>CM077911.1:10438535-15438535 GCA_039766575.1 Serrognathus titanus | reverse complement strand
ATAGTTGTCATACCACTCGCTAGAGAACAAAGTGTGTTTTGTAATTTTCAAGAGTTTTTGCAGGTAAGCTCTCTAAACATTTTAACTTACTAGTACACATAACACATTGATGTTAAGCATAATATGCACTAAAAGAATTGCATTTTGCTATATTGTGGTCGTTTTTTAGCTGACAGTGTTTTGACAATCGGTTTAAAGGTTTATTTTCCAAGATAGCGTGTCGGGTAATATAGAATACTAGGTATTTCATAATACCCGACGTCTAGTATTCCATATAACCCGATAAAATACTGAATAAAAATAAATAAAGTTAGGAAATGAGTTTTGAGTATAATATTGATAGTTAAACAATAATTATTAATTATATAAATAGTAATGCCTAGAATGAAGGAAGATGAGAGAAAGAAACGAAAGCTTTGGTATCAGACGCAGATGGCTAAGGCTATAGAAGCTGTTCGTGAGAAGAAGATGGGATACCTTAAGGCGTCCAAAGAATTCCATGTTCCCAGAGCGTCTCTCTTCTGCCTTGTCAACAATAAGGAGAAAAATGCAAAGGTAGCAGCCTCAACTACTCTTGGGCGTAAGCCAATTTTTCCTAAAGAACTAGAAGACGAGTTACAAAAATATTTAGTTGAGATGGAGGCCATGTTCTATGGGCTCACAAAAAGGGATGTCTGCAGTCTTGCCTATCAACTTGCGATTCGCAATAACATACCCCATCCATTTAAGGACGAAAAGGGTGGCAAAGATTGGTTCTACGCTTTTATGAAAAGGAACCCGAAACTTTCAGTCCGTAAACCCACGGGCCCAAAGCCAGGGCATTTAATAAAGAAGAAGTAGACAAATTTTTTGACCTGATCGATGTTCTTTTCAAAAAACACAACTATCCTCCTAACAGGATATTTAATGTAGATGAAACTGGTTTGTCTGTGGTTCAAAATAAAGTTGCTCATGTAGTAGGTCTAAAAGGAAAGAGACAAATTGGGTCCCTTACTTCAGCTGAAAGAGGTTCTCTCGTTACCATTATTCCCTGTATGAGTGCAGGATGTGACTTTGTCCCGTCTCTTGTGATATTCCCGAGGAAGAACATGAATGAACAACTTCTGAGAGGTGCTCCACCAGGGATCATCGCATCGTGCCACTCGTCTGGTTGGATATAGACAAACATTTTTACTAAATGGTTTAAACATTTCATTGCTATAACAACTCTCAGCTGAGTCACCTGTCCTCCTTCTCCTTGACGGGCACACAACCCATAAACGTAACATTGATGTAATTAATTTAGCAAGGGAAAGTCATGTTACGATTTTATGTCTACCTCCTCTCTGTTCGCATAAAATCTAATCCTTGGATAAAACCTTCATGAGTCCATTAAAGTCTCACTATAGTGAGGAAGTGAGATCTTTTTTAAGGCATAGCTCAAGCTCCTTGAGTATTTTTGATATGATTGAACTGTTTGGCAGGGCTTACCTTAAAGTACAACGTGGAGACATAGCAGTAAACGGCTTTAAAGTGACTGGTATTTATCCTGTCAATAGAAATGTTTTTAGCAGTGAAGATTTTATTGCTTCTAACTCACTGTTCCTAGGCCTCAGACTACGAGACCAACAATTTCTGCAAGCTCTAATTCACCTCAACCCTGTTCTTCCAAGAGTCCTGATGTGGCTGTCCCTGATACGTCTGAGTCAACAAATTTTGTCCTACCCATAGAGATATCACCACCACCTCCAAAAAAGCAGAAGTCAAATAGAGGCAGGAAAGCTGGATCTTCTTTTATAACCTACTCCCCATATAAAAAAGTGTTAGAGGATGAAGTGAAAGAAAAGGACAAGAAGAAGAAACCAGCAGCTTCACAACAACAAAAGAAACCGAACATTCAATGACCCCCTCTTAAGAAATTAAACTTAGACCGACCTTTTAGGCCTAAACCTACTAGAGATGACTTCAGTGTTAGCGGCGATGAATCGTTCCATTCTGATGTATCATCTGTAATGGACTTCATGCCATCAAACAAAGAGGCTGAATGTATCTTCTGTAACGGAAAATTTGCCGAAGATCAACGAGGAGAAATTTGGTTTCAATGCTTCATTTGTTCTCTATGGGCTCACCTTGACTATACCGGAGCAGAGAAAGAAGATTATATCTGTGACTTTTTTAAATAGACTCGAGGCTGAAATGAGTTGCACATAATCTTAAAAATATGGTTTCTATAGTTAAAAATAACTTGTTTTATGAAGTCTAATTAGTTTTTCAATGGTTTAAACCATCTATTCCATATTTATCGACTATTTCATATTAACCTCAACTTGTAATTTTTTTTAATAAAGTTTTCTTTTATAGAAACAAAACAAATAGTATTTTTTTACAAGTGACAGTTCATTACAATTAGTTATAGTATGTACTCAGGATATTTTGGGGACTTTTATTCAAAAATCAGTAAAGTTATTTTTACAAATGTAAATGGTATTCCATAATACCCTCCTCTCCTCTGTAACAAATATGTTATAAATACGTAATTAGGTTCCTTATACTTGAATTTAAAATATTAGTTTGATAACTTAAAGGATCCAGAAGATATTGCCAAAAAAACAACATTTTCCACCCTTCTTTCGGGCTTATAACTAGAGGTGGGCGATACGGTAAATCGATACGTATCGATATATCGAATATCGATACGTATCGAAATAACGAAATATCCGTCGATGCTAACGCAGTTACCGACTGAGTGACTGACTGGTAACTGTGTTGCCAACCTGATCATATCCGATATGTCGATACAGCTGAAAACGTGTATAGATACAGCTGGCGTATAACGATATAACGATACATCGACCCACCTCTACTTATTACTCCCTTATTATTAACTTTTGGAAAAAAATTATATAAAGATTACCTTTTTGATCTTCTATTTTCATTGGATATCAGGAGACAATTCTGAATCACCGCGTAACGAAAACAATCAGATTTCGTTTAATTTTCTATAATCTAATCTTGCGTAAAGATGATGAAGCTATGGCCTACTTTAAATCAAATTTTATCGGTCGCACGGTATTACAATTTGAAAAAAAAACTTGTACATTTTGAAAAGAAAATATAAAAGTTAAATGAAATAGAATAACTTGAAGGCTTTCGCGGCCGTCGTCCATTGTTGAATTCTTGGCTTCCGGTTGGAACTGCGTGTCTCGGATTTCTTCATTGCCGACGTTTCGTTCTTCGTTGCAGAAGAACTTCCTCAGGGCTGCTGCTGGTGGTGATGTTGCTACTGCTGCTGCTGTTGGTCTTGCTGCTGCTTCGCGTTAGTCGTTGAGATTGTAGCAACATCACCACCAGCAGCAGCCCTGAGGAAGTTGTTCTGCAATGAAGAACGAAACGTCGGCAGTGAAGAAATCCGAGACACGCGGTTCCAACTGGAAGCCAAGAATTCAAGAAATAGAATAAGTTTTGAAAGGATAAGGAAACTATGGTCTACACTAAATTAAATTTTATCCGATCGCATGGTTTTACAACTATAAAAGAAAAGAAAATTTTGAAAAGAGAACCAAAAAGAGAAATAAAATAAAATAAAAATAGAACCCAAATAATTAGAATTCGTTTAATATTGTAAAATCCATTCTTACATGTTGAGGAATCAGTAGCCTCCCTTAAACCAACCTTTATTTGATAGTATAGTATCTAATCAGAAGAAAATATTTTGTAAAATTTTGAAAAGAAAAGCAGAACCAAATAATCGGTTTTTGTTTAATGAATTGTATAATATTTTTGAATGGAAATTATGAATTTGAAAAGATAAAATGACATAGAACAAAAGTAGAACTAAAATAATAAGTACCTTCCCTAAATCCGATTTTATTCGATCTCACGGTATTATGATTTTAAAAAAAATCAGAATAATCAGATCTCCTTCGATATGGTTGTAGACCCTATACTAAAAGTGCGAAGAGTATTTAACTCAATTTTAAAGTAAACCGTTCCCTAATCTACTTAATTTAATTATTTACTATTTTCGCGCTTTACGGGATAAACTCTGCTCATAAATTAGAAATCAGACGAGTACTGATTTCGTTTAATTTCACCGAGTGAATAAGTATTCTTGTTTTGCGTCGCTGTATTTGCCAGTGGAATAAATCAGCGGCCGCCATAAAAGTCGAAGACAAAACACGAGGTGATTCAAACAACAACTCAGAAGTGGATCATCTTAGATTTTCCAAGATAACAGGTGAACTATAGTAGTAGTTGTCTGTGGCTCGTGGCGTCATGCTTGGAAACAAATGACTGGCAGAGCGAGGATAATGCCGAGCGTTACCAACTACCATTAAAATAATTATGATTGGTCTTTGCTTGTTCCTTCTGCTAATAATTCCGCTGTTTTGACAGTGCATTGTTTTATTTTTACAGTTACGCAGTAAATTCTGTTTTTTTGCGATTATAGAAAGTCGTTAGGATTCACGGGAAAGGTGTATTAATTATGAAAAGTGTTCATTACATAAATCATATGCACTTTATCTGTTAACAACAGTTAGGTATGCAAAAAAGAAATAGTATCACAGTGATCAAATCAAAGACTTTGTCTATTGTTGTCTTTGTCGTCAGCACGCTCAATGCAATGTTTCGTCTTTGTTTTACACATCAGCAACTGCTGCGTCGCACAAATCGATTTACATACTGTATACTTATCTAGAATGTTAAGCGCTATTTGGCATAAGATTGAAAGCTTCTTTGAATGTGTTTGTTGTTATTATTGATTAATTTTCTTCTTATTGTTTATTATCCATTTAGAATGTAGTCTTGGACAACTAAACTATGAGTTTGAATATAAATGTGTGTGCAGATCATGACAAATATACTTCCAATATAAATAAAAAATCACGAGCAATGGAAATAATCCAAAAATATTTTGCAATTGCAATTATTTAAGACCCGTAGTCCGCCTCCATATCCAACACAAACCGCTCGAGGTAACTTATTATTAATCTCTCCAACTTGTCTTCCGCATCACACAAATATTAGAACTTGAAGTCGTACATCGCTGGAAAGCATGAAAAACATTCTGACCCATTTAGCAAAGCTAATACAGACGAGGGCACGTCCGATTTTCTTGTAGGCCTCGAGAGGGCGGGCATGCGGGTGAATATTGTAATTGCACGTTTGTTGCGCGAAATTTTTCCGAATTGGTCCCCATTAATAACTTCCTACTTGGTTTATAGGTCGTAAATTTCATACGGTTTGTCGAACAATCAGGTTATTTAAAAGTATCTATAGTTTATATGGCGGATTAATACAGTTTACGAGATAGATACAACCAAGTCTCTCCAAAACGCAATAATCCTAAATTAGAAGAAGAAGAAGAAGAGGATGGTATTAGTAACTATAGAAACCAAGTTCATAAGAAATTTTTCATTCATAGAACCTTTGATGTACGAGGAAAACACAGGGGAGGACTGGGTCTAAGGCACTAGCCATCGGGCTCGGTAATACTCTGGCCACTAGGATACATCCCGTACAAATTTATTTTCCATTTTTTTGTTGAGAAAAGAATGAAGGCAGAATACTAATTATTTGTATAGATACAAAGGTGCAGAGAAAAAAAAGCGATGATATTTGTTAACACAATTATAGTATTTATATCTACAAATTGTTATTAAAAGTTATGGGTTTGGCCTTGTCTTAGTACGTGCAGCTCTTGTGAAGAAATTCACAGGCTGGAATACGGCAGAATTCATTCAGACACTTGCTCGACAAATTCGTGCTTAGGTCAACTGTAGACGTTAAAAAATAAGATAAAAATTTCTCCACTTCCATTTTACATTTTTTTTGTCATTTTTCGCTGTGTGTACATTAATTAGTTAAGCAAGAGGTGTAAACTTTACAATGTAATATTAACAAGCTCTGATATGCAAATTTTAATTTAAGTTTTCCGTATGTTAATAAACTCATTTCAGGTTCGCGTCCGTATAGATCGTAGGTATAGCAATTATAGTTATAATACGTCAGTTCCAACCGAGCTCATAGCTAATATCGCTCGTTTCAGCGGCGTAATGTGCCGGTTCTGCGCCATAATGTATGCACAGAGGAGCAGCCTGGTGTGTGCTTGAGTGATGTTAATTGCTTTCCCAGCGAGATCGCACCTCTGCGAACTTGTCCCGCACTTTTATGGCTCCCAGTAATGATTTCTGTACCCATAGACCCCAATTATGAAATACTTCCATTCCATATGCCGCTAGAAGCTTAGAATTACGTGAAATTGCAAAACACTACTTACTCTCACTCTATGGGTTCATGTGTGTGTGGTTTACTGCTGGAAAGCATGGGGGAAAAATTTACAACACCGTAGGCACTTGTACGTATATAAATATTTACAGGCACAGCAGGTAGTTCTATATTATTAAAATATAGAAAGAATCCTTGAAGATTCTAAATATTTTTAACGTCTCTTAGAATATAATTTGAAATTATCCACTTATTTGACTAATCTTGTGTTTTTTTTTCTAAAGTGCCATAACGATTTTAATTGTTTGAAACTCGTCGATCCTTTACAGAACATAATTTCCAACAAAGAGAACTTGTACAAACACGTCGCCTCTAAACAATGCCCCTGCGTTAGCTTCGCCGTTGTCCACGTACGACTGTGGTTGCTTCAGCTACCTGAATCCGCATCCGGTCTAGCACCTCCGACCACATCCTTTGCGTCTTATCCTTACGCTGAATAAGATCCAAGTTGCCGTCGTGGCCGAGGAATGGTTCTCACAGGTAGTAGCAATGTGATTAGTTTTTTAGGCGATCTCGGAGAATGGTAGTTAAATTGTGTGAAATTGTTCTTTGCGATATCTACCGCAGAGTTTATTTATCTTGTTCGTGAACGGAGTGAAATCGCCACCTTCATGTGCCTTCTGTTTGAATTTGTCCGTAATTGAAATGTAATATTGTTTTTTGTAAGTTTATCTCGTGGTTTACAAACGCAATAAAATCTAAAGCAAAACATAAGTGACACCACATATATGCCTTTGTCTTGCATCTCTCAATCTGTAAAATGTTTTCTACATTCAACTTTTCCAATTGATTCGGACTTGCATTAAGAAGTATACTGAAACAGTTTTCATGTAGGAGTATCGTTTAAGGTGTGCACCACTGTACATACATAAAATTAAAACGCGAAGCGACAATCATTAAGTTTAATATCAGGCTACCAAAGATGGAGCGTCGATTATAAGCCGCGAAATGACTGAAAAGGAATTTAATATTCAATTCAAACTTTCTCTCAATTTCTAGGCGTTACACATTCATTCTAATGTGGATCACATGCAATCCCGGAACAGGCGAGGAAGACCGTTAATTGCAGACATCATAATTAACTGTTGATATAAAAGCGCTCTCCATCAAAATTGATTGCACCATCCGCGGTCTTCCTGCATCGGTTTCTTCTTTTCTAATTCAACACTGATAGTCATGCAATTAGATAATTTGCTTATAGAAAAGCCGGGAGTTTATTCGTTAATGAAAATATGAACGAGCGGTGAGGAAGCGAACCCCTTTTGCGTGCACTTGGTCATTTAATAGTCGTGTCCACTGGTAGTAGTAAGTACAGCCCACGCAGGCCATGCGAATCTCTTGGCCGAGATTTTCTCATGTGCTTTACTTTTACTGAAATTATGTTACAAATTCGTGTTATTAAATTTGTTCTTAAACTGGATTAAATTACAACCGCTACTGTTAGATGGTCGTTTTAATAGAGGCCAAACATGAAACGTATCGTCGTCGTCTTACCGGAGCGAGTTAATTCGAAACGAAATCAATAAAATATATTTAATTTAACCGGAAAAGGGCCGGGCTTAGAAAAAGATCAGCCCTTTTGACAAGGATCGTCGCGTCACGGGTATAATTTGCTCTCGAGCCCATCAATAAACTCCGTGAATCACCGATAATTACGGTGCGCTGAGTAAATAAAATTATCTTACATGTAGACGTTTGCTTCGGCGGCAATTAAATCCTCAAACTTTGAAGTGCGGATGCGGTCAAGAGTTTAATGCATCCTGTGTTTTCCCTGTATTCACGGCGATGTTGTCCTTAATCTTACGCGTTATGCAATTTTTTAATTGCCGCTTTGTTTGTTCGCGGTAATATAACGAAAAGCAAGAAAGAAAAGCTTGAAACTCATGCGAAAGGTATTTGTTTCATTCATTTTTGAAGGTATCTGTTAAGCACACCGGTTTAATTGAAAGGTAATTAAAGTCAGTTCGAAAATAATAAATTAAGAATGAGAATGCCTTTACAGACACTTATGTTCTTGTTGCTTTTAAAAATCTATTAAGGAACGGCACAACATTTATTAATGATTTAATTATTATATTATTATTATAATTATTTATAAGCTTTTCCTTAATTCTTGTAATTAAGCAGACGTGCTCGCAGTGGTAATCAAAGAACCGGTAAGTTTAGTAGATTTTTTCAAACTCAAAAGTAAGGAAAAGATACGTTTCTCTCTTGTTTTAGAATTTGAAGAAAGACAGAGTTTTAGTTTAATTACGTGCGTAGCTTTGGCGCGTGATTTTATGATTCCATCAATCTTCCTTGAATTTCCATGATTTCTTCCAGAATTTTGGATAATTTGAAACTGTTAAAAATACTTTATGTCCTTTCGCCATCTAAGGAAGGATCGTCTTTTTGATGGGTGCTAAAGATGGTGCTGTTTCTAGTTCCATAAAACTGAAGATGCTTTTCCATTTCTTCCGGAGTCGTGACCATCTAATAGCATGCTGGTTTAACTTTTAAAAATTTTTTTTTCTTGTATCTGCCAATTATTCGTAAACTCAGTTTCTTTAATAGATTCTTCATCGATTGGTTGCATTTGAATTTCTTCAGATGCAGCGCCTGCTTGAATTTTCAACAAACGTTTCTCAATTAGAAAGTCACGATCCTTCATCAACCTCTTCTGCGCAGACCTCAATGCTGAAAACATTCATTTTCATGCAGAACGTGCATGAACTTTACTATCTTCATACTGAATTCTAAGTTTCTTTTATAGAAGCAATATCTCCACTCCTTATAATCGAACGTATTGTCGTTTTTAAAGAAAAACCAGAGACTGGTGCCGGGTCTGGAATATATGGGCATAGACCAAAGGAGAAGTTATGCTTCCCGTTGAGCCAATTTGCCTCTGTATTCCAAACAGAAATATACGCCATATTACAATGTGCGCGGGAAAACAAAAGGAGGGCTTACACAAATAAGCGGATCTTTATCCTAACCGATAGCCAAGCGGCTTTGAAGGCTTTGGTAAGCTTAAAGATCTCTTCCAAACTGGTGTGGGAATGCTTAAGTGAGCTCAATGACCTGGCGGAATACAACTGCATCACGCTGGTGTGGGTCCCAGATCATCGGATGCAGGGTGCGAGTATGGCATACCTTGGCCCTGAACCTGTCCTAGGTATAAACAAGAACGCTACTCGGGGCTTTTTTAGTGACTGGATAAGCGAGGAACTTAACAGATACTGGCTAAGCAAACCAGGACATCGCCACAGCAAGACCTTCCTTAGAGGTCCTTGCAAAAAGAGAGCTGCAGAACCTTTGCAACTCAAGATCATCACGGGGTTACCAACAGGACACCTAACTGTTAAGGAACATCTGTGGAGAATCGATAATTCAATGGGGATCTAAACTGCAGACTCTGCAATGGAGAACCAGAGACAGCAATGCACATTTTGTGTAGATGTGATGCGCTGGCAAATCGCAGTCAGCGTATATTCGGACATCTCATGATAGTTCCCGAAAATTTCGAGACGCAATCAGTGAAAATCCTTTACCAGCTAGTGCAAGGGACATGCCCCACTGAATGGTTGCGAAAAGAGAACCAGGGCGAGCACAATAAGCCTAAGTGGCTGCTGTGCCTCTGGTGCATTCTTTGCAGACGCGTTGTGGTCATGAAGGAAAAAAAAACCAAACATTTGTATAACTTTACTTTGACAGTTTTTCACGACATCAACTGTTGACCGTCCTTATCCAAGGTTCCCCTTGATATTCATTCATCTATTCTTAGATTCCAACATCTTTCTAGTCTACTCCTCTACTTATTAGCGAGCAGCTTTCTAGTTAGTTGATGCAGCTGGTTTGCTAACGCTTCTTCTCTTGGGATTGAGCCAACGTTTAAGAATGTTCCCTAAATATATTCACCCTGCATTACAAAGCTTTCTAATTGCTTTCATTAAAATATTATTATGCGATTGGTTTCGATTATAAAAATCTTTTTAGGCGTCCTACCGTTTAAAATAATGAATTATAAAATTACAATCTTTGGAGAGAAGAAGGGGACCAATGTCCTCTCTCTTGCTAATTCCAGACTCTACTTCCCCTGCAGTTGATTACCAAATCTTTCGTAAGATGGCTTAGGCGAGTAAAGTTTATTGATGTGAAGTTGAAAGCTAGGTTTTAAAACTGAAGGCCGTTTCCTATTCATTTGAATTATAACGATAACTTTTGATTGTTGCGTCACTTTCTATTAAATCAACCTGGATGCCTAGGTTTTGCTTAAGGTTTCCCAAATATGTGGTAAGAAACTAACAATCTAAAACCTATCCCTTTTCAGAAAACCATTTTGCTTGCTGATTAAGATTGGTTATCTAATTTTTCTCAACGTTACTTAAGTTACCAAAGTTCTGTAACATGTAGCGTTATAGGACAGCAACATTTGCAATGTTTTTCTTAAATAGAGATTGCACACCCTAGCAATTTTTTTAGAAAAAATCCAATGGTCGACTTTCAGTCATGTAATCAATTACTTCATCATCATCATTTTCATTTTTATTATTTCTCATTCTCGCCTTCCATTCCTCCCATATTCCTCATTATTACTTCCTCTCTAAATATCTCTAGTTCCCGTATCTCTGATAGTTGCCTGAACCTCCTACTTCACTCTGTTCCCATCTTGGTCTTTTAGTGGGTGATCAACAGAGATTAGCAAATTGAATTCAGTTGTCATTGACGTGACATTCGTGATTAGCTACGAACAAGAGTCCATCAAGCAGTTGATTCTTCATTATTCCTTTGGGATTTATCGGTATCGTTTAATTGTTATCTTGCTATCGAGCTCATACAAATTCGTACTCTCCACTTATATGGAAAGTTACGTATTTAAGATCTTCAAATAAATTATAAGAATTAATAAAATTGTTGCATCGCATGAGCATTTGAATCATCTTGAGTGGGGGGTCTGTTGAATCTTTTCTACGAGCCTCTGGTGATCAATTTCGTTCCCTATTTCTCATTTTTGCTCACTGTTCCTCATTTTTTCCTTCCATCCCTCTATATTCTTCAGCGTTATTCATTGTAATTCCCCATTCAAAAGTCTCTGCTGCCTGTATCTTTTCTAATTATCTGATGCTCCTCCTTCTCATAGCCTCCGTCTTAGTATTTTCATGGATCATGAACTTTCTTCCCTTTTTGTCATTTTTGCTCAATGTTTTTCATTTTCGCCATTCTTCATCATTACTACCCCTTCTTTAACTCTTGTAACTCATAATTACGTGACTCTCCTAATTCTCGGTCTCCGTTTTGGTCTTGCGTTAGATTTTGTCTAAATGTAAACGACCTAAGGACGTAAGGAAAAATCTTCTTTCTATCTTTTGATTGTTTAGCAAAGAATTGTAAATTACATGCGAATTTACTCCAGCAATATCTATTAGGCGATACCATATAGCTAGTGGCCAACGTCTGGTGCGCCTCCCAACTTTATAACAAGCAGTTTTCTGGTCCAATGCATCAACCCTCCCTTTAGTTGTGTTGTAGAATTGAATAATATCAGGTTTTCCATCTATAACAAGGTGTGTGTGATGCTTAGAAGAAACCAGTATTACTGCACGGTTTTTTTTGGGAACATAAGAACCCAAAGTTTCATCTCTAGTAAAGCCAAATACAGAAGATTGTGGAGGTCTACCCTTTTCTGGCAAGAATTGGGGAGGAACTTCCCGTTTGTTTTTCTTCAATGTTCCGACGTATGTTAGCTTATTTTTCTTCAGCTCAGTAACTAATTCTAACGACGAGAACCAGTTATCTGCCGTAACATTACGATTTGTATTGGCAATTGGCGGAATCAGGGAAAGAACATCTACAGTAGGAATAGAAACTTTTCTAGGATTATTTCTGTGAGTATTTCTTCCAGTGTATATGAATGAATTGAGAAGATAATGAGTTTTTGCATCACACAGACACTGCAACTTTAATACGTACTTATCTGGTTTATTTTTCAGATACATACGAAATCTGCATATGCCTCTAAAAGCAATTAGCATTTCATCTATTGTAGTATATTCACCGCAACTATAATTTGATTGGCAATTAGTAATAAACATGTTGAATATTTTTGATATTGCAGCAAGAGGGTCACCATTGTTTATCCTGTCAAGTCTTGAATTTTTGTCATCGAAACATAAAGCTGCTAATAAAAAAAGGAACCGATTCAAAGACATTGTGGCTCTAAAAATATCTCTGCCAGTGCCATCTGTTGAAAATAATGACTTAACATCCTCATTATTTGATTTGAAAACACCTGCCAAATACAGCAGTTCCAAAAAGGCTTTCATTTCTATTGCGTCTATATGATTTATGTATTGACAGGAGAGATTAGATTCGTTGTACATTGCAGCCTTTTCTATGATTCTTGCGTTTGTACAATCAATTAGTATTTGTATCATTTCATCATCAATAAAGCATGTCCAGGCTTCCATTGGCGTGGTTGTTCTTTTCTGACGAGCTTCTCCAACTACACCAGGTAAGTGGCTGATAATATTATGTAATCGAGTACGGCTAGAAGCAGGTGCCCATTTACATCGATTTTTTCCATAAAAATAATGCTTTGTGCTTTCAGATTCAGAAACATTGTCATTTTCAGAATCGACTGCAAATTCATCGTCTACATTATCCGGATCCAATCTAATATTATTGTTTGATTCCCCTTCCGAATCAATTTCTTGCTCTGATTCAGAATTGTGATCACTATTTTCATGTTCAGCATCTGAGAATTCAGTGTATGTTTCTTCTAAACCATAATTCATAACATCCTGCGCAATATTTTCAAGTTCACTCTGACTGAGAAACTTCTTGTTACCACAAAAGCGAGCCATTTTGTCGAACTGGTCCAGCACGAATTCAAACGTTTAAAACATGGCAGGGTCAAATCTGACCCCAAATCGATATTTCCTCGTCCGAGAATAAGTTAGCACTGATAAAATATGTGGTAACCATAAAGGTACACCTTCTAGACGAGTACGTAAAGAAATGAACACCGCCACCTAACTATTGGCTCTGAAATTACAAATTGAAATTCCACGGGGTCAGATTTGACCCTGCCATGTTTCTTAAGGGATATTATAGCAAGTAAGGAATTTCAACACGAATATTAATTTGGGACTGTACAAGAAATAGGCCAAAAAGAAGAACATAGAAAAGACACCAAAGAGAGACCAGGATTACAATGGATTCTCCGAGCATCCTCTGGATAGATGTTTCGTCCATATTTGGGACCTCGTAAGCAGAAGAAGAGCCGCAGGATGTCGCGGCCTAAACAATTAAAATATTTGTTTGATTTCTTTATTTATCTCAAGCTTTCGGATACGTTGATTT
The DNA here is from genome assembly GCA_039766575.1 of Serrognathus titanus. Taxonomy (NCBI): domain Eukaryota; kingdom Metazoa; phylum Arthropoda; class Insecta; order Coleoptera; family Lucanidae; genus Serrognathus; species Serrognathus titanus. The sequence continues at coordinate 15,424,927 of CM077911.1, read as the reverse complement.
TTTTTTGGCATCTTCAAGTTAAACGCAAATAATCTAATGCTTGAAATGTGATTTGAACTAACGATATTTCTCTGCGCATTAAATTCGTTCAATTTACTGCAGAGAAATTTTGAATTCATCTTTTTGTTTATAATTTTCAATCAACTTCAGACTGAAAAACTGAGTGAAGAATAAAAAGTAAGTTCAATTGAAAAATCGAGAAATAAGGAAGCATATTACGTATTTACTTCTCAAATAATAGTTTGCTCATAAATTCCAATTATTATTTTTGGTCATTATTTTACAGCGAAAGTGCCGAGTCACGAAAGTAAATTATTTCGATTTCTGTGATTCGTCCTTAAACGAACAAAAGCCCTCACAATGTGCATAATTGAATAAATATTAAGTCTGAAGTTTTAATATGAATGCGAAACATGTTAATTTCAATTTAAATTCGCATGCAGGTGGTTATGTTTTATTGAATGTGTTTTCATCAAATACGATGAACTTGAAATTATTTACTTTTACAAAATTTTTTGCTTAATTCTTAACGTATATAATTATACGAAATATGTTAATTAAGAAGGTAATTATATTTGCGTTTTTGAATATTGGAATTCAGATGAATCCTCTAGATGATCTGTGTTAGTTGTATGTATTTAGAAGACTCACGTCGTCCTTTCACTGATATTTCTTCCTCTGTTTCTGTTTTATTAGCTACGTACGTGTGCTATTTTTTCACATTAAATTGATTTACTGCAACTATGTTGCGCTAAAAGCAAAGGGAAACTCATTACCACGCTCATTTATATTAACAACTAAAAGAACAAAAGGAATGAGCGCGTATATGAATTAATAGGAGCGATTTCAATTAAAAATATTAATTGAAACAATAAACAGAGGAGGAATCCTTGCAGGATTCAACGCAAAATTTGTCGTCACTCTCCAATACTTAGTATTCATTACAAGACCTGACTCAGCTACATAGTACGTATAGCTCCGTTTTCTATAATACAAGCTCGCCGCACGAACGTTTGTTGCGATAACTTAATGATTCTTCATCTTAGAAACTCAATTATCGTTATTTATAGGCGCAATATTCGAACATTTACCTGCCTTAATTCCATCTTGTTTACTTATTACCTCGTACATTGTAACATCAATTTAATCACCCGCGCCGATTCGATTCTATTTTGATTCTTATTCCTTCGGGCGACCCCCCTCTCTGTGCTTCGCCGCATCACCTGATATTATTCCTCACTTTCGTTTGCGCTGTTTAATAAATAAATAAATAAATACATAAGGAAATGCTTTGTGTCTATCTTCTTTTTATTTAAAGATATAATTGACGGATCATTTGCAGGAAATGTTATCTGCATCGTTTTAATTAGTACCATTTCAAGAGCAAAATAAATAAATCATCAAATCGGCAATGCAGGCATCAAGATCGAAGAATAATATAATTAAAAGACGTTGGACTTATGTGCGTACAATGCAGATCTATCATGAAATAACATTCAAACAATCTGCTGTCGGTCTGCTATCGTCCATCTATGAGTTAACAAGTATTTAACAACTCTAACTAGCCATCACACTTGTAATTGTTCGATAACACATAAATTGACAGCTACATATAAAGATATCGGTGTAAAAATAGACCAGTATATGATTGCAGCGCGGACACGTACAGTTTAATGCTCAGCCCGATCGTTCCTATAGCGCCCATAGAGCAATGATAAACTGTAATATTATGTTGGTACGCCCTCCGCGTGGTGTTTGATCAGATAAATTAGTTGCTAGTTGGGCTTTTGACCGTGTGAATCGATAAATGGATTATGGATGTATTATTGCGAGTAGAATGTGCTTTGTGTTATTAAAAAATTTCACCGAGGTTCCTAAGGTCAGATTGAGATTATCCCGGCGTTTATGCCTCTTTTTATACGCGCGAGTTAGAATTACGGGGAATTATTGTACTTATCGAGATTTATAACGAAAATATGGAATACGAAGCACTAGATGAACGCTCAGATTAATTCGAGGAAACATTTCATAAAACGGACTGCGACTGCGAGGATTACACAGAAATTGCCGCACCTACTTTCGATATTTTATCGAATTCAGATTGAAAGGTGCCACTTCTGAATATAGTTTGAAAACGGAATCCTTAAATTTGAAATCAAACGAGATAGTAACTGCGAATGTACGTAGGTAAATACATACAAATATGATATGTTGAGAGAGCCCCACATTGGGCACCATATTTTACTACGACATGTTAAGGGAACCTCACATTGGGCGACATTTTATACATGATGTGTTGAGGTAACTCTTCGTTGGGAGTTAACTTTGTAATAGTGTTTTTATTGGAGAGATATTAGGTGCTTTCCTTTTGCCACAAATCTTACTTCACATCAGATAAAATTAACAGGAACAAGTGATTTTGACTTTACATTTCAACTTCCCACCTTGCAACTCGAGCACTGCCATTAGTTGGTAGCTCGAAATAACCGTTCAAAGTTACTGGTTCGTGCTAATCTCATCTGATGTGAGGTGAGATTTGTGGTAAAAGCAAAGCAGCTATTAGCTTAGCTTTCTTTATGGGGGAGGTCTTTTAGTTGGACATTATCTCATTGTGTTAATGATAATACTATCGACTAGCTTCTTGTCTAGCTTATTATTCTGGATTCTGTATTGGTGAGGAGGGTGAATAAGAATTCACATGCACTTAGGGCCACAATTGGGTCCATTGTATTACCCCCATGTTCAGCAGTGTTAGCGTTCTTCGAGCCATCCCATCCTTTCGATAAAGCCAAGAACGTCCGACAGAAGGCACTGCGAATTCCAGCCATGTCAGGCCAGAACTCCCCTAACATGGGACCTCTGATCGAGGCGAGTGCAGGGCAATCACAGAGGATACGCTCAGCTGTTTCTTCCTCTAAGCTGCAACCTCTACAAATTGGGCAGTCTGTTAAACCAATGCGATGCATATTGCAGTGTTAATTACCGTTTTGAAAAAATTAATTAAACAATTACATTACGTGAGAAGAATTAAAAACATATACAACAGTGCCACGGTCAGCAGACGTTCAACAACAACTTGACGAGGAAGACGCAAGAGTGACGAGACATTTCGACAGAACGACATGCATCTAAAACAAACAAGCAAACAGACTATATGGCAAATACAAAACGAAAAGGGACACTTACAAATGTAAACGCAGCAGTTATAGAAAGCATAATTGGACCTCAACGAATCAAATGGACGGGAGAAAGCAGGCCCAGAACAAGAGAAGGCTGGTATATTTAGAAGACGGCCGACGAATGCGCGTTCGTGGGGACCAAGTGCCAGACTTCTTGATAGACTATCAAGCAATGAGTGACTAACACTTATATGGAAGTGCTAAAACTAAAAAAGACAAAGTGTAGGTAGTAAGGGAGTAGGACATTATTATAGGTTAAGTTTATTTTATTGGTAATACGTTTTAGAGGTTAGATAATTAGAAAATAATGTATTTTAGATGCTTACCAATGGTTTACAGTTAAGTTTGTTCCATTTTTAGTTCGATTTTTAGTTTGATTTCCATGAAATGTAGTCATATCTAAGGTAAACGCTAATTGTCAAAACGTGACGTTTGGTTACCAACACAAATCTAGTATGTAACTAGTATGTAATGCGGATGTTCCGGTAACCATGACAACAGGAAAATAAACAACGAAAAGCGCTATAAAAAGCGAGCGCTCCGCGATTTGGAGGATTCCTTCTTCAACCTCCGCAGGTAAAACTTCTATGAAGCAAACAGATAAGAAATTTTTATTAAAAAAGATTATTAAGTACAAAACACCAAACAACGGGAGACGTTTAGGTATTGTCGAAGGGCGTCTCTCTCTTGTGAAAGAGTTGAGGCACATGCGTGATCGGCAGTACAGAGTGTCCCCCTTTTGACAAGTATACATCGGGTAGGGCAAGAGGTCCACCGACCCTTGTAAAAGGCGAGGTGACATGGCCGACTTTTGATACCTGGTGTTCGCTTTGGACGGGCAGTAACCTGTCGAAGGGCGCCTCTCTCTTGTGAAACAATTGATGCACGTGATTGGCGGTACAGAGCGTCCCTCTTTTTACAAAATATACATCTGATAGAGCAAGAAGCCCACCGAACTTTGTGAAAATCGAGGTGTTTTGGCCGACTTGTGATGTGTGTGTCCTCCGTAGGGCCATAAAATGAAAAGTGGGTAATTCCGAGCGACCCAAAGAAAACCCCGAGAGGAAGATAAAAAGAAAGTAGACACGTACCCACATACATAATGACAGTAATTGACAAAAACAATCCAAAGTGACCACGAACATAACAATTTTGGCACCAAAGGCCGTACAAATATACAAAAGAGACTCTACAATTGACACCACAACGTGGGGCTTTTAAATAACTCTACAATATGTTTGTTTGGTTTGCAGTGTCCTGAAAGTATTGGTACGAGTAGACGTAGTCTTTTTCCAGGTAGTTGCACACATACAGAATCGTGCCAGTTTGAGCGAGGGGGCCTTTATAGCCTTTTTCGTTTGGTGACAGTTGTCTAGATTTACCCATCTGTCGATATGTCGGTCCTGGGAACTTTGTTTCAGTAAGCCATTAAAGAGACTTGATGATGGTGCTGTTGGCGGTTCAGGGCCGGTTCGGGGCAGCCCTTTTAGGGAAAAAGGCGGCCCCGAGCCCTGTCTAGCCAGTTCATCTGCCTCTAGCTTATTATTTAGATTTCGACGCTTTCACAACTCCTTTTTAACGATGAAAATAGTTGAAAGTGTTGTGGATAAACCTTTTAAATTATTAATTAATGAGCCCTCGGTCTTTCCACGCATGCCCTCCGTACGTTGAATGGTTTCTTTTCTTCTGCACCATAGGATAACATTTAACAGAACTTTGCTGGATGTTGATTCTGATGGAAACTAGTATGGAAGATCTCACAGCACTTGATCCTTGCTCTTTTCTCTGCTGGCCATTGTATAATTTCCAACGAAGACCGTTCAAGATGGATTTATGGGTTGCACTCCCAATGCACTCTTCAATTTAGGTTAAATCACAGCAATATGTCATTCAGACTCTCCTTCTAATTCCCTACTGTAACACGTAACTAAACGGCGAGGCGTATTAAAACCAAGATATTAAAAAAAAAATCATGACGAAGGAGGTAGCTGGAGAGATAAGCATGTGGGAGTCGAATGGAGCGAATTTGAGGAGTGAGTTAGCTCCAGAAAGGAGATTTCAGGCTATCAATATTTGTTTGGAACGAAAGGAGTGGAAAGAGGAAAGTCTTGATGCGGATTTAGAGATGAGCAGGAAAGGAAATCTATGAACCAGGAAAGTAAGTAACTACCAGAAGGAGAGACTGAGATGATACACACATATTTACTTGAGGCATATGAAAGAATCAATGCAAACAATTTGAAACCATTAGGGGAAGATCGAGAATGAGATAAAAAATCCAATGATAGAAGAATTGCAAATAACTGGATATAAAGTAAAAATGAAGAACAGGAACCAAGTAGAGAACGTACAATACATTTTGAAAAAATAATACTTGAATATACACTTTGAAAATAAGCAAATAAAATATATACAATGTGGTATATTGGTGGTGCAAAGTTCAGTGATCCATTGTTACATGAAATACGCAAGAATGTTGTAGAGCGCACTAGAAAGTCTGTGTTGTAAAAATATAATCAAAGATAGAAGAATGTGAATGGATTATAAAACTTTTTTCCTTCTGTAAATCGTTACACCAAAAAGAAACCTTAGTATCGCAGAAATCGCGCAGAAAAGAGAATAATAAATTAACCGTTATCGAATTCATATGAGCAATAAGTATTGACCACCTACTATAATAAACCAATCTCTAATCACCCACATTCCGCTATAAATCTAGATATCTCACCAGTCGCTTGCATAAATATAAATGGGATCGGTTTATATTTATACATATACAGCAGACTACATACTAACTTATGTGCTTACATAAGCTGCTACCATATTCTATATAAAAGTTATTTATTCGGTGCATGTTCCAACTTACAATTAGTAGAAAAGTGTCTTCATTTATTTTTCTACTTTTTAAATGTGTGTTAACTCACAGTGAGAATGTGTAATCTAATTATCGGTGTACTATTGAGAGGTGTAAGCAAAGAAAGTTACAATATAACAACAACAACCACGCTCTTCGAGTGGTATAATGAAGTCTTAACCGAAGTCAGGCATAGATTTTCTCATTACATTGTTCACACGTATTTACATCTAACGTCCGATCGTTGTCATTATAAATTTTCTAAGGCTATAAAGTGATACAAATAATTCCTAAAAAAGTAATTATTGCTCAAATCCAAACACAATAACACTTTTTCGATCGCCGCCAAAGTAACATTACGCAATTTTTCTTTGAAACAGCTCCACTTTCTATTGGATGAAGTTGTACGCTGTTCCACATAATTTAATGCATAAATTAGGATGTTCGTTTCGATCTGTTCGGCGTTATCGCAGAAGAAACGGCGGCGTAAAGAATTCATCAACAGCTTAAAACTGAATCTGGAAGCATGCGCGATTATTTCATGCGAAATTTTCCGCTCGAAAGCACTCGTCAAAAACCAAAAAGAACTCGTTTCCTTCTCTGTGAGAATTTCAGTGTTTACTATTCGGTCAGTGAACAATGCTTTTGATATTTTTTCCGGGGCAATTAAAATATTGTAATGTGCAGTTTGAAAAATAAATTATTTTCGTCAAAAACAAATAAATTGTAGCGTGTTGAAAATAGTATCCACCGGTCGTGGATTATCAATAAAACATTCGTAGGTAGATAGTCGGTCATTTGTACATAAAGGCGTCCTGTTTTTGCTCGCGGTTGCGGCGCATTTATATCCACTTTTAGTTTTAGATATATCACTGTCACAAATCTTTTGAACTTATATAGAAATACAAGTTTAGTAACACTGTTACATTCTCACATTTATATAAAGATGACACAGTTTTTGTTGCGAGACCATAAAAATTCTTTGTACGTTATCATCGACTGCTGAATTCGTAATGAATCGAGTGGAAGTTTCACTTGCAAGGGAAAATAAAATTACATGACGGTTTCTTTTCTCAAAAGAAAAAAGAAACACTTTTAAGATTGATGGTAAACATAAATATATATAATTGTAGTATCCTTATTATTTCAGTATTTAAAACGATTTAATATTTATTTATATTACATTTATGTTTTTGCTAATATTTCTGGTAAAGTCAAAGAAGTTAAATCAGCGACTTTCAAATTATTTTTATTGATTTTATTTTCGTTTTCTTTTCTTAAAATTTTACTATGCTTTACGTAAAAATAAATTTCCTTCTTGTTTTACATACTACAGAGTGTAGATAAATTACATGAACATAACAACCACAGAGACGGTTAAACTCAACTTATCTATATCCAAAAGTACTTCGTTAAGCCTTTCATTTGCTTCAAAATTCTTGTAATTCTTTATAATAACAAAAGAAAAAAGTTTTCTAATGAATGCTCCTTTCTAAAAACTTATTAATTATAGTTATTTTCTTAACCTGAACAAAGTTATTGGAAAATCTGTGTTGTGGTAACTCTGTTTTTCACACTAGCCGTTCACTTTGAACTACTAAAACCATTTGGAAAGGTGACCTGCCTGCCTGGGAGTGCTTAATATCATCCAAATTGGTTCAAACGTTCTTTTGTTATTAGAAAAATTACTTTACTTTTCTTTTCAACAATTTTGAAGCAGAATTGTGGTTTGGCGAAGAACTTATGAAGCAGAATTGTGGTTTGGCGAAGAACTTTTGAATCTAGATATGTTGGGGTAAAATCGTCTTATTTTGAGCTCAGGAATCTGTGGTTAAGCATTGTCCACGTAATTTAGCGACACCCAGTATAATACTACAGTTTTACCTTGGCGTATTGGAACCAAAACAAAAAATTAATTGAAGATTTCTGATACATTTGCGAAGAATCTGAAATTAATTGTTCTTTTCATACAACAAATTGATTACTGGTGTATATACACTATCGCTCTAAAGTTTAAGACCACGAACAATGAAATATTTTCTTAATAATTTATTCCTTGCTATCAACCTCAAATAGAAGTACAAATAAAATATTTAAAGTAACGAAAGAGACAGATAAAGAACTAAATGCTCGTACATTGAAGAATACAGGGAGTAAGTTGTCAAGATTTCTTGCTAGCGACATTAAATTGTTCTATTTTGTTAAGGTAAGTTTACAAACAACAAAAATAATTCTATAATAACTCAGAGAGCACTTCTCAAATTATAATTATATGTAAATTTGATCGGTCATGTGATATGAGGTCATTGTCATTGAGTATTTGGACCTTTCTCTCTGTTTGAATTATTAATTCTTTTCATTGATTTATTGCACCTTTCCATTTTCGATGGTTTTCTGTAAATATTTCATTCTGTTGTTGTTCATTCCATTCTGTGTTTTCCTCTTTCATTTTTACCTGCCAGTCTTCTTTTGGTTAATGTGTTCAACATTCCCTCATGGATCAGAACATCGTACAATAATGGGTTACTTTACAACATAGCAACCATTACAGCATAATTAACTACTAGTTGTTTTCTTTTTTTTTTAAAAATATCGATTCGATGTGACGGTGACTAAGTCACTCCTATCATTAATAAAATCAAAATCCGTATGAAATGCGAACGCACTTCGTTAGAAAAGTGTTCTCTAAACTCGTATGGCTTTTTAAATTACTCGCTCGTATTCAAGCAAGCCAAACTCGTTTAGTAAAACTTTACTTTTCTAAACTCGTTGTGTAATATACTTTGGTGTAACAGCCTTGCCACTTGCAGTCGGAGATCATTCATAGTCTTAACTCAAACTGATCCGATCGGCATATAATAAAATATTCAATATTTTTTGGATCCAATGGTTCTAAATTCGTATCAGTATTCCTGAATCTATGGTTTTGATAAAATTTCTCTAAAATATTAGGATTTGTAAGTAAGGACTAAATTATGTCTCGTTTTGGCTTTGCAGAACGAAGAAGGGCATTTAGGGCAGTTGTCCCTCTTGAAACACGATTCTTTTTCAATTTTTCATGAATTAATTTATAAGGACGTCTGGATTCTGGATTCTGGATTTGGTGAGGGGGGTAAATAAGAATTCACGTGCACTTAGGCCACAATTGGGCCCATTGTATTACCCCCAGGTTCAGCAGTGCTTGACTGTCAGCGTTCTTCGAGCCATTCCACCCTTTCGATGAAGCCAAGAACGTCCGACAGAGGGGCACTGCGAATTCCAGCCATGTCAGGCCAGAACTTCCCTAACATGGGACCTCTAATCCAAAGTCTCCTTTAACCCAAGTGATTTGCAGGGTGTTATATTTATTTGCCACTTGTTCTAGTGTGCCGTGACATTGGAGTGTTAATCCTGAGGATATTTTGTTGCTATTTGGAGCCAAGAATGCCGCCCTGCTATCGCTAGCTATCCTAACGATTTTATTCTGGACACCTCTATCTAGAATTGCTCTTGCACCTTCTATAATAGCAACTAGCTCTGTTTTATAAGGACGTCATGTGGCCATAAATTTCTGAACGCAAGTGTAGCTAATCATGTAGCCTTAAACTTTTGAACGGTAGCGTTGCTTATTCGTTTTTATAATGAAGTTTCTAACACTGTAGATATTGAATAACATTGTATGATTTCATCTCCTAATAATGATTCAGTTTGAATGCGATTTTTCTTCTTGTTCTTGTTCGATGTGAATAGTTTAATGACATTGTTAAGGAAAGACCAATTTAGCAAGAGAATAAGAAAAGACTTGATCGATTTGTTAGAGCTGCACTATTTTTAACAAAACCGACAAAGTCCACCCACTGGTCCAATCTGTGACGTTTTTGGTTTATTTTTTGTCCTCGATCTTATTTCTTTTCATGTCTCAGAAAATTTCTTCCCTTTCATTCTTAAGTTATACATTACTTTCATTGGAGCATCTTCAGTTAGCTTCTAAATTTGTTCTTTTCTGTTCGATTCTCTAATGGCTGGATGCACCGAACACTTAAGCTGAGTTTAAATTTAAGTGAAGTTTATGACATTCCCAGTCTAGCAACATTCTAAGTGACGCTTAAAGTTAATTTGTTCGGTGCATACTGCCATAAGTTGTCCTTGAAATTCTTCGCTTGGCTAGGACTCATTTTCCATTCTAATTTCTTGTTTTCTTCGATATGATTGACGTTGTTAAGAAAAGGAGAATAGGACAGGGCTTGATTACTTCATAGAACTTCACAAAATTTTGTTTACTATTTTACTTGCGATATTCAACTCTTTCTTTCTTCAAACTCAGATGAGTGTTCTTGAGTTTCATTTTTTCTTTTTATGCCTGGAAAATCTTCTTATCTTTTACCCTTGCTTCCTTTTATTGACGTATTTTTAAAAAGCCCCTAAATTTCTTCTTTTTTGTTTTCCATTTTCTATTTTCTTCGTTTTATTTCGCTAAACTTCGTCTTACATTCTAACAACTGTCCTTGTGTGTTATTTAATTAATGGATGCGATTTTCCACACCTCCACGTTCAGGTTTTTGTTTTCATTTTTCCAATTAATTGTTCACTACGTCTTCTACTTTTCTTTGCTACTTTTTCATTCAATTTCCGGATTGTGTTTGATTTGTTTTCTTTATCTCATTTCTAAAGGGCTTCGTTTGCTACTTCATTTATACATGGTGATTAAAAAATGGCGCCTATACTCTCGGAAAGGGAACTCTTGAGTTTCCTCTCCACCATGCAAGGAATCGCTAAATTGCACTGAAGATGAGACCTTTGCCTAGAATAAAGTGCTGGAGAGTTTAAGCGCCAGTTTTGACTCACCCTGTATTTCTGAATTAAATTAGAATTTGGGGCACAAAAACTAAATGCACAGCAAACCAATACTGTGTAGAAAATGGGTTCTCATGTAGCCTCATTATTTCAAGGATACATTCAGTACGTACAGAACTTTCGCGTACGGTTAAATCCTTAAAAAGCACTAACTCTAATTAAATAATTTAAAACAGAGATTATATTTTGCTGTACATCGTTAATCTTCATCGATTCGTAAAAGTTTCTCACTTGGATTCATAAAAGCTGTAAGTAAATGCGCTGTGACACAGAATGTAAATTCATTTCGTTCCATTAGACAGTAAATTTAAGAAATAATTAAAACTCGAAGTCATAAGTCAATAAAAGCATGGCCGTTAGTTTTGTTAACAGTTTCCTTTTGATGAAGCATTAAATACAAACGCCTTAACGGACCGTTCGAAATGGACTTTGTGTGAAGGGATATTTAATTCAATTACCGGCGACGGTTGAGTTTACCGTAGCCTTTCAACTTTTCAGGCGAAAAAAAAAATCATCATTCCTAAATGTAGGCGAATTAGTTTCACTTTCTGTTAAAACAACTGTGAAATAGTGTTTCGTATTTCGGGACACCCACGTTTCATTTAGGAATTGGTGGTGTAAAACGCCGGCATGACTTGGGAGAAATAATTTGATTGATAAAACTTCATCACGAGCCCTTTTTACCGGCATTGTCTCGCTCCGAGTTACGGTCTGTGGGAACACAAAGGACGCTGCTTCCCGATTTTTTCCGCCGGTCAAGATTTTCATTCGCCTTGTATCGGTTACACTTAAACAAAGGGTCTGTCGTATCACGTTAACTTTGAAATTTTATTCGCAATTGTCTTAGGCGAACAAAGAACGCAATACTACACGGCCAACTTGAATTACTTCGCAGCCTTGGCTTTTGAAGATGTTCAATTTGTAGCCTGTTTTCGAGAGACGTATTTATTACCATATAAATACGTAAATTGACGAGTGGATGTTTATTAAGGATTAGATCGTAAATTTATTAATATAACTTCATTTCATTTATTCGATATGAATTATTTACATATCATTACAAACTAAGAACCACTTAATATCCGTTGCTGCTTCATTAAACCATTTGGATTGAAAATATTCTTTTATGTAACAACCGCCAAGTCACTTTCGTTTATTCTTTTTTCTAATTAATTACAATTTATGCATTAAGTAATCATATTTTCAGTAGTTCTTTCAATGTAAGAAGATTACGTTATAAAATACAAAATAAAAGAGAAGTAATAAATAACTCGTCAGAAATATCATCTTTTTCTTCCAAAACGAAGTTGTCTACACGATGTTGTATTTTACAAATACTTTTGAAGAAGCTCTCGTATATACAATAAGAAAAATTAAACTACAGATTGAGATAATAAAAAAAATAAAAATTAACGAATTTTGCTGGGTTAATAAAAAACAATATAACATAAACAAAATAATGTAGAAAACAGTTTTGATTAAAAACGTCGTCTACAATTTAAGATCGTCCACCATCATAAAGCGTACTCAATTACATAGCAAGAGCCTTTCGAGTCTCATATAAGATTTATATGGTCGTGGACATAATCTACGATGTCAATCTAAAGATGGTCTTTATTGAGAAATGAAATCCGGCACGTGAGTAACAATATCATCGTGACTGAGGACAACACAATGCTTTATAAAACTTATGTACATATGAACACGGTGTTCATGGGTGGCTCTTCCAACCAAAAATGAAAGCGACACTCGGCGATTCTTTTTAGGTTCGTTTAAAACCGACTCGATGATTAATTAAATAAATAAAATGGATTTCCCCGGAAATATTATAAAGATGTCACAACGACGTTCGTCGTTAATGAAGAAATACAATTTAATACAGCAAACTCATTCAAATTAAATACGCACCCAGACTTACGTTTGTAATTGTCCGAGTACGACTTGGACAATTTCATTTAATCCGAATCTGCATATTCATTAGTCTAATGGCGAGATCAGATCTGGGAGATAGCGGGCGCGCGGTTTATTACTTAAATTATGTAACTGTTGATATAATTATTATCATTATCACTTATAAAACGCAAAAGCGCAATAAGGAACTCGGGCGTATGAGCGCGCCTAATGAAAATAATACATAACTAATACAATATATAAACAGTAATCATTGTAATCGAGGCTGTGATCGAAGTGCTGATGGGCCATCGACAGGACAACATCGGTTGAACATTCCGATATCATGACTGCAATGAAAGCATGATCTGCCCAGATCATCTACAGCCGCTACAAGCAGCGATCAAAGAGTTTATGGCTCTTCTGCGACCACATTGTAGATTGTCATCGGCCAGTTCGCCTACTGTAAGTGGATTTCAAGCCAGCAAGACATCTTAATGCACTAGATTCGATTCTTAAAATAATTCTTTTTCTATGCTTGGATTTAACTTTATAAGAATTTGGCAGTTGAAAGAACAATCCTAAAAAATATTTTAATAATATACCTACAATAGGTAGGGGATGGAAATGATTTAGAAACGAGACATCATCTATGTAGAAGATAAAGAATTCAAATATAATTCATTCGATTGAATCGATCTAGTTTAATCGATTCAATTTGAACATATTAACGCTACTAACGCCAACTGTGGAATGTTCAAATCAAAATGTGAACAAGAGAGAAAAAAACTACCAAAAATACTGAATTTAGTTGAGATTTTTCTAACATGCAGGACAGTTACAAACTTTCTGTTGTAATGAAGGTAGAAGTGCTTTAAAATAATTTTTATATTTCCTCGATGTTTTGAACTAACAACGAAATTGACTTACTTACTTACGTTTCCTTTTTAAATGATTCTTTAATTTGTAGTAATTTTAGAACATTTTATCACTACAGTCAAAGCTGTTTTGTGTTATTAGCTCTCAATGGTGTATAGATGGCGCGACAATCAAAAATCGGTTGTATGTTGGTAGTTACGTAGTCTATGGTTGGTAGCTTTCTTGTTCGATTCACACCAAGTGATTCGATTAGATTTTTTCGATCGATTCTGAATATCTCTATTGTGTAGTACTTAGGTGTTAATAAATAAAAAAAAAACTGGAGTTTTTAATTTACTAACAACTAGAATATGTAGATAATTGTTTGAAAACGAGAACGTAGGCAATGTGGCAGACAGAATACGAAATAGGCACATGAAATAGATGGAGGAGGTCTTTGTACATTCTAGCCCGCTATTTGTTCTCGTTGAGTTATTGTTATCTTAGTTTCAGTCAATTATAGATATACCATTTCAACAATTTTATCAAAATTACTTTTCGCTATAATAAAATAAAATTGACCAGGAAAGAATGCGATATTTGTTTGATTATCAAATATATAAATAATATTAATAAAAGAGAATAGAAAATGAATGATGTGCATGTAATTTAGATAAAGTTAAACAAAAAGTTCAAGTAAATTTTTGACTCTGTATTTTTGACCTTTCGTTGCTTACGTTGTCAGTTTCTTCAGGATTTATAAATAGTCTCCGTTTATAGCACGGAAAATGTTTAAAAAAGATGAAAGAAGAACAAAACATAAAGAAAAAATAGAGAAATGTAGAGTTATTTTTGTATAACAAACAATAAAGCACCAAACGATTTGAATATAAAAATAAAGTGCACAAAAAGAAAGAATTAAAAAAATGACAAAACAGTCCAAAATAAAAATCTAAATGTAACGAATTTGTAAGAGAGACCAGAAATTTCCTGCTTATGAAAATAGAACTTCCCTAATGTTGACTTTACAAATTGTTTATGCAAATTTTGTAATAAATTTTTAATCAACAAGCTAAACAACTGAAAAAGAAAACAATTCTACAATAATTTTTAATAATGAATGAGAGACTATCGAATCGTAAGACAAATTAAAAAACTATATACTTAAATGAGAAATATTTATACAACAAATAATAAAATGAATAGCAATAACAATTACAAACACGAATTTAAGAAATTAAAAAACAGTCCAAAATAAAAAAGATAAAAAATGCCACAAATTCGTAAAAAAAAATTAAATTCAGTGAAAGACTATGAAAATAGAATTCCTTTACTGCGAACAAAAATACATTAAGATAGATCATCTAGAAAGGACTTCATAATTGAAGAAAAAGTATTTGTAAAACTATTTCAACCAAAAAATATTAAAAAAAGTAAATAATAGCACCAATTTTGCGTGTATGAAAGGCCAAGTCTACTCGGGATGCAGTTGATTTAATTTCAGGTTCCCTGAATGTTTGTTGTAATTCTCGGGATTAAACAGAAACGACCCAAACAAATAACTAGAATTATTTTACTCTACTGTACTTGTTCCGTTCATAAATTAAAAAACTGAAAGTTGCAGTGCTATTCTCTTCTTTCCGAATACTTTCTAGACGCTTTACATGTCACAGGCTCGAATAGTTGTTTTTTTAAATGTATTTAAGCTCGTCCTAAAAGACACTTTGTTTTTCAAGCAAATAATATTTAAATTATTACCAAAACAAAAAAGAATACTAATAATAAATCTGAAAAGTTTGACAAATATGTCAAAACAGGACATATTGCTGTGTTATTTTATTAATATAAGAGACGCCTGTATATATATATGTTTGGTTAAAAATATTTTGTATTTATTTTATTAATATAGTTTGTTAAAAACAATGTACATTACCTTATAATCCTCCAGAACTCAAATGGAAATTAATTACTTGCAAATATTTAATTAAAAATGTCTGTTTTATTTAGAAAGTGTCTAACGAAGTACTAGAAGTCTCGCTACCACCAACGACAGAGACTTGGTTTCACGAGAACTTCAACGAAGTCTTCAATGATATGGAGAACTGCTAGGGCTGCAATCTCAAGACTCCAGAACTGATTTCTGACCCCCCTTGTCTTGAAAAACAGTCCCAGCACCTCAAAGAATCATTGCAGGCCGATGATGCAACACAGGGAAGCTGTTCACATTCTTCAACGTCACTAGAAGATGCCATCAGGGACAAGCCTCGAGATTATTTCTTGAAAAAGAACGGTGGAAGGCACCGTGTACTAGTAAAGCTGAAAAATTAAAGTAAATGAAGACTTTTCACAATAGAAGCCGTACGGATAGGTTTATTTAAAATGTAATCATATAATTAGAATTATTAATTATTATTAATTTATTTGAAACTTTAAATTTTGAAATTCATTCGTTTAAAGGTTTTACATTTTTTTAAATTTAAGGTTACACAGTTTCTGCCTGTTTATTTTGCTATAAAATGGAGAAATCCTGTGTGTTTTGGAAAGTCATGCTAAACTCTTCAATTTATTTCATTGTTAAGAGCTTGGCAAAATTTTGTATTGTGTGAAAACTAATAAGAATTATTTTAAATTTGGGCGCATACAAAATTTTTGTCTAAGTTATTTAAAGGCGTTATTATCAATGGATTTCTAAACAAATACCGTGTGAATAGACCGGAGGATTATTTATAATCTTGTCTGTATCGTGGCTATTTGTTTAGTTTAAAGTTTGAATTAATCAACTCCTTTAAACAACAATACAGATTGTATCATTCACATAAATGTTAATCATCCAATTCTGCTAAATAAATTTAATTATTATTAACGTGTTATCAAATTCATAGTCAATGATATTTAAAAACAAAATAAACTTTTCCTGTATATTTGTGTGTCCGACAAATTGCCATTTGACAACTTATTTTGCCAATAAAAGCAAAATAATGTGCAATTACTATTTGATCGTCAATGAAATATTTAATTAATAAACATTTATATGATTAAAAATTGTCTTTTATTTACCTATTGCAATTCACGTAACGAGACGAAAATACCAATTAAATTATTATAAACAAATTAAAGACAAAACAAAACCACGTAATCCTAATTTGTTAGCTAGACAATTGGCAACCCTGAGATACCAGTTTATCTAAACAATTAAAAAGAGAAAAGAGTCTTAATGCTAAATAATTATGCGTGAACTTGTTATTTGTTGATAAATCTTACGTTTCAAAATAATTTAAAAAAATCCCACTATCAACGACAATATATTACAATATGTTGAAACGAATTCTATATTTTCACATAAATACGAGTTGGAAGTTAAAATAATTAAAGTAGATTCTTATCAGGTGAAATTGTATAAAAAATTATTTTAAACGGACGCTTAAAGTTGGCACTATCGCTCTACGTTTCATTCCTGACGGGGCTATCAAATGACAGTGAAACGTAGAGCGATAGCGCCAATTTTAAGTGTCCATTAAAATAATTTTTGAAATAACAAAATAGAAAAGAGGAAGAAGACCTCAAGAGGACTGAGTGTAACAGAGCATAGAGAAAGAAGAGCAAAAAGAAATAATTGAATTGAGAGGTGAAGATATATATGTACAATGTCTGACTTGGATAGCACATGTAAAGAGAACGAAATGTATAGAATCGATTCCATTACGACCAAGAAACAAAGGAACACCAAGAAAAAGATGGCGAGTCGAAATAGCAGAGGACATAAGAAAGTTGAGAGTCATAGACGGAAGAGCAAAGAGTAGAGACGGAAAAATAATAAATGCAGCAACTTGTAACAATAATTCAAAAACAAAAAAAGATAGAAACAAGAAGTAATTCACTTCACAAAATTGATTAAACGCCATAACGTTAGCCAAAATTCTAAGACTAAACGACTTGATGATGATGATTTAAATTAATTTGCAATTCAGAACGTTGCTGATCAACAACAGTTTTTCTTTAAAAAAAAACAGTTACAACAGTGAATATTAGGAAATAAGAGCAGACACTCTACTATCAATCAAACAAGAAGGTGTCCTGCTCGATCAAGAAAGGTTTTCCTTAAAGAAGACAATGTTGATAACAAAAAACTATTTCATCGATATTCTTTTTATCTATCAATAATTTTTTTTTTAATTTGAATAATATTAAAATATTTATTACAAATAATGTGGCACCAATAAAAATTGTTGTTCGGTGGACTTCTCTGTGTCGTAAGTGCGTGCTACAAGGATTGGTAGTAGTTCTCACAATTGGCTCTACTAGCCAAACAATAAATACACCAATGCATACATTAACATAAATTATCTGACTATAATCGCAACGAAACCGAGAGTATGCCCGATTCCGATTGAGTTATGATGAAGCAAGTTCCGGTTGCCCGATGATACCGGTCTCCTTCATCTCCTTTGAGTAAATCACGCGACGCATGCGCTCAGACAAGTCAATATGTCATCGACGATCGTTTTTGATTTATGTGTTCGTACAACATATCCTACCTACACTACATGAGAACCGCATTTTCTTTTCATATAATAAATAAGTAATTTCATCTGCGAAGAGGCATTAACGAACCGGAAGATTTTTTCATTTGAGTTACTACTTGTTGCATTTTATCTAACGATGGCTGTTTTTTTTTTTGGATATTTTATGTTTGTTGTCTTCTTTGATGATCATTCTGTTGGTTGATTTGTACCAAACGTCTAACTCATGTTCCATTCTTCCACCACACACACTTTTCAAGTCCATGCATTCGCAATTTCAAGTGCAGTTCTTAAGGATAACGTTATTTATTGAAAACATCATCCGCATTATAAATGAGATACTGTAAGCCGCATATTAACGCCACCATGTAGATTTCCGCTTTTGCCATAAATCAGTAATAACGATAATTATCGATAATTTTCATAAACACGAGAATTACAATCTTCAGGAACAAATCCTCCACGCAAGTTATGATTGCTCGTCGGGTTCTTGTCGGTAAGTGTTAAGTGTCGTGTTGACCGGAGGCTCCGTTCGACCCCCGACACGAGCTGCGCCCAACCCAGTCAATGCCACCTACATGTTGCATTTGTGGCTTCAGCTGAAGTATATAATCCACATTTAATATAAAATTCAATGAAAACTACAACTCAAACAGAATCACGTACCAAATATTTATGGGCCTTTTCTAACCCGAAGTCATTCATTAATCTTGTTTAAATGACATTAATGTGTTGAAATTTTTATTTACAGGCCGAACGTGGCCAAATCGTACCCATACATCGGTCGTGCGGCCCCAGCAACACCTCTACACTACTAATTATATGTTGCCGCACTAGTTAGCGATCATATTTATGATTCTCCATCCCATATTAGTGCGTTAATGCTCGTCAGATATTAATAGCTTTACCATTTTAAATACCGGTCCATTATCTTTAACCCTCGTGGCGTTCAACGTTATTGCTGTTGTAATGGAGCAATGATATCAAAAGCCATCTGTATGTAGTCTTCTACGTTTTATATTTACTCTCGACAACTTGAAATGATTTGCAGAAAATATTATTTTGCAAAAATGAAGACGGAATATATCACAAAAGAATTTGGTTACATGAAGTATTCTTGCTCTCGTAACGCTTAAAGAAAACGTACGTATGAATCATTGCGTCTTATTGTACGTAACTCTTTCTATTCTTTGAAAAGAAATTAACATTGGTATGAATGTTTCCTTCTAAGCAATCACAATTATTAGAGTATAGTAAAATATTGGAACAATCATCTGAAACAATTTTTAAATTAGTTTATACATTTGTGCGCGTTTCATAATGTTTCAAAGACTCTAACTCTTTCTATTCTTTGAAAAGAAATTAACATTGGTATGAATGTTTCCTTCTAAGCAATCACAATTATTAGAGTATAGTAAAATATTGGAACAATCATCTGAAACAATTTTTAAATTAGTTTATACATTTGTGCGCGTTTCATAATGTTTCAAAGACTGTCTCATTAAGTAGTTATAAATTGTACGTCATGTCATGATTAATCGTTGATTTGTTGTGATGCTACGACTACATTAATGGTGATTGTTTCTGAATCTGAAATGGGATAAGTATGCCGGCACTTATTAAATAAAAGTAATTAATTGTTTATTGTAAGAACGTCTGTAACTGTAATTGATTTTGTAAAAACTGACGCAATTAGTTATTCATTACTGCAATTTTTATTATTTTTTTTTTTATCCGCATTTTTATGCAATATCAATTTTACTTGCTTTCTCCAACATTTTCTTAGATGAGGAGAGATGGCTCAATAAATAAAATTATTTAAAAGCTTTAAGAGCTTGTAAATCAATTATCTACTTAAAATTTTAATAATAATAAAAATAAGTCGTTTACTTAACAATTTTCAAGACCTTTCGACCCTTCAAGAAAATAGAAACCATCTAAGTTTTCGAAATGTCCATATACAGCTTGAGTGACTCAGTATTCGATGAGAATTTCTTTCCAGCCAAACATTTCTTAAGATTTGGAAACAGCAAGCCAAATCTAGCGAGTATTGAGGATGATCAATTAACTGGAATCGTAATTGGCGTAGTTTCGCCATCGCAATTGCCGACTTGTGGCTCGGGGCACTATCCTGGTGATACAAAACTTTTTTCTTTGCGAAATGAGGTCTTTTAGATTTGATTTCTTCGTTCAATCTGTCTAATAACGACGCATGTTATTCGCTTGTTACTGTTCTCCCGTGTTGCAAGTAATTGACAAAAATTATTCCTCGGGAATCCCAAAAGGCCGTAGTCATGACTTTTCCAGCAGACGGAATCATCTTGGCCTTCTTTGGAGTTGGTTCACCACGTGCTGTCCACTGCTTTGATTGCTCTTTGGTCTCCGGAGTATAGTGATGTATCCACGTTTCATCGCTTAGTTATAAAACGTCGCAAAAATCTTTTGAATTACGTTTGAACATGTCTAGACATTGCTGAAGAATGGTCATTCGAACTTCCTTTGGATCGATTGTCAGCACATGCGGCTAGCAGTAAGCTTTCTCAGGTCCAAATGTTGATGTAAGATGCAATGTACGCGGTCGCATGAAATGCCTACTGTCTCTGCTATCTTTCTCAACTTTACTCGCCGATCAATCATCACGACTCTTGGACTTCTCTATTCATTTGTTCATAGAGTGCCGTTTTTGGCCTACCGGAGCGCGGTGCATCCTCTATGCTTTAAATTCAGCAACCCAGTTTACAACCGTAAACTGGCTTGATACGCATGAATAAAACTTGCCTCGGCAAAAACGGAAATTTTATAAGCAGGTCCGCGGAAGCTGAAGAGGATCACCGTAAACATGGAGGAAAACCAAAGTACCAGCAAGGAAGATCTAAAATACCTAGGAGTATACCTTGATAGGGACCTAAGGATGACGGCCCATGCGAGAAGGCAAATAAAACGGCGACAGTTTTGGCCAGACTAATGCCAAACGTAGGCAAGCCAAGGCCAAAGAAGACAAAAGTCATAGCAGGAGTCGTCTTTTTGACCATCTTATACGCGGCCCCATTATGGGCGAAAGCCTTCAAATACGAACACTACGAGAAACTCCTGGAGTCAATCAACAGGAGGATGGTCACATCTGCGTACATGACGGTGAGCGCGGAAGCCATCCTAGCACCGATGAAACTGGTGGCGGAGGAGAGGCGGACAAGAATGCAAGCAACCCGGATGACGGAGAAGACCTGCTAGAGAAATGGCAGTCAGCCTGAGGAAAATATCAAGGAAGGACGAAGACCTTTGTAAAGGACATCAGGAAATGGCACAACAGAAAACACGGAGAACTCGATCATTTTATAACTCAAGCGATGACAGAACAGGAGCCTTCGCAACGTACCTGTATAAGATCAAAAAATATCCTAGCGAAGCCTGCTGGTATTGCGAAGATAGAGACACGCCGGAGCACACAATCTTTGACTGCCCGAGATGGGGAGGGCAGAGAGAAGATGCAAATAGAAGATGCGGCAGAACGCAGTCCATGGCAAACGTGGCAGATCTCTTATTAGAAAGCGAGAATCAGTGGAAGATCGTAACGGAAGAGAAATCATGAAGACCAAAAGAGAGGAAGAGAAAGACCTTCATAAAAGACTGAACAGAAAAGACTGATTTACACATATTTATATATTATATTTACTTATTTTATTACATTTTTAATATTATTAGGCGAAACCGGAGAAAGGTCAAAACAGAGAAGACGATTTAACACCTGACAGTGTTAATTTCTGATGTAATGCTTAACGGCGGTTTCCAGAAATTAGCAGCTGCGAAAGAGGATAAGGAGTTTAGTTGGTAGGCATCCCCGTTCATAACCAAGAAGGAGACACGTCCCGGACTCGGAATTCCGTCCGGGATGTCTAGGAAGATTCTCCAAACTTCTATAAAAAAAGTTTACAACTGTTGCATATGAAGGAGAAGACTCACCATGAACATCGTCTAATTCCGTTTTTATTTCTTTAGCATTTAAGCCTTTCAAAAAGAAATGCTTTATCATAAAACCGAATAACCTGGGAGAGGTCGGTTTGGTTTGCAGTAGAATTCTC
This sequence comes from Serrognathus titanus, assembly GCA_039766575.1. NCBI lineage: Eukaryota > Metazoa > Arthropoda > Insecta > Coleoptera > Lucanidae > Serrognathus > Serrognathus titanus. Next base: position 15,402,714 of record CM077911.1, on the reverse strand, counting down.
GAGTTTCGTTTCTGCTGACGAGGCCCCCAAATAGGGCCGAAACAGCTGTACAGAAGATGCTTGAGGTATCCACTGCAATCAAAACCGATTTGCGATAAAATTTTTGTAATATGTTTATACTTGGACGAGCGGTTTGAGAGATATTTGAGTTGAAAGTATTATTAAATTAGTTTTTAGAAAATCAAGGCGGTAAAAAATCTTTATTATCAATTCATTTTGTAAAATTTTAAATTATATGAATAAAATATAAGCTTCATATTCTGTTCCTGTGTTTAATTTAAAAATATGTTTATTTCCTATGACAACGCTCTTCGTCGCTCTCTTACACATTGACCTGAAGCTATATCGTTTCTTCTTTATTTTAATCATGACTTTAGTTAAACACGACTTTAATCGAGATGAGAATATGGGCCGTTGTCATTTGCTAACTAAAAATGTTAAAATGTTAATAAATCAGAAAACAATATGCAAGACGCTCCATGCACTTAAAAAAAACCTAAAACTGCATTTTTTTTCCACTTTTCAATGGGCTTTTGTTGTTTGTGATGTCTCTAAAAAGTAATATAGATAAAACTCTAAAACTTTTGTATTTCAAGTTTTTCTCTAGCTCTTAAAATAAAACCTCTGACTAGGGTGCGAGTTATTAAAAAAAAACAAAACTCTGAACATATAAGGGATTCAGAAAAAATATATTAATTAAATAACGTTAATGACTTGTCTGCTTATCTTAAAGTTGAAGTGAATTTGTTAATTGTTAATATTTGAACTCAAGAGGTAATTGATGGTAACTTTGTTGTTGAATAGTGAAGAGTTCAATCTATTGTGAAGAGTTCAATCTATTGTGTTTTTATTGATATAATTACTAGATTACTAGATATATTGACTAAAGAAAGAAGAACTGTAGTAATAGTTGGAGATTTTAACATTAGGTTTAATTCTTCTGAGCCCAGAGTACGAATGTTCACTGACTTACTAGCATCTTACGGACTAAATATTACCCTGAACGAATGTACTAGAGGAGCTTATTGTATTGACAACATATTAACCATGCTGATGAAGGAAAATATTCTACATTTACTCTGGATACATTCTTATCGGATCACCGAGCTATGGTAATGACTTACAATACCTCAGTGGCGATACCTCACCCGGAAAAAATAAAATTTCGACCAATTACTAGATATGGCTTGTTCATTCTACATCATTTGATTCAGAAAATCGATTGGACTTTTGTCAGTGACATTGCAATCAAAATAAACACAAAAATGGATATGTTTATCGAACTCATTGAAATAGCCATGCAGAACGCATTTCCAGAAAAAACAAAAAATGTCAAAAACAGGGAACGATTAAATCTCCATTGATATAATGACGAGCTACGACAATTAAGAGATATTATAACATTCCTATACGAAGTGTCAAAATAAGGACAAAATGTTGTAGATATAGCGAAATATTACTGGATTACTTACCGCAAAAAGTAATGGAAGCAAAGAAAAAGGCACACAATGAGTATATAAACAGTTCAATTTGTACTCCATTATGGCATTATGGAGGATAGTCGCGGACCATAAATTGGAGAAAAATACGAAACATAATCCTGGTATAACTCCTGATGAATTCAATGAATATTTTGCCGGTGCTGCCGGAAATGTAATAAGCAAAGAGGAAAGCATTAGTTACTTATCTACTTATAATTATGTAGAAACAAATTTTAAATTGAAGAAATAACTATTAATGCAACGAGAGATATAATTTTTAAATTGAAAAGTAAGAACTCAAAGGCTTGAACTCAAAAATAGTGAAAACAATCTCATTATGTAGTATCTCCTTTAACGAAGCTCTACAATCAATGCATACAAGAAGGAGTTTATCCTGGATGCCTTGAAAATCTCTTGTGTTGTACCTGTACATAAAAGTGGTGATATTGAAGAGCCTGCCAATTATCGTCCGATTTCCATTACTCCCATATGATCAAAAAATTTTGAAAAGGCGTTGAAGAAAAGGATATGCGCTCATTTAGAAGATCCAGAAGTTTTGGCTTCAGAAAATCATTAAGACAACAACTGATGGAATCAATAAGCTAGAGACATTGGTTAATGCTGCCTTCAATAAGGGGCAACATGCAGCGACTCTATACTGTGACAACTTGCGCTTTTGACTGTGTGTCTTTTGACGTTCTGTAAAAAAATTAGACTCTTATGGTTTTAGAGAAAATACCTTACAACTTATAAGTTCCTACTTGTACAACCGGAAACAGGTGGTGAGGCTGAATGGTGTGCATTCTTGCTTGGTGGATATGCGGTATGGAGTACCACAAGGATCCATACTGGGTCCAGTGTTGTTTTTACTCTATGTAAATGATCTATCGAATGGAGTTCCTGGAACAGATCTGATTCTCTATGCATGCAGACGACATAACAGCTATAAGTGCGATTTGCAAGAACTTATTGATAAGATTCAGACTGTCCGACAGAATTTAGATACATGGTTTATTGCAAACCAGGGGGTGTTCACTTGGATCTGAGAATGCAAACTAGCATAAATTAGTTTCTCCCAAGCCGCTGGAGTGCTGGTGTCGCATTTTAAATTTCCCGCCAGTTTTTGATGCGTGTTTGGTTCGGCATTTGACGGTTTATGCAAGGGAATCGAGATATCCAAATAAAAGTTATTACATATAAAAAAAATATATGTTTTTTTGCATACGTAATTCTTGAATGTAAAACTTATCACTTTCGAAATATTTAAAGTATAGGCTGTAATAAGTAATTGGTAAACGGCAGTTTTAGGTAAGCGTTACTTGATAAACTAAATTGTAAGAAATCGCCAATAATATAATTCGTAGCAGCATGGGTGGTGCCTACTGTGTAGTGAATGGGTGTCCGTGTCCACAAAAGCCTATTACCAAACATCGGTTTCCCAACCCTGGCAAGGATATGGAAAGATATTTAACGTGGAAGCAATTATGAAACAATAAGGAACTTAAAATTCGAACACCAGACAATGTATATGCAAACTGTAGAGTATGTCACATACATTTTACAGCAGAAGATATTGGCTATAATAATCGATTGCAACCTTGGGCCTACCCAAAGTTATACGTAGGTAAGAAGGTTACTGTCATTAATTTAAAAACAGCTTAGATTGTGGTTTTAATACTGTGGCATGATATTAGCAAACTTATAGCATATTTGAGTATAGGCACTGGTGGGAACTGAGTGTATTTATTTTCTCGTTTTAATTTCATATAATAATATGAGATAAAGATATACTGAGTGCACTCTAGGGCAGATATTCGAATAAGTAAGGTTCAAATTGTCATAGCTGACCTTCCTTTCATATATGAATTTTGTAGATATGTCCATGGTACAAAACAATTCTCATGTAGATGTTATTCAAAATGAACGTGAACTGCATACATATGTTGTACAGAAGGATTATGAAGGATTATGTAGTGTTGGAAGTAATGCAAAAGTTTCCTGTAAGTAACTATCACACAATAATAATACCAAAATAATACTTATTTTCTATACAGATGAGTTTCTTATGCCTGAAATACTGACACAAAATATTGAAGATGAGTTTGTGAATGGAATAGTACCAATAAAGAGGCAGAAAATTTCTCAGAAACTATTGAAAGCAGGTACCGACAACACTAAATTGGATGAAAGATAATTTAATTCCAAAGGATTATAAAAAATATATAGTTCCATTCAAAAAAAAAATATTTATGCCCATTTTAAAGCGCGCATATTGACAACAGTAGATTCAAATTAATTTGAAAAGTTATGTCTTATGCCGTTCGCTAAACGCGGCTGCTTTTATCTTTTTTAAACGGTTTCCAAGTTTTGGAAGAAATACGTTCACTTGGGCTAGATAGCCCAATACAAGATTGTATATATACCCTTGCCCAAACCGCCTGAAACCAAACACTCATCAAACACGTGATACCATATTCACAGAATAATAAACAATTGTTTAATTGTAATACACTACTATTGAAATAAACGTTTTTGTTATTATATCGATTTTCAGTTCTATTTTACGTGTTATATTAAAATTGCAACCTTAGGGTTGGTTTTTCGGTGTTAGTTTGAAAAGTGCAGAATAATAGGATTTGCCATTAAAAGATTACATGTATATTGAAACCTATTTACGTAGAATTAAAATCACGCAATGCACTATTTTTTTCTGCGTTCAGTTTAAATCAGTACTGAACAATGTACCTTTACAATAAAAGGTAAATATAAAAATAAACTTCTGACTAATTTGATTTTAGAGCATTTATATTTCCCGCGCTTTGCGTCATTAGTTTCTCCCAAGCCTACAGATGGCAGCTTCACGATTCATTTTTTTATTCAAAACCTTCCCTTCTATCTTTAGTTATATTGTCTATGTTGCAAACAAAGTTAAGCTAAACGAAACTAAAACAGATTAAGAAATATCGAGGATTTACAGAATCCGAACAAAGTAAAATTTTTGGGGGTATATCTTGGTATAACTTGGGGCCATGCCAGTTCTGCTCAACGTATTTTTGGACTGCAGAGTAAGGCAGAGATAACTGCAAATCTGCATTTATTCGGCTTGGTATCTTAACTTTGCCATGTTTATATTTGCTGCAATGTTTGTTACATGTTAAACAACAGAGTACTGTTTACCCGACCTATGAACTTAATCACAAATATGACACGCGAAACAAGATCAACATTGATGTGGAGTTTCATCGAATCCAAAAGACGCGCACAGGAATAAACTACTATGGGCCAAAAATCTTTAATCTACTACCTCAAGTAATAAAACAACTGTCGTTTACTAATTTCAAGTCCACAATGAAAAAATATCTAGTGGAAAAATATTTCTACAGTGCTGTCGATGCGATGACCAGTATGACTATAGACTTCTCTTATAATTAGATGTTTGTACATTTGTTGAACGTGAATTTTGTTATATACATATTTATTTGTGTTCTTAATACTGATGTGTGTGAACAATATTATTGTATTGACATTAATAAAAATATTATTATTAATTATATACAAGTACAGAGTGTTCTCTATCTGGGCAAAGATATTTCCGACATGAAATTGAGCAGATTCATATGCTGAACATGATCCAAGTTTGCAGAAATCAAGATCTATTTTAGAAATTCGAGAAGTTGTTAATTGCTAACATTTTAACTCGGTGTAATTTTGTTATCCATAGAGTATTCTCCGTTAAGATGAAGGTATCGAGCAAATTCATTTTCTTAACGTGATTCAATTTTCCACTAACCAAGATCCTTCTACATAACTTAGAAATTTATGAAGTTAACATTTTACCCAAGAGGCAATTCTTTCTGCTTATACAGAATGTTCTGTGGGTATCTGTTCAATCACATAAAGGTATTTCAGGGGAAATTGAGCAAGAAACATGAATCAAGTTCATAATAATCATTTGAATTCAGACAATCAAGACATTACATTGTTATACATGTATGCTAGAACTAAGAAAATTACTAATAAAGTTGATTCGAGGAATTCACTTTCTTTTCTTGTGGAATTTTCCTTTTTTCTTTACATAATATTTAAATAGAAAAAAGAAAATAGTAATTAACAGCCCAAGAAAACAATTTAAAATAAAAACAAACAAAAGTGAAGAATAAAAATTGTACGAAATTAAGAAATAAAGATAAGCTTTCAAAATATAACCAAATTTGAGTATAATTAAGGTTGCAAAGTATTTTAATCGTTGCCTTAACATGTTGTAGTTGCTTGCTGAGTGCAACGCAAAGTCGAAGTCTCCGTATCCGTATAGGTATATATACACCCGCGCTGTAGCAGCAACTCTAACAGATATTAATGGTATTAGATTGAACTTCCGATAAAATATGCCTTACAGATTGCTTTGTTCATAAGTTTATACACCCTATGCATGCCTGCTCGCAATTCGCTAATATAAATCGTCGCCGCTCCGGAAAAAAGGCCACCGCACCAGCGCAAGAATAATTGCAATTTTATTTGATTAATAATTTGTGCTTTCCGCGTAAATAGATTGCGCAATTAATTTTTCTGCGCGGCCGCAGATAATAAATCAGTGTTGCAATTGATTAAAAGTAGCAAGTGCGTTTTATTTTCCGCAGCCGCAATTAGTATTAATAGGGCAGGGTTGAGGAGTTTTTAAAACAGGCGGATACCTGCGAAATCTGATTGGATCGATCTATCTGGGTGCGAATTTGTAAAAAACACCCCGTATTTGCATACTATAATGAGTAACTGATACAATTTTCGATTCTTTTTAACTCGTGTGTGTAACTAATTGAACTGTTTAGAAGTAAATTACTTGGTAAGTAAGACGTAAGTAGATTACTTAGCGTAATGAAATTAATAACGTGAGGATTGACAAGCGGATATTTTCTACATCATTATTTCCCGTTAATTAATTGTTTTATTTTTTTAAAAAGCAAAATTTAGATGACGCTTTATTAATTCAGGCTTAGAATTGAATCTATAAAGGAATTTAATTGGTAATTGAAACAAAGTTCTTTGCGTTCATACGAGGCGTGTCAAGTCAATAAATTTCGCGCGTCTGTTTTTCATTACGCGCGCCATTTTCTGAATTTTGCGCCCACTTCATCGCGATTCCGCGCAATTTCTATTCCCATTCTATTTCCATTGTGATTGATTTTTACGTGTTTTATGATCGCCGTTGTTGCTGTTGTTTGCGAGTTGTCATTGTAGCCGTCGCTGCATTCGCTGTAGGTCTGGAATGGTGAATTATTGCGTTCTATTGTCGAAGAATGTTGACCAGCATGTGCCGAGACTTTCAATCTGGCATAGATAAGACATGTGCAATTTATATTTGAGCATGCTTAATCGTAAATGATTCGGTTTATTACGTTCGCATAGCATCAAGCTGAAAATTACAATTGTTATAGGAAATTCACAATGGAAGCATTCCTCAAACTTAAATACGCCATAAACATTCGATTTGAGGATACAGTTTAGCGTTTGACGTTGAAATTTCCGTGTCTGGTGAAATTTTCTTAATCTACGCCCACAATTGATTACGCACCATTGTCGCAAATATTTTAAGGTGGGTTTATTTAATTTATACTTAATAGAGTGCATTAACCTAGGGAAATTAGCTCTCTCGAAAATTCCTTTTCAACAGTTGTTTTACAATTCTACTTTTCTCATTTAAATTTAAATGCATATCTAGATTGGCACTTTTAGAAAAACGATTCGTATTTAACTTCCGGCTATAAAATGCGTACGATCGAGTGTAAATGCCTAGGCTTTAAATTGAAACGTAGAATTAGAAATTTCCCAACACAATGTTACATTTAGTTAAAAAAGAATAGCGGAGATTGAAAACCTATTAATCTATATCCATAAGCGTAATCGTGATAAATCCCAGGGCACGATCGTTTATATATGAGCACACTCTTTATTGCACTATAAAATCTGGTTAATCAAAATTTTTCCGTTGCTTTGAAGTTGCGCGATGGTACTTTTCGTTTTTATTAATCAAAAGCGAAACCAAATTCGGCTTAATAAATCATTCTTAATTTAGCAACTTGGCCGTTTCCATTTTAAACGCAAAATTTATACAATAATGCGACCAGCACACGCTATATACGCTTAAATTTTCTTTAACATATATAAAGCAGTTTCGCGCAGACGGTCCATAAAAAGCGCGAAAATTTCGTATTTGGTTCCTGGGCAGCGCTTATGAGTTAAGCAAAAACGCCGGCATCGCGCACAAGAACTCGTTAGAGCAACACATTATGCTCCTAGTACCTTATAAGAGCGAGTTATTAATATTTATGTATATCTTTCTTAATGGTCAGTTAATTTTTTTAATCCGCGTACGAGTGATTTATTATTTATGAAATTTTTAATGTTGCGCGGCTAATAAATACTACTTACGTGCATTCATGCATGATACTATCGTTAAAATATCTATATTGTTTTAATTGTATCGAATTCTAAATATGTTGTACGTAATAAATAATAAATTGAATTAAACGGTTGCGACAAAATCAATTTCTCATAACCACGTTGAGGAGCTTTTTTTTCCTCACTAATCTTGTTCTGAATAAATTATACATCACTCAAACCGGTAACTTTAAGATTGCACTTTAACTTAATACTTACAAATTACTTAAAAATTAAACACTTCACGTACCCCTCGAAGGTATAAGTCATTAGTATTAAACAATTGTTGATAAAAGCGTTGATTTTCGAGTGTCATTTAAAAAGATCGCACCCTGTATATTACTACAGTCCGCAGGATGAAACAATCAATCAGTTCTATGTAATTTGGGTTGTTGGCTCAACCTGACACTTTGGAAAGTAATTATAGTAATTTTTAAATTGTTAGCTTAAATTTTTTTTTTCATTCTCAGGGTGTTTGCCATAATACACATAATAATTTAAGTAGCCATTTCTCACATTATAAACACTGTTTAAATTTACACTCAGCTTAAGTAAGAATACAAGAACATAAGAATATGACTAATGTCCAGTTACACCAAACACTTAAGCTGAACTTGAAGCAGTATTTACAATGTGACATTTGAAGATAAACAAGTTCGTGTAAATCATATTCTAAGTGATGCTAAAAATTAAACAAGGCCCTTATGGCCCTTATGGCCATTTGCACCAAGCATTTTAAGCTTAACTTATCTTAAGCGCCCCTTAGAATATGATTACAAAATGGTGTGTAACCTAAAAATGTCACATTATGAACACCACCTAAATTTAAGCACAGCTTAAGTGTTTGGTGCAAATGGCCATTAGTGACGCTTAAAATTAAGTTAAATTAATTTAAATGAGAAAATAAATAACTCACGATTTTATTTGTTCTTGTTCGCTTTAATCTTTAACTATTGGTTAAACGAAAAGCGGATCCGTGCTTCGTGGTTCATCGTTATCTAGCTTCGTTAGAGCGTCAGAAATGTCCCGACACTATAATTTAAATTTCTTCCGTCTTGGAATGTTAACACAGGGATAGTTGCTTTTTGTTACAGTGCTGTTGTTCTCGAATTAATTTTTTAATCATCGAGAGACTCAGCTTCGGCGGTGTGATGACGAAATTGGATCCCCCCACAACTTCTGATTAAACGACAATTTCTCCTGAAAACGACGTTATTTCCAGGTTTTTTTTTGGCACTACACGAACCGAGGTTTAAATAAATTAGTTTAAAGATTACCACAATCATTATCCAATCCAATCGTTTTAGCACTACACGAACCGAGGTTTAAATAGAACAGTTTGAAGGCTGATTTAATTGTGATCCAATGACATCGTTTCAGCGCTACATGTACCGAGGTTTAAATGGATCAATTGTTACCAACGCCGTTCCGCAGACCTTATTTTTAATTAGTAATTTATAACTTAGGTTTAATTATTTTCTTTATGCAGATCCGTCGCGGGACATTGTGAATAATGATCTTCTTCTTTAACACTTGTTTTTCCAAAATTTACAAATTTAAACTCAAGCTAAGGATTTTCCGGGTTTAAAGACGAATGTCGCAAACGAATATTATCATATCGAATTCTCATTTCTAATGATGTCCCCACAGGAGAATACTTGTCTGGCTTTACTTTGTATTTACATAAAGATCGCCTGAGGAAAATGTTGATAAATGTGTTTTATAAGCTCGCGTTATCGTGAGGATAATTTATACAATATCGAAGCATAGTCTAGCGATACCCTCCTAATGCAATCGATTTGTTTTCAAAATTAAAAAAGTAATAAAAAGAAGGACCGTACTGAAAATTGCGTTAGACTTTTTCCCTGTTTAAAAAGTATTTTTGTATATAGGAGATCTTTATGCAATTTTCACGAAAGAGAACTTTCCTGTGTATTTTTTTTGTGTGATTTTTGTTCTTCAGTGCACAAATTTCAACCACATTTCCGTAAGGACACTTAGAATATAGGAAAAACGAAGAAGAAAACATAACGAACAGAAAATTACTTTATTCACCCTTTATGCGGCGCCCATGAAGTAACAGAAATGCCGCATCTCCGATCATAGTAAATTTCGTAAGCGGTGGATACATACGAATAAGGCATACTTCGTCGAATATTATCTGTGGGGGTAGATCACTATACAATAAGCTCAAAAAAGCGTTCATCACAGTGGGTTAAAAATATTATAACAAGTGTTGGAAGTGATGTCCATTATTAGCGACACATAGGCGAGCACGGCGTAGAAGTGATTTTTGTGTTCGCATTAGCATGACGCGATTATCACGAATCAGTGTTTGGCGTTGTGAATTTTCACTGTTAAGTAATTTAATTAAGGTAGTTGGTAGACGAGTGGTAGAGGCGTAGGTTCGAATCCTCTCCTGGTGCGTGTGGGTTCTTGTGGAAGAATTCTCAAGGCTCGGACCGTGTTCGGATTCTTGCCGGCTCCTTCGTTTTCTGTTCCCCAGTTTGTAAGGCGAATGTCGAAGGAGAAATTATAACATCAAATCGGTCGCAGCCGCCAACCCTCCTCCCTCCCCGACAAGCTCTATGACCTTGGGGAATTTGTGGGAAAAGAAATGTGTTTATGGGAATAGATGTTTTACCAATACGATCGTCGTAATAAATACTTCCTTCTATCAATTCTTGTCGGTTTCTCAACAGCGTTTTCTCAGCTGTAAATTTACACCCGGTATGTTCTCTCTTTAACGAAAGTAGTTAAATATTTTTTTGGTATAACTTCAAAAAGGAAGACATTTATTGTGGATAGAAAATATGTACAGTTAGAATTAAAAGTTAAATTGTAGCCCAATCACTTCTGGCAGCTATAATGAGTAGGCGGACAAGCCAGCAGGCACGCAACGAATTCTTGAAGGTGTTTTTTTTGGCCGCCTGCTTGTTAAGGTGATCAGAATGGGTAAGAATATACATTTATATCACTTGATATTGATTTTGAATAAACAGAAGGCACTGAATCCAAAAACATCCTCAGTTTGTCGCTGTCAGCTCGAATTAATGACACATCGAACTAAAACATTTTTGGAAGCTATTTCGATATTTCAATTGGTGAGTTTCTGTTAGTCTAGCGATATGGCGTCGACTCGGAGAAGGTGTGTGAATAATCCGGAATATTTTTGTTTCATTTGTGGTGAACACATGTTTAAAGAAAACCGTTTCAAGATATCGCAGTTTGTGAAAGGAACTTATTTTGAGTACTTTGGACTTTCCCCTAGAGACACAAAACTCGATCTGGTGCCCTAATTTAATATGTAAAATTTGTGCTGAATCTTTGCGCTTATGGGCAACTAAAGAAAAGAAGTTTTTTAAATTCCTTACGCCAATGATATGGCGTGAATCGCCTAACCACCATGATGATTGCTATTTTTGTGTTCCCAATGATAGTAGTATTAATCGGGAAAATCGTTCACACTGGACGTACCATCAGTGTCAAGACCAGTTCTAAATATAAATAAAGATTCCGTACCTCTACCATCAACTCCCAAGAGACTGGAAGACGGAGATTGTAGTCAGGAGATAGAGTCACTTGAAAATGAAGACGGTGACTTCGATCCAGAAGATTCCCTAAATTCGCCAAAACGATTCAACCAAAACGAGCTTAAGAGACCTTAATCTGTCAAAAAGTGCGTCTGAATTACTAGCTTCACGATTGAAACAGAGAAATCTGCTAATAAGTGACACAAAAGTTTCATGTTATCGCACTAGAGAAAAAAATACATCCTTTTTTTTCTGAAGTGGATGATTTCGTATTTTGCAGTGATATTCCAGGTCTGATGACTGCAAAGGGTTTAGAAAAGTACGAACCTAACGACTGGCGCCTTTTTATAGATTCTTCCAAACGTACTTTTAAATGTGTTCTTCTAAATAAGGGTAATAAGCTTGGTTCGTTGCCCATTGCGCATTCCACCAAAGTAAAGGAACAGTATCCTATTATTTCCTTGGTCCTGAACAAAATTAAGTACCAAGAACATAAATGGTTGATTTGTGTTGTCTTGAAAATGGTCAACTTACTTTTGGGTCAACAAAGCGGATACACAAAAAATTCCTGTTTTATCTGCTTATGGGATAGTAGGGCTAAGAATGAACATTGGACTAGGAAAGACTGGCCTGTAAGAGAAGCTTTGATTCCTCTTAAGCAAAATGTTGTTAACGTTCCGTTAGTAGCAAGAGATCGCTTTATATTGCCTCCCCTCCATACCAAGCTAGGATTAATGAAACAATATGTCAAGGCTTTGAATATTTCGAATGTTTCAAATATATTTCAAGGAAGTTTCCAAGTTTAAGTTCTGAGAAGCTGAAAGCTGGTACCTTCGATGGTCCACAGACCAGGAAGCTTTTGAAAGATTGGAATTTTACAATTTCTATGAACAATGTTGAGAAAAACGCTTGGAATTCCTTTGCTTCAGTGATCAATAATTTTCTCGGAAATAATAAGGCAGAAAACTATTCCCAGCTGGTTGAAGACATGTTAACTAACTACCAACAGCTTGGTTGCAATATGAGCATCAAGCTTCACTTCCTACATAGCCATCTACGCCGTTTTCCTGAAAATTTAGGTGATTTAAGCGAGGAACAGGGAGGAAGGTTCCATTAGGACATTCGGACTATGGAAGAACGCTATCAAGGCCGTTGGGATGTTCATACGATTGGAATCTTCAAAGGAGTCCTTTATGCTTGCCAATCTTATAAAAGAAAGTTTTTATCTCTTTAAATTTACTTAGTAAAATGTTAAATTTCAAAATCTTTCATTTTTTGTCAAAACTATCTTTGCTTGATATTTCAAAAGCTAGAGCTGTTGCAATAAAACTGATTGTAGTTGTTCAATGAGAGCCAATACTTTAATTCAATATCATGAATAATATTGGATGCAACAGAAAGGTTTTTATTGGGCTGTTATTACTTTTCATTCTGACTTTAATTGCACTCGTGTTATAACATAAAAAATTTACGACACTTAATTTTTATATTTTTACAATTCGTACTTAAATATTTCAGTTTTAAAACTTGATTAAAGACGTTCCAATTTCAACTTTTTTGCAACTGATAATTAATTTCTTTTCTCTCAGTGTCGTTACTGTATGAAAACAGGACAATATTACTACAACACTGTAAGCCAAAGTATTTAACTTTATTCCATCCTGTTCAGGTTATTGTTTCAATAATTACCCACCGCGGTTAATAATTTTCTTTCATTTGGTTAATTGCTGCCTTAACGACCAATAAAACAGCGGTATCATAGTATTGTACTTATAACAAAATTGTAATTACTTCCAACAGACTTTTTGCTCTAAATTATTTAAGTACAGTTAGTATTAATTGGCAGTGGAGATTATTGAGAATAATACTTAAATAGGACGCATCCTTTCTACTTTGTGATTACGCTGGATTTGTATTTATAATAATTATTATGTTATTTATACTGGGTGATCAATTTTTACTTTCCAAAAATAAATATATTCCTTAGTAACTTTCGCAGGAAGAATTCTTAATTTATATGTGCGTGAGGGAAAAATGCTCTAAAGTAAGTAGGTATAATTACTATTAATTGGTAGAGGAGTTTATTGAGGATGTATTGAGGATGTATGATAATTATTAGCTATTTATAGTGGGTGATAAGTTTTTGCTTTCCAGAAAATGGCTTCCTAGTAACTTTCGTTGGAAAAATTGTTAATTAAACGTTGCACTTACATGTTATTAATTGAATAGGCATTTAAGAGCGCGAGGGGAAAAATGCTGGGTAACATATAGACGTCCTAATTACCAATATCTTTCTTGCATCATTTCCATTGCATTAATATTTATCTCAAATTAAATCTACCATGCCAGAAAATCAACTTCACTGAAAAAGTAATGAAATTCTCTACGTAATAGCGCTGCAGCAAGGTTGTCTGGTTCGGACTTAGCGGTTTTATATTAGAGACTCACGGTCAAAATTGATTTGGTTTTTCATGCGGAATCTCATTCATTTGTTCAGAGTCACAGCTTTTTGTCTTGGGACGATTTTTATTTAATTTAATATGACTGTACAGGAATTGTGTTTACATTACATAGTTGCGGGTTGGATTTTGTGTTGTAAATTCGCCCGGCAAGTGCTGCCCGAAACAAAAAATTTCTGCAACGCTTTTTTAATTCGACGAACTTTTTCAAGTTCCTTCAAAATCAGAAATATTTGGAGACAAATTGAAGTACAATTCCAAATTAGACGATCAAATCTCAACAGTTTTTAAAGAATAACCAAGCAAGGTATTCCCAAGACCGTATTAGTTATTCAGTTAAGAGCATATCATGTATTTTGCTTTCTATTTGGAGGCCAAAAGTTAGATGTTAAGGTAGAGAAAATGTCTCTTTGTATATAGATAGATTTTTTCTTCTAACAATATTTCTTCTTCTAACAATAAAAGTATTGCTTCAATCCATCGTCATCGCCCAACTTCAAACGCGTACCCAAAAGTAGCCTGTAGTAGTTAGCATTTTTGAACATCTTTACATATGTGGCATATTCCCACAGAAAGCTCAATCTGTCGTGTTGATTGGTGGATAGAGACGTGAGAAGCATTTTTCGTTGTGTTTCACAGTTTCGATAACCTCAGCAGTACGTTTTCGAGGTTCCTGTTGTTTTTCGTTTCACAAAATCACTATGCACACTAACGCAGGTTGTCTTTGAGTGTTTTATGGTAAATAATAACATCGGGAAATTAAAACCTAAACTTTTCCAAGCAGTTTCATACTGAGTATACCCCATGCCTTATCGTTCCTTGAACTTTTAATTATAAATGTTTTCTGTTTTATTTTAAATTGTAATAATAATGGGTTATATGTGGGTTTATCAATCACAGGTTAACTTTAACTTCCAGTTTATTCCCATGGTAACGACTGTGAAGACAATTGTTGTCATCGCAATTAACTGGAGATTAGAGTTAACTTGTGATTAATAAACCCACCCCAATAATATTTATTAATCCAAAAGACCCAAACCATTAAAAATATTAAGGAACGTAAACGAGTCCTTAAAATAATTTATTTAATCAACACGAACAAACACTTACTCGACAGTTGTTGACAGGACGAGTAACACTTGCAGCAGACGAATTGCCTTCGATTTTAAATGTGACTCAATCAGTGGAGACATGCGTTGAGAGTGCATCTAATCCTGCAATTTAGAGGTAATTTTATAATTGAAAACTCAAGCACCAGTATGATTTTATTTGATTTTTTATTTTCTGAAGATTTTTACCAGTGTTTAAATGTCAAAAGAGGAAGATAGTGACAAGATACAAACCGGAAACCCAGGTGAAAACGTACGGTTACCGCGGAAAGAAACTTGTACAGGGTTTAAAATTCATTAAATGTAATTCATGAAATTTTATATTTTTAAATGGATCATTCAGGTTTTCTCTTTCTACACATTAATGGAAACAAAAAAAAATACTATTACATTACAAATTTGTTGTACTAGTTTTCTTAGGTACATACAACGATCACACAAATGTTTGAATTAAATATTTTTTACTTTTAATTTTATTCAGTTTAGTTATTGCTTTGAGATATTTCATTCTAGCTGCATTTAAAAGCCTTTGAGTTTTTGCTGCTTTACTCTTGACTCATATCCTGGTGAGATCTTGAAAAAACAAATTATGAACGTTGGGAATCCTGGCCAGGCAATCAAATTACTATTGGCTTAGTCATTTCTGTTTTTAATTTGAGTAACTTATTTTAATTAAAATTTAAGTAACCTTTTTTATATTTATTTTATTTAATTTTCGATGCAGTAAGTTATCAAATTTAAAGTGATCAAGAAATTACACCAAATCTTCAACGTAAAATGTACATACGCTTACAATTTTTAAGATATACAGCAATTATGTTGACAATTCAAATTTACTTACTTAAAGGGGCAAATATAATTAATTTTGCCAAACTAGAGTTTGATGATTTTATAGCTAAATACTTCTCTGACCATGCAATTTTTTTATGTTTGAAAGAATCTCTTTTATTTAGAACCAGGATATTAATTCGAACGTTTACTCTAAAGTATCCTTTATAAAATTTAATCTCTTCGGCAAAAAATGAAATTGTATTTTATTCGTAAAAGTTTTCAAATACAATTGGTCACCTTGTAAAAGTATTATAATTGCAGAGGTTAAAAAATTAATTAAACCCCATGAAAAATTCATTAATTTTTAATTGTGAAACCATACCTAATCGAGTCGGGTCGCGAGTAAATCTTTTAAATGAATGATTACACGTCCTCTAATTAGTTACATCTTTGTGTTTTCCGCAGAAAGAACGTTACAAGGCGCGCGACAAGTATATCTATTATGTACACCGTTATTTGAATTATGGCACATAACAAGCGCAACGTAATTCACTTACAATACAGGTCCACAGTACGCCCACGAGGCTAATTAATGAGAAGGAAAGGTCAGCCTCAGATAGGATCATTTGCTTGACAGTTCCACTTCAGGAATAGGACTCGAACGAATCCCGAGAATCACCGTAGGATTGCGTTCGAATTTTTCCTCCCGTTGTTTACCGCGCGATAAATTCGTAATTGATTGTGACAGTGGCGTAAGTAATTGTTTTCCAAGGAGATTTTTCTTTGCAAGGACTATTTGTTTACGTCCTTCTTTCTTTGGACTGTGATTTCATTTTTGATAAGGCTTCGCTTAAAATGAATCCAAAAATTGAATTGAGTTTTTAATATTTGGATGCAATGCACAAACAACAAGAAAGGCGGTCGTTTTACTTTTTAGAACGATTTATCACTTAATTTTCAACACGCGCACGTTTGTACTCACTTATAAAGGCTAGATCAAACAGGAGATCATTCTAGAAGATGAATGGAACGCTAGAAAGCTGTACAATTAGATTGTAGGTGGATTTGCGAGGTGAAAGATCCAAACGCAGTCAGCTCGTTTGAAATTTCCTATTAACCGTTGTTGCATCGCCGTACGTCATACGTATGCAGATAGATAAACTGTAGCGAATAAATCGACTTTCAATTACAAGACTTGCATTTCACTCGCTTCCTCGCTTTTAATTTGTTTATTCACTGGAACCTTTAATTAATGGAACTATGTAGGCTATTTACGTTTATTGTTCGGAACGATCGCGCAGACGCACGGAGAGAGGCTCAAAACCGACGGAAAAACCGTTTATTAATTCTATAACTGTCACTATTGTTTGAGTTAGGTTTATTAAATATCAATATTGAATTTATGTTGATCTTAATGTATTATCCTCGGTTCATTAACTTTGCTGCTAATAAGACATGTAATTATTATATTATCTTTTCCAATTTATATTATACGATGCAACAAAACGATTTTCATTCAATGCTGAATGGTTTTATTTCAATAATTACAATGATTTTTATTTATTGTGTGCTTTTTGTCAATATTTATACCAGGTGTCCATATACAAAGGTTTTCAAATACAAAGAACTATTCGAAATGTCAGCAATCCTTTCTCGTTTATAGTTAATAAACTGACGTCTGAAAAATGCAGCTTCGAGACTAGAATTTGGACTTTATAGTAGTTTTCAGGGCGTCTTCCATTAACCTCAATATAATATGCAATTAAAATGCTACAAAATCATACGAAGATACAAGGATTTCGCTACTACTGAAGACGGGGAGGCAAGATCTCCCATCTTCCAATTCATCATTCTTCGAAATGTCTTCTATTAGCCCCAATAGAATTATGGCATTAGCGGTTCATGGATGCTTACAAGAATTTCACATACTGACGGTCACCAGTAAAGGTCTACTTGAGTAAGATGTAGAGACCTTTCAGATCAAGGAACTAGATCTCTTCTTATAATCCATCGAGTTTGAAAAGTTCTTGGCGACATATGTGATTGAACCTATATATATACGAACCAATCAAATGCCCCCTCAATTCCAAACTTCTCTTCAAGAGATATCGTCAAGATTTTCGTTATCTCGAAGGATTGACTATCATAACTCCTTAAAAAATCATCACAAGCGAAGCAGGTTTCATCCATAAAAGAATATTTTTCTCGGGAACTGATCTTTTGTTGTTTCCAGTATCTTCCAAGCTGAATATTTTGAACTTTTCCTCATCTTTTAGAACACCTCTTCCTCCTTCGTGCTTCAAAAATTGCTTCGTAGTTTTTTTTTGTCAAGTCCACCAATCGAATTCTTGGAGAAGAGTTCTTCTCTTGGTCCTTCGACTTTAGTAACCGTTCTCCTCTTGGTTCCTGATTATGATTTTAGAGATTATCTTTTAAATTTATGATTAGTCTAATTCATGCCTGAGGAAATCCCTCTTCTTCTTTCCAGGATTCCCTATTCCCATTTTTCTATGATACTTTACTAGTTGTCTGCACTCTATCACTCTCTTACATTCCCCACAAGACATATTTTCTTTTTGTCTTTACCCATCTGGTAACAGCGAGAAAACCGCTCAAGGATGATAATCCGGGAGATTATCTTCTTCGAATATTTCTTTGTAATTTTTATTGGTTTACTTTTAAGGAAGTAAGCAGTAAAAATGTTTTCAATTGAAAATCCCAAGGTTTCAATCCTGAGAACTTTCTTATTTTATAATCTTGGGTAAATGGTTTGCTACGTTACTTATCATGTATGAAGGCGAAATCATCCTGAAACATGAGTCTGCTACGAGGGAGTAAGCAGTAAATTAAAAAAAAATCAAGCATGGAGTTCCCTAGGGTTGAAGTCTGAGACCCTTATTATTTATTATCGCGGTAAATGATTTGCCAAGTTACTTATCCTGTCATACGACACTACATTGGCCATGAGACATGAGAAATTAGATACGATTTCGAACGAAATACTAAAAAGGCAACTGAAATGAAATTTATCGCCGATAGGAAAGTAGAAAAGAGTCACATCAATTTTTGGGTGTTGTGGTTGATAAGTGAAGAACTTTCCATTAAAATTTCTAGAGCTTCTCGAATCATCGGAAAGTTAGATGGCGCGACAGTTTATAAAAATAGGTTTGTCGATGGTACAAAGTATTGTAACAAATTTGGAAACATAAAGCGTTGGGTAGTGGCTCACTTCACCTGATCTCACATAAAAAGTCCACAGTCGAATTTTTCGTGCATCAGCTTAGGAAGGACTCCTGTATATTTCAATATAAATAAAATAGTCGCTTCCCTTCACCTCCTTCTTTAAGAAACTTCTTTAAAATTATTTAGGTACATTGAAGTTATATTTATAGCTTCAATTATTAGCTTTGTCAGATAGAGATCTTGCTCCTTTTGCAACAACACATGATGTATGTATTCGCAGGCCGTTTGCGCGTGTTACCTGACTACCATCATCGGCGAGAAATTGTGAAACTGAAAGACTTATCGGTGGACGTTGATAAACGGCCATTTCCTTAACGAAGGTGGATATACCTAAGTAGTTCAAAATAGTAAAACATCACACCACATTAATTACCACTGGTTATACCTCGAAACACCGTTTATCACTTAGCCTGCGAGATTTTTGGAATTTCTCTGTGACCGTAATAGGTTTCTTAAAGTGACAGCCTACAAATACGTGCTTAGACGCTAATATATGCGGATAAATAAATAATTTGCTCTAGGAGTACCGCCACTGACGAAACTTCAACTTATTTAGTAAAAGTAAGAGTAGAGCTATTAAAATTACAAATGTTTATGGATGGTTTTTGGTAAAGTGAAAATACTTTCTTTCCATATTATCAATTAACAACGTAATTACAATTAGTTCAACTTTCATTTAAAATTACTCAAACGTGCTTTTATATTTGTCCAAATTTCTTCCATTTTCCCCTGGGCCAAACTCCATTTTTGAATTTATTCTGGATAGCTTTTAAGTCTCACTAATTATAATTTTTTCATCAGTTCTCTTGTCTTCCCTTCTTCTTTGACTAAGTAGTTACAATAAGGTCTTCATTTTCGATTCAATTCATGTTATGTGTACGCACTTTTATGTATCTTATTATAACCCAGTTTTAGGTGAACGGTTCGCTTTATAAGAGCTAAATCTGTATATCGTGTTTCTGTACTTATGTTAGAAGTTTTATCTGCGTATATTATTTAAGTAGTCTGTTAAAAATCACTCTTGTTTTACGGTACAAAAATCCAAAGCTAAACTGGAGCAACTCCCACGCACCGAAGGAAAGGTCCGCGCACTTACTTCTTGCACCGGTGTCAGTCCAACACGCGAAATTGATTATTACCAGCGCGGCGCATGCAGAAAAACACAATCTCGTTACGATTTTAATTGCCTTGTTGCTAAATAATTTGACTTCGGCGGCAAATTCTTGTGCAAACAAATCATAAAGACAAGCTATTAAAATATTTTCCGCATATGCTTGTTCGCAGGCATGTATTTACCTGGGGAATATTAATATCTATATGTAACTTGTTGAAGCATGTTGTTGTTGCATGCCAACCCTTAAATTATCTGAGCGTGCTACTATTTTTTCTACGAGCGTTTCTCTACGCTTCAGATAGCCAGTCTTTATTTTCCCTAAAATTGTTTTGGAGAAACTGTTTTAAGTGTGTTGAATTTCTAAACTTTCATTAGAAGGAGGGTTTAGTCGAAGGAGAAGCGCCAAATTGTCTTTCCATATACCAAAAAAGTCCAAGGATTTGCGTTTTGCCTTGTTATTGTCCGCTACTGTACATTCAGTGTTATTAAGTCTAAGGAGTTACTTTTTTTGCTTTGGTTGAAAGAAGCTTTATGTATGGTTTGGACTTCCGTAGCGTAATCATCTTCACTAGTCCAATCATTTCTTCAGGATTTTGGTTGGATTGTATTTTCTTTAATTGTATTAATTTTTTCGCGTTATCTTCCTATCTTTGGACATCTTATTCCTTACCTTCTATATCATCTCTTTATTTGGCCCCCATTCATTTAATCCTTTGGTCTTTACTTTGGTTTTCCCCTTCGGGTCTGTTTTAGCTTTTTTAATAGCATCATATTTTTCACCCTTTATGTTTTTATTTATCTTCTTATTCTGGGTTGATTTTAATAGACAAAATTCAGCTCGAGTGTACGTAGTATGGCTAGAGGGGTGACATTTTACTCTTGAAAGAGTTGCAGCTGGCTTGACTCACCCGGGGTGGCCATCTAAATGGGGGAGGGGTATCTCAAGACCTTCAGTAGAAGTGTCCCCAATAACCAAGAGATTTTAAGGAGAGCGTTTCGACAAGAAGTGTGTGCCAATAATGATCAGAAGGTCTTAAGCAGAGGTGTGCGTCGTTCCAACGTATTGCACCTGAAGAAGTGTCGGCATTTTACTAAAGGTGGTCATTGAGGGACCTTTCTTCTTTGTCACTGCTTTAGTTCTTGTGCACATCAGCAATGAGGTCATCAACATCTTATTAGACGATTGTCGCGCTTAACGCTGCATCGTTCCTTTTTTACTTCTTATTCGCCCCATCGCCCCATTTAAATGGCCATTTCCGATGGATTCATGCCATCTACAATTCTTCCAAGGCTAGGCTATACTACTGGTGTTCCATTTTCATGACGGAGAGACTTAATAAAGAATTTAAAAATATTACGTGTCTAGTTTCATGCATTTAATTTTAGATCATTCTGTATCTGCCTGACACGCATTTCCGAGTAATTTCAATTATTTAAAATTATCTTGTAGATAAGAAGAATCTCTTTTGGGTTTCGATGGTAAAGAAAATTTTTGGAATGTGCATTTCTTCTAATGTTATAAAACATTAATAAAAATAATCTTTCTTTCGGCAGTTTTTTTAATGGAAAATTGGGAATACCATAACAACAAACGAAAGATGAAGTTTCGATTTCGGAAAGAATTCTATATAATAATAATAATAAATCAGTTTATTAGGCATCACCTTATACAAAGCATAAATCAGGAACAGAATAATCACGCCTAATGGGTGTGGAGTCAGATGAACTAGTAACAAGTTACAGTTCACTGATCTACCCCCCGCACCCCAAAAATCAAAAGAATATATTTAATCCACGTGAACAGAAAAAAAATGAAAAGGATAATATACTACATAACAATACCTGTTGCAAACTTACACAGATTAGATACATAAATCTAATTAACTAATAAAACTAAATGCACACACAAAAGAGACATCTGAATGTTTTGGAGAATATGAATTACTCAGCCTTGCCCACTGAAAAGCGTACGATACAGCCTTGTTTTAAACGTGAATGGTGACAGTTGCAAAAAACCTGTAGGTAACGAGTTCAAAACATCAACAATTTGATACTTGTAACATTTTTTAAAGAAAGGAAGACATTTATATAAAATAATTTTATCAAAAAAATTGCACTGTGTAAATAACGTCTGTTTTTCATATTGAGCCATTGAAGTTCATTTAGTTTATGAGAAATAGGACATCTACGACTTATGCCGCGTATAAGGCTCATGCAACAATTCTGGACTCTTTGTATACGAGAAGAATCACTAACTAACAAACAAGGGCCATACTCACTATCGCAGAAGTTAAAATGCGATAGAACCAATGATTCACATAGCAAGCGTTTAATTGACGGGGAGAAGAAATGTCGATTAACATAAATTAATTTTAGATTTAAGAAAGCACGTTGAATAATTTTGGTAACATGAAAAGTAAATTTAAGATCAGAATCAAGATGTAAACCTAAACTGCAACAACAGTCAGAAAGTGACAAGTCGATATCATCCAGACGCAGATTAATTAAGTGAGAAATATGAGAGCGATATTTCTTTTTGCCGAACAGCATAACGTTAGTTTCGGCGGCATTAAGACGCAGGCCATGACTATTTGATATTTTCACAAGATTTTTTAAATCATCATTGATCCTATCGCATGCCACATTAACCTCCTCAATATTAAATGCATAATACAACAGTGTGTCATCCGCATAAAGATGAAATTTACAATATTTAAGAGATGACGATAACTGAGAAGTATAAATAGAGTATAACAAGGGACCCAGGATAGAACCCTGAGGAACACCACAATAAACGCTTAAGGCATCAGATAAAACGTTACTACAAAATACTCTTTGAGTTCGGCCATTAAGGTAATTATGAAATAAACTTAGTGCAAAGTCGCACAAGCCAATAGACTTTAAAATAGCCAGCAATACCTTGTGATTAATAAGGTCAAACGCTTTAGTGTAATACAGTAATATTAATAGGACCATCTTATTGTCATCAACCTCGGTAATTACATCATTATGCATCGCACTGCAACAACTGTAGCCTGGCCGGAATCCAGACTGCATCACAGATAGAATGTTGTGGACTTTAAGAAATTCTCTGAGTAGTTTATCTAAGATTTTTTCAAGAACGTTAGATAATACAGGGAGAATGCTGATTGGACGCAAGTCACGAAACGATTTGGGGTTTTTATTTTTAGGTAAAGGTAAGATGCGAGCTTCTCTCCACATTACTGGAAAGACACTGTAGACAATGTAATAATTAATGAAATGTGCGAACATCGGCAGCAGATAAGGACAACAAAAAGTCAACAAGTCAATATTCAAGTTATTAGAACCGCTTGCTTTGCTGGAAAAACTCAAAAGAAGTCCAGCAATAACATCCTCTGTTACAGGAGAGAATTCGAAACATTGTCCGTTAAGAAGATTAAAAAGTAAAAATTCACAGTTTCAGGAATTTCAGAACCAAAACGAAGAAGAAACGATTCCAAAAGGAATTTATTAATTTTATTAACATCGTTAAGAACATCCGGTATGGCAAATTATCTACTCTCCTGTGCACCCAGTTTATGCAGTTGGGTCTGTGAAAAGGGAAACTACTCTTATCCACTCATTCGTTTACTCTTCAGTACAGAATCGTTTTCCTTGCATTTTAATCGAGTCGTTCGTTTGGAAGCATTTATTAACTCTTCTTGACTTCTTGTTATAAACACAAGATCATCTGCGAGTGCTAAATGTTCTTGTCTTTTTTGATATAGAAGTCCAGTTCGGTTGATGTTTGGATCTCTTAAAACCTTTACCAGTACTGCATGTACGAGGGGTCGTTTTTATATTCTCCGACTAGGCATGAAAAGAAGAGATTAGAACATCAACAGAAATTTTATTTTTCAATATAGGTCTCTTGTTTTTGAGTACAAGTACTACATCGTTTCAATAACACCTTTAATCCATTATAAAAATATTCATTTGGTTTGTCCGCAAAATGTGTTTTTTTAAGATTTGGAATCCACATTTCACTTTAATAGAATCTCTGAGCCGATGCATTAAGCTTGCATAATACTCTCCTGTTATCGTACTACCTTTATTCAGGTAATAAATCATTAAAATTCCTTGGCAATTCCAAAAAAACAGTTGCCATAATTTTTTCTGCAGAAAGGGTGACTTTAAACTTCTTGGGAGCTCTTAATATGCCACTGCATCGATTCTTGTTTCGACTCAGGATCAAAATGATGAAGCCGGTGACAAGTCGTTTGATAATTAAATCTGGTTCATCTTCACAAAGCGCCAAAAATTGTTCACACGTCTCCATCCTGATACGCATTTGGAATGGCGAAAGCATTCGTGGAACTCATCTCGCCCTCACCTTTGTCATTTCAAGGTATTCGTGTAGAATTCTGAAAACCGTGGTTTCCGAAACTCCTAATAAAGCTCCTAATTGTCGGTTCTTTAATCTTGCATCTTCCAATACCAAACACTTGGTTCTTTCAATAACATTGGAAGTGATCCCATCAACAGGCCGACCTGGACGGGAATCATCATCCAGTGATTCTCGACCATGTTTAAACAATTTTGATCATTCACAAATAGTCGACTAGGAAGAACAATCATCCGCGTATACAGCCAATATTTCTTCACGAATAATTTTTGGAGCTTTTCCTTGTTTTGTTAGGAATTTTATAACTGCTCGAGTTTGTTCATTTTGATACGTGACTACACAAACTCACATATATTAGAACTAATACTATTGCAGTTGTTTTGTAAATTGTCAAACATGTTACCAAGACTTCTATTCACTAGGCACTAGGCCTAGACTAGCTTTTTAAATGTCTTTCCTTTTTATTTTGTCTGGCTTTGGCTTGCTTGAAGTCTATAAAAAGAAAAAAGAACATTAAATGACGACAAATTAGATAAATATTTAGTCATTAACTATGTACACAAAGTTATAAAATATACAAGCTCATGAAAAGTTAATAGGCGTCCAATGCGTACACCCTGTATATTACTTCAAATGTGCCGTGCTTTTTCTCATACTGGTTTTGTTTAACCCGATTGTTTGATTTGCAAAGAAGGAATTCCTTTGGCTGAAATACTCAGAACAAGTTACAGAGGGGAGAAGTATTGAAATATCTAAAATTCATATTTTTTTTTAAATATTTTTTTCAACAATTAATTAACTGGTGAGGTTAGTATATTTACTTGAATGTTATTCACAAAAAATAAATAAATAAATAGTATTTCATTCAGTATTTGAAATCGATCGTGTTTGTTTAATCAGTAAAAAATGGTAATTCAGTAGTATCTCTGTGGCAGTATCTAGATCCATGAATTTTTCATTTATTTCACATTGAGCAACTTTCGAATATAACGGGCCGAGGAACAGAAGTGATAGTCGACGCGCTTTTAACAGAAAATTTATTTAAATTAGTCAATGATCGTACGAATCGATTTACTGTGGCATTTACGAGAATTCACACAAGTCAGGAAACAATCCTTTCCGAGAATCTACAGTTACTTTTCAGTTTTTATGAATTCGGTAAAACAAGAATGCATTAAGCAGCAGATCCGTTAATAATCACCATATCAAATTATCTGGGTACACTTTAAATTCTAAACGAGACTTCTCGCCGCATAATCCAAACCTCCGCGTCATTGTTGGACGCGTTTCAAAAATTGGAAAAGACTCTTGCAGAATGGTCACAATTTAGATATCGATTTCAATTTATGCGGAAAATCATGTAGAACATGTTCTAGTTGAATTCGCTTAAAGTTTGGAATCCTTTCCGGGTGTACCACGAGTCGCAGCGTAATTCCTAGGCAACGTTAGTGAGCTCGGCGAAAATTTATGTTTCTGGTAAAATAACACAAAACGAAACTGTGTAACGCAAACGATAATAATATATGCTGCAACCGTAAGTGTGTATACCTCGATTATCTGGGCAGCAACGATCTTGAATACTTCTACGTAATTATTGGGATGCACACGCAATATGCTCCGTCTTATTAACACGTAACTGTAACATACGGAACTCTGCAGTAGGAAGCGATAATTTTCTTCGTTTTACTTTTTTTATTTGCATTCCAGACTTTTTGAAAACTCGTACGTGCAAAAATTATTTAGAAAAAACGCTCAAAGCTTCTGCCTCCAGTATAAATAATAGATTTTGTTATTCCTCGTTTGTATTGCATTGTATTTTGCATAAAACATTTTTGTCCAAAGTCACGTGTGGAATTGGTGTAGAAATTCCTTACTGTTTGAATATCCCTCGTACATAAGCTGCATTTTTTTTCTAAAAAAACTTTAAAGCCAGGGGCAGAACGCTACTACGTAAGGAAAAATGTATTGGTATCTAAAGTCTTTATTTACAGCGAGCTTGAAGGGTGTAAAATATTAATATGTATCTGATTTGCTAAGGGCTATCCCTCTCACATCAAATCGTTTTTCTAAATATTTATGCATATTGGAGGTACTATCGGAGGGCAAAATAAAACTGCGTACTGTATACGATAATAACAGGTATATGGCGAGTACCCTAAGTGTTTTCTTGGCCGGATCAATCTTGAATATATTTATGTAATTACTGGACACGCAATATATTTCACTTTGCTTGTAACTGTAAAGCGAAGCAGCTCGATTTCGTGTTTCAGTGGTATAAAATTCGCTCGAAAAATTGAATTATGAGAACTTCTCCTGAGCAAAATTATTAGCTTCCTGTGAATTTAATAGCTCCGTTTATAATAGCTCGAATAATCAATGAAGCACATCACTTTCTTTTCCAAGTGTACCACACTTGAATAACTGCCAGTTATGAGTGCGGATCCTTTATACATAGAAATTAATTAGGAGGCACAAACTTTGTCACTGGGATTTAATTACACGGCTGAACTTTTCTAGCGACTCTTAATTACAAAATCAAATTAATTATTATTAATTGGTGCGCTTGAAAAATTTTCTTGTCTCAACTTTCTTGTAATAATTACGAACATACTGTTTGAAAGTCAATTATGGCAAGAACATAAATATGGACGTGTGATTTATATTAGGTATTCACGCATGTTACGTGCCTTAGTTACGAGCTACTCTTGTATGTATCTGTGCGCTCTTTCTTAATATTGTTAATCATTTTGCATATCGTGTTACATAATTAATACATTTTTGCTTGTCCCCAGCAGAAGTTATTGGCTACAAGATTTTAACTATTTACACTCCTAAGTTAAATACTTCCTTAATATTCTACGTACTGGCACTTCCGGTCTTCAGTAAAGTACATACGAGGGATGTTTAAAACTTTAATAGTTCCATGTTTGTTAATAATAATAAGCTGGAGCATCCCTTGTAATATTAAGCGATTAAAATTATATAATAAATTTCGAGTAAAATGTTGCATTTTACGGTTGATTGCGCAAATTGAACACAAAACGCATTGTCTGTAAACATTACGCAGTCGTACAGAGAAACACAGAGTAAATTAGTTCAGCCTGCTTTGTACTAAATCAACAAGTCCTCCGACGTATTCGTCCAGTTGATTACTCCGGTTGAACGCACGGTCCTCGCCGGTGACAATTTGCGTTGTGTGGCCTGCGTTCCTCGTGTATCGGCAAGGCGGCTTTTTTGTCAAACTCACGTAGCCCGTAATTCGATTTTTTGACAATTTTTCTAATTATTTTCAGATTAGCCCTACTTATTGAATGTCGACTCGCCGAAAGGAGCGCTCCGGTTTTTACGGGCCGGCATTGTCGTGCACCGGTCACGCTGAGTTTCGAAAATCTTCGTCGCAAAAACTCCTCTTCGATTGTGCTTCTCATTCGTAAGGATTTATTGAAATTTATCTACACCTGTTCTCTCCGTATTCTACAAAAAAAAACATTCATTGATTCTTTTATGCTCTAAAAATTGCCTAAACAATACCTCCAAACACTGTACTATTTGTTGTTATTGTTTTTGATAACCTTAGAGTTTTTGTAAGTGTAGAGAAATGTTTTGCACGTGATGGAAATTAAGTTAAAATGAACTTTTGCTAAAGTAGAAATTTGTAAGAAGTATACAGGTATGTGGAACAGAAGAAAGAAAGCCTAGGTGTGTAAGATACCCATTGTTTCATTGAAACTTGGAAAAAGCTAGAGGCATAACATACATAAAATATCGTTACTTGTTTGTTTGTGGTCAATTTAGAAGAATTCGATTTCCTCCGTGTTACAAAATAGGTCTCAGTCACTGACGTGAGAGTCTGGCTGACGAACACGGTTGCGTGTCTAAGGGGCAGGTGGCGAAATTCTCTTGAATTACAATATCAAAGATCTTTCTTTTTTAATTCAATATCTATTGCCATTGGTAATACAGTAATTATTATAGTAATTAAAGTAATTTGAACTTGCTGTGATCACGTTGTAAAGTTGTAGCATACAGTAAACCTGCTTTCAATAAGAGAAATTAAATAAAATTTTAACAGGAACCTTCACACATGATTGCCTCTTGACGTCCATCCCTTGTTTAATCCTTAAAAAAATGTACCTTACGTACAAGTGAAGAAATGATATATTAAAACATTTCACTTTTCTAAGTTAGTAGAATGTTGAACATACCCTGAGTGTTTAAGTAAAAGCCGGAATAAAGCGCAAATTTATGGCCTGAAATAATATACGACACAATATCTCACATATTTTCGCTTTCTACTCAAACGGATTTCAATAGTTTACCATTATCCAGTAAGTTCGGTATCTCCCACATCAGCCGGGGGCGCCACCGCTTTCGCCGGCGTAAATCATTCAGCAGGAAAAGCACCTCTATTAATATCTGTACCTGCTAACTGGAACACACCGCGGACTCTTTAAAAATTAGCAGCGACTAACTGTGTATGTGATTGCTGATTGTGTATTTCGATACGTGGGTGCAGCCTCGAGATCTCTCGATAACGGCCGCGTTATTCATCGAATGTTGGAATAATTTATCACCTATGTATGCACGGGATGACCAAAGAGCAAACATATGGAGAGCTTAATATGGATGTTTGAGTTATGGCGTTTCCTTGTTTTAAAGGAGAATGCCTCTATCAGAGGATTTATTGTTTCGCCTCATTAAAAAAAAGAAAAACAAAAAAGAAAACGCCACCAGCTTTCACTTTCATACTACTTTTCCAACTTCACATACCATGGTAATTCGAGTTTATAAAGAAATTACATTAGAATTGATTAGGAATTAATCCATACCCTAATTAAACCTGGCTATCATTATGAACCTCTTGGACAGACCATAAAACCAACGCCAAAATCAAAACACCTTCAAGGAAGGGTTGAGGATGGTTGGTATAAAATAGAAAGAGAAGAAGGTGTGGTAAAAAAAGAAGTAGGAAAATTATCACTTACTGAATTTATAATTTGATGTTGGGACTTGTCAAGTACACGCTGATGTGATTAGCATCGTGCATATACGGGCTGTACGTAAGTTCCAGTGACAGTATGGGCAGGTATGAGCATAAATACATGTGATTTTAATTAAAGATAAGGAGCTGAGCTGTTCAGACGGTGTAGAGAATTAGTTCGTGACCAGTTGACCCCGCGGTCTGGTTGCAAGCGAGGGTCGCGGGCTCTCGTGTAGCCCTGCGGCCCCTGTGTAATTACTATGTTAATTTACTAATGATGCATAAGCTTATTGTTTATTAGCAAATTCTATTTACTATTAAAACATTCAATCGTTTGAATCGTGATCACTTTTTGACACAACTTTGTATAGGAAATGACAAAACGCGGCTAGTTTGTTATTTAATAAGTCCTCCCATCCAAGGCGGATAATTGTGCTGTCAAAGCACATTGAAAAATTAAAAAAAAATTGTTGCAAATCGGTTTTGATTGCAGTGAATAATAAAAGAAAAGAAAAAAAATTTAATGTCTCTACAGTTTGCCTTTTTATTACAGGCCGATCGATCCATTGATAAGTTTAAGAATTTTATAAGCTATCTCCTTATAACTTTCGTGAAATACCTTTACCGCTCGCAGTCGGAGGTCACTTTGTATTATTAATTTAGATTGATCCGATATATAATCAAAAAATGAACTATAGCATCAAAATCTATGATTGATGCTACTTTTTGACTTATGAAATATGTAAATACCTTCATAATTTGTGTAACGTTAACAACAAACTCCCTCAATTCTTGCAAATACGTTGAACTTTTAATTTATTTTTGAAAATATACTCATTAAATCTTAATGACTGCTCCTCGTATGCTATGAACGAAATACTAATACAGTATGAGGGAATATAGTCGAATTTTTACCGGTTTTTATTCTTTATGTGTGGCCTTTGTGAAAAACAATGATAACCAAAATGTTTTTAATTAAAATAAATAATGTGATACATTGCATTAATAATATCTTAAAATTCATACCTAATTGAATCATCACGTTAATCTCCTTTTCCCGCATTTGCGATCTAGTATGTATTTCATTAACTTTATATAAGAAAAAAGTTGGAAGACGAGAAATTTAAACTGTCCCTCAATCACTTTCGCTCACACTCTGTTTTACATTGGTGGATATGACTAATGATTCGCATATTCAGACATGAAGCAAGACACAACATTTTACAAATGAACTTTCTGCAAAAAGCGCCTTCGAATAGCAAAGGTGAAAATGAAAGAAAAATGGAAAAGGAAACCTACAATGATTTGGGTAAAAATAATCCTCCAAGAGAATTGACGACGATAAGAACGAGGATGACTTATTGTTAGTCAATCCTAAAATAAATGACTAAGGCGGAAAAACTAGTGCAAGGAACGAACATAGTTTATATAATTTGATTATATACTGCATGTTTCATTTTGAAATGAGAATGTACGCATATTTCTTGTATGCACTTACCTACCCTGACTGCGAGCTTTTAAAATGACCAAATTCGAACTGACGCTCGAAGTATTCCTCTTTCACAATCTTAGATGCACTAAAACGCATTCGCTCTCCCTCATATTTCCACTCAAAGCGTCATCTCGAACATAGCCAATATAGTGAAACAGGTGAACCCCACCTAGCCTGTTTCAAGTACGTGAACGTTTTCATTTTAGATCCTTTACAATCGTTTCAGTTCTGTCGCCGCCTTTTTTCAAGTTTTAATGATGAAACAATGAATATGCATATTTGCAGAGGAAGGGGGTCTGTAATTTTTATTATTTGACGCTTTAAAGGTTGCGTAGCAGGAAGACTGAGTAAAGTATGTTTTAAAAGAATCAAGTATTTTACAAAAAGAAATAAATAAATTAAAAGGCGAGAAATTGAAACTTTCCTCAACCATCTTCGATCATACTGTACACATCAGTTTGGTTTTAAAAAATAATTAAATAAGATTCATTCACACAAGATTACCTTACGGTCATTAATAACCACCTTAAATCAATTTAGACGTAAACTGCGCCGATTACACATATTTTATTTCACTCTGTGTAAGTGAATAACTGTAATACGCAATTACCATGCAAATTAAAGCTAAATCAAGCCTTCCACATTTATGCAATATATTCTGGGATAAGTGCTACAAAAAAAAGTTTTCCTTTCTCGATTACATTAGAAAAGAATTGAAGAATTATTTTCACATGTAAATGGTGGGATTTCATCCATCTAGTTTTGTTTTTGGATATATTAATTATTTTTCCCTATTCAAAAGCAAATTGCAAGCAATTTAGTTGAAATAACCGCATGGAATAAAAGGAATTATGAAGAAAGATAAAATTAAAAATGAAGGGAAAGCTTTTAAAAGTATGGAAAGACAGTAATTGAAATGGTTTGGACACTTGACAGAAATGGATCGACTAAAACAATACGGCAAACGCGAACAATATCAAAAAGCAAGAAGAAGATCGAGGAAAACGTGGAGTGATCTCGAGTTTGGGTAAAAAGGGACTGAGCAGGAAAGAAAGCGTAAAACTAGTAAGAAATAAAAAGGCTTGAGCTAAGTTAATTCCTTTCACACTTAAGCTAAGATTAAATGTACTCCTAAGTTAGAATGCTGAACTACACTCACCTCTACTATTATTTTTTAAAATAAATAATCTGAGGACACTTTTTGTCCATTTTTTTCTGCTCATCGGTGAATAGGACATTTTCAATAATCGGGAGAGCCATGATCATCATGGTAACTAAAGTCTCTTGTTTAAATAAATTATTGAAAGTATCTACGCCATTGTCAATATTGTATTGCAGTTGATTTTTTGTTTTCCAAACGTTTCCTAAAGACTTAATTTAATAATTTGTCTACATTTTATCATTAATAAGTTGTTTTCATGGCTATTAATGCAGTGAATGCAGCAAAAGTAATTGCTTTGATTCAGGATGGTCGGTCTCAACGTTACTTGCACAAGTTCTTGGAACTTCTCAATCATGTGTCTCCAGAACGTGGAGGCGATTCTTGGAAACTGAATCTTACAATCGACGCCCTAGAACAGGTCGTCAAAGATGCACAAGCACTAGAGATGACCACTTTCTTACCCTAACGATTCTTCGCTACGGGAATTTGACTGCTGTTCAAGTCAGAAATCGCCTTGCAGAGGTTCGAGATGTGCATGTAAGTGACAGAACGATCAAAAGACGCTTTAATGAAGCTAATTTAATGGCAAGAAGACCTGCACATGGCCCAGAGCTTAACACACAGTATAGAGTAAGCAAACTTGCATTTGCTCGTGAACATGTTCATTGGAATATGGGGCAGTGGAGTCAAGTACTCTTCACTGATGAGTCCCGCTTCTGCCTACGAGCGCCAGATGGTTGTGGAAGAGTGTGGAGAAGGACCAGCGAACGGTATTCTCAATGTAATATTGTTTCCAGAGTATCTTTCAACGGAGGTTCGATTATGGTGTGGGGCGGTGTTTCTACGAATGCACGTAAAGACCTTGTTGTAATAAATAGGGGAGTTATTAACGCTCAGAGGTACATTGAAAATGTTCTTCAAGATCATGTGATGCCCTTTGCCACTTTTATTGGCGACAATTTTATGTTGATGCACGATAATGCACGGCCACATGTCGCCAGAGTTGTTAAAGAATTTCTTGACGCTGTTGGTGTTAACCGAATGCAGTGGCCCCCGAGGAGTCCCTACATGAATCCCATCGAACATGTCTGGGACACGTTAGGAAGGAATATTAGAGCTTGCGTCCCCGCCCCAGCGACCCTAGAGGAATTATCAATGGCGCTTCAGCAATTAGGCACTTGGTGGAATCGATGCCACAACGTATGCAGGCTGTAATACAGGCTCGCAGAGGCAATACTCGATATTAATTAATTAGGAAGATTGAAATTTTGCCTTTTTCTTTAAGTTACAGTTTCATCAATTTTGCAGTTTTTATTATTTTTATTAAAATCTTGTTTGTTTTATTTATTTTTGGCCTTATTTGATGTACATCAACCAAGAAAACTATAAATAACAATTATCAGTCGAAAATTATATAAAAAAAGTTATTGTCGCTATGAATTACACAAACCTCAAAGTATGTCGCTTTTTGTGCCGGTAAGTGTATAGCTTAGGGTTAAATTTAATCCTGGCTTAAATCTTTTATACAACCCAACCTACGTTGCTATCTGTTAACATTATCTTGTAATTTATAATATTTCTTTGTAATAATGTGTATAATAATAATATTATAACTGCTTTTATTCCCCTACCCTCCCCCATTTAATTAAAAAAAAAATTATAATTACCCTTATTTCAAAATATTTTATTGTCAGGTAATAAGTTTACGTTTAAAAATATTTTGTGGTTTTTTGTAATTTGTTGTAACCAATTTGAATCATCCGTTCTCAATTTGTTAATGCTTATCTCTTCTTATTACATTCGAATTTAATAACTTCAGCAATCCAAAGAATTTTAATTAAGCATTCACAATTTTTAAATAAATAATAAGCGCATCGATTTTAATAAATATCATTAATTTCGCTGCGCATGTAAATTAGTTTCGTGGAAAGCGAGTGCTTATCATAATCTCAATAATGAAAGAAATTTCGTTTTTGAAACTTTACACTTGCGCCATTTGCAACGACGTTCTAAGAGTGGTAACCCAGTGGCCTATCACCCGGAGAGCGATGGATTTATTTAAATTATATTCCTGACGGTTATATGAGCTATCAGGAAGTGGGCGTTCAATTATGATCGCCCGATTAATAATCCCAATGGTTATCTGTTTGCCTGCACTTTTTCGAGGAACGCTCTGTATTAGCAAATCCTTTCATAGGTCAAACATTATTACTTATTGGCACCGAGTGTTACGAAACTAATAACGCTGCGATGGGAAAAACTGTGATTTATGAATGGACATTTACAGTTAGTTAATTTCGCTTGATAAAGATAAATGTAATTGTTGCAAGTTCTTTCGGTTGGGAGCGAGCGCGCAGCACATTCCAACGGGATAACGCTTTTCTGCAAAACGAAAGAGTTTCTTTCTAATTAAAGTTTCACGAGCAAATATGGATATTTTTCTTTTCAGGCAGACGACAGGTAATTTGATATTCCCCACAAAATTAATAAGCAATTTAAGTTCCTAATCTCGAAGTGAAATTCATGATTAATTTTAATTAATCGTAAAATAATCCATTGCAATTACGGGGGACTCTTAATAATGATAAAATTTATTTATTAATAAAATAATCGAGTCAGAAAATTAATGGATGTACAGAAAAAAGTAATATAATCAAGTTTGGATAATTGCAATATAATATAATGAACGAAATTTAATTGTAAAATACAGAAGCTGCAGATTAATACCGAGTCAATTGTAATTTGCTATTTTGAAGTAAAGTAAACGCCAAATATCGCAAATGCTTTTAAGTAAATAATTAATTGCGATTTTCGCTGAGTTAACGCCGTAATTAAACTAAATAAGAAGGCTTACTTCTTGCGCAGCGCGTTTTAGAGAACGCCCCGTGTAATAAAACTTTCTTATTAAATTAAAATAATTGGAAAATATCTGAAAATAACCCTGAAAATAATCTCTTAATTAACACTACATGACAGCACAGAATATTGGATAATCCATGTGTTCTCAGAAAACTCATATATTGGACGAACAAAAAATGAAAGACAACAAATTACTTTTCTTCGCGCGTCAAAAAATCTCTTCTAATTGTAAGATTGCGATTTGATTATATGATCGATGAATGTTTGCGTTGTGGAGAACGTAGGGAACGTATCAAATAAATCAAATTTATTTTCAGTCGCTAATTGACCCTCTTTTGACAGTTGCTACCGCAGCCGATAATTTGCATACATTAGCGAATATAAATATTGAAAGGAAAACAAGTAATTGTACGGTAATGATTCATAAGTCGATCGCCGAAGCTGAATATGTAAAAGTAAACAAATGCACAAGCGTTAATTTGCATATCAATAAAACAACAACAGAGATACACCTGATTACACAATGCTAAATAAATTCAAATTAATGGCGATCGATCATTTCAGAAGTGGAATCTGCAATAATGAATATCGTCCTTGATTTTTTCTTGGTTCAATTCGTGGTACGGTCGAGTTTCCGGTTGATTTTTCTTTCTCGTTTTTGAATCATCGCATCCTAGAGATATAAATTAAATTGTTATTGCCTGACACCTGTTACAAATATTTTTGCTAATTGGAAATATGGTTGCGCATAATGTATTATAGTAATGATTATGTATTTTGCGAACGGGCGTGTCACTCTAATTAAAAGTGATTGGTTCTAATTATATGTATATTACAAAGCGTAACAGTTAGGAAATTAGTGATTTTGAATATACAGTATGACCGAAAATAGTTTAATACTTTTACGCGCCCCTATCTAGTGATTTTTGCTCCTTTCGTTGGGGCTTTTGTCAAAAATAATGTTTTACAATTTTAAATATCATTAATTAAGTCATTTTTACATTGTGCACCAATGCATTTCGACAACTTAACAAGAAAAAATTAAAAGGCGGGGAATTTAAACTGGCCCGATCATTTTCGCTCATTCTGTATATTATATTGGTGGATGTGATTTTTTGAGTCGTAAAATCAGGCATAAAATTAAACTCTATTTTATAAATGGATTCTTGGGAAAAAGTGCAATCGAATAGAAAAAGTGAAAAAGAAAAGCTCAGGAACAGGATGCTAAAAGTGAAAAAATAGACGAACCTACAATGATTTGGCCAAAAATAATCCTCCAAGGGAATTCATCAGGACGATAGAGCGAGGATGACTCAGATGATCCTAGAATAAAACAGGTGGAGAAGCAGTGTAAGAAGAAGAAGATTATATACTGCATGTTTAGTTTTGAGTTATTTCTTATATGTACTTGCCTACTTTGATTGCGTTCTCAGAAAATTTAATGAAATGGGCGAGGCTTACTAAGCATGCTTTTTAAATCCTATGCTTTATAATACAATCATTTCGGTCCAGTCTCGGCCTTTTTTCGACGTTTAATGAAACAAGATGTATGTATATTTGCAGGGGAAGTGGGGGTGTTAAGTTATTGTCTACGCTTTAAAGGTTGCAAAGCAGGAATGTTAAGAAAGTATGCTTTAAATAAATCGTGGTATCATGGTTTGTTAAAAAAAAATAAAATAAAAAAGTCGAATCGTTTGGGTTCGCATAAAAACTGTTATTAAAAAGAAAACTGTCGCTTGGAAACAATTGGTTATAATTACTCGTTGACGGTAGAATTCGTGCTAGAAAAAAATATATGTATAGTGGGTTAGAAAAGTCTGGAATAAATTCATTATTTTGGGAAGGGTTCATTTGGGCAAATATCCTAGTTAATTTTTTTTGTTCACATTTCGAAAATTTCATAGATGGCTTTGGTGAAGCATCGGATATGGCGTCATCAACGATTTTTTTAAATAGCAAGCTGCATATTTTTTAACGAAATCTGGCAGATCTGCTCTTCTGATTGCGGCAATATGGCACACTTATCCCCTACTTCATCAAGGTCATGTCATCTATGAATTTTTCATATCAAAATGTGGACAAGAAAAAAAAATGACCTGTCGATAATGAACATTTTCAAAAATAATGTGTATTTATTCCAGATTTCTCTAACCCACTATATACGTATATATATAAAAAGAATCATTTTAGACTTTTTCTTTGTTTGAGTTAATTATTTTGTCCTTTTTATCTTTTCATCTGTCTTTTTTTGTGAGGCATTTTTATATTATGTACTATGAAACTACAATAAAATTTGATTTTTGATTTTTCCACAGCTGAAATGAAAGAACCTCACGCGAAAGAAGACTGTCGCATAATAATGAACAAAGGATATTTCAAAATTTTTAGTTTATTTCAAAATAAAAAGCCAAAAAACGTTTCGTAGTGCAATCGTTTCGATAATTACAATTTTCTGTACAGACAGAAAGGGCAGAGGAGTTGGTCCCCATATCAGGACACCCTCCCAACGAGTTCTTTTTCCCAAAGAAAGATTATTATAATACATTTTCTTGTTTTCTTTTTAATTTGGAAGAAAAATAAATAACAAAATATAATTACTCTTAAAAGTACTGTTAAGAAAATACAAAATAGAGTTATGATGACAATTCAAAGTTCATAGTTTTCGTTTTAGAAAAACAAAAAAATAAATTAAAAAAAGGAAGGATTCGTGCAAATCAAAGACAAAAAACAATTTATTTAAAATAAACTTCTCTTCTTTCTTCTTGCAATTTATTTGAGGGTTCCCCGAGGTGGGTGGATGCCAATAGAAATTCAGAAATATAAATTTCTATTGGCACCCACCTCGGGGAACCCTCAAATTTATTTTTAGTTTCTTTTAGAATGCGTTTAATTAACAATTAATTCTTGAATGTTAGTGTCTGATTATTGAATCATTTTATTTATATTTTTACATCTAACTTCTGTTTGATTATATAATTGCCTTGAGTAAGTTAATACTAAAACAGTTTCAGATAGTTTTCAACAAGCACGATACAATGTAGCAATCAATGATGACGTTATTAGAAACATTTTTTTAATAATCATCATTAAAAATATTTAATTGCAATTAACAATTAAATTAGTTGTAATTAAATTAAATTTTGTCCTGCAGTCAAACTATTTAACTACATTAATTACAATTAAATTTAATTATAGAACGGCAATTGATTGAATTTAATTGCAATTAAACGTTACTCAATTAATTTTTTAATCAGTTGACTGATTAATTGAAGTTTTAATTTGAGTATGCCCTACGCTAGTCAAAAATTAGCAAATATACATTCTTCATTTTACAATGTAGCCGTTTTTGACCTATCACCGCCTATTTTTTTTGGTTTTAATGAAACAGTCGGTACGTCCTAGACAGGATAACACTAAACGTTTCCACAGAAATTCCGAAATTGTTTAAATACTTCTGAAATTTTGGTCGCTTTAGGTTCATGATGTAATTATGTTTTTTTTTTAATCTTGAAAACAAAAATTATTTGCACTATACACTAAAGGAGATTTCTTGTCATAATTTGAAGTTGGCAACCCAAAAGTAGTTAATCTGCGAAAAGAACAAAGAGATGGAAATTAGGCAAGCCCTAATCCAACAGAAAAAAAAAGAGAGAACTACAAGGAAACGCCAAGCAGGATACGGAAGAAATGCAGGTATGAAAAACAAATTGAATGACATGATCAATCACAACCTTCTGCTATCCATTTTGCATTACATTGGCTTGAGTGATGGAGCAGTCACTTTCTTTAGGCAGTACTTGTTAGGAAGATCACAATGCGTTCTTGCTAACGGTTTTAAATCGGATGCTCGAATTTTAACCTCAGGTGTACCTCAGGGCAGGATTTGCGGTCCCTTACTCTATATAATATATACGTCATCGTTTAGTAACTGCCTTCGTTATTGTAAATTACATACTTATGCCGACGACAGTCAGCTTTATTATCATTTTCAAGCTAAAGATATTGTTCAGACAAATATGAATATAAATTCAGATATACAGTCTTTAGTTAATCTCTCTAGACGCCATGGCCTTAAAATAAATGCTGCTAAATCTTCGGTTATGATCTTTGGTAACAAACAGAAATCCAATTTAATTGACTTGCTACATATTAAAATTGATGACACAATTTTGCACTTTTCTCAATCTGTTAAAAATCTTGGCTTGTGGATTGACAGCGAGCTAAAATTCAAAATCCATGTAAGTAAATTGTTGTAGAAGTCGTTTTCAGTTTTAAAAATTTTGTTTCTTTCTCGATTTGACTACTATGATTCTGTATACGGTCCTTGCTTGGATTCAATTGACATTTTACGTATTCAGAATGCCTGTCTGAGATTTATATACGGAATTAAGAAGTACGAACATGTAACATATCGTTTGTGTGATTGTAATTGGTTAAATATGTTAAATCGTCGTCGATTTCATTCTGCTAACCTGTACTTCAAGGTTATTAAAGAGAAAACAGCTTTATAACAAAATCTCTTTTCGCACGGACGTCCATAACATTAATATCCGCCATAAAAATACTATAACTATACCTTCACATAAAACCGCGAATTTTACCAAATCCTATTCATATTGTGTTTCAGCGTTTTGGAATTCTTTGCCTGAAAATTTCAAAGATGTGCCTGTGTGCGCGTTTAGGCGAGTCTTCAAAAATTATGTGAGAAAGCGACAGATGTCTGGTTAACTTCCATCATTTCTTCATCATCTTTGCCTTTTTTTTCTATCTTCCTTTCTTCCCTTTCCGTTTTTCTCTGTTTCTTTACCTTCTTTATTTTTCTATTTTTTTTCTTTTTCTTATTAGCCTAGTCTGGATTTAAGTTAGCTTGCGTGGTATCGTTTTATTTATATTCTGAGCGGGCTGTGGCATCCAAGAACAGACGGCTCTTCGAGATCAGTCTGAGCTACAGTCCCTTAATCCATATTGTTCCCTTAACGTTTCCTTTTAGTGTTACATTGTTATGTAAATATGTTTTTTCTTCTATTTTTTGGTTTGGGTTAATAAAGAGAGTATATGAATACTAAATTTCGACAGTAGTTCATTAATGTCGAAATGAGAAGAGTATATTGATTTATAAGTTTAGAAAAGCGATAGTTTTACAGTGAGTGTAAATGTTTGAATTCACGAGTGAGCTAGCTCACGAGTCAATCAAACGAGAATAATGAAGGAATCTTACAAATGGTTTCAGAAGCAGAGACAAGTTTATTACCTAAAAAGTCCAAAGCAAAGTACGAGAAAACTTGCCAACAGTTCTGTGGCTGAAGAAATAAAAAAAATGTGCAAGGGGCAAATGAATATATTCTAATTGTGTACTTTTTTGAAAAGGTTTGTTTTATTTATAATATTTATTAGCACTGATTTTTAAATATTCTTAGGTGAAAACTCTTAAAGCTTCAACACTATGGTCAGTGTACTCGATGCTGAGAAGTACTTTACAAATAATTGAAAATGTGGATATTTCTGCGTATAAAAAATTGCTGGCTTACCTGAAACGTCAAAAAGACGGTTATGTGGCAAAAAAATCGAGAATTCTATCGATGGATAATGTGAAGGAGTTTTTAAAAAAAGCTACTGATGACAGTTTTCTGCCTATGTAGGTAGTGTTGGTAATTGCTTTGCATGGAGCATGTTGGGCGGAAGAATTACGTTTACTAAAAGTGGATGATGCAGAAGATTGTGGCCATATTTTGGTCAT
This sequence comes from Serrognathus titanus, assembly GCA_039766575.1. Taxonomy (NCBI): domain Eukaryota; kingdom Metazoa; phylum Arthropoda; class Insecta; order Coleoptera; family Lucanidae; genus Serrognathus; species Serrognathus titanus. The sequence goes on along the minus strand of CM077911.1, from coordinate 15,361,972 downwards.
AACATGACACGAAAACAAAGAAAAAACTAGTCTTTACACTCACATCCGAAGATGGAGTAAACGGAATTGAGCTTTACAAAAAGTATTTGAATTTGAGACCCAAAAATGTGGACCATCGCAGACTATTTATAATAATAATAATAATAATAATAATAATAATAATAATAATAATAATAGTTTATTTGCCCAACAGATAAAAATCCAATTACAGAGCAAACTTAAAATGTACAATACGTACGTAAAAAAAAATAAATAGCATCCAAAATACATCCAAAGTACAAAATTAAACAAAAAAAAAGAAAACAATTAAAGAAATTAAATTTACTTTTGAGAATTATAAAATATGTCAGGATAAATCTTCTCAGCTGCAGAACACATATACGAGATTGGCGCCTTGCATAACATGTTCGTCCTTGGTGTTGGACCCGAAAAAGTTAAAGCTGATCTACTTGGAATACGTGGAACGTGGAAGTTAACATTTGCAAGCAATTGAGAGCAGTCAATGCGTCCCTCAACCAATTTCCACAAAAAACGCGCAGCATGAACATCTCTGCACCGTTCAAATGACTGCATATTATGTCTACGAAGCAAAAACTCATTAGGAATATCCCTTGCTGGGTAAATGCCGTCACATCTAAACGAGAGGTATTTTAGAAATCTTCGTAGAATGTTTTCAATCCGTAGTCGACCAGTAGCGTAGTAAGGAGCCCAGGTCATTGAAGCATATTCAAGCTTACTAGCAACGAATGCAAAGAATAGGGTTTTTAGCAAAGCAGAATCATTAAAAGGCCTAACAGATCTAATCAAGAAGCCCAAAGTTCTGGATGCAGATAGTGCAATGGCTTCAATGTGATATGAAAAACTTAATCGGGAATCAAATAAAACACCGAGGTCTTTGAAAGTGTTAGTTTTAGTTAAAGGCTAAAGTGCGTTTTTCTGCTAAAAGTAAGTGTGTAGCATTTATTGATATTCAATTTCAGTTTATTATCAACACACCACCGAATAAGTATATCTATGTTAGATTGAAGTTTCAACACATCCAGACAGTTGGAAACAGATGAGTAGATTTTTAAATCATCAGCATACGCCAGAACATGACAAGAGAAGGAAGACAAGAGATCATCAATGAATATTAGAAAAAGAAGAGGACCCAAATTAGACCCTTGAGGCACACCAGAGGTTGACACAAAATCGTAAGATTGAAAGCCATTGAAACAAACACAATTAATTCTATTAGTAAGGGAAGACCTAATAAGTAGCAAAAAGTTTAAATTAAACCCAAAAGAACTTAATTTATCCAATAATATACCGTGATCAATTCGGTCAAATGCACTAGAAAAATCTGTATAAACAACGTCGACTTGTTTTTGCCTATCAAGTTCTTCATTGATAAATTGCGTGATCGTAGCCAAGTTGGTGACTGTTGACCTTCCAGGCAAGAAACCGTGTTGGTTAGGTGAAATATACGGACAAACACAGGAATAAACATATAAGTAAATAACGTTTTCATAGACCTTAGCAAAAGTAGATAATATAGATATAGGTCTATAGTTACAAAGCTCACAAGTGTCTCCCTTCTTAAAAACTGGAGTAATACGTGTATATTTCCATTTGTCAGGGAAAACAGACGTTTTGATAGACAAAAAAATGTATCTACAATCCCTAATTATAAAGTTAGGAACCATATCATGACCAGCAGTGACATTTTGAGGAAATTTCGACATTATTTTTATTAGTTCTTCTTCACAAACAGGGTTCAGAATTGAGCAAAGCCGATTTGAGTAAATATCATGCATTGGAGAGGAAGATTTAGTAAGAAATGATCTTGAGAAGAGTTCCGCGAAAGCATCCACAATAGACTGCGGAGTGTTAAAAGCAGCTCCATTATCATGAAGCTTACTGGGTATTCTTGTGGTTGATTTGATTGAATTTTCAATACTTGTAGTATAAGATCTATAGGCAGCAGATATTTTAGTTTTACAAACAGATCTAAGTCTCCGAAACTCAACAAGGAAAACATTTATATTTTATAAACAGGGCAAGTGCACAAAGCAACCAATTGGTATAAATACCTTCTACAATTTACCAAAGAAAATTGATGCATAGTTAGGGCTACCGGAGCCGAACAGTTTCACAGGCCATTGTTTCCGAAGGGCATCAGCGACCTTTTTGGCCGACAGTGGAGCTGACATCCAAGTTTTGAGGAGAATGGCGGCTGGCGTAGTAGTGCTGTTGCAGAAGCCTACGTCGAAGGTAGTATCGAAAATAAAGTAAAAATTTGAAAGAAAATTTTTTGTAATTCGACTGAAAAGCAATCTTCGACCTCTGAAACGTCAACATCAAAAGTGGTAGCAAGCGAAGTAATAAATTCTAATTTGTCAGTGTCTGCGTTGCGGTCATTTCCTCATCTTCTGGTGTAATATTTAATAATTTAACAAATTGTTCATTTACAATTTACACTAATAAATAAAATGGACGAAAAAAAGTGTTGATAACTGAAATCGTGAAGAAAAGTGTTGCTAACGAGAAAAGTCCCACTTTTCTTCACGATTTTTGATTAAACAATGTGTCACTTTTCTGTCAACTACACGAAAAACTTATTTTTTCATACTAATGTGAAAAAAAATTCAAAATTAGAAGCTCGCTTTTCTAAATCACCTACAAAGTGCAATTGTTTTAGTATGCAACATATCCGTATTATATCAATGCTTTGCAAGGGTATACCAACGAGTTTCAGTAAAATAATTTTAAGATTTATTTTGTTAACAAAAACACAATAATTAATGTCTGAAATGTCCACCTTCACGTTTTAAATAATATACTAAGCAATTATCTAATACTTACAAAGATTTTCTTAAAGTTTCGGAATTTAAATCATGACATTTCATAACTGACACTGACAGCACATTTGTTTTGCTCAAGACTGCTAGGCCAGGAGCTTGCTTCCATATCCTGCAATGCGTTGATAGGATTATTTTAAAAAGCAACATAGGAATATGTTCATACTAATAATAATTGCACTGCATACTTATTTGGTATTCCTTGAAAGCAGCCAAGAATATCTATTAGATTTTAAACAACAATAAAAGAAACATGTCAACATTAACTTACTTTTTTTTATTATTCTAATGAGTCGGTGAAAGTATTAAGGCAAACATCTTGTGTCGAAGAATTTATTCTCAATTATATAATTATTAATAATAAATTTCCTCGCCGGGTAAAACAGATTTTACTCTTTTCTAATTAAAATATTTAAATGATTGTCTTTTTGCAGCGCACATGTGTAATTGTAGCATAAATACGTGCAGGTCTTGTTCTTGAGCGTGTAGTCATTTGTAATAAATTATTTAACAGGGGAATTCTATTAAGTCGTCAATCATTTTCTGACACATCGAATACGGATACTGACATAATTTAATATAATTTAAACTTTTTGCATCATGAAATATTATATTTCTAGTTTGCGTTTGTGTACACGTTTATAATAATGTCGCCGACATTAGTAATTAAGAAATACAAGAATTTCGAAAATCAAGAATTAATTACGAAGTGATTATTTTTGAAGCGATCGCTCATCCCGACTGCTGCGAGCGATGCGTTGTTATCGAGCAATATTTTATCCATTTTAAAATAACTTACACGGTCGTTTTAAGTTACGCAGAATGCAAATTCATATTTTAGAATTATTATTACATGATATATCATGCTCGTTAATATTTAATGCCGGGCGAAAAAATTCGATCCAATTGCGCGGTGTACTTTTTGTCTACCGTATTACTAAATTATGATTATCTTGTCTCTTAACCTCCGATAAGAATAAATTATTGTATGAATGTCCCGACAGAGTGAAACTAATTAAAGAAGATTTTGCAAATGCTGTAACGTAATAATACGTCGTAATAAATCTCGGCGTAATAATGTAGTTTACGTAGATGTTAATTTAAACTTGATATAATTTACACAAATGTACGTCTATCAAGCAGCGGTTTTCTTACGATATACAAACAAGAGCCACTCTTAACGTTTGGTTAAATTGAATATAGTAGGTGATTAATTATGATTAGGGAATTTTATTTCATGCTCATCAAAACTAAAGCAAACTAAAGGAATTTGGGGGTAAACAATACATATAGATTTGAAATGAATTCGAGTCGGTTTATACAAATGTGTTAAGGGGCCATTACCACATACACTTTCATTGATGCGACGATTATGTAGATTACAGGAGTGGGTAATCAACGTCGGTTTAATATATGAACGCACGCAGTGATCGAATTCAAGTGAAATAAGAGCACTTCGTATATAATTTATTAAATATATATTGATATACAGAGATATTATACCAATTACCGAGCGCAGGCTATTATTATTAGAAATTGTTACTTTACAGGTTCAACAGACGTAATGCTGGGTTTATAAATTATTTATTTGATGTAAAATTAGAAATGGTAATGTACTTATCACCGGAGCGGTTTCTTAACGCGGTAATTCCACGCGAATATTTAAAATAGGAATTCCTAAAATTATTAATCATAAAGTACCGTTTTTTTTTTGCCTGACGATTTCCTTATTACTTTGGTAAGGATAATTCGAAGATAGTCACAAATAATGCATAGAGTAATTCATTTTTTATGTATGACTAATAACCGGTGAAAACCAGGATTATTTGGAGTTGCTTTCTAAAGAAACTACTTCTATATCCTTTTGACTTTTGGTGTGGAATCTATGACTGGGTGTCTTCAATTATCCATGGTTCCGTCTCCTCTTATCTTGAGATGTTTCTTTTTCATGTGGTGCCTTTCCTCTTCTCTTTCCAGATTCCTTTCATGATCCATGCTTTTTTAGAACGTCCTCTTTTCTTCTTTCTTTTCTGATTCATCCTTTGTACACGTCCACACCCATTTAAATTGTCTCTTCTTATTATCGATTCCTGTCTTAACATCTTTCTTATACTTTACTTTTTTGATTTCATAATCTGATTCATTTTTAAGTTCTCACCGATAAATGATTCTCCCCCAGTCTTCGATGACTAGTCTGAAGAATGCGCTAAGTACATTGATACTCATGATATCGATTGCTAAGATCGTTACAGATCGCTATCTGCTTATGGATATCATTGCACGTTAAGTATTTTATGAGTTTCAATTTGAAACATTCTGTAGCCTAAAGTTCGATGTTTCGAAATTAGACAACTTTGAATGATGCGCCTCCTAAAATTGTTTGAAATTTCCATAAGAAAAACTACAGGGTCCTTTAAAATGCAAGAAAAGTGTGCACTACACAAAGATAACATTAATTAAATAAAGAATTCCTTGTGAAATACTTTGATAAAAACGTAAATGCTTCTTAGACGTATTCGACCTATACATAAGTATTAGTGATTTGTAACGCACATGAAAATGGATGCTGTTTAACGCTCCATCACCAGCAATCAATGTCAATACGAAGAAGGAAATGAAATTATGCATCTGATTACACGCAGACATGCCGTAAATGTAACAATTATTGCGCATGTTAATATCACCGAAGAAGACAGATCTGTTAAACTAGCTTTTTTCTAAAAGATGTTTAATATATTTAATGTCATTCAGTGTTACCAATGAAATAATAATTATTTTCAATAATTTATCTTCTGTGTTAAAAGAAGGGGGTTTACTTTAAATCGTGACTTCGATCGACATAAGGAAATTTGCTTTTTCTTTCTCCACCAACTAGAAACTTGCCACTGAAACATTCGAGTTCTTTCAAAGTGATTTTACACTTTCTGCACATGTTCTGCAAGGACTTAATTAATAAATTGCGAACGTCGCGTGCGTGATTTTCAATAAACTTTTACGACGTAGTTGTCAATTAAATTATTTAGCCGTATTAGTAAATCGGATGCTATAACGGGCGTATAAAATAGTAACAGAGAAAGTATACGTCCAGCGAATTACATAAAACAAAATAAAAGCGCTTTAATTGGCAACATATACAACGGCTAGATGTCGCCGTTCGCCCGTTCGATTATTACAGAATCGAGCAAGTAATCCCATCTCGAACAATTACGTGGTCGACTGAAGCACGACTTCGGCGACCACGCGTCACAAAAACTGGACCAACTTCCGGCCATTGATAACGTCAAATTTTTGTCAGAAGAAATCACGAAGACCTGCTCACACATGAAAATATGTCGCATTCTTTCAATTATCCGCGAACAGGACTAGGAATTTGCTCGCAGGAGACACCTGGGTCGCATCGTCGCCGTCGTGTAGTATGCGAGTTGTTTCTCACTCGTTATCGAAACGAGTTTACAATCTTTTGGAATTTTGATTTGTGATATATCGTTAAGGTGATTGCTGATATCTATCTCGTAGGATGAGAAAATCCCATAATCATGAGAATATTTTCCTAGAATGCGATTTCAAATAGAGAAATAAAATCAAGAATGATATGAGGACCATAGCAAATTAAATTGAAAAGATTTGACGAAAAAATCTATGAAAATTATAAAATTGTGTAACTGGCAATATAGAAAGTGTTAGGAAAGAGTTTATACATGTATTTCGGCCTTATTGGGCCTCATCAGAACTCTGTATCTTAAAAAAGTTTGGTTTATTGAAAAATTTAGAAAAACTTACCCCTTTTTTGAATTTCTAAAATCCCAAAAAACAAGAACAGGAATTAATGATAAAAATATGAAAATATTTTGCAAATTAACATCAAACAAATTTTTTTTGAAAAAAATGTAATTAACTAAGAATTTCCTACAGACAATAAAAAAATACGTAGAGACAGAATTAGAAATAATTTACTTTGGAAAAGTTAAAATATTATTGCTATAGAAATTACAATTGAATGGGCTTAACACGATAGTTGGGGTAAGAAAGGAGAAAGGAAGACATGAGGGTGTTAAAACAAATTTTCTAAATCAGAGAAATAGGAATAAAGAAAAGAGGAAGACCCAGAAGAACTTGAAAGGAAGAGACGCAGTCAACAATGAAAAGAAGAGGTGTGGGTAACAACCAGAAGAAGAAGAGCAAAGTGAGAGGACGTAAAGGAATTGATAGGAGACAGGAAGAGATACGGAAAAGTGCTTCCACTTAGATCAACACCAAAAGGTGGAAGAGCTCTGTGACTAAGTACGCAAGAATTTCAAAGCCACGAATGTTTGCAAGACAATGGATTTTAAATAACAGAAAACTTTCATGATGTCAAAATTATGTTATTCCGATCCGAATCTTCTTTCTTTTCGAATGACCTCGCACTTTGTACGTTACTTAATTCGTATTACGTGAATAGCAGTTACCGGTCAATCTGAATATTATTACCTTTTATTAATCTAAACCAGGGGTGCTCAAACGGTCGATCGCGATCGACTGGTCGATCACGAGTGCTTTTTGAGTCGATCTCTTGTTTTAGTTGATCCTCAATTACAAACAAACCATTAGTTAGTTAGGTACTTGGGAACATTTCATTGGCTTTTTAGTTAGAGCCTGCCTTGCAGCCTCTTAGAGTCGATCGATCGGGTCTAACAATATTGGGGTAGATCGCCAGCATTTCAAGTTTGAGCACCCCTGATCTAAACCAATAATAGGTCACTTAGTAAAGTTTGATAATATCACTGAATATGATTTAATGACACTTCTTAACTCTATTAAGTCAAAGGCAGTGGGAACTGATGGTCTGAGCATTGATTTAATTAAACTCTGTTGTCCTCAAATTCTTGAATACCTTCTTCATATAATCAATTTTTGCATTGAATTTGGAAGATTTCCAGAAACATGGAAGTTTGCCCTTATTCAACTAATTCCCAAAGTTACTAATCCTAAAGATTTTAAGGATTTAAGACCAATTAGCATCCTGCCTGCCCTGTCTAAGGTATTGGAAAGAGTGATAGAGAAGCAACTTCGCGGCTATGCTATATATATCTCGGACCAACTCACTCATTTTTGAGAAAAATCCTTAATCATTACCGCCCTTAATTTCATGTTTCATTTAGAAAGAAAAGTTGCTTAGGTAGAAGTAAAATAATAATAATGACAAGTATTTGGGACAGTGATTGATTGAAATTGATTTCTAAGGGAAATTCAATTTCTTAGAAAAATTTCGATTTTTGATCTTGTTGAGGCAAAAACTGAAAACCACCCTTAACTCTGGCTTTAAACACGTATGCAATATGTAACCTTGAGTGGTTTTAAAATGTCCTTCGATCTTACTAGACGTATGAGGGATAGATTAGAAACACTAGGAGCAAGCGAGTTTGATTGAAGAAGTGAAATCATTTAATAATCGCAATTATGCGTGTAAATGAAGTATTTTATGGGAGGTTCAGAAGATGATCTGATTAGAGCAGGGATTCCCAACGAGGTCAACGCAAACTTGAAAGGGATCGATGAACTCTTAGGGGTCTTTTGGAGGACACATTGCAGAAGGACAAGTCCCCTCCAAAAATCCTGTTTGCCTCCGTTGAAGATAATTAGGTTCCAAAAAAATGATAAAAAATTTGCATGGAAAATTGTAATCGTACTTAGCTTACCCTTTCATTAGAGAGAAATTTAAACTTAACACTGCTCATATAGTAGATTCCAGTAGCTTTAAAATTACAGTAATAATCAAGTAAATACATTTTTCATCGACACTCCTAAGAAGTTGATGCTTAAAGGAGGTTGGGAATTCCTGGATTAGAAGGATGAAGGATAATAAATCGTTACTCTTGTTGCCCTCAATGATGTCTGTGTATTTTTGAGATGCGTAATAGTAACCTCTTCAGTGGCATTAAAATTATTGAGTTTACTTTTTTCTTTCTAAGTTTCTCTTCCAAAAACTGTGATTCTTAGCCTTGTTGAAACAAAAGATTACAGTCACCTTTGTCCCCCTTGAGGAAGATCAGTGCCTCTTCAATTCAATTCAATCAATACAATTCAATCAACTCTTCTCCAAGAGCTTTGTTTTTGGCTCTATCGAGAAAAAAAAATAACAATGATCTTGTTGCCCTTGAAGAAGGCTTAGCGCTGTTGATCTGTGCATTAGAAGCCTTTTCATTTGTATCAAAACTCTTGAATTTCCTCATCTTTTCTAAGATTGTCTTTCTAAAATTTTGATTCTTCTACAGTCACCTTCGTTGTCCTTCAGAAAGGTTCAGTGCTGTTGACTTGTGCTTCTTTAGTGACATAAAAACTCTTGAATTCACCTGATCTAAGTTTCTCTCCAAGAACTTCGATTTTTGGCCCTTTTCAAACAAGAAATAACGATCACCTTCTTTGTAAAAGGTCAATGTTGTTGACCTGTGCATTATACTCCGTTTTAAAATTCTTAAATTCCCTTACCTATTCTGAATTATTCCAAAAACTTTAACCTTTGGCCTTGTTGAGGCAAAAAAAAGTTGTCCTCCAGAATGGTTATTCTCGAAACTAGGGAGAGGGTTCGTCTGTGAGGGTGACGTCGAAATGACGTAGACTGTAGACTAATCTGTTGGGAATTGCGTCATCTTGACGTTATTTTCGGGAGCGATCACTTCTCTCCAGTTCGAAAATACAGGCCCAGGAAGACTCAGTTCAATTGAACTGCATATCAGTAAAATTCTTGAATTTACTCATCGCTTTTAAGTTTTTCAAAATCTTTGACTTTTTGCCTTGTTAAGGCTAGAAATAAAAGTTGCACTTGTTGCCTTCTAGGAAGACTCTGTGTCGGTGGTCTGTCTCTTCAGTGACACCAAGATTCTCATCTCTTCTGAGTAAGATCGAATAAAAATGAGGTTTTCTGCACAACAATTATTTTTTATCAAGTTTATAATATATCTTTAATAAATTTTCCAGAACACCTCACTTATCGACGTTTCGTTGCTTCGATTGACAGCTTTCTTTAAGATACAAGCCTTGTTAGTTGACGTTTCTTAAATTAATTAGGAAAGGCAAGTTAGTTACTTTCTATGGGCCACTCGATTTGAATTTTTTTCCTCTTTCGATTTACATATTACACTGTGGTGTCAAACAAATGTATTAATGAAAGGTTTTGCGTTGCATTTACCAATGAAGCTAATTAAGGATGTCTGCTGACGTCGGAATAATTGCAGAGTTACGTAATTAAAGCAAATTTGATGAATGGCACCCCATTCCTCGCCACGAATCGATCCTGCAATTTACATTTTTGATTGTGCGTACCTGTTTGCAAATCGTTAGACTTCTTGTTTTAATGAGGCTCAGTAATTACCTACTACAATCCTCGCGCCGCGAAAAATGCGCTGATAAATGGGAATAATAGGTCAATTGAAACTATCGGGTGCCTATTTATCACGAATCGCGAATATGAATATTAATGTTAATTTATCGGTGACTGTCAATCACTTAAGACCAACGACATAATTGAATATTATTACACGGCTATTTTCATATTAGAGCTTATTTTTTCGCTTTCGGATTGAGTTTTCATTAATATTCATGTCCGTAATTATGGATAGTTATGTAACTGTCTATGGCGGATACGAAATGAGTTTTTCTTTGGCCAACTTTTAATGATCAGATTAGAATTGCTCTATTAACGTAGGTGGACAGATCGCATCTAAGAAATCTAGGTAATGGCGCCGAGCTTTAACTTTTATCTCCATAAATTCATAATAAGGTGGAAAATTAACTTTCAACTTTCGCTGATGACAAATGAAACTAAGTTTTTCAAGTTTGTAGCTTCTAATTTTTTTTTTGTTACAATTCAATCGGATTTCTTTCTTGGCTTTAATTTCAAAATTAAAATTAATTAAACCTTCAGCAACTAAAGGAGAATTGTTAATAACCTTTCGTATAACATTAACTTGAGCCTTCATCATTTGCCAGTATTACTATTAGTAAATTTGCATTCATCATTAATTTACCAGGCGATTTTAGATTGGAATGTGCACGTTGTATTTAAATAATAGTTAAAGCAATTAATATCAGGTTTTCGCGTAGCGCTTCCAATAGTTTAGTGTTGGAAAAGTTTTTTGTTTGAAAACTTTATGAGGTAAGAGGTAATGAATACCAACACGAAATGCAAGTACCGTACAACTGATTAAACAGAAAACCTCAACTAGGAGCGTGCCATAATAAATTAATTAAGATCCGAAGCCCATATGATTAATACAACAACATATTGTGTATATCCGGAGGCGTTTTATTCTGCTTTTGTCTAGTTTTCGCTTTGTTCTCAGCAACAACAATGACTAACCCGAACGCATATTCCGTTATTGATTTAAACAATAAGTTTGCGGCATAATTAGTTACCTGATTATCAACATGATCAATTTATAATAAACAATTTTTTGTTGGGATGGGACGTGAGTTATGTGAACTAATTTCCTCATAAAGGAGATATTTTTATGAGTTCGCGTATAACAAGAACCAATAAAGAAATTTCTATACGTTATTAGACGTAGATGCAGCGGTTCTCAATCGGTGGCATCCAAAAAAACGAAGAAATGTTCTAGAATAGAAAGAGGATAATTAGTTGTCTACCCAAGACATAAATTAAAAATGCGACTATTTTGTACTTCTATTTTGAATTGAAGAAGATACGTACACTTAAAACTTCCACCTTGTTGTAAATTCATGGAAAGCGGTCATTAAACGAGCAGCTCAAATATAAATAAATGAAGAGAAACGAGTGAATTTGACTTCCTGGTGCGTGGTGCCCGGAGTCTCCGGTGTTGATGGAGATCTGCAGCTAATGTGTGTATCATTAGAATGCACACGCGCTGCGGGGGGCTCTCGCATGGACACCTGGCCCACTACTCCAGTCCGAACAAAAACCAGATGACCGCTCGCTACCTGTAAAATGATCAAGTTACTTCGTTCAAGATTTACATTCCGCCTACCGTCAGTTGAAAACGGGAATTTTGTTGCTCGGCGACTTGTTCAGGAAGCGGCTTTTTCAACAGTCACTTCGTTTCATTATTAAACAATTATTACTACCTTCATATAATATTTATTGTATAACAAATTGGTTTCACTTTGTAGTTGATAATTCGTCATGCTATTTGAATTTGTTGTTTTTAGTATGGATCGTATAAAGCATAGTGGAAACTAAGAGGGCTAACAAGCTCCTCAATAATCAGTAGCTGAACTTTATCCGAACAATCAAGTTGAGAGGTAGGAGCATTCTAAGAAATGGACTAATCAATTATGGGAAGGTTTACGGTGATGATATGGTAATAATGGAGAGACCATCGAAAGAAGTAGGAAAAGCCTTTAGAGTTGTAGAAACTATGTGTATGGAGATGAAGAAGGCTTGTGCTATAAGTAATGCCCGTTGGTCTAAAATTCCCTTAAATGGAGAAATTACTAAACCTGTACAACATTTATTCAAACCTTAAATTACAAAACATTTTATTTTTCAACATAATCTCGTTCGTTTTCTAAACATCTGTGCCACCTTGGAACCCATCGCTCAAATCCAGTTTGGAAAAACGATTTGTTCGTATTTTCACTTATTGTTTAACATCCAGTTTTATGTCCTTCAATAATTCCTTTTGAACTTCCTTCATTGGGCAAAAAGTGAAAATTCGTTGGGCCTAAATCGAGACTAAAGGCTGAATGGGGGGTTAACTGACCATCCGAGTTTCTGGATGTCTCAATTGTGGCAAAGGCAGAATGGGGTTTTGTATTGTCATGGTGTAAGGCAATCAAGTTAAGCAATTTTTGTTTCGTCTTCTCTTTCTGAAGGGTTCCTTAAGCTTCTCTAACGTCAATACATACTGCCGACGTTAAAGAAGCTCTATAAACAGTCAGTCAGTATATAATGTCAGTATATACTGTCAGTATAAACAGTCAGTCAGCTGGCTGTTGACTGTTTATAGATGTGCCTGATTCAAGAATTACACCCTGACGATCTCAGAACATACTTACCATAACTTTCTTCATAGATGCACTTAATTTGTTTTACGATGGACTGAAGATGTGAGTAGTTCAAATGGAACAAGGAAAAGAAGACTTTTAAGGAAAATCTTCGACGATTATGAGCAGAAGAATAAGGTGGCAGGAGGAGAATGAACAAGGAATTACAATGACAATGACTAGAACATATTATTTAAGATGGTTGGATGGCGAACACTAGAAATGCTAAAACAAAACTTGCGGCAGAAGAAGAAGGAGAATAATAGGAAGTATATGGATGTCAAGCAGTAAAGTCCAAAATCAGTCTAGAGGGGCAAAATTTAGAAGAACGAGAATGAGTAATACACGAGGGCTGTCCGATATTAAAGGTAAAAGCCACAATTTCACTAACATACATATTAAAAAAAATATTTAATACGTTCTACAAAAAACTACCTACTTTTGTTTATTTCTCGCCATATTCTTCATAAAGATTGAGACATTTATCCCTGCGTGACAGTGGTTTGAACATCCCCTCGCGATAGTGTTGCCTGTCAAGTCGATTAAAGTAGTCCACAACTGTGTCTTGCAATTCCTGTTGATTCGCAAAGCGTTTCCCCGCCAAAAATTTCTTCAGGGGTCCGAATAAATAAAAATCGGAGGGAGCCAAATGTTGGGGGATCTCCCACTTTCGCTGTATCAACCACTTCTTAGTTTGATTTAATGTGTGCGGTCTTGCGCCATCTTGTTTCTTGTCGTAATCGTCCTGCCCTTTTCCTTCTAATGGCTGTATGTAATTTCTGGAGAGTTTCATAGTATCTATCGCTGTTAATGGTTGTGCGCGGTTCAAGGAATTCACATAGTCCAATAGAACACGGGAGCCATGGTTTTGCGGGCAGATGTTTGAGTTTTGATTTTTTTGTGAACTGGGGAATCTGAATGTTTCCGCATCATGGACTGTTGGTTGTTTCGACTTTGGGGTAAACTCATAAACCCGTGGTAATGATGCTTTCAATGAAACCTGTTGGTATCGGGTAAGATGTTGAAGTGACGCACTCATTCGATTGGTTTTGTGGCTCTCGGAGAGCATTTTCGGCACCCAGCAAGACAACACTTTGCGAAAGTTTAGGTCGCATATGATTTCATGCACACTACTCCTAGGAATGCCAATCATTTCCGCAACTTTAATGCGACGATCTTCCCTAATCAAACCTTCAACGATTGAGCAGCGTTCATCTGTGTGTGAGGTCCTTGGTCTGCCTCTGTTCTTCTCCGGATCATCAATCAAGTCCGCTCGTCCATCTTTAAATTTTTTGCACCAAACGCTGACTTCTTTTCGGTTTAAGACCTTCAGGCCATAAACACCCTCTAACCTGCGGCTTGCAAAAATCGGATAACTGCACGCACTTCATACTTGGAATGCGACTACATACGCCATGTTTGTTTGCTTCTCGTAAACTAGTAAATTCAATCTTACACACAACAACGCTCCAGATTCTACTACCACGTTTTAACCTGTCTAGACATGCATATGACGGCAATATTTCGCTTGCGGTGTTTGTTTCACGGCCACTTGTACCTTTAAAATCGGACTGCCCTCGTACAATCTGAATTTTAAGCTAAAGTCTAAATTGGGAAATTCCGAGGAAAATCTTTGCAGGTGTAGAAGCAGAAGGGTAAAATTGGAAAAGACCAAAACGTCCAAATTATGTCAAGATTATAGGAAAATGTAACAGGATTGAAAAGGTCTGAAACGCTGCGGCAGGTGAAGGAGGAACAGAGAGACAGATCTAAAAAAAAAACGGTGGATGGTAGGAGTGTGGTCAAAGCTGAAAGGAAGGATTTGGCGAAAGAGTTTGAAATTGGAAGTCTTTTTGAAATAAGAGATTGAAAGTCTAGGACGTCCTCAGTTTAATTTCTTGTAACTTTGTTATAAATTAGATATTACTTTTTACATTTTGAAAAATGGTAACCTCCTTACTTTATATATTTGTCTTTTTTTCAGTCTTGTAGACTCAGAGAACAATACTCAAGGTATGGATTCGCCAAAATGATGTCTGAAATTGCCTCAATATTTCGTTCTTTCTATTCTACAGCAGCAACTACTAACGAGGTGTATCCCCCTACCGTTTTGGATTTGAAAATGGTTTCGTACGATTTCTCACATGTGCAACCTTACAAGTGTCAACATTATTTTTTGATTAGAACTCAATACGAACAGAGCTTAAGGTGCTTCTCCCTTTTTTTCTGTAGTCAATTGGTTTTCTTCAGGTAGTCTACCAGTTTTCTTTTTTGGGTAAGCTCTTAACATTTAAACACCACTGACAGATTGAGCAAGCGAACGTTCTGCCGCGGACAACGAGCAGGGGCCACGTCGAACTCCCAAGGACCGCTTCTCGAGCTGCCATACCCCCCCGTGAAATACCGCACTGCATCTTGCAGCTACCTCCGACCTCGAAGAAGCCGCTGTCCAGACTCCGGAGAAGCCACCGACCGACAAGCTTTCAGCACGCAGCAACTGATGTAGCAATAAATCGCATTCTTGATGCAACATTTGATTGACATTAAACGTTAATAAAAGTTTCAATACTTCTACGTTTTATTTCAACTCAAATTGGCGAATAACCGCCACAGCCTCTAGGTACAGATATGGGAGGGCAAACTAAGATCGTCCCAAATTGCCGACTAGACTATTGGAGACGGGCAGGGTCGTACGTAACCCCAAAATTAGTGGGCAAGAGAAAAACAAAATAAACACAAAACCCAAGTAGCGTTAAAATTTAAATAAATTAACAAGATAATAATTAACCCCGAAGCACGGATCCGCTTTTCGTTCACAAAGTGGTGGTCAATATATTTTTTTCTGATAGAATATTGATTTTCTTCTGATAGTTTACTAGTATTCTTGCGGTAGTCTACTAATTTCCTTCTGGTGGTTTAACGGTTTTCTTCTGGTGGTCTATCGGTTTCCTTTTGTGCCCCTAACCTGTTCGAAGTGTGGGATCGCCGCCAAAATCAGTGAATATCATAGTGAGAAGCGTACGAAAATAAGCATTTATATTCAAAACGGAATGTGACCACTTTACCAACTCAACTTTTTGTATCTCTGTTTACGCAGGAGCTACACGATCCCGTGTATAGCCTGAAGAACAAAATTAACGAAAAAGGAGATCGCTTTCTCTCGCTCTTCGTCTCCCTCAATGAATTCATTAATAAAAAACATTGTGCTTACTGTAGTACGGCTGGAACTCTGTCATTCATATTTCGAATGTGTAGAGTGTTCGCCTAAGGCTGGAGACTCTGGTTCGGTCGCAATCAACACCAATTATAGCTACCGTGCGCCGCCAGCGGACCAAATAAAACAGCACCTTCATTTCACACGCATGTAACACGCATGTAACACGCATGCCGAGAAGATAAAGTTTGTGTGCCCACCATTCTGTGTCAAATGAAATTTAATAAGGTGTATGGCACGCACACTGTTCCAAAGTGTGAAGAGAACGGAGAACAGGTTACTGTATTTTTGGTGGAAAAAAGAAATTTTCTAAAAAAGGAATCAATTTCTGCTATGTTTTAGAGAATTGATTTATTAATTTAAAAAAGCTTTTTTAACTTTTATTACCGTCAATTATATTTACGTTCTTTGAAAGGAAAATGTGTTTTTCAAACTGTAGCTTCTTCACGTTGTTTCGCTTGCAATTATAAATGCAATCGTGTTTTATTTTCTTCGAATACAGGTGGCCGATAACTACTAATAAGAAAAAAGAAGACACTTAAAACATTTTGACTTTTTTTTCAGCACTGCACTGGTACGAGAGCTATAATTAAAATCACCTGACTTCGTACACCGAAGGCAATACAAAACGTTTTGTGAAACAAATAACTATAATCTAATAAATTACAAAGCATGCTCAGAAAGAAAGAACTGATTTGAACAAGTGTTCACTTTATTATCCATCGAGGAATGATTAATGATGATTCATCAATAACCAAAGCAGGGATGAGCGGCGAGGATATCTGGAGTGTAAGTGTTGCAGGAAGCGAGGCTCACATGTGAGCACGTTATTATCGATTTTCTTATTTTCAACGTCTTTCAACACGGTTCATTCGTAATTATTTCTTCGTTGCGCAAGCTATAAATTGTTCGATTTTCTCGTTATAGAAACGTAATATCATTGTAATGAACCTTCCACAAAAATGCGTATTGATGACTCGAATTTTATGCTTAGATTCAGTTTCGAAATTAAATCTAATAGGAGGTCTTTAACAAGCGCTCGACTTGAAAATCTATTAGCGCTCGACTGCTAGCATGTTATTGCTTCACTTCGATTATTTTCCTTTATTGAATTTGAGGTGAGGAACTTCAGGCTAAAATTTTATGTACATATGAAATCTAAATTGCTCATTAAAGAGAAATGAGTTTACAGAAAAGCAAACTAGTAAACTAAATAAACTATATACATGCACGCTTCAAAATTGTTTGTTACAACCAAGTAAAGATTAGGTTTTTTTTTTTTACAAAATGTGTTAGATGCTGCTTCGTGGAATTTAAGTCAAGTCATTCAATAGCGTTTAATATAAAAAAAAAAATGTTTTAATTACCGTCGGAATCGACAATAACAATGTAATTATTGGAGATTATTAATGTCGCTAACGTCAGCAATTCTTTTGTATACACTTGAAAAACATACGATGTTGTAATAATTATTATACCTATGAATTTGTAATAGTGGAAAGAAATTATTTCAATGCAAATATTGTGACTCAGTGTGATAATTATTTGCATGGTGAGAATTTTTGGTTGACGTCAATAAAATCAATTTTAATTACTCTTTAAGGTTGAGAATGAGAATAGCTGGAGCACCAAATAGGAGATAATGTCCTAAAAAATGTCTTTAAAGAAAGTTTTCAGTTAATTTCGTCATACTTGTCTGTATAAGTTTTGGTGTCGATATCTTTATCATTATTTATGTGTACAATAAGTCATGGGCTTGGGAATTGGGAGGATATTCGTTTTAAGTTCAAATTCTGATTAACATTATGATTATAACAAGAATTATAGTTTTCCTTAAATATCAACGCAGGATCACACTTCAAAGGAACAAAGCAAATGAAACTGTCGTGGTTGACGTATCTTACCTTCATTCGTAATATCCTTAATACCACCCTGTTAAACACAAATGTGTATTTCTAGAGCACTGCATGCAAGTTCGAAAAGATTTACCAAATAAATAACTAATCTACGTTTAAGTAATTTTTGAAAATGTTGTGCTCGTACTTACCAATTAATTTAATTGGTTTGTGAAATCAAAGTAAGGAATCAAAACTTGTAATTGTTTGAATATACACAAATCATAAAAGGGTATAATTTATTAAATCGTTGAAAAAAGAAACGCAAAAAAATCGAAATCAACGTGTAATGATTGATGTGTTCATTTGTAAACTAATATTAAATTAGCTCTTTCGCAAGTGTATATTTTCTATACGTAGAAGTGAGTATTATACTCACACATAAAATTACAGCAACTAGTATAGCCCAGAGCAACTCTATCGTCATTAGCCTTTAAACATTTTTTTCAGTTTAATACAGCTTTCGCAATTGATAATTTTCATTACTGGGACAATTTCACATACAAATTCCTGAGCGCCTGTAATTTTCATTACAAACATTCGACAAAAACCCCTAGATTGTTTCAAGCGGCGGGCTTTGTTGCGTGCGCGCAGCAAATTTAATATTGGTTCGGAATTAAAACTTCTGTTTTTAATTTCTTTAACCTTAAGCTTAAGTAATATTGGTTGTTTGCAACGGCGTAAAACGTATTACAGTCGGTTTGCGGCTGCAATAAAACTATGCTACCCCCTGCGAACAACGAGTTATGATTAAAGGTGAGGTCGGGCGGTAACTTAAATTAATCCTCTACGTAATTTAAAGATAGAAAGCTAATGTATTAATGATATTTAGATATCGATATTTAATTACGTCTCCGCTGTTGAGAAATTACTTTGGCAGTATTTCACGTCGTCTAGTTACCAGCCATGAATTTATTACTTCTTGTGATACATTCATATAAAACCATAAAATCGTTTTAATACGAGATAAAACGCGGACATTTGTATTATGCAAATTATCGGGCAGACATTCTAAGTAAACGAATGGGTAATATTAATTGCCATATAATCGGCTCAACTGCGGTGCGCATTTGTGATTCTAAAGTGAGCGCGTACGGGGGGTACTTTGTGTAAAATGGATCAAATTCGCTTTACTTTTTTTTTGTTTTTCTTGGATAAGAATGGATATTAAAACGATAAGCAACGGAAAATTAATTCTTGAGATACCTTTTTAATTTGTGAGTAAGTTCTCAACCCATTCTCTAAAAAGAGGGCGATTTAAAAGCCATTCGGAAAATTAAGGTACAAATTTGTTAATAAAATTTCAACGCAGAAGAAACTAACTTTAATTAATAATAAATCTAAGTATTTCTTCACAAAACCATCAGCAATTCTTTGTAAATATAGAATTTTTAATTAGAATTAATTGAGAAACTTTCAGAAATTACTTTAATCTATAGTAAAAACGTTCATCTTTAAATAAATTCTCTTCATAAGCCCAGAACAATTTTACACGGAGAGTCTCGTAACCATAGTTTCGAGAAAAAACTAACTCTTTTAGGCTCTGTATTTTACTCATGGATTAACTTTAACTATTAGTTTATTAGTTTTTACTATTAGTTTTAACTATTAGTTTATTCCCAATGAAGATTAAAGTTAAACCATAACTGAAATACCGGATCTTAGAGGCGCGCTTTCTGAAATTGTAATTCTTGTGTCCTTTAATAGCGAGCAGTGCCCGATGAAACAAACAAATCAATTTGAAAATTCTAATTAATAAGTAAAATAGACAAGAAATCAACATTTAAAAATTTAAACATCCTTGACTCCTTAGTTTGTGTTTATGAATCCTTATATCTTTCACTGTTTGAATGACGGGCTAGCTCTATTTATTATTGATTGTTGAAATAACTGTTACCTTTATATAGTATCTACACTTGCAAGTTCGACACAGCTTTCCGCGAGTATAAGTATCATTATTACGCCGATGATACACAAATTTATAAATCTTTTTCTTTAGCGGAAGCTCCTCAAGCATATGAAGCCATTACTAACGACCTCTCTAGATTATGTGAAGTATCTAAAAGCCATTGCTTGAAATTAAACCCAAATAAATCCTCAATTATCTTCTTCGGTAGGAAAAACGATAGACGTATTGCTATAAACAATTCTAATATTTTTGTTGACAATGTAAAACTGGTTTCTAAGGAAAGTGTAGTCAAAAATTTGGGAGTGTTAATTGACTCTCTGACTTAAGATTCAGTGAACATGTCTCCATGATCGTAAGAAATGCTTATTATAGTTTGAAATTGTTAAATAGATGCAGACATATCTTAAGTCAAAATATGAAAATACAATTCTTTCCAAACTGGATTTTTACATACGGTATACGGACCTTGCTTGAGTGATGTGAGCTGCAGGAGGCTTCAGCGTGTTCAAAATTCCTGCTTACGTTTTATTTACGGTATAAGAAAATATCAAAAAATTAGTCATGAACTAAATATGAAAAACAGACGACTATTTCATACAGATTGTCTTTATTATAAAATTCTTTGGAATAAATGTCCGCCTTACCTATTTCAAAAAATTTCTTATCGCACTGACGTACATAATCTGAATATAAGATTCAAAGGGCTGTTGACTCCACCTTCTCATTCGACTCAGCTGGCAAAACGATAATTTTTATATAATATATACAATATTCATAATAAATTCTTTCAGATTTTTAAGTTATATTCATTACGTAAATATTTTTTGAGCATCTTTTGCGACAAGACATTTAGGTGAGCAAAATAAACAAATACTTCCTCATTATTAATCACCACGATATTAGGTGAGCAAAAAAATGCTACAAAAAAAAATTTTCAGAATGCTTCACTAGCTACAATTATTGATTTTACAATTATTTTAGTCATTAAGATACTATTTTAGTTTAGTTTTCTTTAGTATTAGTTTTTTGGGGGTTAAGTGGAGCAGTCGATAATTTTCGTCGAACTGGACTTCGCCTCCATTACATTATTATAATCCTTCTTTCAAAAATTTGTAATTACTGCGAATAAAAGTCTATTATTATTATATGTTTACGATTTAAAATTTCTATATTCTTTTCAACGATCGTAAGTACTTCTTGAAACCAGGTCCTTCGAGGTCTAAACATGTTACTTTGGTTTTTTCTTCTCTACTTATATACATTATCTATAGTTATAGTTATATACATTCTTGTCATATTTCCTAACTAGAACTGTGTAGTACTTTGAATTGTTCTTCGAGGGTAATAAAATTTCTCTCCTAATTTCGGAAAAGAAAACATTTCTGTGCTTTGGATTCTTTTCCTTCGTTTAGTGTAAGTACATTTTTTACAGTTGTCTGCTTCTAGATTTCTTTTCTCTTTCCTAGAATAATTATATTTTGCAACTTTCAGACTTTGATATTAAAAAAAAAAAAAAACAGTAAGTGATGATTTTGTTGAAATCATTTTGTTAAGTCAATGATTCATTTTGAGCGCATAACTACACTTGAAATATGAGAAATTTTGGTTCTCCTGCCTTATGTTATTTGTATGATTTCAGGATAATAACAAAATTATTATTAAAGGAGTAGAGTTTTATAATTCGAAAGGTACAGGCTGATTCACCAAAAAAGCTGTATAATTGTTAACAGTGATTGATTAGTGGAGTCTTGGGGGCCTTTAGTTCTTGAACTGAAGAGTGCATGAGATTAAAATTTTGGGAAATGCCTGACTGCAATACGAATAGATGATATTGAAAAGAGAGGGAGAGAAAAGAGTCTCTAATACCCATAAGAATCAAAGTAAGTAATGAATTACACCATATTTTGTCAAAGCAATGAATTTGTCACTGTCAATTAGAACGTCAGTTTTAATTTGAGAGATTAAAAGAATACAGACAAATATCCTATCTTTTACCAAAAAGTAGCGAAAATAAATTAAACTTTTAAGATATTATTTTCTACATTCAAAATGAAGACATCAATTCTTATTTTTAATAAAATTCAAATTCAAACCTTTGACAATCAATGACGACCAAAATTTATTGCTCGCGACTGTAGTTGCTTAAATTATTATGTAAACTCAAACTTAAGTCAATTGTAGAAATATATTTTAGGAGAAATATACAGGGTCATTCATAATAAAACAGTAAAATTTGTATTCTGATCATATTCAACCAGATAATGGGCGTATATATAGTACATTGATTTACAAGAAGAAATTTTACAATTGGTCTCAGAAGCAGAGTCAAGTTTATTACCGAAAAAGTCTAAAGCAAAGTACGAGAAAACTTACCAACAGTTCTGTGGCTGGAGAAATGAAAAAAATGTACAAGGGGCAAATGAAGATATTCTAATTGAGTACTTTTTTGAAAAGGTTTGTTTTATTTATAAGATTTAGCACTGATTTTTAAATATTCTTAGGTGAAAACTCTTAAAGCTTCAACACTATGGTCAATATACTCGATGCCGAGAAGTACTTTACAAATAAATCAAAATGTGGATATTTCTGCATATAAAAAATTGCTGGCTTACCTGAAACGTCAAAATGACGGTTATGTGGCAAAAAAATCGAGAATTCTATCGATGGATAATGTGAAGGAGTTTTTAGAAAAAGCTCCTGATGACAGTTTTCTGCTTATGAAGGTAGTGTTGGTAATTGCTTTGCATGGAGCATGTCGGGTGGAAGAATTACGTTTACTAAAAGTGGATGATGTAGAAGATTGCGGCCATATTTTGGTCATAACATTACATGACACGAAAACAAAGAAAAAACGAGTCTTCACAGTTACATCGGAAGATGGAGTCAACGGAATTGAGCTTTACAAAAAGTATTTGAATTTGAGACCCAAAAATGTGGACCATCGCAGACTATTTATATTTTATAGACAGGGCAAGTGCACAAAGCAACCAATTGGTATAAACACCTTCTACAATTTACCAAAGAAAATTGCTGCCTACTTAGGGCTACCGTAGCCGAGCAGCTTCACAGGCCATTGTTTCTGAAGAACATCAGCAAATTTTGGCCGACAGTGGAGCTGACATCCAAGTTTTGAAGAGAACGGCGGCTGGCGTAGTAGTGCTGTTGCAGAAGCCTACATCGAAGATAGTATTAATAATAATAATAATAATAATATTTATTGTCATTGGGTCTTGTAAAAAGACATTGACATTGTCAAAAATCGTATATAATACATATAAAATAACGAATAGAACAAAGTTAAGTCAAATGCAAGTATGAGATTTACACATTTAAAAAAGAAATTAAAAAAGAAAGTACTACATATCACAGACATCAGTTTCAAAAGAAACAGACATTAGTCAAATCTAAGAACTAGTATTACATTTCATATGTTATAAGAGCATCTAATTGTCACACATTGAATTAATCAGGAATAAATTCATTTATATGATAAAAATTCTTTTGATGCAGAAAAGTTTTTAATAAGGTTTTAAAGTTTTTTAAGCTCGTATTTTTTATTGATGGTGGTAGTGAGTTAAAGACTTTTATCGCTTTGTAATGAGCACCTCGTTGATAAAATGTAGATTTATGTCTCGGAATACTAAAGTTATTACAGTATCTTGTTTTCATATTGTTATACGTGTCGGAATTTCGAGAATACAAATGCTCATGTTGTTTCATGAAGATACCTAATTCCAAGATATATAGACTAGGCAGTGGTAAAATACCTAATTTTTGAAATAGTGGTCGACATGGAGTATTTACTGGGACTCCACACATAATTTTAATAATTCTCTTTTGCAATACAAAAATATTCATGACATAATTGCATGAACCCCAGAATATCAAACCGTAACGCAGTCTAGATTCAACGTATGCAAAATAAAATGCTTTTAGAGATTCCAAACCTACATTACTTCTTAAATTAACCAAAGCATATAGCGCTGAGCACACTTTTTTACTTAAGTTACTGCAATGCCGCTCCCAATCCAGTATGGAATCAACATGAAGTCCTAAGAAGTTAACGACATTTGACACTGGTAAAGATGAATTATTATGTTTGACATATATACTATAATCAGTTGACTGCTTTCCAAATGTCATTATGTTTGTCTTTTCCATATTGAGACGCAGGTTATTGGATGCACACCATTCATTCATTATGGCAACTACATTAGTGCTCATTTTTGAAACATTGGCAATATATTCGTCGGATATAATTATGTTAGTATCATCCGCGTATTGGGAAAGTCGACCTGGTGTTAATGATGTGGATAGATCATGGACATAAATCAAGAATAATGTTGGTCCTAGAATAGACCCTTGGGGAACTCCACGAAAAATAGGTGATTCTAAAGATTGATATGTTTTAGTTGTATTGTTTAATTCTGATGTTAAAGTGACAATTTGACTGCGATTGTGCAGGTAAGAATGAAACATATTAAGGGCTATACCACGTATACCGTAGGCTTCCATTTTTGTTAATAAGATATTATGATCGAGTAAGTCAAATGCCTTGGAGAGATCAAAAAATATTCCTGTTACATTATGTTTCCTGTCTAGATTTTCGTATACATACGTCAGAGTATTGTAAATAGCATCCTTCGTTGATCTATTGCCAATGAATCCGAACTGATTCTTATTTAATATTTCAAATTTTGATAAATAAGAAACCTTTTCGAGTATTTTACAAAACGCTGACATAATAGATATTGGTCTATAATTTCTAACATCAGAACGATCACCATTTTTATAGATTGGTATAACTTTTCCACATTTTAACTGTTTTGGAAAAACACCTTGAGACAAACATTTATTTATTATGTTTACTAGTGGAGGAATTATGTCATTACAGATGTGTTTCAGGAGAGAGCAAGGTACATCATCTATACCGGCAGAATTTTTTGTAGATACTAATTTGATTATGCTCTTAATTTCTTCCTCATCTGTAGGAGGCATAAACATATTTCTATCAAGTTTAAAGTCAACAGTAGGCATACTATGTTCGTAATATGTATCTGAAATTATGCTACTGAAGTGATTACAAATAATTGAGTTATAACTTCTGGATCAGAACTTAAATTTCCGGAAGTAGAAGATATTTTATAATTAGAAGTTTTATTAATATTAGCTATTTGCTTAACAATATTCCAGGCTGTTTTTGATTTATTTGATGACGATAATATTGAAAATAAAGTAAAAATTTCAAATTGTAATTCGACTGAAAAGCAATCTTCGACCTCTGAAACGTCAACATCAACAGTAGCAGCAAGTGAAATAATAAATTCTAATTTGTCAGTGTCTGCGTTGCGGTCAGTTTCCTCATCTTCTAGTGTAATATTTAATAATTTAACAAATTGTTCATTTACAATTTACGCTAATAAATAAAATGAATGAAAAATGTTTGCTGACTGAAATCGTGAAGAAAAGTGTTTCTAAGAGAAAAGTCCCACTTTTCTTCACGATTTTTGATTAAACAATATGTCACTTTTCTGCCAACTACACGAAAAAATAATTTTCCACTTGATACTCAATTATGAATGTCTGATTAATCATTCTCGAATATTCCAATGAGTTTCGAGTCGAATGCTAGATTGTTCCAAACATTCGCTGAAAAATTCGAGGCTGAACTTGGCGCACTATTTGAATCAGTTACTGTTACGAAGGTGTTAAGTGTAAATACATCCAAATGATAGAACATTGAGATAGATAAGTTTATTTGTTAGATTAAATTAAATTAATCCACAATTTTTCTGTGAACAGTACTTTGTTAAAACAATAAATAATGACATGCTGAAACTATCATATGAGGTAGGTAAACAAAATTTAGACTTAAACGGTTTTTTGTTTTTCAGAAGAAAATATTAAATACAATCTTACTCGAAGAGCCAAAGCTGGTGAGAGTCGTTCAGAGGTTTGCAAAGATCTCAGTATCACGTTTATTATAATAGTTTCTTTATCTTAATTTGAAATGGAATTGCTTAATAGACTTCACAGTTTTAATCGTTATCGCGAATGTGGGTTGAAACTGACACGGTACATTTCTGCCTATGTTTCAAGCCTACAGACAGACATGGTCTTACACGTGAATTAATAAGAATGAATTTTGTACCACATGCATCAATTAAAAAATAAACAAAAAATAAACCAGTTGATTGGTGGATTCAATTTTAAAATAATTAATCCATCCGGACGTCATTACAATTATTTCCAAACGAAAGTCATTCTGGAACAAAGATCAGCGAAACGTAGTTACCTCACCCTTCCTCTCCCCACAGAGTGATTTATGAATCATATTTCATATTAATATGGAAGATTATTAATACGTTTAATATTAAAAATACTGAGAACTGGAATTTTTAATTGCAGCAATTTATCTGGTGACTTTTGTTACTATCGTTTTTGATTCACTTTTTATTACTTAAAGTTTTTAATTTCACATTTCGCATTCCATTCTTTCTTTTTAAATAAAGACCAACGTTTCACTAAATGTAATCATACGGGAATCAACCTTTTTATAAATAGATTATTATTTCTAAATAGCAAACTTTTTTGCTCACGTAGCTGGCAGCTATTTGTCTTTGTCACAGTTTTAATGTTATTGTAGCTCTGTTTCTAAAAAACGAAACCTGTGCCTAGGCATGTGGATGTAGATTGTTTAAATATAATTTAAATACATAGGTATAATTTTAAAAGTTGAACGTGTGAGTATCGAAAAGAGCTGTGCCGGATTTTTCACAGAAATGGAATTACAAAAATCGATTACGGCTAGTTTTTAGCTCTAACCGCAATAAATAATGAGAAACTAAATATAACCGAACAGCCTTGCGAATTATTTCTGCCAATAAAAATAGAAAAAGCCCAGCGCACTCACAAAAACTATAGCCGACCAAGTCGATCTCCAACGCACCGCGTATACAAATTACGAAATCAGCAGGTAGATCACCGAATTGTTTAACATGAAATGTAAGCTGGAGGTGTGTAAAACTTTGTGACCAATCACGACATCGAGCCGGGAATAAGGCGTGACATACCGTCAAAGTCATAATCATAAAATTATTCATACAATGCTAAGATTTCTTCAATAGCAAATGTTGTGTCTTCGTTCTGTTTGAATGTTGAGTTGTCTTTAGAAGGAGATTCACAGTTTGCGATTTCACTTCACAATGGCGATTACTCAGGACACAATTTTATGATACAATACTTACATAGTTTAGGTTTTTATTAATAATAATTATATACATATTTTAATCAAAGTTAATTCACGTGGCATACAATTGTTTTGAGAGTTAGGAGTAGATATACAAAAGCAAATTATTTTCAAATAAATCTATTTTTACCCTTTCAGTATAAAAATGTCATAAATAGACAGAGAGAGCTTGATGCAAATTTAATTCTATTTCTTTATTTGATATTTTTAGGAATGTTATGGCTTCGGCATTGGGATTCTAACGAAATTTAAAATAAAGAGTGAATTTTTATGTAATTAAATTAAAAATTAAAGATTTTATGTGTATGTATGGCCGCTTACTTTGTAAAACTGAATGAATACTTTGAAACAAAAGTTTCTAAATAAAACTAAGGGGTTTTCAATAAAAAAAAAACTTCTCGCAGTGTGCTACGAAGTGACAAAGGCCGAAAAAGGCATGTCGTAGTTTACAACACGCGTTGTCAACTGACGTTGGCGTTGTTAAAATTTGATTTCTGTTATACTGTATGGCGAACCAAAAAATGTCACGTTAGAGTAAAATTTGTTTATAGTTAAATCTTATTTTCACATCTTTTATAAGTACAACTTTAGAAAAATCTTCTTTCTTCCAAAAATAGGTATTCTAAGCGCAGACATTCGTTTTCGACATCACAGTTTCCTATAGAAACCGTGCAGGTACGAGGACAGCGCCACTAATGGCCATATTGTGCGTTAGTGTTATGAAAATACGATTTGTTTCAAAAGATTAGTTTGCATTTTAACTTGAATGTCCACAATCGTAAATTGTCAACTGAAGCATATTCCCAATATGCAATGAGCCTCGAGAAATTTTCATAACAATAATTTACAAATCACTGCGTAAGGCGGCGCTGAACGCAACAATGTGCATGGTTCCTACAGGATACTAGAGAGACTTTTTATTGGAAAACCCTTTACATACCTTTTGAAAAACAAAAGGGATTTTACCTTCGGCAATACAACAAGGTATAAAGTTACAAGAATACGAATGAAACAAAGCGTTTAAAGTCTTGCCCAGCAATTCAAAAAGTAGAACGACTCTAACAGTTGATTGTTAATTATTTTTGAACCATTTATATTATCTTTGGTAGAAACAAATTAATACTTTGAAATTTATTTATTTTTGCTTTTCAAAACAAAAATGTCATAAACGTGAAGTGGAAAATAATGCAGTCAGTTAAATTTCAGCCTAAAATTAAGATTTACTTTAGTGTTTCACTGCAGTTACACTTAAAACAAAGAATAGATTTTTATTTAGTTAAGGACCGATCTTTCCACCTCCTGGTAAATTCAATCGACGAATAATTTTACGAATCACCGTGGAAACCATTCACAAAAATCAAGCCAAATAACGACGCAGGGAACTTTATTAGGAGGTGGAAAGATCGGGCCTATCTTAAAAATCCTGTCTATATACAGTATGAGCGAAAAAGATGAAGTTCGAATTCCCTGCGTCTCTACGCCTATGCATTCCACCAACTTTACAAAAAAAAAAACAAAACAAAAGGTGGGAAATTTAAACAGTCGTCAATTATTTTCACTCGTACGATTGAAAAACTACATTTCCAGTAATTCTCAACGTAATAGGCAAATGTAGTTCATGTACTTTTTTCACTTAATAGAGTTTAAGAATATAATTCAGTAAATAAATAACAATGTAAATAACGTAGAAAGTGTAGCTGATAGTGTTTACAATTTACTTTGCAACAAGAATTATTTTTACATACAGGGGAGACTTGAAGTAAAACAAATAATTGCCTACCCTTTACTTTTATGATTAAAACTTTTAACTGAGGAATGAAACTACACTAACAGGAAGTAAGTAACCATTAGCAACAAATACATTACCCTTGAATAAAACTAATTTCCTGGCAAGTGCAAAGTTTTGTTTCATATAAATGAGACGATTTGTCTACAGAAGTGTTTCTAAGGAATTAAGAGTTTAAAAATCATCAATGTATAGATCCCAAAAGAAGTGCTTGTACTCTCAAACAGAGGATTTGTTAATGAATACGTCTAGTGTTCATTTTCTGGTGCAATATCATTTTTATATGTAATGGTCCGCTGAGTGCATGCTCATAAGTTTGAAGGTGCGACTTTAGACTTTACACACTCGAAATTCTAAGTTTTAAGAAAGCAAATACTTGCTAAACACTTATAGAAAACAAGATGGCCGATTGAATTATCAATAAAACGGAGCTGATACCACCAACTGAAAGTAATATTAAATGTAAATCGTAAATCAGATTTGACAAAATTAGGATCATTTAACCAGGCAGTTAGTGGACACTTTCTGTTTGAAATTTTAATAACTCTACGTTTCTATATATTTGGAAATACATTAGATTTCTTTGCCTAAAATATAAAACGACGTTTTTTATTGCTAAAAATGTCGTACACTTGAGATTTAAATGCAATTTACAACAGATTCTTTGCTTTTAAATTAATTAATTGATTGACTTAAGGCCCGGTCTTTCCTTCTGTCCACTAAAGTTATTCGGCTAATAACTTGTTTTTTTTTTTTTGAATAGTTGCTTGATTTTATGAATTGTTTCAATAATGACTCATTTTATTTTCGAACAATGTATAGTAATAATAATTAATTGTCACTGATCCAGTATAAATGTAGATATGGACAACGTCAAACTTGTATAATTGATATATAAAGTGCAATAACATAAATTACAATAAATAATTTGTCACAGAAAAAGACACACATAGGGGAAACCAGAAACGTATTCATCGAGTATAGATAAATTATGATATAAATTCATTTATATGATAAAAAATTTTTCCCAATAAGTAAGTCTTTACCAGATGTTTATATTTCGTAAAATTTGATTCTTTAATATTCAGAGGCAAGGCGTTATAGACTTTAATTGCTTGAAAATGCGCTCCTTGAGTGAAAAAAGTGGACTTATGTTTTGGTATACTAAAATCGTTGCAAAAACGTGTACACATGGTGGAGTAGAAATGATTATTTCGAATATACAGATGTTCGTTTCGCTTTATAAAAAAGGCCAACTCTAATATATACAAGCAAGCTAAAGGTAAGATCTTCAATTTTTTAAATAGGGGTCTACAAGGAGTATTTACAGGTACTCCAAATATTATTCTAACTAACCTTTTTTGCAATAAGAATATAGATTTGAAGCTTGGAGATGACCCCCAGAATATTAATCCGTACCTCAACCTCGACTCCATAAAATAATTTTAAGGAATACAATCCGACATTCTGCCTCAAGTTGATCAAATCATAATGTGCAGAACATAGTTTGGAACTAAGTTTAGTGCAATGCTGCTCTCAATCCAAGTTCAGAGTCTACCACAAGACCCAGGAAATCAACAAAGTTCGCTGTTGGTATAGACTTATTATTATGTTTCACATAGATGCTATAATCCAGCTTAGCTTTACTAAATGTGACGAGCTTTGTTTTTGAGGTGTTTAAACTAAGTTCATTTTTGGTGCACCAGTCGGACATCTGATGTATAATGGTGGTACAGGTCGTCGATGTGGTATTGATAGATTTGCTAGCAATAATAACGTTGGTGTCATCAGCATATTGTGAAAGTAAACATGGTTCCAAGGACAAAAGCAAATCATTCACATAAATCAAGAAAAGAGTCGGCCCCAACACCGATCCTCCGCGGTAAATAGTAGTTTCAGTTTTGATGCTCAGAAGTTAATGAAATAATCTGAGTACGATTAGAGAGGCAAGAGCGAAAGATGCTTAGCGAAATACCGCGTATTCCGTAGGCTTCCATCTTAGATAATAGAACAGAGTGATCCAAAAGATCGAACGCCTTAGAAAGATCAAAAAATATACCGTACACGTTGGAATTTTTATATAAGTCAGAAGGGAATCAAGTGTACAAAGCAATAGACATATTCAGTTTAATTGCTGATGCTATTGCAATAATTGAATCAGATTAAGATATCATGAACTAAAATCAATCAGTCCCATCGAAATTTTTGAGCTGCGCCAAAGAGGATTCCTCAAAGCTCATATTTTTGAATGTACTGAGTAGATTTAATAGTTTTGGTTTAACTTTCACTTTCATCCCTCCAACCCGCCTTAGATGCGACTGTTAGGTGACGGATAGTCAGCCCTGACGATCAGTATTGATAATGCAAATATATTTAAACATTAGCCCCAGTTACTCTTCAAATTCATTACCCATTCCTTATTAATTCTTGAATTTATTTCCCATTGTAATGGCTATTCTAATTTAATTTTTACTTTTTCGTTTTACTTAAACTGCTCCCTTTTCACCGGCAAACACAAAACGAAAGATGCTGCTGCATTCGTTTCGTGCGAATTCATTTATACAAGGCAAGAAATAAATTTATATGCCTATAATTTCTTGTTTCTTGTTAAGTAACATAAATTTGCTTATTATTCAGAATTAATGAGTTCGACATGAAATAAATCCAAGCTAAACACATACGCGTTAATGCTAAACAATATAGCGAGAGAGAACAGAGTAATTACCGACAGTACGCATTATGTTGTAGGATATAATATCGAAAAATCATTTTAAAATCCGCGGCGAATACATTATTTCTTCTTGCAGCAATCTTGCAGGTGTTCACGGTTTTTCACCGCAACGTATAAATCTTAAATTAATAAAATATATGGCAATTTATTAACGAGGCACTTCCTTAAATGCAAATTTGCATGAGTTAGCATTATTAACTTGGCGGGGAAAAAATTCGAGAAATATTCCGCCCGAGTCAGATGTTAGCTCGGAAAGGTTTCTTCAGTGGTACCATGAACTTATAAATCTCGTCGACTTCTTCGACGTGCTGATGCTAACGAGGTTAGGTCAGTTTATTATCATGTGCACCGGCATATAATATATAAGCCCTTCTTGCGTAATTGCTACTTTATAATTTTCAAATGAAGTCGACCGTTCTTACGGTTACTGTAAAATACGAAACACCAAATGAATTTCAAGTACCTATAAACAAACTTGAAGATCTTAATTTCACACTTTTGTGTAATAAAATATGTAAATATAATGCTTACGTGTCAATTACTACGCCATTTTGTTGAATAATTAAATAAGTAACAGAATGTTTTACTTAAAATTAATATTTATGACAGAAGTGCAGCATAAAATATTTCTGTTTCGAAGTTAAAGAAAATACAATAACAACGACTACAACAAATTATAGGGATCTTGTTTGAATCCCAAAAGAATATTTTTTTTATATAATCACTTGATTTTGTAAAAAAAACTATGATTCTAAAAGAATTCTTTAGCAATTATATATATATATATTTTTTTGCTTCACTCAAACATTGCGTTTTATTATTTAAAAATTGTATTAAAGTCAGTGTAATATGTATACAGAAGAAATGTAAAATGCAATTTCATACGAATTTAAAAAACCTAATGAGTTTTTAATTTCATTTAATTAATTTCTGGAATAAACGTCCAAATTCATTCTATTTATTTCGAAAATTGTAGTCGATGTCATTTGTTGTCCCTCGAAACTTTTTCGATTTGGACAGATTTTGAAACACTTCTTGATTTTGAGGTTTCTCTAAACAGTCGGCGGCAATTAAATATTTTACGTTGCTCAACAAAATATTAGTATAAACTGAATTATTATTGAAATTCTTAAGCAGAATTGTTTACTTTTGCTCTTCGATTAAACAATATACTTTATTATTTACAACTTTGTTGGAAGTCGGTTTTGATTCCAGTGTATTCTGTACAGCTATTTCGGTCCTATTTGGGGTTTCTTCAGCAAAAGGGTAGCTCGAGAACCCCACTGCAATCATAACGACCTGTCCTACTTATTTCGCGCATTAGTAACCAATGGTTTAAGTTAAAAAAATCGGCCGTAGTGTTAACGCGACTTAAACTATTGTTTATTAGTTACAAATAATAATAATAATGGTTGCAGTTCGAACAGGACTCCGAAGAAAAGAAAAATACAATCGAATTTGTAAGAATTCGAAAAGTTTTCCTATATTTTATTTTACTTGTTTGCTTTTTACTTTAAGGGCTGGTCTTTCCATCTTTCCATTAAAGTTATCTGGCGAATAACTTGATTTTTATGAACGGTTTGATTTCTATGAAATGTTTCCACGGTAGTTGTCCAGATAGTTTATCAAGAGATGGGAAAGCCGGTCCCAAATTTAATAAATAATATACGTTTTATGCCTTGAAATAAAAATTGTAAATATTTTGATTTAAACAGGTTTTAATAAACACGTAATTTATAATTGTAATTTTGAGTGCATTGTTTAGTGTTATGAATAAGAATTAAGAAGATCTCTCTGAGAAAAAGATAAATGTAAAAATAGAGAAGACAAAAAAATTTGAGTACAAAGAATGTTTAAAATAAGAAAATTTTTGAAAGAATTTATCCTGTTGTTCAAGATTAGATGGCATTCTCTTCTCTCATTAAAAAGTTCAATCTTTTCTTAAAGATACAATATGTTTGTTCGCGGAACAGTTCTGGACTAGTTCGGAACTGTTAAAATCAAATGCCCAGCAATGTAATGGTCGGTTTTAACGACGCTTTCAAGCGTACACCTTTTACAAATGCATGGATTTGACGATTCTGAACTAGTGCAGAACTGCTCCGCGAATAAAGTTATTGATTGATAGTGATGGTGATCTAGAAATAGAAATTTATAGCTGCACAGTTTCTTTTATTAATTTTATTTGCAGCTAACATAAGTAACATAAGTAAGAGACGATTATAAGTTTAAAAAATTAAATAAATAATTAAACGATAATTTAATAAACAGCATAAATCGGTTTAGATCGTAAGCAAAGGACTAATTCATGAATATCATAGAGCATAAAGCAAACAGCAGTTTGTAGGAGTGCAAGTAATTAAATATTCCATTTATTTGAAATTGTTACTTCGTAGAGAGCAGATTATTCTATTACTAGCATTATTACTTTGCATATTTTTTGAAAAATGAAAATTCTGCATAAAATTTATTGGGCTGTTACGTTACCGTTTAAAGAAAAAACGTTTTTATTTTGTTGATAAAACTCGCAGTAAATATCTGAGTAAGAAATACTATGGAAGCCATGCAATAGGAAAGTAAATTAAAACGTCTGTGCAAAGTTTAAAAAAATCACCCAGAAATACACTGTTTCCTGAAAGAAATAATTTATATTCAGCTCTTTTGAGAATTGTATTAAATAGAAACACTTTCAAATATTTGTACATGCAGTTAAAGCAATTAAAATCTCTATATCTTTATTTTTTCAAAAAATAGTGGTAATATTTTAATCTGATATCAAAACTTATCGCAGGCAATTGTTTTACAAAGTGATTATAATTTTCTTTTTTTGTTAAGTGATGCCTTTGTAACCCTAAATGAATGATTTTGATTAGTACATCTAATCGCCAATAACTTGAGAGTCGTTTCGGCAACCTGTTGCTGTAAATCTCATTCTTGGAACTCACACATACACGACGTGCAATGTATGTATTTCATGTGCCTAATCACTTCATCACTTCAAAATCAGTCGCCACCTTCTCAGAAGAAAGAAGAAATATTTTAGTACAAGGTCTTGATCAAAATAGGATAAGGGTTAAGGAAGCCTTCAAGTTAAGTAAACCCCTTTCATACTTGTTAATGATTAATATACAGGGTATATGAATGACTTTGGCAAACTTTAGCGTCATATTATACTCTTCAGATATAAGAATTTTTATCTTTAATTTAAAGAGTAGCATACGACGCTAAAGCTTGGCCAAGTGACATCCTGTATATCGTAAAATTAAATTGCATGCCCTCTTTCTTCTTTCGTATCTTGCAAACTTCCGAAAATAAAAATAATTCACAGAAGCAAGCGAAGGCATAGGTTTATAACGTTTCAAATAATTTGAAACTCGTAGATAAAACCGATAGTAAAGCTATGAAGGTTATTAAGTTTTACTTTAATATTTTTTAATAACTAATCTTCATACTACGTATAGATACTTTAGATTGGACTATTTGACATTAAATTTCACAATTTGATTCTTGTACGTTATAAATATCTTCTTCTTTCCAAAAACTGACCAACCGTTGGTAAGTGTATACGATTTTAAAAATGTTTGGAAAAGTAAATTATTACACCAATAGACTTCTAATCACCACCTTGAAGCTGTGGGCCCAGCGACAATATAAAATAATACATCACAAGATATCACAAAGTTAGAAAATAATGGGGCTATAAGCTAAGAGTCCTTAGACTTCATAACCGTTGTGAAAATATTTTTTTTTATGAATAAAGAAACAAGAGAGCGTGAAACTAACTTTCTCGACTTTATTGTTTTAGAATATTCTTCTTCCACAACTTACAAACCAACATTTCTGTGGATTTTCGTAATCTCTTTGGAATACCTGCACTGCTCCGGTTATATAAATTCAAATTCCGATGGGCTACAATAATTTCGATGGTGAAACGACGCAGAGAAAAAAAAAACTAAATGGGGTTGCTTATTGGATTTGGCTTAATCTACCATTACGAAGTCGGAAAACCGTGAAAAACACAAGTACGTTACGGACTACGAAATTAAAAATCGACTTTGTAAGTCAACCGTTGAAACCATTTAACTCACCCCTTCGCCATAAGCAGAACACAATCCTGGATATTATAACAAACCATAACAATAGTACCTGTTGGTGGGGTAGGGTGGCTTCCCCTCCACCTCAACAGGTGTACGCGGTTCTTGAAGCATAACAGTGAGGCTTACACTCACTCGTCCGGCACAGTCGGAAGAGACCAGTCAGTGGATCGCATCCTTTTTGATAGCAAAAAGCGCGTGTTTTCTTCGTTCCGGGCCTGCACTGGAAGCCGAGGCGCACATCCAGCCGGAACCGATCCAGTTCGTCGCCTGATCTTGCATCGAAGTCTCCGAAGTTTGTGTGCTCTGTGCGAACTCCATTTGCAAAATATTTCCAGTGCATTTAAAAACTATGTGACAGGACAGACAATGAACTAATAAACGAAATTGTATGGGCAAATATTAATTGTATATGAATAATCTGTGCGAGTTGCGTATTATAAGACACGGAAACCGAAAGACTCTCTTTTTCTTTGAGCTTAAACTTCTGGGCATATGAGAATGATAACGAAGAAGTTAGTGTTATGGTATTTTACTGTTGCAAAATGAAGAGCGTCGCGCGAAATCGAAGAATAAATTAGATGATGCGACGATACGGCGAGAGTTAGTGAAAACTCGATTTAAACTTTTATGATATTGGAGTGTTTTGTGCGTAAAGACCAGTTTAGTATTAGTTGTTATAGTTTGTGTACATTTGTTTGGTAAGTGTTTAATTCTCTTTTTTTTTTCGCACGCGAGCCGAGGAGGTATTGTTTAGGAACATCCAAACCGCAGAGGATTTTGTAATTTATAAATCGTAGTTGTCCGACGGAAATATGAACAGTTAGATGTTTTTGAAGGCAAGTTCGAATTTTTTTTATAATGGTAACGCTTAAGAGAAGTATAATGCGTTTTAAATAAAAACTGCAACGAGCAGCAGAAGTGTTTCCTAATTTCAGTGTTACAATAAATGCTGACCGTAGTAAAATACATTGAAAAACTTAAATAGGAAAGTTGATTCTATTTGTTGGTAGAGCTTTAGAAAATTTAGAGAAAAACGTTAATTGCCACTTCAAGCAAATTTATTGTATTCAGACCGTATAAAAAGAAATGAATCGATATAATACAGACACAATTACTTAGAAATTTATTGTACTATTCTGTGTATTGTTAGTGCAACTTTGTTTAGATTTGCTAAGCCGTCGGCTCAAGAAGTAATATGCTATACAAATTATGCTCTATATTAGGTTAATTTGTTTCCTGGAATTTTTTCTTTCCGAATAAAATATTTATTAGTAAAGTATTTTTCTTTGTTGTAAAAATTCTTTGGTTACCTAATTACGTTTTCGACGGAAAACGAAATACAAGCAACGGGCATCCTCTTTTCGCCATAAAATGTTCACACCATCATTAATCAATTGGAGGTTATAAATTATTGCAACAGGCATTGCAGCATATCACCTCTTTAATGTTAACTACTTAATTCACTTCAAATTCACGTCTTGCGTTATGTTATTATAGACTTGGAGTATTTTGCTATCTATTACCATAATGCGAGTCCGCGAAAGAATTTAATTTCCGTTCTACTCGTAAAATAGATGTAATGGCAGGAATAAATGAAATATCAAACCGAACGGTTGGTTGTTAACTGCAAGCACGCACGTGCAACTTTATTCGGGTAGATAAAAAAGCAACAATAAATAAAATCAAATCTTCGGAGCTGATGAATCGCTCGTTTGTGTTTGTAAGTACGTGTGCCCCAGCGAACGATACGTGCAACTTCGTACTTAAGCGTTTTCAGTAATGTAAAGCACGAAAGAATTTTTTCGATTGCTGGAATTTCAGATTAAGATACACTTTGACTTCTTGTATTGTGAGGCAATTCACGTATGAATAACAAATTTTATTATACATAGCTAAAGCCTGATACAAGTTCGTACCCATTTTTATTTCTGATTTTGTCATACACTTACTCACCTAGAATTTAAAGTTTTTGGAAAATTAATGTTTAATTTCTAATGTACACTCAAAACTCAATGCCCAGGGGGGTTTATGATCTGGTAGTAATTACAAAAAAATATAAGGAAATGATAAAAATAATTTAAGTTGTCGTCAGCAATAATAAGAATTTTCGAAACTAAAAAAAAAAAAACGAACGAGGTAAACAAATGAGCTTCCAAGTTTCCCCAATTAAATAAATTATTAACTGAAGTTTAAAAATTATAATAAATTACAGTAGAGAAAATAAATCGATTTGTTTCGATGCGGAACAATCTGGACTCTTTAACTTCGCAATTACGAACAGATTCATAATAGTTTTCCTGTAATTAGTTACCTTACATATAATTTCCTCCATCTCTAAAAATTCATTAATCATTTGCACATTTTTCCGCAATAAGAGTTATACGGAAAACAAACTTGAATTCATGTTGCGGGAGTCGACGTTTCGCCACTTTCTCTGAAGCCAGCTTCCTACATAAAAATCCATCTCGTTTTGTTTGTATTACGAGTAATGAAGTGTTTATTTCTCGCACTCAACGGTGTCTTATCCAATTATCCGCTGCATATCTGTGCGTAAAGTCCGCAAGCTGTAATTTAGATTTGCACGAATAAAAGGAATTCTCTTGAATAAATTGGTTCAAAGATAAGCAGTCGACTACTTCAGGGGCTTAGTCATTTTAAACTATTGATTTGCATTTAATAAATTCGAAAACGTCAAAAATTCTATTTCGTAGTTTAATAACTCAAAAATTTTATGTGAAATCCAAATAAAATATGCGACAAGTTGAAGCAAACTTTAATTTCTTGCAAGTTTTCCCTGATTATTATTCCTTGGTATGCTTGCATATCATTCACAATTTACTTATTGCTGCCTCTGATTATGAAAATGGAAATTCAATGCAAATAGTCGCCTCCTTTCTTCAGAAGAAAATTGATTTACATTACCACTTTGACTTCAATTACAAGAGATATGCGACAAACGTTTTTTTTTTAATAGCAATAACAAATTCTATTTGAAATTACGAAATTAATGAACGACGATGAGAAGTTAAATATTAAGCATGGAAAGTTTCAGAAGAAAAATGAATAAAAATCACTTCTTCTTTCACCTGAGTAAGGCTGTGATAAATTCAGTTCAAATAAAGTAACGGAATTCTGAGAAAACTTATAAATTAAGTAATACCTGTACAATGACAGGTACAAGATGAGCTCGAAAAATAATTTTAACTGAAAAAAATGTCAAAACAAGAGCAAGTTGACGCCACTTATGCAAATTTCTGCAAAGCCTTGATAAATCGTACCAAAATTATCAGCTATACAAATACCATTTTCCAAGCTACATTAATATCATCAGGTATACTCCAAGGTAATCACTAGGACCTGCTTTATTTCTATTATGCATAAGTATTATCAGGTGTACTCTAAGGGAGTCAGCTAGGACCCATTTTATTTCTATTATTTATAAATGACAAAAATACAGTGTTACCACTTTTATTTGCTGATGATATTAAGATATTTATATCTATACAAAGTATTTCAAAACTTGCGAAATAACTTAAACTTAAAGTTAATTCAGAAAAAGTACTTGGGGCAATTCCTCTTGATAGAGTGTGTGAAACCGAGGACATCAGCGTCACTTTTTATTAAACTATTAAAGATTTTATTAATAATTCCCATATTATGTCTTGTGTACATCGACGGGCTTGAAAAAGTTCCGTCCAGATTTATTCAAATCTATCTTACCTATACCGAGTGTCCACATGTGGTTGGTTTTCAATTCCTAGCACACAGAAAAATAAATTCACTCAATAAATTAGGCTTTCAATTTATCAATAATATTATTCAGTGCTCTGAATTGTTGACTTCAATAGAATTCGGAGTGTCAAGAATAAATTTCAAAAGAAATGATAAGTGTTCACAAATTAGTATATATCGCTATGTTAAGTATAAATGTCAATAACTTATCAGAACATATAACATTCTTAATAGCAAATCAAAAGCCTAACTGAATCTATGAAGCTCAAATTTACAAGCTGCATTCTTGTACAGATTTTCATGATTAGTTACATTACATTTTTATGTTCTTTTATATTTTTAGTTTGTATTGTATGTCATAGCTTTAGTTTGTTATGTACCTTGTTTCATTAAATAAATAAATTTTATAGTTTGAAAGTCGCTTAAAAGATACGTGTACAGATTAGTTGACTGCGATAAAAATAGAGTTCCAATTTTTACAGAGTCCACATTCATTAAGAATGAAACTCTTGCATGCATGAAGGAACACACGGTTCGAGTAGATTCATTCTTCGGCCTTGCATGTTAAATCTTAAAAATATGATAATTCTACTTATGTCGTAGATTGAAAGTACGAATGTCAGTTTGATACGAGATCAATCGAAACAGATATACACGACGTTTGTTTAAAATAATTTTAGAAAATGGGCATGCAAATTATAAATATAATTCCATTTTAAATCACTTATGGCTCATATCTGTTCTGTAAGCCTGTAACTCAATTACAAATTAAAATATGGAATTTTGAAGTTCCCTCCTACGCCTCCAGGGTTACTCGTAAGTTTCTTTAATTTTTTGAAACCAAAGATATGGCAGAATTTTTGAATTCGATTTACATTAAACTGAAATAAGTAAAAAAATAATAAACTAGAGACTAAACTAGTTGGCATTTAGGAGTGTGTTTCAAAAGATTTATGAAACATTTTAAAGATTTTCAAACATGGCTCCTTCTGTTGTGACATTTTGTTTCGATTAATTCCTGCCGCTGAAATTTTAAAATGAGACACATGTGACATAAAAGTTGCACGTGATACAATTTTTTTAAAGTTACACAATTCAAAAAAAATGGTACGGTAATAAAATGACTTGCAAAGTATTTTTACACGCAGCAGATAATTTAAATGTACGCAACTTATTTCTGCACCTACACGCAAGTTTTTCCTCCTTCGTTCTCCTTTCATTTAGTCGCCGCTCTTATTTTGTTTTCTCGGCATTGTTTACCTAAGTGTTTTTGTTAAAATTACGAAATTTAATAATTTATGATAATGATGAAGCTGTTAGTATAGGCGGCTTTGTATTATTTCAAACGCCACAAGAAAAAATTGAATAGTAAGCCAGAAAATTCTATGAGATAAGGATAGTACCTTGTCACGAGAACTGTAGGATGGAGATGGAGACATTTATATAACTTTTCACATTGATTTTGTATTCTTTGACCTAATTTTCATATTTTTATTCAAATAAAACTAAACCATTAAAGACTGGATTGCTTAAAAGACTTAAACCAGGATTAAATTTAAATTCAAATTTGAATATATCTCGTTCTAACTTAGGTTAAATTTAATCCTGAACTTTTATACAATCCGGCCATAACTTAACATGTGTAAATTTCTATGAAACGACAAAACTTTATATGTTTTTGATGGCAGATGTAAATTACGGCGATGGTTGGGACTTAATCCATTCCGCAGGTTTCTCCCTAAAATATTTATAGTAAATTGCGGCGGATGGTCAAATAAATTTTTTAATCCTCTTGTCCTCCTTAATCTCTTAATTTAAAGATTGTTTCCGATTGGTTCCCAGCGAATATTGTCAAGAAAGGATCTTGAGCATAATCACCAAGCTGATGCAAGGAAAATTCACAAACAAATTATTAGAGACCTTCAAGAATATGTCGTGATATTTCAAAAACTCAGCCAGTGGCTGATTTGAATGTTTCTGATATAAATGATATCAAGAGAAGCATTTATAATGCTAGGAGAAGAAAATTTCCACCATTGCCAAAATCAGTAATAGATATTCACGCTGCTTTGGATTCAATAGAGTGGAGAACAAATCGCGGTGAAAATTTTATATTAGTGAACAACAGTGAAAATAATATAATACTCTTTTCGTGTACAACAAATTTAACTTTCTTATGTAATTCCTGTGAAACCATTTTCGTATTGTACTCGTTATTTTACGCAATTATTTACTATTCACGTTTCAATAATGGTCATTACATATCATTAGTTTTTTGTCTCCTTAAAGACAAAGCCACGTCTTCTTATGAAAAATGTTTGAAGTCTATTGTAGAAATATGTAAAATAAACAAAACATATAACAATAGATTTTGAACAACCTATACATGCGGCTGTTTTTAGTATATGGCCTGATATCGACATATTGGGATGCCGCTTTCATTTACGCCAAGCCAAAATTTCTGAAATATACGTTCGGATTTCAGTATTTAAAACCGGATGAAGTAGGAGATTGCTTGGTATTTAATTTAGGTGAAATACAGCCCACTGATCCTAGAGTTACCCAATATATCGATTATTTAGTAAATGTTTATATATCGATAGATTCTCTTTTTCCTCCAAAAATTTGGACCTCACCTTCATCGAATGTGTCGCACGACAAATGCATGCGAGTCCTTTCACGCTAATTTTAATAATAATTTTTATAACAGCCATCCTTCATTGTATATATTTATTGAAACATTGTTGGGGTTTCATATTGGCTCGTATATTAAAATAAATAGCGTCAATAAAATAAGGAAACCAAATGTACAAACGAACAATAAAAAGAAATTTTTGGATTTAAGATTAGACTTATACTACGAAAAAAGTACTATAAGTAAATTAACTTTTATAAAACAAGTGTGTCATTATTTTGGTGAAATGTAAAATAGTTATGCTTAATTAGTTAAAAAATACATTTTACAAATGCTTTTTGCATT
Source organism: Serrognathus titanus (assembly GCA_039766575.1). NCBI lineage: Eukaryota > Metazoa > Arthropoda > Insecta > Coleoptera > Lucanidae > Serrognathus > Serrognathus titanus. The sequence continues at coordinate 15,319,537 of CM077911.1, read as the reverse complement.
ATTTAATTGTTTGACTTTGCGTTATCATTTTGCAATTGTAGCTTAGATATAGGAATCTAAAGAATATTTTTTTAATACCTAACAACATTGTGTCCACAATACACGTTTGTACATATATATATATATATACATATATATTCGCCTAATTTGCGAAGAAGATTCGCCGCAATTTACATATTTCTTTAAACATCTATTTGACCAGCCGCCGCAATTTACAAGTTGGATTCATAAAATCCTGGACCGCCGCCGCAATTTACAATCGCCGGTTTTTGATTGTTTATATAATCAATTCGCGTGAATTCAAAACGAAGTCTAACTTTAAATGGCAGGAACCACTTGGGTTGAGTTACAAAAAGCCGACACTTTTCCCTGTAACTCTCCGGACCCTTAAAAGTTCTCAGAAAATCCCAAGATCATTACATTTTTTAAATAAAATGCCCCATAAAAGGATTGTATATCAGGCGTTCAATTGAAAAGTTCATCAACTAGCCTTTGAATTTTTCATAACGTTATGAACAAAGTCTTGAATTAGCGAAATGTCATTTTAAGTTCAGTACCTTCGTTCTCTGTGCTACTGTGCACTGGTTTTCACTTCGTACGTTAATATGGGATGAAGATACGCACTAATGTAGCAAACGAAATGCTAATAATGTGACGGTAAGTTATAAGCGAAACACTACAATTGTTTGACATCTGTAATCCATTAAACTTCAGTTAGTTCAGGAAGTCATCCCCTTTCTTTTTCCATAAAAAAATCGAAACTAACTTTGTAAACTTCACAATTGAATACCCGTTAGATACAACGCAACTGAACGGCATGTGCACACATTTCCCGATCAAACTGAAACACACTGTATATGTACAGCTGATTTCAAAAAAATCAGGAACATTTATTTTGTTTTGGTTTAATTCGCTCGTGTGAATTTTGATGTCAAATTGACAAAGTTCTATTTTTTCTAAATTAGAGAAAGATTGGCAATGAGGTCAACATAATTCGACTGAAAACTAATGTTTGATTTTTTTAATGCTGAGAAATTCTCATTTTAAATTGTCTCTGTAGTTAAATAGCATGTGGACAAAAAGTTTTCCATTGTAGTGTGTTGCTCTCATTTGCTTGCTTGTTCACGTATGTTCCTTACTTGATCAGTGAACGCCAAATTGACATTTCGTATAACGTCAACAGAAAATCATAGCCAATAATTACGATTTATTACGTATTTCAAATCAAACAAAATAATACATTGAAAATAACGTTGAACGTAAATTCACAACAGATGTTGAAAATGGCCTCCGTCTTTTGCGACGCGTTTTCTAACTCTTCTGCGACATCCATTAATAACATTTTGCAAAATGCGGAGAGAATTGTTTATTTCATCACACTTTGCGATGATTCTTTGGGTAAGTTCCTGTAGGTCAATAATGGGCGTTTAAAAAAATGAATAGAACAAAGAAATCCAACGGATTTAGATCGCAAGATCGCGGAGGCCATATGTTTGCCATATTTCTGTTAATTATCCGATCTCCAAAAAACTCTTCGAGGAAGTTTATAGTATTTCCAGCAGCATGGGTCGTTGGACAATCATGCTGAAAATATCCAAAATTGCAACTCATCATCATGCAGTTGAGTAATAAATGGATGCAAAGTCTCCCTCCTCCCGATATCTAAGTGCTGTTAGTGTGCCATTAAAAAATATTGGACCTATCAATCTTCTCCAACTTAAACTTATCCAAACACCACTTTTTGTGGATAGAGTGGGGTTTCAATCAAAATATGAGGGTTTTCTGTATTCCAGATCCTCATATTTTGGGAATTCATGTCTACTGTTAAATGAAACCAGGCCTCATCGGAAAAGTAACTTTTGTCCAACAAATCGTCATTGTCAATATTGTTTAAAAACCAATGGCAGTATCTTCGTCTTGGTTCAAAATCTACTGGAAGCAATTCATGCACGGCTATCAAACGATAAGGGAATGTTTGCAAGTCTTTTCTTAGAATAGTTCTGCAGGTCCCGACAGAAAGACCAACTTGTTTTGACAGGTGACGGTGTCAAGTGCGAGGAGCTTCGGTCCTAATTTGTCTCACACTTTCAATTGTCTCATCAGTTTTTACTTTAGGCCTACCTGATACCTGTTTTCTAGCCACACTGCCAGTTTCTCTGAATAGTCCTACAGAGTACTGAAGTTGATTAACAAATTTGTGGTACAGAAATACAATACAATCAGGAATAGAATGGGTCCATTCGCCATTGATTTTTTGGGCATTTCGAGAGTAGGATTCATCCATAAAAGATTTTTCTTCCAATGTGAAAACCATGTAATGATGGACGTATTACGCACAACACTCGAAATTTGCTTAGCGAAAATCGATAGCAATTAGAAGAATATGTTCTGCTTTACAGCACAAATAAATATTCTAGAAGTAGAAGATTGGTTGAAAACAGCGTGCAGAATTCACATAAAAGTTAAATCTTGATAGTCATTGATAACTGAGAAACTTAGCTCATATATTCACGTGAACAGACGCTTGAATTTTTCACTAAATATCTTTTGTTGGAACGTATTTCTGACTTTTGCATATTTATCATTTAAATTGACATAATTCTGTTACATATCGTTAGAAAATGTGCAGCGTGTACATTACGTAAGCGTATTTTTTATACGATTTTAAATTGTAAATGTCAGTTAAGTGTCAAGATGTCAATACGCGATATTTACTAATAACCAGCATAAGGAAGTACACAGTATCTTACACAATCCCCGGTATGCCATCCATATAAAGCAATAACAATCATCTCGGTCGCCGTCGACGACGAGGAAGAATTCTCTTCCAACCGTCGAAGTTGAGCGTACACCTACAAAATTCGCAGTTACGTTTAAAATGAGCCGTGATAAGCAGAATTCAAGCACACATTTATTTTACCTCAAGGTTGTTTCATTATTTCACATTCGCTGTTTATTTCCAAGGTCAGTGCGATAACCTTCATTTGTTTTATCTGGGACTAGTAGTATTTTTTTTTTTCGACAAAATACAAAATTCGGAATTGCAATGTGAGTAATTTCCGGTGTTTTCGAACAAAAGATAATTTGCGCGTGTAACTCAAAAATAAAACACACATTCTTAATTGTATGTAATTTGCTCGTTTCGGAAACAAAGGTTAATTCTTGCTGGCGTTTAAAGAAATTATGGACACATGTGATTAGTGTTGCTTTTTACTCGGGGGTACTTGCAAAAAATTAATTTCATATAATATAATCGAGGGTAATTAAATCGGATAGAAAATCCTAATTAGTTTTAACGAGACACGTGTTCGTTTTTAGTTCCTTTCTTATTTCAATCTATACGGCGGTGGGAGATCTTTATCTCGTAATTTTTATATCTTTGATGTCATTAATCACAGCAATTTTAATTTTAATTTATCAGGGAGTTTCAAAGAGTTTCATCGTTTGTATTGTAAAAATTTATAGATTTAATTCGGTTGACTATCAAATTAAAAAGATAAACAAATCCATGATGGAAAGTTCGCTAGAGCATTCGAGCGAGGAACAACGAATGCTACTCAGCATAATTTTTAGAATGACAGAAAGTTGACGCAAATCATTTGGGTGAAATACTTTATTGTAAGAGTACCGTAACGTACCCATTATATTTGTACCTACAAATCGTTCAAAAATTTTAATGACATTCCCAAATTGCTCCGGCGTACTGTTATATGACAGAAATTTTCGCGGTAATTGATAATTTCCTCTCGGACAGGAAACAATTTGAAAACGTGAATTTCGAAATAAATAAATAAATAAAATCGTGTGCGGATTTCCGAAGCTTTCGCAATCAATTAAACAGAAGCGAAACCTGGTAACGTACGTACACCGGCCGGGATCTGATAAGTATTTTCTCACATACGAGTCGGTTGCGATAAGTAGAATTTAACACTTCATAACCGGCGATGTTCCCGTACGTGTGCAGCATGCACCGAGTGTCACGCACTTCGCAATGACACCGTCCATTAATAGACCCATAAAACTGATTAATCGCATCTCACTCGGCATACCAAATGCATTTACACGAAAATTAAATTACCCCCGAGAAAAACTCCAGCGCTGTCTTTAATTTGTTCCAACTACTGCTCGCGATTACGTTAAGTAACCGATAGACGCTGCGATAAAAATAATTTCTATCTGTAGCTGCGCGAGTGAAATTATTACTCTTTGACATGGCATCATTTTCTTCACTCCAACTTCACTCGTTTTAATACAGATACGAGAAGTTCGATGTCGTAAAATTAATAACTAAATTATTAACTTGTTATTAGCACCGGCCAATAGTATAATTCGTTTGCAATGTAAAGCGGAGGAAGTCGTTTGTAGAAACCCGTTCCTAAGAATGTAATCTGGAATGTATTGGTTTATTGAATTTGATATCCGTTAGCAATATGCCTCTTAAAAACGTTTCCGTGATTATTTGCTCGGAGAGGCTTTGATTCAGCCGACTTACATCTTTTATTTTTTAATATTAAATGCACAGATTAAATCCCTTAATTAATTGTAATTAAATGATACTGTATTTCTTTCTAGACGAGTAGAGCGATTTATAGTGGAGCATATTCTCTAACGATGATAGAACCTAGATGGTTATCCAAAGCGACGAGTTGAGATACTAGGGTGATAGTTTCACGTGACTGAAAGTGACTTCATGTGTATAATAATAATAATAATAATAATAATAATAATAATAATAATAATAATATAATTTATTCTGTCTACCAGTGGTGTTGAATAATAGTACATAATACATAAATAAGCACAGTATATAACAAAAAGTCAATTAAGTGCATATAAGATTATAAACGTATGATGATCCTGAAAAGAATATTATTTCTACGTCACATCATGAAAGTTCAAGGCATAATCGAAGTATTAAAAAATTCATTAATTGAGTAAAAACTAAAATTTTGTAAGCAAGTTTTCAAGTAGTGTTTGAACTTTTTACTACTGTAAGATTTCATTTCAAGGGGAAGCGAATTGTAAATTTTAATGCTGAGATAAATATGGGAATTATAAAATTTATTGTTTCTTATATGATCAATTCTAATAAAATATGGGTCTCGGGTTTTGTATCGATGAACCTGATCATTGGAAGTGAATTTACTTTTATTGTCGTGGACATAGCATGCGGATAATAGAACATATAAATTATAAACAGTAGGTATTTTTAGATCGATGAAAAATTGTTTACAGGAATCTCTTGGACTCAGATTTTTAATGGCACGTATTGCCTTCTTTTGTAATAGAAGTACCTGGCTGAGGTTGGATTTTGTTCCCCAAAATAATAGGCCATAAGTTAACACTGAATTAAAATATCCAAAGTAGATTATACGTAAAGTGGAAATATTACAAAATTTTTTCATTCTTATCAGGACAAAAATTGCTCTGTTTAATTTTGGCAATAGTGACTCTAAATGGGAGTACCAGGTTAAATTACTATCTATCGTTAGACCTAATAATTTAGAAGTTGTAACTGTTTTAATATTGATATTATTCGAGGTAATATTTCCACTGAATTTGTTTTCAAAAACCAATAAATTGGTTTTCTCCATGTTTAATATTAGTTTATTGTCATTGAACCAGTGAATTAATTGAAATATGACTGATTGACACTTATTCATGAGTTCATTCTTATTATCAGCTGTTATAATTACGTTGGTATCATCTGCATATAGCGTTGTTTTTGCTGTGATGTTATCAGGGAGGTCGTTAATAAATATAACAAAAAGAAGAGGACCCAATATTGAGCCTTGTGGTATTCCAAATGTATTATTCAGTGAGGTAGAATGATGTGTGGAAATTTTTTTATTATTTAGATGTTTTATTTCTACAAATTGATTCCTATTGTTAAGGTAAGATTTGAAAATGCTTAAAGAATTTCCCCTAACGCCGTAGTATTCTAATTTGTTAATTAATATATTGTGATCAACCAGATCAAAAGCTTTTGATAGGTCACAGTTGATGCATCCAACTCGTTTTGAGTTTTGAGTTATTCAATCCCGTTAAAACATCGTCGATGATGGAAGTCAACGCAGTGTTAGTTGATTTTTTATCTAGGAAACCATGTTGTGATGAACTAATGTATTTATTTTTTGTAAGGTAATTCAATAACTGTTCTTTAAGGATGGTTTCAAATATTTTTGATATCGAAGGTAAATTCGCAATTGGTCTGTAATTATGAACAGAAGATTTGTCACCTTCTTTATGAATCGGGATTATTTTCGAGGTTTTAAACGTGTCCGGATAAATGCCGTTTTTTAAGAATGAATTAATAATATTCGAGATCGGTAAACTAACGTATTCGTTTATTAATTTGATTACTCTAATGGGGATTCCATCATTACCCGTTGCCAAGGTATTGTTTAATTTATTGATGATACGAGATATTTCTTGTTCAGTAACGGGTCGTGAAAAGAGAGAAGCAGATGTGTTTTTATTTTGAAGTTGTGGAAGTTATAATCGTATTGGTTTTATTAATATTTTGGTTAGTGGTAAAGTAATAAAGTATTCATTGAAGGTATTACATAGAGTCAAAGGATTCGTGATCATTTCTTGGGATTCACCCTTTAATTCTATGTTCCTGTTTTGAATATGAGGTTGAGTTTCTGATTCTATAACTCGCCAAGTATTTTTAATGATATTATTTGTGCTTGAGATGATTTTATTAATAGACATTAGCTTTGCCAATTCAATAACTTTTTTAATATTGACGCATATTTTTTGTAATAATTAATTGCGCTATCAACCGGGAAGATCAATATTTCTCAACGAAATTCAGTCAATTATTAAAATCTAGTTGGCGATATGTGGATGTACATTGTGCTAAGTTGTGCTTAATTTGTGTTTTATGGAGATTTAAGATTTATTTGTTAAAAAAAAAATAGTTCCTGACAAAAGAACTCTATGACCCAAAAATTATTTATAAAAAAATGGTTGCTGTGCATGGAGAAGATGCTTCATCTTATTTTCAAGCAAAATTTTGGTCTAAATTCTTCGATGGGGTAGAAAGTGATCCAACGATGGCTCAAAATTCATACGATCCGTGGACACTCGAATTGAAAAGATAGGGGGAAAGTTTGTGACTGTAAATCTGTATATTCGAAACTAATGTTTTGCATGACGACTTGGGTTTCAGGAAGGTGGATTCCCGGATTGCTTACACCTGAGCAAAACTTGGTCAGAAAAGAAATCTTTTAGAAAGTTTGACTCGTTGGAAAGAGACAGAAATTTCCTCTCTCGAGGATAAGACAACGGTTCATCACTGGGATCCTCTCACTACGAAGGAATCCAGTGGGTTCACATCGCCACAAAATTCAAAACACAATTTTCTGTAGAAAAAGCTGGTAGTAACGGTTTTGTGGAAAGCTGAAGGACCTGGAGAGCTTATGGAAACTCAATTCAAAATGCAATACCGCTCTGGAGGAAATACGCCCGCGTTGTTATTCCTAAAAGAAACGACAGTTGTTGGGTTCAAAAGGCAAACAAAGCTCAGTAGATAAGCAATGACAATGGGTTCATAGAATTGAGCCTTCTAGCCATGGCCTAGCACTGCCAGACTTCTTTTTATTCCAAAAACTTAAAAAAGCCGCGTCATGAGAAAGCATTTTCTAATTAAGCACTTAAAGAAGTTGTTGAACGATATTTTGTAGTTGCCAAAGGAATTATTCTCTGAGGTTAGGGAACAATTGGAAAAAAAGATCGAATAAGGGTAAGAGTATTGAAGGGAGCTCCTAAAAAATAAATATTTATTCCACTGGAATGCAAAATATCAGGTAACCAAAAAAGTTCGTGCGGTTTCCTTTTTTATATAGATTGCCATGAATATTTCTTAAGTTGTTTATCGATAGCACTTGTTTATATATTGTCACCTATTTCAGTATTAATCCGTCTTTCACTTAATGCATACAAATTTGACGACAATTGTTTAATTCATGCTTTAAAATAATTTAAAATGGCAACGAATAAGAGGTTGTTTACTCTATGAGTACAAACTCGGCACTAAGGCTGCTGAGGCGGCACGAAAAATATGTATTGCGTTCGGAGATGATGCTGTAAGTGATCGAACAGCACAGAAGTGGTTCAAGAAATTTTCTTCGGGAAATTTCAGCTTGACCGATGAAGCACGCTCTGGGAGACCGAAGATCATTAACAACGAGGATATTAAAGACGTTGTGGAGGCAAATTCCAGTACAACGTGCTTAGAGTTAGCAGAAAGGTTCAATGTGAGCGATGAAACCATTCGTTTGCACCTTCACCAGCTAGGAAAGTCGTGGAGGTTAAGCAAATGGGTCCCACATGAATTGTCAACTGATAACAAATCAAGTCGTCTTATCATTTGTTTGGCAAATCTTTCACGCAATGAAAATGAACCTTATCTTGATCGGTTGTTAACTTGCGACGAAAAGTGGATACTGTACTCCAATTCTAAGCGTTCTTACCATTGGTTGTCGCCAACTGACTCGATACCACACACTCCAAAGGCTTCCTTGTACCCGAAAAAGATTTTATTGTGTGTTTGGTAGACAGCAGCCGGAATTGTGTGTTCTATTGTGTGTTCTATTGTGAACAGCTTCAGAGAGTACAAGCAGCACTCATACAGAAGCAGCCTTCTTTGATCAATCGAAAGAAAGTGCTATTCTTACAGGACAACGCTAGACCTCATACCGCAAAAGTGACCCGGGAAAAAATTTCTGAACTTGGCTGGGAAACGTTACCTCACCCTCCTTATTCGCCTGACATTTCGCCAAGTGATTATCACCTTTTCTTGTCTCTTGACAATTATATGAGACATAAGCAGTTTAAAACCCGAGTTAATGGAATAAATGCAATCCATCAATTTTTTGATTCAAAATCCGTGAATTTCTATAATACCGGAATACAAAAATTGGTGTCACGTTGGCAAAAGGTCATTGAGTGTGATGGTAATTACTTCGATGAATAATAGTGTCTTACTGGTTTGTAATAAATTTTTATATTTTACCATCAAAAACCGCACGAACTTATTTGGTTACCTGATATCAAAGATACCAATTACTTAATGATTTCTCAGTGTACGCCCTCGTCGAAAACTGGAACAAAACAGAATGAAAAGAAAATTGAAATTATGACATAGCTTCACTATCATTATTTAATAGATATGACATCAGCAGGGTTTGGTTTCGTTTGTTATTTTGGATACCGGCTTATAATCAACTTATTGGCAGCCTTTAAAGATACCTATCAATAAAATGTCGCTTAAAGCTGTGAAAGATCTCAAAATTCTAAGCAAAATATCAACCAGAAGTTGAAGTAGTTGACCAGAGAGCCAATTTTGAAAAAATCGAAACCAGTAAACCATGAATTGAACAGCTTAACATGAGAGAAAGAAGATAAAAAGGAAAAGAAAGGAAATATTCGTCCATCTTGTTTACCAAAATCTGAAACAGTGAGGTGGATTCAGGCAATTGTTAAAAGGAGATTAATACCAAAGCTCTGTTCATTAATATGAAATTCTTTTGAATCCTCTGAGTCTGAAGGATGATTAGATAAAAAGAGACGTATGCCTTGGACACGAATGGCACTTGGAGACTTCATCAGGATGAGTAAGTTTCTTCGCTGAAACAATTTTACCAGAAGCCAAGTAAATTAAAGAAGAAAAAGAAGAAGTCGAGTGAAATAATGCTTGGTAAATAAGGGATTTAATTTTGAGGGTTGCTTCGGGATGCGGTGAAGCAAATCAAGAAGTTGAATAAAATAAACAGCAAACAGACCATTTATTCTTCTGTTCCCTTCTAACAACTCTCTAGTGTCACATTGTTCTTGATAGTCCATTAATTCCCAACGATCTCATTTTTTTTAAAGTTGTTAACATGACGTCAACTTTTTTACCGTAGAATTAACTCATGCTAGCTTTACATAACATGAAAAAAATGACATCTTTTTCATTTTTGCAGTTTCTTTAAATTTGTGATTCTCTCAATTGGAAGAATTGCACAATGGGCAAAGAAATTAATATTTCTTTCTTGTTTGATGTATTAATTAATTAATGTAACTGTAAGAACCTGATCGGTACGGGAGAAAGTGTGGTTTATATTTTGTCGAAACGGTTCTTAACTAGAACATGAGGTTTCTAAAAATAGAAATATTTTACAGGGAAAATTAAAAGAGATTGGAAGTCTCAAATTCTCTGAACTCCCTTTCAAAACTTTACCACCCTTTTAACCAAAACTTTTCCAAACCAAACCGAGATGCAAGAAGCGACTCCTTTGTTAGTAGCGTTTCTAGTTTTAGCCAATTTTTAGCCAGCAATCGTTTTTCCCGTTCTCTTTGGACTTGGTTTGAATTTTGGCCCGTTTTACCCTCGGACTTACTTGTTTTGGGTTTGTGGGATCTTTCTCTTTCAACTTCTTGTTCGAATTATTATTAAAGATTTTCTAAAAATTACTTTGAGATTTAAAATAAAATTCGAAAGTTTTAACAAATAAATTATATGTTAAAATAAAATTTTATGAGGACAAAGAATTTACAACAAATTTTAAAATTAACAAATCGTAACAAAATTCTCCATTAAAACACACAAGAACAAATATCAAAAAAATTATAGAATCAAGGTAAACATCTGGAAATATTTATGACAACAAGAAAAATATATAATTCGACAAGAAGGAGAGAGGTATAATTCACATAGAAAAAGCTTTTAGTTAATTAACTTTTCTAACAACAATTACATTCAGCTTACCAGTGACTAATCAAAAGATTTTTCTCGTATACGAAATTTTTGGGGATACACTCTAAAGTTAGATTTGCGAGATTTGTTTCGATTACGAATAATTTAATTTAGGTAAAAACACTAAAACTGCGCAGGGAAAGCTTCTGCTGATAACATTTGGAAGCATTTATTGGCAAAAGTCAAGTTTTGACGCATTCAAACAGTTGATGTATTTGATTTTCTTATAAAATTCTAAAGAAGACATTAACACACATTACGCAGATATGCAGAATCTAACGAAAAACAAACATTTCAGCTCACCAGTACTACTTAAACTGAATATAACAGAAAAATTATCAAACATAAAAATTTTTGCAGCAGAGGAACCCTAAATTAGACGTTCTGTTTACTTCAATAAACCATTTTTACCATTTGATCTAAGACAGTGGTTCCAAAAAGTTTGGGAACCACTGCTCATTGTCGAAGACGAAAATTTTCAGATTGTAAAATCACGAAAATTAATTAGTAATTTTAAAGTATTTATTATTAATTTCGCGACCGACCCCTAGATCACCATTACGCCCCTCGATTGCCTCTGAATCGCCACCGTCCCCTAGAAGACTTCAGCATCTAGTGCTGAACGGTAAAGCCTACTTTGGGAATCTATGATCTAATTTCAGACACGAGTTCTTTTTTCACTGCCGCCTAAGATCTGAAATTTTATGAATGGTAGGTTATGTAAGGACCCAGAAAAATGCTTTACAGAATTTATTGAATTAATTTATTTTTATTTTATTGCAATCATTTGATTATCAGCTCTGCTTGTTCTTAGAAAGAAGCTGGATGTTCGCATCGCTTTTGAGCTTCAGATGCATTTTCAAATCAATACTATTAAGTTACGAGATAAAATTTTCTCATTGACTCAGCAAGAGAAAATCACGTCACTGTGCGTCTTTGCCCTGGAACGACCGACGTTGGTAAAATGCGGTAAAAGCGAAACGTTTACGCCCTCTCGTAACGAGAAAAATTTCGCTTGGAAGTCGTCTGAATTCAAATTCTTGCTGATCTCGCAGAATTTTCCTCCTCACTTTTCCAGGAGGTGGCGAGCCTTTAAGTAGCTTAAGCGAGGGAGATAAGGCAGTTCCCGGTTTCCTTATGTTTGGTTCACGTTAAATCTCTCGTCGAAATTTTAATTTAAATTATTTCTTCTAAGTTTGGGTTTTGGGTTATAAATTTTCCAAAAGTTTGTTATCGGTTTACTATTTAGGTAAAAACAATTCGAAGCTTCGGTACGTACTGAAGTTTCGTCCCCGTACCAAAAGACTTGATTGTTATTGTTACCGAAATATTATCGTAGTCACAGCCGTTTGTAGTAAAGCCAGATTCTCCGTGTATCTTCCATCTAAAGTTTTCACAAATACTTTACCGCAGGACTTTATTAAAATTTTTGAAACGTGTACTAGACTAGAGTTTGTTGGACTAGTATAAACTAAAGGTTCCAATCTACTCGAATGTGCACAGAGGACGGCTACACGTTCCCCTTACGGTCTCCCTCGTCCAAGTTATGAAAACAGACTGAACATTCTCATTTATGGAAACAACTTACAGGGTGTTACACAATAATTTTGGTGTGGATCTCCGTCAACTCTTTCCCCTAAGCCAGGATCATAAATTACGAGGGCAAGCAGTGCTTTAATACAAGGCATCGTCGAAATTTCCTTTCTAACAGGAGTGGAACTCTGCCTGAAGACATCAATAATGGTATTAATATCATTAAGTTCCACACAAATCAACTTGAGCTGATAATTTAATTGCAGCAACCTAATTCGGATGTAGTTATTAATACTTGTTATATGTATGTAAGTAAATGAACCAAAATGACCTTTTTTCATTGATAATAATTATTGAATATGCAAGTATCCTTCATTATTGGTTCCATTTTATTCGGAAGTGAGTGCATCATTAAATTGGCAGTTGCAAATCTGAATTTAATTATTCGCATGCGTACAAACGTATAAAACGGATAGTTACAAGTGATTGGCTCCTCCACTATTGTGTTACAATGTTTCAAGATCAACGTTCGTTATAATCCGCTATTAAAATTTTACCCGCGAGTTATCCCTTTCCCATTCGATATTTTCATATAATTCCGGTTAATTACGCTCGTTTCTCCTAAGAATTCGACGATGGACTTTTATTTATGAAACCAAGAGCAACTAAAACTATGCGGTATGCGGCTGCTTCATACTTAATAGCGTTTGTCGTCGCATTAGACATAGTTGCACCTTATTCCCACACGCACCTGTGTACTCGCATTATTATTATTATTATAACAAATAATTCAATAATTAGTAGATAAATATAGACATGACTGGTAGTTAGTTGACGAGATTTATCGGAATCTCGCGTATCCCAGGAATGGAATAAGTAGCGCTCCTGGAATAACTTCAAATAAATTGCTCACTTATCTTGAGTTTTTACGAGCTGACAATCAATTAATAATTAATTAGCTAATACAAATGAGCGAGTTTTTTTTTGCTAACGAATTCCATAAATTACCGTGTTTTTAGAAAAGAGTCTAATGCGTGCGTTAATCACGTGAGGAATTGTCAAACTTTGACGATGTTTTGCGAGTTTCCCGTGTGGCGGCGGTACTACCAGCGGAAGTGAACAAGGCTTTTTATCAGAACAACAACCAGTATTAAAGCAAGTATATCCGGCCAAATGTAAACTCTGCGTCGTCGATGAGGGCATCCAAATCAATGATTTTTATGGATAGCTGGACGGTAGTTACTCTGTCGGTGATGTCCGTGTGAGTGGTGGCCATTTAACTCTTATTGTTCGTTCCCACAGCAAATCTCATTTCGTTTAACAATTTCATTTGAACGAAAAAGAAGTTACGTTTTTAACAGACGCACTTTTTTAGACGCTTTCAATAAAGCAGTACACACAAAGTCTTCTACTTTCAGCTTCAAATTTAACAGACATTCAGTTATAGACCAATTAAGTATATTATATTTTGCTTCTTCTTTTATATTATTATTTGCTATTATTTAGCATGAGAGGGCCTTTTTCTTACTTCTGACGTGCTGATGACAACCCAATTTAATTGCCTTTATTTACTTCACGTTGTTGCTTTCTATTTGAATTCATAATCATTAGGCAGATATTAATAAAAAAAAGAAACAAAATCGTTTGATTTAAATAAACTAGACTCTTGTTATTACGCAGTTCTAAGCAATCGAAGTCCGTTCTTTATCTTCTGATCTCTCCTTGTTAAGTAAGGAAACAAAAAGCATATCTTTTTTTAAACTTTGTCGCAATTGGACCTAAAAATAAATTGGTGACTGTTTCTAATTGATTTATCTGAATTTCGCAATTTCCGTCGTGCAAATTTCTGTTTATATCGCCGTGCGCATTTTTGACGTAGCTTTTTGTTCGCGCTCGTGTCTTTAAATAGAATTTTAATCGAACACATTGTCACGTCGCTCGACTTATTTAACTAAACCATTACGTTTGCACATTTTTATTGAAACTGCTAAGTGCAAATTGTTGATCTTTTTTCAATCGTAAATCTTATCCGGCACGTTGGCTTCACGATGAAGCAGAGAAATATCAAGTTGACAGTGATTAGAGGCATAACTGCCTGCTTATTTGTCAAGTGCATTAGCTTTCATCTAATTTTCTTTTGGTTTGTTTATTATTAATGCATGTTTATTAAATGCAAAATAATTCATTACATATTGTGCGCATTTCAAACAACCTATCATTACGTATAGAAGTGACCACCTTCAATTTTGTGACACGTACGTACTTACAACGTAACTATTAATTACAACGTGATTTATCAAAAATGCCTACCACTTAATTATAGTTACAAATACGCACACGGTGTATTCTATACTTATATACATGACCGTACGCTGAGGTCAAAGGAGTTATATTTTATTCTGTAATTAATGACTATTTGTATTCTTCGGCGTTTGTTATAAATCAATTAATCTGATCTCTTCTGCGTATGGATTTTATTATTACGGCGACGTTAATTAAAAAGAGTAATGATGCATTATTACCTTCCTGAGATTGAATTTAATTAAAAAGTTAAATTCACAATTAAATATGTTTAACCTTCCTGATACTCATTATATAAATAAATGAAATAAGAATTCAATTGGCAATTTTATTTTTCATGCGTCGAAGGTACGTTTAATTTCGTGTGGGCGTGAGTTTCACTTCGATGTACGTGATAAAACTCGCAAGGAGCATTTTCTAGACCGATTAATACCTGAGAATTACTGTGACAAGTTATGCAAGCGAATCACCAGAGGATACGGGTTAGTTAGCCAAGGAGTGCGATTGAGCAAGAACCATAAACTGGTGAATATTATTTACTATTGGCATTCAACGAGGCTTCATCTTATAAGGAGTAAAACATCTTGTACATATAAATTATAGTTAAGTATGTCAATGGGTGACAGTTGGTATTACTAAAAAAAATCTATTCTGGAAGTTTTCTTGAGGATCTTTCCATTATCCTTTTTGGTTAGGATCTGTCGTTGAAAATAACATAAGTTTTATTCCTGATTACAATGACATGAAGTAGATTTGGGGACAAATCATGCATGGACATTATCCTCGTCGTTTTTTTCTTCATAATTGTGATGTTTGCTGCAAGTTTTCTTGTCCATCTCTCTTCAGACATTTTTATTACGTATGCAAATCAAAATATTTTTCAAAGAATTTTGTTTCATTTTATATAAGGCTGCAAGCCCGAAGCTAAGGTGCGGAATAGTATCAACACATGACGAAACTTACTAACAGATGCCCTGGTTCAACGGTGATGTTCCTTACACGTTCGATGAAGTGGCTTGCGTTCTTCACGAAAAAGTCATCATACCGAAGAGCATGAAGCTGGCATTGCATAAGAAGAGCAACCAAACAAGGAACATCCTCAGAAGACCAAGCTTAGCATTAGCACGAGAAGCTATCCACGATACCAGAAGGGAATTGGATAAAATCAACACCGAACTCCTTAAACTACATCTTGAGTTATGTAACACGCTGCACACAATACTATGGACAAAAATGGACCAACTTATGGAGTTCCGAGCAGAAACGGATTCGAAGTTAACAAGAGAGAAGCTTAAGAAGAAATTCCAGTGCCTACAAGCTGACCAGAGACCAAAGGAGATACCGACACCGATAAAGCCGAAGAAAGTAGTCCAGATTGCCGCTCGATGAAGCAACTAGAAGAGTCAACTACGCAGGATAGACCGGAAAGTGTCTAGAACGAGATGGAAGAAAACAACTTTTTGGGGGAAATCGTACTTATTTTTCTACGTAGTCACTTTTCAGCCATACACAGTTAATCCAACGCTTTTCAAGACCTTTAAACCCTTCAAGAAAATAGGAACCATCCAAGCCTTCGAAATATCCATTTACAGCTTCGATGATTTCAGTATTCGTTGAGAATTTCGATGAAGTGGCTTGCGTTCTTCACGAAAAAGTCATCATACCGAAGAGCATGAAGCTGTCATTCCATAAGACGAGCAACCAAACAAGGAACATCCTCAGAAGAGCAAGCTTAGCATTAGTACGAGAAGCTATCCACGATACCAGAAGATAATTGGATAAAATCAACACCGAACTCCTTAAACTACATCTTGAGTTAAGCAACACGCTGCACACAATACTATGGACAAAAATGGACCAACTTATGGAGTTCCGAGCAGAAACGGATTCGAAGCTGACAAGAGAGAAGCGTAAGAAGAAATTTCAGTGCCTACAAGCTGACCAGAGACCAAAGGAGATACCGACACCGATAAAGCCGAAGAAGTAGTCCAGATTGCCGCTCGATGAAGCAACTAGAAGTGTCTTAGCCAAAGGATTCAACTATGCAGGATAGACTGGAAAGTGTCTAGAATGAGACGACAACTTTTTGGGGGGAAATCGTACTTGGTCATCTTTCAGCCCGACACATTTAATCCCACGCTTTTCAAGACCTTTAAACCCTTCAAGAAAATAGGAACCATCCAAGCCTTCGAAATATCCATTTACAGCTTCGATGATTTCAGTATTCGATGAGAATTTCTTTCCAACCAACTTTTCTTGAGATTTGGAAACAGGAAAAAATCCGACGAAGCCAAATCTGGCACGTATGGAGGATGATCAATTAACTGGAATCGTAATTGGTGTAGTTTCGCCATCCCAATTGCAGACTTGTGGCTAGGGGCATTATTCTGGTTATACAAAACTTTTTCTTTGCGAAATGAGGCCTCTTAGATTTGATTTCTTCGTTCAATCTGTCTAATAGTATTCGCCTGTTATTGTTCTCTCGTGCTCAAGGCAATCGATAAAAATCATTCCTCAGGAATCCCAAAAGACAGTAGCCATGACTTTTCCAGCAGACGGAACCGTCTTGGCCTTCTTTGGATTTGGTTCAGCACGTGCCATCCACTGCTTTGATTGCGCTTTGGTCTCCGGAATGTACTGAGGCATCCACGTTTTATCCCTTAGTTATAAAACGTCGCAAGAAATCTTTTGGATTACGTTTGAACATGTCTAGACATTGCTGAGGAATGGTCCTTCGAACTCGCTTTTGATCGATTGTCAGCACCCACCTAGCAGTAAGGTTTCTCATGTCCAAATGTTGATGTAAGATGCAATGTACGCGAATGCATGAAATACCTACTGCCTCTGCTATCTCTCGTAATTTTACTCGCCGATCATTCATCACGACTTCATGGACTTTCCAATCATTTGTTCATCGTTAACCATTTTTGGCCTGCCAGAGTGCGGTGCATCCTCTAAGCTTGTTCGAACGCGTTTAAATTCAGCAACCAGTTTGCAAACGTTGGATATGAAGGAGAAGACTCACCAAGAACATCATCTCATTCCGTTTTTATTTCTTTAGTGCTTAAGGCTTTCAAAAAAAAATGCTTTACCACTCCATGGAACTCATTTTTATTCATGATTTAGAAAATGCATGAACTGTTTACTTTGAATGACAGTGACGACTTTAGTTTATGCACGATCTCTCTGAAAATTTGAGAGTAGTTGGACGAACAATGGCGCTTTCAAAACCAGTGAGCAGGATGCGCACGTAGCGCCATCTTCTGGTTCGTTCCAGAAACTTTCAGATCTATCCTCGTACATTTTTTACTCTGTGATATAATACAGTACTTGAGAAAAAAATTAAAAGAGGGAAATGCCTGAAACTAGAAGACTTTTAATAAAAGAAAAACAGAGAAAAAAGAGATCGAATAAAGTAAGCAGAAACGTAATACAACAAAAAGGGCGACGCAAAATGATTAAAGCCAAAAAAGGCAAAGTATTAACTACAATCAAAAAATAAATGCAAAAGTGGAGAGCATGCTGTAATTATAATAAAAAGAAAAGAATTTGGAAACGTTGAAATCGAAAGATCACTCTGTACTTTAAGTAACCACCAACTAACCTAAATATAGTGAGAAAAGAAGGATTTCAGGAGTACATTTAAAAAAATCTGGTAGGAAGGACTACTCCCTCATGATGGTGGAAAAAAAATAACAAATCGTAATCAAAAATTAAAATTTGATTTACGTAACAAAGAAAGAAAGAACTGTTTTAGAACATTCCAGTCAACACAGGAATTTAATGAAATACATCTATTTTTGGCAACAAAACTGCATAAAAATAAGTGATTAAATTAATAAATTTTATTGACGCATTTGCTGTTGATTGCTCGTGAAGCATGAAGAACCAGTAAAAAAATTATTATTTTAGGAGAAATGACGTAATTAAACACTGGTTCGTTTCTCGTTGAAGCGGCAAACCAAGTTTATGACAAATAACCACAGTTTGCGCATTAACTAGAGCAACAAACGATTAACAAAAATACAAATCTCGCCACCGAACGATTCTAGAAAGAAAAAAAAAACTCTGAGGCTTGTACCTACCTCTTTTTGCTTATAATTATAAGGTTGTGTTAAAAGAACTCAAGCAGGCAATATTCTTAACGTTCCACCAAGTCGTGAACTTCTTTACCGCTCTGAGGTACACTGAAATAAATTCACCTGAGTTTCTTGGGTAATAAGCATGCAAATAAATTCACACAAATTTATGCTACGGTAGGATTTCTGCAACCATATTTATTACGGCAAACGTCATAAATTTGAATTAAGTTCCATTAGAAAGCTCGATAACGCGCGCGCAAAAACGTCGAGATTTTGTTTAAATAAATTTCTTCCTCCGACGGCTTTAATTATTTCGTTTTCTTCGGCCGTAAAGTGGAAGAAAATGGAATCAATCTCTGAGGTTAAACTAAATCCGAAACTGTTGTCGGAATTCGTCCAGTTGCAATTATGTTCTATAAACAATAATTATAATGTAAATAATAAAGCTGATTAGTATTTATCAATAGGAATATGACTTGCAAATTATTCTACAGCTCGCTTCGGCTTCGAGTGAAACGCAATAAATAACATAGGAGGAGTTCACCTACACATGCAGAAGTCTCTGAGGAACGAGATTTCCGACTTGAGAGTGCTGAACTTATTTTTATTAAAAATAGGGAAAAGAGGTTAAGATGCTGTGTCCTGCTCGCTCTCGAATCGACTTGTATAAACTAGTACACGAGCGCGGCAGCAGTTTATAATATGCTATTTAATGTTTATTTTCTGTGTTTCAGTTAGGTAGACTGGGTCAGTCTTATAAAATAAAATGAATTCCTGTTTTTCCTCTTTTTCTGAAATTATTTTAAATACAGATTTTTAAAGAGGAGACGCACATTTCTATTTCCAACGATAATAAAAGTCAATGTGCTTGTTGCTTGGAGTTGATCTATAAATAGCCGAGTAGATAAATCAAGTGAAATGTCTCTATTTTAATTCAAGATGTGTGACTTCGAGTTGTAAGTGTTTGCATACGTCACGTGTCAGTAGTGCCAACGATGCAACCTGAATATAACTGGAGATAAGTATCGTGTTCTAGTCGTAGATCTTGTTGGTTTCTCAAAAATAAGTAAACTGTAACAGGAAAGTCGTGAATATTTTAAAGTCGCCTGCAAAGCGAAATGTTACCCAAAATTATTTTACAGCAAATCAAGCGCACAGGGAACTACATTAATAGAAATTTCACACGAGACCGACCATCTATAAAAAGCATAATTGTGCTAGGCAAGGCTAGTTTTTACGCAGAAAATTAGTAATTACTACAAAATATTTTTGCCACGAATCTGTGTTAACAGTACTCTCGGTAACATTACTATTATTAACTGTGAAATGTTTATGGCCAGCCTAGGGTAAAACAGTTAATTGCATTGGAACTAACTCTTGTAACTGCTTCTTAAACAGTGCGCATGTTTATTGTGTAACACTCTTGGGACTTTTCAATTGCACGAAGAAAAACTTTATCCCGTTAGATGCGAGCTTTCGTTCTCTTATTTTTATAATATAGAAAAATTATTTATAACATCCACACTCATGCACAAAATCAAAAGTTTAATTAAGAAATGCATTTTAATAGTTATAAGTCGAGCTTTCACGAGCTTTTGCATCTCATATCTTTTGTTAACGAAAATCTTAGGTTTAAGACATCTATTGTATTACAAATAAAATTGAGGAAGGTTTTATTTCTATTTGAATTCCTTGAATGGACTGTTTATTTATTTCGCGTTCCTTTCTTTCACAACAAAAAAAACTGAACGAAAGGAGAACCGTACATAAAGAAACAGAAGCATGGTTTGATTAGTCGGTATCGTTCACAGACACCGAGGTGTGAGAAAATTAGTAAGAAACAAGAACTAATCATGCATGGCAGAAGCTGTAACGGGATTGTCTTTAGTTGCTCGCGCCCATCAGAATTCACCGTGTGTTTTACACTGAATTAATGCATTGTTTGTTTATGTTAATACGAGCGCTGACACTTTAATTGGAAGTTGAGGACGAGGATCAATTTGTTCTTTCTTAAATTTGCTGCAGGAATTTGAAATTACTTTCATCTACGTTGCGGGATACTTATTCGATCTAAATTGAAACTAGACTCTGTTGCATTAAACATGACTTTCTACTAACGAATTTAGCATAAGTAACACAATTTGACGCCGGCATTTCATACATAATTAATAATACGTTGTCTATAGTTGCTGCACGAAGTTAGTTTCAAAACTCCGTTCGTATTTTAGTTCGAATTTACAGCAAATTCGATTTATTTTTTAATTGCTTTCGAAATTTTCTTACAATTTGCTATTCAAAAAGAACTCAACTAGAATGATTTCAGATTAAGTCCAGTGATAACTGATAAAAGTAGTTTCACATAGATCTATCTATTAAACATGCATCTGATATGAAGGTGATTTTTAAATGAGTGTCGGTGCTGTTAACGAGCAAGCAACGTTTAAATATCAAATAAATTTTTGCATGTATTCTGTTCAGGCATGAGAACGTACCTAAGTACACCTATAAATGCAGCGAGAGCTGCATACTTAAACTCGAACATAATCAAGTCGAGGGAAAATACGTACACAGTTAATTAGGCAAAAATATGGCATTAAAAAGATTGACAACAGACATTAAGATGCGCGTCTTTGAATTCCGCATAAACGAGCTGCCGCGCTCGCTGTCTTGTTGCGAAACTCGGAGAAGAACTCTGGATTCGATCCTAATTGCATAATTTAAAACGGCAATTAATAATACATTAAAATAATTTAATTCTCTCCCATCGGATGCGCGCCGAGCGGTGCCGCAAATATTGTTGTTAATTTCATGTGATAAAATTGATTATTGTGTGGGTATGCGTTACTTGTGGGAAAATTTTCAATTTCTGTTTTAATGCAATCGATACTAGACTTACGTACTAAGTCCTTCTAAAATTTGTATTATTTTATGTTCCAAAAATCCTCCTTTTGTTTTTTAATTTATTTGACCATAGACATTTTATTGGATTTTACCTCGGAAGCACAGTTGGTATAAATTATACTCCAGAGAAAAAAAAAACAATTACCTATTAAGTCCGCCTTTATTTACAAAATTTCATGTTCCAAAAATCCTTCATTTTTCGAAAAAAAAAATCTATACGTGTGTGAAAGAAACTAAATGAGAAAATGGCCCATGTGCACCTTGAAGAATTTTTTATAAAAGAAGTTACTTGGACATTTTCGGGACTGTGACGAATTCAACGCTAAAAATTATTGCCCAAATAAAGACATCAATAAAATCCAAGGGTTAATTCGTCAAGAAAAAACAATAGAGAACTGAAACAATAACGAAATGCATGTGCAGTGGATGTGCAGAAGACAAGCGAAGAAAATCGTCGATTCTCATTTGCCTGGGAGCGATCAAAAACCAAAGGACTTTCGATAAATAAAAAGAAGCTGAAAATTTTTATTTTCAGCAGAAACAAGCAATATCTATCAAAACGAGGAATTTGATGAATAGAAAACAAAAGAAGATCGTCGATAAAAGACGAAATCTTTCTTTTCTCGCAATAATTGTTTGTGTTGAAATTTACGGTTCTTTTGTTTTGTGTTGATTTGTTTTCATATTCTTCGCCACAGAACAGTGTTTCTTCTATTGTTTTTTTTTTTACTTTTTTTTCATATTTCCATGTGGTTCGTTCCAGTACTCTCTCTTCTTTTGTTTTCTTTTCAGATTATTAATTTTCTTTTTGTATTTCGTCGTTCTTTGTTCGTTTTCTTTGAAGTGGGTGTGCAGAAGACAAAAGATTGCACAAATAAAAACGTCAATAAAATCCAAGGATTAATTCATCAAGAAAAAACAATAGAAAACTGAAACAATAACGAAATGCAGAATTGGATGTACAGAAGACAAAAGAAGAAGATCGTCGATTCTCATTCGCCTGGGAGCGATTAAAAACCAAAAGACTTTCGGTAAGCAAACAGAAGCTGAAAATAAAAGAGAGCAGAAACAAGTAACACCTATCAAAACACAGAATGCGATGAATAGAAAACAAAAGAAGATCGTCGATAAAAGACAAAATCAAGCTTTGATTTGTTCCTTTCTTTTCTCGCAATAATTGTTTGTATTGAAATTTTTACTTCTTTTGTTTTGTCTTGATCTGTTTTCATGTTCTTCGCCATAGAAGATGTTTCTTCTATTGTTTTTTTTTTACCTTTTTTTCATATTTCTACGTGGTTCGTTTCAGTTCTCTCTTTTCTTTTGTTTTCTTTTCAGATTTTTAATATTTTTTTTGTATTTTGTCGTTCTTTATTCGTTTTCTTTGAAGTGGATGTTCAGAAGACAAAAAAAGAAGATCGTCGATTGTCATTCGCCTGGGAGCGATTGAAAACCGAAGGACTTTCGGTAAGCAAAAGGAAGCTGAAAATAAAAGAAAGCAGAAACAAGCAATATCTATCAAAACGCAGAATTGGATGAATAGAAAACAAAAGAAGATCGTCGATAAAAGAGAGAAATCAAGCTTTGATTTGTTCCTTTTTTTTCTCGCACTAATTGTTTCATTTGAAATTTACACTTCTTTTGTTTTGTATTGATTTGTTTTCATATTCTTCGTCCTTGAACAGTGTTTCTTGTTTTTTTATCCTTTTTTCATATTTCCATTCGTTCGTTTCAGTTCTCTCTCTTCTTTTGATTTCTTTTCAGATTTTTAGTTTTCTTTATATTTCGTCGTTTTTCGCAGAATTGGATGAATAAAAAACAAAAGAAGATCGTCGATAAAAGACGAAATCAAGCTTTGATTTGTTCCTTTCTTTTCTCTCAATAATTGTTTATGTTGAAATTTACACTTGTTTTGTTTTGCGTTGATTTGTTTTCACATACTTCGCCACAGAACACTCAATCTTCTGTTGTTCTTTACCTTTCTTTCATATTTCCATGTGGTTCGTTTCAGTTCTCTCTCTCTTCTTTTGTTTTCTTTTCAGGCTTTTCATTTTCTTTGTATTTCGTCATTCTTTTCTCACGTTTTCTTTGATTTCTGGTAATCGAATTTCTTGTATTTAATTTTGTTTTCTTTTCGTCACATTAATTTTTCGTTCTCTCTTCTTTTGTTTTCTTCTCAGATGTTTCTCTTTATTTATATTTCGTCGTTTTTTTTGATATCTGGTAATCCAATTTCTTTTTTTTTGTCGCATTAATTTTTTGTTCTCTCTTCTTAAGTTTTCTTCACAGATTTTTCATTTTCTTTACATTTCGTCCTTCTTTTTTCATATTTTTGTCACATAGAGTTTCTCCTTTTGTTTTGTGTTTTTTATACTTCGCCGTAGGACCGTCAATATTCTATTGTTTTTATTTGTTCCCCTTCTTTGACTATTTCCATATCGTTTGTTTCAGTTCTCAACTCTTCTTTTGTTTTCTTGTCAGATTTTTCATTTTAAATTCTTCTATTCAGCATTTGATTCGTATTTTGTCGCTTTTTCTTCAAGTTTTCTTTGTCAAATTAAATTTTCATGTTACTATTGCCGCTTCATATGACTTATTTTTTTGTTTGTTTTTCTGTTGATGATTTGGTTACCTGTGATTCGGAGGATTATCGATTTTCTTTTGTTTCTTCCGTTCATTTTATTTTCACATTTTCAGGTTGTTCGCTTTTTTGTCGAATTATTGTAACTCATTTTTAAACTGCGAAAATGGCCTACATGGAAATTGAAGATTTTTTTTTAATTAGAAAAAATCTCTGACAAATAATTTATTTTTTCTAAAGTGACAGAATAATAAACATATCTTCGAGAATGTCCATGACATTACGAGGTGGCGTGACAGTTCTATTTTGTTTTTCGATGGTCCATCCATCACGAAGGAGCTATATGTCTTCTTTTATTTTTATACAGCAACTCAAAAGGAGTTTTATAATTTTAATATTTGGCATTTCCTTTAAAAAAATTTCTCATATTTATTTTTCCATTCATTATCAACTTTTACAAATTATTTTTCTTTTGACTTTCACACATCATAGTTAGTTTCGTTATTTCTTGATAAAGGCCGCCGTTGTTAATTATCAAAGTATATTTTCGTTAAATTTTACATCTAAAGCTTTTTCTGGTTTTCTTGACTAATATTATCATGTGTGCAACAATTATTGTAGTCCTGGATGGGTGTGGAATTAAACATGAATGTCGATTCTTAGTTCGCATCGTTGAAGTGACGTCTCATTTATTAATTGTCAAACTTCAAATAAATTATTGTTTTCGTATTTAATGTTTTATTGCATTTTGAAATAATAATTAGTTCAAAATGTTTAATTCCACATCTGTTGAACACATGTTGAACATATTTCTGAGGCTTTCTCAATGGTTCGGCGTTGGTATTATCAGTTGAGTATTCATTTAAAAATAATGCCAACATTTAATTTTTTTTGAATGGTCACTTTGGAAGGTTAAAACATGATCTTATTTTATAAATACGTTTCGGCGTCTTTTATGGGTTCAGATTAAAAAAATTAAATTGACACCTCTCTCTCACGATGGCTACAAATTCGAGTAGGGCGTTGTGTTATGGGCCCAGGTGAAAGTCAAGACAGAAATTGGAGGATTAAGTGTAAATAAGTAAGGTTTTGCTTTTCCTTACGACTCATTTGGTCACAAGGCTTTACTGAAACATTACGGGGGGCTGCTATACGCAAGTTTATGTCTCACGCTCCTCTCCCTTTGCTGCAGGGTTACAGCTGACTGAATTTGGTATTGTAAGATGGGCCCAGGTGACAGAGAATGTTGATAAAGCAAAGCATTTTCATAAAATATTTGATGCAACATAATTTTAATTCTTTCAGCTTCAGGAATTAAAATAAAAAAATAAAGATAATGAAATTAAAGACAATTTAAACTGATCATGATCATTAACTTTTATTTAAAACGTTTTCTCTTTTAATAATTTAAACAAATCTTCAACAGTTATTGCGTTGTAATAACCAATCAAACTTGAGATATTTTAGATTTCAGGAATGTCTCTATATTAGGTTCATTTAGAAAAATAAGTCCTGAAATTTGTTGTTTCGTGGCAAAGTCTGTAATTATTTGATTTCCGACAATCCTCTTCGTTTTTCTGTTACACCTCAAATTGCTTTATCCAGAAAATTGCAAGAACCACAGAATCAGCTTTACCTGAGCGTTAAGTCCCGAGCAACCCTTAATTTAACTTTCGCTTCAACTTTAATACAGGGTAGCAATGACATATGGTGTTGTCGTTAGTTCGAAGGCGCCCTCCTAAGAAAGGGCTGCGCTCATTATCCCTTCTGTCGTCCTTATCTGATAATTCGACGCGTGGCATAACAGCTGAGAATCAAGTTTAGGCCGAACGCCTTGTATGTACTTTCTCTAACGGAAATTGTCTTATTCGTATTGTAATTTATTATTATTATTTTTGACCGCGGTTTTAAGTAGTTGTGTTGCATATGTTTATCTGAACGGCGCGTTTTATATTTTACGCCAATTATCCGTAATTACTGGCATATTATAATTTCCTTTTAATTAGGTACAAAAAATTAAATATTTGTTATGAGGCTAATGTAAACCTCACGATATACAATTTAATGATGTGCATATTACTTAAGACTGACTTACTTACAAATTATAAACGGATAATGCTGGGCTTTTTATTATTTCTTACGAGCTCGGTAATAATAGCCAGACGTAAGGAACGCGTTCGAATATGTAAATTATATAAAACTCTACACAAAGTATTGATGGAAATACCAAATAACGTCTGAAATTTATTATCTCCATCACGAGCCATCGCAGTCGGGTTCTTTTCGAACGTAAAAGTGTAACTCACGCCACTAATTGTTGGACTTTATCGGTTTTCTACACGTTAAGCCATATGGCAGGCGCACAGATCTTTCATGATTTACTTTTCATTCTCATTCTCATTCTTTGAGGCTCGTGCATCAATCATTTACTTCACGACGATTTATTTTTTGCTTTAGTTAACTCCGGAAGCTTAAGATTGAAAGTTATAAAACGCTCTTGAATTTAACTATAAATACATATTTTATAAGAGCAAGTATATATAAATATATTACGAAACTGAAATAACAAAGTTAACTAAAATTTACTTTATCTTGGATATCTATGAGTGGTAAAGAAAAATTTTTATCCTTTCATTTCTCTCATATGTTGACTGTAGCTGTGTTTAATTGTTTTTCTTTCTTATTGTTTGTTATTATAATTATTGAATCAGAAATTTGATTTCATGTTTCAGTGACCATTCACCATAGAGGGTGCTATGATCACGATGGAGTGTCAACCAGGGGGTCATGGGGGGCACCTGGGGCACTCCATGATGCTCGACCCCTCGTCAAATGTCATTCATCAGCAAGAGCAGGAGCACAAGAAAAAACGTAAGTAACTTAATTTATTCATTAATTCATCGTCACGAATTCTTCTTTCTGTTGATGCTTCATCAGCAGCAGCTCCGAGGAAGCCTTTTTACAAATAAGGACGAAACGTCTGTAGGAAAAAGAACTTGTAACGGAAGCCAGAAGTTGAACAACTTTCAAGCTCATCTTTATTTTTATTATTTATTTACTATTAAATTACTTTTTGAATTGTCGTTTGATTAGAACGTTGAGGAAGGTACTATACCTAATTTATTTGAAAAATTTAAAAAGAATATTCAAGGCAAGTAGATTTTAATAACCTTCACGTATTGGCTGTTTAATTTTATGGCAAGTCTGCGAGTGAAACCCGTCAAAGCTTACAAATCTATTAGAGATACAGTTGTGTAGAGAATCCAAAATCCCTGTAATCAATTTTTGACGTGCAACCATACCGCACTGTAATATACTTAATACACTCAAAAATCGATCATAATTTCAACATAATTCACTTTAATCATTATTAAACCATCGATCGGTGGACGCACTGAAAAATCACTCACATCCACCCACTGTAAAAATTAACTTGTAACCAGCCGTACTGGACCAAAGCATTACTGGCGAATTTCAGTCGCTTCATGCACTTTTCAGTGGACGTCCGACTGGAATCTATTACCAAATTCGCGTCGTCGTATTTCAAAAGGAACACAGTCTTTACGGCCGTTGTGTTTTATCAAGACGTTCGCCGGTTCTATCCGTTGCATCTTCCGCCGAGGAGAAATCGCGCGTTATTTATCTGGCGAACTATCTCGGTGTTTATGGATGTCTCGTGTATAATATAGAGACCGGCTCGTACTGTAATGCCTTGTAAATCGGTGCCAATATGATCTTTAGTGAAAACACCAGCCATTCTTAGATCATAAAGACAATGCTTTAAATAATCCAGTCCTCGTATAAGTAAGTGCATTTACAACGAGAAAATGCGGGAAGATTATTTTAAATTGCCGGCGAGCAAATATTATTATATTATACAACCAGTTGCTGTATTTAAATAGAGTTTATGCTTCGGAATTTACATATTAGTTTTACCGTAGATGTGAGATAACTTCTTTCGCAATTGTGCAATAGTAAATAGCTCGTATGAATCCTTTATTACTGCTGCGCACACGAGTATGATTTAAACGAGTTAACTCCTACTTTATTAATTGTTGAATAGGAAAAATGATATAGAGTTGTAAACAGGTTAAGGTTCTTTAATACTTTTCCTTCAATTTTAACTTTTTTTGTAATTACGTTTTCTATCTACAGACAACTTCGCAATTGACGTTTGTAACAAAAGTTTTGGGAACATTTTTCCTATTATTTTTTCCTATTCCAAAGTAAAGCCATTGGATATGGAAAATCTCTCAAGTTTCCTCTACAGTTTGACAAGACATTTGAGTTCACAAGGTTGTATCTTACAAGCTAGGATTGCGGAAAGGTATTTACAACTTGGTTGGCCAAATGCCCAAACGTGATATCGTCGCCAATTATAGAAACCAAAATATTTCTAAGACAACGATTTTTCAAGTTATTAACGAATGTGAGGAAGCATCAATCTTCCTCGAGTTTTGAATCATCCAAAGCTTCAGAACTTGATTGAATCTGCAAGAAATAGAAGAGGAGTTTCAACGAGAAGACTAGGCCGAAGATTTCACGTTTCTCGTATGGCAATCAAGAGGAAAATTAACAGAAATCATTTGAAAGTGACTTGAAAAACAAGGCTGCTCAGTTAGAGAGGATTCCAAGGTCCTGCAGACATTTAAGACGAGACAATGCCACAATAATTTTGGACGACGAAAAATATTTTACGTTATCTAACTCTGAAATAAAAGGAAATGAAGGCAGACAATATTGAGGACGTTTCTAATGATATAAGATATAAGAAAAAAGCGAAATTTGAGAACAAGCTGCGCCATTTTGGAAGATGGTATTTGAAGACCTTAAGTTGGGCGAGTTAGGGGTGAAGCTGTAAATACAGACATTTATTTTAGAAGATGCCTCCCTGAATTGGTAAATTTTATTCAAACACATCATGTTCACGATATATATTATGTTCTGGCCGGACCTGGCATCGTGCCTTTATGAATAGGAACAACCCAAGATTGGTTAAGGCAATAAAATGTCCCAAGTGTACCTAGAGAGGATAACACTCTGAATGCTCTCCAGGCCTGTCCCATAGAAGAGTTTTGGGCTTTACTTATTTGGTAGAAATGTTTACGACGGTGGGTGGGAAGCCCAAAATGATGAAGAGTTACGACGAGAAATCTACCAAAAGATTCGAGAGTTTAACCCATTTACCGTCTCTCTTCTCGCTTACGAAATTCCATTCTCGCAAGCAATACCTAAAAGGACCTGAAAGCAGACATTGGAAAGAAGCCATCTACATCGAATTGAAGAGCCACGTCGACAACGATACATGCAGCTCGTTCCGAGACCAGATGATAAGGTTGTTGGGTGTGGCACAGTTTTAAGAAATAAATACAAGGCCGACGGAGCTTCGGATCGAATGAAGGCGAAAATCGTCGCGAGAGGATTCTCCCAACGTCCCGGGATAGATTACAAGGACACTTTTGCTCCTGTCGTTAGAGAGAGAGACATTCGTATTTAATTGCGAACCATTGTAACCCATGGTCCTTTAGTTGCTTTATAATTTTTCTTAAATCTTGAGTGAATAGTTTTCTTAAGTGCAAATTTAAATAAAACAATTACAGTTTGTATTATCAGATTTGAAAAAAATGTCCCAAAACTTTTGTTACTTACATTAATTTCATTATTAAGGTAGATTCTTGTCTGGTAAAATTTCGTAATAATTACTTTAAACCGGACACTAAAATTGGCACTAACGCTCTACGTTTCACTATCATTTGATAGCTTCACTCCTGACGAAGCTATCAAACGATAGTCACTATCATTTGATAGCTTCGCTCCTGACGAAGCTATCAAACGATAGTCACTATCATTTGATGGCTTCACTCCTGACGAAGCTTTCAAACGATAGTCACTATCATTTGATAGCTTCATTCACGACGAAGCTATCAAACGACAGTGAAACGTAGAGCGTTAGTGCCAATTTCAGTGTCCGTTTTAAAATATTTATTATTAATGTCATTGAAATAATTCGATGTTCTTTTTGGCTTACAAAATAATTGCTTTTCCTCTTTTATTGTCTTTTGCAAATGTTGACCAAGTGGTAAACGTTATGAGATGAGACAATTACATTTGATCTCATTAAATTCGAAGTCACTGTTGATGAGACTGCGAAAGTAAAAAATCTGTACATGGGGAAAAATTTGTATAATTGTCATCAAAGCTGGACTATACTATTTTGAAAACAAATTGAAACTATTATAACAAATAACAAAATAATGGAATAAGAGGCAATTAAAATTAGAAATAAAATTATCAACGATTATCATTGTATTGTCGAGAGTTGGAGTTCTAAGATGTAATTGTTTATTAAATATGATGAAACAGATTAACAACATTAAGTAATGAACTGCACTATTTTTCTATCAAACAACACGTCTATTATCTGTTGTTTTACTGTTAACTGGTACACCTCGTTCTCTAAATAGAAACTGATTTAAATCTCACTACAGGGTTTGCTTTTATATAATTTTCTTCTATTGGGAACAGTCTCGAACAGCTGAAGAAATTTAGAGTATAATTCCAGCAACACTTAAAACCAGGCACGGTCATACGGGGGGGTCGATCGAAGTGATCGTCCCTCTCACCAAACACGCAATTTTTTTTCAGAATCATACGTAACATCTAAAACTTTTCTTTACTATTGCAAATTACATTAAAACAAATCGATTTTCTTCAAGTGTATTTATATTGCTTATCATAATATTAAAATATTTTTACGATTGCATTGGTCTACAATTTTTTAATCCTAACAAAAGCAAATACCCCCCTCCCTCCAAAGGAACACGTCTATGACCGTTGAAATTACTTGAATTATCGGGAAAAGCTGGATGGCGTGCCTAGAAAAAATTTAAAATGTAATGTAAGATTTCATTTGTTCAATTTTGTACTAAATATGTTGTTTTTTTCACAAATCGATTTATCAAATTCGGATCTTTGTTGAATGAGCCAAAAATTCGGTGAACTTTCCTTTCCATCAATTGGATTAGATTTTTCTGCAACTGGTTTCACTATTTATCACTAACACTTGTCTTTGGTGCTCTTTCTTAGTTTATCTGAAGTTCAACAGTCTTTGCATAGGTCAGCAGTCATCCTTCTGTCTCTTTGACTAATTATGTTCGTCGATCATTCAGTATTTCCTTGGATTTTGATTTTATGCAATGTTCATTTTCTGTGGAAACGTCTCTCGAATGTCATTGTAATACCTGCTCTAGAGAACACGGACCACAGCCTAATTCAAATTTTGGACAATCAAATTATGTTTTACAATTGCAGAATATTTTATCAAATGCGATAGAGAACCTGATCAATCCTCCATGTTACGACTTGTTTAAAACAAAAGCACTCTTCTATGTCGAGTTCTGTAATCGCTTCCTCAATTTCACAACAAATTTTTGAACGTCGTCCTCTTCACAGGGTTGACTTCCCCCAATTTATTGATCATAGTACATCTGGACTAGATGTTACTCCTCTTCTGTACAACAATTGATGAGTGCATACTGACTATACCGCTCAAGTAAACAAAATATATACGAACATAGAGAAAGAGGAAAAACAAACTCATACCGCACTTAATAAAATGAGAGTGATCTCATTGATGAATTATGGATTGAAGCAAAACTAATTAACCAAGAAGGTAAAGGGGCACGAAAAAATGAAGACTGATTAACAGAATTGGGCTGTAAGAACTGAAATAAAACAGAAAAGCAGACGAAAGATGGAAGCCTGAAGGAATAATTAGGAAAGTCATCCAACGTCGATAGGTCATAAAAGCTCAACGCTTGAGCAAAAGTACACTGAGAAATAAGAGGGTTTTAACTTCCATCTGTACTGAAATGTATTCAAACATTTGTGTTTAAGTTTCGAACAAGGTCTGCAAACACTGACTTGAACAAACTTAAGATAGAAAGTTAAAATCAATGATTAAGTGATTGTGGTATGGCGATAAGTTACCAGATCATTTGTGCTGTCGCAGCAGATCTTAAATGGTTAACGGCGGCAAAGAAACATAATTAAATTCACTGTTTGCCATTAATAATCGTACACTTAACCTCATATAAGGCAAAAATGAAACATATATGGTAGAAATTTTCACTTAAAATATTTTGAACATCTAGGAATGCCACAGGAATGTAATAAACGCTCGCGGTATTTTCTACGCTAACGCAAATATATAAATATCATTTAATTGGTCAGGTATGTAATATATCCAGCGTTGACGTTAAGTTTCCGGTAAATACTTAAATATCGGTATTAAGTATAAAATGCATAAGCAAACACAGCACGCGCTGTGTTGAACAAGTCCATGCGGTTCGAATCGGGATGATGCGGCATCCTCAGCTCAGAAGAACATGCACCGTGCGTTTTATTATTTATGAAGCGATGTAGAGAGCGGCCTGCCTTTAAAGACTTCTGACATATTTCAAAATCGTGAATAAATATTCCGCAATAATGGTCACAGTCGAACACGGCGGCGGCGTACGAGAAATTCGCGCTGCATTTCAAAAACGTACAAAATATCTCTTAAAGTCTTAAAACCGCGCGCGGTTTTATCTATTTATTTGTGAATCACGACCGAAGTTGCTAATCTTTTGGGCAAAAATACGGGGGGGTTTCGTAATAGTGAAAACTAAAACAATTAACCGAACAAAGACTACGCCGTATTCTAACCACCGTGAAATAAACTACAAATTTTATTATGTGCGCTATAAGAAGTCAACCGACGATTATATAATTTTATAGTACATGCCAGTAAAATTGTAAAATCAATTTTAAAACAGCAAATTGCAATCGCGCTGCTGTAAAAACTATATAAATCGCGGCGCATACTTTATTGCTACTGAATCAGGTTTTATAACACCATAAACAAACTATCCCACGTATGCTGTGATGCAATGTTCAACAAACATCTCATTTTTTTTTTAATGCTGCACTTGACTTATGATAGCTTTGGTTTACAGGGGAAGGTGGATCGCACGTTGGATCATCCGGTGATGGTAAGTCAACAAAAAAAAAAATGCACCCTCTCATTACGGTCCAACATTATCAAGCATACCTTCAAATGAAACATACAATATTACCTACAACACACTGAGAAATGTTTGTAGGTTTAGATATAGATTAGTGTTAGCTCATTGATAGAACTGCGGTTTGTGTTTAACTATGCAATTAACCAGCCGTAATTGTCATCGTAACGCTACATTTGTACTGCAGTTGGCTGATGTTTGAATTTCTCTCAAATTAAAATCCGGGTTATGTTGTACAAATTTTCAACTTTAATACCAAATGGACATGTAAATATAATATACAGGACGTTCTTTATTTTTTTAAAAGCCTAAGAATACGATGCCAAGATTAGTTTAAAGCAATCATCACTACTTCCCCTCTATAACAATTTTATAATAATAAGTTTAACCTGAGCCCAAAGTGTGTCCTATTTTTTGTTTTATTATTTGCTAACGAATACTTGAAATTTGTTTTATGGGGGGGACTAGTTAGCGCCCGTGGAAAACTTTAAATAGCGCCCTATCTCTTCTTTCAGAAATACACAAAATTGAGTTTTTTTTTACAATAAAGCCTCTTGGATACTCCTTCTTTAATTGCCATTATTTTTGTGAATCAATAACTTTAAAACTCTTATAGAATCAAGTAGCGTTACCAACTTCAGAGTTATATTCGATATACAGGGTGTCAACGAGAGAATTCTCGGCCTTTTAACTTTATCGTTGTTGAATTTAAAAAGAAATATTTCATACAGAACCTCTAGGAACTAATTTAAAGTATTGTAGGTCATGCTTTTTAAATGGTATATTCCGTATACTCGTATTAATGCATTTTTGGATTCTGAATTAAATTCTAGTTGGAGTTCATCTAAATAATGTCAACATAAATTGAGTATTTAATATCGTAACTTCGATTCTTTGCATATAAAGAATTCACTTTTGGACTTCATTTGAGTAAAAGTTTTTTTTTTGTAATATAATACTTATCAGAGTTTGACATACTTTTCGTTTACTGTAGATTGTAACAATAGAAAAACCATTCTAGAAACATTTCACGAACATAAATCTAATTTATACAGCGCCATTCAAAGAAAAGTTATAAAACTATTAAAATTATAAAAATTAATTAAAATTGTGTAACTGGCAGTATAGAAAGTGCTAGGAAAGAGTTTATACATGTATTTCGGCCTTATTGGGCTTCATCAGAACTCTGTACCTTAAAAAATTTTAGTTTATTGAAAAATTTAGAAAAACTTACCCCTTTTTTGAATTTCTAAAATCCCAAAACACAAGAACAGGAATTAATGATAAAAATATGAAATTCTTTTGCAAATTATACAAGGAAGCGATTGCATTCTCTAGTAAAACCACAAAAGTGACGTTTTTAAAATATTTGTTTGATGTTACTAAGACAACAAATTGACAATTATAAAATCAAGTTTTCTTGCCAGATGAAAATTATGAAAATTAATTAAAATTGTGTAACTGTTGTGTAATTTGTGGTTTTACTAGAGAATGCAATCGCTTCCTTGTATAATTTGCAAAAGAATTTCATATTTTTATCATTAATTCCTGTTCTTGTGTTTTGGGATTTTAGAAATTCAAAAAAGGGGTAAGTTTTTCTAAATTTTTCAATAAACTAAAATTTTTTAAGGTACAGAGTTCTGATGAAGCCCAATAAGGCCGAAATACATGTATAAACTCTTTCCTAGCACTTTCTATACTGCCAGTTACACAATTTTAATTAATTTTCATAATTTTCATCTGGCAAGAAAACTTGATTTTATTAAAATTATAATAAAAATGCTTTCATTTTAGTTTTGAGTATACTAATTTCGTGGCTCAAAATATTAGACTATTGAAAGAACTTTTTTTTAAGTTAATGAATGCTTCCTTTCTTTTTTAAAGTTTCTTTGCTATTTCAAACTACAATACAAAAAACTGTAAGCGACGAAGATACAAAATCGAGTTTCTTTATTTATTATCTGCACTTTTAAACAAAAAAAATTAGTTACAGATGCTTTAGACGGTTAGTAAACCTTGTTTATGATTTTGAGTTAGAAATTTCAAGCTTAAACGACGCCAGGTCATTTTAATATATTATGTTGATGCGAGAGATTTGTTCATTTACGTAGAGGATATGCTAGATTGATTTAGGACATCCTGTACGTAAATAAACAAATTAAATACACTTTCGTTAAAAATATATGTGTCTCTGAAGCGTTCTAGCATTCAAATTTATTTCAACAAATCAAACATTCACAAATTGATAAAAAAACGTACTTTTGCCTTTTTCTCTTTTTTTAGTTTTGTAATGTTGGTACTATCACTGCTAGTATTAAACGTTAAATTACATTAAGTGCTCTTGCTTAAAATTTTGCGCTTTCTGAATATAAAAGTTGTCCTTTCAGCGAATTTGAAATCTGTCAAATAAAATAGTAACTCTATGCTGGCTTTTGCGCAAAACTAAATTTCCAGTCGAATTTCTAAACTAATTATTTAAGAAAGAAAGTGCGCAATTGCGTAATACAGCAATTATCGTCCTGCCGTTTGCTGATGAGGCCCCAATTAGGGTCAAAATAGTTATATAACGGATGATTGAGGATCCCAATGCTATTTAGCAAACTTGCAGTAAGCTTTAAAATCACTTATGTTTGTTAAGTTATTGCAAACACACAAAACTATTAGGATCGCTGCCAGGTCTTAATTTTTTTTAAGTTTCTTTGCGAAGCCTGAGTTCAAGTTTAATAGTAAATAAGAAATGTCATAAAACAATGAAGTGGTCAAAACTAGGTTGTTTGACGTTCATCAGAAATCCTTTTTACGCGAGTTTGAATCAGAAGTTTTAAGTTTCAATATATTATGTCGATTCAAGTGATTTGATCCATCAAGAGTATTCGGGGACACTCCGTACGTAAATAGACAAATGAAAAATCCGTGGTCGTTAAGGAAAATTGATTAAAATCTCTAAATTCCGAAGTATTTCCCTAGAAAACATTCATAAATTGATTAAAGCGTCCTTTTGTCTTTTTTTTCCTTTTTTTTAATTTTGTAATGTTGGGTTGGGTTGGGTAGGTGGTCTCTTCTTCTCCCTGCTTCAATCCATAATTCATCAATGAGATCACTCTCATTTTATTAAGTGTAGTATGAGTTTGTTTTTCCTCTATTTCTGTGTTCATATATATTTTGGTTTCTTGAACGGTATAGTCAGTATGCACTCATCAATTGTTGTACAAGTGAGGAATAACATCTGGTCCAGATGAACCATAATCAATAAATTGGGGAAAGTCAACCTTGTGAAGAGGACAATGTTCAACTACTTGCTGTGAAATTGAGGCAAACGATTACTGATTCTTTAATGTTCGAATTTTAAATATCAACAGTAAAGAGATTTGCCTAGAATAATCTAGGACATCTGTATGTACAATGTAAATAAAAATAAAATGCCCTTTCATTAAAAAATACATTAAAATATGCATAGGTATTAAAATCAAGAAAATTTTTCAGCAAAACACAATCGATAAAAATGTTGTCTTATTCCCTCTTTCTTTTTGTTTTTGTTTTATAGCGTTGGCACTACCACTAATAATAATATATCTACTATACAGCTTGTGAATAACTGTTAAGATCGTACCTATACTTCGTTCTGTAGTGCAGATGAGGGACTACTTAGACTACCTTCTCGTATCATTACTTACTTAGTTGCTTTGGTTTATATGATCTGTGCAGATGTAACTGTTGCGTCGCATATTCGTTGTTTCTTTACAACTTCTCTCAATATTTATAAAATTTATTAGTTTTGAACAAAAACTATATTTGGTCTACACAATATATCTTTTTATTTAAGTATTTAAATATGAAAATCTCAATAATTCAAAAGTTTATTAATTTATTTTCCCCAATTTAATGTTGACTTTCTGTACATATTTCACCTACTATTAACTTTTAAGATATTTTTCAACGCAATCATAAAAGCATTTAATGTTCGTATGGATCGCCTACAACATGGCACGCAGTGATGAGCATTGTTAGTGTGCGGTTTGATAATCGCTTACTGACCTTAGGAGCATTTCGCAATCTGTATATATGTATGTACGCACCGATGTTTTTTTGAAAATTTTGTTTTATTAGAAAATTCGAAATCTATTTAAAAATAATGAAAAAAAGCTTAGATACGGAGTGGGTATGTCATCTTTGTTCCTGAATGAAATCTTCAATCCAAATCTTACAATGATTTTTTTAAGAATTAGAGTATTCACTGTTTGCCAACTTAAAAGTACGTAGAAAACGGTCGACGTGCGCAACATTACACCATCTTTAAGTACACCGCCATGAAAATGAGCACGTTGTTAGCATAATTCGATATTCCAACGATACAGTCGGTCAATCTTCCTTTCGCAATGCCCGCTCGGGTACCGGTAGGAAAGGAAAATTGATTTTATAACAGGTGTTCGTTTTCTTTTTTTTTAGAGAATCGCCTGTAATTGAAATAATTGTAGCCGCGTTCAGTAATTAGACAAATGGCGTATGTGCTCTACGCTCGCAATCTCATTTCAGTTTGTAAACTGTAGTTAGAAACTAATTGCGATTAGTGATATTGACCTTTAAGGAACACACACTTAGCGCGATTCAAATTTCCACCAACACTATTTTGTTGTAAAATCATTACATGTATTTCTTTTGAGTTTATAAATCTTTGATTACTTTGTTTTTTTTTAATAATTCCATTGAAGGAAGCTTCTGATTAGCTCGGCTGCTTGGGACTTTGAGATGCTAATTTAATGTTCTTATCGATTTACGCTCGTATTACGCAAATTTCTGTCACACTCGATTTATTTCCAAATTAATTACTTCGCCGACTTTTTTACTGTTTATCTGTCAGATGAAATATAGGCACAGCTAGATGAAGTGCATCCAGATTTACAAGTTAATACAAGGCAGAATTACTACCGTTGACATCATTGATATGACTTCATCAGAAAATTGGTGTATGATTAAAAAGATAATAGTAAATAAATACTAGGAATAACAAAGTAATAATACTGCGTGGTGTGTGACATTAATTCTGTTGTTCCAACTAACAAAATTAATAATGGAAAGCTTGGTCCATTTAGGTTAGTGAATAAAATGTCTGGAATCAAACTACTTCAGCGTTCAAAAATAGATTGTTGGTACAATCAAGAACGTTCAAGATTGTGTCGAAATAAAACTGACAGGAAAGCTTCCCTTATCCGATTTCAAGTTCGATTTCGATTTGTCCAAATCGGATTTTGGTTCGTCCAAATCCGATTCATTTACGTGAGTGGCTGCTTCTTTCGAATTCGATTCTAATTTGTCCAAACTCGACGTTGGTTCATCTAAATCTGTTTTATGTAAGTGTTTCTGCTTCTTGAAAATTCGATTTTGATTTGTTCAAGTCGATTTTGGTTCATCCAAATTCAATCCTGCTTCTTCAGAGTTCAATTTTGATTTGCTAAAATCCGATTTTGGTTCGTTCAAGTCCGACGGGTTTGATTAAGATTTTATCGATTTCGATTCTTCAAATGCGAAACGTTTCGAATTAGATATTGATTCGTCTGAATTTGACGCTGCCAAGTCAAATTTTTTTAAACTGAATTTCATTTTGTTCAAACCTAATTCAACCAAATTTAACTTAGACTTTCTAATGATGTGTTTAGTTTTTAGATTTTCTTATTCTTCATGTTTCTTATTTTGCGCAATCTCTTACATTTTCTTTCTTTCATTTTGGGTTATCATCCATGTTTTGTTTTCCAAGTTTCTCTCCCTCTTTTCCTTCGTTTAATTTCGTTCTATGTCATGTCCCTTTTCGGCTTTAATTTCTAACTTCTGGGCCTTCCTTCGTGGTTCTATTTTCTTCACCAATTCTCGTCGTCCTTCATTGTTTTTGTAATGGTTTGGTATTTAGATTTTCAATTGTCCATTTTTTAATTTACATCTTTGATTCGAAAGTGTTGGTTTTATAAAATTTATGTGTTAAATGAAATACCGTAAAAATTTTGACAAAATTATGAATCACAACGACAGAAGCGTGTCATATGACCCAAGAAACTTGCGTATAAAGCCAGTAATAATCTACATATCACAGTGGTTACGTAATTACAAATGTCAAATCGCAATAACATTTTCTCCAACACCTGTTCCGCGCCTGCGATTGGCGCAACGAATATAAATAATATTAGAAACGTACAGTAGTGGTTAGCGCAAATAAAATGAACAGCTCGTTTGGAAGCGTGTAGGTGGCGTTCGTGTAATTATCAGGAATGCATAACTAGAAAGCGGTACGTGCATATAAAATATGAGACGGCCGTAAGTGAATTTTATTTATGCCCGATCCGGAGATACACATGCGGCCTGACGTGTGGGCATAAATCAGGCGAACGCCGCAGAAAATCGCGAAAATTTTTTCCACCGCGGCGAGAAAAACGCGCGCTAATTTATTGACGGTGACAAGGTAAATGTTTGCAAACAGCGATCACTCTAATTACATATTTGATACAAACACGTTAGCTATTCGTAATTTAAATAATAAGGCCACGAACAGAGCAGAGCAGATTTTTACTCCGCCACAAAAATATAAATTAGATTAATCCTTGTGAAAGTAACTACGTACGTTACATAAATTTTCAGCGGTAATATATACATCTTTTAAACTGTCCACCCACAGTATTTCTAAACAATTTAAATTTGTTGCAATTAGGGCCGCCGCTGTAACAACCGCAGATCTAAATTCTGATAAGGCGCGCAAATATTCACTTCAATCTGTATGTATGTTACGTTTACTTGGAAAATCTAAATTAGCTGCGTTTTATTTTTTTGGCTTTCAGTTTATAATTATAAGTCTTTTTTGCTGCACGTATTAATTTACGGACTCATTATGGCACGTCTAACATCGTTACTTGCAAAATACTCAAATTACTAGTTTGCTGCTTTCGATTTACAAATCAATACCAAAATAACATTATAAAAAGATCTACTCAAATTTAAAAGAAACGAAATCTCTAATGTTTTTCAAATTTCTAAACTATTCTGCAAGGATTTGGTGCCTGGTCCTTGGAGTTTTTTTTTTTATCGTATCGAGTTACTTGGCTTACCATCAACGCTTAGTTTCACTTGGAAACACTGCTTTATAGTACAATTTCACTTTTTATTTGAGTCAGTAAAATCGCAGGAGTCAGACAAGGTAATGTGTTGAGTCCTTTACTTTTTGTATCCGCAGCAAAAAGGAAAAGAAAAATTTCGGTTAGGAATTAGAAATTGGAATTAGAAACGAATGCAGAATTTTTCGGCTAAAATCAAGAATAAATAAACCTTGAGATCAAGAAATTGAACAAGCAGAAAACTATAAAATGTTAAAAATTGCTGCAAGTCGTTCATTCGGCCCTATTTGGGACCTCCTCGGCAGAAGAGTAGCTCAGGAACTCCATTGCAAACTCACCGACCGCAAGATGTCGCAATCAAAATTTTGATTATAAGAGGGATTACAAGATCAATCAAATCAATCAATTAAATTTGCAAAATCTTCTATTTATGTGTTCCAACACATCTGTGTGGTTACAGTTACAAAAAAGGCAAAGAGAATGAACACAGACATTTGAAATGAAATGATGATACAAGAGGAGCACAAGTTAACAGTTTATGGGTATGGTGATTTGATTTTGGATACGTAATGTGATGGAAAACAATTGCTCAGTCAAAAGACAAAGAAGAGGAAAGGGTCTAGAGCATACTACAAGCACGGACGTCCACAACTTTCTTAAGGAGAGGGCTTAGTTTGATGATTCGTGTTTCGTACTAATCACAC
Source organism: Serrognathus titanus (assembly GCA_039766575.1). NCBI lineage: Eukaryota > Metazoa > Arthropoda > Insecta > Coleoptera > Lucanidae > Serrognathus > Serrognathus titanus. Next base: position 15,278,535 of record CM077911.1, on the reverse strand, counting down.
TTGAGGAATACGCGGCCGCTATCCATCTTCTTGGCGAGCTTCCGGTCGTACAATATTCTGGCAGCAAGAATGATAGTGACGCAATACAAGCGAAAGTGAGGAGAACACAAGATTACAGATGATCCTTAATTAATCAGAAATCAAAGATTTCGCTTTCTTCACAACCTGGCGGTTATGGTCTTCAAAAATTTGTCTTTCCTTCACAGTTTTATGGTCATATTTTGGAAGAGCGCCAATTCCTTCAGCTGTCGAAGTGTATTCATTATTCCTCTTCTCTGGAAAGAAAACTTTCATTTGCATTTAGGTTGATTCTCTTTTGTTCTTCATATTTTTTCAAATTCAAATAATGTTCCTATCTTTTAGCAATAGATCTTTTAAATGCTTGTTTATGGTGATCCTACTTTTTTCCTTAATCATCCAGGTATGTTCTTTTGTACATTTTTTTTTCTAAAACTAAGTTTTAGGGGTGAATTTTTGGAAAATATGTCCAACAGAACCTTACATTATGACTGATGCCGTCATGGAGAAATCAAATTGTTTCAGAATATTTCCCAGAATTGAAATATTCAATTATTGAGATGAATCATGTCCTAGGAGGACCTAGAACTCTTACCTTCAGTTACTTAGACAAATTAACGATAAGTTCGTTGCCAAACAATTTGGATATGTAACAATTTCTTTCACTCTTCCTATTTTTCTTCTTCTCTATTGAAGAGAACAGGTTAATATGGACTCATTTGCTACGTGATTTTTTCCTTTCGTTCTTTTCTGCTTTAGTGGCTTTTATGATCTTCCTCTTAGTACAGTTTTATTTCAAAGTTCTTTTGTTATTGTTTTTCTACGTCTTCTTCAGGTTTTCCTCTTTGTTTTCTTTCGATTGGATAGGTTTCTCATCTCTCTCATTGTTTCTATTTCCATTCTCTTCTGGTGGAATATAGCAGGCTTTCACTTAGAGGGTCCATGGTTCCACACTTTGCTTAAATCTTTCTTTTGTAACCCTAATCATCTATTTATTAATTATCCTGGTCTTCTAACAACATAAGTCAGAGTGTAAGAAGTTCTAGGGATTACATAACCATATCATCATGCACATATTTCTTCTTTCTTTATTATATGTTTATATCTTTCAAACAATTCTACCCACTAATCCACCATCCCACTTGAGGTAAATTATTGTTATGGTGATTTCCGTAAAGAGTTGGGTTGGCGTTAATTGCTCTTATTTCCTATTATATCATACTTTGAATTTAGGAATAGCATCTTAATGTATCGGATAATTTTGATTTTTCCCACCTCACTATTCTCATAGTGTCCTCTCTTGCTTTTCTTTTCTCTTCTTCGCTCCAATTGCCTTTCTGTTCTCGTACGTCAAAAGCTCTACCGGTATCGTTCTAGCAATAACCAAACTACCTACGGGCCTGTATACTTTCGCTACTTTTATCCTCTGGCACGCTCTTAATTTTGTCATGTATTAATTTATGGCACACGTTACGAACCAAATCGGTACCGCGTGTACTCTGATGAACTCCACAATTACCGATTATTTTGATTTGTCCCCTCTTACTAATAAAGCTGCTCTTTTGCTTTCTGGATTACGAAATTCTATTTCTCTTGATCATCATCCCCAGATAATTTAACCGCTGTCAACTCTTCACTTTTTGGCGTTCAATTACAGGTCTAACCCACGACAATTTTCCTTCCCACTATTTTTCCCCTCTTTAGTGGGCAAGGTATCGGGTTGCAGAATACTCCTCGACCTTTGGGCTACTAAGGTCATAATATGGCCAACCCTACTAGATTTCAGCCGAATCTAGGAAAAACCACGAATAAGGAGTTTTAACGTACGAGGGTCAAACTGAATTTATTGAGAATAAAAAACTCGGTTAATATTTTCTAGGATTTTATTTTAAATATACTCGAAATCATTCCCTTCAGCAATGATACACTTAACCATTCTTTCTTTCCACTGTTCAAAAGCTCCCAACCAATTATCTTTCAGAATACCGTCAAAATAAGCGTGAACTGCGGCATCAATCTCTTCTTCTGATGAAAACCTTCTACCCCGCAAATTTCTCTTAAGCCCAAAAAGTAGCCAAAAGTCGTCCTTCAGTTTACAAAAGTTGATCTTCATGACGTGGACTTAATCCGAATGAAGGACGCCAAATCAAAGGCCTTGAGGAGAAGAAAGAGAAGAGAAAAGTGGAAACTTGAACACACTGGGAAAGTTTATTAACTCGAAATGGAAAGCGTCCAAAAGAAGTTTATACGTATTATTTACACCAATTCTTCTACTGTCCAGTTCTTCGAATTCTTCAAAGGTACTCCAACTATCTCGCTTCGTAATTTATTCAAATATCCCGGCGGCCAAGTTAATTGCCTATAGATGGCACACATTTTTGTTATGGCTCCACAATATTAATAGCGGCAAGTTTATGCATGCTACTGTTTTGGTGTGAACTGGCGCATATAATGTCCTATAAATGAAAATTATTGCTCCAAAGGATTTACATTAATTAATATTAATTAGTGGCAATTAATATTAAACGTATTCCGCGCGTTGGTGTTGCAGGATTACCTCCTGCCATAAAGCAGCTTTTTATCGAACGGGGGGGGGGGGGGGCAATTTACTCGTCAAACAATTGACGTGCGTGCGTGTGAACTCGCGTGCACTTAGTAGATTTTCAAAATTCGCCATTAAAAACGAAGGCGAATCGGAATAAATAATTTGCATGTCCACATTTATAAGCGAACACCTTGTCCGCATCACGATTACATGTGTCCACTCAACTATCACAGCCGAGGCAGTAAATAGCGAGCTGCCTAGACGTTGTGTTTTATATAACTGCGGCGCAATAATACTATTTCTGTTGCCTGCACGATAGAGCAATAGAATCAGGAATGGTGGAAATTATTTCAACCTGACACACATGTGGTATTACATGCGAAAAAACTTACGAGTCTGTCTCGGACGTCGTGCTTTTAAATCATTGGGAGTAGGGGACTCGGCTATTTATTACGCGAATTATTATTAGTAAACAATGCTTGGCTTGATCGTAACTTAAGTGCGTCGGCTTATTCGCATAGAGTTATTGGCATTTTCATATACTCTTCCTGTCGTATTTGCCATTGCCACGTATTGTATGCAGTAGTTTTTGTAGTTTGAAAATTCATGACTCAAAAAAAAAGAATATACAACAAGCGAGTACAATTCTGTATATTTTTCACAGAGTAGTTAAATTTAGTCAATCAATAGAGGAGTATCTAATTGTTGTTTGTTCGAAAATAACGCCGTTCTCCATTTTGACACAAGTTAGCCAATGATTCCTTTCTCTGTGTAAATGACTTAATTTTTTTTTTTTTTTGGTTGGATTAAACCAGGTTTACAAAATTCCGCGTCAAGCTCATGGTAATTTTTCCTGGCAGAATAATTATTAATGATGTAGTATCAATCTTCAGTGTTTCATGTTCTGCCATAAACTCTGACATAAATTTCAGTGTACTAAATGCATCTCAGTACTTGCGAATTACTTTACGACTAGAGTTGGAGATTTAACGACCAACTTTTTTTTTGTAATTATTGGGGATGGAAAAAAAAGGTCAGTAAAATGAAACCGACGAGAAGCTTGCAATTAGTAACCTTAATAACTTTACAATTGGCATTATGAGTTTCAAATAATTTGAAATGTTTTATACTCCAATCATAAGACAGGAACGAATAAATGTACCATAGAGACGAGTATTAGAAACTAGATTTGACCTATAGCAGTGAAATTGCAATTGTTTACGGTTTCCATATGTTGCAATAATTTTGTTGTTTCAACAAAATTGAATAACAGAAAGGTAGCTGAAAAATTCGATTACATACTGTAAACACATACACACACATATACATATAAGAGCCAATACCGTTAGGTCTCGTATAATCTTACACATTTTACGAATATTATCGGTTATACGCGGAACAGCGTATAATGGGTAATAGTTTATTGTTACAAGTAATGCATGGACATAGTACGAGATAGCGAATGAATTCCTTCAATGTGTATAAGAACTGGAATTGTAGGTGTAGCTGTGCGTGATCAGCTGTGCGGCAGCGGGTCTACTGACCCGGGGTCGACCCGATCCGCCCCTTCTTATGCAACCGAACCGTCGAACTTGTCAACAACGCAATACAACTATCAATCATATTAATAATGGTAGATACCCTGTTTCGATTTCGCTCGCAAAAATTATTATATATGAACGGGGAAAATACGACGATTGAATATCACGTTTATTGTTATAGAGGCCGGTTAAATTATGGCGCAACGTACGAACAATGCCACGTTGTTCTTTTTTTTTTAGCGGTGGGTAATTTATCGATATTTGCGAACGGGAATATCTAGTACAGTTATGGAGATATACAAATTCTTGTTACTTATTTATTGGGATATCATTTCTTACTGTTTATAAATAATTGCTTTCGTGAATACCAACGAGTAGGTTTTGATTCAACTTCTACGATAGTATTAGAAGTTTTTCGGAAGCAGATTTCGTTGACAATAGAACAGGTTCTATTTTTCCAGACAAATTTCCATTCAATCTAATTTTTGGTATAGACAAATAGGAAATTATAAATTGGCTTCTAGGTTTTTGAAATTTTTGAAATTGAAATACTTATTTTGGCGTTGCTTCTGGTTTGTTCTTTATTCGCTGAAGAACTGCCCAAATCTTGTTTGTCCAGATTCTTCAAAAGTGAACCACGACTCCATGTTTTACAATTGTCTCATTGTTTTTCCCTCGTCTTCTTTTCCTTTTCTTTTGGTACGGAATGGACCAGATAAATTTTACAACAATGGCCGTTCCTTCTTCGGAATGCGTACCAAAGCGTGTTTCAAAAGTAATTTGGTGTTTGACGAAGAGCTGCCCAAGTCTTGTGTTCTACCTCTTGCTTGTTCAGATTTATCAAAAGTGACCACCAGTTCATGTTTTGCAATTGCTCGATTGTTGTGGCCTTATCTTCCTTTTCTTTCCCTTTGGAAGTCTATGGATCCTTCTTAAAAGGAAACGAACACCTACACAGCCGTTCCTTCTTCTAAAAGCGTACCCAAGCGCATTTGGAAAGTAGGATTGGGTTAGTCGATCAACAGGTCATAGTTACAAAACAATTTCCACTCCTTTCTACTGTTTACTTTTTCTCTTCAATTTCTTACTTGCTTCTCTTTCATGCTAACCAAACGTTGTAGCCAGAGCAGTTTTCGACTGTATCCTGTTGAACAACAGGACCAGATTGATCTCCTTTACCATAGAACAAAATATGAAAATAATGAGCTCTCACTTCAAAAGAACTGGAACAAAATGCAAAAGACTTTATAAAGTCAGCAAAAAGCATCGGGCTACGAGTAAATAAAGAGAAAAGCAAATATATGAAATTAGGGAAGGAATGGGAATCCGAAGATAAATATTTTAAAATAAGGATAGGAAGGGTAGAGATATTACATTTAGAAGAAGTGGAAAGCTTATGTACATGGGGACGCTGATAGACACGAAATGTAATGAAGAGACAAAAACAAATCTACCAGCAAAGGCGAATTAGATGTGCAGGAAGTCTAAGCAGGGTGTTCAAGGCAAAAGAAAATCAAGGAAGGCGACAATAAGAGCGTATGAAACGATTTTGAGACCCCCAGTGTTATATGGCTACGAAACGTGAGTAATGAATAAGAAGTTGTCAGAGAAAGTTGAAATATGGGAAAGAAAAATATTGAGGAGAATTTTTGGACGCAAGGAAGTGGGGGAGTTGTGGGAAAGACGTACAAATACAGAGGTGTAAGAAAGCTATGGAAAACCTGCAATATCTCAAGTGATAAACGCGCGACGTTCGTAATGGAGAGAATAAGAGATGATAGGGAAGTCAAGAAATGTGGATGGGTAACACCAAAGGGAAGAAGAAGAAAGGGTAGACCGAGAAGAAAATGGCGGGAGGCAGTGAAAGAAGATTTAAAGGAAAAGAAATTACCAATTGGAAGGAACTAACGAAGAACAAAAAAAGATGGAACGCGATAACCAAGCTGTGGTCCTAAATGGCCTGTGAGTGCTTCATCCCGTTACGTATAAAGATACAGCAAATTCCTCATTTTGCAGAACTCCAAAAAGTCTCTTACGGACTGAATTAAAATCTAGAATAGCCGTTTGCAAATCGCCAGGATTGGCCCTGAAACGCAAGAACTCGCCGAATATGGCCCCGCAATCAACTACGACATCATCTCGGTCTAACCCTGGAGAAGGTTCCTATGCCTATTCCTGGAGAAAAATATATTCTGAGTGGAGGTTTCACCAAAGTCAAGGTTCTCATTGGTGGAAGGATGGGCAAGCTGTCGTTGGAGGAAATATAGAAAGTTCTGCACAAGGCCACTCAAGATAATTTCCAAGAATCGGGTAGGTCAAGCTATTTGCTTAACCCTAATAATCGTGCAAAGATTGAGTCAGAGGGGCTACCTCCTATGCATGTATCCTAGCTGAAAACTGCTCAACTCTCTTTTGAGGAGGTAAGGAAACGCTGAAAGACGAAAAATCCCAACATGAAAGTGTCGAGTACTGCAAGGTGGTGATTAGGGAGGGAACTCAACATGACCAAGAAGAAGCTGTTGCGCATTTATCGGAAACAAAAGAAGTTTAAGAAGTTGGTGGCGAATGTGATAATTCGTTTTTAAACTCGGAATGGGCTGAGACAGGTAGGAATTCGAATTCCATGTGAATGCTCGTTCATACTTTCTATAATCTGGGAAGATCTTTAATTGTATTAAATGGCAACAAAGCTAGATCTCTGATCTTCCCCCTGAACCCAATCATTACCAAACAATGAGAAAATAAATAGTAAATGTATCAAGGTGTCGTGGTGCTCATCTAAAACGATACCCTACGCCCTTAGAGACATTCAGTGGAGAAGGGTGAAGCCATTCCATCTCTCAATTGCTGGATCATTTTAGCTGAGCACCATGGTATATGTAACGTTGAAACGTACATTATTTTTGTATTTTGGGCAATGTCTAATTTATTAAAACTTGAAGGTATTAGATTTTCGATCAAAATGATAGTAAAGAACGTCATCGTGCGCGAACACTATCTATCTATGACTTATTCCACGTAGTCGCCGCCATCGAGGAGAACTCGCAACGTATCATTCTAGACAGGCACGACTTTCGGTCGACAATTACCGTTCCGCCGTAGATAGGCAGACATTACCCAATTCAAGCGAGATACTTTCGATATTCACGATATTGAGAAAAGTCAATCAGTTTCGCGAGCACAATGAAAAATTTGAATAGTGAATATCGGCGAACGAGATACCAATCCGTGTTTGATTGGACGTAGTCACGCAACGTCCGCGTTTTCTTTCTGCACGCCGCGGCGCACGTAAATGCGCGTATTTTCTAAAAAAAAAGAAAAAGTTATTGTGCTCCGTACATTGCGCGATTTGCTAATAATTTGTTGTTGCCTTTGCACGTTACCACAATCTCAACATGGCACGCGCAATAGATTATAACGCAAACAATTTCATTGTTCAATCGAATATGTATTTTCCTTTTGAAGTTATAATTCAAGAAATGAAAGAAGTTATCTGTTAAATATAAGCTTCGCGGTCAAGTGTGGCTTTTTCAAATCAAAATGAAACATTCTGTATGTATTTTCCAAAGGGCGAATAGTGATAACCTGATAAAAGTCAGTTTTAATGGCCTACATCCAGGATAGATTATTCCCAATTACCTTCTTCATCTTTTTATCCATTAGATGGGGAAGGGTTATAAATTTTCTTGCTGTCTTCTTCGTGCTTCCATGTCTACTGCTTTATTTCTTCATCCTATTACCTCAAGGCCCTTTCCATCTTCATCTTCAACTTAATTCTGTGTCTGTCTTTCCACTTTTCAGATATATCCCAACTATTTATCCTCGCTGCCCTCGTATTTACTTTGTTCTTTATCTAATTAGTTACTTCTTTCTTGTTCATCGTTCTTCTTATTTTGCTTGATGTAGACCTTTTTGGATTCCAATTTTCATTAGTCTTTAGCATGGTGTAAGGAGAGTGAGTGAGATATTTTTCCTGCGGTAGATATAGATAAGACAAGGATGAAGGGAAGACATAGTCATTAATTTCTTTTTCTTTTTCTGTTAAGGTCATCATCGCTACTCGTCTTGTGAATGTTTACTTACGTTTCTTTTGTTTAAATATTTTCTTCTTTGTCATAAATACTCCGTTGATAGTTTCCCAATTTTCGGGATTAAGTTCCACTCCCATTTTTTCCTTATATTTGGATATTTTTCAGCATTTCTTAGAAGGAAGAGCCCAAGCATAAGAAAAGTTTTCAATCCTGGTGATTTGAGATTCATGAAATCACCACGACCCCAATTACTTGCAGGTTTTAAATCGACTTGATTAGGTAGAGTAAATGTGAAATGTAAAAGAGTAAAAGAGCGAAAGTATGTGCGGGTTAATTACACGAGCTGGTGCTGTGCAATTTGTTTTGTTGCGTCCGTAAGAGTTGTGGTAGAAATTTCTATCGAACATATTAATTGCGTGGTTGAACAAACTTCCTTCACCTACAACTAAATTCCGTCGAATCATTTTACCCGCTACGCTCTAATGCCCCGATCTGGCTCTGGGGGAAAATTTTTCGCATTTCTCAGTTCTCAGAACTGATGGTCGCGAACAGTCGGAAATGCGAGCGCGGAAATCGGGAATATCGTTTACCGAGTTGATTAATTTGCGAATTTCTTCCATGGCCGATATATTAGATCGTTAAGATCGAAGATTTATCGAGTGTAATTGTAATAAGCCGTGTTCAGAATGCATAATTAAGGAACACATTTATAATTCTGCTCGAGATTATTCCATACCTGTAACGCTTTTTCTGATTCTTTTTTTCAAAGGAATTTGCAAATACTGCAAATTCATTACTCGATTAATATGTAAATCAGCACAACGCATTTTATTTATTAAAATTACAATCATATTTCGGCGTTCTTCAAAATAAAATAAACTTGTCGTTAATGCGAATGATTAGTAACCAAACGACAAGTTGATTATTAATAACTTAGTAACGTAATATGAATAATACAAGTAATAATGATATTTCGCATGCTTAAAATAATAAAACGCATTATAAAATCAATTTGCAGGAGATACAAGCGTTATTCAGTGATTGTAATTGGACGTAAACAGTTTAGTTTACGCCTTTCTGTCACATTTGAAATTTTTGCTCGGTAATAACTGTTTGTGTATGTATACTTATTTTCTGTGCTGTGTAAACGTACAAGTTCGCTCCACCTACGTTGTCTGGATACGATATTAACTTTATTAACGAGCTGTAGAAATGTGCTCAGGTGTTTGAAGTTGCACAATACAAATTTTTCCCGGTGCCACTTGCTCGGCGAGCAATTACCGGACTTACAGCGATCGTAAACCGAACCTAATTAATATATCGGTTGGTACAGAGAAAGATCCCAATTAAATTTTATTATTCTGCATAAAATAGTTGTACCATAATAGCCTAAGTAATATTCTCTTCAAGCTAAATATTTCACATCTCAATATTCTAATCAACGAGACTGATTCCTACATTTCCAAAAAGGCCCTGACTTCTCCTGTATTCTATATACCGAGGAATATCAAACTCAAACAAAATTTTCATTAAAATTATTCAGAATTACTTTAGAGTCAAAATTCTAAAGGTATTCAATGTTCATATTTCAGAAGTCACTTTAGTTAAAGGTTTTAAAAATCTGAGCCTCCAGATGGTTTCAGGTTCGATAAAAACAACAGCTTTCTTTCTTCTCCTTTATTGTTTAATAATAATAATTTAATAAATTATCTTAGAACGTAGACTTCCTCATCCCTTTCACGTCAGTCTTTAAGCTTTCTCTATTCTGGGAGAGACTGATGGAATATTGAATCCTCTGCTATGTCTCCTTCCAAATTTATATTTCTTATTTATTTATTTATAGTTATATTTCCTCCCATTCCTTGTTTAATTTTTCACTGCCTCCTACCATGTCTCTGTATTGCTTTTTTCCGGGGTTTTGCTTCGAACCACCTCAGCTCATTTCCTTCGATTACTTCCCCAAAGCTTTTAATCTTCAAACTCTGTCTAATGTTGTCATTTCTTATCCTTAATATTTTTTCTCTTAAATATCTCACTCCCATGCGTTAACCTTTCCTAATCCTTAAAATTTTTCTACCCTTACTGATGAAGATTGGGGCTAAGATGTTCTCCCAAATTTTCCATTTTTCTTATCTGAAATTATCGTTCTTATATCTCTTCTTATTTTTTGCCTGGTTTCTTCCTACCTCCTGTCCTGTTCCAGTACTGTTTTTCCGTGGTTTCGCCTCATAAATATTTTCTGTTTCTCTTCCCATCTTCATTCTTTTAATTTGTTCAACCGACCGCACTTGATTTCCTTCTATTACTTCCTCAGACCTAACCTTCAGCTTTTCTAAAACATCTCACGTCCGACACGCTTATTTTTCTTTTTTTAATGATCCTTAATTCTTAATCCTCAAATTTCTTGTACCCTTATGGATGGTAGCTGGTGAAATTGGTGCTCTTTGCCATATTTCCCTTTCCAATTCTCTATATTTTCTTAATCTGGAATTATCCCTTATTTTCTTTCATTTTTTGCTTCGTTTTTCTCTCTGTTTCCTTTCAGTCTGTTCTTCTTTGCCGTAGTTTAGCTTTTTGTTACTTTTTCCACCTTTACTTTTTATTACTTTTTCCACCTTCATCCTTTTGATATGACAGCATTTTGTTTTCTTCTATTACTTCTCCAAAAGCCTTTTTTTTTAGAATGATATCATTTCTTATCCTATTCATAATTACTTTGCCATCAGTTTTCCTTAAATCCTTAATCCTTAATCTTCTTTTACCCTTACGGATGGAGGCTGATGGAATTGAGTACATCGCTGAGTTTCTGTTCCAAATTCTCTATCTTTTCTTAATCATCTTATTTGCTATCACTTTTGCCTCGTTCTTCACTGCTGCTTCTTTCACCTTCTTTTCACCTTCAATCCTTTGATATGTTCGGAACATCGCAGTTGCTTCTACTACTTCTCCAAAAGTTTTTAATCTTCAAACTTTCTTTGATGTTATTTCTTACCTTCAAGTTATGCTTCATTCCCAAACGTCATTTTTTTTTATTGGCACTTAATCCTTACACTTCCAGTAGCACTGCACTACGACGTACGTCAGCACATTATACTACTGAACGTATGTCGTACGTCAGTAAGTACATAATCAGGTTGTTTAGGTTCTTTAATACTGAATTTAATTCTTGATTGATCAAATCTGGGGGCATGAGGAGGACTCCAATGCTTTGCATAGAATTAGTGGTGCTGAAAGGATTGCTTCTTCCGTCCCTATTAGGTTGAAGAAGTTATTCTTTCTCGGCCCGTTTATTATTATTTTTTTCCATGGTTTTAATTTAACTTTAATTTAAAGTCATTTTAATAATACGAAAACAAACGTACTTAAAATAACTTTAAATTTAAAAAATCAAGTTTTCTTGCCAGATGAAAATTATGAAAATTAATTATAATTGTGTAACTGGCAATATAGAAAGTGTTAGGAAAGAGTTTATACATGTATTTCGGCCTTATTTGGGCCTCATCAGAACTCTGTACCTTAAAAAAATTTGGTTTATTGAAAAATTTAGAAAAAACTTACCCCTTTTTTGAATTTCTAAAATCCCAAAACACAAGAACAGGAATTAATGATAAAAATATGAAAAACTTTTGCAAATTATACAAGGAAACGATTGCATTATCTAGTTTTTCATAATTTTATCATTAATTCCTGTTCTTGTGTTTTGGGATTTTAGAAATTCAAAAAAAGGGATAAGTTTTTTCTAAAGTTTTCAATAAACCAAATTTTTTTAAGGTACAGAGTTCTGATGAGGCCCAAATAAGGCCGAAATACATGTATAAACTCTTTCCTAACACTTTCTATATTGCCAGTTACACAATTATAATTAATTTTTTAAATTTAAAGTTCTACTATGAAAACAGTCCATTTGAAAGTAATTATTGGCGAGTACGTTTTGAGTTGCCATTGATAGTACTCTCGGAGGTTTTATCGTCGATGGATACCCCTTTGAGAATTACTCTCAAATGGAGCGGCACCTTTGAATTTATACTCAGGATGAGTTAAGCCAATCCACATCCAAAATAAATATTTGAGTACACTTGTCACTGTTTCCACTTTTATTCTTTTAATTGTTCGAACTGCAGCAGCTCTTCTATTCATTCTCCAATCACTTCGATCTTCAAGCTCTATCTAATATTGGCATGGCATTTCCATTCTTCCATCCTCTTTCTTCTTCTCTAAAAGAATGCGTTTTTATGGCGTTAAAAGTCAATCCGTTGATGCTGTTTTTTTCTCAACTTGATGCAATTCTTTCTATGATCATTGCTTTTGTTTTTCTTCTTCAAGTTTATCTTCTCCATCGTTTTACTATGAATGTATTTTCACTTTGTGTTACTTCATCAAGCTTTAGCGTAAACAGTGAATGTTTTCAAAAGTAGAGTAAAATTATATTTAAATTAATAATAATTAGTGCATTGAAATACTTTAGTGTTGTTTTAGTGTTTTACAGATCAATTTAAATTTAATGGAGAAAAACAAGTCATTAAAAAATAATATCTTGTTTCGTTATAGATTTTTAACCAGTCAATTACCGAAGCCTATTTTATTTATTTTTTTCTTAAATCGTCCATTGTTAAGGATGATACTTCCCCTAACAATTAAAATCATGTTTGGCGAGATAAAGATGTTTACGCTTTCGGAAGATTTAATAACAAAGCGAACTAAAGCCCCTTTTGAGCCAGAAAATTAGAGGAAGGCATTACTTAACTTAAGCTAATAAAAACGGCGAGTTTTTGTTGGTCGGGCGCGTTATAAAGAGCGATGAAATTCGAGGAAACGGTGCCCGTAATTTGTTTCTCATGATTAATTTGAAATTAGTTATAATTGGTGTCCGCTTCGAGTGAAATTTGTCACAATGGAAATATTTTTTTTTATTTCGCCATTGACGATATTTTACGGTCGTGTTTGATTTGACAGGCATAAAAATTCGTTAATTAGCTTTTTATGTTTATTAGAAAGGTCACAGTTTCAGAGCTGAAATGTAGTTGTATGCAGGCGCTGCCAATCTCTCGGTCGCATTTAAAATGCAGTAGCACTTGAGGTTGTTCCAATAAATTCAGCGTGTATGTACACGTTATAACTGCAGTAATACATATCAGGTTATATGCATATTGGCGCCATTACGAAAAATCTAACCTCGAATTTACGACGCACATTAATATTAATGCAATATTAATAGTTTGCTGGAGCGCAAAAAAAGTTAACTCCGCAATATTCTAAATATACACACCGATATCGATCTTTTTGGCAATAAAAACACTGCTATGGTTTTACATTCACCGCCTTAGTTTTCAAACTTTCAAATAAGTACAAAAATCGCTCCAGCTTTCACAAAACAAAGTGAAAGATCACAAGAACGTTTTGTGCTTTAATTCGCTGCCATTGTAAATAACATGGCTGCTTTGATGTGAATAGTGAAATTTTCAATTATACACGTTTTAAAGGAACGCACAAAAACCAGATGTCAAATTAAATTTGACCGAGAGCACCTTCTTTTTTCATTTTTATGCGTTGTCTTTGTTTCTCGAACGGAGAAAAAATCTGTTTTATTTCAAATCTAGAAAGACACCTGTCCGTTTTCTTACAATACCGCTCGAAAAACTGTTATGCTATAATAGATTTTATTAAACTGCATAATAACCATTGTGCGAAAACTATTTCTTGTTAAGGCTCATTTGTTGATATCACAACGTGAATACGTACACACAATGACCATTACAATACAAAAATAATTACGCTTTTTTTTTCCTTCAACCGGAACTTCAATTTCAAAATGCTTTTCCGTTTAAAAGCGCAAGTAAACAACATTTAACGACGGTACCTTCAGCCTTTCAAAGCTCGACAGTGTTAAAAGAGTCTTTCACTCATGAACGGAAAAAAACATCAGTAATTGTTTGTGACTTGCCTGTAATTACTACAGCTTAATATGTTCCATACTATCATGATATTAATTGCGATTTTATAGTCTCATTCGTAAAGATTCAAATAATAACACACCATCCCATAGTATGTTTTAAGTAATCGCTGTGGCAAATGAATTTATAGGAATATAAACCACATGCGAGATCCTTTAATTTAGCCGATTTAAATGTCAAAAAGATTGAAATTTTATGGTAATAACAAGCTGAAACAACATGAGTAATGATTTATAAACGAAATTAACTCCGAGGAGACCGGCAATTTCCAGCCAAAAGCAATAAATCTGGTGAAACTCGGAAAAAATCTAACGTCTCAATTTATCTGTCGCTTTACCTACCTTGGTGATCAAATTCTTGCGCATAAATCTGCGTGGAAAAAAATTTGCAGCGTGCTGCTCATATAATACTTGCATACAGGTAAAGGAATCAACCAGACAAATACTCATCGCATGATGACCAACCTGGAAACCCAAAATAGCTTTTATTTTAATGGAAGTTTTTCTAAGCCAAAATTATCTGAAAAGTCTGGTGTTGGAGGAAGTTGTGAAAATGAAAAAATCGCGGCCTTCGGAAACTTAAGCGATTAGATCTCGCTTTGAACTGAAATACTTGCGGTCGTATTTGAATTTTTCCTCTCGATTAATGAGATGTTTGTTTTAAATCGCGAGCGCAAATGAGAAATGCGTTCGCCGTGAATCATAATTTCAGATTGCAGTTTTAATTCCCCGGCCAAGCTATTTAGATTGTGCACATTTCCTCAGCCATTAACATTCCTGCATTAAACGTAATTAAACGCTTTTTTTTCTTGACACGAGATTTGATGGAGACCTTGCAAACGTGTGTGCATTTGGAATCTTTAAATTTAAATTTAATTCAATTTTCAAAAACACTGGGACATGATGAAAATAAAGTCTTACGCTGTCATAGAAAAAATAACCTCGCTTAGGATAGGCCCATAGAAAAGAAATTACGTATGGGTTGCATTAAGGTCAATTCCGATATGTAATTCCTTTTAAATTCCAGTTGATTTTGGTCGATCTTAACTTCTAGAATTTTGCATCTTCCCATCTTTGGACATGATCCAGGAATTCCGACTTTTATCTCTTCATTTCAATTCGGATATCTTTTACCTTTCCTTCAAATTCCCTAAAACAATAGTCAAGCATCTTGCTTTTAGTCGACCTTAGCTTCTATTACACTCAATTTTCCCCTTTTTGGAAGTGTTCCAACCACCTTACCCTCTGGGCTCTTTGTATAACCACTTCTGATTTACTTATTCACTCTTCTTTTACCAAGAATTCTTCTACCTAGTTTGACATTTCTTGGAGTTCTTTCACTCTAAGTATCTGAAGGCTACTGCGCATTCATCTACCTTTACTATCTACTCCTGTTGATATTTCTTCTGAATCCTTGTTCTAAACTGAATTAGTTCGACAAGGAATCAAGATTATCGAAGGTCTTCGAAGTGGACGAGGCACGAGGGACTCCTCCTTTCTTTCAAATTTCCTAGAACAATAATCAAGCATCTTGCTGTTAATCGACCTTAATTTGTATTACATTGAATTTTCTCTATTTTGGAAGTGTTCCAACCACCTTACCCTCTGGGCTCTTTGTATAACTACTTCTGATTAATTAATTCATTCTTCTTTTACCAAGAATTCTTCTACCCAGTTTCACATTTCTTGAAGTTCTTTCACTCTAAGGCTACTGCACATTTATCTACCTTCACTATCTACCCCTATTGATATTTCTTCTGAATCCTTATTCTAAACTGAATTAGTTCGACAAGGAATCAAGATTATCGAAGGTCTTCGAGTGGACGAGGCACGAGGAACTCCTTCTTTCTTTCAAATTTCCTAGAACAACAATCAAGCATCCTGCTGTTAGTCGACCTTAACTTGTATTACACTCAATTTTCCCTATTTTGGAAGTGTTCCAACCACCTTACCCTCTAGGCTCTTTGTATAACTACTTCTGATTTACTAATTCACTCTTCTTTTGCCAAGAATTCTTCTACCCAGTTTGACATTACTTGAAGTTTTTTCACTCTAAGGCTACTGCACATTTATCTACTTTCACTATCTACCCCTGTTGATATTTCTTCTGAATCCTTGCTCTAAACTGAATTAGTTCGACAAGGAATCAAGGTGAGCGAAGGTCTTTGAAGTAGACGACAGACAAGGGACTCCTCGCAATTTACTAAAACGTTCTGCATTGAATGTATTTGGAACGACATTGGAATGATGAATTCGGTGCCTTTACTTTTCCCTTAGAGTTGAACACGAGGTTTTTTTTTAACGGCAACAGTTCCCTGGCGGTAGTACTCTCATGGGACAGAAAATCAATGAAAAATGGGATACCTGACTTCTTGGAAACTCCGCTTTGAAGATAGTTTGGAATATGAGAGAGTTTGCCCAGATATTACGTCTATCCAAGAAGGTTTAGAATATCTCGGCTTTCTACAATCCAAAAATTAAGTTCGTCGTCAGCGCTTACGACCTAAAGATGGTTTTAAGGATTCTAATAACCATAAGGCCATGAGACCATGATGAACCTGTTAGGTATAGACCTGATCTTTACAAGCACTAGCCTACTGGAATGGCATCGAACACCTTTGATGGTGAAAATGATTATGGCACTCGTAATTACGAGGTCGGATGAGGACGACGACCGTCTTAAGCCCAAATTTAGCAACTCGGACACACCTTCTTTTAGTTTCGTTTTCAGTATTTTGTGTGCCTAGGTCCAAACCTCATTCTCGAGCTGCTAGTTCCGAATCTCGTTATTCTTTAGAGTTCCTCCTTCGACTTGCTGTTGCTATTAAATCTACAAACTTCAACATTATTGTGAGGAAATTCAAAATGGTGTTGAGAGAGTTGCGTCACTGCATATTTGTACCACACCAATGACTCTTTTTTGAAAGAAGCTTGTGCCCCCAATTTCTCTGCGACTTTTTATGAGTGTTTAACAACTCTGTTTCCGTGTCAATTTCGTAATTCCAAATTTTCATTTTCATGTTCATGTAATCTTAGAGGTAGAGAACAGAAATGGAGGTAACTAAACCATCTGAGAGATGAACCATACCCTCAATCTGAAAAGAAATTGGATCTAGAACCTCTGTCTGGCATAGATGATTTTGAAACCACTCAATTTTTGATTGAAAATCTAATGATTGAGTTCGCTGGTAATTTTTATAATAAATCCATGAGATAACTGGGGCTTTAATGAGCTGCTTCGCATTTAATTATTAAAATTCGTTGTGTTGCGTTTAGTTGGACATCCGCTTCTTGTTCGCGTGGTTAAGTGTTGATTACAATAAAATTTCCAATGTTTCGCTAGGACTCTCATGCATCATTGTAAGGAAAGCTTACCACTCGACAATCTTATATCATTTCAAAAATATCTTGTGTATAAAGTAATACATAAAAAGGTTTTCTGCGCTTGAAAGTACCGAAAGCTGCACCGATTGTACGTGTTGAGTTTCCAAGAGGTTTCTCGTCAGAATTAATGCCCGCACAGATCAATTACCTTTGACTCCACTACCTATATTATAATTGTCCATCATCTTAGCCTTCCTGATAGGCGTGGCAGCGTGTGTAACGTAGGACATGCTCATTTCAAATTAATTTCGCAATTGTACTATTAAATTAATTATCAAGCGAGTGCATGGAATCCCTTTCTCTCCGGCCGCAAAAATCAGGAAGCGGTAATTTAATAATTAACGAATTATATTCACTCGCACCGGGATGAAATTACTCTCGTATTACTGCATTACTCGTATGACTCACCCGAGTGCTCCGTACAAGAATTCTGATTGTAATTGAAGTTGCTTTCGATGTAACGTACGCGTCGACGATGTAATTACACCGGGATATTAGTTACGCACGGAAAGTGCGAAGAAATTTTGAGTTTCAATGTGTTTTCGATTAAGAATATAGTTTATATTAAGCAAAGGTAATCTAATTTCTGTAGGTCTAGATTTTGTTCATTGTTCTTCTTCTTCTTGTGTCTTCTTTGTTAATCTCTCCTTCCCAGTGCTTCTATTCTTCCCTCTTGGTTAATATTTCTCTTCTCCTTGACTGTAGTTCTTACAGAATTCTATTTAGCTCTTGTTGAGACGATTTGCCCCAACATTTTTAATTTGCATGCTTGGCAACTTGACGACATAGAAAGACCACCCGTAAATACTTGTCGAAATTGATAGAAAAACTGAATGTGGTGGTCACTGTTCTTCACGTCTAAAATGTGCAATGTCTTCAACTTTATTAAAACGAAAACATTCCGATAATTGAAATATAAATTTTCCACATCGTCCTGAAGTTTATCGATTTATCAATAAGCCGCAGCGAGAATAATAAATAAAACGTATGCACTTAATATTCCCTGCTTTATTAGCATGTGAAAGAAGGCAGATACTCACTCTCGAAGCAACATACGGGGAATACTTAGTGACTATGGGCATTTACGACGACCTTGGCGAGTCCTCATTGTCGCTCATCATGCCATTACGTGCATACTTGCAAGAATGTATCTCTCCTAAATTGAGACACTATAAGCGAGAGATTTTTTTTTTGCGCGATCGCCTTGATGTTGCCGGTTTAATTGTGAAATATATCGGCGATCGAACGTGTCGTAAATTTATATACGTATAGAACATACTTTTTTGCTGCCGCTTCCATAACGTATATTTACGAGCGCGAGCGGAAAAACTCGGCGTTCTCAGCGTTCCGAGTAAAAATTCAGATCTCAATTGATTAGAACGCGAGTAACTCGATGCCTGATTAGAATTGACGGGCCGTCATAACCAGCTTTTGATATTGTAATTACCAGACTACTGCGTTTACTCGTCTATTATGAGCTGTTCATGTGTGAATCGTAAAAATTTATTGACAGTTCGCTTGATAGATTTCAAGCGGTGTCTTGTTGCCCCGCCATTCCTTCATTGTAATGCAATTCCATTATGTTTCTGACGAGCTATGTAATCGATTTAATTGAAATGTGAATTTGCTGAATGCACAACAAGCTCTCGAGTAGACAAACCACATAAAAACAAATATATTACAAAATATTGTTGGTGTTTGTGGATAATTGTTCCTTTAGAAAGTCGTGTCAAAACAACAGTTTAACTCCAACATCATCAAGCGAAAACTATAGTATGTAGCATAGCTCAGTTCAAGGAAGGAACGAGAATTATTTCGTAAAAATGGTTTACTTAAATAATCTGGGAAAATTACTATTGAAAACATTTACAGAAATTGGGAAAACTTCAAGCAATAAGTTAGTAATCTTTATTGTTCTTGAATCCTGACGTTGGCTATTTTCTTCTACTATTTCCGTTTCCTTCCATCTTCTTGGTACATTTCTTCAAAATTTCCATACTCCTTCTTCTCTTTGGTTCGTTTTCTGTATACTATAGAACCTGGAAAGATTTGTAAAGAAAACACCCTCCCAGTTTCCTCCTTTTATAAGCTGTAAGAAATAAAAGATTTTAATCAATTTTGATGTAAATTTGAGTCATCTTTTCCTTTGGATTTTTATAACTTTATTTATTACTTGCAATCGTCTGTAAAATTGTAATATTGGCCCACCCTTTTCTTCCACTATTTCCATTTTCTTCCCACTCCATATTCCTTCTTCTTTTTCGTTCCTTTTCCACAACTTGTTTGAGAAAGGAACACTTGAAGAATCTGGGAAGATCATCAATGAAAACTGTCTCCAAGTTTTCATTATTTCCATTTCGTTTCCCCTTTTAGATATTTCTCTTCAGATTCTCTACGCTACTTCTTCTCTTTGGTTTATTTTTGATAGCTTGCACAAGAATGATGTATTTGAGAAACTTCAAATTATCCACGCTTCTTCTTCCCTTTGGTTTGTTTTGCACAAGTTGCATAAGATTGGAGTACTTTATGATTCTTTGAAGATGACCAAAGTCCAGTTTTTTCCATGAAACAAAACTGCAGGGGCAAAAGTTTACAAAAATTGAAAAAGCTGCAAAAATATACTTTGTTGTTTCTATATCTGGTAATTTTTGTACAAATTTGAGCGAGTTAATCTGCTGGGCTTCTTTAATAATGACTACTTGCAGTCATCTATACAATTGCGACATTGGCCCACCCTTTTCTTCAATTATTTTCATTTCCTTCCCCCTTTTGAATATTCTTCTTCAAATTATCCTTTCCCTTTAATTCATTTTGGATATGTTGCATAAGAATGGAACACTTTAGGAACACTTAAAGGTCGCCAGTGTCCATTTTCCTCCAAGAAACAATCCTACAAGGGCAAATGTCTACAAAAATTCGAAAATCTTCAAGAAATATGCTTTGTTGATTGTGTATCTCGCAATTTTGATACAAATTTGAGCCGTTTGATCCTTTGGGCTTCTTTAATAATGATTACTTGCGACACTGTGCCACCCTTTTCTTCCAATATTTCCGTTTCCTTCCCCCCTCTAAATATTCTTCTTCAACTTATCCATTCCCTTTGATTCATTTTGGATATGTTGCATAAGATGGAATACTTTAGGAACACTTAAAGGTCGCCAGTGTCCTTTTTCCTACAAGAAACCATACTACAAGGGCAAATGTTTACAAAAATTCGAAAATCTTCAATAAATATGCTTTGTTGTTTCTGTATCTCGCAATTTTGATACAAATTTGAGCCGTTTAATAATTTGGGCTTCCTTAATAATGACTACTTGTAGTCATCCATACAATTGCGACACTTCCTTCCAATATTTCCATTTCCTTCCCACCTTTAAATATTCTTCTTCAAATTATTCACTCCCTTTGATTCGTTTTGGATAGCTGCATAAGAATGGAATACTTTAGGAATACTTAAAGGTCGCCAGTGTCCATTTTCCTCCAAGAAACAATACTACAAGAGCAAATGTTTACAAAAATTCGAAAATCTTCAAGAAATATGCTTTGTTGTTTTTGTCTCGTAATTTTGATACAAATTTGAGCCGTTTAATCCTTTGGGCTTCCTTAATAATGACTATTTGCAGTCATCCATACAATTGCGACACTGAGCCACCCTTTTCTTCCATTATTTCCATTTCCTTCCCCCTTTTAAACATTCTTCTTCAAATTATCCATTCCCTTTGATTCGTTTTGGATATGTTGCATAAGAATGGAACACTTTAGAAATACTTATAGGTCGCCAATGTCTATTTTCCCCCAAAGGAACAATAATACAAAGTCAAATGTTTACAAAAAATCGAAAATCTTCAAGAAGTGTGCTTTGTTGTTTCTGTATCTCGTAATTTTGATACAAATTTGAGCCGTTTAATCCTTTGGGCTTCCTTAATAATGACTACTTGCCGTCATCCATACAATTGCGACACTGGCCCACCCTTTCTTTCCATTACTTCCATTTCCTCCCCCTTCCAAGTATTCTTCTTCAAATTATCCACGCTCCTTCTTCTTTTTGGGGCATTTTCGGTAACTTACAAAATAATAGTGTCCTTGAAGAATTTGGAAAGCCCCCCACTGGAAATAGCCCTTTCGTTTCCTCCCAGAAATAGCACATATTGCAAAGGCGAATGTTTAAAACAATTGGAAAAGCTACTACAAGGAATAAGCTTTAGCGTATTTGATAATTTGACAGAAAATTTGAGTCGTCCTATTCTCTGGGCCTTCGTAACACTTCCAAAGTAGACCTCTCTTCTTCCACTTTTCTAATTCTTTTCCCTTTTCAAGTATTCTTCACGACATTTTTCTTCAAACCTTCCAGTGCTACCTCTTCTTTTCGGCTTGATTCCAAGGCTTGCTTTTATAGAAAGGGAAATAGAAAGAAACTAATTAAACTACCTCATTAGAAGCTATGTAAGGAAAATGTAGTCGACGACTTTAATCAATTTTGGAAAAAATGTACTCCATATCAGAAGATTAGGAAAAATGAGTCATTACAACGACGAAGCAAATTTAAAACCTCAAATACATCCATTATAATTATCAATCCTTAGAAAATGAAGTAATTATTGAACACTAATGAAGAAATACTTGCACGAGTAGGTGGTGTTCTTTTAGATTTCTTTGATAACGGTTAGCTATCGCATGAAATGTTATCGGTTTGGTGTCTGCGTGATAGGCAGACACTAATTTGCTTGCCCCAGTTTGACATGCAAATATTTCGCTGACACATAATGAATTAATCATTATTTCTGAAAACATTCTCGTGGCCGTTGTAATTATTTAATGTTTGATTAGCGCCGATAGGAAAGAGCTGGGAAAGCTGTTACCTTTAGCATCGGCGACTTACCAGAAAAATCCGCGTAATTTAACTCATCAAGAGCCTCAAGTTTTATTAGTTCGCTTTATCTTCCACTGAACCGTTTCATCTTGGATGACTTTCCAATCCGCTGATGAATTTAACTCAATAACGCCGCCCCTCCCCGTCTTCTATTAACTCGTGCACATAAACATCTAATGCATCGCATGTAGGTAACATGATTGCTCCATATTTTCAATTAATTAATATAAAATAACTATGCAAAGTAAGAGATTTTATCTTCGCATTAATTGAACCTTATTTGTCGGGTTTCGAATCATGTTAGGTAATGAGAACAAAGAAATTGCTGTGTCTGATTGCTATCTACAATATAACATTAAGAATTTTCTCTATTTTTTCGAGCGACGACGAAAAAATTCCGGTACACGCATATTTAAATATATGTGGTTTTATTCATGTCGTTTTGCAATTGAATGTCGTTCAGCTAATTTATTATAAATTATCAAAATAAACACACGGTTGAAACTGTTGCAACAAAGTATGCACTTTGAAGTGTATCGTTTAAAATGACAGAACTTTGAGAAGAAAGGACGGAAAAGGTGTAATGGATAAGGAATTTAAATAAGATGAGGTAGTTAAACGAATTTGGGAAATCCAATGACCCTGCCTGCGAGTTAAAAAAAAAACTTGCACCATACATTACTCAATCAACTAGCAGCGATGTGCAAATAGATCTGAAGATGATGAAAGCTTCATGCTAGGAGACGAATAATACTAAGTAATTAATTATTTGTGAAGTGAAACCTTTGGATTGCCAATAGTCCTAACGTCGTTGGTTTCGTTCTCTTTAAGCATTCACGTCAAAGAATTAAAGAATCTGTAAATTATGGACGTAATTTAGTCACCAAGCGAGCAAGCAATTTAGACATAATGACTACGTGTAAAATTCAAATTAATTTTAGGCATGAAAATTAATACGAGAAGACAAATTACGCGCGTATCGAAGTAAAAAGTATCTACAGGCGGGTCGTAAGGTGTCGTATCGATGGACATGGCCGATAGCAAGCGGTGATCGATAACTGCGATATGTAACCAGCCGTTAGCGAATCGTGCTCTATCACTCATGTATGATCTGCCTTCAATCAGTTCTTGCAACCTCAGCTATGCTTATTTTTAACTATACCTCACTAGTTACCAACGTACGCTCGCTATCTAAAGATTTATCATGGATTTTTGATTCGATATCTTCGTGATTATCTTGTTAGCGTTTCCTACGTACTGGCTACGTCATTATATAATAATGCGCTGCAATCATTTTTTCAAATCGAACTGGAGATCCTTTCTAATTATGCTACTTTGATGATTTATACCGGGTGTCGTCTATCTTGAGAAATATTTTTGTATAAAACGAGAGTATAAGTAAATTACAACCGCTGTACAAAGCGAAAACCCTGTATATTTAATGTATGATGAGTTCTTTAATATCATAAGAATTCATTAAATTTTGATGAACTCATTAGTTAAAGTAACCCGAAAAAAAATTGACGTGGTGTCAATAGTTTCACCTACCGTATCGAATTAGATTTCGTCGAAGCCAAATCGATTTTTCAAATTGAGCTCTCAAGAATCAATTGCCCTCCTGTGTGAAATTAAATATTCTCATTAAATGTGTATACTTACGTCAATAAATAAAACAGTCATATGGTAATTTGACATAAATTAACTTCATTGAGGCGAAATTTGTGTAGTAACGTCCGTATCTCCTTCACTGATTGAAACCCGTTCAAGTTATCCTTTGACGAGATTCCCGGATCGGAGAGCCAACAATGAGCCCCCCTAACAATTTAAGTGATTTGAATGCTGACGATAAATCGATTCGGAGTTTGTTCGCTATTTAAATTTGAAACGTTTAAAGATCAGCTACCTTAATACGCACTTTTGTAATAAATTACGTAATTATGCTCGTGTCAGGACGATAATGAGAACGAAATTTGATAAATTATTAGTTTGTAATTTGGTTGGTTCGTTCTGAGTTGAGCGTGGCAGGCCTTTCAAACCCTCTTCGCCCATATGGCTTACGTGCAATCAAATTTTACCGAATTCTGCTTAACAACGAAACAGATATACATATTTAGGTATTTTCAAATATATCATTAAATTGTTTTTGTTTATCTAGTAATTTAATTGAAAGACTGTTAATTTTAATAATTCAAATTGTAAGGACTACATTTTTAAGATTGTTTTAATATCGAATGAATTTTATATCTTATTAGTATCCAATCAAATGATATTCCCAAGAAATAGCGAAAAAAATTCTGTGCAAGTATAAAACACTGGTTAAATCAAGAATCGTTTAAAAGGTATTATGAAACTTAATGCTAATAATAATTACAATGACTGAACAAAATTTTAAAAAAGCTTCAGTTGACTAATAGATAGATAGAGAAAACGCAATGAATTTCTTCAGATCGAATAGAAAAACAAATAAACATCAAAGTATCTTGGTTAATCACCAAGAGATGGCGCGCCAAATTACTCACGTACCGTCATATTTTATTTTTAAAAATAATTAATAAAAGCGTAAACAAGTAATTGAAATGTAAAAGTTGAAAATCATAACTCAAAAAACCATTTGGTTTTACTTAAACGTAAACGAATCTTTCTATATTCATTAAGACTCTCTCGTTGCTGACTAAGAGATGACGCTCCAAATTAAATTTATCTAAAAAAATGAGCAATTAATTAGTTCAAATCTATTAGGAAAGTATTAGGCCTCAAACAATTTATTTTAATTACAAATAAAAAGAGCTTTTCTCTGTTGATTAAGAACCTTTCGCTACCGAGTAACGAGATGGCACTCCAAGTTAATAAAAAAACGCAAATATCTTCTTTTTCAAATTAAATAGAAATGAATCAAACGAAAAAAATGTTTCCTTTTTACTAAACGTTATAGAATCTTCTTTTGTTCTTCACTAAAAGATGGCGCGTCTACGATTTAATTTTATGTAAAAAAAAATTGTATCTTCTTAATTAATTAGTTCAAAGCTTATAGTATAAAGTTTTAGTTCAAATAACAATTTTGTTTAAATAAAAAAAATGCTGTTGATTTCTCTAGTAACTAAGAGACGGCGTTTCAATCACTGAGCAACTTTAACAAGTTAAAAAAATAGTATATATATTTTTTTAATTACATAGAAATATATCCAATGAAACGAAATTGTCTCTTAAAACAATTTCGTTTTAATTGAACGTAAGAAAACCTTCAGGTTTTCGCTAAGAGATGGCGCGTCAATTTACTCATCTACGATCACATGATTTTTAAAGAAATTAGTAAAGCGTAGTCAATTAATTCAAATCTAATAAGGAGAAAGATGAACGTGCCTCAAAAAACCATCTCGTTTTAATTAAATGTTAGAAAAAGTTTCGTTTTGATTAAGAAGCTTTCGCTGCTGATTAAAAGATGGCGCTTGTAAACATAATTTGTTAGAAACATTAACCGAAATAAAATTAATTTTTTCAAATCAAATAAAATTGTACTAAAAAGAGAGAAATAATGCCTCCTCAAAAACTATATCGTTTTAATTAAAAGCAAAGGAACTTTTTGCACTTCACTAAGAGATGGTACTCAGTTGTGGTCTCTCTTTAATCAAAAATTAATAATAAAAGTATAATCAATCAGTTAATGATCGTACTTCAGAAAATCGTCTCATTTTAATTAAATGTTAAAGAAAGTTTCGTTTTGATTAAGAAGGTTTCGTTGCTGATTAAAAGATGGCGCTTGTAATCATATTTTATTAGAAATACTAAGCCAAATAGAATTACTTTCTTTAAATCAAATAAAATTGTATTAAAAAGAAAGAAATCATACCTCCTCAAAAACTATATCATTTTAATTAAAAGTAAAGGAACTTTTTGCACTTCACTAAGAGATGGTACTCAGTTATGGTCTCTCTTTAATCAAAAATTAATAATAAAAGTATAATCATTTAGTTAAAATCCTGTAGAAAAAATGCAATGTCTCAGAAAGTCGTCTCGTTTAAATTGAATGTAACAGATTCTTTCGCTAATAATTAGGAATCTTTGGTTAATGAATAAGAGATGGCGTTCCAAATCGCTCAACTGTGATCATATTTTATCAGAAAAATTAGTAGGAGTAAAAACGCAACTAGTTTTTTCAAATTAATAGAACGAAACAAATAGATAAGGTCACGTCTAAAAATAGTTTCAATTCTTTAAACATAAAACAAACTTTCGCTCTTCACTAAGAAACGGCCCGTCAAATTGCGCATCTAGAATCGCATTTATTAAAAAAATAATGAATAGTTTGAATCGCATAATGAAAGTTTTAAGAATTTGATTGCAGTGGATACCTCGAGCATCTTCTGTGAAACTGTTTCGGCTCAATTTGAGGTCTAGTCAGCAGAAGACTTCCACTGCAAACCAAACCGGCTTGTCCCAGGTTATACGCATTTGCGATGTAATAATAATGAATAGTTTGAGTCGCGACATCCTGTGATCACTTTTTGAAACAACATTGCATTAGGAATGACAAATTGCATGGGATGACTTCTTGAGTGAGCAAACTGGCTAATGCAATGTTCTGTCAAAAAGTGATCGCGGGATGTCGTAATTCATTATTATTCATTAAAATCGGCTTGGTTTGCAGGGGAAGCCTCGAGCTACGCTTCTGCTGACGAAGCCCCGAATAGGGCCGAAACAGCTGTACAGAAGATGCTTGAGGTATTCACTGCAATCAAAACCGAAAAACCGATTTGTGATAAAATAAAAAAAAAATAATAATGAAAAACACCATGAATTTACTTCAAATACAATAAAAAAAAATTTGCCTCAAAAAATAGAATAAATTTGTTATTTAAAAACCTTTCGCTACTAACTAGGAGATAATGTTTCAGATAATTCAGATTTTATTGTAAAAATTGGCAATGAAGCAATTAATTTTTTGAAACGTAAAGAACCTTTCACTCTTCACTCTTCACTAAGAGATGGCGCGCACAATCATCAGTCTGTGATCAAGTTTTACTTAAAAAAATAATACTCAGTTAATTAATTTAAATCCAATAGAAAGAAATTCATGTCTTAAAAAACCGTTCCGTCTTAATTAAAAGCAAAAGAATGTTGTACTATTGCTAAAAATCTTTTCGCTATCGATTAAGAGATGGCGCTCCAATTTGTTAGTTGTAAGGTTGCTGTAGTGATAAGATATTTCATTTCATTCCCCGATTTTCGTCCCCTAAATTAAAAAGAACGCTATAATGAAAAGGATTCAAGACGAGTTACTATTTTTATGGAGTTTGCATTGACGTCGCAAGTGACATTAACCCCAAATTAAAAGAGACAGAATAGAGTGAGCTAGAGAATTGGTGGTACCTTACTCATCCAGTAATTAAATTAAATGGAAAATAGTATTAAATCAACGTAAAAGGATATTTGGTTATAGAAAGAAAATGGCGGTCCGAAATTCTCATCTACAATTATATTTTATTCATCAAATAAAATGATTTTACTCACACAAAGTAAATAACTTATATAAATATAGATAATTGTATAAAATTTATTTATTTACGACTGTTAATTTATTTTTAAAAACCTTCCGAGTGTCGATCGCCTGCGTAACAAATTTTACTTGGGAATTGTCCTTTATTTGTTAATGACGGGATCGGATACACGGTGTAAGCCATATTTCCGCATTGAACATAGAAACTTGAAAACGTCATTTCTGTGAAACCAAAATTCATCACGGCAAAATTAGCAGCCTTCAACGTCCATCCATTTGATATATTTCAGAAAGTAGTCACGATCTATTATACGAAATTTGTATTTCCACCACATGTTGATGTTTATATAAACTTGGTGTTTGAGTGACGTGGATGTTGGGTATGGGCACAAAAAGGGGCACGTTAATTTTCGCAGGTATAACGAAATTGAAAATTAATTTTGATACTTTGTCGTGTGCAAAAAAATTGATGTCTTTTGAAATTATTGTTCTGTTGTGATGCTGTATGGTTATGTCGGCGATGAGCGGCACTTTTGGACTGTTAGATATCAGTTTTTATTGCGTTTTACATTTCCAATTATAACTCGAACATGTGCATATAACAACAGCAGCAGCAGCAGCCGCCAAGGTCTCTCACTATTTTAACAAAAACCACCGTGGCTAATTTGTAACCGTCATCGCATTAACACCAGGACGACCCAATATGATACCATAACATATCAAGTTGAGTTTTCACTGCACGTATGACTCGGCTCATGCTCAGGTAGACATTATTTCATAAATTCAATTATACTTTTTTTAGCGCCGCAAAAAGAGACGAAATTAAAATTTCAAATTCTGTTTACTCTAAACGTGTTTTATTTCTACTTTGTAATGTAATTACCAATATTTACGGATGCTGTTTTTCTTCGTATCCATAAATTAAAAAAAAGGCGTAATGAAATTAAATGCCTTATTAATTAAAATTCTAATTGAGTCGCTTTTTTTTATTCGTCGCTCACAAAGTGCAAGTCGAAATCTTCCAGGGCGGAACAAAAAACGTGGAAAACGTCTTTACGCTTTTTTGGAAACGACGTATTAAAGCGAAACTAAAGACATTAAACATACATGCAATCATGCAGCCGAGATTTCCATTGAAGGAAGAATGCCTTTTACATCACTAGCCAATTTTGAGTGTATTTGACTTGAAGGAGTTATCACAATTTACACTCTCGGCCAGTTGCATCAAAAACACTTAAGCGTCACGTAAAGTATAACTTTACACAAATGTCACATTATAAACCCCGCTTAAATTTAAGCTCGGCTTAAGTGATCGGTGCAACTGGCCATTAGTCAGTCTGCGTGTCACTCGCGATTGTTTCGTCAGGTCTTTGGTTAACACATTTGTGTTTTGGAACCTTTTTTGATTTCGTCTTTCACAAATTCCATTTGGTAGAAGATATCTGTTGGACTTGTGTAATGATTCTTAGGAATTTAGTTTGGAATCCCTGGATTATTCCAATATTGGATTGGAAGGCTGTCGTCCAGATTTCACACAAAAGTTGAGAAATTTATTTTCCTCGACAATTATAAAAAGTGCCAGAAGAAATGAAAATAGAAGTGGACAGATCTTCAATTCCTAAGTAGTTGAAGAAGGCAAATATCTATTGTAGAGGTGTATTGAATTCTGATCATATTTGTGAGAGATCTGCCAAACAGAAACAATAAGGTTCATTTCTTTCAAATTCAAAGAGTAACAAATTCGGTTAGCGTGTGAGAGCAACTGGAATTGTGTACAAAAATAAACACTACCAATAAAACAGACATACATATAAATAAAGTAAAAGTAAAATCAAATTCATGCGTTCGTCACTCAATACAAATTCGATGTTCACCATTGGGATCTCAAGAACAGTAAGAAATTAAATTGCGACAAAGTTGCGCATTTTGGTGCTGAATAATAATCCGTTTTGAAAAATCTTCTACGATTTGTAGTTGCTGCAATATTTTCAAGAAATCGAAAACACAATTTTCTGTCTCTTTTCTACAGTTATTATTGCAGGGATCACAATAAAATTGTTACATTCTACAGGCACTTTCTTGAGCCCTTGACGATGGTGTCGTTAGATTGTATTTAAAACGTTTTGTCTTGTTCTGACCACCATCAACTTATTGTTTTCTTATTTAATAAAGTAAAATAGCTAGTAACCCAAAAATATATATAGGAAATAGCTGTACAAAGAAAAAATTGGCATGCTATGGAGACAAATTCAGAAAAGCTTTGATATACCTCCTAAATTTTTTTTCGTATATGACAAAATCTGATTATAGTAATATTTTTTATTGTAAAAACGAATGTTATGAATGACGAAAGACGTAAATTAAAAAAAAATTATGTTAATAACACGTCAGTAGTAGCGATCAAAATTTCCTTCCAATAATGCACTTGGTTACGTAAAGCTCCAGAACCACAGAAACGTTATGCGTTTAACGTTTCTGTGGTTCTATATTCGTATACAGAATTCATTGCAGAATATGTTACGTAAACTGTAATGAACCACATTCACGGCAATGAGAATTTATGTTCGGAGATGGGGGTTGTAAAATAAACCTCTTTTAGTTACAAAAATTTAAATTTTTCCAAAAAGAAGGTATTATTAGGCGTTAAAAAGGAAAATTTCGTGGAAAAAGTTGCAACAGGTGAAAAAAATCGAAAAAAGGTAATTTAAGTGAAATAAAATTAGGTCAAATGACTCTATTTCTAATAAAACGAAACGATGCAAAAAGTCTTTAAAACTTTAAAAACTAAAAAAAGTCATTTTACCTAAATTCAGGTTTCTACATATGAACAAACCATTAGCCACAAAGGTTCCTTACTGTGAACGAAGCCCAAAAGAACCAAATCATCACAAAAATGAAGACCAACCAATCATAACATAAAATTGTAATCCAACATGGAGCCTCTCCATCATTAATCAATATGGGGCTGAAGAAGTGTATCATTACATAAATTTAAAATTAACGTGGAACTTTCCATAATACTATCATTACGTAAATTGGAACCAAAGCGAGTCCTCTTTATTCATAATCATTACATAAAATAGCGCCCAATGTACAACTCATAATTTCGCAACCAACTTTGGGAGACCATAAAAAACGTGCGTAACAAAAATTGAAGACCAATGTAGAGACATTACGAAAATTAGCGCCCAATGTGAGGCCATAATAAGCGAAAGTTCTAATGGTTGCACCACAAACTTTCGGCAAAAAATGGGCCCACTACATTTCCTTGAGGAATTCTTGCGCAGAACTAACTATTCAATTTCGAATTTAAGTCGTCTTCTATGCATTCTTTAGGATCATGTTTGCTAAACCACAAATAATAGGGTTCGATAGTTCATATGTTTCAAATTTGCTGCCCCAATTTGGAGACATTAGTGTTAGTATGGAGACAGCTCACCAAACATCTAGTGTAACTACTGTTACAATAACAAATAACTTGAATGAAAAACGAAACTTCCAAATACAAATAACAACTTGACAAATTCTACAACTAAAAGTGACGTAATGCAAACGTTTAAACCATATTATACTCTCGCCCCATTTTAAACTTATTCATTCCTATCTCATTGAGAAATATTATCTACGGCCAAACCTTGTCAAAAGCTTAATCTACATCGAGAGAAACTGCGAAGCAATATCTTATATTCTAATATTTTCGAAGTCTACATTTATTTTGATAACTAATTGATGTACACTTCTGTGCAATAAAATTAATCACGCTGAAAACTATTACAGTAAATAACAAAGGTAAATTGAACAAAATACAAGGCTTAAAAGTGTCCTAAAAATGTACCTAACGGAACCTTGCTTTACAAGCTGGCAGAAACAAACTATAAAATAATTACCGTGCTTAATTTTATTGCACAGAACGGTGCTTGTGGAATAGTGGACTTACAGCACGGAAACCAATTTATTTTTCTGTAGCCTCGAGGAAAACAGTTTTTCAAATACTTGGGAGATGACCATCAAAAGTCTGATTGGTCGAGATCTAACATCATCTGAAGTTTTACTGAGTCCTAAGAATGACTTTTTCCTTGAGCTATTTTGTTTAATTTTAATGAACGTTGATGGCAAGATTTCTTATTAACAGAAAAAAATTTGTCATTTGAATTGAACTTGTACATTGCTACTAGAGAATTTTCATCAATTTCATTTCGGTTTGGGTTTCTACCGTTAGCACCACGACGCCGGGGGAACATTCAGTGATGTGTATCCATGTTTGCAACTACTTACCTAATTACCTCATAGATGACGTAACATACCAATTGGGTGCATTCAGAGGACATTTCAATTCATGAGAAACTTAAACATGAGATAATAAGGAACACTCTCCTCCTTTATTGTTAAGGTTGGATTTCGTTAATTCTAGATTTATATGTAAGATGGGTCTCATCCATATACTTTTTCATATCCAACAGAATCACGAGAAATCGAGCGAATTTTTTGAATAGCGACATCTTTTAGCCAAGGGCGGGAATATTTAAAATTTTTGCTTTAGCTTATTTAAAAGCTGACGTCTTTTATAGTGCCCATATTTTTATGCCTGAACTTGAAGGAATTAAGCCAATTTCTTTCAGATAAATAAAAGTAGCAGTAGATGAGTGATTCTGAGCGCTATCTGTTAGTCAAGTGCGAAAGCTTTTTGGAAATTTTACAGTACACATACGGTACTAGGATTAATTTGCGTAATTATAATCAGTTTGAATATGTTACAGACTTTATTAATGGCACTGTGTGAAGTAATCGAAATAAAAAGTACTAGTTGAAGCGTCACTTTTTTTTTTAATTTGGAAATTTAGTTATAATACCGTGCTGGAAAACGTAGAATTCAGAAATAAGATGAAAACAATTTCCTCCACGGTTTCCAAACCTTTTTAAATATTATAATTTTAAATTATTGAAATATCGAGCCCAAGCTGAAATTCAGAAGACATGCAAAGCATTTCATTCGCGGAATCAGTTTTCAGTTGCCATAATATAGGTATCAGAAACAGACAGCAACAACTTCTTACATTTTTCATAGAATTTTGACGTTTCCTTGAGTGCTGATTTAAATTTTATTTTAATGGCAAACTCTCGTTTCTTACGCCCGAAGGTAACTTCAGTGTTTACTAAAATGACAAAAAAATGTTATAATCTACTGTTTTCTTAAGTTTTTTGTTTATTTGCATCATTATACCTATAAATAACGCTGGTTCTGCTTTTAAAGTTCGTTAATTAATTTCTCAAATACTCAAAACGAGATCCTTGAGCTTGAAAACAACAATCAGCGACGCTGTTAACTTACAACATAATCTAATTTATATTCATTCAAACTCAAAACTATATTTTAATCGATCGCACGGTATTAACCAAAAATAGAGCACGCACAGTTAATTATGAATGCGTTTTATTATAAATCTTCTGATCTGAAGAAACTTAAAAGCTTTCCTTGATGTTAATTAACTCAGCATAAAAGAATTTCACAAAGAGTAAAAGTATGGTTCGGTTTTTGTAAATTTTAGTGCGTATGTAGAATGCTCAATACTTTTTTTAATTGCCTTTTACTTTCTTTCACCGACGCTTATCAAAATGAAAGTTTAGAGAAGAAATTCTATTCGGTTTGAAGTAGGCGGGCGCTTAATGATATCCTAAAATTATATTCTGCAAACTTTATTTGATGAAAGCGAAACATTTCCTCGCTTGGCATTATTTTACTTGTCTGTAAAACTTGTACATAAATGGATTAGAATATAAGGATCAAAATTTCTTCCACTGAAGTATCTTTTTGTTATAGAAGCTGTTCCGATGCAACATTTTTTGGCGCCCCAATACCAGATACAAAATGAAAAAGGGGACGATGGAGAAGGTTAATATACATCAATATTTATTAATTTTATCGTACTCTACGAGTTTCTGTTTCCATGGGAATGTTTCCATTTCGCAGACTAAAGCACTCGCTGCCATCAATCTCGTCCTGTGATAAAACTTAAGTAAAGGTAGCGACGTTTTTATCAAACTATCAATTAAAAGTGACGTCCCTCTCTCCATCGGTAATGAAGTTCTACGTTCGTTGCCGAGTTGATAGAACACTCTTTAGATAAGTGGCATGCAAGTGCTTAATGGTTTCGCCTGATCCTGTTGCTAATAGTTTCGACACTGCGCGGTTTAATTTTCATATATACACTAAGGCGCATAACGTATGCGTATTTTCTAGATTGCATTAAAAGATAATTCATATGGGAGAACACGCGGAACCTTTCTTTTACAAGATAATAAATAATATCGTACCATATGTTTGTACTATCATGAGCGTGGTATGCTGATTTTTTTAGCATGTTATCCGCTCCCTCGGATTGGTTTCGTTGCAAAGAATTCGAAACTAATTTATGTCACGTTAAAAGAAACCGCCGAACTCAAGAAAAATTAGCTGATCTAAATATGGTCGAGTAAGGATGTAAAAGTAATCGTTGAATATTTATTTATGACCTACATTAGATCTTAGTGTTCGTGCCCATATTTATTACACCAAGACGACAAGAGTTCTTGTAGAAAGATAAATAATTATGCTTAAAATGAAATGCAAAAGTCAAAAAAGGAGTATATTAGTTAGAAACCATAACTTTTTCAAAACTGTTGACATCATGAGCAAGAGATTTATTAATTGAGAGACCATCCTCTCTAGGTGTGTGACATTACGTAATGTTTAAAAACTATTAAGTTAAAACGAAATTGGATAGACTACTGTGTAACATGCGACGCGACGTCTCAATCAATACACACACACGCTCACATGTGGGTATAATCTAAAGTTTATATACGGCCATTTATAAATTACACTCGCTTTAAATGATTGATAGTTCTCGACTCAAATTACGATAATAATTCGGTTACCACGCGTTAACACTGTAACCAACAGAGACGCAAGCGTTCGGGAACACATCAGTTATTTGAGATGAATAGACCAACCACATCGATAATTCCAGCTCGATGTGAAATTATGGTCGATGATTTAATTTTTCATGTAGCCATCCAGCTTAATAATGAAGTCTTTGATGTATTGAGCAATAATTCTATTGTATGTACGCATATTTGTACAACAAATTGGAATGATCACATAAACAGATGTTATTATGTAAATTTGCATTGTATGCCCTCGGTGCAGCACGATAGCTCCGAGGTACCCTTTAGAATTCCACGATCGATAATTAAAAATCTCTGATATTTAGGTTAAATTACATAAGGATTTACATATTCTATATGTCGTGCACGTTGCCATAACGTTCCAATCTTAACACAAAGAACTCGCGCAGTTTTCCAACGTCAGAGTCTCTTGAAACTACTTCCACTTACTTAAGAACTTTAAAAGTATGGAATTGGAATATTCAACTAAGTATTTACAAATATGCTGATTGAGAGAAAGAAATTGAATTCATTCTTTTACACAGATATGAAATCGATATACAAAATTGGTGTCAATTAACAAGTACACCCAATAATAGATTCATACAATTAATGCAAGTATTTATAATTTTAACAGAATATGAAAATCAAAACTAAGTGAAAAACTAAGTAAAGCAAAAGGAAGAAAAGCGTTGTACTTAAAATTGATCCTTGAGGTACACCGTAAGTTCTTCAGTTACTAAAATTAATTGTAACACTGTAATTGTGGTATGAACTGAACCATTTTAAAAATGATCCACCCAAACTATTTGCCAAAGTCAGCGCAAATTACCACTACGTTTACTAAAAGTGTCGGAAAATAACCTTAACGGAGCAGGAAAATTTGGTAGCATTAATTGAATGTAAAAAAAAATTTTTAATGCATATATGTATGGTTGGTTATTCCTGCTTTCTTTTCTATTCCAATAGGTATTGATTTTTTTGGATATTCGTTAAAAGACCTCAAAATTGATTCTGCTTATCACGTATTTTAAATCGTCTTTAACAATTATCTAAACACGGTCGTTCGGCAACTGAGAAGTCCACCGACAGGATAATTAATGTTTGTAATTCTGATGACGTTCCTCAAGGATTTTTAGTGCAATGCTTTTCTTATTTTTGTTTTATTTAGTTTTAGATTTGGATATTCCCGTTCCATTTACGTTTATTAAAAGCTTCGAAAACTCATTCCTGTCAGTTTTCAAGTACATGGTTGGTTATTAACGTTTCCTGATGGAATGTGTTTGTCTTTCCTCTTCTAACGCATATTCATTCTTTTGGAAATTCACTGACAAATCTCCGAATTGACTCTTCTTCTTATCGCGTATACTAAATCGCCTTTAACAATGATCCAAACTAGATTGTGGAGTTCACTTACACGATCGTCATCCACGACTTACCATTTCATCTTCAAAGTTTGCATAGCTCTGCTGCATACAGTTTAAATATCTGGGTGATTGACAAAGACCTTTTGCTTCGAGTTTTCTTTGCGTTGATGTCGCAGGTCTTTAGGTTAAAATTTCTCTAAGACGTCTAAAAGAATGTCTAAAAAAGAGATCGCTGCCTTTTGTCAATTCTCATGGTGCTTCATTCTCTTGTGAACAGATTTAGCAACATGCCATTGTGCCAACCGTGACATCAATTTTAAGTCGAGCCGGAGAACTCCTTCCGGATTAGGGAAACTTCAGCCTGAATTCGATTTTGTTTTGTTTTACAATTTTCGTTGATTTGCATTGAGGTCTTGTAATGATAGTAGCAGAAAGCAGAGAAGTTTTTGTTTAACATTTCACCTATTTCTTCTTGTTCATCCGGACTCTTTGCTCTAACTGAGTTGTTTCAAATACAAAATGGTGCCGAAAGGAGAAGATCTTGGACGAAATCCAAATAGCAACAGTAGTATAGCTGGCGGGATCCTGGGACACTTCGATGGCATGTTCATCCGAAGTGACCACCGTTGAGGGTTGTGCCCGTGTTTGGGGGTAGTTTTAGTTGCTGAAGAAGTAATTAGGGGTAGTTTTTTCGTGCAGACGAAGTAACCCTTTGGTTCTTGTAGGCGAAGAGTTGTCGACAATGACGTAATTTGTCCAGAAGAGGTTGTTGAAGAATTTTTTTGTTCTTGTATCCGAAGAAGAAGAGTTGTCGACAATGACGTAATTTGTCCAGAAGGGGTTACTGAAGAATTTTTGTTCTTGTAGGTGAAAAGTTGTCGATAATGACGTAATTTGTCCAGAAGAGGTTGCTGCAGAATTTGTTAGGTAATGGAGGGTGTTGTATTTTTTTTTTTTTTTGGTGCAGACAGGCGAAGAGTTGTCGACGACAATGACGCAATTTGACCAGAGAAGGTTGCAAAAGAATTTTTATGTAATTGCGGGGGGTGTTGTATTTTTTTCGTGCAGACGAAGTAACCCCTTTGGTTCTTGTGTGACCGAAGAAGAAGAGTTGCACGAAAAAAATACAAGACCCTTCATTACCTAACAAATTCTTCTGCAATCTCCTATGGTCAAATTGCGTCATTGTCGTCGACAACTCTTCGCCTGTCTGCACCAAAAACAAAAAATACAACACCCTCAATTGCCTAACAAATTCTTCAGCAACCTCTTCTGGATAAATTACGTCATTGTCGACAACTCTTCATCTACAAGAACAAAAATTCTTCAGCAACCTTTTCTGGACAAATTACGTCATTGTCGACAACTCTTCTTCTTCGGATACAAGTACAAAAAAATTCTTCAGCAACCTCTTCTGGACAAATTACGTCATTGTCAACAACTCTTCGCCTACAAGAACCAAGGATTCGTCTGCACGAAAAAACTACCCCTAATTACTTCTTCAGCAACTAAAACTACTCCCAAACACGGGCACAACCCTCGACGGTGGTCATTTCGGATGGACATGCCATCGAAGTGTCCCAGGATCCCGCCAGCTATACTACTAGCAACAATGAAGGATTTAATTACAAAATATGGTTACACTGACGCAGTAGGTTTTTCCGTAGTGCAGTTTGGAATTGTCAGAATCAGTCGTCCATCGAAGTAATGATGAATTTCGACAGTTGCGTCACATGGAAAACGTTCATAAGTTCATATTTCCAACGGCTCCAAACCAGTCAGAACTCCTCACGGAACAGACTAGAAGATACTGTCGGAGGCAATTCTTTTACTATTCCTGCTCGTCATGAAAAGACTGAGCTGTAATGAAATCGGAGATCGCATATCAACAGCTAATAAATAAAAGCTGGTATGCAATCAAGGATCAAAAATCATCATCATCGTCGGGACTTTGCTCCACTTAAATCTCTTCATTCTCTTAACTTAAATTAACACCTCAAGGAGGATGCCATAGAAGGAATCCAAATTTAGGCAGTGTCATGATCACCAACAGATGCAGAATTGGTCCTAGAAAGTGACAATCCTTTATTTGTATGCATTTAGTCATCTTTGAATGTGTGACATTATAACACATTGAATATAACTATTGATGAAGGAAAGTCCTAATAACTTATCATCCCTTTTTTTATCTTCATCTGGTTTTCCTTCCAGTTAAATCATTTTCTTCTTGTAAGTTTGGACAGACAAAGAATGGGCGTAGAAGAAACTCAATGGAAAAGCTCAACTCAAATTAACGTCGTAAGAAACAGACCAAAGGAAAAATTAACGACATCGAAAGGCAAAGAAGAGAGGAGAAGAAGTAATGAATTTTCCCACCCTTTCAGGATGGTACTTTTTTTATACACTTTGATGAGACATTGTTCTTTTCAATGTGAGTGTACGAAAGTTTTTTCTAGTGACTTCTTAGGCTTAATTGTTGTACTCAAATATACCTAAAATTACTTTACTTCCAGTGGAGACCAGGTGTCAGCTTACTCGTTGACAAATGGGCTCTGTGAGTCCCTAATGAATTTTGTTTCAAAATAATTTTCCACCGAGCACCTGTAACTGTAAAATGAAAATGCTGCCCACAATACACTTCAAACGTGATTAAATGATAAGGTATTCAACGAGAACTTCTCAATGGACGCAGCGTTGTCAACTAAACTCAATATCTCTCGTTTCTATTTAAGTTATGGCATTAAAAATGATAATCTTATAGTTTTTGCTTTTGACAATCAATAATTTTAAAAATTAATTAAAATTGTGTAACTGGCAGTAGAGGAAATGTTAGGAAAGAGTTTATACATGTATTTCGGCCTTATTGGGCTTCATCAGAACTCTGTACCTTAAAAAATTTTGGTTTATTGAAAAATTTAGAAAAACTTACCCCTTAAATACC
The DNA here is from genome assembly GCA_039766575.1 of Serrognathus titanus. Classification (NCBI taxonomy): domain Eukaryota; kingdom Metazoa; phylum Arthropoda; class Insecta; order Coleoptera; family Lucanidae; genus Serrognathus; species Serrognathus titanus. The sequence goes on along the minus strand of CM077911.1, from coordinate 15,239,470 downwards.
CCTTAAATACATGTATAAACTCTTTCCTAACATTTTCTCTACTGCCAGTTACACAATTTTAATTAATTTTCATAATTTTCATCTGGCAAGAAAACTTGATTTTAATAATTTTAAAGTCAGTCCGCCACTAATCACTTCTAGATTCATTTGATCAGTCGTATTAATTCAATACTTCTTTTATATTGCGCTTACTTTCCCTCTGTTCTTCTTTAAATTTTTCGTTTGAAGCTTTCACTTACATTTTTTTTTAAATATATCAATTTCAGAGCAGTATCTAGTTCGTTGTGGAAATATTTCTCAATATTAGAGCATTTCTAGAACAAAAATCTTGATTCAATATGTTCTATCGGTTAATCAATCGGAAGGGGTTATCTGAACGGTCATCAGTTGATTCGTGATCGGCTAATAAATAAGAAATAATTAAATACCATATACCAACAAATTGTCAGATTATTAAACTCATTAGTCAGTCGTATTGTATAATAACGATGGATATGTGTAACCCTTTAAGTAGAAGTAGTGCGTTGAACTAGTTCAAGTAAATGTTATAAAAATGCGATCTAACAATCTCGTACTTGTTGATTGTTCATTTCAGTGAGAAAAGGCGGTAATCTACCGACACGTTCTTATGCCATAACAATTTTCAGTTTCATTTGCCGGAGCATTGAGAATAATCTCCGTTCAGTATCAGCAATCACCGGGCGTTATGCCCGCAGCGTTCCTAACGGCAAGGAGGCGAACTACCAATCTCCTCCTACGGTGTACGATCATTAGAAACCTTCTTATCGACTAACCTGATTTCTGCAGCCGGCGGCGGTTTTTCGAGAAAAATCCACCGCGTAATTTTCGTATTGTAATATTATTTACACCTCTCCGAGCGCAGATAAGGAAAACACGGCGGAGCCGATGTATATTTTACCTTTACTTAACACTTCCCTTTCATTAGTACCGATTTCATGTGTTATGTAATCAGCGTATCACATTAACAGTGTATTATTATCGTTTATTAATTATACACTGAGAGTAATGTTCTGAATTACGTGTATGATTCATGCGACTCGCTCGTTCCAATTATGTTTAAAAGAAGGAGGTACGAACTGCAAGAACTAAATGACAAGAGTTAATTAGATTAGTTGTTTTAAGTCCGTTCTGTTGGACATTCCATTCGTTTTATGTTATTTTTCATTTAACTACTGCAATTATTTATTTTTGTTTCACTTAACTAATTACTACACTGCACTTGATACACATTTTAATTCTCATACACTCGTACGTACCTATGTTGAAAGTTACATGTTGAGTATTCCTAAATTTCAACAAGAATATACAATTTCATGACCTATTTGCGGTGTGAATTGTATGATGTACAGTCTGAATTAGAAGTAATGTCTTTATAATGAGTAGATAGGTATATATTACTTTTAATTCTGATTGTACATAATATAGAACGTAACAAAGTATTTTTAATTTAATAAAATACTCCATTATATGATGGTCATAAACGTAACGCTTATTATCGATTTTATGAGTTTCGAATAATTTGAAACGCCCTATACAACCATCAAGCGAGGAATTTGAATTGTTGATGAACATAAAAGAAAGCTTTGGTTGAAAAAAGATGTTGGTTTTAAATCGTCTTGAACTATAAGATTTCGAAAGCATTCTGAAATTAATTTACATAATCGATTTATGACTTAGGGCACGGGAGGAAAGAAAATTGCTGAACGTGAACTCAAATTTTATTACGTATTTAACTACTGTGACCTAGAGCTGGGTTCTGCCATAGTTTACCACAAAGTTAACAACCATCAAACTTATACAAAAGTACAACGTTTCATACTAAAAACTGTAGATATTTTAAAATAAATTGAAGGCATAGGTTTGAAACCGTTTTGTACTCGTATAATAAAGCGGAGTTATTGCATTATATGTATCAATATAGAGTGGAACTAGTGGGTAGTAGACGACTTTCTTGTCTATCGAATAGAAGTTGAATCGTTTCCGTAATTACTTCGGTTTTTGTGCCACGTGCGTCGTTTGTGTTGTACATACTTGTGTGGGCATGTCCAACGAGTTTTTGCAACACAGAACTTTAACAACTCACATAAACGAGTTGGCTTATCTGAAAATTTGCAGAAATGTGTAAGGAAAGATAAGCATCAATTCATCTTGATTTAAATCTGTATAGCATAGTAGAAACCGACTTGGCAATAAATAAAAGTATCGCTTGTTCGTTGCTCTAATACGTCCACAATGGCCTAGTTAATATCGCACGATTTATTAACACGAAACAGAAAACAATGCTTGAACAACAACAACAACAACAAAAAACATAAAATAAATTTTGTTCTGAATAAAAAAACATCGGTTCAGAAATAATTGCGCGATTCTGAAGGGACGTTGAACCGATTGTTAACAATATCGGACGTAGTTAATGTCGAGATCAGGACTTCCGTCGTTTGCAGTACTTTCGTAATTAAATTTTTACTGCGTCGTACTAAACCGCAAAAAAGAAACTTACGTGAGGATGCTGGTATTGATTAATGTCAAACAAGAATTCAATTTGCAACAAGCTTTTGACGTCCTCTGACGCACCTTTAATACCTTCTTGTGTGAACGCGCAGTTGATAGGAACAAGAAAAAGCTCTCTGCTCTTCATTATAATGTAAATAAATCGAAGTGAGAAATAAATAGGTAATAATTTCAATATATAGAATATGCACAGAATAATTTACATAGTTTATAGCCAGTCGTATAACATAATGCCGCTAGATATACTAAAATAATCGAGTTTATTATCTTATTAAAACAAAATACTACATAATACATCTTCTAGTACGTATGTGTATGCACGGCAGAACATAATAAACGCGCACGAACTTAATAAATTCAAACAAAAACGATTTAAATTACCCACGTCCAAGTTATTGTTGTGTTTGCTTATCGAAATTAATCTGGTTTTATCGTCGGGATTTTTGTGAGAAACGCCTCGTCCCTTAATCATCGTACGTGGAACATGGCAGCTTGATATAATTATGTACAAAATCTCTGCTTAGTAGAAGACAATCGCATTAACATAGTGAGTTCACACGTTTCGAGAATAAACGACGCTGTCAAGGTCACTCCCAGCGTCCCTTACTTAATGTGTCCCACGCTGCATTCATTCATTGTCTTATTTATCTGTTTGAACGCAAAGTTAAAGCTCTGATCTTGACTTAACCTTGTCAATCTTCTACTGTCTTTGCAATTCAAAATAATATCCTGAATTAGAATCTCCATTCAAACGTCATTAGCAGAGAGCGGCCAGTTTTAGGTTTTTCACATCAGAAGTGGAATAATTTTGGTTCGATAATTATGACCTAAAATCACCCGCTCTTTGGTCATTAGAAAAGTCAATACGGGCCCGAGTCTGAGTCTAGTTTTCAATAAAAAAAAGTTTTTGACTGTCCTTTTTATGATATCCTTTAAGGTTCCTTTAGATACTAACAGTTAATTAAAAGTTGTTTAATACAAAAGTAATTCTTATGGCTTACGTCTTGGGTATGTTACATCCTTTTAAGTGCATACGGTTTACATCTGTTCCATTTATTATTCATTACTTACAAAAAATGCGCATTATTTAAAATTATAAACAGTTATGTATGCCATCTTTAAATTACGATTCGCCAGTTTCTTTTTTAATTATTGAAGCACCTTCTTGTCCTTTGAAAGTTACAATGTAATTACACAATTACAACTTCGTAAAATGTCGACGTTCCGACTGCTTTTTCAGGATAAATAATCCTTTATTTCTTACTTATCCTGAAGAAACTGTCGAAGTGTAATTATGAATTAATTACATACTTTGTCATCCCTTAAAATGTGCATAATACTTTGTTTGTATGTATAATGAGGTATTTGCGATCTGTAGCATACATTCAAGCCAATGCAAAAATAAAGTGTCAGTCGAATCTCAAGGTATAATTATCGGAAATTTATTGGTAAAACATCAGGTAATTTAATTACAGAGCAGTCGATTTATGCGCATCGGACATCCTCATTATTAGCGGTAACAGTTACGTCTTACTTTTAAATTTCCTCGCTTAATTATTCTTCGTTCGTTTAATCCACTTATTCCAGAACAGTTACGTATACGTTCGTTTCTGTGTTTCGAGCGTGTTTGTTTATTGTTGTTTATTTGGTTTTCGCGTTGAAGGAAACAAAACCATTTAGATAATTCGTCCGATGCATAATGACAGATTTCCTATGTATGCACCTACTATAAATAACAACACATGATTCTTTTGCGCTGCGTATCACATATTACTAATGTAATTTGGTTACGTAACCAGCGAATATACAAATTGTAAATAACCGAAGGCTACTGGTTTATCGAAAATCAAGGTGATAACAATAGTTCACCTGAAGCCATTAAAGAAGTTTGCTAGACAAATCCTAAATTATTTTAGTACTATTTCTGCAGTGTTCATTGCAGTACGTGGACGTAAAGGTTCTGGAAACGCGAATCAAACAATAATAAAATAAAATAAGATTTATTACGTAAAACAATAAGATACAAACAAAAACAAAAATTTTTTCTAGTTAAAAAAAAGTTGGAAACGAAGTAAGGAGGGCAAAACAAGAAGCTGAGAGAATTTTGGAAAGAAAGCTAAAGGAATTGTACAGGAGAGGAGAAGAAATGAAGGGCAAATACTACTTAGAAAAATTCAAAGAGATGGGACAGGACATAACTAAACTGAAGCCACCATTTATAATAATATAATAAGCCAACAAAGAATAAAGGGAGAACGCTCTAATAATTTCAAAGTAAAAGTCGACGTTAAACACGAAACAAGAAGACACAAGCATACAACAGCTCATTAACAAAAATATTATTACTATATTATCACTAATAATAAACATAAAAGGATGCAACAATTAACAGAAATTTGAGTAAAAAGTATCAAATATAAGCAAAATGAAGACAGAAATGGATAGAATCAAAAATGAGATAAAAAAAGGAAATCATGAGAAATGTAGAAATGAGACAGTTGCACGGTACCATGGACGAAAATAGTAATGAAAGGAGTGTTCAAAATCAGAGAAATGGACAAAAGAAGGCGAACAAGCATGGTTAGATGAGAAAACTGGTTAGATCAGAAGTGAAAGCAGAGAAGAAATGGCAGCAAAACCAGAACATAGGATGGTTAACGTAGGGTGGTTAACGCAGAATACATTCAACGCTGTAAAAGACCAGAGAAGAAGAAAATGGAGGCTTATTCGCTCGCTTAAAATTAAAATTAACCCATGGGCTTGATGTACTTTCTTTGATTTAGTATCGGATGAGAGGCAGAAGAAATTTGACAAAGAACATCTATCCGTGGACTGCAGTGGCTTGATAAAAAAATTTAGGACCAATTAAATGATGCTCACAAGCAGATTAATTTTTCCAGGAAAAGCAAAAGTTAATTTTCACCGTCAAATGATTTGTAGCAGTCGAAATGTAACAAGAAGCAGTCGACAGTCAAACACTATAACAATTTAGAGAAGACCGTACTTTCATGTGCTGAGAACGAAGGGGTTGAATATTGTAGATTTATCAAAATGTCAAAATATGGAAAGATTAATTTGAAAATCAAGGAAAAACAGCTCGCATCTTTGGATCTTTAAAGAACGTCAACCTAGAACTTTGATCATTCTTTCACGTGGGATTCGAAATGAGTAAAATACTTAGTTAATTTAGATTTTCATTTTGCTGGTATCGAAGTGGTTAAAAAGCTAAGTGATAAAAATTCTCCAAAAGATACAGTGAGGACTTAGGAAGGCTAATTTGAAAAGCAAACGAAACTTCTTCAAGAAGCATTTGAATGAAGACTCAGACAAGATCAAACTACAGACAGACAGAAGTTGAAGATCCGACAGGACCAAGTTAATTGGTCTCACTATACTGTGACAACTATAAGGAAGCAAGCAGTTGAGTAGGAAGCAAGTCTAGAGATGAGTCAATATGCAGATCCAGTAATGAAGAAGAAGAAGGAAAAGAAGAGGCAGCCTCAAATATTACTACTTCTAAGCTAAAAAGCTGAATGATAAAGATTCTCCAAAGGAGTGAGGACTTAGGAAGGCTAATTTGAAAAGCAAACGAAACTCCTTCAAGAAGCATTTGAATGAAGACTCAGACAAGATCAAACTACAGACAGACAGAAGTTGAAGATCCGACAGGACCAAGTTAATTGGTCTCACTATACTGTGACAACTATAAGGAAGCAAGCAGTTGAGTAGGAAGCAAGTCTAGAGATGAGTCAATATGCAGATCCAGTAATGAAGAAGAAGAAGGAAAAGAAGAGGCAGCCTCAAATATTACTACTTCTAAGTTAAAAAGCTGAATGATAAAGATTCTCCAAAGGATCCAGTGAGGACTTAGGAAGGCTAATTTGAAAAGCAAACGAAACTCCTTCAAGAAGCATTTGAATGAAGACTCAGACAAGATCAAACTACAGACAGACAGAAGTTGAAGATCCGACAGGACCAAGTTAATTGGTCTCACTATACTGTGACAACTGTACGGAAGCAAGCAGTTGAGTAGGAAGCAAGTCTAGAGATGAGTCAGTATGCAGATCCAGTAATGAAAAAGAAGGAAAAGAAGAGGCAGCCTCAAATATTACTACTTCTAAGTTAAAAAGCTGAAAGATAAAGATTCTCCAAAGGATGCAGTGAGGACTTAGGAAGGCTAATTTGAAAAGCAAACGAAACTTCTTCAAGAAGCATTTGAATGAAGACTCAGACAAGATCAAACTACAGACAGACAGAAGTTGAAGATCCGACAGGACCAAGTTAATTGGTCTCACTATACTGTGACAACTATACGGAAGCAAGCAGTTGAGTAGGAAGCAAGTCTAGAGATGAGTCAGTATGCAGATCCAGTAATGAAGAAGAAGGAAAAGAAGCGGCAGCCTCAAATATTACTACTTCTAAGTTAAAAAGCTGAATGATAAAGATTCTCCAAAGGATGCAGTGAGGACTTAGGAAGCCTAATTTGAAAAGCAAACGAAACTTCTTCAAGAAGCCTTTCAATAAAAACTCAGACAAGATCAAACTACAGACAGACAGAAGTTGAAGATCCGACAGGACCAAGTTAATTGGTCTCATACTGTGACAACTATAAGGAAGCAAGCAGTTAAGTAGGAAGCAAGTCTAGAGATGAGTCAGTATGCAGATCCAGTAATGAAGAAGAAGGAAAAGAAGAGGCAGCCTCAAATATTACTAATTCTAAATTGCTCAAGTCCTCAGCCAATGGGTAAACTTAACAATTTGATGAAAAATTTGACAAACATGACCAATTAATTACATGAAATCTTAATGAAATTCCGTCGCCAATTTTTACATTTCCATACATGCTTTTTAAACTACGGTAATATATTGAATTTTAGTCGACCTGGTGTGGATTTTCTTGTTCCACTAACCCATCTACTATTTTCCAATAAATTCTTAGATCTGAATGCACGTGCAAATTTTCTTCCTTGTAAACATCCTTTCTGAAGCCTTCTTCGTTTGATACTCAGTCCATTTGATTAATTTCATTTCCACTGCCTCTCAAGTGCTTCAAACCCTTTTCTTTGTTTAGTTTTGTTTAGGTGAACGTTTTCAAGTTCTTTCCTCTTTTGATTTCCTGTTGTTTTTTTGGGTATGATGCTTTTGCTTGTTGATGGAAACTGTTTTAACATAAAATATTTCTGTTTAATTCACGCTCCGAACTCGGAGTAAACGAGTTCCGTTGCCCCTTTTGGAAGCTTTTAAAATTCTCTTTGGTGGGATGTACCAACTCTTGATTCTTCCTTTGTTCATGTACTCATAACATTCTCGAATCCATTTTCACTCTTGACTGCCACCGATTTTTTTATTTGCCTTCCATGTAACAAACTTATCGAGACACAAAGGATCAAACTAATTGATCCTCATCCCAAGTGTTCACTCAATCAAGCAATGGTAAATAAAGTAAAGGATGAATGAAACGAAGATTCCGTTTTTTTTTTAATTGACTTACTGCTATTTAACTACATGTACGCAATTAAGATTTCATCCGATTTACATATTACACAGAATTTAGCAAACGGGTATATTTTTTTAAGATTGAAGTGTTACAAAAGACGTACATTACCAAGCAAATTTCAAGATAATTAATTACTTATAGTCTTGACATGCTTAATCAGACGCTATCAGTTTTACTATCAGAAATTTAATTAAACTGTTCGAATCGATCTTTTAATTTCATACCGATTATACACTAGACTATTAACCACAAGTTAACGAGATATCAAATTATTACATTGATTGGAAATCTTTAAAGCCACGATTTTTATTATAATAATAATCAAAAAGACGCAGCTTTCTTTTGGACGCACGTGCATTTAGCATCGATAGTTTAGAACAACAAAAACTTTTGCAATCAAAAATTTTGTACGCCGTTAGACTTCTAAATAGATTTTTTAACTCCAGATGTTGCGGTGCGCATATATTTAGAGTGTTTTACATACTTCGGGTATCGAATGCATAAAACACTTTCAAATATTCTTCTAGAGCGCGACGCTCGTATCAGACCGACTTACTAAATTTTAACTGGAGGACTTTCTATGCCGGAGCAATAAACATTTACATCGTGTAATGTTTATTATCTGTGCAATTTGCATGTGTAATATCCACCGTCGAGGCATGAAACTTTTAGCAGTTAAATAAAATCACACACACGTACTTACGATTATGCGATTGAAGAAACGTTCACTGTTACGTTAGGAAAGTTTCCAGAGTTGGGTGAAAAACAAAGGAAAGTCTAAAGATCCAAGTTTAGAAGAATAGGAAAGTCTCATCTGAATGCTGTTGGTCAAAGTAAAACTGTTGAGAATCTGGATGGAAGACAAGCAAGACCCAAATTCACTGGTTAATCGTAAATCTATTAGAATTAATTTTCCTCTTCTTTTGAACGACTTCTATTTTCACTTTCGTACTTTTTCTCTACTGAATATTTTAGAATAACAAATTTGGTTTAGTTCGAACGAGTTAAATGGAGTTTTGTGCGTGGTTAAAAGCGACAACTTTCATTTCTCACGATTAGTTTGTTACGTTTATTATACGTGTCGAATCCAGTTGTACTACTGCTATAATTTATTCAAGATTTATATGTTTTAAATGAATCGTATTTACTCAACTAATTCATGATCACATTGTAATTCAGACGCAAGTGGATATCTCCTTAGACGATGGTGAAATAAATTAAAGCACAACTTAAAAGCATGAAATTAAGAAATCTAAAAATGCACGACTGCTAAGTTATTACAGCCGCAATAAATTATAGCGCTGGAATTTATTTATGCATTAAGTTGGTAGAAAATCAATTACTCTTCCATTTGCTATATTTTTGAGTTTACTGTTATTTATTTTCGTTCGACCTACTTACGAACTTTGATTTGTGGAAAAAAAGTTGGGATTCTATATTTAATCTGTAAAATCGAACACCTACGTTGCACGTGCATTCCGGAATATGTATGTAGTAGCAGTTTGCGTATTGTAGGACAAAACTAGCACGACTCTGCACACGTAACTGTACTTACAAGGAACGAAGAGAAAAACTTCCCGCTGACAAAAATTACTCATTTTGTAATGTTTTTGCCGGCGACTGCTCGACATGAAGGAATGTAGGAAGTGGGCTGCGATAAAGTGATCAGCAATTGTTTATACACTACCTTTCGATTGAGAGAGCTTTTTGTTTTCTAAGAATTCGCAACAAAAATTTTCATTATGCTGCTTTTATTGCAACGGTAGCCAGAAGAACACGAACACCTGTACTCGGAGATTCTGTTATTAATAAATCAAATACATAATTTCAGAACTGTAAATCTTATCGCTTCGTTTTTAACGAACTCCCTAACAACCATAAATCGTATCGATTATTTATGCACGTTAGGTATGGTATTACTGAGGAAATTTTTACGCAAACAGTGCAAACCGCAGTACCTTTGAAATTAAAATGTCATTGCACTTTGCAGCAGTAACAGGTAATCAACGGATACGACATCATATCGCTGTACACTTAAATTTCTTCGTTTAATAAAACTTTCATTAACAATTTTTAAAAAATCAACCCCTTTTTACCTAACACGAAATAGAATAAAAATAGAAACAAAAAATTCTATTGTATTCATTCAAATGGACTTAAAAGAAAATTGTTTCAGTACCACTCTATAAAAATTATCTCCATTTAGAAAAACGTACGAAATTCACGTTTACCTTTGATTTCTGATTGGCTAAAACCATAAGGTTGTTAAGCAAAGTGGCCTTTCACGTAGGTACGACATTTATTGTAGGCAACGTCTTGCTGAAAATCTAAGCCAACTCCCAATTCTTTCTTTGTACTCCTAGCATTCTCAAATCCGTTTTCACTTTTGCCTTCCATTAGCTATTCTATCACAGTTTTTATTTTATACACTCACCGGCACAAAAAGCGATTCACTTTGAGGTTTGTGTAATTCATAGCGACAATAATTTTTTTATATAATTTTCGACTGATAATTGTTATTCATAGTTTTCTTGATTGATCTACATCAAATAAGGCCAAAAATAAATAAAACAAACAAGATTTTAATAAAAGTAATAAAAACTGCAAAATTGTTGAAATTGTAACTTAAAGAAAAAGGCAAAATTTCAATCTTCCTAAATAATTAATATTGAGTATTGCCTCTGCGAGTCTGTATTACAGCCTGCATACGTTGTGGCATCGACTCCATCAAGTGCCTAATCGCTAAATTGTCAAGTTGATCCCATTCTTGCTGAAACGCCATTGATAATTCTTTTAGGGTAGCTGGGACGGGGACGCGAGCTCTAATATTCCTTCCTAACATGTCCCAGACATGTTCCATGGGATTCATGTCGGGACTTCTCGGGGGCCACTGCATTCGGTTAATACCAACAGCGTCAAGAAATTCATTAACAACTCTGGCGACATGTGGCCGTGCATTTTCGAGCATCAACATAAAATTGTCCCCAATAAAAGGGGCAAAGGGTATCATATGATCTTGAAGAACATTTTCAACGTACCTCTGAGCGTTAATAACTCCCCTATTTATTACAACAAGGTCTGTACGTGCGTTTGCAGAAATACCGCCCCACACCATAATCGAACCTCCGTTGAAAGATAGTCTGGAAACAATATTACATTGAGAATACCGTTCGCCGGTCCTTCTCCATACTCTTCCATGACCATCTGGCGTTCGTAGGCAGAAGCGGGTCTCATCAGTGAAGAGTACTTGACTCCACTGCCCCAAATTTCAATGAACATGTTCACGAGCAAATGCAAATCTGCTTACTCTATGCTGTGTGTTAAGCTCTGGGCCATGTGCAGGTCTTCTTGCCATTAAATTAGCTTCATTAAATCGTCTTCTGATCGTTCTGTCACTTACATACACATCTCGAACCTCTGCAAGGCGATTTCTGACTTGAACAGTAATCAAATTCCTGTTGCGAAGAATCGTTAAGGTAAGAAAATGGTCATCTCTAGTGCTTGCACATCTTTGACGACCTGTTCTAGGGCGTTGATTGTAAGATTAAGTTTTCAAGAATCGCCTCCACGTTCTGGAGACACATGATTGAGAAGTTCCAAGAACTTGTGCAACGTAACGTTGTGACCGACCATCCTGAATCAAAGCAATTACTCTTGCTGCATCCACTGCATTATTAGCCATAAAAACAACTTATTAACGACAAAATACAAACAAATTATTAAATTAAGTCTTTAGGAAACGTATGGAAAACAAAAAACCAACTGCAATACAATATTGACAATGGCGTGGATACTTTCAATAATTTATTTAAACAAGAGAATTTAGTTACCATGATGATCATGGCTCTCCCGATTATTGAAAATGTTCTATTCAGCGATGAACAGAAAAAAATGGGCAAAAAGTGTCCTCAGATAATTTATTTTAAAAAATAATAGTGAGTCGCTTTTTGTATCGGTGAGTGTATGTATAACTTAATTCTTGATTCTTCTAGATTATAACAACGCTATTTCTGTAGAGTAGCACGAATAATGATGAATTGACGAACACTTATTTTGGCCGAGGAGACATCGTCAATGAAAGACAGAAAGTCTTCAGTCCATCAGTTCAATTCGTTCTCTCTTTTGATTCTTCATTCTTCCTGTTTCGTTCTTTTCTGCTTTTTCGGTTTTAGTGCGGTTGTTACGGTCACTCAAATCTTACTCTTCTTATGTTATGATATCATTGGTTGTAATTAACGACAAAAAAGGAGTTAAATGCCGTGATTGGATATAAGAACTTAAAACACCCAGTAAAAAAGTAAATAACCCGATGTGCACTGATAACGTAGTTACAATTGTTAATACACTTGATAAAATGCAAAAATGAATAGATCTGTTAGCAGATGAAAATGGGGATAAATACAAAGAGAGTAAAATAATGATAGTAAATGAAGAAGAAGATTGGAGATACTACAGCTGGCAAGACTAAAGCAAAGAAATGTAGGAGTATGAGTCTATATTGAAAAGAAGAATAAAACAGAGCCAACTGGACATGTACTTAGGATGGATCCGGAGAAACGTCAAAGAAGGCCCAAACATTGAGGAAAAGAAGAAGGAGTCGACCTAAGGAGGCAATGGATATAGAAGGACAAAATCCTAAATCCAATGCCCTATAGATTTTCATCCATTAAATAAGCTTCAATTTAAATATGAATTGTAACCAAACTTAGCTGCTATATTTTTTTACTTAAACAAAAATTTTAAAAAGTGAAAATTCGCAATGGCTTCTAATTATAATTTGATTTGTTTTGGCGCAGGAATTTTCTCCGACGACCTGGACCTTCACATGAGTATAGCACTTGGCCAACTGACAACTGCTTTCCAAGCAGAGCTAGTTGCCATTATAGAAGGTGCAAGAGCAATTCTGGATAGAAGTGTCCAGAGTAAAATCGCTAAGATAGCTACCGATAGTAGGGCTTTAAATAACAACAAAATATCCTCAGGATTAACACTCCAATGTCACGGCACACTAGAACAAGTGGCCAAGTACAACACCCTGCAACTCATTTGGGTTAAAGGACACGTTCGAACATTTGGCAACGAGCAGGCAGACGAACTGGCTAGACAAGGCTCGGGGCAGCCTTTTTGGAGCCCCCAACCTGCCATGGCACCGTCATCAAGTCTATTCAATGCCTTACTGAAACAAAAATCCCAGGACCGACGTATCGACAGGGTAAATTTAGACAAGTGTCACCAAGCAAAAAAGGCTATAACGGCCCCCTCGCTGAAACTGACACGATTCTGCATGCAACTACCTACAAGAAGACTACGTCTACTCGTAGGAATACTTTCAGGACAATGTAAACTAAACAAACATATGCATCGCATTGGTTTAGCAGACAGTCCAATCTGAAGAGGAAGAAACTGCCCCGGTTCGCCTCGATCAGAGGTCCCATGTTAAGGAAGTTCTGGCTGGACATGGCTGGAATTCATTGAAAGGGTGGGATGGCTCGAGGAACGCTGACAGTCAAACACTGCTGAACCTGGGGGTAGTACAATGGGCCCAATTGAGGCACGTGAATTCTTATTCACCCCCTCGCCAAATCCAGAATCCAGGAGCTTCAATTTAAATATAAATTCTAACCAAACTTAGCTATATTTCTTTACTTAAACAAAAATTTTATAAAGAGTCGAAATGCTTCTAATTATAATTTGATTTGTTTTAGATGCCATACGAATAAATAATAAATAAACAATCACAATAAGCATTCCCAATCAATTCGTGTCCGCAACTACATAATGCGCTCTAATTAATAATTAACGTAGGCGGAGTCGATACAACGGTTAATTGTAGATTATCCAATTCAAACTCACTTATCTAAATACAAGATTTATCTCGGGCATTGTCAATCGTCACAGCCATAACAATAAAACCGACTGGACTGTAAGTAAGCAGTATAGTTATGTAGCGGTGGCTATATTACATGTGCTATTGCAGTGGCCTGCTATCTTATATGGAAAGGATAGAAATTCTAATCGCTTCTATATCCCTGACTCTTTATTTACTGCAAATTATATGAATAAAACCATCGTTACTTGCCATGCTACGGTCGTGGCTTGCTTAAATTAACACCGACAACTTCACTTGTCACTTGCTTCATAAAGTCAGTTATTGTCACATTTTTTTTAAGCTCGTTGAATATAAATTGTTTTCAACATTGACCTAATCTACAATAAACTATATTATATTTTGTAAGTAGGTACTTCCAATATCAAAAACGCTCCTAAAGTTATCTTTATGGTCTTAAGTAATTCCCGATGATGGCCTAAATATTATTTTAAACTTGAACTTTCCAAATGTCCTATTTCTTGGACAAGATTTGGTTCTGTACGAAAAATAGAACGTGTTCTATCTTCAAACTATACATACCTGTAGCCCAAAAATGTGTCGTTCCAAATACAAAAAGTACAAAATAATGTCGGCCTTAAGTAAATTCGTGTCGTCATTGAATCATTAACAACTCAAGTAACATTACGAGCGCTTGAAAATTTTATTGAATTTCTCTCGTTGTATGATTGCTGCACGCTTCCGCCGCGTTTCATTTCAAAGTGCATAAATTACGCTCGCGAATGAATAATCAGAATTATGATTGCGTTTCTGTTTTTGTTATTCTAATCAAATTATTTACATAAGCGTTGAAGTTTTACACGTTCAGGAACAATAAATAATTTCGCGGCGGCATAAACTGATTTAATCGGCGAAATAGTTTAATTGGTAGTTTCTCTTCGGGCTAATTTATTGAAAAGTTGTTGCCCGCATTAATTCTCCTCGTGAGATTCCCAGAATTTTTACGGAAAACGATTAAGCGCGTACCCATCCGCACGACGATAATTTGTGTGGTGGAGAAGTGACATTGAAAATCGAGAGTGCTGTGAGCGGATGTTCATGCAGATCAGGTGTAATGATGGGAAGAGCGTCCATTGTTACATCGTGGGACAATCCGTATTACACTGCCTTACTGAACAAAAACGCCACCTTAAATCATGGGTGGAAGTGGAAACAAATAAAAAAGTTATGTGTGTAGATAACGCAGAGTCTTTCCCATGGCTCTGTTCCATTTTATTATTATTTTACGTACAAGTTATTATAATTAAGGGATATCTGATGATGTACGAGAGCAGACATTTAATTATACCAGCGTTTACTAATTAGGCTATAATCATGATTATCATTTATGATTTAGTCTCTTAACGATGGTAAGTGAATTGTTCGTCTTCAGTTCAAACCACCACTAATATTTTATGTTCTTAATCATGTAGTGGAAATTATGATCAGTACTAGACTTCCATAAAGCCGTCAATTTAAAACTACAGGAACAGGAAACAATAAACTTTTAATTATTACACACAGAATTGATTTCTGATTTACTAATTGAAGTGCTATATCGTTATTACAACAGGAAAAACACTTACGCCTTTCATTAATTTTATTTATATGTACAGTTGCAATTAAAAGAAATGTCTTACCAATAAATGTAAACGCGTGATTTTATACATTCGGATCACCGTAACAAACAGGCGGTCAAGCATGCATTAACAAGAATTCGATGCCTGTTCGTTTGTCCGCTTACTCGTTTCAGCAATCAGAAATGATTTGGGAGCAATGGATGAAATCAACGATTTAAGATAAAAGGTGTTTCACAGCGATATGTCTTTCTTTTCTTTGACCCCCGGAATTTGAGAAGTAAAAGTCTCTATAAAACAAGGACTTTTGTGGTTCCCATTCCAGCTGAAATACTCCCTTCGATTGTGCTACACTTATTCTACTATGGTTATGCGTGTAATTATAAATAAATAAATAAATCGCTTATTTAAATTCAATTTTTCTATGGTTTGAACTTTCTTCCTTGGCCACCGCGGTTAATGCGGCAGAGAAAATTTCACGCAGTTTTACCTGAAGCCTTGAGTTTAAAAACAGAACAAAGAATGAAAGATTTCCGTATCCTTTATAAATGAGGCTCAGAAAGTGTTCGTTTTCATTCGGAAAAACCTAATAATGAATTGACTTAGGGAAGGTTCCGCGGTAATTTTTATTCACTTGCACTTCTTTTGTTCTGTAATGAATCACGGTGTTATATAAACAGCCCACATTTACGACCGACAATTGCAAGATAACGCAGCCATTGTCTGCCTGAGAACTGAAATATAAGGTTAAGGTGAGGTTATGCCTTCTTTATGTTTTGAAAAACAAAAGTAATTTTTCCGCTGAAAATCACACGTTCGGTTAACAAGCGCGTTCTCTCTGAATTAATACTTGGAAAATAAAACTTTGCCTTACGTAAGTCGAAAGAAACCAATTGAATGAACTTTTATTTCAGGCTTTCAATAAATCGTGAGTATCTCAGTCATTGTTGCTCGGTGGTTGTCAATTAATCTCCACAATAGGAAACAGATTTTCATTGAACGTTAAACGGCTGTAAAAATCAACCTGAAAAGATGGATTGTGTGTCTGCCTCGTGATGCAATTAGGCTAGATTTCCCTGTCTTACGTAAAGGTACGGGAATGTTGTGAAACAGAAAAGTCACTACTCACTCGGACCGATAATAACACATAAATCCTACCAAATCCAATTTATGTGGGATTTCTAAACGTACACACACACAAGGCGAAGCGCATACAGTAAAATATGCACCGCTGACATGACTGCGATATAAATTAGTGAAAACAAACGATATTGTGATAACTCAATGCAAATCACAACACGACATATCTACAAACGGGTCGTGATAACCGAGTGAAACCGTGGGCCGCTACTCTTTGAGATTCTTCCGATAACTAAATCGTTTCCGATTCATTTTCACGTTAATTGATTTAACATAGGAGATAGAAAATTAAAAGTGTAATGGACGTTTAGGCAACAATAACCATAAATTAATTGAAAAAAGCGCACCGATCTAATCTGGTCAAGTTACGCCGGATTTTAAACGGACCGAATTAAATCTAATCGATTAGTTCTTGTTTCTTTCGAATCAGATCATGTAAATGCTTTTTGTATCGGGGTGACCCAAATTTGGGGATACTTTTGCCTGTTAAACCAGGAATTTCTGTTGCTTAGACACAAAGACGCACTTTTACATTAAAAGAAAGTTGTTGCGTCATTTTCTTTTACAAAATCTAAATTTGCAGGACCATTTAGCAACTCATTTCTTTATCGAGCACTTCCTTGATGTAAGCACATGCAAACAAAACAAAACTATTGTCATTTTATATACTGAAGCATCGTTTCCACAATTCAGGGAATTCACAGAATATGTGGGTGTGCGTTGGGGCATCCTAGCACGTCAAAAAAATTCCAATCTATTTTTTATAACAAAGTCGTCGCCAAGAAACAAAATGTTTACATCAAGACCGTTTTAATTTAACCTTCTGTATAAAAATGACTAAAACCCCTCGTAGTTTCACCGGACTAGAATGACTGGATTACACACAAACGTGTAATCGCTTAATCGTCCATTTTAACTGCTACAAGTTATGTTACATATTCCAAACAGGTAATTATCAAGTATTACGTAGAGGCTGGGCAGCGTGTTTCACTTTCTCGCGATTAGTATGACCTTTGACCCCTGTTTAACGCCCTCGCAGCACCTCACACGCGATCATTCGCGATCACCACCGACATTCCGCGTTTATGGCGCGTTCGAAGATTCGTTCATTCGATATCTATGAGTTTCTGGAGTTTCAGTTTCACGCTTTTCGTTACATTTCCAACTTTCATTTATATAAAAAAAGCAAAGCCTTCATTTTACTTGTCCTCGTAGAATTCTAATAATATTCTTCATTAAGAAAAGAAAAAAGAATGGATTTCACTGATGCACCTGCAATTAAACTCAAAGATTTACGACCAACAGTAGATGCTTGAGCCTTAAGTGATTTGTCTTGTGCTAGAAGTACACACAAGTTTAAGCATGTGCTGTAAAACTAAACTAATTAGTTAAAGTTATCGTAAACCGCCGCGGCGTGTCCGTTTCTACGGTTTAACTATCATCCTTGAAGTAGGCTTGAGTAAAATCGTTCCGAAGGCCAGATGGTCTCTGGCAGGATTTCGTCCTAGTTTTCCAGATTTGGCATTATTTGTAAGACGGCGTCCAATTAGCATTCGTAATACTAATTTAATTTATTATTTTATGTTTGGAACGCAAGAAAAATATAATTACTTATTCTGGGAATATGTTAAGGTCTTCATTTGTAATCGTTTGCGTAATTCACGTTTTCATAATAAGGATTCGTCGATCTTTTTCATATTATTGAGGTTCGTTTGGAGATCAAACTCAGTCACTTCTAGCATTGCCCTCCAATAAATACCAACGACATCTCAATTGAAATCCCTTTTTTGTCCTATTTCTTCTAACACTTCAGATTCGTCAGTTCTGTTCATAGTAAAAGCGTCCTCCTTACTTCGCTTGCCATCCATCTATTTTTGAAAAGGATTTGGGTTTATATTTGAGAAGATTCAGATCCTTCCTCCGTAACAGGAGGAGTCATTGAAGACAAAAAAAAACATTCAAAACGGAGATGGCATTTCAATAGCACTGATTAGGAAATGATATTACAAAGGGAGGTTTTTCTACCCACCAAAAGAATACGCAAATATTAACCAATCGTAAGGTAAGATTAAGGTTAAAAGAGAACAGCTTCAAGGAAGACGCGATCCACTTTTCTAGAGTTTCTTCAAAGTCGCTCTTGGTTTGATCATTAACTTCTAGACTGTTTGCAATAAACAGCTTTACATTATGCGTTATACAAGCGAACTGTACATAAATGACAAGAGCTTGAGAGGATCCAGCCTAAGGTAAAGCTTCAAAGTCTATATTTTGAAGAAACTGTTTCCTGGATGTTTATAATGTTGTTATTTATAAAGTAGTAAGCAAATGAATTCGTCTCCAAGTAAGAACATGTGTAATTGAGTACACGCAAAGAAATTAACAAGATACTTGAATTACATACTTTCATTTACACCGTCCACAAGTAAAATATTCATAACCTACATCTATGTCAGCATAAAATTTCAAGAATGCGATCCCACTCGACGAATAAGCGCGCATATTTCCGTTTATTTTGATTGCTTCCTACTAAACATTTATGAATTCATAAATACAGCTAGCTCTCGGCCGACGATCGGGTTTAAACTCCGCTATAATTACGCTGACCAGGAAAGTGTGAAGAGAAAATATTGTTATTACGGCGTTCGTAAATAATCCACAAAAAGAGAAACTTCAATTTCCAATTGTAATCGGTTTTTGCGCTGGGGAAAAAATCATCAAGAACCCACTTGAATTTTAATTAAAAGAGCTTGTTCTTATGTAATTTTACGCTTTTGTGGATTTTACTAAAAATTAGGTCTAAAACAATTACGTTTCCGCAGTGCTCGCATTTTTACAATGCAAGCGGAGACTTTCTAGATGTGTTAGATATGATTTCTTTTTTTAAACTATGACTCATCGTGAAATATAATTTTTCAATCGCGCTTTGTGCGTTTTCAACATTAAAGCATCCTCGCTATTACTGCATGACAACAATGACAACCAACAAACATTACATTACATTGCTTCAGCCATTTTGATTCTGCCTATAATAATAACAACCAGGGAAAACATACAACATCAAAGGAAAGGCTAACTACACTAATATGAATTCGAAAAGCATTCTAAATACCTACCCATCATCCTATAGCGTCGCCAAATTAAATTCATAGCCGACGCAACATTGTGAAATACCTCATTTCCTATTTACAAAAAGTACAGTCATGGTAATGTGTAATTTAAATATGTATTAGTTTTTTTTTTAATTACGACGATTAATAAGTTCGAGCCAGGATGTGACGCGCGTTAAACAGAATCACACACACGAAACATTACCTGTACAGGAAAGGCGATTTCGCAATGCTCAGGAAACTCTTTCCTCTTTCTCAAAACTCGTCTGCCGGACCAGATAGTCTGGCTTGATTAGTTTCGTTATTAATTGCACGCAAAAGTGTGTTAATAGTTGAAATGGTGCTGAAAAGTACTATTTCAGGTGAGTTCCCGTTTATTTTACACTCGAACTAACAAAGAGAAGAAAATGTAAGAGTAATCTAGGCCTTAAGATTATCAATTGATAAAGATTTCCCATTTCTCAGTGTCCTTGCATTTGTACCTTGTAGTCTTCGTTTATTTTATGTTGGTTTCATTTTTCTCATCTTGTATGTTTCTTTAAAACATTCGTCCCATCTGGGTATTATTTCTGATGCTTCCAGTAAAAGCCTTCTTTGTTATTTGTTTGTTGTTTGTTTTGCTATCTCTACCTATTTTTCTCCGAATTTTACCATTCTCAATTCTTTACTAATTTATCTTTAAGTGATTTCCTAGCTTCTTTGTTTTTAATTTGTGATAGTTCAGTTTGCTCTTTCAGATATTCTTTCCATATTTTTCTTAATTTTAATAATCTTCTTCAATATCCTGTTTATCGTATTTTGTCCGAACTTGCCCGTTAGTCTGTGCCCCCGTCCCTATTGTTTCCCAATCTTGCATTAAAGTCTCCCATAATAGTTAATTACTTTTAACCCTGTCTATATAGAAAACTGATGCGTGATAAGTAAAGATCGGAAGCACATATTTTAATGTCATCAAGAAGAAAACGAGTAATTTGTTTACGAAAAAGAATCAAAATTATATTTAAGTCGGTTTCATTGCGGAATGGGGGGCGCCCAAATTTGTTTTACGCGAATCCTCGTAGTGCGTCGTGACGACAAGATGACGTCGGAATATATGATTCCGATCTCTAGTGATAAGTGTTGGAATTGCAGAAAAACTTACTCCCTATAATTTGTGCTGAGAAAGTATGATTTGTGTGTGTCCGAAATGTAAATATCAGGTAACCAAAAAAGTTCGTGCGGTTTCCTTTTTTATATAGATTGCCATGAATATTTCTTAAGTTGTTTATCGATAGCACTTGTTTATATATTGTCACCTATTTCAGTATTAATCCGTCTTTCACTTAATGCATACAAATTTGACGACAATTGTTTAATGCATGTTTTAAAATAATTTAAAATGGCAACGAATAAGACTTTAATTCGAGGTTGTTTACTCTATGAGTACAAACTCGGCACTAAAGCTGCTGAGGCGGCACGAAAAATATGTATTGCATTCGGAGATGATGCTGTAAGTGATCGAACAGCACAGAAGTGGTTCAAGAAATTTTCTTCGGGAAATTTCAGCTTGACCGATGAAGCACGCTCTGGGAGACCGAAGATCATTAACAACGAGGATATTAAAGACGTTGTGGAGGCAAATTCCAGTACAACGTGCTTAGAGTTAGCAGAAAGGTTCAATGTGAGCGATGAAACCATTCGTTTGCACCTTCACCAGCTAGGAAAGTCGTGGAAGTTAAGCAAATGGGTCCCACATGAATTATCAACTGATAACAAATCAAGTCGTCTTACCATTTGTTTGGCAAATCTTTCACGCAATGAAAATGAACCTTATCTTGATCGGTTGTTAACTTGCGACGAAAAGTGGATACTGTACTCCAATTCTAAGCGTTCTTACCATTGGTTGTCGCCAACTGACCCGATACCACACACTCCAAAGGCTTCCTTGCACCCGAAAAAGATTTTATTGTGTGTTTGGTGGACAGCAGCCGGAATTGTTCAATATGAATTTTTGGAAACAGGCCAAACCATCACTGCTGTGTTTATTGTGAACAGCTTCAGAGAGGACAAGCAGAACTCATCTAGAAGAAGCCTTCTTTGATCAATCGAAAGAAAGTGCTTTTCTTACAGGACAACGCTAGACCTCATACCGCAAAAGTGACCCGGAAAAAAATTTCTGAACTTGGCTGGGAAACGTTACCTCACCCTCCTTATTCGCCTGACATTTCGCCAAGTGATTGTCACCTTTTCTTGTCTCTTGACAATTATATGAGGCATAAGCAGTTTAGAACCCGAGTTAATGTAATAAATGCAGTCCATCAATTTTTTGATTCAAAATCCGTGAATTTCTATAATACCGGAATACAAAAATTGGTGTCACGTTGGCAAAAGGTCATTGAGTGTGATGGTAATTACTTCGATGAATAATAGTATCTTACTGGTTTGTAATAAATTTTTATATTTTACCACCAAAAACCGCACGAACTTATTTGGTTACCTGATAGTATTGAGATTAATTATTGATTTATTGAAATTACTTTTCGTTTTGTTTCCACGCGTTGATAAATCTCGAGCGGCTTCACGAGTTTGCCTTATTAAATTATTCCTTGAGCGCGCAAGTTGTACCTAAAGCAAAAATTCCTGCGACTTTCGCTTTTAGTCCTTACAGAATCCTTAGCAAGTCTTTATAAACAATTACTTAATATTCTTAAATGACATTTGACTATTTTCTTTCTTTCAAAAATTTCATTTGAACTTTCTTCGACGAGCGATAACCATCTAGTTTATATCAAGGAAACGGTCGTAGTACTCCATTTACGCGTTGCAATAATAAGTTGCATAAGATATTTTCTTATTTATAAATTTCTCTAAATACCTTGCGTATAAATTAAAACGAATGCCCGCGTACATGGCTTATGACAAGGACGGATAGTGTTATGTGTAAAGTATGCAAGTGATCCATTTCGGCTTCAGGACAAGACGAGATGCGGTTCATATTTCACGGCTGGTAGTTCCAGCGAAGGACGGCAGGCTCCGCCACCCGCTTAGACGGCGTTCTACACTCGACCAGTTAGTTGGTCGACGTGTTTTACATCATCGGCGATCAATTTTTAGAAAATTCCAAAAGGGATGTTTGGTCGATAAATTTGAAAAAAATGTCTTATCAAAAGAGATCAAATTTTTAGAATATTTCAGGAGGGGGACGTTAAGCGTAAACAATAATTGGGGCTTTCCACTCAAAAAATAAAAGTCGATCGAGTTTTAGAAATTCAATGTCTCCTGGCACTTTGAGACTTCCCTGAATCTCAATCAGTCTCATCAAAAGAGATCAAATTTTTATTATAGAAATCTTCTTTGAAAATTATTACAAGAATGATCAGTTGGAGAAAGGTCTGGACCTTAAGCGAGAAAAAAAATTGGGGTCGTTCAAAAAATAAAAGAAAAACGAGTTTTCGAAATTCATATTGTATTCCGTACTTTGAGATTCCGTTTCTGTGGCTTTGCGTTCTTGAAATTGTCAGTCAAAAATTTTTATCGTTATTAACATTGAAAAAGATTTAGAAAATGCATACTTTCTGTTTTAATCGAAAAGGAAAAACTCCTCACGCATGTACAGTAGCGCACAATAAAATCCAAGCATATTATTTTCTAATAATAAATTTATTGTTTTGGTAAGTATTAAATGTTTGACATTTCAAATATTTTTTACGTGCTGCCAATAATATGCATAAAGGTCTCAACGCAAGCCTGTTTCACCAAAATTGTTTTAATATGAGTGATACGTCACATTCTTGTCCGGATTTTATTGTCCGCTACTGTATATGTTGTACAAATAAACACCAAAGTGTACAGGAGGTACAACACAGAGAAATGTACGATTCTTATAAATTTTATTTTAACCAGTGTCGGATCTAGGCGGAGGTGTCGAAGAAGGCCCTCGAGGTAAGTACAAAAGGCTTCAGGTCTTCCTCGGGTTTACTATTTTTTTAAAGGAAGCAAAATTGTAGCTTTTTCCAATTCTCAAATACTGTAACAAACCAAAAGTTGTCTCTCTCTAACGTTTCGTCTGTAGATTTGATTGATATTAAGTTTATTTGACAAGATGTGGAGGAAAACTTTTACATAATTATTTATGGAATAGCTGTACTTATTTTGTTCTTAGGAAAAAAGTACAATCAAACGCTAATGACCAATCAAATGGCTATGTATCAATTCGTTCAAAAAAATGTCAACCGAATTTAGAGGCCCTAGAAGACTCTGTTGTAAAGCAAGTTTTATTCCAAAAGAGCAACGATATTGAAGCCAAAATTATTAGTACTGATGCTTGGAGGGGTACAATCATCCACATTACTTCGTGGATCCGTGATTGGTACAGACTGTACATTGATTTTTTAATGGTAACGTAGTCTAATTATCATTAGGGATCGGAATAGCATATTTTGACGTCATCAATTTGATGTCTGTGGTCTAAGCAAGTATCTGTCATCTGCTCATCTGGTATTCGTGTAAACATATGAATGAATATTTTTTTTATCTATGTCTATGAAATTATGACGTAATGGTGGACCAAATCTGGTCAGTGCAAAAACACAAAATATAAAATTCCGACTCCTACTTTTAAATATAGTCGAGAATTCATTTTATATTATACTCTTGATGTTTTCAATATTTCATATTTGTGTGTCCTTGCGTTAATCTAAAAGTCATTTTTAAACTAAAACTTATTGTATCAGACAACTCAAGGCGCAAGATGTTTTTTAATCGATATGGTCCTCAATCTTCAAAAGAAATTCAATCTCTTGCTTAGAACAAACAAAAAGAAAATCTATCTAAATAATAAATATTTTGAGGAACAGCTTCCAAGAAGAAAAAAAAATTAACGAAGCGCTTTGTAAATTGACACCTTAAAGATGTTTCCTCCCCAAAATAAATAAGCAAAGGCAAAATTTTATGAATCCATATTTACACAAGAATAAATCCACTCGAAGGCGAATTTAAAATAAAACGCGTCAACGTGCCAGGCGAATGAACGCGATTTTGATTTTCGCTCGCCGGCTTGTGACTTTTCTGGTCGACTGGCTGGTAGTTGTATCATATATCATTCGCTGACGTGTCGTAATAGTATGATAATATGTACACACTCCGGAGCAGGCAATTTTTACTAAGCAGATTACAATATCAATCTCTTTCCCCGAGGCTCCTGCTCGGGCTTCTTATCCTTCGTTTTAGCATCCCTTTTATAAGAGGGTGTTTAGTCGCTATTCCTTATGGAAATTAAAGTTAATGCATAAGCTGAGACAGTGATTTGGGCTTTAAGAAAAAATTCAAGCACTATGAGTTATACGCTTGGGCTTAGACTTAAATCCAATTTCTTTTGTAATTTCGAAAGAACAAAATATGTATGCCTCTCTTCATAATTGAAGTAAATGTGTAGTTTGTCAAATACTTAAAAACAGGCGAGGATTATAAAAATCAAAGAAACATTCAGGAATTAGTTTGAAAAATAACACTGTGTTACAAATTTGGATATTTTTATGCCATATAGCGTAAGTTGTAGATTTGGTTGAGTAATAAATTTTGGCATACATGAAATGTCCCATACATACATATCATACAATGATCAAAAAACCATTTTTCAGTACATGCGTGCACTTAGAAAATTGTAACTTTTCCATCACCGATTTTTGATTGCGACATTGCGTTGAAAAGAGAAACCTTTTCAACGTTACATAAAAATTGAAAATTGGTTAAAAAATGGCGGTGTTCTACTCGTAGATATTGTAAATTTTTACCATTCTTGCACATTTTTCCATATTCATCGGCAATTTCTGTAAAATTTTAATGTATAGAATATTTCTTTTAATTTTAGCCTAAAACTGCATACACTTGTGTATTCAACGCGTCCGTGATCATTAAAATCAGTTAAGATTTGACCGAGATATTGAGTTTTGAATACATACATCGTTAAAAGTCATCATTTAACGTGAATGAAGATAATTTATTTGTTTATTTTAAGATGATATTCAGATTGTTTGATTTTGTTTTTAATTTGACAGTTTCCGTCATTATAGCAACAACAACAACAAATTTTGTTACGCTAAATATTCGTTTTACTTGAACGTTGCTTTTATGTCCATTAATTAAATTATTTAAAGTAGCAACGTTACAAATAAATAGATACAAAGGTGCATTACTGGTGACTTTTATTTTATTCTAAATTGGCAAGAAAAATGTGAATATTCCATTAGTGCAGGCTGAAAATGTCATTTTGCCCCCATTGCATTTAAAACTTGGTTCTATAAAACAATTCGTTAAAAAATTAGACAACAATAGTGAAGTATTCCATCACCTTAAAGCAATATTCCCAAAATTGAGCGAAGCAAAGATAAAAGAAGGTATTAGATATTTTATTTTGTTAACTGCAATTAGTATTTCACTTAAGGCCCGATCTTTCCACCCCCTAATAAAGTTCTCGATAACGTTATTTGGCAAATAACTTGATTTTTATGAATTGTTTCCATGGTGATTCGTAAAGTTATTCGCTGAATAAATTTATCAGGAGATGGAAAGATCGGACCTTAGTGTTTTAATTTGTTAGGTATATTTATTGGGCCCCAAATCCAGAAGCTTATGCGAAGTATTGAATTTTAAAACAAATTAAATACTATATTTATATAATATATAGAAAGGCAAGCTTGGAACAGTTTCATAGCATTGGGCGACAATATCCTAGGCAACACCAGAAGCGTCAATAAATTTTTGAGCGCTTACAGCGACATGGGCTGCAACATGTCAATAAAAATTCATCTTTTACATGCCCATTTGGATTTCTTCCTAAGTAATCTGGGTCAGTTCAGCGACGAATAAGGGGAACGATTCCATCAGGAAATTGTAGAAATTGAAAAACGTTTTCTAGGAAAGAACAAAATCAGTATGCTTCCTGAATACTGCTGGTCTCTAAAACGAGACATTGATGATACATCTTATAAAAGTAAAAGATCAGCTAAACATTTTTAAATCTTATTTTAGCAAAATAATAATTACCAATCAAAAAAGGTATTTTATTTTTCAAATTTTATTCAAAACTCAATATCTCAGTGATATCTTAACGGATTTTAATGATCTTATCAATTGTGCATAATTTTAAATAAAAGTGACAGCAAGAATCCAATAAAGCAGAATTTTTCACATAATGGTCGATAAATGTGGAAAAATGTGAAAAATGGTAAAAATTTCTAATATTTATATATGGAACTCTTTTAACCAATTTTCAATTTTTATATGACGTTGGAAAGGTCCATTATTTCTCTTTTAAACACAATGTTACATTCAAAAATCGGTGAAAAAAAAAGGAAGTTATAAATTTGTAAATGCATGCATATACTGAAAAGTGGTTTTTTGACCATAACATCATTTTTTACATACCAAAGTTCTTTACTCGACCATATCTACAAACTACATTACATGACATGAAAAGTATTTTTTCGCTGTTACACCGTGTAATTTAAGGTGTTGTTCAATCAAATTAGATATTAGAAAGTAAATCAAACTTACAAAATTATATATGGGGAGGAGTCATGTCACAATTACATTTCTTTGTTTTATTTTTATGCCTTATGGAATAAAATTATTTTTGGCCTTAGTTTAGAAAATCTTTAATCTTTAATCCGAATCGTAAAGTAAAATTTGAATGTACAGGGTGATTCATGTATTTGCAGTAATAGGTAGGTCAGTTTTGTTAAATGGATCGCCCTATATATTTCTATACTTTTGAAATCTGCTCTGTTCATTTGAGTTCAACGACCTATAATACTTATGAAAACGACATACAATACTTATGAAAACGCGAAGCTAGCTAACTTAAGTTTTAAAATAAAAAATATTTTTTCACAAAGATTGACTTATTGGCAAAAACCTAGTCTGTAGTTTTAAAGCTGTTCATGTTACCTAGTTTTGCGTTTTCATTAAATCTCTTTAAAATCACTATCTTTATGATTTAAAGTATTGTAGGTCATTGAACTCAAATGTGTAATAGTAGTAACAATAATAATAATAATAAGATATTTCACATAAGGGAGACGCAATTAGCGTGTATCAAAGCATACTTCGTATCAGAATTAGAGGGCGACTCTGGGGGGAGTCAATCTTAATCTAGAATCTAGAGCTATTAGACGTCAAAAAACTACAGATTTTCAAAAAAAAAAATAATAAGAATATTGGTCGCAATTTATAAGAGAGAATATCAAAATTTACGTGAGGGAGTAAAACCATCTCACGTGCTAATGACCTTTCTGGTCAAACCTATGTATTTAGAAGCTATCAGTGGGAAAAGCGAAACGTCGAACAACAACAAATTCAACACACAGCAAAACCCACAAGATATCGATACATAAAAATATTACTTTGATCAAATGCTTAGGTAAATGTAGATCTTCATCGCTTGAGACTCACAAAGATGTCCCGCAGGGGTCCATACTGGTACCAGTATTATTTAACCTTTATATAAACGATCTACCTTTGAACTTAAATGCTGTTAATAAATGCGTAATCTATGCAGACGATATTGTCTTGGTTAATTACGGAAAAGATGTTGAGATACTTTCAATTAATGCGATTGAGGATATAAAAAAGTGGCTTCAAGAAAATCAATTATTGCTAAATGAAACTAAATCACAGTTCGTACAGTTTTGCACTAAAAATGCAATGAATTTAGTAATGCAAAAGTTGATTCTCTTCAACGCGTATCCACAGTTAGATATTTGGGGTACGATTTGCACGAGAACTTGGATTGGACTGAACGCATAACCAATTTATCTAAAAAAGTTGGTAAAAATATATTTGCCTTAAGAAAACTTTCTTATCTATGTGACACAGAAACTTGCAGGACCTTTTATTTTAGAAAAATATATTCTCTGTTAAAGTATGGATTACTACTGTGGGGGAGAAGTTCGCATTCTAATACACTTTTCATATTGCAGAAATCATGCATTCGTATTATTCATAAGTTACCTTTTAGATCGTCATGGAGAACTTGCTTCATAGAAAATAATTATTTAACTCTATCAAACTGTCTATATTCATAAAAATTTACATAGTTTTGAATCCAGCACTGCAAGCGAAAACTATAGCATACGTCAACCAACTTTGTTTTTGCCAAGATGCAGATTAGAAATGCGCAAAAAGGGTCCTCTTTGCTCAGCTATTAGAGTTTACAATAAACTTCCCAGTAGAATTAAAGAGGCATCCTCCCTCGTTTCGTTTAAGAAAAATTTAAAATGTTGGCTCATCCGAGAATGCTATTATTCTTTGAAAGATTTCTGTTAGTAAATTAATGTATGTATTTCTTTGTGATAATTGTATATGGTACAATGTTTCCTTGCAATTGTTTATTTATTTTTTTTTCTGACGATGTCTATGTCTTTCTAAGATTTAATGACAATATGCATTGTCAGTGTCTTTTTGTAAAGAATGGGCCGTACTTCAAGGATGGCTACTTTGGATCAAAATAAATCGATTTAGACCAATTTTGCTTCATTAATAATGTTTATTATTTATTTATTTATTATTATTATTATTTTGCTAATATTGCCGAAAATATTGTAGTAAATTTACCTGTTTTAACGGAATCAGACAATAATCCGTATAGTGCAGGTACAGCTTTGGATCGTTCGTTTTTCATGCAACCTACAACTACTACTGAAATTAGTAACATAATCAGAGTACTTAAAAACTCAAACTCGAAAGACTTTTACGGCATTAACAGTAAACATCTAAAAAATATATGTGAACTTATAAGTCCTATATTATGTCATTTATACAATTTATGTTTTGAGCAGGGTACCTTTCCAAGGCTTTTAAAGTATCAGTGGTCGTTCCTATACTAAAGAAGGGTAATCCAGAAGAAAAAAATAATTATCGACCGATATCTCTTGTGCCAATTTTAGGAAAGATTTTGGAAATTTTAGTTAAAAATAGGCTATTAAAATTTTTAGATAAATTTAATGTACTTAACAAAAATCAATATGGTTTTAGGCCTAGACATAGTTGCGTTCAGGCAGTTGAAGCGCTCGTGAGGCACATAGTAGAGGGTTTTGAAGAAGGTAAACATACAGCAATAGTTGCCTGTGACTTAACAAAAGCCTTCGACTGTGTTCAGCACGAACTATTAATAAAAAAATTACCATATTGCGGTATACGCGGTACGGCGTTAAACTTTTTTAGAAATTATTTACTAAATAGAAGTCAATGTACCAAATTTAATGGCATACTATCAGGAGGAGTGCTTATCAAATACGGTGTCCCTCAAGGATCTGTGTTGGGACCGGTTCTCTTTTTGTTGTACGTAAATGACCTAAGTAAGTTCATGGAGCCCATGCATTCTATACTTTACGCCGACAACACAAATTTATTTTGTTCTGATAACAACATGGACGTCCTGTTAGATAAGATACAATTTATGAAAGAAAACGCAGAGCAATGGTTCGTAAGAAATTCATAACAGCAAAACCCAATCTATGATTTTCTCAATAAATCATATTAAAACATCAAATAGCACTATTAAACTTTTAGGCATAATATTAAATGATAATTTGTCATGGTGTGCACATATTAAATCCATTAGCTCCAAGTTATCTTCCGCAATATTTGTACTAAGGCAATTGTCAAATCTAATCTCCCTAGAACACAGTAAAATGGCATACTACGCCTTATTTCACCCACATGTTCTTTATGGTGTACGGCTTTGGGGTGCATCAGCGGACTCAATTATAATATTTCGTTTGCAAAAATTGGCAGTAAGAGCTATGTGTAAACTAAAGTACGACGCCCATTGTAAAAAATACTTTATACAGTTGGGTATTCAAACAGTCCCTGCTGTTTTTGTTTATAATACCTTAGTGTATATCCACGAAAATAGGAACAACTTTGCTACTGTAAATGAAAATCATACGTATCCCACTCGATTTGGAAATCTTTTAAAACAGTCGAGAATAAAATTAACAAAATCAAGAAAGAATACTATTAATTTGAACTTATACAACTCACTTCCATCCAACATGAAAGGCTATACTTTGACAAAATTTAAAAATACTCTATATGATAAACTTAAGTTGTTGGCACCATATTCTATAGAGGAGTTTTTACAAAATTCCGCAACTTTAGTGTAAATCAGCAAGTCACGTCTTGATTGTGTGTTTGGTACAAAATCTGATCTGCTTATGCATAACTTGGTTTTATATATTTATTTTATAATGTTTTAAATAGAGTTTTAAAATGTTTAATGTTTACTTTTCACCATATTTTTATTGTTATAGGATATTGAAATCTTCTTGACTTGCCATAAACATTACTTTATGTTATTGTACTAGACGTAATGCAAATAATGTAATAATGGCTAATAAACGTTATCTTATCTTTACTGGTTTAGTAAGTTAGCGAACTTACTGCACTTATTTCTTATTTTTTGAAGTTGAAAAACCCGGGCCTTAAAAACACATGAATCCTTTTTTTTAAGCGGGGAGTGATAAAATTAAAAATCGTATTCCTTCTCTATAACATTGTTAACATTTTTTTTTGCCGTACTTTACTGTAGTTTTATTTTATATTTATAAACTAAATATTATACAAATGAAAAGACAAACATGCTTTAGTTTCAGTGCCGAAAATCACAGATTTTACCTCGTTTTGCAATAGATCGACAGAGACAGGCAATGTGTATTCAATTCGCTCTGAAAAAGATTTAATTTGAGTAAAAAATAATGAGTTAATAAAACGTTCCGCGAATAAACGCATCCAGTAACTCTCAAACTCAAATAATTACTTAGATAAAATTTATTATACGCATCTAACATCGTGAAAATTATTGCAATTTTTTATAATCGTCTAAAATCACTTTCATTCGATGAATAAATGAATATTATGTATTTATTCATGCAAACGAATAAATGAATTATTCGTCATTCACAAATAACGAATAAATTTTGCCGAACTCTAATTTCTGATCAACAGTTTGAAGATGTATCCTGTCTGCCGCAGACAAAGGATAATTCATTCGTTTGTGTCTCAATTTAATAATTTGTGTTTCCTTGACTTTTAATTTCCTGAACATTTGCAATGTCTTTACTATTTAATAAAGAAAAATCAACGTAAAAGAAACCAATAGATTTTTCCCCGTCACATTCCACGCTCTACACAAATTAATAAATTGATAACACGTATGTACTTTGCCACCGTAGAGTTATTGCTTTTCACGCATTTGTGAACATGAGCTTTTTGCTTTGCCTGTAAATTTCTCATCGTCGGAATTTTCGTGTTTGTCACGATGACTGATGTCTTTTTTTTTACGAAGAGTGTTGCCTCTTCTTCGAGGAGCTGGTGCATCTTGAGCCCTAAACGAGGACGTAATAGAATTGTGATGGTATTCAGAACTGGAAGTCTTAGGTATTTTAACGATAATACAAAACAACATTTTTGTGAAAGAAATATAGGGTCATGTATGAAATATGAGTTTTTGCATGGAGTGCGTGTGGTCGCTACGGTACTTGGTTTGAGCCCCGGCTGTGCCAAGAAGCAACGGCGTGTAACCCATAGCTGCTCGTGCCCACTGAACAAATTTAACACTGCTGCCTTTGATTCAGGCTGTGTTTTACTGATTCATTGCGCTTTATTAGATGTCTAGTTGTTCTACAACATTTATAGCTCTTGTTATATCTCGCTCGAGCATAGTATATCATCTACTGACTACAAGTCCGCTGCCCGGTTTTGAAATGTTAGGTGCGTTGACTGTTCTTTATGATAGTGCGATGACTATTATATATTTGCACGAATTTAATGCAATGCTAAACATTATTTATATTTAGTACCTTCTACGCGTTATAATTTATATATTATATAGTAATGGATACGATTCTAATCTCCCCGTTTAAATGTTCAACCATATTTCATCTGTCTACTCAATGCCTTCAATGCGATAATAATAGGACGTTTAAATGTTGGGTTCTACAATACGTACAAACTTTCACTGCACGCGAACCATAAAAATATACAACTTGTTCTCGGTGAAAATTTATAAACACCACTTCACTCACTCACTACAGGCTTTAATAATAAATCTCATTTCATATTTAAAAACGAATCATAGTTTGTTATTTGTCTATACCCTTTAATCTATTCATCTTTGAATCAGTATTTTATTCAGCTAATAAGATGTTTTTACTTTTTTTTTACAACGCTTGGATTTGTACTAGTTTTTGTTACAATGTAGATAGGTATCCATCCACATCCACTCATTGAGTAGATGAAAGAAGTTGTTAGCCTAATTTTATTATGTCCAAGAAACGATTAAATTCCTCCAACAAACTAAAACTATTAATAGCAAGCACGGTTCTCGTAAGTGACAACGATTGTGGTAGCTTTACAAATGAAGAGGAGGACGTGGCGCTAGATGATAATAACAAAGGAGGTATGTCGTGGCTTTTTTTTAATAAAAACAAATCATCGCGCTTAAAATTGGAGCACATGCATCGATTCATTGTGAAAAATTTTTATACGTGCAGCTATAATAAAAAGCTGATGTTGGTGTGACATTTAGCTAAAGGGCAGCCTGTAAATTATGTCGGAAATGTTTCGCAGAGCAGAACGAACAATGTAAAATCAAGATAAGCTCTTTATTTATATTTTTAATTCGCTAAATTATATTTGCACAACGTCATCAAACTTAACTGTCAACGATTTATTGTTTTAAGCGCGCACTCGAAAAGTCGCCGAGAGAATTTAAATTGAAACGAGTTTACGGTAAAGCATAAAAGTAAATCCTTACAAAGCGAGTGGAAAAAAAAAGGTGCCTCAAATCTATTTACCGTAAAAGATCAGTACATTAAACACAATGGACAGTATGAGTTTAAATCGTACAAAACTAATTTATTGTTCGCGCCACAAACGATAAACGTACAATTCTAACAAAACGTTAGAATTAAAATAAGGAAATTTACTTTAATACAAATTGTAAGCTAAGGAAAAAGTTCTAAAGATCATGCTTTTATAAGCAAACAGTAAGGATGTGAGAGCAAGCGTAAAGTATTTCGAAATACATTGAATTCGTATTTATTTTACTTAACAGAAGAAATGTAATTGAGAGGATATCGTGTGGCGTCCTCTAGCGTAGAAAATTATAAGCATCTCGTTCTGAATTAAATCCTTTGCCACGTAAATTATTGTAGCTTAGACTAAGTTTTTTCTTTAATTTTTATAAATGATATCGGTACATTTGAATTACGTCGGCGAAACGTAAAGATGACTGGGTGAATGCTTGCGTTGGTCAGACGGCTCTTTGTGTGCCCTGCGTCTGTGTGCGTGTACAATATAAACGGAACGACATCTTTTAATAAAAGCAGAACCCGAAAAAAATATTTATATTCTGAAAATTTATTCGATCTACATAAATATTTAATGCTCCAGCGCATTTGCGCAAGCAGAAATTAAATCACCTGAGAATTTGTCGAGTTATCTACAAGAATAAATCAGTACACCACAAAATGATTTGCTTTATATAACCAAATTGTATTCAAACTTATTCCATTTACTATGCTTACTATTACTATTTATAAAGACGTGAAATAATTTATTACGCATCTTATTAATTTTTTAATACATTTTCTTTTAACATTCTAAATAATTTTACCTCAGATATTATAGTTTCAATTTCAGACTAAACCATCATATTTAATGCAAAAACATTTGCATTTTTGCTCTGTTTACCTTTCTTACTAGATGTAATCCTATCAAATGCCTTCTCGATGTCTTATTTTAATGCATTATTTAACGTTACATAGTATGTTCATGCAATTCTTATTATGTACTTTGTTCATTTCAATCAATATTATTTGAAATGTAATAAGGTGTGACATCATATTATCGTAATCAGTTAATGCATTCCTCCTAAGTGCATTATTTAGTTAAATGAATGATTTCATACGTCACACGCTTCACCGATTCCGCACATTATTATTTCAGAGGGGCCAGCGTAACTTCGATTAAGCAGTGTACCAACACACACGACTAAAACGAGAAACAACTATTTGGAGACGGCAGTGCAAAAAGAAATCGCGTTTACAATGCGTCCCATCATGATAACGTTTTAAAGCGAATGCACTTTCGGTAATTTCCTGAAGGAAGGAAAAAACCTCAAAATGACGGCCATAAATCCGCTTGAGAAATGATACTAATTTATTTGGCAATTCCAGTGAAAAACTCCCCACCTTAAGTCCCTCGAACGTCTGAATTAAGAAGTTCTATTTTATATACAGCACAGATTCCCCGAAAGTCGCTCTGACAAGAAAAATCGAGAGGACATGCCGGAATGTTCGACTTTAAAGCTTTCAGGATCACTCTGAGCATTTTTTTTAATTCATCAGATTCTATCAGCACATAATTTTTTACACACTCAACAAATATATTCTTTTTCAGTTGGTTTTGTTTTGTTTATATTTGATTTGGTTTACGTAAAATATAATTCAAATATAACCACTGGCAGGATCAACAAAACCGAAAACTTAAGTGGTCCTTTTGAGGCTCCCATTCTCTCTCTGCCTCCTCTTACAAATTACTCACATTTTTGATCAAATTTGACCTATACTCCGTTCCTCTTCTCTTTACTGAACATCTTTACGTAAATTGAATGAAACCCTCCAAAACACCATTGAACACCCTATCATAGGATGCAAAGGATGCCAAAGAATGAAATTAAATAATAATGTGCGATTCACGAATGTTTATTTTATATAAATCCTTCCTTGTAAGTCTACATTTGATTTTCATCAGAAGAATTCCCGAGCTTTTTAAACATGCACCGCGTTACGAGTGTAACTTCTTAAGCCCTGATTAATTCCGTTGTTGGCCTAATAAAGTCAACAGTCAGCGAAGCACACACTATCTTTTGATTAATGGGTCTGTCAGCCGACATTTTCAAATGAATTTGTCCCGTGATCACGTGCCCTCTCGCGGGAATTAGGACCTACATACTAACAGCAACTACCATCCTATTTGCATACTTCTGTGTTATAAAGCCGACGACTATAAGTGTTATTATAAGGACTCTGATGCTAATAAATTAAGCAGCGCCTTCTGAAATATTGCAATTTATTCCCTGGAAGTTTTTGGGGGATTACCAGGAGACGCTTCAATTTTTTTCTATTTAATATTTAATATCTAGTTTGAAATAGAATTGGAATTTATTGGAATATTTTAAATGATTACTCCACAACTGTCCAAGCAATTTATTATCAATACTGAAACGTCAGTGTGCCAGTTTTTATAAAATTAAAACTTCCCTGGATATCCAATTATAGTGTAAGGAACACATTAATTTTGTGTTAACATGGTTGCCAACTTCCTGACGTTAAGACCTGTTGATTTTGACATTGAATGGTTAAGAAATTGATGGAAAGACTTAACATTGGTAGAAACTTGTCCGTGTGACCGATCGACTAAATCGCTTTTACACTCGCGTTCTTTTCCCGCAATCTGCAACGGAAACGACTCCGATACTTGGAAATAAGATCGTTTAATTGTGTCAATGTTCCGGTAAAATTTGTACCGTATCGTGGCTATGTCCGTGATCGATTTTTTAGGAACACGTTAACTCCGGCCTTTCTCAACGCCGTCCGAATGTCTCGTCGCTGTCAGGGGAATTAAATTGTGGCCGTCGAAAAAAATAACTGACTCTATTGGGTCGCGTTTCGGAATTCGGTGATGATGTCCCGACAATGGGCGGATTCCGAGAAGAAAAAACGGCCGGACAATGGGTGTGTTTAACGACGTTCCTGATATTTTCGAACCAACGTTTCTGTCAATATCAGGTATCAATGCGTTGAGATAAAATGGCCGGCGGTTTCCACGAACGGACATAAGCATTACAATATTAGATCTAAATTTAAAGCAGAGAATCAGCTTCCCAGAACCTAATTCATGAATGAGATTTAACTTTTACTAACCATCCAAACATACTGGAACAAATTACATAACGAATGAATATATTTCACCTAAACAAGAAAAACGCCTGGAAGTGTATTCACATACTTCTTATTTCACGTTTGTTAATTTCATTTTCATTAAAATCCCCTTACTTGTCACTAACAAGAAGAAAATAATTCACAAATCTTGAGAGTCTCGAGGACTTTACGAAGTTATTATAAATAAATGAAGTAATATTCAATTGAACACATTTTTATGTGGAAATTTGTTTTGAAACTAAAGGCTAATAGTTTTTAAATAAATTTCAGTAGTTATAATCAAGGTTTGTCACCAAATTTACTTAAAAAAAAAATCTGTTCGCACTATCCGATCTAAAAACACTGAAACCTAATAAAAGAAAGATCTCGAAATCGTAATAAACATTATTCTGTCATTCTCCTTGATCTCATTTTACTAGCTGGAGTAGTCGTTCGTAGTTCAAGTTGATTTTCACTTGCATTACTTTAATAGCCTAAGCCTATTTTATTTTGATTGTCTTGATTGCTGAAAACCACCAACTCTGAGTCCAACTCTCTGGTGATCTTCTTATATCTCGATTTCCTCGTGATTACTTGTCTCTTGCTATTTTTGACAAGATTGCATCATTCAAGTTGATTTTTACTTGCTTCTTTCACTTAACTCTAGTAGTCTTATATCTCTTTTCCCTTAGGATTCCTCTCTTTTACTATGATTGGTTAAATTAAGCTCTTCAAGTTGCTTTTTTCTCTCTTTTTTTTAGGCAAAAGTTCCGCATTAATTTTGACGACGGTGTTTTGAAAACCGCTAGCTCTGAGTACATCTTCGTTCTCCTTGTTGTCTCTTGTCTTTTGTTCTTTCTCTTTTATTTGGCAATTCTTGTTTAACTTTGACACTGCCCGAGGATTTTGACTGCTAAAAGCTAAAAACCGCCTCTTCCGAATCCATCTTTCTAGTGGTCTTCTTGTATCTCCTTGTGGTTTCTTGTTCCTTGCTATTTTCTGGCAAAATTATGTCTTCAAGTTTCTTCTTGCTTTCTTATATTAATCATTACTTGTTTCACTTTAATTATTCGCTGGTGTTTTGATTTCTGGAGATCGCCAGCTCTGAATCAATTTGCGTAAGTAGAGTCGAGCCCTTATTACCTTCCTCTTTGCAACCATTACGTGTGTGTTGCTTGTTACGAATTAAAGAAATGATATATTAAGATTTTATGAGTAGAGGTAATTACAATGGTCTGATTACTTCATAAATATGGAAAAGAATGATTTGATTACCTAAAGCAAACAAGAGGGAAACGAGGAAGAATTAAATAGGGCCAAAAACCACCAAAAATGTTGGTGATAGCTGTAAAACTATAGGGCAATGTAATTGTATTGGAAGTAATAAACTGGTTAGAGCAGAACCGAAACGAGGAAGAACGAATTGATATAGAAATAACAGAAACTTTGACGAAAATGTTAATCAGTTAGAAGGATGATCCTCAATAGGAAAGAAATTATGAACTTTACCTATTAGGAATTATTTTCACGTCCTCTTTTCATTGCCCCTTCACTATTCGAAATATCAAGTTATTTTAAGAAAAATATTTGGCTTCATTTTCAAAGGACGTACAGGTAATAGCCAAAAAAAATTGCTAAGATCGAAATAAGTTTTATTTTAACTTTCTGTACTAGCTCTGAGTACATCTTCTTGATACTCGTCTTATATCCCTTTCTTCTTGCCGTCTCTTGTCTTTTGTTCTTTCTCTTCTATTTGGCAATTCTTGTTTAACTTTGACGCTGCCCGGAGGTTTTGATTGCTAAAAGCTAAAAACCTCTTCTTCTAAATCCATCTTTCTGGTGGTCTTCTTGTATCTCCTTGTGGTTTCTTGTTCCTTGCTATTTTTTGGCAAAATTATATCTTCAAGTTTCTTCTTGCTCTCTTATATTAGTTTCATTTTCATTATTCGCTGGTATTTTGATTTCTGGAGATCGCCAGCTCTGAATCAATTTGCGTAAGTAGAGTCGAGCCCTTATTACCTTCCTCTTTGCAACCATTACGTGTATGTTGCTTGTTACGATTTAAAAAAAGGATGAATTAAGACTTTATGAGTAGAGGTAATTACATTGGTCTGATTACTTCATAAATATGGTAAAGAATGATTTGATTCCCTAAAGCAAACAAGAGGGAAACGAGGAAGAATTAATTAGGGGCAAAAACAACAAAAATTTTGGTGATAGCTGTAAAACTATAGGGCAATGTAATTGTATTGGAAGTAATAAACTGGTTAGAGCAGAACCGAAACGAGGAAGAACAAATTGATATAGAAATAACAAAAACTTTGACGAAAAAGTTAATCAATTGGAAGGATGACCCACGATAGGAAAGAAATTATGAACATTACCTATTAGGAATTATTTCCACGTCCTGTTTTCATTGCCCCTTCAAGTTATTTAAAAAAAAATATCTGGCTTCATTTTCAAAGGACGTACAGGTAATAGCCAAAAAAAATGGCTAAGACCGAAATAAATTTCATTTTAACTTTCAGCTACGCTGTCGCTTTGATAATCCCTGTAGGGCTTCCTATTTCGTAAACCTTCTAATGAAATGAAACTAGCTGATTATAGTGACTGTCGGTCACTAAGAGAATCTCAACCATTCTCTGTGTGTAACCGAATCAATATATTTAAAAATACGGGGGATTGGTAGCAACCAATTTCATCGTCTTTATTTGTGAATGACTCGTCTCATTCATTCCCAGTATTCGATACTCTGGGTATCAATTTCGCGCCGATAGGTATCAATTTCCTCTGGGAGTCCTCCGCGGGCCATACCTCCACGCACCTACAACAGAAATTACTCTCCTGTTACCCCACAACTTCATTCTTAAGCACGGATGGCTTAAGAACATTGTCTTCGAAAGTTCATTAAAGCTAGATTCGAACGTTTCACAAAAATATCAACTTTGTTCTTGTGTGTGTGACCCTTTAGAATTCTAAACGTGCGTGGTAGTGAGTGAATTTATTTAAAAATGAAACATCTGAGATGTTAGTTATGTCGATAGTGTAATGCTAGTTTGTTGTGCACGGCCTTTTTTTTTATGAACGAAACGTAGAACTGTTCCCGGTATGATGCGTGGTTTTATTCTTTGCGGAGATCAAAGCGCAGCTCACTTTGTGTAATGTATGCATACATATTCTGAAATACCTCGTATCCGCGCGGATACAGCTTTCAGAGAGTTAAATATTCATACAAATTCGCCCGCAATACTTATTATATGAATGGAGATTTTATGCGGGGGCCCCTTTATTTTAATTTTTAATTGAAACGCGGCGCTTTTGTTTTCGTTTTGATGTTAGAGGCGTCCCACAACGATAACGTTCCACCGAACACGACGAGTATTTGCTTTTGATGAATTTAGTGCTAGTATAAATGTTTTATTTAAAACTATCGCAGATGAATATCACCATCCCATATGTTACATATTTCTACAAAGTTTTTTTTGTCTTTAATTACTTAGACCAAATTTAAAACATTAATTAACACTAATTAATTCATTGTTAAAAGTGCCTTTCAATAAAGCATGTAATGTACAAGAAATAAGAAGAAGCAAAAACTCTTTTGTGCTAAAATTGTTGGGGTCAAAAAATTAAATATCAAGACTTCTTTCTTGTTGCATTCTAAATTTAAAAAATGTGAAAACTGCCACGTGAACAGAAAATAAGGTTTTCAGTGGAATGCGACAATTTTAAATATTCCACTTTTGAGGGAGAAGAAGACCTAACATATTTGAAGGAAAGAAGAAAGGAAAATTTGAGAATACTTGAAGGGTTTCTAATTCATATATAGAATAAAAGTATTTGAAATTCAGGTAGCATAGAATTTCTTAAATATTTTTGCTTAAACTCACAAGATTCTTTGTTAGCTCTTTTAACTTTCAAATCCGGACTCACGTATGAGTCCTTTCACAGAAGTGCTTAATTTTCGGATCAAAAGTACCAACATGTTCCCATTAAGGGTTGCTTTTTCAATATTGGTTCAAACTAAGTTCAAAGGTAAACGGAATTTAGTGTGAAGATCGTTTAGTAGAAAACTGAATTCGAACTGAATTCACTAGAATCGGCCCTAACATGTCAAACATTGCAAACTTGTCAATTCAAGATCGAAGACCACAGGTTTGAAACGTTTGTTGAAATTGGATCTTTATTTTAGTTATATTTCTGGAACATGTGCCCTTTGAGTTCAGCCCCCTCAAATTCCAATCTAAATCGATTCTTTATTGTTGGCTAAAATTACAGGCCTCTTCATAAAACAACGGAAAAAATAATATTCTCATTTCATTACGTGAAAATGATTTTATTACAATTTTGTTCTTTAAGCTACAATTCTTAGAATTTTTGAAAACACCCCCTGTTGTACACCATTGCACATTTTTATAATTATAGGTTTTTTTTAGAAGATTACTGAAATTAGTTACTGACAGAACAATAACGTAGAAATCTCCGTAATCCCTTTTTTTTGGAACATGTGACTTAGCCCCTCAAATCTCAACCCTAAATCATTCCTATCTTGTTGTAGTACGGTCTTTTCCTAAGAGAATGAAGAAAATGATTTTCTGGCTTTTTATTACAATTTTATTCTTCAAGTTACAATGCCTAGAATTTTCGAAATATCCTGTAATTTAGTGTAATACTTCTTTTAATTAAACGGATACTTTCACGAGTAGGAAAATAATTAAAACTAGTCACTAACAGGAAACTGACTCAGTTTGAAGCAATTTTCCTAAATTCGTGACTTAAAACCCAATCCAAATTATTCTTTTGAACTTGCCAGATCGTTTTATGAACGCATAGTGAAAATAGTAATAATTCTGCCTACATTGCTATACAGGCGACTTCATCACAGTTCCTTTTCATAGGATTTAGGCAACACTCTTAATAAATTGTTACTAATTTCTTAATTGCTGTTTTTCCTTTAATTAAACAGAAATTTTCATGAGAAGGAGGTTTCCTGAAATTGGTTACTAAGAGGAAAATATGCGACATTCGAGTCTAACCCGTCAAAGTCCAACCCAAATCGTTTCTTTTTTATCGCAGAAATGCCCCAAATTTCAGACTTCCATTATTTTATGATTTATAAAAGCATCTCTAAGCGCCTTCTGGTGCAATCTTTTGTAAGTTTCGACTGATGTGTTTAAAAATAAAATTACTTGGTGCCTACAATTTCAAATAATATTCCTAAACAGATGTAAAGCTTTAAGGCCTCGTTTATTCATCACAACTTTAACTTTGAATTTATTATTATTAAAGTTAAGTTGTTATGAATAAATCGAGCTTAAATATTTTAGAACTGGCTTTGGGTGGTTCACTGACTTTTTAGGTGGGACTCGTCATCTTCCTTTTTAGTAATTATAAGTTCAAAGGGTGGAACATCCTTATAGATGCCATTTGGAACATTTTTAGTTAAATTATCTAAAAGCTGCTGCACTGTTACAATAGTAATTTTAACAAAATTTTAATTAAAAGCTGTAAAAATATGTGCTGGATTATTTATGATTTTTTTTTTGTTAATCAACTCTATGAAAATATTTTCTGCGAGATACTATTTTTCTGTAATCAAAACGGCGATATTTACGCAGCTTTCGGCTTCGTATCCGCAGGACGACGCATCCTTCGGAGGATATCGATCGGGCCGGGGCGACGCTTTCACCACCGGACGGCATCCACCGAAATGAGAAATCAAAGCATCAGCACAATTATAATCAAAAATAAATCGGCGGTGGCGCAGGCGTCGTTTTAATAATATGAAACCACCAATCCACACCTGGGGGCCGGGCGGAACGAGCGCTTGCGCTCGCCGACCACCCTTAATGCGTCCGACCGACCCTAATGTAGACCTCAGATTAGGTTAGCTGAAGCAATGCCGGAAAAATCTACTAGTATAAGTCGTGTTTACTATATCAATAAAGCGGCACATTTATTTCAAATTAATAGCCAGAAGCCAAAACTTAACTATCAAAATACATTAATTGAAACTTACAGTTGATTTAAATTAATTTAGTATTGAAGTTTCAATAAAAATGAAAGAATTATCTATCGTTCTTGTAAAAAAATTGGTTTATATTTTATAACTTGTAGGGTTGCAAAATATACCACAGAATAAAAAGTCCTGCAGGTAATTCGATTTACGAAAGGATTGTAATAGACCACCCCGTATCACGTAGCCGTCTTTTGTAAACCCACCCTTTAGGTATCCACTGTTGTATCACTACCAGCTTAACTTCCCAACCGCTGTGACAATCCTGGCTCCGCCCAGACTGACAGGACCCGCTTATCCGACTCAGTAGTCCTGTTTCCATCGTGCCCGCGTCCGGCTCCAGCGTCTGCCATCGTCCCGACGGCAAGAGACGCTCTCAATCTAGTCATCCGAATACGGCACGCGTCCACATTGTTTGTTACACACTTGCACATGACAGAATTTCAAACAACACAAAACACACCAAACTGAATTTGAATAAACGCAAAAAGGATTTGGTGCACGATACAACAACAGTTTTCAGCAAGCCGGCGCAAGGATATTTTCAACAAATATCTGATTTGTTTACCCTAAAAAGAAACTAAAGATGGACTGTTGGTTAATCTGAGGGACTTTTCAAGTAGATAAGAATGCAAATGATGATAAACGCATGGCTTAATTCTCAGTGCAAAGTGCGTGTGAAGTGACAGCGTCAATCTGGATACCGCCGCAAGTTTGGCTTCACTCTTATCCTTAAGGACGTCGGGGGCGGCCATGGATCTCACAACCGCCTACCGTTACAATCAGAATATGATGGAATATTATACTTGTAAGATGATCCATTAGTATATTTAGCCTTTAAACAAAGTACTAGTTTATTGCAACGTTTTAACCAAATCAGCATTTACCCCCTCGTTTTATTATTATATAGTATCGTGTGTGCTACTTTATTTTTCTTGTCGTTTATTTTTCACGACTGCAAAAGCTTTAATTGAGTAAAGAGAAGCTCTGAAACATATTTAAAAAAATAATCGCGAATTTTGTTGGTTTTCAAGTTTTGTTCTATTGTTATTTATTTAGTCCATTAACGGAGTTTCGTTCTGAGTCTCAACGAATTTCTTTCAGAAATATAATAAATGTGAGAGTTAGGAAAAGTTAATTCATAGTTTGTTATATATACTTTGTAAATAAATTTCTAAATCTCATTTTTGATCCTGTCTTGCGACGGCAAATTGACTTTTCCGTGTTAATGCCTGAAGAGAAAAGGAAATTTCTAAAAATGCACAAAACATTATTGTAAAAAAA
This sequence comes from Serrognathus titanus, assembly GCA_039766575.1. NCBI lineage: Eukaryota > Metazoa > Arthropoda > Insecta > Coleoptera > Lucanidae > Serrognathus > Serrognathus titanus. Next base: position 15,195,487 of record CM077911.1, on the reverse strand, counting down.
TGGTTGAAACAAAAAATGGTTTGATATCTGAAATTAGGAAACGTGGAAAATCTATTTTCTATAAATATTATGCACGACAATTCAAAACTAAAAATTAATTTAATTTGGACAATGAGTGCTACATGATTAATTATTAACTAAATATAAGAACCATTAGTGAAGTTATACTTTTAATTATTAGTAAATGTATTAAATGTTTCTAACCTAAGTAGTTAGCTAATGAATTTGATTATCTTACAAATTTTCAACCGAGACACTCGAAAAAACTTCAAACAAAATTATTATCATTTTATTTAAAAAAGAGCTTTTACGCAAGCAATTAACAATAACTTTGGAAACAATATTTTGTTTTTTTTTAATTATTACGTTATGCTTTTTGTTACTTCACTTACCTTAAACTTTCGGTTACTAGTGTAGTATCATATTGCAAATATTTTCAAAAACATTAAACATCCCGTAGCCATAACACAATTTTTCAGCTTCATAACAGTTTCGCAGACTTAACTTTCAGAAGTTAAAAAAATAACTTCAAAAATTACAGATTTCTTTGAACTGCGGTTGTAATTCGTATTTCACCTTTATTTTTGCGTCTATTTATTCCATCCGGTATTTTTATTGTAATTTAAAAGAAGCGAAACTATTTTTTAAGTACTTTAACATTTTCAATAGTTTGAATCGCGACATCCTGCGAACACTTTTTGACACAACTTTGTACAGTTGGGGCTAGTTTGCTATTTAATAGGTCCTCCCATACAAGGCGGCCAATCGTGCTGTCAAAGCATAGTGAAAGTTTTAAAAATTTTTGTTGCAAATCGGTTTTGATTGCAGTGAATTCCTCGAGCATCCTCTGTACAGCTGTTTCGGCCCCATATGGAGCCTCGTCAGCAGAAGCGGATGCTCGAGGGACTCACTGCAATCAAAACCGATTTGCGACAAATTTTTTAACAATTTAGTTAACAAATATAATAAAACAAAATAAACCCACAAAGCCGCGAATTAAATAAACATGTAAATTCTAAAAAATCATCATAAATGGAACAGACTTTTATATTTGATTTTTTTAAGTATCTATTTCAATAATTTGTGCACGTTCAAGAACAAGCTAGAGCTATTTGATAAGAGATTTTTAGTGCAGCAGAAAGTGATTTGTTTGTAAGACACAAAAAAAAAACTATTCGTCGCGTTTTCTCTCTAGAATTTTGGTTGGATTTATTAGGATTTGAGCAAATATGCTGAAGCATAATATTTTGAAAAAGATACGATTTGTAATTTGTTTAGTTTTTTGAAAATTTTTAGTGTTTGGCTAAATGTATGAAATAAAGTCGTGCAACTATGAAAAAAAATGTGTTAGACGTCTAATGACTGCACTTAGAAGGAAATGTATGGCGTTTTTAAACATTTCTAGTGCAATGAAATTCTTTTCTTATAATTTTCGATTTCTCGATACCATATTTCTAACAATTCTAGTAAAATCTAAGTAGATATAAATGTGCAGAAAATTGTTGTTTTAATCATAATTAAAATAGTTGCTATTGAAAGTTGTATTGAGGCCCAATTGTACATACAATAAATGGCATTTTAAATTTACACTTCTGCTTAAACCCATAACATCAATTATTTCAGCAATAGTTGTTCAGGGTTTAAGCTTTGCCTTAAAATTGAACTGGAATTGTACAATTGGGCCTGAAATAAATATCCTTTTTGTGGGGTGACTATGAATCATCATTTCTAAACTCAAATCACCAAAGACTAAATTTTTTTTCTAGCTCATGCTTGATTATTTATTTACCGAATGTACGTAGAATACTGTCACAAAAACTTTTCAAAAAAATTAAAAAGAGTCGCGTTTTGTGCGCTATAAACATACTAGGCAACTTTTAAATTTACAAGACTTTCAAATTTGGTGCCCCTTCTTTGGAAAATGCTTAGCAAACTCAGGTATTGAAATAATTCAATTAATTTAAATAAAAAATGAAACTTATAACTCAAGCCATGTGCTTGAATTTAAGAACTGTCTTTTACATTTCTGTTGTATAATTTTTATCGGGATTTAGTTTAATTAATCATGACCGTATTAACAATAATAAAGATTATTTATTTTATAGAAAAGTCATTATACCACTGTTCTAATAAATAATATAAAATATAATGTTAATATTTGCTTTACCCCTGTTTTGAATTAAGCTTTCTTTGTGCTTTTTATGATTTCGGATAATTTGTTATATAACTTAGTTTTATGATTTATTACTAATGTTTATTATTTATTATTAAATTTGTTTTGTCTCTGAAAGGACAAATGTATTACTCCTCCGGGCATAATTTTAAAATTGCTTTCTCTCTCCGCTGACAATTTTTTCAAGGTTCAGTGAAACGTTGATTTCAAAAGATGATCGGAGAACCAATTTACTAAGGGGCTGTCTCAGAAGTAAAGAGACAACATTTATTTGGAATAAAAATTTTTAACAAAAGAACAGTCTTATAATATTATTATACACAAATTATATTAAATTGGCTCCAACAACTCCTGCATTTTCCGCAAATTTATTGCTGCTCTGTGCATTAGAGCCATCCCAAACTGTTCACCTACTTATTTGCTATTTCGAGTCCACCTACTTTTGAACGCTCGCAAACTTTTTGGTTTTTCCAAATTCTTTTGATATTCTTTTTTACAAAGAGACCAAAATTTTTCGATATCTCTTGCTTGAGGAATGTTTGGTGCGTTGCCTTTCTTTTCGAAAAATTCGATTCCTCGAGAGCGTAAAAACTCGGTAACTGAAGCTGTGTAATGACATGTTGCCATATCAGGCCCTTATTATAAATTTATTAATAAAAGGAACCAATCGCTTTTTCACACATTCCTTCAGGTAAACGTCTGAGTTAATAGAAGCATGGGAAATGAAGGCGTCGGAAACGTTGCCGTTTTCATCAAATGCCTGCCAAACAAGGTATTTTTTGAAAAATTTGGCTTTGGGCTTCACTCTATCGGGATATTTTACATCCATTCTCTTGCAAGCGTGGAAACATTGCTTACCAGGAACGTCCCTTGGGTCGGCAGCTACGTAAGATTCGTCGTCAATAATGAGTGTCTTTCGTAGCGTTTTTTCATATACTTTCCGACAACCTTTTTTCGCACGTATTTCTTGGTCTTTGAAACATTTTGGCGCCGATAGTTTTCAAAAGGCCTTCATTTGCAAATCTTTCACCTTGATTCTAGACGCTGTTGACTTATCTAAATCAAGTTTTGCGGCTGCATTTTCCCTGGTGATTTAGTAAAGATCGCTCCTACGCTTTATATTCTTCTGAGTACTTGGACGCCCCAGAATTTTTTGAAAATTTGCAGTTCCACTAATTAATTAACGCTCAAAGTTTCATAATCAAGAGTAAAATGTTGAGCAATTGTGCGATTTTTAAAGCATCTGTGAAAAGATTAAAAAGATTTGTTATACAAGAAATAAGCAGAAAAATTCTTCTCAGACTTTTTACTTTGATGTAATGAGTAATATTTAAACAGAGTTTCAATCCTAATTATTAAATTAGGATGTTTTCTCTCTCTTCTCGATTTGTTTTTGATAATAATTTTCAATTGTTCTCTAAACTGAGGAAATATGAAAGCAGACTTGCTTTAATTCTCGGTTCATCTTTGTTAAGTTGGCCGTCGGATGACGTGCGCATCAAAAAATCGAATAAATATATTTCTATGAATTATTTAAAATAACTTTCTGCTACTTCATCTGGTCACTAATTATTCCATCGTTATTATTGTAGAAGTAGGTCTAGTACGTACTTATTTGAGGTTTTAAGAATAAAACACACGTTGGTTTATAATTCTTTATAAAATTTTATAACACTTTTTGACCCTTTAGTTTTTTTTCGTCTAATCTTTAATAATTGATGTTGTCTGGCATATTATTATTGTTATTTGTTATTTATTGAGATGTTCAAAATAAATTCAAATAATTGACTTTTAGAGCCCCATTAATGTTTTTCGCTGGTCACGCTCACAACTTTGTAATTAATCGCCATTATTTTACGGATATTTAAAAGTAATTCTGGCAGTCGACACTTCCAACGCAGTAAATATAGGAAACCCAGACACGTATTCCAAAGTTTTCTAAAAATTGACGTTTATAAATAATCGGCGTACAAAGAATTCTCACTTAAATTATTTAAAATGATTCACAAAATTGTACCTCGAAATAAAAACAAAGAGTCACTTCTCAATAACATTCAAAATAGCTCCAGATTATTTTTAAATTAAATTAATAGTAGCAATTTTTTTATTTTAATCCAGAAAATAAATGAAAGGGCGAAGACACTGAAATTATCTTTAATAATGTAACTGAACACCCTATTTCAATGGATGGTACGATAAGTAGATAAGCATCATAACATGTGTCGAGTGTTTTAGGGCAGGCCTGCCAACAGCGATAATTCAACACATTAGGCAAACTAATACTCTTAAATGCACGCAGGGGTGAATAGAAATGTACACCAACCTTCTCGATATCCTTTATTGCGTGAGCCTAATCTAGATCAGATAAGTAGGCGGTGAAGTGTCTGAGGGAATCGTTTTCGAATTGATTTGGACGGGATTCGTTATTTGGAATTGTTTTAATTATTTCCCGCAATGATTTATGCTGGCTTAAAATAGTTTCTCCAGCTGGTCTTTAAGAAGAAACTGTTTCTAAAGGAAGGTTAACAATACGCATTGAAATGACACCTGCCTTACCGAAATCGCTGAAGAGCCTGTAGGTGTATGCTCGCTCATTCAATGTCCATTTTTCTGCAATGTTAACTCGCAAAGTCAACTGCTTTTTCACGTTTGGACTACTTCTTTGTTGAGTTTAAGAAAGAAATTTAATTTTCACATTTTTCTTTGTGTACGAGTGAAGTGATCTATTGTCAGAATATTATAAACGTTTCGCCTATAATAAATAAATTAACGTTAATTACTGATGATCGTTTTAATTCTGTATTCTTGCGTTTTTATTAAAAAGGTTTTATACGTAGTGTGAATTAAAAATAAATTAATAAAAAAAAAATTGAAGGTTTCATCCTTTGTTTTAAAAGTTATCTTTATCTGCTTTATATTTTCAACACGCAGCAACGTCAATATCGGAATACGTAAGGCAGTTTTTCATATTATTGCATTATTATAAGTTTTTACCGCGCTTGTTAGTGGTCGCGAGTCGTTTTAGTTTTGCAAGGAATTGCGAGCCGCGATACTAATTTCTCCTTGAATATTTTACGAACATATTTATTTATAACAATTACCCACAACAAAACATGTCATAAATAAGAGCATATTTTCGATCGGCGCAAAAATGCGCCGTTTTATTTTCGTTAGCGCAACCGCTCGCAGTTATTTAAGTTGTACCATTAAATTATTCAAATTTACATGCGGCGAACTCGATTTAATTGGCGCAATAATTTAGAAAATAATTATAACGTGGTCTGATGGCGGTAATCGCGTGAGCGGTAAATGCTCTAACAAACTAAGTAGTCTTAAACAATTCGTTCTGGCGACAAGTCATCCTGCGGAATGAATCCCGCCGAACAAAGAACGTCTGTTAGAATAAATCGGTAATTGGTAGCTAACTATACAAGAGGAGCAAATCCAACTAGGGTTTAACTCTATGAAAACAGATGTTCAGTGACAAATTTTAAGGACTTCGTTGTTATTTATAGTCTAACGATCAAACACAATCTACCTTAGCAGTTTCACTTTATTTCGAGAATGTCCCATATTTCAGTCAACGTACGGCAAACTTAAGACAATTTTTAATTAATATAATTTGTTTTTAAATTTAAGGCACTGTAGTGTCTTTAATCGAGCTTTCGCAAATTGTAAAGGACCATTGACAAAATCAACTGAAATTACCGTGGAAAGCAAGAAGGCAAAGCTCAATACAAAACATTATTTGTATGGTTTGCTTTTTAAATTTGAAACACCATAATGTCTATAATGTCTTTGATAGACTTTAACAGAGCTTTCAAAAATTATAAAAAGAGCTTTGGCAGAAACAACAAAAATCACTGTGGACAGCAACGTAGAGAGCGCCTTAAGCTGCGTTCACACTGACGAAACAAAAACGTTTTCGGACAAAACATTTTGACTGCAACTGTTTCAATGTATACCTGGTCCTATTTAAAGCATTTAAAAAACGCTCTCTAACGAAATTAGTCAAAAATGTTTTGTATGAAAACGTGTTTGCTTCATCAGTGTGAACGCAGCCTTGTAACAAAAAAAATTCTATTCTGTTGGAGATGATCGGGGATCATCGAACCAACCTAACATCAACGAATTAAGATGCCACAAAAATGAAACAAAATTGCAAAAATGACCATGAAAAGCGATAGTTCACATGCGCAACATAAAACAACAGAAAATGCATTAGCAATTTGTGAGTGCAAAGCCAGAGTTATAGGAAAAAAGGCCAAAAATGTCGTAGAAATGCACTCTAAGGATATGTTTAAAGTGAACTGAATACGAAACATACCGAGGACTTTGTTGAGTTTCAAATTAAAGAAAAAATGGAAAGATGACAAAATTCCTATAACAAAATGAATGCATGAAGTCCAAAGAACAGTGACGTACATGGTGGTGTACATTGGAATAAAAGGACGATGGACATTGCAAAAACGAATAACACTAATTCGTGATAAGATGCTAATAATTATGGAGCTCTTTCAGAAAACTAGGGGAAAGCAGTGAAATAAAAGTCTACTATTTAGTACATGATTCCATATGATCAAAAGTTCCAAAAGAAAAGAAAAATGTAAAGAAGTAAATACTGCTTCACACTCATTGGATTATGTCAGTCCTCAACAGGACTTCGACTACTTTCTTTGGAAAAACGGCACCGGAGTCACAGGTGGGGGTGTTATCGGGCGTTGTTTCCGAAGTCTGTGGCGTATAGTATGAGTTGTTGCGACAGAAAAAAAGATAACATTGGAGTACTCATGATAAAAGACTAAGATAACAATTGGAACAAACTAATTGCCATACCTTAATAAGATGGTGAAGATTTCCGCGAAATGTTTGAAAATTATAAATCTGACACCTTTGCAGTAGAAACCTTGAAGTGGCATTAATAAATCAAAAAAGAAAAGGGCTATTAAATAAAACAACGAATAATGTTAGTCTTTTTTAACACTCCATTGTAGAATCGTTTATTTATTCTTAGTAATTTAATGTTTCATTTTTTTTTTGATTTGTCGTATTTATTTCATTTTATTTCTTTATTTGCGTACTTCGTATTTGTTTGCTTCAGTTTTATTGTGTTTCTTCATGTCCAATTAATTTATTTTCCTATTACAATGATGCCTCTTACAGTTTTCTTTTTGATTTCTGATCGTCTTTTGATTTTTAACTACCGGAGATCTTGTCTTATTTTTATTTATCTTAACATAGTCTTTGTGTTTCATTGTTTGTGTGTCTTACTTCTCTTATTACTGTTATTCTTTGTATATCTAGTTTTCTATTAGGACCTAAGTTTTAGAAACGTCCTCCGCCGCAGAAAGGCCTTGTAACTTCTTTTACTTTACCTTAATTTAATTAATTTTAGATTATTTTTGTTGATTTCGTTCTCTTCTGTATATTTTCTATATTAAGTTATTCAAAAATGCATTTTTTTCCGAAACATGTCATCTAGTCAACAGTTGTTAAATGATCACTAAATAATAAATAGGTTTGGAACCCTAATTTCGATTCGTTTTTATAATGAATTGAGGCATATTTTTCAATATTTATGTTCAACATTATTTAAATTATTGTTTCGTCTGATTTTGTTGCGTCAAATATCTTCTAGTTTTCAAATGGAATACATTTCCTTTCGTCCTTTAATTTGTCATTTTAATGTTGCCTTATTTTTCGTTATCAAATTATTATTTTTCACTTATTAACAATTCACCCAAGCTCGTCGATTTTTTTGGTTTCGTTTTACTTATTGTTTGTAGTTAGAGGCAAAATTATTTATTACATTTTTCTTTAGCCAACGGAAATGTATAGAGCATTCATGAATGATTCAAACTTCTCGCTCAAGAGCTTACTTTTAAAAGTAGATACGCATTTACTATGGGCATCAAATGGCACTCACAGATAAAATGATTTATTAACAGCCGATTAAAAGAATTTTTATTAATTATATTGGCCCGTATTCTTATGATTAAAGTCGTATTTAACTAAAGTCGTGACCAAAATAGACGAGAAACGATATAGTTTTACGTCAATACAATGTGTAAGAAAGTGCCATGGGAAATAAACACATTGGAAATTAATAATTATAAGATGAGAATACGGACCATAGACACTTTAGTCACTGGTTAACTTTTAATAAAACAATTGTAGGCATACATCAACGTACCGGCCCTTAGAAACCTTTTCGCATTAAGTTATATGTCATTACTAATTGTATTAAATAAAAATATTTCTTTAACAAATTGCAACATTTATTCAAAATGTTTTCCATGTATGCACATTCAAGCGTAAATTTATTCTCTTTCTCAAATCCAATTTTTCTGTAACAATACTTTCGAAGGTTTTTGTAATTACGTTTAGTAATTACGTTTGTGTGGACAAACTTTTATTAACCTAGCCCCAAAGAACTGACGTATACGATTCCTGTAATATCCATGGAAATCACAACACGCCACTGCCGAAATTTTGGCCGCACATTTCATGTGCCAACATTGTAAGATGAAGATGAAAATTACTAAAACGACTGCATGCTAATTTTAAACGCCTTTCAATCATTCATGAACATTCTGTATTATTATAAAATTAATCGCATAGCCCATTGGGATTTTTATGATTGCATACGAACGTTATCTTAAGATCTCCACAGTTAACGTGGGAGCCTTTATCATTTAAGTATATAGGTTTACGTTACCGGTTGCGTTACCGGTATATCAATAATATACTTACTCTTGAGCTGAAGTGATGTTCATTGCCCTTTCTTCAGTAGCAAAACTTTCCATTATTAATTGCCTAAGGTAAACCTTACGTATTGAATTGAATGAAAAAAAAAACGCTTATATTATCGCGTTTCGTTAAAAGAAGTAGGCATTGTTAATGTTAAAAGTACTCAACAATCATTACAGTGCGTTTCAGTACAGTAAGTTATCATAAACAAACATGAAACAATAGACGTAAACGCAGTGCCTGTTTTTATTCTTCTTTGCGTTTCCCTTTTTGGAAGTTGAGTTTTCGCGCCTGGAGGTCGCAGCACAATCGACACGTTGCCTTCTCGTTTATCCTTTTTTTTTTTTTTGATAAGTGCAATATCGTTCCAAATTCCGCGTATAAATCTGCGTTCCACGCGGGCGGCACTACCGAACTCTCGACGAAGTTTAGCCCGGGTCCAACTGGATCATTTATCATTGGACCCGAAATGTTGCGGAGTCATGTCGTTCCTAGTTTAGCGGTTACCACAATTAGTACTTTTATTTGCTTCGCTAATGAAAGAAAATGCGCCCGAACAATGCATCCGCCATATTAAATATATTACGAGATGGCGAGATTGCGTTTAACTCCGCGTTGTTCGAGGAAATGATGTAATTGTTCTTAGCTTTTTTATAATTGATTAACTTGTTATAGTCATCACTTTTTCGACATTAAATGTCTGCACCCACGTGCTCCAATTATATGTATAATTGCTAGATATGTACCAAGTACTCTTTATGAATAAAACAAGCACAGAGACAATGTGAAGTAAATAATCATAATAAGTAAAATGAAAACGACCTTTCAAATAATAATTACATGTATTACTTTTTGCATTATTTTGTAAGGCTTTTGAGAATTTAAATACAAGTTCCGTCGCCTTTAGCATATATAACCGTGTACTTGGACACCTCTGATACTCACACTCATCGTGTACCATTTAATTATTATTTCCCAAAATGTGAGGTACGCCACTGGATTCCTGGATTCCAAGTGCTTTTTCTCCCACTGATTTACCTTAATTCAATTTCCATGATAATTTTTTTGATTTAAAAACTGGTCTTTTTCAATGAAATTGCAAATACACTGCAATTGATTGCATACCCACTTAGTTTTTAATACAAAAGTAATCCCCCTAATTATCTCGGATGATCGCAGGATAATCGCCTCTAACTTCAATATAATAATAAATTTCACAATTTATTTTAATATAAAATCATGGCGAAACGTTTAAAATTAATGTCGTCAATTACAGCCAACGTAAACACGACATGCAAAAAAGGCCGAAAAATTTTCATTCTTTTTCGGCTGACATACTTGTAAAGGCGGCGTTATTTTATATAGTGCATTAATATACATACGCGGTATTTATATGTACTGTTCGATATTTGTAATAAATCAGTATTAAGGTTCAAACAATCAATTACAAGCTTACGCTAATTACCCTGAGCAATAAACCTGATTTACGAGCCACAATTGAATAACAGCGCTGATTTCAACATAAATTATATTATTTAGAAAATCTTTTTGCAGTTTAAATCCGCCTGCAATGGCTTTTTCGCGTTTCTGATATTTAAATGCGCTCCGGTAATGAATGCGGTTGGTTGCGTCCAGCCAGGTTCAAAACACACACACACACACGCTCGTAAATGTTAAGCCTGCCTCGTTTATAACAATATTCATTTATCATTACTAAACTAAAATGTATTTTCCTTTGTTTTTGTACGGTCTTGAGATCCCGAGTTAAATAATTATCATCGTGTGAAGTGTTTATGAGCTTAAGGATGTATATTAGCAGCAATCATTGTTTTGTTATTAAACAAAGAAATAAATCGCAAACATTTATATTTTTATATTTTTAATAGTTTACTGTTATAATTATAAACCACCTGAAAGATGGATATGTTCTATTAATCTGATCCTTCATATTATTCTTTCCAAGCACAAAACAGACTGTAGGTTGTTGTGCTGTTTATACAGATTGAAGACTTTAACTTTGGCCAATAGTAGTTTCATGAAGAGCATGCGACTCGTTGTTAAAAAGAAAAAAATACTACCCTTGCATTCTTAACGTGAATAGTAGACTCAATTTATTGGCGATTATAATCAGTGGACTGTAATATAGTCCAAACTGCAACAAATCAATTGATTGTTGCTTGTATATAAGTTTTACTGTATTTTTTTCAGTGGTATTGAGCAAAAACTTTTATTGTTTATTTTTAAATCCAACGAAATGACTGAGATGCAACGATGCACTATACCTCGTCTCTTTGAACCAATCACCTACACGTCATGCTCTTCATGAAACTACTATTGGCTAAAGTGAAAGTCTTCAAACTGTATTAGAGAAAACGTTTGTGAACAATCAGTAAAATAAAGTAAAGCTTAACTAATTGCTACGATACCTTCCTAATTTTGTTTCTATTAAATGTATGCTATTTCTAAGAGTTTGAAACATTCGTAAGCGAGTAGATTTTGTTGAAAATGTCTAAAGTATTCAAAATCCATTCGAATGGTTTTATATTGCTCTTTTTAGCAGCACAGCATTACCACACACGTGTCAGACACGCGACGGTTCAACGATTGTCGGATGTCTGAATATGATAAAGTAACTTCCGAATGCACTGGTGGCAGCCCGCGTTTTATTTGAAGATAATTAAAAATATCCATTAAATATATATATATAAAGCGTTTTTCTATTAACCGTAGCAAACTAACTGCTTCACTTAAAAAAAAGGGGGGGAAAGAAGCTTTACAATAGGTGGAGGGACATTTCGTTTTGCCTATTATTAAATTGTTTGTTATGCAACTAGTCTGTAAAGTAAGTCTTTTTTAGTCGAGTGCGCAAATAGTAGCACGCACATACGTGTTGTATACAATATTTTTTCTAGAACCGGCCAGATTCCGCATCTTTTACCAACTGATTTGTTTATAAAAATTTTGTTGCAAGTCGGTTTAGATTGCAATGCTCGGTCGCCTTGTATGGGATGACTTATTAAGTAGCAAACTGGCTGCAATTTGTCAATCCTTTTGCAATGTTAGGTCAAAAAGCAATCGCAGGATTCCGCGATCTTTATTTATGTTGATACTGAACTGGTTAGTTAATTGAAAGCTTCTTGTTGGTGTGACCGTCTCAACCACATCGCCTAGAATACATGAAGCAATTAAAAACATGCAACTTTTTTTTAGCAAAAACTTCTTAAAATGTGACATTTTACCAATTAAATCAGTCTTTAAGGTATCTACTTTGTAGGAAAAAAAAATTACTACTACTACTGACCAGTTTTATTTGAAATAAATACAAAAAAGGTCCTTTACTATCCTAACTAGGATAGAAAATGAATGACTTAAATCAAGCAAGACAAAAAGTTATAATTAATGTATGAAAAGTATCAAGGAAACAAATGAAGAATGGACAAAGCCCAGAAAAAAAAACTGTTAAGCAAATCGAAGAGTTCCACAAGACAAAGAATAGAAGGGGAATGGAGAATAAGAAAAGCAAAAAAAATTAAAGTAGCCAAAAATAAATATATTTTGATATATTCCTTATCTGTATTTGATACTCTAAAGTAATTTCCGTTTCATCTGCGTCAATCTTCACCTTTATTTTCATTAGCTCTGCATTAAAAATATTGAGGTTGTATTTTAGGTTTTATTTTTTATTGTCAAGTCGTCTACAAACAGGAATCCTGCTAGATTTATTTTTTCTGTTTTCCAAAACTCTGCTTTGATTTTCTATCTTGTTTTATTTACTGCCATGACTACCATGGAGGCTCGAACACAATTTCAACAATTAACATTATTATAAAATTAAAGAATTTACTATGACTAAAAAAAGTTAATTCGCAATATTTTTCTATTTATTTACGAGTGCTTGATTTACAAAATTCACAAGAAATCTGTGCGTACTTTCAACAACTTCCACAATATAATAGCCGATAGCCTGAAAACATGCAAAAATAAATGTCTAGAGAAATACAAATGTAATCATAAAAATACTTACTGTCAGGATCCTTACAATTTGCTGCATTGAAAGAGCAGGCGTTGCCAAACGTGCGATTAACACCTGATCGATTCACAGCACATACTGGATTGAAATCAAACGTGCAATATTCTGTACAGTTTTTGGCAATCAGGCAAGTCGCTAAGAAATGTTCAAATTTGTAATTCACCAAATCAAAAAATAATAATAATAAATTAATTTGACGCAGAGTATAAAAGTTATACGTCGGATAGTTACCCAGGCATAAGCACAAAATGGTGGCAGCGATGTATTTCATGGTGGAAACTACTTCTAGTAATAAATCCAGCTTGTAAGAGCATGAATTTATAGTCAGCCGGGGAAAAATACTCAAAATACTGAAGATAAGAAAACATGAGGCGTGATTATTGCACATTTTAAGTTAAATAACTTTCCACATTGTTTACATTTAATGTGGAAATTACTTACGTCCCGACAATCAGTTGTAAGACTTCCCATAGTTTTAATAAGTTCCCTCTGCAGAGTACTAACTATATTTTTGATCTTCGATATTTATATTATTAAGAAAATAATAAACAATTCGGAAAAAGTTTTATGGTAAAATCTGTGTGAGTATCAACTATAATTCCACGGTTTCGGGGAAAAAGGAGATGATAAGTTCAGGAGAAAAGGTATATTATAACGTATTTTTATCTGAACAGTGAAAATCAGTATCGCAAAACACTAATCACCTTGTAGAAGAAAGACTTACTTTCTTTTTCGCCTGAAACCATGGAATTTGTAAAAGCCAAGTTCAGCAGTACTGAATCAAGTGCCATCATTCAACAACATATTTTTAATAGAATGAAAATCATCTTCCTGTCTACGAGTACATACACATATTTTATTTTTTTCATTGAGTTGTATACAGGGTGTCTTGAGTCGAATGACCTGTTAAAAGCTTTCAAGGAAGGAAGTGAAAGGCGATTGTAAAAATGATTGCACTTCCTCAGAAGGAATCATAAATAATCAATGATCTAGCACAAAAATAAAAAAACTGGCTAAAATAAGAGCTCTTCGTCTTTTATTTATTTTTATTTTATTTATCTGTTCGTTTGTGCGTCCGTGATTTTTATAAACACATCGTAAAACAATAATGCTCATTCGGTCAACGTCGCCCATAATCAAACTTCTAAATATTCACACGCGTTGATTAATGACTTAATTAATTATAAGCCAATTTTTACGTATTATTAATACAGTTTATAATTGCTGCTCATAAAAATGTAATTGTAATCTTCGAGCATCCGCTTCATTAGGTAATCGACAATAATTACGACATAATATTCCATATTCTGTAAACATTTTTGTAATTTGTTAAATAATTAAAAAATATGTTATTATTAATTAGTTAGCGTTATAACACTGAATGAACTGCATACTCAGAAAACAAAATGCGTTCAATACATCAATGCAGTTATATATTTCTTAGAACGAATACATATTAATCTGCACGAACTTTCGGAATTTTGTTTGTATAGTCTAAACGTAATAAAGTATCATAAATTAAGAGGTGATCAGTATTTCAATAATACTTTTCGAATGTGTAATTAATGAAATAGAATAATATGCAAGAATTATTATGGCTTTGAATCTGTTCCGTTCTTACCTCTCAACAAGTCAGCATTAGACATATGAAAGAAGGCGTTATTAAAATGGTGTTATCTGAACCTAAAGAAATCAACGTGGGTGTCCCCCAGGGTTCTATCCTGGGTCCCCTGTTGTTTATAGTTTTTGTTCATAATTTACAAAATCAATTCCCTTCTATCCCTCTATGTCAATATGCTGACGATACTTCGTGTGTTGTAACTGCCAACAATCATATTTCCTCCTCGAATCTTGCTTCATCCACAATATTAACAATGTCCAATTGAGCGTCTCAAACTAAACTCCAACAAAACTGTAGCGATAGAGTTCAAAAAAGGACCAAATGTATATATTAAATTTAATGGGAAATCAGTTCCTGCTGTTGACAACGTTCAATTTCTGGGTTTGTACATTGATGCCTCCTTAAAATTTGATAAGCATATACAGTATGTCAGCTCTAAGCTTACCAAATTTTGCTACATTATAAGAAACCTCAGGAATTGCGTTACAGTTGAAGTTTTGACAACATATTACATGGCTTCTGTTCAATCTGTATTATCATATGGTTTAATATTTTGGGGCGGATCCACTAGTATCCAACAAATATTTGTTTTACAGAAATACCTCGTTAGGACTTTACTGAACAAAAAGCCTACTGAAAGTTGTAAACCTTTATTTAAACTTTTAAAAATTTTACCTTTACCATGTTTGTATATATACAACTTAGCTATCTTTGCCAGATCGAATATAAACCTTTTTCCTAAGAACAAAGATAAATACGAGGCATGTTTATCTATAAAAACAAGGCGTTGTAACAATTTATCGATTCCTAAACATCATACAACCTTTTTTGAGCAAAATGTTTATTATAGGGCTCTAAAAGTCTACAATAATCTGTTAATTTGAAAACTACCAAATCCATATCCAAATTTAAATCAGAATTAAGACAATTTCTACTGGAACACTGCTTTTACGAATTTAAAGAGTTCTTATGATCCTCTTTTCTATGGCGATACCAATATCTCCTTTGAGATCTAAGGTCGGAATGCGTGATAATAATAATTTCGTGAAATATCTGCATTCCATTACTTAAATATTAATAAAGAATGAAGCGTTTCATCATTATTTTTTTATTGCTTACGTATCACTAACTGCTAATCTCCGTATTCTTTCATACGAAAGTCATAAATGACCTCCTCAGAATTTATTATGTGACATGTGCGTGTTTACTGCCTATAACAGTAAAGTTTACTTAGCTGGGTCATTTAAAGCACATCCAATGCTTCTCCAACGGTTTTTGTGAAAAGTAAACGCAGATTTTTCTGAAGTTATTATAGACCTCTGCCCCATACGTATATCACAACATTACTTCTTGTGTATTAATAGTGGTTACAGTAAATGAAACTTATCCGATTAGACCCTGTATTAACAATTTTTTTATAAATTCCATTAAATATGTAGAATTCAAAAATGAAATAAAAACTATAACATTTTTCGTCTGAAACAAGAAAATTACAGGCGTTCTCCGATAAACATTAAGCAAAAATAATCAAGTTAATTATGATTATCATATAATTAGGCTTTCAATGCATCGGATCATTCATAATAATCCCGTCTTAAAAACTAGAATTAATTAAATACAAGTTAATTCTGCTAATCATTTTATTCCAATTAACGGCAGTAATTGCACGAAATATTTAATAATTAGATTTCTAAAGCCACTTCCCAAATTTAACAATTTTTTTTTGTGAATGTACATTATACAATTTAATATCGTTCTCTTCTCTTGTTCTTGTAGTTCCAAATATGTGTGGGAGGTGTCATTTGGGGCAAGGACCACAAAATTTCAGACGGTAACCTGAAAGTATCGAAAGCAAGATATTGCGACCGATAATTAAAAATATTAAATTTACTATCTGGATGCTCGCAATTTGCTAGGTTGAATTCGCACGCATTCCCAAATGTTTTAGTGTTGCCAGATCTATCTTGCGCACATATAGGGTCGTATATTTTAGGACATCCTGGAGAACAAGATGACTCGGCTGTTGCACCAAGAAAATCGGCCATCAGGACTAGCCCTGTAAACAAAGTAACTGCATTCTAAACGTATTACTACAGTATAATTAATGAAGCCTTAAAAAAATAGAATAAGAAGTTATAAAAAAAATACTAACTTACCTAGACTTAGGAAAACAGAGACGCAGAACTTCATTCTGACAGTTTCGTACTAAAGTAAGTATTCTCGTGAACGTTTCGGGTTACTTATACCTACGTGCTTTTGAGAAAATATCCGAAGATTCGATAAGAAATTATTTGAATACCATCGCGTATTTGTTATATTGTCACGGTCAAATTCTGCGGCTGTTTGTGATTAAAAATTCATTAAAATCGTACCTTGGCATAATCTAAATACGTTGCGTTGCAACTCACAGTTATTTTTTTGCAACAAACTTAACTAATGGAATTTCCTTTTTTGGTTTACGAAAATATTTCCTTGGGTATGATTAAATCTTCTCTACAGGTTGTTCTGATAATCTTAGAAGAAAGTTCCTTAAACTCATTGGTACAGTAGTTAACGAAATAATGTGACATTTCGAGTTGTGCTTCAAGTATTAATTTATGATTTATGGACAAGTTTTGATATATGTACATAGTTAGAGCTTGTGTCAACATTGGGGGTAAAAACTGAAATCTCTTGTTAGCGCTACATGCGGATGTTAATACGAGCAAAAGGTGTCTGCCTTATTTGTAAACGGTTGCCATAATTTCCCAGCGCTCTACACATATTTCAATGGCCTGCGTATTATATGGCATGATCTGGTACATGGTCGTAGTTTAATGCGTACCGAGCACGTTCGATTTTAATGAATATCGGATGTAGCCCTAACACTAACGGTGCAATAATTTACATCGGCTTGCCACAAATACGTGGCGTTGCGGACATAATTGCAAAAACTCAAAAATGTCAACGCATTCAAGAAAATACTCCATAAATAAATAGGCAGTACCCCGACCTCGTACGTTTCGTATGACTTGCGAATTGTGCACGTAGAATTTATATATGACACCTACACTCTAATGTCAATGTCCTTCCGAGTGGGCTCTTTTTATTTTAAGAAAAAGAAAAACAGCTTGCAGGAGGGCTTTCACTAAGGCAAAGCGCAAGCCGAAACATAAATAACTCTAACACCCTTCGTGCTCATTGATATACAGCTGACCTGATTCCTGCAGATACGATTCGAGAGTTAATTTTAATAACTCATTACACATAATACCGAGCAATAAATTAATAAACATTCAATGCGTTATAAATCGTCGGTAGGTATCAGCCTCCGCGCTCTATGCATGTCAATAATCAAGAATATTATTTACAACTCGACTCGAAATAAAAAAAAATGCACATATTTTTGCGGCGTTGAAAATAATTGTGCGGTTTCACGAATATTCTCGAAAATATTTGGATTTTTGCTGGGGCGTAATTGAGGATTTTATTATTGCCGTTCGGTTTTGCAGCGGCAAATTGCGATTGTGGTTTTCGTTCGCTACTGTAGCTTACAGAGCTTGCATGATACAATTTGCTTAACCGACAAAAATTACAACCAAAATAAATTGTGTTGCACGTGATTTCGAATTCATTTTTTGAGTTCCTATTCAAGACCCAAATATCATGTTTATTGAGGAGGCATTGCCATGCATACCGATTGTTTCTCTGAAACTTGGAAAAAGGCAGAGTCAGAATAAAAGCTGTAGTATATAATAAAGGTCGTAAAATGTAAGCTGCCTAAGCCATGCCTTTCTGAGCTTGCAGCCAGCGATTTTAAGACAACACACACAGTATAAGTAAAATTATGTTTGTTGTGTTTCAGGTCATGGTGGAGTTAACCAACTTGGTGGTGTTTTCGTGAACGGACGACCTTTACCAGACGTAGTTAGACAAAGGATAGTAGAACTAGCTCACAATGGCGTTAGGCCGTGTGATATTTCGCGACAGCTTAGGGTATCACATGGTTGCGTCTCCAAAATTTTATCAAGGTAAGAGATAAAAAGATTTCATAATAAACTTTGTAAAGGATTCATATTTATAACAAGTTAACAAAATTAAAATTCAGGAACCGAAAAATCCATACATATACAGTATGTGCATTTTACCAGTGTGTATGGGTGAAAGGAAAGTAAGAGTGACGCCCTATTTTCCCCTACTATGTTGTTGTGATTTGTTTGCCCTTTTCACCTTTTAATACCATTTGGATTTTTATCTTTATTACTCTTACGAGTATTATTGAATTTGGCCTTAATTAATCCTTAATTGATCCTTATCTGCGTATATCTAATGAGTTCTTTCCAGCTTACTCTATCCTTTATATCTTTGAGTATTTTGTAGAGCAATTCACTTGTAACCTTTCGGATTCTTCCAATTTTATTTAACGAATATTTTCATAAATTTCAAATTATTTTCCTTATTACAGCTTGTATGTATTTATAAACAAGTTCTTGTGTTATAGAGTGCGATGTTGAAACGTCGTTTTAATTTCATATTTCTTCTTCAAGTTTATACTTTTGGGGTCCCGCATTCATTCTCCCACTTAAACGAGCTTCATTCCCATAATTCCCCAATCCACCCTGTTTCCTAGTTCCGGCGAATCCGCCGGGCGCGGCTAACGCGATCATGCGACCTGCTGGTAATGTTTTCCCGTTTTTTAGTAGTCACTTCCCAAAAAGATGAGCTCCATTTTATACGACCAAAGACCGCATGTGGTTGTTACATTTATCATCGTGTAGCAGCTCGACCACTGTGAATAAGCTTATGCCTTTTATTATCTCGTACAGTAGTTGCCCGTGATGAAATTACTTTCGTGGGGTGGCTTTACGAGCGTGCGTACACGTTTCCTCTTTAATTTTTTTTTATATAATGTTTTATTATCCTAAATTTATTAGAGTAATTAACCGGACCTATCATAAAACGGCTATTCACTTAGGTACTCACGCCCTAGACATTCTCGTAAATGTATGAAAGGGTTGGTGGTTGACATCGTAGATCTTTGACATGTCTACGAGGAGATC
Source organism: Serrognathus titanus (assembly GCA_039766575.1). Lineage (NCBI taxonomy): Eukaryota > Metazoa > Arthropoda > Insecta > Coleoptera > Lucanidae > Serrognathus > Serrognathus titanus. The sequence goes on along the minus strand of CM077911.1, from coordinate 15,175,874 downwards.
AGTGCGTTTAGAAATTACCTAACAGTAAAATCATGATTTAATACAAATTTCTCGAACACGTCTACAAGTAAGTCTGCATGTGTGTAGGGATTTAAACGTTCGAAGTGACGTAACAGTAAAACCATGAATTTACATACTTCCAGGAAAAGAAACGGACGAAACCATTCCGTAACTTACCTGGATATTTTACGTCTGAGTGGTTCGTAATTACGATAATCATTAAAATCCGCACGTGACGTTACGAGCGCGATCCAGTTAGCAAACCGCAGTCGCTCCAAAATAATAATCAGAAGCACTTAATTTTATCGCCGCCCCGACGACGGTCGTCCCGACGCGTTCGGCTTCGATATATCGAACGGGACACGTGGCCTGAAAAAACTACACGAAAACTGCATATAGCTATGAATGCGGATACTCTCACTGTTTACAGATGACGAGTAGGTCCCGTCCCCTCTGAAAAAGAACGCACGTTCTGTACGCTGTGGATTGTCATTATGTATTTTTGGTAATGGAATTTAGGGTTGAGAAGAGCTGGAATATCAGTTTTAAGAGTTTACCACTTTCTTAATTGAAGAAATTTAAATCATAAACAAATATTTGGACTTAATAACAAAAAATCTTTTGTATTTCAGGATTAAAAAGTGCTGCAAATTAGCAACAATTTACTTCTTCTCCGGCTAAAGAAATCTAAATCAGATGAAGAATCATTCAATAATAAAGTCGTTTGAAGTATAAAGAAATCTAAATCCGAAGGAATCATTGTATAATGAAGTTATCTAGAGTAGAATGCTTTTTGTGTTTCGTCTATTTTACAAACAAACATTTGGGCTTATACATTTGCAAGCTTTGTAAGTTCTTTGCTTCACTATTTTTAACTATTTTCTTCTATGCTTTTCTGGTTTGTTTTTATCCACCCAACCCCAGACGTCTAGATTAGAGCTTGCCTTTATCTGCTTCTTTCTAGGTATGCCCATTCACTTCCTTCCTCCTTTCTTCTCCCAAATGTACTCTTCACGTGTTTCTAGGCATTCGATAAATACGGGCCAACCATCGCATACTTAGGGCTTTAATCACCTGATTGCCCATAAGTATTCATTACCTCCTTATCGTTCGTTTCCCTTGTTTTTACTTTATCTGCAATCAGTCTTTTTATTTTTTTTTATCTTATTTATAATCCATGTTTTACATTTAATCGCAGTAAGTACTTCTTGCTTTATCATTTATATTAGATTTCCAAACGCTTTGCTTCCTTTCGTCAATCTTATATCTAATTCTAAGTCTTCATTATTTTTACTTATCATTACTACTTTCGAATAAATAAATATTTTGTTTGGAATACCTTTAGATGTATGTTGTAATATTTTACATCGCTCGTTTGTATCACATCTTCTCTAAGAATTCTGGCATGCCCACAACACGTGTGTTTGGCTCCACATTGGTTTCTAATTTAATCCTGGTTTAAATCTTTTGTACAATCCATCCTAAATCGAAAATCGGTTTAAATCAGGAAGAATATCAGAAACAACATCAGAAAGACCAAAGGAGAAATAAAGGAAACAAGAAGACGACAGGGAAAAACTTAGAATCGAAGTAATGGAAAAAACGTTAACAGGGATACGAGAAAAAATGGAAGGGGTGGAAGAATCTGTACAGAAAAGTACAGCTTGGAAGGTAAACAAGAAAAAGAGGATATAAAAGATATGTTGGCCATGATTAGGGAAGAAATGAAAGGAAGCAACGTAGAGATTGGAGAAAAACTAGACCACAATAACGTATGTAGAGATTAGAGAAAAATTAGAAGAGAATAAAAAATCAAATAAAAGAAGGTAAATCAGTGGGAAATTAGAATGTCCATGCCTTCAATCGTGAGATGAAAATGGCTCCAAACGTGGAGCCTCTCAAGACATCAGTCGTAGCATACAGAAGGCGCCCAACGTGGAACTCAAGGAACAAAAGATGGCGCTCATTATAAATAACTGCTCGAATGTAGCTCTACCTTTTTTCGAACCCCCTTCGATACTCTCCTATAATTTATTTTTCGTACAGGTCTTTTCAAAAGTTGGATTTACTTCTTCTAAGTCTCAGGTATTGTTTCCTTCATATAACTTGAAGACTTCCGCGGCCGTTGTCCATAATTGAATTGGCTTCCGGCTGGATTGGAATCGCGTCACAATAGCTTCTGCTGTCGACCTTTCGTTCTCCATTGCGGAAGAACTCTTCTTCTCCATTGCAAAAGAGAGAGGCTTCCGGTTGGAACCGCACCATGACTGCTTCTACTGCCGATGTTTCGTTCTCCATGGCAGAAGAGAGAGGCTTCCGATTGGAACCGCGTCACGACTGCATCTACTGCTGACGTTTCGTTCTCCATTGCAGAAGAACTCTTTTCCTCTATTGCAGAAGAACTCTTTTTCTCCATTGTAGAAGGGAGAGGCTTCCGGTTAGAATCGCATCACGACTGCTTCTACTGCCGACGTTTCGTTCTCCATTGCAAAAGATAGAACGTAACATCGGCAGTAGAAGCAGTTGTGACGTGGTTCCAACCGGAAGCCAATTCAATTATTGTTTCCTTCTTTAATGGCTTCATTAGATTATCTTTTCGTCGATGCTGTAACCGACCCCCTTCTTTGAGCATCTACTCTCGGACACTTATTATTACATAGCCCTTTCATTATCCTTTCTATTCTTCATCTCTTGGTTCCTTAATAAATTCTTCGATATTTTTCGTAATATTTTCTTCTGATATTTAATTTACCTATACATTGGGCTATTAATAATTCATCCTTTCTATTTAATTTTCTTCCTACTTCTCTGCAATAAATTGCATCCCTTGATGGAATTGTTGTGGGTTCTTGGAACTTCTTTCATTTTGTTACATCAGGTAGTAATTTGCCGTTTTCTTCTTCTTTTATTCTACCTTCTCTATCTCTTAGACGAAATTAATAACTCTCTCGTTTTAATGAAATCGGAAAAAATTAAGGAAGATCGGGCACTTTTCTAATTTTGGGAATTTTTCCTGCAAAATTTCTAAACAATCGTCGTCGAAGCAATTCTTATTGTTCTTTTGCTTTCGTTTTCTTCGCCATGTATTTGCTGTTTTCGTCATTGCAGATTGGATTTGCATCCATTCGAGTTCTACAGCACTTACATTAACATTTTAGCTAAATCTTTTGTAAATTGGTTTTACTAGCTGTGTGAATACCTTTTAGGTTTTTATTTTGCCTTTTAGATACATTAGATATTTGTTGCCACATACATACAAGAAAGAACTCCTTGTAACATAATATATTATAATACTAGGAATATAATAAGTAGAATACCTGTCGCATACCAAGAATTCTCCACTTTCATCATCCACGAGCATTGTCAACATAATTATCAAGACTAACTTCTCTAATTTCAATACGTAAGCACAAACTTCTAATTATGCAGGTTAGTTAGCGACTGTAGATAGCATCTACAAAACGGCCGATCCGAATGCCGCCTTTGGTTTTTTCTCGTTTGATTTTTATAAGCAGCAGGTAGCTAATTATGAAACACGACGACTTGAATCCGTCGTTCCTTCAGCTTGGCGTACGCGGTGGGCACTCATATCATGTGTCATTGTCTGTAATTATTAATTTCATGGCTGTAAACCACTGTATTATATTAATGGGGGTAATTGGCGCTTTATTGACTTTCAAATTTGTGATAATTGTATTAATCTCGTCGCTTCACCAAATTTTTTTCTATCTATCTACCACCCCCTCCCAGGCCATGCTTTAATAAACTACAACGACTACCTAGACAATTTCTTTTATAGATACAAGCAAATAAGCAGGTGATTTGTGATTCATTCACAAGGTGTTCCATTAGAACCAATTTATTACTGTGGCTTTTTCTGAGGCTTAAAGGCCATCATTTTCATATAAAAATAAATCTCTGTATTATAGCAAATAACATCGTCTTCCTTTCTAAATTCAATCCAAATGCATATTTGTCGAAGTGCATCATAAAAATAACGCATCAACAACGAAACGAAAAAAAAAAGGACGTGTCACATTTCTTTGAGTAATGTCCCCCCATCTAACCAGAAATATACCTCAATGCTGACTATTATGTGAAATACATGTGTTAATAATACACATGTGCTGGTGTGTGAAACAAAATTTACAGCGCCGCCTTGATCTGTGTAACATGTGCGATGCATTTACAAGGAAATACATTTGTCGATGGCGCGCGTTTATTATTTTCGCGAAATTTGTTAGCGCTGGTAATGGCGGCAGCCTCCGGAATATATTAGTGTCATTTGAGTCCGGTATCTTGAGGTACTCATCTATAAAATATCCTAATTAGCGCTCGGTTATGGCTGAATAAATCTAACAGCCTTATTTATTATTATACATACCTGTTTTTGTTATTTGTTTGTCTCTTTATCCGTAATTAATGGCAGCTCATCGTCTTGTTGGTAACTAATGTAACTAATATGATTATTGTTAATTTATTACTGGAATTATTCTAATTACACTATGGCTTAATTACACATGGGGCGACGCAATGTTCGATACCTAAAATAAGTTGCTAATTTGCTTTCTTCTTAAATTATTTAAAAATCTATACGAGATTGGAAAGCAAATGCAAGTATTGTACGTATAGGTGATTTAATAATAAAATTATTACGATGATTTAAATCCATATCTGTTTATTATCATAAAAGTAATATTATTTGAAAATATTATCCGTCCCCGGAGTACGTCGCCGGAGCCCCTTTATGATGTCACAGCGTTCTGTTAATACAGTGTAACTAGATTACTGCAATAATGCCGTTCGGCAGTGATGTGTGCGGTTATGGCGTAACGAATTTATATTTTGCATCGTTCGGGGGTTGAATGTTGCCCGTAATGGAATTATATCATTTATTAATTACGAGGGATGCTGAGTTTTAATTGGTTTTTGGTTTGTGTTATTAACTGCGATAAGTAGCATCTCACATAGGGGCTCGTACGTATCTACAAAGACGTTGGGAATTTTTGTACAACTCTCGACAATCAGATTGCTTTTAAAAAAATATTTTTGAATAAACTAGAGAGAAATGTACTTCTTGTTCTGCTTACGTGATCAAGTTAGACAAGGCGTTCTACATTTTTTTTTTCCAATGAACCTTGTAAGCCTTACATCTTGTCGAGAGCTATGAAACGGCAAACAGATGTGCAGCAAAGACTTCAGTTCCTAGAAAGAACCAAAATTATTTGAATCGTAGTTATGTAATTTTTAGGACCGGTGTGTTCACTTTCAATTAACTTTATCTTCCGATTTACTGCCATAGTAACAATTATACAAATAATTGTTCTTGTGAGAATAATAATAAAGAGAATATAAATAAAGTTACTTGAAAGTGAATAAATCAGGTCGTAGAATGCATTTCTTAAATTTTATAATAAGTAAAAAGAAATGTTTCTTCGTGTAGTTGACAGAAATGTGACACATCGTTTGATCAAGAATCATGAAGAAACGTGGGAGTTCTCTCGTTAGCAACACTTTTCTTCACGATTTCAGTTAGACACTTTTTTTCATTCATTTTATTTATTAGCGTAAATTGTAAATGAACAATTTGTTAAATTATTAAATATTACACCAGAAGATGAGGAAACTGACCGCAACGCAGACACTGACAAATTAGAATATTACTTCACTTGCTGCTACTGTTGTTGTTGACGTTTCAGAGGTCGAAGATTGCTTTTCAGTCGAATTACGAAAAATTTTCTTTGAAATTTTTACTTTATTTTCAATACTATCTTCGACGTAGGCTTCTGCAACAGCACTACTACGCTAGCCGCACTGTTCCTTCAAAACTTGGATGTCAGCTCCACTTTCAGCCAAAAAGGACGCTGATGTCCTTCGGAAACAATATCCTGTGAAGCTGTTCGGCTCCGGTAGCCCTAAGTACGCAGCAATTTTCTTTGGTAAATTGTAGAAGGTGTTTATACCAATTGGTTGCTTTGTACACTTGCCCCGTCTATAAAATATAAATAATCTGCGATGGTCCACATTTTTGGGTCTCAAATTCAAATACTTTTTGTAAAGCTCGATTCCGTTTACTCCATCTTCCGATGTAACTGTAAAAACTCGTTTTTTCTTTGTTTTCGTGTCATGTAATGTTATGACCAAAATATGGCCGCAATCTTCTTCATCATCCACTTTTAGTAAACGAGTGCATGTAGTTAAACAAAAAAAAATGTGAAGAAGGAATGAAAACCAAGAGGAAAATTGAAGTATACAAAAGAAAAGAAATAATAATGTAAAAATAAATTGTATTTAATTGTTATAATATTAATTTCTCCCCAATCATTGACGTTAAAATATATGAAAATTTTTAACTAACAAAACACAATTAAGAACAATGGTGATAAAGTTTAAAGTTTAGTTTATTGGCACATCTACATAAATAAATATCAATGTCTATTAAACATTCAACGCTTTTGGTATTTTATTTAAAAAAATAGTTTATATTACCGCACAAAAAGCTTACATTATTGTATGTACAAGTCAAATAATTAATGGGGAGAAGCGACAACCTTCAAGGTGGATTCAAGTTGGATTTGGATGAACAAAAAACGCTTGAGGAAGTGGAATCTATACTTAAGGCTCGAGCCTTCCCCCGCACAGAAAGAAATCGACGATTTAAGCGCTGCCGAAAACCAGGGAAAGCACTGGAAGTTCAGTCTAATGCAGAACCGACTTAAGAGCATCGGCAACGATCTCTGCATCATACAAGATGAAAAGAACTCTCAAAACTCGAGGAAATTAGCGACGATAACGAAACAGGATACAGAAACAGTCTGTCGGATTTGGGTATAAATATCGACGGTGATGTGGAAAAAGAAGAAGATGACGATGCTGGAGAGAGATAACCAAGAACGCCTGTCACAAATCAGAGTTTGAACGAAGACCAGGAAAATCAACTCCAAAATGAAATCTTTTTTTTTACATTATATTATACAGAGTCGACAATAATAGTTGAAGATCACGTGCTTTCTCATTCTGCACAAAGAGGTGAATAAGAAAACACGTGACCTTCTACCAATCACATTTTATATTATTTAATTACGAGCAATTTGGATTTACTTAATAAAATTTTTCATTAAAAAAAAGGACTCACTTTAAAGGAAATTTGCAGAAGTGTCGATGATGACGGATTACAAACAGTCTGTCAATATTTTGAATTATTCTGTGACAAAATTCAGAGACTCTGGTGGTATCACCGGAAAGGAAGACATTAGTCACCCTAGCCGCAAAACTAAAAAATCAGTAATGTTCAAGAAATAATTGGGCAACGAACCTACCACATCGGTCACCATGGTAAAGAGAATTTTCCTATGGAACATGTCTTAACATTTTAAAAAAGTACCTTTACGTACATACGTCTCGTTTAACTGCAATGCAACACCTTCAATGTCGGTTTTAAAAGTTGAAGACTTAAACAACTTACCACAACCTAAAGAAAATGTGTTGAACACCTAATGTTTACCTAAAACCTTTAAAGGTGAGAGACTGTGAACTATGGGTAGTCTAAAAAGCACCTTTTTTACTATTCTTGCTTCTTGTTTCTCTTTTAAGTAGAAAACTGACGCGCAATTCAAATTTTAAGTTCTGGGTTAAACAAGGACATGCTTCCAATTTCCAGTTTAGTTGATCACTTGATATTAATAACTTGAAAACCAAATAAAGTTTATTCCTGTTGTCAACCGAATCCATGGAACACGGCATATCATTTAGCATTACCACAATTAGCAGCATCTCTAAATATTGCTAAAAAAGTGATTAAAAAAATCATCATATTCTCGAAAATTTACCAAAATCTGAAAGAAAAATGGGTTCTGCTTTAAAAAAAAAACAGACGAAAAGATTGTTAGGTTGCTAAGAAAGAATTGTTTAATGACTACAAGAGATCTAGCTAAAAAGGTAAACGTACGAGGATAGTCCCAGAAGTATCCGACCTAAAAAAGAAAATACAAAAATTTTGGAAAAACATCTTTATTTCTCAACATAGTCTCCTTTCAACGCGATACACTTTTCCCAACCATGCTCAAAAGCTTCAATACCTCGTCGTTTTTTTACCACTGAGCCATTTTTTCAAATTTGGAAAGAGAAAATAATCTGTCGAGGCTAAATCTGGCGAGTAGGTTGCGCGAGGAAGTAATTCGAACTTTAATTCATTCATTTTGGCTATCGTGATGACAGACGTGTGGAACACTTTCTTTTTCGCCAAATGCGGCCGTTTTCTCTTGATTTCATCACTCAACCGCTCCAACAAGTTCCCATAATGCTCGCTGTTAACGGTTTCTCCTTTTTTAAGATAATCAATGAAAATGATACCACGCGCATCCCAAAAAACAGACGCTATAACCTTGCCAGCGGACGTAACTGTCTTCGCCTTCTTTGGAGCTGATCCTCTCTTTTGAGTTCATTGTTTCGACTATTCTTTCGTCTCGAATGTGAAGTGATGGACCAATGTTTCATCCATACAATATGCGATGTATATCACTTTTTGAAATGCCTACCATCTCTGCTATTTCCCGCACATTCAATCGACGGTCATTCAATACAATTTCTTGGATTTTTTGGCCATTTCTAGCGTGGTTACCTCATTTGGCCGATCACTGCAATGTTCGTCTTGGCGGTTTCGTTTAAACTCTGCTACCCAACATTTTACTGTTGTAAACGAAGGAGCAGACTCTCCCAATGTAGAATATAACTCGGCTTTGATATTGGTTAGACTGAGACAGTTCAAATGAAAGCATTGTATCACGTAAGGATGACCAATTTTTTCCATGTTTACAAATTCACCGAGAGCGATCACTGTGGACAGCTGTCATACAAGTACTAAACAACGCATCGTCTTCAACTTTGACACTTGAGCTTTAGAGGGTTGGTACTTTCGACCATATTTTTTTCGGCCAACAACCGTCATCTATGCATCAGGTCGGGTACTTATGGAACTACCCTCGTACATAAAAGTGTTCAAGAAAGCACTAGTACATGAAGACCTTCAAGAGACATTAAAGACTAGAAAGGAATGAAGTTCAAGCAGGTAGAGTTATAAACTTTTATTGAAACGTTTTGAAAGATGCTTTTTGCTGGAAGGTCAAACGCGTGTAAAATTGGACACTTTTACACTACCAGTCTTCAATTTTACAAGTGAAATGATGTTGATGATGGATCTCTGTTAGAAAATTCGCCGAGGAAGTTCTTGTTTGGTGAGCAATTTGTTCCTGTAGGAAGAAATCAACAGCGTCTTTCATTCAAAAGACAATAAACGCCAATGCTTTTGAAATGGATACCTGAAGTGATAATTATTTCGATTATTTGGGCAACAACTGATGTCACCAACATCCTGATTTAGCTTCGGCACATAACGTTAAACCTACTCAGGATAAATAATGAGTTTTTGTCCATTAGAAAGACATCGAGGAAATATTAAAAAACCTTCAAGAAAAGTGGTGAAGTTGACTTTAAAAATGTGGGCGGAATAGGGCGTCATGCAAACTGAGCCACTGCGAGAAATTTAATCAAAGAGATACGCAGACATGATTAAATTTAGTTATTAGGAAAAACTATTTATTATTGAGTAGTAAATATTAATTTTTAATTTGTTGTCATCGATATTCTTTTTAAATTTTATATTTAGACATGCTCCATTTTTTCCTTTTTTTCTTTCTTTTTCACACAGCTTGGCTTCCTGAATAATAATTTACTTCCTGTACAGATCCTCATCACTGCACCCAAACTGAAGGATTTCTTTTTTATAATTTCAATATTATCGTGATTTTTTTGTTTATTTTTTTTTATTAGAATGAGAGTTATTATCAAATTGATATTTACTCTTTCAGATATTACGAAACGGGTAGCTTCAAAGCTGGTGTGATCGGCGGTTCGAAACCTAAAGTAGCGACGCCTCCGGTGGTCGATGCCATCGCCAACTATAAACGAGAAAATCCAACCATGTTTGCCTGGGAAATCAGAGATAGACTGCTCGCCGAAGGCATCTGTTCGCAAGATAATGTACCTAGTGTCTCGTCAATAAATAGGTACGTCTTCATTATTAACATTAACATTTTGTTGCGAAAGTATTTTATTTATTTATTATTTTACGTTCAACATAACGCAAGCTGGTAAGTTCGAAGCAATTGTTATGCCATAACTCACCCCAACATTAAATTGAACAGATAACATCTAGTAGGCACTGCTTAGAGGGAATTGATTTGACACATTGAATTTGACCGGCCTTTCCCTAGGCGCGGTCCATTACGATGTATCGCAGCTGAGTGTTGACAATTATCGGGAAGTATTATTGGATGTTTTCAAATGATCTTTTTATTGATTAAATAAAAGTTAGTCCGAAATTTTGTTGCTTTACAAAATAATTTAAATTCAATGCTAATTATAAATAAAAATAACAGTGCGCTTTTCAAACCCTTTACAAAATAATTTTAATTTAATGAATAAATAAACGAAAATGTAAATCCACCCCATGTCCTTTTCAAATTTTTTATTAAGAGTCAATAGAAATATAAGCGATTACAAGCAATTTTATCGAATATTCTATATATGAGAAGCTAAAGCAACAAAGGGTGTTGTAAGTAGCAGTATGTTGAGCGTAATCCTACACAGAAGGGGGACAAAAAAGGCAGTAAAAGGTACATAGGAGAATTACCCCAGGGTATATCAATAGGGTTGTTACTGTGACTTGCCTTTAGGGACACAAAATCGACTATTCATCAAGTGGTACCACTGTGAAACAGATTTTATGCGCGGCATCGACAAATGAAAAATCAAAATTAATGTTCGCGAAAGGAGGAAGGACGACGCAAATAATTTTCGCAATTAAACGAGCACATAAACTTTTCATAATCGTCGTCTTATTTCGTCCAATAAAAACAAATGACGAATGCGAATCCTGGCCCGGCAGGGGGCAATAAGGGGGAACCGGAAACGGACATGACGCCATGCTGAGTAGAAACAGCGGAAGACTACTCCAAACAATAGCTTGGCGCGCGATGTTTTTATGTCATCGCAATTAGAACGGCGGAGATTCAGACTGTTTTTCCAAGTTCTAACGATCTTGTTTTGCTTTTTGCGGTTATATCTGCCACACAAATATCATTAACTTTAACTTCTAGTCTCCAACGATAAAGTACTTAATTCATTTCAAGTTGCATCCCCTGTTTTTTTTTGACTTTGTCTCTCACAACGTCAAAGTAAATTATTGCCTTAACATTAACTTTTTGACGGTAATGAAAAAGGTTGTAAAAATTGCAAAATTATATTGAAAATCGATACAGTCTTTAGCAAAAAGAAAAAGGAACAAAAGAAAATCAAATCACAATTATATATAGTTCTTTCGTGAAAAGAGGAAGAAATAATAGATGATAAATTGATCTTGGAAATTATGCCATCTTATTATTGTTTTATTAATATTTTCTGACTTTTTTATTCTTCACGACGAACAAAAATAAACAAAAGATGATTGTTTGCGTAACAAATTTCGATTTAAAAAAATGACACCAACAACAACAAATTTCGATCGCCTCTTTCATTTTCTCTTTTCATTTTCAAAGCAAACTTCTTTGAAGGCAAAAACAAAACAAAAGACGGTCAATTCCCAAGTAAAAACTTTCAATTGTTTTCTGATCAATTTTGAATTCACCGCCTAAATTTGGAGCAAAAATCGCCACACCATGAATTACTACTTTATGGTCTAAAGCCATATTTCTCGTTGAAAGTCTAGACAAAATTCTTGTCAATAAAAGGCATTCATCTTTTCCATTTTTTTCTTTCCATTTTAAAAGCAAAAGAAGCAAATCAGTTTTAGATTTACCGCCTAAATTTAGAGCCGAAATGGTTACATGTTGCGGTACTTGACGATCTCATTGTAAAGAATGTTGTTTGATAGTCATTTCTACAAGAAACAAAAGACAATCGATTCCATAACGAATTTTGATTGATATATTATTTTGATTTTTTTATTTTTCATCGCAAACACAAACAAACAGAAGATAATCGAAGATAAGCGTAAAAAAATTAAATTAAATCAAAAATGAAGACTGGCTTTCGAAATTACTACAACAAATATCGATCGCCTTTTTCGTCTTTTTCTTTCCACTTCAAATGCAAACCACTTTTAAAACAAAAACAAAAACAAAAGACAGTCGATTCCGAAATAAATATAAATTGTTTTCTGTTCAATTTGGAGCATTGAGAGTCAAGATGACTGAACAAAATTCAAATCAAAAAACATGTTTTACGTTTTCTCTTTCTACTTTAAAAGCAACAGATACAAATAAAGGCCAATTCTGAAATAATTTCAAATATGTACTTTCTGTTCAGATTTGGATTTACCGCCTAAATTTTGAGCCAAAATGGTTGCACCTTGCGGTACTTGACGATCTCGTTGTAAAGAATGTTGTTTGTTAGTCGTTCCAACAAGAAACAAAAGACGATCGATTCTATAACGAACCAGTTTATTTTATTAGTATTTTTCGATTTTTTATTTTTCATCGCAAGCATAAACAAACAGATGTCAATCGATTGCGTAAAAAATTCAATTTAAAGAAGAAATGAAGACTGGCTTTCGAAATTACTACCACAAATGTCGATCGCCTTTTTCGTATTTTTCTTTCCACTTCAAATACAAACCACTTTTAAACCAAAAACGAAAACAAAAGACGGTCGATTCCAAAATAAATATCAATTGTTTTCTGTTCAATTTGGAGCATTGAGAATCAAGACTTCTGAACAAAATTTACATCAAAAAACAAGTTTTCTGTTTTCTCTTTCCACTTTAAAAGCAAAAGAAATAAATAAAGTCAATTCTGAAATTATTTCAAAATAAGTACTTTCTTGAATTGGCTTCCGGTTGGAACCGCGTCACGACTGCTTCTACTGCCAACGTTTCGTTCTCCATTGCAGAAGGGCTGCTGCTGTTGGTGCTGGAGGTGTTGCTGTCGACGAAACTGACTGAGACTCACCAGCAGCTGCAACACCGCCAGCAGCAGCAGCAGCAGTAGCCCTGAAAAAGTTCTTCTGCAATGGAGAACGAAACGTCGGCAGTAGAGCAGTATAACGCGGTTCCAACCGGAAGCCAATTTAATTATGGACCATGGCTGCGGAAGCCTCCAAATTAAATTATGTACTTTCTGTTCAGTTTTTGCCTACATTTGGGACCAGAATGGCCGTACGTTGTACGATCTCATTGTGAAGAAAGTCAACATAACTGAACAGATCTTCGAAATTACGATAACAAAAGTCGTTCATCTTTTTCATTTTTTTTGTTCACTTTAAAAGGGGTAAATTAACTTCGTAGGTCCTCTGTTTAATTTGGAATTTACCGCCTAACTTTGGAGCCAAATTGGCCGTACGCTGCTTTATAGGTGAATGCTACGTTTTTCGATTTTATTGAGAAGAAATTTCTCCCTAATACTCAAAATCCTTTACAATTATTACGATGACAAAAGTCGATTGTCTTTTTTAATTTTTTTTTCCACTTTAAAAACAAAAGAAGCGAGTAATGTTCAATTGTTTTCTGTTCAGCTTACCGTCTAAATTTGGAGCCAAGATGGCCGTGTCTTAGGGTATTTTACAAGTCAACACCTTCTTTTCAATTTTGTTGTAAAGAAAGTTCCCAGTGATGGTCAAGATATGACGCTTTTTGAAATTGCATTATCTTGAATTTCTAGGAGGCACAAGTTTAGATAGGGGAAAGTTTTCGGAATTTAAACCAACCCCATTAGCAAATAAACGTACCAATGGGTGCATAGGAATTAATCGCTATAGTATGTCTGACTTTGATTTAGAATTATGACGAAAATGTATCATTGTCATTTGATTATCAAAAATATTTTCAAAAAATATTTTAAGCACAAAAATGCTACATCCAACTGATATATACCAAACACAAACTATTGCAAAGTTATTCAATGAGTGTCTTGCTGAAGAATTTGGTCGAGATAGCCAAAGTTGCAACTATAAATAATCAAATATTAATTTCACTATGGAAGTCGATTTTACAAAACTAAAATAATACAAGAAACACACTTAGGAATCGTTTAATTTTCTGTGCACCCGTTGGTACATCCATTGTCATAAAAGGAGATGAGAATCAATCAGTTTTTCCTTATAACAAGTTTAATTTTCAAACCTTCCTCACGAAGCACTAGGCTTATGAAACTTTTTGAATTATCATCATACCATTCCCCAAATTTTTGAACACCCTCTACAAATTTTTAATCGTCTTGCAAGTATTTTCTTCAATATTTTCTTCAATACCTTATCTTCCTCCTGAAATGAAAAAATAATGTAGGGTGACTTTGAGCCTTCCTTTTTTGACTAAATTGATAGCGTCAGTAACTTATCTTCCTTGTCCATCCACACCACGTGTATGTGCATATCTTCGTTATCGTCAAATAATTCATGACGTATCGAAATCCTAAATGGCAAAAGATTTTGGACTTGTTTTCGAAGGCTGATTACTCGGAAATTTTTGCAGATTTTGACTCAGTTTGCCTGTACTGAGTATTTGGACATTTGGGGAATTTTGATTGAGAGTGTTTGGTTTGGTTTTTATAATTCTAGTATAATTTTAATTGGAATCGCTTATAAGTAATGGTTTTGATTACAACCAATTACTCGTGGTAGATGGAAGTCAGCCTATCCAGTTTTTATGTCATCAGGAAATTATTTTTTTATCGTCTTTAGAAAGTAACCACGATTGAAGTAGACCACGACACGTCATAATATTTTATTTTGTACTTATTACATACAAAACTAATTCGGTCTCCGTGGTAAATAAGTGTAACTTACACCGTCCTCTTGTAATTACGAATGCATCAAAGAGATAATATATTCTTATGAGAGAAAAGAGCGCAGAACTTTAAATTACCATATCTCGGCTGAGTTTCGTCATCCCAACTTAATCCCCAATTACTTCAAACCGCGTAACATAATCCAACTTTTAAAAACTTTAAATAGCCAAGAAATTCACCCCTTGATGCACACAATCGGAGCAGCGGCGTAGTGCGATTCGCTCGAGTAGCTAAGGGGTGGGGCGTCTCCGTTAGGGGTTCCGATCAAGTGGAGATTTTACACTAGCGTCTCGTCGCTTCGTCTTTGTTGCCTAAGAGGCCCGAGAGAGAGGCCCAAAGACGTCGTCAGGGAGAGGCGCGCAAGAAAAGCTGGGGGATCGTGAAAGAGCAGGAGAAAATCAATAACAGAAGAAAGCCGGTTCCGGAACGCTCGGCTGACTCTCAGATTCGTGAAATCGAGCTCAAACCGATATCCGCTCTGCTCGACGATGCTGCAAAATGGAGAGGAACTGTTTGTTTGGCCAACTGTCAGATTTACATGAGCTTGTATTCAAATGAATTCCATCTTTTTCCTCCAAGTTTAACAAATCAACAAGCTGTTTCTATTACTTAAGATTATTTCAAATTTTGATTATCCTTACGACTGGAAACTAATTCTTAACTCTTGTTTTATCTTGGAATGGATTTGGAAGACAATAAACTTCTAAATAGCATAACCCTAAAACTAAAAGTCCAATAAAAAGCTTTCTCTCTAAGATGGCCGCTCGTAAAGGAGGTATAAAAGTGCATCAATGTTGGCCACGGCGCGCAATAGGACAAGCAGCCATAATCTAAAACTCAATGAACGAACTTAATGCGCCACTCGCTTTACTGCGCCGAGCTTTCAAGCACACACGGCCGCCGAAATGGCAAGCTTTTGTGCCACAGCCGCAACAGCTTTTGTGATAATAACATGTAACTGTTTCTCGGTTGTTTATGACTCTTTTCTTTTTTCTCTTTTTCTACGTTTCGCAGGTCAATTTTCCGATTCCGCGCGCGGGTTACAATACTTAATTCGAGCGCGACATGTTTATTACTGCTTGACATTTGTTATATCTATTGCAAATTTATTCTCGAAACAGAGACATTTAGACCCTTATCCCTGGAGGTCGTAGATTATGATCAGTTGAGTGCTTCTTTTCATCAAATAGTGCAACATACGGTGTGTTGTCCCTCCTGTTGTGCAGACGGCAAATTCAAGTCCACTGAGATGTGCTGATATTATTAAGTACATGCACAATCATATGTCCCATTACATTATTAATAGGGCGAGTGTGAACTTTGTTTTGCACTTTATTAATTGAGCTCTCTCCCTGTTGTATTAATTCAGTATTATAAGAGCTTTCGACATAGATGTAGTTAATTACCGTTCATTTATGTACAGATAAGGAATTCTTTTACCAAGAGCATGGTTTCTCTTGGTAATTAGTATTGCCAGTATATCGTTCCCTTTAATTTTCGCTGTTTCGAAGAAAATGTGCTTAAGTTGCAGTCGTAACCACACGCTAGTTTATATCAAATTAAAACTTTACGAATGATTGCGTCCACTAATTCCTTAATTTTTGCACATAAAAGGTACAATTTCGTACGGGAATTATTTTCGAATTACACTGAAAATCCTGGTAAAAGCGGTGAGTAAAAGAGAGAGAGGAGGGAACTTCCTAGCTACGGTATTTCTAACAAATCTAACAGGAACACAATGGCTCCCGAACAATGGTTGACACTTCAATACGGCAAATATTTTGCTACTGTACATTAAGTGGTGTCCTTCTCCACACCGTTATGACGTAAATGGCTTCCTCTCTTTCGGAGTGAGCAGCTGGTCGCGTCATCGAAGCACAATACCGGACTCTATGTTATGTCTATTAAAATAGACTTTGCCATTATGCGAGAAGTGGTATACTTCATTAAAATGTTTATGCGATACGTGCAGGGGGTCTTTAAAAACGTGATTGGGTTTGAAGTCGCCTGTGCGTTGAACGACGAGACCCGTGTGAATCAATTGATCGCAGGAATCGATTGTTGGTTTGTCTTTTTTTTTCGCCGAAATTATTACAAAAACCGTTTTGATGCGATTCAAGTTTTTCTATGAACCGATTTCCATTACCAATAATTAGATTTATTATTACGAATTTTATACGCCGCATTTATATTTTAATTTAAATACTTTTTTTACGACGCGCATTAATTGTGCTAATTTATGGAACGCACCGTGCGACTTCGCTTCTGCGGCCATAAAATTAAAAAGCAAGTCCTCCCAAAAATTTGAAACATATGAAGCTGTCTGGGGGTAGCAAGCAATGGGATGTAAGTAATGCCTCAAGCATCTGGCAGGGGCGCGTATCCGTGTGAGCAGTCGGTGAGATAATGCGTTTAAAGATACCGCACCCCTCGCACTTAGGGCTGCCACTTCAGCTCTTATTAGGATTAACAACTACTGTATTATTATATTACTTAGCCGGTACTTAACAAACAATAAATGATACAGACCACGATTGCCACTGCGTCTCCATCAGAGGCCTTGAATAATTAAACAAACAAAAAGCCAAAACAGGAGACGAAGGGCGCGTACGAGAAAGAAGGTTTGCTTTTATGATTAAGTCCTTAAAGTCGATTGACAAAGCAACCTCAATCGAAAACCCATAGGTCATATGAAAACGAAAGTCCACCTCTGCCCAAACCACTTAGTTCTCAAGAGAAAAACTGTTGGGCAACCAAATACAAGACTAGATGGAAAAGGCGTCGTGAAAATCCATTTGTCAATCCAACTATCATCAAGTAAGAGATTTAAGTCGAAGAAAAGGATGACTTATGGTAGTTTTTACTTAATTCCTCAGATTTGGGTGCTTCTACCATGAAATAGAACCTACAGTCGGTTCGCAAGGAAACAAAGAAATTAGATAACGCACGAGAGGATGATTTTAAGAAAAGAATGTGGCACTTATACAACGAAAGATTATTTGCAAGGGTTTCTTGGTCAATGAGTAAATAATTTTTCTTCTTCTGGCTTCCAGTTGCGGTACAACTAGAAGCCAAAAGAGGATGGACAACGATTGTAGATATTTCCAAGGTCTGGCTGGTCTTATTTATTGTACTGCTGGTGTGCTATCTAGATATCCTCATTTATTATTGTACGACTAGGCATTAGAAGTATTTTTAAAAAGCTACATCAAGGAAATTTAAGAGAATTTCCATAGATTGTATTACAAAGGAAGTCAATAACATTAGATGTCTCAAAATGAGAGTAACATTACTTGGAGAGACCACACAATAATCTTGGAGAATACAAAAAAAGAACAAAAATGAATGTAATAATGTACTTAAGAAAATGGAAATGACGATAAACATAGAAGATACAGAAGTAATAATATTGGGAAAGTAGATATTGAATGGATTGGACTGGAGCAAGTCAATCTGGGAGTCCAAATTGACAATCAAGGAGGCCTCAACCAGAAAATTAAGGCAACTTTGCACGTATGGTGTGGAGACAAATTAAAAAGTAATATTCAATCAATGCAAATGAGATATCTGGGGAAGGCAAAGGACAAAGACTTAGTAAGAGAAAAATTAAACGTGCAGTCTGTTCTGCAAGTGATTGAACAACATCAGCTGGGTGGTTTGGACGTCTGAAAAGAACGGAAAAGAGAGTAAGGACAAAACATGAGTCAAAACAAAAAAAGGAAAAAGGTGACCACCACTCACATGTGACAGGTCCATCATCAGCATCCTGGTAAAGAAGAGGTGAACTAGGACAAAGCAAAATGTCCGATAGTTGCAGAGTTGTTATTGTTTTGCTCTTGCACAATATCTTTGATGCATGAAATGCCAGTCATCATGTGGTCTCTCGTTCAGTACATACCACGACGTATCAGTTTCGATGAGGAAACTTTGAGGAATCGCTATTCTTGATCATTTACTGACTCAAGGACTAAAATCTGGAAATCAGGATCAAATCAGGATAAAATTTCAGCGTATCATCGATTCCCTAATTCTACAATTACTATTTATTATCAGTATGATAAAAAGCAGTCAAAACTGAGAAAGTAATTTCATATTTTCACGCACTGCCTCTCTTTTTGCATTAGTATCCAAACGTTGGCAACACACACAACCAGAATATCACACTAATAAAGCAGTACATCACAAAAACCCAAATAAAAGTAGCAGCATTCAGCTAGTAGAATATATAACGACATTCATCGCTTTAATCTAAAATTCCTGTGTACGTCGGAAAAGCAAAGCCCCGCATATATTAAAATAACCATATTTACATTTGCGAGAGCGTATAGTTCTATCCACAAATATAATTTGCGGAACAATTACCGCGCAGAGGAAGCCGCAGTTAAGTATCCGTACTGTGTAGTAGACCAGACGAGTGGAGGAGGAGAACGCTCGGGACATTAAAGAGACGGTTGGCAGCGCGCAGGTGGGCGGCTGAGCTTTCTGCTGCGTATTAGCAAAGCACAAAGCTCTGGATTCCGTAATCTAATTTGCAGTGAGACTTATTAGTTTGAGCTGCGGGAGTTGTGTTTGTTTATAAAACATCGGCATTGATATCGCGATTAATAATTTGCGAGCTGGGAATTCTTTTTTATCTTGTGCTAATTTGCGGCGGTCTTCCGGGCTTAATGGCGTTATTTTTTTGATGGCACTTTTGCTTTTTGCGGCACATTATAATTTGGTTTTCATTTTTGATGTCTTTTACTCAGCCGAACTTTGCAGAATTGTAAAACGCAAAGAGCTTAATGTTTTTGCATTATAAACTAAAAACAAGTTCTATTTTCATTCTCTTTAATTTATTTACTTCACAATAAAAATTGCTTTTGTGTAATAAAAATTTAAAACTTAATATCAAAGAATAAACTACGTATTGGCATACATTCGTAAGGATTTGTTTAGAGTCTGCACGAACGATGAAATTTTTGTCAAGAAAGTTCGTTTAATGTGCGTGACGGGCAGTCGAACGGTCTCAAGCAAATTATCAGTTATGATAATGATCTCTTGTTAGGGGAAGTCGAAATTACCGGAAATCAACAGGTGATAGAGATAATGCCGGGAAAAACATACAATAACATTATTTGTCTGCATAGCTGAGATTAAGATCTTAATTTAATTGCTTGCTTGATGCTTTTATTTTCCCACTTATCGGTGCACATAGATGATGGTGCATTATAGATCTGAAACGCAATAGAAACTTCATTCATTTATCTCTCACACATGTAAAATCTAAACGTGCTTAACTCTAGCTACGAAATATTTTTCTCTGTTGTCTTTAATCGATTTTCTCAATAAATATTTTGTTACCAACAGCAATAGCTCATATAGCACTTTCACTAAACTTTAAATACGTCGATAGTTTCTCAGAATAGACTATAAACCAACGACAGAAAAATTCTGAAACGTACGACGCATTGAAACGAGAAATAGTCAGTTCTTTGACAAAGGTAAGAGCGTGGGTACAAAATACCTGAGCTCAGTTACTGCAGATTATGCACTCTTAATTATGATATACTAGCACCTATTTTAATGCTAAGTGCACACTAAACTATTCACTATACAGGGTGATACAAGACTCTTCCTTTTTCCAAAATAATTAATATGAGAGGTTGAACGGAAAACTTTCAAGACAAGTTGCATTGGATAACAAACAACACACGGAGAAAAATAGTTCTTTGTAGTTAATGAATATGCTTTAATTTGAAGAAACTATTTCTTTCAATAGTAGCAAAGATATATTTCTTTCGGAATAAAATATTTTCTTTGGGTTTAAAATATTATTTTCATGCGAACAAGTAGATTTTTTAACACAAATAAGATATATTTGAATGAAGTAACATTTATTCCACTGAAATACAAAATGTTAAAGATAAAAATTTCTTAACGATAAAGATTCTTTTTTCTCAGTGCACATACAATTGTAACTAATTTATAGAATACTATAATGGAGAATAAAAACTTCGAGAGAAACTTTTACATAGTGGCAAACAATGAAAATATTTATATTTTTCTGTTGTTCTAGAAAATAAGGATCTACTAGTTGAGAACTCGACGATAATAGCTTGATACAACATCAAATCTTACTCAGGAGTAACTGCTTTTTATATTTTTCGAATTAACAACTATTGAAGAAGTGCACATTATTACAATTTCATCATTTCATCACTTCACTACTTTTTGATTCTCGAATGAAACACTTTCCATATCAAATGAAGTGTGTATCTTTATGTCACAGGATATATACGTATCGTATATGTCATGAAGGATTTTTTTCGTTGAAAAACCTCAAGAAACTCTAATTTGTTAGATCATCAAAGAAATGTAAATCTCACTTTTCATGTGATTAAAAAAATATATGCATATATTAAAGTTGTAACCACTTCAAAATTCTACGTCGAATGATTTGCTTTGTATCTAACTCTAAAAAAGTTATTTGAAACATTCAAGACCAAATACAGGACTCTGCTTAAGTATACTTTAGAGCTTATAAATATTTCGTATCGATTCGACACCTTTCATACTGATACTGACCATTTCATGACCCGTGACCACTTTGAAACAGTTAAAGATCCGTTCAAAGTATTCTTCCTTTGTTCACAATAAGAAAGATATTTAAAGTTAATATTAAATAAATATTTAGGATATGTTGGCGTATTTTATAACAAATAAAGAGAATAAATTGAATAATCACTAACACACTGCCCTACTGTGTTAGTGATTATTGAATTTATTCTCTTTATTTGATATTTAAAGCGAAATATACTCTTGAAAATTCCATCAGTCGACTCTTTTTCAGTTTGATCTTAGCCACGTTAATATCTTTTTTGAAACAATTGAAAGTCGACGTTATATACTTTCCTAATATTATAGTCTTGATACTTGACACATAAAGGACATGCATCACTCTGTATAAGTACTCTCTTCAGTCTATAAATAGTTTGACACTGACCATATCATGATCAGTTCAAAACAATCAAAGCTCGGAGTTCATGTGATTTCGTAAAACTCTAATCCTTGATATTCTCAAAGGACTTCTCTTTATTTACAATAAAGAAGATGTTTTAAAAAATGCGAAACCTAGCGTTGTTCCATATTACACTCTTGAACTTTCCATCGATTAATGCTTTTCACTTTAGAAAGTACAGTCACGTACCACCCTGTATAAGCTTTAGCAAATATTATCCATCGATCCAATTTTTTCGAGCTTGATTCGTTTTGCATGAATTATAATTTTTTTGGGCGAGGTGAAGAATGAATGCCTCTTGCCGAATCCTTCCTTCGCGTCGATGTTCGGCGTGAAGCTTTGTTCTAATGAGCTTTTAACGTTGTGCGTAGCCGCAACACGTGCCGTCACGCCAAGCACGTGCTGTTTTGGCTGGCGAACGCCTGCATGTCCCTCCAACATTGAATACGTAATTCTTTATTTTTTTATGCCATGAGATGTTGACGAGAGAGAGAGACCATTATCAATTGTACTTGTCGAACAAATTTACTTCATTCTATCTAATGTGGAAACTTTATAATTAATCGGCGATCATCAAAACTTGTTGTAAATCGAAAAGAATATTGGAAAGTCACATCCAGCATTGAAATGGGATGTTCTAAAATAATATGCTGGTGAAGTGGTGTGAAAAAGTTTCATATTTCACCGTTGCTTACAAATTACATTTCTTTGATTTTTAACTATTTAATAATCTAGGACCATTGTCTTTAGATTTTCCAAAAATAAGTTGGTCTCTCAACAGCCATCTTCTTTCTTGTCTTGTAAAAGTATTACGCCGTTTTGGATCACCACAGAATACTCTCACTTTGCCTTTTGCATTCGTCTTCTATTTTTTCCTCCAGTAATTTAATTTACTTTTCGCCGTTGTTTTCAAGCCGTCTTTAATTCTTTTTGTTTTCTTCTTTTATTTGCTGCTTCCCCCTTTTCTCTTTTAATTGTATTTTTTTCGGTTTCCTGGCTCTGACCAAAAAGAACGAAAACATCGAAAGAACACCAAAATAACATTAAATTGGTATAGAATATTATTTTTAATTAATGGAATTAATAACTTTCTATGTAAATACAACGATTTCATTCATAAAATCATCATCAGGTTGATGATTGCGTACTGCAACACGTCTGCCCTTCAGTTATCATAGTTTCCTTTATTTCATGAAAAATTCAATTGTTTTATTTAAATCTTGATGATTGAAGTTTCGTAATAGAAACATGTAATCGAGATTAAAACAAAGAAATACATATTTTATTTCTTGATCGAAATCATCGATAAACAGTTATTTTAAGACATAAATAAATTACTTCCAACAAACAATCAACCGTCGAAATTGATAAGAAATTACTAAATTATGTGGCACGTGACATCAATTCGCAACGTCATTCGGTCACGTGCTCCGCCCCAAATGTAGCTCACCCTAATAACGAAAGTCAATTCCACCGCGCTCCATACAGGGGATTTACTCCACAATCGCAGCAACTTTAAAGCATCATGAAGGATTACGTTCGTAAAAAAAGGCGCTTTATCGAACCGAAAAATAATCCGAGGACGTATTATAATAAACAACCTCTAATCTGCATGTAACAAATAGAAGACGCAAAACGGCTTTTATGTCGTGAAAAGATTTAATGCACGACCGGGCAGTGTTTTTACTGAAAATTCCAGAGTGCGTAGACGTTTTTCAGCTGGCAGAATGGAGAGTAACAGTTGTTGTAAGCTTATTACACGCATCACTAAGTGAAATGCAAACATAAACAGTAGTACTGATAAAACCATAACGACGTAATAAATGTTACATCGGCGTGATAAGCCGACGTTATAATTAAATTTAATCCAGTAATTTTGTGGCTACGCCGAATTTGGATGGGCAGATTAAGAAGAATAACACTTGCGCAAAAAAAAGCGCGTGATAATATTCGAGTGTTTACTTTGAATTCATGTTAAGAAAGTGTTTACAATCAATTCCCTTTAGTTTGCGACATTAAAGTCGCTGTGTGTACGTTAAGTGGTCAAGATAGTTGCGCGGAAATTATTTCAAACAACTTTCCTTACAAGGACTCATGAATGAGCTGTAAACACTCCAAGTAACACTAAATCATTGCCAGTCCTTTTCAATACTACTAACTTCATTTTAGTTCATTATATAACGAAATGAGGAACCAATTTAATGGTCTACAGGGGTGCAGTAAATTATTATTTTTTTTAATTAATTTATTAAATCAAATTTTTAGTTAAATCAATTGGAAAGCAAAAGTTAATTTTCAATCATTGTGTTTGTACTCTTATAAATGGCGTACTTTACATCTTCTTGTAAAAATTTGACACTCTTGTAACGACCTCAAAGAAGTCGACTTAGTGAATGTAACCAAGAGAATGCGCCTCTCTATTTTAATATTGAAATCAAACATTTTGGAGTCTAAAAGCGTTCTCATTCTTTCTAATTCAAAATTTGTTGGAGGACGTCCTTTTTAAAAATCCTCGTTGTATTTGATAATACGTCATGACTTTTCATGATTTCAGGATTGTAAGAAATAAAGCCGCTGAAAAAGCGAAACATGCACATCAAATCGCAACCGGCGGGGGTGGAAGTGCGACGGGTACGGCCGCCGGCGGCCCTGTGTCCGTCATAGCCCACGCACCTGCCACCCAACTGTCAGAACCAAGGTCCGGAGCTTACAGCATCAACGGAATCCTCGGACTCCAGCACGACCCCAACGGAAACAGCATCAAGAGGAAAAGAATAGACGATCACGGTATGGCTTTTCAATTTTCCCGAGTTCATATGTATTTCGAATTTTCCGTCGGCATTATTTTAAACGCAAGCGGAATTTCGAGCGTCTAAATAGTCAAGACTATTTATAACGTCAGCGCTGTTACGGGCGTGCGAAAGGACAGCCCGGCTCTGTTCTACCATTTGAGGTTACACGGATAAATTAACACAAGGCGCTTCCACATCACTCTTATTACGCCTACTAATTCCACAAAATTAGTTTACTAATTGGACTAACTACACTTATGTTGTACGGGACCGTTGTTCTAATCCTGCATATTAATATCACAGACGTTAAATTATCCGTGTTGTGTAAACATTACATTTACATTGCACTTTGTTTTATGGAAATAAAATAGAACGCAAAGCTGTCATATACTATATGATTTTTTTACAAACATAGAAAAACGAGATATGATTTAGTAATTACAATTAATTTTTTTCGTGTAGTAGACAGAAAAGTGACTTTTAATCAAAAATCGTGAAGAAAAGTGGGACTTTTCTCGTAAGCAACACTTTTCTTCACGATTTCAGTTAGCAACACTTTTTTTCATTCATTTTATTTATTAGCGTAAATTGTAAATGAACCATTTGTTAAATTATTAAATATTACACAAGAAGATTAGGAAACTGACCGCAACGCAGACGCTGACAAATTAGAATTTATTACTTCACTTGCTGCTACTGTTGATGTTGACGTTTCAGAAGTCGAAGATTGCTTTTCAGTCGAATTACAAAAAAAATTCTTTGAAATTTTACTTTATTTTCGATACTATCTTCGACGTAGGCTTCTGCAACAGCACTACTAGGCCAGCGGCCATGCCTCTTCAAAACTTGGATATTAGCTCCAGTGTTGACCAAAAAGGACGCTGATGTCCTTCGGAACAATGGCCTGTGAAGCTGTTCGGCTCCGGTAGCCCTAAGTACGCATCAATTTTCTTTGGTAAATTGTAGAACGTGTTTATACCAA
Organism: Serrognathus titanus; assembly: GCA_039766575.1. Classification (NCBI taxonomy): domain Eukaryota; kingdom Metazoa; phylum Arthropoda; class Insecta; order Coleoptera; family Lucanidae; genus Serrognathus; species Serrognathus titanus. Next base: position 15,150,263 of record CM077911.1, on the reverse strand, counting down.
TTGGTTGCTTTGTGCACTTGCTCTGTCTATAAAATATAAATAGTCTGCGATGGTCCACATTTTTGGATCTCAAATTCAAATACTTTTTGTAAAGCTCGATTCCGTTTACTCCATCTTCCGATGTAACTGTAAAGACTCGTTTTTTCTTTGCTTTCGTGTCATGTAATGTTATGACCAAAATATGGCCGCAATCTTCTACATCATCCACTTTTAGTAAACGTAATTCTTCCGCCCGACATGCTCCATGCAAAGCAATTACCAACACTTCTTTCATAAGCAAAAAACTGTCATCAGGAGCTTTTTCTAAAAACTCCTTCACATTATCCATCGATAGAATTCTCGATTTTTTTGCCACATAACCGTCATTTTGATGTTTCAGGTAAGCCAGCAATTTTTTATATGCAGAAATATCCACATTTTGATTTATTTGTAAAGTACTTCTCAGCATTGAGTACACTGACCATAGTGTTGAAGCTTTAAGAGTTTTCACCTGAGAATATTTAAAAACCAGTGCTAATAAATCTTATAAATAAAACAAACCTTTTCAGAAAAGTATGCAATTAGAATATCTTGTACTTTGCTTTGGACTTTTTCGGTAATAAACTTGACTCTGCTTCTGATACCAATTGTAAAATTTCTTCATTATTCTCATTTGATTGACTCATTCTAAACTTATAAGTCAATATACTATAGGATTTCCCTTTATTTCTTGAACAATTTAAATTGTGCAGTAAATTGTGTCGAATTAAAATGAATCAATAATATTTCAAAATTTAGTCTCCCAGAGAGTACCCAGTCCTCAAAAACAGCAAATAAACTACTACCTGAATACGCTGAAGTTAATAACTTCCACGCACAATTAAAATTAAAGTTGGAATTGTAACGAATTTTAGACTTCCTCTTCTTTTAACCCAACCATATAGTTTCGCACTCAGTTCAAGTTGCCTCAGCAGGTTTTCCCAGGCCCATCTTAAGATGTAATACATTGTCCACTATCTCAACAAAATTATAGTAAGCAAATCAACCCCCCTAAACATATCTTCTTTTGGCTAGCGACTTATAAAGCTCTTTGGTCATAAAACCGCAGTTTATTCAATTTTTAGTGCATTTGATGGCTTCTTGATTACTTCTCTTGTTTTCTTCTTTTGCATTTTGTAATAAAAAGTTTTGCTAATGTGGATGAATACCTTCGCTTTCCTTCGGTTTTTTTTTTTCGCTGGGCTCGGTCTTCTTTTGCCTTCTCCCTTTGATTTCCTAGTTTCTTCTATCTTTCTTGGACTTTGCCATTTCGAATTTGTTTAATCTTTTGATAGTTCGTTTAAAATTAAGGTAGATACTTGTCCCTGTTTGGTATTACTATGCTTAAAATTTTCTTTCACATTTGCGTTATTTGCGTTAACGTGAGCTTCCTGTGTGCTTAGGATCCATTTATTTTGGTAACTACATTGAGACTTACGTCGATGAGTTCACAAAAAAAATCAACAATAAACGTGAAATATTTCGAAAGAAAAGTAGGATAGAATTAAACAATAAAAAACGACCTTAAACAGAGAAAGCACGGCCGTCAAAATAGACTGAAAATAGTTTGATCAAAAGAAAGGAAGCTAAATATGGCCATCGATACGAAGAAAACGGAAAAAAGAAAAAAAGCAGTAATTGGATTGTAGACAAGGCGGAATAAGAGGAATCGAAAAACCTGAAATGGAGGAAACGTAAGACCAAAAAAATAATCGATAGAGAAAAATGAAAGAATCCTCCGCAGAGTTACAGACATTAAGGAAACAGAGAAAAAGAACAAAACCCAAGAAATTATTTACGGAAAGTAAAAGATCCATTGGGTTGTGGAAGAAGAACGTCAATCAGTGATATAAAAAGGATCAGGAAACCTGAAACGAGTAGCTTGAAATTAAAAAGGAATGCACACATCCGACACCCATTAGGAATAACGCTTATTAACCTCAGGGAACTTACAAACATGGAGGAGGCGAGAGAAAGAAGAGAGGAAGAAGAAGACAAGAAAAAATATAAGATCGAAAACAATAGGAAAACGCAGATCCGACACTCATAAAGAATAACAAGGTTAAAAATGAGCCAAATGCAACCTCAGTGAAGTTAGAAGCATGGAGGAGAGAAAAAAAAGGAAGAGAGAAACACCAAAGAAATAATCGATGAAAAAAATGGGGCTATCCTCAAAGGAGTTACGTACATAAAAGAAACAGAAAAAGAAAGAAAAGAAAACCAAACAAATAATCGCTGGAAGAAATGGATCAGTTATGGCAATTATTTGTTGGCAAAACTGACGATGTTTTGAAATTAAATGAACAACAAGTCAAAGGTTTTCCTTTTTTCCTCGAATTTAGAAACCAGGAGACATAATTCTGGTTTTTTTTGCAACTTAGTGGTACCTTTGAGCTTTCTTTGCCTAAGACGATCGGGCAGAAAACTATCTTCATAGTCTTGTGAAGGCGTTTGTTTAACATGTCCCCCGAAGAACAGAGGAAGAGATAGAATTCACCCTGGAGTTATACCAGATTGCATGAATCACCGGACCATCCAGAGAAGTCCTCCTAGTTTTAAATTTTATTATTCTTCTGGTTGCGTATTCAAATTCACCAAAAACTCAATCAAAGAATGTAACGACATCGCAAAAAAAATGGAAGGGTCACATAAAAAGGGATGTGAGTGAATTCACTTTTTCACATTGATTTTGATTTAAGCTTTTTTGGTCATATTTCTATGTATTGAGCCAAGGGATGTGGATGCTGTTTCAGTTACCAACATAAGAAAGTATATTTTTATTTTGGGTGTAGTCATCCTTTTTTCGGGGCAATTGCTAAAACTAAACAACACCAGACCGCAATGTTTTTTTTTTTTTTTTTTCTAAATAGAGGAACCCACAAGTTGATGCTAATGAAACATTTAGCCGAAATCCCATCAGCATGAAACGAGCGAGTGCAGCCCTCCATATCCTCCCTGACCAATCAGCGCGGTGGCGGATTATGAAGACATCACACGCGTTGCTACGCGACCGCGGAACCCCACAATCAACCAAATAAACCACCGACACACGATAATTCCATGTTCGGATACACTTCGAGATAATCCAGACTTAATCTTTGCAGGGTGTTGTCTTTTTAATGTTGAGTGGAAAGGCGAAAGGATTTGCAAGTCTTTTTGTGGGGGTCGTTGGTTTTAGTGGACTTTTAAGAATACTCGCCTCATACAGGGTGTTATAAAAGAAAGACAAATAATAGTACTGGTCAATTTTCCTAAAATCAGAATCGCTTATACATTTTTGGCTCCCCATCTGATCGATTATATAAAGGTGTACTTGTTTGATGAATATACGTAAATTTTCTATAGGAATTGTAAATGAATGACGCACACCACAAAGTTTAAATGATCTAATGATATTTACACTGATCTTCTCGAATAGTAATTCAATTCGTAATAAATAGCACTTGAGTAACATTTTGGGTTTTGCCATGGAGTACATTTATAGTTGCGGAAACTCGGTTCCGGACGGGCAAAGTCACCCATCTCAAAGCGTATTGTCAAGTAAACCGCTCAAGAACAGTATGCCATTATCTAACAATATATACCGAATAATGGCAAATGCCCTATTATTTCGTTTCGTGAAATATGTAATTTAGCCAAGTTCGCACAATAGATCAAGTTCGCCGCTTATGACACCGAAAAGGTTTGAGGAATAAGATATATGCAATCAAAAGAAATTTGATACACCCGATCCCTCGGCAAAATTCATCAGCGCTTAATCATAAATAACACCCCTAAATTGCTGCATAAAATTGTCAAAATATAAATTTATAAATCTCACGGTTCGCAGCCGGGGCTAGACAGATCCATGGATGCTCACCATCCGTGAAGTCTCATAATAGTGCATGTGTTCGCGACTTGTATGTGTTATTGGACGAATGCAGTGCTATGAAATAAATACATTGAACCCCTGGCCGTTTCATTCATTATAAATGAAATAATACGGTTAGCGCTCTTTTTTTTTATATGTACGTTTTGATTACTATCGCAAATGCACTGCTGCTGTAAGCTCAATGCATTTTATAAATCAAAATATTTAAAATCCTGGATGGAAATATTTTGCAATATTTTGCAATCATTATTTTATGTAGAGAGAAAAAAATGGGGTGTCACAGAAAAAAAAACATTAAATTATTCAGTAATGCGTTTCTAAAAATGAATTGAAAAAATAGAATAGAATTAGTAGAAAGAAATTGTTTGAAAGAATGGAAAAGTTACGAGTACCAAAAAAGCTGAACCGGCTGGTGGAAATGATCGTTAAGAAAACAGAATAAAGTAGAAGGAAATCCATTATCCACAATTCTCTTCAACCTAGTACAGGAAATGGTCTTGCGAGAAAGTCTGTCTATGGTGTTGATGGCAAGAAAGAAATAGAAAGAACGTATAAACTATTGAAAGGGAAGGGGAGAGAATATGGTCTCTCAATTAAAGAAAGTAAAACAAAGTATACGGTAATGAAAAATACTTGCAGTAACAAAAGAACACTCACTACAGAAAGAAGAGCAAATCCAATATCTGTGAATGACGCTGACCTGCAAGGGAGGTGAATAAAAGGAAGTAGGAAAATGGATGGCGAAAGGGAGTTAAACCAGCTGCCATGCTTTCAAGAATCTTAAAGGGAAGAAAGTATGAAGTAACGCAAAAATAAGAGTGTACTGTATAAGACCTGCTGTTACCTATGCGTGGACAATGTCAAAAGGAAACAAACTAAAAGATATAGGAATGGAAAATTTTGAGGAAGATTTATGGAGAAGGAAAATTCAGAAAGAGAAGAAACAAAGGAATAGAGAAGCTATACGAGAAGGCAAGTATTGTTGAAATGGCTAGAAAGCAAGGAGACATATGATTGGGGCACATATCGAAAGTGTCTAACGAATTTTAATGAACGGAGATGAAGGAAAAAAGAGAAGTAGACACCCAGAAAAAAACGGTTAGAGGAAGTGAAGAAACATCTGAGGAAGGTAGGAGTCAGGTAGATTGAGACACATATCGAAAATGTCTAACGAATTTTAATGAAAGGAGAAGATAACACAGAAAAATGGTTAAAGGAATCAATGGTTAGAGGAATCAAGGACAGAAGGGGTAGTAAGGAGAAAACGCAGAAAGAAGAATATGCTGTATTACACCTGGTGAAAGTAGAACAAATCGAATATCTGTGAGTGACGCTGACCTGCAAGGGAGGTGAAGAAAAGGAAGTAGGAAAATAGATGGTGAAAGGGAGTTAAACCAGCTGCAATGCTTTCAAAAATCTTAAAGGGAAGAAAGTATGAAGTAACGCAAAAATAAGAGTGTACTCTGTAAGGCCTGCTGTTACCTATGCGTGTGAAACATGGACAGTGTCAAGAGGAAACAAACTAAAGATATAGGAATGAAAAATTTTAAGGAAGGTTTATGGAGGAATTAAAATCGAAAAAGGAGAATTCAGAAAGAGAACAAACAAAGGAATAGAAAAGCTGTACGAGAACTCAAGTATTGTTCAAAAAGCAAAGAGACAGATTGGGGCACGTATCAAAAATGTCTAACGAATTTAAATGAACGGAGATGAAGGAAAAAGGAGAAGCATACGGCCCAGAAGAAAGTGGTTAGAGGAAATGAAGAAATATCTACGGAAGGAAGGAGTTAGGATGATTAGGACACATATCAAAAATGTCTAACGAATTTTAATGATAGGAGAAGAAGACAATCAGGGACAGAAGGGTCAGTAGTCAGTAAAAGGTGGCAAAAGAAAAGGAGAAAACTCACTAGCGCTGATAAATATATACACACTACTCAAAATAATTAACGCATATTTCGCAAAAGACAATGTTTTAGAAGATTTAAAGGATGAATATGAAGTAATACAGTTTGATATTAATCTTTTATTGACAAATTTTAATTTAACGTGAAATAAGCAATAAATTCATGAAAAAATAAATATCAAACATTGAAAAACAAATTAATACTAAAAACAAATTGAATTAATGAAGATTTTTTAGAAGAAAGAAAGGCTTTAATAATTTCTATTGCCTCCCTTGCTCGTATGACAGCTCTACACCGATTTGGCATACTCAAAATTAAATTCCAAACAAATTCCTGCCATTCCTCAACAAGTGCTTCAGAAAGCTTCTGAAATGTCTGTGGTGGATTTTCCCTCATTTTGACTCTTCACCCTAACATGTCCCAAATGTGTTATATACAATTCAGATCCGGAGACCTCGTTGGCTAGTCGATTTGGTTGATACTAACATCGTTTAGGTATTCGTGTACTATTCTCGCAGTGTGGGGACGAGCATTATCCTGCACTAACTGGAATGCATCACCAATATATGGGGCAAAAGGCACAACATACTCTTGTAAGATGTCCCTTATGTACCGATCTGCAGTTAGAGTCCAATTAACTAACACATACAAATCGGTACAACCATGAAAATTAATGCCACCCCATACCATTACACCACCTCCGCTGAATGCATCCAATTACCGGATATTGCGCTCTGCAAAACGCGTACTTCCATACTCTTGCCCTGCGATCATTAGTGCTTAGAGTAAAACGAGACTCATCCGTAAAGAGAACAACGCTCCAATCTTCAGGGGTCCAGGCAACGTGTTCCCTTACGAATGCAAGGCGTCTTATACGATGTTCCCTGGTCAAACGAGGACCTGTATCAGGACGCCTTGCCCTTAAGTGATGTTCGTGGAGGCGTGGTCTGATCAGACACCCTATTGTTATGGACTCGCTGAAGGTCATTTTGCAATCCTCTCGCAGTAACAGTACGACACCGTAGCGCTGAAATTCTAATAAAACGGTCCTGTACTGCTGCTGTAATTCTTGATCGACCTTGTCCTCGACATCTAGTAAATCGATCTTCCTCTAGATGATATTGGTGGTAACATCTGTTGATTGCTTCACACCCAGGATTTCAGCAACCCAACTTTGTGTATGGCCTTCTTCTATGAGTCGAATCGCGCTTCAGCTTCTTCCAAATTTCGTGAAGCCATTATTACATTTAACAAAAACAAAACTTTAACTGCTTTGAGATAAAATGAAGTTTCTTCGTAAAAAGGAAAAAAACTACAAGAAATGGTTTTATCACTTGAATGAATCAAAATAAGAAGAAATAATAAAACTTGTCAAATTTAAACGTCTAATTTAGATTGATTATCCGTATCTGTGGCCGTATTCACAATATGCGTTAATTATTTTGAGTAGTGTATTTTGTGTAGAGAAAAGAAATTGGGGTGTAACAGAAAAACTGCTTCAAGTGTTTGGCAAATGCGTGTCTAAAAATAAATCGAGGAAATATCATTTGATTTTGAATATGTCTAATAGAGAAAACTTTGGATACCCGAGTACTCGAGTACTACCCTTATAAATGCTTACCCGGGTATCATTTTTGATCCGGGCACCAGTTATTCATTACTCGAGTAGAAGTGAGAAGCTAATTATGTTTTCCATTGACTATTATAGAGCTCTTTCACATTATCTCTATCGCATATTATTACATGACGTTGTTAAAATAAGGTAAGCATAGTCTGAGAGTGCTCAAGGTCATTCAATCGAAAACGCTGTAAGGAATACATCGGGTATCCGGATATCCAAGTACTACCTGTATAATAATTTTCTTTTTATTCGAATACACGTTATTACCCGTCTAGCTTGTCAACGTAGAATCTTGGAAAAACGTGTCTCTCTGTTATTACACGATAAAAACTTTTTATTTTTAACATTAACATTAACTCATGTAAGATTAGTGTTCCTTTTAAGTTAAAATATCATACGAGTATCTAAGCTTACAAGGATATTCGAACTTATACGGGTACGGGATTACCCGAGCACTCTACGGGCACTCGGATAGTTTATTCGGGTATCCAGATAACTCTTACGTACAGGTACGTCGTCCCTAATGTCTAAATATCAGCAGTAGATATATTTAGATACAATGGTGAACAAAAAACATCAATAAATTAAATTTTCAGTACTTAATATACTAATAATTATTAGTTTAACAGCTATTAGTTATTATTCATATATCAAAAATGGAGATAATTTTTATTTTTCCAAAGAAAAGAACGCAAAACATCTCTAAGTTTGCAAAATAACTAAACACCCTAGATTACACATAGCGTACATATAATTAAGGTCAATAATAAGTAAATCGTTCGTTCATACTTCCTTGTGTGAACCATAAATAAAATTATGGAGTTAATGGACTATATTCTTAGGATAATAAACATAAATGGGCTCGAGTTGCCTCCTTGCGTAACACCCTTCTCTATTTGAAATAACCTTTTTCTGTTTAACGACGTTTTTACTTTGACGTTAACATATATTGAGTTTAGAACTTGTGTCTAGAACCGGCAGCTTTCTAATCAACTTCTTTGCTTTATTTATTAACGTCAATAGAGGAGGAAACTTCTTCTGAACAACCAAAATTGCCAAATAAACTATTAACAGCAACACATTAAGTTCATTTGTATTTCAAATTCTGAAATAAACATAATTAAAATTAAATTGAAAAGTTCTCCTCAATACTTGGGAGTCACTTAGAAATAAATATTTGAAACCTGCTTTCATTTTTGTGCAACGTTTATTACAAAGTGAGAAAATCAGGCTCCAGTGAAAGTTTATTGATTTTCGACAAATTTTACATAAACATTAACACGGCTCTTATTTTAGATCAGTCTTAACTGAAATTAAATGAAATAAATTTTGATTGGATATGATTACAAGTAAGGACCCTTGAATAAACTTTCATAAACAAGCATCACCTTTAATATCACTCTTGACATTTTCCTCCTTCCCTACTTCAAATTTACTCCCTCATTGATTTATAATAATTAGACACAATTAAGCGTTTCGATTAGAAAATTTGATAACAAAAACTTTCTCTCGATCAGCTAAGAAGCCGTTTAAAATTTTTACGTATAATTCGTGCTCTTTAAAGTCGAACACTTATTTGGCCGATTGGGCACAAGGGCTGTGTTATTGCGATTATATTGACTGGTCCAAGGGGAATAGAGAGGGTACATTTGAAATAAATCGACTAGTGTTGTAGTCAAGTATTGTTATGCTAGTGTTGACCATTTCTGGACCCTCCGGAGCGAATTTTAATCCGTATATTTCGTTTAATGTGTAAAGCGGACGAGGTTTTTCATCTTTTTTTTTTTTTCGAATACCTTACGTCGGAAAAATATATTGTTACGAGTACATGTGTGTAAGCGTGATGGTTTCAATTTAATTGTGTACTAGTACTATTCGATTAACGTAGAGAGGATATTGGTTCGGTCGACACTTGAACTCTCAATAGATTGGAATGCGTCCCCCGAGCTTTCAGTCCTTGTACGAGTGCAGCGCTCTGGCGGACCGACAGCGAACCAATTAAAATCATTCAGGTACTAATGTTGTTTATCCACCACATTTAAAACTGCAACATGCAAAATACATCTAGTAGATGCAGCAACGGTTTATCTGCAAATCCGTGAGAATAAAATCGCAAAGTTAATTAAACAATAATTACTTCTTGATATAAACAATGTACATGTCGAGGTGTATGATTACATATACGTATTAACGTATAAAGTTGATTTTAATAGAAATAATTAGAAAACGCATCCCCTTGTAAATAAATACATCTACAATTCGCAGGGGAAAACAAAATAACAGACACTCTACAACGGCCTTAATTGAAGTGGACAGCGCCCTCTTCATTATCTCAACGCAACCTATTTACTCGTGCCCAGTATCCCAGCTATGGACGATTTATGCATTAATATTTCGCAATGCGAAAGCAATATCGGACAAACCAGGCGATGATAGTCCGGACTAAAACGTTATTTACTTGGTTATTTTAGAATCGATCCACAATGCGCATTGTTTTATTAACAAGTATTTGAATGGCCTGTCATAATTGAAATTAATAGAGAATCCTCTATAGATTTCATTATGATTTAAATTCATTTATTAACTTTATATTGAAAATTGGACAATGAGTCAATTTATGATTTCAAAAACTTGCTCGAACCAAACATCACGCCGTCAGTTTTTAATAGATTTATTCCTCAGTCGCGTTTTGTTACCGAAATTCATTCATTGTTTAAACAACTATGGAGTTGTATCTATTAAAATACATGTTACTACTGAATAAACTTTATTTTTTTCAGATAATCGTGGAATATAACTAGGTTTAAACTGTACCAAATAATTTCATTTAATTACTTATATAAATTTATTAAGCAAATTACAATGACAATACAAATGTCGATGTTTCACATGTTGACAGCTTCTTCAGGATAGGTGATGTCAACGTACAGTGAAACGTCGACTTTTGACAGTGCTATGATGCAAAAGATAATACTTAATTTTCTAAATAAAATATAAATTCTGGAGTACCTCAGGAATCTACATTGGGGCGATTCATCTTTCTATTGTAATTAATGATAACACAAAATGTGTCATTATGATCGTGACTGATACTCCCTTGATGGTCTCACCTCAAGCCCTAGACAAGCTCGTTTCTAAACTTTAACAGTTAACTCGCGTGTTGATTATGACAAAAAAAAGTATATATACAGTCTGGTCTTAATTAATAGCGTAACCTTAGCTTCGAAAGGTAGTTCAAAGAAACGTAAGCTGCTATCGTCCTGTCATTTACACTTTTAGATACTACAGTCTCCTCCTTCTCAGTTTTATGACCCATTATTTGTAATCTCAAACCCAATCAATATTTTCTCGAAATAACCAAACATTCTCATCTCGTATTCGCGGATTGGATTCACCTTCGATATCCCCAATTTAGCAAAATACTCCGCAAGGAAGTTATAAATAACTATTATATAGGTTTCCCAAAAACGTGAGACTCTTTACTTCGCCTTATTAACAGATTTGTAGTTATTTCAATTATAAATTAATATCCTACACGAAAAAGTACGTCTACGTCCCTCGCGTTTTGTTTCCATTTGAACTTCTTATTAATCAATGAAGAACAAACTTCGTTTGCACGGTGACCTCTCAAACCACCTTTGTATCTCTGGCTATTTCGTTCAATTTGAAACCTCCTCAGCACATGAGCAGCTCACGTTACACGTCAAATAGGCCGACGAGATTGTGGTGAACTCAAACTGTTCTCTATCCCAGTATTCAGTTCATTTGATTTGCGCAGATATGGTTGTGGATAAAGGATGATTCTGGCATTCGCAAAAATGTACAACCCTTCTCATCCCCCTCTTGATAAAGCTTGGTATTTCAATTATCAATTGACACCCTATATAAAAAGATACTCTTTATTACTCTTTAGTACACTATGAGTGTTTGATGGTTTTTGCGGATTTGTTGAACTTGATTTTTGTATATGTTTGTTGAATACTCGAAGGACCGTTAATATAAATAAAATTAACTAGAATCATAACTGATCTATATGGAGCATACAGTCTTAACATTACAAGAGCTTTACTGACTATTTTTCTAGTTTTTTTGTAAGGGTAGCAACTACAGGGGGTGGGTATGCGGCAATCATCCACCGACCTTCCCAAGAAAAAAGAGGCGGAGAAAGTTGTGTCGAACATGCCGGCCCCTTTGAAGACATCAGATCGTCAATAATAAAAAATTAACAAACTTGTAATTAGATACCTAACATAAGAGATACATAAAAGATTTAAACAATACATGAAAGGTTCATAATAAACTATTAATAACAGAACCGCTGGTTGCACTACGCGGATTCGATTGGGAGCATGCGCACTTTATTGGAGGCACGTTTCACTATCCCGTTTGAAATCTTTATTGATAGGTCACGCACAATATTATCACGACCTGGATGAACCTCTAAAATACGCCCCAATCTCCAACTTAAAGGAAATTCTCTTCCTTGAGGATGACCATCATTCCAGGTTGCAGATCCGGCTCGAAGGACCAAAAATGTTTGATGGTTTTTGCGGATTTGTTGAACTTGATTTTTGTTTATGTTTGTTGAATACTCGAAGAACCGTTAATATAAATAAAATTAACTAGTATCGTAACTGATCTATATTGAGCATACAGTCTTAACATTATAAGAGCTTTTCGTATACTGACTATTTTTCTAGCTTTTTTTGTAAGGGTAACAACTACAGGGGGTGGGCATGCGGCAATCATCCACCGACCTTCCCAAGAAAAAAGAGGCGGAGAAAGTTGTATCGAACAATGAGCATAAATGATTGAGGACAAGTTGAATTTCCCGCCTTTCAATATTTTTCTTAAGTTGGTCAAATGTTTGGACGTGCACTGGGATGCAATGTGGATAACGAGATTATTACTCAATGAAAAGTCTGGTAATTAATTATGTATTAATTTGGTCATTTCAAATACCTAATTGCATTATGTATGCAAATGTTGGCTCTGAAAAGGTCGACAGTAAACAAAAATTAATTTATTTTCAGGACGACCATACACAAGGAATAAAAATCACTAGATAGAGACGCAGGAAATTCAACTTGTCCTCAATCATTTATGCTCATACTGTATTTATTTATACGTTGGACGCGTTTTATTTTGGTATCAATTTTTTCAATATAGATTTAAAAATATATGGAAGAACAAATTTATTTGCACGTTGAATCCCCAAGCTTTCTGTATCTATGGCCGTTTCCGTCCTAAGCTGCTCTGAGGTTTCCATTATTGGAAATCTCAGTCGAAAAGGTCGGTAAGATTTTGGTGGATTTCTCTCCTTGACGAAATTTCCAATATGGTCAAAACAACTATGCACAAGATGCTTATGACTTACGTAAACCATTTTAATGAAAACATGATCTAATTATAATAATAAACCTTCATCTGTAGTACTTCATTATTCAAAGACTTGATTTTTTTCGATCACTTGTTGTAAGTACTCGTTTAAATAATTCGTTTTTGTGATAATTCTGTGGCACTTACGCTTACGGTTCACAGCACCATATCTTAAAAAATGATATTCTTGTTTCATTGGATTTAATTTAATCATAATACACTTTTGGATAAACTAGAATATTATGGTATTCGTGGCACTGTTCATAATTGGTTTAAATCCTACTTACAAGATCGTTCACAATATGTAACATTAAGATATTTTGACGAATCTAGCCAGATTATCAATACTGTTTCATCAAATATTGTGTCTACTGGTGTGGGAGTACCACAGGGTTCCATTTTGGGTCCTGTGTTATTCTTACTCTACATTAATGACATAGTAGGCAAAGTGGTTTGTAGTGACATCGTCTTATACGCCGATGATACTTCTGTACTTGTCAAAGGTGAAACAATGCAAAATGTCCAGAAAGAACTAAGGGATACCACAAAGCAGTTAACTGAATACTTTCATGCAAATTCATTATTTTTAAATCCCAATAAAACTAGTTATACTGGTTTCCATACTTCCCGCAATAAAAATTCCTCAGTTAATTATAATTTAAATACTAATAAATCTGAAATACAAAAATTTTTAGGTATTTATTTTCAAGATGATTTGGAGTGGAAAACCCACTGTAATTTTGTAACAAGTAAAATTAGTCGTTTATGTTTCCAAATAAGAGTACTAAAAGATATTCTCAGCAAAGAGACACTTTTATCTTATTACTTTGCTCAGGTGCAATCTCTTCTGATATACGGAATTTGTCTATGGGGAGTCTCTTCCCACAGCAACATGGTGTTTGTAGCACAGAAAAGAATTTTACGAACAATAGAAGGAGTACACTTTAGCACTACCTGTAAGCCAATTTTTAAGAAATACGGGATCTTAACATTACATGGCCTGTATTATTACGAACTTTTAGTTTATATTTTTAAAAATAAAGATAAATTTATTAAAAACGATTTTCATCACAATTAACAATTAACAATTAACAACACGTAACAAAGAAAAATTTTGCTTACCCTTAAATAGGCTCTCCATATCGCAAAAATCTCCCAATTATTTGGGTATTAAAGCTTACAATGTGCTACCCGACAAATTCAAATTATTAAGTATTAATATTTAAAAGAGAAATCAAATCATATCTTTTAGATAAGTGCCTATATACACTCGACGATTTTTTTCTGTGATGGTTAATGTTGTAGCATGTGTTTTGTTTCTTATATTTGTTTAAATTTGTTTGTATTATATTCGTGTAACTGATTTCGAAAACAACTGGTTTCGAGTATACCGAAACGATACCCGATTTTTTCGAAATCATATGCACATTTTAACATGTTGATATTTTGACAATGTCGAAGTTTCCTATGAAGGATATGGCAATAAATTGAATTGAATTGAATTGAAAAAAGTATACAGATAATATTTAATACGCCCTGTATATAACATTACCTCGTTGTAAGTGGACGCAAACTTTCAGCAAAAAGACCGCAGCAACTTCACCATAAAGCGGTCATTCTCATTACTTAAGGGAGTGAATAGTTTCTAAGGCGGACCGAGGACAAGACTACGAACTTAAAACAAAGCATAAATCCGGACCGAAATCCGGTTAAGCTCCAGTTCCGGTCAAATGTTCCTCATTTACTCCACAAAACGTTTCCTCTGCAAACCGTCCGCTTCCTGAGAGGTTACCGCCGCATTTTTCAATAATAATATTCATTCCATTTCATTTCGCCCTTCTTTCTAAATCAACCTGGTTTCACTTTTTGCCTCAGCCTAATAATTGTTGTAAAATTGTATGTGATTCTGCTGAGTTAATTATTGTTTTGATGCTCCAAATACCATGGCATAGAAATTAAAATTAAATATGTCTGCATGTGAGCGAATTCAGATTTGAACAACGGTGTGTATGTTACGGTTAAAGAGCAAATCCCACAGCAAAGTCATAATCACTATGTTAATCAATTAATCACAGAACAATGATGTCACGGGATGAGTGATGGCTAATCACTAACTTAGCGACTATTGTAATGACTCGTACGGTCCAGTAGCTACACATTAGCAACATGCTGTGAAATGTGATCCTTCAGGGCAAGATATACGTTGTGACAAATCTCTCTCCGGTGTGATTAATGTGTTTTGATGGATATTGTTATTATAATATAATGAATTATTCGATTTTATGGGAATAAATAGATTAAATATTTATGAAGCTGTCGCTTAACAGGGAACTTCTATAACACCGTCGCTATCTAAATAACCAAAGATATTTATAAGTCATTAGTAATACTTACACTGACGTATTTACCTCCGGTTTTAATCATTACGAACTTGTAATTATTAACTACGCGTGTGTGTGTTACAGATGAAAACAGAGATATCAACGGACATCCGGATGATGACCTGAAAAGACAAAGAACGCAATACAATGGTGATCAACTCTATTCAAATGTAAGTGTAAAATGTTTCTAAAACACGACCCAGTTTTTATTTTATTTTTATTTTTTTTTTTTTTGTTTAGCTCTGGTCAAGTAAATGGAGTATAAAGGATGAACATAAGTTATTGTCTGAACTGGGAGGTTCGGGAGGTGCGTCGGGACAAACGGGTTATTACGACACACACGGGGGTTTCCCAGGGGTCGGTGTTGCTAGCTCTGCTGCTGATATCTACGACACAATCAACACTATGAGCCAAGCCACCTCGCAGAATCTTTATACGCCACCTCTTGCAGGATCTCTGGGTAAGTACCCTTTCAAAAGATTACATCTTCTTCAAATTTAAGTCTTCACGTCTTTAGTTTTATTTATTTCTCTTTCCAAAGACAATTCGATTGATATTTGTACACACACAATGGGGATGGGGAGAGCAGTTATTGGGGATTCATCCTGTAAACGCCAAGGATGTTGATTGATCAATAAGGAGAAAAAATCTGGGTTGTTTATTGCACCTTGCTTCGACGTTGGTTGTGAACTTATCGATTCTGATGAATTTTGCGGTTTTCCTATTCTAATCGATTTCGGCTTACGCCATTTTCTATTCAGTCTCTAAAAAATGGTATAAGTTGACGTAAGAATCAGGACAAATAATCTATAACCAAAGAGGAGAAAAAATTATACGCAAATAATGATCTCAACTGATCATTAAGGAGAAGGAAGTTATTTCCGAACAGATTTATTTAACCCTCAATAACTTCTTTCCCCCAATCTAAATGATCCTCAACAAACTTCATTCAATATTAATTAAACCATCAAACTATTATCAAATATTATGGGGATGCTTCAAATTCTAAATTGGAAGTGGATAATAGCAACCATAATTCTCGAAATCCATCAGCATTCATGTTACTGGTTGATTAAGCTCTTTGATCATAAATGTTAGAAAGAAGAAAGCCCTTAATTCTCATAACGTAATCAAAAATAATCTCTTCCACATCTCTAAACATAAATAAATAATTAGAACATTTCTTAATATGAAAAATTTAATTTAGGCCCAAGTACATTAACACCCCTAGCGCCAATCACAATGCACGAAATGAAAATAGAAACCACGCGAATCTTGGAGCCGGCGTTATCACCGTATCACACAGGTGAGACGACGAGACGCTTCAAAAAAAAAAAAAAAAAGAAAATGGTGATGGCTTAAAAGCAAAACACAAACACAGAACACGCCCCCTTTTTTAGAGAACCACTGTAGACTGACTTATCCAGATGCACTTTTGATGATCTATCTACGCCACTGTACCAGCAACGCCAACTTAATATCCTGCATGCTCTAACCTTATTTTCGCATGTTCTAACGAACCTATTATTTATTAATACAGTAGTTGCATCATTTGGCATTGACTCCGGCAATTAAACCGTCTCATTAGGTATCTACAATCTGTCCTTCCTGTGTTCTCACCAAGTTTTATTTTTGCTATTGTTAACCAAGTCATAAACACGCTATTATGTTTTTTTTTTTCTTTAAATTAGTCTTGACCCATTCAGCCTTGTTGGTCGTGACTCTGTTTTCTTATGGAAGTTAATTATAATATAATCTAAAACTGCTTTGTTTTTGTTTTTTTTTAATTCAATAGCAGCTTCCTCCTAAGCAAATAAGTAAAATATTTTGTTTGTGTGTTTTAATTGATGTTGATTTTATTTTGTGCTAATTTTAATTTCGTGTTATTGCATGGTAGCTGAAAATAGTTCGCCGTACAGTGGCGTAGTTGGCCTAGGGACAACAGTAGACGGGGCATCACCCGGTTTACCACTCACGCTACCGGCTGAGCCTGGAAGTCAACCGACCTCACACACGGGATCGCCTGATCCTACAGCTTTAACAGTCCTACAGCCTTCTAACGGCTCGTCACAGCATTACTCAGCAATGTTACCCAGTTTTGGTTATTCTACAGGTACAGATTTGTAAATGATACTCGTGGAAAGGTGATGGGTGGTTTACTAAAATATTAACTCAGCCGAAAATTTCATTTGTTCCGTTCGTGTATGGAAATGATTCTAAAAGTGTTCTTTTAGCAGGAAGCACAGTGGTACCGGGATCAGATTATGCATACAGTACGGCCTACAGTCAGTACGGCGCAGCGTACGGAACGTACGGATACGGCAGTGCCTCCAGCGGGTTGCTCAGTAAGTAAACAGTGAGTATACTCGTCACCAACCTTAAAAAAAAATAAACCTCAGCGTTACGCAACCTAATTTTTCCACTCCAAAACCTCCATGACCTGTAATATTAAGTGTTCCATTCTAACCGTAATCATGAGCGCGTATCTTCAAACAACTTCTTCGTTGTTGGCAATAAATCTTCGAAGAGAATGCCTTTAAAAACCTATACTAATTATATAATGTAATATAGTTAATTAAAGGCGGATTTGAATCTGCGTAATTTATTATATGTAATAATTATTTCCATGTTTGAAATATTGCTAATGTTCTTCGACGTTTTCGCCGTGAGTTTGATATATTTCCATTATTAACTGAGTCCGTTTTCAACGACTAACTTCATGTTTTATTGGAAAGCAATGGAAATTGAAGTTTGTTTTTTTTAGTTCCATAATAGCTGAAATAAGTTTACATTGAGTCTTAACTCATAATTAAATAATACATAAGTATAACAAACAATTCTAATTAATGAATTGATTTCAAAAAACGGAATTTATTTTTATTTATTTACTTTCATGACTACTTGGGGTCTTTATTATTATTATTATTTTTTTTAATATGAATTATTACTTCTTTATTTTTTCAACTTGAGAAAGTTGTCCAAGAGGCAAAATTGTGTAATATTCGCTCCGTGAATTTTATGAACAGATGATGGTGTAAGAAACTGGGAAAAAAACGGAAAAAAGAGTGGTTTATGTTTTGTCAAAACAGTTCTTAACCAGAACACAAGATTTCTAAAATAGAAATCTTTTACAGGAAAAACTAAAAAAAAATAACAATCGACGGCAAAAAAAAGACAATCGAAACGAGGAAACTGTGATTATTTAGGAGTACCACGGAGCGTCGCTCAAAAAAAAAAAAGTCGTTTTAAATTTTGGAAATGTGAAATAAGAGCCTCGAGCCTGTTTTGTTTTTGAAAACTAAACAAGCGAAAGACGAAAAGCAGAACGAAAAAACAAATGACCTATCGGTAAAAATAAAAAAAAAAAAACAGGAAAGAAAAAACAAACGAAAACAAAATATTACTTCTTAAGAATGAACAAAGGAGACAACTTAGATTAACTACAAACAAAAACAAAAACAATCGATAAATGAGCACAATCAATTGACAAGGAGATCAATTGATGAAGAAATAGAGAAACGATCGAAGGCAAGGAAACGATTTGATCAAACCTGAAGAAAAAACAAAAGATAACTGAAATGAGCGTAGACTGTTGGTTAAAAAAATGAAAATCAATTGACAAAAGCAACTCGACTTGATTTTTTCGTTTTTTTTTTTTTTAATTCATTTCGAAAAGGTGCAGGTTTAACAAAAGTATCCTGCAAGTGTAAAGAAGAACATGATGAAAACTGTTTTACCGATAAACTGGGTAATAACAAAGACAGGTCCTATGATTGTCTCTGGCAATACAAAAAATAAACACAGGACAAAAATCCTTCAAAATAATCGTTTTTAATTTAAGAAATAACTTTGTCCCTTTTGGGTTAAATGAGTCTCAAGAAAAAAGAGATAAATTCCTCAAGTTGGCAACTCTGGACCGTAATGTAAACAATATTGGCGATAAGCTTTCGCAGCGTTGCCAACTTATTTATCACAATGTCCGTAAGTTGTTGAAGAAAATTCCTTATCCGTTTTCCCTCGTGTTTGTTATTATTGTTTTTATTCGTTACACTCAATTCTAATCAGATCCGTTTCTATCCTCGATTTATGCCGGGATATACATAACTAAATTTCGATTCAAAGATTTTAACCCCTAATACCTAAGAGTTATTGACTGTTCAAAAAAACTTTGTTGCAAATCGGTTTTGATTGCAATCAAAATCGATTTACAACAAAAAACTTTTAAATCTTTCAATATGTTTCGACAGCACGCTTGGCCGCCTTGTATGGGATTACTTATTAAGTAGCAAACTAGCTGCAATTTGTCATTTTCTCTGCAAAGTTATGTCAAAAAGTGATCGCAGGATGTTGCGATTCAAACTATTCATTGAAAATTAACGTCGGAACTAAATTAAACTATGAGAAATCAAAAAAAAAAAAACAAAAAAAAACAAAAAAGAACTGAAGAAAGCAACAACGAAATACAAAATTGCATGAACAGAAAAAAATGGACGGTTATGGACGGTTTTGTGCGGCAGAGAATTAATTAGTTAAAAAAAAATAAAGAAAACTATTAAAAAAATAATTCGATGGACAGAAAAAACATCAAAAAATGAAACTAAAGAAAAGTGAAACGAATCACAGGTAAACAATATGATCAAAAACAAAAGAACATCGACAAACCAACAGAAATAAATGAAGAAACTGAGCGAAACGCCTATGTAACTCGAAAGTCTCAAACTTTGACCTCTCTGAACCCCCTTTCTACACTTTACCACCCTTTTACCAAAACTTTTCCAAACCAAATCGAGACGCAACTGGCGACTCCTTTGTTAGTAGCGTTTCCAGTTTTAGCCAATTTTTAGCCAGCAATCGTTTTTACCGGTCTCTTCGGATTTGGTTTGAATTTTGGCCCTTTTTACCCTCAGACTTACTTAGTTTGGGTTCGTCCTCTCCTTGTTCGACTTATTCTCTAAAAACTACTTTGAGGTTTTAAATAAAATTCGAAAGTTTTAACAAATAAAATATATATTAAAGTATAATTTTACGAGAACAAAGAAATCTACAACAAATTTTAAAATTAACAGATCGTAACGAAATGCTCCATTAAAACACATGAAATTACAACAAGAACAAATTTCAAGAAAATTACAGAATCAATAATGAGTTAATTATAGATAATAAAAGATTTATAACAACAAAAAAAATATATTTCGACAAGGAAGAAGAGAGGTATAAAGCTTTTAGTTAATTAACTTCCCTGACAACAATTACATGGAGCTTACCAGAGACGAATCAACAAGGATTCTTCTCGTATCCGAAATTTTTGGGGAAACACTCTTTAGTTAGATTTGGACTTGTTTCGATTACGACGAATTTAATTTAAGTAACACACTATAACTGCGTGGGAAAAGCTTCCGCGTTTCCTGACCGAAACCGATAACAAACTTTTGGAAAATTTATAATAAAAAATCAAAACCTGAACTTTGAAAAAAGAAGTAAAATTAAGCCAAAATTTCGACGAGATTTAACGCGAATCAAACATAAGGAAATCGGGAATTGCCTTGTCTCCCTCCCGTAAGCTACTTAAATGCTCGTCACCTCCTGGAAAAGTGAGGAGGGAAATTCTGCGGTATCAGCAAGAATTTGAATCCAGACGGCCCAAACAGTAGCTTCCAAGCGAATTTTTTCTCGTTACGAGCGGGCGTAAACGCCTCGCTTTTACCGAGTTTTACCAACGTCGGTCGTTCAAGGGCAGAGACGCACAGTGGCGTGATTTCCTATTGCTGAGTCAATGAGAAAGGAAAATTTTATCTCAGTAACCTGATTTGAAAACGCATCCGAAACTCATAAAAGCGATACGAACATCCGCTTTCTTTCTAGGAACAAGCAGAGCTGATAACGAAATGATTAAAGTAAAATTAAAAAAGAAAATGATTCCGAAAATTCTCTAAAGCATTTTTCCGGGTCCTTATTAAGACATACAATACCATTTGTATTTGCTTACAAACAATTCTGCGGTCTTAAAAGCATAGCCTCCAAACTTTTCTGCATTGATTGGTTCTTCACGTGCCATAGTTTGCAAAATAATAAAATCTCTTTATAAGCTCTTCATGAACTCCGGTAATGAGTACATTCAGGAGTTGCAAAAAACCTTCTCGCAGTGCTACCATCGTCACTGTTCCCGCTACCTTGTCAAGGTTTGTCGATAAGTAAACCCATTTCATTGGGAAATCTTTTCTAGACACGATGTTTTTCTCGCTTATGTTCTTCAGTAGTTGCTGACCATTTTTCAAATGCTAAATTCTATGAAATGAGTAGATGCAGCGAATCCAAGCATGTAACGTAGATAGTCCAAATTTGAACGTCTCTTCTCTTTCTGTTCTTAGTTTGGCACGTGCAAGATCATTCATTTCTTTTGGTTTAGCCAGACAAACAATGCTTGTAGAACTAGATGGTGTATCTGTCAATCATCGTCAAAGAAAGTTCATGTGTTACGGATCCTTCTTCTCCTCTTATCCGAATAGATGTCCGTACTAGAGACGAATTTAGGACTCCATTTCATTGCCAACTCTTCTCGTGTACTCTGACGTTTCTTTAGAAAATTCCATAAGAACGGGTCTACAGAATCGTACAGATGATGGGGCTGTGCTTTGCCATATAATTTTTTTGGACACTTTGTTGATTAGTCGGAGTGGAACGTAAGAAGAAATGAACAAGTTTGCATTGGGCTTTCACCCTAAAGGGTGAGGAACCATCACAACCCCATTTGCTATATAAAATCAATTGATTCGTTCGCTGAGGTTATATTAACCAACGATTTTATGTTTACTACTCGTGTGGTCTAATAATGCCTGTAATTTCACTTTTGCCATAGTATCGTTTATTTGATTTACTTGGATAGCATGCCACTTTTGCTTCTGCAAGTTGTTTAAATTGTAAGACTAAAAATTCTTGAGCCTTGAATCATTATAAGTCAGGGACAATGTCGATCTGATTACACAACGTATGTACTAAATAGTTGTTTTTTTTTTATATATTCAAACAAACCCCCATCGGTAAACGAAAGGAAATAAATTTCAACTTTGAAATTTCATGTAACTTCACATCCGGCCAGCCTGCGTACACCTCGTCTCGAGGTGTGGCTATGTCTCTTAATCATCTGAAGAAAGCACTACGCCATCTTCTCCACCTGCCCATTGGCTCTAGGTGTCCCATATGTTGCAAACATGTCCTTCAAGTGCTCGATTACAAATTTGCTTTTCGTGGTCTTAACTGCTCTTAGGAAACATTTCCCCTTCGACTTTTCGCGAACCAATTTTTCTTGTTCAGCTCTCACTTTGGGTTCACAAACTTGAAGCTATTGTCACCTTTTACAGCGTATATTGTCGGTAATTCGGTAAATGCTCTTCCAACAATGCTTCTACTTTATCAATTTTAATATTTATTGCAATTGATTCTAAAGTTATCGTTCGCCCATCCTCATATCCTCGGAGTACATATCAGTCATCAAATAGCAAATTTAATCGCTGTATTTCCTGCAATTTTATCATGGTATAGGAACTACCAAAATCGATGTACGCCCTGGATGGTTTTCCATTTATCATGACACAGTAGTCAACTAATTTCGTAGGAAAAAAGTCATAGGGTCTGTTAATCGTGTCAAGCAATCCACAAACGTCGTCCATTCGTCTTCGACGCGTCTAGCGCCTATTTTTAACTGACGATGACGTTCCAGGTGCTGAACGGTTACCGGTAGACTTAGAACTATAACTACAGGAACTCGAAGAGCTAGAAGCTCTTTGTCGCTTTGATCTCAGTCGATGATGGACCCTTTCATTATCGCGCCCCATACTCTTACTTTTCTGTATTTTAATTCTACAGACGAGATCTACTCATCACTGTAAATTTATTTCACTTAAGTCAAATAATTACAATAGTATCGCGTAGCGTAATCCCACTTCTGAAAATCTGTAAGACTAAAAATTCTTGAGCTTTGAATCATTATAAGTCAGGGACAATGTCGCTCTGATTACACAACGTATGTACTAAATAGTTGTTTTTCTTTATATATTCAAACAAACCCACCATAGGTAAACGAAAGGAAATAAATTTCAACTTTGAAATTTCATGTAACTTCACAAAATGGAGGAAATAAATTTCATCCCTTTTCAGCCATACAGTTTCTAAGGTATTGGTACTGATTCTTAGATAAAAAAACAAATAGGGTGGTTCTTTGATAACGAATAAATATTATTATCTTTTCAGTCGTTTTGTGTGTCTTTTATCGAGTTTTATAGTTAAAAACAAAATACGAGTAGCTACTGCGATCATCTTTCAACCGGTTTTTTGATGTTAGATGCAAATATGTACAAAAGTTCTTTCCTGCCTCACTTAGAAGACAATTTTTGCTATTACTTCCGCCCAAGAACTTCACACCGGAAAATTCCGATTATGGTTAAATCTTCAAGCGAAGTTTCAAAATGAAAAATTAAAAATACCTATGTTTATGTTTCTTTATTTAACAAACTAATAAAAACTTTACACGTCTGTATAGTTGCTTTAATACTACGAGATATGCTCTTTTCAATAATATATAACACTTTATACTTTAATTGCGTCGTAAGTACGTAATTGTTTATTTAAAATGAGGTTCAGAGTAGCCGCTTTTTCAATCGCATCGAACTCCGAAATTCTAAGTCTTACAACTAATCTCAGTGAACGTTTTAATAACTTTTCTAACTGGATTTATAAAACTTTAATTCATTAGAAAAGTACTAGAAAATTAGTATTGCAGATTGCAAAGCAGATTTTTGTTAGTTTTGAGACGATAGCGTTACTCTGGCCCCACAATATGGCGGCCCGCTTGCCTTCATCTAGTTGCGCCACTGTAATTGATT
This sequence comes from Serrognathus titanus, assembly GCA_039766575.1. Lineage (NCBI taxonomy): Eukaryota > Metazoa > Arthropoda > Insecta > Coleoptera > Lucanidae > Serrognathus > Serrognathus titanus. The sequence goes on along the minus strand of CM077911.1, from coordinate 15,126,207 downwards.
TAAAATAAACAAATAACGAATTCAATTAGAACCACAATCTAATTGTTGTTCTTTCATTTAAATAAATCGTCTTCAATTGTCCTCATCCCTTACAAAATTAATTCATCTTCTTTTCTCTTGGTAGTAATAAAAAAATATATATAATTTTTTTTGTGTTTACTTTCAGATTCCGCTTATTATTACTCGAACAACGACAGTCACATTAACAGTGCGGTTGCCCACATGAATACGGAACAGAGTAGCCGTTCCCCTCTGGCGGCTACCAGAGCAAACTCGTTGGCTTCAGCGAATTCTCCTACAGAAAGCGGTAGTGCCTGCCTGAAAACTGAAGTCACTTTCAACAGTGACCTGAACCTGGTCTGAAGAAGTTCTCTACAAGAAAGACGCAGAAATTTTTATTTTAAAGACAAAAGAACGTGTGAACAGGACAAACTTTTTGAACATACATGTGATGTGTTGTAGATAGTTATAAACAAAACCATTTATTTAACCTACATTTTTCATCCGCCGCGGTCAGAAAGATGTACGTTATCATCACAATATAATATATAAATTGGTCTCAGAAAACTACGAATATATTTTTCATTATTTATTATACATACGTAATCATTTCACAGATGAGTTTTTTTTTATTATTATATTTTATATATTTTAAGTATTTTAAGGTACACCAAAGAAATGTTTAAACATGATTTACGATAAAATGCACCTAATACTTTTTATTGTACCACGAATATTACGTGCAACCAATTATTTTATCCTCCCGCATAAACTAATTGGCTGTGAATAATTCAATGTATAGTTTTATTTTCTATTAGCTGCGCGCACCAGATTAAAAGAAAAAAATTAAATACAGTTCGCTGGCAGAAAACACGGAATTAAACATAAATTAAATCAGAATCTGTCAACTAGTCACAGCTAAACGTACTTGATCTTTTAAATTTGTGTTCCCTAAATTGTTTTGTAAAAAATTCAACGCGCGCTTCGGTCCCATGGAAAAGAAAAAAAATTGGCCGCGACCGAAACGCGAGCTGGATTTTCAGAGCGACTTAACTCCGCACCAAGTGTTTGGTTAAGCGTATTTACGTGAAGTATTATTTTTAAAAGTAACTTATTTGATAAAATGTGTAATAAAATACCAAAGAGACGGCCCACTTATCAGGTTGTCGCGGTATGTAAGTATTATATTGTAAAATGTGATAGGCCCCATAATTCAGGCCCCGTCTTGCCCTTAATTCAATCCTGTCACATTCACTCATAGTTGTAGGCAGTTTATATTTAGTAAAAATAAATGAAATTATCGAGCACGCCTTTATTATTTTATTATTTTTGTATTTACCTAATTATTATTAGTATTAAACGAATTCAATGCAAGGGTACCAAAAAGTGGGTATGTTGTTAAATTGGCCTTTAACCAATGACTGGTTAAGAAGTCAAGCCTTTTTTGCTCTAGGTGTGGATTTGTTCTCCTTTCTATAAAGTAGTAAAATTAAAGAATTTATTTATTTAAAATAATTACGCTGCCACCACCGGATCCTCGTACATTTACTAACGAGAATTACCCTCATTTATTTAAGTTTTTATTTCATTTTCGGAGGACTAAGTTCTTGAACTCAAAGTTGTGGAAAGTAAGTTAAAATGAAAGAACGATTGTAAGGCCAATAATTGAGTATATTACTTTTTTATTGTGATTAGAGACGAGCACAGTTGAATTTTCCTCCACCTCCACGCCTCTTTGTTTACATTTAAAACCTACAACTCGGCAGCTAGCGCCCCCTGTTTGGTTTCCTTTTTTATTCTGTCTCCCAAGGAACTTCAGCTGCCTACCCTAGAGGATAGTATCCGATTTCTTTTATACAATACTTAGGTGTATTTTTCAAACATCAAAAGTTCTTTTTCGTTGTGAATTATTTAGTTTTTTGTAACTATCTAAATGACCACATACTAGGGCTCATTGTTTCGGCTATGGGATATCCATTGGCGCACGTTATCATATGCTCATAGGCTCGAATTTCTTTCTTTACGTATTTTAACTTAATAATTTAGAATTTAAATTTTCAACAGTTTTCGGTACCCCAATTTGTTAGGATGTACACATCTAATTCTACCATAAGTCTCGCTAACTTTTTTTGTTAATACTCAAGCTACGTTCAATATTATGGTTTTCTTCCTTCAAATTTCGCTATTACATTAGTTTTCTTCTCTTTCCATTGGTGACTACTCCAGTCCCTGACACACTCTCATCCCTCATCATCAAGGGCTAACATGCTAAATGCCCAAACCTCGTTCCAATAGAGACACCTCTCTAATCACATCTTTTCTTATTCTATTCCTTCTTGTAATTCCTTTTAATTTAAGTAAGAATTTCATCTGTAAACTCTCGAAAGGAAATTCAAGCTTTAATTTTGAATTAAACTCCGGTGGTGGCAGCGTAATTATTTTCAGTTTAATAAATTCTTCATTTCCATTTCCACCAGTCTATAAACTGGCCACCACATTAAATGGTGGCAGCGTATTTATTTTATTTTATTTTTGTTTATTTTTTTGTGAAAGTTTTATCATTCCTTAACATGCTTATTTAAATTTCTTAGTAAATTCCCCGCGGCTATCGGAATTATGAGGAAACTCCCCAGCAACCCTTCCTACACATCCCTTCTGCCTTACACTTTACTTTTCATTTTTTATCAACATCCAGCTTTCATTTCCAAAGGATGAGCTTATTTTGGCTCTTACTGAAATTTCTCTCTGTCTAATGAAACTGCGACTTAAAATCTTGTTGCTGAACAAACCTTTTGCTTACTTGCCCTATTTTCCTTGTCTATGTAACCCCAAGTATTTAAAAGATCCACTTTTTCCATCTGCTTGAGATGATGCGTTTCCGAGCCACTCTTCTTATGACACGCTTTTCGAATGCTTATAAAACTAAGTATACTTTATTTCTTTTCCTAATTGTCTTAGTATTAGCTATGTGTTTCACATCAATGTATGTGAAATATTTGGAGTATTGAGAATCAAGACAAAATTTTCAGATTTTATTATTCTCGTTTATGGCTTTTCTAAATGCTATTCTTTATACTTTCTTCTTGACCTAATAAAACAATTAACTAATTAACTACCTCGAAAAAGTTGCAATTATTATTATAATAATATTACACACTACTAGGATGAAAATGCATTTCTTTTCTCATACTTTAATCTGGGCAAGTATGAAGGTAAATGCTTTGTTTGGTACTTCGGTAAAGAGCTGAAGGCATTTATAAATTTTCTTCTAGGTTATTACTTCATGCTTTACACTTTAATCAAATCGTTATTGTGAATCCCTATTGTTGTCAAACAAATAACAAGAGAAACAAATAACAAACAAACTCAGCAAATCTTTAAAACTAGGTAAATGACTTGTGCAGCCAGAAACCAAACGTTTAACTTGTTTTTTATTATTAATTTACTCGTTGACTTATCTGACAATATATCCACTGTCTATAAAAATAAATAATTGTGAACATGAATCACTTTAAGAGTTAATAATAAAATAAAAGAGTTAACTAGTAAAATGCAAAAGTCCTGCAACCATGTTGTTAATAATTACTTGCTGTGCTTACCTGTTTCTTTAAAAGCGATGGAGCTTTCGAAGTTTAAACTTAACACTTTTATTGAATTACTAATTAAATGTTTAATATAGACTTTACTTCATCAGAGAAACATTTAGTTACTTAAAAATGCAATACTTTTACAACTCTATCATTGTCTTTCAATCCTCTTCATAAAAAGTACAGTTCAAAAAACTGGAACATATTGAAAAATGTATTTTTTTTTAACTACAACTATTGTTAATTCGAAGACATATACTGAAACAAACGAAATTATTTTCCTTTAATTGAATATTTTTATTTGTGATAAAATTTTGGCTTCTTCATGGCTTTACTTATCTCTGAAAATTGTTTTGAGTTTGTTGCACATTTTAATCGTCGTCTACAAAACGTACAGTAAAATTTGTGACGTCATTACAACACGTAACAAAATAAAACACTACTGAAACACTGAAAGATTTTGTTTTATTAAAAAAGACGATAGTCTTAGGTTTTCAAGAAAGTCCTTGGTAATTGAAATCATCATTAAATACCATTTGGATTTTCTGAATTATCGCAATATTCTTACATACTGGGGTGTCTTGAAGTTCAGTTCATTCACTATAACTTGTTTTTATTTTTACAAAATTTTTGGAACAATAAAACTGCTGGGAAGTTCCGTGTCTTGTTATACCAATAAAAATTTAATCCCCAAGAGATATTGTACGTTTAATCTTTATTTATTTCATTTGCATTTTGTTATTTCTTTGTTTACAGATAAAATAACGAAATAATAATAGCACCAAGTAACTCTCCCTCGTTATAATTAATTATCAAACAAGAATCCTTTGCGTTTTCTTTACAATTTGCGTGCCTATCTGTCTGTCGAATGTGGATTTCAAGGGTGAAATAAAAACGAATAAACAAATTAGAAAACTGAAAAAATACTAAGTGCTAAGTGGGCGTTCCAATTTAACAGGAAATTCTCGTTTTATTTTCCCTTCAAACAAAAAAATCACCTTTCTTCCTTACGCTAAAAATTTATTGAAAATAGACTTCTCTCGATGTGTAAAATTAATCAAAAATGACCATCTGCGCAAACAATTAAGAAGCCTAATTAAATAAATTTCTATTTTGCTGAACGTGTATTGTTTAGAAAAGAAATGGTTCAGAAAAGAACGCAATATAAAGGAGGTCTTAATGACGTACACGCAAAAGGTGAAATGATTAGTCACACAGAACAAATATTGCAATCAGTTTCTAAAAACTTTTTTTATTTAATTCATTTCGCCAACTCTCTCAAAACCGCAAATGAGTTTTTTTTTCCCCGATGCCTTTGTGTTTTTCCTCGGACTTTCTATTTTAAATCGCGAAATTCCATGCCTAATGACGCTGAATTATATCCGCCACCTAACAAATCTGAAAGTAATACTAAACACTAATTTGTACACTTTTTATTTTATAACAAATAACAATTTATCGAGTAGTAGATCAACAAGAAGTTAAATATGCTGCTATAGGTACGGCTTTCTTAAAGCTTACTGTTTTATAAGTGATTTGATGCGAGTAACCTTACCCGGGTTTGAAGTTCACGATGATGAACTGAACTCGTCGAAATTCTTTTCAAAATCCGACTTCTCCAGCATGTACCTGGGAAGGGTTACCCCGAATGCTTTGCTGTAAACGGGTTTCGTCTCTGAGCTGAATGCACCTTCGGCTTCGCCCACGACGAACTCTTGGGGCGTGGGTAAATGGGGTTCTTTGTAATCGGGTCTTTTGACTTTAGTTTCTTGGATTTTCGATTCTGCGAAAACGGGCTCGGTACCAGAAAAGTTCCTTGACCTTCGCAGTTTCCTCGGGGTCTTAAAATTTGCTCCAGTTGAAGCTGCTGGTGATGATGAGACGTACTTTGTTTTCGTAGTTTTTATATCGGAAGGAGCTGCTTGGATGTTGGAGGGAACTGATGTTACTTTTTTGAAGAAGCGCTTTCGCTTGACGGGGGCGTTGACTTCAGTTTCCTTGAGGGTACTCGCCGCGGCTTCAGGCTTTCCTTTGTTTTTGAATTCTTCAACTTCGTGGTAGGCCACGTGGCTTACTTGGGGGCTATTCGCCGCTACGTACATGCATTCTTCATGTTGTGTTCCTTCTTTGTTCACGCAGAGGTAACAAGTCATGCCGTTCTTGTGCGCTTTCTTACACGACGAACGGTCTTTCTTAGAGAATTCCTCCAGAACTTTTTCTACGTCCTTCTTATTATCCTCAGTTTTGAATTCTTGCTCCTTCTGGTTCGCAATGTTTGATGCTTCTTGCTCAGTCTCCCTGTTCAATTTAGAAAACAGCTTCTGCTGGTATTCATCGGGGGCGTATTTTTCTTTTTGGCTTTCGAAAGACGAATCAGCACTGCCATACAACTCCGGATTCAAACCGGATGTCCTTAGTCTGTCATTATTATTTTGAGTGTCCTCAACAAAATGCTTTGGTACATCGTAGGGGTTATCATCAATCAATTTCGCTCGTCTGCTTCCACGGATCGCAGGTTTTTTCTCTTCGCTTTTGACTTCCGCCAACTTCCTTTCGAACGAAGATTTCTCTTGAGGTTTTTCAACTTTAGTGGCTTTCGGCTCGGAGCTTTCTTCAACTTTATCTTCAATGGGATTACCATCACCGTCGAATTTTCTTTCGCTTACGTACGCGTACTTCTTCTCGCTTGGCTCGGACGTGTATGAACATTGCTCGTAATTTCCGCCGGATTTCTCGTTCTTGCAAACCTTGCACTTCATGTTGTTCTTGACTACTTCCTTGCAGACGCCGCCATCTTTCATCAATTTCTCCGATTGTATCTCAGACTCGCTTTTGATGCTTGAATCACCGGCGAAGTAATCTTCGGGGAATTTATACTCTTCGTAGTAGTCCTTCGGTTTGTAATATTCAGATTCGAATTCCTTAGGTTTTGAAAAGTACTTTTGCGACTCGGCCTTGACGTACTCGTAGGGATCGACGAATTCGTCTTTCTCTTTTTTGGGGGCATACCGTCTGAAGCGTATATTTTCCGCTTTATGTGGTTGGGAATACTTCTCGTTCTTTGCGGCGTAAAACGATTTTGGTTCGGGTGCTGACGTGTAAGAGCACTGCTCGGATTTGGCCCCGGTTTTCGGATCTTTGCAAACTTGGCAAGTCATAGGTATACCTTTGGAGGCCCCCTCCTTAACAACTTTCTTACAATTTGACTTCAGGCTTGCTCCTTGAATTTCCGAAGGTTGATAATCATAGTTGTGGCTGCTGGATTTGACGTACTTATCGTTTATTGGAGTCTCAGTATGTCGCGTGTAGTAATGAGGTATTTTATATTGGAATTCAGCAGGTTGGCTGCCACCACCGTCGGCGCCGCCGAAGGAGCTTTCATCCAGTGAATACTTTGGAGATTTTGAAGCAAACGAGGCATCATTTGAGCTTGCGGGTTTGAAACTTTCAGCTTCGCTGCTTTCGAGTTTGATATCGTCTTTCAACTTGTAAGTCGTGGGGATTGAATATTCCTTATCCAAAGCATCAATAGCGGCTTCGTATTCGTTTTCTCTTTTGTATTTTGCCAATTCCTTGACTGGAACCTCGTAAGGGACGTAGCTGAAATCTGCTTTGGTTTCGTGCGCCTTTTCTTCGTCGCCAAACCCGCGGCTGATGTACTTCTCGATGCCTAAGGGATCCCTTTCTATGTGTTTGTAGATATTTTCACTAGCGGATGCTGCGCTTCCTGAAAGAATAAAACTTACGACAAGCTCAGAGGTGTCGGCGAAGGTTCAGTTACCGGGATGGTCGTTGTAGTCTTTTATTGCGGCGGCTACTTTTGTGTTGTAATATTCAGAGTAATCTGGGCGGACGAATTTGGCTCCGCCGATTTTGGGAGTTTCAGCTGCTGATACTCCTTCGTTGGTTACTGAGGCTAATATTAGCCCCAATAGAAACTGAAACAGTGAAATATTTTGAAAAGCTACAATCAAAATCTTCTTTGCCGCTTTTATTTTTATGTAGAAGCAACATGACTAGTACAGTCGCATCCAAATAGAGCTATACTCTTGCGCCATTATCGACGCCATACCTAAAGCGTCCAAATTCTCGAGTATCAGTTGATTTGAAGGCGAGTATACAATATTTATGTAATCAAAACTTTCAAGATTGGAAATTATAAACGTTGTCGCACATTTAGTCGTTACGTTCCATCGCGGCGTAGTATGCCAACGGACTCTACCATTGGGTCCATTAACCGCCTTTTAACGAGACGAGCTGGAACGTGACGGTTAAGTGTGCGACTACCTTAAGTCTTAATACAAAATACATTAAATAAAATTTTGATTTAGCGATTGAAGAGAGAAAGTTTGTTTTACTGAAGTTTCACAAGAATATTTACACTTCTTTTCCAAGAACTCCGTAACAAACGCACCGAACTCCCAAAAAAAAACTTCGCGCTTTTAATTTTCGTATGGCGCGGCGGGCGTTTCAAATTAAATAAAACTCACACCAAACTTTCTCTCCCAATTCGATTTTTGCCAAACTTTCTTCACTGTGTCTTTTTTTTTTTCTTTTTTTGGTACGTACCCGAACTGACATGCTTCCTCCCAGAAGCATGGTGCCAACAAAATCACAACGAACACAATGAAATTGATGCAATCATATTTTGAAACTATTTATATAGCGATTTCCCACCACGGAGCATTTCTCATCGTCGCAACTCGAAAGCGAAATGTTTCGCATTTAATTTAGCTATTTCTTAAAAACGACGGCCAGTCGAGCGAAAATGATTGTCGCCGGTTAATCAACCGTAAAAGTGTTGCTTTTTGATTCGAATATTTTTCATAATTACGGGGGCTAATGTCAACGGTTTATACATATTTGAATTACACATTATTCCACCAATGTACTGACTATTTTGTTTATTTAATCGTCCAAACAGAGTTACTTAAAATCAACCAACTTTGTTATTTTTCACTTATGATTTAATGATTATTATCCAATTTAAATATATTCTTCTGAGTGTTGTACACGTCGAAGATAGAACTAGTGAAAAAGAAATCAAATATAAAGACTGCGCCTCTTCTATTTTGGATGAAATTTTGATTGTACCAGCGAACCTTCGAGTTTTATGGAAAAGGACCCTTCGGTTTAGATTCTTTAACACAAATGTACCTTTTAAGCCCAGTGCATTTCTATTTCTTTTCTTTTTTGAACGAAATTTCCAATGGATCGGCTTTTGCGTCCTTTTGTTTATGCACTTTTAGACGAAATTTTGATTGGACCACTCAGCCTTTGAGTTTTATGAAAAAAAACTCCTTCCGTTTCGATTTCTTTTGCAAATCTTCCTTTCATCATCTGCTGCATTTTATGCATTCTGTTTCTCTACTCTTTTCTGGACGAAATCCATAATGAATCAATCGGTTCTATGGAAAATGATTCTAGTTTTCTTACCTGACATACGTTTGCTGTACAAGTTATCTTTAAACATTTAGTGAGAATTTATAGTGCTTCAAATTATTTCCGGTTATACCAGAAGTTACTGTTTTTTGATGGCACGCTATAAGTTGTATATATTATTCAGTAACTTAGAATTTGGTCCAAGAATTCGACCGACCTATTTGGCCCGGCCGCATTTCACTATTACGATGTTCGTAATAATTCCAAGTTTTTTGCTGCCTCTTACGCATAGGAATGCAACCACTTTTATCAGCGCTCTTATATAACAAATGTACCGATAACGTTTCTCTTTATAAAGCAAGTCTTGCGGCTGGAAATGGAACAAGACTAATTGGCGACGTTTCGTTAAAATTTGGACGAAGATTAAATTGAAATGAAAACAAATACCGAGAAGAATTTAAGATATTTAACAACGATTTATATGCGGTTTGTTTCACATTCTAGACAAAAGGTTCATATAAAAGTGTTCAACTTAAAATGAAACGTTTAGTATGTTAGAGAAAAAGTGGCACGCTGAGGAATTTTTTTTTAAATTCACAATAAAACGAAAGGCAATAGAAATATATGCGACCGAATTATGAAACCTCTGTAATGCATAAGAAAAACTGGATAAATAAATATAACCTTCGATCGCAGGTCAATAAACCAAACACTTGCTAAACCAAACTCGGCGCTTTTTTTCAAACGAAGGTTTGACTGAAGTACACCTGGCTCACTTTCAAAAACGTTCTTGATCCTTTTTTTTTTTCCTAAATTTGCTCTTAAATTGCTATGACATTCGCATCAGGATTTTTTATACTTAAGTGCTATTTTCTGTCCAAATTTTCCGGTCCAAACTCGAACTAATCACACAAAGCAAATGTTTTAAGTGAAAATAATAAGTAATTGAACGGATCTTGGAACAAATTCGTCGTTAAAACGTTTTCATTAACGAAAAAGAACGTTGAAGTCGCTCCTTACTCACGGACATGTTCAAGGCGATGCTTGTATGTGCTTGTATGCTCCTAAACAACCATTGTGTTTTCTCATGCTTTAAAATTTGAAATAAAACTTGAGGCTTCGAACTCACCAGTTGAAAAGTTATTCTCGAATAAAATTAAAAAGTATAACGAATATGTTAGGGATTCGCAATCAATTTCCTTGGGAATTGATCAAAAATCGAAAGGATTAATGAATCTGTAGGGATCGTTTTGTGGTGGATAAACTTTTAGGAATCCTTTTGTCCATCGACTAACTAAAATATGTTCAAAAGGTTTTTTATTGAAATTTTTACATGCTAAGAGCAATATTGTAAGACTGTTTGATGTATGCAACACAACATTGGGGAAATCTGCTTAAGCTATTTACAAAAAGCTCGAGTGAGTCTAGTCTATCTAAAAATCGTATTCCTAATATCCGAAACCATTCAATAACGTCCTGGACTTTCATAATTTACAATGGTTTTAAATAAATGCAACAAATTCCTCGATTTTAATCGCACTGTAATAATTTACATAACGCAATGACTCGAAACAACTGCGGCATTTAAATTACCAATGGCGCGTTATGAAAATTATTAACGCTCGCCATTCATTCCGGTCTGGTATTCCAAGTTACGAATAGTTTCAGCACACATTTTCATTTATTCATGAAAAAAAGAAATTGCTCTGCGCTTTTTGCTGTGATATAATAATGCCTTTAACGATAAACGACTAATGGATTAAAATACCAGACACAGGAAGTAATCGAGAATTCTCATAACAACTGAAAGGAAATTGTGATATTTAAATAGTGGGTGGAAAGTGTTTCAGATCAGTTGATGTAGAAACTGGCAATAGTAAGAAGCACTTATTTATTTCTAGATAAATTGTGAATACAGAGTATAGGGAAGTATTGATCACAACATATAAAATTAAGAGCAAATCTTTAGAGTAGGATAGTCACTAGGTAACGTTTTGGGCAACAACCTAGCTCGTGGCAACAAGTTAGCTTGTGTGTTGGCAGGTTGGTCAGCATGTTCCCAAATTGTAAGCTCCTAGAGAAATATCCAAAAGCCTATACGAAAAAACGTTGCCGGGTATGTTGTTCAACATGTTCCCTAGTGAGTGGCCTGCTGAAGACTTGTTGCCGAGCATGTTGCCCAACATGTGAGCTTAAGAGACTGAATAAATATAAAAAACAAAGATGAATGGTTCTTCTAAGATAATAATAATAATAATATTTATTTGAACCTTGAAATATACAAGTGATATGACCATATCAATTAACTTACTCAAGAATGTTAAGTACATTTCATTCATAGCGTGGCATCCACACAAATACAAATACACATTACAAATACGAATACAAATCTTGTAAAACATAAAAAAATTTCTACAATTAAAGTTTTCTACTTCAAAATGGATTAAATTTAAAACTAACTGAGTGTAACTTCAATTAAAAATTTCCTAATAATGACTTTAATGATTTTTATAATTTTCTTAAGTGGTCGAACAAAAAAAAAACTGGCTAAGATAATTACGTCGTAAGTTATGACAACAATGTAAATTCGTTTACACTAATCCGATTTCTAAAGTTTAAAAAGCAGGTAAATCCAATTTGATTCGTTACGCAAATCGCTCAAAAAACATAATAGGCAAAATATTTAACCGAAATTGTTTTGTATATAGAGCAGCCAGCAAGTTGCAATAAATGTTAATTCTTTGCGTAGGAAACGACATCAAAAGGAACCTGTAATACCAAATATGTGAATTAAAACAATTTAATAAGTAAAATTAAGCGTGAAATGATTTTAACGTTGTAATAGACAACTACATTAACGTTATAGTATGGTTCTCGATTTATTAAAAATGTTTTAACCAAGCAGCAACCCATTAAACATCTCTGTTTAATAAAAGAATTCCTGTTCTGTTCTAAATATTTATAAACAGAAAACGACTGCAAATGGTAGATTACATCTAGAATCTTTTTTTTTTATTAAACAAATAAACAAATAATTGCTTTATTAAAAAAACGCAGACAATGACATTGTAAGAAGATAATGAGCCGAGCACCAATTGGTGCATTGTGAGGTAAAGTTGTTGGGCCTTTCGGTAATAAAGTTTTCTTCCAAACCAATTTTTTTTCTTACGTCCAATGTTGATCAATAATAGCCAGAATGTCGTCCAATCGTAGGTTTTTACAGATTTCTTTTCTTTTTTTCAGATAGTTGTAACAAACACACTTTAAGAGTGAAAGTTTCTTTTAAACCAACTCAATATACCTTCAATAAAAATTCAGAAATATTAAATATTATTGCATTTCATGAAATAAAGTCTGCACTGGTATCTTTGTTGTGCCCAGACTCAGATTTTTTATCATTACAAATTTCAAAAATATTTGAAAAATGAGTTCTTCAGTTTTTAATAATTTCTTTCACTCAATAAATGGCATGAGACTGAAGGTATCCCGATGATTTAAAATCACTAGGTAAATATTTATAAGACTAAGAGCCTAATTTAACAGTAAAAGTGCAATAACTTTATATTTTATTAAATAAAAGCGCATTAGAATAATCTTGGAAAGGATAATTCTGAACTATACTGAAAATACTGACTAACAATTTTACTCACAATTAAACTAGACTCTTGTGTAATGAATATTATTATTATTATTGAAGTCAACATCCACCTGTGAAACAACAGCGAAACGTTGAGAACTGTGCGATTTATAAGCTGCCTTTATAACGGAATAGTTATAATTTGCGGATTATTATTGTTGGATCACACGACATAATTTCTCCGATTAAAACCAGTAAGGCATTTATTTTTAGATACAGAGCTAACGTTTTCTATAATTATGTTGCGTGTCAATCAATCCTTTTCAAATTTCAAAACGTGTCAGCTTCGATCGAACATGAAAGAAAAAAAATACTCCTACAAATTATACAAGCAAATTAAGAACAAAGTTGGGAAACGGAGAATAAATTACACAGTCGTAATGTTGTAAGCAGACGAAAATTTTCGCCCTAAATCCAATCAAAATTAAATTACTTACGGGGGAATTTCCAACACAGTCTCAACGTAAACAAGTTCCCAGCCGAGTTAGTCTAAACATCCTCTTAAAAATCATTTAGATATCGCTAAAATAAATAAATCTTTCGTCTGCAAATCTCACGCGTGAAAATGGAGTTGATGCCCACACGTGCAGAAAAAAAAGAGCAGTCGAAATTGGACCAGTTTGCACCTTGATGTAAGCAACTCAAAATACCTCTCGGGAGAGGGTTGATAATTATTCTATGCAATCCAATCAAAATTAAATTACCTACAGAGGAATTTCCAACACAGTCTTCAGGTAAACAAGTTCCCAGGCGAGTTAGTATAAAGAGCCATTTCTATTTCGCTAAAATAAATGAATCTTTCGTCTGCAAATCTCACGCGTGAAAACGGAGTTGATGCCCCACGCGTGCAGAAAAAAAAGAGCGGTCGAAATTGGAGCAATTTACACCTTGATGTAGGCAACTCAAGACACCTCTCGGGAGGGGTTTGGTAATTATTCTATGCAATCCAATCAAAATTAAATTACTTACAGAGGAATTTCTAACATAGTCTTCACGTGAACAAGTTCCCAGGCGAGTTAGTCTAAACATCCTCTTAAGGGTCATTTAGATATCGCTAAAATAAATAAATCTTTCGTCTGCAAATCTCACGCGTGAAAACGGAATTGATGCCCCACGCGTGCAGAAAAAAAAGAGCTATCGAAATTGGAGCAATTTGCACCTTGATGTAGGCAACTCAAGACACCTCTCGGGAGGGGTTTGGTAACTATTCTATGCAATCCAATCAAAATTAAATAATTTACAGAGGAATTTCCAACGTGGTCTTAACGTGAACAAGTTCCCAGGCGAATTAGTCTAAACAGCCTCTTAAGGGCCATTTAGATATCGCTAAAATAAATAAATATTTCGTCTGCAAATCTCACGCGTGAAAACGGAGTTGATGTTCACGCGTGCAGAAAAAAAAGAGCGGTCGAAATTGAACCAGTTTGCACCTTGATGTAGGCAACTCAAGACACCTCTCGGGAGGGGTTTGGTAATTATTCTATGCAATCCAATCAAAATTAAATTATTTACAGAGGAATTTCCAACGTGGTCTTAACGTAAACAAGTTCCCAGGCGAGTTGGTCTAAACATCCTCTTAAGAGTCATTTAGACTTAGCTAAAATAAATAAATCTTTCGTCTGCAAATCTCACGCGTGAAAACAGAGTTGATGCCCATGCGTGCAGAAAAAGAAGAGCGGTCGAAATTGGACCAGTTTGATGTAGGCAACTCAAGACACCTCTCGGGAGGGGTTTGATAATTATTCTATGCGTTAGCCAAATCTGGAATACAAGCAGTATTTATTAATTAAATAACTTTTTGAATCGAATCGATTCAAATTAATCGATTTACAGTATGGGACTTTTCTCCAGCTCTTTCTTCATCTGCTTTTGTTTGTTTTTTCGCACGGCCTCTGCTATGGACAGGGTCATATTCTTTATTGAATTCCAACTGGTAATGTTGTGACAACCCCTTCCAATATTACTATTCCAGCAATCACCTCTTCAGTAATATCGAAATTGGATTTTTCTTCTCCCCTTTTCCTTACTTTTTTACCTAACATTGTAGGCGTGAGCTTAGGGTGACCAAACCAGTTGAAACAAAAATCGGGACATGACTACGATTCAGTTTAAAAAATCCTGGTAATATAAGCGCAGATCATAAAAACAGCTGCGCATATTTCACGGTCATGTTGGATGCGAGAGTCCGTCTAGTTTGAAAACCCGACCATACACCATACAACCACTTAACCACCATACGCAAGGACCCGATCTTTGTTTTGGTGTTGGAATTTGCCTGAAGTTTTTTTTTAATATTACTGTAGAGACAAAAATGACAAATGATGATTATGAGTGTTTGAAAATCGGGACATACTGTGGTTTCTAGAACACCAGGACATCTAACCAAAAGAAGGATCAATCTGGTCACCCTATTTTAGATTCATTCTTTATTGGATTTCCATTGGTAACTCTCAAATTCGTTTTAGGTAACAAATTGATTGGTTTTGATAAGCCCTGCCAGTTTCAGGTCGGAGATATCAAACCCGTTGGGTGCTACAACTACAATCGTCGTTGTTGTAACTATTCTTATCAAGGAAGAGAGTAAATGAAGACAACCTAGTAAGAATTAAGCTATATATATGGCAAGAAAATACTTTTACTCTCTGGATCTCCTGAAAAACAGATCTAGAAGACCTGTTAAAAGAATTTAGGACCAAAAATGAGATGATTCTGTAAATTGGCGCAGTTCATAGGTCAAAAACCAACAATTACTAACCGAGACACACATATTGATTTTATTGGAGAAATGTACTTACCTTTTAAACTTGAGGTTTTATATTCACAAAAATTAGAGAGGAAGTTCACCAAAATATTACATTTTTCAATAAGAAAAGTTTATTTTTAATGGAAACGCTTTATTTTTCATTGTGATTTCTTATTTCCAACGAAGATTATAAGTTGTCCCTGTACTTACCTTTTACAAACGCAGGTGCGTCGCCTAATCCGGAAAAACAAATGTTTTTATGAAAAAAATTATATACTGCAGATAAAGGATTCTTCCTAAGACGAACTATTCAAAATATCCACCCTCGACTTCCGCCTCGATTCTCGCCCTAAAGTGCCTTAAAATGGTTGTGATTTGGTTTGTCTTTCGAACTCTTAGAGAACCAGAAGAGAAATCTTCATCCAAAATATGAAGACGTTGTCAGAAAGCCAATTTTGGTGCGTCCCATAGTTGGAAAATGTATGACGGCAATTCTCCCTTCTAGACAACGGTCTTTTCCTGTGCAAGGTCCCCAGGTCTTCCATAATCAAATATTTGGTTCTTGGATGACTTGGTAGATTACTTCTCCGGAGTAATTACCTCTCTGAAGCTGAGTACTTCTTTACCTTAGTATAAACCGTCGAACTTGGGTATCCAAAAAACGTTATAACGACTTTTGACGATCTTCCAAAGGTAGACTTTCAATGGTCACCATTCTTCTGTTGTTTGCTAATAACCTTGATCAACGTATCTGGCCCACCTGACTTTTGACGATCTTCCAAAGGTAGACTTTCAATGATCACCATTCTTCTGTTGTTTGCTAATAACCTCGACCAACGTATCTGGCCCACCAATTACTACCTGCTTCTAGATTTTAATATAGCGGAAATTTCTAATTAAATGTCTCTTAATGAAATGGTTAATAGTTATTAAACAAATAATTATCATGGAAAGAATTCATAAAAAATCAATCAAGTTATTCGTCGAATAACTTTAATGGGAGTTGAATCCTTAATGCAATTTAAAATTAAAACGTATAAAATTAAATTTCTGGAATGTTGAAGTTAGTATTCAATGAGGAATTTCGAAAAGTACAAAAAAAAATCGAGGTAAATTTGATGCCATCATCTTAATTATCTAATGATTCAAGTTACACAGTTACAGAGAAAAGATAAAACATTGTCCGAGATAAGAGATACTTACGTAAATAAATATTACTGCAATGGCCATACGTAAACGCAAACAACAATGCTTCATATTCTCTCGAAGAGTGTAATTTATATTTAAAAAAGGTTGCCCGCGCTCGGAATAGAAAAGGTTTATACCTACGGAGAACTTTGAAGACCTAACATATAATTTTACATGCTAGAAAAAAATGCTAGGTAAAAAACACTTAGGTATGCGAGGTCTATTAGTCTCTCGAATTTCAAAATCAAGTCTTGTTTAGATGACGTGCACCTGCTGTTCCCCACCTTGCAGCAGCCGAGTTGATGAGGAAGAAACAGTCCAGTAGAACACAGAACGTGAATAAGAACTCTGTGTGAATTTTGCGTCCACGATGAGGCTTGCTTGTATATTGGTGAGTTTCTCAATTTTCATCCCTTACAAAAAATCTACATTATTCTTTCACGTTCATTTCGTTTCAAATTCAAATTTATTTTCGCATTTTGTACGGACGCTGCGGAGATCAACGGAGCATACCGTTCAGTTACGGTAAAAAAAAGATCAGTTACTTTTCGTTTTAAATAAATAAAGCAAAAGCGGCCCCGACGTGCGGTTATCCGAAGAAGAAAGCTGCTTTGTTGTTTATTAATCGAGAAAAAAAACTTTAGTATGCAAATTTGAGCTCGCGATGTAAACGAAAACTTGTTCTGAAGGCGACTTTTTCTGCGTTAAAGTGCAATTTATAGGAGATATTTTATAGAAAGCGGAAAGTTATTTTGCAATAAATTCGATTAAAAAAAAACTTTATTAATGCGTCGTGAAAACATTTGCGATTTGATTTTTAAAAATTCGAATTTCATTTTGTTACATGTTTCCTCCATAAAATAATAGGTTTTTGGTGTTCGTATTAATTCTGAAATGTTCTTCGATAGCTGCACGGTTGACAAAATTGAAACCACTAATTTTAATGTTTGTTTTGTTATACTAATTCTACTCTCATTTTATGTCTTGGCTTTACTGTTATTTTGCAATGAAAATGACTGGATAAATAGATTTTCTTTTACTTTGAAAAATATTTATCATCATCGTTTATCATGAGAAGTGATAAGGAAGAAAGATTTAATTGTGTAAGGCGTACAGAGACGGAGTCAAATTTTAATTAAGTTTAATTCAATGCTAAATAAATTATCATAATTATTTTATTGAAAACAGTAATCATAAATTGTTAAAACCAAAAACATAATTTTTTATCGAATAATTTGTAATTATTTGACAGCTTTTAATACTTGAAATATAGTCGTTGATACTCACATCATGCGCAATGAGTTTATAACCATTTTAAACTGTTTCATAACTTTCAGTTTTTTTAATAAACTTAAGATGTGGTAAGCTTTACTAATTCAAAAATCATAAATCTTTCTTACTTTTGTTGAAACTTCATCCGTAATATAAATTATGAATAGATTTTAATAATCCAGAAAGTTACTTTGATGATTTCAAGTAAACTTTGCTTCTTAGTTTTCTGAGATTATTGCAATGCGATGTTTCGACAGCCATCTTCAGAGAGTTTGCCTCGAGGAAGGCAATTATCACTCATAGTCTTTTATAAGCAAGTCTGTCAGAATTTTTATCGCGTTTTATGGAGATCAAATTCGTGGCCTTCAAATTATATCTAACTAACTATGTAAGGTAGCAACTTCTGATCCTTTTGGATATTAAAATCGCAAGGGACGAACCAAGATAATCCCTCTGAAGTCGGCAACACACAATTCGAAACGTCGGACTCTAATAATCACTGAAATGATGGCAACATTATGGACGATTATCCATTAACAATTTTCTACCAATAAATTCAACGTGACGAGCTTTTTTTTTATTTATTTAATCGATTTCCTGTTTTTATTGTTTAACCGTTACCTACATTATCGCATTTCAAAAGCAACCCGTTGCAAATTTGTTTAAGAAAAAATTAATAATGAGAAATTGCAATTTACTAGCGAAACATTAAACATTGAAACTGTTTTGCTTTACACAATAGATGTAAATAAATATATACAGAGGTCGAAAAGTAAGGAACAAGTTTATTTTGTATTATACAGATTGTCCCAGAAGAAATTACATTAAATCAATTGTTCTTTTTTTAATATCGATACCCACATTTTTTTCATAATTTTGAATTCCTTCTAAAGTTGTATTTTTTTTTAATTTCTTGTACCCGATGCCTAAAATAAAATATTGGAATTATCGACATTTAAAACTTGATAAACAATTTGATAAGTAAAACATTCATATGTTTATTTTTTTAATGATATCCTGCTAATGAATTTAGAACGAGCAAGCGTTCTAAAATCGTCTGAATTAATTAATATATCTTATTTCAACACCATCCGGCCAGGCGTTTTTTTTTTTTAACTTCGATCGAAAACGCCAAGAGACTTAAATTAGAAAAATCAAACATGTCGCCCCGATTTCTCTTTCCCGTCACTTGGTTTTTGCCACATTCGAATTTGTACGGTTTCAGAATTCTCTTATTATTATAATTTCTTACCTTTTTGCATTCTTTCACCGTCGACGTTTCAAAATTGTTAGGAAATTGCTTCGAAATTTTCTAATTTCTTAAATAAAGAAGAAGTGTGAACCGCATCAAATACGAGCGCTTGCAAAATCTATTTTGGTCTGGAAATATTATATTTATTTTCTTAATAAACCGGTAAATGCGATATTACATCAATTGGACCGGGGCTTTATTAATTGTGCGGTTTAAATTAACGCAAGACTTTCTCATGAGGTTTCTACACACGCGCGGTCATGCTCGAGAAGTCCTAAAAATAAACGTTTGTTTTTTTTTTCAAGTACACAAACGTTAAACAAATAGAAGAATTATGTAGGCGTGTATGAATGCTCAACGTAAAATCCGTGTCAGCAAGACCATGGAGCTTTTCATTGTAAAATTTTATGAATTGACTTTGAAATGATAAGAATTCTATGAAGTGCTTATAGTCAAGATTTTAAGTCTTAAAATGTGACACTCAAGCACTAAGACGAACTCTCTCTTTTCCTTCCACAAATCTATCTTCAAGAGTTGCTTCATGTAAAAAATCGAATCCATGACGGAATGAAGTTGTAATTTTTCTCGTCATTTATCACCATAACAAGCAAAGTATTTACTCATCGAAATTCAAAAGTTTAAGGTCAATTTCGCTCGTCAACTACACATTAAGTTTACGTAAAAATAACTTGGAAGGCACGAACACGGACTTAAAAAGCTTAAAGTTTAAAACAAACTATTCACCTTAATTACTTAATATAAAACTTTCATCGTATCAAAGTGTTGCACTTTAGAGCAAGAATTGTTGTCGATGAATGCTAATTTAGGAAAAAAATTTAACCGTCAGATAACTTCTAACAGCATAAATTTTGTGGGTCTTCGATTACCGAACTAGTAACGTTTGCCGTTGTACAAATGAACTTTGTCTAATAAGAATTACGCACGAGCCAATTACTTGACGCAATGGGAAATTAATTACGTTCAATTTAATACATTATATGTTATTATTGGAGTTGTATACGATCAAATTTCTGGCTTTATTACTTCAACGAAGCCTTACAACGAATTTCTTACTTGCTAGCTCAGATAGTGTAGCGTAATATTAATATTTTGATGTGAAAAAAATAGTACTAGGAGTAGAACGCCCTTTTCGTGTTCCGCCTGCCTCTTACACTCTTTATCGCAAAATTCTCAACAAAGAAAAACTCCGTTCAACTCCTTGTAACGTAATACTATGTTGACCATTACTTATTGCGTCTCAAGCACAAAGTTTCATATTTCCTCTATTTTCCCGACACTTTTACGAGTTCATTATCTCCTTGCTGATAGACTTAATACTGCCACTCATATTCGTTGGTTTCGCCAGAAAGAACTTTCCATTTACTCTGCCGCACGCACCTTTGAAATATCAATGCAAGAAAAATGTTTTAATTGACAGGAAACTGAATAATGAAATGAGTCACTTTGTGCAAATAAAGATTTATTTAGTTTCACTTAAGCTTGGAAAAGCCAATAGTTCTATACGAGGTTGTACGAAAAGTAGCGATCGTATTTGAATTGAACAATAACCAGTAGAACAGAGGTTCCCAACATGGTCGATGTCGGCCCTCTGGAAAGACTTCGATGAACGTATAAGTGTCGCTTGGGGATCGATGAAGCTATAAGGGTCAGTTGGAGGTCGTTGACCTATTAATGGTACCTGGGGACCAATTAAATAAGATCTATCTTTCATTATATTAATTTTCCTCATAAATTATTTTAATTTAAAATCTGTATTCACTCAGACCTTTTGTTGTGTACCTTCAGTAAGTTGTAGAATGTAATATGGGTCCGTCAAACCCGCCTATTTAGGTGCACACTAATTATTTAGTAGGTATATACAAATCGTTGTAGAGGTAAAATAAAAGGGTCGACGAAAATTTTTTTCGCTGTAAAAGGTTTGATCGATGCCTAGAAAATGTTGGGTATCCCTGCTGTAGTGTTTTCTGAAACAAGAATCTTTAGTTGTGCATTTATATACAGTGTGTAATCAAGTAAGCTTCATTTACGGTTCAATGAGGACGAGCCTCGCTGCCCTCCAGGGTTTTGGAAAAAGTCCCCTGTCAAAACATGACATGACTCAGTGTTTACGGTGGCCGTCGCTTTCACGACCTCCGGTGGGATTCTGTCAGGCCCCGTGGCTTTTTGCGTCCTTATCTTCCTTGTGGCCCTAATCATTTCTTCAGCGGTGAAGTGCTTCGCTGTGCAGTTGTGTTCCCTTCTGCTCCAGTTCTGGGCAGTCACGTTGGGGAACAGTTTATCAATCTGCCTGTTCTCTTCTTCTTCTTCGCTCAGAGTTACCTTCGTCTTCAGGCTAAACTTTTTCGTAACTATCTGGACGTCATCCTCCAGTTCGCACCTTAGCTCGTCCCACCACTTGTGTTTCTGCCTTTTGATCGCCTTTTTTAGGTTATTCTTGGTCGCCTTATACCTCTGCCATACCTCCTCTCTCAGCTCATTATTTGCCCTTCTGTTGAGCCTCACCACTTTCCTCCTCTGACTGTTGCAAGCCTTTCTCAGGTCCGAGATGGTATCGGTCCACCAGTAGACCGGCTTTCTGGCTTGGTTACCGCTGATTTTGGGGAGATGTTTGTTGCACAGTCGTCTCAGGCTATCTATCAGGTCTGCGTGGGTTCTGATGTCCTCCTTGGTTTTCGTTTTAAATTCCTGCGCGAGTTTGGCTAGTGGCTCCTCCTTCACGCGCCAACCCTTCGTGGCCCTGGTATCTTTATTATCGTGGTTTTTGCGTTCTGATATGTAGTCGAAGACGATGAGTCTATGGTCACTCGCCTTCTACTTCTCTGCGTCGACACGCCAGTTAAACAATTTTCTGCTTATTCCTTGGGATGCCAGTGTGACGTCGATGACTGACTCTCCCCTAGAGCTCTTAAAGGTTGCCACCCATTCCTCCGGGATTGCCCTCTTCTCGTTCGTCACTGTTGACCCGCAGATGATAGTTTTTGCATTTAGGTCCCCGCCTATTAGCGCCTGTTTACTTTGCTTCCTCATGTGCATTTCAAGGTCGTTTAGGTATTTCTTGAATTCTGTCCCTGACCTGTTTGGTGAGAAATAGCAAGTACATACTAAAAATTCCCTTAATTCTAAATATATAAAGCCATTCTATCTATCACAATGTAGTACGGGTACGTTCCTATCTAAGCTAATAAATGTATCACAGTCTTTATCACAGACGTATTTGGTAGTTCTATGGCTAGGTTCCTGTCCTATTACTATGTCAATGCCCTTCTCGTGCATAGTTTCGGCAAGCAGATTCATCACCGCTATATCTCTGTCTACATTCACCTGTAGAAAACTTATGGTGTCCTGAGCACTCTTCTGTATTCTACCCGCCATTTTTATTTCTTCTTTTTCGGTTTCGAGCTTCTTTCTTCCCTATCTTAACGACGAGACTTTCCTCCGCATCTCTTCTTAACCTCAGCGACCCTAAGTCCTGCGTGACCATAAGGGCTTCTTCAGCTTTGTTTATTTTTTCTCTTGTACCTTTCTTTCTAGCCTTTTTAAGGGCTTCCTTAAAGGCGGGACATTCCTCCGCGCCTCCTCTTAACCTCAGCGACCCTAAGTCCTGCATGACCATAGGGGGTTCTTCAGCTTTGTTTATTTTTTCTCTTGCACCTTTCTTTCTAGCCTTTTTAAGGGCCTCCTTAAAGGCTCTTGTGGTACGTCAGTCTTGTTTTATTTTTCAGCTATATTTGCAGAATTAATTAATGTGGCGAAGAACTCACAGTATTAATAATCGATTACGCCCTGTATATTGGACTGTTTTTCTACGTTGTCTACTTTTAAACGTTTGTTAAATTTTGGAACACGTTTGTGAGTCTGTGTTATACAGAAACATTGCTACTATTTTCTTCAACGTTAATGGTTCATTCGTGATACGACTCTATTCATCAATACTGGCCATTCTCTACTTTTGTATTGCTTCTTCTTTATTTTATGCTTCTTCTGTATACTACTTCATTACTCTTTATATCTGCACTGCGTACTGATGGATTGATGATCAGTTGCAAATTATTTTTTATTATATCACGCATGTGTGATTCACAAACGAACATTACCTTTCATTCGATCCTCGTATAAACAATTTCTATCAAAAAAGTAGTAAGGGTTTAAATACTCCCTTAACCTCATTGTTGATTGAGTTTCGATGGCGATTGAATTACCATCAGGACTACCACATCTTTACCAATTTGTGATTCATCACCTTTGCGTACATACGCTGTATACTACAAGGATTTCAGTACATTTAGTTTAAAAAACGCCAGACGTAAATACGCGCCGGTTGAATGTAAACGATCCAGACAAAATTGGAACAGCACTAAACATCTAAAAAGCTCGCTTTAAAGCTTTTCGAAAATATGACGAATTAGCTAACCACGTTTAACAGGTTTAGCTTTGTATACAAAAGTCTGGATCTATAAATATCAAATGCGATGAGTAACAAAATAAATTCACATTCTGTTTGAGAAGGTTACAAAATAGACAGAGCAACAAAGTTAAAGCAAATTTAGCTTTGGATTTCGTATTTGCAAATTATTAAAAATTTGTTAATTTATTGTTGATTTTCCTGCACAAAAGTAACAAAAAATCATTCTGCTTTCGATTGATCATCGTGTAGTTAATAAATGTTAACACAAGAATTAGTAGAAATATTTAACTAGTTTACAATGTGTAGAATTGAACGAGTTTCTTTTAATTTTAAATAAATTTATATTAATTTGCTTGCTTAAATTATTATCTGTATAAAATTACATAATAGAACTCTGTTGCGAATATTCATTTAAATAAAATTATTTCTTATATTTTAATAGCATTAAATCGTAAACCTACATACTTAAAGGATGTAATCAGCAATATGTAGGTATATTCACGTACGTAGATTGTGCTGTCACCTTTCATAGTTTTAAAACTGCATTTGAAAAATAAACTAATTGCAAATTGAAACTTAATTACCCGTAGCAGCCTTGTACAAACAATAGTAACGCTTTTATTGCCATTTTAACTCAAACAAATCGAAAAAAGAAACAGCATTCCCTTTGGTACATTCGATGTTTTTCGTATTATGTATACGAGGGGAGATTTTTATGTAATCTACTTAATCAAAGAATTTTTGTGCTATGACTTTTATCTGCTTGCTTATCCATCCCATATTGAAAAAAGAGTTTCACAAACTTTTACTTACAAAATTGTGGTTATTGACTAGGACATATTACAAGTCTTTTCTTCACATACTTCGTACTAAACTATAATTTCCAGTGAATTTTATTGTGAACAATTCCCACGAGATAGAAATTTAAGATGATTCTAAGGAGAGAAAACCTGTGAAGGCAAGATCCAGGGAAAAACTTGAAGATTTGGTCTTGTCAAATCGAAGGACCAAAGAATAATGAATGCCAATGTGTAAACAAAGAATTTCCACAACAACCAACAAATGGCTTCTGTTTTTCTTATTTAATTTTCGTAAGTGCCACTTTCTCGTCTGTGAATAAAAATATATGTAATTGCAGGCCACAAGGAAAAGTAAAAAAGATATTTGGACAACTAGGCGCGGTGCAACAATGTCGCTTGCAGCTATTGTAAATCAATCATCATGCACTATGGTTTGCATATGCGCTGAAACAATTTCTTAACCACGTGTTACGGAAACCAGACAACAAGAACCAGTTACACAACTCTACATTTGGTAATTCCTTTAGCTTTGGCAACATGTTGATAAATACTCCAAAACCGTAAACCACATCGAAATTATTATTTTTGATACATTTGGTATATGTTAAAGAAAAGCATTGAAATGTAGAATGAAATATTTCGCGGTTTTCTTTACAAAATTATGTTTAACAGGTTTAAGTAGCACTTAGCTAGAACTTAAAGTGAATAAACTTGCAAAACGTAGCGTTCAAGAAAGAATTTGTCACTGACACTGAATACTGTGGTTTCCAGGTAATATTTCACCGTGTGAAATTCTTGAAAAGTGTTGGTAATGTCGTGAAACAAAAGATTTACAACCTTGGGTATGCCACGAGCGACGTTTTTACTGTTTCACCAGAAACTAGTTCTGCGATCCACTGAGACACTAAAATTTCGTTCAGGTTTCTCGGAATACTTTTCACATTTGTTTGAAAAAATTTAAGAAACTTGAGGCTGTAGTAATTAAAGAAATAAAATCTCAGTTTATTTACGAAATTATATCAGCATGACACGAATAGTTTAGAAATTACATTAAATTAATAAAAATCGTCTGTTATCTTAAACATTAAAACATTCCAAGTGCCTGCAAAATAAAATGAATATAAAATATTTCATGCATGTAAATGTATTCCACTTTTACGCTACAGTAACTACTGTGTGTTACATCATACGCATAACCGAACCGTGAGAACATATTTCCTTCGAGTTTAGAAGAAATAAGTAAATTGCTAACTCAAAACGAGATTATTCTCTTCAAAGCGGCCTGGCATATTCTCCAGAATGTCGCGAAACTTTATGTATAGCAACGTCCAAATAAATCGGTATTCCGATTGATGCTTAGAACAATGAGACTCCCTAATTGCATAAATTTGTCCAAACACAATGTAGTAAATAATTTTATAAAAACAGAATAATTTAATTACTTTCCTTGAAGTGCAACCCTTGTCAAACTAGATTGAAACTGTAGAGAATTATATTTTTATGATCATAGTGATCATTTGGGTCTCGTCATCTTCAAATTCAATTACATACAGCAAACATCTGTGTACCTCTTTTTGTACATAAATATTCCGTTTATGCCCTCTGGTCTTACGTTTATTGAACCTGAGTATCATGATTTAAGCAGAAAACCTCATTAGTTTGATACATGCAGATTTGCAGTTATGCAGCAGCTAACGTTCTCTTTCTCGTTCTCGTAACACTTAACCAAGTGCATTCACCTGAACTGTTAAGTATAACGTCCAGATTTTTTTTTCCTCCTGAAATATTTACTACGGCGTGCCGGAGTAATTAGCGACGATCAAAAATGCCGAGCGAGTTTTTACAAAAGTTAAAATTTGGATGTGAATTGGTGATAATCATTCTGTGATTCTTTACGTCATCGAATTTCGAAGTACTGCCTAAATAAAACATCATATAAAAGTTACATAAGCGACGTTAATTTTCTGTAAGAGATAAGGCAAACAGTGCGTCTTGGCTTGAATTACTGTAATATATTGTCTGGATAAACAGAACCTTGGAAAATCAATATTATAATATTAAATACACACACTTCTGTAATAGTTTATTTATGTGATTTTAGATGTGCGAGGATGTACTTGAGTAAATCTTACATAACATTTGGATTTTTTTTATATTCGGTGAGAGAAAAACTTGCATTGATGGATTTAGACATCAAATATTACTGAAATAGGCTCTTGGCTATGAAACTTGGAATGTTAACAAACAAAAATTTGCTATTTTGGAAATTGAATGGGTTTTACGAAAACTTAATTGACTTCTTCGACCATCAGTGTTATAACCAAGACCATACTTGATGGTATCAGAGTATGGGATTCACATTAATTTCCAAGTCTTCACCTTACGATGCTGTTCGATTTATTTGAAGTAACTTGTGGTTTAGTCGTTCATTGCAAATGTGGATGTGGATCAATCATCAGCAAACGTCAATAACATGACCACCAGCTCGCTTTATCGTTGTTTCTCCTAACACAAGAATCGATATGTAATCATAAAGTCATTGGTATTATTTTTTTTTTCAACAACAGAAACATTATGTCGTATTATATAGGTAAAGGAAATGAGGTTTTGCAATTTACTTTGAAAAGGCAAAATACGTATACGTCGATCATGATGAGGCAATAATTGTAACCACAGAATTTTAAATATGTGCAAGAACTTAGGAAAAACTGACAGAAAATGTGAAAAAGACGTGCTACACAATCTGATCATCTCCTTTCCCTTCAAACAACCTGCTTCAAGCAATTTTGAAAGTTCCTAAAGTGCAAATTGATTGGAATTAAGGACGATATGTACTGTCCTCTCTCCCTCTCCTACCATTTGACTTCCATGAATACCCTTGCACGTTACGCCATTACATCCTCAGCAAGTACTTAAAGACCAAGCCAATTACAATCGTAATATTTAATGGTCCCTAACCTATTGGCGATTCCTGCGAAGAAAACTCACCCAAAATTACACTTACGCTCCCCACGAGGTGTTCCCTCCTTAGAAATTGGATTGCCTTTAATTTTACCTCGATCAAAATACTTGGCGTTAAACCACAAGACTTGCAAATCAAATTTGAAATTGCAATCAACCCAAGCGTGATGTGTTTCAATAGTGGATGTTATAACGCGCCATTTCTTCCAAGAATCTTCTTTTCCGTAATTGGTCGATTAGGTCGGGCCTAGCCTGGAATCAATTTCTTCTCCTGCCTACATGGAACAACTATGTCCTACTCCAACAAGCTGCGATGAATTCCAACTCCTTGGGATATGTTAGAACTTGATGTTGGCTATTTGGATTAGAAGAGAAGAAAGAGTTTTGGTCTTAAGCGAAATCTAACCTTTGTAAATTTTCACAAACAATTCAAAAGAATGAGTTATGTGAAAAGATGTGTTCAACTAATAACCAAGTCAATGGAGGCGATAGTTTAGAACAGAAAGATTGAAATGACACAACAACAAACAGTATTGGGACAAATAACCCGAAACAAGACCACGAAGAAAACTTCCAGGAGCACAATCTAATGAACTATAGGTTATTTTGCCTGTTGTACTTTGAGGAACGAAAAAGGAGAAATTATACTACGATGCTTTAACTTGTCAAACTCGTAATCGACTGCTTTTATTTTTATAAGGTTATTCTTTTTACAGCAACCCTATAGATGGCGCCACAAGTAACATGACAATATTATTCTAGATACATATTAACAACACTCCCACTTATCTAAATAATATTAACTTTTATTTAAGCCCGAGTTCAATGCTGAACTTTGAATGTTTCATTAAACTCAAAGGTTTTGTCAAAACATCAGCTATCATTTCATCCGTGGATAAAAATTTAAGTTTTACCAATTTATTTGAAGTTGCCTCCCGGATAAAATAGTACCGTACATCTATATGTTTGGACCTTTTATTACATACAGGGTTTGTGCACTCTGTGCACTCTGATTATCGTTATAAATAGTAATACACTTAAAATTTCCCATCAAACAAAATACTAAATTTCGAAGATAGATGGCTTCCTTCGAAGCTTCAGAGACTGCCATATACTCGGCTTCTGTACTACTCAAAGCTACAGTGCTTTGCTTCTTACATTCCCATGAAATTGCACCACCTGCTAGCTTAAAAATGAAGCCAGTATATGACTTTCTATCAAGAACATTGTTTGCAAAATCAGTATCAACAAAACCCATTAAATCTTGATTACTGTCTTCTTTATATTTTAAGCAAACAGATTTAGTACCTTGTAAATATCTAAGAATTCTTTTAGCACTCTTCCAGTGCGACTCAGTATAGCAGTTGTTAAACTGGCTGAGAAAATTTACTGCAAAAGTGATATCGGGTCTAGTTAACACCGACAAATACATTAGGCTTCCTAAAAGTTGTCGATAAGGTAATTCCTTATTACAAGTAACAGAATCTGCTGGATCAAGTCACATATTTTTATCCATAGGCGTGCTTACAGGCTTGCAATCACTCATGTTGAACCTATCCAAAATTTGGTTTATATACTGTTCTTGATCCAACATAATTTCATTTTTGTTTTTGTCTATTCTAACCCTCATGCCTAGACATTGTTTAAGTTGGCCCAAATCTTTGATTTTAAATTTCAAAGCTAACTGCTGCTTCAGAAAATCTGTCTCTTGCACTGAGTTAGAAAAGATAAAAAAATCATCTACATATAATGCTATTATGGTCATGAAACTATTTTCACGTTTAATGAAAATACAAGGCTCATGATCACTCCTTTTGTAATTTAGATCAAGCAATACAATTTCAACCTTTTTATACCAAACCCGTGAGGACTGCTTCAGACCATAAATTGCACGATTTAGCTTTAAAACCTTATCTTGTTTGTTACAGAATTTACTCTTAAAGCCTTCTGGTACTTCCATGAAAACAGTTTCCTCCAGTTTTCCGTTTAAAAAAGCTGTCACAACATCTAAGTGAAAAACGTCTAACTTCAGTTGAACAGTTAATCCTAAAAGTAATTTTAGAGTTGAGTGTTTTACTACTGGAGAAAATGTTTCATTGAAATCTATACCTTGCCTCTGGCTAAAGCCCTTCGCAACTAATCTAGCCCTATAAGTAATACTGCCATCACTATTTGGTTTTCGTTTAAAAACCCACTTGCACTTCACTGGTGATTGTCCTTCAGGAAGGTCCACAAGATCCCATGCTGCATTTTCACTAAAACTTTTCATTTCATTCTTCATAGTACTTATCCACTTATCTCGATTTGGTCTTGACACAGCCTCCTCTACCGAAACTGGATCTCCCATTGAAATTGGAATTTCTTCAAAATTTCTGTCCCTTGCTGGTGTGAAGTAGGTGAAAAGTCTTCAAAGATTTTTGTTTTTCTTTCTCTTTGTGATTTCCTCACATTTTCTGGAGTAACTACACTTTTGGTATCTTCAGGAGCATATGTTTCGTCACTTAGATCATCTTCTTCTTCAGATTCTTCTTGATCCCACTCTACACTTGAATTTCCATTTATGAGATTGGATTCTTAATTTGGACTTGAATCACTCTCTTTTGAGACAGAATTATTCATTTTTTTTGTATTTACATCTTCTTCTATGTAGAAATCTATGTCATCTTTCCTTTTGACATTCTCAATAATATGCACATCTCTGCTTAAAGACACTTGGCCTGTTTCTGAATTATAAAGTCTGTAACCCTTTGTGGTTTCAGAAAAACCAATCAAAATTAATCTCTCGCACTTTTTGTCCCACTTCTTTCTTTTTTCTTTTGGGATGTGCGTCATTGCTATACTTCCAAAAATTCTGACATCACTTAAATCTGGCTTTTGCCCAAAAAACATTTCATAAGGCGTTTTTGGAATATCAGACACTGCAGATCTATTTCTTAGGTAACTAGCTGTGTTTATAGCTTCAGCCCAGAATCGTTTTTCTAAACCAGCTTCTAGTACCACATCTAGTAACCCCGTTGCCCTAGTACTTGAGTGTTTAAAAGGTTTTCGCGACTGCTTTCCTTCACAACAGACCTGACAATTTTGCATGTTAATTTTTAACTGACCACTATAATTGATTCCACTAACCAAACCATTCCTCATTTTATTTAAATAGTTTGAGTTGATGTGACCTAATCTTTTATGCCAGGTTTCAGGTGTAATTTCTTGTGCGGCTAATAAACATTTTTCTGAGCTATCAATTTTGTAGACACCATTATTCATAAAAGCTTTAGCCACTAAAACTTTCTTAGAATTGTAGATCCTACAAGTATTTTCTTCGAATTCCACAAAATTTCCCCTTTTTAGGAGTTTGTTGCCAATTCAGGTACATATTGCACATTTTTGATTTCTATTTCAAAATTTTGTTTACCAACTCTAGTAGAAACTTCAACTTCACCACAACTCTGCACTGTGATTTTGTTATTATCAGCTACCATAATCTCCTCTACGGATGGTTTTCTTTGATTTAACAACCAATCTTGCCTGCAGGTCAAGTGAACGCTTGCACCAGAATCCACATACCAGTCTTTGTTGTCAAACTTGGCACTGAGGAAAACAACATTGAATACACTTTTACATTCATTATCAGTACTCTTGTTTTGATTTTGACTTGACGGTGGGCACTTTGACATAAAATGGCCCGGCTGCTTACATTTGAAACAAATTATCTCACTTCTTTTCTTGTTTTTATTTGGATTTACGTTTCTATTGTCATTCTGACGATTTTGACCTTGACTTTGTCCACTTTGACGTTTCTGATAGTTTCCAGATTTACCAGCAAAAGCACCAGCTGTCGAACTCGCATGAGTGACACCATCTAAGTCCATATCTAGCAGCTTTGTTTTGATCGAATCAATAGTAATATCGATCCCGCTATGCTCTAGTGCCATCACCAACGGTGCGAATCGCTCTGGCAACCCTGCCAAAAGTAAACTTCCAACCAACGTCGTTTCTAGTTTGAGACCTGTCCTACCAAGCTTCTGAGAAGTTTCGATGACTTGATTTACATATTCATCCATCGATGAACTATTTTCTAATCGCAATGAAATCAGGGTACGAAGAAGCGAGATTTTTCTCGTAAACCCCTTATTTTCGTAAAGATCCCTGAGTTTGTCCCATACCTCTTTTGCATCAGTAGCTTCTTTCACGTGCACATACAGAGAAGGATCAAAGGATAACACAATCTTTGCCTTAGCTTTTGCCATAAGCGTACTATCGCTTTCCGAACCATCGATGCACTTATTCAGGCCTTCCAATATGAGGAAATTTTCGATGGCGTATGACCATTCCTCGTAGTTTTCACGGCCTCGTAGCTTTGGAACACTGGAAAGATAGTTGACGGCCATCTTGTACTTACATTACAGCACGTGCAGTACAAAACAAAACGAGTCTTTCTTTACGTTAACAAGTGAACTTTTATACGTAGCAAATTAAATTTTCGTTAAAAAACGTGAAAAAACAAACGCTCTGGGCCCATAACCTGTTGTACTTTGAGGAACGAAAAAGGAGAAATTATACTACGATGCTTTAACTTGTCAAACTCGTAACCGACTGCTTTTATTTTTATAAGGTTATTCTTTTTACAGCAACCCTATAGATGGCGCCACAAGTAACATGACAATATTATTCTAGATACATATTAACAACAGTGCCATCACACTTTCTGCTTAAAAAAATTATATTTCTTCACTGGGTATCTACAGTTGTGATGTAGACAAAGTACAGGACCAAAGACGCTGCCCTATAGGACACCAGTCGCTATTTTTGTCTCTTTTAGGTATATTGCTACTCGTATGAGTATATTAATATTAAATTATAGCAAATACATTAAGTTTTTTTAACAGAGAAATCACATGTAAAAGCAATTTCAGGGTTCGAAGCTAACACTTCCAATATTCAAGGTTATCTCGTTTTGGCTTCTACATTAATTAATTAATTTAAGTGAAAGACTTATTTATAAAAGTGAGTAAGTAACGGTATAATCATTTAAATTCCATCTTTATACGATTCATAGCGGATTTTTTTTTTTTTAAATGAGGACCTAAAATCGAATGTAATAAATTATATAAGTGATTTGCTCCTCTCTTCTGTCTTGTCACTTACACTAATAAATTTTTATTGCGCAAACTTGAAATCCTATCAATCATGCATATAAACGGCTTAATTTGTGTGTCATAACTGTGAATATAAAGTTAAAGGTAATCGACAATAAAATCGTATGATGACATTTGATGACGTGTTCAGTTACATGACCCGAATATTTAATTTAAATGACTGTCAAATTACATATAAACCGCAATACATGTTTTTAAACACACACTCGGTTATCTAAAAATTGCACGCGAAAATATATAACCGAAATGTGTATTTTTTCTTAGTAATTGATACATGATGCTTTGTGGTATTAAATAATTATTGCTCTTTGCTGTATAGAATCACTTCGTATTGTAGTAATCAGTGAGTGCAGAACCAATGAAAATATTTTACCAACGATACCAGAAGTAACTCGTATTTGATATTTTCATGATTTATTTCGAATGTCACATGGCGAATGTAACGTTTTCTCTCGTGAACCAAACCAAAGAGCTTTTCAAAATGATTACAATTTGAATCACTCGGACACTTATTAATTGTAAGTTTATTTAATGTGTGCCTTTTAATATACCCATGTCTCAATTGCATTTATATTTTTGAGTAGAAAGTTTTGACTTGCAATTCTCTATTTTCTTTGTAATAACTTAGAGCTTCTTCCATTCTCAATCCTTTTTTAAACTCTGCGTTCCCCCAAAGCTTAAAAATTAAATTGTATTTAAGGAGTACCGTTTCCTCAGCACCTAAACCTCTTTTTTTTTCTGTCACTCTTATTGTGATTGTGATCTGTTGATATATTAAGAAATTATGGCCCTAAAGACTCCATTCACGTATGAACTTACTCAAGTAATAATACCATTGACATTTCCAATGCTAATTTGTCTGTTTATGCTGCAGTGAACGAAGCAAAATTTTATGGGATCATTTGCATTTGATAATAACAAAAAAAATTATTGTGTTCCTTTCACTTCACCTTCCGGGTATTATCCCGCCACTACTACTAAAAATAAATAACGAACTGGACACACACAGACCTGCGAATCGTAAATCTACAACAAATATTACATCATCGTAAACTATTCAAAATTTCGTCCGCGTGAGCTATAGCTTTGCCTAACCTTCGGTGCAAATCTATTTATATCGACTTTATGGGTCCACGAGTAATTGAAAAAATGTTGCATTTTTGACGTGCATATTAATAGATTATTACCGATTACGAATCACCGGATGTAAAATTTAACCGACTCGCCGCTGGTTAGATTCTTAAATAGAAAACATGATTGACACACGACGAAATTAAATGAGTTAAATAAGGATATTAATAATACTAAAGGATTTCCGGTCGAAATCCAAAAGAATTAATGAAACACCAAATGGAGTTGACACATAAAATATTATGTATATGTTTCTCTTAACAAACGTATGGGCATGATCGAATTTTGCATTTAATTACATATAGCACATTGGTTTTAAATAAATTTTTCTTTTCTAGGTGGGCATATTTTGCCTAATAGCAATCAGCAGTCAAGAAGCAAATGTTCATCACCCTGCAAAGGTTGCGCATCACATCGTAAAACATTCCAGCGAGGAGATAGGGCACGGCAATGTTCATTCGGGTAAATTTTGCACATGTTCCTTTTATAATTCAATAATATCATTAGTATTCCATACGCATGGCATTTAGATCGATGTGATACGAATATCGATATCATGGTGACCTTGCTGCTATATTAATCGCATGATGCAAGAAAGTCTGTTAGTAGATTATTATTCAAATAAGTGACTGTTAAATTTCCATACCATTCGCATCTCATTTGAAGAAAATATTTATGCAACTGTAATGAAATGATGTAAGAAAATAAAATATGTTCTCTTATCAGAGCGCCAGACTTGTTGCACATTAACAAACAACCTGCAAAATACGCAGGTGATTCAAATCAGCGTGTAATACAGGGAGTAGCCACAAGAATAACAAAGATATTTATCTAAAAGATTATAAAGAAGAAAGAGGATAGTTATTATTTTCCTACTCGCAGATTCAAGAGCTTTCCTGTTAAATGACTTTGAGGTCACTACCACGTATATCGACAATCATTTGGTGCCGTCCTGTCATATTTGGCCAAAATTTTATTTTCTAAAACTGTATTTCAACGTCAGGATTACCAAATATAGAAAATCAACAGATCCCACTAATTTAATCGGATCCACTTCGAAACCGCGAGTTTCTAAAACTTTTTTGCTTGTTGTACCACTTCTCTTCAGTCATTCGACGCGGTATATTAGTACACGTTTAATTAAAAAACCTTTAATTGCGAGGCATTGACTTACAAGAAACATCGCCGTATATCCGGTTACGAAATATCTCGCCTTATCCTTGAAACGGTTTGGCCTGAGGCTGTTTGTCCAAAAATAAGTATGAATGAACGGATGCGATT
This sequence comes from Serrognathus titanus, assembly GCA_039766575.1. Taxonomy (NCBI): domain Eukaryota; kingdom Metazoa; phylum Arthropoda; class Insecta; order Coleoptera; family Lucanidae; genus Serrognathus; species Serrognathus titanus. The sequence continues at coordinate 15,091,394 of CM077911.1, read as the reverse complement.
TTATTTTCCGCAATTTTTGATTTTATTATTAGACAACACAAAAGTGAGTTGACCAACAAATGTTTCCTTACGGCGTTGTAAATAATGACGGCACTTAATTTGCTCGTTAAAATATGTACAGGAAGGAGCTACTGAGCAAATAAACAACGCGATTTAAGGTGGACATAAAAATTCCTTGCAGCGGCATCTGGTTTCTGTAGCAGAGGCCAAGTTTGTTGGAAAATGAACCACAATAATAATCTCTGGTGTAAGTTAGAAGTGGTATGAATTTGGCAGCGCGTCCGCACATTTATATTTAAATACTTTTCTGTCGCTGCAAAACGCACACAGTCTCGCGTAGATAAATGAAAACCAGTTGTGAGTTATTAAATTTAATTACTGAAAGGTAAAGAAAAAGGTACTAACATAAACTAATCCTAATTAACTTAACAAAAACCATATTAATAAAAATTGTACGTATGTACAAAATGATAATAATTTGCCTTAACTTTTTTGTTACAATAATAATAACACCGTATAGGATCATTCCAGTAAATTATGATACTTTGTATAGCTCAAAATATATTTAAATCTTTTAAATTAATTTAATTTTCAAACATACAGAAAGAAACAGAGTTATTCAAGCAGCTCGTTTAAGTGCCACACCCTGTATTTGCATTATACCTATAACGTAACATTTTCATGTGAATTTTAATTCAATTTATTTATTTCTTTAATTAACGAGGCCAGACAAAGACAACATTTTGTTTTTGTATTTATTTTCAGGCTACAATTAAATGTTCGTGTCACTTATCGTTAGCTATTTATTTTCTTTTTATAATTTTAACAAATTTGGAAGTCATTTTTCAGATGTTACTTGCACAGCTTGTAAACGTTAAATTATTTAGATTATTCAACACATTGAGCACATGCTATTAACTTCGCAATAAATAACATTGCAAAAACAAATTCTCGCGTTAAAATAAAATTTAATTCTCCAAAATATTTACGTTAAATCTAAACACATTTTTCAAAGAGTCGATTTAAAATGATCATCCTCTGCAACGTGTGTACGTATTTATTTACGAAAGACGAATTTTTTTTACGTTGTCAACAACGTTTTTCAAATAATATTTCAGGAGATCATCACAGTTCTCACAAATCCGTGAAGAAATCCGATAAAGCAACGAAGCACGATGAAGAATCTGCACACCATGGCGTGTCGCAGAAAGTTCATCATAAAAGCGAAAATGAAGAAGGGGGCGGCAAGAAAATTCTGTCGCATTCGGGGGCGAACCATCAAGCTCACGAAGTCTCCGGCGGTGGGCAGATACACGGGGCAGAAATGAGAGAAGGATCAAAACACAAGAAATCTCAAGTGACTAAGGTTGGTAGCAATTTTACACCCTCATTTCTTCTTAGAGCTACCCTTCGCTTTTGTCTCCTGCGACTCCAAGTCTAATCATCTCCATTTCTCTTTCCTAGCATCTTATCCTTTGTTTCTTCACATTCGTTAACTCTCAGATCTTTAATGATTTGATCCTCGCCTCTCTTCTTAACTTTTGTCCCCTCTCTTATCCATCTTAAATATCTATTGCTTCTAGATCTTTCCATCTCATTTTTAGGTCTACCTTGAACTTTTGTATTTTACGACCTCCGCTTGACTTTCGTCTCCAATTTTATGCATCTGAAATATCTATTATTTCTAGATCTTCGATGACTTGATCGTTCCAAGTCATTCTAGGTCTACCTTTAACTTTAGCTTCTACGACTTCACCTTCCATCTCCTTTTCCTATTCAGGGTCCAGTACATCTCAGATCTTTGATGACTTATTCCTCTCATTTTCTCTTATATTTTGTCCTCTACGACTCCCACTCTGCTCCATCTTAAATATCTACTGCTTCTAGACCTTTGGGGACTACTATCCCAAATAGTCTAAAGCTATTAACCCAAATAGCCTAAAGTTATTTGGGATGGTAGGTCCACTATCAACTTTGCGTCTTTAGTTTTTTTTTTAATATCTGTTTCCTATCAATCGACGTTTCCATACCATTTCTTCTCAGGTCTATGTTTAGCTTTTAACCTCCTTTTCCTAATAATCTCTTAACTATCTTTTCCTTCGTCCACATCGTTCACGTCCATTAAACGTACACATCTATTATTTCCACCTCTTTGTCTTGACCCTCCCATTTCCTTTTACGTTTCCAGAGCTTCCAATCTTTAAACTTTCCTAGTGTTTAGGATATTCATTGTTTCCAGATCACAGATGACTTTACAGTTTCTACTTTGATCTCTTTGTCTTTTTAATCTCTCTTTCCTATGAATTTCATGTCCATATCACATTGCAAAAGAGCGTCTTTAAAACCAAATCTACAAAAGCGATAGTTCGTTGTATGATGTTGCATTTTGTGTCCTTCATTCTGATGATACAGCATTTTCGTATAGTCTCCGCCCTTTTTAGAGTTTCAACGAAACAGTCGGTATATTTATCTTCCACTGTAATTTGAAAAATTATTTCACACCGTTTATTATTTTCAGCTTTACGTTCCAGAGCGAATTTTAGAAATTACAGCAAAACACCGTTTTAGGCTACTTTCTAAAATTTCCTTATGCAACCGTGTGTTTTATTCATTTTATACGGAATGCTTGGAATACCAACAAAGGAATCTGCAAAGCCTCGAAAAAATTCGCCGATATTTTTAGCGGTGAGGCTCTGGTAAATTTTATTTTACGATCCTTAGGAAAAGCCGCTTGCTTAATCGTTAATTTAAATGAAATTGTTGCTTTCACTTCGGTATGAGATTTATATCAAATTGTAAGTGCGACAATGTGCTCACAACCTTTCATTACTAAACGTAAACGGAGACACACGATCACAGTTTTTACAGTCTAATAATCGTTTCACGAGAGAGGAATTGTTTTAATTCTCTACGTTACTTTCTAAAGCAATTTGTAAGATTGAGGATGTAAACAAAACGATGCTAAAACAAAGTCGGCAAGCTCTTTTTGTTATTTGTTATCACCAGCTTCTGAAGATAGTAAATCACAATTTTTACGACGTGTCCGATTAAAACGTTGTACTTTTAAGATCCGGTAAATTTCTCATTTTAAACAATGTCTCCGTAACTAATTTCGCCTGGCTTTGTCTGTAATGCAAGCATTTCGTTCCAGTAAATTACAAGCGACGTAATTTTTTTGACATCAAAACTTTTAAAAGTGCTTTGTGCATTGTACTTTTTAATTACAGGAGATGAAACCGATTGTAATTAGAATCTTTTCAAAAAACGGCACGATTTTGGCATTTACAGAATGTATTGCAGTGAAAAGAAACAATTCCGTTATTAGAACTCGTAAAACTAGAACATGAATGCCCATTCTGTTCCTTACTGGCGAATTATGTAACAGAGAACGCATTATTGTTTTCAGCAAGTTGTACTACGCTAAAATTTCTTACGTAACCAAATATCCGGTATGTAGGTGAGTTGTCTTATTTATGCGGCATATGTGCCTGCGAAAGAATTATTCCTCAACCAGTTCAATAATATCAAGGCAATCTGCACACTTTCGCCGTAATGTGGGCAAAAAGGGTCACACTGCGATTTATTAAACGTAAAGCCGGCGTGTAACTGGAACACCATATTGTGTCCACAAAATTAAATTTATCGTAATTATTAAACTCAAAACATATTTTAGGGCTTCAGGGAACAGTATCATAAAGCAGAACGTAAGAAGCACGACAGCTTCTACAGCAACGGCCACAAAGGAGGAACTTGGAAATCATTCGGCAGTAAAGGATCTAAGCACCAGTCTCATAAGCTCGACAAAACCAGCCATGGCAAACACCTTGTAAGTTCGAAACTAATCTCCAAAATCGAATTAATTTTTATGCTCCACTTTACGTATACAGGCAGTGAAAAGTGGGGATAAGTACGGTAGAAAAGCCAAGAAATTATCCGGACACAAGAACGACGATCACAAGGCCTACAAGGCAGAAAGCGCAAGGAAGAGCTCCCATGACAAACACGAGAAATGGGGCAAGTCCAGCCAGCAGAAGCACCAAGACAAGCACAAGTTCAAGTACTTGCCCGCAGCGCACGTTTAAATTTTATTAATTTGCTTTTTTCTCTTTAATAAATACAGTGTAAGAAAATTTTTAAAGTAACTAGGTATCGTAAGAATTCAAACAGGGCTTATTTATTTTAGTAAAGATTTTACTAAAATCTATTTTATATACCATATTATGTATTTTATTGTTAGTGTTAAAATATAGTTAACTGTGTAAATAAACGGAGCGTTTATTTGCTCCTCACTATTCGTCTAGTTTGTTGTCGATTTAGATTTCAACACTCTCATTTATTTTTAATTAGTAACTGCCCACAGTCGCGGCACATTTATTTTTAATTAACAGCAAATATTTAAAGTTATCGTCCAGTCTTGGATGGAGCATTTTGTGCCTGGGCCCATCGCACGGTATAAAATTCAGCACCAAACCGAAATGCTCGCAATTTGCACTGCAGGGAAAGGGGCGCAAAAAGTGGCGGAACAAAAAGTGAAGGGTCTGCATGCTAGCAAAGTTACGGGCCCTTGCCAAAACAAATTTCCAGAGCTTAAAGGTGTTTGTAACTTTACATAGAATTATTAAAGAACGTTTTGCCTAAATACCTCGTTCAATAATAAATTCATTTTTATTTTAACCTCCTGATCTTCCTGCAATGCTAATAGTAATTAGCTGTAGCTCATGTTTCTTGTTATGCTAATACGCAGGTAGTTCTTTCAAGCTTCCGTTTTCAAAAAAGGACATTACATTAAAAACAAAAATTTAGAGTCACAATAGATAACTAAACAATTTAGAGAAATACGATAGATGACTAAAAATTTAATAAAAGTTAGTCTGTCAAACGAAAAAAAAGTTAACTGAAATAAACTGTGAAAATAATCACTAACAAATACAGGACATTTTCCAAATCCTGATAATTTGCAACAGTTTTTGTTTTAAATAAGAATTTTACAGGCATTTCTTTTAAAAAAAATCGCCGAATTAAATATGGCAATGCAATACAAGTATTAATTCGACAAAAAATATAAGAGTCTTGGAACAAAATACAACGAAACGCAGATGTAGGTGAACAGAAAATAAAAAAAGATCATCGATTCTCATTCGGTTGAAAATCGAAAGACTCTTAGTAAGCAAAAAAGAAGCTGAGAACAAATGAAAAATCTATGATTTCCAGCGTGAAGCTTTTGACTTGTCTCTTCGCGTTTCATTATCTTTTTTCTTTTTGTCGCATGAATTTTTCGTTTTACAATTGACATTTCATAGATTTTCTTTTATTTTCAGTCGGCGATTTGATTTCCGTATATCCGTTTCAGTTCTTTTTCGTCGAATTATAGTTCTTTCTTTTGTTTTTATTTCAGACTCGATTTTCGAGAAATCCGCCTAATATTCATCGATTTGTTTTTGTTTTATATTCATGTTTGTTTTCGTTTTTAATCAATATTTTATATGTGGATCAATTTTTCATATTAAAATAGATACTTCTTTGTTTTTTGGTTGCTATTTGTCATTTCTCACAAAAATTGTAATAAATTGGAAGCCCGACGGACGTCGCGACCTAAATTGTTTGTTTTTTATTCACCTTAAATATCATTTCTTATCAGTTTTGAAATTTTCAAAAAATCTACCCAATAGTCATTAATCTTCGTTTGCTTTTGATCATCTTCTATTTATATTCATTGCTATTCAAGTATTTTTGGATTTCCTTATCACACGAATCAATATTTCATAATAAAATTGACCCGTCAAACAAAATTGTCCTTCAGTTTTCTTTCTGTCGGTGATTTGGTTTTCTTACGCCTGCTGCTGTAGAAATGTAGATCTTCTTTTGTTTTTCGTTAATCTTTTTCTTCGTATTCGTCCCTCTTTATTTGAGTTTTCTTCGATTTCTTACAATTGAATCAATTTTTCATATTACAATTGAGGGGTCCAGTACATAAACCGGTCAAGTCCATTTTTGATAAATATACAGGGAGGCAAAAAAAGTTTTGTTTGAAAAATATAAAATTATAGATATTAGTAGGGATTTTATTGTTTTCGTTTAGTTATCGACTGCTTAGTCTTTTTTTTACATGCTCAAATTTCTTCTTTTTAAGTAATCTCCGATTAAATAAAAACTTTTGGTTAATATTAGGCAATCACCAAAAGACGTCAATTCTTCCTCAGTTTTAATTTTAGTAACCTCGTCCCTGCACAGAACGAAAAAGAATTTTATACTGCGTATTCCTAACTCAGTTTGGCCTAAAAATGGACTTGGCCAGTTATTGCGCCGACCTCCCCAATTGATGCTTCTAAGAAGATCATTCCTTTGTTCTTTTCTGTCGACGATTTGATTTTTTACACTCTGCTGCCATAGAAACGTCAATCTTCTTTTGTTTTTTTTTTTTGACAAATTAACACCGTTTTTTCTTTTATCTTATCAGTCTGGAGATTTTCGAAAATAGCTCCTAATAAATCAATGATTATTATTATTAATAATAATCGTGGATATTTGTTTTCGATTTAATTTCTTACACTCCGTTTTCGTTTGAACATCGATCTTCTTTTGTTTCTTTTTTTTACTCATTCTTCATAGTTCCCTGTTGCTTATTTTGACAAAGTTTTTTCTTTTGTTTTCTTATCGGTGTCGACGCTTTCGAAAAGATCGCCTAATAATCGTCGATATTCTTTTGTTTTCGACTTGATTTCTTACACGTCGCTTCCATACAACCATCGATCATCCTTTGTTTTTTTTTTGACTTATTCTTTATAGTTCCGTCTTACTTATTTTGACCGAAGTTTTTTCTTTTGTTTTCTTATCAATGTCGAGGCTTTCGAGATGATCGCCTAATAATCATCGAAATTCTATTGTTTTCGATTTAATTTCTCACACTCCGCTTCCATACAAACATCGATCATCGTTTGTTTCGTTTTCCTTTTACTTAGTCTTTATAGTTCCATCTTGCTTATTATGACCAAAGTTTTTTCTTTTGTTTTCTTATCAGGCTTTTGAAAAGATCGCCTAATAATCATCGATATTCTTTTGTTTTCGATTTAATTTCCTACACTCCGCTTCCATATAAACATCGATCTTCTTTTGTTTCTTTTTTTTTCATTTATTCTTCATGGTTCCGGGAAGCTTATTTAGATAAAGTTTTTTCTTTTGTTTTTTTATCAGTGTCGAGGCTTTCGCAAAGATCGCCTAATAATCGTCGCTATTCTTTTGTCACCTAATAAGTCAATGATTATTATTATTATTAATGATCGTCGATGTTTTCGATTTAATTTCTTACATTCCGCTTCCGTATAAACATCGAATTTCTTTTGTTTTTTGTTTTACTCATTCTTCATGGTTCCGTCTTGCTTATTTTGACAAATTAACACCAATTCTTCTTTCGATTTCTTGTCAGTCTCGATATTTTCGAAAAGATCGCCTAATAATCATTGATGATCCTTTATTTTCGATTTGATTTCTTACACTCCGCTTCCATATAAAGATCGATCTTCTTTTGTTTATTTTTTTACTTATTCTTCATAGTTCCGTGTAGGTTATTTTGACAAAGTTTTTTCTTTTATTTTTTTATCAGTGTCGAAGCTTTCGAAAAGGTCGCCTAATAAACATCAATATTTTTTATTTTCCGTTCAACATTTTCTTCGTATTTCTGCGTTCTTTATTCCAGTTTCCTTCAGTTCTATACAAACTCAATCAGTTTTTCTTATTACATTTGATGCTTCAAACAAGAATAGTCTTGCCTTGATTTTCTTACACTCTGCCGGTTTAGAAATGAAGATATTTTGTGTTTATTGTTTATTTTTTTGTTCATCATATTCGTCGCTCTTTATTCTAGTTTTATCCGGTTTCTTATAATCGAATAAATTATTCATATCACAATTGACGTTTCAGTAATCATTATTTAGTTTTGTTTTATCAGCAATTAGATTTTTACACTCCGCTGATATTCTTCACATATCCACGTTGCTTTTCTTTTCTTCCTTTGTTTGCTTACCAATCATAAGATTTTCGAAAAGTTCGCTCTAACAATCATCGATGTTCTTTTGTTTTTCCAGTCATCTCTTTCGTTGTACTTCGAGAATTTTTTTCACTTTCTTATGATCGTATCAATTTTTTATCTTACAATTGACGCTTCAAACAAATTGCTCCTAGACTTTTCCTGTCGGTGAGTTAATTTTCTCACATTGCGCTGCCGTCGTAGAAATGTCGGACTTTTTATGTTCATTTATTTATTCTCTACATTTCCAGGTTACTTTCTTTTTGACAAGGTAACATGATTGATTCTTTCGTTTTCTTAACATTATCACTCTTCAAATTTCTGACTAGTCTGCTTCATAATCATCACTTTTATTTTTTTCTCATTTTTTCATTTTCATTTTTTTTTTCGATTTCTTTAATCGAATCAATTTTTTATATTACAATTGACGTTTCAAACGATCGATTTTCTTTTGTTCTTTCGTCCACCTTATTGTATCTTCGTATTTGTTTGTTTCTGTTCTCTTTCGTCAGATTATTATTCTTCATTCTTAAAGTACGAAAATGGCCCAAGCGTAAATGAAAGAATTTTTTTTTGTAAAAGACAATCACTAAGAAATAAAATAAATTCGTTCAGGTTTGAGTTGTTTTTTTAACTCGTCTATGAAAAGTTCAATACAATACAGTCTGACATAATTTGGTGAAAGAAAGGATGATTACTTTCTTACGTTCTATTTTGGTTCCGGAATAAAATTTTGACTCGAACATTTCACAATAGCATAAAATCTTCGAGTTTCTATGAAAGTATGTCATTATCTCGAATTGGTATATTTGAACGGACAGAATCGAATCCACCCCGATAAATAAATCAACGTCGCATAAACGCTGTTTGCCTCCATCAAATTGAACCCTACCAGCTTCAAAGAAAACCCCAAGCGTATGACGTTCCATTTATAATTCACGCGTTTCGTGATTGTGAAAAACTCGTCGTTTAACTTGAATATCTAACGAGGTATAAATCATTCGTCGAGTTTGCTCGGTCACAGAACTGTTTGGCGAAGCTTAATGGAAAGTACTTCGAAAGAAAACGCGGTGAGCTTTTATTTTTTCAAGTGACGAGCTTCCAGAGGTACAGAATAGTTTTATTTATTCTTCTTGTAACTTATGTTTTCAAGTAAATAGTACATAAAACTGAAAGTTAGTATGTGAAAGGAAGGAAGCTTTTAATTAAACTGTAATGAGTAACTAAATAAATAAAAATTTTATTTACAGAATACGACATAAAGGAAATGCGTTTAGTGAATATATTTTTGTGCTTATCGGCTTGGATGTTAACAATGGTACAAACGCAAACCTCAACTATCAAATTCCGTAAGTAGAAAATTTAAATAAATATCGGGGTTTCAGGAAAAGCTTCTTCCGCACAGTTACACAAATGGGATGAATTACTTACCACACAATTTTTGCATTACATTCTAAATCATTATTGACAAGCGTGTATAGAATGTATAAGTTAGGGCAGAATGGTGTACAGTTATGGTTTTTTTGTCATGAGCGTGTAGCGTGTCTCTTGCTGATAAAAATTTAATGACTAGAAAACAAAACATTATTCTCTAGGGGCCAATCATTTTAGCGTCTGATATTAGTATGATTAGCATGACTGAGAGTCAACAAAGGAGCAGAATCAGGGACATTTTTCTACTGCGAATAACACGTGGTAGATAACTCTGACAACTGCTTGGTGGTAGCTTACACTTAATCAAGTGAAAACATTCGCTCTCAAATGATTGGTTATTCAAGTCATAATCAATGAAAGCTTTTTCCTGTCAGTTTTCTCAAACTGTGCAAATAAGTTATAGAGTTAAGATAATGTAAACACCATCCAACTAGGGATGGCATTTAAAAAAATTAAACTCTTTCTTTATTAAGCTGTATACTTTATTACTTAAAGAACTCATAGACAAAGTTGACGTTTAAAGCACCATTACATTTACACTTTTTTTTTCCTAGTCGTTTAACTTACTTTATTACGTTATTTAATTTTCTTTATTAACGTACGACACCTATGTAAATCAAAATGGTGTAAATCACAGAAATTAAAAGAATTGAAACAACTTTGTAAATCAAAATTGAATAACAAGATATTTTGCAAATAATTGCGTCTTAGATTTCCAAGTGACGTAATTTAGAATTTAATTTCAGTATTTATAGCAAATCATTGCAGTGCACATTTTATGTGGCTTTAGCTTTCATTAGGTCAAATACACAGGGATGCAACTTATACGATTTAAAGCAAAAATATTTCCTTAAAAACAGATAGTGCTAAGTAACAAGTGCAAACATAAACAATCAAAACATTGAGCTTTAAACTGACGTTGTCGTATCTGTATTGCAAAAAATCTTTGGTTGTAATGTCCCACGAACGAAGCCACTAACGTCTATGAATTAATTCGAGGTCTTCACTAGTGTAATTCCGTCTTCTGTGATACAAGTAGATCCGATAGGAAGCCACACTTAAAACCCCAAAGGCTAAAGTCACGAAAATCGCGACGTATAAAATCGTCTGACTCAGTTTGTCTTCGTACTCCTTATTATTGACCGTCGTAAAATTAAAGAGGGCCCTCAACATCTCCGAGTTATTCTCCAAAAGGGCGTTGCTACTCTCGAGCGAGTGCTTCAACTTATTTTCAGTTTCCTGACAATAAATCCCGGCCACGTTTTCTTTGTCGTATTTAAATTCCTCGAATATCGTGTAGCTAATGTCGTTGGTTTTTAGGTACTCGATCATCTTCGAAAGGAATTCGCACGATAGGAAATTGCCCCTGATGTTTATGGCCCTCAAACTCGGTAGCTCAGATATAATGAGGCCGTACTCTATGTTTTGCAGGAAGTTCCCAGCAACGTCCAAGACTTTCAAGAACATTTGCTTTTGCAAAATCCCATGCTGTAGATTTTCCAGGTGATTGTGAGATAAGTTCAGGACTCGCAAGTAGGATAAACTCGCAAATGATTCGTTATTTAACTGCGCGATTTTATTCCCTGATAAATCCAAGACTTCTAATTTATCGAAGGGCGCGAAGGTTCTTCCGTCAAACCCACTCAAGTTATTGTTGTTTAAGTGTAACCCCAACAGATGTTGCAGACCTACAAACGAATCCTTCACTAAACCATCCCCTATGTAATTAAACGACAAATTCAGATAGCGCAGTGACGACAAGTTCTGGAAGACTCGGCTTTGAATTTCCGAAATGTCATTATGCGCCAAATCTAGGAATTTCAGCCCCGTTAAGTTCGCGAAGTCACGCAAAAACTGAATTTTATTTTTTGCTAAAGTTAGACTCTCAAGGGCGGAATGGCCGTCCAAATTCACTTTAAGTATGTCGTTGCGTTGCAGGTTCATTTGAACTAATTTGGTGTTGCTGGAGAACGCGCGCGGCGACACCTCTCGAATTTGGTTGTTTTTTAAATTGATACGTTCCAAGTGCGTCAGATTTTGGAAATTTGCGTCGCTCAAAGCACTCAAGCGATTTCCCTCGAGGTTCAAGGAAATCAACCCTTTTAAATTACTCAGTGAATCATCCAAGGTGAGGATTTTGTTGTAGCTGACGCTCAGTGTTTTTAAGTTCTTAAGCACGAGCGGGAGTTCCCCTAAACTATCGATGATGTTATAATCTAAGTATAATTCTTCGAGGTGACTTAAACATGTCACGTTTTGAGGTACCTGCTTGAAGCTATTATATTGTAAGTAGAGTCTCTTCAAATTTAGCACCTCACATACAGGGATGTCCAGTAAATTTTTGAAGGAATTCTTGTTTAAGTGCAGGCAACTTAGATGCACCAAATTATTGAAGGTGCCAGGTGGAATGTACGTCAAGGAATTATTGTTCAGACTTAGCTCGTGCAAATTAATCAGCTCCTTGAACGTATTATTGAAAACCACGTCCACCTTATTATTTTCTATGACTAAATAATTCAGGTTGGGCAGTTGATTAAACAACGGTTGATTATTGTAGCTGAGCGTCGAGTTTACGATGCTGATTTCTCTGAGCTTTTCCAAGGTTCCGAAGAGGTTCCAGTCATCCGCCGTGAGGTTCGAGGAGACGATGGCGAGTTTGATTTCGTTATACACCGTCATCGTCTTCAGCTCTCTGATGCTTTCGCTGTCCAATTTCTGGCAAAATATGTTGTATCCGTATCCGTAGTGTGGGTGGTAAAAGAAGTCCTTCTTACATTTCAATCCGAGCACGGAATCAAGTACACCGAAAATGCAGATGAAGCTGAGCACGACCTTTCTTTTCATATCTAACTGAAACAAAAAGGATTCATTACAAAATAAGAAAACGTTCTTTTCATTGTTAATTTTAAAAAATCACCTAAAAGTTATTAAACTAAAATTAAGGGAAGGGTTCAGTATTTTAAAGTTAAGGAAAAAAAGAAATATTCTTTAAGGTATAGAATGAAAAGTACTCTATAGCAAGGAGTTGTATTTTTTTTTCTAATTAAGTTCAAAATATATTAATATTTCCATTCACCTAAGCAAGGCCCCAAGCTTTCCATGTGCTCAGCTAATTACTTACATGTAACTATCATTAGAAATATTTAATTTTGTATTTTTACCAAAAATTAATTGATTTTTAATATATTATTTTTTTAATATTGTAAGTAATGGTTTCAATTATCCGTTCATTTCATGATCAGCGGACAAGAAGATGAAATGAAATGTCCTGCAAAGATTCGTTAGATCAGTGTCGTTCACCTTCTACTAGCGTGCAAAAAAGAGTATAAATAATTCGTTCTCATTCATCTGTGAATTAGTTTTGATATTTTCTTCTTTTTTCTTTGATATTTTCTTTTTGCCTCACCTATACAGAGTGAGAACAAAATAAAGACTTATACGTAACAGATTTAATAGCGAGTTGAACCCCCTCGTTCCCCCTCAATTAAAGCTTGGCATCTGTTAGGGGCACATTCTTGAAACAATTATCAATGTGCTCTTGTGGAATTTCGTGCCAAAGAATAGGAAGAGTATATCTTTATAACCTAAGAGCCCTAGGTTGAGGATAATGATTATCCATCCTCTTTTGAAACATGTCCCAAACGTGTTCTATTGGGTTGAGGTCTGGTGAACATGGAGTAAGCGGTAAGCGATTGATTTCATTGTCATTAAGGGCCCTGATCACATTTTGAGCTCGATGTGGTCTTGCATTGTCATCCAAAAAATTAAATTTTCACGTCCAATTTCATTTCCTCTGGGTAGGACGTGACCCATGATAATCTCCTCTTCGTAGCGTCTTGTGTTTACATGCCCATCAAAGATATGAAGATTAGTGCGATATCCCATGCTGATTTCTGCCGACACCATATTCCTGCCGACACCATAACACCACCTCCACCAAAGGCCACGACTGGTTGGATGTGTTAGGGCAAATAACGATGGCTCTGTTCTCGATAGACTCGTTTAGGACGACTATCATTGTCCTCAAAATGTCCTCCCAAGGAGTAGCTTTTTCAAGTCTTTGTTCAGCCCATATTCTTCTCTGACGTTTGTGATCCCTTGATAAAGGAGACCATCTTTGAGGCCCTTATGAGGTCAATCAAGCCTCCCACAGTCTGTTTCCTACTTTTGATCTGATACTCTAGTACCAGTGGCATTGATATAGGCTCTGCATATGCTGATGAGCAGTTGTAAAAGGTTGTCTCTTGGCCTGAATGATCAAAAATCGATCTTCCCTTGGAATAGTTACACGTTCTGATCCATTACCAGGACTTCTTGCAGCTGTTCTTGTTTGCCTAAAGCGAGTAACAGTTCTTGAGATCACACATTGAGAAGTGTTAAAAAGTTCCGCGATTTCAACTTGCCGAACGCCTCTTTGGTGCATTCTTCTTAAATGGAAGTACATGTTAGGTCAATATCCCTATTCAATTTGGAGTAGTTTAGATGAATTTCAAATAAGTATAAGAGTAATAACAGGTTTAACATTGCATTAAGAAATTGTCGTCTTTGAGTCAATACTCCATATAACAAGAACCTTAATAATGAACGTCCTATTGTACATCAAGATCAAGGTCACTAAAACACGCAATAAAAAATGTGGCTGTTCGTTTACGGTCCTAAACAATAACATTCAAAGCAACTTTTCTTAAAGGTCTTCTAATAAAAAAAATTTCAAAAGATTCAGAACCATATATCACCCTGTAGGTATAAGGTTAACGAACAATTAAACTTGAAATTGAAGTAAAACGTAGTAGCAGTTCTTCAATACTTTATTTCGTTCGTTTCTTTTTGTGAAAGCTAAGTACCGAGCAGAACGAACGAAATTAAATCCTGGAGACACAAAAACCTAGGAATCGCTTCGAAGCTGCACGATAAGCAAAAGAAAAGTCAGAAATACAAATATGCAAAGCAAAAAAATAATAAAATAATAAAAAAATATTGCTGCTGTAATGCTTACTTAGAATTGTATTAATTAGAACATAAAAACAGAAGTACTTACCTAAATTTTTATCCACAGATTAATTTTCATTTAAATATGAAGTGCGGCCATTTTATTTTCCATGAAGCATAATTCTTTTCGGATCTCCTGCAAAAAAAAAACACATTTTCTTGCAATAGGAAATTAAATAAACCGAAAGCAATCGATTCCACTTATAATTAAAACCAGCTTTAATCGAACGGGAAATTAAAAATAAACTCTGACTGTCTTGTTTCTAATATGTTGTGTGTTTGCAGTGCGTGTTTCCTTAAACTTTCCACGGCTCGGCACACTTCTTTTTTTGAAGAAAAAGTGAAGTTTTAAGTATTCACTTTTCATCTTATTAAAGTCCGGAATTCATTTCTTTTAATAATTAGTAATTCAACTAAAGAGAGTAATGAAATTTTGACGTAGCCTTTTAAACGAAAAAGGAAAACCTTATCTGATAAAAATTTATAATAATTTCGTTATACTTTATCAGGACAGTTTAAAATCTCACAATTTTTCAACGTTTCGCTATCCTGAAGAAGCTGTCAGTCGACGACGAAGCGATAAGAAATGTGCGACTTTTAAGCTGTGCGAGGGATGGACGTATTCACGCGCTTTCAAAAAAAATTGACTTGAAAGTTCTATCCTTTTGATTGATACAGGGTGTATTTTTGTAAGGAAATCAAAAAATAACTTCAGCGATTGTATAGAGAATCAAGAAACCTTTCAAAGGATATATCACTTGATCTCAAACAGGGATGAAAGATGGTTTTATATTTATATAAACCAATCCACTTTCAAATTTATTTCGAATAAACCGTACAAGTACGTCGGGCATATGAAAATATATCTTGCATATAAAATCACGCACTCTTAGAACAAAAACATATTCGCATTTAACCGTTATTTAAAAACGTCACAACTAAAACCATTCGCAATGACTTCTATTTTTTTTTTGCACAACTTACTTGCGTCAAAGTCACTGACTGCACTAAGAAAATTATTCCGACACACCACCTGGCAAGTAGGTAATTACTTCTGTGCACTTGAGCAAGTGTAGCTATGTTAATAGATTAAAACGAACACGCCGTTTGATAGAGAAAGTAATTTCAGCTCAGTCTTAGCCAACAAAAATTTACTGTACCGCAGGAAGTAATTTTTGCGGAGCGAACTCGCAAAAACAGTAGCCAATGTAATAAAGGTCAAATATAATAAGTTTCGGCCGAAAAAAATGCATTGTGTTCATTTTTGCGCAGCGTATTATGCAACGTTAGAGTTAATTAATATGTTTTGCAGGAAATGAATAAGAATTAAAGCGAATCAAAGTGAATTAAAGTAGCTTGGAGGCCTGAAAAGTGCAGTTTAATATCATGAAATATTTTTTAAAATAAGTACAAGAAGTAATGAATACATATTTTGTTTCTCTTTTATTTTGAAAAAATTAAAACTATCTTTTTAACTGCAAGTACAAAGTAAATTCCTTAAGAGCTTTGGTGAAGTAGAATCTTAATTAATAATAAAAATAACGAAGAAAGTAAAAGAAGCAAGAAAATTAATAACAATAAAATCTTTTTCAGCATATAAAGCAAGTTTAAGGACATTATTTCCTCATTTATTCAGTGTACGTCAGTGGAAGTCGTAGAATATGGTAATCTTATCGCGGTAGAGTCATAAAACTTAAAGAATCGATTGTGAAATTGCCAGGTTTGAAATTCCTTTCGTATTAGTTGCCCTTGAAAAACAACTGTTTTTAGTAACAATAAAATTTACACTGACGATAACAATTGAATTGATAACTAAAGCACCGCCCTGTATAAACTTTGCATTGCGATTTAAAAATGAGGGGAAATAAAATTCTGACATGCATTTTATGTACCATGTCATTAGCATTATTGCAAAATATTGCAGTCTCATTTGGCTAATTAATTTTTGATGAATTTCGGAATTTCCCGAATTATATTTAGAAATAGACAAAAAAGGAGTTAATAAGATAATAGTAATTTGGCGAAAAATAGTGGAGACTATTTGTTTTTCGAGTTGTTAGTAATCGTGTCGTAGTTATTAAAAAATAATAAAAATTTGCGATGTCATGCATAAGCGAAAATTGATTTTACGTCGCGTTGGTGATTAGAAAGGCACTTAGAAATATTGCGCACGACTATATTAGAATTATACTCAATATACATGGCGATTCAGAATAACATTTCAAAAGTTTTGTGCATTGTAGAGGCTGTAACCATCTCTGAAAATAGGCAAATTTCGTCTGCCAAAAGTGTTATATTAACACAGTAATCTGTTAAAATCTTTAAACGTTATTCTGTCCAGTTGGCCTTTTGTTTAAAAACATCTACCTTGTAAAAGCTCCAGCAAAATTCACGATCACTGGGTCAATTCCGCCCATAAGCAATTCAATAACGAAAGAAGATTTTAAATATCCGCTTGTATTGATTATTGAATTAATTAATTGTAAGTCAACTTTTACGTCTTGTTAATACGGTTTATAACTGCTGTTCATAAAAGCGTAGCAATTTACAACAATAAAACAAAGTGTTGTTTCGGCCATCTGTTTCATTAGATAATCGATAATAATTACGTCATAATATTCCATATTTTTAAATAAATAACACACTATGTGATTTAATTTGTTAAATGATCGAAAAAAAATTAAAATTATTATTAATTTTTGCATTACAACACTTAGTGACCTGCGTCTGAAAAGAAAATGCATTAAATACAACAATGGATTTATTTATTTCTTTCAATGAATACAGGTTAACCTGCGCGATCTTTCGGAATTCTGTTTGAGTAGTCTGAACGTAATAAAGTAATAAAATCATGAATTAAGGGATGATGAGTGTCGGCGTGCCTTGTTTCCAATCATACTTTTAGAAAGTGACTACTATTTTAATTTAATTCCTTAAGTTAATTAATTAAGAAGAATCTGCGTTTTTATTGCTTAAATATTAATAAGAAATTAGAATGTAAATATCTTTATTGTTTACGTATCACTAACTACTAATCTCAGTATGAACGTCAAGAATGACCTATCTCAACTTTTATTATTACATCTGCCGTTTACTTCTCTATCATTCAATGCACTTAATAGTAAACTTCGCACAGCTGGGATAGTTACATCACATCCAGCGGTTTTCAAACGTTTTTCAAAAAAGTAAACGTAGATTTCCCCGCAGTTATTATTGACCTTTGCCCCATGCGGATGTCATAACTTCGCTTTTTTTCTTGTGTATTTACAGTGGTTACCGTAAATGAAGCTTACTCGATTACACACTGTATATAAACGCACAACTAAAGATTTTTGTTTCAGAAAACTCTACAGCAGGGATACCCACACTTTTCTGGGCATCGATCAAACCTTTTACAGCGAAAAAAGAGTTTCGTCGACCCCTTTTCAAACTTAATTTTTATTATAACTCTAAAACGATTTGCATATACCTACTAAATAATTAGTGTGCACCTGAATAGGCGTGTTTGAAGGGCCCATTATATTCTACAACTTGCTGAAGATACACAACAAAAGATGTGAATGA
Organism: Serrognathus titanus; assembly: GCA_039766575.1. Lineage (NCBI taxonomy): Eukaryota > Metazoa > Arthropoda > Insecta > Coleoptera > Lucanidae > Serrognathus > Serrognathus titanus. The sequence goes on along the minus strand of CM077911.1, from coordinate 15,073,384 downwards.
ATAGAAATTTTGAATTAAATGAATTCAGATGAGAAAAATAAATAACAAATTAATAATAATAATAATAATAATAATAATAATAATAATAATCTTTATTGACTGCTCCACAGAAAATAGTGTACAATTAAATGAACTAAACTATACAGCAGCATAGTTTATACATACAGTGCAGCCAAAAGGTGCAGGTTCAGCTTACGCAAACGCGCGTGCTGCTATTCTACCTGGACCTGCGCATCACATATGCCTTTCATGATAATTGTGCAGCGCAAATAGAAAATATTACCAAGGAGCTTCAATTTGCCCACCCAAAAGTGCACTCCGTAAGCGACGTTTAAAAACTGGAAGTGGTAATAATTTGAAGCTGTTGGGTATAGAATTCCAAATTAAAGAAATGTTATACGAAAATGAGCGGCAAAATATTGCTGTTGTGTGACTAGGTATTGTAATTACATTTTTACGTCGGATGTTAATGTGATGTACATCGGTACGGAATGTGATTTTGTTAAATAGATACTGAGGTGCTTTGCAAATTACTAGCTTGTGGTAAAAATTAGCGGAATTAAGAAACCTACGTTTGTTCATATTTAACCATCTTGCATCGTCTAATTTGTGAGAAATTCGTTCCCGTCTCTTTATGCCATAGACAAAACGGAGACAAGAATTTTGAAGCTTCTGAATTCTGTATTTGTCCATGGCGTCTAAACAAGGACCATAAACCACATCACAATGATTAAATAATGATAGAATTAAAGAATTGCAAAGGTAAAGCTTTAATTGGGGTGATAAGACTTGACGGTTAGAGTACAAAATTTTTAACCTGGTATATGCTTTTTGAAGTAGATGATTAATATGTTGCTTAAAGCGAAGATCGGTATCAAGTATTAGCCCAAGCGATTTGGATGAATCAACAAAAATAAGAGGGTTATTCTGTAAAGTTACATTAAAACTTTGCTTAATTATATCGCGCTGTGCTTTGTGCCCAAATAGCATCGCAGATGACTTGGAAGGGTTGAGTTTAAGTCCGTGCTTTTCTGACAGATCTGAGAGATTATTTAAGTCTGAATCTATTTGACGGATTGCCTCGTTTACATGCAAGGGATGAAAAGTGTGCAGCAATTGTGTATCATCAGCATAAGTAAACATTTTACAACTTTGTAGAACTTTATAGAACTTAAATGTGTAAATAATGTAGAGAAGAGGTCCGCAAATACTTCCTTGAGCTACACCACTAGTCAGATAGAGTCGTTCAGATAGATGGTTTCCAATTTTCACCCGCTGAAATCGACCCGTCAAATAAGAACGGAAAAATTTAACAGCTGAAGCACTTAATCCTATATGCGATAAAATTGCTAACAATATCTCGTGATCTAGAGTATCGAAGGCTTTACTATAATCCAACATAACAGCTATAGACATATAACGCATATCACATGCTCTGAGAATATCATCTGTGAGGTCTAAGAGAGCAGTTGCACAACTGTGATTAGGTCTGAAGCCAGACTGATGCCGAGGTAGCAAATTATTTTCTTGTAAAAATTGCCGTAATTGATTGTCTACAACTTTTTCTAGAATTTTAGACAAAGTTGGAAGAACGCTAATGGGTCTAAAGTCCTTAAGAGCTGAAGGTTTGTGTACTTTGGGTATCGGATGCACTAAGGCTTCTTTCCAAATCACTGGGAAAACATTTTCTAGCAGACAGGAGTTGACAATGTGTGTGATAAATGGTAGTAAGAAGGGGCAGCATAATTTAATTAGAGTGATGTTAATACCATCAGTCCCGGTAGAATCCGATGAAATATTAGAAATTATTTTTGCTACGTCATCTTGAGAAATTGTCTTTAAAACAAACTCTTCTCGGAAATCAGCACGAGAACTAGAATAATGTTGGATAACACTAGCCTTATGAGAATTGTTTGTTGCACGACCAGATAGAAAATAATTGTTAAAAGCATCGGCATCTGAAAATTCTGGAGGTGTTTGAAAATTAGGTTTCTTGTTTAAGAGATACTTGTTGACATTTTGCCAAAGTGATTTATTACTTGTGTGTTTGAACTGATAATCTAAAAAGGCTTTCTGCTCTCGCCGCACGGCAGAAGTAACATAATTTCTCAGAGATTTATAGTATTGACAATGGGTGGGAAGTTTTGTTCTCTTGTATTGCTTGAAAGCACTGTCTCGAAGAGACATCATTTGTCTAATCGTATCAGTCAACCAGGGGGCGTTTGGCTTGGTGATCTTTACGGTTTTAAAGGGCGCATGGATGTCAAATAACATTATTAAATTTTGATTAAAAAACTCAAGCTTTTGATTGATATCGGACAGTGATAGAATATCGTGCCAGGGTAATGAAGTAAGGTGGTTCGAGAATTCATCATATTGAAAATATTTAAAACTTCTAAACGTTGCAATGGAGGGCTCATTATGGACAGGAGATAAGACTACTTCACAATAAACCAAATGGTGATCAGAAATATTAGACATGTCTATTGTCCCAGAATCAGCAACATGTAAGGATTCAGTCGCGATAATAAGATCTAGAAGAGTTGAGGAGTTTGCAGTAATACGTGTAGGTTCCTTTATTAACTGTTTTAATCCGTACGTATCAAATAAAGAACATAACTGAATAGCTGAATTTTCATCCTCATTTAATAAATTTATATTAAAGTCACCAAGGCATATGATTTCGTCGAAATCGGGCAGCAGTGAGCTAATAGTATCATCTAATGTGTCAATAAATTGAAAATAATCTGAACTAGGGGGTCTGTACACACAACCAATGGCGATTTGTTTGTTTCTAAATTTTAAACGAATCCATAACTGTTCTAGGGTAGTTTCGGTGTTAATAATAGTATATTTTAAATTAGACTTAACATACATACCGACTCCTCCTCCACGCGTTTGCCTATCACAACGAATTAAAGAAAAATTGTCAATGAGAACAGCTTCGTCAGGAACAGCAGGGGACAACCATGTTTCGCTAATCGCTAAGAAACATATGTTAGACTGTAACAGAAAGTTTTTTAATTCTAGATAATGAGATTGAAGAGAGCGCACATTCAGGTGAGCAAAGCAAAATTGAGAGGCATTCAAAGCCATGCAGATCGAAGTGGGTGCAGCGGCAAGCAGTAAACCCGGTGTGTACAAAATAAAAAAAAAAAAAAAAAAAGGACAAATTCTGGTTATGAGAAAAGAGTAAATAGATAAACAAACATACATACTGATTAAATGTTAACTGAATAACGAGTTGAGGTAAGTAACATAATTAAATTTTGAACCAAGAGGAGACGTATAATTTTCGGTTACATTTGCAAGTAGGATAATGATAATAATCAAATAATCAAATTTCTAATAAAGAATGCAAAGTAGGTTCTCTAAGAAAATTAACTTAAATATTTCATCACCTCATGACCGGTATTAACAAAAACAGTACCATCGCGGGTCCACACGCTCCGCTTGCCGTGTCTCTCAATCAATTTTTTCACCGCTTCTGCCCTCAAGTGAGTTAAATCTTCCCTTATAATGATGCTGGAACCTTTTAATTTGGTTTTGTTTGCAAATACCTCCGCTTTAAACTTGTAAGAAGAAAACTTCACAATTATTGGGCGGGGACGGTTCTTATCAGATTGACCGATTCGGTGGCAGCGATCGATGCATGAGCTGGTGACGTTCAGATGCAAATCATTATTAAACATTTTTAATAAAGAGACTTCTACATTCTCGTTGACTGCCTCGGGAAGACCAAAAATACGTACGCTATTTCTTCTGGTGTATTGTTCTAGCTTATCAACTTTTTCAGCGCATTCCTTGGCACATTTTTCGTTGTCGCGCGTGAGTTGTACGACTTTAGCTTCCAATTCGGCGATTTTAGTTTCATAACTTTCCACAATTGCTTTGATTTGGTCGGTTAAAATGTCACTAAACACCGACTTTAGAACTTGCACAAATTCTGGTTTTTTGAACGCGTCAATCATAACATTCTCCATATCAGTAGCTTCTTGTCGCGTTAACACCATTTTAATTATAAGAAAAAAGGCTTAATTAATTTGAAATGATCACTCGTAAATTCGGGCTTAACCGCATGTACCGCTGGGACAACCTACTTCTTAGCGTGCACACACATGGTCTTAATAAATAAATTAAATATAATAAAAGATAGATCTTATTTAATCGATCCCCAGATGATTATCAATAGGTGAACGACCTCCAACTGATCCTATAGCTTCTTCGACCCCCAACCGACTCTTTACACGTTCATCGAATTCCTTCTAGGAGGCCGACATCGACCATGTTGGGAACCTCTGTTCCACTGGTTATCGTTCAATTCAAATACGATCGCTACTTTTCGTACGACCTCCATATAGAACTATTGGCTTTTCCAAGCTTAAGTGAAACTAAATAAATCCTTATCTGCACGCAGTGACTCACTTCATTATTCACTTTCCTGTTAATAAAGAAATTTTTCTTGCTTTGATATTTCAAAGGTGCGTGCGGTAGAGTAAATGGAAAGTTCTTCCTGGCGAAACCAACGAATTTGAGTGGTAGTATTGACCTATTGACTCTATCAGCAAGGAGATAATGAACTCGTAAAAGTGTCGGGAAAATAGTGGAAATATGAAACTTTATGCTTGAGACGCAATAAGTAATGGACAACATAGTATTACATTGCAAGGAGTTAAACGGAGTTTTTCTTTGTTGAGAATTTTGCGATGCAAAGTATAAGAGGCAGGCGGGACAGGAAAAGGACGTTCTACTCCTAGTACTATTTTTTTCATATCAAAATATTAACATTACGCTACACTGTCCGAGCTAGCAAGTAAGAAATTCGTTGTAAGGCTTCGTTGAAGTAATAAAGCCAGAAATTTGACCGTATACAACTCCAAGAATTACACATAATATATTAAATTGAACGTAATTAATTTCCCATTGCGTCAAGTAATTGGCTCGTGCGTAATTCTTATTAGACAAAGTTCATTTTTACAACGGCAAACGTTACTAGTTCGGTAATCGAAGACCTACCAAATTTATGCCCTTAGAAGTTATCTGACGCTTAAATTTTTTTCCTAAATTAGTATTCATCGACAACAATTCTTGCTCTAAAGTGCAACACTTTGATACAATGAAAGTTTTGTATTAAATAATTAAGATGAATAGTTTGTTCTAAACTTTAAGCTTTTTAAGTTCGTGTTCGTGCCTTCCAAGTTATGTTTACGTAAAGTTAACGTGCAGTTGACGATTCAAATTTATTATTTCTTTTATTTACTTCTTAGAATGAATATACGATCTTTCAGAATTTTGTTTGTGTAATTTGAACGTAATAAAGCAATAAAATCATATATTATTGGATGATGAGCATCAGCATGGTATTTTCCCATTAATACTTTTAAAATGTGACCTATTTTAAATTAATTAATTAATTCAATTGCTTAGGTTTATTAATTAAGGAAATAAATTAATGATATTTGTGTAAGAATTATTTTGTAGGAGACCTGCAATTCTATTATTTAAATACTAATAAAAAGTAGAAAGTAAATATAAATAACCTGCCTTAACGTTTATCGTATTACCGGTTTATTACATTTATTGCACAAAGTAAACTTCGCTCAGCTGGAGATTTAAATCTCATCCATTGGTTCTCAAACGTTTTTGTAAAAAGTAAACGTAGATTTTTCCGGAGTTATTATTTGGCCTACGTATGTCATAACTTTTCTTGTGTAGTTACAGAAAGTGAAACTTATTTGATTGCATGCTATGATATGACCTCTTTAATCTGAACTAGTAATAGCACTGGTTGATCCGGATTTGCGGAATGCTCGAAGCATCGAACAAACATTTTCCGTAAGAAGCCATAGGATAGAATTTTCTTTTTGTTCTTTTTGATATCGCAAATCTCAAGCTCAATCGTTTCATTTAGGGATAAAGTAACATATTTCCTTTTAGAAGTCATATCTGCTCTAAATTGCAATGCAAACCGACCTCAGTAATGGTCAACGTTCTAATGAATAACGAACAGTAAAGGAATTCCCTCATTTATGTAGCGGGAATCAGATTAAGGAGGCGTTGCTCGCATTATGGCTTCGAATTTCCGCCGTTCGGATTGCTGAAGGTTCGAATTAAAGAAATTATCCTCCATATAGGTGGCCATGAATTTGTAGTGTGCCATGCCAAAAGAAACTTAACAAACGTATGATAATCTGCAAATTAAACATGAGCTTTGAGAAAGCTCTTGTTATAAGATCTTTCTTTCTACTCTGAAACCCCCGTGTATTATTTCTGGTGGAATTTTCCTTTAGGATCTGCATGGATATTAAATATTTATTTATTCTATATATTTATTTATATATCACAAAACCGATAACGGACTAAATAGAAGAGCTTTTCGTTTTGTCAGTACCTCCTCTTAGAAAAGCCACTTTCACATAATCAATAATTGAAAAACTTCTAGAATCTAGAGGTACTTTTGATGGTAACTAGAGTTACTTTCGATGGTATCTAGAGTCTACTTTTGATAACAATAATTAAATATTGAAAATAATTAAAATGAGATTAACATTTCATAACGTCCATATCCAGGGTGCACAACTTTTGATGGTACCTAGTCTCTAAGTACCATTAAAAAGTGGTGCACTCTGTACATAGACGTTATGAAATGTTAATCTCCTTTTAATTATTTCCCCTAAACAAATTTAAAGCTACGTGATCTTACGTTTAAGTCTCTTTCGAAATTGTCAAATATTTTTTAGACCGACTTTAGTTAATGTATACGTCCTTGTAGTACATCATGTTTGCATACACGCATTCAAAAATCGTGCAGTTCAAATAAAAATACCTTTCGTAATTCTTGGAGCTTCACGATAAAATTTATGGATGTAAACAAAGTAATTATTTTTTTGTAATTCATATGGAAAGGCAAGTGACTCAATATGTATGCATAGATTTATTATTGGTTACAGCTTATAACACTTATTTATAACGTAAGAGAAACAACGCGTTTATTTAACGGGTTTTTATAATAAATACAAAAGCAAATTAGTTCATTAGTCTGAATTACGTATGACAAATTGCTGTATGCAAGTAAACTAAAGTAAATACTTTCACTTGACGAAACTGGCCGGAAAACGTTAACGATGCAGTACTGTATCATTTAAATTGAAATTGTAGTATTGTGTAAGTGAAGTGTAATTAATAAATTCCTAAAGACATAAACTTTTCTTTGATTTTATTGTAATTTCAGTTTTACCTTCAAGATGTGTAACTATCATTTTTTAATCCACAAATCCGGTTTCAGTAATTTCAAGAGATGCTTCACCCTTATTGCTGTGACTTCAACTCTGAAATAGTAGCTTCGGTGGAATGAACTCGAATTTGATTCGTTAAAGAAAAAAATTAAAGATTTGATACTATTACACACTTGTAAATAAATAACACGCATTTACTTTTTATTAATATCGATATAAACTAAGAGATTGGAAAAAAAAAACCTGGCGAACCAGTTTTGGCTACGATGCACATTTTTTTTAAACATTAGTTCCTTAGCCTGTACTTGTTCTTTTCGTTGTAAATAAATAGTGATTTTTATAATACTCCGAGAATTAATATTTTAATTATTTTGTTTCTTTCAAGTGGTAAATATTGTGATATGTTTCTATTTACTTATAAATTAATTAATAATGTATGTAACTTTGGAGCACTTACCTTATAGAAAATTGCCACCATAAAATCACATCCAGACTAAAAAGGCCTATAGGCACCCTGCATCTCGTTTTGTAAATTTTTGCAGACCAATGAGACCGGTTTGGCGTGCTTGCTTGTATACAAATAATTTGCTTGGGTACTTGCTGCTTGCTATTTTGCTTATCTAGAGTCAACTGCTCCATGCTATAATAGTTGCTTTTAATTATGTTTTGCAAAAGGTGTTCCGACTTATCACGAGCGTAAAATTGGTACAGGTTTTTACAATCGAAATACCGTGTGATCATTAAATAACGATGCAGGTACAAATTAAGATTAATATACAATTCATTAAGTAATCTTTAAATTTTAGTTTTACACATCCTTTGAACGAGTATGAAGAACCTTAGATTTGTTTAGGAGGAGTGAATGAATAGAATGGGAAATCTAAAGAAATCAAATCGAAATGAAGATGTTTTAGTTACTCCAGATATATTACGATATGTCATTGAAAAATTAAACGGTCAAGTTCAAATAGAAATAATTAATAACTTCATACCGGCGATTGGTTGTGTGCAAATCATTTTCATTAAAGTATAATCGTTTGACATCGATCTACTTGCTGTGCTTTTTATTGCTGAATAAGTTCCTATCGAAACATATCTTTCAGGTTTAGAACTTTTGCTGTCTTTACACGTTTATCCGACTCAATCAAGTTTTGAAAAGCCAAATATTTCTTTTTAATAATCCGTTACAGGTAATCAAGATATAAATCAACGTTAGTCCGGAATTAGTACATAATCTGAATTTGCACACGCTCGCGAACTTGTATGTGCGCGAAGATGGACCTTTACAAGCTCAATTAAAATTTTGTTATCCCAGTCGTAATATATGGCACACGTTATGTTTTTTTTTGTAAAAGGATTTGCAATTTAATTGAGCAAAAAATTATTCACTGAATCGCAGTTGTTTGGAAAGTCGAGGAATGTGAGCAAAAAGAAAACAATTCTTTAAACTGCAGGTGCTATCTCGGTTATAAAAAAGATCATAAAAGTGTGTTTTGTATTGCACTTTAATTGCGGAAATAATTCTGCAAATTCTGGCACGAACCAAGATAAAATTTAGAATTACAAAAATGCGCGCAAAAAATGTAAACTTGGAAACCAGTTCAATTTTTTGTACGCACTCCATTTTCCGAAGAATATTTCTTGTATTTACAATCCTTCCAGGATTTTATATGGAATTTTTAATTAAATAAATTAAGGGATATTCACGTACACAGTAGAAAGTTTAACTGGAATAAATTCTATAACTTGGAAAATTACAATTTTTTAATAAATCATCCTCTTTCGGCTGATAATAAACGAATTGAAATCCACAATAAAAATGTAGAACACAAAAAAGTTAAATAAATAAAATGAATAAATACATTTAAAAAGACACTTTGGGAATTGATTATGATTTTCCTTTCCAGTTTTAGTCCGAGAAGAAAATCAGGAAAATTTTATCGCGTGGTTTGAAGATGCGCTCCGAGAGATCGACAAATTACCGTCTCTCTTGAAATATGATTTACACGTAATGACACTCGATGATGACGAGAGCACGTTTGATAAAGGTATAACATCACCTAATTAATACAAACATTTTTTAATATCACTTACAACATCGCAAATTAAATCGATTAATTTATTTCTTTTTCTTAATTTCGCTTTCTCGAGAAATAACTCGCGCATAAGATATCCGACAGCTTTCCCTTCAGCTGCAAGAACAGAGACATGTAGTCACATTTCCATTCCAGTTTGCCACGGGTTTTCCCTCGGATGCAACACGATCGCAGATGTCACTTGGACGGGAAGTAAGGAAGTTCAGAGCATCGCCGAAAACATGAACGTGCCTTATGTTAGAATCGACTTGTCGATCAGCCCTGTTCTACATTTGCTCGATAAGTATTTGGATCAACGGAATTCCTCCGACTTGGCGTTGATTTTTGATGACCCTAAATGTAAGAATTTACTTTGCAAATTATAATCATAAAAATACTTAATTATCACTTTCTAAAAACCACTCTAATTCATCGAAAATTCTCAAACGTTCGCGATCGTACTAGAGAATTCGTGAAACTTCTACCCACATGGTCTGTTAATTTTCGAACAGCCACTACAGCCAATTAAATTATTACCCGATTCTGTTTTCCCTTCTAGTGTGTTGCTCATATTTGCTCTCTTGTTCACATATGTTCCTTACTTGATCAATAACCGCCAAATTGACATTTAACCTTGGCATAACGTCAACAGAATATCATAACCAATAATTACGATTTATTACGTATTGAAACCAAACAAGATAAAACATTTTTCTTGTAGTATATGGAATTTTTTTCTTGCCACCGATGATACATAATTATTTGCATACCTCTCTCAACTATCTTATAACAAAAACAATACAAATAAGTAAATTTTTTAAACATTTCAAATATTATCACTCTAAAAATAACTTTCTTTCATATACATCGTTATAACTAAAAAAATCTCTATTGCAAATGCATTTCGTAATGTTTTTCTGAAAGATAAATATTTATATTCCCTCAACGTAACAAAAAAAAAAAACTTTTCAACTTTATCATACAAAAAACAACGTACATGTTATTGGCCGCACCTTCCATTGCATGTTTGACATTTTGTGGATGTAGTTGCATGATTTTTGCATACAAATTTCTTTACAAGTTCCACAAATGGCGCTGTCTTTTGACCGAGAATATGAACAAATACGACATCTACCTCTTTTGGAGCCTCTAAAAGCTTCCTGCTGCCTTGGTAACTCAGGTAACTCAGAATTGTCAAATTTGCCTATTGTGCAGATAACACTTCGTAATTCTCTGGGCAGGAACAACTGTTGTACTCTGCAGGTCAAGTGCAGTTGAATTAGATCCCGACCTAAGGACGTAAGGAAAAATCTTCTTTCTATCTTTTGATTGTCTGGCAAAGAATTGTAAATTACATGCGAATTTACTCCAGCAATATCCATTAGGTGATACCATACAGCTAGTAGCCAACGTCTGGTGCGCCTCCCAACTTTATAACAAGTAGTTTTCTGGTCCAATGCATCAACCCCCCCCCCCCTTTAGTTGCCAGTAGAAATGAGTAATATCAGGTTTTCCATCTATAACAAGGTCTGTGTGATGCATAGAAGAAACCAGTATTACTGCACGGTTTTTTTTGGGAAGATAAGAAGGAGGTCTACCCTTTTCTGGCAAGTATTGTGGAGGAACTTCCCGTTTGTTTTTCTTCAATGTTTCGACGTTTGTTAGCTTATTTTCTTTCAGCTCAGTAACTAATTCTAACGTCGAGAACCAGTTATCTGCCGTAACATTACGATTTGTATTGGCAATTGGCGGAATCAGCGAAAGAACATCTAAAGTAGGAATAGAAAGTTTTCTACGATTATTTCTGTGAGTATTTCTTCCAGTATATATGAATGAATTGAGAAGATAATGAGTTTTTGCATCACACAGACACTACAACTTTAGTCCGTATTTATCTGGTTTATTTTTCAGATACATACGAAATCTGTATCTGCCTCTAAAAGCAATTAGCATTTCATCTATTGTAATATATTCACCGCAACTATAATTTGATTGGCAATTAGTAATAAACATGTTGAATATTTCTGATATTGCAGCAAGAGGGTCACCATTGTTTATCCTGTCAAGTCTTTGAATTTTTGTCATCGAAACATAAAGCTGCTAATAAAAAAAGAAACCGATTCAAAGACATTGTGGTTCTAAAAATATCTTTGCCAGTGCCATCTGTTGAAAATAATGACTTGACATCCTCATTATTTGATTTGAAAACACCTGCCAAATACAGCAGTCCCAAAAAGGCTTTCATTTCTATTGCGTCTATATGATTTGTGTATTGACAGGAGAGATTAGAGTCGTCGTACATTGCAGCCTTTTCTGTAATTCTTGCGTTTATACAATCAATTAGTTTTAGTATCATTTCATCATCAATAGGGCATGCCCAGGCTTCCATTGGCGTGGTTGGTCTTTTCTGACGAGCTTCTCCAACTACACCAGGTATGTGACTGATAATATTATGTAATCGAGTACGGCTAGAAGCAGGTAGTGTTCTTCCCCATTTAAATCGATTTTTTCCATAAAAATAATGCTTTGTGCTTTCAGATTCAGAAACATTGTCATTTTCAGAATCCACTGCAAATTCATCGTCTACATTATCCGGATCCAATCTAATATTATTGTTTGATTCCCCTTCCGAATCAATTTCTTGCTCTGATTCAGAATTGTGATCACTATTTTCATGTTCAGCATCTGAGAATTCAGTGTCTGTTACTTCTAAACCATAATTCATAACATCCTGCGCAATATTTTCAAATTCACTCTGACTGAGAAACTTCTTATTGTCACAAAAGCGAGCCATTTTGTCGAACTGGTCTAGCACGAATTCAAATCTGACCCCCAATCGATATTTCCTCGTCCAAAAATAAGTTAGCACTGATAAAATATGTGGTAACCATAAAGGTATACCTTCTAGACGAATACGTAAAGACATGAACACCGCCACCTAACTATTGGCTCTGAAATTACAAATTGAAATTCCACGGGATCAGATTTGACCCTGCCATGTTTCTTAAGGGTTAACAAATTTGTGGTACAGAAATACAGTTTCTGGAAAATTTTCCTGAAATTCTGCAATACAATCAGAAATGGAATAGGTCCATTCGCCATTGATTTTTTGGGCGTTTCAAAAGTAGGATTCAACCATAAAAGATTTTTCTCCCAATGTGAAAACCATTGTAAAATCAAATCAATAAAGTTATGTTTGTTTACTTGTCTGTTTAGGGTGCGGATCAAGTGAGGAACATACATGAATATGCGAAAAAATGAGAGCAACACACTAGATGGGAAAACTTTTTGTACACCTATTATATGTTACAGGGATTGACGAAGCACTTTACTTCTGGTTAGATACCATCAGAATGCGAATGGTTCTCACAGATACATTGGATAAAACATCAGCCAAACGACTCAGAAACTTGAGACCAATGGCAAATAATTACGCAATCGTAGCTTCAACAGATAATATGTCATCATTGTTTAACTTGGTAGGTAATAACTTTACTATCATTTCATTCACAAAAGCTATGACTATATTAATAATAAATTATGTAAGCATAATTTACATGCGAATTCGATTCGAAATTTTGTTAAATTTACTAATAATATGAAAGTTATTGACATTAAATAAACAATTGGGAAATTATGGTGGAATTCTTGAAAAATTATGAAAACAACAAAAACCGCAAATCACAAGTATTATAAAATTATGTGTGAGGTGTGCCCAAAAAGTTTTGAGATGAAAACTCTTTGTGATTACTAATGCGAACGAATTAAAATAGTTATTATCATAGTCAAGAAGCAGAATTAAATAATTTCGTGCAATATTTCTTATTGTCTGCAAAATGTTAATTAATTTTTAAGCTGATGAACTACTTATTTTTATTGGTTCGTTATACAACGCGTTCGGTATGAAAATCGACGTCAAAGCGCAACTTCGTAGAAACTTGCACATTTTATTCAGTGAAACGCAACTTGTTCGCTCGAATTGATGGTAAATAAGTCAGATTGCGATATAAAATTTAGCTTTCTAAGAAATCGGGAACGACGTTGTGAAATGTATTAAAATATAAGAAAATTTATTAAAATTCGACACTGGATATTATCAAAAAAATTAATTCTACTAATAATAGTAAAAATTGGAATAATCAATTAAGTTCAAATTGAATTTTAATTAAAATATGCAAGATATTTTTTTTTTTCAAAAAATGACCATAAACGAGGTATTTTTGTTTGTCTTTGCTAAGATTTAATTTTCCTTTTCAAATCTCACCTCGCAGGTGACACAATTTGACTTTAATCATAAGAAGAAGAATATACACATATGCATACAGGCTGTTCACAGGAAGCTGAGTTTTTGATTTGAATTTTTAAAGACTTTTCCTGCTCGATTTTATGGCAACATTGGAAAAACAAATGACTGTCAGGTTTTCGCGATTTACAATTTTTTAAAACTTTTCTTAATGGAATATCACGTTCAGAATGCCAAATTTATTGTGTCTCTAAAATAAAGCAGCTTATCTTGAATTAAAGTTGCTTTGATGAACGTATTGTAACATATCTTGCTTTTCATTATTTACTGTATTTAATTAAATCACATAAAAAAGGTAAAAATAGCTGAAATACGCATCAAACTTTTGTTTGTTTTTTTTTTTTAATGGAACCTATAGTTGGTTTTAACATTACTAAACAGAGTATTTTTTTGGCTTTTCAAAAATATACAGTTTATTCTTATTATCTTTTAAAATAATAACATTATGTGCAATAAATTTGAGTTTTGTAGAATACTAACGAAAATGGGACATCCTGTACATAAAAATTAAAAAAATAATAGAAACTCTGCATTACATTTTTCAATCATTTTGACGCTGAAGGTGATTACTTAAAATTAAGAAATATATGTCGACATTTCATAGAAGATATTACGTTTTCCTTTGTTTTTGTTTAGCGTAATAAAAAATTTTAATACAAATACAGACCTTTCCAAAACTCAATCCATTGTAACCTCATTTTTCAACAAAATACCTTTCGAAATTAATTTGCAGGCAAAAGAAGAAAACCTCGTCCAAATACCAGAACGTTGGAATTTGGTATTTTTGGACCTGAATCGCAAAAAAATTTTCGCGCAACTCCAACACAACCCCGACATCAACCTGATCTCACTGGACAGAAAAATTTGCTGCTCGCTACTTGACACGCCCAATTGCGTATGCCCCGACGACTTCATTCTCCAAAAATATTTTCTGCTACATGTCATCAAAATGCTCAGGAAAATATTAGAAGCCCTAAGCGAAGAGCACACCTTACCCCCCAACCTACAATGCAACGCCACCACATTCGACGATTCAATTTCGAATTCCTTCAAAAACCTGCTCGAAACAGAAATGGCGAAGAGTAAGAACATTCATAGATCCCATGGGTCGCTTCGCTTTAAAGTAAGGGGCCTCATAGAAGTCGTTTCCAACACGACTGAAATTGAGAAGGTAGCTACTTTCTCAGAAGATGACGGGGTGATAATAGAGAAAGGAAAACGTATAGGACCTGTCAAAGCATTTTACAGAGTCGGAGTTACTCACGTATGTATTTTTACGTAATGCATGGTATGAATGCGCGCAATGCCATTCTATTCTAGGCTATTCCCTGGGCGTATAAACAAAGAAATCCGGTAACAGGCGAAACTTACTGGACGGGTTATTGCATGGATTTCGTTCAGAAATTATCGGAGGTTATGGATTTTGATTACGAACTCGTCGAGCCTGAAAACGGAACGTTCGGTGAGAGGGATAAGATGGGAAACTGGGATGGAATTGTCGGCGATTTACAAAGAGGAGTAAACACACTCAAATACAAATTTTATTTCAAAACAAAAATTGCTTGGGGGTTTTAGGAAACTGATATAGCCATTTCTGCCATTACGATGACCGCCGATCGAGAAGAGGTCATCGATTTCGTTGCGCCCTATTTTGAACAATCGGGCATATCAATAGGTAAGCGGTTTCTAATAAAAGCACGCCCTATTGTTGCATTGTTTGCGTCATTTAAGTTATGAGGAAACCAGTGAGGAAAACATCCCTATTCAAATTTATGACTGTCTTGAAGCTGGAGGTATGGCTTAGTATTGTGGGGGCGTTAATCGTCACGGGGTTCATGATATGGTTTCTGGATAAATACTCGCCATACAGCGCAAGGAATAACAAGAAAGCATACCCTTATCCTTGCAGGTAAGTTTATTCGATAAAGAAATGTGCGTACCATTGGAGGTCATCAAGAAGAAAGCCAAAACGTTTGTAGATTTGTTGAAGAGTAGTTGCGAAAATTCACAAAATTTCAACTAAAAATTCTCTTAAATTTTAGACAGTTTACTTTGAAAGAAAGCTTCTGGTTCGCTTTGACTTCTTTTACACCTCAAGGAGGTGGTGAAGCCCCTAAATCCCTTTCGAGTCGAACTTTGGTCGCAGCGTATTGGCTATTCGTCGTCTTGATGTTGGCTACTTTCACAGCGAATCTTGCTGCCTTCCTCACGGTGGAGAGGATGCAGGTGAGCCAAATTTAAAAACTATACCCAACACTGATTTACCCACCACCTTAGACGCCAGTTCAATCACTAGAACAGCTCGCCAAACAATCCAGAATCAATTACACCGTGGTCGAAGGCTCCGAAATCCATCAATACTTTATTAACATGAAGAACGCAGAAGATACTCTGTATAGGTAGGTGTTGGGATAATAACATAAGGACTGATGATGTCGTCATTGTGTTGGCGACAATGACGTAATCAGTAACGTATTTATTTCTAAGAATGTGGAAAGAACTGACTTTGAACGCCTCCACCGATGAAACGCAGTACAGAGTTTGGGATTATCCAATCCGCGAACAGTACGGGCATATTCTGTTGGCAATTAACGACTCGATGCCCGTCACCAACGCCTCTGAGGGTTTCCGAAAAGTTAACGAACAATTGGATGCTGATTTTGCTTTCATCCACGACTCCTCGGAGATTAAGTACGAAATCAGTAGGAACTGTAACCTTACGGAAGTTGGGGAAGTTTTTGCTGAGAAACCTTACGCCATTGCTCTTCAGCAAGGAAGTCACTTGCAAGATGAATTAAGTAAAAGGTAACAAAATGACTTGGATATATCTATACCCAAGGGGTATCTTCTTTCGCTTTGATCTTTCAGTATTTTATTCCCTGTATTCGTTTTCTTTACCACCATACCTTTTCCCCATTCTCTTCACCATCTTTTGTAGGTTCACTACCACCACCATTTTCAGTTTTTGTGAAGACCCTCCGTCTATCTACATTTGATTGATTGCCAATGATATATTTCAGAATTTTGGACCTACAAAAGGATCGCTTTTTTGATTACCTCCAATCAAAATATTGGAATCACTCGCTCAAAGGGGTCTGCCCAAATAGCGACGACAACGAAGGTATAACCCTTGAGAGCTTAGGTAAATTGGAAACAAAATCATATGGTCCGGTTTCCCTAAGCTATCAATTTTCAGGTGGAGTATTTATAGCTACCCTATTTGGGTTGGCTCTAGCCATGATAACACTAGCCGGAGAAGTTGTGTATTACAGAAGGAAAAGGTTAAAAAACGAAGGAGGCAAACCGAAGGTCGATAAGAAGAAACGCAAAGCTGAGATTAAATTCGTCAAACCAGCAGTGGAAACGATAACGATTGGAAGCACGTTTAAACCTGCCCTTGTTGATAAGAAGAAGCTTAATTTATCACCTCTTATGTTATACCCAAGATCTCGCAATCGTGTATCACAATTAAAATAAAATAATCAGTAGGACGTAGGACTTATGTGTAACATGCACCATCAATAAATGTTTAAAGTATTTAATTTTGTCGTCTTATCCGATTCAATCATGTAATCCCATATAGAAGCGCAAGGGTTCAGTAAAAAAGTTTATTTGCTAAAATGAAAACATCAAGCGAAATACAAGTTATACTTAATTGGAACTTACTGCTAACGCTGGTTATTATATCATGTATGAAGTCTTTGTATAAGTATATTCTTATGAAGAAATTGAACTTTGTCTTCAACTGGTATCCACAAGCAATGCCAATTTGCATGTCATTGCAGAAAAGCGGGCCTCCGGAATCACCCTAAGAATTTGCAAAATATTTATTTTATATACTTTTGAGTGCTATTTCTAATGTCACTAAGACTCAAGTTCAGTAACACCCTATATATATTTGCAATTAAATTCTAAGAACGTGTTAACAAATTCGTTTTGTCTGGGTAAATAAACTTACAGGTTTTAGACTCTCCTCTGGACTACTTTGTTCCACTGCGCAAAATTGGGTGTGATGAGGAAGGTACCTGCATTCAGTATTAGATATAACTGAAAGGTTGGCGCACCGTAAATGCCGGGCAATCTTCTTTCGCCCAATAAGCTTATCGTCTTCGTCTTTCCTTCCAAAACCAATAAGTAAACTATTAGAGCACTCAGATTCAAAAGATGGTGAAAATTCTTCCAGAAATAAAGGAACGTGCTTTATTACTGGACTTTCGTTTATTGATTTTTTCAACTGAAACAAAAAGCGTTGGAAGTGACCAAGTGAAAGCTAATCGCCTTCGTTTATATTCCTCTAGTGAAGAAAATTCATTATTAGTTGTTCTTTCATATCAAGACACTTTCAGACATGCCATTAGAAAAAGTAGTGACATTTACCCTACCCTCAGTATAGAGATGTCATTTGCAAGAAAGAATTCAATAAATTCAGGATGATTGTACCATTCCAGAACCTCGGATTCCTGAATGTAATCGGGTGTGATGGAGACCTCTCGATGCATCAGTGCAGACAAACCAGCAACCACGACGTACTTTTCGTCATTCTTGCTTTTACAATGCGCCGCTGATAAGACCCATTTAGAGCTTATGAGTGAACCACCACAAACATGCCGATAAATAATTATGGTTTCAATCGAAACCTGTAAGTAAATGCTGCAGAATTTCATAAACAAAGCAGCAAATAATTTACGATGTATGGGTACTTAATAACAGAACACTCAGACCCAGCAGCTAACTTCAAAACTTTATTTGCAACGCGCAGTGATTTGATTAAAATTATTATCGATATTAAGTAGAGAATAAGTTCGAGTCTCATAACTCGTTTCAATTAACGTCAATGCGTTTTGACAGTTCGTGAAGCTGAAAGTTCAATTTTGAAGAAATCTGAACAAGCCATGAAACGTTAGTTGAGTACAACGCGGTTTCGAAAATTAGAAAACTCGAGGATTTTAAAACAAATTTACTTTTCCGTCTTAGGAAAGACTCAGTTTACCTTTGCGAGTTGAAAAGCTTGCAGTATTAATAAGTGACACAAGCATGAAATACCCTGTATTATATGTACAGGATGTCACTATACTTTAGTCATTCAGTAATACTGCAGAATAATGAATCAACGACTCAAATAGTAGCACCCTGTACTATGTGGTACACATATTATATATATAATCAAGATGTCATTAAATGACCGCAAGTTTACAGGGTATCACTGCACCCAAGTCATTTATTAGTTATTGTATTATATGTATAGAGCGGATGGATTTAAAGGATGGCAACGATTACACTGCAGGCAAAGAGATCTACTTATACCTGTGTCTGCATAGAAGTGTTCATCGGAGATATAACCTCCTGAAGGATACGTTCCCTTTTTCGAAACTTTACAGGACTGAAATTTGATGTTTAAATCAATCGATTACAAGCGAAATGCTGCAGATAAAATTTAGGCAAGAAACATGTGATATATTTCATATTTTCATGCTGCGGATGACTTTAAGCATGTTACATGTAATCTTGAGGAAATTCTTTATTTTTTTATTGAAAACGTCTGAGCAAGACAACGCTCACTCGAAGTCTCTCCATCTCTTATTATTACGTGCGGTTAAAACAAGATTAAAACATTCTGTGATTACTCTAGAGGAGTGAATTTTTTTACATGGCTATCTGTGGACAGTCGGTATATTTTCGGAAATATTTTGACGTAAAGTTCTTGTAATTGATGTATACTTATGTCAACTTATTTGTACTTGTGGTAATACTAAACAGATTTGCTGCGCTTCCATATGTTCGAAAACCCTTAATCGTTGAAGGCTTTGATTGCCTGCCAGAGGACTATCCATTTTTGGTAAATAATTAGCAATACTTAGATTTTGATTAGTACTTTAGTTACTTGTAGATTACAATCAGAAGGATCGACGATCGATATGTTTGTGGTGGTTCTCTCGTAAAAGAAAATTGGGTGTTGACTGCTGGACATTGCTGCCACCAACGGAATGCTGAAGACCTCTTTGTCAGCGCTGGTATGCACATGAAATACGCGATAAATGAACGGGCACGAGTAAAAAAAATATTTATCCACCCAAACTTTAGGCGAAAAATATTGGAGAATGATATTTGCCTAATCCTGGTTAGTATTTTCAAATTCACCAAAAATCATTGCCATTTTTGCTCAGAAGTTAATAGTAATAATTTTATTTGTAGTTGGAAACACCGGTGCATCCAAATGAAAAAATTAGTTACATCAACTTATCTTACGTTGAACCTAAAGTTGAGTTGGCGAACTCGTGCTTCCAAAGCTTAATTCTGGGCTTTGGGAACCAAAGTAGAATCTCAGAGTACGGCGTCAATTTAGAGCCGAATAAGTCTTTCGATCACAGACTAAAGTGTGCGCACTTATCAGTGATTCCACAACCTGTGTGCAGGATCTTCGTACCTGTAGGTGCATCACATTTTTGTGCAATGGATTTTTCAGAGAAGAAACAGGATGCCTGCACTGTAATTTACTTTTATATTAAAAATTTATTTCATTTCATGAAATAAAAACAGCACGAAAGACAAGACATTTTAGGTCCACAACGCATGCACTTAAATCCGTGCTTTAGTAATAACGGAAATTAGTTTTCAGGGAGATTCGGGAGGTCCCCTAATCTGCAACAGCTCTCAAATCGGCATAATATCTGGTGGATATGGATGCGGCTTACCTCTAGTACCCAGTTTGTTTACAAGACTTGATATATTCAAGGATTTTATAACTGACACGATAAACAACAACACAGGTTGCACGTTTAAAACGACAAAAATTAGGCTTTTCGTCATAATTTTATTTATTTATAAGTAATTTACATATTTTGTAGAATTAATTTGATTATAGTTGCTTCATTAAATAAAATAATTTTTGCTTACACGTTTATTTTATAGCGTTTTCGATTCATCGTTCTAGAACACTATCAAATATTAAAACAAAATGTCGATACTCTGAGAGGGCTCCAGAGTAATTAATCGAAAACGATTTCGTTTCAAAGTACGACCTACTAGATTTCACAAGACAAAGCTCTGGGTAACATTTAATTTAATGCAAATTTTCCTCGCTTTGGCGCTAGTTACCTAAATAAGAAATACCGTAAATAACGGTTTTTTTCTAGAATTTTTTGGCGAGATAAAATAATTAGCAAATTCTTCTTTATCTTTATTTTTTTTTAAATAGTTTCAACGGTCCAGTGGCAAAAAATGAAACTAAAATGAATTGTGTTGAAATGGTTCCCCTGCCTCACAATAGGTGACGCTGCTCGTCCTTACCTTAACCGGAATACTTTCATATAAATCGTTGAGTAAGCAAGAAAGGAAAATAAAACAAAGAGAGAATTGAATTAACGGCGATACTATTTTCGATTGCACTCAAATATAAAAGGAAATTAATTTAATTATTGGTAAAGTCGGATGTAAAAAGTTGATTTGAAATTCGAAACTGGCAAGAAATTAATTATTTTAATGATGTACTTTCTCTGTCCTTTTCTGTTGCAATTGGCAAGTTGAATTTTCAAAGTCCAACTGTGACCGTAGTTTTATAAAATTGAGAATAGAAAAGAAACTGAACTCTCACTATAAGACTTGCTAAAAGAAGGTTTCCAAATTGTGCAATAGATGGCGTTGCTAAATCTTCACCGTAACCAAAGATTCAAAGCTTCTAAGAGAAATTATTAAACGAGGAAAAAAAAAGGAATATAACAGTACAGACTTTGTACATGAATTCTTGAGTGACGAAGAAAAGAAATTAATTTAAGCAAACAATTTTGTTGTTTTTAATTAGAATGTCACTACAATCCAAGAAAATAAAACTCTTTCTCGAAATTCATTCGAGAGTAAGACGTAAAATTAAAAAAAGTTTTGACTTAATTGTGATGAAATTGTTCCTTCAGTATAAAATAGATGGCGCTGTTCATTACTGTAAACTGGGGTGCCTATATAAAGAAGGTAAAGTCATAAGCTACTTTCGTTCTAACCAATCATACAATCAATGATTAAGTGAACAGAATCATAGGATCACCTAATACCGGGAGATCGAAATTGATTGTCCTGATCCTACACTGCTTTCCACGAGCTTACTTTCGATATTTACATCCAATTATTAAAATGAAGTTAGCCACTTCGGGAGATCTGGGGAAGTTACTAGATATCCCGAGATTTTGTTGACAGTTCATTGCCATTCATCCATGAAAAATGGTTAAGAATAAAACTCTTTCTCAAAATTCATTCGAGAGTAAGACTGTAAGATTAGAAAAGGTTTTGACTTAAGGGCGCGTAATTGTGATGAAATTGTTCCTTTAGTATAAAATAGATGGCGCTGTTCGTTACTGTAAACTGGGGTACCTATATAAAGAAGGTAAAGTCATAAGCTACTTTCGTTCTAACCAATCATACAATCAATGATTAAGTGAACAGAATCATATGATCACCTAATACGGAGAGATCGAAATTGATTGTTCTGGTCCTACACTGCTTTCCACGAGTGTGCTATCGGTATTTACATCCAATTATTAAAATGAAGTTAGCCACATGGGGAGATCTGGGGAAGTTACTAGATATCCCAAGATTTTGTTGACAGTTCATTGCCATTCATTCATGAAAAATGGTTAGAATAAAACTCTTTCTCAAAATTCATTCGAGAGTAAGACTGTAAAATTAGAAAAGGTTTTGACTTAAAGGCACGTAATTGTGATGAAATTGTTCCTTCAGTATAAAATAGATGGCGCTGTTCATTACTGTAAACTAGGGTACCTATATAAAGAAGGTCAAGTCATAAGCTACTTTCGTTCTAACCAATCATACAATCAATGATTAAGTGAACAGAATCATAAGATCACCTAATACGGGGAGATCGAAATTGATTGTCCTGGTCCTACACTGCTTTCCACGAGCTTGCTTTCGATATTTACATCCAATTATTAAAATGAAGTTAGCCACATCGGGAAATCTGGGAAAGTTACTAGATATCCCAAGATTTTGTTGACAGTTCATTGCCTTTCATTCATGAAAAATGATTAGAATAAAACTCTTTCTCAAAATTCATTCGAGAGTAAGACTGCAAAATTAGAAAAGTTTTGACTTAAAGGCGCGTAATTGTGATGAAATTGTTCCTTCAGTATAAAATAGATGGCGCTGTTCGTTACTGTAAACTGGGGTACCTATGTAAAGAAGGTAAGGACATCAGCTACTTTCGTTCAAAATAATCAAACAATCCATGATTAGGTGAACAGAATCATATGATCACCTAATGCGGGGAGATCGAAATTGATTGTCCTGATCCTACACTGCTTTCCACGAACTTGTTATCAATATTTACATCCAATTATTAAAATGAAGTTAACCACATCGGGGGATCTGGGGAAGTTACTAGATATCCCGAGATTTTGTTGACAGTTCATTGCCATTCATCCATGAAAAATGGTTAAGAATAAAACTCTTTCTCAAAATTCATTCGAGAGTAAGACTGTAAAATTAGAAAAGGTTTTGACTTAAAGGCGCGTAATTGTGATGAAATTGTTCCTTCAGTATAAAATAGATGGCGCTGTTCGTTACTGTAAACTGGGGTACCTATATAAAGAAGGTAAAGTCATAAGCTACTTTTGTTCTAACCAATCATACAATCAAAAGTTTTAAAACAGCATTGAGAATTGGTTGAAAAATTATCTTCGATAGTTCGATTAGGTGAAGAGAATCAAATGATCATCTGATACAGGGAGATCGAAATTGATTGTCCTGGTCCTACATTGCTTTCCACGAGCTTGCTTTCGATATTTACATCCAATTATTAAAATGAAGTTAGCCACATTGGGAGATCTGGGGAAGTTACTAGATATCCCAAGATTTTGTTGAAAATTCATTGAATTCATTCATGAAAAAGATTTATTACATTGTCATAACAATCTGATTAAACAATAATTATGTTATTTATTAATTAGGTTAGGTTTGGATGTAAGTTTCATGAATATTCTATGCACGATACAGCTTTTCAGTCTAGCCCTCATGTGATAGATGTACATATTGACATCACACTCGCTGAAAGTAGTGTAGGATCATGACAATCAATTTCGATCTCCCTGTACATCAACCGGTAATGTTTCTAGGTTACGCTTTCGTAATCGATACAATCATATAAAATCACACATAACTGGTCATTATGAACACTGTAATCATGATCACTTAATCGAATTGTGAAGAAACCGTTTGAAATTTCTTAATAGATTATTAATCAGCATGAAATATGGCAACTCTTAACCGATTCTCTAGCTCTTATAATTAAACGAGATCCCAGTGCTAGCCCTCGAATTCCAATCACCCACCCTGTATACATAATTTATTGGAATTTTCACACCAATAATATTCCGATAGGAGAATTTTGTGTTTTCAGTTTTCGCTATTAATAATTTCATTAAATTTTGTAATTATATCAAATTTACAGCAGAGTTTGGGTTTTCTGCATTTGCTTTTAACGAGTTCTGACTCCTTAGGGATTTTCTTAACTAAATGTTCAGACTTTTCGTGAAACACAGTTGGCATCCCTGCTTAAATGTTTAGTTTGTTGAAAATGGCTGACGTTGATAAGACGCAAATCGCGCCATTGGAAAATATGGGTAAAAAACTCGATAACAATTCAAAAGCGAGCGTCCCCCCTGACGACGACACCGAAAGCGGCGAAGAACAACCCCTGGACATCGGCGAACATTATTTAGTTCGAAGATCAGACGATTCTTGGCGTGAGTCCCCAACATAACCTCACTTATTAACTGACGTTGTTTACACTTTTGTTTGTTTTCAGATCCTGCCGAGATTATTCAGACACGTTTTAATGACAACGATCAACAGTATGAATATTACGTTCACTACGAGGGATACAACAGACGTTTAGACGAGTGGGTAAGTTCAAGTATTGCGCCGCCACGGTCTCATGCAGTTACTTGTTCTTTGCCTTCACCAGGTGCCCCGATCTAGGATCATGTCTTCGAGGTTTCACTTGAGCGAAGGTCAAAAAATACCCCCCGGCGACAAGAGCTGGAAGAATCGAGCTGTCGTAACTGACTTATTATCGGATAATACTGATAGAAAGATTACTCGAAATCAAAAGCGTCGACATGATGAGATTAATCACATTCAAAAAACGTAAGTGCCTATTGACTGTCAGTGATGATGTGCGAAGTTAAGGACACTCTTTATAGGTATGACGACATGGATCCGACGACGGCTGCGCTTGAGAAAGAACATGAGCAAATAACGAAAGTGAAATACATTGACAAGATACAGATCGGACGATTTGAGATTGACACTTGGTATTTTAGTCCGTACCCAGAAGAGTATGGCCGGCAGAGTAAATTGTGGATATGTGAATATTGTCTTAAATATATGCGCCTAGAGAAGAGTTATAGATATCATATGGTAAGCAATTTAGGTACTCCTCCAGTTAATCATGTATCATCATGTATGCAAGATGCATTGAAAACTATAAAAATGAGTTTCTTGATATAAAATATACAAACTCACTTCTTCCGAGTGTATTTGATAAGTAGTAATGTATTTAACAGTCAATATTGACGCTTTTGACCATTGATTGCAGTCAGTTAAAACTGTAAATAATTGGAATTTTATGAACGGATTATACCTATTGTTTCAGAGTGAATGTACATGGAGGCAACCTGTAGGCAAAGAAATTTACAGAAAAGGAACACTATCAGTATATGAAGTAGACGGAAAAGACCATAAAGTATAACTTCTCTTACTTAATCACCAATAACTTCACAATTCATCTTTCTAGGTATATTGCCAAAACCTCTGCCTACTAGCAAAATTATTTCTAGACCACAAAACCCTGTATTTTGATGTCGAACCGTTTCTCTTTTACATCTTGTGCGAAGTAGACAAACAAGGGGCCCACATAGTCGGATATTTTTCGAAGGTAAACTAAACTCGCTGATTTGATTCGCATTAAAAAAATGTGTTTAGGAAAAGGAGTCACCCGATGGAAATAATGTGGCCTGCATTCTGACGCTACCGCCTTATCAAAGGCAGGGCTACGGAAAGTTGTTAATCGCGTTTAGTTATGAGCTATCAAGACTGGAGGGAACGGTTGGCAGCCCCGAGCAACCCCTCAGTGACTTGGGCAAGCTGAGTTATCGAAGCTACTGGAGTTGGGTTTTGTTGGAGATACTTCGAGATTTTCGCGGGACTTTATCCATAAAAGATCTGAGGTAAAATTTATCATATTTATAAATTAAATTAAATCTTTCTTTCAAGTTCTCCAATCTTCCACTTCCTTCTTGTTCTTATCTTCAGTATCTTATTAAACCTTTAATTATTCTGTTGCTTTCCGTCCTCTAAAGATTTCTGCTTTGATCACTTGGATTATTTTTATTCCAGTCAGATGACAAGTATTACACAGACTGATATAATATCCACCCTGCAAAGTATGAACATGGTGAAATACTGGAAGGGACAGCATGTAATATGCGTGACGCCAAAGTTAGTGGAAGAGCACATTCGTTCAAGTCAGTACAAGCGACCCAGGCTGTGCGTTGACAGCAGCGCTTTGCGTTGGGCTCCACGAAGACACGCTAATAACAAACTGAGTAAAAAATAGCAAAAACTTATTAAGATGTGATTGTAAAGACTGTATAATTGTAATTTGTGTTTCTATTATGTGTACAAAGACTTCTGTACTTTTTTTATATAATATGTAGCATAGTAATTAATTAAAAGTCATTAACAGTAGTAGCCGATTTTTATTTAATTTCATTTAGGGGCTTCGCATTCGTCCATAATTAAATTGTTTATTACCTGAACACAAAATTGCATAATCGCTCTTCTTGCTTTACGGAATTATTAGGTTTTTTTTTTTCTTTTTGCACTTTTCAGTGCTAAGAATGAATCTGCCTTTCGTTCAAACGAGTTTCTCATGTTGATCTCCTGGCTCTAGTTTGAAGGCACACAGACATTGCCTTGCACCAATCCTCAGAATTTTGTGGAAAATTCGATCAATAAAAGCCTATTTTTTGTTTTTTCCAATTAGGAAGATTCAAGAAGGATTTATAATAATTGAAAGTGAATTTCCAATAGTCTTGGGGCCCAGTTGTGGAAATATATGAGTGTAGACGGGTTTAACTCTGCACTTAGGTACTTTTGTTATTCTTTTCTTTCCAATTAAGTAACTGGAATATTACCTCATTTTTTCTTTTTTTACAAATGTTGAGTTTTCTAGCAATTTTCTTTAAATTTTCTATCAAATAGTCGTTACAAGTTTTACAACTTTTCAAAAGTATGTTTGAGCTCCCTTGCAAAATGCTATTCGTTCGTTTAATACATGTTTAGTTGTTTAAAGTTGACAAAAGTCTTTTCCAAAAGAAACTTTTGTCAACAGATAGTATTTCCACATTCCATTGCTATTACAGATCTTACATACCTTCATCCCTTAGCCATTTGATCACTTCTTCCTCTCCTAGTTCTAAAGCTTTTCTTATTTTAATCTTCTATGCTGTTCTCTTTTGATGTCCAATTATTTTTCTTCTCTTATTTTTAAGTTTCTGCCATTTTTGTAGGGTCCTCTTCATTCCGTTTGATACATAATCACCTAAAAATTAACGAGTAAGTGTTCCTTTTCCAAAAGGATTCCCTCAGTTGATATTTTCCCATTTTATCGCCACCTTTGGATTGTATTTTTAATCTGTTTGGTACTAGGTCATTGCAGACCTTGTAGTCATTGGCAAAATTTCTTTCTATCGATCTATGCCTTTCCTTCTTCCTGCTTTTCTTATTTTAATATTTTTTTTAGTGTGGTCTCTGTTTTATAACCTAATTGTTCTTCTTATGCTCTCTTTGCTTTTTCTCCAGTTTATTTTTCTCGTTATAATTCTTTCAAAATAACAAGTTTTCCTGTTGTATTCAACCATGTTTGATTTTCCTTTCCTGCCAGGGCCGGATTAACCAACAGGCAATTGCCTAGGGCGAGAAATCCATAGAGGCACCTGAAGAATTTAAAAAAATGGATTTATAGTGAAATTACGAATAGTAATAGAGTTCGCTGCCAATAGACTCGACGCTTGGCGAGGCAACTATTAGGTGTGGGTTTGAATTCCCCTCATAGTACATTGGAGTTCTATGTG
Organism: Serrognathus titanus; assembly: GCA_039766575.1. Classification (NCBI taxonomy): domain Eukaryota; kingdom Metazoa; phylum Arthropoda; class Insecta; order Coleoptera; family Lucanidae; genus Serrognathus; species Serrognathus titanus. The sequence goes on along the minus strand of CM077911.1, from coordinate 15,045,633 downwards.
AAAGATAGCATTCTCATGATTCGGACTTGTTCGAACTGGGTTTTGCGTCTCCCTAGTTTGTAGGGCGAATGTCGAAGGAGAAATAATAACATTAAAGTCGGTCACAACCGCCAAACGTTCTTCCCCAAGAAGCCCTTGAGCTTGAGGAAAATATGTGGGAAAAAAACTTAATTTCTTTTCTTTCTACATTATTATAATTGTGTATTTTTTCTTTTCTCTTTAATAAAACTATTAACAGCCGATATATAGGGGCGCCCATATTATGCTAATCCGGCCCTTTCTCCTATTTCTCTGATCACTCTTCCCTCTTAAACGTATTATTTTTTTCTAGGGGATTTTATTATATATGTCTCTGAAAGCTTTTCAGATTCTTCTTCTCACATCCGCTATTTCCTTTAACTTAGATCAACGTAAGCGTGCCAACCTCTTCTCCTGCCTTTATTATTTTAATCTTTTGTTATTTTAACTGCTTCTCTTCTCTTTATAACTCTATGTCTATTTCCTTTCCTTTCCGCTTTGGATCTATGCCATTCTCTTCACCTGCTTTCCTTATTTTAATCCTATTTTTGTGAATCCTCTTTTAATGTCTCACTCTTCTATTATTTTATTGTTTGATGCCTATTTCCTGTTTCCACAATTTAGATCTATACCATCATCCGTGTTTGGTACCATTGCCATTGCCAATCTTGTATGACCTTTAACTCCTAGCCATTGGATCATTTTTTCTCTCAATCAGTATCATCCTTTCTTCCTGCTTTCCTTATTAATACTTTTTTGGTATCTTACCCTTTAATATTGCCCAATTGTTTCTATTCTTTTATCTTTATAATAGTTTCATGTCTACTTTTCTTTTCGCCAGTTTATTTTATCTTCTAATAATCCTTCTAAAATAATAGGTTTCCTTTAGTATTCACCTGTAATTGATATTCCTTTCCTATTATTATACATTTTCTCTAATTACTGTTCCCTCTTAAACAAATTATTTTCATTTTCTTTATTGCTCATTTTACTAGATTTCTTTTACTCTTGCGTATTTTGCTCGTGTTCTCTTTTGATATAACGTCTAATTAATTGTTCTCTTCTCTTTATAGTTTCATGTTTCGCCTAACTTCTCAAATGTTTATAGTTTTATGTCTATTTAATTTTTCCCAGTTTATTTTTTCTCGTAAGAATAATAGTTTTTTCTTTTGTGTATTTGATTATCCTCCAATTCCTCTTCCCACCAATTATTTTATTCCAAAAAATTCCATTATCTTTGTTTCCGAATCGATTGAAAGTTTTTTTCTTACTTGGCTGCCCATTTTTTTTCCTTTTTTTGTTTTAATTTTAATGACTTCTCCTTTGATATTGCCTAATTATTCCTTTTCTCTTATCTCTCTGTAGTGACATGCCCATTTCCTTTTCTCTTCAGCTTAAATTTTCTCGTAGCAGTTGTTGTTTCCAATCTTCCTACTTAAACATTTTATTTTGTTTAAGAACATTCTATTGTCGTTTCACCCAGATTCTTCGCTTCTGCTTTTGTGCCCTTTTCATTAAATTTCTTTCATCTTTCTTGTTTTGTTCTCTTTTATTTATTTTTGTTCATTTTGCTGATATTCTCTTTTATTTTTTTTATTCAATCCACCATACTGTACATTTACAACTGTCACCTCTTAACTTGAACAATTTTTACTTAAACTTTTATTTTAAACTAGTGCCAAATAGTTAAGTTTGAAATCCAAATTTAAATTTTACTGAAAATATTAATTAGGAAGTATTAAATTGTCTCTCTTTGAACACCAATAAATAAAGTATTATAAATTCCAATAAGTGAAACCCTAACTATAAAAGCTTTCTAGCGACGAATGCCAAAACTGCAACTGCAATTCTCGAACGCAAAAGAAAAAAAATTACTCAAGTTTTTACGACCGTCCTGTTTAGTGCACCAAACCGAACCGAAAAAATCAATTAGAAACTGTTGTTTGTTAGAGGAGACGGATCAAGTTTCTATTTATCTACCATATGACTTGAAAGGTGTGCGAGTGGGGCAGACCACGTTTGAAGCAACAGGTGATTGTCAGTTGCCGGTAAACATTAATAGCGAGTGTTTCCGAGCGCATTTGTGCCTTAAAAACACGAACAAAAATATAAACATTGCCGAATGTTGTGCGAAACTGTTTCGTCAGTTGCTAATCTCAGTTGGTGATAGCTTGCCCGTGTTTTTCCCTCCCATAAAACATCCTTACAGTGATTGGATTATTTAAAATAAAAGTTTATTTAATTAAAAAATTTAATACATATAAAAAAAATAATTAAATAACTGAGTGATCAAGTGATTGTTATCGTTTTGAGTTGTGCGCTTGTGTTTGATATGGAGTTCCTTTTTTGAGCAAGGTGAGGATGCAATTATGGTTTAATATTTTTGTCACTTAATTTTGCATCATTTCCTTTCGAATGTTTTTGTATGTATACAGAACAAGGCTGCGGCTTCTTAACATAATACTTCCCATCGTCTTCAAATTTCACAAAATCCGCTATGCCTTTACACCATAAAATTTTGCCTGCACTTAAAGATTCATTGATAAATTTATTGCTGAATTATGCGTAATTTAAAAGCGCTTCCTAGTTACATAAATGTACTTAATTTCGCTGACCAGATTTTTAGTAAACATCGTAAACCATTCGCTAACATACACAAACCAATCGGTTTGTTAATTACGAAATGTTTAAAACTTGCGATTTAAACGAGCTTTAAACGAGTACTAGATCAAATTGTGTGGATGAGTCACCTTTAGAATGTTTCTCAAATTGATTGTTACGATCAAATTCAAGTAAACGCGAAAAGTGGGTTATTATATTTATTAACGCTGGTGTTTCGCTAAGGACACTTGAAAGACGTGAAATCAAGGCTGTTTCACTGCTCTCCATTATTAATCACATAATCACTACGTAAGGACAAAGATGTAAAAGTTTCAATTAACAAGAGTTTCATTTCACTTTCAATTATAACATGAACAACGCTGGTTGTCAACAATAAACTTGTAATAAAGAAGTAAGTTCTTTGCTTAAAATAAATTTGGTTTATTTTCCCATAACAAACTTATTGACTGTTAATTAATTCAATATAAAATAATCTCAGTGAATTTGGTACCTCGTTTTTGAATCAGTTCGTAGTTCGGTATGTTCCAGGCTTCAATTTAGAAATAGTTCTGGAATGGAACGAAAGCTTTGGGTTGCAAATTAGAACCCTTAAATTAACTACATTTTTAGCTCTTGAAAATAATATATTTTTTTGTTGAAATTTTGTCAGAATTTTTGGTGTTGCCTACAATTTTTGTTATAACGAATCCCAGGAAATAATTACCTCTAGGAAATTTTTCACTTTTAGTTTTAGCGTCTCAGTTCTTAAGGATAATTGCACACAATCACCGCTGAACAAATTATTAAATTTCCCAAAAAAATTCCGTTTTTAAATGAAATTGAAATCGAGAGAGACATGAAAAATCAGGATAATCGCTAGGACGTAGTTAAATGCCATAAAAACTTCTCACCAGCAGGATGGTGTAGCAGCCCATGCTGCTGGAGATAGTTTAGATTTCCTTCAAGAGTTTTTTTGGAGATTATGTACTAAGAAAATGAGGCCAGACGAGAAAAGTGTTCCTGTATTAAAAGCTGAAGCAACAAGGGCAATTTTTGAGGAAGATATTTGAAGATCCTCAAAAAAATAAAACGATTACTACCCTTAACAATCGATTAGATTAAAATTAAAAATTGGAAGAGACGAAGGTATAGCAACACAAAAAGCGTTAAAGACCGCAGTGGAAATGGTAATTTTTTGTGAAAATTTGGCTGGCTCCTCAAGTATCAAACGATTATCCTTACGACTCAAAACTGATTGTGTTTGGATTTTATCAGAGCTACATCTGCCTCAGGATGAACGAATGACGCCAACTATTTTGTTACCAGATTTCTGCATATGATAATTGTATTAAATAATTTGTACGTGCATATTTTGTGTGTACCTGCGAGTTATTATTAAATTAAAGAAGTTGTCAAGGACAAGTCAAGGATTTAAATTCGTCGTAAAGGTGTAAAAAAGTTGATCGTCAGTGAACAATCAAGGATTTAAAGAAGTCGTCAAGATCACGTCAAGGAAATAAAGATGTCGTCAAGGACGTTTCAAGGATTTTAAAGAAGGAAACGTTAAGGATTTAAAGGATTCGTCAGGTATAAGTCAGAGATTTAAAGAAGTCGCCGAGTAGAAGGGTCAAGGACTTAAGGAAACAGTTGAAGTTACGTAAAAAGACTTTAAAAGTCGTCAAGGAGGGATAAAGGATTTGAAGCGGTCGTCAGTGAACAATCAAGGATTTAAAGAAGTCGTCAAGATCACCTCAAGGGAATAAAGAAGTTGCCAAGGACGTCTCAAGGATTTAAAAAAAGAAAGCGTCAAAGATTTAAAGAAGTCGTCAAGTGCAGGCGTCAAGGACTTACGGAAACAGTTGAAGTTACGTAAAAGGACTTTAACAAGTCGTCAAGGACGGATAAAGGATTTGAAGGCGTCGTCAGTGAACAATCAAGGATTTAAAGAAGTCGTCAAGATCACGTCAAGGAAATAAAGATGTTGTCAAGGACGTCTCAAGGATTTTAAAGAAGGAAACGTCAAGGATTTAAGGGATTCGTCAGGTATAAGTCAGAGATTTAAAGAAGTCCCCGAGTGGAAGGGTCAAGGACTTAAGGAAACAGTTGAAGTTACGTGAAAAGACTTTAAGAAGTCGTCACGGACGGATAAAGGATTTGAAGGCGTCGTCAGTGAACAATCAAGGATTTAAAGAAGTCGTCAAGATCACGTCAAAAGGATATAAAGAAGTTGTCAAGGACGTCTCAAGGATTTTAAAGAAGAAAGCGTCAAGGATTTAAAGAAGTCTTGAAGTGCAGGGGTCAAGGTCTTAATCCGATCCCAACCTCCAAGAGGTTTTGGGCCCTGAGAGGTCGGTTAGGGAGAGTAAGATAGTGCTGGACAGCACCTTCCCAGTTCTAATGATTTCTTGTAAGGATTGAAATCCTAGAATCCTAGGGTTCTGGAGGTTGTTTCGCAATTTTGCCTACGTACTTGGGGGGTATCATTTTAAACATTTTTGGAAAATGCTCTGATCGTCGTTTTGAAAGGTTGTCCACGTACTTAGGAGTAGTTTTTTGGTAAAATTAACATTCTACTGCGAATTTTGGATGGCACCTTACGAGTTTCGGCAATTTTCTAAAATCTAAACTCATTTTTCATATTGTGATTTGAAATTTTTTAAGATTCAGCGATCTGCTGCGAGTTTTACGACAGTACTTATCTTTAGGGACCGAAATGCCAGAACCAAAAATGAAAAAACACTGTAGATTTTGCACGTTTTTATTTCTGAGGGGGTAATACTTTTTCTGTTTTGTAATGTTAGATCACGTCCCTTTAAATTTAAAATTAAATTTCTATTTCTAAATTTAACTGAAAACACCGGAGCTTGTTGAGATAGATAAATCCATATTGCCATAGTTTTTAAAGACTTCGTAATACAATGATAAACAGATCTTGTCATAAAAAAATTCAATAATTTAACATTGTTCCTTGTCCATTGTCAAAAATGGATAAACATTCGATTAACCTCAAAACCTTCGTATGTGGACAAGTACTATCTTTTACTCGTCGACGTTGGTGGAAATGACCCGCACTAAAAGATATTTTGAAAGCCGGCAATGTGTTTATTCTTAAAAAATATATTAAAATAAATTGTCTGAATTCAGTCCCTTCGCATAACCTAAATTTTATTTTTTGACAGTTCTTGCGACACTCACAGTACCTTTTATTTCCAAGGCTAACTCGAAGTAGGTTTTTGTTGAACACTCGTTACAAATCCACTAATCACGGGTTTGCCTATAATCGGTAAACCTTTTCTCATGCTGAAACCCTTACTTACCTCTTTCTCTTTCTTTAGTTAGTCTATATTATATAAGTACTACCTTCTATGATCATGGTAAGCGTGTATGCTCGTGGACAGTTAAAAGAGAACGCTTAATACAAATACATAAAAGAGATAAAGCCAAGTTTTATTGCTTTTCGTTTTCTTTTAGCATTTTTACATACCCATAAGTCAGGAATGTGACTTATCAATTTGTTTCTAAAAAGAAATGTGTAATTGTTACTGGAAGCAAAGTTTTGAATACGTGCCGTGTACTTTTTAATTATTTTATCATTGGCTAAGTTTGAAGCCTGGTATGTAAGAAACCACGATTAAACACACCACAGTTTCTGAACAGAATTGAATTAAATCACAGGGGATTGGGAAGTTCTAAGTTCCTGAAAATTTGGGAATTAGTTTAAACCTACCTTCTGGATTTGATTCTTCAGTTTCTCCAATGCATATATATTACTTCTACTAGACACTCTGTACTGATGTTAAATATATTCTTATTATAATTAGTTTCGGTTGACTCAGGAAATTATTACTAAGTCGTTTACGTACGACTTTAATTGCAGAAAGTGTGAAAAAATTTAAGCATACTTAATAATTGCTACCTGTGTAAATCTCTGGGTGTACGACGAGAAAGGAACGTAATTACAATCTCTAATAAGTGCTGAAAATGCTGTAGACATAATAAATCATTTCCGTATGCCAGGATACTCCTGATGGATTATTTATGCATAGATACGCACACGCAAATTACAAAGTTTGTGAATGCGGCGTAATTATGCAATGTTTTATTTCTGAAACGCCAGGCTAAAGTGAAAAGTGTAAGAGGGATTGATTACTACTTTGATACTAAAGCTTTCACAATAGACATGCTAATTACAGCCTTATTTTGAATTGTATATCTAATAATGTGTAGGTATTGATTTACTAGAGCAGTAAGCCGAAGGTAAAAGTGTAACACTTCGGAAGGATTTAAAAGGGGACAAGAAATAATTATAAGGATATAAACGAACAAAATAAAGAATTCATTCAAATTAAATGAAGCAGTTTTTGGAATTGATGACACTTATTTCAGCGTGTACTTCTAAAGAAGAAACGAATGAGTGCTGATAGTCTTTTGGCCGTGTAAAGGAAGGTTTCAAAAATAATTTAAAATTAAATTTGTGACCCCAGTAATTTGATTCCTGTAGGTTGAGTTTATTTGCACAACGAGCTCTACGGAAACTGAATAAAAATTTATGAAAACGCTTTTTATATTAAATTTAAAAAAATAGGAGCATTTACTTTGTGATGTAATTGGGTTTGTGATAAGCGACAATCAAGCGGATGGTTGATACAAAATTTTAATCCCGATAATATAATAATCTTGAAGTTTATTCCTATTACACAGATTAGATATTAATTCAGGTCCAATTAAATTGGCTTGATAAGACACAAATTTAAAAAGTTGCTTGAATTACGTATCGGAAGGTAAACTTAAATAAATCGTTACAAAACGAAATACAGTTGCAAAAGTTTTATGTTGGTTTTATGTTATTCTCATTATTTTATTCTATTTGTAAGATAAAATAGGCCCTTCTTGCTTCAATTGCAGTCAATTTCTTAAATTTAACCAAATGCGCTACTTTCTTTTGGTTATTCAATCATTTCAAAAAAAGGATAAAGTTCCATTTCAGTTGGCACAGAGTGTATTTTCAAACAACTAGAAAACTACTTTTTTCTTTCGTTCCTTATTTACTTAAATGTATTTTTCTTACAATTTCTTTCTAAAAATATTAATGAATGTTGAATTGAAATCTGTCCTATTCAAATATGATTCCCAATATTTTATTCTAGAAAAATTGAAGTAATAAAACGTCGTTTCCTCACACTTTCATGCGACTATCTAATAGTAGTATTAAATTTTTGCTTCCGACATGTGAATTTTATTTAATTCCTTTGTTAAACGTATACAGGACGTTCGACTTCCTCAATAATTAATTTTTCCCTCTTTAAATATAAGTCGTTTAATTACATGGGTAATAAAATAATTTTCTGAATTGATAGTGATTGAATTATTTCTTTAATCTTAAGTATTTTGTACGTTTTTTCAGATTTAGATAAAATCTGAGTGCACGTGTGCACTCCTTAGTCATTTATTAAAATTTATCAACTTATCACCAACACGTAAACGTAGGAAACCACATTTGTAGATATCACTGCTCTTTCTCCAAGAAATGAGAAAAGATGAGATTAGAAAAACTCACAGAAACACAAAAATTTGTGAAGCTGCATGAGTTGCATAAAAGAAAGCACGAGATTTACAACTTCGTTTTATTAACCATCACGAATACAGACGCTAATTAATATTTATTCAAAAGTTTCTTCGAAGCGCTTCAATAACCACAACTAATTGCATTTTACACTCTGAAACGGCTGTGCTAATAAACGCGGCTGTATTTCTATTTGTTTTCACAGAACACTTTTATACAGGGTGAGCTTTTATTTCTATTACAAGTAACTTTGACGTAACAATCGATAATTTTAGATCTCAAATCCTGCGATTGATTTTTGACATAATAGTGAATGGTGCAGAGTTGAGCTTTTAAATTAGCCAAATTACATGAAATACGTTCTACCTAATTTTGAATGACACGTGTTTTACCAATTCGGATGGTATTTGTTGTGTTTCTTAAAACAATTGGAATTACGCGTGACATGTAGGTGAACGTGGGATAATGAGAGCATATGGGCCATAAGAGCCAACTTGGTTTAGATATAACTAACAAACCAAAACCCTCGGAATTTGGTGGAGCAGTATCTCTTCCTGCCCAGGCTCCATTGACAATCCTTTTATCTCAAAAAACAATGCCAGTAAACACATGTTGTAAATTGTAAAAAGTTAAACTCTTTTTTTCTTAATTTTATTTCCGTTGTTTAGAAGATATTTGGAGAGACCAGTGTATTAAAAACGAATTAAAAAGGATGCACCAACCTTCTGCAAATCAGATCAGTTCAATACAATGGTCGATTCCTCAGAGAAAAACAGATGATCTTTGTTCCCCCCTTTTTTGCGTTTTAAGTTTGAAAAGCGGCAACTTTTGTAATTCTCCAAATTTGAATTACATATCTGCAATTGAATTAGTGGAAGCACCAAGAAGATATGTAAGGCGAAAAGAAAAAGAAACGGTCTATAATACCATACGTTTGGAGAAAAGGGATAGCAAGAAGACAAAAGAAAAGGCAACGAGTGATGTAAGCCTTCAAGGAAGAATGGAAGAAAATGGACTCCAGTCGTTGGACAATACTCGAAAACATCGAGGAGAATAGTTTTTAGGGAAAGAGCATTGGCTTCCAAAATAAATACTTCTTTGAAAAGCACACGGGCCATGGAAACAGGAAGTCCATTGAAAGGATGGCAAGAAGGCGATGAGTAATCTAAATCTTTAAGGAAGAACGGAATATCATAAGAAATGGACTCCAGTCCTTCTCTAAAACATCAAAGAGGACAGTTTTTAGGAAATGAGAACTGGCTTCCAAAACAAATACTTCATATAGGCGATGGAAGTATGAAGCCCATTGAAAAGATGGGGCAAGAAGGCTTAAGTAAAGGCAGTGAGTGATCTAAATCTTTAAGGAAAAATGGAATTCTATTGAAAATGGACTCCGGACACCGGGCAATATTCTTGAACATCGACAGAAAATAGTTTTGGTTGGTTTGGAAAGCACATAGGCGATGGAAACTGGTCCCAAATGAAGGGGTGGCAAGAAATGATCTAAACCTTCACAGAGAACAATGTGAGGTCGTTGGAAGTAGGCTCTAGTCATCAGGCAATGTTCGCTCTAAAAGGGAATGATTTTTGTAGACGAAAATTGGAAATCAAGATTTGAAAATTCTAGGATTATCATCTACAATCGAAAAATTAAAACATCTCCAAAAAGTCATAAGGAATAAGGAATAGGACTTCAAGTGAAAACTAGGCGAAAAAGTTCCATTTTCCAAGTTGCTTTTAGTCTGCAAGAAGAGAAATGAAGAGTCTCTAGTAAAATCCTCAAGCGGAGAAGGAGGCTTGGGGAATCTGTATCTTTAATTAAGAAATAGTCAGGCCAAGAAACTTTCAGTTTGCAAACTAATTTTAGTCTGCGAGATGGCAGCTAGTTACACTCAATCAACGTGAAGGGAATTGAAGCATCTTCAGTAAGTCCTAAGGAGGTGGAGATTGGAGGCAACCGTTTGCTTCGGAAAAGCGAAGTCTTCTGACGAAAAAAGAAAGCCCAATTTTACAAACAAGTTTTAGCCCTCAGGAGGACTGAACGCGAACAAAATGGAAACCTAAGAAGTCCTAAAGAAAAAGGATTTGGTTCGAATGAGAAATACGACTTCTAGTGAAAACTAAACCAAAGAGCTCCATTTTCCAAGTTGCAATAACGGAGTCGGTTGAGAAGCATCTCCTGTAAAGACCTAAGAAGGAGGAGGATGAGATTAGAGACTTCTAGTTAGAGGCCGAGGTTAGAGGCTTCAATTAAGAAATTCAATAAGAAATTTTCAGCTTCCAGCAAAGCCCTAAGGTGGAGAAGGAGGAGGTTTGAGGCATCTGAGGCGTCAATTAAGAAACAGTGAGACCAAGAAACTTTCAATTTGCAAATTTTTTCTAGTCCACGGGATGACAGTTGGTTCCATTCAACGTGAAGGGATTCGAAGCGTCTCCAGTAACATCCTAAGGTGGAGGAAGAGAAGGAGGTTTGAGGAATCTGTATTTTTAATTAAGAAAGAGTCAGGACAAGAAACTCTCAGTTTGCAAACTGCTTTTAGTCCGCTCCATTCGGAATTTGGTGGAGCAGTATCTCTTCCTGCCCAGGCTCCATTGACAATCCATTATATCAAAAAACAATGCCAGTAAACACATGTTGTAAATCAAGACTTGTGTTGCTATTTCTTGTAAGTTTTAGATTTTATATTACTACGTTGTTAATCTATTTTATGTTTATTATATTTATAAAAAGTATTACATTTTATGTTGTGTTATGAAAGGAAAGTGTATTATTTACTTTATTAATTGTAGCAGTTATTTGTTAAAACACGTTTATTTAGGGAGCAATCGGTTTGCCTTCTTTCATGATTCTCTAATAATGTAGGAAATAAGAACCAATTCCATTTTTATACTAAATGAATTATAATTTCTGTTAGTGGTCAGTTAATGAGTCAGTTACTACATTTTAATGGTTTCTCCTTATACAAAACAGCAGAAAATTGTTGAGAAAATACAATTTATACAATAATGAGAGTAAGTGGCTCTCATTCGCCCACTTAAGGAAAAATATATTTGGAAATTAATCATTAATCGCAATCCTTTTGTAATAATTTAAATCGCAATTTTAATTAATTAAAATTGACAAGCGGGGATAACCAATTTATATGAGTTGTTAATTAGCAGGAAATGAGAAGAATGTAACGTGCATCTCCATTATAGTTTCTTTAAGCGAATTCAAATGAAATGGGATATGATACGTATACAGCTTGAGTGAAGCAAGTAGGTTGGCGACGCGTGCCTCGGATGTATTCGAGGCGACCGGCCTTGTCTTGCATTGGAAAACGAAACGATGAACGCGTATTTAAAGATTTTATTTTAACTGGGATTTCAATAATTCTTGTTACAATATTGTTATAATTGCCGCTATACATTTGCATAACGCAATTATTATTGTTTGTAATTAAACAATACTTCCATAAATATTACAGAAATTAATAAATGAAAAATCTTCTCTGATAATGGTTAAATTAAAAAGTATTCACAACGATAATATAAAAACATAATAATGTACCAGAAAAACGATTTCTCACATTGAACGAAAGATTTTACAGAATGAAGATAAAAATGAAATAAACTTAAAGTAATTCTGGTCAAGAAATAATAAATATATTAAATATCTTTCAATTTTTTTATTAATTTTGCGGATGGTTGTAACAAAAGGAATTGGACGATTTACAAATTTTTCTTTGAATAAATTAATTCGTTATAATTTGTACTTTCTCAGATACACTATAAAGAACAATTAAAATAAATATTATATTATAATAAAAAATATATATTTGTAGCTCAAAAACAACTTTAAAACCTGCACGCTTCGAACTGGAGGCGTGAACTGATACACGCTAGCGCAAGCTCCCCCTCTACTCCTACACAACTTCGTCCGAATTTACTTCTATCCACCTAGTTGGAAAATTCAACCTGTATGTATTATTATCACCAGCAACACATTACATAATAAAATTACGTTACTTACGTGACAATAAAAATTAAAGAACAAGACCTTTGAAAGATGAAGAACGTAAATTTTCGGTCTACTACTAGGATCTACTTCGCAACTTCTCAGACGGTTTTTCTTAATTCAGACGATGTAGTCGCATTTTTTAATTCTACATGAAATGTAATCATCAAACTTCGGACATTTCAGAGCGCTGCCATAGTTATACAATACAAGAACCAATGAAAAGTGCCCAATCATTGCGTAGCCAGCCATAGCAACGCTCTGAAATGTTCGAAGTCTGGTAATCATTAGCAACAACCTTAAATTTCATCTCTTAACTGTTTTAATTGCCTCTTTTAATTAATTGAAATTGACGAGCGGGAATAATCACTTATATGCGGGAATAATTTTGCAGGAAATGAAATGAGTGGGATGTGTATGTGCACTATTTATTCTAGGTACAAGCGAATCCAAATATATTGGAGTAGTTAGACCAAGAGATTTAAAAAAAAACGATTCCATCCCACATGGCCTTTTGAAGCAAACGTTTCTTTCTCAGATTACGCTTAATTCTACAGTTTTCATTTCTACCAATCAAAAAGCCAATTAAATAAACTAATCGCACCTAATGGACATTATGTTGCGGAAATAGTGGCCGCGAGTGATTAACAAAAACTTCGCAGACACTTTCTCTTAAGGCACCTGATTAATTATGATGAATAATTTAACGAACTGAAATAATCAGAAATTAACTGTGTATTTCAAATACTTTGTTTTCGGTGAACTGAAAGCGAAATAGTGCATAACCTTAACATAATGAAGTATTATGAAACTGCTGTAAATTTTATTTTTTGATGCAAATATGATTTTCAAATTGAAAACCTTTGGATTGCATGAGTACACTGGCGACTCCAATTAAACGGATTTAACCTACGTGCGTCAAACAACACGATTTATTTTATCGGTAATCGCAAGCCATCGAGGATTTTATGAAAGGATCATTGAATTCTATAACTCCCATGCAAATTGCTCGCCGTGGGCTTGCACAATTTCAAACTCCGGTGAAATTAAACCGCTTCGATTTATTGCATATACAGTTCCAAATTGGGCGAAGATTTATTATAATAAACTTTAGTACTGAGATATGTGTTCACTTTTACTATAAGAAAAACGTACAGATTACTTTAAGAATTTTATTAACTTTCGTTTATAAAAAAAAGAAACATTGAAATCTCAAAAATACATACATATATAAACTGCACAGTTTCGCACTTACATACAATATTGTTTAAAAACTCTGTATCTGCATTATTTTTTATAACAAACTGCTAGATTAGCACGAGCAAGTTTCAATCCAGAACAAGTAACAAAGTCCAAACACGTCGACATTTAATAGAACGTCTTTCAAAACATGACTTGCACTTGACAATGCGAGAAAGAACCGTCGCAGTAAATAATGCCAGAAGTACCGTTGCAAGTTTTTGATTTGTTTACAAAACTTTTTGCAATCTCACATTTTGGTGAACCAGTGCGTAAAGGAATTCGTCTACGCATGGGCGACCAACACACAAAAGTTACGAATGCAATAAACTTTCAAAGTTTAACATTTTTTAACACCTTGAATGAAGTTATTTGTTAAACCTTTTCTAGGAACTTGATTTTTATTGCTTTTTTAATATCTACTTTTATAAGTTCTTGATTAATTGACGCATACTTCTAATAACACTTGATTCGCTTTGGTAATATTGTGTAAACTCAGACTATCTATTATGCGATAATCACAGTTAGATTATGACTTATAAGATTAACTCAATTGCATTGATTAATGAATAGCTACTATATTTAAGTACGTATGTATATTACTTTAATACGCGATTCATAGATAGCAAGCCTCGAGAATGTAAAGAGCACGTTCATGACTTAAAACCATTTTAAAGAAATTACAAGAATATGTAGTTAATATAAATATACAGGGTGAGTCTTTTCAATGAATTTTCTTTTCTGAAAATTAAGAAGACAAGTTTCGTGTATCACCCCGTAGAACTACCCACCCACATAAGATACATAGTTTGAATCAAACGGAATATTTTGTTTTCTTCTTTATTTATCATCGTTCAGGTTCATCATAAGAAGTCATAAAGTCAACGAACCTCTCACTGCATCCAAAAAATAATTTCGCAAATTACGTTCGAACAGCCACAATATCTGCCCGCGTCATTACCAAATTGAGTAAAAAGAGATTAGTGATTTCATGGCAGTTGAGTGGAGAGCTTGGTCGATTCGTATTTCGTTGGGCAATTTTTGAATACGAAATTACCTGGAACGATATCGATTAGTGGCGGCGGTAAGTTTACGTGCTCTGTGTTCATACCGAAACTAATTTATGTAGGGCGAGTTGAGGTGAAAAGTTCCACGGCTAAATCCATGTATTAAGTGAAAAATTGCCGGCGTCATTTGTATAAGTTACTGAAAGAAAAACAAAAGCATAATCGATTACGTTAAGTGACTTTTTGCATTTTTTATTGCAGTTCAAATTCGTCAAGCTCTCAGGTCTCCTTAATAAGAGACCTGACAAAATGAAGGATGATTTTAGAGTTTTCTAGAACTAGGCGTTGGCCATCTTATTTCATAGTTATAAGGGGGTTTATAAAACTGCATTAAAATCGATATCTGACCTACAAAGACATGGGGGAACAAGACACACGAAGTTCTCACTGCACGCCATCAAGTCATTATGTTACATAAATCTTAAAATTATTTGCATAATTTTAATAGAGTAACATAATGTCAGTGCCACATGTGCAAGGCAGAACTGAAACATCATTGTTTCTTAAAAAGTATTTCTTTTAGTTTCAAAACGATACCCTTTTTGTACTAATACGAAAAAGTAACTGTAACATGCTCTCAATATTCAATTCAAGTTTCATAAATATTAAAACTAAATTGCCTTTAATATTTGGTACTTTTCGCAACAGTAGCTTATATCCAACAAGTATTATGATTCCTGAAATGTTGCCCAAAACCTTTGGCACGGGCCTCGTAAATAACATCTTCAATTTACTTCAATTTTCTGAAACCATTGTATCATTGAAGTCCCCACGACTGTGACAACTGAATTCCCAATGTATTCACGTGTTTACGTTCGAAGAATTTTAAAAATGCGATGGTCTACCTTCTTTAAACTCGAAAGCAAAATAAAATTAGGAAGATGTTGGATATGAATGCACTGAGATCATAGAATATATCCAACTAACTATCAACTCTGGGCTGATTCATCTGTTAGATCATTTTCTAGTTGGTTCAAAAAATTAAGTGAAAGTAAGTGCTTTGTAAAGAAGAAATATTGAATCCCATCCATCTGTTAGATCAAATTCTAATTAACTTATGCAATAATCGCATTTACATTTAGATACTCATTGATCTGCTTACAGAAGTTAATTTAAAATGCCATTCATCAAAATATTTTACGGTCCGAGATTTATCCTTATGAAGACTTGAGTAATTGAAATCGTTTAATAAACCTAACTCCCGCTGTTGATGCATCATGAAAGGGCATACCGTTTAAGTAGTTAACATTTTTAATTACAAAGTTGCACCTTCTTAGAGTCAGAAAACTTCTGTTCCGCAATTGTTAACGTTTAGAAGCGTTATGGGACTCGTCCAAAAGCTAAACAAGTTATTGATATTTGGTAATCAAAATGAGAGATTCAAAAAAGCCAAATTTGTTATAATTATTAATAGCAGCAATGTCGTCGCAATGGGCTTACTGCAGGAGGGAGGGAATCGTTTTAACGTGCCCAAGTAATTGCATAGTTTTGAGCTTCATTCCAAACCTAATACAAATTTATTCACAAGCGTTGTATAGGGTGTTACTATACTTGAGTCATTTAATAATATTTTAGTTGCGATTACTGCCAGACGTATGGAACAGACGATTTCGTATATTCCTGCTGAGCTTTCGAACCTCTGGGCTTAATATTAGCGCAGATAATAGATATCTCCGGATAGCCAAGGAGATAGGAACGAATGGACGCTCTAAAAATAGTTTGTTAAATACTCAACAGATGTCACTTTACATCACACCACTTACTTGTTACTGATATTTATTATGTTATATATATAAATTATAAGTTTATAGTAAATGTCTTTGGTTTATTATCTTGATTTAAAAAGATTTAATTTATTGGGGCGATGGGAAAATTTATTAAACAGTTTCGTGTCAGATTTTCACATTATAGTAATAGATGGCGCTCATATAATTACGGTCACTACTTCGAATTTTGCAAAACTACTAAAAAATTCTGTGAGAGCATATGCGCGAAGTATGCTAAAATGTGGTGCCAACTATTAATAGCGAGTGTTGCCAGTTTTGTAGTAGATGTCTCTTCAGTTTAGCTACAGATTTGCAGGTTATAGTAACAGATGGCGCCAATATAATTTTGGTTTCGAATTTTTCGGGGGCTAACAAAAATGCGAGAAATTTGCCGGAATATGATGGCAAACATCAATAAGCACTGTTGCCAGAAAAAAGTATAATTTTTACACTAGGTGTCTTTTAAGTTTCGCAATATATTTTCATATTATAGTAATAGATGGCGTTATTCGAAAGTACTCTAAAAATACAGTAAATAAATATTTTAAATAGAAAACTTACGTAGAAGGTGAGTGATCTATAAGATGTTACATACATATTGTTTTATTTTCAAATAAAAACCACGAAAATTCTCACAAATAATTTATTTTGTTGGATTATGTCGTCTGGCGTCACTTCTCTTTATTAAAAAATAAACCATAGAGTGTGTTTTTCACATCGTTTTCAAAAAGTTTAGTATTTTTTTAACCTTATTTCCATAGCAACAGGGTTTACGCATAAAAGGGGTTTTCATTTACTATGGAAACTATGCCTGAAATTCTGTCATGCAAAGCTAAATGTACAAAAGCATGTATAACCCCAGAAACTGCTTTAGTATTTAAGAGTGAGTTCAGAATACAATTTCTGAACGCACCCATGCAGTTCTACCGTGATATTTGGAATTCGTTTTTCATTTTTATACTGAATGGATTTAAATTAATTGATATATTGGAAATAAAGTTAAGAGTAACAAGTTATCGACTTAATTATATTGAAACGAAAAAAAAAACCGTAACAGATTTTAGCAATCGGTAATATGATGATCAAAATGTAAAAGGTCAACGTTGAAGTCCTGTGCACTTTCTTCTTGATACGACATTACTTTTACATCGAAAGTGACAAAGATCGTGCGAGTACACTAAACGTAATACTTTTATTTTTATAATTATCACGCCATCTAGCTCTCGATGTTCCTAGAAATTTCGAGGAGCAGTTCTAGGTGGTGCGAGAATTGTACTCGAAAGTGCTGGAAAGATTAACCAACCCTATGTAAAAACCGAACTGAGTGCACGATTTAAGTCAGTCAGAACAATAAATAATGGATAAATAGATAAATAATATGTTAAACGAATGTAAAACTATTAAATCGTTTTTAATATATTATCGTAATCATAAGAGATGAGCCCTGCGTCATAAATTATACACGTTTGGCGTTGAAGTAACATCCTGTATTCTTTTCTTACTCACTATTGCCATGAAATAAGGACGGCATGTCTTAGCTTAAGTGAAAAGTACGTCATTGCAATCCTTGATATAGTTTTACAATAAAGCTAAGACGCCGTCCAAATTCCATGGCAGAGTTGATAAAAAATTTAAAAATCACTTGGTGTTTGAAAAGAAGAAAAAATCTACAATGAAGAAATATACTAGAAATGTATTTTATCATCTTCTATCTAAACTCCGTTGGTAAAAAAATTGCGTAAATACTGTACACTATTCAAATTAGTCAAACAATACGATGACGTAATGGTGTTGAGGATGTCAGCGCTGTTATCGTTGTCAAAAATTGATGTACCGTCGTTGTTACATAGCTCGTTCAGTTATTTTTTGGTGTTATCTTTGTTCGATTAGTGTTATTTGTGATTTGAACGATATTCAAGCCCATAATGTATCATAGGTGTTAAGAAATCATTTAAGAGTTATGTTATTTTAACTACACTTGCTTAATACGTTTCAGTCGTTCAAATTAGTGCGTATCATCAAATCACAAATAACAGTAATCGCGCATCAAATAACACCAAAAAAATAAGTTATGTTACGATGATCCATCTGTCAATTTTTTACAGCGAGAGCAGTTATGTTAAAGATAACAGCGCTGTTATCTTTAACACCAACGATACATCATACACCTGATTAAAACCACTTGTGCATCACTCTAAAAATTGTTGATGTATTTAAATGAGGTGTTATCCAAGCGCAGTTAAGATAACGTAACTGTTGAATGTAATCTTAACAACCATGGTACATCATAGGCCTGATTCTTGTTTGTTGATGTAGGTTTAGCACGCCTGAAAAAATTCAAACACTAACTTGATTAAAAATGCATGTAAATTTGTGTTTGTGCAAGAAGTGTTTTTTAAGCAAGTGGGTAGATATGCCAAGTCGTATTTAAAAATTTTAAGCCTTAATGAAAATATTTTTCGAGCAACGTATACATACAGTGAGAGTCTCTAACTTGGAATAAATACGGTAAAGCAGACAGGTTTTCGGAAATATGCTCGGACACGTCGATTAGTATTTTAAATTGCGCTCTTTTTCATGTAAGAACATTTTATACAGCGTGTCCCAAATTTGAGATATGAGGTCATCGACTATTTTTTTAAATGGCAATCCTATTTTTCTATGACTATTCTTAAAGTGTAATATCAAGTTATACATGCCTACCAAATTTCAAATTTTTATTCCTTGTCATTTGAAAGATATTTAACATACATTAACTTATTCAAAAAATGGAGAAATCTGAAACTCAATAGTCATAAATACACTTCACTAAATGCTCAAAATGTTGTCCATGTACTAATTGACAATACCCTAAATGGAACTTAAACTCCTCTTGAACACTTCTAATTACTTCGGCGGAAATTAGCGTACACTCCTGTCTTATTCGTTCTTTCAACATCTCAATATTTTCTGGTTTGGTCTTAAAAACTTTGCTTTTCAAGTACCCCCATAAGAAATAGTCAAGCGGTGTTAAATCCGGAGACCTGGGTGGCCATTCAAAGGGTCCTCTTCCACCAATCCATCTGCCTAGAAATACATCATCCAGATACTCACGGACAGGTCTTGCAAATTGAGGAGGAGCACCGTCTTGTTGAAACCAGATGTTTCTATTTGGGACATCAGCTTCAACCGGATCAGGAAACAGAGTAGCCAAATTCGGAACCAGTTCTTCCTGTAAAAAATCTAAATATCTCGCTCCATTGAGATTTTCCTGGAAGAAAATTGGTCCTATTACTCGATCACCAACAATCCCTGCCCAAACATTGACTTTTTCTGGAAATTGAGTGTGGCCTTTCCTCATCCAGTGTGGGTTGTTGTCTCCCCAATAACGACAATTTTGACGATTTAACTGACCATTTAACATAAGCGTTGATTCATCAGAAAACAGGACGTTTTCTATGTTTAGAAAATTTCTGTTTAGTAGATCCATCATTTGTTCGCAAAACTGGAGTCTTCTATCCGGATCATCTTCGGTGAGTTCCTGGAGGATTGCCATTTTATAAGGATGCAATTTTTGCGCTTTAAAAATTCTTGCCACTGACGACTGGCTAATTTCGACTTCCCTAGCTATCTTCCTAGTGGAGACATGACAATTTTCTTGAACAGAGAGAAGTTTGACCTCCTCATTGAGCGCACTCTGACGATGATTATTGGTTTTTCTTAAATGCCCGTTTTCCCGAAACTGTTTTTCAATCTTGCTTACGGTACTTTGCGATATGGCTGGTAAATCAGGATATTTCTCTCTGAATAAGTGAATAACTTCATTTTGTGTTCTTGTCCTGTCGCCGTAGCCAATCATCATTAAAATTTCAATCTTGTGGGTTTCAGTTAAGTAAGGCATTTTGGCCGATTTTTCAACAAACGGTTTTTATCACAAGACGACAAACTAATAGTCTCCTCACTCAACACGAGTCGAATGCGATGCTGCTTTTTTTTACTTGCTCTTAATAATTCAAATGCTTTTATAACATTGTGATAAGACGTCAACCCAGTTTGACAAAATATTAGTTAATGTATGTCAAATATTTTTCAAATGACAAGGAATAAAAATCTTGTATAAGCGCTTGTAGTAGGATCGATCTTTTCAGTATAACGTTTATTTCATTATAATTTTGAATATCGTCATTTTTGCTGTAAAAAATGCCTAAAAAGAACGAACTTAGTGAGCATTTACATTTACGAATTCAGTTCTTGCACGAACAAGGCAACACATAGCCAGAAATAGCCAAAAGTATTAAACGTTCGCATTGTACGGTGCATTCTGTCCTGAAACGTTACGCGGATACCGGATCACATGCGAACCGAACAAGATCAGGTAGAAAACAGATAACTTCGGACCGTGAGGATCGAAATTTAATTCGAGTCACTTAAAAATCGAAAGAAAACTTCCTCCGAGCTCGCTGCCAGTTTATCCGAGGAAATCGGGAGACCGATCAGTGCCAGAACGACCAGAAGAAGGCTTAATGAAGCTGGCTTGAAAGGCTGTAAAGCAAGAAAGAAACCTTGGCTTTCAGAAAAAAATAAAAAGTCTCGTTTGGAATGGGCTATAAGTACCAACACTTTACAGAGGATTGGGCAAATGTTGTGTGGTGCGACGAATCAAATTTTGAAATAATATTTGCTTTATATCACTTGTAATTTTGAATTCGTTTGCATCTTCTACACTTCGCCAGTAAAAAGTTATACGGTGCGTTTAAAATCTACGTTTCTTTAATTAATTGTAAGGTATTTGGAACTCCTGGTGTAGCTTACGTGAGGCGGAGAATCGGTGAAGAATACCTTCCGGAATACGGGTACCAACAGTGAAACACGGGGGAGGCAGTGTAATGACCTGGGGTTGTATGACAGCCGACAGTGTAGGCGAAATGTTTGTTTGTGAAGGTCGAATGAACTCCCACACTTACATAAACGTATTAGAAACGACATTGCGGCATTTTCCAAGATGTTTGGTGATAGAAATATGGAAGAAATGCTGTATCAACAAGATAATGCATCCTGCCACAAATCTGCAGATACCATGAAGTGGTTTCAAGAAAACAACACTAACCTCCTGGATTGGCCTGCACAAACCCCAGAACTAAATCCCATAGAACATTTATGGGGGATTCTAAAGCGTGACATTAGAAAGCATCCACTTACATCTAAAGCAATTTTAAGAAACGTGTTATTGAAAGAATGGAATAATATTATCGCAGAGGAATGTCATACTCCACCGAAAAGAATAGCTGCAGTGATTACCCAACAAAATACTAATTACCTTAATAAATTGTTATTATTTTGTACCTAAGACCCCACTCCAACAGATTTTCATGATACAGGAGTTAATGTAAGATGCCTAGTACTTTTGGCCTAGGCTGTAGATCGTTGTTGCAGGTTTGCAGTTTCTTAAAAAAAAGTAAAAAATAGGACCTTAATTTCATGGATAACCTGCTGTTTGTTTTGGGTCAATTTGGATTCACCAATAGACGTATTGACGGAAGTATCGATTGAATGATCTTAGAGAAACGTACTTAGCAAAGCGAAATCACTTTCAACAACGCCAAAACGGAACAAAGCAGCGCTCGTGAAAGTGTTTGTTTCCATTTACGTCCAGTATTTTACTTTCGACGTGCGGAACGTTCCGTCTAACTGTACTTACATGCAAATAATTACAACCTTGAAGGCTGGTGGAAGTTCTCTTTTAGTTCGCCCATTATAGGATTACGATTAGTAATGAACGTTCGAAGGCGCTTTCGAAGAGCGAGCTGTTAACGTACTCGTAGCGGTACAGGTGTAATGAATAGGCGCGAATAATTTTAATTATTTTAAATACTTTTAACTGCAGAGTCATATTAAATTATTAGTCGATTTTTTTTCTCCTGGCGTATTTATGTTAACAAAATAATTCCTTCCATAAATTTTGCTTATTATTAAGAAATCCTGAAGGCTAGAGTGTAATAAAACCAATTCTAATTCTGATTGACTAGCATTTCTAATACCTCGGCTTACTTTTGCGTAATCACAGGTTATCTAATACATTTCCCAACGTCTATGACTCGCATAAAAACTGACGGTATTCGCCGAGATGTACCGATTATTGTGTTTGCTATGGTTAGCTGGAAATTTGTCACGCGTCGAAATCGAACTATTTACTTTCAGATTGCGATAGCTAATTAGCTTGTTATTTAAAATTACCTCATTTGCTGTGGCGCTCTGAAGCATAAACAGGCGGCGACTGAAAGGTGTTATTTAGGGATTAATTAAGGCTGAACAGTTTTCAGTGAAATGCAAATTAACGATCTTAGTTCCTAATATGGTCACGTGTGTAATTAATTATAAAAGTTATCGACAGGTATTACGCGGACAAGTCATTTATATTAAACTTTAATAAAAAATTGATCATTTGAGGAAAATATGTCGATTTGTTAAAGAAGTTTATGTTGCTTTCGTGTTGATGACCGATAGTTGCAGGTACGTTCTTTGGTGTCGGGACAGTTGCGCTCCAGCACATTTGTGAAGAAAACATCCCTCGTTCTAAATTTAAGCCAACATCTATAAACACCTACACACAAAAAAGTGATAAAATAATTTTGATTATTAAACGAACGAGTTCTTTTGTGCACAAAAAATCTGCTATTTGCATATGAAAAGTTTATTTTAGTTTAGATTTACATCTGTGCAATATATTTTATAATTATGGAATATGTAATTCGATTTTTATTTTTATTCTCTACAACTGAAAGTACACGCATAATATAGTATGCAAAATAGGAACGCAAATCTTAACTTGCCTTATCGGGTGTCAGGTTGTACATTCGTGCGTTGGTGTGCAGGTTCGCAACTGTTCCGAATTCTCTCCTGTGTCCTAACCATTTTGTCCATTTTTAAACTTAGATGAAATGATCTTCGTCTTGAACTTTTATTATTAATACCTATATTGTTACGAATTTGGACCAAGTAAATCAAGCTCACATATAGAATATATAATTTACTTGCACCGTAAACTGAAGAAACGGCGACGACTTTATTTTATATAATTGCATCGCACGTTATATAAAAACTTTCAAATTTTTTAAATCGCGGAAGCCATTACGTGCGAGTTTTGTAAAAAGGGGCCACTTGAACGTAAATTATGAATACGGCGTAGCTACGTTAATCAATTATGTTGCAAAATAAGAACGCGCACGTTCCGGCAACGCATATTTAATAGACGCATTAGCTTATTTAAATTTTAATCCGATTTGCGAAACCTTTTCTTGATCAACGTACGTATATACCTAAATTACTGCCCCAGGTAAATATTCCGTATACATAATTACAGGGTTAAATAAATGAAAACAGTAAAACAAATGAACAATTTTTCATTTGTTTAATTCTGTATTTTAAATTTTGTTCGCGTTTTGATCGCATTAGTTTTTTTTTTTCATTTTAATTTGATTTTCTACTCACGATCGAAACCTTATTGGAAAGAAAACATTAACACAAAAACTAAATATAACAATAAAATTTTAAATAGAAAAAAAAAACAAATGAAAAATTAAATAAATACGTAATGGTCATGTCACGTTATTTAAAATTTAAATTACTCGTAATTTAAAAGGAAATTAAACAAATGAAAAACGAAAATATAACTTTCATTTATCATTTGCTTTACTTTCTACTTTAAAGCTCATTTGCCTTTTGTTTTTCATTTAATTTTTGTTTTTTTTTTCTTAACTTTAATGTACAATTTTTCATTTGTTTTATTTTGTATTTTAAATTTTCTTTGCATTTGATACTTTCATTTTCATTTTCGTTTTCATTTTCCACTCATGATCAGAATCACATTGGAAAGGAAAAATTAAAATAAGACAAAATAAAAAAAACTAAAATCAAAATAGTAAATAAAACAAATGAAAAACAAAAATATTACTTTCATTTTTTATTTGTTTCATTTTTTATTTTAAATGTTATTTGCTTTTTATTTTTCATTTAATATTTGGTTTTTGTTTTTTTTTTCTTTTCTATTGAGTTTTCTATTTGTCTTTGGTCTTTCCATTAGATTTTTTCATTTTAATTTTCTCCTTTTCTCCAAAACATAAAATGAAAAAATAAATAAAGAAAACAGTAAAGCAAATGAACAATCTTTCCTTTGTTTTATTTTGTACTTCAAGTTTTGTTAGCCTTTTGTTTTCATTTGATTTTCTCGTTTTCGTTTTCTCCTTCACTCGCAAGAAATGAAATGAGAAAATGAGAAACAAAATTAAAAATAAAACAAATGAAAAATGAAAATATTACTTTCATTTCTCGTTTTGATTTTGGTTTTTGTCTTTTATTCAAATTTTTCTTTTTCATTGAGTTTCCTTTTATTTGCCTTTGGTCTCTTATTCGACCATTTTATTTTGTTTCTCCTTTTCTCAAAAAAAAAAGAAATAATAATAATAATAAATTGAAAATAAAAGAAGTGAAAGATTGTTCAAAATTAAAATGAAAAAATCAAATAAAAGATCCAAAGACAAATGAAGAACTCAATGGGAAAAAATTAAAAAAAAAAACAAAAGCAAAAACTAAATGAAAAACAAAAGGTACATAAAATTTAAAATGAGGAAATAGAACAAATGAAAAATGAAAGTACATAACATTTTCGTTTTTCATTTGTTTTATTTTCTGTTTTAAATTGGTGAATTTGAAAATTAGAAAGAAAAAGAAATAAATGAAAAGAGAGACAAGTAAAAAACAAGGAAAAAATCAAAAATTCAATGGAAAGAAAAAAATTTATAGAAAAAATGAAAAACAAAAGGTAGACAAAATTTAGTAGTGTTTTCGTTTTTCATCTGTTTTATTTTGAATTTTAAATTTTGGGGTTCTTGAGCTACTCTGATAAAGCCCCAATTAGGGCCGAAATAGCAGTACAGAGGATGTTCGGGGGCCCCATTGCAATACAGCCGACTTCCAGCCACATTTTGCAATTTCAAATTTTCTTTGCATTTGTTTTTCATTTCATGTTTTAGAGAAAAGAAGAAAATTAAAATGAAAAAAATCAAATGAACGACTAAACAGAAAAATAAAAATAAATTTTGAAAAAATAATAATGAGTTATTATTTGTTTTCATTTTTTGTCTTTTGTTTTTCATTTCATTTTTTTTCAAATTTTTGCTTTCCACTGAGTTTTTGATTTGCCTTTGGTCTTTCATTTGCCTTTCCCATTTTAATTTTCTCCATTTCTCCAAGAAAATGAAATAAAAAACGAAAAACAAAATTAAAAATTAATATTAAAAGAAATGAAAACTTGTTCAAAATTAAAATGAAAAAATCAAATGAAAGACCCAAACGCAAATGAAAAATTCAATGGAAAAGAAAAATTTAAAAAAGAAAACAAAAGCAAAAAATTGAACGAAAAACAAAAAAACGATACAACTTTCTTTTTTAAACCAACAGTTCATTTTTATTTTCGTTTTATCTTTACTAATGACTCATTTATGTCTAAATACAAATTTATATTTAAAAAAATTAATCTAAGACAAAATCGGTTCTATAAGAATTCTATTTCAATTGTGTCTGCATTGCAATTTTAAAATTTTTGACAGATAACATCTGTCAATAAGTATATTTTATAAAATATCAGATTTGTTGCTGTCAAATTTATTTAAACCAAAATCATTGTGTTTTGAACTTTGTTTTAACATTTTCCGTTCCGTTCGCTCTTTGTTTTTGAGGATGAGTTTAGAGTCTTGCTTCTCTCACTTCTCTCACCGCCCTGTATGTTGATACAACTTCCTCATCAGTTCACCTTAGACAGGAAGTAAGTACTTATCCTTCTTTTATTGTGTCCAACACGTAAATAAGTTCAATATTCCATAGTAATGCATCTCGTGCAAGGTAACGATCGCATTCTTTCCAGTGAATAAATCAACCACCTCTTGGATTGGAGTACTATTTGCCTTGAATTATTTTATTACGCGTTTAATTAACTGATTTATGATCCTCGATTAAGTGCGCACCGTGCACCTGTTCGTATTAAACTCGGTGTGCGCAAAATTTTTTAAACGCGCACGGTAATGAATAACTCTTCGTGCTAATGGCCGCATAGAAAAGAGTAACTTGCTCGTCCTTTTATTTTTGCTTGTCGTTCATTTTATTTAGTCAAGTCCATGCAGTAAATATATTCGTTTAATTGCCGAGAATATAAAGATTAATGAGAATGGTTAAGATGTATGTAGGTTTTGTTCTAACAGTTGGTTAAATTTGAATCGTCATAGAAATTGAGACGTAACTGATTTTGACGCTTTCGTCGTCTAATTGGTCGTAGAATCTCGTACCGTTTTGGATTCAATACCCCAGAACAACTTTATCTCCTAATATTCTACGAGATTAAAATAAGATGACTGACTAAAAGAAGTCAAATAAGCCTTTATAATTAATTTATAAAAAAAATGACTCGTCGATGAAAATCCTTCCAATTACACCTTGATTCTTATTTCCATTAGTAAACTAAATCAAAGTATAAGAGGCTAAGAGGATAAACAAATGTGTGTTCTGATTGAGATGAGTTGTTTGTAATTTTTCTAATTAAATTACGTTTAGCAATAGCACGAATTCCCCAAAAAAAAAAAATTCTAGAAGATAGGTCAGGTGCGCAACTATCAGGTGAGGAAGTCACGACCAACAACTGGTTTCACATTCCGTGTGTACGGTTTACACTTCTCTGGGAAAGAAAAGTCATCGAGTTCGACTAGACAAAGGATCCGAGTGCTTTTACCACGAAGCTTTTTGCGCAAATTACGAAACGTATAGTACTTTGATGATACCTTATACTTCATTAAAGGCGTTTCAATTTCGTTTCTGTTTATAACATTCATAAAATTCGGCGAGTGGAATTATTAGGCAAGTTTTGAGTCAGTAAGGAACGGATATTTTTTATTATTTTATGCTTCACATTGACCAGTTGTATATTGCTTTTAAATTCGGTACAAAAACATAGATGTAGATGCACCGACATGAATAACACATGCATGCACATAGACGTAATGACGTCAAAATATGTTATTCCGATCTCCACTTATCGTCTTATCTGTTTATTGAAGCTCCTGACTTCGTCGATATTTAACTTGAAATAATGCATAAGTCTAACCAAAGTTAATGGAAGGAAAGTCCAGTTTACTGAAATTGACTTATGATAGTTCTTCAAAGACAGACAAAAGTCATATATGACCTTTTTCAAATAAATCGACCGTCACTTTCAGAAAGCGCAAATTAATTTTATTTTTTAAATGGAATGTAGAGCCATGAAATTTCAAAACAACATATTCTACCTTTCAGTCATAAGCTCTGCTCGTCATAAATTGTGTAAAATGTCATCATTTTTATCAACGTTACATTTGTTTTAAAATTTTCTTTACAATTGGTCTGGTGTTCCATACATTATTTTACTGACCTCAAATATATATATATGGTTTATTGGTACTTCTCAAAAAGAGAAACAAATTCACGTTTCAGAAAAAAAATCTTGTACAGGGTGTCATTCATTAATAAATCTTCAGAAATATGTTAACAAAAAATAAACTGTAAGAAGTGCAAATAAAACTAACAAACATCAAGTAAGCTCAATTTTCTTGTGTACATTCTTTTTGAAAACCGTCCATCTTCTTTTGTTTTCTGTTTTTTAAAATCTAATTCTAACCTAATCGTTGGATGTTTCAGTTTTCTTTTGAATCAACCACGTTACGTTATTCTTGTTTGTCTTGTGTTGGTCTTTTGATATACCAACAGTTCATTCTTCTTTTGATTACCTTTAGTCTTTTGTTTTTCCACCCGACGAAAACCGTCGATCTTCTTTTGTTTTCTGTTTTCCTTTTAAATCTAATTCTAACTTCGTTGTTGTTTGTCTCAGTTTTCTTTTGTATCTTCTTTTTGATACAAAAGAATTACATTACTACATTAAGTTATTATTTTGAGTTTTGTGTTAGTCTTTTGATTTTCCAACAATTCATTCTTCTTTTTATTACTGATGGTCTTTTGTTTTTTCGCTCGACGAAAACCGTCGATCTTCTTTTGTTTTCCGTTTTTATAATTTTAAGCTCACTGTCTTTTGTTTCTTCTTTTTGAATTAACCACATTACATTACTTTATTCTTTTATGTCTTGTGTTGGTCTTTTGATTTTTCAACAATTCGATTTTTCTTTTGATTACTGCTGCGATTTTAATATATCTGCGTAAATATGTGAGCTTTTCATACAGGAATATTAAAATTGTGAGCGTTTTAGATTCTTCGATGGAGAATACGAAAATTAAATACCGACAAATAATAAACTGTGAGAAGTACTAACTTACACTAACAAAGCTCAAGTGAAGAACTCGAAGGATATCATAAAATTAAAAATCTAAAACGGATAAATTTATTTAAAATATGCGGGATGTCTTATATCACGACAAATCCAAAACGCGTGCGATTTTAATATATCTTCATAAATATGTTAGCACGAGAAAATCAAATACTAATAAAAAAATTAACTGTAAGAGGTACAAACAAAACAAGCAAAGCTCAAGTAAAAAACCGATGGATGGATAAAAAAATAAATTATGCGGGATGCCTCATATCACGACAAATCCAAAACCCGCACGATTTTAATATATCTCCATAAGTAGGTTAGCTTTTCATACAGTAATATTAAAATTGTACGCCCTTTGGATTCTTCGATGGAGCACCAGAGAAATACCAACCAAAATTCAACTATAAAACTATGAAATCACTGAAGAAAACAAAACCTCAGAAAATAATACGAGGAAATCGTTGAAAATACAAAAAAATCAATTAGTATCCTTATGTACAATTATGTACAATACAGGCGACGGTGTTACACACAAAAAAAGAAAAAAGAAACCAAATTGTTGCCTGCCACAAAGTGAATTTGAAAGGCAATGACCGACATGACAATTAATAACTTCTTTAACTCATCTCCAAATCAAACAAAATGTCATAATCATCAGAGGAATACTTTGTTTATATCCACACTGAGATCCCTAGGTTGATTGACATGGTTGAGAGGGAATAGAAATAGACTGTCACAAAAAGTATTTGTACTGAAAAATTCTGACAGTTTTCATTGAAAATTCTTTGAAGTTTTAACACCACGGGCGTTGTTATTGAATCTTTTCTTTTTAAAAGGGTCTCTGTTTTGATTGTGGTTTCAATAAATAATATCGATTCGGTAGCACCCTGTATATTACTAAATATATACTGGGTGTCTCAAAACCTACGTCTTTAATTGAAACCACAGATAGTAGTCTAAAAAGGAGCAAAATTTGTCATATAACAGTAGTAACGCTGGTTGGCAGAATTGGTGTTTTTTGTGGCCATAAACGAATAAACGCCGAGATGTGTCTATTGGGCTAGGTCATGTTTGTCCTTCACAAAAAAAATTCGCCAGGATTTTAAATAAAAACGCGCTGCCGAAAGGTTTCCTACGAGTTCCTTTTTGCTACATTATTTATGCTTATTTATTCAAAGTAAAATTTAAAAGCAAATTGAATTCGTAGCACAATAATGCACTTCAGTGCAGAAATGTTACATTCATGTTCAGCAATAAGACGAAAAGAAATGTTCACTAAAAATGTTGATAAATAATAATTAAATCCGAAAAACGAGTGACTCAATTAGTTTTCGTAATGAAAATTTGATTCTGGTTTAAAATAATTCGGAATTTTCAGAAACGTTTACCTACATCCGCCTTGGCCACTTATTGGTAACAATTGCACTGCCATAAAATAAAATTCAGCTGGCTCAGTTTCGTTCCTCGTACTTTATTGTTTGTTTTTATTATTATTATTATTATCATGCTGTCATAAATTCACAGATGCTTACATTAGGGAGGGGGGTTAGAATGTGCTGAATAATAGTTTTTGAGAAAATTCAGTCTGGGCGAGTGCGTTTATATTTTATAAAAGATTGAGGTTAAAATAAAACATTAATAGGCTTAGTATTATTTATCAAATTTACGTAGTGTGCAGTTTGTTTTGTGTTAGTTTAATTCGAGTAAATATCTGTGTACATAACTTCGAAATAATTTTCCAATAACTGCATGCGACGTGCCAAATTATGTGTTAATACGGCAGGACAACATTTTGAACATTTATTGTGATTACAAATATCAGTGCCAAGAACAAGAAGTGAACTGTATTAGAATTGTAAAGTCGCAATGAATGCACGGGTATGACAAACACGTTTGATATGCCTTTTGTGCTGTACTGTACATTTTTTTTTCACACATTCCTAACCGTAGACGTGCAGTTTCAATTCTTAAATTACGATCTGTAAAATTTAATTTAATACAACAATGCTTGTCACATTGTACCTACTTCCTTAAGAAAGCTGCGATTTATTTTTTCATAAGCTGCACAAACACCGTGATATGAGGAAAGTAAACTACAAGCTTTTTAATTAAATAAGTTAAAAGTTTGTGTTTAAAATACAAATTATGACTGGGTGTGTTGATTATGTCATCTCTTTAATAAGCTATTAAAAGAAGAGCATTTCGTTTTGCCAATAATTGTCAGTGAAACACAGATGGATAGAAAAAGAATTGCCCATGACGTGCGTGCGGCATCTGAGACGTTGACGTAATTCTTTCAAACGTAAATAAAAAATTTATTGCAGTTTTTGCTTTTGATTGAAAGCAGACTTGCCTCAAGAAGTCATAAAGTAAGCACAGGAACTGCACGCGCTTTTTGAGCAATACAGTCCAGATTTGGAGAATAAATCTCTTTTATAATGAGATACCTACAGTTTTAATTAAAGACTTAGGTTTTGAGACACCCTGTATATATATTCCACTATTAATATCACTTAAATTGTTAAATAGAACCAGTTTCCAGGCAGTTGGCCTTATTCGCCATCTAAAGATACGATTTCATTAAAAGTTTGATACATTTACTTACAATAAACAAATTAATGGCTGTGCTATGGTTATCTGGGTTATGGCGAAAGAAATAAGCAATTTTCCTGTTTATTGTCTTCAATAGTCCGAAGAAAGGAGGATGTAATGAATTATACCCAACACTAAAATCAGAATGATTTAAAACGGACGCTACGTGCGTATTCGAAAGTCCAATTTATTACAATCTTCCATTCTAGACGCCAGCGGAACATGTACCGCGTAGGCCAGAGGAATGGTAAAGCGTCGTAAACCTTTATCTAAAGAATTCAGCTCTGACATATAGTGGATAATTTGTTGTTAGAAGAGCGCACACCCACCCGCACGGTGCTAAAACAATAGACGGCCCACTATCTGGATTCCGATAGTCAAGACTAGCCGAGTTCAACAGCCTTATATGTGAACTTGCACTAGATCGGTTATGCTTGCACAAATTCAGAATCCCAACTAGATGGAAGCATTATAATGTATGTTGTGAGGTGAATTTTATTACCGGTGCATTACTCGGAAACAATCGACTCTCGACTCAAATATGCTCGAAACGTCGAACAATGAATGATAATATATCCTGATAACGTAACATAAAACACGAGAGTTTCACTTGTTTCAAAATTATTCATTAATTATGTTGTTACAAATCGAAACTAAGTCTGTTCCATATGAGACTGTAGTTTAACCGGGAACCGGAAAAGTTTTTACGTATTTACGTAACTGAGATTAAAAAGTTTCTTGCAGTTACAGATCTCAGTTTATTTATTTTTATTAAATCTCTTCGATTAAAACAAATAACACGTTGTAATGAATTTGTTTGACTAATTCATATCAGTTCAAATATAACTAGTGGAACTTTTGTGTAATATTCTTTAGCTGACAAAACAAATAAGGAAGTAATTTCGCGTACAATTAAAATCGCCTCGTTATTGTACTTGGCTTTCAGCTGAAATTAAATTCTTTAAAAAAATAGTCATAATAAAATGAGAGGATTTATTTATGTTAGCTGCAGCTAAACGTCTTATCGCTTAGATAAAATAAAACGTGAATTCCTACGGAAATTGAATGATTAATTTTTTCTTTTGAAAGGAAACGATAACGAGTTGAGCACACACAAGAAGTTACTCACACGAGACTATTAACCGTGCTCAAATTAGTTCGCCTTTTGTGTTCTCCTGTTCACAGTCGCGTTTCATTTAATTAGTCCTGTTTTACACGCATAAATAAAACTGCACTTTATAAATCTTCGGAGTGAGTGAGGATAGTTAGAGTCGCATAATTATTTTTCAATTGCATTTCGAGTTTAAGTGGCACATTATTTATGCACTCTTTGCTATACTTGGTGTTCTCATTTCCCTTTATCGCTAGCCATGCGTACGAAATTAACGCATGAATACAAGTCATTTTGCTTTCTGAATTACAGGTTGGCGATCATCCGAGGTTGGTATGTATGTGTGTCAAGTCGTGAGTCTCCTGCAATCTTTTTCCAATTGGAGTAAACCAAGTTGGACTAATTAAATTTTAATACTTCAGACCCAATCTATAACGAAACGCAGCCTCAATCTCTAGTTAACGAAACGCAAGGTGAAGGTAGTCTTGCACCCATAGCCAATGTAAAAAGCGAATTGAAAGGGAATTCGAAAGGCGAATTAATCACCTTAGTTCATTTTTATGCACCTGCTGCTCCTAATATTAGTCAGTTGACGCGAAATAGAAGGGGCCCTGTATTGTGACTAATTAAATTTTAATTATAAACTGCACTTGTTTATGCGTTTTGAATTATGAACGCGTTATCGCCGAGTATTTTGTTATTACAACATAAGTTTTACTGAGGCAGGTTGTTTTTGCCGAGTTAAATGAAATGTTCGTACGTACGCATGCATATTGCGTAATTGCGTTTTGCATTATTGCAGCAATGCTTTGTGTTGAAACAAAGTTTTCAAGTTAAAAATATTGTTTTCTTGTCTAAATTAAATGCAAAAACGTTTATGGAAATTGAATTGTTCAAGCAAGGCACGTGAAGTCGATTTTCCTCTGAATACTATAAAGATGACATAGTCATTCACTCTTAAGAAGTACCTAATAATGTTAACGTAACTGTTTCTGAAAAGAAAAACATATTTAATTTTGACTTCATATACAGGTTGTTTCATTGGAACTTGAAAAGCGAGAAAATGGACGTAAAACTTGAGCTCTTTCTTATCTGACCAACTTAGCGACTCTTAATACTTTACTTCTTGCTTATCAGCACATCAGCCCTCGTAAAGAATATGTGAAACTATTTCTCGAAAGACTAAAAATTAATTCGATTGTGTACAGGCGATTTCGACGCAATTTGATCTCGTTAATAAACATCCTAAAACTGTTGGGCTTTTATTAATGATAACATCAATAAAAACCACCTATATCCCAAGAGGGACTGAAGTACTACTACTTTTCAAAAAACCTCCCTGTATTCGAATATTACTCTATAACTATTGAAAATATATGCTTGAAGTGATTCCAAATGAGTTAATTAAATAGGCACGGAAGGAAGTGTGCACGCTCTGTAACAATTCACACGATCACACCGGACGTTAAGGCCATACAAAACGTACCACTCCGTATAAACCGGATAAAATTATTCGTGTCGTCGAGCGAGGGGGGTTGCTCGAGCTAAAGTCACAGACAAAAACAAAATGATTTCACTTTCCACGTTCTGCAAAGAAAACTAAAACAAACATGAACTTTCACTGCACTGAAAAGTGAAAGAAAGGTCCGAGGTGTCGTTGACAAAAAAGAAAGAATAACATCGGCGCCTTTCTCTTTCCAGTTTGATGAATAATGGCCATTCATTTGCGATCGTCGCCTTTATTATCTCATCGCTGGATAACATAAAACTTATGCGAAATTAAAATTAACAAGTGTTATGTGTGTGAAAAGCACATAGCTGCACATAATGCCATAAAGATTCACTTCCTTGCCATTCATTATGGGTTCACCAAATACAATAGGTATAACTCTCTGCATCGTTTCACATTAGAAATTTTTTTCATTTTAATTTTGTGTGTGCTGTTGGTGATATTACCACCAATTTTGTTGGATATGAGCAATGAAGTTCAAGGCCGTCGACTAGAATTTGCGTGGCACGCTTACCATATTTAAATTAGATTGCCGTGACATTTCTACTTTTGTCAATATTTAGAGCAACTGTTGTATTCTTTTGTGTAACTGTTGGTTACAAAATTTGCGCAGTTAGAATTTTGTAAAATTTTGAGTCGTGAAAATGCATTTTCAAATTCCTTACTCTGTTAAGATAAAATAATGTTATTATTATTTCTTCAGAAGTAAATCAAGGAAAATAATAGATACGCGGTGCTTATAAAAAAAAATAAAATAGCCACGCTGTACAGATCAGTCAGTCGTTTCCTTGCCTTGCTAAGAAAGCTAAGAAAGAGAAATACTTTCTTCTGAAGTCGTAGCCCCTTTTCGGAAGGAGAATAAAAATTTTGCCTTTCCTCATTTTCATTTCTTTAATAAATCACTCATATACAGGTAGGTAATCGAATGAGTTTGTATTTCTTAAAAAGGGCTTGCATTTTTCTGAGGTCGATTGCATCTAGACTCTGAACATTAAGCAAGGCAAAGAAGTTGTAAATTTGAGAAATGTTTGCCCGACGTTAACCTCGAGAATTTTGAGAATTCCTGAAAGATTCGTCTTTTCTCCTTCTACTCTAGTTAGGAAATCATTCATGAAAGGGTGATCGAATAGACAAATTAAAAAAAGTTTGCATTTCTTTCATTTCCAAAGCTTTATTCATTAAAATGAACCCACGTAGGGCGCCGTTTTTATGCTGACCCTCTTTTAGGCGCCGTTTTTATGCTGACCCTCTTTTAGACGCCACTTTTATGCTGAGGTATATACAGTTGAAAACCAATTTTGGAGTTTTGTGTTATTTGTGTAGATGTTAGCTTTACTTCACTTTACAATTCTTTAGTTGGGCGTCAATTTATTGTGTTGGAACTATTGTGGGCTAACTGTTATTTGCTTTTCAAGGGTTTGTGAGTCGTCGGCAGCTAAAAACCTGATATGTTTTATTTTTATTGTAATGGGGGAACAAATTGATGTAATATTCAAATCCTGCGTGTGTAATTAATTTCTTAGAAACCCTACATTTCCAGCGAACCGCAGAATTGTCCTCAGAGGCTAAGGTCTAGCTATTGTGATGCATTGGCAAAGTATGTGTTCAGCCGTTTTCGATTTCTGATTCTCATAATCTGCATGTTTTACTTTCTGCCAAGCCCATTTTGTTAAGGTGGTACCTCACAGGGTAGTGGCTAGTGAAAAGGCCTGTAATAGCCTTAAATCTTAAATAGGTGTCTAAATTTAATCTCTAATAAATTATCAAACCGATTTAGGGTCAGTTTCTGGAAAGATTTAAACCAGAATTAATTTAAGCTTAAACTTAGAGTGTGACCCGCAATATGCTGTACGTCATAATGCATGTCACATTCTAGACTTTAATTTAATTCTTTCTTAAATTTATCCAGAAATCGGCTCTAACTGAATTAACCTTTCAATATAACGGGTGATTTTTTTGCTATTTGGTTTTTCAGTGTAAATTTTTGCAGTATACAAAAAAGATTCGTGACATGTGGCAATGCCTAAACTGCTCAGTAAGGTTTGCCATTTCAGCATGAATAGACTAGCAAACGAACAACGCTTGCAAATTATTGAATTTTATTATCAAAATTCGTGCAGTGTGAGAAATGTGTTTCGTAAATTACGTCCATTTTATGGTCGTCATAATCGACCCACCGAACAGGCTATTCAAGCTGTTGTGACCAAATTTCGCACCAGTTTCACTTTATTGGACATTAATCCACCAACCCGTATGCGAAGAGTGCGTACCGAGGAAAATATTGCTGCTGTATCGGCCAGTGTCAATGAAGATCGCGATATGTCAATTCGTCGCCGTTGTCAACAATTGGGCTTGTGTTATTCGACCACCTGGAAGATTTTACGTAAGGACCTCGGTATGAAACCATACAAAATACAGCTGCTGCAAGAACTGAAACCAGGCGACGTACTACAACGTCGTTTGTTTGGTGAATGGGCCTTAGGAAAGTTGAAAGAAGATCCATTTTTCTATCAAAAAATTTTCTTCCGCGACGAAGCTCATTTTTGGCTCAATGGGTACGTCAACAAATAGAATTGCCGAATTTGGTGTGAAGAGCAGCCAGAGGCAGTTCAAGAGCTGCCAATGCACGCAACGTTACAGTCAATGGAGCAAGGTACCGTGCGATGATTACCGATTTTTTTTTGCCCAAAACGGAAGAATTGGACTTGGTTGACATGTGGTTTCAACAAGACGGTGCCACATGCCACACGGCACGCAATACCATGAACCTATTGAGAGGCGAGTTTGGTGAGCAATTAATCTCACGTTTTGGCCGCCAAGATCATGCGATTTGACCCCTCTAGACTATTTTTTGTGGGGATACGTGAAGTCTCTCGTGTATAGGGACAAGCCAGCCACAATTCCAGCCCTGAAAGACAACATTACAGCTGCTATTGGTGAGATACCGGCCGAAATGGTGGAAAAAGTATGCCAACTGTCTGTTCTAATTTTTGCTAATTTGGTAATTGAAGATGCAACTGTTGGACTTTCATTTACGCTGTGGGTAAAAGTGATATCACAGCAATATGTTCTTTTTTTTAAATTTTATCAAGTAATCTAAAACAATTCAGACGAAGCACGTTACTTTTCCGGGAACCACGGATTAGTCCACCTCGTACAATTAAGTTATACATTATGTAATTTCTTTTCATAATAACCAGAGAGCAACCAGGTTTAGGTTTTTGATATCATGTCTTAAAATATTTACGCCTTTTTTTCAGTATTATAATCAAAACAATCACCATTTTCTTTGGGTATCGGGTACCATTTGCTACTATCATCTCCCATTTGCAAGAAACAAATATTATTTACTCACTGGGGACCCCAGTGCCCCTGGTCCTAACGGTCGGCACCTGGTCAGCCTTCTGGTCACTTCACAACTCAAACTAATGTCTCCACCATCGCTCCTGATGGTGACCAACCTTGGGCCTTCCAGTATAATTTCTGTTGCTCTTTCATAAACTATTGTTCTGAAATGTTATTTTCAGCAACACAAGCCACATGCAGTAGAAATAGTCTCATTGACGTCCAAATACGCTCTACACTAAGTCTTGTGACCAGCTATCAATATAAAAATGAATTAGAGTAGGCGTTGAAATCTAAAGGCTTGTCTTGGATAACGCCATATTAATACTAATTGTCAATTGTGACGTAAATAACAGACCGAATATATTACTCACGCAGTTGTTTATAGGGTTACAGCAGGCAACGGTTTTAATTTTTTAAAAATAAAATTGTTTTCTTGCTTTGTAGAAATGCCAAAGTGACTGAAGTAATTAATGTTCGATGAACTAAATGCACACATTCGTGTTTAGTTGGATCGCCAACTCTAAATTTATTTTTCATTTTATTACTTCTTATATCCAATACATTCACTCCGTTGTCAACTCGTATCTCTCTAGGTGACACACTCACTCCGCTGGCAAGCCGCATCTCTCCAGGTGACACACTCATTCCGGTGTCAACCCCCATTTTTTCAAAGTGACAATCATTCCGGTGTCGACCCACATCTCTCCAGGTGACACGCTCACTCAGGTGTCAACACACACTCCATGTGATACACTCACTCCGGGTCAACCCGCATCTCTCCAGGTGTCACACTCACTCCGAGTCAACCCGCATTTTACCAAGTGACAATCATTTCGATGTCAACCCGCATCTCTCCAGGAAACACGCTCTCCAGGTGACGTGTCAACCCGCGTCTCTCTAGATAACACGCTCACTCAGGTGTCATACTCATTTCGGTGTCAAGAACATTTTGGCGTTTGATTAAAAAGACTTACTTTACACACTAGTTGCATAAATAACTATTTCTATGCCTCTGTACATTCGACATGATAATATAAATGGAATATTTTAATAGACTTGAAGTAATTATTTCAACTTACATTTTTAAGAAGTGCGAAGGATAATATTCCTGCAGTTTATAACACGGCAAATAATAATCCCCCCAAAGAAAAAAGCCTTAACAACCGACTTCCTGTACAATAATAGCAACGATTAAAGCCTCAATTATTCAACTTCTGCTATAAAACGAGATGATTTAAATATATACTGTTCGACTTTATTACACCGTGGACTGTGTCAGTGTATTCCGGAAGTATAGTTTACCGGCGTGAGTCATGCTTTTGTTTAAGGTACCTGGCGAGACGAAGTCTGGAAGTAATCGAGGAAAGGAAACGGAATTCGATGACTCCGACGTTTTGTTCGCTTTGAAACGAGCTGGTTCCGAACGAACGTTTTAAACGTGGGCTTGCGCTTGTTTGTTCCGTAATATTCATGGCGCAGAATTTACAACTAAATAATAATAACAATTTACGGCGACAAAACAAAGAGGTTTTAATTTACGGCTCCTCGAACACGTACATATTTTACAAACCGTTTATTATTTATGGTTCAAGTAGGAAGTGTGTTGAAGGTTCTCTCTAAGGATGTTGATGTTTTAATTTTATCTGCAGCTTTTAGGTATTTTAAATGAGAATCATTATTGAGGAATAAATAAAAAAAATCTCTTACCAAAATTTACGCCGCCATCTTAAGTAACATACAGACTCACAAGTTAGCAGCATTTCATGAAATCTCTGATTGGTATTAACAAAGGATATTCCCCTCACCAAATTTTCAGTGAAAATGCGTTTTCCGGTGCTCATGAAGATGCCGAAATACAAATCTACAGATATAAGTAAACTAATTGTGTTTTTTTATTTATTATTTCTAAGCCACTGTCTCCTTTACTAGTCTTAGATCATCAAGGAAGGAATTTGCTCCTGCTAAATATTCTTTTATTATTATTTTCTTTTCCGCAATCATTTATTAATTGTTATTATCCTGAAATACTTGCGCATTTAAAATATCAAACACAAATTGGAATCACGTGAGAGGTAACAATTAAAATGTGTTTCATTCAACCAGTTACACGCGTCACTTCCGTATTTTATTGTTATTCAAATGGCTGCAGCATAGAATGAATGCATTTTGCACTTGGCTGAATGCTGAAAATTAGTCGAGTCATGTAAATATGAGTAACCGACATTTATAAATCACTTTATTCTTGTCTGTTGTGGCATCAACACTGTAAGTAAATGCATGTAGTAATTATAATTTGGATTTTTTTTGTTGAAAAAGTTATTTGAAAACAACAAATCAATGTTAAACAGAAAAATTAAATACACCAAAGGAAGAGAACAATACGTTAAGAGACTATCTTTCGTCTCATCCAAAAACTAAAGCTTAGTAACGTTGCTTTTTGCAAGTCATCCCATTTTTTAGGTACTTCAGGTTCAGTCGCACCAACACCTTAGCTGAACGCTGAAAAACCGTGCGTAGGAAATTAGTTTTGAGTTGCGGGAAAAGAAGTACTGAAGATGGCGGACGATTTTTCGTCGTTAATCACTTCTTGTTCTTAACGAGTAGGCAACCAGATATCTTGCCACCGTTTTTGCAATTTCAGATCCTTGCGTTAAATTCTTTTCTTTGTCTTTTCATTCGTCTTACAAACTGGGGAAACGCAGAAAACCCAGTTTAAAGGAACCAGTATGAATTCGAAACACAATCCGACACGATCACTTCTTGCTCTTGACGAGTAGGCAACCAGATATCTTGCCACCGTTTTTGCAATTCGCAGATCCTTGCGTTAAATTCTTTTCCTTATCTTTTCATTCGCCTTACAAACTGGGGAAACGCAGAAAACCCAGTTTGAAGGAACCAGTATGAATTCGAAACACAATCCGACACGATCACTTCTTGCTCTTGACGCGTAGGCAACCAGGTATCTTGCCACCGTTTTTGCAATTCGCAGATCCTTGCGTTAAATTCTTTTCCTTATCTTTTCATTCGCCTTACAAACTGGGGAAACGCAGAAAACCCAGTTTGAAGGAACCAGTATGAATTCGAAACACAATCCGACACGATCACTTCTTGCTCTTGACGCGTAGGCAACCAGGTATCTTGCCACCGTTTTTGCAATTCGCAGATCCTTGCGTTAAATTTTTTTCCTTGTCTTTTCATTCGCCTTACAAACTGGGGAAACGCAGAAAACCCAGTTTGAAGGAACCAGTATGAATTCGA
Organism: Serrognathus titanus; assembly: GCA_039766575.1. Taxonomy (NCBI): domain Eukaryota; kingdom Metazoa; phylum Arthropoda; class Insecta; order Coleoptera; family Lucanidae; genus Serrognathus; species Serrognathus titanus. Next base: position 15,005,237 of record CM077911.1, on the reverse strand, counting down.
AACACAATCCGACACGATCACTTCTTGCTCTTGACGCTTAGGCAACCAGATATCTTGCCACTGTTTTTGCAATTTCAGATCCTTACATTAAATTCTTTTCCTTGCCTTTTCATTCGCCTTACAAACTGGGTAAACGCAGACAACCCAGTTTGAAGGAACCAGTATGAATTCGAAACACAATCCGACACGATCACTTCTTGTTCTTGAGTAGGCAACCAGATATCTTGCCACCGTTGTTGCAATTTCAGATCCTTGCCTTAAATTCTTTTCCTTGTCTTTTCATTCGCCTTACAAACTGGGGAAACGCAGAAAACCCAGTTTGAAGGAACCAGTATGAATTCGAAACACAATCCGACACGATCACTTCTTGCTCTTGACGCGTAGGCAACCAGATATCTTGCCACCGTTTTTGCAATTTCAGATCCTTGCGTTAAATTCTTTTCCTTGTCTTTTCATTCGCCTCACAAACTGAGGAAACGCAGAAAACCCAGTTTGAAGGAACCAGTATGAATTCGAAACACAATCCGACACGATCACTTCTTGCTCTTGACGAGTAGGCAACCAGATATCTTGCCACCGTTTTTGTAATTCCAGATCCTTGCGTTAAAATCTTTTCCTTGCCTTTTCATTCGCCTTACAAACTGGGGAAACGCAGAAAACCCAGTTTAAAGGAACCAGTATGAATTCGAAACACAATCCGACACGATCACTTCTTGCTCTTGACGAGTAGGCAACCAGATATCTTGCCACCGTTTTTGCAATTCGCAGATCCTTGCGTTAAATTCTTTTCCTTATCTTTTCATTCGCCTTACAAACTGGGGAAACGCAGAAAACCCAGTTTGAAGGAACCAGTATGAATTCGAAACACAATCCGACACGATCACTTCTTGCTCTTGACGCGTAGGCAACCAGATATCTTGCCACCGTTTTTGCAATTTCAGATGCTTGCGTTAAATTCTTTTCCTTGTCTTTTCATTCGCCTTACAAATTGGGGAAACGCAGAAAACCCAGTTTGAAGAAACCAGTATGAATTCGAAACACATATAAATGGTCTTTCTGTCACATAGAACTCGTATGCACCAGAACTCACATCTACAGTTGCCCGACCAAGCAAAAATCCATTGTCCAGTTGCCAACCAACTGGGCTATGCAATGAAAGGGAAACTGGATCAAAACCCCCATAGCTTATCTATTGCTAAAACTGTCCAGAAAATCGTGTCAAGTGATTAGATTTTTTAACCACTGTTATAAGAAACATATTACTGAATTTTGTTATCAACTCTTGTCATGGAATTTGGACGCCATGCTTAGCTTCACTGTAAAATAGTATCAAGTTGTGCAATGACTTCCTTTTCACCTAAGTTAAGGCATGCCATCCAGATTTCATGGCAAGAGTTGATAAGAAAAATTAAGAATCACTCGGTGTGTTCAAAGCTAAAAGATAAAATTGAAAGCTCGATCAAACCGGAGTTTTTCTGCAAGATCAAGTAAGCAGTCGTCGATTAACTGAAATTGTTGACGGCAGAACTGATTACAGGCGAGAAGCTTGAAACGATTGTTTGAGGTTGATCTGCAAATATTGTTATTAAAAGCTAATGTTAAGAAGGATACATTTTATACGAAATACCTACAGATAATTCAATCACAAAATTTCGTTGACATCGTAGAGATTTCAGACATTCGGTTCGAGTTGTTAGCGAAACTGCCTAAAAAGTTACTCTAGATTTATCCCAAGGTTCGCCAATTATTATTTAAGAAAAATCTGAATCATACTCTGAACAATGCAATGAAATTAATGCATTCATTATAAATTATTTACAAAGTCGATTTTATACGAAACTTTAATTTACTCTCAAGTGATCAATAGTATTTTGGGAAAAGCATTTTTGCAATTTGTCGCCACACTATCTCGTAATATGTAATATGCATTTTCACTAATATTCTTAATCTAATTTAAAACTGAAAGCAAGCCCCCAAGTCCGAGTTTCGAATTAACACCGATTTACTCGACTTGTTTCAATACGCATAGCTTACATTCCAAGCGCGTTTTCCTCCAAGTCTGCACCAGAGAGTCATTGTGCAGATGATAATAGACGAAGAAGAAATCGTAACCTTGAATGATTGGATTCGTACTGCAACAAGAAGAAAAAGAAAAACCGAAGAGCTCGAGTGCATTCCATTCTCTTTATGATTATTTTTTAATTAGTGTTGAAAAGATATTGTGCATCAGATAAATGAAATAATTTGCATCCTTGACTTTAGTGAGAATGAGAATGATACTGGCGGATCTATTTTTTTACAGGCAAAATATATGAGCTATAACCTTGCTTTGAAGAATTAATAGCTGTCACACTTCTGTGAGTATAGAAAGTAGGTAAGACGTTGGCTCACATTTGAGATGCACGAGGATTTTTTTTTAGTGACCAAACATGTTTGCAAACATTAATTAATACCGGAATTTATTCAATATTCAATAACTACCCCCTTTTAATTGAACGTATCGACATAACTGTTAATAAACTAAATAAATTTAAGTTAATTAAGCCAAACGTTTAGACTCAGGAGATTTTTATAGTTCTCCTAAAATAGGTATGTAAGTAACTAGGATAACACCGCAGTCTTACGGTTTCTCGAAGAATTTCCGAAAGAATTTCAGAAAGTGTTTTTTTATTATAATGTGCCGTACGTCATCAAACATAAATAAAATAAATGTGGGTCGCTATTCTTTTCACTTGCTTGTAGGTTGTACGTCGAACAAGTTTTTTTTTTTATTATATAATACCACCACGAATATTCAAGGCAAGGTCACCTACTAGTCTAAATTTAAAATTATTTCTACAATAACAAAATAGTCCTAAGAAGTATGTACATAGGCTATTACATCACCTTTTTTCGTGTGTAACAGGTTTGGAATGCTTTTTTTGAACGCGCTTTTTAAGGTATAAATAAATCTCACTTGAAATAAAGAAAGTGTTATTCAATTTAGTGGGTCTTATACCATAGTTACAAAGATACTAAAAGAAGAGGTGGTAATAAGTACATTCAAGGCAAAAAAAATTTGGCGCGTATACCCATCATCTTCAAATTTATGTACAGGGTGTATCTGTAATCATGTTAGAATGGCCTGTCGGAAGTTGTTGATAAACTTATGGTCTGAAATCTCTTTTCTTGGCGATGTTAACCAAAACATTAATTCTTTACGTTTACAGCGACAGCTAAAACGTCTGAACCAAAAAGCCTTAGGCCTTAGGAGTAGTTTGAGAATCCTGTATTCAAAGCAAATAATACGTACACCATATTTCATCCTTGGTGATGCGTTTTCTTTGAAAAACACAGTGTGTGCATATACTATTTGGTTTCGTAGAGTTTTTCTTGTTTTTTTTTTGTGGTTCCCCCAGAGGACAACAATGAATCACTCGATACATACACAGGTTCATTTACATTCGACCATGTAAGGTTTATAATATAGTAAATACTATTTTGTTTACCAACACCTTCCACATATATCTCTTTCGACATCTTATTTGCGTTACATTTTATAGCCGTAACGGTAAAGTACGTAGTACAAAATCCTTAATTGCAACAGTTTATTTACGTCGTGGTCCTGCGTCGCGAAATAAAACAATTTCAAATCTTAATTACTCTCACAACTCGGGCGGAATTTAATAAACGGCCACCATAACCAATTAAAACTGGAACGAGTAATAGGTTTATTACTCTTCATAATTTGTGGAGCTGCTCGTTGATTATTGATTTATTTATGAGATTGTTCAATCCCTGTGTGAACTATACCAGATCGCTACGTGCGAATTTATTGAGAGTTTAAACCAGAACAGTTTACAGTTAACGAAAGAGAAAAATCTTAATCGATTTTGCATCGAATCGCTACCGATGTGCAGCGAACAGGAGAGAACTAAGAAGAAAGCGCAGTTATTCGTCATTAATTTCACTTGTTTAAGTGAAAACGAATTTGCGATTTGAGGCGAAGCCAATCACAAAGTGTAGGCAACAGGAAAAACTAAAAGCAAGATGGAATTGAAGAAAATTATAGTGTACAAGATGATCTTGTAAAGCGGCTTTGTACTTAAAACTGAAAGTTTCTATGGATGAATGTATCATCATGTATTATATTATGACATCTTTATTAAACAAATTAAGAAAAGACGTCCTGTTTATAAGAGAACACCCTGTAGATATTACAATAAAAAAAGTTAATTAACTTTTCTTTCATTAGGAATTATTCTCATGAGTATGAAAGTATTTTTTGAGTACGTGTGGTAAATATTTAACGGTTTCGTTCCGTATATGATAATTACGATACTCTTCCTTCCGTTTACACGACACAATGTATTATTATAACTAATGCTAATTACTCGGGGGGTAATTTCACTGCCGTGTGGCGCACAGTGACGTCGCTATGACGGGGAATTATTTTTACACCTGCCCTTTGCTTTGGCAGATGTTTGATGATACGGTGTGCTTTCAACTGCTCTTTTTAATTAAATTCTTTTCGCTTTGGAACTTCATTTCGAATTCCTGTCAGTCACTGTATGAATGAAATAATTAAAACAAGAACATACCTCCATTGCGCAAGTTTAAGTTTTTTTTAGCCCCAAAAATAATTCCTTCATGAAACAACATTATCTTATTTTGAGACATCACGTTATTTAATAAATTAGAAGGCGACTGTATAAGTTACATGTTGCATGTCTTCGCGAGGTCACAGTCTAGTGCTTCACGCAGCTAATTACAATCGTCGAATAACTTTTTTTTTAATTATTTTGCCATTAAGCGAATAAAAAAATGCTAGTAACTGTAATAGCCGGCAAGAAACGCTGATGTTACGTGCATACAAGAAGAAATTCCTTGCATTTCATCCGGGATTGTTAAAAATACATAAAGTTTCGACATTCTCAAAACTGTTTACTGCTTTCTTATTAACACTTGTGAAAATATTGCTGGGGATTTAATGAAGTTAAATCGGATGGTTATATGCGATTAAATCAATAAGTATCATCGGTTGGTGATTTAAAGTAAGTGCACTTCCAACTTAGCAAGGATATTAAAGTATTTAAAATTTTATGGAAATTGATCGACCCATACATAACATGTTAATTAAAATTTTATGGAAAGGTAAGGTGACACTTTCTATAATTCATCATAAAGTTTGTGTAATTTTGGAAGAAAAACATAACAACACAAAAGAGAAAAGAGGAAAACTGGGTGAACAGTTCAAACTTATTAAAGGCAAGGAGGAAATAGGCCTAAAACTAGATGACACCCTTTGGGCTAAACAGAGTTAGAAAATAAGACGAGCTACAGCTCTAAATAAGTTTATTTTAGATATTTTCTTATACATACTACATTTTTTTAAATAAAAATTCCCCCAATTTCCTTTCAATTGCCAACTCAACTAAAAAACAAAAAGTAGAAACACCAAGTCCAACCCCCATAACAACAAAAGCAAGCTTCAGGTGATTCAAGTTGAGCGGAATGGAACTTCCGGTAGGTTCTAACTTCGGGATTTTAAATTGGACGTCGTCGTCCCACTTCGTGAGCAACCCCGTCTCTATCATTCGCAGCACCATTTCGTCCATGCGGTCGTAAAGAGGGAAGTTCTTCAAAAGGACCATCCAGATGAAGAACAGGAACGTCTCCTTGCACTGGTACAGCTTTGGCCTGCCTTCCTTATCAATGTAGTACTTCGGAGTTAGGTAGCTGACCTGTCTGGTGTTCTTGTACACCGCGAAGTCGCGCTTTTGAGCGGTCCTGTTGATGCATTCTTCTGTGACTGGGCAGAAGTACCAGTTTTTGTAAATTTGTTGGTGCTCCTTCTTTTGGGATAGGCGAAATAATTCGCGGGCTGTACTGTACCCGCCGTAATGCAAGTCAGAGTTGATCAATTCTTCGATGGTTGATACCTGGTGCTCATATACGGGGTTTGTTAGGTATGAAATCAACGAGCTCTGATACGTGCAGCTTATAATGAAGCAGTAGGTGGACCAGAGCGCAAACATGTTCCTCAACAAGACTGATTTTGGTTGGGCGCTGAAATTCGAAAAGATGACACACCAGATTTTCAACGCGCAATTGATTACGCTGTCGTATCCTTCGGGGTACGACCTCCTAGTTGTGCCGATCATCCACCAGACGAGCGTCGCACTGATAGCGGAGGCAGCAAACGTCAGCCATAGTTTCGCGTCGAAAACCAGGACGAACGTTTGCCAACTATTCACCGGACGTGCAGTTGGCGTGTAGAAAGCCAAGTACGCTTGTGTGTGACTTCTCAGAGGGGAAAAATCATCGAAGAAGCTTTCGTTTGCGAAAATCACACCAACCATGAGATCTGCTCGTCTGTTATATAAGAGTTTGTACAATCTGGAATATGCACCGTTCGCTTCTTTATAGCCCCAGTGATTTTCGTCATGGGGTACGAGTGAGACGGAAAAATTTAAATGCAAACTCAATTCGTTTAAGAGAACTAACTCATATCCGGAGTCTTCACTGCCCACAGGGTTAACATAAGGGGCTATGCGAAGGGGCAGAATTCTGAGGGGGCAATTAAAAAAGTGGATTACCTCATATCTGAATGAACTAAGATCTAAGTTGGCATTGCAATCCTTCGAAATTAAAAATCCAGAGAGGTTTTCACCGCAATTATTTTCGTGTAAGGGATAGTACTCGTATAGTCCTCGATTTGGAGTTACAACCAAAACTTTGGTGATAAAATAGTCCCAACACATCGCAAATAGTTCGTTGATGTCTTGCGATCCGAGGTACGCCAAAAGAAATTTCGTTTTCGTATTCCACTTCGCCCTTTTAAGGAAGTGTTTAAGTTCGGCGATTTCTTCGAAAATTATCAAGAGCAGATTCACGGTGTTATCAGTAGGAACGCCGACTTGAAGATTGAAGCTTCCTTCAAGGATAACCTCATTAAAAAGGTGGCCAAGTCGATTATTTGAAATGTAGACGTAATTACGTGCCTCGTTGGATTGTTTCATTAACGCAGATACGCACTTTGAAATATTTTCCTCGGGCAACTTTTTGATTGATACGTTGAAAGTAAAAGCGGCGCGCAGAGCCGCCAAACATAGAATTAGTTTCGAAATCATTTTTGCCGCGGACCAAAACCGATAGGGAATGAAGTCCAAAACGTTTCGCGCGGACCTTTTATAGACGTATTGTCGTGATTACACAATTTTTAAACTAGCCGATGAAATTACACGTATTACAAGCGTCCCAATTCATACTTACATACAAATTGTTTCAAGCAAATGGCTCACTAAATTATGAAAACCTTCCGGATCTTCTGTTATGTGATTTAAAATTCAACGACTTTGCTGCAATTAAACCAGCAGAATTTTAAGCCTACTAACGTTGCAAACGTGGGAAAATTAGCTGAAGAATTCAAATCAAGTCAAAAACACAGTTAGTTTCACGCGTGAAATGTAAAAGAAGACATCGAGAATATGGGTTACAATTGATATTCCACGGAACCTATCGGACGAGGCTACGAACACGGCGGGGCAATAATAAATGACTTAGCAGTAACGTAGCAAAAATTCTTGGCCGTACTTTACTTTCTTAGCTCTCAATTTATCGTCTGGGCAGAAAACTAAAGCAAAATAATTACGGCGAATGATCTCAGGTCAACGTAATAGAATTTGTATGCTTCGCAGCAGAAGATGATTGCAGTTTTAATAATCAAACCCGTTTTATTATAGAAACTACTTTGTTGTAAGTGATGTTATGCACGGCTGCAGCAGTCGGAGTGTCATTATTTTCATTTTATTTTGAATACTCGCTGAGATATTAAACAATGTAAATAAAATATAACCATTTAACCGTCAGGCCGTCATTACTGGGAATTTACGTTCCGTGATTTCACATTCATAGCATAAAGTGCAAGAATGTGCATTTATAGTTCACGGTTGGAAAGATGCTTCACTTTTTACGACCCAAGTTTTAAATACTTTGTTTCAAACGAATGTCATTTTTACAACCGATTGAAATTAAATTTCTTGAAAATTTTTACCCCGTTACATGTATTCCTCCACGGAGGACCTGGATAGATCAGATAGAGGAAACTGAACATGGAAAAAGAAAAGGACCAGTACAGATGAATGAGACCGCAAAAGTGACAATTGAAAGGCAAGGAAATAAAACGCGCGAGGAGTTAGAAAAGAAGATGTTTAAACTACGATGATTTCTAAACGAGAAAGAAGAAGAAGAAGCATCATTCGTCGTGCCCCACTAATTTGTTTTCATTACGCCCCACCAGTTGCCGTATAAATAGTGCAACATGAAAAACATCACATTCAGTCTTTACGATACAACAAAAGCAAGAAGAACAGTAACAAAGAGCCCGAAAAAAAAATCGAGTTTGTTCTCTTAGACGTTTTAAAAAGTTGTACGTTTTATCTTTTTAAAAACCTGTTGTCTGGTTAAGGGCAGTTACAGGTCGTAAAATCAGAGGCATGTCTCCTCTGGTATTAATCTTAATACTGGTCGAGCTTAAGACTTGTCAGTGGCAAAATGAAAGAATTTCTGATTTATAGCCACTTTTGATCCTTAACCACATACAGTTGCTAAACAACCCGGCGCTTCCTTTGAAGTATTCATTCTGTTGCTACCTGATATCTTACTTTGCAAAATTTTTGCCTTCTATTAACACCTCTCCTTTTCTTTGTCCATGTGCATTCCCGGGTAATTAGTAAAGCGACCCTACCCACCGTCACCCTGCCGGGTAAACGGATGTCGCCTCGTATTTAGAGTCGATGCGGAGCAGTCGTCTGAGGTGTCAGGTGGAAGGCATGGGGTACTAGTATCCAAGATGATCGTAGGGTGCCATCGTTTGAGGTGTACAAAAGCCTAGGATCCGAGACGAGAACCGATGCAGACTACACGCCGGTTCCCTTAAAACTAACCTGTCTAGCTACGCTATCCCACTTATGTGGGTAACAGAAGCTGGGGTTAGAATAACATATGTGGGAGAGACCCGCGCAAGTGATCTCGAACGGTGACTCGTCTAACGTTGAAAGGGAAGCCTTTCTAACATGAGTACTAAGGGGATGGGTGAATCGGGACCCCTCAACTGGTGTTGGCCTCTTAGGACTGGAACCAATCAGGTTAAGGGCGGAAGCCTGGGTACCGAGGTGCGCTAAGCATACCGACCAAATTGGATGTCCATGTCCATTCGCCAAACTAGAACTGCATGTACCCCTTCTTTCCTTCCCAGCAGGTTTTCGCACCAGTATTAAATTTGTTGTTGATTCTTTTTCTGTTCTTCATATATCGTTTTATTTTTTACTATGTCTTCTTTTATTTCTTGATTCAGTTAGTGATTCATCTTTGTTTTCTGATGTTTTTACTAATTCCAAAACAAACCTCAGAGAGGTCATGCCATGCCCTCGGAAGCTCTCTAAATCCTTTATTCGGGTTTGATCAATCTTTGATTGCAATTGTCCCCTGACATTTTACACTGACCGACAAAAAAAACCGGCCACCCTAATATTTGTAACAAAACCATCGACATACTGGTTTATTTAATTTGAGATGCACTTTATATCGAAGGACCATCCATTATTGACAAGAAAAACATAAAGATTACTCGAGAAAAACAAAAACGGGAGTTCGAAAACTAAAAAGAAATGTCTTTGGTGACGGTTAATAACGCGTATGACCTCGAATGACATCATTTAAACGTCGAGGCATCGAATCAGTCAAATATGTCAATGAATTTTGAGGTATTGCCGCAAATTCTTCTTAAATCTTGCAGTGTTTCTGGCAAAGCCGGGCGACAACGAAAGCGTCTTTGAAGTTGATCCTATAAGTGCTCAATGGGATGAGATCAGGGCTGCACGCTGGCCAGTTAAGTCTCTGAATTCTGACCTCGTCTAAGAAGTCAGTCACTACTCGTGCCACGTGTGGTCTGGCATTGTCGTGCATTAGAGTGAATCCATCTCCAATAAAGTGAGAGTAGGGCACGACAGGTTCATGCAGAAAGTCTTCCACGTATCGATGGGCATTTAAAACCCCATTTTCCACCAAAAGAAGTTCGGTATGTGCTTCAGATGAAATACCTGCCTATACCATAACAGAGCCACCATTAAAAAATCGCCTTTCGGAAATGGTGCAGTCTGTGTACCGTTCATGTGGTCTTCTCCACAGCCTTTCGCGACCTTCAGGCGAGCGTAAACAAAAGCGCGATTCATCAGTGAAGAGAATTTTACTCCATTGGTGAGGAGTCCAGTTTGAATGAAGTCGTACAAATTCCAATCGTGCTCAACGATGTCTTGGTAACAATTCTGGGCCTGTTGCAGATCTCCGTGACTTTAAGCCTCTTTCAACAAGCTTTACTTTAACTCCACGAGCTGTTTGGAGGCGATGTCGAAGTGGTTGATCTCCGATCCCTTAGTGCATTGAGCACAACGAAACGGTCATCAACTTCAGTTGTTGCTCTTCTTCTTCCGGATCGTGCTCTCCTAGTGCAGTTGCCAGTCTCCAAATACCGGTTCCAGGCACTCTGAACGGTGGTATATCATAAAAGACAATTCATGAACCGCTGATGCGTAAACGACAAAAATTTCTTAATCTCGTTAATTACGGATTTTATTCTTTAAAAATAAAGGTGGGAATAAATCAAACATTTTAAAGTACGGATTATGAAATTTAATCAAATTAACTTTTACCTTCTACACCATTGTGCCATTCACTCGAAGGCGAAACCTAGAGGGTTTAGGTCCTCTGCGTCTTCGTGCAAATGGGATAGTCTTGTCGGGCGAGGTAAAGTACCTTGGAGTGATTTTTGACTCTAAACTTACCTGGAACCAACACTTAGACAAGATAGTCAGGCGATCGATGAGCACTTTCGCTGTGGCCAGACGAGCCTATGATAGTACGCGGGGCTTAAAACCAAGTATGGTGCATTGGTTGTTCACCAGAATGGTTACACTCACAATAACTTATGCGGCCTCGGTGTGGTGGCTCAAGGTCAAGCAGGAAACCACCAAACTTAGACTGAGCAGGGTCCAAAGACTTGTTGCCTAGGCATAACGGGGGCGATAAGCACAACGCCTACCGCTGCAATGGAAACCCTTCTAGACCTCCCTCCCTTACACATTGTGATAATGGGAGAGGCAAGACGAGGACTCCACAGATTGCAGCATTCATGTCACCCACTGCACGGGTCATACAAGTATCGTTGGTAGCATAAGGGGTCCTTTACTCGATATGAGGACGGACTATATGGCCCCCAAAGGTAACATCAACCTACCCATTAAGATAGAAATTAATGAATCTGTTGAGCATCGGGAACCTGAACAGAACTTTCCTCCCGGAAATTTGATCTGGTATACGGACGGCTCCAGAACTGAAACTAGTGCTGGGTCTGGAATATATGGGCATAGACCAAAGGAGAAGTTATGGTTCCCTTTGGGCCGAGTTGCCTCCGTATTCCAAACAGAAATATACGCCATATTACGATGTGCGCGGGAAAATAAAAGGAGGGCTTACACAAATAAGCGGATCTTTATCCTAACCGATAGCCAGGCGGCTTTGAAGGCTTTGGTGAACCCAAGGATTTCTTCTAAACTGGTGTGGGAATGCTTAAATGACTTCAATGACTTGGCGGAATACAACTGCGTCACGTTGGTGTGGGTGCCAGGTCATCGGGGTATTGTCGGCAACGAACGGGCCGAAGAACTAGCCAGGCAGGGTGCGGGTATGGCATACCTTGGCCCTGAACCTGTCCAAACGCTATTCGGAGCTTTTTTAGTGACTGGATAAGCGAGGAATATAACAGATACTGACTAAGCAGGCCAGAACATAGTCACAGCAAGACCTTCATTAGAGGTCCTTGCAAAAAGAGAGCTGCAGAACTTTTGCTTTTAAGCGTATATTCGGACATCAGTGAAAAACCTGTACCAGCTGGTGCAGGGGACATGCCTCACTGAATGGTTGCGGTAAGAGAACCAGGGCACAATAAGCCTAAATGGCTGCAGTGCCTCCGGTGCATTCTTTGCGGACGGGTTCTGGTTATGTAGAAAAAAAAAACCTTCTACAAATAGCTATCCTGCTCAAGTCTCCCTAACCATTCTGGTACTTCCCTTCTCGCCAGGTTCTCGCGTCAGTAATAAATTTATCGTTGACTCTGTTTTTCAGTGAGGTCTTGGATATTTTGTTACTTTCTGTTTTGTTTCCTTATTATGTCTTCTTTTTTCCTCTCCAATTCTCTTCTGCTTCTATTTGTTTCTTTGTCTATTAGAGATTCATTTGACCTTCTTATTGTTCCTATTTATTGGTTTTAAATTCTCCTATTTTTAACTCATCTTCATTTATTTGAGCATCGTCATGGTTTCGACCATTGTAGGTCAAAGACACCCATTCGCGTAGCAATTTTAAAACAATCTGCTCATTCAAAGACATCGCTTTCGATTAAATTGATCAATTACTCAATAGTATTTGGATTGAAAGTAACTTTTGTACTTTTAATCCTACAGGAAACGTAATATCGACGGAATTGCAATCAGATTGTTCGAAAATTACCACGTATACTAGTACATATACCATGTGTTTCACTGCAACTTGAAGAAAGGCAGACGTAGGACGAAGTTAAACAGAAGCGCGCTAAGCCACACCTACCTCGCTGCACTTTCTATGTACGCAGCTAGAATATTAAAAAAAACATGCCCGTACATTTCCAACTAAGAATGAAACATTGTTGAATTCTTGGCTTCCGGTTGGAACCGCGTGTCTCGGATTTCTCTACTGCCGACGTTTCGTTCTTCGTTGCAGAAGAACTTCCTCAGGGCTGCTGCTGGTGGTGATGCTGCTGCTGTTGGTCTTGTTGCTGCTTCGCGTGAGTCGTTGAGTCGTTGAGACCTCAGTCTCAACGACTAACGCGAAGCAGCAACAAGACCAACAGCAGCAGCATCACCACCAGCAGCAGCCCTGAGGAAGTTCTTCTGCAACGAAGAACGAAACGTCGGCAGTAGAGAAATCCGAGACACGCGGTTCCAACCGGAAGCCAAGAATTCAACAATGGACGACGGCCGCGGAAGCCTTCAAGTTAAATTAAGAATGAAACATGTTTTCTCTGTTAGGTGGGTCTTATTGACGTAGAAAACTCTATTTTTTGGCAATAATATCAAAGTATTTTAATTTGCCGACTTGTTCAAATGTATTATCTTCTTCTAGTTATGCATATTTCCATAATTTATCCTTTCTCCTTTTCCTTATTACCTCCTCTAACACTTTCTCTCCCTTTGTTACAATCATCACATCATCTGTGCATTGCTTTGAGTGTTCTTTCCGTCTCACACATATTAAGTTAAAAATATAGCACAAAATGAGGCTTCCTGTATGTTGTATCACGTAACACTTCTTAGCATTAGGCACTTAAATAGACCAGAAAGTTTTAATGACAGAAAGAGAAAACAAGAATTAAAACTGAGGTATAATCAAAGGAAGACTGATTTATCTTGGACGCACCCTGTACATTATAAATTATAATTTCTTTTGATATTATTATAGTAATAGCTTTTGATGATATCTATCAAAAAGAAATGCAGTAATGAATTTATTACTTCATAGACCTAAGCTGAAACGTTCAACGTTGAATATCACGGTTTTTCCTTAAAAACATGAATTTTGGCATAACTTGATTCGTGACCTGAAATCGATTGCGCTTCCATTTTTAGAACGTTTACGTATGTTGCTGCCTGGGCGTACAGGTAGTATAACGTGATTTATTGCGAGCGCATCCCCTAATTTCGTCTTAATGGAACGCCCAAAAATAAGACGTTTTTCTAATTAATAATTCAGGAAACGTCGGGGGAGGAGGGGGAGAGAGGAGGAAGGTTTGTTCCACCGGGCCGGGCACATGAAAAATAAACCGTGTTTTTGTACATTATTAAATCGATGGAAAATTTGCCACAGCGGGATGATAATGCTACCGCGCGCACGTGCCCCGATCGATACATTAGGTGAATAAAAGTAGTGAAAGATTCTTATCTACTAATCAATAATTTCCAGGAAAATACTTGAGGAAAACTAATGACACGCCATGTAAAATAGAGTTATGTAATGGAAAATGCGCTCATGGGGTTGGGGGTCTCTTAATATTTCTGGGATATACATTAAAATAACGTTTTTTAGTGGTACCTGCTGCAGTTTTATAACCTAATTTAGTAAAATAAGGCCTTTATTATAGAAAAAACTACTATAGCATGGTTGGGAAAGCAAAATAGCACTGTTGCATGACGAGAACTTCCGGTGTCGAGTGAGCCTTGACTGGCAGAGGAAAACGCATGCGCCACCGTTGCCAGGCGTTATGTGTATTGTTGAAACATTTGAATATGTACGGCAGAGTTACTGCCCGGAATCTTACAGTTTTCATGTGAATTTCAGTGGTTTCAGTTCTGAGTTGATTTGTTTACTAGCCGCCCTTTCAGTTGTGATTTGGTTCTGTGATTTTCCATCGTGATTTCACTTGTGTTTATTATTTTGTGCGTTGCTCTGCTCCACTGATCGGCGCAACAATTTCAATTTTCTATTGTTATGTTTTTTTTTTGTTAGTTACGTCACTTATAATTGCTGTTTTGCGATAGATAGAAATGCAACAATCAAAGGTTTGTTGGACGTACCGCAATTTTCCAATATGGCTGCCTGCGATCCTGAAAAGTCTGATGCAGTGCGAAGTTGCTTGCAGAGTTGCGTCCAGCAAGCTTTTACCTCTTTTTTTAGACATACATAGCTTGCTAATTGCTACGTTGCAGCAATTATCTAGATACGATCGTATGACTCACACTTTGGAAACATGCACATTTAGGTTAACCGCTTAATATTTCATGAAACTGAATTTTTTCTTCAGTTTGGAACACGTTCGTACGCATGCTTCACTCACTAATAAGCACTTTACCGAGAATTTTATTTATTTCATTGAGAAATAGAAACTTTAGTTTAAACAAAAACGCGTAAGTATTATATTATTTCGAGTCGGAAAATGGGGGCTGTTCCAAAAATTAGGAACGATCGGGAATTTCAGTTTTTTCTTTATTTGAATTTCAGCGGCAAATAGGAACGCACCTCGCCAGTCAAAATTTAAGAAAAATTGAAATTGCGAACAAAACAAATTACTAAGAAGATGGACTTACTTGAAATCGTGTTTTAAATAGAAATGCATCTTACGTCATACAAGGTGCATCACTGGTATGGATTTCTTTACTATTAATTATAAAGGAAAATATCTTGTGCAAAAGTTATCGCTTATAATGAGTTCTATTTTGTGAAATTATTTTCACATACATATAGCATGTTTCGTATGTGATTGATCCACCAAACTCAATTTTTTTAATGGAACGTACACAGTCCATTTCAGGTTTCGATAGATTTCTTAAAACTAAACAACAACTATAGATCTAAATCTACAGCTAATCAATTTTATAGTTAATGGTCAAAAAAATTATTTTTACTGTGCATTCTTAATTATAAATATCGAGTAGAATAACGTCTATGAATAATAGTAACATTTTCCGTGTGCGTTTGTACAGAAACAGTTCGAACATAAAAGTTAAATTTTCTCAGCGAATTTAAATCGAACGTCTTTATATTTTGACACATTTGAATAGCACGTCAAATTCTATTTTTAACGTATGTAAAATTATTGATCCGAAGCTTACGGTTTTCCAAATATCTGCAGTTACAGTTACAACTTCCAATGAAAACTAACTAACTAAGCAAAAAGGAAAAGGCACGTTCATAATTATCTATTGGAATTATCTATCTTGGAACACCAAATCAACTAATTGCTGAAATACAAACAAAATACTCAATGTTTTGGATTGATACCTGCAATTTAATTTTTTAGTTGTTAGTTGAAGGTATCATTATAGTAAATAATTTAAGAATCTAAAACACTTAAGACTTAATAGAATTAGTTGCCATACATACAAATGACCCAATAAACAAACGTTTCGTTCAGGTATTGCCTTGCATACCTATGGTAATGAATCGATGGACCTCTTGTTTCCACTGCAGTAGCTTTTTGGAATACAACAACGCAACCTTTAGGATTACTTTTTTTAAATTTAAAATCAAGCCAAATGCGCCTGAATATTTTAAAAAATAAAATAAGACAAGGGTTTGCAAGTAACAGCCAGAAAACATTAGGAGATATTCAACAGTGCCCTTTCCTTTGTGTTTATTTTTTGAAGTACGATTTTTACTAGAAGTTGTAACTGCGAATGCAGATATTTAAACCAAGATATTTTACGTACGTTAGGATAGAATTTGACGAACGATTCAAATGTGTCAAAATTATACAGGCGTCCTATTTAATTTTTTTGAGAAAATTTAACTTTTGAAAGTTTTTAATTGTTTGTGCGCAAACGCACTATTTAATACCCATAGAAATTATTCTACTCGAAATTCATAGTTGGTTATAGACAGTAAAAATAAATTTTTTAACCGCTAGTTATAAATAAAATACTTTCATCCATGTAGATTGCGACTTCTTCGATTTAGAGCTACAGTTGCTTATTTTTAAGAGATGCATCGAAATGTGCAATGAAAATATTAAAAAGTATAAGTTTAGTGGATAACTCACTTATGGAACATGCTGTATATGCTAAAATGATTTCGTAATATAGAACTCATTATAGCCGATAATTTTTCTTTATATTAGTTAAAGAGCTATTAGAAGAAATGCGTACAAATGACGCACCCTGTATAAATAAAAGTTTTGTTGCTACATTAAATTTTTTATACCTTTTTAATTGATGCAAATTTTCCGTTTAATATAAAAAAGTTTAGGAGCATTCGAATAATCCGGATTTTTATTCCGGAGTTTCCGAACTTGTAAATTATAATATTACCTGTTTTTTTTTTAATACCCAAAAGAGTGTGATCCACTCAATGAAGAATTTTTACGAACTATTGCCATCGCAAATAATAAAATATGCCAATTCCGCTAAAAAATAAATTACATTTACCTTTACTTTAATGTTCCAAATAATCTTCCAAGAATATGTAAAATATTTAAAACAAATTCACTTTTATTTCTGTTCGCAAAAATTAATTAAATCAAATTTTAATAAATAAATAAACTTTTTTTGAAGACAAAGCAAAGTTGATATCAATACAACGTACCATGTGATAAATTGGAAGTCCTCAGTTTAGTTAAAAATATCGAATTAATTAAAAAACTCTAATTTGAGTTTATAAATAAATTTTTTAGGAAAAAATATGCAGTTCGAACGTAAACAATATTTTTACAATTATGCCTATGATTTTACATTTTACTTTTTGTGGCCTGGTTCGTAGAAAGAACTTTTTATGCACTAGTTTTTATTAAATGACATTTCACAAATTAAAATTAACCTTAATTAAAGTATCCACTTTAGATACGGTTGTAGAAAAATATTAGGGGAAGACTCATGCAGTTCTAACCAACATCGTATAGGAATACCGATTTAGTTGGTTGTGGCTGTATGTAAAAATTGCTTCTATTCAAAAAGTTCAAAATTTTCTTGCATTAAGACTTTAAACGGTTTATCGTAAACCATCCTCTCTTTTCGAAAACTAAAGAATCATCATGTATTTGATCTACTTTTTGAAAATGTATTTTTTTAACTTCATTGAAGAAGGCATACATGGTACGTTCCTCTAAGAACAAATTCTGAAAACGAATAAACAATTGTCTGCAACCGTTCTCATAGTAATGATTACTTAATGTGAAATTAAAACAAGAAATATTTAATTTGGGAATGAGTTACCTATAAGTTAGAACATTAATGATTTTGATTATGTCGCACATAATTGGACATCTAACAGCTAATATTTATGGACTTCACGTTTTATTATCTTCCCAGATAATACCTACATAATTACATACATTAATTACAAGAACTCCAACGGTGATTGAAGAAAAAAAGAGGAATTTTTCGAACAACACATCACGTGAATTTAATAGAATTTATTTTAGTATGTAAATTATCATTTGAGTAAGCTGGCAAAGTATAGCGAAACGTTGGTATTTGCATTTTAAAAATTGTCCAAACTAAAATATTTACAAATTCTAACTGCACGTGGCATGCGACTTCATTAAAAATTAACAATTAATTCAAAAAGCTTTCATGTTATTTGATACGTTAATTAAATAAATAGTGGTAATCCTAATCATCTTCGCCCAAGAGGATAATTAACTTGCTTACACTAGATATCCACAGATAAGTTATTTCATAGTTTTTCCTTTTACATATTCCGCGATTTAATTTCATTAAGTAACTAAAAGCATCATTTACAAAAGTGACATTTCAGAAATGATTATTACCTCTATTTACGCGCCCGTATCTATCAGTTTTATCTATCCATGCCGTAAATAGAAGAGTAATGATATGTAAATCGTATGACTTCTTAATACTCCTGGGGGCTGTTAGGCGTCAAGTTCTTTTTTTTCAAAACCAGAAGTGCACATGCATTCCAAAACCTTTAGATGTCAAAGATTTCTTTTCGAAAAATTACAGTGCCACCTCCCAACAGATGTTTATGTGTATACGGCCTAGCGTGTCACCGCAAAAAATCAATGCAAAAGGTTATTATCGTCAAGCACGGTATTGATTAGTTCCCGGCTTTACCTGGAACTATTGACCGCTTTTAAATTGTGTTGCGACATTAGTTCCAATTTAAGTTGGGTACGTTTGCAGCGCCGCTAATTAATACAGGCGCAGGCATTTTAATTGTACATTACGCAGACAAAGTCGCATGTTTTCGTCTAGACTTTCTTCTCTTGTACCGGCTAATGAATGACAATTATTACGTAATTGTACGTTTTTACGAATTGGAGGTTCAAAAAAAAATAAATCAATGCTTATTCAGTTAAAAATAATACAAAAGTTTCCTAACAAAGTAATACTAACAGTGAATTTATCGATTAAATAGGAACTGTCTCAAATCTCGCGTCCACTTCAACTTTTACGGAGGTTCCTTCTATCGAGAATTTGCTAGGACCGATGAAACAACCGGTTAATTGTCATGGCCATTCCCCTTTGTAGGTGGCGTCAGCAACAATATAATAAACAAATAATAATTCAAAAGAGCCGTGAGTTTTTTAGTACAATAGTGACAAATGTCTTGCAAACTTTAAGGTAATTTCTAAGTTGAGGGAAAACCGGGAAATTTGAAGAATTGTGGAATTATGTAAAGACCTGGCAACATTGATGACAAAATCGGTTTACCCCGTTAGGGAAAAGCTAAGTATACAAATTTCTATAAGCCTGTACGTAGTTATCCTCGATACCCTCCGTCTCCTTATTGCTCATTTTCATCATTCCTTGGGTTTCCAGCTAATATTACACACAACGGTAGCCTCTTCTTCTTTCTGTCTCTTTTTTTGTTACTCCTCCCTTCACCCTTTTTTCTCTTTTTTGTTGCCCTCTTCGCCTTATTGCATTATTAATAGTTTAGTTTTTTTCCTGAATTTACTTTTAGTTCGACCTTTTTGGCACACATGTTGACCAGATTTTTTTTTTTTTTGCATCCAATGTATATTTTTTGTTTTCACCAGTGAACTATAGGTCTTTTAGCTTCTTAAAAAGGTTCAGTTTTCCTCGTATCCCCAAAAATAATGTTGCTAATGTCACTGTGACTTTCGGTGGAAGCGCGTGTCTTCTGCCGACGGTTCATTCTTCGTTCAAAACTTCTTCAAACTCACTGATCTTGTTAACTTAGTGCTGCTAACATATAATAATAATAATAATAATCTTCCTCTATTCTAATTTTGTCTTTTTGGTGTCAACTCTTGCTATTCACTCTTCAGTTAACAATTATTATTATTATACCATGTATATTTATCAGGAAATCTATTGCTGCCTGGTTCTTCTTTACGCAAAAAGTAATAACCTGTAGAAGAGATTTTTTTCCCTACATGGTTTAGTACTTTTTTCTCTATAAAATACTTTGGGAAAACAAAATTTAAACAGTGCACATTAGGGGATTCCAAGGCAACTCTCCGTTTTGACTGTTTTGGCAGGCTAGAAGGATTAGTCTTTTCGTTTGACGGTTGCCCATGCTGTTTACGATTAATTTATGATTTAAATAGATTTTGAATAAGAGCAACCAAACACGATCTTTTGGGACATTCTTACTACCAAGTTGTAGTATGCCACGTTTTGGTTAAAAGCAATTACCCATTCGAATGTGGATTTAACGCCAAAAGATTATCTACCTCCCATTTAGTCTCCAATTCTTCTTAATTGACGTAATCTTCCTCATAATGACACGTCGTCACTCTTCACTTTAAACAAGGATCCTTCTTCTGCTTCTTCATTGTGAAAAGTATAAGACGAGTTTCATTGCTTTGAATCCTCCTGGTTCGTTTGCTCTTATGATGCGGAGAATCATATCTTTGATGGTCGATCTAACGGTCGTTTAAAGTTTTCTTTTCCTTTTGTGGAAGCCATACAGCTTGTTTAATCCCACGGAATTTTGTTCTTTCGTTCACTCGTTATAACAATATGTAATACCATACCATAACCCCAAAATATCATCACACCTCCGATTTAGTCTCCCATTAACGCATTCTTCCTTCTAATAAGCCATTTTAGATAGTCATAGCCTTTAAAAGAAAAGTTATCATTTTTCGTTTGACGGTTGCCCATTTTGTTTACGATTAATTGATGATTGAAACAGATTCCGAAAGAGAGCAACCAAAAGCGATCTTTTGGGACGTACATACCACCAAGTTATGGTATGCTATATTTTGCTTAAAACCAATTGGTCATTCGAATGTGGATTTAACCCCAAAAGATCATCCACCTCCCATTTAGTCTTCAACTCTTCTTAATTGACGTAGTCTTCCTCATAATGACACGTCATCACTCTTTAAACAAGGATTCTTCTTCTTCTTCTTCTTCATTGTGAAAAGTATAAGGCGAGTTTCATCCCTTTGAATCCTCCTGGTTCGTTTGCTCTTATGATGCGGAGAATCATATCTTTGATGGTCGATCTAACGGACCGTTTCAGAAAGCCATACAACATGTTTTAATCTATTTGAATTTTGTTCCTTCGTTCACTCGTTACAACAAAATGAGATTTTTTTGAAACATGCTACTATGTTGTGGTATCATACCATAACCCCAAAAGATCATCCCACCTCCCATTTAGTCTCCCATTAACGCATTCTTCCTCCTAATAAGCCATTTTAGATTGTCATAGCCTTAAAAGAAGACATCTACCATGAACTGTCTTGGTAATTATTTGGCCCAAGTAAAGAATCTCTTTCGATATTTGTTCTTCTTTGTTCTGAAACCCATAAAACTTGTTTCGCCCTTTAGAGTCTTCCTCTTTCGTTCGGTCTAATAACGTAGGCAACCAGCCCTCTACTGTCATGTTTTTGATGGACAACGTAATGATCATTTAATGTTGGTTTTCCGTTTCAAGTCTTCCTCTTCCGTACGCCAAATCTTTGAGGATTTCTAGTTATTTTGGCCTATCTATTGCCATCTATTCCGGCCACGTTTTCATTTCAATCCCTACCTTTGGCTCTTATCCAACTTACTGCCTTTTCTCGTATGTCTACTCGTACGAGCTTTTGGCCTAACACACTTTTACAATTTTTCCCAAATATTTGTCCTTGGTGCCCCCATCTTTTCTAACAGCCTTCTGTCTTATCATTTCCACTTTTCTTTGTCATACTATGAGAAGACATTTCCTGTCCCACAGTAAGTGGAACAACTTTACTTGTATTAGTAATAGAGCAGTTACTAGATTGGTATATCACCTGGACTACTTTTAGAACACTTTTTAAACGACGTTTCGTCAAAACTTTTAACTATGTATTTTCATTGGGTGTTTAATTTATCCATATATTAAGAAAACTCCTGCCAACTCGTTCCTAAGATAAATTACGCAAACTGTGTTCAACACCTACGAGTTTTCTAGAACGTCGTGCATGTGGGAATCGAAAGATGCATATCTCATGAATGCTATTACTTCCTATACTACCTTTAATATCGCAAGCGAAATAAAGAATCGAAAAAACAAAATCTATTAGGCGAAAAAGGGAAATCGTATTGTTTCGCGCATAAGCGCACAATTAAGCCGAATAATGGGCCGTTTCAGAATTTTCACTGTGCCACCTCGTAGCTACCACCGCGTACCCTGTGCACCTCTTTGTCCGTGTTATTGACTACCGCAGTGATGTCGTGACTTCGTGACGTCATTTTTGATTGTTGCCGCAGATTGTACCGAAACGTGCGTGCATCAAAATATTCGGGGCGGTCTTTAATCTTTGACTTGCGCCGTTTTCACAAACGGCTCCGCGAAAACGGCCCGATGGTTGTTGGATTTCAGCCTCTGAGTGTTCGCTTCTTTTATGATTTGTTTGCAATAATTAATGTTTTTTGTGTGCGGTACTGGTCGGACGAGGGTGGGCGTTTATGGGTGTGTGTGTGGATGTCGGAAAAGCTCCGTCCTAAATTAATTGTTTACATTGATGGCAATTGAGTGTTACGTAATGGAAGTGCTTTTTGTATTCTGTTAGATTAATGTGATTTTGTAAATAGTTTTTTTGGAAACAGTTCCTATTTCAGGTTGCTCTGCAAAAACCTGCTTGTCTTTGTAAATACTCGCAGAACACTCGGAGCTTTCAACTATACCGATTTCAGCTTTGGTTATTTTCTTAATTGCTGAGGAGTTAAATACACAAAACGCATGGCATGCATTATTTTTATCTTTCACTCTTTGCTTCCACCACATTCATTGAATCATCTTGAAGTAAACTAAACAGAAAATTACACAAACTTGTATATTCTGATTAAAATGCACGCATGTTCTATTTTTTCCTTTTTTAATTTTGTTAAGAGACTATTGTAATTTCAACTTGTTGTTTGTTCTTAGCTCTATACAGAACTTGGCACTGGAAGAATTCACAGATTATATTTGAATCGTGATTCTTTTAATGCCATATTTTGTGTAAAGCTTATTAACCTCTCGTAATTAATTAAAATTATTGCGTTCCATTTTTAAATTATTTATTGTACATGTACATTTTGTTAAATATATGCAAACTTTTAAGTCTGTTGATTTATTTACTTCGATCGTAGGATTTGGGTGATTTTTGACGTCACATGTTAATTTTGAAAATTGAACCGCTCCATGAAATTGGACGACTAAAAAAATAACTAAACAACTCAAAAACTGAATTTTTTAAAACACTTTTAAATTAAATTTTTATTGCAGGACCATAAAAACAGAATAAAAATTGGAGAAGTTATTAAACTTACAATTTAAAACAGTGAAAATCAATTTATTTTTTAAGGTACAGTCAAGTACAACTAAATTGACACCCTTGTGCTTAAAAGTCTTGCGAGTGTGTAAACCTTCGGAATACAAAAATAAACAGAATTTTTCTGTTGCTAATCAGCGTTAGGCATGACTGTCATTCTCATTCAAATATGTATGTCTAGTTTAAAGCGTTTGAGAACAAAATTATACATTTTTACAAGTACCCGTCAAATATCGCACTTCGTTGCTAACTAGACTGTAAAATTTTTTACGATGCATTTCCACACAATCTCTTTTTCATCTTGACCTATATTATTTTCTGCGTAAACCTGAAATGCGCGTTACTTCGTTTACCTCGCTTGGGCAACAAGGAAACGTCATGTAGACTTATCATAACTAACCTACCTCGGTTCAGACAATGATTTGCAACCGCGCTCGTGTCATATATGTGAATAGTCCGTGATTTACGATAACGGGCTCGACATTGTTGCAATACGTCGTTCGCAAAGAACGAACGAACGGTATTGTCGAGGTTACCACCGAAGAACGTGCGCGCCTACAAGCCGCACTCGTAATAAGCACTTTTATATTGGTCCATGTTTATGACGTCTTCATGAGCTATAATAGGGAACGATGCGCGCTTCTTGAAAATTTATGTGTAATAAATACAGATCACGGCGTTTTAATAAACGTTTCCGAGTAAATCGCTTACAAATTACGATTTAAGTATGATTTAACTCATCTTATACCTGTAGATTTATTAATATCTGTAACGTTTTCATAATACTTCAGAATTGAATGAAATAGGCGAATTGAAATTCAGAAGGAATGCCAACTTTGTATTAACCTATTTCCAAAAAATGAGAAGCTACAACTTATATATATATAAATCGAAATAATATGAATGAGTATCATGCGAGGATATTAATTTAGTTGGATGTGGCTATACATATCTTGAAGTTTTTATGCTATATTAATCTTGAAGTTTTTATGCTATATTATTAAATATTTCTCAGAAGTGGCTAAATACTTTCTTATTACTATTGAAACAGGTCTGCCATTAGGGAATTTCAAAGAGCATTTACGTATTTCGATTTTCGATGGTCATCTTCATTAAAGTAAAAATATTTTAACGTTAGAAAAGAGGCGCTAAATCAGGGGGGTATCAGAAAAGAAAAATGCAAGTTATTGCAAACACATCACAAGAATTACTTTTGGAGTCACCACAATTCGAACAGCTTTGAGATTAAAAGCTTCGAATCAACCTCAATTCGAAAGTTAATTTGAAGAAATCATGATATACTTGATCCTAACCTATGTAACGGAGCCAATGCGACTGATAATTTCTTAAAGCTTTTAGTTTACGAGAGTACCGGTTATGAAGTTATTAAAATTATTAAACGTTTGTTTATGACCGTCATGACACATCAAGTATCTTACGAGTTTCGAATAATTTGAAATGTTCTATGCCTCAAATTTTGCAGAACAAGTCTCCCTGGACCTTAAATAAATTTACTGAAACCCATTTCAATTGTAACTACATCTACCTATACTTAGATGGACGTATGCAGGGTGATTGCATGTACACGATCTTCGATTCTACAAATTTTTTTGCTCAAGAACAAACTTAATGTGTAATTTATTTTTATATTCTACCCTGATATCAGTGACACTGATGAATACGAAAATTTCTTTAAATAAACTGTTAAGAACAAAAGCATAAGAATTCTTAAAATATTCGTCGTTGTGGCCAAAATTTGAAACCAAAAACTAATATCAACAATAATAATAACTAAGGGTAAACTGTCACAATTGTCAAAATATTGAAAAACTAGCAGAAAATCAAAACAATTTTCAGTAATTTATGAAACTATTTTTCATTTCAAACTGAACACAAACAGAGAAAAGCAAATCTGCTATTTTTTGTAGACTTGTTTCATATTGTATCCGTGTTTATGTTCAGCCACACTTTTAAAAACACCCAGTATTCAGCGGAATATCATTTCGTGTCATGGGAAGAAAAAAATTGTAGCGACCTGTCCTATTTCATACTGTAACAACTTTCTTTCTTTGACATTACTTTTAACTGCGTTTGTACACTCAATAATTTCATTTTTATATTTTTTTCTGTATTTTTTATTATTTTACTCTAAATTTTCATCATCTGAGTACACTTTTCTATAATAATATAACTTTTAAGTGAAAAAGAAGTTTACTTTAATTTTTAAATTAATTCCCATTTTTTTTGTTATGTTCGTCAGCAGTCCTTTTAACAAAATTTCTTAAAATTAAATCATTTATTTCAAATTTAATTATCAAACAAAAAAATATGTGCCACCGCAATTTGAAAAAGAAAATTCATTGACTCTTTCTGTCTGAAGAAAATATAAAAACTAAATCAGGGGTTCTCAACTTTTTTTAAACATCAAATAATTACAGGAAAAATCCACTCAAAATATTTTTAATAACTCCCAAGCGATTTGTCTACATTAATTGTACAGCATTTAAAAATGTTCACGTAAATAATTGGCTGGCCTAAAGGACCCGTAATACATTGTACAGAGCTTTCATAAATGACTGAAAGGCATTTGAATTTATCGCGAAGACACTTTGGCACTTCAAAAACATTCAATCATTTCTGAATACTCAATATAACTAAGTACACAAAAACTCTAAATGAGAGACTTCTGAAGGATACGTATCATTAAAAGAAATTAATTTTGTTAAGGAAAATCTTACTTAATCGACCCTCAGGTTCTTCGACCCCCGAACGACCTATATATATTGTATTAGTCTCCAACGTAATCGTAATATACAAGAAATTAGTAGTTACCATATAACAAATCACTTAGGATTCAGGCCTCATTCACCCCCCCCCCCTCAAAAGCATTAAAATATTTATTTCAAAAGGAGATGCCGGATCGTTGTGACTGCCATGCTTAATAGTTGCCAAATTATCTGCATAATCATTCCCCAATTTTACTAAAACGAGTTACTTGGAAGTATTTGACAGTTCGCGGAGCCCCGAATTTCTTGAGACTTCTGTACATCACATTGAACTGCGTTACGATAGCTGCGCCAGTAATACTAGTTATTGCTAAAGCTATTAGAATTGCGACGACTTGAGAATAATTAAATAATTTGGAAGGTTTTTTCGTAGTTTTATTATAAAAAAAACTTATGGAAGTGCTTATGGAAGAAGACAGAAACCCACTTAGCAAGAGATATCACTATTATCGAAGCAATTTTGAAGCTATTAAAATTCTAAATGTTTATTGAACCTTGTTTTGATATTTCATTTATCTCCTTTGTGCCTACGCTATCATTTTAGGATTAATATGGTTTTGTAATGAAAGTGCTTATACATATATTACACGTAAATAGGTTGAAAATCTTTCAGAATCACCGCATTTTTATTCCTTTGTGTTGACAACTCTTTCACATATTGACTATTTGACAAATCGATTTAAGATTTGTATGAAATAGCCTCTGGTTTTGACATTCAGTTACAATTGTTGATAAAAAAAAGGAAAGCTCGAGCAGTCAACATTTTTTTTCCATTTGCAACGAAAAAAAGTTGCAGAAATCAAATGGAAGTTACGTATTGTTCTGGGGGAATTCGTCACCTTCATTTGTAAGAATTTCAGAAGAATCTAAGCGATTCAAAAAAAAATTTTCTCCCCTGAACGAGGCTTGGATGGAACGCGGTGAATCGCTGATGGAAAGGTGATGGCATTTGTGTCCCAAAGAAACCGTTGCCATCACTTTTCCAGTCAAGGTCTTTGCTTGCTTTGTCCGGCCAAAAGTATTACACAAGACATTTGGATAAGCTGAAAGCAGCAGTTCAGGAAAGACAACCTAGGATGTACAAGAAAAGGAATTTTACCACGATAATGCTTGTGCTCATTCAAGTACAAGCACTCAGTAAAAAATGGCCGATCTGATCCTATCGCGTCTACTTGATTCGCCTCTGAATTGGCTTCCACGGTCTTCACTTCCTCAAAACAGTGGAAAGAAATTTAGATCGATTAAGGAACTCATTAATATTCCCATAACTGGTATGGCAGGGTCAAATTTGATTCCATAGATTTAAAAGGGGGATTTAAATACTAAAGTATAAGTGTATCAACTCACTTGACAATATCTTAGGATAAATTACAATTAGGTTCATAATTGATCCTGATATACTTTGAGTGTTGATCGCAAATTAGAAATAAAACATGGCTAGTACAAGTAAAAAAGAAATTGAGTGAAAAATTTGAACCAATGACATTATGAAGCATGATTTGGACAGTA
Organism: Serrognathus titanus; assembly: GCA_039766575.1. Lineage (NCBI taxonomy): Eukaryota > Metazoa > Arthropoda > Insecta > Coleoptera > Lucanidae > Serrognathus > Serrognathus titanus. The sequence goes on along the minus strand of CM077911.1, from coordinate 14,977,658 downwards.
ATACTAAGTCTTCGGTTGGTTTTAATAAACACAGTGGACATGGAAGTTTTTCTTGAAGAAAAATTACGTTATTTTCCGAAACACTAACATTCCAGAGAGGCAGATGACATGTTGGCTCGTATTCCCAAAATAGCAAAGCTTTTTCTATAAGATCTTTCGCTTACGTTTCTAGAAACCACTCTAGGTATTCCCTAAATGTCAAATCTGTGAGGAAAAGGAAGGGCTACAAACATATTTGTCAATTTTGCTATAAATAAGGTAATTCAATTTCTTTTTATAGAGATTAAGCCATTGTAGTACCTGTAGAAAGTGAAAATGGCCACAAAGATAAAAAAAAAAACTAATTGGAATTCAATTTAAGATTTTTTTTATTGAGGAAATGTCATTTTAGGTATTGTTTTCTTATTTTTTTTGTTAATTTTTTATGAATAAAGAGCCCATATTCCGTTTATAGTCTTTTGAAACTCAAAAAAACTCCAACGAGACTTGTCAATCAAGAAAAATGAAAAAGAGTTCAATTTAGACCCTACCATATCTTTTAGCCATACCAATTAAGGGTTATTTTGGAGACCCCGAAGTCACTCCCAGGAGCGACTAAAAAATTGAAGGAACTTTGACCATGTGTGTTGAAAAATAAAACATAACTTGAATTACATTTTTCCCCAGACTTTTCAAGCTATCCTCGTATAGACAAATTTTCATACCATTATGTAATTGAAATAAAATTAATTTCTTGTCCACTATATCACAGGTATTTTATAATTGTAGCATTTTGTACTGAAATTGTAAAACTGAGAAGGAAAAGCTAAAATAAACCCTGAAAAATACAAGCGTGCTTTGACTTACTTCTAAAACCACGAAAGAAGCGTTACTTATGAATGGAAAACATTTACGAATAAAAACCAACCTAGTTATCGTTATAAGCAGCTGCTGTCTGGTGTATACGTGAATAATAAGGGTGTTTTTTATGTTTTCATCGATAATATTACGCATTACCATATCACGTAAGAACCTGTCGTGAAAGTGAGCATAATTCTTTAAAAGTGGATAAATTCCTTCTCAAGGTATAATATAAATAGCGTGGGTAATTTGCAGGCAGTCTCGCTTGGAAATAGATTCAACGTGGTTAAAATTTATTCTCAGGTTAAAGAAAATCTATTCGTTTATACGAGGGTCAATCAGAAGAAAAGGAGCTGCAACAATTCCATTTCGTAAATAAAGGCAATAATATCAACTTGCTGTTTGTACAGGACCGTTAATTAATTAATCACTTTCCTCTGGAACACCCGCACATTTCTCTCACTTCAATGCGAATGACATTTTAAATGTTTAAAGAAATACATCGAATACGGTAGTAAACTTTTCAATTTCTTTTTGAATTGAGGGAACGAATGAACCCCACTTATTTCTCGTATACTTGAATTTTCTTTGCCAAATGGAAGAAGTAGAACACCTGGAGTGGGGCAGCCAGCAATTTGCTCTAACCGTTACGATATCAGCGTAGTACGCCGAAGTGCATCCAAAGCACTTAGCTTAAGCACCGTCATGTTGTAATTGAATTAATAAGCTCATTAAATTATGGCATACATAAACTTCGCCCGCATGTAATAATGACTCTTACGTAACGGAACAAACAAGCGTAAAAGAAGTGCTTGGCACATCATCAGCAACAAACGCGATACCATCGAACTTGAAGAACGCATACGTTTTTTGCAATCCTCAACGAAGAAAGCCACGTCATATGTATGACAGAAGGAATTTTTAATTATAGGATTCCAATTAAATCACCACAGTCTTTAAGACTGAGCAGAGCTCCTAAAGATGTCGAACACGTAATTCAATGAAAAGTTGACTATTCCAGACGATTGAAGACGTATGACTCATTTCATAGGTTTGAACTATTTTGATCAAGACTATCAAAGTCTCCCCTGTTGTCATCTTCCTGAATTTAGAAGATGTTACTGAATCCAAAGTTTACATTTTCAGTAACTTGAAGATATAAAGTAGAGGACGATTACTTTAAAGCTTTCAACTATGAGGAGACAAAAGCATTAAAGTCCATCACACGCAGGCCATGTGAGCTGCACCGTTCACACGTGCATGGAACCGAGCCTGAAGACACATAAATATACAATATTGCATGTCAGGAATTATCTCACTCGCTTTAACCTTCACGTAAGTTCACTGTTGACTGCGTTCTGAAAGTATTCTTCAAGGTGCGAAATATTTATTTTGCTGACGCAGAGACCAAACACATAATTCAGTTGTAGTTATTTGCTCAGTTTAGTTTCAAACTATGCAAATAATGAATTTTCCTTAAATGAATAAGTAGTTAATAGTGAATTATAATGAATGATTACAATATTGAACTTGGGTCTAGTAGCGGTCAACTGAATCGATCACCCTGAACTCTTAATGATCGATCTATTTGGACACGATTGCATTTTCTTAGATGCAGATGTAAAAGAATACGTTATATAATGATATAGACAAGTCGAGTTTGCTCTTAAAGGAAATCCGCCTGCTCCTGTACGTACACGTACAATATTACCAAATTTATTCGGCAACCTTGTGCTTGCGGACATGAATCACGCTTTTGAATTAATTTCAATTTGATACCTCGACGTGATGCGTAAACTTGCCGGTATCTATACACGGTGTAAACACATCCTGGCATTGGCTTTCTGAACAATGGGATTGCAGGTTAACCTTCAAAGGTGCTAATCGGACGGTGAAAAATTCATTGTCATTGAGATGGTGTCGTGTCCCTCGCTTTAATTTCACTAACTTTCTAAAGCATGTATTTTTTTCACTTACAGAAAAGGTCGTTGACTTATAAAATATAAAATATTACAAATACTTTTACTCGGGAGAAAACTAAAGGAACATTTGTTCTTCAAATTCCAGTTACAGGCAACTCGTTATGCTGTTTTTCTCCTGCTTTTTGAAACCCTCTCAACTCTGCATTCTTGCCTTTCCGCCGCTTCTCTTAGAGTGTTGTGTAGATCGACCGTCTCTGCCTTAATACCATTCCGTTTTCTAAACGGTCTTTTTATTTATAAGGCATCTTTTCCAATCCTAGAAACATTTTCTGAATGGGTTGGGCTGGGTCCTACTATTTATAAAACACCTTCCCAATTCTAGAAACGTTTTTGGAATATGTTTCAGTTCGTACCTCAGTGTTCCATGTACGTAGGTTGAATTCTTTCAAGTTTGACAACCTGCCGATGCGTCTGGTCCTTCAACCAATGAAAAAACCAAGTCCCAGCTTTAATATTTTCTAGGGCGGCTAGCTTTTCAGAATCCCTCTAGTTTCTTCTTTGCCTGAAACAGCGATTGATTCCAGTTCCAGCTTTTTCTTTTCAGTGAGAAACCGAGACTCCAGAATTGTGCATTTATAAGTCCCTTAAATCTGATTGCGTCCTGGATCGTGCCAGACTTTAGAAATTACTAAATTTTAGCTGAGTTTGAGTGTCTGAAAAACTTAAACTTTCAAAGTAAACGAACTATTGAATAAAATTAATTAAATTAGTCTCGTTCTCGTTCAACAAATGTTTTCGAACTTAGGTCAGATTCGATCTCTTTTGAATTTTTAAAATAAATAATATGACAACGGAGCTGTGTGTGTTTTATTCAAGTAACCTTCACTTAAATAAAAAAAAACAAGGAAAAAAGTCGGGAAATATATATTTCTTTTAATTTTATTCATTTAAAATCGCCTCGTCTTGCTTGTGTACCAGAATAACACAGTTACTAATTTTTTCATTGAATTAAGTTAAGCTTCATAACCTGCTCAGTATTAGAAAAACAATTGACTATCAGGTTCGGAGAAGTTCAATTATTTTATTCTCTCTTTAAAAGGAGACACCGCATCGCATGCAGTTTATCCAAATTTCCAAAATAAGTTAAAGAGTTAAGTTTCCAAAAGAAACGTTGCATAAAATTTAACTCTTAATGCAGGAATAGTTCAGTCGAATTTGTTTATTGTAAGGAATAACGGTAACAGAAACTAAAACTTTTAAACTTAATGGTTTGCAGTGGAAGTCTCGAGCTACGCTTCTGCTGACGAGGACCCAAATAGGGCCGAAACAGCTGTACAGAGGATGCTCGAGGGATGCAATCAAAACCGATTTGCAACAAAATTTTAAAAAAAGCATAACGTTTAAGTGTGCTAACAATATAAAGCCGTTATTCCAAAGGTATTTTAAAAGTTTCAGTAACACGCAAAAAAAATATTATATTGTAAAAATAATTAAATCCGTAAATACGACGAAGATCAGTACAAGTAGTTTGTCAAATCTTGACAAATTAAAGCGCCAGTGTAGTCACTAACACTAATAAATTTTCATAAAAATTCGAACTAATGTCAAAGAACACGTAGGTTTATACCAAGTGATTTTTAAATTTTTTTCTCAACTTTTGCCATGGAATTTGGACGGCATGTCTTAGTTTTACAGTAAAACAGCGCATCAAGGAGTGCAATGACGTATTTTTCACTTATGCTAAGACATGTCGTCCAGATTTCATGGTAAGAGTTGATAAAAAAATTTAAAAATCACTCGGTGGAATTCTTACATTTACAGTTTACTTTTCTATTAAAAAAAAATAGATTTAATGCAAATGTATTTTGTTTTTTTTACTTTCACTCCTGACGAAGCCATCAGTGACAGTGAAACGTAGAGCGTTAGTACCAGTTTTAATGTCCGACACAGAAAATTTTCAGCGTAAGACTTTCAAAATTATTAATAAGTTAGAAAAATCTGTTCAAATTAGTTACAATATTGCTAAATCTCTTAAAGTACAGCATCCCACCTTTCCTAAATTATACTGCATTCCAAAAATTCACAAACCTAATAGTCCAATACTTTCTACTATTGGTTCCTCTCTCCTCTTGTATCAAAATTTGTTTCGAAAATTATTACTCAAGTAAATCTAGTAGTAAATCACTAGTAAATAAGAATATTTTATAAAAAATTCTTTTGTACTTGTAAAAAAATTAAAAAACATAGATATACCAAATAACTGTATTATAATTTCCTTAGATGTTTTTTTTATTTACCAACATTCCAAAAGAGTTAGCTTTAAAAAACGTTAATGATGGGTGGATAGAGATTAAAGATTTTATAGACATTTCCAAAGATAACTTTTTAGAAATTGTTACTCAAAACGATAGTGAAACGTAGAACGTTAGTGCCAATTTTAATGTCCGTTTTACAATAATTTTACTAGCAACGTTTTCCAAAAAATTAAATTTTTGGAGAATTAAATAAATCCAAACCAAATAATAATTCGCAAACTAAACTTGGCGCTAATCGGTCCTGGTAGACTAAAAATCACACACTCATCACTAAAATTAAAGAAAAATCATAATAAAAAAATGTGGCCAAAAAATCCGCTTTATTTTTTTTCAATTTTTAAGAGTAAATTTCATAATCGAATTTAAAGGAATCTCCTTTAAATTTGATTATGAAACTGGCACCTAATCTTGTTTTATTATTATTCTTTTAATTATGTTTAATTTAAGGTTATTTTATGGTAATTATATTTATATTTGTTCAAAGAAGTTTTCAAAGAAAAAAAAATAAAAGAATTTTATGTTTTAATTGAAATAAAATTAAAATGAAAATATTTTTCTCAAACTTTTCTATAAAAATCTTTAACGGTTTAGGTTGAGATATCTTGCGGCCGACTTTGAAACAAATTTCCAAAAAAAATTCAGATTCTTTTATTAAAAAATACAATTCACCTAATGACTAAATCTGGAAGAATTTATTTAGGCGTTTTCGATGAACGTAACTAATAAATCTTAACATTCGATATATTTCAAGTCTTTTTTTTTGAAAGTTGCGAAAGAATTAATCATCATTTACACAATACTTGACCTTGGCAGGCCAACAAAGTAAATCATTATCCCCCCATTGTTATTGCATTTATTGTTAATAATATTTACGGAGATATCAAATTTTCTGATTCTTGATTTTTGATCACAAAAAAAAGCTCTTACCTTTCCACAAAACTAAAATCAGCTGGAGTAAGCTCGAAGCACTACACAAACACTTTATTTTAAACGTTGAATAACGTGCGAATTGTTTACAAATATAATTTAAACAATTTAAAGTTGATGTTATCGTTTTGTAATAAAAACACCCATGTTTGGAGTTGGAGTGTAGCAGCTAATCTCACTACTTTTGACATTTTAAGATTTAATTAATTCTGTTGTCGTGCTAATTCTGTCCTTCTTGTATGTAATTAATTTATTTACTAAACTATTATTTTTGGGTAAAAATTGTGCTTGAGATAAAAGGACCTCTTTGGAAAAAAAAACTTCTATAGTAATATCAAAAGAGACTTTGAATAAATTGAAAATAATTCGACAGATTTTCGAAACTTGTTGGCCGTCAAACAAGTTGGAGAAAAAATTAGGAAAATTACTTTCTAATTTATCGAAATCACGAGTGTTACTTGAAAGATTGCTTTTTATGTTTTTAATTGTATTAACTTCATCCGCTGATGACAATTGTTAGGTAGTTAAGAAAGAAACACAAATTAAATTATTCTCAGGAATATAATGTAAGTTGCCAGTATAATAATGATACAAAGGAGAACTTTACTAGTTTTTTAAGAAAGAAAATAAAGTTAAAGCAAATTGATTTAAGACGGTAAAAAATTATTAATTTTATTTTTATGTGTTTGGTTGGCGCTTTTTTCTATAATGCGCTCTCTTATTTCTTTAAATTCATCTCTTTCTTTACTTTTCGTTGTGCTTTTTACGAGTTCTCTTTTGTTTTCTTTTTACCCAATTCATTTTGTTTGGTTCTTTGTTTTTGATAATATTTTGACCGTCGAACTTCTTTTGTTCTCGACGTTCTCTTACAGTTTCCTTCAGTTAGTTTTCATCAATTTCACTTGCTTTTATTATTTATTCTTCTTATTTTCTGCACTTTCTTGTTTATTTTCTTCGTATTTTTTTTGTTTCTTTAAATTTTTCATTCTACATTGGCACTGATTGCGTCGACCTTCCTTTGTTTTCATATTTTTATTCGGATTTCGTTCGCGCTTTTTATACTTACTCCTTTGTTTCTATTCATTCATCTCTTTCTTCACATTGGTATGGTTTTAAGAAAAACAGAAAAAGCTATATTTACACGATACATAAGAAAAGAGCAGACGACAAAGAAAGCCAACTGGCAGCAAATGAAGAAGAAGGCCGGGGAGAGCTGATCAATCAAGAACTAGAAAGAAAAGGTAGACATAGGAAGCAATGGAAGAAGATTACAGCCATGGTTCTTAGGACATGGTTTTAAGAATAACAAAAAAAGCGATATTTAGACGATACATAAGAAAAGAGCAGACGAGAAAGGCCAACAATTGACAGAAAGTGAAGAAGAAGACCTGAGGAACTGATCAATCAAGAACCAGAAAGAGAAGGCAAGCATAGGAAGCAATGGGAGAAGAATGCAAGAAGATTGGATCCTTAGGATATGGTTCGAAAATAAACAGAAAAAGCAGACGAAGAGAGAATAGACAGATGTGAAAGAAGAATAAAGATGAGGATGGCCGAAGAAGAAGGCCTAAAGAAGAATTAATCCTTTACATCGACATCAGAACGAATAAGATGATAAGGACACATAGAAAAAGAAAGATTGTGTTACAAAAACAGGTAATTGGGAGAAAACGAAGGGGAAGACCAGGAAGCAGACGACAAAGGCATCAGTTCTCAGAAAATGAGAGAGAAGCACGAGAAAACATTGATACCAAGGAATTTTGAATGATTAAAAAAAAAATTGAAAATAAAGAGTGGAAAGAGAAGACAAAAAAATAGGAAGCAGATTGTAGTCTTAGTTATCCAAAGCCTATGGAGTATGATTTTCAGAAAAGCAGACAGGAAGAAAGTGAATGGATGTGTACGATGAAAAAAGCTGAAAAAATTATGAAAACGGCTGGAGAAAAAGACCAAAAGAATGAATTATAAGAGTTCAATGTTTTGTGAAAGTAGTTTCCGAGCTGTGTGATGTTATTTTTCCTATTCGGCAAATTATCGTTTTGATCCTTTACAAATCATACTTCTATTTTATTGCAAATGCACAGGTTATATAGAAACGGTATAAAACACGTATCAAATTTAATGAATGTTAACCTTACGTAGCTATGTAACAGACTAGCCGCGAACATCTGCGCGAAGAAGTGACGTCACAAGCTTATCGATGAATTTTAGAAAAAAATTTACCAGGAAAATACTCTTAAGCTATATGATACTATTATTAAAAAAAAATATTTCTAAGATGAGGAAAGTTCTCCATTGGTCAGAATTAAACGCGCAGCCAAAATTTCTGCAACAGTTCATTTTTACTACATGCTTATTCGTCGATCAATAAATCAACGAACTTTCATAGAGCTATCTCCTTCTAAATTTGTAAAGCAGCCATGCGGCTTTTGTCATATCATGTCATGTCATGTCATAACTCGGATCTATACGATCGGCACACAAATAAAATATGAACTTTCAAGGAATAGAAAATGAGAACATTAGAAAATAATCATAATTGAAAGATACTTACGCAACGGAGCAAAGGTTAATAAAGTTTTGAACTATTCAATAGAGGATGCATTGGCGAATTTCGTAATGAATATCCAAATGATGTTAACATTTTGTAGGAACTTTAAACATTATGGAAGGTGGTAGACAAACTTTATCACTTACAGTCCGATCATAACTGTTAATCTCAATTTACTTTGCTGTTTATTTCTGATCACATGTAAGTCATTAATAAGTAAAAATAAATCATGTTTCTTGTTATCTCAAGTCATGGGCAACTCCAAAGTGAGCGTTCTTGGACGCATTTTACCTACAGAGAGGTAATCAAAGTTACCTGTATATACGTAGATCACATTTGTAATTTAATCACGAAGAGGTGATAGAAGGACAGTCCAGAACTTTTCAGGCCCACCTCGTATAAAATCAATCAAAATATTTGTTGATTTTTGTTTATAATTTAAATTATAGTAGAAATAATTTCCTTGATGCAAATATTGGGAAAAAATTCAGGCATCAAGGAAGTCGTCTGTTACATGAGATCAGTTGCATACAAAATTTTTTCCTCGTAATTAATTAAAATTAGCATATAATCAGCCGATTTATGTAATGCTAACGACTCTGCCCCCTTTCACAGTTCCTAGGCAGATTTTTTTTTATTACGTGGTGCGCACTTTTACTTTCAACTCGGAAGCTCCGCAAGAATTAAATCCAGTCCGTCGCGTCCGGTAATCTCAGGACGTTCGGATTAGATAAATCGCCCAAGAGATTATTCCGTTCGAAATTAACATACAGATTGCATAATTAACAAATGTCACTTATAAAGTAGCGGCTAGTAAGGGACTTCGAGTCATTAGTGTTATCTCTTGCTGGATATTTCGATTTTTTTTTGCCTGTCAAACTGTCTCGTTTTTGGAAAAAATAGTTTTGATACTTGGCAAGTATTTTTTTTACAACCGTGCTTTAAAAGTTAATTTTAGCAAAAAAATTACTTTTTAAAACCAGCGTGTAAACAATTATTTTCACTCGCTAGGGCTAAAGTAAAATGTAAGATGGATTTCATTGGTGTTTTCAAAGCAATTTATAACCTAAACGTAGTTTAAAGTAAAAAAAAAAACAGAGAATGTAATACTGACAAACAAAGCCGAAAACATATTTTTAGCACGTATACAAAAAGTTTGCTCTCATTTTTTCACACGTTGACGTATGTTCCTTACTTGATCCGTACCCCAAAACAGACAAGTAAACAAACATAACTTAAAAAAAATGTTTTATTGATTTGATTTTACAATGGTTTTCCCATTGGAAGAAAAATCTTTTATGGTTGAATCCTACTTTGGAAACGCCCAAAAAATCAATGGTGAATGGACCTATTCTATTCCTGATTGTGTTGCAGAACTTCAGGAAAAAATTCCAGAAACTGTATTTCTGTACCACAAATTTGTTAATCAACTTCAGTACTCTCTAGGACTATTCAGAGAAACTGGCAGTGTGGCTAGAAAACAGGTATCAGGTAGGCCTAAAGTAAGAACTGATGAGGTAGTTGAAAATGTGAGACAAATTATGACTGATGCTTCTCGCACTTCCATCCGTCACCTGTCACAACAAGTTAATCCTTCTGTCGGGACCTGCAGGACTATTCTAAGGAAGGACTTGCAAATGTTCCCTTATCGTTTGACTGCCGTGCATGGATTAGTTCCAATTGATTTTGAACCAAGGCGAAGTTACTGCCATTGGTTTTTAAACAATATTGACAATGACAATGTTGAATGAAACTTTCTTTTCCGATGAGGCCTGGTTCCACTTAAGACGATACATTAATTCCCAAAATATGAGGATCTGGAGTACAGGAAATCCACATATTTTCATTGAAGCCCCATTCCATCCACAAAAAAATGCATGATGACGAGTTGCAATTTGGATATTTTCAGCAGGATGGTGCAATGGCCTATGCTGCTGGAGGTACTTTAAATTTCCTTCAAGGGTTTTTTAGAGATCGGATAATTAGCAGAAATGTGGCAAACATATGGCCTTGGCGATCTTCCGATCTAAATTCTTTGGATTTCTTTGTTTGGCCCTACTTGAAAAATTCTATTTTTAAAAGCCCGTTAATGATTTACAGGAACTTACCCAAAGAATCATCGAAAAGTTTGATGCAAATTGCAAAATGTTATTAAGAAGACGTTTAACTTCACGACAATATTTCAGATTTGAAATCAGCCATTCTAATGTAATTCTCCCATTTGTTTAATACAGTTTTAAACTTAATAAGATAAGCTCGATTAAATGTAATAGTTTTAAAAATGTAGCTTTGATTTTAGCTACAATATTGCACAACCACTCTGTACTACACAATGAAACTAGCTTGAGATTATAATAATTGCAGAAACTAAACAATTACGTTCATTACTGTTAATGCATTTACTAGATAAATTAATCAAGTTGGGTTCGCAATAAATACACAGATAATTCACTAATTGCATTCCCCCTTACATAATAATGTTAATTACCCGCCGGTGTTGCATCAGAGTAAAATAAAATCCGACCATAAAAACAAATTGACTTTTTTCGCCTGAAGCTTCAACAAGCTCGTTGGTGACGACTTTTTTCTCTTTAATACATATGTTATCTCTTGGTGTTCTTTAAAGTGTTACTTCTCGCGTTGCAGATGAGCCCAATTGAGAACGTCGTTCCTAACTTGGTGGAGGAACCTACGCAGACAACGAATTTGGAAATTAGGAGTAAACAAGACCGGTCACGTGATCTCTTCGGAGTGCAACTAGAGGTAAATAGCCCTGTACTTGGTTTTCTTAAATCAAAAGTTTTTCTTCTTTTAGAAGAAATCAATAGCTCGCTCAGATGTTTTCATGTGTAGGACGTACTTACACGCATATTCATGTAGGCACTCATTAAACATATTCCGTCAATATACAAATTGATTTTCCCGGCTAAAGCTAAGCTTTCTGCTTCATCGATTATTTTCCGGTTGGAACCGGTTCCGCTAAGAATCAATGCGTGCATGTGTTTGTATCGGTTGCCAAGTTACCGTTTCGTGGTTGAGAACATCAACCGAGGCACATTTTCTTTTGTTATAGTTTATTTTTCCCGCTAATCATGCGGCTACAACACTTAAATCCACCCTTATCGCGATTTTTTCCGCAGTTCCCTGAAAATCGAGGCGATTATTTGCAACGCAACGCGTGCCGAGCTTCGAAATGCGTCAAACACCAAGCGATACGATTAACATTTCTTTGAAGGCACGGAAATTTACATCGGCGTTATTAAAATTTAAATTCCAGCGAAGAAAAACATCAACATGAAAATGTTAAACTAAAAAAAGTTTAATTATATGAAAAAGAAATAGACTGACGTTTCGGAAATAGCTTTTTCAAAAAGTGAATGTTTTTGGAAAACTGTACTTTACCCTATAAACCTACTGTGTTAAACACCCTATACATATACAGGGGATGTTCAAGTTCCAATCTGAATTTAATAATTCCTTCATAAACTGAACTTACATTACAGTACGTTTAGTGTTCTGTGCAAGCTCTTTCAAGTTTAATTTTTTAAATCGAAATTTCCTACAGGTATTCCCACTTAAAACGAAACAAACTATGTCCCATGTTGTAAAAATTTAAAGGTGATACATTTATTGGCTTTTGTCTTATAAATCGTTGCATATTAAGATGTTTACACTGGTGTAAAAGTCATCCTTTTTCGCATGCACGAACAGAACCCATGTACAGGTAGAACAACGTTTACGCAGTAAATTTAATGATGTAACTGCCTCCCACAAGCGTTACATCCCACAATTACTCAGTAACTATGGTTAACATGAAGTGCACCAGGTCGTTATAACGCGTTACCTCTTAACTTATGCTAATACGTTCACCTACATATCGCAAACGAAAAATTTGTCTTACAGTTTTTCGCACTTTTTGTTTGTTTTAAAAATGATTCAGAACCGTTAAGTCCGCGTAATTATTTACGGCTACCTTGTACTTAATGTATCAAAAAACTGGAGAAATTGTTAATTATTTCGTTACAGCTTTCTGATGGAATCGGCGATGTGTAACCTCGAGATATCTGTAGATACAGCAAAAGGCAAGTTTTGGAACATTGAAATTTTTAAGGAAATGTACAGAATCCTGCATGTATAAGTAAAAAGTTTAAATTAAATTTGATGTCCTAATTGTAATCGTTTTCAATAACCAACAAAGATGTCGACGTTAAATAATCGAGGCAGATCGAAATGAACGCAGCAATATATCTGCAAGTACAGATTTTACAACTGCAACAGAAAACTCCCGAAATTATTTTTCTTACTACATTAAAAGCAAGGGGAACCGCTGACGTTGTGACTAATAGAGTTATCAATCGTAAAAAAAAAACTTTCGTGGTTGAAATGAAGTATCAGCTTCCTAAAAACGGACATAACTAAACATTAAGCAAATTAAGTAGTCTGAACACACACAATAGTTATCAAAGGTGGACTGTCTTCAATTATTTCGATGTAATAATTCTTGACCAAACTGTTTACGAACCAACACAAAACTGGACTTGCAATAGCATTATCAGATATTCATTTCTTCGTTTATTTATTTATTTTAATTCAACAGAAAAAGTTACTTTCGCGAAACTGACGTAATAATTCTATACAACAACTTTTTACTTCTATACCGCTCGAGGTTCGTCTGTACAAGCTTGTTACTAGTCAGTACATGTTGGGACTTTAGGGTAATTGGCTACCAGTTCGAGATTGGACGTTACAATCTTATGGATGGTCGACATGACCTTGAGAGTAGTCGATAAAATCTCTACCGCGGTGGGAGTGATCAATTCAAATTTGGAGGGTCTACACCAGCTCGATACAGGCTTGTGGATGGTCGATATGACTTTGAGGGTGGTCGATAAAATCTCTACCGTAGTGGAAGTGGTCAATTCAAGTTCGGAGGGTCTACACCACCTCGAGATTGGTTGTTACAGGCTTGTGTATGGTCCGTATAACCTTGAGGGTGATTTACAAGCTCAAGGGTGATCGGTAATCCCAAAACTGAACTCTAAAGTGGAGCTCGAAGTGTCCACTTAAGCTGGAAGGTAGTCCTGATAATTCTGTATCGCCCGAGGTTGGTCTATACAAGCTTGTGACTGCTCAGTACATATTGGGGCTTTTGGGTAATTGGCAAAATCGCCAGAGCAGTCGACAGAAGTGAATACAAACTCAAAGGGCCCATCTAAGCTCGTAATTGGTAGGTACAACCTCGGGAGTGGGTTCGAGGATTCTTCACGAGCTCAAGGGGGGTCAGCAACATCTCAACAATGACAGCTAAATGTTGGAAAGTGGTAAAGATAACTTCGAAATTGGAATTTGGTCGGTGGCGGTTCAAGATTACAAGCTCGAGGGTGGTTGATGGTCAATAAAAGTCCAAAACGGGTCAATACACACTCGAAGCGTCCACGTTTTGCTTGAAATTGGTCGGTACAAGCTTACAGGTGGTCGACTATGCCGACGAAAATTGAGACAACTATCTATAAGTTTGAAAGGAAAGCAGGTAAGGAAGTCCTTCCAAAAATCCTTTATTCTGAGGTCTTGGTGAAAACAAAACTATTTTCCGAAAATCTCTTGACCATTGCGCTTAAAAACTTCCTCGTCAGGCTCTAAATTTAAAAAGTCATCTCGATTTTGGCCTTTTCTTCTTGACCATCGGTGATCATCAAATGAAAATATTTGACAAATCCGAAACGGTTGGGGATCTGCAGTTGAGCTTCTGAAGACCCGGAGGAGATTTTAGAAAACTAGATCTAATCCTGAAAGAAGGAGACGATTTTTTTTCTTGAAAAGGGAATAGGGCGATGTCGCCAGAAATGCACGAAAAGTGCAAGCAACTTGAATAGGAGGGGAAAGAAGGGGCCGTTGTTTTATTAGGAGTCCCATCCTCCTTTGAAAGGGTCTTCTCAACAAACCAAAACCACGATAAAAAAAAAGAATCCAAATGAAGCAATTAAAACATCAAGCAAAGAAACTCTTTTTATTTTCAAAGTTCTTAACAATTAGCTGTCTTTGTTGTCAGAATCTAGACTGCACGTCTTCTATCGAACTTTACTGGTCTTAAGCTGAAACATTCGTGAATTTTTCTATAAAGGTCTAACAGACAGCTCTTTCTCTTCAATTTTGCTTCGCACTCTGCCAGCAGGAATCACCTGAAGTAATCCTTTTTTTATTTTTCGTAATTTCAGAGGCTCCAATCAAGTTTTCGCCGATTGATATAAAATCTGCGTGGACATCACATTCTTGCGTCTTCTTGAGCTTTTGCCCTCGCTTTTTCTTCTTTGGCTTTTGACGACGAGGCTTGTTCACCAATGTTTTATTGGGATTGTAATTAAGTTAGTTTAGTTTCCTCAGCTTCTCCAGTTCTGAATCGGTCGCAGATATTCAATAATTGATGAAATATTATTTTAAACTCTCTTAATACTATACAGGTACTCTCTTAATACTATACAGGTACTTCTATACTATCTACGTATAGGTATTATAAAGTGTATCTATGTATGGGTATTACAAAGTGCTAAATCAAACACGTGTGAAAGAGTTATTTAATATGCAACTCTCGTAGGCACTAAAATCGAATAAGTTTTCTGCTTGCGTTCGGGGAAATGATTATTCACTAAGAGAAAATCGTTTTTAATACACTACATTTATGCCACATTGTAGTTCATTGTAAAAGATAAAATTTAACGCAAATATTTCATGATTTGACATGCACCTGCAATAAAAACAGATTTTGGCAAAACGCAGGTTTCTTTTATAACAGTTTTATGTGCGCTTACGATAAATTAAATATTCTGGCTATAGCAAAAAAGTAAACGTCTCGATTTTTTATGGGCGACTGTTAAAAGTTTATTGCCACTTTATGTAAACTGTCCTTTCCAGTCTTCATATGTAGCCAGTAATGACACTGAAATAAAATCGAACTCATTCGTTTCCCGTTTCTCGTACCTGGCACTACATAGCTTGCCAAAACCATATTTTTAAACTTCTGTCTTTATCAGTTCGCTAGTAAACGGCAGACGCTCAAATATTACCGTTATAAATACTTTAATTGCAACTAATTTTAAATTACGATGTTTAAATTAAAAAGGCCAATCTCAATTATCAGAAACAGTAAAATGAGTAAATAAATTGCAACCGAATTAGGGTCGTTAGCTCTAAGCTTTAATTCCAGTAATTACAAAAATGAAAATCATCTGTCCATCCAATGGTTTGCATGTTGAGCAATTTTTTACGATCTTTTCAAATATCAGCCGTATTAGATTTAAGGACGCTAAATTAAGTTAAGTCAGCGAGCGAATAATTTAATGTAATCGCAAGCAATTAAACGTTTGCAGATATGGTGGTGCTTGCGTAATTTCTAAGTGAATCAATACATTCTCGTTTATTTTGCAATTCAGAAAACATAAAGCTTTCTGCTGGTATTGTGTTTAAGGTCTGTGTTTTGCTTTAGGTAACTAGTCTACTCTTAGAAGCGGAAAGAAGGAAATTGGCAGTCCTTCAAAGAGAACTCCAAGTTGCACTTGAAGAAGGAGGCTCCATAAAAGCTAAGGAACATCAAAAACAGGAACTTCTAGTCGCTATTGCGTAAGTATTTTTTTTGTGGTTTCCTCGTACACTTTATATTGTTTTATATCTTTGTTATTGCTGCAAAATCGCCGGAGAAGTTTCAGTGCTTTTTATTATAATTTTACTTTAATTCGATTTTCTTTATTCAATGAAACACTCTCGCCTCTTATAGGAATTTCATTAACGAGATAAAGCTGTAAATTGTCGGTTTCTAAAACTAGAGCTTAATTTCTTAAATAATTCTGACATCTTTATTTTGAACTACCCAAAAATTACCATAATTTATTGGACAAGTTGTGCTTCCGAACTTTTTTAGTATTTGTGTTTCGGTCATTATACTAAAATTTCCACGGTTGTACGTATCCACAACAATTTAGGCTAACGATATGTAAACACTTCGACACTAAAACACGTTTTGGTTGTCGCTAATGACACCAAATAAATTGAATTTTTGTTTTAATTAGCGTTAGGAGTCGATTTCAGTTAGGCGTTCGAGTAAAGCCAGAGGCGAGTTTTATTTCGCCTTGCTCTTTGTTTTATTAAAATTCCTGGCACTTGCAGAACTTCCTGGCGCCGTTGATAATTTCACCTATTTAATTATTAAGCACTTATTGCGAGTCGTAAACGTTGCCGGCATATTAAATTCCCTGCGAACGCTGCATTGATTTAACAGAGGTGTACGTTTGGTTGCAGAAGGATTCAGGCGCAATACGATCATTTGGATAAGGAGTACAGGGAACATGCGATAGGAGCTCTGCTGTCGTCGAATACGCGAGGATCAGGAAAGGTGGGCTTTAAATTTAAACTCAACAAATCGATTTTAAATTGCCTATTTTTCGCAAAACTTAGAAATGAATTACATATTGATTCATTAAAAATAGTTTTTCTAGAACAATGTCTTCACAATAGTATCTTCAAATAAATTTGTAGTTTTGGCAGTTTTGTTGTTTGTATTAAAAACAATCGTTAACTTAAATATTTGTAAATTATTATAAACCAACCGCAATATAATTTTTAATCTCAGTAACTGTGGCCTTCATAAGTAAATAGACATTGGTGTTTGTGATTGCATAAAAAAAAGGAATTGTTAATCTAAAAAAGTTTCAAATATTTTCGATCAATGGCGTAGCAACGGTCCGTTGCTCTGGGCTGTAAAATGCTTGACTATTGTACCCTCTCATCAATAATATTGGGCAATACATACAGGGTGACTGACAATTGTTCCACAAAAAAAAGCACAAAAACAAGCAGCATCCAAAACAATGAGAAAAATGTTAATTATATCAAAATCACGATACATCTCTGGTTAAGGAAGAACAGCAGATGAACGAAATGAATCAAAATACATATAAAAGCTTTATAGTTTCATGAAATACGGAACTTGAGCCCTGCGTCATCAATCACCGTTATACTTTACATGTCTTTAATGCCAATTTATGACGCAGAGCTCATTTCTTATGAAAACGATAACACAAATAATTACTACGTATGAATTGTATAAAATAAGGTAATCAACCATCACTTCGAACACCAAACAAACAAATAAAGTACTACGACACGAAAACAACTCAAATTTACATGCTAAAGTTTCATAGTAATTTTCTCTAGTTGTAAATAAAATTTATTTTCACGAGCTACGTATCCGTCATTGCACTTTAATCAATTTTTCATTTCGTAAATATTCGGTTTATCATCAATATTTTAACAGTAATAGACTTTGCTAATAACAAAAATTTCATAATTTACTCGCGAAATATTGCTTCTCCATCGGCTGGACTAACAAGTATTCCCGATCAAGTTTTACAGCTTTTTATGACTTTTGAAATATCATAAACTCGGCGTTTCAGACACTAACATACTCTTTGAGTAAATTTTTAATTAATTACAGACTGTTCCATAGAATTTTTCTGTAAGCCATTCTGTTACGCGTTTTTTTTTACAGTCACCCTGTATAATGCAGATACATACGTTATTTACCAAATTGAATTAAAAAAAGAAGTTGAAACTGACAAAATTAAACTCTCTAAAACCTTTTAGTTCACTTATTTCGAACAATTTGACAAGTTTTCTTCAGAATGTCCGTCCACTTGTCCACCACCTGCATCAAATCGTTGCTGAAAATATTTTCTCTTGTTTCTTGTCTACTCTCTTTGATTTCTAGAAACGTGGGTGTCTTAATTCGATTAACGAACCTTCCTTCTAATTCAAATACATTAAGTTCTATGTATTTATAATGCGTCGCTCTGTATATAAAAGAGTAATAGTGTTTTCGATTCATTTGCAGAAGTATGGACGATTTCTCTTTACAAATTATGATAAACTCATCAAATCCCTCGTTTTCAGTACTTGAAATACCACTATTTTATTAAAACTTGTTTCTTAAATAATTTTTTATACTGTTTATTTTGAAAAGGATCTTTTTTTGCTATAGTAAATGTTATTGCAGATACCTAACTGAATCTAAATATAGTTGTTGATTTGTCTTGCCTCTGTTGTATTTAATTCCTTCCTCGAGAACATGGTTATAAAATTACATTCCGCTGTAATCCAAGTAAAATTCTGTAATTCTAAATATAAGAGTTAGAAATTCAGGAAATATAACTGAAAACTGCGTTAGATTTTTCTTGATTTTCTCTTGATACGCCGACAGTGAAGACAATTTTTAAAATTTCAGCTTATTACTAACACTAGGAATTATTGCTTCTAAATATAAAAAAAAAGAAAAATTGCAGTTGTTTGTTATGAATTTTATGACTTATATATAAAATTTACGTTTGACGGCTTCTTCTTCAAAATAAATAATTACACTGGTCAACAGGTTTTTTTTTCGTGCACTTTGACACCTGTACCTCATGTACTTTTTCATTCTAATTCTGAAAATATTTTCAAAAATTGGCCATCACGTCAGGTTTTTGAGAAATGTTTTTTTTTTAATATATGTATAAAATTTTATTATGTCTAAAGATACTTTCTTTTATTAGCAAGTTAACAGAAAATTTGAAAAGATTATCATGCTAACGGACATGTCCGAAAAGGTTTTAACATGTCTGGCTTGATTTCTACGTCATAGCCCTTAAATCACTCCGCTTTTTTCTCTGGAACCAATCAAATCACGGAATTAATAGATTTCTGTGTATGTGGGTATATAAGACCCTACAAAAGGGTTATTTAACTCAAATTAAGTCAATTGATGATAGTAATACTAGCTATTCATTACCTTAAACAAAAATTTCCTAATATAAGTGACGCAAAACTTAAAGAAGGAATTTTTAGAGGACCCTAGATTAAATTGTTACTACAAGATCGACAATTTGACGTAATCTTAAACGATTTAGAATGGGCTGTTTGGAATGCATTTAAGAACGTGACACAAAACTTCTTAGGAAATAAAAAATCTGAAAATTACGAAGAAATTGTTGGTGAATGAGCCTTAAAATACACTTCTTGGACACACCTGGACTTTTTTCCCCAGAATCTTGGCGATGTTAGTGATGAGCACGGGGAAAAATTTCACCAGGACATTTCCACCATTGAAAAACGCTATCAGGGCAAATGGAATAGCGAGATGCTTGCTGTTGGACGTTGATTTCGGAATGTTCTGAATCCCAATATAAAAGAAAAGTGAGGAAGAAAACTTTCTAAATACGTCCAACAATAGCATGCAGTTAGTTATTATTATATCATCAATATGAATTTAATTTGTTACCACCTCTGTTCAGAAATAAGTGTCCGATTTTGATTCAAAATTCTGTAATATTTTTTCGCAACCAGACGTGATAGAGGAAATTTATTTTTATAGTTATTATTAGCAGTATAAAATAAGATAAACTTATACATAATTCATAAAGAAAAATGAAAAAATGGACAATTTGTTGTTCTGTGTTATTTATCCGGCCTAATCTGAATCATTTTACTTTCTCCAAATACTTCAAATACTTAATTCAGTGTATTAATTAGTTAATTTCTTGATCAGTTTATGACAAACAAACAATCGCATTGCACAGAACAGATACTACACCTTCATTAGCTCTTTTAATTGCGCACACGCGTTTCATCCGCGATACTGACATCATCAATTCTGGACGTTTAGTCTGATAATGTTCGCAACGCCAAAGAAACATGAGTTTGCTTTTAAAAGTGTAGTGAAGGGGATCTGATTTGTAGATTTGTGTCCTTGCATTCCACAGAAATAGCGTTGCTATCAATCCTAATTAATCTTATTGTTTGTTGAAGATCAAAATATTTTTTTTAATTAACTTGGTTGCTTCCGCGGTCGTCCATTTCTTTGTTTGGTTTTCCTTCTGGAACCGCGTCAAAACTTTCTGTCATTCGAATCGTCTACAGCGCCCCGAAGAAGTTCCTTACAACGAAACGTCGACAAAACCGAAGAATTTGACGCGAATTTCCAGCACAGAAAACAAAGCGCAAATAAACTAACTAAGGGAAAAAATAAAAGTACAAACTAAATACAAATATATCGCAAAATATATGAACTTTTATTTTAATTATTTATGTATATGCATTATGTACAACCTATATACTATAACTATATTGACAATCTTATACACTAGGAGCATAAATGATTGAGGACAAGTTGAAAATGAGCATAAATGATTAAGGACAAGTTGAATTTCCCGCCTTTCAATATTTTTCTTGAGTTGGTCAAATGTATAGGCGTGCACTGAGATACATTGTGGATAACGAGATTATTATTCAATAAAATAGTCTGGTAATTAACTATGAATTAATCTGGTCATTTCAAATACCTAATTGCAATATGTATGCAAACGATGGCTCTGAAAAGATCCGACACTGAACAAAAATTAATTTATTTTCAGGACGGCCAATCACAAGGAGTAAAAATCACTAGATAGAGACGCGGGAAACTCAACTTCTCCTCAATCATTTATGCTCATACTGTACGCAATGTGTCAGAAAGAGATATAATGATGCAATTCTTTATTTCTCTTAAAGATATATTTTTTTGTTATTTGAATAAGAACTATGTTTTGTAATCTTTACTATTTGAAACTATTTCGGAAAAGCTGTACACAAATTTACTGATTTTTAATATTATTTTAGTTTAGCTGTTCGGTTCTGCGACCTGTACAGACATTTTACACTTAATACAATATTTTATTGTAGTTATTGTTTATTCCCAACCTTCAAACTGTATTTACAGCACAAACATTTATTTATTGTAAGTATAATAATAATATGGATAGCTTTTATGTGAGTTGCGGTTCGTTAAACAAGGTAGACCTTTCCAAAAAAGTTGTAAATGTACAATCACATTAAGGACACTACAGCAAAAGACCTGTTTTAATTAATTAATGAACAGAGAAATAAATTTCCATTTTTCAAATCGAAAATTGTTGTAATGAGCAAGGCAATTACAGAATTTATTTAAAACGTTAATATCTGAAAATGTATTCGACTTAATAAGTGTTAAAACTTTGTTAAAATTCAGTCGTTAGTTATTTTATTTTAATCCTTGTTATGCTACGATATTTTTGAAAATTTTTAATTAATAGTGCTTTCTAAATTATGTCGAATTTTACTTAAAAAAATGGAGTAATATTTATCTAATTTCATACCTTTTCCCATTCTCTTTCTAGTTTCATTTAATAACCTTTCTTTTATTTAATTACGTTCATACAACGTTTTATTGTTATTAAACTTATGTAAAGATAATTTTAAAAAATATTCAAATGCATTGAATCATAACAGTTTACATTGAACTTATTTGAATGAGAAAAGTTGTTTGTCTAACTGCACCCTGTTTCAGAAACGCTAATAAACGAACGTTAAAACCCATAAAGGCGCTCGCTCATTTACGTGGAAAACTCCTCCAGTTTAAGCACCAAAGTTTGCCGTTGCATCTCATCATTGAGTTTAAAGGGATATTAAAATATAAATTGCGAAATATTATGCATGTTGCTGCCGAGTACATCGGAGAATTCATGGGCTTATAATACCTCAACCGCAAACTCCCGCATTTCTTAATGACGGCCGTAAAAGAGACAGATCTCAAAACATTCTCTCCAATTTCTAAACACACATAGAAATTTCCCCGGAAATAATCCGGTTTTGTTGAAATCTGCGTAACTGTTAAGCTGCAACCCACGCAAACGCATGAAACGGAATGCAATTATTTCTTACTCGCATATCGCTTTTTAGATGCAATTTGATTCTTTATCCTCGTTTCCTTTTTACTTTCGTTAACTGTAATTACTTCAAAGTTATTGCAGCAAAAAAAAACAATAAGTAAACGAAATGGATATCGTCACAGATTATCTACCTGTCAGAGGAAGTAATATTTATTTACGAATGTGTAAGCACGCATGGATACATGAAAGCAAGGAAACGAGAAAGAAAAGTTTTTTTTTAAATAATTTGATAGAATTTGCATGTTAAAACTATTTTCCCAAAACTAAATTGCAAAATCTTAAAAGGCAATCAAATATCAGTGTTTCTTTTAAATATTTTAAGATTGAAGAAGGGGAGACAACATTATAAATTAAATCATCGAAACCGCGAGGCTAGTTCGAATTTTATTCAGTAAATAATAAATAACATTGACAACTTTTTTTTTGTTATGGGTTATGCCACTGGCTCCATATCGTACGTCTCTGCTTGTATGCTTGTATGCCTTTAACTAATATTTTGAATCTTTTATCAGCTATTTTTAACTTATAACTTCAATTTTAATTTTGCATAAAAATGCTATATAAAAAAGAGATGCGTTTATCGAGATTTAAACCATAATGCTCTTTACTACGTCGACCTCGTGATTATCCACAAAAATCCAAAATATATATTTATTATATATATTCCAAAATTTCGAAATAATGTCGTTTTATATATTTTTAATTAATTTAGTTTTATTGATCCACGTTTATACTATGCTTTCAGAAATTGTTGAGAGCCACGTGACCTTTGCTACGCACATATTTGGATTTTTTTAACCTGACTGACTCACTGTAATCCTTACTAAATTTCCGTCATTATTTATTTACGAAGCTTTATCTACTCCTTTCAAAGTTGAACGTTTAATATAGTCTTAGTCCTTGTGAGAGCTAATATTCCTATTGTGAAGGTCAAGTGAGGAATCATTTAATGTTCACTGTTTGTAATTGCATTTTTAATTCGACTTGTCAAAACCTCTTTTAATTATAACTTAACAGTATTGCCAAATATGTACGCTTGGTTGCCTATACATACTCTTAACCATTTCTGAAAGCACTGTATAAGTGTAATCAAGAAGACGTTTGTATCAAAAAGCACAGGTTCAAGTTGGTGACCAATCACCTGATCTATCACCTACCTAGGCCTGAATTTAAGCAAACGAAAGACAAATATATTTGGTTTTATAAGAAAAATACACTTTGCAAATAGAAAACAAAAATATTGAACAGTTAATTAAATAGAGAAGGAACTGTAAAGTCATCACAGCACAAAAGTTGAAATTGATTGCGTCAAAAATTGTTTAAAAAAAAGCAAGCTCAAATAGAAATGATCAAGTAATTGAATTACAAGTATCGAACAGGATCGTAAATTGTTAATGAAATGAGCTAATCAATAAATATATATTGTTGTTGTTTTTTCTTTTAGTGAATAAATACGAAAACTTCATTTATGTGTAACTCTTGTTTCGTAGAACGAAAAGCAAGTTCTAATCAATAACGCAACTTGGGGATCGAACAAATTATAAAAGCTACTATTTTGAGTATTTTTTTGTCTTAAAAAATTATTTATTCTTACATAAATTATTATTATTTAGCGAAGTGAAACGACCTCATTATTCCTCTTGTTTGAGCTTATCGAACGCGACGAACGGCGCCGCCAAGCGTCCTTTTTCCGACCTACGGGTCTAGAAGGGAGTCAACCCCAACAACACAACGTGTTTGTAAATGTGGTACTACTGCAGTACGTGAAATTTCGTTTTGTTTACGTTATGTATCGATAAAATACAAACGAAAGTGAGTTTAAAATGCGTACCACCGATGGACGTTAATTATGGACAAATTAAATTATCGTAATCCTCCGTGCCCGTTTATTGCAATCTATTAAAACTCAACGCATAATTACGCTTAATTAATATTTAATAATCAATGTGTGAAAATGTGCGGCGCAAATAAATTATGATCGTAAAATGCAAGATTCGAACGCGGGTGATAAAAGCGAGAAGCCTAAAATTTTGGGCCCGAAGCCAAACATTGCGTCTAAACCCAAGCATGTTCCTCCAGTAAATTTAAAATGCCAGAAGATTGGTCGTGAGGAGTTTCTAAAGCCGAGCCCGCCCCGACATTTAAATGATTTACCCGAGCAAAAACTGTTGCCGAAACAACCCCACAAGCAGCAGTACGAGAAAACCCCGCCGGAAGCTAAGGAGCGATTCTCAGAGAATTACGCATCCGAATCCTTTCAATCCTACATACATATACAGAGGCCAACAAATTTTCCCTGTTCGATTCCCGAACCGTATGCCTCTAAGAATCAAGATTATAATAAACATGAAGTGCCGTATTGCGGCTACACGACTTATTACAGCGAAAAATGTGATAAATACAAAACCACCTGCGAAACCCAACCCAAACCCGATGAGGCTAAGCTCAATCAAAAAGCCCCAACTTCGCCTAGCACCGTTTGCTGCAGCATTCTATCAAACACCACCAACGACTGCTGCGGAATCATTGTCAACACTGCCAAAAAAGAGCTTAACGGAAAAGGGCTAACGAAAGTCGAATCCGTAGATTCCAACTCCTCCGATTCGGGTGGATTCAAGGATTTCATCCAGTTGGACATGGTGAAGAAGCCGGGCGAGAACGACTCTGCGGCCCAAATAGCTTCGCACCAACGAAAAGCATCGCAACCGGAATTTTTAGAAAAGAGCGATTACGCAAAGCCTTACACCCACCAAAGGAACTCGTCCCAACCGGATTACACCTCCCAAGAAGTCAGACAATCTTTCGTGCAGAGCAAGCAGAATTTCGTGGCGAACGCGCAAGCCCTCGCACACTACCTACCCCAAACGGAACAAAAGTTTCTGAGCAAACCTAGTCTAAGTTTAGATAGAAACGACGACGTCAAGCAAAACCTGGCGAAAATCAACGTGGCGCAGACCAGCCAGGTCTTCATGGAAAAGACTGACGAGTTGAAAGCTCAAAGTAAACCCAGGCCTCAAATTATATCTCAAAGTCAATTTCAACAATCAACGAAAAAAATTGAGGAATTGCTGTCGCAAAGACTGGAGAGGGAGAAGCTAATGAGGAAAGGACAGAATTGTTTGCTGGATGGGGAGACCAGCCAAGATATCGAGCACAAGATGTTGGTGCAGAAGCAGATTCAGCAGAAGCTGCACGCCGATCTACAGCAAACTGTAAAGCAGATTCAGGAAATTCAGAGCATAGAGCTGAGGCTACCCCAGAATAGAAAATGGAATGAGGTGAGCATCTACAACGAATTAAAAAAAAAATCCCCAAATTAGCCCACCCTATTTTTTTCTTTATAGAAAATTTGGTTCCGTTTTTTTTATTTTTAAGGCTTGTGCAAGATTTCTTCTACAATATTTGGAACAAGAAATCTTTAGGCTGCAGATAATATTTGGAAATAGAACAAGTTCTACTTTTTCAGACAACTAATTTTTCGTAGAATTCACCGAACAAATTGAATTATTCAAGAAATCTTGTACAAAGACCTAAACGTAAAGCAATTCCTACTAAAGAAATAAAAGCAAAAGCAAATAAATAAAGTAGAAGGTGGCCTTTGAATTGCAAACTCGATGTGTATGGCATTCCCGTCTCATTTACAAAACGTGAAAACGGTTGTCCTCCTGTAAGGTAATTAAACATCGCGAAATCTCTATTCCCGTCATTCAACGTTTTGTTTTCAACTGAATAATTATAATACAATTACCTGGGGTGAACATTAGGGGGGGTGGAACGAAATTAACGCATTGTGTCGACCGTTTTCATGCAGAATATACGCGATTGCCTTTAGAAACCTGCAAAATAAAAATATAACGTGCCTTTCATAGATGAAAACTGTTTCGACGAGTTAGTGAAAAGTAATTGCGAAGTTGAAATTGCGAAACTTTTATGGCGTGCTGCATTCTGCATCCGGCAGTTTTTAAATTATCGTTCGTTGTTATTTGTTTCTTGAATTTCATTTAAAAGGAGTTCGTTTACTGATTTTTTTTTAATCGAACTTCTAGGGCTTGCTTTTTTTAGAACGAGTTTGCAACGCAAATGAACGTTTTATGTACAGCCGCGCTCAACTAAATCGATACCACCCCACTTGCTAATAGAAATAATTTCTGTACGTTTCATTTACTATTTCTTAGCTCGAATTCACGTGGTCTTTCTGCTCCTTCCTACCTCGCAAATTTCGACATGATTTCACTAGTTACCAACGTATGTACACGACGTACGTAACAATGACCTTAAAGCTATTGGGACATAAAGGTCTGTGAGTAGAAACATAAAAGTAAAATGTGTTTTATCTTGTAAATACCATAAATTCGTTAGATAGAAATATGTATATGATGAAATGGCATCACTTGTAATTACTGATAAGCAGATATGATATACGTTTAGTGTTGATCCGACGGCCGAATTACTCTTATCGCAAAAAAACATTAGCATGTTTTGCTTTCTAAACATGTGTTTTAGTGTAAAATGTGCAGAAAATTATGGAGATTTCAAGCGGTACGTGAGAGGAGGATCGTTCATGTTTTGTATGTGTACTTGTGTGGACAATTGAATAACGCAGCGTTCACGAAAACAAGCCCAAATAAAAACGGGCTCTGTTTCCAAGGGAAGAACAAACAGTGAGAAATCACGTATTACGAGATTGGGCCCGATTTATTGTTGTTAAATTTTGAAAATATAAATCACACTGAATTTCATGAAGCACGTTCTTGTATTTTGCGGGGAATCATTGGTAAATAGAGCGTGAGATTCCTGATTCCATAAACGCAAATAAACTGGCGAAAATATGTTCGTTGGTAATTAATTTAGGAAGTCGAAATTTAAAATAAACAGGCGGTATTAAGAATGCTTTCTACCATTTGGCTCATATATGAAAGTAACAACTTTATTCTTATTACTCGAAAAAAGTTAGGTGTAATTGTATAGTGTTCCATTAATGAAAGAACATCCTGTATAGTTGAATTTGAATATAAACGTTTTTCCCCTCCCCTAGGACTCAGAGACATCTTATTTTTCTTCCTTTTTGGAGACTTCGTCGGGGCTTCTTTGAGCTCTTTCAAAGTCTTCTCTTCTTTTTTCATGTTTGTTGTGACATCATGAAATGACAACTCTCTCTCCCTTTTTTTTCTACTGTTACATTGCTAATTACCGCTACGTCACGCAAAGCTCGAAAACTTTCCTACTACACCTTGTCACTTAAAATTACACTTTCCACTAACACAACGCGTAACAATTCAGGTTGGGCATTGAATTTATTACGCATGTACGAGACAGACGCATTATTAAATTCACTTGCGTATGTGTTGATTTTGAATTATGCGAGGGGACTGTTTAATTTCTACGACAAATATTTGAAGTAACCCTTTCGTTTAATTAATTATGATCCTTCCCTCGCCCCCGCCGTGTTATACAAATAATACGGTTCGGTTCTGATAATAAACTGTATTTGGGTGTAGAAAATATCAAAACCTTGGGTATTCACTTTAAAGAGATTATTCCATTTGCTGTAAGTTGGTGGTCATGGTTGTTTTATGTTGCAGAGTAATCGAAGTCAACCGGCCATAGGACTCAAACATACCCCGAAATCTAGGGTAAGTTTTTTTTTTATTTAAATTTTTCGTTTAGCAACACGTTACAAACTTAACGCATCAGTTTGATTTAATTAAATAAATTATATTGAGTAAAGTAAGATTTGAGGGTTCATTTAAAATAATGGCTTTGGTATATTATTATACCGTCTGTCCCAGCGTCAGAGAGACACAAATACGTTATATTTATTACCTACCTTAGTAAATTTAATGAAACTCTATGTTATAATCAAAGTAAAGAATTTTATTTTTAAATTTGCTTTATTATTAGTTTAGTTTAGATTTGGCAATTGCTGTTAGTCTAGTTATGGGATGAAAACCGAATCAACGCATATCTTTTCCTGAACTTTTTTCTTTTACTTTATCCACATCACTAAAGTCGAAACGAGGACAATAACTAATGGAATAGAGTGAAAAATGAGCAAGAAGGAACCAGAAATTAAAACACGTAGCACGTGCGTAGCCAAAATGAAACTAAACACAGAAACATGGAAGAAAAATAAAGGAAAAAGGAGAGAATGAGTAGGAATCCGTAGGAGAATATTAATTAATGTTATACAAATACATATTAGAAGAAATGAAACAAATGACGAGAGAAAGAAAATATTTAAAAAAATTGACAAATACGTAAAATATACTAAAACCATCCAAAAGAAAAACAAGAATTTTATTTTATCGAAGCAAGTGCATTCAAACAAGGGACAATTTGGATACATTTCTTCTCGGACAAAGTATTTAAATTAATAGCAATATTACTCTCGGTTGACCTTGAGATATTGTTCCTGCAATGCCTAATTTGTTTTCACCTGTCAAAATATACGTTTTCCAAAATACCATGAGATCTTAAAATATCGTTTACCAGCATTGAAATTTTAGACTTATGTCTTTTCTTAAGGCAAATGATTAAGCGCAACGACACGGGCACTGTTTTTAATTATAATTTCTTAATAATGAATCCCCCACTTTTGACATGCGCCATTTGAATTAATAGTGAACAGAATTTGATATTTTGTTCGGTTTATTTCGAACAAGGCGGCAACGAGCGCGTGCACATTGACCCATCGTTGTAGCCGTTTCGTTTGTATTTAATCGAACAAAATATAAATTCCGTTCATTAGTAATTAAGTCATCTTTAAGATGAAATATATTTTTTTAAGTACTGCTAGGTCGCAGCCACAACCAAGATGGTTGCAAGGAGTGATGAGGGGTTTGAAGAAAACTTTTGTCATATGTGTTATTTGTCCGCCTTTTTCCAAATTTTAAGGCAACAGTTGGTATGCATAAGATGACAAAACTTTGCAATATGCAGGATGTTATTATTTTAAAAAGCATATTGTTTAAAAAAGTACAACGTTTCAAGCAGAGACAGTTGCGGTCTTGCACGTTTGCAGACCTATGACGTTTACACATATAAAATGTTGTACATTCTTTAAGAGGTAAGATATATCCAGAGTCTTTCTCACACATTATGAGTCAAGAAAGAAGAAAAACCGAAATCGTCGAAACTCTGGAATGCCATTGGACCAATTTATGTCGATTTATTGAAGATAGAAAGACAATTAATGCCGCTTCATACACTGAGCTTCTTGCAAAAAAGTCAAACTGACCATACAAAAGAAAAAACTAGCCTCTTAAGCAAGGGCATTATTCTTCTTCACGATAATGCTTACCAACACAGTTCAATTAACAAACGATACATTGTGCATTGGCTGAATTGGGTTGGAAAGACGTCCTCGCCTTCCATATAATCCAAATCATCTCTTCTGGCCACTCAAAAACTTCTTGCGATACAAAATTGGTTATGTCGTCAATCGAAAGAAGTTTCTTTTTTTCAACGACAATACGAAAGCCACCAGATGGGATAAGTGTATTTAAAAGAGGGTGGTTACTTAGAAAACTCACATATATACATATAGTGTTTCTATTTTTGTTTTTGCCAACCCGAAAAAAATAAAATGCAGGTCAAATTTGAACCGCCCTCGTATTCGAAGAACGTGAAAATTCGTGTTGTAATATGTAAATGTAAAGATGGAAAGAATACTTAGGATGCAGGATAGCGGAAAAATACGTTATATATAAACAACAGAGGAACTTGGTCAAGGATCTGGTAAAACAAGCAAAACTAAGAACATGGGAAGAATTTGGTGAAAAGATGGAAAGGGACTACTTCGGAAACCGAAAGTTATTCTACAAAATTCTCAAGTCGATTAGAAAAGGACAAACAACAAAAATTAAAAATACAAAAGATGGAAAGATACTAAACAAAGTAGAAGACGTTATAAAGCGATGGAAACAGTATTTTGAAGAAATGCTAATAATAGAACAAGAACAAGAAACAGTAACCGAGGAACAACAGGAACCAAAGGGTACGGAACACAATCAAGGACAAGAAGAAATAACGATGGATGAGGTGAAAGAGGCTATAAAGAAATTAAAAAGAGGAAAAACGGCCGGACATGATGGAATAACGGCAGAAATGGTCAAGAATCCGGGAGACAAGGGACTGGACATAATTACTACAAGGCATGGCAAGAAGAGAGGATACCGAAAGAGTGGGAATTGGGAATCATTTTACCAATACATAAAAAAGGGGATAAACGGGAGTGTAATAACTATAGAGGAATTATACTGTTGTCGGTAGTAGCAAAAGTATATGAAAGAATCCTTGAAAGACGATTAATGGAAATACTTTAACATAAGCTGGAAGACTCACAATGTGGATTTAGAAAAGGAAGAGGAGTACAAGACCATATTTTTGTTATTAAACAGCTAATAGAGAAACTCCCAACAGATAAGATAATCGTGGCATTTATTGACCTAGAAAAAGCGATTGGTAGAGTTAAAAGGAACACAATATGGGAAAGTTTGAAACAGAGGAAGATAAATGATAAATTGATCCAATGTATAAAGAGCTTTTACAAAAACACAAGAACCGGGAATTTACAATCCGAAGAAATTACAATGACGGATGGTCTAAGACAAGGAGGAGTCCTCAGCCCAACGCTATTTAACCTAGTAATGGATGACGTTCTAAAAGAAATTAAAGGAAAAGTAAAAAAACTGAAGGTGGGTTACAGGAATATGGAACAAATAGAAATATCCGAGAGCGTATTCGCCGATGATTTGCTGATCTACGCAAAGAACGAACAAGATCTACAACACAACTTGCGGATATGGACGAACGTGCTACGTACTGAAAACCTAAAGATAAATGCTACAAAAACTAAGGTGATGCTACTAGGTAAAGAAGACCGAGATACAGAAATAAAGATAGACGATATACAAATTGAGAAAGTACAATTATTCAAGTACTTGGGTACAATACAAAGCAATGGAAAAATAGAAGCGGAAATAAATGAGAGAATGGAGAATGCGACCAAAATCTATTACGCCTTGAAAAATGCAGTCATCAGGAAAAAAGAGATATCGAGAAAAACAAAAATAACAGTTTTTAAAACAATTTTTAAACCGATATTGTCATATGGATGTGAAAGCTGGATTTTATCAAAACAGCAAGAAAGTAAAATTCAGGCCTTGGAAATGAGATTCTTAAGAGACATAAAAGGAGTAACTCGAAGGGATAGAATTAGAAATGATATAATAAGAGAAGAACTAGAAGTGGAATCGATCCTGAAGACCATCAAACGAAACCAACTGAAATGGTTTGGACACGTAGTACGAATGAGAGAAGAAAGAACAACTATAAGAATCTGGGAAACAAGAACGCAACAAAAAAAAAAGAAAGAGGGAGACCAAGAAAGACCTGGGATATGGAAATTGCAAATAACCTAAAAGAAAGAGGACTAACATGGATAGAAGGAAAACAAGTAGCAAGAAACAAAAAGGAATGGGCAACGAAAATATATACTGAGTAATGAAAGTGACGAAGAATAGTTTTAAAGATGAGTAGTAATAAGTTTAAACCTTACACTGTAATGGTACCATAAGGTTTTTGATTATATATATATAATCTTGGGAAGTAATGACCTTACTTGTTAGAAAATAAAAATTTGAAGTATTATTGGGTAATAGGTCAGTAAAGGGCCAGAGTTGACATTAACTCCTTTATTACGTTCAATATTTCGCGTCTAACTTTGACACTTCCTCAGGAACACAAGTTGGAGTTGTTAAAATTGGTAAAACTGTTGTTATTTGTGACATCTCACCATCATAATTACTATTTTAAAAAGTTTACATAATTTAACACATTAAAACTTGAAAGATCAATTAATAAAATATTACTTTACGACTAATTTAACGTTAAACCACCATTTTGCAATTTTAAGTTAAAAATACTAATTATGATGGTGAGATGTCACAAATAACAACAGTTTTACCAATTTTAACAACTCCAACTTGTGTTCCTGAGGAAGTGTCAAACTTAGACGCGAAATATTGAACGTAATAAAGGAGTTAATGTCAACTCTGGCCCTTTACTGACCTATTACCCAATAATACTTCAAATATATATATATATATATATATGTAAATGTTTAATAGAAAAATCATATAAATATAAAATATAAGCTATGTGAGGGATAATATTAATCTCTTGTCAAAATCTTAGGAATTAGAAGGGGGCGATAAAAATATGACCGAAAAGCGACAAATTTGTGTTCAAAATTAAAGTTATTTCAAGTATATCATAATCGAAGTATTTGAACTCTTATGCCCAAATTCAGAAACATTCATTCGTCTAATTCTCATCTCAATCTCGCCTCAAGTTACACTGGATTTAGAAAGAACCAATTTTACTATGGTATTCATAAGTAGTTTGAGACGAGCGACTAAATTGAGATCAGTATTCGAGTATTTTATGAATACGAACTGAAAAAATGAGTATCTCACTGAGATGAGATTAAGATCGGGTCAATTTGCAACCATAAATTCTATCTTAAGTAATTTTACAATTTTAAAAAGAAGAGAATTATTGGATTTGGTTATAGTTGTACGTAAAAAGTTGACAGACTTATTTATTTCTTTTTCTAAAGTAAATTTCATGTTATGATGAAGCGAATTACGTTCTTCTAAAAAAGATAGTTCTGTTTCTAGATTTTTCATAAATAAATCTTCAAACAACCCGTCCCTAAACCATCTATTTGCGAATAAAATTTATCATTACATTGCAATCGCCATCAAACACTCGCTCCCAGCCAGACCTTTAGCAATAATTTAGCAATTGTTTATTTACTGTCATTATACAAAGCCAATAAAAAAGCGCAAGAAAAGGAGTAAAGTAACTTACAGCTATAACTATAATAACCATTGTTTTTACAATTATTAGTAAGGCATTAAACTATCGAGTAAATTTACCATGCGTTTGTGAAACCGAGCCTTAAACGTATTATACAGATTTAATTGGAAATTTAGACTTGTATTGTATTTATTTTATTTATATAGTAATATGTATAAGCCAGTTTACTCCTTTTCTTATAGAGTATAAACTTGTAAACTTTTGTAAAGCAGACGAAACCGACCGAAGTATCATTTTTGATAATATAAAAATTACAAACAGCAATGCAACATTATATCATATCTGTGATTTATTTAAATAAAAATTAAATGAAGTAAATTTGTTTCTAAAAAGTAATGCTCTCTAATATCTTTGCTTGATGGAAATCTCATTTTACAACAAATACGTAATAACAATAAAAGTAACTTCTTTTTATGTGTGTACGTATAATTTGAAACCAACAGGATTTCGGTCCATGTTTTTAGTTTGCTGAGCTCTCGCTAATATTTATTAGCTTCATCAGAGCATCCAACGGTGTATAATATCATTTTTAGCAAAGTTAAACAGTTTTCTCTTTTTTCTCATTTGAAACGCTACTGGCTGAAAACTATCCTTCCCAACGATCGATACTCCTAGGTTTAAGGATAAGAGGATCCTGAACCTTTGCTTTCACTCAGCAAATTAATCGTTGATACGCGTACAAGTTGATAAATATAAAATCTTAATTACTTAATTACAAAAGTGCATGAGCGCGACTGTCCCGATACCTTTTAATAGTACCCTAGTAATATCAACCTTTATAACCAATTACACATTGGGAGTGTATATCAAAAGACCTCAACGGTTTAACCCTCATCTCAAATTGTATAGTATATAATCTAATAGCAATTTGTATTTTTGTATCCATACACCCTGGGTCTTTTACTCGAGCTCCTGAAATCACCTGAAATTGACAGTTGACGTTTCGTCCTTTCGCATACTTTGTAGCTGAAAGTTGGTGTTACCAACACCTTACGAAAGATTGTAGTGATGGGATCTTTGGAGAAGAAAATCAATGCCAATTCACTACAAGCGGCGATCCTGAGCCTTTAGAAAACACCGCGTTACGTCCCCGTCTAGCCAATGAGACGACAAGCGGTTTAATGTGACTCACTCAGTCGCTCGGCAACTGCTGCAGGAGGAGCACGTTAGCGCCGTTTATCTCCTGTTTATAAACAACATATGAGAAACAAAACGTGTTTCTTGACCGAACTTGAAGCGCACCTCGTCTTCGCCTGTGCTTCACGTTTGCGCCACGTGAAAACACGCTCGGTTTCAGAATCCTGTGTTTTCTGTTCTGTGCTGTTCTGTTCTTTTTTTGTTCGCCAGTGTCATGAAAATGTTTGCGAGTGTTCGTTTTTGTTTCCTGTAAATTTCAGTGAACTGTGGTGTTCAAACTCCCGGGTAAACTCACTCACAGGTATTGGCTTGGCTCGGCTCAGCTTTAGTAGATAACTCCATACGTGTATGTGCCTGTTGTTATTGTTATTTTGTTGTTGTTGTTGTTACGATGAATGAACACGGTTGTCGACGACGGCCGTGGTTTGAATTTACTTGCAGAGAAAGTATTTTTTTGTATGGGAGGCGGCGCATATTGTGCCCGAGTATTTTTACCTCGCTTTTGAAGCCGGTTTTACAATAAGTAAATAAAACCACAACTACCTGTATACATACCTGTTTAGCTCTACTCGGTGCTTTCACGTTAAGTTTCAGCGTTTCTGAAGCAGTATTTTATTGAAACGAAAATAATAATGCGGGATTTTATTGCTCCACCTGTATGGTATGGATGGACCATTACCTAGTGGAATTGTTGACCATAAAAGGGGATATACTACGAGTATCAAATATTTTAAGCAGTCTCACGCAGATTTTGATGCGTGGCTTTTACTGTAAAAGGAATTTAATTGATCTCATAACAAAATATTCACGTTCCTTATTTACATTTCGTGCGCATCTCAATGTTTCCGTTTAACTAACAGTTCCATCAGTACCACAAGAGCAAGTAAATTTAAATTGTAAACGAAGATTAATATACTAGCGTAAGTTCAAATCAGCGGTTCTCAACCTTTTCATTCGTAATCCAATTAACGTACCAAGAAGGTTGTACTTACTTCATACAGTGAAAGCTCTCATAAGCGGATGCCAACTTTTTTGTCAGGTTATGGGAGCTGTCCGCTTATAAAAAAGCTTAAGCGAAGTAATATCCAAAATTTTGGTTCCAGAAAAATCGTCCGTTCATAAGAGACGTCCGTTTATGAGAGCTTTCACTGTATTTAAGTGGTCGCAATGAATATACCAAGTGATTTTTTAATTTTTAAATCAACTCTTGCCATGAAATCTAAACGGCATTTACACTCCTTGATGCCGTTATACAGGGAAGCTAATCCAACTTCCGTGGCAAGAGTTATTACCTATATATAATTTGATAAAGAAAGTGAACTGTTAAGAAGACACAAAGAATTGTCGGTGTCCCACAGGAGTCAATTTTGGGC
This sequence comes from Serrognathus titanus, assembly GCA_039766575.1. Lineage (NCBI taxonomy): Eukaryota > Metazoa > Arthropoda > Insecta > Coleoptera > Lucanidae > Serrognathus > Serrognathus titanus. The sequence continues at coordinate 14,941,943 of CM077911.1, read as the reverse complement.
CCACTTTCTTGCTTTTCATTAACATTATAATCTTGTTTGTAGGTTACATGCAGATACATTTTTCAAAGTATCTAGATTCAGATGCAGATACTTACCCCAACTTATAACTGGATACAGTTACGTGTATTTCTTTTGTTCAAGTAATTATATCCAGATACAGTAACAGTATAAACGTGTCTGGATACATTTTAGTATATTATACTGGGTATTCCAAAATAACAAGACATGTAGTACGATCGAAAACAAGTTGAAAAGTACAAGGTTTTTCTTTATAGTTTGAACGGACCTACACATTTCATTATATCAGACATATAAAAGAATGTTAAATACAAAAGTTTTATGAATCGCCAAAAAAAAGAAACAAACGACGATCGGAAACCTAATAAATGAGTATCAACTTTGTCATTTTAAATAGAACACTTAGTTTAGTCATTGAATCGCTGTTATCTCGGAACGGCTGATTTGTGAACCTAGGTACATTAAGACTTTAACTTGTTTTTCACCGTACTAATGCCCTGTAAATATTTAGACGTTGTTTTGGAACAGCCTGTATGTAAGCATTTTTAGCCATCCGCGACATGAATATAATTCTGTGGAAAATAAAGACTAAAGTATATATGTATTTGCACTCTTGACGATTCTACATTTGATTTGATTGAATATGGATTTGTTTTTATGAAGTTACTTATTTGTAACGCATTTTTTAATAAAATAAGATGCTCTGAGATAACAGTTATTCCATCTATGTACAAATATGGCTTTTAACGCATGTAATATGCAATAAGATGCAGAGGAATAAATCGTTGCTATACTCTCGTTATTTTGACAAAGCGAATAATCAAGCTCACAAAACGTCATGTAAGTAATTTAATATACAGGTGATTCTTATTAAACACCACAAAATAAAACTAGTAAGAGAATAGATGACGCAGATTACGGCATAAATGTAATAACAGGAGAAAGAGATACTCTCGGAATACTCTGGAGTGGTCAAAACTCTATAAGAGATGCAGAATTGTTTTCACATTTCTTTTTCAAGATCGATTACTGACGTTGTTTTACGGTCGAGCTTCGTTAAGGATCACGAATCACCCTGTATAAAAGCTTAATTTCTTTCTAAGCAATTCCTATTTCCTACAATCAAACCTCAGCGTCCCTGTCCCACAAGGATCAATTTTAGGCTCGATAGTGATTTTGTTTTTCATTAACGATCTAGTACAAGTCATCTCAGTAGAGGCAAGGATTTTCCAAGTCTCCTCAAAGGTCTTCTTTGGGCGCCTAGCTATTCTTCCTTGAAGATTCTTTTGTATGATAGTATAACAGGGAATATTCTGAATATGAAAGCATATCCCCGCCGTCTATATACAGTAAAGTCCGGTTATAATGAACCCGTTTGTAACGAACTTCCGGCTATAACGTACTATATTTCAAGCAACGAAATTTTTTCCATAAGCTCAATGTATTTTCTTTCCGGTTATAGCGAACCCTCTTTTAACGAACTTTCGGATATAGTGAACCAGATATGACTTAAAATGTGATACAATTTTCCTTTTATAACGAACTTTAGAGGGGTTTCCCCGATTTACGCGCTATTCTCCGATTACTTGTTACGAGCGACGTGCATTTATAGCACTTATTTTTTATTGGAGTAAGACGTAAAAAGTAAAATATAACATTGAAGACATTTTTAATGCCGACGAAACTGGACTTTTTTACCAAGTGACGCCTGATAAAACATTGAAGTTTGTAGGAGAAAGTTGTGCTGGTGGAAAGCTGTCTAAAGTAAGGGTGACTGTTTTAGTAGCTGCTAACATGGCTGGAAGTGAAAAAAGAAGATTGTTGGTTATAGACAAATCTGCCAATCCAAGATGTTTAAAAAACAAACAATTACCCGTAAAATACCAATCCAACAGTAAGGCATGGATGACGTCCGAAATTTTCGTAAATGAACTGCTTGAATGGGATGAACATCCAAAGCGAAAAAATAGGAGAATTGTACTTTTAGTCGACAACAGCCCGGCTCATCCCGAAGTTAAACTAAATCAAATTAAATTGGTTTTTATGCCTCCCAATACTAGTTCGAAACTACAACCCATGGACCAAGGCGTGATACATTCTTTAAAATGTCATTACAGGAAAATTTTTCTAATGAAGATGATCGATGCGATTTATAATGGAAAAACATTTACAGTTAGCCTTTTGGACGCTGTAAATTTTATCCACATGGCTTGGCAGAAGGTCAGCATGGAAACTATAGCAAACTGCTTCAAACATGCTGGATTTTCTGGAGAGGACGATGGATTTGAGTCAGATGATGAACTTCCACTGAATCAATGGTTGAAAAGACATGAAGGAAACCCTGATGTCGTTTCTGCTACTGTGGTGCAAAATGCGATTGAAATAGAAGTGAGAAAAAAATTTAATGAATTTAACTTTGAAGAATATGTTGGGGTTGACATAGCAGCAGGAGAAGTGTTAACTGATGAGCAGATTATCGAAACACTGACTGCAAACATTTTAACCAGTGACGAGGAAGAAGAAAATGAATCGAATGAAAATGTTGATGTTCCTTCTGTTACTGAAATGCTCCAAAAAATGACAGAAACTCGCATTTTTTTTAGAATCACGTACAGTTCCAGAACATATTTGGAATAGTTTCTGTGTTCTTCAAAACTATGTAAATAACGTTAACTTTTCGAACCAATATATGCAAACAAAAATAACCGATTTTATTACTGTATAACTGTTTCGCAAAGGCCTCATGTTATTTTTTACAATATTATTTAATGTAAAATAAAAAATGACTATTAAAAATACACTTTGTTTTAATTTACCTATTATAGCGAACTTCGGATATAGCGAACATATTTTGATACAATTTCTGGGTTCGTTATAACCGGACTTTACTGTATATATATTCTTTTCTTGGTTTTGACTTTTAAAGATCCGATTTGGTCATTGCATTCTCGTATTTATTTTAAGAAAGAACTGGAGTTATTTTCTTAATTATTTTCATTACCATCCTGGTTAGTTTATTTGAACGCCTTATGATTACCATATTTGCCTTGCCTTATTCATCTTTATCTGCATTGTCATGATCTGTCGATGATCCTGCGTCATTTGTTACAACACTACCAAGATACGAATAAAAAAAACTTTTGTTTCTCTTTGATTACTTCTAATCCTAGTTTCTCCAATTCATTTACAGAATCGCCCAATTTTTAACGAACACATTTTCAGAAACTTTTTATATGAACAGATACAAGGACATTCTTACTTATTACTGGTGTGTAGCACATTTTTAAGACATTTATAACATAATTAACATGCTTTGAGAAGATTATTAAGACACATACAACAATCTCATCATGTAATTAACACTTGTATATACATATACTATGACTTTTAACACATTTACACCACCCGTAGTAGTATTTCTGACGTATTTAACACATGTGCATCAAGTGTACTTGAAAATATTTATAGCTTTTCGTAACATATTCTGAAGGGAATGTTAATGCTGCTTGTACAACAATCACATTGTATAATTAACAAAGTCATAGTATACACATGTATACTATGACCTTTAACACATGAGACCACTCATACTTACTAGACTTTCTGACTTATTAACGCTTGTACTTCAATAAAACTGACTCCTTAATACGTATATACAATCAATCCCGCGAGTATATACGTTAGTAGATGCCATATCAACATATATTCGAGAAATTTAAAGCGAATATAGAAAAAAGTCTAAAGATAAAATATCAATATCAAATTAATCAATGAGATACACTCTTAACCACATAAATTCACTGATAGCGAATACGTATTTCACTAACAACGTTACCATCTTCAGCGCTAAACTAGGCCTGTCACTTCCAGCCTGTTCGACCTTTAAGTTTTCATGGAATCCGGGTTCACTTGCATATTTTAATATAGGGTGGGAGAGTTCTAGTTTAGTTTAGTTCCTAGTTTTAATATCAGTTTAGCGCTGAAGATGTAACGTTGATACTGAAATACGTATTCGCTAACGGTGTATTTATGTGGTTAAGGGTGTATCTCATTGATTAATTTAGATTACAGCCACAGATTGAGAGTTGCTTTGTGATTATTAAACAATATCAAAGGTCATAAAATGTTTACCACAAATTACATTCGTCAATATTTTAGATATATTTAATATTTGTTTTTATTTCTATTTTGTTTTACTTTTCTGATCATATATCATAGGAATTGTGTTTTGATTTTGTCAGTAAACGTGTTATTTTGTAAATTCTTGAATATACTTTGGTACATTGTGACGGAGTTCTAAACAAAACCGTTTAGTTCACTCCTACTTGTTTCCACTCGTACAATCATCAACCATTTATCGTATCATAAGGGAAGTATTTGAATCTTTATCCCTCCTGTTACCCAATCAACGCGTTTCTAGGTCGGGGAAATCTTTTGTGTGTTTACTTCGTATTCCAGCGCCATCCATTCAATAGAAAAGTTGTAATTTCCCCCATCACCATTCTACACAAGAATTAGTTTTGTCAACAAATGAACATTGTTTGGAGGCAACGGATGCAGAAAATTATCCGTAATAACGACAGGTAGCCATTGTACTTCGAGGGCATTGTCTCCCCCCACAGAGAATTTCGTTACCATCTCCAGTGAATTGATAACATCACCATGAATTTCCTTCATTAATTTAATAATAATCGAACGGAAGACATCATGTTGCAATAGGTGGAATTCCCAGTTTTTCTGTTATTTTTAAACACGCAACTGCAAATGCAACCACGTAAATATAATTGCTATGGTGGAACTTGTACAGAAGTGATTTGTCGCGCTCGTTTATTTGCGCACGCGCGATTTACAGTGTAGTTTTCGTACGACCCTCGTATATAACAAAGAAATTTTCGTTGTTAATTCAATTACACAGGTAACCAGACGAGCTTAATAGGCAGTTGCATTTTTTAAACTATTTCCAGGTTTATTACATTACACATACATACGTAGGTATGCCGTAAGTGACTTGAACTCGGTGAAACTCTACTGACTAATTGAGAGCAAGGCTTTACCCTTCAGTGCGCCTCACGTCATAGCCTGAATAAATATGTTTTACCGCGACATAAACATTTGTGATATTTATACCTCGTATTTGTAAACAGTGATATAATTATTTATTTATAGAGGATAAAAAAAAGGTCTGATCTCGGTAACAGGAAAAAAATTATGTGGTTAATAATCATTTAAAATAATGTTCGGCCTGAGGATTGACAAACATTTTATGTGTACGCGCACATTTTATACTTCGTCGTTAAATTATTTTAAGTGTTCGACCTTGCCCGGATTAAATTTTTAACTAGATTGGTTAATCACTTTGGAAACGGCCGGGTAATTTATCGGAGGAATTGAACCGCATAACATAAATAAAACATTTTTAATGTAGCCCCGTTCAATGAAAAGGCTTTATTGTGCTCCATTCCGAAGAGTATTTACGCGATCATTTTTGAAAAATGTTACGACCGTAATTCCGAAGCGTAATCCACGCAACCAAAAAATGTTTCCAGCTTTTTAGATCTCTTTGCCGGCAAGAACTTCAAAGTGATGTGCTAATCGATTTAGATGCTGCACGTGTAGTATTTCCAAAGCATTTTCGGTATTAACGTACGATTATAAATAGTAACCGGAATCTTTTGAATTAAAACCGGAAAAATCATGAAAAATGGGGCACGTTTGATATATCGAGGTAAAATTTATGTTTGTGGAATAAACCACAACGATCCTTCAAATATATTTAAAAGTTTCATTATACCTTTCTTATGGAACGTACAGTCTTAACCAAATATATTAGTCCTTCATGATTTTTGTTGGATTACTATATCGAAAAACCTTGTACTTGTACTTTTATTCCATGTAATACATTGTACTTCTTAAATTATTTTTCCTCGATCACCTTATACGTACATTGTACAAGACATACAAATCATAAAATTAATTCAAACCATAAGCGCAAACATTCAACCGACTTAACTGCAAACAATAATTAGTTACCTTCGGATTTAAAAACACTTTAGTCTTTATCCCAGTGTCACCATTATATGAGGCAACAAACTATACCTACACACGGATTATATTAACATTATAAAATTCGTTTGGTTAGTCAGAACAGACGGTTGCTTATTTGCTATGCATGATGAATCATATGAAAACATGATGAGTTCACTAAAAACTGCTGCCTGCCATTGTTGTTGTTGTTTTGGTATTTATTTAAATTCGCTACTTTGAAGATGTGCTCGCAATCGCAGAATTCTAAAAGCACGCGCCACCGTAAACTAAATATTATTTACAGGAAATTGCTGGGATAGTATTAATAAAGGAAGTTCATATTTATGTGTGGTCATAACAATGGCATCATGCGATTAGAATGGCATTTAATATCTAACATTGCGGAACAAGCATTTACATATGTATAGATAGAAACTATAATACATAATATTTATCACAGAAAAGAAATATATTGGAGGATTTTACCAAAACCTTAATTTATACGCTATTAATATTATCTACATACACTACTGTACAAAAATAATTGGCCAATTATTATTATTTAGATAAGGTACTATCAGAGATACACACTCGTCAAATTAAACAAACAAGTTTTATTTTGATTCAACTATTGCATAATTGCTCTATCTCCATTAATTATTCTGTGAGTCAATGAATAACTGCACATCATTAACTCTATCGGTATTAACAAGCAAACATTGTTACAATTATTATTTTGAAAAGAATTTTTAGTAAGTAGCGGATTAGAAAGAAACGTTTGGAAAGGAATTCGATTAGGTAAAAAAATGCGAGTCCATTGTTGTTAAAAAAACAATTGACCAACGATCGACCCGTCAGCGATGCGTCAAAACAATTGACATTTGATGGTTGGTTGATTCTTTTTCTTTTGTTTGTGTGAAATGTTCGTTCAACTTCCGTCCGTCAAATTGATGTTAAAAAAGAACAACTGACGATCGATCGATTCGTCCGAATTGCATCAAAACGATTATCCTTCGTTTGTTTGTGTGAAATGTTCGTTCAACTTCCGTCCGTCAAATTGATGTTAAAAGAGAACAATTGACAATCGATGGATTCGTTCGAAATGCATCAAAACGATTATCCTTCGTTTGTTTGTGTGAAATGTTCGTTCAACTTCCGTCCGTTAAATTGATGTTAAAAAAGAACAATTGACGATCGATCGATTCGTCCGAAATGCATCAAAACGATTATCCTTCGTTTGTTTGGGTGAAATGTTCATTTCTACTTCCGCCCGTCAAAGTGATGTTAAAAAAAATTGACGATCGATCGATCCGTCAGAAATTAGTGAAAACAATTGACAGTTAATGGTTGATTCTTCTTCTTTTGTTTGATTCAACTTGCGTCCGTCAAATTGATGTTAGAAAAACAACTGACGATCGATCGATCCGTCAGATATGCGTCAAAACAATTGACGGTTGAAGTTGGTTGATTTTTCTTCTTCTTTTGTTTGAGTGAAATGTTCATTCAACTTCCGCCCGTCAAAGTGATGTTAAAAAAAATTGACGGCGATCAATCCGTCAGAAATGAGTGAAAATAATTGACAGTTGATGGTTGATTCTTCTTCTTCTTCTTTCGTTTGATTCAACTTGCGTCCGTCAAATTGATGTTAGAGAAACAATTGACGATCGATCGATACGTCAGATATGCGTCAAAACAATTGACGGTTGAAGTTGGTTGATTTTTCTTCTTCTTTTGTTTGATTCAACTTACATCCGTCAAATTGATGTTAAAAAAACAATTGACGATCAATCAGAGATGCATGCAATGCAATTGGCATTTGATAGTTGGTTGATGGTAACGGGAAAGAAATGACTAACTAAGGAAACAAAACAAAAAAAAATCGAAACAAGTTGGCACAGGATCGATGATTGTACCTTTGAAACAAAAGGCGGTTGCCTCAGGTAATTCATGATGAAAACTGAAAAAAATAAAGAAATGACTGAGAAAAAGCAAAAAATAGAAGTGCCAGATTGAAACGTTTTCAAAATTTCAAAGAAAAAAAACGAAACAAAAAACAAACAAAGGGAATACGATATGTTTGTCGGCCAAGTTGAAAAAATAAACGACGATAGGCTAAAAAAAAACAACAACGACGATGACGAATAACGAAAACGAATTATAAATAAGTAATATACGAATGATTAAAAAATGAATAGAAAAGGCGAGGTTGTGACGGTTTAAAAAAAAAGAATTGACCAAAAAAATGAAAATATTAAAAACAATTATTTTAAAAGTTGCTAATTACGTGCCGCCAGAACAAACAAAAAGGGGGTGGTTCTGAAAACTTCCTGTTCAGAAAGCAAGTCACCTTCTTGAACATCAATTGATTTTGAGAAAAATTTGGCTGCTAGTCGGCTGGATTTCAATGGGACCCCCGACCATCCTCTATGTAGCTATTTCGGCCCTAATTGGGGCCTCATCAGCAGTAGAGTGGCTCGAGAAGTCTATTGCAGTCCCGACGACCAACGAGACTTACGCAAATATGTGTAGGTCAGAAAATAGTCGCGACAGTGTGGCTATTGATTTTGAGCTTTTTCTAATTGTGAAACCCCCCAGTGTATTATAAAGCTTCATAACGGCATTATTAAATTGTCCATGCCGACGTTTACATGTCATTAAGATGTTTATAAATTTTATGATATATCGAATAAAGTCCCCACCCTTCAGATCACCTAAACGCCTTGTACATTTTTGAAAGCTCTATTTCATTTGCCTTAGAATCCGTCATAAACGACACAGGCATTTCGATGAAACCAAAAGATACAGTGCGAACCCAAAAATGTTCTTATTTTTTGAATTGATTTGAATCTCCAATTATTTGACATTTAGTTTGATTCGACGATAATTCAGGCAACGCTTTTTTACAAATTAGATAAAAGAAATTAAAAATAATTAGTAATTGATCAAAAATTAAAGATTTCAGCAGCATTATTGAAAAATAATCAAATAGAAAACGATCATCATTTATAGTAAATAGTAGTAGCATTCTTTCGTTCTACACATTTAATGTGAGGAGCACAAACTGATTTGTTCAGTTGCTCACCTCAATCACTTCCCCTTCCTTTCAGGTTGAAGTGACCGAGACTTGCATTCTCCTTTCCCCTTAAGCTGATACATTTTGTTGCTGCAGATCATTCAGATCATTGGCTATAACCTCGAAAATTTTAAGTGAACTGAAAAAATAAGTCAGTTTCACTTAAATCTTTTCTTTACATCAGTTGCAATCAGTCCAAAAGAATATCACTAGTAGTATTAATGAGAATTGATTAATATCACTTCAAAATAGGTGTAAGTAGACTTCATATTTTACCAGCCTAGGCAGGTAAAGTACCGCTTTTTCTCCTTGAATGAGTATAATGAAATTGTACTTTCGAATGTGGTAGTCATGCATTAATATAGGTATAATTAAGTATTCCTCAGAAGAAAATTTGGCAATAAAAAGAGAAAATCATGACTCATACACTCCCTCACGCCTAATGACTATCACAAAGTTTCCCTCGAACGTCATAAACAAGGCCATTATCTTCAGGGGTTTATTACCTAATATATCCAAGCAATTTCTTTCTCGAATGCCCAATTTGATAGGTATAACGAATCTGATATTGCTACAATAACGCAACGAACTCTAGTTTCCTCGTTTCGAGGTTCATATCTAACGAGAGTGCTAAGGGCATCTGAAACTACATAATTCCAAGTCACATGCGTGAAACACGCACATGGTCGAGGGCTAACAGTATCGTGTTACAGTTATATAATTTAATTGCCACTCCATCGATGGCCATGGCTTATGGACAGTGCAAGACACGAAGACCACCCACTTTGAAAGGCAGGTCAAGCGATTTATTTATTCTGCAGAGCAGAATTTTTCACGCTGAATATTTACTACACCGCGAAGTTCAACGTAAACAAACGGATACGTCGTCTCGTGTATACGACATACTCTCACGTAGAAATCCGCGCGGAAAGCGAATTTATTATCTGTTTGGAATATACATACGTTTTGAATTTCTCGTGTTATTGATATCGTTAAATAACTCGTTCTGGAGTCGGTTGTAAATAAAGCTTAAATTATTACTTGGTATTACCAGCCGGGTCTAAGGGAGACATTAAAATTCACGCTTCATTTTAGAACGTTGCGTTGTCTGTCGGTCATCATCAATATCACAGAGGGAACGAGGTAGGAATGCGAACTCAATTATCGATAGTGGAGGCGCCGGTTACACAAAATTACGTTTCGATTTGTCATTCGCCACCTTTCAATAATGGCCGCGCGTTTATACGTGAGACTATGGACACGTATTCTAATATAATCGACGAATTAATCCACGTATGACTTGTTTTTTTTTGTATAAAGCATTAACTAACACTTCCATGAGTCACGAAGCCAAAGTTATAATATACTTGAACTTAATTTACTTTTCGTCTTTCCCTCGTATGTAATTAAAAAATAATATAGTGTGCATACGAGGTGTTGTCTAAAATTTCTCAGACTATTAAGTTCACGTTGTTTTTTATTAACCAAAATGGTTATAAGGAGTCTAAGTTTGCGTGGAGGTAGTCATAACTCTGCTGTTAAATAATATATCATAAATCACTTTGAGCTTAAGAAGAAGGAAACAGCGCAAGCAAACAAGCTTCACAAGACGAGCTGGGGCGATTTAAAAATACATAAAACAGAATAAATAATCTCTTACGCCAAATATATCATCTGAGTACGCGGAAACGTGTTGAAACAACAGTAGGTTGTGATATTAATCGCTCGTATCATGGCGCGCATCTTTTTATACGAAGTTTAGCAGAAACACATGTGCCATATGCGACGTATTACTAATTTCACTCAATTAATTATGCCGAGTTTCAGCGTCCGGGAATATGCACTGTGTGTATGTATGTGGATGGCGTCACGAACCTAATTAGAGATGTGTAAAAATCACAAGCAGAAACATTATCGTTTCGAATTAAGCGTTGCATCTCACGACGATCATCGCTCCTGCACGGAAATGTTACTCCGGCGAGATGTAAACTTTCTGATTCAGCTCATTCATGTCAATTTTAAGGTCAATTTGAAATCTGCCGGCATATTAATTCAAGAAGTGTACTAGATTCTCACAGTATGCATTTCCGTTTATGGAGGAACATTAAAAAGAAATGGTTGGAGCGAATAAATAAAACTGCAAGGAGGTAGAAGAAAACTTGCTTGCGTATTCTAAATTCCAATCAATTTCTTCTATTTCCATTATACTATGCATTTGGATCTAGTTAACTTTGGAATTTTTGTGCCGCTCTGCTCTTTTTTTGAACTACCCTAGTTCTGTCAAAGTCATAATAAATGGTTTTTCTCAGAAATCGTCTTTTGATTATGAAACAGAAACGTGAGAAACTCGGAGCTTAAATGATGACTTGGCTTCATCCTTTCCTCGTTCGAATTGCCCACGTTGCCTACTTTCTCAAGCCAAAATCGCAGATAGGTACCCCTATTTGTGTAAACTGGGCATTTTTCATTTTCCATGGAAAATGATGAAGTGAACTTCATTTACTTCATCGCGAAAAATTCGGGAACCTCAGAAATGTATACAAACTCTCTTGTGCAATTCATTTTAAGACGTGAAGTTGAAGAAGATGCAAAAACTTAAACTTGTAACTTTCAAATCACTGAAGTTATTTTGCATAAATAAATATTAACGGATAGAAATAACACGCAGGATACGTCGTCTTTAAGATTACAACGTCGTAGTTTGTTAAAATATAAACAAATTATGTAACAACAACAGGTGTTTCAAATTGAATAAGTGAATAAGTTGACGTTTCGTTTATGATAATTTTAATAACTGAATTTAAGAATTTAGAGAAATATAAAACAAGGAAGAAGGGCATTGACCTAACCACGGAACCCTTAAAAATTCTTCCACATACTAAGGGGAAATCTATATTTGGAACGAACACTTTCATAACACCGAGCTTATCTGTTCGTCACTTGTTATACACACTTTCGAACTTGGTGTTAAATCGCAACGCATTTGAGCTGATAATGTGCATTCAGCCCTTTCGAAGTCATTCGCCATAATACCTGATTCCCACCCCTCGTGCACACACCACGCGCCCGGTCTCATTTACCCCCTTGCATAATTCATTGAGCACTTATTCTAGTGAGATTATGTGATCATAGTGACGCCCATCCGGCGAATTTATTATTTAATTTAATCTTGTGCAAGCTTGCACATTGCGCTTCAAATGAGGTTTAATATTGCAAAATTTGAATTGCCAGAGAGAAATAGATTGCTTGTTATTATATAAATATTCTGTGGTGGGTAGTCGGGCCCACGCATCGCCATTTTTAAAAAATCATCGCGCAGTTATAGCGAAACCAATCAGGCGAAGCCCACCAAATAATTTTGCGGTTTATCGATATGAAAAACAATAAATTATGAAACTGGAATGTTGACGCAAGTCGAGCGAAGGCAGAGACCCATTCTGCTGAAGTGCCCGGAATTCTAATTAGCTTCTCCCTGGAATTTTATTATCCCGAATTAAAACTTTGTCTCTATTTCATGGTTAAATGTTTAAGAGAAAGGCGAATTTACCCGCTTTACTTGGCGAACGTTATTAGGTTTTGCTCCGAAGTAGTTTTATATAATCTAGGTTGTTTTTGTGTTAGGCGAGATAAAGTATATGGAGTGAATTAATTCAAGGAAAAATTAGGGAGAAAATTCGTACACGTAAGCATTCATCGGTGTAGAAGAGTTTAATCAACAGGTTCATTCGCTGAATTAAAAGAAATACATATATACAGTGTGCAATCGAATAAGTTTCACTCACTGTTAATACACAAAGGGAAACGAAGTACTGATACACGTATACATTTTTACAAAGAACGTTTGAAAACCACTGGATGTGATTTAAATGCCCCGGCTGACCGAAGTTCACTATTATATTTTTTTTCTTTACATTACGGAAGAAATATTAAATCAAATCTCGAATGAACATCTTTTTGAGATCAAAACTGAAGTTAACAAAATAACGATGCACCGTGGATGACGTAATAAATAAACTCGTACTTCGTTCCGTCTTCACATGAATAACGCATGCAGTTTTAAATATGTAAATAAAGATATAACCTGCTGCTGGGCCCATGTAGAAATATTTATTCTCACCAGGCGGTTGTTCGTTACAAAACCGCGGGTAATAGTCGAGCTTCGGTCGCCATCTTCTTCTCCTTATATAAACAAGTCAGCCAGTAAAGGAACAAATTCATTTTCATCTGCCTAGAGGAATTCTCAACTGATACAGAGTCTTACACTTCAAGTAGTTTTTAATTTCGTAAATAAAATGACGAGCACTCGTGTTAGCTTAAGCTTATTCTGAAAATTTTCAATTGAATTAATGCACTAATGGTAATTTGGGCTCCGAAGGATGAAGCGTATTGAAGTTTAGATCGAACTACGATCTACAGCCTTGGCCAAAAGTAGTAGGCACCCTTAATTTTCTAATTTATCTCCGAAAATATTACTCAGAAATCTTTAGAATTTTATTATCATATAGTCGGCAACAATAAACAATAATTTTAATAACGCACAGTACTTTACAGCGGTTGTAAAACATGTGGCAGATGATAGTTCGCAATTGTGGTTCCGTGAATATGTAGTCAGTCTTGCATAAGCGCTTGTAGTAAGAACGATCTTTCCAGTACAGTGTGTATTTCAGTATAATTTTGAATATCGTCACTTTTGCTGTAAAAAATGCCTAAAAAGAACGAACTTGGTGAGCATTTACGTTTGCGAATTCAGTTCTTGCACGAACAAGGCAGCAACACAACAGAAATAGCCAAAAGTATTAAACGTTGGCGTTGTGCGGTGCAATCTGCTTTGAAACGTTACGCGGATACTGGATCACATGCGAACCGAACAAGATCAGGTAGAAAACGGATAACTTCGGACCGTGAGGATCGAAATTTAATTCGAGTCACTTAAAAATCGAAAGAAAACTACCTCCGAGCTCGCTGCCAGTTTATCCGAGGAAATCGGAAGACCGATCAGTGCCAGAACGACCAGAAGAAGACTTAATGAAGCTGGCTTGAAAGGCTGTAAAGCAAGAGAGAAGCCTTGGCTTTCAAAAAAAAAAATAAAAAGTCTCGTTTGGAATGGACTATAAAGTACCAACACTTTACAGAGAACGATTGGGCAAATGTTGTGTGGTCCGACGAATCAAATTTTGAGGTAATATTTGCTTTATATCACTTGTAATTTTGAATTCGTTTCAACACTTCGCCAGTAAAAAGTTATACGGTGTGTTTAAAATCTGCGTTTTTTAATTAATTGTAACGTATTTGGAACTCCTGGTGTAGCTTACGTGAGGCGGAGAATCGGTGAAGAATACCTTCCGGAATGGGGGTATCAACAGTGAAACACGGGGAAGACAGTGTAAAGATCTGGGGTTGTACGACAGCCGACAGTGTAGGCGAAATGTTTGTTTGTGAAGGTCGAATGAACTCCCACACTTACATAATCGTATTGGAAACGACATTGCGGCAATCATTTTCCAAGATGTTTGGTGATACAAATGTGGAAGAAATGCTGTATCAACAAGATAATGCACCCTGCCACAAATCTGCAGTTACCATGAAGTGGTTTCAAGAAAACAATATTAACCTCCTGGATTGGCCTGCACAATCCCCAGACCTAAATCCCATAGAACATTTATGGAGAATTTTAAAGCGTAACATTAGAAAGCATCCAATTACATCTAAAGCAATTTTAAAAAACGTGTTATTGAAAGAATGGAATAATATTATCGCAGAGGTATGTCATAAACTTATAAGTACTCTGCCGAAAAGAATAGCTGCAATGATTAAGGCTAGAAGCAGCCCAACAAAATACTAATTACTTTAATAAATTGTGATTATTTTGTACCTGGGAAATTTTACTCCACTCCAACAGATTTTCATGATATAGGAGTGCCTAATACTTTTGGCCAAGGCTGTATATCAGTGTTTAAGCTGAAGGTTGTTTTCTTCAGCCAAGTTGCTACAGTACAGAACTCCTAGACTATCATTAGTTGATGATCACACAAATTATTACGAAAAGTAACTTGTTCTCCAAGATATTTAACACTAGAGCGTCAATAAAAATGTGAAATAGTTGCGGCCTTAAAACACTGCCTTGTGGAACTCCTGATGTAACGAAGTAGATTTAGCCGTTTAAACATACAGTAAAATCCGGTTATAACGAACCCGTTTGTAACGAACTTCCGGCTATAACGTACTATATTTCAAGCAACGAAATTTTTTCCATAAGCTCAATGTATTTTCTTTCCGGTTATAGCGAACCCTCTTTTAACGAACTTTCGGATATAGTGAACCAGATATGACTTAAAATGTGATACAATTTTCCTTTTATAACGAACTTTAGAGGGGTTTCCCCGATTTACGCGCTATTCTCCGATTACTTGTTACGAGCGACGTGCATTTATAGCTCTTACAACAGTCGAGTCTTTGTTTTTTATTGGAGTAAGACGTTATTTCCAACGTGCTGCGTAGCAAGATTCGCATGTAATAATTCAAAATGAATAAACAAAAACGTAAAGCTTTCACTTTAAAGGACAAATACGACATTATTCAAAAAATACAAAGTGGTGTTAAACAAAGTGATATTTGCCACGAAATGAATTTAACAAAATCTACCGTCTCCACAATTTGGAAAAAGCGCGAACAAATTTTTTCATCGTACGGTAAAGTTAATTACAAAAGCAAAAAAATAAGAAAACCGACACATGAAGTGGTAGATAAAGGGCTTCTTAAATGGTTTACACAGAAAAGACAAGAAAATATACCATTAAGTGGTGTTATTCTACAAGAAAAAGCTAGTGAAATAGGTAGTAAAGTGGAAGAAATAGATTTTAAGTGTTCTAGAAGTTGGATCGAACGGTTTAAAAAAAGACATAGTATTCGCGGAGGAAAAATTGTTGGTGAATCTGCGAACGTTGATACGAATGTTGTTACTGAGTGGTTAACTAATGTGTGGCCTGGTATTCGAAAAAAATATAACATTGAAGACATTTTTAATGCCGACGAAACTGGACTTTTTTGCCAAATGACGCCTGATAAAACATTGAAGTTTGTAGGAGAAAGTTGTGCTGGTGGAAAGCTGTCTAAAATAAGGGTGACTGTTTTAGTAGCTGCTAGCATGGCTGGAAGTGAAAAAAGAACATTGTTGGTTATAGGCAAATCTGCCAATCCAAGATGTTTCAAAAACAAACAATTACCCGTAAAATACCAATCCAACAGTAAGGCATGGATGACGTCCGAAATTTTCGTAAATGAACTGCTTGAATGGGATGAACATCCAAAGCGAAAAAATAGGAGAATTGTACTTTTAGTCGACAACTGCCCGGCTCATCCTGAAGTTAAACTAAATCAAATTAAATTGGTTTTTATACCTCCCAACACTAGTTCGAAACTACAACCCATGGACCAAGGCGTGATACATTCTTTAAAATGTCATTACAGGAAAATTTTACTAATGAAGATGATCGATGCGATTGATAATGGAAAAACATTTACAGTTAGCCTTTTGGATGCTGTAAATTTTATCCACATGGCTTGGCAGAAAGTCAACATGGAAACTGTAGCAAACTGCTTCAAGCATGCTGGATTTTCTGGAGAGGACGATGGATTTGAGTCACATGATGAACTTCCACTGAATCAATGGTTGAAAAGACATGAAGGAAATCCTGATGTCGTTTCTGCTACTGTGGTGCAAAATGCGATTGAAATAGAAGTGAGAAAAAAATTTAATGAATTTAACTTTGAAGAATATGTTGGGGTTGATAATGACATAGCAGCAAGAGAAGTGTTAACTGATGAGCAGATTATCGTAACAGTGACTACAAACATTTTAACCAGTGACGAGGAAGAAGAAAATGAATCGAATGAAAATGTTGATGTTCCTTCTGTTACTGAAATGCTCCAAAAAATGACAGAAACTCGCATTTTTTTAGAATCACGTACAGTTCCAGAACATATTTGGAATAGTTTCTGTGTTCTTCAAAACTATGTAAATAACGTTAACTTTTCGAACAAATATATGCAAACAAAAATAACCGATTTTATTACTGTATAACTGTTTCGCAAAGGCCTCATGTTATTTTTTACAATATTATTTAATGTAAAATAAAAAATGACTATTAAAAATACACTTTGTTTTAATTTACCTATTAAAGCGAACTTCGAATATAGCGAACATATTTTGATACAATTTCTGGGTTCGTTATAATCGGACTTTACTGTATAAGATTTGATGAGTGATTGGTCAAATTTAAGACCATTGGTTCCCAATTAAACTTGCCGCTTCAGAAGGGTCTCAAGAAGCTAAGATTTTAAACAACGACTTTGACGTTTGCTTGTTTTTTTGCTATGTACTTAGAGACCTTCATTTTTTTAGCCTTCTTTAAACCATGCTCGACAATTTCAAGGAATGCCCTCATCACAGTGACTTGTTTCAAACTTATTGTGTTATTTTAATTTACAGACACAATATAACTGTCTGGTTTTCTTTACGTCTTTTACTAAATGCAAATGAGATTTATCTTCTAAATTAAAAAAAAAATGTTTGTTCATCTGTTAATAAAAATAGAGTAAGTTATAAATATGTATGCACACGACGCTATTTGGCTGCATTCTTGGTCTACTTTCGTTTTCCATTGTACCTACTACTTATACTATAAATTTATTTAAATGTGAACGCATTCCAGGAATATCTTTTTCTGTACAGGCTACATTTTTACATGTAGATAGATTTCGTTGTGTTTAATATTTCTTTAACATTAAAAATAACTTCAATGTTGCAGGAACTTATTGATCAATTATGAAAGTGTGTTGCACTCATTTGCTCGTTAATGTACGCATACAGGGTGACTGACACAAAAAACGAATAAGAGAATCGATGTCGCAGATCAGTGTTTAAGAAATTCGAATCAATAAATAACAATGAATTAAAAAGCTCACGTAGTAGTATAGATTTTTCTTGTTACGTATCCTCCATAAAAAGTTTTAAAAAAGTAAAACGGAAGAGGACATTTTTGGACAGTTTCTTCCAAAAACGTAAACATACATAAAACAATAAAACTTTATTGGATGCAGCTATGGAATGCATGAGTTTGGTTACAATTTTTGATCAATTATATTCGACAAATTAAGAGACTTAGAATTGTTTTTCCTGTATCTATGCCATGGATTCTCTTTGTGGTTTTATTTAGTTGCAGTCACCTTCTATATTTTACACATACGACAACGTAGAGGATTCATTAATTTTACGAGGATGTCGTTTTGTTCACGTCGTCGTGTTGAGATTGATGTCAAAAGCGTTACGCAAGAGGCAAAACTGTTCGGCCTTTGTGCATACACAGTTCGCGCCCATCAAAGTTATTTCGAATCTATGCAAAGCAATTGAGTAATTTTATAATGCAGTAAAGCGCTGAAGCGAAGATCCTCCTGCAAATCGATGTCATTGTTCGGGCAGAGGCGTCGACCCTTTTGTATTTGTTCAAAACAATCAGGTTGGCCCATTTAACTTTTCCGCTTTTATCTGAATGGCACAAATGTCCTCATTATTTCACAAAACAATAAAAATAAGAGGGCGCTATTAAAGTTCTCAAAATCAGAGAAGAGAAGCTCTTTAGTTTAGTTTCCCTTGACAACTTATTTAGTTTCCTTTAACAATACGTTACGTTATTTATCCCAGAGAAGCTGTCAAATCCATAGCGAAACGTCGAAATTGATTGATTTTAAGAAGTGTCCGATCAATTGCAATTACAGTCCAATCCATAGCGAAACGTCGAAATTGATTGATTTTAAGAAGTGTCCGATCAATTGCAATTACAGTCTTTGCTGTGTACGTATATGTAATTATTAATTATAAACAGGAATAAGTAACATTTCTTTACTTTCGTGCTTTTATTAAATATGCAACCTGGGAGTTGCATCGCTTCAGTTAAAAATAATAAAAACACTGAAGCACAAGCAGGTTTAGTTCAGTGGCCTTCGTACGATATCTTTAAAGTAATCATTTGCCGTTATTTATCGATATTATGTCTGCGTTTCACCGTTTAAGAAAAACATATCGTGATTTCAAAATATTTTCGAACATAATTCTAGTTAATTATAAATTCGTGTCATTAAACGTGTCGTCGCGTCTGTGCAGTTTCGTCGTTTACAACATAAACTAAATGTTACTGGCTGCTAATTTTACGTTTGTTTTGAGACGATTGCAAAAATTAATTTGTATTTTGTTCACTCAACGAGCAGATGCTTTTCGCAGCTGCGCTCGTGTGCAATGGAAAAAAGGAATGACAATGCACAATCCTTGAAAAGGCCTATGCAGACACAAGTAAGCTTATAACAGTTATTATCCAAGAATATTAGTTTACAAAAAGAGTAAAGGATTTGGACAATACTTAAATTTTTTCTCATCTCGTAAATATCTAAAAGGGATTTTAACATGAGTGACATTAGGAACTAGAAGTTAGTAAGACGAGGTAAAAGAATGTAAGTAAATTTCCGCTCACCCTATACATTAAAAATCGGTGGAAAATCCTATTTTAGTTGTCGACACGACGAACGATTTAATTTAATGCACGGATTCCGTAATACATTCGGAGATATCGACGGCACATATCATAAATAACGCTGTTTACAAATAGATTCACTATTTCAATACCGGCGTTATCAGGATTGTATAATTAAATCATGCATGCGTGCATTAAATCATTACTCACCGATAAGGGGCATTATTAAAAAAGATCCTTTACTATGCGTACCGATAGCGCACCAATAATTTATATGAATTAGTAATCAGCCGACTAATTGCGAGACCGATAAAAACGATGAATGAGAATACTATGTGTAATTGAATGGTGGAAAGATGGATGAGAATGCGGCTTTGTGTTCGATTATTTCCTTGACTTATACAAAAGATTAATGGGGGCCTAAATATTAGATAACTTGGCGACCACGACATGCGTAACAATATTTTTTCCCGTGTTGCCAAACGAGTACATAATCGTTAGAAACCTACTTATTAAGTCTAAAAATACCAGAGCTCTTATTAAATACATAAACGCTTTTAAATAACACGGCTCCGTTATAGATCTAGCACGAATCCAAGTCTAAAATAAATGTTCCTTATAATTACTGCCAAATGTTTCTTAAATTCACTAACATATCAAGTGAATTATAAAACGAATGGTAATTTGAGTTTCTCTTAAGCGGACACTCGTTTACATGGACATTCCCGTTCAAGGGACAGTTTTTTTTTGGGAGCTGATTAAATACTCAACTTCATTATCATTCCTTTCTTAACCGGACACAAAATCCGCAACGAACCAGTGCATATGCAAAGGATAGTGTAAAAAAGGAAGAAAAGGAATAGAATGAGATAAATGAATTGAAAAAAATCATCGACGATCAGGTTTGGCTCTACCAACAACCACTTTCCTCTATCCGCATCTTTTTTTTTGTTTGGTTATTCCAATTTTTCAATTCCACGTTTTTTTATGCACTTCTTCGTACGCTATTTGACGTTAACTTCATTTTAATGTTTTGCTTCCGCTATGAATGTGAGTGTCATGAACCCTTGGGCAGTTGGGCAACAAATTGGAAGATTTGAGTACCGACGGAGCGTCTTTGGTTCCTCCACAATCGGTGTTTTGGATGGCGACGAAACAGCTTCGCAACTGGAAATGATATCTCGCAAATATACAACGATCACGAAAATATGGCTGCAGTTAGAAACCTTGAATGTTATAGAAAACGTTGGATGACTATTGGTCATTGACCTCTACAGAACAGAAAGAGTACACCGTGGAAGCGAATAAAATAAGAGAATGGTAAGAATTACAGTCAAATGTCTGATGAAAAAGGAGAAGATTTTGAAGTGCATACGACTACAAGGTGACCATAAAGAAAATGGCTTGAAGAAGTAGTACCGCTGAGGAAGAGGATAAGATAAGCAATGGTGACACAGCACACTCAAATGTTGGATGAAGAAGTGCACATGACTATAAGGTGGTCATAAAGAAAGTGATTAGGAAAAGAATGCTAACGCTAAGGCTACTCAGCAGATAGGGGTAGAAAAGAGAGCGGGTCAAAATTTAAAGTCAGAAAAAGAAGGAGAAGGACTAAGAAGATTGAGAAAAGAACGGAAATAAATGAGAGAAGAACAAATAGGAAACGCAGCTTACAAAAAAGAGGAGGAAGGTCATTTGAGTGATTTTCTGTGTTGGTAATTAATGTGGATTCCTAATTGTTTTTAATTTTAGTAAAATTGAGGCTTGTCAAAGCACTGCTTTGGTTACTGGGAAAAATAAAGTAAATCTCCCCATTCGCTAACTGCCACATCACTTTAATTGCTTAATTTTTAAGGAGTTTTTACGTAATATGTTAATTACCTTTACGCACAAGCCTCATTTTATCTTTCTACTTTCTATGGAGATCTTTCTCCATGAGGAAACCTTCTTGTATTTTCGGTGGTTGGAAAACTCTAGTAATACAACCGCTTCTTTCCAAAATAATAAGTGGTTTTCATTGCTTCTATTCATTCGGGGTCATCCCCCTCGCCCTTATATAGTGTTAGCCTCGATTCTAATCTCTTCCTCACTTCTATCCGCCATTGCTTCCTTTTTCCCTAAAAATTTACTCTCAATTCAATTTTCTCTTATCTCCACTTGACGTATTTTGCTTCATATTCTCTGCATTCGCGTCGTTTCTCCAGAATTTCGAAACTCCGCAATAGTGTGCTCTCTTTGTCTCATTCGCCATTCGTCATTAGTTCCCTCTTATCTAGCGTTGGACTTCAAAATTTTCTTCCTCCTATCCGCAGTTTTTCTTTCCCCTATTTTCTGTCAAAAAGTTTGTTTCGGTTTTCTAATTTCTCCAAATTCTATTTTTCACGTCGGTGTTCCAAATCGTTGTCCTTGCCACAGCGTCTCTTATATCCTTCTTATTTCTTCTCAAAAGGTTTTACGTAGGTTCTTCAATTTCTTTATATTCTGTTTATTCACATCGTTTTTCCAAAATTTTCAAACCTCGCAATAGATTCTTTGTTTTCTTGATCTTTTCACGCTTGTGAACGAAGAATATCTAATGGAGCAGTACCAGCATTTCCTCTTCGTGCCGCAGTTTTTCCTCATTCTCCGAAAAAGGTTTTGGATCAGGTTTTCCAGATTCTTCATATTCTATTCGGATCGTTTTTCCAGAATTTCAAACTTCGCGAGCGCTTCTTTGCTTTCATTGTCGCATTCACCATACTCCTCTCTTCACCGTTATTTAGCGTTGAATTAAACTTCTTCCATCTTCTACCCACAATTTTTTCTTCTTTCTTCTCAATATGTTTTCCAATTTCTTCAAATTCTATTTGCGTCATTTTTCCAAAATTTCAAAACCGTTGTCATCCCTTTGCCCTTATGTAGTGTTGGACTTCACTTCAGAGTTTTCTTTCTCCTTTTATCCGCAGTTTCTTTTCTTTTTTTTTCCTCAAAACGTTTAGCTCAGGCTATCCAGCGTTGGATTTGATTACAACATTTATCTTCCTCCTTCCATTCGCAATTTTCTTCTTTCTTCTCCAACTGTTTTGCTCCAGCTTTCTAATTCAAACTTTCAAACTTCGCAGTGGTTTCTTGCTGCCTTATCTTTCTAACTCCTATCAGGATTTTTCATGCTGACAAAACCGTCATGGTGTGGTATGGTATAACCGTTTGTCTTTCTTTATGAACGAAGAATATCTAGGGGACCAGTATCAGCATTTCCTCCTGCCATCCGCAGTTTTTTCCGCATTCTCCGAAAAAGGTTTTGGCTCTTTCTAGATTCTTCAAATTCTATTCGCATCGTTTTTCCAGAATTTCAAACTTCGCGAGCGCTTCTTTGCTTTCATTATCGCATTCCTCTCTTCACTCAACGTTATTCAGCGTTGGATTAGACTTCAGAATTTTCTTCCATTTTCTATCCACAGTTTTTTCTTTTTCCTCCTCGAAATGTTTTGCTCAGGTTTTCCAATTTCTTTAAATTCTATTTATTTACGTCATTTGTCCAAAATTTCATCCCTTTGCCCTTATGTAGTGGTGGACTTGACTTAAGAATTTTCTTCCTCCTTCTATCGGCAGTTTATTTTCTTCTTTTTCTTCAAAACGTTTAGCTCAGGTTATCTAGCGTTGGATTTCATTTCAACATTTATCTTCTTCCGTCAATTCGCAATTTTCTTTTATCTTCTCCAGCTGTTTTGCTCCAGGTTTCTAATTCAAACTTTCAAAACTTCGCAATGGTTTCTTGCTACCTTATCCTATCAGGATTTTTCATGCTGACAAAACCGCCATGGTGTGGTATGGCACAACCGTTTATCCTTCCCAAGAAATATTGCAAGAATTCTCAAGAATAATTGCCAAATTACTCGAAGTCATACCAAAGACCGATTTGCTACGCAATCCTCTCCATATCTGGCTGAATGCAGCCATTTTCTTAATTACTTCGCGTTTTCATTTTTTTAAACTAATCTATAAAATTAAGTATTCTATGAATGCTAAATAAAATAAGCAATCTTTCTTATACATTTAAGAGGTCAATGACTAATTAAATCTTTATACTTCATGGTCAATAACATGGGATTTACCCAGAAACTCTCCTGTAACAAACACAAGCAAAGTCAATCCAAATTTACACATTCCAGATGTGCGCCAACAACCAATTTGGATGTGTGTTTTTCGCATTACTGCGACATAATCTCGACCAAGCACAAACGCCCGAGATAAATTACTGTAACAAGGACTACAAACACATAGGATTTTAGTCTACGTAATGAGATATGTGGCGTGTGTCAGCGGTTTAGAGGGAATTCGAGACACGAAGCTCTCAGAAATTGCTTCATTCTATAACAGATCCACCGTCAATATTGTTTCGTAATGTCTTTCATATCATGACACACGAGCAGAATTACGTAACTGTAATTAGAATCGTGATTAAATAAACACTATAATATTACGTCCTTGGAAAACGCTCGCAATCTGTGCTGGAAGGTAACGCAAGGCTGGCGGAAAAAATTAAGTAAAATCTTCGGGACTGGTTGTGAAATCCAAATTTTTATCTGGAATAAAGCGAGTTGTTTCTGCGCAGAGGTTTCCTGAAAAAAAAAAAGATTGCATAATTAACAGAGCACACCTTTCCAGTTCAACGCGCTCAAATTATTTACTTTTATTTTCAGGACAGGTGCACCATTACTTGATTTAAGAAATCTGCTAGTTACAGTCACGAGCGTAAGTTTTTGTCGCCGGCTGTTATTTAACATTGCACACTCAGCTGCCGAACATAAAACTAAATTATCGACGTCCAGTGAAAGGGTAATACAAGGAGTAAACCGCGAATTAAATTAAATTATCTCGGCGCAAACTGATCTGTCTTATTTGGTACAAAATAAAATTGTAAATTGGAAGTTAGCAACAAAACATTCTTTGGTAATATAATGAATATGAATTCATTCTGTGCTCGAACATACCATCAATCGTGCATTACTGAATTTACCGCCCTTCGATGCATTCGCCCTTCTTTCCTTCTCGTTCAATCATTTTGGCGATTTTCATTCTCGTCTGTTTCTGCAGGGGTGGTTATTCTTGAGGATATAGCTATATTCGGGTTGTATCGCATCGATGACTCACTTGCGTTAGGGTATTTCGATATGATGGGAAGTAGTAATCAAGGGTGCATCTAGGGTGGCGACTTTGCATGACTGAAGTGACTCGAGGGACCGAAGCAGTTCAATATATTTACTAGATGTTTGTAACTGCGTCCACCAAGAAGGGAATGCGTTTCACACCCCATCTGGACCACAATCCATAAATGTGAGTAGTTTCTCGTAAAAGGAGGCACTTTTTACAATAAATTTGAGAAATTGAAGTTGTGTTTTCAGTGAAACATCAAATTCATATGCAGACGTAGAAAGACAACCTTTTATTTTACGCTTTCTGGATGTAGTTCGCAGAACTTCCTGGTCTTGTATTTCCCGACTTTGCAAATTTATTACTGCGCGGTTGTAACACGTAACGCGTACCTGAGAATTTCCTAGCGGGTTTGCGCTTGCATGTTGCAGTTTCACGTTTGCAATAATCGTCGTATAGTTGAAGAACGAATGATGCATTACTTCCGGGTGAACTAAAATAAACATATAGGTTTTGTGGCACGCATAACGGTGAACAAGAAAATAGTTATTACAAATTTTTTGACGCAAATTTTAGACTATTGATTAGATTAAGCAAAATATTAATAAACTGTCTACATGGACGAAACGCTAATAAAAGAAACTGTTTGTAAATTAATCAGCTTATCGTTTTACTTAATTCTATTAAACTCAAGTATTCGAAAGCCGAATGAAACTGGAGTATCCATCAAACCATGTCGATAATGACAGATTCAACTTGCAACATTACTTTTGGTTATGATTGTACACATTTCAGGAAGAATTTGTAAAATAAACTAGTAAACTAACTGCAGATAAAAAGTATTTCCAAGAACGACACTAATAGAAGATGACATTGAAGAAAAAAAGAAAAAACCACCAGTTTTTATTAACTTGTACGCCCAAATCGATCGACAAGCTGTAAGTTCGGCACGACATGTGACAAACATCGTGAAACCTAATTGGAAGAAAGGAAAATGAAAGCGCAGACGTCCCCCAAGGAAGTCTCAAATCGTTTTTCCCTTATATCAAGCCCGTTATCACACCTTGCACTTGGCTTGTAATCAATACGGTTCACCGCGCCCGCACGAGAAAATTGGAAGTGCCTCGAATACATTCCATTTTTCAATACCTTTGTGTCTCTATCCGCAGCTTAACCGATCACCCGGTTTATTAAACACACATTCAGAAATTGATTTGCATGAATTATTTTGAGATTGCAGGTAATCAAGCTACTGTTATTAATCACGTTGTATGTGCAAGCAACTATGTCTTGCTGGGTTAATTGGAAATTGCAAACAAAATCATAAATCACGAGAATTTATTGATTGGTTCTCATTTAGGAAGGGATATCCACATGCCCATACAAGTTCGTGTGCATGCATGCAAGGAATCATGACATCCACCACTTTTTATACTTTTAACGTTTAGGGCACGTACAAGTTTCCAAGTGGATACTCCTTAAACCCCATATGCATCATAGACCTACTTTTCTGGTGGTAAAATCTCTAAACCGTCCGAAAGTCCACACATTCTCTTGCTTTAAAACTGATCCTTCTAGCATCACCACGACCTTATCCACGCGTCTAGAATTGACTGAGCGCTTTAGCCATTTTTTCCCCAAATTTTATTCCTGCTTTCCTGCAAGCCCCAATAATAAACTCGTCGTACGTCGCAAACAAATCACGGGTTAGTCACGCAAGTGTTATTTTATGCCACGCGATCGAAAATAAAATAATTCAGAGTAGGCTGTGATTCAGTTTTTCACCATTTCTGAAATAGCATTCAACAGACTTTTTGCCTTCCAACTCGAACATTTTGAGCCAATTCACAACGGCACTGCGTGCCTACAGAAAGTATTTTTTTATTTTAATATTTGTGGCCCACTCCGAATCATTTTATTTTCGATCGCTCGGTAGGAGCGCGTTTCTGTTGTACAATAAAATATGTACCAGAAGGACGTGTCAGATTACATTTCTAGTGTGCAATCGATTTAATAAACTGACAAGGAAATTTGTTTCCTGGAGGGTGAGTTACGTAATCAAGGAGAAATAAGGGTGCCATTTGCAAACCATAGTATGTATGTCTACGAAACATCTGTTTGCTCTAACTAGGGGGGGATGAGGGTTCGGTGAAAAAAGGGCACGTTTGTGTTATGCATTTTGTATGCGATGAAAACAAACGAAATTTCGTTTTGCATAAATTACTAGAAGCTAATTTAGATTAGTTTAAATAAACATATACGTGCATGTACAACCCCAACCAAAAGTAATGATACATCTTTACTCTCAACATTGCTTATGGATGGTTATCACTTTTCAAGTTAAGTAAGTTAATTATTTGCGTATCGAAGATTTAAGCTACGTATCAAAGGGTTAGTAACCCCGGAATATTTGCTTTAAAAGTATACAATGAGGGTGTACTAGTAACAATGACAGGCCACTGTCAAGGGATTGAATACCCTCGATCCCAAAAGCGACATATGCAGATAGATTTAAATGAGTATTATTAACGAACGCAATAAAATACGCAGGATGACCCTTTACAAAAGAATGCAAAACTCATTACCGAATTAAAAACTAATAATGTAACGTTAAATGAGCCTTGATTCTTTTTGGTATGCGATAAGTTGTAACGGCAGATGTTTAAGATTGGAAGCAGGTGTTTCGTTAAAATTTAATTATACGTGTTTGTTTAGCCTGCAAACGATCGATGAAATAATTTTCTTTTGGGATTGAGAAACAGATAATAATTTCAATTTTTCGTTGGCTATTACACAATTTAATATTGTTGTTGTATATGTATACATTTAAATTTGATAATAACTAGGAATCGGAATAACATATTTTGACGTCATCAAGTCAGTGGTATAAGTAAATATCTGCGATCTACTCATCTACTATCATGTAACAGTAAATTCTATGCCTAAGATGTTATGACGTACCTCTGATTGATGATATAAATTATACAACGTCAGAAACTGAGATATAAATACAAAGAAATTTAAAAGAATATTAAGGAAGGGTAAAAACAAAGAAAGGGATACATGAAAAGGATTTTTTTATGAAGAAAGAAAAGAAAGGAAGAAAGTATTAAAAGTTTTACGAAAGGAAAGTGAAAAATTAAACATTAAAGGTTTATTCAAAATGGAAAAGTCGTTTTTTCAAACGAACTTTATTGTATAACTTCAAAAAATGAAAAATGTAAGGAATAAAAAAAATATTAAGGAAGAGATGAAAACTTGGACTAAACAACAAGTTAATATAAAAAATTAGAATAAAATGAAATGGACCATTGAGGAAACAAGAAAGTAAAAAAACTGGAAGACGTGTCAGGTTTAATCACAGATAATAGATCTCTCCAGATGGCCAACAAGATAGGAACGACTGGACGCTCTAAAAATAATTTGTTAAATACTCAATAGATGTCACTTGCCTGCACAAAATCGAAAACTGAACATTTTTTTGCTAATTCCGAAGCTCAATTGGCTCATTTACCGCCAGACGTCTCTTTTAAATAAAAGAGAAAAAGTTTAAAGTCGGACCAGGACACGATAACGTGATGTACGGTTGTTAATTCTCGTTTTAAACTTTGCATTACACCACTCAGTGAGAGAATTTGTACAAATTTTACTTATACTTACAGATTTTGGTTTTCCATTCTGCTATGATAACAGAAGCGCCGCCACATATTTGGTGAGCTATCTCCAAACTAACACCGAGTTTGTCTCCAAATTGGGGCGTCAATTTTAAAACATTTGAAGAGCCATCTGTCTATAAAAAAAATATAAAAATTATAATAAGAAAGTAATGTTACGTATTTAACAAAGACATTACATAATTTTTAGAAGATGAGAAATATAAGGTATAAAAAAATGTAAAAACAAATAACGAAAAAACCTTACATAAAGAGCAAAAGGAAAATGAAAGTTATTTTATAAAATTTGCTAAAAAAACCTGCAAAAATTTCATTAAAGGGACTCAATAAATTACATTAAAAGGAAATATGCTCGATTCCAAGATAACTAGGACAAGTTAGTGAGATTGCAGTGGAGTTCTAGAGCTGCTCTTCTGCTGAGGAAGCCTCCAAATAGGACCGATATTGTAATCTAATCTGACTTGCAACAAAATTAAAAGTAAAGTAAGAAAAATAGAAGCAAGCGAAATCTAGTAGAAAATAAGAAACTCAGACTCGAAAACGCAACAGATTTGTTACTTTAAAACGCAATACATAACATGAAAACAGAAGAAGCTTCGGAACTCTTCTTAGCAACGATCGACAGAAGTAGCAAAAAATAAATGAAAAAACTTAATCAGTGGTGTAGTTATGCGGCCCCAAGACGCCTTGGGCACCTGCCCTAAAGGGCTTCGAAGCCAAGAAATTAAATTTTTTGTTAACAAACAAATATATTTTATATTCTAACTTGTCTGCGACAAATGAAGTTCCACCTTTTCTAGTTAGCGCTACTTATCGGTAAGCAGTACGGAATATCGGTATCGGTAAATTAAAGCGAACATCATTACACCGAGAAAGGCTGCAATATTGGTAAGCGGAACTACCAAAGCATAGATAAATGAAGGCACCGTAACGGCAACGGTACTGATTACCGGAGGTATTAGTAAGTGAAGACGGTATTGAAATTCAATAACAGCAACGGCGACGGCGTCAGTAACGATATCAATAAGTGAAAGCGGCAATGACATCTTAAGCGGAAACGGCAACGGTAGCAGGTAAAGATCGGTAATGATAAATTAAAGCCTAAAATGGTATGAAACAGTATCGGTAAGGTAAAATGGTAACAGTATCTATAAGCTGTTTTCAACGGTACAGGTTAGTGGAAGCGGTATCGGTAAATTAGAACGGATATTGATAAGCCGAAAGCAGCTACGGTATCGGTAAGTACCGGTAAGGATCGGCAAGGGCAATTGAAAAGCGAATGCGGTTAAAAAAACAAATGAAAATCATAGGTAATTAAGAGACAAATTAAAAATAAGGAAGTTAAAAAATGAAGAAAAAAACTGTACTAATTGACCACCGGCAACGATATCGATATAGTTAAACGAATATTGTTAAGCCGAAAAGGGCAACAACATTGGCAAGCGGAAACGGCAAGATATCGGTAAATGAAGATACGGCAATGGCAACGACAACAGTGCTGGTTATCGGAAGTATTAGCCTGTAGAGACGGTATTGAAATTTAATAATAGCAACGGCGACGGTATCGGTAAGCAGAAACGATAGCCACAGGTAAAGCCGCAACCGTACCGATGTGATGTTGGAAATAACAACCGCATCATTAAGTGGAAACGGGAACAGTATTGGTAACGTTACAGGTTATATCAAATGATATCAATAACGGCAACTATGTCGGTAAGCGGAAACGGCAAGGAATCGGTAAGTGAAGAGGCGTTGGGACCACAGGTATCAATCGGTAAGTGTAAACGGCAATCGCATCGATGATCGGTTGGAAATGGCAATAGTATTATTAAGCGAAAATGGCAACAGTATTGGTAACGTTACAGGTTATATCCAATGACATCAATAACGGCAACTATATCGGTAAGCGGAAACGGCAAGGCATCGGTAAGTGAAGACGCGTTGGGGCCACAGGTATCAATCGGTAAGTGAAAACGGCAATCGCATCGATGATCGGTTGGAAATGGCAATAGTATTATTAAGCGAAAACGGCAACAGTATTAGTAAGCGGAACTGGCAAAGCCTTGATAAGTGATGACGTGATAGCCGGTATTCTGAGAACGGAAACTACAACGGTATTGACGAGTGAAAATCGCAACGATATCGACGATCAGTTGGAAACGGCAACAGTATCGGCAAGCGGAAACGGCAAGGCAATAGTAAGAGAAGACAAGGTTACCGATATTGGTTATCCGAGGTATCAGTAAGTGAATTTGAGAACAGCAATGGCAACGGTATTGTTGGGTGAAAACGGCAGCGGCGTCGATGGTCAGTTGGAAACGGCAACATTATCGGCAAGCAAAGACGGCAAGGCAGTGGTTAGAGAAGACGATATTACCAGTATTGATTAGCTAAGTGAATTTGAGAACAGCAACGGCAACGGTATTGCCGAGTGAAAACGGCACCGGTATCGATGATCAATTGGAAACGGCAACAGTATCGGCAAGCAGAAACGGCAAGGCATGGGTTAAAGTAGACGAGGTTATCCGAGGTATCAGTAGGTGAAATTTGAGAATAACAACGGCAACGGTATTGCTGAGTGGAAACAACAGCGGTATCGATGATCAGTTGGAAACGGTAACAATATCGGCATGCGGAACGGCAAGGCGTTGGTTAGAGAAGACGACGTTACCGGTATTGGTTATCCGCGGTGTCAGTAAGTAAAATTTGAAAACGGCAACGGCAATCGGTATTGCTGAGTGAAAACGGCACCAATATCAATGACCAGTTGGAAACGGCAACAATATAAGTAAGCGGAAACGGTAAGGCGTTGGTAAGAGAAGGCTATGTCGGCACCCGGTATCGGTTATCGGACGCATCAGTAAGTGAAAACGTATCAAATTTTGAGAACAGCATCGACACTGCTAGCATTAAACGGAAACGGCAACAATCCGGAGAGCGATCGGTAGTGAAAATTAATAAACCGAAAACGACGACGGTATCGGTAAGCAGAAACTGCAAGGCTAATCTAAAATAATTTTTATGTGTTAACAATGTGTAATGGATTGATTATGTTTCACTTATTAATATTGTAAGTTCTTCAACAAGAGAATTAATTTTGCAATGTCAGTCCTCTAGGTCAAAAATAAAAAAACTGACCTACCTCAAGAGCGCGTCGTCTTTTGTTTGTTCGTGAGATATATGTGCGCCTGCGGTTTTTATAGACATAAAGCTACAGCCAAATTCACGATCACTCGACCAATATCGCCCATATGAAAGTCGATAACGGAAGAAAATTCCAAATATCCACTTGCGTTGATTACTGTGTTAGTTATAAGCCAATTTTTACGTATTGCAATTGACATAAGTAAAACAAACTATTGTAATCTTCGACAATATTACAACACTGAGCATACTCTGAAAAGAAAGTGCATTAAATACAATTTATTTATTTCTTGGAATGAATACGTGTTAATATGCACGATGTTTCGGAATTTAGTTTGTGTAGTCTGAACATAATAAAATCATAAAATCATAAATTAAGGGATGACGAGTATCGGCGTGCGTTTTTCTAATAATATTTGTAGAATGTTACTTCCATTATCTAAGTTTTTACTTATTGTTTGGTATGATTTATGATTATAAATTAAAAAATTAGAATGTAAAAGTTTTTTTGTTGCTTACTAACTGTTAATTTCCGAATTCTTTCGTACGAAAGTCATAAATGACCTGCTTCAACGTTTATTGTGGACTTATTACACACAACAGGCAACTTCGTTCAGCTGGGCAATTTAAATCACATCCAGTGCTTCTCAAACTTCTTTTGTAAAAAGTAAACCTAGATTTTTCTGGAGTTATAGTTAACCTTTGTCCTACACTTTTTTTCTTTTATATTAATAGTGGTTACAGTAAACGAAACCTCTT
Source organism: Serrognathus titanus (assembly GCA_039766575.1). Classification (NCBI taxonomy): domain Eukaryota; kingdom Metazoa; phylum Arthropoda; class Insecta; order Coleoptera; family Lucanidae; genus Serrognathus; species Serrognathus titanus. The sequence continues at coordinate 14,909,595 of CM077911.1, read as the reverse complement.
CGATAACACACTGTATAATAAAAGGGATTAGCGAAGCTTTTGACGTCTAGGTAACGTTTTTTGTAAAAAGTAGATATATATATATAATCAAAAAACCTTATGGTACCATTACAGTGTAAGGTTTAAACTTATTACTACTCATCTTTAAAACTATTCTTCGTCACTTTCATTACTCAGTATATATTTTCTTTGCCCATTCCTTTTTGTTTTTTGCTACTTGTTTTCCTTCTATCCATGTTAGTCCTCTTTCTTTTAGGTTATTTGCAATTTCTATATCCCAGGTCTTTCTTGGTCTCCCTCTTCCTTTTTTTGTTGCGTTCTTGTTTCTCAGATTCTTTTTGTTGTTCTTTCTTCTCTTATTCGTACTACGTGTCCAAACCATTTCAGTTGGTTTCGTTTGATGGTCTTCAGGATCGATTCCACTTCTAGTTCTTCTCTTATTATATCATTTCTAATTCTATCCCTTCGAGTTACTCCTTTTATGTCTCTTAAGAATCTCATTTTCGAGGCCTGAATTTGGTTTCTTGCTATTTTGATAAAATCCAGCTTTCACATCCATATGACAATATCGGTTTCAAAATTGTTTTAAGAACTGTTATTTTTGTTTTTCTCGATATCTCTTTTTTCCTGATGACTGCATTTTTCAAGGCGTAATAGACTTTGGTCGCATTCTCCATTCTCTGATTTATTTCCGCTTCTATTTTTCCATTGCTTTGTGTTTTCACACCCAAGTACTTGAATGATAGTACTTTCTCAATTTGTACATCGTCTATCTTTATTTCTGTATCTCGGTCTTCTTTACCTAGTACCATCACCTTAGTTTTTGTAGCATTTGTCTTTAGGGTTTTAGTACGTAGCACGTTCGTCCATATCCGCAAGTTGTGTTGTAGATCTTGTTCGTTCTTTGCGTAGATCAGCAAATCATCGGCGAATACGCTCTCGGATATTTCCATTTGTTCCATATTCCTGTAACCCACCTTCAGTTTTTTTACTTTTCCTTTAATTTCTTTTAGAACGTCATCCATTACTAGGTTAAATAGCGTTGGGCTGAGGACTCCTCCTTGTCTTAGACCATCCGTCATTGTAATTTCTTCGGATTGTAAATTCCCGTTGTAAAAAGTAAACGGAGATTTTTCTGGAGTTATGGTTAACCTTTGTCCTACACGTATGCAATAACTTCACTTTTTTTGTTTTTTTATTAATAGTGGTTACAGTAAACGAAACCTGTTCGATGACACACTGTATAATACAAGGCATTAGTGAAGCACAAATATAAAACAGTAAGAACAAATAAAACAAAATTTTGCAGAGCAAGTGCAAAACAGACTGAAATTTGCTCAGTTCAGAAATTATTTTAATTTTAGAATTATTTCTAGTTTTGTGGATCGAACGCCACAAGAATGAATTTTTTTTCCATCTGATTTATCAGAGCGAAACGCGCACGGTCGGGAGTTCATAGAAAGTTTATTTATCGATTTCATTTCTAAAGTATCGGTTATTCGTCCGTGAAACCCACCACGCGTAATATTTAAATTTAAGAAAACTCCATTTTTAACATTCCATAGCTGCGACGTCTGTTTACAACAGCAGCTTAATAAAATTCAATCAGCGAGGGCCTTTTTTTAAAAAAAAAATAATATTGCATTCGTGCTTGCAATGCCTCACATTCCATCTCACATTTTAGTTATTTTTACATTCAGAAAGAATATTCCAACTCATTCAGGACGAAAATCAAAAAGCATCATGATAAACATTAATTAGTTCTGGACTGAATAAAAGATAAATAAATAAACGTAATAACGCTGATAAATTTTGCCACACACCGCGATAACCCTAACAATATAATACAACACTTTGAGAGATGATGGTTCTTGCTGCGACATACTTATCTGTCTGCTGCTTGTATGTAAATATAGTGGCAGTGTAATTCATATTTATGGGCCAGCGTAACTGGAGCACTCTTAATTATGTCAGGAACGTTTTTGCGTTATTACTTTTTAACTTAATTTAAAAAGGTACGCGCCGTCGTCTTCCGCTGAGGCGGCGGCATTAAATTAATTAAATGCAAGCGCCCGACTCGCGGATTCATGGCAAAAGACGGAACCTAGCAATTATTAAAATTAAAAGTGAGCCTGACAAACTAGGACGGTTTAAATTCTGAATTATTAATTGTTTGTTTGTTTGAAAATTAAAAAGTTGTATGCACTGAAAGAGTTCCATGCAATTTGAAATATGGATATAAACTGTAAGTGCATTGCAACGTAATACTCTCTGTCTTTCCATCAGAATGAAATACGTACATCTGCTGGTATCACATCTTTTTCCACTGTCACGATATTTCAGAATAGTCTCGAGCTTTTATTTGAAAATACGAGGCGCATATCTTGCTGTTCGTTTTGCGATACCTGACAGCCTACATCTGCGAGTGAAGCAAAGAATTTTAACTTGGTCTTGCATATGATGCGATAAGGTAACTTTTCAGGATGCCTCCGCGAACTTCCTTTCCACGAGATGCAGTCGATACGAAAGTTACAAAGTTTAATTTCACGAGACGGATCTTTTCGAAATTAAGTTACGAGCCAACAATGGAAAATACCAGACGGGTTTTGATTGACTGAGTTAACTGCTAACACACACTAATTGATAGTGATTTTCGTATTGTATTCTCGTATTCTCAATATGTTAATGTTGTAATTAAACTAATCTGAAATCGCGCTTTTATATTTGCGCTTCAAAAGATGACATATCATTTTTATTGTCACCCTCACCAGCACAATGGCTGTCAAGTATGAGAATGAATAAATGCCTCTTGTCATTCTATGCATATTACCACGGAAACTAATCTGTAACGAGAGGAACAATGATAAATGATGCCGGGGCTACGTGAATATTGCTGGTTTTATTTGGATGTATGGTATGCTTACACGTTTTTCCTTCTTCAGGAATTGATTGCCCTAATTGTAAAAATATGAAGACTATATTAAAGTAAATACGGTTATTGAAATAGCAAACAAGTCACCAAGAATCCACTTCGAAACGATATTGAAGAGCAAGGGCGGGAAACAAATGTGAAAACCAAATCCAAGAATCCCTTGCAAACAATACTAAAAAAAAACAAGCGGTGGATGATTCTGACGAATGTCTGAATTATAGAGAAGAAGATGAAACGAAAGTAAAGATCATATCCAAGAATCACCTGCCAATAGTATTGAAGAACAAGCAGTGAATGATTCTGAAAATATTTGAATTGTGAAGAAGGAGATGAGAAAGATGGCACAAATTTGTCCAAATCCAAAGTCAAGATATTCAAGTTCAAACAAATTGTATGAAAGGAAAGAAATGTAAAGACCATAACCAAGAAACACTTGAAAATAATACTGAAAGAAACAAGCATTCTGAAGAACGTTTCAATTATAAATTATAAAGGAGATGAGAAAGAGAGCACAAACTTGTCACGATAAAATCAAACATAGTAACTCTAAGCACATGGATAAGTGATCTTATCTTAGAAGCGATAATGAAGAACAATCAGTGGATGATGCTGAAGAATGTTTGAATTGTGAAGAAGAAGATAAAAATAGAGGAGAGAGTTGTCAAGACAAAGCCAAATGATTCAAGTTCAAGCACATGCATAAGTGATAGGAAACGAATGTTGGCCCATGTTCAAGAATCAGTTAAAAACTGTAATGAAGAACAAACAGTGGATGATCCCAAAGAGTGTTTGAATTATGAAGAAACTAAAAAAGGGGCAGGAACTTGCAGAAACCAAATTAAACGATTCAAATTCAAGGGAAAGGAAACAAATGTCCAAGAACCACTTGGGATCTACATTGAAAAGCGAGCAGTAAATGATCTTGAGGAGTGTTTGAGTCGTAAAGAGAAAGATAAGGAGGGAGACTCAGATTTGTTAAGCCAAGTCAAAAATTTCAAGTTCAAGCACATGCATAACTTGAAGGCTTCCGCGGTCGTTGTCCATAATTGACTTGGCTTCTGGTTGGAATTGCGTCACGACTGCTTCTATTGCCGACGTTTCGTTCTCCATTGCAGAAGAACTTTCTCAGAGCTGCTGCTGCTGGCGGTGTTGTTGCTGCTGGTGGTGTTGCTGCTGCTGGTGGTGTTGCTGCTGCTGATGGTGTTGCTGCTGCTGATGGTGTTGCTACTGCTGATGGTGTTGCTGCTGCTGATGGTGTTGCTGCTGCTGATGGTGTTGCTGCTGCTGGTGGTGTTGCTGCTGCTGGTGGTGTTGCTGCTACCAACGACCAACGAAAAGTAGCAGCTACACCACCAGCAGCATCAGCCCTGAGGAAGTTCCTCTGCAATGAAGAACGAAACTTCGGCAGAAGAAGCAGTCGTGGCGCGGTTCCAAAAGAAGCCAATTCAATTCAAGCACATGGTTTGAGAGGAAGCAAATGTGAAGACCACGTCCAAAATTATTTGCAAACTACACTGAAAAACAAGCAGTAGCTGATGCTAACGAATGTTTGAATTATGAAGAAGAAGACGAGAAAGAGTTCAGAAACTCGAATTCAAACGATTCAAGTTCAAGCGCGTGCGTAAGTGACAGAAGGTGAATGTAAGAACATGTCCAAGGATCAATTAGAAACTATAACAAAGAACAAGCAGTGGATAACCCTAAGAAGTGTATGAATCATAAAGAATATAAAGAGGAGCACACCGACTTGTCAAGCCATAGTGAAAATATTAAATTTCGAAGACATGGTTGGATACGAAATAAATGTGAAAAGAATCACTTGCAAACAATACTGAAGGACAAGCAGTGGATCATCCTGACGTACGTTTTAATTATGAAAGAGGGCAGAAACTTGTCAAGCCTAAATCAAGCGATTCAAGTTCAAGCACATGTATAGGTGACGGCCAAGGAATATAACACTATGCCCAAGAATCACTTTTAATATGTAATGAAGAAGAAGAAGAAGCAGTGGATGATCCTGTAGACTGTATGAATTGTGAAAAAGAAGGTGTTTAGCCTAAATGAAATGAAATGATTGACACAGGGATCAAAATCTCTTCACTGTGAAGTAACAATAATATTTATTGGATCACTACACTCTTTTCATACAAAAAAAGTCAACCATTAGACAATCAAAATAAAGACTAACGGAGTAATGATCATCTGAATAGTTTGATCTTAGCGAAAAGTGAACATTCAAGCTACGCGTCTCGAAGCTCGCCTAGATTGTTCGAATTTGACATTTCATAGGGGAATGGTGTTATTAAATGATCAAAAACGGGCGCAATTTCAAAAAATTTCCTAGTACAAAACAATAGAGCATTAGTAATAAGCAGAGAGCGGCCAGTTTTAGGTTTTTGATGTCAAGTAGGCAGCTTGGCTTGAATATATCATTCAACTAGATGTTGAACGAGTGTGAATAAATAAATATAAAATAAATAGGGATACAAGACTCCATAGGAATAATTTGGTTTCATTGGTTAAGGAAGACCTTAGGCAAATCCTAAGGTTATCCGTCCTTTGGTAATAAAAAATCTCACGCAAAAAATAGTTTTGTGGACAGGCGTGCAAAAGATTTTTATTTAAACATTAGAATCAAGTCACTTCGAAATGGAATGGACGATATTTATTTCACAAAACCGCCGCCAAGAGTAATATTACTTTCGCCCCAACAACTGTTTTTCATGCACCAATCACGTGACTGTAACTGAAACCTTCTCTTGGTTAACAAACAAAGTGTGTGCATACATTCGCTGAAGCAACTGAAGCAGAAAGACAATCATTTGCGCGCAAAGAAAAAAAAGCTAAACGGGAAAGTGAAGTGCAAGGAAAGTTAAGAAAGGCCCCTCGTAATAAAAACTTCCTACATATTATCGTTTTCATAAAAGATGAACTCTGTGTCATTAATCACCCAAGTAAACACCCACAAATATTTCAGTACTATTTCCTTTTTAATGTTGAATAAGAAAAGGAAGAGTTTTTTACTTCAACGCCAATTTATGATCTCTTATGAAAACCATAATATCAAAGGAAGATGGTCAGCGTAATTACCGTTTTCGTGGAAGCCATTTTAAATTTAAATCGTAAACCGGCTGGCACAGAAACCCAAAAAAAAAACTTGTAGAAATTCGATTTTATTTTAGAGTTTTGTTAGGTAGTTAAAATTCCCAACACGTTCGTTAATTATTGAGAATGACTTAAGTTTCCAAATGCGCAATTAAGAAAACGTTTACCTGACATAAATCACATGCGGCTACAAGCACAGTAGCGCTTTCTTAATTTAGACTTTGAATTAAAGATTAAAAACATGAGTCAGAAATCCGAATTTGATTGTATGTAATTGTTCGGGAGAACGCTTTTATGATCCGCGACTTTTAAAAGAAGGCAACACGTTAACGATCCAGAAACAACTTTTCTTAAAGGCACTGAAAAATTTTTGCTGCCTTAGGGAATCCCCAAATAACAGGTTTCTGTGTTCACCAAGTTATTACTTTATGAAGACTCATTTTATAATTTCGTTTGATTGTAACATGCATGACGCTTATACAAACCTTTCTATTTTTTGTTTCTTGTTTGTAATTATCATACGAGGGAGGGTACCTGAGCTTCTGGTTTTCGTGACGAGAAACAATTACCAGCCCTTCCAGTAACAGTAAACACTGTTTCGAAGTGCTAGTTAACGTAATTTGTGTGTTGTTTACAGAAACAAACACTCGTCTTTTACTCAAAGTCAAATCGAGGATCGACGCTCCGCGTTGATTGAACGCACTTAATGGATACCACCAACTTTTAAAAGACCCGAACACAGAGAACTCAGACGCCTTGTTTCGTAACAAGTGTTGAAACATTCAAAACAGTTTATGCATACCTAGAGAGGGTATTTAAAGCGTTTTATTTTCGTGTTCCAGTTTCGATTGTATTCTTTTTTTTTTTTTGTTTGTGTGTGTGTGCCTCTATGCTTGCGATCCGTGTTGTGAAAAGAAACGCCATTTTATCTGAAAGCTTGAGACTGTACGTACAAAATTGCTTGAATGAAAGTGGGCGAAGGAAGCTGTATATTATTTAGGAAGTGCATTTTGTTTCGTTGTCCGAGTAATCCTTCGCAAACACTTCTCTTATTTACTTGCTTGTTTACACCTGTGCAATTTCCGTTCTTTTTTCTTTTGAAAAATATTTAAACTTTGCTGAAAGAATAAGTTTCTAAAATATAGTTTGATCCAAACACAAGTTCTATCATAAAGTTTCAATTAGAAACTCCTCGTATAATCAACGAAATGAACTCAATTCACATGAAGTTGCTAAAAATTATTATAAAACTATGAATAAAACATTGAATACGTTTATAAACAACGAAACGTAATGCATTATATAATAAATGGCAAGAATATATGTATAGGGATTATCTTAGTCCAATATAAATTTTGAAACTGATTCCAGTCTCGCGTCATAAAACCGAGTAAAGTCTTGTCGTGCATTACATAATGTATGTAGGAATATAAAATTTTACGCCGTCGTCTACATCGAATTTCAACGGCGAAATAAATTTTGGACGTCGGCCAAGCGCATAAATTACTAAGCGGCAATGTCTCGAAGTTACGGCATACGAGCGAACTAAAGGGTTACATTGCTCGGAAATTTTATGAATAGAATAATGGAACGAACACTTTACCATCGACGCTGTTTTCGACAATGCACGCTTTAAATAGGACATATAATTTCGCTAAGAGTTCTTTGCTCGAGGATCGCTATCTTTCATCTACCCCACGCACTGTCAATTGTTTTGCTCCCCTTGATATTTACGGGGTAGTTCTGTTCTGCTTCGGTTTATCGAATTATTTCCTCCTATTCCGTAATTATTTCTTGTTTTGGGGATAACATTGACGTGTTTGACTAATTGCTAATTATGGATTTCCATGGAATTATAAAGTCAACGTTTACGAGTAACAAAAATAGAGGACACAAGAAATTTTGGTACATTTATGTTTTCTGTACCACGTAATACTTCTTGATACCCATTTTTTGGTCAAAACTTAGACGTACCATCCATTCCTGTCTCAAGTCCTAAATAGTTGCACAAACTTGCACTTTGCACTGTGCTCTACTTGTGATTATGTTACACTTTCGATATCACGTTGGTCGAGAAGCTTGTGACACTGTGATGAAGTTTAGCTTCGAGCTTTCGGACAACTCTTTGGATTTCTTCTTTGACCATCTTCAATCTGAGGTCCCTGAGCAAGTCTGCTTTCCAAACATACCACGGTATGTGTCTAAATTGGTTGGTTTGGCCCAAAGCTGGTTGCCATAAATCCATAGAGATTTGTTAGTTGATAAGCAGTTTGTTATGTACCATACTGCTTTTTTTTTTAATTCTTTAGCCATGAATTTGATTTCTGCATCTTTGAAGTCGAGCAACTTTGATTAGGACCCTGAAGAATTTGGACAGAAAATGCCTTTCAACTTAAAAAAAATTAAACTATGCTCAGTTGGGACTACATCCAGTGCCCCTCAAACGGTTCTTTGAAAAATTAAAAAGTAAACACGTAGGTTATGTTTGTTTTGGGTTTAATAACACCATGTATAAACTTATTAAAAATAAGCCGCCGTTAATAAATTACCATACGTTTAAATTTGGAGCTGGCGATGCATTACACCGGAGACAAGCTTAGCGTGACAACACAACGTCCCATATCACATTACGGAGGTATTAATTTTGCCAGGGTCGAGCTTAGCATAAAGTTGTACTTATGCGGCAGTCTGGATGATTTGCATTTCAATGATCTACAGACAAAGTATCACTGACATAATCTTGAGAACCTACAATTTAAGTTTTAAGTTTTTGGCAACGAAATTTGCTGCAACTTAGTATACGAGAAGTACTTTACATGATTGTATTTAAATCTGCACGCCTCTGTTTTATGAAGGGTCTGAGTTTTTGTTGTTTATTTACAATTGTTTGAGTAACTGCGAATCTTAAAAGCACAACAAAAAAAAAACTTTGTTTCCTCGCGATATTTGACGTCGTCGTTCGCAAAATAAAGGAGGAAAGCGCTTTTAAGAGTGAATGGGTTTGTTGGCCGCGCTTTGCGCCGCCACCAACGTACACAAATCGACTCGAGTTTACAAAGTTCGCCGCCACAACATCTAAAACAATCTACATGTAGTTTCAAGACACCGGCGGCGATAAAAACAAGCCGACCATAAATCCGTGGAAAAGAATTATGAGAGCGTAATGATTCATTGGAGACGGCGGCGCCTAAAGCCAGACGCACTTTAATCGAGTTTATTAGAAACCACTTGAAATCGAAGTCTGCAGAGCTCTCGAGTTGAACGCCACTGCACTCTGCTGTATTTATTTTTGGGTTCGCAAACCGAATATCCCAATCACAATTCAGAAAATTAAGGCGCACAAGAAGATTACAGCCGCATTATAGTGATCGTTTTGCGTTCAGTTCTACAAGGTGTCATCTATATTGAGAAATTTCTATATACGAAGTGTGTGAGGAAAGGAGTGAGACTACCAAAGTTTTTACCTTTTTTAAACAATAAAGTAGTTCCCTTATACACCGGTGAAGTCGTTATTCCCAGTCTTGGTAGCAACGCTGAAAGGCTTCAACTGGTAGGGCCTTTAACATGTCGGTCACATTCTTTAGAATGTTCTCCAGAGTCCCAAAAAGACATTTTTCAATTTCGGGAAAAGAAAAAAGTCACAAGGACTCAGGTCAGGTGAATAGGGGGCCTGGGGAACCACAGGAATGCCTTTTGAGGTCAAAAATTGGCCGTGTGTCATAGGGCGTTGTCATCCACTTGTCTGTAATGTCCGGTCTCACACGAATCCTGAGCCTTTCAAGGACATCTTTGTAAAACACTTGGATACCCCCTACTAAAGCAAATCAGCATTGTTTTGATCTTGGATTTGCTCCTTCGACCTTTTTTCGGTCGAGGAGATGTCTGCCAGTCCTCGCAGACATTCTTTGAAGACATTTTTCAATTTGGGAAAAGAAAAAAGTCACAAAGACTCAGATCAGGTGAATAGGGGTCCTGGGGAACAACAGGAATGCCTCTTGAGGTCAAAAATTGGCCGTGTGTCATAGGGCGCTGTCATGATGAAGCATCCACTTGTCTGTAATGTCCGATCTCACACGAATCCTGAGCCTTTCAAGGACATCTTTGTAAAACACTTGGATACCCCCTACTAAAGCAAATCAGCATTGTTTTGATCTTGGATTTGCTCCTTCGAGCTTTTTTCGGTCGAGGAGATGTCTGCCAGTCCTCACAGACATTCTTTGAAGACATTTTTCAATTTGGGAAAAGAAAAAAGTCACAAGGACTCAGATCAGGTGAATAGGGGGCCTGGGGAACAACAGGAATGCCTTTTGAGGTCAAAAATTGGCCGTGTGTCATAGGGCGTTGTCATCCACTTGTCTGTAATGTCCGATCTCACACGAATCCTGAGCCTTACAAGGACATCTTTGTAAAACACTTGGATACTAAAGCAAATCAGCATTGTTTTGATCTTGGATTTGCTCCTTCGAGCTTTTTTCGATCCAGGAAATGTCTGAGTGTGCCACTCCTCCCTTTGCCGCTTTGTCTGAGGGTCTACTCAAAAATCCAGGATTCATCACCTGTGATCACACGATTGAACAATTTGTGGTCATTGGCAATCCTCTCAAGAAGATCAACGCACACGTTTCTTCGATTGTCCTTCTGCTCAGTGTGTGGTTTTTTGGCACAAACTTTTCGCATGTGCAGACCTTCGGCCAAAATTTGATGGTTAAGTTTAAATGGTCACCCATCATCCTTATTGTTAAACGTCGGTCTGATCTCACAAGAAACCTCACAGTTTAGACGTTTTCGTCAGTTTTTGAAGTTGAAGTCTCCCCGAGCGAGCTTCACTTTCAACGTGTTCTCGGCCTTCCAAAAACTGAATTTTTCATTTCCTAATTCCATGGGAATACCGTATAAGTTTAATGGCATTCACTTATTCACCAGAAAGCAGCGACCTTAATTGCTTTCTTGAATTTAAACTCGTTGAAAGCCGTTTTGCCAAGCTTGGTAAATAGGGCGTCGATTTGTGATCTCGTCTAAACTACTCTCATCACCCAGTATATCTAACTAGTTCAGCAAAATTAGAAGCAACTACACAACAATTTTAATTACAAAAAAAATAAAACGAATTCCAAATTAGACCTCTCAAAGATTTACTTGGTTGCTTCGGGAATAAGTCTTAAATGTAAGCGTAAGAAATAGTTTAATACCAACGACATTCTCCACTCAAATTGCGTAATTGAAGGTCGTGTCAAGGTTGTCAGCACTATAAATAATTCACATGAAACGCTCGCGGTAGCAGTTAAATAAATTTGCAAACGAGGAGGGCACGATTTCACTTGGTTGTTGGGATCCACACGTCCAAAACGTCTTTAAAATCGCCCCCAAGGCTTGCAGACGCTTTCACTTCCGCATGTTTCCCAGAAATCCGGTCGCAATGAGTAAGTCAACCTTTCGCATAATTAAAATGCTAAATATAAGCTGAGACCATATAGTTAGAATGGCGTGAATGGAGTGTTACATGATGATTGATATGGCCTTGCAGGAGCTGAAAAATTATGTATTCCCTGAATTCACATAGTGTAGTGGTCCAATTTCTTTGGGTTCGTTTTCTTCAGGTTTTAATTTAGTTTAGACGTTTTTTGACAAAATCGAAGGAGTATTAGATTCCAATGGGATTCTAAAACGTCCTCCTTTACCACACTATACCACAGAAGTGCAATTCGGCCAAAATTTCTGATCTGTACCACCAATTTGATAATCGTTTGTTCCTAGTCCCAAATCAGTAGATAAACGAGTATATTTCGCATCATCATCGGTAAGTACCTACAATCTGTGACCCAATCCTACGCTCGTCCCACTTATACCACCAAGGGTTGAGAAGAAGAGATGCGCTTCTCTTTATTCTGTGATTGTGCCAATCAAAAAAAGAAAAGAACGCCAATTGTAACCCACTCAATCAAGGCAGATTAAGCCCAATCTGTTGTAAACGAAAAAGCGAAATAGCCCGCCATTCAAAGATAACTTGTTCGCGCTAATTCGTATAATCTGTCTTCGTATTGTAGGCTCGCCTCGTCGTTTAACGCTCTTTGAATGCGCGAATTCCTTTTCCGATCGAGTTTTTTTTTTCCGTTTGGAACGAGATGATTGATGAGAAAGTAAAAGCAAACGCTGCATGAATTACTAAATCCTTTCAACGATGAAAATAAAAATAGTCGCGGACTTGAACGAAGGTTATTGATCCGATAGTTTACGTTTCAGTTGGCAAACAAAGCGTCAGGATATTTATTTAAATATTCTGGTGAATGTGGAGGCGAAGTATTTGACTAAGTAACTGTTAACTGCAAACATTGTTGAAGATCCTGTTCGGAAAAGATTGTGTATACATGTACTAGGGTCGGTCTAATGAAAAGGCAACGAGATTTGAGCTAACCCTACCGGATTCGTTGGGACTTTATGAAAATCAAAAACGTACATCCCACGTTTTTAGGGCACCTGGCAAACTAGCAACTCTTACCCCCATTTAATCATGTTCCCCATTGACATTTCAGAGATAGCAATGATTAAATAATTATTGCCTATAAACACTATTCAAGATATTATTCGGAAAAAGTTGTGTTATGAAAATCAGAAGCAGAATTAATGGTTCTCACAGCCTTCCACAAGTGTCAGAACCTGGAACGATTGTGTTGTTACCTTTTCTTTTGACCGCACCGCGTATACACGTAACAATGAGCGTTTAATTTTATGTGTGTAGCTAGAATGCCGTTAAAAATTCACAAAAACATTATTTGCAGCGAGTAACAATAAACAATAGACTTTCTTTATCGAATTAATTAGAACCGCCAGATGTTAGTGCGGCAAGAAAAAAAGGTTATTGTTTCATGTTGATTTCTTCACGTTACGTTACGTTTAATAAACGGCAATCTGAACTTTCTCCATGTATTATATCAACTAATTTTAATACTTTCTTGAATTGTAAAGTATCTAAGAGAGTATTATTAACTATTTTGAATTTGAATGTATGTATAGTGGCGATTATGTAAATCGATACCCCCTAATGGTAATCTGCCCTTATTGACGCTGGCAGCAAAACTCTTGATCGGTCTTGATTTACATGATCGAGATTGTACATCTTCAACCTACTAATTTGTCCTAAGTTTACTAAATTACTCACTCCTATACATAGAAAGGTAGTTTTACAATGGTTGGATAAACTAAGTATAAATCTGTTCTTAGTATATCTATAGTTAAAACTAATGGTTCTTGGTATAACTATAGTTACACCAAGAACAGTGTATATGGCCAATTATACTATTGCCTTTATACTCCTATAGTTTGATACTGTGACTCTCTTTTCCTAGGACATTATTTTTGATTGCAGTTGTACATGATTACCAACGCGACACAAACATCTGTATAGGCGAGGAAACTTATGCATGCTGTTCAAAATGAACCATTTCAAATTTAAAATTTTAATGTCAACACGACCTTCACCGGAATGAATTACACATAATACACATACATACATTAATTAACAATTCTTAATGTAGGATTATGAATCATTTCTGTGATTATTACTAATTTATTCCGGACAGCAATGTGAGGTGTATCATTTGTCATTAATTATGACGTGCCAACAATCGCATTAAAACTCTGATTGGATTTCAATGAACACATAATTATCCGTACTTTGCACTTAATAAATCTGAATTTAATATTGAAACGCAGCGAGAGTTGTTATGCAGAATGCCAATCGTTCTGAAAGTGTGAAAGTACGCAATTAATGTGTGTGTTATTACTTACATACATTTTTATGCATTAAAATTTTCACGAAGTCGCGATTAAAATTCTAAATACGTGCGAATGTGAAACAGCATCGTGCAAGAACGTTAAAAAAAATTAAAGGACTGTTCACACTACGCAATTAAATAAAATCTAATTAAAACCTTGCAGACTACTAGTTAAACACCTGATTAAAGAAATTAAGGGCTTTCTACTAAAAAAGAGTAAGAAACTTAAATATTTTTACAAAATACTACTAAAACCTTTTTTTTTTTAATTTAAGAAAGCCCTATTTACACTTCATTCAATACAAAAATCTTGAGGAAAAACTTCAGCGTTTCATTTAATATCGTGGTGCATAACTTTATCATAGTCGAAATTAGTGTGCTGAAGAGTTAAGGGCAACTCCTTTACATAATTCTACGATGCTTTTCGCTGACAATTAGGCGAGATTAATTAAATTAGGGTAATTTCGTGGAAAGCAGCAATTTGCTAACGCGCAGAATTTAATGGGTTAGTATGTTGTACTTTGCTCGTGAAACTCGCTCGTGAAAACCCAGTTACAGGCGATCCCTTAAAGTTATGATCGTAATTTCATAAAGCACCAGATACTTTATTGAAAGGTTACAGTGCTTGGAAGGATAATATAAATATAATCTAGTTATATAATATCCAACCGATTTCTGTCTAATTTCTGTAACGTAGAAGTTTGATAATGAACGAGAGGAAGGAGGAAACATATTATAGGTTATTTTGTCGCAAAATACGCTTTAATGGAATTTGAAATGTTTGTGTGGTATGTCAATATGAATGAGTATGATTCGTATTGACACATTATCAAAGATTTGCATATTTTGCAAAAAAATGTGCCCACTAGTGTACACCAGTGCAGGATAACAAACAGGCGTTATACAATCGTCCCATAAACTGAGATAACACTATTCTTAGAATAACGTGACATAGATATGGGGGGAAGTTAAACAATATTCGGCGAATAGTTATTCTGTTCTGTTGTAAAACTGGGCCTAAGTGCGTTAATGACAGAGATTGCAATAGAGTAGGATCAGCTCGCGCGTCTCGTTTCCCCACAGCTTGTCTTTATCATGTATACTCAACTCCTTTGTATTGAACGGTTATGTTCGTTGAATTTGTAGACACTTGACATACGAGGTCCGGTACAAAAAGAAACTATAACTGAAACTCTTTTTTGAAACAAATTAAGAAATAGCTCTCTGCTGAGTTGCCACACAATGCTGCTGCCAACGTTCAAAGCAACATCCAAAATCAATTATTAAAGAATTCCATCGTTTTTTGATTTAATCATTTTCCACTGACAACAATGGCTCCTTTTGTGCAGTAACTTAATCCTAGGGAAGAGATAGAGATTGAGTAAGGTTGACAAATGGAGTAAGTGATGGTTTTCGTTAACTTAACTACCGCAGCTTTGCTCAAAACTCAATCTTCTGTCTTTTCGAATTGGGTCTCGCACATTAATGACGTCAAAATACGTTATTCTAATCCAAAACATTGGTCTTTTCACGTCTCTTATATGATGTCAAAATATGAATGTTATTCTCATGCCAATCTTTTGTCTTTTCAAATTACGTCTCGCGCTTTGATGACGTCAAAATATGTTATTTTAATCCCAATCTTCTGGCTTTTCAAATCATATAATCATGACAACATAATGTCAAAGTGTGTTATTCCAATTTCACTCAAGTATCGCACTTTGATGATTTATCAAAGTATGTTATTTTGATCCCAGGCTTTAGCCCTTTCGAATCACATCTCTTATGATGTCAAAATATGCTATTCTCGTCCCAATCTGTTGCCTCATCCGCTTTGACGATGCCAAAATATGTTATTCCGATCCGAATCTTCTTTCTTTTCGAATGACGTCATACTTTGACGAGATCAAAAGATGTTATTCTAATTCCAGTCTTTTGCCTCTTCACTTCTCTTATGATGTCAAAATATGTTATTCTCATCCCAATCTGTTGTCTTTTCAAATCACGTCTCGCACTTTGATGGCGTCAAAATATGTTATTCCATTTCCAATCATCTGACTTTCAAATCAAGTCTCACACATGGATAATGTTATTCCGATCCGAATCTTCTGTCTTTCGAATTAGATCTCGCACATTAATGACGTCAAAATACGCTATTCCAATCCAAAACATTGGTCTTTTCACGTCTCTTATATGATGTCAAAATATGAATGTTATTCTCATGCCAATTTTTTGTCTTTTCAAATTACGTCTCGCACTTTGATGACGTCAAAATATGTTATTTTAATCCCAATCTTCTGGCTTTTCAAATCATATAATCATGACAACATAATGTCAAAGTATGTTATTCCAATTTCACTCAAGTATCGCGCTTTGATGATTTATCAAAGTATGTTATTTTGATCCCAGGCTTTAGCCCTTTCAAATCACATCTTTTATGATGTCAAAATATGCTATTCTCATTCCAATCTGTTGTCTCATTCATTTTGATGATGCCAAAATATGTTATTCCGATTCGAATCTTCTTTCTTTTCGAATGACGTCGTACTTTGACGAGATCAAAAGATGTTATTCTAATTCCAGTCTTTTGCCTCTTCACTTCTCATATGATGTCAAAATATGTTATTCTCATCCCAATCTGTTGTCTTTTCAAATCACGTCTCGCACTTTGATGACGTCAAAATATATTATTCCATTTCCAATCATCTGACTTTCAAATCAAGTCTCACACATAGATAATGTTATTCTGATCCGAATCTTCTGTCTTTTCGAATGACGTCGTGAGTAGTTACCTTCATTGACCCTAAAACGCAATTGTATTCAAATTTGTAACAACATTAGCAGGAAAACTGACCCAAAATCGTGTTCATTGACAGGAAAACTCAATTTGGTAGGTAGGTTTCTATAAAGACGACATTAGGAGTCCTTACTCACGCAGCTAGTCACATCCCTCTCATATTCACGTTAAAGACGAATATTTACGATTACACAAAGCATACGGTTGTAAAACTGAAATATTTTACCTACATGTGTAAACTGTAAATCGCCGGGGCCGCGTTTATCGGAAAATGTTTCTTTGGCTCGGGAATTTATGGCGTCGCTGTTTTGCTGTAACAACTCAATTTTATTGCGGGATTTGTTTCGTTTACGGTTCGAAGCATGACGCTGCTACACTAACCTTTTGTAGTGATTAAATGCCAGCAGCGACTTTTATAAATTTCCCGGGGAAGTAAACAAGCGCGGTCGTTTAGTGTTGACACTTGACATTCCGTCGGGCAATTCAGAACTTGAATTCCTGGCAAAGTAATAATTGTATTGTACTCGTTTACGTTACAATCTGTACATTATTATCAAATTATGCAACACATTCCACCCAGAACGGCGCTGTGAACCTAAGCCCGGTATACACTTGAAAACATTCACAAATTTTCTTCTGTTTTTATGAAACGCCTGAAAAACTTTGCTTCTGGTAATGAATGTCAAAGATACATTGTTTCTTCTTAGGTAAACACAAAAGAACCAATTTGTTAATACGTCCCGGCTTCTGTATTTCTATATTTTCAAGTGTGTATCTAGCTTTTGATTAAAAAAAAATCACTTTACGCAATAGTTTCTTAAAGCACCACCATTTCAACATGTACGAACCATACTAGATAATTTAATATAATAGACCTTAGGGTGCCTATGCCAAACATACTTATACAGAGTGATTAAAATTCATTGGACTGTTGTAATTTGAGTTCGAGTTTGTGTTGTAAAATATTTGAACCGGCTTTAAAGCAATACGTATTTACGCCATTAAACAATAAAGCAGGCCATCTTTCGTAATGTTTATCTTCGAAAAGAAAACGCTCATCGTACGATTGACGTTTTAACACACTGCATGGAAATAGACTAATTGACGTTGATTTAATGTATATCAATTTGAGAACATTATTCTATTAACGTGTAGGTTCGCCTTGTGCTGTTGCGTTCTAATAACCTAATTTATTTTACAACTTTATATTTAGAATTTTAGGCGCGCATCGGAATGACCGGAAAACGCAGGCACGTTACCGCTTTTAAATTGCAGCGGGAGCGCTATTTTTAAAATGTTGCCGGCGCTTTTATTCGAGAATTATGCACGAAAGTGTGATTAGAATCATTAAATAAATAAATTTTATAATCTCCTTGCTCTCGAAAGTTCCAAAACCAATGAAAAAGCTGAAATGTGACAGGTCATTCCTTTCAAGATTACATACAATGCGACCTTTTCTCTAAAATATTCTTGCAATTCTTTAAATGATTTTAAAGCATTAAATTATAGCTCAAAATGTTTTTGATTATTTATACAAAGTGCTAAATTAGATACGGTCCTTCTAATTTGGTTTCTCCAAAATTAGAAACTTTCGTCTGTTATTATGCAACTCAATGGCTCTTATGAACCCACACATTTAACACATCGTCCATTCTTTTCGTAATAAATTTCCAAGTTAATAAAATCAAGTTCGATCAATTTTATTCCTCATGTATTTAATCCTGATGAAGTAACGTTTAAAATTTTATGCTCTTGTCGAGTTCGTTTAGAATTGGGTTAAGTAAACCGAGTTGTCTCGCTAAAATCGACGCCTTAAATTAAGAACCACTTAATATTCACGAGCAGTAAATAAAATAAAACAAGGCGGCTCATGTGCCACTTCGCTAACGCAAACGACAAACATCGCCAGATCCATTAGTCGATGGTTAAAGAAAATTTGCACGTACATTCAAACCCACCCGGACATAAATTCGCACACAACTTTCGCCAAACAAGATAGACATTACAGCCCACAACCAATGAATCAATTCCGGGTTCATTGCTCAATATAATTAAATTAATTTTGCCCGCCCAAAATTTAAGTGCTGATTCAATCAGCTCAGATTATAGTGGTCCTGGACAAACTTGCCTTATCGATCAAGTTCCTTTGATTTGATTTGATTCGATTAGGCTTGTATTGCGCAGCTTTCATATACTTGAGTGGATGTGGGCGGTGGAATATCCGGAAGTGAAGCACCGGATACGTGCGTTACCGATTTAATTTTAAAATGTAGGTTATTATCAATTACTGTGTCCTTCCATATCGTTATGCTAGGCAGTATTAAATAAGCGAGATAAGAATAGACATTGCACATGTTAATCACATTTTGCTTGGGCTCATATCAATGCGTTTCCTTTTTAAGTTTGCACCGTACCACGTTATTAGTAAAGAAGATGCTACAATAGCCCAAACAAATTAATACTTGCATGTAAACAAACAAGCACGTGACAAAGGTGTTCCACTGGAAGTGATTTATTATTATAGCATTTTTTCGTTTGCGTATTGTTTCACTGCAAGCAGATACGCGTTCTCTCTCTCTCTCTCTCTGTGAATAAATTGTCTCCGCAACCTTTTCAGCTTGTTTCATCAAAATCTGATAGGCGTTCTCTCTCATAGATATGATTTTATCGGAAAACAACGCAAGAGAAAAAAAGAGTGCCTAAATTCCAAAGGCATTTTATTTGCAGAGAGAGCTTTCAGTGAAACAAAACGCTCGTGTAATTTCTCCCTTAAAATAGAGACGTGCATATTCAAGTTGCTGTGGAATATGTCCTTCATAAAATATGCACTTAAGTGCATTGCTGTGCAGATAGCCCCAACAGTAATAATCATTAATAGCATCCTCCGCGTGGTTCCGAGTTTCACCTAACATATTATTAGTTTACTTAACCCGTTATTAATTCTAAGTTAATTTCACATACTTATTACCCGTTAATTAAGCGCATAAATTCATCGCATTCGGTTGTAATCTCCGGCAAATGATTTTTTCTTTTTGGAAACACGTCGCAATTAAAAAGCCGTTCGCTCATTTATTATTCATGCATAGCAGTTTGGCAGAATTTATAATTTATAACGTGAAAATTACGGTCGCCTTGCAAATATTATTTCCCGAGTGAAACGAATTTACGAGCGCATATCTTTTATAGATTGCATTTAAATGCCAATGCACGTTTAATGTTTTTCGTTCTGGCGCCCTCATAAATGTAAAGTTTTGTTTTATATTGCGCAACCGTTATTATGAAACGTTAAGTTTCTTTCTGCTTTGTATTTAAGGTCACCTGCGCGTAGAAACTGAGCGAAACACAAAAGGACGTGACATTTTCTGTTTTTTTTTCTTTTAAACCTGGCTTCCAAATTCAAAACACTTTCTAATCCTCTAATCCTCTTCTACGTACCTTCCACTGTAGAAGGTGTTGATTTTTGCCAATTACTAACTCCTTAGCTCCCGATGTTTTTCTTGGAATTTCGATTTTCGGTATCCTTGCCAATGGTCTCTTTTCGCTTCTGTTATCGTCGTGTTTCTGACCCTTATCCTTCTTTACCCCTCCCAATATTTTCCTTAAAAACTCTAAACCTCTTCTACGTAACTCCCAGTGTAGAAGGTCTTGAGTTGAGTTCTGTTGTGGTGGACCGTTCTTCAATTCTTCTCTATTTTCTGCTAACTCTAGAAGATTTTTCCAATTACTAACTCCTCTTCTTTACCTTAGCTTCCCATGTTTCTCTTGGAATTTCGTTTTTCGGCATCCTTGCCAATTGTGTCTTTTCGCATCTGTTATCGTCGTGTTTCTGATCCTTATCCTTCTTTGTCCCGCCCAATATTTTCCTTAAAAACTTCATCTCGTTCATTTCTTGCTGATTTTCTAAACCGTAATTTCTATTTTCTTTGTGTTGGTAAGCACATTATACTTTGACATTTCTTCTTTTCATATTTTTGGATTTTCTTTTAAATTCCTTTCCTTGTTGGAGCGCACAGGATGTACTAGGCTCCTTGATCTACTGGCTGTAACAATGTAGATCCAGCAAATACTCCTTTGGTCCATTCCCAAATGTTTTTCGCCCAATCTCCAACAATTGCAAATTTTTGTTTTGAGTTTAAGTTGACTCGCAAGGACGATGTGTCAAAAACTATTCGATTAATGAACTATTCTCATAAATATCATCCACTAGTACCAAGAACTACAGAATAGAGGAAGCTGTATTTATTTCCATCTCATTATTTTCCTTGTTTGTTATATATACAGTGACCGCCAAAAAGTTCGCACCATATGGTGTATTAACCGTTTTAAATGAAGTCACAGCAAATATTTCGTGTAATTCTTGTAATTTTTGGTGTTTTTATGTTAAATTGGGTTTATTAGAAATGTACCACGTCGGAATAAAAAAGGATAACAGAAAATTTCGTGCGAAAAAGGCAATGCACCAAAAACGTGAAAAAGCGTCTCATATTTTCTTATTCGTGCTACACTTTAGAATCCTACAACAAATTAGATTCTTTTAAATAATTTTTATGATAAGAAATGAATAAGCTGACTATTCGTGGGGGTTAAATATCCGAATACTCATTCACAGTTTCAAATTTCGAAGAAAACCTAAAAAATGGAAAATCTTCAATTTTTCAAAATATTATGGTGTTGGAAATGTTGTTTGAATACTGATCGATACATTTTGAAAAAGCCCATCAGGCCCTAGTAAAAATTCCTCACATATATGCAGTAATTCAAAATTATAACAATTTTTCAGTTTTCGTGTTTTCAATGGGCGCCATTTTTAGCCACAATAAAAACTGCTGACCAAATCTGTTTTGCTTATTTTAGGTAGTCGAACGTGCACAAATTTTTGGCGTAAAAAGTTGTTGAAAAAATCAAAAATAAAAAATTTTCCCATATGGTGCAAAGTTTTTGGCGGTCACTATATATTATTTTCTTCTGCTCATGGATTTAGGGGCTTATTTGGTAAAATAAACGTAGCTACAGTCACAATTAAAAGTAATGTCTCCTCATTAAAATTTAAATGGCCTTATCCATTGCGATCACCGTAACAAGTAGGTGGCTAAGCAAACGTTATTGTTTTAACGATCAGTAGTAATTCGGCGGCAATTTCACTTTTTATTGGGGAGACATTACTTTTAATTCTGAAGGTACATCAGGATGCACTCACGCAGGTAACTGTTGCTAATCAATTAAAGTATGCGACCAATCATTTCGGTTACACTGAGCTTTGACTTAAAACTGTAAGAATTCAAACAAATTATACATAGTACATTGTGCTTCCCTTCACATTGTACATTGTTCTTCTTTACTTAACCTTGTCTCTCTTTAAATCCCTTTTTGTCACGCTTCTTCCTATCGTTCTACGAATTCATTCCCAATTCCCTGACCACCATTTTTTACGCTCCTTTTCGTTTGGTTTTTTCACAACTTCTTAACCACTTCTTACTATTCTACTTAATTCATTCATCTACAAATTATTTATTAAGAACAAGCTCACATCGTTCGATAAGAAAAAAATGGACAAAATTGATGATGACCGAAAGCAAACCAAAGGCGAATATCAAATTGTAGCAAACTATGAATCACGTTGGATTCCTTCCACTGGAATTGTCTGCCCACTCGGTATATTGCTATCGCACTTCATGGGGGAAACGTCTTTTTATTACCTGACTGTACAATAAAGATATACAGTGAAAGCTCTCACAAACGGTCACCTTTTTGGAAGCTGTCCTCTTATAAGAAAGCTTAAGCGAAGTAATACCCAAATTTTTGGTTCCAGAAAAATTGTCTGTTCATGAGAGACGGTCGCTTATGAGAGCTTGTTGGTTCCTATCTCATTTTTTGTGAAGTGGGTGAAACCCCACGAGCAAAAAAAATATTTCAACAATAAAATGAACCCGTTGCTTTAGCGAACAGAATCGATTCTTCAGTCTAGTTCGCCTGAAAATTGTATGCACCACGTAATATACATACGTGCATACAACGTAATGTAGTAATACACCATATGTATGCATGTGCGCCGCATTAAATCCCATTGAAAACAAAATCCTGTATTAATAATTACGGCAATTTTGTTCCTCCAGGCCGGCGTATAATTTAACCATTCGTCACGTTGGCGGACGTAATTAAATGTATGTGTATGCAGGTATTATAAAATAATAAATTGTAAAACATGCCAATAACAACAGGCATTAATTACTGCGCTTTTGAATATGATCCTTTATTATTCGGAATTATAGAATTCAGAGTTGTAATTTGCGGCGATCAAAGTTTTTATTTGGGGGATTGCATAAAGCTTCAAACTTTCCATTTTTAAAACGTTTATTTAAAAAAAAAAAATATGCTTGCATTGCATTTAATTATAAAGCACTTTGAGCTTCTATTGTATTTTTATTCATTTTCCGCTCCACAACGTGTTGTTACCAAAAGGTGCAATACAATGCACAGATTTATGTAATCCCATACAAGTTTACAAATTGCGTTCCTTTCTTATATTCGAATTTTACGGTTTCCAATAGTTCAAGATGGACGATCCTGAAATTCAAGAGACCGTCGAATCTATACTGGGAAAGGGGGCCAAAGTAGTGGACTGCGAGAAAAAGTCGTCGATACAAGAAGAAGAGGTACTTTTCATAAATGGAATGCCGGTAACGTTAGAAGGCAGAGACGGTCTCGCGATAAAGCAGGCTCTCATGACCGGTCAAGTGCCTCCGTGCGATCTCTTGAACACGCTGCTGATCAAGACGGGCATCCTGAAAGCACCTGTGAAGCTGGACACTTCGCTGAGTGTTAAATCTACGACCGTAACAAAAGAGGAGGTCACCGTTTCGAGGGATGGAAAGATAGTGGACGAGCGGAGCAGGGAGACGAAGGAGCACAATTTTTACACCAGCGAACTATCGGAGGTTTACGAACCGGTTAAGATTGTATCCAGTGCGCAGTTATTAAATTCGCAGTATTCCAATGGGAAGTTTTCCGAGAACGGAAAGTTTTCCGACCATAATGGGTACGAGACTGGGAGCGAGAATAAATTCGGTTCGTACTCGAGCGCTTCGAGTTATGAATCCGACGGACCTGGATATAAGTCAAACGCTTGTCTTAGCAAGGATTCAGGACATCTGAGCAGTTCTGTGTCAACCACTAAAGCAGATTTCACGCCCAGTTCGATCGATTCGCTTAGTTCCCTTGACGAGACCGATTACAAACACGATTTGCTGAACAAATTCCGGAAGTGTGGCATTAATGGAAACGGATACCGGAAGGAATTTACGGTAAGTCAGTTAATGCGAAAATAAATTACAAATATTGAAGCTATTAGAACCTTGTTAATATGAGACAATATGATATTTCACCAAATTTTAAAATATGCGACCATAAGTTTTTCGAGTATAACCACGAACATGTCAGCGTGTATGGCATCGCTTTTATAATAATATATAATCATTAACTAAATCAATTATTTTTAATTAATTAATCCATGTTAACGGAACGTTTCAATTAATGTCGTTAATGTTAATTAACGTAATTTTCTTCTACTCATCATAATACATGGTGTTACAAAAAAATATATCCTTTAATTTAAGAACGTGCAGCTCATATTAAAGTGATTTATTCTGCTCGCAAATTGTGCCCTTGGTGAAACATGAGCATTATACTTTCTGAGCTTAAATTTATTTAATGAATATAAACGATGCCAGGATGAATATAAATTTTTGCCGGAGGCCAAACTAGGTACCTACATATTAGAGTTTGTCACGTGTTGCTATGTTTGAGCAAATATATACCTGTACTCGTGTGAATTAGGTAAACGAGGTTTTGCTTTGTTTTTAGCCTACAATTTTTGGGACCGTTGCGTCCGATCATACACCGAAGGACTGCTCCAATAGAAGGGTAAGTTATTCTTGGAGCTTTTTTCTAATTAATAATGCGTTGCATTCAGTGTGAATCCCTCCTATGGAAATAATAACTTATTTTGTATTCTGTTTAATATTTTTCATTATGTTCAAGAATTATACCCTGTGGCCACAAATCTAGTTGACTTAAAAAAATAGAAAACTTCATCGATGTCATTATTACCTATTAATATTCTTTCAAAAATGTCCGGGCTTAAAATAGTACGTAAATATTACATTTTTCTTTTTTTTTTAATTTAATAGTGAATTAAAAATAAAAAGCTTTTGAAAACTCGCCAGTTAAGCAGAAGCAATGGTTGACAAACGATTGGAACCCCGTGACTTTGAATTCAAACGTTAAGGCACCTTTTTTTATCCTTCGGCTTAAAATATGGACAAAAGAAAACTATAAATTTGATTTTAAAAGTTAATTAAGTACAAGCGACATCTACCGAGTTTCAGTTTAACTAACTCATTGTTTTGAAAACGCCCGGTGGGACGCTTAATTATTTTTAACTTTAACCGAGCGAAAGTCACTTTTAAGTCCGATTCATCTTAGAATAATAATTTCAAACTGTGAACTCTGAAGATTATTATGCACCAGTGCCATCTACCGTATTCCACTTGAACTAACGACCAGTGGGAAATTTAAATACTTATAAAACTTGAATTCGATTTAAACACCTTGACGCCTTTTAGTTTGACAGGCGATAAGGACTTTGTCTAAACGAGAATAAAAATATACTCAGTTTCAGTTTCTTTTTTGTACGTGAAAAAAGTTTTAATAAAAAAAAATCAGTTCAAGTCGTGACGTCATGCTGCCGGTTTTGACCTAAAATTGTGTCGGAAGTGACAAGTAGCGACCAGTTTGCTCGAGGAATCCATCGCAATCAAAATCGACGCATAAATTTAAAAATGGCCAATTTAGTGCCAGAGACATCTACCACGTTTCAGCTTAACTAACTCATTGTTTTGAAAACGCCCGATGGGACGCTTAATTATTTTTAACTTTAACCGAACGAAAGTCACTCTTTTAAGTCCGATTCAGCTTAGAATAAGAAAAAGTAATAATTGGAAATTGTGAACCCAGAAGATTATTATGTACCAGTGCCATCTACCGTATTCCAGTTGAACTAACGACTAAGTGACAAGTAGCGACCAGTTTGCTCGAGGAATCCATCGCAATCAAAATCGACGCATCAATTTAAAAATGGCCAATTCAGTGCCAGAGACATCTATCACGTTTCAGCTTAACTAGCTCGGCGAATTCAGTAGCAGAGATATCTATCGAGTTTTAGTTTAATTAAACAATGTTTTATGAACACCCGGTAGGAAATTTGAGTATTTTTAAAATTTTACTTTGAACTAAATTAAAAGAAAATGGAAGATTAGAATTGTCAAATTATTTATGAAGTGGAACTTTCTTTTAATTTCACTAGTAATGAGGAATTTGCAGAAAGAGAAAAGAAAAAAAAGTCCATAAAATAAAAAACTTTTAAATTCGTCGATTTAGATTCAAGATTCGTGAAGAGCGAAGCGTCTTTTAAGTCCAACTCAGCTTAAAATAAAAAGAAAAATAAGATATTTCAAAATTAATTCGATATTATTACGTGCCAATGCCATCTACCGTATTCTAGATGAACTAAAACGTTAACTTGAAAATGACCAGCGGGAAATTTAAATAATTTTAAAAAGTATTACATTTAAACATAATAACAATAATAATAATAAAAGATAGGAACCTTGTGAATTTGAATTCATAAATTAAGACAATTTTTAAGCGACTGGGAATTCGGAATTCGTAGAAAACAAAAATAAAAATATATCAGTTACTTCAGCTACTTGTTGTTTACCATTTTGTACAGAAAATCCTTTTTCATCTTTAAACTTAGAATAAGTAAAAAGGAACAAATAATACAAGATTTTTTCTAATGGTTAGTGAAGCGTCAGCGCCATCTAGCGAGTTTTGGTTTAACTAACTCGTTGTTTTGAGAACGCCTGGCGGGAAACTTGAGTTTTTTTTTTCAAACTTTAACTTTATCAAAAACAAGTGTTTGAAATTAGATCCGCAACTACAAAAATAAAATCAAGTTTCGCTTGATTTGAACAAAATAAAAACGCACATTCCACTAAACTGGCTCAACAGTCGCAAAAAAATAAAAAATTCGAAACTTTCACTAAATTTTTATCACCCGCCTTACGCAAACAGAATCAGAATTGGAACGAGAAAAAACCCAAATCCCTTTTTACTTGACAGCTCGGCCAATTACTTAGTATTTTGCGTCGTCTTACACCTTCTTTCTTGTTCTTGGATTTTACATTGAATGCAACGTACACACAAACAATGCGCTCTTAACTTCGCTATTGTTTCAAACGTAACAAAAGGCATTTGTTAGTATAATGTGGTGATAACGTGGTGTAGATGCAACGAGCTAACCAGTAACTTTTCTCTGCATTAGAGTTTGCCGCAAACGCCTCAAAGTAAAAGCTTCGCTGTTTATAATAATGGAGAGGCTGTTCCTGAAAACATAGCTGAATCTACTCTGCAACAAGATAACGTAAGCTTCTGTCGCTTTCACGTTGCTTTCATTAGTTTAAAACTCATCAACAATAGTTAATTGCATTCGTTTGTCTCACATAGTACTGTGGTGTTTTGATTAATTAACAATCATCTGTGAAGGTTAATATGCAGATACAGTTGCACCCAAAAATAATGTCACAGGGAGAATATAAACCATATAAAACATATAAACCATATAAAGGCGATAATTCTGTGACATTACTTTTGATTGTGACTGTACACACGTGTATTTAAACCAGTGTTTTTTATAGTAGCGAAACGTACAAATCATTTATAGCATAAAAAAATAGTTTAATAAATTGATTATTTTGAATAATTGTAAATAAGAAATGTTTTGGTGCCGCTCATCCCTTTTGCGGTGTCTCCGATTGAAAACCACTGCTTTAATTTTTTTGTTTTTGGTTTAGAATTCGCTTCACGTTTCAATTTTCAGGCTTTAGTCTATCGAGATGGGAACCTAATATCTGGTTCTCTGGAAGCTCTTATACAGCATTTGGTGCCCACCGATGTCTACTACCCAGACAGAGCCTACATCTTCGCGTTCCTGCTCTCTTCCCGCCTTTACATCAAACCCCATGACTTACTAGATAGGATCCGTAGTTTAAGTGAGACGCAGCAAGGTTTAGGCTCTTCTGGAAAAGGACCTCAGCCAGGCAGCACGAGGTTTCCAGAACTCCTCGTGCAACTCCTAGCCGAATGGACTGAGACGTTTCCTTACGACTTCAGGTACACCAGGAGGTTTCTTCTTTAAAGACACGTTTTACTTTTGCCGGTTTTAGAGATGAGAGAGTGATGCAACACGTGCGGACCATCACGCAACACTGCTGCGCTTTAAATTCGGCCCTCCGGGCAAACGTCTCTTCTCTCCTCCACAACTTACTGCAAAGACTAACCGCGCTGGAATCGTACGAGAAATCACTGGAGACTTCTTCGTTTCACGTGGACGAGAACTGCACGGACATCACTGAGCTTTGCCCCAACGCCGCGACCTTGTCCCAACAGCTAACCCAAGTGGAACTCGAAAGGCTGTCGTATATAGGACCGGAAGAATTCGTGCAGGCCTTCGCAAAGGAAAATCCTCACCTGGAGACGTCGTTCAAGGACATGAAGAAGACGCATAATTTAGAACAATACGTACAATGGTTTAATAGACTGAGTTATTTTGTAGCTACGCAAGTATGTCGGGTGAGAATCTACGATTTTATCCACGTTAAAAAAGAAGTTTGTGTAGGAGGCTGGTTTTAAATTAATTTCGTTTCAGTATCCTAAAAAGAAGCAGCGAGTTAGGGTTGTTGAGTACTGGATAGAGGTGGGGCGAGAGTGCTTCAATATTGGTAACTTCAATAGTCTCATGGCCATAATTGCCGGATTGAATATGTCCCCGATATCTAGGCTTAAGAAAACTGTAAGTACCTTGATCAAATCAAACCTCTTGATTGTGCAAAGTCTTGCCAATGAGTAAAAGAATTGTGAAAATGCAGCATACCTTCTAATAAAAAGGTCTTGCATGTGTAGGAACTATTTTAATAAAGAACTACAAACGTTTCGATTTGAATTTTCAAAGGATCCTGTCATTTTTTGATTGTATTGACACAGGTTCTCTTTGTCACTTTGAATTTACAGTTTGAATTAATGACTCAAATTTAGTGGCACCCTATATATTTAAATGTATATGTATATAGGGTGTTACTAAACTTGACTTAATGAATAATATTCATAATATGCAATATGTAATCTTTTATCGCAGTGGAACAAGATACATTCCGGTAAGTTCGCAATTTTGGAGCACCAAATGGACCCGAGCAGTAACTTCAGCAGCTACAGGAGCACTTTGAAAGCGGCAATGTGGAGATGTGCCGGCGCCACAGATCAAAGGCAGAAGATCGTGATCCCATTCTTCAGTTTGTTAGTTAAAGATCTTTACTTTCTCAATCAAGGATGTTCCAACAAGTAAGTACCAACAAACACCCTGTACGACAATTCATTTTGGGAACTGCGTTTCTCGAAAATCCAAACTCAAGGCTACTTTGGGAATAAATTTTCATTTTAGATTACCGAATGGACATATAAACTTCGAAAAATTCTGGCAACTGGCGAAGCAGGTGACGGAGTTTATGGCCTGGAAGCAAGTGGCGTGCCCCTTCGAAAAGGACCAAAAAATCATCGCCATGCTTCAGTACGGTCCGATTCTGAACGAAAACGCGCTCGCCCTCGCCAGTTTCGAATGCGAGCCGCCCGAAAACAACCAAGAAAAAGAAAGGTGCAAGAGCCTCAAGGCGGAAGGGGGTACTACTTAAGATTCGCCGAATTTTCGATTCAAGTTTTGATACCTGTGAATTTTTTGTACAAATTACGTCTCCCATATTACACAATATGATGCTTTATTTTTATTATTATTTGTTTTTTTGAATGTTGATCTATTTTTATACTTTTGATGACCTATTTAATTATTGATTTATTTGTATTTTCTACTTTTATTTTATTCGATAAGAATACGTTTGTGCGAATGCGTAAGACGAATGTATTTATTACTTTAATTTTTTTTAGAAAAAGGAAGTTGATCAATTTCACCAAATCTTCGCAGAACAAAGAAAACATTTCTCATTGATAATTTAGGTTTAACAAAATCTTGGTTTCCACCAATTTAGGTTCGAATTGGTCTTCAACTTCCTCCTCCTTACAGTTTGCTTTTACTAGCGAAGCAGTTTTATTAATTTGTTGAAATTTATTTCTGTATATTTTGTATATACACGTAATAGTTTGTGATTGAATTTATAAGTTATTAATTATACTTCTATTTTGTCATAAAGAACAAATTTTACTTTTGTTATTGTATTTTATGGTATACTTATAATGTTATTGTGGTATTTTTAACATTTGCATGTTACAATGCTACAAAAATCAATTGCTCTCTTAACTTTAACAAAAAATAAAAGCACTAAAGTGTGTTTCATTGCATTATTGATTTTTATTATTAAAGAAGAGACTCTAGTTAAATCAAAAGATATAAATATCGACTTTTTACTATTACAAATCAATTATTATTAACATGTATACCCTAAGTTAAAAAGAAGATCGAGTGTTTATTATTATTATTTAAAATTTTATTATGTTTTAAGAATTACTTCTTACAACCAACAATTTTCTCATGAAAGATTGCATGCAAATCAAGTTAAGTATAATTTGTAGCATTGTCGCTTTAAAAAAAAATAATACATGCGTGGAACTCTTTTTATAAAGACTCCTGTATTTTGTTAGTACCTAATTGCCATTTAATTATTTTTCGTTTTAATGAATTAATACAAATAGTTGTGACTCGAATTAAATTAACTATTAAATTACGCTAAGCAACATAAGATATTAGGAAACCAAATCGGTAAGACAATTTTGTACCTATTTGTAATGTTTTTTATACCTCAATGTTTTTACTACTATTTATAAAGAAGAAGAAGAAGAAGTACTTAAAATCGCGACCAGTGTAATAGAGTTGATTTCGTGCCGCAGCTAATTTACGTGTCATTGCCATAAGTTTCGTATTTTATTACACACAGGATTCATAGGATGCAGTATTAAACTTGAAATATATATTGTAGGTCATAGTAGTGTACTCGCACATTCATATGTAATAGCAAATGTATTCACTCACTATGTTTCAATCTCCAAGATAAGTATGTAGGAAAAGTAACTGACTGCATGAACATTTAATACTTCTCTAGCGTAAGAAGTTTCCTATGTGCTTTGCCTCACAGTGCTGTTAGATATTAAAACAAAAATATTCAAAAGACTTAAATTAATCAGTATTCTAGTCACTAGGTAAGGAAATGCATTGCTAATTAAATATATGTTGTACTATGTAGCTATTTATAACTTGTATAAATTTGTAACTTGTACCAACTTGTTTTATGTAAAAATGTATTAAAACAACAAACCGCTGCCTTATTTTAGCACCACCCTCACTAACTGAATTTACTTAACAGAACTTTGCAATGGACCTTTCTGATGTAGAAATAAATATTTCTCATATATCTTTCTGATGATATGAAAAAAGAAATACCATTACTTGTAAAGGGTTTCTTCTCTGTTGTTCTAACAGTCAATTGAGGAAGCTAAGACATGTTCAATGTCGTCCTCGAATAAATGTTATACTCCATATTGTGATGGCCCTTTAAAATTTTGTAAACGGTGCTTTTTAATACTTCGACAACTTTACCAACACGCGGACAGTAGTGAATGGATCTTCCGCTATCCTGTCAAGAACTTCTTCCTTTAAATTAATATTTCTAACAGTTCTTGGTTGTCCCTTTTCCAAAGTATGAGCATGATTCTTCCAGTTTCCTTAAGTCCTTGATTTGTAGATGTAAACGGCCTAAGGAATCTCGCACTTTATTTTTTAACGTAAAAGCCTCAGGCGACAAGGGCCGAAATGGGAAGTCAGTAGCCAAAATACTGGCTCTTCTTCAGATACGTTAAAGTAAATAAATATCGATAAGGAGTCCTTAACGCGTGAGAATGGCTAACTGGCGCTCACGCGCGGGGAGAAGCAATCGGTCAATCAACTAATCATAGGATAGGCAACTTAATTCACTACCACGACCTTACTTGGACAGACCATCAGGAAAAAAGACGAAAGAGGATACCACCTTAGTAAGGAGGAAAGAGCGCAGAAGACGATACATGATCCCCAAGAAAACGCTGAGGAAAAGGTTTCTCTACTGCTACGTCTCATCCTCATTAAAGATAGGAATCACTTGCACTCCTATTGTATGATTCTTTTAGTTAAATATTCTAGAGTTGGAACCGCGTCACGACTGTTTCTACTGCCGACGTTTCGTTCTCCATTGCAGAAGAACTTCCTCAGGGCTGCTGCTGCTGCTGGTATTGTTGCTAGTTCTCGTTAATCGATGAGACTGAGTAGGCATGTTCGGTGTCGTGGAATTTATAGTGGTCGGCGGGTGATATTGGCTTTCATTTTTACTGGAAACTGAAAAAACATCTCATTAGCCATCTGTCACAGACCAATCCCCGCTCACTGCTCCGATCCATTGCCTCCACCGACCATTATAAATACACGACACCGACCATACCTAATCAGTCTCATCGACTAACGAGAAGTAGCAGCAAGACCACCAGCAGAAGCAACACTGCCAGCAGCACCGCTAGTAGCAGTAGCCCTGAGGAAGTTCTTCTACAATGGAAAACGAAAACGCGGTTCCAACCGGAAGCCAATTCAATTGTGGACAACGGCCGCGGAAGCCTCCAAGCTAAATTATACTCAAATATTACCATCAATATCGTTCTTTCTATTTTGAGTATATTTTTACAAAAATATTTCAGAAAAGATTAACAAAACTGACACATGGAAATATGAAGATTCAAGTCAACAAAAACAAAAGAAGATCGATGTGAGATGTTAAAAAAAAAAATCAGAAACCTAACGAAAAACAAAAGAAAACTGTTTGAGTGCAAATGAATCACGAAAAATTAATTCCAATCAATTCGGTAACAAAAAAAAATGACCTTAAATTACCAACACGAGACACACAACAACAAAACAAAAGAAACCATAAAAAGCATCAATGGCAAACAACAAGAAAAAAACAAAAGAGAACCGAAACATGGAAGTACGAAGATTAAGGTGAAAAAAAAAACAGAAGAACATCGACGATTCCACTACCAGTGAAGTGTTGAAAGCCAAGAGGTCAACGGAAAACAAAAGGAGACTGCAGTAGGAAAATGAATGACAAACGAATTGTTCAAAATTAATTATCCAACAAGAAAACAAAGGAAATTAAAACAAATAAAAAAAAAACAACATAAGATTGACAAGAAAAAAACAAAGGAAACGCTAGAGAAACGTCAGTCCAAAAGATGACAACAAAACAAACGAAAACTAAAACACAGAAGCTTGAAAATTTAGGTGAACAAAAACAATTGAAAATCAACGACATAGGTAGATACCAAGTAGACAAGAAAACAAAAGAAATTGAAAAAAAATATTCGAGAAAAGATTAAAAAAAGTGAACTGAAACATGGAAGTGAACAAAAACAAAAGAAGATCGATGTGAGATTTAAAAAAAACACAGAAAGCACCTTTTAAATTACCAACTGATTGAAGTTTCGTGCGCTCTTGAATTAATTTATGAATGTTTCCCAAACACAAAGAATCTCCCGCATTTCACGACGACAAATGGGCGAGTCGGTTAAAGGTCGAAATTAAACTTCACTTTAAACAGAAATTAAACGGTAAGGTGGGCAAATATCATTAACGCTTCACACCTATGTTTTGGTCGCTTTCTGTTCCTCTCACGAGCGTGTTTAAGCAGGGAGGAGGCTGGAGGTGTTAAACAAAGAACGGCAAGCACCGCCTCCTCGTTCTTCGTCTTCATCTTCTTCTTGTTGTTTTTCAAACGCAACGTAACGCCAAAAACCATCGAGGAATCGATATTAAAAGCTTTTCGTGAGCGAACTTGAGGATCCTTTGAAGAATAATTTTGGATGAAATTCAGCAATAAATAAAGAAATTCGAAACTTGTGAGTTCGTTTTCCTTAGTGATTTACAGTGTTGCTGACCTGAGGGAATCCCTCAAACCAGATGTGGCTTCGAATTGAGCTAACTAAATAATGGTTTAGCTTAGTTCGAAGCAAAAAAAAAAATCATATTTTTTCTTAAGGTTTCTCGATGAAATACCTGAGGATTCTAGGCAAACGATCTCAAAAAAGCTATAGGCTTACAACTTCCACTTTGTTTGGGGGGTGAACTCCACTGTGTCAATATCAAACCATTTGTGGCTTAGAATTGAAAAAAACAAATCTTTTTTTTTTTTAGTAGGCAACGCCAATTTCTCAAGGGAATACCCAGATACCAGGTATTCCCCCCAGGCAAGCTGCAGTCTTACAGCTTCCGTTTTTAGGGAGTTTCGAAATCAAATAAGACGAGACTTAGTTGCAGATAAATCAAAGCAAAAAAATATGTTTTTCTTTACTGAAAATAGGCAATTCTAATTTTTCAGGGGAATACCCAGATTCCAGGTAACCCCCACGGGAAAGTTACAGACTTACAACTTCCGGTTTAGGAAATTTTGGTAACAAACGAGAAGTGACTTGATTGCCTAAAAATGTCTTTTTTCTTTTAATAGGCAATTCCAATTTTTCAAGGGAATACCCAGATACCAGGTATTCCCCTCGGGCAAACTGCAGTCTAACAGCTTCCGCTTTTAGGACGTTTCGAAATCTCAAATGAGACGTGCATTCAAATCAAAGCAAGAAAAAATATTTTTATATTGAAAATAGGCAATTCTAATTTTTCAGGGGAATACCCAGATTCCATGGTAACCCCCTCAGAAATGAACAATCTTACAGCTTCCATTTTTAAGTAGTTTGGGTATCAAATAAGAAGTTACTTGATTGTAGTCAAATTAAAGCAAAAAAATACGCAACTCCATTTTGCAAGGAAATACCCGGATTCCCGCCTGAAAACCAGAACTAAAATGTCGATGTTTTGGTTTCAAATAAGATGCAATCAATAGGTTTTTTTTTTTTTTTTAATAACTAGAAGTCATGGAAAAGATGAAGAATGGTGTAGGAAGTCTTGAAATTCCACGTCTGATTTTCGAAGAAGAAATCACTCAGCTAGACGCGAAAAAAAAATTGCAACTTAATTCACTTTCAACAGCTTTTAAGTCCAAGGACGACTCTCTCCCACAATGAAATAAATAAATGAGATTAATCATTCAGCAAAGTAAAATCTTCATTTAAGAAACGGCCCCACTACATTAAATGGTGACTGCGAATTTGTTTATTTTTTTAATTGTCTCTAATTTTACCATATTTTAGTCATACGCGCGTTTTTAAATTCTTTGTAAATTTCGCAGCCATAGGAAAATCTTTGTCTTACACCCACAACGACCCTTCCTACATAGTTTGAATTACTACTTGGCTTGGATGTTTTCTGTTAGGAAGACGTGAAACAGCATGAATACAATTTTCCCAAGAATCCAAATCATGTCCACATATTCATTTATAAAGTAATCCGTATTCGTATTTTAAAAAAAATCGCAGTGTAAAGGCTGATTCATACTATAGAACAGCAAATTTGAACAAGTAGCGATTGCAGTCAAATCAAATCACTTTGTATGTCAGGTTTAATCTTAATCTTTCTTGGACATGCAAAAGTATTTAAAAAAATTCATTTCATAATGCAAAAGCCCTGTGAATAAGGTGCACATTTAAAGAATGAACTCTAAAGTCCTTTCACCGTTTTGTTCACTGGGATTCACTTCTTCTTTGTCTAAAATGGAAGCCATTTTGACTAAGTCCTT
The DNA here is from genome assembly GCA_039766575.1 of Serrognathus titanus. NCBI lineage: Eukaryota > Metazoa > Arthropoda > Insecta > Coleoptera > Lucanidae > Serrognathus > Serrognathus titanus. The sequence continues at coordinate 14,874,168 of CM077911.1, read as the reverse complement.
TGTGGAAAACTTGGAAAACATATTCTTCTGCACGTTGCTTGAATGAGATTGATTGAGATTGATGTCGACAGCGGCAGTGTGAATGGTCTGTCAAAAAACCTGACCGTTACAAGACCTAAAGTACGAATCTAAAAAAAAACAGATACGAAACTGAAGGGTTAACAATTCCAACACAAATAAAACTAAAATACACAAATACGAAGGCAAAATGTACTTGATGCGAGCTTCGGAAAATAAAATTTAAATTGCTTATCAATTTGACAGTTGTCACAAAGCAAATTTCGACCAGCATGTATCTGGAAGTGGAACTCTGCTACTAATATCAAGCTATTTCGATTTTCCAGAAAGGAGTTACATTTACAAATAATTTTGAAGCAGGTGGTAATTAATTCCTTTGCACATTCATAGTCATTTTCCTTGTCAGTCTAAGATTAACTTTATGAACGTGCTGCGGAGTTCTAATGCTACTCGAGAAGACTTTCTGAACGCGGCTTTCATATTATACAACATATCTTCCAATATGCAATTATCTTTGTACATGTATTATTTATATACGTGTAGCTTTAGTGCATAATAAAGTTTTTCTTCAATTTATACGTCCATAATTAGTTCGTTAAAATTAAAATAAATTAAAAATCCGGTCATCAATTTCTCGAGATCGCGACATCTATGTAAAACAAAAGAAAATCCGGGCCAGCATCGATAGTGCAGTCGACTTTTCCTCACGATCCGTCAATTCTAAAATTCCTTAAAATATGTGGCCCCCTGTTTTATAACAGGCCACTGCTATTTTAATAAGTTTGCGTGCTACATGTGCTTGCAGACATTCCAGCAGTAAAAGAAACACTTTGTTTTTGTGCCCGAAGTGTTCAAATTTAGCGTGAAAAAATGGGCAATGTGCACGCTTACTCCAGCGTTCCTCCGCCTCCGACGCCGCCGCCCGGCTTGGCCCCTCCGAAAGAACCTTCCGCCGACGAGAACGGCATCGAGAACCCCGGCCCGCTGGAGGAAATCCACACGAAATGCAAAAGTAAGGTAGCACTTGATGCATAACCTCAATTTAGGTTATCGCGCGTTTTCGATTCAGATATCTTCCCAACCTGCTTCGAGGGCGCCCGAATTATGTTAACAAGAGGACTCAGCAATCACTTTCAAATATCCCACACAATAAACATGAGTTCGGTTACTCCGAGTGGATATCGATTCGGTGCTACCTACGTAGGCACTAAACAAATATCACCAAGTGAGGCTTACCCCATCTTACTAGGAGACATTGATCCTACAGGAAACTTAAATGCTACGATAATTCACCAGATAAGGCCTAGCCTTCAAACTAAATTTGGTGCTCAAGTAAAGTTTTGATGTAATTGAATGTTGCGATTTGGTAACCGGCTAATTTTAGATTCAAAATTCCAAGTTTACAGTTGCCCAGTTGACAATGAACTACAAAGGTTCTGATTATACTGCCAGCGTTACAGTAGCGAATCCAGATATCATCTCAGGTTCAGGAGTCGTTGTTTTACATTACTTACAGGCGGTCACTCAGAAACTAGCTTTAGGATCTGAGCTTGCATATCAGAAAGGTTCTGCTATCCCCGGAGGAGAAATTGCACTTCTAAGTGCAGCTGCTAAGTAAGAATCATCATAGTTATATTATAATTAAAATTAATGCTGGGCTTTTTAAGGTATACAACAGAAAATTCACAGTGGTCAGGTACGATAGGTGTCTCAGGCGTGCATTTATGCTATTATCAAAAAGCTAGCAAGCAATTGATGGTCGGTGTCGAGCTAGAAGCAAATCATCGTATGCAAGAAGCAGTTGCTTCCATAGGGTATCAAGTAGACTTACCAAAAAGTGATGTCGTTTTTAAAGGTATGTTGCCTTGAATATTTATCTTATTTCATATTGGCTGTTGCAAATTAATTACTGTGCATTCTATTAAACAAAGCATAAATTATTTTTTAGGTCATGTAGATTCAAATTGGAATGTGGGTGCTGTTTTAGAAAAGAAATTAAATCCCCTGCCATTCACTTTAGCTCTTAGTGGTCTGATGAATCATCAAAAAGCACAGTTTAGACTGGGAGTTGGCATCATCATTGGATAAACTCGACATTAAAATCGCTACTCTTAGTTCAAATTCATTGCCTATTGATTTAATAATAAAGTCTTAGAATCTAGTAGATGAATTAATATGTAAATATGCCGTAAATTCAAATCAGGAATTCATTCAAACGAGGCATTTATTTGTAAATATTTTTTTTTAACTGGTTGAATGTGTGTCAAATAAAATTAAAGTATCGGTGTTGATTAGTTTCAGTTCATTTAGGTATGTGGCACTCTTTTTAAAGGCAACTCAAAAGGCTGGTTTATTACACATATTTATTGATTTTTTTAATTGTGTAAGTTTTCTAAGTCATACTTTTACTTAATATTGCCTAGGAAACTACCAGTTAGTGCAAAGCTTACCTTTTCTAATTTTTTTCTAATGTCACTACCATATTGTTAAATATGGATTTGTACTTTGTTGACAAATACAGATTTTCATTTCACATAACCGGCATTGTTTTATTATTTTATTTCCTACAAAATTTTCAGATATTCAACGGATACGTGAATAAAAAATTATTTCATGTATTTCACTCAACGTTCATGCGGGGCAGTTCTAAATAAAAATTATGAAACTCCACAATTACTTGCGATGATCAAAATAAGACGATACAAATTTTCGTTTATTTCCTCGGCCGTCCAGCTCCTTTTTTACCACCTCCAATTCCTTGTTTGTCTTTAGCTTTTTGATTAAGTAACATCGGGTGAACTTCTACAACGGAAAATTATCACGAAGTTGCCAAAAATTGTGTTTACAATGAATAATAACATACCACCGTCGCTTGTATTTTGCAGTTCAATATCAAATGATTTATATTTTTTCTTTTTTGCCGGAGGTGAACCTGTTACCTGCACAACAGGCACATTATTCGTCTCCATTCCAGTCCAATTATCTTCCGGATCTTCTATCTACAACATATTTTTTTTGAAAAAATAAATTTCAGATGAACTCAGCTTACTTCAGGTGCAATGGGAAGGAATTGCAGGCATGTGGTGTTTTCATTTTCTTCGTCGGAGCTACAAAACGCTGCAACCGGATCGACCGCACACACATCGACCTAAAAATTAGGGCATAGGAATTTTTTTATAATCATTTTGTGCACACCTCTAAGTCAGTGTCTTCTTTGGCATCACCTCCACTGGCCACTGATTTATCTTCATCAGTCAAATCAAATTCACTCTCTCTTTCTTCGTATTCCACGTTTTCATCGAGTTCTTTAAAGTCGGGGGCAAAGGCAGACCAATTTTCAACCTGATTTTGAGCCCAAACACTAACAACTCCTGAAGAATATAGAATAAACGATTCTTTTAGGCTTCCATACTTAAGTGAGATATTTAATTATTCATCAGTGAGCATATTTATTTTGTACCTGATGAAATACTTGCTATTATAGGCCTAACAGGATGCCAAGCCACGTCCAGTAACAGTTCCCCTTTAGTGCCGTGTAAGATTTTCACCAAATTTCCAATCGACTTCTCCCATATGTATAACGCATGCTGCCTGGCAGATCCGGCACAAATGTATTCACCATCCCCCGAGAAACAACACTTCTTCCACATTGTCCTAATTAAGTGCTGGGGATTACAAAAAAGCTATTTCGAGCAGTGAGAAAGCTGACTTACTTATTAACAAGATCTTGCAATTTTTGAATTGGTTCCGGTTCACCATCTCTGGCGCATGCCAGGACTTCCTTGCTGTCATATACTCTTATGACTCTGTCTGCTGTGTTTACTAAGAAGCAGCTGAAAGTTTGATTTACATTGAAAATATTTAAACATGTTTAAGATCAGTTTGATTTGGACTGAATTAGAATATCACGAAAATGCTAACTGCAACTTACTCTCCACGTCTGGCAAATTCTATGCTTTTAACGGCAGTTGCACTAGAAGTAGATATTCGAAAACTGGCTTTCACTTCAAGACTTCTAGCATCTAACACGAGTACTTTTCCTTTTGCATTTCCAGTATAGACAAACTCTCCTCTTCTATCAAAGGAGGCAACAATATTCAAGTCAGCCTAAAAACTTGCCGATTTAACTCACATGATATGATCAAATAAGTTGCTAATTTAGTTGCCAAATAAAAAAAAATGTAAATTGCGTTTAGGTGCCCCCATTAATTGGTGTGTAGTATTTACATTCCAACTAAATTTTTTGTTAGTGAACTAGAAATATGACTTACATCATCGTCAATGGGTAACACCTGATGCCCTCCGTTTGTGTCAACCAAAACAGCGGCATGTCTTATAGGACAAACCAACAGCCTCTCGATGCTTCGTGGCTCAAATTGTACCTTTAAAACAGGACAAGGAAACCTATACTTCTGCTCGCATTCACCTGATAATACATCCCAAATACAGACGGTGTTGTCAGTGGAAGCCGAAGCCATTTTGTGTCCATTTCTCGACCAACTAATGCTGCACACGGGGTGTACATGTGCGGATATAATTTTGGCAATGCCACGGGTCAGAAAATCCCATATTACTATTCTGCCATCATTACAGCCTACGGCTAGGAGCGTTCCCCTCTTGTTGAAAGCACACGTAACTGCTATCGATAGGCAATCCAGAGTACCATCAAATTCCTAATACAGAACGTTTTCGGTTTATCAAACCTTGATGGGTATAAAACTTACCTCCGGATAATTTTGCCCGAACGACTCTAGAATATGTTTACATTAAAATACAGAATCTATTAATCAAGACTATGAAGCTTACCTAACAACTCCAAATTCATTCTTTCTTGTTTGTAAACAAGTCGGACTTTTTGAGGTTATCTCAGACCTTTCAGTGATTTGAATGCTGCATTTAAAAGAGAAAACGTATTTTATAATTTTGTACTGAATGTGAAAAAATTAATAACTTGTTAGTATAACTGAAAAGAACTTACAAATTTTCATATTAAACAGTGGTTGTAAACAGGGTTACCAAGTTTCAAACTTGACCGAAGCCTAGCTTAATCTTTAAATTAAAAAGTCTCTAAGCAAAACGAATTGTGTAAAATAGATACAACGGTGCAGAGTTAAGACAGAGCGTTTTGGTTAGAAGTAGCACTAATGCATAATAGAAGTAAATTAACAATTCGCCATTACAACTGACGAATTCTTAATTACTATTGGAAAAGTCTCAGTAGATAAATGCGTTTCCTTTTGTTGGCAACACTGATTTGTCAATGTCTGTTGTTAAACACGTGCAAGATATGAAGGTGGAAGAAACTAAAGACGACATAAAGCCATCGAAAAGCGGAGGCGTATTATTACCAAACGTAGCGAAGTTCTCGAAAATAAAAAATAAAATCGTCAGAAACCAGCAGTTCCTAAAAGCGAAACGCGAAATACAAAAAGTGAGGTTAGGTTAGACTGTCACTCCATCAAACTAAACACTTATTGTTCTGCAGGAGAAAAAGAAATTGAAGGCGCAGAGAAAGCAAGATGGTACCGAGAAGAAAGCCCCGCACACACTTGAAACGCTCAGGGAAAAGGACGAAACAACCGTGAGAGACTTGAACTCAGAAGAAAATCTTGCGGTGTTCGAAGACCTACAACATGACGAGTTCAGTGATTATTACAAGCACGCATACGAACCTAAGGTGCTCATAAGTTTCTGTGATAATCCTCGTGAGGTAATTTTCACATCTCCGCTCTAATTTTTTAAAAGTATTTGCACGTTACACTTTGCAGAAGATGCGAATATTCGGGAGAGAATTAAAACGAATTATTCCGAATTCGGTGTCACTCTATCGTAATAGGTCTGGTGTCAAGAAAATGGTGAGAAGCGCCATCGAGAAAAATTTCACCGACATTTTGATAATTAATGAGCACAAAAGGGAGCCGGACGGGCTGTTGGTTATTCACCTACCAGATGGGCCTACAGCTCATTTTAAGTTGAGCAACGTGCGTATTACTACGGAGTTGCGGAAGAGCCACAAGGACATATCCGTACACAGACCGGAAGTGGTTTTAAATAATTTCAGTACGAGATTAGGATTGACGGTGGGACGTATGTTAGGGGCACTGTTTCATTATGAACCCGAATTCGTGGGTCAGAGAGCTGTTACGTTTCATAATCAACGCGATTACATATTTTTCAGGCATTATAAGTATGGATGTGGATGTTATTGGTGTTTCGAGGTACATAATTAATTTTGCAGGTATAATTTTGATGGTGAAGGAAAACGAGCGGCTTTAAAAGAGTTGGGTCCTCGGTTTACACTGAGATTAAAGTCTTTGCAAAAGGGGACGTTCGATAGTAAATACGGAGAATATGAGTGGATAATACAAGGTAGAAGACACGATATGGAAACTAGCAGAAGAAAATTCTTTTTGTAACGCTATGCACAGTATAAACAAAATAAATTGCTTTTGTTTTTTTTATTCTTGCGCGCCTCAAAATCGATTTGTCAGAAATGAATTATTTATTGCCTTTTAAACTTCCAGAAAAAATCGGTCGTTGGGCACGTTCTTGTAAGATGGCAGCATGCATCGTTTATTTTCAAATAAAACAACATGGCGACAGATGGTTTTGAAGAATTGTGTTTTCTGTCAATTAAATCACGTTCTAAGATAATGTACCGCTTGTGAAACTATTGTTTAAATTATTGTTCGCGCCATTTAAATCGCACTTTAAGTCATAACCGCGAGTGTAGTTCCGTGTGCGTTCCGGATTCCGTCAAGGTAAAAACTGCCGTATTATGTAAAATAAAAAGAAACTCGAGAAGTGCATGAATATTTTAGAAGGCTGGAAAGGTGTGCAGGAGATTCAGAAGTGGTAAGTCGTGCTGGGATGTTACGCATTACGTTTAATTAACACTGACATAAATTAATCGAGTTCACGCTGAATTCCTTGGCAATTTTATTAACTATTGCAAGCAAATTCAGTGGGGATACCTTGATTTATATCTGCAGCAAAAAGTTAGTATATTACGGGGTGAAATAATGGGTGACAATTACAACTTTCGCTTTGACGTATGGAAAATGCAGCCGGCAAAGTGATTAATGACCTGTCTGGTGTCTGCGTGTAGTCTCAGAACTACGCAGGGCGATTATCGACTTGTCTACCACAATTTACCGTAATACACATAATCACATGCACGTAGTACACCTGCAAGAGAACGTAAACCTAGTTTGCTTCCGAAAAATTGTGATTCATGTCATACGTGCATGGACTTATTTATTGTTTTTATTTATGTAATGTCCAGATATCCTATCGCATACCGCATACAACTCAAATATCTACAGGCTGTCCCCAAAGAAATAAGGGTTCTATGCTTCTAAGTATTGTATCCAAAGAAATAAGTTCGTTTGTTTTTTGTTTTTATGACAATTTGTAGGGGTGAAGTCATGACATTTTTTTAAATCCCATCGCATACCACGCAGCTTAATTGGTGTATCCAAGAAATTAGTTCAATTTTTTGGTTTATGTCAATCTGTAGTGATGACATGTATCAACACTTATTTAAAATGAATTCTAATAATATGTGTACAAAAAGTTGTGTTGCTCTAATTTTTTTGCATGTTCACGTATGTTCCTAACTTGATTAGTAAACGCCAAATTGACATTTAACCTTGACATAACGTCAACAGAAAATCATAACCAATAATTACGATTTATTACGTATTTGAAACCAAACAAAATAAAACATTGAAAGCAACGTTGAACGTGAATTCACAACAGATGTTGAAAATGGCCTCCGTCTTCTTCGAGGCATTTTCTAACTCTTCTGCGACATCCATTAATAACATTTTGCAAAATGTGGGAAGAATTGTTTATTTCATCGCACTTTTCGATGATTCTTTGGGTAAGTTCCTGTAAATTATTAACGGGCGTTTTAAAAATGGAATTTCTCAAATAGGGCCAAACAAAGAAATCCAAAGGAGTTAGATCGCGGAGGCCATATGTTTGCCATATTTCTGCTAATTATCTGATCTCCAAAAAACTCTTGAAGGAAATTTAAAGTATCTCCAGCAGCATGGGCCGTTGCACCATCGTGCTGGAAATATCCAAATTGCAACTCGTCATCATGCAGTTGATTAATAAATGGATGCAAAATCTCTTCCCTATGTCTAAGTGCTGTTAGTGTGCCATTAAAAAAATATTGGACCTATCAATCTTTTCCGACTTAAACCTATCCAAACACCAATTTTTTGTGGATGGAATGGGGCTTCAGTGAAAATATGAGGGTTTTCTGTACTCCAGATCCTCATATTTTGAGAATCAATGGCTCCAGGCCTCATCGAAAAAGAAAGTTTTGTCCAACAAATCGTCATTGTCTATTGTTTAAAAACTTTGGTTCGCCTTGGTTCAAAATCTACTGGAAGCAATTCATGCACGGGAGTCAAACGATAAGGGAACATTTGCAAGTCCTTTCTTAGAATAGTTCTGCAGGTCCTGACAAAAAGATCAACTTGTTGTGACAGGCGACGGATGGAAATGCGAGGAGCATCAGTCATAATTTGTCTCATATTTTCAACTGGCCTCATCAGTTCTTACATTGGGCCTACCTGATACCTGTTTTCTAGCCACACTACCATTTCTCTGAATAGTCCTACAGAACACTGAAGTTGATTAACAAATTTGTGGTACAGAAATACAGTTTCTGGAAATTCTTCCTAAAATTCTGAAATACACTCAGGAAGAGAATAGGTCCATTCGCCATTAATTTTTTGGACGTTTCGAAAGTAGGATTCCTCACGGAAAAGTATTTAATAATTTCGCATTTTTTAAAGTTTCTCGGGTCTTTAGGGGAGGGGTCGAACAATTTTTCCGTTTGCGCGGAGAAAATACTAGGAAAGTTTCTAATGTGTGCTTTAGCTATTAGGAACTTTGCAAACAGTTGGTAATTGCTGGGGGGCTTCGTAAAACCATAATTCATATCGAAAGTCTCGTATAAAGTAAGATGTTGGAAGATTTTGTAAAGGAAGAATTAATCTCAATTATTGGAGCACAAAAACAAAACAACAGAACGAAGATTTATGTTTCTAATTCGTGTTGGAAACACTTTTTAGGTATGTAAAGTATTTAACATTTTGTAATTTTTTTAGAAACCTTTGTTTACACTCGTTTGAACGATACATTATTTCTTTAAAATATTAACTGGCAATCAAAGATCAAGAAATCCTTCGAGAAATTTACTTACTTTTGATATAAAACAATAAGAAGACAACCTTTCCAAGCACTTGTCCATTTTAACTATGTTATTTTGATAAAACCACTGAAGTAACTTGCTTGGAAATTTTGATTTGGGATGTCATCATTTGGAAACTATGTGGAAAAAAAGAGCTACTATCGATTGATAAACAAAAGCTATTTCAATGTATGACAAAAGAAAAATTAAATTTGCGCCTACAAAATAAAAAAAAGTTTAAATGAATCAAAAATTAGAAGAGCCATCGTTTGACTTTATGATTTGAAAAAAAAAGAAGAGAATAAAAAAGTTTGATCAAAAGCCTTTGTACGGTCGGAAAACAAAAGCTACCTATCTATTTCAATATATCACAGAAGAGAAAATCTACAACTTGGGTCCCAAAAGTAAAAGAAAAAGAAATAAATGATTTAGGAACGAAAACTGAAACTGTTTAAAAAAGTTTTCGTCGATTACTAAACAAATAGGTTAGTTCTACAATGTCTTCAACCAACGTCTACAGTTTGTTTCAAAAGAACTATTAAATTCGTGTCTCAAAAATAGAAAAGAGAGAGATAGAGTTAACATGATTCTGGTGTGAAAAGAGTAACCGGTTGATTTATAATTAAAAAAAAGGAAAAATTGTCACTTTTGTGATTTTACTAGAGAATGCAATCGCTTCCTTGTATAATTTGCAAAAGATTTTCATATTTTTACCATTAATTCATGTTCTTGTGTTTTGGGATTTTAGAAATTCAAAAAAGGGGTAAGTTTTTCTAAATTTTTCAATAAACCAAAAATTTTTTTAAGGTACAGAGTTCTGATGAGGCCGAAATACATGTATAAACTCTTTCCTAACACTTTCTATATTACCAGTTACACAATTTTAATTAATTTTCATACAAAAAAAGAAAGTCAGAAGAGCTATCTTCAAAACCTTTAAATGATCAGAAAACAAAAGCTCTCGATCTACTTCACTGTAACACAAAAGAAAATCTACAACTTGTGAACTAAATTTAGAAATGAAAACAGACATTCACTTTTGATTCCGAAAAACTGAAATTGTTTAAAAGAAAAGGAGCTATGATCAAAAGTTTTAGTCGATTTTCGAACATAAGCTATTGGCCTAGTTCAAAGTGTTTCAAAATAAAAATTAAAAGCGTGTCTCGAAAATACAAAAAAGAGAGAGTTGATTCAGTTGTGACAAGAGTAACGGATTGATTTTCTAATTTGAGAAAAAAAGAAATCAAAAGAGCTATCATCAAAAGCTTTTCGATGATCCATTCTTCCTGTTGATCGAAAAATGAAAAGGGACTGTTCAAAGCCATGTCGCCAACATCGATTGAAGTTCGATATCTTCATATACTCAAAAAAAACTACAGCTATTGACTGACATTGAATTTGGGGAAACTATTGAAAACATGAATTGTTTGGTTGTTTATCGAATAAGCAACGATTGAGAAACATCAAAAACGAATGAAAGGAGACTTTTAGACAGTTCTGTCGCTAAAATCGACACTCCAGAAACAAAAGCTATCAAATTTGGGAAAACGATTGTAAGCATGAATAAGTGTCCCCTTGTTTGTTGGAAAAACCAAAGATCGGGAAACGTCAACGTTTCAACTTTTCAAAGCTCTGTCGGGAAAATCAATAGCTTTCGATTTACGGAGAAGCAACTCGATTCTTGTTTATCGAAAAACTTCAAGCATTGCCATAGCTACGCAATGAATGGTCACTTCATTCGTCCTGGTATTGCGTAACCATGGCAACTTTCCGAAATGTCTGGTCTTTGCACTACGTAATGCTGTTTTACAGACATGCCGTCCAAATTCCATGGCAAATGTTGATGCAAAATTTAAAAAATCACTCGGTATTTGTGTATAGAAATAGAAAAACATAAACTTAATTACTTTACCTACGTAGTGTCCAGAAGTTTCGGATTAATAATTCTACAGTGCGACTTAGCAGTTTAAAGCACCATGCAGTGTTGCCAGACTTTAGTTTGCAATTTCGATAAATCTGTCACCTGAAAGCGACATCTGGTATGTCATCTAATATCAGCAATACTAACGAAGTCAGTACGTTGGTAATTAATTCAGTACCAATATTCAATTAGAAGGCTGGCAGTCTTTTTATAATTACTAGAAATGCAGCATAATTCAGCAACTATTCGGTATCCGGCCTATCCGGATACCAGGTATCAATCAATATCCGGTAATAATTACCATTATCCGACCACGCCGCGATTTTGCATTTGCTCGGTTATGCTTCGTTTCGCCAAAAAGTGACACTTATAACAATATATGCAGCCGAAACAACTGTACAGGGTGGGCCAAATTCGACACTTTTAATAGGAAAGTCCTATTTTTAGACGAGTTAGACAAAAACTGACCTCAGTCTCTGGAGCTCGATTTTTAAGACAAAATTAATGGTGAAGACCGCGTTTCGATATCTTGTACCGTTTAGGAGCTACAGGGCGTTTTTCAAAATTCTACGATTTTTAAAAACCTTCATAACTTTTTTGTTTATGAAAATTTTTGATTTCTGTAAAGACTTCTTTAAGGCACTTTTTTATGCAGAATTCATTGCTCCAAGTTATTGGTTTCTAAAGTGCTCAATATTTGAGATATTAGCTAGAACTTTGATTTTTTATGTGGAACACCCTATATATTTTTACATTTCTGAAATGAGCATAAAATTCTATTTACAAAAATATAAAACACTTTTTTTTGAGTTTTTTGAGTTGTAGAGCTTTCATGTTTTAATTAAAATTTAGATGGTTATTGCAGCATTCAAGTAGGCTGTGGATGATGATAGCTAAATATTTTTTAAGATTCAACGAGCCATAAAAAATATTACTTTATTTTTAATATATATAACGAAGTTATAACGCATAAATACTAATGTAATCGAAATTGCGTAAAAATTACATAAAGCATCAAATTGTCGGCCATTTTGTACTAAATATGAACGATTCCGTTTTGTTATGGTTTGAGCTGACATCACCAATTCAAGGACTGGTAGTGATGCATTTTTCTTATTCAATAAGGTCAAAATCTTTGTTTCTTTAAAATTCGTATTGCAGAAGTTCTTGCTAAGATGTTAGCTTCAACTGGCGTCGATCATTTTCAATTTCTCCCAAAACATGATCTTCTCTAATTCTTTATTTCCGTTTTGAGATTCATAATTTTTAGTTTTTATCTGTTCAAATGACTAAAAATTTATTAAATTGTTTTTAAATCTCAAGAATATATCTCTGAAGGATTGTCATCTTTCAGGATACCACTCATGGTAAAGATTAATCGCTGCTTCTGAATTTTCGCCAATTTCTATAAAATACTTTAACATTTAATATTAGTAAAGAAGACAGTGGTTTAGAAATAACAAATCAAAAAAGTAAATATAAATCAAAAAAGGTTTATATCCTTAAATCAAAATAGATTGTGTCAGTAGATTCGTATTTCGGCAGATACGCTGTCATCTTCAGTACACACATACACTTACAAGTTAAAGGCACTTCATAAAGTCTTGAGTTGGTATAAATATTATAACATGTCGTATTTCTCGTAGTTTTCGTACAAGTTTAATTATCTCCCTAAGTGTATTTTATAGAGATAGTAAAATTCAAGAGAAATGCAAGTACTGTAAGAGATTGTGTCAAATTTTGACAGCGGCCTACCAGGACGTTACAAAAACTTAAATCGCTTAGTTATCGTCATCCATAGCCTACTTCAATGCTGTAAAAACAATTAAATTTTTGATTAAAACTTTGAAACTCTATATTCCACAAACTGTTTGAATAAAATATCAAGTGTTTTATATTTATATGAATGAAATTTTATACTCATTTCAAAAACTTAAAAATATATAGGGTGTTCCATATAAAAAATCAAAGTTCTTGTTAATATCTCAAATATTGAGCAGTTTAGAAAAAAATAATTTGGAGCAATGAATTCTGCATGAAAAGAAGTTTTTACAGAAATCAAAAATTTTCGTAAACAAAAAAGTTATGAAGGTTTTTAGAAATCGTAGAAATTTGAGAAACGCTCTGTAGCTCCTAAGCGGTACAAGATATCGAAATGCGGTTTTCACCATTAATTTTGTCTTAAAAATCGAGCTCCAGGGACCGAGGTCCATTATTGTCTAACTCTTCTAAAAATAGGTGTTTCCTATTAAAAGTGTCGAATTTGGCCCAGGGGTACAGAGGATGCTCGGGGAATCCACTGCACTCAAAATCGACTTACAACAAAATTTTTCAAACTTTCGTTATGCTTTGAAAGCACGCATGGCCGTCTTGTATAGGATGACTTATTAAGTACCAAACGGATTGCAATTTGTCAATCCTAACGCAATATTAGATCAGAAAGCGATCGCAGGATGTCGCGATCTAAATTCTTCATTATAATTTCAAGGTTTACTAAATTAATAAACAGATTTATTGCGACAGCCTGTGAAATTATTAACATTGTGCGAATCTTCTGAATGTTTCAAGAAATGAAGTTTAATTAAATATTCAAAGGAATGCAGAAAATTTGGACTAACTCCTTTCAAAGAAAGTGTGAAGTATTTGATATCAGCGTACTCAGTAGAAAAAATTCTGATGTACAAGGTTCCACGAAGAAATGAATTACGAATAAATGAAAAACAAATGCTGTAAAAATGTTAAAAATTAAAATTCAATCGATTCGAATAACTCGATCGCAATACAACACATTCATAGCATTTACATTGAAAACAAATGTTTTTTTTTCGTTGTTATGGAAATAAAAATTTCCAGATACATATTCGGTCTGTTTAAAACAAAAAATCCTACGGTACTCATTAATATGTCAGAATTTTTTTGTTTAATTTATCTTTTTCAAATTTCTTGCATTGCAAAATAAATAATAAAATTCTACATGGCGTAGGACCTCCTATATATTAACTCTTAAAGTTTGAAGCAAAAGATTAAAACGAAAAGCACCCTTTCGATTTTGTTTTTTGGAAAAACAATCAATAAATGATTTAATCATTTGTGATAAATTGATTAGTAAATGTGTTTATAACAAATCAATTAATCACACTAAGGCTTAATTGAAATAGACTTTCCACTTGCAATTAGTACATGATTATAATTACAGTCTTATTAGAAGCCTTGCTATTGACCTAATCGCAATAATATAAAAGGGATTAGGTTTGAATATAATTATCAAGAACTTTAATTATTATTACACACAAGTAATGTGAGTTAATGTGGAACATTACTTAATTACCTGTGGAGACAATCAACTTTTCAGTGGGGAACTTCATTTTATCTTTGCTTTACTCAAGACATCAATGTAAAATTGTTTCCTTAAAGACATTTTTTTATTAAGATAAACTAGATTCCAACATTCTTTCAAGCTCTAATTTCTTTTAACTTGAGCTGCAAGTTGAAAATGTTTTTCGAAAATTTACAATTCAGATTTAATACCGCGGTATTAATCTGGGAGTGCGGAATCATATATTTAATATTTAAAGTGAAATTTGCAGCTGTTGGAGATTCACGAGAGCCGAGCAGTGAATATCGAATTTGATGTAATAACACGTTACATTATTGCACTAAATTCTCTGTAATCATCCCCTATCTGCTGTGTTCGACTTTTAGTTTGCTTCGTAAATTATTCCGTTGGCTTGATTTTCAGAGTCCTAGAGTTAATGAATGATTTCAGCAGATCTGACGTTCGCTTTATTTGAATCTAAGATGAAATATATCAGAAAAATGAGCGGAAATTTATTAATAACAGCAAAGAGGAAAGGCAAAAAATAAATATATATATATTAATTTTGTTAAAAATTAATTGAAACTGGTTAATAACTGGAAGGAGAAAAACAAGTATAAAAATAAGAATTGTAAGTTGAACATACAGGGTGATTCCGAAATAATCCACTAAAATTTACTTAAATGTAAATGTTTAGAACAAAAATTGAAGCGACCTGCACTTTTTTGTTTAGTTCAAAGTTACAGTCAAGGATTGCATTCATAGAAATATACACCAATTTTATATAAAAAAAATACCTGACTACTTGTGGAATACGAAGAGCGAAATGAAAGTCATAGTTATTGATCTTCCTATACTTTTAAATGGGGGTAAAGACAATCTCATGATTATTGGCCTAGATTAGGAATTATTAAAATGATATACTCTTTACTGCTTTACCTCTTGCAGCTTTGGTCAAAACAGAAGCCACAAGCCGCTTAAGTTTTATTTTAAACAATGTAGCCACACTTGGCAGTATAAATCAGTAATTGGGGAAGAAGAGTGCTTGTTGCCCTACAAAATGCAACCTCCCTTTTTCCAACTTTGTTGTTGGTGTAGTATTTAGGTTAATCATTTTACGTAATAAGTAAATATTAACTCAATTTCGAGGCTAATTGCAAAAGGGGTTAAATCGATACGTACGTGGTTAGAAGGAAATGTACATATACTTTGTATAATGTAACAATAGCTTTTCTGAGTATTTTAAATCGAATTAAAAACAACGAACTGTTCAGTGGACGGTTTTAGATTTGTGTCGCATATTTCATTTTCTTTTGTGAAATCAAAAGTTATGATTTACGGAATAAATTCGCTCTCTGCAATCGATGGTTCGTTTAGTAATGAACGTTTCGACAGCTTTTCAACTCTGCAGCGGTTTAAATCTTTGTGAGACTTTTAAATACGGGTTTATATTAATTTCCGTTCATAGTAACATCAAAAGTAAACTGCAGGAGTTGTTCTGGGAGGTGTGCATCGCGTGTTTGTTTTAATGCCAGACGTAAACTGGGCCATGTATAAATCAACTGACCACTCCTTCGCCGCAGTACGCCAATGTTAAATGGGTTGCGAACGGTTCATACCTGATTTAATCGACCTAATATACGTATATTTTACTATGCAGAGGGTTGAAGGTGAGTATGTCAAAAAGACGAATGATGTATGCGAAAGCCACCATGAACCAAAAGTAGATGAAACAAGGATATCACACTTGACAAGAATATCGAATGGCAGGACCGTAAAGGAAATAACATAGAAGGAATCGGATTACAAGAGGAAGAGCTAGGAAAGAGATGCAGAGAAGATGCTTCGGAGAAAGAGGAAGTACAAAGCTATTATAGCACGACGTTTCATCTACGATTTTCTAACCATTCTCAAGAGTCTTCACCGAGACCTCAACCTGCCTACTCCACAACTATCGTAACATGTATAGTATATGGGATGAGTTACGATTCTGTATTTTCAAAGTATCTTTCTTATTTTGACAGAGCGAGCAAAAGGTTTTAAGGACACCAACAGAAAACGATGTGTGTAAAAATAAACCAACGCCAGGACAGTGTAGAACCATTGTTAATTATACTTTGATTTATTCATCTTCGAATTAAACGATTTTGAATTCTTTTATGTTTTCATATAGCAAATAAATGAATAACTAACACGGTGTACAAGAAAAAGCAAGTTGTTTTGTGTTTTGTAAAGAAGATTAAAGTGTTGTGCCCTCATACGTGGCTGGCTGTAAGCGTTTCCAAAGCTGGGCATCTGGTGTTTCTGAACTTCGCTCGCTTAAAGGATCTGGAAGCTACGCTTGAGAAGATCCTAGCTTATTTGCTCCATTAGTCTGAAACAAAAGACGCGCGATCCTCTAGACAGCGATTGCAGTAAGCTGTGGTTTTATGGATCGGTGGACCGCACTTGGCGAGTGCCGCAATCTCGCTTCAACTCCTTTAATTATTCGCCGCATCTGTTCCATGCCGCTTTAACCCCATTGTTTATGTTAATTCCTAAGTAAAACTCCTTCTCCGAACCATTATTCGGTTATTCAAGTCGATGCTCTAACGTAAACTGAGAAGATACAGGGTGAACACAATTCGAAAGGTGGAATTATCAATTGTAATTGGCAATTCAAATTAATAATATAATCACTTATGATAGTCAAGAATTATAGAGCGATGGAAGAATTTTAAAAATTTAGCTACAATTTCAAAAATGACTGCAAGAAGAAAGAGTATAAGAAATGTGCCTACGAGTATTAAGGAGTTTGTCCATGTGGAGTTGTTCAGGCCCTTGACTAAAGCCCAAATATGTATCTACGGATGATTAATTTTTACTTATTTCTTAAACCACACTCTCCTTCATTATTTTTTAGTGTACTTTGGCTAATTAACTTCTAAAGGGGTTTTATTTGTAATGAAGAAGAGGTCATATCTCTAGATCTCTACACCCAATCCAATATTAATGTTGGTTATTACTCAATCTGCCCATACCCTTTACTTAAACGCAATATCAACTCTTACTATTTGACTAAATTGTTTTGTTTGTTTGTATTTTCCATAAACTATTCTCTGAACTAATGACAGTAATTTTAACTTTATCTCTCCTTGTAAAGAGTATGTAATGTTTGTTTGTCATTCGGAATGTCTTCGCGT
The DNA here is from genome assembly GCA_039766575.1 of Serrognathus titanus. Taxonomy (NCBI): domain Eukaryota; kingdom Metazoa; phylum Arthropoda; class Insecta; order Coleoptera; family Lucanidae; genus Serrognathus; species Serrognathus titanus. The sequence continues at coordinate 14,856,520 of CM077911.1, read as the reverse complement.
GTAGCAAACTGATTGTATTGGAAAACGATGAATTGTTGTAGGTTTCCTTGTCACGACACGGAAAGGTTAGATAGTCCGTTGTTAGGTAAGCAATCAAGTAAATTGAATTAAGCGAAGAAAGCTTTCATGCGATTAATGTTGCAGACGTAATGTGAACGTGGTCCTCGAGCTTTTGCCGTTGGCAGGTTTTCACACAACTTTGCAATGTTTAGTTACCTGTTGTAATCTATTATATTGGGTGACAGCAAAATCGTTGCAGACGTGTCAACTGAATGTCACAATTTTTAAATATGTGTGCTTTTAATGTATTTGAAATATCATTTTAATTTTTGCGTTGAAAATCACATGATTTAATTTATATTTTCTATAGATTGATTATAGTTGCCTAATTCAATCACTAATCGAAGAAGAAATTGTTGAAACTTTTTTAAGAGAAATATAAAATGCAATGGGCAAGACTTTGACATATCATTTGATTTATTGTTAAAAAATGACGTGACTGAATTTATTGCCCGCTACCATACAATGATAATTTCTGAATTTTTTGTTCAATTCGACGCTTCTATAAAACTTGAGGAATTTAAAACACGCAATTAAAAAATTAATTAATTACGAAGTTCAATGTTTTCCGCATATTTGAGTTTATTCTCATGTGCATGCCCATTCTTTTCCAGCGTCTATTCTCACAGTTGTTTTTTATTCTTCTTGGGATGATTGTTTTGATTGCGTGTATAATTAATGAATTGATCGTTATACGTAGAGCAATGCATTCTTTAGTAAACGCCAAATTTATTCCGAATCGATGTGACCCCGGCCTTATTTCCTGCCCCGGTTTAATAGATTGCAAGATTTCATGCAGATAAGATGTTATGTTATATAAAACCAGCAGTATTGATCGCTGTCCTCCAAGAAATTTATTTTTACCCGCCCCCGCCCCCTTATGTGGCCTTATGTATGTGCTTTTGGTTTCTGCATGTGGTTACGTTATCTCAGGATCAAAGCAAATATGAAATGTGCATTTTAGTGCGCTGAATTATGTAAGGGTTCGTTCGCTCGATAAAAGGGTTAAATTGTGTGCATGATCGCATGGGCTCTGTTATTTCGTGGGAATGTGCATACAGTGAATGATCGTGGTCACCTGAAGTCCCTGAAGCACTCGAATTGCTTGCGTTTTATTATATTTGAATAAAGAGTCACGCGCAGTTTATTAAATGGGGGCGCAAGTTATTTTTAGGAATCATTTATAATATGAAATTATTCATTATGACCCTTTTATACATTGGTACGTATACTCAAAATCGATTTTGGATTATTAATGAAATATTAAAGTATTAAATGTGAACGTGAGGGGCAATCCCTTCTGATCCCTCCTCTAACGATCAGGTGGGCAAGCAGGCATAAGATTAAAAAAATTCTCTGTTGTAAAAAGAACAAAATTTTAAAAAATTCAAATGTACAATGTGGACGTGGCTTAACCACAGATTGCTAGGCTCAAAATAGAACTCCAGCTTATCTACTCTGCTCAAAATTCAAGTTACGATCGAATTCATGTTCTACAGCTTTAATTTTAAGTAACGTTGCATTTGGCTTTCATTGAAAATCAAACATTTTTGTTATTGATTGGTTCCTGAACGGTACAATTAAGAGAAAATCGCTCCAAATTTGGCCTTACCCTTATTATGCATTAGTGCTAAACAAATTTCTCAGAGTATCCTTTTAACTGTCCACGATTGTACATGCATGATATTCAGGGTTGATAAAAATCATGATTTTTTTTTCAAAAAACAACAAAATCACGATTTTTTCTTAAATAGTCACGATTTTTTTTGATTTTTTAAATTTTTATTATCTTTTTACGTAGAAAATGATTCTCATTCAGCTGGGAATCAGATAAAAAGACTCTCAGCAAGCAAAGAAGAAGCTGAGAACAAATGAAAAATCGAAACTTTCATTTGTTTTCTTTGCGTTTCGTTATTTTTCTTTTTGTAAGCGAAAAAGATCGAAAATCAAATGCGAGTTTCATTTGTTTCTTACGCTTCATTATTATTTTTTTTTTGTTTCTAATCGTAAGCAAAAAATATCGCCGATTTTCGACAGTAAACCCCCGTGTAATGTAAATCAAATAAAACCAACTTTCATTTGTTTCTTTTTGCAAATAAAAAGAAATCTCCGACTTCTGACGGTGAGCAAATCAAACAAATCAAGCTTACAATTCTTTTGTTCGTATTTAATTTTTTTTTTGTTAACAAATAGTCGGCGATTTCCAGCGGGAAGCTTTTGAAAGCTTTCATTTGTTTCTTTATATCTATAATTTTTTTTTTGTAAGCAAAAAATAACAAATGAAAAGTTTCCGGCGTTAGCCTTTTGAAAGTCAAACTTTCTTTTGTTTCGTCGCACTTCTTCTTTGCTGTTTCTTCTGTAAGCAAAAAAAGAAGTTTGTATTTCAATTTTTTGTGAACAAAAAATAACGAATGAACAGAAAACAAAAGACAATCGACGATTCTGTAAACAAAAGAAAAAGCAGATGCTTCATAACAGTGTATAAAAGTCCATCTATATTGATGTGTCTTCTCATAGAAGTGGTAGGAAAAAAGATCCTATTTGGCAACATTTTATTGAAAAGTCGTGTAAATCTGGTGGAAAAAGAGGAAGTAAAGCTACTTGTAAAAAAATGCAAGGGCTTGTGGAATGTATGAAAAACCACTGGGAAAATGAGCTTCAAGTAATATAGAAAAAGAAACAAAAGCAGATAATGGAAGTGCCTATGCAGGAATAGTGGCAAATGTACAATCGAACACATTAGAAGAGGCCAGTTTGGATAGTGCCCCATTGCTCATAGCTTCTACTTCATCAATTAAGAAAAGAAAGGCATCTAATTCTAGTTCTTCTTTTGCCATGCGTACAACGAAGTCTAGTGAAGAGGAAATAGATAAACAAATTGCTTGGGCTATTTATGCAACAAATAGCAACTTCACATGTGTTGAGCAACCGGAAGTAAAAAAAGCTATTGCGCTTTTACGGCCTGGATGTATACCACCCCCCTCTAGATATGATGTGTCTAACCAACTGCTAAATGAAGTGTACAATGAAGAGAAAAGTTAATGTTTTAAAAATTTATCGGGAAATTCGGTTTGTCTGTCATTGGATGGATGGTCCAATGTCCATAACGAACCAATCATATGTGCAACAATCACTACAGAAAATGGGTCCTCTTTTTTAGTAGACACAATAGACACGTCCGGAAATCCACATACATCTGCATATTTAACAGAACTTGCAATAAACGTAATTAAAATGCTAAAGACTGAATATCGCTGTGCAGCAATTAGTTTTGTAACAGATACAGTGAAGTCCGGTTATAACGAACCCGTTTGTAACGAACTTCCGGCTATAACGTACTATATTTCAAGCAACGATATTTTTTCTATAAGCTCAATGTATTTTCTTTCCGGTTATAGCGAACCCTCTTTTAACGAACTTTCGGATATAGTGAACCAGATATGACTTAAAATGTGATACAATTTTCCTTCTATAACGAACTTTAGAGGGGTTTCCCCGATTTACGCGCTATTCTCCGATTACTTGTTACGAGCGACGTGCATTTATAGCTATTATATCAGTCGAGTCTTTGTTTTTTTATTGGAGTAAGACGTTATTTCCAACGTGCTGCGTAGCAAGATTCGCATGTAATAATTCAAAATGAATAAACAAAAACATAAAGCTTTCACTTTAAAGGACAAATACGACATTATTCAAAAAATACAAAGTGGTGTTAAACAAAGTGATATTTGCCACGAAAGGAATTTAACAAAATCTACCGTCTCCACAATTTGGAAAAGGCGCGAACAAATTTTATCATCGTACTGTAAAGTTAATTACAAAATCAAAAAAATAAGAAAACCGACACATGAAGTGGTGGATAAAGGGCTTCTTAAATGGTTTACACAGAAAAGACAAGAAAACATACCATTAAGTGGTGTTATTCTACAAGAAAAAGCTAGTGAAGTAGGTAGTAAAGTGGAAGAAATAGATTTTAAGTGTTCTAGAAGTTGGATCGAACGGTTTAAAAAAAGACATAGTATTCGCGGAGGAAAAATTGTTGGTGAATCTGCGAACGTTGATACGAATGTTGTTACTGAGTGGTTAACTAATGTGTGACCTGGTATTCGAAAAAAATATAACATTGAAGACATTTTTAATGCCGACGAAACTGGACTTTTTTACCAAATGACGCCTGATAAAACATTGAAGTTTGTAGAGAAAGTTGTGCTGGTGGAAAGCTGTCTAAAGTAAGGGTGACTGTTTTAGTAGCTGCTAACATGGCTGGAAGTGAAAAAAGAAGATTGTTGGTTATAGGCAAATCTGCCAATCCAAGATGTTTAAAAAACAAACAATTACCCGTAAAATACCAATCCAACAGTAAGACATGGATGATTGGATGACGTCCGAAATTTTCCTAAATGAACTGCTTGAATGGGATGAACATCTAAAGCGAAAAAATAGGAGAATTGTACTTTTAGTCGACAACTGCCCGGCTCATCCTGAAGTTAAACTAAATCAAATTAAATTGGTTTTTATGCCTCCCAACACTAGTTCGAAACTACAACCCATGGACCAAGGCGTGATACATTCTTTAAAATGTCATTACAGGAAAATTTTACTAATGAAGATGATCGATGGGATTGATAATGGAAAAACATTTACAGTTAGCCTTTTCGATGCTGTAAATTTTATCCACATGGCTTGGCAGAAGGTCAGCTTGGAAACTATAGCAAACTGCTTCAAACATGCTGGATTTTCTGGAGAGGACGATGGATTTGAGTCAGATGATGAACTTCCACTGAATCAATGGTTGAAAAGACATGAAGGAAACCCTGATGTCGTTTCTGCTACTGTGGTGCAAAATGCGATTGAAATAGAAGTGAGAAAAAAATTTAATGAATTTAACTTTGAAGAATATGTTGGGGTTGATAATGACATAGCAGCAAGAGAAGTGTTAACTGATGAGCAGATTATCGAAACAGTGACTGCAAACATTTTAACCAGTGACGAGGAAGAAGAAAATGAATCGAATGAAAATGTTGATGTTCCTTCTGTTACTGAAATGCTCCAAAAAATGACAGAAACTCGCATTTTTTTAGAATCACGTACAGTTCCAGAACATATTTGGAATAGTTTCTGTGTTCTTCAAAACTATGTAAATAACGTTAACTTTTCGAACAAATATATACAAACAAAAATAACCGATTTTATTACTGTATAACTGTTTCGCAAAGGCCTCATGTTATTTTTTACAATATTATTTAATGTAAAATAAAAAATGACTATTAAAAATACACTTTGTTTTAATTTACCTATTATAGCGAACTTCGGATATAGCGAACATATTTTGATACAATTTCTGGGTTCGTTATAACCGGACTTTACTGTAGTTTGAATGCAATGAGAAATCAGATCAACAGAATTAAATGTTATTACATATGGTTGTGCTCCACACATCTTAAACTTGTTACGTAAGGACCTGGAAATTAGTGAAATTAAGGAACATGTCACGTTCATTGTAAAATGCAATCATTTTGCTTCAGCGACATACGCGAAAGAAGGAGGAAAAAAGTTTGTTTTGCCTTGTGACGTAAGATGGAAATCATTTGCTGACTGCTTACATGGTTTTGTTGAAGCATGACCCAAACTTTTTAAAATTAGCGAGGAACATAAAAGGGAAATCGACAGTATAGTAAGGCAGAAAATTTCGAGTATTTATTTGAAAAAAACAGCTCCATATCATTTGCTAGCTTTCCTTCTGGACTCTACGAAAACGGAGCATACATTAACAGAAAGTGAAAAAAATTGTGCTTTAAATGCTGCAAGTGATTTATACCACAACACTGGGTTTACTACCATTGATTATTAAATTTCTGGCTAAATCCGAGCCATTTGTCGAAATAATGTTTCACGAAGAAATTCTTAAAAGTACAAATCCATTGGAATGGTGGAAAGCTCAACGGAATATTGAGGTTATTGATAAGTTATTCCCGATTATCAAACAATTATTATCTGCTGCAGCTTCTTCAGCCTCCGTTGAAAGGATATTTTCAACATTTGGTTTAGTTCATTCTAAAATTAGAAATCGCTTAGGGACTGAAAAAGCTGCTAAATTAGTTTCTCTTTATAAACATTATAATTAAAAAATTAACTTGAAATGTCTCTTTAGAAGTACCTGAACCATGTTTTATTTTCTTTTTAAATTTAAGTTTAGTTTACCTACATATTCTTTTTAAGCAGGTAGTTTTAGATATGTAGATAATCTAACATTATATAAATTGTTCTTTTTATTTAAATTTTCTGAAGTTTGATTAGATTAACAGTTTTTTACACGATTTGATTTAAATCATGATTGCCTAAATTCTCACAATAAAATTAAAACTATTATCCTTTTTACACGTGTATTTTAGTGTATTTTTCTGAAAAATAAATCAAAAACCACCTAAACACGGCGGGTATTAAATCAAGCGAGTTCTTGTGTGACCCGTCACAAATTAGCGCCTTCTTAATTTTTTTGACATTGTTGGTATAATTTTTGTTTAACTTTGATTCAATGAATTAACTTCAACAATAGGAGGAAATGATTGGCCACATAGCCTTCTTTTTGTCTGCATTGTGTTCAGATTACGGCGGCACCATATCTTACGTTTGAATAGTAATTATTGCATAAGAAGGAATAGCCTAGAATAAACGTCTCTGATTCGTAATCAGGCCTAATTAAATTAATACGGCTACGTTTACACGTATTTTAAAGACAGTCGTCGTGTCTGAGCAATCTAAATAGAGACACCCGGTATTAATCGTCTGTATTAATAATCACACTCAGCGTTTTTAGAATTACGGTACAAAGTTTATGCAAATAATTTAGGAGTATCAGTGGGTTGTTATAAGAGGGGCGTATTGAAATGTACGTGATGCGTTACACCCCCCCTGAACTGGCAAAATTGCTTACGAGTTTAGGCTAAGCACACATAGGCGATTGTTAATGGCAAAAATAGAACTTGAAGTTTATAATTGAATGAGGGCGTGAAATTTATCTGTGCTTTAGTATTTTTTGAATTCCATTTTTACAACTAAATAATCCCGCGATAAAAACTGACTTTGTGCGCCTAGCCTATTACAAAAAATATCAACCATACACTTCACACTCTCCTTTTGTATATCGTTACATAAACCATAGCCGAAACAAGCTTTCTATATAATAAATAATTAAAATAAATATGTAAATTTAATAATTACAAATTCGATAGATCTTTAAAAATGAAGATGCAATTAGGTCGTGTTTGGTCTTGCTATAGAATGCATACGTATTAATTAATGTGCAACAAAAATAATTGTATGACTTTCATATACATACACTTGATTGTATTTTTAAATTTCATTGTGGAAGAAGTTAGAAAATTATAACAATTTTGTCAAAATAATTAGCCCCTTGAGTCGCTCTCTGTATATTTATAATTTTCATTACGTGTCTGTTTTCTTTTTTCTTTAAATACATTGTTTGTTTAACACAGCGAATCAATTAAGAAACGAAATTGCACGTCTGCTGACGACGAAACAAAAGCAGCCACATTTTTTACCGGTCTGCTAAAGTCAAATTATAATACAAACACAAAACACATTATAATATTTGTATTGATTACCGGTATTACGGTAATTGCGGCCGATTCTAATATCAAATACGTCTGCTGCTTCTGTTGCAAAAACTTGTTAAGATGTTATCACACGCTATATCTAAAATAATTATGACGATATTTTTCTAATTGAGTCCGATTTTTCTTACAGAACGACGAGAAGCGACCATGGCTGCCACGTCCATACAATTTTACGAGGTATGTCATGTTTTTATACTTAATTAACTTTTATATATTGTAATTATTGTGCTTGTTTCTAAATCATACTTTATATCACATGCCAATTAGTTTTTTCTCATCAAGAATGTTTTCGCTATTATTATTATCATTATTATAACGCAGCGAAATATTTCCTTTATTATAATACTATAAAGGGTTGTTAGATGCATACCTGAAACAGTTTTTACTTTTAATTTGTTTTCCTTTGCGGATTAAAATTAGAATTACATTAGAACGCAATTAAAATAATCTAAAGATAAAATAGTCAACTGTGAACAAACAAACATTCACAATTAATTATTAAGGGTATGAAAAAAGATTGCATCATTTTCATTTGTTTGATAGGTACTAATTGCGTGGTGATAAGATCAAATGATTGTTTGCTTTTTGCGAAAATCGAAAGTAACGCTGCTTTAGATCCTTGTACGCAGTTTTAATTGTTTCACGTTACATAACGAACGCTGTGTTTTTTTCTGTTGTCCTATAATTGGCCGTGTAATAATGACTCGAACTATAAATTGGTGAATTATGAATAAAGGACGTTGCGTTAAATTCGTAATTATCCTGTGCTAAATGGTACACTCAGAGTTAAAAGTAATAAAACGTAGTCGTACGGACTTATCCCTTCTGACCATTATAACAAGCAGGCGGCATCGATAGAAATTCGATGCATGCCCGTTTACTCGTTTGCTTGTCCGCTTACTTGTTACTAACGGTCAGAATAGATTAGGCCGCAATTTAACGTTTTATTGGGGAAGACATTACTTTAGATGATCGATGTACAATCGGAATCTTAATTCATGACATAAACTTTACCGAAAAACTCATCGTGGACATTTTATCTGTGGTTTACAAGCAAAAAATAAGTTACGACATCTCGGATTCTCTTTTAAGTAGTAATATTTGGATGTATTTGACGTTCATAGTTTTGAAGGAAATGGGTACGATGTTCTGTGAGCTTACTATAAATGAATTATGATTCCGAATGTACTTTGCTACAAATTATACTCATATACTTACTTTGAAATACGCTACCTTTAACGTTATTTTCAATACAGGTATACCGATTGCTTCATCAAAACTTGGAAAGGGGCGGAGACAAAACAAAAATGGCTACGAAAAGTTTAGATCGCGAGGATTGATAAATTGCATCCAGTTTGCTATTTAATAAGTCATCCCACACAAGAAGGCCATGTTTGCTGTCAAAGCATAACGAAAGTATTTAAAATTTTATTGCAAGCTGGTTTTGGTTGCAGTGGATTCCTCGAGTATCCTTTGTACAGCTGTTTCGGCCCTATTTGGGGCTTCGTTAGCAAAAGCGTAGCTCGAGAACTCCACTGCAAACCAAATTGACATGTCCTAGTTAGTCACAATTGCACACATGACCGCCTTGTATGAGATGACTTATTAAGTAACAAACTGGCTGCAATTTGTCAATTCTAATGCAGTATTAAGTCGCAGGATGTCGCGATCTAAACTTTTCATTTCTATTACATCGCAATTGCGAATAACCCAAGACAGGTCGGTTTGGTTTGCAGTGAAATTCTCGGGCTACGCATTTGCTGACGAGCCCCAAACAGTTGTACAGAGGATGCTCGAGGAATCCATTGCATTCAAAACCGACTTGCAAGAAAGTTTTTAAAAATGGCTACGTGATAAAACGAAAGATATATAGAAATGCCTCGTTGTACATGATTTAAGATGAGTGCGCGTAACGTATTTTTCGGTTTTTTATTTTGAATTTATTTATTCGTTTTGCTCTTGTTTGTTGTGGTCGATTATCTTTTGTTTTTATCGATTGTTTATTGCTTGCGTTTAATGCGTAAATTTTGCTTTCTTTTCTTGCATAAAAAGTTTAAATTTGTTGCACGTTTCTTTATTTTTAACAATCTGACAAAAAAGAGTAAAGTACAAAAGCTCTCGAGTTGTCAGAGGAAAAAAAAATTCAATAAAGATCTCTTGTGAATGGCAGTCGCCTTTTGTTTTCATTCTTTGTTTATTTTTCACTGTTTATTGTTTATTGTTTTTATTGTTTTGTTGCAGAAGAAATGGAGATTTGTTATGCATTCAATTATACATTAATGTAATAGCAAAAGTAATGTATTTCTAATAAAGGGGCAATTTTTAAATGAAAGTTAATTTAAAAAAAATAAGTGATAAGTGATAAATGAAAACCAAAAATCGTCTATTTGGGAAAAAAGGAGAAAAGATAAATTAATCACATGCTGAAAAAAAAAACAAAGAAATGTAACAAGAAAATAAAACCAATGGATAATTTAAAACAAAACAAAAGAAGTCAATATAATTAATCTTTATAGATTTGTTTAATAAAAGTAGCGTAAATTTCTTAAAAAAAATCAACGGAGAACTTGCAAGGGATGGGAATCGGAAACGAATGAAACAATAAAACGATAAATGCTTCTCTAATCGTAAGATTAAAAAAATCTAATTAAAAAAACAACTTGAAATGCTACATCTTTGAAAGTGTGACAAATAAAATAACGAAATAAATCAGATAACAAGAAAATTAAATGGCGGATTAAGAATTCCCAAAAGTGTTCTCGACCACAGCCACAAATAAAATTATCAAAAAACATTTAAGAACTGATATAAAATACAGTTTAAACAGTTGAATTGGAAACTAGTTGCATTGTGCATATGTTTCCGACTCAAAGTGAGACATACGGTATCAAGGTATCATGCAAGGAAAACGTAAAAATTAGGTCTATGATTGTTTTTTTTTTATCATCTACTTAATTTATTATTCTACTATGCAAAATAAAATAGTTTTCGTCTTTATTATTATTTTTTTTTATTTTAATAGATACATGGTGATTTCTGCCTGCCGCCTACCTTATGGTGCAACTTCTAATTTTCGAATTTTTTTATTATCACTTCAGGGCAGGAACTTTTTGATTCATCTTTTGTATGCACTTCTTTCATATTTTCTTATACTTCTAAAAATATTCATCGAAACAATACGTTAGCCTTCATTTCATGTAGGTTGTTGAACTGCGCTCGTTTTGGGGGAGGTTGGTCGTTTCGGGCAATTTTGGTCGCGTAACAAAGTTAACGTTAATTCGACGAGATTAAGGATGCGATTATCACTTCAAGTAAGATCAAGCATGTTTGTTTTTGCATGAATGGGTGTTGCAGACGACGTGAATGAGTCATTCATGAGCTGGCGGTGTCTCCCTTGAAAGTGGGTTGTCCTCTCATCAACAGTCCGCGTTGAAACCCGCGAGGATATCCGCCGCCCAGACATGAGGTCACGTGCTGCAGCACACTTACAAGATTATCGCAGCCAGAGAATGTCTAATAAATGGGATGGGAGGACATGATAACTTGAACGCACCACTATTGCTTGTAGTACAGGCGATGCTTTCAAATGCACACACTAGAAGTACCAAGTGATTTTTTTTAATTGTTTATCAACTCTTGCCATGGAATATTTGGATGGCATGTCTTAGCTTTATTGTTAAACAGTATCAAGGAGTGCAATGACGTACTTTTCACTTAAACTAAGACATACCGTCCAGATTTCATGGCAAGAGAGTTGATAAATAAAATAAATAAGTAGTATTATTATAAGAATTGTTCGATGTGGAACAAAATGTAATTTGCAGAAAGAATGCATAAAAAAGTGAAGGTAAAGGTGTATGTACATTTGTAATTCGATAAGAAAGGACTTCTTTTTGAATTCTGAATTTCTTCGATTTTGCACAACGTTGAAAGATACTGCCCACAACTTCAGCGCTTTAATAGTAAATAATCAGTTTCGTAAGTTGTCACGTGCAAATAATTTAGTGCCGTTACAAAATGGCTTCTTTGAAAGAGAAGAAAATAGGGGTTGCGCCGTACATCAGGCGCGCCCGTTTTGAAAGCGAGTTCAAACTTGTTTAGGAGTGAATTATTTTTGATAGAATTACCACCTGCCCTATATCATAAGCTAAATTTTCACCACAGAAGTTTAAATAACGTACTGGTAGAATGCGTTCATTTGTACGCATGATTTTAGTTAAAAAAATTAATTTCTTAAGCTTCAAGGTGCGCAAGTTTTGTGTGCTTTTAAGAATCAACGAGTTATTGGCAAAAGTTATTGCTAAATCTAATTTGTTTTATTAACTCAAGCCTAATTAATTCAAAATACACGCTAAATTAAATGTATTGTTCTTAATTCTATGGCAAATAGCCTTACATTTAAAATAAGTGCACATGTTTTGGATTGTTCATTCCGGAGTTCCACAAGAGACGGTTTCAGGACCCCTGCGTTTTGCATTGCAAGTTCCAGTCTTCTGGGATCTTTTTTGCTCTTAAGTTTATGTTATCGTTCTTATTTCATTTTTTCTTTCGCTATTTTCCGCATCAAATAAATCATGGTATTTATACCTCTATTATTTACTTTTGTCTCTGACATCTGAATTATCCTTTTTTAAGGGTAAAAAGATTTCTTTCTAAATATTAAATAAAAACTGGTTAAATAGGAAATTTCTGAGTTACATAAGGCCATCTAGATTTTATACTTCTATGAAATAATTCAGCGTAGGGATGTGTACGTATTTTCAGCTTGTGCTTTATATGTAATTCACGCCTCTTCCGGTCGAGCCACGCATCGATTTTTTTTTGTTAAATCAAAGAGGGTTTGAATATCAAGGGTGATAAATTTAAAATCATTGTTGAGATGATATAAACTAAAATCGAAGTGGACTCCTCTCCGCACGCTTGCGTTCGCAAGCCGACGCAGTTGCACGGAGGAGGGCGTTGCGAACCTACGTGAAATTGGTAGGATTAATTTTCCGCAAATTGTTAATAGATATTTTTATTGTGTGGAAACTATTTTAAGCGAGGTAGCAGACGGATATGAGAGAGAGGATGGGGCTGGCAGACTCGGGCAGTTAGCATGCCGGCCGCGCGTAGACCGCCTGTCTGTTGGGCCTTCCGGTTCATAACGCATCCTGCTCCTTGAAGTTTTCAAATATCCTCAGACGTTTTAATTGCAAAATAAATAACGTGCGCCTTACAATTTACAGAAATAATCATTATCGAAATGTCGCGTAGTCTTTAAATCGATATATATTAAATGTTTTCAGATTTTCAGAAGGTGTTTAAAAAAGGATATAACGAATGTCCTCGATCTTTGACTTGAACTTCCGCTTTCATTTTCATGCGAAAATCGCACTCTTTTAGAACTCGTTATACAAATAACGACTTTTTATTTTGATTTGCCGAAAAAGGCAACCAAAGGAACACCAAATTTACAATCAGTTACTTTATTTTAAGTTTTTAGTTCACACCCGTAGCGAAATAAGCTGAAAACAAAAACAAAATAACAAATAAAAAGGAAGAAATATAAGCTCGTATGCGTAAGAAAATAAATTGTCTGCTTTCATTCATTCACTCTAAAACGTAAGGAGTATAAAGCTCTGAATATTTTACGCCCAGGATCATTTCAACCCCAATGTAATTCTTTTAGTTGCATCCGTGTCAGCTTTCGCGAATGCGTCACTCGCACGTTCCTTCGGGAAGAAAAGAGATAGTTGGGGGAGAAGGGAGTTCCTAGACATGATATAATGTATAATTTAGATACATATGTGAGTGGATTTGAAGTGTTTAACCGTGTGCCGGCAGATGCTCCCGGTAGCTCATGTTAGGTTAGGCCAGCACGTGTGGATTGTGCGTGTTCATCTTCCGCCTTCCTCTGTTACTTTGCCTACCTGTGAATGTGAACATTTGTCCAAATACATAATCGTTATATACATATATAATTTAGGGTATTACACACCAAACTTGTTTTGAAAAATTTCAGTACGCTGTTTAATATGATGCACCCTGTATATATTTTAAAGAAAAACGAACTTATTAATAATGAATCATTTTAATATAAGACCTATGGTGGATTTCACAAACGTTACTTAAATTTAATCATGGGTTAAAAGTAAACGTTGCTATGGTTACATTTGCTGAAGGTATAGGAATGATTATTCTTAAGCATTGATTAAATTTAATTGACTTTTGTGAAACCTAGCGATGTGTTGTACAACAAGGGAAAATCTCCCTTTTCTAGTTAACCTTACGCAACAAGGCCAGGCCTCTACAAACTCGAAGTTATAAAAACTAAAAGATGTGTTGATAACGCCTGCCGCACGCCATGAAAACTACCGCTACTTTTGTACACCATTCTATACATAATGCGAAGGATTGTTGGTTAGGGATGAAGTGTACACCCCGGGCGGATGTTGCACCGGCAGCAGCTGCTGCCTTAAATACTCTCGCGCCCCCGCGCAATATAATTTGCTATTCTGGAGAGTTTATAAGAGAACGTGTAGAAAAGTAAGTGGTCTTGTAAGGGATTAAATAACACCACACGGCAGTGAGTAAACAAAGAAAAATACAGGAATACTTATTACTATTTTGGTCCATATTCCTAGTGAGTTAGTGCAGCAGTAAAAATGTAAAGAGTTTTTGTTCGTGACAATTTTGGTTAAATAAGAACCAATTGAGGATTTCGCAACTACTAAACGCATCAATTCACATCTGCACATATATTTTTTTTAATATTCATTATAATTACATAACGCTGCAGAATAATACGAATATATTCCACCGAGGTCTATCTGTTTGTAATCTCGGCACAATGGATTCGCTGTAACTAGCAAATACAATGAAAAATCATGCAGCGTTTGTAGACAAATAGAGAAATAGGACAATGGAATTCCGACGACAGGAAAGCCGCTTTTATCTAATGTTAAGCAGGTCGACAAATTCTTTAATTACAAATCCTTAAATTAATCCAATTAACACGAAAAAAAAAATTACAAAAGTAATACAATTGTTAATTAATAAGTTGGAGCTTCCCACAAGAAAGACAGCATTAGGATCAGTAGGCCACAACATAAAGTATCATCACAATGGCTTGGCTTAGAGAAATAATTATCTGAGGAAGGCGATGAAGATTTGTCAAAATTAACATAAACTGTAAACCGATAGGGCAATTAAAAAAAGCTGGCCAATGTGAGGGGGAACTTAAAAGCACAAAAAATAAATGTCGCACGCGCACCCTTGGAACGATAAAAATAGGCAATTTAAGGATTTTTAATGGGGTTTTTGGTTTTCCTAAAAAAAAGTAACTTTAAATCACGCTTGTTACATTTTATTATAAGCAGCTGCTTCACATTTGATGAAAGTATTTTTAAAAATAAGTTTACACATACGAGTATGCTCGTAGTTTCTGTAAATTAAATTTTGTTGGACATATTTGACGTATAAATTTTACGACGTTGTCATTTTGTGCCAATTTATTAAAGATTCAAAACGTAATGAATCAATAATGAAGAAAATTGGTATCAGAAGCAGAGTCAAGTTTATTACCTAAAAAATCCAGAGCAAAGTACAAGAAAACTTACCAATAGTTCCATGGCTGGAGAAATGAAAAACATGTGCAAGGAGCAAATGAAGATATTCTAATTGGGTACTTTTTTGAAAAGGTTTGTTTTATTTATAAGATTTATTAGCACCAATTTTTAAATATTCTTAGGTGAAAACTCTTAAAGCTTCAACGCTATGGTCAGTGCACTCGATGCTGAGAAGTACTTTACAAATAAATGAAAATTTCTGCATATAAAAAATTGCTGGCTTACCTGAAACTTCAAAATAACGGTTATGTGACAAAAAATCGAGAATTCTATCGATGGATAGTGTGAAGGAGTCTTTAGAAAAAGCTCCTGATGACAGTTTTCTGTTTACGAACATAGTGTTGTTGATTGCTTTGCATGGAGCACGTCGGTTGGAAGAATTACGTTTACTAAAAGTGGATAATGTAGAAGATTGCGGCCATATTTTGGCCATAACATTACATAACACGAAAACAAAGAAAAAACGAGTCTTTACAATTACATCGGAAGATGGAGTAAACGGAAGTGAGCTTTACAAAAAGCATTTGAATTTGAGACCCAAAAATGTGGACCATCGCAGATTATTTAATAATAATAATTTATTAGTTCAGTTGATCGCGCAAGCGATATAGAACACGTCACATACTATCACTTAACTATTTAAATATTTAAATATGTATAAGAGTCTAATTACATTTAAAAAAATAACATATACGACAAAGAACATATAACAGTTAATGGTGATACTCCTTAAGGTATTCAGCCAATGAGTAGCAACATTTATCATTCAACCACAATTTAAGTTTACTTTTAAACATTGACAATTTACAAATTTTCCTCAAAAAAAACGGAAGATGATTATAGATCTTTATGCAACTATACTGTGGTCCTTTTTCAAACAATGACAGTTTATGAAGAGGAAAGGTTAAGTTTTTACTTGACCGGGTAGGATATCGCTGCTGGATGTCTTCATTCATTGTAAATAACATTGGGTTTTTCCTTACAAATACCGCGCATTCATAGATAAACAAATCGAAAACAGTTAATACTGCAAGTTTTTGAAATAGGGGCTTACAGTGAGCAAGAAAACTTGTGTTACAAATATTGCGTACAATTCGCTTTTGGATAGAAAAGATGCGATTTACATATGCCGATGTCCCCCAGCACATTAACCCAAATATTAGCAAAATAAAATAATTTAACATCTAGGTCAACAATGTTTCTAATTTTAAATATAAGATGGTTTAGAGAGCATAGTTTTGTATATGATAGTTCCATTTTAGATATTCATCAACATGCAGGCCCAAGAATTTTATAACCTCAACCTGCTTAACAGATACTTCATTCATACGTACTAGTAAGCTCATAGGTATAGATTTATTAACTTTAAAATGGATCAATTGTGTTTTGTTTTGATTCAAGATCAATGAGTTTTGTTGACAATATTTAGACATGTTGTTTGCTGCATCAGTAGCATATTCGACAAGATTTTTTATAGAATTGCTAGTAGTAGCTATAGAAGTGTCGTCAGCAAACTGACATGTAAGAGCATTCTGAAATGAAGAGCTTATATCGTTGACAAAAATGACATACAAAAGAGGGCCAAGAATTGACCCTTGTGGAACTCCAGACATAATATTAAGCGCTACTGAATGGGCCTTATTGGCAGAAACTATTTGGGTCCGATTCGAGAGGTAAGATTGAAACCACTCCAACACAGAGCCACGAACACCATATGCATCTAATTTTTTTAAAAGCTTTTTATGATCGACAGTGTCGAAAGCGCTACTATTGTCAAAGAATATGCCCACGGCGGATTTGTTAATATCTAAACACTCGTAAATGTATTTAAGGAAATTGTGAAAAGCCATTAGAGTCGATTTGTTAGGTAGGAATCCAAATTGAGAAGATGATAATAATTTATTTTTAAGTAAGTAGTTAAGTAACCTTTCAGCCATACATTTTTCAAAAATTTTTGATGGGCCGGTAATATAGAGATTGGCCTATAATTAGTAATATGACCTGCGTCGCCTTTTTTAAACACTGGTATGACTTTAGCAATTTTGAGAGGTGTAGGAAAACACCCTTGTTTAAAAGATGCGTTTATTATGTGTGCTAAAGGCCCACAAATAATATCGGATACAGTTTTTAAGAGGGAACAAGGTACACTGTCTACACCAGCTGAATTTTTCTGTGCAACAGATTGAATGATGTTGAAGACTTCACTATCGTCCACCGGATAAAGGTACATTGACTGACTAGTCATACTATATATATTAGAGTTGGATGAGTCTAAATTTACGTTGTGTCTCGTGAAGTACTTATTAAATAAATTGGCTATTTCAATATCGTTCAACAGAGTTCCGTTGTCACTTTTTATAGATATTTTGTCGTGGGCAGAAGATTTAGTATTTTCATTGATAATATTCCAAGCAGTTTTACACATATTAGTGGAATTTAATAAAATGTCTGAGTAGAAGCTTTTTTTTGTCTGAGATATAACTTTTTTATGATGTTTTTTTAAAGCGAGTATATTCCTCGTTTTCGGCTAAAGAACCGCTGGTTCTCCATTTAATAAACAAATCAGAAAGTTTTTTAGAATTCGATTTAATTTCATTAGTTACCCAGTTTTTATTTTTCTTGGAATATAATTTAAATTTAGTTAGAGGAAATGCATCATCAAAGTGCTTCATAAAGATATCTAAAAAACATTGATATTTCGATTCAACATCAGTAGTATTGAATATTAAGATCCATTCTTGATGCTGAAGTAGTTCTCTAAATTTTTGTTTGTTTTTCGAATTGATACGTCTATGCATATGGTTAGATTCATCTGGAAATTTAAGGTTCTTAAAAGTTAAGTTAAGAGTTACCTATACTGCAAAGTGGTCGGAGAACCCTGGACATATGATGCTTCCTTTGGAGCGTATATTACTGTCATTATTGATAAATATGTTATCTAATTGGGTTTTAGTAGTCAGACCTACACGTGTGAATTCTTCAATCATCGGCAGAAAACCAAAGCAGTGCAACAGGTCAATTATATCACTAGATTCGCTACTATTAGGGTTGGAGAAATTGACATTAAAATCACCACATATAACGACTCTACAATTAGCAAATTTTAGAATCTTTGAGATAATTTCCTGTAGGAATATACAAAAAGAATTTACATTTCCAGAGGGTGATCTATACAAGGAAACAATAATAAATCTCATATCACGAAACAAACATTCACAAATACAATACTCAAACTCTTTCTCTTTACAATTTATACTTAGATTAATCGCAGAGGCGTAGTGAGTTGATTTTACATATATCGCAACACCACCGCCTTTGTACAAGGAACGACTAAAACTATTCGCAAGTGTATAATTGTTTAAACAAGGTTTTTCAAAATCTTTAAGCCAGTGTTCAGTGACACAAAACACATCAGGATCATTGTCCAGAAGATCAATAAGATCTTGTTTATTGTTGAAACTTTGTACGTTAAAGGAGACAATTATGAACATGTCAACTCGAGGAGTGTCTATAAATTGCCTACTCCTTGTCCTAATAAAAAACCGTTGTCTTCACTTATTTTGTCTTGGTGAGTCTGGTCGACGAGTTGAGTATCTGATATGTCTGGCGATGTTTGAATGGAAGCTGTGGGTAAAATAAAGTTGGCTAATAAAGGACTAATACGTTTCTTTGCTTGATACTTCAAATGTACTCCATCAAAAGCATAATCATCCAAGGAGATCACGGTATTATTACAAAAAACTTCCACATGCTCATATTTTCCTGCTAAATTGAAAATTTCATAGTTTAATCGTTCAATAATATCGTTGATTTGCTTATTATAACATCTGAATGGTACCGTAGATATTATAATGTTGGTGTGTGTCGTATTATTCATAACAAACTAAAATTTTTACAATAAACCACCAATAGAATCATCATCATACAATTGCATATGTCATTTGTTCCAGCCATCAGGTATATGTGATCACACTTACCAGAATCTTTCACTAATTGGTCAATATTGTTAGTTACATCGTTTAATTTGGCATTGGGTTTCACTAATCCAGAAATTGAGACCTTTGGTAAGTTGTCATTCAAAAGAGAGCTCATGTGCCTTCCATGGCTGTCGCTTAAAACTAGTACTTTTTTACGTATTTTAGGAGTATTACTAGTAGCTAGTGTGGGTAGTGCACTTACATTTTTCGATGTATATTTTGAAATATATTGGTTTTTTATTATGGACGTTTGAGACTCATTATCTAACATTTTTGGCATCTCTGTTTGAGTCGATATTGAAGTGCGAATTAAATTATATGGGTTTATTTTGTCTATGAATTTTGAATTTTATATTTTATAGACAGGGCAAGTGCACAAAGGAACCAACTGATATAAACACCTTCTACAATTTACCAAAGAAAACTTCTTCGTACTTAGGGCTACCCAAGCCGAACAGCTTCACAGGCCATTGTTTCCGAAGGACATCAGCGTCCTTTTTGGCTGACAGTGGAGCTGACATCCAAGTTTTGAGGGAACAGTGCGGCTGGCGTAGTAGTGCTGTTGCAGAAGTCTACGTCGAAGATAGTACCGAAAATAAAGTAAAAATTTCAAATTGTAATTCGACTGAAACGCAATCTTCGACCTCTGAAATGTCAACATCAATAGTAGCAGCAAGTGAAGTAATAAATTCTAATTTGTCAGTGTCTGCGTTGCAGTCAGTTTCCTCATCTTCTGGTGTAATATTTAATAACCTAACAAATTGTTCATTTACAATTTACGCTAATAAATAAAATGAATGAAAAAAAGTGTTGCTAACTGAAATCGTAAAAAAAAGTGTTGATAACGAGAATAGTCCCACTTTTCTTCACGATTTTGATTAAATATGTGCCACTTTTCTGTCAACTACACGAAAAATGATGACAGCATGCCTTCGTTAAAAGTAATTTTAAAAGTCTGTCAAATGCTGTCATTGATAATTTGTATCCAGATTGATAATTTTCACCATTTATGACGTGCAACGAAAATTATACTATACAGCTGCTTCGTTAATCTGCTGCTCTTTCTTAACCATGGACGTATCATCGTTCTCAGTATAATTTTTCATTATTTCTCGAAAGCAAAGCCTAGAGATTTTTTTAAATATTTTTCCCGTATTCTTGTGTTTTAGTGGTTTTTTTTCTTTTTTCTTTAGGCGGAGTATAAGAAAATACAACGTAATTACAAATTTACAAAGTGCATACATGAAGGGTAGATCGACTGTAATAGTTGTGTGTAATATATAGTTATTCGCAGCATTCTGGAAGCACTTTCAGTGAAAGAAAAGGTGTTGCGGATTTGTTTGGACCTGACTAAAGACCTTCAACTGTGCAAATTACAATAATTCATTACACAAACCTCATAAATTAGGTTGCACAGACGTAATAGACGATACTATTAAACCTTATCTTACGAATAGGAACCAATTTGTATAAATAACAGAGATACAAAAGAATTCGAAACCGACAAAGAAAAAATCTGCAGGGATCAGTTTTAGGGCCCCTGTTGTTCTTAATACACACAAATGCTTGTGATGTTTACTTTTCAAATAATGAAGCCACATTTTCTTAACTGAAGAAATGATGGAAAATTTTATTTGAAACTGTTGAAAAGGAATTATTTTCTATTGGATTTTACTAAACCATTATATTCATAAAATATTTATACGTTTGGGTCGGACACAGAAGACAAATTGCAGTACTAATTTGATAATATAAGGCGGTCCACGTTAAACCCCTAATCCCTCAACACAATCCAATCAAATTAAGCCCCAAGTCCTGTGGCGGACGATTGCAGGGGCAATTAGTTAATGCCTGAATGGTCATTCAGTGAAGCTCGGCCGCACATGAATCGTTTCAATCCCTGACTGTCGCTAAATAACTCAATTCCGTAGTTGTCCGTGTTCAGCACATTTGCTTGTTTACCGACGTTTGCTGACAGATTAAGTGGAAGGAAACCGCCATACTCCATATGGTACGGGCAGGTGTCTGATAATTATCTTAGTATTTGACAATGTTTGGGTTAATGCTATATCCAATAACATCAAAATTACAAACATACTATTTCTACCATCAATAATTCAATATTCAAATTGAAATTTGCCAAATGCAAATGACAATGAAGAAAATTATTAAAAGTGTACGTGTGTATGCAATTAAATGCAAATTCATCTCGTTTCATTGCCTCCACAATAAAGATAAAACCAAAAAGAATTATGATAATATTTTTCTTTGAAATTAAGGTCCGCTTTGATGTCGCACGCTGCGGCGGAACCCAGCCACAACAGACAAATCCCCTGAAGAACAAGAGTTTATGGTAGACACCTTGTGCCACTTCCGAGTGTGGGTGTTAAATTTCATTTTACGATGTTTGCACGATGACAGATGCGCACGAGGACATTCTATACGTATAGCGAGCGTTCTTGTAGCTACCACTTCTTTTATATGCTATTAGCCACATTGTGGGCAAACTCGTACGCAAATAAATACCATGTTTCAGCGTGAAATTTGCAGATAAATTCAGATTTGCATCGATTTGTATGGAGTGGTTTTCTTAAGTATACTTAAGACTCCGTTGCAATTAACTAACCTCATATTCAGCAAATCGCTTTTAACTGCGCACAGAAAAACAGATTCACTTACTAGAATTTCTTTAACAGTGTTAATTATTGTTTATGTTAATAACTATGCAAATTGCTTAAAAACGCAGTACTTATGTTAATCTATACTTTATCCTTTAAGTTGGGAAAAAATCGATAATTTTTCTTTCGAAAGTAAAATAGTACCACAATTGAAAATAACTAGTTAAGTAGAACTTGAGACATAGATGAAATGGGATCCTTACTTGAGATTCAAGTTAGACCATGAACGCAGGCGTAAGTGACTTCGCTTGCGTTTTTAACTCCGCGGAGATTTGTCTGTTCTATATTTGGCACCTTTGCAGACACCACCCTGACCCGCTGACCCTGTGTCGTGTCGCCGCACTTCCGCTATGCTAATGGTTTTAATCACCCTCCCTACTGCGATGCGTCTTTGGTTATATGAACTACTTTCGTGACCATATGTGACACGTGCAAAAACACCACAGCCAGTTTGGAGAGGTTTAATCCTCGAGGAATGTGTGGAATATTTGAAGGATTACCAAAATAAAATGCAAATAATAAAGCAAAAAATTCAGGATGCCTGATGCAGGATCAATTATTAAGCAGAAAGTGGGAGAAGAATTAAAGAAAAGTAAAATAAAAGTCATAAGGTACTGAGTTAGATTCAATCGCAACCAGAGACAGGAACAAAGAGTCTGCAATTAATGCCTTTATTGTTAGGGATTTAAGGATCAAACTTCTTACTTATTTAATCCTTGTTCCTTGCGGCTGTAAGGATGGGTGGAATTGAATTACTCACTTGGTCTCTTTCTTTAAATTTCTTTCCATAATCTGCCCTGTATCCTTTGGCTTATTTCTGTCTCTTTTTTTCTGCTACATTCCTTAATTCTTTCCTCCATATTTTTCTAGGCCTGCTTTCTTTCTCTCGCTTTCCTATGTCGTCTATTATTCTTAGCGTTTTATGCCCTCACATCTTCATTACATGCCCAGACCATCTCCATCAAATCCAAACGTAAGAACTGGTGTAACTACTTTCTTGAATATTTGATTTTTTTCTGTTTGGTATTTCTTTCTTGAGGAATGTGTGGAATATTTGAAGGATTACCAAAATAAAATGCAAATAATAAAGCAAAAAATTCAGAATGCCTGATGCAGGATCAATTATTAAGCAGGAAGTGGGAGAAGACTTAAAGAAAAATAAAATAAAAGTCACTAGGCACTGGGTTAGATTCAATCGCAACCAGAGACAGGAACAAAGAGTCTGCAATTAATGCCTTTATTGTTAGGGATTTAAGGATCAAACTTCTTACTTATTTAATCCTTGTTCCTTGCGCTCTAAGGATGGGTGGAATTGAATTACTCACTTGGTCTCTTTCTTTAAATTTCTTTCCATAATCTGCCCTGTATCCTTTGGTTTATTTCTGTCTCTTTTTTCTGCTGCATTCCTTACTTCTTTCCTCCATATTTTCTAGGCCTGCTTTCTTTCTCTTGCTTTCTTATGTCGTTTATTATTCTTAGCGTTTTATGTCCTCCCAACCTCATTACATGCCCAGACCAACTCCTTTCAATCCAAACGTAAGAACTGGTGTAACTACTTTCTTGAATATTTGATTTTTTTCTGTTTTGGTATTTCTTTCTTGGCTAGGAATGTTTTTTTGATTTTATAATTGAATCTAAAGCTTCTATTTCCTTGCCCAGTTTGCCGTCTTCAGCTATCTTTCATCCCAAGTATTTAAAGTCTAATTTTATTTTATCTTTCTCAGCTTTATTGCTTATAAAGTTATTTTAGTCTTTGTGTTATTTAGTTTTATATCAATTTTTCCCAGGTTTCTGCCACAGATCATTCAAAGCGTTCTCGTCACTGGCAATCACCACCATGTCATCTGCAGGTGCAAGTTCTGATTGCATATTCCATTAACCTACTCTATACAGCTTCGCTTATCTTTTTGCTTCCTTAATTCCCTTTGTTCAACACTAAAAGAAAAGCAGTGGAATCAACCCTATCTCATCCTCTCTGTTGTTTCACACATATGCGATTCTTCTTGTTTTACTCTAACGAGGTTCTTTTTTCTTTTAGAAGATTCAAATTGTTACTGTAAGTTGGACGTTCAGACCTTTTGGCAGAGACACTTTTGACTAAAATTTTATCACACAATGATGGTGGTGGAAATCATCAAACCCAGTAGCCCCACGATATCTAAAGACTCTACTGAATGTTTATCCGGAATGGAACTACCTCAGCAACGATGGAAGACATTAAAAATGATTATCTTCATTCTGTGATTGAAGAATGCAGGTCTTCGTGATATAAACTTGCGGAGGTTATAGTCCTAGCCTCTTTGAATGAAAAAACAATAACTCACACGATATTTGACAAATTTAATGAACTCTACCGTACATCCTTCATCTTTCAAGTTCGAACACATTATAAGAGATTGCCCTCTAACAGCATTTGGCAATTAAGTGAATAACAGAACAGAAATGGAGTAAATTAAATTCTTGCGGAAAATCAGTGAGTAAGATGAAAAAAACTAACATAATGTAACAATTTCAGTAAATTTCATAACAAAAAAAGTGAAAGGTAAGATGTCATCTGGTTGTGGTAGACGTCAGGGCTAAGTCAAAGTAAAGTTGCATTGTTAAGGCAATTAAAACCTCAAGATCTAAGAATATATTGAAGTCACCTCATTATGTAGAGGTATTAATGAGTTCATTGATTTAAATCTAACTAAAATGTATGTTCCTAGAGTATCTATTTATGTTAGATGTAAGTGTACTCTTTACGATTATATCTGCGGATATATCGATTGTTTATTAATGCGTTAGTCATCGAAAACTTCGGCGATCACCTACCAAATTTGCATGGCGCATCCTGTGTCTATTAGTATTATAATCAATTTGTGAATGAGCGACACATAAAAATCAGAATCTCATTTTAGTCAATGGGTTACCTTGACTGGGGTCAGTCGGTTTGCCGGAAACACCGACAGACAAATTAGGACAGGTCCTATTGACAATCGGACGTCGCATTTGGTCGTTGTTTGTTGCTGCGACTCTCATATGTGGCGGTTTGGTCCCTAGCGGTTCCATAAAAAGCGAAATCATCGCTCGTAAATCTTGTGTTGGAAGATTACAGGAAGTCGTACGGGAACTGATAACAATTGCAATTATTCTTGTTTATTGGATGATTGCCATAAAGACAAAGTCCACAAGATTATTAGCAAAACTAATGATGAAAGGGAAACTTAGTTTTTCCATTATTACTGCAGTTTTGGATTAGGAGGAAAAAAAAACAATGACTGCTAAGATGTATGAAGGTTTTCAATTTTAAACCATACGAAGCGTTCAAGTATGAAATTGATTTCACGAAGCTAAAACAATGTTAAATTCATTAACAAGAAATATAATAAGACGGTAGCAAAATGTAGTCGTTGGCAAACAGTAGACAAATATCCTGACCTAATGCAGACATTAGCCAGGTGGTTCTGCAGACGGGTCATAAGCAACACTGCCCCGGTGCTCTATGACCTTATCGCTCTCTAAAAGGAGGTCGTGGTGTTAGGGCTGAGGAAAAGGAATCCAGCTGTCCAGCACGCGGTGCACACGCGTCTGCATCCTGTATCCCGCAAATTATACTCATTCATTCAGGTTATGATAATGATATGTGACGAGTTGCATATGAGGAAATGAAACATGTTGTGTCTCAATATGAAAATGGGCAAATCAAATTTAAACCTACAACTTTTCCAAAAGTAAAGAAGTATGTTTATAATGTAGAGTCATGTACTCGATGTCAAGGTGTATATATTCAAAGATGTATCATTAGGGTGTTTTTATTTATAAGTAGTTAAAAAACCTACGAACGTAAATTACGATCAGGTAGTCTGTGAATTTGTAGAAGGGCGACGGATAATATTACAAGTCTGACGTGTGGCTGATCGACACATGGCCCTTGTGAACAGTTGTGCGACCCCACACTGGATCTAATTGATTGGAAATTAGGATCTTATTCATTTCTGGTCATGTGTAAACGCGCAACAAACTTGTTTTTTTTTTTAATATGACGTAGAATGATTTTCGACCTCTTTGTTAGACTTGTTTGTTTAGTATTTTATTGCTATTTTTGATGAGTTTGATTTGTCATTATTAAAAAACGTTTCTTGATACTTCAAAGCAAGCCTGAATCATCCTGAAATGTTATTTACAAGCACTGCGTACAGACTTGTACAAACAAGGCTTATAAAGTGCGTCCTGGGCTTTAGACTTTTATTAGTACGTTTTGGGTTGAAAGTTTTTGAATTTTTTTAATAATAACGGTTACAGCCATGCGGTAAAAAGCACGACGTAATCAATCTAGAGGATGATGAAGTGTAGTAAGTATGGTTCAAGTAGTTACGGTGACAGCTGGCGGGCGGCCACGCAGATCATTTCTCGCAAATACACCTGCTCGTGCACCCCCGCCCGCCCTTACAATATCACCACCGTATTATATTTAAACTATCGTCTGGTTTCGTCCTGAAATACTGACCATGGTTGACAAATTTTATTTCATTAAAGAAAAATTATTTGATTTCTGTAGCAACATTGTAAAGATGCGTATACACTTGGAAACTAGGAAAAGTCTAGCGATCGTTGTAGTACAACTAGTTAGGCACAAGAACTTCTGCTGGTATAACATATTCAGTTGAATCAGTAAACTTTTTAATGTATTCCTTAAAAATATTGTATTATCAAGAATATTTATGAAACTTATAAATATGTAATAATAATCTGCAGTAGTTAAAAGGTAATTTAATACCGGTTAGTTGGCAATGAAGCTTCTTAAAGTTTTCATCGCGTCATACGATATGATGCCAATAATGATTACGTACTTCAGGACGTAGCTTTATCTGAAAGAGCTATCAGCCTTAATGGCACGTGAATTGAACGGGTGGTCCTCCGTATCGTCGATAAGGGTCGTTAGCACGTTTATGTAAGCGCATAACGGAGGCCGTTATTCTTTTATAATATTCCGGTCCATCACGTCAGTACCGAATTGATATGCACGAGGTTATTTTATAATTCCTTTCGAAGGAAAATATTTGGAACAGCAGAAGTTTTTTTTTAATAATATGAAGGGTATATTGAAGAGATGGAATCAACAGCTTTCATTTTATTTTTTATCAAAACACTTCTGTGGATGGGAATTTGAATACGTAAACGGATTTTTTAGAAAGACGTAATCAGTCATATTCATAGGCGTCCAATTTGGAGGACGAGGCGTTTCATTTTGAGGTTCTGAAGTTAACCTGAAACACTCTGTATGATACCTCGTGTCATCTCTTTATCAGAGTGTAAAGCAAACGTTTGTGTGATCAGAGTGTAAAATGAAGAAAAAAGAAGAACATGGTCTCGGCAGGTGACAGAAACAGTTCAATTGCAACGCCGGTATTTACTAACTCAGCGGCGTCTTAGTAATACAAACATAACCACAACCACAAAATTACGTGTTCTTCGGAAATGCACTCGCGCTTAAATAAATATTATAAATAAGGAAAATATTATAATTTGAATTTTTTTGATACCCATTCAATCAATCAAAATCACTTTTGTGGAGAACTTGACACGAGATTCTCGTGATAAGAGTAATTTACACAACCTACAGGTTTCATCAATGCAACTTCAGTTATCCCAAATTATAAAATGATTGAATTCAAGTAATTTTTGTATACCAACAAGTAGAAGAACGAGCAAATTTAGAAATAAAACGAGATAAACAAAATTTTATTGAACCCCTGTGATCCTTAAAGATTCAAATAAAGCAACAGAAGAAGGTTTGGTATTTTTAGTGTTCCTTTGCATCTCGAGTGCAAAAATATTAAATTCGGGATGCCAGGATCCCTAATAATCTAATTCCCTTCACAAGCACACCATGAACCATAAACAGAAAATTTTTTCTAGGATATTAAAACCACGAAACGTAACGCATTCTGTTCATTACAATATTAAACTGTTATTTTCAGAAAACATTCCAACGATGTTACTAATAATTCTATCATTGGAAAATTGAGTGTTCGATGCAATCATTAGGTGGGTATGAGGTCTAGAATATGTCATGCTTCCTTTGATTGTTAAATTCAAATTCCTTGCTACTGAAGGCCTTTGGTATTAAAAATTGATCACCAGGATTCATGCTGAAGACATTTACGCTCCCATATCACTAAAAAAATTGCATTTCTCTGTCCAGCGCCAATAAGGACGTTATTAGCAGGTTTACAAATTCAGGAATTCGTTATAAGTTAATTTTGAGTGCAAACTGCCAGTTTTAAGTCGAAAATTGGCCGCACGATGTCACTACCTAACCTGTTCTTATTGGTAGAGTTACCGATGGTGGTATTTACGATCAGAAAGGATAAAATTATTCGAGTATTCGTTACGTTGTGATATAGCTATTATTAGTTGTTTATTTTTTTGATTCCTTGATTTAATCAATAAATAGACGCTTCATGTTTCATCTGTACAAGGTGTCCCAGGAATAAGTACTCAAACGAATATGGTAGAAAGTAGAGGAGATTTAATCGATAAAAAAACTTATATATGCAACTTTTTTCGTTAGTTTTCGCTCATATCTCAGAAAAAATTTTAGTTTTTCTGGCGAAAACTCATTTTAAAATGGTGCAACCGTTTTATATCTTCAAGTTTTTGGAAGAATGTCAGAGATTTCCATCTTCGTGGAAAAAGATTCCGCATAATTCAAAAATATGGTAAAAAGAAACATGCAGAAGAAGTATTGTTACTATTCTCAATATTTTTGCCAGCGTTAAAAGCTCTGACAAAAAAAAAGAACCATTATTAAAATAATTTCAGAATTTCACCAATAACAACAGCAATTGCTGCAATTAATTCATTGTCGGCCATATACAGGGTGTTAGGTAATAGACTGGACACCTGCAAACCACGTATGGAGAACACTCTGTACAGTAAAAAAGCCTTTACATTCGAGGGTGTTCCGGCTTTCGTTTTCCCGGAAAAAATTCAAACAAAAATCGATAAAAATTGTTTCGAAACCACTGATTGTCTTATCTACTGTTACACCCATGTGCCGGACGCCATCCGGGCGGGCGATCCCTTGCTATAAAATCCCAGATGGTTTATTATTTTATGACAAGCAAATAACGCACGTTCAGTGTCTTAACATATTTCGGAGTGTGCAGGTCGGGGACAAAATGAATGCATACACAAATTACGAACTTGTTGATATTATTCTGACGTATGGCGAATGTAGGTGCAATGCACGTGCTGCAGAGCGTAGATATCGCCGGCGCTCTTTTTCCGTGTGCGGGCAGTTTTACAGCGTCGTGTTGATGCATGCATTCGAGCTGACGGCATGAATTTCGAACATCTTCTTTAATCGGCGCTGGCTCCGTAAGTACTATCAACGGTTCTCAATAGTTCGCTCTTTTTACATTTTTTCAAAATGTACCGAAAATCCGGCATGTTTGAGTACTTTCTGATCCCATACGACACCCTTCATTTACAGTTTTAATTTGTCCAAGCAATAACCTAACACCCTGTATAACTACACTTCTGGACAAAATTAAGGGACCACCAAATAAACTCGAAATAACTTTTCCAATTTACAAGTTACGAGGGTGAGATGATAATTGGCTAGCCTGGGAATGAAAGACGGGCTTTACGTTTTCAAAATAATTTTTATTTCTCAACATAATCTCCTAAACGTTCAATGCACTTCATCCAGCGATGCTCTAAAGCTTTGATCCCATCACGGAAGGTCGTTTCTTCAAGGTCTGCAAAATAGGAGTCAACAGCGCACTTGACCTCTTCGTGCGTGCAAAATCTCTGTCCACCAAAGAAAATTTTGAGCTTGGGGAATAGGTGGAAGTCAGATGGAGCCAGATCAGGTGAGTAGGGTGGGTGTGGAAGCAAGTCGTACTTTAATTCATGAATTTTGGCCATAGCAATGACACTGGTGTGAGGCCTTGCATTATTCTGATGAAAAATGACTTTCTTATGCGCCAAACCGGGCCTTTCTTGTTGAATTTTTAGTTGCAATTGGTCCAAAAGGTTAACATAATATTCGCCATTTATTGTTTGTCCCTTTGGAAGATAATCGATCATCAAAATCCCTTTTGCATCCCAGAATACTGATGCCATAACCTTACCAGCTGATTACTGTCATTGCCTTCTTTGGAGCCGAGCAACCAGGTTCTGTCCATTGCTTTGATTGCAGTTTGGTTTCAGGCGTGTAGTAATGAACCCAAGTGGTAACAAATCGTCGCATAAAATCGGTTGGATTTTTCTTAAAACGATCCAGAGACTCTTGTGAAAGTTGCATTCGAACGTGTTTTTGCTCAAGTGTAAGCAAACGCGGCACCCAACGCGCAGACAGCTTTTTCATGCCTAATTCTGTGGTTACCATATTGCATACCCGCTTTTTTGAAATCTTTACAATATTGGCTATTTCACTCAATTTTAGTCGTCTGTCTTGCATTACCATATGGTGGATTTTGGCGACCATTTCTGTTGTAGTGACACTTTTTGGGCGTCCAGAGCGGGGTTCATCTTGGATGCTCGTACGGCCCCGTTTAAACTCAGCAACCCAGTTTTTTATGGTTGCATATGATGGAGCACTTTCTCCTAATACATTTTTCATCTCATCAAAAATTTCTGAACCTTTCAAACCCTTCATAAAAAGGAATTTGATAACAGCGCGATGCTCAATATTTTCCATTGCTAATAAAACACAAAACACGTGTTGTTTCAATAGCTGCTAACAAGAAACTACTTGACTCAGTAATATAAAATTATCACTACTGATAACTTAAGAGTTGATCTTCAAAACGACCTATAAATATTTTCGATACGAGCGCCATCTATGCGGAAGCTAGCCAATTATCATCCCACCCTCGTATTTTTAATAGACTTTTCACATGTCGGTTATTAAACACAATTCAAATAGTGTAGCAATAACAAAGCATTCTCTGCTAGGAAACGGAAAGTCAACAAAAAAGCCTAATTGTTGACACCTTTTTAAGTCATTTAATTAATAAAGCGTGCTTTTTGTTTCGAAAATTAGTGAATTTGTTTGCATTAAGTTAATTAAATACATCTAGACGCCATTGTAGACCAGAAGAAGTATCCCAAATGATTATTCTTCTTCGTGAAGGATATTCACAGAGAAAAGTTGCTGGAATTCTGGGATACCAACAAATCTGGGATACAGAGAGCCGCAGCACGGTTCAGAAACACTGGTAGTTTCAAAAGAAGACGCGGACAAGGTGCTAAACACGCAGAGAAGATCGCTTTATCGAAGTTCAGAGTTTAAGAAAGCGGTTTGTAACATCTCGTGAATTAAAAAATGATCTTCGATTAGTCACTGGAAAAGAAAGTTCTATCAAAACGTAAAAAGAAGACTAAAAGAAGTCAATTTGTCTGCTGGAAAACCAGCAACCGCTCCAACTCTCAAAGCTATGCACAAAAGAAATCGCTTAAACTTTTGTCAAAATCATCAAGGTTGGGACGAGGGGCAGTGGAATTCCGTTTTGTTTTCGGACGAGTCCAAGATTCCTTCTAAGCAGGAATGATCGCCGTGCTCCTGTCATACGAAAACCAGGCGAGCGATTTGCACCATTCGAGAATTTGACAAATTTGGTGGGTGATCTGTAATGGTTTGGGGTTGCATACAATTTAATGGTCGTACAGAATTGGTTTTGATACGAAATGGGTCGCTAACAGCAAGAAGATATAAAGACGACCCATTTGCCGCAAATTTCGGCAATGGGTTCCTTTTATGCAAGACAATGCCAAATCTCATACAGCTAACATTGTCACAGCTACGTTGAGAGATGCAAATATCCAAAGCCTGCCAAAAGCCCTGATCTCAATCCTATTGAGCATCTCTCTGGGATCAATTGGGCAACAAAATTAAAAACGCACCGAGACCACCAGTAACTCTTGATGAGCTCTCTAACGTGCTTGTTCAAGAATGGGAACAGATACCTCAAGAAAGTACACGAAACTTAATCTCAAACATGCCAAGAAGATTAGCTAGCAGCGTGTATTGCTGCAAGAAGAGGGCATACACGCTATTAATAATTTTAGTTTTGTAAAGTTGTTACAAATTAGGATATAAGTTCATGAGAAGACCGATGGTATTTTAAAGATTTAAAGTATTTTAGGGTATATTAAATTTAATAGCCATTAAATCAACTAAACTGTAAGGAAACACATAGATTTATATATATATATATTGTAATGTTTTTAGATTTATTTTGATTTGTTTTTAAATGAAACACTTGATGAAACTAATAACTAATTTATTTACACAACGCTTAACACTAGTTTATTTATAACGGACTAAGACTAATTTATTTATAACGGACTAAGACTAATTTATTTTTACAAGCCGAGCAATTACACAGTAAGTAACTCTACGTTAAACTGACTAAGACTCATCGTCTTCGTGTATTTATACTAGAGGGGCGGCTTCTCCAGCAACCCCCAGCGTATTCTCGAATGCGACGGACTTCTCCCGTAGTCTCCCGTAGCAGAACCTTCGGGAGTCGGCCAGACTTCAAGGCGCTTGTCACGTCGGCCGTCGGCGGAGTGCATGACTCACTCGTCGCAATTCGTTCGTCACATTGCCCCCTTCTTAAAAACGTTTCGTCCCGGAACGTTCCTCGTAATAGCCTTGAGGAAGGGTGTCGAAAACGACAGGCTGGCCCCTTCCTGCAGCTTCCGGTTTGGAAGAAGTAGCAATTCACAGTTTTCTCATTTCCAACAGCTGCCTGTGGGTGGTGACTGCAGACCAGGACTTCGATCCCCGTTCCGTTGAAGATGACTTCTATCATGCTTCGGATGACCCTCCAGTCCAGCCCGTCAAGTCCGCTGCCCAACTTGGGGATGGCCAATTTAGTCTCTTTGCCTTCTATCAGCTGCCTCTTCAGGCTACAAAGAGCTCTCCACATACTGTGATAGTCAGGTTTACCGCTTGATGTCTTCTTAGTGACTAAGTAGTACAAGCGTCGTCTCTGATCTGCGCTCGTGTCGATGATCTGCAGGCTCTTGCCTACCATGGGATGCTGTCTTCGGAGTACCTCGACTTGACCAAATTTCTTCCGGAAAACCTGGGCTACACCTTTGGACATTCTTAGGTCTTCTGCCACGCAGTGGGCCAGACTGTACTCTGGTGGCACTTGAAAAAGGTCTTGCTGTCTCTCCGTGGTTACTCCAAATCGTGCTTTACTTCCTGTGGCGTGATGAGACATAAAGGTTTCGAAGTTTATTTCGGAACCTTGCGTCCTTTGTACAGTCCCTTCATTCTCTTCTCCGTTGTAAGGAGCCATCCGGTTGAAGTGGATCACTTTGGGC
This sequence comes from Serrognathus titanus, assembly GCA_039766575.1. Taxonomy (NCBI): domain Eukaryota; kingdom Metazoa; phylum Arthropoda; class Insecta; order Coleoptera; family Lucanidae; genus Serrognathus; species Serrognathus titanus. The sequence continues at coordinate 14,823,227 of CM077911.1, read as the reverse complement.
TTGCCATTCGGGATCTTTTTGATGCGGTATATAACATCGTTGATCCGTTTTATCACTTTGTAAGGACCTTCCCAAGATGTCTGTAATTTTGGGGACAGACCTCGACGTCTCTGGGGATTATAAAGCCAGACCAGTGCTCCGGGTTGGTATCCCCCATTCTGAGCGTTGATGTCATAATGCTCCTTCATTCGGTCGCTGGCGGTCTGTATATTGTGACGCACTTGATTGTGAATGTTGTCCATTTTCCTGCGCAAACCGCTCACGTAGTCTTCGTCGGTAGGGACTTCGCCAGGCTTCACGCCGAATTTCAAGTCGCAGGGCAGTCTTGGCTCTCGCCCAAATACCACTTTCGCTGGGGTCTCTCCTGTGGTCTCATGAACGGACGAGCGGTATGCCAGTAGAAACAGGGGAATATACGTGTCCCAGTCTCTCTGGTGATCGGAGACGACCTTGGACAAATGTCGGTTGATGGTCCTGTTGAACCTTTCCACCATTCCGTCCGACTGTGGATGAAGCGCAGTGGTCCTAGTTTTCCGTACGCCGAGCAGAGTACACACATTCTTGAATAAGGTCGATTCAAAGTTCCTTCCTTGATCCGAATGCAGTTCCATGGGTGCACCATACCGACTGATCCATTCCTTGACAAGGATTTCAGCAATAGTGACCGCCTCTTGGTTAGGTAGGGCGTATGCTTCAACCCACTTGCTGAAATAGTCCATTACCACGACGATGTATTTATTTCCACTATTTGTTTCTGGAAATGGACCTGCTACATCGATGGCAACTCTCTCAAAAGGACTTCCCACGTTATACTGTTTCATGGGAGCCTTGCCTCGCCTGTGGGGACCGTTACTGGCTGCGCATACTACACATTTCCTGCACCAATTCTTTACGTCTTCTTTGCAATTCACCCAGTAGAATCGCTCGCGCACCTTCTCCATAGTCTTCTTAATTCCCAAATGTCCTCCCGAAGTACCATCGTGAAGTTCCCTCAGAACTTCTGGCACCCTATTCTTGGGAATTAGTAACTGTGTTTTCTGTTCCGTGCCTTCATGGTTCTCTATGCTTCGTTTGAGAAGACCATGATCCAGCACTATGGAGTCCCACTGCGCCCAGTATGATTTCACGGATGGTGCACAGGGTGCTATCTCTTCCCAAGTAGGCCTTGTCTCCCTACTTTTCCATTCCAGCACCAACTTCAAGTCCGGGTCGTTCTCCTGGTCTCGTCGCAATGCTTCGCCTTGCCATTTGTCGTCAACAATGGCCGTCCTTGCAGTCATGGCTACTTTCTCCTCCAGACGACTACAGTGCTTACAGTCTTCAGCACAGGGTCTTCTAGACAAAGCATCGGCATTTCTATGGCTTGTTCCTGCCCGATGCTGGATTTCAAAATCGTATTCCTGAAGTCGTTCGATCCATCGTGCAACTTGTCCTTCAGGATTCTTGAATCGGAGGAGCCATTTTAAGGCGGCATGGTCCGTCCTCAGGAGGAAGTGTCTACCATATAAGTATTTGTAGAAATGTTCTATCGTCTTTACCACGGCTAACAATTCCCTTCTGGTGACGCAATAGTTACGCTCCGGTTTTGACAGGACTTTGCTGAAATAGCCGATCACCTTTTCTTGCCCATCTTGTATCTGAGAAAGTACGCCACCAATACCAACGTTGCTAGCGTCTGTGTCCACGACGAACTTGCCTTCCGGGAGAGGGTAACTCAGAATAGGAGCACTTATCAAGTACTGCTTTAGGCGTTCAAAGCTAATTTGGCAATGCTGGTCCCATTCAAACGGGCGACCTTCTTCGGTGAGCTTTGTCAACGGCTTAGCGATGTCTGCAAATCCGGGAACATAGCGCCGATAGTAAGTACACAGGCCTAGGAAACTCCTTATGTGGTGTTTATTTTTGGGTGTTGGCCAGTCTCTCACCACCTGAATCTTCACTGGGTCCACGGCGATTCCATTTCCGTTAACAATGTGGCCCAGATAATTCACTTCCTTCTGGAACAGATGGCACTTCTTAGGGCTAAGCTTTAGCCCAGCTCCGCGAAGTCGCTGGAACACTCCTTCCAGATTCTTCAGGTGGTCGTCGAATGTTTTTCCCACCACAATTATGTCGTCCAGGTACACCATGCACGTTGTCCAGGACAGACCCTTCAGAACCGTCTCCATTAGCCTCTCGAATGTCGCTGGGGCATTACATAATCCGAACGGCATCACCGTGAATTGCCATAGTCCCATACCAATGGAAAACGCAGTCTTTTCTCGGTCTTCGGGCGCTAGCTCCACTTGCCAATATCCACTCTTTAAGTCCAAAGTCGAAAAGATCTTCGAACCGGCCAGAGTGTCCAAAGTATCGTCAATCCGTGGCAGAGGATAGCTGTCCTTCTTGGTGACATGGTTAAGTAACCGGTAGTCTACGCAGAACCTCGTGGACCCGTCCTTCTTCTTCACAAGCACTACTGGTGACGCCCACGGGCTGCTTGAAGGTTCTATTACATTGTCTTTTTCCATATCGCGAATAATGCGTTCCGCTTCCTCACGTTTCGCCAAGGGCAACCTCCTTGGAGCTTGACGGATGGGTCTTTCTTCTCCGGTCTCTATCTTGTGTTTGACGACGTCGGTTCTTCCCCTAGGTCCGTTTTCTACTTCGAACACGTCCTGAAAGCGACCGATCAGGTCCCTTGCTTTTGTCTTCTGCTCTGGAGTCAACTCCTGGGCTGACGGCATGACCATTTCCAACAACTTCTTTGAGACCTTCGTCTCTTGCACCTTTACTTCAAGTTGGCGGGAAATGGAGGACACCATGGCGCAGCTTCCCAAGATTGTCCCCTTCTTGATGTTGACTGGGAAACAGTTGACATTCATCAGGCGGACTGGTACTTCCTTTCTCGCCGTTAACAATGCTTTCCCAATGAGAACTCCTCTTCCAATCTTCAGATCGTCAGTGTCGGGTTCCACCATAATAACTTGTCCATTTTGAAAAACGCCATTCAGATTGGCGTCGACGATGACCTCGGTCCTGCTGGGTAGCACAACGTCTTCGGCGAGGATAACTCGAGCGGCCATGTCTCCTCGTTGGTGTAGAATCAACTCCTCGTTATTGACAGCCATAACACCACGCTTCAGATCCAATTGAAACCCGTGGGCACACATGACGTCCATTCCCAGAATCGCCTCGTCCTCTATTTCTGCTATCAGCGCACGGTGTTTGATGGGAGTCGATCCGATGGTAATAATCACCTCTACTTCACCATGGACAGTTGCAGATGTTCCAGTTGCTGTCCTCAATTTCCACTTAGTCGGCTCGGTGCGTTTTGATGACTTGATGACGTCGGGCCTCAAGATAGTCTTCGTCGCACCCGTATCCAACAACATAGTGTGAGGGATGTCATCAATGGTTGCATCCACGAAGACACTGCTGGTTAATTGTCGCAGGGATATGACTTGCCTGGCTTCCGTCTTTAGGGGCTTTTGAATACGGGTCGACGTTTGCCCCACTGCACCGACCCGACTTAGTTTCCCTGTGGCTTCCTTCGTGGAGGATCCTGCCTGGGCTTGGGACACCGCCTGCGAATATGTCCCTCCTCCTGGCAGTTCCAGCATACCAGCGGATTTTTCTGCTTTAAGACCTGCTCCAAAATGCGGCGAACGTCCTCGACGGTGGTAAACTCCTTGGGCCGCTCCTCTGCAGTAGATCGCACTTGGACGTCGATGGGTTCCTCTTCTTGGAAATCCATAGCAGCTCGTACCTTGACATGCCCTCTTGAGACTCGCTTCGCCGCCTCGTATTCCAAAGCGTAAGCCAATGCGTTCTTGGATGTCTTTGGGTGAGCCATTCTCAATGCCTGCTGGTTGTCCGGGTCACGAATTCCATCTATAAATGTCTGCACCGTCAAACATTGCAGGAATTCTACAGGAGCTGCAGGATACGCCAACTGGGCTAGGCGCGCTACGTCGGCTTCGAATTCCTGAAGACTCTCTCCGGACTTCTGACAACGATTCCTCAGCTGCGCATGGTACACCTCTATCAGATGCGCCTGACCATAACGCATCTCCAGCCTGTTCACCAGCTTGTTGAAATCTTCTTGTTCTTCTGGCGGCATCGTTTGTAGCACATCGATAGCCTCTCCCCTCAAGGCCACAATTAACGAAGTGGCTTTTTCACTGGCTGTCCATCCGTTCGCCTTTGCTGCTGCTTCAAATTGTTTAAAGTAATTAGGCCAAGAAGACTTCCCATCGAACGTCGGTGGTTTTATTTTTAATTTTGAAGTTCCCGCTGGTCCTTCCACAGTTCGCGCCTCATTACTCTCTAGCACTTCTGCTGGTAACTGATCCCCGAATATTCGCATCCCTGCCATGATCTGTTCTAGATTCTTAATTTTGTTATCCTGCTGGAATATTATTTCTTCCATATTTTCTTGCAGGTTCCTTGTCTCTTCTGATATTTTTACTACTAGTTTTTCTTCGAGTCCTCTCGATTGCTCTAGAAATTCATCCTTCAAATTTTCAGACTGTTCTAGAAGTTTCTCGTCTAAATTTCTGGATTGTTCCCGAAGTTCATCTCTGAAGTTTCCAGATTGTTCTCGAAGCTTCTGGTCTAAATTTCTAGATTGTTCCATTAATTCATTTTGTAATTCCTTGAAATTTCCAGATTGTTCTCGAAGTTTCTGGTCTAAATTTCCAGATTGTTCCAGAAGTTTCTCGTCCAAATTTCTGGATTGTTCCCGAAGTTCGTCCTTGAGATTTCCAGATTGTTCTCGAAGTTTCTGGTCTAAATTTCCAGATTGTTCTCGAAACTTCTCGTCTAAGATTCTCGATATATCGGCTGAACCACACGTAATTTCGAACAAGAATGCTTCTGGATCATCCCCAGCTGTCTGGAGAGCTTCTCGAAGACGCTGTTGAAGTGCAGCTTTCAAACCGGAAGTTTCCAGCTCTCGTTCTTCTAATTCTATTTTTAATTCGGCCACTTTTAAGTCTTTCAACAGCACTTTCTTTGTAGCCATTGTTTTTCCGAGCACTACACTTTATTTATTAATTTATTTAAATTTAATTTGATTTAATTGTTTATTTATTTTCACGAACCGCACACCGGACACCACTGTAATGTTTTTAGATTTATTTTGATTTGTTTTTAAATGAAACACTTGATGAAACTAATAACTAATTTATTTACACAACGCTTAACACTAGTTTATTTATAACGGACTAAGACTAATTTATTTATAACGGACTAAGACTAATTTATTTTTACAAGCCGAGCAATTACACAGTAAGTAACTCTACGTTAAACTGACTAAGACTCATCGTCTTCGTGTATTTATACTAGAGGGGCGGCTTCTCCAGCAACCCCCAGCGTATTCTCGAATGCGACGGACTTCTCCCGTAGTCTCCCGTAGCAGAACCTTCGGGAGTCGGCCAGACTTCAAGGCGCTTGTCACGTCGGCCGTCGGCGGAGTGCATGACTCACTCGTCGCAATTCGTTCGTCACAATATATATTCGTTTCATTAAATTTCGTTATCTTGTTTTAAATTTATTTTGAATTTTACTAATGGTCCCTTAATTTTGTTCAGAAGTGTATTATCGCTGCTTTCGCAATAATTAGACTGACTTTCGTGATGGTACTTTCATGTTATCGTAAAAAGGGGTGTTTAGGCTAGGCGCACAGTAGGCGATTTATTATCGCACGATTATTTAGTCGCAAAAATAGAACTTAAAGTTCGTTATATTAGTGCATGTAGCATAGCCTTGCCGTGAAAATCGCTTCCCATATGTGCACATTCGTATTGTGAACTATTTTTGCGACTAAACAATCGTTGGACACAAAAATTTTTGTGTGCGCTTAGCCTCTACATTCTCCATAAAGGGTGATTCTAAATAATCTTCAAAGACACCCTGTTTCTTATCAAAAAATAATCAAAATAACTTTATTAATACAAATTGCATCTCACCACCATTTCCCCCCTTTATTTTCAATCCGCAATTAAAATCAGAGGTGCTATAAAAGAAATCGCGTTATCTTTGGGACAACCTGTATAATTTTGTGTAAATCATTCGCGTATAGAAGAGATTATTTTGAGCGTTGTCTTTTTAATCGCACATACTGTACATATCCTACAATATTTTCAAATATTTTTGCTGCTATGAATATAAGAGAAGACGTGGTTTGGTGGTAGAAGGGGAAGACCCCATTTATTCAATTCAATTCAAGAAAATTCGTTCTACCAAAAAAGTAACACTAATATCTTTTTCGGTGGAATGATTTTTCTAGAATTGAATTGAAGAACGTACAGAAACACATCCGTGTTAATTACAGTGTGCAGAACATCAAATTCAAGACGATGTTGAGAGTGTTTGATTCTATATCTTGCTGAAGGCTTCACGTCTAGAATTTAGTCTGCAAATGAACGTTAAATATTTGATTTCAATTTTTGTTGCTTGGGTAAAGTCCTTTAAAATTGTTTAATTTTAATTTTATCGTTATGTTGTTGAAAACTATCTCTGCCAGTTTTGCCAGCTCGGTACAGCTGACGTGACACTATCATAATTTTTTTCACGTCAGATTTTGTCTTCAGTCAAAATACATGCAGGTAACTTAACAAAAAAAGAAAAGCTTGGCCCTCTAGAATATCAAAAGATTGTGAATGGATTATAAAGAACTCTCAATTTCCTGTTTTTTTTTTTTTTTTTGGATGAGTGTGACTCGTTTGATCTAGTCGAAGGCATGTTCCCTTCTTTGGAGGATTGAAGTTGAAAATATTAACAATAATCTTCTTTAAAAAAAAAAGTTAACCAAACTAATGCGAAATAGTAACGCATGATGTCGCTCGCTAAACATCCCGCTCTATTGTTAACACATGAATATTAATCGTACGCGCTTATTGTTTGGAATATTTAAATTGCGGTTTTTGCATTTATTAGCCTCTTCCCTGCATATTCATATTCTCATTCATTACACACTGAAATCATGTCAAATGCGTGCTATTAACAGATGGTGGTTCATAACCTTTCGTGTTTTCTGCCTCTTATTGCGTGCGGATGTTTTTGTTGTTGCCGACTTAAGGCATTCAGGGAAATAATTATTTTTGTTTTATGAATGTTAATGTCGTTAAGTTTATGAAAATTTATGAAAGTCTTATCACTGATGAGTTTCTTGCGGCTTGGCTGTCCTCACTTTCTATAGGATTATGCATATTTGAGATTAACATTTTCTTTTTTGTTCTGTATACGTATATGGTACTCATTTTCTTTTATTATTATTATTTCAAAGTTTATATGTAGAACCGAAGGTTTAATAATTAATAATAATTGTTTTGTTATATTATACAATGTGTTCCGTTTTGAGTTGGAAATGTTCACACAGGATATACAGTTGAGTGGTCAAGAAACTTTATACAAACTAAATTATTACTAAAATGCTTGTCGCATTTTTCTTTCGTCGATCTTAAATTTTAGAACGACAGTATGGTAAAGTCTGGGTAGCTTAAAAAGTATCTGCCTTTTTTGAAACCAATGAAACAATTGGTATGTACTTGGTGGAGTTAAGTTGTTGGGTGGAATGAAAAATATCTTGGCTTTTACTTAAGTGAACTCCATGTTGTGTGGACAAGAACTTGCAGTCGAATCTAAATTTGTTACTAAATTTGAATTTCGTGCAATGAGTTCTTGTAAATTCGTGTGAAATTATAGTTCAATAGAGGTACAAAAGTAGCGCGCCGATCATCGTTCTGGCCACTGCGTTTCATGCTTCGGAGGATTTAATTAAAATTGAACTTAGACGTCAGAATGGTAGATTTATACTCACTGTGTAATGCCTCCTTGCAGGTGTTGCAAGTGTTACATGTAAGTTCGATCGCTTCTACTTGCTCTTCTCTGATAATTCCAGAGGTTTCATTAAATCTTGATTGGTGATTGATTTAGTGACGAGAATTCGTACCTTCAGAGCAGTTACAGAATGCCATCATCATAATTATAATATAATATAGCCTCGTTGGTTACGCATTTATGAATTTAATGTATCTGCATACGAAGTTCACATAACGGTAATTATAAGCGCAATTAACAACGTCAATATTTCCTTTAACATGCTATTATGCTTGCGTTAAGAACATTTTTTGATGTATCGCTCATAAAGGAAAGATTTATTTACTTTTAAAGTCCCAAGCATGCAAATTGCTTAAGTTCATTTGTTTTAATTGTTTTAATTACAGTCGTGTATTAATCTTTTATGCTAAGTCATGGTTAAATAATAATATTTAAGGACTTATCTTCGTTTAGCGATAAGAAATTAAGGTTTTAAAAGCTTGCATGGAACACAATTATAATATATTAACGTAAATAAAGTATAAAAAATCACGAAGGCCTGTAAAACAAATAACAGTACAGGGTGTTTCATGAATCAATGAATAACGAGGTGATTCAAGAGTTTTACTGCCTTGGCTTTAATGGTCGCCACATTTAGGAATTGGGATTTCCGAAATGAAGAGTACCCTTTGAATATTTGAGTTGTTAAGAAAGGAATATTAATATAGTTTTAGAAGCCTACGTATACGGTGAGGTGATGGACGCTTTCACTTTTACATTTGTATAAAGTTCGTGAGAAAATTTAATACATTAACTCGTCACACAGTTCTGTTTACTTAAATCTTTTCCGCTAGTAGTTCCAGAATTGGGAAAGAAGTGTGACCGCCTCCATAATCACAGAAACTTGTCTAAATATAAAGTGTATTTACGCATGACGTAACATTTAATGCCTAACGTTGAATAATCATGTAGTTTTTCCCGTTAATTAAAACATTTTAAACAGAGTGATTTATAAAATAAGTTATGAACGAGAAAACCTCTTTTAAAATGACTTCTTAATAATGGTTGGTTGTCAATCATAGTTGATCTTCATTTTAGAAAAAACTTCCAAATTGTCGGTCCTTTTCAGACAAACAAAAAAAAGTATCGACCAATTGAGTCATTCCGTTATTTCCGTTGTTGAAGAAGTGTGGACGACGAAACGTCGTCTACAAAAGTAATTGCTACATTACAACCTGTTTGATATTCTAAACTGAAACATGATTAACGAGATTACTTTACAAGTACCACACGAAACTTAATTTGTTTGCAATTCTGATTTATCAATTACATCGTCTTAAATACCGTTTTGCAAAATAATAGTTCGTGGTAACGAACAAAACTTTAATTATGCCATAATTTATGACCGCGATAAGTGTGAACAGGCAAACCGAATCATTTTAATATCGAATGGCATGCACGGAGTATTCCAGGCGAATTTTCTAACGGAAGGAAAAGCATCAATCAAACGCCGCATTAAAATTTGATAACGAGCGTTTCGACATGAAATAACTGAAATTTATTTACATAACATTAGGATAAAATACCTCCTCGTTCGTGGTATACTGATTTACATAGTTAAAAAAAAAGTTATTAAATCGGTAGGTAGAAATTAATTTCAGTTCATGTTTTGATTTATAGCAGTTGCAACGATGATTTATAATTGAAAGTACTCGAAAGTTTGGTTTCCATACAAAAGCTTAATAAAATATTAGTTAAGTTAATTTGTTAATTAAGTTTAACTTCATCGATCAATGGTGAGCATTAAATTTGAAAATAAATATAAAACCTGCTTCATCTGAAGAACATTTTTAGTATGTAGCCCTAACTTACAAATTCTAAAAACAAAATATTTTACAGGCCTAACAACAATATCCCCATATTATGTGTCATAAAAATGACTGGAATTTTCTGCTTTCCGTTTATAATAGTAAGAGTTCTCACCTAACTTGTATAATCCAAAAGGTATTTCTGGGAGGCCGACGTGTTCCCGAATAAATAGAAAGTATTAGTGAATTTTTGAATAGCTTCGGCACTTACCTTTCGCATATCTGCTGCTATAAAGGACTGCTTTTTACACAGGGGGTTTCATTGTACACTCTCATAAATTCATTCCTCTTCTGTTTATTTTATGCAAATTTTCGTAACTCTATAAAATCGATCGCAGGGAACAGTGGTTTTATTCGCGTGTGCATTCTTTCTTGCTTGCGGTGAATTAGAAAGGATTTATTCTTGATGAATTTTACAGGATTTAATAATTAATATGGAAGAAAGTTGTCGTTGTTACGCCTCAAATACCAACGTTAAGTATGCCTTCGTTGCAAATGTAACTGTAAAAAAAAATGTTATGAAATGTATCTGCTTGCACACTCAAAACTCTAATGGTCAGACTGTACAGGATGTTACTTCAAAAAAAGTAATGAAAGCTTACTACGATGCGAGAATTTTTTCAGTATATTAGTTGGTTATAAAGTTGAATTTAAGGTTTGTGCCGTTACTATTAACTGCATACGAAGAAGGGTTTTCCTGCGTCCTGCAACTATAAATAAATTGCATACATAACGTGTGGAAGCACATTTTATTACCGATTTCCTTTGACTCACTCACATTATAATTGAAGTACCTGTCCGTGTTTGGTATGCTGTTGCATTATTAATTCGAATACATAAAAAAAAACGACTGCTTTTATTTTCCGACGATTAAATGGCAAAGAAGGAATGGAATTCAATAGGAAATTGCATTTCACTTTGATTATGACATTCTATCGACACTTTACTAATTAAAGATATCGATCATTCGAAAAGAATTCGATTGTAAAACTACGCCTTCTTTAATACGTTGCCTTTAGACGTTACTTGCGTGTATGTGGAAGGATGAAATTTTTGCATGGAAAACGAATTCTTGTTTCGGTAGACGCGCGTAACGGCACATGTTTAACTGCAACAGGTGTACGGGCTCTTCTTGATGCTGTGGAATGCCACTTGTTAAGTTATTGTTTTAATGAGATACGACGAGCACATCTGCCGGCGAGTTCGCCACAATTATCTGCAATTTTATCCTATCGGTGGTCACGTGGCAAAAACGCAGAATCTCAAATTGGCGATTTAAAATTCACTGCGCACATCAACTCGCAATGTGTAATCTTCTCTGTGATAATTTTTTTTCGTAAAGCGTTCTAAATTGAATTCGTAATGTTTGGGTTATAATTAGGGATCGATTTTTTTAAATATTTTATGCTTCACATTAACCAGCTGTGCTATTTCTTTCAAATTTGATACGTCAATGCGTTATAACTAGAGAACGGACAGTTTTAGTTTTTTTGATATCAGAAGTAGGCAGTTTGTCTTGAGTAAGTCCTTTACAAGACGTTGAATGTGTCTGAATAAGTAAATATAAAATAAATGTTAATAGTATATTGATTTATAAGTTTAGAAAAGTGATAGTTTTCCAGTGAGTGTAAATGTTTGAATTCACGAGTGAGCGTAGCTCACGAGTGGATCAAATTTACACGAACATGGAAATTCACTTTTCTAACGTGTAGATCATGCTATTTTTTCGTGTAGTTGACGAAAATAACGCTAACATTATGAGAGTGTCGAAGAATAATAATATGTTATCAAAGTATGTTATGTATTTGTTGACATAGTAAAAAAACATATGAGCAAGCAAATAATTTGTGAAAAAACGTTCATCTAAAATGAGACAATCAAATGAGAATAATGAAGAAATTTTACAATTGGTATCAGAAGCAGAGTCAAGTTTATTACCTAAAAAGTTCGAAGCAAAGAAAATATACCAACAGTTCTGTGGCTGGAGAAATGAAAAAAATATGCAAGGGGCAAATGAAGATATTCTAATTGCGTACTTTTTTGAAAAGGTTTATTTTATTTATAAGATTTATTAGCACTGATTCTTAGGTGAAAACTCTTAAAGCTTCAACGCTATGGTCAGTGTACTTGATGCTGAGAAGTACTCTACAAATAAATGAAAATGTGGATATTTCTGCATATAAGAAATTGCTGGCTTACCTGAAATGTCAAAATGACGGTTATGTGGCAAAAAAATCGAGAATTCTATCGATGGATAAAGTGAAAGAGCTTTTATAAAAGCTCCTGATGACAGTTTTCTGCTTATGAAGCCAGTGTTGGTAATTGCTTTGCATGGAGCATGTCGGGCGGAAGAATTACGTTTACTAAAAGTGGATGATGTAGAAGATTGCGACCATATTTTGGTCATAACATTACATGACACGAAAACAAAGAGAAAACGAGTCTTTACAATTACATCGGAAGATGGAGTAAACGGAATTGAGCTTTACAAAAAGTATTTGAATTTGAGACCCAAAAATGTGGACCATCGCAGATTATTTATATTTTATAGACAGAGCAGGTGCACAGAGCAACCAATTGGTATAAACACCTTCTACAATTTACCAAAGAAAACTTCTTCTTACTTAGGGCTACCCAAGCCGAACAGCTTCACAGGCCATTGTTTCCGAAGAACATCAGCGTCCTTTTTGGCTGACAGTGGAGCTGACATCGAAGTTTTGAAGGAACAGTCGGCTGGCGCAGTAGTGCTGTTGTAGAAGTCTACGTCGAAGATAGTACCGAAAATAAAGTAAAAATTTCAAATTGTAATTCGACTGAAACGCAATCTTCGACCTCTGAAACGTCAACATCAACAGTAGCAGCAAGTGAAGTAATAAATTCTAATTTGTCAGTGTCTGCGTTGCAGTCAGTTTCCTCATCTTCTGGTGTAATATATAATAATTGAACAAATTGTTCATTTACAATTTACGCTAATAAACAAAATTAATGAAAAAAAGTGTTGCTAACGAGAAAAGTCTCACTTTTCTTTACGATTTTTGATTAAACAATGTGTCACTTTTCTGTCAACTATACGAAAAAATAATTTTTTGGTCCTCCGACCAGAAATGTTGGTATTACATTCGTCAAAATCGTCCGGAAACAGCCCTATTGAAGGCCTAGGCCATCAAAAAATTTACCAAATGTTGGCAACATCTGTAGTTGACATTTCTTAAATGACAAGAGGTTTGATTTCGCAGTAAATATTTGATGTATTGAATAGTTTTTTAAATTGGAGTTAAGTTTAGCTGAAAATTTATATATATATAATACGCTTACAGCTTCTTTTATCAAACGTGAGTATGACTTCCTTATTAAATGTTAAAAAAGTAAAAACTGTAAGTAACTTTGATTTCAAATCCGAAATCATCGCGTTATGTTGCCAATCTGAATACAGGTAACTTCCCTAGCGCAAACAATTTGAATGTTTTTGAACTTTTGAGATAATTTAAAATTGGTTGGACCAAAAAATAGTGTGTATCACACGGCCCGAAACTGCTTTGCAAGTGCTGACACTTGCGAAATCTCAGCTAGCGCCTCGCCTTCGCAAACTGTGCTCGCACTTGCAAAATGACAGTTTCTGGCCTAATGATACAAATAACTATTGATTCTTTGGTTATGGTTATAACGTTACATCATACGTTCTCTGATTCCAACATTATAAACGTAGATGTAATAAAAGAATTGTTATCTTTGCACGAATAGCAGTAGATCGCAGTTATTTGCGTGCGTCGCTGACGTGATGACGTCAAAATATGTTATTCCAATCTCTATTAATAACTAAATTTTTAATTGTCCGGTGAAATTGTGTAATGAATTATCTCAAACGGACACTGAAAATGGCACTGATGCTCAACGTTTCACTATCGCTTGATTGCTTCGTCAGGAGTGAAACGTTGAGCATTAGTGCCATTTTCAGTGTCCGTTTCAGATCATTTTTAATAATATTCAGTTTACATAAAGCTAAGTAAATGACAGGAACACTAGCTATTACTGCTTTTAACTTAAGACAAAATTATTTTGAAGAGGCTGTTATTTTATCATAACTGTATTACAATAATAATTTATTTCACTTTCATTTATTCACTTTTATTTATTCACTTTCAATTAATTTTATCTTCCGATTTATTGCCATTGTAACAATTGTACAAATAACTGTTACTATGGGAATAAACTGAAGGTTAAAGTTACTGTAAGTAAATAAACAAGACCTTAGACCTGGTTTTTCAATCTCAGGCAAAAGTGTAAGTAAAGTTAACTTGCAGCCTTAAAGTAACTTGTAAGTTGACAGTAAACACGTTTTACAGTACACAACGTAGTAGCAGTTCCGAAACCACAGGTTTTCGAATTTTAGTTTGGAGGATGGTTATTGTGCAGGAAGCCATTATCCATACTTTTGACAATTTTATGTCAAATATTCTTGAGGTAACATCAAAGTTTTTGTTGTGTTATTCGTGTGTGTGTATGTGTCGTGTAGGTTTTTGGAGGAGTACAAAATAAGGATGATTCTTCTGAAGAAACAAATTGAAAATAAAGATTTAAAAAATAAAAAACTTTGTAAATTTTATTAAGTGTTTACAGTTAAAACCTACCCTAATCTAGCAAAAACATTTTGAATCAAATTAAGCCTTGTAACATTATTTAGTCCTCCATGATTAACTTCTTGTGCATCATGTGCTCCGACATTGTTAACCAAATCAATTGCAGCTTCAATTTGATTATTTATGGGAGGAAGAGTTTCATTTTCTTACAAGCTAAGTTATGCAGTACAGCTGTTGCTACAATTACAGCTTGTGTTGTATCCAATTTTAAGCGCAGCCCCAGAGCCAGTGCGGGAAATCTGCGTTTCCAAACACCATAAGAACGCTCCACCATATTCTTTGTCCTGATAAGTGATTCGTTAAATAATGCTTCAGGTTCATTATTGGTATTTCTTAATGGAGTGATTAGGTATGATTTAATGGGATATCCACTATCACTATCAAAGTAACACTATTGCCAAATTCTCTCTGTTCAAATTTTTGACATATAGATGATGAATTTCTAAAAATATCTAGCTACAATATCCCGAATTTTTAAGTTTGTATCTGCAATTGTTTGTACATTTAAAAAAAATAGTTTTTTATTTCTAAATAACTCAGAATTTTCACCACCAGGTGATTGTATTTTCACGTGGCTGCAATCTAAGGCTCCAATGCACAGAGGAAATCTGGCAATATTGTAAAATTGTTGTCTGATTGTGTCTACTTCTTCCCCACGGGCTCTCAAGAAAGCCAGCGCTTCACTCACTCTTTTAATTGTTCTACTAGTTGTGGATTTATTGACACCACACCTGCTACACTTAAGAACGACCCTGTAGCGTAAAATCGTAATACCAAGAGAAGCTGGTTTTCAGGTGTCAGACAATCATTTCTATAACGTTATGCAATGTTAATTATGAATGTATATGTGTAAATAAATGAAAACCTTATAGTAGGGTGTGCAGTTTCTTGTGCAATTTCAGCGCAAACATTTTGTACAGTACGTTTTGACAGCCGAAATCGTGCTAAAAAATCTATATCATCCCACTCTTCAAAATGATTGGGGCGATACCTACAAATTAATATAAAGAAATCAGTTAAGAAAATTGTTAACCAACAGTTCGACCAAGTACTATAAATTGAAAAACGCAATTTTACGTTTTACTTGAAGTTAACTACTAACTTGTAGTTAACTATTGATTGAAAAACCGGGCCTTAGTGTCATAATGTTCAGTTAATGTTAGCAAATCTCAGATATAAATAAACAATGCAAGAAAGAATATAAAGTTTAATGCAAATACACAAGTAATAAACAACAAACAATGTAAAACACGTGTCAAATTGAGTTAATGTTAACTTTATGTAGCTGTGTACAGAGTAGCCGGTTTCAGCTATGCGAAGAAGTGACGTCACAAGCGAGTCGTTCCTGCTTAAAACGTGACAAATTTAAAAGCTTATTTCTCTATTATTTATCGATTAATTAAAAAAAAAACTTACAAGCCAGATACATTTTAATAATAATAATAATAATATTTATTTTGAACTCAAAGATACAGTTCGTGTCATATATTGTACATAGTTAATTAGAGACTGAAGTTAAGTACACATACGAATATCATATGCTGTGTATGGGCTTAAATGCCGATGAAATTTATTTATTTACGAAGTTTTCTCAGGGCCTGAAAGCTTTGATTTTTGTGAGATTGGCAATACGATACGAGATCCATATATCGTATTCAAAAAAAATGATACCGGTTTGAATTGAATTGGATTTATGTAAAAGGTGAAAATATAAGTGAAAATTCTTGTGAATGTGAAAATGTATCTTAAACAATGCTTTTCTGACTCATGAACAGGTAAGTAAAACTCAGTCAACGTTAAAATTGTTTATTTCTGAACGTAGCAACTTCACACCATACATGAAATGTCAAAAATAACCTCAATACGACGCATTAACAGATTCTAACAATTTAATGGAAAATTTTTAATAATATACAAATTGAAATCAACGAATACGTAAGTTATTCACGTTTTAATAGTGTCAGGACAAATGTGTAAGTGTTTTGAAAATGCAAAAATTATTAAAAACGCAGAAAAACAATAAAACTTGTTCTTCGGTACCCTTTTAATAAATTTCAATCTGTTTTCAGTCAAAAGGCACGATAATTATCCTCGTTGCTAATGCCCTCCAACAGATGAAATGTGTAATTGTTTATTGTAGTTTTAAAAACACAGGAAAAACGATAATGACTCGTTCTTGTCTGTCCTTTTAATAATTTTAAATCTGTTTTAAGACAAAGTCACGATAATTATGCTCGTTGCTATTGTCTTCTAACAAATTAATTGTGTGGTGATTTAAAAAAAAATTTAAAAACACAGAAAAACGATACAAACTCGTTCTTGCTGCCTTTTCAATAATTTTGAATCTGTTTTAAGACAAAGTCACGATAATTATGCTCGTTGCTATTGCCTTCTAACAAATTAATTGTGTGATGATTTGAACACCTAAATTTTTACAAAGTTTAAACAAATTCCAAAATATTAATAAATACACTTATAATTACCATACTTGAAGCTGAACTGAACACTTAACTGGATTAAAGAAGACTAATTTGAACGCGTTTGCGTCGCATTTTTATACCAAAAATCCTACATAAAAACTTGTCAGAAAATAAAACATAACCTCAAAATACAAAATTAAAATTAAAATTTCTCAAAATTGACTAAATAAATCCTAACTCTAACAAAAGAAAAATGATGCAGAATTTTTATTTCTTCCCAGGGGTAAAGAAATTAGCCCAAGCCGGAGCGCATTAAGCTTAGTCATTTTTATCTTGCCCCCATCAGGCAGCTTCAGCTCAAATCGCCGCATGTTGCACCTCTTGTTCCTTAAGAAGCTCCTGGGCAACTTTTGAATGGCCTCCTCCAAGTCAACAGGGTCCTTGGGCAAAGGTGGAGATGATGAAATCCCTTGACAAGAGCTGACGTTCCCCTCGACCTCCATTGGGGTCTCGATGTCAGGAGTTTTGGGGCGGAATAACTCGTCCGGCATTGTCTCCGTGTCAGAGTCATCCCCGAAAAGTTCCCTGAACTTGGACTTGAGCCAGTTTTTCGTTGTAATGCCCTCGATGTCGAGAAACTCCTCCGGAACAAGGTTATGGCAACTCTAATACATAAACAAAGCATCTTTAGATAATCAAATAAATTAAATTTCTTTTTAGGTTCCGGCATTCTAGAACGAGTTGTATGATTTTTGAAAATAAAATTCAGAAATTGGGAAATTTTTCTTGTTTTTAAGAAGTAAACAAAAATTTGAAGAATTTGTATCCTTTTGACTTTTTTACCCCAGCCAGGTAAATAACACAGCAATATGTTGGTTTTTTGTTGAACAAATTCTTGTGCATTATAAAAATGATTATTAGTAAAAAAATTCTTAATTGTAGATTTAAATTTATTAACAGATAACTCGGTTTTACTATTATTTAAGAAAATATTCTATTTCGAAGAGGAGTAAACTCCATTATTCCGTTAAGAGAATTTTCATTTTAGCTTCTTAAACTTTTTCATTCATGACCCCATTTTTCATCACGAGATTTTTCGCGACCCCAGATATTAAAAAATATGAAATAAGACACGCTAGTTTTATTGCCGTAGGGCTTACATGGCGCATAACGTTAAGTGTTATGCGTCTGTGAAATAACATATAAATTGAATTTCAAGTGCTTTAATTTAATTTTCGCGACCGCATTTGGGGTCGCGACCCCACAGTTTAAGAAGCGCTGCTCTATACAATAGAGAGCGCATCCTTTACGAGATAATGCTTAACTTGTTTTTGAAGGTTTTAATTGGGTTTAACTGATTGTATTGAGAAGGTATTATAGAATATAATTGCCAAATGAAAAACAATATTCTGGAACTTACTGGTTCGGTGATGAGGTAAATAAAAATTTGTTCTCAAGAGATCAAGTGAAATAATTTCGAATTTCGGATTATTTAGTTAAAAAATATCTTAATATCCTTGAATTAACAAGTATTTCACTTAATTATTTACAGCATATAGGAGACAGTTGAGGATAAACAAGTAGATGGCAGCGTTAAAATTTTTAATTCCTTAAAGGGAAGTCTTGTAACAAGTAATGATAGGTGGTTGCCACGGCACCAGTCGGTCGTTTTTTGAGTATTGAGCTAAGTTTTTATGATTGATAACCGTTCTTCCATCCTGTAATGGAGAATTGAGGAGATATCATCTGCATATTGAATGGTGTCACCCAATTTTAAATCATTAAGATATGTAATAAAAAGGAAAGGTCTAAGAATATTACTTTGTGGAACACCGTCGTAAATTTGATATTGATATAATTTATAGAAATGCACAGTATCAAATGGTTTCTTTTAAATCGAAATAAATTCCTACTACTTTTTCGTTCATTTGATTAAAAATAACCATTCAAATAAACATTCAGAAAATAGTGTGAAGTTCAAAATTCCTAATTACAAGTAAAAATATTTATTTTGTGAATTCTATTTTGCTTGAATCGTCAAAGGAGCCGACCGCACTATCGAAAGCTACCTACAGGATAGTTTTGGTGTCATTCTTATAGGAGAAGCTTAACGTTCCAGGGCTTTCACTAGAAGATTATGGCTGTCAATGCTATTGAAGTATTAGAAGCTTAGCTTGATGAGCAAGTACGAAAACCATATTGTCTGATATTAATAAATAAATTTAAATGCGCTTACTAGACCGGTGTTACATTAAACGAAATCATTAAGAACAATTAACGTTGACTTAAAAGACGTGCAAATTATTGAAGCGAGAGGAATTTTTGCAGGCTGTTACAATGCACAAGAGTGCGCGCAGTTCCAACTGTGCCATTGTTAGGATAATCCCTGTTTAAAATCATACTTGCACTCATTCACTGAAAAATTTTCACACTATCTCATTGTTGATTTCGAACGTGGTTATTTACAACTGTGCCGAGTGCAGATAGGAATTTATGTCCACGGTTTGGAACGTGTTATTTTAGAAAAAAAGGTAAACAAAAAGATTGCTGCAAACCACAGACCTAATCACCACTACAATGATATCTGATGATAAAAATAAGACGGAAATAATTGCTTTATTACTCAAGTAAACAAGAGCTTATTCATTCATTACTCTGCAAAAGTTTGATCTCTTGATTACCTCGCAATTGAACTTTGAACTTGAATTGAAACTCTAATTAATAATCTCGCCTAAATGTTTAGAAAAATTTCTCGTCGTGGTTAGAACGGTGCTCTGTGAAATAAATACTTTCTATAGAAATAAGTAGTTTGCATAAACGTGCTCGAAAAGCGTCGGTATTATTTAGCGGCCACCTCTACGTTATTGTGCCTTATGTCGGACAGCACATTTCACACGCTTTACATTAACGAGCTGCTATGACAATGGTGTTTGCACCTTTTGAAAATCTCGTCGTGAGCTTAAGCTGTCCATAAAATCATCAGGTTGCCCCTTCCTGGAAATATTAGCGCAGCACGTCGCTCATAAAACCATATTGAAATTACGTTAAATGTAAACAAAACTAAACAGGCGCCCTGGAATTTTGTTTTTATTGAGATATTTGGATGTAAATTAGGTTTAGGTGTTTATAATCGTTTCTCTGAGAAAATGTCAAAAACCAACCATTTGCAATTGTTTACTTAGAGTAATTGTACTTACGTATAATTTTCTGTTAATTGGGACTCGTTTCTCAATAGTTTTTTTTTTAATTTAAATTCATTTTGTTATCGTTAGAATTACAATTTCAATTAAATTAGGAAAGTGGTATTCAAGTTATCACCAAATCTCTACTTCTAATAATAGTAAAATTGTCGATAGAGAAGGTTATCCTGATTGTTACAGTTTCACAAATGTGTTTTGAATGAGGTTTAATTGAAGCAAATTCTGATTCTATTTTACTCGTTAGAAAGAGAATAATTTGGAGGGGTTGGGGGGAAGCTGACTTCGGTATCTTCCCTAATACCATCAGTTGATCAAATTTGAAACCAAGTATGTATCATAAAAAAATCATAATATGAAGAACTTTTTTATGAATTTTTATGAATTCACGTTCGACGTTATTTTCAGTGTTTTATTTTGTTTGGCTTCAAATATGTAATAAATCGTAATTATTGGTTATGATTTTCTGCTGACGTTATGTCAAGGTTAAATGTCAATTTGGCGTTTACTGATTAAGTAAGGAACATACGTGAACATGCGAAAAAATGATAATAAATACACACTGAACAAATTTACACAAAATAATCCAAATCCCAGACAAAAACTGTAAATTTGGGAGCCTGGATAATCAATCAAAAGACGAATGGAAAACAGGAAGAAACTGCACGCAAGAAATCAATTCAACTAAAAAAAGCAGAAGGTAAGTATAAAATCACAAAGGAAAATTGGAATAAACAACATTTATTAAATAAAATAATTCAGGTACACAAGAAGATTATCCTACGATGGAAAGTGTTTTTGAAAATCTAAAGACTAGCAGAAGGAAAGAGAAGACTGAATGAGAAAAGAAGTTAAGTAAACAAAAGCGAAATGTAAAAAATTAGATATTTGTTTAAAAGTCGAATGAAACTGGAGAAAAACTGGAAAACGAGAAAAAGAAACTGAAAAATAACAACATTTAAAAAATACAGCAAAAGAAGATTTTTCTGTAACGGAGGGTGTTTGAAAATCTCAAGATTAAGAGAAGGAAAAAGGAAATACTCAAACCACGGATTACAAAGAATAAAATAAACAAAAAAAATAAAAGAAAATGAGTGTTCTCAGCAATCAAAGCAATCAAATAAAGAACAAGAAAATGCGAAGGAAAAGATACAACAAGAAACAAGAGGAAAATCCACAAAATTATCTGTGAAATGTGAACAACACGAAATGACCGACATAAAGCGAGAAAAGAAATAATATAAAGCACAAATATATATGTTATGAAAAATTTACTCAATGGAAAGGTATAAAACAACAATAAATAAAGGCAAATGTAAAAAAGAAACTTAGAGCGGACAGAAAACAAATCGACGATTCTTCAGCAAAGAGGGAATTTTATATTTTGAAAATCCGAAGTCGGTAGAAACAAGAGAAATCTGTCTAAACATTAAAAACATAAATTATATGAAAATCACGAAAACAAAGGTATGTTGTTAAAATCATTATTTTTTTGAAAATCCAAGATTGTTAATTTAACTTGGAGACTTCAGCGGCTATTGTCCATAATTGAATTGGCTTCTCATCGACTAACGAGAAGTAGCATCACCGGGAGCAGCAGCAGCCCTGAGGAAGTTCTTCTGCACTGGAGAACGAAACGTCGGCAGTAGAAACAGTCGTGACGCGATTCCAATCAGAAGCCAATTCATTATGTAAGATTATTAAAAACAAAAGGAATCTGTGAAAACATTAAAAATTAAAGAAGATTAATGACGTATCGTTTGAAAATCACGTGGAAAACAAAAAAGCTGTAGAAAACGCATACTTTTGAAAATCCAAGATTGGTAAAAATGTTAAAAATAAAAGTATTAAATAAAATAAACCAAACGAAACGATAAATAACTAACTAAACTTTCGGTTTTTTTTTTTTAACAGTAGAATCATCGATAGTCCTTTGTTTTTCGTTCATTTTAATCTTCGTATTTCGATGTTCTTTGTTTCTTTCAGCTCTCTTTTGTTTAAACATTGTAAGGCATAGAGAAAGCAAAACACACTCGAAGTGTCGGTAATCTGAAAATTAAAAACAAAATAGAAGAAACAGAACGAAACGTCGAAAAGTTATTAAACTTTAGGTTGTTTTAACTTCGATTGTGTTTCATATATAATTTCAGCAGTCGTCGGTAGTAAATTAATTACGAAAACTACATTTGTCTAGGCGATTTTCATGATGGTAATTGCAACAATTCGTTGCCGAAACGTTAGATTGTAATAACCTCAGAAATTGTGGGAATAATTAGTATCATTATGTATCTGCAGTAAAAATGAAATTTTCTGGTCACTTATGAAAAAATATTATTGAACAAATCTAAAGAGTGTTTTCTTTTAAATCTGGCGTCGAAGTTGGCCATGAAGATTTAATTGTGAACCATCATCAGCATAACAGTTGTTAATTTGACATTTGAACTTGCCATTTCTAATCCTGCTTTCGAGGTTTCGAATTCAACAGTACGATAAGACGACACAAGAATGTGATCCGTTGTAATAAAGGAAAAAAATACACTAAGAATGAGATCTATTGTAACAACCGAATAAAAATAATAAGAGAATAAGATTTACAACAAATAATCAAAATTGTGGTATGTTCACAGTAAGCACCTTGTCATGGCCAACTTCGACGCCAAATTTAATAGAACACCCTATGTAATATTCTCCTCGTAAGTTTAATCAATTGTTTCACATTTTTCTTCGCATTTTCCTGCCTTTTGCTCTTATTTGTGTTTGTTTATCAATTATTCTTTCATTTTTCTTTACTCAAACTAGTACTTAGTTATTTCATCACGAACTTAGGTCATACCTTTACTTCCCGAGCAAATTCTGTAATGAAATATCGGGAAATTCCAAATTTTATTCAATTGTGAAGTTATGGGAAATATTACCCCCATCTTTCATTTAATCGTGAACTTAAGAACGCAGGGTAAATTCTGTTAATTGCATACCTATGGAACCGGATATTTTCTCGTTTCTCTGAATCACTTTGTAGGTGACTTGTAAGCTCAACGAAACGCCTGCGATAAATCCGCCTGATTTACAGCAAGCATGAATGACAATGTTTTTTTTTTTTTAAGAGCTCTGACGTGTCGGATTTTACGTTTACCAGAAAGGAACGTCAATCCAATAAAGCGTCTAATAAATAAATTTTGTAATAGGTGATATCCTGGCGAAATTGCGTTCCTTGATAAGAGGAACAGATTATCAAATTAGCGATGGCGTCAGCTTGTAACAAATAGCGAGTGTCAGATCGTCCCTGGGCCAGGCGCCAGAGGTAATTGTGCAATTGGTACTGTACAACACGGTATGACTCAGTTCATGTTAATGTGATGCGACGGCAATGATTACGTTTGATTGTCCTCAGCCTCCGTAACAATATCTGGGGCTTATGTAACTTATTAATTGTTCCCGGTGCATATATTTCGCCCTTCAAACCCAGTCATTCTTTTATGTACAGATTGTTCTATTAATTAGTATGATGTGAATGTGTGTCTAAATTTTGTGAGTCATTGAGTTTCCTGTGTAGTTTTTTTTTTTAACAATGTCATTCATAATCTTAATACCTTAACGGTTTATCCAACATAATTCACTTCCTCTTCTGTAATTGACTATCAAAAACTGTATTCTTTCGGAAGTTATTGAGCGAGGGCGTTAAAAAGTTTACGTTTTGTCATTAATGTGTCATTATTTATTTCTTTTGACCTTATTCCACTGTTTGCTTTAAACCATTAGTAATGGAGACTTTGACTAATTTTTAAAAATAGCCGAAGTAGCGTCAGTTTTTAGAGTTGATTAAAGAAGAGATTCAAATCATTGTCAGACGAGATATGAGACGTAAAGAAGTGTTGTTCTTGAAAAGACCCACAAGCAAAGAAATAGACAAAAGAAAATGTTTATGTACAGGGTGGGCCAAATTCGACACTTTTAATAGGAAACTCCTATTTTTAGACGAGTTAGACAAAAACTGACCTCGGTCCCTGGAGCTCGATTTTTAAGACAAAATTAATGGTGAAGACCGCGTTTCGATATCTTGTACCGTTTAGGAGCTACAGGGCGTTTTTCAAAATTCTACGATTTTTAAAAACTTTCATAACTTTCTTGTTTATGAAAATTTTTGATTTCTGTAAAGACTTTTTTATGCAGAATTCATTGCTCCAAGTTATTTTTTTCCAAAGTGCTCAATATTTGAGATATTAGCTAGAACTTTGATTTTTTATATGGAACACCCTATATATTTTTACATTTCTGAAAAGAGCATAAAATTCTATTTACAAAAATATAAAACACTTGATATTCTATTCAAAAGATTTTTGAGTTGTAGAGCTTTCATGTTTTAATTAAAATTTTGATGGTTATCGCAGCATTCAAGTAGGCTGTGGATAATGATAGCTAAATATTTTTTGAAGATTCAATGAGCCATAAAAAATATGACTTTATTTTTAATAAATATAACGAAGTTATAACGAATAAATACTAATGTAATCGAAATTGCGCAAAAATTACAGAAAGTATCAAATTGTCGGCCATTTTGTACTAAACATAAACGATTCCGTTTTGTTATGGTTTGAGCTGGCATCGCCAATTCAAAGACTGGTAGTGATGCATTTTTCTTATTCAATAAGGTCAGAATCTTTGTTTCTTTAAAATTCGTATCGCAGAAGTTCTTGCTAAGACGTTTGCTCCAACTGGCGTCGGTCATTTTCAATTTCTCCCAAATCTATGATCTCTAATTCTTTATTTCCATTTTGAGATTCATAATTTTTTGTTTTTATCAGTTTAAATGACTAAACATTTATTAAATTGTTTTTAAATCTCAAGAATATATCTCTGAAGAATTGTCTTCTTTCAGGATACCACTCATGGTAAAGATTAATCGCTGCTTCTGAATATTCATCAATTTCTATAAAACACTTTAACATTTAATATTAGTAAAGAAGACAGTGGTTTAGAAATAACAAATCAAGAAAGTAAATATAAATCAAAAAAGTTTATATTCTTAAATATAAATAATAATAGATTGTATCCGTAGATACGTATTTCGGCAGCTACGCTGTCATCTTCGGTACACACGTACACTTACAAGTTAAAGGCACTTCATGAAGTCTTGAGTTGGTATAAATATTATAACATGTCATATTTCTCGTAATTTTCGTACATGTTTAATTATCTCTCTACGTCTACTTTATAGAGATAGTAAAATTCAAGGGAAATGGAAATACCGTAAGAGATTGTGTCAAATTTTGACAGCGGCCTACCAGGGAGTTACAAAAACCTAAATCGCTTAGTTATCATCATCCATAGCCTACTTCAAGCTGTAAAAACAATTAAATTTTTGATTAAAACTTTGAAACTCTATACTTCACAAACTGTTTGAATAAAATATCAAGTGTTTTATATTTATATGAATGAAATTTTATACTCCTTTCAAAAACGTAAAAATATATAGGGTGTTCTATATAAAAAATCAAAGTTCTAGCTAATATCTCAAATATTGAGCACTTTGGAAAAAAATAACTTGGAGCAATGAATTCTGCATGAAAAAGTGCTTTAAAGAAGTCTTCACAGAAATCAAAAATTTTCATAAACAAAAAAGTTATGAAGGTTTTTAGAAATCGTAGAATTTTGAGAAACGCCCTGTAGCTCCTAAGCGGTACAAGATATCGAAACGCGGTTTTCACCATTAACTTTGTCTTAAAAATTGAGCTCCAGGGACCGAGGTCAGTTTTTGTCTAACTCTTCTAGAAATAGGTGTTTCCTATTAAAAGTGTCGAATTTGGCCCACCCTGTACAGTGTAGTCTTTATAACGTGAACGCCCCCTAAAAAACTGGGCCAAAACGTGAGCAAAATTAGTTAAATCTAAACATTTTGTAAGGAAATAGTTTTTTAAATTTTTTTTTCACGAAGATTCAAGTTTTTTTTTAATACATACAAAACGCAAACATTTCGAAAATGTGTCCTTAATTAGTTCACGTTTTCGCGACTACATTGCATTCTATTTTGTTGCAGAAATAATTATTAATAGAAAATTCCCCTCAAAATTAGGAAAGCAGATGAACGAAATAAATACAGTCATAAGTGTTTTATAGTTTTATGATTGTTACAGCGCGGAGTCAAGCGTGAACTTGACTTTTAAACGTGACGTGATGGAATTGACGAACTCCAAAATAAATACTTAACAAATGCATGCAAACCACCTGAAGTAAATTATTCAGTACAAATTGTATAAAATAGGGTTGGCACTTTGAACACTTGCTTTGACAGTTAGCCAAATAAATCACTACAACATAAAAACAATTCAAATCTCCTTGTTAATAATTCCTAGTAGCTCTCTTACATTTTCCTCTAAATTGTATTATAAATAAAGTTTATTTTCATAAACTTCGTGTTCATTATATACATTTCGGCATTTTTATGGCCCAGTTTTACATGTAAAGGTCCATTTTCACGCTGATGCAATTTGCACAAATAAGAACTCGGTGGGAGTGTCGTTTACACGTTCAAACATTTGCGCCAACCGGATGCAAATTATCTGACCAACCAGATTTTGCTCAAGCCAAATTTTCTGGCTTGTGCAAGTAAAAAAATTTCGTTTTCATGCAATGACTTCCTTGTGCAAATTTGCATGCACAAGTCGATTTGTGTAAATTGCATGAGCGTGAAAACGGACCTTTACCTTTCGCTTGCATTTTAATTAGTCGGTTTATTTTATTCGTTTTATCGCTGATGTTTTAATAATAATAAAGAAATGGTGATGACTACCAGAATTTAATTACAATTGGTAAACACATTCGTAACTTGTTTGCTTAAACTAAAAATAGTAAAGGAGACTGTGGTTTAAGAAATAATTAAAAAAATTATCTTCGCCCACAATAATTTTTATATCCGTATTGATACATATTTCGGCAGCTAAGCTGCCATCTTCAGTACACACACTACCAATTTAAAAGCACTTCATAAAACCTAAAAGCAACTAATCATAATCAAATAAGAGGAAATCAAATAATTCAGATCCATTCTCCTGAAGAAAGTTCTCATTCTACCGAATAAAGAACTTTCATAAATATTTGATTCCTCGTTATAGGATACTGCCTTAAATATTTAAAAATATCTCAGAAAAATAATAAAATATATAAATATATATACAGGGTCTACCAATAAGAACTTTGTTTTTAAATTTCAAAAGAAACACACATTTTGTAGGAAAATTCTGTAATTCTTTATCGAAATATGTTGTAGAGACTTTACCATTTATGAATGAAAAACAATATCAGGCAAATGTCCACCACGACTACGTTTGCAGACGTCGATCCACTTAACAAAATTTTCGAGCACATTTCTGCATAATTGTGGTTCTATTTCATGGATGACGTCTTCGATATTGGTTTTGAGCTCTTGAATTGTTTGCGGATTATTCTCGTAAACATTATCTTTCACATAGCCCCACAAGAAGAAGTCCAGTGGCGTTAAATCACAGCTTCGTGGTGGCCAGTTGACATCACCTCTTCGCGAAATTAGACGTCCATTAAATTTGGTTTTCAATAAATCGATTGTTTCTTGGGCTGTGTGACACGTAGCTCCGTCCTATTGAAACCACAAGTCTTCCACATCCATATCATCCAAAATAGGCCATAAGAAATTGGTTAACATGTCTCTATAGCGCACTCCATTGACAGTAACGGTAGCACCAGCCTCATTTTCGGAAAAATATGGACCAATGATGCCTTCTACCCATAAAGCGCACCATACAGTGACACGAGATGAATGTAATGGTTGTTCAATAGCTGTTCTTGGATTTTCAGAAGCCCAAATCCGACAATTTTGCTTGTTGACATACCCATTTAAGTGAAAATGAGCTTCATCCGAAAAGATTATTTTTTCAGAAAAACCAGCACCATGTTCAATGATCCAATCAGCAAATGCACGACGTTGAAAATGATCTGCTGGCTTTAATTCTTGCACCAGTTGGACCTTATAAGGCTTTAGAGCCAAATCTTTTCTCAAAATTCGCCATGTGGATAGGCCCAATTGTTGACTGCGTCGTGAAACTGATAAATTTGGGTCCTTTGCAACACTGTCACTTACTGCAGCAATATTTTCGGTTGAGCGGCCTGCACGAGCTCGTGTTGTTGTGGTTACGTTTGCTACTGAACCGGTGGACTGAAATTTTCGCACTAAATTCGCAATTGCAGTCTCAGAAGGACGATCAGTACGACCAAAAATATCGCGAATTTTACGAAATGTGGTTTTCACGGATCCACCATTTTTATAATAGATTTGAATTATTTTAATGCGATTTTCGAGCGAAATTGAAGCCATTATAACAAATGGTAACCTTCTGCTGTACATATGTCAAAAAACTGAATGACAGAACTCTCAACATAACCTATTTCAAACCTATTAGAAAACAAAGTTCTTATTGGTAGACCAGTTAGATATATAAATAAATCCTGTCAAGAAACAGCCTATTGGTCCATTCATTAAATAATTTTTATTTTTTCGAATAAAAATACTTTCGTAAGTAGTTAATTCCCTGTTATCTAATACCTCCTTAATGAGTTTTAAATTAACCTTAATAATACTGTGTCCAGTATTGTAAATATGTTGGGCAACACTTGATTTCTCAAACCTATTATACCGGTAGTGACTTAAATGTTCCTTAAAGCGTGTTAATTTATTTCTTTTTGCTTGTCCAATATATTTATTAGCACATTCATTACATTTACTTTCATACATTCCAGATTTCTGCTCAACTTCAACTTTATCTTTCGATTTTGCCAATAAATTCCTTATGGTATTGTTAGTGGAAAAGGCTAATCGTAAGTTTTGTTTGTTTAATTATTATAATTCCGTTTCGTGTGTGATTTTCAATTAGAAACAAACTTCATTATTATAAAAGACGTATTATCAATACAAATTTAGACTTTGTACTAAGAAAATTCAATACGTGTATTCAGAGTGCTATTTTTTTAAAGCGACGTAATTACCTTCAGTAAATTATTGCTTACTTTGATGTAAGTATATCACTTTTATACACCTTTGAAAGCGCAATTGATTTCAATTCATCTCATGGCTGTTAATATACTTGTACGACGCATTCAACACCAGCTGTGCAATTGTGTGTTATTAATTCACGATCAAGTTTTACGACTGAATGACTCTGATTCTTTGCATACCATAAACGTTTATTGCACTATTTTAAAGATGTTACCTTTTGGTCCCTGTCCTATGCTTGGACATAACATGCATTTCGGGGCAATTTTTAATTAAATATAAATTGTTGTACATGGTTTTTTTAACACTTCCCTTGTTTTAGGAAGACTCTTCTTTCGTTATGATTCTTTGTCGGTCTATTAAAGAATCACCCTGTATATACATCCGAGGAACGTTTCGTTGAGGTGAAACTTATTTCCATTCTATGAGCACACTAGAGGGTTGAGTTATTTAGGTTTGTTCATCTGCACCAAGGCTTTTTGTTGTAAACGCACCACTATTTACTTCTTTTTTCAGCGTTTTGTTCTTCCTTATTGTCAAAAAGTTTGAAAATGGTCTTCAAAATAGAACCGTAGCATTTCCTGAGTGACTTTTCGTTATGTTTCTTATTTCCCAAAACTATTATTTGCGAATCGTTAAAAATGTAGATGTTATAGTGAATGTATCAAATAAAATTACAATAAAAACAGTTTTGAAATAAAAGTAAATTTAAAAAACTTTATGTTTGTATTTGTCATTTCCGAAAGTGTTTAAAAAGAAATGAGTTATACCACTTCCCATACTACTGTCACAAAATAGGAAATGCGTTGTCTCTGTGAAACACAGCTTAGCAAATACGGACACGTTGAATGAATTTATTAATAAAATAACTTAATCTATTGTAAACAGTAGTACGGGAATTTGTGGATGTGGATCATGTGTGTCATTGCAAGGTATTTATTTTAATGACGATAACGTGGATTAGCGTCAATAAAAAATCATTTCCGAACAATTATCTTTGTACAACACGTAATGCGGTTATTAACGGCCCGGACAATGACTGTAAATTCCAAATTACAGAAAATAAAAAAAAACATTAAGTTTAAGTTAACGTTAATTTTTTTGTTCACCGTTTGAATCACTTTTTGCTTACCCATGGCATAAAATTTATTTGTTTCACATGAAAAATTCAAATTTTAATTATTAAAAAAAAAAAAAAAATAGAAAGCTTTGCTGCCACTTTACATAAAAGTTCATCTTTGTAGTAGACAGTGAAAGCTCTCCATACGGGCAGCTCTCATAAGCGGACAATTTTTCTGGAACCAAAATTTTGAGTACTACTTTGCTTAAGGGTTTTTATGAGCGGATATCTCCCATAAGCGGACAAAAAAGTTGGAACCTTGGTGTCCGCTTATTGCAAACACGTATCTTTTTCACTTCTTGAAGAAAGGAATGAATTGAGTTCAAAAAAAATTTAAAAAAAGACAAAACCTCGATTACTATTATTGAAATTTATTGAAAATAAAATGAAATATAAAATATTGAAACGGTTAACAGATGACATCACGTATTGCTAAGAAGCAAGTCCAAACTTGTTCAAAAATTCTTGAAACTTCTAAATTTTCATGAATACTGGACAACATGAAACAACAACAAACAAGTTTTGGGAAATATTTTTCTACGATTTTCAACCCTCTTGAACGTGGTTGGTTTAAGCAAGAAGTGAATTAAGCAAGAATTGATAATCATCATAAAAAATAGGCGAATTTGCAATCTTTGTATTGAAAGAGTTCTAAAAACATGTCGTTCCTTTTATTTAAAGGTCCGACCTGCAAAAGAAAAATCAGTCTAATGCTTAACAGGTCCACTATGTAGAAGAAACAGACATCTAAGATTTTAATCCCTTTTGAACACGATGGTGAAGTTAGATAAGCAAGAATTGAACACGCAAGGTGTTACTATACTAAAGGGTGCGGCTATTATTTTAATTTAACTCTTAAAAGGGAACACGAAATTTGTCTGTGGTCTTTGAGTACAATTTTGATAATGACGGTAAAGGTCTAGGTGACTTGAATTAGTAATCCTTGTATCGAAAGGATCCTAAAAACATGTTGTTGCTCTTATTTAAAGGGACGCCCTCCAAAATCAAATTCAATCAATTGCTTAATAGGACCACTGCGTAGAAGAAACAAGATTTTTAAGATTTTCATCTCTTTTGAACATGATGGTGAATTTGTATTAAGCAAGAATTGAATCCGCAAAGAGGTATTATCGCATTAAGGGGGCACGATTTCATTTTATTGCTACCCACTCTTAAAAGCAATCACGACTTTTGATAATCATCATAAAAAATAGGCGAATTTGCAATCCTTGTGCTGGAAGGTCCTAAAAACATGTTGTTCCTCTTATTTAAAGGGACGTCCTGCAAGAGAGAAATCAATCTTATGCTTAACAGATCCACTGTGTAGAACAGTGTCTGCCAAACCGTGTGCCGCGGCACACTACTGTACCGTGAGAAATTCCAGGTGTGCCGTCGTGAAAGATTTAAAAATATAGGTAAATAAAGCTTTGTTCTTACAGCTCCGTCGTCCGACGAACGATTTTAATTATAATGTGCCACGCAAATGGTCAAAAATAAACAAAAATAAGAGAACATTTGCAAAATTCGAACGTGTTCTGGAATAGCATTGCAGCATTTGCAACGTTACTCGAGAAACAACAGTTTTGCTATACAATATATTACATTTCTGCATTAATAAAGTTAAACTGGGATTGTCTGTAAGTAAGTAAATACTTACTATGGTCAAATTCACCAATTTCAGACAAATTTAATTAAACGTTAAAAGTAAATGTTGCTACGCTTTTAACAAACATTTCTAATGAGTTATCCAGCAAATAGATTTATCTAAGATTGATGAATTGGGCCCCTAGTTTATGATTTATTTATAATTAATAGATCAACATAAATTATTTTGTTAATTTTAATCAGTTTTTAGAGAAGAAAAAATATTTTAAACATGGACAAATTTTTATTGAGACCTCAGAAAAATTAGGAGAGTCAAAGTAAACAGAATGAACACTAGAATAAAAAATTCAGCTCATCAAAACGAAAATATGATGAAAATTATATCCAATATGGTTTTATATTATCGAAAAAAGACAACTCGGTTCCTTTTTGTATGATTTGGCTAATCGATGGTATCCAGTAAACTTCAACGTCATTTAATAACTAATCATCCGGAATATGAGGACAAACCAAAAGGATATTTTGAGATGCTAAAAAATTCAATTAAAACCATTCCTTTGTCGGCCCAGACGATTTCTCTTAAAATTCAAAATATTTCGCGAGACATTGATGATCAGCTCCGCGAACATTTCAGTGAAGCAAAAAATGAACTCGAGAACTTGTGGGTCTTACAAAACGATGAAAGCACTGACATCAGCAACAAAACTCAACTAATTTCATTTCTGCGAATCATTGGAGATGGTAAAATCATAAGTCAGTTTTTTTTTTGCTGCGAATTGAAAGAAAGAACAACAGAAGAAGATGTCTTTAACCTGGTAAATCAAAATGTCATTTTGAGAGGGATGCAGTGGCAAACTTGTATTAGCGTTTGCACTGATGGCGCTCCATCTATGCAGGGTCGAAAAAAGGGCTTCGTGGCTCATGTATTACTAAAAAAATTCACAAGTTAAAATTGTACATTGCATGATTCACCGCGAAGTTTGGTGTCAAAATCTTTACCTGATAGTCTCCTGAAGACCATGAACAACGTCGTTAAAGTGGTGAATTACATAAAATCACATTCTCTGCGTTGCACATTTTTGCATCCCTATGTGAAACTATGGAATCTGATTTTAAGTGTTTACGAAGTGCGATGGCCCTCCAAAGGAAAAGTGCTCGCACGATTTATCTCTTTGCGAACTGAAATAATATGTTTCTTCGATGCTGAAAATTCTGGATTTGAATTTCTTAACAATGATAACTGGGGCTGGAAGTAGCATTTCTTAACGATCTTTTTGAGAAATTGAACGTTTTCGTTCAATTAAAAAAAATTTGAGTCTGCAAGGAGCGAACGAAAATATCATTACAATTACAGGCAAATTAAAGGCTTTCAGTGACAAGTTAGAACTGTGGACCAGAAAAGTTAAAAACTCGCAGCTCGGTTGCTTTCCAGGCATAGAGGCTTTTCCGAACAAATTTAAAATTTTGTCAGAAGTGCAGAAGACAGTAGAAAACCTCTCTGTATAATTTTCTAAGTATTTTCCATCGCTTGATTATCAAATGTACGAGTGGGTCATCAGTCCTTTCGCAAGTTGCGATAGTACACATTTAACATTAACAGAAGAAGAAAATTTAATTGATTTGAAAAACGATGATCCTATGCACAAACCCTCATTTTCTGTGCTAGAAATATCAGAATTTTGGATTTCGCTTTGGAGCCAATATCCTTAATTAGCTACTACAGCCGTTAAATCTCTGCTGCCCTTCGGATCATCGTATCTTTGTGAATTCGGTTTCTCGGAGCTTACGGAAATAAAATCCAAAAAACGAGAACGATTACAGACGATAAATGAGGAGTTACGTGCTTGTTTATCGTTTTGACAAAATTCTTTCACGAAGTCAATTGCATCCTTCTCACTAGTAATAATATTATTATTATGTTATATTTGTTACTATATAATAAGAATTTATTTATTTTTATTTATGCTAATAATAAAATATATTTAATATTGTTGAAATTTTTATTTGGTGTGCCGCAAAATAAATTCTCCTCGCCCTGTGTGCCATAAGGTAAAAAAGTTTGACAGACACTGGTGTAGAAGAAACAAGACGTCTAAGACTTTCATCCCTTTTGAACGCGATGGTGAAGTCGGAATAAGTAAAAATTGGATCCGCAAGGACGCATTAAGGGGGTGTGGCGTCATTTTATTGTTCCTCTTGAAAGCAATCACGACTTTTGATATAATCATCATAAAAAAATTGGCGAATTTGCATTCCTTGTGCTGAAAGGGCCCTGAAAACATGTTCCTCTTATTTAAAGGGACGTCCTGCAAGAGGAAAAACAAGCTCATGCTTAACAGGTCCACCGTATAGAAGAAACAAGACATCTAAGATTTTCATCCCTTTTGAACACGATGGTGAAGTTGGATTAAGCAAGAATTGAATCCGCAAAGTGTTACTATACTAAAGGGTGTGGCTATTATTTAATTTAACTCTCAAAAGGAAACACGAAATTTATCGTCCTTGAGTGCAATTTTGATAGTCACGGTAAAGGTATGGGTGTATCCTTGTATCGCAAGGACCCTAAAAACATGTTGTTGTTCTTATTTAAAGGAGCGCCCTGCAAAATGAAATTCAATTATATGCTTAATAGGACCACTGTGTAAAAGAAACAAAACTTTTAAGATTTTCATCTCTTTTGAACTTTTAAGATTTTCATCTCTCTTGAACATGATTGTGAATTTGTATTAAGCAAGACTTAGATCCGCAAAGAGCTATTACTGCATTAAGATGGTCTGGCTTCATTTTATTGCCACCTACTCTTAAGAGCAACCACGACTTTTGATAATCATCATAAAAAATAGGCGAGTTTACAATCCTTGAATTGAAAGGGCGCTAAAAATACGTTCCTCTTATTTAAAGGGACGTCCTGGAAGAGAGAAGTCAATCTGATGCTTAACAGGTCCACCGTGTAGAAGAAACAAGACATCTAAGATTTTCATCCCTTTTGAATACGATGGTGAAGTTGGATTAAGCAGGAATTGGATCCGCAAAGAGGTATTACTGCATTAAGGGGGTATTTTATTGCTCCTACTCGTAAAGCAATCACGACTTTTGATAATCATCATTTGTATCGGAAGGGTCCTAGGGAGTTCTATACAGGGTGTTAGGTTATTGCTTGGACAAATTAAAACTGTAAATGAAGGGTGACGTATGGGATCAGAAAGTACTCAAACATGCCGGATTTTCGGTACATTTTGAAAAAATGCAAAAAGAGCGAACTATTGAGAACCGCTGATAGTACTTACGGAGCCAGCGCCGATTAAAGAAGATGTTCAAAATTCATGCCGTCAGCTCGAATGCATGCATCAACACGACGCTGTAAAACTGCCCGCACACGAAAAAGAGCGCCGGCGATATCTACGCTCTGCAGCACGTGCATTGCACCTACATTCGCCATACGTCAGAATAATATCAACAAGTTCGTAATTTGTGTATGCATTCATTTTGTCCCCGACCTGCACACTCCGAAATATGTTAAGACACTGAACGTGCGTTATTTGCTTGTCATAAAATAATAAACCATCTGGGAATTTATGGCAAGGGGATCGCCCGCCCGGATGGCGTTCGGCACATGGGTGTAACAGTAGATAAGACAATCAGTGGTTTCGAAACAATTTTTATCGATTTTTGTTTGAATTTTTTCCGGGAAAACGAAAGCCGGAACACCCTCGAATGTAAAGGCTTTTTTACTGTACAGAGTGTTCTCCATACGTGGTTTGCAGGTGTCCAGTCAATTACCTAACACCCTGTATACATGATCATTTTCTAATTTAGAGGAAAGCCCTGTGTAGTTTTCTACGATTTTCAACCCTCTTGAATGTGGTTGGATTAAGCAAGAATTGAGTTAAGCAAGAATTGATAATTATCATAAAAAATAGGCGAATTTGCATGCTTGTATTGAAAGGGTGCTAAAAATATGTTCCCCTTATTTAAAGGGACGTCCTGCAAGAGAGAAATCAATCTTATGCTTAACAGGTCCAGTGTGTAGAAGAAATAAGACATCTAAGATTTTCATCCCTTTTGAACACGACGGTGAAGTTGGATTAAGCAAGAATTGAATCCGCAGAGAGGTATTACTGCATTAAGGGGGTATTTTGTTGCTACCTACTCTTAAAAGCAATCACGACTTTTGATATAATCATCATAAAAAATAGGCGAATTGCAATCCTTGTGCTGAAAGGGTCCTAAAAACATGCTGTTCCTCTTATTTAAAGGGACGTCCTACAATCTCATGCTTAACAGGTCCACTGGTGTAGAGATCTAAGATTTTCATCCCTTTTAAACACGATGGTGAAGTTGGACTAAGTAAAAATTGGATCCACAAGGACGCATTAAGGGAGGTGTGGCGTCATTTTATTGTTCCCCTTGAAAGCAATCACGACTTTTGAGTATAATTTTGATAATCACGATAAAGGAATAGGCGACTGAAAGAAAAATCGATTTTTTTATCTTGGACCTGTAATCCTTGCGGGTGTTGGGTGTGTTCGGAACGGACGGGTTTTCCTCATTTCTTATCTTTTTTACAAATCTGTGGAACAATAGTGTCGTGTATTGTGTGTGCCGATACGTATGCATTTCTTAAATGATTCATTCCACCACTTCTTACGGCTAATGAGATTACATTAGAAAGTTGAGAGATAACGCACATATTTGCGGAATGTCCCTTCTTTTTTGCTCGCGAGTAGATAGGTATGTCCTGGCGCTATCAATAATTCGTTTGCCGGCTTATCTGTAACACGTTAATCTGTTTATAAACGCGGTTTGCAGGTAGAGGTTGTTCATTATTTCGTTTTCTAACCGGGGTGGTACAATTCAGGTGACAATTGTTCCTTCCTTCGTACCAGGTTGGCTCGTTCGGTGTCGCGGAAGTGTCGGCAGTTTTCGGGTTTCATGGCATGCTGTTCTCCAGCTCGGCAGTTCGTACACGCTCTTGTTAGGAGGTGGAACGTTCTGTAAATCTCTGCCGCGAACGATTTCTAACACAATTTCGCAAATCGAACTCGAACATTTATTTTTACGTATTGACACGTGTTTTATTCATCGACTTATTTAGTTCATAAATAGGAAGAATCGAATGGTGATTTAGAAAAAATTCTTGCCAAGTGTCTGTGTTTATTTTCGTCGGCGAATTTTCACGGTTGTTTTTTTTTGCTTTTTTTTTCGAAACGAGCATGTTTTGTGATAGTACTTGAATGTGTAATTAGCCCAGCTGATGTACGATGGTTTTGTCGAACTGCGGTGCTAGGAATATGTTATCTAACGCCAGACTTAGAGGACCACCTCCATGTTTCTGAGTTCTGTTCAACGTAGGTATTACGGGCATTCGTGGGTGTTGAAAATATGTAGTTTGTTTTGCTTTTCATTTCTGATGTCTAGCATTTCACTGGCCTTTGAGTTTCTAGTAGTCCTAAACTAAAGAAAATTCAATATCGATATTTAGGTGCGATGTTTTGACGACAGTAACCTTGTACTTTTTACCGCATGAGCAATTTGCGAAAAAAAAGTGTATTGCGTAAAAAAAAAACTAGTTTTTATCATAGCGAAGTGAGTGTGTTTATAACCAAAGCGAAATACGTACAATTTTTTTTTATTCTCTGCGTGATTGTGTTAATTTATTTATACTCGGCGCCGAATAAGTTTCGGTTCGTTAGGACATTAAAAATATAAAAATTAAACCATTGCGTACTTTTTTTAAATGTGACTCAATCAAATTACTTAACGTGTATTTCTGATGAATGACATGTTCTGTTTCGTAAAACGGGGAATTTCAATGTGTCTTAAATTGTGAGATTTTTGCCTAAATTAAATCAAGACACTACCATTACACTAGATTAGTTCTATTTGAATTTTTTTTAAATACGCCTAAGTTTTGTCTATTCTTGACTTTACGTTATTCAGTACTATATTAATTATGGCTTTTTTTATTATAGTAAATTAAATGTGTTTCTCAAAATAAATGAATTAAATTTCATCTTAGTAAAATTGGTCCAATTAGCTAGCAGAGCTTTTTATGTAAGCCGTGTAATGTAAAAGAAGAAAATTTGTAATAAGAAATCCTGGAAAAACGTTTCGAGCATACGCGCGTAATTACAGCTTTGCGAAAGCGAGAAATCTCTTGATTTAATAGTTTTTATTATTATTCTTTTTAATCTTTTAAAGGACGCTTTAAAACTCGCACAATTGTACAACGTGTCGCTGGTAAAATGTTTATCTTAAATTGTCCTCTTTCTCGTATAGGGTGTCCCAACGATGTGGTATTTCTTCTGTGGAGCCTAAATCAATAACACGAAGAGAAAAAAAGATTCAGAAAGCTATACTAGACGTCACACTTCATATCTTAAAATTATTTTCAACTGTACAGGGTCATCCAAAATATGTTGGTGTGTAGAAAGCGAATTTTTAGAAATTTGAATGTCTCGCGGAGAGATGATTACAATAATATAAATATATATTGATTTCTGACTATGGACATAACACAGACATATGAAAATTTAACAGATTATCCTTAAGGCTTTGGCTTTTGTCAAAATATGAAGGAAATTAAAATATCTTTTAGCAATACACAGGGCGTATTTGCGAAGCACTCGGTAACTCATTTTTTTAAATGGAATTACCTATTTTTTTATTTCAGAAATGGATAGTACTCCGACTTAGTTTTCTACTGATATCAGCTTATATTAAATGAGCGAGAAACGTCCAGGTCTACACATTAAAAGTTTTACGATACACACGTTGATATGAGGGAGACCGGAAAATACGTGAAAAAAAAATTTTTTTGAATTCTGAATAACTTTTCCAAATAATATTTGCGCGTGTTTCGAAAAATAAACGTTCTTTACTATTATGCGCCTTTCAAATGTCTTTATTTCCTCGGAATATGACCAGTGCATTTTAAGATTGGAAAGCTCTAGGAATTTTCATGAAGAATAAATTTTTCTGATAAATTTTCCCATATGTGTTCAACTTTCTGCTTGTCACTGTATAATATTAACTCATTAGTGCACGACTAGCAATAATAAAATGAATAAAATCAAGTTTTCTTGCCAGATGAAAATTAACTAAAATTGTGTAACTGGCAATATAGAAAGTGTTAAGAAAGAGTTTAACATGTATTTCGGCCTTATTGGGCCTCATTAGAACTCTGTACCTTAAAAAAGTTTGGTTTATTGAAAAATTTAGAAAAACTTACCCCTTTTTGAATTTCTAAAATCTCAAAAAACAAGAACCAAAATTAATTATAAAAATATGAAATTCTTTTGCAAAATACACAAGGAAAGCGATTGCAATCTCTAGCAAATTCACAAAAGTGACATTTTTACAAAATTTCAGTTAATTTTCATAATTTTCATCTGGCAAGAAAACTTGATTTTATAATTGTCAATTTATTGCCTTAGTAACATCAGACAAATATTTAAAATGTCACTTTTGTGAATTTGCTAGAGATTGCAATTGCTTTCCTTGTATTTCTTGCAAAAGAATTTCATATTTTTATCATTAATTTTGGTTCTTGTTTCTTGAGATTTTAGAAATTGAAAAAGGGGTAAGTTTTTCTAAATTTTTCAATAAACCAAAATTTTTTAAGATACAGAGTTCTGATGAGACCCAATAAGGCCGAAATACATGCATAAACTCTTTCCTAACACTTTCTATATTGCCAGTTACACAATTTTAGTTAATTTTAATAAAATGAATATTTACTTTTAAAAGAATGTAGTTTTTAGCTTTCAAATTTATGGTAGTAGTTTGCACCCAAAAATAAAAAGTAAGAAAACGAAGAAGTTCTAACAATATTTCTAGTAAAACAAATTAGTTAGGAATGAAGGTATATAACATGATATCAGTAGAAAGTTAAGTTTCTGAAATAAAAGTAAGTCATTCCATTTAAAAAAAGAATGAGACACCGAGTGTTTTGCAAGTACAGTTCGCCCTGTATTATACTAAAAGATATTTTCATAAAATTCTAAGTCCTAAGAATATTTTGTTATATTTTCGTAAGTGTCTTTTATCCTCATACTCAGAAACTTAAGTTCAAAATTAATAAATTTTCGAAGAAAAACATAAGAGAGTGAAACCTATATATATTTATGTTATTGTAATCAGCCCTGCATAGTTGAAAATAATTTTAAAATATGCCGCGTGATGTCTAGTGTAACTTTCATAATCATTTTTTTGTCTTCTTGTTATTCCTATAAGCTCCACAGAAGACATACACACCGTTGGGACACTCTGTACAAGATTTGGTTCGATTTCTTAAACAATTTAATTTGTGCAGTAACTTGTATAGAAATTTAAATTGTATTAAAAAGTATCTGAAAAAATAGAACATGTTCTATCTCCAAACCGTAGTATCCCTTGCCCAAAAATTTCTCTCTCTAAGTTTTTTTTATTGTATAAATGGAACCAAATCTTCTTGTATACAGGATTTGATTTAATTTCTACAATAAAAAATTGCAACAAGAAATATTTACAAATTGGAGATAGAACGCATTCTGTTTTTCCAGATATTTTTTAACTCAATTTAATTTTTGATACAATTCACTGCATAAGTTAAATTAAAAAAAAATGGAACCAAATTTTGTTCAACAAGAAATAGGGTAGGTATTGTAAAAAGACGGCCTTTAAATGAAAATTCTTTTTTCAAAATGATTTCGATTTCTTAAAACGAAAAGTGTAAGGTTCCCTTTTTACTACTTATGAGATACGATTCGCAAGGGCAAACCGTTAACTTTTGGGGCCCTGAACCAACACTGTTTGCAAGCCTGCCCAAATTAACCTAAGTTTGGGTTAGTTATGTTTTGAATAGAATAAAAAAAATATAGACAACATATATTAAAGAAATTTTTTATTTTATTTGATGCACTTTAATATACAAACTTTTTGTGTGCAGTTATAATAAAAAAAAGTTTTGTGTATGTAAAAAACGAAACAACAAATTCTCAAGTCAAGACTAAAGATCAAGAGTAAAAAACAAAAATAATACTTATTCTTAAAAATAAAATAAATAAAACATTCTAAGAAATATACATATAATGTGTTTTTATTACGTGAAAGGCATTTAAAGAGTAACTCTTCTACATTTTTTCTCTGCAAACCCTTTTATTTGACAATCACATTGTAATTCTTTGGTTGAATCACAGTTTATGGATTTTTTTCTTAAATTTTTAATGTAAATTGTTTTTATATTATTATTCTTTTGCTGGGAGGGGTCTCCTTGATTGCTGCAGCCCATAAAGATCAAACCAATCTGCCTCCTGTATATGCCGTTTTACACTATTCTATTTTTAGTACAAAATTTGGTTTAATTCCTTTAATTTAGCTTTTGCAATAAATTGCATCAAGATTTAAATTGAATCAGAAATTACCTGAAAAAAATAGAGCGTGTTTATTTGCAGCTCAAATATTCTATTTCTTATTCTAAATATTTATTGTAGAATTGAAGTCTTATGCAAGAAACAGGGTAGTCTAAAGCGGCCCTATACTTGGTATTGTATATACAGTGTGTTTCACTTTACATGAAGACACCCGAATAATTTGTTGGTTAATAATGCAATTAGTGTAAAATTTTTACCAGAGATAGAGGCCATTAAGATTAATCTTTTTTGGGAATGAATTCTTTTTGGAGTCTAAATCTGGTCAACTATGATTTAAATAAACACTAGTGTTTCAAGTAAAGTCATAGTAGCAGTGAAGATAGAGCAAAAAAAGTATTGAAAAAAGTTGTTGCTAACCACTGAAATACTCTAAATACGAAGTTTTGCTGAAAAATTTTAATTTTTCTACATATTCGTGTAAACTCATTAAAAAATACATTGAACATGAAGTCATAATTTTGTTACACTGAAAAATCTCATATTTAATAAGTGTAACAAAATTATGATTCATGTTTAATGTATTTTTCAATTTTTTTAATGAGTTTACACAAATATGTAGAAAAATTAAAATTTTTCAGCCAAACTTCGTATTTGGAGTATTTTAGTGGCTAGCAACAACTTTTTTAAACACTTTTTTGCTCTATCTTTATCGCTACTGACTTTACTTGAAATACTAGTTTTTATTTAAATCATACTTTGCCAGATTTAGACTCCAAAAAGAATTCACTCCTACAAAAAGATCGTAATGGCCTCTATCTCTAGTAAAAATTTTACACTAATTGCTTTATTAACCAACAAGTTATTCAGGTGTCTTCATGTAAAATGAAACACTCTGTATTATCCGGGACAGTTGCGGACCTGCACATTTGCGAATCCGTAGGAGAATACTTTTTCCGATCGTTCAGTTCTAAAATAAATTTAGTTGAGAAAAAAACTCTGAAAAGAAACAGCAACGAATTGTGTGTTGGCCAAAAAAAAAAAACAGTCAGTTCTTCTTGCATATTAAAATTTGTAAAACAATTTTGCAAATTACTTTTCTGAACGCCTTTAAATTCCGCCACTTATCCGTGCTTTATTATAAGACTTCTTAGATTTTCAAAATTGAAAAATAATTGTAATTCAACCACTCACTGTTAAGTTAAAAATAAAATGTAACCAGCCATCTAGAATTTAAAAAAAATTACACTAATAGTAACGCGAAAAATTTATTATTTTTATAGAATTATGATTAATAGATTTTTGTGTTTTATTTTCGGGAAATAATCCCTGCCCTTACGACACGCAATGTAATATCTTTATTATTTTATCAAAAGTCTAAGGCACGATATCTCGCAATCGCTTTTTGACCTAACATTGTATGAGGATCGACAAATTGCAGCCAGTTTGCTACTTAATGAGTTATCCCATACAAGGCGGCTGTCAAAAGTTTTTAAAAATTTTGTTGCTAGTCAGTTTTGATTGCAGTGTCCTCTGTACAGCTGTTTCGGCCCTCTTTGAGGCCTCGTCAGCAAAAGCATAGCTCGAGAATTCCACTACAAACCAAGCCGACCTGTTGTAGTTATTCGCGATTGCAAGATGTCGCGCTTTAGGCTTTTCAGTACTATTACATCGCAATTACGAATAAGTAGAAAAGGTCGGTTTGGTTTGCATGAAATTCTCCTGGAGTTATGCTTCTGTTGACAAGGCTCCAAAGAGTGCCGAAACAGCTATACAGAGGATGCTCGAGGAGTTCACCGCAATCAAATCTGATTAGCGACAAAATTTTTATTATTTTACTTGGCAAATTCCAATGAAATTTAAATTTAGGTCCTCAAAAGCATCAAAGGCGCAAACGTGTAGGGGCGCGATATCGCGCCGCCATTTTCAAATGGCCTGAAACAATTAAGTAATTCAAATTGAAATCATTTGTTAATTAAATAATACATCAATACAAACTGGAAATGATTGTAAATTAAAATGTAATGTGCTTAATGAGAATTAAAGAGAAAAACTGTGCGAAGCTCATTAGCGACATCGATTAAATTTTATGTTTTTCAATTCTCATTAATAATTTATTCTTGAGTTAATAATGCATGTTCAATACTAAACAACACGTAAACTAGGTCGCATCATATACACTTATTCAGTATCTCAATTATGCACAAAATTATTGTCTGGATTACTAAAAATCGAGCTTTGCCCTTTTGAGGACGATTAGTAGATACACAGTTGCAGAAATATTCAGAAATCCAGAACGGCCACGTGAGAACATTCCTTTAGATTTCACATTTCCTGAAAGTGATTTAGATATACACATAAAATAATAATTGAAATACGAGATAAAAACTGAACGGCCATTACGTAAGTGGAATTTAAAGTTCGCGTTTATTTACTGCAACCGAGATAATCACTTATAAACAAATATGTACGCTTCAATGATGACTGCGTACTTTGATGTATTCATAAGAGGAAATTCTCACATACCTCCACATACCAAGTCGTGTTGTGACATTTTATGAATAAGTGTGCGTTACTAAATGCGTTTCGCGGAATTGTGCAACTTTTTTTTTTTTAGTGTCACCTCACGCCCACGCAATACCTCTTGTTAAACCTGATAATTGGACAATTAAACAAAATTAATGCGTCCTTCTTCGTACTTTAAAATGCTTGTGAATTCAAAAATCATCAAATTACTCTTGATATTATATTGCATTTTAAATTAAAAAAACAATGTTTAAACTCGACTCTTGTTCGATGAAAAGTTATAAGCTTAAAAATTATTGTTTATCATAAAAAAGGTGGCAACCTCGCAGCGAAACGTTGAAATTTGTGTGATTTTTAAGCTCTCCTCCTTATAACGAAATTATTGTATGTATAAAAAAATTGATAATTTTTAATTCGTTTTTAAAAAATTAATTGTTTTTTTTTAATTACCCAGTATTAATTTTCGAATAAATTTAAACTGTCTAATAAGTTTGGATATTTGAGATATCTATTGAGGCATGGAT
This sequence comes from Serrognathus titanus, assembly GCA_039766575.1. NCBI lineage: Eukaryota > Metazoa > Arthropoda > Insecta > Coleoptera > Lucanidae > Serrognathus > Serrognathus titanus. The sequence continues at coordinate 14,779,158 of CM077911.1, read as the reverse complement.
CTTGTAGTAAAAAAAGAGACTCATCTGTATAATTAAAAACCAGTGATCCAACTACATGGACCTTGAATAAATTATCGGTAGTAACTTGTATGAACATGTTAATGTAATGTAATATTTAAAATGTGTTTGTCTTCTTCAGAGCAAAGTATTTCTGCATAAAATTTATGTAATTGGATTGAATGGATAATAGTATGTACAATTTTTTTCTTTCTATTGAGATCTTATGTAATTAAAATACCTAAGAAGTAGATTTAAATTTATTTGTCGACAGAAAATGAATATTTCATTCTACTGTAAAGTTTTTCTTCTTTCATAATATATATAAGGAGTTTTGTTAGGGTCAACCAAAACAAAGAACAACAAAATCACATTTAATTGACCATTTAAAATGCGATTGGAAATTTAACTCTTTCGATGGTTTGAGAGGATTCAACTTTGTCTAGTTTTCAACGTTGTTTTCGAATAAAATTAAGGATGCATAAAATCTCCTATTTTACTGAAATTGTGATCGAAAATTCTTTTTTTTTTTATTTTGCTTAAGCCATTCTAAGGTATTGTTATAAATTATCGTCCAAACCTTAGATCTACATTTGAAAAAAGCTCAAAATCCTACAGATATTTGTTGTCAAATCTAGAATTCAAATTTAGTTCTAACTAAAGATTTCTTTCTTAATAAAACAACTTGAATTTTAGTGATTTATTTGGTTTAGAAAATTGTTATTTCTTATGATTTTTAATTTGTATTTCTCGCCAGAACGAAATTAAAAGCTTGATTAGTTCATGGCGCCAGCTATTATACAAATGGGGGACGTATTTCGCAACCTCTTCTTTAAAGAGTAATAAAAATTTCTGTTAAATTTATTTCTCCAAAAAGATAATTTTGAAGTAATTTACTTTGTTTACACTTAATTTATTTGGTTTACAAAACTATTGTTTTTCACAATTTTTAACTTGCATTTCCCCCGTCTGAACGAAAGTAAAACTCTTGATCAATTCATGGCGCCAGCTATTAAACAATGTTTTGCAATATCTTCTATAAAGAGCATTAAACTTATTTCTTAATAACAGTTTGAAATTTGATAATTTCTTTGGTTTACATTTAATTTATTTACTATAGAATTTTTAATTTGCATTTCTGACCAGAACGAAAGTGGCGCAATCTATTGAACAAAAAAGTATTTCGTAAAAAATTCCATATGTTACACCAGCAATTTCTTGGCTGACTATATTTAGATTTATTGAAAAGGTTTGATTAAAAGAGAAACTTTATTTTCGGTCAAGAGAGCCTATAAAATAGATTTTTTTAGTCAAGAAAGTGTTACCTCTTGAATTGTTGATCAAATAGGCAAAATATTCCCAACAATTTTAATTAAAATGTCAGTTCAAATGAAGCGTTTAAACAAATTCGAAAATATATTCTTGTCAAATAATTACACGAAAAAAAGTTTTTAATTTACAATATTTTTTTCATTCAACGCATTTGCAGTTAAAATAAAGGCAAACTCTAAAATTCAATTCAACCTTAACATAAAGCTTATTATCTTTACATCAAGTAAGGTATTCATGAAAACAGTAATACGTGCTAAAAAAGTAATAATAAATAAATCCAGTTGAGTCATGTAAACAGCTCCTAATTAATTAAAAATAGCTACCGTTCTCAATTTATTCACACTGCAATTCGCTTCGTTCATTAAAATATTTTTTACTTATTACGTGTAAACTTATGAGTATTATATTTACAATGCACAGAAAAATCTATTAAAAACCATATTTGTAATTCATGTTGAGACATAGGTTCGTCATCGATTTAAACTCCCCAAGTTTATTCTCAAAATTATTTATTTTCCAAAATCCTCTGTGGTATTAATATCTGGGAAATCTATGTTTTCATTTTTCTTCTCGGCGAATCTATAAGAACCGTCTCTGTCCAAATTTTGATCTTTGCTTCCTTTCTTCGACTCATCTTAAACAATTAAAACATTTAACAAATAGTTTAGAGATCATTAATCTTGCCTCTTATGAAACGTCAATAAAATGTTCACCGGCATTGCTTGCGTATGGTTCTCACACTAAGCCGTACGCACACACCCAAAACAAACATGACGCATTCAAATATGTAGGTACAACAAGGAATTCCAAAGAAATTGTTTATATTGCTTTCTTAAGGGTCAACGCATTTCGCACTTGTTTTCCCACGTGACCTTCAAATTCGCGAAGGAAAGCTCATCTTTGTTAAGATCAGAAAATAATATCGCTCTCAATCCCCAGTCAATCGTCGACTTTCAAATTGATTTTAATTAATTAATAACTTCGTAATTGTTAATTTATTATTTCGCAAGTCGTTTCTGTTGCGTTTGTTGTGGAGCATTAATTTGATGGCGTCATAAAGTGACAATACTGTATCTATACACTAATATGTCTGCGTATGATCTTCAATAACACCGCGGGCGTGCCCAACTCAGTAGGCATTATGTGGGAGAAATTTATTATCATACCCAATAAGTAAGTGTCTTTCTTTCTCATACACGCACGTGTGCATTTTTTTTTTCTAAGAGTACAGTTTCCAAGCTTCAAAGTCTCTGTGTTTGATTGGTCCTTTGAAAACTCTTACCACCATTTGAATTTTCTCTTTAAAGTTACATATTTGTGTGAAACTACTTTTAAAATAACTTGTTAACCTTTTTATTAAATGTTTCGTCCGTCATTTTAATAACCAGATTAAAGTTTCGTCATCCACTCTAAGATGACCATGACCAGTTCAATGAAAAATCGGATTATTTTTACGGCCCAATGTCAAGAATCCTGGATTAGCCTATGCCAGGACTTTACCCCGAGGCTGACAGTGTTCTCTAACATGCGCGCGGTACTCGGTACAGCCCACGACAGATGTGATCAATATCGGTTAAATGCGCTTAAAAGAAAGGAAACTGAATAATAAATTTAAAAAATATGTTTATTTTCAATTATTAAAATCCAAGAGCGCATGCTCCGAGGCCAGGTTGGATGCGAGAGCTTGTCTAGCTTGAGAACCAAACCATAAATAGGACCTGATCTTTATTTTGTTGTTGGTATTTGGCTGAAGTTTTTATAATATCGAGTGATTTTTGAAATTTTTATCACCTCTTACCATTAAATTTGGACGGCATGTCTTAGCTTAAGTGAAAAGTACGTCATTGCACATTGTTTAACAGTAAAGCTAAGACATGCCGTCCAAATTTCTTGGCAAGAGTTGATACACAATTTCAAAAATCACTACTGTAGAGACTGAAATTGACAGAGAAGGCCAAAAAACTATAATTTTTGCAATTAATTATCCATGTGCGACACATAATAATTATGAGTATTTGAAAATCGGGACATACAACGGTCCCGAAAACATCTAACCGAAAATAAAGACAAATCCCGAAATATTGGGACATTCGGTCACCCTACTCTAAGACCATTTCCTTAAATATATCTTCTAAGTATCTTCCTTAAATGAAATAAGTGTTTCGTAAATCCCACAATCATCTGGAGAATTTTGTACAAGACAAAGAAGATATTGCAGCGAGAGGGGGGGGGGTTACGAGACAAAAATACCCCGAAGCTTTCCTAGGCATTTCTTCAGCAATGGTTTTCAATTGGAGCAAAACAAACTGAGAAATCTCCTTACTGGACGTTGCACACCTCAACAATCTGAGTTTTGTTTTATGCTGATCAGAAGAGTGCTGTTTTTATATACGATGTATTACATATATAATTATAATCCCATTTACTACTTATTAGGGTGTAGAGTAAAAATTCAAACACCACGAGCGTATGAACTTCCATTATTGTTTGCTCTGGGCTAAGTTTCTTGCTTCAATTCATGTCATTCCTCTTTTCCTTAGACTATTTTGTACTGCACCGTCCCAGGTCTTTTCCTCGGTCTTCTTCTTCTCCTACCTTATATCTTTGCCTTGCAAATTTGCAATATCTTTGATTGGCACTGTCTTGTTCAATCTTTCTAGGTCGCCCCACCAATATAACATGTTTACAAAAAGTTTTCCCATCTAGAGCGTTGTTCTCATTTTTTCACATGTTCACGTATGTTCCTTACTTGATCAATAAACGTCAACAGATGCTGAAAATGGCCTCTGTCTTCTTCGAGACATTTTCTAACTCTGCGGCGACATCTATTAATAACATTTTGCAAAATGTAGCGAGAATTGTTTATTTCATCACACTTTTCGATGATTCTTTGGGTGAGTTCCTGTAAATCATTAACGGGCATTTTAAAAATGGAATTTTTCGAGTAGGGCTAAACAAAGAAATCCAAAGGAGTTGGATCGCAAGATCGCGGAGGCCATTTCTTTGCCATATTTCTTCTAATTATCCGATCTCCAAAAAACTCTTGAAAGAAATTTAAAGTATCGCCAGCAGCATGGGCCGTTGCACCATCCTGCTGGAAATATCCAAATTGCAACTCGTCATCAGCAGTTGATGCAAAATGTCTTCCCAATATCTAAGTGCTGTTAGTGTGCCACTAAAAAATATTGGATCCATCAATCTTCTCCGACTTCAACCTATCCAAACACCAATTTTTTTGTGGATGGAGTGGGGCTTCAATGAAAATATGGAAGTTTTCTGTACTCCAGATCCTCATATTTTGGGAATTAATGTATCCTGTTAAATGGAACCAGGCCTCATCGGAAAAGAAAGTTTTCCAACAAATCGTCATTGTTAATATTGTTTAAGAACCAATGACAGTATCTTCGCCTTGGCTCAAAATCTACTGGAAGCGATTCATGCACGGGCGTCAAACGATAAGGGAACATTTGCAAGTCCTTTCTTAGAATAGTTCTGCAGGTCCTGACTGAAAGATCAACTTGTTGTGACAGGTGACGGATGGAAGTGCGAGAGTATCAGTCATAATTTATCTCGCATTTTCAACTACCTCATCAATTCTTACTTTAGGCCTACCTGATACCTGTTTTCTAGCCACACTACCAGTTTCTCTGAATAGTCCTACAGAGTACTGAAGTTAATTAACAAATTTGTGGTACAGAAATACAGTTTCTGGAAATTTTTCCTGAAATTCTGCAATACAATCAGGAATAGAATAGGACTATTCGCCATTGATTTTTGGGACGTTTCGAAAGTAGGATTGAACCATAAAAGATTTTTCTTGCAATGTGAAAACCAATAGAACAAAATATAAACACAAATCCAAATTATTTAGTACTACATAGCTCAGACTTCTTCTACTTTGGCTTTCTTCTTGTAGTTCTTTTGCTTTTTTAAATAATAGCTTTGGCTACAACACTTTAACATTAAGGATAATTTCGACCCAATCGAAATATGTGTGAAAAAATGTGATCTACATTAATAATGTTGCTGTTGCTTTTTCTGTATTTTAATTTTTTTACTTCCAAACATATTTTGCCCTTCTTGTTTGCTGCATGAATCGAAAAGCAAAAAGGGTATAATGAGCTGTAGATTTCCTTGCCATTTCAAATTTGCCTTGAAAATGTTTTAGGTGATTGTAGTTCGTAATTTTCCCCGGATCAGAGTTCCATGCTCCCTTCGCTTTGTTGTTGTAGTGCGATAACACGTATAATAAATACATCAGTGTGCGAGTTCTAATTCAATTATGTTCCCCGTGCGCACGCAAGTTGTGCCCGTTTGCATACATATTTATGATGCAGTAGTTACTGTAATTGCAGCATAGGTTACGCATAATCGTATGCAAGTATGTGGCGGCGGAAAAAAAAATGGAAATACATTTATCAATATTTGCATTTCGTTTGCTGCTGCTGCATGGATTTCGCCGTCGCACCAGAGCTTCCTGCCGTAAAAGCTCCTATTATGAAGATTGTTGTCTACAGAGGCGTTTAAAAATCTAGATTGCTTCACGCGGAAATAGTTTGTCTGCCTTTTGCACTGTAATTAAACCGAGGTTGACGATTCTTTATCCTGTCTTCAAGTTGATATGTGGTTCGTTCCATTTGGATTTGGTGATGTACCTTGCTTTTCTCTATGCAATCATTTTTATAGTTTAAGAAATCTTGAAACCAGATTCAAATTCTTGATGGAATAAAACTAATAATGAAGTATCGCAAGATACATTCGAAACCACGCTAAAGCAATCGCTTCTTTGATGCTGTGGAGAGAATCGCAAAATCTCAAGGGATATCGATTTATTTGGACGTCATTTTTTAATTTTGCATTTAAGAATTGTATTGTATTTATTTATAGGAATTGCATGTATTTTTTTATTACAACCTCAATTTAGAAGAATGTAAATGTAATTTATCAAAAAAAAACAAACATAAAATTTTGAGTACAACAAATAAATTCTTTGTAAAATAGTTTTTACAAATATCAGTTTGTTAATTATGTCTAAATTACAATCAACCTTGTCGAGCGGGGAATCACTTTTTCATCGTCAACTAACGAGTTCCCTATGGTGGGAATTGAACTTGAAACCGGCCTGTATATCAATGTCCATCGCATCAAGATATTATTGTATAAATCACGTCTTTTCGACGTGTAATTTCCAATATCGCTCGTTTACAGTTTAAGGCTATGAAAGGCATAATCGCCTACCAGCATGTATACTGAATGATATAACGTTAGGAAATTCAACTGAAGGACGTTGGTACTAAAACTTGCCTACAAAAAAAAATTATTTGCGGTAGCTTGCACGCCTGGCCATGCTTTGTTTATACTGTCTTGACTCATTATCAGGATTTGTTTTGTTAATAATAATTTTATGCAACAGATTTAGAGGTTAACATATTTGATACCAACCCATCGCTGTTCCCATCCCAAAATTTTAAATTGTGCAGCTTTTCTTCATTTGAAGTGCTCGCCCTGTATAATGGAAACCATTTTCTTGTGAAATTTTTTTCAAAACTGCGGCGAATATTTTTGCTTTCCATCGTGGGGATTCACACGACCAGCAAAATCATGTTACTGAACGTCACGTTGACAGGGTCACGATGATAACTGTCAAAATAAACAAAATTAAGATTGCTACTTAACGATTAGAGTGTAACTGCATTCGTTTCTGATTGGCCAACAAGTAGAATCGAAAACCTCGTTTTGGTCCCTAAGACAACCACCGAATCAAACAAAAATACTGGCCTTTGACAAATAGAATGCAACTTAACTCATCACTGATTCGAGAAAGTAAAACGACCAATGGTGCAGGGTTACCTAATCCCCGCCACGAAATAAGGATACCAAACACAGAACGCGTATCAATGCAAGCCAGTATTCGCTGGTGCTGTACTCACCCGGTGGTGCTGCTATAGTCCGGCAAAGCAAACATCTTACCTGGTGCTGTTATAGTCCTTACACCTCGGGAACAGGTTATTTCTTTGATTGTTTTTGCATTTTATTTATTTATTTGCTTCTATTTTCAAAGTTGATTTGAATTTTCATTTAAATAATAATTTTAGAAACACGTGGATGCGTTAAAAAAACTCGAAATAAAGTCACATAGAAACAAATTCTGTTTTTCAAAATAAAAATAGTGAAGTAAACGTTTCGATCTACAAACAGAGAAAAACGTCGGCTCTATCGGAAGTTTAATTGTTTAGTTGTTGAAAATTTATTTTACAATTTTTTTAAAATTTTTAAAATCATATTTTTGAAATGTTTAATTAATTTGAGATGCTGTCCGACACCGCCCCCAGGATTTTAATCTGGACCCGCCCTCGGTTTAAATTACTTTTACTTTCCTTGACTCTCATACAAAATTGTTAAATTATTAAAGAACTGTCAGTAACATTTTATTATAAATGAAATAATTTTTATAAAATTAACAAGTGTCAGCAGAAGCAACACATTTTTATATTTCAACAATAACATCTTTTGAATTGTTTTGGTTTTTGGAACTTCTTGCTTAGGATCTGTGCTTTTTTAAACCAGGCAGGTAATTAGGACGATACTTTCTCTTTATTTCTACGGCGTATTTGAAATGAAAAAAAAATATACAGATTGTTTCGATGAAACTTGAAAAAGGGCGGCGCAGGTAAGGGATTTGAATTTAAAATAAGTGCGCGCGTACATTTCCAGCTAAAAATGAAACGTGATATAGATTTTAAATTTAACTGAAGAGAAGAGGGTAGACTCCCCAATGTCTTTGTAATTTAATTTTCCTTTCTTGAATTTTGAGATATCTCTTTGTGCTTCAATTTAATTTTTTTTGACTTAATTTCGAGAAAGCGTCCTCCAGCCCCAGGACTATTATGAATCCCTCCAACCCAAGGACTTGTATAAATCTGCCCTTGAGTTGAACTGCCCTTGAATTGAATATCTTAAGCAAAATTATTTAGTTCTCTATTGACTCTAACACACTGAAATCTAATTTAATTAGTTTTTAATTTAAAATTAGCATTAATATATTTAAGTCATTTTTTTTATTAATGACTTTATCAGGCTGGGAGTGTGACATCAATTAAATAATCGAATTCAAACAAAATCTTGCACAGTTTACCAAAAGTGATATAAAATTCACTCCTAACTTTTTGTTTTGATAGAAAAAAGATTAAAAAAAAAAATTTAATTCTAAAGTAAATATCTTAAGTAAGAAATAGTGAAATGTAATTGTTAATTTGTCTGAATATTTCTTTTTTACGTTTTTATTTTTTAATTCTAAAGGAAATACACACACACACAAGTATTTATAAAATAGATAAGCATTATTAATTTCAGAAAGAAGTTTTATGTGAAAAGTAAACACATGCAATTAATAGAAAACGTATCGTACGTAGAATCTTTCGTGATTACCTCACATTAAGTAACATCATTTGCATACGATTACCTGTGTTTAATTCGTTTATGTGATTTTCAGTGGCGCACGTGATGTGGGCGGCATGGGGCTGGGGGCGGCGCCCTCCTGCCTTAACGGCGGCCCCACTGCTCTGCGTCCTCCGGTGCCTGGCGCAAGCCCTCGCCACCGGCTTCCATCGTTTCCTAGCAAGGTTCTCAGGTCAGTAACCCTTACCCATTTCGCTGTCTCTTGCAGGTCATATAAGTATTTTAATTATGAGTAATTAACCACGCTGATGCATAAGGTTAAGAAACGGAGAGGAAGACATGCGTACTCACACATATACTCCTTCGTAGTACTATCTCAGCGTGTTGGGTAACATTCTTTTGTGCGGCGAGAGGAAATATTAACGTTTTACTATTTATTAATTTTTTATCGCCACGTTAAGGTAATTTATACGAGCCTGTTTCTCACCTGTACTTACACAGTCTTCATTTGTAAAACCAAAAATGAATGATTTTTTTTCCGAAAATGATGTGAAATACCAGAATAATAAATTCGAAATAAATAAATGAATTTTCTTTAAAGGATTTAATGGACTTCTTACGTGAGAAACGGTATCGAATGGCGGCTTGTATAAATTACCTTAACGAGGTGATAAAAAATTAATAAATAGTAAAATATTAATATTTCCTCTCGCCTGGTGTTTAGGGAAAGTGGATAAATAGTGGCAATGTGTAGGAATAGAGAACATGAAATGTTAACAATGTTAACCACTGGTTTGGTTTTATTTCAATAAATTTGGCAAGAGATTTTTGACAATTTGTCAAAAACTGACCTAAAAAGGCCCCTTGATTTACAAGTACCTTAGAAGAAAATAGAAATATAATTATTACAGAGAGTGACGTATGTATGTAGGGGTTCGAGGGACCCTGACGTAAATAATTCCTTGATCTCCAAAATACAAACGTGTGCATCCCCTAGACTCCTTGTGATCCTAAAATATTTTACATTTTGGGAAAAAATAGGAATACAATTATTACAGGCAGTGGCGTATCTAGGTTTCAGGGGACGCCAATGCAAATTATTAGGGTCCTGCGAAATACAAAATTGGTTACGTCAACCACGCCACTGCCTAGAGACTTGTTTAGTTCAATTTGAGATTAGCATGAAAGGAGAACAAACTTCTAGTTCTTAGAGAACGTGAAAAAATGTAACGTACTTATTTGTTAATTCATTTTCAGCACCCTATGTACTTACGTAGAAATTCAGTATTAATAACGCCCACTGATATACAGCGTGTCCCAGATTGAGTAGGCTACCATGGGTAACTTTCTTATTAGTGAAGATATAGATTTGGTTAAATGGGCAATATTTTGCAGTTTTATGTGCTGATTCAGATTCCGTTGAGAAAATTTGAAAATTCCGAATAGTTTAGATATTATCGCAGAAAAACTGAAAATCGCTATTTTCTTTAACGTCCAATAACTTCGCAAATATAAAAAATATGTAAAAATGTTTCATATAAAAGTTACTATGTTTGATAAAATTAAGTCAAAATAAAATTCAAGGTGGCAGCTGTCAAGATATTGATAGCAACCTTCTTATTTTAAATGGACGCCATATTGGACTGTTGTACGATTAAATAGTATTTTTTTCTCGTTTCAACCATGTTGGATTTCTGTGCGATTAAATAGCCAATTAATCGTATAAAAATCCAATATATTAGCGAAGTTATTGGGCTTTAAAGAAAATGGCGATTTTCAGTTTTTCTGCGATAATATCTGAACTATTCGGAATTTTCAAATTTTATCAACGAAATCTGAACCAGCACATAAAACTGCAAACTGTCCATTTAACCAAATCTCTATCTTCACTAAAAGGAAGTTACCCATGGTAGCCTACTCAATCTGGGACACACTGTATATGTAGTGTGTATAAGATACATTTCTCATGAACTCTTGATTTTTTTATTAAATGAAAACGTTCTTATTTATACGTTTCACGTAACTAATTTTATTTAATTAATATTCTTTTTTAATTTATACTCTGTAAGCTTGTTGGAGAGGAAGTTACCACTTGCCTGTAGCGGCTGCGACCGTCTTGCAAGTTGGTATGATGTAATTTATTTTTTTTAAACTTCTTACTTTGTAAGTACTTAGCTTGAATCTCGTGACACTCACTTACATAGACCATTAATTAAATAAAAAATATTTTTTTATGTTTTGTATAAAATACAGCGAGAATTTTGGTTGTTTGTAAACTCCAACTAACTTGAAAGATATAAATTAAGTGTTCGTATTATTTGCTAATGCAGTGCGTGAGAATTTTCCAGATGTCTTCGTCTTTCTGTATAATATAAAAACATGTCGGAAAAATGAGCTCAGCAAAATCCATCGCCTGTGAAAATGTTCTTTTTTTCAACGCAAACCGCAGGAAAATTCCTTCGCACATAATTATAGTAACGCGTAAAATGTTAGCAACTTTATTATGAATTCGATTACTTATAAATTCATTAAGCAAGTAGGTCAATAGCGTATGGTTTTTATTCTCACATTAACTCTTTTTTTTTGATGTTCAATGATGTTCAATTTGTAATTTGCGCCGCGTACTCACATACATACATTATATGAACTAGAAAGTTGTGAAATTGCAGGTAAAACATTCATCGCGACTTGGCCCATAACTTTCGAAATAACTATCTCATTAAACGCGTAATATTTGATTGGTCATTGCCGGAAGTCTACACCTGTTGATACATCATGAAAGTTGAACGTCATGTCAAACGTGTGGAATCACGAACGTCGTTATAAATAGAAGCACATGGGAATCGTTTTAGCACATGTGTAAGAACACTACAATCGCTTTTTCGTCCTCTGTATCCGAGCTCAAAAAAAAAAAAAAAAACATTTGACACCGAAAGTGGAACGCTTAAATTTAATGTAATTCCCACACGCAGAGCGACCCGCACTTCCGGCTTTTCAGTTTTAGTCTGGCACACCGAAATTCATTGTGCGTGCGTGTACGTACAAGACGAATTTATTGCGTTCTGGTCCAAAAATAATGCGAAGCAACTGATCTAAGCAAGAATGAATCAGGAAAGTAAATTGATATTACTATGGGGAGTATGCATATAGCATTGATTGATCGAGCGAGTGTGAAAGCGATGTTAAAAACGGAGCTGACTGTTGAAGCATTTAAAACTGGACTATTTAGATCACGACTAGTCATTTTGGATTCAACAGCTTCATTGGAAAATTTTCTGTGCAAGATTGTTTTTGCATTGATCGCATTGCTTCTTATATTTTATTCTAAATCGCCTGAGTATAACTAAACAATGTATAAAATAAAAAAGAATCAATAATGATCGTGTCCTTCTCTCCTCCTATAGTCTGGAAATCATAACGCGGATGATTTAGGAATGCCTCTTAAGGAATTTTGAGGGTGAGGCCTTGGATTTATGGCATTTCATAATTGTTTAGTAACTCTTATATTAGAGAGCTTGCATCAGAATAAATTTGGTTGCTTATTTGATCCATGGACCGTCTACACTTATGGGCATGAGGCATTTTGGGGAGGTGAGCCTTCTCTGGTTGATCTTTTCAATACTTCTTTCAACGCCTTCCCGTTTCAATCCTCTTTTCACCATTACATTTCTTACTTTTTTCAACCACAATCTTCTCGGTGTTTCTCTTATTTTATTTTTTCCCGTCTGTCTTTTCCATCTTATCAGTTATTCTTGTCACATGAATATACCATCTTACCAATTTTTTTTAATTATTAAGAATTTTCTTTCTGTCACGTCTATTTTCTTCCTTGCCTATCCGTCAATGTTTCTTCTCTGTGTGTGAAGTATTGGTGTTACTAATTTCTTAAATACTTCTTCCTGTGGGATTTCTTTCTATCCTGGGAAAACTGTTTTTAATGTTATCGAACAGTTTACCTCCAGTTGTCATATTTTTCTTGCTTCTTCCTTTATTTTATCGTCTGCGACGTTATTGTCCTCAAATAGGTTTCAAATATCTGGAAAACATGCCATGTGATAATTTTCAGGCTTCTACAACGTTTTGAAAGTTCAATAGGTTCCATGAATTTCTGTACTTTTGCAACTTCCAAATTCTTGAACCCAGAAAAATCCCAATATGTCACAAAAATGAATGGGTAGACCCTTCCACCCCAAACCCAAACGTAATCCCTTTTTTTTTCTCTGCAATTAAAATGTACGTTCTTTGACTGAACCCTGCACGTGGCGTGGTTCAGTGAAAAAGTTTCTTCTCTTGTGAACCAACTTTTACAAGGTAGCTCCGAGCAGACTATAATTAGCATTCTAAAATGGCGTATGACATATTAAGCGACTGTTACGTTAAATTGTGTTTACTGGTCTTGCATAATCATGATGGCAATTTCTTCAGTTCTGCGGCTATTCTCACGTTTTTAAGTGGGTCAAGTGGCCGTGGTGTTATTCGCAAATGACCGGTTTCCAGTCGTGGTGGCGTTTAAGATATTAGGCGAACACGAGTCCAGGCCGGACCGTGCACGTAAATACGTATGTAATTCATAGAGGAAGTGTCCAATTGCCGATTGAGTGGGAGGCGCCGCTCACGCGTGCCGTCGTGTTCTTTAATTCCGCCATGCCTCCAGCATTCGTATAAGGAGTCGAGAAATGTTGCTCAATGTTGACTAATACGAGCGACGTGTTGCGGCAAGTGTGAAATGCGTTGTTTCTGAACGTACACTGACTTATCCATTCCTATTAGAATGAAGGAAACTTCTTTCTTGGTGCACGTAATAATTTATCATTGATCTATGAAAAATTGCCCCTTTCCATTGTAAAGGTCTTCTAGGATGTTCAAATATAACTCCCCAATTCTTGCTAAAGATGTACTTCACTTAAATCTATAATATAATGGTTTTGCCTTGCGCAATTAGGAGTAGATACCTTGAGGATCTAACTTTAGCCTCAGTTCTTTTCTCCTTCTGTGAAAAATATGAGCTTGAGTGTCATGGAAATAAAAATAGGTCAATGTGTTTCAATTTGGGTATATTGCTTTCAAATACATTTTCTTAATCTATTCTATTCATGCATTACGACATACATCACTTGTGACGGATCTGGAGTACCTCTAACTTGAGATTTCTATCTCTGCCCTTCAGTTTTAAAAATGATCTGAGATATTATCTTAGAAATACGAATAAATCGATGTGGTTTTCGTAAGTCTTCTTGATTCATTGGAATTTATCGCTGAGTCACGCAAGAAATAGAATTTTTATATTTTCTGATTCGAGTGGATTACCCAACCCATCAGGATGTCAACCTCGTATGTAATGGTGTTCTGCTGGAAATGGACTTAAAATCCAGGCCATCTAATGAAAAATTTGATGATGTATCAAAATTACGTAGCTACATACTTATTTAAAAAGCTATGGCAGTGGGTTCTGGAAAAGAATATTACATACGTCTTGGCTTCGTATTCATATCACCTAAAGAACTGTAAACGAAAAGTTCGAATGAATGGACAATGCCTTTTTGACTATAAATTAGTTGCCTTGACCAAGTAAGATAAACTGGAACCAGGAAGCTGATAAATATGAAGATTGTCGTATCATTAAATAAACTCCTGGACAAAATGAACGCATCAGCAAAACTTCTCATTATTACTTTTATTTTTTCGAAGTTCCAAGTCATTAAACTTTTTATGTAGTTGGCCTAGGATATCCTCTGTCACTACTGATAAACAATTGGAATTGTTTGACAAAAGGAAAGTAACATTTTGCGATTGCTTGTGTTTTTTTCCAAATTTAATATCATTAAGTGACTAAAACACTTCGTCCAGCGCACTTAGAGCAGAACAAATGAACCGTCCACGCAACTTAAGAGAAGACGAAGCAATCGAAGGGGTAACTCTAGTTAACGAGGGACGTAACCAGCGATATGTGGCTAATTTGTTGGGAGTTAGACAATCGACAATTAGTCGAACACTTAAACGTTTCAATGAACTTGGAAGTTATTGTAGAACCCCAGATCAAGGTCGTGAGAACTCTACAGATGCTAGAGATGAGCGATACCTTAGGAAACAGGCGTTCTACCAGTTTAGAGTTAAGAAGATCCCTAGCAGTAACTCGAAATGTAACAATTTCTGGATGGACGGTCAGGAGAAGGCTTAATGAAGGAGGATTGAACAGTAGAAGACCACCAGGGAACATAGAGTTAGTAGACTGCGTTTTGCAAGGGAACACGTAAATTGGAACATCGATGACTGGAAGCGAGTTTTGTTTTCAGACGAAATAAGAGTAAGTCTTGAATCACCAGATGGACATGAACGAGTCTGGTGGAGGCCAGGAGAGAGGCAATATTTCTCTGAGGATCCCATTTTTTGGTGGATCAATAATGTTCTGGGGAAGAATTTGTTTCGACGGTCGCACGGATTTGTTTCCTATACGGGGAGATCCATTTCTACGTAGAAAATATCGTAGAAGAACATCGATTCCATTTGCCCCATTTGTCGGGGGCAATTTCATTTTTATGCAAGATAACGCCCGGCCCCACATTGCTAGAGAGGTACTGGACAGCCTTTGATTCGTGAATATTCCCACAATAGACTGGCCACCAAGAAGCCCAGATATGAATCCCATAGAGCATCTATGGGGTGCACTAAAACGATCAGTTAGGCGCCACATACCTGCTCCTATGAATCTTAGGGAACTCGAACAGGTCGTTCTTGTCGAATGGGAGAATACTCCCCAGGAAACCATTCGCAACTTAATTAATGGCATGCCCAGACGAATGGAAGCAGTAATAGGAGCTAGAGGAGGATCTACACGCTACTGAACTCAAATTCTTACGATTTTTTTTGACACCGTTTTTATTGGATTTGACATTACTGTTTCTTTCATATTATTTATTCATTTTTTTCCCGATAATACCATTTCTATGTTGTCAAATCATTTAATTATAATATCATGTAGGACTATGATTTAAAAGTTCCAAAAAAGAAAATTATAATGAGAAGTTTTGCTGATGCGTTAATTTTGTCCAGGAGTTTAGATCTGTGCGGTCCGTTAATCGCTTATTGACCTTAGGAAGCATCTGCATACTGTATACACTGTGTTGATTCGCTTTTCAGACAGGGAATGCAAATACTGACTCTCTAGTACATTTTTAAGTAAAATTGTAAAGGAATCATTTGTTCACAATTTTCAAGGGGTGTCAAAATATGTTTTCCCACAAGGGCTTGTGTGGCGCTGAAGTACCTCAAGATTCTGACTTGGGACCTCTACTCTTTCTTGCTTCCTTTTTGTAATTAATCTGAGGTTAAGTGGTGATTATAACTGCATCCTTTTTGACAACGATGCCAGAAAATCAGTATTAATATTAATAAATTCAAGTTTTTTGATTTGGCTACATATTTTGGATCTACTCTGTTCGTATCTGCATATATCGCCTGTTTGCAACTTGCAATGTATGCTCTAGACACAAGGTTCATATAAAAATCAAAGATTTAAGTTAAGACAAGAATGAGCAAAATATGCGAGTACGTTTTCAATGAAACATACTCTGGAGTAACTCAGGATTTTCACAAGAAAAACTTAACGTTCAAAACCGACCTTCACTTTTTTTAGCTAATTTTATGTCGCATGTCAAAAGCAGACGCTTTCTGCATTCATTAGAGTAACAATTATTTTGGCTAATTTTAGTTGCATTGTTTTTTTTTTTAATGAGTCGGGTATTTACGGAATGCAGTTTTAGTGTGTTATACCGACATTGGAATACTTACATAATTAAGCAGCAATATCGCATATATTAATCGAAAGTAAAAGTGTCGAATTTGAGTGTAAGTAAAAGACAGCGAATTTTAAGTCTGAGATATAATAATATTAATGTAATTTAATGTAACATTAAAGTATCTTCTTTACGTAAATCAATTAAGACTAATATAAATTTATAAACATGCACATATAACAGAGAGTTTTTGCTTGCACAAAATTAAAAAGTTAAATATAACTGCTGTTAGTGTTTACATTTGTATAAACTAGTTGCTCGCTTGAATTTAATTTGAAACTTTTAACGTTTAATTATGTGGGA
Organism: Serrognathus titanus; assembly: GCA_039766575.1. Lineage (NCBI taxonomy): Eukaryota > Metazoa > Arthropoda > Insecta > Coleoptera > Lucanidae > Serrognathus > Serrognathus titanus. Next base: position 14,762,335 of record CM077911.1, on the reverse strand, counting down.
ACATTTTGTTGTTATTTTTTTCTACATGGTGCAAATAAATAAATTATACATACATTACTGATTAATATAACGGTGCAAAATTGTTTTTCCACGTACCGCACTCACAACCAGCAGTTACTCGTGCATTCAAAAAAAAAAAAAAAAAATTGCGGCGTTCGTTCCCATTGACAGTCTCTTTTGCAGTTTTTACTTTGTGTAAAATTTCTCACGTGTTCATTATCCACATAACTTATTTAGAGTTGCTGTTTGTAGTACGTGCACAGGCATGTCCGTTATTAGTATGCCATACTAATTTAATTTTCTAGGCGGCTTATACGTCTCGTTTTCAGCCAGCATGTAATTTTACTTCCGAGTCGAAACATAACTCTTTAATTATCTATTAAAGTGATTTCAGAAACATTAATCTTACTATACTACCTGTTTGTAGAATTGCGAAATTGTTACTTTTAAGTTTTCTTTATTACACTGATTTTTTGTATAACACAATGTACAGTACGTTTCAAGCTTTATACTTAAAAAAATTAAGGATTTTTGTTTCATATAATAGCGTACTTGTATAGTTCCGTTCACTTTCGTTTCTTTAGCTTTCTGTATTGTGCAAATTTATTTGTACAACAACGTCACCTTTCCTTATTGGTCCTATTGGAATCATCGGATTGGCTAATTTCTCTAAACCTGTATGGGTGTATGTAAATCAGTGCAGGAAAAAAACAAGTTTTCGTGCCTCGCTTGCAAAATGCCCTGCATTTTTTGAATTTCCCAATCGTACAGTGAAAGTTCGAGCCATGGCAAAAAATTCTTGGCCAAAATTTTCCCAAACAAAATAAAACCAGATTAAAGTTCCTAAACATGCGTGACGTGAGCAACTAACTGTAGATTCAGTAAAACCAGCGCAAACAAGCGAACGTAACGTTCCGTTTTACGCTGTAATAGCTTATTTTATTTTAACTACAGAAAATCTCGTAGTAGCAAAGGCTGCGGAGTGCCACCTTGAATTTTAATTGCTTTCGTGTGCCATTTCTCGTCGCGCTTGCTTGTATCCCAGAGCTGGATTTTACGTTTCTCTGTCCGGCGACGTAAAAATAACAGGCAAACAAGGTTCAATTGAAAAATTGAAATGCGTTTGCTTTAATTAACGCTAATTAAAATGCAGTCAGTTTACGTTGTGCAATTATGCGGATATGTATTTAAGTAAAGTTATTATTTTCCCACGGGTAAATGTGATTGTTGCCACGTCTATTTATGTGTTCATGTTTTTACCTGCCCTGTTGGAAATTATTGTTATTTAGAAACCCAAATTTTAAATAATAATGAACGAATGAATTTGTAGAAATTCGATTTTTAGTAATTCTAAATAGAATCCCTTTTATTACAATCTACTTCTTGTGAAACTTGAATTTTTATGTTAATAATGTAGGTATCGTAATGAAAGTCGAACAGTCCTTCTTATACTTTATAAAACAGTTTTTTTTTTAATTTCTAATTGCATCATAAATTAAATAACGATCTTCGCTGAAGAAAATGGGGGTGTCATTTATTTATATTTATCTACGTACCGTCTTCATCTAATATTCTTTCAGTGAAATATTTATGAGTGCGTGGCATAGCTAATGTAAAGAAAATCGACCGCATTATTTTGTAATGGTTAATAATTGATGGCAGTCATAATCGATTTGGTGGTAGCAAAAATTCCTGCACAGGATCAATAACTACAGTAGATTATTTGAAATATATGGGGGGTGATATTTCACGCCAGTAGTTTTCAATCCACAAAATTTATCCATGTATTTTTGGGACATATTGGGTTCTCTTTTTTTCATGCAAAAGTATAATAATTGTCCCCCCTTTTGCTTTATCATCAATGTCCTCTGAGTGCTATTTCATGACGTGTTTAATTTTGTAACTTTGGAAATTCAGATTCAGCCAAAAATTCCGTCTATCTATTGGCTGCAGACAAGGATAAGCAAGCAATGTATTTAAAGGAAGAACGAAAGTAGTAAAAATAGTCGTTACAGGAGGCGAGTTCTACGACCATATTGCTTGCTTATGCAGCAATTACCTCGCCTCTATCAATAGCCATGGTCCAAAGTGTTTATCCCAAATAAATCCTCATTGCAAAATCTTCCCCCAGTTCGAACCTCTCGAATTCAATGGCCATGTGTTTGGGAACTCTCTCTCTCTTTTTACAGTCCTTGATTACTCTTTAGTTGATCCTATAAGATCTTCCTATCGTTCGAAAGTGGAGTTTGGTCGTGCTGCTTCAAGTTGTTTTGGAGATTTTTATTTCTAGGCTCTCTTCTTGTTACAAGAATAAAAGGACGAGCGTAAGTAAAACTATTCCTTACTAGAGACAAGACGTACGTCGGTTCAGTGGGGACATTGCTTGGTTACATAGTGAAAACCTCGTCCGTATCGTGGCTTGGCCAGAAGTGCTTGTCCTAAATAAACTCTCCTTGCAAAATCTTCCTCTAAAGGTACCAAGAACTAACCCTAATCATGCGAATTCTACGACAACACTCTTCCTATTTTTCACACAAAACTGTCGATTGCATCTCTGATTTCTTCTTACTTAATCCACGATGATGGTTTACAGGATCCTCATATCTTCTTACCTGCTGTCTAGAGACTTGCAGCTTTAGGAATCTCAGTAAAATCTGAATCGCCAAAAATTATTTCTTGGTCGATCCTTTACTTATTAACGCTAGTTGGAGACGCAACTAATGACATTGAGACGGTTTTCATTATGAAAATTAATTTTAGAGTCTTATACTGAACTATTCTCGTTTCTTTCCTACCATTTCTGGAAGGAAGGAAACCTTCAAATCCAAAGTTAACCGAAACTGTGTGCTTCTCCTAAATAAACCCTCCTTGCAAAACCACCCTCCAAAGGTACCAAGAACTGCCCTAATCATGCGAATTCAATGGCAACACTCCTTTTTTTCGCACGAAACTGTAACAACCGATCGCGTCTCTGATTTTTTCTTAATTTTTTCACACAAAACTGTAACAATATTTGAACTACCTATAAATAGATATTTTCTTAACAGAAATTCTCTCACGCCCTGTGTTGTCTTTGCCGAAAGATTTGCAGGTTAATTGAAAGCAATTTGTCGAGAGACTGAAAGTGCTATAACCGCAAAAGCGGAGTGCCGATAAAACAGTCACTTGGGTCCTTTGAGTAAACAAATTAGTTAGATAATAGGTTTAGCCGACGAAAAACGACATAGAGGGATCTGAAAAAAGGCGTACATTGTACCACCCTCTAAGGCACGAGGACGTAGTAGACAAGGATCCTACCCCGTGGCCTAAATTAATTAGGTTCATTATAGAGATAGGGTCTACTATCATCTCCGAAAAGAGTTCTTCGTGTAATTTCCTTTGGAAGAAAGAAACTGTCCTCAATTTGGCAGTTTGGCTGATCTATTAATGTTTTTGAAATGGTCTTCCTGGCGAAAATTAACTTCGGAGTAAAAGAAAGTCTTACGTAAAGTGAATTATCGTTGAAAACCATTTCCTTTCGCACCATTTCTCGTAGAAAGGAAAATATTCAATTCCAAAGTAAAAGGAGCAAGTTTTGCACAGAAATTGAATCTGTTTGGTATTAGGACACGATTATCTTTGTCTTTAACTATTTTGCTAATGTCTTCGAATAATTCCCTCTGGGAAAAAAAAATGCCTCGAGTCTGATGGTGTAGCTGATGTTTATGGCCTTGAAATGATCTTCTTTGCGGAAATTAATTCTAGAGTAACAAAATAGTCTTACACAAAGCGAATTCTTTTCGTATCATTTCTCGTAGAAGAAGAATAATCAACTCCAAAGTAAAAGAAAGAAGTTTTACACAGAAATCGGAACTGTTTGATATTATGACATGATTGTCCTTCGATTTAACTACTTTGCAAACGCAACTAAGTACCAATGCGTCTAAAACGATTTGCCTTACGAAAATTAATTCCGCAATAAAGCAATAAAGTCTTACACAGAGCTAAATATCGATGAAGACCATTTTCTTTCGTACCACTTCCCGAAGAAAGTAAAATTCAAAAGAAAATGTTAAATTCGGTCTTTTGTTGATGTTTTAGCTTGCCACTTGCTCTCCACCTGTCGTCGCTCATTATTCAAACCATTCAAGTTGTCGCCTTTCTATATCTTTTTTACAATGGTTCCACTTCATGTCTGATAACAGAGATGCCTTGAATGACTTGAGAGCGGAATTTGGAATTTACTTGTTTAGTTAACACTCAACTTTTAGATTGCACAAAAAGTTGCGTTGTAAACATTTATTTTCGCAATGAAGATACACTCTTATTTATTTTTACGTCTGTTTCCTTGCAATTGGTTCCTTAATACTTAGTGCCTTGACTTGTTTTGGTACTATTTCGTTGACTATCCCTAATCCCTACTTCGCAATCTTCTCTCTCGTTACCATAAATTTGGTCTTTTCTAAATTTGTCTCCGTATTTTAATGTTTTGTCGCAACTCTCTTTCGTTTTTTTGCGTAAATTACTAAATCATCTGCAGATGTGCTTTCGGCAATTTCCACACTTTCCAAGTTTTTATAACCCATTAATTTTTGCCTCTTCTCAATGTTGAGCTGCCTTAAACCTTTAGTAGCAAACTCATCAGATTGTTTCCCAACTTAATTATTTTATACGTTTGATATAACTCCTTATTTTACTTTAATTTATGTACTCCTTTTTTCTCTGAACGCTTCCAAATTCCAAAGTAGAAGAAGTTGGGTATATACATAGATAATTGCATTTGAACTACTTTGTTAATGTTTTTGAGTAATTATTTTATTTCTTTCACGTGCGAATGTTAGAACCATTTAGAACGTGAATCGTCTTAACATAAATCCACGTTACAACAATGTACGATTGTATATTTTGAATCTAGTCAGACGCAAAACACGGTGTAATTCAAAGATTCCAATACCAAATAAACACGAAGAGTCAACATTCCTGCAGATCCAATTATACCGCGGCAAAGAAGGGCGTATATAGCACAGCACGCAAGAACGGAGAACAAGGCCAACAGCCCGGTACGAATGGATGGACAATCAAGGCGACTGCTGTTTTAGACTGATCCATCGTCCATCGTCGTCGGTGTATGTGTATCGGCGGGTCGGGAGTGGGTGGTCCGCGGAACATCCATTGCTTGCGGCAAGGACGTCGCGAACCACCAGGTAAATAGCGTGCCAAGCTAGCTACTTCGGGTGCGTACCATGATTGTACTTCGTTAGTAAGTAGTTAATCTATCCTCGACATCTACTTGACGACAATAAACATATTCATTTAAGTCCTTTGGAAGATCCTTAAGAAAAAGTCAAGACCTCTACTATATATAAGAATAAATAAGAAGCATGACATTTTTTTTGTATACTGGGTGAAACACAAAAAACTTTCTGCTCCGAAGATCTCAACACTTTCACAGAAGGGCCCCTAAATAAGATCTCGTGACCTCTAAGAGGGAAGAAGGTTGATATCTATACTGATCATTAGTGGTTTACGTGTATGAAAATTTGAAAAAAAAATTGTTGCCCCTCTGCAAATAAATCGAAAATATTATGCAAATGCGTTTCGTACAACAATCTTGACATCTATAACTCATGTGTTTCTATATTCCTAATCCGGAGCAGCATACAATAAACCGAGGCAATAAAAACAAGTCACTTTTCAATTTGGGCCTAGTCATAACTCAACCCGGGAGGTGAGAAGGTTAGCTCGACTCGATAAATTAAGCTGGGAATAAATCTCCACGAAGTTAATTACTCCATCACAATTCAATTAGTACGCGCACGTTTAATTGGTGATTAATTCTCCTAACTAGGACAGAGCCGACATGAGCAATTGCGAAACGATAAGCTATCGGTGATTAAATTAACGGTAGCGCGCTGGGTCCCTCTCGTGCAAGACGAAGGTGAGTAGGCCGTGGATCTGTAGGTACACATTATTTAATGTCAATGTCAACCGTGGTTTGATCTCTGGGCTGGGGCCGCCGTTTGTGTTGCTCAACAATTACTGTGTGTCTGACGGCATTTCTTAAAATAATCCGGCATTTTCCTTTTTTGATTCGCCCCAGGTTTGATGATAATGGGACGCATAAATTACGTGTGTTGGTTGGTTTTTCTATTGTTCGATCGTGCAATTATCGTAAAGACGATCGATCCAAAGTGTAGCGATTAGTATCAGAGTTTGTTTAAAATTATGAAGCCACGGTAATCCAGTTGTTGTGATTCCTGTTGCGGTTCATATTAAATAAAAGATATAGGAGTATTATCGATTGATTTAGGGTCAAAACGTACCAACCACTTTTACCAATCAAGGTCGACAATGGGTGCAGTTGAGACCTTTGACAAAGAAACTTTGCGGTCGACCTCAACTGCTAAAGTGACTGATCAGCTTGTGTTGACTTAAATGACGTTTAATTTTTGGATTAACGAACGGAAGAAAACGTCAACCTTCTTGGAAACATACGAAATTAAAAGGCATTTAATAAAAAAAATTGTCTAAATGAATGATATCCTACACTTACTTAGAGAATCGATTAGGCATCTCGTGATGGCGAATTCATTTCAAAATCAGATCTTTGAAAATAATACTTGACGTACAGACGGCAATATGTTTTCATTTTCCAAGATATCGAAGTCAAAAAAGGAATGAAATAGAGAGACTCTCAACACTATTTTAAACGAGGTTGTGTTCAAATTTTCTAACCTCGGAAGCTATGCATGACTGAAAGCAATATCGTAAAAGAACGATGAAGTTTTGGTAAACAATAAACCACTGGATATTGCTGGAAAAATAATGGATATAAGTAAAAGTCAGAACGTTAACAATTTAAAGACAATCTGGTCAAGAAACACTAGGAATCTTGAAAATGAAGAAATTAAGCTAAAAAGGGGGCATGATGGGAGGAATGACTAAATGAGAACTAATACATTCCGACATAATAGATTGCGTAAAGTAAAGAAGAAAAATTGAAATACGTGAATGGATAACAACAGAATGATCAAGATATCCAGAAAACTGGCGCCATCTTCAAGCAAAATGTTTTTTTTCCTGGGAAAACAGAAAAATCTAATTTATTAAAGGGATCAGATTAATTGGGAAATTACTTGAGGACAAATACTGAAAGGGGGAAGTGTTTGAATTCGAAGAAGTGGATAAGTTTACATGGCAGTATGGACACACTGGAAGAATAAAAATACTACGAAGAAAACAAGGGTAAAATTGTATAGACCAACGGCATGGACACTAAATGAACAGAATAAAGAAGATTGGAAGTATGGGAAAGCAAGATACTTGAGGAGGTATTCGGAGGAAAGAAAGTAGATAATAGTGGTTGAGAAGAACCAATGAGGAACTGAGGGAACTTTGAAAAGAAACAAATGTAATCGAACACCAATGAAGAACCATAGAAAAATGTTGAAAATTACGGGTAGGAAGGAGTAGGCTAAAAATAGGAAGTTGTGACGAAACAAGCCATGGGATTTTTATTATAGCAAGAGGCGCAGCAAAGTCTTTCTAAAACTAATCCAAATTATTTTTTGCACCAAATTGAAACGTGAATGATTGAGTTTTCATTAAATATTTTTTTTAGAGGTCATTTATTTACGTTTTTTAATTTTGTTGGTGTTCTGTAATTCTACTTCTTGTAATTTCGTGTTTGAAAGCTACAATTGATTTTAGCCAATCTATTTACACACACACACTTTATTTTACTATATTCCTGATTAATATTTCTGAAGATTCGTGATCTAGAACCAAAAAAAGAAGAAAAAAAAAGAAGACAGTTGTGGGAGTCTTTATTTATTCACTTCTGAAGATATTCTCTATCGGCCAGTACTAGTTCAAGTTGTTTTTGAGATTTTTATTTCTAGGCTCTCCTCTAGTTATAGAAACAAAAGGAAAAGCTGCCATGCTTAAAGGAGGAGTGCTAGTTCAAGTTGTTTTAGAGATTTTAGGCTCTCTTCTGGCAATAGAAATAAAAGGAGGAGACTATTCCTACTAGAGACAAGACGTACGTCAGTTCAGTGGGCACATTACTTGGTCTTTGTCATGGTTTGGCCACAAGTGCTTGTCCTAAATAAAATTTCCTTGCAAAACCTCCCTCCAAAGGTACCAAGAACTTCCCTAATCATGCGTATTTTACGACAACATTCTTCTTATTTTTCACATAAAACTGTAATAGTCGATCGCATCTCTGATTTCTTCTTACTTAATCCACGGTGTGGTTTACAGTGTCTTCATATTTTCTTACCTGCTGTCTAAGGACTTGCAACTTTAGGAATTTCAGTAAAATCTGAATCGCCAAAAATTGTTTCTTGGTCGATCCTTACTTATTAACGCTATTTGGAGATGCAACTAATGCCATTGAAACGATTTTCATCATGAAAATTAATCTCAGAGTCTTATACTGAACTATTCCCGTTTCTTTCCTACCATTTCTGGAAGGAAGGAAACCTTCGAATCCAAAGTTAACCGAAACTGTGTGTTTCTCCTAAATAAACCCTGATTTCTTCTTAATTTTTTCACACAAAAACTGTAACAATCGATCGGGTCTCTGATTTCTTCTCACTTAATCCATGATGATGGTTTACAAGGTCCTCATATTTTCTCACCTGCTGTCTAAGAACTTGCAGCTTTAGGAATTTCAGTAAAATCTGAATCGCCGAAACTTGTTCCTTATTTATTAACGCCACTTGGAGACGCAAATAATGACATTGAAACGATTTTCATTATGAAAATTAATTTCAGACTCTTATACTGAACTATTCCCATTTCTTTCATACAATTTCCGGAAGGAAGGAAACCTTCAAATCCAAAGTTAACCGAACCTGATTTTGCATAAGAATTGTAAGTGTTGGGCATTATGATATGATCTTATCTTTGACCACTTTGCCAAGGTCTTCGAGTAATTTCCTTTGGAAGAAAGAAACTGTCGTCAGTTTGGCTGATCTATTAATGTTTTTGAAATGGTCTTCCTTGAAAAAATTAACTTCGGAGTAAAAAAAGTCTTACGTAAGCTGAATTATCGTTGAAAACCATTTCCTTTCGCACCATTTCTCGTAGAAAGGAAAATATTCAATTCCAAAGTAAAAGGAGCAAGTTTTGCACAGAAATCGAACCTGTTTGGTATTAGGAGATGATTACCTTTGTCTTTAACTATTTTGCTAATGTCTTTGAATAATTCCCTCTGGGGGAAAAAGGAAAGTTCCTTGAGAATGATGGTGTGGCTGATGTTTACGGCCTTGAAATGAATCTAGAGTAACTAAATAGCCTTACACAAAGCGAATTCTTTTCGTACCATTTCTCGTAGAAGAGAAACAATCAACTCCAATGTAAAAGGAACAAGTTTTGCACAGGAACCGTTTGATATTATGACATGATTGTCCTTGAATTTAACTACTTTGCTACTAAGTACTACTAATTTAACTACTTTGCAACTAAGTACGAATGCCCCTAAAACGATTTGCCTTACGAATAAAAAAAAAAGAAAAAAAAATAGAAGACAGTTGTGGGAGTCTTTATTTATTCACTTGAGAAAATCACTAGTACTGTAGATATTGGCAAACCGATTTATGAATAATTTGATAGCTATTTCTTATGTACGTTCAATTTCATTACTTTGCTTAAAAAACCTAAGTGTGTGATGCCAATGAAAACATTTAATTTACACGCGAAGGATTTCATGTAAATAACCGAGAATTACGTTACAAATGCTCTAAATTTTATAAGTAATAGAGGCAAGTCAGTTTTTTTTTAATAATTGGACAGGCAAAGTACATCTTATTGTAAATAAATAATGACATAATGCAAATTGAAAATATACGCGAGTATTTAACTGTTAACAATTATGTATATTCAAATATTGAATGTCTTTCGTCAGTTGGAATATACACTAGTGTCCAAATGTATTCAACGCACCAAAATAATAAAGTCTTCAAGTCTTATACTAGCTTTACGTTGACGTGGCAGATTTGCCATTCTATTCGTCATTGCTCACACAATTTTAGGTCAAAAATCGCCCATAAGATGTCGCGACCTAAACTCTTTGCATTGAGTAAGCCATTTACAAGATATTGAATGAATGTGAATAAGTACGTATAAAAGAAATGTGCAAGATAAGGTAAGACAAGGTGAAACCTAAGGTCATCCAAACCATAACCATCAAGAATAAAGCTTAGGTCATCTGCTCTCTAATAATAATTGATTAGTACTGCTCGAAACATATTTTTCAGTTGTATTTCTTTTCGGACGAATACATTTGGACACCGGTATACCTAAATTGAATTTAAAGAAATTAATTAAGCATAGTATTTTCAATTTTATAATCTTAAGTATTCATTTCTGCCATTCATATTTCTTTCGTTGCTGTAAAGTTTTGCTTCACTTTTCAGACAGCTTTGGAGATTTTTTCACCGCAAAATGCCAGCTTTTTGCACGTTCTTAATCTATTATTGCGGTTTCATTAGATTGAAACGTCACTTTACTGAGGCCGAGAAATGTAATTACGTACGTTTATTATATCAGAACATGCATAACTGCGGGCGATTTATGTCGTAAAGTATACGTGTAGAAGTATATTAGGCCGTATTTATTGCGATATAAGATTGTGAAAGCCACTCGGAACCGAATAGAAAATGAAGGTTACCGATTGTTAACATTAACTTTAAGTGATTACTGATTACTTTCTTGCTTGTTGATAACAGACAAAAGTTAAAGAAATACACATATAATGTGTGCATTAAAACGATTTAGTTCTAAAGATATGCTAGGAACTTAAATAAATACGTCACATATCTTTGGTGATTCGTTAAAAAATAAAGAAAAAATAAAGTGCAAGTTTACATCAACTCTTAAAAAGAAATTAATAATAATAAGTCTGCAATTAACGAGCGTTAAGGGGTATCGATTTAATTGAATGCAAATGTACATACATACATAAAATATTGCGGCATGGCTTTGAGTATACTAACGTATGAAAGTATTGTACTTTAATTAATTGTTTGTATAATACTTATGTATGTGAAGTTAGTTTCGCTGCTATTCGCAGCCACTAATTGTAGCAATTGCCATTTTACGTAATGGCAAATAAAATATGTGTGCGAGCGGGGGCGGAGGGATGCGATATTCACAATTATTTCACAATAAAACTGTTTTTATGCGCTTTAATCGCAGCTTTCGATCTTCATTCTATTCAAATTTATTTCACACTATCAACTCGACTCGTATGTTACATGCGCATAATTCTAATGAATAGCCGGTGATGTTAATGAATATAGTTTATTATCAGCGAAAACAATTAAATAGTTGGCGGTCGAGTAGAAAATTAATTAAATAAAAATAGCGATTACGTTTGCTCTTTTACGCACGCGTAACGGTAATTTCGAATTGAAAGATTAATTACGCGATTATTTTATCACTAAAAAAAAATGTAACAGGCATATTTGCTTGGCCAAGAATTTTTATCGAGTGTTTGTTGAAAGTTGTAATATAAATTGAATGTTTTCGATAGGTGTGTGTGTGTGTGTTTTTTTTTTATTAACTGAAACTCATGATTCACTCTTGGAATTAATCCAAATTTTTAAATAAGCACGTCAATTTTAATGCTTCACATATGATTCTGTAACTAGGTCAAGTTAAAAATATTTTTTTCTAACGGGTATTATTTTTTTACGAATTCAGGATTCGATTTCAATTCGATCACTTGACTTCCATTTTTCCTTGCTATTAACCAGCATGATTCGCTCTCTAAATAAAGTGATTAAACCTCGCGCTCGGCTATGTTTTCGTAGAGGTCCTTTTCTTCGTGCACATTCTTGTACAATTCGGTGCTCGAGTCGAAGCTTTTTAAGAGGTTCAGGACATGGCTAGGTATCCATTTTAGGATACTTTTGTTGCCTTTAACTAGTTCCTTGAGGGATTGCTTACATTCCCGTATGGAAAAGTGCAGTATGCCTTAGATGCCTTTATAATTGCCTGACCATCAGACAAAATATCCTGCTTTCCAAATGCATCAGCTAGAATGAATGGAAATATTTGTCTTGAATAAAGAATTAAATGATTACATTTGCAAAACTATACGATTAAAACAAAAGAAAAAGCTAGTAATCTGTAGTAATCACACTTGAACTCGCCTAGGGATGGACCTAATTAAGTTATCAACATCTTCTTGAGGCAAGGAATCCCAAACCATTTGTACCTCATGCCGCAAAGCTGCCAAAGTTAGAGGAGGGCGAGGCAAATTGTTAATTCTTCTTCCCATGATATCCCATACATGTTCAATGGGAGATAGATCGGGACTTCTTAAGGGCCATGGAAGGATGTCTATACCTGATTGCTTCAGGAAGTCCTATGGGCAACACGAGGTCGAGCGTTATCATGCTGGAAAAAGGCATCTGGTATGCCTCTAACATAAAGAAGAGCAACGTAGTACCATGAATAAATACTAAAGGAAACCTACTTCCCGCACTGATACTACCCCATGCCATTAGTCCCACGGTGCGAGCTACATGACGTTCTACAGCGTCTTGTAAATAACGTCGCTCACCTCGACGTCTTCTAACGCATTGTCGTCCATCGCAATTCCCAAACAAAACCGAGTCTCGTTACTAAAGATAATTGAATCCCATTCATGGTTCCAGTGACTTCGGTCACGGCACCATTGGAGACATTGCCTTCGGTGATCTCGAGTCAAAGGTAATACCAATTGGGGTCGATACGAACGTAGCCCAAATGCCCTAATCCTGCGGTATACTGACGACATAGAGATCGGCCTTCCCACTGCATTGTACCAGGCATCGGCAGTTCGTGTTGTTGAAGAGAATCGGTCCTTAAGAGAAAGGATTTGAAGACTTCGACCTTGTCGCTCCGTAGTCCTTCTCTGAGCTCCAGTACCTCGGCGACGCTTACGACGACCTTCTTCTATCAATATTGCCATCGGTCCTTTTTGCAATTTCCCTAAAGGGAATTCCAGCTTCGCGTAACCCCACAATTCTGCCCTTTCAAATTCAGTTAGTTGGTGGAATTGTAGAGGTTTTCTTATTCGAGGCATTCCCTAAATTCTTAACAACAGTAATTCAATGTGTCAAAACAGGAAATCGAAAATATTTGTCATGATTGTAACAAAAGTTTGAAGAACTTGATGCAGCTAATCAATTCGTTTGAGAACGTATTTAACGCTTTGTTCAAGACAAGACCAAGTTTCATAGAAATATTTCTATTCCTTCTAGGTGATGCATTTTTTTATGGAAAGCAGTATATTAAAAATAAAGTTTGTCCATCGAGCACGTGACAATCTACAGCCTTTGCCAAAAGTATTAGGCACCCTCAAGTTTCTAAAAGTCGAAAGAAAACTTCCTCCGAGCTCGCTGCCAGTTTATCCGACGAAATTGGGAGACCGATCAGTGCCGGAACGACCAAAAGAAGACTTAATGAAGCTGGCTTGAAAGGCTGTAAAGCAAGAAAGAAGCTTTGGCTTTCAGAAAAAAATAAAAGTCTCGTTTGGAGTGGGCTATAAAGTACTAACACTTTACAGAGAAGAATTGGGCAAATGTTGTGTGGTCCGACGAATCAAATTTTGAAGTAATATTTGCTTTATATCACTTGTAATTTTGTTTCGTTTCAACACTTCGCCAGTAAAAAGTTATACGGTTTGTTTAAAATCTACGTTTTTTTAATTAATTGTAAGGTATTTGGAACTCCTGGTGTAGCTTACGTGAGGCGGGGAATCGGTGAAGAATACCTTCCGAAATGCGGGTATCAACAGTGAAACACGGGGGAGGCAGTGTTGTATGACAGCCAACAGTGTAGGCGACCTGTTTGTTTGTGAAAGTCGAATGAACTCCTACACTTACATAAACGTATTGGAAACGACATTGCGGGAATCATTTTCCAAGATGTTTGGTGATAGAAATATGGAAGAAATGCTGTATCAAGAAGATAGCGCACCCTGCCACAAATCTGCAGTTACTATGAAGTGGTTTCAAGAAAACAATATTAACCTCCTGGATTGGCCTGCACAATCCCCAGATCTAAATCCTATAGAACATTTATGGGGGATTTTAAAGCGTAACATTAGAAAGCATCCAATTACATAGGACCCCACTCCAACAGATTTTCATGATATAGGAGGTGCCTAATACTTTTGGCCAAGGGTGTATATACATATTAGGTTTTTCAGCGTCACATTATGCCTATAACTGTAATATTGTTTCAAATGTCTCATCTTCCGGGGAATGTATCAAATGTGAATGTCCTGCTTTTATCTTTTGTTTTAAGCCTTCGGCAGCATCGATCAGTTTCCTCCTCGGCTATTAATTCTAATCACGCGGGGTCTGCCATAATATACTGCACATCGCTTCTTGTATCCGCCTGGAAATTTATGTATTTGCGCTATTATAACGAGATTTATGTAACTCGTTCAAGGCAGAAAGCTTTATAAGACTGAACTGAACTCCACTTACTAACAGTTTTTAAAAATGAGCCTTGGGAAACTTAAACAATATCTATACACCGGGTGTTTCGGTGGATTTTTTTATTGTTTTAATTGGCAGATTATTGTTTTAAATGGCAGTATCATGCATAGAGTTTGATCATACCTCGTATAAATTTATGAATACCAGAAAATAATTTTTTTGTTTATAACTTTTTGGTTCGATTTTGAAGTGCCCCTTGCGATGAATTTGCATTTCAATGAAATTATCTTACGTTGTGTGACTTTATTGTGCATTTAATTAATTAGGACCGCGTAATTACGACTGCCAACTGTGCATTTAGCGTCGCGTTTCAGCCAAGTTCACACATTTAAGAATAACCTCCGTATTTACAATATAACTATATTTGTTTAATTGCTTAATTGTTCGATGACGAACGGTATTTTTTCCTGATACTTTTACCTCTAGAAGTGGAATCGTAATTAAGATTCATGCAAAACCATACCGTCGGAATGCTGAATATTTTAATTACTATTTTTGTTGCTTGGTAATTACATTATTATTAGTTACAGTTGCGACTTTCAGAGGTATAACGTACCAGAGGATCATTGCCCAGGGATTATTGTTAAATCAAACAGAAATTCATGTACAATATATTTTAAGGGATTTCAGGATATCTTAACAACTAGGTTATAATAATTCTACAGGGTGGGGCGTATTATCTTGTCACAAGTTAAAAGATAATCTCTTCACAACTGCCAAAGTTTGTTTTTTTTTTTATATTATGTGTTGAGTCGAGAACATTTTTGAATACACTTGAAGAAGAAAGTATACTATTTTTTTCCCAGGTCATCCTAAATTCCCACTATAACGGTAGTACCAAAAGAACCTGTCATGTAATAGGATGCACGACAAAGTGGAACCGAATAAACGGATGTGTACGAAATATTGAAAAACAATAGCGCAGTAATTTCGGTGGCGAATAGAACTTCTTGTATGCATGTAACTTTCACATTTACATCTACGGCCGTTCAAAACGAACGCGAACCTGCGGTTCTCGAACGCACGTTCCGCTGCCACTTTGTTTAATTGCATTTGTAGAAAAGTGGCGCGTGTGCTCACGTCATATTCCATAAAGAACTGCTTCTTAATGCGAGCGCTTTAACGATTGCATCTGAGATAAGTTGATTGTTGTATTCTGCCTTGCTTATTTAATAACCCCCTTTCGCGCGACTTTCTTTTATTAATGAGAAAATCGACTTGTATGAATCAAATCTGTATTACTGTTGCACCACTATTGTTTTGTTTAGTACCGTATATACGTGACACTTTATCAAAGTTGCAAGTAACAAGTGTGTAATTATATACGGTTAATTAACAGAGAGTGTAACTGTTATATATATATAAAAAAAGGCAACTTTTTATTTACAGTACGTCAACGGTAACAATGTCTTGCGACGTTAATTGAAAGCATCAACCAGTGGTATCGATTGAGTTTGGCGTGAATGTATATACACATATTACCTATAAATAAGATATCTAGAGATATAATTTTTTTGTTTGCTTAAAATCATTTAGTATTATAATTGTTAATCCTTCAAGCGAAGCCTAGTTATTACACTAATAAAATGAAGACGTCAGGAAAGTAATTATGAAGGATAGGAAATTGCTTACTTGCTCCATCTGGAGCCGTAGATAGTGATGTATGATTAAAAGCTTTGGTTTTTAATCAACATTGCTCGGGGAGTTAGTTATACAGAGCAATTTAAACATTGAGGTTTTGAGTTATATTATTAACCAGCTAGTTTTTTCTTTACTATACAACAAAAGTTTCATAGTGCATATTACGACACTCGTTGTACAATTCACACTCTACATACGTACGAAATCACTCTTGTCAACCATAAATCACTCTTAACAATGCCTAAATGTAAAAACGTTGCATTTTACGTGTTGTTTCTCATTGCGTAATGAATTAGACGAGGTGAATTCAGTAAAGTGTGCTAAACATTGAGCTGGAGACAAGCAGTCTTAAAAATGTTAGTGTGAGATAACGTTGAGCATGCAACGAAAGAAAGGGTCATTGCCCCAAAAACCTCGATATCAAACTTGTGCACTAACAGAAACCCCTAAAAACACTCACCCGGAATGAGTAAACATAAATTTCAGAGAGGGATGAATAAAAACTTTCCAGAAAAGGCTGCCACGACGCGACGGAAGCTTTAGGTTGTTACGCTCCGCGTAATAAAAACGCACGCAATAAATTTTCATATATGGTTTTCGTGATTGTATAATCACGAAAACAATAGACCATTCCGGTTCTTACTGGAACGTACTTTCTTTTGCGCTCTTAATTTCGCGTGGCAAATCAATGATATCTAAGTGTATGAATTAGTGACACGCAATTAACGATTACGTATAAAATGGCTTAACGTTATTCATACGCGCGCAGCCTTCTTGCACAAAGGTTTCAAAATATCCAGACGTTTATACTGACGTAACCGTATCAATGCCCTGCGGTATGTTTAAAAATAAATGAACCGTGTCAAGATTTGTCCAGCCTTGAATTGGTGACAAAATTATTTCTGCTCGGAACTACTTGAGGCGGCGGGGCAATTATCGCGTACGTATTGACACGTTAGGTGATAATTAATTGTCATTCGTTATGAAAAGGAGGCTTAACTTGCGTACTTATCTTGTCGTGGTTTTTCCAGGAGTTATAGCTCATTAGTGAAAGTACTTGTGGGAGAGCAGTAGATCGAACGGCAGGTTTGCGTCCATTCACGTCCTCTCTTGTTGGTGTAGAATTGGAAGAGAAAATGAAGTTGCTCTGGCTTTATAAAAAGGACACTCTGAGCACGTGGAGATATAAATACTACTATATTCAACTTATTTCATGATGCCACGATGAAGATACAAATTTGTACAGAACGAAATCGTTATACAAGTTGAATATTATTAAAAATTTAACGAAAAAAGTTTCAAAGAAAAGTTCATTTCTTCGTTAATCTTACAATAACGGTTCGTCATCGACGTTCATTATTTTTTTATTCACCCTGTATAATGA
The DNA here is from genome assembly GCA_039766575.1 of Serrognathus titanus. NCBI lineage: Eukaryota > Metazoa > Arthropoda > Insecta > Coleoptera > Lucanidae > Serrognathus > Serrognathus titanus. The sequence goes on along the minus strand of CM077911.1, from coordinate 14,744,830 downwards.
AAATTACTAAAAAATTATTCCCCGGTTACTGTATTACAGGAACGCAAGTCGAACTAAATTCTTCAAATTCGTCGAAATGCTTGCTTATCTCCACTGAGAAATTCCTGTGATTTCCAACACGTATCGAACTATTAAATAAAAAATGAAGCAATATTTTTATCATCAGTGAAATTATAAAATTTATTTTGAAGTTCGATTAATAAAAACCGATTCAAAGAAATGGAAGATTATGAGTCATAATCAGAGACGAAAGTTTCCTAGGCCGAGCAGAATGAGTGGCGAGGGTACTAATGTTTCTCAACGTGGAACTTTTGGCACATCGTTTCTAAACGACTGACATTGGATGTCGGATTTGCACGTGCTCATACTGGGCGGAATTCATCTACGCGTTGCCTTAACGTCCTTGGTTATAATAATTGTAATGTGGGCCACTTCAAAAGTTTTTTTATTAACATTTCTGTGGTTGCTTTTAATTAAATCGCGAAAAAAAAAAACATAATTTTTGGTTTGTTTTAATATAACCCTTAATGCCGTTAGCTTAAAACCCAGTGCGTTCAGATGACATCTTAAATTCTTTGTTTATGTTACGCCACTGGCTGGTAATGCTAAGATCGTTTTAGACAATTCTATTTCTTGAGCTACAGATACTGTTTGGAGGTAGAACTTATTCTATTTTTCCAGATTCAATTCAAATTTTGATACAATAAAAGTAAATCGTTTAAGAAATTGAACCAAATCTTGTACAAGAAATAGGATAGTGTAAAAACGGGTTTTAGTGGCGTTCTATTTTGAAATTCGTTGTGTTTTAGTTCTAGTTTTAACTCTCACGTTCACGCTGCTGTAATTCAGTGGCTTTCTGATTTTGTAATTTCGTGGTTCTTAATTCGCATACTTTTTAGTATATATTACGCCAATATTTCACGTGCCTTCTTGACACCATCTTACAAATCCATACTGTATTATTAGTACTATTCAAATAGCAACAATGAAAGAGTATCCAATTAATGTGTCAGAGTTACTGTTCTTTCATATTAATTTGAGCATTTTTCTCAAATAGTGTGTTTGAGTAATTATTTAATTAATTAAGTTAGGTTCTATGAAAATAAAAACTTTAAAATTAAAAAATAATTACCTTGATGTTGTCGTTAATAGATTAACCTAATTCTCGCTTGACTTTCATAGACGTATTATTTTAAAAACTGAACAATTTTAGGATTTTAAAAGTAGAAGTTGATGTTGCAACAAAAGCGCATATACAGATTGAAGACTTTCACTTTACCCAGTAGTGGTTTCATGAAGAGATCAACAACCAATCGCATGCACATGCTCTAGTCTTTCTTCATAAAGCGTTAAATGGTTAAAGTCAAAGTCTTCTAATGGTATGTATTTAGTATGGTGGACCAACGCTATAATAAAAGTGGAATGTCACGTACAATGGCAAAATAGTGCAAGGTTCTACTGGAAGATTATTTCCAAGCTAGTGGGAATTCTCGACGCAAAATTTTTAATGCACCCCTCACCACTCACTGATACTACCAGCGAAGTGCTCAAAATATAAATGGAGGATTATTTTTTTATAAATCGAGAGGGTCAGCAAAAACAAAACAGATTCATCATCCAGGAAAATGTTGAAACGTCGATTTTTAATTCAAAAGGACCCTATTCTATCCTGTACCCAACTGTCATACGTCATCCTACTCCCTTCCACCTCTAACCAATACTGCTTCTTAGATATTCTTTTAATTAATTAATTGATTTTTAAAAAGAATTCTCTGTGGTGGCAGTCACTGGATATAATAGATACTGGAAGACTTGAAAAATGGCGCATTGTTGCAAATCAACATTTCCCCAATATCCTGCACTTACATTTTTTTATTATTTGTTCCCTAGCTTTGGAGAGTGGAAAGAATGCGTATTGCCTACACATTTTCAGCTCAAAATGAAACATATGGTGTCTTAAGTTTTACACCACTCTATTTCTTGTACAAAAATTTGGTTCACTTTCTTTATACAATAAATTGTAGGAAAATCTAAATTGAATGGAAAACTATGTGAAAAAATAAAGTCTATTCTATTTCCAAACCATATCCGCAGCGGAAAAATGTCTTGTTCCAAATATTTCTTACATAAATTGAAGCAAATCTTGTACAAGAAATAGGTTAGTCTGAAGCAGCCCTTAATCGTAGTGTTGTTCTTCATACGTGTCTTTTAATTTCAATGATAAATCAGCAACAATTTTCATATCTTGAAGAAACTTTGTCGTGGAATAGTTATTGTTCTAATTTAAATCTTATCTGAATTCAGTGTGCTTTCAAATTATATACTTAAAGCAACACAACAACTTCTAATGATTTACTATGCCAGGTTTTACTCAAGAATAACTTTCTTCTGATGCCAGTCGCGTGTTTTATTTATTGCTGGTTTTTCACATACACAGCTCGATTTATTGCTGGTTTTTCACATACACAGTCCTGCCGCTATGTTTTTAAAAATGAACGCATCTGGAAATGTGTGTGAAATTGCCAAGAACTTTTCAGTTTACACAGAGTTGAACATTTTTAATGAATTTTACCGTCTTATATTAAAGAGATTCTGACTTTTCGAAAATTTAAGTCAACTCTTACAAATAAAAGTTTCTCGACTGTCAGTGAATATTTTAATTCCGAAAAATAATTCTTTCATTCATCTTAGCACTTCGAGCCTAGCAGGCCCATGGCTTGCTTGGTTTGCTATTTTTCTCCATTCTTTTTTGTTCTTCGCCTTTTCTTTCCAGTTGACAATCTTTAATTGCTTTAAATCCTTTTCTACTTCCTTCTTCCATCTTAACTTCGGTCTTCCACGTCTTCTTTTACCTCCTATGTCACTTTTTAATAGTTTTCTAGGAATCCTACCTTCCTGCATCCTTTCCATATGTCCAAGCCACCTAAGTCTGTGTGCTTTAATTCTCGCCACTATACTCGGTTCTTTGTATAGATCTTCTATCTCTTGGTTTGTTCTTCTCATCCATATATTCCCTATTTTTTTCCGCCTAGAATCTTCCTCCGTATTTTCCTTTCCCATACCATAAGCATTTCCTCTTCCGCCTTACTTCGCATCCACGTCTCACCTCCATATTCGACTATTGGCCATACTACCGTTTTATATACCCTTATCCTAGCCCCTCTAGATATACTTTTAGTTTTCAACAGCCTGTTCAATATATAGACACTTCGATTCCCATTCATTATTCTTGCCCGTATCTCCTCTTTAATCTTCGGCTTCCTTGTGAACATTCTTCCTAGGTAAGTAAATCTGTCCACCTCTTCAAATTTATATTCCTTTTCTTCCGTTGGTATTATCTTTAGATGCTGGCCTTTTCTATACTCCCTATCCGACCAAGTCATGTATTTCGTTTTTGATTCATTTATATATAATCCCATTTTTCTTGCTTGCTCTTCCAATTTCCTTACCGTTTCCTGTAGATCTTGTTTACTTCTTGCTAGAATTGCAATGTCGTCCGCAAATGCCAAGCACTGATGTCTTCTATTGTAAAGTAGTCCATTTCTATTAATATTTGCCCTCCTCATAATTGCCTCTAAAACCAAATTAAACAATACCGGCGACAAAGGGTCTCCTTGCCTTATCCCCTCCCTTACTTCAAACTTCTCCGATGTTTTACTTTTAAATTTAACTCTATTTTCCGTTTGTGTTAACGTTAATTTTATCATATTAATTAATTTTTGACTAATTCCCAAGTCTTCTAGGGCTGTATACATCTCCTTTCTCTTTATCCTGTCGTAGGCCTGTTTAAAGTCTAAGTACAGTACCAAAGTGTCCTTTTTATATTCATAGCTTTCTGCTTGTATTTCTTGCAGTGTGAATATCTGATCCATTGTACTCCTGCCTTGCCTGAATCCACATTGGTATCCACCCAATAAACTTTCCAACTCTTTACTTAAACAAGCTTTAATATAATTTGTTAATATTTTGTAAGCTACATTGAGCAGAGCTATCCCTCTATAGTTTTGGCATTTCGATCTATCTCCCTTCTTATAGATTGGGTACAGTATTGCCTTCCTCCACTCTTCCGGTATTTTTTCTTGGTTCCATATTTCCTCCAGTAGTTTCTGCATTGCTTTGATTAGTCCATCTCCTCCGTATTTAAACATTTCCACAGTTATATTGTCACCTCCTGGAGATTTATCATTTTTAAGAGAGTGAACTATTTCTTTTATTTCCTTTTCATTGGGAGGTTGGTTACTTTGTCCGTTTTATTTTATCCTCTGTACCGTAGCTTCTTCCTCTTGCTCTGGATGGGTACCTGCGTTTAGTAAACCTTCGAAATATTTCCTCCATTCGCTCAGAATGTCATCCTCCCCTCCTATCAATTCTTCTTCTTCATTTTTGAAGAATATTGTTCTTGGTTTATACCCGCTTTTCTGTTGTTTAATTCCTTTATACAAATTCCTTATTTCATTATTTTTGTAATCTTCTTCTATGTTATTTAACATTTTTTCATTATGTCTACGCTTTTTTCCCGCAAAATCCTTTTTGTTTTTCTTCTTTGTTCTTCATATTTTTCATTTATTTTCTCTGATTGATTTGTGATTCTCTCCATTCTCAATTGTGAAAAATAATTAAAACTACAAATTCTTGTGTAAACAGAGGAGGTACCTACTGTTTTATTGTTTTCGTATTGTTTATGCATGAAGTATCCACATTTTAATTAGTAAAATGGTGTCCTGGATAATAAATTAAATAGCGTAATGATGATCGGGTTTTAGGACGAAATCAAGATTAATGAAATATCATTCAGCTGACAGTTTCGGTTTTATTTAAAACCTTCCTCCTTTATTATATCAGAGGCTCTGAGGAAGGTTTTAAATGATATTTCGTTAATCTTGATTTCGTCCTAAAACCCGATCATCGTTACACTATCCACATTTTGTGTTATTACACTGTATTCCTAAATGACAAATCTTACACATTGTAATAATGTCTTTGAGAGGAATAAATACATTGCATTACTATATACGGTCTTTTTTGCAAGAATTTATTATTTATCATGATGTTACAGCCTAAAACCACTTCTAAAAATTTCTATGAAGTGTTCATATTAACAACGAATTAAATGGAATGTTCACTTGTACACTTGCATCCTCAGCCCCTATTCGCTACGCCACTGTCACAGACATATTCACCGAACGCTCAATCTTCGGTGAAAATATACGGTTTAAGTGTGATTTCTTTGCAGACATGTTCCTAAATATTTTAAAGTTAATTTATCCTTTAAAATGGAATTTAAAAATTTTTATTTCGAAGTAAATAACAATAAATATTCTTGGCCCCCAAAAATCAAACCTTTTTGAAGTGTTTTCATCAAAGAAGGAAAAATGTTTTATACATTTTACAACGTATTGATATTTTAATTTTTTTTATCTAAATGAAATAACATTATTTTCAAAGTAAACGATATTCAGTCGATTACGTAGTAATTGCAACACAAATTAAATTTCTAAGTAGATAATCAATAAAATCCACGAAAAATATTAGATAAAATTAAATTAGAATTAGAATTGTTTGCAAATTATTGCTTGTCAAGATAAAATGCTGACAATTTACTATTACAAGTCATGATTTTAAATTAAAAATAAACTTAAATGGTAAGTGGCAATGTACACTAACGTACAACTGAAATGATAACCCTTAATAAATAATTTGTTACCCTTACTTACTATACAAGAGGAAAGCCTTGAACGGACCAAATTGAAGTGCCATTTATTTATACATTGTTACCTTATCTATTATGTAATTTTATGTAATAACGCGACGTATTTTTATTTTTTCTTTCCTTTTGCAGGACGAAGACGATCGCTAAACACACTTCAACACAAGTCACCGCCGCCGTGGACTATATTAGCCTTAGTTGTAGTTACTTCGTTATTTAGTGTAGTCGGTAAGTACCGATAAATATTTTTCTTACTTTAGCGTGTGATTGAAAAAAGATTTAATGGAATATGTAAAAGCCTATCGTTGGGCTAAGGGACTAATAATTTTTCTCATTCTCATCATGTAGAAACAGCGTTCCAAAATTACTTATCTCTTAAGTCATTCTAATTTAGTGAACCCTATAGTTGTGCCATCGTTTTTCTCTTCTAATTTAAAATTAGTGTCCCATTTAATCTTAATTCTCCATCTTTAAGAGTTCAGTCTCTTTGGTTTTTTTTTTAAACGATCTAATTGATTTATGTATGTAGATGTTAGGTACTTCTTTGCACGGATTAATATTCATCATTCTTTCTAATGTGGCACGCAGATTTCGATTAGCACATCCACAGTACTTGATAGTGACAAATGACTGGCACTTTATTGTGTCTGGCGACGCCTAATCACGAGAATTCCGTCTCTGGACAGATGCCAAGGCGGCGTCTAGGGCGTCATGTGCTATTTATGCATTTCCGATAGAGTTGTTCGTTCTTCCTGTTCATTAATAATGAAAAATAGACGCGTGAAGGTAAACCGACGATTTTTTATGCATTCTTTATGCGCGACTAATAATAATTTCGAACCGAGTACGTAATATTACGCGGTGGTTCCTTAAATAAACGGCGGTTATTTTTGGCCGTCATTAAGAGTTCAGCGGTTTTTTTCCCCGTCTATTTTCTGCTTGAACAAATTATCTTTGAAATTAGTAACAGTTTGATCGTTTAATTTCCGTTTCGTCACTGAATTATTTTTGCTTGCACGATTCCGCAATAATAATTCATCGGGGGATGAAGTCGATCGGGGGGGTATCACGGGTGTCATGTTATTTACGAAGCGGCCCCGTTTATGTTGGTTGCAATCTAATTCACGCCACAAATTCAACTTAACGCGGAATGCTTGCGTTTGTGGTCCGCACTTTTTGTAAGGATTCAGGGCGCATTGTATTTCCTCACCGGTCGCGTATATAGGGTGATTGAACAATTACATCATCGCACGCCCAGTCGAGCACTTTGTTTACTTATTATTTCGGGCTCCTTTAATTTTCGACGATAGCACGACAATGAATTTAAATTGCCCTCTTTTGGCTTTGTTGGCGGCTTAATGCAATGCCGTTCACGCACGATAAAGAGATCTCTGATAACGACTTTCTTAATAACGCGGACGTGCTGCTGGTATGCATTGAATCTTGATAATTACTGGCTAAGGAATTGCGTTATTATTTTTAGATATTTTGCAGTGCCGCTTAAGATTTTTAAAAATCTTGTGCGTGGGAGTATTGGGCAGTCAAATGTGTCTGGGGGTTTCAGGTCTTTTTTTTTTTAGAAAATATATTGTTATGTTTTTGACAGGACCTTCGCTCTATTTTTAAGATAATATGCAAAATTTTTTCGAAATAACGTAGATTTTTTTTTATTAAGTGTTATATCGTGTTTCCCAGTCGATTTGAACACCCAAGACAAGATAGTTCTAGTTCTCGAACTGTTTGAATTAGATCATAATTATTTAGACAACTAAAGATAGAGATTTGTGAGAAACTATGTTTATTTAATACTCTATTTTTAAGGTAAGTTTCAAGCAAGTGAGTTAGTCAATCGTGACAAAATTCTTCATAATTTCAAAACGACAATAAGAAAAATTTTGATCAACAATGCCTTTTACGTTTTTGTTTCTTATCCAAGTGTTTGCAGTTTGTTTTGAAAATCGATTTTGCTTTCGAGCTACTCTTCTGTCCAATAAAGTGATGATAATGATTTCAAAAAATGAATCTCGTCAAATCGCTTTATCATAACAGTTGTATTAGGTTTCTTCCAGACACCTGGACGTGGTCGTGGTAATGCTCGAAAAACCCCAAACTTTAAAACTTCAATTTTTTAAAGTTACAGTAAATAGTGTGTATCAACATTTCTTCGAGCATGTTCTCTAAGTGCGAAAGGATTAACGCACCTAATTGAATACGGTGACCGTTAACCGTAGTTAACCTTACGAGCTCTTGCTAATTTACTCACTCCTGTGGAATAGATAAGAGCCTCCCGCTGCTTGCAGACTTCCTGATCGCTTTTTCTGTCACTGGTGCTTCTTGAACTATGAGAACCATGCGAACATAAGATCGCGGGCTTGATTCTTACTAATTAGTACAATAAAGACTTAAATGGAATGGTCGCAGGCATCGCTGATTTCTCTACGTCAAACAAATAAATAATTGGATAAATCTTTAAGCTCGCGAGCATGCATGTGAAAAGATTATGCAAATTCTCGCTTTATTATATTATATTCTGAAAGGTAATTAATTGTTCGCTGGGACGTTTTGTGTCACGCTGTGGAAAGTGTTATTTGCGTATTCTCATTGAAGCTGGGAGAAATTCGGTTGTTTATTAAACCGGCTGAATTTTATTGTTAAATCATCCGTGAGATAAAAACTACGCTTTGAAAATATACCTGACGTTTCATTGTTTTGTGAAAAGTGTAAACATTTTGAAACAGCGAATTCGTCGCCGACGAAACTATTTTTATCTAAACTGCATGCATCTGTCACAGATGTACTTGAAATCCCATCGACTATCCTATTCAAACCTATTTTAAGCCAAAGACTATCGAATTCGGCCGTCGCAAATCCGCAAATTCAAGTTCACTGACACTAAACGAATTTCGTGTCGAATCGTAGTTCCAGATAAGATCCAAATACATTCCTTGTTTTTGGTATTGCGAACCGACTGCGAATGAACCCCCCGGCCTTGTTTACTTGCGAGATAAAAGGGAATGTTCGGGCATTTGGAATTAAATTCGTTGGCACTGTTACGAACGAGCTAGACTAATAAATTTGCGTCGTTTTTTGAATTTGCCAAAGCAAAGCTACTTTTTTCAATAATATTTATTGCAATGGGCGCTGTCTGCGCTCCTCAGCATAATCTTGAAAGGAAATAATGCATTACTAGTCTATGATTAGCATGTTGATGTAATTATAAACATAAAACCCAAGAATGTGGGCAAGTAATTGCGATTAAATTATCGATGGGTATACTGGTATTCCGTTGAAATCGGTTAATTTACGGTGAATTATATGTATTTACTATAGTACGCTATGGATATACGCTAATAACTAAAGATTAGATTATACAGACCGATCAATCATGATTGAAAGCCATTCATCCTTACGTTATACTACCTAAAAGCCAATCTGGATAAATGAGAGTGACCTCTACAACTATGTCACTTTCAATCAATTTTCCTGAATTGAAAGTTGCTAAAGTGGAACCGTCCAAAAAAAAATGACTTCTTGAAAAAACGAAATGTCAATTTTGATTAAAACAAAAGATTCAAAAAGAACAAGCAACTTAACAGACTTAACTTAAGAAGAAAAAGAAATTGCAATTGAATTATGCGAGTTAATAAAGCATTTAATGCTGTAAATCATGATATATTCTTGGAAAATTATAGCTTGCAAGTGTACGGCATCTCTTTTGATTCTACTTAGGAAATGCCCAAATTATGAATCAAAATACTCAATGCGGTTACCTCAAGGAAACATACTGAGGCCCACGTTATTCAACATTTTAGCATCGTGGGTTTTTTAAGCTGGACAGGCTTAAATTTTGTTGTTGCTAGTTATTTAAATCATCAACTCTTTCGAATCTACTGATAAAATAGGAAAAATAAACAGTAGAAGGAAATGTTTCCATTAATGTGTACCTCAAGGCATCACTATTTGCATTCACAAGTGAAACAATTAGTTTAAATCCTGTTTTTACCTGACTTTTATTTGCAATAAATTAAATACTAAATTTATTTATACAATTAATAACAGAAATAAAAACTTCTAGACTTGCAGAAATTTTAATACCTTTGTAATTCCGTGTACGAAATTGTATGTAATTATTTTCACGAAAGCGCTCGTTTTTTTTCTTTTATTATTTTCAATATTGTATAAATACTTGCAACAAGTGAAAAACTAGCCTAGACTCCGAGGTTCCGGTAAACGCGTCCGAGTGTATTATCAGTCTTAGTCTGCCCCAATGTATTAATACGATAATTAATTATGTATGATTCGGATACGGTCAACGACTACGCCGAGTCTAATCGACAATATTTCTCAGTTTACGAAGCTGTTTGAGCGGACGGACTCACGTAATACCCGAGGTACCGCTTGCTATCCCTACTCAAAGTCCGTGTAAACGCGAACATGAAAGTACGTTTTTCCTGTGGGGGCCAACAGCGAAAGTCGATGGCATCGATGTCTGGCAGTCGCGCCCGGTGCTCTATTTCATTAAAGCCGCCGGTTAACGACTGCGCCAAATTTGATCCGCAATATTGTGGACTCACATGATACCCAAGATAACGCTTGCTATCGATATTCATTGTCCGACAACGAAAATCGATTATTTCGATAACTGACAGTCGTGTTCAATCAAAGCCCCAACGCCAACCTCCAATGCCGACCTCCGTTGCTGGTCTCCACTGAAACAGCCAATACAATTTAAATCCATTTTTATAAATAAATAACAAGTAAGGCGGTTACACAAGAAAATAAATTCCGAATGAAAGGAATCACTTGAAAGAGGAAACTTTTGTTGTAATTTAGATGGGTGTGTATCAAGGCAGCTCTTTGGTCCGGCACTGTTACACCAAAAGGTAGAAAATGATGTCTATACGTATATAAAAAAAAACAATAGCAAAGTTGTTTTACGATTATGTCCAAAATGGCATGTCCTTATACATGATCCATTCGGTAGTTGCATGTTATATTAGAAACAGTTTGGTGTAACAGTAATGATCACTTGATGGACATGCAAAGACGAGGTGAAATTCTAGAGCTTCTGGATTTTTAATATTCTGCGCGAGCTCTTTATAGTATTGATGTGAAATCACTGATTTACTTTGCTTAATCTCTCACCTGATTTCCTTCCTAAAGGTTGCGTACGTTTTTCCAGGTTGGGTTTTTTCCTTACGTCTTATTATAACGATTGTCTAAATGTCTGATGTCAAAGGTAATGGATTTAATCAAATTTTCCTTCAAACTTAGCAGAAATGCAAACTTATTTGGTGATGAAACTTCAAACCGTATCAAAATATTCGAACAGTTTCAAAAAGGCTATGAAAAATTCGTGAAACGGTCTGTAATAACATACATGCCATTTAGAGAAGGTGGCTCAGAGTTATCGGGACGTGTAATGGGCGTGAGAGGTGGAAAAGCAAAGTTGTTGGACCACGATAATGAGCCACCATGAGCTAGTTCCTAATAATCAAAACCATTACTACCATCGCTTCCACTACATATCGCTAGATGTCATCCCCTTTGGCTATGTTCTTTCCTAAATGGAGATTCCATTTAGAAGAACGTCGTTTTAACTCCATTCAATGAATTCAATTGGAATTTCTGACATCAGTAGACTTCTAAACTTCGTGAAACCATTTGTAATGAAGAAGACAAACTAGTTAGAGCAGGGAAATTGTCAGGTGCAAATGTCTTAAAAGATGGAAAATAATAACAGACGTGCCATTTAGAGAAGGTGGCTCAGTGTTATCGTGACGTGTAATCGGCGTGAGAGATGGAAGAGCAAAGTTGTTGGACCACGATATTGAGCCACCATGAGCTAGCTCCTAATAATCAAAACAATTACTACCGTCGCTTCCACTACATAACGCCAGACCTCATCCCCTTTGGCATATTTTCTTTCCTAAATGGAGATCCCAGTTGGAAGAGCGTCGTTTTAACTCCATTCAATGAATTCAATTAGAATTTCTGACACCAGCAGACTTCTAAACTTCGTGAAACCATTTGTAATGAAGAAAACAAACCATTTAGAGCAGGGAAATTGTCAGGTGCAAATGGCTTAAAAGATGGAAAACAAGGGCTGCCAAAAACCTTATCCCTTGCGACTTTCTTCTTTCCTAAAATGAACTCCAGTTGGAAGAGTGTCGTTTTGAGTCCACTGAAGAGACTCACTTGGAATTTTTGACGCCAGTAAATTGCTTCCAATCATGGCATAATCATTAGAGTCTTTCTGTATAAAGTGACTACTTTGGTGGTGGCCATGGAAATTGAGAAGTCTCAACAGCTTTGAAACGTGCTAACACCGCCAGACTTCGACGATCTCTTCCAAATTTTGAGAAAATCGTTGTGTACAAACGTAGGGCGAATTCTTTGAAGGCTCTTGTAGAAATAAAGAATTGGGAAGAAGAGGTTTAAGTTGAATCAAACACGCTGATGCCAACAGACTTAGAGGAGAGCTTCCAATCATGGAGAAAATGGTAAAATTGTTAAATAAGCAGAAGAGGTTCAAGCGGAAGCTAAACAGCTTTAAGACGCCTTTGCTTCGCCAGTAGACTTTAGGAAAAGCTTCCAATTTTGACGAAATCGTTGCTTACAAACGCAAGGTGACTTATTCTATGGAAATTAAGACCCAAGCAGAAAAGATCCAAGTGGATTTAATCTAATTTTCCTTCAAACTTAGCAGAAGTGTAAACTTATTTGTTGATCAAAATCATACTATCGTCGCTTCCACTACATATCGCCAGATTTTATCCCCTTTGGCATATATTCTTTCCTAAATGTGGATTCCAGTTGGATTAGTATCGTTTTAACTCCTTTGAAGAGAATCAATTGGAATTTCTGACACCAGCAGACTTCGAAACTTCGTAAAACCATTTGTAATGAAGAAGGTAAACCATTTAGAAGAAGGAAATTGTCAGGTACGAATAGGAAAACAAGAACTGGACCAATTCCCCATACCGCCAAACCTTATCCTTTGCGACTTTCTTCTTTCCTAAAATGAAATTCCAGTTGGAAGAGTGTCGTTTTGAGTCCCCTGAAGAGATTCACTTGGAATTTTTGACACCAGTAAATTTCGATTAATGCTTCCAATCATGGCATAATCATTGGAGATTTTCTGTATAAGCGTAAGATGACTATTTTGAAAGTAGCCATGGAAATTGAGAAGTCAACAGTTTTGAATCATGCTAATAGCATCAGACTTCGACAATAGCATCAGACTTCGACGATCTCTCTCTCAATTCCAAAACAAACGTAAGGCGAATTCTTTGAAGGCTCTTATATAAGAATTAGGAAGAAGAGATTTAAGTTGAATCAAGCACGCTGATGGCAACAGACTTCGAGGAGAGCTTCCAATCATGGAAAAAATGATAAAATTGTTAAATAAGTGGAACCCAGACAGCCTTAAAACATTCTGAGGCTTTTGCATCGCCAGTTGACTTTAGTGAAAGCTTCCAATTCCGACGAAATTGTTGTTTATAAACCTAAGGTGAATTATTCTAGGGAAATTAAGACCTAAGCTGAAGAGATCCAACTGATGCCAGTAAAATTCGAGAAGTGCTCCTAATCATGGAGAAAATGCACAAATTAAACTAAAGCAGAAAAGATTCAAGTGGAATCTTTTCAACACCAACAGACGATTTAAAGGAGTGCTTCCAACTATATGAAAGTCGTCGAAATCGCTAAGTACAAACGTAAGGTGACTACTTTGAAGGTGTCTGTGTCTGACGCCAGTAGAATTTCAGAAAACCTTCTGATTACGAAAGGTCTTTACTAGAAATATTATTACAACCGCAGGAGTAAGCAAGAGCTAATCTTAGAACTTTTGGATTATACCTCTTACACTTCTTTACCAAATTTTTAGAAAGTACCTTTAGTATTAAATTTGCCATGACTTTACTAACAGTTTACGCTGCAGTCTTAACAAAGAAATAACATATCTTCTACATCGTCCTAGTTTTCAAAATTATTTATAAATTTGCTCTGTTATGTAATTATATACGTTTGTTATTACATTAACCAGATAGTATATGATGTGATGTGTCTGTGTTGATGTAACATGAAAACATAATAATTATTATTACTTATATATTCGATGATTGACTTAACGCAAGTTTAATAAAATAAATTCGAATCAATTTCGTAAATAGGTCTCGGTTTTAATTTATGGAAATGAATTTACTTACTTCACACTTTGTAATTAAATTAGTTTCACTTCTATTGTGAAAAGTCAACTGAACTTTTCGCGCAAGGACTTTGCACACTGTTCTTTCCGTTTTGCATGTTTATTTATAAGTCATGTTTATTTATATGTGACGTACAAGGAAAAATTCCTTGATAATTACACATTAATTGTTCCTGTATACGAGGTACAGTTGGATTTCGTATCTTCACCATTTTTAAAGTTTTAATTGAAGCAAACTTTGTTGCAGTACTCGCGTTCGTGCAGACTGTTGCGGAAGTTATTTCTACATGCAAAATTTTTAGCACCGCATATTTTCGCATGAAAAATGCGCATACCTCGAAGTTAACAATATTTTATTTTAATTGTTAGTAAATTATATGCGGTTTCGCTGCCGGATACACTTTACGTGCATTGTACCTTATCAAATCGTTTATCTGCGATTTGTAATTGGGGAGATTTGCAATCTGGAATGCGTTTATATTAATTGCAAGCTGCCAATATCCAATAATGATCGTTGACATTTTTTTTTTGATATGTCGCACGGTCATATGTATGCTAATTATACCCCACGCCTTTCAAATAAACTGGTAATTTTAATGGCACATTTTTAGCACATTCAACTTTGTAACGTGTAAGTAGAATTTCCTGCATTAGTTTCGTATTTTTTTTAAGTAAAACGTTTGAAAGTAAATTCGAGGAGTTTTATAAATCGAATCAATCTTTTCAAGTGAATTTAATAGAAAGATTATGAGGAGTCTTTTGATAAGCCTGGAAAAGTCATTCATCTTTCGTCTTATTGCCTCTTAATTGTAAGAAAAATCAAAGTTTTAGTTCTTCTAACTCACTTAATTACCTGCTTTCTTTTCTACATTCTTTCAATTGTTTCTAGTCTTTAGAAATTGCATCACACTCTTCCAAAACTTCGCTTTTTGACTGGAATTTTCCATAATTTGGATTCTTCAGAATCTATTTTTATCCTCCTTCTCTGTTTCTTCGTTTTGTCCACGTTTTTAATCATTTACCTTGCGATCTTTACTTACTTAATTGCTCGCTTCTTCTTCTTCTCTATTAATCAATGTAGGGGATTTAGGAATCACTTATCCTTCTTCTCTTCCTATATTATCTTTGGTGATTACTTAGATGCTCTCCATTATCTTGGTCCACAGGACTTCCTTTTTCTTATCAAAGTTCTTCTTGATTCCTGCTTCTCTTCTCTTTTGACCTTCGTGTCCATAATCCCTTGGAAATTCAAGGATTCTTGTTTACGTATCCAAACCAAATCAGCTGAGATTCTGTTAATGATTTTCTACTTTTAATCTGCTTTTTATATTTGCTTTCTTAACTCAATTTTTCTCTATGGGCCAGATCTGCTGAGGCACTCCTATGGGCAATTTTAGATGAATGACGGGAAGGAGATAGACTGTTCAACCTGTTCCTCTTTTTGTCCTTTGCTTCACATAACCCCAAAGAAATTCCAGCATCAGGCATCCTCATGTACGTACACTCGACATCCTTTGGGAAATGTCGTTTCCTTTTGTATTAAAACATCATAAATTTTTTGGCTAACAAAATTCTATTCCGATTTCCATTGTCATCGAACCTATCTGCTTGAAGTGCTTTCCCACCATTCTGCCTACAGTGTAACGTCTATCTTCCTTGAGTTTCAATTGTCATCGTGTTTATCTGCATGTTGTGCATGACAAGGTCTTATCGCTTTGTTCTTTAATGATATGAGGTTGAAAGTGTGATCTTTCCAACGAATTTTGCAATCATAATTAATAGCAGAGGACCCAGTATGCTATCCTGGTGTACTCTTGCCTTCGATCTCCGGATTTTATAAATCCACCGATCAACTTCTGTTTTTCCCTTTTGCTGGATATTATTTTCTCTCAATTAACAGCAAACCTATCTGCTTCGTGTATTTTTTCACCAAACTGCTGTGTTCCTCGAGTTGATTTCAATTTTCTACGTGATTATCTTTTGTTATACTTCACAAGGTCTTCTTTCTTCATCGTGATGTTCCTTTTTTCTAGATTGTGTGCAGTAGTAATGAAAAGAACAGGGCTTAATATGCTACCCTAGTGCACTCTTGTCCTTGCTATAAACCTCGGGTTGTTTTTTTTTTTTTGTTTTCGGTATCCATTGATAGTTTTCTTCTTCTATGCTTTTCCCTTTTTCCATCACTGTCCATTGGTTTTCTTTTTGTAGTAATACGTATGTACATTCAACGAGAATATCTTTGTTAGAGAAAACAATCTAAAATATTTGTAACCTTTATGTGTGCTCCACGCATTTCATCTTGCGAATTCTTGGTACTAAACCGAGCCTAACTCATCTTGAAGTTAAGAGGAAAAGCAAACACGGACCGTGCTGCTTTTATTACATAAATCTCTTCGTTTCTGTCTCGAAATAATATAAAATATCGCCAGACGCGGCGTGAAAATAGAAAGCAATAAAATGTGAGGAGACTTCTAAATGGAAGTCCTCCGCGCGCCTGATATGTAATTTAAGCAAATAACGCCGTAAGAAAACGCGCTCTCGAAAAATAAATACCCTGACAAACTTGTAATTAGTGAAATGCATGTGGTCCGGCGCAGTGTTGAGTGCATCAGACTCGCGTTAGGAATGACGACGGTCTAGACGTCTGCGACCTTGCCTGAAATAACCGCGACGCCGGAAGAGCTCCGGCCTCGGTCCGGCATCGGCATTCCCGCTTGGTTTTTCTCTACCAATTTCCACCAATCCTACTGGGTATTCAGGCAAGCACCCTTAGACTTTCCACTTTACTTTTTCTTTTTCAAGGCAAAATATTTTTCTCTGAGGTCACCATGACATACCAAAGACTGTTGCTATTGATCAAAATTGTTTTTTCCTTTAGTTTCGAGTAGCTTACTGCTTGCATAATGAAATAGTCATTAGTAAATCCTCAGTTATTTATTTGAGGTGTCTTGAACAAGTTTCTTAACAAACCTCAAGAAAAGTTTGATTCCTGAACACCCTAGAGAGTCGAAAATAAGTTTTGTAGTTCTTGAATCACCAAAGAAAAATCGAGCCCTTTCGTTGAACACCCTTCCCATATTTTTGGGTGTAATTTGTATTTAATGGGCTTCAGTTTCCTATTCGGAATCTTGTAGTGAATGACATTCAAGATTTCCTGTACTAATATTGCTGAAAGGGTTAAGTTCTAAAAAAATAATTTGCCCGACATCATATAATTCTTGAAATATTCAATGACCAGAGATTATTTTCTTTAAATCTAATAAGGCACTTAATTTTGGTGCATCCTATATAATGCTGGTCACGGAAAGACCTTAGATGTTGTGTGACTTGTTGGTTCTCCATTTTGGGGGCAAACAAAATTAGTTTACGATTAATTGGCAACTACAACTGAAGACGATGTCCTTTAACGAGGTGGAAAGTGTCATTCTGTTGAAGGACACATGACATTTTCGATTTTGATTCTTTTCTTTCTTAATTTGGAAATACGAAGCCCTGCTTTAAATACTTCGCTTATAATCGTAGAATCGTGGGAGTCATGAGTCAAGGCAAAAAGAAAGCTGAAAATCAACACATTCGGATTCATGTGCTTAATCACAGAAGTTGGTAATTTCGTTTCGAAAACCAAAACACGTTCGTAAAATTAGTTCTTTAATCTTTTACACACTTAAATTTTGAAAGGTAAATATCATCAGCTGTGTTGATGAGGAATAAGAGGATAACTAAGTTGATTATTTTGAGAATTTTTTTTTTAATTTTATGTTTTATTTCTGTTGATATTTCTTTGTGGAAGATGAAAATAGTAATTTTTCTCTTGTACATACCATGTGTAAACAGATATAAGTAACAAATGCGTTTAATCGATGGAGTAAATGTGGTAAAGTGTTAATTTGGGAATGCCCAAACCCATACTTGATGCAATGTTTGCTTCTTTGTCTTCCCCATTATCTAACTGCTATGTAACAGAACTCGGTTGGCAGATGGTATGTATTAAGGATCCGCATGGAATTGCTTTGTTCCTACTTTATTAATTGCTTCTGGAGTAAGTTAATTCATTTCGTCCCTTCATCCTGCTTTCGTGCCTTTTCTTTTCATTATTTTCCTGTTCCTTGCCTTGACTGTGTTTTTTTTTCTTCAGTTAGCCATCCCGAGTCTTTTCTTTGCTTTATTATAATTGTAGTCGTTTTCTGCCACACTCTCCACCTTTTCGGAGTGAATCAATTCTTCGCTTTATCCTGCTTCCATACTTATCCTTTCCTTATTTTCCTGTTCTTTACCTTGCTATTTGCATTCTTCACCTAGCCAATCCCACCTAGGTCTACTCCTTTCTTTTCCTTATTATATTTTTAGTCCGGCTCTCCATATATACTCTAACGACCTCCATTTTTGCTGTTTTATTTCTTTTCACTTAAATTATTTAAATTATTTCTTAAATACTTACTACTTAATCCTTTTTCCCTTTTCCACCCTTGTGGATTTGAGTCTGGCGTTGTGTTACTTTTCCCCAATTCCTCTTCTTTCCATTCTTTTTCGAGCCTTGTCGCTGGCTACTCCACCCTCAAGTGCCTCGTCCTGTCTCTAGATTTCCTTTTCTATGGTCTCACCTCATATATTCTTTTTGTAACCCCCTCCTCCATCATTCTTTTTACATGTCTATGTGATTTTCCTCCACTGACTTCACCATTTGCTTTCGTATTTACATTTTACTTTGTCCCCTTTTGTCATCTCCATCAATTTTCTTTCCTGTTTTTTGATGTCACGGTTCGAAATTGTGGGCGTTTTTTTTTTTTTAAAAAAACAAGGTCTGGTATTCTCACTTGTGTTGGTATTACTGGTATTTGGTCTTATTAGGTTTCATTCTTTTTTTCGCTTTTTTTATCTTCTTATCAAGAGGAAAGCTCAATATTTTCTTTCTCTTCTCCTTTATGAATTTGAGGGTGGTGTTCTAAGTCTGTTTCTTTTCCAAAATTCCTTATATCTCTTCCTATCCGAGATGACGGTTAACTATTCTTTCCATTCTTTTCCACGCCTTGTCACTCCCTCCTCCATCTTCCATCGCCTCGGTATGTTCTTTTTAGTGGTGTTGCCTCATATATTCTTGTTACCTTCTCCTCCTACACCCCCCTTACATGTCCAAATCGTCTCAGCCGATTTTTCTCCAGCATTTACTTTCGTATTTAGGTTTTGCCTTCCACCTTCGAAATCATGAGCATTTGAAAAAAAAGCACGGTCTGTTATTTTCACTGAACCTAGTGTTGGTCTTAATATTTTTCTTTCTGCTGTTTCAAGGCTTTTTCTTCTGATTTTTTTGTCGTTTTTATCACTGGTTATATACAGTTATTACTAGTCTCGTCTCTGGTTTTATTAAATCTTATTCTTTTTTTACGTTTTAATATCCTGTTATTAGCTTGAAAGCTGTTCGCTGCTATTATTTTTTCCTGTTTCCCCATAACACAAAATTCGTCGACCCTCATATTCTTGCCTTCTCCACCGGTTTCCGTGTTTTTTTATTTATTATTTATTTTAATTATTTCCTCCATTTTTGTATTTGTCGACGTTTATATTCTCGATTCTCCACTGCGTTTCTATTTTTTTTTTTTGTTTTTACCTTTATTTATTTATGGCACAATTGCCTTTCCTTGCTTTCCTTGTTTAATTATATCCTCCATTAGTATTTAAATATTAAATATTAAGAAAATTAACTAAAATTGTGTAACTGGCAATATAGAAAGTGTTAGGAAAGATTGGTTTGAAGGCTTCCGCGGCCGTTGTCCATCACAATCTTGGTTTCCGGTTGGAAACCGCGTCAATTCTTCGTCTCGCCGATATTTCGTCCATCTCGCCGTGGACTTCTTCAGGGCTTCACAGCAGCAGAAGCAGCGACCACATCACGGTGAGATGGACGAAACGTCGGCAAGACGAAGAATTGACGCGGTTCCCAACCCGGAAACCAAGATTATGATGTTAGGAAAGAGTTTATACATGTATAAACTCTTTCATCTGGCACGAAATCTTGACTTTTTGATTTTATTAAATATTAAATAAAAAAAAATCTGTGGTGTATAAGTATGTTAATCCAAAACCAAGCAGAAATAGAAATGTGAAGTTAAATGTGAAATTTCAAACTTAAAATTTATTTCCTTTCGTTTACTGATGGTGGGTTTGTTTGAATATATAAAAAAAACAACTATTTAGTACATTGTGTAATCAGAGCAACATTGTGCCTGACTTAAAATGATTCAAGTTACGTAAATGGCAAAAAAATGAATAAATAAGGTTCCAAGAGGCAGAGTAGTGTTAACTTCGGTGGTGAGAACTTGTGTGGTGCGCCGGCCGAAGAATTAAAATACAGGTTAGTGCAGAGTCAATTATTCACATACATTTTAATGATTCTGTAATAATAATAATATCGCTAAAATATAGTCGGTATCAATCTGCCAATACAGATAACTAAAAGTCAGTACAGTCTGTGATTAAAATTAGTTAATGGTCTGATAATCCGTTTTGTCCGGACGGATCGTTACTTGGCATTCCTGAAACCTACTGGGTGGTTATCCCCCAGTAGACTGTGAGGAGGGAACCTGGTGGTTATCCCTTGGTTCCCATTGCACCACCTACACCGGGCTATGGATATCCTAGCCGGGGAATGCCAGTCTATTACATCTAGTTGTTACATTCCTGAATCCTACTGGGTGGTTATCCCCCAGTAGACTGTGAGGAGGGAACCTGGTGGTTATCCCTTGGTTCCCATTGCACCACCTACAGCGAGCTATGGTTATCCTAGCCGGGGAATGCTAATGATAGTTAATTTCTAAGTTGGCCCTGCAGGACGAGGAGCTTTGTGCGTTATCCCGGGCTCCTGTGACATTTGCTAGCGCCGAGGACAAAACGTAAACTAATTGATTCTCGGTTACCACCGTGAAAGCCTGTCTTTAATTACTGTTCAAAGTTGTTTAAACTACAATGATTATTCGAGATGGCGATTTTCTACGTAAAACGATAAACAGTACACTTATTCGAAGAGCAAAGTTCATTAGCGATATTAGGTGCAGTTGAAGTTTTACATAATGGTTGGACCGGCACGTTTCTGTTATTGTCGGCCAAAACGTTACATAATGATAAACGTAATCGATTTATGGAATTCTGATATCTGGAAAATGCTGGAAGCGGTTTATTCACGTAATTTAGTAAGGTAGTTATTCGACATTGCGACCCCGTGTAAAAAAAAAGAAGAGAAATAATTATGATTGAGACTTACAGAAATTAAGGTAGACTAACTGTATTTCTTCTACAAGATTTGGTCCAATTTCTAGAATAAGTATTTAGGACAACAAATTTTTGGACTGCAGATACTGTTTGGAAGTAGAAATTCAATACAATTTACAAATTGTTCAAGAAATTGAATCAAAACTTGTGCAACTAGAAATAGGGTGATGTAAGGACGGCCTTAAGAGAGCTTTATAAAACAGAGACGTGCAGATTAAAATCAGTTCACAAAGGCGGTACATAATGCAGTAATATAACTTATTTCCACAACTCGTAATATATTTATTATTATTTTATGCATTTCTTTATTATAATTTTAAAATAAAAATGCACTTAAATTCTTTTAATAATTACGTAGAGAATAGCGGCTTTCGTTGTTCCGTTTGCAGACCGGAACAGTTAAGATCGATTCGGTTTATTCACCGGTTTGAGTTCGTATTACGCTTTGATGGAATTTCAGCAGCATGAAAAAAAAAATTATGTGGGATGCCGCGTGTGTTACGTTTAATGTACCACTCTCGTACATGCGGAAATTATTTCAGACCTGATTTAAATATTTTAATGATGCGCTCGGCGATTTGCATAATTACATAGTGAGTACTGAAACGCGAAATTTTTTCGCCGATGGCATCGCTAATCAACGCTTCTTGTGCAGGCTTTTATATTACAATAATATAATCAGTTTACGTTTTATTACGAGTGTCAATTGCTTTAAGCATTATAATTTGCGACAGGAAGACTACCTGTGCATGCGTGGAATTATAATAAGTAAGTGCATGTTGGAGATTGAAGTACAGTTTTTCGTTTTATTTTTGTACGCTAGGAAGGAATCTTCAATTTGCTTTTAAAAATATAATTTTTTTGGCTATAAATATTAATATGTTCGTGCCCTAGAACAGGGGTCAACAAACTCGGATCTGACAAGGTATTTTATTTGGCTCGCGCAGGTGAAAAAAAATCTCTATTCAATTCAAATATCATTTTAAAGTTATTATTTTTGTGTGTTGTTAAAATAATAATTCTAATTTCTTTTATTCAATTGCGTGTTTGTTATTGATGCACTTATAAGTAAGAGCGTAACGAGTTTCATTGACTATACATAATATATCTTTCGTAATTATATAATGTCATTATATGGGAAAGCTCGTTTTTCTATCCTGTCTGAATCAGAATGATGCGCTCAGCATCCGGTTATTCCTTCCGCTGTTCCATTCATATGCTTCGCCTGTTTACATCCTTTACGTTCTTTATCGGAGGTTTATCACGAAAAAAACTACTAATACAATGAATATACATCAAAGATCTTCCTTACATATCTATTACCAATAGAGAGAGAAGGAAACAAAGAAAGATAGCTGCTCGTGCGGCTTTACTTCCGGTCTTACCTTACGCAATAATGCCACGACGAAACACTCTGTCACTTCTTCACTTGGACGAAATCACTGGTCGGTGAACCAGCCAAAGAAGAACGAGCGCAGTTAACCTCCGCGATGGAAAATTAAGTAAGGCCAAAGTTAGATTAACGACGTCGCAGTTCGGTGGTCGAGATAATCAGGAATGACATACTCGAACAACTTAATTGAGTCCCATAATTAATCAAAATAATTAAACAACATCTCTTTCTCTTTCTCCCCAACACGTGAATTACGAAGGCGACATTAATTTATTATGCGTTTACCTGTTGTTAACTAATTAAATTGTGAGTTAATTACATTTTTTTTTTAATTTTGTTATTACATCAGACAAGTTATAACCAACACGTGTATCGTGTAATTAAATTAGCTACCATCGCAAAAAATTTAACAACTTCGAAGTCGTCTACATACCCATTGTTCCACTGAAACTTGGAAAGAGGCGGAGACAGGATTGTTTTATAAACAAAGACGAAATTCTCTTAGGCTGTACGGGAGCGCAGCCCCGCATTTTTGGTGCTATGTTGCTAGACGACCGACTTTGGCTGTCGAATTGCACATACTCGTTCTGATTATAAAATAAGGGATGGAAAATTCCTTTGCATGCCTATCTCACTCTGTGCACACGATTAGCGTTTTTGGTTAACTACTTTAGAACTCTCTCAGAGTAACTCCTCCATCCCTTATTATTTCACGAGGTTAAAATAAGACGAGAATACTCTAGGAGTGCCCTGGAGTAGTCAATCGAAAATGCTTCCCAATTAAGTGCATTTGTTTTGTTAAATAGACCAAAATTCATTTGCCACTGTTCGATATTAAGATATTTCTTATTTTTTGGTTCCACATTCTTCTCTGCTTCGCTAATCCTTATTTGTCCAGTGACCCTGAAGATGATTTACTGTAGACAATGCAACACTTCTTCTTCATTTTTGCCTTCCATTTCTTCCTACCATTTATTGTAGCAGCTCTTGTCGCAATCCGCCTCCTATTCCTCTACTAAACTGAACCTAATCCCTTCGGAATTAATAGAAATTCTGATAAAATGTCCTTTCCTTTCACTCGTCTGCTACTTTTATAAGTCACATTCGGATTTCTTGTCATAATCGTTTCTTGGAGGCTCAAGAATCTTTATTTTTGCTACTCCTCAAGTCCACTTTCAAACCAAATGATATTTTGATGATCGTAGTCCTGTTTATCAACAAGAGTAAATACAATGCACAAGAATGCCTCTACTGATCCTTTGTTGCCTTTTGTTGTTATTTTATTTAATTTACTAGAACGTACGAAGGGAAGATTTAAACCGGAGTGTCTTTACTAGCCCCTTTCATTAGGTTTGTTCCAGCAACTTCAAACAAATTGAATACTTGATTCAAGTCCAAATTTAAGAAAGTGGACTAACTTTCTAACTTCTTTATAACTCTCAGAATCTGTTGCTCATCGAAGTAAAACTCGATTTTAACAGGGCCATCGTGTGTACATTTTTGATGAACGCTGAATGCTTGTGATGGTTTCGAACTAGTCAAAAATTGTTCAAAAACTAGCTAATGAGCTTATGAATTTTATGAACAACATATAAAGGAGCTCAAATGATGGCTCGTTTGCTTAAAAATCTCCAAAGCACTCACTGGATGAAAGCTCTTTCGGCGGCTGCGACACGCGACATACTGAGACTCCAGTAAACGATAAGTATGTCAAATCCAGCAGTCACAACTATGATTATCAACCTACGGAAATTCAAGGAGCAAGCCTGAAGTCAAATTGTAAGAAAGTTGTTAAGGAGGTGGCCTCCAAAGGTGTACCTATGACTTGCCAAGTTTGCAAAGATCCTAAAACCGGGGCTAAATCCGAGCAGTGCTCTTAAACGTCATCACCTGAACCAAAATCGTTTTACGCCTCAAAGAACGAGAAGTATTCCCAACCACATAAAGCGGAAAATATACGCTTCAGACGATATGCCCCCAAAAAAGAGAAAGAAGAATTCGTCGATCCCTACGAGTACGTTAAGGCCGAGTCGCAAAAGTACTTTTCAAAACCTAACGATTTCGAATCTGAATAGTACAAACCGAAAGACTATTACGAAGAGTATAAATTCCCCGAAGATTACTTCGCCGGTGATTCAAGCATCAAGAGCGAGTCTGAGATACAATCGGAGAAATTGATGAAGGAAGGCGGCGTCTGCAAGGAAGTAGTCAAGAACAACATGAAGGGTAAGGTTTGCAAGAGCGAGAAATCCGGCGGAAACTACGAGCAATGTTCATACACGTCCGAGCTGAGCGAGAAGAAGTACGCGTACGTAAGCGAAAGAAAATTCGATGGTGATGGTAATCCCATTGGAGATAAAGTTGAACCGAAAGCCACTAAAGTTGAAAAACCCCAAGAGAAATCTTCGTTCGAAAGGAAGTTGGCAGAAGTTAAAAGCGAAGAGAAGAAACTCGCAATTCGTGGAAGTAGACGAGCGAAATTAATTGATAATAACCCCTACGATGTACCAAAGCATTTTGTTGAAGACACCCAAAATAATGACAAACTGAGGAGACCCGGTTTAAATCCGGAGTTGTATGGCAGTGGTGATTCGTCTTTCGAAAGCCAAAAAGAAAAATACGCCCCCGATGAATACCAGCAGAAACTGTTTTCCAAATTCAACACGGAGACTGAGCAACAAGCATCAAACATTGCGAACCAGAAGGAGCAAGAATTCCAAACTGAGGATAACAAGAAGGATGTAGAAAAAGTTCTGGAGGAATTCTCGTGTAAGTAAGCGCACAAGAATGGCAGGACTTGTTATCTCTGCGTAAACAAAGAAGGAACACAACATGAAGAATGCATGTACATAGCGGCGAATAGCCCCCAAGTAAGCCACGTGGCCTATCACGAAGTTGAAGAATTCAAAAACAAAGGAAAACCTGAAGTCGCGGCGAGTTCCCTCAAGGAAACTGAAGTCAACGCCCCCGTCAAGCGAAAGCGCTTCTTCAAAAAAGTAATATCAGTTACCTCCAACACCCAAGCAGCTCCCTTCTGATATAAAAACTACGAAAACAAAGTACGTCTCATCATCACCAGCAGCTTCAACTGGGGCAAATTTTAAGACCCCGAGGAAACTGCGAAGGTCAAGGACTTTTCTGGTACCGAGCCCGTTTTCGCAGAATCGAAAGTCCAAAAAACTAAAGTAAAAAGAGCCAATTACAAAGAACCCCATTTACCTACGTCCCAAGAATTCGTTGTGGGCGAACCCGAAGGTGCTTTCAGTTCAGAGACAAAACGCGTTTACAGTAGACCATTCGGGGTAACCCTTCCGAGGTACATGCGGGAGGAAGTCGGATTTTGAAAAGAATTTCGACGAGTTCGGAGTTTTGATGAATGCTGTATGCTTGTGATGGTTTCGAACTAGTTAAAAATTGTTGTTCAAAAACTTATGAACTTTATGAACAATATATCCTAATGATATCGAGGGAGTGTTCCTCAAACCCAAACCCCCCAAAAAAAAAAAACTTGGCATAAAAAAATACTAAAGGATCTACAAATAATAAATAACAAATATTTTTATAAATAGGATTCTTGAATGTTCAGCCAAAAAATTTAAAGCAAACGCTCATACACTACATTACTTCCAGGAACTAATTCTGACATTGTTTACTATTATACGTGGGGCGCACTAAAAATTTTTAGATAATGCAACGCTATTTGGAATAGATTTGAAAATGACATTTGGCTTTGTCATATTTACTGGGGTTGACTTTTTTAATGGTATTGTTTTAATTGAAAAGCAATTTTCATTGAGTACATACATACTTTGCTTTCAGCTGCGCAAGAATTAAATACAGGATGGTCAAGAATCACTGTTTGAGTTGGTAGCGCTGAATTTTATTTTCAAATGGTTCAACTGAAGTAACTTCCGGTTGACACCGACGGCTGTGACTACAAGCGTCATTTGACATTTCAAATTCAAATTAAAACACTAATTTTTATTCACTTAATCTATAATACTTAACACTAATTTTTATTCACTTAACCTACGGTTACGTCAAATAGCCGAAAAAAAATGCTGTTAATTATATTACCAACTCAAACAGTTATTCTTGAACACTTTGTAGATGTTGCACAAATTTATTTTACATAATTGCACGTACAATGTTTACCGGTCCTGTTGTATTTTTTGAAGTTATTATAGTGCGCAGTATCACGTGTATTAAGTAGATACCACCTCCTACCTTTCCGGACCTCTGCTTCCGGTTCGTTTTCCCATGGCATTTGCGTCACCGACTTAAAGGAATCGCCACCTCTATCAACTGCCTCTCTATTTTTCGACCGAAAGGAGTGTTTTCTCTGAACGTATTAGTACTTATCGCCGCACACGTAAAAATAGCCGATTTACCCTCGTATATTTTGTGCATGGCGTACGGTTACCTTCATGCAACGTAAACTGTTGAAAACAATAATTTTCATGCAATCAAAATAATAAGGCACATTTGAATAAATATTTGTGTACCGAGGGCCGTTTGGGCATTCATCGTGGTTTTAATTACAAAACACTCGAGATGTATTGGGCTTAAATCGTGTTAAATGTACTTCTTCGGGCAGTGCGCACTCGTCCAGCGAAAGTAACTCGGGAGGTTAATGTATAGATATCTAATGCAGTTACAAAAACAAACAGCCACGTGGAAACTTAGATAAACACTTGAACGAGTACTTGTACGTACAACATTGAATTCAATTTATAACGGTAAACCCATTAAATTACTTGCAAAATTTGCGTTCGCGATTTATTATAAACAAGTAACCTTGATAAGAGCCTCTCGAATTGTAGGTCAGGATTTCTATAAGGATCGGAATTATACCGTTATCATTAATTCGGGTTTTATTTATACGAGTGATATCACAAAGTTTGATTAGAATCAAATAATTTAAAGCTTCGCCGATTGTTTCTCTCGAGCGTAAATCGTGATGGTGCCATTATTGCCTGTGCAAGTATACCTAATCGAGTGTTGTTTACACACTTAAAGACTTCGTAAGGTTCTTATCGTTCTCTCAATATTTACGCAGACAATATAGTATGTGCTTTCTGCGAACGTAAAGTTTCTCCCGCGGTTCGTAATTAATGCGTCCGACCTTCGCGTTTCGCGATCGTCGCGAAATCCTTGAATGGTTTCTGCTGGATATTTCCGAGGTGCTGATGCGTATTCTTAACTTAACAAGGTTAGACTAAACTAAAGTTTTATTGCGGGACCGTAAATTTAATTCTTCAATCATGCGGAAGAAAAAGTTCGTCAAGCGGCACTCTTGAAGAAATAAATTATGTATCCTGTAATTCCGGTAAGAATTGTTGTTCGCTGCTTACATGTGGGAGGTACTTTAATGTCAGCATCTAATAATAAATTGCGACCGACATTACAGTAAACATTTAGTCTCGAATGTTATGTACAGGGTGACTATAATAAAACTACTAAGACAATCTATGTCATACATAGATTACAGGAAAAATATGAAAATAAGATTTCGAGATATAATTGATTAGAAATCGTAGTCAAAAACTTGATATGGCACTGGCGGTTTTTATTTCAATTACCACCTCTATAGTCTGCTTGTTTAAGCACCTCATTTGTTTGTTACCTTTGAACCCTTCTGAACCCTTGTTTTGTATTAACCCTCTTTTAAATTTTCGTCACACTTATTGAGACTCAACTGACGTTTTAAGTTTTAAGTCTGGATTCTTCCAAACCTTTCTTTTTTTGGCTTTTGCTCAAAGGGACTCGATGGTTAACGATTTTCTAGCCAAACATTCAGCACCCTGCTAGCTCTTTATTGGTACTTAATTAAAGTGATTTGATTTAAAGAAAATTGATTTTTTTTAATTTTACCACTTGATAACGTTTGTCGAATTCTGTTCTTTAATCATTCCTACCATGCTCTCTTTTCAGGACCTATTTTCAAATCATCTTCCTTTTAAGCACCAAACATATTGGGACTTGACTTGAAGTGACTTAATTTAAAGAAAACTGTAAACTCCTTTCCCACAATATTTTTCAAATCTTCAAGTTCTTTGCCACTTTCTTCCTTTTGTTTATTGTCTTCTCTTTGTGGCATCCTATTCCAACCTCAACCTTGCTGCATACTTCTTTTTATATCATCTTCCTTTTAAGAATCAAACTTATTAAGACTTCGTTTAAAGGAAAACTTACATTGTTTGAGTCAACGTAAACTTCTTTTGCGCAAAATTTTCCAAAGTCCGGTCCTTGCCATCTCCACTTCCCTTTATCGAAATCCTATTCCAATCACGTTTTAGCAATCCCTTCGTTTTGGACCTCTTTTCGTATTACCTTGCTTTTAAGCATCGAACTTATCGAGAACTTGATTAAATTTACATGAATTATGTCCATATTCATAGTGCTTCCTTGAGGTTTCCTTCAATGTGGGATCCCTTAGAATGGGATTGTAGTAAGGCAGCTGCATTATCACAGTACCCATTCTAAGGGGTCCCTTATTGAAGGAAGCCTCAAGGAAGCATTATGAATATGGATATTAGAGAAAATTGATTTTTTTTTTCGAAGCCGCTCTTTTCCAAATGTTTCTTCTCTGTTAACCAGGAAAAGAAACAGCCTTAAGAATATGTGAACGAAACGAAACAAGACAGAAATTTGATCGCCTTTTGCCCGGAAACTAAGAAGAGCCAAAGGACAACTACTTTGAAAGTCATGATATTTTATTTCAAATTCAAAACACTTCCTTCAAATGCCTTCTGGGTTACCAAAATTACCAAAAGCTCCTTAATTGAGAAAACTATTCTAAGAATTAAATGCTTCCTGTCGTATATTGTAAGAATATTATCTCTTCTTCTTGCTGTAAGTCAAAATTTGACTTACTCTATCCTTTTTAATGTTGTTTGCCAGCAAAGAGCCCCCCTCTTTACTCGCAGTAAAATATCGGATATCGTAACCGAGATTTCAGCCTGAAACGTGTAGGCACTTCCTTGAAAGGCTAGCGAGTTAGAGTGTTGTAAGGATATGAATAAACTGGCCAACATCAATGACATTCCGCAAATGCACGAGTCCAATGCACCGACAGTCATTCATAAATACGGCGTGCATCGAACAAGCACAAGACGCTTTCTAACGACCGCACATTTGCTCTCAGAACCGATTGCTGCACGTTATGGTTCTGCTTTATGTATGTAAGTACGCTAATTGTGATCTGCTGTAACGAAATGTACACCTCGTCCAACGTTTCAGAATGAGTTAATTAAATCTTCTGCTTTCGGTATTCAACTTCGTCGATGTTTTTTGTGTTTTCGACCTTGCAGATGCTCAGAGTAAAAATAAACTAACGAGTTCGTCGATTTTGTGCAGTCGAGTTCGGACTTGTTTGTTTGCGTCTTACGTAAAGAAGGATTTTATTATTATAGTTGACTTGTCGTCCTCATTCATAAAATGCTATTACCGGAAGCAGACTGAGTGTGCAGAGTGTACAGGTGTGGACAGTAGCGGGAATGAATGATTCTCATTTTCTCTCGTCTGTACGTCTGCTACGATCATTGCATACATGAAACCAGCCTGAACGAGTCTGTAATGTTTGTATATCATACTGCTCGTCGATTATTTCGCTTTCACTTATACAATTTCGATTTCAATCACTCCAGAACGTACTCTTTTTTTTAAATACCCTATTTGAAGTTTCCAAAAACTTCCTGAGCTTTGTCCCTTGGTATTTTTTTTGTTTAAAATCTTCACTTGAAGCTTTACTTTCAACAACGTCTTCAAGTTGCTTCCTGCTGCTGCATAATCAATTTACACTGTCTCATTCGCTTCGAGAACGAAACGGTGGCAGAAAAGAAAAAATGAGCCTTAAACCCAAAAAGTATCCACCCTGTCTAAGTTTAAGCCTAACAATTTCGTAAAGCTGGATCATGTTTATCAAAGTACTCCATTTGAAGGTTTAGAGAATCCAGAAAGTTTAAAAAAAAATACATCTTTTAGAAACGAATTGATTATTTTTCTTTGGTGTTTAAATTTGATGTTTGAGTTTAAATTTGTACACGTTGGTGTTCTGTCACCTTAGTGCATTCATCATGAGGCCACTGGCTACTGGCGACAAGGTAAATCACAGTACAAAACAAGCACTTCCTCCTGGGCGGTCACGGTGGTGGCGCTACACACGTCACTTCCCCTTCCGGCTGCCAGATGACATCCCTTTCGTGCATCTACGTCTATGTGCCCCAAACTTCATGGCTAATTTCTTCTGTGAAACGCATAAACCAGTCAAAATATTCCTAAATTTTATTTGCAGTTTTCTTACAACGTCCAATTTAATTAGTTAAAATCCAAAATAAAGTTGGTGCAATTTAAAATTTTTACTATAAAGTTTGTGTCGTTAAGAAGATAGCAATTTATTTTTGTTTTAAATCATTTAGATCGACATTGTGACTTGAGTATAGAATATTTTTTATATTTTTCCACGCGCAGGAGACATTAAAGGAATGTACTCATAGATTTTAGCTTTTAATCTTAAAAAATAGAGACAATATTTGAATCTGGATAAAATTATTTACGAATTGAGGAAAATCCTAACTTTAAAGTATGATTTCCTCATTAATCGAAATGGAAAGAAGTATTATACAGGAGGAATTGCTAATAAGAAAAACAAATCGTAGTATAAATGGGTCCCGTTACTTATCTAAGACCTCAGACTTTACTATTAAAGTTTTACACAAAAAAACATGAAAATATTCATCAATTGGTTAGAAATTATCATCGAGAAACGATGAAGAAACGATGAATTTTCTTCCATAGAAAAGAGTGTGAAAAATAAGTGAGTCTAGTTATCTAAAGACTTCAAATTGAAACTGCAACGTGAAGAAGAATTTCAGTTGCAATATGAAGAAGAATTCAACCTGTAACATGAAGAAGAAAAACCTCAAACAGCCCTATGAAGAAGAATTCAACCTGTAACATGAAGAAGAAGAACTCAAGCAGCCATATGAAGAAGAATTCAACCTGTAACATGAAGAAGAAGAACTCAAACAGCCCTATGAAGAAGAATTCAACCTGTAACATGAAGAAGAAGAACTCAAACAGCCATATGAAGAAGAACTGGAAACACCCAACGAAGATAAATCATAAATAACATTTGGAGAAAAAATTTCTGCAGAGGAGATCGATGTGTTGCCCCAATACAAAGTGGCAATGGCAGAATTTCGAGTCTGAATCAGAAGAAAACGAGGATGCTCCGTAAGTATGCATGGATGAAACAAACGAAGTTCCATCCAAGGATATCGCGCTGTACATTGAACACCAAAATGTATTGGAAAGACCTGAAAAGTGATAGAAAGAGAGTATTCATGTGTATAGTCAATGGACTTGACGACATTAAAGAATTGCGCCCCCTATCCACAAACTACTTTACGTGTTAATAGCAAAGTGATGGAAACATCAAACTGGAAATAGAAACGAAATAAGAATCTGATCCAATCTACCCTCTTATCGAAAGTAATAGCATCACGAGTAAATGTGAGGGCATTGCAGGCCTTCTCCAGGTAAATTGAGGAGATGATGAGCAAGTACGACAAGTAGTATGATCAACTGACGCAGACGTACTTCGAGTACTGTCAGGAGTATGTGAAGAAGAACAAATTCAAAGATGCCCAAAAAAGAAAGTCTGAGAACATTCAAAATGAGGAAGTGTAGATAGACTCGGAGGAAACGCCGCTTTTGTTAAAGAAAAGAATTGGAGGCTTGAAGTTAGTGATCAGAACGTGGATAGTATCATTCATTCAGGAGGTGATGCGAGGTAAACTAAATAGCTCCAAAATCTTCTTTGTCCATTGATTGATTGGATATCGTTCAGAAAAAAAAAGAAGAAAATATTTTGTGAGATGACTTACGAGAGCTTTCCTCCCTTAAAACCATTAGAAGATTCTAATACTGATGTTATGTGGGTCAAAGTCCCAAAAGCCCAGAGTTTGACATTGGCGAACCTTGTGGAAGTTTTTTGTAACAGTAGACGAAACGTTGGCGAAAATCCAAAGAGGTTTCAGCTGGGAAATCAGGTATAGTAATGGACTACGACAGCAGAAGCCTCAAATTAAGTATGAAAACGCTTCTTTTTAAAGTGAGATGATCCGTAATCCCTTTAAAAGGCTTTACTTTCAGTAAAAGGGAAAAGCTATCGAATTATCAGTCAACAGATTTGATAAGCGATTGTTAAATTGGAAAGCATTCTCTACCATAAGAGAACCTCTAGCTTCCTGAAAGATGCTTACAGGTTTAAACGTATCATAGGGCATACAGAAAAAAAAAGAAGAAAATCTTTTGACTCGGTTCAGATGACTTTTGGGAAATTTCTTTCTTTGATAAGCGATTGTTTAAATTGGAATGCATTCTCTACCATAAGAGAACCTCTACGTTCCTGAAAGATGTTTACAGGTTTAAACATACCATAGGACATACAGAAAAAAAGAAGAAAATCTTTTGACTCGGTGCAGATGACTTTTGGGAAATTTCTTTCCATAAAGCGATGAAGACTTTATTATCAATAAGGAAAGAAGTCGCCGGATTATCAGCAAACTCATGTGATAAACGATGGTTTAAATTTAAAAACAGCCATAAGAGGACCTTTGGCTTTCCTGAAAGATGTTTGTAGGTTTAAACATATCATAGGACATCCAGACAAAAAGTAGTTCAAAAGATGACAAAATTCTTTCCTTAAAACCATTAAAAGACTTTACTATCAATAGGGAAAAAGGCTGTTGCATTAACAGTTAAATTGGAAAACATTTTCTATCCTACCGGCCATAAGAGAACTCTTCACTTTCCTCAAAAATGTTTGTTGGTTCTATAACAATGACGGCGTTTGTTTTCTACTTTGAATTTTATCGCCCATTTTGGCAATGGAATGGTGATGATGATGAAAACAAATTTGATACAGTTCTCTGGAAATACCAAAAAAGTTAAGACTCACTCTTAAAAACTGTAGACCTACTAAAGCCATGGAAAAGTCAAAGAAGAACAAGAAGGGAAATTTATAAAGTTATAATTTCTAGAAATCATATCTTTTCATGCACTTTACTTGTGATCGTACCTTAAGTTATTTTTGAAAGGCCCGGTGTATAATAACGGCATAAAAATTCTTCATTATTATGGTCGACCTGTTACCTTGGGTTATTCTAAGTAATTTACAACATGAAATATTGAATTGCCGGGTGGCAGTAAACCGGCAAAACACCTGAGATTACTATTTCCGTACGGCACTGAAACGTCACGTACGTAGAGCGGAGAGTCTTTGTTGCCCGGCCGCACGAAACGTTCATGAATGAATGGGGAATGTCTGCTGGTGCTTTTATGGTAACCATAAACTACGAATACTTAGCGGCGGTGGCTGGGGCCGCGGCGAGGTAGTGACTCAAATTCATTTGTGATGGTCGTTTCGGTCAATATTCATCTGTACGTTTTACCATGAACGATTTGTTTGTATTGGTCACATTGTGCTGCTTTCTTTCTCTCTGATTTTATCGTGGGAACTGACAAATATGTGTCAAGACTAATGCCATCGAGTTATTTATTATATCGGGCATAAATTATTTAGTTTAAATCGATTAGTTTTTTCAGTTTTTTCTTTTTTAGACGATTGCTTTATATTTCAAACAGCAGTACAAGACGTATTATTCAACTGACAAAACAGTTTTTTCTGTTCTCTGTTACCAATCTGGTTGATCCATAATCTGGGATAATTGTTAGTTTAGAAGCAATTTAAATTTGATGGAAAAAGTCCTTTGCGCATGTAACGTGCGCACTTACTATACCCCCTAACTATCCTGCTGCCAGGAATCTGCCCCCCTACCCCGGAAAATAAAATAAAGCAGACGTGGCTCAACTTACACCCTTCATTTTATAATGTGACCAAGTTTATCTTTTTTTAATTTCTGAGAAACGTGCTCTTAGAATTGACAAACGTCTTAACACAAGTCCAGAGATAAGACGTACGTCAATTTTGCCAACACATTGTCTGTTTACATGCATACCCTCAAGAAAAAAAAAACTTTTTGCTTTTTAATGTCCTTTCTCAGCCAAGCTCAAGTAATTTAAATTAAGTCGATGTGTCACACAGACTAATTGATTTTTAGAATTGATTCGAAGTTGATTATTGATGATGCTTAGAAGAGATGCCTATCAGGTTTGGCGGCAATTACCTAATGAGTGGTAGTCCTCGCCGATGCCCAGCAATTCGTTACGTGAGATAAGATCTATCGGTCAGTGATTGGT
Organism: Serrognathus titanus; assembly: GCA_039766575.1. Lineage (NCBI taxonomy): Eukaryota > Metazoa > Arthropoda > Insecta > Coleoptera > Lucanidae > Serrognathus > Serrognathus titanus. The sequence goes on along the minus strand of CM077911.1, from coordinate 14,709,991 downwards.
GACACGTCGGATGTGTTTTCTTTTCAAAGCGCCCTCAGATTTATGAGACCCCCACGTTTCCAATCCAGCTCATTTTCTGTTGAAGGGCGACAAAATCTTGAACGAAATATAAAAGATACTGAATACCGGTGGATGCCCGATGCGACTGCGGCACACTTGAAATGCGATTTGATGTGTCTTTAAATAAGCTGACCGTGTCACCGGGACCAATGGCATTGATGTTCTCACGCCGCCTGGCGCTAGGCAATTACTACCCGTCTGGTAATTATATTTGGACTATTGACGCAACATTTCCATTAAAGTCCGCATTCTTTCCCCCGTCGTGTCCTTAACAAGTTAATCTAGACAAATAGGATACCTGATAAAGTGGAATTTTAAAGAGCACGCGATAGCTTCTGCATTTTCCTGTTCCTTGGTGCTTTCATTTAAGAAGTTTGTTGTAGTAGTAATTTCTAGAATAATTGCGATTGAAACTCAACTAGAAACGGCCAAATCCACGACTGAAATACCCACCAAGAAATACCCCACCACAAAAATATTATCCAAATAAATTTTATTTATATTTTCAAGAGTTAGGTGTGCAAGGTTGTACGTTCCATGTGGAATAGCTACTATTCAGAATTTGAGCTAGATTGATTCTATTTTCTTTCCCTATGGAAAGTTGTGGGTCTCGGCTATTACCCTCCTCCATTTCTTCCTTTCATCCATCCTTGTATGTCCATGATTATCCAATATGTTTGCATTTGTTTTGCTCATCTGGTTTTAAGTCTTCCTCTTCGTCTATAGCTTCTTAACGTGCTTGGCCTTCTTCTCCTCTTCGCTGCTTATTCCATCTCCTGTTTGATCTTTCTCATGGTCTATTCGGTTTCCATAGTGTAACTCTTTCAAATCGTGTTTGACGTTCTTCTCCTCTTCGCATCTTGCTCCATCTCCTGTTTGATCTTCCTCATTGTATATTCGGTTTCCATTGCGTAACTCTTTCAAATCGTGTTTGACCTTCTTCTCCTCTTCGCATCTTGTTCCATCTCCTGTTTGATCTTCCTCATGGACTATTCGGTTTCCACTGTGTAACTCTTTCAAATCGTGTTTGACCTTCTTCTCCTCCTCTTAGCGTTCGAACCTGCTTTCTGGCCATCCTCTTAGTTCAACTCCCAGTATTAATAATGAAGGACTCAACACACCCCCTTGTCTTAAGTTGTTATAAACTTATTAAAAGTTTATTTTAGTTTAGTTGCTTTAATATTTTGAATTATAATAATCTGCTTCCATTCATCACATCTATAATTACAATACAAAAGTTTTGTAACAAATTTTGTTCAAAATACTTAAATGCACTTTAGTAAAACAAAAATTTTCTAGGTTGTAATCAATAATTCGATTTTACCTCGTCTTACTTTAATGACACGTTGCATAAATATTTCCATGAGATCAACCACACTGTAGTTACAGTTCCGTTTCTTTATCTATTATTTATTAGCTTCAGTGTTTCTTAGGAAAAGGAAAATTACTTTTAAAATACGAGGGTTTAGTTAGAAATGAACTGTTTGCAATGTAATACCGTAATAGCACGAAATTACATATAATTTCATTCTTTAAACTACTTTAATCTCATATTTAGAGTGAGATAATCTAAATTATATGAAAGTTCTTTACCAGTTTGCAATTTGCCTGCTTGTGTGAAGTAAGATTGCAAATTTAATAATATTAGTTACAAAGTGTAATAATACTTTATGTTTCGACATTGTAAGTAAGTATAGCATTTCATTTTTAAATTGGTTTTTATGGCATAGGACTGTAACTATTGTATTAGACGATTCCCATGAAACTGACTTATAACAGGACGGTTCAATATCCAGAAATTAGGCCTTTTATTCAAAATTAGTTCAAAGAAAAAAAAAAAGAAATCAACATTTATTTCCAAGATACGTAATTAAGTATTAAGTTTAGATAAGAGAATCTCGTCTCAGTCGTATAATAAAACGGAGCATCATTAAGTTTAAGAAAAGGTGAGGGCGAGCTTGTCATTTTGACAGTGACTTTGTTGGACATAGGAACCGACATGGTCCGTGTCGCTTTCCCACATTCTTTCACGTCTTCGGAACTTTATTATGGATTTAGAGCTGTTATTGGAAAATTTCGTGCGGTGTTCGCCGTCATCGTTGAAAAATTAATCCCGCAATCAATTACCCACGTCTGTGTATTTTTGAATTTGAAATTATTTACGGCGCGCGTGAATGCCCCTTAGAATTTCTTCTTTCTTCGCGGCGGCGCGCTATTTAAACACGGCGCTATTATGCGGCAATTATTTTCGTATTTTATTTAGTAAGGAACTCCTGTAATGTGAAAAACGTGACAAATAATAGGGATTTTGAATTTGAGTTTCTCATTAGTAACGGCGCGGTGGGCCGCTCCGGCGGACGGTGTGGGTTCTTTTCAGATTAAATTGTTTTCTCAAGCTATTTTTAAAGAATTATGTCAACTTGTTGAATTCATGATTGCGTTAAGTATGTCAGATAGTGACAGCGTTTTAAGCTCGAAAATTCTAGCCTGGGATGTTCTCGAAACATCTAAAATTACAACATCCGTTTTATTTGTTTTAAATAACACCCATTTTTTTATTCTTTTAAATTAGATACTGGCGTAGGCTTTAATTAAAAGCTACACTAAGGTACAGGTAGAAGAAGAAAGATGAAACTCGAGCTTATTTACAGAAAAGAAAAGACCCGATGCGAACAATAATAGAATAATTTTAATAATTTGGACATGCATCAAATGAGTACTTTTGGTACCATGCCCGGCACTAAAAATGAAACTCTTTTCCGTGATCTCCGGTGGAATCAGGTGCCGCCGATTTCCTCTTCGCTAGGGAAGGACTTCCTCAGCGTTCCTGGCTGTTCTTCATGGAGACTGATGGTCCTTTGTTTGGCTTTCAAATTTTATAAATTATATTTTCTCCGTGATCTCCGGTGGAACCAGGTGTGATTCTTAGCCGACGATTCCTTCTCCGGTGCGGAAGGACTTCTTCAGGTTCCTTCTTGCTGTTCTTCTTCAAGGAGACTGATGGTCATTTAATTGGTTTACTCTATTTATTGCTGCGGATGGTAGTAAAGATGAAGTAAGTCCATTAGTCTTCTGCTCATTATATTAAATCTGGAGATTTTGGCGATCACGATCGCTACATCTAAGCTTGTTGGCTTCATTGAAAATGGGAATCTAATGTGTTAGAAAATATATGTTAAATGTTATACTATGCCCTCATATGCCTCTTCATGAAAGATTAATAACCAAATCTTTCCCCATGATGCCGCAGCTATTTTCATCCCCAAACCAAAGGAGATCTGGTCATTCCATTCGTAATCCTAGTGGCATTGGTGTACAAATGAATAGTGTAAGTAAAGAATGCGTAAATATGCAGTCCTCACTTCAATCTTCTGCAAACCCTGCAAACCTGAAGATTTATTGATTCGAAATGGTCTTTGCACCCAAAAGTATAAAGTGACAATCTTGGTTCGGTTGTTCTTCGTCGATGTCCTGCCCTTCAAATGATGACGATGCTATTGTTGGATTTCTTGAAACACGATAACCGATGCTGCTTCTGCAATTGGGCGCGTTGTTGACTTAAAAACGATTGGTATTCATTTGTTTTTTGGCGTTGTGCCTTTCGTTTTTGGTCTTCTTGCTGAACAAATCCAACATTTGTCGTCCGACGGTATATCTTTTCATGCTCGGCCTTCCTATTTTAACTAGATATTGGTTTTTAGTCTTACTTTCCCCAATTTTGATTTTTTCTTCGCTTTTATTTTCCTTCTTGTATAAATCATTGGTTCGTAATTGAGTATGTTATTTCAGAGAGACCTCTTAAATCTCTCAAATTCTTGCAGTTAAGGATTTGATGTGACGATCTTGTCTTTCGGTAACGTTTTATTCGTTCTTCAGTTCATTCTAGTGCATTCTAGTGAAGGAATAGCGTCATATTGTGAAGAATAGAAGAAAGTAAAATGCGTTGTCTATGATAGCGAATCCTCAAAGTAATTTTGCAATTGAAGCATTCTAAACCTTTGCACTTTTTAACGTTCTTTTACAATAAAGTTCTTAACGTTAACAATTTGGCCTTTTATGTTTAAAGGCTTGAAACAAAGCTCAAAAATGACACTACAACACATAGTATCGCTTGAAGTTTGCTTGTTTCTTCCCCCGCCTATTGTTTACTCTGTTTCTTTGGTCATTAATATTCAAAATGGCACTGCAATCTAAATTATGGCCTAAAGTTTGCTTCTCATTCTTTGATCTTTAATATTTAGTGGCCTGAAATTGCCCAAAGTGGCAATGCAACCCAAATTATGGCTTAAAGTTTGCTTCTTTCTCTATTCTCTGTCTATCACTGCTCTTCTTCTTTACCCTCTAAAATATATGGTCCTAAAATGGCACTTTACTTCATATTATGGCTTAAAGTTTTCTCCTTTCTCTTCTATGTTTGTTATCGCTCTCTTTCTTTGGCCTCTAATATTTAATGGCGTGAAACACAACTCAAAATGGCACTGCAATCCAAATTGTGTTGCTTCCTATTGAAACTTGCTTCTCTCTATTCTATGTTTATGCTCTCTTCTTTATTTAGCTTCTAATTTTAATGACCTGAAACATAGCTCAAAATGGCACTGCAACCCATATGGATGGGTGCAAATTAGCTTCTCCCTATTCCCTGCTATTATTGTTCTCTTTGCTTGGTCTCTCTCTTTTCTGCTTATCACTGCTCTTTTTCTTTACCCTCTAAAATTTATGGGCTTACAATGGCACTTTATTTCTTATTATTGCTTAAAGTTATCTTTTTTCTCTTTTATGTTTATTGTGGCTCTCTTTCTTTGCCCTCTAATATTTAATGGCGTAAAACACAATTCAAAATGGCACTACAGTCCAAATTGTGTTGCTAACTATTGAAGCTTGCTTCTCTCTATTCTATGTTTATGCTCTCTTCTTTATTTAGCTTCTAATTTTAATGACCTGAAACATAGGTCAAAATGGCACTGCAACCCAAAGTATGGCTGCAAATTAGCTTCTCCCTATTCCCTGCTATTATTGTTCTCTTTGCTTGGTCTCTCTCTTCTCTGCCTATCACTGCTCTTTTTCTTTGTCCTCTAAAATTTAAGGCCCTAAAATAGCACTTTATTTCATATTATGGCTTAAAGTTTTCTTCTTTCTCTTTTATGTTTATTGTCGCTCCCTTTCTTTGCCCTCTAATATTTAATGGCGTGAAACACAACTCAAAATGGCACTGCAGTCCAAATTGTCTTGCTACCTATTGAAGCTTGCTTCTCTCTATTCTACGTTTATGCTCTCTTCTTTATTTAGCTTCTAATTTTAATGACCTAACATAGCTCAAAATGGCACTGCAACCCAAAGTATGGGTGCAAATTAGCTTCTTCCTATTCCTTGCTATTATTGTTCTCTTTGCTTGGTCTTTAATATTTAATCGCCTGAACACAGCTCAAAACTCTGCATGATTTGCTTCTAATCTTCTCTACCTGTCATAGTTGTCTTTCTTTTTTTTCTCTTTTAATTTCTTTTTACGTTTTCTTTGGAATTTGTCCCTTTTAGGATTTTTGTTTACATCATTTATGTGTTCCTTCAATACAAATAAATCAAAATTAATTTTTTTGTTAATCGGAAAAATCTGGCAGAAGAAAGAAGGTTAACGTAATTCCAACCTTAAAGCTAAAAAATACCGTGATTAATTATCGTTTTAGCTACACGTGTAGGTTACAAATAAAGTTTTTATTTTATAACAAACTAAGCTTGGATGATGCGTCCTGAAATATTCAAAATCACTCTCGAATTTCTTGCTTTATTTGTAATTTCAAATCTCATGGCTTTCAACGTACGACAACTATATGTAGAGTATATTGCTTTTTTTTATATTTTGTTAGCGAAGCGACCGGCGTTCTTTAAAAATACACACACACGAGCGAAAAGAAACAATGGTAACAAAAAAGTGAAATTACTCAACATATGTTCCTCCCCAAAAAAAAAAAAAAAACGGCACGTTCCTTTTAATCTCGTTAACAGTGTATCGCTGTTAAAGTTAATGCTCCCACTGAGCATCTGTTATTCTGCCACGTAAAAAAAACTTCCTTTAAAAAACGACGACGGCGACGTATCTGACAGTGAAATAAACTTCTTCTCCCCGATTACTTGCAGCAGCCTTAATGCGCCTTCTCTATTCCCTTTTGCTATTTTTTGAATAATTAATGTTGTGTGTGAACCGTAAAAACCCGCCGCTGCTTTTACCTGTTACTGAGACTATCCGGGCTTGAACACTTTCACTAATTAAAAAATAAATACTTTTAATGACGTTGCGAATTTATGCGTTTTTTTTTGCATCCGCGTAAAGGTGCAGATTTCTAAATTAATTCTAACCATATGGCACGCACACAACATATGCTGTTCATGGTGTAGAATATCAAAATACCTCCTAGTCCCTATTGTGCCGTTTTTGTTATTGTTGGAAAGCCGGCCACCGGTCAGACCAATTTTTGCATTGCATATACGGGAGCCACTGTCGTCCATTGTACCTCCCAATAAAAGCGTTGAAAAGATCTGTCTATTACTAGATTAATGGATCAATCACATTATGGGGCAGCTTTACTAGTGTGATTAGGCAGTTCGAGGAGATCAGATCTTTTGTGCTGCGAACACATTGATGCATCATCGTATTTCTTGATTGGATTGGATTTGTGGTTCGAGGGTGCGCTCGACTGTTGTTGCCAATGTAAATTTTAATTTCACGAGCTTTCACCACCTACATGACGCTGGTAATTTATTATTCGAAATGGAGTTTCGTAAAAGAGGAAACAATTTACAATTGAGAGGGGTAGAGGAAGTGTGTGTCACCGACGTTTGTTTGGTGATGGTTTTCCACTTCTTGCTATATTTTGCTTTGTTGTTATCTCTTAGATCTAGTACTTGTTTTTTTCGTCATTTATTTATTTACCTCCTCTGTGGCCCACTTTTCATCTTTCATCCATGGCATTTCCTCTTTTTGCATAACTTTTTTCCTTTTGCTTTCTCTTTTTCTTCTTCACTTCTCTTCACTGATGACTTTTGTGTCCATGTATTTCGATTATGTTTCGTATAATAGTTTTTCCTGCTACTATTTCTTTGATTGTGTGCTTGTTTCTTAAATAGTCAAAAACTGGATAAACACTTGAATTGTCATGCATGAACAAATTCAAAAAAAATTAGGATACAAGTAATGATGAACCAAAGAGATTGAAGTAAGTAGGTTTTTTAGGAAAATCTTCCTGGGCAAGCACTTGACTCCGCCGTAAATAAAACTTGTACATAAAATAACAATTCAGTAATAGTGTTTACACAGAACCGTTCATCCTGCCATCCGTGTTTATCGTTGCGGGCCGTTAATTATTAAAATCGTAGAAAGGTTAAGTCATATTCAAATTTAGAGCTTTCCCCGGCACGTTACGGCCCCGGTTTCTTCGAGAGGAAAACGTAAAACGGCCACTTGCCAGACTTATAAAAATTTATATACCGTGACATAATTCACTTCCCCAAGCTAAATTACACATTTAATTTAACGCGGTTTTAATTAGATAATTACGTTTGGATTAAAGTTTAATGGACTCGGTAACTATTTTTAGGACAGTAACGTATATGCATACGTATCTACATACGAATGCTGTAGTAAGTAATGTTTTATTTATCACACGCTTTACGAAAATTTATTTTTGCTATTTGGTCCTTTTTACATTCAATTCCTATCACTTTTGTACTTTTTACCGTTTGAAATTTGTGCAATACAAAATAGAGTGTGATCCAAAATGAAACTGACTTAAATAAATTGTGTTGGCAACACCAGCACGCTTATTTTTTTTTTATTTGAATTTGGCATTTAATAATTTACGATACATTTGCCATTTTATTACTATTAGTAATGATAAAAATAATGTTTCAAGCTCTGTTACAACTAAACATCACCCCAATTGTAAGGACAACACTAAATGTCGATAAAGTAGAAAACAATAATCGATAATAATTAAGCTACCAACATTTTTTTAAGGTATTCAGTTTGATGGCAAACTATTTTCCGAGCGTATTGTATAATCTAAACAGGAAGAAATATCCATAGGCATAGTATATATTCAACGCCCACATTTTCGTGGTACAACAGATCGAAACCGTTTAAAAAAGAGCCGGCCTGTAATTATCGACTAGAAATGACAACATTGACGTCCTAATCGATCCACGGAGCGTGTAGACAGGATAATTCTATAGCACCCGCCCGCAACAACTGATTATTGTTTTAAATGCCTGCCGTAACGCAAGAGTACACAATTATTAGGTTTTTGTCACTTCGACATAGAACAAAAATATAATTTCCAACAAACAACTAATTGAACGCGACGCTCGTTACAAATTACGAGTTTTGACGTGCGGCAAAAAGTAAACATGATTCGGCGATCCAATCCTGTAATTTCACCGTCAGCGTCATAATCAGAGCGAATCCGTCTCTGTAATCAGACACGGCCGATTGTAGGTGGTCCTAGTTAGGCGCAGCAACATCGTGCGGTTTCAGTATTCCACCGAGCTGTAAGGTCCTCCGGACCCGGTGAGATTCGGCATTATTAATCACGCCAATTTCTTTACCGTTTGATTCGTGCCGACCAACAAAACGTCCAAGGTGGTCTCGCCTATTTGTTTAATAATTATTCTCGGGATCGGAAATTTCTAATGCGTTACACCTGTTTTTAAAACAGAATTTACCTCTTTGTCGCAGCCACCTAATGTCATCATCATCATCACCACCACCGAGCAAAAAACCTCTTCAACCAGACTATTTTAGTTAAGGTTTTAGGTGCTACAGAATGTGTTTCTGGGAATACTAAAAAGAAAAGGGTCGATGACGTCGTGTTTCACTCAAAACTCCCACACATATTAGATTGTAATGATATTAAAATTGTTTAATTTAAGAAAAGCACAAAATATTCCTAAATTTGTTTCTTTTTTCGAACAATACTTCGCAAACTAAGACTATTTAAAGTTTCGCATGTTAAGAATTTTTTTGTAAGCAAGAAAAGAGTTGAGAATGAATGAAAACTTTTCGTTTGTTTTTTTTTTGTTTCTTTTTGTAAGCAAAACAGGAGTCGAAAACAAATGAAATTTTCGTTTGTATGCATTTCCTTATTTTTGTTTCGTTTCTTTTCGCAAGCCAAAAGAAGATGAGAGCAAGTAAGCAAAAAAGAAGTCAAACACAATTGAAAAAAGTGATGATTTTCGGCGTGAAGCTTTTGAAAATAAATCAAATCTTCATTTGTTTCTTCATATTTCGTTATTTTTTTTTTTTTGTTTCGAAAACAAATGAAAAATTGACGATTTTTGTTTGAAGTCAAAGAAACCGAGAACGAATGAAAAATCGACAATTTCAGGCGCGAAGCTTTTGAAAATAAATCCAAATTTCATGTATTTCTTTGTAATTCCTAATTTTACTGTTTTTCCTTCTCAGAAAAAACGAAAAAGTCACTATTTTTTGTTTCTTTTTGGAAGCAAAACAGGAGTCGAAAACAAATGAAAAATCGAAGACTTTTGAAAATAAACCCAATTTTCGTTTGTATGCATTTCCTTATTTTTATTTTGTTTCTTTTCGCAAGCCAAAAGAAGATGAGAACAAGTAAGCAAAAAAGAAGTCAAACACAATTGAAAAAAATGATGATTTTTGGCGTGAAGCTTTTGAAAATAAATCAAATCTTCATTTGTTTCTTCATATTTCGTTATATTATTTTTTTTTTTGTTTCGAAAACAAATAAAAAATTGACGCTTTTTATTTGAAGTCGAAGAAACCGAGAACGAATGAGAAATCGACGATTTCAGGCGCGAAGCTTTTGAAAATAAATCCAATTTTCATGTTTTTCTTTGTAATTCCTAATTTTTCTGTTTTTCTTTCTCAGCAAAAAAGAAAAAAACGAAAAAGTCACTATTTTTTGTTTCTTTTTGGAAGCAAAACAGGAGTCGAAAACAAATGAAAAATCGAAGACTTCCGGCGCAATGCTTTCGAAAATAAACCCAATTTTCGTTTGTATGCATTTCCTTATTTTTGTTTTGTTTCTTTTCGTAAGCCAAAAGGAGATGAGAACAAGTAAGCAAAAAAAGAATTCAAACACAATTGAAAAAAAATGATGATTTTCGGCGTGAAACTTTTGAAAATAAATCAGATCTTCATTTGTTTCTTCGTGTTTCATTATTTTTTTTTTGTTTCGAAAACAAATGAAAAATTGACGATTTTTGTTTGAAGTCTAAGAAACCGAGAACGAATGAAAAATCGACGATTTCAGGCGCGAAGCTTTTGAAAATAAATCCAAATTTCATGTATTTCTTTGTAATTCCTAATTTTTCTGTTTTTCCTTCTCAGCAAAAAAGAAAAACGAAAAAGTCACTATTTTTTGTTTCTTTTTGGAAGCAAAACAGGAGTCGAAAACAAATGAAAAATCGAAGACTTCCGGCGCAGTGCTTTCGAAAATAAACCCAATTTTCGTTTGTATGCATTTCCTTATTTTTGTTTTGTTTCTTTTCGTAAGCCAAAAGAAGATGAGAACAAGTAAGCAAAAAAGAAGTCAAACACAATTGAAAAAATGATGACTTTCGGCGTAAAGCTTTTGAAAATAAATCCAATCTTCATTTGTTTTTTCGTGTTTCGTTTTTTTTTTTTTTTTTTGTTTCGAAAACAAATGAATTTTTATTTGAAGTTGAAGAAACCGAGAACGAATGAAAAATCGACGATTTCAGGCGCGAAGCTTTTGAAAAGAAATCCAATTTTCATGTGTTTCTTTGTAATTCCTAATTTTTCTGTTTTTCCTTCTAAGCGAAAAAGAAAAAACGAAAAGGTCTCTATTTTTTTGTTTCTTTTTGGAAGCAAGAGAGAAGTCGAAAACAAAAGAAAATTCGTCGATGTTCGGCGCGAAGCTTTCAAAAATAAATCAAATTTTGATATTGCTTCGTATTTCCTTGTTTTCTCCTTTCTTTGTTTTCGTAAAGAGAAAAGAAGTTGAGAACAAATGAAAAATTAACGATTTTTTTTTGTAAATAAAAAAGAAGGCGAAAACAAATGAAGAATCAACGATTACCGGCGCGAAGCTTTTGAAAATAAATCAAATTTTTATCGATCTTTGATTTTACATGCATCGATTACAACACAATAATTGATCAATTTGAAGTCGAGTTAGTATTGAAATAATGTCCTGGGGCGTTGTTTAAAAATAAAATTAAAAATTTTGAATACATATATTTTTTTGTGAATCAATTATGCTTTGTCTACACATAAAGACTGAACGGTCACATTTAATAAATCGCGGCGAATTTATTTATTGCCTTCCTTTTTAGAATAGAATGCTTCTTACATGCTTCTTTTTTTTCTTACTCAGAGAAAAGAAGCTGAGAACAAAAGAAATATTGACGGTATTCTTTTCGTCAGCCAGAAAGAAGTCGAAAACAAATGTAAAATCGTTTTCCGGCAAAGAAGCTGAGAACAAATTAAAAATTAACGATTTTTTATTTTGTAAGCCAAAAAGAAGTCGAAAACAAATCTAAAATCGTTTACCGGCAAAGAAGCTGAGAACAAATTAAAAATTAACGATTTTTTGTTTTGTAAGCCAAAAAGAAGTCGAAAACAAATGAAAAATCGACGATTATCAGCAAAGAAGTTGAACACAATTGAAAAATTTACGATTTTTTGCTTTTTTTTACAAACAAAAAAGAAGTCTAAAACAAATAAAAACCGTCGATTTCTCGTATGAAGTTTTTGAAAATAAATCCAATTTTCATGTGTTTGTAAATCCTATTTTTTTTGTTTTTCCTTGTAGGCAAAAAAAAGAAACGAAAATTAATGATTTTTTGGTTTTTTTGGAAGCAAAAGAGAAGTCGAAAACAAACGAAAATTCGTCAACCTCATATACTAATTAAAATCAAAAAAGAATGTATGTTATTAAAAAAATAGTCATAAATGCAAATAAAAAAACCAAATATACGGCAATGAAATTAACAAATGAGCAAATAGACAAAAATCTAAGTTTCCAAAGCAAAGTAGATGGCAAAAGTTACAATATTAAAAGTATGAACGTCATAACAAAATATAAATATTAAAAATGAAGAGAAAAAACAAATAAAAATATAAAAAAAGATTCAACAGAATACTAGGTTGAGTCAAAAGTATCGGCCACAAAATTTACAACATGCACACTCGTGTTCAAAAAATTTGGGACATCGGTTTCTTTTCATTAGATTTTTTTTTAGCACATTTTGATTACTAAACAAAACAAAACAAAATAAGCAAAATAGCAATTCACACTTCAATTCTAACCGAAAAGTGTTTTATTACTTCGAAATTTTTATAAGAGCTCCTTGATACTCAATTGTATGCAAGAGTTAAAAATGTTAATTTGGTAAAGTTCTGATGAGGCCCAATAATACATGTATAAACTCTTTCCTAACACTTTCTATATTGCTAGTCACACAATTTTAGTTAATTTTCGTAAAGTTTTTAATAATCGAAAATTGCAACAATGTAAGTACCGATTTTTAGGTCTCTAATCGAATAAAGTCAAAACAGTCAAGTGTCCGGAATTTTTTCACACATATCAGGTTCTATAACTTTTCGCCATTTTATTTTTCTAATTTACTTGTATTTGGTTGCGACGAGGAATTTGGGGCATGCAGTTTCTACTTCTATACATTTTAAAACTATTTCCAGCAAGAAAATTTATTTAACTTCTCACAGAATACAATTGATTCTATAGCTAACAACTTACAAACGCATGTAATTTTTTTGCTAAAGCATTCGATGTTGTAGACCATGATGTATTGTTAACCAAATTAAACATTTTGGCTTCTCAAAGAATACGTTAAAATTTCTTGTGTCCTACCTTATTGACAGGAAACAGTATGTGGTCTTTAGAGGAGCAGTTTCTGAATCATTCAAGGTATTATCTGGTGTACCCCAAGGCTCTAACCTTGGACCGTTATTATTCTTATTAATGATAAATGATTTGCCTCTATTCTTAAAGATTGTGAAGCTGAATTATTTGCCGATGATTTTAAAATATACAAGTCTCTTGCTTCTATTCAAGACTGCATCACGTTGCAACAAAATTTAAACAGGATTTATAACTGGTCTGTAGAAATAGGCTTCATTTTAATATAAAGAAATGTGCTCTGGTAACATGTACAAGAAAATTAGAGCCAATTGTTTTTTCTTACAAACTGGGGAATCAGATTCTTAAAAGAACTGATGAAATTAAAGATTTAGGTGTTACATTCGATTCTAAACTTGCATTTAGCAAACACATTGAAAATTGTATTCGTAAGTCTTACCAGATGCTAGGATTTCTAATCAGGAATGCTCGTTCCTTTAAAAATATTGGCACTTTAATTTATTTGTATAATACCCTTATAAGATGTCACCTGGAATATGGCTCTATAATTTGGTCTCCGTTTTATGCTACACTGTAATGATTTTTTACGATTCCTGTATGTTAAAATATACGGATCAGTTAATTCATATGAAATATCTTATAACCTTTTACTTGAGAAATTTAGTGTAATAACTTTTGATCGTAGACGTCATTTACTTTCTAACATATTTCTATAAAAACTTCTAAATAACCATTTAGACAGTATTGCAATTTTAAGTAAATTACTGTTTTATATACCCACGTATGATGCAAGATACAGACCCTGCTTCTCTTTAAACACTCAAAAAACAAACTACGCAATGAATTCCCTTTAAATAGAATGTGTGCTATAAGTTCTCGGCTCTATGTTGTATTTAGTTTCGATATAAGTCGTTGACAGTGTTGCTTCCAGCAAAGAAATTCATCGACAACTAGTCCCAGTAAGCGTTGTTCACCGGTAGCGTTAACAGTATTATTATTAATTTCCAACTTTATAGGGGGAATCCTACCGATTGTGGAAAACAATGAATTGAATCTTTTCAGTATTAAGAAATAGATCGTTGTCTGAGAACTAATTATGAAATTCAGTTGAAAAATTGTTACATCTAAGAATAGTGACAGAGAATCATTGGAAACAATCGCAGAGTATCGTCGGCATACAAAGTGAAATGGACGGAGTTATTAATAGCAGTGATATCATTTATGTAAAGCAAAAATAAGATGGGACCAAGTATTGAGCCCTGCGGTATACCAACGGATTTATTTTTAAACGACGAACTGGACTTGTATTGAAAGTTATTTTAAGAGTAGCAAATTGAGAACGTTCAGTTAGAAAAAATGAGATCCAGTTTAGGGCCACATCCCTTATACTCATGCGGAAAAGTTTCCTTTTCAGAATGTCGAAAATACAACACAGTGGAAAGCCCTGCTAAGATCACAGGAGACCCCAGCTGGGCTCTCGTTTGCGTCGATACAACGCAGAACTTCCTCATGAAAGTACTGAACTGTTGAGGTCGTAGATTTACCAGACAGGAATCCATGCTGGGAGTGAGAAATTATATTAAAGCGAGCGATGAAGTTAGTTAAACGAGTTAAGAGTATGTATTCGATGATTTTTGAAAAAACCTGTAGTTGGGCTATTGGACGATAATTTTCCAGTTTATGGGGGTTACCTTTTTTGAATGCAGGGACAACTTTATTGATTTTTAGGTGAAAGGAGAAATCATCCGATAATAAAGATAACTTTATTGTATGTTGTAGTAGCAACGATACGCACTAGAAACGTAGGGACACCATCAGGACCATGAGATTTTTTCGCATTGATCTTTTTCTTCATGATATTCGAGACTTCGGCGACGGTACACGGTATTAAAAAGATTGAAGATTGATTTGGCTGGAAATTAAAATTATTGATAGAAAATGGGCAAGTCTAGCTATGTCTAAGGGGGCTGTTATTGAAAGATTCAGCCAGAACAAGTGGATCGACGTTGTTATGATCATCTACATCAATAATTGGGTTTTTATTTTGGTTATTACTTTCAGACAATCTTCTAAAGACTTGCCAAGACATTTGGGTAGGATTTATTGTTACAATAACTTTATTGTCATTAAAGTGTTTCCATAAAATTAATACTTAAATTAAATAGTTCTGCCTTAAGGCTGAGAGATCTACAAATTATTTAAGAGGTGAAAGCCGTGGACAGTTAAAAGAGAAAACTGCACTCTAGTGCTTAATAGAGGTAAGGCCAAATTTGCTACAATTTCGTTGCTTTTGGTTGTCTTTAAACTATTATCCACGACTATACTCACATTAAGGAAACTTATTCTTTGTTAATTTTTTTTTAATCTCCCTGTATTAATATATAAATTAATATTTAAAACGATCAAAGTACACATCCTGTGATGTAATTTTAATGAAACCTCTTCACCAGATTTGATCACGCTTTACATTCGTCCTACTTTCTCGACTGTTCTTATGAGTAACTGCAACCAAAAAAAAAAACTCGCCAGCGAAAAATAAACTTCGTTCGCCTGTTTATATTAGGTTCGCCGGGTTAGTAATAGGTTGTATTATTGCACAAAGTGTGACAATCTTACAATGGACTCGAATAGTAAGTAAAGGAAAAATCTGATCGAGTTGTATTTTTAGATTTTACGAAATAGACACCGGTCTCTAAGTATGCTGCGGCAGGAAACTCTAAAAATACAGCAGCCAGATTAGTGTGGTCTTTAGAGAAGGTGCATTTCCTCAATAAATTAATTCATTTCATTTAACTTGGGTTCTTAAGGTAAGCAGTGTGTCACAGAATCGATTCTTCCCTGGTGTTATATTTTGATGGTGTGCGGCGCAACCATGAATTGCGGGAATCTTTGGAATGCCCAAATTGTCAAATCGTTCTTGGTTATTGCGGTTACAATAAACTGTGATGTCCATCTTCACGGATATTCATTCTTGATCATGAAATCGTATGGACAAAGTTACACCTTTTAGAAAGAGTAAAAATATATGTATCAATCGTTTCACTGAAACTTACAAACGACAAAATGAGATATTTTAATAATAAAAGTATCAACGGGTACATTAAATAAACTTTACCAAATCTACGTTCAAAAATATCTGAAACTATATTATTTATTTATATTCATAAACGGAATCTTGCACACTTGTTGTCATAGTAATTTCCGAGTGCCGTTCACAATGATTGCGGTATGTTCACAATTTTAATACACAATACGCTTTTAAGATCGACGGTATTCCAATCTGCCGGCCTGTTATTAGACAATGATTTGTGAGGTTATTTGATTAACTCACTGAATAACACTACCTGGCCCCTTCGCTCGTTATTTAGTCCTGAGGAAGCTGAAGAATGTTCGTTCCTATTATACGCCTAATAAGCTCCCATAATTTTTACCACTTATTAATACCAGCGGTTATATATTTATCCACTTTGTGCGTTGTGTTGAATTTAAAAGGGCGCCGCGTTTACAAGAAAATTACAGATACAAATTACAATCGCTTGATCAATAATCAAGTACGTTTTCTTTTTCGTCATGTTTGATACGTATTTATAATTAAGTAAATGTTGATTGTGGTGATGGGATTAAAAAAAAACCGCTCGTGATTCCTAACGCCACTAACTAAAGAAATTCGACTTTGTTGGATTTAAATCAGACACATCCATAATGCATCACTTCAGTTCCATTTAACCAAATCACTAACTGACGGATTAGGGAATTCCTTCAGTTTACACTCAATTTAAGCAAGGGAAGTTTCGCCACCTGCCCCTTAGACACGCAAACGGAATCGTCAGCCAGACTCTCAGTCAGTGACTGAGACCGATTTTATAACACGGAGGAACTCGAGTTTTCTACTAAAAAATTCTATAGGTTTCAACGTTGCTAGCTCCTAGACTATTACTAAAAACTAAATTTTATTCTTTGTTATGGCCCCTTGAATTGTAAGCACTCGCTGATTGTTAGGGCTTTGCCTTAGCTCGTTTTTTGTATTATTTGTAAGAATTTGGCTTTAATAATGAACTTGTCTCTATTTTACCCTTTTAAATTTAGGAAATACAGGGATGAGATGTCTAAGTACAGCTTACGATTTTGTATGTTATCTTATCTCGCTTTGTAGTATTTAAATTTGAATCTATTCGTGAGCAATTCCTTCGAGTTAACATTTTTAAAATGAAAATGTTTTCCCAGTTATGATTGAGTGGGCGAGTTGGAGCTATTACAAAATAGAAACAGTAGAAGGTGAACCTAATGCAAAACCTAAAAGCCTACGCATAATTGACCTAAAACCTTG
This sequence comes from Serrognathus titanus, assembly GCA_039766575.1. Classification (NCBI taxonomy): domain Eukaryota; kingdom Metazoa; phylum Arthropoda; class Insecta; order Coleoptera; family Lucanidae; genus Serrognathus; species Serrognathus titanus. The sequence goes on along the minus strand of CM077911.1, from coordinate 14,692,735 downwards.
GTTGGTAAAAGGTTGAAAATAAAACTGATTGAATTTAGCTTAAAGCTTCTTTTTAATTTTGATGATGTTCTTGAGTTTTTGGAAATTAAAAATGCTTTTCTTTTATGAGTGAGTGGATTGGAGGTAGAGCTGTACTTGTACAAAGTCTAGAGGTCTGGGCTTGATTGATTTCAATCCGGCCCTGCTTCTAAATGTAATTAAGAGTGAAAATTCGTTTTTGCAGATGCGTGTTCGTCGCGCACCACCCCGAAGCCGCGGCCGCCGGCGCCGACCGCGCGTCCCAACATCACATTCCACACGTACGAATGCCCGCCAGCCTATGCTGCCTGGTATTGCCTCAATGGAGCGACGTGCTTCACCGTCAAAATAGGAGATTCATTGCTCTACAACTGCGAGTAAGTAGGCACCGATCACTTCATTACCTGTCGCGAATAGTTAAATTGGCGCAGGCCCGGATTAACCAAAGAAAATACCCTCAAGTTAATCAAAAACTGGAAAATTTGCGGCGACCTACTCCAGTGTTGATGATTTGGGATATCTTTAAAATGAGACTCTTCTGAGTCACTGCATTAAATAAATAACATGAGATAGACTATCAATAACATGAAATATACAGGATTTAAGAACACTGCGCCATTACTTCAAACTACGACCTACTAGATTTCACGAGACAAAGTCTCCTATCCTATTATCCTATTTATTAGTACAAGTGTTACCCAAAAGAATCAAAAACGGATGTAAGGAGTGTCTGAATAAAAATCTGGTCAAGTAGGCTGGACCACTAAGAAGCAGTCAAATCTAAGCTTAAAATTAAATGGAATGAAAACAGAATTATCAAATGTTAGCAAGAAGATGGAGGGCATATTTAGCATCGTTTATAAGAAACGTTTTTGACTTTCATGTTTCGCTTTTGCTTTTTCTTCATTATTATAGTTTGACATCGAAATAACCATATTACCCTATGGTGGTTTGTTTCTTTATATACAGAGCGCGTTTAGAAATTTTTCCACAGCCTACTTGACCAGTTTTTTATTTAGTCACTCGTTATATCTAAAATGCCATTTTCAATCAACGTCAAATTTGTTTCCTACGAAACACCTTAAGATTCCCTTAGTCTCACGAGCCTTTAAGAATTCTCACGAATTGGCAACACTGAGTTCAATAAATGGCGTGATTTTATTTTTACATCAATATTGCCAATTTAGTGATTTTACCACTAGTGACTTTCTGCTGAAATTTCAAGAACTACTTCCAGTGATTTCATGACCGATTTAGTGACAACTCTAGTGGTTTCATTTGGAAGTAATTTTCACTAAACCACTCAATGTTTAATAGACGGCATAAAATAAATGATTATTATAATTGTGTTAATACCTAATGTTCGTTAAGCCTAAAAATCGAGTTAGTGGTACGCGTATAAAAGAATTTTTTTTACAGATTTCGCAAAAACGTAATTTTTGGTCATTTGTGTTTTACAGAAAGAAGAAAACAAAAAATAATAATTAATGGAGAACGATTGTTGCCGTTTTTTTGGCCAAAAGTTAACACCATCGATCGTGTTTTGTTTCTTTAGTAGTTTTTCAAGAACGAAAACGCGATTATTCTCATAAAACATCTGTAAATTTGTTTCACAGTTGATTGTGTTTTGTAGTTTTCTTGTTTTTAAGAAAAAGACCGAAATTCGATAGAAATTCCAACGTGTCTCGTTAGCGCTTTTAAATTTATTTTGACGCAAAAGTGAAAACGAAAGGTTTTCTTTTATACAAATCGTCGGCAGTTGTTTTGTTCTCTTGCATTTGTTGAACAATCGATCGTCTTTTGTTTATATGTTTTTAATAACGAAACATCCAGTCTCATTTTTTTTACATTAACAGTCATTTGCGCGAGGTCAGTGTTGCCAATCCCAATACGCACTTAAGTACATTGTGGTCAAGAATAACTTTGAGTTGGCAATACAATTAAGAGCATTTTTTTATTCGGCTATTTGCAACATTGCAACCAGATATGTTTTGTTGGTTTATTTGACGTAATCAGAACAGCAAGAAGAATGCAGATCATGTGAATAAAATTAGTGTTTTAATTAGAATTTGAAATGTCAAATGACGTTTGTAAAGTGATGGCTGTCAGTGTCAAGCTGTCAACAACTGGAAGTGTGACCACAATGTGCTTGGAAGGTACTCCAGTTGTACCATTCAGCACTGCCAACTCAAATAGTGATTCTTGACCACTTTGTATTGTTGGGTATAATTTAACCGAGCTGCAATTTCACACATATCAACCATTTCACCAATTTCAACCAATTTGAATTAGATTTTGCTTTCTCAGAGGTGGCAACACTGAGAAAAGTGAGATGAAGGACACTGGTGAGATTGTCGAATTGGTTGATGTTGGTGGCTATAGATGCAGTTGTATTTAACCAAACATTCCCAGATGCTGATGTAAATTATAAACATAAAAAATAAACAACGCTTTTATTCCCTTCTTATCTCCACTGTCATTCACGAAATGTTTAAAACAAAAAACATGAGCGCCCTCTACCGGATAAAAATTCGTTTTAATTTAAATTTAAAATTTCAAGTGATGCTTGTAAAGTGACGGCTGTCAGTGTCAAGCCCGTCAACAACAGGAAATTATTCCAGTTGTACCATTTAAAAATAAACTTCAGCACTGCCAACTCAAACAGTGATCCTTTGCCATTTTTTATAATACAGAGTGTATTGTAAAAAAATTGAGTTTTGAGCAGTTTGAGGTTCGACACCATATTGTGACCAGCCTGTGAAATTTTTAGGGATAATCAGGATATTATTTGAAAGCCTGAACGGTATACTTTCAAACCACATAGCACTTGAAAGTATCGAGAATACATTCTTTTAAATGAAAGGTCACCAAAATAATTTTTTAAATAGATTTGAAGCTATCTCAAAATTGCTTACATTTAGGTATAGGGAAGTCTTATCACTTTTTATTTAGAATAATGTGTAGAATCAGATTTTGTAATAAAATTTACATAGAGCATTCCATTTAAAATAAGAAAGTTAATGGCGACTTCCGGTACAACCAGAAGTAATATAAAAGTGAAAATATTTAATGCTTAATAGCCACTCAACTTGGGATACACAGTTTGCTTTTTTCAGCATTTGTTTGTAGTGAAATTTTTGATGATTATTTAAGCTAGAGTTTGTTTTTAAACTAGGAAAAGTAATTTGAATTTTGCCCGCCAAAAACTTGTCAAGTTATTGGCTGTTTGACAGCCGGTTTTACGGAAGTCTTTTAAATTAAAATCTTTCCTAATTCATGTGACAATTTCAGTCAGTTTTATATTTCTAAGCTGTTGCTAGAACTGGTTATTCGAAGATTTTGTAAACCTGCTAAGCAAGCCAAATTAATTTCAGATTTGGTATTACAGTTTCAATCTACCTACAACAGGCCGACAACTGTTACTCCTCCTAGTTTAAAAACAAACTGTAAATGTTCAGACTTTTTACGAATGCCTATTGGCAACACTGATTTAAATTGATCGTCATCAGACAGTTACTTCATTGACAATCATTATACACTGTGATCGACAATGATTGAGCTTGTCGCTCTATACTAATTTTTTACTGTAAAAATTATTATTGATATCCTTACATGTAGATACAGGGAGATCGAAATTGATTGTCCTGATCCTGCACTGCTTTCCACGAACTTGATATCCATATTTACATCTAATTATTAAAATGAAATTAGTAACACAAGGAGATCTGGGGAAGTTACTAGATATCCCAAGATTATGTTGACAGTTCATTGCCGTTCATTCATCAAAAATGGTTTATTTCTTTGTAATGGCAATCTGATTGAACAATAATTATATTATTTATTAATTAGGTAAGGCTTAGATGCATGTTTCACGAGTGTTCTATGCACGTCACTGCTTTTCGTTCTAACCTTCAAAAAATAGATGTAAATATTGATATTAAGCTTACGGAAAGTAGTGTAGGATTGGGACAATCAATTTCGATCTCTCTATAGTAAAAAGCTGTTGATGTATGAAAGATTGATAACATTTCGGAAATAGTTCAGATGCAAACCTTCACTCGTTGTTGATCACAGTGTATTTATTATTATATTATCAATCTTTCATTATCAATCACTTATTCTGTATCTATAAGGATATCGATAATCATTTCTATACAGAAAAATATTGTAGAACGGCACATTCTGATCATTATGAATTATAAAAAGAATGATAAAGTAATTATTTATTAAATAATATCATAAATAATTAACAATTGGCATCCGGTGACAAACGACAAATATGCTATATGTAAAAATTACGCCATTTATTGTATCTGATTTTTCAGAATACACTACTATACCCAGTGTGTGTATAAAAATTTACAAAAAAAAACTTTCTCGCCCTCGTATTTCCGGCATGGAAATGTTGCTATAACTTATCATTTCTTTTCTAGATGCGCAGAAGGTTACATGGGTCCTAGATGTGAATATAAGGATTTAGACAGATCATATATACGTAAGTATCTTGTCCGTCGAAAGCCTAATTAATAACAATTTCTTAATAATAATTACGTAATTAATTTCTTCGCGCAAACTTCACACGTTGCTCTAAATTTTTTTGCACTGGTTGAAAGTCTTGAAGAAACTGTGGCGATCAATGCATCAAAACGTTAAAGAGAAGCTCGCCCGACGAAGTCATTTTAATTTTATTGTTTATTTTTTATTTTATATACTGTTTCACATCAAAATCTCGTTTCAAAACTTCACTTGATTTCATTTCTTATTTGATAGTTTTTATATTTTTTCGAGGCAATGTTCGCCTACGTAAAGCAGAGATTGTTTACACTTCCGTCGCAGCTTGAATCATACGCGTGTAATTTATGACGAGCCTTTATCTTTCCTGGTTACGAGTATACAGGAATATCAATAATTTCTACACAATGCCACGTGGAGTAGCACATTCAATATATCATTGTTGTCATCATTATCCAATTCTTGTGGTTCCCCCATCCTTTTCATAAGATCGCAGAAGAGCTTAAAAGCTTTGATTTTGTTTTTTCCAAATTCCGCGCCTCAGATTTCTCTTTTGCTGCTGCTATCAAATTCTTCTGATCTTTACTTTTTCTTGTTTTTTTTTGTTTTTCTCTTCCACTCGGTTAAAATTAATTTTGAATTACAATCGGCCAATTTCATATCCCTTACAACGTAAGGGGCTCTCATAGTGAATTTTCAATTTATAGATCTACATATACAAGGTGTTAAAAAAAGTAGACAATTCATAAGGATCTTGACTTTTTTTATTTAAAAAGAAAACTTACTTGATTGTTTTGTTGTATTTCTTTATTTTATGTTAATTAAGAATTGATACATAAATAATTGCATAGTTATATTACTGTAAACGTCTCCTCATCCAGAATAAAATGTGTTAAGACATCTTAAGTTGTTTGAAATCTGACTCGTTATGGAATTACTTTCAACTTTCTGTACGTTGTGTGTTTGTTGCAGCGTCTCAACAAAGGATAATGTTAGAAACAGCGAGTATAGCAGGTGGAGCAACAATAGCTGTGCTGCTGGTTATGATTTTGTGTCTCGTAGTATACGTACACTTAAAACGTAAGGCAAAATCTACAAGTGCATCATCCACCGACTGCGTGGACAGTAGAAACATAAACCTCGTGGCACATCCGATTTTTGGAACACGATGGAGGACGGCTCCACAAGCAGACTTGCCCATCCCCCACGACAGAGGGGATTCGAACCAAACCACGATGGAGCTGCACCAAGTCACGACACTTATAGCAAACAACCGTGATGTGTAGTGCTTAGCCTAGCCTTCTATTTTTATCAAATTTAAAAAAAAAATAATAATAATAAAGTGATGTCTGCTTTAATCGTCTAAAACTATAAATGTGAATTATTAAAGTAAATTAATAACAACAGGACCTACTATGTATCTTGTATAAAAAAAATTATTTATACGAAAGTGAGTAGCACTTGTTTTTTCTTTGCAATTAACTTATTAACTAATGTGCAGCTTTCCCTGATACATCAGTCATTTGTTGGCAATGTGCTACTATCTTTTTTTTTTGTACTGTACCTTTAAATGCAGCTCGAGTTGCATTGTTGGCTAGACATGAGTTGACTCGTCGGATCGGTTTGAAGTGAGCCCGAACTTTCTTTCTTTTTTTTTTATTAAATTATAATAAATTATTACTAAAACAAAAGTGTAAATATACAGCAAGTCTGATTTATTTAAGTCTGAACTTTATGTATGTAGTAAGTTATTTAAAAAAAAAAAAAAACAAACGCAGATTTGATGTAAATATGTACCTCGCTGAGGTATTTTAATTTATTTAATTAAAAGACACTCGGTGTTTACAGATAAGTGTACGGTTAAAATCAGTGATTTTAGTTTTCTGTTTTACAACACACGTATTACATTCCCGGTCAAATTCCTAATCGTTGTAAGCCTCGCTAACTGAACTTATTTGCCCGTGTTGATCTTTTTTCTTATTTATTTTGGAAATAGGTGGTTGTGTTAGCGATGTTTATTTATTTCGAAAGTACTAAAAGAAGAAAAAAAAACAAAACCTGGCAGCTTACACCAAATTGTTTTCACTCAGGTTATGATGATTTTAGTGAGTTTTTAAATATGAAATACCATAACTTCGATTCAAGCAACCTTTTTTTTTTTTGTATAAATGTAGATATACTAATTATTCCAATTGAAATGCGTTTTGCATTGTTTTGGATACATTAATATTTGTAATTAAGTAATTTAAATATTTATAAGCACTTGGTTCCTAACGTATTAATATATCGTTTTTTTTTTTGTAATATTTTAGAAGAAACTCGCATGTTCCGACTACCAAAAATCCGAATATCCCATTCTTGTAGATGTTTTAAATTATTTAAGTATTTTAATATAGTATTAATATATTGTAGTACTATTTATGTATATGTTATATGTGATATTTGTGTTTTTGGTAACGGCACAATCTGTTAGCCAGTTCGAACGTAATACTATTTACGTCCCCAAACCAAAGCCTAAGTTTTGTATTATTTATGTGACCGTAGTTGGAGTCCTTGTTTATTTATTGAATAGTTGTTAAATTATTTGCTCTCGCTTCTCAACTATACGCTACATAAATAGTACACACTGAGTAGACTCCAAGTATTAATATTATTAAATATATTATTAATGATTTGATTAATCTCTTCTTCTTGTATGTGTCTCTTCTACACTTGCTTTTAGAAGTGTAGTTTTAAATTGGCCGTATTTTATTATTATTTCTCTATCGTCGAAAGTGTATATAGGTCAATCAACAAATGTTAGAATACTTTTGTTTATTTACACATATGTATTAAATTTAAATACAAAAATAAATGCATTTTATTTATTATTTCTATTTCATCTAATAAACGAACTCGTCTCGTCGACGTTACTGATCATTTTATTTTCAGCTTCCATCATTTCAGTATTAGAAATGACTACGTGGGATGTGAGTAACAAACAGGAATATGAAATGGAGTTGAGTGGAACATAACACAACACTTCAAGAGTTCTCAAACCTCTAACCAGCTGTGGTGCATGATGAGAACATCTTCAACATCCTTACATATACAGGGTGACCATTTTTCTAGCCTAACCAGACGGATTTCAGTTATTTTTAGAGATACAAAGTGGTTTAATTGGGCCAAAGTTCTTGTCCTAATCAACAATATATTTTATTTTCTTGCGAATACCATGTTAAGTGAAGCTCCTTTTCTGATTACAACTTGGCTCGAGTTAGATTCTCGACAAAATTACAAAATCATCTGTTATGCAAGGAATGCTTTGGAAACAAAAAGCAACACTTTTGTTTTCAAAGAAAATTTGACAGTTCAATTCAATTTTGAAATGTGATAAGGACGTTTGTAGTTAATTTTATGAATTTTTGTTGCCTAATCGGTTTTGATTGCAGTAGATTCCTTAAACATCCTCTGTTTAAGGTCCTATTTGAGGCCTGGTCAGTAGAAGCGTACTAGCAACAATTTTTTTCTTTAGATTTCAACATGCTTTGTTTGGGATGATTTATTAAGTAGCAAACTGGCTGCAATTTGTGAATCCTCATACAATGTTAGGTCAAAAAGCGGTTGTAAGACTTAATGTTATGGTTCTCCAGGATTCAGAAAGATGAAGACTTTCACTTTTATTTTTACGTTTCCTGTAGTGTAGGACTATTCTCTGAATATACAAAGCAGCAACAACGCGGTGCACTTGTTGGGAACACACTTTTTTTGTTGAGCCACCAGTACCGTGTGAAAACGTTTCCACTCATCAGGATTGATCGTCAGGACAGACCATTAGTCGCATTAGAAATGGGCCCTAGAGTTGGAGAGTTGCAATTTTATGGTTCTCCAGGATTAAGAAAGATATGAGACCTTATATTTTGCAACTCTCTACTCTAGGGCCTGTTCTAATGCGACTGATGGTCGGTCCTGACGATCAATCCTGATGAGTGCGTACGTTTTCACAGGGTACTGGTCGATCAACATAAAAAATGTGTCCCCAACAACAAGTGCAACGCGTTGTTACCGCTTTGTATATTCAGAGAATACTCCTACACCACAGGAAACGTAAAACTAAAAGTGAAAGTCTTCATAAATCTAATCGTTCCTGACGATTGGAGTCGACGCTGACAGATCAGGACGCTGACGCTATGCGTCTCTTGTGAAGGAGTCAATTTAATCAATAGCCTCCGATTAATCGTCGGTTGTAAATGAAACGGATCTAAACCGTGAGATTAAATGTGGGAGTGTAGGAATAAGAGAAAAAAAAACTGCTTTGGGGTTTGATCCCATAATTTCAAGCTCGTTTTTTAATTACTAACCAATTTAAAATATAAATTTGGTGGATGCGCGGGGGAAGTCTTTGGAAAATAAGAATTGGAAAGTTCCTCCACCGTCAACGCCATCTACCGACCACTAGCCACACTTAGCATCTTTTTACAGAAACCTGTAAAGTTACTAATACGCGCCCAAAAGAGATTTTATAATTTTAAGTTCGAAACGCATGGCCATGCGAATTTTTGAAAATAAGCCCCAGAAAAATTTCGCCGCCAACAGCGCCATCTACCGACCAATAGCCACACTTTTAGCATTTTTACAGAAACCTGTAAAGTTACTAGTGCGGGTCTAGATGTGAGATTTTATAATTTTAAATAAGAATTTTATTTTTCCCAAAGAATATTCTTTCCCGGGGGAACTTCCCTCCCCCTCATCAATCTATAAAAGAATGTCAACTGTAACTTTATGCAATTATTATTCTTTCATGTGGGTTTGAAAATGCATGGATGCGATTACCTGCCACCCTCCCCCACCAACCACCCAAGTGTTTGCAGGACTTATATACCGTTTTAGGTTGTTAGTTTGTATGAGAGGTTTGCAATCGGGGAGCAGAAAAGCTGATTTTTGTGCGGGATTCGAACCCGCGACCTTTAGTTTGGTAACATGCACATCACCAACTGAACCATTCAACTCTTAGATTGAGGACATTTTAAACGACTTATAACACCTGGATTTTCCCAAGTGCTGGCAGAACTTATATAGCCTTTCAGGTACTTAGTTCGTATGAGAGGTTTGCAATCGAGGAGCAGAAAAACAAATTTTTGTGCGGGGATCGAACCAGCGGCCTTTAGTTTGCTAACATGGACATCACCAATTGAACCATGCAACTCTTTGATTGCAGACATTCTAAATCACATAAAGTGTATCATCCAACCTCCCAAGTGCTGTCCGGACTTATATAGCCTTTCATGTGTACTTAGTTCGTATGAGAGGTTTGTGATCGAGGAGCATAAAGCAAATTTTTGTGCGGGATTCGAACTCGCGACCTTTAGTTTGTTAATATGGACATCACCAACTGAACCATGCAACTCTTTGATTGAGGACATCTTAAACGACATTAAGTATATAATTTTATAACACATTTTTCATTAACAACTTGATCAAATAATTTAGTCAAACTAATTTCACTTTTAGTTTGAGAATTGGTCATTTTAAGACTGTTCTATACAGGGTGTCTTAGATCTTCAATTGTTTCGAAGCTGCCACGCCTTTTTCAGTTCCTTTTTTAAATGGCATAGTATATATATGGTTTGCTTCCTTCAGTTTCAATATACGAAGGCGCTTTCAAAAATTGCCAACAATGGTCGCACACTGCTCGACCGTAATTTCTCCTATACAGGCCTCGAAGCTTCTTTTTTCAAATCATCTGTCGACTTGTACAAGATTCGAGATATCTTTTACTCAAAGGTGGACCACATGGAATAGTCCATTGGATTCGAATCTGGCCATACACCTTTGCCCCAAAATCCAGTAAACAGTTCTTCATAGGTCGCGATCGTTGATTAGGCTGAATTTGCCAGAGCCCAGCTTTGTTACAGCTGGAGTTCTCTATCGTCTACTGCTCTGAAACGTCCCAAAAAACGACTTGCTGATAGGTGGCCAACATTTCTTTCAGTGAATACCAATCAAGTCTTGCCTGTGGAGCAAATACCAGTCCAAAATAACACAGAGACGCTGGGAAAATGACTGTAGATAACAATTCTCGCAGCAGGAATTTCTTCTCGCCTTTTTTAAGTAATGATCCTACGCAGACTCTATGGTGAAAATCTTCTCATCAGTAAAAAGAACCTTTCAGAGGCAATCAGTTGAAGCACACGATAGATAAGACATTTTTGACACCCTGTATAGCATGTTTTTATACCCTAAAGAGGAAAGGGAGAGAAACTGAAAATAAATAGAAAATTAATTATTTAATTGCTTACAATCAACTATTCATCGCTATAATCGATCTTTTCAACTTTTCCCTTGCTTTACGTTTCTTCTCCCCTTTCTTTCTTTCTTGTGTCGCATCCCTGAACAACTGAACTCCCTCGGCAGCCTCGATTTCCCTTTGCAGAAACTGCATGCCATACAAATTATAACCAACCAAATCCTGAAATTAAGCAAAGAAAAGAAAATGCAGGGCAAAGTACTCTTGACACCAAAAATCGTACCCTTAGCTCCTCTACTTTAACGAAGACAGACTTCTGCAGCTGTTTCAGAGTGGAAAGTAAGGCGTTGTGTGCCACCACAGGAGGATGATGTATTTTCAAAAGAAACACGATTAGTTTGCAGACTAGCTCGGTTTGATCACCTCGCGATACTAATGCTGGCAAACATTGCATTAGTTCGCAAACAGACGAGAAAGGAAGCAAGAGGAGAGCTTCTTCTAAATCACTAAAATAAAAATATAAATGAAAACTGGAAACTCTAATGAACAACTTACCTTGATCTTATTCTCTTTATGGTTTCTAAAATAAAATCATCTGGGGTTGCAACGCCTAATGCGTGCATTAGAGGCGGAACACTTGGTAAAGGCAATGGTTGGCTTGATGCTAATTGTAAAGCTGCATGTTCGGCCAATTGCTCTCGAAATTTCTCGCATATATCAAGGCATTCCAAAATACTCTCCGCCTAAAATTATGCACCTGCAATCTAATCAAACAACCCAATGTGATACTCACTGCTTTTTCACTGCCGATCGTTTTTCTAGAGGGTAGGTTAAGCCCTGGATGGCCAGGTATAGTTGTTTGTTCACCGGTGGCAAGGGCCTCTTGCTGTTCTCTTTCTTCTTCTTCTTCGTCTTGCAGGACAAGCGGCTGATCTGTTTTCTCGTACATGCGTAGAACTCGATCGGCCCCACAGGATACGACATGCTGACCGTTTGGGCTCACTGCAAGACCCCATGCTTCTCCAATGTGACCCTAAAACCAAACGCAATAGAAAAGAAGTAACACTCGTATTTTACAGACCTGCAGCGTGATGATTTTGTTGAAACTATCGCCATCCCACTGTTTTACTTTGCCATCTTTGCCGCAGGTAAAAAAATAATGGGTGCGTGGAATAAATTGTACGCTTGTAATAGAATCGTTGTGTGCAAAAATACTCTTGTGACAATCACCGAAGTCCATCCCCCATATTTTAACGTTTCTATCAGCGGAGCCTGTTACTATCAACGTCGAGTCTGATGATATATCCAAGTTTAACACGGGCAATTTGTGTCCATAAAGCGATAAGTAAAACTGGAAGTAACACGTTAAGATTCGCGCTTGAATTATTTTAGTTAAATGCATACCTTAAAAGTATCGACGAAAAATATTTTTACGGTCGAATCCAACAATGCCACGGCTATAAACTTTCCACTCGGCGAGATCTTAACACACAGGACATTATCATCAAGTTTAAGCGTCCTCGTGTGTAGTAATGAGAGCACTTTAGCTTTCGTCTCGCTTTTACTTTCTGTAACTAATTCGAATTGCCAAAATTTTACAGTGTTGTCACCACCGCCTGTAACGCATCCTCTCTAAAACATTTATTAGGAGACACTCGATGCAAATAAATAAATAAATAAATAAATACCAACCAAATCAGGCTGCAAACATATCGACCATAACTCGGTTTTGTGTGCAGGTATTTCCTCTAAAATATCTCCAGCAGCTATGTCAATTATAAGCAGCCTTCCATCTTTAAGTCCTGCCAAAACGTGACGATCTCCAGGCACAAAAATCGTTGATAAAACATACCTGAAGATTTAATCTATGTATAAATTGTGTTTGATTTAAAAAGCGAGCGTACCCAGTCTCTACAGTCCTCAAGCATGTTTGCGTAGGCCGATTCCACATTTTAATCGACTCACCACTTCCAGAAACTATCGCTAGATTATCTGAGCTGAAGCTTACTGCCCTCACTTCTCCACGATGGCCTTGCTTTGTAATCGACCGCAAGCATTTAGGTGCAACGTCTTTTGAATTTGTGTCAACAGAATACAAATCGATGGCGTTGTTCGAAAGTACAGCTGTGACACGCAGCTCACCCCCGTTACCCAAAACTAAACTAAGTGACTTGCACTTACTCGGAAGTTTGATGCACGCCAGTCTTTTAACTTCATCCCTTAACGTCAGTTGCTGGTTCGGTTCGGGAAGGGCTTCTTCGTTTTCGCTTTTCCTAAAGTAACTCAGCCGAATTGAAACTATCTTTTTAAAGAAGAGTGACTTACTTTTTTCTTTCTTTCTTCAAACGTTTTTTTAATCGTGCTTCGGCGTCGCTCTGCGTTAAGAAATGAAACAGTTCGATTTGTGCATCGGTTCCGTGGCATGCTATCACTTGTCCGGTTCCATCGCTTTCCAACGAGACGACTCTTCCTCTGCCAGACCGAAGCAAGGAGCCAACTTTGTGACATTGCAAGGGATACTTATGTTACATACAAAAAACGAATTAATTAAAATATTGAAAACAGTGCTCCTCGTGATAGTAAAATATATCTTACATTTGGATCATTAATTCCATCGAAAGTGGCCTCCAAATTCAGAGTAATCTCTCCAAGAGAAGCTTTATTTTCTGTCTCCGTGTCCTTTAACGACAGCTTCCACACTCTCAGCTCAGCATCCCCACATCCTGTGACCAGGTATTGGTCATCTTTCATCAGAGTTAATGCCCACACCTAGAAAATTCTAAATAATTAAACAAGTTTCCCAATTATTTTCATTTTTTACTGGCCTCAGTGCGATGTCCGACTAACGTTTTGAAGCAGTGCTGTGTATCCAAATCCCAGAACTTCACAAAAGTGTCTTTTGATGCGGAGCATAGGACTGATTGGGAAGACATAAAAGCCAGTTGTGTTATGACACCTTTGTGGCCACTTAATCGACAAATACCAACTTCTGCAATGGTGTCCCATACTACGATATCAGTGTCCTACAGAAAAGGAGGAAATATTAAATTTTTTCTATAATAAAAGCTTCCAGTTTTATTTCAACTTTGTAATATACATGCATTTGCTAAAATCTGTTAAAAATTCGGACCTAATCAATCCATTAGGGCAATCTTGCAGTTTAAGGACCTATAAAATCACAAGCGCAGAAAACTTCTGCGACTACTACTGAAATCGGCCTTACGAAAGAGCTCCCTGCTTATTGAAATGATGAATCCTAGTGCTTCTTGCTCAGAGTGCTAATGCAGTATTACATACCTTTGATCCAGAAGCTAATTTGTGTCCAAAGGTATCATACACCAAGGAAGTAATCTCCGAGTGATGCCCAGAAAACACAGCAACCACTTCGGCAGTCTTCAAGTCACAGACCTGAACGTTACCGTCAGAATAACCCACAGCTAAATTCTTCTTGTTGGGGCTGGCGCACAAACACGTAACTGCAGCAACTTCCCCCGGAATTACTTGAGCCTAGAAACCATGACTCTGAGCGTACCCACCTGAATGTACTCTGCAAAACATCTCCTCTTACCTTCTCTCCTAACCTCAAATCCCAAATGATAACGTGCTCGGAAGCACCAACGGCGACGTAACGGCCCTCCTGGCCTTCTAAAGTTACAAAGGCGGTGTTACATTTGGGGCTCGCGATAATATTAAAATTGCCGGAAGGTGCAAACCTCAGATATTCCTTGGTTAGACCCATAAGGACAGAAGTAAATTCGGCGGTAAAACACTGCTACTTGATAATAACACTTTCTAGAGATTGCATAGACATTATAATCACCAATAATTCAAGAATTTGCAAGTATTTTCATAATTTAAAAGAAAAAAACACGTGCAGAGGACACACATAAAACACATGTGAAGTTAGCTGCGCGAGCAGTGTTGCCAACGATAACGAGAGAAAGCAGAAATCCCCCAAAAGTTAAGGTTCAAGAAACCAAGCAGACTGTTTTACAGTGCTCAGTTTAATAATAAATTAAAAAGAAACAATTTGAAAAGAATGAAGACTAAGCAAAATTTTTAAAAATTCAAAAAATAAATAAAAAAACAAATGGTAATCGATTTTACAGCACAATTCGCCACATTAATAAATAAAAACAAAACAAAACTGCTTGGGAGGTTATTTGCAACATTACAACCGGATTTGTAGCGTTGGTTAATTTGACGTAACGTGAACAGCAACAAGAATGTAGGTTATGTTAATAAAATTAGCGTTTTAAATTTGAATTTGAAATGTCAAATGACGTTTGTAAAGTGATGGCTGCCAGTGACAAGCTGTCGACAACTAGAAGTGTGTGACTGGAAGTTACTCCAGTTGTGCCATTTAAAAATAAAATTCAGCACTGCCAACTCAAATAGTGATTCTTGGCCTCCTTGTATTTTTAGGTATAAGCACAGATAATAGATCTCTCTAGATAGCCCAACGAGATAGGAACGAATGGACGCTCTAAAAATAGTTTGTTAAATGCACGATAGATGTCACTTGTATGCACAAATTCGAAAATCAAACATTTGTCACAAACCATTTGCTAATTTCAAATCTCAATTGGCTCACCTATCGCTAGATGTCTCTTTGAAGTAACAGAGAAATACTTTTAAAATGGGGCGAAGACACGATAATGTGACGTACGATTATAATATGCTGTTAATTCTCCTTTTAAACTTTGCATCACACCACTTAGTGATAGAATTTGTACAAATTTTACTTATATTTACAGGTTTCGGTTTTCCACTCTGCTATTGTAATAGTAGCGCCACCACATATTTGGTGCGCTGTCTCCAAACTAACAGCGAGTTTGTCTCCAAATTGGAGCGTCAAATTTAAAGCATTTAATGAGCCATCTGTCTAGTTCTATTATCTGTGGTATAAGTTAACCCAGCTGCAATTTCACACATATCAATCATTTTACCAATTTCAACCTATTTGAATTAGGTTTTGCTTTCTCATAGATGGCAACACTGAGAAAAGTGAGATGGAGTACATTGGTGGGATTGTCAAATTGACGTGTACTCTGATGCTGGTGACTATAGATGCGATTGTATTTAAATAAATATTCCCAGATGCTGAAATAAATTATAAACATAAAAAATAAACATCACTATTATTCCCTTCTTATCTCTACTGTCATTCATGTAATGTTTAAAACCAAAAAAACATGACCGCCATCTACCGGATAAAAATTCGATTGTGGTGCCTTCGTCGCTTTATGTCGGTACTTTATCATATCTGTTGGCTTTGGTAATAGATTTATATACAGGTGTCTCAGAAAAACTAACTTTCAGAAGTAGTAGACATAATATAATTAAGCAACTTTTATTAATAAAGTTGTGGCCGCAAATGTTTCCGTGTCAAGTTTAAACGAAATAAAGAAAATGAGGACTAGAATAATCTCGATGTAAGAAGTAACTTTTCTATTTACTTCTAATAGCTACACAATTTTAATTAATTTAAATTTGTTGAGAAAACTTGAAAAGTTTAATTTGAAGTTTAATTGAATGACGAATTCTTCGAAATATCAGAGGTCGAATGGCATCAAAAGGAAGAGTAATTCGACCCACTTATTCCTCTTTAGGTGCTGCTTTTAGTATGGCCCCAAATGTAAGATTGAATTGCAGTCATAACTCGAGATCGTGTAGGCAAAAGCCATCTTTAAAAGGACAATCGCTGGATTGGGAGATATGGTCCTTTTCCTTAGCCCGCACGATGGCTAGATATGACTTCGATTTTTTTTGCGTTTGGAGTAATATTAAATTGAAGTCATGCCAACACAGAAGTGGAATTAGTTTTGTTTTTGATAGCATTCGTGATCGTCCACAGATATTTCGAAGAATTCATCGTTATAACAACAAAATGCTATGACAAAACTGATAGTATAAGTGAAATCTACATAAAAATCCATATCAGAAAAATGGAATCAGTTAATAGTTAAAATAATAAAAGGGGACTAACATTAATAGAACTAACTCTGTACCTTCCTCTTCCCTCTCCAAACTTTACCATGTTCATATCCAAAGCATGAAGCTCCCCAGCCTTAAGCAGAAAGTTTCAAATCAAATTAAATCACCACACACTTTAAGCAATCATTTATTAAAGAGTATCAATAGCATTACAAGATATATATAATCTAAACCTACAAGTACATATATACAAAAGATCTTATTTAAACACTGTCCTAGTGATTATTGTCTGATATGAACATGGCAGTTAATGGCCTTCATTTCGATATAATGAGATCCAAACTACTATTTTAATTCATAAATAAACCTTCGTGCGCATAAATTACACGGTACCTAAAATTTACAAACTTAAAGCTGTTCACTATTTTAAATATTGCGTTCGTCAAGTAATTACATCTCTTAGTATCACAATTTACAATACAATTACACATCAACTAGATACAGAACAAGTTTAAAATTCGTGTACAAATAATAAATATGCTATTTAATTAAATAGAACGTGTAAAAATTGAGCAACTCTGTGTCTTTTTTTTTTTAAATGCAAATTGGTCAGAATAATATGAAAAGGTGCAAGGTATTTCCAGAAGCTTTGGGGGTGAATCAACTAAGCCAGCGATGTTAAAACTGTTTGATTAATTACAATATAAAACCACGACTTACCCCCTTAGCTTCAAAATGCAATTTTGGACTTACCCCCTCAGCTTCAATGTGCTTACTGTATCATCTGCAAGTAGCGATTTTCTTCAAGTAAAGAACTGAGAGATGAAGTCATGTCGTTAACAATCATGTTAGAAGTAGGCGTGTCACCACACTTTGCCAGGGGATGAGTGCTACTGCTAACCATATCCGAACTGCTCACCCACGACTGGCAATTCTGAACGTATTCTAAAGTCCTCTGATAGGTGTCCTGCCTCATGCCAAGCGGTTGCAGCGTTGTATTATTTGCTTGCACTGCGTTTGTACTATTTTGATTCACGATACTAGGAGACATTTGTGATTGACTGATGTCTTTGCATTGTATCTCCCGGTTGCTCGTGCAGTTATGAAAGCATTTGATGTTTTGTTGTTGATTCTGGGGGTACATGCTAATTTTCTGGCAGTTACAGTGATTGCCGCTTGGGCACTGAGTACTAAATCGATAACAATTCTGTTCATAGTGTGAACAGGGCCTGGTCATTTGTGCTTGCTGTGGTTGATTGACCATATCATTTGGAGCTGGAGCCGCCATAGCTGGTGAAGCAAGCGGTTCGCTTATAGTAGGTGCACATCCATACCCAGGGCTTTGCATAGGGGGGTACGGATTAGTGCAGCCATAATTAGTAACATGCTTCGGCTGACAAGCATTCATGTAGCTATTCTGGTTACAAAATTGGTAGTTGTGATTACCACATTGGCTGCCGGAACCTGTGGACATTGCAGAGCCCATGTAGCTACTGTTTACGGGAATTTGATTCCTACACTGATTGCCAGATGTGTATTCCACACCCGTCATACGTGAGTGGCACATGTTATGATCCGGAAGCTGTGTTATCTGAGTCTGATTCTGACAGAGACGGTTCTGTATCATTTGGTGGTTGCCTTCCCAATTATTCCCGTGTTGCATGTAGCACAAATTATGAACCGGAGCCCGATTGTTGTAACACTGCATGTTCTGTTGCATCATCATTTGTGAGTTTGAGGTTTGCATTGGCATCATTTGATTCTGTTGCATTGGGGAGTGAAGACTAGGGTTAACCGTGCGGTTCACCGGTGACATTACTTGCGATTGGCACATTGTATTATTGATTGGCGATGTAACCATCACATTTCCAGCTGGAGACATGACCATGGGTGCGGGGGACATTAACTGATTTGGAATGTTGTTGAAAGTGGGGGCAGGCGAAGGCATGATTTGATTATTGTAGTTCGGGGCAGGTGAAGACATCATCTGGTTTATATTCGAAGAAGGTGAAGGCATCATTTGGTTCATATTCGAAGAAGGTGATGCCATCATTGGACTCATGTTCGAAGCCGGGGAATGCATCATTTGGCTCATGTTCGAAGCGGGATTCATATTAGCAGCGGGAGACATCATTTGGTTCGGGGGCATAACTGTATTATGAGGTGAAGGCTGTATTTGAGCATAATTAGAGGAAGGCGACGGCAAAATGTGGGAAGAGGGGGAAGGTAGAATTTGAATGGGACTTGCCAGGGGTTTCTGTGCGACTTCGGGCCATTGCATTCCATTGAAATCAGCATTGTGAGTGTCCGCTACTTGACTGAGGTAATGCACCATCTCGTCAGGTATGACTTCCAGCCTGTTTTCCACCATTTCTCCTTCACCTACTTCATCTAAAACGATGGCCTGATTTGGGTGTAACTCCGTGGAATTCACTGTGCCTTTCAGTGGGGATAAAGTAACAGAAGCCGGTCGAGGTGGGGGACTCTTCCTATCAGTGAGAGTGTGCGTAGGCTCCGACATTCTTCTAGTATCCGTGCTACCACTTGTAACATTCGATGAGAGCACCGCCTCGGGGAGATTACTGTGTAACCAAGTCTGCTGCAACGCAGTCTGTTGAAGCGATGCGCTTTGAGTCTGCAAGTAAGAATTATTTAATTTAATGCTTTAATAGCTGAGCACTTTTGTTACCTGTAAAGCTAAGTTACTATTGGGGGCTTTCGAAGGGGAAGTCTGCAGACGCTGGAGTTGCCCCGCAAGTAAATGCGATGGTGGCGGAGGTGGCAACGAAGTACCACCTGTAGTTGCAGTCGATAGCTGACTTGACCGCCTGGAGTTGCCAGTCGAAATGGGATCATAAAACGAACTGGGCCCAGTACCTGGTCTCATACTTGATGCCTGTTAGATACAAAATAAAATATTAATCATGGATCTTGAAGTGAATTGGTTTTCTGAACTGTGCAATAAAATAATCATCACCTGAGAAGCCAAGCTACTTTTCCGGCTCATGTCCCCACTTCTCATACTTCCATAATAACTGCTAACCGTTGAATTACTATCTCTTCGATTTTGGACCTGCGTATTACCCGTAGGTTGCAACCTCTGCTGCAAATCAGTTAATTGTGTTTTGGTTTGTTGAGCCCCGCTCTCAACTTTGAGGTCGGTGATCCTTCTATTGAGGTCAGTTATGCCGAGGTTCTTCCTCTGGCTTGGGCCCAGTGTTTGCAGGGTGGTCACAGTCTTGGCTTGGAGTCGAGCTTTCATTCGGTTGTTACGAGTGAGTCTATCATTTACATTGACACTACCACGATCTGCCCCTCCTATACCTACCATCGCTCTCAATACAACCGGAAGATCATCAATCTACAAAAGAAGAAATTTAAAAACGATTGATTGATTGAATAGGTAAATATCCACCTCCAAGTCTTCGGTATCATAAGGCCAAGTTGTATCATCTAATGGCCCGGTTCTCTGCACTGATGTTGCTACATCACCGGCTACGTCTTCATGACAATTTCCAGCTAACTGAGTTATCCCCAAGGGGCTTCCCTGCTGTTGTCCGGGGGAATTAATATCAGACTGTAATCGAAAGTGTAGTGCAACGGTCTATAAAAATTGTGGCGCTTGGATTTACCTCAGATTTAATACTTGGGCTGCTGAGGCTGGTTGTTTTATGACTCTGCATGTCTTCGCTGCGGGGGCTTGAATCCAAACCACCCGGCCCATCTTCTGATCCACCCTTGTGTTTCTTGTGGGCGTAAAACTCAGGCCCATGTACTGTCTTAACGTGTTTCCTGAGTGAGCTCGGGTCAGTGTATCGTTTTGTACAACCTGGTGCTTTACACACATACGGTTTCTATTTAAAAAGAAAAACAAAAAGAAATGCTTTTACTGGTTGCAAACATTGACGGGGCGCTTGATTTACTCACAGGATTTTCCTACATTGATGATAGCATATTTGACACAGAAGAATTGAATTAAATTGTTTAAAATGGGGGGGGGTGGGGACTTACTTCGTTGCTGTGGGTCCTGTTTTGGTGTTTGGCTCGATCGGAGGCGTTGCTGAAGGCCTTCGAGCATCCGGGGTATTCGCAGGTGTACGGTTTTTCCCCGGTGTGGGATCTTAGATGTGTTTTTAGGTTTTCCAGTCTTGAGTACGCCTTAATGCATCCTTCGAACTGAAAATTAAAACGATTTTTTAAAATTTTTTCAGAACTCCTACCTACCAAAAGCTTTGGAGATATTAAAGAGTAACGTGATTTGAATGCCGCCCTACACAACGAAGCATAGGTATGACCTCAGTAGACATACGCGTACTGTATACGACTGTCTAAGCCATATTGAATTATTTGTTTTTTTTTGTTTCAATTAAATTCTAATAAAACAACTTACCGTGCATTTATGAGGTTTTTCCCCGGTATGCCTGCGCATGTGCACGACCAGCATGTACTGCGCCTTAAAAGGTTTCTCAGCCCTCGAACACCCCTCCCATCGACACACAAAAGACTTCTTGTTAGCGTGAATATGATCATTATTTATATGCTGAAAAAATACCGTCACATTATTACCTTGGGGGTAGCAAAAAGGAACATGCTTACTTTAACCAGCTCGTCCTGCGTTGCAAATTCAGTTCCGCAATCCCTCCAGTGACAGTTCGTTTCGATGAAATCCCCAGGTTCGTCCTTCAAATCGGCAGGATCGCCTTGTCCTTCCGTCGTGTTCAGGCATGCGCCCGTCCCCGCGTTCAACGAGGGCTCCTTCTTTATCCTTTGCTTCCTCACGGCGGCGTTATTGTCGGTTTCGGCCGCCGAAATGACCGTGTCGGCTTTTTTCCGCGTGTCATTAATTAATTGCTGAAATCACGATTTTAAAATCGAAAAGCTGGGTGAACCCCCGACGACTTACCTCAGTCTTAGTAACATTGTGCGGAGAAGAAACGTGCAGAGGGTGATGTCCGAGCGAATACATGGGATGCGGAGGTGCTGGTGCTGGAGGTAGAGGTAGTAATGACCCTGCGCTTCTCATTAAGTGCGCTTGGAGTTGCTGAATGTGGAGACCTGGGTGCATACTAAGAGCCGGACTGATGGCACCTGCTGACAAGTGCCCGTAAGATCCGCTCGCGCTGGATGACCTGGACCCATTTACTATGGACGCCAGGGAATTTGGGGAGAAACGAATCATGGAGTTGATGTCGAACGAATCTGAGTATGGCGAGGATGAGAGGGCCCGTTTTCTGGACTGTCGCAGGCTTCCGGGACGTGGACTATTTAACCTTGAACCTGTGAAATGAAGTTGAATCGAAAAATTCCAGAAAAAATGAGCGTCTTCTATACCATCTATACTGAAGGGAAACTCTGTGCTAGCTAGGGTCGATGCAGGGTGCAGTTCTGTGAGTCCTCTTGCACTAAGGTATTCAGGAGAAAGGCCCAGACCTGCAAATGTAAAAGAAATGGTTCGCATTGATATTTCCCAATTTTCATTTGCAGTATTTTTTTAAATATTAGTTTGAACTCCAGTTCAACTGAACTAAGTTCTTGTTTTGATTTCGGTTCAACGTCTCAACGAGTGCGTTGCTTCATCTTTGATTGAGAAACATATATTTCATTCTCAATATCGTTTATTTTTGATCTTAATTGAAATTAATAGTAAAACATTGGTCCTAAGTATGTGACATGTTCTGCTGGTACACTGCTGGTTTTATTATCAAAAATAGACAGTTTGCCTTGAATAAGTCATTTACAAGATATTGAGTGAGTGTGAATAAGCAAATATAAAATAAATTTTCAAGATCCCGTAAAAATAATTTTGATTCAGCGGTTATGGTAAACCCTAAGGTCATCTACTCTCTGATGATGGCTTATACAGTTTGACCAAAACTCTTTCGACCTGTTGCCGTGGTTGCACGGTTGCAAGTATTGACTTTTTTAGTTAATTCTGTTAATTCTGTTTTCTCTGCTGCATTTTTTTCCGTTATTTTTAATCCTGTCTAATGCATTGCATTTTCTATAATAATATTAAATGGAGCTTTGAACATCGAAACGTTGAACAGAAAATTGTACTGAAACTGAAACCTTGAACAGAAAATTTTCTTTAACTTAAATAGTAATGGAGGTTGTAGACATTCCTGGCTTAGCCCTTTCGGAATCTCGACTTCGTTTCAATGCATCCATTTTCTGAATTTTTTGTTTTATTGTCTTCAAAACTGCTTACAAGAGGAAAGATCTTTAGGAGAGTTCAAAAAGTTCAAAAAGAAAAGTTTATTCAATTGGTGAAGTTAATGTGAAATCTCAATTAACAATTTAAAAACTTCTTTTTGGAGTTTGGAACTTTTCCAACGCATTAAACATATTCTTCTTGTCGTATGTGATTTTTAAGTCAATAATGTCCGAAAGTACATGTTCATAACAAGTTACCAGAAGAAGAACGGAAGAATTTGGTATGTGGGTGGTATTCTTCCAGCTTTCGCTTTATTACAGTTCCTTACACACCACATCTAATGACAAGAGGTCTCGTTGGTGCAGCAGTTTGATGAGTTTCCTTTCTCATATGGGTGCGGGGCTAAGATTATTGCTTCCTTCCAAGATGTTGGTAATTTTCTGTTCGCACTTACTTTCCTGCTAATTCTATATTTGTTTTGGCTTGGTCTTCTCATGTCTGCCTTTTTCTTCTTTGTAAAGTCGATAGCTTATGGCTTTTTTTCTAGTACCAATGTCACTTATGATTCTACAGTAAATTTTCTTCATTACAAGCAAGAGTCTTGGTTGATACCCTTTTTCCCGTTCCTCATACCTTTGTAGATACTTCAGTCACGTCTTTCTTCTTAAATATTTCTTAATTTTCTCTGTTTTCTATTCTTGGTATTGTCTTCTTTGATTCCTGCATAATTTTTCCTCTGTTTACCTTCTTTTTGTAAGGTTCGTTTAATAAATATTTGCAAAACTGCATTGATCTCTCTCTCAATCTTTTTTTGTTCCTTTATTTTCTTATCTTGTTTTATCCTTGCGGACGATATTTTTTGTTGAAGATTGTATTTTGCAGTTTTTCTTCCGTTCTCTTTGCTTTTTTCTCTGTAACACCTTTTCTCATTTCATTCGATTTTCCTCTATTCTCTACCCTTCTTTTTCTTTACAAAGAAGATATTTTTTTGTTTATTCTTCCAAAGTGTTGTTTCCATTTTTAAAATATTGCTTTCGCTCTATATTTAATGATTTATTATCATAGGCAATAGTCTTCATAGACCCTCTAGGACAAATCTTTGTGGAAGCTTCTTTTTGAACCTCTCTATCATTTTCTCTACTTTCTTTCTGGTATCATTTTTTTCCGCTTCTGTGCAATCTCTTCATCTATTCCCTGCTCTTTTCGTTTCAGTGATTGTGCGAAAGTTTCTTCTTGTTTCTTCATTAAACCTTCTTTTTACTTTATTATTGTAGACAACAGTTTTGGTTGGTTGATCCTCTTTCTCCTGTTCTCCACACCTTTGCAGAAATTCCATAAATTTTTATTCCGGAACCTTTCTTTCATTTCCTTTTCGTTCAATAACTTCTTTCTTCGTTATTTTTCCTCTTTAGGCGGCAGTTTTGGTTGGTTGATGCCCTTTTTCTTCTTTTCTATATGTTTTTCTTCTTAATCCTTTCTTCCATTTCCTCTACTTTTTCTCTACGTTCAATGATTGCTCGTAATGGTGATTCCATCTTCAACTTCTTCTTGTCCCGTTTAGGTAACAGCTTTGGTTCATCGATGTACTTCTTCCTGTTTTTCATGTCTACGGAGAAATTCCTACTATTTTTCTTGTTGAACCTTTCTTCCATTTTCTCTACTATTTGCTTTTTGTTTAGTGACTAATTGTAATGGAAATTCTGTCTCGATATTTTTCGTTGAAGATTGTAATCTGCATTTTTGCAGTTTTACTTCCGTTCTCTTTGCTTTTTTCTCTGCAACACCTTTTCCCATTTCATTGGATTTTTCTTCTATTCTCTACCCTTCTTTTTTTTTACAAATGAGATAATTTTTTGTTTATTCTTCCAAAGTGTTGTTTCTATTTTGCTTTCACTGTATATTTAATGTTTTATTATCATAGGGAAAAGTCTTCGTTGACCCTCTAGGCCATACCTTTGTGGAAGCTTCTTTTTGAATCTCCTCTCTATCATTTTCTCTATTTTCTTCCTCGTATCATTTTTTTCCGCTTCTGTGCAATCTTTTCATCTGTTTCCTGCTCTTTTCGTTTCAGTGATTGTGCAACAAAGTTTCTTCTTGTTTAATTCTTATTTTTGCTTCATTATTGCAGAGAACAGCTTTGGTTGGTTGATGCTCTTTTTCCTGTTCTCCACACTTCTGGAGAAATTCCATAAGTTTTTATTCCGGAACCTTTCTTTCATTTTCTTTTCGTTCTATAATTACTCGCAATAATGGTGATTACACTTTGATAGAAAGTCTTCTTCTTCTTTCTTCGTTATTTTTTTCCTCTTTAGCCAGTTTTGGTTTGTTCATACCTTTTTTCTTCTTTTCTATATCTATCTTTCTTCTTAATCCTTTCTTCCATTTCCTCTACTTTTCCTTCTCTTTTTTTAGCTTTGATTCATTGATGTTCTCCTTCAATCCACGGAGAAATTTCCAATATTTTCTTCTTGAACCTTTTTTTTTTCATTTTCTCTACTTTTGCTCTTTGTTCGGTGACTACTTGTAATGGAAATTCTATCTTGAAAAAGGACATTCTCGTTGCTTCCTTGAATATCTTCTTTTAGTCAACAGCTTTGATTGGTTGGTGCTATTTTCCTGTTCTCCACGATTTTGGCGAAATTCCTAATGTTTTTCTTTTATGAAACTTTTTTCTACTTCCTCTACAGTTTCCTATTCGTTTAGTAACTGCTTGCAAATGGGGATTCCATTTCGACAAAGCGCACTTTTGTTCCTTTATTAAACGTGTTCTTTTAGACTAACAGCTTCCATTGGTTGATGCCCTTTTTCTGTTCTCCAATTCTTTGAACAAATTCCTAATGCTTTTCTTCGTAATCCTTTCTTCAATTTCCTCTTCGTTCGTAATGGTGATTCCAACTCTATAGAGTATCTTCTTGTTGCTTGAATAAATATCTTCTTTTAAGCAACAGCTTTGATTGATGTTTTCCTCTTGAACTTTTCTTTCATTTTTTCTATTTTCCCAGTGACGATTTTCTTCATCATTTTTTCTTCGCAAGGCTGTTGCTTTCTGTGGAAGTGTGGTTTCCACTTCTGCAATGTTTCTATTTTTTCTTCCTTCAATTTTCCTTTCTTTTTTTTAATTTTTACGAACGACAGCTTTGTTGATGCCTTTTTTTGTGTTTTTACAGAAGTTTCTTTTTCGCTTCTTATCGTTTTTTTCTACTTCTAAAAAAAATGTTCACCAGGTCGGAGCTGGTGAACGTTTCTAAAGTTCTCTTTTGCTGAAAATTATATCTTATGAAAATATACTCTCGCCGTAAAGGCGCCATAAATTCAGTGTCAGTAGTAATTACGCTGCCGACAAGTAAAAAAAATATATAAATAAAAAAAAAATGTTTTAGTACATCCCGAGCCCGTACATTTATTTCAGTGAAAGCTATAAACTAAGTCGAACCCGGGTTGTTTAATTAGGCAATTAAAGTTTTGCGTTAATTTTAAAACGACGAACGGAAGGGACCCCTCGCTTGCCTCCGAAGAAAAGAGCCAGGCAGAAGAAGCAAGAAAAGAGAAGATGAGAAACGAGATAATTTAAACATCCGAATATAATTAATGAGACGAGTTTGTTGACGTTTCTCAGTCAATCAGTCAGTTTTATTGCGCGTGTCGCTGCCGCAATAGACCAGTTAAGCTTTCTTTAATAAGAAGCGAACGTCTCTGCTTCGTTTGTTATAATGTAGATGTCTCCGTGCGCTCTATTTTAAGCCGTCGGTTATCTCGCCGGTTATTTCAGTACATCCTGTCCCTGTTTTGATGAAAAGCGCGCTTTATTTCTTTTCTTTATGGACACGTGCTGATTTGTCGAACGCCTATCGCCTGTCTGCGTAATAAATGCTCGTCTCGATAGTAAAAACGACCATTGAAATACTTTGATAAAAGCAATAACGGAAACAGACAGGGAGGCCATGAATATAATATATTTACGATTTTTTCTTAATTTAAAAGAAACTTTTAGTTTAGCACATTAGGATTGGTAACACTGACCTCAATATTACAAAAGGAAATGACAGTTGAGAGTTTTTATTAAAGACAAAAAGGCAATCGATTGTTTAACAAATGCAAGAAACAAAAGACTAAACGGTCGACGGTTTTTTTTGCGTCAAGAAGTAAGATTTTGTATTAAATATTTAACCTAAGCACATTAGGATTGGCAACACTGATCTCAACATAAAAGACCATTAAAATTAAAATTACAAACGAAAACGATGGGTTTTGTAAAAAAACTTAAACAAAAGGTTTAACAAATGTAAAAAACAAAAAAATAAACGGTCGACGGTTCCTTTACGTCAAGAAATTAAATGTTTAACTTAAGCACATTAGGATTGGCAACATTGATCTCAACATTAAAGACCATTAAAATTAGAATTATAAAAGAAAACGACAGTTGATGGTTTTTTGTTTAAAACTTAAAGAAAATGAGATCGATTGTTTAACAAATCTAAGAAACAAAAGAATAAATGGTCGACGATTCCTTTACATCAAGAAATTAAATGTTTAACTTAAGCACATTAGGATTGGCAACACTGACCTCAACATAAAAGACCGTTAAACTAAAATTACAAAAGAAAATGATAGTCGATGGTTTTTGTTAAAAATTTAAACAAAAGGGGATAGATTGTTTAACAAATGCAAGAAACAAAAGAATAAACGGTCGACGATTCCTTTACGTCAAAATCAAGATTTTGTATTAAATATTCCAGTTAAGCACATTAGGATTGGCAACACTGATCTCAACAAAAAAGACCGTTAAAATTAAAATTACAAACGAAAACGATGGGTTTTGTTAAAAAGTTAAACAAAGGTTTAACAAATGTAAGAAACAAAAGAATAAACGGTCGACGGTTCCTTTGCGTCAAGAAATAAGATTTTGTATTAAATATTGAACTTAAGCACATTAGGATTGGCAACACTGATCTTAACATAAAAGACCGTTAAAATTAGAATTATAAAAGAAAACAGTTGATGATTTTTGTTAAAAACTTAAACAAAAGGAGATGGATTGTTTAACAAATGCAAGAAACAAAAGAATAAACAGTCGACGATTCCTTTGCGTCCAGAAATTAAATGTTCTACTTAAGCACAGTAGGATTGGCAACATTGACCTCAACATAAAAAAAGATCGTTAAAATTAAAATTACAAAAGAAAACGACAGTTGATGGTTTTTGTTAAAAACTTAAACAAAAGACGATCGATCGATTGTTTAACAAATGCAAGAAACAAAAGAATAAACGGTCAAGGATTCCTTTACATCAAAATCAAGATTTTGTATTAAATATTGAACTTAAGCACATTAGGATTGGCAACACTGATCTCAACATAAAAGACCGTTAAAATTAGAATTATAAAAGAAAACGACAGTTCATGATTTTTGTTAAAAACTTAAACAAAAGACGATCGATCGATTGTTTAACAAATGCAAGAAACAAAAGAATAAACGGTCAAGGATTCCTTTACATCAAAATCAAGATTTTGTATTAAATATTGAACTTAAGCACATTAGGATTGGCAACACTGATCTCAACATAAAAGACCGTTAAAATTAGAATTATAAAAGAAAACGACAGTTCATGATTTTTGTTAAAAACTTAAACAAAAGACGATCGATCGATTGTTTAACAAATGCAAGAAACAAAAGAATAAACGATTCTTTACATCAAGAAATAAATTAAATGTGGTAATTTCAGTCGAATTTCTTTGTTCTTCGTAAAAAAATAACAAAACACGATCAACTATGAAACAAAATGACAAGGTTCTGGTATGTATAAGAATAATTGCCATTTGCCACCGAGACACAAAACAAAAAAATAAAAAACAAAATACGATCGATGATAGAAAAGAAACTTTCGAATATCGTTTTTGTTTTTTGGTCCAAAAATGACAATAATTGATCGTTATTCCCTTTTTTCATTTTCTTCTTTCCGTATTTTGCCAAAGAAAACAAAAAATGCGATTTTTCTGCTTGCTAAACAGTGCTGCCAACTTTCTCTCCCCAAATATTCCTAAAAGGTGTTCTTAGAGTATTTTTTTTTGGAGATACCTTTAAGGTGAGTTGACAACTGACAGCTGATCAGCTGATTGTTATAAAAGCTTATTTACATTTATGCAGAAATTGTTGTTTGTGTTTTATTTATAACAATAAATATATTGTATAAATTTTTATCTTTACAATCATTCGTGAGTTTTGAGTCTTATTCCATAAATAGTTTTTGGAAAAATAGGGATATTTAATACTAATTTAGGGGATTTTCAACTAATTAGGGGAAAAATTCACCAAAGAGTTGACAACACTTGGCGAATTGGCTAATTATTTTATGACATACTTAATCTTTAAATTATTTTCAAACTAAATCACTAGATTGTCACTAAATCGGTCATGAAATCACTATATTTTTGACACGTCTGAATTCATTAGAAGTTGCTTGAAATTTCAACTGAAAATCACCAAAACTAGTGACAAAATCACTAAATTGGCAAAACTGTGAACAATAAAGAACGGCGCGACGCTTTCGAGACGACCTCATTGAACGTCGCAAGTAAGATTAGAAAACATTCAGTTTTTGCTGATTTCTTTTTAACACCCCGTATATGTAATTGTAGGAAAAAGTAATTTGAGTTATTTTAGTACATTTGGCTTTTCTAAATTACTTTATTTCTTATTGATTTTTATGGTAGGTACTTACTGAAAGCTTTCAGGTTTCGTTCCGTTTGTGTTTCTGGCGAAAGTGCCTCTCGCCAAACTGAACGATAAAGAACGTCGCGGCGCTTTCGGCACGACCTCACCGACACGGCAGCTCATTAAACGTCGCAAATAAAATCGGAAAAACGTAACCGTCTCGTTCATTAGAAACAGATGTAGGTGAGTACTGGAATTCTTGACGATTTACTTAATGAACCGTTGCCCTCGCTATTTTCAGTTCGTAGAGCGCGCGCGTTGGTCGGCTGGGATTTAATTTTAAACATCTGAATATCGGCGCAAGAACACACGTCACGCACATGTATGTTTACAATCGACCAAGTGAACATTTTTTACGGCGCTCTTTTTTTCGTCTTGTTAAAAGGAAATTAGACGCGCGCCTATTAAATGAACTAACTGTTTGTAAATTTCGAAACGAAACGGAACGAAAAAGCTCCAGTTCTAAAATTATTCATTGATTTATATAAATATTGTATGTAGTTCCATTCATCATACATATTCATACATTTTACTGATGTCAGAGGCGCAGAGAAAGCACAGAACAACTTTGAACTCAAGAGACAATAATAAAAATGGAAATATGCAATAAAGACATGGAATTAGGGCAATAAAAGCATACTTAGAGAAATCAGTTTTAGCCCCTCACGCTTAGTTATTTAAAATTATCTTTGCGAAACTTGTAAATGTAAATTAGGTTGCTCTATTGCTTTGAGGATATCATTTCGATCAAGTCTTTGAGCAACGGAGTAATACATAATTTTGTGTCCAATATTACGCATTATTTCACAATATTACACAGTATTATACAAGATTACACAGTATTATACAATATTACGCAATATTATACATACACATATGTATATTTCTGTAGAAATGTGCAATGCAAATAGGTAGTACATTTATATTGCATAATGTGAGGCAGTTTTCACCGATTCTTTGATGTGATTCAGATAAAAATTAATGAATATTTTGCTTATTTACTTGTTTTAATGGGGGGACGTAAGTAAAAGCCTATCTAGCAAAATTGGAGGCATATACAGAATCAGTGGCACAAAATTACTCTAAAATCCTTGGCAACAAAATCACTGTTCTCTAGTTTCTAGTTACATTTTAACTTCTTTTTGATTGCTTTGGGGATGACTCCTTGATTAAGTGATCTAAGTCTTTGGTATTTTTCTTTCAACGTGCAACTGTGATATGTTTTCTAAATGAAACTTTATAGAACGTTTCTGATTTAGACCAGAATCCTCTGCTGCTCTGAGGATGTCACTTCCTAAGGGGATTAATGGCACTATTTTAGTTGGTAAGTCCAAAAGCCTAAACCCTTTCCACCTTTTATTTATTTTTTACTTAATCTATGAGGTAGGGGCTTCCCTATATTTCCTAAATTTATTGCAATGACAGTCCAATAGAAAAAGTCAAAAACACGAAGAGAACATCACTTTGTTTATCACGTTTGGAGTAAACGTTGATTCAGTAAACATACATATGCCGGTGTTGTAAGCATAACCAACTGATATCACTTACTTTACCTGATGTTTTGTTATGAGTAATGACGTGCCTTGCTTTATGCTATCTTAAGTCCTGGCCAACTCCAAACCTGGGAGTTTTATATTATACAGCACGGGTTACCGGTTCGGCAAACCCCCTTACGGATTTCATTGTAGTACAATGAAGGCCATACACTTTGGGCAATAAGAGCATTAGTTAGAAAGATAGTATTTAGCGCCCCATTAGTTATAGTTTTAAGCTCAGTTTATCTAAATATTAGAAAAATATCGCAACTCTCTTGCTTAATACAATTCTCAATAGCATGTGACAGAGCATTTTATTTCCGATCTCTTATTTTTCTCTCTTTCCATAGGATTTTGTTATCCCAGTCTCCTCTGCTAGTCCTCAAGAAGAAGAGTAGCTTGAGCATCTAGAAATGATGGATAAAAATCGAGGACTAAAAGCTGACGACAATAAACAAAATCCAAAGACAATGAGAAATAAAAAGATCTAAAATGAGAAGACAAGGAAATTAGAGAAAAAAGATGAGTGGATGAAAAGGAGGAGGAAAATCGTGGAAATTCTAATGCCAAAGAAGGAAGATTTAGGAAAAGACGGATGGAAAACTAAATTGAAACCAAAAGTTGCCTATTAGAAGATAAAGAAAAAGTCAATAACATCCAGAAGAAGACAAGACAGCTGGGACAACTTCGACAAAAACAAAAAAATATCTAGAATGAGATGGAATGGTTTATGAAGAAAAGGAAATCTTGAAGATAATGAATGAAACAAAAACCTAGAGAAAGATGGATGGATGCTGTTGAGGGAAAAAATGGGGAAATGCATTTTGAAATCCTAAGGTCAAAGAGCAAAGGTGGATGCAAGGCTAAATTGAGTATGGAAAGAGGTGAAATCGAGGAATAAAAAGTGATGACTTAAAGAAAAATGTCAAAAGCCAATGAGAAATAATAAAATCTAGAATGAGATGGATGGATTTGAGAAGAAGGGAACCTTAATCAGAGAATGATGGCTGAATTAGTCTGGAAAAAAGAGGAAAAGCATTTTCACACGGAATTCTAAGACCAAAGGGCAAGAAGAAGATTTAGGAAAAGATGGATGGATTGAAAGCGGAAGTTGCCTAATTGGAGGGATAAAAAATGAAGACGTTTAAAAAAAAGGCCAACACAATGAGAAAGGGAAAGATTCAAAATGAAATGGATGGGATTTGAGAAGAAAAAAGAATTGTAATAGCAAAAAGCCTGTCAAAACCCTAGAGAGACAGGCGGATGGCTTACTGTTGAAAGACAAGGAGTAAAATTAATGGTACAGCGAAAATCCTAAAGCCTTAAGACTCAAAAAAATTGAATGAAAGACCCTATGAAGCTCTTGGAAGAGAATAGAAAGTGTATTCACATTTATTTACACAAAACTACGATTAGTTTAGAGCTAGGGCATTGGAAGTAGAAAAAGCTCAAGTTCTAAAATAATTAATAGATTTTTGAGTTCCCATTGTTGATCTTTCATACAATTTTCGAATGATAAATCGGGCACAGAGGAAGAACACTAGCGTGATTGAAAGCACTCTTAAGATCAATAAAAGTAGAATGAGATGGATGGATCTGAGAAGAAAAGGAAGCCTTAATCAGAGAATGATGAACGAATTACGTCTGGAAAAAAGAGGAAAAGCATTTGCAAGCGGAAATTCTAAGGCCAAAGGACAAGAAGAAGACCTAGGAAAAGATGGATGGATTGAAAGCGGAAGTTGCCTAATTGGAGGGATAAAAAATGGAGACGTTTAAAGATAAAGGCCAAGACAATGAGAAAGCGAAAGATTCAAAATGAGATGGATGGGGTTTGAGAAGAAAAAGGAATTCCAATAGCAAAAAGCCTGTTAAAACCCTAGAGAGACAGGCGGATGGCTTACTGTTGAAAGACAAGGAGTAAAATTAATGGTACAGCGAAAATCCTAAAGCCTTAAGACTCAAAAAAATTGAATGAAAGACCCTATGAAGCCCTTGGAAGAGAATAGAAAGTGTATTCACATTTATTTACACAAAACTACGATTAGTTTAGAGCTAGGGCATTGGAAGTAGAAAAAGCTCAAGTTCTAAAATAATTAATAGATTTTTGAGTTCCCATTGTTGATCTTTCATACAATTTTCGAATGATAAATCGGGCACAGAGGAAGAACACTGGCGTGATTGAAAGCACTCTTAAGATCAGTATTTAGCGCCTAGCCAATTAAAGCCATGGAAAAACGAAACTTTAAGTTGGCATAAGCTAAGTTAAGTTTTATGAAATAAAAAGATTTTTTTTTGATAAAACCTATTCACACATTATTTACATCCGCATCACCCAACACATGCAAGACCTGCTGCGTACATCTGGTCCGGTGAAATATATAGACGTAATCTATTTCAGTGCACTTTAAAATGTTTAATGGCTTATTTTATCACTGTTTTCAAGTTGTCTAACGCTGTCAGTTTTCAAACGAAACTGAAAGCGGCCGGGGCACCTAATTAATGTTAGCAATATTTCGCAGCGTGTATTCAGAGCCTAGCAGCCTTTTATTTAAACGCACCAACAAGGCTTTCTCTTTTTGCTTTCGTTTTCTTTTTGTATTTTTAGTCAAACTTCCTTGTAGTAATTAATCAGATAATTAACACAAAATATTTAATTTTTAATTCAAATGGAGTACAAGTAGAACGTAGAAAAATTGTTACGTGCAACTAATTACATTTTTTTAATATTGCATACAGGGTGTACCAAACATATAATATTTACTATAATTAACGTTTTTATTCCACGATGAATACACAAAGAAATTCACTGTGTTTAAACACAATGCATTTAGGTCAGTCAATAAACGCAAGGTGCGTTTTGAAATAAAATACAGAACAGACGAAATAGTTCAGTACAACAATACCTTCTTTTAGCTACTTTTATTGCCAGTGAAAATAATCAAGCTGCAATTTTATCGTCCGATATAAAATAAGTCCCCGGCTTTTACCGAACGGATTGCAACACAATGGGTTGCGTGGTCGTCGACGTCGGGATCCAATAAAAAAAAAAAAAAGAAAAACGTAAGAAGCCGAATTGTAAATTACCGAAAATATTGAAATGTATATATTACGTTACTGTCAAGCGGGTTAAAAATAAAAATGCGCCACATTCGAGTTTACGCGGCGCGCAAGCAAAACAAACACGGAGAGAATTGAAATAAACTGTAATATGCTAGCAATAATAAATGGAGCCCTAGTAAAATAAATCATTAATGTAACAGACATAAATATTACTCAATGCGTTCGGATACACGTACATTTTATTTGTTGTTCGATGTTTTAATACTAAGCGCACAGGAAAAATAACACGCGCGAGAAATGCCGCCGCGTACGGTTGTAAAAGGAGGTGATGAATTGCTTGGAATTGTTGTCACGTCTAGTAGGTTCTTCAGTTTCGATGAAAAAAAGGAGTAATTTGAACATAGGGGTTGGTATAAAGGACTCGCCGTCGACGAGAGATTTTTGAGGGTCGTCACATCCGGCTACATTATTTTAATTTTCCTTTTCAAATCATGTAATTCTAAATACAAAGTTCAGGTCGTGTCAATGTTTGTAATCAAATACATGCTGTAACTTTAACTTTTGTTAACATTTGGCAATTATTTGTATTAATATTATTAAGTAAAATAATGATAAACGAGTCGAATGTAAGTATTCAAATTTGCACGCCTCCGTTTTACACAGGATGCTTCAAAATACAGAGCTATAATAATAGTAATAACTCAGTAAGTGCAAGTAAATTATGTTTTATGTATTTTGCTTGCACCTTCGTACTAATTTAACTAGCAGATAGAAATATCTCGGAGATAAAATCTGTCAAAGTAATTCTGCGTTTCTTCATACTTCTTTAAGTACCAATTAAAGTTAAGTAACACACTTCGGGAAATAACTAACAGGTATTTTTAACTGAAAGGTTAATATCTGCACGTTTTCCATTTTATGAAGTAATCGGGCATTGGACTTTCAATTTTGTCGTGTATGAGAAGTTTTCCCAATTTTTCTTAAAACAAATCCTTTTGCCAAAAATACACATACCATGTGGCTCTAAAAATCATAAATCATTTAAATGAAATCGAGCTTCTTAGCATGATTTCAATTTTATTTATTCATTAGTTCATCGCCATATTTTATCAAATATGATTCCAGTTGAAGCAGCTGCAGTTTCCAAAATGTTTGTAGTCCTTTGGAAAATAATGATCCGATAGAGGACAGTGACAATCTGGCAAACAGATTGTCCAGCAAACGTACATCATTCAGAAGTCCACCTTACTCAGGGTTGATAAAAATCATGATTTTCATTGATTTTTTTTTTAATTTTTATTATATTTTTACATAGAAAATGCAATAATTGACATTAACAATAACGAATATTTGAAAATAACAATAACGACTAAGATACGTCTTGTTCAAACATGCAAATGAAATAACGTAGCAGTAAATAAGGTTGCACCACCTTGCACTTTCATATAAACAAAAGAAATTCCTGTCAGAACTTGAAAATTCGTTTTCATAATACAGGGATGACGCGAGATGTCGCTACTTTCTAGTCTACATCGCGAACGTGTGCTGCGTAACGATAACGAGTAATAAAGTGTGTAATGTTCATAACAGTGCATAAAAGTCTCTATATTGATATGTCTTCTCATAAAATGGCTTGGAGCATATTAATTGCATTTCAGATCGCTCCATCTGGATCTCTTATACTAAGCCTGGATTTGTGGGTGAGCTCCAGTTAGAAGAATTCGAATTCCCTACTCGATTACTTGCTATATTCTGGAAGACATCCCACACCAGTCGTTCTAGCTTCAAACAATCACCTTTTGGGCTAAGTCTACTTGGAAACTAAAACTTTCAATAAAAGGACACACTGTATATCGCCTTACGGTTCTATTCTTAACCACTATACCTACTAAATCTGGATTTGTGAATGAGAATATATGGCTCCAATTAATATGATTAGTATGGCTCCGATTTTCATCCTTACTAGTCAATACCTTCTAAGGAGGAATAGGGTTTGGCTTTCCCAAATCTTCTCCAATCAATCTTAAAAGTGAAGTCAACTTATTCCTAAGAGCGATTTATTATGCTCTCAATATAATAAGGCGTCCCCTCTTACTTGATAATGTCAGTTTTTGAGACGCTTTGTAAATAAACGTAACTCCAGAAGTCGTGACACTACATGAAATTACACCAGATACCCTTTATTTATGGGGTCCAATTTTTTGTGGCTTTCGGCCATTTTGTACAAGATGTTGCTAATTTTTCCCACAGTGAGAAAGTAGCTGAATTTATCGTGTGGTGTTATGGCTTTAAAATGTTTCGCAGGCTCATACAGTATAGTTTTTCAATGTTCCGTTCTGTTTCGTGAATAACATGCTTTACGACGGAAGAAGAAGAAGCGTTTTCTTTTAAAAAGTTTACAAATACTAAGACTATTGCCTTTCAGGAAACTAAATAACGGTTTCTTCCTTAGAATTTGTTCTAAATAAAAAAATATAACACAATTAAAAACACCTTTTCCAAAATGGCGACGTATTTGAAAATCGAATCGAGGAAGAGACAATGTGAGACACTACTATGTGTTATTTTGAATTTAAAAGAAGAAAATATGGGCTCCCAGAGCTTAACGAGCTTAATTATAACTTTTTATTTTTTATGTTTTATTTCATTAGCTTTGTGATCTATTTGTCAAATTGATTAAAATCGAATTGAAGATATTTTAATTTTGTGACGACTGCGTCAAATTTTTGAAAGACATTGGCCGCCAATCTTTTTGCTCTCGCGTCGTACCTAAAAGTTTTAATTACTGTCGGTATTTAATTTATAGCGCCTTACATATTATTTTATTGAAAAAACTATATAACTACAAAATGGTATTTAATGTCCTTTTAAGTTCTTATGCATCAGGCGTGCGGGTTCATAATCATAAATTTTTGATAGGGAGATTAAGATTAAGTTCACGTTTCAAAAGCTCCTTAATAGCGTACATTAATCCTGTTATAAAATGCTCAACATCAGATTAGATCCATATTAATAAGCGAACATAAATTACATAGTTTTTAATAGACTGAGATATTAAATAGGACGCATCAATAAAGCTTTAATTTTATGGCGTTCAACCTTGTTTGGAATCAAGCTGAGAGAATGTCGTGTCATTTTATTAGATATTAAAATATCGAACGGGCAGGCTCTAAAAAATGACACTCGGACGTTTACTGTCCGTATTATACTAATAAAGGTTTAAATATAGAAAGTTCTTATCTTTATGCCTGGGATGTTCCCTTCATTTCGCGAGCGTCAATTGGCAGTTATCCTCATTAAAATTTGGTACAATTCACCGTGGTAATTAAAATGCTAATTAGCGATAATAATAACATCATTATCCACTCTCGGATGGGTGGTTAAGCTCGATTCGGTCGACGAAGAAAAGGAAGAAAGCAACTTTGCGGAGATGATTGGCTTCTTGTAACCATCCCATTTGGAAAAGAAGAAATCGGATTCGCTTGCATGCCAATGATTGCTGGTACGTAATGATAATGTTTGGACGAAAAACTCACCGTGAATTGAATTGGTGGTTGAATGCTGCAGTGAGTAGAGGTACTCCATGTGGGGTGGCAAGCGATAGGCGGGATGCAGCTCCCTGCCCAGCAGCTGGAGACCGCCTCCAGGGCTACTGCTAACTCTGTAATAACAACAATAAAATTTAACAACGTAATTAATGACGTTCGTTATATGTATACAGTCATAAAGCAAGCAAACCAGAATTAATTCTCTTTACTACTAAACTCATATCTTCATTTTCTTCATTTAAAAGGCAGGAAAATTGGTTATCCTTGGTTACGATAGGATTAAACAAAACTTAAGCTTCTTTAGTTTTTTTTTACATATACTTCTTAAAATCAACTAAAAATATTAAGTTAATTCCTTAAAAATTTCGATTTGATTTTAATCTGAAGCAGTGACGTAATTTTTTTTATTGTCTGCACTACGTAATCTATTTTATTAGTTCGAAGGACAAGACGAAATTACGCAATTGTCAACATAGCAAAACAAAACATGATTAAGAATGTGAGGTATTTGTTAAGTTGTCCGGTGGCTATTGTAATTTATGCTAAGCAATGTAAATAAAAACTTTTACCGTCTACGGTTTTTTATACCACGGGAATACATTCGTCTGCTTCATTCATTTTCGTGCTACCTACTCGTATTTTATACCTACACTCATTCATCTTTAGAAACGTTTTTCTTTTGGGACATTAAAATCGACCGAAAACGTATGTGGCGATCGACAGTAGCATACTCAAACAGGGCATCAAAGAATAGGGCGGACAGTCAAATAAAAATCAGCGGTTACCTCAATGAATATTAGAGTTAATTTCTTCAAATAGACTAAGAAGAGGAACATCGAGGAATCCATGGTAACCTCAATGAATATCGGAGTTGACTTCCTCAAATAGGAGAAAAATAGTAATCTAAGGAAGAGTTGGAACGACGAGTGAACCTGGCCATGAATATTGAGTTGATTTCCTCAAATATTACATGAAGTAATTCGATAGAGAGTTTAAACTTGGCCTCAAAAATAATGAATCAACGGTTACTCAATAAATATTGGAGTTGACTTCCTCAAACAGGATAAGGAAAAGCAATCTGAGAAAAAGTTGGAACGATAAAGTGAACCTGGAATTCGAGGATGGGGTGGAACCTGACCAACCACACTTGTCTTTATTTCGGCTTTTTATTTTTTTATTCTGTTCACTGAAGCCTTTGCAGAAAACTCGGAAACTATTCCTTGACGTTCCGAAATATTTTTATTGGTCATGTACGTAACACAACAAATGGCACGTTTAAAAAAATAAATGAATAAAAACGGAAAGCAGAAATGACAGAAATTCCTTACAAAAGCCAGAAGAAAAACATCTGCGAATAATGTGAGCGCACGTTTATAGAATGAAGAAGAAGAAGAAGGGGATAACGAAACAACAGGAGTTAATCTTAAAGAGAAGCTCAAAGTTAGAAGAAGAATAACACAATTGGAGAAAAAAGGAAAGCCTGAATGAAATGGCATTAAGTAGAGGGCAGTAGACGATCTGGGTGGAGCCCACCTCGACGCTTATAGTATGAAGAAGAAGAAGGAGATAACGAAACAGTAGGAGTTAATCTTAAAAGAAGCTCAAAGTCTGAAGAAGAATAACACAGTTGGAGAAAAAGGAAAGCCTGAATGAAATGGCAACAAGTAGAGGGCAGTAGACGATCTGGGTGGAGCCCATCTCGACGCTTATAGAATGAAGAAGGAGATAACGAAACAGTAGGAGTTAATCTTAAAGAGAAGCTCAAAGTTAGAAGAAGAATAACACAATTTGAGAAAAAAGGAAAGCCTGAATGAAATGGCAACAAGTAGTGGGCAGTAGACGATCTGGGTGGAGCCCATCTCGACGCTTATAGAATGAAGAAGGAGATAATGAAACAGTAGGAGTTAATCTTAAAGAGAAGCTCAAAGTTAGAAGAATGATAACACAATTGGAGAAAAAGGAAAAGCCTGAATGAAATGGCAACAAGTAGAGGGCAGTAGACGATCTGGGTGGAGCCCACCTCGACGCTTATAGTATGAAGAAGAAGAAGGAGATAACGAAACAGTAGGAGTTAATCTTAAAAGAAGCTCAAAGTCTGAAGAAGAATAACACAGTTGGAGAAAAAAGGAAAGCCTGAATTAAATGGCAACAAGTAAAGGGCAGTAGACGATCTGGGTGGAGCCCATCTCGACGCTTATAGAATGAAGAAGGAGATAATGAAACGGTAGGAGTTAATCTTAAAGAGAAGTTCAAAGTTAGAAGAAGAATAACACAGTTGGAGAAAAAAGGAAAGCCTGAATTAAATGGCAACAAGTAGAGGGCAGTAGACGATCTGGGTGGAGCCCAACGTCGACGCCCTTTAGAAGAAAGGAAAAAACACAGCTTGCACAATTGAAAAATATTGTCTTCACATTCATATACCACCATAAGTTCAAAGAATTTTGCAAACTTCATATGAATATTGATTTTACGTCCCACTTTGCCCCTTCCAGTTCATTTAATGAGAAGAAACGAAGATATCTGAAGAATAAGAGGAATCAAAAACAAAAGAAGATCGAAAATATTGAATGTGATTTAAAATGTTGAAGTTGATTTTCTCAAATAGATCAAAAAGAAGTAATCCAATGAGGAGTTGAACCCATGGAGCGAACTTGGTCATAAAAATTGGATTCTTCTAGCAAGACAAGACTCATGCCATAAAAGGACCACCAGTCAATGGTTACTTTAATAAAGAATAGAATTGATTTTTCTTCAAGCAGGACAAGAAGAGGAGAACCAAGGAAGAATTAGAACGATGAAGAGATCTGGCCACCCTAATTGCTGGGAACCTACACATAAATTCTTTTGTAATTAAATCCAGCAACTTTTTAATACACTCTGATTTTCAATTGCGATTGAAATTACGTTTTGAAAAAATGATAGAAATAGAAGGAACTATAATTTTAGAATTGCTAACTGTAGGTGGGTTAAAATTAATTTGAAGAGTAAGAAGAGAAAGATATAATTTGGAAATTATAAATAAAGAAAATAAAATATCCTGGTGTACCGATCACCAAATCATCTAATAGCTTCTTAGGCAGTTCTTAAAGATTCCGAATCTTTCAGACGATGAATATAAAAGTAGATGTGAGTGCGAAGTTTGCGGTTAATAAGGAATGGTGGAACATATTTTCAGATGGACCCAAATTAATAATTGGAAACAATCGCGAGAAAGTCGTCGACTGAGAAATGAAAAAAAGTATTTCCGTGAAGGGGAAATCAAGGAGGTCGCTTGAAGTTCCAGAAACAGAAGAATTTATAGCCCCTCGTTATTTCATCGCATAGTTGGCATTATTTAAAACATCGCATATATATTCCCTCAATTGTTTATTGTTTTTGATGCGTTGAAATTCCTCGGAGGTGCATTTGCTTCCCGTGCGCCTTTGACTTTATTTGAATTAACGCAATATAATAAACGCATATTTTTACGCGCTTTCCCGTCCCGCAACGTAAACAGCGCGACGTTTTACGAACGCGCCGTTAAAGCAATAAAA
The DNA here is from genome assembly GCA_039766575.1 of Serrognathus titanus. Classification (NCBI taxonomy): domain Eukaryota; kingdom Metazoa; phylum Arthropoda; class Insecta; order Coleoptera; family Lucanidae; genus Serrognathus; species Serrognathus titanus. The sequence goes on along the minus strand of CM077911.1, from coordinate 14,651,502 downwards.
AAAGCAAACAGAACAATTTTATAAACACTAAAAAAGGAACAAATCTAAATATTTATTCAAATTATTTAATAGTCGCCCATGTTACACGGCCGTTGATTGCGAGGGATTAAAAAATACGGTCAATATAAACGCCAGCAGGTTTTTTAATGGTCGGAATAAAAGTTTAAACTCAGACTACATTATCAGGTGTGCCTTGTCTCAGCTGTCAAGGCAAGTAATGGGGATAGATTCGTGCGTGGAAAGCTACAGGAATGTGCTGGGCTAGCGCGCATTGCCTTGCATAAAACACGTATAGAGTTGATCGTATTTGAATCACTCGTGTTCAGTTCGCACCTCTATTGTGGGAGGCTTATACAGTTGTTCTAAAAACAAATACAGTAAATAACCGGTATTTGGTCGTTACTCTTTTGTTATCGTCTCGAGAAAATAAATTATTTTTCAGGTCTATCGACGCGACGTCCACTAATTTACTTTGGTTTCTTTAGGCGTGTCTTCGCCAGTGTTTCGGAAAATAAAATTTCTTTGTGTTTGATTACTCAAGTACACTTTTCCTTTAAATTATGAAAGTGAAAATGTATCACGTTGTCGAGAATCTATGTAGAACAGTTACGGATTCAAAATAAAACATCACAACAAACGTGCTACAGTAATTTATTGCACACTTAGCATATTTCACCGTTCTTTATTCGCTATAAGTTTTAGCTTCGCGCTCATTTCTGTATCTGAAGTATTCACGAGCTAATGCGAGTCTTCAAGAACTGCTCCCCAAGTTACTAGTTGGAACTTTAGTTTTACAAGGAAACAATTTTACAGGTACATGCCAATTGACAAGGGGGATGCACGAAGCGAATAGTGCCAATTTAGGGAATCGAGGACGCTGAATCCGAATCTGAAGTCCTTTTCTACATAATGGCTTTTTTCTAGGCCAGTGTCACATCGTACGTCAGTTGCATCAAACACTTTTTAAACACCAATTAATCAGAGGATTGATTATCGCTCGTAGCTGCTTCTATAATAGTTAAACAAAAAAACTAGACAGATCTATAATATGCTATTAATTAAACGAACAACCGGAAAGATCAATTTAAACTCGTAATACCCGCAAAAAAGGACTCCCGACCAGCAGATTAGCGACCGCATCAATCATAGTCAATTTTTTTTTCGCTCTGCGTCAAAACAACTTCGTACGCACGGACTTTCGCAAATACGTTGCCGGTATAGCGTTTCACGTAACGAGTTTCTGCAGTGACTCGTGTAATAACGAAATAGAGCATGTTATTGCGCACCGCACGCTTTATTAAGCTCGATCGAAAAGCGGATGTCGTCTGAGGCATAAGTGCAAAGCACCGGACTGATGAATATAAATTGTTCTTGCGGTTGATTGATGAATGCTGAATTAGAAATTGTAGTGGTGTAACTAATTTGAATACAGATAAAGATAAGAACGTATGGACCTCTCATTTTTTTTACTTGTATCGAGACCAATATTCAGAAAAATCATCTCTGTAGTTCCTGTTCATATCAAAAAATTTGACGTCAACAAACCTGATCTATTATCTGCAAAATGGGACTCATTATAAAGTCATCGGTTGCCTCAAAATATTTTGGCAAATCCTATGAGATCATTTGAAATAAATGTGTTCCTGAAATTAGACCTCCGACGTAGTGCTTAGAACACATTCGAACTAAAAGAGAATTACATTTAATTTATTTTAAACAATTACTTGCTCAGAATAATAAGTGCTAATCAGTGCGATATTTTAAATTCATACTCATCAAGAGTGATCTAAGCAACTACACCTTAATAAGCTCTTAAGAGAGCTTAAAGAGGAAATGATTGAAATCGCAAATATCTTCATTAAACGTCTTTCGACTTCTTTTCCCAAAGGAATCTTAAAGTATCATTTTGAGAATCGAGAATTGTTGTAGAAGAATTATTCCAACTGTGTTTGGACAGATCTTCAAGTATGAAGTTGCTTTGATAAACACTTACACTAATTTTATTAATTGACAATTTTATGTCGAAACTAGTCACGTCTCGATAAAATCATGATTAACAAAGTATAAGAATCTCCATCATGTTGCACTTCCACAAAGTAACGGCCGCCAGTATTAATTTCCTGGAAGCTGAGTTGGGTTAGTGAAGCCCCTTGCAAAGATTGAATGAGATAGCGCCAGTCAAAGTAGGAGGGTGGAAGAGGGAATAGGAGACCGAGGGAGACCTGAAGCATTGCAGTACAAAAGAACCTGAGAAAAAAAAACGATGACGTGGATTGAGGTACAGAACTTTTCTGCACATAACAAGCAAGAGTGGAGGAAATTTCTAAACATTTGGTGTAAGAATTTTTACCTCAAATCCTAGCGGGTAAAAGGGATTATAGTTATATTACCCTTTCCTTCTTTCAAGATCAAATCTAGGCAACTAGGGAAAGGAAGGTCATTTCTTTACAATGACTTTCCCTGTCAGGGGTGATGTCTACTGCATTCCAAGCTGAAGATCTGCAAGAGACCTTGAAGATCAGGGAAAAACTCGTATCCTCCACAGCAGTGAATCTTAATGTGTTTGGGGATGCTGAAAAAACCTGGCAAACCACAATGACGGCATAAGGAAGCAGTAAAAAGAACGAAAGAGGAGATCAGCTTATAAAACAAGAAACTGAAACACCATTTATTGGACCAGAAGTTGCAATTGGTATTAATAAAATCTTTGTAAATGCATCTTAGTTCAAGTTCCAGCAAAGAATGCAATCGATAATTTGCTTTTGGAGGAAAATTGCAGTTGTCTTGTACTCATTTGGACAAATCCTTAAGTAAGATCATTTTAATCAGGTATCTGCAGAGTTTTTCGTGGGATCATAAAATTTCTTTCTTCGTTGCCACCCTTTCAGACGTCGCCAGCACTTCCTCAAAACTTTTGACTAAATCTCAAAAATTTGGGCCTCTCGAATTCTGCACATTTGGGACTCTCCTCACCCACTTAATGGATGACGCTCATTTTGATGGCCAAGTTCATGATCCTTTGGAAAGACCACTCACGTTTTCTTGTTCTAATTCGTAAAATCTCCGATGAAAAGTCTCTTTTTCAATGCATTGCCTTAGGAATTCGTAAATCCCCGTTGAATATCTCAAAAATTTGGACCTCTCGAGTTCTGCACGTTTGGGACTCTCCTCGCCCACTTAATGGATGACGCTCATTTTGATGGCCAAGTTCGTGGTCCTTTGGAAAGACCACTCACGTTTTGTTGTTGTAATTCGTAAAATCTCCGATGAAAAGTCTCTTCTTCAACGCAATGCCTTAGGAATTCGTAAATCCCCGTTGAGGTATGGGGGCAAAGCTCTGGTTTCAAGACATATACCTGAATGTATGCCAAATGGACATCTAAGGTGAACTTTAAATGTTATTTCCGCTTTTGGTATGACTCGAATAAGTCATACCTTCAAGTGGTTTTGGTCTACACATTGCCCATGTAAGTCGATGGATTATTGTACGTAAATATCGTTGTATTTGATCGGTTTCGATTTATATTCATATTCATCTTCTTCAGGCCTGAAAGTTACAAATCTATGTGTGAGAAGAAGCTTAAATAAAAATTTTATCCGTCAATACCGATAATACAAATGAACAACCATTTATTTTCCGGTGGTTGGTCAAAATCAAAACCGATCTCGCCCTCTGTTTCAAATGATGTGAAGCTACCTTATTTAAAATTTCTTAGCGTATACTTCCAGGTTGAAATCGTTATTGGACGTGCTTCTGATGAAGTGAACACGACATTTGGTTAAATCGTTGTTGGTTTGAAGCCTCTATGGTTCGTCGACGATGAAATTTGGGTAGATGAGAAGTACATGGCGCATTTTATTGCATGTTAGGGAATTTCCATAGGTATCACCAACGAGTTTCCCAAAATCTACCATAAATTACGTGCTGGAAGTCCTCATCTGATTTGACAGATGCTTCGCTTCTTCCAAAACAAAATTTAAGGTAACGTTTTCAGCGTGTTCTACTTCCTGAGGTGACAATGTCAGCTACGCTCTAAACTGAAATTCAAAACAGGTTTGGAGATGTGGGAAAAAGCTGGCAGACGGCAATGACGTTAACGTCGTATAAGGGAACAGCAAGAACTGAATGAGGAGATCAACTTACAAAGTAAGAACCTGAAGACCCTTTGATGAGCCAGAGCTCGAAACTGGTATTACGAAAATCTCCGCAAGAAGCTCCCAGATCAAAATCAACCATTGGTATTTTGCCTTCCAATAAAAAAACAAATAAATCAGTGATTACCAATCTACTCCAAAACTGTAACTAAAACATTTTCAAAAAATTGGAAATTGTCGTTGATAAGACCTAGCAAAGGAAACCAAACGTCAGGTAGTAAAAGTGAGATCATTATCTAACAGTCTAACAGTTAAATAGGTACCATCTGAGACAAGTGATAGATCACTTTAAGTTAAGGAAACACATACGTTGGGAACCGTAGAGAAAAACCAACATGCAGACTCTGTAGTAAAAAAAAAAAAACAATCTCATGGTCTTCGATTGTGTGGACCTGTACCTATCATTTCAGAAATTAGCATTCTATTATTATATGACGTCATAGATGTCTAAGGATTCACGATTGTCATCATCAATTTTCTGTTTCTTCCTTTTCTTCTTGGAGGTGCACCAATCTTTTCGAGATGGCCACATGCTTCCACACAACACGATTTTCTCAAGTGCCTCTCTTACTACTTACAACCAGCGAAATAGAAATCGTCTGCAAGGTGTTGACGCATTAAATCAAGATTAATTAAAAACCTAGTCGCTCTGTGCTCGTTCTTGCGCAAGTAATCCGAATTAATTAATATACGATAGCTCGGTCGTGAACGCCCGCTTACGATATACATATTCAAACGCACGTTTATCCATTTGCATAGTACATGGCCTGCCCCACTAAAAGACTATGGCTACTAGAAAGCCAATTCTTCGTCATTACCGCTACATTTCCCATTTGGACATTGCATACTAATTTATTTCATCGATCTGGACGTTCAGAGGGAAATTGTTCGAGATGCAGGACAAAGATAAACACACGAGTCCTTGCACATAATATTAACATGTTTTGTGGTTAAATTTGAATTTGGAATTTGTCAAATTTTCGGACCAAAGTCGAAATTTGTGCATAGACGGTTCTGATAAGACTCAGAGAAAAATTTCCTTTTCATTTAGGTTTTTGTGGACTCTTCTCTCCATTAATTCGTTAAACTCCTGTACCTTATACTATCAACTCGTGCAGGTAGGTTTTGGGACATCTCTTGACAGCCCAACATCCATAATTTAATTTGTATGGTAGCTTCTGCTCGATCACGAAACAATGTTCTGTAAAGTTTCTTTAAACATTGCTCAATTGTCATTTCCCAGTACATCACTAGCCGAATCAGTGGACTTGGTGAGGAAATGCTTCTGCTATGTGGAATAGTGGTTCGTCCTGGTGTTAAACTGATACCTTGAATTCTTCCCCTTCTTTACTGAGCTTAGTCGAAGGCTCCAGGAGATTAATCCCTAGCCCACTTCTGTTACCAACTCGAATTTGCCCATTTCTAATCACTGTTTTCGCAACAATATCTTCAGGAAAAGTTTTCAAAATAATCGCCAACTGCAACTTTGAAGTCTTCCGTCAATGTAAACCGTTTTCCTCACAGACTTTTGTAACGTTTCTTTCAGGTTTTTCAATGTTTTGCATTTTGCAAAGAAAAAATCCCCCTGTTAAATATTCACGAAAGAATAAAAGATCGAAAATGTAAACGAAAAGAAACCAAGTCCATTCTTAAAATCACGTGCACACATAAGTCATTAATTTTTTCGTCCGCAAAGTAAACCCAGTTTGAATGTTGGAGGAGAGCGCTGAATTTATAATTCGTTTAGTTTACTTTGAAACAGGTCTAATAACAAGGCGAACTTGTGTGTACGTCTCCATTCATGAATATTTAATTCACCGATTGGAACGGAGATTACAAGGATTCACGACACCATGCGGTCTTACCTCTTGCCAATTACCAAGACTATCGCGGATTGAACATGAGCGAGTGGAAAAAACTTGTGCCTGGCGCATTTTTCTCTTCAAATTAAAAAAATATTACATATTTTTTTTTGAACACGTACAAATAAGAAAAACGTGTCAGTCACCCCCGTGAGGATGGTAATTGTCGAAACGTATTAGGCTGGCGTCAAGCCTTCATAAAAATCGTTCAAATATTTTGGAACTGTAAAGCATCGCATTAACAAAGAGCCGAGAAATTTCTTTCTTAGTGCGACTCATAACTCCGGTCGCCGGGATTAGCCGTGAAAATAAACAGAATCGAGTGAAAGCTCTTAAAATAACAGGTCGGCATTATTTGCTCGGAAAGTCCTTACCGCACCTTCGTTACGGACGATACAATATAAACAAGTGAACAGTAATTGATTTACACTATGTCATGAGGCCTTAACAAAACAATCTCCGGAGTCTGTAGCCTCCCACACCTGAGCCATTAAAAACCACCTCGGCACTAACGACGAGGAACTCTAAAAGAACCGTACTCGAGCGGCTCTCATTTGAGATACCATCGCAGGCTTCACTGCGGCTATCTATTCAAAACGAAGGAAAAAACTTTTAGTAGGGTTGACTCTTCAAGTTGTCTCGGCGATCCCTTAATTTTATGGGGGCCGAATAACGCCCAGGTATATTTTCGGGTGCTTCGGTTAAACAAATTGAAACAGTATTTATAAATTCGATTATTGAACTGATAAAAGAAAGTTAAAATTGAAAAGTTAGTATAATATGAGCCAATTTGCAAAACACTCATATAATTTTCGAAACGAATGAAACAGCTGATAAGTAGAATCGATTCTGATCAAAACAGAAATAACAATACACTTACTTCTTCAGATGGTTATTTTTTTTTACCCACAACCATTACACAAAGCCGAAGTTCACTTAAAATTTAAAGAGCCCGCAGCGAATTCATTTCCATGCTGCATCATGGTTAGACCCGGACTCACTGTTACCCAAAAAGTAGTCGACATGGATTTGATTTCTCTGACGTAACGCGACCTTTCGAATGCACTTTCCGTTTTTATTGTATTCCTTCAATAATCTCTTTATTCTCCCCTATTGACCCTGATATTGACAGCTATAACAATAACACAAAGTTCAGTGACTCGCTACTTCGTGAAATAGAGAGCACACATCCTCCTCGAGGATGCAACAACATCAATCATAAAACACTGTCCGAAGTTAATGAATCGAAATTAAAATGAAAATTCAAACGGGTTCGGTAGTGTTATCGCGGAGCGTGAGTAAATTGTGTAGAGTAGGGTTACGGGTCACAAGTTTGATAACAACTCACAGTTGTTAGTTGACAGTTTGTCGTTTATTGGTTACCGTAGGTGTTCTGATTCTGTAGGCGATCGTACTGGAAGTAATTTACTGCGATGCGCGAGCTTTTAAAAGATTAAAATTACCAGACATGCTTAAAATCGCACCGTTACTCGTTTCAGAATATCGCGCACGCATGAAATCTATTGCACCAATAAATACGCTAACGGGATATTCGTTCCTTGCTAATGGCGGTTCAAAATTTACACACAGTGTTGCAAATACGGTAATTACTCCCGATGGTCTTAACTGAGAAACACACACACACACGCGTAGAAATGCTCGTAGTGTTTTTAACCTCTGCGCTTGTCTTAATCGCTGCGATTCCTTTGAATTGGGTTTTCTGTGTTTTCCCCAATTCGTAAGGCAAATGCTAAAGGGATAACGTCTGTAAGACGGTCGCAGCCGTAATGGGCAATTTTATGAAAATCTAGTCAATTCCCTTCAAGCTTAGTAAGCTCGAGTCTAGAATGTTTTCATAATTTGAGATCCTTTATTGTATTTTAATTTGATTCAATTGGGTCTTGCTCCGTTTTGGATTCATTGGAATCGCATGCTTCGACGTCGTAGTAGGAGTTTTAATCTCCAGGATTTTAATCCTGTAAAAGTGATCGCCGATATTCTTGACGTAAGAAACTGCGAGACCAATTATTTGTCAGTCTCATCGACTAACGAGAAGCAGCAGCAAGACTACTATCAGCAGCCGCAGCAGCATTCCTGAGGAAGTTCTTCTGCAATGGAGAACTAAACGTCGGCAGTAGAAGCAGTCGTGATGACAATTCAATTATCCCCGACTACTCACGAGCTTCTTTTGTCTATCCCTACCACTGTAACAAACTTTGATCACGCTTTTGACTGCTTGTTTCGACCATATCTGAGCTTCTACCATCTCTGAACTTCTCAAGTCCGTCTTTGCTACTGTAACGTAGTTTAATCATCCTTTTTACTAGTTTGAGTCTGCATCGACTATATCCGAGCTTCCATCAATCACAATTGAACTTCTAACGGCTACCTACGAACATCTTCCGGCTATGCCTGTTTTTCTAACGCAGTTTGACTAATTCGAGCTTGTATCTGCCATATTTGGGCATCCACTGACCACAGCCAAGCTTCTGCCGACTACCTCCGGGCTTCTTTCCTTATTCCTTTCCTATTCGAGCTCTTATTGATAATTTTTGAGTTTCCACCTGAACAGAATTGAGTTTTAATCGACTCTCCAGCCTACTCCTGCTGATTCAAGCTTGCATCGACCATTTCTGAACTTCTGCTGACTATGCTTAAACTTCTATCGACTACCCCCGAACTTATTCCTTCTACTCTTGCCAATGTAACGCAGTTTGATTATCCCTTTTACCTGTTTGAAATAGCATCGACCATATCTGAGCTTCCATCAATCACAATTGATCTTGGAACGATTACCACTGAGCATCTTCTGCTAACCCACCTGCCTGTATTTGCCGTATCTGAGTTAAGCGATACCTCCGAGTTTATTCCGTCTCCCTTGCCGTCGTGAGGAGATGCATTTGGCTGATTCAAGCTTGAATCGACCATAATTGAGCTTCCAACTATCACGGTTGAGCTTCTGTCGACTCCTCCAAGCTTCTACGCTTATCCCTGTCGTTGTAACGCAGTTTGATTGATTCGAGCTTATATCTACCATATCTCCTTCACAACTACTCACGAGCTTTTTTTGGCTACACCCGACAGTTGTAATGCAGTTTGATTACCTTTTTGGCTAATTCGAGCTTACATCAATTTTTTTGAGCTTCCAACGCCCAAAGTTGAGTATCTACCGGTCTCTCGTCTAGATCTGCCGTTGTAATTCTGTTGGATCAATCGATCCAGCTTGTTTCGACTTCATTTGAGGCACCACCGACCACAGTTGAGCTTCTATCGATTATCCTCGAGCTTTTTCCGTCTATTTCTGTCATTGCTATGCAATTTGATCACCTTTTTTTAATGATTCCAGCTTGACTCAACCTTATTTGAGCTGAGCTTTCACCAGACACAGTCGAGTTCTGTCGATTAGCTTTTTTCGAGAAGCGAGGCCTAAGAGAAGATGCGCCTAAGAACCTTGAAGCTAAATATATAGGTGTATAAATCGAGAGAGGGAGCAGGATGACGGCACATGTAAGGAAGCTATGCGAAATGGTCAACAAAGGCTCTATGGCCCACGCGAGGCTAATGCCAGAAGTAGGGGGGGACCCAGGCCAAATAAGCAGAAGGCCTTAGCTACAGTAGTTTACTCAATAATCCTCTACGCGTAAAATTATGAGACCTTACTGGAAGGGATTGACCAGGTAATGGCGATTTGCGTGACATCCGCGTATAGGACTGTTTCTCGGAGACAGTTCTTGCCCTCGCCAAGCTATTGCCGATTAAACTAGGAACAGAGGAAAGAACTGAAAATACCAATTAGGAAGTGGACACAAAAGAAACCCGGTGTAACATGATAAGGAAGCAAGCCAGATGGCGCAAATACAATGGCTGGGCGAAAGTGGTGCGAAAGAAAATTCGACGAAGTTGATCACTTCGTGATTCAGGCCCTAACGAGACATGGGCTTTTTGATACGTATCTACTCAAAATCGGGAAGAAAGAAGACGAGGAATTCTGGTACCGCGGGCTTATGGCTGTACGAAGAGAGGAAAGGGGTTTAGTTGAGAGTCCTTCCCTGGCGAATCCAACACTACCCCAGCTTTGCACCGAAACCTGATAGCAATCTTTCGACGATTCCTCGATCTCTATAAAAGAAAGCTTTTTCCGTCTACCTCTGTCGTTGCTGTATTTTGTCAAGAGTCATTTCGATCATCCTTTTGACTGGTTTAACCTGAAACGTCACATTTAGGCATCTGGTCGACCCTTTACATCAAACGAATTTAAAACACCTTCAGGAAGGAAGATCATAAAGACCACATCAGAGCTTCTGCGTCTATCACTCCTTTGGTATTCGTTGTGACGGGATCCTTTACTACCTCTTTGACGGCTTCAGCCCGAAAACATCACATTCAGGCAAGTGATCGAGCCTTTATATTAACCTCCGACGTCAAAGGGAATAAAGTAGTCGGACTGCGAAGAAAAGTCACAAGAACCTTCTACTTCTACCACTTTGCTCCTAGTTAGAATAGTTACATTGATCACTCCTTCAATTGGTTTTGCATGGAACGTCTTATTTAGGCCCGTAATCAACCCTTTATATTAACTGTCGGCTTCAAAGGAAAGGAACACCATTACGAAGCAAGGTCACGAGGACCACGCTTCTGCTTCTACGTCTACCTCCTTTGTTATTCGTTGTAAAGGAGTTACTTTGGGTATTTCTTCGACTGGTTCGGCCTGGAAGGGCGCATTTAGACGAGTGATCAAATTTTCACAGCATACTTTAGATTTCTAAGGAAAACAGCCAAAACACACTTAGTTTACCCCTTCGGTTGTTTCGGTTGAACCTTTACATCATATCCCTGTTTTCTCAATTGTTCACAAAATGTTATGCCCTCGACTTGTTTAAGGTTAATGATTAAATTGTTTCCGTGGATAATCCATAAGAAAATCAGCCAATTGGAAACGATCAAGGCAAACTATTTATCAACACCTTCTGGCATGCACGGTTTTAATATCTTATGCATACGCCTATTAACTTTTACATACTGTGACCGTTTCCACTTTGAGTTTTGGTATGTGCTTAAAAATAGGAAGCATTTGCATTTGTGATAGTATCCGATACAATCGTGAATAAATATAAATAATAAAGTAAAACTTCATCCGACCGTGTTAGCTGCTGCCTTTAAAGTAAATGTGGAAGAACATCAAGTGTGAGATAAGGCTTATTAACACCTAGAGTCACGTGTGTCGAGGCCGATCTTTGCAGAGGGTGGGTCTGTTAATTGGAATAACCAAGTAGTCTATATCAGATGGGATTGCAGGCGACTAACTCGGCGGAGGACCATCGGCGTTTACACGATTTCGACGATGCGCAAGCTGGTCGGATGTATTACTGACCTATGTGAGCATCGTTCACGGCTTAGTTTACATGTTCAGTTAGTTAAGAATTTAAGTCGTTATTTTATGTGCGCGGCTTGCGCTGTTAAATATTTGTATTGATTGGTTGCTTAATAGTCTTGCTATTCAATAACCAAGGCATCTTTACGATTATTGGAAGTCTATATAATTTACTCAGAAAGAGTATTATTTTTAATATGGTTTCGGACATTTTTAGTTTATGCTTTAATTGTATACTTAAGTAGGATACTAATACACTTTTAGTATTCACGATTTTTTCTTCTAAAACTAGACCAGTGGTGGTCTGTGATGTAGGGTTATGGATTAACATATCGAATAACTGTGAAAGTATAATGAGTGTAGCTTTTAATGATTCAATTTAATTTAATTGACAATAATTATTTTAAACCCGGAATCCGTAATGGTATACCAATTTTATGGTGGCAAATGAAAAAACAAGGTCTAAAATGTATTGCGGTCCTACAAGAAACTGAGTTCATCTGTCTTAGATGAGCATCAGGTTTCTTAAGCAGTCAATGATGGAGCGCACTTGTTCTCACGGTTGTTGTCACCAGTCATAGTGTTATCTGTACCTTTCAAGTGGAAAGGGATCTTAAGATACGGTCTTAACGTCCTGCCGTAGCAAACCTATTTGTTTTGCCCTGCTCGTAAATGATCTCTCCAAGTTAATCACTAATCAGTATTGGACGTACCGGCATCGTATTTAAACATGAAAGGATGCGACAACGCCATCACGTAAACGTAAAGCATTGTCTCAACGCAAAAACTTACTTCATTAAGAGCCTGACGTCGTCGTACAGCCACTTAACTCTGATTTAATTAAAACTTTATAAAATTCAAATGAAAGAAATTCAGTAAAGTAAACTCATATAGCGGGTGTTCGTCGATAATGATACATTTCAATTAATCCTCGTCGTTTATATGTGTACAAGTCTGTGAGCAAGCTTTTTTCGTTCATCCTTGTATATACAATATTTAAGAAGTCATTCACGTCGGTTAAAAAATATTTGTTAATGAAGTGAATAAACGTCAAATCCACAAGAAGTGGCAACGCATTCGGTTATTACGATTTGTAATATGATCCTGTATTCGTAACAATACATATTGTCAAAAGCACAATAGGATATAAATAATGCGCGTTCATGTGATATCTTAAATAAGTGTAGCCGAGTTCTGGGCAAGATAAATAACAAACAGCATTCATAGCGTGTGAAATGGACGGCCAGTGTAAGATCCTATCGTGTAAGAGGAGTGCAATCTTTTATCGGCAGGTGGTTAGTGTATGTACACTTGGTCGGTCGCCCACAACACCATGGCGACGATCTCGACGACGGGCGACACTTACACGCTTTTGGACCTTTCGAACTTTCTCGATAATTGCTTGAATAAACGCACTTAGTTTAAGCTCTACTTGCGACAGCTGTAAGTTCGGGCCTGACGATTAAATAATGTGAATGGTGTATACGCATTAAGGAGGAAGCATAAAACTTTTATGACGCCATATGGATTTTAATTCGTTTTTGTGAGAAAGCAACTTGCATATGGAGTCTTCTTTATACGTTTCGACTAGTCGCATAAAACGTGAATGCAACACGACAATTATTGTGAGGAATTTGAAAAGTAAACAGTGTCCCATGTATGGACATAAAAAGTAAGTAAAGAGAAGACGCACAATGAAACAAACAAACAAACAAATGAAACAAAATATCCGGGGGTTTAAAAGTTTTAAACGAGTGAGTGAAACAAGAGATGATTTACACGTGAGGGTCGTCGGCCATTACACATACACCCTAATCCTATTCCGAAATCTCATACATGATGATTGGAGAGGACAGAAATGGACCTTTTGGCGAAGAAGCAAAATAGTATTAAAAGACATCGACATAAAAGAAAAATCAATGCTAAAAAAACTAATCATCAACAAACAAGAAACAAGAGGTTGAATAAAGAAAAACCGATATACAAAAAAAAGGAGATCGGAAAATGGGAGAGGACTTCCAAAGTAGTTGATTGTGATAGGTTTTATGAAGTTCAATTTGGGCTACGTTTACAAAGCAGTGGTCCTTTGCTTGCTTTTCTTCTATCACTCTACTGTATTTATTTTCTTTAGGTAGCCTATTACTGCCTGCTTCCATCTTCCTCTCGATCTTCCTTACTTTTTATTCCCAATTGGTGTTCCTCAGGCTATCAACTTTACAGTTCTGGTATTCGTTCAAGATGACCCAATCTCTGCAATCTTGTTATTTCTTTCATATCATTCCTTTGTTCATTTCCCTCCAAAAATTTCTTCTCAGCGACTTTCGTTACCACCTTAATCACTTTTTCTAACATTTTTTTATTTAATTTCCCCAAGTTTCATTTTAAAATAGATTTATGGTCGTGTTTCTTGACTAAGTCTCCAGTCAATTTCGTTTGTTTCTTAAATTCGCTGATTATTCTGATTCCTAAGTACACACATATAATCCTGCCCTTATTTTAACTCGACTTTTCCATCCTTGGTTTTTATTTCTAGAGTCTTTACGATTGCTTGAGATGTTTCTGAATTTAATGTGAATGATTATTTTTCTTTTTATTAATTTGTAGGTCCAATTCACGCGCTTCCATCATTTCCGCAATCTGTTGTATATGTAAATCCAATGCTGAAAGAACTCTGTCAAAAGAAACAGAAACATTTCAACTTAAAAGACCAAAAGACATATTGAATTAGCAGTCGCCCATCGACAGTATAAGAGAAAGAATATTTTAGGCAAAGAGAAAGCGATACGCAGAAAAAGGGGAGTGACGAGAGATCATCAACGAAGCTATTTCGTTTAAAGCGTCCAAGTGACTGCTTTTGGTTTGTATCTACTTATGGAACAGAAGAATAAATGACCTTTCTTGAGGGTGTAGGACGGGAATTCCCCTAATGAATGTATTTCTTTCTTTTAGGCCTCGACTTGCTACCCCTGTTTCAATTGCGCGTATCAAAACCGAATGAACAACTTGTACGTCGTAGAGACCTGACTTCTTAGAAGAAGTAGAATTCTCTCCTCATTTCTTGCGATAAATCATCGATTTTCTTTTGTTTTTATGGTCGCCATGAATTATTTAATGCCATTTTAAGCAAGCGCCACTAACGAAACGTCATCTTTAATAGGTCGTATGTCGTGGACTCGATTACTTAGGAAATGACGTCTTCTTTTGGTGATGAACAACCGATTTTCAATTGCTTTTCTGGCCGTCATCTCGAATTTTTATCCAATTTTAAGCAAATTTCGCTTCTTTTGATGAACCATCGATTTTCAATTGTTTTCAAGACCGCCATCTTTGACTTTTGTGCAATTTTAAGCAAATTTCGCTTCTTTTGATGAACCATCGATTTTCAATTGTCTTCAAGACCGCCATCTTTGACTTTTATGCAATTTTAAGCAAATTTCGCTTCTTTTGATGAACCATCGATTTTCAATTGTTTTCAAGACCGCCATCTTTGACTTTTGTGCAATTTTAAGCAAATTTCGCTTCTTTTGATGAACCATTGATTTTCTATTGTTTTCAAGACCGCCATCTTTGACTTTTGTGTAATTTTAAGCAAATTTCGCTTCTTTTGATGAACCATCGATTTTCAATTGTTTTCAAGACCGCCATCTTTGACTTTTGTGCAATTTTAAGCAAATTTCGCTTCTTTTGATGAACCATCGATTTTCAATTGTTTTCAAGATCGCCATCTTTGACTTTTGTGCAATTTTAAGCAAATTTCGCTTCTTTTGATGGACCATCGATTTTCAATTGTTTTCAAGACCGCCATCTTTGACTTTTATGCAATTTCAAGCAAATTTCGTTTCTTTTGACGAACCATTGATTTTCAATTGTTTTCAAGACCGCCATCTTAGATTTTTATGCAATTTCAAGCAAATTTCGCTTCTTTTGACGAACCATTGATTTTCAATTGTTTTCAAGACCGCCATCTTAGATTTTTATACAATTTTAAGTAAATTTCGCTTCTTTTGATGAACCACAATTTACACAACTCTAGTTCACGACTGGACTGTTCAAGAGAGGATGAATACTCTTTTTACTTGCGTCATCGATTTTCAATTGTTTTTATTGCCGCCATCTTGGATTTTTATCCAATCGTAAGCAAGCATCACTGGATACAAAAGAAATGTCACTGACTCGATTGTTTAGAGAAGGACGGCTTCTTATGATGATGATCAACCGACTTTCAATTGTTTTTATGACCGGAATCTCGTATTTAAGTGCTAGGGTATTGAGAATACAGGAATTCCGAGCAATTTATGAGCCGCAAATTTGATCATTTAGCAGAGGACTAAAGCTTCCTGTGGTTGTTCGAAGTTTTCTTGTTTTTGTGACAGCCATCTTGGATTTTTATTCAATTGTAAAGCAAAGGTTACTAATTACAGAAACTCAAAAAAAAAACTTGTTCGAAAACTCGACATTTTAGGTGAGAACGACATTTGGTACAGACGTGCGTAGCTTAAGTGCTACAAATTGACAGTTCCATGAATCTTGTACCACAAGGTTTTAAGAGTTTGCGTGCAGGAGGTGCATTTAGGGTGCGCATGATGGTGGGTTACTTGTTGCTAAAATGACACATAGCTTTCGCTAATTTGACAGACAAGTTTTAATATGTCCTTTTTTACACGAGTCTGAGGTCAATGCCTAAGCCCAGAAATCGCTTCCTCCCTAAGATACACGCCCCATAACTTTTATTTCGAGATTATTGGTTCGGTCTTTATAAATTTTGCAACCAATGAGATTTTATATTTAGCTGCAATTGCTGAGGCGTCGTCAGCCATTACTTTTTTCAGTAAAGGATTTATCTAAATGGTAAGTAGCAAAGCCTCTAAGAGGAACAACAAATGACATGCTCAATTAAAATTATTCCACTTGACAATTTCGTGAACCTTACAGCAATTGAGAGGGGATATCTGGAACGTACTGTTTTATAAGCTTGCTGCTGAATGATCATAAAGGTGCAGTTTGCATGCATTAGTATCGTTTTTATTGATCATGACAGTATATTTATTTCCACTATTTAAACGAGAAACTCATCTTTTTCAAAAGTAATTGCTATTCAATCAAACACTACACAGTACAAGTTAAGATTGAATCGCTTCTGACTTCTAAAAATTTTATTTAAACATGATGATCCCTTGAGAGAAAATACTTGAAATTCCCGTTTAGTTTGATCGGAAATAATTACTATGTTAAGCAAGCTGTCACGTCTACACCATCACCAATTAGTATAACTAAAATTTAAATCTGTTAAATTCTTTAATAATTTAAATAAATATAAGTGGTTTATAAATAAATGGACGATATCGTAAACTAAATGTAGATGCAGCATACATTGTAATTTGCATCTTCAATAACACTTGACGTAATTAACCGTTAATTACAGTTAACCTTTGCATTAATTAGTAAGCACAGAGATTAGTATTCCAAAGAAAATAATTAAAGAAAAGAACGACAGCTGCTGCGCACTTTTACGATGCACCGAGCGTTTTATGCATGGCATTTTATTTGGATGTTAAAAAGTCAGGATTTCTCACATTTTTCGAGGTGCGCGGCAATAAAACGCGAGGGTAGTTTCAGTGCCACAGGTAGCGCTGGCAGCTGTTTTTCCTAAATCGTTAGAATTTCGTCCGGGAGATCTGAATAAAATAAATATAAATTAAGGTAAAAATTTTATAAGGCAGATCGGGTATCAGTGGGCAGAGCCCGAGTTAAGATGATAAACGGCTTTATTATGCCCTCACGAGAAAACCGGATTTTGTAACTTCATCATCATTTAAAGCTGTGGCACTTCAACTTATTCTGTTTCGTATCAAAAGAGAACGATTTTTTTTTGTATACATCAACTGTTGCAACTTTAGATCCTACTATACTTTTTGCTACCGTCTTAATTGTGTACAACGTACGTGGTTGTTAAGTCGTTTCTATTTATATTTATTCACGTGTAGAAAATCTCATCCATACTTAAAGGATAATGCAAGGATTTTTGGTACTCTTAATTTGAAATAGTCGGTAGGCATATGCGTACACGCTCTTTTATTTTTTCTTTATAAATGTAATTTGGTTGTTTCAATGTACAAGAAAAAATTGTATGTCTGAGGGGGAGAGGGCCCGCAAGAAACAATTTATGATTAATCACGAAACCTCATGCACGCGAAGAAAATCTCATCCTTAATTAAAGGAAGAATGCAGCGGACGCTCTTTTCGTTGTACAGTTATTATTTTTAAGGAAAAACAAGTCCGTGACCGCTATAATTATTCGTGTACGGACCCGTTTCAGCTTCAACCCGGTGTTGCGCAAACAAGCGCGTTGTACCGCACGTAGAAAGGCGTCCGGCAAAAAGACGGCCCGTGATTTCTTAATTGAACTGTCATACAAGTCGGGCAAATCGTGTGAGTGGCGGTTATTTATGAAGGGGAAAACTCGAAAACGCAATTAGCCTTGTTTGGTATGTGCCTTTAACTGTTAGTTGATTTCAAGAAACATTGAGAAAATTATAACTCTAACTTATTTTATTATGACAACAAAAGTAATGTCTTTGATTAGTTTATGAAGAAAGTATTTAATTTGACAGCTGTCAAGGCGAACACCTGTGAATATCGTTTATACACATATTACTTTTTATGTGGCAATTTTTAATTTTCTTTACTTTTCTTAATAACGTTTTCTACTTTTAGAATGAAAGTGGGCCGTTTGAACTGATCAAAGACGTTATGTAACTTTAAAAAAAAGTTTACGACTGCCAAAGTCAAACTTATTGTTAGATTTAAAGGTATTCTAAGCAATAGTGTTTGCAAATCTGCTGAACAGGTTTTCGACGTACAAGAAATTACATCAATTATAGTAATTACTTAACATTGTGAATAATAATGGAAGCTACTGCTTTTAAAATTATTAGAGTAGAGCAAGTTCAACAAAGAATGGCCAGCAATAGGGAAGAAACAGGACGCAAAACTGGTTTAAAACAAAAATTTTCAATTTGAGTTGTGCTTGTTAACAAAACATTTGAATTAATAGTTCGCACTTATCTTTTATTTTTCTTGATAGATCAGCATTAGTATTAAAATGCATTTAAACGAAGTTTAAATACAATCAAATAAGGTCTATTCGAATTGAAACTATCAAAATTTTGAATAAGAAAAATATTGATTGTCTTCAAAGGGAAATAAAATCGCGAAGCATTTATTTTGTATCTTACAAAAATAAAACTTATAGATTGGCATCGCTTTTTCTTTCTTTTTAATCAACTAATCTATGTATAAAAAGCATGGAGCCTTCACAGTTTCTTTATCGTGGAAAAAAATTATATTGTCCAAAAGATTACGCATGATATCAACAGCAACCTTAGATACTCTTCCATTTATTTTTGAAATCCTTTTAATCTTACACTTCTTCTTCTTCTGTAGTTTCTGTTCAACGCTTGCCCAATTCTTTTCGATAGGCGACAGTCCATAATGAAAATTGGCCAAATTGAGTCAAAATAGTGAAAGCATTTCATGTTTCCTGAAAAAAGACAAGGGACGTTTCTTCAAAGTACCACATCTTGTGGTATATGGTTGCCTATGTCTCTTTCTCTTCACTTTTTTGGATCCTTTGAATTTTTTTCTCTGTTTAGATTCGCTTTTCACTTGTCCTCGTTTCTTTGCCGCACAAAACTGTGATTTGGAAAGTTGCCTTAACGTAAATATCATCTCGTTAATGTCACAACTTGCTTTTCTCAAGCGTTTGTGATTTAGAATTTTTTTTTAAAGTTATTCTTATTCGGTACCTTAGCTTTGCAAAAGTGTAGTCCAGATAATTCCTGGATTTGGGCCAAAACAGTTTTCTTTTCCAGTCTTGGATCCTCTACGCTTTCCAGGTCCAGGTTTTCTGTTGATAGTCAAGGCTGACATGAATTGCTGAATCATACGCTGGTTTTTGGCGCTCTTCAGCAATTTTTGAATGCGATTTGGATTTTCAATAATTTTTTTTCGTTGTTCTCCACTTTCACTTACACGAAGTAATTTACCTTATACGTAGACTTCATCCAGACCTTTCATCGATAATTCCATCTGTCTCTTACTTTCTTCTTCTAATTTGTAATCCGTTCTTTCTGGTATCACCTCCTACTTTGTTCTAGGTCTCCTTTTCTTGGAATTATCCACGCATTCGAGGTGTTCCAACCAGGGTTGAGCTGACTTAAATCATTTGTTTAAAATCATCGATTTCTATTTTCAAAAATCATGATAAAAAGATTAAAAAAAATGGATTTTTTTAATAAGTTTCAATGGGCACGCCGCCATTTGTCGAAGCTCATATTTGTTTGATTCGCAGAAACAATCCGCATATAATTGCAAATAATGTATAAATGTATTCGAATTGCCAAAAAATACTTTAAATGAGGTTTTTCTTCAAAAAATCTAAAAAATGAAAAATCAAAATTTATTTAAATCAACGATTTTTGATTTTTTTTTGAAAAACAAACGTGATTTTTACCAACGCTGATTCCAACCATTGTAAACTTCTTAAACTACTGCTTCATTGTAGAGTCTTAAAGTGAATCTTTCGTTGGTCTTCTTGCTTTCATTTTCCCGAGCATTTTGCTTTCCCATCCTAACCTTTTCAATTTTTTCTTCTCCTGCATACAACATAGTTGGCTTCGTAGATCTTCTTTCTTTGAATTCTATGATAAGGCTTCAATCTTCAAGTTTAGATTCCAAATTTTCGGTTAGAGTTTTTATAAAATATTGTTTTTAGACACCGTAGGTTTTCCTTATACTTAATTTGTCTGATTGCATCGATTGTACGTACAAGAAAAAGCTGAGTTGTTTTGGAAGTACAGCAACTTTTCGTTTTTTGAGAATTTCGACATTTCCTAATTTCCCGCCAAATTTTATATGATCAACTGGACGTAGTTGTATCACTTTTTTGTTTTGATTGCTGCACGAATTGATACCGTTAAAATGTTTTCGCAAAAGTCTATAATAAACATTTTTCCACTGATACCTAAATACTTTAATTTTTGGTTTGTTTTAATCAGTCCCGTTTCATTATGAACGTCATTTGTACTTCATTCGCTTTTATACGCTAGTTTTTTAATCATGATAAGATATTTTGTTTAAATAATTTGCAGGTGATTATGGCTGGCCTGTTAGATTTTCATGTGTAGCTAGTATGGCAGTATTAATTGCAAAGGTAGCGCAGTAGCGGTCGTACCGTCATTAGATAAAGTAGTGGTCTCAGTATGCTACCTTGGGGCACATAAGTTTTTACAGAACATGAAGACACGCTATAGAAATTTACTTCGTATACAGTAATGACTCAATGACATTGGCTGTCGGCACGTTTGATGTTGAATGTATCGTTTTGGTTGACCTCCGCCATATTGTGGTTAGTATAATCGGTGGAATATTTAAAATCTCAAAAGAATTCTGTTGTTACATTGCAGAGGCTGCCCACATAAAAATTGCCACGCTATTAAAATTTTTATTTCTAAATATAAAAAAAAGTTTAATACAAAAGTTGTAGACTGGTTGTAGAATGTCGGATTTTTTTTCTAAATCAGTTCTGCTTACACCTGTCAATTACATACTGCTATTAATCGTTATTGACAATTTTTTTGTTTATATTTCAATAACGTACACATTTGTCTTTAGGTCCAGAGCGCTTTTCTTTTGTTTTAAATTAAAGAAAATATAATATAATCCTAATTTTGAATACAAATGCTTATCAAAGGTTCGGTTGATATCCAGGAATCAGTATTTATATTTTCTTCATTTGAGTGCTTTCGATTGTAGCATGCTTTCCCCTAAATTCGAAATATGATGGTTACAGAAGCTTTAATTGACTTGGGAAGTGTCCAGCCTTCAGGATGGCATTGAATATTTGAGTCGTGAATCTTATTCCGATGTCTAGCGGTTCAGTATTAAGCATCGTTTCTGTTATTAACAAATCATACCCCTACGCTTTTTTGTATTTAACTGGTTTATTACAGCCCTTACTTTTGATTCTTTGAAGCTTTTCATTATATTTAGTCAGGAGTTTCCAGGGCTTGCGTGATTTCATTTTCCTCTTCTGTGAAAATCTCTAAACCGCACAAAGCTCAAAAACATCTGTAAAGTATTCTGCGAATACTCGCTCACTCGCCTTCTATTGTTCTTATCGGGTACCAATTTTAGATCAATTATTTATTGGGATCTGCAGACATCATCAAATTGTGCCACCAGATTTCATAAATACTTGAATTCAGTTCTTCTCAAAATGAAACCAATTACAACTCCATCAACATGACGTAATTCAAGGCGGTATTTATTGGTTGACTCTGTATGCAAAGAATACCACATTTATATGACGGTCCTTGTAAGGACAACATAAAAATTGCTCGTTTCATTGAATTTTAATTGTGTACTTTGATGCAGACAAATCATGAGGTACAGTTACGTCATGAATCAGTGTCGAACGCGCAAACTATTTCCTTTGGGGGAAACTTTTGAAGCAATTACAGGGAAAGAAAGTCAAGACTGAAATATTCGAACAATAGCATCGCCAGATTTATTACAAAAATCGACGAAACTGTGTAACTTACACCGAGGAATGCCCTCGTTTAATATGTAACAAGTTGTACGCTTTGCAATTTTAATAAAAGCGCCTACATTGTTTTTCTTTGTGCAGCTAAATACTACTACTCGCATTTCAACTTTCATGACTTAAGTTGTCATATCAATTAGTTTGAATAAATCAAGTTTTGATTGGCGTTCGTTAAATCTATAGATAATACTCAAGTACTATGAAACTGCCATCGCAGATCACCATGTCTAATTGGATCATAAAAACTCTGATATATCAATGAAGCCCTGCATTGTTTTGGCATTTTGAAATACGAACCGTGAAACGCATTAGCACAACTAAAAGCTACTTACGTGAGTTTAAACGTACGGAACGCAAAATCCTATCTCAATGAGTTACGCTCCTGTCGCGGCATTGAAATCTCCGGGTGACATATCGTTAGCGCCGCAGAATTAAAGTTTCGTCTCACTATCTCTTCGCGGAAAACTTTTTAAATAAACAAAGGCAGACTAGATTTGCGTATTGGCGGAATAATAAATAAAATAAATTTGTCGATTGCACTTTTATCACACTTTAAATTTCGGCAGCACTAAATTTGATTTGCGCGCACTGACGTAGCTGGCACATCCTTTTCGTATTGTTTATATTTACAGAGTATCTTGTTGTAGTAATGTTGCGTGGGTGTCAAAACTGCGTGCTTAATGGTCTTACTCGTACACATTGAAGGGTGAGCTTGTCATCACATCTCGAAAGTGTGCGTCGTCGGTTCGGAGCGCGTTGTCACCGACGTAATAGCGTCACCGTTAGCGGTAGAATTTGAATCGGAGCTGGTGAATTCCATCACCAAGAGGAAGAGGAGTCACTAGACAAGAGATACAAATCGCGTGTAGTAAGATGTAGGGAGTCTCAAGTCAAACTGAAGTTAGTGTTCACGGGTGAGTCGGGTCGGGCGGGGAGACCGACCACCCAAGCGGATAGACCAATCTCTGCACAGAATGTCTTATTCTCGACCCGACAATATAATAAAACACAATCACGACGAAATAAGACCGCGAGGATGATTGAGCTGTGGATTGCGGACTGCTGGAGGCGGTCAAGATGGCCGTGAGTGTTGCTTACGCTCGATGACACAACTTATGATGATAGTTCCCAATTTTCTGCGCAGCATGAACCACATTAAACACCCGTATATCTTTTCCACGTAATATGTAAATTTTTACAAAAGTTCCTTCATTTTTATTATCACTACAACACCTTCAACGTCTTCAAACATATCAACAAGAAAAAATTCGCGCGACCACGTATCTACATATAGGTATGTTCTACACTCGTTTCCAAATGAAATTCAAACACTCATGCTTTCAAACATTTGGAAGGCAGTATACATACTACACTCAGATAATTTTGTAGATTTCCTTTCCAACTTTAAACAAAATATAACAAATCATTTAAATCTTTAATAAGTTAAGGGCCCTGACTGTTTGTAACTAAAAAGAAATTACAAGAAGCAAGAAGATTAAATGCTAAAACTACCTTACTGTACAAATAAATTAGAATGACTTACTGTATTCTTTTCGGCGCCCTAAATCCAGGGACAACTTCACGTTCCCCTTATAATTAATTACTCTATTAATAATTCGAGGGAACCTTAACGTCTTAATTTAATGCTCGGCTAATTTTTTTTTTGCTTCGATTGGTATAATTAACGCGCACCTAGGCAGTAACTATTTCTGATGTTATCGTTAAACGTTGGTGGCCGCAGAACGTAGCCACGTTAAACGCAGCTCGCATAAATATAAATCATAAAAGTAATCTACTGATTAAGATCTATGTTAATTAGCCGGACAATATAGATATTAACGGCTCGCTTCGTTGAAATGAAGCCATTTAATCTCGCTTTGATTGCAATCACGTTGTTGCGAGGAAGCAGTTGTTGCGAGAGAAAATTTTCTGATAAAATGGTTTACACGAATTATTTATTACAAACAGTCGTTTATAAAGAAAGTCCAGTGACTTCCCAGTGATTTTTAAATAACGTTCAATGATAATTCAGTAATTTCTTCGAAAGTACTTAGCGAATTCTATAGAAAAGTATCTAGTCTGTCGAAAAATCAAACAAAACCCAACAGTAAGATCTACTAGAGAGAAGGTGATGTTGCTTTCGAGTTTATTAGGTTCTCTCAAGAGTATTTAATCAAAGAGGATCAAACAACAAAGAAAAGACCATGTTGATGTCAAATCTGTTCAATTTCTGTTCTTATCTGAAGCTATTTCCTCGCTTAGAATAATAATAATAATAAGGCGTGATACTTTGAGTTGTATAAATTCATTCCAGTTTGTCTCCAAATATTTACTGCAGATGAAATAAAATAAGGCGCAATTTCACAGGCAATCAGGGCCCGTAACCTGTTAAAGTTTCTGACTGAGGAATTAATCTTGAGTTTATGAATTAATATCGCATATACAGGGAGTACCTTCAATAACATTACAGCAGAAACTGATTTACAAGTACAATTTTGCATAGTTGAGTCCAACTGATGGAGTTGTTTGCAAAGAGTAAATTTATGGGTAGCAAGATAAGTGAGTTTCAGGATTGTTTTCTTGTTTTTTCTTTGACAATTACAGGCAGTCAGGGCCCGTAACCTGTTAACGTTTCTGACGTTTCTCACTGCGATTATATCGAGGAATCAAGTTTGCGAGTTTGATATCGCATGTACAGAAAGCAAAATCGACTTACACGTGGGTTTACACCCAGAAATTAACAATTACTTCAATAATTCGTGTCGAGGGTTTAAGCTTTGGTTAATATTGAGCTGGAATTGGAAGGAGGAGAAAACTGAGCAAGTTTTCACGTCAACATACTAAGTCAAAACTTGTAAATAATACTTTATATGTATTTCAAGAAAGTGTGAAATGGGTTTCTTTTAGTCAAATGAAATGATTTTTAGTATTTTGTGGAAGCATTCTATGAATAGTTCCACCCATTCTAATGGAGGGATGAACACCCATTACTGATGAAGCGTTTGCACTTTTTCTAATCGGCGGTAAGAAAAAAAACTTCCTAATTTCTGCTCACCTCCCTTTACGTTTAAGTGAGAAAGGGGAAGTGAGGTGAGATGATCTTAAAATTGATGTAAAAGGAACGACAAACGGATAGAGAGCCAACAAAGGAGTAACATCCACGTTTTCCTCAAGGGTTTATCGAGATGAGGGGTGCAATTTCTTTCCATAAACTGGTTTGGTGAGGATTACTCTCGTGCTTAGCCTGATGACGAATTTTTAATAACTTCACTCTTTAGATAGAACGTACTTCCTCCATGTTCCTCCATAGTTAGGCAGAGATGGCAACAATAATATTGAATCAGTGAAAGACACTTACAACATTACCACTAGTACTTTAGATGCCCACCGCGGCATCTCCTGGTCAGCAGAAAGGGTCCAAAGGAATAAATAAAGTGAAAAAGATAAACTGGATTCCCTATCAAAAGAAAAACAAAAGTGATACTCTCCATTACACGATGCCAATTTTTTGGGAAGTGAGGTGAGATGATCTTAAAATTGGTGTAAAAGGAACGACGAACGAATAGAGAGCCAACAAAGGAGTAACATCCATGTCTTCCTCGAGGGCTTATCGAGATGAGGGGTGCAATTTCTTTACCTAAACTGGTTTGGTGAGGATTACTCTTGTGCTTAGCCTAATGACGAATTTTTAATAACTTCACTCTTTAGATAGAGCGTACTTCCTCCATGTTCCTCCATAGTTAGGCAGAGATGGGAACAATAATATTGAATCAGTGAAAGACACTTACAACATTACGACTAGTACTTTAGATGCCCACCACAGCATCTCCTGGTCAGCAAAAAGGGTCCAAAAGAATAAATAAAGTGAAGAAGATAAACTGGATTCCCAATCAAAAGAAAAAGAAAAGTGATACTCTCCATTACTCTCCAATTTTTTGGCCCTAGCCTCAAGTTGAATTCGACAGTAAAGTTTACTCACTTACTTAATCCTTACGTCTTTCTACCTTGGGGAGTAAGACTATTGGATTGAGTTACCAGATCTTTCTATTTTGTGCAAGCCTATTTATTATTTCTGTGCATGCAATGGTCGCCTTTTTCGTTTCTTCTCGTCCGATTTTTCTTGGCCTTCCTCTGTGGCTTTGTTTCGTATGCTATTTTTATAAATCATTCCTCTGGAAATCTATTTTTATGTGGCCAAACTCACCAGCTTGATCTTTAGCTGCTCCTTGAAAACCTCGTTTCTAATTTTGTCCATCCTTGTATTTTTTTTCCTAAAGAATCTCATTTCTGAAGCAACTAACGTTCTTGTGATGGAGATTAAGGCTTTGGGGTAATAATAGTTGGTCGTAAGTGTTAACTGGAAACGTTACCCTCTCAGTGTACTGTTAGGTTCAATTCGTAACAGCCCGTTACATCCTAAAGACCGGTTTTCAAGGCTTGTTAAAAAACTATTATTATATGGAGTAGAAATATTTAGATTAATAGCTCTAGATGATGATTATTATTATAATAAATGAGGTCTGAAAACAGTAGAAAACAGGACAGTACGAAGACGAGAAGAGGACGAATGGCCCCACCAAGGGATTAGGAGACTCTGGATGGAAAAACAGTCAAAACCACAATAGCAGAGAGTATCAACTTTAATCTTCGTAATGGGGATCGATTTCTCCTGTAAATAAATTAATGCAGTTGTAATCGATCCCGTTATGTGTAGGCAGTATTTAACTTTTTACAGTATAAATCCGATTAGTACGAAAATGAATTCATCGAACGGGCAAAAAGAAAGCGAGGAATTTGAAGGCGAATTAACTTTTGATCCGATTTTAATATAAGGTTACCTCCGCCACCTGTTATACAAACAGCTTAAATCTCCCTAAAAAGAACAAGAACGAAACTGGATTGGATTCTCAGCGGTGCGGTGGACTTGATGCAAATTCTCTAAACAAAGGGGACCGTGAATATTTCTCATCCCGTCGGGCACTAAATAAATTGGGGAGTATTTAAAAGAAAAGAATGCCTCGCATTTTCGATGCGGACTCGCTGAAATGACGTTTTTGATTAGCGGCTACCAGTGTTAGAGAAAGAAGAAGTGCTAATAGTAAAAGAACCCGAGGCGCGCTCTTATTTCGTCGAAGATTACTTATTTAAGTGGTTCGAAACCTGTCGTACAAGCCGAGTTAAACACTTCTTTAATGCAACATTAAGAAACAGCTCACGAAATCTCATCCGGGGCTATCAAAACAGGCCGAAAGGCGTCATCAAGCCAAGCGTTGTGATATACAAAACGAGCACACCGAGCGAAATGAAGTATGAGAAAACAAAATTGCCGCAATTATGGGTTTCGGATCGTGGTTTGAGACCGCCCATGTAACCACAGCTTCGGGGATCCCACAAGCCAAGTTTATTCGTTCGCTCATATCTCAATTACGTTTATATCAAAACGTATAAAGACACGACTGCTTCGGATTGCTTCGGATAATGTGGCTCATTATTGCTGCTGTTGCTACTACTACTGCTGGCCGACTGCATGCTTGGCATAACTAATTTAATTAATTATGTCACCGCATTCTTCATGCGATATTAAATCTCAGTAATAGGCGCGTAATTATGCGACGCTCACATACACACGCACATTTGAACTTGAAAATTAAAAGTCAGCCATACTCGTGATCAGGTGGGTTCAGCAGTTGACATAATTCATTTTCAATAGGTTAATAAATTTCACCTCGATACATACAGTTTTGATTTGCGTAGAGAAAGTTCCAATTATTCAACATTCTTATACAGTTAGTAACAGTTTGATCGTCCAGAGTTCGAAAGAGTTGGATTACAGCCAAATGGTAAATTATTTTAACGAAACGATCAGTTAATTTCCGGGCATCCCTGTATAGGTTTGATGATTTTCCAAGCACCCCCTGTATACAAAACAGAGTATTGAGAATTTGAGACTATATACAATTCACTTCGCTACGTTTTAAGATCTTCATGATAAGAAATTATTAAGAGAAAAAGAATATGTAAATATAAATGTTCTACTTTAATGAATCAAATAAAATTTTGATAATTATTTTCAGGACAAGCTTGAAGTTTCTTGCTTGCACAGCGAAACTTGGATATTCCAAATCGTTCGTAAAATAACGAAATCAAATTCAGTTAAAAATAATTAAAAAAATATAGATTTACCTGTTGTCATAAGTCAGGCACATGACGTCCGTTTTTACAGGCATGCCGTGCCCACACACACAAAACACTTATGGCATTAAACGACACACAACGTGCAAACGCTTTGCAGCAACTGAAGCTATGTAAGTGAAACAAATGAGCTATTATACTTACTATTCATCTGGAGTGTGTGATTTATATGCAGCGTTTGCAAATCTTACGTAGTTGATGAGGCATACGTACCTAAAAAAGAATTAATGTGTTAGTGTCCAAGTCTAATCCGTCTTACATAAAATATTTTTTCATAATTTTACGACTGCCACAAGTAAAGATTTTATGTTCTTGACGCAAATCATTTAAATTTCAAAATATTGGAGCGAGTGAGTTTAATTTTGTAATTAAATTGGTACCTGGGAATCTGGGTACAGTCGCAAATACTATTAAGTGTTTGGACAAGCTCTTTAATATATTGATAGTGTTAACACACTTATGAAAATTTTATAAAATAGTTTTGCTTTCTAATTCCAAATTGCTTTTGACTGGGCGTGTTAAGTTTGGCAATTTATTTAAACAAGAACATTGGTCCTAATATGGAACCTTTTATCAACCTCCATCAACAGCTATCTCGGATATATTATCTGTTATTTCTTATTTATATTTTCCTACTCCATTCGCGGGTACATTAAGAAAACTTTAAAATATTTCAAGGCCACGTTGTTTTATTTATGAGTGTTACGCATTTTCCCTGCCGGGCAGACAAGGACTAGGTGGCTCTAGGGGTAGTTCTCGAAAACGATACGAATTTCGTGATTATGTCGTTGAATGCTTCTTTTGGCAGCTCCCTATTTTTATGTGGTCCTTCGACCACTTATATCTGTGTTTCTCGATAGCATTTCTTTAAACGTGGATTTCTTTAATGCATCGTTTCGTCCTAAATGAACAGTGTAACTAAGCTCTACGGAATTATGTCGAGTATGAAAAGATCAGGCTATTAACCAGGTGATACTACAAGGAAGTCTTGACGACACTTCTTGGATGCATAAAAAAAATCTGCTTTGAAAAAAAAGCGACAAAGCTCCCCAACGACTTCTCAGAAAAAGAACCGCAACATCCCCAACGACTTCTCAGAAAAGGAACCGCAACATTGCCTCCAACAATTGGAAGATTCGTATGGACTGGTGTGGAGGATAGGGGATGGGACTTCACTGGAGAAGAGCAGTCCGGCTATTATATTGCCACACCTCGTATGTATATCCAACAATTTTGTTATTCAAGAGAGAATCGGTTGCGCGGCCAAGTTGTAACTTAGCAAAGTCAGAACGATCAAAGAACTTGGCTCTCAAAGGTCAGACAATAAATGGGGATAACTATGACGAGGTTTTCGCCGGTTGAAAGGCGCAGTCTCATTTTTTTGGGAATTCCCATGAAGTGCAGAGCTTTTTATCCAAACATCGCATCATTCACATTTCTCACCCCCCTCACTTCAGTCCAGGTACGTTTCCCTGCAACCTTTGGCTTTCCCCAAAGCTAAAATTAATATTGACAGACCTAGTGAGAACCAAATGACCATAGCTTTTGGAAAACCTTGTATAGTGCAACGTTTTTTGTCAGAACCTTGCATCAATCAGATTTCTTAGACCCCCTTCAGTCAAATTGTCTTCTCCTTAGACTTTTTCCAAAGTTAAAATCAACATTGAGAGACAGATTTTGGAAACTTTCTTTTTTTTGTTAAAATATTGCATCAACCACAACTCTCGACCCTCTTTCAATCTAGATACGTCTCCCTTGTGACATCTGGCTTTCTCCAAACTTATTGAGTGAGAGGAAAGAACGACCACAGGTTTTGGAAAGTCTTGTGGCATGTTCTGCCTTTTGTCAAAACATTGCATCATGCATATTTTTCAATTCCTTTTAAGCTCAGATACGTCTCCCGATTTCTGGCTTCTTCTAAAGCTGAAATCAATATTGAGAGACGCAGTGAGAAGAAAATGACCACAACTTTTGGAAAATAACGTACAGTGTATTGCTTTTGTTCAAAATGTTGTAGGAAATGACCATAGCTATTGGAAAATCTTGTATAGTCCAAGGTTTTTTGTCAGAACCTCGCATCAATTAGATTTCTCAGATCCCCTTCAGTCCAAATGTCTTCACCTTAGACTTATTCCAAAGTTAAAATCAACATTGAGAGACAGCTCTTGGAAACTTTCCTTTTTTTGTCAAAATATTGCTTCAGCCACAACTCTCGACCCTTCTTCAATCTAGATACGTCTCCTTCGCGACATCTAGCTTTCTCCAGAGTTAAAATTAATGTGGAGTGAGAGGAAAAGATGACCACAGGTTTTGGAAAGTCTCGTGCAGTGCTCTGCCTTGTGTCAAAACATCGGATCGTGCAGATTTCTCAGCTCTCTTTTAGTTCAGATATGTCTCCCGATTTTTCGCTTCTTCTAAAGCTAAAATCAATATTGAGAGACGCAGTGAGAAGAAAACGGTCACGGCTTTTGGAAAATAACGTACTGTGTAATGCTTTTGTTCAAAATGTCGTAGCAAGTGACCATAGTTTTTGGAAAATCTTGTATACTGCAACGTTTTTTGTCAGAACCTCGCATCAATCTGATTTCTCAGGCTCCCTTCAGTCCAGATGTCTCTTCCTGCGACTTCTCAGGCTTTTTCCAAAGTTAAATCTCAGTTCCTTTTTAGCTCAGATACGTCTCCCGATTTCTGGTTTCTTCTAACGCTAAAATCAATATTGAGAGACGCAGTGAGAAGAAAATGGCCACAGGTTTTGGAAAGCCTCGTGCAGTGCAATGCCTTTTGTCAAAACGTCGCATTGTGCAGATTTCTCAGCTCCTTTTTAGTTGAGATACGTCTCCCGATTCTTCTTCTAAAGCTAAAATCAATATTGAGAGACGCAGTGAGAAGAAAACGGTCACAGCTCTTGGAAAATAACGTACAGTGTAGTGCTTTCCCCAAAGCCAAAATTAATATTGACAGACCTAGTGAGAACCAAATGACCATAGTTTTTGGAAAATCTTGTATAGTGCAGCGTTTTTTGTTAGAACCTCGCATCAGTCAGATTTCTCAGACCCCCTTCAGTGCAGATGTCTTCACCTCAGGCTTTTTCCAAAGTTAAAATCAATATTGAGAGACAGCTCTTGGAAACTTTCCTTTTTTTGTCAAAATATTGTATCATCCACAACTCTCGACCCTCCTTTAATCTACATACGTCTCCTTCACGACATCTTGCTTTCTCCAAAATTGAAATTAATATTGAGTGATAGGAGAAAACTCCACAGGTTTTGGAAGGCCTCGTGCAGTCTTTTGTCAAAACATCGCATCGTGCGGATCTCTCAGCTACTTTTTAGATACGTCTCCCGATTTCTGGCTTCTTCTAAAGCTAAAATCAATATTGAGAGACGCAGAGAGAAGAAACTGGCCATAGCTTTTGGAAAATAATGTACAGTGTAGCTTTTGTTCAAAATGTCGTAGCAAATGACCATAGTTTTTGGTAAATCTTGTATACTGCAGCGTTTTTTGTCAGAACCTCACATCAATCAGATTTCTCAGATCCCCTTCAGTCCAGATGATTCCCCCTGGGACTTCTCAGGCTTTTTCCAAATTTAAAATCAACATTAAGAGACAGCTCTTGGAAACTTTCCTTTTTTTGTCAAAATATATTGAGATACGTCTCCCGATTCTTTTTTTAAAGCTAGAATCAATATTGAGAGACGCAGTAAGAAGAAAATGGCCACAGCTTTTGGAAAATAATGTACAGTGTAGTGCTTTTGTTCAAAATGTCGTAGCAAGTGACCATAGTTTCTGGAGAATCTTGTATAGTGGGGCGTTTTTTGTTAAAACCTCGCATCAATCAGATTTCTCAGACCCCCTTCAATGCAGATGTCTTCACCTCAGGCTTTTTCCAAAGTTAAAATCAACATTGAGAGACAGCTCTTGGAAACTTTCTTTTTTTTGTCAAAATATTGTATCATCCACAACTCTCGACTCTCCTTCAATCTACATACGTCTTCCTCGCGTCATCTAGCTTTCTCCAAAGTTAAAAATAATATTGAGTGAGAGGAAAAATGACCAGAAAGGTTTTGGAAAGTCTCGTGCAGTGCTCTGCCTTCTGTCAAAACATAGCATCGTGCAGATTTCTCGGTTCCTTCTTAGCTCAGATACGTCTCCCGATTTCTGGCTTCTGCTAAAGCTAAAATCAATATTGAGAGATGCAGTGAGAAGAAAATGGCCACAGCTTTTGGAAAATAACGTACAGTGTAGTGGTTTTGTTCAAAATGACGTATTATCCAGATTTCTTAGCCCCCTTTCAGTCTCCCAGCACATTCTGATTATTCCCAAAGTGAAAATTTATTTGAATCAATCAAGGAAAACGTGACGATACAACTATGGCGATCCCGACAAAGGACTTCGCAGATTGTTCCCAAAAGAGAAAGAAGTATTTCGAAGATGCAATTATCCTAGCCCAAGAGATGGCGAATTTTTTTAACCGACGTATCATTTTGCTTTATTGCAACGATTTTAATGTACTAGAACTTTAACATTAAATTTTGAAGCATAGGACTTTAAAGATGTATTTCTTGTACTGTAAATGGTCCGAAAACGTCATTTTAAAAACCAATATGAAATAATTTATTTCGTCGAATTCGTAACAATTTGCAATACTTTATTCGCTACAGCATATGTATAATTCGCCTTGTATATATTTATGTTCTTTTACAATTGTTTTATATAACTGCAGTTGTAATTGCTCAATACCACACGTAATTACTAATTCTACGGAAACTCCGGTGTTAATTTTATTTGCGCTTTTCGATTGTAAAGAAAAACGAACAATTAATTTCGAATTAGTTTTTCGAATTGTTATTCCGCCGTTTGTAAATGTGAATAAGAAATGATAATGAACGATGAAATGACTCGTAATGATTGGCATAATACCCGTTTCCTTCGTCCTAGAGTAAGAAGAACACGTTGCAATTCTCTCTGTTATGATTGAGTAATTATTAAGTACGTCTCAATCACGAAGAGTTCCACTATACACAACGTGCCCAACTCAATTTTCTCCGGCTCGTCCCCGGGAGACTGAATTTCGGATCGAGCGGAAGATTACCAAGGCCTTCGTGAGGAAGGTGGTCCGATGGTATCTCGCGTCGGGTGCTGATCTCTAATTTCTTCATTATGGCAAGGGGACCGACCTTTCGAGCGGGACGCGATTTAACCACAACTCATCAAACCACCTGCTTGTTTTAATAACATTTCAGGCTATAAATCATTCGATGAGCGACGACGCTTTTTGTTATAAATTAGGTGTGCGCGAAGTTGCTCTCATGTCTGGAAATTTAATTACGTTAATTGGGAATTGTCTTCATTATGTCCGATGATGAAAGAAAAAATCTCTTTTTCGTCATGTTCGAAGTTAAAATTTATTTTTTAAAGTGTACGTGATACTTGTGATCTAAATCCTGGCACGACTTGAAAAATGAGGGATGGAATTTAATAACTTACTCTCTGGATGAGCTGCGAGACTGCATAAATAAAGAAGCATGAACGTATCCGCTCGGAATTGAGACATTCAGTTGTTTATTTCTCGCATTTGACGATGAATGCAGCAGTGAATCAAAACACTCATTATATCCGATCATCGCATCTTACATCAGAGTTGAGATGCATATCAACCGACCACTGCGAGCACGGAAAACAAGTTATAAAGGGTAATAATCAAGCCAGTTCGATAAATGATTATTATTACTATTCGTATATGTCTTACGTGACTCACTCTAATAACTCTTTCTGGTATTGTACATACATGTATATAATCTAATCACAGACGTAAAAGTATTGATAAATTGAACTTGTTTGCAATAAGTCACAGTTTATTGTTTTTAATGAGTTTTACTTTAGTCAAGTTTGTTTTTATTTTTGAGTAAAACATCATTTCACACCCTTCCATTATAAATGATAAGTATAAGCAACAGTAGCGTTGCACTGTAGTAGAGAATTACTATTCATATGACTCACATGCCTCACTCTAATAACTCTTCCAGTTACTGTTATGAGTTTCATTTTAATAGTGTTCGTTTTTATTTGTTGAATAAAAGAATTATTTCATATCCTTTCCTCATATTCCTGTCCGGGTATTGAGTTAAACACATGAAAAACTTTTTTATTTTTGAGTTTTTAGCTTAAAAAAAGAGAACATCGTCTTTTGACTTTTGCAGTCAATCCAAAGCTCCCTTAATAAAATCACGTCAGCTGGGGTTTTATTGTCTGTGCCACGAATTAAAAAGTTTGGTCTCACAATACCAAAAGCTCTAAAATTTCAATTAAGAAAATTTCTATCCTTATAAATAGATTGGAAGAAATATTTAGATCGGCGGTTCTTCTTTGTGAAGACGGGCGAAGCCATTGGCAAAATAGTAGCGTCATCCTCATCACGAACTTTCTTCATTTTCTTTTAACGCCGGCCTTGTTTGGTCAAGTTTGTTTTAATCTTTTTTTTTTCGAGGCATCTACCGTTACTCACACATCCGATTTTTTTATTATAAAATATATCAATTGGGATTTTATAGCAAACATTTCTAATTCCGCAACATTTAATTAAGTAAATATCAATTTCGAGAACGATAAACAAAAGAGAAACGACGGTAGTCCTCCGGTGGAACGGTGAAAAAAGAAATTTATAAAAGAAACAATAATAGGTCAAAACAATGACATTCGCTGAAAACGATAAACGATAAATAAAATACGTGAAGGCTAACGACAAAGCAAAAGAACAGATGGAGTCGATGACTCCATGATAATTCGACCAAAATAAACAAAAGAAAACCACATGGTAACCTAGAAAATGAGGCGATCAAAACGAGCATGGACAATTCTCCAACAGAGTGCAAGAAAATTTGAAAAGCTGGCAAAAAGCGAAACTGTATGAAACGCCTACGATATTAAAAAGAATTGACAAAATAAACACAAAAGACAATTCAAAAAAGAAGTCTCGAGCTACGCTTCTGCCGACGAGGCTCAAATAGGGCCGAAACAGCTGTACAGAAGATGCTCGAGAGATCTACTGCAATCAAAACCGATTTACAGCAAAAAATTTTGAAACTTTCAATATGATTTGACAGCACGCTTGACCGCCTTGTATGGAATGACTTATTAAGTAGCAAATTGGCTGCAATTTTCATTTCTAATACAATGTTGTGTCAAAAAGTTATCGCAAGATGACGTGAGTCAAACTATTCCTCGAAAAAGAACATTGAAAGGCAAAGAATGAGATGGATTTCCGGTGGGAAGCTTTTGAAAATGAAAAGAAAACTTGAAGAATTTCTAATAATAAAAATGGCCAGAGAAGACTAAACGAAGAAAATAGTTGCCTTTTGTTTTTTCAACATTGAAAATTAATGAATGAGATGAACGGAGAACAAAATATGTCGAGGCTAATGAGAAAGCAAACGAGAAAACTATAGACAGAATCGAAGAAACGTGAAAAAATAATTCGACGAAATGAAACAAAATAAAAGCGAAACTAACAACGCGCTAAAGTGAAAAGGTAAAGTGTTCCTTCCAAAAATTAAAAAAACGGCCACTCTCTAACAGGTTGTAAAAAATTTAACTTGGAGGCTTCCGCGGCCATTGTCCATAATTGAATTGGTTTCTGGTTGGAACCGCATCACGACTGCTTCTATTGCTGACGTTTCGTTCTCCATTTCAGAATAACTTGCTCAAGGGTGCTGTTGCTGCTGGTGGTGTTGCTGCTACTTCTTGTTAATCGACTAACGAGAAGTAGCAGCAACACCGCCAGTAATTGAGGAAATTCTTCTGCTATGGAGAACGAAACGTCGGCAATAGAAGCAGTTGTGACGCGATTCCAACCGGAAGCCAATTCAATTAGGTTGTAAAAAAAATTAAGGTAAAAGAAAACACTGCTCCAAACGTTTATTTATTCCAAAAAACTGATTACAAGAAATAGAAACAAAAGAAAATTCAAAAAAAGAACACTGAAAGGCAGAACATTAGATGCTTTTTCAGAGAAAAGCTTTTGAAAATGAAAAGTTGAAGAAAAGCCAGTAATAAAAATGACCAGGGAAGGCTAAACGGAACAAATTATTTATTAGTCTTTTGTTTTTCTTAACATTAAAAAAGGAGAACTAAAAACAAAATATTTCGAAACTAACAAGACAGTACAGAAATAAAAAAAAATATGGATAGAGTCGAGGAAATAATACAAAAGAAAAGCGAAAGAAAATCGACGATTCTGCGACAAGAATTAAAAAACCGACTGCAATCAAAAAAAGAAACTAAAACTATTTAGATAAAATAAAAACAAAAGGTAATTTAAGAAAGGATGGGTTTTTGGCGGAAAATGGAAAGACAACAGTCAGTTGTTTCTTTTAATTTCCTCCTGACGAAGCTATCAATCGTGAAACGTAGAGCGATAGTACGAATTTTGAGTGTCCATTGAAATAATTTATTATACAATTTCCATTGAACAAGAATCTTCTTTAAATGTTTTCTTTTAACACTGAAAAAATCAAAGAAAAACAAAACAAGGCAGCAAAAGAAAAAATATCTAACGGAAAGAAACAAAAGAACGACTTTCGACAAGGAAACTTGAAAAGGTAAGATGATCCAAAAACAAAACAAAGGAAAAACGACGATTCTCCGATGAAGTGCAAAAAAAAATTTAAAAAAACTATTGAAAAGAACAGAAGGAACTACGCGAAGCACCTACGTTATTCCAACAAAAAACAACGAAATAAAAACAAAAGAAATTTAAAAAAAAAGAAAAAGCAAAACACGAGATAGCTTTTCGGTGGAAAGCTTTTGAAAATGTAAAGAAAAGAAGTGCCAACAATAATAATAATAATAATAAAGAAGACTAAAGAAATAATTTAATAATAATTTATTAGTCATTTTGTCGTTGCTTACAGAAAAAATACAAGAAGCACGAAGGAAAAATGACAAGTCGATCAACAAATAAAGACAAAATATAAAAATCGACAAAATAATAATAACAGTATTAAATAGAGAAGGAATCGATAATCTAATAATAACAATACTAAACAATATCATTGTAACGTTAAGAATTACACTACATTACCATTTAAGAAGTCATCGACTGAGTAATAAGCAGCCGAAATCAGTGTAGCTTTTAGTTTTGCTTTGAACAATCGATCTATAGTCGGTACCTCATTACTCCATAAATACTTGATTCTATTTAAACACATTAGACTCATGAATACAGGACCTTTTTGACCAATAGTTAATCTGTTTAAAGGAAGTCTTATATCGTCACAGTTGCGCGTTGCATAGTTATGAAAATCACAATTTTTCAGAGCCGAATGTTCAATTGAATAGAATAGTTATTAGTCTTTTTTTTAACATTTAATACGAAAAACAAAATACGTCGAGACTAACAAGAAAGCGAAGGAAGAAACTTGGGCACAGTCGACGAAATACGAAAAGAAACAAAAGAAAAGCGAAATCAACGTGAAGACAAAGCAAAAAAAAAGATTGGCGATTTTCTGATAGAGCGCAAGAAAATTTAAAAAACAACAGAAATTGATACTTTATTAAAAGAAAGAAAATTCGGAAAGAAACATAAGAAAATTAAAAAAAAAGACGAAATCAAAGAAAGCTTTTAAAAAATGAAAAGAAAACTTTAAGAAGTGTCAAACATAAATAGGACCAGAGAAGACTAAACGAAACAGAATAGGACCAGAGAAGACTAAACGAAACAGAATAGTTATAGTCTTTTGCTTTTCCAACGTTCCTCCGGAGAGAAGTCGACGTTCATTTGTTTTTCATTAATTCTATTCTTAATATTTCGGTGTCTTTCTTTCAATTTTCTTTTGTTTTTTGTCCTGTCAAATTATTCTTCCTGTTTTCTTCTTATTATTATTATCCAGTCTTTACCGAATGAAATCGTCAACTTTTTTTGTTTTCTGTTCATGTGTTTATATTTCGTTGTTGTGTTTTCAGTTTTCCTTTATGTTTCATATTGGTTTCATGTGTAGTTTTACTTTTGTTTTCTCATAGT
This sequence comes from Serrognathus titanus, assembly GCA_039766575.1. Lineage (NCBI taxonomy): Eukaryota > Metazoa > Arthropoda > Insecta > Coleoptera > Lucanidae > Serrognathus > Serrognathus titanus. The sequence goes on along the minus strand of CM077911.1, from coordinate 14,613,301 downwards.
TCTTTGATTTTCAATTATTTTCCTATAGAAAAGAATCTATCATCTTTTGATCTATGTTCGCCTAATTCCGTACTCAGTTGTTGGTTATTCCGATTCTCTTTTGTATCTTCGTATGGAATTAGTTTTTGTAATTATGTAATATTCTATTTTTCAATTTTTTAGATTTACAGTTTTCTTCTTAGTTTTATGTTTTTTATTTACATTTGGTTTTCTGTTCCGACGAACATTTCTGTTTGTTGTTTCGCCTTTGTCATTTATTTTCTAACATTCTACGTCAGAGATAATCACAAATATTTCTTTATGTTGCGTTTTCTGTTCGTCTTTTGTTTTAATTATCTAACTTTTCATATTTTGATATAATTTTTTGCACTGGAAAGAAACAGGGATCAATAAAAAAAGAAAACGAAATCGCTTAGGTATATCTTACGGGCCCTCTGATTCGTGCGTTCACCACTGCATCCCCGGTTGCTACGCTACTGATATGCAATAGGTTTTTCAGCCCTATTTGGGATTTCTTCAGCAGCAAACTGGTTACTACTTGTTAATTCTCACACAATGTTAGATCAAAAATCGGCCGCGATCTAAACTATTTTAAAAAAAATTATACTTTTGCACCATCATATTGTCTAAAGAAATTTGAAAGTTAGGTATCAGGTTTATGAGTTTACTTGAATTTGCACGCCACTGCTTTATAAAGGGGTCCTTTAAACTGCACTTATAGAATCTATTTAAGTGGAACACTTGGTGAGGTGTTCTGAGCCTTGCTTAAGTATGAGTATCAAAAACCACTTCAAGGACTACTCAAGCTTTCGTTTTCTAATCATTGTTTACACGGTCTTTCTTATTCATACGTATGTGAGTACGGTAAAAAGAGGATGTCCAGAAATTTGTTTAACTTTAATGAAGACAAGGTCGAATTCGGCACAATTTTGTTTGCCTTTCGTTCTCTTTTAACTGTCCAACGGTGTACATACATTACCTCTAGAATGTGGAACGTGTAAAATTAAAAAGAAGACTTACGCACTTTCAACGGCCGTAATAAAACGTTAAAGTTGCTGACGACTTTAGATATGCAAATCCTAATAATTTAATACGGTTTATAATCAACAGGAAACGGGCCGATTTAATACAACCACTTTATTACAGTTATTAATTTAATCGAAGTTCACATTCAGCGCATGTCTGACAAAATATTTGTTAATAACAACAACATCGGCGAAGGAACAAGAAAGGAGGCGAAGCCCGCGACAGTTCCTGTGTCCTTACATAACCTACGTGGACGCGGTATCAAGTGGCCTGCGACTGTAAGCTAATTGTCATGGCTGTCCATGATCATGAAACAAAAGATCACATGATAGGAATAATGATAAGATCCGTATCGGCTGTGTTACACAGTACGCTCGCTTCATAACAAAAGCTCTCGTCTCGACGACACAATACATTGATTGTGTATGTGCGTTTTTTCTTCTTCTTCTTCTTCTTCTCTTTCAGTAAGGAAGAGTTAACTTTAAGTGACAGCCTTTTAGATGGGGGAAAGATATGAGATTGAGTTAATTTCATTTCTGAGAAGCGTAACATTGTATGTTAATGTTTAAATTGTTGGAGTACGTCTTCATGAAGGAAGAAATACTATATTCATTACGCAACTTGTTTAATAAACTACTGTTTGCAATAGTTTGTTTTTTTTTTAATACATAAACGTTCTTATTATGCAAATGAAATTAATAAATATAATTAATTTAGAACAGGTTCGCTTAGCGTTCGTTCGTTGAAGTCTCCAAATTAAAACGTCGAATTAACTGAAGAACAAGAAAGAACTCCACGTGTTTCTTAGTAATCGTTATTTTATTTCCGAATAGTTTTGAGGGAACGAGAGGGACATTATTTATAGAAATAGAAATATTTTTTCTGCCAACTTGAAACTAAAGGATGGAAATGCTTCTAGTATGCATACAATTTCGACGAGCAAGGAATAACTTGCGCAGCAGGTAACGAAAAAGCTACTTCTCCAGTTTATATTTTATGTTCTCGTGCAACAGATGATATAAGAGAGATAAATGTGCAGATAAAACAACTTTTATTATTCGATTCATTATAATATACTGTGTAGCATAAACACCCTAACAGTTTCACTGTACAGTCGTGGACAGTGAAAAAGGAACTTTCGAAAAATTGCCTAGCACCGACAAATAATAGTGATATGCTTTTCGTTCTCTTTTAACTGTCCATGACTATATATGAAAAAAAAGTTTGTTAATTTCTCTTGCAGTCAATAGTTTTGGAGAACATTTTGAATCACACAAAACAAGTTTCGTTTTGAATAAAGAGTTCCAAATAATAACGACGCATTTAATAAAATGTTGAACCGAATAGTCATCTTAATTATTTCTCCATTACAACATTAAACGCATAATAAACTCACTGTAAAGCGAATAACTAAAAATATAACATTCCCAGAAGTGTTGCGCCCATAAAAACTCATGAATGGTTCGAATTAAACGAAGAGTAAACTTTATTATAATTTGAAAAGGCGAAGTCATTACGTTCTAATCCAGTTCGGAAAAAAAAGAAAGAAAAGAAAACATAAAATAGTAAGGAGAAACTACTTTTGATACGTTCGTAGTGTAGCAAATGACCGGTTTATGATGATGTAGTATGTTAAACTAGTTTCCACAGGTCGGCCCTTTGATCAGTCTCTAATAGATATAGCTGCATGATTTTGTTAGTTCGATTCACAGCGGGTCTCAAATACATGCACGCTTTTTCACAAAGCGCATTCTAGACAAGTTATAGCCTTGTTTCTGTCTATTTTCAGACGAGGCAGAAAGCGAACGCCGCGGAAAAAAATTAATAAATATCGCATCGTAATCGCCCATTACGCGGAAAAAACCGAATAAGTCGGAGCGGGTTGATGAAAATGGAAATTTATACGAATTTATTACGTATACAATTACCGCTTGTATATGGAAGTGTAACATCGAGTAATGCTAATGGAAAATTGCGATTCAACGCTTTTTCTATAGGCTTACAATTTACTTGTTACATTATTTATTTTTTTATCAAATTGTATTTCGAAAATACTTAACTTTAAATTACCCTTGTCCTTTATATTTAAAAAGATGTTTATAATATGAACTTCACCAACAGCCTTCAGCAAGAGACATGGGAGGAAGTTTATGCTGCCGAGGGCACAAATCTGAAATTTGAGCAATTCTTGAGCATATTCTTGACCCATTATGAAAGCAAAGTGCCACTAACAAAAATTAAGGATAAAAAAAAAGTCGCTCTAGCCCATCATATGAACCCTTGCGAGTTAAAGAGGCACGCCTAATACGCGATGCCTACAATAATTCCTTAGATGAAGATATCCTCGACATTTATAAGCGATATAAACATTTCTATCTGAATCCGACCATGCAACATAAAAAAAAAACAACATATATATAAAGATAACAAGCAAAAGGCCCTATGGGACATTATCAATAAACTGGTCGAAGAAGAGACATACAAAAACCAATCCTTAATGTACATGAAGCCAACAACATTTTACGAATATACAATTCCAACTACTTCAACTGATGCTCGTGAACTGGTTAAAAAGGTCAAAGTCAACGGAAGCTCTGTTTTTCTCTCCAGTCGAAGAACAAGACGTTATCCTTGAATGCATACAACATCAGCACGAAACTCCTGAAGGAAGTAAGCGACTTGTTGGTAACTCTGACTCACATCATTAATAATAGCCTGAAAGAAGGAATCTTCCCTGAAAAGTTGAAGTCATCCAGAGTTGTCCCAGTTCTAAAAAACGGGAACCCTAAGGATGTCAACAATTACAGACCAGTCTTCATCCTACCTGCCTTCTCAAAAATCTTGGAAGAGATTATGGCGGAACAAATTCTAAACTTTATAGAAAAGAACAATTATCTACATAACAGTCAATTTGGATTTCGATCAAACAGAAATACGAGTAAAGCTTTAACATACCTAGTAAAATAATTAGTGTGAAATCGAAGGAAAGTCAGAACATAATCGCCATCCAATTCTGCGACCTCTCAAAGGCATTCGACTGCCTCTCCCATAAGATATTCCTATCTAAAGTGCATCACTGCGGTTTTCGAGGTATCCCACTGAAGCTATTAGAATCCCACTTTACCAATCGGTTGCAGTCAGTGGACACCGGTAACGACAGGAGGGAACCTTCAATGGAATCGCCCAAGGATCAATTTTAGGGCCGTTATGTTACGTTAATGACTTACCAGCTAGCATAGAAGCCCATATACTGCTCTACGCGGATGATACTACTTTCGCGGTTAGCGACAAGGACCCCATTGGGAAATTAGATTTAACCTCCCAGATCTCAGCAATGTGGTTCCCCGCCAACGAACTCAGTCTCAACGCAAAGAAGACGAAGAGTGCCCTCTTTACAGCATCACGGAAAAGCACCGTCAAGGTTAACGAAGTGAAATTTCTAGGAATTTATCTGGATACTAGACTAACTTGGCTGAAACACTACACAGAACTTTCCAGATCAATTTATGCTATACGCCGCATAAGGAAAATCGTAGAAAAAGAAGCTGCTTGTACAACCTATTTTTGATTTCATTAATGACATATGCCATTGATGTATGGGGAGACTCATCACATGCGAAGGATATACTTCGTCTTCAGAAGAAAGCTGTGCGTGCAATAGAAGGGGCACCCAGTGATGCACCTTGCAGACCTCTTTTCATCAAATATAGAATCCCTAACACTACCAGTACATATCATTCTTAATTCTCTGGTTGATGTTAGAAAAAAATCTCCACAACGTGGAAATAAGATCAGACGTCCATATCCACAACATTCGCAGCAGTGCAAACCTATCCATTGAGTGGACCAAACTCAACATAGGAGCTAAACAAAATCTGGGAATGCAGCTGTGCAACTGCCTACCTCTGCCCTGGAGGAAACAAACAATTCCAGCATTCACCCGACGAGTGAAACAAACTCTGTTATACAACCTATTTATTGTATAGGTGAATTCTGCCAATTTTTAAATTCACAAGAATGTAATTACACATACTTATCAATTCAATTCAAAATGTGACCTCAAAATATGACTTCATATCACAGACAATAAAAAAAATTACCACCATTGATATTCTCAATTTATTTCATATAAAAAACAAATGGTAATAAATTTGCTTGTAGTTGCAAACATAAAGAAATTGATACCAAAATATCAGGGTAATTGTATGGGAAAAAAAATACAATTTTTGGTGTGACCAGCGTTTTTTAAATTTATCGCCTCAACCACAAGTTCCTCAAGGTAGCATATTTGAGTCTCTGTTGTTTCTTGTGTGCGTGTGTGTGTGTATGTATAAATGAATTTTCATTAAACATTTGTACGTTCTACAGACTGTACAATATTTTTGTTTGATCTAAATGATAAAAACAACGCAGACAAAAACATGCAAAATTGAGACAGGAACAACTTCTAAAAATTTCAAAAAAATTAACAGGGCTGTATATCATTTTTCGAAGGAACTCCCCAAAATTGATGTTACAAAGAATAATCTCCTCTAACATTCTGAAATATTATATAAAAAAGAAAACAAATCTGAGTAAACGTTTATAGTTAGAAGCGCCATTGTTGAACATACTTACTTCTCGCCATTGTATTGTATTATATTGTATAAAAGTGTATTTATTGTATATTAGGATAACGTAACGTAAAAAATAGTTTTTGATATGAACAACATTTTCTAAAATTCATGGCCCAAACAACCTCTTAAAGATGTGTAACAATTAAACTTGAGGTTCCCCAACTTAGTATCTTAGGGCCTCCATAGTTTCTTGTACAGATTAATTCATCTAGTAGGCTGATATAATTTCGTTCGAATGAGGTGATATTTGAGTGGGTCAATGAGGGGGCGATAAGGAGTACATATTCTCAATTTATTTCAATTCTTTTAACTAAATTTGCGATTAGAAAATGAAAAAACAACACAGAATGATTTCTCTCTTTGTTTAAAGAATCGTAGCACAATTTCAAATAATTTATAGAAACTATCATCATCGAAGAACGTAGAAATACGTGATTTATTCGAAATATTAAATTAATTCTTCATCAAACTGAGAAAACTTAATAAAAATAATAAATTAAATCAATTTGGAGGACGTTACCAAAAAATTCTGCGTTATACAATAACTACGTAACTGTTTAACCTCTTGTACTAGTCAAATACGATCTAGTCGCGAAGTTTATTTGAGTGAATCACACTGTATGAAGGTATATAAGCGATTTACCATTAAACACACCCGAAGAAGTGGAAATTTTCAGGCGAAACAAGATTTTTATTTCTCCTAAATGATGAAGACAAAGCAGAGAAAAAACAAGCAGAATTGAGTTCAGTTCTCGAGATCAAAACCACTCCTAATATTTTAACAAAAAAAAAATTAACAGGACTGCATATCATTTTTAACTTCGAAGCAGCCCTTGAAAATGTCAAAAATTGACGAAAAAGAAACGCCTTTCATTCTGAAGGTTAATTCACTTCTATTACGCGTTATATTTTAAAACAATCGGTTTATTACTTTCGCAAATAACCGCTATATTGTTGGCATACACTATTACGTCTCTAATACATATATTAAAAAGCATGGGACTTAATGCCGTGCCCTATGGCACCCCCTAGTTCATTTAGGATGTATTGTCGGATACAAGTACAGAGAGATGGCACATCATGTGTATAACATGTGAAACGAGTTTTGTTATACAGGGTGATAAGTAACTTGTATCTACAAACTTCCAGGGCATTTAGAAAACGGAAAGTTAAACAGTTTGTAATTGCATGACGTGATTGCAAATGCTTGGGTGTTCTGTTAATCGTATCTACATTAGGTACTTTATATTTTAGTCGAAAGTGTTTTTGATTCAGTGAGCTTTACGAGTTTCAATCAAACTTTCATCATGATGATCTGCGTTTTCGTCCCACCATCTAATTGCCTTTTCTACAGTTTTCATTAAAAAAAAGAGTTTGTTCAAATAGGAAACTTAATGCAAGTTTCGCAAATCGGTGTATTCGGATCCGAAGAAACGACAACCCTGAAACTTGCAGATTCTTGTTTGTTTTAAATCTAGAATCTAGAAACAACGAAATTACATATGAAGTTTATTTTAAAACTTAAATGGGTAAGTGATTTTAAATACTTTTGTTTTTTCCCAATAAGCAATCTCGAACCATAAAAAGCGTAACGAGAACAATTTCCGCTGCTACATAAAAGTAAAGGCAAGGTCGTTTAAATTTTAATTATGAAAAAAATTATTAATAACCCGAGTGTATATTTTAAGGAGTACATAAAACCATGTGGGCATCAATTAACCGATTACGAATGAAATAAAATAATCGCGTCGGATTTTCAAGTTAACGACCACATGTTTTATGTGTAATTCAATATCGCCGTGCACTTTATATTCTTGTTCAAACAAGTAACAAGTAAAAGTAAGTGAAATAGTGGTAATCACGGCGATCTCTCCTCGCATGATCGCACCGTTGGTGAGTCGCGGTGTTCTTGTAATCATCGGCCTGTAGTTCAAAGCTTCGCCGCTGCTCTAAAAACGTCGCCTCTGTCGCCGCGAGCCGATGCTCGAGAACACATGTAACCGCCTTCTTCGGGCGCTTTTTGTCGTTCGTCTGCTGCGTTCACTTGATGTTCAATTAGCACAGAATACAAGGCGAAATGCGTTTCGTCGTTTGGTTACTTCTTCACGGCTCGCCATGCGACATGTAAATTATCGCGGACCTGGCACGTGCAAACCTTGAAGTTATGACTTCACATTATGATTTGAAACAAACATAATCACGCCTGTGCATAATACTAACGAATAACTTAACATAATGTTGTGTGGAGCTCGAAAGCTGAAAACATGCGTTCTGGAAACACGAAACAAAGAGCGTTCTTTGCCAAAAAAATTTGCAAAACAAATGGCCATCATTTCTGTATTCCACCCACAACTTCTTTATGTGAATAATCCAATCTCTGTTTACGAACACCATCTCTTTCATGCTGTTTGCAGACTGATAACAAATCCCTATGCTTCGCATAAGAACCGAGGCCTTCCAGAAGAAGTTGATGCAGTGAATGATGGTTTAGAAACAGAATATAATGTGAATTGATTCTAATTTAGCATCTGCAATTCCTCTCGTCTTGATTAGCTAAGTTCTGATTTTTTGGTTGGGTTTAGCGCTTGTTCTTCTTTGCCCTGGTTACCGTTACAGCATCCTTCTTGAAACCCCTTTTTTCCCAATTTCAAATTTCTTTCGCTTATTTTTATTTAGCATACGCAATTCCTGTAGTCCTGATTTCTTGGTTGGCTTCAGCGTTGCCTGTCTCTCAGAATAGCGAGTCATAGCTGGGTAAGAAATCCCATTTTCTGTAGACAAAGTATCCCATGGTGTCTTAGGCCCTCTGTACGAGGAGCTGCCACCACCACATAACTGCCATGACTACCATGCTTTGCTTGATATACAAGACCTTCATCCTTTTGCTCCTTCAAATTTAGCTGAGTTTTAAAATTGTTCCATTGCCTCATCCATTTCGTTCTTTAAGATCCTTTTATACGTTTGCTTGAAATTGATAAATGTTGACGACGGTATTCGTTCTATCTCGTTTCAAAGTTCCAAAATACATTGCAAAGAATTTGTTTGCTTTATTTCGTTGAAGTCCAGAAACGTTTTCTTTTCGAGCAATTAATTTTTCAGGTCACTTGAATGCTCTCCTTCGAAGGTATCATTTTACTGTTCTGTGTTAAGTACTTCGTAGGGTCTGGATTATTACAGAACACCCTACTTTTCAGCTACCCCATAAAAAGTCTGACGGGGGATAAGTCTAACTTCCAGAGGATCAAGAGAAGTCTCCTCTTCGAGAAAACTTTCAGGCACTTGAATGCTGTCATTCGAAGCGCGACCGAGGCACCACCTTCTTGTGTTAAATGTTTTGTTGGCCCCGGATCCATGCAGTATGCCTTACTTTTCGGGCAGCTTCATAAAAAAGTCTGATGTTATTAACTCTGGACTTCAGAGGGGCCAAAGAAGTATGACAGTCGCACCATCTTATTGTTTTGTATTAAATCTTCTCATGTCGTCGGATTATTGTAATTTTCGGGTATGTCCACAAAAAGTATGATATTGGTAAGTTTGAACTTTAGAGAGATCAAGAAATGTCTCCTCTTCGAGAAATTAATTTTTCGAGGCACTTCAATCCTCCTTGAAGTGTGACAGGTTTCATCACCAGTCTAGACTTTCTATCTAATGCTGATGATGTCTGCAACGTGGATGAAATACTCTTTCACTCTCTAAAATGTACATAAAGGTGTGGTGAGGGAATCATCATTCCCAGTTCTTGTTCCTCGTTCAAATTTTCTCTCTAGTTTGTCCATGATTTCCAAACTTTCTCATGTTTTCTTTTGTATTCCGCTTCCTCCTTCCTCACTTTTTGCCAGAAATTTCTTCATTCCTCTCTGACAAAATTATATTTAACTTTCATCTCTTTTAATGCCATATGTAGATTCGTTCTACCAATTCCTTCCTCGTCTTCGCCTTGTTAACAGCATTAACTAGGCTTGGTCTGTTTATTTCTATTTTCCGCCAACATTTCTAAATCTCTTGAAAATAACCTCTTCAACCTTGTTGCTTATTGCAGGGATCCCTTTATCCCCTAGAAATTGTAGATAGATCGCAAAAGGGTGAAAATTTACAAAGGAGAAATTAAACTGATTGAGAAGACGAAACTGACGTTAATGGCCAACCCACGTGTACAGAAACATACTAATTTAAATACGAGAATCCCCTACCCCCAACCCCCAGAAAAAGCTAGGTGGTAATAAATTGATTGAGTGATTGAGGCCCCAGGCAAGACGAAACAAAAAAGAACATGACTGAAACAGCTGCAAATATATTTGATGCAGATGGTAACAACTGAAATGACTTCAAAGATTCGGTCGGGCTCGAATTGGAAAAGTTTTAGAAACTGTTGGGGATGGTTTTCGAAGACATTAAGCCAATTAACAGAGAACTGCAAAATTATTCTATTGATTTTAAAGGTATTAAAGAGACAAGTCGACAAGGACCTTTTCGTTTTAGAAGACATTGATGAGGGTGTCCATGAACAATGGACAATGCAGCTGGATCCTTGGGAAACAAAATAGAATTGAACGTCGACCACGATTAACTTGGAAGGAAACCAAGTAAGTAATTAACAAATGAACACTCAATAAAAAATAAAAAAAAAATAAGTACAATCTGTTTCTTCCTTTATTGAGCTTGAATTATCTAAGAAGAGGGTTGTTGATAGTCTGTAAAAAAATAAATCGGACCGGACTATCGTGTTTTTGCCGGCAATTAAGTTCAAGTTTTATAATTGGCCGTGTCTTAGGTGAACGTCCACGCGGCAGCTTATCATTCCGCTGATGAGTTTCCAGAGATATTTACGATGCCTCTAATTGTCGGAATAAATATAACTTCATCGGGCGTACGTCATACATTGGCGTTTTTGCTACCTGCGGAACAATGGATCCGCTGAAACCGTCGGAATTTACGGTTTTTCTTCTTAGCCCTTCCTATGTATTATTCATAGTTGACGGACTAGTGGATTATTTGAGAATCTTATTATTTAGAATATAATAGGAGAGGTTTTTCAAGCTCTTTTTTCTTTCTTTTTGGCAAAAGTTTTGCTTTCTAAATTTTAAATGACAGCTTTGAATTTATACTTCAGACGGACGTTTTTAAGTACCCATTTTAGTGAACTACATGGTTTGCATTAAACGTAGCAGATTAGTGATAAGTAGCAATTTTTAAAATAACAACGTAAAGAGACTCTTCTCGCCTCAGTCAATAAAATGATACATACAGTAAGGATGTAATTAGCAAATCATAAAGTGGATGGGATCCAACCAGCAATGTGTGTGTCGACAATCTTCTTTTATAAATTCAATGAGCCCCCGAAAGAGACTGAGAACAAGTTACGCAAAAAAGAGAACAAAAGTGGTTGGTAACGAATTAATCACTTAATAAATAATTCAAGATCTGCCTTCGGCCTGAGACGACTAGAGTTGGCAGTCTGTTTTATGACACGTGTGGATACTCGTTTGCCGAGTCAACTTTCCGATCTCAGATTACGGCCGAACGCATGAATTTTAAACAGTTTCTTGATATCTTATTCCTATGACATGCATTATATGTAAAATTCAAAGGTTAATCATCAAACGTAACCCACATACCCATTTAAGAGGCGCGCAATAACCGTTTTACATAATCTAAACTGTACTTGATTCAAAAACATCTTTGTCTTCCACTGTACGTGTATACGAACCGTATTAAAAATATCATAAATCTTATGGTTTGTGGTTAAAGGTTAATGGTTATAACGTGCTGTTTTTGTGACTTTTTAAAAGATACATTTGTGTAAATTAAATAAAATCCAGCTATATCAAGGAGTACGATAAAGAAATCGTTTACAACAACCACAAGACCACCAATCAGATCCATTAAGATTTTCAGTAGTTTTAAGGTCATTTTAATTTATAAAACTAATATAAAAATATATATGCAACAAAAAAAAAACAAAAATATATCTTTAAATACCGAAAATATACTGCTCAAAAAATAAAAGCAGTTATTGTAGATTGTAAGCATATTTTCATTAAGGATTAAAGTTTAATTAACTAAAACTTGGCATATCTGTATAGCCGAGCTAAACATGCTTAAGTCAACATCAACAAACGAGAATGATATTGATACTCTTCTTTTTTTAATAATTTTTCATACTATGTAGTTATTTTAATGAATTCTAAATCTCTACGCTAACCACTTTACATTTACATTATTCTTTTGTTTTGTGTTAGTCCTTTGATTTTCCAACAATTCGTTCTTCTTTTGGTTACTGATAGTCTTTTGTTTTTTCGTTCGACGGAAACTGTTGATCTTCTTTTGTTTTCTGTTTTTGTTTTATTTTAAGTTCACTGTCGCTTGTTTCAGTTTTCTTTTGTATCTTCTTTTGTTTGAAAAGGCAGATACTCTCACAAACACTTGACAGTTGATTGAGTTTTATATTTTTATGAACAAACGAAACGTATTTCAATTCCTGTTTTCTGAATTTATTAAACAATTGATCGTCTTTTGTTTGAAAACGCGGTTATTCTCATAAACGCTTGCTTCTATTATTTTTTTACGAACAAACAAGACGTCCAACGACTAACTTTCAAATCGTTGACCATTTTCTTTTGCTTCCTACGAGTTTGTTAAACAGTTGATTGTCTTTTGTTTGTTATTCTCACAAGCACTTGACAGTTGATTGAGTTTTATTTTTTTATGAACAAACGAAACGTCTGACTGTTTTCTTTTTGTTTTGTTGTTGTTGAATTTTTTTAATGAAGAAACGAAACATCCAAATCGTCGACCATTTTTTGTTTCCTGCACATGCTGAACAATCGATCGTCTTTTGTTTGAAAACGAGGTTAGTCTCATAAACACTTGATAGTCGATCGTGTTTTATTATTAATTTTTTAACAAAGAAACAAAATGTTCAAAACGTACTTCATTTCTTGTTTCCTGTATTTGTTAAATAATTGATCGTCTTTTGTTGGAAAAGGCAGATACTTTCACAAACACTTGACAGTTGATTGTGTTTTATTTTTATTTTTTTGAACAAACGAAACATCCAAATCGTTGACCGTTTTTGTTTTGTTGTTGTTCGACTTTTTTAATGAAAAAACGAAACATCGTTTTAACATCGACCATTTTTTGTTTCCTGTACAACATGCTGAAGAATCGATCGTCTTTTGTTTGAAAACGACAAACGCTTGACAGTTGATCATGTTTTATTAATTATTATATTTTTTAACGAAAAAACAAATAGCTTCAAATCGTAATTCATTTCTTGTTTCCTGCATTTGTTAAACAATTGATCGTCTTTTGTTTGAAAACGCGGTTACTCTCACAAACTCTTGATAGTTATGTGTGCTTTGCTTTTATTATTTTTTTATGATGAAACGAAACATCCAAATCGTTGACCATTTTTTTTGTTTCCTACAATTGATTGTCTTTTGTTTGGAAACACGTTTATTCGTACAAACACTTGACAGTTGATTGTGTTTTGTTTTTTTTTTATGAACAAACGAAACGCGGTTAATCACTTGATAGTTGATTATGTTTCATTTCTTTTTGTGAATAAACGAAACGCTCAAATCGTTGACCGTTTTTTGTTTTGTTGTTGCTTTGTGTTTAATAAACAAACGAAACACATCGATCGAACAATCGATCGTCTTTTGTTTAAAAACGCAGTTATTCTCACAAACACTTGCTTGACAGTTGCTCGTGTTTTGTTATTATTATCTTTTTTTTATTAACAAAGGAAACGTTTTTTGTTTTGTTATTTTTGTCTTTTTTTTAATGAAGAAACGTCCAAATTGTCGATCATTTCTTGTTTTGTTGCTTTTTTTTAATGAAGGTATCAAACTTTCAAATCGTTGACCATTTTTTTGTTTCCTACGACTTTCTTAAACAATTGATCGTCTTTTGTTTATTATTCTCGCAAACACTTGATAGTTTTTTTATGAACAAACGAAATATCCAAATCGTTGACCGTTTTTGTTTTGTTGTTGTTCGACTTTTTTAATGAAGAAACGAAACATCGTTTTAACGTCGACCATTTTTTGTTTCCTGTACATGCCGAAGAATCGATCGTCTTTTGTTTAAAAACGACGAACGCTTGACAGTTGATCGTGTTTTATTATTATTATATTTTTTAACGAAAAAACAAAATGTTCAAAAGTATCTCATTTCTCGTTTCCTGCATGTGTTAAACAATTGATCGTCTTTTGTTTGAAAACGCGGTTACTCTCACAAATTCTTGATATCTATTTGTGCTTTGCTTTTATTATTTTTTATGATGAAGCGAAACATCCAAATCGTTGACCATTTTTTTTGTTTCCTACAATTGATTGTATTGATACTCTTCTTTTTTTAATAATTTTTCATACTATGTAGTTATTTTAATGAATTCTAAATCTCTACGCCACTGGAACATATTTCAATACATACGAGGTGTGGTAGCAATGTAATGGGACTAGTTAACGCGTGGACGTTTAATACGTTTCAACTTTACAGCTTCTCAGGCCTCGAGTTAAAAAATGAAACAACTGAATTGATTGTCAATCCAAACTACCAGAATAACGAGTTTGGCGGTTTAAGAAAAAATTATTTCTCGTCTTCGGAGGTAGTTGTATGGCCGGTCATAACAAAGACGTTATGTTTTTGACATTTCATTGGTTCTCTAGGTCCTTTGGTCTCAGTGCCTGCTTCTTTCTTTTCTCCGACGACGTGTAACCTACCAAATGCTAATGGAAATTTGTAAATCTACTTTTGGATCGCGCCCTGTACACATTCCAGGCCATTTCTAATAGTCTAACGTCTTATTTAATCAATAATAAGTTTTCTGGGGGATTCAGCTCGAAGAATTTTGAGATTCATTGCAAGATTGACTACTAATAATATTTCCCTTGTAACTAAGATTAAAAAGAATTCGTTACATACAGTCGCACCTCTATAACTCGAACCTCCATAACTTGAAATGTTCTGTAAGTCGAAATTTACGAATGTCCCTCCATATTGTGTATAACCGAAATCTCTTTCTTTAACTCGAAATTTCTATAACTCGAAGCAATTTTTCGGTCCCTTGAGATTCTAGTTATGGAGGTTCTACTGTATAACTTATTAATTAAGTATGTTCATTGAAATTTTTTGACGAACTGGGTCTCTCCAACACGCCGTTGAGATTTCGTAGCATGTTTTGTGAGCGTCTGTACATAGTTTCTATAATTTGAGGAGTTTAAGGTCAGTTCCTAGAACTTTTTTCATTTAATAATTATTTTTTCGTTTGAATACTTGATTTTTTATTATTTTTCTATTTATTAAGTAGCTGATTTGTAATGCATTATTTTTTTTTAATGAATTATTTGAATCCCATCAGCACTGTCTATGATTTTTCTTTTTTTGATATAAATAAATAAAGCAATAATAAATATAAACCACGCGAGACGAGTTTTCTTTACACCTGTGATTGATTTAGTAGGTTTATTTACATAGGAATTTAAAGCCACAAAAATTGAGCAGAAAATAACTAAAAACATGTTTTTAAATACCTTGCAGGAACACGTTTACCATTCTAGATTTAATAATAGTAGTTTCTCGACCTTGAAACTAGATATACAGTCGAAATTAATTTTCACAAAACAGAAAAAAAAAGCGCTTTGATCAACCTATAGTCTTGAAGATAGTGGATCTGTAATAAAGGCCTTACTTTCTTCACATAACAATATTTTTGGGTAAAGGCTGTACGTCAGAGATGAATTTATTAACAAAATATTAGCTAATTAAATATGTTATTAAGAATTAATGAAATTCTTGATTTAAATATCCGTGCATCCAATAACAATCGCACGTCGATTTTAATTTTCATGCACGGTTTGTGATCGCTGCGTTTAATTTTCTTCAGAAATGTTTACTTCGCCGGAATTATTTATTAGCTTTTTATCCATATGCGTACGTTTTGCGAGTTTGTTTAATATGCACCGAAGCGCCTGCTGCAAATTTATTGCATTTGCACGGGAACTCGAAAAACGTTTTATCCACTGCCAGGTATTCATATACATACGTTATTTCCGGCGATGGCAAGCAAGCTTTCATTCAAATCTAAACGCACATAAAGATTTCACAAAACCAAAATAAGTAAACATAGTTCTGCTTATGTACACTTACGTCCAAATAAAGCGACGCAGTTTTGCTTATGTACACTTACGTCCAAATAAAGCGGCGCATCTTACTGATATTGTTAACAAGATTTACAAAATGCGTGAGGTTGTATCGATATAGTTGGATTTTAAATTTTGTCATCATATAAAACATAAAGTGAATGTAGTTTCAGTACAATATAACAAACAGAAACTTCATCCGTTTAATTAATTAGGTACTTATTGTCCGAATAAAATAAAAAGAAGCAACCCGTGCAATATAACCAACACTGGCGAAACTGGATAATTTGTACACAAACAGCGCCCTTCCAATTATCGAAGCAGAGACGAAGTTGTAGGTATTCAAGAGCAAGGTTTTTGTTCGTTCCGATATTTGGCCGGTAACAACCGAGGAATGTCGTAACAATGGGTCTATTATATACCTGATGGCATTCGGCTTAATTATGCGTTGTTTGATGCAGGTGAAAAGCGGACATGTTTACACCAGACAATGCGGTCCGATCAGGGACGGTCTTGATCAAGTGTCAACTGTGATAAGTTGATTCATTGTTGCACATCAATTGTCGGCGTAAATGATATGCCTTATTTAATCTTACCGTGTTTTCCCCCCTCAACCTTCCCCCGACGATCCGAAGGCTAATTAGTTTCAAGAGTAGCAGCAATCGTTTCGAGCCTCTTATTATTGCCTACTAATTGAAAAGACAATTAGTTACCAAACGTGGAAATGAAAAAGTGAAATAGAAACCGTTTCTTTTCTCATTTGTACTTTTAAAAGTGACGTTTAATTGCTGGTGATTAGCGATTACTTTATCTGTAATTGACTCGAAAGCTCGAAGAAATTAAACCTTCAAAGAAGATCAATGATACTTTGCACAAATGAACAAGTGGATTTTCGTTAAATATATATTAATCAAATTATCAAATTCCTTCAAGTCATTATTAAACCGTTAAATAAATATCCTAATTGCACTCACACTATGATTCCATACTTTAATTTTTGTCCAATTTACTTTTGTAATATCTTGTAGTATAGCTACCGAAATCTGCGAATATAAAGTAACTGTCTGCTTTACTATTCTTAGTTACTCTTTTCACTATTCTTTTGTTTCACATCATCTCTTGTTTATTTGTATGTATTTTGTTTCGAATGTGTTTTATATCTTGAAATTTTTCTTAAATTTTTTTTTTCTTCAAATTTGTTTTTTTAATATTAAAATCGATCGTCTTTTGTTTTAATTTTTATCAGGTCTGATTCGGATTTGTTTTTTTTTCTTTGTTAAATTCAACCTTCTTTTGTTTACGGTTTGATTACATTTTGAATTTCATTTGTTTCTCGCTTCTTACCGATCGTCTGTCCATAAAACACTTTGATTTTCCCAAATTGCTTTTAGTTCTTTTAGTTAAACTCGATTGTCTTTTGTTTTAACATTTTTTTAAATTGTTTCCTTCTTGTATTCATTCGTCTTTTGTCTCGAAGTTTGACGCGTGATAAATTCAGATTTATTTCTTATGATTTTTTTTTGTTTCGTCTTTTGTTTCGAATTTGTTTGTAATTATTTCGTTTTTCTGTTTCAAGTAAGTTTTTTTTTAATGTTAAATTCGATCGTCTTTTGTTTTGACTTATACTGTTTTTTTTATAGCTTCCTTTTTCGTGTTATATTCGATCTTCTTTTGTTTATAATTTGATTACATTTTAGTTTACATTTTGTTTCTCGTCCGTGAACGGCTTGTTTCTTTTTCTAAGTTGTTTCTATTCGTTATTAAATTCGGTTGTCTTTTGCTTTAATTTTGATCAGATTCGTTTCTTATTTTAATTTTTTTTTATTGCGTTTTGTATTAAATCCGATCGTCTTCTGTTTATACTTAGTTTCAAATTTGTTTCACATCTTCAAGTCTCTTTTTTATGTTAAATTTGATCGTCTTCTGTTTATCCGATTTTCTTTTGTTTAAACTGTGCTTCAAATTTATCTTTTATCTTGTTTTCTTCAATTGCTCCGTTTTTTTTTTTAATAAGTTTTCTGTTGTACATTTTAATACGATTTTCTTTTGTTTATGTTTTCTTTCAAATTTGTTTTCTTAAATTGTTTCTATGTTATGTTAATTTCGATCGTTTTTTGTTTTAGTTTTGATCAGATTTTGATTCAAACTTGTTTCTTGTCTTGTTTTTTTTTTTTTTTAATTACATTTTGCGTTAAATCCGATCGCCTTTTGTTTATGTTTTGTTTCATATCTTCAAACTTTTCTGAAATTGTTTTTTTTATGTTAATTTCGATCGTCTTTTGTTTTAATTTCAATCAGATTTTAATACGATCGTCTTTTGTTTATATTTTACAAGCAAAATACGTAATTTATTTTTTGTACTCAAATTTTTTTTCAATTGTTTCGTTTTTTTTTTTGAAATAATTTTCTTTCCATATTAATCTCAATATCTTCAATTTTTTTTTAATTGTTTCTTTTTTTATGTTAATTCCGATCGTCTCTTGTTTTAATTTTGATCAGATTTTGATTCAAACTTGTTTCTTGCCTTAAGTTTTTTTTTTTTAATTACATTTTGCATTGAATCCGATCGTCTTTTGTTTATGTTTTGTTTCGAATTTGTTTTATATCTTCGAATTTTTGTTAAATTGTTTCTTTTCTGTGTTAATTTCGATCGTCTTTTGTTTTAGTTTTGATCAGATTTTGATTCAAACTTGTTTCTTGTCTTGTTTTTTTTTTTTAATTACGTTTTGCATTAAATCCGATCGCCTTCTAATTTTTGTCCAATTTACTTTTGTAACATCTTGTAGTATAGCTACCGAAATCTGCGAATATAAAGTAACTGTCTGCTTTACTATTCTTAGTTACTCTTTTCACTATCGAGGAACATGATTTTATGATTGATTCAATTTCATAAGGGATTAATCTTCGTCAAGTGCGTATTTCTTTCTGTCATAGAAACCAAAAAGATTCTTCGATGGGAAAAATAATTAAATTAGTAACAGCACAGAGAATGCATTATAAAATTAATCAACTTCCGAAAGAATACAAAAAAAAAAAAACGAATTACCTTATAAAAAAACAATACATTTTTTTGGCCAGTGGCTAACGGTTTCATAAATTAATTCAAACATGTTTACTTAGGAGAGCTTTCACCGTCCGAACGGAGCGTGATGTGATAAATTACGACAAATGCAACGAAAAACATATTCGTTAGGTGTACAACATACCTTGAAATTTATTGATTTATTATTATTATTATTTGAATGGTGAAGTGATCTTTTTTCTTTCGCTTCGGAGTTCCAAAGGCTCCGGCTCATAAATCAGCGTTTGATAGACCGGCGCCCTGTAACTTATAATCACTTCCGTCCATAGATTTTACATTGTAATTAAGAATTTAGAAATTAATGTGATTTGATCATCGGTTCTTGGGATTCAAGCAAAACAAAATAACTTGAAATGTATTCATTTGTTATTATTATCTGAATGAAGTGATTTTTTTTACTACGGAGTTCCAAAGGCTCCGGTTGGCTCATAAGTCAGCGTTTGATGGCCCAGCGCCCTGTAACTCATAATCACTTCCGTCCATAGATTTTACATTGTAATTAAGAATTCAGAAATGAATGTGATTTGATCATCGGTTCTTGGGATTTAAGCAAAACAAGCCGTGGAAAATAAAGTGCAAATTACCGGTGTAAGTGACTACCACGTTAAAATGCATCCTGCATTTCTCATACTTTGCGCACGGAATTTAAATCTCAGGCTTTGAGCATCTAAAATATGTCGGGTATGAAGTTCGTGCTGCATGTGCGAATTTCAGTTGTGTACAGTTTCAGGTTCTCGTTGTGTTGCTTGCATTTGCATCGCGGTGTTCTTGCTACTTCTAGTTTGTTTTCATTCACTACATCCAATGAGGAATTTCGAATCCTGTATGTCAAATATTGTCATCAATTTTTTTCCTAACAATGACACGTAATTGAAACAATATTTGTATTTATACATATAGTATACGGGGTTTGTAAAAAAATTGAAGGGGTGATCCTAGACTATGGAAGTATGGAAGGAAATACGAATAGCAATGGAAGAAAAAGATGTAAAAAGATGTAATAAAGAGGTAAAAGAAGAGAGAAACAACTGGTTCGATGAAGAATGTAAAGCGCTGAAAAAAAGAAAACAACGGAGAATGGAGAGAATCACAAATCAATCAGAGGAAACAAACAGAAAATATGAAGAATAAAGAAGAAAAACAAAAAGGATTTTGAGGGAAAAAAAGCGTAGACATAATGAAAAAATGTTAAATAACATAGAAGATTACAAAAATAAATGAAATAAGGAATTCGTATAAAGGAATTAAACAACAGAAAAGCGGGTATAAACCAAGAACAATATTCTTCAAAAATGAAGAAGGAGAACTGATAGGAGGGAAGGATGACATTCTGAGCGAATGGAGGAAATATCTCAAAGATTTACTAAACGCAGGTACCCATCAGGAGCATGAGGAAGAAGCTACGGTACAGAGAATAAAACAAAACGGACAAAGTAATCAACCTCTCACTGAAAAGGAAATAAAAGAAATAGTTCACTTTCTTAAAAATGATAAATCTTCAGGAGATGACAATGTAACTGTGGAAATGTTTAAATACGGAGGAGATGGACTAATCAAAGCAATGCAGAAACTACTGGAGGAAATATGGAATCAAGAAGAAATACCGGAAGAGTGGAGGGAGGCAATACTGTACCCAATCTATAAGAAGGGAGATAGATCGAAATGCCTAAACTACAGAGGGATAGCTCTGCTCAATGTAGCTTACAAAATATTAACAAAATATATTAAAGCTTGTTTAAGTAAAGAGTTGGAAAGTTTATTGGGTGAATACCAATGTGGATTCAGGCAAGGCAGGAGTACAATGGATCAGATATTCACACTGCAAGAAATACAAGCAGAAAGCTATGAATGTAAAAAGGACACTTTGGTACTGTACTTAGACTTTAAACAGGCCTACGACAGGATAAATAGAAAGGAGATGTATACAGCCCTAGAAGACTTGGGAATTAGTCAAAAATTAATTAATATGATAAAAATAACGTTAACACAAACGGAAAATAGAGTTAAATTTAAAAGTAAAACATGGGAGAAGTTTGAAGTAAGGGAAGGGATAAGGCAAGGAGACCCGTTGTCGCCGGCATTGTTTAATTTGGTTTTAGAGGTAGTTACGAGGAGGGCAAATATTAATAGAAATGGACTACTTTACAATAGAAGACATCAGTGCTTGGCATTTGCGGACGACATTACAATTCTAGCAAGAAGTAAACAAGAGCTACAGGAAACGGTAAGGAAATTGGAAGAGCAAGCAAGAAAAATGGGATTATATATAAATGAATCAAAAACGAAATACATGACTTGGTCGGATAGGGAGTATAGAAAAGGCCAGCATCTAAAGATAATAACAACGGAAGAAAAGGAATTTGAAGAGGTGGACAGATTTACTTACCTAGGAAGAATGTTCACAAGGAAGCCGGAAATTAAAGAGGAGATACGGGCAAGAATAATGAATGGGAATCGAAGGGTCTATACATTGAACAGGCTGTTGAAAAATAAAAGTATATCTAGAGGGGCTAGGATAAGGGTATATAAAACGGTAGTACGGCCAATAGTCGAATATGGAGGTGAGACGTGGGTGCTAAGTAAGGCGGAAGAGGAAATGCTTATGGTATGGGAAAGGAAAATACTGAGGAAGATTCTAGGCGGAAAAAAAATAGGGAATATATGGATGAGAAGAACAAACCAAGAGATAGAAGAGCTATACAAAGAACCGAGTATAGTGGCGAGAATTAAAGCACAAAGACTTAGGTGGCTCGGACATATGGAGAGGATGCAGGAAGGTAGGATTCCTAGAAAACTATTAAGAAGTGACATAGGAGGTAAAAGAAGGAGTGGAAGAGCGAAATTAAGATGGAAGTAGAAAAGGATTTAAATCAATTAAAGATTGTCCACTGGAAAGAAAAGGCGAAGAACAAGAAAGAATGGAGAAAAATAGCAAACCAAGCCATGGGCCTGCTAGGCTCGAAGTGCTAAGATGAATGAATGAATGTCAAATATTGTCATCAATTTTTTCCTAACAAGGACACGTAATTGAAACAATATTTGGGTTTATATATATAGTATACAGGGAGTAACTGAATGATTGTAAAAAAATTGAAGGGGTGATCCTAGACTGATATTAAATAACAAAGCTCCTATCAACCTATGGCCTCAATTATTTCATTTTCAATACAGCGGGTGTCAGTGAGTTTTGTATTTGAGTAACTATTCGTTCAACTTTGTTTCAGTGTGACATAACTAACATGCAATGGCCAAAAGTAAATTTTCTACAAAATTGTTGCACGAAGCAATTTTTTCTAACTCCAAAAACAAAAAAAGCTGCCCGAAAGATGTTTCGTGCGATTAAAAATAAAATTTCAGCAGAAGAAAGAAGGTCAATGCAGTGTCTGCCAATGGACAATGGCCGAAGTGCAAAGATTCTTGGGGTGATACGTGAATTTGTTTTTGCCACGTGAATCCTACCTAGAAGCCAAAGGATAATGGCCGAAGAAGTCTTCCAGTGCAAAGATGTTTTTTTGCCTGGGATGATATGTGAATTTGTTTTGCAGAGTCCAATGTGAAAGCAGGAGTTAATGGCCGAAGAAGTCTTCCAGTGCAATCAATGATCTCTTCTACTTTTGCAAAATCCAATACGGTTTCTACTTGAAAACCAATCGTCGAAGTCTTTGGGGCGCAATGATTTCTTCTGCTTGGAGTGAGGTGTGATTTTGTTTTGTAGCGGTTTCCTACTTAGAAGCCACTAGTTAATGGCTGAAGACGTCTTCGAGTGAAATGATCCCTTCTGCTCGCGTTGAAGCGTGAATTTATTTTGCAGATGGCCTTCTAGCATCTGGGCAAAATGTCCAAAAATGTTTAATGAACTTGATACCTTAAAAAATTCTTCAAGTTACTCAAAACCATGCTGCTACGAGTATATGGTGAATGAATTGAATCCTTAAATGGGTAACTGGAAAGCATTTTTTCCGCAAAGGTGAAATGGTTAACGGTTCTGAAGATGTACACAGCTTTTATGTTGCCCATTAAAATCGAAGAAGAATAGCAATTTCAAATATTGATGATTTAGTTCCAAGCCGATGACGAACGAAGTGGTCCATAAATACGATGATTTCATGTGGCGCGCCGGCATAAGCTCAACACTAGCTGCAGCAACAATGGGCCGTAGCAACCCCGCGGTATCACGACGTCCGTGAGTTATAGCGGATGGATTTCACAGTAATAAATCGTGCGCATCCCCGACCAGATAGCATCTGACCTCCAGATACAAACACAACACGCCCACGAGATGCTAGACAACTAAATCAGTCCCCTATAGATAACTCGCGGTGTGCCTCAAATGAGATGCGCAGACACGATCAAGTTCTTGGTTGGACGCCAAACACCCCGGCTGCTGCACTAAGAACATAATCCACGCAACGGATGGGAATGGGACGCACCTACCAATTCAATTTCATTATTTATGAGCCAAGACTTGCTAGAACTCGCGCGATACAAAAAAAAAAGAAACAGGCACGACGCAAATTTATCTTTCACGGGAGTGTGGAAAATTTTTGCAGAAGATTTTAAAACTTCACCGGCGAAGATTCCAACAACTGGAGAGACAGAGTTTCAAATAATTTTTGCAAACTTCTGTAGTTGACACAATTAAAAATTTCGTGTCCTATTAGGTAGCTAGGTCATACAGATCGAGTCTTGACAAATATCAGTGGACGAGCGAAAGTCCGCAAGGCCCGTGCTTAGGACCCACCTTTTTTGTTATTTCTCTAACTGATTGTCTGCTTTATTTTTCAAGAACTAATTTGTACTCGACATACATATACTGAAATCACCTTCAATGTGAATACTATGTATTTTTGATAAACAAAGAATAACTTTGTGGTACGACGCTTATACTTTCTTCATTTCAATTTTTTTCTTCGATTTAAAAAGGTAGGTAAAAAGATACTGGAAGTATAATGAACGAAACAGTTTGAGTAAATAATTCATGTACTCGCTTAAATTAGTTGTCTGAAAATTTCTGACGCTTCATTAGTTTGTGCTTAGAAATCACGCGATATATGCAAACATCTCACTTTATAAACCATTATCGGGGCAATTTCACGTAAGTATAAGCAAGGTATGGCGTGCACAGGAAACCGTATCATTAATTTCTTTGTTAAGAAGAGTTCACCTCCTTGAAAATATATAATCACCCTTATTTATACAACAAAATACACTCTCGCTTATTACATTAAACGATCTGCGGAATAGTCTTAAATAATACGCTAATTAGAATTTAATGAAAGTCCGTGCGCGGATGATTATAATTTGTGGATGACATCAATATAACCACGACGTGAAATTCGCGATTAAGAAACGAGTTATAATGGGCAGCGTTTATGCGTATGCAAATGCTTGCCTTGCGCGCTCTAGGAATTTTAAGCGAGACAGTACGAATTGTTTGAGGACGTCGTCGCAAGAATTGCTAATTAAGTGAGACATTGGAGAGGTCATAATGTATTGTTAATGGTTCATTTAAATTATTTGCTTTTTCAGTAGATTTAAACGTCAAAAAAATAGTTACGATGCACAAAACAACGACAACAACAAATTTCTACAACTATGAAATCTATACCGAGCGTATTTACGAGTACTTATAAATTATACTTTAAGTATAAAAAAGTAGCGTAGATAATCAAGTATCAATGTGAATGGATGTCAATCAAGTGCGACATACACAATCGCTATATGTATGGAAGGAAATGTTTTTAATGAAGTTTCCTATGTTGTGTCCACCATTACAAGAAACATCCTGTAGATCCATCCAATTCAGTATCTAATAGGTGCCAACATGGGCGATGTCCACCCCTTATATTTAAACATATGATTATTCACTCATTCTTGATCTACTAAAAAATGTTGTAATTACTGTTACACCTTGTTGAATAGACAACCCAAATACCAGAAGCGTATGATTAGTTTGGGAACAGTCTACCCATTACGCGCTTTCTGATGGGCAGGAAAACGCTCGAGTAGTAAGGAAAATAGAACGAAAGTCAACAAGATTGATGGAAACAACAAAAAAACCTTAAACATGAATTGCAACCGTCGCAGTTGCTGGGAATGGGGAAAGCCAAGGAGAACCCAATGACACTTTATTGGGTCTAAAGCTCGCAGAGGTTTCAGAAATATAATCATCTTCTGTGGCTTATTCCTTGCTTCCATCGTTCTTCTGCTCACTTTTTCTTCCACCTATTTTCCCAAGCTTCCAGAGCTTGTTGGTGGCTGCGACAGACTTCGGCATTCGCATTACAAGCTAGGGAAACACAGAAAACCCAGTTCGAAGGACACATAAGTACTTTATCTCTCACATAGAACACCAGGAGGGGATTCGAACCCACACCTAATACTTGCCCCGCCAAGCATCAAGTCCAGTGCCACCGGAATCAAGCAATTTGGCTCTTCAACTACTTACTGAAGTAATTCTACGTTGAGTTTGGTCTCTTCTCTCTCCATCTACGTTCAACCCTAATTTTCCTTTCCCAATTTCCCATTTCTCTCAAATTCTTACGCAACATAAACATGCAGTAACTGAGACGTTGTCGAAAACCAAGGGCTTCATTAGTTCTAAAGCTTGCGGAGGTACCAGAAATGTCATCATCTTTCTAGTGGATTATTCCTCGCTTCCACCGCTCTTCCGTCCAATTATTTTCGCTTTCTCCACTTATTTTCACCATTTGCTTTCCTTTTGGAATCATAAATGTGTATTTCTCTCAAGTTATCCGGAAACACAAACATAGATTGCATCCACAGCACTAACTGGAGATGGTGTTAGAAGCCAAGAGGAATCCAATCAGGATTCATTAGGTCTGAAGCAGGTGAAGGTTTTAGAAATGTAATCATCTTCCATAGCCTCTTCCTAGTGGACTGGCCCTTGTTTTCAATCTCTTCGGCCTAATTTATTGAAGTAATTTAATGTTAGTTTGGTCTCTTCTTCTACATCTACTTCTAGTTTTCACTTTCCTTTTCCAATCATAAATGTGTATTTCCCGCAAATTATTCCGTGTCATTTCTCCCTGATCTTCTCTTTTTGCTCTTATGTGTGGCTCAGTTAAACCTTTTTGCTCTGTAATCATCTTCAATTCTTCGCATCGACGTTAATAGTTGTATTGTCTGACCTAAAGTGACTAAAGATTGCCCACACCATAATTGGTGTATCATCAGTGAAGTTAATCAGTTTCCCTGCTGTTACATATCGTTGATAAGTTAAAGATTAGTGGCCCTAAAACCGAACCCTGAGTCACTCCCAATTGATTGTCATAGACATTAGATTTTTTCCCATTACATTTAACATATATTTGTCTATTATTAAGAAAGGATATTATCTAGTATAGTGCAGTGCTCCTAATGCCCATGCAATACAATTTAGCTCACTTTTATCTAAACGATTCTACAAGCCGGTGTCGAGTGCTTTAACCAGAAATAACTACAAATCGTTAGTAAACAAGCAAGGAATTGCAACAGCCCCTTCATAACAGCTTTGCAAAATTTGATGATTTTGGAAGAAAGTTACAGTAAGTGTTAAGAACTAGGGAAAAATGAAAGACAAAAAAGATATGTGGATCCAAAACCTAATTAACAACCATATTTGACGTCGGGAAGACAGTAAAGAGAAATAATCAATCGAACCTTGGTGGTCTAAGCCTTCAGGTTTCGTCTTTTAGATCAAATCAATCAATAAACCTTAAATTCCTTTTGTATGCATAGAATGTATCACAACTAATTTAATTAAATTCTCACCAATACACGCAGACAATCAAACCCATTGTTTGCTCATGATTCCACAATACCAAAACTTTACGATTTCTTTTTCTTTCGCAAGCAAAAATTCTCAACTTACATTTCGTCCAAAAAAACTTCATTATCAATAGATCTCTAAGTTATCTTAGTTTAGATGTTCAATTTCTTTTCACCATCCAAGATCAAGTGATCCAACTCATCTTTAATCTAACAAATGTTCGAAGCTCAAGATCACCTGAAGACTTGGCGTTCATAATGAAACATTGCTTAATTCTAGCTTCTTCCTTCTACGAGACCAACAGTCTGAAGTGTTATCAGGTGGAACTCTATTTATGTCTCTCTCTCCTATTGTGGCTAATAAATCCACGGAATCTTTGAACAACAAATTCCAATGTTCTTTTACCTTAAACCCACATGCTGGTTCAGGAGCCCGATTCTGGAAGCGAGCGATAAGATTTGTATGCGAAGATGACTTCAAAATGACGCACAAAACTTTAGAAATCGTTCGAAAATTGCATCATATTGATGTCATTTTCGCATACGAATCTTTTCGCACGGTTTGAGAATCGGGCCCCAGATATGCTAACGATATCTTCCCAATCTGGGCACATGGTAGAGAATTCCTACCAAAATTCTTCAGTTATCTCAACTTCCAACATCCAATCATCCGATGCCGACACGTCGATCGCTTACCCTAAACTTGAAACCCTAAACCTTCCATAATAACCTTAATCGTGGCATTTTCATCTTTTTTGGAAATACGTCATTGGCCAATGTTCACGCCTCTCCACATGTTATTTCCACCTATTTCTATAAATAGAGCGAGTCAAACGCATCACAATCAGTTCCCAGAGAGCTTCAGCAACAACAAAAGGAGCAGTAGAAGTTGAACTGAGGAAATCCAGGAATTCTTCAAGTAAATCTAAGGTAAACGCATTTTGATAACTATATAAATAAAAATATTTGTTTGTACTAGAGCATATTTTTAGAAGATGAGTCTTCCTCGGTTTATCTCCTTAAGGCATCCAAATTGTTGTCATTTCGAGAAAGGAACTCATCCGTACGAACTTTCTGATGCGGAATAATTGCAACAATTAAAATTCGTGCTCCTGTTTTTAATTGCCCGAATATGAACGTACGGGCACAAAAAAATCTTAATTTAAAGATGTCGTAAAGCCGAAGTGGATCCAATTAGTGAAGTCGGCGATAATTAGTGAGGGAGATTAAGTTAATCGGGCAGAAAACATGGATGAAGAAATTCGATAATGATTTCATTACACGAAACGTCTTACTGCGCGCCCAAATTACGAACGTTCACATCGACGGAACTTAGATTATTTCGGAGTGCGTTTATGTAATTAATAATAACTTAGTGTCATTTTTCAAGCTGCTAGACGGCTTATTAAATCTAGCGTGATAATCTCACAACGCTTGCATGCATTCTGCGCTGCCTGACAGAGTCATCTGTTAAGGTGCGTTTAAATTTTTCTTTTTTTTTTTTTTTCTTGGTGTAGATTAGTGTACGTACACACGACTTAGCTTGCCTTAGCTACTGCTGATTATGAAATTATGATGAATACGCTCTTTCATTACCGATTCCTTAAGAATGAAGAGCTTTTTGCTATTTATCTTAATCGAGTCGGCACGTAAAAATCGTCGCTTTATGCCCAACGGGCAGCTCTCGCTGTGGACATGCATATTTTCTCAAGACTTCTCCATTTCATGATTACTACACGTTAATGGCAAATTAAGTTATACTATTTTCAAATCGGTTTTATGACTCAATTTATTTCGACATTAAACTCTGCATTCATTACGTTTAACGGTTTTCTTAATTTTTCTTGCAGTCACGGGTAATTTCTAATTACAAACTGTTTCATCAATTTTCTAATTAAAATACCTGAGGTAACTCGAAGTGAAAAAAGAAAACAAAGAAAACGAAAACGTACTTTTTGATAAAACCAAAAAATCTAATTGCCTGAGCCTTGCAGCAGTTGGGAAACTAACAGCCTGTATATTGACCATCGCAATTAATAAATAGAGAAAAAATTAGTACGCAGATGGCTTAAGTAGTCTTATTATTTATTAAAAAAAACTTAAATTTAAGTTGTTTAACAATGGACAGCACTTCTTAACAGTGGCGTGCGCTGCAATATCAGGAAGGGGTTGCAATTTAAATATTTAATTATAAAACAGTATTTATGTACTATTTTTAAGTTCCTTCCTATTTAATTAAGATAAATTACATGCCATTAGAAAGGCAACAATGATTGAATAATTGTGTTGAGGGAAAGAAAGCAAAGCTCTTCTTACTACTGAGGTCTCTTTTAATTTTAAATACTATTTCAATAAAAACGAATGCTTTTTTTAATCTTTTACATAAAATATTTACTCAAGCACTTGTAGACAAGGTGATCAAATATTTATGTTACTACTACGAAACGTACGCACCGTTTAATAACTCTATTTCGAAGGAACGATCAAGGTCAAGGCTATCATATAAACCAGTCGATCGGAACAAATGTGAAAAGGCGATAGCTTCTTCTTCGGTGCGAAGTTAATTACCTAGTCTGTTGACAAACATGCCGTGCAACGGCCACACCAATTATAAATCAGTAATTATTACCTTTTCTAGACGCGGCTATTAGGCCTTCTCACCAAGATTTTAATGACCGTCCATGCCAGTCTTTCAAGTTCTAATCTTACAACTAATGCGTTCTGATGACTTTGTTCGCCAGCTCTTTAATGATTTAACAGGCACACAGATTGGATCTCGAGCTACGTTACGTACTCAAGTCTTCTAGTAAAAAAAAAAATGTTTATGACGAACATGTCTTACATACAGGGCGATTTACGATGCAGTTATAATACTTCCTAGGTGATTTTATAAGAAGTCCTCCTCGGGAGGTTTAATTTGGAACTGTGGATGCTAACCAAACGTTTGGGGACCACCGAGTACTTCTGATTTGTAAGAGAACTTTCTTTTTTATTTTACGAAGTAATTAAATATAAAGCAGAAAACATCTGGGGGTGATTAAACGTCCATGGGAAATAAAAGGGAAATATAATAATCGAAACGAAAATATAAACACGTTGGGGATATATACCAAACGTTTGAGAACAGCTGGATTACATGGAAAAATTTCTTCATGTAACTTCAGTAGCAACACTTTCTTATACAATTAATGGAGTATAGAAAAACATCTCTTCTGGGATGTTTAGCTTGTGAATTGGGTATGTATGGGTATGTTAATTGGAAAAGGTAAAGGATAAATACCTGTAAAAATTACACACGCATCTCTTTTACACCATTTCCAAAGTAACTTTCAGCAATGAACGTTTTGTGTCCCAACTTAAATCTTTTGAAACAGTTAAAATGTTACTGTTAAGTACAGTTATTAAATTTGACAGACAAAATTGTCATTTTTTTTCAATATCCATCTCCTACTTTGAATCATTTTATTTTCAATCGCGTGGTATTATGCGTGCTGAAATTCTTTTTCCCAAAATCATACTCTTGACTCATAAACATCGACGTAATATTTCTTACTCGACAGGAGTTTGCACCATGCAATTATTGTCAATATATTATTTGTTTTAGATGTTAACAGTACCGCAGAAGACAGCTAATATAGGCACATGTAATTAAGAAATTAATATTGAGGGCGATGAACATTACAAAGGTCTTCATGCAACAGGAAAGATTTAATTTCATAAACAATCGTGATAACGTCTTTTTAATGGTAGCTGCTCCACACCTTTGATTACTGTCAAACTTTCTATTATAAGAAAGCAAACCGTATTTGTTTAAAACGTAATGAAACAATGATTATTACTTTATTTCATAACGAATTCCTCGGTGGTGAAAACAAGAATGTAGCACATGTTGAAAAAGAAAGACGAGAAGAAATTTAATAATAATAATCATTAACTATTTGATTTAAGACAAAAATTACAAATAAAATGAAATACAGGAACAAAGTGCGTTGGAGCTTAGTCTATATACGTAAATACTTGTACAGGATGTTCCATTTTTCTCTGACAAGCCGTATTCTCCTTAAGAAGCATGAGAACCCACCCTATTAAGGTAGTTTCTTAAATGATACAAATGTATTATTAAAATCGCTCAGATTAAGTTGAACACCCTACATATATAGGGTGTCGATTTTAAATCTTGACCCCCTAAAGTTAGAAAATAGGCAACACTTTCTATTTCCGTGCTTTTAATAGTTTCCAACTAGGTGGAAACCGTCAAAAGCATGCATCAAAGTTGTACATTTGATGATGCTGTTAAAATCGATGAAAACGATTTAAATTGTACTATTCAGTATTTATTTTTATGATAAATTTCTTGAAATACCCTTATGTTAACTAGAATAGAATTAAAATAATGTCAAAAATATAAAAAGAAAATATTTCTGGTTTCTTTTCTGCTTGTCGAAATAACAGTGTACGTAAATGTTTATACAGGATGTCCTTGATTTCTTTGAACATACCATATCTTCCTCATGAAATAAGGTGATATTAGTGTATACCGTCACTGAAAACCAGAATGTTACACGTCGAGTTTTGAAATAAACTCAATTTTTCAATTTTGATGAAACTTATGCAACCACTTTTAAAACCGCTTTGCGTTACTGTCTAAATTCATTTTAAAAAGGTGTAATGACCACCCCAAAATCGATGAGTTTCAAAATACTTGTAAAAAGAACAGGATGAGGCAGGAGTAATCGCATCATAACCGAAAGTATATTTTACACGTGAATTTAATTTAATTAGAATAGAATTGTTTTCAAGTTACAACGTTTTAACAAAGTACCTTACATAACATCTTTTACACCTTTGGCCTACGGACACGGGCAGTTACATATATTATCTTGGTGTATAAGTAGTATATGGAAGAATTTTTTAATTAAAACTAGATATCTGTTAAGGCAGTTAAAAATTTATTTGAAAACATTTTGCATTAAATCATCATAATGATACAGGTGCCACGAATGCAAGCATATTTACGAATCCGGTGTCAGTTTCCATCACAAAAGACAATTAAATGGCTCACGAGGATTCTTCAAGTGGAGATCCATTCAAATTTTTGGCCAAAAAGGGCAAAGCTCTCTGCCTTCGCTAGCAAGCAATGTTGCCAGATATACGACATAGAAAATCTAGAGCAACTTTAGTAAAAGTCTATTTAAATCAATATGCCACTTTTCACTAGAAATATCAGGTGTTCAATTGATATTGATTATGTCACATTAACTGTTATCGTCAAACCCCAATCAAACTTGGGTAAGAAGGAAATCTCGAGGAAAATTTGAACAAAAAATGGAAGAAATTTTTAATACATATTAGATATGAATCGCAAGAAACGCTAAAATAAAAAGCAGCCACGAAATTAGCTATATTAGAGATAAAAATAATCATTTGCTAACAACAGAGAAAGACCTTACAGAAAGATGTCAAGAATGTTTTAAAAAAACTCAAAGAGACCAACAATCAAGGGAACAGTGATAATAAAGGTAGAATATTAATCTAGGAGATACGAGAAGATGAGACCAGCAATTCTATCACAATGGAAGAATTACATATGGCTACAAAGGGAACGAAAGGGAAAACTCCAGCTCACGTCAGTATTACACCTGAAATGACGAAATACTATAGCTGAGAGGTATAGAAAAAGAAATATCACTGTAACTACTGAACAAAATAGCTAGAAGAAATGAAATATATTTAGATCGAGAGATAGTAATAATCAGTCACTCTTCAAAAGAGGAGACAAGAAGGACCAATAATTGTAGAGGAATCTCTAAGCTAAGCACCCCAGAAAAAGTTTATAAAAATTGAAAACAGATCATAGGAACCATCGAAACAAATCCAAAAAAATCTACTATTGCTTTATTGATACATCAAAAGCCTTTGGATCTACAAACAGAAATAATATATGAGAGGTCTTATTAAAAAGATAAGTCCACAATAGCCTAACAGAAAACATTCAAAGTCCATATAAACACAATACCAAATACATCAGAACAAAAAACAAAGCATCACGAACATTTGAAACGACTTTTGGGATAAGACAAGAGATACACTGAGCTTACATCTGTCCAACCTTGCAATAGATGAGGTAAGAAGGAATGCAGAAAGAAAATTAAAAAGATAACTGAGTCGCTCCAACTTAGAAAGAGTAAGACGAAAACTATGATCATATCTAGACTGCTAAGATCTAAAAATGGACGCAGAGCTTGATGATTGAACGAAAAGCACCCCACAAACATATCCCGCCCTGAAGAAACGCACGCTCATTAAAAACGAACAACCAGAACACTAACATATAATTCGGAAACCCGGAATCTGAACAAAAAACAAAGAAAAAAATTAGAGGCCAGTAAAATGAATATATTCTGGAGTAGGGTCGTCCGACAGAATAAGAAGCCAAGAAAAAAGTCCACCAGTCAGAGGATACGAAAGAACTCACTAAGACGGTTTCGTTATATCGTCAGAATGCCACAAGCAAGAGAAGCAAAAAAGTACGGAAATAGGAACAATGAAAAAAATTCAGAAGCAGAGCTAGACGAAGGTGAAATGATGAAATAGGAACTACTTAGTATGACAGGACGGAAAAAATGCAGAAGACTAGGCAAGACGCACAACCAAATGGAAAAAAAAAAATTGATAAAAGTATTGCTTCAAAACTAGTAATAACTATGAAAGGGAACTTGATTATGTAATGATCTACACAAGAAGGTAATGTACCAGAACCAATTTTTAAAAAGGCAGAAATAATGAAAGATAATTAAAAAAAAGAATTATGAAGTACAGAAGATAAACAAGATTGGAAGTAAAAGGTAACGTTTAAAAAAGAAACAACTTGATAATGTCAATACACCAGAAGAGAAAATGTTAAATAACAAACTGACAGGAATAATAAAGCGAAGACAATTCCAATGTTACGATCACGTGGCCGGAATAGTTCCTAATAGATTACTATGGAAATAATGAAGAGAGCAAATGCGGAAAAGGGACTAATTGAGAAGGAACTCGCACTAACAGAAACTGACAAAAAAAAGAAGACCTTGGCAGAAAATGGAATGAAAAGGAGAAATGTATAAAAGGAATGAGTTTGCAAAAATTACGAAAGAGAAATTACTTTAATAAATTTCATATAAAAGAAACTACGGATTATGAAAGTCCTTATGATTATGTAAATGAAAGAAACGCTTTTTGCTGGTTAACATCAACAATCTTTTATTGGGTCTTTACTAATTTCTACCGATTGAAACATTTCTTTATTTTTTTTGTCGTTTTTCGGGTAAGTTTCTCAGCATTCCACCCGTTATCATGATAAATCGGCAGTTTCTTTAATCACCTCGTATATTTCACCATTAAGCCTTCTATAAATTTTACGTGCGCGGTGTTTACAGAAATACGCAATTCACATAATTTACGCTGGTATAATTGATGAAAGTTAAAGCCGCAATAAATAACCCGGCATTAAGACAACAAACGCGCTAATGAACTCATTAATTACGAACGTCCATTGTGCGTGTCTTCCATAATCCTACAAGCCGAGGACATCACAACTGTTTGGTTTTCGGTTTAAAACTCGTCGCAGTGTGTAATTTAATAATTGATGTGACGAGACGAGAAGATTTCCCCAAAAAATTGTATCATGTTTCCCCGCCGACGACACCATTAAACCAGTCAGAGATAAAAATTTGTTTCTTCCGCCCGCACTTAAACAAACAAGAACTCTTCTTACAGCCTACTTTTCGTTGCATCTTCGGCTGGGCTCTCTTTTGAATTTTACAGCACCCTGCTGACTTCCTGTTAAGTGTCACATTTAAAATAAGTTATACGTTCGGAACGCTGATGTGAACCATACTGTGCTTTTAAAACAGTTCCAAGATTTACTACTTTGTGAATTACGGCCGCATAAATTTATTTTTGTGCCAACCGGTCGGCCTTATTTGAGAGATGGCAATCGTAAGAGTCTTAAAAATCAGGTACGTAATCAGCAAACTCGGAAAAATTTATTTACATAAATAATGTGTTGGATGAGATTGTAACGAAGCTTAATAAAGCTCACATTAAATTTATTCGTCTCATTTTCTGTTGATATACTATAGGTTGTACATACTGTTTCATGGTCTTTGGTTCAATTTTCTCGAAAACTAGTAGCTCGGTTAACGACGTTCTTGCTTAATCGTTACCATCTATGGTGAAATATTACAAGTTTCATGCTTTGCACTGGTATAAACAACGGTAATTAATTTATTCATCTTTAGTTATTAAGAATCATTCTTAGTATAAATTAAATTAGTTAATAAATTATGTTTTAACTTTAATTGGCAGACAATACTGAAATTTTCCTTTCAGTTTCAACAAGAAAAAAAGAAATGAAACAGTAAAATCAACTTGTTAGACAAGCATTTGATGTTAAAAATAGTATCCAGGAAGTGAGAAATAAATACAGACAAATTTTAACTCAAACAATAAAATTTAAAAAAAATAAACTTACTAATTACCGGAGAATAAAAGCAGAGCATTTTAAGCGGCGTAGCTATTCTCGACGTCATTATTAGAACGGACCATTTTACGTCCATTGAAAAAGAGAGTGATAAAATGCGCGACAAAACAAGTTAATGTAAAATAAATGCGAGAACGTATAGCACAAAGAAGCCGATAGGAAATCTGCAAGTAATTAAAGCTATTTCCGTTTGAAATGCTGACGAGTGCATCAATGAGCAATCAGAGTGGTGCCAACTAGTCCGCAAGTTCCCCAGAGCAGAGTTTATTGTCTCGAAGCGAGCACACTACACAAAGCTGCTCGTAAAATTTTATTGCATTGTCTGTAACCAAAATGACCGCCGGCGCAAAAAAAGAACAACAAGAACTGTTTAATGTTTATAGTTGATGTTTTGATTTTTTCTGACAGGATCACTCTTAATTGATGTGTCAGTTCCAGGGAATGCCGACAGTTTGGATTGTTCTTTATTGTTCGACTCTTTCAGAGACAATTCCCCATTTTATGTTCCGAGCGCGCAAAAAAATTCGAGAAGGCGACTAACGACGTTATCACGTCCTTCTCGATTTTTCAGCCTCACAATCAGACAAAAACCGAATCATATATGCCGAGCGTTGAAAAAATTATTTCGGCAGCATGGACGACCGTTAATTGCTCTCTGTAAATGTCAACACCGTGTACAAGAATTTTTATAATGAAACATCTCGTGTACCTACAGGTAAACTGGTAACAACAAAGACATCTGTATTTTTAATTACGACCGGCGACAATTAGCGAGTTCATTAAAACTGATTCTTCATGTATGTCAATGACTTTAATTTACATAATAATAAGCACTTTCAAATACGTATTTGAGAATTTATTAAAGAAATTTCTCTTTCGTCATTTTTGTAAACTCAATCCTTTTGTACATTTCTTCTTTTCAATTCAGTCTTCTTTGTTTTGCCAATTTCTATTAGTCGAGTTCTTTCTTAATCAGTCCCTTTTCCGCATTTACTCTCTTTAATATTTCCATATTTGGAACTATTCTGGCCACGTGGTGGTAACACTGGAAATGTCTTCGCTTTATTCTTCCCGTCAGTTTGTTAGTTAACATTTTCTCTTCTGGTGTATTGACATTATCAAGTTGTTTCTTTTTTAAACGTTACCTTTACTTCCAATCTTGTTTATCTTCTGTACTTCATAATTCTTTTTTTTAATTATCTTTCATTATTTCTGCCTTTTTTTAATTGCTTCTGGTACATTACCTTCTTGTGTAGATCATTACATAATCAAGTTCTCTTTCATAGTTATTACTAGTTTTGAAGCAATACTTTTAATCAATTTTTTTCTCCATTTGGTTGTGCCTCTTGCCTAGTCCTCTGCATTTTTTTCGTCCTGTCATACTAAGTAGTTCCTATTTCATCATTCCACCTTCGTCTAGGCCTGCTTCTGATTCTTTTCATTGTTTCTATTTCCGTACTTTTTTCTTGTCTTGTTGGTGGCATTCTGACGATACATCCAAACCATCTTAGTGAGTTCTTTCGTGTCCTCTAGCTGGTGGACTTTCCTCTTGGCTTCTTATTCTGTCAGACGACCATATTCCTGAGTATATTCATTTCACTGGTCTCTAATTTTTTTCTTTGTTTTTTGCTCAGAGTCCGAGTTTCCGACTTATATATTGGTGTTTTGGTTGTTCATTTTTAATGAGCGTGCTTTCTTCAGGGCGAGATATGTTTGTGGGGTGCTTGTCGTTCAATCATCAAGCTCTGCGTCCATTTTTAGATTTTCTTTTGAGTTATGGCAGGTCCAAGTTATTTAAACGTTTACTTCTCCTTGTTCCAGTTTGATGTTTAATTTCAGGGCAGTCTAGATATGATCATAGCTTTCGTCTTGCTTTTGTTAATTGCTACTTTTCTTTCTTCCGATTATTGTTCCAAGTTGTACTGTAGAGTGCCAAATCAACTGCAAGTGCTAGCTAGTTTAGGCCTCCGTTTACAACGCCAGTTTAAATTTAAGCTGAATCCTAAACCCATAACGCCGATTATTCCAAAAATTGCTGTTAAGTCTTAGCTTAACATTAAACTGGCATTGTAAAACTGGGCCTTATTGTTACTCTTTCTAAGTTGGAGCGACTCAGTTATCTTTTTAATTTTCTTTCTGCATTCCTTCTTACCTCATCTATTGCAAGGTTGGACAGATGTAAGCTCAGTGTATCTCTTGTCTTATCCCAAAAGTCGTTTCAAATGTTCGTGATGCTTTGTTTCTTGGTCTGACGTATTTGGTATTGTGTTTATATGGACTTTGAATGTTTTCTGTTAGGCTATTGTGGACTTATCTTTTTAATAAGACCTCTCATATACTATCTCTGTTTCTAGATCCAAAGGCTTTTGATTTATCAATAAAGCAATAGTAGATTTTTTTGGATTTGTTTCGATGGTTCCTATGATCTGTTTTCAATTTTTATAAACTTTTTCTGGGGTGCTTAGCCTAGAGATTCCTCTGCAATTATTGGTCCTTCTTGTCTCCTCCTTTGAAGAGTGACTGATTATCACTATCTCTCAATCTAAATATATTTCATTTCTTCTAGCTATTTTGTTCAGTAGTTACAGTGATATTTCTTTTTCTGTGCCTCTCAACTCTAGTTTGTCATCATTTCAAGTGTAATCCTTACGAAAGCTGGAGTTTTCTCTTTCATTCCCTTTATAGCCATATGTAATTCTTCCATTGTGATAGAATTGCTGGTCTCATCTTCTCGTATCTCTTAGATTAATATTCTACCTTTATTATCACAGTTCTCTTCATTTTTGTTCTCTTTGAGTTTTTTTAAATATTCTTGTCATCTTTCTGTAAGGTCTTCTTCTGTTGTCAGTAAATGATTATTTCTGTCTCTAATATAGTTCATTTCGTGGCTGCTTTTTATTTTAGCGTTTCTTATGATTCTATAAATAGTATCTAATATCTATTAAAAATTTCTTCCATTCTTTGTCCAAATTTTCCTCGAGATTTCCTTCCTGCATTTGGTACCAAATATTTGTTTTGTTTTCTTCCTAAGTATTCTCATTGTTTGTTTCTGCTGACTGACCTTATTTTTTTACGCTTTCTTTCTTTCTTGTTTTACAGCTTCCTTGTTCTTAATTCGACTTCCCGACTTCAATATTTCAATGTACGCAACGATAAAATCATCGACGTTTCGCTATGCGGCTTTCTCAAGATTGAAAAATAAAAAACAAAATTGGGGGAGATTTCTCGAATTGATATAATGTTATAATGTCGAAGGGGTCCATGTTATTGAAAATTAAATGGGGAAAAGAAAGAAATAATCCAATTTTTTATTTTAATGCAAACAAAAACCCAAATAAAGATTTTTCATTTTTAATTGTATTTGAGTTAAGCCTCGAACTGATAATCATGGATAATCCCTTAAATTTGATTATAAATTCTTTGCATTTTGGCCAAAATTGAAAAATGTAGACGTAACGTAACAGCACAGGTAATAGAGTGTAGACATTTCACGTCGTACCTTACAAAGCTAACGCTCTTAAATTTTATAGCTTCTAATTCATAGAAATTTACTTGTTACTGCGCAAATGCTAATATTTAGCAGCCATTCCATTCAATTACCGTACTCTAAAGTCGTTAACTACGTTCCTGTAAGCCTCAAAGTCAAGGGTTAAACACCATGGTAATAACGTCATACACAGCAAAGCACGGCGTGTTTTTGAAACAGCTTAAGATCTCCGCGTTGAATTAAGTAATATTTCTTCTGCTCTATCTAAATGCGAGTTTTAAAAATTAACAATTAAGTGACACAACTGCTTTGCAATGTAAAAGAGAGTTGTCCGGTGAGCTGACGCTCTCATCCATCACCCTAGACAACGACTTGCCCGCCGAAGATTGGCTTTTTAATGAACATTCATTAAAATTTGCAAAACCATCCATCTTATTTATCAATTTCTTTCCCCGACTCCCTTTCGTATCCCTACGCCAAGGATAATTAGTCTGGTTCGTAATGAATTTCATCTCTTCTTCTTTTTTAATTATTCATATTTTTAGCAATGAATATTCAGCAGGTAAGGCCAAGCCGAGGAGAAGCAATGAAACTGAAATTATTTTTCATGGGATTACATTGTTGCAACAGAGAAACGTTAAATAATTTATTATACAATTTAAACTTAAAATTATTGTTAATTTCTTTGTTATTAATAATAACATGTTGCAGGCGCGTGTATACATAGTTACTTACAGCTTATACATATATTATCAAAACTCCCACAGAGCATAAACGATTGTGTAACTGAAAACTATTTCCATTTAACTTCTGACACAAATAACAAATTAATAAAGCAAGATTTTTAAATTGAATGAAACAACAGCTTATTCATTGCGATAAATAATTAATTAATGCCGTTTTGCTCGAATCAATTTCTCATTCCGTGACACGATAAGACCCCGCCGCGGAACTTATTTACAGTAGTTTTATTCCATTCATAGTTCGAACGGGTGAATAGAATTCTCGTGTTTATTTGTGAAGACAATAAATGTCAAAGTTCAACAGTATTAACTCCTATGAACTATTAAGACGTAAGTATAATATCATCGCCTGTAAACACTCGCGTCCCTTGCTCGCTCGCGCAGGAAAAGGAAGGAGAATGTTGCTACTGTTCGTACAAATAAATACACTCTGTGTATACAATACACCTTAATGTGTAAACTTTACTTTGGTTGATTCAATATTTATGCTGGACGGTGTATTCAAATTTACTTTAAGTGATATGCTGCTGCCTATGAGATTATACTACTACTACTCCTCGTATTTGTGTTTGGACGTATTTTTTTAATTTAATATTTGATTGGGGCAAATTGCTTTGTTATAGTAAATTTAAGGCGTTTCTCTTTTCAAAATTAAATTTCCTTATTTTCAATTCGGATGTAATCAAATTCTTTCTTGAGAATATCAACAATTTTCGTTTAATCAGAGCTGTTCCATATCATGTCCATACTCTTCTTTATTGAGGCAAAACTTGGGGAACGAGTTAAACAAAATATAGAACATCCATGCGCAAATGAAACATGAAAGTCATAAAACTTAGACTCTTGTAATAAATATCTGCAAAGTGAGCTTTGAATAAGTGAGAATGAGAACTTGGTGGTTAGACTTCGTCACGAAGTTCACAGACAAAAGAGAAATAAAAATCGAAATAGAAATATCAAAAAACTGTGATCATCACCTAAGGGGGAGAAGAATCCAAATGTCACGAAAATGAAATCTATAAGTTGGCAGAAGAAAATATCGTCCAAAGATAACTTGGTGCACAAAGGTAGAAAATGAAGAAAAATAAAACAGAGTCTCATAAGATGGAAACAATCCATTCCCTCGAAACCATTGGCCATTGGTATCTCTTCACGTCAAAAGTGGAACCGAATTTATCTTCTGTCTTCTGCTAAAGCTTTGTTTTTCCGCGTGATAGAGGAAAAACATCGGCAGAAGGAAGAAAATCAACATGGTTCCAGTTCGGAAGTGAAGAAGAGTGCAGAGATATCCATAGTGCCTCAAAGACGAGTGTATCCCTCTTGATGTAAACGTAGCTTAAAGTTGTAAACGCTTTAATTTAAAGAAACCCATTACCAGAGTGAACCGTACTCATATCGAAATGGTTAGGAAAATTTCAAGGTCGCTGTACTTCATACGTCGTGACTCCAGAACTGTCCATTCGACAAAACATCGATAGGTAGGAAAATCAACATGGTTCCAACCAAATCAAGAAGTGTGGAAAGAAAGATGTGAACTCTTCTTATTTCAATAATAATAAAGCAAGTGAGATCGTGTAAATGAGCACTTTCACTCATGTAAACCAATTGGTGTAAGCTTGAAAGGACATGATACTCAATTCGGGCAAACCTGATTTAAATTTTACAAGACCTTGAAACCTCTTGCTGTATAATTAGAAAGTTTAGAATTGAGGAAAGCTCATTCGTACACTGTATATTGTTTATTTTGTTTATGATTTGGTAACATGGTATAAGAATGCGTTTCGAACAGAGGGTTGCAAAAAATATATAAAAGACAGAATGGTAAACGTGTTGGTAACATATGAAATGAGACGGGCTCGCGAGTTTTATTAATAAAATGTAGTGGATGTTTGATAAGGGTTTTCCGAGGAATATCCGTCTTGAGGTAACGATATTTTGACCAGAGAGATATTGACCTCAGATGACGATATTTTAACAAAGGCAGTATGTTTTAAATGGTGATGTTAGGGAGTTTTCGTAATTTGTACATTACGGTTAACGTTCACGCTAAATGCTGCATAACTATTAATGTGCGTGGTCATAAGTACATGAGCAAGCGCATTCAACGTTATCCATAACGTATAAATTGTGAAAATTCCTTATTGTCATAGTATATCGGCTACGAACCCTAAGGGCCAGCGGCTATCCTGTTAGGCGCAGTGCGACTATCTATTAGTGGGAAATGGCCTCCTCAAACGTAACTAGAGGATCACGAGGGCATGGAACGGGAAATGCAGTTATTAGTTCCCAAGAACAGAATTTTAGAAGCTTCGGGAGAACATTTGAGTGTGAAGAAAACCACTGAGAAGGTACATGAGCGATTCTATAGGGTGAATTGCAGGGAAGATGTAAAGGATTGGTGTAGAAAATGGGTCACATGTGCCTCGAGTTATGGACCCCCTTAAGAAAGGCAAGGAAGTCCTTTCGAAAGAATCGTCATAGACGTTGCCGGGCCATTCTCAGAAACCAACGACGGGAATAAGTACCTCGTGATGGTGATGGATTACTTTAGCGAATGGGTCGAAGCATATGCCCTACCGAATCAAGACTGGTTAGAGAGAGGATAAGTCAATTTGGTGTGCCCCTGGGATTGCATTCAGATCAAGGAAGAAATTTTGAGACTGCTTTGATCCAGAAGATGTGCAACTCACTCGGCATTAAGAAAACCAGAACTACTGCGCTACACCCAACAGTCGGATGGAATGGTGGAAAGAATGAACAAGACCATTAATCGATATCTTCGACCACCAGAGGAATTAGGACAGTTATTTACATCTGTTTCTTTTGGCTTACCAATCATCCGAATCAAGACTGGTTAGAGAGAGGATAAGTCGAATTGGTGTACCCTTAGGTTTGCTTTCAAATCAAGGAAGCAATTTTGAGTCTGCTTTGATCCAGAAGATGTGCAACTCACTCGGCATTGAGAAAACCATAACTACTGCGCTATACCCACAGTCGGATGGAAAGGTGGAAAGAATGAACAGGACCATTAATCGATACCTGTCCAAAGTGGTCTTCGACCACCAGAGGGATTAGGGCAGTTATTTACATCTGTTTCTTTTGACTTACCCATCATCCGACCATGAAACTACGGTCAGGACCCCCGCAAGCATGTGTGTAAAGCGTGCGGTGCACACAAGTGGCAAATCTAAGAGGCGACAAATACCCTCTTGGCTACTGTATTTTTTTTCGACAAAAAAAACTAACTGTATTCAACGAAAATGTAATGGTTTATTAATTTTTCTAATATTAATAACAATATTTATAAA
This sequence comes from Serrognathus titanus, assembly GCA_039766575.1. NCBI lineage: Eukaryota > Metazoa > Arthropoda > Insecta > Coleoptera > Lucanidae > Serrognathus > Serrognathus titanus. Next base: position 14,570,597 of record CM077911.1, on the reverse strand, counting down.
TAAAAAACGTTTTAAACCAACATATTTAGTTGATTGATAATTGACCGTTTAAAGGATCGTACCCCAACTCATTCGTTAGAGGGCGTCAAATTATGGACTGGCACGCGGGCTTTTGATCACGCGGGCTTTTGATCTCGCGGGCTTTTGATCTCGCGGGGGCTCTGACTACGCCCAAAACACCCGCCAGTGTAATATTTGGTCGCGAACTGCGCTTACCATGCCATCTCAGGTTTGGTATTTGGTGAAGGTCTCTCAGATGAAGATCTCTTTCCCCCTTCCCTCACATTTCTTCTTATAAGAAGGATAGTTGAAAGAGGTGCAGGAACAGGATAAACAGTTTATCCCCCGTAAAAAAATGAATGACATCGACGATAGAGTGCGCCATAGCATCAAAATCGCCAGATCGTTACGACATCAACACCCAGAATGGAGGATGCCAATCAGGAGACCTTGTTTCGTGACACAATCCCCAGCGAGGACGAGGCTTGTATTTGGTGAACGTCTCTCAGATGAAGACGTCTTCCCCCCTTCCCTCATATTTCTTCTTATAAGAAGGATAGTTGAAAGAGATGCAGGAACAGGATGAAGAGTTTATCCTCCGTAAAAAAATGTGTGGCATCGACGATGGAGTGCGCCATAGCATCAAAATCGCCAGATCGTTACGACATCAACACCCAGAATGGAGGATGCCAATCGGGAGACCTTGTTTCGTGATATAATCCCCAACGACGACGAGGCTTGTATTTGGTGAACGTCTCTCAGATGAAGACCTCTTCCCCCCTTCCCTCACATTTCTTCTTGTAAGAAGGATAGTTGAAAGAGGTGCAGGAACAGGATGAACAGTTTATCCTCCGTAAAAAAATGAATGGCATCGACGATAGAGTGCGCCTTAGCATCAAAATCGCCAGATCGTTACGACATCAACACCCAGAATGGAGGATGCCAATCAGGAGACCTTGTTTCGTGACATAATCCCCAGCGACGACGAGGCTTGTATTTGGTGAACGTCTCTCAGATGAAGACCTCTTCCCCCCTTCCCTCACATTTCTTCTTATAAGAAGGATAGTTGAAAGAGGTGCAGGAACAGGATGAACAGTTTATCCTCCGTAAAAAAATGAATGACATCGACGATAGAGTGCGCCGCAGCATCAAAATCGCCAGATCGTTACGACATCAACACCCAGAATGGAGGATGCCAATCAGGAGACCTTGTTTCGTGACATAAGCCCCAGCGACGACGAGGCTTGTCTCCAAAGCAGCAGACTTTCTGAGAGGCAAGTTGGCAAGCAAATCAATGATGTCGTCTATCGGATTGAGAAAATCCCAACTGAAAGATGATCCATTACGCCACGAGATGCAAGACACGATTTAGGATAACCACTAAACCAAAACATCACCAAACTATAATTTGGCTCACGGTGTTGCAGTCGACTTAAAAATGTCCAGAGGGAAAGCACAGATATTCAAGGTAAAATATGGTCAGATCGAGGAACTGCAAACCACTGGTAGGAAAGGTTCTGAAGATTAAGGATGCTTGGGGAGAACAAGAAGGAAATCTGTATTATTTGGTAGCTAAGCAAATGTCCGAAGGAGAGTCTGACTATTACTCCATGTAGAACCTAGGAAGTCATCTGCTAGCGGACAAGGTGAACAAGTTAGCCATTCCAAAATTTGGTTGGGGTTTAGACGGGCAAAGTTAGAAAGTGATCCGGAGTATGGTAGAAGTCATCTTTGATGGAACCGGGATCGAAGTTCTAGTCTGTAGCTACAGCCCAAGAACTTTTACCAAAAGCAATATCAAACTTCTAGTCTGCAACTACCAAAAGCAACAAGACAGGAAATTGCTACATCTTCATAACCACAGGTTACAAAATGGGTTTAACTTGGCGCTTCCGTCACGACCCATCAGGAATCACTGGGAATACGTTTTGGGACGAAACATATTTAAGGAGGGGGCAGTGTAATGGAATCGCGAGACTGGCGAGATGGGATGACGTCCCCGTTTCCAAAGCGTTGGGTGAGACACGTCACAGGCACCATCAAGGAGGCTCCGGAACGTCTGAGCCTAAACCAGAGGACTCCCGAAAGACAACGGAAGATATAAAGCTCGTCCCGTCGAAAGGGAAGTTGGTCACGTTTTACTTTTATTAAAACCAATATTTCAACAAAAAACATTTCTAATTCCTTTTTACCATTTCAAAGAGGTATTTATGTCTTGGACATGTTCCAGTGTGCTACTATGAATAGCAGGTTTTTCTGCGAAACAATTTGTACTAATTATAAAATATTTATAATTCCAATTGATCGGTATTTAGACAAATAACGGCCAACATGATTACGGCGATATGTAATGGTCGTACAAGGGTATTAACGCCGCGCCCGCCCCCCCCTTCGTACTCTTATTCCTCTCGAGTTAAGCATTATTAAAAGATATGGGTTGCTGATCAGATAATTGGCCGAGGCCGGGGCAATTAATGCCGTCGTCTGAGTATCGTAGTTTTTGCCACTGTGCAGGTAAATAATTGCCGCAATGCCGTCCGCATTTAAACGTTATCATTAGGGGGAATTTTTAATTGTTTCGCCGGGCTATTTTATGAAGACATATAAACGGGATCACTCGCAAATCACGCGCTCTTAAACGTCTGCGAATTTCGTTGGCATTCAAAATTATTATTGTATCAGATTATGAAGGGGTCAATAACACTCTTTGACCATTTTTATTATTCTCAGCAAGCGCTATACTTATTTAACTCCTCCAATTGGTATGTTAACAAAGAGCGCGTACGTACAATCAGAAAGACTTACATCGATATACAGGGTGCAGTCAAGAAGTCGTTTAATTTTACTTTTGTTTTATCAACGCGTGAAACGATTTATTAATGAAAAAGCCTAAGGATAAGCAATAAAAACTGGGATCATTTTATTTGAGGTGTCCCAGCAAAGCGAAGTATATAAAAAAATAAAATAATTAAATTGTTTAAAATATATTTACGAACGGGGTTATAAATTACTTGGGGGGACTTTACGAAGCTTCTAAAATTTAATGTCTTTCTCGTTACAACATAAAAATAAATTCTTCCGTCTATTGTGTAACCGTACGCGTACGAGCTCGGTTCTAGGTATTCGTTCCGTGCTTTCGTCAATAATTCAAAGATTTATGATATTATCCAGTAATAATTCAAGATATTTTCCTGATACTCCGATAACCTCTCGTAAATTCAGTGGTCGGCGCGGTGGATATGAAACCGTGAGATCGAGGAATGTGGCTCTATTATGGAATCAAGTTCTACAAACACAGGCATTAACACTAAGAGCGTCCGACCACCAATTTACATCTCAATATCAACTAAAATGTTTGCTTAAGTTTACGACGTCGATCAGGTGTCATCCGAAAACACCCTCTCTGAGCTAAGGATTCAACTATTGTTATGACCATACAAGGAACTATATTATTGCATGTACTAAACGGGAGCGTTTGTAATTGACAGTCAACAAGCGTAAAAATTGATTCGCTTGGTTGGTGGAATGAAAGTGTTGCTTCATATACCATATACAAATGTAGGTACAAGAAAAAGCTATGGCTGTTGAATTGTACGAAAATTTATTTATTTTTTTTGTAATAGCGATGACGTGTTATCGACATGGTCTTCACCTGTCAACATATCACAGACTTGTTCGAATCCGTAAAAACGAGACCAGCGGTATACGTAGAGAGCACACACGTTTTCCAAGAGCCGTGCCATATATTATCTCGGATTGACATATGGATGTGTATGGAGCGATTATTTTTGAAAGCTACATTCATGTCGGTATGTCGGTGTGCTCTCATTCTACATAATGACAATTTATATGTATTAAAACATCATTAAAAAGCCGTTTTACTGGATTTTTCGTGCTGCTTTCGTTTCATGCTTGTTTGTTGGTAGCAATGCTGTCCGATGCATTGCTTTACTTATTAGGTAGCGGAGAAAAACCTTCCTATTTGCGGCGTTATAGTTTTATTATGCGGTCGTTCTTTCTTTCTGCCGAAGAAGTCATACAATTAAATCACTTTGAGTCACGTTTATCCTTCCTTTCTTGCGCTAATTTATTTCCGAAAAGAATTCTGCTCGTTTCATTATTAAGTAAATTCATCTTAAATCAAAATAACGATTACTCCTCAATTTGCAAGTACTCTTCTCATTTGGCCCTTCACAGTATAATGGTCAACTCAATCACATTCTAGGTTTAAGGTTTCCCCAATTTATTTAAAACATTCCAGTCCAGTTTTACAAACACAGAATACTTATTCGCCGAATATCTCTTAATCTTCTCTAAGTCACGGTATGTCAAGAATACTGTTTTAAGTACATTCCGATGATTGTAAAGTCAGATCTGTAAGGGCAGAATTATAAATGAATTAACATGCGAGTGTCTCAAGGACGTATCCTTGGTTCTTTCTTGTACTTAATACGAATTAATAACCATCAGAGAGTATTACTTTTCTTTATTTGAATTTTTTATTTCTTGTTGTCGTTGTGAGTTGTTGATGTCTTCTTAGAAGACTTCTTCAACTTGTTGGTTATCCTCTGCTCTTCAAAGTACTCCTTCTACCTACTAATTGTTTCTTCTTTTCTTAACATCAAACCGTCGTTCTTTATTTGTTAATTTTATGATTTTTGGATTCCATAAATCAAATCAAAGAATTTAAAAATCCCAGTTAATTCTAAATTCGCATTTACTCTTCTATTTAGTCCTCCAAAGTATAAAAGTAAGTTTAATTCGAGTTTAAGGCTCTACAATACGCACACTTTAATTAAACATTGAGTCAAGTTTTTAGCTCGATTTGTGAAAAGCAAATGCTGCTCAAACCTTGAATCAAGTTTTTTTTTGTCATACAGAATCTGTAAGGTCAGAATTATGAGTGCCACGAGGACCTATCCTTGGACCTCTTTTGTGTTGTAATATACATTTGAGCATTTGTTCTCTCCTTTGATTTATTTTTTTTTTTGTTATATTTGGTATTTGTGTTGTTAGCTCATCCGCTTCCACTGACGTTTCGCTGTCAGAATTAGATGCTTCATTAAGCGTGAATCATTATTTCAAACGACTGCTTTTTAATACATTTAAAATGAACAGGGAAAAGAAGAAGGGAATAAACCAAAGCCAAAACTTTTTTACGATTATTTTTGGCAACTGTGTGAATTCGTTGATGGTGTTGCAACGAATAATTCACAGCGCAATCTTTTGACGAGTTATAGAAACAAACTGCATTTTGCAAACTCCATTTTGATCCAAAATAGACGAATCGAATAATTCACACTATTCACAGTGCCATCTTTTGACGAGTAATGGAAACAAACGGCATTTCAAATTCAATTATTAAAAAAAAAAGTTTAATCCAATAATTCACAGAGCCATCTTTTAACGAGTGATAGAAACAAACAGCATTTCGAACTAACTTTCCGTCAAAAGAAGACGAATCGTATAAACGAGAGCGCCATCTTTTGGCGAGGAACTGCATTTCAAATTTGATTTTGATCAAAAGAAGACGAATCGAATAATTCACAGCGCCATCTTTTGACAAGTGATAGAAACAAACTGCATTTCAAAGTCGATTCTTACTAAAGAAGACTTTATTCTTATAAAAAGGAAACTAATCGAATAATTCACGGCGCCATCTTTTGACAAGTGATAGAGACGACCTGCATTTCAGAACTCATATTTCACCAAAAAAAGATGAAGCGAATATTTCACAGTGCCATCTTTTAACGAATATTAGAAATAAACTGCGTTTCAAAACCGATTTCCATCAAACGAAAAGGAATCGAATAATTTACAGCGCCAGCTTTCGACGAGGGATAGAAACAAACTGCATTTCGAACTAAATTTCCGTCGAAAGAAGACGAATCGAATAATTGACAGCCCCATCTTTTGGTGAGTATTAGAGACAAACCGTGTTTAAAACTTGAGTTTCATCAAAAGAAAACGAATCGAATAATTCACAGGGCCATATTTTGACGAGTGGCAAAAACAAGCTGCGTTTCAGAATTTTTTCACCAATTTTCACCAAAAAGAGATGAATCGAATATTTCACAGCGCCATCTTTTAACAGGTATTAGAAACAAACTGTGTTTCAAACTCGATTTTCATCAAAAGAAAACGAATCGAATAATTCACAGCGCCATCTTTTCACGAGTGGTAGAAACAACTGCATTTCAGAACTCAATTTTCACCAAAAAAAGATGAATCGATTATTTCACGGCGCCATCTTTTAACAGGTATTAGAAACGAACTGTGTTTCAAACTTGATTTTCATCAAAAGACGAATCGAATAATTCACAGCGCCATCTCTTGACGAGTGATAGAAACACACTGCATTACGAAGTAAATTTCCATCGAAAGAAGACGAAAATCGAATAATCGAAAGCGCCATCTTTTGGCGAGTAATGAAAAGGAACCAAATTTCAAAATCGATTTTTATGAAAAGAAGACGTATCTAATAATTCCCAGCGCCATCTCTTGATGAGTAACGGAAACAAACTGCGTTCCAAACTCGATTTTCATTGAAACAAGAGACTAATCGAATAATTCACAGCGCCATCTTTGGCGTGTATTAAAAACAAACAGCATTTAAAGCTCAATTCTTATCAATAGGAGACGAATCGAATAGTTCACATGATTCATAGCGCCATTTCTTGACGAGTAATAGAAAGAAACTCTTTTCGAATTCAATTTTTACCAAAAGGAGCGCCTTCTTGGTTATTCTCGGATATGAGCTTGTTCTCAAGCTTCTCCTTAATACCACGACCTCATTTTAATTTGTTAGTTTTATTATTTTTCGTCACTTTATTTGGCTACTTATTACTCTTAAGATTCAGTCCTTGAAACTATACTCGGTCCCATTTCATTCGAGTTTAAGGCTCCACAATAAACACAGTTTAAATAAAACTTTAAGCAAGGTCACTTCCCAAAAGCTCACTGATTTCTCGAAAGTAAATGATTCTCAAGATTTTTTTATCACAGAGAAGCTGCAAGGTCTGAAATATAAATGAACATTCACGAGTGCCTCGATTGCATTTAATATACATTGATATAGTGGGTGTTCGGGTTTTATTAAAATCTAATTTCGGTGTTGAGCATCTTTTCAAACTAATCATTCTACCAGCTTATAGTCTATTCTCCTTTTTTAATATAATTCCTTCGTTTTTGTCTTTATTACTCTTTTTCTTTCCCAGTCTCATTAGCTGCCTTTCTCCATCTCTTCTCCCAAATTCTTTCTTTGGGGAACAGTTTCTTTAATTTGCATCTTTTGTGTCTCATATTTGTCGTAGCCTTCATCTGCTGTCTTTTTAAGTTAGATGTCCTCTTCATTTTTATACTCTCCTTCCAATTTCTCGATTGGTTCTTGTTTTAAACGTCTCACTCACTCGATTGTTGTTTAGTTTTAAACGGACTACCAAAGAAGGTATTCTCACAGACCTTCAACAACATCGTCAGTGCTTGGAGAATTTTTTTCTTGATTGTGTATTCTACACGTGACGATTATGAACCAGTTTTGAATGGCTGATGAAAATATATTGCACTACAGGGTGTGTAAATAAGGTTGCACAGTACAACCAAAACAAAAGCTCTCGATGTATTATAATTTTAATTAGTTGGGTGCTGACAAATAACTGTCAGTACCGTGTGGTACAGATGGAATGCTTGTTTTAAACCTAACAATAGTACAATGGGCATACAATAATGTTCATGTCGTTAAAAAAAAATAATAATTTTTTTAAGACCCCTCTTGATTTATATACTATTACGTTTGCCCCATTGGGAGAATGCGGCGATCGTTTTCTTTCCTCGCTTTTCTCGTTTCAATTCCTCGCCGTCTTCAGGCCATTAGTAAATTTTGTAGGTAAATAGCCGGTGATATATAGACATGTCCAAAAGAATGCGACTGACAATGCAAGGTTCGGGACGTCGTGACAAAAACCAGCCCAATCACCCGGGCCGAGGGTGTCGAGGTAACAAGGGGGGAAAGTGGACGAGCGGCGGTGATCAGTGGAGTATTGACAGCACAATTTCGCTGATAAATGTTTACTTATGTTGGTATGACTGCACCACAACAGAACGAACAGTTCACACGTCTACATTCGTCCGTAAAAAAATGTATACAAACTATTAATTTTTTCTAATCAATAAAAATAGAGGTTGTCTACTTAAACAAAGCAAGAAACGTCTTTTTTTTGGAATATTTAAATACCAGAACAGGAAATAAAATATTCTAAGGCCCCATAAAATTAGTGCGGTGCTACTAAAGCTAAATAAAACATTTCAGGAAATTAAATAAAGTAAAAACTATACGAGAAGTGAAGTGAGTTTATTCCTCATGTTGTACAATACCATTCCATTTCATGAGGAGAATAAATTGAGTTCGCTTCCTGTTGAACAGTTTTTACTTGATTTAATTATCTGTTTAATGGATTTCCGCGAAAGAATTTCAGGAAATGACGTTTTTGTAAAATCATTGTTGTATTGGCAAAGCTCTCAAGCACAGTTACAAACTTATCTGAATTCTCACTACAAACAAAAGCTCATCAAACTTTTCCTTTTGCGCATTTCTGAGATATTCTACGCTTTCACTGAGACACATTCAACTTGCGTAGTTTAATCAAATGGGCGTCCATATAGAGCAATTTTGGGAAACATTTAAAAAGGGGCTAAAATAATTCCTACTTTTTTAACTTCGTTCCATATATACGAGGGTGAGTTTCCCTGAGAATTATATTAAATGGAAATATAGGAAATTTTTAAAGAACTGTGCAAACAGCATTGTTTCTGCGGATTCCTTGCTAAGTTTTGTTCAAATTGGTGGTGTGATTCTAGGTTGTAATCGTTCAATTATTATTAATAGTTACAAAATTCTCAAAGCCACATCAAAATAATTATTCGTTGAAGTAATACACGCACGAATAACAAAAAAAAGCTTCAACAAATGAGGACAAATACCAGAAATACTTCTTTTAAACGTGAATTATTTTTGATGAGAGAACGAAAGGACGCCGCCGCTTTCGAAGGATTTCACATAATCACGGCGCCGGCCTTTTGAAAAAAACTCGTAAATAACGCCACAATTATGATTTGAAATTCCCGAGACCATTTTATGCCCATTGATCAAAGAGTTCGTCACAATTGTAAATGATTCGTCACTTTTAATTTTATGGTAGAATTGCTGTGGATGTCCTCTTTGTAGGAGCCAAAATAATCCTAACTGTTACACGCCGGTATTTAACGGCCCACTCGAATTTGTTGTATTATAATAAAGCTTAGTGTCACTCGTCACACTTTAAGCCCACGTTGATAATTCCAGCTAGTAATTAAAATGTGTGATCGAGATTGTTTTTGTGTCGCCTACTTGCTTGTTCTCGCTATTAATAAATATTAACGTTGTATTATAATGTAATTACAACGACACGGTTTATTTATTATTCGTTTTAAAAGTCATAATTTCTTATGGATCGTATGTTTCATTTTGAACTGGATACGTATTTCTCACGCACATTTATCTTATATCCCTAATACAGTAGTTGTTACTATAAAGAAAACCTCTGAAGGAAGAAAGTTTTGCATAGGTCTTCCTTGATGTCAGTTAAGCTTTGATTAAGTTAGTTTCAAGGATTGCTACATAAACTAAAGAAACTAAAAAAAATATCTGAGGCAGGCAGTCAGTGTATTCCTCTAAAGTTGCATCTAACAAAAAGCAACTTTCATTTTTGAAGGTTTGCGTTTGAAGCAAACCGTACTACGTTAGATCCTATAAAACCAAGAGTACCGCAAGACAAAATACTAAATCCAAATTTTGATAAGGACTTCATCCACCTCATCATCACTAACCCTAAAGCTGGCAGAGATAGTGAGATCTCGTCAAGAAAATCACGTGGGCAACAGCGGAATAATGCAGAGTAAGATAGTTTGACAGAAAAATGGAGAGCATGCAGAGGGGCGAAATTGTAAGCAACGTAAAGCCGTTACAATAAAGGGTAGAAGTTAAACGAAGGGCAAAAAATAGCGATCAACGTGGAAGCTATCAACAGGAGTCGTCCAAGAATTAACTATCTAAGGAGGACTAACGCAGAATAATCAACCAAGATAGTTTAACAGGAAAATGGAAAGCAAGCGGAATGTCGAAACTCTAAGCAACGTAAAACCGTTACAATAAAGGCTAGAAGAAAATGAAGGGAAAATGGTATTAAGATAGCAATCAACATGGAAGCTATCAATGGGAGTCGTCCAAGAATTAACTATCTAAGAAAGAGTAATACAGAATACTCTAGTTTGACAGGAAAATGGAAAGGAAGCAGAATGCCGAAACTCTAAGCAACGTAAAGCAGTAGAATAAAGGGTAGACGAAAAAGAAGGGCGAAAAATGGTATTAAAGAAAAAACTGAATTTATGGAGATCTAAAGTCCTCGTCGAACAAAATAAAACTAACGAGATTGAACGTGGAAAACTGAGTTTTCTTTGTCAAAAAATCACTTAGACGACCGCAGAGTAATGCAAAGTCATCAGTAAAGGGGTTTAATAGTAAGACACAAACTAAGAGCGGAGGGAACTATCAACAAGGGATGCCAGGACCAAAAATAAATTTGGTTATTTTAATAAGGAAGATATTAAAACAGGAAGCCATCACGGAATCAGAAGCAGATTATGTAGAGTTAAAAGCAGCAACATTTTAAGAAAATGGTAAAATGAAGAGTAAGCAGAAGATCAAAACTAAGCTATTTATCAATAAAAGAACTAGAAATGAATGCCCAGAAACTAGGACCAGGAAAGAGCAGAAAGTGAAACTTGAAATGTTAAAATAGAAGAATGAAGAACGAAACCAAGCAAAAAGAGAAAATTTAACGTCTAGATGTAGGATAAGGAATCTGCTCAAGGAGAGCACAACAAAAATCATCGCAGAAGTAAAAGCAGCAACTGAACTCTTAAAGCAAATACATTTCGAAAAAGTGGAAAGAGGGAGAACGAAGCCAAACAAATGGAGGAATTCTTTCGCTTACCAAGAAGACAACTGTCACCAACTAGGACTAGAAGTTAAATATTATTATAACAAAGAGGATAGCCAAGGAAAAAAAATCACAACGGATGTGGAAGCAGCAGTTAACCTCGGGTCCTAAAGCAGAAGGAATTTTTTTAACTACTTCATTGCAGCCAGGAGAATATTAAAAGAAGAAATCATCACGGAATGAAAGTAAGCAAGCAGGAGTAATATCTTCTTCTGCTTGCTTTTAATTTTTCATTTTCTTTTGAGAAAATGGAGAAACTGGAAAGCAAGTTGAAGGACGAGCCAAACAAATAAAAAATTTGGTCGTCTATCAGCAGCTAAGGCCAAAAATGAGTTACCGTATGACGTGAAGAAAGATGGGCAAAAGAACAAAACAAAGGAATACAAATAAACCCCAGAAAAAAAGAGTGCCCATAATATCAAAATAAAAATAATTAGTAAGTGGAAACGACAATTAAAGATGCCCAAAAGGAAAGAGTCACTCCAGAAGGTGGAACAGCAGTTAGTTCTTCTCTTAAAGCAAGACAGATAAACCTATCAAAGGAGGTTTTATGAAGGATAGCAAAATAAAAAATCATGAGGAATTGGAAACGTCAGTTAAAAGACAACGAAGGACCTTGAAACAGAAGAAGTAAAACAAAAAGTGAATCGAATGAGGAACACAGCAATTCTACTTATCTGTTATTAAATTAACGACGTTGTCGTTTTCCTTCAGATTTCTTTAAACGTCCTCTTCTCTTCTGGTTATATTAGGACTGAACGTTTCGATTTTTTCAACATTCAGATCTAAGGTAAAACGTAACCACAGAAGAAGAGGACGTTTTAGAAACATGAAGAAAAATTACATCATTATTAATTTAAAGGGTAGTGTTACAGTTATCTTGGATAAAGGAGATTCCAAGAAGAAGATAGAAGGTCTACGAAGCATCAAAAAGGAAGCTGATAGAGGCACAATTACAAGAAGTCGAGACTTCCAGAAGAAGAAACGAAAAGAAAGAACCAACAATAAGACCACCACATAGGCTATGGAGTAGGAAAAATTCGCAACGGAGGAGTTTGTTCTGAGTCCTCTCCATAAACCATAATCTATAAGAAACACCAGTGGCTGAGTCCTCTCTATAAACCATAATCTATAAGAGACACCAACGACAAATGAATTGGACCAAACATCGCCCAGAGAAGCTTGATTTCAATATTGTACGTAAGTAGAAATCCCAACAGTGATTTTGATGGAATAACACTCAAGAAAAAGGAAAGGAAACCGACTTCCAAAAAAAAAAACTTCTCTCACAACCCCCCAGAAATCACATGAATATTTTGCTGCGCCCGTTGTGATACGTGTAAGAACTCCCCCCATTCCATTTGTGATGGGCTGCACCTATAAGCATTAACTTTCCCCGAATGAAAACGTTTTCATTAATCAAAAACGACAAACACGAAGTAAAAGCTCGCGCATGAATTTCATCACCACATTCTTCTCTCTTCTCTACGAATTTAATTTATAGAGTTGAAGTTAACGGGCTGTTAACTACATCTCCGGAACACGGGTACGTTTACTTAACGTTAACATTTTTCCAACGTGTAATACCGAATGTAACTGCATTCCAAGATAGTAGCAGTGATAACAGAATGGTGTGACGTAACGTACGTGCGTATATGTAACAGGTTGCCTTACATCGGATCATTATATTTGAACAAGCTTGTGGGCCTTCTGTTTGTCGTGTCGGCAAGTACTTAGACGAAAAAAGAAATGATAAGAGAATTTCACGTGGATTGTTTAACGAGGAGATTATCATCATAACTCTGAAGTATTAATTTTAGTTGAAGGATTCCGCGGTCGTTGTCCATAATTAAAGTAATGAACTTGATATTTCATTATTACAGTGTTAGTAGCTTTCCTACCTTACTGTTTGTTAAAGGTGAGAGGAGTAATGAAGCGCCTGGATATCATTACTTCTGATTTAATAATTTCTTGATTTGAAGCCCAATTTTAAAAGTACTGGTCATCTTGAAAGTTAATATCGAACACATTCATCAAGCAATAGAATTTCTATGTGAACATACAACGTATTATTCAAACAACCGACGAAATTTCTCATTTTTTTAATAGTACAATTGTTCCACTATCACATGCAACTGTAAGTACTTTTTAATCAAAATAATTTTTTTTTAATAAAGGAAGATATTCATGAAGTGTATGTGTGTATTTAGCGTGAGGCCTTCAATGAACAAAAAGATTTACGCGTCGGCATTTAAGCTATCGGTGCAGTTAAAAGCGCGATACATTAGCTCGTCAAATTTATGGCTTCAGATAACATTAATAACCGCATAAATTGCACTTATCAACACAGGAAATGTCATACGGACACTTTTTAAAAATGCCCCGGAAAATTCTAATTTGTTGTAGACGACATTGGGATTCATTCGCCGGAAAATGTTGGAAATGAAAATTACTAATGCCATGCAACATGGGTAAGATGTCTGGATGGATTCTCCAATTAGTAATATTGGAGGGTGAAGAGGTACCATTATTCAATAGCTCTGAAACTTCAAATTCTACAAAAAATATCTATGTATACTGCCAAAGATCAAAGGAAAATTGATGTAAATTTTAGATTAACTTGAAGGTTTCCATGGCCATTGCCCTTCTTCTATGTGACTTCCAGTGGAACCGTGCCGTTTAATATACCCCGGAGGTTCTTAATCAGATACCACAGGCCATGGTGGCCACATTGTCGCTCACTCAGATGCTAGTTCAATGGTTCAAATGAACAAAGGCATGTTCCAAATAAACCTCGCCCACTTTGCACCAGAAGAAGTCATTGTAAGAGTCACCATAACCGTGAAGGTTAAGAGAGAAAAAAGAAGGATGGAACGACATCCAGAAAGTAGCTTCTTTAGATGTAGCACTTTCGGAGTTCCAACAAAAACAGCAAAGTAAGATAGAAGAGAGAACCACGGATATACTAGAGCCAATTTCATGATCTCCAGAAAAGTTGTAAATATTTCAGGTGTTTACCAGCGAAGGTATTAACACCTTCCGTTAGATCTTGACTTTTCAGAATTTTTTGGCAAAACACCTCTTCAGTATTTTATTAAGTGAAGACCACTTTGTTATCGCCACGTTTGCAGAAGACATTATTATTATTTACAACGCATTGAGTAGAAGACCTCCGACTCAGTTGTAATAACAATTACTTGTTAGTTGAAACGCAGATGAGATGGTTCTGAGTGGAGAGCCGAAGATCTGGCACCAATGTGGACACATTGGCGAATGTTAATGTAATGTGACTATGCTGAAGAGATTTTCACTTTAATTACTAGATGTCATCGAATCATCCAGTGTAAAATCTAGCGTTCTGACTTTCTATCTACAAAGAAAATGGTAAAAACGATGATTACCAACAGAAAATAGTTGCAGAAAAAAAACAAGAACTTTGAAAAGAGGGTTATAAGGAAGTATACAGTTGATTACTACCTTAAACGCTGAAGAGATGGTTCTAAGTGAGAGACCAAGGACCTGGCAATCGAATTGAAAAGGCCAGGTGGATGCACCAATGCATGTTCATGTAATTGGACTATGCTGAAGCATGCCACAGGTTTTTTGCCTTTAATTCCGCTTTCTGGCTTTAATTCTTTTACTGCGAGATTAAAACTATGTGTCATCGCTAACACCCTGTGCAAAATTTAGCATTTGTACGCGCAAGACAAGAACTATGAAAGACGATTGCTGGACTCTCCCTCAAAATTTCGGACAATAGAGGACAGATCCTTTCAAATAGAAGAATTCGGTTTACAATGATTTTATCACTCACATCATTTATCTTGTTGTCTTCTACTTATTTTAAATTTCGCTCCCAAATGTAATTTGATAATATTTACATAGATGGCGCAACGCTGTTGCTTTTTTACGTTTCGCCATCTGAAATTAAAAAAAAGACAAAAACAAAAGAAGATCGACGATTCAACGGCAAAGGGTTAAAAAAATTCAAAGATAAAAATGAACAAAGAAGACAAAAAGACAAATAGTGAAAAGCGTTTAAAAATAGAAAAAAATCGACGTTTTTTTCTTCTTTTTTTAAGTATTTCAAATTTCGCGCCCGAGCAAGCGTAGTAATTCGACAGGGTTTTCATAGATGGCGCCACATAATTTCGTTGTTTAACTTTTTTTTTTAAATAAACATTGCCGTATGAAATAAGAATAGGAAGAAAACCAAATGTAATTTGATAATATTTACATAGATGGCGCAACGCTGTTGCTTTTTTACGTTTCGCCATCTGAAATTAAAAAAAAGACAAAAACAAAAGAAGATCGACGATTCAACGGCAAAGGGTTAAAAAAATTCAAAGATAAAAATGAACAAAGAAGACAAAAAGACAAATAGTGAAAAGCGTTTAAAAATAGAAAAAAATCGACGTTTTTTTCTTCTTTTTTTAAGTATTTCAAATTTCGCGCCCGAGCAAGCGTAGTAATTCGACAGGGTTTTCATAGATGGCGCCACATAATTTCGTTGTTTAACTTTTTTTTTTAAATAAACATTGCCGTATGAAATAAGAATAGGAAGAAAACCAAATGTAATTTGATAATATTTACATAGATGGCGCAACGCTGTTGCTTTTTTACGTTTCGCCATCTGAAATTAAAAAAAAGACAAAAACAAAAGAAGATCGACGATTCAACGGCAAAGGGTTAAAAAAATTCAAAGATAAAAATGAACAAAGAAGACAAAAAGGCAAATAGTGAAAAGCGTTTAAAAATAGGAAAAAATCGACGTTTTTTCTTCTTTTTTTAAGTATTTCAAATTTCGCGCCCGAGAAAACGTAGTAATTCGACAGGGTTTCCATAGATGGCGCCACATAATTTCGTTGTTTAACTTTTTTTTTTAAATAAACATTGCCGTATGAACTAAGAATAGGAAGAAAACCAAATGTAATTTGATAATATTTACATAGATGGCGCAACGCTGTTGCTTTTCTACGTTTCGCCATCTGAAATTTAAAAAAAAAAAACAAAAGAAGATCGACGATTCAACGGCAAAGGGTTAAAAAAATTCAAAGATAAAAATGAACAAAGAAGACAAAAGGGCAAATAGTGAAAAGCGTTTAAAAATAGGAAAAAATGGACGTTTTTTCTTCTTTTTTTAAGTATTTCAAATTTCGCGCCCGAGAAAACGTAGTAATTCGACAGGGTTTCCATAGATGGCGCCACATAATTTCGTTGTTTAACTTTTTTTTTTTAAATAAACATTGCCGTATGAACTAAGAATAGGAAGAAAACCAAATGTAATTTGATAATATTTACATAGATGGCGCAACGCTGCTGCCTTTTTACGTTTCGCCATCTGAAATTTAAAAAAAAACAAAAGAAGATCGACGATTCAACGGCAAAGGGTTAAAAAAATTCAAAGATAAAAATGAACAAAGAAGACAAAAGGACAAACAGTGAAAAGCGTTTAAAAATAGGAAAAAATCGATGTTTTTTTCTTCTTTTTTTAAGTATTTCAAATTTCACGCCCGAGCAAACGTAGTAATTCGACAGGATTTCCATAGATGGCGCCACATAATTTCGTTGTTTAACTTTTTTTTTTTAATAAACATTGCCGTATGAAATAAGAATAGGAAGAAAACCAAATGTAATTTGATAATATTTACATAGATGGCGCAACGCTGTTGGCTTTTTACGTTTTGCCATCCGAAATTTAAAAAAAAAAACAAAAGAAGATGCGATTCAACGGCAAAGAGTTAAAAAAATTCAAAGATAAAAATGAACAAAGAAGACAAAAGGACAAACAGTGAAAGGCGTTTAAAAATAGGAAAAAAATCGATCTTTTTTCTTCTTTTTTTAAGTATTTCAAATTTCGCGCCCGAGCAAGCGTAGTAATTCGACATGATTTCCATAGATGGCGCCACGTAACTTCGTTGTCTAACTATTTTTTTTAAATAAATATTGCCGTATGAAATTAGAATAGGAAGAAAACCAAAAGAAGATCGTCGATTCCAAGGCAGAGTAAAAAATGTAATTTGACAATTTTTGCATAGATGGCGCCACATTTTGCTTTTTTTTTTAATGTTACCTTTACGTATCCCCGTCGAAATAAGAAGAACAAAAGAAGATCGGCGATGATTAAAAAAAATTCAAGAAGAAACAGCGAGAAGCGTTCGAAAAAACACGAAAAAATCGATAGTTTCTTTTTTTTCTCCTTTTTCAAGTATTTTAAATATCGCGCCCGAACAAACGTAATTCGCCAGGATTGCCAAGCACGTGTTGCCAAGTTTTTGAAACTTTTTAAATAATGTCACTTTCTAAATAAAAAATAAATTGTTGCAAAGTACGTGTTGCCAAGTTTTCTGAAAAATCTTTAAATTTTTAGTGGGCCATAGTCACTTTCTAGGCAAAAGAAATAATGTTGTTCTGAATTATTGTCAAATTTTTAAAGCGACAAATGAGTCACTTTCTGAGCAAAAAAAAATTGTTTTTAAATTGTAGCCAAGAACGTGTTG
Organism: Serrognathus titanus; assembly: GCA_039766575.1. NCBI lineage: Eukaryota > Metazoa > Arthropoda > Insecta > Coleoptera > Lucanidae > Serrognathus > Serrognathus titanus. The sequence continues at coordinate 14,553,061 of CM077911.1, read as the reverse complement.
CCAAGTTTTCTAAAAAGAATAACTTTCTTTTCTGAATTGTTGTCAAATTTGTAGAAGTCACTTTCTAAGCAAAAAATAAATAAAATTGTTTCTGAATTGTTGCCAAGTTTTTGGAAAATTCTTTCGAGAAGAAACAGATGAATGAAGTTCTTAAAGGCAAAGACAGGTTATGAAGAACAAACTTTTAAAATGACTTCATTGGGCCAGTGTTTCCCAAAAAGCGTTCTACTTTCGCTCGAATAAGATTTAATGCCTCATCAAAATTAGGTTACGTTTTGAGGGGAAGAGGGGGGATGGAGCATCTTCAAAATGTAGCTATTTCAGGGGCGCACGCCCTGGTTTTTGAACAATACGTTTTAGAACCGCTGATATTAAACAATTAAAGACTTGTTCTGTTGCCACAACGTTTTCTTGCAAACACAAGTATTTAAAGTTAATTGTCAGACTTTAGTTCCATCAGGTCCATATCCTGGCTTAAATAAATAATATAGTACAAGAATATTTTTTGTTTTGAAGCTGTAGGCTTTAAATTTTATAAAATTATAAAAAAATATGTACGTCACGTAGAAATCACCCAACGAATTTTAATTTTTTTGTAAAAAGAGACGAGCCTCTTGAAATACCCCCTCACACAAATACGTACGTCCTGAAAAGATGAAATGAAGCCAAAATCCCGTCGGACGAAGAAAGAACCTGCTTAGCCGAAGTGCATTCATAACGGCCCAAGGCTGTACGCATCTTAGGACCTGTGTTCTTCGGCCGGACAATAGAAATCATGGGTTTGTTGAAACGCTGAGGATTTCAGGCAATGCGTCAATGTTACGTGCTGTCCGTCCATTCTACGAACCCGGGCCCCAAAACGCGGGTAGCTTTAACGACATAGTTAAAATGTTTACCAGTTCCGGTTTAAATCCAAGCAAAATCCTACAAATTACCGAAAAGCCGCGCCGTGTTTGTTTGTTGTACCCGGGTTTTTATGTTCGGTAGTTTCGAGATTTTACGCATGCTGATGCGCTTTTACGGCCGGGGAGAGTTTACGTTAAATATTCTCCTTCGAATGTTTATCTGGTATCATGTTTTATATGCACAAAGTGCATTAATAGGGAATTAATTATAGTTTAGTCCGCCCTTTGTTACGACCATGTGGTGTATACGCGTTACCTATTAAATTATTTTATTGCCAGGCTGTTAAAAGTGTATGTTTTCGAGATATATAAACAAAACATGAATAATTTTATTTTATTGTGTACTATCTAATGACTACATATGGCTTGGGACTTTTTAACTCCTCGTTCTGCTGCACACTACATTTAAGGTAAATACTAAATTCATATTGCAAATTTATTTGAAACCTGCACGCCTCTGTTTTATGATTACGCCCACAATGGATTCAAGTGGAACACCTAGTACATATATTTGAGTTCTTTAGTTAGATGCAAGTCAAAAATTGTCTAAGCAACTATAAATCCCAAAAGTTTGGACAGAACTTTTAATTCTTGTAATCTTATACTAAAGATTCTGCGATCTTGCAACCTCTTTTGGTTACTCACTTAGAATTTAATGAATAAATAAGCCCAGTACTTGCTATTCATTTGCAGATAACAACTTAATATGCCAGCAGTATTATACCGTGACATGAGTTTGTGAAAGCTCAACATGCCGCGCAGCACTAAACTTAATGGACAATTTAAAACGTAATTAAACGCCAATACTAGCAAAATTAATATTTAGCAAATTACTTGCTCGGAAAAATGCTAACCCGGAACCTGCGATGTAATGAAGACGCTCAAAAAATCAAATTATTTTTCTCATTTGTGGCAAACGTATAAATTTCGGAATTAATATCCTTAGGAATCTTTCATTTTGCTGTATTACATTATACAGTGACATGCAAATTGTATTTTTTCGTGTAATATTTTGAAATCAGTCGGTTTTGTATTTAAAAATAAATAAATAAAATCCATTCTTTTTTACACATCGATTGATCGATTGTTTCATAGAAACATGAAAATGGCGGAGAGAAGACAGACATTATTTTTTATTGTGAATTCTTCTTCTTTCGTTGTGAATTTCTGCTGAATTTTTTTGGCGTTTAAAAGTATTGTCTGAGGAATACAAGTTGTCCCGAATATTTTTTTTTTTTTAGTTTTTTAACTGAAAATATTTGCGATGTAAACCTGATTTACAACAAAAACCAAGTTATAGTGAATACTAAACAAAATGTTAAACTGAAGTATCGAACAGCCCTAATAAAAAGAGTCTGTCTGTCAAAACGAAAAAAGAACAATCAACGTGTAATGTAGAAAACAATATTTGAAATACCAAAATAAATGTTAATAGCAAATTAATTTCCCAAAAAAAAAACGGAATTACAACAGCAATATGAAGAATTAGATAGTAAAAATAAAAAGTGAATAGAAAGTAAAAAAAAAACCAGTACAGTTTCTGCAAAAAATAATTAAGAACATAGTAATGTAATACGACAAAAATATGTAAAAGGGAAACAGAGTAAATACAATTTTAACAATGACACAAAAATTGTAAAATAAAGAAAATGTAAATACAAAAGTACATAAGAAAGCAACAAATAAAGAAAACATGAAGAATAATATAAAAAAATGAATCGCTGAGTACAAAGATACATGAAAAACTAATTCAATGAAAGAAACGAGAGAAAAGAAAGAAATAAATAACCAACACCGAATTACGGAATCACGTAAATAGAGAACAAAAGAAGATCGACGATTTCATCCAGCAGAAAATGATTGAAAATCAAAAAACTATCAAAAAGCAATAAAGAACAAAAACAAAAGAAAATCGACTATACTCGGGTGGATAGTTAAAAAAAATCTATCCGATGAAAAATGTGTAACATATTATTTTAACGGACACTTAAAATTCGCACTATCGCCCTACGTTTCGCTATCGATTGACTGCTTCGTCAGGAGTGAAAATAGACGATCGATTGATAGCTTCGTCAGGAGTGAAAATAAATGATCAATTGATAGCTTCGCCAGGAGTGAAAATAAGTGGTTCCGATTCGTTGATCAGAAAGCAAGAACACCCTCCATTTATTACCTTTCCTTTTCTTTATTTTAATTTTCTTTTGTTTTTATTTTATCAAATTTTTGTTAGAATAAAGTTGACTTTTTTTTGGTGAGTTGCTCCATTTTATATTAGTAACCAGAAAATTATAGATCCAAAATTTTAGATGTGTCTGTGGGTTACTATAAATAATTGGAAAACTTTTTCAGGCTAGTTTACATTTTATTTTTATTTCCGACATGTTTCGATCTCAGAGAGAAGGCCATCTTCAGGGGTACTAAGTAGAGTAGTGTAGTAATAAACGGGGAATCAGACAATAATAAAATTATTGTTGTGATTGTGACGATACAATAATTTTATTATTATCTGATTCCCCGTTTATTACTACACTACTATTATTTATAGTAACCCACAGACACATCTAAAATTTTTGGATCAATAAAGTTGACGTTTCACGCGGTTTCTCGTTTTAGTTTCTGTTGACTTTTTAATCGTCAATCTTCTTCTGTAATTGTCCATAATTGAATTGACTTCCGATCACCATTGCTTCTACTGCCGAAGATTTGTTTTCTATTGCAGAAGTACTGCCTCACGGCTGGCGGTGTTGCTGCTGCTGATGGTGTTGCTGCTACTCATCGACTACGAGAAGTAGCAGCAACACCGCCAGCAGCAGAAGCAACCCTGAAGAAGTTCTTCTGCAATGTAATTGAATTGGCTTCCGATTCAAACCGCGTCACGACTGCTTCTATTGTCGACGTTTGGTTCGCCATTGCAGGAGAACTTCTGCTGCAGGCTACTGCTGCTATTGGCAGTGCTACTACTTCTCGTTAGTCGACTAACGAGAAGTAGCATCAACACCGCCAGCCCTGAGGAAGTTCTTCTGCAATGGATAACGAAACGTCGGCAGTGGACGCAGTCGTGACGCGATTCCAACCGAAATTGTGGACAACGGCCACGGAAGCCTCTAAGTTAGTCTTCTTCTGTCTTTGATGAATGATTTACCTTTCCTTTTCTTTATTTGAATTTTCTTTTGTTTTTATTTTATCAAATATCAAATGTTTGATTGAATAAAGTTGAAGTTTCACGCAGTTTTTCGTTTTAGTGTTTGTTAATTTTTTAACAGTCTTCTTCTGTGATTGAATTGGTTTCCCGTTGGAACTGCGTCAAGACTGCTTCTTCTGCTGCTGCTGGCAGTGTTGCTGCTGCTGCTGGTGGTGTTGCTGTTACTCATCGACTAACGAGAAGTAGCAGCTACACCACCAGCAGTAACACTGCCAGCAGCGGAAGCAGCCACGAGGAAGTTCTTTTGCTATGGAGAACGAAACATCGACAGTAGAAGCAGTCGTGATTGGAAGCCAATTCAATTATGGACAACGGCCGTGAAAACCTCCAAGTTAGTCTTCTTCTGTCTTTGAATTACCTTATTAAAAAATACCGTTTTGAAATAAACAGAAAATAACTACATGAAACGGAGATGAAAAATTAAATAGAAAGAAATAATCAGTAACGAAAAGCATGAATTACCTGACTAGTATACCAAGCGGGATCCTGGGACACTTCGATGGCATTTCCATCCGACGTGACCACCGTTGAGGGTGATCCCCGTGTTTAGGGGTTGTCTTTATTGCTGACGAATTTAGGGGTGGTTTTTCGTACAGACGAAGTAACCCCTTTGGTTCTCGTATCTGGGTCACTTCGGATGGACACACCATCGAAGTGTCCCAGGATCCCGCTTGTTATACTACTTACATGAACAGAAAACAAAAGAAGATCGACGAAAAATTAAAAAAAATATAAATCAGAGAGCAAAAAAAGAAAACATAAAATAAGTATGAAAAAATAATCGCATGGAAAAAATTAAAACAATCATTAAAGTTCGAAAAATAAAGTGAATGAAAAACAAAAGAACATCGACCGTTTACCGATTTCTGAGACTTTAAAAAAACAAAGGCATAATAACGCTTATGTTTCATTTCCCGGAAACTTTTCTTTTCTTTTGTTTATTTTGTCGAATTTTCTTTTTAGAAAGAAGTTGGCGTTTCATACAGTTTTTCTTGTTTTAGTTTTTGCTATTTTTTTTGCTAATAATCGTTGATCTACTTCTGATTTTGTATCACCGTAATCTTCACCTTTCTACATTTTTTTTGTCAATCTTTTGATCTTCAAACAGTGCGCGTTTATTTAGATTTTATTTTCTGGCAACGCCGCTGCCGAAATATCTCACAAAATACAGAGAAGCGAAATCTTTATTGCCTGAATTCTCCAACTCATTCATCGTTAATATTCAATCGTAAAATCATTAAAACTGAAAGTGACGCAAATATACACATCTAAAAATAACACGAAAAACAAATGGAAATTTTCACATTTTTATAGTATTGTAATTTACCGTTTCGTAACATGCTAATTAGGTCCTCTTGATTTCGCAATCGGAATTTGAAGCAACTTGTGATGTCCTATTTTTATTTTGCATACTCGTAAACTAAATATTTTATTAACATTTTAATAAATTCACAAGTGATTTCTTTGCTGCCTTTATTAAAATGGCGTACTCTGCAATTTCAGTTTCATCGATTTTTAGAATTAATAGACTTAAATGAAAGACCGTTTTTTTTTAATATTGGTGAAATTCTCCAATCTGTTGGTAGTTTCGAAGTTTTTGTTAATTATTCACGGGCCGTTTTGATTTTATCTAACTTTTAATTCAATTTTACATCAAAAGTAAACAAGACACGTAATTTTTTTTTCGAAAAATTTTAAATCTGCGTAATATTACAATTGTATACTAATTTCATATTATTTAAATTATATTTTATATTTTTTAATAAGTTCCAAATCACTTGCGTTAAAATTAAAGGTTCTAAAAAAGTAGTTGCTTTTCTTCGCTTAGTTTGAAAAAGAAATCACAAAATAGCGTTTGATATTTCAGCGTTTCACGATTATTTAAAAGTAATCACAAGTTTTTCTAAAATATACTCCTAGTTTTTAGCAAAATTTGGCTGCAAGTCGGCTGGATTGCAATGGGGCCCCCGAGCATCTTCTGTATAGTTATTTCGGCCCTAATTGTGTTCTCATCAGCAAAAGAGTTTTTAATTGACTTTTAAACGAATTTTAAACATTTTGGTCGTTTTGAATATTTATGACTTATTGATCTTAAAAGTATCTACAATTAAAATAGAGCACACTTAAAATTCGCAGAATCGCTCAACGTTTCACTACCGACTGATGGCTTCGTTAGGAGTAAAGTAAATGCCTTTAATATCAGGTATACAATAAGTATATGTTTTAAATAATTTAATTTTTATTTAAAAACACAAAATTGCATTAAGACAATATGCATATTTTTTTTAATATTTTCCTTAGCAGTGACAACAAAGAATAAATAAAGTAACAAAACAAAACATACCTACAGAAACAAGCAAAAATATTAAAAACAACAACAAAACAAATATATTTCTGAATATTGTTAAAACACAATAAAATACGCTGACTTGCAGCAAACCTTAGAAATTACGCTTTGAAGTTTTTTTTTCGTTATTTATGAATTTTTTCACTTCCCCTTCTCAATACATGGAAGTAGATTTTCAATTTGGAAACATTTATTCCCTTTATTTATTAAGCAGCGTTATGTTGACCTCTTTATTCTTTACATTTATGTTTGTGGAGGAGTCGAACAGGGGTAGTACTTTAACCATTACAAAAATTTAGAAAAATGTGTGCCATAATAAACAAAATAAAAATGTCTGAGATATCAAAGTAGGTGACACTTATCAATTCTATCAGATTTAAGTTTTGATTATTCTCTCACCTTCAACGTTCACCAAAAATGCTGCATGTTAGAAATAGATTTTAGAAACGGTGAAGTTTGCGGATTCACTTAACACGTAACGTATTTAAAGATTTGGTATGGTTCCAACATTCAAACGTTAATATTCGGACACACGTAGTTTTAACAAATTAACAACAAATTAAAATTAAAATGTTTCAATCCGCAGTATTTTGATACGTGGATACGTACTTCAACAACAACCCTGTCATCCTCAGTACACAGATAAACGCTTCATGGAATCTTTGGCTGGGAAAACCGGAGGTTACCCTTTTTATCAAATCTTCACTTCCACAGGAGGAGAATGTTCTTCGATTATACCAGCTAAAGGTTCCATGAAGTGTTTATTTGTATACAGAGGTTGACACTTTAAGTGCTCGAAAATGTACCTACGTAAAAATAATATTGTAAATTGAAATAATTTAATTTATGAATCGTCAGAAACCTTCAGACAGATTATAAGTGTAGTTTTCGTTACAAAAAAATTAAATGAAAAAGGTTTGTTACATTAAAGAAGCAGTTTTTATAACATCATACGTTTGGTAATCCAACTGGTCAAAAACTTTCAAATTAGATAATCATACAAATCTAATTTTTCTACAATTGCTCAAGAAATGAATACGCATAAATTTGACCGCGCAAAACACACGTTTTTTTTTTCGCCGTTAAAAAAATTTGGTGCGCTGTGAAAAATAGAGTTTCTGCCATTTCTAAAATTATTTACATTAGTAACTACGGAAACCCGTGCAACGGTAACATAAAAAAAATAATCTTGCCGTTTTTTTTTATGAATTCAATACATTCTAATAATAAACTTGCTATTTAAAGCTGTGCAATTGTAGAAAAAAGTTGTTTATATTACGTACGCAAAGCCAGTTTTTTGAGCTAACATTCTCAAGCTCAAAAAACCTTTGCTTTGCGTACTTAATATAAAAATATCTTTTGAAACTTGCTGATGCCCTGAATTTAACTGCTGTTAAAAAAAAGATAACAAAACATTTAAATATTCATATGTTGGTAAAACACACTTTTTTAAAAGCATTGTATTTTTATGATTAAATTAATAAGTACGCAAGGTTTTTAAATCACCGCCAGATAACCGAGAGGCTGCTGTATATAAATCTAACGATCTATCTAAGGTCCTTGATAGTACATACAAACTATGAACTTGTTTTAGCCAAATTCTACATACAAGTGTGGTGTGTGCCAGCCAAATTTTTTAAACCATATACGTTTCAAAGAACGATGTTTTTGATAATGCATAGAGAAGTTCCTTAGGGGTCTATTTTAGGACCTACCTTGTTTTTATTTTTTGTCGACGATCTGGAAAGTCACTCTAATAAAAACTTAATGCTCACTTATGTTAGGAAATCATAACACTTGCACTTTCTAATGTTTTTAATTTAGCTTCCAATTTAAATCGAACGTCCATTCAACGTCAACAACTAAATAATACTGACTGATCTTCCCGGTCACACCCAAAAACTTAAGGTAAAAAAAAAGAAATTAGCTCAATCATTGTCACGTAACAGCAAATACGCTTCGTTTTTCGTTTTTTCCTTGTAGGTTGCGTCGGCCTTTGTCCTCCTAATTTTAGATTGCTTACACTTATGAGTCAATTTTTTTAATAACAGATGCACCTTGAAAACCGTCTGTTGTATTTGTTTTTTTTTTTAATAACAGAATGGACTAAAATAATTAATGGATTAAACGTCAGTCAATTTAAGTGATCTAGTATGAAATTTTTGGTGTTCTTCTATATCAAGTGGCGAGAACATGTCGAAATATTTTGCACCAAATTGTCTAGCAAGTTTTGCGTTAAGAATGATATCTTATCATTGTAGTCGTGCTTTACCGAAACAAATATATTTGGTCGTTTCTATTCGTTAATGAAGTGTGGAATTTTATCTTGAGGTTGAAGATCACAAATGCGAAGGCTTTTATCCTGCAGAAACGTGCTGTTCATATTTACAATTTTTAATTTGAAATTCCGTTTATGTTTGTTGTATTTTATAATTCTATATAAAGATCTGCCGTTTTTTTTTCTGAAAGAAGTTCCAACAGGTCTTAAAAATTGGTTAACCAAAGCAATGCGCTTACTTATCGTTACTTGAGGAAAATGTATTTTCTTCTGGAAATCAAGTTTTTTTCGAGCTATATTAAAATGTGGAATCATTTCAAACCATGTCATCTTTTAATCAATATCTGCATTTTGGTTATTCTATGGTCTTTTTGTAATTAATTTTTGCACTTTGAAATCTGCGTAGGTAAATCCAAAGTCATGTTTGCCAGATTGCTAACGTATTACACTGTGCAGGGCGTTACAATGTGAGAAAAAAGCAAAACTTTAAGAGAAAAACCTCCCATTGTTACATAAATAATACACGAGAAAATATAAGACAACACAAACTTAGTTATTTTTATATTTATGTTTTTTTTGTCGCATTTTAACGTTAAAGATTTTACAATATAGAAACTGTTGTTGTCAATAGCTGTTTTGGTTTCGACCAGAGGAATAGTAGAACATATCTGATCCGTACAAAAAGCGTTCTTTTCAAACCACCATGGATCAAATGGATTTTGATCAGTTCAGGATCACTTCAAGTTCAGATCAGTTATGAAACGAAAACGCTTAATATCTAATTTTTTTTTAATAATAATTTAGGACTTGTTTCGACAATTTTTTTGAATGCCATGTGTATTTCGGCAATTTTCTTGAATGCCGCCTTAAAGTCGCAATAATAACAAATGAATCCAGTGGATCACTTGAGTATATTACGAGGAACGTTTGGTCCTTGCATTAACGTAAGTCTTAAATTGTCTGGACAATTGCAACGCACCTAATTTAAGAATGGACAAAAATTAGTTTTATACGAAGAAACAACAGAAAACTGAAACAATTGACGACTAAATACGAGCGATTAAAAATTGCCATCAGTAAAAAAAGCTGCACGTGAAAAAGGATTTTGATCAGTTCAGGATCACCTCAAGTTCAGATCAGTTATGAAACGAAAACGCTTAATATCAAATTTTCATTTAATAATAATTTAAGTAGAGTGTGTTTCGACAATTATGAATTTATTCGAATCTGCACGCCTTTGTTTTTTGAATGCCGCCTTAAAGCAGCAATAATAACAAATGAATCCAGTGGATCACTTGACTATATTACGAGGAACGTTTGGTCCTTGCATTAACGTAAGTCTTAAATTGTCTGGACAATTGCAACGCACCTAATTTAGGAATGGACGAATTAGTTTCAAACGAAGAAACAACAGAAAACTGAAACAATTGACAACTACGAGCGATTAAAAATGGTCATCAGTAAAAAAAAGCTGCACTTGAAAAAGAGATAAGAAAATAATACAACAGAAGAAGAAACGAAAGACAACATAAATAAAACAGCAACGAAAAATGTACATACATAATTACGTGAATAGAAAACAATTGGCAGAAAATAATTGAAAATCTAATTTCGACAGAAAACCCTTTTTCTTCATAACAATTTATATACTGTGTGTTTCTCTATCTTGCATGACATTTATGGATTTATTCTAATCTACACGCCTTTGTTTTGAGAATGCCGCTTTAAAAAAGGCGCATAAATGACAGATCGGCAAACAAATGACCAATAAATCCAGTGGAATGACTTATGACAATTGTATGCACGAGAAAACAACAGAAAATTGAAACAATCGACAACTAATTACGACTCTATTTAAAAATGGCCGCCAGTAAACAAACTATACATTAAACGGAAATGAAAAATTAATTCAACAGAAGAAAGAGAACGAAACGAAATAATCTTTTATCAAAAAAAAGGCGCATAAAATAGGTATAATCAAATAATGGGATGGAAAAACACAAGAAAATTAAAACAAATGAAGACTAAAGTAAACGAAAAACAAAAATCAGGAGACTAACAGCGATTCTAGTTTGTTTATCAGAAAGACAGCTTCCTTTCCTGGCATTTTCTCGTTTTTTTGTGGATTTTCTTGGAGTTAAAGTTCATGGTGGTTTCTCGTTTTAATTTCTATCGAATTTTTTATTCTTCTGTTTTTGGATGAAAAATTAATTGAGTGGAAAAAATCCATGCTTACATGTAGGATTTTAAATTGTCTGGACCTAGTTTTGCAATTCCTATTTTGTATTGGAGATATGTATCCATAAATTGACTAAATAAAATTAGTTTTGGCTAAGTAGAGAAGACCGTGGCATTTTATAGATTACAAAATATGAAATTTTTAATTTCTTTTTGGATTAAAGCAACGATTTTGGCTGACATTCACTTAACGATGTCATTTTTTATTTAATGGTTATAATTTTTGAAAAAAAAAACATACCCAGGTGGCGCAGGTGGATGAAAAGGAGCACTGGATGGCTGCATCCTCGGATCCCAAACGTATCTTCCTTCGTGCGTTCTCTGATCGATGGGTAAAGGGGCATGAAAAGCCGCAAAAGCCGACGGGAACTGCAACGGTAACCCTGCAGACATAGCGGCCTGAAAATCCGCCTCTTTTTCAGGCATCTCACTAATCACAACATTGCGCACCTCACACCCTTAGTCACCGTCGCTTAAACACATCTCCGCCAAATTAATTCTCAACTCAACAACAAACACGGAACGGTCGTGGTCGGTCTTTCCTCAAAGGATCATTTTAATTAATAACCGCGTGCGTCATGTTTGCGATCGCATGTCCTGGAATAACACCAGCAACTTTCTATTATAGGAAATATCAACCTCCATCTAGGAGCCTTTGGTAGTTTACGCTAAATTAGATGTCTCAATTAAAACACCAAACAAGGAAATGTGCTTTAAATGTGTGACGTGCCGTCGAACGCGCACTCATCCCAAGTTGCTTTTCTTTTTGTTTTTGTGATGCACTGCGAACAAACTCGGCAAAGTATACTTTAATCCTGGCAATGAATTTATCTTCGTGCATAAATAAATTATATTGTCTAGACACTCTCGTTTTCTTTCGCTCGCAAAGAAAAACAAATATAATTAAACACTAACTATGCCGGCGGTGTCCTCTCTCTCTTAAATTGTTTACAACAAAAGAGTACGCCGGTTGTTTTCCGATCATCGAATCAGTGCAGGGACTCGATTGTTAAGGCACTCGGAAATGTAATGGCATTTACTTGTCCGTAGTCTGGCAGTAGGCACATGGTTTATTAAGTTAATAATGAGTGCAGCGCACCAACCTATGGACTACGACTACGAAGAACTAACTAGAGGCAAGGAAGCAGTTGACAGGCAGACCTTACAACTCAACTAACAAGTATGGGAGAGGGGTTCCAAGGGAGGGGCCAAACCCAGCCGACTGCTATGGAATGGACTTAACATTCTATATTTTCTTCGATCAGTGGTGTAGGGCCTGGGGTAATAACAAACAAACAAACACACACACGTTACATCAAAAGATTATCGAAAAGAAAAAAAAAATTTTGCAACTAAGTTTGCTGTTGTTAATTTACTCCTTTCATAAATGTAATGAGGGAAATTTCATAAAAATTAATTAATGTGCTAAGGGCACAGTGAAAACACAAAAATTTAATTGCAAAGAAAAATTAATTAGATCACTAGAACCATTATCAAGGATTTGTGAAAAAGCAGCAAAATTTAATTACAAAAAATAAGTTAAGATTAATTAAGACGTTTCGTAAATTAAAAATCATCGAAAGCTTCAATAGTTTCTGAAAGAATAAAAAAAGATTTAAGTAAAAAATGGTTTATAAAATAGATTATAAAAAATTAATTAGATCACTGAGAGATTTAAATTTAATTACAAAAAAGGTGCAAAATAAAAATTAATTAAGAAATTGTTGTAGAGCTCCGTAAAAATAATTAAATTAATTACAGAAAGAGGTAAAAATAATTAAATTAATTACAAAAAGAGGTACAAAGTGAATATTAATGAAGAAATTATTATAGAACTCCGTAAATTGTTAAAACAATTAATTACATCGTTGAAAGCGTTAGACTTCTGAAAATAAGTGACATTTAATTAAAAAGGTGCATACAGAGTTAAAATTAATTAAGATATGTTTGTACAAAGTTCTGTAAATTATAAAAAAAGAAAATAATTAAAACATTAATCTTAAAAAGGTTCAACGTTAAATCAATTAAGAAATTATTATATAATTTCGTCAATTATAAAAACGAAATAATTCACAGAGATAAGTAATCAATAAATTAAGTTTAATTACAGAGGAAATGTGCAGGGTTTCGTAAATTAAAAGATTTTAATTGATTATTAAAAACCTTTTTGTTTTCTTGCTTTCAATTTTACAAACATCCGAAATTTTATTTTGCAATAATTATTTCTTGATAATTTTATAATGCAATATCGTTTATTAACAAATAACGTCTGCGGATATTTTTATCAACAGAAAAACATGGAATTAAATAACACTTTTATATAATATATAATAAATCTACTAGAATTTATTTATTTATTATTTTTGGAAATGCGATGATTGCCTGAGAAAGTTGAAATTAATCCGGGTCTTATCTTTAATGCACAATTGACATTTATATTATTTTTAGAACTGAAATAAGACATTTTAAAATTGATTCAATTTAAACCAACAATTTCTTTTAAATAAACTTTTAGTTGGTTGGTTTGAAGATTCCGCGGCCGTTGTCCACCACAATCTTGGTTTCCGGGTTGGGAACCGCGTCAATTCTTCGTCTTGCCGACGTTTCGTCCATCTCGCCGTGGACTTCTTCAGGGCTTCGTTGGAGGCTGTAGCTGCTGATGTGGTCGCTGCTGTTACAGTGATGACTCTTCAGTCTTCAGTTTTCACAGCAGCAGCAGCGACCACATCAGCAGCTACGACCTCCAACGAAGCCTTGAAGAAGTCCACGGCGAGATGGACGAAACGTCGGCAAGACGAAGAATTGACGCGGTTCCCAACCCGGAAACCAAGATTGTGATAAACTTTTATTTGATTTAAATCACCGACGCCCTGAAAAACATCATTATCAATGATTTTAATTTGCTGTCCTCAAAACAAAACAGAATCAATTAAACACTTTACACGAAACGTGACGAAATGTAATTTTTATGTCAAAAGTGTATCGACAATACTACAATTTAAAATTACAATAAAACAATTGTTTTAAATCAATAGTTTCTTTTAAAGAAAAGCGCAGTTTTATTTAAATCATCTACGCCCTGTAAAATGTCCTTTTCATCAATTAAACGAAAGCTTATTCTATTTATAAATATAAATAGTTTTTAACCAAGTTTTTTACAGGACAAATTTCAAGTTATTTATGCAAATAACAAAAAATAGAAATATAGGAGAATGTAAAGCACAGTTCAATCTCAATAACTCAATAAAAAAAGAAAAGAAAAGCGTTTATTCACTAACGAAAGTTTTAATTTTATTACTTTTGTGAATATTCTTAAAGTCGGTATTTTCAGGTTTTGTCGTTTTCATAATTTTTTTGCAACAATTATAAGTAAACTGAGCAGCAAAATTTGTATTTCGAAATATTTTTAAAGAGGGGAATTCACAATTAATGTTTATAGCAAGCAAACGACATTGCAAATGTGTTGAAGTGTAATTAAACTTGTTCAAAAGTTTCTTCTCACGCAAATCGTAAGCTGTTTAATATTATTTATAAGCTAACACCCTCCCTCCTGCATGACTCTCTATTCTACAAATAAATTATAAGTATGTTAATAGACTTAATCAGGTCACTGATAAATAAAAACCAAGCAAAAACCATAAATTCTGATTATTTCAAGTTTCATTTAGTTTTTGGGTTTCTAAATTTTTAGTTTAACAATCCCCTCACGAAAACATAAAATAAACATCCGTGCATAAGAAATGATTTAATATTTGTGCCGCCGCTGGTACTAACTAGAGAATGCCTCTCTACTAACTTCATTAACGCAGCAGAATGAAATAAAGCTAGGGACGTGAAACGAGGGCGAGAGAGACGAAAAAAGGGCGACCACTCCGACACTTTGGGGCACCGCTTATAATTTCACTAAATTAGTGTTTTTTGTGCATCAAATAATAACAAGGCGTCGTTACAAACATCTGGTTAAAGTATAAAATACCTATCATGACAAAATTCCTATGACTCGCTCGCCGGAATCATCTTTTAATGTGTTAATTTACATGTGAATTTATATGTTTGTTTAGGTATTTGTCTATAAACAATAATATTTATGTGGGGCCTGGGAGATGCTACATTGTTTTATTACGTAATTTGTATTCTAATTGTTCGTTTCTTATCTGGTGTAATTCCTTTTTGGTTTTCAAGCTGCGTGTTGCAATCATCATAATGCGTGTGTTCTATAGGCGTATTCAAAAATTTACTTAAAAAAAAGAAGAGATTCTGGTCAATTTAATCAAACTTAATCAAAGTTAATCAAATAAGCAGACGCTCTGGCAATGATGTAATAATCTGCGGAAATAAATAGGATTATGAACATGAGAGCGTGACTGGCGTTATACAGACACTAACAATCAATTAGCATTTCAAATTGCCATTATTTTCCTGAAAGAAACAGCTTCATAAATTCGGATTAATTGTAATTTTTATCACATTTTCATTATTTTTTAATATAATATACTAAATGCTAATATACACCATAAGCGTACCAAAGAGTTTATCAGTAATGTGTTACAGTAAACATCAAGTTCCTCATCTGCACGTCATTGTTTGCTGAATGAGTAGTATAACGAGTAATAAAATACGAAATAAACCGGGTTACGTTAGTATAGTCTTCAGGCTTCCATGGCGGTTGTTGATGGCTGCTCTTCGGTTCTCGGTTTCTCTGGCGTGTAGAAAGTATGTAGAACTTGACGTTTCGATCATCTTGTCGTGATCTTCTTCAGAAGCGAAGTTCACACGACAAGATGATCGAAACGTCAAGTTCTACAAACTTTCCACACGGCAGAGAACCCGAGAATTTGCAGTTCAAAAAAAGTGCTTAATAAATTTGTTATTATTATTATCCGAATAACGTTTATAACAATCTACAGTGTCGTCCATAAAGTTCGTAACAAGTGGACATTCCTAAAAGATCAAAAAATGCACTTTAAATGACGATGGAACATCCAAAATTGACATATTTACGCTTCTAAAAAATATGATACGAATTACATTTAATTATTTATAAAAAGCATGATACAATAAATCCTGTTTTATAACTACGTGTCAAGGGCAATATTTTGATGTTGCTGATATTTTCTCAATACTCGTAGATGAAAAAATGAAATCGTATTTGTTTTTCAGAGATTCATGACCTTAATTTTAAAGGCATATTAAATAATCCATCAAAACGTTATAGTTTTCTATAGAAAAAAATACTGCGTCTTTAATTCTAAATACCCGTCTGGATGTGATTGTGTTACTTTTTGTTTTGATTGATTTACAATCTGACTCCTAATTGACAATAATAACTTTTCTCACACTTATGTTACAAACTTTATGAGTGGTATTGTATATTTTCCAAAATGAAATTGTTGCAATTTTTTTATTATTTTATCTTTTTTATCATTTAAACGTTTTCCAGTATAACCAACTCACCCATTACACCTCCATTTGACTTGAAATTGGTATAATGGCAATTAACGACCTAAACAAAGTCGACGCAGCTTAGTTTGGATGGATATGTAGCAGAGTTATTACAAAACGGTTGGCAATGCTGGTGGTAACTAGTACAATATAAATCTAAGGTCCGGTTTCTCAGTCACAGTTTAATTTTGAGTTTACTCCCATAGCAACAATTATTTTTATAATTAGTACTATGAGAATAAACAGGAGACGTTTCGTTCTCCACTGCAGAAGAAATTCCTCAGGGCTGCTGCTGCTGCTGGAGATGTTGCTGCTGCTGGTGGTGTTGCTGCTATTTCTCGTTAGTCGATGAAACTAACGAGAAGTAGAAGAAGTAGAAGAAGTCTCATCGACTAACGAGAAGTAGCAGCAACACCACCAACAGCAGCAACACCGCCAGCAGCAGCAGCCCCGAGGAAGTTCTTCTGCAATGGAGGACGAAACGTCGGCAGTAGAAACAGTCGTGTTGGGATCCAACCCGAAGCCAATTCAATTATAAATATTTACTGCCACTCCATAAAAAAGAACATATTTATTCATACACTACTTAAGAAATTATACATTTACAGCTTTATTATAATTTTCGGGATAGCCTTGTAATAAGTTTTTACTTGACGTATTGACAATTTTCTCCAAATTAAATGACTTATCAGAGCAATAACAATTTCTCACTCTCTTACCCTCTCTCAATGGTCTGCTGATCAAAAAATATTGCTTTTTCATAAATTTGTAATTATTATTCTTCAGACAACTTTTACAAATTTTTTTCAAACGAGTTTCACTGTGCATTGGCAGCTCTCTCATTTTTAACAATGACTCAATAGTTTTGTTGTTCAATTAATTTTTCTCTTTTATTAAATTATAATTATTACTAACTTGGAATCGCGTCACGACTGCTTCTACTGCCTAGGCAGTAAAAGCAGTCGTAATGCAGTTCCAACCGGAAAACAATTCAATTATAATTATTACTCTTTTGTAACATTTTTTTAAATCGACGTTTCATTGCATGTTGACAGCTTTCCTAAAATTAAATGATTTCACTGTGTATTAACATTTTCTTACAATTTTATCCCCAATTATAACAACAAAAAAAAGATTGCTTTTCATAAATTTGCTTTTTTCATAAATATTCTTCAGACAACATTTATAACATTGTTTAAACGAGGTCTCCCTATACGGCTTTCTCATTATTTAACAATCACTGATTAGTTTCATCATTGAACTATTTTTTTTTTTAATAAATTTATAATTATGATTATCCGCATTGCTTTTGTAAAAGTGTTTTAGTCGACGTTTCGACTTACCTGTGCACTAACATACATTAACCCGCATTCAATAGTCTATTGATAAAATAAGCTGTTGATCATAAGTTTGTGGGTAATTATTATTCAAAATAGTTTATGATCTTTTGATATTCAGAGTACGCCATGTTAGGGCGACATTTTTGTTAGTTCCAGAGCTTATAGTTATCGGCAATTGACAAAAATTATAAAATATAGTTTTGTTTTAAGTTACTTTTTATAATCTGTTTTTTTTCTTCTATAACACCTGTGAGTGTTAGATTCTAGGGTTTCCCTTGGAACCCTGTTTTTATCACTAAATGTAGCACAGAAATTTTCGAAGTTTCCTAACATTAAAGTAAAGGTACCAACTTCAGAAACATTTGACAGGTATTATAGAAATAACAGGGTATACTTTAATCATGCTACCGCAGTCCATATTAGGTATGCATTGGCAACACAGCTAACGTGGCACTGTCATAATTTTTTTTTACGTTCAGCTTTTGATTTCAATCAAAATACATGCCGGTAACTTAACAAAAAAAAAAAAAGCATGGCCCTCTAGAATATTGAAAAATCGTGAATGGATTATGGGTCGCGACATACTGCGGTCGATTTTTGACCTTCTGCTGAAGAGGCCCCAAATAGAGTCAAAACTGCTATACTGGGTGTTTCATTGAAGATGCATCAAACTTGGTATTCGGGTAGATGTCGGGAAAAGAAAGAAAAGTTTCTTTGTAAAATTTTCTCTGTAATGAATAAATTTAGAGAAAATCGAAGGGAAAGCAAAATCGCATATTTTTAGGATGGACTTTAAATGAGAATGAAAGTCATTCACATACGAAATCGGTTTATTGGTTAATTGCCTCTAGAATGTCGCTCCAGTCGATTCGGCAAAACATCATGGGTGTTGGCAAACAATAAAAATAATATTTTCTGTTCTCCATTTAATACGAATTTTCTAATTGTTAGTTGAAGAATTTTAGGATTGTTCAAACATTTAGTAGTTTGCGCTTATTTAAGAATTTATTCTTCACATTCACCGTTTCATGAAATGGTTCGTAGAAATTTAGCGCCCAAATTAAATTAAATAAGTTTAAATATCCACGCGATTTCACATCGCTGTTGCATTCGACGTGTGGCAAGGTTGAATACACCGAGGATTTCGGTCAAGGGCAAAATAAAATCTAGTCATAAATTTCTTCGCTGTTTATGGATTTATTACATCCTTTGCAGCTGCGTGCCATCCATAAATGGAATTTAGATCGGCGGTTTTGTTTCACGATTCCGCGCGCAAAAAACATCGACTCCAAATTATGCAAATTTCAACTTGCTATGATTAAAATTTTTTATTAAAATATTTTGTTTGAAATAATGTCAGAAACGTTTGATGCATTTTCAATGAAACAGCCTGTATAGAGGATGCTCGAGGAAATCATTACAATCCAAACCTACTTGCAACAAATTTGTAATCATTATTTTTCAGGCGACATTTATAATACGTTTTAAACGAATAAGTATTTTCTTTTGCTGAATTTGCTAAAGCGATTGTAAATATTGACAATATATTATGGAAATAAAGAAGGAACAACCAATCCTGAAAAACGAAGAAGAAAAACAACATTCGCTAAGAAACAATAGTCATGGCATCATATCTAGACACTGTATAACAACTATAGAGCTTCAGTTGTATAATCTTTGCAAGAGCATTATTTCTATAGCATTCAAGAATTTACGAATAATGACTGCCAGCAGTTTTTCATTTTTTTAATCCTCACTCAATAGTCTGTTGACCAAAAGAATGTTGCTTTCTCACAAGTTTATAATTATTATTATTCAGGTAACATTTATACGTTTCATGATAGATTGACAGTTTTCTCATTTTTTAACAATCGCTGATTAAATATCGATGTTTCACTGTATACTGACAATTTTCTCAATATAAATTACTTCACTAATAGCTTTCTCACATCTTTAATCCTCAGTCAATGGTCTGTTGATCAAATATGTTTGACACAAATCAGTAATTTGTAATTGATAACTTTTAAAAGACGTTTCTATGTGCTTTGGCAATTTTTCATTAATTTTTAACAATCACTGAATAGTTTTTTCTTAATAAATTTATAATTATTTCCCAGATGGCTTTGATATTTTAGGATTGACCTTTCACTTTTCATTGTCAGCTTACTCGAGATTAAATGACTTCGTTGCGACCATCATTTAAAAGTCTGTTGATCAAAAAGTGATGCTTTTTCACAAATTTATAATTATTATCATGCAAACAACTTTTGTAATTGTATCTTCCTCAAGTGCGCAGAAAAGTAAGCGACTCTTAAGGGTATTGTTTGGAAAATAACTTAAATCCAGTATATTCCTATTATTTTGTTATTTTTAGATTTTTCCAGCTTTGCAACAATCCACGTCTTGTATTAACAGCTTGTTACTGCACCTTCCTACAATACTTTTGACAAATGTTCGTTATAATCAAGTAACGTTAGTAAAGTAATTCACGTTTTGGTGTACGTTATCAGCTTTTTTCATTTTCAAAACGTTGACTTCCGTGCATTTAGTTAGTACATTACGAAAACATGAAGTTATTTCTGATTTGCCTGGTAGGTTGCCAATTAAAAAATCTTCAGGGGTCACAATTTGATTTAAGCACCCTGTATAGGAATTACCTAATTGAAGTCAATTTCGTAAAATTATCAAGCTTGTTGAGTCCAGGTGAATCAGCCAAATTATTTCTGTATCAAAACGAAAGCTCGGTAATAAATAATGATTTAAGAAAATATAATAATTATTCCTACATGTTAAGGTTTCTTTACCGTTCACATATTAGTTCCTGAGTTTTAAAATGTTTACTTTAAAAAGTTTAATGTCAATGCAAATGGCAAAAATATATCGATTAAATGCGTTCACCCGCATTATTTAAATTGGCCAAAAGGGAGTTATCTTCGAACAATTATCTTGCATTCGAGGGTATGAACGCAAGTCAATACCTAATTACATTTCACCTCATCAATTAAAAAGTGTACAACGGGCGCAACACTGTTTGTTACAAAGTGTAACTTTGTGGCTTTTGAATATTTCGAGCAGAATTAATTGCGGCGTTTACTGTTACGTCCTTCGATTGAAACGTCGCTTTTCGGTAATTAAATTGACATGAGGTCGAATGTATCGGGTTTCGTTGCGGACGATTTGTTTGCACGAAGGCGGGTGCATTTTAATTTATTAAACGCATCGTATATTAAACGTTTGCTAACAATAATTTGTTAGGGCAGGTGCGTACGGTCAGCATTTTAAGTGACCATTACGTCGCAAATTAATTTGTACGTATTTAATATAAGGGAGGACAAAAATCCTTTTTTTAGTTGAAACGTTAAAAGAAAATTATTAAAATATTATAGTTACATTAATAAAAAATATTAGAATTCGAAACGGTTTTTATACCTCTGTACAATTAAGTCTTATGTAGTTGTGAACCCTATGGTATCCCTTGAAAAAGCTACCACGAATGAAATAGGTCCTATGGAATTTGGATGCAGGTTCTTTCACTCCACTGCCCGCTGTGTTTTCCGTCTCCTTCCAACTCATACGCTAAAGGTTATCATCTGTGTTTCCGTCCTCGTCGATCGTAGTACTTGAAGCTTTTGTCCGCGACCGGCCCGACTGCTTGAACAATATTTCTATTTACTTTATCGCTTGAGAAGAAACTGAATACTCCTACGATTTTAAATCTGGTTCTGCTTTAAATAAAATAAATACTCGAATTAATAGTCGCTTTCTGTTTCCGTTCGGTTCAGAAATCGTCATGGAGCTTTTCGATTTTGACGAAAGTGTGTCGCCCAACGGAAGAAAATTAATAATGAACGGTCCCCTCCCCCCTCCTGTCACCGTCTTACGGTCGTTCATAAGCCGGAGACATAATAAACATGAATGTTATTACTGTTTTGTTTAACGTTATAGTCGGCAGCATAAACATACGCACCGCGTTTGCATGCTCTTTAATAAGTTTTTGTTTTAAAAGTAACAGTCAACATTGTTTTCAGGAGCCGCAACATAATTTCATAAAGACAAAGAAATAAATAAACAGAAATTTGAATTAACGAATTTTGTTACAACAGAAGCAGCAAAATTCACTACGTATTTCGATAGTGTGATGCTGCCATCTTCAGTGATCTACACAGTATTGGAAATAGAAGGGTCAATTTGGTAATTATGTTTTATTAAAGAACAAAAAATGTATATCTACCGATGATTAACATTGTCTACTGTGGAAATAAACCTATTATTATTATTTAATAATAATTGTCAGCGCAGAAGAAGTAGGATAAGAAAGTAAGTAATAAAGAGTTAAGTATCGAGGTTGAAACGTTTACGCACGAAAATAAATGCACACTGAAAAATAGAACAAGAAATTAATACAAGAAAACCATTTCCAGTGGATTTTATCAACCGCTGAACAGGAAGAAGAAAGTGAGCAGAGTAACAAAAACAGGCTTCTTTAGTAATGCATGTACAGTCATGAACAATTAAAAGAAAACGTATAGAAATTTGCATTACACTAATTCATAATAAAGATAAGTTTAAATTTGGTACAGTTTTTTGCTGTTTTTCATTCTCACGACTGTACAATGCTGGTTATAACTTGCAGTTGCAAAAACCACGAGAGACAGTATTGCACGATATGGCGAATTGCAAGTGATTTGACCGAAGTCCCTTGAAATGTGGTAATTCTGATGGTTTGGGCACATCGTAAAGTGGAACAACTACAAAGAAAAAATGATTTGGGTGAAAAACAATCCAATGAAGGGATGATCTACTTGAGAAAGTAGAGGACAAACCCAACTCAATGAATTGATGATCTACTTAAAGAGGTACATCATAAACATTTAGACTATATGTTGAGGTCTTCGCCCCCCAAAAAAGATCCC
Source organism: Serrognathus titanus (assembly GCA_039766575.1). Lineage (NCBI taxonomy): Eukaryota > Metazoa > Arthropoda > Insecta > Coleoptera > Lucanidae > Serrognathus > Serrognathus titanus. The sequence goes on along the minus strand of CM077911.1, from coordinate 14,530,396 downwards.
TCCTTTTCTTTCAAATATTTTAACTTAGTGAAGTACAGAAAGAAGAAAATGTAAGAGGGAAAGGAACAGGAATAGGAATGTAACAGAAAGATGCGAATAAACAGAACCTTATGTTGAAAAGACATTATTTTTTTCAAGGAATAGAAGAAGTCATAACGAAATTAACAGAAGATGGACTATTTAACCAAGAAAGTAGGCTCAAGGATGGCTCAAGGTAGAGTAGCCTGTAGACTTCGAATTGAACTTCTTGAAGGTCCGGAAAGAAATTAGAAAACTTAAAGACTGAAATTTTTAAAAGAAATAGAAATACTCAAGAAGGGGAAAAGTAAAGGAACTCTCCATACAAAACTGGGTCTTCATTTACTTTTTGAAATGTCCGAAGTAAAGAGGAGTTGCAGAGAGAAAGAAGGAAGCAAGTACAAGTAGAAATCAATGGAAGGGGACGTACAATATACAGTGTTATTCACGCAAACCTTTATTAAAAGTTTTCAAGAAAGAAGTTTAGATAGAAATTTGAAATTTGCATAGGAGAGGATCTTAACCGGATTATACCGGAAGATGCTATCAACTTGCTTATTTTCAAGGTCACGTTTTTGAATTCTACGTGTAAAAATATGTCAAATTGCAATACATTTTCCTAACTCTAAATTGCATCACTCTCTGTATACTTAATTAACTCACTTTATTCTTTTATATCTTCTACTTACTCTTATGGTAAATAGGGGCTAACCTCTCTCTTTCTCTAAAGTTTATTTTACGTCTATGCGTGTGTGTGTACTTTTTGGTATCACAAATCCATTCACCTACTATTCACAGGTCGTCTTTTTAGGATTTTTGTAAGTCGGTTGGAACAGGAACAGACTACTGAGAATAAATTGAATGAAGAAAAACTCTTGTTACTTTTTACGTATGTAAAAGTGACATCCAAATAACTCCTTCTACTTCCTCCAATTATACAACCCGTCTTTGTCTATGTTCTCGATATGGCGATGTCCATGAATTAATCATCTTCATGATGGTCTTCCTGTCAATCTCTTAGAAAGTGGATTTTCTTTTAGCACAATTTTTGTAAGCCGGAAAAGTAAGAGTAGATTAATGAGCAATGGAAGAAAGTGAGTGAATTGGATAAAGAAATTGTCTCCACGTCTTCCGTTCCTGGGTAATAAAATTCATTTATTTCTGCCTTCTCTGCTTGCGCCTTTCCTAAAAGTATTTGCCCCTTTGTGCCTTTTGGACTAGATCTTCACGAAATAGCCCAACTTTTTGTTGGACTTCCTTTATGTCTCTTCCTTTTAGAACGATTTTTAAAATAACTTCTTCTAGTTGCTCTTGCGATAGATCCTATTTTTCTAAAAAGTTTATTTTGTTCCTATCCAAGGCATCTTTCTAGTATAAGTCTCTTAGTGTGTGGCTTTTAGTTCAATTTTTGTAACTTCTTCTTCTTCTCTTATGAGAGATAGGGTTAACCCCCTGACTTTCCCGATAGTTCAGTTTGCCTCTATGTGTTCCCGGGGATGACGATGTCCATATCCTGCCCATCTTTGTGGTGGTTTGTTCGAATTAGCTTTCGTTTAAAGACTGCTTTTGCAAATCGGACTGAATTCGGAATTATTTTGTCTATCCTGCACAATTACTTCTATGATTAAACGCATATCATCCTCCTTCTTCTGTATTTACTAACCTTTAGACCCATCATGAAACCTCCTCCGTTAGATTTTTTGTTCGTTCTATTGTTTTTAATTTTCACAGAGCAATATCTCATTTTTTTTTATGGCAGGATCATCATCCATCCAGTCGCCTCTAGTTGCTTCAATTTATGATGATTTTAAATTAGAAAGAAACTTACACTTCAGCAAAAGAAGAGTTAATTGCAACACGTCAAATTTTACAAGAGAAGCAGAATACGATTTTGAGTTGTAAACATTATTAAGAATCAGGAACATGATGAAAAAGAAAAGCCTTTAGAAGAAGACCACAATTCTATTCTTAGGTGCTGACTTATATGTTATCCTTTTCTACTTGCAAGACTCCTTAGTAAATCGATTAATTTTGTGGAAACTATCAATCGATGCCAATAGATTAAAATGTGTAGTGAAACCTGTTCCAAACGGATTACATAAATGGCAATACATATTTATTTATTTATTTATAAACAAGTTACAAGATTCGCTGCAATTCTTTCTCGTTTCCATTTTCACATAACAGATACGCGTAAATGACAAAAAAAAACCTGTAAATTCCAGCATTTAAATGGACCCTAATAATAATGTTATTAAAATATTCCAGGACGTAACGGATTATTATAGTTTAGACCCCCTATGACGTTTAATTATACCGTATAAATAATACATATTTAGTTGTAAAGTTTTTTTTGTGATTTGTTTACTTAATTAATTAACATAAAACTAAAATTAATTTTTTTTAAACGTGTTTTTTTTTTATTGGGCGAGCCTTATTATGGATTCGAATTATGCAACAACCGCCGAGCGCAACGTCGATTTGTTCCATGTAGAGTCCTCCTAAGTAACAGCATAATTTCATTTGTAAACAATGATGTATTTAAAGCCGTATACGTGTACCTAAACAATGAGGCAGTATTCATTAATGTTTTAATTTGGGACTAATAAGGTAGTCCTCGTCGGTGCCTTTAAAGAGGCGACGTGCACAGCGAGTTGGGATGAAGTAGAGTGAGATCTAAAAAGAAGAACAACGCCCGTAGTCGAGTGTAGATTGAGCTGACCTTGAATATATAAATGAAGTTATTAAGACATTAGGCGGTTGTGGCCACACTGGCTCGACTCGCTTGAATTATATTATTATATCTCTCAGCAAAATCACGGGAGCTATATCTAATTTACTGGATGTATTAATTATAGGAAACTCGGTCCTGTCACACTTTAAACATACCAGCCTCATTTTTATAGATTAGTCGTTAGATGTGTGTACCTGTGCTTCGGACCTTCACAATCATAACTTTAAAGAATTAGCATTTTCTTTTTTTTTTACTGCCCGAAATTTATTTGCCACTTTTGATTTATTTGATTCAGTTGTTAGGTACTAATTAGTTACAACTCGAAACGTAGATGTATATAATTAAAGCTAGTTTCTGGAACTTCAAAGCAGTGAAAATTTGGAATCAACCTAAGTACATGGCGATCAACAATGTTTGAACTTGCCGCTCTGTAGTAGTAACTGTCCGCACGGCATTGGATAATAGTTGTTATTAGCATCTTAGATGATAGAGTGATGATATGACAGAAATATTCCAAAAGCCAACCTTCCTTCTGTTATGGGTCCTTAAACATCACGTAACCACCCCCGCTCATCAAATTGTTCTCAATTTAAAGCTATTTCTCCTTGTAAAAAGAAACACTGCAAATAAAGTACCCTTCGGTATACGCTGTTGCATAGAAACGCTGTCCAGGTCTTGATCAGTCTCCTGTTAATTTAGGCTGAAATGGCCAGAGTTTCCACAGTCTATATTTAGCTTGGACTCCCTTAAGTTATGAACTCTTAACTCCTCTGTTCCTATTCACATGTTTCTAAGTTACATTTAGCGTTAATTACTGAAGATCAAAGTTTGATCTAATGTTTAAGTCATTTCTTCTTGCGAAACTCAAACGCTGAAGATAAAGTGTCCTTCTGTATTTTTACTATTGCATAGAAATAGTAGTCGTGCCTTGGTCTGGCTTCTCTTAGTTTATGATCTCTTCAGACGTAACCGCCCTTATCCACTTATTTAGAAGTTAAATTTAACAATAATCATTGAGGATCAGTGTGACTTATTGAAGGTACCCTTCATTTTTGATACTATTGCGTAGAAACTGTGGCCACAGCTTAGCCTTTCCTCTCTTAAATGTTGGATCATTAAGCATCACTTAACCTCTCCTATTTACATATTTAACATTAATCACTGATTTTGATCTAATCTTGAAGCTATTTCCTCTTGTAAAAATAAAACCTTGAAAGTAAAGTATACCTTTCAATGGTCATACTTTGGCGTAGAAACAGTGGTCAATGCCTTAGCTTGACTTTCTTTAGTTTATGGACCATTCAGCTTCAGTTATTAATAAGTTACATTCAACATTAAGAACGAAGAATCAGGATTTAGAGTCATTTTTCGTTTACTTACTCACTTATTTATGAATTGCATTTAATATCAACCACTGAAGGTCAGCGTGACTCTATGATCTTGTCCACCTTACAGCCATCTCTTCTTAAGGGAGTAAAAGGATAAAGGTAAGGTACCCTTCATTGTTTTTACTGACGCCATACTTTGGCCTTCGCTCCCTTAAGCATCAGTTAACTACCCCTATTCACGTATTTAATCCTGAAGATCAAATCTTGATCAAATGCAGAAGCTATTAAAATAAAATTGAAGCGTGAAAACAAAACACACTTTTGATCTTATACTGTTCCCAGGTGTTTGTCTAGCCTTCTTTAGGTCATGGATCCTTAAGCATCATTTAACTGCTTCTACTCATTCTCCCTTGTACTAGACAAGGCAATAAAAGAGGAAGGACAAAGGTATAAAGTTGATGGTTATTGAGTGGTTCCTTGAAAAATTTGCGATTCCAACCATATTTTCAACGTAGAGAAAAAATTCAATAAAAGCTTTACAATATACCAAGAAATAAAGAAGAAATGCAATTTGAGTACCTATGAATCGTGGAAAAACACAAACATTGATCATAATAAAGAAAAAAACAACATGAAAGAAGAACAAAAGACACAGGATTACAGAAACTTTTAAGACCTAACCACAATAAAGGGAATAAAGGGAATAATAGAAAAGGACTAATAACTAAACTGATATTTCAACAGCCTTCTTAGTGAATAAAAAAATTCACAAGAATATAAAAAGGCGACCACCTACCGTGTGTCTCAGAACATCAGAGCAACAGAGATGAAAGATCTAAAGAAAACAGAAGGCAAGTCAAGAAAAATATGTGAAATAAGAACAATAAAAATGAGAATAAGAGGGAGAAGGAATTTAGAAAAACAGCAAAGAAAAGAGAATTTCGAGAAGATAACAAAATGCACACGATAGGAGAAAATGGGGAAATTTTTTGGAAGAGACCCACACCCCAGGCCTTACATGCGTGAGGGCAAATAGGCGTTAGGTATCGATGGGTAGAGTTGTAAATTAAAGAAATGCACCCTTTAGTCACTTATTTATAAATTACATTTAACATTAGGTAATAACTTTCCGCCCACTCCATTTGATTAGAGTTGTAAATAGAAATAGTGTAAAGAAAACTAATTTAATGATTTGGTTGATTTAGTCGTTGTCTGTTTTCCCCATGGTTTCCATAGAACCGTGTACTATGCACATACATCTTCTGCCAACGTTTCTTTCATCGTTACAAAAAAGTTCTTCGGGATTGCTGCTCTTCTTGCTGCTGAAGAACTTCTTCGGAATTACTGCTCTTCTTGCTGCTGAAGAACTTCGTGATTACTGGTCTTCTCGCTGTTGGTCTTCTCGCTGCTATCACTTAGCATAGACTGGTGATTGTTTGTTTGATTTCCTCTACTTATTACTGGGGATGGAGGTAATGTATCAAAACGATCGGTGACCGGATTGGTGGGGCCTTACCACATTAGATAGCTTCTATAGTCATTACCTGGCTTGATCGTGGCTTCCAGATGAATGAAACTTCTTCAGGGCTGTTGATTCTCTTCTGTTGTTGCCGCTGGTTTTGCCGTTGCCAGTCTATAGAGAATGAAAAAAAAACGAAACGAAACATTGCCAGAAGAATACGCGGAAATCACGAATAAAAACGATTAGATGCTTGCAGACGTGTTCATAGAAGAAACTTGGCAACTATAAAAAATATTTAATAACGTTCTCTTCATTAAACTTATAGATCAGTTAAGCCCTACCAAAAAGACTAGTACTTTTTTAAAGAGCATCGGAAGTTTGGAATAACGAAGACGATTTCACAAAACTCCAAACAAGTTATAGAATACGCTGACGACATTGCACTAATAACAAGCATCAGAAACAGTTTGAAAGAGACGGTAAGATGATAGCAAGAGAAGCTGAAATCAGAGGACTTTGAATTAATCAAAATAAGACAAAATACCCGATATATATTAGAAAAGGAACAGGAAACTTTGATAATTACTGTTTTAAGAAAATAGAAACTTTAAAATACCTTGTACACCTAAATAATAGAGAGGAAATAGAGTCTATTGAAGACACCAGAGACTACTAAGTAAAAGAAATCCAAATAAAGTAACGAAATTAAGAAAATACAAGGCAGCAATCAGTCAGGAACATTAAAGCCCAAAGACTGAGGTGATCCAATATATGAAGACCTAAAGAAAATGGGAATACAGGTTTGGAGAAAGAGTATGAAAAATAGGAGTAAATAGAACAAGAAGCCATTACAGCCAAAACCCACAAGAATCTATGATGATAAATATAATAGATTGAAGAACATCAAGGAAATCTGCGACTGGGCCATCGCGAAAATTGAATCACATCAGAAAATGTTCCTAATGTACCCTAATTGGGATCAATAGAGACATTTTGGTATCAGCTGAAGCAAAAAGTGTATGAAGTTGATTAGCAAGCAAAGGGCTTGGGAGAATTGACAAAAAGAATTAATTTTGTAGCTTTACCAATTTAAAACTTAATACTTTGAGCATTTAAAGTTAAGACTGATGTTTCAGTTTCGTCCGAATTTTTTGTTGTCACGGCTTTACAATGTCGATCAACTGAATACATTTTAACCCATATGTTTATTTACCTCGTGTTTCTGAAGGTAGTTTTTCTGGTTTATGCTGAGGTAGTTGCGATAATTACAACCTGCATTCCACAGTTAATTTATTTAATTTAGAATATTTTCAACGACTGATCAATTTTAGTTGTCCTCTGAAAGGACGATCAATTTCGTGCAATGCATACACAGTAGCGTTTCGAAGATTGCCCTTCAATTTAGTGCAACACACCAATTTCCATGTACAAGTTCGAAGTTAAGTTCTTAATCCAAGATCAGCTAATGAAGACACAATTTGCATTTTACGCGCACGCTAAGGCAAACGACCCAGCATTTTGGCCTTCAAAACACTGTTCTAAGGTCGAAGCAGCGAGGTAGTCTCATTATCATTTTATGTGCACTGATTAAACCATTTGGGTGGGGATAATTTCTGTAATTAATTGTATCGGGCGTGGTAATTCTATAGTGCCTCCTTTTATTTATTTGTGAGGAATTAGGTTACTATGCATAAAGAAGTATTTGGGTGCAATTATTCAAAAGGGTTTTCTCTTTTTGAGAAGGGAATAAACATTAATAAAAGAAATAATATATAAATTATTCCATAAACGAGAGTGGGGGGGTTAAATGTAATCATACGGCTCTGCCACGTTCGTTTTTTTTTCCTTTTAAATTAGTGCAGGTATTTTAAAATAGGAACTAAAATATGATGCCACAACATATTTCGTTCTGGACCGCCCCGAATTGTCCTTATTACGTAAACTCTCTCACCATAAAAATTCAAATACCTGGAATGGTAGAAGCAAATATCTTCATTTTGTTAATTTATGCGTTAAACTACGGCTGTCAGAGAGAAAACGTCGTTAGTATTTGGGGCCTTTAGAAACGCCTCGTTCGACATAAATGACACTTCTTCGGATTTGTAACCTACCTTATTATTATATTCTACTTTGGCCGGATTGTTCGAGCCGGTTTTCTCTTCGACTTCGCTCGCTTTTGAAGTAGGTGTTTCCGAGGCACAAAGGTTCTAAAAATGTTACTTGCCATCTAAATCATGATAATTAACATAATTTTTACTTGGACGATAAAGGCCGATCACAAAGTGAATTATTGATTTATATTTTATCGTCGCCGGCTTCTCAAAATGCCGCAAGAAGAAACTAAACAACTTGTATACATGTAGGTAATATTCGGCTTAATCACCGAGAGGTTTTATAACAGGATTTTATGTATATTAAGTTTTTAAGTAAGACATACGTCGTTTTACTTATCTTCCTGACATTTAATTAATAATATTAAACTCAACTCGGAGCCTTGGAAGTAGCACAAAATAAAATATTATGGCATTTTTAACAAACAAATTTTGCTCAAAAATTGAATTTGCGCAAACTTTTTTGGAGACAGGGTGGAACAAACGCGTACGAGAAGAATTTCCAGCTCAAGTTGAAGTATTTTAAATCTAGAAACACGAGATACACTAATATACACAAAATAATAAAAAAAAAAACGCAAACATATAGAACACAAACTAGAAAAAGGATGGGAGCTATTTTAAAAATATATGTGTATTATATTATTCATGATTTTTTTTTAATATATAGGGCGACTGTTAATTAATTCGACAAAATGGAACTGTGGAGTGTGGGAAAAAAGTTCAAAAAATCCTTCTACTTTGGTTTTCTAGAAATAATAAATCAAAAATTAGCTTAAAAAGACGATACGCCTCTGATTAAAAAGTAGAGGAGCAAATAAAGAAAATAAAGCCCTCATAAAACTTGTATGGTAGACATGGCGGCGCAATACCGACCGTAAACTTGACCTTTAAGTGGATTTTCACGTTAACGTGAACGTCCGTCGGTACGCCGTGAAATAGGCACTACAAAATATTTATTTGACAATTACATGCAAGTCACCTGAAGCTGATTATTCCATTCAAAAGGTAACAACGGTCCCATTTTGAACACCTGCTTAATAAATCGCTGAAACGAAAAACAATTCAAATCCCTGTGTTAAGAATTCCTAGTACTTTGCTTAAATTTTAATTTAAATTCTATCGTTAACAGAATTTATTCCAACAAGAAACGTCTCCAGCAGAAACATGTGACAAACATAATTTAACACATTATAATTCATTATAATCACACATTCGTAATCTATTTCGATTGTTAAAGTTTTCAAATTCAGGCTCAATTTATTTTGCAATGAATGAATCAACCATTTCCAGTCCACATTCCACGCCATCTCCTCAAGCGTTACGTCCTTGTCTTTAGAGGACAGAGACACCGGGATGCCCCTTAACACAACAACATGTTGTGATTAACTTTTCTTTGATATAATGGGAAGTGTGTCCAGCAAAGAGAGAGAGAGAAAGAGAGAAATGTATTGCATAACAGTTGATTGATAAATTTAAATGAACCACAAACCGTTTTAATTATGAAAAATATTATGTAATTAAGGATCAATTATTTTAGTGCTTGCGTATTTTATCCAATTTATTGTTTGATAGAAGAATTAACCTCTTCCGGTCCATATACCACAACCCCTCAATGGCTACCGTCCTCGTCTGTAGAGGACTTATGCATCGGGATGCCCACTAACACAACAACCTTTTATGATCGATTTTTTTTTTTATGTCGTAGAATGTGTATGGAACGAAGAGAGAGAAATGTTTTGGATAACAGTTGTTTCTAACTTAACAGATGTTTGATAAATTTAAACGAACCGGAAACCGTTTTTATTATGATTTTTTTTTAGAATTAAGGATCAATTATTTTACTGCTGGCATATTTTATCTAATTTATTTTTTAATAGAAGAACTAACCTCTTGTCGTCCATATGCCACAACAACTCAACGGCTATCGTCCTCGTCTGTAGAGGACAGAGACATGGGGATACCCACTAACACAACGACCTACTGTGATCTTTTTTACTTCGGCATCGTGTTATGTATGTGAAATAGAGAGAGAGAGACAGCCAACGAATGTTTTAAATTAAAGTTAAATTTCAACGAACCCAAACCCGTTTTTATTAGGAATATTTTTTTTAATCAGACTCAATTATTTAACTGTTGGTGTATTTTATTCAATTTATTTTTTGATGGGATAATTAACTTATTCTGGTCCATATACCACGACCACTCAACGGCTCGCGTTCTCGACTGTAGAGGACAGAGACATCGGGATGCCCATTAACACAACAACCTATTGTGATCCACTTTTCTTTGATATCGTGAGATGTGTACGGAACAGAGAGAAAGAGAGAGAAATGTCTTGGATAACAGTTTTTGACAAATTTAAACGAACCGGAAACAGTTTTAATTATGAATATTTTTTTAATTAAAGCTTAATTATTTTGTCACTGACGTATTTGATTCCATTTACTTTTCGATAAAAGCATCAATCACTTACCGTCCTCGTTGGTAGAAGAGCGAAACATCGGGATGCCCACTAACACAACGACCTATTGTAGTCCTTTTTTCCACGATATCGTGATTTAATAAAAAGTGACGTATATGAGATGTTCAATTTACGTTCATCTAGCATGCCTTTATAACATTAGACACTTAGAAAATTCAAAATAATAAAAGTTAAATTAAATAATCATGGATATACTTGTATCCCATTTCGTGTTTCTGAAAGATATAGTAAAGTGAAGTTCGCAGACTTGCTTGATTGCGTGACAACACAAGAGTGCTTAATTAAAATCGATCACTTCTTTTGCATTAATTTCGTTTAGTGTGTGACGAATTATTAATACGTATTTATTAAGACTTTAACAAATTCAAGCCGCGCTGTGTTTTTAGGCGGGTTATTCGCATTATTTCGCCAGCTGGATAAAGCTGTGTACAAACTTGAGCAAGAATTCAAATTTTCTCATTGTGCTTTTGTAAAAATTGCGCATAAGACATGTTCGCCATTGATCCAGTTGTACAAAGTCGCCAGTCAACAACTATGGATATCAAATATTACGTCCAGACTGAGTACCGACAACATTCGGATCGAGCTGAGGTCCTATATTCCGAGGTTTGCTGCCTACACGCAGTTTAATACGTCTATTAAGCAAGATCAAGGTTTACTAGCTTGTCTGAGTAAATATCATGACAGACGTACGCTGTGAAATTGACGTTTTAATCTAAACATACCTACTTTTTTTTACAAACAATTTTTTTGTATACATTTTCTCGTAATCTATGACATTCATTTTTTTATCTCCGTGCGGGATCGATAATAAATCAAATAATGCTGTCCGATTGACAGATTGGTTAAATACTAATTATAACATCAATGGACAATTTTTTAATTAATTATAAACTAATTACAATAATGTTTTTCAACAGTTGTCCCACATTTTCGGACATCGCCTCTTTCACTGGTTCCATTTTGTCGGGTTATTTAACAGTCACCCTGTATAGGTGGTTTCAAATAATATGATATGATCCTACTTTTGTGGCAGTATATAAACTTTTCCCCGTCACCATTACTTTAGTACTTTTACTTAAAGTACTTGTACTTACTGTACTTAATGATAATCGAGTACAAAATATACTTGTACTTATAATTAAGTAAAATAAATACAACTTGTACTTGTATTTACCTGAATTATACGAAAGATACTTGTATTTAAGTACAATTCTTTTTGTTGTATTTCTACATCTAAAGCTACATGTTTGATGCGAGTGGCATAGATTTACTTTGAACCAAGTTTACTTACATATACAGGTTGCACCATTTTGTTTTTAGTTCAATGTGAGGTTGTATGTACATATAACGACACGTATTAAGAGAGGATAAAGTGGCAGTTATTGATGGGGTGTATAATGTGTATACATGAGTGTATACATATGCGACGTCATCACTCACTTCTTGTGTATTCGTGAATCGTAACTAAGAAACTTAAATGGTTTATAGTTATACAGTATGTAACTAGATATATTATGGATAATAGAATGTTAAGTAATGAGAAAACTGCATATACAGCTCTGTACGATATGAACGTAACATTGACAACATTGTTATCCTGTGTCAAACAAAAAGAGAACATCTCGAGCTTAAATGTAAATGAACAAGTCACCTGCCTCTCCATGACTATTGTCTGTTCTGTCTCCGACCCTCCTAATCACGCAGTTTATAATTTCCAATGCATTTATGTATGATAATAAAATCATGACCGTCTCTTAGCACGCGCGAACACGGCCATTTCGCATTCACTTTCGCGTACCATCATTGTTCCACCGAGGAACCATTTTTCTCCTCTTCGCCAGTACGTAATAAATACACGAGGCATTAAACTCGTGATCTTTAATGCTAATTGCGAGGCATTTCGTGCGGTATTTAATACAACCGTCACACGGCCGCGATGTAATTGGTCGTTTTGTTTGAATATATCGTAACCGTGCATAATTAAGTAAATCAAATTCAAGACGAATCGTTACCACAGCGCTATAATTACGACCAAAACGAAAGGAGTCGCTTCTATAATTATCATAGTTTATTGGCGGTACGCATCTTTATTAGTCAATATTTTTACGAACTTAAAATTAACTCAAACTTTTTAATTTTGTGCTAGCTAAGTTATGTTGTATTTTAAATTTTCGTTATAGAAGTAGTTATCCTTTTTTATGTTCGAATCATTTCTTGTGCCCCTTTTTCAAGTTTTAATGAAACGATCAGTATGTATAGTGTGATTTAAGTCAGCGAACTGGCGTCTGGCAATTATAACAAATTTTAGAACATCGTCCGGTGTGAAATCACAACTTAAATCAACAGTTTCGTGAATTTCTGTTATCTCTCGAAAACTTGTCAATAACTCTACCTGAAGTGTACCGGGAATTATAACAGAAACCAACTGACCGTATTCTCGCCTTTACAATTCTCGTGTTTACGACCCAAAGTCGGTTGAGCTTACATTTTTTAATGAAACAAATTCTTTCGCTTACGTGATAATCAAAAAATCTCTCCGAGGGTGCCCGGTAGAACACCGATAATCACTGAAAACAAATGGTGAAGACGAGGCAGGTGTACCACCAAGTGTATTCAGCGTGCGCCGTAATCCAAGGACGGGACGCTACCTGAAATTTCCTGTTGAGAGAAAATAAAGCTGCTCGATAATAAATATATCATGCACTTACAAAGGCGAAAAATTCTTTTGTACGCTCGAATTTTTCTGAATAGGTCGTGGCTACCCCGGCACTCATGGGCCCCGATTGTTGCCTTAAAACTGGATTTCGCCTGCTGAAAGGAAGAGAGCGTGTAAATGGATTATATACTAATTCGTTTTCTTATTTTATCGACATCAACTAGGTAGACTTTATCATTAAATACACAAAACAAGTTTCAATTTAACGCCCCGTTAATACACGATTTAAATCTCACACGTCTACAGTCGCATCCAACTAAAATTGCTTACGATTACAATTGTACGTAAATATTTCAACATTAAATCAGTAAATAAATTAAACGTGGCTCGCTAATATAAATTTCGAGAGCCTAATAACTACGAACGGCGAAAGATTATAAAGCAGGGGCACCTTAAATTTACCGAACATGATGATTATTACCACGGCTTCAGTCTGAGTGATCTTGTAAATTATGTGAAACAAACATAACGACACTCTGACTAGCTTTTAATGACCGGTTGCCGCCGCAAACGCTGACCGTAAGCTGTAAAAATATTATTTATAAAAGAGGACTTATTAATTTTATGCGTCCGCGTTTCTACTTTTACTAGCGGTAAACGATGTCCGCTTCAGGTTGTAGTCCATTTGTTCTAACGAGGTTCTTGTTAGCGCCCGTTTATTTTCGATAGTAATTATATTAACGCGACGGTCATTAACGCAAGTCGCTAATTAGATCTAGAACTTTAAGAAACGTAGCATTGCCTGAAGGCACGAGCTTTTTAAATTTTACATATACGAGGGCACCTATAAAAGTAATTTGCCTACCATATACGGGGGGAACTGGAAAAGTTATCTACCTCACTATCTGTGACGGCATAGAGACGATAGTTTCTCACATTTCAAAGTTTCGTTTTAGTTGAAAATATCCCCTTTCTTAAGTCCACACGACCCAGATCTAATCGATTTTATCATATTCCTTTATATCCAAAAATTTATATTTTTAGATCAAAAAGAATTCGAACGTTAATGAAGTGACCACTTCGACTATACAACTTTTTTTTTGAATGCTAACCATTTCTAACACATTTCTCGTGTTATCTGTGTTTCAAAGATACCCGAGATGAGTCCAGAAACGAGCGGATTCCAGCGGAAAGTTAACATCGCGCTCGCCTCAGAAGTATGCGCACAGAGTGCCCCTTTTTATTTGAACAACTTAATCATACATACATGAGGTGCAGTTACAAGTTGTAGTCGGCTCCCTTGAGCAGTGAAACGCGCAGATTGACGGCGAGATACATTTGAAATGTGACAACCGGCAAGGTAGATTCGTCAAAACGTAAGACGGTCTGCACTTGCGACCGTTCGATGCTTTTATTGTGTTGCGTAAGTGGAATTCGTCGCTGAAATTTCTTTTGTTGCTTGATATGGAGTTCTCGTTTGTACGCACCAATAATAAGCATGGATCGGAATGCTATATTTTCTATGGTATGGGTTTCTTATGAAACGTTATAACATATTGCTGTGTTATTTACCTGGGCTGGGTTTAAATAAATCAAAAGGGTACACATTTTTCAAATTTTTGTTTACTTCTTAAAAACAAGAAAAATTTCCCAATTTCTGAATTTTATTTTCAAAAATCATACATCTCGTTCTAGAATGCCGGAACCTAAAAAGAAATTTAATTTATTTGATCATCTAAAGATACTTTGTTTATGTATTAGAGTTGCCATAACCTTGTTTCGGAGGAGTTTCTCGACATCGAGGGCACTGCAACGAAGAATTGGCTCAAGTCCAAGTTCAGGGAACTTTTCGGGGATAACTCTGACACGGAGACGATGCTGGACGAGTTATTCCGCCCCAAAACTCCTAACATCAAGACTCCAATGGAGGTCGAGGGGAACGTCAGCTCTTGTCAAGGGATTTCATCTCCACCTTTGCCCAAGGACCCTGTTGACTTGGAGGAGGCCATTCAAAAGTTGCCCAGGAGCTTCCTAAGGAACAAGAGGGGCAACATGCGACGATTTGAGATGAAGCTGCCTGATGGGGGCAAGATAAAAATAACAAAGCTTAATGCGCTCCGGCTTGGTCTAATTTCTTTACCTGGGCAGAAATAAAAATATAGTTTCATTTTTCTTTTGTTAGAATTAGATTTTATTTAGTCAATTTTGAGAAATTTTAATTTTTATTTTGTATTTTGAGGTTATGTTTTACTTTTGTACAAGTTTTTGTGAAGGATTTTCGGTATAAAAATGCGACGCAAACGCGTTCAAATTAGTCTTCCTTGGTCCAGTTAAGTGTTAAGATCAGCTTCAAGTATGGTAATATAATTGTATTTATTAATATTTTGAAATTTGTTTAAACTTTGTAAAAATTTTTGGTGTTCAAATCATCACACAATTAATTTGTTAGAGGACAATAGCAAGGAGCATAATTATCGTGACTTTGTCTTAAAACAGATTCAAAATTATTGAAAAGGCAGTAAGAGCGAGTTTGTATCGTTTTTCTGTGTTTTTAAAACTTTAATAAATCACCACACAATTAATTTGTTAGAGGACAATAGCAACGAGCTTAATTATCGTGACTTTTGTCTTAAAACAGATTCAAAATTATTAAAAGGACAGTAAAGAACGAGTCTTTATCGTTTTTCTGTGTTTTTAAAGTTACAATAAACAATTACACATTTCATCTGTTGGAGGGCATTAGCAACGAGGATAATTATCGTGCCTTTTGACTGAAAACAGATTGAAATTTATTAAAAGGGCACCGAAGAACAAGTTTTATTGTTTTTCTGCGTTTTTAATAATTTTTGCATTTTCAAAACACTTACACATTTGTCCTGACACTATTAAAACGTGAGTAACTTACATATTTGTTGATTTCAATTTGTATATTATTAAAAATTTTCCATTAAATCGTTAGAATCTGTTAATGCGTCGTATTGAGGTTATTTTTGACATTTCATGTATGGTGTGAAGTTGCCACGTTCAGAAATAAACAATTTTAACGTTGACTGAGTTTTACTTACCTGTTCATGAGTCAGAAAAGCATTGTTTAAGATACATTTTCACATTCACAAATATTTTCACATTCACATTTCACTTATATTTTCACCATTTACATAAATCCAATTCAATTCAAGCCGGTATCAAAAGGGAATGTGTTATATGAACCCCGTACCACATTGCCAACCTTACAAAAATCAAAGTTTTCAGGCCCTGAGAAAATTTTTCGTAAATAAATAAATTTTCATCGGCATTTAAGCCTATACACAGCAATATGTTGTAGTAACTACTTAAATAATGTGGTTAGAGAAAATAGTATTATATATACAACAAAAAAATGTAATAATAATTCGCCAGTCTGGATGAAAAGGAAATGGAGCAGAGAAAACAAGAGTTAATACAAAAACTATAGCAACACCCATACTCATTAGTGTCATTGGAATGATTATCCCAAATCTGCTAACTTCACTAGATAAACTAACCACCCTGTACAATCCTTTCAAAAAACTGCTCTCAAACTGTTCTATAACATTGCTCAATATGTGTCTTCGGTCACATATAGGCTTTCAACGAATCCACACTCAATTGCTTTTCTTTTCGTGTTTACTTGTTATCCATCGATCGTATACAGTATGTGGTCTTTGCTTTGGGCGCAACTCTCAAAAGAAAAGCAGAAACAAAAAAAAGCGTAGACTAATAAGTAGTTAAAACTGGACATAGAACACACTATGGAACTTGCAGAAGCCTTCAATTACCCCCTCACACGATCAATACTGAATATTGCTCAATAATATTGATCGTGTAAAGGATCCTTTGCTAATTAGCCTCCATTTTGTCGCCAAATTGGCAGAAAATTTAAATTTTTTTACAAATGTCTTTCGCTGGAGGTAACCGAAGGAAATCGAAGGAAATGCGCACAAATTTCAACTTTGATAGTCAAACCAATGTATTCTCTCAATCAAATTAATCCATCTTAGTTAAAGTACAACTAATTGTAAGTTAGTTTCCGATTCTCCTTTCTAGGGATTTAAAAATTGTCTGAAATCTTTCGCAGAACGATCGGGGCAATTTCGGACTGCATAACTTGGCGTTTTATTATACATATTAATTCTGTCACTTTGACTCTTCGAAAT
The DNA here is from genome assembly GCA_039766575.1 of Serrognathus titanus. Classification (NCBI taxonomy): domain Eukaryota; kingdom Metazoa; phylum Arthropoda; class Insecta; order Coleoptera; family Lucanidae; genus Serrognathus; species Serrognathus titanus. The sequence continues at coordinate 14,513,424 of CM077911.1, read as the reverse complement.
TAATCCGCCATCTTGGCGCCATTACACAGGCTCAAAGAACGGCGGTACTTTAATTGTGTTTGGAAGCGTATAATATAGTTACAACAGGATGAGTCGCGACATCTCGTGACGATTTTTTTTATTTTATTTTTGTTAATATCAATTAGATATAAATTGAACATTTTTTTGATAAATAATGATAGTGATAAATCTAATATTATGCAGATTACATAACGGTAATAGAAAAAGTCTTGAATGCAACACGTATCTGTAGGAATTATGTAACGGTACGTAAGCCAGTAACAATTTTTTTTTTGTGTTGACAAAAAAGTTCTTTTCTTCTTGTTGTCGCAGCTGTTTGACTACAATCTCGTTTTTGCTTTACATTCCGTAGACGTCTTTGTTTTCTTTCTAATCCCTCAACTCTGAAATTAAAATCATCTATTTCCACACGTTTAATGAACATTATCGTTACGAATGAATGCCGAAGGAGACACAACTATAGTAAGACGGTCGCAGCCAATATGAGTAACTAGCCACCTTGACCAAGTTTTAAAAAAGCTTAGGGTAAGCAATGGTTTTTATTAAAAAAAAACTAATAATAATATTAACTAAGTTGAGAAATAATTTGAAGCTCATAATGTCATAACATAATTAATACTTTTTATTTGTTTTTTACATTTCTTCATCACAGGATTCGCTTTTAGACTAACTATTGTAGATATAATTATTTAATTTAAAACTAAGTTAGTTAATATTTTTCTTTTTAATCTAAATTTAATTACTGAACCAGACCTCCACTGCAAATTTTGCAGATTGGACAATGAAGAGCTTCAACATTAAGTATCTGCATATCCGTCTCTATTAAATCCTCCATTCCATCGTCTTCTTCTCAGTAACAATTATATTCGTTATTATAATGATGAGACTATAGCGAATTTTAAACTCTCTCTACCAAAGGGCATTTTAAAGATAGCCTATACTCTAAACCGATTGCTATTAGCTTTGATGGCAGTGAAAACTTAAGTTTAGGTATCTTTACTTCCAGTTCGTCTAAGAATTGTAAACATCTAATGGAGGACTTGTCAAAGTTTGATAACGTAATCCGGCCTTAAAAAAGCATGCTAAAGAACTCCACATTGATGACACCATATATTACAGAACTATTGTAGAAATATTTGTGGAACATACAAGGCGACTGCTAATTATTAAGGAAAAAATCAAAACAGTAAGTCGTGCTACTACCTAAGATTTAGAATATAGCGTTACAATTGTAACATAAACTTTTTTCTCACAAATTCCTCAACACCATAGAGATTGTCAGTGAGACGTATTTTAGCGGCTGGGACCGACTTGATGTTATTATTAGTGATGGGCATAATCGGATTATTTCAATAATCGAATTCTATTCGATTATTCAAATAATCGAATCATAATTCGAATTATTTTTAATTCGATACAATGACAAGTCAAGCTGTGCAAATCACATGCGCCTCCCGTCTCCCAAATGTGGGGATTTCTATGCCTTAAAATTGCAATTTCTAAGAAAAAGGACATTTTTGAACACAAAATTACTTAAATTTTAATGCAAATCTTAATAAAAATGCATATAAATAGCTTAAAATTGTAATGAGGGAAAAAACAAGCATAAATAGGAATTTTTATCCAAATGTTAGGGACTATCCATAGTTGGCAACACTGATAGAAAGTCTCCACTCGACTCCGTTCGAGCGAACGAATAGGTTGGTCCGGGTTGGTCATAGAGAGGGAGGACCTTTGGGAAGACTCGTTACCAGATCTAGAAATTTTTCCCGATTCTAGAGATTTCTGATGTGGTAAGTGAAAAAGGGATTTTTTTGAAATTTTCTGCAAATCTAGAGAAAAGTTCAAACATTCTGAAAAAATATAGTAAATAACATATTTTTTAAACTAATTTCGGAATAATTTCGTATAAATTCCTCTTGAAGAACAAAATATATACTAACCCAAGATACAGCTTTAAAGAACTTGTCACTATTTTTCTAATGTTTTTCATTATTTCATCGTTATCATGATATCTATATTTAGTACAAAATCTAGGAACCAAATAAAATATTTACTGCGCTGCGTACAGTCAGTTACCCTACTGCTGCTTTCCCGTATTGTTGAAAAATAATTAATGTTAAATGTTTTAATAAAATGCTTAATTAAACGATTTTTTTAATTGATTTTCATTTTGTTGTATGTCACACCTGTACAAATACGTTCCCGTAAGTTTGTACTCGAAGAATATACATTTAAAACTCAACTGTGTTTAGTGCGCAATATTCAGAGCTAATGGGAAAGCGCCTTTTAATCGGTATTCTGAATTCTTTTTAAAACCGAAGCTCGAAACTAATTTCTACTCGATTTCTCGGATTAACGATTATTTTAATTCGAATTACAAAACTTGATAATCGAATTGTACAGGGTATTTGAATAATCGGATGACAGGTTATTTTTAATTCGAATTATCCCATCACTAGTTATTATTTCTCCTTCGGTACTTACCTTACAAACTGGGGAAACGCAGAAAACCCAGTTCGAAGGAGCTGGTATGAATCCCAGCCATGTGAATTCAATCTCTCATATCGAAACTACACGCACTAGGAAGGAATTCGAACCCTCACCTAATAGTTGCCCCGCCAAGCATTAAACCCATTGCCAGAGGACTCAACCACTCGGATATGCAAAGTCTTGACTTTTCATCGACAATTTTGATTAATTTATTATTGAAATTGGCACATGAACTTCAAAATTGGAATTAAATGTCAAAATTGTGGTTGGTAGAATGTGTAAAATGAAATATTGCGATATTCTATCGATAAAACGATGTAACAACCATGTAGAGTCCTTTATAGAGAGAGTGAAGACGTGAAGTGGCAGTTTAAAGTCTAATAAACAATGAAATAAACGTAATTCATTTATAAAGAGAGCAATTCGCTTTTGATTGGAGTGTTTATTCCACCATCTTCCAAACTGCCACTTCATGTCTCTACTCTCTCTATAAAAGACCCTACAACCATGATTATGATGATGATATTTACCATTACTTTGTAAAAATCTATTAAGAAGATGAATAGTCAATTATAATTTTTTTTTTCTGGCAACACTGGATTACTGTCCATCTTAGAAAGACTTTTACTTCGAAAGTTTAGAAATCCTGCAAACACAAAACAAATGACAATAGAGTGCCGTGGTTCTGAATAAATTTTTTTTATTGTTTTTATTTTGTTGGAATAATTAAGAATTACCCTGTATATAACATATAAGCGGCTATGAGCTGCCCACGGTATAAAGTAATCGAAAAAATAATAAGTTTTCGTAACACAATCTAAAGACACCTACGTGTAATTTAAAGATATTTATCATGCATCGGTATATAATTGACAGGTATAGAATATAGAAACCAATCAGCTCATAATGTTCTGCCCACGGAAGGCATAAACCCAAGACGAAAACTTGCGTACAAAGATCACTGTCATATAAACAAGATTGACTGCGCGTGCAGTTATAGTTTCAGTTTCTAATAATTGTTTGCAGTAAAGAAGATGTACAAAAATCCGAGAATGCAGCCAGTCCGGGGACAATAGCCTCTCGCCGTACATTACGAACATTAATGTCTTTTCATTTCTGAAACGCAATTGTATCAGGCGACAGCAGGAATGTCTCACTTAAAAATCATCCATCCGGGCTGCAGCTATACGTTGTTAGAATTATATTATAGTTCTAATTTCATTATACATTTGAATGGAGTTCACGGCTCGCATTTATTATCTGATGAAAGAAGTAATCTGAGGAAACGATTTTTGAATTCATATTTTTAAACGTATGTATATTAGATACGAAGTACGTGACGAGTTTGTATTGATATTTCCGACCTTCGAGCTCGAAATTTAAATTTCTTTGTCTTTGTGTTAAAATCACTTACCAATTACATCCGTCTGGCGCAATCTAATCGGTATCAATAAATATTAATAAATTAATTTGTATGGAAATCTTCGTGAGCTTAGGTTTCACGTCCGGGTCTCATTCTTTGAAGCGACGTGTGGATATTCTTACAGGATATTCTGTACGTGTCGGAAAATATTTAATACGCCATGAATCTTCTTATGGACATTTAAAGATGCAAATGAAATATTCATTTTAAATATTATGTGAGACGACTCCAAGCGCAAAGTTGAAGGAATGAAAATGGGCTACGACTTTATTGAATCTGTTAATTTCACCCAACTCAAATTTTTGATTAATGGTAGAACTTTAGTAAAAGAAGAGAAGAAAGCTAAACAGAAACACAACAGAGATGATCTACAATTTTAGTTTAAAAACATTATACTTACGACTAGAAGTCATAAACTACAAACTACTTATGAGTTATGGAATCGAAATTTCGAGGAAAGATGAAGGTAAAAAAGAAGGAATGGTGATTTCTATTATCACGCAATTAGTAGGTCGACATAGTGGAAATTTCCGTCGAATGTATTCAAGAGATAACAATAAATATTTTTATTTTTAACATTCCGCACATATACCAAAAAAATAAAATAAATTATTCTCGATAAAAAAAAATAAGCGCTTCTATGTAAATGTAAACAGGAATATTTCTTTACGCTTTGCATTATTTTTCCGTTCGTTATGATTTAAACAATGCTGATGACTGATAACGCAAAATACACGAAAATTTTTTATAATTTGCGTGTCGTGATAAGTAAGTATAATACTTATAATAGGTATTTCCGTGTCGATATAAGTATATATAAGCATGAAACTCAAACGAAATAAATTTAGTTTGAATTCAAAATGGTGAAGCATAATATGTTGGTGCTTATTTTTTATTGCCTCTTTGATTTTCAACTGGTAATTCTCAACCAAATAGTTAATTCATCTGAAACATCATTAAATTTTCACGTATAGGTAAAGTCGATTCAAGTAACGACAAACAATGGCATCGTCGAAGGTACTCAATTTGTTACCGCTGAGGAAAATAAAACTTATCACGCCTTCATGGGTATACCATACGCCGAACCACCAGTGGGTAATTTAAGGTTTGAGGTAAGTTTTACAATTTATAGAGGTGTTTCCGTTTAATAACAAAATATTTTTAATTCAACGATTTCAGTCTCCACAACCGGCGAATAATTGGACGGGTATTTGGAATGCTACTTACGAAAGAGATGTTTGCACCCAATTCAATATTTTGGGGACCTCTGGCTCTGAAGATTGTTTATTCATTAACGTGTACACTACGGAGGTACTTGTTACTTTTTTTTTCATACTATCGCATAAAATCATTTATTTTCTGTCAGCTTCCGACTTCCTCAAATAACTCATTGAAACCGGTCATGTTTTGGATTCACGGTGGTGGGTTCATACTTGGATCAGGAAACAGAGAGGGTCAAGGACCTGATTATTTGCTCAATCAAGGTGTTGTGGTGGTAACTATAAATTACAGACTGGGAGTGTTTGGTAATGTTTGTATTTTACGCCTACAATATTCCTATAAAGTTCTACCTATATGTTTAAGGATTTTTAAGTACAGGCGATTTAGTTGCTCCAGGAAATAATGGACTGAAAGACCAAATCCTTGCTTTGCATTGGGTGAAAAACAACATAGAATACTTTGGAGGAGATCCTGAGAAAGTTACGATATTTGGACAAAGTGCAGGCTCGGCTTGCGTATCTTATCTAGTACAGTCCCCACTAACCTCAGGTATACAAGAGTTCTAAAAAATATTTGCTCTCTATTTTAGGTTATTTACTCTGCGCATGTTTACCAATAGAAATATTTTTTTTATTTTCTTCAGAAATCTTTCATCCTTTCTATATTTCGCTCATTCGCATTCAAAATTTTCCTGCATTCATCGTCATACCAATCCTCCTTGTTTTCCTTACTGAAGTCTTTTCCACACCTGCTCTAATCGCTTTCACTCTTCATCTCTTTCTTCCATCTTTTCTAATTGTACTGATATTTCCTCTCTAAACCCTATTTGTGTTTGATGATTTTGGGATACAAGGTTGTACGCTCATAACGACTAAAATATAATCTGAATTACTATCAACCCCTGTACGTTCTGATATTCTTCACCAACTTTACAAGGTTCCTGTTCTTCCACCTGATGAGACCCAAATTATATATTTTTTTTTGTTGTAATCGAAGGGAGTGTTTGATTTTGTTCTAATTTCTTCTTACTTTTTTCATTTTAATAACATTCCTCTTCCTATTATCTTACAGTAAAGTTCTGAGGTACAATTTTCATGTCAAGACTTTTTCTTCATTTCCTTCTTACCTATTAGCCCCTTATCAATCCAATACGTATTACATAGTCATTTGCTTTTGTGTAAATCTTACTCTCTTGTTCGAAAATGGAAATGTAAGTACAGCAGGGATAATGAGAGCTCGTAGATCAAAATGGTTTGGACGTGCAGCTCGTATGCCAAAATACAGAAGTGCGCAGAAGGTAAGAAAAGAGGCAAAAGGGGAAAGAGACGAAAGAAAAAGAAGCCACTCGAATAAGCAATGTTTGAAGAGTAAGAAATGTTTGAAGAACAAGTAGTGGATTACGTGAGACTTTTGGGTATTGAAACTTTGGATGAGAAGAAATAGAGGACTTTATCAAACTATCTTAAGCAACATCCACTAAATAATATATGGTCACTTACTTTACTGATATCCAAGAAAATCTAAAAATAACAAAGAAAAAGAGTATTCAGATTACTCAAGAACAAAACTGACGTTATGAACATTATGTTAAATTCTTATAACGTGAAGAAAAACCAAATAATTGTACATTTAAAAAGTTTATGTGAATCTGCAGTGAGCTTCAGTTTGAGTATTGATGAATGGACAAGTATGCGAAATCGCCGTTATTTTACTATTTGCGTCCATCATCTGGAAGGCAAGTTCTACAATTTGGGGCTAGTGTGCTTTACTGGCAAGTGTGGAGCCACAGAGAAGGGACAAATTGTAGAAACCGTCTACAAGATTTTGGAATACATTTTGATTATAATAAAGTTGCCGTCAGAAGCGATCGATCGAATGTAATGAAGAAAGCCAAAATATCACTTTGCAAAAATATGTAAAAGCTAAAATGAAAAATCAAAGGTTTTGAAGACACGAACGTGGATGTCACCATCCTGAACTTAAATGTGCCAGACTTTGATCAAAATTAATTGAGAAAGAAGGGTCACAATGTCAAACATAATAATAATATTAATGTTAGTTATTTTGCTTCTGATGAGACTGCACTAAGTGAACGAAATATCATGTGCACAGTTGGTCATTAATGGTGAAAAATCATTACAAGGACGTACTCGGTATTAAATTAATTACAGCCTTGATTGAATAAGGTCAAACCCCTCACCCTTTAATATGGAAATGTGAGTACAGCAAGGATAATGAAAACTCTTAGGATAATGAGAGCTCGTAGATCAAAATGGTTTGGACGTACAACTCGTACTGCCAAAATACAGAAGTGCGCAGAGGGTAAGAAGTGAAAAGGAAAAAAGGCGAATGGGGAAAGAAAAGTTTGAACAAATTAGAGGCAGTAATGGATTACGTGAGATTTTTGGGTATTGAAGCTTCGGATGAGAAGAAATGGAGGACTTTATCAAAATATCCACTAACACTACTATCAAGATGCACTACTAATTATTATATGATCACTTACTTTACTGATATCCAAGAAAATCTAAAAATAACAAAGGAAATAACAGCTCATGGATTAAAATAGTTGGAGCATGCAGCTCGTATGACAAAATATGGAAGAAAAGAAAAGAAGTCGTCAAGATAAAATGATTGGAAGCAGTTGTGGAGGATCTGCGACTTTTGAAAATTGAGCCATGAACCTTTAAGATATTATAGTACTGACTCTCTATATATTTAATTAAAAAAAAGCTTCATGCTCTTATGGTAGGTGCATTGTGTGAAAATCGCCATCCTAAGATTTGAAAGAAAATGGATTTTTTTGTCATTACCTATGGACTTACACAAAATAACCTCGGACAGCTGCTTCGAGCTTTTTGGCTCTCATCAACGAGTTGGTGGAGTCACCTGACGTCTTCACTGTTTTCTTCAATTGTTTTATATCCTGAAATCTTCGGACAGTCTCCACATGCTTCACATAACTGCTCCTAACCATCATTTTCTACAGGATAATAAAATAAACTTCGTATTTCAGGATTATTCAAAGGTGCCATAATACAAAGTGGCACGACACTTTCCCAGTGGAGTTTATCCACAGCTCCAAGGCAATTCGCGTTCGAAGTTGGAAAAAGACTGCTTATTTTTACAAACGATTCAAACACATTGGTGGAGAGATTGCGAAGTGTCGATTATAGGACTCTTCAAACTACGTCGACAACGATAACCGATCAGGTTTGTTTACATCATCATGGAGTTTAGAAGCAAGGTAAAGGTTTCTTAATTAGGTCCTACAGTACACTCTATTGAGAGGTTTTCAACTGGCACCAGTTCAAGAACCGAACCACACCGGAGCTGTTTTCTCAGGAAGAAGTTGTGAATTATTGAAGGAGGGGAAAGTAAATTCAATTGATCTTATGGTAGGGAATACGTCACGGGAGGGCGTTTGGTTAGAGACAGGTAGCTTTAAGTTTTTCTTCCTAGAACCTCCTTTCCAACTTTTTCCCTCCATGGTATATCGTGTTTTGAAAATTATGTTTGTTGCAGCTTTCAACTTATTGAGATTACTCTTGGCAGCTTTTGATGTAAATCCAGCTGAGCTAGTGCCAGACGATATGAACATTAACGGTAGTACTAGAACTACGGTTGGTCGTCTGATTCACAGACATTACGTTGGTCGTTTCGGATTGATTGCCACTTCATCATCGGGATTTATAGACGTACGTTCGTGATTACTTCTTAGAACCGAAAATATCACTACCTATATGATTTTTATTTTTAGTACTTTAGTGATAGTCAATTTTCTTATCCCACTCGCCAGTATGCCAAATTTGTAAGTCATTACGTTAACACGTATTACTACCAGTTTTCGTATGAAGGGGTTTTGGGGAATCCTTCCAGAGGAAATCTGCACGGTAAGTAGAAGCTAAAAAAGGTTCCATTTAAATTTCTTCAAATATGTTTATAGGTGTTGGTCATGGAGAAGATTTAAACTATATATTCCGGGTGGCGGCTTCCGAAAATGCAAACGCGAGTGACAAGTTAACCCGAGACAGAATGGTCAAACTATGGACAAACTTTGCTAAATATGGGTAAGAAATAGTACTTTGCCTTTTGTGTTTTTTTTTTCTCGATTGGCATTGCATTATAATTTATTTTCGTGTAGAAATCCGACGCCTATTGCTGATCCTTTATTGGAAAACGTCACTTGGGATGTCGCTTCTACATCTCCAAATTTAACTTACTTGAATATCAACAGCAGTTTACAACTGGAAACGAATCCTAATAGTGATGCTGTGAATTTCTGGGATAATATTTATGGCACATATGCTCGACCGCCTTGTTATACTTTTTAATTACATTATTACATGTTTCTGAAATAGATTAATGCACTTAAAAGAGTTTTGTAACATAAGTGTTGTTATAGTCTGCACATCAACAGAAAAAAGGGTTTCGGAACGTAGATTGGATTCACGTGTTTGAAATCCTCAGTGTGTATATAAACGTACTTAATAAAAAAATTTAAAGTCAGCTTGAGGTGTCAGTTTCTAACTCATTTGACTTTCATCGGTGATTCGTAACTTCGAAGTTAGTCTTTCCAGCACCTGATTTGCTATGACTATTGCCTTATTCATTGGTCCTTGTATTTCGTAATCTTCGCAACGTCCGAAATATCCGAAGCCTGGTTATCATAATACACTTTTTAAACAAACGAGCTCATTGTTCCCAAAACATCATCAGTTACAGTCAGGATTAACCGTTGAAATGTGTGCTTTCGCTTGCGGTTTTTTTTTTTATTATAGAAAACCCGTCTTTGTCTAGCAAATTGATTAGCTTCGAACACACAAAATATACATCACGCCCGATCCGTCGATTAATTCAGCGTTTTCGTCGAGAAACGCCGACGTGCAACACGCCGCAGAACCTGTGTCAGTTACTAAAGAAGAAATAAATAATAATTAATAATTCCGCCGGACCGCCTGATTTATCTCCGCTCACATTGATACTTGAATAAGATAAATGCGCCGGTGCGGGCCATTATGGGAACGAGAATGTGTTAATAAATAATGCCGTTTAAATAAGAACAAATTAAAACGTTTATCTAGCGCTTAAACGAGCGATTATTCATGCATAAATTATGTGTAAAACGCAATGGGTTTTAAACGAGGTGATGTATCGCCGTCGATGTGTCAAGGTTTAAAATGTTACTTAAACGGAACTAATTTATATCAATTTACTGAATAGAAATTTGTTTTGATTCATTATTCTTAATGGTACTCTCAGGCAAATACAAATATCCGTTAATCTTACCTGGACGTTCCGTTTTTCTCTTTCGAGTTTCCAAATTCGTGTTACACAAGAATAAATGAAAACGATGACGATATACGAGGTACGAACGAAACGTATTTGGATTGGATTTATTAAAATTTATTAAAAGAAAATTGCAAATTTGTAAATCAATCACTTTTGAAGTGGTCTGCTTCTTAAGCCACATACTTAATTCGGCGCTGTTTCCAGTTTACCAACTTTTTTTTAAAAACATATCAATTGTTTCATTGAAGCTTGAAAAAAGTTGGAGATGAGGTAGATATGCCTGCATTCAAATAAAGGATGCAAAACGCTTACTCCTTAAGCCAATGAAATCACTAGAATTGTCACTAAACCGGTCATGAAATCACGACAGTTTCGATATGATTGGAAGTTGTAAAAGTTGTACCAAATTTCAACAGAAAATCACTAGATCTAAGTTAAAATTACTAAAACGGCAACATTGCACGGTTAAAGGATCTAAAACAAGTGCACGTGAGAAATATGGATTAATTTCCAATTCAAAACGAATCATACGATATATTTCCAAATAGAAGAATGTTCATCACTTTCGGTAATTCGACATTCACGAACGAATATGATCAACTATGACGTCCATGAATTTTTCCGAAATATTATCAATCTTCCATTCTTTTCTTCCAATAGCTATTTACCATCTATAAGGACATCAATATTCGTTTCTACACAACGCCATGTGGACAATAAAAAAAATTATGTATTACAGTGCACTTATAACCTTATAACGTTTTGGATTCACCACAAAGCACTCTCAGAGTATTTTCATCATGTTTCAACCTTAAATAGTTAGAGATGGAGATACTTTGAGTATACTCTAGAGCAGTGAAACGAAAACGCTCTTATACAATTCTCTCCGTACGCTTTCTATAGTTTTAGATACATTCGTCTCGCCAAACTTAGCATACATAATCATATACCGATTCAAACTCTTGTAAACAAAGAAACCTCGACAAGTGCGTTATTGTGAAAGTCGCAGTCGAATCAGATCGAGACTTTGTCGCTTATATTGCAAATTAGTCGAGCAATCCAGATACTATTTGCTCATCCCTTGTATATTCAGTGAATTTCCTTAGGGAAACTATCATCAGTAATGTTAGAATAACACTAAAATAAGTGTAACTAACATACTGACTGTTATATCGAAACTTGAAAAAGGGCGTGGACAGAAGATGAGCGAGTTTCGTTTGTTCTATAAGCCACGCCTGCTTCGCCTGCCTCGCCTACTTTATTGGTTACGGGCTACGAAATCGAGGGATTTCTAATTCAAAGACGAAAGTACGACATGTTTGTTTACTTCAGGAAATTAAAAAAAAAACAAGTTCTATACATTTTTATGAAACTATTTATACATCCTTTTCAAGTCACTGCTTTTGGATTTTTCCTGCAAAAGAAAAATCTATTAATGATTCATGAACAAAGATGGTTAAGAAGTAATAAACAGTTTACGAACGAAAACAACAACAATCTAAACGGTTGAAGGATTTTTTGAGAAAGCAAAATTGTGTTTGTGTTTTTCGAAAACATTAATGAATTTCATTGTATTGTAGGCATACTCGAATTTGAATAATAATAATTTGAACGCCCCTGCTTTATAAGGGGTACCTTAAAGTTGTGGAAATTACCACAACAAAAACGCAAGTCAATAAATACAAGAAAACTCTAATGAATGTGAATTCCTAAAGAGAAAAAAATTAAAGATTCAGTAATCAGAGCAAGCTTTGCAATCTATTTCTTAACAAGAAATGAATGTTAATGAAATTCATGATACGTTTACGAATTTATTCAAACCTCTGTTTCATGAAATGTGCTCTAAAACTACAGAAATTATCACAGTAATAGTACAGAGCCTTCATATAAAACTGAGAGCCACGTGACTGACATAAATAGTCAACCAAACATATCTGCTTAGATAAAATAGGACTCTTAACTTAACGTTTACTGGGCCCAGGCCCTTTAGTCTGATACGCCCTGGTATAACTGCATCCCCTACACCTCCGATCGCTACGCCCCTCATACAAGTCAAAAAAAACCGAGATGATTGTTAGAAGAAAAAAATTAGAACGTTTAAAGGAAACTGCAGAAAACTTCATGAATTCCCAATGGCATAGGTTGCATGCTTTTTCTATCTTGTTCTTCGTACACATAAAGGGTGTACATAAAATTTAATTTAAGGAAAATAATAAACAAAGGAAACTACAGAAAACTCGCCAAAATCGTCAGTTGCAGAATTTGCATGCCGATCAGAAGACGTACTTGCGATATATTTCCAATATTAGCGAAAGTGGGCGTAGGCTCTTACACGCCACCTGCTTCTCATAGTTATGCTATTGTTTAGAGTTTCGAGTATGATTTAAAGAAAAATTTAGTCACATGGGGTTTGTTTCTGCAGTATGGCGTCCCTTTAGTTTTGTTCTATAGTTCGTAGAGACTAAATATGACGCCAAAGTTAATGATTACTGGAGCCTGGCACAAACTGCTTCCCCTAGTTCTTCAACTAATCAGGGAAATGCTTAAAAGAAGTTTCAAAATAAAATGAAATTATTTTTTGACATTTCAGTTTTGAACGAAATAAATTCGCTTTTATTCAATTAACTTCGTACGAATACCATTCGGTCTTTATTGTTAAAGTGTGGCGTCCCTTTTACTTTATTCCACGAACTGTTTGCTTAATATGACGCTAAACTTAACGAACACTGGGCCCAGATAACTCTTTGGCTCCCTTTAGGCTGGTACGTCATGGTATGTTGCGTTGCATCCCCGATCACTTACAACAACTACACTACTATGTATAGCAAAAAGAATATTCAAAACGATTACACCATTTTATTTCCTTTAAAGGAAACTGGAGAAAACTTCAATATAAGGTGGAGGCACGTTTTTTGAATGACTTTCTTCTTTAAAAAAATTATTAATATTTAACACTATGATGGGAGGTTTACGGTAGGGACCTTTCGTTTTTATTTTAGAAAAAAAACTATCCATGTATAATGCATGGTACTTTTACTGTGTGTAAATACATAAAAGTTACACCTCGAAAATCAGATGCACCTTTACTTAAGCATCTCTCCTTCCGTTCGAGATAAGAAGGGCAAACAAGAATTTGAAAACACGTCAGCATTGTTTAAGCTACTGTTAAATGTTACTAACATCTATTTGTTTTCGTTAATATCTAACGAGACGCTAATTGATACGTTAAAGGAGATAATCACGGCACAAATATTTCACCGCATAGCTTTCGTGTTCCAAAATTTGAGTAAGGCATTAACAGCTACGCCGTAAAGCATTAAGACGGACGAGGTTTGGATAAATTACGAAAGAATTTGAAACCGTAAGACGACGAGTCTCGTGTACTTGAAAGGCAAACATTTTAAATTTAGTGACACAGAATATATGTTAAACATTTTGAGGGCGCAAACAAGAAAAAATGACACGTAATTAATAAAATACTTTGGCTTTGGTGTGTTTGATTTCGGAACCGTAGTTCTAAATTTTTTGAAGCACTGCAACACGTTTGAATAATTTGTTCAAGATTAGTCACACAAATTACGTAACACTTACGAATCGGTTTCCCATTTTCCCAGGGAGTGAACGTAACAGACGTTTCGTTCCTCTTCACGGCCGCCTTCTGAAATTCGGGCTTCAGTGCCCTCCTGAGGAGTCTAGCGGATATCGTAGAGTAATCGATGTACCTAAATTACAACATCGCGCGAGTAATTGAGTACAATCGTAAATAATTAGTACTCACGTCAATCCGGCCAATCTCCAAGCGCTCATGATGGAACAGCTTCGCACCAAACGATTTTCGAACCGGAGAGGTCTTAATGTGGAGTTAATTGTGACATAAATTCGTTATCGTCGCCGCCGTGCGCTTTCACGTGACTTAACGTAACAATGCCAGGCGTGATTTCGAACTGTTTACCGGCGGTTTCAAGGTCGATTTCTATTGAAATCCGTGGTGGAAGATGCGCACACCTTTGTTTAATTTAATTAGTTACTTTACACAGATCGATCGGACGCCTGTGTAGACACTTTAAAGTCAAAACTTTACGCTTCGTTTACTGATAAGATAACCACGTAATCTTATCGCCTTATTATTATTGGAGACGAACGACCAAGTCGAAGCAACACGAGAATTTTGCTCAAAATCAAAGAGGGAGCAATGAAGGTACCGATGTAGTTGGACCCAGCTGTATATGTATTAGTGGTCACCTAAATATCATTTTTATATCTCATACAATCAGTCCAACGAGAACAATAAATATTTCTTATTGACAAGATAGAAGCATGTAGCACCTATAGTTTCTGATCCGGGAATTTTCGAAATGTTGTTCCATACTATGGAAATACTATGGAGAGATCAACTTGGAAAGTTTGGAAATATTTCACTAAAACCAAAGACACATCCTGCAAAGGATCAAACACAAGCGGACTAGTCCGGCCACCTTGAACATATTCATAAAATAAACTTAAAGTGCAAGGAACCTGAGGGTTCCACTAGTTGTGCAAGGGAACCGGAACGTTACTATTAGTACAAAAAATCTTGAATGAAATTGTTTCTCGTCTCGCGGATAAAGATGGGGGTTTCAATAAGAGCAATAACTAAAAGCGAATTTACACGCGAATTTCTGCTACAAAAAGGATTCAGATTATTCAAAAACATAACTGACGTTACGAGCGTTATATTAGATTCTTATAACGCGAAGAAATACGAAATAATTATACATTTAAAAAGTTTATGTGAATCTGGAGTGAGTTTCAGTTTGAGTATTGATGAATGGATAAGTATGCGAAATAGCCGATATTTTACTATTTGCGTCCATCATCTGGAAGGCAAGTTCTACAATTTGGGGCTAGTGTGCTACATGCTTCTATCTTGTCAATAAGAAATATTTATTGTTCTCGTTGGACTGATTGTATGAGATATAAAAATGATATTTAGGTGACCACTAATACATATACAGCTGGGTCCAACTACATCGGTACCTTCATTGCTCCCTCTTTGATTTTGAGCAAAATTCTCGTGTTGCTTCGACTTGGTCGTTCGTCTCCAATAATAATAAGGCGATAAGATTACGTGGTTATCTTATCAGTAAACGAAGCGTAAAGTTTTGACTTTAAAGTGTCTACACAGGCGTCCGATCGATCTGTGTAAAGTAACTAATTAAATTAAACAAAGGTGTGCGCATCTTCCACCACGGATTTCAATAGAAATCGACCTTGAAACCGCCGGTAAACAGCAAGTGTGGAGCCACAGAGAAGGGACAAATTGTAGAAACATGTCTACAAGATTTTGGAATACATTTTGAACATAATAATGTTGTCATCACAAGCGATCGACCAAATGTTATGAAGAAATTTGGACGCGAAAGCCAAAATATTACTTTGCAAAAATATGTAAAAGCTAAAATGAAAAAATGAAAGGTTTTGAAGAGACTGACGTGGATATCACCATCTTAAACTTAAATATGGCAGACTTTGATCAAAATTAATTGAGAAAGAAGGGTCACAATGTCAAACATAATAATAATGTTAGTTATTTTGCTTCTGATGAGACTGTACCAAGTGAACGAAATATCATGTACACAGTTGGTCATTCATGGTGAAAAATCATTATAAGGACATACTCGGTATTAAATTAATTACACCCTTGTTTAAATAAGGTCGAACCCCTCACCCTTCAATATGGAAATGTGAGTACAGCAAGGATAATGAAAACTCTTAGGATAATGAGAGCTCGTAGATCAAGATGGTTTGGACTACAACTCGTATTGCCAAAATACAGAAGTGCGCAGAGGATAAGAAGTGAAAAGGAAAAAAAGGCGAAAGGGGAAAGAAATGTTTGAAGAAATTGGAGGCAGTAATAGATTACGTGAAATTTTTGAGTATTGAAGATTTGAGTTAAAAGAAATGGAGGACTTAACTATCCACTACTACTACTATCAACATCCACTACTAATTATTATATGATCACTTATTTTACTGATATCCAAGAAAATCTAAAAATAACAAAGGAAATAACAGCTCGTGGATTAAAATAGTTGAAGCATGCAGCTCGTATGACAAAATATGGAAGAAAAGAAAAGAAGTCGTCAAGATAAAATGATTGGAAGCAGTTGTGGAGGATCTGCAACTTTTGAAAATTGAGCCATGAACCTTTAAGACTTATAGTACTGACTCTCTCTATATATTTAACTAAAAAAAGCTTCATGCTCATGTAGTAGTTGCATTGTGTGAAAGTCGCCAGCTTAAGATTTAAAAGAAAATGGATTTTTTGTCATTACCTATGGACTTCACAAAATAACCTCAGATAGCTGTTTCGAGCTTTTTGGCTCTTACCAACGAATTGCCAGAGTCACCTCACATCTTCGCTGTTTCTTCAATTGTTTTATATCCCGAAATCTTAAAACAGTCTCCACATGCTCCACATAACTGCTCCTAACCATCATTTTCTACAAGATAAAATAAATTTCGTAAACTCCACTTTAAATTAAATTTCGTAAACTCCACTTTCCCAGTGGAGTTTATCCACAACTCCAAGGCAATTCGCATTCGTAGTTGGAAGAAGATTGCTTATTTTTACAAACGATTCAAACACATTGGTGGAGAGATTGCGAGGTGTCGATTATAGGACTCTTCAAACTACGTCGACAACGATAACCGATCAGGTTTGTTTACATCATCATGGAGTTAAGAAACAAGGTAAAGGTTTCTTAATTGGGTCCTGCAGTACACTCTACTGAGAGGTTTTCAACTGGCACCAGTTCAGAAACCGAACCACACCGGAGCTGTTTTCTCAAGAAGAAGTTGCGAATTTTTGAAGGAGGGGAAAGTGAATTCAATTGATCTTATGGTAGGGAATACGTCACGAGAGGGCGTTTGGTTAGAGACAGGTAGCTTTAAGTTCTTCTTCCTATAACCTCCTTTCCAACTTTTGCCCTACATGGCATATCGTAGTTTTGAAAATTATGTTTGTTGCAGCTTTCAACTTATTGAGATTACTCTTGGCAGCTTTTGATGTAAATCCACCTGAGCTAGTGCCAGACGATATGAACGTTAACGGTAGTACTAGAACTACGGTTGGTCGTCGGATTCACAGACATTACGTTGGTCGTTTCGGATTGATTGCCACTTCATCATCGGGATTTATAGACGTACGTTCATGATTTCTTCTTAGAACTTAAAATATCACTACCTATATGTTTTTTATTTTTAGTACTTTAGTGATACTTAGTTTTCTTATCCCACTCGCCTTTAACGTAAGTCATTACGTTAACACGTATTACTGCCAGTTTTCGTATGAAGGGGCTTTGGGAAATCCTTCCAGAGGAAGTCTGCACGGTAAGTAGAAGCTAAAAAAGATTCCATTTAAATTTCTTCAAATATGTTTATAAATGTTGGTCATGGAGAAGATTTAAACTATATATTCCGGGTTGCGGCTTCCGAAAATGCAAGCGCGAGTGACAAGTTAACTCGAGACAGAATGGTCAAGCTATGGACGAACTTTGCTAAATATGGATAAGAAATAGTACTTTGCCCTTTGTGTTTTTTTTTCTCGATTGGCATTGCTTTATAATTCATTTTCGTGTAGAAATCCGACGCCTATTGCTGATTCTTTATTGGAAAACGTCACTTGGGATATCGCTTCTGCATCTCCAAATTTGTTTGTTTGTTTACATAATCATGGAATTAAGAAGCAAGGTAAAGGTCTCTTAATTAGGTCCTGCAGTACGCTCGATTGAAAAGTTTTCAACTGGCGCCAGTTCAGGAATGGAACCACCCTGGAGCTGTTTTCTTAGGAAGAAGTTGTGAATTATTAAAGGAGGGGAAAGTGAATGCGGTTGAACTTATG
The DNA here is from genome assembly GCA_039766575.1 of Serrognathus titanus. NCBI lineage: Eukaryota > Metazoa > Arthropoda > Insecta > Coleoptera > Lucanidae > Serrognathus > Serrognathus titanus. The sequence goes on along the minus strand of CM077911.1, from coordinate 14,495,092 downwards.
GTAGGGAATACGTCACGAGAGGCCGTTTGCCCTCGTAGTTTAAAAAATTGCGAAATATGTAGTTGGTCATTCATGGTGAAAAATCATTACAAGGACATGCTCGGCATTACATTAATTACACCCTTATTTAAATAAAGTCAAATCCCTCACCCTTCAATATACGTATACAATTTGCGTCCTGCATTAGCTGTCGAAAAATTTGGTCACTGGTGGCCCCTGAAGATCTTAGGATGAGCAACCCATCAATCAAATCAGAAATAACTTTCTGTTTTCAGAGTGTACTAAGAGGACTGATGTAGAACGTGTTGCCTACTTTCCAATTTTAAGGGGTCACAATTTGAAACGGCCATCCTATATAAGTGAGCTTGCATTATTGTGATTGAAATAAGTCCTCGAGTCCTTTGAGTGCCAGGTTTTGACTTTTCCACAACCTTTTTGAAATAAGTTCAGATTCATGAGAGACTTCTTTTCTTTCAAAGAAATACGAGTGAATTTTATGCAACTTTTTGGTTTATGTATACCTCTTTGGTTTCCTTGTAAATACAAATCGTATGCATAAGATGAAGAAATTTACGAAACGATTACCCTGTCGGCCGAAGGAAAATAAATTATTTTCTGGTATAGCATAAATTAACTCAATAAAGACTTCATGCCACAAGTTAGCTTCACATCTTACCTCATTAATACTTCGTAACGTGTTATTAATGATTATAAATCAGAGCACTGGCTCTTTGATATTCGCTGTTCGACTACCACTGATCCTGTATCCTTATTCCATCATGTAATTAAACATTAAAATTTTACTTTATTAAATCACACCAAAAATATTTATTTTATAAGAATAAAAATACTGTAAGGCAATTGAACGAATTAATTGATTAATAATGAGTAGTTTGTTGCTTTCTCTTTCTGTGCGAAATCCTTAAAACGTTTGGTAGTCGTAGTTGCCCACTGTTACATGAAGATCCACATATATTCGAGCGTTTTGCTTTTATTTCGCGTAATTATATTATAATTTCACAAATTAACCCTCGTTCGATTTAAGCCCCATAAAATACCATATCGTGAATCACCTGCCCGGTGGTGGTATCAAACGCGAGACGAGATAAAACCCTAAATTGAGTACGACCCGATCGAATCGTAAATCTCGAAGATAACCGATAGACCTGAGTTGTTGGTCGTAATTAGTGATGAAGTTCTCGGACTGGGACTGAATTGCCGGTTTCTCCCTCTTCCGAAAAGCAGGTGATTTAAGAGGCGATAGCTGAAAGGAAGTAATCAGTCACTAATAAGCGAGCAACAGGTAACAAACTATTCGGTAATAAGGCCGAAACGTTCCCCTTTTTAATAGCTCCTTTTTTTCTCGCGTAAGGTAATTTCGAACTCAAAAATAGCACGCGTTTCAAACTCAAAACGCGCGCGCAATAGAAAGTTGAAGTGAGCAATTTAATAACAGGAAACGTGCAATTTATTTTACAAGCAGACTGAATAGGAATTTTAAAATAATTATTATAATCGACGTGAATAACTAAGTACAGCACGGATTGTAATTTTTATAAATGAAGGAAAAAAGGTTGCTGAAAGTTTGGGGATTACAATTGCCCAGACGATTTCATACTTGCGCCAATTGAGAGAAACACAAACACTCACCAGGTGTTCCGTTTGAATTCATTCAATCACGCGCTTTTAAGGTACCTTTCATGAAACATGGGCGTCGTGCGTGGGGTAACGGCCTTAAACTTAGAGGCGCCAGTGTATATTTGAAATGTATTCTGGAGTTTTGCTTGCGACTGTGTTAACAGCATAAAAGAAAAATGAACTGAGTTGGATGGTCGCGCGCGTCTAGCTAGGGGTACAGGTACATGGCGAATGTTCTTGGAATCGAGCCAGCTGTGGCGGTGTAGATGAAGATCTCGGGCGGCGGTGGGAGGATCGGCCGCTGTTTGTTGAAGACGTTATATATTACACCCTGTCATGGGCGAGAGCCCTCCAGCCTCTTACTAACGGGCTCACACGCATTCCTTGTGTGGTAGGTAACACTAACTGCCCGACTCACACGAAAGGCCTTTACCGTGTTAGAAAAGTTTCAAAATATTCACCTGCGGGAAGCCATCCCAAATTGCGAGAGATAAATTATGATTTCTTAATAGAATTTGAATTTTTAACATTCGCTTTAATTTTCGGCCCGAGTGATTTAATTAACTTATCTGCGATCTGGCTAACGAACCAGTTTACTTACCTGGGACGTAATGTCTAACGTTAACACTGATTAAACACCGACTATCACTGACATTATCGCGACCGTGGAGTAATTGTTAATTATAGTTATTACGGCCTATATTTCCCTCCGGATTATACAAAGCTAATTCGCTTATAGAAGATTAATTGCTTGCTACCGTTTTATTTATTTTTTGGGACGCACTTCATTCTGTATGTAGATTTTAATGCGTATGCGGTGGAAACAACTCGTAACGAAGAATATTAATTATTCCATTAAAACTTGCGCAGCCACATATTAAGTTAATAAAGTTAAGTCGTAAGTAGATTTTTAGAATTTAAGCGCCATGCTAGATGAATGTGTTCGGTAATAATAGTTACAGCGAAACTCATTGATCTACTGTGTGTATTTGCGCAAGTTTAACTTTTGCAGCTTTTGTACTTCGAAGTCAAAAAATCTTACGATATACATAAGAAAGGAAGAATATTAAAGTGCTGAAACTTGTAAGTTAATTATCATGTCAAATTCTTAAAACCGTGAGACCCTGCATTATTACCACGCTTGGCATTCGGGTGTAATAATAGTAATAATAATAATAAATGATAACTGCACGCTATGTTAAGTGCGCGTTCGTACGGTAGATTATCGCAAAGAAAGTTAATATGCATTTAGTTATGTATTTCCATGGCATTTGTCGGCGAGATTGTGAATTCTTGACGGTGAAGCTGTAAACAGAAGTGTTATTTTATGGCGCGCTCCGGCACGGAACTCGTTTTATTTCTGGGCTGGGGCGAAAAAGGTCTGAAAGTTTGCGCGTCGGAATGACTTAATTAAAAATTCCAAAAACACAGTCGGATTGTTACACGCATCAATTATATTACTCCAACAATATCAGTGATGTTAACCAAAATGAATTGGCCAAGAAGTTTTCTCGTTCTTTTTCCTGAAAATTCGAAAAGATGGGGAATCATGGGGAGACGTAAATGCTAATCACCGGAGGAGATAGCAAGCATACTAAGTGCAATGAAAATTGGAAGAAACTGATAGAGTTTGCCGAGGAGAAGCAGATGTTTCAAAAGAAAGGACATACCACAAGGATACATGGGTATCTCCAGGTGGGAGATAAATAAACCAAATAGACAATGTTGCAGTCGAGAAGAAACACCAAAAGGTGATAAAAGAATGTTAAGTCCTACAGAGGAGTAGACATAAATTCTCACCATTTCCTAGTAAAAGTCAAGATAAATTCAGAAAATGAACCCAGAAAACAGAGAAGATCGGAACGAAAGAATCATCACTTTATGTTTGAAAAACTACAAAACACAAAAACACAAGCGAAGTACTGAGCAGTTGTAACACAAAAATTCAGAGAACAAGTACAGAAAATACCTCAAGATATAGAAAAAGAATGGACAAACTTGGAGTCAATTGTACGGAAAGCAACAGAAGAGGTAGTATCGAGGAAAATGTATCATACAAAAGGCAGATGGTTCGACGAAAAGTGTAGAAAAGGTATACAAAATAGAAATGGACTACAAACTCAACATGACGATGATAAACAAGTCTATAAAAGGCAGAGAGCAGAGGTGATGATAAGAAGTAGACAAAAGCGGAGATCGAAATATGCACAAAAAGTCGTAGACGCATAGAATTATTATAAAAGGAAGGAGTTAAGAAATTTCTACAGAGAAACTAAGAAAGAAAAAAGGAAAAGCAGCTATCACATTATTTATTAAAGATAAAGACGTTATTAATTTGTTGAACGATGGTAACCCAAGGTTCAGTGTCACAAGACACTTGATTTTTATTTGCTCGATTTAATTTTGTGTTGTGTTGTGTTGTTTTGTAGAAATTAACACTTCGAAGGTTTTGGTTACATTGCTTTAATGAAACTGATAAATTACATGTTGTTATAAAAGCGACTGTCTAAAACGACTCGGGAATTCGAACTGCTTCCTTTTCCTGGTCCACCCTTCGCTCGTCATCTCTTATTCAGCCCCCGAGCTTCTCAGTATTTTGTTGTTGTGTCCAGGTCAAGTTCCTTAGTTCTTGGTAGCGACCTAAACTTAGTATTCGTCACGTAACAGACGTGATCTTGATAGAAGAGAAAGAAAAAATGCTAAACGATGGGGTATAAGAAGAAAATGAGGATATAACATCAAGATCACTCGATAGAGACCCAATTGCAGAATCCATAAAAAATTAAATAGAGGAGATTATAAAAAAAAACTCAAGTACAACAAGGGCCTGGGAAAAAATGGGATAACGACAGAAAATCTTAAATATGGAGGAAAGGAGATAAGCAACCAATTATTCCGCTTAGTACCTTAGGATATGGCAAGAAGAACAAATGCCAAAAAGCTGGGAAAATGCTTCCAATTCTAAAAAAGGGAGACGAAACGGTGTGGCACAATTACAAAGGTATATCTCTGCTGCATGTGACTTACAAAATAGTAGCAACACTGATCAAAAGAAGATTAGAGGCTTTGGAGGCTCAGTTAGGGGAATATAGGGCAAGCTTTCGAAAAGTAAGGGGGACAACAAATCAAATATTTCATGAAAGAAGTCATAACGACTTGCTACGACTCATAAACACGCGCTGCTCTTCCAGCCTCACCAAACACAAAAATGAACTTCTTAGGATGGAGATCTGCTTTTAAGGTGGATAATGGTGATTGGTTTTGCTCTACAGGTTAGCACTCATAGTTTATCCGTCGTCTGCATCCACCATCATTAGTCCAATCGACCGGAAGGTTCGCGTCTTTGTCATCGATGGAATGTCCACCAGATAAAGCGCCGTGCAAGTCAGACATTGCTTAACCAATTCGGTTATAATGGACTCGTCACATCCATGGGACCCCATCATGCTTCCTATGTGAGATCCTATGTCCATGATTATTTCCTTCCATTAACAGTGAAAGTTCTCTTATCTGACAACAATTTTTTGCTAAGATATCAAAGAAGTGTGGGTTTTAGAGTTATCTTGATGAAAAACAACCCCCTCCCCTTGGCCAGGCATGGATGTTTTCTGTTAGTTAGTTCTTTCTTTTCTTAATTATGAATAATTAAGCGTTTCATTTTCTGGTGGCAATTCATGGTATAGTATGCCTTTCCAGTTGCATCTAATACAAAACGTGACCTTGTTAGCTTCAAGGTTTGCTTTTAGGATGATTTGGTTCAGGCTCGTTTTCTTCCATATTGCTGTAAATATTCGATTTTCCTGTGGGATGTCCCCGATTATTTCCTTCCATTAACAGGGGAAAGTTCTCTAATCTGACAACAATTTTTTGCTGAGTAATCGAAGAAGTTTGGGCTTTAGAGTTATCTTGATGAAAAACAACCCCCACCCCTTGGCCAGGCATGGATGTTTTCTGTTAGTTAGTTCTTTCATTTCTTAATTGTGAACAGAATTTAACAGAATAATTAAGCGTTTCATTTTTTTGTGGAAATTCATGGTATAACATGCCTTTCCAGTTCCATCTAACACAAAACGTGACCTTGTTAGCTTCAAGGTTTGCTTTTGGGGTGATTTGGTTTCGTTTTCCTCCACATCGTTGTAAATATTCAATTTTCCTGTGGGATGTCTCCGATTATTTCCTTCCATTAAAAGGGGAAAGTTCTCTAATCTGACAACAATTTTTTGCTGAGATATCAAAGAAGTTTGGACTTTATAGACTTTAGAGTTATCTTGATGAAAAACAACCCCCTCCCCTTGGCCAGGCATGGATGTTTTCTGTTAGTTAGTTCTTTCTTTTCTTAATTATGAACATAATTTGGCTGAATAATTAAGCGTTTCCTCTTCTGGTGGCAATTTATGGTATAGAGCATGCCTTTCCAGTTCCATCTAACACGAAACGTTACCTCGTTAGCTTCAAGGTTTGCTTTTGGGGTGATTTGGTTCAGGCTCGTTTTCCTCCACATCGTTGTAAATATCCAATTTTCATTCCGTTATCAATTATTTTCAAAACGGATCATATTTGCCTGCGTGCTTAGATGATAATCAGTTCGAGAGCTCCCAGATGTCTGGTACTGTTTTCTCCGACCAAAGGAAAAAGTTAAGAGATCCCTTAAATCGGATTTTTTTGTGTACCTCAAAGTTACCTAATGAAAATAAATAATAAAACTCCAATAATATTTGCTAAATAATCAAAAAATCATGGGGTCTAAAGTTATTTTGATGAAAAGCAACCCCCCTCAGTCCTGGACATTATGTTTTCAATGTTTTCCTTCAATTTTTCTAATTTATTTATTTATTGTAACTGAATTTGGGGCCCGTGTAGCCCCACCAAATGCGAAGTAGGGCCCTATTAGGATGACGGCCTGCTCATTGGGGTAATTTGATTTTACTTGGTTCAGACTCGCTTTCAATCCATACTGCTGTAAAGCATCCGCTTTTCATCCCCTATTATCAATTGTTTTAAAAACGGAACCTTCTAGATTTGTGACACACTCAATAAATGCAATCGACTTTTGTAATTACTTGGATAATTGTACAGTCACAAATAAAAAAATTGGTCGTCAATTTCATTAAAAAGTTTTATGGGTTCCAACGGAGAGTGGGTTCTGGACAGTCTTCCACTATAATCGTAGACAGAGCTCTATTGAAATTGTTAACAGAGAACAAACGATCCTTTTACTTCAGTAATAGAACCAGTGGCCAAACCACTTTTTAGGGGTTCATACAAATGCTCGTCGATGGTCACGGGAGGCCAATTTAAAGCAAAATAAAACTTTAGCTTAAAACCAGAGAGCAACAAGCCAATATCGAGCACATCATTTTAGTGAAAGGGTAGTCTTTATTAATAACAAAAAAAAATTAGTTTTTCCCACTCTGAGAGGTGCGGGTTTATAGACCGAGAAATTGACGATATGTTTTCTAATCCCTTTTGGATTATATTAAAAAAATTCACACTGGTGACAAATTTTCCGCCCCTGTGGGCATGGATTTCTTCGGCAGACAGTCATGGGGTGTCATTGCAAGTAGAGTAGCGGTTGACAAGTCTTGCTTCATTAGGGTTTTAGGAAATATCATGCTGCCTCTGTGAGATAAGTTTTTCTGGGAAGTGTAACTATTGTCCAAGGTACTTATAGGGTGAGAGAATGGTTTCAAAACAATAATGCAAATGTACTTGACTGGATCAAACCTATTGAAAATATGGAGGTTATTGGATCAAAAAAGAGAACAGCGTCAAGTAAGACCTCAAAGTAGAGATAAACGAAGCTTCCTCTATCCAACCTGTTAACCAAAGTTATCGAAGCGAATAGAACGATGATAAAATATTAAATTTTCGTTTTTTAAATATTTATGGTAAAAATGTAACCAACTTTCTGATCAACCTGATACTTAAGAATCGTAACTAGTGTTACGATTGTAATAATATCCTAAACATTACAGACATGTTACGTATTCCAAAATTCCATAATGGTAAATAAGTTTAAAAATAAAAAAAAAAAGAATTACAATCGGATAAGAGCTATATTTAGAATCTCTTGCGGGCTTATAGCTGTTGTAAAGCTGTAGTTCAGTTGCCCAATTCGTTCGCGAGCAATCCCCACGTCTAGTGTTCAATAACCTTGTAACTACTACAATGTAGTAAGCAGCTTTAATCATCACGTTTTGGTTTACATTTTTTATTATTGATTGATATTGCGATTGCAACTCGGAAAAAAATGTGTAACAAATCCGAATTTTCCGAGCCCACCGATTTAAAATCTCACGGTGAAATCAGTCCGCTAAGTAATAAAGAATCACCGAGCATTCAGGATCGTGATTACCCGATGATTACAATGTAAATTACATCCGGTCACCCAACGAATCGAGCGGGTTGCCTGCGATGGCGGTGCATTACTCAGAGGAGCCACTCGCTGCTCACCGTGTAGTTAGAGAGTATCAATCATCGTTGACAGCTTTATAACTTGGTTCAATTCAGAAACACATCAATATAAATTACGTTTGGAAATTTTAAATATAATTATACAGAGGTGAGTGGTCTGAAATCGTGTGTTTGTTGTAGCCAATTACTGCTATTTATGATGTATATGCATCAATTCTAAACTTTATCTGCCTCATAATTGGGATTGTGTTCGGACGTTTATGGTTTTGTTATTCAATGTACAAGTTGATTCACAATCGTTCAAAAATCACGTGATATCTTGCACGTTTTTAGTTAACAACAGGGGAATCACACAGGTTTCTATTTAATTTCTCAATTTCTAAAATTATACCTTTCATCAGTTAGCTCTGCGTATATCTAATGATAATGTGAAAAATCTGTTGTTAAACGTATATTAATATTTTATATATAAAAAAAGAAGATTTACAGCAGTGTGATTAAGTCACAAACCTGCTGGGTCCATACGTGTTCTCAATGCAATGTAACATGAGGTGAAAGCAAGCAAAAAAAGAAACAATAATAAATCGATCATGTAATTTATATTACACGCATCGAGGCAGCATAAATCAGCAGCAAAAATAATAACACAAACACGCTTTTTTTTAATTTAAGTTTTAGCCGGTCGACGGGCCGACGTTCACATTATGCAAAATACCTTTCGGAAGTCTTAACAATTTGACGAAAGCCTTTGTGGAAACCGAATCCGTTTCGCGCGTATCGAATTTCACCTGTCGAATAACTTAAAGCTGCTAGTTCGCTTTTTATTGTTCTTTTGAAGCGATTACCTTCTACTGCTTGTACTGTTGTTTCATCGATTTTACGGGTCGCTTTTTTTTTAATCGATTTCATCGCCGTTGTTAAATGTTCGAATTTCTTTAAAAAGATTTAAATAAATGGCCCCACAGCGACAATAACGGAATAAAAAATTATTTATTCATATTCACCAATGATCAGAAACATATAACAATAAGAATCATATAGTTTCTAATAGACATACGACTTCCTGTGGATGCATCCAATTTCAGCCAACATTATGTCACAATATTGCAAATATAGTTATGACCACAATCAACAGATACATGGGACCATTGAGAGCCAAATTAGTATATCTACATGTAATCGATGTGAACTTCTTAGGTTTTAATAAAACCTGAACTTGTTTTCGAGTTAAGGCAAGCGTTTTAAAATAAACCGATTAAAGCGCCAGGCTACACATGATATAACATTACAAACAAGACGACCAAGACAAAAATAAGCGAATACTTATCCTTTAACGTTAAATAAGACATCAATCAAAACGAAGGCGAGCGTTCATTAATCAAGGCGCGATTTTTTTCAGAACGCCGATCATTTTATTTTCGTTTCGATAAGATTCCTGGCGCCGCCGCCGACGACGACTTTCACGAACTCACTTCTTGCACAGAATAACAGGAGAATTATCGGGGGGGAGAAAAAAATGCGGGTTCGATTTCAAATAACGAGTCGGGCACATCAGGTTCGGTTTCTTCGCAACAAACCCTCTTTAGTAAGCATGAAATTACCTTGAAAGGCGAAGAGGTTCTTTTTTTCCCTTGTCGAAAGAGGTTTTCGCTTCTATGGCTCTCGGATGGCCAAAAGCAAGAATAATGCATAATAATTACTATTACAAATCTCATTTAAAAACGCAAGAATCTTATAATTAAAATGACTTTGATTTAATACCAATTTGTAAAGTTCCCAATAATAATTTTTTGGTAACCTCAGATATAACTCCTTCGGCCTTTGATACATTCATCATCGTGGCAGTGACACCAAAAAACTAATCGTTGTCTATTTGGAATTTCAGGCCCTGTACATACTTCACCTATTTCTTAATTTTATTTATGGGTGTGAGTGGGGGGAGGATAAAAAAACGAAAAACCCTACAGAATGTATTGAGCGGCCAATGAAACATCTTCAGATGGGGCGAAGATGAAAGCTGACTCATGATTGAAGGTATTAAGAAATTTTAAATTACAATCAATTTTTATTGGGCGGAAGTGACGAAAGAATGGGCGGGGCGGTCGTAACAAATGAAACCTGTACATAGAAGCGTTGCTTGAAGACGAAAATCGTGTTAAAGTTGAAATTATTAAATTATTTAAAAATTTATTGAATTCTCATTGTGAAGGTGAAAGCTGAATTATGATTGAAATTTGAAAATTATAATGAATCCTCATTGGCCAATGTTTTCAATGAATTATCATAGGCCAAGAGTGGGGAAAGAATGGGCGGGACAGGCGTAATGAATACCAATGAGATCTTTACAGGCGTTGCATAAAAAGGAGAACCGGTTTTAAAGCGAATCACTTTCTTGTCCGTTGAAAATTAACTCCAAATTTATAATTAATTGGAAAATTCGTAAAATTAATACAAATGTCGACGCCTCGCTATCCGTTGGCAACTTTTTCAGAATTAGTAATAAATCAATTTGGAAATTTAATACATTCTCATTGGCCAAGTTTCAATTGGTGTGAAGATGAAAACAGGTTTTTGATTGGATATTAAAAAAAAAAGAAATTACAATGAATGCTAATTGGGCAGGGCGAAGAAGAAACGGCGGGACAGTTGTTGTAATAAGACAATGATGTTACCGGTGTTAGGTTGAAGTCTTAGAATATTTAAATATTTTAATGGATCGTCATTTATTAATTTTCAGATGTTTTTTAATTAGAAAAGGAGAATAACAATAATCATAATAATGTACCAGCTCGGAGAATTCCGAATATGTTCTCGTCAAAATAAATTACGTATAAAAATAAGATAAAAATGAAACCACGATTGAAGTTTGAACATTTAAAATTACAATAAATTTTCGTTAGCCAAGAGTGAAGAAACAATGGATTCCCATTGAATAGATTTCAGTTGTTGTAAAGATGAAAGCCGGTTCATGATTGAAATTGTTAGGACATTTTAAACTATAATCAATTTTCATTGGTCGGGAGTGGTTGAGGAATGGGCGAGATAATCGGAACGAGCGCCAATGAGATGTTCACACCAAAATAAAAATCGGTTTTGCGAAATTTTAATAGATTTTTAATGATCTGGTTTTAAGGTTGTGAAAACGAAAATCTGTTTATGATCATTAAGTCGTTAAAAAGATATTAAAGTGAATTCTCATTGGCCAAGTCTGGTAAAGAGTGGGCGGGGCAAATGTGACGAAAGCTTTGTAAAATGAAAAACGTCGATTTTCATTGGCTACTCGTCATACACCGCCGACCTATCTGTAACCGATTCAGTTCGCTACCTCCATTCGACCCTATAAATAGAGCAACGTGAAATTAGCACACTCAGTCTTAATCAAGGACTAGTAGCAGCAACAACAAAACTCTTTAACTTGCAAGGAACGAAACGTCGAACCTAGATAATAATGTAGTTATAAACTCTTAATATATGACGTCGATTTAAGAAAATGGCCAAATACTGAAATTAAGTCGGTAACGTTGCAACTAGAGTAATGCAAAAAATTACACCGCACAACAAAATTATGTGATTTTGAATAAACAAAAGGCATTGAATCGAAAAACATCATCAGTTTGTCGCTGTGAGCTCGAATTAATGAGACATGGAAATAAGACTTTTTTGGAACCTATTTAAATATCACCTACATTTCAATTACTGAGTTTCTGTCAGTCTAGCGATATGGCGTCGACTTGGAGATGTGTGAATAATCCGGAATATTTTTGCTTCATTTGTGGTTAATACATGTTTAAAGAAAACCGTCTCAAGATATCACAGTTTGTAAAAGGAACTTATTTTGAGTACTTTGGATTTTCCCCTAGAGACACAAAACAAGACCTGGTGTCCTAATTTAGTATGTAAAATTTGTGTTGAATCTTTGCGCTTATGGGCAACTAAAAAAAGAAGCTTTTTTAAATTCCTTACGCCAATGGTATGGCGTTAACCGTCTAACCACCATGACGATTGCTATTTTTGTGTTACGAATGTTAGTGGTATTAATCGGAAAAATCGTTCACAGTGGACCTATCCTAACGTACCATCCGTGTCAAGACCAGCTCTAAATTTAAATAAAGATTTCATACCTCTGCCATCAACTCCCAAGAGACTGGAAGATGAAGATTGTAGTCAGGATGTAGAGTCACTTGAAAATGAAGACAGTCACCAAAACGTTCAGTGCACCAAAACCATTCACCCAAAACGACCTTAATCTGCCAAAAAGTGCATCTGAATTACTAGCTTCACGATTGAAACAGAGAAATCTGCTGACAAGTGACACAAAATACCGCACTAGAGAAAAAGATTTACTTCCTCTTTTTCTGAAGAGGAAGATTTCATATTTTGCAGTGATATTCGAGGTCTGATGACTGCGATGGGTTTAGAAGAGTACGATCCTAACGACTGGCGCCTTTTTATAGATTCTTTCAAGCGCAGTTTTTAATGTGTTCTTCTAAATAAGGGTAATAAGCTTGGTTCTTTGCCCATTGCGCATTCCACCAAGTGAAGGAACAATTTCCAAAATTAAGTACGAAGAACATAAATGGTTGATATGTATACAAAATATCCCTGTTTTATCTGCTTATGGGATAGTAGGGCTAAGAATGAAAATTGGACCAGAAAAGACTGGCCTGTAAGAGAAGCTTTGATTCATCTTAAGTATAATGTTGTTAACGTTTCGTTAGTAGCAAGAGATCGCATTGTATTGCCTCCCCTCCATATCAAGCTAGGATTAATGAAACAACATGTCAAGGCTTTGAATAAAAATGGGGAATGTTTCAAATATATTTCAAGGAAATTTCCAAGTTTAAGTTCTGAGAAGCTGAAAGCTGGTATCTTTGATGGTCCACAAATCAGGAAGCTTGTAAAAGATTCGAATTTTACAGTTTCCAAGAACAATGTTGAGAAAAACGCTTGGAATTCCTTTGCATCAGTGACCAATAACTTTCTCGGAAATAATAAGGCAGAAAACTACTCCCAGCTGGTTGAAGACATGTTAACTAACTACCAACAGCTTGGTTGCAATATGAGCATCAAGGTTCACTTCCTCCATGGTCATCCAGGCCATTTTCCTGAAAATTTAGGTGATTTAAGCAAGGAACAGGGAGAAAGATTCCTTCAGGACATTCGGACTATGAAAGAACGTTTTCAAGGCCGTTGGGATGCTCATATGATGGCTGATTATTGTTAGAATCTTCAAAGGAGTTCTCAAAAGACTGTTTATGCTCGCCAATCTTATAAAAGTAAGTTTTTATCTCTTTACATTTACTTAGTAAAATGTTTGAAAGTTCAAAATCTTTCATTTTTTAACAAAACTATATTAGCTCGATATTTCAAAAACTAGAGCTGTTGCAATAAAACTTGATTCAAAATCATGAATAATATTGGATGCAACAGAAATACTTTTATGTACACCCGTTAGTATATTAATAATAATTTTTTTAATATTTGGTTTTCACAATTGCAAAGAAAGTCCTTAGCTACAGTTACATCGAAACAGTTTTCGAATCTATAATTTTAATTAACTTATAGTCATTTATCCCAATCGTATCGATGAAGGTAACAGATTGAACGTCAACTAACCAAATTTAATTATCGAACGAAAACTTTTAATAGACGTCCGCCCTTTTATAATAAACTCGTTCGGCATTGCGCTATTAAAAAAAAAAGATCGTATACTTCCAAGCACGATTACCTAGAGAACGGTCACGATTCCGTCCGTTCAAAAACTATAAACGAAAAATCATCTCGCGGTGAAATTTAATTTAAATTGTTTGTTACCTCATACTTTCGCCCGGGGCCGTCTTTAATTTAATGTTTCGATTAAGTCTTTTGGGTAAATAATTACTGGTTAATTAAATGAACGTAATTTATGGCGGCTCGCGTGGAATTATCCGGAGGAAAAGGAAGAAAACGAGAACCTGAAGGGCAATTTCTACATTGCTTCGCTTCACATATTATAGAATTAATTATACGTGATTAATAACAAACCTACGTACCTTCTTTAACGAGGAGTGCGTACCTGATACACGGGTTGTCTGTTTAGTATTTAATGCGGTTTGGAATTAATGCTGTGGAAATTTAATATTGCTCATTGATTTGCGAAAGTCAGTGCAGATTCCACTTCCTATCTATTTCATTAATTTTTTTTTGTTTACACCTTAATTAATTATTATTTATATATTTTAACATAAAAACTTGTTTGTATCTTTTTAAATACTACGCGGCGTGAGATCAACTTGCACACACCTCAGGTATTCGTTTGCGTCTTTGATTTTAATTTCAAATTTTTATTTATTATATTTTAGGCATAAAAAATGCCTCACACGTAATTAGCTGTCGCGTAATCTGGAACTCGGGGCTGGCTCGAGGATGTCGAAGAATAATTTCCTGACGTCGCGAAACCCGCTACCATGGAAAATGCGCATAAATAATCAACGCGTGTAAGCGGTCATTATGTAATTTTTTCTCTTAAAAATATTAATTTTAAAATATTCATACAGTTAAAGGGTTCGGAGCGAATTCCGAAACGCCAGCCGCTGGTACCAAAACTGGTTCCAGCGCCTCTATATTTATTGCCGCCACTGTTTCGTGTTGCAAGCTCAACTGGCCAAAACGACTCCGGTTTCCGAAAAAGACAAAAACGATAAAATGCAAATAAAAGTAAATTGGTAAATGTCTTAAGTCGCTTCGAGTATAGTCGCACACAAAATTTTCCCTCACGGCAAAGTAGTTTGCATTAAAAAAAAAAAAAGAAGAAATCAAAAACAATGCAAATAGATTTAACTTTTGCATAAACCAATCATTAAGAGTACGCTTCTTGAGCATCCATAAAAATCCACTACAGTTACTTTAAAATATTCCAGAACAAATCAGTTCGAACGTAACAACGAAAACTTTTTCATTCGACTTCTAAGAACGAGAACGTTTACTTCAAACGAGTCTGTACAGCTTTATTTTGTCAAAAATTTAAATTTTACGCTTCGATTGTAACGACGCGCTTTCACTCCGTTCTTCGACGTTTACTGGTTCGAGGAGGAGAAAAAGCGCTCCAAGACCGGACTGACAACGAATCCAATGATATGTTCATTATATTTGGATAAATTCATTAAAGTCCATTATGTGGCTTCGTATGCGCTGCGAGCACGAATTCGTTTTCTGTGGAAGTGTAATTTTAAGCACGAGTGGCCACATCGAGAAATTCCCTGAACGTACCAAGACTTTTTCTCCTCTTCATTTCGAACGCACGGAGGAATCTAATTAACCGACGCTCCTGCGTAAACACTCTAAATGAATGAGTCCAAAATAAAAGAAAAATCGTTTATTGAAATTGAAAGAGCTGTATTATTCAGTAAAAAGAAGAAACTATTTACATCTTGCCTGCTTTGTTTCATTTTTGTTCTACTTTAGGCTATTGTTAGATTTGCTTGATGAGCTTTCAAATATAACTTCCAAGAATTACTCTGTCCGTTTATATCGTAAACCATTGTGGCAGTTAATAAGAATTTTAGATCAAATTTTGGAATAAATAGTTATTCAAGCAAATGTCTTGCCAAAAAGATGAGATCGCATGAAGGACGAACCTCATTAGCGAATTATGAGGTACTTAAACCAAAAACCACTAAAGTACTGCGAAAAACCTCAAAGTTTTACATAATAACACAATCTCAATCAAAGGCGAAAATAGAAAGGAACAGAAAAACAAAAGTAAAACTTGTAATAAAAAGGAAGTTCTACAAAATGATAACAACAAAATTAGGGCAAGCATCATAATTCTTATTAAAAAAATGAAATTGGAAATCCCCTCTAAGTAAAAAAATCAGAAGATTTGGTCTGTATTCTTCAGGATAACTGCGATTGGGTAGATGGGCAACAAGGGCAACAAGGGAGTAGCTATTCTGCACATTATACACAAACCTAGGTGCAACTAACTATAAGGGAGAGTAACCTTATCTTTAATCAGTCATTTCTTTAAGATTTGTCCAGATAAAGAGAAATGTTATGTACATACGAGTTTAATTTATTTAAATGGATTGGATTTTATGTAATTTGAAACTGGATTGGTCAAAGCTTAAAAGCTTAATGAATGAACTAAACTCTTCCGAAAGCTTTCACTTTAATACTTTTGCTGCTGAGTTATTTCCATCTCTTTTGCACGAAAAGCTCTAGATAAATTGTAAGATAATTTTAAGTCATTGTTGCAGTCTCTGTGGTTTATAAACCACAGACCGGAAAGTTTTATTATCTTTAGAATTAAAATCTTGTATCAAGATATATAAAAGCGTACAAATTTTAGTAGAACGTTTGCTTTTCTGGTAATTTCCATATTGGACTTATGGCAGCTCTTCGTAACACTTCATTCCTCTTTTTTAATTATCTTCTCCATTCTAATGCTTACCCTAATTTTGTTTGATAAATTATCTCAAACGGACACTGGAAAATGGCACAAATGCTCAACGTTTCACTATCCTGAAGAAACTATCAAGCGTTAGTGAAACGTCGAGCATTTGTGCCATTTTCCAGTGTCCGTTTGAGATAATTTATCAAACAATTTCACCGGGCAAGAAGCTACCTTAGTTACCTAATTTTGTTGTTATCTTTTTGTAAAACTTCTTTTTTATTACAAGTATCACAATCACACTGACTTTTCTAGAATGTTTTGCTTTCGTTTTTCTACTCCTTTCCATTTTCGTCTTTAATGAAGCTTCGTAATAAAGGGCTAATTCGCTCTACCTTTTTAATTTGGCAATTTCGATACTTTCCTTATTTTTTCGTTATTATTTTGTAGAATCGCCTCTTGATGACAAGTATGACAAGTGTGACATGTATCGATGGAGCTTAGTGTTACGACTTTTTTTTATTAATTTAAATGTAAGTCCACAAATATACGAGGGCGTTAATGTGATAGGCCCTTACTTTTTTGAGGAAGAAGGCGAAACCGTGACCATGAATACCGATCGTTATGTTTCAATGTTAAAAACTTTCTGCAGCCAAGAATGGTAGAGATTGTTGAAGAGGAGGAATTGGGGGAGGTGTGGTTCCAAGAGGATGGGGCTACAGCTCACACAGCCCGAAATTCACTCAATGTTTTGAGGGAAATGTTTCCCGGACGTCAGGGCACTCTGAAGTGTGATGTGAGGTGCCCGGCGCGGTCACCAGATTTGAGCATTTACGATTTCTTTCTTTGGGGATACCTGAAAGAAAAAGTGTCCAAATATCGCCCTCGCACCCTACCAGAGCTGAGGGACCGGATTATTGAAGAAGTTAATGACATACTCCGCGATGTGTAAACGATCTGTACAAAACCCCAACGGTCTATTGCTGCTAAAGGCCGCCACCTCGAGGACATTATTTTCAAAACTTGAATATAATATGGTACATTAATGTGGTACCAGTGCTAGGTAGTGTCCACGAGAAAAAATTATATATAAAATCCATTCTTTATGTATTTACCATCGTAGTTTGCCATGAAAGTTCAGTGAGGATGTGGTACTCATGTATGTAAGTAAATTGTGACAATGAATGTCATCTCGACTTAGATTTTAAGGTTATTCCGAATCACGAGGTGTTCCCTTCATTTTTAACTTTGGCCGGATTACTTTTCAGATCTGCAGACAATCTGCTTTGAATTGTCAAAATTTGACTTATGTTGAAATGACATCAAATTAAATCTATCTAATCAAACTATGATAGCCAACCTACTAATAATGATAGAATAACGCCCTACTACGATAGATAAAGAATGGATTACAAGTACAACTTGAATCAATTCTTACTTAACCTCTAAAAAGTTCGTCGTCTCCTAAGCGATGCCGTTCATTGACTCCCAACTGACTCCTATAAGTTCTTCGACCCTTTTCGAGCTTTCATTGATCCCTCAAAGAGTCGCTTATGAATCCCTTGCTGTATGTTAAAAAATCCCTAAAGGTTCATTGACTCCCAAGTGATTCCTACAGGTTTATGGATTTTTTCAAGCTTTCATTGACCCACAAGGAATCAATTACCGATCCTCGCTGTATATTACCTTTGGTGTATTCAACAGTAGTTGTCTACTTCTGAAGCGACATCGCACCCTTAAATTTCATCTGATCTACTTGAATTACACTTGGCCTTCGAGAAAATATTTGGGAAAGGAGTCCATGGTGGGCAACACGTGTAAACTGAGTTAGCAAGAAAAGTCCGCAAGGCAAGCGGAAATTTCAAGAAATGTTAAATGTTGGGATCAGACAATGGATATAGTTCCAAAATCGATGACTCTTTCACAAAATTCTCCAACTGACTCATACAAGTTTATCGATCATATTCAAGCCTTCACTGACCCCCAAAGAATCGATTAGCAATCCGGTTGGGAACCCTCTGCCCTATTGTACGTTAAAAGATCCCTAAAAGTTCATTGACTCCCAACTGACTCCTACAGATTTATGGATTCTTTCAAGCTTTCATTGGACCACAAGGAATCAATTATCGATCCTCGCTGTATATTACCTTTGGTGTGATCAACAGTAGTTGTCTACTTCCGAAACGACATCGCACCCTTAAACTTCATCTGGTCTACCTGAATTACACTTGGCTCTTGAGAAAATATTTGGGAAAGGAGTCCATGGTGGGCAACACGTGTAAATTGAGTTGGCAAGAAAAATCTGCAAGGCAAGCGGCAAATTCAAAAAATCTTAAATGTTGGGATCAGATAATGGCTGTAATTACAACTTCTTTTGTAATGCGTGATTAGAAATTATCAAAACACTTCGTACTTTGCATTCTATACCCACAAAACCGATGACTCCTTCACAAAATTTTCCAACTGACTCCTACAAGTTTATCAACCCTGTTCAAGCCTTTCATTGACCCTCAAAGAATCGATTACCTCGATTACTAATCCCGTTGGGAACCCCTGCCCTGCTGTACGTTAAAAAATCCCTAAAAGTTCATTGACTCCCCACTGACTCCTACAGGTTTATCGATTCTTTCAAGCTTTCATTGATCCGCAAGGAGACAATTATCGATCCCTACTGTATATTACTTTGTTGTATTCAACAGAAATGTTTGGGAAAGGAGTCCATGGTGGACAATACGGGATGACCAAAAAATTGAGTTGGCAAGAAGAAATTGCAAAGTGATTACTGAAGGCAAGCGGCAAATTAAAAAAATGTTAAATGTTGGAATTAGACCATGGGTATAGTTCCAAAACCGACGACTTTTTCATAAAATTCTCCAACTGACTCCTACAGGTTTATCGATCCTATTCAAGTCTTTCATTGACCCTCAAAGAATCGATTACCTCAATTACTAATCCCGTTGGGAACCCCTGCCCTGCTGTACGTTAAAAAATCCCTAAAAGTTCATGGACTCCCCCACTGACTCCTACAGGTGTATCGATTCTTTCAAGCTTTCATTGATCCGCAACGAGACGATTATCGATCCCTGTTGTATATTACTTTGTCGTATTCAACAGAAATGTTTAGGAAAGGAGTCCATGGTGAACAACACGGGTTTGACAAAAAATTGAGTTGGCAAGGAGAATCTGCAAATTGATTAGTGAAGGCAAACGGCAAATTCAAAAAATGTTAAATGTTGGGATTAGACTATGGGTATAGTTCCTAAACCGACGACTTTTTCATAAAATTCTCCAACTGACAGGTTTATCGACCCTATTCAAACTTTTCATTGACCCCCAAAGAATCAATTACGTCGATTACCAATCCTGTTGGGAACCCCTGCCCTGTTGTACGTTAAAAATTCCCTAAAAGTTCATTGACTCCCAACTGACTCCTACAGGTGTACCGATTCTTTCAAGCTTTCATGGATCCGCAAGGAGACAATTATCGATTCCTACTGTATATTACTTTGTTGTATTCAACAGAAATGTTTGGGAAAAGAGTTCATGGTGGACAACACGGATATGACCAAAAAATTGAGTTGGCAAGAAGAAATTGCAAAGTGATTAGTGAAGGCAAGCGGCAAATTAAAAAAATGTTAAATGTTGGGTTCAGACAATGGGTATAGTTCCAGAACCGGTGACTCTTGCAAAAGATTCTCAAAATTCTATAAAGAGAATGCGAAGTACAAATGCAACGAATTTAAACACCGTATGTTAGAGGTTCCCAACGTTTTCTGAGCAGAGATTCCGTACAAAAAAAAATCTATGGACTCCCTGGCTACTTTCTAGATGATGTGCGTCATCTGAGATAACTATGTATGTCGTCAACAGCGTTTGCTCCTCCAATTGTCGTTGGGTCTCTAAGAAGAATTTAGGAAAGATACCAATGAAGTCGTAAAGTCGGAACTGTAAAGACCTCTCCGATTTCTTAACTGAGGGAAACGTTGTACAGCGAGTCAGATCGCTCTCTTTTCCATTGGGATAAGTTACAACGAAATACCAGGTGTGTCGGTAATTTCTTTCCGGTTTTTTCGTTAAAACAAACACGTTATTTACAATGGATAGTTAAAATTTACTTATTCAAAGTATTGGTCATTTGATTCTATACATTTTGCCCATCTCTCCGGCAATTTATGGATGCCATTCCAAAAGAACAGTTTCTCCTTTGAGCTAAACCATTCATCGAGCCATTTTTTAACTTCTTCGAAAGTGCTGCTCTGTAAGCGCGTGCCCCATCGATGCGAAAAGGTGGTAGTCGGATGGAGCTAGGTCTGGAGAGAGGCGGGTGCGATAAAACTTCCCATCCAAATAATTTCAACACTTCTTTGACTGGTTTTGCTGTATGAGACGGCGCTTTATCATGCTGCAAAATTACCTTATCATATCTTTGAGCGTATTGAGGACGTTTTTCGATCAATGCACAAATTGATCATTTGTTGTCGGTAGGGATCAGTATTAATTGTTTCTCCAGGTTTCAACAGTTCATAATATACGACACCAAACTGGTCCCACCAGATACAGAGCATGGCCTTGCAGTCGATGGGCCGGCTTCGCCAGGTGATAACCATGATTTTTTTCGGTTGGGATTTTCGAAATAAATCCATTTTTTATCACCCGTTACTATTCGATGTAGAAATGACTTCCTTTCATACCTTTGAAGCAGCATTTCTCTGACGATTTTTCAATTTTCCAATTGTCTGTCGTTCAAATCATGTGGCACCCATCTTCCCATCTTTTGGATCGTTCCCATCACTTGTAATCGTTCACAAATTGCTATTCGGGTCACATTCAACTTTTCTGCTAATTGTTTTTGAGTTTGTGTTGGGTCTTCATTCAATAACTCCTGCAATTCCGCATCTTCAAACGTTTTCGGCCTACCAGGACGTTGTTTATCTTGAACGTTCAAATCAGCACATTTGATTTGTCGAAACCACGTTTCACATGTTCTTATGGTTGGAGCCTGCTTACTGTAAGTCTCTACCAGCAAACGATGACTTTCTGCGGCTTTTTTCTTTTGATGAAACAAGAAAAGTAATGCGTGCCGCAAATGCACGTTTTCAGGCACAAAACTCGACATTTTCTAAAAATATAAATCTTAACGCTGTTATTTTGGCGGGACGTAACTTGTGTAGTTTTGAGGTAAATGTCAGTAGAATAAAATGACATATGTATCAAATCATAACATTGCATATTTATGGCTAGTGATATCTGTTACAAAAACCGGAAAGGAATTACCGACACACCTGGTAACTCCCAAAATTACCCAAGTGCACCCAATTGAGCTATTTTGGACTGCATGTAAAGGAGGATATCACAATGTAGAACTCTACCAGAAACTATCAAGGAATGTAAGAAAGTATAGATTTTTTTTTTTTTTTGGAAAATCAAAGAAGCCCATGGCAGAGAACCTACAAGCTGTCTTCGTTCCAAACTTTCAAGAATTTTATGTTTTTGCGCAAATTTGGGCAAGTACAATATTCTGAAAGTTGTTACTTTCATCCTCAAGATGAAACAAATTCCAAAGAATTTTTTACTTCTAAGGTTTAGCTCTATTTTCCTCACTTCATTACTTTTGCTTGCCTCCATTTGATCATATTTTGTTTTTCAACAATCCTTTTCTCGTGCAAATCAACAATAAACCGCGCAAACAAGAAATAAAATTTAATTGTTATTTTTATTGAGCCGGCGGAATGTAATAATTAAGAAATAAATCCAATCCACCTAAATAAGGTGCTAAAACATTTCGCAGCGGCGGGCCAACTTTGTAAATTCAAGCTTTCGGAATTTATTTTACGCATAAATTGAAACATAAACAGACCATTAACTCTACAAAAATATACCCGACTATAAACACTAAACGCCAAAACCTGCAGTTATTTATCGGCTGCGGTTTAGTCTGCGGCGAACATAACATGTCGGTGCGAAAGCTATAAACGGCAAGCAGGAGGAAGGAGAGAATATCCGATGATCATCTATCACGTTTAATAGTTTCATTAACGGCTGATTTCCAGGAATTAATAAGCCTGAGATTCCGTTCGGGGTTAAATATTGTAGGAGCGTTCGAGATTAATTGAGAAATCTTCACATCCTGCTTTGCACTACGTCTCACTTGACGCAAGTGTAAATCTGTGAGAAACAGGTGTGAACAAATGGGGATATTACATGCAACTCCTTATAAATAATTAAAAAAAAATTAATTCTTGTTAAACCCCCTCACTCAATGATGTCTCAATTTGGTTTTAATTAAAAATTAGTTTGTATATGCGAATATGAATAAATAAAAGCGCGTACTTTGGCCCATTTAAGTAATAAAACCATCCATATACCATATACCAATTATATAAACAAACTTAGGAGTAACTTATCAAAGATACATTAGTTCATATATGTAGATCATCAACCATCTTCTGTAGTATAAAACGTGTTTATAAAGTTCATGTACCTAATATGTTAATTTGAATTTTGAATTCATCCAGTAATTTAGACCGGCCTTTGTTTACGACAGCTGACATTATCAAGTGTTGCAGCAGTCATGACAGTTATACAACAATAATTGCTATATTTCAATGCGCGTGTAGGAAGGTAAACTTCACGGCAACATCTGCGCCAAGCCTAACAATAAACGCGAGACAGACACGAGATGGAACAGGATTCTTGAACGCGATCTGGACGGGGACGATAGGACGGACCACATCAGCCTTCAGCAGACGAGTGAGACATCAACTTGTCCGATTCTAGTTTCCTATATGTAATGATCGGAGCGGCGCTTTTAACACATGTTTGTTTAGCAACACTATTATCAAGATAATGTGTACGTGGCTGCATCGTCCACCCACGCATTTGTGCGTTTGGATGTTTGTACCCTCGAGGAACTTCCTTAACCAACCGCAAAAAAAATTGCCCTAAACGTGCAATTAGAAGAGCAATAACATGTAGCAACTTTAACTGGTTTTCTTCTGTCGCTCAGTTCATCCTCGATCACACAGGACATCTTCAGTACGTGACAGTCACATCAACGCAATGATTAAAATGATTTCAGGCCCAGCTCGAGCTTTCAGCATCATGTGCTACCCTAACTATGATATTGTCTGACAGTCGATGTGATGACTTTAAATTGAACAAACGGATTTGATATGTGGCAAATGTCATTGACGCTGAACTCATGCGACACTGACCCTGATGATGGGTGGTGGGTGGCGTAACGCGACTTTTTAGTCTTCAAACTTTAAACGTCATATTTTCATACAAATTGAAACATTGTGTTACTGGCGCATCATAATTAATTAAACTGCAGCTTAATCGAAAATTAATAAACAATAATTAATTGAATTTAAATAAACTCGTGACAGTTCTGCTAATTAAAACGTTCGGCGTCTGTTAAGTGCGTTAATATTTTAATATTAAATTAAAATCCGTACCTGCTCAGGTAGTTAAGAAATCAGGAACATGAGCAAGCAGAAATGAATTATTGCAACAAGTGGCAACAATTTTCACAAGCGAAAAATGCAAGTCGCTCTTGTTATGAAACATTATAAGCAAAATAATAATTACGCTCGGTTTTGTTTAACAAATTTTTAATAAAGAAATAATGATGAACGTTGCAAACTGGACACCTCAGGTTGTAATTAATTTGAGGCTACTTGAAGATTACTTTAATATTTTATGAAATTATTCAATTCGCACGCCTCTGTTTTATATAAACCCTAGGCGTAGCTAGAAATTACATTAATATTTTGTGTGAATTTATTCGAATCCGTACGCCTCTGTTTTGTGAATGTTTCTAGAAATAGTCGTAAAGTAATTTTATTTACGTTTAATCGAATCTTCTGAGGTAGAAGTAAAAATTTCTAATTACTAAAGTCATTTGGAAATGAACGTAAATGCAGGAAACCGAAATGGATACCACCTATCGAATATCAAAGTTAAATTTCCGCAACACATGCGCCCCGTAGGCAATCTATCAATTGTTTGGAAACAAGTGACGACTGGCTGTCACATCCTCCACCCTCCACCAACACACGCTGGCATAAACGTGAACAGGGGCGTACGAACCATAAAACTTTGTAATTTTATTTTACTATTATTTGAATCCTGTATAAAATATTTTTACTGATTTTTCTTTTCTGTTATCTTGGAATTTCATTAAATTCTACAAGATATTTTCATTTTTTTTATTCCTAATCTTTATGTGAAATTTTAAGAGCTTTCCTTTTTTTATTAATAATAATCGATGGAAGCTTTGAAGGTTTCAGACTAATTCACTTCGTTCACGCTCTTTCATGCATGGGCAACCATAAAAAAGGTAACCCCCCTCTCCTGCCCATGGAAAAACAATGTAATCTATAAGCCAAGTTGTGAGGAAACGTGTCTCTATCATTCTCTTGCTTTTTCTCTTTTCTTTAGTTTCCTCAGATTTAAAACTATCTTTGGTAACTTTCCTAGAGTCTTTCCCCTGACATGACTACCCGGAAACCTATGAAGCAGCCCATTTCCATTTGATCTACCAATCTACTGTCTTGCAGGAGCTTTACTGAAACCTAGTCAATTTCGATCGAAGTGAGGGAAATCGAGGATTTCGAATTTGCTTACTGAAGGGCCTTTTTTGACCACCCACCAGCATAGAAAAATTCAATTGCCTCTGGCTTCCACTAGACGGATCTTCTGGGGCTGTTTGAATTGGACATTTCGCCTATTAGGACTTCTTTAAACTTACTTGAAGATCTCCTCGTTTCGAATTGATCAATTAAAAACTTGCAAGAGCCTTACTTGGATGGCTACCAGTACAAAAGAGCTCAGCTACCTCTAACTTCAACCAAGCAGATCATCTTTGGCTGTTTTGGTTGACCTTAATGGATCCCCCTCACTCCAATTTGATCTACTGGAAGCTTGCAAGGCCCTTATTTGGAACCTACCAGTACAAAAGGGCTACTTCTAGCTACAACAATTCAAATCCTATTCGGTTGTTTGGGTTGGCCTTTTCGGGGTAGTGTTTCAAACCCAGTAAACTTAGATACAAAGGTAAGTGGTTCAGCCAAGAGCCTCTTTAAACTTCATGATCTCTCGCCTTCCGAATTAGTCTACTAGAAGCTTGGAAAGCTTCAATTGCCTTTAGCTTCAAATATCCGGATCCTTAACGGTTGTTGGGTTGAACTTTTTGGGATAGTGATTAAAACCTAGTAAACTTCGGCTAATAACCCTTTTGAATTTAATTCCTATTTGTTCTACTAAAAGCTTGTAAGGGCCTTATTTGGGCGCCCATCAATACAGAAGATTTCAGTTGCCTTTGGCTTCAACTAGACGGATCTTCTTCCGTTCCTTAGGTTGAACTATTCGCCTGATAGAATTTCTTTGTTCTTGATGATCTCATTCAAAACTGGTCTACTGGATGCTTACAAAGGACGACTTCGGTCGAAAGTCGGTTCAAAAGAGCTCAATCGCCCCTTCGGCTGTTTGGGTTGAACTTTTCGGGATAGTGATTATAAGCGAGTGAATTTCGATCGAGATCGAAGAAACTCCTTCGAAATGTTTTTTGTGGTCCAGTTAAAAGTTTGAACATGAAAATGACGGCCTCTCTCATTCAGAATTGGTCTACTAAAACCTGGTTTGGAACAGCCTTATTTGATACGACAAAGCTCAAGTGCCTAAATAACAGAGGAGATGAAGGGACGTGTAATCTTGAACTGCTTTGGTAGCAAACATACTAAGCGTTTGGCCGAGTTAATAAACCTGAAAATCTTTTATAATTTGAGAATCTTTCCATTTGTCTCAACCCTTCTATTTCTGAGGCTCTTTACAACTTAGATGATGATCATAAGGCTTACGAGCAGGAACCCTCTGTTTTGATTACGATCTCTAAGTTTCTTGATTTTTTCATAATTCTTGCACTGTTACCTTAATTAAATCAAATCAATATATAGAATAATAGCAATTAGAAGAATGACAGGTGGATTTTCCACCAAAATTAGTCTTCTTTAATGAACACAGCGAGTCATTAAATAACTCTCTTAATTTAATGGTATCCAAGAGACGGTTTATAAATACTGACTCAGAATTTAAACGAAATTTAGAGCAAAAGATGTGATTCTCAATCAAAGATCAAGTAGCAAACTCGTCTGACAGAGAACCGAGATCAATAGATGAACTGAGTTCTGAACTGGAGATTAAACCAAGGCCCACTTTTCAATATTGGTTTAAAAAGTTTTTCAAAAAAGTTCATTTTTCGTACGAGAGAGAAACGCTTTAATCGATTTGGATGATATTAGATATAGATGAGGATTTGAACGAAAATTTAAAATGAAAGATAAAGTTCTTTGATAGAGAACTGAGATCAAGAGATGAAATGAGTTCACTTGAGCTGGAGTTTAAACAAATTTAAAAAAACTGATCCTTAAAGAAGTTGAGCAAAAAGAAGCGCCTTCCAGTGCACACTCAATTTGAAACAGTTTGTAAACTGATTGCTCAACTTCTTTAAGAGTCAGTGTTTTTAAAGTTGCTAATTTTTTTAACTAACAACTCCTGTACAAAAAATTTGACGTCAAAAATGAAACCCTTTCGCGGCTACTGATCGAAAGAATACTTTGAACTTCCAAAGCACCAGAGCTGTCCTACCTTGATAGGTGTTAATCACCAACCAGACACATAAACTACTGGATGATTGTTTAGAGTTTTTTGGTTTTCGTTAGTGAAGTCTAACTCCAAAGTTTGCTAACAATGTGGTCCATTTTAAGTATAATTTGAACTGTCAAATCAGCAATTGAGTTTTTTTTTTATTTGCACGCAAATTCCGCAAGTTCATAGAGCTTGTTGGGGAGGGATGTTTTGCGGCTGCGATCGACTTGGTGTTATTATTTCTGCTTTGGCATTCGCCTTACAAACTGGGGAAATACAGAAAACCCAGTTCGAAAGAGCCGACATGAATCCAAACACGCTCCGAGCCATGAGAATTCTATCTCTCACATAGAATCCACACTCACTAGGAGGGGATTCGAACCCACGCCAAAATGGTTGACCCGCCAAGCGTTATGCCTGTTGCCAGCGAACTCATTGTCAGCCAAATCGGCCAACAACTACCATAATAATTAATTAAAAATAATAACAATAATTTTAAAGTAGGTACAGAAAATATGTAAGACGACTTAAATTTCATATATCAAGTGAAGGTGATGGAAGGAAGGTCTTCGATAATCTAGGGCTACTTTGTATACAGGGAATCACAAACGTGTCTCTATACTGTATAGATTTCCGGCCAAGAACTTAAATAAAAGAAGTTGTGAAAAATTGTAAAAGAAAAAGTAACATTGCACGCCTCTGTCGTAAGTTCTGAAACGGAGACATGCGTCTGAGCTTTCCGTGTCATTTCTCATCTGCGATGTCAGAGCTCGCTCGCAAAATTGGGTGAAAACTCAACGAGCATAACAGATTTATGATCTACTCAACAGCAAGATAAATTTAACTCCCAGTTTTTACGGTTTGCCGCTCGCGGATTCTTATTTTTAAACAACGCTTGATTTATCACTGTTTATTTCATATAAAAATTCCCGAACGGTTCGCTTCAAACGCGAACCGTTTCGATTCCCCTCTTTTTAACAACTCAAAGCACGAAATATTTCAATTGAAGACTGGAGAGACGGACACCTTAATTAATAATTAATTGGTTCGACCAATAAATAGGTAATAATCTATTAGGAGGCGCAAGTTTATATTCAGCGATCATGTAAGTTTTATGACACACGTATGCGGTTTGTTTATTGGACATAAATATTTAATCGTGGCGCTAATCCAATATTAAATAGAATCACGTGCTAATATTTGTATTCTTTACGAACGCCTGTTTATTGTAGGACACGCTGGCGGTGAATTCCAAATCGCACTGGTTATACTTTCTTTGTTTCAGGAACTTCACTGTTGCCGACGTTTTTTTAAAAAATACGTAAATTTGCAAACAAAATATGGAATGAATCCCCAACAGAATGTGGAATGAGGATGAACTTAAGTAAACTACATTCGAACTTTTTTTGTACGTACATGTTAAGTGGCTTCCTTTTCTTCGTAATTACCGCAATCTCGGAGCCGATGAAGTTCATTGTGTTCGGTTCGTGTTTGTAATAATAAATTCTGCCCGAACAAATTGATCCCTTTTTTTTTTGTTTTAATTATCCGACGCGTAATAATTAATTTCATGGTATATAGTCATGGTGTTTTTGCACGCGCTTGTAATTTGTGGTGGTAGTTATTTACAAACGCCACAGGAAATCTGCAGGACACAGATTGATCTAAAACTTGCATCATTTACCAAATTACTAAACCAGAATGAAATTTTAGTTTGTTGTTGTTGCTCCTTGTATTTCCTAGTATTTTAAATAAAAGCAATGCCTGAAATGAAGTTTCTTCGTCGTGCTAAACCAATTAAATTGAAAAGCAAATGATAGCTTCGTTCGTTATGCATCCTCCATCACAGCTTTGAAAATTCGAGCCACGATAAAAAACGACGCCGAAATTTTAAATCCATTCCCAAAACTGGCAATTAGACACACAAACAACCAGAACCTAATCCGGGCAACTCAATTGTCTAACATGACTACTATGACCGTCGCTTTCAAAGAGCGCCCGCTAAACAGGGACGAAATGTGCCACCTATTAAGGGGGCATTTAAGGCTCAAAGTCTATATTTGCGGCCGTAATCCGCTTTACACAATTATACGTTAATCTCTTACAGTGACCGCGTTTCTCGCTTGATTTCACAGACAGAATGTCGGCGTATTATAGCTGGGCTTTACGGAGATTTTTTTGCCAATTCTCCGAAGCGATTGATTAGAAAACGTTTGGATCGGTGAATTTTCCGTGTTTCAGAAATTAAGATATTTATTTCATCCTTTTTTTTTCTCGCCAGAAGTTCTCACTACGGCAATAACAAAGACATGGAATTATTTCTGGTTTCTATTTTTGAACTTACATTTCACCCCCTATCCAACTTTCCCAATAATTTCAACTGCAGCAATAAGAAGACATTATTTTTGTATTCTATTTTCGAACTTGTTTTTATCCCCTGTAACGTTTTGCCCGAGAAACTGAACATTGAAGAACTAGCAAAGACAAAAAATAAATTAAAGAGAAAACCAGGTACTTTTCGACATTGAAAATAATTGGCACGTTAAGATCTAATCTCTTATCACGATAAGTTTATATCTGCAGTTACGTATTTCGACAACTATGCTGTCAACTTCATTACACACAATAACAAGTTAAAAACACTTCATGAAGACTTCGATTGGTATGAACCAGACCTTACGCATTTCATCGTCATGAGTGTACGTTGTATGTGTACTAAAAATGGTCGCATAGCTGACGAAATAGGTACGTACAGATCATTTCATTAATTTACTGATTTCTAAACTACTGCCTCGTTTATTATTCTTAATGCAAAAACACAGATTTGATTTCCAAGGACGTCATAAAACTATTCTTTAATTCAAAAATTTGTTGCAAATCGGTTTTGTTTGCAATGGATCCCTCGAGCATCTTCTGTTTCGCCCCTAGTTGGGGTCTCTTTAGCAGAAGAGTAGCTTGAGAACTCCACTATTCGACATCCTTCGACCAATGTTTAACCTAACATTATTTGATAATTGAGAAATAGCACAGCAAAATATTATTGGACATTTTGATTCCTATGATTTGAAATTAACGACACATGGACCTACTCAAATCCAACCAAATGGCAGAGAAATGGTGTATCATCAACAGTAATAGATTACATGCTTACAAATCTTAATTCTCTCTTTTATGTTGGACAGAATGTTAATTAATCCTCTTGCTCTGATCATGTTGCTCAATTATTAACAATTAATATAGACGCTCTTATCAGAAAAGATAATCAT
This sequence comes from Serrognathus titanus, assembly GCA_039766575.1. NCBI lineage: Eukaryota > Metazoa > Arthropoda > Insecta > Coleoptera > Lucanidae > Serrognathus > Serrognathus titanus. The sequence continues at coordinate 14,464,756 of CM077911.1, read as the reverse complement.
CATATCTTTAAATATAGATCTCTAAAAGAAAATCAAATATCTAATATGTACAGTTGCAGCGGAAAGAAATAAAAGTCTGGAAAGGGTAAACGGCCACCCGACTTCGCCCGACCGAGAGATAAACGCCGTAGCTCCGCCCGTTGAAATTTCTTGGAAATATCTACCTACCCTCAACTGCAGGCATTGCTAATATTACGATACGTAATTATTAAATGTAATTGGCCGACATCAATGAACTTCTTATTAGCAAGAAGTATTATGCATTCTAAATATTATTAATGAAAATATTTGTCTTATTCATAATTAATCTTTAGGAAATAATAATTATTTGATGCTCTTTCATAAAAAGAAATAAAGGTATAATAAAATAAAATAGTTATTGCGGAACAAAATTATTAAATCTAACTGACGCAGAAAGAAAAGACTTTTAATAAACAAATATTGTAATTACAAATTAAAACAGAAAACAATAATCCAATTATATTGAAGGCGTCTCGGTGTCCATCGTCTATTGTTGGAATAAAACTCGAACAGAAAATAAAAATGCTAAATGTTCTTTTAATACGAAATCGGAATAATTAAATCCGATTTATAATTAAACGGAATGTGATTACAGCCCACAAAATTATTCTGAAAGATTTAGTCCAATTTTATTTGAATCGCATTAAAGAACACGTGTTTTTTTATATTCTTAGTATTCTGCTAATCTGAACTTCAGAACTATATAAACTTCGATTGTTTAAACATTGATTATTTGCCTTTGTGCCTCACCAAGGAAAGTTGAACGAGCAGCAAATGAGTTTTAGTCAGTTTTATTTTTGATTTTCTGTTTGAGTTGTAATGCAATAGTTTTTATTATTATTATTATTATTTTTTATTTAAACTTTGCTTAAGTTTTTGCTTTAATATTGTTAATTAATTACTTTTCTTTCAGCAAATTATACTTTTCTGTTGTGGTCTTTTTTGTGATTTTTTTTTATTTTACCATTTATTTGTTTTTTGTTTTTAACAATTTTTTTTTCTTCTTTCAGCAAATAATCATTTATTTTTCAGAATTTAAATACTTCTTTCAATATGTTTAGTTTTCTGTTTGGATTTTATTGTAATAGTTTTTAATATTTTCATCTTTTATTTAAGCTTTGATTTAATTTTTGTTTTAATATTGTTTTGAGCAAATTAATTTTTTGTTCTGGTTTAATTTTCATATTTTTTTATGTATTTTGTTTAATTTTCTTTGATTTTTTTTCTGTAAGTTGTTCGCGTTGCTTTTTTTGTCACTCTTTTAATTAAACTTTTTGTTTGAATTTCCGTTTATATCTTTGTTTTTATCTCAATCAATTATCTTTTATTTTCTTTAGTTTATTCAAAATATAAGTTGTTAGTTTCATTTTTTTTTTTTTTGGTTACTCTTTTAGTCAAACTTTTTTGTTTGAGATTTCTTCATTTCCTTCTTTTCTTCTCAGTTAATTTTCTTTTGCTTTTTTCTCTAAGTTGTTTTTCTTGTTTTGTTTTCGCTTCTCTAATCACGATCATAATCAAATAAAAATCTAAAGTCTCGCTACTTTTGTCAGTAATCTACCTTTTGTTTTTCTTAGGTTTTTTTTTTCATAAGTTCTTTGTATTGTGTTTTTTTTAATTACTCGACTTTCTTGTTCTTACTTATTTGTTTTCTTTTGTTTTTTGTTTTTGTTTCTCCTCCATTTTTGTTGGTCATTTATCTTTTGTTTATTTCAGTTTCCTTTTCCATAAATTGTTTGCGTTTTGTTCGAATTATGTTTCTTTGTTTTCTTCGCGTGTTTTGACTCTTTCGATAATTTTTGTTTCATTGTTTTCTTCACTTGTTTATTGGTCATCTACCTTGTTTTTCTTCGTTTCTTTTGTAAATTGATTGTGTTGCTTTTTCGACTCACTCTATACTTTTCTCTTTGTTTTCTTCATTTGTTTATTAGTTAACAACCTTTCTGTTTTCTTCGTTTCTTTTTTAAATTGATAGTGTTGCCGTTTTTGAGTTATTCGATGTTTCTTTGCTTTCTTCACTTGTCTGATCCTATAAAAATCAAGAGCTTATTTCTATCAATTTTTTTATTTTTCTTCATTTTTTTCCGCTTATTTACATTATATGTTTTTTTAAAATTTTTCTTCTTGCCTTATTATTATGATTGATTGATTGCCTTTTCAGTCAATCGACACTTTATTTGTTCGCAATTTTATTAATTTCTTTATTTTCTTCTCAGACAATTTTGTTTTTCTTTAATTTTTTAAAATTGTTTGCATTATTCTTTTAGTCACTTTTTTAATTAAACTTTTTGTTTGAATTTCCGTTTAATTCTCTGTTTTCATCTCAATCGGTTATCTCTTGTTTTACTTTAGCTTTTTTCTCCATAAATGGTTTGCATTTTGCCCTTTCAGTCACCCGATACTTTTTTGTTTGAATTTTGTTTCTTTGTTCTCTTCGCGTGTTTATCAGTCAACTACCTTTCGTTGTTCTTCGTTTCTTTTTTAAATTGATTGTGTTGCCTTTTTTTGACTCATTCGATAATTTTTGTTTCATTGTTTTCTTCACTTGTTTTCCTTCGTTCTTTTTAAGTTTTTCAACTCACACTATAGTTTTTTTCTTTGTTTTCTTGATTTGTTGATCAGTTAACTACCTTTCGGTTTTCTTCGTTTCTTTTTTAAATTGATTAATAATAATAAGGTTAATTACATTATGTTTCTTTGTTTTCTTCACTTGTCCGATTCTATAAAAATCTAGAGCAACTAATCATTTATTTTTCAGAAATTAATTACTTTTTCTTTCTTTAATTTGTAATTACAATATTTGTTTATTAAAAGTCTTTTCTTTCTGCATCAGTTAGATTAATAATTTTGTTCCGCAATAACTATTATATTTCGTACTGTCTTGTTTGTTAAATATGTATATATTTTTACCAAAAATGTTATTTACCAAATAGGTATTTAATGTAATATGTTTATTTAAATGTTATAGATTTAATGTAATCTGAGTAATCTGACGAATTTGTAATCTTAATTGCAAATAATAAAAGGAACTATGAACTATGAACTATTTTATTATACCTTTATTTCGTTTTTTGAAAGAGCATCAAATAATTTCCTAAAGATTGATTATGAATAAGATAAATATTTTCATTAATAATATTTAGAATGCATAATACTTCTTGCTAATAAGAAGTTCATTGATGTCGGCCAATTACACTTAATAATTACGTATCGTAATATTAGCAATGCCTGCAGTTGAGGGTAGGTAGATATTTCCAAGAAATTTCAACGGGCGGAGCTACGGCGTTTATCTCTCGGTCGGGCGAAGTCGGGTGGCCGTTTACCATTTCCAGACTTTCATTTCTTTCCGCTGCAACTGTACCTATACCTTAGAAATGAAACATGGTTATAGGTTTACGAAGAAACAAATATTGACTTAGCCTTTCATACTTTCTTGAATGTATTTATGTGGTATCTTGATTTGTGATGCCCCATAAAACAATAACCACCTCTGAGCATCAAGCTGTAAATAAATGGCTGACTTCTGATGTTAATCAAGCGGGAAACGAATTGAAGGACCTGTTTACACTGTGTTGCCAAACTTTTGAATTGAATTTTATAAGATGAAAAAGAAAGATTATAGTTCTCTTTTGAAATCTAGTAAAAAAGATTTTTTCAACCAAATTCATTTTTCAAGAAATAGAACTAAAGCTACCTGTAAAGTTGTTAATTAACTCACAAACCGTGATATGGAAAAAAATCTCACTCGTAATTGAAGCGAAACGTTAACTAATCCTCAGAGGGTGGGTCAAAAATTCAATGATTTTTCTAATGTAGCAAAGAATCTTCAACAGGATCACTTTAATCACTCTACCTGTCAACTATCTATGGCATGTACTAGGAAAAACAACAAATCCTTCGATGGTTTTTACCCTATTGAGAAGACTGAAGTTATGCAAGCTCTAAAAAGTTTAAATGTTCGAAAGTCCAACGGTATGAATGGTATACAAACGTGTGCTTTAAAGTATAATTGTGATCTAACTGAACCCTTGGTCTATTTATTCAACTCGTCCATTGATGATCAAATATTCTCAAAAATATTGAAATTCTCTAACGTTAAACCTCTTTTCAAAAAGGATGAATCTCAGACTATCAGCCAATCTCTATTAAACGAATGTTATAATATTTTCTCCAGTTACCAACATGATTTTCTAAAAAATAAATCTACAGAATCTGCTTGTGTTGAATTTACTAAATATATATATGATGCCCTGGTTGCAAATCTTTTTGTAGGAGCCACAAGCCTTGACCTTAGCCGGTAAAATTCCATTTCCTGTGTGACAAGTTATATTCCATTGGAGTTAGAGGCTCGATACTTGAATTGCTGCGTTCTTACATGGTTGGACGAATGCAAATGGTTCTAATTGAAAATTTGACTTCTGATTATAAAGAAGTACAGATGGGGTACCCCAAGGTTTCGTTTTTGGGCCCCTGTTATTCTTCATTAATTTTATTTATGTTAGTTATTTGACGATCACATCTAACTCTGTATATTAGCACGTGAATAAACGTTCGCCAGTGGCCAAATTAGGCACATAAGTTTTGACTCGCATTTTACAACATCTGAAGACGGCACAAAAATGTGCTGAAAACGTTAATGTAACAAAAAAAGAAAAAATTAAAACAAATTGGCTGCTGTTTCAAGAGTTTTTTTTCAAGTTATTAATAATACCGGCCAAGAATAACTTCATTTATTAATACACGTGAATAAATAAATTCTAATTCTAATTCTAGCAACCAGTTTGCTGCTTAATACGTCATCTCACACAACGTTAGGTCAAGAATAGGTCTAGGTTTGTTTTAATTGTTAATAATGTTAAAAAAAACATACGTATCTAAGAAAACAACATATTATTTTTTAAAAAATGTCTAAAGTTTTGCAAAATTGAAAGACAATAAACAAGAAATAAAGACCGAAATCTATCTAAAAGAAAAAAAAAATAAAGAACTACGGAATAAAGAAATTAAAATTAAAATTATGAACGTATTTAATTCGAATCGCAAAAAAATAAATTAATCAGAAAAGTTTTATTTATTTTAGTTGCATGTAACTATAAAGACGGCACACACGCCGACCCTGTTGAAAAGATAGTATCGGGCCCAGATGCGAGCAGAATATATTTAACCATAATTACTTCCTGCAGAGAGACAATTATATACCAACCTTGTCTAGTACCAGCTTGGCTACAAATGGAAACGATGATTTAGCAGATAATGAGGCGCATCATCGGCTCGCAATTTTATGCCGAAAAATGTTTAGCATCTATAATCGATTATACCTTTTTTTTATTTAATTTTCGACATACTTGGGGCCTACGTTTAGCAAATTGCCTTCGTGGACCTCTGCTCGGCTTGTGTCGACGCAAAAACAAATACCGTAATTTCTTGACGTAAAATTACACGCCGGCGTTTCGTCTCAATTACAGGACATTAAAGGCACATTAGACTGATCTCTTATCGAAAGTGTTTCTGTTTTGTCATATGTACATCTTTGAGTGCAGGTAAATCAAAGCCATGCGAAAATTTTCAGCTTCTCTATGTGATGATTAAGATAGAGGGGTTTCGATTTAGTAGGACGTAACTGTATCGCAGTTTACTCCCTATATATTTTTTTATTGTAACTTGGAGTATCATTTTTTTGTTTAATAATAATTTCGACTAAGTCGGTGATGTCTTCGACCATAACACCTCGTTTTCTAAATTAATACAATTACGGGATCCGAAGCTAAGTTTCCAAATGGATAAAATCTTTTTAACACAAAGGACTAACTATGATATTAAAGTGGGTGTGCCTCAGAACCACTCTTGCTCTTGTTGTTCATGAATGAGTTACATTTGCACATCAATCAAATTATGTTACACCTGCATAATCGCAGATGACTCTTCTAAAATGGTTTCAACTCGACATCTGAATTCATCATCTTTGAAGTAAAAATTCGGGAAAAGGAAAAGGCATAGAAGAAATACGACAAGACCAAAGATGCCCATCGACAACAAAGATTACGATACAATAAAAAAAAAGTGAAAAAGGCGAGGAAGGACGGTTCGGTAATGAACTAAAAGGAAGAAGAAAAATAACATAGTAAAAAAAAATGCAAAAATTTAATTGGCAGCCTTAAATACTGAATGATTTATATTTGATGAATATGTCCAGAAAATGTATTATTCATACTTAGTTGTATACATTTTAACTTCCAGCGTATTAGAGTTTGGACAAAAGAAGACATAAACAGGGTCACACAATGGGTGAACCCCCGATTGAAGAGTTTCTTTGTAACGGCGGTGGCCAGGACCTCGTTTACCGCTAATCTCTTAATCCTTCGTGTTCCCGGTCGACTTTGCCTCTTCCCCACACGCATCCATCGTCTATCAGCGACACCGTGCAGCACATAATCTGCTGACAGCTGCCTTGTATACTGACAATAACAGTCCGCTCCGTTGCATCACCTGGGAGGATACGGGTCGTAATCTGCTTTAAAATATTGCTTTATGCAAGTAATTGATTCATGATCCATTTATTACTGCAGTGAACTTTGTATTACTACCACACGAAGTTTATTGCCATCCTAAAAATGTATTTTGTGTTGCATATTACGTTACTGTTTCTTGTGTTGAGTCTAGATACTTAGTATATCAAAATTGTTTCAATTTGGCTTTGCTTCCGAAATTTCTTCGGCCAGTCACACACGAACGAATTCTATGAAGCATGTGTTCCAACCGAGTAATAAAGGCCCCTTGTAACGGCCGAACGTGTTGTTTTCGAAAACAATTCAAAAACACACGCTGTTATTGTTGGCAATCCGAATTACATTATTGTACGTGGAACTTATTAAGAGCACTGGGTGGAGAGCAGCAAGCTTAACCCCATACTTGTTTCGCGTTTTTCGCTCGGATGACTTCCTTTCATTTTAATGGAAACCAAAACAATGGCGTTGTCACCATTCAACGATCGTTGTTATGCAATTAATTTAAATAAATATGCGCGCATTCAAATGCGTTTTGTCCACGCACGTGGCTTAATTTGATTGTGATTTAGAAACAGGAACGGGCGTGTGCAGTGTCAGAACGATTATGTCATATTATTGAGCTCACCTCAGGTATACCAATTGTATTTAAGTCAATTTTGAAATTAAATTTTTGACAAACCTATGAGTCATGGTCAGTCATGACTGAACCTTTACCATGGCCAGTCCAGAATAGAAAGAGGGTGAAGCTAGCCGGCTAAGGATAAAAATATCGCAGGACACATAATTAGACAGATGTTTTCTGGGATACAGAAAAACGGAAGCCCTCAAATAAAAGGAAAAGATCACACAAAGTGAACGTATTAAATTGTAAGGTTACCAAATCTGCACGTTTACCAAAACTACCACTAACAAGGAAGAATCATGCAAAGAATGATGTTAAAAGTGAAACTGGCTAGCAAAGAAAGAGAAATACTTGACTAAAGTAATAACAAACTTAAATGAGGCCTTGCAGGATAAGGCAATGCTTTTGTTTCAACTCAAAACGCAGAGCAAACGGAGGGTCTCAAATGAAAGTGAAGACCTGAACAGGACATCTATGGATAAAGATATCCTTTTATTGCATTGCATTATTTTAAAACGAAAGGAGTTTTTCAAGGGGAAAGGAAAATATATGCTGTTTTAAAATTTCCTAATAATAGATGCAATCAAGCTAAATTTCTTAAAAATATAAATTCATTTTAATATTTTGCATTCAAGGCATAACATGCATTAACTTTCATTTGCTATAAAAGAATTTAGTTTAATTCACCATCAACCAAAGATTTCATGAACTCCTTTTAACTTATGAGTGTGTGTGTGTGTACTGAAGATGGCAGCATAGCTGCCGAAATACGTCCGTACGGATAAAAATTAATTGTGGTATGCGAGCATTTCTTATTTTTAGTTTAACCTTATTCTTGATGATTCTTTTGCAATTTTAATGTTAAGTTAATGAACTACTGTATAAAATTAATGAATTTTACTTACCTGTCACCAAGTTACCCAACAAACTGTCCAGTTGCTTTACATGTTTCAAAAATGATGTTTTTTACAGTTTGTTTTAAACCTTTTCTACAGAGCAGGACCTTCTCCATTCAAACACCTTATTCTTTCGTATCAACAACTTCCATTTTTTTGCGAATTTTACATAGCTAACCAAAAAGTAGTACGTTGTAACAACGAAATTAGACCGAAACTAATAATAAATATAAAGAACCTTAAATATTTCTCTTCGCTTCCAAAAATTGAGCGCAACTGATTTGGCCACCATTCCTCGCATTAGAAATCACATCTTTACCAAGAATAGCTTGAATATTCGCTCCTTTATCAAGCAACAACTTTATTACATCAATATGACAATTCATCGATGCTTTCATTAGAGCTGTCTGGTGAGTACTATCTTGAATGTCTAAATTTGCACCTTTCTCCAAGAGAGCTTTTACATTATCAGTATGTCCAAATTCAGAAGCCAAAATTAAAGCAGTTTTTCCGTTGTCTATAACCGCGTCGACTTTTGCCCCTTTCTCGAGCAGTATCCGCAAAATTTCCGTGTTCCCTTTCCAAGCTGCTTTGATCAACGGAGTCTCCAGCCACCTATCACGAGACTCTATCTTTGCGCCCTTTTCTAATAATATTTTAACGCAATCCGTGCAATTGTTTTCACAAGCCAATAGCAATGCTGTCTTTTTGTGTTTTTGTACAGCGTCGATGTTAGCTCCGTTATCCAGTAATAGCTTTATTACCTCAGAGTGTCCTTTTGTGGCGGCCTTCATTAAAGCCGTTTCTTCCAGCTTATCCTTCAGATTAACATCCGCACCAGCACCTAATAAGGCCTTCACATTTCCAACTTGTCCATATTCCGATGCTAAAATCAGTGCGGTCTTTTTATTATCCTTAATAGCATTGACGTTTGCCCCTTTTTTAAGTAGTAACTTTAATATTTCAGTGTGTCCTTCGTAAGCGACTGTAATCAGAGGTGTTTCCTCCCAATCATCACGACAATCTATGGTTGCAATTTCGTCTATTAAGATTGTAACGCAATTAAAATAACCTTTTTCAGCTGCTAGTGCGAGAGCAGTTTTTTTACGTTCTTGGACGGCGTCAATGCTAGCTCCGCTCTCTAATAAAAGTTGCAGTATTTCAGCGTATCCATTCCTGGCTGCCTTCATTAGAGCTGTTTCGTGCAACTGGTCTTTTGAATCTATATTAGCATCTGCGTTCAAGAGTGCCTTAACATTTCTAACATAGCCGTACTCCGACCCCAAAATCAGTGCGGTTTTTCCGTTGTCTTTAACTATGTCTAATTTGGCTCCCCTTGAGACTAAAAGTTCCAATATCTCCGCGTATCTTCTATTAGCAGCTGATATCAAAGCAGTCTGCTCCCACTCACCCTGGACATCTATGCTTGCACCGTAATCCAACAAAGTCTGTACGCAGGTGAGATGTCCGGACTTCGAAGCTAACGTCAAGGCACTGTCATCTTTGTTATTTACCAAATTAATCTTTGCCCCTCTCTTAAGCAAAACTTGCACAATTTCAGAGTGTCCTTTCGAAGCGGCTTTCATCAAAGGCGTCTCGCCCAGTCTATCTTGACTGTCCATGTCAGCACCTTTTCGCATTAAGGCCTTTACGTTATACACATTCCCACTTCCCGCTGCTAGAATCAAACTGTTCGTCCCGTCGCTTTTAGTTGCATTTAAATCGGCACCCCTCACAAGTAAAGGCCTTAAAACTTTGGCGTGACCTTTCAGGGCCGCCTTCATCAAAGCTGTCTCCCCCGAATTATCCATCGCGTTAATATTAGCACCCGCGACTAATAGCACTTTCACACAATCAGCGTGTCCATATTCCGCGCTTAGAATTAAAGCCGTTTTCTTATTGTCTTTCACCGCGTTGACGTCAGCTCCATGGTCTAGTAACACTCGTAATGCTTTGACCTGTCCTTTCAGAGCTGCTTTCAGCAAGGGAGTTTGTCTCCATAGATCCCGTTGTTCGATATCAACGCCCTTCTTGAGTAAAACCTTCAAGATATCAACATGTCCGTTTTCGGCTGCTAAAATCAATGAAGTCTTATTGTTTTCTTCAAAAGCGTTAACATCAGCGCCCTTGTCGATTAGAAGTTGAACTACAACGTCATGGCCGTTCCTAATTGCTAAGATTAAGGCCTGATTGTTTAAATCAGCACCCCTATTTAACAACTCCCGTACGATGTTGAAGTGACCATTTTCAGAAGCCATAATCAACGGTGTTTTTTTGTTCTTTGCAGTTTCATTTAAACTGGCTCCGCCTGCCATTAGTAGTTGAAGTATTTCAAGGAATCCTTTGGAGGCTGCTTTCATTAAAGCTGTTTCCTGCCATTTATCTCGGTTGTTAACTCTCGCGCCTTTATTTAACAGTTCTTTTACGTTTTCAGTATGTCCGTATTCTGAAGCTAGTATTAATGAGGTCTTTCCATCTATATTCCCAGCGTTGATGTTTGCTCCTGCGTTCAGTAGAAGTCTTAACGCAATGACATGTCCGTTGCAAGCTGCTTTCATTAAAGGCGTCTCTTGCAAGGCATCTCCATTGTTGACATTTGCCCGTTTGTTTATTAATAGTTTCAAACCATCGACGTGTCCGTCTTCCGATGTCAAAATAATTGCGGTTTTACCATCCTTTCTTTCTGCGTGTATGTCTGCCCCATTTTCCAATAAAAGTTTGATTATCTCAGCATGTCCTTTCTCGGCTGCTATAATCAAAGGTGTTTGTGACTCTTCATCTCGACTTTTAACGTCAGCACCCTCTTTCAACAACAGCACCACGCTGTTGATGTGGTTGTCCTCTGCCGCCAGAAACAAAGCAGTTTTCTTATTTTCCGTTTTTGCATCAACATTCGCTCCTCTGTCAAGTAAAAGGCGCATAATATCAGTGCGGTTTTTCATGGTTGCTTTTATCAAGGGTGTTTCCCTTCGGTCATCATTGCAATCCACGTTCACTCCTTTGTTCAGAAGGAGCTTCACAGCAAAGGTATAGCCTGAGTGAACTGCCCTGTGAAGTGCCATGCATTCGTTTCGTCCACTAGGATTCACCCCGTTGGTCAATAGAGCCTCCAAAATATCACATCGAAATTGCCGCACCGCTTCGACGAGGGGGCTGTCTTGATATTCTGGGTTGACTTTCATTTTTAATAAAATTTTTAATTTTTTCAGATCGTTTTTGGTCACTGCTTCGTACAGAGACTTTTCTAAGTTGACCGTTTCGGCAATGATAACTCCAAATACCTGTATGAAATAAAGGTACAAATTAAATTGCAATTATAAATAAGTTGTTACATTAATAACTGTCACAATTGATGTTTATTGAAAATAAAATATAATAGTAGTTGCTAGCTATGGCTGTTGTTGCTGCTGCAACAATGCTACTAATTTAAAACAGACAACAAATACTAACCAAAAGAAGACTCGTTTGTGCTAATAAATTACAGAGAGACGAACAAGAAAATGATCATTTTCTTTGAGCTACAGTCCCCAGAAGCAGTGACCGAGAAATGAAAAAGAAAAAGAGAAGCAGAGCAGGCAGTTAAGGTTGCGTAAAAAAAATTTATTGAAATGAATTTATTTGATACAAATTGACGCCTTTTGATTTTCTGTTGTTTTACTAAGAGTGTGCGCCGACGCTTAAAAGATATTTAACACAACTGTAATTTCCTGATTTGATTGCAAGAGAAAGTGGACGGTCTCCTGCTGGATTAACTGCATTGACCTGGGCTCCATTTTCGACCAATAATTTCAAAATCTCCAGATGACCATTGGAAGCTGCGATCATCAAGGGAGTTTGCCCGTATGCATCTTTGGAATCGGCAAGTGCACCTCTAGATAACAGAATTTTGACCACATCAGTATGTCCTTTCCTCACTGCTAAACTCAAAGCTGTATGATTATCCTCCTTGTACGCATTCACGTCAGCTCCTCTGTCGAGTAACTCGAGTACTTTATCAGCACGTCCATTCCAAGCCACTTCCAATAAAGGCGTTTCCTCTGTGGCATCCCGACATTCTAAATTAGCACCTTTGTTAAGTAAAGCCGTAATCATATCACCATGGTTATATATCGTGGCTAATCCCAAGGCAGAATCTTTATGAAAATTCGCGGCGTTAATGTCGGCACCCTTGGCCAATAACTGCTCGGCAATTTTAACGTAACCTTTCTTCGCAGCTTTTAATAACGCGGTCTCTTGCATATCATCGCGCAAATCAACACTGGCACCTTTGTTTAGCAATGCAGCGACGCACTCGTCCCTTCCATACTCGGCTGCTAAATTTAATGCAGTTTTTCTATTGTCCTTAATCGCATCAATTTCCGCTCCTCTTTCAAGTAACAACTGCAAAACCTCCACGTGTCCTTTCCAGGCGGCCTCCATTAAAGGCGTTTCTTTCAGGTTATCCCTACAATCGACGTGGAGGCCTTTATTTAATAAAGCAATGACGCTCTCGACGTGTCCATTTTGCGACGCTAAAGCAAGAGCGTTCTCTCCGTCTCCATTGCTTGCACGGACATCAGCGCCGTTTGCCATTAATTCTCGTAAGATCTCCACGCGCCCATTGATAGCTGCTTTCATTAAAGGCGTTTCTTGATTGCTATCTTGAACATTGATGAGAGCACCTTTACTTAACAGCACCTTCACGCTGTTTAAGTTTCCGTTTTCCGAGGCTAAGATCAACGGAGTCTTTTTATTAAGTTTGACGGCATTAACGTCAGCCCCTTGGATAAGTAAAACCTGCAGTACATCACTGTGACCTCCCCAAGCGGCTTCCATTAAAGGCGTTTCTTCTTGCGCATCTCGACTGTTAACATCAGCACCTTTGTTTAATAAAACTAAGACGCATTCGACGTGTCCATACATGGCAGCTTTCATCAAGGGAGTTTCTCCAGCATCATCTCTACTGTTGATGTCAGCACCTTGTTCTAGTAGTTTCTGCACGCACTCTACACATCCACATTCCGATGTGAATATCAAAGGAGTTTTCTTATTGGTTTTGACTGCGTTAACGTCGGCGCCATTGCGCAATAACATTTTTATGACCTCAGCATGTCCTTTCCAAGCAGCTTCCATTAAAGGTGTTTCTAATTCGTAATCTCGGGCATCAACTCTAGCCCCATTCTTCAACAAAACTGTAACAACTTTAACATGCCCGTTCATCGCAGCTAGTGCCAAGGCTGTCTCTCGATGTTCGTTAACAACATCGACACCAGCCACTTTGTTTAGTAAAAGTTGCACTATGTCAACATGTCCGTTTATGGTCGCTTGCAAGAATGCACTGTCGTAAAATCCGTCCCAAATGTAAGTACTCGGGTGTAATAAAAGTATCTTTGCGCAATGAAAATGTCCGTATTCTGAGGCTAAAGTCAAAGTATTTTTATTTTCATTATTCGTAGCGCCGATATACGCTCCTTTTTCGAGTAGAATCTGTAGTACTGGCTCGTGTCCTTTCCAGGCAGCCTTCATTAAAGGCGTTTCATATTCATCATCTTCAGCATTAATATTGGCTCCTTTGCCTAACAGTTCCTTCACGATGTTAACGTGGCCATTTTCCGAGGCCCTGATAAGAGGAGTTTTCTGATTTTCGTCTTTGCATTCGACATCAGCACCTGCAGACAATAACAATCTTACACCTTCAACGTTACCCACTTGCGACGCCCAATGAAGGGCTGTGTACTTATTCTGCCCAGTGGCTTCTAAGAGTGCCCCTTTATTTAGCAGCACCTTCAAAATGTCATTTCGCGATGTCTGCGCTGCTATGGCCAGTGGACGATTTTTGTCATCGTCTTGATATTCCGTACTGACGTTCAAGTTAGCTAGAAGTGTAATTGTCTTTAGGTCACCCTTCTTAACTGCGGCGTAAAGAACTTTGTCTAAGGACGTTACTTCAGCTGTGATGGCCCCAAATACCTGTTCGAAGCAATAAAAATAATGAGCAATGAGAACTGAGCGCCAAAAAAGAATATTTTTCCTAGCAGATACTATGTGGATAGGAAGACTCTTAATAAATCCAATAAATTAATGGCGCACGCAGATTATATAAAACAAATTATCTTAGTTTAAATTTCCAAAGTTTTTGATAATGGACAATGGTATAGTTCTTAACACCGAACCTTGTTATGGGATTTTAATTAAATGGGAGAAAACATTTTCAAGATATAGCAGCTTTTTTTAATCAACATTGCTAATAAGAGATCAAAACTCAAGATTCCTGATTTAGGCTGAAGTGAAGAATGGAGAAGAAATTTATACATCAAAAAAAAATCTAAAACTGATTGTCAAGGGCCTGTCCTCTCGTAGAGTGAAAACTAATAGAGAAAAGTGAACGAAATTTGTTTCAAACTAGAAGAAGAAAAACACTTTAAGGGAAACGATCAACAGTAGTCTCATACAACTCATTTTAGAGAGAAGAAGAAGAGCACTACAAACGGAGAAAATTTTCCAGACAAGAAAAATGGAAAAGAACAACAGACGAAATAACAATAACAAAGGAGAAAATAACCAAGAAGCGTTTAAATTATAGAGTCTTAAATCATTGAAATATTAGAATAAAAAATAAGAAGAGTCACAGTTTAACTGGAAACCATAGAAAAGACAGACAACCTTCAAATTAATCTCTCTATTGAAATTTTAAAATTGAAGATAAAGTTTTGGGAAAAAATGAATTTCCTAGCACCACAAAATTATTTTCCTCAATCACTACTTTTCCAAACAGAAAATATTGAAAAGAACAAATTAGCCGTAGTCTTGATAGCCCGTCTTCTTCTTTCTCTACCGAATTTAGCAAGATGAAAGCACAATAAAAAGAAGATGGGATGAAGCAAAAGTAAAAAGAAAAGGGAACAAAGAAAACTTGATTCAAAATAAAATTTGAATAATCGAAGAAAACAGGGGAAAGCAGCACATAAAAGAAGAAAAAGTAGAAGACGTAATACAGTTCCACGAGAAGCCACAGCCAATATGGACAACGGACACGAATCGCGTTGAAGTTACTTTATTATAAAATAATTCCGAACAGAGAATTTAGGAATTTTCTTTCCTAGCTTCACAAAATGAAGAAGAAAATGGCAGGAAGGTTTGGAAAAAGCAGGTCGTGAAAGTCTAGTGATATATGGTAATGAAATGCATCGAAAAAGAATTAAGGAAAAGTATAAATTTGAAAAATCGAGGAAATTGAAGAATCATAGACATCTTACATTTGGTATTTTTTAAGATGCACCAAACGATTGCGAAATCTTCAAATATTACTCAATATTTCCGCGATTGACAATTTTCTTCCTTGAAACTATGGAGCAGTTCAGAAATTGTGTAGAAATTTACGAAAGAAGATTTTCTTGTTTTTAAAACTGCTTCAATAGAGCCTTGACATCCCCAATAACTTACCTCAAGGTCTTGCACTCTTTTCACCAAGTTCGAAAACTGAGGTGAATTATTCACGGCATCGTTTACTATTCTTTGTGTATCCGTCGCTAAATTATTCGGTTTCTAAAACCAAATTAAAACTGAAATATGTTACTTACAAACGAAGGGAATTACCTGAACTTCCTCCGAAACTTTGGAAAATTCTTTGAATTTGACTTCCAAATTGTTGAGTTTGTTTTCCAATTGCGCCATCAGTTCTTGTTGCTTCTAAAATCAGAAATCATTTAAACATTGACGTTCTTCCGTCTCGCATTTACTTATTTATTTTGCTAGCAAGAAATTTTCGTATTTTAATCAACCTATTTGAAGGACACTGTTTATAAGTATTATTTACTCTAAGATCTGAGATCGTAAAATTTTCTTTCTGTTTGAAATGTTATCTTCTTGATTTCTATAAAACTTTAATATTAGTAATAATAATAGTAACCGCTGATTTTAAGCAACTTTAATTTAGTTCTAATTCCGATAGTATGCCGTGGCGAAGCTGAAAGAAAAAAATGAGTTTTGAATCGCGTAACAATAATACCAACCTCGACTTGGCTGGCAATCCCCGAAAGATTTTGTATTTTTTTGAGTTCCGAGTCTGCCGAATGCAATTTCTCTTCTAATTCCGGCAGTTTAGCATCTAATAACTGAAAATGAAAAAAATGTAAATAATAAGAAATAATTAAAAGAAAGAAATTGAATTGTACCACGTTCACTGCATTTACAAGAAAGAGAAAGACAGTTTTTCTTTTAAGAAAAATTTCTCTTACAAATTTATTTTAAAAATACAGAACGCCAGCCTATGTATTAAAAAAAATAGTGTCATCCACCTGCTAATATTCAAATGGAAGGTTGGTGGATACGCTTTGCTTACTACTTGGGAGAGTTTAAATTATGCAAATTTATTTCCAGAAAACTTTTTAAGACAAAAAAATATTCATTTGCCATTCCTTTCAAGTAATACTTACCTCTATCTGACGAAACACGTTTGTAAAATTCGCACGCTTTTTTAACTCGCTGTTAATAAGGACTATTTTTTCTTCTACTTCAGATATTCTGCTACCTTGCAACTGAAAAAGTGAAACAGAAAGAAATTACTATTAAACAACGCACATCTTGAAAGAAATAAATATGTTTTATAATTCGTTACTTACTGTTGCAGCTCTGCATAATTTAAAATGATTCTCAACTGTCTTATACAGGCTGTTACCGAACTTGAGTTATTTATTGAATTCACGAAGAAAACTAAATGAATTAAACCCAATTTAACATAACGAAGTTTCTTTATTATTCCTGTTTACGTTTGTTATTTAACAAACTCGCTTTGTGTGAAATTACTTTCAGAGCGTAAATATTTTTTTTATAATACTTTGCGGCCCGTATTCGCAAACGTTGATTAATTTCGTCGATAGATTTGTTAAAGGCAAAGTTAATCACTCGTTAAACTTAATCGATGCTTGTAAATTTTTATACGTACTTTCAGCTCCTGGTCGACTTGCATCCCTCGTTTCTTTCGCTTCAAAGTTGTACTGACTCCAACCGAATCATGCTGAAAAGAATTCAGTTTGTATTTTATTTATTTTATTTTTGTATTTTAAATAATTATTCCACATTAAAATTTATAATCTCCATAGCAATTATAATTGCTTGTATTAGAAGGGCTATACCCAGTTTGTTAAACATTAGTGATCAACCAAATCGATACCACCCGAAAATTTTGTGGATTTATCGATTTGGTGGGGTGTTAAGTATGCCTTATTTACCAGAAGTCGTTGATTCGTTTCTAAACTTAAATGCCGCTCCAGTTTCTCCTCTACCGAACTCAACCTCTCTTCCAGTTGATTAAATTTACCTTGCAACTGAAAGTTTGAACGTGAAGCCCATGAAGAAATTTGATTATTTACGAGTACATACCCGTTCGGAATTAAAAATGGAAAAAACAGCAAAAACGAGCACGGTTGTCGTTAAGAGCTTCCACGCGAAGCTCTCTTTCGTCTGGAACGAATAAAATTTCAGAATGAATTTGAATCAATCCAATTCAATAATTAAATAAAATAAATTTTTTATTTGCATTATTAAAAATGAGTTAAAAAAGAGTGATTAATTAAATTAATATTATTGCAATTTATTTAAGTCATTCAGTAAAGTTAGTTCGCAACGAAAAACGAATAGTAAAAATTAATAGAGCAAACAGCACAAAGGTAAGTTTATTAAAAATAAGAAGTATATGATTTTTGCAGTAAAAATAGAACACTTATGCTCCTTTATGTCACACAAGATATACTTCGTTCCATTTGGGTATGCGTTTAAATCATAAAACCCTTGTGTTGAGAAGACACACGATTCATATTACCGGTCTCTTTCTGTATCATGCAATTTCTATGCCAGGCAGCCTATTCTGTGCGTCGGCCGCTCATGTCGCAATAGGGATTTGCGAATTTACATTTTATGACTCAGACGCATATCAAAATGGAACGAAGTATAGATACGATTTCATTGATCTTAGAATTATTTGAATTTCTATGAAATATTTTTTTTAATATACGTGACGCATTATGACGATGTATTCTATTTGCTTAATATTTAAAACACGCTAATTGAAAATGATGAATTACTTACATCTTTTCTCGAAACGTCGCGATCTAGTGTGTTCTTCATGATGTCGGCTGGTTGTCTACTTTCCACCACATTTATCTACTTGTTCTCTATTTTGTAAAATTATTTTCAAATTAAACTGTTAGTCTGTTAAATTCAACTATAAATTGAACCCCTTTTTGCAGCAAGGAAATATAATTTCAAGGAAGAAACTAGAAACAATTGAAATTGTCTGTTTAGATTTATCCATAGGCATTAGTAAAGTACAGTTTCTTTTTAAAACAATTGACAGAGATATCATTTATTTGTTATTTAATTAAAAAACAATTTTCTAAGACAAATGTGATGCTTGGAAATTCGTATCCAATTGTGCGTTGCACAATTACATTTTTCAAAGTAAAAGCTTACTTTTGCCTTAAAATTTCTAAGGTTACCTTATGTCATAAATCAAATTTTAAATTTGGATATTATACTAATTATTGGTTATCAATCTGATAGATTTCTCTATAAAAATTCCTTTGAAGCGAACCTTAATTGAGAAGCCCCAAGTCGCAACTATGCAACAGCATTTAAGTTTAGGGTGACACTTTGCTTAGATAAGTTAGACTTTGGCTTAGCCTAATGATGCAAGCATAAGTGCATTTGTTTTTCCGAACGATATTAAATTAAACAATGTTTACCTAAAAATTCACAATTCGCTTTCTTTACGCAGAGCAAGCACCATCACGTTATTCTTTAATCACTTTATAGACGTCTTCAAGTTATAATTTAGCACGTTATCATAAATTCCGTCTCTTTCCATAACATTTAAGGTCAATGATAAGTGTTAAATAGAACAAACAAAATATTGAACCGTACTTTCCACTTATGGAAGCCATGTGGATAGTTACATGGGATATACCCACCTAAGCCGAGCGTCCACTTGGTTCATAAAACGACGCGGAGCGGTGCGGCGCAGTGCAGAGTATAAGGAGAGGTTCGTCCGCTACAAACGCGGCGAATATATTTTTTTTCCAGAAATTATGATCAACATTTACAAAGAAAACTAAAAAGCTGTATTAAGCTATATTAAACCAGGATTAACAATAAATATTAAGAACCTTAAATATTTGTTTTCGCTTCCAGAAATTGAACGCAGCTGGTATGACCATTTTTTCTGGCATTAGAAACCACGTCTTCACCAATAATTTCTTGAATAGTCGCTCCTTCATCAAGCAACAATTTTATTACATCAATATGACAATTCATTGATGCTTTCATTAGAGCTGTCTGGTGAGTACTATCTTCAATGTCTAAATTTGCACCTTTCTCCAAGAGAGCTTTTACATTATCAGTATGTCCAAACTCAGAAGTCAAAATTAAAGCAGTTTTTCCGCTGTCTTCAACCGCGTCGACTTTTGCCCCTTTCTCGAGCAGTACCCGCAAAATTTCCGTGTTTCCTTTCCAAGCTGCTTTGATCAATGGAGTCTCCAGCCATCTATCACGGGACTCTATCTTTGCGCCCTTTTCTAATAATATTTTAACGCAATCCGTGCAACTGTTTTCACAAGCCAATAGCAACGCTGTCTTTTTGTGTTCTTGTACAGCGTCGATGTTAGCTCCGTTATCCAGTAATAGTTTTATTACCTCAGAGTGTCCTTTTGTGGCGGCCTTCATCAAAGCCGTTTCTTCCAGCTTATCCTTCAGATTCGCATCCGCACCAGCATCCAATAAGGCCTTCACATTTCCAACATGTCCATACTCCGATGCTAAAATCAGTGCAGTCTTTTTATTATCCTTAATAGCATTGACGTCTGCCCCTTTTTCAATCAGTAGCTTTAATATTTCAGTGTGTCCTTTGTATGCAACCATAATCAGAGGTGTGTCTCCCCATTGATCGCGACAATCTATTCTTGCACCTTCGTTTATTAAAATTGTAACGGACTTAATATAACCTCTTGTAGATGCTAATATCAGTGCAGTCTCATTACTTTCTCGAACGGCTTCAATATCAGCTCCGCTATTTAATAAAAGTTGCAATATATCAGCGTGTCCATATAAGGCTGCCTTTATTAAAGCTGTTTCTTGCCATTTGTCTTTTGAATCTATATTAGCACCCGCATTCAAGAGCGCTTTCACATTTTCAATTTGGCCGTACTCTGCCGCTAAAATCAGCGCGGTCTTTTTAGTATCCTTAACAGCATTGATGTCTGCTCCTTTTTCCATCAGTAACTTCAGTATTTCAGTATGTCCTTTGTAAGCAGCTCCCATCAGCGGTGTTTCTCCCCATTGATCGCGACAATCTATTGATGCACCTTCGTTTATTAAGATTTTAACGCACTTAATCCAACCTTTTTCGGATGCTAATTTCAGCGCTGTCTCATTACGTTCTCGAACAGCTTCAATGTCAGCTCCGCTGTTTAATAATAGTTGCAGTACTTCATCGTGTCCATATAAAGCTGCCTTTATTAAAGCTGTTTCTTGCCACATGTCTTTTGAATTTATATTAGCATGCGCGTTCAAGAGCACTTGTACATTTTCAATATGACCATACTCTGCAGCTAAAATAAGGGCAGTCTTTTTACTATTCTCAATAGCATTAATGTCTGCTCCTTTTTCCATCAGTAACCTCAAGATTTCAGTGCATCCTTTGTAAGCAGCTTTCATCAGAGGTGTTCCTCCCGATTGATCACGACAGTCTATTGTTGCACCTTCGTTTATTAAGATTTTAACGCACTCAACACAACCTTTTCCGGATGCTAATATCAGTGCAGTCTCATTGCGTTCTCGAACAGCTTCAATGTTAGCTCCGTTATCTAATAATAGTTGAAGTATTTGAGTGTGTCCATATAAGGCGGCCTTAATCAAAGCTGTTTCTTGCCACTTGTCCTTTAATTCGATGTTAGCACTTGCGTCCAAGAGAGCTTTCACAATATCAATACGGCCGTACTCTGCCGCTAAAATCAGTGCGCTTTTTCCGTTGTTTTTAACTAAGTCTAACTCGGCTCCCCTTGCGAGTAAAAGTTCTAAAATCTCCGCGTGACCTTTATCGGCAGCTGATATCAAAGCTGTGTGTTTCCACTGGCCTTGTATATCTGTGTTTGCATCGTAATCCAACAAAGTCTTTACGCAGGTGAGGTGTCCGGATTTTGAAGCTAACACAAGGGCGCTATCATTTTCTTTGCTTAGCATGTTAACCTTTGCCCCTCTCTTAAGCAAAACCTGCACGACTTCAGAATGTCCTCTTCTAGCAGCTTTCATCAAAGGCGTCTCGCCTAGTACATCTCGACTATCCACCTCTGCACCTTTCCTCAGTAAAGACTTTACGTTATCCACATTCCCATTTTCCGCTGCTAGAATCAAACTGTTCGCCCCATTGCTTTTAGTTGCATTTAAATCGGCACCTCTAACGAGTAAATACCGCAAAACTTCGGCGTGACCTTTCACGACCGCCTTCATCAAAGCTGTCTCCCCCGAATCATCCCGCGCGTTAATATTAGCACCCCTGTTTAACAAAAGTTTCACGCTATCAGTGTATCCGTACTCCGCGCTCAAAATCAAAGCTGTTTTGTTATTGGCTTTCACAGCGTTAACATCGACTCCTTGGTCTAGTAATAATCGTAAGGTTTCGGCTTTTAGTGTTGCTTTTAGCGAAGTATTTTGACCCCATTGCACCATTTCAACGACCTTTTTGTGTAAAACCTTCAAGTCTTCGGTTGCGAATTTATTATTTTTTTCAAACCCGTTAGTATCGATGAGAAGTTGAGCTATATCATCATGACCTTTCCAAACTGCTAAGATTAAAGCTAGCTCATTTAAATTCGCATCTCTATTTAACAACTCGCTTACGATGTTAATGTGCCCATTTTCAGAAGCCATAATCAATGGCGTTTTTTTGTTCGTTGCAATTTCATTTAAATTGGCTCCTTCTGACATCAGTAGTTGAAGTATTTCAAGGAATCCTTTGGAGGCTGCTTTCATTAAAGCTGTTTCTTGCCATTTATCTCGATTGTTAACTTCTGCGCCTTTACTTAAGAGTTCTTTTACATTTTCAGTATGTCCGTATTCTGAAGCTAGTATTAATGAGGTCTTTCCATCCATATTCCCAGCGTTGATGTTTGCTCCTGCATTCAGCAGAAGTCTTAACGCAATAACGTGTCCGTTGCAGGCTGCTTTTATTAAAGGCGTCTCTTGCAAGGCATCTCCATTGTTGACATTTGCCCGTTTGTTTATTAATAGTTTCAAACTATCTACGTGTCCGTGTTCCGATGTCAAAATAATTGCGGTTTTACCATCTTTTCTTTCTGCGTGTATGTCTGCCCCATTTTCCAATAAAAGTTTGATTATCTCAACATGTCCTTTCTCGGCTGCTATAATCAAAGGTGTTTGTGACTCTTCATCTCGACTATTAACGTCAGCACCCTCTTTCAATAACAGCACCGTACTGTTGATGTGGTTGTCCTCTGCTGCCAGAAATAAAGCAGTTTTTTTATTTTCTGTTTTTGCTTCAACATTCGCTCCTCTGTCAAGTAAAAGGCGCATAATATCAGTATGGTTTTTCCTGGTTGCTTTCATCAAGGGTGTTTCCCATCGATCATCATTGCAATCCGCGTTCACTCCTTTGTTCAGAAGGAGCTTCACAGCAAAGGTATAGCCTGAGTGAACTGCCCTGTGAAGTGCTGTGCATTCGTTTCGTCCGACAGGATTAACCCCGTTGGCCAATAGAGCCTCCAAAATATCACTTCTGGACTGCTGTACCGCTTCAACAAGAGGACTATCTTGGTATTCTAGGCTGACCTTCATTTTTAATAAAATTTTTAATTTTTGCAAGTCGTCCTTGACCACCGCTTCGTATAGATATTTTTCCATGTTGACCGTTTCGGCTACGATAACCCCAAATACCTGTAGGAAATAAAATTAAATTATGAATAAGTAGATATATCAGAATACTGAGAAGGTAAAGACTGACCACGACGAAACCTTGCTTTAAATCTAATTAATTCAAAAGCCCCAAAAAGACACATTTCAACCACAATTTACTTTTGTGGCTTAATAATTTTCATCCACGACTGCTTGGATGAGAATCTATTATGACATTCATCTGAATTAATGAAGTTTATTATCATACTGAGTGTGGTAATGAAATCATTAACAAACTCAGGTTTTTTCAATTAGTTAACTTCAGTGTAACCTTCGCATTTTGAAGAACTCACCTCAAGATCTTGCACTCTTTTAAACAAATTCGAAAACTGAATTGAATTATTTATGGCGTCGTATACTATTTTTCGTGTATCCGTGGTTAGATTATTCGGTTTCTGAAACAAAATTAATACAATAAATACCTACAGGTATTGCATAGAAATAACCAAAATTGCCTGAAGATTTTCGAGTTTATCTGTTACTTTCGAAAACTCTTTGTGTCGTTCTTCTAGATTGCTGAGTTTCTTTTCCATTTGCTCCATTAGTTCTTGCCCTTTCTAAAAAATTAGATTAAAAATGTTATTTTTGTCAAATAATAATACTAATAGTAAAAGTTGATTTTAAGCAACATGAATTTTAACAAATGAAAAAAGTTGTTCAGATTCAAGAAGATAACAAAAATTAAACAAAGAGAGAAGCGCTTGATAGAAGAAATGCGTTCAAGAGGAATTGCATAAAATATCAAAGAATTTGACCAGTTTATTTTGTGTCATTTAAAAAAAAATGTACTACCTGGGTTTGTTTAAGTAACTCGCCCTCTACAGAACCTAATCTTTCTTCTAGCCTTGATAGTTTATCGGGATGAACCTGAAAGTGATAATTTTAAAATGAAAATATTTCGTAAAGCGAATTTTTGAACTGTGATACAGTAACACTGGCCTCGACTCGATTGATAATCTCCGATAGGTTTTGTACTTTTTTGAGTTCCGTGCCTACCGAAAGTAGTTTCTTATCTAATACTGATAGTTTAGCGTCTAAAACCTAAAAATGAAGAAAATATAACCGACTTAAAAATAATAATGAAATAATAAAAATAATTGAAACATTGGCTTGCATCATCTCAAAGATGTAGGAAGAATTAATAGAATTATCACTGAGGACCTCCAGGGAATGCATTGCATATTACTTTTCTGTCCAGTTGTGCCTCCTCCACAGGGGGGCAATCGATCGTTTATAAATTCAATACTAAAGTCTCCAACAAATAGTTCCGAATATATCTAAATTCGTATGCACCGGCCGCAGCTGATGACTAAATCGCTACTCCACTGCGTCCTTACTACGCCACTGCTTCAGGGATACCTACCTCTAACTGCCGAGATACATTTGTAAAGTGTGCATGCTTTTGTAACTCGCTGTTAATAAAGTGTATTTTTTCTTCTATTTCAACTATCTTGCTATTTTGCAACTGAAAAAATGGAACAATAAGAAATTACATAGTATGAAACAACGCATATGTAAAAAATAATGTATTACATTTCATCATGAGCGTAGCTCTACATACTTTTAATATATTATATTCTCAGCTATAGAGTACTACCGAACTTGGATCGTTTATTGAATTTGCAAAGAGTATTTGTAATACATTCGTAGCTTAGCTTTCTATTGTCAATCCACCATGAACTCATGAAATCAGTTTAGTTGGTGTGAAATTGCTTTCAGAGCGTAAATAAGTATTCTTTTGTTTTACTTTATGACGCAAGTATGTATTAAGAAATAAAATTTTGTACATACTTTTATTTCTTGGTTGACAACATCCACTTGCTCTTTGATTTCATTAATTTGGGGGGCTTCCCGCTTCTTTCGTTTCAAATACATACTTTCTCGAACTGAATCGAGCTGGAAAAGTTTCATTTTATTAAACTTTTCATGCACTTGCACTTAATAAATTGACACCACTAACTCTTATTTATCAATTTGGTTGAGCGCGACTGTACCTTACGTATCAAAAGTCGTTGATCTGTTTCTGAACTTAAATGCCGTTCAAGTTTTTCTTCTACCGAGCCCAACCTCTCCTGTAGTTGGATAAATCGTCCTTGCAACTGAAAGTTGAATACAAAGCCTATGAAGAATTCATTTGTTATTTAGAGTATACATACCCGATCAGAATTAAAAATCGAAAGAACAGCAAAAATAAGCGCGGTTGTTGTTAAGAGTATCCATGCGAAATTCTGAAAGTAATTAAATTTTACTTTTCTGCACTGTCGTACCGGTAGACAATAAGAGAGGTACTCCGACGAAGCCGGCTACGCAATAAGATCGGTAACGTTCGAGTGTAAGACAAATTCTCGATCCGTTTGGCAACGTCTCGCTTTGTGCCTTCTCCCTCGCACAGTGACTCTTACTTTCGCCTGCCGTGCCCGAATGCGTCGTCGGAACACCTCCATATCTTTCACTTACACTTTTTCTCGAAATACCAGGATCTATCGTGTCTTTCATGATGCTGTCTGGCTGTTCTGTAAATGATTACATATTTAAAATTATTATCGAATTAAAAGAATGAAATCGTGAGTTCCTTAAACTAAGCTGTAATTAACAGTTTTACTAGAAGTGTAGTTTGGAAATTAACATAATACGCGGAGTATTACATTTAGGTCGAGAATTTTGAACTTTTCAGAATACAATAGCTACAATATATTCTCTCTCTACTTTGTTTATATCTGCATTAACACGAGGCGATAAGTTTCCGCCTTTTTTTATATTTGATAGCCAATTTTATTCCAGAAAACAGTTACAATTAGGACACCAAATCTGTAAAATATTTTATTGTTTTGATCCAAGCCACCACTATATAAAATTATTTCACTTGAGACACTCTGTATTTCTTCCATATGTTTCCTATTTTTTTTTTTTATTTCTAAGTAACATTTTCGTTTAATTTTTTTAGATTAACTATTTGTAATAAAGAATTATAACTGTAGAGGTAATCACTAATAGAAATTTTATTTTCGATTAATTTCGACAGTTTTTTTTAGTTTTGTTTAACTGAACCTGTCAATTATTAACAATTTCTTTTTTAAGTTATTGTCAAATATATCGCCAATTCAGAAAGCACTTTCGAATAATGATTCTACTTACCTTACAGTTTTGAGCCAATGTGTTTTTCGAAAATGAACTTAAGTTAGACAATACTTACCTTTGCAATTCAATTTCTTTAAGTGGCATACACACTCAATTCATTCTTACAATAATTTGCAGACTTCACTTTCACACTGCTATAAATCATGTCTCTCCTTCCACATCACATTTAAGGACTTTGATAAATATTTTCAAACAAAAAAATATTGAAACTTGAGATTTGTCGCATAGGATGTATCATCTTAATAATGTTTACATAAATATTTTTTTATTAGAAAGATATCAGAGAGTAAGTTTTATCAGAGGGCTGTTTACAAAAGTGAAGTAAATCAAAGTCAATGCCGAAATTTGGAAATACCGTACACTGTGACATAAGGAAACTAATAAACAAAGTTATCTAGAAAGTATTTGATCATTGTTACTAAGATATAATATGCCGTGCCCCAGGTTACATCATGTTTGTGAGTTTATCCAATTTGCACGCCTCTGTTTTATAACGGCTGTTTTAAATCTGCAGCAAAAGACATCTTAGTATTGTAGAGCATTTGATCACTGTCTTCTCCTTGCCCTAAGTCTCGTTCAATTTCTTAATCAATTTAAATATTGTATCAAAAATTAAGTTGATTCAATAACTATCCGAAAAGAATAGAACGTGTTCTATCTCCAAAGTATATCTGCAACGCAAAAATGTCTTGTTCCGAATATTTACTGTAGAAATTGAACTAACCAAATAATAAGTTGTTGGAAATCGAGGGGAAAACTTTGAGAAAAGAAGGCGCAAAGAAAGAAAACCTAGATAACTGTTGGGACATAAAAACAGCACGAGCAAAGAGAGAGAGGAAGATTTAGAAGAATAATGGAAATTACTTGGTGCTCCTTTTTCTTCACTTTAAAATTGGAAAATAGGCAACCCATTCTACTCCTGCGAATTCAGTTATTTATTTAATAAGTCAGTTGTTTCTGATGTGATTGATAGGTTGCCTAAGCCAAAAATCTTCTAGATAAGAGAAAATTCAGCGACTTTTTTCGTTTGTCAATTTTGACTTTGTTTTCCGAGAAGCTAATTGCTCACAAGACTGACCCTTCAAGATATCCCCTTGGTAGGTAATTCCTAACTGGTTCAGTATGCAACGAACATCAATCAAGTGGCAATCATCACAGAATTTCCAAAAATTAAGAGTTTGATAAAAAAAATTCGACATACTAGGTTTTTCCCCCAAATATTGATCTCTTTTTAAATCGAACATGACAGGTTGGGAGGTTTTACCACCTTCGGCTTATTAACGGACGATTAGGAAAGAAAGAATAGTAAAGTAAAGAATAACGAAATTATTGTTGGGACATACGATGTATGAATGAATAAATGAAAAAAGAAGGACCCAAGAAATGATGGTAAAGGTAAAGAAAAAAATAAATATTAATACAGAGAGGGACGGACAAAGCAAGAGATACTGAACTTGAGGACAGAGAATATGAGGAATAGCAATGGTGTGGTGGCCTCTCCATACTGATATTTGATGGAAAATTTGTAAAAATTAAAAGATTAATAACAGCTTTCACGTATCACGTTATCACCAAGTTCTCTTCCAACATCAATCTCTTTTCAAATTGATCGTAACAGACTCAGAGATTTCGCCAAATTTAATCTGTTAACGGCACTTAAACTAACAAAGCAAAAGATAAAAAGTGTGGAAGGAAATTGTGGCACAAGTTCTGGGGTTCAAGAGTTGAAGGGGAAAAATGGCAAGACTACAAAGAAGAAAACAAGAATACCAAGATTAAAAAGAAGAAAAAATACCGAGAATACTCATGGAACATACGATATGG
Organism: Serrognathus titanus; assembly: GCA_039766575.1. Taxonomy (NCBI): domain Eukaryota; kingdom Metazoa; phylum Arthropoda; class Insecta; order Coleoptera; family Lucanidae; genus Serrognathus; species Serrognathus titanus. Next base: position 14,436,812 of record CM077911.1, on the reverse strand, counting down.
AATGTAGATTATGAAGGAAGAACCCAAGAAGTGATAGAAAAGCTGAACATTATGAAGAAGAACAAATGATGATGAAGTTGGGGACATGCTAATCCATGAAGATATCCATTGAACAACTCCTAATTGGCTGACAATATGCTGAACATCAATCACGTGGCAACATATTAACATTTAAGCTCGATGAAAAAATAACAAAATTTGACAAATCACGTCGTTCACAGCTTTCAGGCAAAATTGACCTTTTTTCTGGTCGTGAGGTTTTGTCACATTCGGATGAAAAACAAATGAAAAATCGACGAGCTTTAAAAATCAAAGACTAATAAGAAAAGGCAACTGTCACAAAAGTTAAGAACGGAAAAACTAAAGAAGAAGACTAAAAGAAACAAAAAAAAACTGTGATATAGTATGGACAAGAAACATGTGAAAAAGTTTTGAAAATCAAAGACGAAAGAAAACCGTAACAAATGTCTGAAACAAAAGAGCAAAGCTTTAAATCAGTAAAAAATGCATATGAAATCAAAGACTACAAAAAACCGAACACAGGAAAGATCACGAAGAAAATAAACTTACCAGACATCAAAAGCAAAAAGAAAATTGGAGGACTTACAAATCAAGAAACAAAACAAAAAAGAAAAGCCAACGATTCTTCCAGAAAACAAGAAAACTTGTCTTAATGAGCGTCAAACAAAGAAATAGAGAAAATTACAATAAATGAAGAAACAATAGTCTTTTGATTTTGAAACACATTCCGCCGGAAAACTTGCAATTTTCTTCAGTTTTTCATTCATTTTATTCCTTGCATTTCAATATTGTTCATCTGCTGTCCTTTGTTTTCTTTTTTTATCGACTTTTTATACCAATTCTTCGTATTTCAGTGCCTTTGTATATTATCATTCAATTTCTTTTTTTTTATTGTATTTTTTCTTTCCTGTTGGTCTTTAGACTTCTAGCACTCTCCAGCGTAGGAAAGAATCGTCGATCTTTTGTTTTCATTTAACTTTTTGTTTAATTTTACTGTTATTTGTTTCAATCCTCCTTTATATGATTTTCGTGGAATTAACATGTCAAGTTAATTACCGTTTCTTTTCTCTTTCAAGTAGATTTTTTTTTCGCATAAATTCCCCAAGCTCGCAGAGCTTGTCGGTGAGGGGGGGCAGTTGGCGACTGCGGCCGACTTGATGTTATAATTTCTCTTTCGGCATTCGCCTTACAAATTTTTTGGTTTTCCATTCGTCTTTTGTTTTGTTTTTTTGATACTTCATAATTCGACGTCATTTTTTCATTTTTATCGTCACATGTCGACGCTGCTTGTCTCATTTCTCTTTTGTTTTTTTTATTTATTTTATTAGCTAATCATCACTCATGATTAGGTATTAAAAAGATGAAATTGTTTTGTATCAGCGCCACCTAAGTAAATTTTGACGAACTACAATTTCTGTGTCCGGCGCGAAACTTGAATCGAATTTTTTGTTTCGACTTTTCAATCATATTTTAGTCATTCTTCATTTTCAAATGAAAATCGCCCATCTTTTTTATCGTTTGCTGTTTCTTCCGGTATTTTGTCGTCGTTTATTTTAGATGGCTTTCGTTTCTTCTTGTCCAATTGTTTTTCTTGTACACTGACGCTTTTTTATAGTTTTCTTTGCTTTCTGTTAACCCTTTGGTTTTCGAACAATCTCTACCTGGAAACGCATCGATCTTCGTTTAGTTCTGGCACAACTATTTTATTCCTCGTGTCTTATTGTCTCTGAATTTTGTTCATTTAATCTTTAGACTTTCAAATAGTTTCCGTTAGGGAAAAAAATCGTCGATCTACGTTCACTTTATTTTGATAAAAAGTCCTGTATGTAGAAGAGACAGGATGGTCTAAAACAGCCTTAATGTTAATATGAAAAATTGTCTGGGCAATTGCAGTTCCCAAAATATTGTTCAGCCCACAGGTACACATCCCAATTTTCCCTAAATTATTTATTGGTTACCATCGAGGGCCTTGCCTTTTCTAGTAACAACACGATTGCAATCGCTCAATACTTCGGTTCCCATTGTAACAAAACTTGCTTTCCGAGCGAGGCGTGGTTTGATTTTATCTTGCAGTGTGGCATTGGGTGAGCAGGTGGCCAGGTGTAGGTCTGTCGTTCGGCCCCTTAACTGATTTGTTACCTGTCGCCTCGGATCATCACCAACTGATTCGAACTGATGTCTTTATCTCGATCTCTTATTCAACAAAGTCTGGAAATCGACTCGAATCACGGCGGTGCGGTCGTCGTAACCGGACAAGGTGTACCATTTACACTTCATTTACGTACCCATGTGAATGAGTACGTACATGGTTGCAACCAAATAAAGAAGGAATCTCACAAACTGTACACACAGATGAAATACTAATACTAGAAATACATATATTATTTCACCTTCATTTATTTATAGGTATATACAGGGTGTTTGGTAAAGATGGTCTGCAAATTTGGGTACAGAAAACTAAGCATGAAAGTTTACGCAAACAGGTTTCGCATTCAGAAGATATAGAATATTTTCTGTTTGTATATATTACATTATTTATAGTGGCGTGGAATTAATGATAGATAATAAACTGTCTAAAATGATATAGAAAAATAAAAAAACAATGCCATTTGAAATTCTGAAAGGGGTGTAGATATCTATGTAAAAACAAGGCGATGAAATCAAAAAATGATTGCACCTAAAATTATTGTGGCAATTTCAAAGATCACATCAATCTGTACTGTACAAAATTATACAGGAAGATTAAAAAAAAAGGCGAAGTTCAAAGTATGTATGAAATCCTGAAAGTAAAACAGGACGATGAAACCAAACAATGATTGCACCCAAAGTTACTGAGTGAAAAGGCGGCGGTTTAAAAAGATCACCTCGATCCTGCCCATCACGGCCTACTTATTTCCTAGATACTGACACGCTCATCACATCCGAGAGTTACAGGCGAGGGCGATAACACCGCAATTTACCTGTCCATCTAGAAACCACAAGGCGTCGCCGCTAATTTACCTGGAGGCCAAGAAACGTGCCATTTTTCATTCATTAAAAGGCACCGAAAGCTGAAAGTGGGATCGCAGATAATGGAACCGATTAGTTGTTGTCGCATTCTTAGAAAAAAAAACCAAAAAAAGAAGGTTATCATTAAACACTTAGTTTCTAGAAAGCAAATTAAAATTTGGGAGTCATTTTTAATTGTTGAGAATGATTCTATTCAAAATTGGACCAGTGGTGGTGGTGGTGGAACCAATTTAGGAGGAAGGGAGAGTTGGCAACGCTGAATATGTAAATCCCAGAAATTCTGACCAATCTAAGTTATGGTAATAATCGCAATTTTACGCGATGGGTGGGTTAAGTCTAACTTTCAGTTTGTTCCCATAGTAACGACTATGAAGACAATTGTTGCCACGGCAATTAACTGAAGGTTAGAGCTAACTTGTGATTGATAAACCCACCCTAACTAATCAACTTATGATTTACGTAATTAATCTCGCAATGACAGCTGCCAACGTCAACGCTTACGTCACGCGCCCCACTAACTATTGCATTGAAGAAGTTTTGCAAATAACTCAGAGTTGTTTTAAGTTTTAAATCCAATTTTAAACTGATACATCCAAGTTTAAACTTGATAGGCCCAATAAAGAACATCTGGAAAACTGCCCTCAAAGTTTGCAAAATCTATCGATTTTACTAGAGTCCTATGGACTTTAGAAGAAATTCTGCCAAGAAATCAGCCTGTATTTTTTTAATTTGTTACTGTGCGATCCAACTTATTTAAATAAGGGAAGGCTATGATAAACAAAACGAGTCTTAGCTTGATTCAACACATTTAGTTTGACGTCTGGTTTCTGACTCCTGTCAAATCTATTAGTTCTTTAAACGCCCCCGAACACTTTAGTCATTGACTTGCGGCATTTGAAATTGGTCGCTAACATATTAAGGAGTTTTAACAAATCCATGTGTATTCCATTAGAAGATTTAGGAATTTTTTTCTACTGTCGTTAAATGTATCTTGACGTTTCAGTATTGTCCATGGTAGGCGATAAGACAGGTATTCCGACGAACCCGACTACACGCTGAAATCGGTGGCGTTCGAGCGCAAGACAATGCAAGTACTTGAATTTTCCGTCTCTCTCTCGCTTTTAATTGAAATCTCGTCACGCTTTGTGCTTTCTCTCTCGCACATTGACTCTTATTACGTTCTCCTGTCGTACTCGAATGCGGCATCGGAAGATATCTACATCTTTCACTTTGGTTTTGACAGACAATTAATCGGTCAATTAAGCTGAGATTCATTTTACTTACGGAGCCTCCTATTATTTAAATAATTTTGGATCGAAAACCGGTTTTAACTGGTTTTTTGGAAATGCTCGAATTAAAAAATTGGTTTATTCAAAAGTCGGATTTTGTATAAACCCTAATTTGGGGCATATTAATTGTGCTTTCCATTTAAACAAAATATCAGTAGCAAACTAGCAAATAATAGGGAATTTCGTATCATTGTTGCCAATTGGTGGAATAAACAGCTAGCCAATCGAAGAAGCTTAATCCATTAAAAAGAGAGCAATTCGCTTTTGTTTGCTTAGCTGCTTATTTCTCCATCCATCTTCCAAACTGTCACTTAACATCTCCATAAAAAACTCCGGCAAAAGCTGAATAACAGCGCCCTCTATTAGTACGCAATAAAATCAATTATTTTCAACCTGTTAAATAAAATAAAATTGTAAACGTTTCGAGATTTCAACATTTGCGCTCGACGTTCGTTACTTGAATGATTAAAGAACTCTTATGACAATCGTACATTTGTCATTGTGTCAAAATACGACACTGGCGATCGCTTTACTTGCTCGCACCTGTACATTCAGAAGGAACGATTAATTAGAATTAATTATTTTCGTTCATTTACCAAGAGACCGCTACCCGTTGCATTATGTTGGTATAAAACGCAAGTTCCCTATAAAATATCATACGTCCAAAGACTCTCACGTTTGGAGTTGGCGTTGGTTCGGAAAACTTATGTCAATGCTGTAGCCGTAACGGGTTGATCTCATTTACTTTACTCGACGTTTTAATTTAAACAAAGACGTACTGCTGTATCAAATCATGGTGAACTCCAAACGTGGGAGTTTTAGAACGCATGATACAAGATATTTGAAATTATCAAAGCCTTTGTCAAATCAGTTGTATTTTTCACAAGGCAACAATGTCTTGTGGTCTTTTTGTGAGCAGATATTATCACTTTTTTACACCGTACAAACCCCAAGCTTTCTGTGAGCTTGTCGGAGAACAGTTAGGCTGCTTGCTGCGGCTGCGACTGACTTGCAAGGCGTCATTCTTCCTCGACTTTCGCCTTAAAAGCTTGGGGAAAAGAAGAAAACCCAATTCGGAAGAACCGGTATGAATTCCAAACACCATCCGACGCCTCTATCTCTCACATTTGACGTTTGGAACTTTCAAAATCAGTTGCCCACCCAAGTAATGATCTGTTTTAACAACTTTATCAAATATACAACTTTTACTGTCGATCATCAAAATCACCCTATACATTTTCATACATTTTATGGTTTGTTTATAATCAAAATGTTTGATATGTTTAAATAAATAAACATTTTTATCCGTATCGCCATTTTAATACGTACGCATGGAACTTATCGCTTCTGCTTGACCTAACAACGTAAGCCCAGTTTTTATTGCATTGGACGCAATTTTTCTCTGAATTTTTATTACGTGTGTGGTAACCGTCATACGTGTTGAATAATTAATTAACAAGAGTCAGCGGGACGGAAAAACTAAAAAGAAATAACAGCAATATGGTAAAATTAAAGAAGAAAAAGTGTCGACCTGGTTTTAAACATTCGTTTTTGTTTAAGGTGCCAAACAACTTGAAAGGTATCGTTTTATTTGGCGTTGGATATTTTTTGTTGGGTGCTTGCTGCTTCTATATTATTGGACGGGTATTGTTTTACTGTATTTTAAGTAATTGTTAAATACAACTAGGTTTCATTGTAGTTTCAAAGCAAAATATTAGAAATGCAAATACACTTGGACTTAGCGGAGCAACAACTACAAAAATATGCAGACTTAATACGACCAGAAGAACAGTTAAAGGTAAAAGTATAAATAACATATACAATTTTTTTTAATTTTTATACTACTTTGTTGTTTACAGTAATTTTTTTATTTGCTCTAGTTTTATTCTACATTCCAAGGAAAAACGGAATTTCGCCCAAAACGATACGTAACTGATTTTGTTATCTCGGAACAGTTGAAAGTAAGTATTTATTTTTGTTGTTTAATCAAAATTTGTTAAGAATACTTCATTATACCTTAACTACTGAAATATTCCAAAGTTCTCCAATCGCTCTAACATCATAATACTATAAAACACTTTTATTTCGTTTATCTGCTGCTCTTTCTTAACCAGTGACCTATCGTCGTTTTGAGTAGAATTATCAAAAAAATTAAGTCTAAACTTCCTCCTCCAAACAATTGTTAATCTTGAATACCAGCAGCAACCGAAACCTAACCGCGTAGGGGAAATCCCCAGGATTGTTTTGACTCTCCTCAGCGAGGTGCAATTCTTTAGAATTTCTCAACAACTGCGTCGCCTGACGAACGAAAACGTCCACAAAACAAAAAATATAATTAATCTTGGTTTATGTTTAGTGGCTAAACGAGGGTTTCACAAGCTTGAGGAATGAAATCAACGACGTAAACACAAAGGTGGGCCAACTAGGGAAAATACTGGAGGTAAACAATAATTTCCATTGTTTTTATGTAGAAGCAACATTTGATCCGTTAGAAGAAGAAAACTAATTTTTTACTCATTTAGGTCCAGGGCAACAGATTGAATGAAAGTGAAGCTGCACTCAGTTTTTTAGATAGAAAGTCGATTGAGTACATTCAGTCTTCTTTGGTAAGCATTTTATAACATTAAGGACCGGTCTTACCACTTCTTGATAAACTGACGGATAACTACCATGGAAACATTGATAAAAATCAACGAACCATTCATAAAAATCAAGTTATGCGTCGGATAACTTTAACGGGAAGTGGTAAGACACCCTAAGTTTTACTTAATAGGTAGTTTAAACCTAAAGCCTGAATGGCTTAGTGGTTAATGCACGTAATTTGTCTGGTCTGGAGTTCAAATCTCTTATCCAGGTTTTCATTCTTCTGGAGAAATCAAATTTGCTTGGAAAGTACGCTGGCGAGTTAGTTACTGAGCTAATCTGAGCAAGGGCGTCTTAATACTTCAGGAAACTAAAATATGCCCCATTTAGAGTCTCTTATTCTGCAATACAGCATGACCTTTGCTGAGCTGACACTTCCCTCAACTGCCAACAATCCAGCAAAGTGTCTCTTTTCACAATTATTTACAGCTGACCCAATATTAATATTTTGTTTACGAGATACCATGTTGCTTTTAGGTCCAACATAAAATCAACTTGAAAACCAAAGCAAGATTTAATTTCCTGGAGAAGCAACTGGATGATTTCAACACTACGACTTCTGTTAATGCCAAGGTAATTGATATAGACACGAATAGGATTGTAATAAGTTCAAAATTTTCAAGATGACCAGCTCGGGCTCGTCAATTTTATTTTACTTTTTTCCATTTCAGGAAGGTGTCTGCAGAAAGCTAAGAGGTGTTAACTTTATTTTATTTTTCACATGAGACCCCCAATTGTTTTGCATTTTTAGGTTGTGCTTAAAATTTTACAAATTTTTCTTATACACGTTTCAGCAAATTTAACTATTTTCAAGATATTGAAAGTTTCTAAATTTATAAATTTCAAAAAATAATATAAATCAGTTGTGCTGTTGTTAAGGTATAAATTAAACGTCATTATTTGTCACATTGTGTTACGTATGTCAATTTAATAGCAGCGACTGCAAGGCCACATGTGGTGATGGTGATAATGGATTATTTTTAAAATTCTAAAGTTTTTAGACCAAATTTTATTATGCATTTAAGTAATATTCTGATAGTACTCGGATGTGGAGATACGCTTTGTATAGCGACAAGTATCATGTGTATTCTATTTGTCAAATTAATTAAACTCTAACAACCTGACAAGAAGAAATGAACATATTTCTAGTTCCTGATGATTGACGACTGTATTTTCTGTAAATATTAAATTAATTTTTTTTTTATTTTATCTTCACTTTATTTCAGAGATAATTAATAGTATCGATAGTTTGAGAGGCGTCGAGCTTTTTGGAGACATTCTGTAGTTGCAAAAATATTTCCTGAAAAGGCCAAAAAAGAAAATAAAATGGAAGAGTCCAAACGTTTCTTTCAATATATCGAATTTATCCTTAATTTTAAATCGCAACCCTGTATATACATAGTTTACACAAGTTTAATCATTCTTTAATTATCAAGCAAAACACAAGTGCAGATTTCGATTTGATTCCTTCCTACAAGTTTGCACTAATTTAATTAATTTACAAATTAAAACTACAGTTAAATTAGTAGAAAAAAAATATCAAAGTATGTTATTTTTTTTATTATTAGTTTTTTTTTTAATATTAAAAAATCGGTGATTTGTGATGCGTAAGAAAATATCAATCTTAAATTTACATATTCATTGAATTTCTTCGTTCTTGATTAGTTGCAGAGTGAAGCTACTTCGAAAATTGAAAGGAAATTAGATTTGGCTGAAGAAACGTTGCTGCAACGCCAGTCGAATTTGTCCGAGGAAATCCGTAAACTCGAGGTGATTTCAATATAAAATTTATTAACAATTTTTAAAGAAAATAATTTGCTGGGTCAAACCTTAAGGGCATCGCTAAAGCGACTAACATGTCGTTACCTTACACTAAAATTCTATTTTAGTTGCAATTGTGTTCATTCCTCAATAGCTGCAAATTCTTTTTAATTTTTCTTTAATTACTTTACATAATACTAATACAATTTAACCCAAAAACACTTAAGACAATCCCACTACAGTAGTTTTGTTGTCTTGCAATTGTAAAAAAAAATGGTGACACGAATATATTAAATTAAAAAAAAATTTGGCTACATTTAATGTAATATTCTTAACAGATATTCAAGAGTGCTGTAAATGACGCCGTTGATTTGGGCAAAGCCATGTACGACGCTGTTGTTCGCAACGACCTACAAACCGTAATAGTCCTGGGTGAAATGAAGGTAAACACAGAATATGAAGATAAAACTGGAAACCGACCGTTACACCAAGCCGTGCGTTTTTCTCACACTCAAATCCTCGAAGTTCTCATACGTGCTGGAGCTCTGGTCGATTCCATTAGCCAAAACTCCTACACGTCTCTTCACTGGGCGGCCATCGTCGGTTGCCATAAATGCGCCATGCTTCTTCTAGTAAGCGGGGCAAAAGTCGACAGCCGAGATCAGTATGGAAACACCCCGTTGATGATGGCTTCGGCTGAGGGGTACAAAGACATGGTGTCATTCTTAATTCATGCAGGGGCTGCAATCAACACGCCTAATGAATCGGGTTATGCTGCAGCGGAATATGCGATAATGAACGGCAAATACGATTGCTTGCAAGTTTTGATAGATAATGGGGCAGATGTTAAGTCCACGGGCAAAGAGAGGTTGATGCATTTGGCCGTTGAAAGCGAGTGTTTAGAGTGTGTGAAGATACTGATTAAATATGGATCGGACATCAATGCGAGGAATGAAGAAGAACAAACGCCGTTGGAAGTCGCGATGGACCTCAAATTGGAGGAAATTGTTTCCACGCTAAAAGAGAGCGGGGCATCCGTTTAACATACTTATTAAGGAAAATGTAAATAATTTATTAAATTTTTTCGTTTGTGTATATAACACTCTTATTGTTTGGGAGGGGGGGAGGGTTAATTTTGCACGATCTAAAATTGAGAGATGAAAATAATACTTCAATACTTGCTATCTATAACAATCTCTTCTACCCAAGAATAACAAGTTTACATAATGTAGTAAATTACATTTACACAATGAGTTTAAATAAAGCCTAATGCTACTATTTTAAAATTGCATAAAAGCTGTCTTAATTAGAAAAATGTAACCTAGTAATGCAAGTTGAAATTAAATGACTTGATGTTTTGTTCAAAGGTTGGTACTTATTAAATTACGTAGACTTTGGTAATCCTGCGCTGATGCTGCTTTCAATACCGCACTCGTCCTTTCCCCTCAGGATCTTGAAGAAGCCATTTTCACCCCAATCTGAATTCCAGGAATTCGCAATCAACCAATAGGGCACATCATTTTCGACGCCCCAACCGATCATCTTCACGGCGTGGCCCCCTAACATCTTTCCTTGCACATGCTGATACACCCCTGTGAGAAAAAAATTATAAAATCGAAAGCAAATCATTGCACGGACTAAACCGACCGCTTTTGTACTGTAAGAGGTCCTCGTAAACTGAGAAGGTGGCTTCGACGGGCCCGTTCGTCATGATCTCGTTTTGAATTTGTGGAACTTGGCGTTTCACCGAGTACGCTTTGGCACCGAAGTGGAGGTCTTTCTTGTATGGGACGTTGTAGCTACTTTCGCAGGCCTGCACACACTTAGGGGTGTTGCCTATTGCGGAACATGGAGGACGTGTGCCATTTACGTGATGCTCACAAGGAGCAATCTCATAAGGACGACAACCCTAGAATATAATAACATTAAAAATTATCGGAAAATAATGGATGAGTTGATTCATTAAAGAAAAAAAAATCTTAAATGAAAAAAGCATGTTGAATCTCTAAGTCCAGTTTTACAGACATAGATTAAGAACATATATTTTCCACACCTACGTCATCGTTCTTACAAGAATATTGTTTTACTTAGTTTATCCGACGATTGTAAAATCGGGCCTAAACAAACTACAATAAAAAAATTGTTCGCACACCTCCTCCTCTTCATGCAAAAAAAATGTTTAATTACCTTTCATTAATTGTTAATGTGATAACAAAGTTAAGACCTCATTAATATTCTTACCTGATTTGAGTCATATCTTCCACCAGAAACTAGTCCCTTGCGTACCCAATAACTCCAAGCCGCTCCTGGGAATCCCCCTTCGCATCCCAATCCGCAAGAGTAACAGCACGAGACCAAGTCGTCGGCGGAGAATCTGAAGTTAATCTCCCCCTTTGAGTGAATGCAAATTCTGTCAGACATGGCTTCTACAGCACCAAACGCCTGTGAAAACCGCACTGTATAACATAAGCACAAGGGATGCCAGCGGATGTTACATAAAATATCACTTATGTAACAGCCAGTTTAATTATTATTCAGTTATACGTCAACTAAAATATAATGCTAAGTATGAAAATACCAAAAAAGATGAGACGACGAGGATATTTAAAGAATCCTAGATTTTTTCTCTCTTGATGGGATTGTTTTGTTTTTATTTGTCCAAATTTAAAGCAGTAATGAAGCTTTCAGGTTTTCATTTTGTTTTTAAATCCATGAGTAATAGGTTTTTAATATGTCTCCATACACTTTTCAAATCGTTTCTGCTTTGCGTTGACACACTTCTTGAGGTTAAAATTTAAATTTTGAGAAAACTATCAGGACGTCCATCACAAAACGCTAATTATAAATTTATTGAAAAATTCTCAACGAGCAAGAAATAAATTTAAAACTAACAAAACCAAAAATGGAAGGATTAGAATTTGAGTACTCTCTTAGTCAGGTTCTTGGAAGTTATCTAAGTTTGAATTTATAAAGCAGCTTTTAAGATCTCTTTATGTTTTAGCTACGTCTGTAATCTACTGCTTAGAGTTAGTTCGTTCCCTTGTATGTAGATACAGACTGTTTCTTATTGTGACAGGATGTTGTCAAAATTATTAGAATTCACCAAGAATTATGTATTAACATTTCTGTCGAGGGTGGAGGTTCCATTGTGAAAAAAAGCGAGAACGATGAAGCACTTTCTTTGAAATAAGTAGGCAAAAGACAATCAAAATCAATACTTAAATAAAATTAAATGTCTGGCAGGTTTTCGAAAATGAGCAATTATTTTTGGAATGTACAGTGGTGAGCATAGAAAATGGCAGTTTAATTGGAGTATGTTATAAGTCATAATGAAATCAAACTTATAACAATTTCAATAAAAAATTTTAGAAATTTCATAACTTAAATTAAATAAAAAGCTTAAAAATTAAACAATTGCACTTAAGTTGCCAATATTGCCATTGATCAATCACATAATGACATATCAGTAATGGCTACAGTTTTCTGTAATCGAAAAGTGCGACCACGTAGCTAGATTTTAGGAATTTTAACTCTAAAATTTGACCCATTTTCTGTGCTGGCCAGTACATTTTAATGTATCATTAAATTATTTATCTTCTTCACCTAATGCTTTTATTAGTTTAAATACTGACATTACCGCGTTCTACATTTTTATGCGGGAAACCCCCAAAAGCTGTTGACAGTGATAGTTTTGTCACATGATTGAGAGGGCGCTAACGTTAAGCACTTAAAATATTCCAGAAAGAAATGTGAATGAATATTAAATATTGTGATTTATTTCCAAATTCTCGTCAAAAAAGGACAAGCAATGACAAGTACAGTTGATCAATAAATCATGCCAAATTATCTAGAAATAACAAGCATACGTCGAGAACAGATCATATTTTAAACGTAAATACAAAACAAAAACGGAATAAAGTGATCAGTTGAAACTTCACATCAAAAAGTGGACTTTTTGAGGGTGAGGAGAGTAGATAACTTTTAAATGTGAAACTTAAAGTCCCTCTGAGCTGTTTTTTATGTGAAAGGAAAGCTATATATAATTTGGACTGGTGTCAAGGGAAATCTGAAGAAGAACTCTGCTGGGGAATATTTATGAAGTGACCTGGCAACACTAATTACAATACCTACGTGCACTGTCTTATGATGATTAAAAGAGCAAGTGATGTCAATATAAACTAGGTATAATTAATCAATAAATCATGCCATTTCAAAAGCTCTGTGGTCATTGTCCATCTTCTTATGGTAGTTCCTACAAAGCACCAGCAGCAGTGGTGGCACCAACAACAAGAACCACATCAGTGAAGCCCTTTTGAGTTGTTTTTTATGTGAAAGGAAAGCTACATATAATTTAAACTGATGTTAAGGGAAATTTGTAGAAGAACTCAGCTGGGCAATTTTTATGAAGTGACCTGGCAACACTAATTACAGTACCTGCACTATCTCATGGTGATTAAAAGAGCAAGTGATAAATCAATAAATCATGCCATTTCAAAGGCTCTATGGTCATTGTCCATCTTCTTTATGGTAGTTTCTACAAAGCACCAGCAGCAGTAGTGGAAAAGAGAAAAATATAATGCAATGCCATCAGAAACAATAAAGTCAACAAATTTCAATTTTACTTCTACTAGGAAGTAACATTACAATAACAAACAGTCTGATAATTGTACCAGGCAATGTACAGGGTGCCCCACTTTTGATGGTATTCTACAGGTATCTCCGTTAATAATGGAAATACTGTTTTTAAAGACATCAAAAAATTATAAGCACGTTCTTTATGCGACTTTTAACGCAGATCATGATTTTTTTTTCTTTCCCTGTGATGCCATATGGAGTCAATTGTCCTTGTAGGTACCTGTAATTAAGTGGAATAACAGAATCAGAATGATGACCGTGCCAACTTTTTAATCAATGCTCTAGATGCCCTCATAGGACAGAAAACTGTAAGAAAGTTTTTTACAGTTCAAATTTTGTGAGAATTTTAGTGTATTGTGTTTATGAACGATTTTTTGTGATTTTTACATTTTTAAATAAAGGTAAGTTGTTGAAATTTCAATTTGGTTCTTTTTGAAAGTATATAAGGAACGGTGATTTGTTAGTTGAGGTGGGTGGCGGGATGAATAAATTTTAACTTCATTGAAAAAAAATGCGATTATTTCTTGATGCCAATTGGAGTCTATGAGCACCTAGACTAATATTTACTTGATATCTACTTGGTACATTTCCGTTTATTTTTCTAAACGTGAATGCCTTAGTGGTACCAAATAAGTACATTTCTAGATAGATTGTCGCAAATGATTTTATTTTTTTAAAGGATGTCACGCACTGGCCTTACCGAGACTGAAGTACGCGACATTTTATTATTATTGGAGGGTGATGTTTCTGACTTAAACATTGAAAATGATGATGACCTAGATGAAGATAATATGGATGATAAATGCTATATGGAAAATGAAGATAAATTGCATTTATTGAATTATCAGACAAAGTATTTGCGGAAATTGAAGATGTAAATGTAGCATCTAATGACGAAGAAGAATATAATTTGTCACAAGATCTTCTAGAAAGTGAAGACAGCGACGATGATATTCCGCTCAGCCAATTAGCGCCTATGGGATTGCAAAAGAGACAGATGCCCCGTCCCTCTAGAGATATGAAAAATCCAAATAAAAATAAGTGTAAGAAGGAAACTAATCAACAACTGCAGTGGAAGAAAAAGGACATCGAGCCACTAGATTCAAAGTATAATGTGTCTTTTACGAAGGTAGATACAGTCAATTTTCCTCTAAAGTATTTTAAAATGTTTTTTGATGACAGAATTATTAATAATATAGTTTACCAAACAAAACTACATTCCGTCCAAAAAGTCAAGTCTCGGTAAACACTAATTATAGCGAAATCTCTAATTACTTCGGTGTACTGATCATTAGTGGAACATAACTCAATTGATGAAATTATGATACCCTTCAAAGGACACAGCTCGCTCAAACAGTATATTCAAAATAAACCGCACAAATGGGGAATTAAAGTTTTTGCTCGGGCTGGGATGAGCGGAATTGTATATGAATTCGAAATATACGTCGGAAAGGGAACCACAGATAAAACTGAATTAGGAATTAGTGGAGATATAGTAATAAAACTGTGCAGTAACTTGCCAAAGCATAGAAATTTCAAGATATACATAGACAATTGGTTTAGCTCTTATCCTCTAATGGTGACACTAAGGAATCTAGGAATATTATCCGTTGGTGAGGGTATAGACTAGAAAATTTTAAGCCAAAAGAAGATAAGGTACTGAAGCAGGAAGGAAGGTGCTCATTTGATTACTACACTAACCTAACAATAATGTAATTGCAGTCAAATAGCAAGATAATAAATCTGGGAACTTAATTTTCATTTACGTTCGAGTTGAACCAGTAGGGAAAGTGCAAAGCGAGAAAAAACGAATTGACGTGAACAGACCAGACATTGTGAAAACCTACATGGGTGGAGTAGACTTTAACGATATGCTGCTGGCATTATCTGGGACAAATACTCGTGTGAAACGATTTTATTTGAAAATTGTATACGTGAATCATCAATGCCTGGCTACTATATAGAAGAGACTGTTGCGCACAGCATTACCAATTTCAAGAAACTTGTAGTTTTTAGAAGCGAAATCGGTCATAGTCTTTTGATACGTTGCTCCATCTCAAAGAAAAGGGGGAGGCTAAGCTATTCTAGACAAGAGACACCTACAGGCTCAAGAGAGGGAACTTCAACATCAAGAGGGAAACGTCCTGTTATTGCAAGACCATTTGATGATGTTCGATTTAATGAAAAAGGGCATTTTACTATCCATATCGAACCCAAACAGAGGTGCCGACAGTGTTCCAGTTACACAAGAATGGCTTGTGACAAGTGTAAAATGCCATTATGCGTAACTAAAAATAGAAATTGTTTTATTGCCTTTCACAAGCCAAAAACTTATTATACGTTTTATTTTGAAAAGTTTTTTCGAGAAGGTACTTTCTTCCCGATGACTCCATATGATTTTGTTGAAAAATAAATTTGAGCAAAAAGAAATTCTATCTTATCTTGGGATTATAATCTTATTTCTAGGCACCCAATGACATTTTTTCATTTTTTTTATTTAAAAATTAATTTGGGAAAGAAAGGGTTAAATGACTCAAAAAGTTCATAACAGCCGAGATACGAACCCAACCTTTGTTGGGTCATGGTTAGCTTTAACAACATTCAAAAGAGTATTTTGTGTACTTTTCAAAAAAGTATAGTTTATTGGTTTTTTCCTATCTCAATTGTTACTGGCGACACCTGTAGAATACATCAAAAATGGGACTCCCCTGTACATTAACTACATACTCATTCAACATGACTCAGATATTCCTTGAACTTTGATCTTTCTTGAATCGAGGGACATTGTTCATACGCATTGAAACTCTCGGGTAATAAACTCCGTACAAATCAAAACAAGTGCTTATACATATTTACCCAACATGACCCGCAAGACCCCTGATCTCTGATCTCTTGAATCGTGGGGCAGTGAGGCCACTCCTGACGCGCATCGAAATTCTCGGGTAATAGTACTCCGTATAAATCATGAATCAAAGGGGGTAATCTTCTCTTTTCGGGTAGCGCACCCATCAGACGTTTGATGTACTTCATCGAGACGTCCTCGGCAAAGTTCCTTCCGGCTTGCCACGTCGTTTGCAGCTTATTTATGGCGTTTATGAATTCATCTGATAAAGGATGATGGCTTGCCTGTACGGACAAGCACGCAGCAATCAAGAAGACACAGAGCAACCGCATTTTGCACTCTGTAACGAAAATGATAAATTATAGTTGGATAGGGCAGGGAATGACTTTGGCAATTATGACGACTACACAAGTATAAATAGTTCTAAAAGAATGAAGCGTATGAATTATGACGTGCTTATTAATAAAGTAAATATTTGTTAAATCATTGTTGTTATTTCAGATTTAATTTAAATTTGGGTTTTAGAGACTTACGGTTTTGCGTAGATATGTTACTGTACCTTAACTAACTGCGTCGCCTTTTCAATAAATTATTTGTACTAATTCAGTTCGAAGAGGTTATCTTTTGTGCAATAATAAAAACATATGACGAACAAAAATAAATGCACACGCCACTGATAACTTAGTTTACAGATAATAGAATAGATGTCGCTAACAATGTTGGCTGCTCCTGAATTTATGTAGAGCTACAAACCGCAGTCATTTTAACTCCTAATTGAGGTGGCAAATTTGAAATCATAATTTCCTCAGATGTTTGCATTTTTTCGTAGATGTTTTCGGCCACCTTTCCAGTTTTGTCTGTTAATTTTAATTTTCTTTTCATTTTCGCATTTAAAGTTTAAAACCTTTTTCTATCGCTGTCATTCGTCATCAAAGCAATTCTATGGTTTTTGTATTTATATCTTGATCAGTAAAACCAAATTGCAGAGTTTTTTTTCCAATTTAAAGAAACTGAAATTTATTATGACATAACATAAACAATCTTTTTAAAAAATTGAAAAAAACTTCAAACAAAATAGAAATTTGCCTAACGGTTAAGACTCCTGATTTTATTTATTTTTTGTTGACATTTTTAAAATCTTGCTAATTTTGCTTTTTTTTCGTTGCAAAAAAATACACTCGATTGTCTTTTGTTTTCATTTTTTTGTTTTTAGTTACGTTACGTTGTAAAGTACATACAGGGAGATCGAAATTGATTGTCCTGATCCTACACTGCTTTCCACGAGCTTAATATCGATATTTACATCCAATTATTAAAATGAAGTTAGCAACATACTATATAATTACTAGATATCCTAAGATTTTGTTGACAATTCATTATAGCAATCCGATTAAACAATAATTATGTTCTTCATTAATTAGGTTAGGTTTAGATGTGACTTTCATGAATGTTCTATGTACGCACTGCTTCTCGTTCTAACCTTCATGTGATAGATATAATTATTGATATCAAGTCACGGAAAGTAGTGTTGGATCAGGACAATCAATTTCGATCTCCCTGTACAGCGCACTTCTGCCATTTTAACTCCAATTTCTTGACATAAATAAATTAGAAATTTTTATTTGTCTGCAGGAGTTTTCAATTTAGTTTTCATTTTCATTTTTGGTTATTTTTATTTATTTATTTTATTTATAATTTATCAAAACTTGCTGATTTTGTTTTTCCTTCTTTAGTTGCGAAAAAATACAGTGATTGCCTTTTGTTTTAATTCTTTGTTTGTTTTTTTTTTTTATTTATACTACATTGTAAACTGTCACCCACCACAGCCTTTTTGGCTCCATATTTGGGAGAGAAATTTAAAACTGCTTGTTCTTGGGATAAATAAATTTAATGTAGTGCTTCCGACTTTCGGTTTTGTATGTTAGTTTCTATTTTCTTTAAGTTTTTCGTTGTTTCTTTTTTTTTTGTTTACATTTATCAAAACTTGCTGATTTTGTTTTTTCTTTTTTCGTTGCAGAAAAATACAGTCGATTGTCTTTTGTCTTCAGTTTCTTTATTTCTTATTTGCGTTACGTTGTAAAATACGACACGCCGCCGCCATTTTGGCTCCATACGTTCACGCGGCCAATTTAAAACTGCAATTTCTTGAAATACTTAAATAAATTAGATGTGTCTCTCTACAGAAGTTTCCAGTCTCCTTTTCAGTTTTGTTCATTAGTTTTTATTTTTCTTTTGGTTTATCGTTATTTTATTTATTTATTTCTTCCTCACATTTATTCAAATTTGCTGATTTTGTTTTTTCTTCTTTCATTGCAGAAAAATACAGCCATAATAATGTAAATTAGTTTGTTTCTCATTGAACGTCGCACATAAAACGAAATTTTTATAATAATTAAGAAAGCAAACAGATTGCGAATGTGTTTATTAATTATAATGTTTTAAATTCTTGTTGTCATCACCATCTCAATTGTATTTTGTTCTAAATTTGTTTCTTATTTAGGTTTGGCACAAACTGCCATTTTAGCTCCAAATTTGCTTGGAATGAATTAGGTGTTTTATTCTACAGGAATTTTCGGCCACCTTTTAAGTTCATCTCAATTAGTCTTTGTTTAAGTTTAGATCTTGAAACTTTAAATTGAATCCTAGAAAATTTTAACCGTTTTTTTTATTCTCAATAAATTCAGCTTGACCCTCGTATGGTGTAAGTAAAGATGAAAATAATTTTATGTGGAAGACCTCTAAAGTTAAAAAAAGAAATGCGTTGAAAATACTTCTTCACTAGATATCGAGATAATGCTCGAGAACGTACTGTTGGGACACCTTGTATGATTGAAAATAAAGTTTCTGTTTGATTTATTGATCCATTACATTCTTTTAAATACAACCGTTGATACAACGATACAACTAAACTAAAGAAAAGCTGTATAGCTTTTATATTCAAATAATTTTAAGCTGAGTCTTAATCATACGACAAAATGCTCGACATTTTGGAATTATGTCAAAAAATGTGTTCCTTTTTTTGACCGGAGCAGTACAATAGTTTTATTTGTTTTTCTTACTTTTCTTCTCTTTATTTCAAATTTTTTGTTTGTTTATTTTGTAACTATTGCTTACGTTTATTAAAATTTGTTTATTTTGTTTTCTGTTATTCTGAAAACATTTGTTACATGTTCGTTGGTCTTTGACTTTATTTTTAACAAAGGGAAGAAAAATACAAAAAAAGGAAAAAGGAATAAAAAAGTTTTCTGACGCGAACACGGTCGATCATCTTTTGTTTTCATTTTTTTTTTTGTTTTCGATTATCAAAGAAGTTTGTTTTTGTCATCTCTTCTTTTGTCATAAAAGAAAGTTGAAAATTGTTATGTGCGTTCACAATCATCTTTACTTTTGTGTTTTGTCATAAGAACCATAACAAGAAAAAATATATGTCGATTGGTTTCAAAATGAAAAGCTGAATTTAAAAAAAGAGAAGGAAATAAATAAGACAGTAAAAAAGAATGAAGGAACTAGAAAAGAAAGGGCAAATGACGATCGATTTCGACATGGAAACGAAAAGACAACAAAAATAAAACAAACAAAGAAATATGATAAGAAAATAAAACAAACGGCGATTAATTTCAAAATGAAGACTAATAGGAAATTGAATAAATAAGAAAACCTTGTAGTTTCCAAGAATGAAAAATTTTCAAAAAAAAAATTAAAGGCGACAAGATAACCAATTTTTACAAATTTATTTAATAAAAAAGTGTATGTTTCTTAAAGAAGGTTAATCGATAAATGCTTCTTTAGAATTTATTGGACAAAGAAAAATCATCTGCAGCACAAAAAAAGGTAATTTCCTAAATTCTCCGGAAAAGTCCGTGTCATGTAATTACATTTTTTTGATTAAAAAATGTAAAAAGTCAATTTTCAAAAGGTTCAGAAAGAATCAAAGTAATTTAGTTTAAAAAATACGTAAGATAACAATTATTTCTGAAGAATGACAAACGAACAAATACGAATAGTGAATAGTGAATATTTATTAGTCAACGATTACATATATATAAATAATCATGAGACTTAGTCAAATATTTATTGGAATAAACAAGAATAATAATTGGAATAAACAAGAAATAAACAGAACAAAGGATCAGGAAAAAAAAACAAATGACGATCGATTTTGGTTGGTTAAAAAATCGCAGAAATATTGCTGGAAAAATGCGAAGGAAAAATATTTAACGATTGAAATATTAATTAATTATTAATTAATTGGAAAATAATTGCACGATTGGTTTGATTTTATCTCGAATCCACGGTTTTGACGTTGGATTGGACGAGAATAAATTCAATTCTGTTTACATGCTTTCAAATGAATAGTTCTGTTATTATTACGGTATGTAAAAAAATGTGCATTTGCAAACGAAGATGAGGGATAAAAAAATGGTAGCACGAGAAGAACGTTAATGACGTAAATATTATTGATAAGTTTAGACATTTAATAATAAACGCTGATTTTTTTATAATTTTGTGGCTCTAATAAGCTTCGTCAGGTTCAGAGCTTTTGTACACTGCGTTTCTTGATAAACAAGAAAGTAACGTTTTTAAAAATTTATACGGGGTGGCATTTTTTTAATGACGCAAGTGTTCTGCGAATTTTCAAATTTTTTGAATAATTTCTTTTTTTATAAATGAGGTGGTGAACCCCTCATTGGTATTTCAGCTTGAACTCACGTGCCCATCTTGATTTCAAGCTTGGTTTGTGCTCCAAGCACCGACGTCATGACGTCACTGCGACGTCGCTATCGATCGTTAACCGCGTGTACACCAGAAAGCTCGAAAAAGCTCTACTACACGGGGGCAGCTGACAACAATTGTGTCAAATTTAACACAGTATTACGCACCGCCGTTGTTACGTGCCAAACAATGAACTGCGACCGTTTCACAAAAATGTTCGCCTGCAATTAAACAATAGTGCGAAATTTCGGAAATTCTGTCCCGTTAAATCCTCGCTACGCACTTGCGGTGAGTAGATTACTCAAAAATTTTTTGTAACAACTTTATTTTTATAAAACGACTTGCAAAATCGCAATATTCGGCTCGTTTTCATTTCTTGATGACGAAGGGCTTAAGGTGGGGAATATCGGGGGCAAAAAAGTTACACGTTTTCACCAAATGTGTGTCAATAATCTGTGGTTGAACTTCTAACCCCATGGAGGGTTTTCTATTTATATCCGCAATGCGAAATTGTAAATTTAATATGAACTAGACCTAATGGTTTATGGTTGGAAGTCTTTTTGACCGCATTTCCGTTGCAAAATTCACGTTTCGACGACCGATTTCATAAATTCAATAAATTTTAAGGGATTAGGAATGGGCAAATGACCTTTACAAAAGAAACAAATCAGAAATATTTATTAAATTGCTTTAATTCAAGACAACAGATACTCTCATTCTTTTATAACACTTTTTAAGTGACGTTTCGCTGTACATTTACAAAGTTTTTAAGATTAAATGTAGTGATGAAATATTGTTTGAAAAGAATGATATAGAGATTGGGTGAATATTAATTGGTGAGCTCTACGAAATACCTTTGAATTGTTGAGAACTTTTAGTTATGATTTTATAGAAATTCTAAGAGACGTTTATTCACGAACATTAATTAATTAATAATTTTAATTAATCGTCTATAAAAATTAAGAATAACAATGGGCCTGAAAAGGAGTCCTTAGGCACTCTGATTTACTGATTTTTTTTTTGGAAATCCATTCGCTTCTTTCATCTTTTCCTTTTGTAGGTAAAATTTAAACCAGTGGTCTTTGTTTGTCATTTATATAAATTAAAAACAAAGGTCCTAATAAGAGGTTCTGAGGCATCTTTTAATTTTAGCTGTCGAAAGCGCTTTAAATCAGCGATCTTTGTTTATCATTTGTATAAAATAAGAGGAACATTGAAAAACGTAATTTACTGAGATTACTTCGTTTATTCATGTTTTATTTTTGTCCTGAAAAGGGGCCTCGGAAATTACTTCATTTACTCTGTCCTTTACTTTATCAATCTAAAACAGTGTTTCATGGTAAGCGAACTTAATTTATGTTTTATATAAATTACGAAAAGCAATGGTCCTAAAAAGAGGTCCTGAGGCACCCCTCTTTTTTACCGATTTTTTTTTGGAAATAGCTTCGCTTACTCTGTCCTTTACTTTTATTAATCTAAAACATACGCCGTGGTAAGATTAGAACCAGCGATTTTGATTTATCATTGATTTAAAGTAGGAACAACAATTTATTATTTTTTTTTAATTGCTTCGTTTACTTTATCCTTAACTTTTCTCAATCGAGCACGTCCTTCGGGAACAGATTTAAGTCAGTGGATTTTGATTTCTCAATTTTACAAATTCAGAATAGCCAATGGTCCTAATAAGGGGCCTTGAGGTATCCGCGATTTACTAATATTTTTTTTAGAAACGATTTAGTTTACCTTTGTCAATGGAAAAGTCCTTCAAGCCATCTTACCTTGAAGTTTATCAAAATATGTTGCACAAAAATTATGAACTTGAAGGTTCTGTTAAACGCAAAGTTCGAAGGCTACTTATTAAAACTAATCTAATGACGAATTCTAATCAAGTTAGAACTTATAGAGGATACGATAATCTGTAATTTAAAAATGCAATGAGATTCAGGATGTTCGATTAAATAATGTAAACTTTACACTCGAGATTTGTGAAACAATCGAACTCTTGTTCGTAACTCGATAAAGCATAACTCGATTGTCACTTCGTAAAGTTTGAGTTCTCGTTAGAGGAATGCATGATCAAACTAGTAATTATTTATTTATTTCGAAAATGGGCAGTTTTCCGTTCAGTTTTGTTCGCAGAATTGAATCGTTTTCCAATAGGTTTCGTCATCGTTTGTCGAAAATTACGAGTTACAATACTGACGACCAGAATTAACCGTGCTAAATTATTAGCACGGCATCGACGCTTTATTGCACGCCCGCAATAAATTTCGAATTGAAATCGTAACTCATCCATTTCATTTTCCTGCATGTCACGGGCAACTTTTTGATGTATCGTAAACGCAATATACGTTTATTTAATGTCTGCTTTAAAAGAGAAAACATTCTGTATATTAGGTTTTAAGTGATCCCCCAATTAAGATCTCTTATTAGTAGATAATTAACAAAAAGAAATATTTGAAAGTTCAATTTTTCTATAACTTTTTGATGTTGAAAGTACAGGATGTTTCTTTTACGCTTACTATCTACTACACTACAAATATTATGTTATGAACAGCTTAAAAAGTACGAAATGCATAAAAATTTTAGCCTTATTGCATACAGAAGAAACAAACCTAATAAAGTAGGTCATTTAATTGTCATCTTTAAGTTACCTACAATGGGATGGAGATCTCAAAGCCCAGTTATTTAATCGTGAAAGACATGATGTAATTAGATATATTAACAAGACCTTGAAATGTCACAAATCGGTATCAATAAGAGCATCAATTCTTGTTTTTAATAAGGAAATCGTCGACGTTGTTTGTTCGTCGCAGAGTAGTCAACATGTTCGTAAAACACCGACTTATAAATGGATAGGTAAACGTAACGCGACACTGCCCCGCAAAAAAATCCAATATAAAGAAATGTCAACTTCTATATATAAATTGAACAAACAAGAGGCGAATTCATCCCCGGAATGGTCCGGGAAAGTATGTACACATACGTAACATTACCGAGTGAATTAACTACGAAAATATAACAATGAATTAATTAATTTATTACAGGTTTCTCTTCTTTTCTCGTAACAGAAAGTTGAAATTTGTTTTATTAACTTTACTTTTGTTTTTTCTAATAAAAAAGATATTCCAAACCTGTTACTTACAGTGACGGTATGAAAAATATCTTGCATAAGTGGCTGTTGTTAAAATTTGGTTGATTTTCAATTTCCAATCTACAATTATTCAGGCTGCTAGCATCAAAAAATTGTTAATTGAAATTTTAACAATTTTTTTGACGTTAGCAGCCTGATGAAGGTTAATTGAAGATTGAAAACTGAAATGAGCCAATCCTGCTGATATCAATTGTTAAAATTGAGAACTATCTTTGGAAAATAGAAGGTATTGATATTCCATCAACGTCAATGCCATTGGTATTCTATCAATCCATCGATTAACATTGATATTCGTCCTTTTCTTTCCAGTTATGATTGATTTCAAAAAGTTTCTTTTTTAAAACTACAGAAAAGCTTTGGTAATCTGAATCAACTGAAAGTGATCCGAGTTAGTGAAAAATCCGGATTATTGGAACCTCTTTAAAATTTATAAACGATTCGGAGAAAAAAATATGGGTAACAATAATTCAAAACGTTGAAAATATTAAATCAAGTTTTCTTGCCAGATGAAAATTATGAAAATTAATTAAAATTGTGTAATTGGCAATATAGAAAGTGTTAGGAAAGAGTTTATACATGTATTTCGGCCTTATTGGGCCTCATCAGAACTCTGTACCTTAAAAAAATTTTTGGTTTATTGAAAAATTTAGAAAAACTTACCCCTTTTTTAAATTTCTAAAATCCCAAAACACAAGAACAGGAATTAATGATAAAATTATGAAATTTTTTGCAAATTATACAAGGAAGCGATTGCATTCTCTAGTAAAACCACAAAAAATTACGGCATGGACCAAGAGGTTCTTGTGCTAATGAAGTTTAGCCAGCGAATAGTATGAGAGATAAAGTTTTGTGGTGTCTTTTCGGCGCCATGTTATTTTTAACCATCAGGGGAATCCTTGCTTTATACACGGTTACAGCGAGAAATACATAGCGAACCGTGGAGTATACTGATTACTGCAGTCGGGATTTGTTTAAATTATATTTATCTTTAATTCTCGCTATTTTTAACAAAGAAAATAAAAATAAAGATCTCGAAAAAACAAGAAAATAGGAAATATATTTTTGTTTTCTCTTTTTGCAGATGTAATAAATAGTTGAAATTTGTTACATTAGCCTTGTCTTTGTATTTACTCTATTTTTGATAATGAAAAATAAAATAGAAGACGTACGATGTTCACCGAAAAAAAAAAAGGAAAGAAGTTAACGAAATGGTTGGTAAAAATTGAGAATCAATTGAAACCAAAACAAAAGGTTGTATTCAAGTGCGTTTAAAATGTGGTAATGACGATGATGTAACGCCAAATTGTACAGTTACGAAACAAACAAAAAATCTCAGACCTGTGACTATAATCACTCGGCCTTTGATTATAATTACCCTATGCTGAAGCAGAAAATTCAGTACAACCCAAGTAAATAGCAATTAACGATTGATAACAGACCCAACACAATCATTGACGAGGTAAATAATGATACGAAACTTAAGAATCCAGTCCCAATAATATCCAACACAAATCTAATGCAAACACTGAAATTTATCAAAAACATAGATGAAACCTTTACATTTAAGTTTTCAACAGAAGCTTAACGACAGGGACCTGGACCGAAGTGTATGCCCAACATCGATACAAATACAAAATGGAATTAATTTATTTCCACCTTAAAACTCACTTCGATATAGAATTCCCTTTCCGTAAGAAAGTAATTACCGAAGGTGTCAAACCTGTTACAACCTCTAAAATTGCTCGCTGCAAAACACATCTAGATCCTCTCCTTCGTTCGTCCTAAAAAAATTCTTCCTGGAAGCGAAACTTCTTTATAAGCAAATGCAACAAAGGTACAATATATTGTTAAAAAATGAAAGACGCAAACAATGTAGTGTCCAAATGGAAGCATCTAGCAACAAATCGAAGACCATGTGGCGAATAATCCGTGAATGTATTGGGAAAACAAACAAACCCTCGAAGACCATGTGGCGAATAATCCGTGAATGTATTGGAAAACAAACAAACCCTCCAAAGAAGAACACGACTTGCCTTCCGCTGAAAGTTTCGTTACCTAATTTACTTTCCGCATACCAGATACATCAACGGCAAAAATTACACATTTGGAACATCCACAGAAACACCAAAACATTATGCTTTTACCCTGTAGACACAGAATAAATTATGCACGTTGTTAACAGCTTAAAACCAAAAAGAAATGCAAGAAAAGACAACATTTAAAGAAAGTTCCAAGCCTTTTAGCAAAACCTTTTGTGTACATTTTTGTTGAATGGAATATTTCCCGAACAATTGAAAGTTGCAATTGTGAAGCCAATTTTCAAGCAAGGAAAAAATCGCCTGTGAATCTAACCATCGTCCAATAAGCCTGCTTACAGCTCTGTCTAAAATATTCGAAATGGTAGTTAATAACAGAATTTATAAATTTATAACATTATGTAATATTTGGAGTCCACAACAGCATGGTTTCATGAAGGAAAGAAGTACTGAAGCGGCTATGTTTCATTTCATCACATCATTTTTGGAGTACATGGATAAAAAATTTATGACTTGTGGAATTTTCCTAGACTTTGACTCTCTTGATCATGACACCCTGTTAATAAAATTAGATCATTACGGCATAAGAGGTATTCCCCTGGAATGGATTAAGTCTTACCTGCAAAACTAAAAGCAATAAGTTGTTTTGACCCAAAATGGAATAATCGACGAATCAAGTCTGCAACATGTTAAATCCGGAATCCCGCAGGGAAGTATCCTTGGGCCTCTCTTGTTCGTGTTATTTATGAATGACCTACCCGACTATACGAGTCATCCCAATCAAATATACAACTATGCAGATGACACAGCGCTCCTAGTAAAAGGGTCGTTCTATCCAGATATAATAATAATATGTTTATTTCCCAAAAAAAAAGATTTTACAATGAGTACTAGATATGAAGATATAAGTAAATAAATTTTCGAGAAAAAGGTATCGGGGCAGCTGTGCTAGAATATGAGATTCGAGCACTCTGATTTTCCCTACCAGAGTTAATATATATATAATCAGAGAATCCTAGAAACGTATGAATATTACTGATAATACAAACTAAAATTGAACGAATCAAAAACTAATAGGCAACCAATACATATGAGACCCCAAAGTCCATTCAACTAACCCAAACTGAAATCAAGCTTTAGGACAGTGTTAAACACTTGGGACTGCTCCTCTCCTGGGACAACCATGTAAACCATCTGCTGCGTTCGGTATGCTTCGCAATTCGAGTTTTATGTCAACATGTTAGCCCTTCGGTAATTAGAGCAGCTTAATTCTACTTTCAAGTTCAATACAATATAATCGTCTGGGGAAACTCAATAGAAGTGCAACGAATCTTTCTTATTCAGAAGAAAATATTACCAAACATGTTAAAGAAGAAAACAGGTGATTCCTGTCGTTGCCTATTTAGCAAAACCAACCCACTGAGCGTTGCGGGACTTTATATCTACCAATGCCTAGTTTTCCTTAAGAAGCACAGCAATTTTTTTGCAGCTGTCTATCCATTGAATTGAATAAATGTCCTATACGACAATATGACCATCCAACAACAAATCAAAGACCATGTGGCGAATAATCCATAAATGTATTGGTAAAACAAACAACATTATGCTTTTATCCTGTAGACAGAGAATAAATTATGCTTGTTGTTAACAGCTTAAAACCAAAAAGAAGCACAGGAGAAGACAAATTCCGGCGTTCATTTAAAAAAAAGTTGCAAGCCTTTTAGCAAAACCTTTGTGTGAACATTTTTGTTGAATGGCGTATTTCCCGAACAGTTGAAAGTTGCAATTGTGAAGCCAGTTTTCAAGCAAGGAGAAACAGCATGCGAATCTAACTATCGTCCAATAATCATGCTCACAGTTATGTCTAAAATATTTGAAATGGTAGTCTCTAAGAGAATTTATAAATCTATAACATTATGCAATATTTGGAGTCCACAACGGAATGGTTTCATGAAGGAAGGAAATACTGAAACGGCTACGTTTCATTTCATCACATCAATTTTAGAGTACATGGATGACTTGTGGAATTTTCCTAGGCTTATCGAAGGCTTTTCACTCTCTCGATCATGACATCCTGTTAATAAAATTAGATCATTACGGCATAAGAGGTATTCCCCTGGAATGGATTAAGTCTTACCTGCAAAACCGAAAGCAATAAGTTGTCTTGACCCAAAATGGAATAGTCGACGAATCAAGTCTGCAACATGTTAAATCCGGAATCCCGCGGGGAAGTATCCTTGGGCCTCTCTTGTTCGTGTTATTTATGAACGGCCTACCAGACTATATGAGAAATATACAACTATGCAGATGACACAGCGCTCCTAGTAAAAGGGTCGTTCTATCCAGAAGCAGCGATTAATCTTTACCATGAGTGGTATCCTGAAAGATGACAATCCTTCAGAGGTATATTCTTGAGATTTAAAAACAATTTAATAAATTTTTAGTCATTTAAACTGATAAAATTTAAAAGTTATGAATCTCAAAACGGAAATAAAGAATTAGAGGAGATCTTAGTTTTGGGAGAAATTGAAAATGACCGACGCCAGTTGGAGCAAACATCTTAGCAAGAACTTCTGGAATACGAATTTTAAAGAAACAAAGATTCTGACCTTATTGAATAAGAAAAATGCATCACTACCAGTCCTTGAATTGGTGATGTCAGCTCAATCCATAACAAAAGGGAATCGTTTATGTTTAGTACAAAATGGCCGACAATTTGATACTTTATGTAATTTTTGCGCAATTTCGATTACATTCGTTATAACTTCGTTATATTTATTAAAAATAAAGTGATATTTTTTATGGCTCATTGAATTTTCAAAAAATATTTAGCTATCATCATCCACCATCCAATAACCATCAAAATTTTAATTAAAACATGAAAGCTCTACAACTCAAAAATCTTTTGAATAAAATATCAAGTGTTTTATATTTTTGTAAATAGAATTTTATGCTCTTTTCAGAAATGTAAAAATATATAGGGTGTTCCATATAAAAAATCAAAGTTCTAGCTAATATCTCAAATATTAAGCACTTTGGAAAAAAATAAGTTGGAGCAATGAATTCTGCATGAAAAAGTGCCTTAAATAAGTCCTTACAGAAATCAAAAATTTTCATAAACAAAAAAGTTATGAAGGTTTTTAAAAATCGTAGAATTTTGAAAAACGCCCTGTAGCTCCTAAACGGTACAAGATATCGGAATGCGGTCTTCACCATTAATTTTGTCTTAGAAATCGAGCTCCAGGGACCGAGGTCAGTTTTTGTCTAACTCTTCTAAAAATAGAAGTTTCCTATTAAAATTGTCGAATTTGGCCCACCCTGTACATTTATCTCTGGAATAAACAACTATTGTTATTATTATTATTTATCAGACTAGTTTAGTTATGATTTCTATTCTTTTGTTGCAGTAAATAAAATTTGTTGTATTTGTTTTTGTCTGCGTATTTTCTTTATTTTTTACAAAGAAAATAAAAGACTAAGAAATTAATGAAATAGTTAGTAAAATTAAACTGAGAGTCAATTTCTAAAAGCAAAACAAAAAGTTTATTTTCATTTTCACTTCATTTGACGATTAAGAAATCGAAATTTATTTTATTTATCTTCGTGTCTTTGTAGTTCCTTTATTTTTGACAAAGAACATAAAAATAGAAGACCATTGGTGCTCAACCAAAAAAAAAAAAAAAATTCTGGGGATTTTGGGAAAGGTTAACGGAAAAAGGTGTCTCAAATCGTTTTACAACTTGAATCATTCCTTACCTCCATTGTTTCAGAACTTCTTTCCCATCTGCAGCCCCCCTTAGAAATTCTATTTAATAATTGCACAGTTTGGAAAAGTGCAAAACAAAAAAATACAACAATTTTCGAAAAATGGGTAAAATGACAAAAATAAAACAAATGACTATCGATTTCGAAACGAAAATTATTGGAAAACCGAATTTTCTATATCTATTGTTAACTTGAATAAAATTTCACAAAACAGGCAAATTATTTCGAATATTTTATATGCTGTAAAATTATTCTGTATTAAACTCATTCCAAATTTCCAATAATCAGGAATTATTTTTATTAGTTAATTGCCCATTTGGCAGAATGAACGTGTCGAATTTAATGGCGGCGTTTTTGCTTAATGGTGTAAAATTTAATAGCATCGGTATAGAGCGCGAAAAATGAAAATTTTGTTATTTTGTCCTAATTATAGCACTGGTCTGATTTTTTGGGAGAATTTTTATTTATTCGTGCTTGCGCCCCGGACGTTCTATCTACGAATATTTCATTGCGCCAGGCAATTCTTTACGCGATAATGTCAGTTGATACGGAAAAAAATATTTAATATGGAAGTAAATTTCATAAAACAAAATGAAAATAATTATTGTGAAAAATTCACAGTCCCCCTAACCACTTTTAATCAATGATCTTCAACATAAACAAATATAAATCTGCATGCGTTGGAAGGAGATTTTATTTAATTACAAAAATAATCATTAATTATTATTATTTTGAAAAATTCGCTTTCGACCTTCCAGTTTTAATCAACGCACGACGCTGACCTTTCAAGTCGAACAAACCTGCAAAAATAATCTAATTAATTAGCGGCTCGTTAGCAAACGCATTTACAAAATTAAAACCAAAGCGGTTTCGTAATAATACAAACAGGACTACACACTGCCGTCGTAAAATTTCCGCCGCGCCAGCTAAGCGCTTCGTGAAATATTTGCATTTTGCGAAATTTGTCGGCGAGGAGGGCCGCGAAAACGTATTGGTTTAAGGAAATTAAGGGCCTTATTTTTCTGGTTCACGTGAAAGTACGACGTTAACGGTGGACATTTTCGACGACGTGGCGTTTACATATGATAATTAAAGCCTTACATCAAGCGAACCAATTTAAAGTCATCCATGGAATTAAAAATCATGTCAAGATATTTGGATCTTAAATTTTGTTACGAATGTTTTGCGCAACAATGTTGCATTTTTGTCCTTCGGCCTTCAGCCATTTCAAACATTTACGAAATCTGGGTCCTGATTCTAATCTACACCGCCGAGCAACACGACTTCCAACGTTGGTTAGCTTGACCACCAATTATTGTTTCTTTTTATTATCGATCCATGTCTTCTCACCATCTTCTTCCCCAGTAAATTCATATTATAAAGTCAAGGAAATGGGATTTATTCTCCAACTTTCCTAATTCCCCCATTTTGCTCCATTGTGTCCATTCTCGTTTTACTTTTCCATTTCCTTTCTTCTCGTTGTAGAATCGACTGTGTTTATTACTTACATTTTTGGTCTGAAGCAATTTTTTAATTCCTTCCATTCGTCCTTACCTTCTTTTCTCTTCTGTCTACTTCCTGATGTGTCGACGACTCCTTTATGGTTTGCCTCGTGTTGTTTGGTGATTACCTTTTGGTAATTTTGCTTAGAAAGGACTTGTTGGTTCCAGGGGGTGTGATGTGGCGAAGTGGCAGAAGGCGCGCGGGGGGCAGCTAGCGGCGCGGGAGCCCCCCGGCCCCAGCATGACGCGCGCTAGAGAATGAAGAAGCAAAACGTTCGCACGCTATCTCTCATCGTATGTACCTTCACGTATCTCTTAGTCGGCGCAGCCGTCTTCGATGCACTCGAATCGAAAACAGAAAAACAGCGCAAAGAAGTGCTTCAAGGTAAGTCGACAACTCTTACAGAAAATGTAGGCTGAAATTAATGTCCTACACCACCACAAGTTAGTATAATGTCCAGGTCTTCGAGAGTTGGTGATCTATTCAAAGTAGCGGGGAAAATTCTGAGGATTGATGGACTACCCTGCACTGCAATATGTTTAACTTAGTAGACCCTGTACACAATAATTTTTTCGTTCAGTAATTTTCAAAACTTGGTTGAGTTGGTTTGTTTGAAGAATACTATTTTATGTATGTTCCAAGGATGGCTGAACAGAGTAGAGAGTTGCTCTTTTCCCCTTTGCTTCTATTGGTTAAAAAGTAATGAGTTTTTACATTTCAGAAATAGAGTTTATAATTAGAAGAAAATACAACATCAGCGACGAAGACTTCCGAATTATGGAGACCGTCGTTCTAAAGTCGGAGCCACACAGGGCCGGACGACAGTGGAAGTTCGCCGGGGCTTTCTATTATGCAACCACAGTGTTGACCACTATAGGATACGGCCATTCCACCCCCAGCACCGTCGCCGGCAAACTATTCACCATGTGCTACGCTATGATAGGCATCCCCTTAGGGCTTGTGATGTTTCAGAGTATAGGAGAAAGAGTTAATCGATTAAGCAGGTTGGTCCCTCCTACTTTAAAACTTCTACTTCTGAAATCTCATATTTTTTATTTACATTTATACTTATTGGAGTGATTAGGATTCAGCAGCTTAGGGGAGGCATTGTACTATCGATTCTGACCATACAGAACGTGCACAAACGACGGATTTACTCTGAAATACATAACGCGCGGCGAATTTCCAAATCCTGCTGCAAAAGAATTTTTAAATTTTTACAACAAAGAAAACGGCCCGATGATAGAATCTCAGTTCAAAGCAATTCCGAACAAGCCGCACATTTTTATACTTCATTCGAGCTCACAAAAAAGCCGGGAAACAAAACGAATATTTAATAAATAATTCAGATGTTTCAGTTGAGCGAAATTTAAAGCGGAAGCTTTTCTGTTGCCTTGTTGTGCAGTTATAAAAATATAACTTCTGAGTATTAAAAAAAATACAAAATAAAGGGGCGCTTTAGGTTTTACGTGAAAATTTGAAAAGATAAATGAAATGACATAATCTGTGCTCACGATAAAACAATCGAACATAGTGTTTTGGAGATACGACCCAAGCAAACGATCTTTTTAATGGAATAGTCGCACCTTAGGTCTGGTTTAAATAATTTTTGAGTTATTCCACGGAGAATACCACTACACGAATTGGTGTAACTCGGTTATTTTTGTAACTATGAAATGAAATATGAAACTGAAAAGTCGGCAACATGATCAGCGAAACGATGAACTTTCAAGAAAGTAAGTTCCGAGTTTAGCAAAGGCGTTCTGTTAAAACCTTCACTTTAACGCACACAGAAACGCACCCACGGAAGGGCTAAGGGGCCTGAAGCCCCCCCCCCCAGAATCACTGAAATTTAATAATATAATTTCAGTTTTCCAAAAAAATGAGACTTAATTTGGTTTTGTAATGTAAGTTCAGTACAAATTCATATTACAATTACTGTCAAAGTCAAATTTCTAGATGCGCTACTGATATGCAAAGAAACTAAAAATTATTTCGAAAGAAGATATAATGAAATATATTTTGAAAGAAGATGAAGAAGAAAACAATCCTAAGAAGGAAATTAATCGTCTCTTTACGTTCCACCTTTAAAGATACCACAAGGTTCAAGCTTTTGTCCATTACTGTTTTTTTTTTTTTTAACAAGCCCGAATTTGCCTGAAATAATAACAAGTGTGATATTATTATTCACTTAGTGACAATATCCACTATCCAATATCACAATTAATTAGTTGCTATTATTACAATCCGACAGCAAATTATCTGTTGACTATTTATTGATTACCGTTGTTGCGAGAATAATAGTACACGTCTCGTTCTAACATTTTTCTATTCAGTGTGGGGTTCGAACGTAGAACCTTTAGATTATTAAATCAGGCGCCCTAACCACTGAGCTACTGAGGAAGTAACTTTAGACAATTATAAACTTCTATATAAGCTACCGTCTTAGTTATTGTCCTGATCTCTTTGGATGTTGCAATGAATAAAAAAATAGCTACTTTTTAAATTACATCTGCTACTTACTACCGTGGAGCTAACATAACTACACAAATGGTAAATCAGATTTTAACGAGAAAAACGTACTTTTCCTCTCTAGAAAGCACAAGCTTTGGGAGTCCTACAATAACCTACTTTAGGACCGTTGTTATTTGCATTTCATGTAAACTATTTACCAAGATTATTTACAGTGTTCCATGAAAACGATTGTATTTGCTGGTGCCATTTAAAACTTGGCCTTGGGTATTTAAAGCAAATTTGTTGTTTCAGCGTAATCATACATTCCGTTAAGTCTTCCTTGCGTTGTCGTCAGACGACGGCATCCGAACTTGATCTCATCTGTGTAGTAACTACATTAAGTTCGCTGACCATAGCTGGTGGAGCTGCAGCTTTTTCTCGGTATGAAGGCTGGAGCTACTTTGATTCCGTTTATTACTGTTTCATCACACTTACGACTATAGGATTTGGAGACATGGTGAGTAAACTACCATACCATCTCATTTTAATCAACTCAACTCATTCCAATTTTGGATTAAGTTATGAAGAATGCCTTAAAACCACAGTCATCACAGTAAATAAGAAAACAAAGGTAAAACTCATTTTCCTTTGAATTTTTCTTTGAGGAAACATGATATGTAGTACTAATTTCTGCTACAACGTTTAAACAACCCCAAAATCTAAAATAAACTTGGTTTTACTCTTGCTTTAAGACAAGAGTTAAGTTCTCTATCGTGTGAGTGATATTCTTCGAATCTACGTATTAAAGGTATACTACAATACATGTGAGATAAAATTATTTGTATTTTTGAAACCCCCCCGCTGCGAGCAACTCGAAACCCTGAAATCATTTTTATAGGTTGCACTACAAAAAGATAGCGCCCTAAGTGACAAGCCGGAGTACGTCATGTTCGCCCTCATCTTCATCTTATTCGGTTTGGCAATTGTAGCAGCATCACTCAACTTGCTAGTCCTGCGTTTCGTAACGATGAACACTGAAGATGAACGGAGAGATGAAGCTCAAGCGATGCAGGTAGAGGCAGCTTGCGCATCAACAAAATCTTGTTGGGTGATTGTATTATCTTCCTAGGCATTGGCAGGGGCAGTAAGGCTTGAAGGGGACGTGATAACGGCAAACGGTTCCATTTTGAGCGGCCATCTAGGACATCACTGCACAGAGACAACGTCACTCGATCCGGATGATACTTCCGTGTGCAGTTGTCACTGTGGTTGTTTCTCAAACAACAGACACAGGTTTGTTTCAGTTTTAAACAGCACCTAAAAGTGGTCCGTGCATTTTGACCGTTAATCGGAGCTTAGTCCTAAAATATTTCTGATTCCAGGTACTCAGTAAGAAGGTCGCCAAATCATATCGGGCATCTACTTCCCGTCTTGCCCATGCACGAACTTCATCTACCCCAAGGTCACCTTGTTCCACCGCCAGCCATCTACCCAAATCACAGGGCCTCCATCTGACCACGCTGTAGTTTTCACTTATTGAAAATGTGATACGTATTAGCTACAATTTAAAGAACTGATTTGCAGACTTAATCACAAAATTAAACGTAAGGACGTCTGACGCTAACCGGACAGTGTCGTAAATTATAACTAAAAACTAAGAACCTTAATAGCGAAAGTGATTAACGACGATAATAAAAAAATCGAAGCACAAATAAATCGGTTAGGGGCGTTGCTGACTTTTTGTAATAATTCTTTAGCAACGCGCGAATAAAACGCGAACGAAGATTTTTTTTTTTTTTAATTAAATTATACGGGTTGGTAAGACAAAGCCAAGTGAGATTTGGGATCAAGTTAATTAGTTGCCAAATTTTTTCGTACCAATCGATGAGATTAAAAAAAAAAACTGCATCTGAATAGCATTAGCGATTTTACTTCGAATTGAATGCTAAAAGTAGCCGTTTTATATACTACATAAATTAGGTATGTACTTCCTGTTCGAGTGAATATATCACATTCTTCCATCGTTGAAACGTAATAGCCAAATTTTGCTAAAAAGGACTGAATTAAAGTGCTTCCCAAGGGGATTTTTGAGGATGTAAAAAGTTAATGAAAACAAGTTTATCGGGGTTTATAATTTTAATGACAAAAGTAATAATTAGTTTGAAATAAACAAACAAAAGTACGAACAAAAAATACGAACAAATAAATTACAATACAACTTAACTGTACTTATATATGGTGATTGACAATTGTTCTTCCAAAAAAAAAACCTGTATAAGAGAACGATAGATTACAGAAAAATGTTTAAAAAATTCTATAGTTTATATTTATGCCACAAACCAATTTCTTTGTCCCTCAATCCCGTTGATCGACAATCCCGTATTTGGTCTAATCATTGTCAGTCACCCTGTACTTGTTCTTATTTATGCAGGTATTAGATCGTGCTACAACTGGACTTGCTCTACATACTAATTGCACAAAAAACCCTTAGCTTCCATATGTAATGACTTGTAAACCTCGATAAGCTTCTTGTAAAATACAAGTTTAAAGATAACTAAACGAAAGCTTAAAGTATTAATGCGATTTTATAAAATTATACTATAACAAAACTCACTGTATATAACCAGACTGTACTGTATATAGATCATCTGACCTTTTTTAATAATAGCTGATTAAAATGTGACAGATTTATTGACGTAGCAGAAAACACTTCTAGGAAAACTACCAATGAATGCGTTTTGTTCCTATAAATGAATTAGGAGAGCCAGCCGTTCTCAAACTGTTTATTCTCGGAAACTCCCACAAAGCCGCAACAAACTTTAGGTCTGTAATATACCATATCGAATGTATAAGGTGTCCATAAAAGTTTGTTACAACGACCGACAGGTTTAAAACGTAACAATTGTTTAAATTTTTAAATCTAAGAATTTGTCGATACAAAAATTATTGTCAAAGTGAATCTCGTAACGTCAAGAATAGAATCTCTGCTAGTCTTTGAAGGATGAGAACAGAGAGTGAACCTTGCGATGTAATGTTCTCGCTCACTGATGCTGCTCTATATATGAAAGAAAAGCGTATACTTTCAATGTATGACAGTAGAGGCACTCTATACTCTTATAAATGCTTTTTCATTCAACAAATTATGAAATTTTAACTGTAGTCTAATAACTGAACTAAAACCGTATATGTTAATATGTTAGTTAATTTTTATTTTAAAAAGTCTCATGAATCTGAAGATGTCCTAAAGAAGAAAACAGTTTGAGAAACGTCGCTGTTGACAGTGTACATACTACGATTTTCGTTTCTGAAAACAAATTTAACATAGCTAGTCTTTAAGCTTGTGCGAAAAAATGTACGACTTCAAATGTTACCTATTAGTACGACTAAGCTGGTTTATATTGATTTATACGACTGCTGAACGAATTTAATAACATATGGTCAATAGCCTTGCATCTAACTTTGCTGGCGAATTGCAATGGCTGGTGCGCAAGCAAAATAAAAATGAAATCATTTTCAGGGATGCGAATAAACTGTTCCACTTTTTTTACACACCCTGTGTATTATTAAAAATGAAAGTGAACACTCTCCAACAATTGCTAGTATTTCAGTATACGGGGTGTTACTACGCACATGTCATTAATTAATTCCCTAAGTTTTCCCCCATCATATAAGAAATTGAGTCTCAATTTAGTTGCTTTCAAATTTAAACCTGAAGAAGACATCCTGACTGATGTTATCAACTATAAAGAGAGTAATTTTCATTCAGTTTATTATTGATTTTTGCCTATTTTCTTGAGGATGTACTATTTGTGATTGTATGTTCGTGTGAAAATTTCATTTGTTTCATTAATTAAAGGAAACTGTGGAATACGTCAAAAAAAAACGAGGAACATCGTTCTTCTTTTGTTTTCTGTTTATTTAATTGTTGTTTGCTTCTTCTTATTGAATTAATTACCGAAATGTTAATTGAAATTAAATTACCATAATTTCTTGCATTTCATTGTCTTGTGTTTCTTCTTATCGAAATAATTGCATATCTACACATTTAAGTTGCGATAAAATGAAATTAATTAATTAATTAAGACATTTAAATAATAAAAACAAAATCGAAAACAATTGGGAATCGTCGATCTTCTGTTGTTTTCTGTTCATTAAATTTTGCATTCCGTTGTGTTATTTCTTATAGAATTAATTCTCTTATTTTAAATCATAATAAAATTGAGTTAATATGACAGTTTTAGACCTGTGATTAAAAAAAAAACAAAATCGAAATCGATTTTCTTTTGTTTTCTGTTCTTTTAATTAATTCTGTATTTCGTTTGGGTACTTGTATTGTGTTGTTGTTTGCTTCTTTTTATCGAATTAATTGTCGAAATTTTTATTAAATTTTAGTCCTGACATTAGCAAAAAAAAAAACAAAATTGAAATCGATTGAGAACCGTCGATCTTCTTTTGTTTTCTTTTCATCCATAGCTCGCTCACTTTGTATTTCGTTGTCGGTGTTTCTTCTTCTTCTTCTTCTTGTTTGCTTCTTCTTATTGAACTAATTATCGAAAATTTCATTAAATTAAATTATTTTTTCAATTTTAGATCTGTCATTAGAAAATAAAAAAGAAAATTGAAATCGATTGAGAACCGTCGATCTTCTTTTGTTTTCTTTTCATCCTTAGCTCGCTCACTTGTATTTCGTTGTCGTGTGTTTCTTCTTATCACATTATTTATATTTAAATTGTGATAAAATTAAATTAATATAAATTTTAAAAAAATCGATAACAGTTGGGAATCGTCGATCTTCTGCTGTTTCATGTTTATTAATTCTATATTTCGTGTGTATCTTCTTATGAAATTAATTAAACTTAAATTATAATTGAACTAAATTAACATGACAGTTTTAGACCTGTCGTCATTAAAACCAAAACAAAAACAAAATCGATAACAGTTGGGAATCATCGATCGTCTGTTGTTTCATGTTTATTAGTTCTGTATTTCGTTGTTGTGTGTATCTTCTTATGAAATTAATTAAATTTAAATCATAATAGAACTAAATTAACATGACATTTTTAGACCTGGCGCCATTAAAAAAAAAAAAAACAAAAACAAAATCGAAATCGATTGCGGAATCGCTGATTTTCTGTTCGTTCAATATTAATTTGAAATTTTTATTCGCTTGTTTTCGTTGCTGTTAAAAAAAATTTTATCGAAATCAGTTTAAAAAAATACAAAATCGAAATCGGTTGAGGTTCGTCGATTTTCTTTTGTTTCCTGTTCTTTCTGTCAATAAAAAAAAGAAGAAAATTGAAATCGATTGAGAATTATCGTTTTTCTTTTGTTTTCTTTTCATCCATAGCTCGCTCTCTTGTATTTCGTTGTCGTGTGTTTCTTCTTATCGCATTATCTATATTTAAATTGTGATAAAATTCAATTAATGTAAATTTTTAAAAAAATCGAAAACAGTTGGGAATCGTCGATCTTCAGTTGTTTCATGTTTATTACTTCTGCATTTCGTTGTATAAAAAAAACAAAAAAAAAACAAAAACAAAATCGAAATCGATTACGAATTACTGATCTTCTCTTATTTTCTGTTCGTTTAATATCGATTTGAATTTTATATTCGCTTGTTTTTCGTTGTTGTAACGTTTCCTCTAATCGAATTAATGATCTAAATATAAATTATAATTAAAACAAACGTGACATTTTAGAGCTGTTTAATAAAAAAAATAAATCTAAATCAGTTAAAAATGATAGGTCTTCTCTTATTCTTTATTCGTTTGTGTTTCATTGTTTGCTTCTTCTCGTGGAATTAATTATCCAAATTTCAATTACAAAGAGACAAAACAAACCGAAATTGTGTTTTACGTAAATTTTGTCGATCTAACATCTTTTGGGCATGATATTTGCGATCTAAATGTAATTTAAAAAAAAATTTTTCGCATATGAGTGAATTCAGAAACAATAATTTCAATTTTTTTTTAAACAAATTCAATCGAATTTCAATTGTCTTTCGAAATACAAGCTTTGAATTTTCAAAAACTAAGGAAAATTGAAATTAATGAATAAGCATTGTTTAGTTCTGTACTTCAGGTCTATATTATTATTTTTAATTAGAGTCCTAAACATCCTGTATAAGCAAGAAAGAAATTTGAGCATTCCTAAAAATGATATTCTCGCACTTTTGCTCGATTAATGTTATTGTTTGAGAGTTTTAAGAAATTTTTAATGTTACCTTTTGATAATGGAGCCTTTATTTGCTTCGCTAATCGTCAGCTCGCGAAATTCTATTTCGAGTTTTAGACCAAGAAAGGATTTTTGCGCAACGATAACAACTTATTTCGGTGTATCACTTGTAGGATTCCGTTTTTAATATAAATGATGCAATCGACAATAATTTTTCACATTCCTGTGACTACTAAGTAGGCATTAAAAAAAATTCGTGATTAATTATTACCGACTGCGTTAATTTATCTCGCATGCATCACGAGGACCATATGTAATATTTTAATAGAATGTAAATAACTAACCAGCATACTTATTACTAGAGATCGAGAATACATATTTCGACGTCGTCGTGTTCTATGAAGAAGAATACGCTAACATCAATTTGGCTGCTTAAATTATTTTGAAAGGATTGCGCAATAAAGACGATTTTGTCTCTTTTCCATATACACTGTATTTACTTAAATGTTTGCAAATATTGGCCCTCCTGTACTTTTTTGAGTAAGACGGTAAAGAAAGTCATGGTAGAAATAAATATCCGTTCTCTTTTTTGATGATGTCAAAATATGTATTTCCGATCTCTACTTATTACATATTAGCATAATGGAAACGTATTGTTTGCTTTAGGGGCGTTTTGCTGGCACCGTTTTGCACGTTTTGGAAACGAAGCAAAGACTATACGTTTCCGGCCGTAAACTATAAAACACCGAATTAAATCGAATTGAGATTTAAATACAACCCGACTCTGTTGTTTTGAATTGAAATCGATATTGTCTGTATGTACTTACTTGTAAATAATTAAATGATCGAATTTTAATATAATGATGATTTAAATTGAGGATATGTATGCATCTGACACGCATGTGTACTGCCAGAATAAATTTCTTTTTATTAAAAACTACGTCTCATTTTTATTCACCCTTTGTACAGCATGCCTCTAACAAATAATACCGAATTTGAATTCGCCTAGAATTTTGCTCCTTTCTACTAAAAATATTAATAAATAAATAAAATAACAAAACACAATTACTGTGAAACAAATTTGCAAGTATTTACAAGAATAACAAAAGCATAATAAATTAAAGATGGCCGATTGTGTAACAAACGCATTAAACAAAACATGATGGGCGATTGGAAACAAAAAAATATTTCATTTTGCATCAAAAAGTAAATAACTTGATTTCTTTCTTTTAGATAAAAAAAGAACGAAACACTGTCAACTATAAAGCAACTAATAAAATGTTTTCTTCCTCAAAAGACTCAAGGAAACAAAATAGGT
Source organism: Serrognathus titanus (assembly GCA_039766575.1). Classification (NCBI taxonomy): domain Eukaryota; kingdom Metazoa; phylum Arthropoda; class Insecta; order Coleoptera; family Lucanidae; genus Serrognathus; species Serrognathus titanus. Next base: position 14,395,495 of record CM077911.1, on the reverse strand, counting down.
TCAATAGAAAAAAGAAGCTTTTTTAATTTTGTTTTCATGTCCAAAAGGTAAGCGAGATTCAATTGTTATTCATATCTGTCATCACCAAATGCCAGAATCAACTGAAATACTAATTATTTGTTTACTTTCAAATGAAATCTCTAAATTTATCACTAAGACAGTGATGAAATCACCAAATTTTCGATATATCTCAAGATTTGAACTCAATCGCTTTTGAAACAGTTCATTTTGAAAATAAACAACAGAAAATGGCAGTGTGGCCTATAACGGACACCAATTGTTGAAAGAAAATCAATTAAAAATCGAATTTCAATTTTAATAGTTAAACTGTTAAAAAACAAACGAAAATCGCTATTTATGTTATCCCAAAATTATTCTGAAAACGGAAACAATTGAACACTGCGATCTTGTCACTGAAAAAGGCTGAAAATTACAAATCAATTTTAATCAAAGTTTACTGCTTAAAGAAAACAACTGAATATCGTTTTTGCCAAAGTTCTTTCTTAAAATAAACAATCGAAAATTGCAGTGTGACCTTCAAATCGAACCAACTGTTAAAGATAGAAAAAATGCAATTAAAAGTCGTTATTTGAGTTTAATTAACAACAATTGAAAATCGCAATTCAATTGTTAACCGAAATTATTCTGAAAATCGACAAATGAACACCACGATTTACGTTTGTTATTAAAAAGAGCAAGCTCAAAAACAATTGAAAATCGCAAGTTTAATTTTTCAGTGATATTAGACTTAAAACGAAAACAAATGAAAATCGCTATTTTAACTTATTAAAAAATAAATAAAAATTCTATTTTAAATTTTGATTTTAATTGTAATTATGATTAATTATTGTTAAAAAAAAAACAATTGAAAATCACGATCTAAGCTTCATTCTAAATTTACTCATAAAAAAACAATTGAAACTTGCAAGCGCAGTTTTTCATTCAAACTTAATAGTGAAAAGAAAACAATTGACAATCAAATTAAATTGCAATTAAATTTTAATAGAACTTTACCGTTTAAAAACAATTGAATATCGTTCTTGCCAAAGTTCTTTCTGAAAATAAACAATCGAAAATCGCAGTGTGACCTTCAAATCGAACCAACTGTTAAAGATAGAAAAAATGCAATTAAAACTCGTTATTTGAGTTTAATTAAGAACAATTGAAAATCGCAATTCAATTGTTAACCGAAATTATTCTGAAAATCGACAAATGAACGCCACGATTTACGTTTGTTATTAAAAAGAGCAAGCTCAAAAACAATTGAAAATCGTAAGTTTAATTTTTCAATGATATTAGACTTAAGACGAAAACAAATGAAAATCGCTATTTCAGCTTATTAAAAAATAAATAAAAATTCGATTTTAAATTTTGATTTTAATTGTAATTATGATTAATTATTGTTAAAAAAAAAACAATTGAAAATCACGATCCAAGCTTCATTGAAAATTTACTCATAAAAAAAACAATTGAAACTTGCAAGCGAAGTTTTTCATTCAAACTTACTAGTGAAAAGAAAACAATTGACAATCAGATTAAATTGTAATTAAATTTTAATAGAACTTTACCGTTTAAAAACAATTGAATATCGTTTTTGCCAAAGTTCTTTCTGAAAATAAACAAACGAAAATCGCAGTGTGACCTTCAAATCGAACCAACTGTTAAAGATAGAGAAAATGCAATTAAAAGTCGTAATTTAAGTTTAATTAACAACAATTGAAAATCGCAATTCAATTGTTAACCGAAATTTTTCTGAAAATCGACAAATGAACGCCACGATTTACGTTTGTTATTCAAAAGAGTAAGCTCAAAAACAATTGAAAATCGCAAGTTTAATTTTTCAATGATATTAACTTTATTAACACGAAAACAATTGAAGATCGCTATTTCAGCTTATTAAAAAAAAAAATTAAAAAATCTATTTTAAATTTTGATTTTAATTGTAATTATGATTAATTATTGTTAAAAAAAAACAATTGAAAATCGCAATTTAAGCTTCATTCCAAATTTACTCATAAAAAAAACAATTGAAACTTGCAAACGAAGTTTTTCAATCAAATCTTGCTGAAAGCATTAAAAACAAACAGTTTTCTTTTTCTTTTAATTAAATCTAAATAAACAATAATAAAATAAAAATATTTAATTAACAATACAATTTATATTTACATAACATTAACTGCTCCCACTATATTGACCGGCCTTCCCTTATACTTCTTTGAAATGTCGTCTTCTATCTGAGCCTGCAAGACTTTAGTCGCCTTCACCAAGTTGTTCAAAATGGGCTCAATTTTCTTAATTTCATCTCGTGCTTCCCATATCTTGTCCTCAAAAACCTTCTTATTGGCTTTCGTCCGGTCAATCACATTCAATTTCTGCTTCAAGCTCGCCGTTAATAAATCAACATATTTCGGGGAGTGTTTCACATTGTGCAAGTGCTGCGTCTTCTTATTCAGCAACTCCAAAAATGATATTTTAATGCAGTCATTCATGGCCGTTATGGTCTCAATGGTTTGCATCTGTAGGATCGTGGGCGCATCAATCTCTGACATCGCCAGTAAATCATTATCACCACCCATCTCGTAAAGGCGCATTTTCAAGAACGATTCCAACTCCATTAAGTCGTTTAAAATCGAATTTTGTGTTTTCGGATTATCCAATATAGTGTAGGCGTCGCTTCCTTGAGCAATCCCTCCATCCAAGCCGGAGTTCTCAACAACTATTCCGGATTCTTCGAGGTTTATATTTAGGTCTCCGTGCTCCACAATTTCGAAATCGTCTTCCACTATGTTGAGGTTCCCCCAATCAATATCGTCTTCACTCACTGGAGTGGTAGCGAAATCTATGCTTGATTCAACGTTAACAGGGCCGAAATCAATGTCACTAGATTCAACGACTTCATTATTTTCTTCTTCGGTGATGTTTAGCTGCGGGACTTCAATCCTAATTGGCTTTTCCCCATACGTGTACTCATAAGTGGTGGTGTTTCCGTGATTCACTAAGTAATTAAGCAAGGGTAGTACATTACCGGGGTCGTTCCCTGAGTGGAACTTGATGAAAGCCGTATAAAATTCAACTGCAGGTTTTACTGTTGTTATAGTCTTAGCAGCCCTCTCGTAAATCTCAGGTAATTCACTTAAAAGCGTGATGAGTTCCTTTTTAATGTTGTCACCCGTGATTCCCAGTTGCTTACAGGATGAATTAAATTCATTCAAGGCCAGGACTTCCGCCTTCGTAACGTCTTTTATTTTCTTCTCGCAGTCAACTTGAATTTGTTCTAGCTTCGCTATCTGCTTTTTCATACTAGGGATTTCGTAGTTGACGTTGCGTATTAATATTTGAGCTGCCTCGGCTAGATACAAGTTGTCTCGTTGATAACAGTTTTGTATCTCCTGCCAGTCTTTCATGCGCTGGGAGCCGTAGCGTCCAAATAAGTTTTTTGTGTCGGCTTCGGTTTCTTTCAGGATTTCAATGATTTTTAAGCAGTGGAAGTAATTTATGTGTTGACCGAATAGTAGCTTCACGATGCCATCATGTGCGGGCATATCTTGGATGGCCGAGCTGATCTTTTCACGCACATTTACGACGTTGTCTTGAAAATTTCTGTCTGCATGTCTACGACTGATTAACCACTCCAATAATTTTGTTGTGTTAATATCAATCGGAATGTCTTTTTCGTCCATTTCTTTATCAATAAGGTAACATATGTTATTGTTAGTACACAAATTAAACGTCAACTTTGACGTGTGTTTGACGTACTCCGACGAATTACGCAGTGTTGCCAATAGTCTCTCACAAAAAGTCTTGACCATGACGGGGACTGCATTTAATCGTGTTGATCAGGGGTGTCAAATCGGAGTTAAGTCCTCGCATTAGATAAGTAATGAGCGCCAAGTCTAAGAGATGGCGCAGTAAAAAACCGCCAAAATGACGTTTAAAATTTTCAATTTTTATCGTATCAAAATTTTATGACTTGTGACTTCTTTTGCAGGATGCAAATAATTTGAAAATTTTGGAGCTTCTAACTATAATTTACATAGAAAAGTACAAGTAGGTAAATTTAATTGTGCCAGAAGCCCATACTAACTACTTTCTCAATTCTAATTATTATTATTAAGAACTTCATATGTAGATTTTAAGATAAAATACGGTATGTTACAAAATATTTTAAAATATGGTCTTTTTATAACACTAAATGTTGTGTTTGAATGATTATATACTAGTTGAGAACTATTTACGGGCCCAAACTCGTTCAACTTTGAATTTGGTTCTATTTCTTGTCCTTATAATTGTTGGGTATGGAAATAAAACAGAATTCAAAGTTAAACAATGTTTGGCCAACTCGTTCTATACGACTGAAAAGTATTTAAATTTGGCGCCTATTATTTTTAGTGAGCGTCAAGTATAACAGATGGCGCCACGTTTTTCTGGTAACATTTAATGTGTAGGGATTTGCTTTCTTTTAACTGATGTGTCCTGTAGTGTTGATTCTGCTAAAAGTAAATGTAGAAAAACCAAACTTTTTTGATTATATTAAATAGCTTCAAAATTTAACGCAAATAACAATAATAAGACACAATTTTTTTGTCGGAGTACCTGGATTTCAACAATGTCCTTTCCGAGTTCCTATTTCTTGCTCTTGTAGCAATTTTACTTTATTAAATTTGGATTACATGGAAAAGCATGAGAAAAAGTGATCTATTTAATGGTATTAAAAAATCCAATATGCCGGCCATAAGAAAAAATGAAGTTGATGATGGTCAGAACGAGTCGAAACGTTTTAAGTAAAATCTAATATCATCTAAAGAGCTCGAAAAAGTGTCTGTCCTTTTTGCAATTTTAAAAGTAAGCATAAAAAATATCAATTTTAGAAACAGTATTACATGTTAAGTGGTTCCATTTGTATTTAGTTGGGGCAACCTTATTATTTCATTTAAAATAATAAACAAAAGCTTTTCTTATTAATTTATTGAAACACAAAGAAAATTGTTTAAACCATTCTTCTAAGAAGCTCGTTAATCTTATCTTCTCTGTTTCCAAAGTCACCACCTTCAACATAATGATTTGTCTTCTTGCGCCATCCTCCAGTCGGCGTGTTCAACTGAAAAGTATATTTAAATGAATTAAAGCATATTTATGGCTTAGATAATTTTACTTGTGAAGTAAATCAAACTAATATTATTCGTTGTTGTAAGAAAATAGAAATCATTTATATAATTTGCAACTTTCATTATATTACATACAGGGTATTGCATTTTAACCAGGTTTCTTCAATAAAAATGTTCCTGTCGAATATTTATGGAAAAAATGTTTTTCTATACCTTGTGTAACTTCATTATTTTAAAAGGAAAAACCTCTATTTTATAACGAATTTCAGTTTATAAGGTGATTTTAAGGTAAGTGTGATGAGGGTTCCCAATATTTTGAAATATATTTATGGTTTTCAGAAAATACAGATATAACTTTACATTCCTTTACATTCCAATGGTAGTCTCCTCAATTCTTTACAATAGGTACTTTCCAATTACACATAAGAGCCACTCGGAGCTGCTTTAATGTATTTCGATTGCACTTGGAACAGGTCAGAGTAGTTCCAAAAGCATATGTGCAACTGGAAAGCAGATAATAACTCCAATGATGAGTCTTACTCATCTATTTTATTCCTTATAGTATTAAATGAAAAACGATTTTAAATTGAATCCATGACTTTTATGTTGTATAGCATTATCAAAAGATAGAGAGTTCCTAGTCCCCCACAAAGCAAAGATTGCAGAGTGAAAACCTTTTAGATTCCTAAAATGTAATCATTCGAAAATTAACCTAAAAAATCAAATTACGTAATTTAAAATAAATAACTAATGATATATTGTATTTTGAATGTAAGCTGAGTCATTCTGAAGGTCCAATAATTTCCAAATTACACTTTAACAATCCAAAAGTTGGACTCATAATTATTGAGAAAGAATTTTTTGTTGTCATTTAATGACGTTTTATTTAAATCCGTATTTGGCGCCATTATTTCTGGCAACGTTGGATCATTCTGACATCACTATTAAATGTGACGTATTACTCTTGTTTCGTGATTTTGCCTGTAGAAAGTAGATATTATGGTACTTTTACAAGCTAGGTGGAAGGTATCCATCACAGTAATGAAATTTGTTTCTCATTAAATAGGTTTCTATAAAACAATCTTCATTTTAACAACTATTTAAAGGGCAATAACGTTTGTTTTTTAAGTGAAACTGTATTATTTTTATGTCGTCGTTACGTGGTCCATAAAATTACTTTTCAATAATACAACACTTCCTTGTACCAAATAATAAAACACTTTCCTGTAACAATCATTGACGGTTGAGGAAATATTTAATATTATTTCATAATTTGCACATTTTAGGGCCGGTTTATTCACATTCAATTAACTTTATCTTCTGATTTATTGTCATAGTAACAATTGTACAAATAATTGTTACCATGGGAATAAACTGCAGGTTAAAGTGAATAAGCAAGGGCTTAACATATTAATTAAAATCAGGAGGGAGTATTTACTGAAACAATTCGTTATAAAATATAGGATGTCTGATTTAAAACAACGAAGTTATAAATCATTCTATCAAAATAATTTTAAATTACAAGAGTTTAAGTACTTGAGGTATTGTCTTTGGCGAATATTTATAAATAACATAAAATTATGCTCTATAAAGATTACAAAAACCAAACTTAAATATTATTGTCAACATTACTAATAACATATCATACCTAATTAACTCAAATTGATTACAAATTACAAATGAATGGAAAAACTATTTGATTATTTCAACAAACATGTACCTTGCAAGTTAAAAATCAAAAGATCACAGAGAGATCTTTGCGTAGAACAACAAGAACTAATTTTCCAGTAATTTTCAACAACCTACTTATTTAAAACAGTAGTTTGTAGATCGTACTGGAATTTCACTTATAATCACAGTAAAAAAGAGGATACGTTTTGACTGTTGGCCCACAAAACATCTTTTAGTTTTCATTATTGCTAAAATATCCATGAATTTTTATCACACTTTTTTAGATTTCAAATTTCAACTTGCATATACCTACACACCTACAGGATGTTCATGGCAAGTAAAACTGACGTTTTCTTCAAGTTTCTTGACCGTATGTATTATTAAAAAAACAAATTACTATCGGGTTTGAAGGTAATCAATTCAAAGCTTCACACTTTTTTCTTTAAGGACACTTTCTCATGGGCCAATCGTACAAGAACCAAAATATATATATATAAATATAAACATACCTTAAATGGCCATAAGAAGTTTGACGCATGTTTGAACTTAGGTCCAACCGTGAAGATCTCATGAATCAAATCCTCAGTGCAAATTATGTTCGACTTTCCCAATCGATCCTCAATCAGCTGGTTGCTGGTGATAGGAATGCGCTGTCCCTTAATTTTGGCAAAACCACGCTTATAAATGAGCTCACGCACGGATTTCAAATTCGGGTAGCCCCACGTAATGTAGGGCTCGCATATGCGCAGCATATTAATGGTGGCCTTATTCAATTTAATGAAGACCCCATTGTTGATTTGGCGAAGACGGAACAACTGCAGTACCTTACGAACTTTAGGGGCAACTTTGTTGATACTGAAATCAGAATAAAAGGTGCTTTCGTTTATATCCGTGATTACTAATCATGTAATCATGATCACAATTCTGCGTGTTTGTTCTCTGTGATTATTTTCTCCCCCACCTTCGATTAAGCGATCATGATTACAATTTTTAATCACAACTTATGTGTGACTTTGTATGATTTGATCACAAAAACATAACCTAGAAACATTACTGACTTATGTGTTTTGATCAGTATTAGGTAATCACATGATTCTGTTCACCTAATCATTGATTCTAAGATTGGTTTGAACGAAAGCAGCTAATGTGAGATCTTAAAGTGATTACTTTTAAGGCTTACCCTCGAATACGAATGATAAAAGCCAGTTTCGCTTCACCGGGGATGTAATAATTCCCACGGTTTCTTGCCTGACGTGCCAACCGGATTTCATCGCGCTCTTTCAATCTGTATTCTTTCACGTAGTCTTCGGCGCGTTTGAATATTAACTTTCTCTTCTTGATTTGTTCTGTACGCTTCTTGATGGTCGATGTGATCCTGGCTGCTCGGTTCGCATCCCGCCTTTTGCGATGCTTCAGTACCGACTCCGGCACGGCGGGCAGCCCCTTGGCCGTCTTTACTTTCTTGTCCCTGCAACGGGGGTTTCGTTACAATGTTGTGACACATGTACATGAATACAAAACGAGTTTTAACAAAGTTAATGTTTTCTGAAGGTGAAATAATAAATCCTACGTAAAAAGTCCTTGCTATAAATCAATTATTTGTTTAAAAGCAAACGATAAGCTCGAATAATTCAAAGATGATTTAAGATTTACGAAAGAATTAATAAAAAAACTTACGTCGGCGCCATCACTAATTACCAAAGAAAGATTCTAATACCAACTTCACAATGAAGTAGAGTTGCCAACCTAGTACGATCTCTATTATTAAATCTGCTAATTTATTAGCCGATCAAATTGGCAATTTTCAAATTACGTTTAAAAAAAAAAACTATTCTTGAATCTGATGACAAATTGAGGGATTTCTCTATGTTGAAAAGGAATTTCTTAATAAACTGTTTCATGCGCTTTGGTGACACTGCATATCACATGAAGTTAGCAGCAAATTTTGAAAATGTTTACACGTGCTGCACTTTATTATAAATTAATTTAATTCAAGTAAAATGGCATTAACTGCGGGTAAGTAAATAGAATACACCTATTTAAATGTTATTACCTTTAGTAAGTAGTAATTTAATTTAGTTAAATGTAACATAACCTATCATTTTACTTCTTGTTTTCACACAGACTTACTAAAGCAACTTGATAATGAAGAAGAACCGTTGGCGAAACGCTTCAAACTTGCTAATGACGCTTTCAAGTCTAGCGACCTTTCAATACAGTACCGTGAGGTTGTCCTCCTGAAATGGTTGTTGAAATTAACGGATGAAGGCAACGTGGAAGCGTGGATGCTATTTCATGACTGGTTACAATCCGAGCAAGTAACTCGGCTTAAATTGACAGACCTAACTTTAGACGATGTTAAGAAGCTTTCCGGGGTAATTCTCAGTACATTGCAAGATTGTTTTTAGACTAGGAGGAGTAACACTTGTCACCCTGTTGTAGGCAGACTGACACTAAAACACTTCCAATTGGGTTACCTATGAAGTGTATAAATTTTAAGAAGTATTTGGCTAATTTTAAATTACTCCTCCTAGTTAAAAACAACTTGTCATTTGTAAAAACTTTATTGCAGGTGATTGAACGTTGTTTAAAAAATTCAATGGCCTTAGATCCTAAAATGAAAGCCCTGGTTTTGAGCTCAGCTTTATTATTGATGGAAAACGGAGTAATTCGACACTACTTCAAACACGACCTAAAAAATTACTTAAAACTAGTTGCACTTATACTTGAAAGTGTTGACGAAATTGAATTAGTGCTTCGCTTCATTAAGAACAGAAATTTATACCACAGATCGTACTTGGCGGTCAAAAATTTTCACAAGTATTTCATTGAGCTTAATTTAACAACGTTGGTAGACGTCGTGCGTAAATTTCCAGAATCAGATATTGTGTTTCAAGAAGTTTCCGCAGTTCTTCAGTATGTAAGCATATTCTGGGCGTTGTCTGCAAAGCAATGCACTTGTCCATGTTTTTTTCCAGTGTATATTCCAGAGGAATCTACAAATCTTTAAAGACTACTTCAAAGCATTCTTTGAGGAAAACCTGGCAAACGAAACCCATGCGTTACCCAAACAGATCATCAAGTATTTACAAAAGTCTTACAACAAATTAGATTCTCCGCTGACATTCAGATTGTTACTGAAATCCTTCTGTGAAACTTACGCCAAAGATTTCTCTTTGGTGTACATGTTTTTAATCGTCATTCACGATTTAATCGGCCTTGATTTAACCAAAGAATTCAATCTATTTAAATCAACGAAAGTTTACGACGCATTTAATTTGGATAAATCCATGGATGTACTGGCGGAAGTCCTCGATGTTGTAGTAAGCACCAGAAACGTCGTTTTGGATATAGCAGTGTGTGACGTAAAATTTTCTGATTTTATTCAAAACACCGTCTTGTCTATAATTTCTTTAACCGAAAGCCCAAGCACAAACATTTTGAAAATAATAAATCACGCTGTCACTCTCAATCCGTTGATTGTGGAACAAACCATCAGTAAAATGCTGCCTTACGTAATGTTATCTAAAAACAGAACTTGTCGAGGTGAATACGAGGAGCTGATGCTGAATGTCTTTAAAGTGTTTTCCAAGTTGAATCGCATTGAGGACTTTATTTCCAAAATGATCGTTACTCTTAAGCCATCGTTTGATAGAAAGCGAGTTGGAGTTGAATTCGATGGCGTCATAGAAAACGAAGCCCCAATTCGAGAAGATCAAATACAAAATATCCTGCCAGATGGGGTGCTCGATTATTTTACGCAGTGCGTGACAACGCTCGCTTCGTGGCAAACAGTCGACCTATTCAAGATGTTCCAAGCTCATTTGGAGTCTGCTGTTAATGATGAAGATTTACAGGACGTTGCGAAAAGTAATTTTCAAGTTTTGTTTAATTTGTTTCGTTAATAATTTTTGTTGAAGTTCCCGAGTGTGTCGTGTACATAGAGATTCTGTGTACGCTAGTCAGCCAGTTTTTGAAAAGTGTGCGAACAGCTGAGCACACGGTTACCAATGTGGAGAAATTTGTTGATTGTATGGAGGGATTTAAGAGTATTTTGAGGAAGTATGGAACTGCGCTAGTCGCAATGGAGCATGTAAGTTAAATATAATATCAAAAGACTTTAAGATTTTACTCTGATCTGTGATTTTGTAATGATTTGTATAAATTCTAATAATCTGACAGTTAAATTTAAGACTTTACTCAAAACTTATTTACACGGGAAACATTTTTCAATATATAAATGAACTCATAAGCAACTAATTTTTTAGTACTTATTGATACAACTGGTTTGAATGATTCACCTTTCTTTTGAGGTAACTTCTATTATGGAGCCTAATTTAACAAATCTACTCTGATTTTTCAATAGGGAGTGCAGATACTGAATTATTGAGGAGTTTATGTTATAGATTTTCTGTAAACATTGAAAACCAGAGCTTTCAGTCTTTAGTTATTTTCAGAATCTGACTTTGATGAGGATGTATTTAAATATGTCGTATGTCTGGGGAGAACTGTACATAATCCTGTCTTATTATTCGATCAACAATGAGATAACTTTCACCAAGAACTTGGACAGTGATTACTCCGCCTGCAACATAACATACCTTCACTCGTATCTCACAACAGAGCAGTGGTGTCTAATTTCTCAGAGAATCACCAACTTCGGTGAGAAACCTTGCAAGCAGCTAATGGTGAGCTTATTTTTAATTCACTGAGAGAAGTTTCACTTTGCAACTCCAAAAAATATTGTTAAATTTAAAATAACCAAAATTCTCAACTTATTTCATTGAGCTCCGCATTGAAATAAACGTATTTTAAAGAGAATAAAAGAGACTTTCGGCTTTTAAATTATGACTCTCAACTTATTTTACCGAGCCCCTTATGGTACGGCAGAAACAAAAGTATGAAGGCATTATATTTTCAGCATAAACTTTTTACTCAACGTCTTAAGAGCATGCAGCTGTTCGAAAACAACATAAACGAAGAAATAATTAGTTCTTACATAAAAAGTTTCACCGAGTCTTTAGAGGACTGCTGGGAAATTATCGTGCAAGACCCTTTCATTTTAAACATTGCGTTGCCTCGGATGCAAAACAGCGACATAATAAACCTTGCTGACCTTTTGATCAGGAAAATCATCGATAGATCAGACGCTTTAAAGCCGGCTGACAATCGCATACTTGTAAACGCTTTGGTGTACTTGACGATGGTAAAAATCAACAGGGTGTTCAAGCACAAGTGGAAGCAGGACGCACCGGTGCCATATTCAAGCACTTCTGTGTTTGATGTAATAGATGAAAACAGTTGCTTCTTTGGTGAAATTGAAGACGCAGTAACACAGAAAATTGTAAGTGCCTTCCTTTTAAGCACTGACCATAAGAACAGGGAAATTGTTAGCGTTAAATTAAATAACAATAAAATAATGTTGTATTTAGAAATTTTAAAATCCTTACCGATTTTGTCGCTTAAACCAAACAATCAAATCATTTTGTTCGTTTACTTAATGTCAGTTTTAAACGATGTGAAAATCAACTTTGGGTCCAGCGTTAAACTAAAGGAAATTTTAGAAAACATCCTCACAGGTGAGTACCCACTTTATTCCCCCTTTTTTCTCTAAAACCTGTTGGTTTTCAGGGATCATTCAAAACGGCCTCATAACCCTTGACCATCAACTTCTAATAAAATGTGTATTACAAACATTCAATGATTACACCCGTGCCGCAAAGTGTATAATCGAAAGAATGTTTAAAACAGAGGACGGTTTGAAAACAATGAAGAAAGTAATCGAGTATTTACTGAAGAATCTGCCTTGTGAAAAATGCCTGTATTGTACAGGATTGATTCTGTCTGGCATCAATAAAGTAGGTCCTTTTATTTTCTTATCAACAAAGAAAAGTAATCGTTAATATTTGTAGAACAAGAAAACCAGAGTGGTGATGAAATTGAAGGATGATGTTCAAGAGTGCAAAGCATTACTAACCGACGATTTAATAAAACTAGTCACATTGCAAGATAAAACAAAAACAAATAATATGCTCTCTATTTATGCATTGCTTTTAAAAGATAGTTTAAGTCATGATAATGCCGACAACTTAAAAACACTTTTGTCTGTCTTAGATGGATACATCGAGGTTGCGGTGAGTTATCTTGTGGCTCAAGCTCAATTGAGGGTTGTAGCTTTTAATTGCAGGTAAATGACTCTAGCGTTTGCAATAAAAACAGGATTGTCCTGTTCACAACCTTGTTGTTTGGAAAAAATAAAATTGACTCGATTAAAGATGATTTCGCTCTCGATGTGTGGAACGCTTGTGTGGGCATGAGAATATCAGATGATGATTTTGAGGAGTATTCCAAATTAATTGCAGTAATTTTCCAGCAGATATCCAACGAGGAGTTTTCGAAAATGATGAAAGAATTGCTTCAGATCTCGGTAGTCAATTTTGCCTAACTTTTTTTTTTAATAATAAACATATAATTATAATTTCAGATTAAACTACTAAAAGCAAAAGACCACAGCTCATTCGCAAAGGAAATAAACCTTTGGAATAGCATTTTATGTTGTAGCTTCAACGCAACAAAAGTAAACGCTTGCCAGGAAGCATTCGAGACCTTGCTGCACGAAATAATCAAAACCGCACGCGATACAGACGCGTTTCACGACGATATAACTCGGCTGATTGTTCATTTAATCAAAACAGTGCAGGTCAGTATTTAAATAAATTTAAAACGAGTGAAGTTTAGACGCTTGAAACTTTCAGTTTCCTCTAACGGCCACAATTTTGGATTTGATGTTTCTCTCGGTGGATTTACTAATAAGAAAATCATCCAAGTTCACCGACTCATTCCTGAATTGTATACAAATAACTGAAGCGCTATTAAAATACAGGGGGATATACATATCTGATCGGTTACCTTCATTTTTGCAACAGTACCGAGTTCTACTGACTCAATTAATCGAAAGGAGTAACGAAGACTTACAACTCAGTGAAGAAGACATAAAGGACTTATCCGATTGTAGTCACAAGCTGGAAAAATTAACGAAACAATTACTTGTGCATAGCAAACACCTGCATAGAATAGCCATGTATTTAATTGCTGATATTTTAAGTCGGTACGAAATCGTTGCGGTGCACCCCACTATAAAAGTAAGCAACTGTTTTAAATTATTTAACAAATAACAAAACTTCTTTTTTTAGATGCACATTAATAATTGTATATACGATTTAATCTCGCTCTGTGATCAACATGCTATTTCGTTCTTGATGCGAGTCTTGAGCACAGCGTCAACGGAGATGTTCAAATTTATGCTCAACAATTACAAGAAGTATTACAGGTTTACCGGGAAAGTTTGATGTGTGTACAGCAGTAAAATTTATTACATAAATTAAATTCCCTATTATAAAAATAATGTCATTTAAATTATTAAGATCCTAACAGTAACAAGTTCATTCTTCTATGAAAGGACACTCTCCAAATCATAGTTATCCTTTGATACTTTATTTCATGCATTAATCCCAATTATTTAGTGATGATAATTGATATTAGATCCAACTGCTTCCTTGAATTGTAATATAATTTGGCACCGTGAAGGCCAACATGCACCTATTTAAATACTAGATCCAACATTTACATAAACTTTAAGAAAAAAGTAAATCTGTATACAACAACAGTGACTATATAAAGTATACATAATATAAAAAATAAGTACATATATCTAGCTCTAAATTATGTCTACCTCACATTAATTCTAAGAGACATGATTAATTAATTACATGCAAAATTATTTATTAAGAATTTCTTCCGAAATAAAACTGACTTAATAAAAAAGTATGGAATTTGTTACAATAAAAAAATATTAAAAACTAGTTCACTTTTTAAATTAAATTACATTAAATTAACTAGTCTGCACCAGAGAGTAATTACAACTACTTTAAAACCTACAAAAATTTACATCCCTTTTTCTTAATTAACTTATTAATAGACAGGAATTAGACTTAATTAAAACAGAGAACTTTGAGAATTAATCAAACACACAGCTATAAATCCTTTGTGTGTTTCATTAAGTCCCTCAATACAAAAAAAAAAGTATAAATAATATAAAATTAATTAATTAAAATGTTTTTGAAATAGATATTAATCAAAGACTACATCTCCTTTAACCCCAGCGTTTTCTAAAACTTGATTTTGTATGAAATCTTTCAGCTGGCTGTAAGCGTGATCCAGATTGTCGTTGACTACCACCAAGTCAAAATTGCCCGGCTTTGATCCTGAAACCCGTAAGCATACACCATTAATGTAACATTTAGTTTGTATATATTTTTTATATCTTGATGTGCTAATTGTTGAAAATCTATTCATAATACAGGAATTACTGGCTAGAAAATAATTTATGGGAGTTTGTAGGTAGGTGCCTTGATGTGCAATTAAATTAATCTCACACATGTTGATCTAAATACTGTTTTGTTTGATTAATGTTTTATAAAATTTAAACTGATTTTAGTTCAGTTCATGTTCATGGAACTACAAAACCTGTAGAGAAATAAATAAAGAACTAAACGTTTAATGTCCAATTGAAAAAAATATATATATTTTGTTCTCATTAATTTTCTTGTTCTTAGGTACTAAAAAAATCAAAATTAAATGAAATTGGCTAATGCATACTTACAGTAAGTGTCAGGTGCCTATTGTCATATGACGATGACAAAAGTTCACAAAGTTGAGGTGTCTGACCATATGCTTGTGACATGTTCTGTATATTATTAATAATGAAAATAATGAAGTATAAAGTTTAAGAGGATTTCACGAGCAAATATATGTTGTCAGTCTAATACATATTTTTTTATATGTGAACTTGACGTGATTAATAGGGACTTTTTTTTTCTTTTATAATTTAGTGTTTGCTACAATAAATAATTTTTACTCCATTTTTTTCAATGTAGAAACGGATTTTCATATTTAAAAAGCGATTTCTTGTCACAACGAAAGGGATTTTTCAATTTTATAGGTTGGCATCATTGGTTGACAAGAAGTTTCTTGACAAAAAAGGAACTTGATCCATAGCCTAAACAATTTTCAAGATATTTGTTAACATTTGATAATTACGCAATGTGTAATTCTCTTATAATTTGGCTGTTTATTTCTGAAACACCAATACACTATACAGGTGTCTCTAAAATGCGTAGACATGGCTTATACTTATACTCAAAAATTCTTCTTTAAGCTTCTTGAGAAAAAATATAATTTCTCTTGTAACAAATGGAATCAACTTGGTATGGGGGCCATTTACTTACCGTATTCAATCTCGCGAGCTGCTGTTTTCAATCGAAGACTAAGACTCTCATCATTCTCAGTATTCCTAGCACGTAATCTATTCTCTAGCTCATTTAAAGATGGAGGCTTCAAGAACACAGACCATGCATGAATATTCGTCTTCTTCACCTGCTCGACGCCTTGCACGTCTATATCTAAGACGCAAATCTTTCCCTTCTTCATAACTTCTTCGACGGCCGATTTGCTCGTTCCATACATGTTCCCGCTGTACTCAGCGTTCTCAAGAAATTTTCCCGCCTTTATCGCGTCTTCCATTGGCTTGCGATCGATGAAGTAATAGTGCTTTCCGTTCTGTTCGCCAGCTCTTGGCTTTCGTGTGGTGTGGCTCACGCTGAATCCGAAAGTGTCTGGAAAATCGTCCATTAACTTCGAGAGCAGCGTGCTTTTACCACAACCAGATGGTCCGCACAGTATTAAGGGACGTTGTTCAATGTAGGACGACGTCATTTTCAGTGTACCTGAAAACCGGCCCCTTATAGTTCACAGGTGTACACAAAAAGCCTACTCACTTACCCCTGAGGAAACTAATTTTGAAAACAAAAGAATCACGCGCTGGTTTAAAACGACTGTACTCCCTCGCTTATATACGCTTCGTGGAGTTCCTATTTAGAAATGCAATAAATTTGCGACGTTACAAACAGTAATTGTTTTCGTAAACATGCTCGCACGCAAACTTCGTATTAGTGGTGTGCCATTAATTAAATTTGGCCCATGGAATTATTGACAGTCATAAATAACAATATCTAATCGCCGTACAACACTGCTCTGAAAAAAATCGATAGCACTTGTCTCGTTGATTACCGGCGGCGCGGCGGTGTGACACGCACACGTTTCTTTGTGGAGGTTATGTTGTTTTTTTATTTTGCTAAATTCAGAGCGTCAAATACGATTGTAATCGCTCTTAGTAAGTAGCGCGCTAAAAATAATTGGAATCTCACAAATGTTTGTTTTATGTGTCACGGCGGTTGTATTATACAGAACGTGTCACGACCCTATTGTCAACATGTCGTCGCGGGGACGGAACTTATATGTCTCGATTTCAGTAATTTAGCGAATTTTATGCGTGAAATGTAAACGTACCATCAAGGGTAGCACCAAGCGTAGTGTTCTTTTCGTTTCAAGTCTAGTCAACCTTCCCCTTACCGCTCAAACACCACGATATTGTAGGATTAGTTCATGATCAGTTACGTTTTTGTGGTTAGTTGTTTAATAACATTCAAATTATCTGTCTATAGACATTTTTCTTACACATATACCCGAAAATCAGTTATTCTAATGATTAGTTTCTGCCACCTAACAAGAATAATGATAATGACAAGTAACCTCGTAAAGTTATCTTGTCATTTGATATTTAGATATCAAACCAAACAGCTTTTTTGTGTTAGCGTAGTATCAATCGGGATTAGATTAGTTCAGATCACTTATGAAACGAAAACGCCTATTAACGATTGACTTTAGGCGCTTGACATTTACTGTATACAGAGTTGTTTACTTAGAAAATTATAGGCACAGTATAGGTTGTTAATTATACTGCGCTTTTGTACCTTTGTGCCGCAGTGTAGGTAACAACCAGTGTTGCCATGCGATAAAAATTGAAATCACCAGATTTATAGCAAAAAACTTGCTAGTTCTCACCAGACATAGCCTCGCTGTAAGGATGTCGAGCATTGTTCTCTTAACAATTTTACTCAAAATATGCAGGAGAGCCAATATTTGCAAATATTTAATTATTACTTTCTTGCCTAAAAAACGAATCAACATACAGGTTGAGTGACAATTGTTCCGCCACAAAAAAAAAAAACGCATAACAGAATAAATGTTGCAGATTACCCACGGGAAAAATGTTTAAAAAATTCCATGAAATAAGTAGTTTATAATTAACTAAAAATTTATCCAAGAAATATGTTACCCCAGTAGAGTATTTGCAATACAATTTAAATGAAAATTAAAGAAAAATACTAGGAATTTTTAATACGGAGATTTGAATTACTTTCGTGTTGTAGTGCTTTATTTGTTTACCTGTTAAAGCAGCAACTCGTGCTTCAGTTGATCACATCAATTCCGTTTAAAGGTCAAGTTAACGTCCAACACAGTAACAATAATAAAACTGTAAAAAAACTTTGATGACTACATTTATTTCGTTTATCTGCTGCCCTTTTACAACCAGAAACGTATCGTTTTCGGTTTAATTTTTGATTAATTACTTTTCGAAAACTAAAATAGGTACGTAAACCTTTTTTCTTTATATTTTTCCCATAACTTGTCTAAGATTAGTGCTGCCATCCATCCATTTTCCGTCTGCTTCGAAAGTAACTTTCAATCATGAAAGCTTTGTGGACTTCTGTAAAACCATTTTTAATTCAATTTCTGTGCTAAAATTTTTAAAATCACCGTATGTACCATCGGTTACACAGAAAACTGAGAGAGTGAAAAAACGCAGTTGCCCAAATTTTTTAAAATTTTAGTGAAGTAAGTAGTGAAGGATTGTGTCTTAACTGTAATGTCAGTAGAGCGTGCTAATTTTACATTCATTTTACATTGCTTTTATTATTTTTCTTCATCTTGTCGTATTTATTAGGAATTATCCTGCACAGGGTTGCCCAAATTCGACACTTTTAATAGGAAAGTATTAGACAAAAACTAATGGTAAAGACCGCATTTTGATATCTTGTGTGTTTTTCCAAAATTCTGCGATTTCTATTAACTTTCATAACTTTTTTGTTTGTAAAAATTTTTGATTTCTGTAAAAACTTCTTTAAGGCACTTTTTCATGCAGAATTCATTGCTCACAAATCATATTCAAATTAAAAATTATATCCCTAGCAGCAATACTTTTTTTTAAGATAAGCTTATCAGTGTTTATCAATGTGTCTAGGAAAAAATGGGAAACTTCGTAATAAACGTTTCGTAACAGACTTTCACATTAAATATCGCCACTTTTTTAGAACTTAACCGCTAACAATTAATAATAATAATAAATCTTTATTTGCCCAACGGAATACAAGTGCAGGTAAAGATAAAATGGAAAAACGCAAGCAATAAATAAGGAGAGCGTTATACAATTGTTAACTAGAAGAGCAGCATAAAGCTAAGACTAATAAACATTAAATAACCACTAAAACAAACCTAAAACTAACTAAGTGCGAGAGCAAGAAGATAATACAAGAACAGTAAAGAGAATTAGATAAATACTGGGTGTTTCTTAACTTCATACAAAAAATGAAACCAGTGATAGAATAAAGCAGTTTTTGTATAACAATTGATTAATAAATATTAGTGATAATAAATGTTTTTGGCGAACGATGAAACAGTTTGATAGTCCTTGGTTTATTTTTATGACGTAATTACGCCCTCGGAGAAATTTGTTGATGTCAGCATCGGCTGTTAAGTGGGTCAGTTGTCAAGCTGTATTTTGTCGCGTTGAAAACATGGCCGAATTTCCCAATACTGTTCTTGTGATCAAAATGCGTTGGTTGCAAGACGTTGCAGCGTTACGACGAATCAATGTTTACAAGGAATGCGGTGTGGCCAGAAAAAAATCCTCATGCAATGCGGCGCCATAGTTTTCAACAACACTTTTCGGTCAGTCTGTGTGCACGGCACTTTAATCGGTCTATTTGTTTCACCTAATCGCTTGGACGAAATGGTGTATTTACGTTTCTTGCAAACTAATTTGCCGGAACTCCTAGAGGATGTAAATTTAAATATTAGACCTTAATCTATTAGATTTTTATCTGTGGGGACATTTAAAAAATCTAGTATACGCCGAAGAAGTAAATACAATAGACGAACTCAATGCATGCAGTGGAAAATATTTGACAACAGAATCAATTCCGTAACGCATGTGAATCCCAGCTTCGTCGAGCGACGCGCAGGGGAGAACTTCGAACACTTATTGTGAGTGAAGGTCACCGTCCGTTGCATTCAGCGGTTCCAAACATTTCACAGGGAATTGGGGGATGTCGGTATGAATTTTTTAATTTTTTTTCCTTTTAATTTTGATGCATTCATGAGAATTTTTCGTACCACATACTCCATTATTTCTTTTGCAACAAGTTGAAGAACATCCTGTATATCCAAATTTTTACCAATGCTGTTGTAAACTGAGCGTAAAGCGAGAATGGATAATAAAAGCTGGTAATAAGAGTTGAGAGGTTGATTTGAGAAATCGTTTTTTGCGCAATCTTTTCAAGACTGCGTGCGTGAAACATCAAAAAGAGGCCGACAACTTTTTACCCTTGTCCATTTTCTGGTTGATTTGAGAAATCGTTCTTTGCACAATGTCTCCAAGAAAATATTTAAAAAATATATACTTAACAAGAATAAATATACTATTGTTTCTCTTTGAACGTCAATTAAAACGCCCGTTTCCTTTGGTACATCGATAACCTGTTTCAATTTTGAACAAATTAACGCACAAATAACATAATTACTAAAATCAATTTGGAGAGATAGGAGAATTAAATTAGGAACTTCATTTCAAACGACCTTCAACCGCCAGGTCCAAATTTAATTAGGAAGATATATCGAAAAATGTTATTAATTAGCTTTTTTTCCTGTGCGAGGAAATAGCATTTTAAAACATAAAATTAATTCATCCATGACGTTTGGTGGAACTTTTTTTTTTTAATTTGCGTATTGCATTGAAATTTTTGTACGGCCTTGTATCTACATACATAAGATTATACAGATCGTTCATGAATGAATGAAAGAAACTGTCAATCGATAGCGAAACGTTGAGATTTGTGCGATTTTTAAGTTGTGCGCACAGATCTCAATGTTTCGTTGAGTTCTCCGTGATAACGAAATTGTCATAAAAATAATATTTAATAGATTTTTTTTATAAAGTTATAAATTTCTCTATGTTGTCCTGAGCTTGTAAAATATTGTCATCGAATTTAATTATTTACTTCAATCTGTTACATCACTCATCGAGGCCAATTTTCACTCTCCAATTATTATCATCAACGTAAACAAATGCAAATTGAGCTCCATCTCAAATTGTTAATTTAATAATTAGCATTTTATTTTAATGCCAATTACCTCCATGAATTTCTCCACTTTGTTAAATGTCAGGAAAATAGCCGAGCGTATTTAATTCTAGCAACTTTAACAAGGACCAGGAAGCGTAATCTCTTAGTTTATTATTATTTATTGCTAATTAGTTGTATGTAGTAGGAGTACGTAACGTAAAAGCACGTGATTATGAATCATTGGATGTTTATCATCTTTATTTATGTAAACGTTTTCATAACACAATCAACAAGAAACTATTACTAACGTTTAACACGTCATATAGCTTTCAGGGGCGCATTATATGACATCAATGACATCATAGTTTAATATAAGTATATTAATATTTATAGTAAATATATTAATGGAAAATAATAAATATTTATAAAGCGTTTCTATTTTTCTATTGTACATTTTATAAATCAATTCAAAAGGATCCATTTCAGATGATTTTCATTAAATCCCCTAATTTTCTTATGTGTCTTTTTAAATATGTATTAATAATTTATCGATGTATACATGTTTCCCTAATATTTTCGGGTGTACGTAAGAAAAAAAAAAGTTGTAAGGTAGTTTCGTAGCACATCTGACGATCCTTAATTTACCTTTTATGTAGTATCAAGTATCACATCAGCTACCTTTCTTTAGCAAAGATGGAAAGTCACTCGATTTTTTTATTAAGTGTTGCAATGGTATTTTTAATTTTGAAATTGTTAATTCATTAAAAAAAAACACAAAATTAATAATAAAATGTAAAATAAATCAATATATACAGGTGTCCATTGAAAGTATGAAATGAAGATGTGTTTACTAGAGGATGGTTGGAGGGAAAGTAGTGTTAATTTTTTTTTCTAGGTCAATTAGATTAGACGAGGTAATTTCCTAGTGAAACTAATTTTTAGCCAAAAATGTAAGTTCTACTCAGAATTGATTTTCTTAACGTTACTTCCAGCAAACTTCTCAAGTCTCTTACCACCTCCAGAGGTAGAATCAATGATTTTTAGACTTTAGAATAAACCGCAGCCCCATATACATACTTGTATATACAGATTTCAATCTTTGTATTCGACATTTGACCTCACCTACGTATCAATTTCAATTTTCTTTTTGTTTGTGTTTTTCAATTACACCACGGCATACGACAACAAAGGTGAGATCACTATTGATAATATACACGATCATGCAACGAGAACGATCTGGAACGGTTAAAAATGTGACCTCACTGACGAAATTCTTGAAATTCGAGTGAGTCACTTCTTCGATGCGGAGGATTCGAACGAAACGTGGCCAAGTTTTTAGGAAGGGAATGGGTCGTCTCCCCTCGATTGGCGGTGACGTTCTCAAAGAGGAGAGCAACGCGCAATCGTCTACCATAGCATTCATAAAAGTTGCTACGAGGTGCCGGTTCGTAGTTCCAGTTTTAGTTTCGAAGTTGTTGTATTCGTTCTGTGTTAATCAATATGTCTTCCCCAATTGGTAAGTATAGAACCTGCGAGTGCCTCAACTATTAACAATATTTGCGAGCGTTGAAAAAAGTTATGGACACTAACATTTTCCACCATGAGCGACCTAATTAAATTCAACTTTCAACATAGTATCGATTTAGGTGTTACATGGGGGGTTTGTTTTTGATCATTAAGGGGGAGATCGATAAGGAAAGGACTTCGCGTGTTTGATAATCAAGATACGTAAACCTATGTATAAATCTGACACACCCAAGAGGCGACCTCAACTTGACCAGTGCAAATAGCGTAACGTAATAGTACTTGGGTCTATATTTAGAAATCGTGTCATCAATTTTCTTACTGCGGCTTTCAACTAAAGAATGTCGCATAATATTTTCTGTTTACCAATCTAAAAACCTGTTCGTATGTATTCTTCGATATTTATTCACGTAATACCTGCATACGTCACCTGATGGTTGTTAAACCTGGAAGCAGGTTGTTAACTACTGCGTGGTTCGCGTGTAATTACCGTTTAATGTTTAACTTGGCGTGGTCAGTACAGATACTTAGTTTGATGACTAATTTTGATCTAGATGCCAAAGGTTAATATATTATGTTCAGAAGGATTTAATAAAGCAGATGTAATTAATTAAGAAATGGATTATTTTTGTTGATTTAACAAGAACATGAATACCTCTGATAGGAAAAAAGTATATACGGTATATTTTGACGTTTTTAGCTGCTTGGTTGACTAAAAACTGTAAAAGAAAGAAAAATAGATGACCTCTCAAGTGTATATATAATTTTTTGATGTCGAAAAGGGGGTTGGAAAATATTTCGAAGCGTAATATAAGAGAAACTGATGCCTTTTTACCTTAGAATGTAAATGTGGGGAGAGACATAATTTGAATTCATTTTGACCTTTTTCCTCGAGTTTTTGGAGTATTCTCTAACTGGTCTCTTTGTTACAGAGTTGGCAACAGAGGATAAACTCGAATACAACTTTTTCCCAAACAGCTCCGGTTATCTGCAATTTCGCGTACGCGCGAATAATGATGCTCATGTTGCATTGACCACAGCGGCCTCAGAATGCGACCCCATGTACGAAATCTTCATCGGCGGATGGGGCAATAGCAAGTCCGTCATTCGTAAAAATCGCACGAAACCGGAAGTCGCTGAAATCCCAACCCCGGGAATATTAAACGGCGGCGAATTCCGCGGATTTTGGGTGCGATGGACCGATGGTACTATCACGGCTGGACGCGAAGGTGATCCCACTCCCTTCATTTCTTGGACTGACAGCGAATTTGTCCCGATCAGCTACGTTGGGGTTTGTACCGGCTGGGGTGCGTCTGGATCTTGGATTATTGAACAACCACAAGCGACGCCACGAGGCGGTGGCTTTGCACCTCCTCCAACTGGTGGCGCAGGAGCTGGTTGTTGGATACCTGCTTCCGACGGAAATGTGCCTCCTCAAGCTCTTCCAGGAGGCGAAGATAACGGAGAACCTCTATTCATTGCGAGAGCTCGCTTCCAAGGAGGTTTAATACCAGGCAAGCTAGTGCCCAGCCACGGAAAATGCTACGTGCCTTGGGGAGGCGTTGAAAATCCAGTCCAGGACTATGAAATTCTTTGCGATTGCGGCGGAACTTGGGTACCAACTTCAGGGGGCAACGTACCACCGAATGCCATACCGGCCGGCGAAAGCGAAGATGGCGAAACTTTATACGTCGGAAGGGTATTGAATGAAGGTTGCCTGACTGTTGGAAAAGTACAAGCCAGCCACGGCGTCTGTTACATCCCTTACGGAGGACAGGAACTGGCATTCCCGAATTATGATATTTTGGTGTCGTAGAAGGTCGGTTCAACAGGCCACTTGTCGACATTTCTTTACAGCTTTCCACATCGCAAAATGAGGATGAAATTTTAGGCAGTTGCAAATTGCACGGCTTTTAATAAAATAAAATCAAATCTATAATGTTAGAAATAAAATTGTTATCTGACTATTTTTGTATGTTATATGTTATTATTACGAGCTAATCTCGCTGTATCTTTTTTTTTTCTCTCTTAAGTTACGAGTTATATTTATTACATTGTTGTAACATTTGCATTGGAAGTTAATTGTACTGAAAAATATATAATTTTTGAATTTTATTCTTGCGATTTTTTCCTTTAATGTTGATGATTTAATACCAATCAATTCATAAAATTATCTTTTTTGGGCTCAGATTAGGTAATACAAAAATGTGCTTATTTTAAGCCGAAAGGAATTGTACGTAGAAATAAATTTACGATTAAAAATGTCAGTAGAGTTGCCTAATTGCATTTGGAGGTTTTATGTATTCAATGTCCAGATCTCGTTAGAGGAAATTATAATTAATTAATTAGAATTTTTATTCATTGCATAATATTAATACAATACTGTCAATATTTACACGCATGAAAAATAATCTAAATATTGTAATTTACTGGCGTGAAATTCTTTTTAGCACTTCTCTTTTTTTCAGGAAATCTTAATTCAAAATGTAAATTGATTTGACCGAGCACAAAAGATAAATTAATTTTATGAATTAGGTCAATGTTTATTTTTAGTCATTTTGTAAGTAACTATTCAAATTAATTTCTCTAGAATAAGTATGGTGATGTGATCTGCAATTAATCATAATTTTTCTGATACTCGCATTTTTTAATTATTCGCATCTTACTCATGAAACGTCAGTGGATTATTGTAGAACTTATTACTCAATACACTTAAATAAGGAAACTTGTCAGTGTCTGACTGGGATTGAGTCGTAAAATAATTAAAGATTAACGTCATGTGAATTAACGAAATAATTGCCATTGACATTTATGATCTATGTGCATTATAATTAAATGACAAAGATGAAATTAGTATCAGAAATATGAATCATGCAATATATTTTTTTAATTTTATTAAATCTAAAACCTTTAAAATTTCTGCAGTGTATTTATTTTTGTGAATCATTAATCATTATGGTTCGTTTGGTTATTCCAGGGCATTCATTTTCTTTCTCTATATAAGATTTTGGAAATGCAATTATAACATAATATTGCAATTAGATACAAACATTTTTTTTCTGTAAATGTCTACAGAAACAAATAAAGAAAAATCGATTTCTATGTAGAACGTTTGACAATATTTGAAACTTATAAAATATTTAACGTGCTATAAACACATGCCATTTAATAACTTTACAATCGATTTTATGAGTTTCAATTACTCTGAAACGCTCTATATCTTCGAAGTTTCGACAACTTGATGCATACTCGTCAATATGTAAATATTATCTTATGAATTGGTCATCGACCATGGGAATCGTCTTAGTGTAATTAAAATACTGTTGGTTTTGAAACGATGAAATATGGTTCGATGATCAGTTCTAGAGGCTACGAAAACATGATGTAACCATAATCCACTAAAAATTTCTCAAAATACGAAATATAAACACTTTAAAAATTGATTGGTAAATTCGTAATCAATTGGCTTTCTGTTGGGACTGCGTCACGACTGCTTCTACTGCCGACGTTTTGTTCTTCATTGCAGAAGAATTTCCTAAGGGCTGCTGCTGCTGACACTCTCAACGAGAAGTAGCAGTGTAAGCAGCCGGAAAATTTTTAAATTTAAAAAAATAATTCAGACGTAGCTAAAAGAATTTCAATTTAATCTTAAAGTAAACAAGTTCCAGGCGAGTTAGCCTAAACATCCCCTTAAGTGCCAGCAGATAACGTTGAAATAAACAAATCTATCGCCGGTAGAGTTTCAGGCGTGGGAAAGAGGTGACCCTCGTAGAGATAAGGAACAACTAAAATCGGGCTAAATTGTACCCGGACGTTAGGCAACTCAAAACACCACGGCGCCCAAAATTTGCTCATAAACCAAAATTGAACAAACAATTCTACGAGAGGGCAGCACTTCTCAGGAGTAGATTTCTTATCTAACCAAAACAAAACGGTCCTGTGGAAGTAGGGGGAATTTTCAAAATCAACAATTAATGTTCATCAACCCCTTCTTGGGAGTGGTTA
Source organism: Serrognathus titanus (assembly GCA_039766575.1). Taxonomy (NCBI): domain Eukaryota; kingdom Metazoa; phylum Arthropoda; class Insecta; order Coleoptera; family Lucanidae; genus Serrognathus; species Serrognathus titanus. Next base: position 14,368,890 of record CM077911.1, on the reverse strand, counting down.
AGTTTTCTCTCTTGGAACATTCGTTTAAAATCTTTGTTTTTTTTTTTGATTATTATTATTCATTAGTGGGGAATTAAAATAAAATCCTACAGGGTGTGTAAGTGGTAGTGTAGAAGAATAAACCCCGTTGGCTCAGAGTCTCTCCCCGGAGGGAGAAGTAATCAAAAATCCCTTAAAGAAGAGTTCTCTGCTGCTGTACTCCTAATTTCCCTATCAAGGTAGGAACAAATAATTATTGTAAAATTTAAATTGTTAAAAAAGAAAATCTGCTCTAATATATCCTAGTTTGAGCGCTGTTGAATTTTTTTTATTTGATTAAAGTAGCTTACAACCATATTGCGCCTTGCACAGATCCACCCCCAACAACCTACCTCCGTAAGAGTATGATCGGCCTGGTAAATTTATGAACCATTTAAGGGTCCGGAATTCCCTTAATTCCGGTGGTGGCAGCGTTAAACAAATTTGTTTTGATTTGATCCCTTGCGATAACTAAATAATTTGCATTCATCTTTCACCCCCTCGACCCTCGCTTACAGCAGCAACACCCCCAGCAATTGCAACACCGCCAGCAGCAGCAGAAGTTCTGGGAAAGCTCTTCTGCAATGGAGATGGAAACGTCGGCAGTAGAAACAGTCGTGACGTGGTTCCAGCTAACGAGAAACAATAGCGACACCAGCAGCAGTCCTGAGAAGGTGCTCGAACCTAGTCACGTTGATGTCTTCTACTATGGACATTTCGTTCTCCATTTCAGAAGATCTTCCTCTGTTACTGGTGGTGTTGCTACTGCTCTCGTTGCTGCTTCTTCTCGTTAGTTACTGCTCTCGTTGGTTACTAACGACAAGCAGCAGCTAACGAGAAACAATGGCAATACCACCAGCAGCAGCCCTGAAGAAGTTTTGGAAACGCGTCAGGTTGATATCTTCTACTGACGCCGTTTCGTTCTCCATTTCAGAAGAACTTCCTCTATTGCTGGTAGTGTTGCTGTTGCTTTTCGTTTGCTACTGCTCTCATTAGTTACGAAAAGCAGCAGCAACGAGAGCGGCAGCTAACGAGAAACACTAGCGACACCAGCAGCAGCCCTGAGAAGGTGCTCGAACCTCGTCACGTTGATGGCTTCTACTGCGAAAGTTTCGTTCTCTATTTCAGAAGACCGGAAGCCAATTCAATTATGGACGATGGCCCTGGAAGCCTCCAAGTTAAAAAAAAATTCATAATCATTTCTCTCAAGTCGATTTTGAGTGGTCAAAATGTTAATTAGAGAGAAAATTACTTTAGGTCTCACCTAAGGTTATCCATACCCATCGTTTTATCAGGATTTTCAAAATAATAATTCAAAAATAACCTAAGGTTATCCATACCCATCGTTTTATCAGAATTTTCAAAATTTGTTGGAAGGGGGGCTGCTAATTTCACACACGAAATTTAAACACTTTAAAAACTGATTGATAATTTCATTCCTATCGGAGGTCTGCTGGCTTTTTCTTTTCTTTTCTGGCCACATTACATATCAGTCTCTCTGAATAAATTAATTTTACTTTAAACTTTACGGCCTCCCTTATTTGGCCCTTTTCGAATCATACGGTATTATCAGCATCGGAAACAATGTAACTAGGCTAATGCCTGTGTTGTTTCTAAATAAATAAATAAATAAATAATCAATTGGCTTACTGTTTGAACCGTGTCACGACTGCTTCTACTACCAACGTTTCGTTTTTCATTGCAGAAGAACTTCCTAAGGGCTGCTGCTGCTGCTGACAGTCTCATCGACTAATGAGAAGTAGCAGCAACGCCACCAGCAATAGCAATATCTATAGTAGCAGCAGAAGTTCTGGGAAAGCTCTTCTGCAATGGAGATAGAAACATCGGCAGTAGAAACAGTCGTGACGTGGTTCCACCGGAAACCAATTCAATTATGGACAATGGCCCTGGAAGCCTCCAAGTTAAAAAAAAATTCATAATCATTTCTCTCAAGTCGATTTTGAGTGGTCAAAATGTTAATTAGAGAAAAAAAGACCTTAGGTCTCACCCAAGGTCATCCAAACCCATCGTTTTATCAGGATTTTCAAAATTTGTTGGAACGGGGGCACGATAATTTTACACCAGGAGGCTAACTCTCCTCCTAGGTACGCCTATGATTGAAAACAATTGTATCTATATGAATTGTATTTCTATTATATGATAGTAGGCATTTTATAGTGTCATTATAATTTTTTTTTCCATTCTAATTGCCAGCTTTTCTCATGATTCTCATGAAGAGGTGTAACGTGTATGGATACTGACTCTCAAAAGCACTAAAATAAAGTAGTCCTTAAGTAAGGTTCATTTTTGCGATGTTTTATTGCGAATCGGACGAATTCATCGTGGAATTCCTTGTCGCAGTTGATTAATATCGTTGTTACAGAATTGGAAACGGGGGTTAATCTCGAAATTCCTTCCACTCAGTCGTAATACTTTTAAATTTCGGGTACCTATCAGAAACGATGTCCCTATTATATTGACCACATCGGCTTCTGTGGACAATACCATAAGCAAAGCCGCCATGGGCGGATGGGGAAATACTAAAATGGTTATCCGTAAAAGTGAACACAGTCGGAGATGAGCGGATATGAATTCCGGGGATTTACAATTTGTCGGAAAGATAGATATCTTTAACAACCAATTAGACATCTTGACTTATTTTTTCTTAACGATTCTCTAGATAAGATTAGTCGCTACCGCCGGGTGTACAACTGGATCTTGGATTATTACGGAAGAGGAAGAACAAGCTAGTGGAGATCAAGGTTCACATGCTAGTGGAGAACAAGGATTAATCATTGGTGAAAGTAGTGACGAGTACTCCTGATCCAACGCATGTATGTACCTCCTGGATAGACCTTTTTTCAACATTCTATGCATAAATTTCGTTTGGCGTTAAAAATGTTTTAATTAATTATTGTTATAGCATTAAGTACATGTTTTATCCTTTCTCCAAATGCCGTTCCATGAGGAAATTTTCAATGAAAATGGAAATGGTAAAGTGATTCTCCGCCGCGACCAAAATTTATCAAACCTTCACCGAAGTTTTTGGTGAAAAGAGACTCTACCCTTTCTTGTCTTGAACTAAAAATAAATGTGTTGCGATCAGCTGTGTTCATTTTCATGCCGGCATAGTGTAACCGAATCTTGGATACCGGAACAAGGTAGGGAGAGCTATTGGGTACCTATGTGTGAGTGATGGAGAAGTGTCTCCTTTGGTTTTTATAGGAAGCTTCGACGGGAAAAAAAGATTTATTAATTGCGAGAGCTCACTTCTGAGAGCAATTGATACAGGGAAAGGTACGAGAAGGCTCAAAACATGCAGTGCAAGCCTAGGTTGCGAACATCAGATCGGCGAATGTAAGGTTCTTTGCGGATATCGTGGGAGGTGGTTATTCGTAATTTTTTTTGTATTAATACCATGACATGTCACAAGCTTAGAAGCTTCTCGAGAAGGCATGTTTGGCTAATTATGTATTACCAAATGCAGGTGTTTTTTTTTCCTTCTGCATTCACCTTACAAACTGGAGAAATGCAGATAACCCAGTTCGAAGGAGCCGGTAATAAATCCGATCACAAATTCTATCTTTCACATAGAACCAAGTGGGGATCGAATCCAGTTGCCGAACCAAGTGTTAAGTCCGTTGGTAGTGCAATCAACCAATTTGCTTTGTGCAGATGTACCATCCTACATAAACCAGGCAGTATTTAAAGGAAAAAAGAGAACCCAATTACTTTTCTGGTTCACACCAGATGTATTAATTTTTTTGAGAATATTGATTTTTAGATTTTAGACAAAGCACAAATAAAATTTCCTGAGAAATCACCAATAAAGAAGTTTTCCATTTTCAATAAAAAAAAATATATTTGAAAAAATGTTTCTCTTAACGAGTTCTACACGCTATTAAAAAATATTACTTAACTTTGGAATCGGCCTGTATATTTAGAAAAAATAAATTATAAGGATGGCGTTTTTCTTGGAAAAGTACATAACTCTAAATGTTTCATCCTTATTAATGGAAGAAAGGAAACGCAACACGAGTTCTATATTTGGATGACGTATAAGGTCTATTATCAATGATGATAAAAATCACGACTCTCGACTTTTCGTATTTTGTACGTAATAATAAAAAAGGTGTTTTGTAATAGAACTCGAATTTGTGTTGGTTTAAAAACTCTTATCGAAACATTCAGAATGTTATTTTTCTTAAGTTTTAAAAGTTTACTACTTCAATGATTGTAAATATTTACTCTCTTTTTATTTGTAAATCGGTGATTGCGATTTTCTGGGGAAACTTACGTTTATTAAAAATGTTTTGTTAGTTTTGACTTATGAATATGTTAGTAAAGTATTGTATAATCGAGGTGGAACATCTGTATGTAGCTCTGGTCAAGTGTTCAACTGAAAAAGGGGGTTTGCAGTTTCTAGAACAGCACGAGCTGCCTTTTGCGTTGATGTTAAAAACATCTTGAGGGGTTTTCTCGATTTCTGATATTTGATCGTTCACGCTTTCTTCCATTGAAGAAATGATTGTGGAGACGATTTATTGAGCACTCGAAGAGGTCCTTCGAGTTTGCTTTCGGAACCATCTTTTTTCGAGGTTCTATTGATGGCTTTATATTACATTATTTGAATGAACAGTTGAGGTCAACATTGACTAACAATAAGTTGGATTGTTTCAGTTCGGTAGTTGCTTCGATTATGGCTTGTAGGGGTCTCTGTAGGTCAGTTAGGACTAGTCGTTTTCTTCCACAGAGAATCTTGCAACAATTCAGCAATAGTCTCGTTTAATTTACTTAATGACTTAGTCCTCGTTATGTCTTGCAGTGGTTCCAGGACGTCACTAACTTAGAATTCTAAGTTAATTTCAACTACATATTATGGCGTTCAGCCCATGCATCGGTGTGTGTTTGCTACACTTGTAAATGCGATTCATTAAATTTCCATTCATGAGAATTGACCTTCTTTAGAATCTCCTCAGTCCATAAAAAAAATAAGTTGATAAACCTTCCATAAATCAGTCTCGGATTACAAGAATTAAGTTAATAGAGACACGCACTGACTTGAATAATGAAGCAGGATAAAGTAAATATGAAACTCATCATTTGCAAACATTAGCTTTGACAAGTCTATAAAAAGAACTCGAATATTGAATGAATGGAAATCCCTGGGATGTTCTAATTGCATATTGAAACCGATCCTGTATTGCGTGGTTTATTCCTGAAGGCGTTTTCCAGGTCAAATTTCGCTCGTTCCAAAAACCTTATCTCGCAACATCCTCTGGGAACTGCGGTTTTCTTTGCAGCAGTTCCTTCGCAAGCAGGAACTAAACAATTAAATTAATTCGACAAATTTGTGGTTTGGGGCTGATAAGAGATGTATTTTATAGCGTGAATTCGATTATTATAGTTTTGGTCGTTGTGTGTTTAGGGTGCTTTGGGTTCCGTTACTTTATAGCAGGGTAAATATGTTGTTGAGTTATTTTCTCAAAAAATAAGAGAGCTTTTAAGTTACGTTCGAATTTTAAAAACAAAGTTTTCGCGTTTAGGAGTTTCAATATTTTATTAAGAGAAAATATTTTAAAATCTGTTTAACAAGAGTAATGATTCTGCTATAGTAAAAATCTTCTTGCATTTAAAAAACGATTTTACAAATGATTTATCACTGATTATTGATTATAATTAATTAGAATCTAATATTTTTTGCCTAGATACGTAAGTAACATTTAAAGTTACCAATTGCGTAAGAGGAAACACATGTTTAATCAAGAAATTTAATTAAATAATTAAAGTTTATAGTTAAAGAAACTTTCTTTCCGAACTGCAATAATTCTCTTGCCAATTCCTTTTAATAAACATTTCTCAACAATCTCAAAAATACCATAAAATTACGATTTTTTAAACACGAAAGACGAATGACTCAAAATTAACAAACAATTTCAGATGTCTGACAATTTGAAAGTGGAAACAATATATTTCTATCCTAAAGAAAACGCGGACAGTCACAAAACAAACCGCTACGAAATCATTTACGACGAGGAAAACCCGATCTCTGTTCTGAGAAGGGGTTCCAAATTCACCATCGCGTTGAGATTCAACGGAAGAAGTTATAAGAGGGGGCACGATTCAATCAAATTAATATTTAGTTTTGGTAATGCAATTTTGCTTTCTTAAGTCGGAAAAATACCTACTTCAAATATTTTAGGGCCAACTCCGAACACCATCAAGGGTACGAAAGGTGTCGTCACTCTAAATCCCGGACGCGCAAACATTCAAGATGATAAAAGTGATTATTGGACAGGGGTCATCATAGCCGAAAGTGGCGATACCTTATCTATTGAGGTACGTCCTTTTCTTGCTTAAATTGTTATAAATTTTTATCATTTGGATTTAGATTTGTTCACCTACGAATAGCCCAGTGGGTGTATGGAATTTACAAGTAGAAACTTGGGTTCAAAATTCTACATTAGACCCAACGGTTTTCGATGGTGAAAACAACTTTTATTTGCTCTTCAATCCCTGGAATAAAGGTTTGCACCCGTTGAGTAACTAACATCAGTAAAAAACAAACATTTTTTAGATGACCTCGTCTTTATGCCCGATGAACGACTTTTGGATGAGTACATCTTAAATGACGTGGGTAAAATTTGGGTAGGCCCGCATGGGTCAAGTAAGGGAAGAGAATGGGTTTTTGGCCAGTTCGATGCTTGCATCCTGCCTGCTTCGATGTTAATGCTCGAAATGTCAAACATGTCTCACGCAAGGTAACTATTTTCTTTTTCTTAACAAGAAGTCACCTTCTATCTTTCATTTTAAGCCGAGGAGATCCGATTAAGTTGACCAGAATAATATCGAAGATGGTCAACAACAACGATGAAGATAACGGCGTGTTGATTGGTCGATGGGATGGAGATTATATTGATGGTACGGCCCCTTCGGCCTGGACGGGTTCTGTGGAAATTATGATGGAGTATTTAGCCAACGAAGCTTCTGTTAGTTATGGGCAGTGTTGGGTATTTTCTGGCGTCGTAACTACCAGTAAGTTAATATAGATGCGAACGTTCTTTTACATTAATTAAATAAAGTTCAATCATGTTGGGCGCCACCATTTTTTTGTTAAACTTGATGGAGAAAGTTGCTTATTCCTTCAATGAGGAAAATTTCTTTCATGTTGTACAAATTTAACTGAGGCCTCTCAGTGCTGATATTTCAAGTGATGTTAGAATGAGGTGACGCCCAACATGATGAACGCCCATATTTGTCTCACGCGAAATCAAAATCGTCCATTACTCTCACTATTTAAAGTGCCTAAGTCTATGCGTTTGTAAGTTTAACAGAATAATGGCGCTTTAAACATCTTTAGAATCCGAGCGCCTAGCTGAGCCTAACTGAGACCTTGTGGCGTAAATTTTGTGATTAAGAACATTTTGGCGCCCAACGTGGGCAAACTCTATTTATTTAATCAATCTAAATCATGCTTTACTAACATTGCAATAAACCGATGTTGTACTTACGTCTTAAATGATCATATTTGGTCCCTACAATATTTTATAGCAGTTAGAAATGAAATTACAACAATTTTTAAAGTTTGTAGAGCACTGGGTATACCATCAAGGGTGGTTTCGAATTTGGTTTCGGCCCATGACGCAAATTCGAGCTTGACGATTGATAAATACTATACAGCAAACAATGAGGAAATGGGTTACGATCCCTTAAACCCCGCAGGAGAGGATTCCATTTGGAACTATCACGTTTGGAACGAAGTCTGGATGGCCAGACCAGACCTGCCCAAAGGTACCTACTTTTCTGTAGTTGATTTACAATTTACAATATTACAATAACCTGGATATCGGTTCTGCCAAATAAAATTCGGAAGATCTCATTGTTTCGCCAAAAACTTTAGCTATGAGATGATTTGACGTGATACGTCTTCATCCAACCTCACCTCCTCATATCCTCTCTGTGAACGGTAACCCTCACAGTGATAAAATTTAGATATTTACTTGGGGTCATCATTTTCTTCTAATAGGTTGTGGAGGATGGCAAGCTATTGATTCAACTCCCCAAGAAAAGTCAATGGGCATATACCAGTGCGGTCCAGCATCTGTAGAAGCAATTAAAAAAGGTGACGTCGGCCTCAACTACGACGTCGGTTTCATGGTTGCATCCGTAAATGCGGACCTCATGCGTTGGAAAGAGGACCCGACCTGTGATTTGGGGTTTGCAAAAATCTACTGCAACAAATACCAGTAAGCCAGCTCCTTTTATTGTCATTTCAAATTTCAAGTTGTAAATTATGTTGCAGTATCGGTCGTTACATTCTTACCAAAAAACCCTTCACTTTTGATCCTAATGGGGACCAAGATCGCGAGGACATTACCCTGCAGTATAAACCAAAAGAAGGAACGACGGCTGAGAGGTTGTCTTTGTACAACGCAGTGCGAGGAACGGCGCTTGCCAAAAGGTATCTACCAATAAATTTAGTAGCAAGTGGTTTAGCTCTTAAATAATATTCCAGCTTCTATTCGGTACCTGACTCGGGCATACAAGATCTGGAGTTTAATCTGGTGGAACTCGAAAGAATCAGAATCGGGGAGTCTTTCAGTGTGACCATCCAGATCAAAAATAAGTGTCAGACGGAACGGAATATTGATGCTCAATTATGGGCCACTAGCGTGTTTTATAATGGGGTTAAAGCTCATCAGGTGAAGAAAGCCGAAGGGAAATTTAAAATACCTCCAAAATCAAGTAGGTATTGCCTATTATCATCGATTTAGTTGGACGTGACTGTACCCATCACTAAAATCTTCTGCCTTCAGGAAGATGTTGAAATAATACAAATTCATTAATTGCAAACTTTTGACTTGGAAATCAATTTCTTATTTCTGAAGCATACTCTGTCTATTTCAGGCGAAAAACTCCAGCTAATTATATCTGCGGATGAATACTTGGATAAATTGGTCGAATATTGCAATATGAAGTTGAATGCTGTGGCGAGCGTGGCAGAAACTCGCCAAACATGGGCTGATGAAGACGATTTCCAAATAGTGAAGCCAACTATAGCAATAAAGGTAAATTTGATGGTTCAATGAAGCACAAACTTCTGTAATTTGTTTTAACGAGCAGATACCGGCTGAGATCCCTTGCAAGAAACCAACCAAAGTTACTCTACGTTTCGTGAATCCGTTGAGGAAAGCGTTGACCAAATGTCGATTCAGCATTTCTGGCCCAACATTGGTGAGAAACCAAGTCATTCCACACCCCGACGTAAATCCGGGGGGTTTACTTAAGGTGAAGACGGAGATTTGGCCCAAAACAGTTGGCGATCAAAAATTGATAGCGACCTTCGCATCGACGGAACTTGTCGATATAACTGGATCTTGCAAAGTCGAAGTTTATGAAGACGAAGAAGAATAAGTGGCCACAATCAGCTTGCTTTACATTAACACAGTGTGTTATGGGCTTTTCATAAATCAAATATATTTCTATATATATTAAACTAGAATTCTGACTCAATTAAAATTAACTTAAAACACTTTTTCCATACGTTTTGGGTTTGCGCGTTGCCTGTCAAAAAATTTGAGAAACCCAGTATACTTACAAATTTTGAATTTAATATTTTTGTGGATTCTCTATAATTAATTGCTTCATGGGGGTAGTTTTAACTTAAGTAAGAAAAGTAAAAAAAACACTATCGTTCAAGAATAAATATATTTTTCTTATTTTTCTACGTGATTTACATAATAATAATAATAATAATAACAGAGGGGTACAATTAGTCATCTTGCTTAAATAAATCTTCAAAGACGACAGAGAAAACAAACCTGAGCTAAAACTAGAAAACAAATGTTTTATAGATTAAGGCACTAAAGTGGTGCTGTGTCATTTATTTGGGTCGGCTCCAAAACTCGGTCACTTTCCTGAAGCTCTCGCTTTTGGGGCTGTTGAGGGTTTTGAGATTCACTCTGCTTTTCTCGGCCACGTTTTTATCGAAAACCGGGGGCGACAAGGTTCTCCTAGTGACCGACGGGGATGACGTGCAGAAGCGAGCGTCATCCAATTCTGGAGTTCTACTTGATTTGCGACTAGAAAGGGGAGTGCTAGGGGTTGATTTTGTGAAAAGTGAGTCTTGTGGAGGAGGTGATTTTGGGAGTTGGGGGGATATGCTGTCTAGTTGATCAAATTTCTTTATTTTATGCGCAACTGAAGAGGATGAGTAGAAGGGTATGCGTTTTACGCTGTCTGACGATGAGGCGACAGGCTTGCCTGGAAGAAGAGAAACAAATTTCAGGAATTATTGAATATTTTTGGAACTTATTTTTATTTCATTTAGAAATATTTTAAAGAAAAATCGCAGGTTTATAATTTTGAAAACAGTTTTAGCGATTAAATAATAAAAAAAAAATTATACAGTGTGCTACTGAACTCGAGTCTTTAATTTAAATCACAAGTAGTACCGAAATAAAAAATAATTGGACATACAACATTGGAAAGTATGGACTAAAAAAAAGAGAATTCTAATCCAACGTTGCCAACTGTTTTTGCAAATTTATTATTTGTGGTAACATTATGCTACCGTGGTACTACATTATTCATTTTCATATATTTTAATAACGCTAAATTGCATTAATTTTTAGTTTGCTGCTAAAAAAAGGCACTATTCAGTATTAACCATTATTGCTTTTAGTTTCATTGACTACTGACAGATGGTGCTGCCTTATTTATTTAAAATAAAGAGCGATTAAACGCCGATTTTCGGTCAGAAACGGGAAAGAAACTGAAAAAAACGTTACTTCTTTTTTACGTCGATAGATGGCGCGCTTTTTCTTGACACATCCAATAAATTGCGAGACTTTTGAACAATTAATAAAACACTGTAGCCCACAAATTAAATTAAATTAAAACTTGTTAGTGCACGCAATTAAGAAATATGAAAAAACACAAAACAATTGGAGTAAAAAATACTATCGATCGAGCGTCTTTTGTTTGTCTTTGTCGTCGTTCTTCACTATAACTACCTTTCTATAATAATCGAGCGTGATTTATTTTTATTAATTTATCTTTTCCTGTTTGTTAGTTGCTTTTTTATGAATTCATTATTTTATCACTTTCGCGTTTATTATTTCTTTGTTTTTCTAGCGACTTGATCGTCATTTGTCTCTTCTTCATAATTAACTAATGAATAAGAAACAGACGATGAAATCAATTTTTTAAAAGATCCAAAATAGTAGAAATAAAAAAAGATATCATTCAATGCAGTCCTCGTTCTCGACTATTTCTGCCTTTCTCGTCTTTTTTCCATTTGATATGTTTTATTAATTTCTCGATCGAGTATTGCTTTCTTTCTGTTTTTATAGCTATTTGCTCGTCTTTTGTTTTCACATGACAATTAATTAATTAATTGAGAAAGCGGCGAGAAAAAAAAAATAAAAGAAAACATGTAGGAATACAGAACAATAGAAATAAAAACTAATATTAATCGACCGTCTTTTGTTTGCTTTTGACTGCGACATTGTTGACTATTTCGCTTTTCTATAATAATCGATAGTGTTTTATTTTATTATTTCTTTCATCTGTTTGTTGTTGTTTTATTTTGTATTTAAAATTTCCTTTCATTAATTGTTGTTTATTAGCTTCTCCATTGTGATTCTTTTTTATTTTTGTACTAAATCGATCGTCTTTTGTTTTCATAGCCGTTGTCCTTAAAAGTTCTTTTTCTTCGACCAATCGTCGCAGGTTCTTGCCATTCGTGTTTTTGTCGTTCGACTTCGTTTTGCAGTTGTTTTTCTTTCGTCAATCAATTTCCATTCTTTCTTGGGTCTATCGTCTTTTGTTTTTCTTTTTCGCTGCACGGTCGTGGTTTCGTAATTAAACCATCTTTTGTTTTCTGAAATCAGTCACCTTTTGTTTTCTATTTTCTCTGAGTAACCGCCTTTTCGTGTTTTTGTCGACTTCGTCTTCCATTTGTTCTTCTTTGACCAATCAGTTTCTACTTTTTCTTGGGTCTGTCGTCTTTCGTTTTTGTGTGTCCCTTCTCTGTCATTATTTTTTATTAATTTATCCATTGTGATTGTTTTTTATTTTTTATTTTTGTACTAAATCGATCGTCTTTTGTCTTCATAGCCGTCGTCCTTAGAAGTTCCTTTTCTTCGCCCAATCGTCGCAAGTTCTTCCCATTCGTGTTTTTGTCGACTTCGGTTGCAGTTGTTTTTCTTTCGTCTATTAATCTCCATTCTTTTTTCGGTCTGTCGTCTTTTGTTTTTCTTTTTCGCTGGACAGTCGTGGAAAAAGTTTCGTCATTAAACCATCTTTTGTTTTCCGAAATCAGTCACCTTTTGTTTTTTATTTTCTCTGGGTAACCGCCTTTTCGTTTTTTTGTCGACTTCGTCTTGCATTTGTTCTTCTTTGACCAATCAGTTTCTACTTTTTCTTGGATCTGTCGTCTTTCGTTTTTGTGTGTCCTTTCTCTGTCATTATTGTTTATTAATTTCTCCATTGTGATTGTTTTTTATTTTTTATTTTTGTACTAAATCGATCGTCTTTTGTCTTCATAGCCGTCGTCCTTAGAAGTTCGTTTTCTTCGCCCAATCGTCGCAAGTTCTTCCCACTCGTGTTTTTGTCGACTTCGGTTTGCAGTTGTTTTTCTTTCGTCTATTAATCTCCATTCTTTTTTCGGTCTGTCGTCTTTTGTTTTTCTTTTTCGCTGCACAGTCGTGGAAAAAGTTTCGTCATTAAACCATCTTTTATTTTCCGAAATCAGTCACCTTTTGTTTTTTATTTTCTCTGGGTAACCGCCTTTTCGTTTTTTTGTCGACTTCGTCTTGCATTTGTTCTTCTTTGACCAATTAGTTTTTACTTTTTCTTGGGTCTGTCGTCTTTCGTTTTTGTTTGTTCTTTTTCCGTCTCTCGTGGAAAACATTTCGTAATGCAATCATCTTTTGCTTTCCGAAATCGGTCATCTCTTGTTTTTCATTTTCTCTGTGTTTACATGTTTTTGTCAATTTCGACTTTCATTTGTTTTTTCTCTTGGTCGGGCGTCTTTTGTTTTCCCTCGATTAATTTTTGTGTGCCGTCGCGGAAAACATTTTCCGTAATTCAATCACCGTTTGGTTTCTTGGTTTTTGGGTAACCGCCTTTTGTTTTCTTCTATAAGACACGATTCGTATTTAAATTATCTTTTGGTTTCGTTTTATTTTTTGTTTCGCAGGATTCATTTTTTCAAATTATTTTCATTGTCTTCGACTGAATGTCCTTGGTCACGCATTCTTTTAAATTATCCACATCGTCTGATTGTCTGAATTCTTATTCTTCGTTTGGGGTTGTTGATGAAGTACAAAAAATAGAAAGCTGTAAAAATTTGGCTTTTTTCCTTCTAATCGTAAATTAAATTCGTGAAAAGAAGACGTTTCTAGAGACGTAACGAAATTGAACGATACACTTCGGGCGAAATTGCTGCGTTTTAAATTATCTTTGCGACAAGTGTTTAATTTCTTTTCCAAATTAAAAAGACAAACTCACCATAATGTAATTGCAATTAATTATGATTATCTCATTTATTTATTTATAATTTGATTGTCGGAGAGCGTTGTCCTTGAACTCCAAAGCTATTGATAGTGAAGAGAATTTGGACAATATTACAAAGAGCGGTCGTGTGTTGAAATGAAGGCGCGTTCGCTTCTTAAGGTTGGTAATTTTAAATCACATTTATTGTTTTATTTTCCTACTGGCCCAGAATTTATTTAAAAAAAAATATATTGCCTGCTTTAAATTACAATTCACGATGAGAGTCATTTGTGTATCATATTTGGATGGAAATCTGCGGTGTCTAGTAATAAACGACTCGAATTCAGCACCGCCCTGTATAATAAAATGAGGTTCTTTATGCACATTTTTATTAATACATTTTTTCTTGCTTTTGTTTTTTTAATCAACTTATGGTTTTATGTTCAAGTTTACGCTATTTAATTTTTGCTACAATTCTACTTCACTTTTTTTAAAGAAAATCACAACGTTCTAGTGGAACCAAAACTTATAAAAAAAGTAGTTAAACTATAAATTCCAAAAAAGTATAAATTTTCCTTATTTACAATGGAAAATTGGCAAACCTGTTAATATTAAAGTATAAAAAAAAAAAACGAACAAGATATTTTATTTTACTTCACATAAGCAATAATAGCAGCGTTGCACCTTGCATTAGAATAAAAATTTGCAAAGATTTAGTTAATAGCCACAAAAAAAATTACCTTTTTGCTCTTCCGGTGTTAAGGGTAAAAATCTATGAAAAACCTGAGGGTTAGAGAGTGTTACTTCCAGCTTACTGAAATAATTCTCTTCCAATTCAGTTTTCCTTTCTTTGGTTGGCCTTGAATTCGACGTACTCTTCTCCCTGTTGACATTATTAGGAACCCGATTCTCGAATTTATCCATGATGTTGTTTACTTTCTCTCCTTTTGGGTGACGCGAAGGAATCGTTTTCGTATTCGTTTCGTCAGGAAGTTCTGGTTTATTTGGTTTGATCATGTCGTTAATTTTTTCGTTCGTTTCTAACTCGGATTTTTCTTCCGATATCCTCAACTTTTTACTGAACAAGGGACTTGCAGCGCAAGGACAAGGATTGTGGTTGTAGGCTGTGGAACAGTCACTGATTCCACTGTCGCTTCTTTCGCTGCACACTCGGCTGTTTACCGTCTTTTTCTCGCGAGTCTCCTTCGAATCGATTATCATTTTTTGAAATTTCGATTCCGCGTTTATTTTATTGTTGATCTCCACTTCTTCCGTGCTGCTTACTTTGTCTGCCTTGCTAGTTTCACTCGACGAGTCGTCGGTACCGTTACTTTTGGTGTCTTCCTCGTTTAAACTCGACATCCTAGAGACTGTATTTCCTGAAATTGAGGGTCGAGGAGTGCTAGTCGTAGAGCTGGAGGACGAGTTGCGTCTGCTGGCGGATAAAGTCGCCATTCTACCGAGTGCACGAATAGCGTTGCCGGTTTTCTAAGCGAGAAATAGACACACACGCAAAATCAACATGCACAAACGAGTGTTAGGTGCGAAAAAACAACGTCTTACCTGCCATTTTCTACGTATTATAAATTTCTTTAGTTTATCTGTGGATATCACGACGGTTTCTATGTGGTTTTCTGGATCCAACCAAGTATGCTTCAGGCATTCTTCCGCTGACATGCGATCTCTAAAACGCAAAATTCGAGGTTTTATTATACGACAGAAAACATG
Source organism: Serrognathus titanus (assembly GCA_039766575.1). NCBI lineage: Eukaryota > Metazoa > Arthropoda > Insecta > Coleoptera > Lucanidae > Serrognathus > Serrognathus titanus. Next base: position 14,353,644 of record CM077911.1, on the reverse strand, counting down.
CCTTATTAATAAACGACCCAAGTCTAGTAGTACCCTATATTTCATAACCGCACACATATAGTGTATTACGAGACTGGAGTATTTTTTGTTTAATTGTTAATGAATAAATTCAAACAAATGAATGAAATAGTACTTACTCTTTTCTTTTCAACAAAAGCGCTCCAATAAAATCGCGTGCGTTTTGTGAAACTGCATTAAACGCCTCGTCCTCAAAATCGTAATCAGCTCGCGTGATGTTGGCAAAAGTTTCAGCGTCATTGTCGCCCATGAAAGGCGATAAACCGGACAATCTGCGAAAAATTTTTAAACCCAAATAAAGAAAGGCATTTCAAAATACGTACAGAACATAACAGATGACGCCCAGCGACCACATATCCGATTCAATTCCAATTGGCTCGTAACTAATGATTTCCGGTGGAATGAACTCGGGTGTGCCAAAAAGTACCCTAATTGGAGTGCCCGGTTGCAACTTCTGCGCAAGCCCAAAATCGATGATCTTGATTTCGTGCGAAGTCCTCGTGTGACACATAATGTTTTCCGGTTTAAGATCAAGATGCACTATGTTCTGACTGTGGATGTACTGAACCCCCTCGCAGATTTGACGCATGAATAAAATGCAGTCCTTTTCGGTCAAAGTAAAATCGTCGGCTACGACTCGTTCAAACAATTCACCGCCGGAAATACTACAAAATTAAATCAGTCGAGGATTTACTTCAATTTCTCAAACTTACAATTCGGTGACCATTATGATTTCTCGCTGATTTTCATAAGCAGCTGCTAACTGCAGTAGTTTCTGATGACGTAGGATGTTCATTACGTCGATTTCCTCTTGCACTTTGTCCCTGTCTTTGCCCGTTCGGCACCTTATTATTTTGGCCGCCATTTTCTGAGTTGTTGCCTTATCGAGGACTTTATGAACAACTCCAAATCTGCCTTTCCCCAGTTCCTCTAAAACCTCATAGCGCGATTTAAATCGCAAGTCGGGTTCAATTGCAACCAATCGTGGTTCGAACGTTGAGGTGTTGCCTGCCGGAATTTTAAAATGTACTGACTGGCTGAAAAAATGGCATGTCACTTACTGTGTTCTTCTAGATGCAGAATGTCAGATTCGCTGCTCGGGAGGCTTGAACCGTGAATGTTTATCGCGCGCACCCTGAATATGTAGCGACCTCCTCGTCGTAGACTTTTCACCTCGTAGCTGAGGGAATGACAGTTTTCTGTGGCCGTTGTCCACACGTCGCTTCCAAATAGGGAATAATCGACAGCAAATTCGGTGACTTTACGACCCCCATCGTATGGAGAACTGCTCCATGTTACTATTGCACTGTCTAAACCCGCGGTGATGCAGGGTTTACCACTGGGTGGATCAGGGGGGCCTGAAATATACGTAGACGGTGATTGGTCAATAATTGCAGAGTTTTTGGAAGCTAAATAGTACGAGAACAAATGAATATACCGATTGTTTCATTGAAATGTGAAAAAAGGCGGAAACGAGGAAGAAATTAAGCTACGCCTACTTTGAACACGCAGTCAAGGAGTGAGAGAAATGCGCATTCGTTTCCAGCTTAAAACAAAACGTTTGGTAAATAATCGTCAAACTTTAGTAACAAATTCGATTTGTATTGTTTTGGAAGATCCTTTTACGTTTGGAATGTTTACTGTTTCTTCAAACGAATGAACGAATACTGTATTTTTTTGCTTCTGTAGTTACCCTTCTAAAGTTAGGCATTCAAAATCGATTTTATTGTTAGAAACGATACGTCGATTTTGGAAATCGCTCTTGTAAAAAATAATCGATGCATCGATTATTTCATTGAAACTGGAAAAAAGGCAGAGAGACTTGAGATTATTACACGCAAGTAATACGTCTTTGTTTCCAACTCAACATGAGACATATGGTACGAATGATTGATTTCATGTGCGTGTAGATATTTGTTGCGTTCTTCAAATCAAGAAGCCCCAAAAGAGTGGTGATCAGAAGAGATGACTTTGCATTCACATAATCTTCGAACAGGCAGATGGTCAAACTCGAATTGTTGGACGCATCTTCAGACAGTTCCTCTCATAATAGTGAACATGTGAGCCTTTCATTTTGACAGAGATAATGCTTACAGTTTGAGGTCTGATAAATTGAATTTGGGTAATTTAGCTTGACATGTTAGAGAGGAAAAATATTCCGAAAAGCGTTTCATACACGACTCTGGTTGTGTTAAGTGGACTATGTCAGAAAGGGGATAAGCCTAAAATTTTTCATAATTCAATTTCAGATACTTTTGGACAGGATGAAACAATTTTGGATATTCTTGGATTGCGCCTTGCAGTTTTTCAAAAAAGAGGAACCAATTTCCGATACTTTTGGGATAGGACCTCATAATAGCCAAAATTATCCATAAGTCTTTGCGTAACTTACCTTCTACGGATACTGAAGCGTAACAGCAATCGGCTCCATGGACGTTTTCCAAAGAAATGTCATATTTGCCACTGTCATCAGTGGTGATGTTCTGCAAAAGAAGACATGAGATTCCGTCGCCGGAAGTGATGCTTGTCCTTTCATCGTTCTTCATTACGCGGCCCTAGAATTTTTTTTAAAAATAAAGTATGTACAGGGTGGGCCAAATTCGACACTTTTCATAGGAAACTCCTATTTTTAGACGAGTTAGACAAAAACTGACCTCGGTCCCTGGAGCTCGATTTTTAACACAAACTTAATGGTGAAGACCGCGTTTCGATATCTTGTACCGTTTAAGAGCTACAGGGTGTTTTTCAAAATTCTACGATTTTTAAAAACCTTCATAACTTTTTTATTTATGAAAATTTTTGATTTCTGTAAACACTTCTTTAAGGCACTTTTTCATGCAGAATTCATTGCTTCAAGTTATTTTTTTCCAAAGTGCTCAATTTTTGAGATATTAGCTAGAACTTTGATTTTTTATATGGGACACCCTATATATTTTTACATTTCTGAAAAGAACATAAAATTCTATTTACAAAAATATAAAACACTAGATATTTTATTCAAAAGATTTTTGAGCTGTAGAGCTTTCGTGTTTTAATTAAAATTTTGATGATTATTGAGCATTCAAGTAGGCTGTGGATGATGATAGCAAAATATTTTTTGAAGATTCAATGAGCAATAAAAAATATTACTTTATTTTTAATAAATATAACAAAGTTATAATGAATAAATACTAATGTAATCGAAATTGCGCAAAAAATACATAAAGTATCAAATTGTCGGCCATTTTGTACTAAACATAAACGATTGCGTTTTGTTATGGTTAGAACTGACATCACCAATTCAAGGACTGATAGTGATGCATTTTTCTTATTCAATAAGGTCAGAATCTTTGTTTCTTTAAAATTCGTATTGTAGAAGTCCTTGCTAAGATGTTTGCTCCAACTGGCGTCGGTCATTTTCAATTTCTTCCAAAACTACGACCTCCTTTAATTCTTTATTTCCGTTTGGGATTCATAATTTTTAGTTTTTATCAGTTTAAATGACTAAAAATTTATTAAATTGTTTTTAAATCTCAAGAATATATTTCTGAGGGATTGTCATCTTTCAGGATACCACTCATGGTAAAGGTTAATCGCTGCTTCTGAATTTTCGCCAATTTCTATGAAACACTTTAACATTTAATATTAGTAAAGGAGACAGTGGTTTAAAAATAACAAATCAGAAAAGTATATATAAATCAAAAAAGTTTATATCCTTAAATATAAATCAAAATAGATTGTATCCGTAGATACGTATTTCGGCAGCAACACTGTCATTTTCAGTACACACATGCACTTACAGGTTAAAGACACTTCATGAAGTCTTGAGTTGGTATAAATATTATAACATGTCGTATTTCTCGTAGTTTTCGTACAACTTTAATAATCTCCCTAAGTCTATTTTATAGAGATAGTAAAATTCAAGAGAAATGCAAGTACTGTAAGAGATTGTGTCAAATTTTAACAGCGGCCTACCAGGAAGTTACAAAAACTTAAATCGCTTAGTTATCGTCATCCATAGCCTACTTCAATGCTGTAAAAACAATTAAATTTTTGATTAAAACTTTGAAACTCTATATTTCACAAACTGTTTGAATAAAATATCAAGTGTTTTATGTTTATATGATTGAAATTTTATACTCCTTTCAAAAACTTAAAAATATATAGGGTGTTCCATATAAAAAATCAAAGTTCTTGCTAATATCTCAAATATTGAGCACTCTAGAAAAATATAACTTAGAGCAATGAATTCTGGATGAAAAAGTACCTCAAAGAAGTTTTTACAGAAATCAAAAATTTTCATAAACAAAAAAGTTATGAAGATTTTTAGAAATCGTAGAATTTTGAAAAACGCCCTGTAGCTCCTAAGCGGTACAAGATATCGAAATGCGGTTTTCACCATTAACTTTGTCTTAAAAATCGAGCTCCAGGGACCGAGGTCAATGTTTGTCTAACTCTTCTAGAAATAAGTGTTTCCTATTAAAAGTGTCGAATTTGGCCCACCCTGTACATGGGCAGTGCTATGAAAAGAGGGATGTTTGAAATACTCTTGACAATTAAATCGAGTTTACTTTGACCCAATCTCATCAAACATCTTTATAATTAATTAATTATAATTTACTCTCTCAAATTAGCATCTTTCTCAACCTGTATCTTATACAGCATTGAGTTTGAGATTTTTAAAATTATATACAGGGTGTAACTTAATGACTGCAAGAAAAAGAAGGGGTCATTTCTGTGCAGACTTTAAGTATATAAGTCGCTATAAACATGCGGTCCAAAATCTTTTGTTTTCAATATAAAGAGAGAAGTTTAATTTTATTTGCTCAACTCTGTATAGCAACGGGAGTAAGGAGTTGTTTTTAGTTTATTTGTTTTGAGTTTTAGACCAAGCTATACGACACAGAAAAAACTGTACAGTGATAAAAACTTTACGTGGTGTAATGAATCTTCTCAGACAATTTACGAGTTAGGAAGTTATAATGATTTTTTCCTCTCCCTTCTTTTTTTAAATAGATTTTATTAAAGATAAAGAAGTCTCACATTTATAACGGTTTGTGGGAAACAAAGCAGATATAAATATTACTGCCTAATAATATAATGTGAGGAGGCTTTTTCGTGCTTAAATTAGAAACTTCAGATTTATTCGAAGATAAGATAAGCTGTGTTACATAAAAATGACGGCAAGTTTGATTCCACGTAAGATTAGACTTCATTAAAATATTATACTAGTTTTAGCGCCTCTTACTTAAAAAAAATCTTTTACGTAGTATCATGCTACACCTAAGTCCGTAATGATATACAGGTGTTCCCTCAGAAATATGCAAAAATGTAGAGCCAGTAAAAATTATTTTAATTATCTACTTTGATTAGTTACATCAAACTCACACTTTTAATCATTAAGCGAATGTAAACCTTTTTGATACTAGTTTGATGATGTTTAGTATATTATTTATAATGGTTGTATAAAAACCATTGACATACTAAGTCATCCTCAGAAAGCTGTGGAATTAAAAAACATATCTTAGCTACCTACATTCAGAAAATATGAAAATCCCCATATTTTGACAGGCACTGGTCGAGCTAAGATGATTTTTTAAATGTATGCCCTTCTAAGGGTGGTTTTAAATTGAACCACTTCATACTTTCTTTTAAAAAAGATGTAGAAATATGCGCTTTAAGTCTTGATATAATCATTTGTAACTTTTTATATATTTTTTATACGGAAAAGAATTTTATTAATTAATTATTGAGGAACAATATAATTATTTTGTAAAAAAAAAATAGTAGAGGGGCTAAGCAAACAGCGTTGCCAACTCTTTGGATTTAAATTGTCGCGTTCAACAGTCAAAATTATCCTGCTTTAGGAACAAAGATCCTGCAAAGTACAAGGTGTCCATTAAAAAATGAACACCATGACGAATTGATAATGACGTATCTACTTTTTAATTATTTCATGCGGCGGGAAAGTTGTGGATAATGTGTGTGTACGATTAAAAAATATCGTTTCGTAGAGAAATAAATATGTAGTGACTCAGTAGTTTTGCACATGCAGTGATATAGAGTGCCTTCAACAAATCTCGAGTTTCATGTGATCAAAGTGTTTCACGTAGATTGACATCTTTGCAAGATATTTGGAGGTCACTAAAAGAAATTACTGAAGTCATGCTTGTTACTTTTTGTATAAGAAAGTTTTCGCTATAATATTAATTTATTGTTTTAACAAATTACGCAGACGTACTCGTATAATACTGCTTATCTTTAATTCTGTTACGTCACGGGTTGTTCTATTATTGTTACATAAAAATTGAAAGAAGTCAGATAGTGGATGAAGACTGATTACATTATTAGTTAAATATTACCGTATATGTCACGTGAGTCTCGGGAATTACTAAAAGCCTGATATATAAATATACAGGGTGTCTGACAATTGTTCCAGCAAAACAGAATAAACATTATAGATCAAGCGAAAAATGTTTAAAAAATTCTACGGAACAGTAATTAAAATACAAATGTAGCAGTAAATTGGATTATTGTTATTTTATTGATGACCCACGATGTGACCTTGACACATATCTGAATTTCGTTTTATTACATGTTTAACAGCTGCGAACGAAAGTATGAGGTATGTTTCTTTTACACGATATCATTAAATGGTGTATAAATTGCTGGGATGAAATTGGAATTATTGCGACAAGACGCGACGATCACATCTCCAAGGAATCGCTTAAGGCTGGGCTCACATTGATGAAGCAAAAACGTTTTTGGACAAAACGTTCCACTTTACTGTGAAACATTTTGAGTAAAAACGTTTTGACTGCCACTGTTTCAGCGTGCTTTTCGTTTTGATGTGTCAGTGCATGCTTGTCCTATTTAAAGCATTGCAAAAACGCTCTCTAACAAAATTAGTCAAAAATGTTTTGTCTGAAAAGCTTCAGTGTGAACGTAGCCTAAACATATTGAAAATGTGAAAGCCTTTAACAATTCACTTTTTCCATACTCTGAGAATATTGCTTCTTTTCGTGTTTTTTTTTTTTTTTTTGATGGAACAATTATTTATCTTATCAGTCACTCGGCATGACAGGAATATTTCTTGGTTTATCTATTTCTTTTTTAATAAAGAATAGTTTAAGTAAAACTAATCGTTAATGTTTCATGTCGTGTTTGTGAACTTGTACGCCACTGTGCCTCACAACTGCATAAATACTCACAATAATAACAGTTCCAGTGGAACACCTGGTGCATTGTATATTTTTTTTTTGTACTTGTCCGGATAGTACAAGTACGATATTATCTGGGTAATTACACTATCCAAAAGTGACTAGGGGTGTACAAATTTTCAAAATGTACGCGCTTTGGTCACACATCTCCATTTTTTTCTTATCATTCCTTATCATCTAATCAATTATGATATTTGATTATATTAAATCTACCTTAATTACTCGGAGGAGTTTCGCAAATAAATTCTAGTGAACTACGAATTTTGCGACGCAACCTTTGACACCGTCTGCGACAAAATTATCTCCCACTTTTTCTCCGTCGATTTTCGCACAAGAACCCGCCATCTGTTCCCAAGTTTTATCAAAACAAATAATCCCATCGCTTGTTTATAACGCGCGCATTAAATAAACGGCGACCGACATGTGTTTCGATTACCCAAGTGTTAAAAAAATCACTGAAGTGGAAACAGAAAACATGATCTCCGCGCTGCACATGTATGTATTTTTAGATCGCCGATATTAAGTTACGCGATTTGTTTAAAAAAAAATTATATTGTTACGTGAATTGGTTGCTTAAAGCGTGCCGAAAACGGAAATGAGGACTTACCGCTTTAGTCCATCTAACTGTCGGTTCCGGGTGACCCATATAAGTGGCCTTCAGAAGGACGCGGTCACCAACAAGCGCAGAAGAATCCTGAGGTCCCCTCAGTATCATAGCTGGCTCGTCCGGACGTGATTCGCCGAAGTCTTCTGCGTCACTATGATTCGTATCCATAGAGTCTGCTTCACTTTCCATCAAATCACTTCTATTAAGATATTTAAGTTCGGGTACTACCGTTAATTCGGTTGTACAAGTGATACCCGCTGCGTTTGCGGAGGAGGAGGAACTCCTCTCGCCGGGAGTGGTTTCGAGCGAATGCCGAGATTTTTCTTCAGCTGGCAAACAAGCAGTGCATCGTATGATACCCGCGTCTTGATGTGTCACAGCTCTTATATGTAGAATGCTGACATCACTATATTCTTCCACCTGTATTGAATACAAAACTATTGGAATGGAATAATTAACCTTGCGTGTTATCAACATTGCTAGTTACTATCTCGACAACAAATCACGCAACAGCATGTTTCATTGACGACAGAAAAACCATTAAAGCATTTATTATTTAATTAATAATCACTTGCGTAACAAGTGTGGAAAGTATCCATTGTGGAATGAAATCGAAAGTTATGATCCGTGTCGAAATCATTTCAAAAAGCGAATTAATTCTTGATATATTCTATTCCGTATCTACAAATACATAAATACAGGGTGTAATCTATCTTAGATGTTTATGTTATTAGTTTATTTGGAAATAATTTCCATTCTTTGCGTAACGATAAATGACACCCTGTATATTAATTTTTTTAAAGAGTATCATAAATTTGGAACTCTTACGAAATATGCACCGCCATCCTTTCTTGGTAAAAAAATAAAATAAAGGCGACACACGAAATGATTATTGTTTGAAATAAAGATAATGCACGACGCGCTCACGGTATCAAAACAAAACCAGGTTTATTCGTGTTTTATCGTCTGTCAGCCTCGTTTCGGACGCAAACAATGCGGTTAATAGCCGTCATTGTTGATGTTTTGAGATACGTCTTTGTTTACATTAATCTTTTTGGACGTGCCCAGCGAAATAACCCACATTTTTGCAGGGGCATAGAAACATGAGTGCTCCGATTATTTCTGTTGTACTGACTCAAGAAAAAAAATGCAAATGATGCAGAAAAGAGTGTTCCAAATCATTTAAAGATCATCCTTCAGATGTTTAGTTTAAGATGCGACAATATATGTTGGATAATCACTTTCAATTAAATGAAAATAAAACAACAAACAAACAAGTTACTAATGTAACTGTTTAAATTTCGCGCGAAGCGAGCGATAAGAACACGCAGGTCGTTCATTTTTTTATGTGGGTGGCCTAATCGCCAGGAACTAAAATATATAATCATAAACTGTGAGGTATAGTTCCTTGTAAGGTCCAGAAAGCAATGAAACTTGTCCTCATTAACATATTCTTACTTTAATACTCCTTTATTTTGGAAAACTTGTTGTGGCACATAAATTTTAGAATGTCCTGAAAAGGATCTTGTTATGTGAAAACAATTATTTGTCCTTTTAATAATGTATTTAAAGTTGCGTTTACTAACAACTAACTTCAAGGAAAAAAGAAGAAATGGACAAGTTAAAGTATATCACGCTTGCCCCTCTTCCCCGGTGTTGTTTTAAAATGTGCCAACTGTTCATTTTCATTTCTGCTTGGTTTTATAAATTGCAAGAATTTGTTTTAGTAAATTATTGAGTCACACATGTCAGAGTGACGCCCCTAATTAGTGTACATCCAATGGAAAAGATTGTTGTTGATGCGACGAGGAAGTCACGCCCATTTCCACTCCCTCAAGTTCGAATTTAACCAGTAAGCTCAAACTAAGCAAGTTTAAACAAAATATAAACTTCAGTGTCATTGTTCTTTTAATAAGAAATGTACCGCCCTTAATCAATGAACAACCAATCGAAGAGACTGTTATCGGCGCGACGCCAATTTGCACTTTCTCAAGTTCGAAATTAACCAATCAGTGACAACCTTTATAATAAAAAGGTATTTCGCCGGTAACATCAAATCAATTAAGTTTTATAGTTTTTGTTAAAAAGAAAATACAAACGCTAGGTTCATTTTTTTTTAAATAAGAAAGAGTCACGCCCCTAATCACAAGTGAACGACCAATTATTGAAGAGATTGTTGCCGGAGCGATTACAAAGTCATTGCTTAAGTTCTTAGTTCAATACTAGTTCAAATTTCTTTAAAATAAAAAAGAGTGATAACGTCCAGGTTTAGTGTCTTTGTTAAGGACCAAGAAATTACAAACTCTAGTTTACTTTTATGTTTTACAAGTGAGTAACGCCCTTAATCAGTGAACAGCCAATTGGAATGATTGTTGTTGATGCGACGACAAAGTTACGCCCATTTTCACTCCTTCAAGTTCGATATGATTCAGTAAGCGACAACCTTCACCTTTCATTCGGTTATTAGTTCAAATTTATTTATAAGAAAAACATGAAACTAATCAAGTTTTAATTTCTTTCTTAAAAAGATTCCAGTTTCTGGTTTCTGTTCTTTTTAAATATGTTGCTCATGTCGATGAACATTTTTTTTAATTTACTGCTTACACCTTTCATTTGTTTTCTTTGTGTAAAGTTAGGGCGTGCATTGAACCTGAACCAGGTTTATATCGCCAGCCTAATCAAGAATTAATGATGCCGACCCTGTAATTTTGCTGCTATTTTTATCGACGTCATCGTCGGTGATGCGTTCGCTTCAGTCAACTATGACGTCGATGGCGTTGATTTCAAGATTAATAGAGCGCGTCACACAACAATTTATATAAATAGCAGCAACATTACAGGAAAGCATCATTTAATTCTCAGCTAACGATGAAGAAACGTCGAATACTCTACGGTTCAATACACAGTAGACTTCTTTGTATTAGACCGACGGCTACGTTAAAATCTGTGTAATACATATTTTATTTTATTGAATATATTTTGCTTGGCGTCCAAACTTTTAAAGCCAACCCTGCGTTCTATATAAAACAAACATCTAGAAAGATAAAGTATTTGCAAAAATTAAAGCAAACAAGCGCCTGGACGTTGCTCTGGAATTTGCAAACAAGTGACGCACCTATTTATTTTTATTCAGTAGTGTACTACTGTAATTAAAATTAACAATAAATCAATAAAAGCGAAATTTTGTAATCATTTTAAAATTAATTCAAACTATTTTTAACATAAAAATGGTTTAAAAGGCAAACATTTAAGAAAAAGAAATAATTATAGAATCTTTTCGTTGGTACTCACGAATTGTGACTTCGAAATTCAAATTGCATCTACAGGTGTGCAGGATGTGATGTTTCACTTACTTGGTATTGGCTTAGATCCGTTTTGACGGGCCTTCCGGCGACTTCCCAGCATATTTTCGCCTTCTGGTTACCTGCCGTGCGAGTTTTCACACAGAACGACGCACTACTTCCCGGCAACGCGATTATCGGAGTGGGAGTCTTGACGAATTCCAACTTGGGGCCTTGCAATGAACTTTCTGTAACCAAGCAGGTAATAAATACTAAGCACGGAATGTTCTTAAGACTTTCTAGATACTCGGGTAATTATCGAAATTACGACTTGTTTATGGCGTCTTGCTTAAAAGCGAATACACGGAAAAGGTGTTTCCGGTGTCTCGACGTTAAATACCAGCGATGTCAGAAAGTTGAATTAGGTTTGAAAAGATTATTTGTTGAAAATTAATTATGACTTGCATAAAAAGTATTTTATAAAATATTGTGGTTACAGAGAGCGGATGGTCGGGCAAACGTGATTGTTAATTTTTGATAATTTTTATCTTAGTTTTATGATTTGTTTACTTTTTAGTAGTAAAATGCAAATGATGCGACTTTTCTTTACTTAACAATTGTTACACATTTTTTTTAGATTTTTTGCCTGACTATCCGCATTGTTGCAAAAGAAAATGAAGAGTGCTTAGCATATCTTTGATACAAGGTGTCTCAATTATTTGTCTTTGTTTATTCTTTAAAATAAAAAAAATATATATTGTTGCACACTGTAAGATACATTTTTCAGTGCATCTAGATTCAGATACAGATACTTACCCTAATTTGTAACTGTTTTTTTGCAAAGTACCTAGAGACTCAAATAGATACCGCACAAATATACATATACATACCTCAGGAGCATTTTCAATCCGGAACATAGGAAATTAGCACGACTTTCCCATTTTTAATTAAAATTATATTAAAAACAAAAAATAAATTCAAGTATTAATTTTAATTTAAATTTCTGTTGTAAGATAATTCAGTTTCTTCTAGTCTTTATTAGTATATTAGCGTCAGTAACACTGACGGTATTCGCGTAGACGCTTTTTTGGGTTCAACCTGTATGTTTGTTGGTGGGCCAAATCAGATTCACTGAAAGTATCTGTATCTATACAGATACGGTATCCAGATACTTGTTACTAGATATGTTACAACACTGATGGTCGCACATTAATTTAGAGTGTATCGAAAAGGGTCAAGGACAATAAAAGTAAAAGAAAATGAAGAATATATGATATAAAATGCACTGACAGTTATGTTTCGAGAAGTTCTGATAAATGTTAGCCTAAAAGATTTGACTTTCAATAGCGCCTCTTTAATTTTATTGCCTTACTATCCGCTTTCTGTAAATTGTAAAATGTCTTATAATATATCTTAATTTTAGAAAATCGACTTAGTTTTCTTTACCTGAAGAGATTTTTTTTTATCTTTGACCTTTTTCTAATTTCATAAATTTTTCTTGGTTTATTTATCAATCGTCTTTTGTTTCACTTTACTCAAAAAAAAAATTGCACAAATGTGAAATGTCTTGAAATATGTATATCGTAATTTTAGAAAGTCGACGCAGTTTTGTTTATCAACGAGTTTTTAATTCTTATTTCTTTTTAATTCGAGAGATTTTCTTTATTTATTCTTCGATCGTCTTTTGTTTATTTTGCGACAAAAATTGCACTATTGTTAAATGTCTTAAAATATATCTTAATTTTAGAAAGTCGACGCACTTTTGTTTATTTGAAGAGATTCTTTTTATTTCTGTTCTTCGTTTCATTTTATAAATTTTCTTGATTTATTTATCGATCGTCTTTTGTTTCACTTTACTCAAAAAAATTGCACAATCGGCAAATGTCTTAAAATGTGTATGTCTTAATTTTAGAAAGTCGACGCACTTTGGTTTATTTGAAGAGATTCTTTTTATTTTTGTTCTTTGCTTCATTTTATAAATTTTCTTGATTTATTTATCGATCGTCTTTTGTTTCACACTTTACTGAAAAAATTGCACAATTATGAAATGTCTTAAAATGTGTTTATCTTAATTTTAGAAAGTCGACGCAATTTTGTTTATTAACGAGATTTTTTATTTTTTATTTTTGTTTAAAGAGAAATTTTCTTTATTTATTTGTCGATCGTCTTTTGTTTATTTCGCGTCAAAAATTGCACAATTGTTAAATGACTTGAAGAATATCTTAATTTTAGAAAGTCGACGCAGTTTTGTTTATTAACGAGATTTTTCATTTTTATTTTGTTTTTAATTTGAGAATTTTCTTTTAAATTTATTTGTCCATCGTCTTTTGGTTATATCGCGTCAAAAATTGCGCAATTGTTAAACGTCTTAAAATACATCTTGAATTTAGAAAGTCGGCGCAGTTTTGTTTATTTGAATTTTTATTTTTATTCTTCGCTTAATTTCATAAATTTTCTTGATTTATTTATCGATCGTCTTTTGTTTCACTTTACTCAAAAGAAATTGCACAATCGTCAAATGTCTTAAAATGTGTATGTCTTAATTTTAGAAAGTCGACGCACTTTTGTTTATTTGAAGAGATTCTTTTTATTTTTGTTCTTTGCTTGAGTTTATAAATTTTCTTGATTTATTTATCGATCGTTTTTTGTTTCACACTTTACTGAAAAAAATTGCACAATTATGAAATGTCTTAAAATGTGTTTATCTTAATTTTAGAAAGTCGACGCAATTTTGTTTATTAACGAGATTTTTTTATTTTTTATTTTTTTTAAAGAGAAATTTTCTTCATTTATTTGTCGATCGTCTTTTGTTTATTTCGCGTCAAAAATTGCACAATTGTTGAATGTCTTGAAGAATATCTTAATTTTAGAAAGTCGACGCAGTTTTGTTTATTAACGAGATTTTTCATTTTTATTTTGTTTTTAATTTGAGAATTTTTTTTAAATTTATTTGTCCATCGTCTTTATAACGCGTCAAAAATTGCGCAATTGTTAAACGTCTTAAAATACATTTTGAATTTAGAAAGTCGGCGCAGTTTTGTTTATTTGAATTTTTATTTTTATTCTTCGCTTAATTTTATAAATTTTCTTGATTTATTTATCGATCGTCTTTTGTTTCACTTTACTCAAAAAATTGCTTAATCGTCTTTGTTTATTTTGCGTCAAAAATTGCACAATTGTCAAATGTCTTATAATATTATCTTAATTTTAGAAAATCGACTTAGTTTTCTTTACCCGAAGAGATTTTTTTTTATCTTTGACCTTTTTCTAATTTTATAAATTTTTCTTGGTTTATTTATCAATCGTCTTTTGTTTCACTTTACTCAAAAAAAAATTGCACAAATTTGAAATGTCTTGAAATATGTATATCGTAATTTCAGAAAGTCGACGCAGTTTTGTTTATCAACGAGTTTTTAATTCTTATTTTTTTTTAATTCGAGAAATTTTCTTTATTTATTCTTCGATCGTCTTTTGTTTATTTTGCGTCAAAAATATATCTTAATTTTAGAATGTCGACGCACTTTTGTTTATTAAGGAGATTTTTTATTTTGTTTCAAAGAGAAATTTTCTTAATTTATTTGTTGATCGTCTTTGTTTATTTTGCGTCAAAAATTGCACAATTGCTAAATATCTTAAAATAAATCTTAATTTTCGAAAGTCGACGCAGTTCAGTTTATTTGAAGATTCTTTTTATTTTTATTCTTTACTTAATTTTATAAATTTTCTTGATTGATCGTCTTTCGTTTCACTTTACTCAAAAAAAAATGCACAATTGTCAAATGTCTTAAAATAAGTACATATATCTTAACTTTAGAAAGTCGACGCGGTTTTGTTTATTGATGACATTTTTTTATTTTTATTTTGCTTATAATTTGAGAAATTTTCTTTATTTATTTGTCGATCGTCTTTTGTTTATTTTACGTCAAGAATTGCATAATTGTTAAATGTCTTAAAATATATCTTAATTTTAGAAAGTCGATTCACTTTTGTTTATTTGAAGAGATTCTTTTTAATTTTGTTCTTCGCTTAATTTTATAAATTTTCTTGATTTATTTATCGATCGTCTTTTGTTTCACTTTACTCAAAAAAATTGCTCAATCGTCTTTGTTTATTTTGCGTCAAAAATTGCACAATTGCTAAATATCTTAAAAGGTATCTTAATTTTAGAAAGTCGACGCAGTTCAGTTTATTTGAAGATTCTTTTCATTTTTATTCTTTACTTAATTTTATAAATTTTCTTGATTGATCGTCTTTTGTTTCAATTTACTCAAAAAAAATTGCACAATTGTCAAATGTCTTAAAATAAGTATATATGTCTTAGCTTTAGAAAGTCGACGCAGTTTTGTTTATCAACGAGTTTTTAATTCTTATTTCTTTTTAATTCGAGAGATTTTCTTTATTTATTCTTCGATCGTCTTTTGTTTATTTTGCGACAAAAATTGCACTATTGTTAAATGTCTTAAAATATATCTTAATTTTAGAAAGTCGACGCACTTTTGTTTATTTGAAGAGATTCTTTTTATTTCTGTTCTTCGTTTCATTTTATAAATTTTCTTGATTTATTTATCGATCGTCATTTGTTTTACTTTACATCAAAATAATTGCACAACTGTCAGATGTCTTAAAATGTGTCCTTAATTTTGGAAAGTCGACCCAGTTTTGTTAATTTGAAGAACATTCTTTATTTTTATGTTACATATTTTTTTAATTTTATAAATTTTCTTTATTTGTTTGCCAATTGTCCTTTGTTTTACTTTACAACAAAAATTGCACAATTGCCAAACGTCTTAAAATCTTAATTTTAGAAAGTCGACGCAGTTTTGTTTATTTGAAGAGATTCTTTTTATTTTTATTCTTTACTTAATTTTATAAATTTTCTTGATTGATCGTCTTTTGTTTCTCTTTACTCAAAAAAATTGCACAATTGTCAAATGTCTTAAAATAAGTATATATATCTTAACTTTAGAAAGTCGACGCACTTTTGTTTATTTGAAGAGATTCTTTTTAATTTTGTTCTTTGCTTAATTTTATAAATTTTCTTGATTTATTTATTGATCGTCTTTTGTTTTACTTTACGTCAAAATAATTGCACAGTTGTCAAATGTCTTAATGTGTCCTCAATTTTAAAAAGTCAACCCAGTTTTGTTTATTTCACGACAATTCTTTATTTTTATGTTACATATTTTTTTAATTTTATAAATTTTCTTTATTTGTTTGTCAATCGTCTTTTGTTTTATTTTACAACAAAAATTGCACAATCGTCTGTCTTAAAATCAGTGATAAGAATCACGATTAAAAAAAAATCAGTCACTGATTACAATAATACGTGAAAACTGTACAAATTTGTAAATCGAAATAAATAAACATATTTAAAAAAGTCATGATTTTTAAAAATAAAAATCGCTTGATTAAAATCAGTGATTTTAAACAGGATTTAACTAACTTATTTAAATCAAGTCAACTCTGATTTAACATACCATATGTCCAATTAAAATTTTGGCCATGGAAGATAAAACGTTTGTCTCAGATTACTACAGCAATTTATTTATTTACTTGACAGTTTATGAATTGAAGACTTGCGTCCAATTACAATAACTATAACTTTCTCCTATTAAATTATAATTTATTATTTACATTCAAATATTGTGTAGTTCTTGAATAGTTAAGTAAAATCGAATTTAATTCGCCACAATTTACACCTTCACGTGACGCTAATGTCAAAAACTATTTAGTTACGACATACGTTTAAACTTTCATGGCCCACCTTTATCAAAAATTTATTTGGACATAAGTATCTTTGATATAAGGTGTCCCAATTATTTGGCTTTGTTCAGTCTTTAAAATAAAAAAAAATATATTGTTACATATGAATATGAGCGTATTTTTTGAAAGAAATGGACAGGTAAAAGAAAAAGAACATAACATAACATAACATATAAAACCCCAAAAAATATAATTTTTATTAACTTAGCAATTGTAATGATTTTTCCTTAATTTTTTTTTGCCTTATTGTCCACTTTTTGGTGACACTTGGTGCAAGCTAAAATTTTACGTTTCATCTAATTATGAAATTAAGAAACTTTCTCATTGTTGCCCGCATTACGAAGTTCTGACGAATGTAAGCCTGTCATTAATTATTTTTATTAAACCCCGACAATAACTGTATATCATATCTACTACAAAGGAAAACAAATTAAAAACTAAATAAAAAAAAAATTCCACAAGGAGGAATTTAATTTTGACAGAGCAAACGACGCTAATGAGTTTGTTTATGTATTTGGTTACTGAAGTTCGTTGCCAGAGTTCGTCGCCCTTACACTTTTACTTGGAGTCTCTTAAGGAGGACACCAGCACATATGCCTCCCCGAACACGCCGTATTAACGTTTGTTGTGCAAATATTGTCATATTTTTTATTACATCGCATACCTATCCTCTTACGCCACTGAAAATGAAATTGGGTTGCACGCATTTATGCAATCACTATTTTAAGGGCACTCGAGGAGTTAATTTTCTAAAATCATCTCCACCTACAATGAACTTTATTTAAAATAGTTTTGAGTGTGAAAAAGAAAAACAAATATTAATTTGTGAAGTTATCAAATCAATATTGTCACATATACTTAACTAGAGCTACCCAGAGCAAACTGTGCGTTTTAAATCATTTAACGCATGACTGAGTTGTGCCTCATGATCATTTTAAATCAGTGTTTGGGACTGATGTGGAAATAGACCTTATGATGTTATGACATCAACTGGAAAACGTAGTTATCACTGAATTAGAATCAGAACTTACCATGAATATCGAGATGACACTTGGAACTCGCTTCCCCATACATATTATACAATTCACATCTATAGTGACCTTCGTCCTCGAGAAATGTGTCAGATATGTGAAGAGAGATCCGCCCAAAACCATCATTCGTTTGTTTGAAGTCATCACAATCGGGGAGAATGCAGCCATCTTTAATCCAGATTACTTCGAGCGGTTCCGTCCCTGCGGCCGTCAATTCCAAATTCACAGACGCACCTTCCGGAACCGCCTTAGCTGCAGGCAATCCTTGAATAATAACGGGGGCTTCTATTTCCTGTGGAACTTTGACACCACTTTCTTCTACACCATTCACATCAGAATTTTTGTACCAACGAATTCCATGCACTGGCAACCCCCGTGCATCCGAGGAAAATCTCGTGCGACCATCCACCCTAGGCGTAGTGTCTATCAGGTATTTTCTGTAAGTAGTGGCGGGTTTGGGTGACGAACTTCTCGCTCTCAACCCCCTGCTTGGGTACCGTCTGTGAGCTATCACGTCTAAATGAGCTGAGGCCTCGATCCTTCCAACATCGTTCTCGAGCGTCACTCTGTACAACCCCGAATCCTCCGGGGTAACATCCCGGATTTCAAGTACCTTCAAGTCATCGTTTTCCCTTATTGTAATCCTCGTGGATGGGGTTAGGATATTTTTGTCTTTATCCCAAGTGACCCAGGGATCTGGATGGCCGGACACGGCGCAGTGAAAACGAACAGTCTCTCCTTCCTCCGCCACGCGATTATGGGGTACCGCGTAAAATTTAGGCGGGGTCGCTTTTAATAGGCGAGGTCTTGGTTCGATCGTTGGTATCTCGCGCACCCTCATTTTAGGAGAGACGCTTCGGACTGGCGTGGTTCTTGGAGTTGAGTGGGGCGTGGATCCGCCTGATAGGAAACCCGGTGGCCTAGAGAGGTGTTGACTTAGAAGATTATCTTTTTCCTCTGGCACTGAAATTAAAGCGGAAATGAGAGCCGGAAACCAATATCTTCAATGGCCTACCTTCAACTAAAACGCACGCTGACGTGAAGGCCTTTCCCAAGTCGTTGTAGGCAACGCAGGTGTACTCGCCTTCATCCTCAGGGTAGACTTGTCGAATGTGTAACTTCGCTACGGTCCCGTCAAATTCAACTTCAAAATCTCCACCGAGTTGAAGAAGCTGAACAATACAGAAATCATAAGGCAATCTTATTCTGGTGTTTCACGCTTACCTTTCCGCCTTTTTCCCATCGGATATCAGGTGGTGGTGTGGCTTGCACCTTGCACTCCAAGGTTAAAGCGTCACCGTCGCAGCAACGAATGTCTTTGAGTTCACGAGTGATTTTTGGTACGGTTTGTACTTTGCTGAAAGTGAAATGATTTCACTCGAAAGTTAAAACCGCGGCAGGAGGAAGAAGTTTAACGCGATCCCAACTCGAAAGATGATTTTACTTACCTAATACGTTTAGTCTCCATTACATCTGATTTATTGTTTATGTCTGCAACATAGTAGTAATACAATAAGTAGTTTACAGGAATAGTAGAAAACAAAAAGGTTGAAGTTATGGCTTATGCAGATGATTTGGTGCAAAAGGTAAGTGTTGTATCAAATGCGAAAGAGTAGGAGTTGAAGGGTTGAAGGAAAAGGAACATCCAAAGAAGATCTCAAAGACCCATTTGCTGAACTTACGACTCTGGGTAAGAAAACTTTTTGCAAGGGTATTTGGAGGGGTATAAAAGGGAGAAGAAAACAAGAGATTTTGAAAAGAGTATTTGGAGGGTTGATGTAAGGGGACAACGAAAAAGGAAATGTCGCAAGCTTTGAGCAGTGGATACGCCAAGGAACTTAAGGAAACTTAAAATCGGGGATGGAAACGACTGTCAAGGGATAAAAAGGGATGGGGAGATATAACCGCAAGTATTAATCTAATAAAAGCCATAAAGATGTGATCAAGCCATAACTATCCAAATTAACCAGATACAAGATGAGTCGAATGGGATCACGTAAAAGGATCTTAGGAAGGTGAAAGCGGTAGGCAAGGGATAAGAAAGAAGGGATAGGCATGACCATTCATATGTAATTTTTTTGAATCTCCAGAAGATGAAAGGTTGAAACGTGCATCACGAATCCCAGAAGTAAGACCAACAAAGTCAGTTTTGAGTGGGGGAAAACCATTGGCAAGATGAAATAGGATTTAAGGAAGGTGAACACGATCAACAAGGAACGAGAAGCAAAGTGATATGACAATAAAGGGCAATGTACCAAAATAATCAGATACAAGAGCAACAAAGTCATTTTTGAGTAAAAAAAATTACAGATACGCTGGAAAGGTATCAAGGGAGGTGAAAGTAATTTAACAAGGGATGAGAAAGAATGCAGAGAAACAACCGTAAATGTACAATGTTATAAGGATCCAGAAATGGGATGATGGACTTTGAAACTTACCCTTAGCAAATATTTGCAAAGAAATTATAGCTTTGGCTTCATAAGGATGTTATAAGGATCCAGAAATGGGATGATGGACTTTGAAACTTACCCTTAGCAAATATTTGCAAAGAAATTATAGCTTTGGCATCACCATGACAATTTTTAGCGTAGACTGTGTAAGTTCCCGTGTAGTCGAGTTTCGCCTGAGGGATTTCTAGACGGTATTCTGGTCCATCATCGATTCTATGAAAGTGTGTGGCATCTCTGTAATATTCAGGCTAAAATAAAACAAAAATTCAGGATAAAATCAAATAAAGTTTAAATACGCGGTGAAACGAACGCATCTTTCTTGTCCATCAGTAAAAATCAACATGATTTTTATTTTTGATACAGGGTGATTATAGTGAAATAGTAAAAAATGAATTTGGTCTTCTTTGTTGTCAACTAAATAAACAGCATATTAAAATTCAGGCCAAAAAGATATAATTAAATGAATTCGCAATAAATAGAAGAAGACGTGAGTAGATTTTTGTTGAGCATAACGAAGACAGAACTACAATCAAAACGAGCTTAGACATCTAGATTAAAATTTTTGATTTATATTAGCATACAAATTTACATCGAGTACGTCACGATGATTCCATTTTCGCGTTGACATCCGCCTTTGTTTACCCGAAAAAGCCATTAATTTAAACTTATGGCACCTCATAAGAGCGGAGAAATTGAAAATAACAGCTGATCACGATCAAGCGTGAATAGAGTTGATGTCATTAAAAACGTTCACGTTTCGTTTTCGTTTCCTTATTCTGCGCTTAAAAATGCGGGCGTTGAACAAGAACGACCGATATCCCGCGCGAGCTCGTTTATTTCATTTAATTTTTTTTTTTGGCCAATGAATTACGTGAAGGCTACCACCGTCTAAAAAAATCTAATTTTTATTTCACCTTTGAGTCATCTAATTTCGATGCAAATTTGGGGCACGAATACAAAAGGTTGCCATCTGGGTGAGTCTCGGCTTTATATTTTTTAAAGTCGCGCGCGTTTTACTCAGTTTATAAATCAACGGCGCGAGTGGTTAATTGTTAATTAACTTCAAATGGCGCATATTTTTTGTTTTGAGGTCATTTATCTATGTGGCGCCAGACGCGTGAAAGTACCCACAACAAACTTATCACGCTCTAGGTACAGGGATTTATTCGAAAATAAAAATATATAAATGTCAGCGCGAACTGCCATATATGGCTTAAGTTGTTTCGAAAATAAACAAACGAACATTTAGGAGTGAGCAACGATGTCAGGACTTTCAACTTCGGGTTTAATGATGATCGCGACTCACGAAAAAATAATTTCTTGCGAATTAAAATAAATAATGTGAATTAAGGAGGGAATAGAATTAGAACGTCAGGGGTTCCCAAACTTTTCAAATTCTTTGCCTTTTGGGACACTTGATACAATTTTTGCAATTTAAATACCGGGTGATTATTGACGAGACGGACAAAAGAAAACCAAATCCAAGAGCATGGCAAAAATTCTATAACTGTACTTCAGCGTAAAATAATTATACTCAAAACCATGGTACGTCTTAACCAATTAAGACAGAGCAGTAGATGAACGAAATAAATACAACCATAAAAGTGTTTTATAGTTTTATGATTGTTACGAACTTGACATTTAAGCGAAATTTACGCGATCAGTAGCTGATAAGCATTGTTTTTATGACTTTAAATAATTTGTACGTCTTTGAACAATATAAATGATTAGCTGGTTAATAACGTAATGGCATTCTATCTCTTACGTGTCACGGTCAAGTTTTACAGTTTTTCACAGCTTTGTGATATTGTCACGCTCGCACTGAAGGGTAGCGGCGATTTGCTTAACATGGGACGTAGGTCGCTCAGAAGGGGATTCACGCCTTTCACCTTCTGGGCTGAAGTTATAAAACGTCTTTATAACTCCCTTACAGCTATGACTTCGGCGTGCTAGTTATTGGTTAGTTTAGTTATCCTAATCTGCGACATCCAATACGGTGACAATTTTAAAATTTTAAATCAAATACGTCAGGGGTTCAAAGTGGATAATCATGCAGAGGCGCAGACATTAATTGTGATCATTTTTTTCTAAGTATAAATACCAAATGAAGAATTAAGGAAGATGTATCATCCATAACGACGTAATATCAATTGAAAGGGATGGAATCGATTGTTTTAAAGGTGACACAGAAAAAACATAACAAAAAAATAAGAAGGAACCGATGGAAACAAGAAGAACGTGTAAGAGAGGCGAGGTGAGAAATAAAACGAAAAACATTTCAACTGCAAAGACAGGAGATAAAAACTCCATTCCTACGATTCCTACGAGGAAGGAACGTACGATAGGATGGCGAATGGTACGGAAGATGAAGGTGAGAAATAAACTGAGAATTGAAGCATAACACAAGAAAATAGAAACGTATACAAAGACAAGAAACGAACATGAAGAAATCATGTAGACGAAAGAAGAAAGTCAACAGTGAGTAGAAAGACAAAAGACAAAAAACGAAGATGAGGAAATCATGAAGACGAAAGAAGAGAATCAACAGTGAGTAGAAAGTAAGAGAAGCCCAAGAGATTCGAAAGTACAGGAAGCAAAAATACAAGTTAAAATGTGAAGGACAATGAACGAGGGAAAGATGGACAGAGTACTTCGAAATACTAAATGAAAATTCAAATAACAAGGATGCAGACCAGGAAATGGGGTTTGGAGAAAAGAAAGGATAGTTATAGAAACTACAGGAGAAGAAATACAGGAAATGGTAGGAATGTTTAAGATACAGCCCTGGAAGAAACAGAAGTTCGCTGGAAACATGAAGATACTTTAAATCTTATAGAAGAGATTTGGAGGCAACAAAAGAGGAGGAACTGCGACTAATATTCCGATGTTAAAGAAGGTGATGCCTCAGAATGTACCAATTATCGGAGATACTTATGTAGTCTACAATTACCTGTAGTCTAATGGACGCACGAATAAAAGCAAGACTAGAAGCAGTTATAAAGTGACTGAAAAATGGTTTTTAAGAGAATTGTTAAAAAGTCAAAAGTAAAAGTTCTTATGCTACTAAATAGAGAATTAATAGGCCTTTCAAATAAGGCATCACATGACCCCTCATGTTATTTAATAATTTTAAAGGAGTATCTATCACTCGAAGGAGGTAGGAAGAAGAGATACAAAATTTCAAAATGTCATTTTTTAGTTAGAAATCGATGTGTAGTAGAAAATGAATTTATTTCGAACTTTACGAATGCAGTGTATGTATATTTCCACCGTGGGTTTTAAATTGTGCAAAAGTTATAAAGCTGTGCAGATCACATGACACATAAGACGAAGCAAAAAACGAGAGAGTTAAAAAAATGACGAGAAGATGTATACAAGAGGCACTCTACAAAGTTGGATTGACATGAAAAAGAAAAAGAAAAATAAAGGTACGAGAAGAGGAACTCAAGGGAAAGATAGAAAATTTGCTTTGACCACGCAGCAAGGAGAAATCGAATTTGAAGAAATAAAGGAATTCGTACACCTGAAGTCACCATTTGCGAACAAATGTGAGGAAGGAAAAGAGATTGACAGAAGGATAATGAAAGCGTTCGATAAGATCTCAAAATGTATCCAGAAATGCAGCAGAAAGGTTGCGTTGTGTATGCTGCTATGAAATATGTGGCCTAAACAAGAAGTCAAAAATTAAGGAAGATGATCAGAAGAATGCCAGAAAAGGAAGAGGGATATGTCAGAAGGGGGAATGAAACAGAACGTCGACTGACAGAATCATAAAGAAATCAGATTACGAAAAAAAGAAAGGAAGACCTATAAGATATTCTAAAGGAAAGAGGGACAAAACAGAAAGAACAAGAAGATATTGAAAGGAGTGATAAGACTATGGAACTAAATAGCAAAAAGTAAAAATTCTTGGTTTTACTTGTCGAAATCATTACTAACTTCATTCACCAACAACAAAAATAAATGAAGTACTTAAACTTAAACATTTTTTTGTGTTCATCATTTGTACGTTTTAACAACTACAAAACTTGATTCACTCGGTTTAAACTTGTATTTATTAATTGTAAGGTAAACAATGAAATGAAGGTAGGTTGTACAAACAATTATTTTAACGGATACTTAAAAATTGGTTCTATCGCTGTACGTTTCACTATCGATTGATAGCGTCGTCAGGAGTGAAAATAAAGATCACCAGACAAGAAATTACTTTAAGTATAAAAATTGTACAAGTCTAATCAGGGTTACGTATACTAAAAAAGCGAGAAGGTAGAAATATTAGCGATAAATTTTTGATTGAAAGGAACGATTAATTTTATCAGATTTATGGCTGTCAACACAGAATGGTGTTTACGAAATAAAGACTTTACACATAAATTATAAAATATGACTGTGGAATAAATATATGTAGCACTCAAGGGCTTCGAGTTGAAACTTAAACAGAATATAATATGTCAAGTTCGCATGTGTTTTATGATCATTAGTCGCTGGACATTCTTAAAATAGTAGTCGTTAATGCATGTCAACACTGAAATATAAATAAAACTGATTTATTTACACAGGTACAAACTTGTATATAATATTTACACACGCGCACTAATTATGATGTTTAAATCATTTTGATTCCTTATTTTAAAATCTTCAAGATCGCTAATTAAATTTTTCCAAAAAATACGAGGATAGGTTGAAAAGTTCGTAATAATAGAGTGACGTATTCATGACGTAATAATTAAAGGCTTTTACAATTTACAATAGCGCTGACGTGACATTGTCATATTTTTTTTCACGTCAGATTTTGATTTCTATCAAAAACCATACTCGTAACCTAATATCTGTATTTACCATGAACTTGATTACACGAGTAAATATAAAAGCATAATCCAAAAATATAGAAAGCGACAAGAAAACAAAAGAGGAAAGCATAATATTTCGACGAAAGAAAACTGAAATAATCTACAAAGAAACAAATAAAAAAAATAAAACCGAGACGATTTTCTGTCGATAAAACATTTGGAAAAAAACAAAAGACTTGCGAAAAGTGGATGAAAACTGCAAGGTGCGAAAATGAAATACAAAAAGCAAATTCAATTATAAGAACCAAAAGGAAAAGAAAAATTAACAAGAAACAAAAGAAAACTGATGATTTTTCGGTGGGTTGTTCAAAAAACAAAAGAAAACTGATGATTCTTCGGTGGGTTGTTCAAAAAACAAAAAAGGTTACAAAAAAGCAAAAGAAGAAATCACAATAAAGATGAACAAGAAATAAAAGAAGATCGATAAATAATCAGACGAGAAACAGAAGTGATCGGATAACAAAAGTTCGTCGAATCTCGAAAAAAAAAAACAAAAAATAAAAGATGACGGATGATTCTTCGGTAAATTACGCAAAAATATAAAAAAACGACAAGAAAACAAAAGAAAAGCAAAATATTTCGACGAAAGAGAACTGAAAGTATTGACAACAAAAAAACAGAAAAAAGAATGACGATTTTCTTTCAATGAAGCATTTGAAAAGAAGAACAAAACACTAGCGAAACGCGAATGAAAACTGCAAGAAAAAGAAAAATTCAATTATAAAGACCGAAAGAAGAAGAAAAAAATAATATAAAACGAAAGAAAGCTGATTCTTCGATGGGATGTTCACAAAACAAAAAGGCTATAAAAAAGAAACAAAAGAAGAAACCACAATAAAGATGAACAAGAAACAAAAGAAGATCGACAAATAATCAGGCGAGAAACAGAAGTGATCGGATAACAGAATCTCAAAAAAAAAAAACAAAAAACAAAAGATGACGGACGAATTACGCAAAAATATAAAAAACGACAAGAAAAAAAGGAAAAAATAGAATATGTCGAGGAAAGAGAACTGAAACAATTGACAACAAAAAAAAAAAAAAGAATGACGATCTTCTTTCGATGAAGCGTTTGGAAAAAAAAAACAAAACACTAGCGAAAAGCGTATGAAAACTGCAAGAATAAATAATGACGATTTTCTTTCGATGAAGTATTTGAAAAGAAAAACAAAAGACTAGCAGATACGAATGAAAACTGCAAGAAAAAGAAAAATCAATTATAATAACCAAAAGGAGAAGAAAAAAATAATAAAAAAACAAAAGAAAGCTGATTCTTCGGTGGGATGTTCAGAAAACAAATAGGCCACAAAACAAACAAAACAAGAAACCACAATAAAGGTGAACAAGAAAAGAGAAGATCTCACAAAAATCTCACAAAAACGAAAAACAAAAGAAGACGATTCTTCGGCGGCTTATCCAAAACTCAAAAACGTGACAAGAAACCAAAAGAAGAAAACGTAACAATTCGACGAAAGAAAACTAAGACGAGCAACGAGGAATGAACAAAAAAAAAGAGAACGACGAATTACGAAAAAAAGAAAAAGTTTACGATTTTCTTTCGGTGAAGTATTCGGAAAAAAAATGAAAGACTAATATGAAGAAAAAAATTGAACGAAAAACAAAAGAAAACCGATGATTCTTCGGTGGGTTGTTCGAAAAACGAAAAAAGGCGACAAGAAAACAAACGAAGAAATCGCGATAATTCAACGAAAGAAACAAACGGCGTGTAAATACAAAAACAAAAGAAGATCGACGAATCTCCGAAAGACACGCGGACAAGAATGAAAAGA
Source organism: Serrognathus titanus (assembly GCA_039766575.1). Taxonomy (NCBI): domain Eukaryota; kingdom Metazoa; phylum Arthropoda; class Insecta; order Coleoptera; family Lucanidae; genus Serrognathus; species Serrognathus titanus. Next base: position 14,326,655 of record CM077911.1, on the reverse strand, counting down.
GAAGCAATTGTCCGAAAAGCAAAGGACCTACGAGAAAACAAAACAAAAGCAGAACCGAAACGAACGATGCGGAAAGTCAAAGAAAAAAGGGAACGAAAAAACTTTCAGATATATGTTTATTAAGACTTTTGTGTTTGTATTGATGAGATCTATAATGGGTAAAATATCTGAACATATTCTTTAAACACCCTGTATATCGTATTAATAAATATTAAAATCGTATTTTTTAAGGTTTTTATTGGTTGCAACATTCTTAGGGCTTGATCAGGTCCTTCTTCAGTGTACTACAAATTATTATGTACTTTACAAAATTGTATACATACAGTATATTGTTAATAAATTAAATTATTGTTAAGATTGTTCCAAATTGACTTGAAAAAGTAAATCAAATTTTCGAAACCTCAAAGAGAATTTAAAAAATATATTTTTCTTTGGCAGTTCTCTGTCCTTATTCAAAATATTTCTTTAATTAACAACCAGTCGTGATAATGAAAAAATGTTTGAGTTTATTAATATTATATTATCATATTTAATTATTAATATGAAATAATATTTTTATGAAAAAGTGATGGGCGAGAAGAGAGGGAAGAGGTAAATAATTTGAGATCATAAAAAGTAAATATAAAGATTACAAAAATTATTAAAAATTAAAAGCAACCAGAGACTTTCCGAAGAAATTTTGTTTTAATTTTTAAAATAATTAGATAATCACTGTATAATTTTGATTATCTTTGCCAAAAATTAATTTCTTAATCATTTTATTTAAATACATTTTTCTGAAGTATTACTTTTTTTAATCATTCAATAATCAAGGGAATATTTTTTACATTCACTTTTAATGACTACATACTAGTTGGGGGCCTTTTTCAACTATGGGCGCTTACATTTGTTACCCCAGTTTTAAATTTTAAATTCTACGAAATTTTTCTCGTTTCATTTGTGTATCTCGAACAATAAAGGAGATAGTAATGAATACAATCCTAATTTGGAATATAACGTATATGTCACAGACATTGACATAATTGGACATTTCACATCATGTGTGCAGATAACATTTGTTGGGGGGAGGGGGGGCTGTATATTCTTCAGTATTGTAACCATAACGTGATTTAATACTATAGATAAGTGCAGTGTCAGAAAAATATTATTAATTTATTGAATAAACACGCAACAATATTTATCACTTACATATACAGGGTGATCAAATTATCACGTCAACGAATAAATTTTACAGATATCAAAATTCGGTTAGGCCCAACTTGTATAGAATGCAAATATACATTTGTTTTTGATTGGTTTTATACAAACGCAAAGCAAATGCCCAAACACAAATAATTCACTAAATAAAAAAAACGAAAATTTTAATTATAAAAATATTTGATTTAAATAAAATATTGTTGAGTAATTAATTTGAGTTTTAGAGGAGATGAGAAAGTACCGTCGTTTTCTTGAATTAAGGCAGTTTTAATCGGATAAACCCACATACGGTGAACAGAATTTACCTTTACGGAGAAAACTAATCCATATCCACGGCTGTTAGAAAAGTATAATAAGCACTGAAAGCGTTCAAGTACCGACAAAGACTGAGTAGTGAGAGGCGACAATCGAGGAGCAGTACGGAACATGTGCGCCTAAGACAAGTGTAATTAGGTTATTTCTTGTCTTTTGGTTCCTTTTTGTGTTACACAATTACAAGTGTGCAGAATAAATTCAAATATGCATTGTATATGTACACAACACGCGCAATCAACATAATAACGTAACATTTAATTGGAACTAATTCAGCAAAAATAAAATAAGAATAAAAAAGACACTGTTTCAGTTCTTAATAGATTGGGGTAACTCTATTTGGGGACAGTATATGAGTACATACAATGGATCGAAATAGTAATCATGCAAAATCACGTAACGTTATACTAATTGGTTCCTTTTTGAGTACGTAACGATTTGTATAGCTTACATCCTTGTATATTCTTAGTACACTAAGTGGAGCTAAGGTGGACAAGGAGGTCCGCTTCTTCTTACTTATGTACGTCATCCGCACACATTTGTACACGTAAAAATAAAGCATTGCACATCAAACCCCTTAGAAATCAGTGTTGGACCCGCCACTGGTTCGGTTATTTGATCTATCAAGTACTTGTTTCGAGATATATGATTTTGTAGACTCTTGCATCATTCAAGTTAAGTGAAATATATTTGACGCCACCTGTACACGTAAAAATAAAGCAACTGCACATCAAACCCCCTTAGAAATCAATACTGGACCCGTCGCTGTCTTATTAACCATTAGTTTTAATAAATATAAGTTTTTTGTTGACCGTTGCCTCACATATAATTAAGGCCGCCAATCTTTATTTAAAATCGTACATACATACAAGGTGTGATCAAAAATAAAATAATTCCGTGTGCACCAAAACAACTTGCCTACCTTCAAAAAATCCCTTAACCACATCACTTCCGGTTTAGGATCCCCTATGACCTCACACAAAATCGTAATGTCATCCCCCTCGTACCCCTCAGACGATCGAGGTTTCTTCAAAAATTTCGGCTCCTTCGAATACCTGAACGGATCGATTTGTAACGGTCGTATTTGACAGGGTAATTCGACTTACGGTAGATCCCGGCGAGTTTTTACTTCTTCCGGAACGGCCACGTCTTCTTCTGGTTTTCTCTCGACTTTGACCTTCACGCTACATTCTGCCTTTCCAATTTCGTTGGTAATTACGCAAGTGTAAACACCAGAATCCTTCTGGGTTACATGAGCGACGGTTAATTCCACGCCTCCATCGTGATTTAAAGTCATTATAATTCTCCTGGATGGACGTAAGCGTACCTGCAATTGGGATGTGTGTTTATCCGCTCGTAACCACGTTAAGGGCGTAGAATACTTACACCATCGCGGTACCACATAACCCCCACTGTGGGGTAGGCTTCAACTTGAGCGTTTAGCTTCAGTTCCTCATTTTCCCCGACCGCAGTCTCCAATGACTCAGGAAGTCGCAGAAATTTAGGGGCAACATACGCTCTGATTCCTTTATCAACGACGAGGTTACAGTGACATGAGACGGCCCCATAATCATTCCTTGCCGTCGCGCAGTAAATTCCGGAGTCGTCCAGGTAAGTCTTTCCAATTTCTAGGGTGTGGAAGTGGCTCTCTTTCCAAAACGAATGTCTTTCTGGAAAAGGGAACGCACAAAGGATTTTTTTCGGGTTCATGCGTGGGGGTTTACCATCTTCTCTGATGATTTCCCCATTTTTGTACCATGTGACTTCAGGAGGTGGAAGCCCTACCACTTGACAAGTCAAGCGAACTGGGTAACTCATTTGGACACGTCTGTCTCTGAGTCTCATCGTGAATTGGGGGGGAATATCAGTTTGGTTGATTTCTTGTAGACCACTGAAAATATACCATTTAAAAAAAAATTAAAAAGGCACCAGTGACGTGCAAGCAAATTACTATGAGCTACCAAGCCTAGGTTGAAAGGACACTTACAGTTTGAGGTTCTTATCGGCTTTCAGCAGCTTGACGTCAGTCACCACAGAAAGGCGAGCGAAAGTTGAAACTCTACCGACTTTGTTCGTTGCTTCGCACATGAACCTTCCCGAATCCTCATCGGTCAAGTTTTTTATCGTCAGCTGACAATGCTCCCCTGTATTCACTATGTCATATCTCTTATGGTCTTCAAGATCTATTTCCAGGCCGTTTTTATACCATCGGATCGTCGGAGTAGGATTTCCTCGAACCTAACCAAAGGATTGTATGTAATACCAGTGGCGTCCAAACTTTATTAACAGAATGAATACTTATCACCTATTAAATTTACTTGGGTAAGTTACCATAAGTGACTCATGAATAGAGTCTCGCAGAAGATATTCAACAGCACGTTTCCGACCCCCACTCAAGGTGATTTTTAATTTCGTTTATAATTAGTTTGAAGACGTTAAATACGTAACTTTTTACATAATTCACAACCGAAGGAAGAACTAGCTAAACGGTGCGCGGCGGGCTGTAGCTAATCATGTTGACTGAATCCCATCTGAGAGCCTCTGTTCATCAACCTTATTTTGGCCAGCATATACTATCAAGTTAAACGATACCTCACAATCCAGTGTAATTTCGGATCCCAGAAGCGCCTTGAGTTGGCCAGGCAAAATCTTCACGAACTCAGGTAACTCGTCATGCCTTCCAATAACGATGGGGTCGCTCTGCACGGTTTCGCCCCAGCCGTACCGGTTTCTCGGTGTTATCCTGAACTGGTATTCCCCGTTCGGTTTGAGGTTGAAGGCATCGAAGCTGTTGATGGGGGTCATACCCAGTTCGATCCATCTAGTTTCACCGCCTTTGAGCCACGCGTCTATCTTGTACGCTAGGACGGGGGCGGCACCCCTGTATTCCGGTTTGCCCCATGACAGGGATATCCAGTTTTTGCCCGTGTCTGTGACGACTGGGGGACTCGGTATAGGTCCGGGCACATCTGGAAAAGTATGTATCTGAGACTTTGTTGTACAAGAATTCTGAGGTGGAGTTGAGTTTCAGGAGACCCTATTGTATAAACAAACAAATAAAATTTTTTGCCACCGTTGAATAATTAATTTTAAGAATCTTGCGTTTAGATCTGGTCAAAAACACATAAAAATGTTTTCCGTATTCGGTTTGAGATTAAAGCTATCGAAGCTGTTGGTGGGTGTCACGACTAGTTTTGGTTTGTCTCAAGAAAGAGATATCCAGTGTTTATAATGACTGGAGGGCTGGGGGCACATTTCGATAAATATACAGGGTACACCGAACTCGAGTCTTTTTTTGTTGGAGACCCATGAAAATAACAAAAAAATTATAACATTCAATACAAAGCATACACGGTTATTCAAAATTATCTCCCGATATTAGAATAGAATAGAACATCAAGACTCTGAGTCTTCACAGCAGCAGCAGCGACTACATCAGCAGCTACAGCCTCCAACGAAGCCCTGAAGAAGTCCACGGCGAGATGGACGAAACGTCGGCAAGACGAAGAATTGACGTGGTTCCCAACCCGGAAACCAAGATTGTGATGGACAACGGCCGCGGAAGCCTTCAAACCATGTTTTGAATCCTTTAAGAATCAAACTAATATTTTAAACTTAAATTTTAAGGCACCTAACCGCGCATTTACGACATAAACAAATTAAAACAAAAAATGTGAATGGATCGTGAAACAAATACCTCTTTTTATTCTTTTGTTTTTGAAAAAAAAGTAAGAAAACAGAATGCGATGTGTGTTCGCTAAACCCACGGCCTTCTGCATTTCTCTTTTTCTTCATCTTCGTCGAAAACAAAGAAATATCATAAAACAAAAGTTCGCCGGGTGAAAACGAATTTCGCCATCTTGCGCCACCAAAAGACTTTAATAAAATAACAAAAAAAAAAGATATTCGATTTGCTAACAGTTTGGATTCTTTTATTGTTCTGCAAACTTGGTCTTTTAAAATAAAACAAAAACAAAAGATGGTCAATTTCAAGGCGAAAGTCGTCACTTTGTTCTCCACCAAATAATAAATTTAAAAAAAAATTAAAGAAAAAACAAAAGAGTTGATTTTCTGACAACTTTGGATTATGTGTTTTTTATTGTTCAACAAATCTGGACTTTTAAAATTAAACAAAAACCGAAAAGACGGTTTGGCTTTAAAACGAAATTCATAATCTTACTTCAGTAAAAGAAAACAAACGATAATCGACTTTCTAATAGCTTTGGATGTTCCAAGAAACTTGAATTTTTAAAACAAACAAAAAACAAAGGATAATTAATAAGAAATCAAAAATAAAAACAAAAGACAAACGACTTTTGAATTAATTTATTTGCTGTTTTTTTATTGTCCAACAAATTTAGACTGAAACAAATGACGGTCGGCTTCAAAATAAAATTCATCATCTTGCTTCAGTAAAAGAAAAACGTACAAGAAAAATAAATAAAAAAAATTAATAAAACGAAAGATAATCGATTTTATAACAACAATGATAAAAAAAGTGAATAAAAAAATGAATAAATAAAAAATAATCGATTTTATAACGACTTTAGATGTTGCTTTATGTAATCCAAGAAACTTGAACTTTTGAAACAAAACAAAACAAAAACAAAAGATGGTACAAATTCACCATCTTGCTTCAGTAAAAAAAGAACTTACAAAAAATATATATAAAAAATGAATAAAACAAAAAAAACGAAATTCACCATTTTGCTTCAGTAAAAGAAAACAGTACAAAAAAAATAAATAAAAAAATGAATAAAGCAAAAGATAATCGATTTTATAACAACAATGATAAAAAAGTGAATAAAAAATTAATAAAATAAAAGATAATCGATTTTATAACAACTTTGGATGTTGCTTTTTTTTATAATCCAAGAAACTTCAACTTTTGAAATAAAACAAAACAAAAACAAAAGATGATCAGTTTAAAAACAAAATTACTCCACCAAATAATAATTAATAAGAAATTAAAAATGAAGACAAAAGACGAATGACTTTTTAACTATTTTAGATTTTGTTGTTTTTTTTTTATTCTCCAACAAATATAGACTGAAACAAATGACGGTCGGCTTCAAAATGAAATTCGCCATCTTGTTTCAGAATTTACAAAAAAGAAAAATATATAAAAAATGAATAAAACAAAAGATACTCGATGTTATAACAACTTTAGATGTTGCTTTTTATAATTCAAGAAACTTGAACTTTTGAAACTAAACAAAACAAATCAACAAAAACAAAAGATGGTCGCTTTTCAAAACAAAATTCGTCTAATCACTCAACCAAATAATAATTAATAAGAAATTAAAAATAAAAACAAAAGACAAACGACTTTAGATTTTGTTTCTTTTGTCCAATAAATTAGACTGAAACAAATGACGATCGGCTTCTAAACGAAATTCACCATCTTGTTTCAGTAAAAGAAGAACTTACAAAAAAAATTAAATTAAAAAAAATGAATACAACCAAAGACAGTCGATTTTATAATAACAAGTTTGGATATTGCTTTTTATAATCCAAGAAACTTTTGAAATAAAATAAAACAAAACAAAACAAAGACAAAAGATGGTCGGTTTCAAAACAGAATTCGTCAAATTACTCCACCAATCAATAAGAAATTAAAAATAAAAACAAAAGGCAAACGACTTTTTAACTAATTTAGATTTTGTTGTTTTTTCTATTGTCCAACAAATTTAGACTGAAACAAATGATGGTCAAAACGAAATTCACTATCTTGCTTCGGTAAAAGAAGAACTTACAAAAAAAAAGAATAAAACAAAAGATAATCGATTTTATAACAACTTTGGATGTTGCTTTTTGTAATCCAAGAAAGTGGAACTTTTGAAACAAAACAAAACAAAACAAAAGATAGTCGGTTCAATACAAAATTCGTTAAATTATTCCATCAAATTATAATTAATAAGAAATTAAAAATGAAAACAAAAGGCAAACGACTTTTTAACTAATTTAAATTTTGTTTTTTTTATTGTCCAACAAATTTAGACTGAAACAAATGACGGTCGGCTTCAAAACGAAATTCACCGTCTTGCTTCAGTAAAAGAAGAACTTACAAAAAAAAAATAAATAAAAAAATAAAAAAAATGAATAAAACAAAAGATAGTTAATTTTATAACAACCTTGGATGTCGTTTTTCATAATCCAAGAAACTTGAACTTTTGAAACTAAACAAAACAAATCAAGAAAAACAAAAGATGGTCGGTTTCAAAACAAAATTTGTCAAATTACTCTACCAAATAATAATTAATAAGAAATTAAAAATAAAAACAAAAGACAAACGATTTTTTTAACTAATTTAGAAGTTGTTGTTTTTTTATTGTCTAACAAATTTAGATTGAAATAAATGACGATCGGCTTCAAAACGAAATTCACCATCTAGTTTCAGTAAAAGAACTTACAAAAAAAAAATTTTAATGAATAAAACAAAAGATAGTCGATTTTATAACGACTTTGGATGTTGCTTTTCGTAATCCAAGGAACTTGAACTTTGGAAACTAAACTAAACTAAACAAAATAAAACACAAACAAAAGATGGTCGGTTTCAAAACAAAATTCGTTAAATTACTCTACCAAATAATAATTAATAAGAAATTTAAAATAAAAACAAAAGACAAACGACTTTTTAACAAATTTAGATTTTGTTGTTTTTCTTTGTTGTCTAACAAATTTAGATTGAAACAAACGAAATTCACCATCTTGCTTCAGTGAAAATAGAACTTACAAAAAAAAAATTAATAAAACAAAAGATAATCCATTTTATAACAACTTTGGGTGTTGCTTTTTATAATCCAAGAAACTTGAACTTTTGAAACAAAACAAAACTTTTAAACAAAACAAAAACAAAAGTTGGCACAATTTTATGTTTTGTTTAGTTCTTTGATATTAAATATCCGTAAACATAGCAAAACAAATCGGGAGATAGCTTGTAAGACATTTCTGAATAAAATTAACACCTAATCTTACGTAAAACAGAAAAAAGACAGTATCTGTTAACGTACCGACATGAGAACAATAAAAAACTACCTACTACATTTCAGAGAGATTAGTTTTATTGTTTTAGATTGTCACATGTCTTTTAACGCGGCCAAGATAAAAAATATAACAAAACAAAATCGAATTGTATTACTCTGTCCGTCGCCTTTTGTACTTAACTTTTTTGGTACTTTATAGTTTTTATTTTTTTCTTCCATTTATTGGAAGACGACAATATTTGCCTTATACTTGCTCAACCGGATATTCTAATACAAAGTCGAGTTTAGAGAAACCTTATATAAACAAAAATAAATAAATTTAAAACAATTGCTGGCATCGCTGAATAATTAATTTTAACTGTGTAAAGGTATTTCTGAGCTCCCCTTTTAAGAATTTTGGCCGTAGGTTTAGCCAAAAACAAATAAAAAAAGTTTTTTTCCTATATCCGGAGAAGCATGACTCAAGGATGCCTGAAATAATTTTGGAACTCCAACACCGCGATACTATTTCGGTTGCAAACAGGTGAGTTGCAGGAAGTTATTTTAAATTTTTTTAACTACTTACGCTTACGCACGTGCATACCTTGATACAACACCAGGTATTCGAGGAAATCCGAAATGAGGCATTTACGGCTGCACCACTCCGTTCGCAACTTCGTCAGAGATAGAAGATCGCGTTCGTTATTTATGACCCTTCGTTCGGGGAGAATTGACACGTCCATTTTGATAAAACCGCCCTATGATGTGCCGAATTTTGAGAAAAAAACGGATCAAATATGCGCGGAATGCCGAGAGGATGTGTATTATACAACGCTGTTTTACTCACTGAACTAAATATAATGTAGCAAAACCGAAAGTCCTTCGACGTGTTTTAGAAATGTTTATTTGTTGAGCGAAGTTTATTTTAAATATACAGGGGGGCAAAAAAAATGGGAAAATTTAGCGAATTGTCCAGCTTTCAAAATAGCTAGTGTGCTGAGGCATACCACTAGGCAGGTAAAATTTTTTAAATGGTTAAAATCCTGAAAGATCTTTTTCTGAAGATAAAAAAATGGAACGTACCATTTGTGTGGGAGTGAATTGGAGTTGAGAAAAAAAAGCAGTACCTGTGTAATACTGCCTCTCTTGGTAAGAAGGAATGCTCTTGTAAATTTGCAAAGCACTTTCTCTTGGTGGAGTGACCGACCTGGCACGTTGTCTCAAACGAACCGTAACGAAAGCACGATCACAGCCGTATCGATTCTTCGCCAAAATACAATACGTCCCTACATCTTCAGCGGTGGCCCTCTTCAAAGTGAACCTGACGTAATCGTCCGAAACGAATTTCAAGCATCGGAGGTTATTGGTGATGTCCCTCAAACCCTTCATCCAAGTAACTGAAAAACCAAGTTCGATGAACCTGGGAATTTCAAAGATAGTTCCAAGGACAAACCTTTTGGTTTTGGATCGCCGGTTATCCTGCAAGACACTGTGATATCCTCGCTGGTTGCTACGGTCAAGACCGTGTCGGGTCTGCTGAGGAACATGGCGGGTTTTCCGTCTCGTATTGAAGATGGATGGACGATTTGGATGTAAGAGGACGTAGCGACTTTTCCGTATGAATTGAAGGCACTGAACGTGTACTTCCCCGATTCGGTTTCGCTTGCGTCAGTGCATATTAGGGTATAAACCCCCGATTCATGGAATGTTCTATGTTTTGAAGAAGCTCGAGGTAAGAGGTCCCCACCTTTATACCACTGCACATCAGACGGCGTGCCTTTGACTTCAACTTGAAGCCCAACGACACCACCGGAAGGAACTAAGTTGTCGGTCAGAACTGCCGTTAAATGCGGACGTCTTGGGTCTGTACCAGAAGGGATTGACCTTTCAGGTCTTCTCGTTATATAGTCTTGCTTGGAAGTAAATTGGACGTTGTGAGATATTTGATCGCTCCATAATGAATTTTCGGCCCTGCACGAATAAAATCCACTAACGTCTTTGTCTGGGTTGCCTATAACCAATCTGCAAATACCATCAGCCAGATAGTGTTGCTGGTACTTTTGGGTGTCGCTTAGTTCTTTGCCGTCTTTACACCAAGTTATCGTTGGAATTGGTTGCCCTCTAATCCTGCACTCCAAGATTAATTCGTCATCTTTAATTTTGTATTGTTCGTGGATCTGTCTGGTGAAGGTAGGTGGAAGTGGTGAGGATTCAAAGCTTTCGGAAACTTTTAGCTCTGCTTTCGTGGTGGCATACCCGTACTCGTTTCGCACCAAACAAGTGTATTCACCAGCATCGGCCTGGCTCACGTTGAAAATCTCCAGTGTTGCCAAGCCGTCTTCAAAATTAGTTTTGTACTTGTTGCTATGCTCTAATTGCAAACCGTTTAGTAACCACTGGATGGTTAAATCACCGCGTGATATTACGCTGCAAATAAGTTTGATTCGTGTGCCAGTTGTTGCTGTTCTGTTAAATAATTTCGTACTGAACACTGGCTTCTTGTCGGGGTCTCTTGGCCCATGAAGGCTGGTTGGTTTAAAGTCATCTTGGCTTGCAGGCTCCACCGGTTTTAATTCCGCCTTTTCTATTTGTTCTTCTGCTTGTTTAGCTTTCTTTTCTTTCGCTTGAAGCTTTGGTTCCTCGCCCGCTCTTTTCCTAATTTCATTTTCAACTTCTTCCTTATCACTCTTTTCAATAACCTCTTCCTTTTCTTTAAATTTGCCTTCTTCTGCATTTTCAGATGACGCTATTGACTGTGGCGCTTGAGTTTCCCCATTTTCTTTCTTTCTCGTCCTGTCTTTCAGTTTCTTTCGTGGTTGCCGCTTTGTTTCTTCTAATTTTTCCGCATCTCGCTTTTTTTCTTTTTTTCCCACTTCTTCAGTGGCTTCCTCTGCCTTAGTTTTGTTTTCTGTTTCATGATCAGCTTCTTCTTTTGGTTTTTCTTGAGCTTTACTTCGCGTTTCTTCGCTCTTTTTACTCTCGTCTCCTTCTTTGACGCCCATTTCAGTCACGTCTGCATGCGCGTCTTCCTTTGGATATTCTTCCACAACTTTCTTTTCGCTATCTATTGTCGTTTTTGGTTCCGCTTCTGGCGTGGCTCGCTTTTCTGGTTTCTCTTTTTCTTTGCCTGTCGTTTCTTCTTGTATTTTCGAATCTTCTTTCTTTTTTCTCTTTTCTTTTATTTTCGGTTTTGTTTCTTCAATAGGTTCTTCTGCCTTACTTTTAAATTCATCGTCTGGTTTTCCCTTATCTGCTTCTTTGGGAGTTTTAGCGTCAATTTCTTCGTTGCTGCGCTTTTCAGTTATTTCGGAATCTGTGCCTTCTTTAATTTCCTTTACTGGCTCTTCTGCGTCTGCAATTTTTGTTTCGACTTCCTGTGCGGTTTGCTTTTCTTCTTTCGCTTTCGCCTCTTTATCCTCTTTTTCTTTTTTCATTTTCCTTCCTTTTGTTTTTTCTTCTGCTTTTGCAATAGCCTTATTTGATTCATCTGCCTTTGCTTCATCCTTAGCTAATTCTTTCTTTTCTGCTTCTTCCTTAGTTTTATCCTCAACTTCTTCTTTGCTGCTCGTACCAATCACTTTTTCGACTTCTTTGATTTTCTCAGTGGGAACTTCCTCATTCTTTTCTGCGTCTACTGTTGCCTTTTCCTCTTCTTTTTCTTTGCTTTTTCTAGTTTTTTCTTGCTGTTTCTTTTCTGTATCTTCTTTTTCTTTCTTCTTTCGTTTCCCTTTCATTTTGTCTTCTCCTTCTTCGGCGGCCTCGGCTTTAGTTTCAACCTGGTCTGACTTTTTCTTTTCTATTTCTTCCTTGGGTTTATCCTCAGCATGTATATCATCAGTCTTCTCTTTGGTTTTCTTTTCTTCACTTTTCTTAACCTCTTCTTGTTTTTGAACTTCATGTTTTGCTTCTTCTTCAACGTGTGTTTTTTCTTCCTCAACCTCTTCCTGAGATTTCTGTTGCGTTTCTTCCTTGCTTTCTTCTTTTTGCGACTCCTCTGATTTTAATTCTAAGTTTTTCAAATTTTTCAACAATTTACATAAGTTTTCCAAGCAATCCGGTAACGTTTCGAGAATCTTAGCCTTGGATCTTAAATCACTAGTCCCTTTCACTTGCTCTGTCACATTTTTAAGCTTATGTTTAAAATTTGTTAGGTCATCCTGTATAACGCTGACGCTTTCGATGTTTAAAACAGATTTTAGCACAGCCTCATATATTGCACTCAAGCTTCCGAAGTTATCAAATAACTTATCTGTTTTTGCTGATAATGCAATGGGACTATCTTGAACACTGAAAGACAATATTGTGTTGTGCAGAGACTCCAGTGGTTCCTGCAGTCTCCTGAGGCACTCCAATAAAACAGGGACGTCTTTTAAAGATGATATACAACTTTCGATGGGCGAAATGCAGCTGCTTAACACAAGGATTATATTTGGGGTCTTTTCGTCTTTCTTCCGAAGAACTTCGAGGATTTCACATATTTTCGCCTTAATTCCTTCCAAAGATTTTGTAGTAACTCGTAAGGCTTTACGTTCTGGCTTTGTAAAGACAATTTTATCGATGTTAAGCTTTAGAGCTTCGAAACCTCCTGCTAACTTTGAAGTTTCTCCGTCGACAGCGTTAACCCTTTCGCTAATATCTTTTACTATTGACGAAACACTTTGGACTGGCTCTTCAATAACGAGGAGCTTCTTGGCTGCATCATCTGGTAATTCATTCAAAGCCGCTTGAAAGCTTTCTAATTGACTTGAAAATCCTAAGAGCAAAGCTTCGGGCATAAACTCAAGAGGTTTCGTTCCTAAATCATTGAGGTTAGTTCGCAAGTTTTGCACGCAATCCTTGATTCTATCTACCGCAGAGGCTTCGAAAGATATCAAAGAGTTTGCCAAAGTAGCTTTTAGTGCGGTTACGGGTGGCACTAAGTTAGCTTCTTTTGCATCAAATGCAACATCATCGACCCTCATTTTCAAGAGTTTGATGGCGCTTAATAATGCTTGCGGTTCTTTTAATTCAGATGGTTTTGATGTAGTGGCTTCAACCGCTACAGACAGGGTTTCTAAAGGTTCCTGTATTGCATTTAATTTCTCGATTGTTTCCTCTTTGATTTCTGCCATTTCTTTTTCAAGTTTCTCTAAAGGCTGTGCCAATTCCAGAATTGACATTATTCCTCGATGCATTGGCTCACTTGCTTGTATTTTGAGGAGCTCCATTTTGCTTTGCAATTTCCTTAAGGTGTTTCGAAGTTTTTGTGCTTTTGGCGAAGCTTTAAGTTCCTGAATTTCCTTGATGACTTCAAGCAAAACCTCACCCAGTGACTGTAAAGAGTGCACAACCAAAGGCGCTTTCGCGCTTTCGAGTTCACTAAAGCTCGTTCTGTCGATGGTGTCTTTAAATTCTTGCAGGGCTTTCAGAACGTGCCTCTGTTTTGTTTTCAAAAGTTTTGTGCTTTTTAAACTTTCAATGATTTTTTGGACGGGTGCTGTAATGACATTGAGTTTTTCAACCGTTTCTCTGGGTACTACCCCTCCTAATACTAAACCATCGAGGGCTGTGAGGGTTTCTTGAAGGCCTTCAATTGGTGCAGACAATTTTATGATTTTCGCTTCCTGTTGGGTTTTTATTTGCAACTGTAATTCCCCCAGAGCTTCTTTAATAGATTTCGTCGGTGGTTCGAGGATCGTGGATATCTGGGCGCTGATTGCCTGCAAGGGGGCAATTGCAGTGGCAATTTGCTTAAGTTCCGCTTTCGTAAAAGACAGTTTTTCTATGCTTTGCTTCATCCCTCGGAGATTGTCGTAAACGCCCTCGCTTTTCTCAATGGACGTACCAACTTGCTCCAGGGCCTCCCCCAAAATATTTAGCTTCGCAACAGTTTCCCTCGTCACTTTATTTCCTCGTACCAATTCATCGATGTTTGTTAATTCTTCTCGGAAGAGGGCCAATGGTTTTGAGAGTTCCAACACCTGGGGGAAGTTTTCCTGAATTTGCAGCGACTTAGCTTGGATTGAGGTTAGACACCGCGTCAGGGGGGTTTTAATTTTTTCAGTTGGGGCCGAATCCAAACCACTCAAGGCTTCTAAAAGCGCTTCAACTGATTTATTTTGGGGTTTCGCGTTCGAAATCTTTGTTTTGACTCGTTGGAGGTCCATCAGAATTGCAGCCCTTTTTTCCCCAACTATCCTCGACTCAGCTGGAATCACATCAACAATAGATTTTATTACTACTGATAAGTCCTTGATTGGTTCATCCACGACGCCCAGGTTTTCTAGGGCTACCTCATCTAAAACTTGCAGGTTTTCTTTAAGTGCATCCACCGGCGGTTCAAGCTGGACTATTCGGCGCAAGAAACTCTGAGTTTCTTCTTCTGTTTCTGGGTATTTTAAACGCAACGCTTCCAAGTTGACCTTGAGTTCCTGAACATCAACTAGAAGCTTAGATTCTTGCGCCAGAATTTCCTCAAGTTGACCCTTTAGCTTTTGCAAAGGCCGAATGACAGATTTGGATGCTTTCTTTTCTGGTGTACTCGCCAGTATGTCTCTTACTTCTAGTGTTAGTGCCTCCATCATTTTTGCCACTCTGGGTTTATTTAGTTTAAACGCGCTTGCGCTTTGCGCAGCTTCTTTCAGCGAACCAGACAAAGACAACAATGGTTGCTCTAATCTATCAATTTTGTCTGTCAACTCCTTATTCAATGGTGTGGTTTCGTCCATACTTTCCAGGCCTTTTTGGAAAGCTTGCACCGGATCTGATAACTTCCCAAACAACGCATGCATTTCTTGCGCAACCCCCAAATTTACTTGCAGTGCTTGCAACGCCCTTCCGATTTGATCAGTTCGTCGAATTTTCAGTTTCTCAATTGAAGTCACTATCTTAACATTCAATGCTTCAAGGGGTTGATGCATGACAGTCGATTGTAATTCAACTTGACCTATACGCTCAGTTAAAGCTTCCAGTGGCTTCACTATTTCATTACCAAGTAAAGGCGTCGACGCTATCGCCGCTGATAATTCCTGCAAAGGGGTTGCCAAGACATTCATTTTTTCAAGTATCTCACTTGCTTCCTCTGAGGGTAATCTATCAATTCCTGCCAGTTTTTGCTCGAGGACTTGCAAAGGCGTGGAGATTTCGGCAAGTGCCAGCAAACCTCTCTGAGCTTCTTGTTGGGTTAAGCTAATTTTGGATGGCAATGCCTCCACGTTCATTTGGAGTTGTTTCAGAGGCATCTTGATTTTATTTGTAGAAACCTCATCGATTTTATCATGAAGCAGCCTCAAAGAAACGTATAGGGAAGTTGCCCGTTCGCCCTTAGGGGCCTTCGCAATAATTTGGGATAAGGCACGTTTTAAACTTGTGAGAGGCTTGATTAATTTTGGACGTTCTTTTGCGAGGACATCTGGTTTAGTAACACAATCAGTAATGGTTTGGATGGCCTTTGATAATCGGCTTAGTTCGTCTGGTAGGACCGTAAGGTTTTCTGCAATTGCGCTTTCGCTTTGGGCCAATTGGTTCTGTAGGTCATCAAATGGACTAATGAGTTCCACAACAGCCTCCTGCGAACTTGCTTTCAACATATTTAACTTCGCGTAAACATCTCGTAAAGACATTCCAATATTTTCCAAGGCGATGACCTCAGATATTTCTGCGCTCAAAATTTTTAGGGGTTGATGTACAACTACTGGTTGGCTAAAACTCATTTTCTCAACGGTTTCTTTCAGTAAACGCAAAGCTTCTAGGGGTTCAGGTTTTGACTCAATGATTTTACCTAATTCCCCTATGGAAGCCTCAAGGACTCCTAAATTACTAAGCGTTTCTTCATCCACCTTGTGCTCTACTCCCTCCAATGGTTTTAATAACCTCAGAAGACTTTGGGTCTTTTGCTGGACGCTCATGGATTTTATTTTAGCTCCCAACTCCAACAGTAACATCTTAACCCTTTCAGGTTTTGGACTTTCGTCTGGTTGCTCTACAACTTTGATGATCTCATTGAGTTTTGATGAGGTACCTTGTAAAGGCGTGGCCAAAAATTTGAGTTGCTTTGCTTCAAGTTTGCCGAAAGAAATTTCATCGATGGTTTGCTTCAAGTGTTTGAGGGCTTCGACCAGTTTCGGTTTTTCTAACTGTTCTGGATTGCTGATGATGTTTTCCGTGATTTCACACAACGTCTCTATAGGTTGGGCCGCAACGTTTAGTTTTTCGGCAGTTTTTGACGTCACCGACTTGACTTTCTCATTACTTATCAACGAGTCTACATTTGGCAAGTTTTCTTCTAAGGCTTGCAAGGACTGGGATAATTCAGTGATCACCAGAAGCTTGCCACTTGATTTTTCTTTCAAATCATTTAGAACTACGTTTAGTCTTTGCAAAGGAGACTTGAGTGTTGTTGTTGGTGAATCAGAATTGGCCTTAAGAATATCTGATACTTTTACTTTGAGCGCCTGAAGCGATTGTATGTAAGGAAGACCTTCATCACTCTCGATGACGTCGATGGTTTTGTGTAAGACTTCAAGACGCTGCAATAAAAATTTAGATTCGAGTTTTCCAGAACCACTTGCGCCTTCCGTCAACATAGTCAGCGGTTCTTCCAACGGGTAAAGCTCTTTAAGCCCATTCTGTTCGGCAGCTTCGAATACGTCTTTCAAAAAGTTTTGTAATGGCTTATTTAAATCAACGATCATCTGCTGGCTTTTAGCTTTGCCTTCAACTTTAGGTTTTAAATCCTCAAGCACCCCAAGCAATTTCCTTACTGGGGCTAAAATTTTGGTGGAGTCTTCCACGATTGCAACAACGTTGTCTAAAGGTGACTTCAAATGCCTTTCCTCAACGTCGCTTAAAACTAATCCCCTTACAGATTCCTTGATTGCCTGTAATGAGGAAGCAAGGTTGGATGTTTCGGGTTGTTTCGACGTGGCAGCGCACATCAACTTGATGGGTTCTTCTAAAACGCAGAGTTTCTCCAAAGATGGCGTGCTCAAATCTTGAGTAACAACCAGTTTTTCCACGAGGGATATTTGCGTGGTTAATCCCTCCAGCGCGTCAGCAAATTTGGCAGAAGTAAATACCTTGTTTTCCTCAATCTTAGGCCTCATTTCCTTGCAGTTCAAAATTAACCGGCGAATTGGTGTTACTACTTTAGTAGAAATAGCTTTGACTTTATCGTGACTTACTAGGTAGTTCTGAGTTTCACTTAGCTTACGTTGGAAAGTCTGCAGAGATGTCGTAATTGGTGTGAACTCAGTTTTTTCCGATGTGAGCTTGATTGTATCCTCAATGGAATGTTTGAGTTGAAGCAAGGCCTCAGAAACGTTTGGTTTATTGATGAGGTCTTCTCTGGAAACTGTTAAGAGATCTTCTAAGGCCGTTGCGAATGTGCTTGCAGGTTCTTCTGCTTTAATCACTTCTGCTAGCTCGCTGGTATCAACCGTCTCTTCAACTGCCAAAATATTTTCCTTTATTACTTGTAGCGATTCAGTCAATTCGGCGATGGAAACCAAAGGAATTTGTTTGACAGGCTCGACTTCCGAAATCCTTAGTTTTAAGGCGTCGCATTTACTTTGAAGTAACTCCAACGGACGTAGCAGCTTTTTGGACAATTGTTGTTTCTCTTGCTCAAGCTCAATCTCCGACACGCGGGCGACCAAAGCATTTAGTGATTGGCTTACTAGATTGAGCTTCGTCTTTTCAGGCAGGACGAACACAACATTCTTCACTGCTTGCTTCAATTCTTTCATGGTGTGAAGCATTTTCTTAGCGTCCAGTAAATTGGGTTCACTAGCTAAAGATTTGATGGGGTTTTCTAACTCGTCCAGTTTTTCTAGTGGCAATTCCGCAAGGTCTTCTACTGCCGAGATGTTTTCTTTCAACTCAGATAGGCTGGTGGTCACCCATAGTAAAGCCTTCAGGCTTTTTGGTTTCACCTCAACAGTTTTGGCCTTCACTCCCAAAACGGTTTGCTCCAGTAAATCGATAGATTCCTTAATTTTTATTGCACGTTTCCTTTTTGGTTTATCGAGAAGGGCATGGATTTTTAAAGCCAAAGCTTTAACGTCTGAGGTGATTGGTTCGAATTCCTTTTCCCTAGGAAGGATGGCACCCAAATTATCAGCAAATTGTCTAAGGTTTTCTAACGAACTGTCGATGTCTGACTTTTCATTTTCGAAGTGTCCTTTATTGACTTTCTCAATTAATTTTACCACCGGGATTATGAATCCTCCGATTTTGGCAACGTCTTCCAAAATTACCTCGAAACCTTGAATCTCCGCGTTCACTTCTTCCAAACCATGCAAGTCGTTTTGAAGAGCGACCAACGGTTCTGGTAATTCAGCCAAAGCGAGGAGGGAAGTATCTTGAGTTACTTCACATAACTTTTTCAATTGAGCTTGCAAAGGTACAATCGATTCTTTTAATTTGGTTGAAAACCTGTGACGATTAATTTGGGCAATCGTCGTGGAGATTTCCGCCAATGATGGAACAACACCCCCAAGGATCTGTTTTTCAGATTTGTTAAAGATTAAACCATCGACTGATGTTTTAAGGGCCATCAGCGCTGGGGAAACTGCTTCGATGGTTTTGGTGGCCCCAACTAACGTCTTGATGGGTTCTTCGAGGGCCACTAATTTTTCCAGGGTGTTTTCGGACACGTCTTTTAGTTCATTTGTAGAAGATAAGTTTTCTTTCAATGCGTGTATGGGCTGAGATAACTCGACGACGCTGAACAACTGATTTGGTTCAATTTCCTTCAAACGGTTTTCTAAAGTTTCCACTGACGCTATTAATTGCTCGACGCCAAATTCCTTTGGTTTCTTAGCTTCTTCCAAAGAAGCAAATTCATCGTCGATTTTAGATATCACAGCTGATATAACCTTCAGAGGCTCTGATATCGTTGGGTACTTCAGTTGTTCTTCATCAGTAAGGTGTAAGTGCTCTATCTCCTCTTTAAGTTGTTTAGCGGCCCCCAGAAGTAATACATTTTGTGTTTCTAATAATTTTGGGTGTTCTACGATGGAGGCAACGTTTACCAGGACTCCTGATAATTTCTTGAATGGCTCTTCTAACACGGCAAGTTTTTCCAATGGAACATCCAAGGTGAATCCAAGGCTCTCCTCGAATACCTCCAAGGGATGCACTAATTCGACAACTGACAGTAAACCTCGCTGCTTGCTTGTTGCAATGACCTCGTGCTTCGCTTGTATTTCTTCACAGGACATCCTCAGTGTTTCCACTGACATTTTGATTTGTTTTACAGCGTCCTGTTGCTTCTCGATTATTGAAACCGTCGCCGAAATAGCTTTCAGTGGATCTACGAGCACCGCCAGTTTCTGTTTCTCCATTTCGTTGAACTCCACTACCTCCACTGCTTGTCTTAAATTTTTCAGCGCCGCACTAAGAGCCTTCTCACTTTCTGATTTCCCAGGAGCTTCTAGGGTTTCTGCAACGCGGATCGTAGCCATTGCCAATGCCTTAATTGGTTCATCCAGTACAGTCAACTTATCTAAGGTTTGTTGAGGGAGATCCACCAGGTCTTCTTTTGAGATTAAATCCTGAACTGTAGAGACGGTTTCGTTGAGCAATTTCAGAGGAGGAAGCAATTCAGTGACGGCCAGCAAACCTCTTTGTCCCTCAGGGTGAACGTCCTGGCATTTCACTTGGACTGCATCGCAAGCGTTGCGCAAAGTCTCCACGGAGAGTTTAATGCGTTCTGCTGCAGTTAACTTAGATTTTACACGGCCAGTTTCAATTTCTTCTTCAATTTCCGAAATGGATGCAGACACTTCCCTCAAGGGGTCTGTCAATAATGCGAAGCTTTCGTCAAAATCGATGGTTGTTACAACTTGCTGCAATTCCCTAAGGGCGGCGAGCAAAGACGTTTTTTCTTTCTGGGATAACTTGATGTTTTGAACTACACTCGCCGTATGTGTGGTGGCTGTAGCTACTGCCCTTATTGGGTTTTCTAGTACGCCCAGTTTCTCCAAGGTTTCTGAAGGTAGACCTGGTAGTTCTCCTTTGTGAATTAAATCCTCGACAGTAAACAGGGTTTCTTCCAGTACCTCTAAGGACTTGGGTAGTTTTGTTATCGAAAGCAAAGCTTGCTGTTCCACTGCTTTAAAATCTTCAGACTTCGTCTTCATTGATTCGCATGAATCCGCCAATGTTTCTATGGACAGTTTAATACGTCGTGCTACAGATTTGCTAGGATCAATTTGGCCTTGAGTTGCAGAGGCCTCTGCAATCAATGGTTCTGGTAGTAACACCATTTTTTGTTTTTCCCTTTGATTGAGATCGATCACCTTTATACCTTGTTTCACGGGTGGAGTTTTTTCTTCTGGGGTGTCAGTCTTCAAAGCTTCTTCTGGAATCAAATCTGTTGGCTTTTCTTTTGAAACCATTTCGCCATCTGCCTTTTTTTCCTCGTCTTTCGAAAGTGGAAGTTGTTCTACGGTTGGGAGTCCAACATCTTTCTCCTTCAACTCGATTGCTTCTGGAACCAAATTTGTTGGTTCTACTTTTTCAATCAAAACTGCCGATTCCTCTTTTGATGAAATCAGTTCTCCTTCTGCCTTTTCGTCCAGGCTTTTCGGAGGTGGAAGCTCTTCATTCTTTAACTCGGTTGGTTTTTCTTTCTCAATCAAATCCACTGGTTCTTCTTTTGTAACCGATTCTTTATTTGTTTCGTCTTGCAGGCCTTTCTCAACTGAAAGTTGTTCCACTTTCACATCTTCATTCCTCAACTGGTTTGCTTCTGATGATTCTGGAGTCAAACTCGCCCCTTCTTCTTTGGCAATCAAATCTGCTGCCTCTTCTTTTGAAGAAATCAATTCTTTATCTTCTGGCTGTTCTTTCACGCCTTCCAGGAGTAACGCAGAAAGCACACCTTGCTGTCCAACTGCTTTAACATCCTCACTCTTGATGGTTTCACTTTCCGGCGACTTCACTTGTTCTACTTTAAGCTTCGTGGCCTCCAATTGTCCTTCAATTTTCGAAACTGTCGCAGAAATTGCCTGTAGTGGATCTGTTAACAAAACTAACTTCTGTTGCTCCACGCCAGCGAACTCGATCGTATCCACAGCCTGCTTGAGATCTTTTAACGCGGCAGTTACCGAAGTTTCCTGTGAGAGCTCGTGGGTGGAATTAGCCGCGAGCGCAGTAGCAACTGCCAACGCCCTTATTGGCTCGTCTAGAACAGTGAGTTTCTCTAAGACTTCCAAGGGCAAATCAGGCAACTCGTCATTTTTGAGTAGGTCTTCAATTGTCGATACGGTTTCTTTCATTACCTCCAAAGGACCATGCAGACTAGTAACAGCCATCAGTGGTTGAGGAATGTCAGTAGTTTTCGCTTTGAGAAGTTCACAAGCACCTTGGAATGTTTCCACTGACGTTCTAACTGCATCAGAAACTGATTTGGGGGTTTCAGTTATGTCACTCACTGTAATTCTGTGTATGACATCTGAAACTGTAACTGTCAGTGTTTCTAGTGAATCAGCTATTGGTGTAAGCCTCTCTGCTTCGCTTCCAGTTAACTTGATGGCCTCTACGGACTCCTTCAGGTCTTTTAAAGAAGCGAGCACTGACGTCTTTTCAATTTGCAATAGTTCTGGGGCATGTAGGACACCTATGGCGCGTTCAGTCGCAGACACCACACCTTCAATTGGTTGTTCCAATGCACTTAGCTCATCCTCAGGTAACTCGCCTTTTTTTATTAAGCCCTCGATTGATGATATCTTTTCCTCGAGTGTTTGTAGTGAAGCAGGCAATTCAGTTATTGAAAGCAAGGCTTCCTGTTTGCAGGCTTTAAGGTCATTAGCTTTGACGCAGATGTCCTCCATTGATTTCAGAGATATTTTCAAGCGTTCGCCGAATGAGAGTGGAGGAGGTTCCTTGGAAAGCAATTCCGTGATTGTAGCAGATAAAACCTGAAGGGCATCAACTATCACAAGTAGCTTCTGCTTTTGCGTTTCGTCGAATTCTATATGTTCCAGGGCCTTTCCCAGATGCGTTAAAGCTTCAGTAATCAGTTCTTTTTGGGTTTGGATCAACTCTGCTGACTGGAGATACTTGTTGATGGTGGCAATGGTGATGGTTAATTCTTCGAGTGGTTCGTTGAGCGTGGAGAGTTTAGCAAATACATCAACCCAATTTTCTTTGATGATTAAATCTTCAGTGGACGACAGTGCTTCTTTTAGGCCATCAAGAGGATCAGTTAGTTTTAGAATGGAAAGCAAAGATTCCTGCCTTATCACCTTAATTTCTTCAGCTTTCACCCGCATTCCTTCGCAAGCCGAAATCAAAGACTCTACCGATATTTTGATACGCCCTGTCTTTGACTCCTCGACTTCAGGTGTATCCGTGGATAATATTTGGCTTTCAATGTTTGAAATTGTAGCAGAAAGTGCTTCCAGTGGATCAAGCACCAACGCAAACTTTTCTTTCTCTGTTTGATTGAACCCTAAAGTTTCGATACATTCTTTTAAATGCGTGAGTGAAGCGGTGAGGGACTTCTTCTCGACTTGCAGTAATTTGGGAACGTGTATGACAGAGGTAGCACGTACGCTGGTGGCTACTAGCGCTTTAATGGGCTCGTTAAGGACAGCGAGTTTATCTAAAATATTTTCAGGCAAGTCTGTAGTTTCACCTAAATCTTCAACAGTACACATAGTTTCCTTCAATACCTCCAATGGTACGGACAGGTCCATGATTGAAAGCAAAGCTTGTTGCCCATGTGCCTTATAATCTTCGGTTGAGGCCTTCATGGTTTCGACCATGGCATTTAAGACTTCCACACTTGACTTAATGCACTCACTTACTGCAAGGCCTTCAAGAGCTGCAGGTTTCTGTTGGGTTTCAGTCAATTCAGGAGCTTGCAAGACATGGACTGTCGAAGTATTAGCGGCTGAGGATGCCTTCATTGGTTCTTCTCGTACGGTAGTTTTTTCCAAGTTGTCCCCGACCAATTCTTCGCCAAAAACAAAATCGTCTACTAAAGATACGTCTTCTTTCAACAGTTCTAATGGTTTAGGTTGTTCATAATCTTTCACTTCCTCGAGTTTGGCCTTCATTTCTTGAGTACTAACCTCGAGTACTTTCAACTTCGTAATAAATTGCGTAATTATGGCAGCAATGGCAAGTAGTGGCTCCATCTTTTCGGACCCATCAAATTCTATAGCTTCTATGTTTGTTCTTAGTAGCTCCAAATTAGAAATTACTTCCTGCTTTTGGTCTTCAAATAATTGGAAATTCTCCGCTATATTAATCAAGATGATCGAGTTTTTGCTGAGTGGTTCTTCTAATACCGTAAGCTTATCAAGTTGGCTTTCAAGTGAAAGCGAAACGTTCGTTTTGAGTAGGCTCAGAGGTGCCAGTAGCTCCTGGGCGAAAGAAGCCAGCGCCTCCTCCTCACTTGTTTTAGTTTCTTGCTTTTTGGCTTTCAACAACTCATTGCAACTATTTTGAAGGGCATCCACAGACTCACAGATTTTTCGCTCTTTCGCCATCTTGTTTTGGATTCTTGAAATTGCGAGAACTACAGCTTCTAATGGTTCTATTATAGGCAGTAGCTTCTCCCTTTCTTTCTCAGTAAATTCCAAAGTACGTATGGCATCTTTTAGGGCCCCCAGAGACGAGGGAAGTAGCAGATTTTCTTTTCCTTCCTCAGTTTTTAAAAGTACTTCTGTTAATGCTTCATTCAAGGTAATTAATTTTTGCACGTCTTCTACGGTTAGTGTACTTTGCAAAGAATCGACGTTTTTTTCTAAAACACCCAGAGGTATAAGTAGTTCTTCAAGGCCTCTTGCTAAGGTCAATTTATGTATCAATTGGAGATGTCCTTTCAATTTTTGTACGACCGCTTTCGTGGTCAAATTGTTTAAAATTTGTGCTATCTCCTCCGAGAGTGCTCGAAGAGGTTCGATTATCAAATCGAGAGGTTCTCTCTCCACTTCGTTAAAAGCCAATGTTTCGATGGTCTCCTTAAGAATCTTCAAGGCGGCTACACTTTCTACGGTTTCTAACATCTCTCCAGCGACAGACTTAATCGGAGAGGACAGTACTTCAAATTTCTTCAAAGTTTCCACAGGCACAAGACCCAACTTCACTTTCGGAAGGTTTTCCCTCAGTTTTTCTATTGGTCCCAACAATTTAATAAGACCAGGCATGTGGTCTTCGCTAAGTTGCTTGCAGCTGCTCTCGAGTAACTCTGCGGGTTCTTTTAAAGTTGCGGCCAAAACCTTTTCTTTTTGCTCTAATAAAACCTGCTCTTTAATTTCCGATATTTTGCTGGAGATAGCCTCGATTGGTTGCAGCAAGGTCAACAAATTAGTTTTCTCTTCTTCGGTGAAGTTAAGCGAGTTCAGATTGTATTCGAGATTCTCCAGGGCGCTCACCAAAATATCTTTAGTCACTCCTAGCCCCGATTGATCTTGAATTACGTCATCAATTGCAAGTTCCAATAAAGAAAACGGTTGTTTCAGTGAAACCAGTTTGCCCAATACCTCTGGACTTACACTTTTAAAATATTCTTCAATTTTTTGCAGGTTTTCTTGTAAAGTAAGAAGTGGGGCGCCCAGATGGGATACGGCGGTTAAAAATTTGTCGGAAGAGCGATTTTGCAAGTCACCCAAACGTTGCTGCAACCCCTGCGCACTGCGGCGAATCTCTTCAACCAAAACATATTTCCTCTCGTAGTCTTCCACCAAGAATTGTATTTCTGCGATTTTCATGGAAAGCTCTTGCTGGGGTAAATCCAATGAAGTAATTTGATCCTTCACTAGGCTCAACGCGGATAACACTTGAGGTTCTTGCCTCTTAACCTCATCCAAACTTTGGGAACAATTTAAATTCTTAAGGGCCTCACTTAGGAGAGTCATGGGTTCAATTAGGGTCTCCAATTTTTCGATTACCACTTCAGGCGAAGCACCAGTCTTTGATAAAAGCTTCTGTAAATTCCGCGTGGGAGCGGAGAGTTCTTCTAAAGAAAGCAGTGCTACCTGCGGGGTGTTTTTGGTTAAAGCGCGAAGGTCTTCTGCATTTTTTATGTTGCCCAGTAAAACTTCAAGGGGTTGAGCAATCTTTCGGAGACGGAGGGTCTCCAAAATTTCGCTAATTTTTAAATCTAATTCACGCAGTGGCTCGCTTATGTTTAAGTTGGAGAGGTCCACTTGCCCAATTGCTTGTTTCACTTTAAGGAGCGCGTCTTGCTTTTGTGGCGTTTCTTCAGCAAGTGCTCGCAAGGGTTCGTTGAGAATAATTAATTTCATTGCGTCTTCAATGGTAAGTTCATCATAAGTTGCACTGGTAATAGATTTTACCCCATCCTGCAAAACCTTCAGAGGTGGAGACAGCGTTGCCAATTCTGCAAATCCCATAGTTCCACCTATACAATCCCCTAATGATTTATCGAAGTCGCTCAAGATTTGATTTCGTTGTAAACACAACGCGGATTTACGCAATTTCTCAGCTATTGCGCCAAGGGCATTTTTGAGAAGCACCAGAGCTTCTGGGTTTTCCACATTTTCCAAAGGTAATGACGCAATGGCAATATTCAAGCGATCCACTAGATTTTCCGCAACTAGAGGGCCTTCAATAAGTACGTCGACGAGGGCTTTCAAAGTTGGATTTATTTCATCAAGCCCACTGATTACCTTACTCAAAAGGTCTTCATTTAGGTCACTTGATTCAATACTTAAATTGACCTTGGCAAGCGCCTCCTTTAATT
Organism: Serrognathus titanus; assembly: GCA_039766575.1. Lineage (NCBI taxonomy): Eukaryota > Metazoa > Arthropoda > Insecta > Coleoptera > Lucanidae > Serrognathus > Serrognathus titanus. The sequence continues at coordinate 14,300,480 of CM077911.1, read as the reverse complement.
CCAATAAATCTAAAGCAATGTGCTTCTCCGTAGGCCTCAATTTTTCAAGGTGCGCTTCGAGGAGGGTTATGGTTTCAAAAAGATGTCTCAAGCATTCCTCAAGTAACACATCTAGTTTACATCCAAGTTTTACTTCAAGGTCAGTAATTTTGGCGATCAATGGTTGAAGGTTTGGAGACACAATTTCGATTGCTTTTTGTGGTGGTGAACACAACTGCTGAATGGAATGCTTTACAGCGCTCAAAGCTTGAAGTACTGGCGTTTTACTGACGTCTTCCACTTTGGGGAGGGTTGCAGCTGCTTGCAAGGTGCTAACAGCGATGGATAAAGCTTGTAGGGGTTCGCGAAGTACAGGACGTTCACTTTCTTGTACACTAGTCACTTCTTTAATCAACTCTACAAGTTCTTCTATTTTGGAGTCCTGTACAGTTGCAATGTCTTCCATCACAGACTGTGGGACTTCTTCCTTTAATTCTTTAATAATGTGAGCAAGCTTTCCAAAAGCTTTGGCAATGATTTTGAGCTTGTCTAAATCTTTTGCATCACCCGATGCGTTTAGTGCATCAGAAATACTTGCATTAACCTCTTTAAGTGTTGAAGTAAATGCCACGGCTTCATCAGGCATGCCTTCCAAAGACCCCTGCAAGTTTCCCAATGGATTTATTAACGGCGCAAATTCTTCTTCGTTTTCCAAAGCCACGAGCAACTCCTCAAACAATTCTTGCAACTGTTTTGAGTGTAAGGCAATTGTTTTTACATTGCAAGCAACTTCGTTCATTGCGTCTAAAACCTTCCTCCTCTCACCCGCTGAGCTTCGTATTTCAATAATGGCCTTAATCGTCGCCTCCAGGGGTTCGAGTAATTTCTGCAAAATGGATTCCTCTTCTGGTTTCACTGAGCTCAGAACTGCTTTGTTGCAAGCGCTGATGATGATGTCCTGCAGTGAATCCAGCGGTTCAGAAAAATCATCAATGCAGAATTCCTCGAATTTCTTGGTCTTCGAGATCGCCACGATTGTGCCGAAGGCATCTCCTATTACGTTCAGCATTGGGATTTCCTCCTTCACAATTTTAGCTTCGACGGCTTCCCCTAACTTCTCCTGAAGTTTATACAACGGTGTTTGCAGTTTTTGGAACAAACCGAGTTGCCCTCTAGGTTGGTGTTTGATCAGTAAGATTAATTTCAAAAACTCCTTGAGAGGGTTGTTGATGTTCCTCAACTGTGTTACCTCCTCAATTGTTTTTGGTCGCTCCAAGACGATGCAGGCGAAGCTAACGGCCATGTTTAACTCCTGCAGGTGTTCGCTGATGTTTTCGATGAAGGATTTTTCGATTTCTGTTAGCTGCAGGTCTTTCACGCTTTCTTCCATTGAAGAAATGATTGTCGAGACGTTTTCCTTGATCAGTCGAAGAGGTTCCTCGAGTTTGCTTTCGGGGTCACCTTCCTTCAAGGTTCTACTGATGGCATTGAGGGATTCTACTAGATTATTGGTACTATTGAGGTCAACACTGTCCAAGTTGGACTGCTTCAATTCGGTAGTTGCTTCGATTATGGCTTGCAGGGGCTTCTGCAGTTCAGTAAGAACCAGCAGCTTTCTTCCGCATGGAATCTCTTGCACCAATTCAGTAATAGTCTCGTTTAATTTACCTGATGACCTTGAAAGGCGCGTAATAGATTCTTGCTTCAAGATTAACTCGTCTGCCTTCGCTACTTTCGCCTTCTCCAGGATTTTCTCGACGGTCCTCGATATGTCTTGCAGTGGTTCCAGGACGTCTTTGACTTGGGATTCCAAGTTAATTCCAACTATTACAGCATTCAGTCCATCGGTGAGCAGTTGCATCGCTTCTATTTGTGGTGATTGAGAATTAACAAACGAATCCAACTGCCTCATAGATTCAGAAGTCACGTCAAGAACGTGCAGGTCATCTTGGGTGAGTTTCTCATGTTTATCGACCAAAATATTGTCGGAGATGAACTGCAACGTTGTGAGTGGCCTTGGCATTTCGGAAGCTACGATTCTTTGAGTTTTACTTCCGGTTTCTGATCTTGTCACGGATTCTTGTAAGACCTGCAGGTTTTCTTGAAGGGTCTTTAAAGATTGGGGGATTTTCTTTGGGGTTGGTGGTTTTTCTAGAAGCTTGAATACGTTGATGTTAATACCCTTCATTAGTTCGACGATTTCTTTAATCTTTGACTTTTCCTGCATGTTCTCCGTTAGGGTACGGAATGACTTCAAATTTTCTATTAGGTTCTTTGATTTGGTTTCATCGAGATTCTCGTAGTTTTCGTTTTCCGTGCCCTGCAAGTACTGTTTGAAAGCTTCCGCGCACTTTTTCCCTGCGTCGATGATTTGCTTCTCTTCAGGGGCGAGAGCCACCGCCTTCAGTTTTGATACCTCCCCATCCAAATGTGCTAGTTGGGTTGAAATACCCCCAAATAAATCTCTGCGTCCTTCTGAAAGTCCCTCCCTATTGATGTTGGTGATAAATTGGGCCAAATCCTTCAAGGTCTCAGATATGATCGGGACTTCCGCGAAAATACTTTCGAACAAATTCACGACGTTCTTAACTACCTCTTCTAAGGGTTCCAAGACGTTTTTAACTTGCGATTCACCTTTGACTCCAACGACTGCCAAACGCAGTTCCTCAATGGAGGATTTCACAGTTTCAACGGTGACCTCAGAGCAAACAGTTTGAGCATTCAACAAATAAAAGTTGAGTTCTTGCAAAGTCTTATTCGCCGAGTCCATTGCCTTCAATTCCTCGTTGTTGAGCTTGCCAATGTCAACGTTTGAGTGCAACGCACTCTTCGCAGTTTCCTCCAAAGATAAGATCGAGTTCTCCAGCTCTGTGATAGCCACTTTTCTATCATCGGAAAACTCCTGCGTATTAATATTTGCCACTGAATCCTTCAACGCCTTTAGGGATTTGCTTATTTCTTGGATGGTTTTTTCATCTGAGTTACTTTCGCCGATGATTTGGGCCAGTTCTGTAATGAGGATGCAAACTGGTTTAACTTGAGACTCCTTTATTATAACCGAGCTGATATTTTTCAAGGCCTCCACGTTTTCTTGAATTATGGCAAACTTCTCACACCTTACAGCTCTGTCCGTGGTGGGTTTCATGAAGTCATTGATTGATTGCGACAAATTCGTAGTTGCTTGCATAACATTGAGTTCATCTGGAGCTAGGTAAGAAATCTGGTGAATAATTTCTAGCAAGAAGCTTATGGTTTTGTCCATACTTTCTAGATGGGATTGTTCTTCGGAAGACGAAGTTGTTTCCTCGTTGTTTACGACGAGGTCTTTGAGTGCAAGCAAACTGGATTCGAGTGGTTGTACGATGTTTGCAGCAACTTCCTCTTCCAAAGCTATTTTCGGTTGTTCCTTGGCGAATTCTTCTTTTACAACAGTTTTGTCATCCTTCTGAGGTTGCAACTCGTCCTTTTGCTTTTCTTCTTTTATATTATCAGCTATCTTTTCTTCATGAACTTCTTCTTGGGTATTTTTTGCTTTGTCTTCTGAAATTGCAGGTTCTTCTTTTTTAATTTCAGCAACTTCAGGCGGCGAGTCATCAATTTTTGATTCAGTCCCTTTTGGAAGATTGGCATCTTCAACTTTTATGGTCTCTTCATTCAAGTCTTGCACTTTACTTTTGGGTAGTTCTACTGGACCCACATTTTCGTCTTTAGGAATTGCCTTGTCTTCCTGAATCTGAATTTGAGTTTGAGTTAAGTTATCAACTTGTTCCACCAAAATAGCTTCTTCCTTTTGAATTGGTTCTACAATTGTTATTTTTTCTGGCATTTCCGCAATTGTGGTCTCTGCTATGAGGATAACCTCATCTGTAACTTTAGGTTGACTTCCAGCAACTTCTGTAGATTGCTCGGTTATATCTTTTTCTTTGTCCAAAATCTGAATTGGTTCTGGAACAAGAGACCCAGTTATCTGTTGAATTTCTTCAGAATCTCTTGATTCAGTCTCAGTCAGCTTTTGCAGTTTGGATAAAACATCACCCTGGGCGATTTCTCTTTCGATTAATTCAGTTTCTTCACTTTGGACGATTTCAACTCTTTCTTCCTCGAGTACTGGAACTGAACTAGTTAAATTAGCTTTGGTTTCCGATTTCAAAACTTCTGGTTGAATTCCCCTGGCTGTTTCTTTGGGTTGCTCAGTCGTTTCTTTTCGAGATTCAGGTTGTTCTGATTCGGAGGCTTCAGCAGTCTCGTTAATATGTGACTCTGCCTTTGTCTCGAGCGTTGACAAGTCTTGTAAATCAGTTCCAGCAACGACTTCTTTAAGTTGCTCACTTAAAGGTTCTTGACCTGGGGCTTTACTTTCAACTAATTCAGGAAGGTCTGACTGTGAGACCACTTGGGTTTCAGACTCTTCTACTAATTCAGGAAGGTCTGACTGTAAGACCACTTGGGTTTCAGACTCTTCGACTTTCGATTCGCTTTCTGGCAACTTTTGTAAGTCAGTTTTTACTTCCTTAGGTTGCTCACTCAAAGGTGCTTCATCTTGAGTTTCACGTCCAACTAATTCAGAAGCGTCTGGCTGTGATAGCTGTTGAACTAGAGTATCCTCTTCTTCTGCTTTTGAAACTACTTCTGGTAAACTTTTTGAGGCGGCCACATCTTCCTTATGTTGCTCACTTAAAAGTTCTTCAACTTGGGTTTGGCTTTCAACTAATTCAGAAGCGTCGTTCTGTTGAATTCGAATATCTTTTTCTTCTGCTTTTAATTCGGTTTCTGGCAAATCTTGTAAGTCCGCTGCAACTTCCTCAGGTTGCTTACTCAAAAGTGTTTCAACTTGGGCTTCGCTTTCAACTAATTTAGGAGCGTCAGGCTGTTGAGTTCCAAAATCTTTTTCCTCTGCTTTCACTTCAGCTCCTGGCAAAATTCGTAAGTCCGCGACAACTTCCTTAGGTTGCTCACTCAAAACTGCTTCAACTAATTCAGGAGCGTCGAGTTGTTGAATTCGGATATCTTTTGATTCGGTTTCTGGTAAATGCTGCGTAACTTCCTTAGGTTGGTCACTCAAAAGTACTTCTTCAACGTGGACTTCACCCCCAACCAATTCAAGAGCGTCGGGCTGTTGAATTCGAACATCTTTTTCTTCTGGTTTTAACTCGATTTCTGGCAAAACTTGCAAATCTGCTACACCTTCCTTAGGTTGCTCACTCAAAAGTACTTCTTCCACTTGGGCTTCACTTTCAACCAACGTAGGAGTGTCGGGCTGTTGAATTTCTTCAGCTTTTGTTTCGATTTGTGGCAAATCTTGTGTGTCCGCTACAACCTGCTCAGGTTGCTCACTCAAAAGTGCTTCAACTTGAGCTTGATCTCCAACCAATTCAGGAGCACCTGTCTGTCGAATTCGGATATCTTCTTTTTCTGCTTTTGATTTAGTTTCTGGCAAATCTTGTGCAACTTCTTTAGGTTGTTCACCCAAAAGTGGTTCAACTTGGTTTTCTTTTTCAACTAATTCAGTAACTTTAGTCTGTGGTTCTTGTTGGATTCTATCAAGTTCATTTCCTGGTACTGAAACATCCTCTTGCAGTTTTTGTTCTTCAACTAAAACCTCGTTTGGTGCCTCGCCATCGACCAAAAGCTCAGCTGGCTCTGATACTTCAGGTTGGGTTACAACACCTTCTAAGCTTTGAGTAGTTTCTTCAATTTTAAGTTCCCCAGAAGGACCAGCTTCTTCTGCCTTAGCGATTTCTTCTTTTGAGCTTTCAGTCTTTTCGGTTTTTAGGTTTTGGGCGTTTTTCAATTGAAGAATTTCTTTGGCCATTCTACATATCTCTTCAATATAGGGTGTCACATCTTTGAATGGAGAGTTAGGTACCACACATGTGGATATACTTTCCTCAATTTCGTGTTCACTCGAGATAATCACACCAATTTGATTTATGTCGTCCTTCACCATCTCGAGATACCCTTTTTCACTCTCGTCTAACTCATTTTCTACGGGGTGTTCCAAAAGAAGTGCAATGCCTTGCTTTAGTTTAGACAAACATTCTTGAACGTCCGTGGTGATTAACCCTTTCCTTTCGATGGTGATCTTGAGAAGATTCGTTGGTTCCTTGAAGTGAGTCTCAACTAATTTCGTCTTTGTGTTCCACCGTCGTAATTGCTCGAGTTGTTCGACGAAACTTTGAACGTTTGAAACCACATCGCCTAGCACATTAGCGAATGATTTGGTGGCAGAATTTTCTGGAATGGTCTCGAGTATTCCCGCGGTTTCACTCAGTGAATTTAAAATGCGCGTTACTGATTGAGTTTGGACCTCACCCTCCGTAGTGGTCCTTACTTTAACAAATGAATCGACGTCGTGCAGGATTTGCGCCGTGCTTTGAATTAGGGCATTTTCGCCCTCGTTTAAAGGAGAATGTATTAAATCGTTCACGGACATTTGTAATGCGTAGAGTGTTCTTTGCAGTTTAATCACGTGGGTGGGATCTTTTATGACCGCGATGTCTTTGACTAGGTCTTGAGCGGCTTCCGAAACTTCAAGTATCATTTGGGTTTTTTCTTCGTGCTTCCGAGTTTCTTCTGCAATCTCTTCTCTTACGGCTTCACAGATATCATTGTAGCGTTGACTTACCACGAACAGCTGCGAGTCTTCAGCTATGGCCGTTGCAGGTTGTTGCAAGTTTTCTTTTAGCTTTTTGTTTGCTTCAGGCTCATGTTTCTTTGAAATATAATTATTTAATATATCCATGAAATTACCCATATTTTGCAGGAAATCATATTCGTTGGTATTTATGGGCGGATTAATTGCAATAACGTATTTTAGGTCTTCCTCAAGTTGTAAGGCTTGGCTTTGTATGGTTCCTTCTTCACCTAATTTCTTAGCGGCTTGTAATAGGTGTGTAAGAACGTCTTTTGTTGCTGGAATTTCCGGAAAGCTTGCTTCCTTGGATTGATGCAAAAGTTCAGATAAATGGTTGCATATAACCCCCAAACTCTCTTCTAGAATTGGCTCCCCGACATGTGCGAATATTTCGGCTGTGTCTTTAAAACACGTCAAGGCCTCTTCAACTTCCTTCGTATTTGTGATTTCGGCATTTTTTTGAAGTAAAAGCAAATTTCTTTGGAGTTCCTCGAACGCAGCTCGCTTCTCTCCCTGCAATTTACTTTCCTCTATCTTCTGCACTGTGGTTCCTATTACCCCGACGGCCTTAGCTATACCCTGTACGTTAGCAATGTTTACTTCTACAACTGGAGTCTCAGCAAAACGTTTTGTTATTTGCTTAGCGCACTTGGCTATCGTCTTAATTAAACCAGAACGACTTTCATCGATTTCCAATAAGGAGACCTCTGCTTTCTCAGCCAAATTACTTAGTGCAGTTACCACATGCTTTAAAGCCGTCTGCGTTCCAACTTCAATGATCTCCGATTGAAGTTTATTAAGGCAGGATTTCAATTTACTCGTCGAAGATGGCAAGTGAGCCTCGAAGAGCCTCCTCATTTCCCGCAGGGAAGATCCCATGGCCTTCAATGGTTGAAGGTCTTCAAGTGGAATGTCTAAGTTATTCTTCTCAAGAGAAATAATTTCATTTGCGCTACTTATTGCGTCCTTCATACCTTTGGTCGCCTCGGCCAAATTTCTATCTTCTATTTTACTGAGGAAAACGTCCAATTCGCGAAGGGGTTCTTCAATATTTTTGAAAGCGACCGCCCTCTCCGCCTGCTGATTTTCAACGAGCGTAATACTCTCGCTCAATTTCCGCAAGGGCTTCTTCAACTCGACTATGTCTTCGATGGTGATAGGCTGCTCGGGTTTTTCCTCGAAAAAGGCTGTGCCCTTCAACTTTTCAACGCACCCGATCACCTCGGTTGCCTCTTGGAAAATTTCCGTCGGTATTTTCATCGTCGATTCAATGCTTGCTTCCTGTTGTAAAGTGGCCAGGCACTTCTCTAGATCGAGGACGTTCTTTGCCAAGGCTTTCGCGGTGTTCTGGCTTGATTCTACAGTTTCGACCGTTTCCGTTACGACGCAGAGCTCTTGGATCGTTGCGATGCATCGTTTTAATTCTTCATACTTGGATGTGGCCGAGTCTTCTTCGTCTATCGCAGGGACCGGTAGGGAAGAAGTTTCTTCTGCGATCACATCATCTGTTAATTTCTCTTCAGATAGGTTTTCTTGCAACGGAGGGCGTTTTGAACGCTGACTGGTTTCCTCAATTAGTAAACAGATGTTTTCTTTTACTTCCCTCGTCCTGGCCTTTAAGATTGAAAAAGATATCAAAAGACTTTCGTTGTCTTCCATTTGATCGTCTAGGACAATCGTGTCTTCTAGGATACTCAGGCATGCGACCATGTCATCAAGGATATCCGAGGGTTGTGAGCTCTGCACTTCAAGCAGTTGATTGTTTAACATGCCGAGTGGTTGCGCTAGACTTTCCAAGGCCAAAACAGCAGTCTCCGTGTTTACATCGGCTGATTTTTTAACCGTCGCCGCCAAATCCTTCTGCAAAGTAGATAACTGACGCAGTGCTTCTAAGATGCTCGTGTTACTGGTATGCTTCTGCGCAGTTTCTAAATTAAGGAGGAAGTCCTTGACTGTCTGAAGTATATTTTCAAAAACCATTTGGCTCACTTGGCTGAACACTTCCTTAACGATGTTCTCCTTGGATATACCCTGAGGGTCCAACTCTTTCCCAAGATTGCATAAGCAATTAATTAATTCGTTTACTGAACCTTCTATTGAGTCAAGCGCGTTTATTTCCTCTTCGATTTTATCACTTATTGATCGATTGGGGATTTCATCCAGACTTTCGTTCAGTTCAACAATTAAATGCGACACGTCTTCCAGTAAGGCGTTATATAAACGATGAATTGAACTGTTTTCTTCGGGAAACTTACGAACCTGTTGCGTCACAACATTTATTTCCTTTACCAGTTCTTTAATTGGGGTTTCCAGTGCCTCATGTAATTGGGCTTTATAACCTTGGGGCACCGCCGCATTTTCTATAATGTTTTCCTTATAAAATGATATTAATTCCTGTACGGTGAAGGCAGGTTGGGCAAACCTCAGTAAAACATCAGATTCGTTGTCGCACTCTATTATATCAGTTTCTTTTATGGGCGTTTCTCTCTGAGGGGCTTGCTTCAAAGCGATCTTGCTGTTTATGATAAATATGGCCTTATCTAAGCCACCTTGCATTTCCTGAAGGGTAATCAAAACTTCTTGTATCAATTTGGAAGGCGTGGTCCTACCTGCGGAGCTCGTGGGGATCATCTCTTTCTCCAAGAGCGAAATGTTTTCGATCAGCTTTAACCCTCGTTGGATTTGCTTGCCCATTTTATCCAAAATGTTGAAACAAGTGTTTTGGATTAGGGTGTGTTCTCTACCTTGGACTTCCACGCACTTCTCGATCACCAGAAGACCTTTCTGGAAATCGAAAATCGGAGGGGCAATCATTTCCGCGATCGATAACTTGTATTCTCCTGGCAATTGCTGTTCTAGCGTCGCCAAACACGTCTGCATGTCTATTATCGGTTGTCTTATGCTACCTATGACTTCCAGACTTTTATTAGCAGCTGCGCTAGTGGATTTAAGGGCCGATTGCGCTAGTAATTCTTCTTCGACTTTTTTAAGGCCTTCCTGTATATTAGAGAGTGTTCTCTTGAGTTTCTCTGTGACTTCGCGTTCTTTTTCTTGAAGTTCCTTCATTTTGGCGGCATTTACTTCCGGGTCGATCATCAATCCATCGCCTTCTTCACCTTGTAAGTCCCTGTAGAATATGTCAGCCCCCAGTTCCAAGCTCTGAGCTTTTCTTTTCACGCCCGATTTTAATAATCCATCGCGAGATGAGTCATCGGAACTCTGCGATGATTTGCTCGAACGCCTCTTGCGCTTGGTTTTAACATCATCGCGATTCACTCTTAAATCAGAACCGATTTCGTGGGTCGTTTGAAGACTGTGGGGTGATGTGCCCCTATCACCAGGTAGACTGGTTGTTTCTGTAATCGTGGCAACTTGGAAGGCCATGTCGGCTTCGCGAACGCGATCGGAGCTCATGGCGCTTTCAAAATCGCCGTATGACTCACTGTCCAACGCAAGACTTTCATCTGCCACGTCAGTTTCGATCGACGCATTCTTAGACAAGCTATAGTACTCGCTTTTTTGAGAATCATTTTTTTTACGCTGTGGTCTTTTAGGGGCCTCTCCATTCGGTGATAGAACACGAGCCGCTTCATCAGTTACCGAGTATATATCATCAATGTCGGCCTCAGTTCTTAAATCTTCTTCGGCTGAGGTGAAGTACTCCTCTGATACGTCGACGATAACTGCTTCCATTACAAGATTCCCCGAAGTCGAAGACTCTTTTATAAAACGTAGTGGCGGTAATTCCACTACGTTATGTTCTGCAAAACGCTTGCGTGATTGACACTTAAAAACTGTCAACGCGACTTACCTGTGACATGTTCGGATAATTGGTCAGCGTACATTTCAACGATCTGCACGGCTTCATCTTCTGTGATGTCGGGTGTTTCATACAAGGAGACTGACACTTCCTTGCCATCAAATGAAAACGATATTTCTCCATGGTCGTTTATGGTGAGGGAAAGGTCACCTTGAGGGGTATCGTACAACTGTGAGGTATGTTCTTCGTGAATCGTCGACAACGAAGGCACTCTCGCCAGTTCCACGCGTGGTTGTTCCGTGCGCATCTTCGATTGGTCCTCAAATCCGAGTAGAGAAGCGGAACTCGCTATGACCCCCATGCAGTTCCGCGCTTCGCACGTATACGTACCCAAGCAGCAAGTTCCATCCTGTGAAACTTGTTTAAAAAAAACTAGGTTACCACTGAACGCACTTACCTCTCCCGACGTGATTCTGTGTATGTCTCCTGGTTTAAGCTCAACTCCATCCTTGTACCACATTAAAGTGGGCTGGGGCACTCCGATCACCTTGCACTCCAAGTTGACGGCGCCTTCCTCGGATAGAACAGCGCGCAAGCATTCCAGGAAGCGGGGCTTCTTGAAATGCTTCGGAATGATCAGTTTTAAGAAGCAGGAGGTTAATGAGTGTCCAAATTCGTTCGTTGCCACGCATTTCCATTCTGCTTGATCCATGAATTCCAGGTTGGTGATGTTCAGGTGACAAAATCCGTGTGGTTCTTGCTTCGTCACGTAACGTTCGGGTTCATTGTCGGTAGGTTGGTCATCTCTGTACCACGATATGGTAGGAAGAGGCATCACACTCACTAAAAATATCAGGAATCACATACTTCATAGTTATCTATGATTTCTATGCATGTGCCGCATTATCAAGTATCACCTCGTGCGCGTATGCAGTTTAGAAGTGCCTGGATCCAACACTCTGGACAAATCGAATGCTCGGTCCAGGTACTCCCTAAACCCGTTATCACAAACGATGCGTTAGGTCCTCTGAAAAAGGACGAAAGGGGTCTTGTGTATACCTACTTATAACCTACCTTGAACAGTAAAACTAAACGGTTCGTTAATTTTCGCCTCGCAACTTTTAAGTCCATGGAAAAACTTAGGCGCTTGACTCTTGCTTAAAATCTGAAGCCTCTCCTCATCATTTAACTGATTTTGGATGTCCTCCACCGTTAACTCAGCCGCACTAATAGCCTCCCCCATGCAGTTCCTAGCGATGCAACAGTACGATCCCAAAGAGTTTGTTCCCGTTAACTGGTATACGTCTCCGGGCTTCAGTTCTTGCCCATCTTTGAACCACCTCAGGAGCGGTGTAGGTGAACCGACGACCTTGCACTCAAAAGACACCAAACCCTCTTCGGTTAAGACGGCTTTCAGGTTCTCCATGAATCTCGGCTTGCGAAAGTGTTTAGGAACTGCAAAGAGGCACGTCTTGATGGTTGTTGTGGATCAAAGAGGAAACTTACTGATCATTTTAACGCGGCAGGTTGATACGGAATTGATATCGTCTGCGCTGGTGGCTACGCATTTCCAGTCCCCTTGATCTTGAGCTTCAGTTGGTTTTACCTCCAACATGTACCGGCCGAGACCATCTGCGAGCTGTTTATATCGACTTCCTGCTACTTCATCGTTGATACGTCCTTCTGAGTTATACCAGGCGATTGCTTTGGGCCAAGGTGGTACAGCAACTACAAAGTTTGCTTTAGCCACGTACTAGATGGTAGGGGAAGGGGGGCTTTGACTTACTTTGACAAGACAACAATAGAGGATCGCCAATTTTCAGTACTTCATCTTGTAAGTCTTTTGCAAATACCGGCGGAGATCCTGGAGGTATGTTACTGAAAAAGGAGAGCAAGTTTTTGGAGTAACCGATTATGGAATACGCAAGAGTCTACCTGTCAGGTGGTTTGAGGGAACCCTCTCGACTACCTCTATCGACAACGTGAACTTTGGAGCTCGAGTATGCTTTCCCCATACAATTGAGGGCTTCGCAAGTGTAAGTTCCAAGGGAGGTGGGATCACTTGTATTCGCAGTGAGTGCGAACACATCGCCCGCCTTAATTTCTTCGCCATCCTTGAACCAACGTAATAGAGGCGTTGGAACGCCCACTACCTTGCACTCTAAGGAAACCGTTCCTTGTTCCGTCAAAAGAACGCGCAGTTCTTCCAGGAACTCCGGAGCCTTATACGTCTTAGGGACTGGAAAAGAATGACTTCTTTGCTTTTCTTTTAACCCAACAAATGTTTTCTTTACCGAGTACGTTGAGGTGACATGAACTGAAGGTTTCCCCAAATATGTTTCGAGCGGTACAAGTCCATCGCCCTGCATCTTGGACTGTTACTGGGGCAACGTCGATGCAATGAAAATCTCCCTCGTTCACGTAGTGATACCTCTCGCAATCTTTTATTGGTGATGCGTTATGATTCCATTCGATCTGAAGCAAAGCAGGGGTACTAGATCATCTGTTTTTAAATCGCAATAATACGCATGTGAAACAATTAAAAAGTAAACGACGATACGTCGGTTTATGAGCGCAAATGCGGAAATAGTTTACGATCCAAGATTTAGAATGCTATGGTTCAAAGGAGTCTCGTCCGTAGACAAAAAGCTGCGCTAAAAATAAACCCAAGCACGTGAATTAGGCAGGAGTTAAAACATAACGGCATTTAGGAGCACAGTGGTCTATATTAAGATGTCTTATGTCACTTTTTAATTTAGTGGGAACCTACATGTAGACATTAGCTACGAAGGCCTATTTACAGGTTTCCCAAAACGGTTACAATTCTCATTTTCGAGGAAATGCCTTAGATGAAAGGGTTTAACGCGTTCAAATTGTTACAAGCTTTGCCAAAAGCATGAAATTTTTTTCTGTAAAACTTTTGAAGCAAACAAAATAAGGCAGGTAAGCCTGATTAATAAATTCAAAGTGGAGGAAAATAGAAAGGCCAGGAGGAAAACAGGTAATTATTTGGAAAGACGAGTATACGAGAAGGTCATCAACAGCCAGATTTTCAAGGATAAAATAACTGGGACACGTGGAAAGGATCTAGATCAAAGAATTAAGAAGAATGTGACAATAACAAGAAAGGAAAGGGAAGACCAAAAGAAGAAGATATAAAGAAACACTACATGAGTTAGATTATAGAAGCTGTTTTGGAAAACATCTGCATAATCTTATTTCCTGCACCGAAGTTTCGTCCTACTGGTGGTCGTTCCGTCGGAGTTGGTAGAAGAAATCCGGAAGCCAAAAGAAAACTCACCGATATTTCGGAAGAACTCCTGATTTCCACAAGAAATCTAGTTCTCGTTCCAACTTTAACAGAAAGGTCGTTCAGTCGTCGTAGAAAAGCCGGAGGTTGGTCGCTGGCGCCATCGGCAGTCGTGATCCTCAGTTCTAAGTCCCTCGAGGTGGTTCCGGTAGAGGAACGTGCGTTAACAGCGTAGATACCGGCGTCTTCTTTCCTCACGTTATCCAAGGATAGTTGGACAGTGTTCTTGTTGGTTAGCAAATGGTGGCGCGGCTCGGGCTCGAAGGGTTCTCCATCTTTTGTCCTAGAAATAAGGAAAATATATATCTTACACCCTTTCAGCATTATTGCGCATTCAGAAAGAGAGAGTTTTTAACTTAATCTCTCATGGTTCATGGTTCCGGTGGTTGTACTATAGAATTAAGAAGTAAAAATTCTAAAATCAACTAAGATGTCCACCCTATTAATAGTTATGGCTAAAATATAACTAGAGAAAGGACGATAATAATTTTAATTTATTTATTTGTAATTTTCTAATTTGAAAATCTTCGCGATGCTTTCTATAAAAAAAAGCAACTGAGAAACGAAATAGCAGACGTGACAATTTTGCGTATTTTTAGTTTGCAGTTGTTTGCCACAAATCATGAACTCATAAATAAAAGTAAGTAATTTTGAGCACGATAAACACTTGCAGGATTAAAGGAGATAGAGTAAAAAAGACTATAACAGTGTGTTGAAAAGTAAGTAAGTTTTTTTTTAAAGACCTATTGGGTGATTATACAAAAAAAAAATTAAAAATCAACATGTACACTGACTGACAAAACAAATGGGGCCATATGAAAACAGATAAAAAGTGAAAGACAAAAGGATCTCGAATCACTATTTTCTTCCCGTTTGATGCGCCCCCTCCCTGCGGGATCACTAGGGCATTATTTACCCCAGTGAAAATACAATTTAAGACTAATTTGACAAGCACGTTTGTTACGCACAAAATAACACCTCCTGATTAAGTCCTCGTATTTTAAAAGTTCTGACATTAAGCGACGCTGGATAAAAATAAATAAATTACTCAGTAAACATTTTAAGATCGTACTATGTATGTAGTAACAACATCATTTATAAATATGAGTATGTTTACACGAACGTTTAAAGTAGATTTTACTATGTTACTACAACCGATGTAAGTGGCCGTGTAAATCAGACATAACAACCATTATTGTGAAGTTGGTTGACTAAAGCTTCGAACGTTCAAAAAGAGACGTGACGTTATGAAAGCTACTTTAGAACAGCTTTAAAACACGTGTAAACAGTCTGTGGTTCTAATCTCGGTTTCTTCTTCGGTATTTCAAATATAGCTAAACCCATTCAGTTATATAATAACGAATACTCGAACAATTGACTTTAAAAAAGACCTCTGTAACACCTTTAGGTTTAGCTAGTATATTCGTGCAACATAAAGTTGTTACTAAACTTGATTTCTTTTTTCTTGTGAACGTACACACGGTCACTCTGTGAGAAACAACATAGGTCCGATAAGTGTTCCTTTCGGTACACCAGAAGAAACAAAGAATGATGAATTTTAACGAATGTGTGCGATCGGTTAAGTAACAACTGAACTAAGTATGGAGATGATTCCGTGCATTCTGCTTAATGGATTTGGAGAAGAAATCAGAATATAAAATCAGATTAGTACAGGATGACATTCCCGATATTAAACATACTGTATTGGTTTTATATGGTCAAAAACGAGTAGGAACAAATAATGTGGAAGTCCAAAATATATAGGAGCTGAATTGAAGTAAAAGGCGATTCGGGTTTCAGGAAATTGAAAACCCTGTACAGGACCGCATTGAGGTTCCCATAGACCCTCTATTGAGCTGGAATTCCCTCAATTGAGGTGAAATAAGGAGAGCATTTTGTCTGTAGAAAGCAGCAATGCCCTAAACTTAGACGAAATAAAAAGGTTCTGATTCTGGTTTTAGAAAATTCGATATCCTGTATAGAGCCACGTTTGGTTTCGATTTTGCAAGAACACAGAATGCTGTTAATCGGTACTGTCAAAATTCATCGAAATTTCAATGATCTTTTGTTTCTTTCTATTTTATTTTTTGATGAAGAAACAATTACTTTCGCCGGCTTTTGTCTTCTTCTTTTCAGACAACGATCTTTTCCCTTTTTTTTTTCCAACAGAAAAGAAAAAGAAAACAATGCTTAACAATCGTTTATTTTTTTTCTGTGTTTTTTTTTTGAGAAAAAGAGGAAGGAACTGCCACTTGCTTCTTTTGTTTTAGTGTAAAATTACTGAAGACTGAAGTTTTTTTTAAATTTAATTAATAGGATCAAGACATAAAAATTTTTATTACTTTTGTTTTTTTTCTCTCTAATCTAATTCGTTTGACACTCGATTGTCATTTGATTCTTTTGTTATTGATTAAAATTTAAAAAGAAAAGTTACACAAAAGCGAGCGAGTTTCATTTGTTTTTTCTTTTGATGGTGCTGTCAAATTTTCAGTGATCTTTCATTTCTCTCTTTTTCATCTTTTCAGGAAGAAACCGTTACTTTCAAAAAACTTTTTAGTTAAGGTGAATTAAATTGGGAGGTAAAGTTTAAAAAAAGTATTAAGAAATTGGTTTAAAAATTATTTTCGATAACTTGTTACTTTCGGTGGCTTTTGTTTTTCTTCTTTTCATTCATTAGATGAAGAAGTAAATCATGAAAAAAAAAAACGATCGACTTTCGTTCGTTTCTCTTCATTATTTGTTTTTAATTATGTGTTCAATCAATGATGTTTTCCCTCTTTGTTCTGAAGACAATGTTTAACAATCGTCCGCGATTCGTGTTTTTAATGTTTTTCTTTTTTTTCGATATTCGATTTGGTTTTGATTAAAAAATATTCAAATCGAGTTTCGTTTGTTTTTTTTTAATCGGTACTGTCAAAATTTATAGAAATTTCAGCGATCTTTTGTTTCTCTCTTTTTTATTTTTTGATGAAGAACCAGTTACTTTCGGTGGCTTTTGTTTTCTTCTTTTCCAATAACGATCCCTTTTTTTCTCCAACAGAAAAGAAAAAGAAAACAATGCTTAGCAATCGTAGGGAATTTACGCTTAAAAGTAGAAAAAACCGACGTTTGTTTCATATTCAATTGTTATTTGATTCTTTCGTTTTTGAGTAGGATAAAGAAATTACAGAGCGGACGATCGACCTTCGTATATATATTTTTTTTAATTAATAGAAAGCAGCAAATAAATTAAGTAAACAAAAAACGATCGTGCGATGCTAACGAATGAATAACTGAAGAACAGTTAAGAAGAACAGTCTAAAACATACAGGAGTTGAAGTGAAGTAAAAGGCCATTCGGGTATCAGGAGATTCAAAACCCTATACAGGACCGCAATGAGGTTTCCATAGACACAATTCCCTCGGTTGAAGTGAAATAAGAAAAGGATTTTGCCTCTAGAAAGTAGCAATGCCCTAAGCTTACATGAATTAAAAAGATTCTGGTTTTAGAAAGTCCCACATCCTTTATACAGCCACGTTTGGTTTCGATTTTGCAAGAACACAGAATGCCACTATGAGGAAGTCTAAAATATATAGGAGTTGAAGTGAAGTAAAAAGCGATTCGGGTTTCAGGAAATTCAAAACCCTATACAGGACCGCATAGATCCTCAATTGAGGTACAATCCCTTCAGTTGACGTGAAATAAGGAGAGCATTCTGTTTCTAGAAAGCAGCAATGCCCCAAGCTTAGACGAACTAAAAAGATTCTGGTTTTAGAAAATCGGACATCCTGTATAGAGTCACGTTTGGTTTCGATTTTGCAAGAACACAGAATGCCACTATGTGGAAATATATAGGAGTTGAAGTAAAGTAAAAAGCGATTCGGGTTTCAGGAAATTCAAAACCCTATACAGGACCGCATAGATCCTCGATTGAGGTACAATCCCCTTAGTTGGGGTGAAATACGAAGAGCATTCTGTTTCTAGAAAGCAGCAATGCCCCAAGCTTAGACGAACTAAAAAGATTCTAGTTTTAGAAAATCGGACATCCTGTATGGAACCACGTTTAGTTTCAATTTTACAAGAACACGGAATACCACTATCTGGAAGTCCAAAACATATAGGAGCTGAAGTGAAGTAAAAGGCGATTCGGGTTTCAGGAAATTCAAAACCCTATACAGAGCCGCATAGACCCTCGAATGAGGTACAATCCCCTTAGTTGGGGTGAAATAAGAAGAGCTTTCTGTTTCTAGAAAGCAGCAATGCCCCAAGCTTAGACGAAGTAAAAAGATTCTGGTTTTAGAAAATCAGACATCCTGTATAGAGCCACGTTTGGTTTCGATTTTGCAAGAATACAGAATGGAAATCCAAAACATATAGGAGCTGAAGCGAAGTAGAAGACGATTCGGGTTGCAGGAAATTCAAAATCCTGTACAGGACCGCATTGAGGTTTCCATAGACCTTCTATTGAACTAGGATTTCCTCAGTTGAGCTGAAATAAGAAGAGCATTTTGTCCCTACAAAGCAGCAATGCCCTAAGCTTAGACGAACTAAAAAGATTCTGGTTTTAGAAATTCTGTATTAAGCCACGTTTGGTTTCGTAGAGTTTAGGTGCGAAACCCTGAGCTGAGGTGACGTTTCTGTCTTTAGGAGACTTAACATCCTGTACAGGCGTCTGTAGACACTTTCTAAATAGCCTATGAGATTCTTTTCTTTCAGTTTTTGTTAACAAATATGTGATGTGTAGTTTTCTTCGGTGAAGAATTCACTAGTAACTTTTTTTGCATGGTTCAAGCTGGAGATATGGAACCATAAGTGTGAATTGAATGGCCCATATTCTCATCCCATGATTAATTTAATAACGTGTTTATTTCCATGGCACTCTCTTACACATTCAATTGACATAAATCTAAATCGGTTCTTATTTATTTTAATTGAGACTTTAGTTAAAAGACGACTTTATTTATAAGATCAGAATATGGATCAATATATATTTTTTTGGGATCGTTACTATTATGAGCGGTGCAAATTCTAATGAAGTGGACAATGTGCTCTATTAGGGCGTATATACGCATGCTATGAAGATGATTAGTGACGATACAGAAATAGAATCATCAAATAGAGGCAAAAAATTGCAATAAAACATCGCAGTTGTCCAATCGGTTGTTTCTCGTCTCATTACGTAAATATATTCGTACAAATTTAACTGGTCAGTTGTACTTTGATCTTCAGGGTTGCTTACAGTGCATAAATAAATACAAGTAAGTAAGTAAGTACAATAAAACAGGAGGGAGAAAGTAACATGAATAACTCAATAAGTATACGATGTGTTTGTTCAGGGATGCTTGTTTGCACTTAAGGTGCTATGATGGCATTGAAATATAGAGATCCTATGTGTACTTATTAAAAATTTAAAATGAAGAGGAATCGGGTCAGTACAAAACGATTTCGATGTATATTTTGAATTCCATTCAGAATTGACGAAAACATGCCCGTCTTTAATGCGCGAGCCAAAAACCTTCTTCTATTTATGTTAGTTTTGACAATAATTTTAAATGAAATGAACAAAATCACACAACTTCCTTACCATCGATGACTCCTTCTGGATGAAGGGCCAGCAGTATATTTGCCCTCGGTTGAACTATTACTTGTATTAGAACACTGGCAACATTTACTAACTTTCAACCCCATCACTATTTATACGTTCGGTTGAAACACAAGCACGATCGCACAATTATATAATCACTTTTGAACATTTCAGTTCGATTTAATCTAGAAACTAAATCGCGAATCGTAAAAGCGTTACAAAATGCTGCCTAAATAATTCGTTTGCGTTATAGCCTGACCTATTTACAAAATTAAATTGCAATGAAGCTCGTCTCCAGAATTTTAAAATACAAACACTGCAATAAAAAATGAAAACAAAGAAACGCGTTACAAAAAAAAAACTATAATTGCGTACTCTTAAAATAAAATGCAAAAATGAAAAAATTAATAACGCACGTTTTTTAAAAATAATTTCCAGGGTGAAAACAAAAAAAAATTGCTACACACTGTGCTTAATAAAAAAAAAAACTGGATGATTTAGAAAAAATAAAAAAAAACTGACTTGAAACTGTGAATTAAAAAGTGTTGGCGCTCTCGGGATATCTCGACGACTGCTTATGAAAACAACGTCCCGACGCTGACCAGCTGTCCTTAAAGTATTTTTACCGAGTCCTGAGAAACGTCATTATTATCTATCATATTTGGTGGATCAATGTCGACGAATACGCTTTATTGTTTCGACTCGGAATCACGTCCAGAAGGTCCGAATTATTTCGACGTTCCTTCCCAGTTAATTGTGCGCGCTTACGTAAAACTGACGCATTTCTTAGCGAGCGACGCTGTATTTTATTTTTGAAATTGTATGCGCGTTGGAACGCATTTAAAATTACATTTCATTTCGAACATCACAACAACAAATATAAGAACAACAACAGGATAAATTGATAAATAATATAATTAAAGAAGAAAACACCGATAATAAAAGGACTCGAACGCGTATGTATGTACGAGGGGCGATCAATAAATAATAATGCGCCACTACGATCACTTTCCTCTCTGAATGTCAAACTATTTTTCAAGACCGACTTTTACATGTACATACGAGCGGTGATTAATAAATAAAGTGCCCCAGTTAATGACGCTTTAGTATAATCACCAATTTGAATGTCAAACTATTTTTCAGGGCAGGTTTATTTACTTACGAGGAGTGATTAACAAATAAACTGCCTCAGCTAATGATAATAATCAGATTCCAATTTGAACCTCAAATAATTTTTCAGGGCCTGTTTTTATATATACAAAATAAAGTGCCTTAGCTAATGATTCGAATGGAGAAGGTTGCTCCTATTTGAAATAGAATATTTTCTTAAATAATACTAAAATATAGAACAAAAGTATCTAATTGGTGAAAACATTTTTAAAATTCATCGATAAATAACACAGAAAGCTTTTACGTTTGTCAAGATTTAAGCAGGAACGATTTGCTTATGACGTCACTTCTTCGTATAGCTGAAAGCGGTTACTCTGTTACACAGCTACGTAAAGTTACCATTCATTCAATTTGTGTTTTGCATTGTTTATTACCTGTGTTTTTGTTAAAATGGATGAGGGATTTGTAAAGCGTCAAAGTGACATTTTGCCGAATAGGAGAAATGACGTCATGTCGCCCGGAAACTATTATAATTCAGCCATTTTTAAAGATTTTTTGATTTTGATTCTTTCACAGTCTTACATCAACTTGCTCTAACTTTATTTTCTTTCTTAAATAAAAATAGTAAATGGAGAAGTTTACAATTTTTTTACTATTTTCCAGGATCGGTGTTACGGTGTTAGGCGAACTTAAGGGGGCCAAAGTGCGGGGGCATATTATCCCGAGATATAATTTAATAATAATTTTTTTTATTTTCTCACATTTCTCACACTTTTTTATTTTATACATCATGGATTTGCTTAATATTTGAACTCAAAATTGGTTTATTTAAACAAATTTCCTGCCGCCTCAGAGAATTAAATGTAGAATCCAGGCTTAGATAGTTGCCATGGAAACTTACTTGTGCATGCATTCTTTGTGTTATATGTTTGACAAAAACGCACCTTTGATAAATCCCTTAAGTTTTTTTCATGCAGAAAAGTACAAAAGCTGATTGGGCTTTGCTTCAAGCAAAATCACTCAGTAGGCTTTGCCCTGCATCATCACGTCGTTGATCGGGCGTGCCATTTACTGTTTTAAGGCGAGGCGTTAGAGTGTAATTAATTTTTGTGTTTTAAAGTGATTATTTGCACAAATTAATTAAATAATTAGGTAAGAGAATTTAACAATTTGATAACGCCTTACAGCTCAACTTCAGACACACTTTTGGAGTCGATCACAAATGTCCTTATAGGATTACAGATTTTATTAAGCAATAATTTTTTTTCAGTGATATGTGAAAGTGATTGGTGATTTCTTCCTCGATTGCTATGGCAGGGTGGTTTTAAGAAATAGATTTGTACGCTGCGTATCACGGTAGGGTACGTATCAATTTTTTTTTGTTTAATTTAGTTTTTTTTTGTTGAAAATCTTCCCAACAAATTTTCTGGACAGGTTTTATATCTAAAGCCCATTTTAGACATTTCACATTTCTTGTAACAGATTTGTTACTAAGTGAGTGAGAAGTGCCAATTCAACCAATTCACAGTGGTAGCTTATCTCTCTCACTTCGTAATTAAATTTGTCAAGTGTAATACGGCCATTACGTTTGCTGTGTCTTTAATGCTTCCGCATTGTATTCGCTGTGGAATTTGCCCGGAAAATATAATTAAATTACAGATTTTTTCAAGTCAAATTCTTCTTTTTTTTTTAGTTCCACTTCAGGTTGCAGAAGGGTTTGCAGATCGGTGAGTGCTTACATTTTTTCCCGTAAACAACAAGTAACTTTATGAAACAATTCCTTAAAACGGAGATGAATTAACAAACACATGATGAAACCTGGACGAAGATCGTACTGTTAAAGACGGTAGACAAAGGGCGCGAATGCTTACATGCATATCAACTGAAATCTTT
The DNA here is from genome assembly GCA_039766575.1 of Serrognathus titanus. Lineage (NCBI taxonomy): Eukaryota > Metazoa > Arthropoda > Insecta > Coleoptera > Lucanidae > Serrognathus > Serrognathus titanus. Next base: position 14,278,231 of record CM077911.1, on the reverse strand, counting down.
TATTTCATATGTTGATATGTTCTCAGAAATTAAACAAAGACGATATGGACCCAACTTTATCCTTTGTTCGAATTTTGAACGTTCTTGTACTTACACTAAGGCTGCGTTGTATAAAACATTTAAACCAGGATTAAATTTAATCCTAAATTAGAATATGATACACCTTATGACATACAACATTTTGTGTGTCACATTCTAATTTAGGCTTAAATTTAGTTCTGGTTTAAACCTTTTATACAACGCACCCTAAGACTTAGGTAGTTCAATTTAGTTAACTCTGACGTAATTACTCGGTAGAAATTGTTGTGGTTTGCTGAGGTTAAGAAAAGTTAGCTCGGTGGAAAATCCCTTTTATTTTGCCTATTGTGCAAAAGATTTCTGTTTAAAATGATATGACCCCTTGGGGGTCTTGCCTCCTGTAGCGTCGATGAATCTTTATGGATCTTTGGATGTTCGACTGGAGGTCGTTTAAATAAGATCTATGTAATATTATACAATATAATTTCTTCATACAATATCCCCTCTGAAGATTCCCTTTGCTTTCACTGAAAACAATTAGTTATTAAAAAATATTGCTAAAAAATTTTGTGTTAAATTCTACTCGCACCCTTCCATTTGAAAAAAAAACATTTAATACTATTTTAGAGTTGTAATAAATAATTAATTTTGAAAGGGAGGTTAATAATAGTTGAAGAGTGGAAATTTCAAAGGTGCTAAGTGCCAAAAACACGAAACAGAGATATTTGGAAAAAACTTTTTTGAACAAAAATTATCAAACATATACCAGCGTTTTAACGCTTGGAGATTACTTATATTACTCTGGACAAAATTATCAAAAATTACGAATAAATACTGAAAAATATATGATATAATAATTATTTTGGAAAAAGAATTTGGAAACGTGCTAAGTGCCAACAGGGAATCCTAATGCTAAGTGCCTATAGACAATTTTGCAATAACTCTCCCGTTGTAAGAAGTTTATCATTAACTCGAAGTGTTTTTTTCTTATTTGCATCGTTGTGGTTTACATGATTCTAAGCAACTGTGCTGATTCAGTGAAACTATCTTTGCACGAAAGCATGCCAGGATATCTGGAGTCAACTTTGATATGGACAGTTTTACTTATTTGTACTTCCTTCGTGTTCAGAACAATCAGCAGCAGCTTGAATGTTAAAAAATGTATTCAAATTTGCATGCAAATTTATATGTAAGCTAAAAATCACTCTACTTATTACAAGCAAGACATTATACAGGATGATTCCTAAGATTAAACATTACAAAAATTAAAAAATTAAAGCCTATTATATTATTTTTATAAATAAAATCATTCAGGTCATTTTGATTTTATTTATTCACTCTTGGATAAGTCATGTCCAATTTTGTATGAATCAGAATGGATTTTGGACCTTTTCTTTAAATAAATTATAAATCATTAAATTTTATTTGCAAAAGTAATATAATAAGTTTTCTATTTTCAATTTTTTTTTAAATTGTGAAAAATGTTTCGTTTAACGAGTTTCATTAAAAAAGAGACTTAACTTGGACGCCTTCTCATAGGAAAGATACAAAGTTACCTCTAGTTAGGTTGCTATTTTCCCGTCACTTGTTTGCTGTTTCGAGCAACATACGCTTTTCCCGTAGTTTTTAACTTCCTCTGCTCAGTAACAAAAGAAAAGATGTGTATTCATTTTTATCAAAATTGTTATCACAGATACCTGTACAAACAGTCCCAATGTACGAGTCACAACACCTGTTTTTTTTTGTGTACTAAATGGCTAAATGGATGCAAAATGGCACTTAGCCCGCGGGAAATGAAACATGGACATAATTCCATCGCTATCTTTGCATCTGGATCTAAATTATTATTTCTAAGTCCGACACTTAGGCCATTTCATGAGACATTGGCGATGGCACATAGATCGCATTAAAGAGAAAAAGTGAAAACAAAGAAAAAAGGCACTTAGCACCTTTGAAACTTCCACTCTTCAAATATAATATAAATAATTTTTTCATTCTGAGGGTAAGAATCAAATTAACAATAATAAGACAAAAAATTAACATTTAAAAAAAATGAAAGTCCAAAAACAATTGACTAACGTGAATTTTTCAGTAACTAAAGAGAAAAATTCGATTTTAAAAAATGTGTATTGTCTAAAAGAAAAGGATAGTAAATAAGAGATAACAAATAATGGTTGTTAACTGTCTAGATATAACGAAAAGCGGCGATTTTAAAAAAAAGTTTCGAAGAAATACAATTATTCAATAACGAAAAAAAATAAAAGACGAAAAGTTAAGTGGCGGTGATACTAGATGATACAAGAAAGTATCTAGAAAAGCAATGATTTTGAAAAATAAAAATTTAAAAAGATGCTTGCCTAAAAATTGTTTAAAACGGGGGTAATGCATAGCAAGATAGCAAGACTAAAAATTAAAATTAAAAAGAAAGAAAAAACGATTAAAAATAAGTGACGATCGTGAACCATCCAGTATAAAAAGAAAAGCGACGATAATTGAATTGGTTTTCGGTTGGAGCCGCGTCACGACTGCTTCTACTGTCGACGTTTCGTTCTCATTGCAGAAGAATTTCCTCAGGGCTGCTGATGCTCATCAACTAACGAGAAGGAGCACCAACACCACCAGCGGCAGCTACACCGCCAGCAGCGCAGCAGCCTTGAGGAAGTTCTTCTGCAATGGAGAACGAAACGTCGACAGTGGAAGCAATGAGGCGGTTCTAATTGGAAACCAATTCAATTGAGGACAACGGCCGCGGAAGCCTCCAAGTTAAATTTAGAAAAGCGTCGATTTTGAAAAAATAATGCAATAAATTGTCCAAAAAGGAAGTAATGACAAGGTAGCAAGACTCCAAATAAAAAATGAAAAACAAATATAACATAAGACTAAAAACAAGTGATAATCGTGAGCTTTCCATTAACTAAAGAAATGCGACGATTAAAAAAATTAAAATCTATAAAAATTGCAATTGTTCAAAAATTAAATAAAAATAAGACGAAAAACTCTTTTGTTTTCTTTTGTTTTTTAATTTTTGAACAATTGATGGACAAGTGACGATCGTGACAGTAGAAAGTATCCAAAGAAAAGCAATGATTTTGAAAAACGGTATCCAATTACTCGATTGGTCACGAGATAGAAAAACAAGAAATTTTTTTTCTCGCTGTCATGGAAACCAAAATTACTATATGAGACATATTCGAACTTGCAATGATCTGTAAACTCCAAATATGTGAAAGTATATTTTAACTTGGAGGCTTCCGCGGCCGTTGTCCATCATTGGCTTCCGATTGGAACCGCCTCACGACTGCTTCTACTACCGACGTTTCGTTTTCCATTGCAGAAGAACTTCCTCGGGACTGCTGCTGTTACTGACTGTGTTGTTGCTGCTGCTGGTGGTGTTGTTGCTACTTTTCGTTAGTGTCATCGTCAGCAGCAGCAGCAGCCCTGAGGAAGTTCTTCTGCAATGGAGAACGAAACGTCGTCAGTAGAAGCAGTCGTGACGCGGTTCCAACCGGAAGCGAATTCAATTATGTGTTCCATTTAAAATAAGAAAGTTACTATCATTTCCGACGAAACCGGAAGTCCTACCCTGCTCGATAATATGTCGAAAAATTATTTTTTTTGTTGTTTAATTTATCCTTCCTAAGTTTCATGCAAATCAAAAAAAGAAACACAAGTAACGATTTCCTTTACCTGAAGAAAAGCGACGATTTTAAAATATTAAAAATTCAGTTGTTAAAAAATTTTAAAAATCGAGGACAAAAAACATTTTTTATTTTATTTTTAGGCAATCAATGGATCTTAGGTAATATCATGTAGAAACGATCTTAAGAAAAGCAATAATTTTGAAAGTCTGGGAAAAAGGTAATTGGGAAAGGGGTGATGTAAAATTAAAAGTTTTGCTGCGTTGTACCGAGTGATTTAAATGTTTTTTTATCAACTCTTGCCATGAAAATTGCACGGCATATCTTAGCTTACCTGAAAAACAAGTCATTGCGCTCCTTGATATTATTTTACAGTAAAGCTAAGACATGATGCAGCCAAATACGAAGGCAAGAGTTGATAAAAAATTTTAAAAAATCAATCGGTATAAGAGTTCAAGTCTGAAAGTAAATTTAATGTTCAAATTGCCCGATAGATGGCGTTATTAAGTAACTCTTTAAAAATATTATACAACAGTATTTTTTTTTAAATAGCAATGTAGAAATATTTGTACTCCATCCGGTAAAGCGTTCTTGTTTATAGCAATACTATTTTTTTTAATTTGCTTACAAAATAACGAAATATTGAAACTAAATAGTTTTTAATTGTACAAATATTTTGACAACTAATTTTGCAATTGTTCTTATGTTTAGAAATTTCGAGTATAAATTTCAGTATAAATTCAGAGAATCTTGCCAAATTTAACCGAATTTTTATAATTAAAAATAAAAACTCCCGATTATCTAATTTCAGATCTTCCGACATAAAATCTTTTTTGAATTCAGTATAGCAGTTGTTCGTTGTTTCTCGTACAATTTTTATTGTCAATTCAATACCGACAAAGTCTAATAGATAGCGCCAGATGTAATATTTTTTTTTAATTTGCTGCATTGCACAAGCGTTCAGGCTTGAAATCAAATTTAATGTACGTACAAGTTGCTCAACAGATGGTATTACTAAATACTCGAGAGCCGCTTGAAACTACCTACTTGAAAGTTGCTAACGCGTTCACATTTCCTAAAACAAATATTTTTTGAAAGTAACTATCTTTTCAGCTTTCTGAATATTTAGTTTTTTAATTCACTTTCTGGAAACAGTGAGTGATAAAGCAATTTCGAGCCGTTATTTCTTTCAACTGAAATAGAAACTCACCAACTGATTTCAGTATCTTGTGTAAATTCGACAAGTTCCGCTGAGAGGATTGCTGATTCTCCTTGTACAGATATTACACACTGCAATCCGTCATCTCTAAACCTAGGAGGCAACTTGTCAAGTAGTGGGCCTCCTGAAATACAAAGTCGATGATTAAAAACAAATCAATTCCTTTTTTACGTAGGACGAACAAATAACATTGGTATTATATAACTAAGATAAAAAAAACAATAATCTACACGCCTTAAAATAATAGTTATTCATGATTTGAAATTGCCAAGACAGTTTCTCGGTCAAGGAGCCTACTGGCTAGGCTGATAAAATCCATTGAGGTATGGCAAGTATAGCAGCATTTTCATTTTCTTTTTATAATCGCTCATGGAGCATTTGTTGCCACTGTATAGTAAAATTGTTTGGAAATATTTTCACAGTGAATAAGAAAATAAATCCTCTAAAGCATTGGTATGATAACTTTAGCGACCTAGGCCGACAAAATTCATTTTGCGGACTGTTTTTCAAGAGTGAATGAAAAAAACATATTTTCACACCTCAAATTAACACAACACAATTGTTTTAATGTAGTCGGCCTGACATCTAAAATAACTTCACGTACATATTGCGATGTTTATGTTTTAGGTAGTCCCATTTTAACGAAGTGTAAGTTATTTGTAGCTAAGGCCTAAAAATATATCGCCGTTCTGCCACTGTGCGCGGAGCAATGGCGTGTGAACGTAACGAAGGATCGTCGCCGTATTTTTGTGCTCTTTTCGAGAATAAATTGCGAAAATATTTGTTGACATTCCGAGAGATTCTTCGTATTAAAAACGCACACGCATTGAGTTACTGTAACGCGATATTTGAAGGACTCCGGCGACTCCGGCGCGTACAAAGAAAACAATTAACTTATTCGGATTACAAAAGAAATTACGTATTGTGCAACCTTGTAAACAAAAATATATTTTAACACAAATGTTTTATTGTCAGCTAACAAAAATGTGTTTTTAACGCCGAATTATAAACAACCAAATTCAAGTTTTGTTTATTTTTTACAGCAACGTAAAGAATTATTTAAAATGTATTTAGATATAATCGAGGCAGAAGTTGGGAATATTTAAAATAGATTAGATTAAATTGATGATTTGCTGCCAAGTTCCAAAATTAAACGTTTTTTTTTCTTGTGCACATTATTTTTGTTACATTTCTGTGTAATATTACTTATATATTTTATATTAATTCGCAGTGACTTAGGGTACAGTCGCGAGCGAAGAAAATTGGTCATCAATGTTAAAATTTGTTGTAATCGTCAAACATTAAAAATGTCTTCCTGTATTGTTGTCGGGTATGTTAGATTTTAATCAATTTGACAAATAGAACACACGTGATACATGTCACTATACAAAGCTTATGACAATCACAAACATTTCACAATAGAACACTTGTCAGTGTGTCAAAGGATAACATTGGTGATCAATTCTATTTGCTACATTTCTAAACTTTAAATTGATTTAGTTACTAACAACAGGAATAATCTTCTGAATAACTATTATTAATTTACAAAATGAAACAATAACGACAGAATTTTACTTTGTTTTAAGTCACTTCTCTCTCGATATTTTTTTTTCTCCGAGTGTTGGGTTGTTATATCCTTCTACGATTGTTCTTCGTTTTTTCTTTGATTTTCTTCTGCATTTAGTTATGATTTATGCTGTGTTATTTACTCTTTCAGGTGAGTTCTTTTTTGTCTCCCAGTGTTTAGTATTTGGACAGTTTCATTCCATTTTGCCTCCAACTCAGTCCTACTTCCTTAAGACTTTTTTATTGTTTTTCTTTTCTCCAAGTGTTTTTCAGTTTTTCTTTTGTTTCTATTGTTTTTGTCATGATCGATCTGTTTTGTTTTATTCTATAACTTTGTGATTTACTGCTTTAGGTTAGAAATTTATTGCTATCGTTAACTTTTGTTCATTTGGAAGTGCAATTTGCATTTGATTGACGTTTTAACTTATTTGATAGACTTGGGAAACAACCTCTCAGATTATCCATTTTTCTGACCTCTTGGTCACTTATGAAGTAGCTGTACCATATTTTATTCTTTCTAATTTAGGGCTAGTTTTATAATCGAATTTAAAGAAGACATTACAATTAAATCACATTCAGATGTGGAAACAAATGTGTTTTCACACTTGTTCTTATATCTGAAAGTGACTTTAAAGTCAAAGTCTCCTTTAAATTCGATTATGAAACTGGCCTTTACTAAGTTAGTGAGAAACTTCAGTGACGGCATCATCTGAATCACTAAAAGCTCTTAGAATTCCATTTTTCTTTTCTAAAACTTTGTCTTGCCTTTCTTCTTTAGTTCTGCTCATAAAGCTTGCATTTAAAAAGTTCAGTATGATAAAAACTACTTTCCAAGAAGGATTATATCAATATTTAAGTCCGTCTTGCGTCAAATGTATAATTTGAAGGAATTCTGGGAAAATTAAGTGAATTTTATATGCCTTATATTCATTGCATTCGCCAGCGATATTTTTTGTTTATTTACTTCGTTGTTACACAAAATTATTTTAAACCAATCAGCGCTATAAATAAATCTTTCGTAATTAAAAAAAAATCTTATGTAATGCGGAGCCTTCAAATTATCTGGTTACGAGTGTAGGTATAAATTAAAGTAGCGGCAGAGACAATGATTATTGGTCATATTGTATTTAAATTGTAGAATATTTCAGAATTCAAATGCAGATTTATAAAAACGAAATTTAAAAGCTACGTCTAGGTTAAACAGTAATTAAAAATCAGGTCAGCCAACATAAAATCTAAAAGTACTAACAAAAATTACAGTTTATTAAATGTCAAAATCTAAAGATCCTAGTTTCCATAATGCCATGATTACAGTGCTGCCACCTATTGAGCCTCTGCCCCTTGAAGTCATACATTAAATACTGTGATCAATAATAATTGAATGTGCCGCTTTACAATATTTGTTTGTTGTACACGGCGTTGTGTAGAAATTATTATTGATATCCTTGTAGTAAATAACTGTTGCGGAATGAAAAAAGATATTTCAGATGCAAACGTTCAATCATTGTTGATCACAGTGTATATGAAATTATGTTTAAGGTGAGATGAAACTTTTTTTGTAAAAAGGTGTTGCCAATTCGACAACTGATTTTCAAACGCAATATTTTCTAAACGGCATCTAGTAGTATAAGTGTAGAAGAGGTTGAAAGGAAGAAGTCACTTCGTTATTTAGTTTACCAAGGGTTTTCGATAGGTAATAGTTTGAATCGCGACATCCTGCGATCACTTTTTGACACAACATTGTACAGGGTGGGCCAAATTCGACACTTTTAATAGGAAACTCCTATTTTTAGAAGAGTTAGACAAAAACTGACCTCGGTCCCTGGAGCTCGATTTTTAAGACAAAATTAATGGTGAAGACCGCGTTTCGATATCTTGTACCGTTTAGGAGCTACAGGGCGTTTTTCAAAATTCTACGATTTCTAAAAACCTTCATAACTTTTTTGTTTATGAAAATTTTTGATTTATGTAAAGACTTCTTTAAGGCACTTTTTCATGCAGAATTCATTGCTCCAAGTTATTTTTTTCGAAAGTGGTCAATATTTGAGATATTAGCTAGAAATTTGATTTTTTATATGGAACACCCTATATATTTTTATATAAAATATCAAGTGTTTTATATTTTTGTAAATAGAATTTTATGCTCTTTTTAGAAATGTAAAAATATATAGGGTGTTCCATATAAAAAATCAAAGTTCTTGCCAATATCTCAAATATTGAGCACTTTGGAAAAAAATAACTTGGAGCAATGAATTCTGCATGAAAAAGTGCCTTAAAAAAGTCTTTACAGAAATCAAAAATTTTCATAAACAAAAAAGTTATGAAGGTTTTTAAAAATGGTAGAATTTTCAAAAACGCCCTGTAGCTCCTAAACGGTACAAGATATCGAAACGCGGTTTTCACCATTAATTTTGTCTTAAAAATCGAGCTCCAGGGACCGAGGTCAGTTTTTGTCTAACTCGTCTAAAAATAGGAGTTTCCTATTAAAAGTGTCGAATTTGGCCCACCTTGTACAGGAAATGAAAAATTGCAGCCATTTTACTACTTAATACGTATTTAAATCGAATTCTCCCCCCCTCCCCCCGAGAAAAAGTAAACAAAATCTCAAAAGCAATCATTCATGCTGACAATACTCACAAACAAAATCAATTAAAAGCAAAATGGCAAGAAGAGATGGCGCTATTGACTTGTCATTACAGGGACATTAAAAAAAATGAATAGAAAAAAGTTACTCCTGCCCCCCACCTAGAAATAAGTAAATATTAAGCGAAGCACTAATTAAATGCCTCCAGGAAAAAGTTATACATATGCAAAGGAATGACAACAGATGGCGCTGCTACAGATATGTCACCAAGACGTCGTAAATTGGAAAAGGCGACTCCCCCCCTCCAAGAAAAGACAACAACAATTTTAAAAAATTATTTCGACGAAACAGCAACCAACAGATGACGCTGAACAAGCGTCACTAGAACATGATTTAAGAAAATCGATTTTTGCGAACAATTTTCGAGGTTTGGTCCCTTTCACTTGGTCTACTTGGGTAATTAAGTTCATTTAAAAACATATATTTTTCCGTTTTTAAAACGCAATAGGAACAACAGGTGGCAGTGAAGACACGTCAGTACAATATGAATTAAAAACTTAATTCTGGGGAGCAATTTTCGACGATGAGGTTTGGTTCCTTTCAACTGGCCTACTTGGGTAACTAATAAATTCATTAAAAAATATATTTTTCCGTTTTTAAAACGGAAGAGCAACAACAGATGGCGCTGAATACACGTCACCACAACATGAATTAAAAAAATCGATTTTGAGAGCAATTTTCGACGATGAGGTTTGGCTCCTTTCAATTTGTCTACTTGGGTAATTAATTCGTTGAAAAAAAAATACATTTTTCCGTTTTTAAAACGTAATAGCAACAACAGATGGCGCCGAAGAGACGTCACTAGAACATGAATGAAAAAAGTCGATTTCTGGGGGCAATTTGCGACGTTGAGGTTTGATTTCTTTGAATTGATCTACTTGGGTAATTAAGTTAATTAAAAAAATATATATTTTTTCGTTTTTAAAACGGAGAAACAACAACAGATGGCGGTGGAAAGACGCCACCACAACATCAATTGAAAAAGTAGATTTTTTGGGGCAATTTTCGACGTTGATGTTTGGCCCCTTTCAATTGGTCTACTTGGCTCCAAAAAAATTTTTTTAGGGGACACCATAATGCTTTAGAAACCTGTCAAGATGACAGCACGATGACTCACGGTTAATCGTGTTCTACGACATTCTTTTCAAGGAAACCGGCAAGGAAGTCCCCACCGAAAGCAAAACAAAAAAAAGCTAGTCATTCCGGATTGAAACGTACAGAAAGGCGAACAAGTGTACTGAAATTTGAAATTTTATTGCAAATCAGTTTTAATTGCAGTGGATCCCTCGAGCATCCCCTGTACAGCTGTTTCGGCCCTATTTGGAACCTCGTCAACAGAAGCGTAGCTCGAGACCTGTCCAAGGTTATTCGCAATTACGATGTAATAATAATGAATAGTTTGATCCTGCGATCAAATAGGGCCGAAACAGTTGTACTCGAGGGATCCACTGCAATCAAAACAGATTTGGCACAAAATTTTTGTAATAGTTATTATTATTAATTATAAATTTTTATAAGACAGATTTATTTATATGTTCTTGAAAACATAACATCGTAGAATAAATTGTAACACAGGTAGTGCAGCTGTCTCATTGAAATGGACTGCATTCAAGATCTACACTCTCCAATGCATCTTGGACGTGTATCGCATCTTTCTCACTTATGATCTTTAACGTATTTTGTATCTCGCTCATCTGTTTCAAGAAGTCTCGTGTTTACATTATTTCCATGACAACGGGTGCACTTTTCATGCGTTGTTTGAAAGTGAGTTGTCAACACACGCCTAAGACGTGCTGGAGGAACGCAATCTGTAGGTTCAACAAAAAGTCAGTCACATTCTTGACATTGATATCAAAATTTAATTTAGCTCATAAATCGAAATTTAAAAATTTTTCCCAATTTAATTTGCTATTGCTCCATTTAATTCCCCAATAAAAAAAATGTAGAACTAGAGGCAAATCCCTAATCTGGCAACACCGTTTTGCTAAACGATATTAAATAATAACTTGTTAATTGTTATTCCGGAAATTACTACTTAATTTATTTATCTTTCTCAATTTGATTTTGTTACTATTTTTTAAATGTAACCAATAATAACCTGGCGATTTTTATTTCATGTCAAACATTTTAAAGCAGTAATTAAAGTTGACATTAGAGAAGTATTTGAACAAAATAATTAATTATTAAAAAGGGGGCGGCATATTCTTCTGGCACGTTTTTCAAAATTTCGTGGTTTATGTAAATTTCTCAATTGGCAATGCTACAGAATAAAAAAAAATTATTGCGTGCTTTTGATGTTAGAAAAAATTGGCCGCCTGTTGTATAATTATTACCAACTAAATTATTACTAAATTTATAAGTAAACTAATTTTAGTAAAAATGTATTTACAATAAAAAAAAGAATTATCAAAGAAAAGTTATGAAGTTATTAATAGCAATAATATTTAAGGAATATTGCAAAGCTCAGTCTCGTTCGTTCGCTTTTTTAAATCTTGTATTTACATCTGCTGTTCTAATTTTAAAAGAAATAGTTATTGCCATTATAAACTAAAAATAGACACCTATTAATATTAATTTACTAAGCGCAACTATTTTGACGAGGTTTTATTTGTTTACTTATTTCTCTAACTCGAATTAATAACTGAAAACGCTTTTCTTGATTTTTAAGTCGACTTCAAGTCCCTAGATTTTCATACATTATTTTCGTGTAAGTGAATCATAAACAAACAATGCCAGAGTTTATTCCAAACGTAAAAAAATTACGAAACTCTGACAAGAAATCAACAAAATACCCCCCCTAAATAGCTCACATAATAAAATCAACATATTCGCTCGGTGCGAACATTCTATACGGCGTCAAATGAAAAAATTCCGTGGTGGATCTATAAAAAGCTGCCACACATTTAATTTGCGTACGTCAACTTTCAAAGGAAGGCCCACACAGTTTCCGACTGCAACCACCAAGTAAATAAATTAATAGCGGAAAAACCAAAAAAAATTTCATCTCCTGAAAATTTGTTTCGTTTCAATTTGGGTTTGGTGCAAGCGAGGCCCTTTTGCGGGGGGGATGGGTTTTGGAATTGAAAAGTCGGTCCTTCGACACACTGACCTGATATGATCCTCATGTTGCCCGGTCGAAGTTTTAAGTTCCCATTAGATTGACTGCACAGCACGACCAACACGTACTACTGGAAAAAATCGACGCATCTAGCTTGAGCTAAAACAGGACCGACGTCAGCGGCGTCGAAATACTCTACAGTTTCTTACAAGTACCCAGAGAACATGAACTCGCGATTTACCTGGCGCCTTGAAATTTCTCAACCAATTGAACGTTGCGCAGAGATTTATTTAATCCTTCCGGGAGAGTTAATTACTTGAAAAAAAATAAAGCCGAATTCCTTCCAAAAAAAATGTACACTGATGTAAATAAGTTTTGGTACACCCAGGAAAATAAAAATAAAAGGTATCGTGCATTCAAATTAATTCTTGATTAAAGTAGGTTACGATTTCATTGTTTTTCTTCTAATAGTTTGTAGAACTGGCAGCTGTCCAATTATTTAAAATAAATACGTGTCAAATTGTGACTCATTGCCTTTTCAATTTATAGTTTTTATAAAATGCTAGAATTGCAACACAAAAGTTTGTTATTGGAAGTTATTTTCGAACTCTCCTGTATTGCGTGTTGCTAACTTTATTTAAATTATTTGAATGCATTGCACTTGTTTTTTATTTATCAATCATTTTTATTATACAAGTTAAAATTTCATAAATAAAGTGTGAATTATTGATGGGGCAGAAAAAAAATACATAATAAACAATATATTTATTATTTCAGTATAAAATTATGTTTTATATTTTGAACAACCGTCATATTTCTCCGGATTGACATTGAATTGTCGTTGTGATCGGTGAAAAATGTTTTCAGTCATGAATAAATAAAATTTCATTGTTTTGTTCTACAAAATTAATTTACTCGTCGCTAATTGTTTTGAGGTTTCTCTCACTGTCACGGCTTTGGTACTAAATTAAAATATTTGTTACAGGTTATCAATACACAATTTCGCTGACATTGCACTGATAACTACGGGGGCGAAGCAATAAATAAATTAGTTGGTTGTAGCCAGAATTTCCCTAAATTATAGTTTTATAGAACTAATAATATCATGTAGTGCCATCTAATACATTGGTGCAGAACTAAACAACCAGGCATGGCCTTGACGACTTAAGATTCCATGCTCTGAAAATCACTAATGACCATTTGTACCGCTTTCTTAAGCAGAGATTAAATTTAAATCGATGCATTGTCGTTGACAGTGGGATTTGTTTAAATTATTCTTAAATGTAACATTTATCAACAAATAACAAGTTCACGTATAATTATTTAACATTAAGACTCTTTTCTCTTTTTAATTGTTTATTGAAATGGTATCTCAAGGTTGCCAATTGTCTAGCTAACAAATTAGGACTACGGGGTTCAGTTTTGTCTTTAATTTGTTTATAATAATTAACTAGTTTTACTTGATAATTTCGTCTCGTTACGTGAAATGCAATAGGTAAGTAAAAGACAGTTTTTAATCATATAAATGTTTATTAAATAAATATTTCATTTACGATCAAATTGCACGCTGTACATCGTTTTGCTTTTTGTCGGCAGAATGAGTATCAAATTGCAATTTGTCAGACACACAACTAATCAGGAAATCTTTATTTTGTTTTTAAAATAATTATCATTAACTATGAATTTGATAACACCTTAATAATAACTGTTTTAGTGAAATCATACATGGCTTATAACCAAAAATGCAATAATAGCCCTTCTTGCGAACAGACGTAACTATGGTTATGAAAGTTGTTACAATAGGTAACTTTTTGATTTCGTTATTAATTAACAAACATTAATTAAATTTATTTATCAGAAGTGCATCATTAACATTTATTTAAAGGAATGAAACAATCTGTATTGTTGTTTAAAGGAGTTGATTAATTCAAGTTTTAAACCAAACAAATAGCCGCGATAGAGACAAGATTATAAATAATCCTTCGGACTATTCACACGGTATTTGTTTAGAAGTCTATTGGTAATAACGCCTTTAAATAACTTAGACGAAAATTTTGTGTGCGGCCAAAATTAAAATAATTCCCATTAGTTTTCACACAATACAAAATTTTGCAAATCTGTGAACAATGAAATAAATTTAATAATAAATTTTAAAGTAAATTTACTTTACGACTTCCCAGTGGAAGCCTGAAATGGTTCTTTGATTGTTTCTCAAGTCAAGGGGGCTCAGAAATCAGTTCTGGAGTCTTGAGATTACAGCTCCAGAAGTTCCCCACATCATTGAAGACTTCGTTGAACTTCTCGTGAAACCAAATGAAATGAATATAAATTAAATGATGAAATAATAAATTAAGTTAAAATGCAGGCCTGCAGTATTAAAAATTATAAAAATCGATCTGGAAAGGGAATTCGTTTATTTAGTTCCTTCGACGTGTAAGAATTTAGGCACAGCGTCAAAAGTTGTCGCGCCCTATTTTGACTCAAAATGGCGGTAATTGCAGTAATCTGGGGGTGGGGATTTTTCAGAATTTCGCTAAATTTACCGATGTAAGTATGACGGATATATATGTATATTATGACATAGCTATACACTGAATTTTAAAACGCAGCACATATTGTTATCTACCGGTGCAGTTACCGATAAATTTTGAAGAATGCCCGACTTTACACTTCGCCGTTCCGTGGCGACATCTATCATAAAATAGTTAGCGAAGTTCGGTAAGTATAGAAATCGAGGTCTTCCTTACCAACATATATGTTCAAACAGTATAGATAACAGTATAGATACCTATACCGTGGTTCAAAGTTATCCAATGAAGTATAACAGGAGACCCAACTTTATCAGTTTACTTAAGACGCGTGGGTTGAGTGGGCGCTCGCCATTCCAGGTTATATACTTTGACAGGTAGAAAGTTGGACGTATATGGGAAATTTTTTCACTATTGATTTCTCAGAAAAATTTATTCTTCCTCTATCTTCCCAAACTCAAAATATACATATCGAAATTTGAATACCTCGCGCCATACACCGTGAAAAATAAAATATTTGAAATCGTCACCTCTTCTGCACTGCAAAACAAAGTATAGATGACCTCAGCAAACATACACATACTGCAAACCTATTTATTTATCTACGTTACTTTAATAAAACTAATTCTGCTGCAGTAAAGTTTAGGCATACGGGTGCTTAAAAGTATAAATCGTTCGAATTTGACCTTCCACACTGCCTGGCCGATCACGCCGATCATTCGAATACCTTTATGCACACGTATACAAAGAAGGCGCTTTTGAATAAATATTTTTTCTATATTTTAATTTCAAAACCAATTAATTTTTATATGGTTCCATCTATTTAAGTAATTATAGACTACTTGGAAATCAGGCGCCCTTGTGCGTTGCGCTACCTGTACAACGGTCAGCCAGTGATGGGCCTGCACCTGTGTCCAATAACCAGTAAAACATTAAAAAGAATTTGTTATACAGATTTTTATTGGACAAGAGTCTATTTTAATTATTGCTAACGTCTAATGCATGCGTAGGTATAAGTCGTAAGCGTATGTGTTGTCGTTCTGTATTTAGACAAAGTAGACTGTACCAGACTGTATATTAGCAATTAGTCCTAACATCAACGTACAAAATCCGACTTTCAGGTTACACTTTTGGCAATACAAATGACAAGATTATCAAAAAATAAAAACTTTCTTTTCCAATTAAATATTCCTAGATTTGATGCGTTTGATTAAAAAATTCCCTTTTTCACCTTTGAATGAAAAGTACCTAGTTTTAGGCATTTGTTTCCTAATTTGGCAACACTGGTGTCCGCTTAAGAAAAAGTATACAGTGTACAGGGAGATCGAAATTGATTGTCCTGGTTCTCCACGAGCTTGACATAAATATTTACATCTAATTATTAAAAACAAGTTAACAACGTAGGGAGATCTGGGAAAGTTACTAGATATCCCAACTGTTCACAGTTCATTGCCGTTCATTCATGAACAACGGTTTATTTCATTGTTATATAATCCAATTAAACAATTGTTATGTTCTTTATTAATTAGGTTAGGTTTGGATGTAAGTTTGATGAATGTTCTATGCACGTCATGTGATAGATGTAAATATTGACATCAAGCTCGCGGAAAGTAGTGTAGAATCAGGACAATCAATTTCGATCTCCCTGTATGCCTGGTGAACATCGTTAAATTATTATTTTATGACAAAAGTTATCACAAACTAAAAGAAAAAATAACCAATTAATTATTGTTAATGAAAAAATCGCCAGATATGTCACTGAACCTGTTATAAAATCACTATGGCAACACTGTGAACAAGTGCTTAATCAATGTTGCCAGTGGTTTGATATAAAATTCCCTAAAACAGTAGGTAGAGTGAATTACACAATTTCATCTTGACCTTAATCTTCTCTTATTCTTTAAATTTCTATCTACATTTGCATGGGTTTTATCTTTCTTATAGTGCAATCGAAATATTAAAGTGCTTTAGTTACGTGACTTGAGGCGTTTTTTATTGACGAAAGGTAACAGTAATCGTATGGTAACAGAGCGGTGACGTTGTGTTGTAATGAATCGAAATCGAATAGTTACTGTCAATGTTAATAAATGCACTTCTGTAATAGAAAGATATTCCTTTTCATTTGGAAAACTACTTTTTATATGCTTTTAAATATCGTCTGTGTACAGTGTGATTTTTAATGACTGAGAATTATTTGAATTTACCGCCATATTAAATTGTTATTACGTTGGCAACACCAGACTCTGTTCATCAGCTTCGTTATTTTTCTTCTGACGTAAGAAAAGTAATAAATAGTAAAACAAGTAAAACAAGTAAAACAAAAAGAAATAAAATATTAAAAAAGTTCACGAGGAAAACAAACAAAATGTTCATCATAGCCACATTTAAAACGTGAAATATACTAGAAACTATGGCGCCAAATTCAAAGTATCATCATCACAATATTTATAGTCTATTTTTAAACTAGGAGGAGTAACAGTTGTCGGCCTGTCGTAGGTAGATTCACACTGTAATACTACATCGGAAATTAATTTGGCTTGGTTAGGAGGTTTACAAATTCTTCAAATAATCAATTTTATCAATAGATTTGTTGACAAGTTTAAAACTAACTGAAATTGTCACAAGAATTATGAAAAATGTTAATTTTTCCGTTTAAATTGAAGGCTTGTGTAAAACCGGCTATCAAACACCCAATAACTTTGTCAGTTTTTGGCGGGCAAAATTCAAATTACTCCTCCTAGTTTAAAAACAGACTATAGTAACCACACGCCAATAAAAAATGTCTTTGGTTCATTTTGCACAGGATTTATAGATTTAATCGACATTTAACTTGTCTGATGGGGTTTGGAAACACTTCCCTTTTTAGTTTAAATATAACGCTTATTTACAAAAAGAAGAAAAAAATATAGGAGATGGCCTGCTACAAAAATAAAGCACATTGTATCTATTATTTTACGGCGTATTATACGCGCAGTAAAATATGCGACGCTGCCGTAAAACGTGACTTACAAGAATAACAGATAAAATTGAATTACTTTTATGAATATACTTTTGTGTTTCTTTATTAATCCATTTCGGTGAACTTTATTTTCGTGCATTCCCAACAGGGCCTGCATGCTTGCCGGTTCGCCCGTGCTTTTGCGAAATAACAAATTCGATTACCGTTTATCACTTGCCATAAAAAGTAGATTTTTAATTTTGTTTAAGTAAAAAATAACTAAAATAGTTTTATTTTGTGTTTACTAAATATCATAGCCTTGATGAAATATTTTATTTCAAAATTATTACTGCCTATCTTGAAAGAATACGTTTTAAACTGGCAGTTTTATTTAAGATAGCGAAGCAGACAGATTATTAAAAAGAAGGAGTATTAGGATAAAACAACCGTAATAAAAAATAGGAAAGATATAGGGCTGTCCAGAAAGTACGATGCGTTAAAAAAAATAACCTCACTGCACTGATAGTGCATCCTAAAACTGAAATTAAACGCCACAATTATTTCAAGCGTTAATAACCAACTATTCACAGATAAATCAATGAACCGATCCGCGTAAAACTCTACACGCGCAATATGCTGGAATAGAAAATGAAACAGATTTAAAATAATTATGCACTAGATTTGTTCGTATAAATTGGATTACGATTTGTGCTGGTCGGTTTGCTGATAACAAGGTATTATTGCAGTTAACGTCTCTCTTTACGTGCCGCTAATTAATTCCATTTCATGAAGTGCGCTAAACTCCGAAGCAGTTTTGCGCGCGGATGTACTCCAAATAAATTAACAGGCAAGTTTTTAAATGCCTCGATGCACTGCTCTATTTTATTACTTCATGAAATTTCGATGTAAGCGAGGGCGTAAAACATATGAAGGCTACAGGGGAAAAACCAGTTAAGTCACAAATAATGATATTCGAGTTATGGGCCATCATAAGAAATTTCTGGAAGAATGAATTCGTTTTCATTCAGGTTGCTTCTTCTACGATGATTTTTGTCACAAATAGCCACCGTCTCCCAAGTCACATTGTTAAAATTTCTACCGAATTATCCTTGGATGTTCCTTCACTACTTCAAATTCTCTGATTTCACGTATTGGGAATGGGCATTTCTTTTTGTATAATGTTGTGAGATGATTGGTCCATTGACGAAAAATACTTTGGTTTTGTGTACCAAGTCATATAACTCATCAGGAGTCTCATATCTCATTATATGCTTTATGAGACCCATATTCTTATTTGTTTCCATGTAAGAATGACCCCTTACAGGGAAAGTAACTTTTACATAATCTAAACGTTTCTCTTCATGAATGACATGATGCAAAAAGCGGAATAATGTGTAATTTTTGTTTTGTCCTCTACAGGAGTCACAAAATATGTCCAGGCTACGAACTTGCAGGTCTAAGTGGTATGGAAATCGTTCAATAGCGAGGCAACATCATCACTTCCTTTTTGCCAATGTCTTTTGAATAGACATAAAAGACACTCTCTGATATCGAAAGTATGTGTATATTGTACAGATATACCGAGAGCTGCCTTTTGTAATAGACGTCATTAGTGGCTATGTTGAGAACAGGCAATTTCTTACCATAATCCTTGCAGATAGTTTCTTTTCTGACATCCTGAACTGCTTGCAGCCTTACTTTTGCGTTTCTTTATATAAAATTCTTGAGCACGTTTCTTGTGCAATATATTTTTCGTAGTTATGGTTTTATTTTTTGTTTTCCGACAGCTGTTTCAATATCTTTTGCAAACATTTCAAATTGGCTAAGAAAGTGTCACAGGTGCTACATGTATCTGTTCGTGGATAACCAAAAGATATGTTGAAAGTTTTTGTAAAAATTGTTCTTAGCTTTCATAAGATACGATAAGATATTTAATTCTTCTGGAAGATATGTCCTTGCAGTATCTTTAGTGCTATAATGACTAGCACGTCCCTCGAAAGAGGCGATGTGGTCCTTTATTTTTTGTGTTGTACTTGTAAGTAATTTTTTGGACGGTTTTTATGAGATCTCCTTTTATCTTTTGGAGCAATGCCCAATTCTCTCATTGACTCTACCACGTATTCGATTTTGCTTTTTGTAATACCATGTAGTGCTATGAATTCTTGCCGCCACACATTCTCTTCAACAGTTCCGTCATAATTTGAATATCTTATCTTGTACAGAACAGCATAATTTCTTAATGATGCTTTTAAGTCTATTAGTTCATCGTCCTGCAAATTTCGGCGATAAAGAAAACTTAACACATTCGCAATGATGTGCTAATAACTTCTGTAAAATATGTGACGCGCGCCATTTAACAAAGTGCCTAATTATTACATCATTCAGTTCATTGGCGGGGTTGCCAGATCTGGCGATTCATCGCAATTTTGAAACAAGAGATTTGGCGATGCCCCTCGTAAAAATGCGACAAACAAACAAGTACGCTCTTTGATCAAAAGAAGATAGTGAGACTTTTCGTTTTGATTTGTCAATATTTTTGCCTGATCTGGCTTTGTCTAAAAATTTAAATTTGGCAATTGTCGCAGTTACGGAGAGGGGGGGGGGGATTGCAAGTTTGATATTCCACGATTCCATTCGTTGTCAAACAGTTGCGTATTTAAAAAAAATATTAACATGTAATTGGGGGTGTCACTTCTTCAATGATCATAGTTGCCAGATCAAGTTTGACGTTTACTAAAACAAATGTTAATTGACAATTAAGAATTCGCGTTAGCTAATTTTAAACAAAGAATATAATTTGACGTGCTTTCGGGAACGGCATTGCCAAATTTTATTCGAAAGGCGTGGAATTTGACAATTCATCGAAAGTTTGACAGTTCATGATTTAATGAGCATTCTGGTATACAGGGTTGCCAGATCTGGCGAATCTGGACAAGTTTGACGTTCGCTGTCAAAACAATTACATTTGAACTTACAATTGGGCGCGTCGTTTTTTACAATGAACGTAGTTTCCAGATTTGGCACAAATTTGACAAGTCTTCTCAAGTTTAATGTTTCGTTTGACGTTTATTGAAACAAATGCGTAACTGACAATTGAGAATTGGCGTTATCTAATTTTAAACAGAGTTTAACTGCCAAATCTGACAATTTGTCTTAATTTCGGGAGCGGCTTTGCCAAATTTGATTCGGAAGGGTTGAAATTTGACAGATTATCGCTAGTTTGACAGTGCATGATTTAACGAGCATTTAAAAAAAAATTGACCGATAATTAGGAGCGTCGCTTTATACATAGTTGTCAAAACAATTACGTTTATTAAATTGAATTGGAACAGATTCCCAGAAATTTGACAAATCAAGATTGCCGTTTCATTTGATGTTTTTTTAAAACATTTGTTAATTGAGAATTCGCGGTATCTAATTTTAAACAAAGAATATAATTGTCAAGTTTTGACGTGCTTTCGAGAACGGGATTCTCTAATTCTTTTCGGAAAGCGTGAAATTTGACAGATCATCGAGAGTTTGACATATTAACGGAAATTTGACAGTTCAAGATTTAACGAGAATTTAAAAAAAATTGATCGCTAACTGGGAGCGCCGCTTTATACATAGTTGCCAGATCTACCAGAAATTTGACAAATCTACACAAGTTTGATGTTTGTTGTCATTTATTTTTATCAAAATAAATTTTGACTGACAATTGGGAGCGTCGTTCTTTACAATGAACACAGTTGCCCGATTTGGCAGATTTTCAACATTTTTTTTTTCAAATTTGACGTTTAACTCCACGTTACTGTCAAAAAATTACATTTATCAAAATAAATGTTGATTGACGCCTGGAAATTGCATTATCTTATTTTAAACAAAGAGCATAACTGCCAATTCTGACGTTTCGAAAGCAGCATTGCCAAATATAATTCGGAAGGGATGGAATTTGACAGATCATCGTCAGTTTGACAATCCACGATTTAATTCGAGGTTCGTAGTTCATTTAAAAAAAAAAATTGTAATTAAGAGCGTCGTTCTATACAGTGAACATAGTTGCAAGACCTAGCAGGAATTTGATAAAATTTTGACGTTGCATTTGACGTTTGCTGTCAGAAATCACAAATGTTGACTGACAATGGGAAAAATCGTGTTAATCCGGAACATTTCCAAATGACTTCAAATTGAATCACTGTACAGTATTGCCTGATTGAATATTTTTAAATTCTACGCCAACGTTAACAAATTTGGCGATTTATCGCAAATTCATGGGATATTTTTTTAAATATCAGATTCGTTCTTTTTAAATTAAAGAGTGTTTCTAGGGCAAGGTTGTCATATTTGATGAATTATCGCAATTCCATGGGATTCCGGTGACATAAGACCAGGTTGAATAATTTATCGCATTTTTGGGATTGGCGAAGTCATTGCGTCTTTTTCAAACCACATTTCTCTTACTGTTTAACTTTCCTATAAAATAATTAAAGAAATTTAGCGCAACTACCGCAATTTTAATAAAAATAGACTTAACTGGTTTTTCCCCTGTACCCTTCATATGTAATTGCAACTTCATTAAACCTCCTGGACCTTTACAGGACACGAACCAAAAATTTTAAAACGTAACGTAAACATTCTCATATGATAACGGGCATGAGTGGAAAGCCCTTAGACAAAATACTGAATAAATATTTCTTTTCAGATTCTTCGTTTTTCTTTTAAATTTGTTCAAAAAGTGTCTAAAAGTCTTCGAATAAATGTGACACAATATGACAGCTTGCTTCTATAGTTTACTACTTTGACAGATCGAAAGACAATTTATAATCCAAAAAAAAGAGTCAGTTTACATCTACACATACTTCGTTGAAGCAAAGTCGTATAACTAGAAGAAGAAACGAGGAGCAACTTCATCAGCGAAAGCTTTCGCCAAGTCCTGCTGCCTGCCCCGTCACTCCTCTTCCTTCGACACCTCCTCCGAAACAAATTGACCTAGTCGAGATTGTCCCTCACCAAGGAGTGGACCCATTTTCTGTGTCAATAAGGAATCCTAGACGTTTCTCGTTTAAAAGAGCGTACCGCACGTCTCATTGCTCAATTTTTTAGCAACGTTTTGCTTGCTGTCAAATTTTTATGTTTGTTTATGTAATAAAGTTTACAATACGTTAAGTAACCCCAAATCGTTAAATTAAAATGAAAATCTCCTTAGACGTTTCCACAAAAGAAAGCAAGCTCTGATTGTCACGTGAACATTCCCATATGATAACAGATTGGAGCGGAAAACCACTAGCCAAAATACTGACTCTTCTTCAGATAAATGACCATTAAAGTACGATAAAGTAAATAAATCAAGATAAAATACTCTTGACGTGTGAGAAATACTTCTGTTTTTAGAGCGACTTAACAAAATGCCTGGTTCTATAGGGCAGGCAACTTAAGTCACTCCAGAGACTTAATTGAACGGGACCGAAAGGGGACTCGACTAGAGTTGAGCTGCTTTCGAAAAAAAGTACAACACAGTTCCGTGGCAACAGAGGATACAAAATTAATTAACGTTCACCGAAATCTTTCTGAAAGCGGGTGTGTTTTACTAGGTTCCGAAATGTTCAAGACCATTTTGCCGTGAACAGTTTAGTTTTCTTTTTGAGTATCTTTGTTCCCTGGCGTGGATCCTGCATTGAAATGCTGTTTACGTCCTCATAAACTCCCTGGAAGCTCAACTGGAACCTGAAAGAACGTAAGTCCTCCCTATTTTACTAATTTTACTAATTTTACTAATTAATATACTCAGTTATTGTTCTTTTATTTGGGTATATTTCTGCATCTTTCATTCACTTTCTACAGCTTTTGACTCCAAGAACTTAGTCTACAGACCACTTATACCTAGAAATGCATACATGATAGGCGGCTGGATTTGTTACTTTGGTGGTTGAGTGCGAAAATATAGCGCGAAAATTAAATTTCAGCTCTTTAAAATATCGAAGGGCGGAGTTCTTGGGTTCGAAAGCTGCAGAAAGCTAATAATAATGCAAAATATTACCTAAAGTAAGAAAACTATGGCAGGATTAGACTTATCATCATGATGGCGTTAAATGTAGTAACAAAAGTATTCCTACGTGTAGTAGGTGTTTAAGGCAAGTTAAAATGGATTTATTGAAGTGGTTACTCCAATCGTGAATCAGCCCTAAAAAGGCAAGATTAACACTAACTACAGCTACACTAGAAAATTGCACTTAACCATCAGGTTAGAAGACTCTATTTCCATTCCTTCTCACAAAATAGTCTCCACGCAAGTACAGGAAACTAAAGTTAGAATTCATTTTACCGATGTCTGGCTAAACAAAGTTGAATTACATTTTCAAGATGAAACCAAGGTGGAGGCATTCTGGAAGTTAGTGCCTCCATACCTTGTTCTTAATATTTGATAGCATCTGAGGGAAGTACTGGAAGTGGAGGAATTGAGAGTCACAACACTGTCGATGAAAATGATGATATTGTTTTGAAGATATTGTAGACATCTCATGGCACGTAGAGATTGGATAGTTAACGAAGGCTTCCTCCTCCCCGCTTCTATTCGTTTGCCATTTATAAGACGACACAATTTTTCTTTCCTCACATTGTGCTCACTTTAAGGCATACTCGTCATACCTGTCAAATAAAAGTTGAATACATTTTTGCTGAATTCCTGTCAAAATGTGACAACACCAAGCGATTCACCCAAATCCCGAAATTTAGAAACTGAATGTCTGATAGTTGCCATTTTTCAGTCTACTTCTGTGCATATTCCAGACACAAGATTCATATAAAAACCAAGAGATTTATGAGATAAGAGCACGTAAAATGTGTGTACGTTTTCTATTTAAAATGATGCTATATCCATTGAGAATTTGTTACTAAGTGACACAACAATAATTCATCATACGACCTTGCCAAAATACAAGCTAATATTAAACATACAAGTAATATTAAACTCGTTTACTTTTTCTAAAAAAATACAAGAGATAAATTGTTTAGTTGGAGACATGGCGTTGTTATAATATTATCTCCTCAGAGAAGTATTTATTCTGCAATGATATAAACTAATATGTGCCACATCCAATAAAATGACGATAGGATCGTGTGAGTTTGTGGTCGACACGAACTCCACCTGTCAAGATAGGACCTGTGTCTACGCGCATCTCGAACATCTCGCACAGGATCTCCATATAAACGACCTTATTACGCCGTTTGGTCGCACCCTTTTCCCCCCACATCCCGTAAAAGTTAACCCTAATAAGTAAAATGTTTGTATTTGTAATCCGTTTCATACGGCACTGCATCCCCAGGAGTTTCGGCCTACATACAACCTACTCTATGAAATTCCATTGTTATAAACATTTTAGGCACGTGTCATCCCACCCTTTAAAGAAAATTTGCTTCACACATTGAACATTTATTTGTCTTGATAATATATTATGTATTATTCTTAAAATGTGAGTGTTATGAGCAAATAAAAAAAAAAACAAAGTACTATTGCGATCGAAAAAATGGAAGCATCTGTTTTTGTACTTTGTAATAATGGTTTTTCGAGTCACATCGACAAATAAAATAGATTTATCTTGGTGTTTTCATTTTTTCGGCTGCAATAGTGTATTTGAAATTTCATTTTGATTTATTAACGTCCATATCAACTTCCAATAATAATTAATACTTGATCCAATCACGGAGGGATATTAAGCACACGCAGTGGATTACTTTGAATTAGGAACAATACAAAACGGCGTTATTTATGACCGGACGTGTAAATGACTGCAAACTGGTTGGGTAACGCGGCTAATGTCAGTGATAATTAGGTACTGAAGGTGCGCTTAACGGCTATCGAACGTTATGGCTTCGATTTACGGTCACATTTACATGGACTGGCCCTGTATCCACTAAGTTACTGCTTTACATCGCAAGGGTTGAACCCTCGAATATTATTAAACGCTACCGAAAATTTTTCTCCTCTCAATTGAAGCTGCCACGGCCTACCCTCCGAATGTAAGCTGCTGCACAAATGAACAATTTATAAGTTGATGGAAGATGGTTACGAACAGACAAAACGTTTGCAACTTTAATAAATTCCATTCGCGGAGTTTGCCCGGATTCTTCTTTAAAATATGCAAGATTAAATTAAAAATGGATGAGTATATTTAGTTGACTTTAAGATTTAATTTCATTCAGTCACGCATTATTGGCTACAATTCGTTGTAGTAAACGGGGGAAGTACTTAGTTGCTATATTTGGCTGAACGCGTTCACTTTCGCTGTTCGACAATCAGCTTCCTGTAGGGTGGCCTTTTCTAAAATGATTGAATAGAGGAACTTTTAAAGTAAATAATCACCAACGGGGTATCAAGGGACATCGGACTCTTGTACGTACATTTACTAAAGAGAATTATCCTCATTTCTTTAAGTATGATTTAATTTTCGGAGGACTAAGTTCTTGGACTCAAAAGCCCTAGATAGTGAATTAAAAATCCAGAAAAATTTATAGGGATATTTAATAAGTAGAAGACTTAGAAACTTCTTGAACAAATTAAAAAAAAGGCGCAGAATCTGAAAAGAAATATATAAAAATTGTCACTTCTATAAAAAAGTTTGAAAACAGTAATTTCGAGTGGTGGCCAAGTTTCGACCAGCTTGTTTATGGATTATCCGGACAACTTCTAGATGAAATAACATCCGCGTTGTCCGGAGTAATTGCCATATCGTATCCTGCACGTCCTTCAAAACTAATAAAGGAACTCGGAGAGAAAAAACTTCGCAAAGTCGTACAGATATTACAGCATCGCGTATAATAGTTGTCGACCGGTTATTGCTTGCAATATTATCACGTTGACCTAGGGTGCGCCTTACCAACTTTAGTAAAGGGTGCAGATGAAGGGAGACGTACGAAACGACGTGACGTCACCTTAGTGATGGGGTAGAAGCGTGGCTGGCATATTGCGACGG
Source organism: Serrognathus titanus (assembly GCA_039766575.1). Taxonomy (NCBI): domain Eukaryota; kingdom Metazoa; phylum Arthropoda; class Insecta; order Coleoptera; family Lucanidae; genus Serrognathus; species Serrognathus titanus. The sequence continues at coordinate 14,251,674 of CM077911.1, read as the reverse complement.
ACATGATATTATTCCTTTGTTGAGATTATCAACCTTAGCTACGTTTTGTGAATATTTCTTTGGCCAGAAGTCCTCACATTTAAAAAAGTCTCCTCCTCTAAATAACTAAGCCCGACGACACACCACACGACCCAAGATTTAATTAAAAAATTCTCTCAGCAAGACCATTAAAATAGTGAATTGTTTCTAAAATGACTCGATATATTCGTTTATTAAAAAGAAATCGAATTGAATTTTCTTTCTTCACATCCGCAATGATTTAAATTAGTGTCGAATGAAACTTCTTCACTAATTATAAGCGTGGGGAACCCTCGATAAAAACAAGTAATTTAAACGAAGGTAAAGTTAACCAAGCAGACGCAGTATTCAGATGAATTGGAATTCTATTTTGCACTTTCCTTTCACCAGTAAACTTGAAATAGTGTGGATGTAATTGAATTGAACGGAGAAAAGGAAACGACCAATTACTTCGGTTAGCTAATTACAATTTCCCCGTTGGAAGTCGTGTTTACCCGGAGTTCTGGTACTTTGCAACTTTTTGTTTGCGTTCTCTGCAGAATGTTAGGTAAATAAAATGTTTTATGCAAATTAAAAATTCCCTAATTTCGGCGCGCCGGTTTCGCTCAAATTAGAATTAAATTAAAATATAGCGCCCACTTTCCTTTATCTAACTTTCATTTGCGTTTTAACCTCTGAATTGGAATTTGCTGTTTGTCGCAATTACAATTTTGTTTCCGAATGTTTTTCTCGGTATATATCTGGTTTTCAAAAAACAAAAAAAAGTCATCAACAAATCATGAGACTTCAACAATTTCATATTAAATTTATAAATGAAGCAAATTAATTGTGAGAGGTGATAAAGTTTAATCGAATTTTTCACTCGTTTTACATGATCTAATGTAAGGTTGAGAGTTACATATTTTTTGACAACTAATCGACGATATTCGTCGTATGTCTATTCGGTCCTGCTAGGCTGAGAACTATCATCATAGCCAAAAGTAGGAAGATTCCAAAAAGAAGAATCACAATGACTACTACTGCTATTGCTACTAGAATGAAGCAGAAGAGACGTAGAACTATAATAAATGCGGACTCGAGCATTTGATCTTCAGGTGAGACTCTTCTGAAATCTGTCACAAATTCAACCACGTCAAAGTCAATTGACATGTGCATGTATTGATTTCGTGCATGGAATTTGTTGGCGTATAATAAACAAACATAATCAATTCCTTATTTATTCATAGATATTGAGGTAGTTAATATAAATTAAATATATTATAATAAATACTTTAAAATCACATGCGAATCTTCATGTCACTATTTCATGAACGGTGCCTTAAAGTCTCTGTATTTCCCTATTTAAAAGCAACTATGAAATTGTCTGTGTGATTGTAGTTTCCAAAACCACGACCTCTTCCTTTTATTTCGTAACTTTTCCCTACAAATATACGTTTTAATACAAATTTAAAATAAAAATTTGTATGGAAAGCAGCAAAGAAGGAAGTCGCCAGCGATATCATCAGGAAGTTTGCTGCAAAAAAAGTTAATGTACATTATTTGTACGAGTAAGAGTTGGGATCAAAATAGGGCGAAAGTTTTTGGCGTGCAAAGCTACTTACGGTAGACTTAACAGCATTCCGTAGTAAAAGTTGGACGAGACAAACTCAATTTAACAGTAACTCGTTCTTACTCGCATACAAGATGTCCAGGCCCGATCCGTAGGTTGACAAGTGATCTGTTTTGCAAGTTAAATTCGCCGCTGGCGCCCCCTCGTCTTTTGTCTTGCGTTCGCCGTCTCTAATTTGCAATTGAAATACTATCAAATCAATTGAATATCTGCTTGTTTGTTAATTGTTGCAGCATCAGCAGCCTGTGCTATATGCGGATTGATGTTTCCGTTTTAACAGGAAGTCAACGACATGCGAAGATATAATTAATTTAATACGCAGAGGGAAAAAAATTACCACCCTTACAAGCTTGTCAGCTGTAATCAATTTCATGATTAATATGAATAATTAATTCCTTAGAAACTTTGGTACACGATTTGCTCCACGTCAACTTGACAAATAAAAAGACAAAAAAAAACTGAGAAGAAGAGACTTGATCTCTGCCCAGAAATAAAAGCTTGAAGTCAGAAGACATTAAAGACTAAAAGAAATGGCTGTGTGAAGTACAAAGACCCTAACATGATAGCTAAGAAGGAAACGAAGTGGATGAGAAGTTTAATCAATGATATGAGATTGGCCTTTAAGGTCACAGACATAGTGAAAATCGATTTCACGATGCTCCTCTGAATTTGGAACTTCTCCAAAATCGTCTTTACTATGAAAGAAAGGTTTTGGTCGTGAGTAATTTAAAAAGAACTGTGGAATGCTGAAATTCCAAGACGTGAAAAATGAAAGAAAACTAAACACTGAGACCATCCACGAAGCTTCTGGGTCAACAACAAAGGAGCCATTGGAACGCCCCAAATATTAAACTGAAAATCGATATCTTTTAATTATGTTTGGAAAGTTTCGTGGTCCTTTTTATGATGAAACTGAGGTGTTAGCCAAGTAAAATGTCTTCTAAGTTATGAACGCAATCTTGAAGGTATAAGAAGTTAGAGGCAAATGAAATACATGCGTCAGAGACGCGTAGAGATGGCGCTGATGTCAAATTTGGCTTTGATTTGAAAGTCGAGGGACGAGACAGTAATGAACAAAGTTAGAATCGATCCACGAAGCTCGAAGGACGAAATGAAATTTTTAATCATTCTAGAAAAGTGGACGAGAAAAAAAAAGAACTGTGGAATGCTGAAATTCCAAGACGTGAAAAATGAAAGAAAACTAAAGACTGAGACCATCACAAAGCTTCTGCCCCAAATATTAAACTGAAAATCGATATCTTTCAATTATGTTTGGAAAGTTTCGTGGTCCTTTTTATGATGAAACTGAGGTGTTAGCCAAGAAAAACTTCTTCTAAGTTATGAACGCAATCTTGAAGGTATAAGAAGTTAGAGGCAAAAGAAATAGAGACGCGAAGAGATGGCGCTGATGTCAAATTTGCCTTCGATTTGAAAGTCGAGGGGCGAGACAGTAATGAACAAAGTTAGAATCGATCCACGAAGCTCGAAGGACGAAATGTAATTTTTAATCATCGTAGAAAAGTGGGCGAGAGGTCTTTTTGTTTCCACGTTCACCTGACGCCGACCCTATTCAGCAAGAAAGTCCCAAAATTCTAAAAAACAGTCACCCCCCAGAACCAGAAAATTAATACCCTATTAGACGACCCTGTCTACCAACCCCAGCGATGCAATCTAACCTCACGTATAAAATGTAACGTAACGACTTCCTCTATCCCTCCAGAAACACAGAAAATCTTGATCCTCTTAACATCAGAATTCCCAGACTTAGCGGTCTTTCTAAAATCCAAAAGCCTGATACACCGTTACGTGCCACAGTCAGTGCAATCAACTCTTCAATCTAGAAAACACCCTCAGATTATTTGCAGGTAAAAATGAAACCTTGATACGTAATTCCAGCACTTCGTCCAAAAAATTCCCATGATATGCTTAGACCCTCAGAACATTCTGGTTAGCTTCGATGTAGCATCTCTGTTCGCCAAAGTGCCAATTCCCCAGACACCATCACAATCATCCAACAACTGTTCAGAGCCCATAACTAACACGAAGACTTCCTCCTCTCTTCTCAGTAGCGAGCATTTTTATGGAGGCACTCGAATAAAAAAACCCAAGTGCTGGTTCGGATATGTTGATGGCATTTTTGCAATTTGGTCACACGGTAAGGAATTCCTAGATAACTTCTTTGAATATCTAAATTTTCAACATCCTGACATTCGTTTCACTTTGGAATACGAAACCTTTCGTCGACATTTTAAGCTGCTTCCCGAATAGTACCGCAAACCGACTCATACTAATCGCTATCACATCATCATCCTTCTCAAACACAAGCAGTCATAACTCAGTAGTCAACCCTATCAGAACCGTCTTCACTTCAAAGTGAATTGAACCACGTAACAAGATCCCTACTCAATAACAAACACGATATCCAAAGATCTATTTCCCGTCATCTCTTCTCAATTCTCCGACGCCTTGGACTTGACATACCCCCAGTCGCTACGGTTTACTTACCTTACATCCACACCATAACGGATCGTTCGTTAGATTAATCGTTTTCGAGGCATGCACAACTGTTGCATAGTTTTCTTAATTTCTGAATTAAAAATGGATTCTAATAATATGAAATAACGGACATGATACTTATTTTTGGGGAAAGTAGAGGAAACAGTTAAGCAACAGCAAGGCTTTACGCAGAACATTTTGGTCTTTAGAATTTTTGTTTTTGAAAACGTATCTGGTTTCAGGAGGCACTGCTTAATGGCGAGAAATTGGGATTTGGGAAGCGTCTATTATGAAATTGTTCTGAGTAAAGCCTTGTTGCCGCAAAACTGTTTCCTCTAGGCAACAGTTGTGCATTAATATGTAATATAGCAGTTAATGTTGTCAAGACATATTTGATTTCTTTGCCAAATTTCAAATTTCTGATGTAATATGTAATCCTTCGATCTGAATATCTCGAAAACGGTTAATCTGGCGCAGATGGAACTCACAAGGGAAGTATCCCAACCCGAAAATTCAAAAAAATTTGAAACGTTGTGGGTTAGTAGTTCACCTTAGGGTAAGCACGGAGCCATTTTTTTTATCTGCCCAAAAACGCTTTAAGTGGGGGAAAGCACCCTTCGAAATTTTTGCGATTTTCGGTTTTCTGCAAATAACTCGGTAACCAGCATAGATAAAAATTTAAATTATACGGCAAAATATTTGTCTTTCAATGCTCTATCACATATGTAAAAATTTCCACCCCTTATAGTTTGAAAATCAAAACTTACCCCCTACCGCCATAATCTGAAAAGTCAAAAAAATAATTCATTGCTCTGGGTGAGTAGTCCACTTCGGGTGGAGTGCACCTAAATTTTTTTAAAACTCGGAAAAATTTTTAGGGGATGAAAACACGTCTGATAATTTCTATGATTTTGAGTACTTGGTGATCTTAATACCAGAGCGCTTAAATATTAATATTACATATCAAAGTATTAATTTAGAAGTGGTTTATGAAAGTCATATTTAAATATTAACTTCGATTACAGTTCAGAAATCTAGGCATATTTTTATCATACTACTAATCTAACGCACGTACAGGTACATATGTAATTGAAAAGGCAAACAGAGCAAAATATTTATTTAATTAACAATAAATACAAAAGGTAGTAATAAATCCAGCTGCATGTGATGAACATGAAATTCTTGGAAAAAGTGTTCGAATCATAGAAACCTATTACACCATACACAACGTATTAAAGCTAAATTTGAAAATTCAAAACTGACGGGATGATCGAATTTATTCGGTTTGTTGATAATATATCCACTTTTGTACCAACTGTAGGCAAACAAATTTATATATCATGGAGCTGAGAGTTGATTGTGTATAAGTGATTGTAATTTTAGGACATTATTTCTTGCATTTAATCTATGTCAAATTGTGCAAGAACTACTTGATCGGAAAATGCTTTTACGAAACCTTTCCAAACTCGAAAACCATATACATCCAAAGGTTGGATCATCCCTGTAGTTTTTTTGGTATTGTAAATATTTCAATATCTTTATATTCATTTGGCGGTACTTTTTGCTGTAAAGTAGCGGGGCAATGACCTGTCCACGAATCTAATAGTAAAATACTTCGCTGATTTGTGTTTGGTATAAACACATCCAAAAACCAACTTGTGAATAATTCGTTAGTTAACTTTCCAGACGATGATGATTGTTGAATGAAATAAAGACTCTTGAACGCGGGGTCCAAATCTTCCTCCTGTTTCTTTAAAGACGATATGTAAAGGAGACATAAGTTTACCTGCAGCAGAAATCAATGGAAAAATTGTATAACTGTGAGTGGTTGATTGTAGAGATTGTACTACTGCTTCGACGGTTTTAGAACTTTGGGGAGCTAAAGTGCGAGTTGAATGTAACTCTAGCTGAAATCCACCTTCATCTGCATTATATATATTCTCTACACCATAAGTTTCCATACGTTGTTGTATTTCATTTACAAAAGTGCCCGCAATTTCCTGTAGTCTTTCTGTACTGGTTCCATATGATCTGCTGATAAATTTATTAATTTTTCGTGATACAATCCTTATGTCCTTTTAAAATGCGATATCCATTTCTTTGATGCTTTAAAGTCTTTTAATTGAACACTGTCATTAGCTTCTATTGCCCATTTTCGTAAATGCATATCATTATCTATAGCTATCATTATATTGCAGTTGCGAATTTATTAAATACAAAATCTACTATTTTTAAAAGCTTTTCCCTTCGTGAACCGCCTTGTTCTAACGACTTTTCCCACCTGTACAATTGTGGAAGCGACTGGACTTTTCTAAAGTGATGGCGAACCGTAGGTAAAGATAAACGACCTCTTTTTCCGCTTTTCCAATAGTTGACAGCATCTTGTTTGTAATCAGACGTAATGGTTTCTATATTTTCTTCATCTATACAGGGTGTTTGTTCTTCCTCTATAAACTCTCTCTGATCTTCAAATCTAGGTGGTTCATCTTCATCAATATATATATATATGTATGTGGACGGTTCATATTTAAAAATTCTAAAGTAGTGTCGGTTTGCGCCTCAAAAGACGTATTTGCCATGCTTCTACTGATTAATTTGCAAAATATATCGTGTAACTCCTGCTCTTGAGATGATTGTATTATTCTTCTATTTTCATTATTAGTAAAATTGTACGTCAACATCAACAAATGAATAATGTTAATTGAATTTATTACTACCATTATGTACGATATGAAAACCCAATAGACAGAAAAACTACAAACTGCACAGATTTCCTTTTCGATCAATTTATATATAGTGGCACAGATTCGTTATCAGTCACATGATATTTTGAAGTATTAATAATTGCAAAATTAAGTTTTCTTGCCAGATGAAAATTATGAAAATTAATTAAAATTGTATAACTGGCAGTATAGAAAGTGTTAGGAAAGAGTTTATACATGTATTTCGGCCTTATTGGGCTTCATCAGAACTCTGTACCTTAAAAAATTTTGGTTTATTGAAAAATTTAGAAAAACTTACCCCTTTTTTTGAATTTCTAAAATCCCAAAACACAAGAACAGGAATCAATGATAAAAATATAAAATTCTTTTGCAAATTATACAAGGAAGCGATTGCATTCTCTAGTAAAATCACAAAAGTGACATTTTTAAAATATTTGTTTGATGTTACTAAGACAACAAATTGACAATTATAAAATTAAGTTTTCTTGCCAGATGAAAATTATGAAAATTAATTAAAATTGTATAACTGGCAGTATAGAAAGTGTTAGGAAAGAGTTTATACATGTATTTCGGCCTTATTGGGCTTCATAAACTCTTTCCTAACACTTTCTATACTGCCAGTTATACAATTTTAATTAATTTTCATAATTTTCATCTGGCAAGAAAACTTAATTTTATAATTGTCAATTTGTTGTCTTAGTAACATCAAACAAATATTTTAAAAATGTCACTTTTGTGATTTTACTAGAGAATGCAATCGCTTCCTTGTATAATTTGCAAAAGAATTTTATATTTTTATCATTGATTCCTGTTCTTGTGTTTTGGGATTTTAGAAATTCAAAAAAAGGGGTAAGTTTTTCTAAATTTTTCAATAAACCAAAATTTTTTAAGGTACAGAGTTCTGATGAAGCCCAATAAGGCCGAAATACATGTATAAACTCTTTCCTAACACTTTCTATACTGCCAGTTATACAATTTTAATTAATTTTCATTAATAATTGCGTACATGCACTTATATAAATATCTTTTATCAATTTCATTAATTAACACGCGTTTATAGATTGACAATGAGTGTATTGATTAACTTATTGATAATTTTAATTACAAAAAATAAGACAAATCACATGCAAAATAAATGAAACTTGATACTGCACAAATGACTTCAAGATACTATCATTACTTAAATCATTTTCTTGTTAATGAAATAATTTCAATGTAAATATTTTGGTGTTAATTTTTAATTAAAACCTTATCAAACTAGACAATCGTGAAAAATATGAAGCCGCACAGGAAGGTTCCGATCCAAGAACTAAAAGTCGAAGAACGTATGAGACGTGTTTTCATCCCCTAAAATTTTTTTCCGAGTTTTAAAAAAATTTAGGCGCACTCCACCCGAAGTGGACTACTCACCCAGAGCAATGAATTATTTTTTTGACTTTTCAGATTATGGCGGTAGGGGGTAAGTTTTGATTTTCAAACTATAAGGGGTAGAAATTTTGACATATGTGATAGAGCATTGAAAGACAAATATTTTGCCATATAATTTAAATTTTTATCTTTGCTGGTTACCGAGTTATTCGCAGAAAACCGAAAATCGCAAAAATTTCGAAGGGTGCTTTCCCCCACTTAAAGCGTTTTTGGGCAGATAAAAAAAATGGCTCCGTGTTTACCCTAAGGTGAACTACTAACCCACAAAGTTTCAAATTTTTTTGAATTTTCGGGTTGGGATACTTCCCTTGTCAGTTCATGTTTTGCATAATTCTATTCGAACTTTCAGTTTTTCTTTGAAAAAGCGACAATAAAAAAGTTATTTACTAAAATGATATCCTACTACCCTGGATCTACGCCACTGGTGAAGAATATTCAATTTTGCTAGCCCTGGCTGAACCCAAACTAGAAACCGCTCACCAAATCCTATTTTCTGACACAAAGCTTCTAGCCCCCTTCTCATTTTTTCATCAGTAAAATCCGTGAATCTATAGAAATTTTCAAACACCCCAATGACCTAAACCGCGATGCTGGCTTTTACCTCCATAATACCTGGAAACGTCTCATTAGCGATCCATCAACTCCCAGCAAACCAATTTCCGCTCACCATTCCAACCAATTGCCCCCATCGACCACTACAAATACCACGTCAACGGACATACCTGCTCAGTCTCAACGACTAACGAGAAGCAGCAGCAACACCACCAGCAGTAGCAACCCCGAGGAAGTTCTTCTGCAATAGAAAACGAAACGTCGGCAGTAGAAGACACCAACGTGACGCCTTCAAGTTAAATTAATGAATTTATCCCATATTTGATCAGATGATCACCTCACTGTATATCTTCACCTTAATAAGCTATGATACTTGTGTTTCTACGGAAAATTTTAATACGTAATCAAAATTAAATAACCATATACGATGTGACTTTTAATGATCGAGGGTATTTTGAATTTGGCGCCATAGTCTTTAGTGTATTTCACGTTTTAAATATGGCTGCGCTTGATAATTCTGTGTTAAATTTTAGAGTCAACATGTTTTTGATGTTTTATTTTACTATTACTATTCTTAAATCAGAAGAAAACCGACAAAGGTGATGGATTTAATCGAGTGTTGCTAACGTCATAACAATTTAGTGCGGCGGTAAATTCAAATCATCTTCAGTCATTAAAAATCACACTGTATTGTTTGTTAAATAACGACAATAAATTAAAAACAGAATAAAATCGCAAAACGATCGTGAACCACCGCTCCTATTGGTGAGTGTTTTTAATATGTTAAGCAACTGTGGGCAAGTAAATAATAAATGATTACTTCTGCTAACCGCGAATTTGTAACAATAGTTTAGAATGTTGTAAATCTTCACATGGAGACCCTGTAAATTTTTTCATGCACAAACACGTTGCAAAACGATACATTTACCTAGCAGGTGCTGCCACCTGATGTTTCCCAATTACATTATCACACGGTGCTGGCTTTAATTTATTTGAAATAGTCGACACCAATACATTGCCGCGAATAACCGAATTACGTACACTTTGCAGTTATGATAATTGAACTCCGGTTTGAATCGAAGTTGACTTCCGAACAGCCAAGTTGTTAATCATCTCAAGCGATGATGTCCACACACAGTCCTTGATGTAATCGTACAAGAATTGCGTTTGGACAATCAGAGCCTGAAACTGGCATGGAGAGAGATCTGAAATCTCCAGGTAGTAATGTGAACTGCGGCACCAGTTCGATAGGTGGCCAACAGTTAGTTATTCCGCAACGTCGCACAGGGTCCGGGAATCCGGAATAGAGTCCGGGTGTCCGCGGCAAACCGCTGCGCCCTACTGCTCCCTCTGCGACACTCTGCTCTACATGCAGCTCGTGTGATGTCATTTCGAATTGTTGGATTCAGTAGTAATTCTCTTATCGACCACCGATATTTGTTATAGGGCTTTATGTGTTTGAGTTACAATTTGCTTTTATGTTACAACGTCGGAACCACTAACGGGACAGGAATTTGATTACGGTTATGTAATCGTAGTCTCATACAGGAGAACGATTGCTTGCGGGGGACTTTTAATAAAACATACATACACAAATTGCAACACTTACATACAAAGCTCAGCTGAGCGAAGTTTACTCTTCATTTGTAGTACCTGCATTACGCATGAATAAAAAAATAGATAATTGTTTGTAACATGTACAAGCGCAACATCAAGAAACATGTTCAAAAGACCTTAAAATATTGATTCGGATTTCCTATTAACGGCGATCTTTTTTTTTATGAATTTAACGACGGAGAGAGTAAGTGTCAATCACGTTTAATTCAATTTATTTTTAATTACAACGTCGAAAGTAATTTTTAAACATAAAACAGGCCTCGTCATTTTTTTACGTTGCGTTCAGAAATTACAAACTGCTATTGGCGACGGGAAGCAAAACGTAACGAATTAAATTGAAAAAGGACGAGTGAACGGGCGGGGGGGGGGCGAGATTCTTATCCATCCGGCTCGAGATTAGAAAAAGTAGTACAGTAATGATAACATCCCGAAAATCCCTCGTAAGTGGGAAGACCTTTTTTTGATAGTAAATTAAAGTTCCTGCAATGCGGGTTCGCCCTTATAGGAGAAAGAAAGAAAGACTTTAGGTATTTGGTTTGGTTTGATTCACAAATCAAAATAATTAAGATAGGAAACTATATTATAAGGTGACGATGCGGGATTCTATTTCACTTATTTCATTAGGTTTGTTCTACTCACTGAACTGTTCTAGAACGGTTCTAACTACTATACGCGTTCCATTGAGACAAGAAAGTTCTAGAACTGTAAAGTAACGCGTTCCACTGAGGTGGATATAACTAGTTCAGAACTGGATCAAACGAACTAGTAGATAGAACGTATTCTATATCTGTCTTAGTTTATACTGTACCAGAACTATCAGAGAACTGTTCTGGAATTGAACGCTCAATCATCAATAATATTTTTAAAGATTTTATGAGATACTCTGTATCTTATATATTTCATTTTTTTCTTTATAAAAGCTGCTGAATGAGCCCTAAATGACCAAAATCCAGATTGCTATTGTTAAAAAAAAATTCGCTTTTGCTTTCAAAAAGTTCAAGTGATGAATACAATCTGGCCCTCAAAGTGTCAAATTAACTTTCAATAAAATTTTGAACGCGAAACAAGCCGAAAGTAGTAAAACGACGATAATTAAGAAGAAGCTGCCGGGTGTATCACGGCGCGAAGCGAAGGGCAAAGATAATATTAATTCGTCTTTTTATGTTTAATCTGCCCTTCTACATTATATTGCGCGATGATATAACTCGTGTCAGGTCCTCATTCGGCTGTCAACGAGAGGAAACTTAATTACGAAAAACACTCCGCGTTTTTACACGCCAACCACATAAACCAGCCGGCAAATCTTATGCAAAGTAATCTCCAGAGAAGTGCATAATAGCATCCCGTCGAGCGCTCCACAATAAACATCCCTTACAACAAAAAAATCGCGAGAAGAAAAAGCCGCAAGCAATATTTTGGTGATCTATTTAGGAATACCAAGATTGCGATGCTCCAACAGAAACACACGTAAACGTAATTAAATTTAAACGTACTTAACGAGTTGCTCTCGTCACTTACGCTAAGTAATTCGTCTTGGATTTTAAACTGTCTTGACAACTCCCTCGGGTACCTTAGACTTACAATTTCATCATAATTTCACACCCAAAAACTTTGTCTGGCACGCGAATTAGAATTTATCGCCTTGAGGGCTGCGTAACTTAAGTTTTAAATATAAAAGAAATAAGGAAAATCGACATGTCCAGGAAAATTGGATTGCAACAGAAAGAGTCGAAGTAGTAATATTACAGCGGAACATCCGATGAATGTATGCATTTTCTTTGCTAGCGTGTAAGAAATTATCTGGGCGATTGTAATTCTCTAAATCATACGTTTTCTTGGACTAATAAAATAAGGACTGCTAATTGCTCTGGGAATAGATTTTCAAATGCGCACTGATTGTGTTCAAGTATGTACTTATCTCAGTCCTAATTTTATTTTTCGAATTTGTTACAACTATATTAAACAAAAGATCATGCTCCATAACATGCAGATGAAGACAAACGCGTGCATCAAATTTCGCACGATTGATTCGATACGGTTCATTCATCGCACACCAATAATTAGCATATCAAAGCGTCTCATTCGGGCCGCCGTAGAATTACATACGCAATAATTGACTTGCCAGACTAATAAATTGACCGCTTGTGTTTGTCCACAAGCCAGGAAAATGCCATTAATTCATCAGCGAAATCGATAAACCTTCTCTCGGGGAGAGAAAAAAAATTCGCGCGATGAATATTGTATCGGCTTACGTCTGTTTTTGTACAACATCCGAATAAAGGACTGACAGGTTTTAATGAAGTTACTTATTAATTAAGTTGCTAATTAGGGGCTTGTTTTTGAAAAGATTTGTTTTGAATTTTATATGATCGATTCGGGGGGTGAGTTTAATGTGAGCGGCAAACAAAAAAAATCTACTCTTTCCGCCTTTAAAAATATATATGTATGAGGATGCGTGCGTGGGATGTAATAGTGAATTAAAAATCTCTTGATGTTTTGTACTTAGTTCTTATATGACGTTTCCGAACATGATTAAGTTCATCCCTAGTACTATTGTGGGAGATATTTACGAAGGCGAACGAGGAGGAAGAATGTATCCATTGAATGAAAGTTACATTCAACAACGCCCCACGCACCGTAACAATCAAATTAAAATTGAAATCATTACGAAAGTTATTCGTTAAAATCATCTGTGCAGGGTATTACTGAACCTGCATCACTTATTAAAATCGGAAATAGAACGCAAGACGTATTCTTGGAAAACTAGGGCTAACGGTGAAAGAAGGCATCATCAACCGAGCGGCATTAGAGGACTTCAATTGTGTTTGAAGATTTAAAGAAAGCTGAATATGTACACTATTTCTGTAAGAAACAGAAATTCTGTACAGAATTTTTTTTAAATTTTAAACAAACGAGTCTGTATCTGAACTTAAACAAAGGGATCGACTTTTCCGTTCAAGTCGGAAAGGAAGTATTAAGTTACCCAGATAAATTCAAAACATGATTTAAGACAAGCCTTGTTTTCTAGCATATCACGGTCGGCACCAATCTGAATATCCTTAAATCGGCAAGTTAAGGAAATTCTGCTTTTTCAGCAAGTAGAGACGACTTATGATTCGTTGCATGGGCGAAGGCAACTTCTTACTCATAGCGTTTTAATTCGCCTGCACCGGTTGCACTCAGTGTATTTGCATCTTATTTTCACCTCATGTAATAATACGAGATGAAGATATTCTGAGTGCGCACTAGTGTGATCAAATGAAAACACTAGTAGAAGTAGTGTACCTTAGAGTGGAAGGCAAGATTAAACAAATACATGATATGTGTGATTTAATTTGATGTAAAATCTGCTTAAATTACATTTGTCACTGCGATGTTATTGAACGGTCTCGCCTCTGCACTGTCTGCTTGGTCTATTCTGTATAAAAAGTTTTCGTTTGAGTACATATTTTGTACAGTAAATTTCCTTTATTTTCTCTCTATAGTTTGCTTAACGTGATTATATCGAGAAAATTAATATTACCATTATTATTATTATTATTTTTATTATTTTTCTCAGTAATATGTTATTTTTATTCAAACATTTGATCAATTAATAAATCTACAATATTATGAACTTTGGTAATTTAAAAGTGGCACACGTGAATATTCGTTCTTTAATGCCTAAAATATCTCTGATAAGAGAATATATTCAAAAAGAAGATTGTGATATTTTTGCAATTAGTGAGACTTGGTTGAGCTCTGATGTACCTGATTATGCAATTCGAATTAATAATTATACCTTATTTCGTAAAAATCGGGGCGCTCTTGGAGGAGGGGTGTGTGTATACATACGTAATTTATTTAACTGCCAAAAATTAAAACTACCTACACCTACTGAACAAATATGGGTTAATGTGAAAATTCGACAAATATCAATTGCAATTGGGGCGGTTTACAAATCACCAACTGTCAATTATAAATTTTTCTGCGATGAATTTGAAAAATGTTATACTGAATTACATTCTGCATATGATTTTGTCATTGCTCTGGGTGATCTTAATATAAATTTAGTTAAGTATAATAATCCCGATGTATTTTACTTCAATAATATGATCCAATCACTCAATATATCCCAAATAATTACTGACCCTACCAGAAAAGCAGAAAACAGCGAATCTCTCTTAGATCTAATTATGGTATCAGATGCTGATTTTGTTTTAGAATCGGGTGTTGGAGGAGATGCATTTGCAGATCATGAGATTATTCACTGTACTTTAAAAATAGTTGCAGGAAATCATTATCCCATATTCAAAACTATTCGTAGTTTCAAACACTTTCATTATGAACTATTTATTAAAGATATGCAAACTATCCCATGGCAGCACGTATTTATTATTGAAAACATTGATGATAAAGTTGAATTTTTAACTAATAATATACTTAATCTCTTCAATAAACATGCACCTTTAAGATTAGTTAAAATTACGAAAAAACCTGCTCCATGGTTAACGGACAATGTACAGTTTCAGCGGAAAGAAATGAAAGTCTGGAAAGGGTAAGCGGCCACCCGACTTCGCCCGACCGAGAGATAAACGCCGTAGCTCCGCCCGTTGAAATTTCTTGGAAATATCTACCTACCCTCAACTGCAGGCATTGCTAATATTACGATACGTAATTATTAAATGTAATTGGCCGACATCAATGAACTTCTTATTAGCAAGAAGTATTATGCATTCTAAATATTATTAATGAAAATATTTGTCTTATTCATAATTAATCTTTAGGAAATAATAATTATTTGATGCTCTTTCATAAAACGAAATAAAGGTATAATAAAATAGAATAGTTATTGCGGAACAAAATTATTAAATCTAACTGACACAGAAAGAAAAGACTTTTAATAAACAAATATTGTAATTACAAATTAAAACAGAAAACAATAATCCAATTATATTGAAGGCGTCTCGGTGTCCATCGTCTATGGTTGGAATAAAATTCGAACAGAAAATAAAAATGCTAAATATTCTTCTAATACGAAATCGGAATAATTAAATCCGATTTATAATTAAACGGAATGTGATTACAGCCCACAAAATTATTCTGAAAGATTTAGTCCAATTTTATTTGAATCGCATTAAAGAACACGTGTTTCTTTATATTCTTAGTATTCTGCTAATCTGAACTTCAGAGCTATATAAACTTCGATTGTTTAAACATTGATTATTTGCCTTTGTGCCTCACCAAGAAAGTTGAACGAGCAGCAAATGAGTTTTAGTCAGTTTTATTTTTGATTTTCTGTTTGAGTTGTAATGCAATAGTTTTTATTATTATTATTATTGTTTTTTATTTAAACTTTGCTTAAGTTTTTGCTTTAATATTGTTAATTAATTACGTACGTCTTATTATGCAATTAAGAGACAAAGCGTTGGCAAAGTATAGGAAAGCAAAATCTGAACAATCATGGAGTTATTATAAACAATTACGCAATTATGCTACCAGTATGATTAAAGCCGAAAAAACGGCTTATTTTGATTTTACTATACGTCAAATTTCACCAAAAACTATGTGGAAAAAACTAAAAAATTTAGAAATAACTCAAACTAAAAATGTAAATTTACCTCACCAACTATGTAATGCTACTGACATTAATAATTTCTTTGTAGATGGTACACCTACTGTTGCTGCTGATTTAAATATGAAGCACTTATATGCCACTTCCAGCTTTAACCTTAATTATGACAAATTGTCTTTTAAAACAGTTGATGAAACTGAAATAGGAAAGACATAACCCAGATAAAAAGCAATGCTAGTGGCCATGATTTTATAACTATCGATATGATCAAACTCTGTAGTCCAATCATTTTGCCCTATATAACGCATGTCATTAATACTTGTATTGTGAAAGACGCCTTCCCTGCTCTGTGGAAAATTGCTGCTGTGACCCCTGTGCCAAAAACTTCTAATCCTTTATCATTTAAAGAGCCTCGCCCTATTAGCGTACTTCCAGTTCTATCTAAGTTGTTAGAAAAAGTTATTAGTGTTCAACTTCAAAAATACTTAGATAAAAATAATATTATACCAGACTGTCAATCTGGATTTAGAAAAGGTCACAGTTGTGAAACTGCCCTGTTAAATGTGACTGATTCTCTGCTGTCCGGTACAGATAAAGGAATGGTCTCTGTCTTGGCCCTACTGGATTTTAGCAAGGCCTTCGACACAATTGATCATGAATTAATGCTAGCTATTCTATCGTTCATCGGATTGTCACACTCTGGAGTTACGTTAATAAGGAATTATCTAGTTAACAGGGTTCAATACGTACGTTTAAATAATTCTGTCTCTACAAAGCGACTAGTATCGCGAGGTGTCCCACAAGGTTCGATATTAGGACCCCTTCTGTTCTGTGTATATACATCCTCCTTTTATAAATATATCAAAACCTGCAAATTTCAAGCATACGCTGACGACACTCAAATATATCATTCATTTTACATAAATAATTATAACACTGAACTTGCGCGTATAAATGATGACCTAAATGCCCTCGAAACAATATCAGCTCAGCATTCACTGATTTTAAATCCATCGAAATCTGTTCTATTACTGATGGGCAGTAAGAAAAATGTTAACTTCATTCGGAAGCATATTTCCTTATCTATAAATGGCATCAATATTCCTATAAAGGAGAGAGCTAAAAACCTGGGACTTCTAATTGATAATTCATTTTGCTATAACTACCAAATAACTGAATATATAAAGAAAGCATACATAAATCTTAAACTAATTTATCCCCACAGACATTGTCTCTCAATTCAAGCTAAGAAAATACTTTGTGAAACGCTGGTGTTATCCCATTTTTCTTATTGTTCGTCTGTTTATGATCCTTGCTTAACTGTTGATACTAGTGCTCGTATACAAAGAGTTCAAAATTCTTGTTTGCGGTTAATATTTGGAATAAGAAAATACGATCATATCTCGAATAAGCTAAGTAATATAGGTTGGTTAAATATGAAGGACTACAGATTGTTAAGAAAAACTTGCCTGTTTTATAAAATACTTACTTATAAGCAACCTTCATATTTATATAATAAAATCACATTTAGAACGGATGTGCATGCACTTAATTTAATATACAAAGGTATGCTCACACCTCCTATTCATCGAACAGCTTTGTACCAAAGATCTTACTCCTTTCAAGTTGCAAAAATTCTCAATAATCGCCCTTTAAATTTTAAAAAGCTTTCTCTTAGTTGTTTTAAATCACAATATAAAAGAAACCTGTTCAATTGTTAATTTATTTCCAAAGTTCACGAGTGCCATTACCATCTATTCTTATGTTAATATTATAATTAAATTGATTTAATTTTCACTACTGATCACCATATCTATTAGATATACAAATAAACACAGACTTAGATGTAGTTTAGGTTAATGTAACTTAGTTTTAGGCATTTGAATTCATTTATGTACTTAGTTATTTAAGTTCCTTATATTCAAGGCTTAAAGGAAGAGCAAGGGCAGCATAAAAGCTGCTGATTTGATTTACGCCTTGTGATTTACCTATAACAGTTTTTATAATGTTTTTGATTGGAGTAAGTTTTCTAATTAGCTGTTCTTTCTGTTCTTATAAAGCTGCTTATGTTATGGGTAATAAAGACATTTATTATTATTATTATTATTATTGAGCTTCGCGCGGGACAGAAATATTTAAATTTGATTGATACTTTGTGATGTCAGCCATACACTTATAAGACCTGATGAACAATGTTTTAAATACTGCAGTTTGGGGAGAGAAACCATTTCCGTCTTGTCTCTGCGCGTTTAATTCTCGTCACGAATGTTTCTCAAATCAGTTTTCGTGAAAAATCAACTAATTCTCCCTTCAATTTGTATTATGTAGTAAAGAAAATAATAAACCTAAGTAAGTAGTAAGCCAAAAGTCTTCGAAATTCAAAATTAAAGTGTCTCAAAAATTTTGGATTAGTGAGCTAAAATCTATTTATTTGTTACGTGGAAAGTTTCAATCCTTATTGCGGCTGGCATCACTACGAATATCCTTAAATCGGCAAGTTAAGAAAATTGTACTTCTTCAGCAAGTGGGGACGAGTTATGCGTGGATTGGTTTTTGTATTACAACCTACGTTAATTTTCTTTGAATTTTTCGATCTTATTTCTGTAAAAGTTTATATAAGTTTTAATTGATTATAAACATTTTCTAAAAAGTTCAGCATTTTATTGAATAATAGAATTCGTAAGACATAAGAAAGAGAGAAGAATAGGTGGAAATTGTACAGAAGCGATACGGTAAGGACCAAAATTTCATTCCATATAAAAAAGGGCTGATTGCGGTTCCTGGCTAAAACTTAATTCGGAAACGCACAAACAAAGGAATCGCGTCTTGGATCAAACCATAAAAAAATGTGGCAAAAAGAGTGAGAAAGATGGAATGGAAATTGTTGTTTATTCAGTATAGCTTTTGTGCTACTTCACGCATCAACTGGATGTTATCTATACCGATTTTGAAAAAGTATTTGACCGTGTAGATCATCATCTTTTACTTCAAAAATTACTACAAATGGGTTTTTCTCCTAATCTTGTCGCTCTACTTAAGTCGTACTTATTGAATAAAAAATCTTTTGTGGTTATTAATTCTTTTAAATCAACTCCTTATGTACCTTCATCAGGAGTACCACAAGGTTCAAACTTGGGTCCGTTATTGTTTTTGATTTTTATTAACGATTTGCCGGAAATAATTACAAGTGAGATGTTGTTATTTTCTGATGATGCAAAAATTTTCAAGTGCATTAAAAATGATATTGACTGCAAGCTCTTACAACAGCAGCTTGTTAACTTGGAAAACTGGTGCAAAGCCAATAGACTGAATATAAATGTAGACAAATGTAAAGTCGTTTCTTACACTAGTTCTGTTCAATTATAAACTACTGTCATCTTCAATCAAAAGAGACGCGAGCTTTAAGGACTTGGGCGTAACTTTTGATCATAAATTCACTTTCGAGTCACATGTTAGACATACTATTAATAGAGGCCTAAAAATGCTTGGCTTTATAATACGAAATTATCGCGAATTTACCAATTTAGATACTTTTGAGGTACTTTATTTTGGTTTGATGAGATCGGTCTTAGAATACGCCTCTTTAGTTTGGTTTCCGTATTATGGTTATCAAAAGCAATTAGTTGTAAATGTTCAAAGCAGATTCTTAAAATATATATTTTTTAAAAAAAACCAACGTACACTCTTCATTCATGCCTTATTCTGAATTGCTGCGATTATTCACTTATGATGGTCTGGAAACATAAAGTATCATATTATCATTGACAAATATGTATAACTATTAAATAATAAAATTTTTGATGATTTTTTTGTTATCACAAATTAATTTTAGAATACCTTTAAATGTCCCCGAGCGCGCACAAATCTGTTAAAACGACAAATTATTACAATGTAATTTAGGAGAAAATTGATATCAATATCTGTTCTCTTAATCAATTGAAGGATGTTGCTCTGCGATGCATTCGTTAAGTTTTTATTGCTGAACTTTTTCGTTGAACGTACTACATAATTGGCAATGCTGTTGAGTATGAATAATAATAATGAAGTTAGAGATTTTGAACTTTTAGCTCTTGGATCATTTTGATTATTTCTCCTCAACACACAGTACATAAAAAGGATATGCTTTTATTTATTTAATTGTGTACTTTGAATCTTATTGTTACGAGAACCTTCGGACTACAAGTGCACAGATTCTTGAATAAACCGCCATAGGTTATGAGAAAAATGTTAAAAAAATTCCTTGGGAAAATTTATGTTTAATTAAAACTGACCGCAAAAAGCACATTACGCCAATGTGTATGGAGTTCGTCGCAATCGTAAGTTTTATAATATCGTGGTTTCGTACATTTTATTGCATTTAGTATCAAGAGAAGTAATAGTTAATAGTGTTTTATTGTGGTTGTCGTACTATGAAATAAATAAAAAAAATAATTGTGATTAGTGATTTTAAAATTCCGGTTTCACCTGTCAAAGCAGATGCTCAAACTGAAGACCATTATTATCAATGTAAAAGTAAAGTAAAAGCAAAGTTTATTATATTTCAAAACAAACTGTACAATAATTAAACTTAGACTAAAGTACAGGTTTGAAAACGTCAGTGCAGTACAGAAATAGCAAAAGAATTTTTAAGCATTGTAATAATCCAATATCGCATAAGGCTCAATATTTATTAACAGGTTGAAAACGTTTCGTTTAAATTCCCTAGGATATTTTATAGTTCTAATATTTCTGGGCAGTTTATTGTATAGCTTCATACAGCTATAGAGGGCACTATTCTCGAATTTTGTTAAGATATGTGGAGGATATAAAAAGCAGTCGATGTTCCGTGTATTATATTTGTTAATATTCTTATTTTCAAAATTCGTGAATAATTGCCTGTTTTTCTGCAAAAAGATATCTACATTTGTAGATATATATGCCATGAACAGTTAGCATGCGATTTTGTTTGAAAATTCCCTTACAAGATTCACGGCATGACAATTTATTTATAATCCGTATAGCTTTTTTTTTGTACAATAAATATTTTATTTATATTGGCGCATCTACCCCAAAAAATTATTCCATACTGAAGGTGTGAATAGAAATTAGCAAAGTAAGTAGTTCTTAAAGTTTCAGAATTGACATGGTGGCTTGGAGTACTTAAGGCAAAACAGACTGTGCTGAGTTTGTTGCATAACCAGTCAATATGGTCGATCCATGTTAGTCTATGATCCAGATGTATACTCAAGTAACGGACACTGTTCACGAGAGTTTCTTGCTTATTGTTTATAGTTATTGAGGATGGTGTTTCACAAAAATTTATGGTTTTGAACAGTACGCACTTGGTTTTTGTTTCATTTAACACGAGATTGTTTTGAGAAAACCATTCTTCCAAGTTGTACAGGCAATGTTGGCCGTGTTTTGGAATATCAACAAACGTGTTCCCCTTTATTAAGACACAGGTGTCGTCTGCGTAATTAAAAACAGTACAGTTGCTGCTTTGTGTTCTTTCTGGCAAACCATTCATGTATAATACGAACAACAGTGGTCCTAGGACGCTTCCCTGAAGTACTCCTCTGGTGATTTCATTCGAACTTGATTGCGATGTTTCAGTTTTGGACTTAAGAACCACCAATTGATGCCTGCAAGTAAGATAAGATAGTATCCAGTCAAAGGCCAGTCCACGGATACCATATTGATGTAATTTTGTAAGTAAGATGTTATGGTCAAGCGTATCAAAAGCCTTACTTAGGTCTAAAAATAAACCGCAGGCAAGACTTCCTTCTTCCCAACTGTTAAAGATGTAATTTGTAAAGTCAAAGAGGGCAGTTTCGATGGTTTTCCTTTTTAAGAAACCGTGTTGCCTAGTGTTCCATAGATTGCACTTTGAAATAAATTCGTATATCCTAACATACATGAATTATTCGAAGACTTTCGCGAAAGAAGGTAGCAAACTAATCGGTCTGTAATTCGCTAGTTCTGCAGGGTTTCCTTTTTTAATATTGGTATGATAATTGCAGTTTTTAGACTAGTAGGAAAGATACCAGCCAGCAAAGTGGCGTTTATTATGTTTGTTAGAGGTTTTATAATAACAAGAATAGATTTCTTCGACAAAAATAGCGGAAAGTTGTCAAGACCTAAGCTTTTCTTGCTTTTAAATTTATGTACTATTTCTAAAATTTCCTCTTCAGTAACCGGGCGAAGGAATAGAGTTTTAGTGTTTAAAGAGATGTTGCTTACATTTGAGACTGGTTTAGATGTCTTACTGTCGAGTAAATTCTGCGCACACGAAATGAAGTATTTATTTAAAATCATCTGCTGATAAATTTTCAAATTGATTTTCGTTGGTATTTGTTCCGAGACAGGAGGACACAATGGACCACATGGTTCTTGCTTTGTTATCAGAGCGGGAGATTAAATTTTCGTAATGCTTGGATCTTTCTTGTTTAAGTAGTAAATTGTATCGAATTTTCATTTTTTTATAATTATCTTTAGCTGTAGGGTTGAAATGTTTCAGAATATAGAGTAAATCCAGTTCTTTCTGACACTGTAAGATTTCAGGAGTAACGATGATTTTCTTTGGTTTTGTTTTGGTTCGTTTTTCAGTAAGAGGAAAGTGAAAGTTGAAATGTACTGAAAAAATATCCCATTTTCTGTTTACATCAGAACATTCATCAATTTCATTCCAATCCGTAGATTTTAAATCATTCAGATAGTTAGTGATGTTTGCTTGGCTATAGTTGCGTACGTAAGTTTTTCCCTTCTGCTGTATTTTCTGGGCGTTTTTAAAGTATGCAAGCTATAGCCTGTTTTCTCAAGTTTTCCCTCACATGTTCGAAAACATCAGGTATATTTCGAATTACTTCAGCAGCATGTTGGAGACGTTCGTGCAATTTCTGTTCAGTATGCACTGGGGTAGAATAGACAAGTGATTTCCATTTGTACGCCTTTATCAATATTGTCGTAAATATTTTAAAGCTCTTCTTTCAGCTGGTTACATTGAATTCCGTTGAAGATCAAGTTCGCCCGATTTCTCGCCGCAACAGCCATAAAACGATAAAACATTTGTGACTGTATTTATTTTCACTACTTTAGCTGCTGGTTCTTAACCAGTGAAGTATATATTTGGGCAAAATTTTTGATTAATTATTTGTCGAGAACTGAAGAACGTAATATTTTTTTACCAGTTTAACTATAATCTGTGGTTTCTATTCTTCTACGGATTATTATTTGGCGGTCTATTGAAGAATCACCCTGTATATGTATACACAGGGGATAAAAACAGCCTTTTACCTGCTATTTTGAAAACTGCTACCTCCAACTGCTCGCCCCTTCTGCCAGTTAGTTAGGCAACCATACCTACACATTTGAAACGTAGCCTCTGCGTAAAATTAAATGGGAAATGGACCCCAAACTCCCATACCTTATCTAATTAGATGAAAAAATTGATACTTCATTTGCAGTTAATTTTATAAATTCTATTAAAACCTGTATTCTTTTTTGCATAGGAAAATAAACGGTTTCAAACTTGATGATAAAACAACACAATTGTGGTTACAGTGTACTTAATACCATGAATATTTAAAATTCCATCAAGTTTGAACGACGTCAATAAACTGTAAACGTTTCAACGTTCACACACAGATCCTATTTCAATTTCTGTTGTAATATTCAATCAACGCTGGTATTACGTTTAATTACAGTTAAATGTGTAAATTCGACAGTTAGATCGTTAAACCGGTCGGCGAGCACATTTTATTATTGAGTTAATGCTGTTACGAAATAACCAAACGAACTGCAATAAACAAATGCGCCAATGTATCACAGAAGTGCGCGGTGGAGTTTTTTTAACGATTAATAAATAAATTAGTTTTTTTGTGAATAGTTTGATTAAATCGTTCAAAACGAGGCACGTGCACCGCTCATTTCCTTAAGTTGCGCATAATGTAATTTTCTACTTTAACGTTCATTATACTTAGCGTGAATGTTGGCGCAGGCTTAGGAAATAATTGCCACATTTAGTGCTTCGTATACGTATTATAATTTTCAAGAAGTTGACAGCCACCTCGTGTTCCAGGCGTATGTCAAGCTTACGCAACCAGCGTAACAATCATTAACGTTTGTTGCAAAACTTGGTAAGCGCATTCGAGATGTCTCGGCGAAAAGTTTAGAGGAGGCCCTCGTATCGAAACTCTAAGCCGGTTAATGTTATTATTGACTTTGGATTTACGAAGCGTGGATAATGGATGATACGGTTCCTTCAAGCAGGCTGCGACTACTTCGGCGCTCTTTCTTTTAAACTATGCTTGATGAATGTTGTAGTTGTTATCCTCGTATTGCCTTCAACTTAACTTTATTCCGCCAAACATTTTATTGAATTTCTTCTTTGCCCGACGACGTCGAGGATATTGTACTTCTACAAAAGAACTTCGAGGAAAAGAAACAGGGAGAGAGTTCGGTTTGTATTTTAAATGTTTAAAGCGCCCCAAGGAGACACTATGATTTGATTTTTATTAAAAGAAGAAAGAAAGAAACTCAACGTCTATACATACATGCTGAGTGATGAGGTACTTAAGAATTTTTTGTCTGTTTCATGATACTGAAATACTTCACAATCTAATACTGTTTGCAGTTCTACCATAAAATTATTGCATATCTACAGGGCATGTTTATACATACACGACCTTTTAATTGATTACATTTATCAATCTAAACAAGTCGGATACTAAACTTCTGTGTTTATAATGAGACTTAGAACTCAGCTATTGTGTACCCAAAGACTAACAAAACTTTACTCGGTAAGTGTAATCTTAAAATTAAATACGTTAATCAAATTCAAAGTTTCAACTTAATTGGTTTAAAGGTTACACAGTTCAAAAGTAAATAGAAGACGAAGTGATAATGTAAATGGAATTTGGGAGAGATAATTTAAGAGTGTAAATATAGCAGAATTTGTAACGGGACCGGCGTAACCGCACAAGTGCTGTGACCGCAGTAAATCAGGCCTGACCATGCATTATCGACGCAATCTGTGCAATTGCAGTTACATTAACTCACGATGTGTCCGTCGATATCAGGCCCATAATTAGCGATGACCGCAGCTGTAAAACATCCAACATAAATATCGGTGATAACGCGGGGTCCACCCTATCTCTGAGGTGTGTGCCGCCCATTAAGATAGAAACAAAAACCAACGTTTTGATTCACCTTGTATAAGAGTCAACATTAGTTATTTAATAAAACACCTTATAACTGGGGCGGTTCGTTATTCAGAGCACGTTTGTTAGTCAATATGGTCGTTATCCAAACCTTGCTTTTGAATTGTTTTTCTGCAATAATTTAATTTTGGACTGCCGATGAGTTCATTTCAATTGCGGGTCCCTCCCATGCATTGATACAAGAGTTGGTTTTCCCCATTAAACATATTAAACATAATCAAATAATGCCAAGGTGACTGTTGGAATACACGAAATACATTGGATCTATAATTCTAAAATTATGGAGATAGCTGGGCGTAATTTGGGTTATCGGCTACATACAACGTACCAGCCTTTCATTGTACTTGTTCTTCGAGAAGCAAAAGATCGTTTGGTTTGAACGAACGCATGAACGCACAATGCCGGCTCCTCCACCAAATTTACTTTATACTTATTCCTATATTCCAAAGATTCTTTATGGTATCCCCTTAAAGGTCAATGAACCTTTTGTTATAAAAATTAGTCGCGTTCGTACATCTAAGGTGCTCTCCAATTACATATAAGAGCTACTCCGGATCTGCTTCGAGCTGTTCTGAGAGCTATTGGAACACATTGAATCAGCTCCGGAGTAGCTCATATGTGTAACCGGAAGACGTTTCTAGTTTCTTCTGATTTGGTCATAGCAGCAATTTTCGAAATTTTGGAACCTATTCCCATTCTAATGGCAAGTACGAGGGGAAGGTGTGCAACCCTGCTTCGCCTACACCAGGTAAGGTTGGTTGGTACCAGCCAATCATAAAGAATAACCTGAGAAGACGACTTGAATTACCTGGTCAAAGAACGAACGAGGAATTAACAATGGCACATACCTAAGAAAGAAGTTGTAGAGGAAAATCTAGAAGGTAGCTTATAGAGAAGCTGCCACCTAAATAGCTTAGTGGTCAAAGTACCTTGTTCAATAATACAAGGATACTTGCTTCAATTACCACGCAAAGCAATTTGAAGATTAAAAAAAAGGGACATGCATATGAGACCAATTATTTCGAACGTTATAAACAAATGGATGAAAACTGATGGAAGATGGCAGCAGACCATTGGCTACCGAAACATCAGACTGCAACAATTTAAGTACTAATCCAAGTTTGTGAGCAGTTGCCCAAAAGAGTTTTATGACTTCAAAACTCGTACCTGTTTTTTTTTCGTTTTTTTTTAACGATTTCCATCACCTTTACTTGAAGTTCTCGACAATAAAATCGTCACTGCCTACATAGGCATAATAAACATTTATTATGAAGAAGAGTTTTCAAAGATAAAAGCAAATAACAAGCTGGTAACGGAAGAGAAGCTTCAGCACAACGAGGTAAGAACCCCTCCTCTCTTCTTGAATTTTGGACTGTTCTTCCTCAGGCTCTTAATGACTATGATCATTCTCTAGTCCATGTGTTTTCAAACCTTATTTTTCCTCTGACTGAAATCCTTCTTTGTCGTAGGCTTTGTGGGCTGAAAAGTATTATAATATCCCACTAGATGGTACCATCTTGTAAACAGAATTGACTATAATCGTTGTTCCCTTGGACGTTTCATATACCCATATTTGTCGATAATCTGGGAGCTAAGATCTTAGCGATTCTGAATTCGAATATTATCCACCATTTTCGTCATACCAGATGAAAACATGGACTCGAATTCGCAACGGCATTTCTAAGTTCCTTTCCTCGTTGCTTGCCTCATTTTAAAGGGGGAACATGCGATTTTAAGACTATATCGCGTCATAGTCTTTCGATTAGACCTTTCTCTTAGGAAAATAACGTTTGTGATGAAACCTTATTGGTTTTCAAGGTTTCACCCACATCAAAGGTCTTTTGAACTTTTGTTTTCGATGAGGTTTATTCATTGATACGTGACTTACGAATTTTGGCCAAATTGGTAGGAGCTTTCTGTTTATTTAGGTTAGATTTAATCTTCGTTGACTCTTAACAGAAATCTTCCATTTTTTTGATTCTACTACTAATTCTACCATAATAAAATTTCCAAAATTATTACGTGACAAGATCAACGAAAGTTATTTGATGAGGCAATTGAATCCACGGAATAGAATTTCTAAATTCAAATTGCTGCAATTGCGTTTTAAATTTCCCGTCAGAAAATAAATCCCCGGAATAAAATATTGATTTTATATGGTTCTAATCTGAACTGGCGCTCGTAGTTCGCGATCTACATTTCATAGGAGCGTCGAAAAAGTACCGATACTAAACAAGTAGATTGCTCATTTCAGGCGCTGCCAAATGGAAAAACGAATAAAACGGGAACGACGCCGCGTCGATGAGAGGAAAATGTACGTTTTAGAGGACGGAATGAAATCGGATGGAAGGTGCAAAGGCGAACGAAGATGGGGAACGTCGAACGGCGGAACAAGATAGAGACGTCGAGTCGTTGCCAAGCATCCACACAGTGCCAATTCAAGAAAATAAAACACCCGGAAAAAACTAAATTGAAATTTCTTTACAAGAATGTGAATTAATACGGAGTTGTTAGACTGATGCTGTTGGTACTGGCAACATCGAGCACAAATTGAATGGGGTGGAATCGACATAGGACGATCCTGCCTAAATAAAACGCGTTCTTCGAGTGGTTCATTCATTAACTCAATCAAATTTAAAGCCGAGTGATTTAAACGCAAAAGAATATTACGTGACTTTATGTCTGAGACTAATACCACCGATTCAAGTCCATCTAAATTAAAAGTAGGTATTTTTGCACCGACAGGAAGATGAAAATTTGAATAAAATGGGAACAGTTCTTTCTTGATGTCCCCGCTGGAGCAGCAAAATATTAGAATGCACGCAAGTCACGTGATATGAATAAGAAGCATGCACAAGACCGGAATATAAAATACAAACGAAATACAGGGTTTCGAATTCGACCGTATTATAAACATCTGGGTTCGTCGAGGCGATCGCAGTGAATACAGCGGTATAAAAATAAAACGGACGATTGCAATAAAATTGAAATAACCGGAAACCGCGATTCCCGCGCGAGCGAAATGAAAACAATATTGGCGGACGCTTGAGATCTTGATCTCGGTGAAGTCCTCCCCGTCTTCAATGGTGGTTTAACAATTCAAACCTACACGCAACTGATACAAGGTTTTCAGAAGGGTGGAAAAGTGTATGTATAGCCGGGTTTTATTATTGTTATTACTTTCTTTAGTGGCGGTCTGCGTCGTAAGATCAACCTACAATTATTATCGTTATATAAAAGGGAACAGTTACCGTCCTTTTGGTTTACCGAAAATCCTCGGATTATACACGGAACAACCTTACACTCTGTTAAAACAGGGGTTGGAATAGATACGTCCAGTAAAACCACAAAAGGACCAACCTTCTTAATTTAACCGAAATATATCGAAACCAAATCCGTTTCATTTCAAAGGAATCGAAATACCTAAATAGTTCGGATTCATTTGAAGTTGAATAGTATAAGAGCCCGAGAGGGAGGACACAATATACCAGGAATAGTTTCCTTAGTTGGAGATAGTAGAGCCACGTTGAGAGTTGCGGTCGTACAAGAGATTACAATCCCAATACAGGAAGGTCAAGAAATAGTAAAAAGTATATACTATTACATGAACAAGACGACTAATGATATTTGGGGTATATGAGGCGGATCCAAAATAACTAATGGGATTTGGAAAAACTAACCTTTGAATTAGAGTTATGGAAAAGATCCACACATCACCGGAGAAGAACTTCCTTTTAACAGATAGTAGAGTCGCTTGAAAGGGTTGGGTGGTGCACGAGATTATAATCCCAATGCGGGAAGGCCATAAAGTAAATAAAATAACCTCTGAATTGAAGGTATAGAACTTTATGTATGGGTATAAGATGAATAAGGGGATGGAATATACCTATAAATCGGATGCAAGGCAGATGAGGTACTTGAGGCGAACAGGCTGGCTTGAAACTTTTCGAAAAGGCTACCAGTTGTATCTAAGTTACTGGAAATGAACCACACGTCTCTATAGAACAACGTCCATGACGACAGATAGCAGAGCCACCCTACTTGGGGTTGAATCATGCAGGATATCGTACGTCATTAATAAATCCGCTATGGGAAGATCAATGTTGGAAGGTATACACTCTCATAGGATGTAGATGTAGGTCTCATGAGTACAAAATAAGAGGGCGTGTGGGACATTTGAGGGGAAGGTATATAGTATAAAGCTAGTACATACCCTCAAAGGATGTAGTTGTAGATCTCATGAGTATAAGACACGAGGGGATGTGATATATTTGAAAGGAAAAGACTATGGTATAAAGCTTGTCGAAAACTGATGAAGAAACCAAATAGGTACGTAAAAAATCTGGACATTTTTTGAGATTATGGGAAACCTAATGGCGGAGTTTCATTCGAAATAATGAAGCACGAGTCAGTAACACCGCACGTACTAGAACACTTCTTCTTCTTATTATTCCTTAAGCATAAATCGTCTGGTGGTCCACGGGCTTGCACGTTTGCTTTCGGACCCGTAGATGCAGATGAAAAGCGTAAACATATCTTCTTCTTCTCGGATAGGAAGTAAAGCCGTAGGCTCCGTATCAATAATTTGATTGACGCGTTAAAAATTCTTACACGGGGCGGAATTCTCCTAGATTTGGTTGAATTCTTGTTGTGTTGGTCATATGACCACAGTAGTTGAGGTTTAAAGGCACGAAGCATATTCCGCAACCCATTATCTTACACATTACTAAAAGAAAATAGGGCCACGAGCCCTACTCAAACTAGACAGGGTTTGATATTATAGGAAGCTATTCACCGGACTTTACGATTTTAATAATCACCTCACTTTCTATATATGGGGCTGATGTAGAAGCTGGGATGAGGAGAACTCCTAAAAATAATCTAGTAAGCCTCGTGAGAGATCTATGCTTATCAAGCAAAAGGAACTGACGGGTCTGTGATCTTAACAAATACATCAGCAATCTAGATCTTGTAGCAAACCCCATAGGCAGAAGTTTCAGTAAGCGGGAAGAACTTCCCTACATCCGAGAAGCCACTAAGGTAAACTTACGGTGATCAGAAGGGATATTGACGTAAAATGTGATATAAGTCTTAAGAAACAATCTAGGTCTTCCCATTGAACCCAAGTGTGAATGTTGCAGAGAGGGGAAGAACTCCCTTGTACCTTATAAGCCTCGTGACGAATTTTCGCTTAACAGAATCGATACCAAACAAGAAGAATTGAGGTAAAATGAGTTTTCCTTTTGGCTTCCCGTTGGTTAACTCCAGTTGAAAGCCTCCGCGGACGTTATCCATTGATACTTCTTCCCTTCTGAGTTGAAATCGCGTTGATTTCCTTCCTTCCGTCAACGGTTCGCCAGAAAGACGCTAGACAGATGACGAAATTAGGCAATAGTTTTTGAGGCTGGAGGCGGACGACGGAATTTTTTGGGGCTAGAGGCTACAGAGTTGAAGTGATGAGTTTATTGAAAGGAGAATTCTAAATGTAACTCTTGCTTGATCTGCTCCTGCTGCAATACGAGCTCTCACCGTGACCGACAGAAGAATGAAGATCAACGTGGTTCTAGCCCGGAGGAAAGGAGTACATTCTTTTGTAGATTTGTAGATTGTTTATTAGCAATCAGATTACATTATTCTGTAGATTAATGTGATGGTTTAAGAGATAATGACATGATGAATCCTCCTGCGGTGACGAGTCCTTACTCAGTGTCGAATCTTTTATTGTTTATTGGTTCCAGTAGCGTATGTAATAAGGTACTAGGGTGACTTTCCAGAGTTTGTCATTATGTTTTATGCTCCTACGTATTTCTTGGTCACGTGTTTAACATTTGGTTTGAAATATACCCACGAATTGAAATATACCTACGAATTATCGTAGTATTCTAGTTGGTTATATTTGATTTGCTGGCACAGTCCCAAAACTCTCTTTAAAATACTCAAACCGATTTGATGATGGTACATTAGAATTTGCTTTTCCAAGGTGAAGTAGCTTAGACTTTTTCTCGATACCCCAGTTTAATTCCTTAACCTTAGATCTTGTCGCCGACGACCCGGCAATCTTGGTAACCGCGAAGACTGCTACCATGCTAGAAGAAAGAGCGCTGCTAGCGATGTCAAGGACGAAACAGTGGCTCGAGGATCGGGATCTGGAATTGGCTACGGCCAAGACCGAGATGATGATCCTCGCGGGCCCAAGAAAGATAAGACAGATTACACTAAATATCCAGAACACAGTTATAGCTTCGAGGGACTCCATAAAGTACCTCGGAGTACATCTGGACAGAGGTCTGAGGATGACCACACACGTAAAAAGGACATGCGAGAAAGGAGCGAGAACACAGATGGCGTTGGCGAGACTCATGCCGAACCTCGGCGGTCCCAGACCGAAAAGGCGAAGGGTTCTGGCGGGAGTGATCGCTTCGATCGTGTTATACGCCGCGACCTTTTGGGCGCCTGCCATGAAATTTGAACACTACGAGGGGATGCTGGAAGCCATAAACAGAAGGATGGCAATCCGCATCACATCAGCCTACAAAACGGTTCCTACCACGGCTGTACTAGCGATAGCAGCTGTCCCACCTATAAAGCTGAAGGTGGAGGAAAGAGAGCAGGAATACGCGGCGAAGAGAACGGGCACTCGATCGAGCACCGTTCCCCTCATAGAGAAGTGGCAGACCGCATGGAATGCTTACGATGGATGAGCGAAGACCTTCATAAGAGACATCGGGAGATGGTGTAATAGGAAGCACGGTGAGGTGGACTATTACATGACCTAAGCCATGACAGGACACGGAGTGTTCGTAAAGTATCTACACAAGATCGGGAAGGCACCGAACAACCAGTGCTGGTACTGCGGTGAAGAAGACACAGCAGAACACACGATCTTCCTTTGCCCGAACTGGCTGGACGTGAGGGCGGAGACGGCTCTCCGGTGGGGGACAGATCTCATGAGGGAGAACATCTCGGAGGTCCTGCTCAGCGGTCCGGAGGGCTGGGACACCGCCGCTTACATGATGCGCGGAATCATGGAAAGTAAGGCAAAGTTCGAGAAGAGTAGATAAATAACAGAACACATGGGAAATGACCTGTATGTTCGGCTCTTGACGTATACACGAGGAGCCGTGCGAATGACAAAAATAAATACCGAACAGCCGTGAAGGTTTTTGTGATTTCCAAAAACCAGCGGCTGGAGAAAAACTTAAGATAGTGCGAAGCTTCTGACGCCATGCCGAAATGCGGATTTCCAGAAGCTAGCAGCTAACATGAGGATAAGGAGTTTTAGTTGGTAGGCGCTCGGTAGTGGACTTCCAGAGAGGCATCAATCCAGCGAATCCAACACTTCCTGAGCATGGATACCCGGCACATGAATCTCTTTTGAAGATTTCTCCAAACCTCAATAAATAAGAAAAAAGATCTTGTTTTGAGAATGTTGTCTTTCCAGGTGGGTTTACTATCCATGTGCATTTCTAGATATGTGGTGCTTGTAGTTGTGGGATTTTTTTATTGTTTAAGTATAAAATGAGATACTGATCTTTTCTGAAAGAGAAATTTGCGTGCGCAGAATTTGTTTCGTTAATTTTAATTCTCTTTCCTTCATATACCCCAAATAGTTAGAGACTTCGACTGGTTCTGTGTTGGATGCGAGCATGATGGTGTTTATTTTGATGGGAGATTTACTCTGTATAGTACGTAGAATAAGGGGCCAATGATACTGCCTTGCGGAACTCTGGATTAAATGCTCTAAATGATTTGAAATTCGCTCTCCCAGGCTGGCTTCCATATCGCTGGGGATTACGGAAAAATTTAGACAAAGAGGTCGAAATTTGAAAGACTTCCATGTTTGCTGTAACAATAAGAAGTCTAAAGTAACCACCCATTGAATGAATGACCCTGAGTTAGACTAGTTCTTTCAATTTTAGTCGTTGAAGATAAAAAATGAAAAGTTTAAAACGGTGTTTACCTCAACATTAATTTTGCAATAATTAATCAACTTCATGAACGTTATGGTGGGCACCCCCCAAAAAAAAAACCATAAAACGAAAAAATTTAATAACCACATTACGCTTTGTTACCTTTCCGATGCCATTCTGGGTAATATGACAGAAAACTGTTTATTTTCCCGAATTCGCAATGAAAATTTGAATAACACCCGAATTTTTCGCGTCAGCTTGATGTACGCGATATCTAAATTTATGGATCGGCGTTTACGCATCAATTCAGAAATTTATGACTTTGTCACAATGTAAAACGAGCAAATTAAAATACCTATGTAATTCAATTTTAAGCCGATTAAAGTTAATTGTTTGCAAAAGCTCGGTTAAGCGAATTTTGGCGATAAAACCCCAAATAATTTCCATTTTTTTTTTTTTGTGTTTCAGATTCGGTACTAAAATGTCTGCGGCGGAAGCTTTTGAACTAAAACCGCGGTTGTGTTTAGTTTCTTGTGCTATTACCCAGACGGATATTGTAGTACACGTAAACAGGGATATCTGTCCCGCAGGAGTCATCTTACCTCAGTCATAATCATTACCGTAACACCGTAGTTACCTACAGGCACGCCATCTTGCTACTTAGGACCTCAACTTCCTGCTTCTTTTCTTGTGTTGTACACGCGATTGTCCGGATTTATCTAGAATAAAACAGAAACTGTTAAAATCAAAGCATTCTATTAAAGAATGTGCTTTTTTAACTATAATATACCCAAAGTAATCTGTTCGTTCGAAGAGTTAAAAAAATATTCCTCAAAAACATCAAAATGTTATTCCAATAAATTTGGATGATGCAATTGTAAACAGAGCAATGTAATGTAATAGCCAAGATGCAACTCGATGTAGGTTGTAACACGAGCCTCATTTCCAGGCGCTCATCCGTTTGAAGTAGGCATACGATGTGAGGAGCGTGACGTTAAACGCAGGTGCTCGAACATTACGAGGTCTCAAATTTTGAAAGGTACATCTACCATAATTTATTTTACAAATTAGGAAAATCAATCTAACGAATAGCGAACTTCCAAGCGGGAGGGTGGAAGCTCTAAAATATGACGCGATTATATCTTCGGCCTCGTTGCTTCACCCGCAACGCTAATATAATTTTTCAGCGTAAATATTCGAAATCCAGAAATGATATATAAAACACGCCATCGTTAGAATCGATAAGAACATTTTTACTTGACGTTAAATTAATAAAATTCTTATTATAAATCTTTATCTTAAAAGGTAGGCTTTTTCCTGTGCTTTACTTGCTATTATTTTCTGACCTAAATTAGTAACGTCGTATAGTAAATAAATAAAAAAAATTAGTACTTTGAAAGGTGTAAGCGATGCACCAATTTAGTTTTCCATAAAAGAAACACAAAGTTAAAAAAACATTTTGAATAAATGGAGGACTAAGGCTACAATCTTCTTTCACTGCTTAATATTTCTTGCTTTCTTTTCCTTGGTTTTCAATTTTTTAAATCGTTCATAACCCAACCAACCGTTTTTCCTTCGTTTTCTACTAGTTGATGGCCATGTAAGGACCCGGAAAAATGCTTAGAGAATTTATAAAATTAATTTATTTCTTATTTTATTTTAATCATTTCATTATCAGCTCTGGTTGTTCTTAGAAAGAAGCCGGATGTTCGTATCGCTTTTATGAGCTTCGGATGCGATTTCAAATCAATCCTATCAGGTTTGATTCAGCAAAAGGTAAATCACGCTACAAAGCGTCTCTGCCCTTGAATGAGCGACGTGGGTAAAAATCAGTAAAATGAGACGTTTACGCCATCTCGTATTGGAAAAGTTCCGCTTAAAAGCTACTGTGGGGACCGTCTGAATTCAAATTCTTGCTGATCTCACAGAATTTCCCTCCTCAATTTTTCAGGAGGTGACGAGCCTTTAAGTAGCTTAAGCGAGGAAGATAAGAGGAGTTCCCGGTTACCTTTTGTTTGGTCCGCGTTAAATCTCTCGTCGAAATTTTAATTTCTTTTTTCTAAGTTCGGATTTTGATTTTTTTGTTATAAATTTTCCAAAAGTTTGTCATCGGTTTCGGTCAGGAAAAGCAGAAGCTTTTCCCGCGCAGTTTTAGTGTTTTATCTAAATTAAATTCGTCGTAATCGAAATAAGTCTCGCAAAGCTAACTTTAGAGTCTATCCCCGTAATTTTGGATACGAGAAAAAATCTTTTGATTCATCGCTGGTAAGCTCAATGTAATTCTTGTCATAAAAGTTAATTAACTAAAAGCATTTTTCTGTGTGAATTATACCTCTCTCCTTCTTGTCGAATTATATATTTTTTTTGTTGTCATAAGTATTTTCAGATATTTTGTATTCTGTAATTTTCTTGATATTTGTTCTTGTTGTAGTTTCATGTGTTTTAATGGAAAATTTCGTTATGCTTGTAAAATTTTATTTTAATATATATTTAATTTGTTAAAACTATCGAATTTTATTTAAAATCTTAAAGTAGTTTTTCTAGAGAATTTCTAAAAATAATTCGAATAAGAAGCTGGAGGAGAAAGATCCAACAAACCCAAAATAAATAAGTCTGAGGGTAAAAAGGGCCAAAATTCAAATCAAGTCCAAAGAGAGCGGGAAGAACGATTGCTGGCTAACTTTTGGCTAAAACTGGAAACGCTACTAACAAAGCAGTCGCTTCTTGCGTCTCGATTTGGTTTGGAAAAGTTTTGGTTAAAAGAGTGGCAAAGTTTTAGAAAGGGAGTTCACAGAAGTCAGAATTAGAGACTTTCAATCTCTTTTAATTTTCACTGTAAAAGATTTCTATTTTAGAAATCTCGTGTTCTGGTTAAGAACTGTTTTGTTTTGACTGACTTCAAAATATAATCCACCCCTTTTTCCCCGTACTGATCAGGTGCTTACATTTTTATGAGGTGCTTGCTTTAAACCAGTCTGGTTATTTATGGTGAATATGGCCTTATCTAAGCCACCTTGCATTTCGTGAAGGGTAATCAAAACTTCTTGTATCAATTTGGAAGGCGTGGTCTTACCTGAGGATACCCCTTTCTCCCGTACTGATCAGGTTCTTACAGCCACTACCTCTATCATTCTTTCGCAGCCACTTCACTTTTTTTAATTGAGGTCGGGAAATCTTCAAAGACAGCGCCTGTAGCCAGGTCTACTCCGGAGGAGTGATGAGAAATTAGTCCAGACACCTAACAACTAAACCCCTTTCCTCTACTCCTTCAAAAAACTATCCTGGAACCGCCTACAGGCAGTAATTTGCGATAGGTAAGCCTTGTCTAAGTTGTCATCCGTCTTTTCGTCCTGTCAAGAATTGGGTGAGGTAATAATTGACCTTGTCGTGTTTCCGGTGGTGCCACCTGTCGATTTCCGGTAATAAGCGACTTGTTCCTTGGATTTTTTGCTCTGGTTCCACTTAGCTTGCCAATTATCCATTATTTCCTTGTGTTTTTTAACGGCTTCCAAACTTCTCACCCTTTAATTTGTCAATTTGTCAATCGGGACAGTCCTTGCGATTACCAAGGCACTTCGGTGGACACTGTTGTATACCCCCTGCATACTCTTAGTGCCAAGATTCTCTATAACTGAGTATTTTCCCTGTATTTACTTCATCTGCATACCTGCAGTGTGGTTGACCCCATTGCTGATCCCAAAAGGCTTCTTTTTTCCAGAGACTCCGTGAGTTCTTGGTAGCAACCTTGAGTTATTTCGGCTACATCTTAGATTTGACTGCTCCCAGATATATTATTATTTATTGCTAGAACTAAATACTTAATGGTCCATTTCGGAGCCGCCTCTGTTTTTTCAGTTACCAGCGATAGTTCATTTGTCCTTGTCTATATCTGTATCATTTCAAGAGTGTGTTTATTCCAGGTCGTCTTCTGTTGGGGAGTAGCAAAAATAGCTAAGTCGTCTGCAAAGACCAAGAGTTCGACCCCTTCTGGTGTTGTTAGTTGTAGTATATTCCATAAAGGTGGATTCAGAACCAACCCTCGGAGTACCCTGCAGGATGTGTTTATTTAGAGACCAGGTTCAACACCACTGCCTATTATTCGTTTAAGTTTAAGGAATTCGATCTTTATCAAATTATGATTTGCGGAGTTGAAGGCGTTTTTAACATCAAAGTTACTAGAGCATACAGTTTCCTGGTCTTGTAGGTTTTTAGTTTCTCTTTCAGTAACTTCCCTCGCCCGTTGTAGTGCCATTAGTTTTTCGGCCACATCCATATTTGTTCAATTAATTCGTCTTTTATTTTTATCAGGTGTTCTAATAACTTTCCAAAGGCAACCAATAAGCATATTGGCCATATTTGGTTTCTCGATGAGAACTAATTTGAAGTAATTTCCATATCTACATGTCCAAGAAATTCTCTGGAACGCAACTCCTTCTCTATCATAGTTTGCCTCCATCAACGCAAGTCAATGTTGGATGCCACCAAGATAAAGTGATCTACTCTAAGGTTTAAAATCAATCTCTTAGTGCTTTGAGCTTTCTTTCAAATCCATCCCCTTCTCCTTCGGACTTAGGTACACAGGTAGATGTTGTGCGCCACCAAAAGTAAGTGGCCTGCCATAATCGTTTACAATTTGAATATTGTTTTAGTAATCTTTAGATGTTTTGAACTTCCTCTGCGATCCAACCCCCTCTCGTTCAGATTTAGTGGCAGACGTGCTGGTGCCATCGTACCACCAAAATGAAATGGCCCATCCTAATCGTTTAAAATTTGATCATCGTTTCAGCAATGTCTTGTTAGTATCTAATAAGAGTATAAAAATATTTGTGTGCTTTCGCTCTCAACAAAGTCCACTTTAATAAAACAGCTTTTGATTTTCCCATCCTATTTAGTAACTTAATAGCCGTTACAAAGGTTTCCGTATAAAGTAGCCCCGAGAGTACTTTTATCAGGGCATTAAGCCGAGGCGCAGAAACGCCCCGGCGTCCTCCAAAGAAAATATTCCGAGCCAGAAACGCTTTAAATAGTAATCGCCGAGAGTTATCGGCAGCGCTGAAACTTTATTTACAATGACGTTCAAACATAAGTCTGCAAACAATACGTTACGTGTCGAAATACAGAGTTGTGGTAATTCTGATGGAACATTTCGCACGTTTTACGCCCAAACGACCGCCATCCGTTCGAGTTTATACGTTTGCAGCTGCAATGGCGTATAAACTGGGATTAACTGTTTCGTTGCGTTACAGTGCCCTATCTAAAATGAGTTTCGGTTTGATGATAAGTTTCGATATTTCGGACGGGTTTATGAGATATAGTTAAATGCTGGAAGGATTCAAGGTTCCAATCAATAATATATCGTAAACAGATTACAGACAGTTCGGAATGAATGATGATACAGTGAAATAAGGTTACGTATCTGTATACTATACATTGTCAGCTATTCTGCTGCACATTTTTTTTTAATTTGCTAACAAAAATGTTAGAGTTTTTTAAATTTTATTATATTAATGAGGCAAATATATCATGCATTTTTCTAAAGTACATAAACTTGCTGATTTGAAGTTCAAGTAAGGCACTTCCATTCCGGACTCTCGGTTACTTTTAAATTTGTTTTTTCTTACTTACTTTTAAAGAAGTTGTAATTTAAAAGAGGAAACAAAGCTGTGCGATAAGATAAAAAGTTTCGAAAGTGTTTAACAAGTTGCGGAATATTATTCACCCAAATGATATTTATTTTTGACTTCTCAAGTCTTTCAATTTATTGCAAATTCTAGATCTACGTCCAAAAAATATTTCGTGCAATCTGGGATCAGAAACTAACATCTTTTTGGATTTGTTGTTCATACACAGGATGGTTCACAGTGACAAAATATTCTTTTGGTTACAATAATTAAGGAAGACTAACTAACTAAGGTCCTAAGCAAATTTAAATAGAGATATTTAAGAATTCATCAGAAAAGAAAAAGTTAAACTGATGTAAAACACAAAATGTTAATTTTTTTATTAAAATCCTCCGTCAGATATTTTCTACTTCATGCTCAGCATTAACATAAAACTCCTTAGAATAACAGCTAGGCAAGGATTCACAGGATGCAACTAAATTATATAAACATAAACACCTGGCATAACCTCAACTTAATAACAACAACAAGCAGATTAGCATTTAATTAATATCCTCCTGCGCGCCCGTTCTCTGCTAGTGGCTGCGATGTACGAAACAAAATTACACGGATGGAAATTGGACCTAGTCGCCTCATTTCCGGTTCTCGTTCGAGGGCCCTTAACTTCGCAATGCGGTTACATCTCTTCCCGTCGCCTTCACTGACAGCTGCAATATGAAAATCGTACCTTATGCAAACTATCCCGCACATTAAATAGTTAAGTTCAGAGTTTAACTTTGGAATCGTCCCGATTTGCATCCGTTTTAGCACTTTTGAAAATGTTACCCATTTGATAATTATTCTGGAATTTTTATTTCAATCAAGTGATGGCACACACAAAAAGATATTGTTAAGCGTCCTTTCGAGGATTTGGGAGTTGTGTCCTTTGTAGAAAGCCTAATTCGAGGTACCTCGTACATGTCTAAACGTTATGGAGAGGAGTTTAAAAATAAAAAAGGAAACCTACTTCCTAACACACCCTTATTAACTCCGGTTCGTCAAGGATTTGCTTTGGAGGTCGAATCCTCTTGCAAAAAACGACGTTAGTCTAGTTCGAGGTACTTGGTATTTTGGAAATAAAAGTAACGTATCGTCTGTCGTCTCTCACTAGTGCGTATATTGCCTAACAGCCATGGAGAGGAGTTTAGAAGCAGAAAAGAAAAACCTACTTGTTCCTAATACATCAGGATTTGGATTGGGGTCGAAACCTTTGCAAAAAGGGTGCAAACCTGGCTCGAGGTATTCTGACAATAAAGCAAATCTTGTACCCCCTCCCTCTAACAGTCATGGGCAGGAGTTTACAAACAGGAAAGAAAAACCTACTTGTTCCTAACACGCCCCTTATTATCTCCAATTCCTCAAGGATTTGCATCGGAGGTCGAAATGCTTTGCCTTTCCCTCTAACAGTCATGGGCAGGAGTTTACAAGCAGGAAAGAAAAACCTACTTCTTCCTAACACGCTCCTTATTATCTCCAACTCCTCAAACATTTGCATCGGAGGTCGAAATGCTTTGCAGAAAAGAGCGCTAATCTGGCACTTGGATTGTGGAAATAAGGGAAATCATGCACTCCCTCTCTATAGGTCGTGGGGAGGAGTTCAAAAGCAGAAAAGAAAAACCTACCGCTTCCTAATATACCCTTTATTACCTCCAGTACGTCGTGGAGGTGTACCTGGTGGCATTTTTTTAATCTTAACAGCAATTTATTTACTAATTAGTATCTTTTTCCCTCATCTACTAATGGTCATCAACAGGTAAACTATACTCTATTTACTATTTAGCCAAGATGGTATCCTTTCCTCTTCTTGTTAAAGTCACCTGATTTATTTTGGCATACGAAGTTGTTGCGATCTTCCTGTTCATAGGCCTGCATCCTGCCAGAAGTTCATCAATTCCAGCTTCAACAACACCTAATTCAGCAACAACAAGCAATCTTAATAACCAATCCCCAAATTCAGCTACAAAGAACAGAACCAAAAGATAGTGAAGGTAAGCAGATTTTTACTGGGGTACCATCATTATCAAACCGAAAGCTCAATACATTCAACACTAATTCCGAAAACATAGCGGAACCTAATGCTCAGGCCACCAATAATTTTAAGAAATGGGATTGCCAGAATGCTTCCAATTCAACAATTCGTAATGGAATTGTGGCATAGTTATAGCATTATTTAAATAAAATAGCTTTACTTAAACACGTTTAAAAATTTTTTTCTCAGACATTTCGTTTTCTTCAGCATAAGAAAAGAGACAGTAGCGTTGCCTTTCAGCAAACATATTATGTACTTTATTGTAACGTCAATTTATTTCGTTCATACGACCAAAATAAAAGTACTAACAACCGTACGACGTGCTCTCTACGTAGTGTTTTATTTATTATCCTGTATCTGCAGGAAGTGCAGTTACGAACGCACGGAAACAATATAAACATTCGCGCTAATTCAAGGAACGACGAGAGACGCAAGTCGGAACGAGACAATTTTACTTCTCGTATTTGTTATTTTATCAAATGTGAAGGAAGCCCTGTGGATATAAGCACGTCATAGAATAAGCAACATGTCACGCAAAAATACAGTCAGCTGAAAATACAAATCATACATTTTCAGACAGCATAAAATGAGGAGAAGATTTATTTAGTTTCGAACTTTTCTACAAACTCATGTTTCAACAATAAAACGGAATTAACCGTCCTCATCTGAAACTGTATTAGTGGGCAAACAATAAATCTACTTCTTCATTCCAATTCTGATTTTAAAAGTTTTTGTTTTTCTTTTATTATATACTCCATGACTCCAAGACAACATAATCCTGATAATTCCATAATCTATTCCTATACACATGAGTTACCCATAACTCTCCATAGAAAGTACGAATGGAATCAGATATCAAACCGAAATTGTTGAGGAGTTTATTAAGCTTGCAATATACACCATAAGTTTTCTTAGTTCAACTCTACACACTTTTAAAATAAACCCTGAAAAAATTGTGTATCTTCATTTCGATATCTCTCAACATATTAGCACGTCCTTGTTTTGTTTTTATGTAAAGTACCTACACAGAGTATTTATTCCAATGGGCGCTAATCCATAACATCATTATATCATCGATTCCAATGGGCGCCAAATGATAATGCCATTGTATTATTGTTTGGCGCCCGTTGGAACAAATAGTCTATACTTTTCGTCATTTAATTTCCTGACTGGGCACCAATCGATATCGCCTTTATATTATTATACACATTTTTTTAGTTATTCAAATTAGCGTAGCTTGAGCATTCATAGTTAATAAAGTTTCCGCGTTAAGTCATAATGAAGTGACTCTACATTCCTTTGCGAAGCTGTAATCCGGTGCAGAGCAAAATTCATATTAGAATTACACCGGTGTGGTGGCACCATTCTACCGGAAAATTAAGCGCTAGTTGTCTGGCTAACAGCTTTCACAACGCGAAGCGTAAACAAGGTGGCGAGTGGTAATTTTATCTCCTGCTATGCCAACGAATTGGTTGATATTGGTAAATGAGGTAACATTATGATGTTATGTTTACAATACCTAACATCTTACGGCGCCAGCTTGGTGCGCCGCTCGAACTTGTAAATAGATGGTCGACGTTGTCCTGGTAACGGCACGGCTCCATGGGCAACCTCACAAACAGTCAAGCAGTTAAATCGACTTCTACACCTCGAAGTCGTGTTATGTAATATTACCGTACATTCTGTAGGTATGTAGACATTAACAATGACGTATTTTTCAAATGCAACACTTATACATGAATTAAAGTTTATATATTGCATCACTATTGAATACAAAATTAGAATCACAAAAGATCGATGATTAATACCGTTCAATTGCTTAAGTATTTCATAATAAATTTCGAGGTGATTGTTCCGTAATCGTACCTTAAATGCATCCTGCTAAAATGGACTGTGAAGTAACTTGACTCGGTTCTGCTTTTATAGAGGTCCCCTTTTTCGGGGATGCCCCCAGGGACTTTTCTAATCTTTTTACATTTCAAGGAATTTTCGATTATAAATGAGTTTCATCTCTTGACATTGCTTTTTATTTTCGTTTCGTTAAAGATTCTACTTTTTTAATTGTCATTAGAAATTAGCATCCTTGCAAGGACGTCGGTGTCAGTTCTTTTCGCTTTCTCTAACTTGTATTTAGTTAATCGGTTTGAATTTATCGATTTCGTTCCGAATTTGCTTCCATGCGCTGAATCAGTTCGGCACGTGAACACAGTCGTTAGCCCCACCTTGGTAATCTCTTCTTCGTCTTCTGGTCACCTTTGCTTTCAGCCTTCGCTTCCATCCTCGTAGTGACGTCTATCGTGATAGGTTCGATCTTATTGTCTTGTTCTTTTTCCTTACAATCCTGGAACTACAATAGGGAGAGGGCATAACAAACATAGCATACGCGAATGTCCTGGATCTTACAGTGAGTACTAAGACGGTTGAACTGCTAGGGCAAAGGGCATGTTACTCCGTCCAGAAAACTCAAAATGCCCTGGAGCAGTTAGGACTTACTCTAGCCAGTCAGAAGACTGACGTAGTGATACTTGCTGGGAAAGAATCCTGACGCAGATAGTATTTAGGATCGGAGGCACTGAAGTATATCAAGTACCTAGATGTATATATCAACAGAGACTGGAGGATGACTACCCACGTCAGGGAAACTGTCACGAAAGCACAAAAAGCCTATGCTGTTTTGGCCAGGCTGATGCCCAAATGTTGGAGGTCCCAATGCAAAGAAAAGAAAATTGCTTGCGGCGGTAGTCTCCTCAATCATCCTATTCGCGGCTCTGATATGGGAAGATACGGAGAAGCACAGGCACCATGAGATAATGCCAGAGAGGGTAAACAGGCTGGCTGCCATAAGGGTGGCGTCTGCATACAGGATGGTATCGACTGAAGCTAACTGCTGGTATTGTGAGGCCGAGGAGGGCACGCCGGAGTAAACAATTTTTATCTGTCCTAGATGGAAAGGATGCAATTAAACGTAGGTTTCCC
The DNA here is from genome assembly GCA_039766575.1 of Serrognathus titanus. NCBI lineage: Eukaryota > Metazoa > Arthropoda > Insecta > Coleoptera > Lucanidae > Serrognathus > Serrognathus titanus. The sequence goes on along the minus strand of CM077911.1, from coordinate 14,207,905 downwards.
GATAAGCAAGAGCAACATTGCCCAGGAACTGGTTACAAATGAAAGACAGTAGTGGAATAATAGCCGGAATGTTCAGGAAATAATGGGGAGTAAGTGCAAAGACAAGCACAGAATGGAGAGACAAGAACGCGAAGAGTGAGAGAGTAATTGGGAGATACAAGAAAGAGAGGTGAAGAGGAGAAAGAGGAGACAGGAGGAGTAAGAAAAGATGAAGAGAAGCAAAGAGTAGGTATAGGAAAGAAGAGGAGAGAGGAGTAGAAGAAGAAAAAGGAAGAGGAGAGAAGAGGAAAGAAGACAGAAGAGAATTGCAAAGACAAGAAGAGGGCAGAAGAACAGAAGACAACATGCGCAGAGTGATGAAAGAGGAAAGGAGTTTAGTTGGTAGGCGCCCGGACAGAATGGCAATACGCCTCCGGAATCGAGATATCCGGAAGTATCTATGAAGATTCTCTAAACCTCTACAAAAAAATTGTAGGGTCGGGGTAGGTTCCACAATATTTGATCATCTGGGAACCCATATCTTCCACCATTAAGTATCAAACTAATCCAACGCAACTCATACCAATCTCCACTGAGTTTAGTGAGGACGGGTGTGGATTTCTAGATGTTTCAAATTTGCTCCAATCCTAGCCTTGATGCTTGAACCGGATTCGTTTCTGATTAGCCAATAAATTGAATCGCGGACCTCATTTTAATCGCTTCGATAACCACCGAACGAAACACAAGTAGGATGCTCAACTTTAATTCGAGCAAGCAGACAGAGTAATGATACAGAGTTACTTAATCCGCGCCACAAAATACGAGTATAAAAGGCAGAATGTGTATCATGCAAGCTAATGCTGTTATAGTCTGACGTTCCTCATTCCCTGGTGCTGCAGTAGTCCGGCTAAGCATACATTTCACGTGCTAGTGCTGTAATAGTCTGGCATACGCTTCACACACTCGTCTACGCCTTCCCCGAAGAAAAGGTGCCGAACATCTTCACCAACAATATCCGTTAGCTTGCAATAAAAGCTAACTCTCATTGAGCTTGGTCTGCAACAATTGTGCGATAGAATATACCCTTTTGCAGCGTTGCTGAAGGATCCCCGACGTTCCTCGGTCAGTATTATATAAATGTGTTAATGCTTTTGTTATATTGCCAATCATTATGCACGTTAAGTAAAATTTGTTTTGAAGGACAAACTCTACATTGGTTATCAGACAAAGAAGGTACTTTTGGCCTAGCAAGGCGGCAACAAATTTACAACGGCTTATTAATTAAAGGGAAATAAAGGTCAGTAAAATAACTAACCAACATCATCTGAACCTATTAGCGAATCAAGGTTGACGTCGTATGCCAGGGGGCAAAATCAGTTTTAACACCGACATTAGAATTTTCAACTTGGAATTGTCTTCGAGATAAGATTCAGGATTTTACGCGGTAGTAAGACACTCTGGATATGTATAAACTTAAGTATAAATGTCATCTCGGTTGGTATCTGTTCTTACTTACGCTGCAAGCACAGTTCTAACATAAAACATACACGCTCTCGAGCAGATAGTATCCTGCAATCACCGCAGGAAGAATAAGACATGAGATCTGTCGGTGGCTTCGGGGGAGATAACTGAGTTCTGACATAATTATATTGCGATAAGCAAACTACTTTTCGCAACAAACAAAATTGGAATTGCGTCAAGGCAACGCTCGCAAATTGTGAAAACAATTTATGATAAAGTTAAATCGTTAATTGTAGCAAAATTATGATAAAGTATGGAAACAGAAGGGTTTCTGAAATTAGCAAAATAAAGAGAATGTCGAGATGGTTATTTTGATCAACACCGACTCTTCCTACAAGCGTTAAAGATATTGTCGGATGTTTTATGTATGAGAAGTCCGACGCTTGTTTCTTCTTTAGTATGTCCGTCACGAGGCGGCTGATGGCCTCCGGAGACCCCCTCAGCAAATCCTTTACGGATTTCGGATGACAACGTTTTTACGATCATCTCGGGAAGCGGGCGAGCGCACATTAACACTACCCGGGGCTTCCGGAAATTTTTTACCGCTTAACATCTTACAAAGCATCAAATGTTCACGGTCAGCTTGGGATTTTACCCCAAACTTTACGGTAAATGCACATTTTATTAGTTTCATATAAAATTTATATCGGTCAGCTCAGCTAAAAATGAAAAGAGGCTCCTCCGGTTTACAGGGTACTTTCCCCCCCGTATCATTCAAAACAGACCGCCTTATTTTGTTTACGAAAAACAGACGTTTTTTTATGCAGTCGAATTTAAATTTTACGACATACGTATATGATCGCGATGGGAATGGGGCGGTTTTAAATCTTTATTTATTTAATACACATGTTTTGAGTGGAAACGTAAATATTTTAATCGGGAACTGAATTGGTATGTAATTGTATTACTAATTACTACAATTTTATTTTGAATAGTTGAAGTAGTTAGTCAAAATATGAAATTGACTATTATAGGGCGGACAAAATAGTACGCAAACAAAATATATTCATACGTGAGAAACGTCAGCATATACACAGGTGGTCTACTGTGCTTACGTGTAGACAATGTAGTCTTTACCCGGCTCTTTGCTTTTTATGAAACGGAAGCGATTTTCTTTAAACATCGTTTGCACTATTTTATTCTTAAATTGTACAGAATATTTGATTATTTGTATGCGGTGGATTGCGTTATTGTATGAAATTACGAAAAAGATTTGCATTCGCATTCCAGAATGCCTTTTCATTCACACTTCGCGCATTTTCATAATTGCTTCATAATGACCACCTCGCAAAGAAGGTAAAGAATTAAAAACATTTATGCAAACCGCCGCGCCGTGAACATTTCAATGCATTTCATGCTATTTTAATTGCCAAAGTTCGAGATATGAACAAGGGCATAATTAAGACATGAATATTTCATGTTTGCTGTAGTTTATCTAGAATTTATTTCCCAGGACAATGTTGCAGTTCGGTGCAAAAACATTCCTTTCCATTTTCCACTAATAACGGTAGTCGCTTCGTGGTTTTATTGTTTTACTTAAAAGTAAAGGAGGAAAGCATTTAAATATACCTCCGAATTTGCATTGTTCATGCAATTATTTTTAAAATTTCCATAAAGTAAAAAATCACCGCCAACTCACATATACAGGATCGTAGCTAAAAAATTGGTACAGCAAAGTTACATCGCCGCAACACACTCAACCCATCAAATTAATTTCATCAAGAACTTCTCAAGTAAAACGTTCACTAACTTTCTTTCTATAATACTCATTAGTTGGAAATTAAGCAAACTTTTCCGAAGTATCAATTAATTAATTTAATTTTCTTTTAATATTTCATGTTTTGATTAATTTTTGTGCCACCTTGTTGGTTTTACTTTTAGTTTTAAATTGCGAACAAGCGTCGCTTAATGATTTTCTGTATCTGTAGCTCTTTTCACTTCACTCAATGGATTAGCCAAGCGAAGTTGATACGCAGATGTTTCCTCAGTACTCAAACACCGAATCCCATTCCACTTGAGTGGTTATATCAAATTAATACCTTCGAGATTAATAGCTATTATCAGTCGGCACGTAGATACATTGTTTGGGAATAGTTTCCCGATATTAAGATTTAAACACCTCGCGCCAGAATTTTATTTCGCTTGTGCTTTTTAATATTTTCAAGCTTTTATTCGGCAAATACTCTTGGGTTAGGAAAGTTTACTGTGAAGCCGAAGCGGGACTGTGGATCCTCACTATCGTCTTGTCCTGTCCAGAGCAACTTTATCTGCATGAATAAAATATCGGGATAGTATTTAACGTAGAAATAAATTTGGGGGTGAGGTCTGAATAGTGTTCGGGTAACTATCCCACTGGACTTGATACCAATTGCCAGCTTCGTTATTCTATCAACCACTGCCCTAATTGCTTACACGAAGTTAGTAATTGAAACGGGTTGAGGTAGCTTAGAAAACAGGTCTTTGGAACAGAAAACAAGAAATCGTGGGTTACCTCAACCATCGATGTCAATTTCAAATTTCAACTATCGTCAGGAAACTCCAAATTAAATAAAACATTAGAGGAAGGAATGTTCCCGACCTTTTGGGAAAAAGCGAACGTGGTCTTGATTAAAAAGAAAAGACGAGGAAGATAGTAAATACAGATCGATCTGCCTATTTGATGTAATAGGAAAACTAATGGAACATCTAATATTAATGAGATTAAAGAAGGAGCTTAGCAGAAAGAAAGACTTGTATGGGAGATAGAGAAAAACGGTTCACGTTAGATGCCATTAGTAGAGTTAAAGACATAGCCAAAAAAACTGTGCCTGTTGGTTACTGTAGATAATTAAGAATGCATTCGATACGATTAACTGGAGAGTCATTAGAAGAGAATTAGAAAAGAAGACCCGAGTATCTGAGAAACATCATTGGAAGTTATCTGTTAGAGAGATGTAGCGAGACTGAAGAGATCAAGTTCAAATCTTGGCCCCATAGTATGGAACCTGGCTTACCTTAGCATACCGAAGTTACCCATGAAGCAGTAGAACTGGTGGCTTTCGACCTGATACCTGACACAACGAACAAGGCTGGGTGGGGAAAAACAAACTCCAACTTATAGCAGATAAAACGGAAGTAGCAAAGATGTCCTGAACGAAAAAATTTCATGAATTGGAATTAAGAATCGAAGCAAAAAGAATAAAAGCACTGAAATACTTGGGGGGATGATAGATTGAAACCTCAAGCAACAGCATTAAAGAGATCGCCGACGTTAACATATGGTGTAATAAAAAGCATATGCAGCTGACATACAACTTGATGTAAGTAATTTTGCAAAATACAAACACGAGAGTAAGAAAGTGGAATTACCCCAGGCGAAGAGAATTTCATTCTATTGTGACAATTGGGAAAAGAGAAGCAAGCAAGTAGACCTTGAGAAAAAAGGACAAGATGTAATAGACCTCCTCCTGAATCCTTCACCGATAGCGGCCGAGGTAAAGGGGCGGAGGCGTAGCCTATCGTAAGATCTAGGGCTTGCCCAACACTCTATGGGTCTTTAAGTTCCGTCAAAGGAAACTTTTGTTATTAATCGGACTTATGGACCAACATGCTAACTTTATCTAAAGTAAACCCTCGTAAGTTCGCGTTTTGTAAGGAACCGTTGAGGAACCTTGAGAAAAAAGGACTAGATGTAATAGACCTCCTCTTGAATCCTTCACCAATAGCGCCCGAGGTAAAAGGGCGGAGGCGTAGCCTATCGTAAGATCTAGGGCTTGCCCTACACTCTATGGGTCTTTAAGTTCTGTCAAAGGAAACTTTTGTTATTAATGGGACTTATGGACTGACATGCTAACTTTATCTAAAGTAAACCCTCGTAAGTTCGCGTTTTGTAAGGAACCGTTGAGGAACCTTGAGAAAAAAGGACAAGATGTAATAGACCTCCTCCTGAATCCTTCACCGATAGCGGCCGAGGTAAAGGGGCGGAGGTGTAGCCTATTGTAAGATCTAGGGCTTGCCCTACACTCTATGGGTCTTTAAGTTCTAACAAAGGAAACTTTTGTTATTAATCGGACTTATGGACTGACATGCTAACTTTATCTAAAGTAAACCCTCGTAAGTTCGCGTTTTGTAAGGAACCGTTGAGGAACCTTGAGAAAAAAGGACAAGATGTAATAGACCTCCTCCTGAATCCTTCACCGATAGCGGCCGAGGTAAAGGGGCGGAGGCGTAGCCTATCGTAGGGCTTGCCCTACACTCTATGGGTCTTTAAGTTCCGTCAAAGGAAACTTTTGTTGTTAATGGAACTTATGGACTAACACGTTAAACCCTCGTAAGTTCACGTTTTATAAGGAACCGTTGGGTTTGGTTGGTTTGAACCTAACGTTCAGATAAATCTAACACGTCCTTGGAAGATTCTTCAATCTGGGTGAAAGAAAGGACGAGGTGTAGTAGACTACATCTTTGGATCTTTAAGTTCTAATAAAGGGAACTTTTTTATTAACTGGATTTTTGGATTAACATGGCAACTTTATTTAATGTAAATCCCCGTAAGTTCATGTATTATAAGGAACCGTTAGGAAGAAATTTATTCCGATGTCTGAATCAGTTAAGGCCACCTCTTGATTGAATTCTTGTTGTCATCAAGTGTTCTGGACAACAAACCAAATAGACACAATAGTCTAAAAACACTATGCTGGAACTCTATAAAGGATCCTTCCATATCTAGAGGAGATGTGGAAGGGTTTTCTGTTAAATTTTTTTCCCTTTCCAACTTAACTCAAGTCATAACAGTCACCAAACAGATGGAAGTCTAAAAACACTATGTTGGAACTCTACAAAGGATCCTCTATATCTAGAGGAGATGTGGAAGGGCTTTCCACAAATTTTTCCCTTTCCAACTTAACTCAAGTCATGACAGTCACCATTAAGTGTTTTAACAATGGACTTAAGAGTTGGAAGTCTGAAGGTATTAATCGGTATTCTAGGAGAGTCTTTCCAAACCCAGAGGAGATGTGAAAGGGTCTCCCAATTAATTTTTTTCCATTACCATCTTAATGTATTGTTAACTGAAGTCATCACTTCCTTCCTATTATTAGAATGTAATGGACGAGCATCAAATAGTAGGTACAGAATCGTTGGCAAAAAATATTGTAACGCTTGAACCAGTAAACTCACATACTAAAGTCACCTTTCGATTGAAATCTTGTTTCCATCAAGTATTCTGATAATAGACCAAAGAAATTGAAGAGTCTGATGAGAATAAGTCGGAAGTCTAAGGAATGAGATATGCAAGGATTTCCATGATTTCTTAGTTGATGTGAAGCTCTGTAAAACGATTTTTGTAAATAGAAACGACTCCATCCACGGTGGTTTTAATTCGTTACTGTGGGACCAATTGGGAAAAAATCATTAGTCCATCGCAGAAATTTGGATGGCAAGCAATTTCAATTCAAGTTCTCCTTCTTAGAAAAAATGAATCTTTGGTTAAGGCATTCTCTCTACAGCTTTTCCTTAGTCGGTTAGCTTTTAATACTTCTCCTGGATTGGGTACCCCAGAACTGATTCCGCTATGAATTTTAAATATAGAAGTTATCTTGCTGAATACATCAGTTGTGTATAACCTAAATGTAACCATCCTTACTATTAAAGTTAACATGTTTCGCATTAAGGAAAGGAAAAGTATGCAGGATACGTTTTCAATCGCGGAACGCGATGTTTCCACGGCATTGTATGGGGCGAATGCGAAATGTTTTTGCTCGCATTTGATCACGCTGATGTATGGCGGAAAAATGCTAAAAAGACAGTCATATCCTCGGGAGTATTTACTTTGCATATGTAATAGAAGGGCGAGCTGCGGGTTTTATGATATCCGCTACCGTAATGCAGCAAAGTGCAGGAGTAAAGCTGCCACATAAAGAAAGCGCCGCCAAAGCTGTTTACCACATGTCCCGAGGTGCTCCAACCATTGTCCTTCTAACTCCGTTCGGACTGACTCTTATTTATTACTTTAGAATTATGAATGACCTCATGTCTTCTTGTTAAAATGTACTATACAGGCTGATTCACAAAGGAGCAACTTTTAGAGGTGATAAGAGGTGAAAAGTAATATTTTTCTTTCCTTAGTACGTAATTTCTGGACTTTTCAGCTACGTGAAACGCGCACTAGTTTTTAGTAAAGCTTTTATTGCCCAGAGGCCTGTGTTTATTGCTTTAATACATGTATTATACGTTGGGAAATCAATCGTCCTTACTCTGCGTACAAGTTCTCGTTTAAATGACGTAATTTAATAACTACAATTGTCTGTAATTATAATTACTTATTACTAATTAATGTAAACATATTTTTGAATAATATTTCTGTAAGTTACTAAAGGTCTCGATGGAGAAAGATTCTGTAATAATTGTGGCTTTCTTTTTCAAACCACAATGTTAGATAATGATAAAATACTGTGCATTCTGCGAAAATAGAGTCAATTTGGTTTCCTCCTCCATAAAAACTCCAAACGACGCCGGAGCGCAGCGAATTAATGCCCAGGTCGATCGTCATGTGTAGGCATGTCAATAAATCTTACTCTCCTCTCTTATTACGTACTTCTTGCAAATATTTCCGTCTTCTTCCATCTATCAATTTACTTTTTATCTATTTCCTGTCTGTTTCACTACCGCCCGCATTTAGGGGACGCTTTATCATGACCATTTTTTTATTTATTGGCGCCTTTCTTCTCGAGAAAAATGCGCGGTCAGTAATTCTCAAAATTATCTTGGCGAACAAAGCCGCCTCCAGTAACAAGCTGCATTTCCGGAAGACTTCACAACGTATATAAATGGCTTCTTATATAATTATTTTCATCCCAAGATTATTATTTATATACATTACAAGCATTACATTTACATAAACTTACATAATCACATATTTTCATTACGTGAGAGTAATTGAATACATGTATATATTCTCTTCGTTAATGAAATAGAAAGCTTCTGTCCTGGGAAATTCGCAAACAAAATTTTTCTGTTAATGTTATTAAAGTAAACACGCTTCACTCATTATCGTTATTCCTACCCTCATAATTCCGCGCGCAAAGTAAGCCAGAAAGCAGGAAGGAAGGAAAACTCACGTTAAAACATCATTATTTCGCTACAATCGGGGTAAACTCTCATTAGTAATAACACTCAAATCAGTTATTGACGACGAAATTTCTGAAGTACCTACAAATTCGGAACTATTATTTGGCGCTGATGTTCTCCCTCAGTTACCGAACCTGCCGACATCCGCCCGTTCGCTTTGAAAAGTCTCTGACGTCACGTCCGCCCGTTTCTTTCCTTCACAAGGGGCGTAATACAGCCGAGAGAGTCGCGACGCTGCACGCCGTGAATGTTTTTAGAAGATGATGCCGTATTTATTCCCTGTTCGCACTGTTTACATGGTTCTCGATTAAGTTGAACGTTTGTTTTGTTAGCAAGAGTCACGTTTAACTTGGAGAATTTTCCTCTCTGATTATATTCTTTACGCCGTTTAATTAATATTTGTTTTGATTTTGTTCCGACTTGGAATGCAAGAGTTGTTTTTCGGATTTTTAATTTGCTTAATTAAAATTTATTTTATACGTAACAGAGTCGTTACAAAACAAAATTTTCCTTCGCATTTGGTCATTACATAAATACGTTACGAGAAAACATTCGTTCGCTGTTATGGTATTTCTTATTGTCTGCATTTTCACTGGCTTGCGCTTATGAAGCTGCGAGCGAACATCTTAACAAGCAGAATAGCCGTGGGCGTTCTCGGCCAAAATCTCATTAGAAATAACATAGGGGTCTTACAATTTCAAAAACGTTGACATGACGTCATCAAGAGATTAGGCGTTGTTGTGTTGGGGGACGCGGAGATCTAAAGTAATAATCGAAGAGCCATGGTAACGTCCATTTAGCAAAATAAAAAATTAATTTTATTTATAACGAGAAGTGGAAACGTCTTTCACTTTGCCTTTGTTAGAGAAAGACGAAAGCTTTGAAGTCGACTGTAGCATTTTTGGGTTGTGGTTCATAGTTGAGGACGTCACGATTCACCGTGCAATGCCAATCGAAAGAAAGCAATCAAGGCAACAACAATGCTTGGAATGTAGTTGTGGTTGATAATTGAGGACGATGACGATTCACCATGCAAGGCAATTCTGATCGAAAGAAAGTAATCAAGGCAACGACAATACATGCAATGGAGCAAGAGTAAAACGACACTAAAGGCAATACCAAAAAAAATTCAGGCGGTCGAAGCATCTTTGGACCTTAGCTCATGGGTATGACCACGTAGTTCCTTGCAGGATAAAAGCGATTCAAAAGGCAATACTAAAAGAAGAGCTACAAATGGAACAAGAGAGTCAACTTAATAAAGATTTAAGACAAGCTTGCAATTGCTCTATTTTTTTGGACAAATGAATCGAAAATTCCAAATACATCGGATGTTAAGACCTGGAGTGCTTGCAGTATGTTAAATTTATACTTAGATTGTTACTGCACGGAGGGTCCATGGAGGATTTGGACAGTAGGGCAAAGATGTACTGTTGAATGTTGGGAGTGCTTTGGTAATCGATTGGAAGCTTGAAAGGAGTCCTCTTGGACTTTTCGAATCCACTTACCCTAGTCGGCTGACACGAGCTTTCTTAGGAAGAGCTTCAACCCGAACGTTCAACCGGTGACTTTAACCAGATCATGGGCTTCCAGTTACATGTTGTATACCCCTCCAGCAAATGAGGTTCAAGCTTACGGGGGTGGTGGTTTAATAGCGTGACTTCGAAATACACTGGATGTTAAGATTTGGATTGTTTAGAATATGTTATATATGTTGGCCTGGGGTTGCTAGCCAGATACAAGGCTTACTACCGGATCGTGTGGCCTTCCGGCGTCCTACGTGACCCGGTTGGAAGCTAAAAAGGGACCTCCTTGGGTTCGACGAACTCACTTACCTCAGTCGGCCTTGTCTAAAAGGATTTTGGTCTGAACGTTCAACTGGTGACATTGACTATTGCCTAGAGAGCTCCCATTAGATTATTTAGTGGGTACCCCTCCAGCCAATAGAGTTTAAACTTGCTAGGTATTAGTTTAACAGCCAGCATGCTTGCGTCACCTCGACGTACATTGAATGTTAAGATTTGGAGTATTTAGGGTGTCACATCTATACTTATATTATTGGGCTGGTGTTTCTGCTCGGAAGTTTGGAGAGCGCTTGAGGTTTTGGGATTTATTGGCGAACCGGGTTGGAAGCCGGATCTCTTTGGGCTTACTCGGCTGTCTACAAACCAATAGGGTTTGAACTTCCAGTGTTTTAAAGACGATCACGATTCGGCGTGGTAATTTCGATCGAAAGGAAGTAATCAAGCTAAGTTCTTAATTCGGGTATTACCTTGGACAAGTGATGCCTCTCGCGTTTACTGAAGGGGGTACTGCGTTTGCAACCCAAGTCCACATTTATATACATATATCAACAAGGCAAGTTCAGTTTTCAGTTCAGAGCAAGTCGAGTCTTCAGTTGCCTTGAGCCTTCTAATGACCAAATGACCAACGAGCTTTACAATTTTTTCGATAACTTTTTAAGCTGACTGGCTGGTTCTGCCCAAGACAACCTATTTATGGCGCGAGACCAACCGCTAAGTCTATCGAGAATCAACTGCTCTGTGTTTAAATTTGAAACTTGTTGCAACGTTTATTATGTAATATATTTTCTTGGTTCCGTTAGTGTTACAAGAAGATGAATACACATGTAATTGCGGCTTTTTTATTCGCAACAGAATGGAAGTAACACCAAAGTATAACAATAAAAAACAACACTCACTGAGTGAGAATGATTCTTGGCCAATAGAAGTGATAGTGAGCCAGATTCGTCATATGTCGGATTTCTAGGTGACCACGATGAAGCTTTTTAGTGTTCCAGTTCTGGATCAGATTTATCTTATCCATTTCTGATTCGATCTATGACCTTGCTTAGAGTCTGATCTTGCTTGAAATTTACGAGCTTTTGTCGATCCCAAAGTACTTTCGTTGAGTTTTTGATCAATACGAATGGAAGTAATGACACTTTCAATGTCATTCTCCCGGACCTCAATTACAAATTGAATTCGCCTTCTCGTAACCCTAACGGATTCAACAATTGGCACAGTCAGTAGGACTTTAAAAATAGATTTAAAAGTTGAAGCACACCAAGGTATAAGAATCTCACATATAATACTTTTTCTTCCGTCACGCTTTATTTCAAAAGCTTGTTGTCCACGCTACTTTGTCTAAATTTAATAATGTTTAATAAATTCAATGAATTTCTTTAAATGATATGAATTATTAAGTATAATTTTCGGCTGTCGGGGGAGATTAGAAAATCAATTGCGAAATGGGAAAATTTATGGGCCGTAATTCCACAGCGAAAAATACATTGACGTCGGTTTGTCTTCATGTGCAGCGGCAGAGTTGGATTTATCTAACCGAGTCTTGTCAACGGTAGGAGTAATCTAATCCAGCGTAGCCAGCGGCCATTTAGAAACGACACAATTCCCGACAATAAGACCAGATTCCCAGGCTATCTCCATGACTTCCAGATTCGAAAGCGCGTCCCCAGACTTTCGAGGGGTAACGGCGTCATTTACAAGGCGCTGACATCCGACGTCATCTCGCGTTTAAACAAATCCACAATTTTACTCGCCAGACAAAGCTCCTTAACATAATAAAACTTTTATCAAATATACGGAAAGGATTTCGCGCCGTAATACCGAATCTAGCGAAAACTTCGCGTTTTCAAATTGAGATATCAAAACTGGAAGAAGTAAAAAGCGTTTGCGCTTTAAAGCCGTTTACTGTTTCCACAGCAAATACGACGTCAATATCTAATAAAATTCCTGCACAAATAATAACCGTCTATTTTCACCTATTTATTACAAAAAAAAAAATAATATTCTCGCCAAACCCGTCTCGGTTTCAATCCCAATTTAATTAACTCGCTCCTACACCTAAATACTTAATAATTATTTATTGTCAAGACGCAAGGGTAAATCGATACCTAAAGGGTTGTGTATCAAAGGGAGTTATTAAGGATGTACGCAGTGTAACACTAGTAACACGGTTTTCTAATTACAGGGTGTAATTGATGTAGTTCGCACGCGGGTCGGTCAATTGCATCCCTCTATCTTGAATGTACGGATGAGTAATTTTGGCGAAATTCACCGAAGCGCTGAATTAATCTGTCTAACGTCTATCATTTGTTTCAGTTTCCAAATATGTTCCGGCTCGTGTATTTAGTGGAAGAGTTCTATGACGTAATTTTATTGAAAGGGACGAGGATTGAATCTTTGTCCCAAAAAAAAATACTCACAGTTTTTTCTGTGCGTCGTACAAAAGCAAACCTATGACAAACTAAATATCGTATCTGCAGTAAAAGAAGAGTTCCACTAGGGATATTTTTAGGACCGTTGATTGATCTCTTTATTAAGACAGCTATTAGATTTACGTTTTAATTCTTCATACTTGGATGTGGCCGAGTCTTCTTCGTCTATCGCAGGGACCGGCAGGGAAGAAGTTTCTTCTGCGATCACATCATCTGTTAATCTCTCTTCAGATAGGTTTTCTTGCAACGGGGGGCGCTTTAAACGCTGACTGGTTTCCTCAATTAGTAAACAGATGTTTTCTTTTACTTCCCTCGTCCTGGCCTTCAAGATTGAATATGATATCAAAAGACTTTCGTTGTCTTCCATTTGATCGTCTAGGACAATCGTGTCTTTTAGGATACTCAGGCATGTGACCATGTCATCAAGGATATCCGAGGGTTGTGAGCTCTGCATTTCAAGCAGTTGATTGTTTAACATGCCGAGTAGTTGCGCTAGACTTTCCAAGGCCAAAACAGCAGTCTCCGTGTTTACATCGGCTGATTTTTTAACCGTCGCCGCCAAATCCTTCTGCAAAGTAGATAACTGGCGCAGTGCTTCTAAGATGCTCGTGTTACTGGTATGCTTCTGCGCAGTCTCTAAATTAAGGAGGAAGTCCTTGACCGTCTGAAGTATATTTTCAAAAACCATTTGGCTCACTTGGCTGAACACTTCCTTAACGATGTTCTCCTTGGATACACCCTGAGGGTCCAACTCTTTCCCAAGATTGCATAAGCAATTAATTAATTCGTTTACTGAACCTTCTATTGAGTCAAGCGCATTTATTTCTTCGTCGATTTTATCACTTATTGATCGATTGGGGATTTCATCCAGACTTTCGTTCAGTTCAACAATTAAATGCGACACGTCTTCCAATAAGGCTTTATATAAACGATGAATTGAACTGTTTTCTTCGAGGAACTTACGAACCTGTTGCGTCACAACATTTATTTCCTTTACCATTTCTTTAATTGGGGTTTCCAGTGCCTCATGTAATTGGGCTTTATAATCTTGGGGCACCGCCTCATTTTCTACAATATTTTTTATAAAATGATATTATTTCCTGTACGGTGAAGGCAGGTTGGGCAAACCTCAGTAAAACATCAGATTCGTTGTCGCACTCTATTATATCAGTTTCTTTTATGGGTGTTTCTCTCTGAGGGGCTTGCTTCAAAGCGATCTTGCTGTTTATAATAAATATGGCCTTATCTAAGCCACCTTGCATTTCCTGAAGGGTAATCAAAACTTCTTGTATCAATTTGGAAGGCGTGGTCCTACCTGTGGAGCTCGTGGGGATCATTTCTTTCTCCAAGAGCGAAATGTTTTCGATCAGCTTTAACCCTCGTTGGATTTGCTTGCCCATTTTATCCAAAATGTTGAAACAAGTGTTTTGGATTAGGGTGTGTTCTCTACCTTGGACTTCCACGCACTTCTCAATCACCAGAAGATCTTTCTTGAAATCGAAAATCGGAGGGGCAATCATTTCCGCGATCGATAACTTGTATTCTCCTGACAATTGCTGTTCTAGCGTCGCCAAACACGTCTGCATGTCTATTATCGGTTGTCTTATGCTACCTAAGACTTCCAGACTTTTATTAGCAGCTGCGCTAGTGGATTTAAGGGCCGATTGTGCTAGTAATTCTTCTTCGACTTTTTTTAAGGCCTTCTTGTATATTAAACAGTTGAGTTGAGTTGAGTTTCTCAGTGACTTCCCGTTCTTTCACTTTGGCTGCGTTTACTTCCGGGTCGATCATCAATCCATCGCCTTCCTCACCTTGTAAGTCCCTGTAGAGTATGTCAGCCCCCAGCTCCAAGCTCTGGGCTTTCCTTTTCACGCCCGATTTTAATAATCCATCGCGAGATGAATCATCGGAACTCTGCGATGATTTGCTCGAGCGCCGCTTGCGCTTGGTTTTAAGATCATCGCGATTCACTCTTAAATCCAAGCCGATTTCGTGGGTCGTTTGAAGAGTGTGGGGTGATGGGCCCCTATCACCAAAGGGACTGGTTGTTTCTGTAATCGTGGCCACTTGGAAGGCCATGTCGGCTTCGCGAATGCGATCGGAGCTTATGGCCCTTTCAAAATCGCCGTATGACTCACTGTCCAATGCAAGACTTTCATCTGCGACGTCAGTTTCGATCGACGCATTCTTAGACAAGCTATAGTACTCGCTTTTTTGAGAATCATTCTTTTTACGTTGTGGTCTTTTAGAGGCCTCCCCATTCGATGATAGAACACGAGCAGCTTCATCAGTTACCAAGTATATGTCATCAATCTCGGCCTCAGTTCTTAAATCTTCTTCGGCTAAGGTGAAGTACTCCTCTGATACATCGACGATAACTTCTTCCATTATAAGATTCCCCGAAGTCGAAGACTCTTTTATAAAACGTAGTGGGGGTAAATTTCACTACGTTATGTTCTGCAAAACGCTTGCGTGATTGACACTTAAAAACTGTCAACGCGACTTACCTGTGACATGTTCGGATAATTGGTCAGCGTACATTTCAACGATCTGCACGGATTCATCTTCTGTTATGTCGGGTGTTTCATACAAGGAGACTGACACTTCCTTGCCATCAAATATAAACGATATTTCTCCATGGTCGTTTATGGTGAGGCTAAGGACACCTTGAGGGGTATCGTACAACTGTGAGGTTCGTTCTTCATAAATCGTTGACAACGAAGACACTCTCGCCAATTCCATGCGTGGTTGCTCCGTGCGCATCTTCGATTGGTCCTCCAATCCAAGTAGAGAAGCGGAGCTTGCTATGACCCCCATGTAGGAGATTGACACTCCCTTGCCATCAAATGAAAACGATATTTCTCCATGGTCGTTTATGGTGAGGAGGTCACCTTGAGGGGTATCGTACAACTGTGATAGTCGTTCTTTGTGAATTGTCGATAACGAAGGCACTCTCGTCAGTTTCACGCGTTGTTCCGTGCGCATCTTCGGTTGGTCCTCAAACACAAATAGAGAAGGAACATCGAATGACCCCTATGGATTCCATTTTAAGTGGTCCACTGTGCTGCTGCTATACGTCCGCGTAGTGGACCACGTACAGTCAGCTAATAAAAAGACGTCTTTCCCATGAAGTGTGATAGCACTATGCCGAATGGGCGGACAATTGAGTGGAAGGAGCTTAACATTTTATGGGGGAGACGTCAATTTATTACCGGACTGTACATACTGATGGTTACGTGTAGCATCCATAGTGAACCATTTAATATTTCATGCATTTCAAATATATTTCGCTATTATTTCTTTCATAATTCAAAAAGCAATAAAAATTGTTTTATTTTAGAGAATTTAAAATCTCCTAACGCCTGACTTCCCTCACGAATGCATTAATTTATTTAATTAAACACTAAAATCAAAAATTTTGTTTTGAATTGAAACAAATAGCGTTATTTACGTTTGCCGGACGTTATTTTCACCCTTGTAAATTGTAATTCTAAGCACAAGTAATTAACATACCTTTGACAGACACTAAAGTACTAAAACAACATTTACCTTAACAATAACATTTAAATGAGAATTTGAAAAAAATCTTCCAAGTGTAATAATACATTAGGGATCGCAAATTAAATATACAGTCGTAACAAATCATTACATATTACATATACAAGGTATGGCACACTTAACCCCTTGAAAATCAACAGAAAAAACGTAACTTTTATAAAGTTCACTTTACTTGATTAATTGTAATAGTTTTGTTGATCAATTAATACTATAACCTTCGGATAACCTCCTATAATGTATTGACATGTGGCGTAACATAATTTGCGGTACACCGTATATATTTATTGAAAAATTTAATGATGTATATAAAATAAACGACGGAAGATTTCGTAGTGAAAGAATGGTGGAAAAGTTAGAAATGAAGTTGGGGTTGTGCTTGGGCGTCTGTGCATAAGTTTTTCACTTTCATTTTATCTTTATGGAATTAATTAAGTAGGTATATTCCCACGATGAATACTAACTAATCCTTTAAAATATTGTCCATTAAGAAAAATCCGTAGATGCGAGCGTTAACTCTCCAGTCAGGTTTTCAATTATATAAAACACGTCGCCCTGGGTCGTTCTAAAGAAAATACAGTTATACAGCAGGAGCAGCAGCAGCAGCCCTCCACCTTTTTAAATTTAATTTATAAGGGCCATAAAGTACTTTTATATTTTTCCGTTCTTATACTATCAGCGCAGAAAACGACGCTTTGTGACTTAATTTAGATCCCGATATTACGTACAATTTAACCGCAAACACATCCGGTATTGAGGGATGTTTTACAACGTCTTCCTCGTGGCTCTCACATGATTTTAAATTTTATTTTTGGACGAAATATCTGTATCACATCGTGTTCCGTCCTGGGTAAATGTTTGCAAATGTAATTTAACGATTTAGATTGATTAATTATTAGCAAGTTTCTCCCTCCATCTGTAATTTAACTAATGACAGAAAAACTGATGTCCATTATCGAATTGCACACCCACACATAAACACACACAAATTACGCAGTGTTTTTAATGTAAAGGCACACAACCACTTATCAAGCAATTACATAATTATCTTGTTATTTGCATATATCACGCAGTGCCCCAAATTACTGCAAGTTTGTATGCTCTCTCTTACAACGCAAATTGTCTAATTAGGTTTTCTGTGTACGCGAGCTTTTGTAAGTTATATTTCGCGGCGTAACTTATTTCAGCTCTTTGTTAAGACAGACACAACTAACAAGAAGGCATTACTAACAAAATTTAAATACAAAAAGCTCGCTGGTTGAGGATAATGCGCTCGCTTAAAATACCTGTGTGCTTAGATCTTCACCCTCTCAACCTCATAACAGGGTAGTGCACGCACTCAACTCACATCTTATTACAAAGCTACGTGCAATGATGTTACACTGTTAAAATTGGGGTTATTCTGCTCTCTGCAGTGTTTAATTATTGTTGATTAATTAAAAACAATGATGAATTAATCAATATTCGAAATACTTTCACATTGTGAGCAAGTTTTTCATCTTCAATCGAAAGAAGTTGAATAAATTTTTCTTTCATAGAATCTCAATGATGAAATTTATAAATGTTGCCTTGATAACTCAACTGTACTACACGAATAGGAAATATCTCATTGGCTACTCGTCACGCCCCCATCGGTCCAATCACCGCTTGTTCCGGCACACAACACTCGCGTATAAAAGGAGCCACATCAAACGGGCTACGTTCAGTTTCAACGAAACAGCAGCACTGGCAAGAGTTATTTTAATGATGTTAAGTACTCTTATAAAGTTATACTTTAAAACCGCCTGCATTTTTTCCGAATTATTTATTATTCTCATATAAAAAAATCTCGGCTTTGTTCATTCCTCCACGGTTACTTTACGGTATTGTCACAAATCCTCTGGCAATTAAGATAACGTTCCGAATTACCATAAACCAATACACACGTCTTCGTTGCCGGTGAAAACGCGCCCGTCGCTAAAAATTAGCGGATTTACGCGGCGCTCTTTGTTTGTTGCGCATCGATCGGCCAGTGTAAATTTCCTCCGGATAATAACGGAAAGTTTGCTGCAAAGATAATTTAGCAAGTAGGCTTCGCGCGGCGCTGTTTAACTTGGAGAACTCTCTCACGTCGGAGATCCTACAAATAAGCGCTAGATTCATTTTAATCGAACTCAGCTCAACTTGAAAACTCAACGTTCTATTTATTTTGGAAAATTATGGCATGTCAAAAGCTTCAGAGAACAGTGGTGGACTTGGGCAAGGTTTTTAAGAGGGCCGATACTCACATATATTTTTTTTTGTGAGTAATCACAGTTATATTAAACCATTGAAAACAAGATTAAAGTAGTAATACCCCAATAAGATTACGTGTCCCCTCCTGTTCACATGCGCCTCTTGCTCCTACTCACATACGCCCAAAGATTCGACCTCTTGCTCCTACTCACATACGCCCAAAGATTTGAGCTCTTGTCATTATTAAGAAATATTTTATCGTGCGTTCGTGTGCAATGGTTTATTAATGTGACTCCTGCTCCTACTCACATACGCCCAAAGATTCGACCTCTTGTCATTATTAAGGAATATTTTATCGTGCGTTCGTGTGCAATGGTTTATTAACGTGATTCCTGCTCCTACTCACATACGTTCAAAAATTCGGTCGTTTATTAAAAAAAAAATTATCGTGCACTCGTGTTCAATATTGCTTTAAGAATGTGAACTTGTTCCTAGTCGTACTCACATGCGCCCAAAAGCTCAATCGTTTATTAATAAAAGAATGATGAAAAGAATCAAAAGATCTTTGAGAAGTGATCGACTAGTTTATTGAAGTGAGAAGCGTCCAAGTCATTATAAAAAAAAAGCGAAGTCAGTGCGTCAGGCTACCGAGAGCATTAATGGAGCAACTGGAAACTTGAAGAAAATGAAGGGAAAAGAAAGCCCAAGAAAGCCAGATCCGTTTAAAGAAAATTAATTGATTTTATAAAGGCTTAGAAAAATGCCGCGTCATTCTCATTTCATAAGAGAAGTTGGTTTAGCTGAGAGCTTGTTAAAAAAGTCAATCTCCATTATCATAATGGCTCAGTAATATCGCTAATGAAATCATATTTCCTTCGTTGCAGGTCGCGTGTTCAGCCGAACGCTCATCGATTCGACTTCATCATCATCATTTTACCCACTGTTAAGGTCTTACATAAAGCAAGATGTTTTTCACTAACACCCCCTAGTGCACTACGTCCTAATTAACTTAATTGAGTTTACATACTTTTTCTTTATACTTTCACGGATTAATTAATTATGAAAATTGAGTAATTTTATTTCTACGAACTAAAAAATTAATGGAAAGTACGTTGTTTGATTTGTTAAGTATGTGTGGTATGTTGAGTTTATGCGTTTCAAGCAATGAAGGAAATTGTTTGCCTTCGGAAGCCTGGGCCCAGTGAACGTTAAAATTGACAACAAACGAGCACCTATCATATGTATCACGAGGAGGAAGGGAAGTCACCAAATGATTATATTCAATTATAAGTAATACAGAAGCGTGTTTTTTTTAATATGTAAATATCTACGTTTGAAGGCATTTCACCAAACAGTCGCAATCAAATCGTGTCGCATAAAAAGGGCCACCAGTAAAATAGCTTTTATTCTGCGAGAAACTCACCGATTCCCAAATCGCCGTAAAGACGAAGATATATAAAGGTTCACCTATAAAACGCTTACATCGTAACAAGCATGCGATGCGACGAAAGGCATCACACGCCTCTTTCGGTGCGGCATAAACACAAAAGAAGTCGACGTTAAATATTCGCATTTTGCCCTTCCTCCACTGTCCCTGCCTGGCGGTGACAAGTGACAATGCGAGTTCTTTACAACTGACTTGATGACGCATTTTTTCACCCCCGTCGCAGATCAAATGAGACTTGGGAAGTGTTTCCAGCTTCCAAGCTTATATTGTTCAAACGCAGAGTTAGCGAGATCTTATGAAACTCGCTCTCCAATATTCGAAAATTGCAAGTTCGTGAACTCGTTGATTTGCAATAAAAAGTATAAGCTCGACGATCTTAAAAATATTTTACTAGAAAGTATATTTTCATGAAATTCCAGTAATGAAACTCGAGGGCCCTTACCCAACATCGTCCAAATTTTAATGAACGAAACTTCGAAACATCTCATTGGCTACTCGTCATGCCCCATCGGTCCAATCACATCATCCCCACCTTCACCTATTATAAAAGGAGCTACATCAAACGCACTACATTCAATTTCGACGGCGCAGCAGCAATGATAGGTAGTGACATTTAATATGAATTAATTTTATGAGAAAATTACTTCCGTGTATTATCCTACAGAGTTAAAACTTTGATGAGTTTTTATAAAACCTGTTACGCGAAGCCAACTGCTTAGATATTAAGGCGCTTTTGCTAAGTGTAACATTTTTTGGGGGCATCCGACGCATGTGGCATGGAGTACCATCTCGGAGTGCGGCAATTTGGTAAAATACAAACGCTGAGTCATAAAAGTGCAGCTTGTCATACGGTTCTCCTTCGTCGTCCGCCCGGCTGTATTATTTTATATTGGACTCTGTAGTTCGCAGATAACAGGTTATTGCTTTTCGGAACTGCCGTTCCGTTTTATATTTGGAGACTGCAATGGCAAACTTTTATAATCGGGGCGAAATATTCTTTCAATGTTTACGGCGCAAAGTATATTCATTTAGTGTCGCGAGAGGATCATTTTTCTAAATGTCTGCTAATATTAGTGGCTCAGAAACTTTAACGTCGTTTTCAAAACGTATATTACACAACGCAAGTTGACACTTCACGTTATGAGGTGGAAAATATAATGACAGAGAAAGATGTGTTTAAATAACGTCCTTGACGCTAGGAGGATGCAGGACAGACAAATATAGCAGGAGATTTCAATGATAGAGTAAAAACGAAACATAAAGTATTTCTTGCAATTATGGGCAGTATGGAGGAAAAAAAGAAATGACAATGACAAAACGAGTTTGTTAACGCTTCAGGACCTCCACTGAGCGCCATCTCATTACGTGCTAAGGTTGGAATCATTAAATGGATGGTGCTGGAGCTTTTAGTGGGAGCACCAACGCAATAAGAGAAGCAGTTATTGGCAAGCGTGAAGAAGAACAAAGAAATAACAATCGAAAATGTAATTCTGATAGGCCCTGTACTTAGAGTCTCTTATTAGTTGTTGGCGATTCAGGGCTGCCAACTCTGAAAACTCTATTTTCAATTATTTAGAAGCGACTTCACAACTTCCAATTTTTAAATAGTGTAGTCTAGCAGAATGGTCAGCAACAGGAACAGGTTTGATGACAATATTGTGTGTAATTAACGTTGGTAGAAGTAAAAAAATATCGCGGTTTCAGCCCCGGGGTCTCAATGATACAACAAGATTAAATTAGTAATACCCCAAGAAGATTAAATTAGAGCAACCCCAATCTAATCCAAACTCATCTTCATCAACCTACTAGCATGAATCAATTCATGTTGTAGTGCTGGTGGGTTTTAGTCAATTTTTTGCCCCAAATGTTGGGAGCAATTTATATCGTATTGTCGAATTCTTGCCCGTTACTTTGAGCGCTTTTTATGTGGTACCTTGTGGTCTTGGTGCTTGTCGTCTGGGGCTTATCGTGTCCCTCGCGTCGGGCACCAAATTTTCGTAGTTTTGTGGGGATGCCCGGGGTCGTTTTGTTTATTGTCGCTCCTCCTTGTTTGCCAATTTATTGGACTGTTTTTATAATTTGTTTTATTTATTTTGTTGTTTACTTCGTTATTTTCAAGGCGATGAATTCGTCAATGAAGTCCACTCCATGTGACCTCCTCACCTGGGATGTGAATTTTCATGCTGAAGAAACTCCTGAGGCTCTACTTCATTGGTGCTGATCTACAATTGAGAACGACAAAGGTTTTCTTCCTATTGTTGCTTACGTATCTACTATGGTTGTTAGGACCGTCATGTCAACTGGAAAACGTATCCTCTCCTTGAGGCAATCTAATCCAAGCTCATCTTCATCAACCTGCGTAATGTTGTCGTACAAACCGTCAAAGACATTTCGTTGCATTCCCTCTATTGATCGCGTATGCACGATTTCTTCGTCTCAATACAAATTTTCCTTTACGTTTAGGTGTACCATTCAATCAACAAATGGTATTGAAAATATGGCGATCGATTTAGCAAGCGCGGGAGCTCGTGTTTCGGCCATAAATTACATCGGAAGTATACGTACCCTAACCGAGAATAATTCGAATGTTCGGGTAGTATATTAAAACTACCACGTCCTGCACCGTAAAAGAACTTTAATGTGACGCTCTGGTGTAGTTTCTACACAATCAAACCATCGGTATCAGCTTCATAAAATAAACTATTAGCAAATGTATTATTTACGTTTTGATTAGATGTGTTCCTTCAGGTTGAATCCTTCCTTGCTTATGCAACCCTTGTCACGTCTAATCTAATAGTATCGGCCGTTCAAGAATATTCGCCCTGACAGTGTTTACAGGAACAATTTATTTATTTCCTGTTAAAATGAGTATACCTGTTGGTAGGTTGATGTAAATATAAAAGTAGTTGCAAGTTTTCCTTCGCTTCACTTCTCTGTCACTCGTTTCTTTTTAGAGTTTCACTTTATTGTGAGTGAAACAGAGAAAAATGCGTTCACCACCTCGCACGCACAATTTACAAAAAAAAAAAATCGGAGACACCACAAATTTGAAGTTGTTGGAATATAGAGAAAGAAATTACGCCGACGCCCTTAAGTTTATTCCCAACAAGATTGTCGGTTTGTAAAAACACAAACAGTTGCGGGAGTCATAAATAACGCAGGGCATTAAATCCGCAATGAAAGCATTTATTAATGAGTTTCTATATATTGTAGTGTGTATTGTACCCGCTCCACGTTGGGCGCCAAAAACTGCAGCGTATTGTTTTGTTTTTAAAGTTGGACACCAATATGTTGCAGCGTGCTTTGTGCTTAATCTAATATAATAATTAATTAATTGTTTATGACTGTTTCAATGAGCAACGACACGTGTACCCTCACAATACACTTTACCGAGCACTTACTTCACCTCCTGCGAACTTTTAAATGACAAGAAACAAACCTGAAGATTTTTTGTTTTATTTTCGTATTTACTATATTACACCCACAAGTATTCCACATGGATATTATACTTTAGAAATAATATCTACAGAGTTAAGCAGGTTATAAAAAAGAAACGCTTTATTTTTATAGGTTTCGGTCTATGTGCTTCCTTGGCTTTTATGTCGGGTATCAAATATATTTAATGCGTTATTTTATATTTTCATTACTTTCACCGGCAACGTGGCACTAACTGTTGACCATTAATAACTCGTTTCCTATCAATTTTCAGACCCTTTTCACTTATGTTTCATTTGCTCCGTCGGTGTATTAGATCCGGAGCGCCCCCGAAACATTCGCGGCGATAAAAAATCGCCCGATTGATGTTTTATTAATTTTTACTTCGGCGATAGAACAAAACCGAATCCAATTACGAATTAATTTCGCGAAGCAATATAAATTGCAGCGGCGGCGCTCCGTCTGAAAGAAACGAGGAAGGAAAGAAAGCTCGGGCGGCTGATATTAAAAAGTGGTAGTCATCGCTACGACGGAACGTGCAATTGTTGTGTCAACGAATGGCTGCTTATTTACATGACTTGTTTGTTCTTTCGGTTTTATTTTAACGGAGAGTTTGCCTGTTCGGTGTCGGAATTGGAAAAAGTTCAGCCGGCGCAGACGTACCTCGTGCTTTATTCCTGATAATGGTTTATGTCAGAAGCAGAAACTGATTACGTTCATGTTACCATTTGTCAGTAGGTTGTGCTATCTTGAACCCTTGTCGACAGTGTTTTACTTATCAATTTTATCGGTTTACATTCACAGCGGATGTGGAAGTGGCATTTACAATTTGTACTAAACTAAAAACCTTCCATCTTACGCTAACTTTAAATTTTCTTAAGATATCTCCAAGACGTATAGAGGATAGATTCAAGTTGTTACGGTTTCTAATGTGATACGTAAACGTTCTAGAGTCGATTTGAAAGTGGTGTGTAAGAAACCGAAAATGTTTTCCTTTAAATTGGAAAAGAAATTAAATACTTGTTGCAAAGACAAATTAAAACGCAACTTCGAACAAAGGAGTTTGTATTTAAGCATAAAGAAAGGGCTGATTTTCTGTTCGATTACACAAATAAATTTAAACCGCGACTTAAAACAAAAGGGTTCTGTATTTGGTGTAAGAAAACTGTTTCTTATCGGGGGCGACATCGTTTCAAAATGCCTTACATTATGTAAGAAACCGGAATTATATGCAAAAATAAGAAAAACATAAAAAGGGACTGGGAGGAGTTCCTGGATACCTAGAACTCAATCGAGAAACGCACAAACAAGTGAACTGCACTTGGGTCTTTAATGGTTTGACAAGAAATTTGGTAAAAAGAGTGAGAAAGAAGGAAAAGACATTGTTGTTTATTGTGTAAAGTCTTTGTTTGAAGTCAGAGATTTTGGACTTCTATTCCTTGGATTCTTTTGATCATTTCTCCTTAACACCGTCCCGTCTAGCCCTTACAAGCAAGTCAAGAGAAAAGTGCGTCAGCAAATGGAAGCGCATCAATAACCGGCTTCGCGTAGGTGTACCGAATAACAAAGGAGATGGATATTTGATGGCGCCTGCTGCTCATTCGCTAAACTCAGAATAAAATATTCAAATGTAATTGGTCTACATGATGTCATATTCTCACTCAGATACACCCGATAATAAACACTAGAGGTCCAGGAAAAGCTCAGTTCGCTTCAGAGAGGTAGTTCCCGTCGGGATAGTTCCTGTGGCAAGGACAAATTCAATACCGTAGAAAGAAGACAGTGAAAGCGATTCCTTTACCCAAACCTCAAACTGGAACGAGGACTTACCTCTTGTACAGTTTAATTAAAAAGGATTTGGCAAAATGGTGACAAAGAGAAAAAAAGAAAATTGTTTTATTTTAAAGTTCAAAGTTAGAGATTTTATTCGTGGAAACATTGAGTTTCTTTCTCGCTCTCGTCGAGTCTCAGAGGGTAAACTCAAACTAATAACTCTAACATGTAAATAGTCGTTGAGCGTTTAAGTCGGAACTGACTTAAACGTCGATAAAATCAAGGGATTGCTTCAGCATTTAAGTCGGAACTGACCCAATAAGTGGTTTTAACAGCTTCTAGATTGAACGAGTTCCAACGATGTTTATAGTTACATAACTTACACATTAGGCTGATGAAAAGCGATCATAAACAAGCTAATTTGTGAGGCATAACCCTCAATACCCCAAGGAGGTGGTCCATTCTGCTTACATATTATCCAACCAACCACCACCGTCGTCCGTTGACTAGAGCCGACTGAAAAAGTAATTTATTTTTATTAGTGCGTAAAAGCCAGAGACGAGCACGGCCGTAATAAATTAACAACGGGAATATTTTTGGTGAATTTTAGCCAAAAAAAAAAAAAAAACAAAACAACCGCTTAAGATATATACAATAATAAAAGGTTCTATACAGGGTGTAGCACCTTATCGAGTTTTCTCGATAAGTCCGCCCTGGTTAAATGTACGAAAAAAAATTATTAATGTAAATGCAATAGAATTAAATATTGTATATTATAGAAACATTTTTAAATATACAGAGTGTTCTAATTCTTTTGGAACGTCGTTATTTTAAATAGATTATTATCTTAAAGACCCAAACGATTCAGAACTAAATATTTTGGTGCTATTATCAACTAATTTTACTATACAGGGTGCTATTTTTAAAAGAATTGTTATTTTCGGTATTATTTTTTTACGTTTGGAAAGCCGGCGATACATCAACCATCTTTTTAAAACCGAAGCGGATCTCGTCCTGGCGTAATGTAATATGCAAGAGAGCACGTCGTGTACAGCTGAAAACAAATAAACATGTAAATTACAAGAGCTTTTACGTTGTTTGACACATTGCCGGTATTTACCTTCCGGGAGAGCGGGAATATCGGCCCGGCCTACCGCAATCTCAAACGTAATAATTTATTGGTGTGAAATATTGATGGGAGGCGTATTAGCGTTCGACGTCCAGCGGACGTTATGGGGCTTGTTCTTTATGTGTAAAGCATTGTTTGTCCTTCCATAAAAACAGATTATGTCGGTATACTTTCTGAATGATATTTACGACTTTTATCGACGGCGCTTTATTTTTATACCATCTCGCTCAAGTTATGTGATGAGGGTTTATTTTTTGAGATGTGTTATTGCAGATAAAATTATTAAGATGGATTTCTGGTAGAGATTCTTTTTTTGTATCTTTTTCTTATTTTCATCTTCGTATATTTATATAATCAAGAATTTGAAGTATGGAAAGGTAGGTACATAACGTTGTATTATAAATATATGAGTGGTTCTTTTTTGTACTTCACGATTTAAGACAATACAAGCTCAAATATGAGCTAAATAAATAAAAGCCACATATTTTATGAGTTCGCGATAGCCTTTAAGTGTTCTGTCTTATCTATATTTTAGATCCAAACAACCGAACTCCGTCTCAAACGCCGGCTTTATGGCTGAAGTGCGATAACAGATCCTAATGGACTCGTATTAAATATCTGCCCCGACTTTCTTCTATCATCTTTCATCGTTCCATGTCATATTGACGACGTTCATCACGGCGTCTTGGTTTTATCCGATCTCATCCCGTCGATGTGTGTGTAGGTATCTGAAATAACCTGTAATGGATTTGCCCAGTTCGGGATCTCAATTTACAAAGAATACTTCGAAAATATGTTGAGATTGCGGGATCTGAGAAACATAGCAAACACTGTCATTCCATTTAAAGTGCCTAAGAACCACCCTTCCATTACTTATAAACCCGGAACCACTAAAGTTGTGCATATATTCTTCCAGTTGGTAATTTTCTTTCATATTGAGATAGATAACTAGGTGTTCTTTCAACGCCATCAATCACAAAACCTCTCCGTAAGTCATCCCATCATTGTGTAACCAGATTATTACATACCCTTTCGCTTAGGTTAATATGAATCAATGATGCTGATGATGATCTTTGTCATAATAAAGACGAAAGACAAAGGTAAGTAATGACGGGGAACAAATTTTCACTCGTGTATAAAATGTAGATACTAATACGTCGTTATTGTTTCCCCGAATACGCAACTATTTACTGAAGCGAAAGCTCAGAGATGTCTGGCGAGGTCTGATTGAAATTCAGCGAGAGTAAAATAATATCATGTTTTACACGCCGCGGAAGCCGATGTCTGCTAGGGGTCGTGGGCGTAGCCGAGGACAGGCGGGGTAGATACGTCATGTTCGATAGCTGAAGATTGATGCTCCTTATGGATAAGTTACGTCGCGCCCTGGAAACACTAATGGAGCATTCTGGGACCGTTAGAGGAAATAAAATGCAAGGTGCTTATTTTCCGTTATCGCGTGTTCGCAATTTTATGAATTATTAAAAATTTGAATTGAATCCTTGACGGGTTGCCGGTGAATATATTAATCGCTTTAATATCTGTTCGAAGGGGATGAGGCGAAAACCAGGCAAGTTTTACAGATGTTGGAAGTGTACCCGATCGAGATGGTTATGTAGAAGAAAACTTATAAAATCAGTTTTTTTTTTTACTTTGCGGTTATAATGAACTTGTGATTAATTTCATAATTAAAGTCATCATGAAACCAATTTTAGTGAAATTGGGATTTCTAAGAGTGGCAGTCGGTGACCATTAAACTTTTGACTGTAACAGATGCCTTTTCGGTGCATATTACCCAGGGTTGCAACGATTTAAATCAGCTGATTTTTTTATTTTAAAGCATGATTTAAATCAAATCGTGTAAAAAACTGATAATCTAAATGAATCAAACTTCAGAAAATTGAAGTACAGTGAAACCTCTCTTTTCGGCCACCCCTTAAAAGCGGTCACCTCTAAAATCGGCCATATTTCAAATGCTAAAACCAATTCTATGAAAACACCCATATAAATGACCCTTCTAATAGCGGGCACCTCTCAAAAACGATTACGGCCACTTGCAAGAAAATTTTCTAGGAAAAATACTTGTAAATTCACCCCTCATTACCGGCCAAAGATTCCAGATTACTGGTATTTACCTGATAATACCGACCGTCATTAAAGGGGATTTTCCATGTAAAGCATATTAGAATGTGGACCCTAAAAACCGTATTTAAAGTTTTACAATATTAATTTTGAGTTAGTTCATGTTCAATTGTGTTACTACATACACGACGCATACACACACATACCACACAATTATGTCGTTAAAAAGAAAACGTTTGTCTTTTAAAGAAAAAATTGATATTATTACAGAAAGTGAAAAGTTTAGTACCAGTGCTAGGAAATTGGCTGAAAAGTTTAGTGTTGGAAGAACACAAGTTAATGAAATTATAAAAAATAAATCCGACTTAAAGAGGCTCTTTGAAGAAGGTTCTAATGCAGGGCAGAAGAGAAAATTTCCCAAATCTGAAGGTTTCGCGATTGACCAAGTAGTTTACAATTGGTTCTGTAAAGCTAGAAATAAGAACATTCCTATACCTGGACCTTTAATAAAAGAAAACCCTTGGAAGCAGCCAAAAATTTACAGATTACGAGTTTTAAAGCTTCAAATGGTTGGCTTGAAAAATTTGTCAAAGACACAATGTAAGTTTTAAAACAATTTGCGGAGAGTCAGCTGATGTTTCTGTGGACGACGTTGAAACTTGGAAAGCGAAACTTCAAACATTATTGAAAGAATATTCACCGAAAAATGTTTACAATGCCGACGAAACCGGACTTTTTTACCTTGCAATGCCGAACAAAACATTCGCTCTAAAAGCGATAAATGTAATGGTAAAAAAAAGTCCAAAACAAAGACTGACAATTCTATTTTGCGCAAATATGGAAGGTGACAAGGAAAATCCGTTAATTATTGGGAAAAGTAAAAATCCTCGTTGTTTTAAAGGATCTTATATTAACAAAGTACCGTTGGAATGGGTATCTAATAAAAAAGCTTGGATGACAACAGAGATTACGACTTCGTGGCTAAAAAATTTGACGAAAAAACGAGAAAACAAAATAGAAAAGTTTAATTATTTCTGGATAACGCAACGTCTCATCCCAAATTGACACTTGAAAATGTGAAGATTGTTTTTCTACCACCAAACACCACATCCCATTGTCAGCCATTGGATCAAGGAATTATTAATAACTTCAAGGTGGGATACAGAAAATTTCTTATAAAAAGGCTTCTAACATTCACAAACAGCGAAATTTCTTTCGAAGATGCAAAAAAAGCATTAATTTAACTAGTGCTTTAGTTTGGGAAATCAGCAGCCTGGAAAAACGTTTCGCCAGCTACAATTTCTGAATGTTTTGCGAAAGCGGGATTTTTGGAAAAGGTTCAGCAAGAAGAAGATTTCAGTGAAGTAGGCGAAATTCCACTAGCACAGCTTTTTCCTAGATATGGTGTAAGCCTGGAAAATTTTGCATCTATTGATTGCAATGTTTTGACGGAAAGTCCCCATTTAGGCATTCAAGAAATAATCAGTGAATTAACAACAATGACAAGTGACAATAAAGACGGTGATTTGGACAGTAAAAGTGCAGTGGAAGAAGCTGAACTTTGTGTGTCAAACATTAAAGATATGAGTGAAGCGTGTGAAAAACTAAGAGATGTACAGAGTTTCTTATTTTCTAACGGCGACAATGAATTAAAATTAAAAATTTAAAACAAAGTTCAATCGAAAAATATTTCCAAAAAATATAATTACGTACGTAATAAATACATATATACAATATATATAATGTATAAAACTTACGTGTATGCAATAAATTTTTTTTAATGTAGATAGTTGGTTTATTTTAATAAAAATGTACAGATACCCATACAGCACTTTTTTTCATTTACATATTCTGAACACTCTTAATAACGTCCACCTCCATATAGCGGTCATATTTCAAGCAAAAGTCATAACCAACTGATCTCACTTACTTTATTTGATTCTTTAATTTAAGAAAAAACATAACTTGAATCTTGCCAATCTCAAGCCATGGCTAATTCCAAACGTGGAAGTTTTTGAAGGCATGATATTATACTTACGCTCATACAATTTGTGCATGCATATTGACGGTCAGTTTGCCAACTTTCTGGCTTGTGCAAGTAAAAAAAAACCTTCTCATGTAACGACTTTCCTGTGCAAATTGGATGAGCGTGAAAATGGACCTTAGGAGTTGTTTTTCAAGAACTGATATTTCAATAAACAAGGTCTTTAAAGAGAACTTTCTTATTTCTGGAATAACGTAGCGTCACCTCGCGAACGGTAAACACGACGTTATATACAATTTTACATCCCAGTGACCATATAAGCATGTTTTTAATATATTCGAGATACATGTGTAGGACGAACGCGCTTTCAGAGCCAAACAGGTGTGCTGATGAGGGTGCGCGTCGAAAAGCACATAACAAGGAGAAGGAATTTTATTTTATAATGATAAAGGAGGGCGTCTTCATATTTCGCCCGAAAGTATAAACAAGTTTTACTCTTTTATGAATGCCATTATGTATTTCATTGTATCGAAAAGCGGCAGTTCGCACCCGCACAAAGCTATCGCGTTCAGATAGGGGAGTCGTCATTCTTTGAAGTGATTCTCAAAGTTTCATAAGCAAATACCATCTCCTCTCCACATCTTATATCCGTGTACCGATTTGAAATTTTTGTTTGCTTCAACTTTCGCCGCCCTTCGCCGATAATTATACCCACCAAATTGCTTCAGTTCTCTTCGCTTTAACGTACTTCACGATCGATGTTTTAAAAGTTCCCCCTTTCATTTTCATTAATTTTAATCAATAATACACAGCCTAATAAAATCATAAATAAATTTTTACAATTGCGTATTTGAAAAGCAAATCATCATAACCAATACATCCTAACATAAATAAAATGTGAAACTAACCATAACAATCCTTGGATCAAGACGATCACGTCGATATCATTCCACTTTATATATGGCCGCTATATATACGCTCTTTGGCAGTAGATAATGGCCATTGAGATATTTTTACAATATGTTTTCATTCCGAGCCCAATTTGATAAATTTCACAGCCGCAATATCTTCACTCTCCAGTTCATTTTATTCACGACCAATCGGGCCAAGTAAATGCAGGGTAATATTTCATAATGTATTTCGCATTTGATATTTTTTTTTCTTTGGATGGTAATAAAAAGGCACGAGAGAGTCGCGAGGAACAAGGTCTAAGGGAAAATAACTGCTAATAATGTTCGCTCCTTGCTTGGGCTATGATTACGACGAAATATAATGAAAGCTACTTCAGCACGTTCACAATCCTGCTGATTAATAAGCTCGGCGGAAAATATGCTCACCTTGAAACTGAAATATTTTAGAACTTCAAAACGTCCGACAGATAACGATTTGTTATTATTACTTTCAATTCACCTTAATAATTAAAAGTATGTTATCTATACTTATCACAACCTTTTATTTTTTTTACTTCGTAACTCCCTTCAACACTTCCACATTTATGCCATCTTTTTTGCAAATGTCTCATACTCAGAAAAAAAATCCTTCAACAACTTTGACGAACCTTTGATATAAGGGAGATGCTACGAATTCGTGCTACCACGAAATTGATTGTAAATGTAGCTATAGTCATTTATTATCTGCTGGATTTTGTTTATTTTATGAACCCGACAATACACAACAACAACTTTTTCGCGAATAAGAATGAGAGCGCCTTAAAGCAGTTTTAAAATTTTGAATTGTGTTTCTCTCTCCATTTATGTTTGACCCTCTCGGTCTATATTCAAAAAAAGCAAGACTCCTTCAGCATTCCTGTTTAGAGGAAGGGTCCCAGTAATATACCCAAATCTCATCCCCTCATTCTGTCCCTTTCTAACGCGGCCAAACTTTCTTGACAAATTTTTCTTTCTGGCCAGTTCTTGCTCAAGTGCATGTAATATGGGAATCCACCGTGCAAACCCCTTCTTCATACCCAAATCGTCAACCAACATTTTCTGGATATACAGACTTCAGTGGCAGAAACAGAGATCTTTATATGCCGACCTTGCAGTACCAAATTATCGACTTTTCGCACCATCTCTTCACTTAGAGTTTCTATGGGTCGTCTGGACTTTGAGCCATCGTTAATTGATTCTTTTCTGACCAGTTCTTGCTTAAGTGCAAATAATATGGGAATCCACCGTGCAAACCCCTTCTTCATACCCAAATCGTCAAGCAACATTTTCTGGATATACAGACTTCAGTGGCAGAAACAGAGATCTTTATATGCCGACCTTGCAGTACCAAATTTTCGACTTTTCGCACCATCTCTTCACTTAGAGTTTCTATGGGTCGTTTGGACTTTGAGCCATCATTAATTGATTCTTCACTCCAACGAAAGTGTTTAAGTAGAGGGTGTGTACAGCAACTATTCTTCCATAAATAATTTTTGGGCCGTTGCCTAATTTTGTCAGGAACCTGCGATATTCCACCTTAAATTCACTCATTTCTTGAACAAATAAACCCTCCCAAATGAAACACAATTTAGCACATGCACTTCTATAAGTCGCAGCTAGCTTTTAATAATTGGTTTGACGTAGTCGCTCTTTTGTTTCATGATTAAAAATACGCCCTCAATTTTGAAAGAGCAATTCTAAAATCGGTTCTATACATGTATTCATCGAAGGCGTAGATTCCTTCCAGCCAAGTTATTATTCACTGCAAGCTGTCAATAAAATTTGAACGTTTACACCTCCGAGTTTAAATTCAATGAAAACTCTTTGCAGAAGGATATAAAGATAACGAATGGTTGGTTCCTGTGATACTCTCCCGTCAATTACGAATTGATATCTTCCTCTGAGGAATTGCAGGATTATGCCAAAACCATTATAAAAATGTATACGCGCTCCGGCGATAATTTATGCGACGAGTATAAATCATCTTAAATCACTAAAGCCTTGTCGCCCCGCGCCGCCTCGCCGATATGTGGAGGCGCACTCTAACAATTAATGATTATGGATAAAAATCATATTTATGCCATTTTTCAGCAAACGTGTTTGCCCCTATAAATTTCGTGGAAGCGCGAAATTACTGATGTTTGCTCGGTACGCGCCATAATAATTCTGGGACGTTCAAACCCGTAGAAAATGCAAACAGTAAAGTTTCATGCAATAAATATGCAAGATAACGATGAATTTTCGTATATATTTTTAATTTTTTTAACACCTCCCGCCGGTTGCCTATTGCTTTGGCAAATTATAATTACAAATAATGTGCAGAGTCAAACTTTTAAGACAATTGATATGAAGCGCGGAAGTTTGCAGATCTTAATGGTTCAGAAGCAACACCAGCATGTCCTACTGTACGTTATCTTAATATTACAGTCACTTTCTTATCGTGAATAATGTGTCGCATACCGGAAAGCACCGCGGAAAATAGCATACCGTTCACTTCACGGTGATTAGTTAGAACAAACGACCTCCGGCCAGAAGAGAGAAGAATCCAATCCTGACGCAAACCTCCCATCTCTATCAATCGGATTTAGAATCGAGCATGCAGATAAGAGTTTATTGAAGTCGGCGCAAACAGCGGGAGGAGCAATAAAATTCGACGGACATGACGACGTCCACTGGAAATAAGAAGCGATTTCAAACAGAGATGGTGTTGCTGTGAATATTATACGTTCCTCTTGCGCTTCTATTTCTCTGCTCTAACTTTTCATTTCTCCAGGACGAGATTACATTTCCGACGTCATCTGAAGGAATTCTTTCAGAAAAATTGCCCTGAAACTCTTGTATATTAACAAACATCATTAAATTACAATTTACAAATTGGAGGACTTAAAAATAGTATATTATTTATAATAAACTTTGAAATGTAGGGTGCTTCAAAAAGCAAACAATTAACTTTGTGAAATTTGCATCAAGCAACAAGGAGGATAGTATCGACATGCTTGATTCTGGATCTCGAACGATCTAGTTTTGCTAGTAAGCACGTAGTAACTTCTGGGAAAGTGTAGGCAGTTCTAGATCGATTATTTAGCATGTGATGTGGGTGGTCTACATTGCCTCGTAGCAATTTCATTCGAATCAATTTTTTTTGCTAAAAAACCAATGTCAGACATCTTCATTTCCAACTACAGGTTGTTTAAAAACGTGTTTCATTAGAAAGACGCGGGTGTTTAGAAAGGTATTAAGCAGTGTTGGGAAGAACGCGATACCTGTGTCAGAAATCGGTATTCTGTACGGAAATTTGTTTATTTTAAATAGAAAAGAAATTGTAAACAAAATTTAGACAACTCAGCTCTCTGTGGGGCAGCAAACTGTTATTTCTCACACAATTTTAGGTCAAGAATCAGTCCCGACCTAAACTATAAACACACGCACACCTTCAGCTCGTCAGACCTTCCAACGACTGAAGCACGCCTGCATCTGTTCCATAAAATACGGGTGCGTTAAATTTTTTTAAAGCTATAGACTTATGATCGTAATTAAATAGAGCTCTTCAGTTACAAAACTGTACAATGTAAAAGATCACAGATCTAGACAGTTAAATTTACACTGGTAGGTCGAGTAATGGTGTACGCCATCGCAGTAGTACATATTGTACACTGCGGCAACGTGATACAAGTCGTATACCTACCACATAGTACTACTGCAATGATTATAATAATATCGTAAACAAAGTTCCATTGGTTCCCGTTTCTCTTTGCGTATCAAGTACAGGTGAGCAAAAATTGATTTAATTGTAAACTAATTAATACAAATGAACAATTGAAAGGATTAAAACCATAAGGACGTAAGTGATATAACGGTTTATTTGGTCTTTGTAACAGTACGTATGGTTACTAAGTATCTAAGGTAATGAGTGATTACTAAGGAAACGAAGACAATTAAAAAAAGACATCTCGTTGAGTTGAGTAAGAGCTCCAAGTTGCGGTGTCCAAATTATTATATTTATGTGGGTACGTGTCTACTCTCTTCTTGTTTTCCTCTCAGGGTTTTCTTTGGGTCGCTCGGAATTACCCACTTTTCGTTTTATGGCTCCACGGCGGGCACATACAATGACGAACACATAAAAAATAAAAGGGGGGGAGGTGTTACGTCAGTGCGTGTTAGAAAAAGAAATGAAGAAAAGGGTTGTTGTCTGTCCAAACTGTACACCTGTTAGCACAAGTTGCCCAAATCACAAGGTTCGGTGGGCCTCTTGCCCTGTCAGATGTATACTTTCTCAAAAGGGGGGACGCTCTGTACCGCTGATCACGCATGTGCCTCAATTCTTTTACAAGAGAGAGACGCCCTTCGACGATACAGGTCCGTCCAAAGCGAACAACAGGTATCACAAGTCGGTCATGTCACCTCGCCTTTGACAAGGGTCGGTGGGCCTCTTGCCCTACCCGATGTATACTTGTCAAAAAGGGGACGCTCTGTACTGCCGATCACGCATGTGCCTCAATTCTTTCACAAGAGAGAGGCGTCCTTCGACAATAGGCGCTTTCCAATTACGAATTCTAAGCACCTGAACTGATCTGATCTGAGCTACACTTTAGAAATCGTAATGGGAACGCTAGTTGTGACGTATATGTCAAACTGACCATGTATGCGCCACATGTGTTCCCTTTCCCCATCTTTTTGGTGCTCGAAACGCAAACGATATGACAGGTGCTCGAGGGGAAGAGGGAAATCAAAACTGATTAGTTCAGGTGCTTCACGCTCTTACAATTGGAACGCTTCGGATCATCTCCGGACTAGTCCCGAGTAGCACAAACGTGTAATTGGAAAGCGCCTAATACCTAAATGTCTCCCGTTTAAATAAAAATTTTGTTTGTGTTGTCACGTATGCCCTATCTTGAAGCGTCCTCCACGTCGGTAGTCAAGGAAAAAGGATACAGGGTATACAGGATCCAGTAAATATTCTTTATCTTAATGAAAATACCTCGATATATTTTAATAAAATTTTCTTGTCTTCTTATTTTATCGAAGTGTTACCTACGGAGGTCGAGGCAGGAGTCCTCCAAATCGTGCAACGCTCGCCTTTTATAGCGATTTCGTTCTGTTCATAGACAACATAACTAAAGATAGAAGGGAAGGTTTTGAATAAAAAAATGAATCGTGAAGCTGCCATCTGAAGGCTTGGGAGAAACTAATGACGCAAAGCGCGGGAAATATAAATACTCTAAAATCAAATTAGACAGAAGTTTATTTTTATATTTACCTTTTATTGTAAAGGTACATTGTTCAGTATTGATTTAAACTGAACGCAGAAAAAAATAGTGCATTGCGTGATTTTAATTCAAATTAATTAATTCAAATTAATTAATTAAGGCAAATCCTATTATCCTGCACTTTTTAAACTAACACCGAAAAACCAACCCTAAGGTTGCAATTTTATTATAACAGGTAAAATAGAACTGAAACTCGATATAATAACAAAAACGTTTATTTCAATAGTAGTGTATTACAATTAAACAATTGTTTATTATTCTGTGAATATGGTATCACGTGTTTGATGAGTGTTTGGTTTCAGGCGGTTTGGGCAAGAGTATATATACAATCTTGTATTGGGCTATCTAGCCCAAGTGAACGTATTTCTTCCATAACTTGGAAACCGTTTAAAAGAGGTAAAAACAGCCGCGTTTAGCGAACGGCATAAGAGATAACTTTTCAAATTAATTTGAATCTACTGTTGTTAATATGCGCGCTCTAAAATGGGCATAAATAATTTTTTTTGAATGGAACTATATATTTTTTATAATCCTTTGGAATTAAATTATCTTTCATCCAATGTAGTGTTGTCGGTACCTGCTTTCAATAGTTTCTGAGAAATTTTCTGCCTCTTTATTGGTACTATTCCATTCACAAACTCATCTTCAATATTTTGTGTCAATATTCCAGGCATAATAGACTCATCTGTATATAAAACAAGTATTATTTTGGTATTATTATTGTGTGATAGTTACTTATAGGAAACTTTTGCATTATTCCAACACTACATAATCCTTCATAATCCTTCTGTACAACATGTGTATGCAGTTCATGTTCATTTTGAATAACATCTACATGAGAATTCTTTTGTATCATGGACATTTCTACAAAATTCATATATGAAAGGAAGGTCAGCTATGACAATTTGAACCTTACTTATTCGAATATCTGCCCTAGAGTGCACTCAGTATATCTTTATCTCATATTATTATAAGAAATTAAAACGAGAAAATAAATACACTCAGTTCCCACCAGTGCCGATACTCAAATATGCTATAAGTTTGCTAATATCATGCCACAGTATTCAAACCACAATCTAAGCTGTTTTTAAATTACAGTAACCTTCTTACCTACGTTAACTTTGGGTAGGCCCAAGGTTGCAATCGATTATTATAGCCAATATCTTCTGCTGTAAAATGTATGTGACAAACTCTACAGTTTGCATATACATTGTCTGGTGTTCGAATTTCAAGTTCCTTATTGTTACATAATTGCTTCCACGTTAAATATCTTTCCATATCCTTGCCAGGGATGGGAAACCGATGTTTGGTAATAGGCTTTTGTGGACACGGACACCCATTTACTACACAGTAGGCACCACCCATGCTGCTACGAATTATATTATTGGCGATTTCTTACAATTTAGTTTATCAAGTAACGCTAACCTAAAACTGCCGTTTACCAATTACTTATTACAGCCTATACTTTAAATATTTCGAAAGTGATAAGTTTTACATTCAAGAATTACGTATGCAAAAAATCATATATTTTTTTTACATGTAACAACTTTTATTTGGATATCTCGATTCTTTTGCATAAACCGTCACATGCCGAACCAAACACGCATCAAAAACTGGCGGGAAATTTAAAATGCGACACCAGCACACCAGCGGCTTGGGAGAAACTAATCTATGCTAGTTTGCATTCTTAGATCCAAGTGAACACCCCCTGGTTCTCTTTATTTTTCCGTTGTCATGGTTACCGGAACATCCGCGTTCTGATCTAGTTACATACTAGATTTGAGTTGCTAACTAAACGTCAAGTTTTGACAATTAGCGTTTACCTTAGAAATGAGTACATTTTATGGAAATCAAACTAAAAATCGAACTAAAAATGAAACACACTTAACTCTAAATAATAGGTAAGTATCTAAAATACATTATTTTCTAATTATCTAACCTCTAAAGCCTTACTTTTCTAAAATAATTTTAGAGGATTGCGAGAAAGAATAAGGAAACGATTTCATCCAACTGCAAATTTCCGTTGGGCGAGGAAATTGTTTACTATACTGTTAGTATAGCTTGGCTTGAAAAAGAGTTGATGACAATGGTGAACGCAGACGATATCTTCCTGCTTGAACTCGATGGAAACCGACGCTCAAAAACTGCCTAAAATATTACGACGACAAAAAGCTGAAGATGCCACAGAGAGGAAACTACAAAGTTAAAATGGAAATGGATGAATGGATTGGGAGAATGACCATCGCTAGAATGAAGTTATGGAGTAGCCTTTTACTTCGTCTTCCATTATAATATTAGACTGACTACATAAGGCACGTCCAAGGAAATTGGATGAGGGTTGTTGACTGGCCAACTTAACCTATAATAACGTCCTACACTCTTTTACCTACACTTTGTCTTTTTTAGTTTTGGCACACAAAGCTTTATAGTCTATTAAGAAGTCCAGAGCCTGGTCCCTACGAAGGCGCATTCGTCGGCCGTCTTCCAAATAGACCAGTCTCCTCTTATTCTTGCTTTGCTTTTTACCGTCCAATGGATAATGTGTGGCTGTGAGTGGCCCCGGAACAAGCCAAACCTCCGCTGCATCCTTTCAACGAAATCCAAGTGTTTGCTCGCCCATTCAAAATGGTCTACCACCTTCGAGCTCCCCTCGGGAATGTTTATTTGATTCGTGGAGTAGCAATTATGCTTTGTATAACTTATAACTGCTGCGTAAGTGTCCCTTTTCGTTTTGTATTTGTCATCTAGTCTGTTTGTTTGTTTGTTTTAAATGCATGTCGTTCTGTCGAAACGTCTCGTCACTGTTGCGCCTACCTCGTCAAGTTGTTTCGAACGTCTGCTGGACCGTGGCACTGTTGTATATGTTTTAATTCTTTCCACGTGATGTAATTGTTTAATTAATTTTTTCAAGAAGGTAATTGACACCGCAATATGTAAAGGAGAGTGATCGAGGGTAATTAACAGAGGCGCAGAAGGATGGAGATTTCGGAAAATAGCAGCACGGGAAAGTTTGTTTGGGGTATCAGAAGAAGTAAGAAGACGAGGAGAATGTTCGTATGGGTGGATGTAGGCGAGGACGTACACTGGACGGGACTAAAGGTCAGAACTTTTACGTAAAAAAGAAACTTGTTTGTAAACTTTGAGATTTGGTCGATAGGATTCTTGTTATTTCATTATAAATTGTTATGAAATCTGGGTAGTGTTTAATTATAAAAAAATTTAAACATTTGTAAATAAAAGCAACACAAAGAGACTCTGCTTTAAGAATACAAAATTAATTATTATTAGAACATTTCACAGGTTTGGATATCGTCATGTCGCATCTTGTAGAATATTTTTTTTTTAATTTGTATTTGTTTTACTTGAATATACACTTAAAAAGAAGCGTTTTGAAGCGTTAACTCTATTATAAAAGAAAGAAAATTATACAGGGTACGTAAAAGGAAAGCTTGCATGCGGCTCTTAACGAGTGCGAGTGTAAAACGCATTGCGATTTTCTAGATGTAGAATAGAGATGGAGATAAAACCAACCTTGTCAGATTATAGCCCTTCTCTCGCGTCTGTGTAGGTGGTGGGATGGTAGGATGATGAACGATGATGCAGTATCAACTCGGCTGTTCATGGAATACAATTAGAAAGGATTAATAACCTTTTGGTTTTTTCCAAACAAACCAATCAAATAAGTCCGCAAAGAAAAGAATCGAATAAAACTCGCTGTTCTATCCATCTCTGTTCTAACTCTAGAAAATCGTATAGCATTTTACTTTCGCTCCTTAAGAGCCGCATGCAAGCTTTGCTTTTACCTTTTCTATATGAGATGATAACCTTGAAAAATAATTGTATATAAAAAAAGAATACTTGTACATAAAAAAAGGGAGCCGAGAGTCATTCCTGACTACCTAAAACTCAAATCAGAAATCTAAAACAGAAAAAATTGCGATTTGGGTCGTACTCCAGAGGTTTTGGACTTAAAAATTTGAATCTCCATCTCACTCTCGTCACAACTTCTAGAAGTAAAGGTGGTACTCATGGAGCCCTTGTAAACTCGGAAGTGTTGTTAAACTGTAATATTTTATAAGTATATTCTAATTAATATTAACCGATTATGCAAAGTTGAACACATTTACAAAGTTGTGACAAATTCAGGAAACCTAATAAACTTGCTGAAATATGTAAGTCCGTTGCCGCAGTTGTCTTGTTACGTGCATGTAGCAGCCAGTTAGTTTTCAACTTGCGATATAAATTAGCAGTTTTGGCAGCCCTGCCCAACTAACGTTAGAAATGGGTAGGTGTAAGGAAGGACGTGTTATTATTGCTCGCGGTAAGGCAAGGGAATAAAACTGTATATCATCGCGTTTCCTGTTCCTAAATGAATGCATCATCAAGCTTTGATGGAACAACCTATAAAACAGAGAATTAGAAATTTTCGGTCTGTAGAGATGTTTCAATTTTGTTTCAATTCAGAGGAAGTCGTCTTTCGGTTTCTTACAAGAATATATTGAGATGAAGTCGCGTTGTAATTACTTAAGTTCATTCTCCTTCAGATTCACTTTCTTCGAGTATCACTTCTGTTGTAGGCTCGGACACGTAGGTTTTGGGATTTCTCTTCTTTGGATCAAATGTGTACGTACAGGTGATCATTTTAAATCGTAACCCCTTCAAATTATAAGATAGGCAACTTATTCTCTACTTCGGTGCTTTTAGTACATAATGAAAACATGAAGTTATTTCTGATTTGATTGGTGTGTTGCCTCTTCTAAAACCTTCAGAGTTACGATTTAAAATGGAGAGATTAATAAAATTTACATGTTTTTTTTTTTAGGGTAACCACAAGATAACTCGATTAATTTACATATTAACGAAGAGCCACAAATTTTACTCAGCTCTAAATATTTGTTCGTTTCCAAGCAGCAGTCTCGATTACTTCTCGGCAGGATAAATATTGACAAGGATTACATTCGAGTCCGTCTTGCGGTGCAAGATACTTGAGTACACAGAAAGTCTAAGGTTTAGTCACTGCTGTTTACATTTTGATGATCAATTCGCGGTTTACCTCAACTACGTTATTTATGGTGCACTGCAGATTTCTCCCTATAGATGTTTGCGGGCTATTTGTCATTGATTTGTGCGCAAGAAAATAATTTCGTTAGTCCCGACAGAGGCCTTAGTAAATCACCGCATCGTGTTATCCACAAGCTAAATTATTTATCGACGCTATTAGCCGCACACATTTCATTAAGTTTCGCTGAACGAAAAATAATGAAGTCTGGGAATAGGGGATCAAGAGTAATAATTTTATCCCGCATATTTTACACGTATGTGTGGGAGTAATTAAGACGCTTAGTATTAGGAATAAACAGAATCGATTGACGTGGGTTTTTTTTCCGTTGAAACCGTGGGCTTAAATTATTCCGCACCCGAACGCCTACAATTGAAACTTTGAATGCGGGAAACGAAGCGAAAATATATTTAATTTTCGCTGACATGTTACAACCCCTTCGAGGACGTTTCATTGTGAGGGAAAGACATGTCGTTTAATGTAGCAGTAGTGAATATCTATGTCCTGGATTAACGTGTATCGATTTTATGGGTGCTTCACGCGCGTTTGCTTACGAACTGAAAAAGAAATACGTGTAAAGTCTATGTTTATTCGCTCAAGCTTTAAAAATTTTAAATTCTTTTTTATTTTTGAGTATTTAAAAGCCAGTTACAGCAAACGCCTTGCTTAACTTTAGACTTACACTACGTTGCCTATCCTTAAGTGTCACATTTTAAACACCTCTTCATTGAAGCGAGCTTAAGAGCTCAGTGAAGAAAGAAGATGGTTTCTTTTTTCTTAAATTAATTTGGCTTTCGGAGGAAATCCAAACATAAGTTGTCGATGCTCCTTGAACTAATGGGTTCGAACTTGAACCCCCATCGGTCGAAAAGCAAGGTCTCTGCTTACTTGACCACGACGTAGGCGTAGTTCCAAGTGTTAAATTTAGACTATTGGTGAATGAACGTCGATATATTGCTACCAACTGATACTTGCCAACTAAGAGAAGCCCCATCTATTCGAGAAGGTAATAGAAGCGATACTAGGGGTTAACCTCCTGGTGTCTTCAACTAAGCTCGTTAAAGAAGGGAGCGGGGTTTCAAGGCAAACTGATACTTCATACAGGTGTTGAATGTGTTTCGATTTCGCAGACCTCTTCTTCTGCACGCACTTACTCAGGTGATATCGGAATTGGGGCTCGCTTTAGCAAGGAAGCCAAAGGAGTTTTTCGTTAAAAACATCGGGAAACGCCACCGCCGTACTTAACAATGAAACTTCACTTGATGTAGTAAAATGTTCAAAACGGCTGGAAATGTAAGAAACCGGAATTTTGTACAAAAAATTGCTGAGACTGCACATGGACAAAAGGACGATAAACACCTTCCTCACTGCGTAAGTAATAAGAAAAAAGTTGATTTCTAATTCATATTTTTCGAACTTCAATGAAGCAACTGTATTACAGTAAAGACATGAACTACTTTTCACAGCATTAGTTAATTCTACAGGAAAGGGAAAGGGATTGATAAGCAAAACCGCACTTCACTGACCTGGAGACCACCGCCGCTAGTTCTTGCGTTATAAAACCTTCTGCCCGCCTTTAAGTTAATTGGTTTTCAGAGCCTCAACACCCCCCGACAGTGACCGATCGATGACACGACGAAATTTAGTTAAATTACTTCCAGATTAATTAAGTATAAATACAGTTCTAAATCGTTGATCGCATTGCGCTGCGAGGATTAATACTGCTTTGATCAAAGCGGAATAATTGCATGTAATTTTCTGTAGTTAGAAGCGACACAAAATTTAGATGATAAATTCAGAACGGACTTAATTACGAGATGGTCTAAACAGGGTAAGAATATGTGGTTGCCAATAATGGAGGGGCATCTAATGAGAAGGGACACTCCTTAACCCAACTAATTCAATCGGATTGTATACTTATGTAACGTAGAAATACTTGGAATACCTCGACTATAAGACCAAGATTTTAAGAAATCTTAGTGCTCTTTGGCATAGTAAATGATTGAATGTCGCTGATCATTTTAATTTGTAAATTAAAACGTCGTTCATTTAAGTTGAATTCCTCGCAGGGAACTTTAATAATCGACGCGGTACATTTAGTCCCATCTGAATATAAGGTTCTTCGATTTTATGCTAAATTGTTGCAGTGATATTGATTGAGCGGCTCCCTTGTTTGAGGTTATAGCGGAGTCGGCGGGCGGTAGATAGGGTCGCATCCTGGTAGAAGTTAGTGGTCTAATTCAAGGATTACGACGGGCCCCGGCCAGAACGCTGTGCCGGTTTATTTTACATACATATGTTTGCTTTGAAGCCAGGGCTAAATGAGAAAAGATTTGATGCTATTGCTCGTTTTTGAATTTCAAATGAATTCAGTTGTTAAAACGAATATCTTCGGTTTGGATTTTACGAATTTCAAAATTGTTTGCTTCTAGAGTTAATGGAATGAAGTCGGATTCCTGTAAATTCTCCCAGATTGCGTATTAGATTAAATTAACGTGTCGTGACCAAGTCGTATTGCAGCTAGGTCTTCAAAAGGTCTACATTGGTAGAATGCACTACCTCATTGGAAGAATACCTTTTGGTGAAGTCAAATACCTCTTCGGAGGTATTTGACAGCAGGTCATCAGGTTCTGATTGACCTGAAGACCTGCTGTCGATTGCATTACAACCAGGTCGCCAAGGACTAACAATTTGGAGTAGACCTTCCACCCTTCTTATTAGAAATATCTTAGCA
Source organism: Serrognathus titanus (assembly GCA_039766575.1). Taxonomy (NCBI): domain Eukaryota; kingdom Metazoa; phylum Arthropoda; class Insecta; order Coleoptera; family Lucanidae; genus Serrognathus; species Serrognathus titanus. The sequence continues at coordinate 14,163,462 of CM077911.1, read as the reverse complement.
CAGAATTGGGAACGATCTATCCGATTTCTTCTTAGTGAAAAAGTGAAGTGACTTAAAGCGAAATCCTCAACTTGGAGATTTAATCAAGACGTCTTGTCGGCTAAGCCTTCAAGGTATTCAATTGTATAGGTAGAACGCACGACTTCTCTAAATAGAAAAAGTAACACCTTCAACCTAAAATATCAAACAAGTCGATGGTTCAGATCAACTTGTCGACCAGGTGTCTAAAGGATGTCAATTTCTAGCCTTCTTAGTAACAATGTCTTGGTATTGAAAGGGAATTAAGGTTTCTGTCGAAGTAAACACATTTTTTTCTTTGGGTTAGGACTAAATGTTTAAATCTACAGACCCTCATCCTAGGTGTCAATTAAGGCTAACAAATTGTTCTACAGTTCACACTTCTTGGGGGATGGGAGAAGATTCATTGTTTGACGATCAATTTCGATTTATTATAACTAAAAGTTTCACAAAGAATACTTAAGCACGGGACGAAAAAGCACAACGTGCACATAAAATAAGGAATAAGCTGTTAAATAAAAATCTTTAATTACTTAAACATTTAGTACTCATCTAGATTTCTCGTTTGTAAATTCCTCTCAAGTGAAGTTCCTATGTAATCCAATGGTGACTAATGCAATGAAAACGGGCAGAGGACTTCGCTAAACACAGCTTAGTTTTATATGCAGCTTCATATATCTGAGGATATAGGATATTCGGTGTATAAGCAATGTGGGCGTTGCATCAACTAAAATGGGATTAGAACAATTATTCTTGAAGAAGCGTCTAGACCCCGTTTTATACAATCTCGGTAGATTGTCTCGGCGATATGCAGCGTGCAATCACCAGTTCGTTCAACTTCCTTTTAAACCGTATCCGTTCACGTGATGCAAAATTATCCGCCGAATTTTAGTTCTAATTGCCAGTCTAAACCAGCGCATTTATGTTTCTTGCAGTGTTTAACTTTTTTGATGCGTCGTTTCAAAGTGAAAGCAGCTCGTTTCTCAAAATAGCAACCAAGAAAAAAATTAAACAAGTCTGAAACGGCAACAATAAGGCATCGCTAGTAGCACAAAACTGGTCCTTTTTAGTCGACACGTTTCATTGTGTTGGCAAAACCCAAACGATAAAGCATCCAACAGTTACCATGGCGACGTCCAGGCAGTCGGCACCTTAATAAAGTTGCTCCCAGGGACCGCCTCACAATACGATGACAATAACGTCAGCCCGATTGTTATGGCAAATATTAGGTGAAATATTTACACCGCATCAGAATTACTCTGTCCTCATAAATATTTCGCCGATAATTTATAAATTAACTAAGAGAGCGTATCAGTTAAATTAAATTTGTTGGGAATTTGTTCCGGTAATTCAATTTAGTTTCGCTGAAACAGTTTCTGCTTCAACTGAATTAAATACGTTTTTGTGAAACTAGTTACGTCGTTTCCAAGTCTGAAGTGATAAAATGCGGTTTTCTGAGCGGAATTTTCGCGCTTCTTATAGTTAACGAATTTTCTAAAATACAATCAATAATGGCGACAGCAATATGTCATAGTCACAACATAAAATACAATCAAAAATAAATTATATATTAGGACTACCACTAAACTGTTCTACTAATTCTATGAAACCAATGAGATAATTTATGTATTCTTCAATTTTCCATTACATACTACCTCCAGTTCATGGTAAAATGCCTCTGAATAGTGTAGGGGGTGTTATGGTGAATTAATTAATCCCTAATCCTTGGTATTCCCATACATTAAATAGATAAGTCTAGTAGCCATAGTAGGAATTCATTTCAAAGTGGTATGGATGGGCATTACCTTGTTGGATGATAAGGTTTTTAAACATCCCAAGCTATGGCAGAAGATCTCCAATTTCAGAGGTGAAATAGTGAGTACCTGGTCATTTTAGTTGAGAGATCTCGATGGTTAAAGCAACTTTCGATTAGGAAGGCCATCCTTCTCTTGGCGAAAAATTGAAGATTATCTACAGCAGACTCCTCAATTTTAAGAAATGCGAAGATTTTAATCGCCGAAGAGGTCAGACTGACATGCCCTTCTCGTCTCAACTAGGATAATCATGATCAGGGGACTTCACATTCGCAAAACTCATGACTTTCTCCATTAAGAAAGATTATCATCTAAAGCAGATTCCTCAATTTAAGAAATACGGAGATTTTAATCGCCGAAGAGGACAGATTGACATGCATTTCTCGTCTCAACTAGGATACACCATGATCAAGGGACTTCACATTCGCAAAACTTATGACTTTTCCCATTAAAAAAGATTTTCTAAAGCAGACTCCTCAATTTAAGAAATGCGGAGATTTTAATCGCCGAAGAGGTCAGACTGACACGCCCTTCTCGTCTCAACTGGGACACACCATGATCAGGGGACTTCACATTCGCAAAACTCATGACTTTTCCCATTCAAAAATCTTGATCAACAAATCAAGATGATCTAATTTGAAGCCCTCAGCTTAGAAGTTTGGAAAGTGGTTCAGGAAAGGTATTCACCAACTAGTTAATAAATTTGGTCAAGTTAACAGCTTATGTAATCAATAACTAAGTATGAGGGAACATAATTGATGTGTCCAAACGTTGTGAATAAGTCGCATTACATCAGATTATACATATCAGAGCTCATTGTTGCAGTCTTAGTTCTTAAGGCTTTGATAGTCTTGATTCTTGGCGCATAGTCTTGATTAAGACGTTATCCAGATTGCTAAGTAACTCGTACAGAAGTTAACTTTCTTACCTAATCAGCTAAGCGAAGAAAAGCTCTTTTGCTACCACTCAAAATGAATCTTTGAAACGACAAGGCTTTCTTGTCTTTGAACCAATTCCGCTGACATAAAAGCACTCTCTGCCTCATTGGGAAAATGCTTCCTGGGAATGATGAAGATGATTCAAAGTAAAACTCAACCTGGGAGACCCAAATAAGTTGGAAGTCTTAACCTGCGCGTAATGCTTTAGGTACGACTGATGAGATGATTACACGACTTTGTTCCACCACTAGATCGAAAGAGAGTAGCAAAAATGGGCTTTCCTCCTCATCAAGGGTATTTTTCATTCATTCATTCATTCATTCGTCTCTTGCTTCGACGGTTCCTAGGCTGTTGGCCCATATCTGTCATATGTCATATACCTTCCCCCTTTGGCCCCGACACCAAAGCGCCGCGTGGAGGCAGGGGACCTACAGTTCTTGTAAACAACCAACCGACTTTCGTCATTAATGACGTTAAATCAGTACCAACTGAACTCAAGATGTTACGTACGATGTATTCGTGGAAATTCAGTAACATTTTGTTACTACAAGTTTTTTAAAATGACAATGTTGCCGCTTCAATTATCACTAACGTCAGATGTTATATTAATTGTAAGTTACGAATTTTTACCATTCTGTTTCTGAAGTTACGTATTAAGTAACATGTTCTTTGTAATTTAAATTATAAGTGTTTAATTAAAAGTCGGATGTTATAAAGAGATATGAAAATTAAGTACGTACAACAAATAGAACACGTACATAACCTAAACACCGTCATATATAAACACTTGAATACTTGGCAACATTGTTGTAGTATTACGTCATAAATATGAATGACGAAAGTTGGTTGGATGTTTACAAGAACTGTACTATCCTTTTTTGGAATATTTCCAGATGACTCCGAAAAAGGAATCTCATCAAGAAGTGAAATTTCACCTTGAAGATTCGCCAACGATTTTGTCATGAATTACTTTTTTGGTTTTTATCACTTGCAGCTTCTCAAAGTGACCTCGATTCGTGTTTGTACATCGAGACGATGTCACCCCCTCTGATAACTCCATTATTGCTTTTAACTTCTTTCTATTTTACACTTTACTTTGACATCACTGATGTGTATTTCCATCATCTTCCCTGGCCTTGGCACAAAGGATATCAAGTAAGTTATTCGTTTCATTTTTACTGATCCCTTCTTTTCTCTCTTCCAGGTGGATATCAAAGCAATATGTTCATTCCTTTCTGTTGTAGCCGAACGAAAGGAATTTCCGGAATTATCCGGAATTTACCCAACAAGTTCTTTGTATAGAAAATAAAATAAACACACCATTCGTAACCGCGTATTTTCATTTTTACCTTTCGCTTCATTACATCGTGCAGTTTCAGCGAAGTCATAAACACAATCGTTAATTCGAAAAACCAAGAATATCCTCCGGGCCGGGGCAATAATAAACAGTGATTCCGGTTTTAGGTTTCCGCAGGTTCGTCCGTGGAAAGGTCCTCTAACGACCCGAAATCCCTCTCTTAGTTTGGCCCTTTTTTATGGAATGTAAGTTTCAAATGAAAGAGTGGCGACGTTAAATTTACAGTGCGCAGGGATACTAACAAAGCCGGGCCAATATAAAAGTTTTTAGGGCTTCACTTTGTTTCCGGAATTACCTTTTCGCTTTACAAAAGGCACAAATATTCGGTTTTACGGCATCAAACCGCGCTAACGAGGTGATAAACATTGACATAAAAATTATTAAGATTACGGCTTTATGCATACCTCTGGAAAAATCTGCGGTCGGCTTCATTTACTTTAATTTTTTATCTCTTTTTGTTGCATCGGGTGGAATGAGGACGAAATACTTTGTATTTTCAATCGTGAATACTTATGCACTGCTTGAATTTGAATTACTTTTGGGGAAAGAAACAATTAACTTGTAGTGTTAATAAAGAACATCCAATTAGGTACTATGAAAACAGGTGTTTATGTAACAAGGTCACCAAGTCCTACTTATTTTCACAGTCCTCAAGGGTATAATATATCCATACATATTTTAAATGTCACTGTATTTTACTTAAAAAAATAATTAAGAAGGAAGTTCTCGTGTGGCATATGTGGTAAAAAGTTAAAATTATATTTGTTGACATTTAAGAATTGTAATTACATTTAAGACAAGTACTAGGGGGAGCCCTGAAATCTAATTAAGTCACAAATTAAAGCAATTCAAGACAGAAAAGCAACAATCACCAATTTAATAACAAAAAGCCACGTCATGTAAACTTCAATTGTAATAATTCCGAGAGCGGGTCTCTCCTCGACGTCAACCTCCAGAGTAATTGAAATAAGTGGCGTACGGCGGCAGGGGAACTTATTATTGTTTACATACAGCGCGGCTCTTTATCATGTACGCGCCATAGCTCGCGCCGCTTGTCTTTCATCAACGCGTTACTTTGCAACTCTGACTTATTCAAACATTTCTTTTGTCGGTCGTGTAATTTTAAACGCATTCATTACGTGGATAATTTAATTAAGACGACAAAAATATCAAAGGGAATTTGAGAAGGCGATGTTTTAATAAAGGGCACGATGCGAACGTAATAATAAACGTGGAAGCGCGAAACAAAGGGAAAAATTACTGTGACTTGTTATGCTAGGTACAAACTTGCAACCCACGTTGTATACTCGTTATCTACCCACGTTATTTATTTCTTCAAAGTTAACGTTTATTATCTACGTAAAGTTAGCAGCTCAGAGTTGAATTAGAAGCTGCGACGCTTACTCTAATCCTTCTGATAAGTTCTAATAATTAAACATTGTTTATATTACCGAGTGAGTGTTTGATTGAAATAGAAGATTTGTGGCATTGGGGCACCCAGGAAAGTATATACGAGTACAGTTCCAATTAATGACTCAAGTTTGGTAATACCCTATATAGAACATAATAAATATTTATTTATTTTAAAATATAATCGAAATGAAATCACGCATAAGTTGGCTGGTGAACAAAGTTTAACTTTAGAGCCCATAAGTGAATAGCAGTACTAATGCATTTCTGAGATTGAGCTATAAAACGCGACGTATGTAATATCAGATTATTGGAAGCTATATTCACTATCTTTACGAGGGCCAGTGAAGAATGAATGGCATTAAATTTTCTGCGAATATAAAACTTGAAATTAGGAATTTTCAGACAGGATCTGACGAAAGAAATAAGATAACTCATGTTTCTCTCGAACGACGTAAAGTGTATTTAATGTGCCTCTCAATTCCGACAGATTCGACTCTTTTGTATTATTATGTTTGCCTGCCTTATTCAGTTGTAATCAGACAGCTCTAAACCTTCTAAGATTTTTCCTTCTTAAAAAAGACAGAGGTGGAAGGTGAATTGCAACATAGGTGTGAGCCTCAGTAGTATTATATTTGTCTGCCTTGCAAGGAATTTGCTTTTCAATGTTCTTAAGAACAGTTACAATCAAGCCACTGATCATCTAAATTGAAGAAGATGGAGGTGCAAGGTGAACTGAGGTGTTAGAGCCTTAGAGATCGCAGGTTGTCTTTGCCTGCCTTGTAAGGGATCGAATCATCAACCAACGAAGCTGATCTTTCGCCTTCCAAGGGCTTTTCCGTCTAAAGAGGATGGAAGGTGTGAGACTCAGAAGTCCCAATGTTGCATTCCTTTTATTTTACAAGAAATCGATTGTGCTTTTTTGCAAAGCTGGTAGCACATTCCTTAGGATCTTTATTTTAGTCAAAGAATATGGAGGTGGAAGAAGCAATGTGCTGTGAATCTCAATAGTGTCTTAGAAATCGCAGGGATGTATTATGTTTACTTGTCTTGCAAGGAATTTGCTCATCAATGTTCTTAAGCGCAGTTACAATCAAATCACTAACCTTCTAAATTGAAGAAGATGGAGATGTAAGGTGAACTGATGTGTGAGTGTCGATAGAGCCTTAGAAATCGCAGATTGTCTTTGCCTGCCTTGTAAGAGATCGAATCATCAACCAACGAAGCTGATCTCTCGCCTTCCAAAGGCTTTTACGTCTAAAGAGGATGGAAGGTGTGAGACTCAGAAGTCCCAATGTTGTATTACCTTTATTTTACAAGAAAGGTGGAAGAAGAAATATGCTGTGAGTCTCAGTACTGCCTTAGAAATCGCAGGGTTGTATTATGTTTACTTGTCTCGCAAGGAATTTGCTCTTCAATGTTCTTAAGCGCAGTTACAATCAAATCACTAACCTTCTAAATTGAAGAAGATGGAGATGTAAGGTGAACTGATGTGTGAGTGTCGATAGAGCCTTAGAAATCGCAGATTGTCTTTGCCTGCCTTGTAAGAGATCGAATCATCAACCAACGAAGCTGATCTCTCGCCTTCCAAAGGCTTTTACGTCTAAAGAGGATGGAAGGTGTGAGACTCAGAAGTCCCAATGTTGTATTACCTTTATTTTACAAGAAAGGTGGAAGAAGAAATGTGCTGTGAGTCTCAATAGTGTCTTAGAAATCGCAGGGTTGTATTATGTTTGCTTGTCTTGCAAGGAATTTGCTCTTCAATGTTCTTAAGCGCAGTTACAATCAAATCACTAACCTTCTAAATTGAAGAAGATGGAGATGTAAGGTGAACTGATGTGTGAGTGTCGATAGAGCCTTAGAAATCGCAGGTTGTCTTTGCCTGCCTTGTGAGAGATCGAATCATCAACCAACGAAGCTGATCTCTCGCCTTCCAAAGGCTTTTACGTCTAAAGAGGATGGAAGGTGTGAGACTCAGAAGTCCCAATGTTGTATTAAGTTTATTTTACAAGAAAGGTGGAAGAAGAAATGTGCTGTGAGTCTCAGTAGAGCCTTAGAAATCGCAGGGTTGTATTATGTTTGCTTGTCTTGCAAGGAATTTGCTCTTCAATATCCTTAAGCGCAGTTACAATCAAATCACTAACCTTCTAAATTGAAGAAGATGGAGATGTAAGGTGAAATGATGTGTGAGTGTCGATAGAGCCTTAGAAATCGCAGGTTGTCTTTGCCTGCCTTGTAAGAGATCGAATCATCAACCAACGAAGCTGATCTCTCGCCTTCCAAAGGCTTTTACGTCTAAAGAGGATGGAAGGTGTGAGACTCAGAAGTCCCAATGTTGTATTACGTTTATTTTACAAGAAAAGTGGAAGAAATGGAGTCTCAGTAGTGCCTTAGAAATCGCAGGGTTGTATTATGTTTGCTTGTCTTGCAAGGAATTTGCTCTTCCATGTTCTTAAGCACAGTTACAATCAAATCACTAACCATCTAAATTGAAGAAGATGGAGATGTAAGGTGAACTGATGTGTGAGTGTCGATAGAGCCTTAGAAATCGCAGATTGTCTTTGCCTGCCTTGTAAGAGATCGAATCATCAACCAACGAAGCTGATCTCTCGCCTTCCAAAGGTTTTTACGTCTAAAAAGGATGGAAGGTGTGAGACTCAGAAGTCCCAATGTTGTATTACGTTTATTTTACAAGAAAGGTGGAAGAAGAAATGTGCTGTGAGTCTCAGTAGTGCCTTAGAAATCGCAGGGTTATAGTTCTTAAGCACAGTTACAATCAAATCACTAACCATCTAAATTGAAGAATATGGAGATGCAAGGTGAACTGAGGTGTGAGTATCAATAGAGCCCTAGAGGTTGCAGGTTGTCTTTGCCTGCCTTGTAAGAGATGGAATCATCAACCAGCGAAGCTGATCTCTCGCCTTCCAAAGGCTTTTACACCTAAAGAAGTTGGAACGTGTGAATCTCAATGTTGTATTACGTTTATCTATTTTACAAGAAGTCGGATGTGCTTTTCGCAAAGCTGGTAGCTCATTCCTTAGGATCTTTATCTTAGTCAACGAATATGGAGGTGGAAGAAGAAATGGGATGTGAATCTCAATAGAAATCGCAGAGTTGTATTCTGTTTGCCTGTCTTGTAAGGGACCAAACCAGCGAGTGAAGAAGCTGATAGGTCCCTCGCCTTCTTGAGAAGGATGGAAGGTGAACCATGAGGGTGGATCTCTCACTTCCTAAGATCTTTATTTTATTGGAGAAGATGGAGCTTAGATGTCGTAGAGTTTATTATATTTGCTTGCCTTTTAAGGCAACCAGCAACCATTGAAACTGATAAATCGCCTTCTGAGATCTTTTATGTTCAAAAAGGATGGAAGATGGAATTTTAACATAAATATGAGCCTCAGGAGTTACAATGTTGCACCACGTTGTATTATTATTGAATAAAATGAAGATGGAAAATGGATTGAGGTGTGAGCCCCTAGTGGTTGCATTGTCTTACGTGTCTGCCTGCCTTATAAGGGAGCGAATCAACAACCAAAGCTGATAAATCTCTCGTCTTCTAAGATTTTTTTCTTTTTGAAGAGGATTGAAGGTGAACTGTAACATAGGTGTGAGCCTCAGAGGTCGTTGTGAATTGCAATAAATCGAATCTGCTTTCCAGTGTTCGCAAAGCACAGCTGTAATCAGCGAAGCTGGCAGATCTCTCACTTTCTAACTTCTTTGGAAGGTGAACTGTAATAAAGGTACCAACCTTAACTTAACCTGGAAGATTAAACTTAACTCCAAATATTAACCCGAATCGAAAAGCACATGTCCTAATCAATGTATTCAAAACGTGGACATCAAAATAATTTTGCAAAAATTCCATAGAGGGCGATCAAAATAGGTCGCCTAACAAAAAATAGAATTATTGCTGCTATTCTTTCTCTACAAGTCCTTATGACCTAAAACAAAGAGAGTTTGAATTATCCAAGCGCCCTTGAAGTATCGAATTTGGGGTCCTTGCTATCACCCATCCTTTTCCACACTTGGATGATAAAAGAGACCAAAGAGGAAGTGGTCAAACTGTAACCTCACTTCTATAAACGGAAGTGGGTCATGAACTTATAAAAGTCGGTCATATGAGGCTTTCGAGGAAAATAGAGAAAAGTAACAGAGAGATGCAATTCCAGAAGTGGTACAGCTGAAGTCAATGATGTAATTTTATAAAAGGTTACAAAAGGAGGAATATCCTTAGGATAAGGACCAACACCAAAAGACCAAATACCTGCTAATATTTGACAGGTGTTGAAAATTACGATACTACGAGGATTGCTTAGAAAAGCTTTGATTTACTTGAGTACGAGTAGCGGATTTTGGGGGAAAATAATGAGCTTCAGATCTCTTTATTTGTTGCATGTATGAAACAATAGTTTTTCTAAAGTCTAGTCTCTATGCAATATTCAAAGACAACAATCCTCTTATGAATAATAAACAACACGTTTCTCGCCAGTTAATTAATTTCCTAATTTCTGGTAATTATAAGTTCACAACAACTACTAATAAACCGGTTGATAATCAAAGGAAATTAAGTATCAATTATGTACATCTAATAGACAACAACTATTATCTTGAACTTAATATCAAGAGTAGAAAATGAAGTGCTTCCCTTCGCAATAACGTGCATACACTGTATGTACACAACAGCTCATTACAGATATTAAATACCGCAGCCTTGAATGCTTTGCATATCGATATGCAGTATGCTGCATCAGTGTTGACGCTGACGTGTGGCAGACGTTCACTGCATTCTAATGCAATTCATCAAGAGGCAGACATATGCATAGATACGAACGCTCTCGACAAAGAACAAGTCGCAAGATGGAAACCGGAACAATATGGCACAGTCGAATAGGTTCCTCGCATATGTACCACCGGATCAAACTTACAGTTTACAGATGGCTTGTAATCGAATTTGGGGATGTGATGAAGAGAGCCTCCGGGTTTGTACATTTGACTTTGTATTATTTAACACGTTTGTCTGCGCACTCACAATTTGAATTTCGGTATTTACTCTGAGTACATTTCTTTAATTATTCATGAGGAAGAGGTTACTTTTGCAAAGAATACGGTGGAGTAATCACCATATGCAAACAACATTAATAAAAATTTGTATGTTTTGTTAAATATCATATTCAATGAATAACTTAGAGTTCTAAGCCCTCTAGCCTTCGATTTTTTCCGCGTTAGGGATTATTGGTTTTTTGGGTACAGCTGCCTTTCCCTCTCCTTTCGTGTTTCTTCTTCTTTACGCCTGCTTCTGTTCTATATGCAGTATCTTATTGCATATAAAAATTTTCCTTCCTGTCATGTGCCTGAAAATTAGAATCTTTTAAACAACCGTCTGCCACCACAATCTGGTCAAATGAGATGAAGACAAAAGCATCGGGGAAGGAACAGAAGCGTTGAAAGGACGAGGCTATAATAACCAAATCAAATCCTTTTTAATAATAAAACGCATAAACAATTTCTATAGTTAGAAGACAATTCTAGTTATTGGAAACAAAGGCGTTAGTTTCTTTTTATTTACAACTTACCTTTATATTCGTTGCGAAAGTGATTATAATCTCTAATAGTATTTGTCACATTATCGATTCAAAATAAACGCTGTTTCAGTTCTCGTTTCGCAGTAAACATCTGCGCCTTGAAACTGTTTACGTCAGCGGAAAGTGGGAAAACGCGCCAATAAAACCTAGAAAATATATTGTTTGCTCTCTCTCATTTCTTTATATATTGAGAGTGGCTGTGTGTTCATAATGTTGTTGCCTATTTCAGGTCTCGACGAGGCTTCAGAGTCCTGATTAATTAGGTGAGTGTTGATGATCTCGGTCATTAGGATGATTCATGTCACCGCAGCTTAGTAATTAGTCTAGAGCGCCCGCTACCTCGTCGCCTTTGGCCCTCACTTCTCTCGTATATTTAATGCAAGCACATACATTGCCATACCTAAATTTAGGGACCAACGTACAATTATTATAAGTTCTTTATCGATATCATACAAAACGTTTAAATTAAATTCGTTTTACTTTCTCCTTCAGCTCGAGTAACTATGATTTTGCTCCTTTCTGTTATTTTTTTCTATTTCCTTCAAGAGCCTCAAAGGACTTTGGCTTATTTGTTCACTTACCTGCTGCGTATACAAGGTGAGTCTTGGACAAGCCCCAAACGACGATACCTCCATGGTGAACAAATTGTAGAAGATAAACAAAATAAAAAGAAGTTTTTCTGAAACTTATTGGTAGCCAGAAATCGATCAAAACCTAATTGCATGCTTTGTTTTTACGAAATTCAACAGAAAGACCGAAACCAATACATTCGTAAGGCATCCACACCTCCGATCCTTTCACAAGCAATATGTGGTTGATTACCAATGCTGTGTACTCCAAGTATCTACCCCTTTTGCGTTCAAATCACCTTAGTTTTCTTCTTTGTGCGAGGCAAGACTGTCCAGACCTCAATTTAGACTCCAAAATTTTTAATTCGAAGATCTCGAGAACCTCATCAAGCGATATCATCCAAATCTAACCGTAACAATTTCTAGAATTGCAAAAATAGAAACGTCTGTATGACAGAGCTCACGTGCTTTTTCGTCGGTCCTCTCATAAACGATATTGCATTCCCCATTCTTTTCTTTTCGGGTCAAGATACGACTTGTACGATATTTGGACAAGCGGAGCAATATAAGAACGATATCTAGGGAGGAGAAAACAAGGAAAGTTGACTTATTGAACTAACCCCCACCTTCAATTAGGCAAATCACCGACCGAATTGTTTCATGACGTTCACTGCCTTTGGAGGATCCAATGTAAACGATTTTAACAAATTCCATACACCTTGGATTTATCGACTTGGCTGATCGGATTTAGCTTCGAGTTGAAATGCTTCTAACTCTGCACTTTTTGGTACAGGGATGATACAGGGATGAAGGTTAGTACCAGCTCACTCCAGGTAAATTAGTCCTAGTCAAGTATACTGGCTTCTACTATTAATATAACCCTAGAAAGTCATATCTAACCAATCCCAGAGATATCCTTGCTCCCTTCGTACTAGTCCTCAACACCATCTATTGATCACATCAAATAAAACTCGCGGAATCCTACTAGGTGGATCAGGAAAGACGTATCCCGACGTTCATCTATTACACCAATTACACCCATGCAAGAGGATGGAAGGTATGAGACTCAGTAGTCCCAATGTTGTATAACGTTTATCTATTTTACAAGAATGTGCTTTTTCGCAAAGCTCGTAACTCATTTCTTAGGATCTTATCTTAGCCAAAGAATATGGAGGTGGAAGAAGAAATATAGTGTGAGATTCAATAGTGCCTTAGAAATCGCAGGGTTGTATTATGTTTGCCTGTCTTGTAAGGGATCAAACAACCGCCCAAAGAAGCTAATAGGTCTCTCGCTTTCTAAGTTCTTTGCTTCTTGAAGAAGATGGAAGGTGAAGAGGTCGCAATATTGTATTATGTTTATCTGCGTTACGGGGAATCGAATCTGCTTTTCAGTGTTCGCAGAGCTGGTAGATCTCTCACTTCCTAAAATCTTTAGACATCAATAAAGTTCAAAAGAACCTATCGGGATCAAGAAAGACTAGCAGGTCTGTCGGTTTGGATTAGGTTAGGAATCCGTCTACTAAAACTAGGGATATCCTTGGGCATCTTGTCACCTTGGGTGAAGGCTCTTAAACCAAATAAAATCCATGCAAGCCAGACCAACTTAAGTTCGGTCAAGCTCAAAGGAATTCCAACCGGTTTTCAACTGGATTACGAAAAACGCGTGCGTTAAGTTGAGAGTCAAATTCATGCGGCCGAAATCCACCTCGCCAAAGCCAGAGATATTATTGAGCAGACTATTTCCTCCAGACTGGACTTTACATCGATTATACATTCGAGTTTTAAACCAAATTTAACCTAAGTAAGCTAGACCAAGTCAAGATTGGTTAAGCTCAAAAGAATCCCGTCAGGTTTTCAGCTGGATTACAAGAGAGAGACCTACCTCGAAGAAGCTCAGTCGTTTCCTAACTTGCAGACTTCTCTCTATCGGGTTGGGTTAGGAGAGTTAAATTGAAGCGACAAGAATCCACTTAGCCAAAGCCAAAGATATCCTTGGGCAACTTACTCCTTCTCTATTGGCATCTATCATCGATTGGAGGTTCGGGTGTTAGACCAAATGAAACCCCAATAAGCTGGACGAGCTCCAGATGAATCAAAGTCAAGTAGAAGCTCCCCCTGAAGCTTTCCCTGTCGGGTTTATGATCATCTTCAGATGTTGCTCTTCACAATCGTCTTCATATTGATTTTTCTCTTTTCCTCTTTTAAAATATTCAGATTCCTCTCTAGTTTCGTGACAAGTACCAAACTTAATCTTTATTGTATTCATTTTCTCCATTTTCAGTGTCCTAATTGATTTTTGTTACGTAATTCATCCACCACCAATGAGAGGGATAATGTTTTGGATGTTTTCTGTTTTTGGATTTTTACAAGAATAATAACGAAAATTAAAATGAGAAGAAATGAGTATAACAAATACCGTAAATATATGAACCAGTAACTGCTAAAGAATTTACACCCACATAATCGTGAATATCACACACTATTTAATTTTACGGAGTGCGAAACGTGCTAATGCAAATATCAAACGCAGTAAGCCGGCGCCGGACATGCAAGAGCGAAACTTAGTTCATTAAACACGGAGGCAAAAAAACGGGGAAAAAAGTGTATCCGCGCACACAGAGCAAAGTTTAATAAATTCCGAATTTGCCGGCACTGTTGGCGAGCATCAAAGTAATATATATGATTTGTCATAAGCCGACCGGACACGACGGGTCGTTCTTCAAGGGGTCGGCAGAGCGTGAAATTAAGTGCGAGTAGCACGAGCCTCCCGAACAAGATCATCCGGCATTTTGTTAACTGCGTGTTCACTTGCGAGAACAGGCTATGCCATTTTGAAATCCTATGAAGCGAACCATTTTATGTGTAGTTATATCGATGAGATATTATAGAAATCCAACCCCACCCCCACGATTCCTGTGCTTCAAGGATCACTGAAATTCTTTTCATACACTTTCCGATAAATATCCATTTTACGATTTGACGAAATTAATACTTAAATGCTGATTTTCAGAATTGGAGAGTGCGTCATACCAACCTAGATGGGGTTTGATTGAAATATATCATTCCGATCTCTAGTTATACCTAAATATTTACTAAAACTTACCATTAAACTCGGAAACTTGCGAAAAACTGCATTACTTTTCCGACACAAAACGTACCTCTAAGTAATTTATAATAAGCAAGCTTGTTTGAGATGATTTATCTCGAATTTAATATACGAGAGCGCAAGCTGTTTCTTGAACTAAATTTGAACGTATCATTTCATGCTGCATGACATCTAAATATTTTTAGAATTAACCCGCATTTAAAAAGGATAATTTGTAACTGTCACGGCCAAAATGGGATGCATTAGTGAATATATCAGGAAATGTCAACGTACTTTATAAGGTTCCCTCGGCATTATGTATGCTTTCAGTTAAGCTGTTTTTACTGGGGAAAGGGGAAGGAGGGAGGTCGTAAATTTTGACAAATTTCTTGTATGCGTTTTGAGAGCTACACAAAGCGATATAAATGTGTCTTGCCATTGAGATTTTATATCGTTCGCGATTCTGGTGCTCGAAACTAACGACGTTTATCGTGTGTAGATGGCGCAAATCTACGTCAGAAATTATTAGTTATTTTTGTAAGAAGGTGGGTTGGTCAAATATTCTAATGCCATTAAAATATTTATACGCATGGTGTGTGACATCAGGAGAGGTTCTGAGATTTCGACAGTGACCAGAAGATCTTCGGATGGCCCCTTCATTTGTATGCATCGACCTAACTATTCGGTCACACTTATTAACTACTAACAGGAGGGGGGAACAATTTCAACTTGGTTGCAGAAGGTCAACTTGTGCTTTACCCTTCATTTTATGATATAATCGTTTCCGTTTGTCTCCACCTTTTTCCAAGTTTTAATGAAACAGTCTGTATTCATACATTCATTAAGTGTATTCATTTTTCAACATCAACTAATTTACCAGAATTGTTTACTCGTTGTTTTACACGCGAACTAAAGCTGCAATTATTGTGTATATTGTCATAAAATTTTTATTGTAAATTGGACAAGCTTTAACGCTTTATAACGTTTTTATTTTATAGCTAAAGCGTGGACGGTACTTGATGAGAAACTTGTTTGGATAACAAACTGCCCTGTTAAAAATATTGCGAACAATTATATGGCTTAATTTTTACAGTGATTTAATAGTTCGGCGTTTGATATGAGTAAAAAATTTGTTGAATGTTTATCACAATTCAGTGGAAATGCAACTTTACAACGATTCAATGTATGAAAGTACTTACCTAGATGTCATTAAGCAATACGACAGGTGGAGTAAAACTTCTGTCTGCGTTTTATGGGGAATGGAAAGCCCCAATTTTTTTTATACGACCTCCATTGCCGATTACACAGGATGATTCTTGACTAAACCGCCAAAAAACGTTAAAAAACTCTTTAGGAAAATTTATAATTAATTAAAAATGACCCCAAAAAGCACGACGCTACGCCAATGTGTATGGAGTTCGTCGCAATCGTAAGTTTTATATAACAGGTTTTCGTACGTTTTGTATTATATTGTAATTATGTACATAAAAATGTATTATTTCAAATTAGAAAAGAAATTGAAACATAGACAAAGTGAGGCTTTATTTTAAGCGTAACGTTAGGCAGAAAATTTCTGTTCTAATCACAGCCGGCGCCGCTCTGAAACCTTTTACTTCGACAATTCAAAAATATATTTGCTTAACCAGCGAATGGAGGCAAATGTAGATTCGGCTTCTACGGGCACACTGAGCAAGTAGTAATAATTAAAGTCCCTAGATTACCAAAGTAACGTGAACTTCCACCATTGTGGCTCGAAAAAATTTGGCGCCAAATTTAAAAATAAGTAAAAAGTAAAAAAAATTAATTCATACATATATGCACCCTGGTGAATGCACCCACATGCATAGGTGCTTGGCCCATCTCTAGCACAAACTAATATTCACCTCACAAATAACGATCGAGGGCATAGATCCTTTCTATTTATAAACTCACACCAAATTTCTCTTCGCTTCTCTTTAATTAAATTCCCTTTTGAGATCTATTTTTACATAAGACCACACAACAGCCCGGCATATTTCGAAATAGAGCTGTGAAAATACGATTGTCACTTTGAAATGGTGACAGCTATCCGAGCGACGTCGCCATTGTGGCTCCATTGGCTTTACTTATCGCGTTACTTTGGTAATCTAGGGACTTTAGTAATAATGGCATCTGCGTTCCCTCTGTGGGTAGCTATTTCCAACTTAGAAGCTTCGCGCGGGGCAGAAGTATTCAAATTTATTTTTCTCCTATGACGATAGTCCTGATAACGTTGTTTTAAATACTGCCTCTCAGGGGAGAAAAATCAGCTCCTAGTTCCAGTTCCGTCAGTTTCTTCATTTTCTATCTGCGTGATCTCGTCGTGAATCTTCGGTTTTTCTGAAAGAATCAATCAATTTTCCTCACAGTTTACATTTGATAGTAAAGGAAATAATTCTTTCTGTGAGTGTTATAGTTTAGTTTTGTGCGATATTAGTTTCGCTTTTCAGTAATTTCTGCTCGGTTTGGTTTCCGGTTCAGCTTCAACGTGGTTTCCAATTCGGTTTCGACTTAGGTTTCGGTTTCGGTTCAGATTTTTCCTTTTGGTATTTGTACAATTTTTTTTTTCACACAAACTCCCCAAGTTCATTAATTTTGGTTATTTCAGTTCGGTTTCTGTTTCAGTTTCGATGTGGATTGCGGTTTCTATTTCGATTCGACTTAGATTACGATTTATTGTGGTTTCTGCTTCCCTTTTTGTTGCAATTTTGATTCCGATTTCACGATCGATTGCGGTGTCAGTTTCGACTTCTGCTTTATTTTGATTTCGCTTGCCATTTCCGATTGAATTGGGGCTGGCTTCAATATGCACCATATGACATTTCGATTTCTTTATTTACGTCTGAATTATCGTAACCCTCCAATTATGAGCTTGTTGCTTTACACTTTACACGAAAAGTTTAACATCTTAAAATCATGTTGGCCTAAGTGTGTTTTATGTAAATTTACAATGATAGGAAAGATTTATTAAAGAATCCACGCTCTAGAGTTGAATATTTCAATCCTTTTAAACAAAGCGAGAATCATCAAACACAAAGTTTTCGGACGCTAAGACCGACAAAGTTGCGGTGATGCAGGTGAAACGGTTTGGGATTCAGATCGCAATCGCTCGATCGTGCCCTCGTAAGCACCTTAAGCCAATACTCTTTTTCAACTCCTGCGAATTTGCTTGCATTACGTAAAACTACGAAAAAATAAATTAAAAATTAAATGAATAAAATCACCTCGCCAAAATCAAATGCATTCGGCGTTAAGGTTTTCATTAAAAGCAAAGTAGATGGTCGACGTACCACCAATAAAAGGAGTTTTCCTTTTTTCCGTATAAAACCACGCGTATACGAGACACTTAAAAGTTAGCCGGATAGTAAGGTTTCGAAGTTGGCTGCTCTGCTCGCGCTTGCAGTGATAATTACAATGGTAACGGCGCAATTAGTAGCCAGATAATGAAAATGATAATTTTTAAATATAACCTTCGCCGATGGTCGTAGATGGCTCGAGTTTGTGTAGCTCGAAGCTGGATGAAACATATTTAAGTTTTTATTGCACAAGTTTTAAGGCCCCCCCAGAAGAACTTTAATGATTTTTAGGTTACATTCGGATGCTAATTTTCTTTCTTGTTACAGTATATTTTCACAAATTTGATTACGAATAATTAATCTAAGGATGTTATGATTTTTCTGCCCAAGCGTATGCGTTTACTCTCCTAACATAATGTATTCTATATGCTTGAGCGTTCTCGGTTTCATTTTCTCGTGAATCAAGAACAAAATTTTAATTGCAAAATGGATGAAAGTGAATTCTAGCAGCGCCTACGAATAGACTTGATTAAAATATAATGGGAGAGCAATTCTACAGAACATGAATAGCGAGCAAATTTGATTGACGCTGTCGATAATTAGATGGGGTCTTGTTGACCTGAGCGAAAGTCAATGAGCGGATGTTGGGCGTCCGTCAGACCAACTCAATCACGGTCGTATACGACGGCGTCTCTTTAATTGTCGCATCGATCACGCCCGGCCTCGGCTACCACCTCGCACAACTATCGGTCTATAGATCTTACGTCTCTTAAACAACACAGCACGCGGCTATTTATTGCAGATACTAGGGCTTTGCATTACTGAGCGAGAAGCAAATTTACGGTCGACCAAAGAAGTTTAATTAAAGAAGAGTCTGTTCACGATAAAAAAATACAATTTGCAGGTTAAGTATGTTTTAGAAACCGAACAGTTTCGTGTGTGTGCGCGCCTCCTCTAACATCGAACGTCGAGGCGAACAATACCATTCAGTTTATAAATTAACCTGACTTACATAGTGCTTAATCCAGCAGATTACACTCACGCAATTATTGTTGGAGTTTCACATGTAAATTAACTAATGTTTTGCCATTGTCTCTCGAGATCTTATTATACTGCTGCTAATCTCTGATGCTTAATAGCCAAATTATTCCAAAAGCTTATGAATTGTCGGATTTCTTCTTTTTTCTCTAGCCCCCTCTGTTATTCAAGCTTAGTCCGTAGAAACTCTATGAGTACCCTGAGGTCTGAATGTTCCCCAATACTGTGATCTTAAAGAAAGGTTAGTTCCTTTAAGGTAGTTTTGAGCCTAACAATTTCGGCGTGTACGAGTTCGGTTTCCTGAAAAATTAATTAATGTTGTCCTTAATATTTTAATTTCATAAGGAAAGGAAAAACAAACGTAATGGATAATTGCGTGGCACCTATCGATGAAAGCATACCGTTTGGAAATTTTTTTAATCTGAATGTGACGGGTGATGCCATTTTACCCCTCTTAGAAACGCCCAACAGTTTATTTAAATGCTGTGATCTTAAAGTTAATAGTTCCTATCAGGCGAATTCCTGCCTTTCGTTTAAGGTAGCTCAAAGCCTGACCACTCTGCGTGAGATGATCCAAACAAATCATTTAATTTTGTGTTTAAAATTATTTTATTCAGAAGGAAAGAAAGAACTCTTTCACGGAGTGTTTTGTTCATTTGTTTTTGTAGTGTATTAGTAAAGGAATAGTATATTACTACATATACGATGCGATGGGAACAAAGTAATTGTTATATATAATTAGACATATAAACAACTTGTAATTATAAAAGTTTAGTTCTGGAATAAATAATATTCAATTATTATTATTACTACTTCTATTCAAAATATAATATAATTGGCGACGAGGTAAAAATAATAGTCAAGAGCATCCAGCATAGTCAAATATGTCAAGAAGAGAAAACCCAGAATCCTGTCATGGCGGCAAGTTGGGAAATGCAATTTGCGGGAATATCGGAACATTGCAAGAGTTCAAGGTTTCTGATGATTGGGAAATTTATCAGGAGCAACTAGAACAATATTTTATTGCAAATTATGTCGGAGATGATCGCAAAGTCAGCGTGCTACTGACGGTGATCGGAAGGCAGCCGTATAAAGTTTTGCGGGACTTGTGTGATCCAGTTCGACCATCGCAAAAAATATATGCTGATTTGTGTTCAATAATGAGAAAACAATTTTCACCGAAGGTTTCAGTATTTCGCAAACGTATTGAATATTACAGCTTACGTCAAATGCCAAATGAACGCATAAAAGATTGGTTTGTACGAATAAAAAATGTGTCAATGCAATGTAAGTTTGGCAATCGTCTAAATGAAGCGCTGAAAGACAAGTTTATCTCAGGGTTGCAATCAGGAAAAATACTTGACCGTCTGTGTGAAGAGGAGCCTGACAGAACGCTGGAACAATTTTTGGATACTGCATCGAGCAAGGAGGCCGCTATCGAAGAAGCTATTCACATAAACGCAGTCTGCTTTAAGGGCAAAAATGCAAAGGTGACTTCGAAGTTGGTTGATAGAGGCAGGGAAGCTATCAATGGTGAACAGTCACGTAAGTCAGTGTCAAAGGGACAAGTCCAGAACGCGTTTTCTTCAATGTGTTTTGCATGTGGTAAGGCAAACCATGATTATAAAAACTGTAAGTACAAGAAATATAGGTGCAAGAAATGTAACGAATATGGACATTTAGCTTGTGTATGTAAAAAAGGTAGCAAAAATCATTTTTTGGATTTAGAAACAAATCCGGTTGAGGAATATGACATGTGTTTTGTTGACAATGTCAAATATGTAGAACCTTTTATGATTGAAATGCTCATTGATAATATTAAAATCAGTATGGAAGTTGATTCGGATGCTGGAATCACGGTGATTCCAGAAAATATATACATTGCGAAATTAAATAAAATTCCTTTGAAACCGACGGGGATTCGTTTACGTACATATGAAAATACGATTACAAAACCAATCGGTGAGATTGAGGCAACATTTATTTATCATGACACTAGCAAGATTTGTCGCACAGTTATTGTTGAAAAGGGATGTCGTCCGCTTTTAGGCCGTGATATGATAAAAATGTTTGACATTGTTAAGTTAAATGAGAATTTGAAATGTAAAACCACTTATTTTACTGAAAAGGAAATTAACCTTGATCAAATAGCTTATGAGTTGGCCATGGACGAATGTAATGCTAATCAAAAAATTATTCTTAAAAAACTCATTGATGAATTTAGCGAATTATTCAACGGAAAACTTGGTGAATGTAAAAATGAAAAGGTTAAATTAAAGATTAAAGACGACATAGTTCCGATTTTTGTTAAGCCTAGGTCAATACCTTTTGCGTTCAAACCAAAGGTTGAAAAAGAAATAAGTAGACTTGAAAGCGAAGGGATTATTACAAAAACAGCTAATTGTAATTGGGGAACTCCGTTGGTACCGGTAATTAAAGCAGATGGATCAATTCGACTTTGTGCTGATTATAAAATTACTATAAATAAATATTTAGAAACTGATAACTACCCTATTCCGAAAATTGAAGAATTATTCGCAAAGTTAAGTGGAGGCAAGCATTTCACTAAGCTTGATCTATCCTATGCATATAACCAGTTAGTTGTAGATGATAAAGCAAGGGAGCTTTTAGCTCTAAGTACACAACAAGGTATCTATTTGGTAAATCGTTTACCTTTTGGTGTGAAAACTGCATGTGCAATTTTTCAAAGGTGTATGGAAAAAGTTCTGCAAGAAATTAAAGTCGTTGTAATATATTTAGATGATATTGTGGTTACAGGAAAGACTAATGAAGAACATTTTAAGAATTTAAGAGAAACATTTCATCGGTTAAAAGAGGCCGGATTAAAATTGAAGCTATCCAAATGTGTATTTTATCAGAAAGAGGTAAAGTACCTGGGATATATTATAAATACTCTAGGTTTGAAAAAGGACCCAGAAAAAGTAGAAGCTATTCTCAAGGCCCAGAAGCCCAAAGACGAAAAGTCAATTCGTGCTTTCTTGGGTATGGTTAATTATTATGGGAAATTCGTGAAGAATTTGTCAACAATCCTGGAACCTCTGTATTATTTACTGAGAAAAGGAACTGTGAAACGGTGGACCAAGGACCAAGACAAAGCTTTTGAAGAAGCAAAGAAAGCAATGTCTTCAGATGAAATATTAGTGCATTATGACCCACACTTACCAGTCAAGCTGTATACTGATGCTTCTGAGTATGGTATAGGAGCAGTGTTGGTGCATGTTTTAGAAGGAAATGTTGAGAAACCCATTCATTTTGCATCTAGAACTATTTACAAGTCGGAGAGAAGTTATTCAGTTATCCACAGAGAAGCTTTAGCTGTGCACTGGGGTGTACAAAAATTTCACCAATATTTAATGGGAAGAAAATTTACGATAGTTTGTGATCACAAACCTTTATTAGCGCTCTTTGGGGAGAAGAAAGGCATTCCTGTAATGGCAGCTGGAAGGCTACAACGTTGGGCTGTTTATCTCTCAAGTTTCGATTATGACATCAAGTATATTAGTGGAGGGCAAAACGTGATAGCTGATGGATTGTCAAGAGTTCCTGTTACGAAACAAATTCCAGATCACTATGAATCCGAATATAATAACTTTATGGATACGGTACCGGTGGATTTCAGACAAATCAGGTCAGCTACTCGTCGTGATCCCATTTTAGTGAAAGTTAGCAGATACATTGCACTTGGTTGGCAGAATAATGTAGATGAGGAACTTAAACCGTACTCAAGGATAAAAAATGAGCTCAGTATGGAAGAAGGAGTGATTATGTGGGGGTACCGAGTTATTATTCCGAAACAGTTACAAAATGGATTACTCAGAGAATTACATAACGGTCATATGGGCATTGTGAAAATGAAAAGTTGGGCCAGGTCATACTTTTGGTGGCCTAAGTTAGATACCGATATTGAAAATCAAGTACTTTCTTGTGATGCTTGTCTGTCTTTGTAGACAAGAACCACCCAAGGCTAAACTTATACCTTTTGAAGAAGTGACTCGACCTTTTGAGAGAATTCACATGGATTTTTTGGGTCCTGTGGAAGGAAAAATGTTTCTTATAATTATTGATGCTTTTAGTAAATGGCCAGAAGTTTCCATTTGTCCTCAAATAAATACTGAAACTACAATCAATAAGTTGAGGGAAACGTTCGCGCGCTTTGGATTGCCAGATAAAATTATAAGTGACAACGGCACTCAGTTTGTATCTTCTGAATTTATGACTTTTTGCGAATTAAATGGAATTAAACATATAACAACACCAGTTGCTCATCCGGCTAGCAATGGAGCTGCGGAAAATGCGGTTAAAACATTCAAATATGCCTTATTTAAAGCAATGAAAGATCCAACAAACGCTAAAGTATCGTTATCAACTCGAATTAATCGTTGGTTGTTTACTTATAGAAATGCGCCGCATTGTACTACTAAAGTAAGTCCTGCTGCGCGTATGTTTAAAAGAAACTTAAAAACCAGATTAGATTTTGTAATACCTCACAAAAAACCTGTAAAAGAAAATAGAAAAATGAAAGGTAACAGAGAGATTAGTTTTGAAGAAGGTCAAGTTGTAATGGTTAGAGACTATAGAAATCCTAACAAGAAAACTTGGACTAGAGCTGTCGTTGATGAGGTACTTGGTAAATGAAACTACTTTTTTAAAACCATTCCAGGGAATTTAATTTGGAAGCGACACACTAATCAGATTTTAGCTGTAAGAGATGCTAAAAATTTGGAGTCAAAAGAAGTAAGCGTTGATGATACAGTTTGCGTAGAAAAAGAAAGCAGCAATCAGAATTCACCAATTATTGTCTATAGAGACAAACAAAGTAGCGAATCCAACGCTACGGCGAATATTGAAAGTGATATCGATAGGAATAGTCAATCTACGGCAACTAAAAATTCAATAGCTACGCCTCAGGAAGAACTTATACCGATTAGTATCGCAAAGAATCGTCCGCGACGTATAATCAAAATACCCGATAGATTAACTTATGAAGACAAGGGTGTGCCATCGTCTTCGAGGGAGAGTATATGTAGTGTATTAGTAAAGGAATAGTATATTACTACATATAGGATGCGATGGGAACAAAGGAATTGTTATATATAATTAGACATATAAACAACTTGTAATTATAAAAGTTTAGTTCTGGAATAAATAATATTCAATTATTATTATTACTACTTCTATTCAAAATATAATATAGTTTTAAACAATTTAAGTCGTCCCAAGCGATATGTTTGGGATTACGGAAAGAATCAAACAGGTTCAACGTTCGATAAGCCGAGAGACAATTCATTTGCCTAGAGAAATATCAGAAAATAACAAAATGTGCAGAATGCCATTTCTTTTCCCTTCAGATTAATTTTGATCGCATTGCTTGTGTATTTATTATTGTATTTTGCGTTATTTTTTATGCTTGAACGTCAGTGTACATTCAGGAGATGTTATGTAAGAAGAAAGTAAATGCGAAACAATAAAAGAAAAAGTAGAAAGCTGACACGAAACGAAATAAACTTACAACGAAAAAAAAAAAAGGCTAAAATAAAGCAACAATAAAAACGCCAAGGCAGATATCATTACATTTACGATGAAGAAGAAAAAATAAAATAAAATAAATGCGAAAGAATGTATAAAACATCTCAGATTACAACTAAACTGACAAGGTTATAGTATTCACTGCCATTTAACAGAAACCCAAATATAAATGATGTAGAGCATTTTCCTGTACGTGAAATAAAGTTGTGGATATCTAAAATCACACACTATCGAAATGTATTTCAAATAGCATACAAGATTTGTAAGATTTATAAGTGGCGAGAATTGCTGGAAATATTTACACACACAAAACTCTAGTTTGCATATTACGTGTGCGGAAAACCGATTCAAAGGAATCATTTTTTATATCGCGCGAATGATAAGTAGCTCGCGCGCAAAGGGTAAATCCACTTTAAAATATTTTATAATATTGTGGTGAGATTTCAACCCGGAAATTCGAAGTAATGGTATTAGATTTCCTGGCGCAAAGCACACCTGCGAATTTGACTGCATAATGCATAAACGTATCGATATTTAAATTACTTTCTCATGCACTTACGTGCCCAAAATGACAAAAGTTATATTAAAGGCCAAACCCAATTAACTCAAACGTATCACCAACGAGGACCTAATTATAAAAGTACGTCTGCCTCATTTGGAAGAAACGCGGGAGTTTTTAAAGATACGTAATATCTAAGGACTGGATCAACAATTAAATAGTTTTCCTTGTAATAACCAGAGATTATTTTAATCTTTATTCTCTTTGAGATCATTTTTACATAATAGCTGGAAGAGTTTGAAAGTTTAAGTACGTCTGTCGCATTTTAATGGGGAACGACTTCTTTTAATTACATCGTTACACCGGAAGTAAATAAAATAGTTGCAAATGAAGTGAAGTCCGATGAACTTTAATTTAGACTTATCTATTGCGTCTCTTTCGACGATAAACGATTACCAGCACAACCTCCATTTATTATTCGACTTAACAACAACAAGTCCTCTCGGTTAAGAGGATTTTTTTCAACGGGGAGAATTAATGACGCGATTTTGCAATATGTTAAAAGCCTTTTGGTGGATCGTTACGCGAAACAAGAAGCGAAAGATAAAAATTGCAGCCCCCGAACAAAAAGTGATTGTTTAAAATGTAAATCTAATTTTATGGCCTAAAGCTAAAGTAAATTCTGTCCGCCGTGAATTCCATGCGACGTCGCATAAATCATTGCCGCTCTAAGTATATATCAGCACAATCCTTTCGACGATATGTATCGTAGGTATAATTTATATACACAGTGTACGAAGTTATTTATCTACGAAGGCTAACTCAAATTTATTATATACTCAAACGTTTCAATCGCACTCTTTACAGATCATTAAATTAACGAAATCCTTAATCGCATTTAGGTCATTTCAGCCTGAATATAGACCACCCACATAACACAGAAGGATGACCCGTCCTGTCCACCTTTAACCTCTTATAAATTGGGGCTCCTTATTTCTAGTCTCAAATGAAATTCATATATCTTCTTTATCTGGTGGTACTCTCAAAACGGATTGATCAGAGTGTGCTATAGATTTTAAGTGATACGTAAGTAGACGGAAGCTCGTCTACACTTTCTTATTTTCAAGCATAAATCGACAGCAGAATAGAATGTCATCGCAAATATCACCATGTGGAATTGGAAACTCTAAAATAGATGATGTAACAGTCAACAGTCTGAATGTTTTGATTCACCGCCGCCCCCAGGAACCGTCTAATGCGGTCTAGCTGATGTCACATGAAGTTACATTAGCATTATATTCTTTACATCTCTTCTTCGCGACGTGAGGGAAATGTGTAAAATGAAGCCGACGGCAAAATTGCCTTATCGAGATATTTTAACCCCGGTCCTCGCCGCCTTCGATTTTTCGATTGGCCAATTTCTCAGAAACCTTGAGAGAGTTATCTATGTTCGGGATATGAACGAGTGGATGGCGGAAATGAAACAGCGATGTGGAGTATTGGGCGGGAGATGTTCGCCGGCTACGGCGAGATTTAATAAAGACACATTCACGAACCGCACTAAAGTTTTTTCTCACTTCTAGTATTATCCTTTCATTTACTCGATTCAAAGGAAAAGCAGCCTTCGAGGAACTTAAGACGCGCAGAGCTAAATAAAAACTAAAATGAAACTGTGAATTAATTTGATGAATTTTTGTTTAAACAAGTGTACCACCATGAATTGCAATCTCAACAAACTTAAGTCAAATTCATTCTTAAATTTTTGAGCCAAATTTTTTACAATAACATTCTGATACATCGAAGCTTATACAAACTCTATTAATATTCTTATCAATCACAGTCCCATTTGAATTATATAAAATCTAAACTTGTTGGTTCGTTGTTTGATGCCCTTTTCATATTTCCATTATTATTGGTAATTAGAGTGAATGTTTGATACACCTTAAATTATTTTGACAGAATAATGAGAGTATGAATATTTCGTTCGTGAATCCTTGTTAATTAGTTGTCAAAGTAAGTATTTTCCAGGCGAATTCTCGTGCCCGTGCACGTGACGCAGGTTGTGCGGCGTCAGGTTTTCCGACCGACGCGTCCATAATTCCCACGTGATTTCAGTTAATTACCAACTCCGAAGCGCGCTCTGTCGGTAGCCCCGATAACCCCACTTCATAGTTTCCGCAACTCAGATACCCAATTCAACAAACTTTATAAACGAAATCGATCTGCGAGCTTTTTGTCCCGCGGACCGGATCTACATGCGCGAACACGTGAGCACCGGCTACTATGTTACACATTGTTACCTCCTGATTGACTCCGGCGCGAAATTAATTTAGCTTTGGAGGGCTTCTTATTGAATTCACCTATATACTTGTTTTCGGTTTGTTGTGAACGTGTTTACTGGCGAGCGGGGAAGTCTTACAGTGGGATATGTTTTCTAAACTGGAAATGTGTTAGTTTACGGAAGCGGAAACAAATGTTTAGCTCGCTGGATGTAATTTACAGAGTCGCAATTCAATTTGTAAAGCGAGTTTAAATTTATTTAGGAACGTAGCTTCGATGAAATTGGCAAAATTTTACACCGACACCTAAAGAATGTGAATTTATGAATTGGTCTTGAAAGTACAAAATTGTTTACGTTGAGTGTTTTTCGCCGAAAACATAATTTTAGATTTCCTATGAAACATAGATATATAAAGTGAAGGTCCTAATTTGATATTTATCAATAGGTCATCAGCCTGCTCCACTCCTTCTTTTCGGAGACTTGATCTTTTGTCCTAGCTTCAAGAGCAGTCGACGAAAATCACTTGGCCATCTTCAGCTCCTAACTACTTTACCTTTTTTAACATATAATTGGTTAACCGTTTCATGATACTCGCATACTCCGCTGTGGATAAAACCTAAGATCTGATCTTCAAGCACAGCATCGACGTTCATCTCCTATCCTCTCCTCCCCATCCCTTTTACTTCCAGGTCTCCATTTTAGTTACTCAAAGAAAAAACGAAAATAAAAACAAAAGACGATCGATTTTACAGTTAATAACTGTTTGGGAGGCAAAGGTGGCAAACAAAAGAAAACAGTTGAACAACATTTTAAAAAATATGTAGGAATAATATTGAAAAAATGAAATAAAAACAAAAGACGATTGATTTTATGTCACAATTTAATAGATTAATAATAAAAAAAAAGTGAACAGAACTACGGGAAAGCAAAGAAATAGATTTTTTTTTTCAAATTCTTGAAATAATAAAAACAAAAGTCAATCGATTTTTCAGTTAATAACTGTTTGGGAGGAAAGATGGCAAAGAAAAGAAAACAAATGAAGATTGAACATTTTAAAAAGATATATTAACTATGATATTGATAAATAAATAAATAAAAACAAAAGTCAATCGATTTTCGAGCACATTGAATCGTGCTCGAAAATCGATTCTTACTTTTTTTTAAAAAACATGTAACAATAGTATTAAAATAAATAAATAAAAATAAAAACAAAAGAGAATCAAGCAATTCAAAAAATAAAACACAATAAAAAACAAAGATGATCGATTTCACAGTTCTTCGTCTTTTCACGAAAAAAAGTCGAAATTCGTCAACATTCAGTCGTCTTTTGTTTCTGCTTTATGTTTTTTTTTTTTTAATAAGAATGTCATCTCTTAAAGTTGATCGTCTTTTGTTTTTGTTTTTCGTCTTTTTCGTTTTTTGTTTCAAAGAAGTCGAAATTTGTTGTGAATCGACTCTCTTTTGCTTCTCGCTTTTTATTAAAAAAAACTCTCCCCCCCTCCAAGTAGTCACGTATTGTTCTTATTCTTTGTCTTTTTATGAAAAAAAAATCGACATTCGTCAATAAAATCAGTCGTCTTTTGTTAATGCTTTTCGTTCTCTTTTTTTAAAAGAATGTCATCTCTTAAAGTCGAACGTCTCTTGTTTTTGTTTTTCGTCTTTTTCATTTTTTGTTTAAAAGAAAAATTTGTTGTGAAATCAATTCTCTTTTGTTTTTCGCTTTTTATTAGAAAAAACCTCCCCCCACCATATAGTCATCTATTGTTCTTGTTCTTTGTCTTCTTATGAAAAAAAGTCGAAATTCGTCAACAGTCAGTTGTCTTTTGTTTCTGCTATTCGTTATTTTTTATACGAATGTCATATTTTATTTTGTTTTTGTTCTTTGTCTTTTTCGTTTTTGTTTTGTGTTTCAAAGAAGTTTTTATTTTTCGTCTTTTTCGTTTTTTGTTTGTTTGCAAGAAGTCGAAATCGAAATCGATTCTCTTTTGTTTTTCGCTTTTTATTTACCCCCCCCCTCCCCCCGCGCCCTTCATGTAGTCATCTATTGTTCTTGTTCTTTGTCTTTATTTCTGCTTTTCGTTTATTTATTTATTTTTTTTGAAATAAGAATGTCATCTCTTAAAGTCGATCGTTTCTTGTTTTTGTTTGTCGTCTTTTTCGTATTTTGTTTAAAAGAAGTCGAAATTTGTTGTGAAATCGACCCTCTTTTGTTTTTCGACTCTTATCACGAAGCAAGTCAAAATTGTCGCGAGTACATCACCTCCTTTTTTGTTTTTCGTTTTTTTATGAAAAGCGCCCCCCTTCTAATCAGTCATCTTTTGTTCTTGTTCTACGTCTTTTTATGTAAAAAAGGAAAATCGAAATTCGTCACACAGAGTCAATCGTCTTTTGTTTCTGCTTCGTCTTTTGTTCTTGTTCGTCTTTTTACGAAAAAAGTCGAAATTTGTTGCACAAAATCGATCGTCTCTTGTTTCTGCTTTCAATTTTTTTTTTACTTTTATAAGAAAACCTTGTTTAAGTGTTTTGGGAGGAAGAGTGACAAAGAAAAGAAAACAAAAGAATAACAATTAAAAGAACATTATATTTAAATGAAACTTATGAACTCAGCGCAATAAAAACAAAAAAATTAAAAATAATAATGTGAATGATTACATTTTTTTTAATTAATTTCTAATTAATTGCTTTTTTTCATTTTAGTTTTTATAAAAATTATTCTTTAAAATTTTGTTTGTTGTTGGACTTTAAAACATTGGACATTAAAAGCATCATTAAACATTTTAGGAATTCTTAAGTATAGCTCCTAATGAGTCTATTTCTAGTCTTTTGCTTTTTGCCTCATTCGCTTGGTCCTTTCCATTGCTTTCGTTCTCATTTAAACATTTTTCATTACTTCTCTTACTGCTACTTTTATCTCTTCATAGCTTCTTCTTCTTCTTCTTCTAATTTATTGTTACTGTGTGTCCTCTTTTATCTTAATTACCTTAACGACCTTCACTCTTACCTAGATTCGCCAGGGAAGGTCTTTTTGAATGCTTAACTGCTTCTTCTCCGGAGAGGGTTCCTTTGCATTCAAAGCGCTAACAGGAAAGAGAAGATGGCAGCTTTTCTAAAGCTCTTTGGCTTGGCAGGCTCTTCATCAGCAAAGACTACACTAACAACCAAGTTAATAGATCAGGAATCATTAGAACCATCTGCTTCTTTGGCTTTTAATTTGAAGGTCTTTGGAACTACGGCGGAAGCTAAGTCTTTGCGACCATTGGTTTCTTATTCTTCGTCGCTATTTCCGGGGTGAGTTTCTTTGCTTTCATAGTAGTAGTGGAGGAAGAGAAGATTATGTAAGGTTTTTTTGTCCTTGTATAGCGTTTTCGTAATCCTGTAAGTTACAACGTTCTCTAAAGTTTTTGGAAAACCATTTTACTATGGCTTCATGACGAAATTATCATTATTAACGTGGCGTCATATCCACTATTAAAGCATTTAACGAAATTCACTAGCCGGGGCAACTACTTTATGAGCAGCTGTGAGTGACAAGTGCAAATATTTTAATAATTTGAAACATTTGTTTATCTCAGGTTGAAGGAAGTTAAGTAACGTAAGTAAATAATTACGTCCAAACGAAATTATCCGAAATTAAGTTAGCGAAACTAGAAAGTTTACTATTAATTAACAATAAGACGGGGTGAATTTTCTCAAGATAATAAAATTGATTAAGCCGATGTTACCCCGTCGTGTTAGCGTTCAACAGGGTTATATTCCTTCCAAGGTATTTCGCTTTCTGAATAATGAATTATCTCGGCTCCTCTAGTTTTATCCCATTGAAACTTCGCTCAGATTCCCCGGGATAAGAATAAATTTAGAAGTTGGCGCAAGTTTTTCCATACAACTTCCTCTTTTTTTAACGGCCACGCAATAAATAGAATTCCGCGGTGGTAGAAAGCACCTCACTTTTTTTTTTATACTTCCTAAATGATTAACAACACCGCCGACTTCCAATTAGAAATAAGTTGTTTTTAATCAAGCAACTCGAATTGAAAATGTTTCGTGATGAATACACGAGGAAGGGAAAGCCCCGTAATTTTGGCAAACCTCTACGGGACTAATTCAGGGTGACATATTCATTTGACCGTGTTCTTATTTACCATGGCAGGATATTACTGCGCGTATAGAACTTAATCCCATTCCGACCGTATATCTATTACCAGCGGTAACTTCTACATCCTTAAAAACGGAAGGAAAAATATATTTCAATCCGGGAAATGTAAATAACCTTTCAAACCTTATCATATATCTCAATCTAAAAGAATAACAAGGGTTCTGCAGATACCCCCGAATGTATACTGGATCGTACTGAAACGGTCGCGAATTTTATTGAAAAACAAATGTGCGTTTGTTTATTCGATGGCTTATTAATAAAGAGAAATTTACGAGGCGCAGCTTGTCACAGGAAGACGACTCGGATCAAATTTATGGTTTTTTTTGAACATCTAGTTCGTGAATTGCATTTGAAGTAATTACCATCGGCCATAAATTAGCTGTGTTAAAGTTGCTATTGAAAATTTTGAAGACCTTTGTCGCTAGTATTGCCTTTCTGTCATATTATAAATCAGGGCCGTTTTGTTGTCTTGGTGCGCGTTAGAGTCTGAGAAAGGAATTTCACGCAACATTTAAGTTATTGGGAATTGGAAAAGTATTAGGTTTCGTTTTAGTTGAAAGAAGTTGCTTTGAAAACCAGAGACTGGCCTTTGTTTTTCAAAGTCGGGAGGCCATAAATATGTCAAGAGATACTTGTAGGATGTTGTTTCAAGAATTTTAGAAAGCGGGAAAAACATGTGCAGCGCCCGACAATCTGTCAGGCGAATTGGGGGGTCGAATTACTAGGAAGAAGCTAAACTAGAAAAGAAGCGTGTGTTTCTTTCCGAAATAAAAGCGCTTATTGGCCGACGGGTTTTTTTTGGTTACTTCAGGGGATGGGGGAGGAGTCAAAATTTGTCACTAGTGGAAAGTCAAAAGTAAAAACGAAAAACAGTTGGCTTACGCCGTCCGAACGACAAGCTGCCTTTTTAATTGAACTCGAGTAGTTTATTTTTGAGGGCTTTGCAATTTACTTGATCTAGCGGCATAATTAGAATTCGATCACATCATTTCGGGGCGTTAAAATTATTGTGAATACAAAAGGGCCATCAAATAAATAACTGCGAGGCGATCGCGAGCGCGAATTAAACGATAAGTGCGTGGGTGGAATTAGTGAATTGTGCGTTGCGGAACGGAATAGGTATAATTGCATGAATTTTTTCTATTTCTTTTCACATACTTGGTGGCATAAATTTGCGTAAGAATTATTTTAATTGGTTTATCAATCAGTAGCGTGGAATTTCTGTAAAGTTCCATCTTTGCATTGCTCAGGCAATCTAATAGTTATTTTTTGGTACCTGCGTTTGCTTTTGAATCAAGTTAAACTCAATAAATTCAATATTTTTCGCGGTCTGTGATTTAATCAACCAGAGTAAATTAACTACACCTAAAATCTTTTGTTCGGTTTCAAATACAGTGTATCTTTTTGCAATTTCGTTCTACCTTTTTGCGATACCCTGGGCAATTCGGAGACACGCGATCGGTGTTATTCTGGATTGTACTGGGTTATCTGCAACTAAAGTCTCTGGTCAGGCAAGTTATATCCGCCAAAAACACAGTGCGACCAGCACAGTCTAGCTACGAAATCTAGGCCAATTTAATACTCTTTACGAATTCCGTAGAATTACGAGGCCAATAATTTGAACTACTTATCAATAGGCATCTTCGTCACAGAACTTTCTCACACCCTGCGTGTGTGTGCTGGAGTGTTGACTTTGGTGTAAGATTTGCAGGTTAATTGAGGGCAATTGGTCGAGCGACTGAAAGTACCAAAACCACACAACGTGGAGTGTCTAAAACAGTCATTAGGGTCCTTGCGCAAACAATTAGTTAGCTAATAGGATTAGGCGGCAAGAATACAAACGAAGTAGAGGGATCTGCATACAGAACCTCGAACGACTCTGGAGCATGTAGTTGACGAAAGATCCTACGCACAGTTGTCTAATTAATTAGGTTAATGAGCTAGAGATAGGGCTATCCTTCCCGTGAAAAACTAACGGCTGTTGCTTTTGGTTATCCTGCAAATTGATCGCTGGAGCGGCCTTTTGTACCACATACATCTCCGACCATCGGATTGATCAATTAATAAGTTCCAGTAACAAAGTACACTGTATATACACTGTTACACAGTGAGTGCGCTGGTTGATTATTCATAGCGTCTTTGAGTACTAGCTAAAAGTGGCAAACACGAGTACCAAGACTAACTACCTTGACTAAACAAAGAGATTAATTGTTGATCTAATTTAAATTACAAAGTTGACACAGCCTAATTGCGTGTACAACAAGCCACCAATTGTGGGAATCGAAATAAATCAGATCGCGACGATATTCGGCGTTAAATACATTAAGCAAAGTCTATTGTACTTCTTTGTAATCGTATATTTATCGTGAAAGATACCCATATTATCAATAAAAGGTTTTTTATGCTCGAGTGGATCAGCCCTTCGTAGCGATCCACAGGAGTTTTTTACCTACTTACATTCTTTCTTTTTTTTTTTTTTGACAATAAATAATTAATTAATTAAACCTGGCATTTTATTGATTCGTAATTAGCACCTTACACCTCTCGATTGCACCGCCACACCAAAAATTGGAACACAACTACGACAACGTAGGGCCCGTTTTTTTTTCTATTTAATTAGACGATCCAGATTACCGGCAATTAAAGTTTTAATTTTGGAGTTTTAATAGCGCCGAGGAGATAGGTAGAAAATTAGCCGTAGCGCCACAATAAAACCTAACCGTAGGAGGTAGTGACCTTTTTAAAGTATCTTTGTAGACCGCATGGGAGTTTATTAGTGCCTCGGCGCTTTCAAAACCCGAACAAACCCTCGGTAAGGAGGCATTTATCGCTTCCTAGAATTTAGTCAAATCCTTCGGTCCATTTAATAAATTAATTTGTCAATAAAATTTTAGTTTGTTTTTGTTTGGACCGTGTTTATTAGATTATTTAGTTGTCCGTAAAGTCAACAACAAGGTGGCACGTCCGGGCGTGTTACATAAATTTGGTGGCCGGGACGCAGGATTTTTGGTTAATTAAAAAGCGGGCGGTGTAATTTTGAGAGAGGGTAAGGAATGTCAGGCCGCGCGACAAAGAAGAATAATAAACCGGCTTATTCGCGGGGCGCATCGGGAAAAGACGATTCGGAGCGTGAGAACGCGGGGGAGTCGAGGAGTGTCGCTGCCGTAATCGGAGCGCCGGAGGCGAGCGTCGCGACGTCGGCTACTATGCAGCCTACAGCAGGAGTCACGGAGAAGCCAGACGAGGTTCCAAAATGGTTCGCCAATTGGTCGGGCCAACAGCAGGAATTGATGACGGGAATCGTGGCAGCGCTGCAGAGCATCGTCAGGGAGCGTCAGCCAGCGACAGCCAGGGGATCATCATCATCGTCGCCGTCGCCAGCAACCAGCAGTTCAGCTTCGGAGGTTTTGGCAGTCCAGGAGAGCGGTCCTTCAGAGGCGGTACAGGTAGTAAATGTGCATGCAGATTGTCGGAGCATAAGCGAAACCGTGTCGGGCTCGCCAGGGCAGATTTTGGGGGAACAGTCTAGGTTGTTGCTGCAGTTAACAAACAGGAGGCCAACTTTCAGAGGAGAGGCGAATGCAGATCCTTATAAATTTTTGCGACATTTAGAGGGTTGGTTTAGGCGTCTAGGTATTTCAGAGGAGGAAAAACTCATCACCGCGGAAGAGAGTATGGCAGATTCGGCTTATTATTGGAGCCAAATTTACAAGGGGAAATGGCAGAATTACGCGGATTTTAAAACCGATTTCCTGAAAACTTACTGGTCGGAGCAGAAACAAATCGAAGTCCTTCGAGAAATCATCAGCGCTCGATGGGAACCGAGGGGAATGTACACGATGTTGGAACATTTCGCTTATTACGTAAGTCAGGCGAAGCTTCTGACAACACAACGGGCGGAGACGGTCCTAGTGAGCGATCTGATGCGTCATTTTCCACACACCCTGCAATCTCTTTGGCAAATGAGCGGCAGGAGTACCCTTCAGGAAGCAGCTGAATTTTTGAGAGGGCAGGATGATCTACTGGCACAATTAGGATCGTCAGCAGGACCTGCGAGGGACGCGAGAGGGTATCGAGGCTGGAGGAACAGAACAAATCGGCCATACGCAGCCTACGAATACGACGAATTCGAGCAGGGAAACTAGAGTCGGTAGAACTCAAGGCCGATAGTTCTGCCGAAAATGACGCGGAAAAGGCCCCAGTTATCGAGGTGAATCACTTAACAAAGAGAACGGGAAAAGAGTCAAGCGGGATCAACAAGGGATTCGAACTACTGACTAGGATAGGATGGAAGCCATTCCAAGGATTAGGAAAATATTGCCAGGGAATTATATCACCAATTACGCAAACAGGACAAACGCATCGACAGGGATTAGGTTTTTCAGGCGATTCGGATCAGGAAAGGTGGTGTTACAGGAAATTATTTAGGCCGGGAGAACCGTTAGAATCCAGGGGCGTAGGTTGTTTCCAGATTTTGTCGTTACAGAGGGGACAACCATTTCTATTTAGCGGAGAGAAAGAAAATCATCGAGTAATTCCAACGATTACTATCAAGGCCGACGGAGACATCACGATTACCGCGCTACTAGACACCGGAAGCGAGGTTACCTGTATTTCCGAGGACACCTACAACAAAATGATCGCCGGGGGCGTTCAGGTCCCCGTGTTGCCAGTGAAAGCAACGCAATTAAAAGGAGCCGTGGGACAAAGAAGCATTCGTATCACGCTGCAAGCATTCATCACCCTGTATATTGGCAAAGCCGAAATGCGCACTGCTTGTTTAATTGTTAGAAATTTAATCAAACCAATGATCATCGGCGAGGATTGGTTGACGAGGCACAAGGCGAAGATTGATTTCGAAAAGGGCAGCATTGAATTCGTATTCGAAAACAGCAGGTATCAAGTACAGTTAGCGGGTCGAGTCGAAGCAGCGGTAAAGGGACAAACGGGCACCGCCACCTGCGAGCCAGACGAAGAGAGGTTTGAAGCGGCCGTATTACAATTGTCGGAGGAACACTACGAAAGCGCCGCGGATATACAGGGTAAAATAAGGGAGTGTGTCGTGTCTGAAACGGAGAAACAACAATTGAGCAGCCTACTCTTGGAATTCCACCAAGTTTTCGCTAAGATACCCGGTTTAACACACATGTACACACACAAAATTTTAATGCAAGATGAGGCGCCGTTTATGAAAAGATCGTATCCGGTACCTTTTGCACTGAGGCCAGCGGTAGACAAGGAAATCAAGAAGATGTTGGAGCTACAAATTATACAGCGGGAGGCATCGCCTTATTCGAGCCCAATTGTCGTGGTAAAGAAGAAGGATGCAACAGTGCGATTATGTTTGGATGCGAGACAATTAAACGAGAAGATGGTGGCTGACAGAGAAAGTCCGACCCCAAGTGAAGAACTTATACGCCGATTTAACAACGTGAGATGTTTTTCGTCGTTAGATTTACGCTCTTCCTACTGGCAGATCCCGTTGCATGCAGACAGCAGGAAATATACAGCGTTCCTCTATAACGGAAGGAGCTACACGTTTAGGGTGCTGCCGTTTGGATTAAAAACCGCGGTCGCCAGTTTCAGCCGTTGTATGGATTTGGTTTTAGGGCCGGAAGTGAGAGAATTCGCAGTAAATTACGTAGACGATCTACTGATCGCCTCACCTGACTTTGTAACGCACCTACGGCACTTGCGAGCAGTGTTAACTAAGTTACGAGACGCCAACTTAACGGTGAACCTAGACAAGTCATGCTTCATACAAAAGGAGATCAAGTTTCTAGGCCACATTCTATCAACGAACGGAATACAGCCGGACCCTGGAAAAATCGAAGCAATACAGAGGTTCCCAACGCCTACACGAGTTAAGCAGCTGAGGGCATTCTTAGGATTATGCAATTATTATCGGCAATTTCAGCGAAATTATAGCGAACACACACTACCGATAAGGAAGCTGCTGAAGACAGGAGTCAAATGGAAATGGGGAAGCGAAGAAGAGGCCAACTTTCAACACATCAAAGAGTTATTCTTACAGTGCGTAATGTTGCGTCACCCGAGGCTCGACCAACCATTTATTCTACAGACGGATAGTTCAGGATTTGGGATAGGTAGCGCATTATGTCAGGAGGACAAGGGGGAGCTAGGGGTGATCGCCTTCGCTAGCCGTTCTCTGAACCCCGCGGAGATGAATTACACCACAACAGAGAAGGAGCTACTGGCGATTACTTTCTCTTTACAGAAATTCCGCACGTATTTGGTGAACGCAAAAGTGATTATTTACAGTGATCATCACGCGTTACAGTTTTTAAAACAGTGCAGGTTGTTAAGTGAACGACTAACTAGGTGGGTCTTGATGTTGCAAGCGTTTGACTTCGAGGTACACCACGTCAAGGGAAGGGATAATATTGTTGCGGACACGTTGTCTAGGTTTCCATTAGAGTCAACAGCCGTAGGCGAACAGGGACAGCCCGCACCGATCATTGCTACCTTGGCGATTACAGACAGTCCAGATCTACGGAGGAGGTTAATGAATATCGGGGAGTTACAAGCGGATGACGGTTATCTCGGAGCGATCTATGCACAGGACGATGAGGAGAGGAAAACAGGATACGAGATACACGACGGGGTACTATTGTACAACTGTCGATTCACACAGGCGAAATTAGTGGCAGTACCGCAAAGCTTAATTGTCGATTTAGTGCGACATTTCCACGAAGCGTTTGGACACTTTGGGGCGGGAAAAGTATTCCACGCGATGCGTACGTTGTTCTTCTGGAAGAAAATGCGACAGTCAATCAGGAGAATTCTTCGAAGTTGCGATAGCTGTCAGCGGACTAAGCATGTAAACAGGAATTTCGCAGGACAATTCCAGCCAATAATAGTAGAGCGAGTCGGCGAATTGATGTCAGTGGATTTCTATGGGCCGTTGCCGCGTGCGCGATTTGGAGCGGCCTATTTGTTTGTGACAATCGACGTGTTTTCCAAATTTGTACAGTTATACGCCGTGAAGAAGGCGAACGCCAGCATCGCCGCGCGTAAAATCTTAGAAGAATCCAGGATAAAGCCGGAACGTATTCTCAGTGACAATGGGACGCAATTTACATCCCGACTGTGGAGACAAAGAATGGCGGAAGCGGGAATTCGGGTGCAGTACACGTCAATTCGACACCCGGCTTCGAATCCAGTCGAACGAGTTATGCGGGAGATTGGGAGGTTTTTTAGGACATTTTGCTCCAGGCGACATACGGGTTGGATTGACCACATCGGGAAGTTGCAGACGTGCTTAAATGCCTTGCCACACAGTTCGACAGGATTCGCACCGGTAACCATCGCATTCGGAGAACAACCGGAGTCCCCCTACAGAGAGTTAATTCACCAGATCAATCCGTTTGTTTTGAAGCACGAAGTACACCGCGTGCGGGAATTGGTGAAACAAAACACAAGGAACATGGCTCAACTGCGGGCGCGACAGCAAGCAAAGTATCGACCTCCATTCAACCAGGGAGATTGGGTGCTGGTTAGAACAAATCCGATTTCCGTACTAGCAGAGCGCGTGAATCAAAAATTCTGTCATCTATACGCGGGGCCATATAGGATTCGCAGAAAAATTAACGTCAATGCTTATCTATTGGAGGACGCAGGTGGAGGTAACAAAGGGGTCTTTAATGGGGCAAGTTTAAGACCGTATTATCACTTTACGAACAATTAACCCGGCGCCACAGAGGACGACGGCCGGGGGTGCGGCGAGGTAAAGTGTAATCCCTAGTTGTAAATTCTTTCGGAACAATTCAAGTGAAAGTGATTTTTTCTCATTGTATGTAAGAAGGGCGTTAACCGCAGGCAGGTTCAATTAGGACCATTCGTCGGTAGGTCCATTGACCTATTAAACAAGCGCCGGCTTATTTTATGGGGGTTTGGGTTATATACAATAATACGGTGCAAGGTTATTGTGTTATGAAATATGTAAATGCGTTGGGAATAAAAGTGAATGAAATTAAGATAATACGAGATGAGGAGCGGTAGTGAATTTGATGGTGAATTAAGATGGATTAATTAATTAAGTAGTGTCAGTCAGCAAGTTAATTAGACCGGGGCGAATGGCATTAAGTGAAGTGTTGAATTTATACTAGGGATAGTGCAGTTATGTGTACCTGTGTAATTAGTTAAAAAGTGCGAAGTGAAAGGGAGGAATTAATTACGTGAGCCATTTTCATTTTCACAGCACCTAGATAGTGGGTGATCCATTTAATAGTGAATGCGTGATCGATCAATTTAATCGTGATAGTGTGTGATTAATTTAATCGTGATAGTGTGTGATCAATTTAATCGCGCGTTAGTGTGTGATCTAGTAAGTGGAATTTAGTGGTAGTAATGAGATAATCTAGTTTATCAATGTCGATCAGATGGTTAGTTGCGCATCAATTGTTCAGGAGACAGCGTTCAAGACAGAGCCGTACGGAAGAATATTATTGCCAAGGAATTGTTTATTAAAATATTTTGTTTCTCTAGAAGTTAAGCGAATTACAGGGGCGTGTGAGATGGTTAGTTTAGATTAGTGTTGGTGATTCGGGGGCGTATAATCAGTGGCAGTGCTTTATCCATTTCTTGGGGTGAAATAATTAGAAGTAATTAGCGACAAAATTAGGAATCACAGTGGGTGACATCAAGTGAAGGTTTTAAATAAGATCGGTTGCTACGAGATCAACTAATTAGTGATTGATGTAACTGAGTTAATTACCGTTTAGTCCCGGGGAAGTGGAGTGATTAATGAGGAAGAGTTATCGAGTTAGATCTTAATTAGTGAGTGACCGTGAAATATCATTAGGTTAGTGCAGGTGGAAGGTGATCGGTTCATTACGTTAGTGGAATAGTGAGGCTTGGGTATAAGCCATACACTTAGGAACTCTTGGAGTTAACGTCAATTAAAGGAAAGGGTGATGCGGTTCCGGATGAATACGAGGAGTACCACCGAGGATGTTCTTTATAAGCTTTTTATAGGGTTCACAGATGCAGCAAAGGGAAGAAGGGAAAGCGATGGTGTTGGCAGTGCATTGGCTCAAGGAAATTTTATTTTTTTTGAGTTTTTTTTTTGTTGTTTTGAGTATTGAGTTTTGGTTTCTGGGTTTGGGGAATGTTGAGGGAGTAGTTGATGGGTTAGGTATATTGACATGGCGAGTTCGGACGGCTAGCGTTCCGCGGTTTGCTTGTATGTTTTATCCTGTGGGAAGATGTGTCAAGAAAGAGGGGCGGAGCCCAGCAGCACCGAACCATCTACCAGCAGGCATCCAGGGGAAAGCGGATCGGGACGCTCCCGTATGAGGGGACACAAGGAATTGCCCAATCGCCGGGGTCTTTTGCGCAAATTCATTGTGGGGGCGAGTGAAACGGTCGCGAATTTTATTGAAAAACAAATGTGCGTTTGTTTATTCGATGGCTTATTAATAAAGAGAAATTTACGAGGCGCAGCTTGTCACAGGAAGACGACTCGGATCAAATTTATGGTTTTTTTTGAACATCTAGTTCGTGAATTGCATTTGAAGTAATTACCATCGGCCATAAATTAGCTGTGTTAAAGTTGCTATTGAAAATTTTGAAGACCTTTGTCGCTAGTATTGCCTTTCTGTCATATTATAAATCAGGGCCGTTTTGTTGTCTTGGTGCGCGTTAGAGTCTGAGAAAGGAATTTCACGCAACATTTAAGTTATTGGGAATTGGAAAAGTATTAGGTTTCGTTTTAGTTGAAAGAAGTTGCTTTGAAAACCAGAGACTGGCCTTTGTTTTTCAAAGTCGGGAGGCCATAAATATGTCAAGAGATACTTGTAGGATGTTGTTTCAAGAATTTTAGAAAGCGGGAAAAACATGTGCAGCGCCCGACAATCTGTCAGGCGAATTGGGGGGTCGAATTACTAGGAAGAAGCTAAACTAGAAAAGAAGCGTGTGTTTCTTTCCGAAATAAAAGCGCTTATTGGCCGACGGGTTTTTTTTGGTTACTTCAGGGGATGGGGGAGGAGTCAAAATTTGTCACTAGTGGAAAGTCAAAAGTAAAAACGAAAAACAGTTGGCTTACGCCGTCCGAACGACAAGCTGCCTTTTTAATTGAACTCGAGTAGTTTATTTTTGAG
The DNA here is from genome assembly GCA_039766575.1 of Serrognathus titanus. Taxonomy (NCBI): domain Eukaryota; kingdom Metazoa; phylum Arthropoda; class Insecta; order Coleoptera; family Lucanidae; genus Serrognathus; species Serrognathus titanus. The sequence continues at coordinate 14,121,736 of CM077911.1, read as the reverse complement.
GGCTTTGCAATTTACTTGATCTAGCGGCATAATTAGAATTCGATCACATCATTTCGGGGCGTTAAAATTATTGTGAATACAAAAGGGCCATCAAATAAATAACTGCGAGGCGATCGCGAGCGCGAATTAAACGATAAGTGCGTGGGTGGAATTAGTGAATTGTGCGTTGCGGAACGGAATAGGTATAATTGCATGAATTTTTTCTATTTCTTTTCACATACTTGGTGGCATAAATTTGCGTAAGAATTATTTTAATTGGTTTATCAATCAGTAGCGTGGAATTTCTGTAAAGTTCCATCTTTGCATTGCTCAGGCAATCTAATAGTTATTTTTTGGTACCTGCGTTTGCTTTTGAATCAAGTTAAACTCAATAAATTCAATATTTTTCGCGGTCTGTGATTTAATCAACCAGAGTAAATTAACTACACCTAAAATCTTTTGTTCGGTTTCAAATACAGTGTATCTTTTTGCAATTTCGTTCTACCTTTTTGCGATACCCTGGGCAATTCGGAGACACGCGATCGGTGTTATTCTGGATTGTACTGGGTTATCTGCAACTAAAGTCTCTGGTCAGGCAAGTTATATCCGCCAAAAACACAGTGCGACCAGCACAGTCTAGCTACGAAATCTAGGCCAATTTAATACTCTTTACGAATTCCGTAGAATTACGAGGCCAATAATTTGAACTACTTATCAATAGGCATCTTCGTCACAGAACTTTCTCACACCCTGCGTGTGTGTGCTGGAGTGTTGACTTTGGTGTAAGATTTGCAGGTTAATTGAGGGCAATTGGTCGAGCGACTGAAAGTACCAAAACCACACAACGTGGAGTGTCTAAAACAGTCATTAGGGTCCTTGCGCAAACAATTAGTTAGCTAATAGGATTAGGCGGCAAGAATACAAACGAAGTAGAGGGATCTGCATACAGAACCTCGAACGACTCTGGAGCATGTAGTTGACGAAAGATCCTACGCACAGTTGTCTAATTAATTAGGTTAATGAGCTAGAGATAGGGCTATCCTTCCCGTGAAAAACTAACGGCTGTTGCTTTTGGTTATCCTGCAAATTGATCGCTGGAGCGGCCTTTTGTACCACATACATCTCCGACCATCGGATTGATCAATTAATAAGTTCCAGTAACAAAGTACACTGTATATACACTGTTACACAGTGAGTGCGCTGGTTGATTATTCATAGCGTCTTTGAGTACTAGCTAAAAGTGGCAAACACGAGTACCAAGACTAACTACCTTGACTAAACAAAGAGATTAATTGTTGATCTAATTTAAATTACAAAGTTGACACAGCCTAATTGCGTGTACAACAAGCCACCAATTGTGGGAATCGAAATAAATCAGATCGCGACGATATTCGGCGTTAAATACATTAAGCAAAGTCTATTGTACTTCTTTGTAATCGTATATTTATCGTGAAAGATACCCATATTATCAATAAAAGGTTTTTTATGCTCGAGTGGATCAGCCCTTCGTAGCGATCCACAGGAGTTTTTTACCTACTTACATTCTTTCTTTTTTTTTTTTTTGACAATAAATAATTAATTAATTAAACCTGGCATTTTATTGATTCGTAATTAGCACCTTACACCTCTCGATTGCACCGCCACACCAAAAATTGGAACACAACTACGACAACGTAGGGCCCGTTTTTTTTTCTATTTAATTAGACGATCCAGATTACCGGCAATTAAAGTTTTAATTTTGGAGTTTTAATAGCGCCGAGGAGATAGGTAGAAAATTAGCCGTAGCGCCACAATAAAACCTAACCGTAGGAGGTAGTGACCTTTTTAAAGTATCTTTGTAGACCGCATGGGAGTTTATTAGTGCCTCGGCGCTTTCAAAACCCGAACAAACCCTCGGTAAGGAGGCATTTATCGCTTCCTAGAATTTAGTCAAATCCTTCGGTCCATTTAATAAATTAATTTGTCAATAAAATTTTAGTTTGTTTTTGTTTGGACCGTGTTTATTAGATTATTTAGTTGTCCGTAAAGTCAACAACAAGGTGGCACGTCCGGGCGTGTTACAGTACATTATGTCGGCTTAAGACGACTGACTGCAGTTTGTACGTCCTTTTTATCCCACATCGTTTTACATTAAAACTGGAAACATTGCCTTGCTTTCTTTGTAGTAGCTTTTGATATGTGGAAAGTTAAATCAAATAAATGTGTTGCGGTCCAAGAGATATAGGTACTTTGAACATCTGTATACAAAGTGTTTGAAATGTACTCCTACCTTAAAATATTTGTTCTTTGATATTATAAGAAGCCGGTATTTTTTATTGTAATTTTCGGTTACAAAACTATCGATTCTAGAGCATTCCCAAAAGAGGGAACCTCCATAAGAGCAGTACTGGGTGCGTAATTTAAATCAATATTTGAAAAGGTGCTGTTTGTTAAGCTACAAAAATATAAGAGTGGTTTAAATTCCCAATGAAATAAAGTCTAAAGATACCTACTTCTTTCATCCACAATTGAAATTGTGAGTTTCTATATCAAAATATGTACTTAATTCAACCGGAAACTGATGTTTATAAAGCGAGATAATATTTACGTTGCGTGCCCGGTTGCGTAGAGCGCCGGGGCAACGAACCAATTTTCCGGAAAAGTCCGGATTTGCAATTTCGGCGATTTGTTATGTGAGTTTTAATCAAACAACCCGTACGAATTTTGGAATAATTCATTTGCGCACGCACGCCGAAGTATTTTAAATTTTAATTAAAAACTTTATTACTTGAAAATAAATTTCGGGGACGGAGCGTACGTGAATAATGAACAATAAAACGTGTGACGTTTTATTAATTACAAATATGAGTAAGTTTTATGTCCCGTTAAAACATTAATTCCACCGATTGCTGGCAGTAATTGATATCGTGGCGAATAATTAATCCAGATACATAATCATAGTCATTATTATATTAAAGCTGTTATGAAACAACAGATATATCATTACGGAAACTGGCTAATAGGAAGTACCACCGCATTTGTCAAACATTAGCGATGATATATGCGGAGAAATGAAACAGAACTTTGTCAAAACCAACCAGGATACGTATCTTCCCATTGTTATAGCGCAGGTCTTGTACGGATGATCTATTACATCTAGTAAGATTCTATGCTTCGAAGCTAATCTTATTTCGAAATGATCTAAAACGTAACTGTCACTCTGATTTATACCTTCTCCTCTCGCGCACACATACATTAACATGCTCCGATTTTAATAACACGGCTCGAAATTAATTTTTCATTAAGGGCGGCGTGTATTGACTCGTTTATGTCGGTTACACTGTTTTAGCAGACAATTTCGCTTCGACGTTTAATCTTGTATTTAATTAAATCCTCGTCGGTGACATCGGTCAGTAGAAAAATTGAATGACATTTATTAACACCGCCCATGGGCGTGATAAACTCGCAACAATTTACTACTGATGGCAGGAAACAAATTTTCGTTTCGTTGTATTATTTAAAAGAGCGAAACGCTTTTATAAAAGGGTACGAAAAATAATATCCACCTTATTGTTAGTTAATACAGAAGTAATTTTGATTTCCCGTGATGCTGGAGATACTTCCTTGTCCAAACTTCCCTTCGCATGTAATAATTGCGTTATTACAGTGCTGTACATGAAATTGCAGCACCATGTAAACATATTCCAAATGATGCGATATTTTGGATGTCGTATGAGAGCCATCTGTGAGGAATCACCATCAAAGTTGCGAAATAATGCTTCCTTTACACGGCTTTGAAGAAGATCTAGAAGAGAGTCAAGAGATTCTGTTGTGGAAAAACAATTAAGGGTTACAGTAGATTTGGAAGAAAGGTAGACAAAACAGGCACTTATACAGGCTTTGAAGAAGAACCAGAAGAGAGTCAAGTGATACTGTTGTGGAAAAAAATTAAGGGCTATAGTAGATTTGGTCCTAAAATAGCTTAGTAAGCACTGCCTGGAAGTAGGCATCGAAATAGACGACCTAAATTGCCTCCACAAAAAAATCAGCATCATCTGATCAAAAAGGGATTACGGGATTGTTACTCGCTATTAAAGCCTCTGGACGTGCAAGTCTGTACTCATGGAAAACTGTTCATGTCTTTTGAAACATCTCGTTGACTCAAGATGGTCAAATTTTTGAGAGGCGGTACAGAAACGAGCGGGAAAACCAACTATATAGGTACGGTTCCAACCAGTAGGAGAATGGACACTAAGAATTACATATCTGACGTTCTAGAAGCCATTCAGCGTTAGCCAAAGAGCCATCCTCCACAATATAATGCGAAATTTCAAAGACTCTATCGCACAAAACATGTGTAGGATATGGTCGATCAGAAGCTAACCTGGGAGCAGTGCCAAAGTTTCAAAACGTTGTCAAGATTGCAGTAAGTCACTTTTCTAAGGAGATACCACCGTTGGTAGATCATAACAATGATTACAATGACTTCCTAAGTCTGAAGACGATCTCTGGGCACGTGTTCAATTCGCATGGACACTAAGAACGCTCGGAAATACATATTTGATGTTCTAGAAGCCATTCAGCGTTATGATAATCTTCTTTCAATTTCTTCCCGAAGCTCTTCCAAACCTTTGTATTAACTTCTCTTAAAGTTTTCGTGACTCTAAGCCTTTGAGTACTCTATTTGCCATAACTTTCTGACGTTTTTCCTTCACATATCATCACCACTTGTATTTCTTTGTTTCTAGCTTATTTAAGAAGGAACATGAAATTTTAGAGTGAAATAGTCGTGGTCATTTGAGTATGACCTTCTCCTTTTTATTTCTTTAATATTTATATAACCTCTTCTATTTCATTAATTTTCGATGTTCTTGTTCTTTTTTCCTTTTGGTGGCTCCAGTAGTTCTTATAGGTACTACTGCTTCCAGTCTTCACCTTCTGCTAGGTAGTATCATTTCATCGGTTTTATTGCTCCATTTTAGTTTTTGAATTATTCAAGACAATATAAAATAAAATCTGGTCCCATTTTCTTTCCGAAGTTCTCCCATGCCTTTTCTTTAACTTCTCTTACATTATTGTGTTTTTATATTCACCGTAACTTTCTGATGCTTTCTCCTTGAGCTATTGTTACCACCTGTATTTTTTTTAGTTTTAACAACAGTTAGAGAATGCTGTTCTGCGGAACATCGGCACAAATCTTTTTAAGAGTTTTTCACCATACTTGACTCTAAAGTAACGGTCAATGATGTATACGTAGAGAATGTGGCTCATTTGCTATGGCAAAAACATACTTCTCGAATGCTTGAGCCTGTCTTCAGATGATTTGCCCGGTTTTGGGGAATCTTCTATCGTTGTACCGCTGCGTTGAAGAGGTCAATTTCATGATACTCTTACGAGACAACTCCTTGAGTATTTTCGTGGTAATTAGATCATAACCTTGGGCTTTCTTTGTGCTGAGATTTTTGTCGACTGTATTGATAACTTCAGCAAGTGTTATTGGCTTAATTATCGCCCCATTTGTTGGATTTCTTCTAAGCCAGTCGGTGGATGGGGCTGAAAAATATTTTCCAAATGGTCAGCAAATATTTCTGCCTTTTCACGTCTCGTCTCGTCGAGCCCAAATGCCATCATCATGGTTTTTAGGTCTGCTCAAGCACTTACTTGCTTTCCAAAGGGAGTATTCGGTCCTTCCGTCGTTGAATCAAGTAGTTTACTCATCGCCACGTGTTCTAAAACCGACGCAGGTATTTTGCAGTCATTGCAAAGTCGAACGAATTAGTCCGCTTGCGACAAGTTTTGTTTATAATTTCGCTTTATCTAAAATAAACAAATATCTAAACAGAATACCAGGTTTCTTAAAACATGAGAGCGAAAAGAATAATGCGCAAAAATATGACAATCAATGAAACAAGTAAAGAAACCAGAAATACGCCGGCAGTTTATGTTTTTTTTTTTTGAAATGCCTCTTAGAAAAAGCTTTGTATTTTTTTACTTCACATTCACAATGGGTTCACGATTTGGTAGTAAAGCTGTTCCAATCACTTAGGCCCCCATATTGTCATCATATGATGAATTTATAACGTGTTTAGCCATCCCCCACAATATAATGCGAAATTTCAAAGACTCTATCGCACAAAAAACGTGTAGGATATGGTCGATCAGGAGTTAACCATTGTTCAACCTCGGAGCATTGCCGAGGTTTCAAAACGTTATCAAGGTTGCAGTTAATCACTTTTCTAAGGAGGTACCACCGTTGGTAGATCGCAACTTCGATTAGAATGACTCCCTAAGTCTGAAGACGACCTCTGCGCACGTGTCCAATCCGCATGGAGTAGAATATCCCATGTCACTATTGAAAAGCGCACCCACCATAGAAAATAAATAAATAAGTGAACAAATGGTTTTTCCAATGTTGTTGCTTTTGCGATGACTTACTCAGTCGATCTGATCATACGAAACGTAATTTTTGGGAGATCACCGAATTTGCCGTTCAAAATCCTCCGAGATTTCGCTGACATTTGTCAATAACATGAATCTGGCTTTGCCAACGGTGTGAACCTTGGTGAAATAAAAGAAAATGCTACATCTTTTTAACCAAGGCCCTCTTCAGATAATTCGTTCTTGCCCAAAATTGCGATGATATCTTGTAATTCTGAAAGATTTCTGGGTGGTAGCACTTTCAATAACGTTTGGATCAATAAATCCGCGAAGTCGACCCCAATTCCTAATTAGCTCGCAAGAGGACGGTCGTAGCATCTAAAAACGCAAAAGCCCAAGCAATGGTAGGCTACTTCTCCAGAGTGGGTTTACCCTCAAGATGGCAGCGAGGAAAGAGAAGGTGGACGTCTTCGACCCCCTTCATAAGCTGTTTCGGTACCCCCGCTATGTGGACCTATAATAGCTCGGTCCTTTAACTTTCCTTGCATTCCGATTTGCGGATCTATAAAAGAAAACCCTGTATTTTCCAAATCCGGGCTACCTTCTTCAGGTAACTCGTCTATACCCAAAACTGGTAATAGTATCCAATCGTTCTGAGTAGCACGAATCGGGTTTACCTGTTAGCTTTTGATTCATAAATCGCGAAGTCGTATCTAGAGGTATATTCCCAACTAAGATGAGGAATACCCATGGAACATACACCATCTGGAGACGGACCTAATTGATAAAATCCCCAAGAAACAAAACATCAAGCCAGTTTTCTTACCGATGAGGAAACTTACAGATTGTTTACCCTCCCCAAAATATTACATTCCTCTACAACTTGATGATGTTTATCATATTCCTTGCGTATATGGGCGGGTCGTGGTCATTAAAATTATTATCCTTGCATACTAACTTCGGCCTCATTTACGTGCAGCGGCTAGCGTACTCTACCGTACCGCTGTCGTTTTCCCATTCATATTGCCGGTAAAGGTTAGTGTCCTTGGAATCCTAACGATTTACTTGGCCATGGAAAAGCAATGGGTAATTCCAGTTTTCATCTTCAAAAGACTTGGGGGCATCTCAATGGCCACCCACATTACCCTCGCATGTAGCTACAAATGGAGCATATTAAACGAATCAAAATTAGTTTTTACGAAGCAGTAGCAGTGAGAACATCAACAAGCAATGGCATTAACAAAAAGAACGGTATTTGTAATAAAGAAGATGTAAAGAATTTGGAGATGTTTCCTTGTTCTCATTACTTCTTCATTAAAACCGCGTGCCCGAAAAATAATAATTACGTTTTTGCTTCGCAATTTTTCGCTGCTAAAGTACTTTTTTTGGGGCTTTAGTAAAAATGTACGTAGCCCCACAAAAACTGCATTAGCGAAGTCTTAATCTGCACCCTCGTTTTTCCCCCCGTTAAACGCGTAAGTGTGCAAAGAGAGAAATGCTAATACAACCCACCACTGCGCCAAATGCATGTAAAAGATTTAGTATCTCGGAATTCAATACAAGTTCGTGAATTTTTTGTGACGCACCGGCTGCTTCAGATACAAACTCGAAACTTGGCGTACTCTTAAAGTTTGGAATTGCTCTTGGCAAACGAATTGCGATAGCCGATACTTGAAAACTTTATTATGTTGAATGTAGATTGCATACTTTCAATTGATGATTATATTGACCGTCATCAATATGAAAAAAGGGTATTTTTATTTGTGCCTTGAGCCTGCTTGTAACCAGATATGAAGGGCCACTCCGAAACGTTTAATTACTTCCTCAAGCCTGGATCTTCGTTAAAAGTGAAAAAAAGTATTTTTCCCGATTTCCGACCATAACCAAATTTTCCGGAAACAATATGAAGAGCCACTCCGAAACGTTTAATTAATACCGACCTGAATCTTGATCTCATCATCGCTTTCATCGAGTATAAGAAAGGGGGAAGAATATGCATTAAAATTAATAATACTTTCTGATTACTTTAGAACTTTAATAAGAGACTATGGCTGTGTGTACCCGTCTGCTTTAAGGTTGCGGAGCTGGATTACTTAGTATGCAAAGTCTACGTCTTATACTTAACTTACTACCAACTTCCCCGAATGATCACCATATAGAAAGAGCGTCTTACGTAACGGAAATGGAGGACGGAATTTCAAATTACAAATATTAAAAACGCCAAGTTATGGAAGTGAATTATTTCGTTCGTAATCTGACAGTAAACGAGAGTACATCACTTTAAATAAAGTTACTCGTTTAAAATTGCTGACATATGTTTTCTGAAAGATTGCAGGAACAATGACGCGCGATGACAGCCGGGCTCCCACAATCTATTTTAAATTTCCTTTATTAGAGAAAACGTAACGTTGCGGATTTTACGAAGTTCTAATGTCAAAATCGAAATTACGGCGACGGAAACAACTTTCCTCTTGACTGTCTCACGTAGACGGTTGCACTTAATTAAGCGGAAAGTTCTAACCACCATATACATGGCGCCTTAAATTGAGAAAATAGGCAACCCATTCTACTTCCATACAATTGCTACAGTAATAAGTTTTTTGAGTGGTTTGGATGGGTTGCCTATTCTAAAATCTTCTAAGGGTCACGATTGAAAATGAGGACCGCCCTTTTTTTTACATCAAAGTGTCAATTTGTACTCAGAATAGGTTAAAAATAAGCTTTTTGATAAATCACTTTCTGCGCACGATTTTTTAAGTAAACAATAATAAAAGGGTTAAAGTATGACAAATTGCGATACGTCGTGAATTTTTTTTTTTGAAAATTCGATAAATTTTCATCAACGCCCATCGGGTTCGACGAATCGGAGGCAAACAATAAAATTATATTAAGTCTGTCATATGTGAGGCATTATCACGGTGCGTCAGCTTTCGCAGATGACTCCGGATTTTTGCTGATCACTGACGTCGTTTTGACGAGCGCTGATTTATAGATGGCGTCGCCGGCGAGTTCGTCTCCGTGCATTGATAAGGAAGCTTATTTTATTACTGTATACCCAGGAAATTGCCGCGCACATCCAAGCCAAGGATAAACAGGCGGAAAAAATTGTATTAACATATTCCGTGAAGTTCACGTCAAGAATATTAACGTAGCTTCAATTTTAAAGAGATTAATATTAAGTTAAAGTTACATTTTTATTATGTACGCAGGAACATTAAATATTCTTTTAATTTAGGAGTGTGTTAAGTCATGTAAGTTCTGTTTAATGAAAAAAAGAAATCATAGATTTCATCAGTATAGGGGTTGCTTGCTTTCTTTCATTTATATTTTGTGCATATTCGAAATATTCGTTTAGTTTTGGCCTCAACGAACATTAGTATAATAATATATTTTGAAAATTGAAATGGGGGTTGTTCTAGTTCGAGCAAAGGAAGAAATATTTCAAGTTTTTCAACGTAGGGCGTGAGCGTGCGTAATTTCGATAATAGATATTGATAGATTGTTAAATCGAAATAATAAATTATCGGATTAGTTTCTGGGTCCATATCGGACGAAATCTCTCAGGCGTTTAGTTTAAATTCAATACCTGTCGAAAATAAATAACGAGTAAGCACTGGAGAGGGCCAGTGACACGCTAATACATCTACCCGATGAAGCGGCGTCGTGATAAATATTTCGACCGACGGGGTTGCGAAGGCTAATATCCATCCCCCTCGACACGTGCAACGGTCTCAATAGCGTTGTTTACGCCCAAATTCGCCCCGCTTAAATTAAACGGTTACGAATGACTGATTTGCATGAATAACACACAAACATATCATCTGCCGTGTCCACGTATAACAAACTAAATATAAAATTCACGATTGGAATACGGAAGAGATGAAGGAAGGATGGGTAGGTACGGTGGAGTTCATCGATTAGTGGGAAGCCTATGGAATTAGGTTTTGGGAGTACAGGGCTCGGAAACACCGGGATTAACAACGGAATCGTCCAAATACCTAGAAAAGTCGAGGTGCCGAAACTATATTAAAAGGTGAAATGTCGGTCTCTAATTGCCAGGGGATCCACTTAATTACTTGTTATCACCTGCTTAGTGTAATGCCGCTGTATTACACTTCGTTAAATAAAATAAAATTATTACGGGCCATTTCCACTTATTTTTTTTATTATTTTCGTTTTAATTTGTTGTTACAATGCAACTGCATTAATATACTTAGATGAAACTGTGTGTAACATGACAAGCACAAACGGGTCGCAATTTTCAGTCGATATAATTTCATGGAAATTTTACTGTAGCGTTTTAATTCGCGTGTCGCTGACAGGAAGTGGTGGCACGGGTGCCGGATGCCTGGCAGATGAGAGGGAGGCGGCGTGTGTCACTACTAGAATGGCCAGAGCAGTTGGGGAGAATTTGCTTGGGATAATGCCTCCGGCACACATAGAATTTAAAATGCCTTTTACATTCATGTGCTTAACAAAGTTTGCCCTAACTCTAGTAGGATGACGGCGAAATTGTTCTTTATTTTCTAACAAAAAAAAAAGGCAAGAAAAACGCAAAAATGTGACGTTTTTACCCTTTCGCATTCCGCCCCAAATTTCGTACCTTTTAAAAGAATTTAATATTATCAAGGCAAAGCTCGATTTACAAAATGTAGTACAAAAAACGTCATAAAAATCACGCTTCGCGTAAATTATAATTACGATTGGTTATGATGTTAGATAATTGTATTAGTCAGTGCGACCCAAATTGTGTAGCGAGCGATAAAAGGAAATTCTTATAAATCAAGCTGCAAATCTACGGTTTTTATTGTGGCGATCGCATTAAAAAAGCTTCCCAACTCGGTCGCTCGCCGAAGGATATGAGGCGTGAAACGGAGTCCGGCGCTTGATATTTAGGATCCAACTTTTCTCTCTCGTCCCCCAGATATTTCAAACAATAAAGGACATATCGTCCGTATTACTCGTTAAGGCTCTAGGATGTTCGAATAATTAAGTTTTTTCGTAATGTAGCGTATCGTAACTTCTAATTATACCGATCGTTTCATTGAAACTTGGAAAAAAGGAGGAGTCAAGATGGGGATATTGTGACAAGCAACATTTTACAGTGCCTTAAGCGATACTTATTCCATAACTCTAATTTTTCATACGTAATTTTCTTTTGCCAAATGCGTTCTTTTCTTGCACAACAACTCATCACAAACACTCTTTCCGTGTCAGTGACAAGAGTGCAATTAATTTCACAGAGTGGTAGCTTGGATTAAGACAATTAAAACTTGTTATTTAATACGTTGTTTTAGATGTAACCGTCTTTGCGAAAAAGCTCACGCGAAATGCGATTAAAAAATGAAAATTCGTGCATCCAAAGTAATGTTCTCAATGGGAATAAACGATTTGTATTGTTATTTATTAAATTTGTACGTTAGTTTCGTGAAAATAAATTTTTGTGTTGAATTAAAATTTTGAATAAACGAAGAAACGAACGTCTGACATCACCGCACGTCAAAGTCCGAAAGTTTCTTATGCCTTTCTTACTGTAAATTGTCGCAAATACAATTTGTTGTGGTCAGGATCAATATCATCGTTATAAAAAAGGCGTTTTGTGTTTGTTTGTAAACAGTTCGTAACAATCAGTTTGGTCGACAGCTATCGTCATTTAAGATAGTCCACATTCGATAATTCATTTGTGTGTGTAAGATAATTTAATTTGTTTAATGTTTCGTAAAAATATTCATATTTAATTTCAACCTTGTATTTACGTAAATGTTATGTGAGCACTGAAAAACCATCTAATCTCAAAGAGTCTGATAAATACGTTCTTATCCGAAATCATGCGATGGGGAAACTGCTGAAGATATTCTTCAACTGTAGCTCCCATTACAAAAGTCCTAAGCAAAAACCATATTTGCATATTAGAAGGAAAATAATGTTTTATTAAGAGCCCCTGAAAGTATTCCATTGTATGTACGTGTGCGCGTTCAACTCTAAACGAAACATATTGTATACATATCTCTGTTTAAACTTGAAAATCTCGACACAAAAATATTTGGCCACGAAATTTTTTTAACGTAAAAATGTCTGGACCATCAGTTTGTAAGAAATCTAAAGCAATAATGCATGTTTCTGAAAATTTAAAGGAGTGTTACATACTTAGTCCTGAAGGCAAATGGAAAACAATTCATTTGAGGTTGGTGAGAGCGTTTTGAAATGTCTTTTCCTTGCAATAATAATTACTGAAAATGTGACTCCTCGTACGTTATTATCGATAATATTGGCTAAAATAATACTCCTATTTAAAAACTATCGAAAATCAATTAACATTGACAAATGTATTTGTTTATACTTCAATAACGTTTATATTTGTCTATAAAAATGAGATTTCTTTAGATTTTTCTTTTGTTTTAAATAAAATTAATATAAATCCGTGAACGTTTTCGGGTCCTTTGCACGTTCGTAGATAATTACTTATGTTTACAAATAAATAAAAACTAACGTTACTCAAATTAAAAAATTCTTTACTAACCTTCTGCTTGTAATAATAGTAACTATTTGTTTGTTTAAATGAATTTAATATAAATAAGGTTCGATTTTGCATACACCAAACTAATGTTTACGAACACTCACTAGTGTAGTAGTAGTATTTATTCGCGAGCTTTGTATATTAATTAATTAATGTCGCTTATTGTTAGATGCATTCGAACGCGTGTACTTTCTTCGACTCCACTAAATTTAACATTTATAAACTACAATAAAAAAAATTTTGAAACACGTCATATAAACATAAAATCTAACGAAAACCAAAGACCAATAGAAAACTAAATACAAAAAAATTATAAAATTAACTAAAATTATGTCACTGGCAATATAGAAAGTGTTAGGAAAGAGTTTATACATGTATTTCGGCCTTATTGGGCCTCATCAGAACTCTGTACCTTAAAAAAAATCTAGTAACATCAAACAAATATTAAAAATGTCACTTTTGTGAATTTGCTAGAGATTTCAATCGCTTTCCTTATATATTTTGCAAAAGAATTTCATATTTTTATCATTAATTCTAGTTCTTGTTTTTTGGGATTTTAGAAATTCAAAAAGGGGATAAGTTTTTCTAAATTTTTCAATAAATCAAACTTTTTTAAGGTACAGAGTTCTGATGACGCCTAATAAGGCCGAAATACATGTATAAACTCTTTCCTAACACTTTCTATATTGTCAGTTACACAATTTTAGTTATTTTCATAATTTTCATCTGGCAAGAAAACTTGATTTTTAAAAAAAAATTATAATAATAAATCGAGAAAAATACACAAGAGATAATAAGACAAATAAAAAATAAACGAAACGAAAGCAATAACATCGAAGCACGAGAAAACACATAACAAAACCAAAGGCGAACAGAAAGCAAAAAGAAAATTGCCGAAGTTAATTATTTTAACTAGAAGTTTAACGAAGTTAGTTATTCTAACTGAAAAACTAGAACATATTGAGTATCGTCTATAGTATTTAGATTTTTCCATTTCGATGGGTTCTCGTATGATTCTTTTCGATAAGTGCTGAACGTTGGCTATAGTTTTTGTATTGTCGAAATCTATCATGTGTGAGTGAAGACGTTCTTTCGTTCTTCTCGGGCATTCCGGTGTTCTTCTCTTGTCTTTCTGTTCGTCTGTCCTATGTAGGCTCTGTCACAATCTTGGCGATGGATTTTATATATTCCTGGACTTTCCAGTTGGATTTTTGTTTTTGGATTAAGAAGAACGTTCTTCCTTCTTTCTCTTCTTATTTTTTTTTTCGTAGTGGTCTTTGTTTTGTTGATCTGTTTTTCGGAGAATCCGTTCTGGAGAGTAGTACTGTTTCTAATTTCTTCATTTCTTGCCGTTTCTTTCTAGCATCCATCAGTTTTTGTGATTTCGTCACGAGTGTTTTCATGACTGATTGTAGTTGTGCTGGATGGTGATGCGAATGGGCGTTCAAGTACCGATCTGTATGCGTAGGATAGCGATATACTGAATATCCGAGGCTTCTTTTTGTTCCTTCATTATTAGCACGTCCAGGAATGGAAGGTCGTTGTCTTTTTCGATTACCATCGTTAATTTGACCTTCGGGTACATTCTGTTAGATCTTCGTGGAATTTTCGTAGTTTTTCTTCTCCATGTGTCATCACGAACGTATCGTCGACATATCTGAGCCATAAGTGTGGTTTATGGCTTGCTGCTTCTATACCTCTTACTTCCAAGTCTTCCATGAATAGATTGGCTTATTGGTTTATGGCTTGTTGCTTCTATACCTCTTACTTCCAAGTCTTCCATGAATAGATTGGCTATTATCGGCGATAATGGTGAACCCATAGGTGCTCCTTCCACTTATTTTTGTAACGTTGTTCTTTGAAGACGAAGTATGTATTCTTCAGACAATGCTTCGTCAGATTTATTATATCTTCTGTGACTTGATACTTGCGCGTCTTCTGTGGGTACGTCAGTAAAAAGTTATAACTTACTAACAGATGCCCTGTTTCAAAACTATATATACTATATATAGCAAATTTTAAAGTTTTTTTCTTGCTTTGTTCTCTCTCTTGATATCACCCAGACCGAGTCGTTTCACTAATGTTCTTTCCGTTTGTGGATCATTTTATGCTTCGTGATTTATTGATTTTTTAAATTTTTTCTCTAATGTTTCTTTTTTACGAATTAATTTCATTGATACGTCCTTCATTTCTAATAATTCTCCGCAAGAAAGTTTCAATTTTTTTATTTTTTTTTTAGCCCATTTTATTATTTGCAGTTCTTTGTTTCTAAATAAAGGTTTCTTTCTTTCCTTCTCGTTATTCGTACAGTACATTTCTGTTAGTATTTTGACTTTTTCGCACTACGCCGGAGAACTGCCTTTCTTCTGTTCTTTCTCGTTCATCTCATTCTTCTTTTTACGTTATTCGTTTCTTTTTGTCGAATTATTTGTCCGTAACTTCTTTTTTTGCTATTTTTTAAAGGCCCGCCAGTTTTCTTTTGTTTGTAATATTTCTTTTTCTCGGCAATATGAAATCTTTTTGGGTTCTTATTGCCCAATTAGTTTCTGGCGCTTCTCGCAGACTTCCTTCATTTTCCTTTTTTATTTGTAACGCGGTGATCTTCTTTTGTTTTTCGTTCAACTTATTTTTTAGTTTTTCTTTGTTTGTAGCGATTCTCTTGTTTTTTCGTCCAATAATTTTCCTTAATTCCTTTTCACCTTATACTTCTTGATATATTCTATAACCTCTCGTCCCATTGCTTGCTGAAAATTCCTGAATTATTTTGGATAGTTTCACACGCTGTAACTACGAGGAACTAGGAATTTTCAGGCCTCATGTTGATAAGAACTATTTTTTATTTAAAATCAATCTAGGAATCACTACTTCAAATTATTTAGGACCGTTAAGTTACACCCTGTATATCGATGTTTAAAGGCTACTGAAGGTCGATGGTGGAATTGAAATGTCGCGCAGCCCGAGCGATAATATACAATTAAATTGCTTTCTAATTGGCTAACTCCAATGCTGCTAGAACGTCTGTGCCGAAATATTCAGCGTGATGAAGTGTTATTAAACTTGTTCAAGAGGCTTGAAGCTCATTTATTCAATTTCCTATTGACCTTTTTTTTATAGAATTTCTTTTTTTCGCACCGCCCTTACGCCCTTACGCAAATACATTTTGAAATAAATGGTGGTCCACGAGGTCGCTCAAATGCGTACGTGTGGTTGATAGTTGTTACATTTTAGAAATATATTTATTTATAATTCAGTAAAGAAGAAAGAATACAGGTGAAGTCGTGTGGGTATAATAAGAGGACGCCATTCATAAATAATGCGCGAAACTAGCGAACTATCAACCATCTCGGCAAATATCAACGGAATTACGTCTTGTCGATGTAGGGTCCTTTCAGATCCTTGAAAGTTTTATAATTCGTAATAGAAAATCAAGAAAGTTAGAGGATATTCAATTCTCTTGGCACGTCTTTGTGTCCAATAAAAATAACTTGCGCGGCGATATCTTGCAAGACAATACACAATATTTCGCTTAAAAATCCATTGCATTCAATAAAATAAAAAAAATTGTATGTTACAAAAACATTAGAAAAATAAAAAAATATATGATGATATGAATTAGGTGAAATACTGAAGTATTTTGCATAAATCCTCTTAGTATGATAATGATGTATACCAGTAATTATTTGTTCCATTCTATTGTGTACGTGATATACACAAGATAGTAATTTATGCGTTTACGTAGATCATAAATTAACATCAACGTCAAATAAATTTATAGATGCACGCTGTAAGTTTTATGCAAAATTATGCAGCTTATTAACAATGTTAATAATATTCGACCACAACAGGCGATATATTACTATTAGTATTATCAGTTAGAAATAGATAATGTAACATACGTATAAATACAGGTAGATAATGATTGACCGTGTATGATTCATTGCCTTCATATATCACGAGCGCGGCCTAGAATCCTGGTCCTTGTTTATACATCCATCAGTAGCAATTACAGTGACGTCCTTTGAACGCAAATAACGAGGAATTATGTGTGTGTATCACTCCTTCGGTCAACAAGACCACCCGCGCTCAGGAATTCGTCCTCCGGCTCGCATTGCCCCCCCGAGAGCTTTAAAAATTAAATGCAATTCAGGATTTCTGTTACCGCCACTTTTAAAGTAGATTACTATGTTTTGCTTTAAATTTATTTGCCCTGCTGTAACTTTAAACTTTGCTGTTGTTACAAAAAGGAACTGGGAGAAGCTTGCGCTGCATATTCTAATACGTGGCGCTCATTAAAACAGTTCACCAGGATTGAACGTGCCTCGAATGTTTTGAAAGTCGAGAAAAATTATTTTTACTTATGCATGATCTGTCGAAGAACTTAATTCTGGCTTTCACATTTCACATATTTATGATCGTTGCACAGATTTAGATACTTAATAAGAGACTGGTCTTCTGTTGGTGAAGGTTTTCCAAGGAGGAAGAGCTTTATTCTGATATAAACAGCAAGGTTTTTCCACTTTCGCTCTGAAGTACCAAAGAAAACTTCGACTTCAAAACGTCTGTCTTAGCCTCAAAGGATATCCTCATTCATAATTCTAAGTCCTCTCATAAAAAAAAAGAAATCTTATTTGTACTGTAATGGTAGAGGACCATAATTGGAAAAAAGGCCAGCTTCGTAAACTGGAAGAGAAGAAAGAGTACTGTCCAATGAGCTAGAGCTTTATTTCGACGGACTAGTAAGCTTACTGCCTTTTCCATTTTTACTCTAAAAGAAAACTTCAAACTACAGGACGTCTGCGTCTATTCCCCAAAGAATGTCAGCATCTCTCTTCCCTATCTGACCTCATTTTCAAAATAAAAAAAGGAAATCTTGTAATTTGAATTACCTTGTACTGCAATCTCCGAGGACCAGACCCAAACATAGTTGTAAAAGAAGCCAACTTTATAAACTTGAAAAAAGAAAGAGTACAAGAAATGCAGAAGGACTATCCTATAAGCTAAAGCTTCATTTTGATGAAACAATCTTTTCCACTTTTACTCTGAATTAGTTAAAGAAACCTTCACTTTAAAACGTCTGTACGTTTTCCTGAAGAAATGTTCTCACTCTTTAAGTATCTATCTGCTCTCATTCCCACAAAAATGTTAGGTTTGAATGACCTTGCACGACAATCGCTGAGGACCAGACCAGAACATAGCTGAGAAAGAAAGCCAACTGTATACAGTGAAAAACCAAATGAGCAGAAGGAGAGAAAAAGGCTTGTCCAGTAATCAAGAGCGTTGGAAGACCAAAGTTATCTTTACTTTAAAACATCGAAGAAAATTGATCTTCAAAACAACTGCCTGAAATCAAATGGGAAAGAAAGACAGAAAAAGGCTGGTCCAATAATCAAGAGCGTTTGGAAAACCAAAGTTACCATCTTTTCCAACTACCTTCACTTTGAAATATCGAAGAAAATTTGATCTTCAAAGCATCTGCCTATCTGTCCCCAACGAACGTTCTCATTCCCTAAATTAAAAAAAATACAATTTGAATGACATTTTATTGTAATGGCCGAGGACCACACCCAATCATACGTAGCAAAGGAAGGGAATCTACGAGAGGGGAAAAGAAGTGAGTCGAAATGAGTAAAAGGCAGAAGAAGGACTCTCCAATGATTATCTACTTTCACTTTGAAAAACTGAAGAAAACGTCTACATTTTATCTTATTCTTCACAAATTCGTTAATTTTTTAGGTCAAACATTTTTTTTTAATATTCCCGACCTTAATCAAACTCTCTTTTCACATCACCTTCTTGTTTCTTATTCTATTACTGATCATTTTGGCCGCTTTTGTAGATTTCTGTGTTACATTTCCTTAACTAGGCCACCTAGTTTTCAGTTCTTTTATAATGTGTCATTTCTTCTTGTTTTGGATACAAAAATATGTTGTTTTCTTCTGTTTCAAATTCTTCTAAATCATCCCGGTCCTTTTATCCAATCTCTACCAAGTCTTCTTTCAGTGTGTTACCTGTTTTCATTCATCCTTTATCATACACTCTTCTAAGCCATGCCAACGCTAACCAACCCTTTTATTAATATGTCATTTGCATTGCAAGCTTCGGAACCATGACAAGATCTCCTTTGATGAAATTTCCTTATTCCCCCCTTTTTTGACTCATCATATTCAGAAAGAGTTCAAATTAATAATGACCAATTGAACAAAGAAATGGAAAAGACTTAAAAGACAACCAGACAAATGGAAATACAAAAATCTGAGCTAATGAATTGTCAGCCAATGATTTGAAGTACACCCGTAGGAACTAATTATTGTGAGATAATTGTCAGTTAAATACTTTAAAGGCGACCCTTCGTATACAGTATTTCCTTAATACACCCTCGTATGTTGCATATATGTGACTTCCATTTTACCTTGTTACATTCAAGTATTCAAAAAAAGATAGCCAATTAATTTAAAGTTTGTTGATATTATCGCGAAAAACTTACGATGATAAATGATACGTCTTCAACAATAGCGGGTGATCAAAAAGTCATTAGTGTTCCACCCAGCCTCCGGCTTTTGTCTCAGATCCTGCGTGAATGCAGCGGCCCTGCTTCCCGAAAGCTCCAATGCACTCGCTTTTCTGTTTTTATGGCACCGAGCTTTTTGCGGCGACAGCGTCCAAGACAACCCGAAAATGATACAATGCAAATAAGCGGCGATAAAAACTCGGGATGCATAAATAATTATCCGAGTGCTCCTTCATTTTTCAACAGAAAAGATATTTGTCGGTTCATCCCCCGCTAGCTAGGTAATTGCGACTGTATTAGTTTAATTATGTTTCGCGTATATTTGACGCGCCAAGAAAACGAAAAGACGAGGGGGTAATTTCTCGGAGGTAATCATAAATTCGCGCCGTATGATAGGTGGAAGCACGTAAAGTATAAATAATAGAGGTACTGTTTTTTTTTTTTTGCCCCGCTCGCGCGCTGTAAGAGTTAATTATACAAATACAATGCAGGATACTTCAGCACCCGCGAGACTTGTGAAAAATATTATCCGCACTTTTAATTAACACGTTTGTGCCGTCTTCATTTAGCAAACAGCAACTGGATCGTCTAGACATGCAACTCCTCGTTAAATGAATACGTGTGCGGAAATATCTAAAATGTATTCGATTTTTAATTTCTGGTCCGTCATACGTATATAATCTAAATATTTTTTACTACTATGCAAGTGAGGTAATATATAAAAGCTTGATAGAAAAAAAAAATTAAAATTGCGCGTACTCGTACCCGTTCATAACCCATCAAGTCTAATTCAAATTCGCCGCCGTCCTCATTGATTACAGCAGTTTTTCAGCAAATGTGTTCCGGTTACACAATCGATACTCATTCTTAAACGCAATGAAGATTGATCATCCGTTTTATTGAACACCCCTTACACGCCTAATGATAACATTTATTTGGTTTTTAATTTTTCGCCAACCTTCGACCTACAGAGAGGATTTTTAACGACTATCACGTCGACACAACTCAGGCGTTATTTAATAACCCCGCCGTTTAAAACGGCAATAATTCCAATTGCTCCACTCAGAATTGCTTAATTAACATCGGCTCGGCGCGAAAAATACTCCGGTCATGCAACGTAAACATGGTTATGTTTGGAAGGGTTAAACACGGTGCCTAAAACTCAATTAGCGATATTACGTAACATGTGTACATTACTTCCAGACTGCGATTGTGTGCTTTACTGATAAAGGTTTTAGTGCTGTTTTCTCTGCTATTCTCGTATAATTTCAAATCAAGTGTAAGCCGTAACGCACGGTGTTTGAATTTAGCTGCTATACACTGACAACGTTTTCAGACCTTTCATATATAATAATATTTAGTTATTTATTCGCCATAGTGTCTCGTTTTTAAAGAAAGCACTTCTAGAATCGATATTGCTAGTGCTTAGTTGGAACTAACGTAGTGCGTTTGATGCAGCCCTATATATAATATAAGTGTTGGTGGGGATAGTGACCCGGAATGAACGCTGATTGGCCCGGTGGGGCAAAACGAGATGTTTCCAGGCCCTCTGTAACCATAACTAACCACAACAACCCGTGATACTTTATTTATAAGTATGAACCAAAATAAGCACTAAAAAGAGAGTTTTCAACTGTTTTATAATAAAGTTAACCACGAAACTGTAACTTGTTTTTAAACCAGGAAGAGTTACAGTTGTAGCCATGTTATACTATACATGTAACTAAGTGATACACTGCCACTAAAAATTAATTTGGTTTTGTAAGGACCCGGAAAAATGCTTAGAGAATTTATAAAATTAATTTATCTCTTATTTTATTTTAATCATTTCATTATCAGCTCTGGTTGTTCTTAGAAAGAAGCCGGATGTTCGTATCGCTTTTATGAGCTTCGGATGCGATTTCAAATCAATCCTATCAGGTTTGATTCAGCAAAAAAAAACGCCACAAAGCGTCTCTGCCCTTGAATGAGCGACGTGGGTAAAAATCAGTAAAAACGAGACGTTTACGCCATCTCGTATCGAGAAAGTTCCGCTTAGAAGCTACTGTGGGGACCGTCTGAATTCAAATTCTTGCTGATCTCACAGAATTTCCCTCCTCCGGTTTTTCAGGAGGTCACGAGCCTTTAAGTAGCTTAAGCGAGGAAGATAAGGCAAGTTCCCGGTTATCTTTTGTTTGGTCCGCGTTAAATCTCTCGTCGAAATTTTAATTTTAATTTTTTTTTTTCTAAGTTCGAGTTTTGATTTCTTGTTATAAATTTTCCAAAAGTTTGTCATCGGTTTCGGTTAGGAAAAGCAGAAGCTTTTCCCGCGCAGTTTTAGTGTTTTATCTAAATTAAATTCGTCGTAATCGAAATAAGTCTCGCAAAGCTAACTTTAGAGTGTATCCCCATAATTTTGGATACGAGAAAAAATCTCATGATTCATCGCTGGTAAGCTCAATGTAATTCTTGTCATAAAAGTTAATTAACTAAAAGCATTTTTCTGTGTGAATTATACCTCTCTCCTTCTTGTCGAATTATATATTTTTTTTTGTTGTCATAAATATTTTCAGATATTTTGTATTCTGTAATTTTCTTGATATTTGTTTTTGTTGTAGTTTCATGTATTTTAATGGAAAATTTCGTTATGCTTGTAAAATTTTATTTTAATATATATTTAATTTGTTAAAACGATCGAATTTTATTTAAAATCTTAAAGTAGTTTTTCTAGAGAATCTCTAAAAATAATTCGAATAAGAAGCTGGAGGAGAAAGATCCAACAAAGCCAAAATAAGTAAGTCTGAGGGTAAAAAGGGCCAAAAGTCAAATCAAGTCCAAAGAGAGCGGGAAGTACGATTGCTGGCTAACTTTTGGCTAAAACTGGAAACGCTACTAATAAAGCAGTCGCTTCTTGCGTCTCGATTTGGTTTGGAAAAGTTTTGGTTAAAAGGGTGGTAAAGTTTAGTAAGGGAGTTCAGAGAAGTCAGAATTTAAGACTTCCAATCTCTTTTAATTTTCAAGATTTCTCGTGTTCTGGTTGAAAACTGTTTTGACTTCAAAATATAATCCACCCCTTTCTCCCCATACTGATCAGGATCTTACAGTTTGTCTACGAGATTTACGCAATAGAGGAGTTGCTTACAATTTCAAAAACCGACGAATTTCTCACATGAAATATGACGGGCGTAATTTTTGAGCATCAAATTGTAAGGTTGTGTGAAAATGAATGTCCAAGAGCTAACAAGGTTAATGGTGGATTTCACAAACGTTACTTAAATTTAACCATGGGTTAAAAGTAAACGTTGCTATGGTTATATGTGCTGAAAGTATAGGAATGATTCTTCTTAAGCAATGATTAAGTTTAAACCAGTGAAACCCAGTATAAGAGTTTGAATATAGCATTTGTCTTTCAGAGTCTTCATAGATCATGCCTCACCTATTCTGCACTTGCACATATAAATAGGACTACATCAAACCCACCATAGTCATCATTCGAGTCGGGGACGATAGATGAACCAGACGTACTGGGACTACCAGGCTCCACCACTGAGTTCGTTCCAGATTTCCAACGATGGGCTCGAATCGACACATCAGTTACTATTACCGTAACAGCCAACAAAACAAAACTGCCAACTCAGGCAGATAGAAAACAATCAGCTACTCTTAACAGACCGACATCGAATAAGTGGCTTAAGGAACAAAATTCACCTATCAAACAAGACAAGGAAGGTAAGACGCGTCGGACGCTTCCGGGACAATGATGTTGGCCAAAACAAATTTCGACAATATTGGGGTAAAGACCCCAAGGTGACACCCAGCAAAAGTAAGCTAGACAGACAAGCGAGAAAATGGTTGTAGACCAATCTCTGAAGACAAGACAAAACAAGGCAAGGCAAGACCACCACAGTCATCCGGGGACGACAGATCAACCAGACGCATTGAGACTACCACAGGCTCCACCATTGGAATTCGCTCCAGATCTCCAACGGCGGGCTCGAATCGACACACTAAAACTTAACGTAAAACACTTCGGGAAAAGTTACATTAAAAATTCATCTAGTGAATAGTAGGCGCCGTCAGCTAACATGTTTTTCAACCTTAGTTTGAATTGTGGATCACTTTCGGGAAAGCTGTCTGACCAGAATGACTTAAGCTTATTCAGGCATAGGAGTCCGGTGTACGAAGGTCCACTTTGACCAACGGTTAGACGGTTGTAAGGTAGCCGAATGGTGTCTGGGTTTCTGGTATTGTAGTTGTGGCAGTCTTTGTTTCGAACCGCACTGGAAGCAATAGTTCGCGCGTAAAGTGTAACATAGTAAATATACATAGATGGCACTGTCAATATTTTCAAATTTTTAAATAACTCTCTACAGCTAGCACAATATTGCACGTTGCCGATTAGGCGAATAATCTTCTTCTGAATTTTGAATAAATTAGACACTGAAGCACAATTTCCCCAGAAAATGATGCCATACGAAAGTAGCGAGTGGACAAGCCCGAAATAAAGTGATCTTAGTACATCAGAAGTGACGATACGTCGTATTCTATAGATCAAGAAGACATGACCGCTCATTTTTTTCTCCAAGTATTCAACATGCTGTCTCCAGGTAAGTTTATAATCTACGTAAATTCCCAGGAATTTAAAAGATTTCACACAGACTAAAGATTTGTTGTGGCATTTGACAAGGGGGGAAGATTCTACGGACACAGACTTGGGCACAACAGGCATTACTTGTGTCTTGGACGTATTTAAAGTCAAACAAACGACTAAGTATTTATTATTCCGGATAGTGACTGTACAAGCGCTTAGCTCACATAAGCCTTCAATGGATTGACATGAAGCTTTAAAAGCTCTTATATTCGTTTTGGAAAAAATGCAGACTCCGCCACCTCTTTTTATATTTCTGTTAAAACTATCAATTAGTTTGTAACTATGTATATCAGGAGTCTCGTTTGAGTTCAACCAATGTTCGGAGAGACAAAGAAGATCCGGAGTTTCTTGATCAAGAAATACTTCCAATGATGTCATTTTATTTCTACTACTGCGCACATTTAAAGGATCAATTTCAGGATATTAATAGTCTTACAATTATGTTCCAAGTAGTTACGTGAATTCGTGAGGAACTGTAGTTGCTATGCCACATCGACTTTACTCAACTGTATGTTTCGAATTCTCCCGTAGCATTGACATGTTTTATCCCAGACACAGTGCTCGCTACTTAGGTTGAGGTTTAATTTGGAATTCGCTTCTACACAGTTTATACAGTTTTTGAATAGGCTGACGCAGGAATTGGTTTTATGTGAACCCGCACAGACTGCACAAGTATCTTCATTTTTGCAATTCATAGCGATGTGACCATATCTATGGCATTTGTAACAGCCAACAAAACAAAGCTTATCTGTCAACCCAGGCAGATAGAAAACAATCAGCTACTCTTAGCAGACCTACATCGAATAAGTGGCCTAAGGGCCAAACTCCACCTACCCAACAAAACAAAAAAAGAAAGGCGCGTCGGGCAATGGACTACCAACCCCTTTCGAGACAATGATGTTGGCCAAAATAAATTCTGACAATATTGGGGTAAAGACTCTCCAACCGTAAAGATGACAATTGTAAACACCCAGCAAAAATAAGCTAGACAGACAGGCGAGGAAATGGTCGTAGACCAATCTCTGAAGACAAGACAAAACAAGGCAAGGCCACCACAGTCATCATTCGAGCCGGGGACGACAGACGAAATGGACGTCTCCACCGTTGGAATTCGCTCTAGATCTCCAACGGCGGGCTCGAATCGACACATAACTAACTATTACCGAGACCGACCAAACTCCAGCTACCAAACAAGACACAAGACAAAACAAGCCACCACAGTCAGACTCAACGATTCACCAGCGACAATAGCATTGAAGTTGAAGATGTTTTGAAAGAAAGAAAGATATATCAGCAGAAGAGTAGATAGAAATTTTCAAATTAAATTACCATCAATTTATACAGTACACGTTTAAAGTCAGCTCCCCCCTGTTACTGAATCAATTAAAATGGAAAGTTCAAACAAAAAATACAAATTTTTGAGATATAACTATTTGAGAATATCCGTTAGGTGGCGCTGTGCCTTGTGAAAAATACAACTTGCAACACTGTCAGTTAGAAACTCGACAAAAATGACAAGTGCGTGTTTTGAATTTTATAATTTATTACATTGATTTGATTGCCTTGTTTTTGTTGTGACGAAAATTTGTTATATTTTTTTAATGGAGTCTTTTGTTTTTACAAAATTATTTTTTATTATAGTTTATTGCGTTTTGATTGTCTTTTTTTTTGTTTTTGTTTTTTGTCGGGATGTATTTTGTCACAAAACGTATGTCTTTTGACATACGTTTGCATTTGTTCTCGAATAAAGTAATACAACAAAAAAAAAAAAAAGACAATCAAAATGCAGAATACATAAATTATTTAAAAAAATAGTTTTATGAAAACGATGTTTTTTTTCCATAGAAAACAAAAGATGAATCACCGTTTTATGAGAAAAATCCGTCAACGTTCTCCGTCCCCAACAAAACTAAAAAAAAAACAAAAGACAATCAAAATGCAGAATACATAAATTATAAAAAAAAAATAATTTTATGAAAATGATGTTTTTTTTTCTCATAGAAAACAAAAGATGAGTCACCGTTTAATGAGAAAAATCTGTCAAACGTTCTCCGTCCTCAACAAAACAAAACAAAAAAAAACAAAAGACAATCAAAATGCAGAATACATAAATTATAAAAAAAATAATTTTATGAAAATGATGTTTTTTTTTCTCATAGAAAACAAAAGATGAATCACCGTTTAATGAGAAAAATCTGTCAAACGTTCTCCGTCCTCAACAAAACAAAACAAAAAAAAAAACAAAAGACAATCAAAATACAAAATACATAAATTATCTAAAAAAAAATAATTTTATGAAAACGAAAGTCTTTTTTTCCCAGAAAACAAAACACGAGTGAAAATAGTCACACCAACAATAAACAAAATAAAATCGGTTATTTCTCATCCGTTAAAAAAAAAACAAACAAATGTTCGTCAAACGTTTCCCCCTCCCCCAACAAAAACAAAAAAACGAGTGACAGTTTTGGGAGAAAATCCGTCAAACATTCTCTGTCCCCAACAAGAAAACAAAACACAATCGAATCGCAAAATAAATTGTATATAAAAAAAAATTAATTTATAGAAACGAAAGTCTTTTTTCATAGAAAACAAAAGAAGAATCAACGTTTTATAAAGAAAATCCGTCAAAAGTTCTTTGTCCCTAACAAAAAAAAGAAAAAACAAAAAACAAAACGTAAAACAAATTAAAAAAAAAAAACTTATAAAGCGATGGTCTTTTTTCATACAAAACAAATGAGAAAACAAACCGTTTTATTACGGAAATCCGTCAAACGGTCTGTCCCTAACAAAAAAAAAAAAAAAAACAAAAGACAATCAAAACGCATAATAAATAATAATAATAATAATAATAATAATTTTATACAAACGGTGGCCTTTTCTCATAGAAAACAACCGTTTTAGAAGAAAATCAGTTTTTTTCCTCCGTTAAAAAAAAAAACAAATTTTCAACAAACGTTTCCTCTTCCCCACACCAAAAACAAAAGACAATCATCGCGCGAGATGTCGCGACCTAAACTATTGTTGTTGTTTTGAACAATAGTTTAGTTTATTTCTAACTTAAACAGCTGTTCAGAGGATGCTCCATTGCTCTAATCAAAAGCGACTGGCAACAAACTTTTGTCAAACGTTTCCAATAAAAAAAAAAAACAGAAGACAAAACGCACAATAAATTATAATAAAAAATAATTTTAGAAAAACGATACTCTTCACAGAAAACAAAAGAATCTCTCTCTCTCTCAATAAATGTCACTTTTAATTGATATACAGCATTCCCTTCTACTGACATATGTCATCGATAGTAATATTTATCGATTCGTGTCACTTTTAATTGCTATATGACAATGTATACCGATGTCATTTACCAATAAAAGTTACATTTATCAATGAATGTCACTTTTAATTGATATACGACAATCTGATCTATAGACGTATGTCAATAGAAGTTGTATTTATCAATAAGTGTAACTGTTAATTGATATACGATCATGTGTTGTAGTGACATTTCCCTATAAGCTACATTTATCAAGAAATGTCACTTTTAATTGATATATGATATATCGATGTGTATTACTGACGTATGTCAATAAAAGTTACATTTATCAATATATGTCACTTTTAATTGATATACGACAACTGGGATTAAGTGACATATCATTTTTTAAGGAATCTTAATTCTACATCCAATGATGTCAGTTTTTAACGGTTTTCGTTTATTTTGAGTTAATGACAAGAAACATGGGTGTTTCACCTCCGTGTTAACTTGGAAATAAAATATAATAGGAAGTTTGAACAAAAACCAAATCCAAGTACATAAAAAGTACCAAGTCCAGTACATTAAAAGACGTACTAGATGGTGTGTATATAATTTATTTGCAGCAGTGTTAATAACTTCCTGTTATATTATTTTTGTCAATTATCCCCTTGAATATTAAAAGAACGATTATGGCCCTTTTTATATTATTCAACACCATTTTATATAATTAAGGCCACGGTCGTAAAGAAGAGTCGAGGTGGAAAGGACGTTGAATGTTGAGTGTATGTGCTCTTTTACAACAACATACTCAACATGGAGTCGTAATGTAATCCCAAAACATAAAAATGCTTTAAAATCCTCGACACTTAAAGCGACGGGATAGAAATGAATAACAATATATTTGTCGTTTTTTTTTCCTGAGTGAAATTTTCATTAGTTGAAAATCTCGAAGCAGTCGCACTAAATTTAAGAAGACTGCCAACTTCAGCATCATCCCGACCACTACCCAAATCAACCGGGAATTGGATTGCATGTAGCTATCGCGTACCTTATCGCCTAGTTTTTCTGTTTCTAACGAAATTCCGCAGACAAGATAAGATTACGGCATGAAACTATTCTTGTGTATAAAATCTTCGATGCTATACTGTGCCGTTTCTTGTGTTTTTCTTTTTTATTGTTCGAGCTCACTGCGATACAAGCTAATCTTAATATCGGAGGACTGCTCCGGTTTCTTTTACAATTTCTCTCTTCACAGGACGATTTTTAATTTAATCCGGATCGCGTAATCTCTCCTTCTTCCAGCTTTATTTTTACGTTTTAATTAAATGAAAGGACAAGATTAAAGCCGACACTACTTACTTTGATCCAATAATACTTTTGTTAAAACGAAACGGAAATTCATTTGCGCTGTTATTGCCATAAATTAAAACTTTTGAAGGGTAAGTTTTCATCACAAGAAAAAAATTAAAGTGTTAATTAGGTACATAAATTATTGAGCGCTCCTTGTAACAAGCGCATTATAAAATTATCTTAATTTTCACGGTTGTAATAACGAGAATATAAGAGCAAAACAAATTGCACAATAATTTGAAACTAACTTAGATGTTGTTGTGTTATTACTAACTAACATCGAAGTACCAAACAATTAGCGTTCTAATCACATATAAACGTGCCATAAAGCTACTAATCCTTTAATTATATATCTCACCTCAATCCCCCCGGATTTATTTCAAGCTTCGATATCTGCAACAGAACAGCCAAAGTTAATTGGATAATAACAAAACGGCGGGCAAATATTGTTTTTAATTTAAATACGCTCGCATAAACTCTTCGATCGGGAAATATTTACGAGGCCGATAATCCTGAGTGTTTATGAGATAGGAATACGAACTAGCGATGCTGCCTTTTTATCGGTTTAATTAGCAATCGAAACTTTTGGTATCTGGCTTCGCCGAAATTCCGGTCGTAATTAAACAAAACGTTTTAATTACCGAATGCAAATGATACGCGTTAAAGCATGACTTTATTTGTGGCGATGTTAATCGGAAATGAGAATAAAAATCGAACAAATCGCTAAACGTATTGCATGTTACGAGAACTAATGAAACTTCCAAACATTCAAATTTCATACTGTACCATGTTCTAAATCACTTCGTAGAAACAGTTTTAATTATTTGGATCGCGAAAGAAATGGTCTGCAAACAAATTTCTTTTATAAAGTCTAATAGATCACCATGTCCCACAGAGAAGAAGTAACTTTTTATGCTTTCTTATTTCACTCTCACCTGTACTTGAGTTTGATGTTTAAAGAAGTCTTCACTAGAAATTTTATAAAGCAAACTCTTCACTGTTAGCTTCAACTAGCTCAGTTGGTAGAGTTAGTTTCGTCATACCCACATTTGTAAAGAGAAGCTATACTTCAAAGAAGAATTCATTCTCTGCCAAACATGGGTGACTCTCATATCATAAAAAGTTTAAAAATAACGTCTTTACATTAGCTTTAATGTGTCCACTTAAGAGAGACCTAAGCTTTTCAAATTGGTCTACTGTAAACCTATATTTAATAATAATAATAATAATAATAATAATAATAAATGTCTTTATTACCCATAACATAAGCAGCTTTATAAGAACAGAAAGAACAGCTAATTAGAAAACTTACTCTAATCAAAAACATTATAAAAACTGTTATAGGTAAATCACAAGGCGTAAATCAAATCAGCAGCTTTTATGCTGCCCTTGCTCTTCCTTTAAGCCTTGAATAAAAGGAACTTAAATAACTAAGTACATAAATGAATTCAAATGCCTAAAACTAAGTTACATTAACCTAAACTACATCTAAGTCTGTGTTTATTTGTATATCTAATAGATATGGTGATCAGTAGTGAAAATTAAATCAATTTAATTATAATATTAACATTAGAATAGATGGTAATGGCACTCGTGAACTTTGGAAATAAATTAACAATTGAACAGGTTTCGTTTATATTGTGATTTAAAACAACTAAGAGAAAGCTTTTTAAAATTTAAAGGGAGATATTGAGGATTTTTGCAACTTGAAAGGAATAAGATCTTTGGTACAAAGCTGTTCGATGAATAGGAGGTGTGAGCATACCTTTGTATCTTAAATTAAGTGTATGCACATCCGTTCTAAATGTGATTTTATTATATAAATATGCAGGTTGCTTATAAGTAAGTATTTTATAAAACAGGCAAGTTTTTCTTAACAATCTGTAGTCCTTCATATTTAACCAACCTATATTACTTAGCTTATTCGAGATATGATCGTATTTTCTTATTCCAAATATTAACCGCAAACAGGAATTTTGAACTCTTTGTATACGAGCACTAGTATCAACAGTTAAGCAAGGATCATAAACAGACGAACAATAAGAAAAATGGGATAACACCAGCGTTTCACAAAGTATTTTCTTAGCTTGAATTGAGAGACAATGTCTGTGGGGATAAATTAGTTTAAGATTTAGGTATGCTTTCTTTATATATTCAGTTATTTGGTAGTTATAGCGAAATGAATTATCAATTAGAAGTCCCAGGTTTTTAGCTCTCTCCTTTATAGGAATATTGATGCCATTTATAGATAAGGAAATATGCTTCCGAATGAAGTTAACATTTTTCTTACTGCCCATCAGTAATAGAACAGATTTCGATGGATTTAAAATCAGTGAATGCTGAGCTGATATTGTTTCGAGGGCATTTAGGTCATCATTTACACGCGCAAGTTCAGTGTTATAATTATTTATGTAAAATGAATGATATATTTGAGTGTCGTCAGCGTATGCTTGAAATTTGCAGGTTTTGATATATTTATAAAAGGAGGATGTATATACACAGAACAGAAGGGGTCCTAATATCGAACCTTGTGGGACACCTCGCGATACTAGTCGCTTTGTAGAGACAGAATTATTTAAACGTACGTATTGAACCCTGTTGACTAGATAATTCCTTATTCACGTAACTCCAGAGTGTGACAATCCGATGAACGATAGAATAGCTAGCATTAATTCATGATCAATTGTGTCGAAGGCCTTGCTAAAATCCAGTAGGGCCAAGACAGAGACCATTCCTTTATCTGTACCGGACAGCAGAGAATCAGTCACATTTAACAGGGCAGTTTCACAACTGTGACCTTTTCTAAATCCAGATTGACAGTCTGGTATAATATTATTTTTATCTAAGTATTTTTGAAGTTGAACACTAATAACTTTTTCTAACAACTTAGATAGAACTGGAAGTACCCTAATAGGGCGAAGCTCTTTAAATGATAAAGGATTAGAAGTTTTTGGCACAGGTGTCACAGCAGCAATTTTCCACAGAGCAGGGAAGGCGTCTTTCACAATACAAGTATTAATGACATGCGTTATATAGGGCAAAATGATTGGACTACAGAGTTTGATCATATCGATAGTTATAAAATCATGGCCACTAGCATTGCTTTTTATCTGGGTTATGTACTTTCCTATTTCAGTTTCATCAACTGTTTTAAAAGACAATTTGTCATAATTAAGGTTAAAGCTGGAAGTGGCATATAAGTGCTTCATATTTAAATCAGCGGCAACAGTAGGTGTACCATCTACAAAGAAATTATTAATGTCAGTAGCATTACATAGTTGGCGAGGTAAGTTTACATTTTTAGTTTGAATTATTTCTAAATTTTTTAGTTTTTTTTCGGCTTTAATCATACTGGTAGCATAATTGCGTAATTGTTTATAATAACTCCATGATTGTTCAGATTTTGCTTTCCTATACTTTGCCAACGCTTTGTCTCTTAATTGCATAATAAGACGTACATTGTCCGTTAACCACGGAGCAGGTTTTTTCGTAATTTTAACTAATCTTAAAGGTGCATGTTTATTGAAGAGATTAAGTATATTATTAGTTAAAAATTCAACTTTATCATCAATGTTTTCAATAATAAATACGTGCTGCCATGGGATAGTTTGCATATCTTTAATAAATAGTTCATAATGAAAGTGTTTGAAACTACGAATAGTTTTGAATATGGGATAATGATTTCCTGCAACTATTTTAAAGTACAGTGAATAATCTCATGATCTGCAAATGCATCTCCTCCAACACCCGATTCTAAAACAAAATCAGCATCTGATACCATAATTAGATCTAAGAGAGATTCGCTGTTTTCTGCTTTTCTGGTAGGGTCAGTAATTATTTGAGATATATTGAGTGATTGGATCATATTATTGAAGTAAAATACATCGGGATTATTATACTTAACTAAATTTATATTAAGATCACTCAGAGCAATGACAAAATCATATGCAGAATGTAATTCAGTATAACATTTTTCAAATTCATCGCAGAAAAATTTATAATTGACAGTTGGTGATTTGTAAACCGCCCCAATTGCAATTGATATTTGTCGAATTTTCACATTAACCCATATTTGTTCAGTAGGTGTAGGTAGTTTTAATTTTAGGCAGTTAAATAAATTACGTATGTATACACACACCCCTCCTCCAAGAGCGCCCCGATCTTTACGAAATAAGGTATAATTATTAATTCGAATTGCATAATCAGGTATATCAGAGCTCAACCAAGTCTCACTAATTGCAAAAATATCACAATCTTCTTTTTGAATATATTCTCTTATCAGAGATATTTTAGGCATTAAAGAACGAATATTCACGTGTGCCACTTTTAAATTACCAAAGTTCATAATATTGTAGATTTATTAATTGATCAAATGTTTGAATAAAAATAACATATTACTGAGAAAAATAATAAAAATAATAATAATAATAATGGTAATATTAATTTTCTCGACATACTCACGTTAAGCAAACTATAGAGAGAAAATAAAGGAAATTTACTGTACAAAATATGTACTTAAACGAAAACTTTTTATACAGAATAGACCAATGCAGAGGCGAGACCGTTCAATAACATCGCAGTGACAAATGTAATTTAAGCAGATTTTACATCAAATTAAATCACACATGTCATGTATTTGTTTAATCTTGCCTTCCACTCTAAGGTACACTTTACCATCACTAGACCAAACAGATTTACCTCCATATTTTTTGGCGACTTCCTTCAACAATTGATGTCTGATTTTCGTTAGGTCTTCCTTCAAAACGATTTTCGAACCTTTCAGATGACTCTTCTTACTCCAAATTAGCTTTTTTACATTTCGACTTACAAATTTAATTATGATGGGTCGATATTGTCCTTCTTTACAAGGCAATCTATGGCTACAATCAATTAATTCAGGCTTAAAATCAATTCCCAATTTATCTTTAAATAACTTCGTTACAACAATATCTGTGTTTTCATTTTTTTCTTCTGAGACACCAAATATACGAAGGTTATTTCTACGTGAATATTGTTCAAGTGTATCCAAGGAATGTCCAGTTTGTTTTCTAACACCGGCGAGTTCGTTTTCAAGTTGCCTCACCTTTTCAGAATACGCTTTAATTTCTTCTTTCAGAGGGCCGACAATCTCCGTACGAATTTTATTAATTAAATCGTTTTTTAATGTATCTGAGTTCAAGACTTTTTCAACTAATTTTCGTATGATGGCATCTTCCTCCGCAGAAGAACGTGTTGTGCGTGTATCCAAGGGCATTTTATTAAAATAATTTGATGTTCACAAATTAATAACTGCTATGTTAATCACGTCTACTCAGGACGATATCTCATCACAATACAGACAGAATAAATTTCGTGAACGAGTTGCAGTCGTCAATGTTAGCTTCGTTATGCTCGATTGTACACAGAGAAGCTACGCTCTAAATTTTAAAAACTTGTGTACTTCAGTAAAAAACGCATATGTGTTTCGTTAATGATTTTAGAAATGAAAGTTAAAGTCTTCATCGTTAGCTTCGCTATGCCTAGGTCTTTAAGAAGAAGCTATACCTTAAGATTTTCAAATTCTTTAACTTATTGAAAAACCCTAGGAATTTCATGTCACCTATTTCTTGAGAACGATTGTAAATGTCGAATTGTAGTCTTCAATGTTAGCTTCGCCGTGCTCGATTTTGCACACAAAACAAAAGTCCAATAGTTTTCGAACTAAAAAAAAAGTATTTCGAGAATAGTTTTAGGAATGTCTTCGTCGTTAACGTTGCGATGCTTAGATTAGGAAAAAAGCTATGTCCTGGACTTTTAAAACTTTTTGCAGTTAGCTTCACCTTGCTTAATTCTGTAGGGAGAAGCTATGCCCCAAATTTACGAGATTTATTTATTTCAATAAAAAAAAACGTATCCGTACATCTAGAAATTTTAGGAAAAAAGTAAGCCTTCTGCTGATAGCTTCGCCGTGCTCAAATCTACGGGAAGAAAGCTATCTCTTGAGCTTTCCAAATTTGTTTGTGACATGAATTCATGTCACAAGAAGCTTGTATTTCGAGAGCGCTTATAAATAATGAGTTGCAGTCTTTAATGTTAGCTTCGTCGTACTCAATTCTGCAGAGAGAAGCTATGCCTCAAATTTATCAACCTTGCTTAATTCAATAAAAGACGTAGTTGTAAGTCCAGAAATACTTTTATGATAGAAAGTAAGCTTTCATAGCCATGCTCAAATCTACAAATCTCCTGAGCTTTGCTAACTTATTGAAGAAACCATGTAAATCATGCCCAAGAATCTCATGCTAGAAAATAAACCTAAATTCGACAACGGTTATAATGGTGAGTTCTACTCTTCAGTGAAGTTTATCTTCGCCGTGCTCAATTCTGTAGGGAAAAGCTTTGAGTTAAATTTATCCAACTTGTTTATTTCAATTAAAAACGTATTTGTAGCTCGAGATTGACTTTACAGACGAGAAATGAAAGTAAGGTCTTCGCTGATAACATCCTCAAGAAAAAAATCTTCTGAGCTCCTCAAATTTATTAGTTTATTGTAAAAATCTTTAATTCTTTTAAAAAAACCTATGTCTCGAGAATGGTTATAATAGTGAGTTAGCTTCGTCGTGCATAATTCTGTAGAGAGAAGTTGTGAGCTAAATTTATCAAACTTGTTTACTTCAGTAAAAACGCACCTATATTTCATGAATGGTTTTAGAAAGGCAAGTAAAGTCTTCGTCGTTAGCGTTGCCATGCTTAGATCAATAGGAAAAAGCTATCCCCTGAGCTTTTCAAATTCGTTAACTTATAGAAGAAATACGTAATCATGCTCAAGTGGTTAGAACGGTTATAAATAATGAGTTGCACTTTTCAATGTTAGCTTCGCGTATTCATTTCTGTAGAGAGAAGCTTTATCGAACTCGTTTGTTTTTAGTTCCTGCTCTGAAAATCATGGTCTTCTCTTTTTCCTGGAAAGTTTACGTCGAGTAGTTTCATTTAAAAGCTTTTGATGAAATAAACTAAATTATTTGGAAACAATCAATACATATTATCCATATAAGGGTCACATTATTTTACAGTTCGTTTCGATTAATAATTCTTGGCTTTTCTCACCAAGCTTTAAAAGTTAGCTTGCCAAAAAGAACAACTTGATGTGGTTCGTGCCGCTTATTTAGGAAATAATACCGCAATAACTCACGAGGACGTTAATTGTCTCATAACTGCTTTTTCAAGTAAAGCTAATAACCACAGCGGATAGCAATTTAATCCGGGTCTGGATTAAAAAGAACGAAGACCGTCTGGCTGGCAGATTAAGTATTTCTTCGGGCTGCTCTTCGTAGGGATACATGCATGAAAGTAGCGTCCAAGATGACCCCCAGGAATTACGGCTTCCCTCCCCCGCGCTGTTTGTTTAGCCTTTGAAGTTGAATTTGAGATTTACAGGAAGCAGCGAAATTCGCTTCGTAAATTAAAAGATGCTGCTTGAAGCATTGAAATTCTTTTGGCTTAATTTAACACGTTTCGTAATTTATGTCCGCGTGGAAAGGGGGGCGAAGTTTTTTGATTAAAAGGATTGCAGAAACTAACTTCTCATTAAACGTATTGCTCGAGTTAAGAGAATAAAATATATTAAATGAAACGTGATGATTCCCTAAAGAATACTTAAAAGTAAAAAAAAATTCTAGCAGTTTAAAAAATTTGTCTATTATAATGATGGAAGGTGTGAGAAAACTGATCTTTAGAAGGGCCCACATTGCTTTATATTGGCATTATTCAAGTACCTGGCGGCGTCCCAGCTTGCCACTTTTAACTGCAACACGATCCCTGAGACTTCTGGGGCTGAACTCCCCCACGCTATCTAATATTATCGAACGTTCCA
The DNA here is from genome assembly GCA_039766575.1 of Serrognathus titanus. Classification (NCBI taxonomy): domain Eukaryota; kingdom Metazoa; phylum Arthropoda; class Insecta; order Coleoptera; family Lucanidae; genus Serrognathus; species Serrognathus titanus. The sequence continues at coordinate 14,085,293 of CM077911.1, read as the reverse complement.
ATTACTCCGGTATTAATTAGTTTCAGGGCCAAAGCTATTCTTCCAATATATGCAAGGAATTTTATATAATTTCCTCAACAGCAAAATTTAATTCAGGTACACTGCACGTCAACTGAAATGAAACACTCAGAAAGCTCACAAGAGGGTGGAACCAATACGAACAAGAAGAAAGACAGAAAAGCGATTAAAGTAGCCAAAGGGTGAAAAGAATGAAAAAACAATATCAACAAAAAAAGAAAAAAAAAACAAATACAACTTTTAGTTTAAAGCAAAACAAGTTGATTACATTTAAAGATAGGTTGTACACTAATGTGTAGTTACTATGAGGCAATGACATGCACTTCAAACGCAAGGCATCGCCTGTCGGTATTCATAATTTTAATAAACATTCACCGACGAAATATCAACGAGCATAAAAAGGGTGGTAATTGCCCTTTAAGCGTGACGTGTTAAAGGAAATTCATTTTTGTTGCGCGAGCAAATTACTAACGCCATTGTGAACGCGTTAATTAAGTCCTGCAGCACGAATTGCAAAAAAAAAAAACATTTAAAATAAATTCTAGTTTCATTAGCAAACATAAATTCGCAACATATTGATTGGTTTTATTTAAAAATTATTTTGTGTCTAGTTTTTCGCACGGGGTTGAGAAAAAGAGATCATTTACGGTTCAAAAGTTCGATTCGATTAAGAAATTGCAATTTCGAAAATATCATCAAAGTGCAATAGCCGAAATACCCTGCAGTTGAATAACAAATCAAATCAAGTCGTAAATGCATCAGAGAACGACAGTACTGACACTAGAATGAACTTAAATTCAAGCTCAAGTTCTATTTTAATTTTATAAATTCTGGGTTTCAATGTTATTCAAGTAAATCGCAGGCTCTTGCATGTTCTGTTTGAATTACATGTCGCTGTGAAGCTGCAATTTGACATAATCTTGTTTTTGTTTTGTCTCTGTCACTGTTACCAGCCACTATAATTAATTAATGCGCTTGATCAAAGTCTAGAATATTCACCGCTTTTTAAAGTTTCATAATTTAGGATAACAACTATTTAAGCAGAAAATTGCAAATATGACGTTAAATGGCACTTCACTTTTTAACACATACAGCGACAATTGTTTTTAATCACTAGATATTTCACAAAAAAAATAATTTACAAATAGATTTATAAAGCTGTTTAAACGCGTCAAGAAGTGGAAATTCTTGTGGCGCCATCTTTTGGTCGTCACCGAAAATGATTATAGAAAGCTTTTGAGATTTAAACATCTTTGAACATTTCTAATTTTAATTTTTTTCTTTTCTTCATTGAACTCAGTTTAAAAGCTCTGTAAAGTAATGAAAAAAAAAACTGTCTGAGTACGTCAGCCAGTACAATGGTTTACAGCGCCATCTTTTGTGCATCTTTGAAAATTGTTATAGAAACTCGATGAATATAAGCTTCCTATGATCCTGCATCACAGGCGATTGTTAATGTTATCTTTTGACGGATGTTGGATTTTAATGGTTATAATTTAAGCAAGATTTTGTAAATTTTCGTGAAACTTTATAACATATTTTATTATAACATAACTGCATACCATTAGATATAAAGCAAAAAAAAACAGTGAGTTCTAAATTTTTATTAAATTATGAAAACTCTGCTTTATAGTATGAAAACAAACAAGTAAGTCGTGAACATTAAAGTCCCTAGATATATAAAGTATGGCAATACACAGTTTAGGATCAAATTTTAAAAGACAGCCAAAACATGGAGACTTTGTCATGTAATACAAACAGACTTGTGATTTGCGTTGGACAAATGTAGTATATTGTTTTGTTACGATTAAAAGTGTCACTTTTTCGTCGAGCAAACGACACTTTTAATCCGAATAAAACTGTACTATTTTTTCTACAACCAGATTCAAAATAAAGTTATTCACAAAACAAATCTTGACTAAAAATGTTAAAAAATTTGTTGCTAGTCGTTTATGATTACAGAGGATTTCTCGAGCAGCTGTTTCGGGCCTATTTGTGGCCTCCTCAGCAGAAGCGTAGTTTGGGAATTCCACAGCAAAACAAACCGACCTGTCCAGTTATTCGCAATTGCAATGTAATAATAATCAATAGCTTGAATCGCGACATCCTGCGATCACTTTTTGACACAAGATTGCATTAGAAATGACAAATTGTAGTTAGTTTGCTACAAGATGTCGCGATTCAAACTATTCATTACTATTACATCGCAATTGCGAATAACCTGGGTGAAGGTCGGTTTGGTTTGCGGTGAAAGTTTCGAGCTACGCTTCTGCTGACGAGATCTCAAATAGATTGAAACAGCTGTACAGAAGATGCTTGAAGTATCCACTACAATCAAAACCGATTAGCAATAAATATAACAATAATGAAAAATCTAAGGCGCCACATCTTGCGATCGTTTTTTGACCCAACATTGTATTAGGATTGACAAACTACAGCAAGTTTGCTACTTAATAAGTTAATCAAAATCGACTTGCAATAAGATTTTGAAAAACTTTTAATATGCTTTGGCGGCCGCCTGGTATGAGATGACTTATTAAATAGCAAATTGGCTGCAATTGGTCAATCCTATTGCACTATTAGGTCAAAAAACGATCGCAAAATGTCGCGCCTTAGACTTTTAAAAGTCATAAAAGTAAAAGAGTAAAAACTAAAAATGTTACCTAGGAATACACACTTTCTTATTAGTAACAAAAACGCCAAGTTGTTTCTGTTGCAGTTTTTGGTATTAAAAGTCATTGCATTTAATACGGTTACAGAAAAAATACATATTTGTCTATATTCTGGATTCTTTCTATAATACCTGTCCAAATTCTAGCGTTTCTGTACCAGGTATCAACCTCAGAATCACTTGACAGGTATTATATAAAAAACTAAGTATAAGGAATGTATAGTTTTAGATTTCTTGGCAGTTGACAAATGCAAATATTTGTGCTTGCTTAAAACTCGAAGGTATCGTCGTTTATGGTTTGTGACGGTTATTCGATTTTGTAACAACGCGCATAAAATGGCGTTTCAAATTTCTAAATTCGGGTTTCTCAACGGAAATTGGATGTCAAGTCATTTAAGTTATTGAGGTCAGAAGTTTAGAAAATTGGGCATTTTTTGAAGGAAAAAGTTTCAAAATTTGTAACTGCGTTGACTGGACCCGATATTCGTAAATCCATGAAAAATAGATAGAGTTCTCCGTGACTACGAAAGCTTTGCATACCACGTTTTGGGAAAGAATCGTTGAGAACATTTGAGAATATTTTAGAATTTTATATAAATTTTTACAGATCTGAGGAGATACAGAGGGAAATGATTCGCCGAGGATGTGTTAAAAGTTTACAACAACATCGGCATCATGATGTCCCTCAAAATTCATTTCTTGCATTACCACTTGGACTACTTCAGCAAGCAATTAGTATCAGTTTGAGCATAGTGAACGTAATAACAAGTAGTCATGCCCATGGAATCCGATATCAAGGTAGAAAGTTACATGCCTTACTGACTGACGTTGCCATTTATTGCATGTCCCTTGCTTTTTCCTTGAGGTTATCATTCCAAGTTTAGTTTAGTTTTCATTATCGCAGCCACAGATAACGCAGATACTTCCTCCTGTTCCTATTCCTAATTTAGATTTAGTCTTAATTATTGCATCTCAGTTGCTTTTTCTTCTGAGTTCCCATTACAAATTTAGTTTCAATCTTCATTATTACAGCTACAAATAACACGGATTTTTTTTCTTTGGTTTCCATTCCCAATTTAGTATTGCAATCGTACACAACACACAATTTACATTTGGTCTTTTGGTCGTTATTTCATCTCAGTTGATTCTTCCTCTGGGTTTCCATTCCAAATCTAGTTCTGCTCTTCATTATTGCGGCTGCAAGTAACGCATGGATATTTTTTACTTTCAGCTTCCACCCCCAATTTAGTTTTAAATTTCAGCATTGTTGTCATAGATATCGCAGAAGCTTCTCCTCTGGTTTCTATTCTGAATTTAGATTAGGTCTTTATTATTGCATCTCAGCTGTGAATTTCGATTACAAATTTAATTCCAGTCTTCATTATTGCGGCCTTTCTTCTTTGATTTCCACACCCAATTTAATTTTAGCTTTCATTATTGTAGCCACATGTTATGCAGCTTTGGTTTTCCATTTCCAATTTAGTTTTGCTCTTTCATCATTGCAATCACAGAAGCTTTTCCGCGAAACCCGCTTCTTTACCGATAGCACGAATTATTTAGATACAAAATCAAAATGCGTTTCATTAAAACTAAAAGAAAAAAGGAACTTAATTTCGCCGTATATTTATTTCGTCGGTGCTGCCATAATTAAACCCTGTAAATTACCGATCTCCTTTTATTAAAGAATAAACAATTTATGGCGCCATTAAAGGCGTTGATATAAGTTTTGACATAATCCTCGCAAAATTCTTTCCTTTCGGAAATTAAATCGTCCAATAAATTGGGGTTATTATTTTATTGCCGAGAAATCCCATCATTAAAACAACATTATGTCTCATTTCAGGTAATAAATCGTTTTATGGGGCCCGTATATCTGGACTGACAATTAAAGCATGAAGCTGAAAACGACATCCGCATCTACATCACGGGCAGGCGCAAATTTCCTCGGCGAAAGTGGATGAGGGCTAAAATAATCCGTGTCTTGTTGTTGTTGTTGTTATCCGTATAAGTAAACATCCTAATAGGAATTAAAGTTCAAGTGAAGTGTATTTAGCTGCTAATGCTTACAGTATACGTGGATTGTGGCCATTGTCCTAGAGATCCCTCGGGCATTCCAAATACGAAAGGATGGTCCTGTATAGTCGATGTTTTAAGATGTTTGGTGGTGTGTATCCCGTTCCTTTATTGTTATATTAATGCAAACATCAAGATTAGTGGATTGTTATCAAATTTACGGAGACGTGAATTTATATAAAGCAACGTTCGACAACCTTATTAAAATTCTGTGAAAAATTTGGGTTGTTGTGTGTACAGCCCATCTCATGCTCTGAGATATGAGAACGAAAAACTTCTCCGTGTCATTCACTCCCTCCCTCTCCCCCCTCACATTTCTATCGCAGTCGATAACAACAAACATTTTCCGTTATCCATTGAATTGCTCGCAACAGGACGAAAACTAGGCAGGCAGCAAAAGTAAGTTTTGATTGAGTCGGGGCCGGTAAACTTTCGTATTTTAAATAAAATGATTCGCTTTTTGCAGGGGCGTCGGATGTATGAAAAACTTTTCCCCAAAAATTGTTTATACAGACGTGCCGAATTTCGTGAAAGTTTCGAGCTGCGAAAACCGGTCGTCGTGATAGAGCCGGGACTGTTTATGAAAGCACTGCTGCTTTGCAGTTCACTGCAAAACAAATGTACGTATTAACGAATGTCTGATTGAATTGACTAGTCAAGCATTGCGCCATTCAATTCTGCTGATTTTGTATTCCAATATATATTTGATTCAGTGCCAAACATGATGCTGCAACGCACTGGCACGGACTAATGTAATATAAGATCAACCTCGAAAATTCAGACTCTAATAGTTAATGTACAGGGTGATTTATTAATTTTACATTGTAATTGAAGTCTATTTTAATCATCTGATTATGTTTTTAAATTGAAATGAATTAAATACAAATACAGAGTGTTAGTGGACTTGAATTTTAATTGAACCGACGTGGTAAATCAACTTTTTTGTGTTTCTGATCCCTACAATGAGGTAGGGGGCAAGAGGATGCATTTTCTTGTAGAAACTATCGATGATTTTGATTATACAATAGTGTATACAATATAGTGACTATCTAGGCTGTTACTTTAATCTATAGATACCTCCTACGATATCCAATCTTCTAATAATGGAGGGCTGCATTATTTTAAATTACGAAGTTTTTAATGTAAATAATTTTATATAATTTTTTATTGATCACATTGTATTTCATGAATACAATCATCTAATGAAGAGCTTTCCGCAATAAAAGTCGAACCACGTGCAATATTTCACAGGACAACATAAAAATCGTAGCTGGAATCTATTACTCAAGTTCTAAAAAAATATAACTCAACCAGTAAGCTTTCCCCACTTTCTTCAATTTCTCACACACCTCCACACATGCCCTTTACTGCTCTTCACGAAGCCAATATGGGTTAACCTGAAAGTCTTCAAAAGGTACGGTTCATTAACGTTACCGTTTACACTGACTTACATTTAAACCGTCTTTCTTCGAAACCTACGGGGGCATCGTTGTGAAACGTTTCGATTAATGGCGTATGCTAGCGCTATCTTAGGGTTGATTACCTGAACAAGAGAGGATACCACTTTAACGCCATCGAAGTGGTAACTGAGAGCGACTCCCTCCTGGTGTTCACTTTTTCGTTGAAACGAAGCAACATCTGTCGGGTGTTTAACGTAACGCTTTACGGATTCCTCGACGGACACAAGACTTGGACGTTCGCTGTTGGCATATGGGAAGGTCGGATGATTATTTTTTAAATTTATTTTGTGCGCCCGTTAATACGTTCTGTATAGCCGTTTAGTGAGTGTTTCCGACAATAGGCTGCGCAGGACGCTCTGAAGCTAAAGCGGTCATCGCTCTCTCTTTTATAGGGCTTTCTTCGTAGCGGGGATTAATTAACTCTTCTTCATTGGTGAAAATGCGTAATCGAATCACCAATGATCAGAGCTGTCAGAGGGCAATCTTATTGTGTTTACTCTTGAGGTTGTCTTAGCAACCAAGGGTGCGATCTTATTTGCGGGCCAATCACGATCATTTTAATTCGTCAACAGGCGGCTTAAATTTTGTTTATTTGTGACGTTCATCGTTGCTTTGTTACACAAATGCCACGTGACGCTTCGCCAGTATTTGTCTCTCTGACATTGCCTGACGTTTCTCGATGGTCGTCAATTTGACGTTTCTGACAACTGACATTTTGACGTTTATCAATTTGACGTTTCTAACAACTGTCATTTTGACTATTCGTGGTCAATCTGCCATTATGACGTGTTTCGTCGGTCGATAGGCAACTTACAAACTTCACGAGCGTTCTGCAGTAAGTAATTAAACTTCATTATTATTACGTAATTAAGTTTTTTTTTCCCCCACCTATTTACCCAAGCTCACAGAACTTGTCAGGGAATGGTGTTGGGGGCTGCGAGCGACATAGATGTTTATTTCTCATCGGCATTCGCCTTACAAACAGGGGAAACGCAGAAAACCCAGTTCGAAGGAGCCGGTATGAGTCCAAAACGCAATCCGACACATAAGTTCTCTCTCTCTCTCACATATAGGACTCATATGCACCAGGAGGGGATTCGTATCCACACCTAATAATTGCCTCGCCAAGCGTCAAGTCCAGCGGACTCAAACAACTTGGCTATTCAACTCCCAACTGGAAATGGGATTAAAAAAACTACTAATTATACTAGGGATTGCCTTAAGCGCGATTAATTATTTTGCGTTTGTTATTTCATAAGTGATCGTAAATTTTATAGCGTTCTGCGATACGTAATGAAACATTCTTTAAAACGTACCGTGTAATTGCATTATTTGGAAACAAGAATTACAATAAACTATTAATTATACTAGAGACGAAAATAGTGGGATCGCCTTGGATGCGTTTAATTATTTTGGGTTTGTTATTTTATTAGTGAACTTATATTTGTGCAGCAAGTAATTAAACGAGTTTTGAAACGCTAGGAAATCAACAAGGTTTGTGATACTAGAATTTACAACCGACAGATGTGCGTCAAGATGCTTACAAATTAACTCAAATAGTGCGAGATCACCTTAAATGCAATTAGTTATTTTGTTATTTCTTAGTGAACTAATAACTTTTTCGATTCACTGCTCTGAAGGAGGTGTAGGGACGTTTTGTATTCTACTTAATGATAATTTGACTCTTTGCGCTTTCTAGTCAGTCAGGTGTACATTTGTAAAACAACTGAAATGAACGAGGGACATCCCCGAATCTTAACTCTTTATTAATCAATTAATTTTTTTTGCACAGCAATACTGTCGCCCTTTGGTAGTCACTTGTTCCATCTTTTAAAATTGACACAAAAAATAAAGTTTTATACTTGATGATAAATTCTACTGTTTGCGCTTTCTAGTCAGTCAGATGTTCGTTTGCAAAACACCTGAAATGAACGAGGGACATCCCCAGATACTCTTTATTATTAATTCATCAATTTTCTTTTTATTTGTAAATCAATAGTGTCGTCCTTGTCAGTCATTTGCTTTATCTTTTGAAATTGACACACAAAAAATTTCTATTTAATTATAAGTTTTACATCAGAACATCTGCACCCCCCTCTGAATTTTAACTTAATTTTCTTTTTGTGCAAAGCATGACCGATTTTGAAGTGTGCCAAGTTTAAAGCCGGAATTACGACGCCTAAGAGTCGATGGTCATTTGTTTTAATTTTTGAAATTGACATTATAAAATCTATTTAATGATAGCTCTACTGTTTGCGCTTTCTAGTCAATCACGTGCTCATTTGTAAAACATCTAAAATGAACGAAGCACATCCCCAGATACTCTTTATTAATTCGTGGATTTCTTTTTTGTAAATCAAAACTGACGTCCTTGGGTCAGGTCAGAGTTTTTTTTAAATTGATACAAAAAATATATTTTTTTAATTAATGATAATTTTGACATCTGAACTTTCCCGAATTTTAACTCTTAACTTTTTTTTTGCAAACAATACTGACTTTGAAGTGTGCCAAGTTTAAAGCCGGAATTACAACGTCCAAAAGTCGATAGTCATTTTTTTTCAACTCGACATCGTAGGTACGGATGGATGTAAAGATTGGAGCTCAGGTCTGTTTCTCTCACTTCACTCTACAATACTTGCCTGTTTCTGGGTAGATTTTTTAAGAACTCAAATCAACCCTGCGTTGATAAAGTCTTAATTCAAGGCGTGGGGGTTTACGTATCGATTATGAAATTGGCTTCAGCCCCCCCTTCCTCATGGTTCTTCAAGTTTGTGTCTTTCTGGATTGATTTTTACAAGAAAAAGGCCTTCATATTGAAGTTGTGTCGATGAAGTTTCTTTTTCAAGAATCTCTACGACGTGGGCATCTATATATAGACATATTGTGAAAGGAGCTCCATCCCCCCACATCACCCTAGAGAATATGCCCCTTTATGGATCGGTTTTTAAGGAGAACGTCAACATATCAACCCTGGGGTGGAACTCCTTACGAATATCAATCACTACTTTTCGCGAACTCTATTCTCGAGATTGGAGTTAACGAGAAATAGAAATTGGATAAAGTCTTTCTTCTAGAATCTCGACGACGTATGTGTAGATTGTAAAGAGGGGGGGGTCACAATCTTCTTGGTCTCCTTTCTTCTCATTATTCTATAATAATTGCCTCTTCCTGGGTTGATTCTTGCGACTAAGTACTTCATATGTATTGTTAAAGCTTTTTTCAAAGAATCTCTACGACGTGGGCGTCTGTGTACACATTACATTGTAAAAGGTGCTTCGGCTTTGTCCTCCCCTCATCACTCCATTACATTTGCCTGTTTTTTAAGAAAAAAGTTTTCATGTTAGTCCTGAATTCATAAAAACTTTCCTCAAGAATGGCGTGTACATCTATAGGTAGATTATGAAATGGCCTTCAACCCCCTCTCCCCTCTCTCTCATCAACATTCTGCACCATATCATCAGCTTCATTTGTAAAATGCTTAGCTCCAAATGAACAAACTTTACAGAAGAGGCAGAAAACTGTTTTTTATTCGGTTTTTAAAGTGTTTAGTACCAAAACTAGTCTAGCAGCAAAAACACCACTAAAATACGTACAAAATAGAGTACAGCCCTTCTAATCACTGATGTCAACATAACTAGTGATAGCTAGGGAGTTTTCTTGTTGGAACCTGTCATTGGAGTTAAGTACTTTCTATTTTTAATCAACTCCATCATGCGACATATCTTTATATTAATTATTTTTTAATTCTTTTTCCTGTTGCGTTTAGTGAAGGTAAAGCAATTGTAACTAAATTACGTTAAACCGCGCAGTGAAGTATTAGATTCTTACAAAGCTATGTATTAATGGCTAAACAATCAAACAGTATCTCGTTTAACTTACAAAAAAATTTTGAAGCGCCAGTGAACTGAAATAACTAATAAAACAAGCGTTAGTTCTACCGTAATAGTTCCAATGTATGAATGAAACTGCGCCCAGCGACCTCACACGGCTGCAGGCCTACATTTCCTTTTTGTCAGTATGCCCCATTAAACCGTATTTTCTATATATATTTTTTCTATGGTGTTGATAAAGTTCTTTTTTCTAGAATCTTTACGACGTGGATAACAATGTGTCGATTGTGAAAGGGGCTCCGTATCTCCCTCTTCAATCATCATTCTGCAATATTTGCGTCTTTCTGAGTTGAGTTTCGATAAAAAATTCTTTTTTCTGTTTTAAAAGCAGTTGCAAATTTCTGTTGACATTGTTTTTGTTGTCATTCTGACACTCATTCAACTCAGAAATATATTCTCGCCATTTTTGGATAACGAAGAAACCCCAATTCGTCTTCTCCTTTGAAGATCTGGTATGGCACTCATGCTAAACGAATCGTTTCTGCAACTTCCACTTATATCTCAGCGTTTCTTACATACAGGGTGTTTTATGACAAGTAAGGGGAGTGTTCACTAAGTTCTGTAAAAAACTTATTCTTTAAATTCGATTAACGTTACCCAGTTTCACATTTCAGGCTTTCAGAATCATTTCAGCCTCCGAATCGTGATATTACACACAATTTCCAATAATTTGTTTGCTAATTACGTTTGTAAAATATCAAAAATGCACGACTTACAAAATAGGCGACGTTGACTGGAACATGTGACAACTAGGTAAACCGTATTAAAAAAAAATTGGAAATTGTTTGTCGTTTTAGGTCCAAAGAAATCTTAAACTCTCACATGCAGCGCTGACTGACAGTGACAGTTTTTAATCATTCGACAAAAGGCGCTAATTAAAACGTCAGTCAGCGGTAGCGCATGCTTTAATAAATTGTTATCGATTGACAGAACACAACGCGATTAAAATAAAGCGAGACATTGCACAGGACAAAACCGATTTGTAATGTGATCTGTATCCAGCATTAACATGTTGTACCGCGGAACGGATACGATGAATAAGCCAAAGTCAATTACTGAATTTCGCCGACGATCATTTTTAATTTGATTCGCGCACATTTCCATAAAGTAAACCAATCAGGTTCGCTTGACATGTTTCATAAGATGATTGCATTTTTTTTTTAACTATACATCAGATAGAAATGTCTGAAATTCGTTTGATGATATATTTTACGACGTTAGATAAAAACTAAATTCAATTAAACTTTGCAACACCTTTCTGTACAGTATAAGCATTTGAAACACTTATACACTTACAAATTGGAATCGTATGAAATGCTTAATAAATATTTCTCGCCTGAAACTTATTGTAAATTGAAAACCGTTCCTCCTGCTTGCTGACTAGTGCCGAAAATGGTATAAGTTGATAACTGACTCCCTACAACTATCTATTGCATTCCCGAAACAAATTAACCAGCTTCTCTAATTTACGTTTACAGCTTGCCTGTTTATTCTGCTTTGTTTTAATTGTATGAGACTGCTGATTTCATTTATGTAAATTTACCCACTCTAAAGTTTTCGCGCGCTTCATTTACTCCCGAGTATTGTTTATACGAATGATTTAAACAGAGAAATGATGCGTTAACACAAACAGAATGCAACAATAATAGTAATAATAAAAGTACGAAGATTTACTACAGTGCTCAATCAACCTAACTTATTATCTGAATGTATTTGTTTATTCGTTTCTCATCCGTGTACAGGGTGACTGACAAATGTTTCACAAAAGAAGAATGTTGTAGCACTGTGTACGAGATACAACGCGATGCTATGTTTCTTTTACACAATACAATTAAATGGGATGTTTGGAAATCTCAAAAGCTCCCAGGATTACTAGAAATTGATTAAAGTTAGCAATAAGGAATTATCGCGACGATCACATTTCCAACAAATCGCTTAAACACATCAGTTTTCTCCAAAAATTGTACTTGCCATTCATCGCTGAAAATATCTGACTTATTAAGGGGGCGAACCTAGTTCGTCCTTCTTGCAAACTTACAGCTGATTGTAAAAGCTCTCGCATATTTTGCCAGCTGTGGAAGGAGTAAGTTTTTTTTTCATCCAAAAATATTCCTTTGAGTGTAGTAAATTACGCGCTCGCGTAATCTAATTTAGGCTTTAGCAATAATATTTTTTTTCCTTGTATATAAATTTGCTCGGTAACTCAAAGTATATACGAAGAGAGACGGTAGGGAATAGGATAGCGCAAAGACGATATAGACAACAGGATTTCCTCTGGGGAGCAGTGGAGACTTGAGTAGGTATGAGAATTGTGCCCTCCGACTTTACTTTGATCGTCTTCCGTAACCACTTTCTGTTAGTACTCCTCCGTGTTAGTGTATGATTCCGACGAGCAAACGTGATAACTAAAAATTATTGAGATAAGTGAATTTTCCATTTAACTATCACGCTGTGAAAATATTTACGTTGCTGCGGTTCTTTTGGAACTTGATGCGGATGTAATACTTTACGAGGGAGAATACATCGATTATCCCAAGTTTAAGGTAAGTTTTGCCAACTTTAGTCTACTCGGTTTTGTTGGCCAGTAGTAGTAGTAGTAGTAGTAATCAGCCATACATTCTTAAATAAACTAACTGATTGACATTATTATTGTAGTTTGGAACTTATTTGGACTGAAACTATTTTCGAGTAATCAGGTTGCTTTCCAAACTTTCTAGTTTTGTCCCGCAAGTTATGTCTTTATTTACCATCTACATCTTCCTTTTTAAGTCCTAAATTACACTATTTACACATTTTGCTTCTTTGAGGCGATATAAATATATTACATTAGATTAGATTCTTTCGGGTAACTTAATATTGTTGATGCGTTTAGTTATAATAAATAATTTCGTGGTAACAAAAGTCCCTCTTGAAAACGCGCGCAAATCTCTCAGATACCAACCGTGATGCATATTCACATTCATCGGGTATCTGTTCTTCTCTTCCAAGCTATCATCGAGTTCGGGTTCCTAACGCCGGGCGTCGCGTCCCCAAAGGACCTTAACATGAAATAGAATCCCTCCGACGTCACCGACTATAACAGATACAATCAAATCTCGCTGGTACTCGGTCACATGTCAATAACACACACTTCAAACAGGGTCAACCGTATCAATATAGAAAATATCACGCCGGACCTTGTCGTCGCAAAATTGCAAAAACTGATCAATGTTTACTCGGGACGGCAAGATAAACTCGGGACGATGTGTGTTTTACTAGAGAGAAAATATTATGGAAATTTAATAGCTAACGTCATCTGCATTTCAAATGATAGAAAATAAACTGCGCCCTCGCGTAAAAACAATTCCCGTTAAGATGTTGTGAAAATAACCTACGTATTTCATGTGAAGACTGATATTATATTAGATCTGTTTGTGACGTTGTCAACTACATTTCTGTTTAAATTTCCTTGCATTGCTGGTTCAAGACAAATGCTATTATTTAGAATTGTCAGAGGGAAACTCTTTCTCTTTAATCTCATCCACTTTAACAAGACACAATAATTAGAAATTAAAAATTTCTACAGTCCTAATCAGGCTGTTAGAAATTACAATTACGATACCCCACAGTGAGAAAGAAAGTGAAAGAACTTTGAACGGTGTAATAACATTGCGGAGTTAAAAATCCGAGACAACTGTTCTAGTAGAATTCTTTCACCGCTTAGCAAATAACTCTCAATAAACGATGAGGGCAAAGATGCATAATTTGTTGAGAGGAATGAAAGTAGAAAGCTTGCCCCCGCGACTCGCAAAGGATTCAGCCAATCCACCTCATCATAAAAAAGCCAGCCCCCCACTTTAGAAACGCTGACATACAATTTGAACATCTTTTACAATTAAAAAATACTAATATTGTCAATAACATTAATTTTTATGATAAAAACTTTATATTTTTTTAACCTGTACAGCAACCAAGCTTGAAATTCGTATATATTTAACTTTTATGTGAAATTAACAAATTTTCTGAGTGCCCAATTTTCTATGTGGGTATTGAGCACTTTTTTCTTTGACACTTTCTTCACTTTGGTTTTTTTGTGCTCAATTCTCATGTGAGCTTTTTCCTAGGTAAGGTTTACATTTGATCCAAGCTTCCAAGATGAAAGGTAATCACGAACAGAAGAAAGAAGAAATTTAGTAGCGTTAAAAGTACCTCAGGGATAGAATAAAGAAAATCGAGTCGTATAGGCTTTATCTAGAGTTTAAAGGTGCAATGAGAAAGTTGAAAACTAGGGACAATCGAAGAACAGGTCTGACAACCAGTAATGAGGAAGAATACGGAAAGAAATAAAAAAATTCAATCTTATGGGGTAATTTTTATTACCATAAAAAAGAACCATTCTTTACATTTATTTTTTAAAGATTATTTCTATCAAATGTTGGCCATAACTGCGCCTAATATGGTCCATTCCGAAGTTCCAATTTTCGCCGATGCGTTCGAGCATTTAGAATGATATTTGGCGAATGACGCGAGTAATGTTGGCTTATCTACATAGACTTTGGACTTTACGTAGTCCCAAAGGAAAAAGTCTAGAGGTGTAATATTACATAATTTAGGCGGCCAATTCACCTGCCTGAAGCGTGAAATTAACTGTTCACCGAATTGTTCTTGCAATAAAGCCGTAGTTTCACGAACTGTGTGGCAAGTAACGTGGTCTTGCTGAAACCAAATTGCGTGGAGATCATGGGCTTCGATTTCAGGCAGCTAATAGTCCATTATCATGGTACAATTCACAGTTACGTTCCTGCCGGCCTCATTTTTAAAGAAATATGGACCGATGATTCCACCAACCCATAAAGCACACCAAATCGTTGTTTTGTCTAGATGTAATGGTAGCTCTTGAATCTTTTCGGGTTACACGGCAATTTTGCTTATTGACATAGCCAGTAAGCCAGCCAGAAATGGGCCTCATCGCTGATCAAAATTTGGTCCAGAACAATGGATCTTCTTCAAGCTTTTCAAGAGCTGCTCCAAGATTGAAACTGTGACAATTCGGAAGGCCAGCTGGCTTCAATTCTTGCACAAGTTGAGTTTTGTATGCCTCTAAACCAAGATCCTTACATAAAATATGCCAAGTTGTTGCATACAACAAGCCAAGCTGTTGAAAACGGCGTCAAATCGATTCATCACAGTCATCACGTATACTCTCAGCTACCGCCGCTATATTTTCTTCACTACGTGCTGGATGTGGTCTACTCGGTCACGTGTTATCCAATAATGAAAACTGGTTTTCAAATTTTCGATGATATAGCGTTGGCTTCCAATTCCTCAATCGTAGCCGGCTTATCCAAGTAGACTTTGGACTTCACGTAGTCCCAAAGGAAAAAGTCTAGATCTAGGCGGCCAATTCACCGGTCCAAAACGTGAAATTAACTGTTCGCCGAATTGTTCTTGCAATAAAGCCATGGTTTCACGAGCTTGTGTGGCAAGTAGCGTGATCTTGTTGGAACCAAATTTCGTGGAGGATCATGGGCTTCAATTTCAGGCAGCAAATAGTCCGTTATCATGGCGCAATTCACAGATAGTTCCCGCCGGCTTCATTTTATGGATCGATGATTCAACCAGCCCATGAACCACACCAAACCGTTGTATTGTCTGGAGGTAATGGCAGCTCTTGAATCTCTTCGGGTTACTCTTTAGCCCAAATACGACAATTTTGCTTATTGACGCAGGCCATTAAGCCGGAAATGGGCCCCATCGCTGAACAAAATTTTGATCGAAAACAATGGATCTTCTTCAAGCTTTCCAAGAGCTCAAAGAGTGAAACTGTGACGATTCGGAAGGTCAGCTGGCTTCAATTCAATTGCACGAGTTGAGTTTTATACGCTTTTAAAACAAAGATCCTTACGTAAAATACGCCAAGCCAAGCTGTTGAGAACGGCGTCAAATCTATTCATCACGATCATCACGTACACTCTCAGGTACCGCCGCTGGTTTCTTCACTACGTGCTGGATGCGGTCTATTTGGTCACGTGTTATCCAATAATGAAAATTGGGTTTCAAATTTTCGATAGTATGGCGAATCGGTAGGTAGTAGATTATGTGGACCATGAGTTGCGCACGAAATACATTCCTCGTAGAACGCTGATTTTCGTAATATCGCTGAATTATTTGTAGATGCTCTGCCGGGCTAAGTCTTTCCATGACGAAATGCCAAACAATACTGAACAAAAATATCATAACAGTTTGACACGACTCATGCGTAATCTGTCATAAAATCCCCACTGAAAAAAGTACCTACAAATGAATCACTCGCTATTAAAACAAAATGTGGCCATTTCAAATACGTACGTATATATTGCTGTGATGTCCAACTGGAAGAGGGTTAAATAAATCAGTTAAGTAAAGAAGAATAAGTAACTCGTATGTTATTTTTTGCACGAAGTACACATTAGTGACCTCATTCTGGTTTCATCGACCAGTATCTCACAATGACTGGTTGACTAGGCTTCAGCAAATACTCGCATAATTCTATTCAGGCTACCTACTGAAAAACGTCACCTACCCACTTTACCGTCTCACGTTGGGCGCCAAAAATTTGCGATATAGAGAACTTAAGGGTTGCAAATACTCGCAGAATTCTATTAAGGCCGCTTAGTAAAGTACGTCACCTACCCACTTTACTGCCTTACGTTGGGCGCCAAAAATTTGCGATGTAGAGGAGTTAAGGGTTGCAAATACTCTCGCAGAATTCTATTAAGGCCGCTTAGTAAAGAACGTCACCTACCCACTTTACCGCCTCACGTTGGGCGCCAAAAATTTGCGATGTAGAGGACTTAAGGGTTGCAATTTCATGAGTGAATTGTCGTCTTGTTTTGTTGATGACATACGCCAGAATTTTCTGTTTTCGTTTTGGTTTCCTCCACTTTTCCTTCTGTTTTAATCTTTGCTACTTTTGCTAATTTTGTGTTTTTCTCCTCTATTTTTTCTTTTATTTTCTTCTAATTTTAATATTAATCCTTTTCGTTTCTTCCATCAGCACAACCATTTCATTTTTATATCTTAGATTCTTTTGTTTGTAGGACCCTTTCCATTTTCATTTCTTCCCTGACAATAGTTTTTCTATTGCCTGCGTCTCTTGTATTTCAATTGGTATCTTTTCCTTTTTCTTTATCAGCGTTTCTCCTTTATGTTTAAGTCTCTCTTTTTATCACCTTGATCACCTTGATTACTTTGATCATCTCTCCTGGCCTTGATGCAAAGAATAATAGGTAAGTTACTTGGTTTTCTTTGTTTATCTTCCTTATTTAACCCTTTTTCTTCCTCTTCCATGTGAATATCAGAGCAATAAGTATCAAATACTGCTGTGATTCCACTCAAATATTTTGACATATTTACAGCCTTGAATTGTAAGAAATCAGAATTCTGCACAAAAATTTATTTTCTCAAATTGGAAAAGGAATTGCAAGACTTTACAATGACAATTTAAAACGCAACGAATCTGAATCGTGCTGAGCAAGGTACCCATTTTTCCATTCAAGTTCAGAGAGAACATGCTATATATTGCATAATAAGTTGAAGTTGCAGCTTGAAACAACGAGAGCTTTGTATTCTAAGGAAAGATTAGAGCCAACAATTCTATACAATCTTAAATTGCAATAAATGAAAAGATGGCCCAGATATTTTCATACATACTGGGTGTTTCGTTGAAGACGCATCAAATTTGGTATGCGGGTAGATGTCGGGAGAAGAAAGAAAAGTTTCTTTGTAAAATTTTCTCTGTAATTAATAAATTTAGAGAAAATCGAAGGGAGAACAAAGTCGCATATTTTTAGGATGGACTTTAAACGAGAATGAATAGATTGTTACTCATTCATATATGAAATCGGTTTATTGGTTAATTACCTCTAGAATGTCGCCCCAATCGATTCGGCAAAACACATTTAAACATCATGGTTGTTGGCAATCAAACAAAATAATAATTAGTCGTTTATTTTCTGTTCTCCATTTAATACGAATTTTCTAATTGTTAGTTGAAGAATTTTAGGATTGTTCAAACATTTAGTAGTTTGCGCTTACTTAAGAATTTATTATTCATTTTCACCGTTTCATGAAATCGTTCGTAGAAATTTAGCACCCAAGTACCTTGCTTCACCCAAAACATTTCGTTCGCCGTACTACCCCAATTAAGGACTTTATGGTGTTAGATTTAATACTTTAATAATTAATAGTTAATAATTAATACTTTATTATTAAATTAAATAAGTTTAAATATTCACGCGATTTCACATCGCTGCTGCATTCGACGTGTGGCAAAGTTGAATACACCGAGCTTTCGGTCAAGGGCAAAATAAAATCTAGTCATAAATTTCTTCGCTGTTTATGGATTTATTACCCCCTGCAGCTGTGTGCCATTCATAAATGCAATTTAGATCGCCGGTTTCGTTTCACGATTCCGCGCGCTACAGTATTTCAAAAAACATCGACTCCAAATTATGCAAATTTCAACTCCGACTAAAATTTTGTATTAAGATATTTTGTTTGAAATAATGTCAGAAACGTGTCCCTCAAGTTTGATGCATCTTCAATAAAACAGGCTGTATAACAAACAATGATTTTGATTCAGTAATAGTTCGAATAAATTCACAAACACGATATTTATTGTTGATGTGACGTTTTAGACTTTAATTTGATTAATTATATACAAATTTTAGGATGTTGTGAATCTGAATTTGTGCGATGCAGCTGAGTATTCATTTAATTTTCAACGGAGTTCAATCTCGTATATGACCCCAGCCGAGATTAAAGCTAGTTTTGATAGATGATCACCAACGTATTAAATTACGCCCGCAAATTAAACAACGAAATAATTCACCACTAATCAACTCGCCTCGCCACGCCGGAATAAAAATGAAATTAAAAAAAAAAATCAAACAGCAAAGACTAATACGTATTGGCCCAGATATAATGGCACCTGTGATTAATTTTTTGACACGCGGGTCTTTCATCTCGTTCTCGTGTACTCTCGGTCGTTAGGCCCTCCGTGTATGTGTCGGAAATTAAATTTCGACCGTGCAGATAATGCTTTAAACGTCGCGCGCACACCACCGCATATTATGTATCGGGTCGTGTCGTCCGCTAACTTTTAATTAATTAGAAATATGCAACGCTAAATCGTAAATTTCATTAAGGGCTTATGCTTTGTTATTACTCACAGCTTTTAGCATATTAAAAATAAATCTGATTAAACGAAGATTAACGTCGGGATTTAACGGGTTACGTTCGACATTTTTATGCGGGTTGCGAAATCACCATCCCTGGCTTCTGCTGCTGCCTCACATAGCACAAACGGCCACAATAATTCGCTTTCGCGTTAGGGAATTCAGAGGTGCTTGCTGCTGCTGCTGCTGCTACGGTTGTGATCAAAGGAATAGGATTATAGTGTTTTATTGGGAAAATTACGCTATAACTATGCATTGTTTATTTTATACCTTTTAATAACATGCTTGTGATTAAACTGGAATTATTTGCAAGTATAATGAGTATTACTGATTTTGGGTTGCAGAGTAAACGACTCTAATTAAACGGAAAAAAAATATGTTGAGTAACCGATCCACGCCGGATATCGTAATGCTGGCGCCGGCTTCGACGAGTGACCAAGTCACCACCGACCGACGTCTTTACATTTCACTAAATCAAAGTCGAAATACCGCGAAACTATTCCTGTAGAAATATCGCCTATGTTTTAATCAAAAATATGGTTTATTCCTTGATTTAAGATGCTGTTAAAGTATTCATTCAATCTGTAGTTTAATTAAATCGTCCCCGTTCACGTTGTATTATAATAGGACGTCATCATCAGAGATCGATTCTATTAAAACCATTGGTTGATTATAGCACGGAAATTGTTAACAAGATCCCAAACCGGCGAGAAAATATACAGCTGATTAATAATTGTATGCATACTCCCTGCCCTTATGTTGTAGAATGTTAATACTAATGTGCTCGAATCAACATATTGTATTTAGATTCTGCTACGTCGTATTTCTCATGATATTTATGTGTTCCTAAAATTATCAACCATCAACACGCAACGCTGAATATTTAAGCTTCGTTGTAAAATTTGCGTGTACGTGATTCGCCTGACGTTTAATATATAAGAGATATGGAAAAAAAAAGAGGCAAACGTTTACCCGCTGTGATGTCGCAAATAATACAATTTCCGAAAAATAATTGTCGTCGATTGGCAGGATGATAAAAGGGCACCTCGTCGAAGCGAGCAGACTTAGCGACTTGAAGCAGATCCATTTTGGGATATCGTCGGCCCTAACGATCTAACTTTCCTTAACATGCAAACCCTTAGTTCTTAGTTTCCGTACACGCAAACTAACCATCCTTATCTAAAGTGCTCTAATAAAATGGGACAGAGACGTATTGCTACGGGTATGTGCCCGCTGGTTTAAGTAGAATATGTAATAGCCCAATTTTAAATAATGGCTTTGCCATGTCACTTTTGAAACAATACAATTCCGAATAAAAATAAATCTTCAATTACACGGGGTTTAATTGACGCTACTATAAATTATCCTTCATCACTTAATAGCGCACGAGGAGAGAGTAAAAGTTTCGTCTTAATTTGCATTTCAGAGTTGACGTAACTGAGTTATTGTTTTATTACAAATTCACGTCCTGCCTACAACTTATTATTGCATTAACATGTGATTTGTGACCGTAAAGTAACGCACGACGTAAAATGAAAACCTAATTATATTCCTGTTCACTTCCCAAATATAAAAATACTAAAAAGATTTTAATTGATATTAATTTTTATTACGCTCTTTTTTTTTCGTTCATTATTGTTAATTATCAGCGCGAAATGGGGGGAAAGGTACTAAAGCCCCTCCTGAGGATTTATCATAATTCGCGCCGATTTTAATGATACTTCCCTTATAATCACAAAACTTGTTGTGTCGCAAGTTCTTGGCGTAATTAGATGTGTAAGTTGATGCTCGTTGCTTGTCAAATCTGCCTCACCTGTTTATTTTGGGCGCTTTGATGGAACACCATCCGTCTATGTTGTTTCTAATTATGCGCTTCGAGCATCTCGTTAAAAGCCACCGTATTCATCTTAATATACTTAATTTAACTTTATGATTATTTTTAAAGTTAAAAGGTAAGCGAGGGGTTAGATTAAAATTCGGATATGTGGAAGGGTCATAAATAAATACTCGCCTCATTAATTAAACAATCCTTTTTATCCGTGGACCGTGCTTTTTACCTACATTATTTTTATTTTACCTAATTAGCGTTTAGCCACAATAAATTAAACCGTAAGGAATTACATAAATATAGTGGATGCATAAGCGTACCTTTTTTTTGTAAGTTATCAATGCATACTGCAAAGTTAATTACCTTTTTGAAAAAATTAATTAAACAAGTACGTGAGAAGAGTTAAAAACATATACAACACTGCCACGGTCCAGCAGACGTTCAACAACAGCTTTCGAAATAACTTGACGAGGTAGACGCAAGAGTGACGAGACGTTTCGACAGAACGACATGCATCTAAAACAAACAAACAAATACAAAACGAAAAGAGACACTTACAAATGTAAACGCAGCAGCTCAACGAATCAAATTAGCATTCCAGAGTGGAGCTCCAAGGTTTGAGTGGGCGACCAAACACTGGGATTTCGTAGCAACAAAGCAACAGAGATTTGGCTCATTCCGGGGGCCACTAACAGCCTTACATTACCCATTGGAGGGGAGGAAGCCGCCCAAGAACAAAAGAAGGCTAATATATTTAGAAGACGGCCGAAGAATGCGTCTTCGGTGGGACCAAGTGCCGAACTTCTTAACTGATTATCAAAAATTATGTGACGAACACTTATATGGAAGTGCTAAAAACGACAAAGTGTAGATAATAAGAGAATAGGATATTATTATAGGTTAAGTTTGTTTTGTTGGTGATACATAGTGAATCATTTTTGGATAAGTAAGGTTTTAGAGGTTAGATAATTAGGAGATACCTGTTGTTTAGAGTTAAGTTTGTTCCATTTTTAATTCAATTTTTAATTTAATTTCAATGAAATGCAGTCATATTTAAGGTAAAACGCTAATTGTCAAACGTGACGTTTTGGTTACCAACTAGTACGTAACTAGATCAGAACGCGGATGTTCCGGTAACCATAACAACGGGAAAATAAACAACAAAAAGCGCTATAAAAGGCGAGCGCTCCGCGATTTGGGCATTCCTGCTTCGATCTCTGTGAGTAACAGAGTTCCTGCTTCGACCTCTTCGAGAAAACAAGCAGAGAAGAAATTTTTATTAAAGGTTATTTAGTACGAGGTATTTTCGTTAAGAAAGAAAACATTTTTATTGGATCCTGAATACATGTATCCTTTTTCCTTAACCAACGACATGAGCGACGCTTCCAGGTAACACATACATCGGGAAAATCGACCCTGAGCGCACTGGGGCAAGTGAAAGACATCATAGAGAACATCAGGAGGAAGGCCGACCATAACAGGGAGTACGCCGTATTGATAACACTAGACGTCAAAAACGCGTTTAATAGCGCTCCCTGGAAAGGGATAATGGCGGCCTTATACAAGTACGAGGTGAGACCCGGACTAATCCGCATCATATCCTCGTACCTATCGGAAAGAGTAATCATAGCCCCAGATCGAGTGCGGAGTCCCGCAGGGATCAGTACTAGGACCAACCCTTTGGAACATACTGTATAATGAAGTCCTGGAGGTAGACATCGGTTCCGGGGTCACCACTATAGCCTACGCAGACGACCTGGCGCTCGTCATCTACGCCAAGACAGTCGGATTATTGGAGGAGAAGGGCATGTTCGCAATCGAGAAAGTGAGCCAGACCCTGGAGAGCATGGGTCTATCCCTGGCGGGTCAAAAGACCGAAGCCGCGATACTCACGGGAAAGAGAAATCTGTCGAGACTAGTTCTAGAGTGGAGGGAAGCGAAATCGCCACGAAGACACAAGTAAAGTACCTTGGCGTCCATCTCGACAGAGAACTCAAAATGACGGCCCACATAAGAGAAGGCAAAGGCTCAAAAGACGTACATGGCCCTGGCAAGGTTAATACCGAACGTAGGCGGACCGGGACCAAAGAAGAGGAAGATGTTGGCCGCGATAGTCGCGTTAGTTATTCTGTACGCCGCTTCAATCTGGGAGTCGGCGATGAAATACAGGCTCCACGAGCAGATGTTACAAAAGGTCATGAGACTAGCAGCCATTAGAGTAGCGTCAGCCTATAGGACGGTATCCACCGAAGCCGTCCTAGTCATCGCAGAGATTCCCCCCATAAAATTACAGATCGCGGAACGCACAAGACTGCACCGCGAAGGGCACCAGGCAAAAGTTCCGGCAAGGAAGCAGCTGTATCGGGAGTGGCAGTGGCTACCAAGGCTGGGCAAAGGTGTTTATAAGAGATGTCGAAACCTGGTGCCAGCGTTCTGGGGGTGAAGCGGACTACTTTATTACACAGGCGCTGACGGGGCATGGCTGTTTCGGGAAATACCTGAGAGAGATCAAAAAAAGAGACAAAGCGAACTGCCGATACTGCGGAGAGGAGGAAGACGACCCGGAGCACACGATTTCTGTGTGCCTCAGATGGGCGGAAGTACGCCTGACGGCGGAAATCGAGGCTGGAAGTGCCATTGACATGCAGAATATAGGCGATTTAATCATCAAAGACAAAAGCACATGGACCGCAGTAACAAATATGCTGCGGTCCATAATGAGAACGAAGTGCAAAGATGAGCTGGAAGGAGGATAAGAGAGGGAGAGCAACACGAGAGTAAAAGACAAGGCAAAACCGGGCAGAGATGATGTAGAGGAGGAGAGAGAGAAGACAAGAGGGCAGATGAGGAAAGAAAGAGGAAGAAGAGGAGTAAAGAAGAGGAAGGAAGAGGAAGAAGAGGAAGAAGAGGAAAGAAGAGGAAGAACAGGAAGAAAAGGAGGAGAGAAGAGGAACAAGGCACCAAAAGAGACAAAGATAAAAGATGACATGTGCAGGGGACGAAATGCCGAGAGGCGGTACCCCCTGCACAGAGTGTCGAAAGAGGAAAGAAGTTTAGTTGGTAGGCGCCCCTGTAAATATGCAGGGGTGAATCCAACACGCCTCCGGGACCGATGCATCCGGAGGTGTCTTTCTTCTATAAAAAAAAAGGTAACACATACATGACAACACAAACAAATTTTTTTATTTGAACACCGGGCAGCGGGAGACGTTTAGGTATTGTCGAAGGGCGCCTCTCTCTTGTGAAAAAGTTGAGACACATGCGTGATCGGCGGTACAGAATGTCCCGCTTTTAACAAAATATACATCTGGTAGGGTATGAGGTCCACCGACCCTTGTGAAAGGCGAGGTGACACGACCGACTTGTGCTAACCGGTGTACATTTTGGGACAGACAACAATCTTTTCGTTAATTTTTTTTTCTGACACATACGGACGCATATACATTTAACACTGACACTCCCTTCCCCTGCCCCTTACATTTCTGTATTTGTCATTGTACGTGCCCACCAAGGGGGCCATAAAACGAGAAGCGGGTAATTCCGAGTGACCCAAAGAGAAACCCTGAGAGAAAGATAAAAGAGAAAGTAGACACGTACCTTCAAACAACATACAAAAACTCTACAAATTGGCACCGCAACTTGAAGAACAAACAACAATTCTCACCCCAACGTGGGCCACTTACATAAACATTATAATACGTCAGTCAATACTCTTGTAAATGACATTTTAGCGATTATTTAAGCTCATGTTCAGACTATTGCCGATCCTGATTCAGTGCAATACAATTTCAACATAATTTTGATTCCTCGATCTATGTTATGGGATTTTCCGCATCGAACAAAAATGTTATCCAAAAGGCCGGTGGCCCTTTAACTCTACTTGCATCCAAGCTGAAACATTTCTGGGTACACATCCGTATCTAAAATAGTAGATTTATGAAAGTGATTAAAATTGAAATCAATTTTTTCTTTTTTCCAAAAAAATAAATAAATTCTGATTGTAACCTAATATCCTGTCCAGAAACTTATTAAACGAAAGTGGGAAGCACAAGGCGAAACAATTATCTCTCCGAACATAATTGTATATACTTTAAATTTTGAAAGGGCACGGAAGAACTTTAATAATATCTAAAACATTCTCAATATGGAAATATTAATTTCCGCCGTTATCGCTCGCACCGTGTTCCGTTTTAAAATATTGATCTTCGACGCGCAAGGTTCTCACATTGCTTTGTAAGACGTTCGCTCATTGTTCAAAGACCTTAGAAGCGGGTTATCTAACTTTTAACAGAGACCGATACACTTTAATTACAATTAGCGCAGAAGGACCCGCACCGTATTTTTAAATTGTGTACAATGGAGTTGTTTAAAATGTTCGTGAGTACTTAATTAAAAAGATTGGGTCTCATAAGCATTCGTTTTTGATCAAATTTGAATTATACAGACGTGACATTTTTGTAACACGTGGAAACGTCATTGGTCAATCGATCCCCCTCCCCCGTCGTTTCTTATAAATAGAGCAAACTAAGCGCGACACATTCAGTATCAACGAAGCATCAATGACAGCAACTAGAACTACGAGGTGTCAAAGTAAGCTTTAAAGAAGATGGGCAACGGCCTTCCTTTATTCTTCTACTTCATTTTTAGTTAACTAAAATAAATTTAAATTTCTCTGCTTACTACTATACTTACACATGTATGTGTCATAAGAATGCCAACGAAAAAAAAAGGGAAGAAGATAAAAAGATGTAAGAAATATCTCGCATTTAGAACACGAAGAGGCATGAATTATTTTTGTCTTAAAAGACCCTCCTTACGTCGAGATTTAAAATGCGGCAGGAAACCTCTTTATTTCTATGTAAATAATTCTGAAGATCCGCGCCCAGAGCACGAACGTCTTCCGAGTTCGCCGAATACTTTCTCCTAATGCGACCTCTCATGCGATTGAGAAATGGCAAGTTTTGAGGGAAACAGACGACAGACACATTTTTATTTTGGTCGGCAACGCTCGGGAGCAGCAGCTAAGTATTTTAATACGGTTTCGCGAAATAAAATTTGCATTTTTATTGCGCCGTCATTTGGTAATCAGAGCGGGGATAATTATGTATATGCATGAAGTTGGAAATATGTTTATATTCAGTGCCATGACTGTTAAGTAGATTGCCTTAAAGTGTAAAGCGGAAGTCACTTTAGATTTAGATTGTGTGGGTCGCATTTTTCTACATTTTCCGCTTCAAGTGAAATTAAACATTCTTACTAGACACAAATAAAACCAATTTTCATACGACCACGTAAGAAAAAGTTGCCTTGTACAAGTCTACTTCATGTAAACGTAGATAAAAGCTGGTTTCCTGTTGGGTTTTTTTCTGTTGCGTTTTGTTTCGTTGAAAGCAGGTAGGCGTTCTCTCTCTCTGCCAATAAAATGCCTTCGAAATTAATAAAGATTCATTGTTCCGAGGCAATATGGCAGAGATGTATCACAGAAATCATAATCTGACATGCTTAAATAACAGTTGTTTGTTTGATTTTCTTGGGTACAATTTTAAAATATTTTAGAACCGGGTCTGGATAGTAGCCTATCCAAGTATAATATAAAAGGACGCTTCGGTATCAATCACTATTGTCCTGCCATAAAAATCAATTTAAAAAAGGAATATTAATTATATAATCCATTTTCAACTTAATAATCAAACATCCAAGAATGAAACTCTATTACTAAATACTATGTTGTTTAGTATGGAGGAATTTTAATTGAACAATCCAAATAAATATTATGGGACATGATGGTATCTTGCATAACGAATTCGAAATTATGTGCGCTGTTGAGAATAAGTTCCAGTGTCGACATCCGCCTCGCAATAAATCAGAAGATATGCTGCGAAATCAAACTATTAAACATGTCGGCAGTTTGAACGTTAAACTTAAATATCCAGCATGAATTCGGATTCCATGCAAATTTCTGCAATAAACTGTTGGAGTTGTAGACCGGCGAATTCGCCCCGAATGCCGACGAAAAGGGGGAAATGAAACAGCCAAATTTATTATATTAGATTCATGCATGCGTGTAGTTGAAGTTATTTTGCTGAAAATTACACCGAGTTCCTTACACTTTTATAATCCCGTTTGATAAGTTTCTTAACTCGCTTAATGTTGAAGCGAATGAGAACGGAAGAGAAATTTATATTATTTAATAAACAAGTTTGAATTCGCTTGTGTAAAAGACCTACTGACTCAACTACTTTATGTTCAATTTTAACTGACTTGTATTGCATGTAGATTCATTTTAATACTAAGAGATCGTCATGGTCCGATTACATTTTTTTTGAAATACATAGCAGACAGGTCAATTTCTATGAAGTACATACTGTAAGTGCCTATGTTCTAGCCTCCACTCGAGCGCCTGCCATAACATTTGGTTAGGCAACCATACGTACACATTTACAACGTCCATATATAACTATTTGGGGGAAATTGAACCAGAATCGGCATAGCTATTCTACTTTTAGCGTTTTACAAATTACAACTAATTTCATTTGACGCATTAAAAAAAATAAGTACCATTATCCAAACACGAACATTTTAGCAGAAAGGCTCTTAACTTTGCCTGTTCATTCTTTCTTTTTTTCTTGTTGGCTTTTATGTGGTATGTTGATTACCTAACAGAATGAATTATGAAAGTATTTGATAGTAAACACAGAAATAACAAGAGATTAGAACAGTCTGCTTTAAAAATCCATACATACAGAGTGATAGGAACACGCAATAAATTTACACAGTTGTAGCTAGTGGTCATTGTAGGCACTCCACATCAGATAAGTATTATGTGTGCACAGACAATTTAATTTGTTTAATGTTTAGCTTTGTTAGTACCTAGGGAAAGTTCATATTCCATTTCAACGTCGTAAGTTTTTAAATTACACAAAACTCAATCGGTGACGACGTCGCTATTAACGTAGTGAGAAAATTTATTTCCGGAATTGTGAATGCAGCTGTAAAATCGGAATTCGCAAATGTATTATTGCGTTCAATTCAATCTTGAAATTCAAATTAAAAACAAAAAAAGTTAAAGCCTTGTTGAAACATGATTGCCTACTTCAATCAATTAGATCGGATTGTCTTCGTGAGATAACTATTAAAAATATTCGAATCGTTTCGTTTCAGACTAAAAAAATCAATTTTTTTTTGTTTTTATTAGTTCTTACCATTTTATGGCTAATTTAGTTTAATAAGTAAGAACTCACCATACTGTATGGCTTCTATCTTCTGGTAAACCATCAACTGTCGTCGCATCTGAAATCCGTAAATGAAAATAAGAAAGTAGAAGAAGCACTTGCTCATCGCGAAGAAATAATTATTCTGACAACAAATAGTGGTGGTAAGGATTATTTCGTTCTTCCTCGTTATTTCGTTGTCACCAAAACAAGAAGATGAAAAAAAGAAAAGGAGACAGATATATATAATTAGATGAACGAACAGAGAGACAAGGTAAGGCACAATGAGAAAGTAGCCTTATCCTGTTTCTGGAAACAAAACCAAGTCCTAATATCGTGCTAGTTTTCTTTCTCATGAACAGAACCGTGAGCGAGTTGCCTCCAAATCAAACGGATGAAGAAAGAGGCTAAGATAAATATGGTGATAACACAAACGAACAATCAAGAAACTAAGTAAATAAAAAAACAAGACCTAGATTTGGAGAATACTTGAAGGAAAGGAAGCAAATGTGGTAAAGGGCCATCTTACTTTTGTTTCTTACGAACAGAACTGTCCGCAAGCTATCTTCAAAACACGAAGGCGAAGAAAAGAAAGGAGAAGGAAGACAGATGAAGATAGTAAGATGAACGAACAGAGAGACAAAAAAAAAGGAATACGATGAGGAAGTAGGAGAGAAATATTCGTGTCTTATCCTGATTCTGGAAATAAAACCAAGTCACTTTTGGCATTTAGAACTAAGGATAATAATGGGAAAGGAAGATGAGTTCGTGGATAATAAAGGCCCGGTTCGATCTTGTTACTGATATCGTCTTACTTTCTTTCTCATGAACAGAACCGTCAGCCTTCAAATCATACAGATGATGATAGAAGTGATAACACCAACGACCAATCAAGAAACTAAGTAAATAAAAAAGCAAGAAACTAGATTTGAAGAATACTTAAAGGAAAGGAAGCAAAGGTGGTAAAGGGTCAGTCCCTTGTCTTCACTTTTTACTTTTGTTTCTTACGAATAGAACTATCCGCAAGTTATCTCCAAAATACGAAGGCGAAGAAAAGAAAGAAGAAGGAAGACAGAGGAATAATGGGAAAGAAAGATGAGTTCGTAGATAATAAAGGCCCGGTTCGATCTTGTCACTGATATCGTCTTACTCTCTTTCTCATGAACAGAACCGTCAGCCCTCAAGTCATACGGATGAAGATAGAAGCGATAACACAAACGAACAATCAAGAAACTAAGTAAATAAAAAAACAAGAGACTAGATTTGAAGAATACTTAAAGGAAAGGAAGCAAAGGTGGCAAAGGGTCAGTCCCTTGCCTTCACTTTTTGCTTTTGTTACTTACGAACAGAACTATCCGCAAGCTATCTCCAAAACACGAAGGCGAAGAAAAGAAAGAAAAAGGAAGACAGATGAAGATAGTAAGATGAACGAGCAGAGAGACAAGAAAGAAGGAACACGATGAGGAAGTAGGAGAGAAATATTCGTATCTTATCCTGATTCTGGAAATAAAACCAAGTCAATTTTGGGATTTGGAACATAAGGATAATAATGGGAAAGGAAGATGAGTTCGTGGATAATAAAGGCCCGGTTTGATCTTGTCACTGATATCGTCTTACTCTTTTTCTCATGAACAGAACCGTCAGCCCTCAAATCATGCGGATGAAGATAGAAGCGATAACACAAACGACCAATCAAGAAACTAAGTAAATAAAAAAGCAGGGTACTAGATTTGAAGAATACTTAAAGGAAAGGAGGCAAAGGTGGTAAAGGGTCAGTCCCTTCCCTTCACTTCTTACGAAGATAATTGTTCGCAAGCTGTCTCCAAAACATGAAGGCGAAGAAAAGAAAGGAAAAGGAAGACAGATGAAGATAGTAAGATGAATGAACAGAGAGGTAAGAAAAAGGGAACACGACGAGGAAATATTTAAAGGAAAGAAAACGCAGGCGATAAAGAGCCAGTCCCTTGCCTTCACTTAGTTATTTTCGTTCCTTACGAACAGAACTGTCAGCAAGCTTTCTCCCAATCAAGAAGATGAAGAAAACAGACGACAAAAGAGACAGATAAAGATGGTAAGAAGAAGGAACAGAAAAACAAGAAATAAGCAAGACGATGAGAAAGTAGGAGGAAAATATCCTTGCCTTATCCTGATTCTGAAAATAAAACCGAGTGAATTTGGCATTTGTAACATAAGGATAATAACGGACAAGGATAATGAGCTGATGGAAAATAAAAGACCGATCCGATCTTGTCACCAATATTGTCTTAACTTTGTTTGTCATGAACAGAACCGTCAGCGAGCTGTCTCCAAATCAAATAGATGAAGAAAGAGGCGGAGATAAAGATGGTGATAACACAAACTGACAATCAAGAAACTAAGTAAATAAAAAAGTAAGATACACGGCATGGCGAATACTTAAAGGAAGAAAAAGAGAAGGACGGGGAAGGACTGGGGTCTTAATCTGCTCCTGGAAGCAACTTTCTTGTTAGAAGACTGATCCACAGCCCCGATCATGTTATATTGCCTACGTAAAACCATAAACAAGGTCGATGCCATTACGTTTACTGGCGTTGCTGCCAAGTTTTCAGAAAATATTTTTCTTTATAACTTAAAAACCATTATAATTAGGACACCAAATTTATTAGAAAAAAATTATTGTTTGGATCCAAGCTATCACCATATGAAATTGTTGCAGTCGAGCCCCTAACACCCTGTATAAAAACACTGAGCACTGCAAACTTAGAAATCAATTGATATCGTAAATAAAACCGATTCTGGTCCTTAATACGCGTGTATATATCTACAATTTCGTTACAACAAATTATTTTTGTGCAATTCCGAAATATTCAGCGCAGATATACACTATACGTTAGCTCAAATTATCTTCATACGGCGCAGTTCACACACGGAAGAGCATTTTATTTTCGCTGACTATATCGTAACACCGCATGAATATCGAAGGAGGCGACTACGTGGGTAGATTTCTCGAAAAATTCAACCCTGATGGTTCTCAACTTATGAGATCTCCTTATCTGAAATCAAGTTTACGTAACATTTGTGCCACACTACGTTTCCAGCAGCAGAAATGTTTAGCCCACACTCGACGGGAATAACACTGTTCATAATTTCGAGGGGGAAACGTGAAATATCATAACCAATCACTTTGTTGTTGTTCAGCTGAACTAGTTGTGTAGCATTCTCTTCCTCTTCGTTTTGTTTTTGGATTCGCTGTGAGATAAAACAAAATAATTTTCATTTTATTTTTATATTCCTGATGAATTCTAATTCTCGTGATCATAGAAAAAGGTAAAATAAAAGGATTCGCGAAATACTTAATAAAATCGCCCGTGCAAATCTCACTTTACGGTGAGTGATTTATTCGTTGAATTATTTTATAGCTGCTCGATATGACATCACACCGCACAAATTTTCATTATTTCACTTTACAGGCTTTAATTTGTTTGGCAAATAGCCGCCATTAATTTCCGTAATGTGAGGGTATTTGGAGCTAATGCTTCTTTTTTAATTTTAATGAAAAATTACCGTCTTAACTCTTGTACTTATTTCTCTGTTTTAATCATGACTGCATTACTTCAACTCTACGAAATAATCTAATGCTTCAAGTCACCGAATTTATGAATTTCGAAACGACCCAAAATAATAAGATGCAGGAAAAAGGACTCTTACGTTTACATATAATCT
Organism: Serrognathus titanus; assembly: GCA_039766575.1. Classification (NCBI taxonomy): domain Eukaryota; kingdom Metazoa; phylum Arthropoda; class Insecta; order Coleoptera; family Lucanidae; genus Serrognathus; species Serrognathus titanus. The sequence continues at coordinate 14,053,243 of CM077911.1, read as the reverse complement.
TTTGGGGATTAGATAAGTTAATTGCATTCGTATAATATTAGAGATATCTGTTACACGATACAGAGAAATTCCCGATGAAAGTTCCAAGCATAGGTATTACATTCCCGGCGAGTATGAGATAATTATGTACAGAATATATTAGTATTAATTAAGGTCTGCTTGATATTATGGGTCAATTATTCCTGTCTAGTTGGAAGTTTAAGCTAAATGTTTTCCTAGTGCTCGAGTTTATGTTTACATATCTTCCATTATTCATACCAGCGGCCAAGGTAATTGCTCCTTATATGTTTGCATATCAAGTTAATAGTTAAATTATTAAGGTCGGCTCCGGCGCACACGTCTCGCTTCAAACAAATTAGGCAAGCGCTAACTTGTCATCGATAGCAAATATGAAATTCGGCAAATTAGTCTCGTACGAGGGGCGTTCCAAAATTCGTCCACCTCCAAAAAGAGAGGTGCAAGAAATAAAAACAATAGCCTTTTCACTTTCTAGTTTTGAAACCCCCTAGAATAAAATTATTTTGGTGGGTCACCACCTTTAGTTTATCTGACAGGGCGCGTCAAATTTCTGTCCCTGAAATAGTTGCAGTGTTGCACTTGCTCGTTTATTACCTTCGAAAGAAAATGTTTATTATAAAACAGGTCGACTAACATAAAAACTAAAGTTACTAATAAAACTGACACTGTGCCTCCAAGTCAAGTTAAATGTCAATCAAATATATTGATCATAGTCATCAGTGCTGCCTTTGTTTCTTTGTCGCTTACAAAGCGGTGCCTTCAAACAATTTTTTTCTAGACTCGGAACAAGAATGAATTCAAGGAGCTAGGCTAGGAGGTGGGGAATTCTAGCTCACTTCCTTATGGAGTTTTTACGTAGACGTATGTATGGTTCACTGTACTGACTTTTGCTAGGCGATGACTATTCGAAAACTGCTCTCTGTTTGTTACTACCAGCGCCCAACGCAAGTCACAATAGGCAACCACACATACATGCCTGTTTGATACGTCCATGTAAAAACTCCACAAGGAAGTGAGCCAGAACCTCCATAATACGTCTATTAACGAGTCCTTGCTCTTTTCTTAGACATGAACAGAGGAGAATCGCCTTGAAGGAGTCGTACGTCTAATACAAGCTTCCTTTTAGAAGTCTTTCAAAGGAAGCTAGACCAAGAAGCTGCAGGGTAGGCAGTTGAGGTAGTGACGTCAACATTCTCCGCCTTTTCTTGGTCATGAACAGAGAAGCGTCGCATCGTCAGAAAGGAGTAGTATAATGAGCGTTCTTCGCCGTCCGTTTTCAAAAGTTCACACTACGTTCGCCTTTTGGTTCACGAGGACCTTCGAAGGAAGCTAATCCAAAATTCTAGGGTAAGCAGCTCCTCAGACTTTACTTGTGAGAACCCGCACATTTGATTGAGTCTTCCTCGCCATAAAAAATCGAGGTTTTTTTGCACCTTTAAGGCAAAGGCGCACTGCAGGAGGCAAAATAGGAGGTTGGAGACTAGATGGAAGAGGATGGACCGCACTACAGATTTACGTCCAGTCGAAGTAAAATCAAATCCTTGCATCGACAAGAGTCTTAAGGAAAATGTTACTTTGTAACACTTCAACAAAGGTCGATTTAGTTATTACATCCAGGAAACCTTGGCTACATGATTACTAACGAATTTCTAGTGACTTCAGTAGTTAATTTAAGACCTTTTAATTTATGTAAATCAAAAGCAGAGTCTTGGCACAAGGTATCAGGTAACCAAAAAAGTTCGTGCGGTTTCCTTTTTTATATAGATTGCTATGAATATTTCTTAAGTTGTTTATCGATAGCACTTGTTTATATATTGTCACCTATTTCAGTATTAATCCGTCTTTCACTTAATGCATACAAATTTGACGACAATTGTTTAATTCATGTTTTAAAATAATTTAAAATGGCAACGAATAAGACTTTAATTCGAGGTTGTTTACTCTATGAGTACAAACTCAGCACTAAAGCTGCTGAGGCGGCACGAAAAATATGTATTGCATTCGGAGATGATGCTGTAAGTGATCGAACAGCACAGAAGTGGTTCAAGAAATTTTCTTCGGGAAATTTCAGCTTGACCGATGAAGCACGCTCTGGGAGACCGAAGATCATTAACAACGAGGATATTAAACACGTTGTGGAGGCAAATTCCAGTACAACGTGCTTAGAATTAGCAGAAAGGTTCAATGTGAGCGATGAAACCATTCGTTTGCACCTTCACCAGCTAGGAAAGTCGTGGAAGTTAAGCAAATGGGTCCCACATGAATTGTCAACTGATAACAAATCAAGTCGTCTTACCATTTGTTTGGCAAATCTTTCACACAATGAAAATGAACCTTATCTTGATCGGTTGTTAACTTGCGACGAAAAGTGGATACTGTACTCCAATTCTAAGCGTTCTTACCATTGGTTGTCGCCAACTGACCCGATACCACACACTCCAAAGGCTTCCTTGCACCCGAAAAAGATTTTATTGTGTGTTTGGTGGACAGCAGCCGGAATTGTTCATTATGAATTTTTGGAAACAGGCCAAACCATCACTGCGAACATCTTCAGAGAGTACAAGCAGCACTCATCCAGAAGCAGCCTTCTTTGATCAATCGAAAGAAAGTGCTATTCTTACAGGACAACGCTAGACCTCATACCGCAAAAGTGACCCGGGAAAAAATTTCTGAACTTGGCTGGGAAACGTTACCTCACCCTCCTTATTCGCCTGACATTTCGCCAAGTGATTATCACCTTTTCTTGTCTCTTGACAATTATATGAGGCATAAGCAGTTTAAAACCCGAGTTAATGTAATAAATGCAGTCCATCAATTTTTTGATTCAAAATCCGTGGATTTCTATAATACCGGAATACAAAAATTGGTGTCACGTTGGCAAAAGGTCATTGAGTGTGATGGTAATTACTTCGATGAATAATAGTGTCTTACTGGTTTGTAATAAATTTTTATATTTTACCATCAAAAACCGCACGAACTTATTTGGTTACCTGATATATATTTTATTTTTTACATAAAGTAACGACCGGTTTCGCCGATTTATGCCATTTTCAAGTTATACCGTTTTCAAGTTATACAATCACCAGAAATTCGCAACGCGACGAATAATTTCGAAGATATTTTACTAAATGTCCAAACTGACCTAATATATTCAACCTTCTTCTAAGATTGTAATTGAAAAAGCCCTTTCAGATAAACAGCACGTATATATACAGCCTGTTTCAAAGTAAGTTGGCACCATTTCATATTTTTGGAACTGCAGAGTCTAATCTGTAGATCGCCCTTCTTTTTGAAAACCACACTTATCAAGCTTTTTTCGATTTTATAGACTCCTGGCTAGACGGAAGAATTATCAAATAAGTCTAATCAGGTGGATACAGGCTAGGATGGATCCTTGGATGGTTGGGTGGAGGTAGTAAGTGTGGTTCTCTCTAAATATATTGAAAACAAATTATCTGGATTGTCGCCAGCGTGTATCCACCCTCAGCTTTCTAGCCGACCATCATGCAGCTTTAGAGTTTTCTTTTGTAGTTTTTGGATGTCGTCTTTTTATTACTGATCCCAAAGAATCACCACGAGAGGGTTCAAGTCACGAGCTCATAAAAATGGCCATAATCTCTCTTATAGATTTTTTCATTCGAAACTTTCATGGGACGCAGGAGGTTTTATGCTTCCACCGTATAAACCTCTTTTTGGAATTAAGTTCATTACTTTATGATTCATTTCGTAGTCGTGAAGGAATGGTACAACTAATGTGAGCTTTCCACGCCTTTGCTTCTTGTTAGGCTCTTATAATACGGTCATTGGTTGGCAGAACTTTCTCCTGTTACACGTGTCATGAACCCCAAATTAAAGTTCCTTCCATATTCCATAAGAGAATCATCATATCAGTAAAGGATCTTCCATAAGAGGAACATGAGAGGAAATCTGAGTTGCAGCAGATTTTAATTAATTTTAAGTTTTAATTAATTTTCAAAAACCCATGCCACCTTCTACCTATTGATATGAACCTCAAGGTCTATGCATTACATTATTCTCCTTTAGATTTTTTGAATATCCACTTTATAACGGTTCAAGGTTCAATCCATAACCTTTCCAGCAGTTTTTTAGGACTTTAAAGAATGTCTTGTGTTCCCAACTGCATAGTTTTCATTTTGGATTTTCCGTCACCAAATGAACAAGAAAGTCGAGTCCTAACCCAGTAGCTTCAAGTTTGGTACTTAAATGGTCTGCTGCCTTTGTTTATTGGAATTATTTTTATTTTTTTTTGTCCTCCGAAGAACAATCAGCCCTTAAATTAGTTGACATCTCGAAACTTGCTTGTAACGGCTTGTAAAGTTTGGAAATCGTGTTAAGTTACTGTGTGGATTTGATCACGTGTCCGCCCTTTACTATACGAAAAAGAAGCTGAATCCTTACCCAGTAAAGTGAAGAAATAGTTTCCTGTACAGAAATTTGTTTATTTCAAATAGAAAAGCAATTATAGTTGTGGTCGCAAACCGATCGACACTGCGTCAATGCGCCAGACCTTCAAGCACCGAATGACACCTGCATCCGTTCCATGGAAAAAGTGTGCCATTAAGTTGCATCTTAAACTAGTCGAAACTTGCACACTTTTTTGGAACTAATCGATATCATAAACCCAGTATTTCTAGCAATTGGAAAAAGGGATATTAGAAAAAGATCACGAATTAACTGAGTATAAAGTGCTTAGATTTGAACTGTACTGTGATGGATAAATAATTGAACGCTCTCTTAAAGATAGATACTTACGTAAGATTAAGTAAACTCAGAATTATTTAGTATTTGCTGAAATGATTTATTTCAATTAGTTTCATGGATTTTATTTTATTTTTTGCTACAGTGATGGTTTCGTATGCATAGGAGTTTTTAGAAATATGCATAATACAAAAGGTCCACGATTAAAACGTTTCTGCTCCACGCTTTTATGAACAGTTTAAAACAAACGAGAACATTTTAAACAGTGTAATTCGAGTTGGCCGCTTTAATTATATCCGTTCGCGTAGAAACAATGCGAAAACTATTCCTGAAAACAAGCATATTTGACAACGCAAAACAGCGATTTCTGAGAGGCATATGGAATTAAGTCGTAAACAATGTAAGCAATCTCGCGTCAAACGTGTGTAAACATATACGACGTATTTATTAAGTAAGTATTCGGAATATGCACAGAACATTATTCTTCCCGGTTTCAATTAAGGACCTGAATTTCCACTATTGAATTTACAAGTTCTCTTCCTCAAGTAGGTACGTTTCCTTGTCAACTCTCTAACCAAAACTTCATGTATTAAACACGGAAAGCGTTTCATTAAAACTAGTCGGAAACTGTAGCGCAATCGATAATCCCGAATGTAATTAGCATGTACAACAGCGACTCCTTTATTCGACACGGTTTTATTACTTGCACGCAATTAAAAATCACTTTATTTTCCTTTCAACGCGTGATTTTATTATTATTATTATTACGAAATTTGGAATTCCATTTATATATTAAAGGTTTGGAAAACGGAATTACGTCGCACGATTTGCCCGCTATTGATGAAATTAATTAGCGAAGTTTCAAAGACCTTTGTGTATATTTTTTAATTGAGACACGAACGCCGAAAAAGGAATTAAAACGTTTCCATTTGGCGTTTCAATAGGACGAATTAATTAGTTTCTTTCTCCGCGTTTTTTTTTCCTTTCTCCTCCTCTTTCGTTGTTGGTGCAAACTGGAATTCGCAGGCTCGCCCAAGAAGAAGGAAAACGCGCCGAGTTATAAATAGCAAACTTTTTTCAAGTGCTTGGCGACTAAAATGAGGATCAAAGCATAGAAGTCATTTACAAATGGCGCTATTTATCAGTTCTTCTGGCTTCTATCGTCTTCCTCTTCCCACCGCACCAGTGAATAAATTGCACGAAAGAACGCTTAATGCAGATCGATTCGGCCGTTTAAATTTTAAATGAACTTTTGACGGTGCAATTAAAAATGCATGCGGAGTAGTTTCATAATTTCTAACTATAAATTGTTACTAAATAAATAAATAAATAAAGTTGCGAACTTATTAAGGTGCACGACTTTCTACGAGCCTAGGATTCGGTTTTGAAAAGCTCTGTAGAAAAGCTCCTATGTTATTATGAGATCTTACTTTCAACGTCTACAGTTATTCTTTGGCAATAAAAGGGAAAGGGATAGCAACAATGGAAAGGCAAAGAATCTAATAGAGAAGAGAGACTCAAATAATAAATTTAAGGCGAGTTTTCCTAAGTTGTTCTCCATCCCTTCCGGATCTAAAAGATGTTTGTTCTATTTTTTTCTCTTTCCACCCCAATACCAAGTTAAGCAGGAAGTAGAATACCCTTTGTATAATCTCAAGTCTATTACTACCATTTCCAATTCATTCGATAAATGTCATAAACCAGTGTGAGATTCGATTAGTACGAAATTTGATGTATTCGAAGCTCCCGTAATTTCGATTCAAGTTAATGCGTAAGTGGCGGCGCGGCGCGTCGCTGCAAGCGCAAAAACAAAATATCCGACCTCCTAACTCTATACAACTTCGACGGTTGAACTTGGAGTTCGAAACTTGCCCCCTTTTCGTATTATTTGTCTTAAATATGCCTGAATTTCAATTACTTCCATTTAATTTCTGGCGGGATTGTTTTTATCTATTTAGTTTTAACTGTGCGACGATGTCAGAGGGCGAGAGGTAGACAGAGAGAGAGAACTTATCACCAGACAAAACGAAAAGTTGCGTCAAGTTTTATATAAGTTTCCGAGTCTGAGGGGCATTTGCCGCTGCTAATTTCTGAAAGAAGGTGACTTTTTCGTCCTTTTTTGCGCGCGCGTTTACAGCCCGCTGCAGATAGCGTTTTAATTCGAACCTGTCAAATTAATAATCACTTCTATGCTATTCTACTAATTGGAAATCCATAAGTTTCATATTCTGTTTTAATGACGTTACGCAGTTAAACAAATTACCATTATTGCACGTGAAACAAAAGCCGTTATGTAATATCGGGTTGAAAATACAAACATTTAATTTAATTCTACGTTACATACAACTATAATAACCTGAATGATGTTATGAGCGATGCAACTTCATTTACATATGTGGTAATTTATGAGATTGTTTTAATTTTGGATTTTGGATTTTATTGCGATGTGGCGGATTTATGTAACATCCAAAAAAATGTCGTGCTTTTCAAACTTGATAACAAAATCGCCAAAGAGTCACTGCTAATGATATGACACGATGGCAGTAATAGCTTCTAGAAACTACGAAGTTTCATTTAAAACAAAAATTCCCCTTGTATAATAAATAAATTGCTTTACCATTGAATAATGGAATTCCTTATGGTTCATCGAATGGTGAAAACGGTTTTGATCTATCTGCCTTCGTTCTCGAGATATAGCAATTTTTCTCGAAAATATGGTGGATACGCCGCGTATTCTAGGAGAAAACTCTCGATATCTCGACAACAGTTAGAGTTAGAGACCTGCGCGAGCCACCGTTAGATTCGTCACTTCAGAATCTATAAAGCGGCTCAAACCAGAAGTGAATATCTCGATTTTTTCTTGAGTTATTGCTTTGAGAAATGTGCATAATTTTGAAAATTACGTTTTCTAGGAGAAAATTACGTTTTCTAGGAGAAAACTCTCGATATCTCGACAACGGTTAGAGATAGAGACTTGCGCGAGCCACCGTTAGATTTGTCTCTTCAAAATCTATAAAGCGACTCAAACCAGAAGTGAATATCTAGATTCGTCCTTGAATTATTGCTTTAAGAATAGTGCAAAATTACGTTTTCTAGGAGAAAACTCTCGATATTTCGACTATCGTGTCATAGTTATAACCAGTGCGAAGTAAGATGTACACATGATGAGTGGAAGGAAGTAGTAGGGTGGATGGTCACTCACCTGTGACCAGTTGCGATGTTGAATGCAGTTTTTATGTCTTTAAAGATATTTTACAATCAAAACGGACGAGATTTATAGAGGAAAATTTAGAAAAATATGTAATTGTAAATGCGCGTGATAATAATAATCGTTCCTCCACTGTACGATAATTAGAAGACATTGCAGGTGCGAAGGATTTAAAATGATTGACACAAATGCAACGTACCTTCATTCAATGACATTCTTAAATTGCGTTAAATGAAGGGCAATTCAGTTAACGCCAATACGGAGACGTTTTAGAAAGATCCATCGTTAGATGAGTTCAACCACAAATTCAAAAATCGAAAGGGAAATAAAGGAAATGGATCAAAGAACCCAACCTGGAGACTATGTAGTCTCGTTACTTGAATTATGATAAAAAAAAAATTGCTTCATCTTTTGATTGTAAAATCAATTATGGCGATTTCCCTAAATTGTTTTTCTTCACTTTTGTTGCTTTGGACTATGCCAAAGGCGGTTCTAGCTCGAAATCCCATAAGAGATAACATAAGGGTCTAGCAACGTAGCTCTACCGCATAATAGCCCAAAATTCCAAAAGAAGGTTTTAATCACAGTCATTACGAAATCCTTTCAACTCAAAATATAGAGTTTTAAATGAAACAGAAGGAGCAATCCAGTTGACTCCGATGCGACTAAAATGATGGGAGATATTTTAGAAAGGTCCATTCCAGATGATTGCAATCACAAGTCGAAAACTCGAAGGCGGAATAAACGAAGAAAGTGATGGTCTCATCCAAGAAGACTTTGTAGTAGCACAGCTACGCCGGTTCTAGCCCAAAACCTCAGAAGTCCTAAAGCCAGTCATTACGACCTCCATTTAATTCCCAATACGGAATTTAGATGACACAAAACGAATAACGAGCATTCCAGTTAACGCCGATGTGGGAGGCACTTTAGAATGGTCCTTCATAGATGACTGCAAACACAATTCGAAAAATCGAAAATTCGAGGGCGCAATAAAGGAAGTTTGGCAGAATCTAGTTGGCGTTAATGTAACGAAAGAGATGGGATACATCCTAGAAAACTTTGTATTAGTATAATCATGTCGGTTCTAGCTCAAAATTCCATGAGAAGTACCATAGAATTGGCCTCAGTCATTACGAACTCCGTTTAACCTCCCATTTTAGAGGAATCAGCTTCATCGTGGAACGAGTTGAGTCATGGAAAAAAGCTTCTATTAGATTTCGCTGGGCTTCCATATGGTTACCGTACAGCCCCCAATTTCGTTTTTGTTCCACTCGCATCAAGTCCCCCCTGCGTTATGATAGTGGACGCGCTTCTTTTTCTAACGTGATGGGGGACTTCGGAAATTTCGCGACGGAGCTTCGGACAACCCTTGTGCCAGCGTGCGCCATCTGGTGAGTTCGAAAGTGGGAGCGAAGGACGAAAACAGAGAAACTTTTATTTATTTAATATAGGTACTCAGCTAGCGCATGAAGAATGTTCGGTAGTAAGTAACGACGAGTTGGTCAACAGGTAATTGATGCAAGGGTGGGTCAAGGTACACTGGCGTTGCAGGGAAAGATAACCTAATTTCGATTACCTGTTTTTGGTACAACTATTAGAGCGTACAACTATTAGAGGGAAGCTCCGGAGGTTGTTTTGCACTTTTTGTTTTTTTAAAAAATTACTTTTTAATAAATTACAAACGTTATTCCATTTGAAAATTATTTTTTATCTTCTGTATCTGCAAATAAAAATGACTCATAATTTAACAGGCTCCAAAAATTACGCTTCTCGCCAAAAAAGGGAGTCATTACGCAGAAGCAAACTCAGCGTCTTCGATTCCCTAAAATGGATTATTTTTATTTGCGGTCCGCACCTTGACTCCGAACCACCCCTCTTGTTAATAACAATTGAAAACCCTCATAAAAGACGATAAACTGTTTTTGTAATTCTATTTTGTCTGAGCAACAAGACTCCAGGGCAGGCACGTGCTGCAACACGCAAATACTGTTACTCGAAAATAGCTGTAGGTAAAAGAGAGGCGAGAAAAGTTAGCACCTATTGCAAATCTTATTCGGACAAACCTTTTTTATGTTTGGAATGCTTTAAATTAAAACTAATTCACTTGGCCACTCAATTGGGTGAACATCAACAAATTCGTGGAGATGTCCAAGTCCACCCACCTGGGCGGACAGGTTTAAGTATTTCAAAAATTTCACCTTTATACAGGATGATTCTTGAATAGACCGACAAAAAATGCTGACGAAAGAAGAGACTTCCCAGAAGAACATGAACAAAATTCTAAAGAACAATTCATAATTCATTAAAAATGTATCTGAAGTGCACATTACGTCCATATATAAGATGAAAGCCAAAAATAAATGTTGCAGCGTATAAGTGCATTAACTACTATGAGATTAATTACGTTTGCAAAGGTATACAAAAGTGAAGCGAACAATTGACGACAGGTAATTCCGCCGCTTTAAAAAATAACCCACCGAACGTACGTTTTGAATTTTATTAGCTATACACAAATTTGTTTTAATAATTTTGTCCTTTTAATAATAAAATTCGTGTTTTATTTGCAAAACTAACAGAAGTATAACACCGCACAACCAAATTGATCGTTTCAGCTGTTGTACGAGCTGCTTATGCTGATTTTGAATAAACAGAAGGCGCTGAATCCAAAAACATCCTCAGTTTGTCGCTGTCAGCTCGAATTAAGGAGACTATTTAAACATCACCTACATTTCAATAAGTGAGTTTCTGTCAGTCTAGCGATATGGCGTCGACTCGGAGAAGGCAAGTGAATAATCCGGAATGTTTTTGTTTCATTTGTAGTGAATACGTGTTTAAAGGAAACCGTCTCAAGATATCGCAGTTTGTAAAAGGAACTTATTTTGAGTTCTTTGGATTTCCCCTGGAGACACAAAACAAGACCTGGTGTCCTAATTTAATATGTAAAATTTGTGTTGAATTTTTGCGCTTATGGGCAACTAAAAAAGATTTTTTAAATTCCTTACGCCGATGATATGGCGTGAACCGTCTAACCACCATGACAATTGCTATTTTTGTGTTGCGAATGTTAGTGGTATTAATCGGAAAAATCGTTCACAGTGGACCTACCCTAACGCACCATCAGTATCAAGACCAGCTCTAAATGTACATAAAGATTCCGTACCTCTACCATCAACTCCCAAGAGACTGGAACTCGAAGATTGTAGTCAGGACATAGAGTTACTTGAAAATGAAGACTGTGACTTCGATTCGGAAGATTTTCTAAATTCACCAAAACCATTCAACCAAAACGAGCTTAATGACCTTAATCTGTCAAAAAGTGCGTCTGAATTACTAGCTTCACGATTGAAACAGAAAAATCTGCTGACAAGTGCCACAAAAGTTTCATTTTTCGGCACTAGAGAAAAAGATTTACTTCCTTTTTTTTCTGAAGAGGATGATTTCCTATTTTGCAGTGATATTCGAGGTCTGATGACTGCGGGTTTAGGAGATCCTAACGACTGGCGCCTTTTTATAGATTCTTTCAAGCGCAGTTTTAAATGTGTTCTTCTAAATAAAGGTAATAAGCATGGTTCTTTGCCCATTAGGCATTCCACCAAAGTGAAGGAACAATATCCTACTATATCCTTGGTCCTGAATTAAGTACGAAGAATATAAATGGTTGATATGTGTTGACTTGAAAATTGTCAACTTACTTTTGGGTTAACAAAGTGAATGCACAAACTATCCCTGTTTTATAAGCTTATGGGATAGTAGGGCTAAGAATGAACATTGGACTAGGAAAGACTGGCCTGTAAGAGAAGCTTTGATTCCTCTTAAGCATAATGTCACTAATGTTCCGTTGCTAGCAAGAGATCGCATTATATTTCCTCCCCTCCATATCAAGTTAGGATTAATGAAACAATATGTCAAGGATTTGAATAAAAATGTGGAATGTTTCAAATATATTTCAAGGAAATTTCCAAATTTAAGTTCTGAGAAGCTGAAAGCTGGTATCTTTGATGGTCCACAGATCAAGAAGCTTTTAAAAAATTCGAATTTTACAATTTCTAGGAACAATGTTGAGAAAAACGCTTGGAATTCCTTTGCTTCGGTGATCAATAACTTTCTCGGAAATAATAAGGGGGAAAACTATTCCCAGCTGGTTGAAGACATGTTAACTAACCACCAACAGCTTGGTTGCAATATGAGCATCAAGGTTCACTTACTCCGTAGCCATTTAGGCCGTTTTCCTGAAAATTTAGGTGATTTAAGCAAGGAATAGGGAGAAAGGTTCCACCAGGACATTCGGACTATGGCAGAACGCTACAAGGACGTTGATGATGACTGACTGTTGTTGGAATCTTCAAAGGAGTTTTCAAAAGACTGTTTATGTTCGCCAATCTTATAAAAGAAAGTTTTTATCTTTTTAAATTTACTCAGTAAAATGTTAAATTTCAAAATCTTTAATTTTTTGATAAAACTATCTTTGCTCGATATTTCAAAAACTAGAGCTGTTGCAATAAAACTGATTATAGTTCGTCAATGCGAGCCAATACTTGATTCAAAATCATGAATAATATTGGATGCAATAGAAATGCTGTTGTACGATCTTTTAATATTAAGAGTACGCCATGTTAGGGTGACATTTTTGTTGGTAACTCCAAGTGGATACGTTCCATTTTAATTTGATGGCTATATTTTTGAAAACTGAGGCCGAAAAACATTGACGATTTTTAGCATTTTAACCTAGTATTAAAAGATCACAAATAATTATTTGTTTTAATGTTATTATTTTACTTTCACGCCATCGTGAAGTATAAGAAGCAATATGGGACCGAGGTTAAAATGTCAATATTTCAAATTTGTCACATATTCAGTTCTATCAACATACATACAAAATAAAATATCAAAAGATCGTAAATGCATTTTATGTATTAAATATGATAATAAAATCCGACGTCCGACTGAATAAATACCAAACTGATGCATTAAACAAATTGAAAGAGTTAGGAATATGCCATAAAGTTTTATATTACTATTGTGGTCACCAGAAGATAATAAAATCAATATGCCTTATTTATTTTACTTGTTAAAGCAGATGTTCAAAGTGAAGGCTGTTGTTACCAATGCAAATGCTTTCACATATTTTTTCACAAAACGAAACTAGTATTAGATGGTCGTTCCTGTCATAAGCTTCAGTTTAAATTCAATCTTTGAAACCTGTACGAATCTGCTTAATAATTTTTTAACAAGTGGAATCCTTCAAGAGCAGGGCCACTAGGCGATCTGAATTGTGGAGATTTTGCTTGGTATATCATAAAATTTATAAACACCTTACGTCACGTTAACATCGACAAGGACGTTTTTGAATCCACTCGTTTTTATAATACGGTTATAAAACTTTCTGGAAAATAAAATACATAAAATTTTCTGACATTTTCCCCAAGTTCTGCCTGTCAACATTTTTTCTTTGTCGATTATAGCTCGGGTTCACCAAATTGGATGGAATATTAACCAACTTGATAATTCATCTCGCCTTCCTGCGTTTCTTAAATTCGACAAATCAGATTAAACGGAAATATACATACATACATAAAATATAATTCGCAATTATATTTTGATGGCAACCAAAGAGGAAAAAGCGGCGAGAGAATTTAAAATTCCCCATGAATAATAAAAGTCGAATTTGTTTCGGGTAACGTGATATTAATAAAAGAATCTGTGTAATCAGAATCGATATCTATTCCGCAAAATCGAACGGTATATTTGAAAATTCCGGCGTTGTTCCACTTGAGAGACGCCTTTAGCATCCAGGAGTAATTTCCCTTGGATGAATAAAACGTGACACAGGTTTAGCGTCGACGCAATAATCGCACAAGGATTATTAGATCTCTGGGGCTTCAATCGAATCTGAATGTGGTTCCAATCACGGCAACATTTCGCAGAACAAACCCCGCGTGTGGTCTTCTTCCACATCCAATATAAAATTACCGCTTCGATTGAAATACTCCTACTTGTTTATCGTTTATTTGAAAGTAGAAGTTTTTTAAATTAATAAATCCCTAATTAGATATGTAATTGGGGAGGGTTGTAAGCTAATTGGTGCATCTTCCCTTTTTTATTCGCGAATGCATTGTGTGCAGATTAAAAAAGCTGAAACGCCTTTCTTTGTTTCCTCTTATTCGTTTGTTGATTATTTCTCTCGCCGCCCTTTTCGCCGCATACAACGGCGGAATTCCTTTTTCTTTTCTCTTTTATATTCTACAAAGCAAGTTTAAAACGCTTGCAATAAAAAAAATTAAAGTCATCATTAACGTACTTTACATTACAATTTTGCGTGTTTTATTTAGTGAAGTACACAGGTCGTCACCTCAAAAGGAAAAATGGATTTAAGCTGGAAGAGTCTGAGAAGATTCAAAGATGCAGCAACTTTTGCTTCAGCAACAATTGAAAAAGAGATTCACAATTAAAACGAATTGTTCAAAAAATAAATAACCAAATTGATGAAATTGTTTAATAAATCATACTCTTTACAGCATAATTTGACAATGTTAAGTAGCAAAATGTAAAAAAGGGTGATTTCAATTTCGTTGCTTGCATTCCCCCCTTTTTTTAGATTTACAATTCTAATCGAAATTTGATGGAGACGGAGAAATGTGGAACACCTGGATCATATTATCGTTTTTAATTTGGGACTGTCACGTTTATTGCGGAAATAACCGCGCAAATTACGACATAAAAAAAATTATAATTGAAGTTTTTATTGCCGCCAGAATATAAAATGCTCCACCCATTTATTAACTCAATAATAAACGCGTATTTCAGTATTTTAAATTTAGGTTTAGTCGATCATTTTTATTTCTTTCTATTTCACAACTAATACGGCTAATTAAGATCGATCAAAAAATATCGATTTGCTTGCACAACTCACTTTTCACGTGCTGTATCGAAATGTAATAATTTATTTTGCAATTGGACCTCACTTTATTTCGCTATTTTACGTTTGATGTTGAATTTTAATATTCGCTCGGTGGTTGCGGTACAAAATAAGCAGAAATATGATGTGCGCTTTTTACAGTGGAAAAAATAGTCCGCTAATTACAACTACTGACTGCGTTAACGTTACAATTAATGTAGCAATACTTTTTTTGCACATTTATCCGTGTACAGCACGAGCACGAGCTCTTCAACAGCTCTTTAATTACAGAATCATCTATGATGATTTTTCGGTAACCTCAACGTTTCAACATAAATTGAATTATGTTTCAATTTACTTTTGTATCATCTTGAATCTTTGAACTTCCAATTGCATGGGCTTCCAGATTAGAAACGATAATATTCTCATTACTTTTAAGATAAACCGAAACTAAAAGCAATAACCCCTAAAGACTGACAATTGTCAGGAAAATAGAATTTATTCCATTTCCAAATCGTATTTGCAGCTCAAACATTTATTCTACTAAATACTTAATGTAAAAATTGAACCAAACCTTGTACAAGAAATATCATATAATTATTATTATTAACGCGTGTTTTTCTTTCTATTTACAAATACATCACTGCCCGTAATCTTTTCATTACAGTAAACCGAAGAATCGATATAGTACGCGAGCACAGCCTAAAATAGCTTTCACAAATTACATTATTAAATATCTATCATCTACCGAGGCAGCGTTAGCCCGGCTCTGACTTAAAAATGAAGATTGCCGGAGTTCTGTTCATTAAACTTTGTTTAATTTCTGCATTAATAAATTACGGCGTGCAGTATATGCAGGCGACGACGTGTGGATGAACTAATACAAGTAATCGAAGTTGGCGTTATGCAGTTCGGAAACTGCAAGTTTTATGGCCGTTTTACAACTTCTTGCTTTTGCAAATTATCCTAATAGATTGAACGATGACGCAAATGTAAGGTCCAAGCACGAAAAGTTTCTGACGCCTTGGAACTTTCCTGATTTATTAATTCGAGTGAAACATAATAGTTTCGTGTAATTTTAAATTTGTAGCGCCCACCCTGTATATCATAAATTAGGCTGACAATAAGACGATTTTGTAATATTAGATCTAATAACAATATTTATCCACTTCACATAGGTGAATTAATTCTCTCTGAATAGTAGCAAAAAAATTAAAATGCGGAAACGTTTATACGAGGGTAAAGCTGAATTTATTGAGAATAAGAAAATCTAGTAGACCGTGAAAAGCAAAACGTGCAGTGTTGTTTAGAGCAACTCTTTATCTGTCATTTGAGGTTTAGTTGTTGAAGTTCCGATCGTTAGAACCCAAGTTACTAATTTTTAAAGTGATATTACAAATAAAAAAATGGAATTAACCCAGACAGCATTCTCGAATCATGATTTATTATGATTCTAAAAAAGGTTTAAGCGCTTATGAGTGCAAAAAGTTTTTAGTGAACAAGCAACTTTCTTGGCTACAATTTACCGATGGTGTAAGGAATTTGAACGCGAAAAGAATTCTGTTCAGCACCAAAAAGGAGCAGGGCGTCCTCCTACGGCTATTACCCACAAAAACATTGCTGCTGTTAAAAAATTAATTGAAGAGGACCATAAAGCCACTTATGCAGTAATAGAGCATCAACTCAAGATTAGATCCTCAGCTGTTAGAACAATCATACACGATCACCTGCATTTAAAAAAAGTGGTTAGTCGTTTTGTGCCGCATCACCTTTCTGACTTCCAAAAAGCAGAGCGTGTAAGAATTTGCCATGGAACTTTAAATTTCTTAAATAATGGTGGACTCCAATTTTTTTCCAAAATAGTGACAGGTGACGCAACTTACATTCCCTTTTGCGACGTACCCACTCCCCAAGAGAGTCGTGTATGGATTCACGAAGATGAGGAAACTCCAACAATGACCAAAAAGCAGCGAGCTATGGAAAGAGTTATGTATGTATGTATTAGAAGTACGGGCTTAGTAAAGGCAATTAAGCTAGATGGACAAAAAACAGTTACGGCTAAATGGTGCACTGAAAAATGTTTGCCTGAAGTGTTCAGTAGAGTTCCAGGCAAGGGAATTATGCTGCACCATGAAAATGCATCGTCCCATACGGTAGCTTTAACTCTCCAGTTTTTGGCTGGAAAAAAAACATGAAAGTAATAGAACATCCGCTATATTCACCCGATTTAGCGGTGTACGACTTTTGACTATTTTTTTGGCTTATTATTAACAAATTAAAAAAGAAAAACCTGTCAAACGTTGACATCTAATCCTTATTCCGAAAGACTGCAATAAAAAACAGTTGCCTCCCCTACAAATTATTCAGGCCCCTAACACATGAAATCCACTTATTTTTTTATTTTAATTATTATGAAATCGTCTTAGCCCGGATTATGGTACTTAATAATCGATGTTCTTAGATCCGATGATTTTCGGGCCTAAGACGACTATTCAGGACCAAAATTTTCTTTCCCATTCAATATTTGCATAATTAAAAAATCAAACTGAAAATATAACCTCAACAAAAGCCTGATTTACAAATATGCACCTGTCAAATTCATGCCCGGATTTTATTATACTCTACTGTTCCTTTCATTTAACATTGGTGCAATGTTGCCAAGTTATGGGAATTTTCCCGATTCGTGGGAATTTTTATGCCGTAAAAGGTAATTTCTGAAGTCAAAATTAATTTTAAAGTCAAATCTTGACAAAAATGCATAAAAATAGCTTCAAGTTAGCAATTTGAAGGAAAAAACAAACATAAACGGAATCATGGAAGTGAAAAAGTTAAAGGCGAGGCGATACTCTGCAATTACTTTAAAACAAAAGCTAGCAAGTGCAAATAAAAAAAAATGAGAAACAAAAGAAATTACCAAATGGAAACCGTTTTTTAATTGTTTTTTCCTTTTTTGTTTTCCCTCGACATCAAATTCAAAATTCAAATAAGTAAAAACAAAAAAACGAGGCCCTTGAAACAAAAGCTAGCTGGACCGAAAGAAAAACAAAAGCAAATTGGAAGGTCACAAGCGATTGTCTTTTGTTTTCCTAATTGCAATATTTGCATAATTAAAAAATCAAACTGAAAATATAACCTCAACAAAAGCCTAATTTACAAATATGCACCTGTCAAATTCATGCCCGGATTTTATTATCCTTTACTGTTCCTTTCATTTAACATTGGTGCAATGTTGCCAAGTTATGGGAATTTTCCCGATTCGTGGGAATTTTTATGCCTTAAAAGGTAATTTCTGAAGTCAAAATTAATTTTAAAGTGAAATCTTGACAAAAATGCATAAAAATAGCTTAAAGTTAGCAATTTGAAGGAAAAAACAAACATAAACGGTAATTTTTGTGAGGAAAAAATGACTATCAATTGTTGGTAACACTGCATTGGAGTTAGATTTTTCGCACAAAAGTACGAGATTATCTAATATCAATGGTAATTTATTGCAGATTAATCCTGAAATCCTACTTGCTTTGTAAGAAAAGTCCTTTATCCTTTTTATCACACAAAATCCCCTAAAAATGAGGCATTCCATCTGGCAACACTACCAGTCATTGCTTATACGGATCAGAATTGATTGTCCTGATCCTATACTGCTTTGCACGAGCTTGATATTGATATATACATACAACTATAGTAATGAAGTTAGCAACACGGGGAGATCTGGGGAAGTTATTAGATGTCCCAAGATTTTGTTGACAGTTCATTGCTGTGCGTTGCTTTTCGTTCTAACTTCATGTGATAGATGTAAATGTTGATATCAAGCTCACGGAAAGTAGTACAGGATCAGGACAATCAATTTCGAACTTCCTGTATCCAACAGAACGCAACCTTCGCAGCAGCTGCATGATCAGTGTTGCCAATTCTTTAGTGAACTTTCCCCCTACATGTTAGTTGTAAATTTCCTAAATTGGTAGTAAATATGCCATTTTTTTTTCAAAAGCTACCTTACAAATCAAACTCGAAAACTTGTGAAAGATACTCCTGTCAATTGTCGTGTCACTGCTGCCAATTGTTGTGACACTGCTGTCAATTGTCGTGACACTGCTGTCAATTGTCGTGACACTGCTGTCTCTTGCCTCCCTAAAAAAATCCCGTTTATAAAAATTTACCTACTCCTAAATTTAGGGGAAAAATCTCTAAATTGGCAACACTGCATGATTTGCCACATCGTTGACGTCAAAGCCAGTGGATTAATAAAATATTGACACGAATGACGTCACAATGCATAGGGCACCACAAAGATCAAAACACTCAAGAGGCGCTGTCGGCGTTGTTCATAGATAATTTTTTTTCTGCAATACCTGCCAATGTTAAAATTCTAGGGTTTCCATTGGAACCCTGCCTTTCTCACTAAATGTAGAACAAAAATTTTTAAAATTTCCCAACTTCAGAAACATTATATTATATATATATATATATATATAACGGAAATAAACTAGATTTACCTCTACTGTCATTCACAACATTTTTAAAGGAAAAACATGTACGCCCTCTGTCGAATAAAAAATCGTGCGTTGTTTCATGTCGACACTTTATCATATCTACTGGCGTTGG
The DNA here is from genome assembly GCA_039766575.1 of Serrognathus titanus. Taxonomy (NCBI): domain Eukaryota; kingdom Metazoa; phylum Arthropoda; class Insecta; order Coleoptera; family Lucanidae; genus Serrognathus; species Serrognathus titanus. Next base: position 14,033,801 of record CM077911.1, on the reverse strand, counting down.
TTGACGTTAGACGACAGCGCTGCTTACAGCGATTGCAGAAAATTTTAGTCAAAATGTTTACGCTGACTGCTGTTAAAAACGCTTTCGAGGAACAAATTTATAAGTTACATTTTGAGTCAATCGTTTAGGTCGCGACATCCTGCGGCCGATTTTTCACCTAACATTGTGAGCCGCAATGAAATACGTATAATTTCTTTACGTTTCCAAAAAAAATGCACGGTCAGATAAATTTGGTTTTTAAAAAGTACCTACAAGTTTTTATGTGAAAATCCATTCTCCTCGACAGTTTTCGAATAATAACGCCATCGACATTTTTTTTAACCTCAACTTTTTTTTCTTGATTCGGGGAGTTCATTGAATTTTCTATCCAACCACATCAAAAATTTAAAAGAAATTTGCGGGGTAGAAGGTTTTCGTCAGAAGAAGAGACTGATGCCGCAGTTCACGCTTATTTTGAAGGTATAGTGAAAGATGATTGGTTGGGAGCTTTCGAGTAGTCGAAAGAAAGAATGGTCAAGAATATCATTGCTGACGGGAATTACTTCGAGCATATTTAAAATAAAATCCTCGAAAATATTAACCGGTTTTTATTCTCGATAAATTCAGCTTGACCCTCGTACAACATCCTGCATCGTTAATTATTAGAGAAATATCTAAAAAGTAAATAATTCTTTAACCCCGCGTACGAATATTTTCATAACGATGATTTAAAGCACGAAACTGGGCAAAATTCCCAGTAAATTTATCAAATGCAAATAACCTTCCAGCACGGGCAAATCAAGTTACCGAACCGGGAGAAAAAGCAGTCGAGGAAATTATAACGATTTATTCTTTAAACAGGGTAACAATTTTTAAACGACTCCGGTTCCGATTCGACTTTGTTTCACTTGAGGACAAGTTAGGGGGCTACGTTTTTCGTGCGGCTACGTAATTGATTCTGAATATTTGATTGATGACATACTCCCGGGATCGATAACTTGACGACCCTTAAATTATTTAATTGCATCGATTTAGCGTGAAATTAAAAGAGGAAAAATTGATAACAAAGCGGAAAGTTTTAACAAAGCGGCTTTTGAGACTTGATAGCCTTTACAAGTTTGCTTCGTCAACTTTTTTTATTATTTCGAACACAATTTTGTACATATTTCTTTTATCGAATCGAACCGAACCATTCAAAAAATTTATATAAATCAAACGCGAAATACTTCAATTTTGATTTCGTTTACAGTATTATACATATAAATCAAATTATAATAGTTTTAATATCAATATGACATTATCTCCTCATCTAAATTAAACAATGTATTTATGTACATATAGAATTACAATTAATATCAGTATATTTGTAAACGCAAATGACACTCCATAATTGAACGAACACCAATAACATATAAACTTTTACTATTATTTGAATAATGAAATGCATCGATATTTACCCACGACATTATCCAAACAAACTGCGTTCATAAATAATTTATTTGCACGAAGCCCCAACAGCGAAGCTTCCGCAACGCGAATTTTTTTCGGGTCTCTTAATTAAAAGTTTATCAACAAAAACAGCTTAATTAACGGTAGTTAAATTTTAACGGGCTCAGAAATCTTCCGAATAATTATCCTTAAATTTCTGGTTTTATGAAACCTATTCGCATAGAAAGAGTAATCAACCCCGTCCGCGTCCGTCGTCTTCTAAGAGGACGACTAAGCTCTTGGCTTTCTGTTCTGCCTTCACCCGAATCGATAACGGAAGATACTTAAACAGCTCCAAGTTTATAACTGACAAACACGAAATGTAGCTTCGGTATTTCCAACCGTACTACTTATACGAGGGCAATCCAGTAAATAACACCGACAAATGTGTAACTTTGATGCTTTGAACCGTTTTACTTATGCAAGGTCGATTCAATAAATAATAGCAACAAATATGTAACGTGCCTTCAAATGAATTCTTAATTAAAGTAAATTGTGATTTATTCATAAAGTTGGCGACAGGACACGAGGAAGAGGACAGTTGTCAATGTCATATTATCTAATCGTAACATCTCATAAAAAAATGTGTAAAATAAACGCAATATTAATAGTAACACTTAATTAGTTCATTTCAAAACAACACTAAAGCTTAAAGCAGTTGTTGAAAATGATGTCCTTCAGTTTGAATGCACAAACGTACCCTGCGCTTCACGTTTTCAAACGCGTTTGCAAGTGTTGGGGGGAGGGGTAATGTTAATACAAACGAAAAGTTGAAGAGCTGTCAGTGCTACTAACCTTTAGGAGAAAGAAAAAAAACACTGAAACTATAGCCTACTTTAATTAACCGTATTATTTATACAAGGGTGATTCAATAAAGTCGGCGACAAATATTCCTTCACATATTCTTTATTATTTGTCTAGTTTAGCATAAGATGTCGATTTCAGACGTAGCTAAATTTTGGACTTGAAAGTGATTGTCTTTTGTTTTTTGCATCGCTTGAGAGTGATTGTATTGGATTCGCTTAAACGAAAACAAAAGTCGATCGCTTTGAAACAAACGCTGACGAGACTGTGCCTCATAAATCGAGCTAAGATGACTTTGCGACAATATTGTTGTTAACAAATTCGCAGCTCAAAACTTGGATGTAAACAAAAGCTGGTAGCAGCGCCTCTGTCGCAATATGACGTAATTTCAGTGTCACCAACTGCATTTTTAATAAAATTCCTAAACATTTTCAAACCAAATGAAGCGAAAATTAATGGGAAATTAACAAGCGAGAAGCGATGATGTCTTGCTTTTCTTTTTCTCGTCAGTTTACATAAACTAAAATGAAAGAGAGAAAACGACACTATTGGAGAACAGTTACAGATTAGGAAAACTAAGAAAAACAAAAAAAAATAATAGAGAGCGAAAGCCGATTGTCTTTTGTTTTTCTTGCTTCTATTTTGTTTCCTATCGACTTCAAGAAGAAAATTTAAATAAATTAAAATTAGAGACGAAGCAATTTTTTTTAAATTTTTTCAGCAATTTCAAAAAAAAATCAAATAAAAATTAAAGCCGAAACGAGAATCATTTGTTTTTTTGTTTTTCAAATAAATTCAAATAAATAATAATTAACAACGAGACGCTGCTGCGAATCGATTGTCTTTTGTTTTATTCTTTTTTTTTGTTTTTCCATCGATATCAAAAATAAAATTAAAGACGAAGGGAATGCAAAGAAAAACAAAAGCTAATTGAAAAGCGACAAGCGATTGTCTTCTATATTTTTTCTTTTCCATCGGCTAAAAAAAAATGTTGTTATTATTATGAATGAAAACAAAGAGCAACAAAAAAATTCCAAATTGGAAACCGATTGTTTTTCGTTGTTTTCTTTTGTTTTTCATTAACTTCAAATAAACAAAAACAAAAGACAGACGAGACGACTACTTTGACACAAAAGCTGAAGAAACAAAAGCTAAAGAAAAATAACAACGAGACGCCGCTGCGAATCGATTGTCTTTTGTTCTATTCTCTTTTGTTTTTTCATCGATATCAAAAATAAAACGAAGGGAATGCAAAGAAAAACAAAAGCTAATTGAAAAGCGACAAGCGATTGTCTTCTACATTTTTTCTTTTCCATCGGCTAAAAAAAAATGTTGTTATTATTATGAATGAAAACAAAGAGCAACAAAAAAATTCCAAATTGGAAACCGATTGTTTTTCGTTGTTTTCTTTTGTTTTTCATTAACTTCAAATAAACAAAAGATAGGCGAGGCGACTATTTTGACACAAAAGCTGAAGAAACAAAAGCTAAAGAAAAATAAAAGCTATTGATAAATAATAAGCGATTGTCTTTTGTTTTTAATAAATAGGAAAAAAAATGGAATCGATTGTTTTGTTTTTGTTTTTACTTGTTTTTATTTTTTGATAGATAAATCATGAATGATTGTTTAGTCTCTTTGTTTTTTTTAATTTCCACCAATTTAAAAAAATAAAATCAAAGGTAAGGAACGCTACAATTGAAAAAAGTTACATATTAAAAAAAAAGTGGGAACAAAAAAATATACAAAATAGAATCAACTGTCTTTTGTATTTCTTGTTTGTTTTTCCTTTTTATTTTTTTTATCGATTTCAAAATAAAAATTCATGAAAGTGAAAAAGTTAAAGGCGAGGCGATACTCTACAATTACTTTAAAACAAAAGCTAGCAAGTGCAAATAAAAAAAAAAGAGAAACAAAAGAAATTACAAAATGGAAACCGTTTTTTAATTGTTTTTTCCTTTTTTGTTTTCCCGCGACATCAAATTCAAAGTTCAAATAAGTAGAAACAAAAAAACGAGGCCCTTGAAACAAAAGCTAGCTGGGCCGAAAGAAAAACAAAAGCAAATTGGAAGGTCACAAGCGATTGTCTTTTGTTTTTCTAATTTTTATTTATTTTAAAAGAGAAATCATTTCGATAAAAGAAATTAAGAAGTCGTGAAACTATGCGATCGCTTTGAAACAAAAGCTTACTAACTTCGGCATAAAAACGACAGATCTGTCACAACATGGCGTCTGCTGACAAGATGGCAGTAATACCAGTGTCACCAACTCCTCGTTGAAAATCCCTAAATACCATTTTTTTTAATACAACGAAAAACAAACAACAGATGTAAAGAATTTCGAGGCATCATTATGAAATTGGCTTCAATAATTTTAATAATATTTAATTTTGATACTCACGAGATGAAATGTATATTATTTTATTTATTTATTCGTCATTTGCCTTTTTGATAAAAAAATACGCACTATATAAAATGGCGTTTAGTCAACTAAAAAGTTGCTCCCTCTCTCTCATAAATCGCTTTCGCTCGTTAAATTAAACATTTAATTTCGTGTCGATCTATAATAATATTCAAACGACATGCAATTTGTAAGAGACAGAGTCTTTATAAAGAAATTATCAACAATGTGCTGGGGGGTCTTGATTACAAAAGTTAAACATCATTGTCTTACTCGACTAACAATAGAAATCTCTTATTATCTTGCTTGATGTAATTATTGATTCGACTTTTATTAATGCGTCAGGAAGTCTATTGGCGGCATGTCTCACATCAATTATTAACACGAAACTCTTCTTGCTCATTATATACTTGCGCGATCGACGTTTCGAATGCTCTAAATCCTTTATAAGTCCCGGCATCTTAAATGTAGTTAATATTTTATCTGGCGAAATGTATTTCATTATCGAATTTCGTAAAGATTAATTTTCGGCAGTTTACATTAAATCTCGCCTGACTGAAATAATTTGCTGGAAATAACTTCAGGGAAAGCCATTAAATTATCCGACGGTAAGTATTAAGAAATGCGCACAACCGGGACCGAAAACATAAATATGAAATTGTAAATTAAAATTGGGTTCGGTGGTAGGTATGTAAATATCAAGTATAAAATGTAAATTACATGAGTTTTATATAAATTTTTTTAAATAAATACTTCCTGAACGTTCTGTTTTCATTAGTTCTCACAATACCTTTGACAAACGTTGGTAGTTTGCATCGAATACGGGTTGTTATTTCGTGTTAGGTACTAAATAAAAGCAAAAAGCATGCATTTCAAAGTTAAATAGGTATCCCGTAGTGGCGCAATTAAAATATGTGTATGCACGTACGACCCCGTTGTTTGTTTCAACAAGGAAAGTCACATTTACACGTCCACTTGATGTGACGCTGCTTATCATTTAATCACTAAGGTTTTAATTTCAAACGTATTTCATTTTCTGACATGTGATTTATATTCTTTGTTGGGCGATGAATCATTTTTGTAAAGTAAAATCGATGTATGTACAGTTTATACCTAGCGTATTGCTTAAGGTAAATAGTCTATTTATAATATCCTAGGATTTTTTTTGACAGGGCATAGCTTCCTTATTCGAGGTCTGATGACTGCAATAGGTTTAGAAGAGTAAGATCCTTTTTGTAGATTCTTTCGAGCGCAGTTTTAAAAGTGTTCTTCTAAATAAGGGTAATAAGCTTGGTTCTTTGCCCATTGCGCATTCCACCAAAGTGAAGGAACAATATCCTATTATTTCCTTGGTCCTGAACAAAATTAAGTACGAAGAACATAAATGGTTGATATGTGTTGACTTGAAAATTGTCAACTTACTTTCGGGTCAACAAAGTGGATGCACAAAATATCCCTGTTTTATCTGTTTATGGGATAGTAGGGCTAAGAATGAACATTGGACTAGGAAAGACTGGCCTGTAAGAGAAGCTTTGATTCCTCTTAAGCATAATGTTGTTAACGTTCCGTTAGTAGCACGAGATCGCATTATCTTGCCTCCTCTCCATATCAAGCTAGGATTAATGAAACAATATGTCAAGGCTTTGAATAAAAATGGGGAATGTTTCAAATATATTTCAAGGAAATTTCCAAGTTTAAGTTCTGAGAAGCTGAAAGCTGGTATCTCTGATGGTCCACAGATCAGGAAGCTTTTAAAGGATTCGAATTTTCCAATTTCTATGAACAATGTTGAGAAAAATGCTTGAAATTCCTTTGCTTCAGTGAACAATAACTTTCTCGGAAATAATAAGGGGGAAAACTATTCCCAGCTGGTTGAAGATATCTTAACTAACCACCAACAGCTTGGTTGCAATATGAGCATCAAGGTTCACTTCCTCCGTAGCCATATAGGCCGTTTTCATGAAAATTTAGGTGATTTAAGCGAGGAATAGGGAGAAAGGTTCCACCAGGACATTCGGACTATGGCAGAACGCTATCAAGGACGTTGATGATGACTGACTGTTGTTGGAATCTTCAAAGGAGTTTTCAAAAGACTGTTTATGTTCGCCAATCTTATAAAAGAAAGTTTTTATCTTTTTAAATTTACTCAGTAAAATGTTAAATTTCAAAATCTTTAATTTTTTGATAAAACTATCTTTGCTCGATATTTCAAAAACTAGAGCTGTTGCAATAAAACTGATTATAGTTCGTCAATGCGAGCCAATACTTGATTCAAAATCATGAATAATATTGGATGCAACAGAAATGCTGTTGTACGATCTTTTGATATTAAGAGTACGCCATGTTAGGGTGACATTTTTGTTGGTACCTCCAAATGGATACGTTCCATTTTAATTTGATGGCTATATTTTTGAAAACTGAGGCCGAAAAACGTTGACGATTTTTAGCATTTTAACCTAGTATTAAAAGATCACAAATAATTATTTGTTTTAATGATAATATTTTACTTTCATGCTTTCGTGAAGTATAAGAAGCAATATGGGACCGAGGTTAAAATGTCAATATTTCAAATTTGTCACATATTCAGTTCTATCAACATACATACAAAATAAAATATCAAAAGATCGTAAATGCATTTTATGTATTAAATATGATAATAAAATCCGACGTCTGACTGAATAAATACCAAACTGATGCATTAAACAAATTGAAAGAGTTAGGAATATGCTATAAACTTTCTCGGAAATAATAAGGTGGAAAACTATTCCCAGCTGGTTGAAGACATGTTAACTAACTACCAACAGCTTGATTGCAATACGAGCATCAAGGTTCACTTCCTCCATAGCCATCTAGGCCGTTTTCCTGAAAATTTAGGTGATTTAAACGAGGGACAGGGAGAAAGTTTCCATCAGGACATTCGGACTATGGAAGAACGCTATCAAGGCCGTTGGAAAACTCATATGATGGCTGACTATTGTTGGAATCTTCAAAGGAGTTCTCAAAAGACTGTTTATGCTCGCCAATCTTATAAAAGAAAGTTTTTATCTTTTTAAATTTACTTAGTAAGATGTTAAATTTCAAAATCTTTCATTTTTTGACAAAACTATCTGCTCGGCGTTTCAAAAACTACAGCTGTTGCAATATTGCCTCCCCTCCATATCAAGCTAGAATTAATGAAACAATATATCAAGGGTTTGAATAAAAATGGGGAATGTTTCAAATATATTTCAAGGAAATTTCCAAGTTTAAGTTCTGAGAAGCTGAAAGCTGGTATCTTTGATGGTCCACAGATCAGGAAGCGTTTAAAAGATTCGAATTTTACAATTTCTAAGAACAATGTTGAGAAAAACGCTTGGAATTCCTTTGCTTCAGTGATCAATAACTTTCTCGGAAATAATAAGGCAGAAAACTATTCCCAGCTGGTTGAAAACATGTTAACTAACTACCAACAGCTTGGTTGCAATATGAGCATCAAGGTTCACTTCCTCCGTAGCCATCTAGTCTTTTTTTCGTGAAAAATTAGGGGATTTAAGCGTGGAACATGAAGAAAGGTTCCATCAGGACATTCGGACTATGGCAGAACGCTACCAAGGCCGTTGGGATGCTCATATGATGGCTGACTTGTTGGAATCTTCAAAAGAGTTCTCAAAAGACTGTTTATGCACACCAATCGTGTAAAAGAAAGTTTTTATCTCTTTAAATTTACTTAGTAAAATGTTAAATTTCAAAATCTTTAATTTTTTGACAAAACCATCTTTGCCCGATATTTCAAAAACTAGAGCTGATTATAGTTCTTCGATGAGAGTCGATACTTTATTCAAAATCATGAATAAAATTGGATGCAACAGAAATGCTGTTGTGCGATGTATTATTTCGTTGCAAAACTACAGTCTGTGCCATAAGAATGGAGTATAGTATATAGTGTATTGTACATTACATCGACCTCAACAATAATGCTAACGAAATTCTTAATTATTAAAAAAAAATTGGCAAAACTTGCAGGCAGTAACAAACCTAGTTAGTGTTAACATTCTTTGTTAATAATTTAAAAGAAACACACCAAACGAAAGGTGGTCGAAGAATCTATGATCACTAGTTTGGAGCACCCTGTATATGATCATATCGAATGCCATATTTGTAAAAACATTTTGTTTGAGTAAACTAATCAATACTTTAACTCAAAAGCTTTAGAATGTTACCTGTTATTAGAAGTAGTGTTAACAGCTATGTTTTGTATTCACCATAAATATGGCGAGGATATTATTTGTAAAAAATAAAAGGGGGGCATGCTTTTCGAGGATATTTAGCTTCTAGATAATCTAGGATCGGTACTTCTAAAGAGTTCGCTGCTATAGTCCGGTGCACCCTGTACAGTACCACATCGACCATTATGTAAAAATATTTTATGTAACCACAATCAATACGTTAACCGAAGAGGCTAAAATATTATTTAAAAAAATCTGTTAATTTGATGAAAGTTGCAGTCGATAGTAAACCTGGTTAGTGTAAACTCCTGAGTATTGTTAATGTTCGTCGTTCCCGTCGTATTAACTGAGGCAACCAAATGACAATTATCTTAATGTAAACACCAAGCGCATTAATCTTAATTTAAGATGTAATTTCATTACAATTACAACGGGCTGAAAATTCATAATAAGTGTCTCCATTATGTTCCACCTTAATACATTACAGTCTTGTGTGTGCAACTATAATTCATTTTAACAACAAGTTACTGTGAGTGTGTGATAATTATCAAAAGAAACGAGTTGGTCAACAAAAGGAATGCAGAAAAAAATACTTTTACTTAAGACCGGCAGTAAATAATAAAAATTGCCGCAACAATGAAGTATATTTGTTTTTCTTTAGGCATTGTAGACAGCGTTAGAGGAACGAAGATTATAGTTTCGCATTTATCACGGTAATATAAGCGACTTTACCATACATTTTTTTCCATTTTCCACGAACGCCCGCCTATAAGAAAATTTATGATCCATAACGGAAAAACAAGTAGGCACAGTCGACTCTTTCCCTTGATAAATGACGTTTTTTTTTTACGGCAAACCTTGGTTGTCGTAAGCCTGGTGATTATAGAACGGAACCACTGTCGAAACATATCCTCTTTTAATCCTATTAGAGGATACACGGATAAGCTTATTTAGGGAATTTTGTTAAAAGTTTTCTTGTGCTGCTGCAACGGATGCCGCTCGTCACCGTAAAACGCGTGAATAAAAATAAAAGCAAGAGGCTGGCTGCATTTTACGGAAAGTTATTCACTGAGAAAAGTTTTTCAATCTATATGATAGTATTTACTAAATTGCTTTACAAGGAAATTGTCTTTTAAATTTTAATATAAAGGAAGCGCAGCCAATATAGAGGCTACAAACATGAATTTTACATAGATTTAGAAGAAAACCCTTGTAGATTTTTATGATAACGCTTACCATAAAAACGAAATAAACGATGACCTACTCGACTAAACAATTAATTAACATGTCACGTGAAATTCTGAAATCTTCGTCCTTCGAGCCGGATACTTCTTGAACTCACCACCAAACGAATATCGTAAAATAGAAGCCCGCCATTCGGTCAAACGTTATTGTGTGCTAATGTCAAAGTTTCTTTTATTTTGTCATTACGCTCCATACGTGTAATATTTGATGGTTTTATTAATTATTTGTTAGATGTAATGTAAGGCGATCTCCCGAAAACTTTAGTGTTTGCTATTATACGCGTCCGACTATTTCGTAGGTGGTCATAAAATTCATGTTTATTCAAGTAATTCAGATTACGAGGCACCAGCGCGCAAGCCGTTTAATCTAATCCCATGGAAATATTTTAAGCTGTGTCCATTAAGTCGAAATTAAGACGAACTCTTCCGCTAGGAAGCGAATCAGTGAAATTACTCTTTTAAGAACGACTACTTCTACTATTCGAATCGAATTAACTCCTGTACTTAGTTCACTTTAGAACTAATTAGAATATCTTCATTTGGAGCGGACCGGAGGGACAAATACGGCGATCTGCTTTCAATATTTAACAGATATTTTATGTACACGATTAAACGTAGATGCAGTGACTAATTGACGATGTTAGCGACTTCAAAATTAATTTACGCAAGAAATGGACAACAAGGAGTAGCCCCTTTGATGGGTAACAGAACGATGGCGAGCCTTAGGTCAGACTCGATGAAGAAGAGGGTGAGTTTCCTAATGTTAAAAAAGGTATAACGGATAGGCGTCTTCTTTTGTTTCTCATCTGAAATGAAACTTCATGCGTCTTGGGCAAGCGTGAATGAAATTCAATACATGAATCGTTTCTACCACACTTCCCAAACCTAAATCGTAATAAACTAAAACTTCTGGCTGTAATCATAATCGTGGCTATATTTACAACCCTCTACTTCTACAGGCAAGACACGTTCAGAACCTTTTTCCTATCAATAAACATCTTTCTTCAACTATCTACCCTTCAACTCAAAAGTTCTTCATCATAATATCTGAACTCATAACGTAAGTCTGCAGTGAGTGAATGTCTGAAACCAAACAGTACGAATTTGATTCCCTTTGACCCAGAAGGTAATCAGTCAATCAAATTCAATCCAATTTCCATGGAGGCTCCTTATGTAGTCAGTCCATTATTATAATGGAAAACGAAGTAAGAGGCTACTCCATAACTTCATTCTAGCGATGGTCGTTCTCCCAATCCATTGGTCCATTTCCATTTTAACTTTATTATTTCCTCTGTGGCATCTTCAGTTCTTTGTCGTCGTATTATTTTGAGCAGTTTTTGAGCGTCGGTTTCCATAGAGTCCAAGCAGGAAGATATCGTCTGCGTTCACCATTGTCGTCACAACTCCTTTTTCAAACCAAGCTCTAACAGCACATCAAACAATTTCCTCATCCAACACAAATTTGGAGTTTGATTAAATCGTTTCCTTATTTCATCTCGTAATGAAAAAATCCTCTAAAAAGAAGCTTGTTTAAAAATTAAAAAAATGAAAATAAACGAAAATGGACTATACGAGGTGGCGTCTAAAAGTTTTCGCCGTTTCGGACTTAAGTCTTTAGTGTCACGATAAATTGCTAGATGGCAGCAAAATATTTTACATTCTCCGTATTTTTTTACTTTAACATTAGTGAAATAGTTTACTAATTTCGTTTGATAGTTTCACTGATAGGTTTCTAATGAATCATCGAGGATAATTTGCACACACTTTCGATGGCCTGTTGTAAACTAAAGCCGCATATCAAAAGCCAATATGTTTGGCACAGGGCGACATCTAGGCACGGCCGGTCATAGACGACAGAGCGACCAATCAGCCGTAATTACCGCAAAGTGGTTTCCCAATTAAACACAGTAATGAATGATTAGATGAATGCGGTCCAGGTACAGTATCATAATGATGTTTAAACTGTCCGGATAATTATAGACAGAGCTCAGGGACAATGCAAATATGCATGCACACATCCAGGATCACTTGCGGAATTAATGATATCCGTACGATGCATGCAGGTGACTAGAGCCGTACGTGATTCATAGTTAAGGATCGGGCTTGGATGCATCACATTTGAAAATTTGCTTCGATAGGATTATTTTCAGTGTGACTTTTTTTTGGATGACGAATCAAAACATAAACCGCAGATGATCAGCAATAAAATCTAACTAAATATGGATGATGATATTACCAGCAATAAAAAGAAGTTTAGAAAGATTTAGACATTTGAATGAATTGCACGAAAGTAAGAGGTGAAAAGATAACTTTGATTGTTTCCAAGGAAATGTCATGCAAGTTTCCACAAAAATGTAGAACCCCTCAAGAGGCTTAAAGCTCATTAATGAAGGAAGGAGAGGCAGACAAAATAATAACTAGGATTCCTTGAGACGTAACAGTTATAGAGGAGAATCAAAAAATAGAATATACGAGGTGGCGTCCAAAAGTTTTGAGACTCAATCATAGTGGAAATGCATTAAGTCAGTGATTGCATGTCTAATGTATAATCCCTATGTAAGGGACGGGGGGTTGAAAAGAAATGCTCAAAACTAGTGGTTTAAAGAAATCTAATGCTTTAAAAACATCTTTAATTACGGAACTTATCAAAAAAATTTTCTTCTTTCTCGCCCTTCTTCCAATTTCTTTTTAATCAAACCGTGCAAGACCTGAGTTGAAATTCCTTTTTCAACATCGTGCTCAACTCCAGTTGATAGCTAGCAGCTTCTTTTTTCTTTCTTTCATTATGGGACCACCTTAGTAGATGTTTGTGGGACCGACTTGCGAGATGTTCCAGTCTCCTTTGGAATTCACCCTAAAACTGATTTTTTTTAAAATTTTTCTTCACAATCGATACTCGCCGAACGTTCAACATTTCTCTGTATACGAAGTACTGTTTTGAAACTGGACACGTTCGGTTCATTAATTATCGAAATGCGAAACCGCTGAAACTTTTTAATCATCTTTATTTGTTTCCGATTCGAGTATCATCCCCGCTTAACGTGTAAATGTGCGAAAGCTGCGCCGCTGCGAAAGTTTGTAACCTATAAACTTCATCTCCCGATCGCCCATAAATCTTCCTGCAACGGAAAGTTTTAATATTCGTTTTCTAACACTTGTCCGGCACGTTTTTACAAATTTTATTTATAATATTTTACATTTCTTTTGTTAGTACGTCTTTTGTTTTTTTTTCTTTCACTCGTCCTGTTAGTTTCTTGCAGCTTTGACGTCGAATATGTTGGGGACATGCTGGTTTAGTCCCAAGCCTGCAACTTCCAGACGTAAGAAAGGCTGATCGGTGAGATTGCATTGGAGTTTTCCAGTTTTATTGATGAGGTCCAAACTAAGCCCGAAATAGCTATACAAAGGAAGTTCGACGATCCTATTGCAAGCAAAACTCACTAACTAAAAAGAGGACCTACTCTCTAGAGGCTTACTTATCCTTCCTTATCAACAATCTTCTACTTTCTTTTTTAATATAATAGTAATCTTTGTATAAGGTGCGCGTTGTAAATTTATAACTAACGCCAAAACTATTAAATAAATACGTTGATTAAGAGCCTGGAAACATAGTTGTCGCAAAGTAAGTGCTCCAAACAATTAAAACTGGGAATGTACTGTATACTTTGGCAAGTGGAATGTCCGCAGGCAAACAATAGCACTAAACGTTGCCTCTAAAAGACGCACTACTCTTTGATAAAATGCCCGTTCCTCTAGTATGCTATCAATTAACAAAACATTTAGCGGTTAACTCCACCACGGTTGTAACAACTCATTCATAATGGACGCGGTTGCAGTTGATCGCAAGTTTCACGTGAAACTCGTAACTTTACACTAACTCATCGTTTTTCAAATTGTAGGTCACCATGATGTACGAAGGGGACGGGGGCAGGGGGATTTTGTTTTATTTTTTGCTTTGTTAGCTTGGGCAGCGATGCACAAATATTGATAATCACTGGGAGTCTTAGGAGGACAATTGTTAATAATTTTCTACTCTTCGAAATTCTACGTGAACATCTAATTAATGTATCGCTCGTTACGGAATTCCGCTCGAGTTTTTTGCCCATATAGTTTAATACAGCCGAGTTCTTCAGATGGACAACTCGTAAACGTCGATCCCGAGTTCGAATCCCCATAAAAATTATTTTTAATTGAAAAAGACAAATTAGACAAGCGCCGATCTCTCACGAACGAATTACGTATGTACTTCGATTCAGAAAACCTCTTCCCTCTCTTTCTTTCTCATTGAAGTATATGGGCAGAAAACTCAACCGGAAGTCCTTAGGAAATACATCGTATATTTTGTTCAAGGACTTGTATTGCGCTGCTGACGTGATGACGTCCGTTTCCTACGTATAATAATCAAACTTGCGATTGAAAATGTAAGCACCTACTCATATTTTTTCGTTATTATCCCCAGCTATCCATTCGTGATAGAATAAACACCAAACACAAATTTGACGAATTAACGTCGAAAAAGCAAACAATTAAGAGCGTCAACACTTGCCCCCGGGTTGTAACAAACGCTGAAAATCATAAACGCGATTACGGGAGAGCCCCCAAAACAACGAGCGAAGTAAACAAACGTGAAGTTCATTTTATAAATATTGCGGCGGAATTCGTAAAATGTTGCGTTTTAGTTTGCGCATTTGTTATCTCGCGTCTGGGAGTTTTTGAAGTATTGCTTGCAAATTTTAGGACGTATTTGCGCGCCGTTATTTGTTGTTGTGTGCGCGCCAGAAAAAGAAAACAGACGGTCGATATTTCTGCAGGAATTGTACATTGTGTTTGTGGTTTCCATCGACAAAGTTATGCAATCAACTCTTCACAATGGAAAACATTTTACAGCGTTAAACGCAGGACGTGTTTCAAATATTTTATAAAACTCGCGTTAATTTCTTTATTAAATGTTAACTGATGTTAATTGATTCGAATTTTACTCTATTTTTGTTTTTCATTTAATTATTTTTATTTCCGCATAACACTGGGAACAAAATTCAACTTTTTTGGTAGTGCCAAGAATTTTAGAATAACTTTCTATTGCCGACTTTGAAAATACCATCAATTCTGCCAGTTAGACTCTAATTTTGTAATATTATCGAATATTACAGAATATTACATAATATTACATAATATTTATGTATTTCTAAGTTCAAGGCACTTTTTTGCAAGAAATTTAATTTTACCATCGACATTTAACTTTTTTCTCTTGGTGATGATAATAAGTGCCATCTTGGATTTTTATGTTTTTAGATAATGACTTTTTTTCTGATTACAATTACTTGATATTTGCAGTTTGGAGAAAATATCAGAGATGTCCTTCTTCTAAGGAGCGCGTCTTGGAAAATTTTGTTTCTAAAGAAATGTTGACTTCTTAATTCAACGTGTCGTTAAATACTGATCACCATATCTAAGCAACCCCTTAGATTATTTGTTGTGGACGTTGGTAACCTACTCAGAAGAATTATTACTAATTTAGAACAAATACGAAATGTCAGAAAGGCAGTTTCTAATCTAAGAAGAGTTATAGAAATGTGCTTAGAAGTAAACGGTGAACAGTACGAGCATCTGTTGTAATTGTTTGTTTTTTCTTCATTCATTGAGTTAGTGTTTTTTTAAACATTATTTTAATCAAATTAAATTTCAAGGACATAGTTTTTTGTTATTATTTTCTTCTGAGTGTACGTACGCTACCCAGCCTAGTTTCATGGCTTTGATTCCTCGACTTGGAAAAGCCAAAATTTCTTCATACACAAAATTATTGTTTTATTTTCTAAGGCACTCTTTACAAGAAGAACGTCTTTCGTATTCTATTCAAAATACAAATGTAAACCATTAAATGCACTGTACCATTGTAAACTATTTAAAATAATAAATTTCCAAGATGGCTCCCATAGGGAAAACAAAAACTAAATGTCGTTTCCTTGCAATTTTTGCTGTGACGATAAAGGCGATGGCAGAATTAAATTCCTTGTAAAAAGTCGAACTTAAAAATACACATCTTAACTATGCCCCAATTTAACTAACCTCGTATCTTTTCAAATAACTGAGATACCCATCGTTGTTCTCGAAAAACAAACAACCTGTATAATCCCGTTTAATCAAACAATCGCACTCTTTTTTATTCCACTTGAAAATGACATTTCGTTCAGGCAATCGGTAGAAGAATAAACAATATCACTTCAAATTACAAGAAAAAAAAACATAAAAACGTCTAAAGGACATTGCTCTTCTCTTTAAAGCACTTTGAAGCACTTTTTGTAAAAAAATTCTTTCAAAATCCAACTGTAAGTATATCATACAGTCTGGATATTATCAAATTTAGAAAGAAAACGTTTGTTTAGAAGCTAAGGGGCTCATTAGAAAATAAATTGATGACATAATTAAAAATTACCTTCTTTCAGCGATTTTGTGAAGCGTAAAAGGCGGTTGAATTTTTTACGGATCAACCGATTGGGTCCCAACTTAACCAATGTTGAATGTCTCAAAATAACCAAGATTCCTTAATGAGGTTCAAGGCCCGGCACACTTTACTAAATAAATTTAAAACTATGGAACTAGGGAATGGAAAAAATGTCAAAAGACAAGAAAATACAACGTGGATTGATTTAGTTTATAGTTGAGATATCTAGGGCAGGCGGAATTATTAAAAATTTGGTTTCTTTTTCGCTATCGAAATATTTTATTTTTTATACTTACAAGGAATAGACTATAAATTTCACTCCTGAGTTCCATTTCATGGTGTTTTTTCTACAAAGAAAAAATGATAGCATTGGCACCTTTAAATAAGATCAGACGCAGGTGCAGTTATTTATATGAAATAAATTTTTTGATTTTATTGGACCACACCGTATACAGAGGATCTCTCTTTGAAAACATTCGTCCTCTGAATCACGCAAGCCATGGTTTTAACTTCTTAAAACGATCGCACGCAACGTCGATCGTAATTCATAATTTAAAGATAAACTTAAGCAGGAAAAGAATGATTTACATGGTTGTGATAAATAAAGTTTGGTTGAAAAATTAAATATGGTCTTCAAGAAAATATATGACTTAATTAAAATAAGAATTGATAGAAAATGTCAGCGACCTTTATATACGAGGGTAAAGCCAAATTTATTCAGAATAAGAAAATCTAGTAGGCCGTGATAATCAAAACGTGCAGTGTTATTTAGAGCAACTTTTTATCTGTCATTTGAAGTTTAGTTGTTGAAGTTACGTTCGTTAGAACACAAGTTACAAGTAAAAGAATGGAATTAACCAGAGAGCATTTTCGAATCATGATTTATTATGATTTAAAAAAAAATGTTTAAGCGCTTATGAGTGCGAAAAGAGTTTAAATTCGGCTTTTAATGAACAAGCACTTTCCTTGGCTACAATTTGCCGATGGTATAAGGAATTTGAACGCGAAAGGAATTCTGTTCAGCATCAAAAAGGAGCAGGGCGTCCTCCTACGGCTATTACCGACAAAAACATTGCTGCTGTTAAAAAATTAATTGAAGAAGACAATGAAGCCACTTATGCAGTAATAGAGCACCATTTCGAGATTGGTTCCTCAGCTGTTAGAACAATCATACACGATCACCTGCATTTAAAAAAAGTGGTTAGTCGTTTTGTGCCGCATCACCTTTCTGACTTCCAAAAAGCAGAGCGTGTAAGACTTTGCCATGAAACTTTAAATTTCTTAAATACTGGCGGACACCATTTTTTTTCCAAAATAGTAACAAGTGACGGAACTTACATTCCCTTTTTCGACGTGCCTACCCGCCAAGAGACTCGTATATGGATTCACGAAAATGACGAAACTCCAACAATGACCAAGAAGCAGCGAGTTATGAAAAAGTTATGTATGCTGTATTCTTCAGAAGTACGGGCCTAGTAAAGGCAATTAAGTTAGATGGACAAAAGGCAGTTACAGCTAAATGGTGCACTGAAAAATATTTGCCTGAAGTGTTCATTAGAGTTCCAGACAAAGGAATTATGCTGCACCATGATAATGCATCGTTTCATAAAGCAGCTTTAACTTTTTTTTAGTCAATTTTTGGCTAAAATTAATGGAATGTCCGCCGTATTCACCTGATTTAGTAATGAACGAGTTTTGGCTATTTTTTGGACTTAAAGGAATTTGCGGGGTAGAAGGTTTTCGTAAGAAGAAGAGATTGATGCCGCAGTTCACACTTATTTTGAAGGTATTTTGAAAAATGATTGGTTGGGAGTTTCTGAACAGTGGAAAGTAAGTATAATTGCTTAAAATAAAATCCTAGAAAATATTAACCGCGTTTTTTATTCACAATAAATTCAGCTTGACCTGCGTACGAGTGCAACTCAATCAATTAAAATGTGGAATTCTGAGTAAGATACGATTTCTTGTAGGTATCGCAGAGACTTACGAATAATTCTAGAGACTTAGGAGAAGTCATATCTCACAGAAAACTTCAAAATTTCATTTTTTAATAATTGAGGTACGGGCTTATGGATTTTACAATCCTTACAGATTTGAACAGAATCGACCCATCAGGCTGGGTTGCAGAAGGGACTTAACTGGGGATTAAATTTATGCCTAAATCCGAATGTGACACACAATATGCTGTATGTCATATCACATTCTAACTTGGGCTAATTGATTCACTAAATTCGTTTCCAGTCTTGGAATTTTTAAAATTTAATCGAGGAACATTTTTCAAATTGGAACACATCAGGAGCAATTATTATATTATTTAGGAATAATATTTATGAGCAAAAAAAACTACCCTCCTCATAACCAGAGCCCTGCAGATGTGTTGGCATAAACAGAGAGAAGAATATACTAAGAGACAAAAAAAAAGGAAAAGATCTGAGAAAATAAATAAACAATGAGAAGGAGATTAAGAACCAAAAAAAAATTATAGTTTTGACTTTTGCCATTTTCAAGACTCTTTAAAACGCCGATAGGAGACGTTAGTCAGAACAAGGAAGCCCAAAGCGAATTAAAAAAATAAATAAGGAAAATAGAGCAAAAGACAAAAAAAGAAACACAAAACATGTGAGATAAAAAAATTTGAAAAAGTAAAAATTGAAATTAAAATGAGAAGGAGACTAAGAGCCAAGAAAAAGATTTTAATTTGCAAGAGACTCTTGAAAATGGTGATAGAAGATGTTAGTCAGAACAAGGAAGCTCAAAGTGAACTTAAAATAATATAATAATAAAATAAGGACAATTAAACAAATGACAAAAAAGGGAAGCAAAGTACGTGAGATAAAAATCTTTGGAAAATAAGAAGATTAAAAAAATTTAAAAAGTTGAAATGAGAAGAAGACTAAGTAAGAGCCAAGAAAAAGACTCTAGTTTCGGCTTTCGCTATTTTCAAGAGTCTTTTGAAACTGGAACTTGTTGACGCCATAAAAAGGAATAAGAAAGTTAGGAACACAGCAACTAAGACCAAATAACAAAGAAAGAAAGTTCTATGTAAAATAAATTCAAGAAGCAAAGTTTTAAGAAAACAAAAGTTGGAGAATTAAGTAGTGAATGCTGATAGGTGGAAGCAAGTCGCAGACACAAAGGGTGAGATAAAAAAAAAGGAAAACGAAGCAGGTGAAGTGAAAACCCTCAGGAAGATAGAAGACTGACAAAATAAGAAGTAATCAACGTCGCTATATGAAAGCGAACCGTAGATATAAAGAAAAAGAAAAATGTGAGGTGAAAAACTCCCAGAAAATTTGAAGCCTGACAAAATAAGAAGGAAAATCACAAAAAAAAAAGATTTAGAAAACAAAATATGTAGAATTAAGCAACCAATGTTGATATAAGGAAGTGAATCACATATATACGTACAAACGGCGAAGAAAAAGTACTAGAACACAAAACAGAGCAACAAGAAAATTCCCTGTAAAATAGAAGACTACAAGAAGAAGTTAAGAAGTGACAAGGAAACTAAGAGTAAAAGGAAAATTAAAAAAGGAAAGGAAGAAAAAAAAACAAAAAGTGAATGTTATTTGAAAAATACAAATAGCTGGAAAGAAAAACCACGTAGAATGTGAAATGAAACAATAAATAATAAAGTGCC
Source organism: Serrognathus titanus (assembly GCA_039766575.1). Lineage (NCBI taxonomy): Eukaryota > Metazoa > Arthropoda > Insecta > Coleoptera > Lucanidae > Serrognathus > Serrognathus titanus. The sequence goes on along the minus strand of CM077911.1, from coordinate 14,013,602 downwards.
AGATGAGATAGGTTTTGACAAAAGAAAAACAAAGGCACTAAGCAAGTGTTTGGAGAAGAACTAACACCTGCTTAATAGAAACCGTTAATTATTAAGCAATTAAGAATTAAAGAGAAATAAAACGTTAAACAAATAATTGCGAATTTTAAATAATTCTCAGGAGATCTAGAACAAATATATATAGCAGTGCAATTACCTTAAGATTTTATATTCGTAGAAAGTTGAAAGAGAACGGAAAGCAATAAAACTATGCCAAAGTCGACTTTATTAGGTATTAGTGCTCTTCAAAATTTCTTAGCGTTCTCTTTTTACTATACCTTCGCCTTAAACCAAAATAGAATGTTATATTTTTGTACTTTGTTTATAATTATAATAAGTCACTAAATAACTAATCTTGACATAAACCAGCCAAGTTATCAACAAACATACTTAGAAGTAAACGCCCGAAGTTTTTCAGCACTTTAGCACTTTTGAAACCAAACCTTTGTGTTTCAGTTTCTAGTAAAGTAATGTTTTAAAAGAAAAAAATAACAAATTGAAAGAATTTGGAAAATAAAAGAGCAAGTTCTTACACCTTAGTTTTTAATAAACGAATTTATTTAAAAAAAAGAACCAAAAGACTTTAGAAAATGTAAGTCCTTCTAATTCGTATAAAACTATCACCTATGGTTGTTGAACGTACGAATTATTTTTAAATACCTACAACCAGCAAAGCGTAATTGTGTAGCGTTTATGTTTCATTGATAAACTGCTGTCCGTTTAAAAATTACAAAGACAAACTTAAATAAAATCATAGTAAATATCGAAAAAATCCGTTGCCTTAATCATTAAATTTCTATCGCAAACGGTCGTTGAGGTGTGAAAACAAAAAGAGTTATCTGTTGTGCAATAATATGTATATGTAGCAATGAAATTATTAAAATAAATATTTAACTGCCACACGTGCTTATAATACATACAAAGATGGATTATAATTTTTGGTAACAGCAAAACATTAAAAAGAGTGCAACAAAGAAAAAAAATAATAACGCAGAACGATATTTCGCGGAGTGATGAAAAAAAGAACTGGGACGTGTTTCCCGAGTTTTCCCTTGATAAAATGACAAGTACACTTGAGTACAAAAATGTAGCAGAGTGTAGCAGTATGTAATGATATTAAAGGAGAGAACTCACCGTGGCAGGCTTGACATTTTAAGAGACGCACTGAATGAATCTTCCCTCGCGACGCGTTCTCACTCTGCTTCATGAATAGACCCGAGAATTCAAAGTTTCATTAATAATTTCAGCGGAATGTCCTCAAACAACTTACGCCGAGTGGAATCCGAATTTGCGTGGCTACTATTAAAACGCTCGCGTGAAATTCTGGCAATTTTGTGCAATCGATTATCAAAAAGGTCTCGCTTTGGATTCCTATGAAATTCTAAAGAAATGCTGCCGCGTGTGCTTGGGTGGTGTTAAAGACAACGAGCTTTTGCTCCTGTAAAAGCTCGAAGCCCGACTGAGAAGGCTGCATAACAACAGGGCAGCTTTTGAGTTCCGGCGCCAGCGCGCGCACTACTCCCAACAAACTTCCCCGGATGTTCCATACAACCCACACCCCAGAAAAATCTGTCTTTTTATGCTATTTATCTCTTCCTTCGTTTCGTTTACATGTTCCTCTTTCATTTCACATTTCCACTTTGCTAAATCTGCTTTCTCAGATCGTTTATCATCGGTGCAATTCACGGCTTTTTTTCAGGCATTACGCAATTGCCCGCCCAAACAAAGGATTTCGGGGAATAATTAGATCGCTCCTGCCTCCGGCGATATTCTCTATTAGCATTTTTAATTTTTTTTTCGCGGGCACAATTTATTGTTTCGTTTATGCGTGGAATTTTAAGTAGTTTCTTTTTGTGATAATGTCGGAATTCGAGATACGGGATTACTGGAAAAACATTATTTATCGTGGCGCTTGCGTTTTTCTAATTAAAAAAATGTTTTGGTCATTCATCGCACGATCGTCCAAAAGATCAATCTGGACTACATTATAATTAATGATAAGTAATTGAGAGGAGGTGGATAGCAGAGAATGATCATTAAAAGTCAGTAAATATCAGGTAACAAAAAAGTTCGTGCGGTTTCCTTTTTTATATAGATTGCCATGAATATTTCTTAAGTTGTTTATCGATAGCACTTGTTTATATATTGTCACCTACTTCAGTATTAATCCGTCTTTCACTTAATGCATACAAATTTGACGACAATTGTTTAATTCATGTTTTAAAATAATTTAAAATGGCAACGAATAAGACTTTAATTCGAGGTTGTTTACTCTATGAGTACAAACTCGGCACTAAAGCTGCTGAGGCGGCACGAAAAATATGTATTGCATTCGGAGATGATGCTGTAAGTGATCGAACAGCACAGAAGTGGTTCAAGAAATTTTCTTCGGGAAATTTCAGCTTGACCGATGAAGCACGCTCTGGGAGACCGAAGATCATTAACAACGAGGATATTAAAGACGTTGTGGAGGCAAATTCCAGTTCAACGTGCTTAGAGTTAGCAGAAAGGTTCAATGTGAGCGATGAAACCATTTCTTTACCAGCTAGGAAAGTCGTGGAAGTTAAGCAAATGGGTCCCACATGAATTGTCAACTGATAACAAATCAAGTCGTCTTACCATTTGTTTGGCAAATCTTTCACGCAATGAAAATGAACCTTATCTTGATCGGTTGTTAACTTGCGACGAAAAGTGGATACTGTACTCCAATTCTAAGCGTTCTTACCATTGGTTGTCGCCAACTGACCCGATACCACACACTCCAAAGGCTTCCTTGCACCCGAAAAAGATTTTATTGTGTGTTTGGTGGACAGCAGCCGGAATTGTTCATTATGAATTTTTGGAAACAGGTCAAACCATCACTGCTGTGTTCTATTGTGAACAGCTTCAGAGAGTACAAGCAGCACTCATCCAGAAGCTGCCTTCTTTGATCAATCGAAAGAAAGTGCTATTCTTACAGGACAACGCTAGACCTCATACCGCAAAAGTGACCCGGGAAAAAATTTCTGAACTTGGCTGGGAAACGTTACCTCACCCTCCTTATTCGCCTGACATTTCGTCAAGTGATTATCACCTTTTCTTGTCTCTTGACAATTATATGAGGCATAGGCAGTTTAAAACCCGAGTTAATGTAATAAATGCAGTCCATCAATTTTTTGATTCAAAATCCGTGGATTTCTATAATACCGGAATACAAAAATTGGTGTCACGTTGGCAAAAGATCATTGAGTGTGATGGTAATTACTTCGATGAATAATAGTGTCTTACTGGTTTGTAAGAATGAAATCTTAAACGATTAAGAGTCAATTAATAAGTATGAGTAAACGATTTTATAAGAGTGAATAAAGGTTCTTAATTGAAAGAGAGCGAATGATATTTTAAGAGTTAACAGATAGCAACGAGTGAATTACATATCTTAATGATGATTGTTAATAGATTACAGCGACTAAATGATATATTGAGAGTGAATAAGGGCCCTTAATTGATATTTTAAGAGTGAATAAATATCGGCGAGTGAATGATAACTTAAATGATATATGAATGATTAAGTATTCGTAATAGACAGCGAGCGAATGATATTTTAAGAGTGAACAGATAGCGACGAGTGAATGATATGAAGTGATTTCGTCATCAGCAAATCTCCTTCTAATTGCGGAAAACTTTAAAACTATGCTTTCAATCATTAATTTGAGTCCGTATTGACAGTTTTGTGTATAATAGTTTATGAGCAGCAGGAGTACCATAGTTACTACTTCTCATTATTATTATAACTCAGATTAGAATAGTATGTTCCGATGAGTCTCCTGAAGAATGTTGTGTGTAATTTATTAGCGGTTAAACGATGTATTAAGAGTGAAAAAGTATACGAAATTGATATTTTAAGAGTGAACAAATATCGGTGAATGAATAATACCTAAAATGTTTGAAAGTCGTCGAGAACAGAGTAGAGCGTTTAAATAATATTTTAAAAGTGAATAAAGGTGAGTATTTAGCAGTGAATATTTTAAGATTGGATAAATAAAGACGCCTAAATGACATCTTGAAATGATAGTACACAGCAGCGATTAAATGACATATTAAGAGTGCATAAGTATACGAAGTTGATATTTTAAGAGTGAAGAAATGAAAAATAACTAAAATGATTGAGAGAGCAGTGGAGATATTAGCGATTAAATGATATTTTAAGAATGAATAAAGATAAGTATTCGGTAGTAAATGAATGATATTTTAAGACTGGATAAATAGCGACGAGTAAATAATATCTCGAAATGATAGTACACAGTACACTGTTTGGCACTGCATAAACGATATTTTAAGAGTGAATACAGAGCAGCGGGTAAAAGATAACTTAAATGATTGAAAGTCGACAGATTGCAGCGAGTGAATAAGAGCTACTATTTGGCAGTGAATGAGCAACGTTTTAAGAGTGAATAGGGATCACTATTTGACAACGAACTGCATTTAAGAGTGTCTAAATAGAGAGTAATGAAAGATATTTTAAAATGACAGTAACAAGCAGCAATTAAACCATATTTTAAGAGTGAATAAGGGTCAGTATTTAGTAGTGAATGAATGATATTTTAAGAGTGAATAAATAGTGACGACTAAATGATATCTTGAAATGATTGTACACAGCACCGATGAAATAACATTTTAAGACTCGGTATTTGACAGTGAATTAATGATATTTTAAGAGTGAATGATATTTTGAAATGACAGTATTCATCAGTGATTAAATGATATTTTAAGATTGACTAAGGCTCTGCATTTGGCAATGAATGAATAATATTTTAAGAGTGAGTAGATAAAGACGGGTGAATAATATTTAATTTAAATGATTAAGAGTGCGCAGATAGCAGCGGATAAAAATAACTGAAATGATTGAGAGTCAGTAGATTGTAGCGATACAACATTTTATGAGCGAATGAGACCCAGTATTTGGCAGTGAATGGACAACATTTTAAGAGTGAAAAGGGGTCACTATTTAACAACGAACGAATGATACTTTAAAAGTGAATAACTAGAGAGTAGTGAAAGATATTTTCAAATGACAGTAACAAGCATCAATTAAATCATCATATTTTAAGAGTGAGTAAGGATCAGTATTTAGTAGTGAACGAATAATATTTTAAGAGTGAATAAATAGTGACGACTAAAAGATATCTTGAAATAATTTATTGTACACAGCAGCGATTAAATTATACTTTAAGACTCAGTATTTGACAGTGAATTAATGATATTTTAAGAGTGAATGATACTTTGAAATGATTGTAATTCATCAGTGATTAAATAATATTTTAAGATTGACTGAGGCTCTGCATTTGACAATGAATGAATAATATTTTAAGAGTGAATAGATAAAGATGGGTCAATAATATTTAATTTAAATGATTAAGAGAGGGCAGATAGTAGCGATAGAACATTTTAAGAGTCAGTATTGAGAGCCATAGATAAAAAGAATTGAATAATATTCAGTGAATAAGGTTCAGTATTTGCCAGCGGATGGATTACATTTTAAGAGTGACCAATATCTTAAATGATTAAATGTGAATAGAACGAACAATGTTCTCATAAATCTATTGCCTGGTTTGAAGGCTTCCGCGGCCAATCTTCGTTTCCGGGTTGGGAACCGCGTCTATTCTTCGTCCCGTTGTCCATAATTGAATTGGGTTCCGGCTGGAATCGTGTCACAACTGCTTCTACTGCCGACGTTTCGTTTTCCATTACAGAAGAACTTCCTCAGTGATGCCGCTGCTGGCGATGTCGACTAACGAGAAGTAGCAGCAACACCACCAGCAGCAGCAACACCGCCAACACAGCAGCAGCAACACCGCCAGCAGCAGCAGCAGCTCTGAGGAAGTTCTTTTGCAATGTAAAACGAAACATCGGCAGCAACACCACCAGCAGCAGCAACAGCAGCTCTGAGGAAGTTCTTCTGTAATATAAAACGAAACATCGGCAGCATGGCAGAAGTGACGCGGTTCCAGCAGGAAGCCGCCAGTGCAATTAATTCTCTCCTTTACTGACTTTTGTAAAATTTTGCGTGAGGTTCAACTATTTGGGAACTGCAGCTTTTACCTTGTCGCCAAGAAACATTTCATGAAAGCCATCCTATCCTATAGCAATACCACTGCAGCAGCAACACCGCCAACAGCAGCAATACCGCCAGCAGCAGCAGCTCTGAGGAAGTTCTTCTGCAATTGAAAACGAAACGTCGGCAGCAGAGCAGAAGTGACGCGGTTCCAACAGGAAGCTTTTGTAAAATTTTGCGTGAGGTTTTGGGAACTGCAGCCTCTAACTTGTCGTCAAGAAACATCTTATTAAAGCCATCCTATCCTTTTAGTTTTCAAATTAAAAATTTTCTCCTTTTCCGACTTTTAAACGTTTTGCTCAAGGTTTAACTGTTTGGTCACTGCAGCTGTCTCACTGGCGCCAGCATATAACGACTATAAACATTTTCTTATTGAAACCGCTCTTCGTTAACTATTCTACGTGTTCACAATTAATTAATTCTCTTTTTCTACTTTTTCGCAGCATATATTTAACGCCTAGAAACACATTTTTATTAGAACTATCATTTGTTGCCTGCCTCTTCCATTCACTGGTAAGAATTCTTCTTTTCACTGACATTTAAACATTTCATGAAAGGCTAAACTGTTTGGGAACTGCAGCAAGACATTTGAGGTTCTTCTTATTTTTATTTCCAACTACACAGGTGCTCTCCTTTACCAACTATTGAGGATTTGTGCAAGGCACAGCTATTTGGGATCTACAGCCGCTGCTTAATTGATCAGCAAGAAAAAATTGTTTGTCTTGACGTCATGTATTGAACATTTGGAACCCACTCCATCTTCACTAAGCTATAGTTCTAGGTCAACACTACGAAGTACCACGGTTTTGTTTTCCAATTTCGCAAGTAAATTTTGGAACTACCCTTATAACTTACCTGTCTTTTCCAACTTTTGAGAATTTCGTGCAAAGGCAATTGGTTGAGAACTGCAGCTCTTGCTTAGTAAGCCAGCAAACCAAAGCCCAGTGAAGGCGGGGTGGGTCTTCACTTCAGTTGCGGGTCTGATATTACAAAATAAAATGTTTTTACTTTCAAACCTCGCAGGTAAATTTTGGCAACCGCCCCTATAACTTTCCTATCCAATTTCTTTATTAACTAGTGAGAATTTTGTGCAAAGACAATTGTTTAGGAACTGTAGCCATTAATCAGCAAGAAAGATTACTTTGTTCTGGCGTCGTGCAATTAACATTTGGAACCCATTCCCTCTTCACAGAGCTTTAATTACGGGCTTGCTAATTTTTGTTTTCACATCCACCCCTGCTGCTTACCTATCCAATTTTCTTTGCCAGCTGTTGATGATTTTGTGCAAAGACATTTGTTTGGAGATAGCAGCCGTTGCTTAATTAATCAGCAAGAAAGATTGATTTGTTCTGGCTCGTGCATTTTGGAACCACCCCTTATTTTCTGGCAGCCAACAAACATTTCTGGAAATAAGAAGTCACTCGACAAATTGGATCACATATTTTAAATTTGAAAATTATATAATTTCACATATCAAGCGCTTTCGAACTGGGGAAACGAAAAGTGTATAAAATTCGATTAGGACAAAAGGAGAAGGACAAAACGGAATATACAGCAAACGCTTCTGGTTGTGAAACAATTAAAATTTATTCGCTTTTTATGTAAATGAATCCACACAGGAAGACCGCGAGCTTTGAAACATTCCACATTAACGGGCTCAGAGCCATGCGACGAGGGGCGCTCCGAGATTACGCTTCTGCATTGCGTTCCGAATAAAACTCGCGTACGAAACACTTTCTGTCATTCTCCGGTCCGGGTGAGGAAGAGCCCCAACTATCGAACCGAGTTCGAAAAGAGTTCGGGAGAGGTTTAAGAAGTTTAACGTACACGTACGCCTCATCACGCTAAGTGCAGACATGTAGTATCGTTATCACGTTATCTCGAAAACTCAAGCTGGCGGTCACTTAGTTTATATGTATACCATCGGCAATGCGCATATTTGTACCAATCAATACCTCCTTTTTTCCTTGTACGATGTGCGTTGTTAATATTAACAAAATGTGAGTATCACTTTATTATTAAAACACCCCGTCCACATGCTCATTTTATTATTTAGTTTTTAACAAAGCGCAATTGAGAAATTTACTTTAATTAAAGTATAAACGAAGTTATTCAAATACAGGAATATTTACATAACAGATAAGCGAGTGAAAATACCCAGCATGAGATTTGAACGTAAAACGATCGCGGTTATCATGCAAGATGGTTATGTTTAAATTTTTCTGTGTGTTTGAGGAGCTTGCGGTGCTGTAGTTTGAAAGCAAAGTGTGTTGTTAGTTAAGCAACTCTAAAAATGCAGCTGGTTCTACCGGGGCGTATAAATATTTCGAGATAAAACACATTCTAATCGAAGCATAACATAAGCTCGATGGTCTAGGTTTACCCCCACATTTGTAAAAATTAAATTTTAAACCTTGCTGACGTTGCTAATAAAAAAAAAAGTCAAATAAACCAAACGCTTTAGATTCAGACATGAATACAAGCGAGATGAGACGAGATTTATAATATTAAAGGTGTTGTAACAAGCAGTATCTTAACGGGAGCTTGTTTTACTGCATTCAGATGGCAGAGCTTTTGCATACAAATTTCGAGAAATTTGCTCGCGCTCATCCTTTTGGCCGAGTAGGTACTCGAATAAAATTAATACAGCGAACACTTCAAGCACAAAATGACTGCGGAATAACGTAAGACGAAATCACTTCGTATTCATACAATTATTGCGCGCGCGTTTTACTTTTTGTAATCAAATTTTGAATTACATCCGCGATCGACTTGTTTAAAAGCTGCGAATTTTATTTAAATTCCGGGGCCCTATGAGGGGGATCTTGATTAAAAATGAAACACCACAGATGAAGAGGAGCAATGTCGTAAAGTGTGCACTTTAATGATGATTAAAAGTGTGGCAATAAAATTAAACTCCTCAAAGTTTATGTAGCTTTTGCAAAAAGTATATTTCATCTAAAACAAAAAAAAAATGTCGAACAGGATATTAATGAACTTTGCATATCAGTGATTTTTTTTTTTAAATAAAAATAAAAGTAGACATAAGTAACTCAGCAAATTAGTTTGGAGTTTGTCTAGAATAATTTAATGTCAATAAACAAAGTGCTTTGCCTATAGATTTTCATTTGATCTTGAAAGAGTAATAACGTCAGAACAGATTGCATCTTGCACATCAAAAACAAGTACACTGTCGACGTACTTCACGTATCGTAAAGAGTTAATAAGAAGACCCCCGATCACATAATGAAAGCCTGTATCGGTACCATTACTGGCAGAATCGATACGGAGACATGCACGCAATGCGGATAATCCGGGCAGTCATTCCAGACCATCAATCATGCAAATCTTGCGAGACACTCTTCTTATAGCCTCAGAGCAGTCGATATCGATGGTACGTCTCCCGCGAACTTCCGTAAATCCCGCTATATCAAAACGAGACGGGATAACGACGGGCGTCTGGCGTTACGTAGGTGGGCGCAGCGAAGCCACCGACAAAAACACGCATTATGCAACCCATCGTAATTATTCATAGTAATTTGTCACTAACATGTTTCCTGTTTCAGGCCGATTGTTTTCCAGAATATCCCGATTGAATCGCCATAAATTTTCAGGACTTTTTTTTTGTTGCAACGAAACAATCAAGCAGATGGGATTTTATGTCAGAAACAGACTTTTATTAGACCAGGTAGAGCGGATTTTAAAGGATCGTATAACCAGCATTGTTAACTTACTTTTTGCAAGTTGTTTGAAAAAAGGACCCTCAATAAGCAAAATACCAAGAAGAGATCCCCGAAGTATACCCACGACAATTTCTCTAAACCTAAAGAACTCAATATGGGTGTACCCCAAGGGTCCATCCTGAGTTATTTGTGGGTTAAATCAATTACCATCCGTGCCAACAATCCTACTCGAACCTTGCTTCTTCCACAATTTTGACGTTCCAATTGCCATGAACGACTGACAATAAACTCGTCGTACAATAAGAGGAAGAATTGATTGCTGGATCATTTTAATTTGACGGAAGACAGAGTTGAAAAAAATTACTAACCAAACGAGTAGTACAAAGAAGAAAGACGCGCCAAGAAATTTGATGAAGGCAGCAGAAAAGTTGAAAAGACGGGAACTAAACAGAAACCGCATCAAATTGCTAAAATATTGCATGGGCAATGAAGAAGCACCTTCAAGGCTTACAGAGCTTTTATAAACGATGGAGTAGAAACGGCTAGAGGATTCGTTATGACTCTGTTTCAACTTGTCAAGAGATGAAGCTTCAACCAACAGCAACCACGTCAAATTGCTAAAAAGTTGCAAGGGCAATGAAGAAGCACCTTCAAGGCTTACAGAGCTTTTAAAAACGGTGGGGTAGAAACGGCCAGACGATTTGTTATGACTCTGTTTCAACTTGTCAAGAGATGAAGCTTCAACCAACAGCAACCACGTCAAATTGCTAAAAAGTTGCAAGGGCAATGAAGAAGCACCTTCAAGGCTTACAGAGCTTTAAAAAACGGTGGGTTAGAAACGGCTAGACGATTCGTTATGACTCTCTTTCAACTTGTCAAGAGATGAAGCTTCAACCAACAGCAACCACGTCAAATTGCTAAAAAGTTGCAAGGGCAATGAAGAAGCACCTTCAAGGCTTACAGAGCTTTTAAAAACGGTGGGGTAGAAACGGCTAGACGATTCGTTATGACTTTGTTTCAACTTGTCAAGAGATGAAGCTTCAATCAACAGCAACCACGTCAAATTGCTAAAAAGTTGCAAGGGCAATGAAGAAGCACCTTCAAGGCTTACAGAGCTTTTAAAAACGGTGGGGTAGAAACGGCTAGACGATTCGTTATGACTCTGTTTCAACTTGTCAAGAGATGAAGCTTCAACCAACAGCAACCACGTCAAATTGCTAAAAAGTTGCAAGGGCAATGAAGAAGCACCTTCAAGGCTTACAGAGCTTTTAAAAACGGTGGGGTAGAAACGGCTAGACGATTCGTTATGACTCTGTTTCAACTTGTCAAGAGATGAAGTTTCAACCAACAGCAACCACGTCAAATTGCTAAAAAGTTGCAAGGGCAATGAAGAAGCACCTTCAAGGCTTACAGAGCTTTTAAAAACGGTGGGGTAGAAACGGCTAGACGATTTGTTATGACTCTCTTTCAACTTGTCAAGAGATGAAGCTTCAACCAACAGCAACCACGTCAAATTGCTAAAAAGTTGCAAGGGCAATGAAGAAGCACCTTCAAGGCTTACAGAGCTTTTAAAAACGATGGGGTAGAAACGGCTAGGCGTTATGACTCTGTTTCAACTTGTCAAGAGAAGAAGCTTCAAAAGAAACTACAAAGCCGATTCTATAAGATAGATCTTTAGTTCCTTAACAGCAGAATGCTTGGTTGGTGTCAGTCACCAGTTTTGCAACAAAATATTAGATATTTTCTGGGCCATCTTCGTCTGTTTTTGCGTTTCAAAGAATACCTCTCGAGATGGTGATAGCAGTTAATCGTCAATAAACAACTTCTAAAAGTGGTTCCTAGAAAGAGGCGAGCTTTTTGCTGAGAGTTGACATCTTTGCTCCATATAATCCTACTCCTACATTAATTATCTATGATGTCTCGCCAAATACGAACTTTGTTCATATTCTGATAATAGCTGTGGAGAGGTCTTTACGTTTCGAAAAGTAATATAAAGAATAAAAACAAAAAAATTCGATGACTGGTGTTCACGCTTATGTGTATATGTGTGTTTAATTTATGTTTTAGGAACAATTTTAAAGTCTTAACAGCTTAAAACTATTCCTAAAACATAAATTAAACACAATTACACACATAAGCGTGAACAACTGGATTAGAACATTTGGAAAGACTAGAAACTAAAGAGCAACTACACCAGAAGAAGAAAAAACGGGAAAAAATAGCCGATTTACATGATGGAGCAGAAACAATTAGACCATTTTGTCAACTCAATTTGTTAAGAGATGGCGCTGCAAAACAAATTCAAAAGCTAGATCCCTTCCGTGCCCATGAATCGTTTGTTCTTTTAAGAGCAGAATTGTTGGTTCTAGACTCGTTGGTTTCTGCAGCAACTGTCGTTTGTTCTCAGGACCATTTTCTTTTTTTTTTCTGCATTTACCTTTCAAAGAGCAATATCAGAAGAAAGCCACATCAAAAAAATCGAGAATGTAATAGAAGATCAAATAGAAAACTAGTAACATCCACACCAGTGATCGCAAAGGGAAAAAATATCGAAGGTTGTAAACGATTAGACCATTTATTTTGGCGCTGTCCCAACTAATTGAGAGATGGCCCACCATAACAGATTCCAAAGGAAAGAACGATTCCTTTTGTTTAGCTAATAACTCTTTTAAAATCGTTGTTCCTTGGATACTCTTCAATATTTCTTCTGGTTTGCCAAAGAGAAATAGGAGAAGAAAATCAATGAATATTCTTTCATTCGGGTGTGGTCCTTCCATTTTGAGCAAGCAGCCTTCCCACTTTAATACTTATTTAATTAAAGAACTGTTTAATTCGTTCCGTTTGTTTACTTCCACAAATCGAAATCATCTTATCTTTTCAAAGAACGCGGTAGTTCCGTGTTGCAATTAAGAAGTATGTAAAAGCAAATTAAATAATAATAATAATAATGAAAGATCGGCACTGAGAAGTTGTCTTTGTTCATTAAGAATATCTTGAATTGAAGGTTGTCCTTGTTTCCTCAAGCGGATTTTGTCTGGTTGTCCAAAACTGCCTACGAAGACATCCAGGTATTCCCTCACCAAATCCGCAAAGGTAAAGAAACCGATCGCGAAGAAAAAGCAGCCCATGACGAAAACCAAGTCAAGAAAAAAACTTTCACTACGACTTCCAAATCCAAGCCAACAGCTAAAAAGCGCTCCAAATCGAAGACAGACAAAAAACCTCCAAGAGCCATGCGACCCAGAACGTAGTCTCATAGTCTCGGGTGTTTTTTTTTTCAAAGTTGGGGAGGTTTTACCCACCAAGGTGATAATTACGGCGTTCGAGGAAAACGAGGAAGTTCAAAGAACTTGACCTTGTGGGGGAACTCTCCCAAAATCACGTGCTGAGTTATCGGACGATTCAGGATTGTGTGTTCTAGATTCTGACCTTCTACTTTGAGTGTGGAGAAAAATTATAACTAATAACAATCACTCCTTCAGTCTTTATGAAGACGAAGGGACAGCAATTAGCGACATGGAATTCAATACTGACAAATACTGAAGAAGAAACACTGGGATTTCAATCGAAACAAGAGCTGAAGGAAGAAGGGAGCTATCGACAACTGAGGTGAAGGTTCTTGGACCATAACATCAAGTAAAAAAAAATCTCTAAAGTTACAGGAAGTGAGTCGTATTTTGAAGATTACCGAAACTTTCACTGCGACTTCCAAACCCAAGCCAACAGCTAAAAGGCGCTCCAAATCGAAGACAGACAAAGAACCTCCAAAAGCCATGTGACCCAAAACGTAGTCTCGGGTATTTTTTTTTCAAAGTTGGAAAGGTTTTACCGAGCAAGGTGATAATTACGGCGTTCGAGGAAAACGAGGAAATTCAAAGAACTTGACCTTGTGAGAGAATGCTCCCAAAATCACGTGCTGAATTTATTGGACGATTCAGGATTGTATGTTCCTTCTAGTTTGAGTGCAAAGAAAGATTACAGCTAATAATGATCACTCCTTCAGTCTTTATGAAGACGAAGGAACAGCATTGAGCGACATGGAATTCAATACTGACAAATACTGAAGATGGAATTTCAATCGAATCAAGAAATGCAGAAAGAAGCGAAGAAAAAGCAAACCGAAAGAGCTGAAGGAAGAAGGGAGCTATCGACAACTGAGGTGAAGGTTCTTGGACCATAACACCAAGTAAAAAAAATGTGTAAAGTTACAGGAAGTGAGTCGTATTTTGAAGATTACCGAAACTGCGACTTCCAAACCCAAGCCAACAGCTAAAAGGCGCTGCAAATCGAAGGCAGACAAAGAATCTCCAAAAGCCATGTGACCCAGAGCGTAGTCTTGTAGTCACGGGTGTTTTTTTTTCAAAGTTGGGAAGGTTTTACCGACCAAGGTAATAATTACGGCGTTCGAGGAAAACGAGGAAATTCAAAGAACTTGACCTTGTGAGAGAATTCTCCCAAAATCACGTGCTGAATTTATTGGACGATTCAGGATTGTGTGTTCCTTCTAGTTTGAGTGCAAAGAAAGATTACAGCTAATAATGATCACTCCTTCAGTCTTTATGAAGACGAAGGAACATCAATTAGCAACACGGAATTCCTTCTGACAAATACTGAAGAAGGAATTTCAATCGAATCAAGAAATGCAGAAAGAAGCGAAGAAAAAGCAAACCTAAAGAGCTGAAGGAAGAAGGGAGCTATCGACAACTGAGGTGAAGGTTCTTGGACTATAACACCAAGTAAATGAAAAAAGTTATAAGAAGTGAGTCGTATTTTGAAGATAACCAAAACTCCCAAGCGCAACGTAACCAAAGGAAAATATCCCGAAAGATCTAAGGAAGTACAACAGCATCATCATCAACATCAATTAAAGCCAACGAATAGATATTGAATTAAGCGAAACATCGAAGCACCCCTCATTGAAGGGGGCAATAAAGTTCGATTGTTAAAAGATTCTAAAATTTATAGATTTAAAGATCTTAAACGATGGATAGATGAAATAATATTTCGTAGAACAGTTCCGCAACAAAATTAAATTTAGCATAACCAGATTGGATTGTTGGCAAGAAAACATTGCGCTAACTTTTTTTGACTTGGCAGCGTACGCGAATTGTTACAAACGATTTCGATTCATCTTAAACTCAAGACTCCAGTTCGAAACTACTTTTACCTGGCTGAAAATGCTATTCGATAGCTTCGAAGTCATATCTATAATGAATACAACTCCATAAATTGTTATTTCTTCACCCATTTTATTGATATATTACTTACTATACAGGGCGACTTAAATAATACCTGACAGATGAAATGGTAATAGTGGCATGGATTATAGAAAAAATGTTTAAAGATTAATAAATTATAGATTTATTCGAAAGTCATGTTACGACGACACGTTAAGGCGACTTTTGTAAATAATTTAATTGTTTCGTATCTAGAAACGATGGTGTTTAAATTACTTGAGAATTGGAAATGTACAGAAACACATCGGTTTCTTCCGAAAATGTAAAACGCTTCATTTTATCTGCAACCTATTTTACTTTATTTAATGGCACGCCGTGATTTTAGCCACGATTTCTGATCAATTGTAAACAATAAATAAATAAGTGATAGAGACCGTTTGTTCGAAAATCTTTGGAATGCTGGCGTGTAAGGATTGTATATCCTTTTCTTTAATACTTAGGTTGAACTATAAGCGTGAGAAAATGAAATTGGGAAAATAAAAATCGCACTCGCGTGAAGAGTGCCGAACAACGTAAACTTTGCACAAATTGAGTATCACTTTTCATCATGTTGTATCGAGAAGTTTTAGATCCCGCTGATAGTAAAATATTTATTAATTCACGACCGGGATGCGTCCCGCAGGGGTCGTTACTCTGCGATTACATTGACCCGATACATTTCGCACTCTCTTTCGCAAATTAGGATTAAAGCTTTACATCTTTATCCGTGCCGTGCTTTCCACTTCTCGAAACGTCACTGAAATTTATCGTTGCGGAATAACTGAAATGAAGTTACACTCACCTACTTGCCAATGCAATTTTTCATTTTATAATTTTTTACAAGTGGGGGGGGGCGCAATTTTGTGGTTACATCTTAGGTTGGAAAGTCAAAAAAGTTTTGCTTACGGGTCAAAGGATTTTTGACGTACATATTTTGTAGCCAGACCTACAAAATCAAATTCATTTCTTCCTTCATTTCAATTCGTTCTGTTGTAGCTTCAAATTGGTGCCCAACCCAAGGGTGCTGCAGCTTCAAATTTGTGTTGAACCCAAGGGTGCTGCTGCTCTCTTAATCTCGTTATCAGTAATTTCTGTTGATTTGATTATATTCTATATACATTGATAACATGATAACCTTGTCCAAATATATTTTTGTACCCATAAGCAAGTGTCCATGTGTCTATGTCTCTCTCTCGATCTTGTATCCTCGATTTATCATCTCTCTTTCCTTCTGGTTTAAAGTCTTGAGTAGATAAATCTTGTTTTCCATGAAATAGGTTGAGGTTATTGCATGTTTATAAAAAAAAGAAGAAGAAATGATATAAATTAAAGAACGTAAAGTAGTTCTAAAAGAATCTATCCATCCGTTCATTATTGTCTGTTAGAGTTCTCTGTTATATTAAGAATACCACGAACTTAATTAATTTCCTCCTGTGCTTGCACATAAGATGTATTGACGATCAAGAACCATTTGAAGTAATTTATGATCCTCTCGATATGTACGTTCTTAACAGAACTTGATTGAAACTCGCAAGCTATAATCCTTTAATATTAATATTCGTAATTGTTAAGGACGCAATTCATAAATCTTAGGCGGAATTCATTAATTCGACACCTTTGCAGGGCTAGGTGTTGATAAAATGTTTCATTAAGTATGGCGGAAAGTCGAAATTAAGATCGTCCTGTTCATACTGCGTCAGATTTTGAACCAAAACATCTTCGCTGAGACTTCTTTTTTGTATGTCTAAGAAAGAAAGCGTTAAATTCTATTACTGTTTATTAAATATGTTTTTTTATAATCTCCATAAAGCTAATGGGATCGTTTAATTAATTGCTGATGTATTTTAAAACAAAGAAAAGTATATTGTTAGTAATTCTGATACATTATAACAATCAATAAACGAGTTTCTATTTCACTATAAATTAACGCTTCAAATATTTCACAGGTTTTAATCGCTATGTACTTCACGTTCAACGTACACCAGACGAATAAGACTTACATAGTTTCTTCAAACCACTCTAGAAGGACCTGGAATTCGCAAGTCTTCCTCAATTCATTTTTGAGTTGCTTAATGAACTCTTAACTAAAACCTTAAAGCTTCATTTACAATCAATTTCGTGCCAGCATGAATTTGTAGCAACACTTGCAGATATGTAGACAGTCACGTCGTCTCCTTGTTGTTCTAGTGGCCTATACAACGAGGTATCGCTCTCTCCAAGAAGCAAAGAAATTTTAATTTAATATTTTATTACCACTTCTTTTAACTTTATCTGGACATTTATGAGTGATTGGTTTACGCGTTCCCGAATATTCAATAGCTTAAATTAATTCGCCCAAATCTTCCATTAGAAATAAATCACAAGCACCAATCCACTGCACCATTTATAAGCGAAAGCCTTTTTAATTTTCACAAGGATTTGTCTTCGCCAAAGCGTCACAGAAAGAGAAACGATTACACAGCAATAAACATATTTCAACCCCAGTGATTGCTTTATAATATTAAACCTCAATACAAGAAGGGGGCGAAGCGAGATGAGTTAAAACTGCAACTTTATCCGTCATAGATTAAGTGCACGTGTAATTTAACAGAAATGGCGTTAATATTATTATAAACCAGATACTGCCCTATAAAAATGTTGTTTGCAATAAATGCGGTCTACTCCGAATTTATTGTCTGTAAAGAACGAGGCGTGCAGTATATTTTCAGCAATGAAACATTGTTTTAGACAACGTTTAGTTTCAAGTTTATAAACCTCTAAATACTTTTACGTACCTTTGCGTCATTCCACTACTTCCTTAATGGAGGCTATAAAGTATTTGGGTTGTGCTCCTTTCACTGTTTATTAAAAGTCGCAAATATTTAAGACAATCGCCGCATTTTCAATGGAAGTGTTCCCTTAAGTATTCTCCTCCGTTTGGTACTTTAGATAATAATGTAATAGCAGTGAGTTGCTTTCATTTTGTGAATTTTTATGTATAATAAAGTGCACAGGAATAGTAAGAAACAAGAAATAGTAAAACACAAGCTTAATATTAAAGAAGCGAATGATTTCTTGCTTTTCCCCAAGTTTAAAACTCTTGTAGAATTTTGATTATTTTATTTTTTAATTTGTTCTAATTGTACAGGGCGATTCCTATTAAATAACAACAAAATAAAGTCAGTAAAAGAATGTATATCATAGATTAAGGAAAAGTAAAGTCGATTGGTCAAAAATTGTACCTAAAACCATGATACTGCACTAGTTGTAGCGTAGAACGAAAGCTAATTCATACCACAGATGTGTGCAACAAAGCTTAAATGGTTTATGATTGTGGTTAAGGTCCTAGAATGCGTTCTTGGCGTTGGAATGGAAGTTTTTCTAAAAAGTTAATAATTCTGCACACAAATCAAGCGAAAGAAACCAAAGTGACTTTGCGTACGGAGAATCGTTGGAAATGATCTTCCCTTAATGACATTTATTCGCATAAACGACCTAATAGTTTACTACAACCCTGTATATTTACGGGCCAACTTATTATTTATAATTTAGTTTTGGGAATGTTGTCTTAAAGATGCAGAGAAACATCGTTTCTAAAAGTGTGGATTTTCATCATAATTACAATTTTTGTTTAACCTTTCAGTTGTCGCGCTAAATATTAAAGCACTAGTGGTCGCTGCGGACTCCCAGTCCGTATTAAACAAACGTCCATTTTTGGTATTGTATGGGATTGAAATTGACAGTTCACATTATTAAAACACCTAATAAGTATAAACAACTATATTACATAGTTTTGTAAAAACAAAGATGTTATAAAATAGAATTTTTAAAAAATGATATTGGCCAACATTCTAATACACACGCAAAGAACGTATTTATAACTCAAAAAAATATTTCTAAAAAATCTAAAAACAACAGACTTTATAAGCTTAATTATCCCAATGTGCTGTTTCAAAACATTCTGGGCAAATTTTTAAAGCGTGTTCTAAACATATATAGGCGTGACACTTTTTGCAGAAATATCGGGTAGGGCGATTTTTTTTTCTGTCGCACATAACACATCGACCTCTTTGGTTTATTAGAGGTTCTGGTGGCTGTTCAACAGTTTCTATTCCAAGAATCTCCCTAATCCTCAGTTTTATCAGTTTCGGTATATTCGATAAAGTAGACCGAATTCTTAGGTGCTCTCTTATCAGTTCAAAAGATAGGTTACGCAAAAATTCTCTCCGTAAAATTTTTGAATCTATATTATTGGCCTTATAAATAACTAGAGAATTTATGCCTGCAACGTTTAACATGGAATAAAAAATTACCATTGGCCACCTTCGGGTACCACGTGCACAATTATAAGAAGAGCAGAGTTTGTCTACCGTATCGACTCCCCCTTTAGTTTGGTTGTAAGTAACTATTATGTCCGGTTTACCTGATTCATTATCAATAATGTCATCACGGTGTAAACTTGACATAAGCAAAACATTTTTTCCTTTTTTTGGAATATGGGATACGAGTGTGCAATTATCGTGAAACGCAAACATTGACGACTTTTCAGGACGATTGACTGGGCGAGAAAACTCATTGGGAAGCTCCTTTTTATTTTTTCTAACCGTTCCTACAAGAGTCATCCTGAAATTCTTCTTCAGATTTTGAATCAGATTAAAACTAGTGAACCAATTATCAGTGGTTACATTTCGTCCAGTTCCCCTTACAGGCTCATACATCCTTTCCACAACAGCTTCTGGAGAATTATTTACTTCAAAAGGACCAGTTGGTTGTTTGCCAACATATACTTCCATGTTGCAAGTATAAAAAACTTTTGAGTCACAAAGGGCGTAAATCTTAATTCCATATTTATTGGGTTTATTGGGTATGTACTGACGGAAAATACATCTACCTCTAAAAGCTTCCAACTTCTCATCAACTGTAACGTAATGGTAAGGTGTAAATCCGTTTTTACATTTCTCTACAAATATGTCAAAGACATCTCGAATCGGTGCCAATTTATCTAGAGACTTTCTAGTTTCGCGTGTTTCAAGATCATCAAACCGCAAGTGTCGTAGTAAAAATCGAAATCTTTGTAGAGACATGGTTAGCCTAAATATTTCAACACCAGTGCCGTCGACTCTCCAGAGATCTTCAGCATTCATGTGATTGCTTTTCATTACCCCACTCAAATATAAGAGCCCCATTAGTGCTTGTAGTTCGACGACGTCTGTTGTTTTCGCATCACGTTCTCGCGAATACCGATCTTGAGCAGTCTGAATATGTTTATTCGTATTCTCTATAATAATTTGGAGAACATTTTCAGGAAAGAAGTACTGCCATATTGCCAGTGGGGTTTTTAGAGTTTTGACATTTCCTTTTGGACCGGGTAAGTGGGTAACCAAATTTTCGGATCGTGTTCTCACATTTTTTGGAGGGCAATGTTTCTTCCATATGGTAATTTTATCCTTTCCGACAAAAAATGGACCTACAGCTTCTTGAATAACATATTCCTCATTCTCTGAAATATCCTGTTCACTATCCGTTTCTTGCACTTGCAATTCAACGGCATCCTCTTCACCTTCATCGGAGTCATCTATGGGTCGTTCCTCTTCATCAGATAATGCTAAACATTCTTCCATTAATATCTGTAGCCGTGCTTGTTCTTTCTCATATGATCCCATACTAAGAATATGAAAATACTTACAAATATGGGTGAAACAGTTAACACAAAAATAGCGAAAAGAACAAACCTTAACAAAAAAAAAACTCTGAAAAATAAATGAATATTTTGTCACTTCACTGGTCGCTGCGGACTCTCAGTCCGCAATGCCGAATTATTCGTTATAGCGTAAAAGTAACCACTTGCGCAATCAAGTATACACTAGGACACACTCTTGCCCGAAGGTACTGAGTGGTGCGATTCTTGGGGGGTGGTACAATTGATATTATTGTCGAACAGAGATTGGCGCGGAGCGAGAGTCCGCGCGCGACCACTGAAAGGTTAATTGATTATTTAATTTTGGTTACATTTTAGCTCGAGAACTTTAGTATTTTATGTAAATTCGTCCGGACGCTAATGCATACACGCTGCAAAGACTCAAGAAAGTAACAGACACATTAATATAAGAAAATTAGTCCTTCTTTGGGGCTTAAGACGAGTTCTTACAACTTCAAACTGACTATCAGTTGCATGTTGAACAGTCCTGTAGCGATATGGATAATCCTCCGTTAGTTTTGCCTTGCTAATCGCCGTCCTGAGATAACTGTACCAGACAAATAAAGCTCTGTATTCCTGTTATTATACTGCGGTCTCCCTACATCTTACATTACAACCTTTGTTTTCAGAACGCAAATGATTATTATACCGACGTCTCGTGCACATTATTATTAAGCAGAGTTATTATTTCCTCCATTAACTTCTGCGTTCTTTAATTTTCTAAAACCCAAAATATTTTTGATGTGCGATTAATTCGAGCGGCTGTACTTTAGAAGAACAAAGGTGCATTGCACTTTTAAACACAAAACCATTAAACAAAGCTCCACTCATTACGTTAGAGTGCCCTGCGCTGAATGTTGCCAACATTTGAAACTATCTAAAGCTCTACAATTACAATCGGTTGCAGAACACCGTTGCTCTCTCCCGGAGCGGGGAATGTCACCGCAATTTGCAAATTTTCCCGACAAAGTGACAGTTTCATGTTTCCTCCGCACCGAAATCTTATCGTGACGGATACTCTAATGAGTTGTGTTTGACCCTACCGCAACGACTCGCCGGGGTCTTCATATTTACGAAGACACGTATTAACAAGTACGGAGGAAATATGGTTTTCATTTCATTTTTATGCTTTCTTTTATGACGCGAATTTATTTTTACAAAAACCCAATCTATGAGAGCGAAGTACTTAAAATTATAATTAGTATCTCTTGGAAACACGAAAATTATACAAGGCGAAGTATATTTGATATAATTTGCTGTGTACTTCCCTTCATTAGAGAAGAATGTTATGTATTGTTACGTCTAAGCCGCCGACGATTCAATTTTAGCCTGGTCGCGCCATCTACCTCTCGATTATTCCAGTGGGCTTCGAATCGAACTCTAGATACTTCCAGATGTTTGCTGGAAAATTCGAGAAGGAAAGAATGGCGATGATTCATGGTGCAAGTGTGTACCTTGATCCCACGCATTGTTTTGGTGTTTTGCTCGTACTCAGACAGTTTAGTTATAAAGTCTACGGCAGAAGTGTCTATGTCTTAGTGTGATTGTGACAGTCATAAGTTCCGTGTGTCTCTCTGCACCCAGTACCATGGTTTGGGGGAGCGATGTCTCCCTTAACCAAAGGATATTTTGTTGCTGTTTAGAGCCAAGAGTGCCGCCCTGCTATCGATAGCTATCCCAACGATTTTATTCTGAACACCCCGATCCAGAATTGCTCTTACACCTTCTATAATGGCAACTAGTTCTGCTTGAAAAACAGTTGTTAGTTGGCCAAGTGCTACGCTCATGTGAAGGTTCAAGTCTTCGGAGAAAATTCCTGGGCATGTTCCTTCCAAAGTCTTAGATTCATGAGTGAAGATGGACATATACCCCGATGAACGATGAAATGCTTCTTGAATATATATATATATATATATATAGGTGAGAGGGAGTCGACCACCGCCCAAAAAGATGAGTTTCTTGTAGAGCCTCCTACAGGATGAGGTGGAGTCTACCTCCAAGACCTTTATTAGTCCATACCTTTTTGTGCCCGTAGCCTTAGGGCTGATCCTAGTGCCATCTCCTCCACATAAATGGAGAGAGTCCAAGGGCGGTAGGGATGGATTTCAGCACACCGGCAGCACTCATGCATGCCAAACTTTGTACGTGCGGGCACCAGACCAACGCTCCATAGCAAGGCATGGCCCTAATTACGACATTGTACCGCTATTGCAAAGCGACACTGCCAAAAAGCCAAAAAGCGACGCACATGTTTACCCTAATTCAATTTCCGGTGAAAATGACTCCCACTTCATCTGAAAAGGTTAGTTCAGTTTGAAAAACGAAAATCTATTCCCGAAGAATATGGTTTACTTTATGTTCACGTAGTACCCGTTCAACACTATTGAAGGTGGTTTTGTCAAACGCACCCTCTTACTCCTAAAGTTAACATTTTATAATTTATAGCTTTTTCTATCCGCCCAGTTACAGAATGTAGGGCGGATTCTGTGGATCTACCTACTAGGTAGGCATGTTGGTTATGATGTTAGGGTTTGTTGGTCAAATCCCCCTCTCTCATGAACCTGTTGCATAGTCTTTCCAAAGTCTTCAAAAAGAAGTATGTGAGACTAATTGGGCGACAGGATTTTGCGAGAGAATAGTCCTTTCATCCTGGTTTAGGTATAAATACCATATTTATTTTCCTCCAACTCTTAGCGATGTATCTCCACCCTCTAAGAATGCGTATTAGGTAGGGTAAAATAGTTTCCAGCCCCCATTAGAGGAGAACGGGAAAAACACCGTCCAAGCTTGGCGATTTAAAGAGGTGAAAGGTTTTAATTGCCCAGATTGTTCTTTTTTTCCCTACGACGGGCGGCAAATTCCCAATCCTCATCCCTTAGGCGGGAGCGTATCAGGCGCCTCCACCCATGCAAGTACGGGATTGATATTGCAAATTACTTCAAAGTTGGTGGTAAAAGAACCATCCTCACGTTTTAGGCTAGCAGGTTGCTAATGTGGGTCTTTGTCGAGTATTTCGTTGAGACGAGCAGAATCTCTGGTACTCTCAATTGTGTTGTAGAAAGATCTCCATGTTTGTCGCTGTCTTTCCCTGATCTTCTTTTTATACAGTGTTTGGTCGTCTATATTTCTAGTATTTTTAGCTTTATTGAACAGTTTACCCAAGGTTAACCAGAAACTTACAAACAAAGAAATTTCTATTTGGGTCTCAATTTTTTTAAATTTGAATTTGCCGCCATCTTATAGTACTACCAACTATGAAAGTAGTTAGCGGGAAAATTTGAGTTCTTTTCGTAATTAAAGTCGCAGAAATAATATTATATATTCTCGAAGTTTTCAGATTTACCTCGTGCTTCCATAATCGTTTGTATTCCGAACGATTTTCCCGTGTATCTTTCGACTTTATTTGTTCATCCCGAATTATATTCTGGTTTACACGTCAAATGTGTATGTATTCCTTATCGAAAGTTGTCGTGTCTTTCACATTTACATGTCGGCAAAAATGAATATTTTATACGAATTTCATGTTAAGGGCGCGCAGAATATCTGACGTCTATTCATACAATTCACGTTTTTCCGTCGTCTAGAGAGCGATTTCTATAAAAAAAGGCAAACTTCTTCACTCGATCCCCCGAGATCTCGGTACACTTGATATTCAAGATGCTTACAACTTACTATTATTACGGATGTCATCGTGTTTTTTTTTCTTCTTCTTTGCTTTTGAAGTGTGCCCGTGTAGCAATTTTATATCCGTCGCGTCGCGGAGAACCCCCGCACGATCGAAAATGGATTCACATCCCCATGGCGTTAATTTGAAGTTAAGTCATATGAGGCCCCCGGGCGTTGCCGGAATTTTTAGAGGGAAACGCGCTTATTAAACGGTTTTTGTGCGGTTTCTTGTGCTGAATGGTCAGTAATCATACTTCGAAGTTTCTTACATGTTTCGTGATCGTGTTGTGGAATGAGTTACTGCAAAATTTCGACGAAAATATAATATCCTCCATTTGTATTTGATCCTAAAATTGTTTCGCAGAATATTTACAGTCTAACCACCTTTTAAGGTGTCCTTAAAAATTCAAAACTTTCAGTTTACTCTTGAGAATTGTTCTGCAAAAAAAATCCGTAATAAAATGAATCCACAATGATATACGTACAAATCTAAAGTTCTCTTAGAAAATATTATTTTCTGTATAAAACTATATTGAGATCGGTTATGCTTTCGTGACAAACATTAGTTGGAGTATAATGTTTGTTCGATAAAATCAATTTTAGGCGAATGCCTTCACCGTAAAGAAACACATCAAGTTTCCTCGACCATTTATCAATTATTGCGAGTATTGAATACGCTCAAAAAAAAAAACTCCTCGTCCACACAAAGCAAAAACAAATCTCGCTTCCTGCTTTCTGAAATTTCCCATTTCACGTGAAGATATAAAGTTACTGCGGCTCGACGCACGGAAAGGTATCGCATTACTTGGGGATCGTCCGGCAAAGTCCAAATAATAACTCCGCGCGCTTTATTTCGAGATGCGAGTCGTGTTCGCAATAAATTCCCTTTATTTATTTACTAAATAATTTTAACCAAAGTGTCGCGCTGTATTTCGTATGTGCGGAACGTTTTATTACGTATAATATTTACTGGCGGTGCTACCTTAGTTTTACGGCGGCGAAATTGGTAAGGATATTTTATTAAACCATCATTTGCTTTAGCTCTGACCCACTAATGGCGACTTAACCTTTTATTTTCTACGGAACTGCTTTATTAAATATCGTGCTTATCTTTACTATCCACAAAGTTACAAATGTTTTTATGGGGGAATGCAGACATGAAAATAAATGTCCTTCCTAGGCAAGGCAAACTAGAATTATGTCAGTTTAATGGTCTCGCTTAAATAGCGAATCGAATTATAATTACCAAGAATTTATTTTGGCTGCGGATATTTGGAAAAGCAAATGAAAAGAAAATAGAAGACAATGGAAGCAGGAATTAAGAAGATTGCGTAGAATTGTTGTCTCAAATTTATAACACTACTGTCATTTATTAATGCTGTACATTCCTTAGCATAAAATGGATTCATTCTGCAAATCTCAAAAATCTAGCTAAAAATTGAAAAACTGACCTGCGTTCCACTGTTTTAAAGCCTCTGATTCATTTTACGGTGTTCATGCAATTCAGTTTGTCTTCGGACCGTTCATAAAACAATAAAATTCGAGCGCATTAACCCAAGTAATCGGGGGGATAGATGCAATAAAGGCCAAGATTGGCAATGTGTGACCATTGAAAAAATACGACACGAATGGATTTTATTGTTATTATTTCTAAAATAATAAAAACGCATTTAGGTATCAGCTGTTTTACGTACCTTCGAGTATGACAAAAGATGTTCGAAATGTTGCCCGCCGTTTATGAAACGTAATTCAGCTCGATGTAGCCAGTTTTCAGTTATTCGGGGAACATTATTCCGTAATTCCATAAAACAGTAATGAATTCGCTGACGTAAATCCTCAATAGTATTTATTTCGGTTACATAAACACGGTGCTTTAGGACCCCCATAAAAAAAGTCTAAAGGACTTAAATCAGGACTACGAAAAGGCCATGGCATAGTACTTCTGCGACCTATCCAACGTTCACGTACAACAAAGCTGAATAGGTAGAACACCATCCAATAGTAACCACATGTTTTGCTGGATGTCTAACGGTACATCTTCTAAAAGTTCTGGAAGAATATTCTGCAAAAATTGAAGATAGTCTGTCCCAGGTAAACGAGCTGGTAATTCGTACGGTCCAATGGGCATGTTATTAACAATTCCTGCCCATAAATTTATGGAAAACCGTTGTTGGAAATTAGTACTTCGCGTAACGTATGGGTTTTCCATTGTCCAAACATGTGTATTTCGGAAATTGAATATGCCGTTCCGCGTAAAGATACCTCATCAGTGCATAACACATTCGTTGGAAAAGCTGGATTTTCTTGATGGCGTTTCAACAACCAATTACAAAATATCTTTCGAAGGGGATAATCCATTGCAATAATTGCCTGCATGGTAACGGTACAACTATGCTTCTCATAATGTACGCCACACAACGCGTTTTGATGCAGGCAAATGACGTGCGATTTCGCGGGTGCTTGCGGAAGGATTTTCAGTCACCATGTCGAGTATTGCTTCTTCTGCAGCCAATACGCGAGCAGGTCGTTGTCCGCTTCCGTTTCGTCCACGACGAGGTTTCAAATCTCCACTAAACCGTCCCCGTTGCACTACTGGCACAAATTCTCTGGGGGTCGGCACTACCCTACCAGGAAATTTTCGGCATAGAAACGAGCAAGGAAGGGCAGCAGCATTTTATCTGGATTCACCGTATCAAAGCACCATGTCCATTAATTTTTCGTTTGTAAATACGTGAGCCATGATAAAATAGTTTTTCTCGCTGTATCATGAACCAATGAGTTTTATTATAATTATTTGCTCTAGTTTTTTATTAGTTTCTATTAACTAGGCAGCAATTTCTATTGAATTATAACAGTTTCTAATATATTGCTCGCTAGGCAAACCATATTTACACATTTAGTACATAAAGCCCCATGATAAATTAAATGGGAAATGGAGCTATTTTACTACCATTCAAGCTGGTTTCATTGTGGCATTTAGTAGCGCTATCTGATGCCAAGTTTAATGTTCTTATGTCAATAGAGATTGACTCTTCTCTTTAGCACAATATCGGTGTTCCGCTGAGGTTAGTTTTGGGTCCCATTTGTTTCTGCTTTTTATCAGCGACATTTATCAGTTATACCTTAATTATCTAAGTGGATGATACGTTAAGAATTTTTTCTTGGACCAAAACTTAACTATGAAAGGTAACTTACCCACTACTTAATGAACTGAATCAGTGAACAAACTTTTCATAACTTTAATCCCTTTAAGTCCCTTTATTGTAAAAGCACAGCACATTGCGGCCTATGGTGATACATTCCGTTGTCAGTGTCAAAATTTAAGGGTTTCTGTTGGAACTCTGCTTTTAGGCGCTTTCCAATTATGAACTCTAAGCACCTGAACTGATGTGATCCGAGCTACACTTTAGAAATCGTAATGGGAACGCTAGCAAGCGTCAGTTGTGACGTATATGTCAAACTGATCATGTGCGAGCCACATGTATTCCTTTTCCCCACCCTTTTGGTGCTCGAAACGCAAACGATATGACAGGTGCTCGAGGGGAAGAGGGAAATCAAAACTGATTAGTTCAGGTGCTTCACGCTCTTCAATTGGAACGCTTCGGATCATCTCCAGACTAGTCCCGAGTAGCACAAACGTGTAATTGGAAAGCGCCTTTTATTACTTAGTGTACGACAGAAATTTTTGAAATTTGCTAATATTCTGGTAAAGGTGCCAACCTTAGAAACATTTGACAGGTATTATAGAAAAAAAAATGGAGTATGTTTTATATTCGAGGGGAAAGGGGGTTTAAAGTACCCTTACGGCGTCACAATTGATGTAAGTTGTCCAAATTTTATTTAAATTCATACTCGTCATGCTGCTTTAATGTCAAGAAATGAGCATAATACGTATTTTGGTTTCAAAGAGTATAGCTCTAAGTAAGTACGACAGATCTAATTAGATCAATTCAGAATCAATTCAAATTCAGATCAGTTGCGGATCACTTGTGGGAAATGTGTCTATACCACGAATTGATGCTTTATGTAATAGCGTTTCCGATTGACTGCTCTAGAGCACTCTCAAAATATCTCCGAGCTTTATTACTTACTTTAAAGCATCGGAATTGTTGAGTTCTTGGTGTTTTCCCGTTTTAATTAAATTTCCGGAATTACAATAAACGGAAATGCTTTTTGTTAATTAAAGAATTTAAGCCTACGAGTTGATTTTAGGCTTACCAACGTTGAGTAATATTGTTCCCGTAATCCAAAAGTTAAAGGACACTTACATTTGAAATTATGGCGACTTCTCTTGTGATTGACTATAAATTTAACTGAGAAACACTCACGAAAAGAATTCTTATTCTTTTTCTAGCGAAAATCGAAATCAAACTGCTTTTTATGTTTTGGAGATTTGGAGAATTGGCGATTAAAACAGGGTACGAAGCTTGTACGAACAGAAACAGCTAAGTGAACTAATGAGAGACGCACCTGCGTCTTCAAATTGCCCAAAAAATGTTTGAAAAAACTTGAACTTGCTTTTTGGAGATTTTGCTAATGCCTCCCATGCCAATAGAGGAAGTGATCACGTCATCGACGAAAACCAATGAAGGTAATCCCCAAATACCCAATTCTCCAAAGCAGGAAAAGCAGCTTTAAGGGGTGAATTAAAATATTATTTCACCAAAAACAAACCGAACTTTGAAAAGTTGACGAAAGTAACGCGCAGACTTGAGTAGGAAAAACTCTGCATCGGAACGAAACTGCCTCTCTTCCTTGCCCACGGCATTATTTAAGCCTTTTTTTACCGCGGTTTTTGAAAGATGGGGGGGAACGTCACTTGAGTCAATTAAATTTGAATTTTTCTGCCTGCGCGAAGCTTCTAAACCAAAAGTAGTTGCCACGAGATGGCAGACGAGTGTGGTTTTCCCCAATTTTCCGGTGCCGCGAGGCGAAATACTCTATCCTCGGCTCCACTTGTCGATTCAACAGAGAAGGTAAAAATTAGCTGAATCGGCGTTTTACTATGGAGCCAGCCTGTGATAAGAACTATGTTTTTCTTTTTTTTCTTAATTATGACGTACAGCATTTTGTATGTCATATTCTACCTCAGGCTTAAATTTAATCCTGGTTTAAACCTTTTATACACCGTAGCCTAAATCGCAACAAAATTAAATTCCCACAAAATAAACCGCCCAAATTAATTGTTAGCAAATAATCTTTGATCACGCATGTGTTTCCAGACTTTTCAATATTGACACGTGTATATAGAGAACAAACAAGAAATTTCTGGTCGCTTTTAAACTAAGGCATGTGAATTTCCACTCGCGTTTTCCCTATTAGAAAAAATACCGCGGGTTATTTCAAACATTAAAGTCGAATATTCAAATTAGTGTCGGCATTTACGAACGGATCAAATTGCACGGCAACGAGGTCATGTTTTGGCGATTACCCGGCGTCGAACAATCTTTTGTGACTTTTGAAAGGCAAATGTAACATTTAAATGCATTGGCCGTTCAACGTTACCAGCTGTTGGAATTAGCGAGCACTGCTTTGCCAAATGGTTGAGGAATTAGGGAATCGAAAAATATCTTCATATTCTCCCAAGTTCCTTTTCCCATATCTTAACTATTAATATAATTAGTAAGAATCAATAACTTAGTTTTAAATATTTGAAGCCAAGCATCGCATCCCCTAACCCAACAACAAAAAGCGAGTTTTCTTTTCATAAACGTTATTACAAGATATAATTATTTCAGTTCGTTGCGCAAAACCCTTTTAAATTCGCCCGGCGAAGGTTTTGCATGCCAATAAGATTATCATCTTGCAAAGGTATAAAACACGGCGGTCCTCTGAATTTCCCTAAACGTGTAAAGCGCATCTCCTCGCGTAAAATAAGTTGAAGACACATACCCCTTTACGGGTGTAACTTAATGAAGTACATTTACATTTCACATTTCACTGCGAAATTCTTTTTGCGGATACAACTACTCTCCGGTTGTATTCTTTGGAATGACGAGATGAAACGACCCTCTTTTACAACTCGGAGTTTAACCGAATATTTAATGTTACTCTCGTACGATGTCTCTAGTTTTGTTGCTTTTATAATTAAAGTGTTTTCATATCGAATAAATTCCAAAAATTTCAACAAAATACTTGAGAGTAATCTCGGGCTCATTGGGGGGGCACAAGGATTTCCCCCTCATCAACGAGATATAACTGCCCCCTTAGCTCCACATTAAAATCGTAATATGTACATATGGGATTAACAGCACCCCGAGGGGGCATTTCCATGAACGCAGTGCACCAATCAAAAAGTAACACCAAACCGTTAACATATTTTTATTAAATTACTCTCAAGCTCTCTAATAACTTAAAGCTAACAACAAAGACATTATGTACAAATATAAAAATAGCTGCCAATACTGCGGCGTTAATTCCTTAACTCCTAATAACTCATTACAGGAAAATTAAATTCTATTCCTAGTTGAATGACCTTCTTTAAATGAGGCCGCGCGACGCGCGTAGGCCCAATTGACATCACCATGTAGGCTGCGGAACTATGTCTTAATGGGATCCACGTTCTGCAAAACCCGGGCGCCCCCAAACTTTTCGGCTACGTTCTCTTTAAGTAAGTGCTCGCGCTCTGCTTGCAGGAAGCTATCGATTGAATTAGGGGCCGAATCTTGACTTGCTTTGCTCTGAAGATCGTTCTGGATTGATTTCACGCTGAATTCCTGCAGTATCCTCATCAAGCCCGAGTGCTCCACTTTACCCTCCTCGTTTTTCGTGGGCAAATTCGAAATTATTTTCGGGAGGGGATCCTCGATGACTTTCTCGGGGGACGGGGGAGGAGTAACACTCACTGGACTGTCCTTTCTATTATCTTCTTCCACAGTTCTCTTATGGGCAGTCTCGGATGCCTCCCTGTTAATTTTCTTCACCAAAGACTCGGCTCGACGAACGGGAGGTTTGGGCGGCGGTAGATCTTCTTCTTTGACGATCAAACTCTCTATATCAGAAATCACTTCCTGCTCCGTCTTTTGGGGTTTCGGGTTACGGGGTAGGCTCGAATCTTTCGGGTTGTAGTGCTCGATGATCTTCAAGTCCCAATCCTCCAAGGGGCCGAAGGAATCGTCGCTTTCGATTTCGGCGAGCGGCGCCTTCGTGTTGCTCAATTTGTGCATGAGGAGTTGAGGGAGTGAGGAGCCGAAACTTCGGCAGCGCGAAATATAATCGTGCGCCGAAAGTTTCTTGGCCTCACCTGGCAAAGAATGCGCCGATTTTCGCAGTTCTGAGCCGTCGATGTTTTCGCCGTTGTTTACTAAGCTGAGCTTTAGGTCGCTGTAGTTTGGTAAAGAAACGACCGAGAGGTTCTTTTTTCGTTTCGATTCCTTGTCCATTTGCTTGAGGGCGATTTTCGGTGTCGATGTGTGTTTCGGGGCGTTCGGTTTGGGGTGCTTGTGATCTCTGTTGTGGTGAAGGTGGTCGACTTCATCGCATGGGCAATCATAGTTAATGGTCTTCTTTACGCAGAGTGGTTCTTCGACTGGTTTCTTCGTTTGTAGAGCTTGCAGACCAGTTTTGGCGACTGCTTCTATCCGTTCGCGTATGCCCTTTCGATATTTTCTGGGCGGGGGCGTGGGTGTTGTGTCACTGTTGGATATGAGGGATAATTTGGGGTCTTTCAAGTTGATTTCGTTATCGTCGGGGACTTCTAAGGCAATTTCAGTCCAGTCAGAGGATTTTGCGTTTGACAAAGGTCTCGCGGGTCGTTGTGGAACGGATCCATTCTTAAGGCTTGTTTCGCTTCTGAAACAAAATGTATCGTGAGTTTAGTTTACTACGACTTTTACAATGTCAATCCACACGTTCAGTTGGGAGAATTTCACATAACTTCATTATTTTAGGGAAATTATTAAGAGTAGTTTTCATGAAAACAACTACAAGCATAGTAAAACGAATTCAAGCATATTGAGGCTTGAATGTTGCTTTATAAACTTAACCTTACGGTTAATTTTGATTTTCTTACCAAGATAAGTAAGAAGCTAAAGCCTATGATGAAGTCGTCCCTCCAAACCGCAGTGCCAAATCTATCGGAGTCTTTCGAGGATAATCCTCTCATTCGATGACCCTTGGAGAGGATATTTGGAGATATGTATCGAAGGTTCTCGAATAACAAAAGAAACGGATACCTTGGAAAAAATTCCTGAAGTACTTCAAAGGCCCCGAATGCTGTTACCATCAGACACCAGTAATAGGAAAGACCTAATCGATTTTTTCATGGCTTCATGACAGAAGATAACCCTGAATCTAAAATCCTTAGGAAATCTCTAATGAAAAATCTACCAAAAGGGCTATAGTTATGATAATGAAGGGCTTTCGCTTTTAGAGTTATTTTACACAAGACTTTCCTCTCACACTCAAAAAAGTTCAGAGATTTTCCTCACGCCCAAAAACTTCAGGGTAAAAAAAATTCTAAAAAGCGAATAAATAAATAGTTGCAGAAAAAATTAAGTGAAGTACGCAGACACTGCACTGAAAAATAAAACGAAATTTCTTTTGTCTTACTGCCACGTTAAATAAATTATTGAACGCTCCTCGTAAGTTTTGCCAAAATCAGTCGGGGGCGTAGTCTCGTACGATTCGGATAGTGCAATATCCTCTTTATATTTCTTGTATTTTGAAAATATTGCGTTACACAAACTTCGCCATCGTCATTTATCACTGCTGGAATCCGGAGATAACAACGGGAAGAATACGACGAATTTACTTTATATGTAAGTTTGCCGCACACGAGCGTGTAATACGCTGTGGTCATGGAACACTGCAAAACTAGGTAACATATGCCATAATATGATGGTAATTCTAACGGGCGTAAGTTCTACTTAATCAATGGTTCTTCAATAAGTATGCTCACCTATCGACCTGCTTATCTTCCAATTGGGAATCCGACTTCCATTTCGGCTTTAACTGAAAACAAAAGAAACATCACATTAAAATGTAATTATGTACATAGATTGCATTGGAAATTGTCAAGTGAACGACATAAGTCTATAAGCGCGCAAGTAATCGTGAAAGATGATGATGTCATTTGACCTTAAATAAAAAAAACTAGTTAACACGTACATAGAGAGATTATGCAAGACAAACGTATGAAATTATGCAAACCAGAAAGACTTGATACATGCGTATAAACTATGTATTTGTAACGAGTTCTTCTCATCAAATTTTGATTGCGAATATCTGCGAAGGCGTCACTGTATTCATTAGCGCAAATGATGCTAAATTCTTTATTGTATTGTTAATAACTTAGCCAAGTTGATCACAAGGTGTCGACTTAGTTACACATTTAAATATAATTATACAATTGAAGTTGCCCAATTGTATTGTAGACCGAATTCTATGGCTTATCAAACATGATAAGACAAAATCGTTTACCAGACTTTACAAAATCATAATTGAAATAATTTAAGACATCAAAGATGTCAGTAAAATGGACTGACACTTGAACTTTTATTATTACTTAAGCAAAGCCTGATGACTTCTTTAGTTCGATCTGAAACAAAAACGATAAAGCTCAGAACGGCATCCCTGCCTTCTACAACTAATTTAATCTTCCTTAGACGAAGCTCCAGTATCTTTCCTAGTCAGAACTGATGACCCCTAACCGCAATCTAAATCAATAGGTTGGAATTGCGCAGTCCAAAAACTTTCCCTTTGTCACCAAAGTCTATTTTAAATGATGAAATCCAAAAACTTCTTTGACGTTCAATTGGTCTTATTTAGATGAAATTCCAGAAGCCTTCTTAATCATTGTGGCTTATGATGAAACATCGTTTTATCGTTTTGAACCGAGAAAGCAACTTTCAATTGCGCCCTGGGTGTACAAGGATATGTTTGGCGTCCATTGTAATGAACACTGGTGCTTCGCCTGAAGTGGTAATCGAAAAATCGGAGACCCTAATTGAACCCAAGACTTTCCTAAGTGAGGCCCTTAAGAATCTAAAGTGTTCCCAAAGTTTGGATGAGGTTAAGGCGCAAGAACCACAAGTGTTATCCGCGTTGAGCCTAGTGAAGGATCAAATTGCTTCATTGGATTTACCCCAGCAAGAGCTTTCCATGAAAATCGCAGAAATTCAATTCTTGATGGAAGACCACGAGAGGAAGTATGTTTTGGTTGAAGAGATTCGCTGCAGTACGCAGGACTTGCAGCAACGTTTGGGTGACTTGCAAAATCGCTCTTCCGACAAATTTTTAACTGCCGTCTCCCAACTGGGCACCCCACTTCTTACTTTACAAGAAAACCTGCAAAAAATTGAAGAATATTTTAAACGTGTAAGTCCAGAGGTATTGGGCAAAATGGTTTCCTTGAAACAACCGTTTTCGTTATTGGAACCAGCTATTAATGATGTTATTCAAGATCAATCAGGGCTAGGAGTGACCAAAGATATTCTGGTGAGCGCCCTGGAAAATCTCGAATATAATCTGAACGCGCTTAACTTCACCGAAGAAGAGAAAACTAATTTGTTGACCTTGCTGCAACCAATCGAGGCTATCTCCAGCAAAATATCGGAAATTAAGGAGCAGGTTTTATTAGAGCAAAAAGAAAAGGTTTTGGCCGCAACTTTAAAAGAACCCGCAGAGCTACTCGAGAGCAGCTGCAAGCAACTTAGCGAAGATCACATGCCTGGTCTTATTAAATTGTTGGGACCAATAGAAAAACTGAGGGAAAACCTTCCGAAAGTGAAGTTGGGTCTTGTGCCTGTGGAAACTTTGAAGAAATTTGAAGTACTGTCCTCTCCGATTAAGTCTGTCGCTGGAGAGATGTTAGAAACCGTAGAAAGTGTAGCCGCCTTAGAGATTCTTAAGGAGACCATCGACACGTTGCCTTTTAATGAAGTGGAGAGAGAACCTCTCGATTTGATAATCGAACCTCTTCGAGCACTCTCGGAGGAGATAACACAAATCTTAAACAATTTGACCACGAAAGCGGTCGTTGAAAAATTGAAAGGGCATCTCCAATTGATACATAAATTGACCTTTGCAAGAGGCCTTGAAGAATTACTTATACCTCTGGGTGTTTTAGAAAAAAACATCGATTCTTTGCAAAGTACAATAACCGCAGAAGACGTGCAAAAATTAGTTGCCTTGAATGAAGCATTAGCAGAAGTACTTTCAAAAACTGAGGAAGGAAAAGAAAATCTGCTACTTCCCTCGTCTCTGGGGGCCCTAAAAGATGCCATACGTACTTTGGAATTTACTGAGAAAGAAAGGGAGAAGCTACTGCCAATAATAGAACCATTAGAAGCTGTAGCTCTCGCAATTTCAAGTATCCAGAACAAGATGGCGAAAGAGCGAAAAATCTGTGAGTCAGTGGATGCCCTTCAAAATAGTTGCAATGAGTTGTTGAAAGCCAAAAAGCAAGAAACTAAAACAAGTGAGCAGGAGGCGCTGGCTTCTTTCGCCCAGGAGCTACTGGCATCTCTAAGCCTACTCAAAACGAACGTTTCGCTTTCACTTGAACGCCAACTTGATAAGTTTACGGTATTAGAAGAACCACTCAACAAAAACTCGATCATCTTGATTAATAAAGCGGATAATTTCCAATTATTTGAAGACCAAAAGCAGGAAGTAATTTCTAATTTGGAACTACTAAGAACAACCATAGAAGCTACAGAATTTAATGAGTCCGAAAAGATGGAGCCACTACTTGCCATTGCTGCCATAATTACGCAATTTATTACGAAGTTGAAAGTATTTGAGGTTAGTGCCCAAGAAATTAAGGCCAAACTCGAGGAAGTGAAAGATTATGAACAACCTAAACCTTTAGAACTGTTGAAAGAAGACGTTATCTTCAGTAGACGATTTTGTTTTTCGGAGAAGAATTAGTCGGGGACACCTTGGAAAAAACTACCGTAATAGAAGAACCAATGAGGACATCCTCAGCCTCTAATACTGTGACAGTCCATGTCTTGCAAGCTCCTGAATTGACTGAAACCTAACGGAAACGTGTAGATCTTGAAGGCCTTGAGTGCATTAAGTCAAGTGTGGAAATCTTAAATGCCATGATCGAAACCATGAAGGTCACAACCGAAAATTATATGGCACATGGACAACAAGCTTTGCTTTCAATCATGGACCTATCTGTACGATTGGACAGTTGAAGATTTAGGCGAAACTACAGACTTGCCTGAAAATATTTTAGATAAACTCGCTGTCCTTAACGAGTCCATTAAAGCGCTAGTAGCCACCACCGTACGTGCTATCTCTTCCCAAATTAGTGCAGGTCGCATCTGAAGAATGAGTTTAGGGTTCAACCAAACACAGAAAGAGAAGTTTGCGTTGGTGCTTGACCCACTGGAAGCACATTTCAAACATTGAGGGCCAAATATTATCCACGGATGCGCCTGAAGTCGAGGAGTCAAAGACAAGGCGTATCAAAATATGCGCAGAATCTCTGATTTCGGCTTGCGAAGCAATGCTGGTGAAAACTGAAGAAATTAAGGTGATGGGGCAGGAATCTTTGCTTTCCATTCTAAAACTAACTGATCCTCTTGATGGCCTAAAAGAAGCACTGTCGTCCACTAAAGATTTAATCATCAAAGAAAATTGGGTTGATGTATTTGCTAAACTCTCCACGCTCAACGAACCACTCGAAGAATTAACCATCACCATTGCCACCATCAACAAGCATCTCCAGATAGTAGAGTTGATCCAAACCCAAAAAGAACTGATTAATGAGGCTTTAACACATTTGGGAAAGGCCCTGGAACATATAGAATTCCACGAAACGTAAGGGCAGAAGCTACGTGTGATAGTTGATGCCCTTCAGGTTTTATCTGCTACAATGACGGAATTGATTTCCAAAGAATCTCCGCCACTCCCATTGGGTAAACGCTTGAAAATATCTCTGAAATCAATGGAGGGACATCTGTGGGGTGATGCAGGTCAAAGCTAATGACCTTAAAACCAGCACACAGGAACCCTGGCTTTCAATAACTGCACTGCACTTGACGAAAACATATCATCAATCGAGGGCTTAATAAAAACAACGCTTTTATAACATCTTTTCCAATTGGAACAAGCTTAACTGATTATTAGACTTAATACGTAAGCAGACTGTATCTTCTACAGCCAATTGGCCTTATTTAGATGAAACTCCAGAAGCCTTTTTGGTCTTTGTGGCTGAGGTCTCATCGCTTGGAAATGAGGTAGCTCCGAAACTCCTCACAGATTTTAATTACACCCTCCAGGAGCGAGGTTATTTTGACATTTATGCCTTAAAATTTTACTGCAATTATTCAAAAGGCCTGTTTATTTTTTCAATTTTTCTAATGCTCCTATAGTCCCCTTTTCATTTTTGAAAGTTTTAATCACATTTCTTTATTCAAGTTCATTGCAGGGCGAGTTTTATTGGTTGAATGGTTTTATTAGTTCCATTCGTGCCTCTTGCATTCAACATCACTGGGCTATTTGATGATTAATACTAATGTTGTATCGCCCATAGAAGTTACTAAGTCAATCAAATCAAGAATCAATTTTTACAAATAAAAAACAGTGGCGGTCGAAGTAGAGAGTCCTACGGTACAATTGTTTGTGTTTTTAAATTGATATTAATGACGGTGATAAATTGTTGAGATGTGATTTTATAACTCTATGCCTTTCTTGAGTAAAATTAACATAATTCGACTCAATCCAATCCTTTTTACTATTTTATTTATTTGATACCTACATTAAGACGTCTATCGTGCTTTTCCTGTTCCAAAATTCGAATGGATTGTTAAAATAGGTACCAAAATGTATTTGACTTTTTTTTATTAATTATTTCAGGCAAAACCTTCCCCATTTAAATGAAAATGAGGACTGGGATTTTCTAACCTCCGCCCAATCATCCAGTTTGCAGTTATTTTTTCCATACACAACGTGTTTTCTCAAATCGGAATACATGTGGGTGCATGTTACTGACTGAATACATTCTAATTGTCATATCAGATTTATACTTAACAAGCTAATAAATAGTCATTTGCTTTGCTCTAAATAACACCGTAGGACTGAATTACCTAATGTAGGACTCGATGAATAAAATAAGGATTATAATTACAAAGTTCAACGGCGGTATGTAAAATAGCTCGTTTGCATTATTCCTGTGGGATGTATCGTAAACACGCACAAGTAGATGTTATTTCTATAACAGAAAATAATACACTGAGTTGTCGTCAACTTTTGCCCGAAATTTTTTTGAATAATCAAAAATTAATTGGCGTTCTTGAGGAGGCATCGTCAAACTGAGTTCGAGCGAAACAGATACTCACTTTTAAAGTGATCAGAGTCGACAGCTCATCTTTCATTAGTTTACATGAGAAGGGGCCATATTAAATTATTAATTAACGCCCCTGAAGCCTACACGTATACCTTTATCGAGAACATAATTTATTTGTATTACTTCACTGTGCTCAGGTATACCAATTTAAAGCAATTAATCTGAGTGAGGGAAGGTTCGTCTTCACCCCCTTATTTTAATATTTGCGATATTTGTTCGTATGTACTGCCAATGAGTCCTTTGATTTTATTTTCACAGTCGAAGGATATTTGTCCGACAAATGCAACTATTAGCATCGAGCACGTCGCCATAAAAAGTTTCCAAACTAATTTCAAACACAAATACCACCGCAGAAGTATAATAACGGCATAATTTCAAAACTTGCTCGAGTTTAATAACATTTTAGACTCTGGTTTAGAGCCCCTAAGGTTCATTAAAAACCTGTAAACAAATATAAAAGCGTTCCGCCAGCTTTATATGCCTGAAACGTGCTTTTGTGTGTTTTTACATGTAAATTGTTAAGACAAATGTGTTTAATTGCCTAGCGGAAACGTTTGCCTTTCTTTCGTGGTAAAGGTTGCGTTATGTTTCAGAACCGTTGGTAGGAAATTAGAAGAAAAAACAAATTA
This sequence comes from Serrognathus titanus, assembly GCA_039766575.1. Classification (NCBI taxonomy): domain Eukaryota; kingdom Metazoa; phylum Arthropoda; class Insecta; order Coleoptera; family Lucanidae; genus Serrognathus; species Serrognathus titanus. The sequence continues at coordinate 13,974,299 of CM077911.1, read as the reverse complement.
GTTGGAAAGGTAATAAAAGAAATTTTCATAAAACATAGGCGTGCAGATTTAAATCAATAAAACAAATCAAAATAAAATTATTCCTTTCCCCATTTTTATCTATTATTAAATAACAAACCTCAATATATTAATTGGAAGTAATTCTGTTTTCTGCTCGATTTTCGTTTGTGTACACCTCCCCGAAAAGTCGACGTTAGTTTTGAAAACGTTGAAAAACACTCGTACCTTTATAAATTCTGTGCAGTCACGTGTACAAAATAAACTCGACTTCTGCTTTTGTAAATACGAGAGCAACTGTTCAATTCATGCTAGAAGAAGCGTAAGGCTTCTTTTCGAAGTTATATTAATGATTTTCCACTCTAATTGCCTCGTGTTTACAAAAGACAGTAAAACGACGTGATTTTATTAAATTAATTCGGTCATCGTCACAGTTACACGAGAAGCGAAAAAGTTCTTTTTTTTTATTGAAATTAGGTTTAGCAACTTTCTATCTGTGTATGCCTAGACGTAAGACCAGAATTAGCACATGCTATCTATGTGTATAATTATTAAATATGGATTCGATAAGCGCGAACAACAGTTTGAGGTAGTAATTATAACGTTCTAATACTATTACGATTGCATTACATAAGATAGTGGTATGCTCGTATATGTATAAATCAAAAGCGACCAAAACGAGGCTTCGATTACATGTATTTAAGCAAAAATAAATTAATTGCAATACAGAATTCCTTGACTTTCATTATTTAAAACCGACGAGAGAATCCAAAGTTGTTGCCTTCACACTACAACACTTTTTTTCCAATGCCCTGTATACTACTGGCTATACATATTTGTTGCTTGAACTTCAGTAGTGCTAATGTAGCCTAAATACAAACGGAAGTAACAATATGTCCACCACGTGGGTCTTTTCACCATAAGCGGTGATGACGAAAAAAATCAACGACCTCCAAATCAATCGAAATAGTAGCGTTTCACTTTTTATAAATTCTGTAATTGACGTCTCTCTCCGCATACTTGAACGTATAATGCAGCCTTGTCCGGGATTTTATTATATAAGTGAGTCATACCTGGCATCATGTATTTACATATTTGAAAAGAAAAACAGTATTACGTATAGCTATTGATTATCTGTTGAGACGCAGTAATTTACGAAGATTTCAGAATGCTAAAATAACACGCAATACTGAAGGTGTGGCGGCTCCGTGATGGTACGTACGATTTAACGCCCCACGTTGGGCGCCAAAATAATTATTGTCGAAGAATCAAGGAAGGTACTAACTTTGACACTTATACATCACTGGCACAACCTCAAAATGTATTTGCTCTCTGTGATTCACCAGCCTTGGAAACAAATGTACGTATCGTAGATTGAACTGTCTAATTATCGCAAGAACTGTCAAAATTACAAATTTAGGTTATGCAGAGGAGCTGAAGTTGAACAGTTTATTTTCATACATTCTTTTAATTTAATTCATTTGCGTTGGCCACTTCCACGAACGAATATATATCATCCAACACTGGTCCACATATGAACGTTTTGAGGTTAATCAAATATTTATCCATTTTTGACATGTAAGAAATTTATTGTCAGCTACAACATACGATTTTTTCCAAAGCCACTTTTTTGTTGAAGACCTGATACATTGGTGAAGTTTGGAACTTCTTTTCAAATGGCATAATGGTAGTTCTGTAATCACTTGTTACTGGTGTCTGTAATTTTTAATTAAAAACAATTGAATATAGTTATAATATTTAGGAGTAACTTCAACAAAATGGTTAAAGTAAAAGCGTAGATTAAGCATGGACAAACTAGTTCAATCATCAGCATACTGTTGACACGTAAAAAGTATATGTGTGATTAGTGGATACAAAATATAAATATGTCACTGTTTTCCCCTTTGGCCTTATTGTTTTATTTTCTGAATATGTACAGTCGAAATCATAATTCATGACATAACAGATCTACAGAAAAGCTCATCGTGGATATTTTATTTGTGGTTTCCAAGTAAAGCTTAATTGAAGACACCCCCGATTCACCTTTAAGTAGTAAAATTTAGATGCATTGGACGTTCATAGTTTTAAAGGAATTGGGTACGATATTCTCTAAACGTCATAAATTATGATTGCGACTATACGTAAGCACAGTCGCGCGCAGCTTATTTGCTAGACTTGACAATTCTCTAAGCCTTATACCTCAACGTTTCAAGAGCGAGGTTTGCGCATTTTAGCCGGGCGTGACTCGCGGTGAGCGATGTCATACAGGAAACAAAGACCAAGGCGTATCAGCACAGGGCTTCCTGTCTAATGCTCGCATTAGACATCAGGAATGCCTTTGGCTCCACCTCGTGGCTGCACATAATAGCGGCACTCCGGAGGACTCGCATCAGCGGACACACGATCCGCATGATAGAGTCTTACCTGCAGGACCGAGTGATAATCACTCCTTCGGGAGAAGAAATGGAAGTGACATGTGGTGTTCCGCAGGGCTCGGTGCTTGGCACGATCCTGTGGAATATACTATACGACGACATCCTGCGGCAGGATCTGGGGCAGGGTGTGACCTTGATTGCCTACGCGGACGACCTGGCAATCTTGGTAACCGCGAAAACTGCCACCATGTTAAAAGAAAGAGCGCTGCTAGCGATGTCAAGAACTAAACAGTGGCTCGAGGATCTGGAATTGGCTACGGCCAAGATCGAGATGATGATCCTAGCGGGCCCGAGGAAGATAGGACACATCACACTAAATGTCCAGAACACAGTTATAGCTTCGAGGGACTCGATAAAATACCTGGGCAGAGGTCTGAAGATGACCACCCACGTGAAAAGGACATGCGAGAAAGCAGCTGGCGTTAGCAAGACTCATGCCGAACCTCGGTGGTCCCAGACCGAAAAGGCGAAGGGTTCTGGCGGGAGCGATTGCTTCAATTGGGTTATACGCCGCGCCCATTTGGGCGCCTGCCATGAAATTCAAACATTATGAGGGGATGCTGGAAGCCATAAACAGAAGGATGGCAATCCGCATCACATCAGCCTACAAAACGGTTCCTACCACGGCTGTATTAGCAATAGCAGCCGTGCTACCTATAAAGCTGAAGGTGGAGGAAAGAGAGCAGGAATACTTGGCCAAGAGAACGAGCATTCGACCGAGCACCGTTCCCCTCATAGAGAAGTGGCAAATCGCATGGAATGCTTACGACGGATGGGCGAAGACCTTCATAAGAGACATCAGGAGATGGTGTAATAGGAAGCACGGCGAGGTGGACTATTACATGACCCAAGCCATGACTGAAGTGTTTGTGAAATATTTACACAAGATCGGGAAGGCACCGAACAACCAGTGCTGGTACTGCGGTGAAGAAGACACGGCAGAACACACGATCTTCCTTTGCCCGAATTGGCGGGACGTGAGAGCGAAGGCAACTCTCCGGTGCGGGACAGACCTCACGAGGGAGAACATCTCGGAGGTCTTGCTCAGCGATCCGGAAGGCTGGGATGCTGCCGCTTTCATGATGCGGCGGCATTATGGAAAGCAAGGCAAAGTACAAAAAGAATAAATAAGAACACATTAGACATGACCTAAGACACCAGATACGAACCAAGCGCATGGCTCTAAGGAGGATCCCAGGAGTCGCGCGACCCACCAGATATGACAAATACCTAAACAGCTGCGAAGTATCTACAAATTCCAGAAACCAGCGGCTGGGAAAGACTAAAGACAGTGCGAAGCTTCTGACGCCATGCCGAAAGGCGGATTCCAGAAGTTAGCAGCTAACAGGATAAGGAGTTTTAGTTGGTAGGCGCTCGTTTGTAGACCTTCAGAAAGGCATCAACCCTGCGAATCCAACACTTCCTGAACATGGATACCCGGCGCAGGAATTTCTTTTCTCCAAATCTCACAAAAAAAAAAGGTGGGCGTGACTGTACACACATGCACTAATTGCATTCAGTATGCTCATCAGAAGTAACTTTAACCTTCAGGTTTATAAAGAAAAAGTTTATTTAATTAAAAAACTACTGAATAATTCATTGTAACCAATGATTAATAACGATGACTTATTTGATTTGAAATTGAAACTTACTTTAATCGAAAAATTTATAAATTTGAACACATATTATTGTTATTAAATTTGTTTGACCTTTCAAACAATCTTCTTTATCAACATTTCTAATATTGCTGAATTCACTTTTTCAATTTTGAGAGAAATTGGACCACTTTTCAATAACATTTTTTTCAAATCACGTTTATCGCAGAGCGAGTTTAATTTTTTTAATGGTTTTATTAGTTTGCATCGCGCCTTTTTCATTAAATTTGAACATCCCAGGAGTATTAGTAGCTTACTACTAAAGTAGTAGTTTCACCCGCAGAAAATGCTAGGTCTAGGTCAATCAATTCGTTTATTAAGTAATTTTTATAGATAAAAAAACAGTATCGGTCCAAGTGCAGAGCCCTGCGGCACAATTGCTTATGTTTTACAATTGACCGTTGACCTTACTATCATTGAGATATGATCTGATAAGACCATGGTTTTCTTGAGTGAAATTATATTAATGTAATTTGTTTATTGAGATGATACGGTTGAGGAAAGCAACTCTCTTCTTCATCTTTCTTACTATTTTGTTTATTCGATATATGACAGTGCTTTTCTTGACCCAAGATTCTAATTGATTGCGTATTAAAAAGTATGTCATAGTATTTTTAGTTTTTAAATGAAAACTGTGATACAAAAAAAAACTAATTCAAAGAAAGACTTCTTTATCAAGAAAAACTCAGTATATTAAATCCAAACAGGACCTTGATGTAATACTCATGAGTGAGGATGGAATCCGAGATTTACAAATGTAAAATGCAAGGTCCTGTTAGAATAAATACAATACTGAGTGAGTCAGAAATACTATCGTGTTTGCAGTAGTCGTTGGCGGATCTATTGTTCTTTTTATCAATAATGGTTGGCAACCACCTTTAGACTCTTGTTAATATGCCACCCACCAGTCGCTCTCTCGCTTTCAAAAGGTTTTTAGCATTTTCATTTTCGACAATATTTATAGCTCACCCGATAGAATATTGCAACATAGTGCTAAAAAAAAGTGTACTTTTTACAGTCACAAAAAACGTAATATTTTCTCTTTTTTTAAGTGAGCTTCACTGAAATCTATTAATTTATTATTTTTTTACATATTTTTGTTTGTGCAGGTTTGCAAAGGTGAGGGTACACAAAGTAAAAGCTGGAGTCGAATAATCACAAGAGCAAACTGACAGGTCGAGGAATATACAAACAAATTTCAAAGTTGCATTTATTCACAGCGATAACCTAAATTCTATTATATGCAAAAATGAGAACGAAAAAGAAGTCCAAGGTTAAACCGGCGTAAAATTCTCTAAGGCCATATCAATAGCCCAACAAGAAGCTATCCCGAAAAGTATTTTTTGAATTCCCTACTCGATTTTTAACAGATTCGAGAAGCACGAAATTTAATTATTTTATTTGTTGCCTCGTCTGAAGGTAACGAAGAATTTAATGTATCCATTAGAAACAAATTAAACTCTGGGAATTTTATTATTAAATAAATAATAACGATTGCATAATAATTAATTAATTAAACAATGAAGGCGCTTGTTTATTCGAAGAAGAGAGCGACTTTAAAATCAGTAGCGTACTGAATAAATTAGCACCGTTGTCATTTTTTTTACTTACAGAAGGTAATAGCTGTTAGAAGAAATGAATAAAAAAATAAAATAAATTATTCCTTCGCGTATAAAGTGATAAACAAATTCTCTTCAGAACATTAAACCCATGCGAGTTTATTAATACCTTTCTAAATTGAACAAAAAGTGCAAGAAAAAAGCACAATTCATTCTATGTAATTACAATATCGATTATGTTTTTCTATAAAATCGAATTGCGCATTTTTTTCTTTGGCTCATAAACAAAAATAGTTTTATTTATTAAAAACAAATGTGTTCACGTGACGTAAACAGCTTCAATGTCAAATTCATATTAAAAAAAGGGGGGGCATGATTGTCTCAAAGTCAAAAATATCCTGCCTCGTTACATTCAAGGCAAGCCTTATAAATAACCATCATTAAAACCTTCACTTTCTTTTAATTGAAAATAATTTTTTCACTTTTTCGTTTTGTTTTTGGAAACAAGCAGAAAAGTCGCAGGTGTAAAATTTTTGTTTGTAAACAGTTTGCGAATTAAAAAAGAAGTGAACGTAAAATTCCGCAGAGTTTTCGATGAAGCGAGAAAAGCCATTAACTTTCGTCATCCCACAAATATTACATCTACAACGCAATTTGTGTAATTACCCAGGTAGGTATCTTACATGTAATCTGTTAATAATTCTATCGAGCGGGGTTGTTTGCGGTGACTTGGGGCCATCAGCGCAATCCACCTTTTTCTTGCACAGTTTATTACCCATGGGTTCTCACTTGCGCGAATTTTCGAATATTTTCACACGAACACGCACACACGCTCGAAAACACGAAACGTAATTTCGCTGCTGGTGTACTGCCACAACCTTTACCTATACCACACTGAGTTAACTTTCATCTAAGTTAAGGTTAACTCGTTCATTTACATTCGTTTTCGAGCTACGTCCATCGCTTCTCGCTCTTTTGAATTTTATTTGTTCCCGAGTCGGGTCGATGTGAACGTGAAATTAGTTATGCATCGGACATTTACGTCACTCTTGTGATCGCATCGCTTATTTCTGACACGCTTATATGGAACGCCAGTTTAATCATACTTATATTTACTTTCGACTGTATTTTTGATGCACTCTGATAGTTATAGGTGACTGCCAAAAGTCATAGCGACCAAACCAATATCTGCATTATTGCGATGCATTTTTTTATACCCGCCTGCCCTGTCTAAGAGTTTTATTAAAACTAAATAAATAGCTCGAGATGGAAATAGAACTCGAAAAGAATTCCTAAAAGCTATGCACACTTAAAAACTCACCAAATTGAAAACTGTTTTCAATTTTGATGGCCACATCTCTGAAGGATGGTTCTTTTCTGGCTGCACAGTATAACTACGTGTTTGGAACATCTGTAAATATTTATCTGTAGGTAATTTTGGACACTCTAACTGGTTCCTGGTGTTTTTGCAGTAAAAACGAGCATGCGCTCAGCGTATGTATATTTTTCTATTTTTGTATCATTGTTCTTTTTATGAAAGTATAAATTGCCAGTCGACCTAGTATATGACATATCAAGCAAATACAATCATTAAAATTAACAACTATTTTTGTTTATCAATTTTTCAAATCTCTTCGTCACAATGAAGGATGTTGTTAAAAAGTTTTCTTTTCTTTAACGTTTGGTCTAGTGTACTTTCTTGTATATTAGGGTCCATCTGATATGCTAAAGAGTTACCGTAAAAACTGATAAAAGAAATATAGAAAAAAATAAGTTGGGGGTACAACTTATTTTTTTCTATATTTCTTTTATCAGTTTTTACGGTAACTCTTTAGCATATCAGATGGACCCTAATATACAGGTTGATTCTTGAATAAACTGCCAAAAAAACCTGTGAAAGGAATTAAATCATGGGTTATGAGAAAAATGTTAAATTTGAAATTCTTTGAGAAAATTTATAATTAATTAAAAATGACCCCAGAAAGCACCTATGTGTATGGAGCTCGTCGCAATCTTAAGTTTTGTGATATCGTGTTTTCGTACGTTTTATTGTGTTTATTACCCAGAGAAATAAAACTATAAAAGTTAACCGTGAAACTTATTTAACCCTTTCCAGCTTAGTGGTATATTACGCATACCACAAATTTTAAATTTGTTCCTGTTCCTGCTTTATGGTATGTTGTGCATACCATTGACTTGACACATTCCAATATGCGCGCCACCTACGAGGTAGCGAAAAAGTTCGAATGACCGACTTAGATAGCTGCAATAAAGTGCTTTTTGTCAACCGACCTTCCAAAATTTTTGTAACCGTTTTTTATCTAAAAAATGGAAAATAATGTCAAGTGAGTACCTAGATTTTATTATAGATATGTATTAGTATGAGAATAAACCATGACTATAAATTTTAACAGGAATATGTTGGTTTTTATCGCTATTTATCTGTGATATTTCAAATATACCACAACGCGCCAAATAATATCTAATTGCGTTCGTAATATTTTTCTCATTATTACTTAGAAAGAAACGTTTGGAAATTTTGCGACCTGGAGAAGTTAAATGTAGACGATGTGAATACATTATTAGCAGAAACTCCTTCGGATGCAGAATCTGTTGACGAATTTGATTGTGAAGAGGATGAGGATAATACCGCTGTTTCTATGGGCGTAGAGATTAATGCAGAAGATATTGTTGTTGCTCCCACACAAAATTTATCTGATTCTGAAGATGACGAAGATAATATTCCGTTATCACATTTTGTCCCAAACGATAAATTTATTTGGAAAAAGCCAGTAATATAGGCAATCAAGAGAATGCTTTCTCAGAAATTGTTGGCCCGTGTAACTTATCTAATGACATCGAATCCCCAAATAATATTTTTGGATGCTTTGTAAGTGAGGAACTAATAGAACATTTTGTTTTTCAAACAACCCTTTATGCCACCCAACGTGGAAAAACATTTGTTCCTACAACTGCAAAAGAAATAAACATTTTTTTGGGCATAAATATTTCAATGGGCGTTAAAAAACTTCGAAGCTATAGAGATTACTGGTCAGCGCAGGTGGAGTTGAGAGACTCTTATATTTCAGCACTAATGAGCCTTACCCGATTTGATTGGCTACTAGGAAATTTTCATTTGAATAATAATGCTCTTCAACCTCAGCGTGGTGATCCTAATTTTGATAAGCTATATAAGTTGCGTCCATTTTTGAATTTATTATTACGTAATTCCAGTTTTTACTATAAAATGCATGGAACAATATCAATAGACGAATCTATGATTTGTTTCAAAGGGCGCTCGTCAATCCGTCAATATATGCCTAATAAACCAATCAAATGGGGCTGTAGGGTTTAGACCAGGGCAGACGTCAGTGGATATATCGACGAATTTCAAATATACACTGGGAAAGTCAGTGAGACCGCAGAGAAACAATTAGGACCGCGAGTTATTATTGATTTGACCAGGTCTTTAGTTGGGAAAAATTACTTTGTATACTTTGGTAATTATTTTACGTCCATGCCTTTGTCGAAACAGTTGCAAACAGAGAAGATTTTTGCAACGGGAGCCTTCAGAAAAGGGAGAAGAGGAATTCCTAGTGATTTCAAAGCAGATAAGGAGTTGAAACGCGGTGATTTTGACTGGCGAATAACCGCTGATGGAATATCTTGTGTAAAGTGGATGGACAAAAGAATAGTTCTTTTGGCCTCCAACTGTAAAAATCCGTCTCAAACTGATCACGTAATAAGAAAAAAGAAGAACGGTGAAACGGAAAACGTTTCTTGTCCTAAAATTGTAAAAAAATATAACCAAAACATGGGATTCGTTGATAAAGCAGACATGCTGAAAAAAACGTACGAAATAGACAGAAAGAGTAGAAAATGGTGGCCACGCATATTCTGGCATTTTGTAGATGTTAGCCTGGTCAATGCGTTTATAATTTTTCGGCAACGATCTTGCCACAGCAACGGCATAAACCTGAAGGCACTTCCTAAAATGAGTTTCAACAAAAGACAGTACAATTTAAAACATGAAACCCTCGTAATGCTGGGTGTTTTGTGTTTTAAATTGTGGTTGTCGTACTATGATATAAATAAAAAATAATTGTGATTAATAATTTTAAAATTCCGGTTTTACCCGTCAAAGCAGATGCTCAAACCGAAGACCATAGTTATCAATGCAAGCTATAGCCCGTTTTCTCAAGTTTTCTCTTACACGTTCGAAAACATCAGGTGTATTTCAACAGCATGTTCGATGGGTTCATGCAATTCCTGTACAGTATACACTGGAGTAGAATAGACAAGCTGTTTCATCCACCCCCACAAAAAAATCACAGGAATTTAAGTCTGGAAACTGCGGGGCCAAAGTACTAGACTATAGCGTCCAATCCACCTCTTATTGTAATTAGTGTTTAACACTCTCTCACAACACGAGCTACATGAGGGGGTGCTCCCTCGTGTAAATACCAAATACCGCGTCGTACAGCTAAGGACACATCTTCCTACTATTAGATCATTATTTAAAAATTATAAATAACTTATGGCATTCAAATGCTACGGTAAAATGTAAAGACAGATTAAACAATTAGCAACAATACCAGCCCAAACATTTGCCGAAAATTGCTGCTGATGATGGAATTCCGTTGTAGCGTGTGGATTTTCGTCACTCCATACGTATGTGTTATGAAAGTTTCGAACACCGTCCCGAGTAAAATGAGCTTCATCGGTGAACAATACCACGTTTAAAAATTCGTTGTTTTAGTCAACTTTATTTAATATCCACTGACAAAACCTAACACGATGATTTGCATCTCCCAGCTGTAATGTTTATACTTTTTGCACAAGGTATGGATGCACTCCCTGTTGACGGAGAATTCTCCAAGCCGTCGATTGGGAAACTCTAGCCCTGTATGCCAATCTTCTAGCACTGATGCTGGGTTCTTCGTCGACAATATTTTAAATATTTATCTCAGCATCCAATACTCGTGGAGTTGTCTTTGGGCCACGACCATTTGCAGGACGAAAATATCCGTGATCACGCAAGTGCTGCACTACCGAAACGAAAGTGCTCCTATGCGGCACTTGTCGTAAAGGAAAATTTTCAATCCACAATCGATGAGCGTGACGTGCAAATCCTAATACTTCGCCGTAAAACAACACCATATCGATTTTTGCTGATATCGAAAAGCGATTAATTTTTCGTTCTGCCAATGACATTTCTGTCTAATTGTAAGTAACCCTAAACTTCACAAGTACAAGGCCACTAAGCGATGCTTATGGGTGGAGTTTTTAATGGGCATCATAAAATCACAAATTATATATTAATAATAATAATATTATAATTTTATTATTCAATAGATCGCAACAGGAAAGCGATATAGAACTCGTCATTTATACAACATGGAATAGAAAGCAATTACAGATATAATTTCACACAACAAGAAATATTTCATGACTAAATGATATACGTTGTCAATGATGGCACTCCTGTAGTTATTCCACCAGCGAATAGAAACTTTTTGTCTTTAACCACCTAATAAGTTCAATTTTAAATTTGGAAATTTTCGTAAGTTTTGTAAGTTACAGCAGATGGAAGGTGATTATATATTTTTATGCAACTGTATTTCGGACTTTTTTTAAACAAAGAAAGATTTTGAATGGGAAAATTTAAGCTTTCACAGAACCTGGTTTGATAACGTTGCTGTATATCTTTATTTTTAATAAATAATAACGGATTTTTTCTAACGTACTTGGAACATTCGTAGATAAAGAGATCAAATACAGTTAAGATTGAAAGTTTTTTGCAGTGAGCGAAGAAATCTGCATTTGTGATGTTACGTAAAATTCTCTTTCGAATTTAAAATACACGAAGTACATTTGAGGATACTCCCCAAAACATTATTCGATATCTTAACCGATTCGATATTTATTAGGTAAAATAACTTACTAGTGTCAATGTCAAGAAAGTTTTTAATTTTAAAAATCAGATGATTTAGGGAACATAATTTATTAGAAAGTTCATCTATGTGCTTGCCCCACTTAAGGTATTCATCAACCAATCACTCCCAAAAATTTTATCACTTCAACTTGTTCCATACAGTTTTTGTTCATGCGGACCAGTAGGCTATTTTGGCAGACTTTAGATGCTTTAAAGTGAACAGTGTGAGTTTTATTCTTATTTAGAATTTTGTCTACAATATTCTGCCATCATGTCAGCAGCATTTGAAGCTGCCTTAACTGAGTTAATTGTGGTTTTATCCAGGGATGTGTCATTAGCAAATTGACAAGTAGTGGCATTTTCAAATGACGAATTTCAATCGTTAACAAATAGAATAAACAAAAGGGGCCCAAGGATGGAACCCTGAGGCACCCCAGCAGTATTAATCAGTGGTGTCGACATAACATTATTCACCTAGACCACCTGAGTTCGATCATCAAGGCACGATTAAAACCAATCTTTGCCCTGGGCCTCTCAACCCATAATTATATAATTTATTGAGAAGAATATTGTGGTTTGCGGTATCAAATGCGCTGCTATTGTCGAAAAATACGCCTAACGTAGATTTACTTTTATCTAAAAGTATGAAGTTTAAAAAATGATGAAGTGCCATTACTGTCGATCTGTTAGGCATTGTGTAGAAGACAAAATATTATATTTAATTAAATAATTAATTAACCTATTTGACATGCATTTTTCAAATATTTTTGATGCTGCCGGAAGAATAGTCTATAGTTGGTAATACAATGTTTATCTCCTTTTTTAAATATTGGCACTATTTTAGCTATCTTAAGAGTGGAGGGAAAATGACCTTGTTTGAAAGATTCGTTGATTATATAGGCCAATGGTTTACTAATAATGTCTGATACAAATTTTAAGAGAGAACATGGCACATTATCTGCTCCGGTTGAATTTTTGTGTCCAACTGTGTCCAATATTGAAAACTTCATTTTCAGTTGCAGGTTTTAAATACATTGATTGAGCAGTTTCACAAGATTCAGGCGAGGAAATTACTTCAGATAGATTATTATGTCTAGTAAAATGATTATTAAATAGATAAGCAGCCTTATCTATTTATTATTATTTATTTATTTATTAATTATAAACATCTGCGACCATAATTGTACAGCTATCCGTTTGTTGTTGCACATTTATTAATTTTACTTAAAAGCGGGTGAAATTTATTTATTTTTGCAAAAACTAACAACCTATTTGACACAAACGAATAATTTTTTCGAACGCAAAGTGGCAAACTTAACGAGAAACAAAGTGTGTAGTGCTAGTGGGAATAAATTGGTGATTAAATTGCTCCTCTCTGTTATCCTCATTTTATAAAATTTGTACTAAATAATTTATTACAGGTGATTTCCATTTGCATGCCTCTATCAATATTGTCGTAAATATTTTAAAGCTCTTCTTTCAGCTGGTTACATTGAATTCCGTTGAAGGTCAAGTTCGCCCGATTTTCCGCCGCAACAACCATAAAACGATAAACCATTTATGACTGTATGACTATATTTATTTTCATTCCTTTAGCTGCTGGTTCTTTGGGTAAAACTTTTGATTAATTATTTTTCGAGAACTAAAGAACTCAATTTTCTTTTTACCAGTTTAACTATAATCTGTGATTTCTATTCTTGTACATATTATTATTTGGCGGTCTATTAAAGAACCACCCATCTACATTCAAAATGATGGACTTGCGATGGGATGTAATTTATCCCCTTTGTTAGCCGATATCTTTATGAATCATCTTGAAACTAATTTTATCAAATCTGGACATTACCTGTCTAATAACATAAAATTTTACGCTAGATATGTCGACGACATTTTGATTGTTTGGCAGGGTGACACTACTTCTGCTACTTCACTATTGAATCATTTTAATACTTTACATGAAAAAAATCAAATTTACTTTGGAATTGGAACACGATAATACTATTAATTTTCTAGATGTGGCTATCACTCGATGCGCCCACTCTTTTTCATTTAAAATCTTTAGAAAACCTACTGTCACCGATGCTGTTATTAATTTCAACTCTAATCATTCTTTGCAACATAAACTTTCGGCTTTTGTAGCTTTTCTACATAGAGCCTTTTCAATACCTATGAATAGTGCTGATTTTTGTAATGAAATTAAAATTATTTGCCAAATTGCCTTTAACAATAACTTTCCTATTTATATGATTAAAAATTTATTTTACAAAATTCGCAATAAATTAATAAATAAATCGGTTTTTCCCACTCTTAACGATAATACAGTTACTTCTAATATTACTTTTGCTTCAATACCTTACTTAGGTATTATTTCGGACAGATTAAAAAAATCCCTTAATAGTTTAGAAGGGGTTAGAATTTCTTTCTCTAATAATAACAACATCATCTCTCAACTGAACAATACTAAAGACAAAGTTGACTTTATGAAGAAGAGTGGCGTTTATTACCTCAAATGTGGGGATTGTAACTTGGTATATATCGGCCAAACTGGTAGATGTTTGTCTACTCGTTTGGGTGAACACCTAGCTTCAGCTAGATTAGGTAAAACTAATTCTAATTTTGCGTTACATAGTATTGAATCCGGTCATAAGAATTTTAATAATCTTTCCATTAAATTAATGCATCAACTTCCTAAAAGCTTAAAGTTAAATATTGCTGAAATTCTTGAAATTTTTCTTCATGAGAAGGATAATAGCGTCACTTTGTTGAACGATCAAATTCATTTCTCTCATAGGAACTTTTTTGATTCGATCAATTGGAACAAATTTAAATAATGTCATCGTTTTTGGCCATTTTTCTCATTCTCTTCCAAAACAGATTTAGTTATGTCTTAAAATTTTTTTAATTTTTTAACTTGTTGTCCATAATGCTTTGTATGTTTCTGTCTGTTACTGCTCTAGTTAATGAGTTTTTACCTTTACTTGACTTTTTCGCCAATTTAGCTATTGAAATTGATTTTACTCATCCAATTTTGATTTTGATTGATTTGATTTTAAGAGTTAACTTGAGCCTTCAGCTTGTCATTTTGGCTTTAATTTTATTGTACGTTTTGGATTTACTTTTTATGTACGTAACCTGACATCAGCCTTTCACCCTGTAATTTATTATTATTATTGCATAAATTTGCATTTTACGCCTAGTTACTTAATCTTAAGTTGGCAATATTGTCTTACTTATAGTTGGTCATTCCGTTCTCTTTTGACTGTAGTTTGGAAATGGCCGTGCTTGCGGGTTTGATATAATTAGGTTTGTAATAACTTTAATTCTCTTAGCTTTAATTACATAAATTGTTCATCTTATAGATTTGAAAATGGATTATTGTCCGAAACATGTCATCTAATCAACTTGGTAGTAAATGATTGTTAAGAAACAAATAGATTTTTGGAAACCTAACCTCGAGTTGGAAACTTGACTTCTATCAAAAAAAAATTTTTTCATAGTGACTTAAGGCATATCCTTTCAACATTTATTTTCTTAGTCACTAATACAAATGGATAATCCTTTAAATTTAACCACCCTGTACTTCCTTGGGTACATTTATCTTGTCATATTTGACGACAACTAACATTGGCTCTAATACACTTCCTTGCGGTACTTCGAAACTTACTTTTTCTAAAATGTAAGCGGTCCTCTTCGTATTCCATAGTATCACATTTTTTTCTAATGGAATGTCGTGATCTACTGTATCAAATACTTTCCTTAAGTATATGAATTATTCAAACACATCTGATTATAATTATTATACAATGTTCTTTCTTTGTTTACTTTTTGCAGCGATCATAAGTATAATTAATTACAGCACAAAAAAGTTGGAAATGCAAATAATAGACTGCAAAGTTTATTGTACCTCACGCATTCGCATTGTTCCGAACGCACTCTCATAATTTCCCAAACACAGAAAGCATTTCTGGTACATCCTTTCGTAATTACATAATAATTAAGCTTGTTTTTCCATCGCAGTTGATCCAGATAGCGGTGAGAACTGCGAGATACATTTTTATTAAAAACGTAAAATATGTAAGTCGGCTGCGTGTAGCGAATAAAATATGACGGGGAGCAGTTTAATTTGCTGCTTTGTTACACAATTTATTAGTTCGCATTACAGCGACAACAGCGATACATTTATGTGTACGAAAAGAATTACTGGAGCCGAACAAGAAATGCATAGTAATTGTGACGATGTATCAGAAAACGAACATTTGTTTTTCTCGACTTCTTTTCGGGGCGAGTAAATTACTCAAAAAGAAAAAATTGCAAACGCCCAAGCGAAGTTGAAGATAATAAAGTGCTACAACAAAACGTGAGTTTCATATTTTTAATTTGAGGGGAATGAGATGCGAAAAGAGATGAGAATTTTTTTTTAGGAGGGCGTTTACTTTAAAATTTTAATTTAATGCAGAGTTGCAATCAACTAAATCGATACGCCCTATACATACAATTTTGTCATTCTCCTCGAAAGCATCAACATGAGAGTATGCGACTTTACAAACAATCAGCATTAGATACTTCGTGACTTTACAAAAATTCCAGTCGTTTTACAAATACATTCTCTTTTTTGTAAAATCCCAGAAAATCTCTTCCTTAAAATATAGAGGGCTATAAAATAACGCAAACGATCTTTATTTGAATTTTGATTCGTAACAACCTTGTAGTAGAGACGTGCGCGAGGTACAAGTATGAGCATTTAAGATGTCGCAGTTTTCTCAAGCATGCAACTCACGCCCTGACCTTTCCTGATACCATTATTCCCGGAGTCTTATTTTTCCCGGACTCCCGCCGGTATTCATCTAGAACTATTGTTCCGAGACTTAATATTTAATCGCTCGAACTTCAAATATTACTATTGCGGTTTATAATTTTCCATTCACGACTTCTAATCCTTTTACTCTCGTTATGAACAAAGATTAAAGTGTTAAACGCTATTCAGAGGAGAAGAAGTAGGTGTGAACCCTTCGCTATTACGTAATCCAAGAACTCGGCATTTAATACTCGTCCTCGTTCTCGACGAAACTATCTCATTTTATATAATATTGTCTGTCGTTTACAATATGAATTATTAAAAGCCATATATTTGTTATTACCGTTTTTGTATTCAACAATGCTCCTATTTAATCCGACGCGTAGAAGCGACGCTTTTAATTAATGTCATTTGATTCGAGTTCGTGTAATCAACTTGGTTTTTAATAAACTCTCTTTCTGCGTATAACTCGGCGAATTTCCACTTATGGCTTGCTTTAACTGTTTAAATGACACACCAGGTTCTGGTTTCACCACCCACAGAGACCTTTCATCGCGTTCCACCTGTTTTATTTTAGTTGTTATTGAGATTGTTTCCAAGAAGTTAAGTCTGATTAAGTTGTAATTGTTGCAAACTATTTAATCAATAGAATATTAAAACTACGAAAAAAATTAATTGGCTACGATTCTGCAATTGAAACTGGCATTGTCCTTATTATATGTATACAGTGGCGGAACAACAAGTACTCAACGAGGGGCTAATAGAAAATTACGATTTTAAAAAACTTAATCAAGATTCTGAAAGGTACCGAATAAAACCGTGGGGCTTACACGTTGCTTAGCAATCAACAAATCATGTCACGATTACAAAAGACAACAAACGTCAAGAAAAGTCAGAATGACACACGTCATGACAATGTCATGTAGACAGATTTGAGCGAAAAGTCACGTTGACATCTACGTATCAGAACAACGATGACAATTATCAAAATAAAATAAATTAAGGCCGCTCGTTAACGAATTAAAGCGCAACCGTTTCTGATTGGCCAACAAATAGACTCACAATCTCGTTTTGGTCGTTAAGACAACCACCGGAGCAAACACAAAAGAACTTTCCCCTAACAAATGGGATGCGATATACATAAAGACCAATGAAGCGGAGTTACCTAATCAACGCCACAAAAATACGGTATGAAAGCAAGAAACGCGAACCGTTCCAGCCAGCGCAGTTTGCGCAGGATTGTTGAGCAACACTCAAACCACCGCTTGTGCAGAACTGTCGAGCACATTTCATACCCTCTATTGAAGCCAGGCCAGTTAATAAGAAAAAGAAGTAAGGAACGCCATCAGAATAGGTACATCCTGAAGGATTTCCTACATCGGACTCGCAAAACGATCGACACGGCATCAGCGCGCCTGACCTTCGAACGAACGAAGCACTCCTGAATCCGTCCCGGAAAGCACGTGTGCGACAATTTTGTTACACTTGTAGATTTTTTATCATAATTAATCGGAACTCTTCGGTTGCAAAACTGTATAAAAGACCTCAGATAACGTTTCTCATAATTCATGCGACAATTTCAGCTAGTTTTAAACTTGTAAGCAAAGCTGTTGACACAATTGGTTATTTGAAGAATTTGTGAACCTCCTAAGCAAGCCAAATTAATTTCTGATTCAGTATTACTATGGCAGGCAGACAACTGTTACTCCTCCTAGTTTAAAAATGGACTATAATGACCTTGCTCTTGTAGGATTCAATGATTAGTTCAAATCACAATCTTGGTTTCCGGATTGGGAACCGCGTCAACCGACATTTCGTCCATCTCGCCGTGGACTTCTTCAGGGCTGCTGCGTCTTCACAGCAGCAGCAGCGACTACATCAGCAACTACAGGTTGGAGGCTGTAACTGCTGATGTAGTCGCTTCTGAAGACGCGATTAGTGCAATTTCAGAGTTTTCACAACAGCAGCATAACTAATTCGTCATATATTGTTATTGCTTTTTATTTTTTATTTATTTAGCCAAAAATTGAATTAATGTTTGGTTTGGTTTGAAGGCTTCCGCGGCCGTTGCCCATCACAATCTTGGTTTCCGGGTGCTGCTGCTGTGAAGACTCTGAGTCTTCACAGTAGCAGCAGCGACTACATCAGCAGCTACAGCCTCCAACGAAGCCCTGAAGAAGTCCACGGCGAGATGGACGAAACGTCGGCAAGACGAAGAATTGACGCGGTTCCCAACCCGGAAACCAAGATTGTGATGGACAACGGCCGCGGAGGTCTTCAAACCAAATTAGTTCAAATGTTACGTTACTGTTCGGAATACTGCAAATGCATTTAAAAAAAATTATTACGCAGTCTCATGCAATTTTTCAGAGTTTAATTTAAGCTGAAGTACGTTAGAAAATTTATTTTATTTATTTCTTAATTTAAGATCCCGACAATCTTATAATAGTTCGGTTTTCCTGCATAAATTGCTATCGATCCTTCAGGGAAACAATTTCATTTAAGTAGTTTAGTTGAACGTTATCACAATTCGTTAGCAAAAGCTTCGTGCATTTGATTTTGACAAGAATGGCAGCAGCAATGAGGAATCTCTTTTGGAAAAAAAAGACGAAACGTCGAAGAATTGTAACATAGTTCAACGGAAAGCCAGAAGATTAAATTTTTAAGTTCTGAAATATACAGCCCCTTTCAAATTAATTAAGTATACTAAATGCAAAGATCATATTTGTGTAAAACATCGCCAATTTTTACTGCAGTTCTCAAACTATGAAGCTGCATTTATTTTATACACGAAACTGATAGCTTTAAAATTTGTTTTGATTTCAGTAATACGACCACAGATTCGCACGTTATGAGAAAAACACCCACGCTTCATTATTTATTAAAATGCATTTTTCAATGTAAATCTAAAACATTTACAATTACAGTCGTGGATGATAATAATAATAATAATTTTGTGCGCCCAATGGAACTTCTTTACGTTCGCCTAATTTATTTCTTCTTCTCTTGCTCACCGTCGGACATAAATCAATCCCTTGCGGAACACAATTTTTCACCAACCGAGTCGCCAAAACCGCATTGGCCTTCCTCGTTTTGGTAACTGTGACCGTCGTAGTTTCGTAAACTCTTCTTCGGGTATAATTCGGCAAAATATCTTCGAGGTGATCCAATTTGTCTTCGATTAACAATTCCTTAACTCTCGCGTGTAGTAATTCCGGGGTTTTTACACTGGAAGAAAACGCTCTGCTAATTTCACTACCTTGTAAATGGGTACTTTCTTCCGTTGAATTTTCTTCTTCTAACTTTCTATCACGTACGGTATATTCTTTAGTGACAACATGCTCGATCTCGTTTTTCGCCGATGTTCTCTTTGTTTTGCAAGGTGGTTTCTTACCCGTGATTTTAACACAAAACGGTCCCTTGCTGACGTACTTCGTAATCAAGTTGATCACTTTGGTGGTTACCACAGGGGTGGGTGCTATGACCAAGTTGTTCAATGATGGAATCACCATTTTATCAGAGTAAGGAAGCTGCAATGAAGGCAAGCGATCCATGTAGTTTTGCGGATTGAAAATGTGCGTGCAGTTTCGATGTGAATCCGGAAACGCGCGTACGTGCACTATTAGTGCAACAAGCAGCGTCAGGTGCATTTCGAATAAAGACTGAAGTGGATGACTTGAGGTCATACGTTATAAGACTTTTATGTAGAACGGTAGATGCAAAAGAGAAAATCATCGAGCGAGATTATCGTGACAGAAAGAATGATTACCGTGACATTATGGAGAGTAATTATTTAATTGTGTACTCAAAGAAATGTTACGCTTTTCTAGCTATGTACATACATAGTTTGTATGTACCGACATTCGGACTAATTACATAAAATGCAAGGCATTGTTTACTGTTTGTAAATCTCGTGATGCAAAGTAGCGGTAAAAAAAACGTGCAGCTGAATCCATGAAGTCTTGTTAATAACGCTTAGAAAGTAGAAATTAATTAATTTAACTTTGTTTAAAGCAATACTTTTATTTTTTGTTGTATTTTCTATTTTTCTATTTTTCCTATCATCATCCTCAATATAGAAAATCCATCTACAGAGTGTACAGTTTCACAGAACCAGTAAGTACTACTTATCTCGTTTAATAAGGAAGGCGTACCCTGTCGAAAAGTTTTGGGACACCCAATATATTAAACCAGGCTTAAAGTTTCCCAGCTAATTTGGTTTGTTATTATTACATTTCACTTTTAATAAAGCACCCAAACAAGCTGTGAAACATCAACTTTGTTAAACACATCATCAAAATAAACATTATACCCTTTTTCTGTTTTCTACATAATCCTTGCATTTCTAACAATAAATTAAAATGAACGAATGAAATTGTTTCTTGTACCTTGTTTTTACCTAAGAATTTAACCATTTAAATAAATATATCAATCACAAAATAAGATAAATAAGTTTAGGATAAATAAGTAACTCACTTTTGAAACTTATAGAACAACGGTTTATCATGCGAGTTTCGATCCTTTTTCCTTCCTCAATTATTACACCGCGTGTTTCAAATTCCACGGCCGTGCTAATTTTACGCGATTGTTTGTTTAGCAAATCACGAGAACGCTACAAATTCTCGTCTTGATCAGCCAGATGTTTCGTTTTCTTTTTACGTTGCGAAGCAGACGTCCTTAGGATTGAAAATGCGTTTTACGCAAAATTTATGCGCGTCGTAACGATATTGCGCGATGTAAAAATTCCATTTTTTCATATTTATTGAGCCCTTAAAACACACTATACGCAAAGTTGGCCGTTATTTCTGGGACTAGCGCCGTACGCGCAGGCCTGCTTGAAGTAATGCTCGAATAAATATAAAACCCAAATCGTACTTTACCAAACTCATTTATAGTAACTATCATCGAAGAGTTTAGGAGCCCTCCAACTATCAAATATTCTACTACAAAATCGGAGGATGTTACCACAAAACTAACAACTAATAATGTCAGTTAGAGCAGTCAGGCTTCACCTGTTATTATTCACATACGTACGGCACTGGTTTATAGTACATACTTCTCGTTTGTTATAGTTTGGATTTTACAGTTTTTCAAATATGATCACGAGCATGCCTGTGCACGTGGAATTATCTTTTTAGGGTTAATACTCTGTTGGGCCATTGATTATTTTATAATAAAAGTTTAGTGTCACGTAAATGGCGATACGACTGTATATCGTCACTGAATGTACTTCAGTAAAATACCGGGTGATATCCGAGGGTATGGGGAGAATGTAAAAAAATTCTGCATACTTTAGTTTTTGAGAAATAACTAATGAAAAATTCTACCCAAAACAACGATATGGTTAAGAAAGAATAGCAGTGTAGATACAACAAAATAATAATCATTATTTATATTCTACTACCACATTTGTTAAACATTGTGTTGTATTTTGTATAATAAACAATTCCGTAGGATATTTTAAACATTTTTCCCGTAATCGATAACGTTTATTTTCTTATAATAATCACAACACAGATTATTTCCGAAAATTTTTTTTTAAATACAACAATACTTGAGGTTCTTTATAGGTTTTGAAGTTCGGTTGACGGCGATGATATATTTTTGTCTGAAATTGATTCAAATGCCTTGTTATTCAGCACAAAACCCACCTAATATTCCGGAGACCTACCAGTTAAAACTTTATCTCGGTGAGGCCTGCGTAGCTGATAATGGAATTTATGTCCAAATCTGATATTATCAGCGACAAGGGCGGCTTAAGTGCCTGAGCAGCACTACTTTTTAGCGTTTCCGCAGAAATAAATATCGTCCAAGAGGGGCAAACGGGAATCGATATGCACATATATTTACCTTCGAGAAATTTTCTTATACATCACCATGGTTTATATTTATACAAGCGTATTTGAGAAAAAAATATGTATACAGGGTGATTTTTCAGTAGACCGCCAAATAATAATCCGTATCACAGACCATAGTTGAACAGGAAAAAAATATTGCGTTCTTTAGTTCCCGAAAAATAATTAATCAAAAATTTTACCCAAATACACGATACTTCACTGGTCTTTAAGAACCAGTTACGCAACAGTTATCGTTTTATGGCTGTTGCGGTGAGAAATCGGGCGAACTTGACCTTCAACGGAATTCAATGTAACCAGCTGAAAGAAGAGCTTTAAAATATTTACGGCAATATTGATAAAGGCATCCAAATGCAAATCACCTGTAGTAAATTATTTAGTACAAATTTTATAAAATGACTTTAACAGAGGTTTGCAATTTGATCACCAAGTTTATTCCCACTAGCACTACAAACTTTGTTTCTCGTTAAGTTTGCTCGTTTGCGTCCGAAAAAATTATTTGTTTGTCTCACGTAGGCTGTTAGTTTTTGCAAAAATAAATAAATTTCACCCGCTTTTAAGTAAGATTAATAAATGTGCAGCAACAAACGGATGGCTTTACAATTATGGCCGCAGATGTTTATAATTTATGACTTTATGGTACCTATGCCCAATAGAATTTTTAAATCTAAAAATTAATTCAAGTAAATTAATACATGCATCTCCTTCAGCTGTATCTAAACAAATTTCAATTTAGTCTTAACATAAACAAGTTCCTAGGCGAGTTAATCTAAACATATTTAAGAGCCATTTAGATATCGCTAAAATAAATAAATCTTTGGTCAGCAAATCTGGCGTTGAAAAACGGAGGTGACGACAACGCAGAAAAAATAAGAATGGTCGAAATTGGACCAATTTGCACCTTGATGTAGGCAACTCAAGACCCTCTCGGGAGGGGTTTGTTTACCTAAACGATCCCGCGGAAGAGAGGGATTTCGAAAAATTAATAAATGTTCACCGGGTCGTCACCGAGTAAAGTCCAAAGTTCCTCGTAAAGAATCAATTCCGGAAGTGTATTTTGTAAAAGCCCCTGGTGAAAGTTATAAAGAAGATCCCCGGGAAAGCTGACGAATCCCAAAAAGGGCTTTAGCGAGGTTCTCTACTGTTGAATTCTCCCCTTCGAGTACCTTACTGAAAAAGGTGAGTTTGTTTTCACATATTTAGATTTCGCTTATCGTTCATTTATAATTATTTTATTGTCTGTAAATCCTGTTTTAATAAGGGCCGACTTAACTGCCCCTTCCAAAATTACTTCAATATATTAATCTTTAAGCCCCAAGCTGACTTTTATTTGGTAGAGAGAGTAAATTGCTCCACAAAATGCGCTTGAACAGTTCCAGTCCGAAAGAACCCTCCTCCGAAACTCAAAGTCATTACGAAATGTAGTTCTCTAAATTTATCGAGGGACCGGGACCCTCTACCCTAATTCCGGTGGTGGTAGCGTTAACAAAAGAAAAATATAAATAAATAAATAAAAATCATACTTTTTAATTAGTACGTTATTCAACCCCATTAGTCTGCATTTCACAAACTTTTGCTACCAAAGTAAGAAGGGTCAATCACGGCAAGACGTCATCCTTTCATCCCCTCGACCCTCGCTTACAGAATCTCCACCCCTAAGCATCGTTCCTGTGAAGTTTAGTAGTTACTTACAATCTGACGGAAGTGTACATTCGCAGAACGCAAAATGAATCGCTTTTCGATATCAGAAAAAACCGATATGGTTTTGTTATACGGCGAAGCATTAGGAAAGGCAAGTCGCGCACGTCGTTTGTGGATCGAAAAATTTCCTTTACGTCAAGTTCTGCACAGGAGCACTTTTGTTTCGGTGGTGCACCATTTGCGTGATCACGGACATTTTCGTCCTGCAAATGGTCGTGGCCCAAAGACAACTCCACGAGTGTTGGATGCTGAGATGAATATTTTAAATATTGTCGACGAAGAACCCAGCATCAGTACTAGAAGATTAGCATACACGGCTGGAGTTTCCCAATCGACGGCTTGGAGAATCCTCCGTCAACAGGGACTGCATCCAAATCATGTAAGTACAAAAAATACAAACATTACAACTGGGAGATGCAAATCATCATGTTAGGCTTTGTCAGTGGATATTAAATAAAGTTGACCAAAACAACGAATTTGTAAACGTGGTATTGTTCACCGATGAAGCTCATTTTACTCGGGACGGTTTCGAAAGTCTCATAACACACATGTATGGAGTGACGAAAATCCACACGCTACAACGAAATTCCATCATCAGCAGCAATTTTCGGCAAATTTTGAGCTGGTATTGTTGCTAATTGTTTGATCGGTCCTTACATTTTACCGCAGCATTTGAATGCCATAAATTATTTATAATTTTTAAATAATGATCTTGAGCTACTATTAGACGATCTGTCCTTAGCTGTACGACGCGATATGTGATATTTACACGATGGAGCACCCCTCATGCAGCTCGTGTTGTGAGAGAGTGGTTAAACACTAATAAAATAATAGGTAGATTGGACGCTATGGTTTAGTACTTTGGCCCCCGCCATCTCTGTGATTTTTTATGGGTGGATAAAACAGCTTGTTTATTCTACCCCAGTGCATACTGTGCAGGAGTTGCATGAACGTATCCAACATGTTGCTGAAGTGATTCGAAATACACCTGATGTTTTCGAACGTGTAAGGGAAAACTTAAGAAAACGGGCTATAGCTTGGATTGATAACTATGATCTTCAGTTTGAGCATCTGCTTTGACAAATAATCACAATTATTTTTTATTTATTTCATAGTACGACAACCACAATTTAAAGCATAAAACACCCAACATTACGAGCGTAATGCAGGGTGTTTCATGCTTTACATTGTTACGGGGGTACTGTCTTTTGTTGAAACTGATTTTAGTCGGATTTGATTTAAACGTCCCAGCGGAGTGACGTTCGCAGGTCATCGTCTTCGTGTTAATAAATTAATAAATGAATTTAAAATTTTGAGGCAGATCATTACAGCGGCGTTCCCTCTATTAAATAAGTTTCACGGTTAACTTTTATAGTTGTATTGCTCTGGGTAATAAACACAATAAAACGTACGAAAACAGGATATCTTAAAACTTACGATTGCGACGAACTCCATACACATTGGCGAAACGTACTTTTTTGGGTCATTTTTAATTAATTACAAATTTTAGCAAAGAATTTTTTAAATATTTTTCTCATAATCTATGATTTAATTCCTTTCGCAGGTTTTTTTTTGCGGTTTATTCAAGAACCAGCCTGTATATCTTCGTACATATATCTGATACATATTTCTCTTGTGAAATTAATTCCTTGCTGTAGATATACACTGTGTCCCGATTTCGAGACTTTTTACTATTGGTATTTCGGTTATTAGAAGAGATAGAGGAACGGTTAAATGGGGAATATTTTGCAGAATTCAATCCTGGCGACAAATCTCATTTCAAATTCACCATAACTTTTTTAAATTTTAAGATAATTTTAAAAAACCAAAATTTCCCGATTTAAATTTTTCTTAATAACTCGATAACACTTAACTCTTTTAAAATTTTACAATATTCAGACACTTTTTAAGACAAAGTTTTTGACATAAACAAAAACCCCCGATTGTCATTTGTTTTCAAGTTATTAGTGCTAACTTTTGTTTTTCTTATAGCAGCCATTTTGAATTTTCGGTTAGTTAAATAGTCTTTAAAAAGAGCTTTTCAACGATGTACAACATGCCCAAAAAATTTTTATTTGCAGGGGAGATATTAACAAAAACATAAATTAATCTCTAATATGAAATTAGTAGGCTATGAAATGAAACACCAGTGAGAAATGCAAGCTTACAGATATGCTGAGTATTACTGTAATAGTTATTTATTAATGTAGGGCGAAAAGTGACGATTTAAAGTACGAGCAAGTTGTTTCCACCCGAGGCTGTAATTACTTACGAGTATCTTTAAAAAAATCTTTTCGGCAAAGAGAAATACAAAATTGTATTTAATACTGAACATTTAATGAGTTAAATTATTATAGAAAAAAATTTTGAGTTTGGATCTTGCGTAAATAATTCGTAAAAATGTAGTAAACGGTAACCAATTTTCATAGGATGGGAACGTGTTTAGGAATGGCAACGAAATTGAATGAATTGTTACTTTGGAAAGAATACAAGAATCTGCTAGAATCTACAAAAAGTTCTAGGACTTTAAAGTTTCACTTTTTGTCCTATAAATGATCCGAAAAATGTCACTTTAGGAACCGGTATGAAATAAAATAACGAAACGATACTGATTCAGTCTCAAACGAGGATTTTGGGACAGCCTGTATGTGGGTTCCGTTTCTATGGATATCATTAATTCTTATTAGTTTGGCACTGAAGTTCTTTTCTCGAAATAGATAAAAATAGTGGTCACTTTCCTGTAAATTTGAGAACGTATTCCAAACGGTCATAAAAACTGTTAATTGCCTCAAACTGGACCCTCCTCAATACCAATATTTCTGTCTTTTCATTCGTTGAATGTATGTGAAATTGAATTATTAAATAATAATGACAATTAAGAGAAATCATATGCACGGTTACCACGTACTTTTCAGCGCATATTCGATTTTAAAAGACTCACAATCAGTAGCACTTACGTATATTCTGCGTTAAAAGATTCTCACTGTATATTTTATTTAGCATAATTGAATTTGACTTCTACTACCGACGTTTCGTTCTCCACTGCAAAAGATCTTCCTCGGGGCTGCTGCTGCTGCTGGTGTTGCTACTTATCGACTAACGAGAAGCAGCAGCACCCCTGAGGAAGATCTTCTGATTGGAGAACGAAACGTCGGCAGTAGCAGTCGTGACGCGTTTCCAAACCGAAGCTCCTTCAATTATTTCTTATTTCTTTTTGTAATTTCTCGAAACAAAACGTTTTTCGTTTATTTTCTCGTGTTTTATTATTTTACCCTTTTATCTTCAAATGTTTATTTCATATTTATTAAATATATTTTTGTTTATAAATCCAGTCGAAGTCATGGAATTACATGTCCCAAGTTCTTCAAAACTTGTCAATGGGTACTGAAGCCTTCTGACTTCAAGTTATACGTTAGATATCTGACAGATAACTTTCAATTTTTTTTTTTTGGCGATCCTCTCATAAGTCACAGTGAATTTTTGTAGCCCTTGGTCTTAACAAGTCTCTGCATCCCTGCTCTAAACGAATCGATTACCCATGGTTTCGCAACTTGCATTATTTTACTTTTTACCTTCAAATGTTTATTTACGTTTTAAAACAACATAAAATAAAGCTGAGAAGTTGAAAAAAATATCAAATTCAAAAATAATTGTTTAATAAATCAAAAAACAGCGCAATATAATCGAAATTACATTTTTCATAATTCTAATTCCCATCCAAAATTTGAGTCGGCACGTGAGAAGCGCTCGAAAAGGTTTCCTCCTCGCTCCCTTCAATTGCATTCAAACTATTCACATTAGCAGAACTTGGAATTAAAAATTCTTGAATTGAGGTGTGAGCAATTGCTTTGGGGCTCCTGTCAACTGACGTCGGTTGAATGTCAAGCGTGGGAGTGGCTTCGATGGAGCAGGTTTCCATGTTGGGGGGCAAATCAAAAGGTCTGCAACCTCTCACCGTAAACTTTACAAACACGTTGGGATCGACGATGGTGGTGGTTTTGATTTGCGTCGAGACGACCGTGATAGTCGGCGCCCTGAAGCCCAGATATTCACCCCAGCTCAATGGTGTAATGTTCACGGTTCCGTTCGGGGGTGGACTTTGAACGGGAGTTGCTTGCTTCGTTTGCTGTTGCTGCTGAACACTCCTGAAACCATAATAAACACTGTTCAAGAATTATTTAAATTTATTACATGAAACACTTGTACCATCAACATCTACTGCAATTAAAGTTTAATTTAAAGATTTTATGTTTAATACCAGATTAGTTAATAAAGACGTTGGTGCAAGTCACCTTAATTGGTCAAGACCCTAATTATACTATGACATCAAAACTTTATATATCAATAAAAAAGTGACCTTATTTCTTGGTGTTCTATTCACCCTGATAATATCGAGACAATTTTAAAACAGTGTATATTTTCTACGACGTTTGAATTAAACTTAATTATTTTGGAAAACCCTGTACGATAATATTCGAAACGATTTTCTATCACTTCTAAAAAGAAAGAGTTATTTTGGGACGCCTTGTAGTTATAATATTACAGTAAAATTTAATAATAAAAAAATATATTCCAATAAATACTTACGAGACTGTGGTGGGTTGTTGGACACCAAAAATCGGAAAGTTTCGAAAATTCCTGACTTTCAGGCAAGGCTTCAGAGACGGCGCAATGTAAATACACGAAGACGGTTCCCAGATTGTCACAAGCTTCTCTTCCGTTAGCGTCACCGTGTGGGGACTTCCGTAGCCAAAAACTCGCCCTTGCCGCTCGCCATTCCTGCAGAAGACACCGCCGACGAACACCAAAATTATTAGCGTCACTCGAAGCATGTTACCACGCAAATGATTCTCAAACCCAAATCGTTTTGTTTTATTAAGAAAGACTCTTGCAGGTGTACCGGATCCGTCGGGGTACTTGCTTTTAAATTTGCCGTTTATCTGAAGAATTTACGATTCGTTATCTGCCCACCCTCTTAAATTGCAATTTTATCTCTAGCTTTTGTTTACTCGAAATGGGCAGGAAATGGGGGCATTCTTGTTTAAATTCACAAACAAAAACGCACGTTTTGTTTGTCTGTAATTTAAATTACCGACTTTTATACAGGGTGGGTTATTTTAAATGATACATTGAAAATCAAGAAAAAAAGGTGACATAAAAGTGTTTTAGTTTCCTTAGTCTTGCAACTAAAATCTGGACTATTTTGAATTATCAAAACCAACTGCTTTCAACATTGAGGATTTGTTATACTTTGCTGCAAACAATAAAATAAAAAGATTAAATGAAAGGCTTGGATTTAACCAGAGTAAATTATCACACTCACAGACCCGAGGTGAGTTGCGGTGAGCAAATTCTATTCAACAAAGAGTTTGCCGAACTTTACCAATCTCAACGTGCCAACCTAAACCTCCCTAATAAATGAAACTGTTACACAGTCAAATGAAACTCCTAATCAGATTTTTTTTTAATTTAATTCCAATTACATTAATTAGCTAATTATATAAGTAAAGTGGAACAGCTCCCTGTAGGTGCACATCAAAGGCGAGACATTGCAAACTGTCAAAAAAAAAGGGGATCATTGTAAACATTTACGATCATTAAATATCTTAAGTGAATACATAATCTGTGTCAACATTAACGTCCCAGGGTTGTTGGAACATATCCGTGGGTAACGGGGTGCAGTGCGTCGACTTAAAATCCTTCATGTATTTTGCGGCCTGAAAAAAACAATTGCTTTAATCGCACAGGGCCGACGTTAACCCACATACCAAAAATAGCGTCAAGTGATTTTTTTGTTCGGCCCCCATTTCTTCCCCGATGCGCATGGGGTACGACTTGGAATGCTCTGATATGTGCGACTCGATCAGTGACTTACACAAGTCGGAGTCGACGTTGTATTTTTGAACGAATTGCTCTGAAATAATTAATTTAAAAAAAGAAAATGAAAAGATGTGTTAATATCGACCTTGTTTGGTCGCAGTCGTCGCTAGATACTCGCTCAAAAGTTGAATTTGTGATTCCCCCATGATCAAAGGATACCTATACTTTAATAATTTGACTAATAAATTATTTCCTCTGTTTGAAGAGAGGTCGTTTTCACTGAAACACATGTTTTTTGTAAGTAAGCAATTTAAATGCTTGAAGGGGAGGGTACTTGCGTTGTACAAAGCACTTCATCTTCGGTGCGTCTCACAAGAAAAACTGGTCCCGGGTATTTCGAGAGTTGTTCAAAATTATTTAAATTCACGTAATCTCTAATGGCAAGCCTTACTACGGATTCTGCCCATTTAGGCATGTGGTTCAAGGCTAATGGGAGGATGTCATCGAATGAAGCATCTAGAACCTGTGGAAAATATTACTGGGGGCACGCAGGCGAAAACCTCGGGCTTACAATTCCTTTAACATCGGGGTAATTCATGGCGGCCCAAGTTGAAGAGTATCCCCCTATGCTCCATCCGAACAAAATTATGTTTTCAATTTTGAATCCAAGTTTGTGGATGGCGAATTGCATTACGACGTCTATGGCATTTTGCTCTTGCAACGGATATGGGGTTCCCTAAATACAGCACTTTAAAAATTATTTTAAAGCACACGAATAACTTACAGTGCTGCCACCGAAGCCGGGGTGATTCCAACCTAGCACTGAGTATCCGGCTTCGATTGGAGTGCCCATGATTCCGACTTCGTAGAAGCCTGCATTGCCCTCGCAACAAATCACTAGGGTGTTACCATTGAAGGTAGCGTGTCTTTTGTCGACGAACATGGTGTCGATGTCATTGTCATCTTGTGAACGTAGTTTATATCGCATGCCCCTGTTGACTTCGATTAGTTTGGAACGACCTTGCAATAAGCCTTGAGCTACAATTACAAAAAATCATATGAAATATTAAAATCAAAATTCATGATTTAAGAAGTCCCCTTGTTTCAGCTGCAAGCTATAAAAAAATTGGTGGTAAGAAAGACAGTGGAAGAAAATGCCAAGAAATTTCAATATATTGACTTTGACGTTTTTATTTTTCTTCATAAATTCTTTCCTAACAAAATTAAATATGAAAATTATATTTATGCTTTATATTCTTTAAAAAAAAAAATGTTTATGTGGAAAGAAATCTGTGCTTAAATTGGAGCATGAGGTCAAGGACAAAACTACTCCCCACACACGATTCAGACACCAACAAGAGCATCTATTTTTAGAAAGAGATAAAACTCATTTGCACAATGACTTGAACATACCACATACATTTTTAAAAGTCCACTATTCAGTCAAGCCACAAACACACTTTGTGACGCCATGTATGTTTTGCCTTGTATCTATCGAGACAATTAAATTGTTTTATTTACTAAATTCCAGACAGCATGAACTCCATAATCACCACAGTAAGATCCGGCATCAGATTCATCCGATTCAACACCCCCGAAAAGAAAAATGCCCTATCAAGCCCGGAATTCAAGAAGCTCGGTGACATATTCAACGAAGACGCAACCACGAACGAGACAGTCGTCACAGTTATCACAGGAAATGGGGACTACTTCACCAGTGGCAACGATATGCACCGCTCTATAAAAATGGCAACCGAGAAAAACCCCGACGAAATCAAACAGTTCACCAGCAACGTCTCACATTTCGCAAACTCCCTCATCAATTACCCCAAAATTGTAATCGCCGTGGTCAATGGGCCAGCCATCGGGATTGGGTCTACTATTTTAGGACTCTGTGACGTCGCCTATGCATCAGATCGTGCCTTCTTTTACACACCGTTCATTCAAGTCGGACTGAGCGCTGAATTCTGTTCGAGCTACACGTTTCCTAAAATCATGGGGAGAAGCAAGGCGCACGAAATGCTGCTGCTCGGGCACAAAATGAGTGCACAGGAGGCTCTTCAGTTCGGTTTGGTGTCCGAGGTGTTTCCACACAGCCAATTAGAACAGGTCCTCGAAAGGGTGGAAGAATACGGAAAGTTACCTCTAACTCCGGTTAAGGCGACCAAGCGATTGCTCAATGAAAATTTTAAGCAAGCACTTACTGACTGCAACCGAAGGGAAGTCGAGCAATTAAACGAGGGTTTTGCATCGAAGGAGTTTGAAAATACTGTTATGGCTTTTATTGCAAGGAAAAAGAAATAAATTTAATTGACCTAAAATCTAATTTTGTACTTAAGAAGTCTATGTTGTTCACGGACAAGAAATTAAGGAACCTTTTTTCATAATTTTAAGTTTGAAGTTAATAATTACTTTGACATAATATTTTTCGGAGGACTTTGCAATTATAATTTGGCAAACAGGTTGTACAGTCAACTTAAACGTTCCTGTACGTTGACAGCATCTTTACAAATTTGTTGCAAATAAAATTAATGACAATTTTCAACAGATGATTTAATTAACTTACCTAATATGGTCTGTAATAAAGACATTGATCCTGGATAGATTAGCCTTATGCCGAACGTATGGATGGCTAGGTACCCAAAAATGTGACAGGGCAATGAACTAACCAGCTGAAAAGCATTTCTGTGTATCACTGGCCTTGTGATGTAGATTCGATGTCTGTTAGCACCACTGAAAAATGAACGAACGTGTATTAATATTAAATTAACGCGAGCTGCAGACCTGTGCATTACTTGTTTATACATAACTAAATAGATAAGTTATGAATTTGCAGGCTTAAATCACCATTGAAGTCTCTGGTCTTAACATCGACAATATTCTTACACATGGAAGAGGATTCTGTTAAATTACAACAGTTGATCAGCAGAGATAAACAAAATCTCCTCTCCATTAGAAGCATTTCTCACAAATGTTAAGATTAAGAATAATGAACGTTAAAATAAGAAGTGGAGACATTGATTCAATCAACTAGAGGAACATCTCCTGCAATAATTTCCCAAAAATCTCTCAGTTATCACTTGCTCACATTTCTTTATATAATTATTTAATTAACAATTTTCAAAAACAAACACAAGAACGAATCTTCCAGTTGGCAAATAGGATATTAAGCCAAAGTTTTGCAATTTTCAAAACATAAAAATCTAATTGATTGAGCACAAGTATTGCACACGTAATACATGAGCATAACCACACGACTAGGAGGCAACACACCTTGGTGAATCAGACCATCGAAATTCAACAGGCCACCCATAAAAATCAAAATCATAAACTGCCAACTCTTGCTTGGTATCGTACGTCAAATTATTCTGTGCATTCCGGAGGCATTTAATAAACCTCTGGTACGTGTTGCTGTTAGCTCTTCCGATGCCCCGAATGCAAAAGGAAACAACCAAAATGACACCCAGACTCGTCACAAATTTCGTTAACGTATACAATCCATCGGCGACGAAATAGCCCTTCCGATAGAAATAAGTCGACAGGAAAGGTGAAGTGTAAATACTAATTTTCCACATGATATACAACTACAACCAAAAAAATAAAAATAAATCAATTATTAAATTCAATTGACTTACAGAAGTAATGACTTGGTCGCCCCATTTCTCAAACGTGTTAGGCTCGTAGAGTTTCTACAAATTAACGATCAAATTAGCGAGTGATATTCGAGGGGGCTTTATTGTTTACCTCTACAGGTCCGTTTCCGTATATTTTAATTAATCTCGGGGTGAACATGCAATCCCAAATGGCCCTCAGAGACATTTTCGCTTGGCTTAAATAACTGAAGCGGTGATTGACGGTTTTGGTGGAAAACGGTCGCCGTGCAACGTGTCTCTGATTAACTAAATATAATTTACTGCATCATCAGTGACCTCAGTTTAATTTTAATCGTTAAATAATTATTAATGTGACACTTGTTAGCATATCTACCCCCTACTGAAGGTACGTCAAAAATGTAGTGTTGCCAACCGAAAACAATTTCTACTAAAGAGAGGTGGAAATTCTACTAGAAATGTAATGAAATTTCCAGTTCTGCTCTCTAACTTGATTAACTATCAATGAAAATTCAAATTATAACTAGGGATTTTAATTTTTAATACATAAATAGGAATTTAGGCAAACACATGCATGTAATTGTCGATATAGTAGAATTCTGTAATTGTTACAATGCAAATCCACTATTATTATTATAACTATTACAGCTCATTGTCGCAATCTACGATAAAGAATTAACGGGAACCCATCTACAACCATGGAAAATGCAATTAGATTTGACGGAAGTTACCACTTTGCGCTGAGTCAGTTTCTGCAATATGGCGGTTGGTTGACAACTCTTGTTGGAAAATAATTGCCGGCAATTGTCGGATTTTGTATTTATATCTGTCTGTAACTACTGTAATTAGCAATTTATAGAGTTTTAAGTCTACCGATAACAATGGAAACTTACTATACTATTCTTACCAGCAACGCACGGCTTCCTTCCAAGTACTTTTAGAGATAGAACTCCAGTGTGTAAAATACAATTGACATTTCTAGATCCTTATTTTGTTAAAATTAGTGTAGTAGGTAGTATTATAAACAACGGTGAATTGTTTGGTTTCTGGACATTCCGGAGTTTTGTAAAACGCTTGTTTTCGCCTGTGCGTACAGCGGCCATATTTAATTACCACCTTGGACAAGAAACCACTGTTGAAATGACTCCCTCCTGTTATTATTTACTCGTAGAAGGCGACTTTGACTATTTATTAGTAGTAGGGCTTTAGAAATTAAAATGTTTGGTATAAATTTAAAAATCCTACTCTACATGTGCCCGCTGTATTCAGGGAAAATGAACATTTTACAAACAATGTTGCCAAGTTAATCAAATAAGCAACCCCCATCAAATCTAATAGGTAGCGATTTTTCTACCAATTCTTAGTAAATATGCTACGTTACTAAGTAAATTTGTCTCTAGATTTACAACACTAAGGTGTAAAATTGTTAGAAACTTCTGCTCCTGGTGTAGCTAAAGATTTTCAATTTCGTTGATTTTTGTATTTAAAAAAAATCCAACAGTTTTTCACCGAGTTCGGTTATTCCCTCGGTTATCTCTTTCGCCTCGGGCAAGCATTGCGTGCAAATATCGTTCGTTTTTAAACATTAATTACTAAATTAGAATTAATTTAAATGTACCAATCTGGCATATATTTGCGAAAGATTTCGCTAGATGTCTCTGAATGTCACTTGATCAATAAAATTGTTTAAATAAAATACATAGTTAAACATTAAACATGACTCTGAAACAATTTTTATTCATAAAACAATAATTATAATAAAAAAAGGTATATTAATTATTAAACAAAAATAACAAGTATATTCCGACAAATATAGGGTTTTCAATAATGCCCGAGTCCCACGTGATCACCCACATTAATGAACAAAACTTAAACTTACACTTATGGTGATACTTCTAATTAAAAGACTCCAATTACAATAATAGGATAATCAGTGGCGCAAAAGAAGAAAGCATTGTATTTTTGTGAAGGTCGTAAATTAGGACAAACTATTTTTTATATTACAAATTAAATTACAAGAATTCAAAAAAAATATGTGTTTCACTTACAATAAAACCTCTAAATAGTGGCCAGGAAAATTTGCTTGAAATATGACCGCTGTTTGGTGGTGGACGTTATTAAGAGTGTTCAGAATATGTAAATGAAAAAAAGCGCTTTATGGGTATCTGTATATTTTTATTAAAATAAACCAACTATCTACATTAAAAAATTTTATTGCATACATTATATACATTTTAGAGAAAATTATTTGCCATTGTATTTATTACGTACGTAATTACATTTTTTGGAAATATTTTTCGATTGAACTTTGTTTTAAATTTTTAATTTTTGTTTGTAAGACATGAGATTCGCATTTCGCTAAAAAAAACAACTTCTACAGCTAATTCACTGTCGCCATTAGAAAATATGAAACTCCGTACATCTCTTAGCTTTTCACACGCTTCACTCATATCTTTAATGTTTGACACACAAAGTTCAGCTCCTTCCACTTCACTTTCACTTTCCAAATCACCGTCTTTATTGTCAGTTGTTAATTCACTGATTATTTCTTGAATGCCTAAATGGAGACTTTCCGTCAAAACATTGGAATCAATAGATGCAAAATTTTCCAGGCTTACACCATGTGTAGGAAAAAGCTGTGCTAGTGGAATTTCGTCTACTTCACTGAAATCTTCTTCTTGCTGAACCTTTTCCAAAAATCCCGCTTTCGCAAAACATTTAGAAATTGTAGCTGGCGAAACGTTTTTCCAGGCTGCTGATACCCAAACTAAAGCACTAGTTAAATTAATGCCTTTTGCTGCTTTTCTAAAGAAATTTCGCTGTTTGTGAATGTTAGAAGCCTTTTTATAAGAAATTTTTTGTATCCCACCTTGAAGTTATTAATAATTCCTTGATCCAATGGCTGACAATGGGATGTGGTGTTTGTTGGTAGAAAAACAATCTTCACATTTTCAAGTGTCAATTTGGGATGAGACCTATTATCCAGAAATAATTAAACTTTTCTATTTTGTTTTCTCGTTTTTTCATTAAATTTTTTTAGCCACGAAGTCATAATCTCTGTTGTCATCCAAGCTTTTTTATTAGATACCCATTCCAACGGTAATTTGTTAATATGAGATCCTTTAAAACAACGAGGATTTTTGCTTTTCCCAATAATTAACGGATTTTCCTTGTCACCTTCCATATTTGCGCAAAATAGAATTGTCAGTCTTTGTTTTGGACTTTTTTTACCATTACATTTATCGCTTTTTAGAGTGAATGTTTTGTTCGGCATTGCAAGGTAAAAAAGTCGGGTTTCGTCGGCATTGTAAACATTTTTCGGTGAATACTCTTTCAATAACGTTTGAAGTTTCGCTTTCCAAGTTTCAAAGTCGTCCACAGAAACATCAGCTGACTCTCCGCAAATTGTTTTAAAACTTACATTGTGTCTTTGACAAAATTTTTCAAGCCAACCATTTGAAGCTTTAAAACTCGTAATCTGTAAATTTTCGGCTGCTTCCAAGGCTTTTTCTTTTATTAAAGGTCCAGATATAGGAATGTTCTTATTTCTAGCTTTGCAGAACCAATTGTAAACTACTTGGTCAATCGCGAAACCTTCAGTTTTGGGAAATTTTCTCTTCTGCCCTGCATTAGAACCTTCTTCAAAGAGCCTCTTTAAGTCGGATTTATTTTTTATAATTTCATTAACTTGTGTTCTTCCAACACTAAACTTTTCGGCCAATTTTCTAGCACTGGTACTAAACTTTTCACTTTCTGTAATAATATCAATTTTTTCTTTAAGAGACAAACGTTTTCTTTTTAACGACATAATTGTGTGGTATGTGTATGTATGCGTCGTGTATGTAGTAACACAATTGGACATGAACTAACTCAAAATTAGTATTGTAAAACTTTAAATACTTTTAGGGTCTGCATTCTAATATGCTTTACATGGAAAATCCCGTTTAATGACGGTCGGTATTAGCAGGTAAATACCAGTAATCTGGAATCTATGGCCGGTAATGAGGGGTGAATTTACAAGTATTTTTCCTAGAAAATTTTCTTGCAAGTGGCCGTGATCGTTTTTGAGAGGTGCCCGCTATTAGAAGGGTCATTTACATATGTGTTTTCATAGAATTGGTTTTAGCATTTGAAATATGGGCGATTTTAGAGGGGTGGGCGAAAAGAGAGGTTTCACTGTAGTTAACATAAACAACTTCATTCCGTATGAAATCAGAGACCTGCCTTGTATACAGTTTAAGTTCATCAAAATGCTTTTTATTCGCTTGATGATTTTTTCATTAATTAAATAAAAAACTTTTGTTATATATTGTAATCTAACCACACGTTGCTAGCTACTTTAAACACTTATACTTGATAGATGATGCTTTTAACATGTTCTACGTACTGTACTGTATATTCATGGAACGAAATATATCGTTATTATTACCTTTTGATTCACACTGTATAGATGAAATAATTTTATGTTGTAGACCTCTAAACGAAATAAAATGCGTTATGCATTTTTATATCTTCAGTAGTTTTCGAGATAACGCCGGAGAACACATTGTCGGGACACCTATACATGGAATAGATTGGCATGCATTATTTTTAAATGTTATATTTGTATGTGCAAAAAGGAATTACATTTTACAACGATATCATTTGAAAAATTTTGTTGCAAATCGGTTTTGATTGCAGTGAATCCCTCAAACATCCGAAACAGCTGTACAGAGGATGCTCGAGGGATTCACTGCAATCAAAACCGATTTGCAACAAAATTTTTCAAATCTTTCATTATGTTTTGTATGGGGGACTTATTAAGTAGCAAACTAGCTGCAATTTGTCATTTCCTGTACAAAATTGTGTCAAAAAATGATCGCTGAATGTCGCGCTTCAAATTATTGATATCATTTGAAGAAACACGGAAACGAAATTGGTGTTATATAAAAAAATAAACGTATCAAGTTTGTAGCATCGTCAAAAGTAATTAAAAATTAATGTGCGTCCACAGTAATTTTTATATCCGTAGATACGTATTTCGACAGATAAGCTACCATCTTCAGTACACACACTATGGCAGTAGATACCGATTTCGGCAGTTAAGCTCCCATATTCAGTACACACACTACACAAACGTATCTACAGATATAAAAATTATTGTGGGCGGAGATTAGTTTTTAATTATTTCTTAAACTACATTCTCCTTTACTATTTTTTAGATCGTCAGGAGGCTATAATTGTTACTTTTTGATCCTACGGTCATAAAATTCGTATTATATAGCTTGGATTTTTTACTTTTCCAAAAAAAAAGACTGATTTTTAATTTTAAAAATACTACTTTCATTTATTTGTTTTTATTTACTATTTAATTCCGTTAAATATTTTTGTCTTGGATTGTATTTTGCTCACGTCTTATTAATAATTGTTTGTAAGCATTTAGATATTACAAAAATTTAAGGTGAGAAATACTTATGAAAACACGTAGTTGATATTCATGTCTAATTTGGCAACTAATCGGTCAACTAGTTTTTATGTTATACCCACAAATGTATGATTAAAGCCTGGCGTTGTATAACAGAAACTGCTTTACCAGAATATGAGCAGAAAAATCTCCGGGCAATACGTTACGTAACAGTCTATTTGAATAAACTCTGATTTATATCGGGGGAAAAAACTCGTTATTGTCGCTCATACTCTTACATAATGTTTACAAAAATAAAAATCAAACATTCGGTTTTGTGCTTCATCAAGGCCAATTCAAGTCCTGAAGCGCTGTTAGTAAATAATAAAATTTAATTTATGCGAGATCTTTTTTTTTTGGGGGGGGGGGTCTCATTAGGAACAATTTTATTAACACTTAATTAGACCCAATTTATAGTGAGTTACGCAAGATTGAAGGAAAGTAACCACTGCTTTTTTACTTGTTTCTGGAATTATTAAACATGTTTGTTTTAGCTTAGCCACACGTTCAAAATTTAGAAAATTTCCGGACAGGAAATGACTCGATTATTTGAATGTTCTTGGTATACACGTAATGCTCGTAAAACCAAATCACTTGATCGCCTATCTTTCTTCAAACCCTAAAATCCACGAGAATCGTCTCCTCATCTCTTTCTTGTTTTAATCTGCGGAAAAAAGTCGAATCTACGCTGGCGCTCTATAAACATTTTGTAACAGTTAGTTGCATAATAAGCATTTTACACAACTGTAACAGTATCGTATGAGTTGGATAATACATAAAACCCTCGATTGCTTAACAGTGAACGTCAAAACTAATAAATAAAATAATATTTGAGCGGCGTATTTGTAAGGATGATGCTCACAATGTTTCAAACACCTTATATTGTTGCGATTTCTAAAAGAAGTGAAGGTAGGTTTGCGCTAGACGCGACCAAATGAGCAAATGGCCATGAACTAACTAATGGCAAGTTATATAAGTTTACTTACCACACTGGTTATTGCACTTGCTGTTACTTAATAAGTAAAAATCAAGAAGAATAATGGCGATTAACATTTTCAGTTACCAGTTTTTGTAAACAGTAATTCCTTTCAAACTCTTACCTGAAATAAATGCTTCATAGAAATATTGATGACGGTTTAAATCTCATCAACCATCACTAATTTTACAATCGGATACTTTTTATTATTATTAATAATTATAAAATTTGTCATTATTTATTATAAAATAAACACTTACTTAAATGACACGTAATAATTTCTATTGTACAGGGTGATTTACAAATTGCGTACCAGGTTTTTGTTTCAAAAATATCCAATATTTCACCACGGAACCATTCAATCTCACACAAAGAAAAAGTGAAAAGAAGGACTACAAATATACTAACAACGAAATATGAGAAACGAGAAAAGTAAAATCCAAAAGAAGATCAATTAGCGCAAATTGTTCGAAAATTATTCACTAAAAGACTCGTGATTGAAAGAAAACAAAAAGAAAAAAGAAAGTACTAAGAAATATAAATCTTATACAACATAAAAGTAGTTCAAGAAAAACAAAAAAAAACTGAAACAAACAAGAATGAAACATAAGAAGAATTGAAAAGAAGATCGACGATTTTTATTCGATGGAATGTGACTGAAAATTATTAATTTTTTTGCCTCACTGATTATTTATTTCGATTTTCTTTTGTTTTTTATTATCAATCCTCTTTTTTTGTTCGTTTTTTTATTCATTTTATTCTTTATCTCTTTCATTCATTCTTATCCCTTTTCTTTTGACTTTTCATTTCTTTATTTACAATTAAATTTTCATGAAAATTAATTAAAATTGTGTAACTGGCAAGTGTTAGGAAAGAGTTTATACATGTATTTCGGCCTTATTGGGCCTCATCAGAAATTTGGTTTATTGAAAAATTTAGAAAAACTTAATTTATAATTAAATTTTCGTATTACATTGGCCCTTCGTGCAGTTTCTGGCTTCTCGGTTTCTGTTAGTCTTGATTTCTCACACTCCGTCAAAGAATCGCCGATTTTTTCTTGCTTTTCGCTCATCTCATTCTTTATACTTCCTGTTATTTGGTTCGCTTCGTGTTTACTTTTTCCTTAATTGTTTCTTCTTTTGTTTTCTTATCAGTCTTTTGAATTCCAAAAGACCACCAACGATTCATTAGTCTTCTCTTGTTTCTTTTTCTTTGTATTTCTTTATGCTATTTGAATTTTGTTTGATTTCTTGTTATTGAATTATTATTTTCCTATTTTACTGTTCCTTCTTTCAATTTCATTTTGCTTTCAGATTTAGGTTTCTACAAATCGGATAATTTCCAATCTTTTTTTATTTCTCGTCCACCTCATTCTTTCACGAATTATTACTTCATTAATTTAACGTTTCCTATAGTTTTTTCTTTGGTTTTTTTACCAGTCTTTTCAAAATGTCACCAAAACTTATCACTTTCTTTTGTTTTTGTTCATTTATACTTCACGTTTCGTTGATATTTGGATTCTATTTGATGTCTTGTTGTTGACTTATTATATATATATATATATATTCGTTCTTTAATGAGTTGCTTACCATTTCGATTTGCTTTCATGGTTTCATTTACAAAAGTCGAAGAATTGCATTGCTTCTTTTGTTTTTCATTTACCATTTGTTTTATTGTCAAATTAATTTTTGTCTTTTACAGTTTTTGCTTTGTTATCATTTTTTTTTTCGATCACTGAAGCTTTTTAGTTTTTGCTTAATTGTTATTCGAGTTCTCTTTGATTTCCTGTTGACAAATTATTTATTTCGAATTTGGCTTTCAGACTCTGATTTTCAGAAGCCGCAGAATATCCGATCTTCTTTTGTTTCTCGTTTACCTTATCTTCACATTGTTTAAGTTCTCGTTTGTTTTTTTTGTCGAATTATGTCTTTGTTTACTTGAAGATGAACAACGGCGGCAGAAGCCTTCAAGTCAGCCTTTGATTTTCGTGTATCTTTTTCTTAGTAATTTATCGCTATTTGTGTTGCTTTTTGTTCCCTCTGTAGATGTATTTTGATTGTAATCCCATTCTGACGAAAATAAATTATGTATATATCTTTTGATTATCTTTTTAATCGGTTGTGACTTAATTTCATTATAAGCTTTGAGTACAGAGACCATTTTCATTTTTTTAATCATATGGTATGAGTGGCGCTTGAAATTCGCACAAAAATCGCACAATTTGCGTAAAGCAAAGTGTAGCAGAATCACTATTACATCGATGCTGAATACTTTTCTGTTGCTACATCATTTCATTACAAGCTCCTGCACAGAGTCCAATCTTCTTTTTTTTTAATCACATGGTATTCGTGGCATTTGAATATCTGCATCAATATCGCACAATTATGTAAAAAGAAAAATGTGTAGCAGTATTTTAAGCAGGTCACTCAGTGGAGAACACGCTGGGCAACATGTTCGGCAATATGTTTGTCAACGTATGTTCACGCAGGCTTATGGATATTTCTTCAGGAGCCTGTAAGTTGCCAATATGTTGATCGACTTGTCAACACTCTAGTGAACTTGTTGCCACGAGCCAAGTTGACGAGCATGTTGCCTAGTGATTGGCCTGCTTTTCTTCAGAAGCCTGCCTGCAACTTGCCAATATGTTGACCGATCTGTCAACACACTAGTGAACTTGTTGCCACGAGCCAAGTTGACGAGCATGTTGCATAGTGAGTGGCCTGCTTTAGTGCTCTGGTTACATCGACGTTGAATATCTTTTTGATCAGTTACATACTTACATTACGAGCTGTGAATATATAATTTAATCATCCCTAAGAGTTGGAGGAAAATAAAAGTGGTATTTATACCTAAACCAGGACGAAAGGACTACTCTCTCGCAAAATGCTATCGCCCAATTAGTCTCACATCTTTCTTTTTGATGACTTCGGAAAGACTATGCGTCAGGTTCATGAGAGAGACAGATAGTAGATAGATCCACAGAATCCGCCCTACATTCTGTAACTGGGCGGATAGAAAAAGCTATAAATAACAAAATGTTCACTTTAGGAGTATTCATAGACGAAGAGGGTGCGTTTGACAATCAATGTCGAATGGGCATTACGTCAATATGAAGTAAACCACATTCTTCGGGAATGGATTTTACAACTCTTGAAACATAGAGCGGTACACATTACTGTTGAAAACGTATCTATTAGGGGAACGGTAAGCAGAGGCTGTCACTCCTACTATAGAACATAGTAGTGGACAACCTCCTCCGACAACTTAATGGAGCAGGATATGCATCCTGCTTAATGGAAAATATGAACAAGTGCTCACCACTAACATTGACCAAAAACGCAGAACACTATTTGACAATCAATCCCTCAAACTTTTCCAAACTGAAGTAACCTTTTCAGATGAAGTCAAATACCTGGGAATTATTTTTGACTGGAAACTGAATTGGGTTAAACATGTTAATGTAAAAGTAGCAAAGGCGTGCGTCGCTTATT
This sequence comes from Serrognathus titanus, assembly GCA_039766575.1. Lineage (NCBI taxonomy): Eukaryota > Metazoa > Arthropoda > Insecta > Coleoptera > Lucanidae > Serrognathus > Serrognathus titanus. The sequence goes on along the minus strand of CM077911.1, from coordinate 13,931,026 downwards.
GGCAGTGTCACCGTGTAACGAGCGAAATTTGGGGACCATCACCAAAACCTGTCCTAGCCATAGTTAGGCCCATGTTTTGCTATGAAGCGTTGGTCTGGTAGCCCAGAGCCCGACTATCGACAACGGCATCAGAGCTTTCGCACATGCAAAGATTGGTATGCGTGAGTCCTACCGATGCGCTGAATTCCACCCCTACCGCCGCCTTAGAGGCCATCCTTGGCCTCCCTCCACTGAACATATATGTGGAGCTACGGTCCTAAAGCTGCGGGCAAAAAAGGTGTGGAATAATAAAGGTCTCCCCGAGGTAGACACCACCTTATCCTGGAGGAGGACCTACAAGAAACTCCTCTTTTTGGGGCGGTGGTCGACTCCTTCTCACCTACATATATATTCAAGAAGCACTTCAGCGTTTTCTTGAACGATGAAGAAGCACCCAAACCCGCTATATCCATCTTCACTGATGGATCTAAGACTTTGGAAGGAACAGGCGCAGGAATTTTCTCCGACGACCTGGACCTTCACATGAGCATAGCACTTGGCCAACTAACAACTCTTTTTCAAGCAGAACTAGTTGCCATTGTAGAAGGTGCAAGAGCAATTCTGGATCGGGGTGTTCAGAATAAAATCGTTGGGATAGCTAGCGATAGTAGCTTGGCTCTAAACAGCAATAAAATATCCTCAGGAATAACATTCCAATGTCACGGGACATTAGAACAAGTGGCCAAATACAACACCCTGCAACTCATTTGGGTTAAAGGACACGTTGGAACATTTGGCAACGAGCAGGCAAACGAACTGGTTAGACAGGGCTCTGGGCGGTCCTTTTAAGACCCTGAATCGATCATAGCACCGTCATCAAGTCCGTTTAATGCCTTACTGAAACAAAGATCCCAGGACCAACAAATCGACAGATGGGTAAATCTAGACAAGCGCCACCAAGCGAAAAAGGCCATAACGACCCCCTTGCTCAAGCTGACACGATTCTGTATGCAACTACGTCGATACTCGTAGGAATACTTTTAGACATTGCAAATTAAACGAACATATGCAACACATTGGTTTAGCAGAGAGCCAAATTTGTAGAGGTTGTAACTTAGAGGAAGAAACAGCTAAGCATATCCTCTGTGATAGCCCTGCACTCGCCCTCGACCATAGGTCCCATGTTAGGGAAGTTCTGGCCTAACATGGCTGGAATTTGCAATGCCCCTCTGTCGGACGTTCTTGGTTCATCGAAAGAGTGGGATGGCTCGAAGAACGTTGGAACATGGGGGTAATACAATGGTTCCAATTGTGGCCTAAGTGCATGTGGATTCTCATTCACTCCCCTCGCCAATTCAGAATCCAGAACATTTAAAAATCCGCACCAAATTCACACTAATTATATAAATGAAATGTGTAAGAGAATTTCAGCGCTCTACTATTACATCAATGTTGAATATGTATTTCTTATCAGTTGTTACATAATTTCATTACAAGCTGTGGGTCCAATCTTAATTTTTTTATTTGATAACACGGTATAAGTGACACTTGAAAAAAACGCACAAATTACATAAAGACGAATGTGTAGCAGAATCTTGAGCGCTCTACTATTACATTGATGTTGAATAACTGTACACGTGACCTTATGTAAGTGCGGGAGTCGCGCGATAAGGTGAATGCGCGAAATTGTGGCTCGGAGCGCGGCTCGCGCCTTCTCAAACAAAATCAGTTGTTTGCCGGCGACGGTGATGTGTATATGTAGTGGTCACGCAGCACCAATCCATGTGAGTTGCGATAATTACCCGTTTACGTAACCGAGACGTCGATGATGCACGAAACCGTTTTGGTCAGCATTAAATCGTCCAAATCACCACCGATTTTAATGAATCGTTGAGGAGTCCGAGAATTTTGGTGCGTGTTGCGCAATAGGCGACGAAACAAAATCGATATAGGACCCACGGAGTTGTAAGTAGCAACGCACGTGGTGTACGCGACCTAAAATCCGCCGCAGTATTACAATTGGTTTTCGTAAAAGGGAATTATGCAACAGTTTCGAAGTAGCGAAGCAAAGGCGACCAAACAGTTGGAGCAGATTTACGTAAAGTACCGCGGTTTACTAAGCAATATGAACAGCCTCGATTTACTGACACCCAAGGGTGAAAACACTAGATTCAGGCGAGGGCTGAGGAAAAGCATCGAGCGGTTTAAAACCATAAAGCGCAGCCGAAAAACGAAGCTCCGGCTGCTGCAGTTCGGTAGTGCGTTGTTCGATGTTGTGGAAACCAACAAGCTGGATTTATTTACTTGCCCATTGTGCCGGGAGGTCCTCACCGTACCCATCACTATTGAATGTGGACACACTTTTTGTTACAAATGTGTGATACGTCTCAACAATAAGTGCTGTGAATGCCTGATGGATTTTGGAAATACGTGCTGCAGCACCAACGTCTTGGTGCAAGATGTGATAAACAAGTGGAGGGAATCGCAGAGGGACGTCGGGCAAGGTACGTGTTATCTTGGGACGTTTAAATATCCGGCTATAATCGGGAGGCCTCAGTACGATTTTTATTTTTATCATTGTGTTTGCATTTCTGTAGATTCTGGCAAGTCATAGTTATATTTATGTTTTAGTAAACACTCTGCAGTTACGTACGTACATACACCGTAGAATATCAGCGCAGTTCTCGTCGTTATATAATTTTGACAGTAAATTGCCCTGAAAATTAAACAAATTTACAAGCGAATATAATTTTGGCATTAGGGACAGTAGTCAACTTTAAAATGTCGAGAATCAGTGGCGTAGCAAGTTGTAAATAGGACCGCGTGTAAGCAAAGTTAATGGACTCTTTGGGATGAAACAGTTTTTTTTTTGTTTTGTTCTTGCTTTTTCTTTTATTTCCTTTTTTATAAATGACTGAAAAAATAGATTTATCGGTACCTTCTTTGGTTTATTTTTATCTTCTCTTGTTAGCTTTGGTTTCAAATTAATCGTGTCGCTTCGTCTGTCTTTCTTTTATTTGCTCGAATTTTAACGCTGAAATCAATGGAAAGTAAACAAAGAAAAACGAAGAAATAAAACAAATGATAATCGATTCTCACCTTGTCATTTTTTGTTCCTCTTTGTCTTCCTGATAATAAAGTAAGGTACAGAGTTCTGATGAGGCCCAATAAGGCTGAAATACATGTACAAACTCTTTCCTAACACTTTCTATATTGCCAGTTACACAATTATAATTAATTTTCATTTGGCAAGAAAACTTGATTTTTTAAAAAAGTAATAGTAATATTAGTACATAATAATATCGTTTCTTGCTTTTTATTTTATTTTCTTGTTATCTTTTGTTTTTTGAAACTGACGGAAAACAAAAAGAAAAACAAAGGACAGTCATTTGTGATTCATTAATAGCTTTTGTTTTTTTTTTATCTTCACACTTGCTAATTGCTTTTGTTTCAAAATAATCGTGTCGCTTCGTCTATATTTTGTTTTTATTTTTATTAAAATTTTTCTTTAGAAATAAATAAAAAAACAAAACAAAGAAAAACAAATGACAATCGATTGTATTTTTTTTCTTGTTTTCCCAGTAATAAACTGACAGTAATAATATCGTTTCCCTTTTATTTATTTATTTTTAACTCCCAGGAAATAAACGGAAAAACAAAAAAAAACAATCATTTGCGTTTATCGATAGCTTTTATTTTGTTTTAATTTTCCTTAGTAGGTAGCTTTTGTTTCAAAATAATCGTGTCGCTTCGGCAATCATTTGTTATATTTTCTTGTTGAAATGAAAGAAAAATTAAAAAAAAAATTAACAATAACAATCGATTTCCACTTCATAATTTTTTTGTCCTTTGCTTTCATAATAATATCGTGTTCCCTTTATTGCCTTTTCTTTATTTTTTTATATTTGACGGAAAATAGAAAAAAAAATAAAAGACGATCACTTGATTGGTTAATAGTTTTTGTTTTTTTGCTTTTGTTTTTTTTTATCTTCACACTTGCTAATTGCTTTTGTTTCAAAATAATCGTGTCGCTTCGTCTATATTTTGTTTTTATTTTTATTAAAATTTTTCTTTAGAAATAAATTAAAAAACAAAACAAAGAAAAACAAATGACAATCGATTGTATTTTTTCTTGTTTTCCCAGTAATAAACTGACAGTAATAATATCGTTTCCCTTTTATTTATTTATTTTTAACTCCCAGGAAATAAACGGAAAAACAAAAAAAAACGATCATTTGCGATTTACCGATAGCTTTTATTTTGTTTTAATTTCCCTTGGCAGGTAGCTTTTGTTTCAAAATAATCGTGTCGCTTCGGCAATCGTTTGTTATATTTTCTTGTTGAAATGAAAGAAAAAATAAAAAAAAAATTAACAATAACAATCGATTCCCACTTTATAATTTTTTGTCCTTTGCTTTCATAATAATATCGTGTTCCCTTTATTGCCTTTTCTTTATTTTTTTTATATTTGACGGAAAATAGAGAAAAAAATAAAAGACGATCACTTGTGATTGGTTAATAGCTTTCGTCTTTTTGCTTTTGTTTTTTTTTAATTTCCCTGGTTAGCTGTTGCCTTAAAGTAATCGTGTCGTTTCGTTTGTCTTTTGTTTTTATTTATTTGAATTTCCCTGTTGAAATCAATATAAAAATTAAAAAAAAGAATGAACAAGAAAATAAATGACCTTCGATTTCCACTTAGTAATTTTATTTATTCCTTTTTGTTTTCAAAATATTATTATTTCAATTATTAATAATTAATAACAATATTGTGTCGTTTCTTGTTTTTTGTTTTTTATTTTTTGAAACTGACGAAAAATAAACAGAGAAAAACAAAAGGCAATTAATTTAATTACTTGTGATTTATCAGTAGCTTTTGTTTTTTTTTTTAATTTCCCTTGGTGGATAGCTTTTGTTTTTATTTAATTTCACTTGGTAGATAGCTTTTGTTTCAAAATAATCATGTCGCTTCGGCAATCGTTTGTTATTATTTATTTGAATTTTCTTGTTGAAATGAATGAATAATTAAAAAAAAATTAAAAACAAGAAATAACAATCGATTCCCAATTCATAATTTTTTTGTTTTTTGCTTTCATAATAATAATAGTATCGTGTTCTTTATTGTCTTTTCTTTGATAGACAAAAAAATAAAAGCTTTTGTTTTTTTTTTTATTTCCCTGGTTAGCTATTGTCTCAAAGTAATCGTGTCGCTTCTTTTGTCTTTTGTTTTTATTTATTTGAGTTTCCCTGTTGAAAAAAAAATGAGTAAGACATGAATAAAACATAGTAAGTAATAGTATCGTGTTGTTTCATACCTTTAATTATTTTTAATTGTCACCTCTTTTATTTTTACTTGTGTAATTCAATTTTTCTGTTGAAATCGTTTAAAAATTAAAAAAGAAAGAATGAACAAGAAAAATAAATGACAATCGATTTCCACTTGGTAATTTTTTTATTCCACTTTGCTTTCACAATATTATTGTTTGAATTATTAATAATTGTGCTATTATTATTAATATTATTACTATTGTGTCGTTTCTTGCTTTTTTTTATTTTATTTTATTTTTTGAAACTGACAAAAAAGAAACAAAAAAACAAAAGACAATTAATTACTTGTAATTTATCAGTGGCTTTTGTTTTTTTTTTAATTTCCTCGTTAGCTTTTGTCTCAAAGTAATCGTCTCGCTTCGTTTGTCTTTTGTTTTTATTTATTTATTTGAAATTTCCGGTTGAAATCAACGTAAAATTTAAAGAAAAATTACCAAGAGAAACAAATACGAATAATACAGACACGGTAGTAAGTAATAATATCGTTCGCTTTTAGCCTTTAATTTTATTTTCTGGAAAAAGTGACGAGAAATAAAGAGAAAAACAAAAGACGCTCGTTTGTGATTTTTGTTTTTTAATTTCCCTTATTGACTTTTGTCTCAAAGTAATCGCGTCGCCGCGTTTATTTTTATTTATTCGAATTTTCCATAAATATGTTTTTTTTTTGTTTATTATTATATGTCCATCCCGAAGACTACGTGATCTTGTTCAGTCATTTGTTTTTCACACATTAACACGATACGTAATCAGGTTTTCGCTAGAAGAATTAGGTAATGATTTTTTCAAACGAAACTCACGTGCAAATTGACTCATTTCATTGGAAAATGCTTGCCCAATGCTATGTGATAACCAACTAGTACTTAAATATCGGTTCCAATAAGTTTTGAAGCATCAATGATTAAAAATATCGTTTCTCTGAATTCGATTGACGTTTGCACGCTTTGACGTAAAACAGTTTTTTGTTTTACAAGAAATAGTTTATTTCCGACCCGAACTAATATGTATACGGTCATTTTGTTGGTTAGTTTTGTGGTTGGATTTCAGCGCGACTCAAACAGTTTTTGTAAAAAAAAAAAAAACAGTTTTGTAAAACTAGATGTGCTTTTTTCCTTGAGTACTACTTGCGATTTTTGTTAAATGACTCAAGTTCGGAAACACCCTGTATTCCTGCGTTTTAATACGAGTGCAAACTCAAATTTACTAACACACTGTATCTTTATATATGTTTACTGGGCCATTCAACTTTGAGTGATTGAGTTTTTTCAATTCTTTTCTAAAATTGGTGGACAAATTAATTGTTAAATTGAAACTGCGTAATTTTTTTTTATTGACATAAAAGAATATGAACAATTTGAATCGCGACAGCCTACACAACTTTGCATTAGAAATGACAAATTGCTACTTAATAGGTTTTAAAAATTTTGTTGCAAATCCCTGGAGCATCTTCTGTACTGCTGTTTCAGCCCTATTTGGCGCCTCCGCTGACGAGGACCCCGAGTGACATAGGTTTACGATATAATTTTAGCAAACACGAATGCAATTTAGTTTAATAAACGAAATGCTGTTCACGTGGAAGAAATTTGAACAACGTGCAGCGTTCTGTCGGTGCTGCCAAGAAGCAGAAAACAACAAATGAAATAAATTAATATCCATCATCTTTGGCAAATTATCAAGATAAATAATTTCGATGTTGTTCAACAAATGACGAGCGACCGTAGAGTTGATAGTAAGATTTTGTTATTCGGTGCGCACATGTACTGGGGGAAAACAAGGTGACGGCACATTTTGTTTAAAAAAAAAAATCAAGATTAGAGCAGGTTATTTTTAAATTGCTTGGCAGAAACAAAAATATTTACTTCGACATATCTACATTGTTTAATATTTATTATTTTTATGTCATTTGATAAAGAGATGATTCCAAAATAAAATACGTCAAACGATTATTGGTTCATCAAAAGTGTAATATAAATAAAAAATAATAAGGCACGAGTAGGGGAAATTAAAAGCGTTTTCGATTCACTGTTCCAGAGCACTCGGGTCAGAGTATTCTCATCTTCTTTTATTCTCATGTAATAATAGGAAGAGACACCAACTAAAGTGGCACAACACGTTTGTTTAATTCATTGTTATTTAAATAAATTTAGTAGCGTTTTTTTTTGCCTGAAACCATCCTAACAGGACATGGGCCCAGGCTAAACGAAAAACAACAGCATTTTAAATAACTCTAACGATTATAACGAAATACACAGAACAATTCGTCAGTCTACAAGTTAATTATTGACCATCTCCTTGTTTGTTATAAAAGAAAGAGAGAGAGAGAGCAAGACAATAGATTTGAAAACAAACAATGACAGCATGTGCGTGATGTCTAGACATTAATTAAGCTGTAATTAAAAGACTGCGTTTCAACCGATGTTATTTCACAGGCTCGTGTATAGTGTCATGTAGAATAAGCAGAAGGATAAGTTTAATTTTTAAACGTCCTTGAAAAAAATGAACTACAGGAGATTAATACGCAACTGGAATTGGTTGATGAATGAAAGTTATTAGAAAAAAAAAATGAACTACGAGAGATTGGTTGATGAATGAAAGTTATTAATTAAGAGAGTTGACTTGATTGTTCTATTTAGAATTTAAGCCATTTTGTGAGTAGACATATAAACGAGAACAGTGTAAATACGGCTGTAATATCCGTAGTACGGTCTAATAACTTCACTGCAATATGTAAATGTTACATCATTGTCGACATAATTCGCCGAGACGTAATGCCTCGTAAGCAGGCAGTCTTAATGCAGGCAAACTAATAATATCGGGAAAAGTTACTTCTGCTGATTCTGTAACCGTTTCGTAATTTCATGTTTCTGCGTTTATTATCTAATAACCGAACGGTTTGTAATCGTCGCGACTTAAAAATAAAACCTGTGACCTAGGAAGCCGAGGCGATTTTAATTTTATCAACTCAGTTTATGTGTATTCAGGAATTCTTCTTCTGCTAACGCAGCAAAAGTCGGTGGTGATAAGAAAAGTTCACCAGACAAATAAAGATAAAACGAATTCGTTTTGAGCACAATCTAGAAACTATTTAAAATATATTCAGAGATTGTGCTTTGATTTTTCAAGTTGCACACGTTTATTAAAAAAAATAATCGGAATCTTAAGCGTTTCTTTGATGACGGTAAATTACCCAAAAAAATGATCGGGTCTTTGAAGAAGGTACTTTATCTTGGCGAACGTTCAAGAATTTACACGATCTCTCCTTCTAGCTTCTCTCTCATACACATACGAAAGCTACTATAATACTGGACCGTATGGAGTCAATGGTCCATTATAATTTCAGCCAGAAATTAATTACATCTGCAGAGTTTTGTTTTGAATCATAAAAGCTGGAAGTGTTAAAAACTAATTAAATCTGCGAGCTAATTGAAAAGTAATAGAAATTTTGTTTGCGAAATAAATACAGTGAAACCTCTCTTTTCGGCCACCCCTTAAAAGCGGCCACCTCTAAAATCGGCCATATTTCAAATGCTAAAACCAATTCTATGAAAACACACATGTAAATGACCCTTCTAATAGCGGGCACCTCTCAAAAACGATCACGGCCACTTGCAAGAAAATTTTCTAGGAAAAATACTTGTAAATTCACCCCTCATTACCGGCCATAGATTCCAGATTACAGGTATTTAACTGCTAATACCGACCGCCATTAAAGGGGATTTTCCATGTAAAGCATATTAGAATGCAGACCCTAAAAACCGTATTTAAAGTTCTACAATACTAATTTTGAGTTAGTTCATGTTCAATTGTGTTACTACTTACTCGACGCATACATACACATACCACACAATTATGTCGTTAAAAAGAAAACGTTTGTCTCTTAAAGAAAAAATTGATATTACAGAAAGTGAAAAGTTTAGTACCAGTGCTAGGAAATTGGCCGAAAAGTTTAGTGTTGGAAGAACACAAGTTAATGAAATTATAAAAAATAAATCCGACTTAAAGAGGCTCTTTGAAGAAGGTTCTAATGCAGGGCAGAAGAGAAAATTTCCCAAATCTGAAGGTTTCGCGATTGACCAAGTAGTTTACAATTGGTTCTGCAAAGCTAGAAATAAGAACATTCCTATATCTGCACCTTTAATAAAAGAAAAAGCCTTGGAAGCAGCCAAAAATTTACAGATTACGAGTCTTAAAGCTTCAAATGGTTGGCTTGAAAAATTTTGTCAAAGACACGATGTAAGTTTTAAAACAATTTGCGGAGAGTCAGCTGATGTTTCTGTGGACGACGTTGAAACTTGGAAAGCGAAACTTCAAACATTATTGAAAGAGTATTCACCGAAAAATGTTTACAATGCCGACGAAACCGGACTTTTTTACCTTGCTATGCCGAACAAAACATTCGCTCTAAAAAGCGATAAATTAATGGTAGAAAAAGTCCAAAACAAAGACTGACAATTCTATTTTGCGCAAATATGGAAGGTGACAAGGAAAATCCGTTAATTATTGGGAAAAGCAAAAATCCTCGTTGTTTTAAAGGATCTCATATTAACAAATTACCGTTGGAATGGGTATCTAATAAAAAAGCTTGGATGACAACAGAGATTATGACTTCGTGGCTAAAAAAATTTGATGAAAAAATGAGAAAACAAAATAGAAAAGTTTTATTATTTCTGGATAACGCAACGTCTCATCCCAAATTGACACTTGAAAATGTGAAGATTGTTTTTCTACCACCAAACACCACATCCCATTGTCAGCCATTGGATCAAGGAATTATTAATAACTTCAAGGTGGGATACAAAACATTTCTTATAAAAAGGCTTCTAACATTCACAAACAGCGAAATTTCTTTCGAAGATGCAGAAAAAGGCATTAATTTAACTAGTGCTTTAGTTTGGGTATCAGCAGCCTGGAAAAACGTTTCGCCAGCTACAATTTCTAAATGTTTTGCGAAAGCGGGATTTTTGGAAAAGGTTCAGCAAGAAGAAGATTTCAGTGAAGTAGACGAAATTCTACAAGCACAGCTTTTTCCTACACATGGTGTAAGCCTGGAAAATTTTGCATCTATTGATTGCAATGTTTTGACGGAAAGTCCCCATTTAGGCATTCAAGAAATAATTAGTGAATTAACAACTGACAATAAAGACGGTGATTTGGACAGTGAAAGTGAAGTGGAAGGAGCTGAATTTTGTGTGTCAAACATTAAAGATATGAGTGAAGCGTGTGAAAAGCTAAGAGATGTACAGAGTTTCTTATTTTCTAATGGCGACAGTGAATTAACTGTAGAAGTTGTTCAAATTTTAGCGAAATGCGAATCTCATGTCTTACAAACAAAAATTAAAAATTTAAAACAAAGTTCAATCGAAAAATATTTCCAAAAAATGTAATTACGTACGTAATAAATACAATGGCAAATAATTTTCTCTATAATGTATATAACTTACGTGTATGCAATACATTTTTTTAATGTAGTTGGTTTATTTTAATAAAAATGTACAGATACCCATAAAGCACTTTTTTTAATTTACATATTCTGAACACTCTTAATAACTTTCCACCTCCATATAAATAGCGGTCATATTTCAAGCAAATTTTCCTGGCCGCTATTTAGAGGTTTTACTGTATAAATAATTAATAGCGGTGCGAACGCGTCCTTGACTATTTGCTGGTGGGTTTGGTGTCATACTAATTGGCCAGGAATTGTCCTCGCTTTGATCATTATCACTTATCACGTTGGAAAGATATATGATCAAAATTTATGTATGTTTATTTATATTCATTAAAATTGCATGTTATACGTTGCAGGCAAAGTCAGTAAACTTTAATTTTAATTTTGCAAAACATGTTTTGACGTTAAGCACAGACAAAAAATAAAAGCGCAATTCTAAATTTGGAAAGGAGTGAGTACCTTTTCTCGACAGGGGCAACCGAACTGCTTTGAGAAGTATGTAGGAAACGTATCGACAAATTGATTTTGATAATAATAATAATAAGTCGTTTATTTAGCAATTTGCTATTGGTTACAAATATTAATTATTATAATTACACGGTGTAACAATGAAAAAATACTTTTGATGTCATGTAGTTTAACTTGTAGATCCGGTCTCTGCAATTCAATTCCATTCTGCATCGATCGATTCGATCGTATTGCGATTACGAACTCGATAAGTTACTAGTTTGGTATTCCATTCCTCGATCGAATTTTTTTCTTGGCTACCTTCGAATTTCGATATAAATCGGAGTCATTTCACTTAAAGACATCATTGATATTAAGTTACGTAAATATTAAGTCCATCGTTGAAACCAAACAGTGCTAAGTCTAATAAGTATTTTATTTACAAAAGCACAGTTATGAAGACGCCATTTTACTTTCAAAAAAACATAATTTAATATATTTTTGACTGCATTGGAAAAACTACCTTTTTATCTTCAGTGGTTCCAGAGTAGTAACGTGTACAGGCTGTCCCATTTTCGACGATATTCTACAAGTATCTCCGTTAATAATGGAATGGTTAAATCAAAAGTTAGCTATTTCTAATGTTTTCGTGGTACAGTTGAAAAAGGAAAAAATTCATCAAAATTTCAAGTGCAAATAACTTTTATTATTCGATTGTTCAACCCCCCACAAACCAGTGACTTTACAACATGTTGCAACCTTCGTGACAATATTTACAGTAAACATTGGAAGAAAAAATAAAACGGTATTATGACACATTCACTTTTTCCAAGCGATCACTAAAAAAATGTGCAAATTTAAGTTTATAAATTTCTAGAAAGGCGGATACTGACAAGGTTAGAAAGGACTGCACCCTCGTCCCTCCTGAAAATAAATACAAATAATCATTTACTTTATGGGTCGATTCTGCTCGTATCTGTAAGGACTGTTAAGATCTGTAAGCCTGTAACTCACTGGACGTCGTTGTGGACCAAAAATTCGGTGCCTTACTGGGGAATGACTCCAAGTCAATACAAAATATGTGATTGTTGGTTAAATTTCTTTTGTCAGGTCATGACTCTCTTTGTCTCTCTAGAGGCCGCGACGAGAGTGAAGAAGATTCAAATATTTAAGCCCAAAGTCTTTAATTGCGAAGCTTTTAAAAATTTTACACGAAATTACAGTTTTTCCTTTAGTTATTTCCATTGTTTTTCTTGGTACGCCCACGAAAGTCGAATACAGGTGTGCACCACTTGTTGAAAAAGCATTTTTCTCATGTTTGCAGATGTGATATACTTTTTGAATGATGAATGTTAAACTTTCTTACAATTATTTATGCCCAATACAAAGCTTGTGATTTTAATTTACAAATTGAACTTGAACGGAAAAATCGTTCCCTTTGTTGACTCTATGATTCAGATTCGTCGCATTTTACTTTGACATCGCAACTTCTTTCTTCTTCGATAGTACAGCCTCCTTGTCCATCACTGAAGTCTGTAGTATTGATGTACCGCTTTACAGCTTCAGTTAGATATTTTGTTCATTTTCATTTTGTAATTTGTTGTTGTTAAAATATTATTAGCAAATATTACTGTCAGAGGTCGGAGTTACATTAAACATTCACTCATCCTTTGGTTAGGTCTCTCTTTCCCTGCTTTCTTTCTCTCTTTCTCGACCATTGCAGAGCTGAGGGTGAACGTCTTATCATCCGGGCGCCGCTTTCCGATTTGATAAGGGTGACATGCTGTAAGGACCTGATCAGTACGGGAAAAAGGGTGATTTATATTTTGTCAAAACGGTTCTTAACCAGAACACGAGATTTCTCAAATAGAAATAGAAATTAAAAGAGATTGGAAGTCTCCAATACTGACTTCTCTGAACTCCCTTTCTAAACTTTACCACCCTTTTAACCAAAACTTTTCCAAACCAAATCGAGACGCAAGTAGCGTTTCTAGTTTTAGCCAAAAATTGGCCAGCAATCATTCTTCCCGTTCTCTTTGGACTTGGTTTGAATTTTGGCCCTTTTTACTCTCAGACTTACTTATTTTGGGTTTGTTGGTTCTTTCTCCTTCAACTTCTTGTTCGAATTATTATTAAAGATTCTCTAAAAACTACTTTGAGATTTTAAATAAAAGTCGAAAGTTTTAACAAATAAAATATATATTAAAATAAAATTTTATGAGAACAAAGAATTTACGAGAAATTTTAAAATTAACAAATCATAACGAAATTTTCCATTAAAATACATGAAACTACAACAAGAACAAATATCAAGAAAATTACAGAAACAATAATGAGAAAATTTTATGTAATACAAAATATCTTAAAAAATTTATGACAACAAAAAAATAAATATATATTTCGACAAGAAGGAGGGAGGTATAATTCACATTGAAAAATGCTTTTAGTTAATTTACTTTCCTGACAATAATTACATTGAGCTTACCAGCGACGAATCAAAAGATTTTTCTCGTATCCGAAATTTTTGGGGATACACTCTAAAGTTAGATTTGCGAGACTTGTTTTGATTACGACGAATTTAATTTAGGTAAAACACTAAAACTGCGCGAGAAAAGCTTCTGCTTTTCCTGACCGAACCGATGACAAACTTTTGGAAAATTTATAACAAAAAATCAAAATCCGACGAGAGATTTAACGCGAGCCAAACATAAGGAAACCGGGAACTGCCTTATCTCCCTCGCTTAATCTACTTAAAGGCTCGTCACCTCCTGGAAAAGTGAGGAGGGAAATTCTGCGAGATCAGCAAGAATTTGAATTTAGACGGCCAAACAGTAACTTCCATGCGGAACTTTTCTCGTTACGAGAGGGCGTAAACGTCTCGCTTTTACCGCGTTTTACCGACGACGGTCGTACAAGGGCAGAGACGCACTGTGGCGTGATTTCCTTTTGCTGAATCAATGAGAAAATTTTTATCTCGTAACCTGAGTGTATTCATTTGAAAACGCATCTGAAGCTCAAAAGCGATACGAACATCCTGTTCCTTTCTAAGAACAAGCAGAGCTGATAATCAAATGATTAAAATAAAATAAAAATAAATTAATTCAATAAATTCTCTAAAGCATTTTTCCGGGTCCTTACAATGCAAAATTACAAGTAACCATTGACGAGCATCTACTCAACGATGTGGAACATTCTACTTGGCGAGGTCCTCTGCCGGCCTCGCCTACTCCAACGGCGAATCTAGACGCAGCAGCTCCGTAGATATAGAAACTCACGGAGAAGGTGTCCATCTTCATACTTCACATGCATAAAGACGAGCCCCAGGTAGATATTAGCATACCTTGCCTTCTGAGCGCACGTTCTCAGAATCATTGGTGCTGCCACCTCCTACAGTGTTAGCCACATTGGTCTAGGTACAGTCAACGCCAAGTCAAGACCGTTCTTGGGAAACACAATACAATCCACGAGGTCAGGTATTCAAATTGCTATTTTCCGACATCACCGGTCCCCTAATAATGTTGCCACACTGTGACTGTTCCCCGGCGATGTCGTACTGCTGGTGACAATACAACACCATCCTCGATGAGTGCCCAGGACTCCGCCACGCCCGACGGTTCCTTCACTTCACTAAGTCTAGGTCGAAGTATTGCGAAAATATAGCCTTCCCGAGGCCTTCTCTGGCAAGTTATCGCCTTCTCAAGGCCGATATTGCACAGAAAACCCTTATTAGACATCTAATACATTTTATTAAGAACACTCGTGGGCGCGAGTATTTTTCGTACGTTTCCAACACGTTTACCATTCAAAGCTCACCCAGAGACTGACTGCCCTACCTTCTCTTTTTTTATATCCCACTGCCTGAAACCCTGTATCATATTACCAAACCATAGACAAAGTAAACAAACGTGCTCGTGATTTACGGATATACTGAGAATGCATAAGCTTTCTTAAATCCTATACTTCTTAATCAAACAATGACAACATGATAATACTATTCAATAGTGTAAAATAGGCTGCTCTTAAAGCATGATTTCAAACACAGTTAGATAAGTTTCGCTATATGTAAATATTTTTGGAAAGTTTGTTGCCATGTTCGTCCCATTTTAGAGCACACCAAGAAAACGAATCGAACTAAAATCTCGTTGGGCAAAGAGGCCTTTGGTGAAAACAGTTTTCTTGTCATTTAATTTATTGGCATTGAATCAGTTCAAAAGACTCTTTCATACGATACTGTCATTCTAGTAACAGTTGTATTGCATTGTATCCCATTAATAGATAAAGTTGTGTCATCTGCATAGAGCATACAGTCAGAGTTAGGCAGAAAGACTGGGAAATTATTGAAATAAATTTAAAACAACACAGGTCCGACAATCTTCCTTGATGTTTTATTTCCCACACGCACAATCTGATACCTCTCTGACATTAAGTCTGTTGTGTGAATACTTTTAATTAATTTTCCTTTTAGTATGTCACGTGAGACGCAGTGAAAAGCACGTGCTAAATCGCAAAACATTGATAAGCGGTGCTCTCTTCTTTCAAGCAATCTCAGGTTAACCGGACGAAGGCCCATTATAGGCACTTGTCGTTGAGTTTCCGGAATCAATATTGTTCCGCTATCAGTACATTATTATTGTAAAAAAATCTGTCATTTGTATTACCATAACTTGGAATATCTATAATCTGCAGCCTTTCTTGAAGATTGGTACCACAACTGCTATTTTAAGGGTCTTAGGAAATATTCCAATAACTTGAAAGATGTAACTAAAGTAAAATCAGGCCAGTGGAGTAAAATCTTTCTTTAAAGTCTTCTAGATCCGCCTCTGGACGAATCATCTGAAATAGTTTAAAATGAATCAAGTTATTCCCCTTAAGAGTACATTGAGATTGCTTAGCCTTAATTTCCGTAACAATTTCAGTGGCGTATCAGTTCCCCCGATTAAAAAAAAAATATTACTGGCATATAAAATGATATAAATCAATTTGATGAGGAGGTAACCAGCGTAAAATATGACCACAAGAGAAAAGAGACCTTTGAACTTAACCAAACGAGTTTGTTTTCTTTATGAATTGTGTCTGCCTCGTCTTATAACAAACAAATTAACGTGCTTACGCTGTAAGTGCATGCATACACGCACTGTAGAAAAAAAAATAACGTATACGACCTGATATAATGAATATAGAGATGCATGGCATTCAGAAGTCACCTCGTAGGCGCGTGCTAAAAATGCTTACATAACAAAGTCGGCGCTTTGTTTTCCAGTTGAAACGCGTCAATATTTACGTATCGGATAATTCGCAGAGTTTAATATATGCGATTATATAACTCGTCCGCTTCGACGGTTGCGTTTTAAATTTAGACGACATTGACTCCGGGCTCTTCGCAAATCCAGATGTGATAACAGTCACGTTTGGAGTTCACTGACTCGTCAACGGTTTTTCAGGATGCGTGCGTATATTTAGCTTTTCGATCATTTGTTCGAGCGTGTTTTATAACGCTGGCGATGGCAGGAATTCAAACATGACAGCAAAACTATGTTAGCTCGGACAAATTAATTTTACTGTGCTTTGCCAAACCTCGAAGACAAAGAGAATCACACTTGCAACGTAATCAATTATAACGTTGGAAATAATTTTTTTGTTTGAGGATTTTATCTGGTCTGTGATGTAATTGTAATGTATATTTCGAGATCATCGTACCAGTGGCGCACGCACTGCACGAGCAAGTGCTTCAAAAAAAAATACATCGTGTATGTGTTTATTCAATCTTCTTTGCTATTGACGCACTCTTGTTATTGTTAATCCACTGACGCATCTACATGGCCATTTGGAATCTATAGGTTCACACCATTTAACGCCATCTCATCAGAGTTTTAAATAGTGACTGAACAATAATGTCAAAATAATCAACGCCTATTGTACATTTGATATAAGAGCAATAATGTGCTGCGAAAGATAGTCTCCATTTTTTTTAATGTTTTTTATTGATTTAAAAGTGCGTCCGGACTTGAACAGAACAAACAGAACGCGCAGAACAGAATTCTCCAAGTGTGGACGTGTCTCCGAACAGGACCAAAAGCGCCAAATATTTTCCGAAGCCTGTCGGCCAATCGAAATTGCTTAAAAGGATTTATTGTTCGCCGAACAATTAAGAGGATGCAAATATACATTTCAAAGTAACAGAAAATGAAAAAATTCGGTGAATTCGAATTATGTTCTGCACTTTAACGTGCAAGTAATACTCTTTTCAACTTGATGCGTATTTGTTTGCTTCATCTTAATTTTTAAATGTATTTTAGTGTTTGTTTATTATTTTTAGTAACTGCGTTAAGCTAATGCGTCAGAAAGGACTCGTGCAAGCTTTGTATGGCGAGTTTTTTCGCGATTTCTTGCAAAGAGAAAAAAAGGCAGGCAGTGCCAAAAGAAAGAATGCGGATCTTTTTATCATAAATTTAAATCTATAAACAATTACCGTATAAAATCGCCTGCTTAAATTTGCGCTTGATTAAAATGTTGTTATGACAGTTACGTAACTTCACTTCATAATGGCTATTTTTAATTTTTGTTTGGTTCGCGACTTTTGCCAGTTCTTTTTTTTTGCAACACGTAATTAATGTTTTTCGCATACAATAACGTATCATATTAATATCCTCAAAATCGTACAGTAATAAGTTACTTTACAGCATAACAAATTACTGCATAGCAACGTATTAACTACTATTACTTTTTATTTTCAGCACTCATCAATTGTGACAGTTATTAATGTCACTTCTACTAAATATTATATGCAAACTCGTTAGAAAATTGTTCACTAAATTCGTATGGCAAACCAAACTCACGTATTGAATTTTGTTAGACTTTGTACAAATCTGTTAATAATTCGCCTTTTGTTATAATAGAATTTGTTCCTCAATATTCAACGACGCACACAAAACGGAACTATAACAATTAACAAACCAAACGGATTACGAATGTGTTTACTGATTATAATATTTTAAATTCAGGTTGTCATCTCCATTTCTTTATTATTAACAAAGTTTATTATTGTTCAATCAATGAACCAAATAAACGACATAAAAAACCGATAGATTAATTTAATGTTATTTAATTTAATTTGCCCAACAGATACATATATCCATTAAAAGGTCAAAAATACTTGTGTGTGTTTTGTAACTAACATTACATTGCATTAACTAGACTTATCTACCCTAAGAATAGAAAATACATGAAACTCTAAACTAACAAGCAAGACATTACACTAAATAACAAGTGATATATCATGTAAAGACAAAATTCATTTAATAGCTGAGCCGTGGTACAGTCACATGAATTTGAAATGGTATTAAACGTACGACAATAACAAATAGCGGTGATTTGACCAACACGTTAGTTTTAGCAGGCATTAAGGAAAAAGTGAAATTGCTTCTGGGACATAAACGATGTACAAGCCATCTAATACTACACAGCAGTGCAGCACAATCAATATCCTTATGGGTAAGTTTATATAAGAAACGCAGACCAGCTTGAAGCCGTCTGATATGGAGAGACTTAATCTCAAACTTCTCAAGAAGATAATCTTGATCAAATCCTCGTTAAGGATAACTACTATAAACTTTAAAGTACAGGAATATTAGAAATCTACGTGACACCGCTTCAATCTGGTATTGATACATATGAGACCAAACAGGCGAACCATATTCAAGTCGTGAATAAGCAAAGGCAAAATAAAAAGACTTTAAGCCAGCAATGTTATTAAAGGAGCTACAGTTCCGAATAATGAACCCCAGGGTGTTACGTATCCGACCTGGAACAAAAGTGCGCATGTGCAAAACGAACACATACTGTTATGCATCCGACCTGAATAAAAAGTGCGCATGTCCAAAACGAACACATACGAAAAAGCATGGCGACTGTAAACACGCTTTTAGAAACCAGCATGATATTGTTAATACAATTATAGTAAAATAGTAAAATACAACCTTTAATACAATAAATTAGTTGTGTGTTTTAATTTAAACGAAATACGCAACATATATGGTCCTTCGAAGCACGGATGTTTTAAGAAAAAACCAGCGAAAGCATCACAACATTCAGCGGCATTCGGCCCATCCACAACCACAGCATATTTGCAAGAAAACAGAGCTTTTCGGTGAGTGCTTTCCTTGTATCTACATCCCTTTTCATTATTACATCCAATTAACGTTACATAGTGTTGCAAATATAGTATCGCATCTCATTATTTCAAAGCCATTAATTTCGACATGGCAGAAGAACAATATAAAAAACGTAGTGTCATCAAAGGCCAATTAACGCGCTTTAAAACTTTTTTAAACAAATACATAAAAGATGAAGACACTGATTTGATGCAATTAGAATCTCGTCTTTCCAAGATTGAACAATTATGGGAAGAATTTAACACAATTCAATCTAATATTGAAGCGTTAGATAGTGATAACACGGATCACGAGTCCGAACGCGAAAACTTTGAAAATGCATACTTCAATGTAATCTCCTTAGCTAAAAGACACCTGAACGACAATGTATCTCAAAAGCAAGAAAGCATGTCGGTCAAATCCGAAAATTGCAGCCTCACGCCACACAATAACGTAAACGTGAATAACATTAAGTTGCCTACGCTCAATTTGCCAAATTTTGACGGTTCCTATGAACATTGGTTATCATTTCGAGACACCTTTCATGCCGTTATTCACTCAAACGCGTCGATACCTAAAATTCAAAAATTTCATTACCTGCGTTCAACGTTAAAAGCGGAAGCAGCGGATGTTATACGTTCGCTCGAATTATCAGCAGAAAATTACAATGTGGCTTGGACTCTTTTACTCGACCGTTTCGAAAACAAACAACTTTTGATAAATAATCATATCAAAGCTCTTTTAGCATTACCCACAATTGCCAAAGAATCAAATGTTGGTTTACGACAATTACATGACGGCATGTTACGACATTTACGCGCTTTAAAAGTGCTTGAACAACCCACACAGTATTGGGATACCATCATTATACACCTAATTAGCGCAAAACTAGATCCCATAACCAGACGAGAATGGGAATACGAAAACACAAAGGAGCAATTACCCACTTTAAACGATTTTAGTAAATTTCTCAATGAAAAATGTCGCGTATTAGATACACTAGTGTCGACAAATTCGCAACACAAATGCGAAATACAAAAACAAAAAACTATCAAATCTTTTGTGACATCAAATGCCCCAAAATGTATTGTCTGCCAAAAGGATCATACTATATACAACTGCGAAAATTTTCTTAAATTAGATACGAATGCCAGACTAAATAAGACAAAACAATTAAAATTATGCATAAATTGTTTGCGCAAAGGTCATACAGCTAAAGAATGTCACGCAGGAACATGTCGCAAGTGTGAAAAAAGACATCACACTTTATTACATTTTGACCAGACTCTCAAACCAATGACGAACGCACAAAACGATGATACATCTACGACACAAGTTAGGATGTCAAATGAGTCATCTAATCAAACCATCTCTAATTACACTCTTGATAATCAAATTTCTCACATTTTATTATCGACCGCTCTTGTTCAAATAGCTGACAAGAGAGGACAAATACACCAATGTCGTGCACTTTTGGACAATGGCTCCCAAAGTAACTTTATAAGTCAAACTTTGTGTGACAAATTGCAATTAACAACAAACAAAATCGATTTATCCATTTCTGGAATCAATCAAACAACATCAATTGCAAATCAGCAAACAACAGTTATGATCCAATCACGAATTAATGCCTATAAATCTTCACTGTCTTGTATTGTTGTGAAAAACATAAATGGCAACATCCCTGCAATTTCTTTCAGTCAGGCCCCTCTAAAAATACCCACCAATTTAATTCTAGCTGATCCAACATTTAACAAAAATAGTCCGATTGATATTTTAATAGGCGCCGAAGTATTTTGGAATACAATTAGCATTGGACAAATCAAATTAGGTCATCGCATGCCCATCTTACAGAAAACACAACTAGGATGGATAATTTCTGGACCAATTCATGCCAAACATTGGACTCCTGAGAAAATTCAGTGCAATTTAAATGCCTCTTATTTTGACGTTGAAAAACGACTTACAGCATTTTGGGAGTTAGAGGAATGTCCTAAAGTCAAGCCTCTTTCCTCCGATGAAAGATTTTGTGAAGAACATTTTAAAACCAACACTACGATTGACGAAAACGGACATTTTGTAGTATCATTACCCTTGAAAGCACCAACTCAAAACTTAGGAGACTCAAAACAAACTGCATTAAAAAGATTTTATGCGGTCGAAAGGAAATTACAGAGCAACCCTGAAGTGAAAGCAGACTACGTTCAATTCATGACTGAATACGAAAGGCTTCAACACATGACAAGGGTAAACCAACCAAATGAGGATAATGCATTTTATTTGCCACATCATTGTGTTACTAAAAACTCTAGTACCACAAAAAAATTAAGAGTCGTTTTCGACGGCTCGGCAAAGACAACATCCGGTTATTCCTTGAACGATATAATGCACGTTGGTCCAACCATTCAAGACGACTTATTTTCAATAATTCTGCGATTTAGAAAGCATAACTTCGTCTTAGCTGCAGACGTAGAAAAAATGTACCGCCAAATAATTATTAAAAAGGAGGAACGTTCATTACAAAGAATATTTTGGCGTTATCAGCCCTCAGACGAACTTTCGATTTACGAACTCAACACGGTTACTTATGGAACCGCGGCTGCTGCATTCTTGGCCATCCGCTGTTTGCATGAAATTGCCTATAAATATGCCGAAACTTATTCACAAATAAGTTCCATCATTTTACATGATTTCTATGTCGACGACCTCTTGACCGGAGCTCAGACTATTGAAGAGGCAAAGGTCATCAAAAATGAAATTTCTCGCATCCTAAATATTCACGGATTCAATCTACGAAAATGGATAACAAATGACAAAGCAATTCTTGACAACAACGAAGTAGAAAATCCTCTTTCAATTTTAAATATTGGTGAAATTGAACAAACGCGAACGTTAGGATTATTGTGGAACTCTGAATTTGACCATCTTTCTTACACGATTAAAGACACTCAAAATGAAAAGGTAACTAAGCGGTCCATACTATCAGCTGTCGCACAAATTTTCGACCCCTTAGTCTTATTATCTCCTGTTATCATAAATGCAAAAATAATTCTTCAGAAATTATGGCAACTTCATGTTTCATGGGATGAATCCTTGCCAATCGATTTGCATACTACCTGGACGAATTTCAAAAATCAGCTGCAATTCTTGGAAGAAGTGCAAATTCCGAGACACGTCATATGTTATCATCCGAAGTTAATAGAAGTTCATGGTTTTTCTGACGCCTCAGAGCAAGCCTACGGAGCATGCATTTACCTGAAAACAATCGATCATCTTGGCAATTGTTGCATTCGACTCCTTTGTGCTAAAAGTAGAGTTGCTCCACTGAAACTAATAACAATACCACGTTTAGAATTATGCGGTACTTTATTACTTGCTGAACTCATGAATAAAGTAAACGATGCATTACATATTAAATTTGATAAAAAATTTTATTGGTGTGACTCTACTATCGCATTGGCATGGATCAAACAATCACCACACTTGTGGAAGGTATTTGTAGCGAATAGAGTATCTCAAATTCAAAGTTTAACTGACACCGAAAATTGGTATTATGTAAAGGGCAATGAAAACCCTGCTGATTTATTAACTCGAGGGCTCACGCCAAAGGATTTAATCAATTCTCGTCTCTGGTGGACAGGACCTGAATGGCTATCTGCTCCTTATTTCAAAAATAATAAATCAGAAAATTTCAATATACCATTTACTGAACTGCCTGAATTTCGCACCAAAACAACCATTTTAGTTTCCACGTGTGAATCCTTTGAATTAATATCTAAATTTTCAACATTAATCAAATTAAAGAATGTAACAAGTTATTGTCTAAGATTTATCAACAATTTGAAAAACCCAGCTAATAAACAGATAGGACCACTTACTGCAAAGGAATTACAAAGTGCTGAAAATGTTTTAATACGTTTAGTACAACGTGAATGTTTCTCTAAAGAATATTCTGAGTTATCAAAAGTAAAACCTCTTCTTACGAAAGGTAATTTGCTTAAGTTAAATCCCTTTGTGGATGATTTAGGAATTATACGCGTTGGAGGTAGAATCAAAAAATCAGCATTTGAATTTACTAAAAAACATCCAGCAGTTCTTCCTTTAAGTTATCATTTTACGATTTTATTGGCTAAACACGAACATCTGAAATTATTACACGCCGGACCACAAGCCACTTTGGCCTCCCTTCGCGAACGTTTTTGGCCATTTTCCGGTCGCAATCTTGTCCGAAAAATCATTCGCAACTGTATGCCTTGTTTTAGATGCAATTCTAATGCTCCTAACGTGCAATATTTAATGGGAGATTTACCTGAATCTCGATTAACTCCGACTCGACCCTTCTTAATTTCTGGTGTGGATTATGCCGGACCATTTTTATTACGTGACAGAAAAACTCGAAATTATAAAACTACGAAAGCCTATATTTGCTTGTTTGTTTGTTTCTCGACAAAGGCTATGCATCTTGAATTAGTAAGCGATTTGACAACCGAAGCATTTTTAGCCGCGTTACGTCGTTTTGTGGCAAGACGAGGAAAATGTCTTCAATTATTTTCTGATCACGGCACTAATTTTATTGGAGCCAAAAATCAACTTAATGCTTTTTTTAATCTTGCAAAAGATGAGATTCAAACAAAACTTTCTCTTGAAGGTATCAAATGGAATTTCATACCTCCTAGGGCTCCTCATTTTGGTGGGCTTTGGGAAGCCGGTGTAAAATCAGTGAAACACCATTTGTTAAGAGTCATTGGTAATGCTGCTTTGACATATGAGGAATTTGCAACAGTATTAACGCAAGTAGAATCCTGCCTAAATGCCAGACCACTTTACCCTATGTCAAACGATCCTAACGACCTCAACCCACTCACACCAGGGCACTTCATAATTGGTGAAAGCTTGACATCGCTACCAGATGGAAATTGGACGAAGAAACCTGAAAATCGCTTATCTCGATTCCAGAGGATGCAACAATTAATGCAACATTTTTGGTCACGTTGGACGAAAGAATATATCTCGGAGCTACAGCAACGCCAAAAATGGAACAAACACAACCAACAAATGTTACAGCCAGGACTCCTTGTTGTGATAAAGGAAGACAATTTGCCACCCTTGAAGTGGATGCTAGGACGAATCAACGACATCCATCCCGGTAACGACGGAATGATTCGTGTTGTGACAGTTAAAACCAACACCGGACTTTATAAACGCCCTATTACTAAAATTTGTATCGTGCCACATGAAACTACTGCTACGTGTGTACAAGTTGAAAACTGATAGTTTTCAAAGTGGGGCGGTATATGTTACGTATCCGACCTGGAACAAAAGTGCGCATGTGCAAAACGAACACATACTGTTATGCATCCGACCTGAATAAAAAGTGCGCATGTCCAAAACGAACACATACGAAAAAGCATGGCGACTGTAAACACGCTTTTAGAAACCAGCATGATATTGTTAATACAATTATAGTAAAATAGTAAAATACAACCTTTAATACAATAAATTAGTTGTGTGTTTTAATTTAAACGAAATACGCAACACAGGGATTTAAAGGAAGTTGAGATAATGTGATCAGCGTGAGCCGAGACTGATGGTGATGTATCAAAACTAATACCTAAGTCATTAATATTAGTTGAACGAGCTATGGGAATACTATTCAACATGTAGTTATAATTAACATACAACTTTACATTTAGATATATTTAAGGTGATGGAATTGTTTACACGTCATTCGTGTACAACATCTACATTGGCTTGTGGTATACCACAATCATGACGAGAGTCAATAATACACCACAACTTTAGATCGTCAGCGAAGAGAACTTTTTCACAATCTACTCTACCAGCTAGGTCATTCACAACAGAGGATCTAAGTTAGAACCTTGGGGCACACCAGAAGTGGCAACAAAAGGCGAAGACGAGAAACGTAGACGTAATTCTGGGCTCTGTTGGTCAAGTACAATGAGAAAGAGTGTAACAGTGATTTATTGAACCCAAGGTTATTTAATTTACTAATCAGAATATTATGACCAATACGATCGAAAGCCTTTGACATGTCCGTATAGAGAACATCGACTTTTCTCTATGACTCTATGAGTCAAGAACATCAGAGAGATATTGAGTAAAATAGGCTAGATTTGAAACGGTCGCGAATTTGATTTTGAAAACAAATCGCATTTGTTTGCTTGCCTGAAAACAAAGAAGAGAAATTTTACAAGTCGGAGAATGTCACCGGGAACGACTCGGTTTCCAAATTTTTGGTCTTTTAGAACACCGAGTTCGTAAAGGGCACTTGAAGCATTGTTGCTGTCATATTATAAATCAGGGCCGCTTTCAAGTGTTGTCTTTGTACGCTTTAGAGTCTTTGAAGGAATTTGTCACGCAAGTACTCGAGATTTTGTAAAATTTAGAAAAAGGCGTTTTACATCGCCCGTAGAAAAGTTTTTTGTTTGAAATTGTTGAACGAAACTCGGGAAGTAATAAATATGTCAATCGACACTTGTATAGCGTCAGTTATTTTCAAGGAAATTCGAAAGTTGCAACATGTGCAGACCACCCGAGAACCCAGTGTCTGTCACGCAAATTGGGGGTCGAAATTGATTAGTTGTGTACGGCGCGATTTTTTTAACTAGAATAAACGGTTATTGGTCTAAGAATTTTCGGAGTGCATAGGGAGGGGTTTTAAGTTGTTGCTAGTATAGAAAAAATCAAAAACGGAGGATAGTAAGATTCGAATCGTTCGAACGGACGGCTGACTTTAGTTTAACTCGAGCAGTTTTTCCTCTGGGTGCTTGCAGTTGGTTTTATATCTTTCTCATAATTATATTTAAATCATATTCTTTCGGGACGTTAAACTTATAGTGGATTCAGAGAAGGGCCATCAAATAAATAAACTCGAACCGCGCCGCGAATTCAACGCCGCGAAAGGATTATATAAAACAAGTGCGCGAGTGTTTGTGAAGTGCGCATCGCGGACCGCGAATTGGTAAAATTGCACGAATTTATATTTCTTTTCACATACTTGGTGGTATAAATTTGTTTTAAGAATCATTTTAATTGGCTCATCAATCTGTGACTTGAAAAATCTGCAAAGTTCAATCTTTGCATTGCTTAGGCAATTTTTTTTGTTTATTTTTGGCACTGGCGTTTGCTTGGAATCAAAGTTAAAACTCAATAAATTCCGTAGTTTACGCGATCTGTGATTTAATCAATCAGAGTAAATTAACTACACCTAAAATCTATTGGTCGATTTCAAATACAGTGTATTTTTTTAATTTAGTTCTACCTTTTTGCGATATTCTCTGGTAATTCGGAGACACGCTGTCGGTGTTATTTGTTCAGGGAAATCTGCAGCTCAAACTACTGGCCAGGCAAGGTTATATCTGCCGATGAAACAAGTGCGACCAGCACAGTCTAAACCCATAGATGAAGGCAACTTAATACTCGTTACGAATCCCGTAAATTTACGAGGCCAAACAATTTGAAGTACCTATAACTAGACATCTTCTTAACAGAACTTCTCTCACACCCTGTGTGTGTGGACTAAAGTGCTGTCTTTGCTGAAAGATTTGCAGGTTAATTGAAAGCAATTTGTCGAGACACTGAAAGTGCCATAACCGCAAAAGCGGAGTGCCGAAAAACAGTCAATTGGGTCCTTGCGCAAACAAATTAGTTCGATAATAGGTCAGGTAGGTCAGTAAGGTATACTGCTTAGCGCCAGTCATAAAAGTAGTCAGCGTCTAGATGTTTAGGAATTGCATGGGGTGCTTAACAATACCATTGTCGACCTTTTCGAAATCTTACCAAGTGAACCTTCGGTAAAGAGGCGTTTGTTTTCCATTGAGTTCAGTCAACTTATTCGGTCCATTTAATTAATTAATTTGTCAATAAGTTCAGTTAGTTTTTGTTTGGACCGTGTTTATTTGTTATTTAGTTGTCAACAAACAAGGTGGCACGTCCGGGCACGTCATAGATTGCAAACCGTGGAGCGCTTATCCATGAAACCATGCTGCCAAGGGGATACATGATTCTTAATAGCAGGAAATATGTGGGAATAGAGTACTTTTCTCAAAGATCTTTGAAAAATTTGATAAAACGGAAATAGGTGTGTGATTGGATAGAACAGCAGGATCCCCTCCAGGACAGACTTTAGCTACTTTCCATAATGTAGGAAACATACATGTTTTTAAAGCTAAGTTAAACAAAATTTGTAATGGTAATGCAAAAATAGGAGCACAGTCCCTGAGGAAAAAGCTGGGTAGGTGACCAGGGCCTGAAGTCATAGCATTTTAGGGGTTGCTTCGTGTTCTTGAGCCAAACAATTGATTGTCACAAACACAACAAGAATGTTTTTATTATCAATAATAATAATAATACAAAGTGTTAATATGTCTTAACATTTGTTGATTATGGAGACGGTGAGTTGTCACGTTCGGTGGGTGCTTATTCTTCCCTGAAGAAGTTGTCCAACTTCTCTGGTTCAGGGAATACGTTGTGTTCCGTCAAAGCCTCGTGTGCGCGTTGCACTAGCTGCAACCGGAGTCTGCTGGGTGGATTAAGCGGTTTGACTTAAGTTAGGAATCTCCGACCTTTCGGCCGGCGAGGAGTTCCAACTTTGCAGCTGGCGAGGAGTTACCGACCTTTTGGCTGGCGAGGAAGGTCCAACTTTGCAGCTGGAGAGGAATGTCCGACCTTTCGACTGGCTAGGAGTTCCAACTTTGCAGCTGGATGGGGACAGAGTCAATTTCTTGCCGATTCGCTCGAGTTTATATAGCCCTGGAAGCCATCTTGTAGAGGGGCTGAGTGTGGCGTGGAAGGGTGTTAGAGCTTGGTGCGTGCCAGTGGTCTAGAGATGGGTCGCAGGTGGCGCTGCGATCGCTACAGCATTTTTGAGAGTCTTGGCAGCTTTCTCAATTTCATATCGAGATAGATTCTGAATGTGAAGAGATAATACATTAATCTTCTTCTCATGAAGAATTGACTGAGACAGTAGTGAGTATATGTAGACTATTGAAATATTCAGCAAAGCCGTCAACCGCTTCCGAAATAACTTGACGAGGTAGACGCAAGAGTGACGAGGCTTTTCGACATAAAGACATTTTATTAAAAGGGTTATGAAGTATAACGAGGTATTTTAATGAAGAATTAAACCTTCTACTGGTCCTGAATACCTATATCCTTTTTTTTAAACGACATGGACGACGCTTCAAGGTGGGGTATACGTGACAAACAAACATAATTTTCATTTAAACACCGGATAACGGAAGACGTTTAGGTATTGTCGAAGGGCGCCTCTCTCTTGTGAAGGAGTTGAGGCACATGCATGATCGGCAATACAAAGCGTCCCTCTTTTAAACAAGGATACATCAGGTAGGGCAAGAAGTACACCTGCCTTGTGGTGACATTATCGACTTATGATACCTGATGTTCGCTTTGTACGGATCTGTATCGTCGAAGGGCGCCTCTCTCTTGTGAAGGAGTTGAGACACAGGCGTAATCGGCGATACAGAGCGTCCATTTTTAACAAAATATACATCGGATAGGACAAGAGTTCGACCGAACCTTGTGACACGACCGACTTGTTCTAACCGGTGTACATTTTTGGGACAGACAACAACTTTTTCGATAATTTTTATTTCTTTTCCTGACACTTACGGAGACATACATTTAACAATGACACTCCCTTCCCCTCCCCCCTCATATTTCTGTGTTTTGTCATTGTATGTGCCGATCATGGGGCCATAGAACAAGAAGTGGGTAATTCCGAGCGACCCAAAGAGAAACCCTCAGAGAAAGATAAAATGAAAGTAGACACGTACCCACAAATAACATACAAACAACATACTGCAATTGGCACCGCAACTTGGAAAAAACAACGTTACATTACAATTTTTGACACCCCAACGTGGGGCACTTACAACCACAATACTTTACAATACGTTATGTAATTAAAGTGAATCCTACCTGGAATGCGAGTAACACCTTTCTTTGACCGTACAAAGGACCAAAAACACTGTGAATTATTTGAAATAGATTTCTCAACTCTATTTCTTAATCTTTGCATTAAGCGCGTAACAATTTGAAACGTTCATAGTCATTAACATTTCCAAATTTCTTAAATGACTTATAGAGCTGCGCTTTAAGTGCAATATTATATCTGCATTATACCAACAAGGAAATTGTCTGTTAGATTTTTTGTATTTATAAGAAGGAACAACCATATCAATCGCTGCGTATAAAACATTGTAGAATTCACCACAGGCGAGATTCACATCACAAAAATTCACAAGAAATGACCAATCAATACCCAGCAAGTAGTTGTACAATCCAACGAAATTAGCCTTCTTGTAGTTATAATTTTTTTGCTGTTTGTTTAAAAGTAAAGTTGTTTGAATGACAGGGTGATGCTGTTGAGGCCTCAATAAATAAGGATGGATGATGTGCGCGAAAATAAATCGAAGTCAAGAGTTTAAATAAAATGTGGAGCAAATATGAAACAAAAAAACCTTTGTTTTTATTAGAGTCTGCACGTCACTGTTATATGTAAAACCACAGAAACACATGGTTTCCGAAGAGTTGCGTTCGGAAACCATACCTTCCAGCACAACCTAAGTTGCGCTCCCTCATAATTTTTGACATTTCGCTCATCTTTGTCAAGACTTCTGTTCTTATCTTAATTTCTATAACAACCCCTCTTTTAAATGGAAAGTGGAAACGTGTTTAAGGAAACCATGTCTGATGATAATTTGACTGTTCACTAATTTACTTGATGATTCAAAAGGTTTCGACGTGCGCTCTAGATGATGCCGAAATTCTGCTTCTCACATATCTTAAGCGTTTAATTTTTTTGTGGTTGTTTTGTTTAATATGTATGTTATTTAAATTTCTTGTCTAACTCTAATAAAAAAAAACGTAGGTTTTCACTGAAAACCACGTCAGCTGTATGTGCTAAAATGCACGTTTGATGTTTACTGTCGATAATAAAAAAATAAATGAAGATACTATCACGAGCATGTCAAAGCAAACATTCCGACCGCAAGCTTATTTATGTCCATTCATTAATTAACGTTTAACGTGGTCAACAAACTTTATTTTTGATTTTTTGTTAATTGTTCGTAATCTCATCGTGCACTCGTTAAAATTTGAATAATTACGTACGCTCGCTTCAAGGTTTATCGAAATCCGCATAACTATCATTGTTAACTAACTATACATGTGTTGTTATGTAAAGGCGTGATAAAAATATTTTTGCTATTGACTAATCTAATGAGTTGTTTTTTCGCGTACACCAAAAAGGGGCCCTGGTGGGTGCCTTTTATTATTTTATGCTGTTTCGTTTGATAAAGGCCTCATTAAAATTTCTGCTTATTTTTATTCAGTGATACTGAGTAATTGTTCACGTGAAGTTCATCCGAGTTGAAAGCGATGAGTAATTGCAATGCTTCCTTTCTTATTTCGGCAACAATCACATTGCAAGATAATTTTGATCTTTATCATTTTATTCGAGTATCTCAACAAGGTCACTTGGGTTTTTTTTTTAATTGCTTTGCTTTATAAATCAGGTTATTCTAGAAAGGAAACTATTTTACTTATTCATAGTCCTAGTGATGTCAAGCGCCTTCTTCCCCTATTTAAGGGGCGTAGCATAATATGAATTTTTCAATACGTTGCTTTTTCTGCCTTTATAAAACCCATCAGATTATAAGACTAGTACAATAATGAAGAGATTATGGGATTTATACATAAATATTCAAAGTGACATTCAATTAACTTTTTTTCTAATTTGTACCACCTAGGTTCTGGGGTAAACTTAGCTTTAACAATCAGATTATTCCCATGGTAACACAATTGTTATTGCAATAAACTGGGCGTTAAAATTAAATGAAATTCCAACATTCCTTCTTCACAGCTCCTGTACATTCATTAAAAAATTTGAAAACGTAATGTTTAAATAATTCGTCGTATTGTGTAATACGTCGTTTGTAAATTAGCACGGCGATGTAACAGCCTTTTGTCTTGAAACTGGTATAAAGCAGCGTTAAATTGAAAACTCTTTCGAAACAAAGAGCGAATTAATGTAGGTTAGGATTTCAGGACAAGGTGACTCCTCGGTATAATGCACCGAATGAGGCAGTCGTGAATGTGATTCCTTTCGCAGAAAATTGTAATCGCACGCAGTAAAAGGAAATGTCCTTTTCTCTATGATAATTGTAGGGTGTTGAAAAAGACGACAAACAAGTGTGATTTCTCTAAGAACCACAAGTGCGGTTCGATTTCGATTCACAATCCTGTTTTTATTGCATTGACTTCACAACTTTATTTCACTTTACATAAAATTTTAATGAGAGGTATACGTTGATACGTACATTTTCCTAACATCATTCAATTAAAGAATCTTTTATAGGTGGCACAGACAATTTAATATCAGCATTTCACGTAAGAAAATGAGGCAACATTTATTGCTAGCAAGTAAAAACATCTGGATATTTCATCAAAAGAATCAAAAGGTTTGATTTTGTTAAACAACGAAAAGATATATTTTAATTTTTTTAAAGAATGTATTCTGTGAGTAGATCTCTTCGTATAATATGAATATAGTCCAACGATCCAGTTTTCTTTTTACTGCTGAATTGATTTTATTAACATAACGAACGTATTGTTACATGGCACATTACACTAAACTATGTATGTAACAGCTTGCCCATTGTAAAACGATTTGACGAGTGCAAGCGTGTGCTATTACGCAACGTAAAAATTTGTTTGTGGATTATATTAAATAGAACAAGAGGGCAGGCTGCACAGGATAGTTTTCAATTGTCTACTACATCGTTTCAAAGTGGATCATTCGTTACGTGACGCCCATGTTTTAACTAATAACAAGATAACAGTCCCGGTTATGCGCTTATGTAATGCACCGTTAGGTAACATTACGTACTTCGTTAGTTCATGCAAATACGAAAACCTAAAAACGGTATTGTGCAATGCGAAAATTACTGTTGATTCTGTTTTTGAGCTTTTAATTGTTTCTGCAATTACTGGTCTCAGAGAATTAATCAGTTCTTACTGGGTGGCACAACCAGCACGATATTAATCATATCGTGTTAGATGACGTGGTTGCTTAATTGATTTGTTTACGTAACAGCAAACTTATTGAGAATATCAAATTGCCGTTTATTAAAACGTTTCCGAATGCGAGGAAATTTAATAAAATGTAATAGTGCGCTCGGGTTCACTTCACACTTTCATGATACTCAGCACTTTCCACACTTGTTACGATATAATAAAGAAAACAACGAAATATGTATGCTACAATTTTTTAAAATTATTGGTAAGAAAAGAGTAAATCAAAATTAAATGAAGAATTAAAAGAATCCCTCTCAATCTCGCCTAATCGAAAGATCGGAATGAAAAGTCTTTTAAAAAAATTCAATTGTGCCATGTACAGGTTTTTTTCAAAAATACTTTGCCACCTGTCCAGAGGCTCTATTTTAAGCACGAAAGAAAAACTTTAATTACAGAAGTTGTAGAGTTTTATACGTACTATTTTCCAGAATTAATTGAATCAGTTAATTAAAATGGAAAAGAAGATTTTAGTATATAAAAAAAAGTACTGCTTATGACAATAAAATAAAAAAATTTTGACTTAAATAAATAATGCATCGGAAACGACATGTAATTAAACTAATTCTGGTAAGACGCTGAATAAATTTGAGAGATTAAAGGAACTAAACAAATAAAAATGCGGGACGTTAAATTTAATTAATTATTTATTGCAAAAAAAAAAGGTAAAAACTCCTACACCAGCCACTGAGGGATCTGGGAAATTGAGCGTAAAACCTCGCTTGAAAACAATATAAAAATCACAATAAAAGATACGCTTATCAGAAGTGTAATAAGATTCCTATTTCACGTCGAATATCGTAGCGACCTAATTTACTTCAATTCACACAGCTGGTGGCTTGGTGCACACGCAGTTAGTGGCTGTGGCAACTTTGTGACTTAGATTAGATTAACAATTAATTTTTCTTCAAGATACTTTGTCTTGGTACTTGTGTTTGGGACCTTAGATAGTACTCGAAGACGCTATGACAGAGTGACAGTGTACTTTATTAATGAGAATTATTAATTGATTAATCAGATGTTCGGAGAAGTATGTGATACAAAAGGCCGCCTCGGCGATCAATTTGCAAGATAATTAACAGCAACTGCCGCTAGTTTTTCAAGGACTCTTTTCAGAGGTGATGGAATAACCCTATCTCTGGCTAATTAACCTAATTGATCAGCACAGGGGGTAGGATCTTTGTCTACTACATCCTCGTGGCTTAGAGGGTGGTACAATGTACGCCTTTTTTCAGATCCCTCTACGTCGTTTTTCGTCGGCTAAACCTATTATCTAACTAATTTGTTTGCTCAAAGGACCCAAGTGACTGTTTTATCGGCACTCCGCTTTTGCGGTTATGGCACTTTCAGTCTCTCGACAAATTTCTTTCAATTAACCTGCAAACCTTTTGGCAAAGACAAAACTTCAGTCCACACACAGGGTGTTAAGAAGATGACTATTTATAGGTAGTTCAAATTGTTTGGCCTCGTAATTTTACGGAATTCGTAACGAGTATTAAATTTGCCTTGATTTCTGAGTTAGAGTGTGCTGGCCGCACTGTGTTCGTCGGCTGATATAACTTTGCCTGGCCAGTGGATTGAGCTGCAGATTTCCCTGAACAAATCGAAATAACACCGATAGCAAACGCAAGTATCAAAAATAAAATAAAAAATTGGCTAAGCAATGAAAAGGTTGAACAGATTTTTCGAGTCACACATTGATGAGCCAATTCTACCATCAAGTATGTGAAAAGAAATATAAATTCATGCAATTTTACCCATCCGTGTTCCGCGATGCACACCTCACACACTCACGCACTGGTTTTTTTTATAATCCTCTCGTGGCGTTGAATTCGCGGCGCAGTTCGAGTCTTTTGTTTGTTTTAATTACCTTTTTCTTAACACTATTTTGACCGTGCCGAAATAATATGATTTAATTATGAAAAAAATATGAAAGCAACTGCAAAAAGAAACTCAGAAAAAACTCCTCGAGTTAAATTAAAATTCAACTGTTCGTTCGAACGATTAGAATCTTTCTGTCCTCCGTTTTTGATTTTCTCTTCGCAAGTAACAAATTAAACTCCTCCCTATACCCCTTGACCAATAACCGCTATTTTAATTCACGCCTCTTCTCGTTCCCTTGGACCACTAGCAAATTACCAACCGTAATTAGCCTGACAGGTACTTGACTCTTCGGTGGTCCGCACATGTTCCAATTTCCCGATTTCTTCAAAATAACTCGACGCTGCAAGTATTTATTGACACATTTATTATTTCCCGTCCTTTCGTTTAACAATTTCTCAGATAAAAGACTAAATTCCTTTCTACTGGCGATGTAAGTCGATCCTTTTTCTAAAACTTGTAAAATATCTCGAGTACTGCGTGACAAATTTTTTCAAAGATTCTAAGCCGTACAAAGACAAAATTTGAAAGCGGCCTGATTTATGAGGACAGCAACAAGTGCTACAAGTGCCCTTTTCGAACTGTGTGTTCTAAAAGACCCTAATTTGGAAACCGTCGTTTCCGGTGGCGTCCTCCGCCTCGTAAAATTTCTTTTCTTTGGTATTTACAATTTAAATAAACAAAAAAAAACTATTTGTTTTTAAATATCAAATCCGCGATCGTTTCAGACCTATTAATCTTCTCCTACTGAAACCTATCCAAACAGCATTTTTTTGGGTGGATGGCATGGGGTTTCTACTGGAAGCAATTCATACATGGCAGTCAACCGATAAGGCAACATTTGCAAATACAAAAATAGTTCTGCAGGTCCAGACAGGTGACGGATGGAAGTGCGAGGAGCATCAGTTATAATTTGTCTCACGTTTTCAACTACCTCATCAGTTCTTACTTTAGACCTACCTGATATTTGCCATTGATGTTTTGGGCGTTTCGAAAGTAGGATTCAATCATAAAAGATTTTTCTTCCAATGTGAAAACCATTGTAAAATCAAATCAATAAAACAATTTTACAAAGTTATGTGTAAGAATTTAAAACAATGTAGATCACAAAAACCCATTTAATTAAACAATTTAATATAACTTTACAGCTCTAAATCTGCCACCCGACTACTTGTCTGTTATTCTCGGCCTAAATCACATAATCATCTTTTTTTTTGCCCGCCTGGTTTAATCTAAAAATAACTCACATGCTGCTTTTTTATTATTATGTAATTTTTTTTAATAATCTCAACAACGTTCCAATATTCTCGAATTTCTCACACTCGACCATCCTGACAACCGGACTGTCCTCAGGCCGCGTCAACCTATCCCAACCCAATGTTCAGGGATGATATAAGCCTGCAGTCATAGACAACTTTGTCCGTGTGTCTACAACCAACTCTCACAAACTGGTACCTAATACTGGATAAACTTTATCCGAGTGGCGACAACCACATCATACAACTTAATCAAAGGCTGGACAGAGCTTGTCCGTGTGGCGACAACCACTCATGAAACTCACTCAAGACTGGACAGAGCTTGTCCGTGTGGCGACAACCACTTCTTAAATCTAATCTGGAATTTGGTGGACCAAATCCGTGATCGCGATTGCAATCACTACAAAAACTTACGCCTGGGCTGCAACCCAGGGTCGCAACTTTTCCACTGCTACCACTGTTTTTGTCTTGTGGCGCCCCTCGCGTAAATCCTCTACTTCATATCGGTCGTTGAACAAGACCGACACTATTCTGAATGGGCCTCGAAACTTAGGTAGCAACTTCTTGCTCGAACCGGAATTCGTGAAACTGGTAACAAGTACTAAAACTAAGTCATTTTTACGATACTCGTCTGCTTCTGTTCTGGACTTATCGTAATATGCTTTCTGGCGAGCTTGCTCGACGGTGATATGGTCCTTCAATTTGGCTCGCACCTCTGCCAAGTTGAGACGTTCCACATCTAGTCCGATCTCCGCTAACAAATGTGCTTGTGCCATAGGTCTCGGTTGATAACCCATCAACGCTTCTGACGGGGTCTGGTTGATACTTTTATTGAAGGCTGTATTCATCGCACTTTGCACCTCTTTCACATGCGAATCCCATGCCGAACTATCGGTATCGGCACTAAGGGTAGCTAACGCATCGATGATCGTCCTGTTGTACCGTTTACACTGCCCGTTTGCTCTTGGCGTAGAAACAGCGTTAAGTACATGCTTAATGTTGTAAGCTTCACAAAAAAGTTTAAACCAATGAGACGTAAAAGCAGTTCCCCGATCACTGATTATGCGCGTCGGGACTCCAAACAAACACATAACCTGCTGAAACACCCGCACAACCAGCTGCGTTTTCTGTGACTTCACCGCTTCTATGATCACAAACTTCGTGAAAGCGTCGACGATTACCAACAAAAATTTGTTCCCCTGTGAA
This sequence comes from Serrognathus titanus, assembly GCA_039766575.1. NCBI lineage: Eukaryota > Metazoa > Arthropoda > Insecta > Coleoptera > Lucanidae > Serrognathus > Serrognathus titanus. Next base: position 13,894,223 of record CM077911.1, on the reverse strand, counting down.
CTTGTCTCGAAGGGTCCAAAACATGGTCCACATGAACCGTGTGAAATGGCACACTCACTTTCCCAATGGGGTGTAACTTCCCTTGCTTCTTCCCGGGACATCGCTTGTAATATAAACAATTCAAGCACGCTCCAACGTACTTGGTCACAAAGCGACGCATCTTCGCAAACCAGTAATGCCTTTGCATTCTCTTCAGGGTGTTCTCTACTACCGAGTGGCCAGCCTGATCGTGGCACAATCTACAAACTTGCCATCTGACATTTCTGGGAACCATCCAAGCAGTTTTACCATGCTCCAATTTGCGAAATACCAGCTCGTTCTGCAACTTATACTCATCATAGTAACTTTTTGTACCGCTGGTCCTTTCTTGGCTAGCTAATATAGTCCAAATTCGAACTATTTGCTCATCCTGCATCTGAGCAGCTAATATCCAAGAAGCTTCCGTGATATCGGCCTGGTTAATTTTCGGTTCGTCTAACGGATGCCTCCTCAGTGTATCAACATGAGATATACTCGCTCCAGTTCGATACACAATCTCAAAATCAAAGTCTTGTACTTCGAGCCACCATCTTGCCACTCGCGGTATCAAATCTCTTTTCGAAAAAGCCATTCGCAAAGCACTGCAATCGGTCACTACGCGAAATTTGACACCAACTAAATACACTCGAAAATGTCTGAGAGAAAAAACTACGGCCATCGTCTCCAGCTCGTAGGAATGATAATTTCGTTGCTCCGATGTAGTTTGTTTGCTATAGTAAACCATCACACGAAGCGTTTCATAATGTCTTTGCATTAAGATTGCACCGAAACCTAACGAACTGTGCAATTCCGTGTCCAACTCGGGATCAAAAACCGCCAGCACTGGTCTCGTCGTCGTGAGCATCCTCTTGATAACGTCAACAGCAGTTTGCTGCTGCGGGCCCCAGCACCACCGTGTGTTTTACGCAAAAGACAAGTCAACGGCTCGACAATTCTGACATAGTTTTGCACATGGCAACGAAAATATCCTGACAAACCCAGGAACTGCCGCACTTCCTTTATAGTTTGAGGTGCTTTCATGTCAAAGACAGCTTTCACCTTTTGAGCACCCGGTTTTACTCCTTCGACGGTAATTTCCCTCCCTAAGTACTCGAGATTTTGTTGAAAGAAACGGCACTTCTCTAATTTTAGCGTTAGATGATTCTTACGCAGTACTTCAAGCACCTGATGTAAACCCTTCAGTCCTTCCGTTGCATTCGGGCATGGTATTATCACATCGTCAATGTGGAGTTTTTCAAAGGCCCTAAAACATTATTCATAAGTCTTTGGAAAACGGCTGGCGCATTAGAAAGGCTGAATGGCATTCGTAAGAATTCCAGATGGTTGTCCGGGGTCACAAAAGCCGTTTTAGGAATTGAGTCTGGCGCAACTGGGACTTGATAAAATCCAGAAGCTAAGTCCAAGGTTATGAAACACTGATGACCACCTAACCGATCGAGTTGCTCCTCGATAATGGATATTTATCTTTCACAGTTACCGCATTCAAACGCCGATAATCCACACACATTCGGTAATCATCAGTTTTTTTTCTTACTAAAAGTACTGGACTGGCGTAGGGTGAGTTTGAAGCGCGAACTATACCATTTGTAAGCAAGTCGTCTATAATACCACGTAAAATGTCTTTTTCTTTAATCGGCATGCGGTATGGTCGATACACAATGGGTTCTTCCGTAACGCATTTTATAGTCAATTCGGCAGCGTTTGTTTTACCACCGTCTGGCCATCCCTCGAAGTCGATTTGCAATTACTCTTGCTACGACTTTGCCATTCCATTCGTACATCTTTGCGACATCATCCACTCGTGATATCCAAGCTTCAATAGCAAGGTCATCTTTTTGCGAATCAAATACAGGCACGAGTGCCTTCGTCACTAGGGCCCGGCACAAATTTCGGAGCACTGTTTTTAATTGTCGCTAAACGTTTTCTTAATTGTTTCACCTGACGCCTCGCGTCCTCTGAGGATGTGCTCGAAGACGAGCTCGAACACGAACTCGACGACGAAGAACTCGAAGATGAGTTGTGCCTACGTTTTTTACTCGCGCGATGAATTTTTGTCGATTTACCCATGATTAATGAGTTTAATGACCGACGAATACGGCGTCGTAGTAACACTGATTAATTGTTAAATTAGTGTAAAAGATAACACCAGGTAACTAAATTAAACACGAGCACAGGTACACTATCCCACTTCTGAATTTTGTAAGAATTTAAAACAATGTAGATCTCAAAAACCATTTAATTAAACAATTTAATACAACTTTACAGGTCTAAATCTGTCACCCAACTACTTGTGTGTTATTCTCGACCTAAATCACATAATCATCTTTTTTTTTGCCCGCCTGGATTAATCTAAAAATAACTCACATGCTGCTTTTTTATTATTATGTAATTTTTTTTAATAATCTCAACAACGTTCCAATATTCTCAAATTTCTCACAATCGATAGCAAACACAAGTACCAAAAATAAAATAAAAAATTGCCTAAGCAATGAAAAGATTGAACAGATTTTTCGAGTCACAGATTGATGAGCCAATTAAAATAATTCTTAAACAAAATTCTACCATCATGTATGTGAAAAGAAATAAATAAATAAATAATAAATTCATGCAATTTTACCTATCCGTGTTCCGCGATGCACACCTCACACACTCACGCACTGGTTTTTTTTATAATCCTCTCGCGGCGTCGAATTCGCGGCGCAGTTCGAGTCTTTTGTTTGTTTTAATTACACTATTTTGATCGTCCCGAAATACCGATTCGCTTTGACAAATTGCATATGATTTCAAGCATTTGCATATGCTTATGCGAATTCCGTCCTACACGTGTAGCTTTGCGCAAATGTCTGGGAGCAGCATTGGAAGAAGGCAAATTTACAAACCATTTTCGATGCAGCAGTGCGTTTATACAGCCTGTACAATACAAGATCAGCCATCCTGTATATTTAAAATAAATTTGTCAGCGTTAGCTCATAATCTATTCACAATTACGTTTAACATTTGACTCAACAAGATTTACATAACCGCTATACACGTATTTATAACAAACATAACGTTACAAAATGATCTGTTAAATGCCAGTTGTCGTTTGCCCTAAAACTATGTTCTTAGTTAACACTCATCGGTTGCATACATAAGAAATAAAAAAGTAATTTGGTGTACTGTAGAAAGGAGGGAATGGTTCCATTAGGTAGTAACAACAGTTTGGGCGTAATGAATCATTGGTTGTAGTAGATAAACGGAACTCCAACTAATGGATCGGCAATGTAAAAAAAGAGGAAAAAAGTGAATTTTCTGCGTTGCATGAAACACGTGATGTAATGCATTAAGTAGCGAGCAGTAACGTTACCGAATCTGTAGGTTACAGTCAGTCGATCATGTTGCAGACTTACGTAACGCTCACAATGGCATATTATGCCATCGGATTGTTTGCGATTACGTTAGGCACGGGGTGTTATTAAATCAGGCGATGTTGCAAGAAAATATGTAGCTTTAATGGATATCGGATAAACTTCTTTTGCGCTATTTCGAAGTTTCGTAATTTCAAATAGAATAAAAATCGGATTAGTGGGTCAGGGCGAGCCCTCGTGCGCCCTGTTTGCGTTTTTCACGCGTTCTGTTTTAATAAAATGCGATCGATTTGTGTTTACTACACGCATTACTTATTCAGTCCGATTGGGAAACTAATTAATTCATACACGAAGGTTATTCTATGTATGTCATGCCGTTCTAAAGTATTATAATAATTGATGGGAATTAGTAACTGTTTTTAAAAGTGTTTAAGGACGATCATTCCTTATTTAAAATAAAAGCAATGGAAGGCGCACTTATTTTAGTCTATAGTCGTTTTAGACTGATTACCCTATTTCTTGTATGTGTACAAGATTCCAATTCTTCCAACGATTTAAATTATACAGATGGTCATTTTGTAATATCTGGAATATTCGAAGATGTAAATGTTACCTAAGGACGCTTGCTTTCCTTCACAGATCTACAAAAAAATGTGCAGATACTTCAGAATGTTAAGGCTGGCACACACACTCCTTCTTGCATGTTTTTGCTTGAACGTATAACAATCAATAAATTAACGTGACTAAATGACATTCTCTTCAAGAATCATTGCTTTGACCACTGTTTACGAAAATTAGAGTTCTTTCCTTTTTCATTATAATAATAGCAGCAGTAACTGCAAACAATTTCTGCAGGTTAGCCATATTTATTAAAACTAAAGTTTTATACTCTCGTGAAAAGGGAGAGTGTATGTTGGGACCACATACACTCGGGTTTCGTCTTGCATTTCATTTTAAAACGTTCAAGCAAAACCACGTGCAAGAAGGAGTGTGTGTGCCAGCCTTTAAGGTATTCAAAAACCTAATGTCCATGAAATATAGATTTTTGGAAATAAAATGTGATTTATAAGCTTCTAATAACAGTGACCGAAGCCAAGAGCAGGTGCGTTGCCTTCAAGTTTTCAATCCTGCAAGCAGCGAATGTCTACTTGTTTTGTGCAACAGATGTTAGACGGTCACTGGTCTATTTATATCCGAGCAAAACTTATGTACACTTGAGATTAATAGCGTCAATTGAATATAAAACACGAATACAGATGCCCAGTCATCTAAAGGTAGATTATATCACATTTAGATTAACTTTTTAGTTTCTTGTTTGGTGTGTTATGAGTTTCTTGAAAATTTCCAAAAAATCGAAAGCTGTATATAAAAAAAAAGAAAGAGATAAAAACAAGCTGGACTAAAAAGTCACGTATACAATACTTGTTTATTCATTCAATTTATAATAGTTGTCTGGCGAACGTTTGAACTTGGATTATAATTGGCGCGTTGCGCTTACAACAATACAGTTACTCGCATTTAATTAGACACTGGAATAGCAACGTAATAGGAATTTGTTGATATGCAAGTACCGTTACTAACAAAAACTCGTAAAAAAATCATTTCCCACGTTAGAAATAAATTAATAAATTACCTCCTTGCATCACGTGAATTACCAGCCCGTTTTACATTCAAGGAGTAACGGTAAACTGCATTTATTTATTTGGTTATGCAACGCGAAAACAATTAATATTTATAAAACTGCCTGTACGCATGCATATCTGCGCCGAGGTACAGTTAGCGTGCTTAACAATTCCGTAATCCGGCGAATGCACGCGTTCGCTTTTACTCGAAATTGCAAAACACTTTGCTCCCTTTCGTTGTTTAATACTGTTGCGCAACAATTTAATAATATGGTTTGTTTTATGCGCACCGTCATTAGAGACATCTCGCATGTATGTGAGACGGGCTTGAATGTAATTTTATTGAAATTTTATTACGACACTCAATATGATTCATGTAACGCGCAATACCGTAAAGTAGTTCCTAATTGACAACGCGAAAGGTTTCCGAGCATCACCACGATCATACCTGCGCGTGTAGTGATGATTTTTTTAGTCTGTACAGTCAAGAGCGTAAACATTAATTTGGAAAGTTTATAGAAGAAGCTTTCTTTCTAATCACAATTAGATATATCCTATATATATCTACTCTTTTCATTTTCCTTCATTCCACTTCACTTCTTCATTTCAAAAAATTTCTTTTGCGAATGTTAATACGAATTCCTCAAGGAGCTTTTTAAGCTCCTTGCATGGCTACTTTTATCTTTTTGTTCAAGTAGCATTTGTGTTTTGATTTTAATTTCTAAATTTTCCTTATTACTTTTTCCTTTTATTTCAAGTTTGCTTCTTATCGCTTTCCTGTCGCTTTTTTTAATTTATTTTATCTCTGCCATTTCGAATTCTTCCACCTTGGGTACTTTTTCTCTTTCGATGCTAAGCTATTGTGCCCTACCTTTCTTTTCGTTCTAACTTCTATCTTTGTGCTACAAAATCGGTCTCGGTCACTGACCTGAGAGTCTAGCTGATGAACCCGGTTGCGTGTCTAAGGGGCAGGTGACGACATTTCCCTTGAAGTAGGTTAAGTAAACATTACAATATCAAAGATTTTTCGTTTTTTAATTCAATATCAATTGCCATTGCCATATTGTAATCATATTGCCAGACCATTTTGAATTTGCCATGACCATGAAAGATTTAATCTATTACAAGGGAAGTTTCGCAACCTACCCCTTAGACACGCAACCGAGTTCGTCAGCCAGACTCTCACGTGATTGAGACCGATTTTGAATCACGGAGGAATTCTATTAAAAGAATCTATAGGTTGCAATGTTGTTAGCTCCGTTCTTCTCTGTTTCTACTATTTCTCAGCAATTTGAAAATGTGTTAAATATAGTATTATGCAACAACCGAAATTGTTTTTGTTTATTTTTCTTCTTTGAAACCGCGCACGTGAAATTAGAATATATTCATTCACGTGATCAGAAACAAAAAAGAAAAAATTACATAATCTCCGCGGCGTGAGTGCATAATCTAAATTATCTTGTGTTTAATTGTAAACAAGGTCGGTTATATAACGATGTAAAATTATATTACATATTTTTCAATGTCACACGTTACAATCGCTTTTTATGCGATTGCTTGCTAAATTGTTTGTGGGGGGACAAAAAATGCGCCCAATACATTCGGGGACCTTTCAAACTAACTACACATCACAGATACAAATTGCAGTGGGAATTATTTGAAAAGAAACCCGCCCGTTTTCATCATTAACGCCTTAATTATTATAATTTATGTGGTGTATCTGCATAATCTTTGTTACATAACTGAAGCAGCAACTATTTTATTAGTCAGACGGCCATAAAAATTAGCATCAAAATGTGATTACGTTCCGAAAAGATGTTGAAATGTTTATTAAGATTATTATTGTGTAAAATTTAGTACAAGTACGCTTACAATAAATAATAAAGTTGTTACTTTTGTTAGTGACAGGGATTATACCACACCAAAACACTTTCCGTGCTCAACTTTTGGGATTAATAAAATTTTTATTTCGTCGCTGCTCTGTGATGAAATTTGCATCATTTCCGTAAACAACACAATTCGAATTTTGCACAATGTTATGTGTTGTTTATGATGATGAGATGGATTGACCTTGGAGTGCTATAAATTCGGCGTACTAAATATTTTACAACTTGCACTTTTTCTTCCGCTATGCAACCGGACATTTTGAAATATTATTTACTATTAGTTTTGTGAAAATAACGGCCCACGTCCGTTAGTTCTTTAGTTTGCCTCGCCTTATGGCTTCCTTTCTCTTAATATGTATCGGTTACTTTATTCACACATACAGATATGGAAATCAGCTATACCAAGTAAATAAGTCGTGAGACCTCACAGTATGTTATGGGGGATGAATTTTTATCAACTTTCGACATGTTTGGGGAGATTTTGTCGATTAGCTCCAACCTGGCAAGACTCTTCATCACTCATAGCTTCAAACAGCTCGTTGTGGTTCCACTACACATCTCAGATCGATTCTACTTATCATAGAATTTATGACGTGCTTAAATAAAAAGATGAACTAGTCTGGGATAGCATTGTAAATCTCTATTGCAAAACACGTGCTTTTACGGAATTCCCCAAAATCCAGAACACCTTTTCGTTAGCGCCTTCATTTCACCTAACCACAAAATAACCGAATGTTTCGCTAGCATACATCAATACATAGTGGAGAAAGCTCAGTAGACGCCCAACATCTCCAAATCTTAACCAACTTAAATGTGCTTTTGCCAATCCATACTCGATCCATTATCAAACTTACCGTCCACTGCATGAAGACCACCAATTTTTTTCAAGGCCAATTCTACAAATCAGTAAAAGGTGCGTCCCCATTTTTGTTGCCTCGTTTATGGAAAATCTTGAAATCTTTCATATTAAGTTCACGTGGTTCTGATACTTTCGTTATCTTGCTTCATGATAGATACCTTTTAGTCACCATCTCAATAACTTTTACCACGAAAATGAGCTTCTTTGATCTATCGAAGACCCTCTAACTCAATCTCCTATATTGCAAAGATATGCGCAGACAAAGTCAGGTGGCAGAACTAAAGTACTTTTTTATCATAATCAAAGGAAACGTACTGATGTTCGAGAAAATTGCAGTCGAAAATTGGTCCAAAACCGTTTGAAAACCGCTGCATGAAAAATAGAAATTGTAAACTAATTTAATTACACAATGTGTTATAAGAAGAGCAAGGATGAAGGTGGTCATGAGCTTTTCAGTCAGGCGTACGTCTTGTATAACATCCTAAAAAATCCGTGCTTTAGTGATAAGTAACCTTCGTATTTCTCGATTTGTTGCCCTCAATGGTGTACGACGTACGACCGTTCCGAGTGATGCTGTTTAAGTTCGGCGCTGTGCCAACATTGCGTGAAGTGAAGTGTTATTATAAAACAGTTATTTACTCAACAAGTGTGTTAATGCTTTCAATTAATAAGCGCTTGGATTGTCAAGTGTATTAATTGCTGAGGAACACAAGAGTAAAACGGGTGTCTCGTTAACTTGGAAAGAAAATCCAATTTTATTTCACGACAAAAAATTCAATCGTACATCCACATTTATATAGGTATAGCAAAAATCAACCACTGCATGAGAAAAATACGCTTTATTCGTATTGCTGTGATATCCACCTGAAAAAGAGAAAAAGAAAAGCAGATAAACAGAGTAGAAACAATCAACTTACCTGTACCGAGGCCCGTAGAGGTGATTCAAATAACTACGACAACTGAATTTTGGTTGACGAGGTACATCTAGAGGCACCAGAAACCAATCATCGTGGTACCAAGCGGTGAAGCCAGAACGAGGTCCGCAGGAGGTGAAATAAGTGCTCGGCGAAGTGTATTGTGCGGTTATAAAGTGTCGTTGCGGACAAAACGATTTCAACATAAAAAAAATACCTGCACGAAGTAGCGTTTCGTATGTATATATTAGGATTTTTTGCACGAATTTTGATTTCACCCTGTACATTATACTGACACCGGCGTCAATCGAGGAAGCTTAATTTCTGCATCAGATTTGTCGTCGACATTACATTTGTGCCCAGTGACAATTACACACTTCAAATTGCCGAGCCGGACCCGTTCGGAAATAATCAATAAACATCAAGTGCTGTACTTGCCGTGCAGACCTGCGTACTCGTGTTGTTGACCTTAAGGTTGTTCTGTGGCAAAAACGAGAACAATTATTGCGCGCAATATGCGCGAGGTCGGTGGCCCTCACGAACACGTTCCGGATGTTAGATAAACTGTAATTGCGATGACTCATTAGCTTTTTTTTTTGTTTTATTCGTTTTGCGTAATAAGATCTTATAGGCTTATCTAATTAAGATACAAACGGTTTTCTATTAAAACTGAGCAGCAAATAAAGAAGCGTCGAGCAATTTGTAATGGGAGAGCTTCCAATCAGGCAGGTCGTTAATGCTCATACTGAAATTGCGCTTGCGAATGTTGAAGCTTTTACTGCCTGGGTGTATGCGTTTATTGTTTTATCTCTTTGTAACAGTCGGACGACGCTTGAATCCTAGAAGAAAGTAGATTAAAGAAACCATTACCAATTTTACTAGGACTCGTCAGGACTATCTTTGTTTCTCTAGCTAGAGGCAACCAAACAACATCATCCTCGACGAGTGCTTAGGATTCCGTCACGCCCGAGGGTCCCTTCACTTCGTCAAGTTAGGTCGAAGTATTGCAAAACTATCTTTACCAAAACATCGTCTTCTTGAAGCCGATATTATCTCTGGCAAGTTATCGCCTTCTCAAGGCCGATATTCCACAGAAAATTCTTATCAAACATCTAACGTTTTACTAAGAAACTCGTATTTTTCGTACGTTTCCAACACGTTTACCACTCAAAGCCCACCCCTGTACTTAATAATAAATAAATTATTTATTGTACTTTTAATGATAACATTCTTACGTAATATACTATTTTTTTCAAGGTTTCAAGCGTTATTTGTCAACTAAAAATTGTACAACCAGCACAAAAATAAAAAATAAGTTATTATGGTGCCATGAGTACACTTTAAACAGGTATTTACAGCACACATGTTATTTTTGGCACGTTTTCATTTTCACCGGAGATTTTTTCGGAAAAAATTAGGTCAGATTTTCGTTCTTAAATTTCTTGCCGTCGCCGATTCGAAATTGAAACAAATTCAGGCTGGTGTATCCCTGTTTTTTTAGGGTGAAGTTAAAAATAATTATTGGCAAGCGCATTGTTACAATACATAAATAATAGGCGTTACGATAAAACCGGGACTTGGATATTACGTAAAAATGAGCCTCACCATGTGGCTTTACATTGTTTCAAATTGGCCCGGAACAATATTACATACATATTTATCACAATTGCTGGCGGCGCGGCGGCGATTTCTGCTGCATAGTTTTATTGTCGTTAGGAACGAAAGTGTTTTCTCTTTTACTTTTGGCTGTAATTCAACGTTAAAATTTCGGCTTCACTGTGGAATGCGATGTTACATTCGGTCAATTAAACTCGAAAAATGTGGACGGCGAGAAAAAAAACCTTACTTGGGTCTTTAATTAACGTGACGTAACTTTTGCAACCCCCGTTAAATGACGTCCAGGTTTTTCAAACTTAATACACCATTTCGTAATTAAAACTTATTATCAGAAGATTGTTTCAGCGTGAAGAACAAATGTTGAAATGTGTTTTATCAAAATAAAGCATAAACAAAATGCAAATACAGAAAAGAGAAGCAGAACTGAAGGAAGAAGAAAAGTTAAACCCTTATAAACATGGCGGCATTTTAGATGAAAAAATTAAGAGAGTTGTTTTGACGTTTATTTAATTTTAATCTAAATTGAATTAATAATGCGTTTATTAATAAAACCTCAAATGAAATTATGTTATCATGAAACGTCACAATGAAAAATGCCAAGCAAAGTCACGATGACAGCTATTGACAAAACGTTACGACGTAACAGGTCACGATGACGACCGTCAATACCATAATATGTGGGCGTGTTCGTAGGCTTGTTCAATAAAATTTAAACTTTATTCAACGTAAAATACAATTGACGTCATAAAAAAAGGCCAGCACATCTATAAAATAGTAATGGTGAGATATTCGATTCATTTGTCTGACAGAGAAACTGTGCGAGTCCCACGTTGCCCAGCGACCGTACGACATATAATTGCAAAGCGTCAAAATGACAACTGTCAAGGACGTCAATTTGTCGAACTGCGATAAACCTCAGATTGACAACGTCAGTGTCAGGAGGACAAAAACAGGCGAAGCGTCACGTAGACATTTGTTTAACGAAACAACGGGACCAAATTCGCCATGAATTCCCTTGAGCCAAATTGGAAATTGGTATTAATTGCTTGTACCGCAGGATGGAACTCATACAATTCATAATTCTGAAAACAATCATTATCGGTTCGACGATAAAGAAATTTTAAGCCGACGTTCAACGAGAGGAGCATTGGGTGAGTGGAAAATAATAAAAGGTTAAGATGGACAAAGGAGACTGTACGTTAAATATGTAGAAGAGAAGACTAGCGACAGCTGGTAATCGTCTTGGTGGCACAGAAGACTTATTCAGCTCTCATAATCCGTAATTTGCGGTCGAGTTCTGCCTGAAATGAAAAAAATACTCATAAAGTCACAACTTCCCATTCTGAATAAGAATATCCCTGGGGTTTTCATCAGAATCAACGTCCATGCCTTCCAAAATGAGATTCTCAATAAAGTAATCCTCTCTTGGAAACAGAAGAACCTCAATTTGATCTTTCAACAAGACTGAGAGCCTACCAATGAAATAAAAACAACTACTGGCATCTAGGGTGGCATATTTTGCGGAAAAACAATTGGAAATAGAGCTGGAGCAAATCAAACACTCAGACCAAATCTATCGCAACTAAGCCAAGCATGGTTGGGAATTGATAGCAATTACTTAAACCGCAACATGAAATTCGTGAAGTCGAAACTGAAAGTCTGTATAGCGTAAGCTTTTCGGTCATCAAGTTTTTAGGGAAATTGGTGGCTAGTACTCGCTGGCGTTGTCTTCACAGCTCGAATAGTTTTCTTCAAGCGTTCGCTGCCAAGGTTTATGGAAATTGATTGTTGGTCTTCACAGTTCAAATACTTCTCTTCCTAAGCCTTCGCTTAAAGATGGCCAGAATGTGATGGTAGTGGTAGTTAGATCGTCAATTTTAAACATGAGAATTTAAAAGTTTGATGTTATTAATCGATCAGTATTAATTGCATTTAACAGCTGGAAAATTACTTGCTGGAGAATATACTTATCAAGTAAAATAAATGTGACAATCTCAGTATCACAAACCCAGAGAAGAAACTACAGCAAAAGGGATCACATTAGATCTATTTAGGAATGCACAAACGCCAAGGCCATGAAAACAACTGAATTTATAATCAAGTCTTCTGGTACGGAATTGGTGACACTCTTCAAATCAAGAATTTGGAAACATCTTAACAGCTTCAGAACTTTTGCTTTTAAGCAGGGCGCAACTCAAGATCACCACAGGGTTGCTAACAGGACACCTGACTGTTAAGGAACATCTGTGTAGGATCGGCAAATTCAATGGGGATCTAAATTGCAGACTCTGCAATGGAGAACCAGAGACAGCAATGCACATTTTGTGTAGATGTGATGCGCTGGCAAATCGCAGACAGAGTATATTCGGACATCTCATGATAGTTCCCGAAGATTTCAACACGCAATCAGTGAAAAACCTGTACCAGCTGGTGCAGGGGACATGCCTCACTGAATGGTTGCGGTAAGGGAACCAGGGCGAGCACAATAAGCCTAAATGGCTGCGGTGTGACGATCGTCACAAATTTTCAAAATTTGTATTCGAATGAAATGAAACCTTTAGACCAATGTTACGTCGTTCCCGCTACGGAAAAAACCCTATAAAAGCGTAAGCACAGACCTCTTTAACTTTGATTGATCCCATGCAGAAACCTCACCCAGAGTCTTCCGTGCATTAATTGCCAGGAGCCATGCACATAACCTTTCCGAGCATTGAAGTGTCGGAAGCACATCCAAAACCTTCTATGCATTACTTGTCAGCAGCAATACATAACCTTTCCGTGCATTAATTGTCGGAAGTATCACCTCCTAATGAAGGTGAACAATATCGTGCTACGCACAATCGTCAACGTCGTCAAAGCTAGCCGGTGAACAAGAGAAGAAGGAGAACCCCATGTTCAACATCCGTTATTATAAGACTTTGACCTCCAGTAGACAATAACTGGCCATCACGAGAGCAGAGCGCCGCACATATTATTATTTATTGTTCATTCGTTTTTCCTAGTTTATTGTTAATAGTTAGAAGTTATGTTAAATTAAATCATGTATCAAAATACGCCCACAAAACGTTTGGGATCTTTCAGCAGCATTGCAAAGGGTTCTATTTCTTTGTAAAATCGCACTGAAGTGTCGGAAGCACATCCAAAGCCTCCCACGCAAATAATTGTTAGGAGCTGCACACACACTCTTCCGTACACTAGAGTATCGGTGGCACATTCAAAGCCTTCCGTGCTATACTTGTCAGGAGCAATGTACAACCGTTCCATGCACTAATTGTCGGAAGTAGCTACACATCTAACGAGAGCAAACAATATCATACTACGCACAATCATCGACATCGTAAAACCCAGCCAGTTGGAGGAGCTCAAGCAGAAGCAAGATACCCGGAGATGTTCTCTACGTCAGCCTCGTGTTCAACATCCGTTACTACAAGACTTCGACCTCCAATGTGCCAGACGATAATCGGCCAGCAGGGGAGCAGAACGCCGCACACATTGTTATTTATTGATTTTTCGTATTTTATTGTTCAAAGTTACAAAAGTTGTGTTAAATAAAAACATATACCAGAACACGCCCACAAAACGTTGGGATCTTTCAGCAGATTGCAAAGGGGTCTACTTCGTTGTACAATCGTTGAGGGTCAAGCTCAGTGAGAGTCAGCGTAAACATTGGTAGTGATGGTGAAAACGTCATCTTTTCTTCGGTAAGGACGTCGACGGAAGATATGAAAGTGAGTAGCCAGTTGTGTTCGATGGAAAAAACTCTTCAAGACATCTCTTTGGTAACGTCTTCCCTTGTCTCTCCGATCCATGAAGGAAATAACCCGATACATACGAAGTGTGCGTGTAAAATATATTGCAGCACTAGCTTTGCCAAACTATTGCAGCACCAGCAAATGAGTATCGCCAGACTAATACAGCACTAGCGTAGACTCCCTTCTGCGATACGCGTTTTGACTTTTATACACCTATTTTGTGGTGGGGGATTAGGTAAATCTCTGTCATTGGTGTGTTTGTTTGCTTGAACTAGTGTTGAGCAAAGTTGCGTCCATTTCTCAGGGGACAGTCTTTTAGGGTTTGTTTCGTTGGTTGTGTTAACGACCAAAACGAGGTTCGCGATCCTACTGTTGGCCAATCAGAAGCGAATGCGGTTAAACTCTAATTCGTTAAGAGGCCTTAATTTTGTTTGTATTGACGATCGTCATTGTGACCCCGTTACGCAGATGTCATTGTGATGTTTCGCCAGTAGTTGTCATCGTGACATTGCTTAACCTTTGTGATTGTGTCGTTTGAAGTTGTGACGTTTCTTGACGTCTATCATTATAACACTTTTTTGTTGGTCACTAAACAACGTGTGAGCCCCCCACATATATGTCCTTACCCCCACAAGTATATCACAAACGCGTAGCTGTAACGTAGAAATTAATCGAGAAGAGTTGCGTGAACGTCATAATAATAATATGGAAATAATAAAACAAAGTATAATTTGAAGGACTCATCCAAACGAACATGTCTTCCGTTGTATTTACTAACAAATTATTATTATTCTAAACTAAATTGTAAATTGACTAGTAGAATCATTGCCAAATTATTTTTTTTTTAATGAGCAAAGAAAAATTTTCGAGTGTAAATCGAAAAATATACCTTCATTTTCGTCAGTTAAATTTTTGTACCTAATTTCAGGGCACCCTGAAGCAGAAGCTGAACTTATTAGACTTCTCATGGCTTCGGTTAATCAAACCTCAATTCAATACTTAGTAATTATTATTATTATTAAATTATTACATTTCTTGATATGGTAAATAATTAAAATGAAATCTTCGAAACCTCGACTGCCAGATGGTTTGTACGTGATATTCCTCCAAAAATATTTGGCAGCCGGTGGTCAGCATTTATTTGAACTTTCAACAAAACAATTATCTCGCGTAAAAAATTCACCTGAACAGTGCCAACTGCCTTATATAAAGTTTTGCGTTGTTAAAAAGCGATTTTATTAATGTTTTCGTACACTGAAGACCAAATATTTAGGGTCACTAATAAAAAGTTCAAAAACACACACGTTTGGAGTTGACGTTGGTTCGGTAAACGTATATCGATTGCTCTCTAGAAAAGGAGTTTCCGTTTGAAAGTTACTTTCGCAACAGAACAAATGTTACTGGATTTGAGAACCGAAAAAGTATACAGGTGAAGCCATTGCGGAAGTAACTGAGATCATTCAGAATAAGCCCATGTTGTAACAAGTGACCAAACACAACATCCTGCAACTCATTTGGGTTAAAAGACACGTTGGAACATTTGGCAACGAACTGGCTAGATGGAGCTCGGGGCAGCCCTTTTGGGTCACCGAACCGGTCGGTCATAGCACCGTCATTACCTAGAAGAAGACTACGTCTACTCGTAGGAATACTTTCAGGACATTGCAAACTAAACAAACAAGCATCGCATTGATTTAACAGACAGCTTAATTTGTAGAGGTTGTAACTTAGAAGAAAAAACAGCTGAGCATATCCTCTGTGATTGCCCTGCACTCTCCTCGGTCAGAGGTCCCATGTTAGGGGAGTTCTGGCCTGACATGGCTGGAATTCGTAGTGCCCCTCTGTCGGACGTTCTTGGCTTCATCGAAAGGGTGGGATGGTTCGAAGAACGCTGATAGTCATACATGGGGGAGTACAATAGGCCCAATTGTGGCCTAAGTACATGTGAATTCTTATTCACCCCCCTCACCAAACCAGAATCCAGAAAACTGTAACAAGTAAACCTCTCTGTGGGTACTAGTCACATAATTTTACGAAAATTGCTATTTATTTTTGTTCATATGACGCAGAAATATTAAAACTGCGCGCCTTTTAGTAATCAGTAAAGACATACCACGTTTCTTGCTATCTGAAGTTAAGGCCAACTCCAAACGTGAGCTTTCTTAACTGAAACAAGTTTTGCAGAATTTGTTTTCCAGAGTAACTCTATAGGTTTGATCTGTATATTTATTAATATCTTTTGTTTCAAGTTCCTTTGAACACTTATGTCATGGTTCAGGGTCGTCGTCTTGTTGTCGACACATTTTTTTCCAATCTTCGTACTCCAAATGTTACAGCATAAAACAGTTTCGTACCCTTTATTTAGAATTCCATCGATTTTGTATAAATTCCCAACTTATTAAATGTAGAACATTCCCAGACCAAGACGACAGTAGTAGACGACACCATACATCGTGTATGATCTTTTCATTGGACGGATTTCTCTTGTTTTACATAGACTCCTCAAATCCCTCAAACTTGGACTCGTTTGTCTACAGTACTTTCTTCCAACCAGCAATTGTCCAAATTGTATGTTTACCGCCCCCCTGAAGTCTTTCGTTTTGTCAACAACCTCAATTGTAGTTTTTTTGATCGCTGTACGATAATACAGATTGGTGTTAAACTTTTGACCTGCGGTGTACACTCGATTAAAAAGGAATTTCAGAATATTTTAAAAATGTGTTAACTTTGTTTTGCGGTATGCACTGTGACGTCACATTATTTTTAGCGAAATCTTTCGTTAATAGACATAAAAATGGTGTCAGCGTAACGTTATATAAGTTGTTTCGGTAAACAATTCCATTTAATTATCGACTGCAGGAAAAGACGTGTTCCAAGAACGGTAATAATTGAGAAACACATGTTAAATAGAATGGATTCGTTAAAACTTATTAAATTATCTGAGCGTTTAGCGCAATTTAAACATTGTGTTCTCTATCTGTTATCCAAACGTGTCTTTGTGAACCGGTGCAAGTTCGATGCAGTCAATGCCAGCAGGTCATTCCCATGCATTCCCAGACGATTATTTGATGGCGGCTTTATCCCGAGGCTGTCGATTTGTTTAGTTTGTGTAATGCTGGTTTTCATCTACGGCAAGGCGAAAAGAAAAACAAACTTTCAGAGTCTAAAACAGCAGTCGAATTTGTCGATTCAAATTTCAGTGCTGAACATTACTAATATACTCATCTAAAATCATTTTATTGTACAAGTAACATAAAGTTAGTACGTAACATTGACGTATGAGGGCATCAGCTATTGACGCAAAAATATTAAAATTGCGTGCGTTTTAGATCAGGGAATGACGTACTGCATTTGAATTCACTTGATATGTATAAAGGCTGTTTCATATTTATGTGTGTAGATTGATACGTGGTAACAGAAAACATTTGTAAATATCGTGCATACGAAACGACATTACATTTGCTAGGTGCTACCATTTTTGTAGCTAAAATAGTTGACCTCGCTTGTCAATCATGACCAAAAATTCTACTCATTGTAACAAAACGCGTTAATTTGGTACGCCAAGGTCTCAGTTTATTGGAATTTAGAATAAGGTGAAGGTGTTGCAGTTTCTTTCAAGTCTTACATAGAAAGATTTAGCTTTGCTTTCTCATTTGTTATTTAACGTTTCGATAATTTGTCTCGTCCTCCTCATTGTCATGTAAAACGCTCGTCGGAACATGTCTGAATGCTAATACATCATCGTTTGTTGCAGATAATGGTTTTTCTGACGCAAGGGATTTACTAGACCTTGAACCAAGATATTGTCTCAGGTCAAGATACGCCGGGCTTAAATGTAGAAGTGGCATCGATGAAAACAACATAGATAAAGTAAGTCACGTGAGTTGAGAGAGGAACGTGGTTATTATTGTAGGTACATTAATCGCTTGAGCGCCTTACTAAAAATAAGTTGTATGACCTTCCTTGCATGTTTACGCTTCAGAGAATATAAAAATATTTACCGTATACAGGGTTTGACCGAAAAAACGATTCAGTTCTGTATCGTATAGAGCTATTACAAATTGAATTATTTTATTAAAAGGCTAACCATCCAAATTGGTCTACTTGGGTTGGGTGTATGACTGGCATTTATTTTACTTACCACCTAAAACAAACAACCCCAAAGTAATTTTTACTTCCAGATTTTCCGAAGATACTTCCGCTCATCAAAACGAACCAACCAAAGCATAGCTTGCAAGCGAAAATGTCTGAACGAGAGAAATTTCACTGTGGAAAAAAACGAAGAAGAATGGCAACAGTTTGATAGACTCAAATACATCATCAACGGATTTTTCACGAACATGGATTGCATAAGAGGTAGGTGGCACCTCCTTCCTTCGCATTCGAACGTTAAGTACCTACCACCTTTATTTGCAGAACAAACCTTGAAGGCCACTTGGAACCACATAAACACGTCGGATTTCGAGTGCATACTCTGCAGTCGGTGTTATCTAGATCCGGTTACCACCGCATGTGGCCACACGTTCTGCAGAGGTTGCCTTGCCCGAGTCCTAGATCACGGTTTAGCTTGCCCCTTGTGCATGACGAGGTTGAATCCGTTAGAGCAGTCACGAGGTACAACTTACTGCTTGGATCAGGCAATAAAATTATTGATTCCGAGGGAATACGAGGAGAGGTTTTTGAATAACTGCGAAGAATTTCAAGTATTAGAAAAAAATTGCCAGGTTCCCGTTTTCGTTTGCACGAACGCCTTTCCGGGGGTGGCATGTCCGCTTTACGTGTACGAACCGAGGTATAGACTTTTGGCTCGAAGGTGTCTTCAATCTACCTCGCGAAGATTTGCAATGGCGGCCAAAAATGATAACAGCGAAAAATTCTTGTCGTATGGCACGATACTTGAAGTAAAAGACGCGGTGCTTCTACAAGACGGCAGATCTATATTAACTACGGTCGGAGTGAGAAGGTTTAAAGTGCTTGAGAAGGGAGAGGAGGTAAGTCTTTCTCTAACTTTTCCCAATGAAAGTATCTGTAACTTTGCCTTTAGGATGGTTATGATACTGCGAAGGTCCAGTACATTCGGGATAATGTGGTTTCAAGTGAGAAGCTTCCCGAATTGCTGAGTTTACATCAGAGGGTGTACAGTAAGGCGGCGAGATGGGTGCGTTCGTTAAGGCCCAGAGTTTTAGCTGAGGTGGAGAGTTCGATTGGGCAAATGCCGTCATTGGAGAATGATTGGCTTACGTTGCCGGATGGACCAGCGTGGGCATGGTGGTTAATGCCAATATTACCATTAAGTTCTCAGTTACAGGTAGGCAAGATCAACTTACATGTCTTCGCCTGACTTAATCTATTATAAATAAAATTGAACCTTTTCTAAACTTCTGGTAGCTACTGTTGCCTTAAAAGATGTCCGTTTATCAACTCCAACAAATCATAGGCTATAGTAGTCATACCTGATACCAATGCTTTCGTTCTGATTACCTGTCCTCATGAATTACCATTTGTAAAGTAGATTTCGAAGGATTAGCACAGTCTTCCAACCTTTCAGCAAGCACTGGGTCGTTTTTACGAAAATCCTCAAAAGAATAGGCAGCTGTCATCTCCATCACCTTTTCAGTGGTCTTATCTAGTGATTTTCTCTTCCCCAATAAATTCAGTTTGTAGGAATTAGTATTAACAAAATCGGTTTGGAAGACTGTCTCCTAATGAAATAAATTTGGAGAGATTAGTACTAGAGTTAAGCCCATTTTGAATTTTCCGCTACCATTAATCTGGTGTCGTCGGCTCTGATGAGTTTCGCTCCGTGAATGTGCCATCAATAAACCATTTATGAGAGACTTGAAATAAGCGTTAGTCTACTGCCATCTTCAAATTTGTTCTGAGAAGACCAGGCAATCGCCAACTTCGCCGTATCTTAGGCTACTGTTCTTAGTAACCTTCTCTGATGACTTTCTCTCATGAGTTACCGTTAGGAAAATTGGTTTGGAAGAGTTATCGAGCTTACGATAACAAATAATCAAAGTCGTCCTCAGGATTGTCCTGAGAATAATAGGCAGCTGTCAACTCCACCATTTCTTAGGCTATCGTACTTAGTGCCCTTTTCTAGTGACTTTCACTTCCCTAATAAAATTAGTTTAGAGTGATTAGAAAGTCTATTTCGACTTTCTGCGCTGTCGGCTTTAAGATTGTCCTAAGAGGATTAGGCAGCTGCCAAAACCTCGCCGTACCTTAGGCTATCGTCTTTAGTAGTCGCTCTTATGACTTCCCCTTCATAATCGTATCATAAGTAAGCCACTTATAGGAGATTAGTGTTAAAGTTAAGCTTTTCCGACTTCACAACAACCAACCATTCTTAAGGTTGTCCCAAGAAGTTTTGGCAATAATTCCGATATGTCTTAGGCTAATGTGCTTAGTCATTTTCTCTAACGGCTTTCTCTACATGATTTTACCATAAGTAACCCACTTAGAAGAGATTAGTACTAAAGCTAAGCTTTTTCCGACCTTTCGATAACCAGTCGTGTTCTTAAGGTTGTCTTAAGAATTTTTGGCAATAATTCCGATATGTCTAAGGCTAATGTGCTTAGTGGTTTTCTCTGATGACTTTCTCTACATGATTTTACTATAAGTAACCCACTTAGAGAGGATTAGTGCTAAAGCTAAGCTTTTTCCGACCTTTCGACAACCAGCCGTTCTTAAGGTAGTCTTAAGAAGCTTAGGCAACTGCTAATTTCGATTTGTCTTATACTAACGGACTTAGTGGTTTTCTCTGATCACCTTTTCCTACTTAAATTACTAATATTAAAATCAATTTGGACCTGTTAATACTAAGCTCGGTCTTTTTCTGATCTTTCTGCAACCATTGGTCTTTGTCTTTCTATTTTCCTGCCTAGATAATCTAAATCCCATTTTTCCCCTCCTAGTGACTGTCGAGTGTTCATCGTCATATCTGTCTGCTTCACTTGAACTCCCTTTCAGTTACACTTTGTTTCTAATAAACAAAAAAGGTTGAACTCTTGGAACAGGTTGTTTTGTGAGCTTTTAAATCGCATTATTACTTCTAAAAATTAGTTCATTGCCTAAAGATGGCGCTGAATTAAATAAATCCGTACGGTTTCCGTAAGGAGGCATTTCAAATCAGATGACAGCTACTATATTAAAGAAATTGGTGCAACGTGGTGATCGATTTTAATCATTCTGTTAACGTGCTTGTTTATAAACAAAGCCTTAGCTATAGCATTTGCTTCAAACGTATTATATCTTCCTGTTAACTCCTTCCATCCAAATATGGACGGTTATTTTTTTGTCCATCGAACAAGTCTGCGAGGATATCTGCACGTGTGTGGAAGTATTAAAGTAAATAAGCCAAGCTCCACATGCACAGACATGTCTGTGATCACACTCGAAGAGTTTTAAAACGCTCTCGTGTTTTAGACACTTTGAAACAAACAAGTGATTCAAACACGTGTAAAGATCGAATATTTAAGTTGGCATCAATAAACAACTTAGTTCTCATCTTATCTTGGGCATCTCTTTTTTGCTTCTGCGTTTGAAAAGACAAACGATCAATTTTATTTCAAGGAAGTCTACAAGTATGTTTAGATGTGGGTAACTTTAATGAAACAACTTCGCACGTAAAAGCATGTCTGCGGTTATGCTCGGCGAACTTTAAATCAAAACCGAGTTTACGTTCCTTCTTGTTTTAAATTTTCTAACACAGACAGAGGGTTTTTGAATTTCTTTAGGCACGTGCCATATAAAAGTGCGTCCACATTAGAACGAACAGAACGCGCA
The DNA here is from genome assembly GCA_039766575.1 of Serrognathus titanus. NCBI lineage: Eukaryota > Metazoa > Arthropoda > Insecta > Coleoptera > Lucanidae > Serrognathus > Serrognathus titanus. Next base: position 13,872,396 of record CM077911.1, on the reverse strand, counting down.
GAGGAGAACAAGTGCTCGTTGCGTTTCTTTCTTTTTCTATTACATTGAAATGTATATTTCCATCCTTTTAAATGTTCGGTGACCAATAAATCCTTCGGAAAACATTTGGCGCGTTTGGTTCTGTTCGGAGGCACGTCCACACTTGACGAATTCTGCTCTGCGCGTTCTGTATGTTCTGTTCAAGTCTGGACGCAGTTTAAGAATCAGATTTCTAAACGTCTTTGATTAACGTATATTGTGTATTTCAGGTGGGATTTCTAAGCACGACGAGCTTAGAAAAACGTCTTAGAGCAATCGACAAACTACTGGAGCACATAAAAATCCGTATGAAAGCATTGGAACGTAACCCCGTTACTTGCACCACCACGGACGACTCGAGTGACTCTTGCAGATTGACGTGGCTGCTTTAAGCCCCTCCTTATCTTTGCTGAAACAATCATTTCACAGTGGATGATACGCTAGTGCTTAATGTTTCCTATTATAAGACAAATGGTATTTTCCTCTGTTCAATATGTATGTTAATTTAAAGGAAAAAATTCGCGTAAGAAATTGCCGTTTAATCTCACGATTACAATTTTTTTATTACATATGTAATTGTATGAAGCTCGGTTGGACGGTAAGAGTTGATATCATTTGTACATATGCGCGCCATAAACAATCTCGTACTAGAACTGTCTAGAAATGCGGTGATACAATATTTTGTTATGAAATTTTTTAAACAAAGACCAATTAGACGTACTCCAAAGAACTAATTTATTTTTGTATAAAGTTTTTGATTTTTTTTTAAATCAGCTAGATGTAATATTTAATTTATTTAATACGGACGTTCATTCCTTTTTAAATTTTCTCAAGACAGGTTTTTTTAAGAACGTTTTATATCTACAGGATGTCCCAGATGCTTGCAGACTTGGATAGTTTTTAAAATACAAAACTCTACTTCAAAACTCATTTGAAATAACAAAGCGACGTTGCTTTACATTCTTGATAAAGCTGAAGAATGGTTTGTTACCAACAAAAACGTTTTTTTTTTTCTCAGACAATATACGTTCTGTCAAGAAAGAATAGAATTTGGGGCATCCTGTATAGTAGTAGCACAATTTTGTTTGAAATCCTAAATAATAACGTATTATTTTTCACGAATTAATTTTTTCAAGCGAGACCTCCTTTTTATTACCTTTTTTTTTTGTATGTCCTAAAAGAATTTTCTACAAATAACACTAAGACGTACATGTTTTTTTAACGCGTTCATATTTATACATTTTTCCAAGTTTTTATTTTTATTATTTTTTTAAAAGTATTCTATTCGCAGAACTCCTCGATAACGTCATTGAATCCTCGAGCTTGATCGAGTCGAGAGTTTACAAAAAGCACACGTTTATATTTGTTTTAATATTTATATTTGTAAGTTTATTGTTGAATTAGTTGTACGTTTCTGATTAGTAAGTTATTGATTACGAGCAAAATTTTATTATTACTGTTCATGTCTTTGTTATCGATTCTTTTAATCAATAAATAAAAGATGAATGCATTTTTTTTTGGTCAGTTTTAAATCACCCATCACTAACTTGCTTGTAGCTAAAAAATGAACTATGATTTTGAAATGGTTTTGTATGAAAAGTAATGTAACAGCCTGTGCCCAAGTCACGTTAAATTCGCCACCAAGGTGGTTCATTTTGGCTTTGGTTTTGCATGAAATGTGACGCAACCACAAGAAACGTTTGTATTTGTCAGCCTGGGCCCAGTGCATATTAAATTTGTCATCAAAATAAACTAAGTTTGATTTTTTTTGTATGGAAAGTGACCTAAGCGCACGAAATGGTTGTATAAACGTGGGTGCCTGGAAGTATGGGTCCAGTGCACGTTAAATTTGGTACCAAAGTGAGCACTTACAACACAAAAAGAAGTAAAATTAAGATTTAATCACTTTATTTTTTATAACTCAGCCAAATACCTTAATGTAACTTATCAGGACCGTTTGCCATATTCTAATTTAAATGTAAGCCTTAACAAGTAATAACGACTTCGAACGTTAAAAAAAATACTCCAAAAATAAGACTAAACGTGCCCTGTCCCTTTTTTTATTGACAATTCAAAATTGAATTATCGACCAGAGCTATGCCACATTACATTGTAATGTTCCTCGAACTTAAACCTGTCGTAAACTTTGGGAAATTTTCCGGCAGCTATGTCCGTGCTGATTTCATCGGCGATTCTATTCAAGCGCGTTAAGCCCTCCTCGAAGGTATCCGGATTCTGCAAGAGCTCCACCGCTTTCAGCAAAGGTCCGTACTTGTTCACCCAGTCAACTGAAGATATGTAGAGTTTGTCTTGAGGGAAGCGGGTCTCCGCACCGTATGGGGCGTTCACTCTTGCTTCCTTCAGTTCCTCGAGAGCCGTTTCGGCTCGGTCGTTTTCAGAAGGGGTGATGTAACGTATCTTCTTGATGATTTGCATTAGTGTGACGAAGTCGTACCATTCCACGTAGCTATGGATTACTATGGGGCCGACGAAGTTGGAGTAGAAACCATCCATTATTTCAGTTTTTGTTAAAGCCACTATAACAAAATTAATTGTTGAAATCAAAATAACGATAAAGTGTTAGTATAAATAAAGTTTTTATTTTCACGCTCCATGTTTATAACGAATTGTTAAAGAATTCAGCTATAATTTTAAAGATGAAATATAGAATTTCTTTGAAATTTCATAAATTGTCATCATAATACCGTAGAATTGCGTACGGTAACTTTATCAGGACCGTATACCGTATTTTGGTTGAAAATACCGGTACTGTAATTATCATACAGTTGGCAATACTAGCAGGTATATCTACGTTATATGATGATAGGTTTGTTTGTAGAGCAGTTTGCATCTAGTTGAGAACTGTCAGAACCAGTCGCTCAAATGCATTTCAATCATTTCTGAACACACTGTACATACAGTCTATACAAACTTAAGTCGGGACTCACTAACTTTGTTATTAAAGAAGCTACAAATTCGGTTAAATCAACAAACCAATAGTATTTAACAATCACGTCTCGTTTATGAAATACAGCAGATTTTTTTAAATGAACCACCCTGCATATGATTTTAACAAACGATAGATAATTAAGCCCTTAATTAAAATTGTCCTTTAAGGAATTTTTTCCTAAATTAATAAAAAGGATTTTTACAAAATCATCAAGGTGCCTACACTTTAGAAACAATACGTTTACAGATTATTGCTTTCGAAATTTCTGAATCCAGTATACGTAAGTATTTTGATTTATGATGGAAATTCATATAGTCATCAAAATGACAATTAAAGCGCTTCTGAATTTCAAATTAACATCAAACTGTCAATTCCACATGAGTTGACTATGAATCATGCTTCAGGATTTGGCCCTTGATGTTGCCATCGATTACATCTGCTTGACTAAGTTTTCTATATTAATAAAGGACCTGTCCTTTATCTGGCCGCCAATATTGCCAACTATACGGTCATCAGTGTTACCAACATGCAAAAACTAGAAATCCCTCATGACTTATCAAAAAGTCCCTTAGCAATATAAAAAATCCCTCAAAATGAAGCTACATTCAGGAGTAAATTTAAAACAAGACGTAAAAATATATATAAAATTTTCGAAAACAAACAAAAGACGATCGATTTTACAGTACAATTCAGTTGATTAATAATACGTAAATTAAAACAATTTGAAACGAATAGTGAATTTAAAGGAAAACTATGTAGGAAGGAAGGTGACAACACAAAGAAAAAGAAATTAACAAAATTTTAAAAAATATATATATTTATAAGATTAAAATAAAAACAAAAGACAAGCGATTTTTGATCACAATTCAGCGGATTCAAAAGTTTAAAAAAGAAACAAGTGCAAACAAATCCAAGAATTATATTTGGCTTGCCAAGAAGGTAAAGAATTCAGAAATAACTTCGTGTTTTCGTAAAGTACTAAAGACACGGAAGTTAATCCCAAATCCTTAAGTTGGCAACACTGGCGTAGTTACCGTATATGCACGGTATTTTCAACCAAGATTTGGTATACGGTCTTGATAAGGTTACCGTAATTTAGAAATTATGATGAAAATTCATGAATAATTAAGTTGAAAAGAAGTTTTATTTTTCAACAAAGGTATAAAAATAATTTATGACGCCATCTACTGGAGATAAAGCGCACCTACGCAATTGTCGTGAAATAGGTAGCTACTAAAAACACTGAAGAAAGAAAATATGTTCTGTCCCGGTTTTATTTGCAGGGGAAATACCGGGTAAGTTTCATTTCGAAATTGTTGCATTAAGAGTGTCGTGAACTTTTAGTTTCAAAAATGCCCGATAGTGATTCTGGTGACAAATAAACCCAAAGAAATTGAAATCTACAAACACCTTCCTTAATGAAGTTTACGTTATACAGGAAACGTATTTTTTTTAACTTAACTATGTTTTACACGTAGAGAAATTTTTTCTTTGATACACATACGGTAATTCTACGTCAAATACGGTAATTTCGTTTTACAAGATTGGTAACACTGCCGACCGGTCGCCTGCTTAGTTCAAAACCACTTTTCTGTTTCGAAGAGGGAGCCACGAAGGGTGACTTCAGAGGAGTGATTGCGACAAAACAACGCATAAAATGCTGTAGGGTGGCGTTTTGGGGTGACAAGAATGCAATATATTTATAATTTATAATAATAATATATAATAATAATATATAATATGTAATAATAATATATAATATGTATATATAGTACATGCAATTCTTGGTCAATAAAAGTTTAATATTCGGTGATTTGCTACGAATAAGGATAAATTACATAAGAATGTATGTTTCGATAACTAATACTCTGAAATTTTTTTTTTGTTTCCAAACAATGTGGAAGTTTTGCTGCCACCATATGAATCACCTTGTATTTATAAGTCCATGCAAATTATGATACTAGATTAAAACACAATCCACAAATGATTAACGGATAAAAAACTGTAATTCGGTGATTAATAAAGTTAAATCTTTTTTTCAGAAATTTATGTTTATCGTAGGTAAATCTTGTAGAAAAAAATATACGAGCACTCCTCATCCGCGGACACCTCTGTAAAGCGGACGTTTTCTTGGGGACATAAACATTTATACGGCAAAACACTCTTTCTTAACCGGACACCGTCACATAATAACTGCGCCTCATAATCTCTGTTAAGCGGAAGAAAAGTTCAGATTTAGAACGGCTACGAAATGGCCGACAACCTGGTTTTCCCTGTTGAGCGTTTCGTCTAAATAATGAAATAATATAAAGCATGGCGTATATATTATTTCTGAAATTACCATTAACTATTCAAGTTGGAATTTGAAGGGTTTAGGGTAGGATCTACATAGAAGGTCTGGACGCAAGTCGCAATGCGATCGTATAAACTCGCGAGAAGACTCTATTATTTCGTATGCGTTTACTTCGGTTTGGTTAAATTCTGTCCGCGAAAAACTGTTCATTATTATTTTTATGTAATTATTGCTTCACCGAACAAGGTCGTGCAAAAAGGCTAATTTCGATATCTGCAGCAGAGCCACTAAAGCTCGTGAAAGTTCTTCTATGGTTGTTTCTGCGTGTTAAATCGGAGAATTTTTTTTATATTGTCGGCATTTTTTAATGAATTTTATTTATTTTTAATTGAACTTTATCTCTGCAGGATCGTTTTTCGTAAATATGGACCTATATTTTAGTTTTGACTATAGCAAACTATATATCCTCTTAAGGGGCATTCACTTTGACAATCAATCCCTCAAAGACAGAAATGATTCTGTTCACTAAAAAGAGGAAAGTTGAGATCCGTAGAGTTCCTAAACGTTTCGAAACTCAACTAACCTTTTCAGATGCAGTCAAATACCTGGGAATCATTTTTGACAGGAAACTGAATTGGGGTAAACATGTTAATGTAAAAGTAACAAAGGCATGCGTCGCTTTTTGGCAGTCTCGCCGTGCTATGGACGGAATTAGGGAACCATCACCAAAAGCCGCACTATGGCTGTACACTGTCGTAATTAGACCCACGTTTTGCTGTTTTGCTATGGAGCGTTGGTCTGGTGGTCCAGAGCCCGACTGATGACAACAGCATCGGAGCTTTCGCACGTATAGAGTCTACCCCCGCCTTAGAGGCCGCCCTTGGCATCCCTACACTGAATATATACATATATATGGAAGAGATCGCACTGGCATCGGGCCTTAGACTACGGGCAAAACAAGGTGTGGAATAATAAAGGTCTCGGAGGTAGACACCTCCTCATCCAAGAGGAGGCTCTACAAGGAACTCCTCTTTTTGGGGCGGTGGTCGACTACTTCTCATTTACCTATCATTCGAGAAGCAGTTCAGCGTTTTCTTAAACGCTGAAGATGCACCCAATCACGATATATCCATCTTCACTGATGGATCTAAGACTTTGGAAGGAACACCTTCACATGAGCGTAGCACTTGGCCAACTGACAACTGTTTTCCAAGCAGAGCTAGTTGCTATTATAGAAGGTGCAAGAGCAATTCTGGATCGGGGTGTTGAAAATAAAATCGTTAGGATAGCTAGAGAGTTTAGAGCAACAAAATATCCTCAGGAATAACGCAGCAATGTCACGGCATACTAGAACAAGTGACCAAACACAATACCCCGCAACTCATTTGGGTTAAAGGATACGTTAGAACATTTTGCAACGAACAGGTAGATAACTGGCCAGTCAGGGTTAGGGGCGGCTCTTTTGGGGCCTTATTGACAGTGCTATTGCCGGTTTGGGGCCCCAAAAGAGCCGCTCCAAACCGGCAACAGCACTGTCAATAAGTCTGTTTAATGTCTTACTGAAACAAAGAACCCAGGAAGACATGGGGGTAGACAATGGGCCCAATTGTGGCCTAAGTGCATGTGAATTCTTATTCACCCCCCTCACCAATCCAGAATCCAGAAAGGGGCCAGAAGTATCCGCTTATGAGAGAGTATTCACTGTACCTACACTTATTTACAGGTCGCTGTTTATGAAAATACAATCACTATTGCCCTATTTAAATATTGTTTCAAGAAACTACTTGTCTTGGTATACATCCTGTTTCCAAGTAGGTCAATACTATTGTTAACTTTCTTATTTTTGGAGCTAAGAGTATTTTTTGTTAATTTAAATTCTAAATATGTCAGTTATTTGACGATTTCCAAATATGGCGTACATAACGACATGATCAGAATTTAATTTCCTCTCATTTACAATGATAATATACAGGTGTTCCATTTGAAAAAAGCAAAGTAATAGAAGATATTTCAAAAACTTCACAATAAGTTGTTTTTCTATTTTCACGTTGATCGACTCTGCAGCTCCAAAAATAAGAAAGTTAGCAATGATACCGGCTTTCTTTGAAGCAAGCTGTATACATGGTGACTGACAATTATTGTTTCCTCGTATAAAAATGCGTAAGAGAATGATTACAGGAAAAAAGAAACTAAAACAAATTAATATTATTTATTAATTTGATTTAAGATTTATTATCCCAGCTGTTAGCAAGAGTTGAAGAATGAAGTAAGGAAGAAGTAATTCTATGGAACAGTTTATAATTAAAAATGTATCCCTAAAAACAAGCTGCAGCACGACGTATGAAATGCAACGTCACGTTTTACAAACGCAGCAATAAATTATGATTATTATTTTATTGACCACAGCATAGTGTGACTTTAACACTCATCTGAATTTCGTTTCATTACAGTTGGAAACGAAAATCTGAGTTATGTTTCTTTTACGCGATATGATAGTATTTAAATTGCTGGGGATGTCTAGAAATCTCAAGCTCAAAGAGGATTACTAGAAATTGATGTAGGGAAAATTATTAATAAGGAATTATCAAGACAAGACCTGGTAATCACTTTTCTAAGGAATCGCTGACATCGGTTTCGGTTTTCTCCGAAAATGAGAAACGCTTTATTATACCTGCAATTCATCGCTGACAATTTTTTTACTTATTAACGTATAAAGCTAATTCGTTATTCATGCAAACTTACAGCTGCTTACATATATAAAAGCTTTCGCCGATGTGAAGATCGCATGGAGATATAAAACAATAAAACTTTATTAGGTACAACTATAGAATGCACAATTTTTAATCATTACTTTCTCAAAAAAAAAAACAACACGTAAGTGAATCAATATGACAGATTACGCGGATATGTTTAAAAAAAAATTATAAATAATTAAAAATTCAAAGAACGCCGCACATAAAATGAAATTATAATAATTAGGTACGATTGCGAATGTGTTAACTGATTATAAAGACTTAAATTCTGGTTGTCATTACCATTGCGTTTAGCGGAACAGAGTCGAGTCACTTAATTAATTAATTACTTAATTATGGTACCCACTAATTAAGTGTGTAATTTCTGATAAGAATTTTATGAACTTTTACAATTACTTACTAACTTTGATATCGTTCTATTAAATAATTAAGTGACAGACGAGCACCAATTAATAATAATAACTTTCTTAGCAGTTGTTACATTCTTAATTTCAAATTGTGGCACCAGAGTAATGAATAAGAAAATCAAATAAAACTATTTCACTCTTTAACAGGCCGTTATTTTATTATTTTAATAATTTGTCTTAATTAATACTTATGTAACTCTTGAAGCATAAATTAAATCGACGTTTCGCTATGCATTGAGAGATTATCATTTTACCTTAGAATATATAAAAAAATTGGATAATGCGCAATAATTACAAGCCAAGAGAAAAGCAATTTCGTTGACGTTTTAAGGGACTTATGAACTAATTTGAAAAGTTGTTAGTATGAATAAATTGTAGTGCATTTTCTTACCTTCACGTACCTACGTTCACCAAGCACTACAATAGTAAAATAACACCTCACATGAGAATGAGTGTATTAATTAACCGTGTGATAACGAAGACGCAGATAAGTGCACATAAATCTCTCTGACTTATAGGTTTATGTATAGTAGAGAATTTTAAGTATTATGTAAACATTCATTTACTAATAAATTCTATTTTAAAAACAACAGAATTGTTATAAACCAGTTAAACGCCCTTTAAGCAGAAATGTTTGCAGTTCAACGGGATGAGAATGAAAAGAAGTTTAGAAAAACAAATAATATGTAAGAAAAAATAAAACATTAACAAAAACTTATACAGCGAGCTTTGCGATTTTGATCCCCTATGTTAGTTCTTATGGGGTTTCGGCTCACACGTTCAGCTCATTCCTTCTCTTAACTTCGTCATTACTTCAATTATTATTACAATCAGGTATCAGTCATCCTTTCAAAATTTCATTTGCCTATTGACTTCATTGACACATGCTAGCCTCTACCATGGTGCTTTAATGTCCTGTGAATGTCTTAAGTAAAAAAAACGACCATCCTCTCACGCTAACAAACTTGAAAATCACCATCTGCATGAATTAGTTTAATTAAAACAACTAATTTATGAATTCCATAGAACAAGTCACGCAGACTAACAAAAAAAAATGGTTAACTCAGGTTTCTCTAATTAATTTATTCGGACCATAAACGATAAATTTAGAAACGCCTGACCATTCCCTATCGATCCGTTAGTTTAACAGGTGTCTCACGAACGTATGTACGTGAACAAGTAAATGTAGGTTTCCGGAATTCAAAATATTTTCTAAATTTCGATTTGGATACAATCGCGTCACGCTTCAGTTATTTGGGCGGACGGAATTTGGGTGAGATCCCAATTTGTAGATTTATTTTCTTTTCATAAATAGTTACGACTCGCAAATATTTATGAAGCTTCGCCACCACGTATCAGTATCGCGATGAACTCTGCTGTCGATTCGAATTATAAATAATAAATTTATCACTTTTAGCTCTCGATTGTTTTTCAACGATCCTGCAGTCGTGTTTTGCGTTAAATTTATGCGAGTTACCTCGATTTCGACTTTGTTTTCAAGGCATCCGATACAGTGCTGCATTTAGCTCAGTGTGCTAATGATGATCTTAGAAGAAAACGTTTACTTGCAACTATACGCGAGAGCACCCGCACCATGCCGTGATTATTATGGACTTACAGTATCGTCGAATTTAGTAAGTAATTTTTTTTCGTCATATTTTGATGAATTTGACCTAAAACTTCTAGCTTTTAAGTATTACGCACTTTCAATCTGTTAAACTTTATATTTAGAGGATTTTTTCGATCGCCTCCTTTTCACATCTATTATCTTCCTCCAATGGTGTAATTTTCGTTATTTTGCATTAAACTGCAAATAAAAAGATTGATTTGCTATGACTGTCAAGCAATTTGCAATGAGCCAACTATAGTCGTAATACTTTTCTCATGCGACTCGCTGTAGAAATAACTTTCAAAAGTTATTACGGAGATAAATTAACTAACTAGCTAATTAAATACCAAAGCTTCCTTTCATTTTTGCCGTTAACATTTCTGTTTTCGTCACAGGAGATTCCTCCACCACCTTTGCTTCGCATAAACTGAACGTGATGTGTTTGGTGTTGCTCTATTTAAGGGTGCAGGTGGGGATAATGTATCCAAACGGTACTGCGCCGCTCTATTCGATGGTTGCGCCCCGCCTCCTCATCCCTTATTGGCACTCGTAACCAATCACAGCGAACTCTTTGGGCAAACTGCGGACACGGCGAGGTATAAATAACGCACCCAGCCGTCAATCGACTATTCGAGACTTGACACGCAGTTCGCTTCACGTTATTCAGACACGATTTTATTCAATTTTAAATTAGAGCTTCTTTGCACCGACATGAATAAAGATCTTTCTGAGTTAACTCGAAAATTTGGATTAGACACAATCGACTACAGGCTATAGACACGATGAGGTGTAACTATTCCAGTAAGTACAGAGTCTAGATGCAGATCCCTCTGTTTTACAATGACTTTACCGGATTGGAATTTGAAAACCTCGATCTTCTTGGCAGATTAGACACAAACGATAAACGAGCGACCATTGTGATTGGCTATGAGCGCCCAACCAATAGAAAAGGCGAATGCGAGAAGTAGGAGGAATCTAGGATCTACATCAATAAATAGACTAACATAAACGCAACGATGTAAATGAATTTCACCTAAAGAAAGGCCACTGTTGGTCGCCACCTTGAACTACTTCAAAATTACTGTTATGATTGGCACCTAGTAACAAGAAAAGCTAGTGGGAGGAGTAGGCGGAGCTTCATTCCTAAAAAAGCTAGTAGGACGAGAAGTAGGAGGAGCCCCAGTGGGATCACCGCTGGTTTCTTTCATTATTGCCACCTACATCAATAAATAGAGTAACATAAACTCAACGACGTAAATGAATTTCACCTAAAAAAGGCCACTGTTGATCGCGACTTTGAACTACTTCAAAATTACTGTTATGATTGGCACCTAGCAACAAGAAAAGCTAGTGGGAGGAGTAGGCGGAGCTTCATTCCTAAAAAAGCTATAGGACGAGAAGTAGGAGGAGCCCCAGTGGCATCACCGCTGGTTTCTTTCGTTATTGCCACCTATATCAATAAATAGAGTAACATAAACTCAACGACGTAAATGAATTTTACTTAAAAAAGGCCACTGTTGATTGCGACCTTGAATTACTTCAAAATTACTGTTATGATTGGCACCTAGCAACAAGAAAAGCTAGTGAGAGGAGTAGGCGGAGCTTCAGGGGTATTTCCCATCTACACCAATAAAAAGAGCAATAGCCATAGTACAAATACATAGGTATGCTCGGTTTGAGACCAAAATATGTTCTGGCCGCGCAGCTCCAAACCGCGTCATTAATACGATCCATGTTTTGCCTCTTACAGCGCTTACGTTCTCACTCACACACTCATGCAGCGCTACGTTCTTACTCACACACTCATGCAGCGCTTACGTTCTCATTCACACATTCATTCGGCGCTTACGTTCTCACTAGCACACTCATGCAGCTCAGTGCGTTGCCATAGAAACTCTCCCACAAGCGTCACCAGCATGCACATAAGTATAACTTATGTACGATGTGATCGAAAATGATCGCTTAGGGAATTTTTTGCGTTTTTGAATGCTCAACAATTTGTTGTCAGCTGATCTTAAGTATTCAAAAACGCGAAAATTTAATAGGGAGAAGTTAGTTTTGATCACCTTTGGGCATTTATTTTCTCAAGGACGCTCAATCATTTTCGATGGCATTGTAGTTATTTATGCCATAGCAATAGTCCTGGAATATTTCTACAACAAAGTTTCTTAATGACAATGCGTCGGTTTCCATACACTGAGAAAATAGTGATATTTTGGTGGTAATATCGGGAGCTCAAGTCAGAAAAACAAAAAATATTCATGAATTGCTCTATTTTGAAGCTTTTAGGCTCGCAGACTTAAAAGGATTAAGAAACAATGACTCTGAATAATCAGAGCGTTCAAATTAATTTAAAAACTGATCAACTGCTTTTTAATTTTAGGTAATTTTGAACATATGGAATATTTCACATGGTCCCCACGTTTATCCAAAGCGCCAGAAAACTCCCCTGAACGAATTCCACGAGGACAAATATTTGCAAAGTGAAATAAGACGTTTATTTGGCCCGCACGTCTTGAATTTTGCGTTAGACTTGGCGACGAAGAAACGCAACCTGCAATTTCTGCCAGCCAGACTTTTCCTCCGCATCCTACGCCTTCTTGCCGCCAACGACATTTTGCGATTGTCACAAACGTCAAAGATATTTTTCGAGGTGAGTTGACATGAAACGAATTTACTCGTATACAACGCTCTAAAAATTTAGTGTTTTCATAGCTTTGCAATACAGAGGCGACGTGGAAGATTATATTCCACAAGCGTTTGAAGAAATCAGTTCTCCTGCAAGACGCCAAGAGGGCCGAGAGTATTGGTTGGAAAGGAACCGTCAAAGAAAAACTTCACTTCGTGATGCACGCAGGAAAAACTATTCTATCCAAGCAGATGACCCTAAACAACAAAACAGGCACCAAATCTCAGAATGTCGTAAATAATAAAAACGTAAGGGCACCAATTTTTCAATCAAAGAAACTCAATGCTAACCCTAAAATGCCAGAATTAAACAATAAAGCACCTTCGGTTCATGTTAGTACCAAAGCGCCAGAAATAAACTTTATTAAAAATGTTGATAAGGAAATTAAGTCGAAAGGTAGTAAGAGCGCAGGCCAAATTAAAACTGATGCCAAGAAAATGAGTATAAATAAAAATGTGCCTGTTCACCATCTGGAAAAATTAAACACGCAAGGCAAGCAACCTTCGATCAATCGTACTGCGCAAGCCAGTGCCGCGAAAGCTTTTTTAAAATTTCCGGCGGAGGCTGGAGAAAATTTGAAAAGCAACGTCCTCAAGAATAACCTCCAAAAGAAGGTTTTGTGCAAAGGTGTGCAATTGTCGAAATTTTAAGCAAACTGTTAATCAATTTGGATGTGATTTTATTTAAATAAATTAAATTCTAAGTAAGTAGGTTGATTTTATTTTTGTTCCTTGAGTGTCTTCCATCTTCCACTGCACTTCTCTCTGTTTGTGGCGTGGTCTTTTGAGCCAAGTCAATCCTGTTAGCTTCTTTAGGTCGTCATACTAACTTTTTCCCCTTCTATGATCACCGTTTTCCGATTCTCTTCCTTTTCGATTATTTTCTTGTTGCCTATAGACTTGGGTATTCTCACTTTGGCTGTGCTACCCTATAGGCGAAAGCCATAAGTTTCATTCGTGGTCACAGATTTAAGTTATCGGTTTCTCTTAGCATTTCCTTCGTTTTTTCTTGCATCCAATTAGATATTTTTTAGGCTTGAATCTTCTTGATTTATCTTTAACTCTCTCTGTTTTTGTGTTTCGTGATTCAAGCTTCTTTAGATCGTTAGCTCGTTCGGCCCAGTGAGAAGTAACTTGATGAGTGGATCGGTCAACTTACCGCGAAAGAAGTGGAACAGCCCAGTGGCCCGGTGTTTTAATGGAGTTGCTTATACACACTGTTGCTATCGAGAACGTAGTTGTTCCACTGGAGAAATGTGTACGATATACATCATAATGGTTATGATACCTAATAGGAATGTGTTGACTAATTGTTGCCTATTCCTTCTTTTAATTACCTCTGTTATACTTTATACAATACGATATTCTTTGTTTTCGTTGGCCTCCTTCCATTTCTTCCAACCCTCATAGAGCTACAGGTTGTTGTTTAGACAGGGAAAAAGGAGACGAACACAGTTGAGGCCGCACATAATCTAAGCGAAACGAAAAGAGCGTTTCGCTGCAATCTGGCCCAAGCGTAACATAATATGAACATTTTAATACGCTTGAAAATAAATGGTTTTCTTTTAGTTTGAATACGTTTTTCTTTGACAGTCGACTTGACCTTTCAAAAATGTCTTCCATTTAGATCAGTGGTCCAGAATGTGGTAATATAGGAAGCGAAAGAGAAAGCGCAGGAGAAAGAGGGAACGCTCGAACAAATCGAATGCGTCAGCTGGAAATGTATTGGTTATACGACTATTACAACATGATTGATTATATACTGATACACGTTCAAGAGACGCATGCGTATATTCCAAGTAAACGTGTTTCTCGAGCTGCACAGACGTTTTCAACGCACGAAAAGTAAGTAAGCGCGTGAATAAATGTGGTCATTTCGTACGAGTGTTTCAGCATCCGGTTGTGTGAAAAAAAATTGGTAATTTTTCGCGCGAGTGCTCGTCCGGTTGCATAAACCCCGGCGGTTCGGAAATTAAACCATATCGTTCGCAGGCAATTCGGACAATTAAATAAACAAATTATGTTTGAATAGTCTGTTTTTGTAAAAGATGTGCGTGAGTGATATCTGCTGGCCGAAATTGTTGCTGTTTTCCACCTGCGAATATGTGCCAAATAGTGTTGATTACGTTCATGTACTGGAAACATAAATTCAAATTATATGACCATAATCGATAAAATGTCCAGCTGCAAGAAAACCTCCACCCGGCGTTCGGAGTAAGTATAGAAACGAGCACATTGCGACCGTTCTGTGGCGAACAGCGTTCTTCGTCTGTGTCGCATTTGACCGTGGAAATATAACCGTAAAATCACCGGAGAAATGTCACATATTTGCAAAAGAATTAATTAAGTGTTGCCTTTGTAGGTGGAAAGACAAACAAGTCTTTTCTTACTGGTTTGGAATTTGCATTGGTCTTTCAGCACAGAACTCTAGACTCATCAATAAATTTTTATTAATAAGTGAGAATATAATAACAATAATAATTATAATAAACGATAACCATTTCCTCAGACTGACATTATCTTGATAATTATCAGAAGTGGGAACGAGGAAGTTGGTGAAAACCATGGAAGGTTGAAGAAAAACTTACCGTTAAGCAAATCCAAAATCATACGATACGATAATTATAAATAAGGTACATAAAGTACTACGTAAATTAAATGTTCCTAGAAAATTAATAATCCCTATAAAAATAACATTAGAAAAGGCAGTTTGTAAAATAAAGGTTTTCAAAAGATTTGGCATGAATAGGGAATTAAGGCCAGAAGACCCAGTGTCGATCCTATTATCCAACATGGTACTGGGGAGAGCCAGATCTCAAATATTAAGGTTGAAACAAAGCGAGACCGTCAAAAGTATGCACTCATCAAAGTTGATAGAGTTATCAAAATTCGGTTGATGGTTTCAAACTAGTCAGAAACTGCTAGAAACACCAAACAACTTAGATTACTCCGGCAACATCATTTTTCGACAATTTGGTGCACCAAGCACAATTATCTCAGACAACGGAACTCAGTTCACGGCCACAGAATTTGCTCCACCTTGTTCAGAGTTTGACATTGTCCATTTTGTAGCCAATCGCCAAATATCCAAATATAGATTTAGATAATGGGGAAGTACCAGTGAAACACCCATCTACTGAAAATCTACCTATCTTTAATGATCACGTCGAAGTACTGTAAAGAACCACCTCAGGGAAATAGACCGCGTCGGCAGAGCTTGACAACTGTCAGTTACCATTCACTCGCCGGATACCGTTCGTATCGCCGCAACACAGAAACTTCGGCAGAGGAGGAAATGTTGGGTCCAGCGCAGTAGGAAAGTTTTTAAAATAAAGCGTGTGTCTTGAACATGCTGATCAAAAAAAAGTGAATGTTGTTTATGTGAGATTGTTAGCCTTTAATTAGAAAGTGTATTCGTCTCCTCGTAACCCAACAATAGTAATGAAGAGAGAGAAACAGATAAGACTAGAGAAATATAATAGGGCAGCAGGCCTTGAAGAGGTTTTATTATGGATCCTAATTGCGAACAATTAATGAAAGCACAGAAAATAAATTGGAGGTATGGAAGAGAAAAATGGTTAGAAAAATATTTGGTGGATAAGAAGATGGAGAAGACGAACAAATCGAGAAGATTATGGAAATCCAAGTATAACAAAACATCATAGTTTAAGATTTATAGTGACTGGGGCACGTAGCTCGTGTGCCAAAAAACAAACTGCGCTCGCAGAAGGAGGGGAAAGCAAAAAGCAAAGAGTAGAAATGACTGGAAGAGATAGTGGAGGATGTGGAAGTTTTAGGATTACAGATCGGAAAATTAAGGCTAAGATAAGGATAAGAAGATATAAAGAAATTTATCACAAGGAACCCGAAACCTTTAGACTTGTAATTTTATTATTATCTTTCTTCCGATGTTGTACGAACATGTTCTGTGGTATAGGGATTTGTTGCACCATTAAGGCATCCGGAGAAATTAAATTCTGGCTTGTATTTTTCTTTCCATCTGTTCTTATCTCGTACAATCTGCATCTTGTTTACCCAACTTCGTCCTGTTGTGCTACGCTTTTTTTTGTTTCATGGAAGAGGTAAACATTCTTCTCGTCACACTTTCCTAGTGCATCCGTTTCACATAGTGAACCCACCTCAATTGCCTCTCCAGAAGCATTTGTGTTTATTCTCATTTCTTACTTCGCCTTTGCCATTTTCTATTTTTGGTCATGCACTTGTAGTACCACAAAACATATTTCAAATAAAAATTGAACCCTTTACAACAAATTTAAAAAATAAAATCTTGAACTTAAAGGACAAATTGAAATTGACACGCCCTTAAAGGTTTACAACTTTAATCATCACAAAAGACACAAAAATAAAATTTGCAGATCGAAGCGTAGACACAGAGGATCAATTCCTAAAATAAATTTGTCCTGCTGATTTGTCTTGGCTAAGAAATGTCACCAATGAAGAACAGCGAAGGAAAAAAAATTATAAAGGATGAGAAACGACAGTGAATTGGGCGTACCCCCAAGAAACTGGGCCGTGACCTAAATCTTCAAATTTCATGAAGGAAAAAATAAGAAGACGCTTATACTGGGTGGACCAATTAATTTGGCATTGCGGAAAACTCGCGCCGCAGAAAAAATGTCTTAAATAAAAGTGAATTGACTTTTGGGAGGGAAACAAAACTTCTTTATTTACGTTTTATTTGGAGGATGTTGTCAGGGTGGTATCATTTTTTTGGGGAAACCTAAATTTTATTTCTGTTTCTTGTGTAACAATCAATAACTTTTGTATAAATCATTTTGCAACATTTTAAAATGTATACATCATTGCAAATAATCAAGAACTCTGTTGGATAGTAATGGAAGACTTGACAAACATGACGTATGATTACCAATCCCTTTTCTTGCGAAGGAAACACCCAAGAGTACCTTGCTCCAAATGAGTGTAATACAAAAGGAATAGAAAGGAAAGCCCAAGAAAATTTGGAAACAATATATTCAAGTCATTGCCTACATTTTAATACCACTGAAGAGAAAAAAATAGGAAGATCCCTTTATACATGGGAGATAAATATTTAGGCGGAATGAGGTAAAATAATTAGCAAAGAACAAAGGAAATAGTGAAGAAATTTGGTAGATAGATCATTGCTCCAAACGAGAGTATTACAAAGAAAGAAGAAAAGAAACGAAAATCCAGTTTCAGGACCGCAAGTTTTTCTTCTTAGTCCTAAAGTCCATCTGGCATCAGGTGTAGGACTACAGTGTTGAGCATAATCTTGATTTTCAAGCTTCCCTAAGATTCCGTAAGCTGGGTATTTTATTTTCTACTATTTAATATGTATGTCTTGCTTTGTTTCCATCTTGTCTCCCGTTTGTTCTTGGTCTGACCCTTCTAACTTTTCCCTTGTGATATTGCTTTATACACTTTTTCTAGTTATTTGTTCCAGTGCTCTTTCTCTTAATTGTTGTCGACTGATGGTTTTATTTTTGGGTGCTTTGTATATTCTTCGTTTGTGATTTTATTCTCGATTTTCTACCTTCTACCTTCTTCTAGAATCTCATTTTGGTGTGCTGATACGTCTTTCATATTTCGTTGACAACGTTCATGTATAAGGGTGAGAGTTCTTTTATCACTGCTTTTTTTTAATGATTATTTATTTGCGAAAAAAGATGATTGATGGTTCTGTCCAACGTTCATTCCCTTTCTTTTGTTACTGCATTCAGTTTTCCCTTTTTCGAAGTTGTATTGTGGTTATTTCAATGGAAAAAACCATAGCTTTAGTTTTATTCAAATTTATCCTCTCATATTCATTTCTTACATTTCTTCTTTTATTATGTTCTGGTTATTTTGTACGTTTTTTATTCAAATATGTTTCGAAATCTTTCGATTCTTCATTCTACATTCTTAGAATATTATTTGGTTTGTCTTTTACCCAGCTTTTACATATATTTAAATTTATTGTACAACTTAATTCTTCACTATTATTTTATGTTAAATATGTACACGCAGGTAATAAAGAGATGTCTCTCCCATAAAATGTAAGTTTAGTTTAGAACAGTACATCGAGTAAGTGGTCATTGGAATGGAAAAAGCGGGCCGGCTGCGGAGCACGTGCCCTCCTTCCATTCGATTGTCCGCCTGCTCGGCATAGTGGTTAGCAATACTATCATACTTTATGGGGGAAACGTGTCTTTATTATCTCAGTGTATATACATACCTACACAAATTTATTAATTACAAACAATTACTAATGAAATTTATTGTGTGTATATTCATTATTCCATAGACCGGTTTCGTTCTGTAGGTATTCAAATTTTCCGCATTCTGCACCAGTTACAGTAAACGTAATTCTTCTGTTTGTAGTAATAAATTTAGTGCTTACGAATAAATAAATATCCACGTTGATTATGCCAAGTATGCCAGGGTTAACGTCAACTGAGTTAACGGTGCTTGGTTTGGAATAATTTTTTCCTCGCACCTGCCGATACACATTGATAAAATTAAAATGGGTGCAGCAGCTTTAATCGTTAATATATCGATGAAGAATCTCATTATAATTAAAAATTGTACGTAATTAATGATAATAATGCGAATGTAGAAAGAATAAGAGGCGGGAAGCTGGAAGGTATTTCTAAGAGTGAAAGAGAAATGACTTTCTTAAAGGTCACCACTCTTACGAAAGTGAATTAAATAAATAATAATAACTTTTGCATGACGAGGTATTTCTCAATTTTGTTACATTTCCTTATCTAATGGTAATACCACTTAATTATCTTGTTTTATTATTTATTATTTATTATCTTGTTTTATTTATTATTTATTATTAGAAAGACGTGGTCTGTTCAAAAATATTTGGCACACTCGGTATAGTATACCGAATATTCCGTAATCCGTAACTAATATCAAAGGCTATTTTCCGTTTGCTTCGTTATATAGAGAATAGAGATTCGCGACGGGCTCACACGTTGCTTAGTGACAAACAAATCATGTCACGATGAAAAATAACAGCAAACGTCAAAGTGACAGAAGTCAAAAATACGTCAAAATGACAGACGTCAAGAAACATTTAGTTTTTTGGAGTTTCATCTTATTTTAGTGGGATTGGGGTAGATATTAAAATTATTTTTATATGACTATCTACCTTTTGTAGTAACTTATTTGTAATTTGCTACAATAAATATTATTATTATTATTAAACATCAAAATGACAGACGTCAAGAAATATTAAAATGACAGACGCCAAGATAACAAACGTAAGAAACCACAGAATGACAGTCGACGAGAAATGTCAAAATGACAGAAGTCAAAATAACAGACGTAAAAAACGTCAGAATGACAGACGACAAAAAACTTTCAGAATTCCACCCTTGTTATGATTTTGTTTCTTAACAGTACCCACCGAATTTCAGTAGAAACAAAAAAGATCCGTTGAATGTGTGAAGATTCAAAACAATAGAAAAAGCAAAGTAAATATCAATGTAAATTGATGGAAAATGAAAAAAAAAAATACTTTGAAATTAAAAGGAAAATTAAAAAAATAACCAAAAAAACGTACAATGAATACTGAGAAAAAGAAATCAACTAAAATATTTCAAAAAAAAAAACTTAAGGAAACGCCCTCAATTTAATTAAGAAATGAGAAATAATCTAGAATAAAAAAATAATATTTGAAGAATGAATTGAGTGCAAAATAAAACATAATCAACGATTCTCTTCCGGGGTTTAAGCGATAAAATAGCAAATGCAGATAAAGCAAACAACAAAATATGAATTATTCAAAAATGAAAAGAACAGCAGAAAACAAAAGAAAACTGCAGAGAGTCAATGTAACGAGAAAATTAATTTTTTAACAAGAAACGAAACAACGAAATAGGGAATTAATTGAGCACAAATGTAAAAGTTTCACGATTGTTATTCCAAGAAACATTATTAAAAAGTAAATGAAGCAAGTATAAAAAATTAAATCGAAAAAACAAAAACAAATACAAAAGAGAACTTAAACAAAAGCCACTGAAACACAAAGGAAAAACTAAAGAATATAGAACATTCGATATTGAATCGATAAAATAGTCAAGAAAGAAAACGCATTCGACGAAATACGAATTACTGTAAAGTATAAAAGAAGAAATACTTAATTGAGCACAAATAAATAAAAGAAAATCGGCGATTCTCATCAAAAGGAAAATGATCGAAATATTATAATTAGAGTATACCGGGTGTGTATTTTGATTTCGCACCAAAGGAATTCCAATGCAATTTCTTTAAATTGTAAATTTCCTATCGAATATATATATAATAAAGCTCTAAACAGCGCAATGCGAAGCTTTTTGTTATGCATTAGCTATTACTACAACTAGCATGCTTTTCAAATACGTGGGTTTTCAAAATTAAAAAAAAAATCAAAACGTAGATATTATTTAATACCACGGTTCTGATCAAGCAGGAAACTTCTAAAATTTTTGTAATAAAAAAAAAAATAGAGACATATTCGTATTGAGAAATATTTATTTATAAATTCATAGGTACTACACCAAGCTCACTATTGACAAAATTTGCACTATTGCTCTAGGTTTCACTATCGCTAGTGAAACGTAGAGCGATAGTGCCAATTTTAAGTGTCCGTTAAAATAATTTATTATACGATAAAAAATTTGCACTGAAATTCCTATGGTGCTGCATAATCCAAGTGGACGGACACCCGGTATATAAAATATTAGTCGAAAAAGAAAATTAAAAATCGAAACACAAAAAATAAAAATAAATAAATCAATAAACTTAATAATTCGAAAAAACAAATGAAACGTAGGAATATCCAACATTCTTATGGCTGCGGTGGAGTGTTAAAATATTCAAGAGACGAATAATTATCCACTTTTTTCTTCTTTTTTGAATTATTTACATATTGAAGCTTCTTCGAGTTTATTTTTTGCTGTTATTTTCGCTTCTTTCTTTATTTTTGAGCAGAGAATCGTCTTGTCTCCTTTTATCTTATTTTTGTTGTTATTTTTTCCAGTTTTCTTATTTTTTTGTTTATTTAACCCAATTAAATTTTTGTTTTCAATTAATAGTTTTCTTATATAATGTTTCTCTTTTATTTTTCGTTCATTTCATTTATTGTGTTTGCTTGTCACATATTCATATATTTTCTTTGTTTTTGTCAATTTAATTGTTTCTTTTTTCGATAAGAAGATACAAAAGATAATTAAAACGAATAGTAACAAACACAAAATTAGATGAATGGAAAGAAAGGAAGATGATTCAAAGGAAAATAAAATGATTAATTAAAATAAAATAGAGACTTAAATTATCCTATTTTCGAGTTATTGAAGCTTTTCTAGTTTTCTGTCGTTTCATAATTTTCGAACCAAGAATCGTCGATCGTTTCTTTGTTTTTTTTTTAAACTAATTCGTCGTATATTGTTATTGTTATTGTTATTTACTTTTCATTTATTTAGCCAAAAATCGAATTAATGTTTAGTTTTAAATTACATACACCTATTTCTTCTTACATTTCTCGTTCATTTTATTCTTCGTAAAAGGTTACATATTTATTAATTCCTTTTATTTTTTGACGAATTTTTTTTTTAAGATGAAAAACAAAACAAAATTAAACAAAAATAAAAGAAGATCGACGAATCTCTTTCAAACAAAAGCGACGTGTAATTGAAGTCAAAAAGGAATTCTCCGATATACTATTGAGCACGTTAAGACTTCGCCAGAAGTGATCTCAATTTTCTTATTTTAAATGGAACACTCTATATATTTTTTACACATTTGGAATCTGGAGATCATTGTGAATTCGAGTATGTATTATTAGGTTATTTTGATTTCCATAGAACATATATAAAAGAAGATCGCCGATTCTCATTCAAAGAAGAATGAAATGTAAGTGTAAATAATTTGAAAGAAAATAAAACAAACAACATCAAAGATTTTTTTTAATAAGAAGTAAAACAAATTCGAACGAACAACACAGAACTAAATAAATGTACAGAAATAAAAGTAGATAAAAGGTCAAGATTCAAAGGGGCATAACTGAAAGGTAAATGAAGTGAAAACAAAAAAAATATTCTAAAAATAAAAACAAAAGACAATTAAACAAACATTAATAATAAATTCGCATTTGGTTGTTGCATATTTATTTTTTATGACTCCATTATTTTTCCAATAAGAAAGAAAAGAAAATAGAAACCAACAGGAACTGAGTTAGAATAAGTTCGACGAATCTTATTCAAAAGATAATGATTTTTTTTTTCTTGTTATAGTGACACAATGGATGATGATTCTGACGATAAAGATTCGAAACGGTAGGTTTTCGTCTCCGTTTAAGCATCCCCAATTATTTTCGTCGTTTCATTTTGTAGAAAATCTCGAAATCTGAGCGAGAAGAAGCGTCGAGACCAGTTCAATCTCCTGGTGAACGAGCTGAGCTCGATGGTCGCGACGAGCGGCAGGAAAATGGACAAGAGCACCGTTTTGAAATCCACGATTTCATTTCTGAAAAACCACAACGGTAAGCGATTGTCACTGAACAACTACTGTTAAGTAACCTTCGCGCAGTATTTACGACATTGCAACTTGCGCGCATTTAAATTTAACGGCAGCATAAAGCAACGGGCTCGTTAAATGACTACATTCTTAAGGAAATAAACATGAAATAAATGTATGAAGTTAATACAGATTTACATCATTACCTCACTGTTTTGAAATCTTAATCACGCTTGACTTTCCTATTTAAATAAATACACGCGTGGACACGTAGCAGCAGCAAGTTTTTAATTTTGTTTTTATTACTTTGTTGATTTGAGGTAATTTTATCTTGGGTTTATCTAACGTTTTTAATTCACCGCTTTAGAACATTCTATCTTCTATTAGTCTATGAGGTTAAAACAAGACTAGACCTAGAGCAATGAAACGAAAACGGTAGTAGAGTTGATGAATTAATTTTATTTTTCATCACAAACCTTAATTTGTAATTTTTTGGTAGAAAAAGTGAACGAAAGAGAATAAAGAGTAAAAAGTAAGTAATAGTCTGTAATTACTTGTAATTGTCGCCCTAGTAGCTTAATGGTTAACAAACCAAAGCTCATGGGTTTGACCCCCACACATTAATAACTGAAATCAGAATTGAACATGTCAACTATCGAAACGTAAAATGCTGGCAATAGTGGGCCAACACTACTTACATTGTAATATGTTACTGGAACACTGACAACTTTACAGTTTCATTTCGGAATCGATTTGTTGTGGAAGTTTATAAGAAATGAAAATCATTGGAGTCATCGACGATTTTAACAAATAAAATTTGATTGAAATTAAATAATTATTTAAAACGAGAGTGTCTGGGTTTTCCTTAAAATAAATAAGAAAAGAGCGTAGCCCAAGTCTTGTAAATTAAATTATACTTCTTCCAGTTGGATTTATTCAATGGAGGAGACAGGCCGCTAATTAAAACAAACAAGAAACCTTCAAGCCCGTAAACTTTAAATAAACACTTGCTCATCGTAAAGTTCACAAACGTATCCGAGTTATTTCAAGCATGATTGCCTTAACAAAGGTGCCTATTATCGCCGCTTATGTAACTCTTCGTGATATTCAAAGTACGTTAACGACTTGCACTTGATTCTGTTGCAGAAATAGCCGTCAGGTCTCGGGCTCACGAAATTCAGGAGGACTGGAAGCCGACGTTCCTGACGAACGAGGAGTTCACGCATTTGATCCTGGAGGCCGTCAATGGTTTCATCATTGTGTTCTCAACGTCGGGGCAGATCTTTTACGTGTCGGAGAGTATTACATCATTACTCGGACACATGCCAGTAAGGATTTTTTTTCTTCTTGATAGGGAAATAATAGCAAAATGGTAATCCAGAGAAGAAAAAACGCCATGCCCCAGGCAATAGAAACTTTGTCAGTGAGATTGCGTCGCACAATTAATTGAAATTGCGTTGCTATTCCTCTCACCACCATTTAAATGTTATATTTTTAGTTGTTTTTCCTCGAGCTTTTGGTGTTTAACATAAAGGACTTCTATGAATTAATATAAGAATGACTAAAACAAGCTGGTGCATGATATCATAGCAGATGCACGACGCACTTAACCTTAACCTTTTATATTTACTACGATGTTTATTATTAAAAAAAAAATAATAATTATTGCCCATAAAATTTCGATTTACACGTTTCTGCTTTAAAGAGCCAATCAACTCATTATTTTACTATAACCATTAATTGTTACAACTTATTTTCACTGGTTTTCCTCGTTACGTCGCGGCGAGAAATAAAAGAAAAAAGTTTCGAACTTCTTCAGCGCAGGTGTCTTTTTATGATTTTCAGAACGAAGTGCTCAGCATGACAATTTACGAAATGGCCAGCGAAGAGGAGCAGAGCGACTTGTATAACACGCTATTAAGCCCCGCGGAGGACGAAGGACAAGTGTCGTTTTCCTGTCATTTGCAGAGGGGCGGGCTGGATTCCAAACAACCCCATTCGTACGAATTAATTCATTTCGTAGGATATTTTCGTAAGTATAATCTGTTACTTTACGAATTTAAAATACAATATTCAGATTTATTAATAATATACAGGATGTTTCAATCTTTAAGAACTATAACTTAAGTGCATTAGGTCTTCGTTTGTAATAATATTGAGACTTAAATTTTAATAAACTTGCCTTAATTTCGTCGTACAGTGTTGTTACCAATCAAATGGAACGGGAAAGAATTGAAATTTGAATAGTGCGTGGGTTATGACGATAAAGCAAGGACACAAGAGGAAGTATGTCAGTTTTTTTAATAACAATTACCCAGAAAGAGCATCTCTTTCTCAATCAATTGTCATTATACTTTTGATTTCGCCTTAGAAACCGGAGAAACGCAGAAAATCCAGTTGGGAGAAACCATCGTTCGTTTTTGTTTGTTTGTTTATTTTCTTTTTTTTTAAATAGCAGTTTTCTTTTAAATCGTTGATCGTCTTTTATTTTTTCGACGACAAGAATAGAGGAGACAAAATAGTCTAATCATTCCTTATTTATTTTTTTTTGTTTTCGAGAAAGCGAGAAGTCGAAATCGATCGTTTTTTGTTTGCTTGTTTGTTTTTCTGTTTTTAAATATAGAGTTTTCTTTGAAGTCGTTGATCGTTTTTTGTTTTTTTTTTGTCGACAAGAATAGAGAAAACAAAAGGCGTCTAATCATGCCTTAGTTTTTTTTTTGTTTTCATGAAGATGAGAAGTCGTTGTTAGTTTTTCTGCTTTTAAATAACATAGTTATTTTTTTTTTATAAATCATTGATCGCCTTTTGTAGGCAATAGTAGAAGAGGCACAAATCATTCCTTCGTTTTTTTTTTTTTGGTTTCCATGAAGATGAGAAGTCAAGATTCGTCCTAAAATCGTTCGTTTTTTGTTTGTTTGTTTGTTTGTTTTCTTTTAAATCGTTGATCGTTTTTTGTTTTTTCGACGATAAGAATAGAGAAGACAAAATTGTCTAATCATTCCTTAGTTTTTTTTTTTTGTTTTCGAGAAAGGAAGATGTCGAAATTGATTGTTTTTTGTTTGCTTGTTTGTTTTTCTGTTTTTAAATAATATAGTTTTTCTTTTTGTAAATCGTTGATCGCCTTTTGTTGTTTCAACGAGTTTGTTGTTTCAAACGAGTTTTCTTTGAAGTCGTTGATCGTCTTTTGTTTTTTTTTTTTGACGACAAGAATAGAGAAAACAAAAGGCGTCTAATCATTCCTTAGTTTTTTTTTGTTTTCATGAAGATGAGAAGTCGAAATTCGTCCTGAAATCGATGGTTTTTTGTTTGTTTTTTTGACGACAAGAAGAGAAGTTGAAATTTGTCCTAAAGTCGATCGTTTTTTGTTTGTTTGTTTGTTTGTTTGTTCTGCCTTTTAAAAAACATAGTTTTCTTTTAAATCGTTGATCGTCTTTTGTTTTGTGTTTTTTTACAAGAATAGAGGAGACAAAAGACGTCTAATCATTCTTTAGTCTATCTTTCGTTTTCATGAAGATGAAAAATCGATCGTTTTTTATTTGTTAGTTTTTCTGCTTTCAAATAATATAGTTTTTTTTTTTTTTGTAAATCGTTGATCGCCTTTTGTTGTTTCAATGACAATAGTAAAAATCATTGCTTCGTTTTTTTTTTGTTTTCATGAAGATGAAGAAGTTGAAATTCGGAATAGAAAACAATTGGTTTCACCTCCGGACGGCAGTCAATTGTTTCTTTTTTTTCCAATATCCTGACAGATGTCGCTTTAATGCGCAATTAAGTACAGATGGCGGTAGCATCTACAACCCGTTGGTATCTTAACATGTCAACATTTTTCAGTTGTTTTCGCGAAATCTTTGGATTCGTTTTTTCTTTGTATTCAGGAAGACTTTCAAATATGTGCAAAAATAATTTTTGAATTTTTCCTTCGGGGATTAGTTAAAACTCAGGCGGACAAGAGAACAATAAACTTCCTAATTTGAGATATCGAAACCTGAATACATATTTCAGGATTTATATATTCTGTTTGCATACGGGCCCATTTACTTTTTGCTACGCCATTGGTAAATAACTTATTCTGAAATCCGTTTACGCTTAATTGTGTATCTACGTAATGCTTGTTACTGTTATGAATTTTTATACTTCAAATCAAATCAACAATTATAATTTTTGCAAATTCCTCGCGAGAACTATGCCGTGTAAAACAATGATAAAAACGAAGCCAGTTAATAAACTGACACCCACAGAAAAGAACAAACGCAGTTGCACTGAAACACTGCGTTTGTAATAATAATTGTTACTATTAAGGCGTATTTGTAACGAACAACCTTGGCAATAGTAACTGCACTTACGTTTATTATATAATTTCAATTCACGTGATTCTGTAATCTCTTTAGCATAAAAATGTCGTTATTTACATGGAAGAAAATTGCTACGGTAATAACGGAGCATAGTGGCTACTTATTAATGATGATCACAATCTGCATCCTTGTTTTAGCAATTTTCAATTAGATAGTTGCGAATTCAACGGTTCTTTTTACTTAACTTATCTTCAGCGATTGAAACAAACGGGTTCTTTGTCAGTTGAAACCTTGTCTTCTGTATTTCGTCTTTCTTTTCCAGTTCTCTTTGGTTTTTGAAATCTCAATTTTTTTGCTTCTTCTGTTTTGTGTTCATCTCTTGTTTTTATTTATCTAATTCTCCATATTTTGATCTAATTTTTTATATTTACGTACGTATCTGCACTAGTAAAATGCGTATGTGAATAATTATTTTAAAAAATTGGAATCCCTGGGCTCATAAGCCTGTGTCCACCATACTCCGATTGTTACGCCACTGATATTCATACTGAAGGGGAAAATGTAAATAAGGAGTCGAAAAAAAATGTGTAATTTAAAGAATCTCTTATATTTATTTATTTTTTGATTTTTAGTATAAAAGCTAAATTATTGCTTGACACATTCATTAAACGGAGAGTAACGGAGAGCACGTAATTTTTAATTTTTTTCCTTAATTTATTGGACGGTCCTTAAATCCTGAAGGGCTCCTAATTCACCTTGAAAACGATAGCCTCACACTGGGTGTTCAATGTAAACTCGTGGACAAAATTAACGTACCACTTAATTAAGCTCAGATAATTACGACATTAAAATCAAAATTACCGGAAAACATATAAATTAGGTTCGCCACTGTGAATCAGTACTTTTCTACTCACTTACACTTATTTATCATTCACTGAGTCAACCATAAGTACGCTATTTAATAGAAGACGGCTTTAACTCTTCGTAGGATGAATTCGCATTTTATGTTCTAAGCTCTCTTCTAATTTTTTTTCTGTTAATTTATTTACAGGTTCCGATACCGATATGGTACAGTCCGATAATACTAGATATAGTGGATATTCAGGGGAGGCTGATACAAGGTAAGACCATTCTTTTTGCATCTAGAATTATAAGAAGTACAGTCGAAACCAGGGAAGTGTGTGTGGCTTAAGATGCGACAGAAGTATAAATAAGTTTTTATTTCTGTCTTATGCATAAGAAACAATTGTGCGTACACAAACTAGTGCCATTCCTTGCTTCATCGGTTTGCTGACGAGCCTTCATTTCTCCTGGGCCTCTATTCTCGAACTGGAAAAAATATAGGCCCTTTCTACTCGTAACCGGGGCCTGTATTCTCGAACTGGAGAGATTAGTGTATATGTTAGGCTCAAAGACCGAAAACGCTCACTGAGCGAAAAAACCGATCACAGCGCGTTCTGGATTTTCAGATTCAGCCACAACGCGAAATTCGTGTCATGGCATTTTCAAAGACGCTCATAACGCGTTTTGGCATAATCGAAAAGGCCACAACATGTTGTGGACGTTTACTGATGCAGTCACGACACGATATAAAACAAGTGCAACCTGTCATCAAGGACAGCCTACATAAAGACTTTATTTTAAGAGCTAGAGAAAAATTTTAAATACAAAAGTTATAGAGTTTTATATGTATTATTTTTCATATCATGAAATACAAAAGTGCATCAGAAAGTGGAGAAAGATAAAAAAGTACTATCAATGTCCCACTAGGTTATTATAATAAAATAATGACACAAATTTAAAACGTGCTAGTGTTGAAATAATGCCGAGTGTTATAGAAAATATCTATTATTTCCAGTGATTTCATGGTTTATCAAATTATTATAAATCTAACGAAATACAAAACTAGTCGGATATTAAACCTTTCAAAAAGTGTGTTACATATGGGATTTCTTTTATTATCGAATGTTAAATTCTGTAACTGTAAGATGAAATTTATCTTGACTGGTATACAGCGTGAATATCGAGAAGGCACCATGGGCGTTAAAATTATACACCCTCGGTCGGCGTACACTACCGACCTCGGGTGTTATACACCTTATAACGCCCTTGGTACCTTAATAATAATTAATTAATTAACTTATGTGTTTTAAATGGACTACTTACATTTGGTTTGTTTGATAAAATGAAAGATCATTTTTTCTTGACTGACACCTGAAAAATGTACTGTTACCTACCTTAAAAGATCATGTCTCTTTTAATCAAACAAAATTTTCTGCTGGGAATTTTTATTAGTTAGTAATTTTATAAACAATAATAATAAAAATATCAAAATTAATTAAAATTGTGTAACTGGCAGTATAGAAAGTGTTAGGAAAGAGTTTATACATGTATTTCGGCCTTATTGGGTTTCATCAGAACTCTGTACC
This sequence comes from Serrognathus titanus, assembly GCA_039766575.1. NCBI lineage: Eukaryota > Metazoa > Arthropoda > Insecta > Coleoptera > Lucanidae > Serrognathus > Serrognathus titanus. The sequence goes on along the minus strand of CM077911.1, from coordinate 13,842,472 downwards.
TTAAAAAAATTTTGGTTTATTGAAAAATTTAGAAAAACTTACCCCTTTTTGAATTTCTAAAATTCCAAAACACAAGAACATGTATAAACTCTTTCCTAACACTTTCTATACTGCCAGTTACACAATTTTAATTAATTTTCATAATTTTCATCTGGCAAGAAAACTTGATTTTAATAAAAATATCATTATTAATGAATTATTTATTTTTGCAAGAACTATTACTGTGACATTTGGAGTTGCACTTTATATTTTTGGAGAGACATTTGTATTTTCTATCAATGCAATATCTTTTACAGTGGCAGCTTATGAAACCTTGTTTAATTGTAGATGTGTAAGCGAGGGTCGAGGGGGTGAAAGATAAAGTCTTCCCCGTAATCAACCCTTCTTACTTTGGGTAGCGGACTTTTAAAATAAAATGGGGAAAATTATATTATAAATTAATTACGCTGCCACCACCGATGATTAAAAGGGCACCGGACCCTTATGCCTTTACTAACATTAAATCTCATTTAATTATTTTGTAATTTCTTATTTCGGAAGGCGTGCGGATTCTTGACTCAGAAGCTGTTTAAAGCAAAGAGAAGAAAAAGAAATAGAAAACGTGAAAATCTACTTTACATAATTTAAAAAAAAAACTAAATTAGGGACTACAATTAATATATTGATCTCGACATATTAACATTACGACGTTACATACCAGTGATCGAAGGGAGGACTCAGCAGCAGAGGACCTCGTAGTTTTCCCTATGAGGGGATTCTCGGGGATGACGTCCCTCTTAGGGTTCCTTCACACTACCCCTTTACGGGAATACTCGGGTTTCACAAAATTTCCACTGAATCTCGGGCACCGTGCACAAACTTATTTTTTTGAATTAATTTTATGATGAATTTTAAACTCAAAATGAATGCTCGTTATTTCAAAAGGAAAAGAAACACCCGCGTTTTTTGAAAGTCAGACGAACATTAAAGAATTTTTGAAATCCCTTTCTCCCGCGGGATCGTTTATGTAAACAAGCCCCTCCCGAGAGCTGTCTTAAGTTGCCTACATCAAGCTGCAAATTGGTCCAATTTCGACAGTTCTTACTATTTTTCGGCGTGGGAGTAAGCTCCATTTTCAAGCTCGGGATTTTGCTGACCAAACATTTATTTATTTTAGCGATATCTAAATGGCTCTTAACAGGATGTTTAGACTAACTCGCCTGGGAACTTGTTTACAAGAATAAGTTGAAAATTTCTTTGTTTAATGCGAACAAGAAGTAATTTAATTTAATTAGATTTAGGACGAAAATTTTCGGCTGCTTGCAGATGACAACATAGAAGCCGAACGTCCATAACGCGTTTTGGCATTTTCAAATTGCCAGAACGCGTTTTGGTCGATTATCAAAAGTATTTCAACAGAATTTCGCTTTGTGGCCTTTTTGAATATACAAAAACGCGTTATGAGCGTTTTTGAAAGTGCCATGACACGAATTTCGTGTTGTGGTTGAATCTGAAAATCCAGAACGCGCCGTGATCGGTTTTCGGTCTTTGAGCCTAATATATACAAATTAGTGTCATTCCTAGCTTCATCGGTTTGTTGACGAGCCTTCACCTCTCCTAGACCTGTATTCTTGACCTGGAGAGAAAATAGACCCTTTCTACTCGTACATAACTAAACTCGCAACCAGGGCCTGTATTCTAGAACTGGAGAGATTAGTGTACACAGATTAGTGTTATTCCTAGCTTCATGGTTTGCTGACGAGCCTTCATCTCTCCTGGACCTGTATTCTTGAACTGGAGAGAAAATAGATCCTTTCCACTCGTACATAACTAAACTCGCAACTGGGGCCTGTATTTTCGAATTGGAGAGATTAGTGTCATTCCTAGCTTCATCGGTTTACTGACATCTCTCCTGAGCCTGTATTCTCCAACTGGAGAGAATATAGACCCTTTCTACTCGTACATAACTAAACACGCAACCGGGGCCTGTATTCTAGAACTGGAGAGATTACATGCCCTGGTTGCGAGTTTAGTTATGTACGAGTAGAAAGTGTTACGCTCCAGTCGCAGATATTTTTTTACAACTCGAATTTTGCACTTACTTCTTCTGTAACTACCAGAGGTAGCTACATCCCAAAATTTATTTCTTATCTCAATCTTCATAACTGGCACTTAATATATTTACTTCATTGGGAGATAAGATACTAGGGTAGGTAGAATGTCTCTTAAAGGTGTCAAGTGGTGTGACATGGGAGACTTGTAGATCTGGGCTGCAAGGGAGGATGTTAAAGTGTTTACTAAACAAATTCCTAAAGGGCATTCTTCACTAGATGAAATATGAAAGGGTATTCCTCAGGAGATCAAAGTATAAGGTATAAGTGTAAGGACTTATCGTAGACAAAGATGATGCCACTGGAAACTATTCTAGGATCTTTCTTCTCAGTTTCTTCAAAGTCTCTTCATAGCGCTACGCATTGATGGTGACACCGTGCTGCATTCAAGAACTATACCCTCCTCCCTCCGAACTTATTTGACATCTCTCACATATATTTAAAGTCACCTTGTGTTTACATTATTACCTTGACAACGGGCGCACTTGTCATACTCCATTTAAACCTGAGATGTAAAAAGTACGCCTGTTGTCATGGAAAAAATATAAACACAAGACGTCTTTAAATAGATGAGCGAGATGTCAAATAAATTAGAAATCGTGGATGACAAAGATGCGATACACGCCCAAGATGCACTGGAATGCAGTCCAGATGTTTGTCGAATATACAGATTGCAATACCGTAAGTGCATCACGAGTTCTATGTGTGATTACCCGTTTTCATTTGACTACCACCCATATATTGATTTCCATTAAATGCAAAAGAAATTCTTATGCCACTAATTTGTGAAAATACATTGTTTTGAATAAGGCGGCGCTTTATTAGGTTACATGCGTGTATTTTGATAAACGTCAAACAAGATTGTAATAGAAGATTTATATCCGTCTTGTTTGTGACATTGCAATCATGTCCAAAAAACTGACAACACTATTCTTCCAACTATTCTGCGAAAAAAACTCCGACGGCACCAAAAACTTAAGGCTAAGAGGAAAAGAGCTATGGCAAAGAAGAGGAAAGCGACTAGAAGACGAAGACATGATGAAGGTCTCGGCGTTTCTGTGCGCAGACTTCCACATAGTCAAACTGGACTTGTGTTACAATAACATCGGAGATAGGGGATTCATTACGTTGGCAAACCGCTACCTCAGGTACGACAACGGCTTGGAATATCTAAATTTGGTCGGGTGTAACTTAGGGCCATTCTCAATGAAAAGACTGTACTTCGTGGTGGATAACTTAAAGCTAAAAACCCTGAGACTAACTGGAAATAAAATCGGTGTCGAGGGTGGTAAATACTTAGGGATGATCCTGGAGAAGAACGATACAATTAAGCACTTGGACGTCGCGGAATGCGATCAAACCTTGAGCAGTATACCGTTTTTAATGGCGGTGATACGCCATGATATCGGTACGAATAAAACCCTCAAGGTTTTAGACATTTCTCGCGTTGTTCCGAGTAGTATGTACGATCAATGCGACGCCGGTCACCTCTTGAGACAAATAGGAAACATGTTGAAGGTAAACCCTGTTTTGATGGAACTGCACGTCCAGAAGTGCGAAATCGATGGGCATGATGTTGAACTGCTGCTACTCGGGATGTCATCCAACAAGACGTTGCTACTACTGGATTTGGGGTATAATAAAATAGGCGATCACGGTATAGAACTACTTGCTAAGTGGTTGCGAACGAGACCTGCTTTGTTAGGATTGAACGTCGCAGGGAACGGCATCAAAAACACCGGCGCAAGAGCCCTTAGTTTCCACATGCCTTTTTCTAGGTTGAGACTCTTGGACATCACGCACAATAAAATAACCGACGAGGGAATGATCGACATATTAAATACTTTAAAAAAACCTTACGTCCTACGATTGCTTTACATTTGGGGGAATACAATAACGGCGAGGACTTTGAAGGTCATCGACAGGATGCTCCTGTCTTGCGTCTTAGAGCAAGAAAACATAGACGTCAAGCTTTACAAAGTGGATAATGTTTTGTATCACGCCTTCTACCCCAGCGATCGTTACAAACACAAATATTACTGTGTTGATGATTATGGGTGTTCAATCGAGTTGAGGATTAAGAGGAATAAGGTGGAACAGGAGCACGCTCAGCCTAGGCATTTGGTGAAGTTCCAGTTTTATCCGAGGGTACCTGCGGCTGATGATAGCTTATCTCCAAAGGAACCACCTTGTTAAAATCTGTATCAATTCTCAAATTCAGTCTTTACTAAATCGATATCGTATTTATTATTGTGTTCAAAATTTTAGTTTTTGTGCCAAAAATAAAGAAAAATCAGATGTGGCTATGTAATAAGTTATCAAGACATGACTACCCGCCCCCCACAACTTCTCTGGGCATGTCCGTCCAGTCGCTTAATGGAGGTATGTTGTAACCTTACGTCCGAGAAACTTCTGTTGCAATCCTCCGTGGTAATAGAAATTAAACTACCACACCACCTACCAACCAAACGTTTTGGTAATGAATTATCTCAAATGGACACTGAAAATGGCACTAACGCTTTACGTTTCGCTATCGTTTGACAGTTTCGTCAGGAGTAATCGAATCCTCATGATCCAATTTCCAAGGTATTCTCTTCCTCTTATCTTTTAACCAATTAGAAGAAGGAGATGTTCATGCTCTCATTGTTCCTCTTTTGCCTGAAGGCTTATTTTTTTTAACATCAGTTCCTGCCTTTCATTCCGTGACTTAATGTTTTCACCTACAACCTCTTCTGACTGTCAAATCTTAGGCTTTACTTTTTTCCTTCATCTTTTTCGACTGTGGTAAACCAGATGTTCTCGTTGCAGTTCCGCTTCACTCAGCTATCCTGATCTCACTCTTCCTCTTCATTTCAAATCGAGATGGAATAACAAAACTTTTCGAACTTTATTGAAAGCCAACCATTTTTTTGAAACGTAAAAGAACTGTTACTGACTTATGTTACAGATTAGTGTTCGTGGGCACCGGTCGCCTCCAAACTCCCCAGTTAATTAGAGAAATGCCTATAGTTGATTCAAGTAAAAGCGAATTCACGTCCAGACATAGCTTAGAATGGAAGTTTCTGTACTTGGACCACCGAGCTCCGCCGATTATCGGCTACCTCCCATTCGAACTATTAGGAACCTCCGGCTACGATTACTATCACATCGACGACTTGGACAAAGTAGTCAGTTGTCACGAGGCACTTATGCAGAAAGGAGAAGGAACGTCTTGTTATTACAGGTTTCTTACCAAAGGTCAACAGTGGATTTGGTTACAGACGCGATTTTACATAACGTATCACCAGTGGAACTCGAAGCCCGAGTTTATAGTTTGCACGCACCGAGTCGTGAGGTAAGATTGGGGAGTTATTGATTCGTGCGTTTTAAAGATTTTGTATCCCTGTCCCATCAAAAGCTACATAGATGTAATGAAGCAAAGTAAGAAGCCGGATGTTGAGGTTCTATGCGATTCTTCTCCTAACGTGGAAAATGGATCGCTGCCTACGTGGACCTGTAAATCCACGACGAAAAGTAGGATCGGCCATGGTACTTCATCGGATTGCACGACCATGTCAGCAGACTCACCGACGTCAAAGCACTCTCTAGTAACGCAGATGTCAACGGTGCGCACGCAAATAAAACAGTCGAAGTTCATTTTATCATAGTAAGTTTGCTTTAGAAGTCGAGGGCTAGTCATGGAAAACCCACTGGCACTTCTTCAGTTCAATCAAACCAACAACCGCCGTCCACATTCGTAGAACCATCTCAGTACGTCGCAACAATACCCGTGCAACCACTGATCGCAAACTTCGCCACTCCCGCTGTTTTATCGCCTTTACCGGTAGGTACGTTCTGATTTGGAACATTGTAGAATTCTACACGTTAATTTTTTCTAGCCTGTGGAGAACGTTGCAATGACCCCCGCACAAACACAGTTACACGCCGATTTGCAACGAAAGCATGCGGAATTGCAAGTGATTATTGGTCAGCAGCAAGCTGAATTGAGAAAAGTGTCGGAGCAGTTGTTGATGGCCAGATTAGGGTTGTTACCTTCATCTCAAGCGCAAAATAATGTTAATGTAAGTTTTCTCTGATCTAGGTCTTTTATACATCCTCTTTATTTATGGCAGACGTCCTAACCTTGTGGTTGTCTTACTTACTTATCCCAAACCTTATCTACCAAAAGGAGGCTGGACCTTTTCCAAGATTTTCTGTCTTGCGTTACTCTGTTTTTGTCCAAGTCCTGCCTCATCTAGCACTTTGCCCATTTCACGTTGTGGGTGTCTTTTCTTTTCTTCTTTTCATCTCACTTGCTGCTTTTTTATTTTCTCTGATATTCCCTTCACATTTGGCGCCTTCTCCTTAGACCTGCACACAAATTTGCTAATTTCTGAAGAAGCTTCAAGTGGACCATGAGATCTGTCTTCTACAGTAAATAACGACACCATTAAACTGAGCCATCGGCGAATGTGATACGTGGGGTAGATTGCAACCGGTTAAAGGAAGTTTAGGAGCCACCAATTTGAAAGATCTAGACTTACCCTTTTCCCTCGCACCGAAATCTCATAACATTTTCTTTTTCAATTAAGTAGAGTTTTGCTCTTTAATTTATCGGAAATATCAAAAACCTCGTCAAACGTACAAAATTATGGCTCTCTACTTCAATAACTTTTGAAGCACTTGGAAGGAAGGAAGCTTCAAGTAGACCGTCTTCTAGAGTAAGGCATGTCATCATTAAACAATGCCGTCGAGTTTCTTAAGATAGCTTACGGCCAACTTCCATTTGCATTAACGAAGGCCCGCAAACCACTGACCTTAAGGATCTAGACTTCACCTTCTTTTCCAAAATCCGTCTTAACTATTTTTTTTTTGCTTCTGAAACTGTTGAGGGTTTCAAAAGGCTCGCCCGATGTACGGAGCTATTCTAAATGTTCCTTCTCCTTAGTAACTTTTGAAGCTATTGGGATGGAGGAAGCTTCAAGTGGACACTTAATGTTGTCTTCTAGAGTAAGTAACGTCAATTTTAAACAGGGCCATCGGCAAATAAATTTTACAGGTTCGTGATCCAGCTTCGATCTACGTTAACGAAAAGATCCCGGGGGTTCACGAAACCATCGACTTTAACTGATTTCAATGGTAACAAACCTATCCAATTGGATGATGTGGTGTGACGTTCCAGGTATCCCCTTCGTACAATAATTCGGGAGCTGTCAGCACCACCACAGTGCCGGCAGGAGTACCAACGTCAGTTTCGGGAAATTCAGTAATTGTGCCAATAACCGTGCCAATAACGTTACCTTTCGCTCAGCGCCAAACTAGTATGTTTTCTCCGTCGGAAGAGAAATAGTGTGTGTTTCGGACTTGTCGATACGTGTTCAGATATTAAGACAGCATGTTTGTTGTGAATATAGACTATTAAGATATCAAAAAATTCTACAGGGCAATTAAGTCTGTAAGATTCAGTTTTACATATTGTGATTCCACTGACGCGAAGAATGCGGTACGATCCTTAAAAGCTGTGCAGTAAAATTTTTTTTTCTTGATATCAAGAATTAGGGTCAGTTGAAGAAACAAAGAGCAAAACTGATTTCGAAAGCATATTTTGTTATATTTAATATATTAACTGATTGTGATATATTTAGTACACTTAAGACACTGGGTGTTATACATGTATATATTTATTTAATGTGAAAACACTTGTTTTTCTATAAAACAATCGGAGTAAATAAACATTCGAAAAACTAAGCAGCTCTTTTAACCCACACATAAAAGCATTCAGGGCCGTAAGTAAGTTGTTGGCCCAATTTGATACCGTGTGATGGGCCCAGGCATACGCCCCTGATTTTATTATACAGGACGCAATATACCTAAAGTATACCTACACTAAGATGGATGCAAAATATAATGGGCGGATGATAATACTTAATAAATTAAGGTATTGCGTGCGACTATAATTTTATCAAGGCGTCCAGTAAGATCTGCATTTCTTGGTTTATGTTTCGGACGAGGCTCTCAATTTGTGGTTTCGAATCCAAAATTTCTATACTCTCAGTGTATGCGTTGTAGCGAATACCAAATCCTTTAGGGATCGTAGCAGCATACTTACTAAAAATTTCAAAAAAAAATGAAAGTAATCTTTTGCTTGGCCTGATTAGGATGTTGATATTCTGTTGTAAACTTACATCATTTTTTCTTTGGCATCTTCGAAGCTTTCCGCCTCAAAATAAACGGGCTGGTACTCCGTGATGGGGTATTTCTGCTCGCACGTCTTCAAAGGGTCGAACGCCCTCACCTCCGCCTTATTCTCGAGCGCATACTGCAATTCGCCGTAAGACGAAAGCAAACCGGCGCCGTACGCCTTCAAGTCTCCATTTTCTCTGCACAACCCAAACTCGACGGTGAACCAAAATAGCTAGGATAAGGCCTGATTTGAGTACGAGCGGGGGAGGGGGATTTTTTTACTTACCGTTGCTAATTTCTCGATGTACTCGTCAGGGGCGCCTAGGGAAGCGAGGCCAATTTCTTGGGAAAACTGGGCAAAAGCTGGATCAGCAAACAGGGGGGCATGACCCAATAACTCGTGACACACGTCCGGCTCTGGGGTGTACAAAGGCTTGGAGGGGTGCCTGATGTATTGGGTAGAGTGGAATACCCGGAAGGCCAAGCCAGCCAAAAAGTCGCGCGATGATAGAAGACCAGCAACGGGTCTCAGTGTAAACCCAGTGCAATCTAGTGAAATGAAAAACCATGAAAAAAATAGAAGAATTATTCGTTCAAGGGAAAGCGAGCCTAAGGGTGCATTCTAACGAAATAATTCCTCATATTTAGAAGTTGCTTTTGGAAGCAGCCCCAAACAACCTCGCATCGTGTAAAATCTGTTATTCCACAGATTCGTTTCAACCCCCTCGAAACGCCCAAAAATTATAAAACCTAAAGTATAGGAGGAACGTGTACGAGTTTTGACTGTTCAGAAACTACGCCGTGAAGATGTCCCGAACCATGACAGAATGCGTTGCCATGGTATGCCAACTATGTTCTTTGGCTCGCTTTTATTTCTGACCCAACACTTACGACTTCCTTACCTTTAAGGAAATTTGATACATCTTCCAATTGTGGAATGTTGTCTTCTCTGTACCCACAATTCTGCACGAGCAAAGGAAAAACATGGTTGTGTTCCTTACAAGCGTGCGTACTGTACAAACTCGTCAGCTTCTTGTAAATGACGCTCCAAGTCTCCACCTCTTTCGGAGTATACTCCACCCTCGGTAAGGGTTGCCCATGCCTGTAGTTATAGGCTATATCCGCGAAGTATTTCCTCCGTTCGCGGTACACTTTATCTGTAAAGCCGGGATGATCTGCGTCCAGTTCGTCCCCGTAAGAAAGAATCTGATTGGCGAAGCGGTCCAAATCGCGTATCCTTCGAGGGAACCACGGGACGGTATCTGAAAGTTACGACTGCACACTGGCGGAGTAAGAGGTAGGGGCGTCTTATACCTTTGTTATCTGCGTAATTCCTCGAAATGATATTGAAGTATTCGCTTTGGCCTTTGATGTCGAGGATGGCCGCCCCCAAATCGCCACTGGGGGCGCACTCGATTACGAACTCGTACCTACTTGGGACCCTAGCCGAGGGACGGGATTCTATGTGTAAGAGGTTGACGTCATATTTCTCGAAGATTTTCAAGTATCTAGCTAGGATGCCTACGGTTTCGGTGGATGGTGAGAATATGAGGTAAGTGCTTTTGCTCGAGTCGCGTCCTATGCGGATATATTGACCACCCGGCATTAATTTGGGCTGAAATATTGAAATATCTTTAGAATTTCTAGATTTTACTGTCCTAGAGTTTGGTTTGTGAGTATAGAGTGGAATGCGAAATTAAAAAAAGACCATGTTATTCTCTTAAAAGAAAGTCAGAGGAATCATCATCACAGAGTTGCAAAGTTCATTGAGGGAATCTCTGCGTAGTGTCTACTTGCTGCTGTTCCACGAACACCCGGTACATTAATAATTTTTTAAAATGAAATCTACAAACTGCGAGAAAATTACATGTTTCATTAGGCTTCTTTAGTTTTATGTAAAAAAAATATTAATGAACAGCAGCACACAGTGGAATAAATACTGCAATGACGAGAACTAAACCTCATTTTTGCGTTGAAGCTGATGATGATTTCTTGGTTGTTGAAATGCGTATTTGCTGTTTGTGAATGTGCAGGGATCCGAGATAATAATTGTTATGTTTTACCAACATGTTTTGAATTTATGTAAATCCAACGATTTTATCTAAACAATGAGGAAACGTGCGTTTTTGCAATTTCAAAACACGAGATTCACGATAACAAAAACAAATGCAAAACAAGAGGAACGCATTAGCATGTAATAAGCAATAATTCAAAGTCCAAGCTGATGTCCTCAAAGGATGAAATTACTTACGTCTTTAATAAATATAATATCAGAGTCTTCAATGCCGTTTGGAATTTTATTGGCGTACATAACTGTGCACTGATTAGAAAACGAATTTGTTTGGGATTTTCGTTGATCGTAATTCGGAAATAAACTGGCGCGCGAAACGATTGTTAAAGAATTTATGGTGTCCTGATGACGTAAAAATATTTACAAAGAAACGCTCAGGGTAAAACCTCAGTACTGTAATTAGCCGACAATTAAAGTTTGCAATTATTTTAAATATTACATCAGATAAAACGACGAAATTTGTCAATTTTGTTGCCCCATGCTCATGTTATTCTTGAGATTATTTTATCGCAATCGTTTCGCAGTTTCGATTGATATTTTTACACCAAGCTATCAAGAGTCACCCGTCGTAAACAATTGTTTCTTCCATGTACACTTTCGCCTCTTATTTATGAGCGTTTATGTAATTAATTGGTATTGTTTGTTACAAAAATGGCAGGTGCGTTCTTTTTTTTTGTTCCAACTCGACGATGGCGATGCAGCTGTTCAGCAAGAAATGAATGGACTTGTAATTACAGGAAATGATTAACACAGAACAAATCAGTGCAACAAGGTCAACAAGATTTCAGATTTTATTAAAACGCACACATTCAACAATTATATTGATCACATCAAGGAAACCAGTATGGATTAGTTGAATTTTTTTTTTTTTTTTAAGTTTTCGCTTTATAAAGACGAAGAAAACGTTTCAGAAATGTAAAAAGAAGAGAAAATTGTAAATAAAACTAAAAAAAAACAATTGGACAACCTGCCGTAAATACAGACTAAAAATAATATTGGAACGAACTAACAAAAGTCATGGGTAATCATAATTGGTAGATGACTAAAGCAAAATAGAAGAAAAAAACAAAAAAGAATAAAAGATAAAGAGGAAAAGTAACGGTGAAGAGATGATAATCGATAGATGGAAAGGAAATTATAAAGAAAAGAAAAGATAGAAGCACGAGCATAAAAAAGAAATACAAGAGGAAGCCTTAAGAAACTGAGGACGGCACTACTGCGACTATAACGAGAAGAGAAAACTTTGGAAAACACCGAGGAATTAATTTGTCAACAGATAAGAAAGGAAATACCAAGGACTACTCCGACTATAAAGGATCAATAAAATCCTTAATTCTTTAATATAAACTTAGGAAACAAAACAGTGTAGAACATCAAGCCGAGAAAATACTGAAAGAGAAGAAATTGATAGTGACAGTGATATGAATAACGATATTCTAAGAAAAGAAAGAGGGAGAGTGATAAGGAAGCTAAAAGAAGAAACAAGAATATAAAAGAGGAATTAAATCGTTGGGAGAGAAGAAATTAAAGTGGCCTAGGGAAAAAAGGGGTAGCAGAAAAATAAAGGGCAGTTCAGTTGTGTATTTTAAGAGAAGGAAGAGAAAAAGTGGTAAGGACAGAAAGGTAGGTAAAAGAAGAAGAGAAAGAAACATTGAACGGTGAAAAAATTAATGCGGTCGAGGGAAAAATGGAAATTAGAGAAAAATAAGAGCAATCGAAGGTATTTTAAGAGAAGGATCAGGAAGGACGATTAAGAAAGCCGAAACATATCGAAAAATAATTAGGAGTGAGAAGAAGATAGACATGAGGGAAGGGTTATATCGGCGAGAGAAACATTAAAAGAATATAAATTGACATAATTTAGCAAGAACGGAAGAAAATCGGAAAAAAAACACAGTAGTTGAAGACAACAAAGAGGAAGATGATGAGGATAGAGAAGAGAAGAAACTGGAAATTAAAAGAAAAATTTACATTGATGAAAGAAACTCTGAGAGAAAATCAATTCAGATTGCCTAAGGAGAAGAGAAGAAACTGGAAGTTAAAAGAAAAATTTACATTGGTGGAAGAAACTCTGAGAGAGAAGGAATTCATATGGCCTAAGGAAAAGATGAGATGACAGTTAAAGACGATCAGAAAGAGGAATAATGATAAGAATAGCTAAAAGAGGAAGCCGGAATATAACAGAAAAATTACATCCGTGAAAGAGACATCGAGAGAAAAGAAAATAATGAAAGAAATGAGAGAAAAATAAAGAGCAGCTGAATATATTTTAAGAGAAGGAAGAGGAAGAGCGATAAGAATAGAGTAAAGAAGAAGCCTGAATATACGATCAAAATGAAATTCGCTAAAGAAACACTAGAAGAAAAAATATGTGGTCTAAGATGAAGAGCTGATGACGATTGAAAATATTTTGAGAAGGAAGAGGAAGAAAGAAATGGAAGAAACCGAAATATAAAAGGAAGACATTGGACGAAAAGAAAATAATATGGTCTAAGGAAAAGAGGAGGTGATAGTTGAAAATATTCTAAGACAGGGAAGACAACGAACTTTAAGGACAGGTACCAGAAAAGGCAGGTTACAAGAGAAAGATTAAATCGATGAAAGTAAGGCCCGGTCTTTTCACCGCCAGTTAACTTTATTGGTCAGTAGTAACGATTGTGATAATAATTGTTATTAAGGGAATAAATTGATAGATAAAGTTAATTGGAGATAAAAAAATAGGACCCAATTATGCTAAAGAAAAATTTGTCTGGGGAGAAGGGGAGCTGCCTGGCAAACACATAATAGTTAGAAAAGAAGTCAGATCGTTAGAGAAGAGGTCAGATCGTTGGAGAAGAATAGAAAAGAGAACTGAGCTAAACATAAATAATCATAAACATAAAATCAAAGATACCACCTATTCGAGACATCGCCTGGGCCTGGGTTATGACCTGAACTGTGGAGAGAACTTCGCAGCGAAGCTGCTGCCTCATAAGCTGTCATCACAAGGTGACCAATGCGGACAATATTTTGTGTCATGTTGGTCGTCAAGATTGTGATGGACTTCTCAAGCTACTCTTCTGCTGATGAGGCCCTAATTATGGCTGAAAAAGCTATACAGAGGGCCCCATTACAATCCAACCGACTTGCAGTGAAAAGATATTTTAATAGAAATCAAGTAAAAATTAAAAGAAAACCAAATTCACTACTTTAGTTTTTAATAAATGATAGAAACGGTAAAAAGTGTTGAAATTTGTTTTTAATAAACAATAATAATATTAGAAACGATAAGAGATCGTTTTAAAAATAAATGAATCAAAAATCTTAATCTAATACGCTCTGTATAACCATCGGCAACGCCATTTTTATTCTTATCGTTAAAAAACAATATGTAGAACCACATATCAACGTGTGTATTTTATTTTTTATAAAATAGATTAATTTGTTATAAAATTAACTTAATTAATTGCGATAAAAAGGAAATACGAAATAATAGTCTTACTTACAATGTCCGGAGGGCTACCTTGCGGAGAGCTTTGAGCTTTTTCCAAATGTTTTATGTTAGTTGGCTTGGACGGGATCATTTTGGCAGTTGCTTTAAATTTTCTTTGGACGAAACAGTTTGTCAGAGCAATTAACGTTAGCCTTTCTTGTTCTTACTAAAAACAAGCAGCAAGTGTTGGAGAGTACTTGGATTTGAGAAACTCGTTCTGCAAAATGACCTTAAGGCTATTTGCGTTATCAACGACATATTTTTGTTCGTATCTTGTGAAATATATTGTTAACGCTGATAATCGTTGTATTTACTGCAATTTAAAGCGAATTGTTTTATGGAGATAAGTGTATTAATTTTCTAAATGATGAGGCGATAAAGGTCATCTCTTTCAAATGCAATTATATGCAATTGCAAGGCATGGTCGTCAATGTCATTCAAAAATTTGACGAATCGTTTTTTTTTAAGATTTTAATCAATTTGATAAAAAGCTTTTTACGGTAGAACATTTGTTACTGTGTCAAAGACATTTTTTGCTGCTTTTAAACCCTGTTCGTTTCCCAATTTCTTTCTGAACTTAAAAATTGACATCATCGTAAATTGAAGTATTTAATGTATTTTCAGATAAATAAGATATTCGAAAAATTTAACGTCCCTGCCTTTCTACATGTGATTATCATACAGGCATGGCATGATCTCATCCATACATTCATAAACTTGACAAACTCATGAATGACAAACAAACAATAAAACTTTGTTGTTCAGAAATTTAATATTGCAAAGAAACTAATATCTGAAGATATATTCATACAAGCAACTTTTTCAGTCCAACATAAGATTAATTGCGCGACAGAGAAATTATCAACAGAAAATTTGATTAATGTGGTGTGATGGGTGACAGTCGAAATTTTTGTTTGTAAATCAAACTACATTAAATCTTATATCGAATGAATAAGTAAAACAAAATTTAATTACGTTTGTAAGGTCAATGCTAACATCCGCGGAAAAAACATCACAAAGTACGAATTTGGCAATATGTGAGGCAACGGATTAAAGATAACACCGTCCGTTAGAGAGATAATGGAGAGAAACAGACACAAAAATAAGAAATAAAAATAACACCAATGTAAATATTTCTGTACGTTTTATTTGATTAAAGACTTAATTGAAAAACACCAAGCACAATTTTTTTACAATGTATAGTAAATAAAATTGAGACCAAATACTTTTTCATACAATAATAAACAGAAAACAAAAAATATTTGGCGAGCACAACCCCATATTAAAAAATGATGGAATTGATTGAAAGCAAGGAAGTCTGAATTAAAAGTTTGGACAAAAAACAAATGAGAAATCGACGATTTTTCGACGGTTAAAAACAAATCACACTGCAAAAAA
This sequence comes from Serrognathus titanus, assembly GCA_039766575.1. NCBI lineage: Eukaryota > Metazoa > Arthropoda > Insecta > Coleoptera > Lucanidae > Serrognathus > Serrognathus titanus. Next base: position 13,827,279 of record CM077911.1, on the reverse strand, counting down.
CATCAAAACCAAAACATAAAACAAATAAAAGGAAAAAATAATTCAATAAAATAAACAAGAAAGAACTGAAACACAAACAACATCTTCTAGAGGAGTGCGTGAAAATCAAAAGGCTAGCATAATGAAATGGAAAAGATTTTACCATGAATGGATGAAAGAAGACACAGCAAAATATGAAGAAATCATTTAACAAAAGAAGAAACAAGAAAAAAGTAAAATCAAAAAACATAGAAAGATAAAAGGAAATAAACGAAAAGCAAAAGAAAGCCATTCATTTTTTAAGAAGAATGCCAGAAAGTCAAAAGGCCAAAAGGAAATTGTCAATAGAATATGGAAAATTAATCCAATTAGAAAGTGACGACATTAGAAACAAAGTATGTATAGATCAAGAAAAGAAAAGAAACAAAAACAATATGGAAATTTAAAAAGATGAATAGCAAATAAAAGAAAGTCGACGATCTTCTATAAATATCAATTTAATATGAAAATAATTAATCCCAGAAAAAATCAAAAATTAAACAGATAAAGAAACAAATACAAAAATTGATAACGTTCCTCACACATTCATATCTGTAAGGACCCTTTAGTTTAATTTATTTCCTCCAGAAGACCTAATACATGTATAGGATCGTCAATGCATAAGATACAAAAGATCATCCTCAGGTACAAAAAAAAATTAAAATTAAGGTAGATTCTTGTCCGGTGAATTTGTGTAATGAATTATCTCATTGAAAATGGCACTAACGCTCAACGTTTCACTATCGCTTGATAGCTATCAAACGTTGAGCGTTAGTGCCATTTTCAGTCTCCGTTTGAGATAATTTATTACAAAAAATGTAGAGTATAAAATATTTAGCACTAGAATTAGTAGAAGTTGTCCACGTCCGGTTGCCAAATATTCAAATTGAATATACAGCTGTACAAAATTCAAAAAATTCATTTAAGTTATGAAATGGATGGAAAAACTTTAAGAGACCACTTAAATCTATTAAGTGCATTTTGACCCTTTGATATTCTGAGGTAATTTATTGAACATTTTTAAGTCAGTGAAGGTCGCAGAACTTTTGGCGATATCTGTACGTGGGAGAGGTAAATGGAAGTTTTGATTATATCTGGTGTTGTGATCGTATAGAGAATTATTTATGGTAAATTTTGCTTTGGTTTGGTAGATAAACGAGCAAATTTTCCTACGTATAAACACAAGTAAGCATTTAGAATTTCTAGTTCTTTAAATAAATTGCGGCACGATTCCAGAATTCCAGCAATTAGCCTCACTATCCTTTTTTGTACAATTTGCAGCTAGGGAGGCTCCTTATAGGATAATTCCATAAGATATTCTAAATTAATACAGGGCATGATAAACTATAGACAGTAGTTGCTTCAAGAGAATTTTTTTAGGAATCTTACCTGAAAGCAGACCACATTCAAAAGAGATTGTAATTTTGAATAGTGGACATTCCAATGTAGGTTTTCTTCAAAATTTATTCCAAGAAAACTTTTGTCTTTAGTATTACTTATTATTAATATTTATATTCAAGCGTAATAAAAAACGATTTTGTGAAACTGAAAATAACATGTTTTGAAGATTTTTAAATAAAGATTATTAGGGGAAAACCAAGAGGTTAATTTGTGCAGTAAGGAGTTAAATGCATTTCCAAGAGGTTTTCTGAAATAAGAACCGAAGTATCATCGGCATAAAATGTTTAATCATATCCGGAAAGATAGTTTGGGAGATCGTTAATGAATAGCAAAAAAAGAATTGGGCCGAAAATGGAGCCCTGAGGAACACCTGTTTCAATAGAAGCTAAATTCTTATTTTTTTTCTCAGCATGATACATAAGTTCCTTAGATAATATTAAGTTACAAGTAGGGAATCCAATTTTCGGGATCGGACATCCTGGGATTCTGAGATAAATCCTGGGATTCAGTATTCTTCCGAAGAGTTTATTTCTTTTATTCTTTCTTCTGGATGTAAAAGTCTTTTACGGTCTGTAAACAAAAAACAGTCATAGTAGTTGTCATGTAAACATAAACTTTTTTTCAGTTTTCGAAAAAAATATTTTTGAAACATAATTAAACGAGCACGAGATTATTTCGGTTTTTTTTCGGTATATCGGGAGTTCGAAATGATATCCCGGAAGATCCGATTCCGGGATCCCGGAATTAGATTCCCTAGCTACAAGTTTACAGATCTTAGAGTCCAAACCATTTTTGGTATGGAATGTACTCTATGGGATATACCTATAAATTGTGCTCTAAATCATGTAGGACGCCCGATAACACCGGATAATATTGTTGAGCTTGAGCGAGACGAAAACTGAACAGCGATTTCCAAAATGGCCGAAGATACCTTGAAGTCCAAGGAGATAGAAGATAGATAACTGAAACGTACCAAATCCAGAGATTCGAGCGCTATTGCGGTGGAATACCACAGTAAATTAGAGATCAAAGAAGAATGCAGTTTAGTTGGTAGGCGTGTCGGCGATCGGCAGGGTTAAGTCACCGAGAACTCGATGGCCTTGCCTGGATCGACACAACCCTTAGCATTGCACCACAGCCTTAGGGGTCTTTGGAAGGTTCTGAAAATCTCTGTATAAAAAAAGGTTCCGCAGTCAAAGCTTCCTCAGCAACATCAAACTATTCTTCTAGTTTTAATTCTTTCTCTTTTTTAGAAGCAAACATTTTGTCTTTACTTTTTGCCGTCTGCCTTTTTTATTTTCTTGTCATTCTTCTTATTTACTTCTCGTTGCTTGTATCTTTACCTGATTTGATTGGAATTTCTTGTGGTCTATTTCGAGTACCTTTCCTTATAGTTTCACCTCGCCAAGAACAGTTTTAAATTGGTATAGAGTGGACCAGCTGGTGACGTTTCCGTTCAGTTTTCTGATTTCAGCAATCCAATGGTGTGCATGGAACGTTGAGGTCTAGCAGAGAAGTCAGCACGCTCCTCAATGAAAAACGTGCTGATGTAAAATGTTCAGTTCTTGAAATTCCGCGTAATATCGATAACGGAAGAATTTCAGTCTCAAAAACGCCGTTCCACTCTTAACTCGGATTGTCTGAAAGGCATGTTCTCTTTTAGCTAATTATTGGAGGTTTCGGTTTGAATTACTGTTCCATTTCTTGTTCCAAAGACAAAAACGAATCATATATTAAAAAAAAAAACAAAGTTTCCTCCAACGATCTCGTTAATTACTTATTTTGGAGAAAGCAATCAAAGCACGACGAAACGTCGATATTTCCAACATTTTCAAAGCTGTCTCGTTTAACTGAAAAAAAAGCTCAAACCAAACGTGTCTACTTCTGTAACTTGACGAAAAACAAATAAAAACTTTGTTACTTTCTTTCACCAACCCGATACTTTAACCTTTAAAATCTATTCAATTTTTTACATACATTTTTAATACAAATCATACATTTACATGCGTAACATACAAAAGTAAGTAAAACCTGAAATATTTCCAGAGGCAGACGCTTTATTCACTTACAAAGTGAACTAACAAGCTTTGAGATTACATATAAGCCATATGGAGCGGCATCGTTTAAATCCAGTGACTACTGCACTTAATTATTAATAACATCCAGCAAATTGAGAATGATTAATTCAAGTCAGTAATATTTGATTCAGCCATTCGAAATCCAATCGTAACAATGGACTACAAAATTCTGGACGTCTACTTCGACGTGAACGTCTTCATTTTAAAAACCGCAGGAATTTGGGTGCCAGATCAATCCGAAACCCTCTCCAGAAAGCTAGGGCACTACGTCTATAACTTCGTAATGCTCTTTTATTGCCTCTGCATCTACCAGCCAACAGAAACTGCGGTTTTATTGTACAGCCTGGACCTCATGGTGTTGGTTCGCAGCTTACGGGATCAATTCAACCATTTTATTTGCATGTACAAGATATTCCGCTGGTTCACCAAGCGCAAGGAAATTCTGGAGATCATGCGGATTTTACAAAGCAAAGAATTCATTTACGAGGAGATCGACGGGTTTTCGCCAAGGAAAATCATCGAGGGTCAAAAGAGGAAGGCGGATAAGTGGATGAAGTTGTTCCTGTACGGGGTGAATTGTATTTGTCTCTGTATGTGCGCGTCTGTGTTTTTCGTGCTAATTTTTCAGCACGAGGACTACTACGTAAAAGACGTTGAGACCAACCAAACGGTATACAATCAAAAACTACCTGTCAATATACTAACGCCATTTATGAGGAAGACGAGGTTGAGTTTCGCTTTGCATTTCATCTTCGAGGTTTTGCCGCTCGATATATACGGTTGGATGATCATAGGTTGGGCTTTTTAGGGCAAAATTGTCGTTCTCGTAATACGCAGGGATTTTTAGGATTAGACACTTTATTTACTAGCATGATGAGTTGCATCAGTGCAAACCTATACATTCTACAGGGGGCGTTCGAAACAATCCGCGCACGTTGTTTGCGTCGCCTCAATTTATCACCAGGGGAAGCTCTACATGAACCAAAAGCCGTGGAGATTGAGATGTTGAAAGAAATGAACAAGTGCATTCGTCACCTCCAAACATTGATTAGGTCTGATGTGACTTTAAGATTTCAGTGACTTAAATTTAAAACAAGAGCATAATTTTTAGGGCTTCTGAACGACTGGAAAAGGTATACAACATCCAAACCTGCGGGCAAGTTTTGGTTTCGATGTTCGAAATGTGTTTCTGCCTCTACCTGTTATCTTACGTCGGTATTTTTTTTATCGCGCCCCAACTTGCGTGAAGACCTCTCGTTTTTAGGCCTTCAATGAGAGCTTCGGCGTGGAACTTATGTATTTATTCTCAACTGCATTTGAGCTGCTTTTATACTGTTGGTTCGGAAACGAGGTCACTGAGGCTGTAAGTGGGGCATTTCCTCGTGGTTCGTATAACGTTCCCTTGTTTTTTAGAGCGCTGCTATACCTGAAGCTCTGTTTAAATCTGATTGGTTGTCGGCTGAGGCGAAATTCAAGAAAAATATGCTCATCACCATGACGAGGATGAGGAAACCTATACACCTGACGATTGCGAAATTTACACCTTTGGCATTCACTACTTTTCTGACGGTAATACGAATGTCACTTGCGAGTGGAATAGCCTCTGCGCGCATTTCTCCACAGATTTTTCTAAGGTCGTTGTAAATGTGTAGGTTTGGTTGCATAAGTAACTGACGTGCAGGCGAAAGTGTGAAATTCAAAATAGGAAATAGGTAACACTTTATAAACAATAGACGAGAAACAGGTAGCAGTTTTTAAAGAGCAGGTAAGGAATTGTTAGCCGTTTTTACCTGTTATCAGCTACCTGGTTTGAATTTTGTGCGCACTGTCCCACACTGTGAAACGAAACTGCTTAAAAGTTGTCAATAACTGCCATAATATTACTAAAAAATGATGATCAAAGAACTTGGCAATAGAACTAATGTGAATAACCAAATTTATGTAAAAAATTCTGCAGCACCCTCGGAAAACAAAAGACGATCATCGATTCTCATTCAAAAAAAAAAAAACAAAAACAAATGAAAAATCGTCGTTTTCCAGCGAACCTTTTCAAAATAAAATCAACTGCTTAGCGCCAAGGTACTTGAAGGACGCTCGACAATTCTGTACAAGTAGTTGTGTGAGTGTTGCTCGACAATTCTGCACAAGCGGTGGTGTTGATCCTTCATTGGTCTTTATTTATGCATGCATGATTCATCGATGAACAGAGTTGTATCCCATTAATCAAGAGGCAGTCCTTTTTGTTTGCTTTGGAGGTTGCGTTTTTCTTTGTTCATAATTCTTTAAGGAATGGCCTTGATTTTGTTTATTTTGACAGTTGTCATCGTTACACTGTTATGTACATGTCAACGTGACGTTTCTTGATGTCTGTCATCTTGACGTTTGTTGTCATCTGTCATTGTATCATCGCTAAGCAATCTGCGAGCCTCCATAAAATCAAACTTTCATTTCTTTTTTGTATTTCATATTTTTTTTTGTTTCTTTTGTAAGCAAAAAATCAGCGGGAAGACTTTAAAAATCAAGTAAATTAAGCTTTCATTTGTTTCTTTGTCTTTCATCATTATTATTACATTTTGTAAGCAGAATAACAGCAATAAAATAACAAATGAAAATCGACGACTTGCGGCGTGAATCTTTCGAAAATCTACTCAAGTTGTTTTTATTTCATTATATTTTGTTTGTCTGTTTGCTTTGCCGCATTCATATTTTTCGTTACATTTAACATTTCGTGCTGTCTCTTCTTTTTTCTTTCTGTTGGCGATTTGATTTCTTACACTCCGCTGCAAAAACGTTGATCTTTTGTTTTTTCTTTAGTTTCTTTTGTTCACTTTGTATTTCGACGTTACTTCAGTTCGTTTTGATATCTTCTTTTGATTTCTGATCGGTCTTGATCTTTGAATGATCCACTTTCTATTTGTTGGTTTAAAAATATCAGCAGATGGAAATACTAAGAAAAATATAAACACAATTGCGCGACACCTATCGGTGAAAACATTTCGTTGGGAAGCTATGCGCGGGATGGAAACACTTCGCATTTGAATATTACGGGCGATGCCTTTTTACCCCTCTTAGAGATGCCGAACAAATTTGCATACTGTGAACTCAAAGAAAAGTTTCTTATGATACCATTTACAAAGGCTAATGTAAATAGTATATTTATATATTTTGCAAAATAAATGTTAAATTAGCAAATTATGAGATAGAGAAGAAAATTATCTCTACGAGTCCTTGCGAAATTGATAATCTTGAAAGTATAGAATTCTTTAATCTATTTACTTTGCCGTTGGCCGTAACAATATTAACAAATTATATTTGAAAGAAAGGCAAAGATTTTTCAAAGTCATACACAATTAATACTGAGTAAATTAAAACTGGACTATAAAAAATCCTTGCCGACAAGAAATTACTTGGTGGACAATATACAGGGTGTTAGGTAATTGATTGGACACCTGCAAACCACGTATGGAGAACACTCTGTACAGTAAAAAAGCCTTTATATTCGAGGGTGTTCCGGCTTTCGTTTTCCCGGAAAAAATTCAAACAAAAATCGATAAAAATTGTTTCGAAACCACTGATTGTCTTATCTACTGTTACACCCATGTGGCGAACGCCATCCGGGCGGGCGATCCCCTTGCCATAAACTCCCAGATGGTTTATTATTTTATGACAAGCAAATAACGCACGTTCAGTGTCTTAACATATTTCGGAGTGTGCAGGTCGGGGACAAAATGAATGCATTCACAAATTACGAACTTGTTGATATTATTCTGACGTATGGCGAATGTAGGTGCAATGCACGTGCTGCAGAGCGTAGATATCGCCGGCGCTCTTTTTCCGTGTGCGGGCAGTTTTACAGCGTCGTGTTGATGCATGCATTCGAGCTGACGGCATGAATTTCGAACATCTTCTTTAATCGGCGCTGGCTCCGTAAGTACTATCAGCGGTTCTCAATAGTTCGCTCTTTTTGCATTTTTTCAAAATGTACCGAAAATCCGGCATGTTTGAGTACTTTCTGATCCCATAGGACACCCTTCATTTACAGTTTTAATTTGTCCAAGCAATAACCTAACACCCTGTATAGTTTTGCCACGATTTTTATTATATTGCCCCGCCGTGCACCCCTTCTCTTCGATGATCGTTAATCTTGTACGCCAGTTAATTAGACAACCACATCTACACGTTTAGAACGTCCCTATGAAACTGTGTGGCTCAGAACATGCATGGCTATTCTACTCTTGCAATGTCATTTGTGGTGTTTTGAAATATCTTTTTAGATCGCTAGAGTTGCTTATTCTTTTTTTACTGTGCTGAGAAGTGGAGTAATAGAATAAACGAGTACGCGAGGTGTTGGATTTAAAAGAAAAATATTAGAGACGCAGCAAACGTAGATAAGAAGAATTTACGGCGTAAAATCTAGATACCTATGCTTTACGAACATAAAAAAATTGAAAATACAGCACAGAAATCAATAAACATTACTAGATTGTTTAAATGATGCACATGCTTCGTTAATGTCCAGTGAAGCTTTCGGTTTCGCCCTCGTATTAGCGAAATTTAGTCTTCTTTGTAGCAAGTGCGTACATTTACGTTGACTTGGTTGCCTGCATTCCATCAAATTCGTGGAGGGCGCCATTACAAATAGAAATCTCTAAATTTTTTTTTTTTTTTGATAATTATATCTGCATTGTAGTTTTCGCTGCGCTCAAATAAAATTCACTTGAAACTGAGATCGTTTATTATTTATCACATTTACTTACCGTTATTAATAACGAAAGAAGATTTCTAATCATAAAAATGATAAGACTCGCTATCTCTAGATTTAAGAATAAAGCAACTGGCGGCAGCTCACTTGTTGCTAAGTAGGTTATTTGCGAATTCGAGGTAATTTGAGTTAACGAGATGAATAACAGCAGCACAGAAATTTTGACCATCACTGGGAATCCTCAGGTAAAATCGCTTTAGAAATAAGTAATAAAGAATAATTGCGCTGAATAATGCGTTTCAGATAGGAAACTCAGATCTAAGATTACGAAGAAAGCAGAAGCACATCGTCGTTCCATGGGACAGACAAAGATCCTTCACGTTAATGGGGTGTTTGGTTTGTCTAATCGTTTGGGCCTGCATTTTCTTTCCTTTACTTGAATAACATAATTGAGAAAATGTGCACACGAGAAACAAGGCGCTCAGTTTTTAATGCAATCAAATAATGATGAGATTATTATTTTTAAGAAATAAGAACGTTAAAGTCATCACTAGATAATGAAAGTGTGTATTTTTAACTATCGCAGATTTATTCACAGTCCCTCTTCCATATGACAGTCAAATTTGAAATTTAAGAGCCTTTTTTTGTTGTTTACATATACAGGATGTGATCACCGTGACTTTCGCCGAAATTAATTTAATTTTTTTAAGTCACAATAAAGATCGTGTTGTTGCTACTGGTGGGTCTAATAATATGCCACTGCGTTAACAACTTGAGTAAATAAATTGCCCTCGTTAAACATCGTAAGTAGGGCAATCAATTTAACTTTGATTCATACTTGTATGTGGTGCTTTGGGATATTTTTGTGGCTGTGTGAAGATGAAGAATGATCGATAAGTGATCATCATTCGAAAATCGTATAAAAATTTTTGAAAACACTGATCTTTTAGTAGATGAATCTGTACTTCGGCTTTGTCAACCGAAAACATAAAGAAATAATTAAAAAATTCCCACTAACGACCTAGAGATGGCGTTTTATATCGATCACATACTTAGATGACTTAGATGTACTCAGTATTCAGGTTACTTAAATTGTTTCTCTATAAATTATATGAAATACATACAAGAAATTATCAAAGATAAATATCAAATACTTCCGTTATGAGACAAGAGATGGCGTTGAGTATCTATATTATTTTATTACGTTGAAAATTGAACTTGGCGACTTTCTAACAAACATGAAAACAAATTACGCTGTCGCGTGTGAAACTAAAACAAAAAGTTATTTTACGAAACTTGATAATATGGCAAGAAACTTTTGTTTTTGTCAGAGTTTCTTAAAGAGAAACACGAACTACTTCCATTATTAGACAAGAGATGTCGTTGAGCATCTACCCTACGAATCTCTTTGAATTTGTAACTCAATTTTAATGTGTTCTATATCCATCGGCAGATAAATGAAGTTGGTGAAAGTAGACTTAAAACGGACAACGTGAGTCAAGAAACATTCCTTATTGACCAAAAGAGGGCATTCCTTATCTATATGAAACAATCTGCATCCTTGTAAATCTTTGATCCTTTGTGTGAAGCTTTTACTACAACTTTTGTAAGTAGAAGGCTACACTTTCTTGCCTGGAAAATAATTTTGAGTGAATTAGAATTGTTGTGCCTACATACACAAGTCAGCAGATAAAAATGAAGTTAGAATTTAATTGTATTTTAGCTTAGTGAGAAGAAAAATGTCCGAAAACTTCTGTTACTAGTATAATGAGGGTGCTATAAATTTAGTATTTTAGGCGACTCGTATGACATTAAAAATGTAGATGATGTTTCTAAAATCGTTTATGAAGATACAACAAGAAAAGTTTAAAACTAAATGTAACGTAAGCCAGTTGGCTTGGAACAAAAAATAATCGTCGAATACAACATGCACACTTCTGTGCAATAGAATTAATCACACAGGCCCGTATTCTTATTTTGTGATTAATAACGTTTTTATGTTCCATGGCAACGCTTGTCCTTCGGTCTCTTACAAATTAAATTGACGTAATTTACTATTTCTGTGGCCTAGTTACTCCCTTTATTATTAAAATAACTGCAGTTAATGTTTGAAAATTGAAAAAGCTCGCGAAAGTAAAATCTACGATGTGAACAAAAAATAAGAAACATCGATGGCAGAAGCGTTAATTTAAATTTTGCAAAAAAAGTGTCAAATAAAAATTAAAATGCTAATTACTGGTCGTCTTGGAAAAAAGGATATTTTTATTCCTCGTAATACGTTTAGGCCCGCGTGGCCGAAACGCGGGTAAAGGGTATGTTACCTTTTTCTGCAGCGATACCTGAATGTTACTCGTGTATTCTTCAATTCACAAAAGAATGTATGCACGTCATCAATTTATTGTTAAAGTTTAGACTATATTTAGAGTTATGTTAGTCTAATACATTTAGAAAATAAGCAACGTGAGTCGAAACTTTGATAATAAGGATATATAAGGATAATATATTAATGACGTGCATGTATTCTTAAGTGAATTAAAGAATATTTTGCCTATAACATTTACCAGCATACTGGCTCTAGCATACAGTTCTTAGAATTAAAATACTAGAATAGATTCTAGGGTGTCGCTTTGGTCAACTTTTAAGGACATTACTTCATTATTATTTTTAAATTTCGTTTTTGAACTGATTGCAGATATTTTAAAACACTATACTACGCTGTGATCAAGCAACAATACCATATGTAATAACACTGTTATACAGTGTATATGCAATAGATCTTTGATAATTCCTTAGTTTGCATAAACTATATAAAAATAAAGAAGACATTTGGTTTTTTTTATAATGTACTGTACGTACATGTTTATTCTACTTTAGATTCTAATAAAAAAAATGACACATAGATGTTTTACATCGTCTACTCTTTTTATGGTTTTATTATCTGTTCTCATGCTAGTAGGAACATTATCACAGTAAATGCCGAAAGTAATTAAATTGGTTTAAAGATAACCACACGTTAGTTATTCCTAAATATTTTGTGTTTTGATCCACGTTTTCAGTAATGATGATGATAACGCACGCAGTCTTCGAGTGGTTTAAGCCAAGTTTATAATTTCTGGACCATTCTTGAATCTGTAGTAGTAGTTGCCGTATACGTTGTCTTAAATACACGAAGTCATGCGTCTATATTAGAACATTAGTATCGTCAACATAATTTACAATTTTTAAGTTAAAATTGGAAATGGTAACGAATAAGTCATTTAAAGCAACGGCCCAAGCACACTACCTCGCGTTACCCCTGCAATTAGGTTGGCGTTCACTGAGTAGTATTTTATTCCATTCCCCGTTACGTAAGCTCCTTGACGCCGCCGATTTGTAGGATAAGTCTAGAACCATTCTAAAGCTCTCGCCCTGAAGACGTAACATTGTAATTTATTCAGAAGCAGAAAGTAATCTACAGAGTCAAACGCTTTTTACAAATCTAAACATAACTCACGAGGGATATCACCTATTTCTAAAGTATGAGTCGATCAATCCGTGCTGGGAATGATTTATTACATTGCAGGACTTTTATACATTAAGCTCTCAAGGATGTTTGCAAAAGTGCCGATTATACCTACTTATAGGTCTATAATTTTCAAAGTTATAGTAACCGCCAATTTTTTTTTCTATGGGATATACTTCTACTATCTTAAGTTATCAGGAAAGATCCTACTTAAAAAAGACGAATTAATAAGGTAACATAAAGGTTTTATAAGTTTAATAAAGTACTCTTGATAACTTTAACTGGAACCTCATCGTATCCCGACGTTAATTTTTTTATTATTATTTTTTAAAGTGGTAATCGAGATCCCCATGATGAGTCTTCAATTAATTGTAACCCTGTATAACATATTTTGTTCTTGTTTCCGTTAGGAGAACTTACCCCAAAAATTTGTACAAATATTTCGGAATCATCCTGTATAGTGGGTTTATCATTCGAAATTAAATATCTACATCTAATTGGTTTTGGAATTTGACTATGTATACTTTTTTATGTGTCCCTCTGTTCTCTTGAATCAGCCCAAAACTGTCAATAGTATCAATTAAATGTCAATTTCTGACATAAAATATTACAAAATAATGTTCATCTAGTTAACTTCTTTGTGCTACTTTGCTCTTCTTGAACTAGCTAGCTCTGTCGATAGACTATCATAGTCGTAATGAATGGTTTTTCTCAGAAATCATCTTTTTTGCTTAATCAGAAACCTAAGAAAAGCTTTGAAAAGAGGTTAGATGATGAGTTGGCTTTATCCTTTCCTCAATCGAGTTGTCTTCGTTGCCTATTTTATCTTTCAACTGTTTTTGAAGTTACTTTTAAGGTTACATGGAAAAGGTATATCGTCTCTTTTTTATTTTAATCGCTATTTTAGTTAAATATTACTTTAATCATAAGATGAGAATACGGACCACTGAAATATTATAATTTAACTTATAATTTGTCATAACAAAATAGAAGGCAGAGTCAACGGAGACCTTAAAAGTCCCCCAAAAATAGTACCTAACGCAACCTTGCCTTATTTTTTGAGTTGTGTAAACTATAAAATAACCACTGTGCTTAATTTTATTGCACCGAAGTGTACCTGACATAAAAGCGATGAAAATTGTTTTTATAAACTTTTTTCGCGCCTGTAGTAGTCCCGAGCTTTCGAGAGCTTGTTGTGGAGACATGTTTTGGTTAGCTACTCGTTGTTTATATTGCTTGCTACGGCTGCGACCTACTTGCTGAATGTTTTCTCTCTTTGGCATTTGCTTTGCAAACTGGTATGAAAATTCTACCTCTCACGTAGAGTCGTCTGAGCGAACGTTAGATTCGTTTCTTGGAACCCAACCGTCTCCGCTTTCCACAACAATAAAGTAAACTTCTTCACTTCTTCTAGTGTACTTTTTTCAGTTAAAAACGCATTAAATCCTTTTTTCATCCTGCTTTTTCTTGATTGCACTATAGTTTCCTTTTTTCTTCCTGTTTTTTCCTGATTGCACTACAGTTTCCTATTTTATCTTAATTAAATTTTTATCTAAACGTTTTGAGCGAATAATATTATTAATGGAATCCAAAAATAGTAAAATATTTCGTTGCTGGTTCTTCTTATATGTCCTTCTTCGGTTTTCCTTACTCCCATTAACGTTTTGAGTATTTTCCTTTCCTTTTCCTATCTCATTAGTTTTCATTCTTCTTTCTTTTGTGCTTCGATTTAACACCCACGACTCACTCTGACTTATTGATAGCTGACCTCTTCATAGCTATTTAGCTCTAATTAAGTAATTTATGACGACATACTTAATATACTAAATAAATGGATAATATCTTCATATCATTGCTTCCAGATAAACGAATGCTGTTACTTCTTCGAACTTCTAACTGCAATTCCCTCTACTCTGTTCTTGCCTTATGTTTCTTTTTGTCTATTTTCATTAATTTACTTTTCTTCTAATTTATCTGCAACCCTAATTTATATGTCTTATCTGTCATTCCCTTGTTCCTTTCAAACTTTTTACGTTATTTGCTACTATGGTTGGTTGCTCTTATACATTATATGTCCTCTATTCAGTTGACTATTTCTGACTATTTCTGAAAGCGAAACTTCAAAAAATTTATAACATTTTTAACTGACATGGTAATTAAATCAAGAAGGTTGCAGTGACTGGGTACATAGAAAGGGCAGAAGATGAAAGAGCGCCCAAAAAAGTAACTTGGAAAATTCCAGAGTACAAGAAAAAGAAAGGTAGACTGAGGAAAAGGTAGAGCTCTATTAGAAGACAATAAAGAAAAAGCTACAACCAAGTGGAAAAGCAAAGCTAAAAATAGAAAATTGTGGAATCGAATAAGTATGTTTTGGCCCTGAAAGCTACAAAGCTACATATTTGCATATAACAAGAGATTCAGGCTGAATTAACCAATCCTAGTTTAAATAGACATAGGATTTCCTTCCGTTTAAATCGACATTAACTTTAAACCATGTTGGTGCAACAGGACATTAATGTTCACGAAAAATTGTGAGTAATCAATTATAATATCAGCTGGGGCAGAATGTGAATAAAAAAATATTTACGTTAAACGAATTTCAGGTTCAATCAGAAAGGTGAGAAACCACCTTCAATTTCTCACTGTATTTTTCCACCTCCATATTTGGAAGTAAACTCTGAGGTAATTTTTTTTTTTAATTGGCTAACAAGCTCGATTCGATTGTGCATACTCTAAGTAAGTAATACGCCTGCCTTCCTTAATAACATATCACAGGCATCAAAAACGTCACGGTGATGAATAAATACAAATTCGATTACCGTTATCAATGATAATGAACAGAACAGGACTCAGAGCAATAGGTTCATTATGCGTTCGAGCAATAATAATAATAATAATAGATAAATATATTTCCCAACGTATCACTCAGTGTAATTAAAATTAATTACGCGCGCCATTCACCGAAGTCGCAAGTAATTTTACAAACAATGCCGGGGTATCTTGCTTGCACTACAGGAGGAAAGAGCACCAAGTCTGGCGCCCAAGACAACTACTTTAATTTCATAGTGAATGCTCCGTGAGGCTATTTCAGTCTTCGTTTCACGAGCTGTTAAGTGCAACTTATAAATTCTGTGAATACGTGCCGGTATACGTTTCGGCGGATTTAGAAGATGCGCGTTGTTTTGGGAGCACTCGTCCTGCTTGTGGCTGATTTTTCTGGTGAGTTTACGGCCAAATCTACTCATTCGAAGCGAATAGTTTGCAAAATTATGAATTTACCTGCCAAAATTAAAAATATCCCACGTTACTAAACAAACAATAGGAATCAGGATGATATGACGGAATAAAAAGTCTTTACGAAACGCAACTTAAGTGGCGTGCAATTTTGAGTTGCGCAACAAAAGTGGCATCTTGTGACATGAAAGTTGCGCATGATGTCCAATTTTTTGAGTTGAGCAACTCATAAAATGGCTTAGTAATACAATGGTATGTTTACACGTAACACGTTTAGTACCTAGTAATATAAGCAACTTTCTCGTTCACATTTCAATCAGTCGTTGCTTCGCAGGCAAATAGTAATTTTAAGCAAACATGTAGCTTTATAGCTTTTTATTACGAACCTTTCTTTCATCTTATTTTCGAAAGAGTTAAAGATAAAGAGGCAACTTACGTAGCGAGCAACTCAGAAAATTGCACGTGCCACTCAGCTACGTTGTGTAAACTGAAGAAACTCAAGAAAATGGCTTGTGTCATTTAATTTTACACCACATTTGAATTGCATGTCACATTTCAAGTTGCTTCGTGTAAAGAATCAAAATATAAACTTGCACTATCCAAAAGAAATTCAAACTTGTTTGATTTTGTGTTGCATGCCACCTTTGTTGCGCGTCACATTTTAATAATTTTTGAGCAGTTTGACAATAGAGTTTGACGTAAAAAAATGAAATATTAAAAATATGGCCGAGACCAAGAAACCAAAATCAATCCCAAGAAGTTTTTTTCTTTTTTAAATACTTTCATTAATCACTTGTGTTGTTTTTTTCTTGTTCTGATGAATATGGTTTCTGACTCTCGTCCCAACTGATCTCGACTAGTATTTCTTTAATTAATTAATCTCGTCTTTCTCCAATTCACTAGTGTGTAGAGTTAATTTAAAAACTTTTATACCAAGTGAAAAGTGTAACTTACCGTACCAGACGGTTACAAAAAGTAACAGCTTTTAAAATCTGTATGAAGTAATACATTTTGAGGAAAAGAGACCGATTCAGATGGCAACGGATGCGACAGAAAGGAATTACGGTTGTGAAACGTCGTGAAATGGGAATATATTTTTGAGACACCCTGTTTATGAAAATGTATGGAGTGAGTCTTTGAAAAGTAATCTAATTCTACCTCGAGAATACAAAATTATACAAACCAATTTTTTTTGAGTTAACAAGAGGAAGCAATGTCCTATACAATATAACAACATTTTCCTAAAAAAACCAAATTAAAATTAACAAGTTTCAACCAATAATATTATTTTAATGTAGATACGTATTACGACACATAAGCCGTCATCGTCAGTACACAATACACCGGCGAATATTCTCCTCACCAAATCTTCAGCTCCTAAAGAAATATTAATTTTATTATTAAAGACAATAGCAAGGTTTCGATAAAAAATCCTTGTGGTATCCTGTAAGAATTTTTTGAAATATTAAACATTAAATATTGTGTCCTCAAAACCCCTAGGACGAAGGGAGAGGGGAGATTTAGGATATTTTGGAATTAACTTGAAAATATTTTATTTTTAATTAAAAAAATTACTTATTTAATTTCTTAATTAAAAATAGTGGGTCTCTAGAAAAGCAGAGAAATACCAAAATAAGAAAATGCAAATGACAAATATTTTAATTTAACTTGAAGGCTTCCGCGGCCGTCGTCCATTGTTGAATTCTTGGCTTCCGGTTGGAACCGCGTGTCTCGGATTTCTCTACTGCCGACGTTTCGTTCTTCGTTGCAGAAGAACTTCCTCAGGGCTGCTGCTGGTGGTGATGCTGCTGCTGTTGGTCTTGTTGCTGCTTCGCGTTAGTCGTTGAGACAGTCTCAACGACTAACGCGAAGCAGCAACAAGACCAACAGCAGCAGCATCACCACCAGCAGCAGCCCTGAGGAAGTTCTTCTGCAACGAAGAACGAAACGTCGGCAGTAGAGAAATCCAAGACACGCGGTTCCAACCGGAAGCCAAGAATTCAACGACAAATATTTTATTTAAATATTGTTACAAACAACTCAGAAAATCAAATTTAATTTATTACTAGTATGTTTATTTTAATTAATAAATTTTCTTGTCTGTTGATAATTAAAAAATTGCATTGATTAAATGGCACACAGCTTTTAAAGTCGTTTTAAATATCGACGTTTTTCTATACGTTAAAAGCTTCTTCGGCATAAACAAGATATGATTGATTGATCAACATTTGATATTGTCTAATTCAATCTAGTCTATATCTTCTTTTAGACTTTGGAATTATCTGGAAAATGACTTCTGCGAGCTAGGAAACGGCATTTGATAATTTTTTATCTCAGCAAACCCATTTGTTTATATTTAGATTCAGTTATATTTGGGTTTCATTGCAATGCTGTTGTTAATGTTGACGAAGAGTATACGTGGCTGCGGCTTAAATTGCAATTCATTAAGAAATGGACAAAAAAGATATAATATTGAAAATAACATAATAGAAAATCGAAAAATAGAAATTGCTTACAGGGATTAGAGACAATTATCCAGCAAAGAGAAGGAGGGTATAAGAAAAGGAAAATTGATTTAGTTCACAATATTTAAAAGAAAAGTCGATCTAAAGAATAGAGTAAAAGAAGAAATGAAATATCAGAAAGCATGTTGAAATTAATCAAAAAAAAAATCGAGGAGGTGCTTACACTAATTAACAATTGCAAGAAGGAAACAACAGATAATCGTTCGTGAATAATTAAATGCATAAAATGAAAATTCAGGACCATAAATGGAAGAAAGAGACAAAAGGGATATAAGGTGAAAATATTTTATAAGAAAATTTAAAGAAACTCAATTGATAACCATTAGCGATGAAACGCAATTAAGGATGATAAAGAAATTCCTTTTAATTTAACTCAAGCTTTCGGAAATGTTTCTTTCCTTCGTCAGGAAATTGAAAGGTAGAATGATTGTTGATAGAATGGAAACTGAAAGGTAGAATTTCAGTGGTCAAGCAAAGAATTAATCACTTTGGGAATGCAGTGATCTATTAAGCACCTCTTCGTCTATGGATTTTCATATGACTGTTGACACCACTTCTTCCATGCTTTTCTGTTCATGCATAAACTTTTCATATCATTGACCTTTTTGTCTCTTTTACTTCCCATTCGCTTTATCCATTCTATTAATTTTTTCCTTAGTCTATGGAATTTTTACAGGGACGTATCAAACTCACATGTATTATTGCCTATTGTAACACTTGCTAGGTGATGCGAAAAGAAACATAACATTTTCTAAATAATAGATACTTTCCCTTTTATTAACTTTTCAACTTCAATTATTTTTTTAACTCGTTCTCGTTGTGTCCAAAAAAATTCAATTACTTTCTGTCGACTTTCCTGATAATTTCTTCTTGTTTTGTCATCTTTCGCCGTTTCTTTCTGTATCTCCTTTTGTTTTTTTTTTTAAGAAATTTCATTTACAAAGACTGATGGATTGTATAAAGCGCTTATTTACTTATTCTAATTATTCAACATGAAAGTAACGCCTGAGTTACCAGAAAGAATGTTTCTTGTAATTATTGAAATCATTTAAAGAAAAAAATAATAAATTCTTTACAAAGTTTAACATTTTTTTCTAATGTACTTTTATATAATATTATAATTAGTGTTTTTTTTTTTAATATTAATTTGTTCTTCAAGTTAAAATGATTAGGAAAATATTTAGCACAGACGAGCGTTGCATAAAATGACTTAACCAGTTACATACACGTACGTTAGCTGAACTAAAATTCAGTTCTTAAAAGGAATTAATTATTATTAAGTAGTTTCGCAGTGACAAATTATAATTACGTTCATGTAGCGAACGCCTACGAAATCACAGTGAAAAACTGAGCAATGCGAATTGGTTTATTAATATCATACAAACGATTCGTAAACAAAAGATTAATATGAACAATTACTGGTGTTTAATTATCTAATTAAAAACTGAAATTGATAATAACTACAAACGAGTAAATGGGGCGCAATTACATGTTTTTTTTTCTTAAAGCAAATAATTATGTGTGTCCCAGCCTTCCAGGGAAGCTTTCACCGAATAGCTTGTTGTGCAGGTTCACATCTGCACCATTTAAAATTATTTCCAACTATACCAGACGTTTGTTTATTAAGTTACACATCAAACTTATGTTTTTGTTTAACAGAATACTACACGTTTTCTACGTATTTAGGTAACATATACTCGAAGTGTGAAAAATGATTCAAATTCGCCAAATTTTGATTGAAGTTGAAAATTGAAATAAAACATTTGTACCCAAAGCTTTTAAAGATTACAAAGCTGAAAATATAGGTCGCAGCAACATGCATCACCTCCGAACACTTCTTACTCTGAATAATTGAATTCGAGACATTTTGGATCATACATTATTCATGTGAGCGAAATAATATACAATTTATAAGTTTTGCCGTGCACTGAAATAACGTAGGCGTCTCGAACACTCATATGCGGGCTCAGAAGAGAAAATGTTAACCAAAAGAATGCAAACATCTTTTCTAGTTTATTTATATTAAAAATTGAGGTTAAGATATTAGACTGTTGTAAGAGGCGCATTAGGATGTGGTAAGTAATTGAGGAGGTAATGGGAAGTCAAATATGTACTGTGTTTAAGATCGGAAAGAATTCCGCCAACGAAACTTCGCTGAAAGTACACAAAAAATTAAGTGTTTTTATGTTTAAATTTTAAAATTTTATAATTACATATAATTGTCCGGTGAAATTGTGTAATAAATTATTTTAAACGAACACTAAAAGTGGCACTAACGCTCTACGTTTCACTATCGCTTAATAGCTTCGTCTGGGCTAGAGTTGTATTACAAATAATCTTTTTAATTTTTTATTAATTGCTTTAAAATATGTATACATACACAAAAGTCAAGAAATACTTAAATTGAGGTTTTTAGTCAAAAATAACAAAAAAAAATGGATTTAAATGAATGAATGAAGTCGTGGTTCTTTTTAATAACAAAAACATTTCAATTTTAATTTAAATTTTATAATGTGAAGTAAACACTAAATCCATAAAATTAATCAATTAATTTTTGCATTGACAAAGAAATTATTTAGATTAAAAACATTTCTAGGTATTAAACAAACAATAAAAAAATTTAAAAAAACAATAATGAAGATCCGAATACATAGATCACTTTTAGTACCAGATTCTTCTTAATGACTGAAAACATTTCAATAAAAACAATTAATCGATTAATCTCTGCATTGATATAAAAATTAATGAATTAAGATCCGAATTCACAGATAATTTTTAGCAAACAACCAAAAACATTTCAATTAGTAATCAATACTAAAGTCCCTAGGTACTTAAAGTATGGCAATACACAGTTTAGGATCAACTTTTAAAAACTAACCAAAATATGGCGTCTGTATTACGTGATACAAACAGACTTGTAATTTGAGTTGAACAAACAAATATAGGGGGCTCCCTGGTTCCTTTCATGATAAAGGCCAATCAGACGAATAATAATAAAGAAGGAAGCAATACATATTTGTCTATGGTGTTTATGGTTTAAGATTTTGTGGCAGTTGCTTAAAACTCGAAGGTGTCGTGGTTTGTTCGTTTGTGGTTTGGTGACGGTTATTGGATTTTGTAACAATGCGTATAAAATGACACTTCACAATTCTGAATTCAGATTTCTCAACGGAATTGGTAAATTTGAGGTGAAACAAAAGTACGTCTAAGGGGGTTCCTTGATATTAGGTCATCTAAGGATTTTATCGAGGTCTGAAGTTTAGAAAAATGGGCATTTTTTTAAGGGAAAAGTTTGCAATTGCATTGACTGGACTGGATTTGTAAATTGATGAAAAATGATTCTCTAGAGTTCTCTGTGACTACGAAGCATTGCTTGACATACCACAGAAGCAGAATAATCGGATGAGCATGGTGAAAGGTTTTACAAGTAATCATGCCCATGGAATCCTATGTCATCTAAACAGACAAGTAAACAAATATAACTTAAAAAAAATTGTTTTATTGATTTGATTTTACAATGGTTTTCATATTGGAAGGAAAATCTTTTATGGTTGAATCCTACTTTCGAAACGCCCAAAAAAATCAAAGGCGAATGGACCTATTCTATACCTGCTTGTATTGCAGAATTTCAGGAAAAAATCCAGAAACTGTATTTCTGTACCACGAATTTGTTAATCAACTTCAGTACTATGTAGGACTATTCAGAGAAACTGGCAGTGTGGCTAGAAAACAGGTCTCAGGTAGGCCTAAAGTAAGAACTGATGAGGTAATTGAAAATGTAAAACAAATTATGACTGATGCTCCTCGCACTTGCATCCGTCACCTGTCACAACAAGTTGATCTTTCTGTCAGGATCTGCAGGACTATTGTAAGAAAGGACTTGCAAATGTTTCCTTATCGTTTGACTGCCGTGCATGAATTGCTTCCAGTAGATTTTGAACTAAGACGAAGATACTGTCAGTGGTTTTTAAACAATGTTGACTATGACGATTAGTTGAACAAAACTTTCTTTTCCAATGAGGCCCTGGTTCCATTTAACAGGATATATTAATTTCCAAAATATGAGGATCTGGAGTACACGAAACCCTCATATTTTCATTGAAGCCCCACGCCATCCACAAAAATTTGGTGTTTGGATAGGTTTAAGTCGGAGAAGATTGATAAATCCAATATTTTTTGATGACACACTAACAGCTCTTAGATATCGGAAAGTGTTTTTGCATCCATTTATTAATCAACTGCATGATGACGAGTTGCAATTTGGATATTTCCAGTAGAATGATGTAACGGCCCATGCTGCTGGAGATATTTTAAATTTCCTTCAAGAGTTTTTTGGAGACCGGATAATTAGTAGAAATATGGAAAACATTTGGCCTCCACGATCTTGCGATCTAACTCTCTTGGATTTCTTTGTTTGGCCCTACTTGAAAAATTCCATTTTTAAAACGCCCGTTAATAATTTACAGGAACTTACCCAAAGAATCATCAAAAAGTATGATGAAATAAATAAACAATTCTCCCAACATTTTGCAAAATGTTATTAATGGATGTCGCAGAAGAGTTAGAAAATGCCTCGAAGAAGACGGATGCCATTTTCAACATCTCTTGTGAAATCACGTTCAACGTACATTTTGAAATACCCGCGCATAATTAGTCAGAAATTGTCCCCATTCCCCTACTTTACGTTATCTAGGGACCTTAATCAATACTTTATATCCCACATAAGGTAGCCAAGCTTTCTGTCGAAGCATATTTGAAAGTTTTAAAAATTTGTTACAAATCGGTTTTGCTTGTAATGGATTTCCTGAGCATCCTCTGTACAGCTGTTTCGGCCCTATTTCGAGTTTCCTCGGCAGAAGTGTAGCTCGAAAACTTCATTGCAATCAAAATTTCCTTGCAATAAATGTTTAAAACTTAAAATATTAAATAAACAATAAATCCAAACAATTAATCGATTAATCTCTGCATTGCTTTTGCTCCCGTTGTAATCGTTGTCAACGACTTAACTCACGACGACAATGACAGGTCAAGTTATCTTTTCGCACATTGACTTTTAACAAGACTAATTTCTATTTTATTGAGACCGCATACCATATCATGGCAGGCGTATTTGACTGACCTTTATAAATTAATTTCATTAAAGAATAAGGCCGGCCGAACACGCGCACATAAATTCGAAGAACCACCAAAACTCAATCGTCTGCATCTCTTCAAAGCCCAAAGCAAAAAAGTTATTGATGTTATATGTATGTATGCTTTTGCCTCGCTTCGGATTTTCAAGCGTGTGAAGTGTGTGGAACGGGCCTAGCACGTTTTATGACTCGTTGATATCCGTGTGGAACGTAGTACAGAATCTATTAGGCAACAAATCTAGATCACTCTTTGATTAACTATATAAGGATGAAATTTAGGTTAAATTTGCATTATAATATTCGGCTGCTTTGTCGAGATACGCGTGACTCACTTATTTATTTGTCGTTAAATTTCGACATTTGAAAGCAGGATAATAGAATATCGTGTACGCCATCGAAGATAGCCATCTGAATATATGTAAATATTTTTTTTTTTAGTTTTTACATCTGAATAAGTCTTGTCCTGATTGTAAGTTGTAACAATGTAGTAGATATATAATTAGGTACCACCTACGATTTAATTAATGCGACAAATTAAGCCAATACATCAAGAACAAGACAAGAAATCTGAATTGTCTTTATAATTGATGACATAGATAGTCCAGATGCAGTTTCAATTCATCTAATTGCACGTGTGACGTAAAATGAAAGATTCTGCAATGCGGTGGGTATCATGTTAAACAACACTTAACGGCGTCATGTATGATATATTGTGCACAGAAATGATGTCACTCATGATCATATCGTACACACTTAATATATTGCGTGTGGAGTAAGTTCCTAATGCATCTTGTAGAACTAATTTAGATTCATGGGCGTCCGTAATTTATTCAGTAATTCAATTGGAAAGATTGTCTTGACAGGACATTAATATTTTCAAATGGTGCGTGATTATTTCTATAATATAAAATCGCATAATATTTAATGACCTCGATAACTGAATAATCAAAATATTTAAGCGTTCTCTGCTTTATGTGGTTCGATACTGAAGATACCCTGCAAAATGCCTTTACGTTTACTCTGTCAAAAATGATCTAACAAGTGAAAATACAATAAAACTAAGATTTCACAGAGATCAAGGTTTTTTGGCTCTCATCGATGAAGTAAAACTTTGGAGTGTGATTAAACAGCATTGCCGGTTACATTGAATGAAAGCTCACGATATTTATTTATTTATTTGATTTATATCTCAGAATGCGACCTGTACATCGGTTCTCTCGATCGTCTAGCCCTTTAACTAAAATAAAAAATTTCTTAGGAGTGGATTCTATTAAATTTGCAGTTAAACATTCCAGGCTCTTGGGCTGACCAACAAAAAGAAATTCTCAAAGGCTGTCTATACATTGCAAGCAACTGTGTTATGTAATTAAAGGTCTGAAGACACGAATCACTTCAAACAGTCGAGACAACAAATGAAAGACACTGAAACAGGCGATTAGTGGTTGGACAATCAAGAATTGTGTATTTGAATAGGAAATATCAATCAAGTCGAATATGGAGTTGAATTAAACACTCTATCTATTCCAGACTAGTGGGTACGGGGCCTAGTTTCTACGGAAATGACCGCATGCAGTTTTTCTTTTTAATTTGCTATGATAATGGATAATGAGTTTTTGTAGTTTATATGCAAATCGATTTTTCCTTAACACACGGGAAGGCTAGGTTGACTAACTACATAAATATGTGAAACCTTAACGGGCTTATAGTTTCTTCCATTCCTTTCTGTTACCTTCAATTGTTTTCCCATTTTAAATTTCTTTCTCTGTTAAATATGCTGTCTTTATTAAGGCCGTGTAAGGATAATGGCAAGCTTCTTTGGCCCTTAATTTCGTTAAAGAATAAGGCCAACCACACACGCGCTGATAAACTCGAAGGACTACCAAGGTTCGTTCAATCGTCTAGCTTTACTCTGTTTCTGTTGCCTGCAATCGCCTTCCTATTTTCAATTATTTTTCTTTTCAATTTCCTTTCTTGATTGAGATGCATAAGTATAACAGTCCTTTATAAATTATACTTATGCAGTCTCAATTAACAGTCCTTTATAAATTAATTTCGTTGAGGAATAAGGCTGGCTAGTCATGCCCAAATAAATTCGAAGAATCAAAGCTCAATGGTCGGTCTTTGTATTAGTATAACGTCAGAAACATTGAACTTACCTTTCTATTAATTCCATTGAGGAATAAGGCCGATTGCACACGCACACATTAACTCCAAGAACCATTTCTTCAAAGCGCTGTGCTACAGTCTCTCTTCATTTTTCTTATCATTAAGAGATTTCTCTTTAATTTCTTTCTCTCTTAAATCTACCTTATTAAGGAAACAATCAGGTCAGAAATAGGCCGGCCACACATACGCAGGTAAACTCGAAGAAATATTAAGACCAATTGTCTCTCCATTTTTGCTTGGCTTTCTTGGCTTTTCTCTTTCCATCTAGTTGCTTCCTCGTTGGAAACTTTTCATTGTCCTATTCGAAACCATCCAGGTGACTAAGCCGTTGCAATCTTTAGGAACCACAAATGTAATTGACTTTTATTTGATATACATTAAATTACCTTTCTCAACTTTCTTTCGACTTCTTCTCTCCCAATATACTCCTCAGTAATACTACGCTTCACAGCGACGTATTAACAACGACCTCGTATATTCGGATTTGCATTGTGTAGGACCTAACTATATTTACAATGATCTTATTTCTGACGCCTTGTATTTTTTTTAATTCCCGGACGTTTTTTGAAACACCTTCCGCGGTGCATACCGTGGGTGTCCTATGTGTAACAGAAAAATATTCGCAGGATGACATGGACGAGACAGCGAGAGAAATTGAAAAGGACTTTATTTGGTAGGCAGCGTCAGTCGAAGTGGCGCCGATTTTGTTCCACTGTCATGCACAGCTCAGGCAGTCGGTAAACGGCGTATTTCTCGCTTATTAACCATATGGTAAGGATGAAGCAACGGACGCAGAAGGTTAGTGACTTTCATAATCGAAAGCGTTGTACATGAAAGGCACGAAGTGAAATGATTAAAACTAATTATACCGGGCCTGAACCGCCACAGAGAAATGATCGGGGGGGGCTCGGTGTTTGTGAATTTAAGGCGTCGTCGGCATTTCTTTGATCGTCGATTTCAATTCATTACATAAATACATACCTATACATAGGTATCATGTGGTATTCCATTTTTGAATTGGTCTTTGTGTGCTAAGACTATCAAAGTTAACTACTTTATCAAATCAGCCACAAGAGGGTTTTAAATCAAAAATTCACCCTTCTAACAAAATGTGGTCACGGAGATCAACCCATTCAATATAAATCATTTATTATTTATACATAAGTTTATTACCCCCAGACAGGTTACTTCATTTTAAAATAGTTTGGAGTGGCTGCCTCTCTGAGGGTAATAAATTGATTTATAACAAGATGCTTCAGTATCCAACCGAGTGTCCTGTAGTTATAATAATAAATATTTCCCTGCTTTAAAAATTTAATATTAAAATGACATACCTAAGTAGGTGTAACGAAAATGAGAAATGGGTGCTAATATGGCCTTCCCATTAATCTTCTGAAACTTTGAAGTAATGCTAGTTTTGATAACAATTAAAAAAAGAGACAAAACAATCAGATTTACATAAGGTGTCAGTATTGATTCCAGGAATAAAATATAGACGATATTATACTCAGAGATATCCTCTACATTGACGAAGCAATCAAAGAAACTGCAAAACTAGATATAAAAAGGAGACTCCCTCTCACACATATGCTTTTATGTGTAAAAGAACCCAGCCGGAAGTTAATTACATACGAAAAATGGGTGTAGTCTATCTTTTATACCTACTTGCAAGACATCAAGTTAATTATTACATTCCTCAATGTTAAAAGTTTAAAATAAAATATTAAAAATGTTCTTCGTAGTTTTATTATTGTTGCCAACATCTAAGTAGTTCGATCGCAGCTGCAGCTGAGCTTTGATAAGCTCGGGAACAGGAAGGCGTTAAGCAAAAGAGAATTGTGTGATTGGATCGATTGCCACGGCAACGGATTTGACGCTCAGTTAGGCATATAGCTTCTATCCTACTGTGTGTTCAATATGAAAATTTGAATTTTCCTGTCATATTGTCTACTTCAAACTGGGTTTTCTACGTTTATTTAATTTGCAACCGCAGTAAGTCACTAAACCGAGCAAATCACTAAACTTCTACAGCGACCAAACTAGAGTGACCGGCTAAACATGCATCTCAACAAGCTCGGGATAGAAAGATGTTAAGGCAAAACGAATTGAGTGGATGCACAGCCGGTTTGTTGGATTTCCGCAGCAACTAATTTAACGCTCAGTTCTGAGTATATATAAATTAATATCGACTCCTCCTTTTCTACGTTTCCTCATTGAAATAAGAACTGTAACTAGTAAGTCGGTCGCAGCCGCCAAGCAATCAAATACGCCTCTCCGACAAGTTTATAAAAGCTTAAGGAAATCACAGTATTCAAACAAATACCTCAAGGCTTATTAAAAGATTGTCAAAAATTATAACCTATTTTGTAGTTGATTTTATCAAATTATACATAGAAGATTGATTCATATGCGCAATTCGCAAATGCTCATTATCTACACGAAATCTGTCCCATACGTGAAAGGTTCCTAGTCTCTCCCCTTTCCAGATAGTCGTAGTATTGACTAGAGAAGACGACTTTGGGGAGTAGTATAGCTATGGAGTGTTTGAAGCCAATTTGTTATGGAGAATTAAGATTATGTTCCAAATATGTATGTATGGTTGTCTATCCTCGTTCTAACAGGCACTGCATGCAGGAAGTGCGCTGATGGAGAAATGCGGAAATAGACGCGATAGCAGATTCTATCAAACAGGGACAATTTTTATTAAATGTACGTAATTTTTAATAAACAGGGAAGCAGTTTTCTACTAAACAGGAAAATTTTCATTAAAACTGCCCCTGTTTGATAGAAACTGCCTCTGCTTAATAAAGACTGCCCCTGTTAGATAAAAACTGCTCTCCTGTTTAATAGAAACTAATAAAAACTAGCTCTCTGTTTAATAAAAACTACACTTCCCTACGTTAGCGCGACTATTGCACCAAGCGCCTGTCAGAGCGATGATTGGCAACCATACATACACAATACACATCTGGTACATAAAGTTAATTCTCCATAAGAAAGTGGCTTCTAACTCTCATAACTATACTACTACTTTCTATTTGCTTTGTATTACAAAATACAAACGATATATTGTATGTGGGATGTGTTTTAATGAACACTTTTACAAAGCTTTGATCATTCCCTTGTCCCAGATGCATAGTTTTAATGCCTGGATGCATGTTTTTATTGCTCTACCGTCACGAAATTCGATTTATTTCATTTTCAATGTTGAATCAGTCACGTCTAGGCTATCCTATTCTTACCCCGTGTCCAAGTTACGGTTTGAAAAAAACAATTTTCACACGATGAGTTGTCCAATTACATCTTAACTTATTTTTTGTTTTCTTTGTTACAGCTACAGGAGGTTGGCAAAAAGATTTCAATATTAACAAAAACGAGCGCTACTCCAGGACGAGGTTCTTAGTAGCTAAACATAATTATTACAACAGAGCTACGCCACGCATAACCGAATGGGATGCACTGCCTGCCACCACCACTTCTTCTTCACTTTCCTCCAGTCCTCCACCAACCAAAGAAAACTCGATGAAATACAGGAAGTTCTTGAGGAAAGAACGCAATAAGCTGCGCAAAAGCTTGAAGAGCTTAAAGGTGCGGGAAAACAAGAAGACACGCGATAGTATTTTGCGCAGGATTAACGAAATCAACGCGGAAATTAGGAAACACGCGACGAAGAAGCACCGCCAGAGGAAACGCAAGCATAAGGCGCATGGACTCGGCGAAGGCAAGAGCAACATCTTGGAAATTACAACCGCGCGCAGTAAATACTCCTTACACTTCAAGAATAACGGATCGCTGAACAAAATCATCAAGAAACTTAACCAAAATCCGGAACTGGATTTCAGCAACGAACTCAAAGTCTACGGCAATTCAACGACAGCCCACAAATTGAAGGCCGACGACGCTTCTAATTTATTAAAGAACGTCACGTATCACCCCTCCACATTCTCAACAAGACGTTTCAAATCTGGTGCAGATAAAAATTTGACGAATTCCATTTCGAAAATAAATTACGCCGACCTGATGAAGATCCACACCACGACGATGCCGCCCGTGACAAACGTGTCCTTGGATACCATCCTGGAGGAGTTTAACGTCATCAGTAATCAAATAGGTGTTTTGTTTCCCGGACTTCAGAAGTATCCCAAGTATAACCTAACGAAGAAAGCGGAAACTTACGGGAGGAAGAAGACGAGGTGTAGTTACAAGAAAGGAGGGTGTGAACACATCTGTCACCCTAGGGGACCCAAAAAGTGTTCCTGTTTGAAAGGCTTTAAGTTAGCAGTGAATAAAAGGCAGTGCCTTGGTAAGTGTAACTTTAGTTGCCAAAACATAAAAAATATTAGGTCTAGAGTTTGATGCCTACGTGTCTACTTTCACTGACTTTTTGCCTTGTAACTTTTTAGAAGGTAAATAGTAATTTATTTCGCTTTCACTGTCGGTCTTTCAATGACGTCAAACCTTACCTCTATGCCCAAATTCCCTAACAATTGCAAAAATCAAGATTTTATGTTAAATTGAGGCTATTTGATCACTTGTAACGTTTTAATCTTTCTTCGTATCTTCAGATATAGACGAATGCCTTAACATTAATGGAGGATGCACCAACGTCTGCCACAACACACCGGGGTCGTATTACTGCAGTTGTTCGATGGGACTTCGATTGTCAGGCGACGGAAAATCCTGCGAGGACATCAACGAATGCCTCTTACGAAACGGGCACGGCCCCTGCCAAGATACGTGCAAAAACTCATACGGGTCATACGAGTGCTCTTGCTCAGGTTTAAATGGTACTCGTCTAGGAACAGACAAGCACTCTTGCGAGGATGTGAACGAGTGTGCGGAAGGTCGATCAGGTTGCTCCCATGGGTGCGTAAATACGTTGGGAAGGGCGTATTGCACTTGCCCCGATGGAATGGAATTAGGTTCGGATTGGAAAACTTGTAAAGGTATGGAAATATTTATAAACGATAAACATTTTAAAGGGCTTTTCGATAAGAGTGTCCAATGAAGTATTATCGATATTATAATGTATGGAAAACAAAATCCCCTAAATGTCCAAATGGAGTAAGGCAGGTTGAATTTCGATAATTTTGCGAATTAGGTTGGCTTGAAGCTGTTGAATAGTGTATGGCTTACCGCTGAGACTTCAAAATAACCTTAACAAAAGCCTTGAGGTGTTACTTCGCAAGATTTTGGCGATCAATTGATATCACCGTTGCGTGATATTATGAAGCCATCCAATTTTTCCTTTAATTAGACCTTTAGACTTCTTTCTTTGGGGTTTCTTTGGTTGATTACAAACTTTAAGATTTTATGGGTTTGGTTCCGTGGATTTTGACAGTTTTGTGATAGGACTGGTTTCATAACTCTTCTCTATACGATCTGCTCTGTTGGTTTCAAGTCCACAGATTCCAGATTATGTTGGGGGCTTCCAGGATCCTTCAAACCTCGAAGACTTCATTCTTCGACAATGACATATTCTTCTTCGTCGCGTAAACTTGGCCAAACTTGCACAGACATTAATCAGATTGAATATCGCCATTTTGTACAGTTTGCTTAACGTAATCTCAAAATTGATCTATTTGAGACCTCAATTCCACTTAGCTTACATGCCCACGAATTGACATCGATCAGGTTGAACATCCGTCGAATGTAATAGAACCAACCGGTATTTTGCAGAGGCCTTTTATTATTTCCTTAGCGATAATCGCGCTCAGATAAGCACTATTCTAGGATTGATTTCGCGTTTTACACCTTGGCTTAGAGGTATCTTACGATCTTAGTTTCGGTGGTTCTAGTAGATGTCTTCCGAACTCAACAATCAAAACTTGACAGAACCTCACAGACAGCTGATGTCAATTAAATTGAACATCTGTCGATGGTGATAGAACCAAACGTCATTATGTAGACCCCTTCTATTGTTTTCTTAGCATTCAGCGCATATCATGGCGATTATCATCACAGCCTGTACTTGTTCCTAGTCGTCACCTTCCACCTAGCTCACGTGAGCACGATCTTGGCGTTTATTTCGTGATTAATAAGTCGCTGCCTTGCCAACTTAGCTTCAGTCAGCCTGGTAAACGTCGTCCGAAATCTTTTCGGATTTTCAACCGCTACAGACAGCCAAGGTTGATTAGGTTGAGTATCCATTGAGGGTGAAAGACGAAACTCCATCATCATCCAGATTAGCTTCTCTTCGGATTTGGCTATGGCATTCTCATCGACGCAGTAAACATGCTCAATGTCAAGGGAAAAATGTTGAATCGCCATTTTGTAGAGCCCTTCTAATGTTTTCTTAGAGTTTACCTCATATCATGGCAATCGTCAGCTCAGAGGTTGCCCCAAAATCTAGCTATTCGAGTCATCACCTTGCATTTGACTCGATTTTGCGTTTTATACGTCTGATGGTTGTCTCGCCATCTCAGCTTTGGTCTTCTGTGATGCAGTAAACATGGCAAACCATCGTAGATAACTTTTTTCTGCAATTTGAACTCGAATCCACTATGTTCAAATGGTCAGAGGAACATTTTATTTCTATTGTTGAGAGTTTTCTTCCCTCATCAGCTAACCAGGATGATCATCACTTTATAGAGTCACTAATTTATTTTCTCAGAATTGGTATTTGTTGCATATCGCAACGATCGTTACCTACCTATTCCACTTAGCTTAGGTACGCTATGTTTCTCGCATTGATGTTGCGATGTAGCATGAATTCAAGGTCATGTCATTTTTGGAACTTCCATAATAGTTTTATTCAAAAATTAAACGTTAACTAATTTTACTATGAGAGGAGAGATATGGAAGAAAACTCCACAGACGTGCGTCATCTTCACCATAATCCATAATAACCATGCATACTGTATGTGTTTATTTTCAGATACTGATGAATGTGATGACAACGAGATCAGCAAATGCAAATTCGGATGTATAAACACCATCGGATCGTACTTTTGCACAGACGACTTCCATGTGCAAAGCGACCAAAGCGTATCTCCGATTCCAGATCACGTGGCATGTCCACCCCTCTTCCCCCCACAACGTGGATTCCTGGAATGCTCCAGGGAAAAAGGGCTGGGAGTGAAGATGAGAAGTAAAAGTGGCAGAACGCGGGTGACGAATCGTCCGGGAACGTTCTGCCAATTGGTTTGCCCACCTGGACATGAACTGGTCGGTTTGTTTCAAGTGATCTGCGGACTGGATGGTCGGTGGATGGGAGACAAGTCAGGGACGTGCTTAGATAATTAGATTTTTAAATTCCTAAGGGTTTTGACATTTAATAGGGAATTTTAAGAATACGCTTCTTTATTAATAATGAGTTATATGAACTAACATAAAAAGTCGTAATTTTTTTTTGTTGGTTTTATTGCCTCTGATTCGGCGGGATACTGGATTGTAGGCGCATGCGCTATACCACTGAACGTATTTGTAGTTTCGAACTCTTCTGTTTGTATTTAAAAAAAATCATGCCTGCCAATTTTAAAAAAGTTATATTTTTCGCAATTACAATAAATTCAAATAAGATATTCTATTTTTTCATTGTTAAATTACTTAATGTATAAATGACTTACAAAGCTAGGAAACTCTCGAGAAATTTCACTTATTAAGGCACAGCATATTTAGAAGCCTGAGTTTTTATGGCAGTGAGTGTAATCATTAAAATTCGACAGATACAGTCGCGTCCAACTAAATTGAAACCTCGAAAGCGATATCGATTTACCCACACGTGACTTTATTTATTTCCTAACAACACCGATTGTACCAGGCGAACGGTTTGTACTTGAACTTGAGTTCCTGCAAAGCTAGATTACTTTCGCTGTTGCTTCGGTACGGAAAACTGTATTGTTGAATTTTCTGCGTGTGGATCCTGTATCTCTGTTGGTGGATGGGATGTCGTATCCTCACGTGCCTCCAACGACAGCCGTGCTCGGTCGTAATATTATTCTGGAAAACCTAAACGTCTTATAAGTATCGAAATCGGAGAAGACACTTACGTCGTAGTGATCCGGAGGTTTGGACATGTATTGTATTCCGTGGGGGCAAACAAGTATTGCTCTATACCTCCCAGGTCTCGTATCTACTATATCTGCATCTACATAACAAGAAATTAAAAAAAGGGTTTGTTTTATTGCTTTTGTTTTTACCTCTCACGTTAATAGTGAAATGGCAGTACGCTCTATTACCAGCTTCATCACTTGCTATGTAGTTTATGTGGTGCAATCCCGGACCCATTTGACTTCCAGGATCCTAATGTAATAAAACTGAGTCAATCAGTTTGACCTTAAGCTTTGAGTTACCGGGTTGATAAAAATTCCTCATACGAGGAAGTATCTAATACTTACTTTCGTTTTGTACACAGTGGTAATTCTAACATTATCATTAAATTGGGGATCCCTCCAATAAACGACTTGGCTATGCTCTCCGTTCTTCAGCTTAACTTCAATGTTATCCGGACATCCAGTCAAAGTCGGAGCTTCCGTGTCGATGACCTCAATGTTGAGCCTGCACGAATCCGAAATGTTCAACGTCGGATTGAACGCGGTAAAGATCACCTCCGTCTTTCCTACAGGCAAAACGTTTTCCAAATGCATGCCCCAACTCGGTTCCGATGTAACGTACCTGCAAGACATCTTCCTAATTAAAGCAAATACGCCTCGCGCCACATTAAAAGCGAATACCTCCACCAATCAACGTTCGAATCTGGCCTGGGGATCTTCACGGTCATGGAACTCTGGCCTTGAGGTAAATTAAAACTTAGAAACCCACCTCCCGGACAACGAATGAATGGGCGGGGGAGATCTAAACCAAAACAAGAAGAAACTTGCGTTGCCTTCATTTTGAAACGTAGTTCATACCTTGATAGCAAGCCCTTCGTACATGCTCGTCGGTAACTCTGGGGCTCCAAGTCAAACCTTCGAGGCAAGTTATGTACTCTATTTGAGGAACCGGTTTGAAGCCACGCCGGCAATAAACTCTACATTTTTCTCCGGGGAAAGATTTTCCCGTCGTGCAGCTGCTTGGTATTAAACGACCGCGTTCTGGATGAACCAGAGCAGGACAAGAAGATGCTACAATAAACGGTTTAGGTCGTATAATTCCACCCTGTTAATTTAATGCTTTAAAATTACTTACGAATGCAGAAGGGATCATCGCCACCCCAGTTCCCATTAGAATTGCACATCCTCGTGGAATTTTCTTGCAGTTTAAACCCTTTATCGCACCAAACCAAACATTCGGTGCCAGCCGGAACCGACGTGGCATCGGGGTACACCCCCAAACAACGAACTTGCCCATTTTCCGGTGTCCTCAAAACCGGACACTCGGGCCTCCAAGCCAACCTGCAGGTCCTCCTGTCTTCCTGCAGGACGTATCCATCGTGGCAATCACACTTGAAGCTACCTTGCTCGTTACGACATCTTTGATCGCACTTCCCATTGTCTACGTTACATTCATCAATATCCGTGCAAGTTCTATTTGATGGTTCAAGTTGATACCCAATAGGGCAAGAGCAATAGTGCGATCCTTGGGTATTTATACAATCGTGAGAGCACACGCCATTATCAACTGCGCACTCATCGATGTCCACGCAGTTCCTTCGGGCATCATCCAAGCGATAGCCCGAGGGGCACGTGCAGATGAAACTTCCTGGAATATTTTTGCAACCGTGTGAACAACCGCCGTTTGCTATTAGGCATTCGTTCATTTCTTTGCAGACTCGCCTGTTCGGTCGTAGGAGATAGCCAGGCGGGCAACTGCACACCCGTATCCCTCCATCGTTTTCGCAGTAATGAGAGCAACCGCCATTTCGCTTCAAGCAAGGGTTCTTGTCGATGCATATTCTACCATGTAACTTAAAGCCGAGAGGGCAAGAGCATTTGGCACGGCCTCTAACGTTAGTGCAATTATGAGAGCAACCCCCATTATTAATTAAACAAGGATTTATTCTGAAGCAAGTCTTGTTTACTAGCTCGAACCTACTGGGGCATTTACACACGGCCTGCCCTTCGATGTTAACGCAAGTATGAGAACAACCCCCGTTGTTGTGTTCGCACGGATTTTCCAAGTGGCACTTTTTGCCTTTCAAGGTATACCCCTCCGGGCACAAGCATTTCACCTTGTTTTCAACGACGGAACATTCATGTGAGCACCCACCATTGTTAATAAAGCAGGGAT
Source organism: Serrognathus titanus (assembly GCA_039766575.1). Lineage (NCBI taxonomy): Eukaryota > Metazoa > Arthropoda > Insecta > Coleoptera > Lucanidae > Serrognathus > Serrognathus titanus. The sequence continues at coordinate 13,792,351 of CM077911.1, read as the reverse complement.
TAACCCTCAGACACGTCGTGCTATTTTCTAAAACGTGGTTATCTGGGCAGTCGCATTTAGCTTCACCCTCTAGGTTCACACAAATATGTGAGCACCCACCGTTGTTGGTGGAGCACGGGTCGATTTTGACGCAATTCGTAGGACCCACCAATTCGTATTTGGGGGGACACGAACATTTGGCTTCGCCGCCACTTTCGCTGGTACATATATGAGAGCACCGGCCGTTATCTATTAGGCAAGGGTCTTCAGGAACGCACTTTTGGCCAAGCAACTTATAAGTTTCCGGGCATAGGCAAACGACGTGGCCCGTGACGTTTGTCGTGCATATATCCGAGCAACCACCGTTATCGACTTTGCAGAAATCTATTTTTTCGCAAGTTTTTCCTTGTAATTCAAAGTTTTCCGGGCAGAGGCACTCGATTTCTTTATTATCTGGACTGACACACTCATGCGAGCACCCTCCGTTGTTAATCTCGCAGGAATTAATTTGGACACACGTTTTTCCTTCAAGGACAAAAGTTTCGGGGCAGAGACATTCGACTTCTTTATTGTCCGGACTGACACACTCGTGTGAACACCCTCCGTTGTTAATTTCGCAAGGATTTATTTGGACACACGTTTTTCCTTCAATGACAAAAGTTTCGGGACAGAGACACTCGACTTCTTTATTGTCAGGGCTGACGCACTCATGTGAGCACCCTCCGTTGTTAATATCGCAGGGATTTACTTGGACACATGTTTTCCCTTTTATGACAAAGTTTTCGGGGCACAAACAGGTGACGGTTTTGTTGTCGTGACTTACACAGTCATGCGAACATCCCCCTTTATTGACATTGCATGGACTTAGTGCTACACAAGTTTTTTCCTGTAGGTAGTAATCGCCAGGGCATTCACATATGATTTCGTTGTTAATGTACAGGCAGGTATGAGAACAACCACCGTTGTCAATCAAGCACTGATTTATTTCATAGCAAATATTGTCAACCAACTCGTAGGTGGCATTTGGGCAGCTGCATAGGGGTTTACCTTCGTAGTTTTCGCAAATATGCGAACAACCACCGTTGTTATCTAAACAAGGATCTATTTCCACGCAGTCAGTTTTGTTTATTAGCTCGTGCATGTCAGGGCAAGAACACTCGATGTTGCCGTTAGAGAAACTACACACATGAGAACAGTTACCATTATCTTCTAAACACAAGTCAATTTCAATACAGTGCGTTTCGTTTGTTAAAGTGTGAGTATCAGGGCAAAGGCACGCGACTTTACCATCGAGGTATTCACACATATGAGAGCAACCGCCGTTTTCTTCCAAACAGGGGTCGTATTCAACACAGTACGTCTCATTCTCCAACCTGTGAGTGTCGGGGCATATACAATTAACCGTGCTGTTTACGTACTCACAACTATGTGAGCATCCCCCGTTATTAATTTTGCAAGGATCCATTTCGAAGCAAGTCTTATCAAATAGTTCATACCCATCAGGGCATTCACATTTACTCTCTCCATCGCCGGCGGTACAAACATGGGAGCATCCACCGTTGTTAAGACTACAAGGGTCCAATTTTTCGCAAGTCCTACCATCCTGTCCAATCTCATGCCCTTCGGGGCAGGCACATTCGTACGACCCCTCCAAATTGGCGCACAAGTGAGAACAGTTTCCGTTGTGAGTTAAGCACTCGTTGTCATCATCGCAGCTATAACCATTCGAATTAAGGGTGTAACCGTCCTGGCACTCACATTTAAAACTTCCGATGATATTAACGCAGGCGTGTGCGCAAGTCGTTCCGTTATAGTCTAAATCGTTGTGCAAGGTGCATTCATCAACGTCAGCACAGTTTACGCCATCGTCTTGCAGGACGAAACCACCCTGGCATTCGCATTCGAAACTACCCTCGACGTTCACGCAGACTTGATCGCAATCATTCAAATCAGAATCCGCGCACTCGTTTACGTCTACACACGTCCTCAAATCCTCATCCAATTCGTAACCTTCATCGCAAGAACACTTGTAAGTTCCAAGATGATTGATGCAATTGTGGGAGCACTCGTTGCTTCCTTCACACTCATCTACGTCAGTGCAGGATACTTCGTCTTCATCCAAAGAAAAACCTTCGTTACAGGCGCATTCAAACGAACCGTTTGTGTTAGTGCAGATGTGGGAGCAAACGTTTTCTCCCTCGCACTCGTTTATATCAACGCAAATCCGGCCGTCTTCGTCCAGACGAAATCCCTCGGGGCAAGAGCACTTGAGGACACCATCAACTGTAACTTCGGAATGTGAACAGCTCGGAACGCAGGTATTGTTTTGGAGGCGGAGGTTTTCTGGGCATGAGCAACGGTACGTTCCGAAGTCGTTGATGCAAGTGTGGGAGCATGGGTTACTCAAACACTCGTTTACGTCCTCACAGGAGTGCGGGTCTGAGGGTAACAGTTCAAACCCAGACGGGCAAGTACAGTGGTAACTTCCGATGGTGTTTTCGCAGTCATCCGAACATTCGATTTCTTCTTCTTCGCATTCGTTTATGTCTGTAAACATTGATCATTGAGTAAACGAAATGAGGCAAAAACATTTACGGGAAATAACCCTAAGGATAGAAATTTGGCTTCGAACCAGTGACGGTTTTCATGGAAAAACAAGGTTGATGAGGAGTTTTCGTCATATCTGATGCTATGTGATATTTTCCCAAAAATAAAACCCGTTCATCTTTGAAATTGTTGTATCCAAAAGAGCTAATGACTGGTTGAAAACTTACCTTCACATCCTCCATTATCGTTCAATCTGTAACCAACTTCACACGCTGTGGTTTTAGTGGGTGTTTCTAATGAATCTTCTTCTTTACTCTCAGTAACACCAACATTCAAATTATCGGCGATTTCATTTTCGACATCGGTACTAGGGGTAGTAGTTTCCTCCGTCTCATTTTCATAATCATCCTCATCGTTGTCCTCGTCATCTCCATCGTAGTTTTCGTCCTCGTAGTCATTTCTTGTCGTCGAATTTTCCACAGCTTCTACATGATTCGTTTCCATTATATTTTTCACTTCAGTTTCTGGATTGTGCTCATCTTCATTACCAATATTTTCTTCAATGTCATCGTCGCCACCAACTTCATCCTCAGTAAGAACTTGAGTCGTTTCGTTTTTGATTTGGTTAGTTTGGTTCGCAGGCACGCCTGAGGATTTCTCGTTTTCATCCACACCACCTTCTTCAATTTCCTCTTCGTAATCACCATCGTATCCTTCATCATCATAATCGTCTTCGTCTTCGTCCTTATAATCGTCACCTTCGTCATAGTCATCATCACCTTCATCATAATCATCACCTTCTTCATAGTCATCGAATTCCGCCGTGTTTTCCTGTTTCTTCTCAGGTTCCACCGTCGTATCTTCAGCATCAGCTTAAACCAAAAGCTTAAATGAGTAGTTAAGTTACTTTAATGGTTAGAAAAAAAATACCTATGCATGTTTTCCAATCATCTCCGAGTACCATGTCATCCGGGCAAGTGCAGAAGGCCTTGCCGTGCGTGTTAATGCAACCATGCGAGCATCCAGCGCGTCCCTCCTTGCACTCATCAACATCCTCGCAGGAGTGTTTATCGGTTGCTAAACGAGTGCCTTCCAGGCCGTCGCAAGAACACATGTACGAACCGTACGTGTTCTCACAGGCGTCCTGGCAAGGACCATGTCCGTTTCGCAACAAGCACTCGTTGACATCTTCGCAGGATACCCCATCCGATATCAGTCTAAAACCAGTAGGGCAGAGACACTCGTAGGATCCTAACACGTTCATGCAAGTTTGCTTGCAGCCGCCGTTATTATCGTTACATTCGTTAATATCTGTTGGGAAGAAAAACATGTAAGGTATTAACTATTAAAATAATACTACGCGTGCTACGCCTATAGTAGTCGAAATGTGAAAGAGTTCCTGTCATTTTGGCCCAAACAAAAAACCCCATAAATGACACTGCACCTTCATTAAAATAATCCTACGTACGTGTGTTTCAGTGCGAAAAATCTTACCTAAGCATTCTCCGTCTGTCATAATAAACCCTTTGTAACAGACGCAGGTTGGGGTACCGTTTTCTAGAACACAATCGTGTTCACATTTCAGTCGAAATTCCGAGGGACATTTAGAAGACAACAAGGCCTCCGGATATGGAAGATGAGGAGGCGTCACGCTGGCATCATCGCTTTGGGTGGACGTCGCCTCTAAAATAAGCATTTTTTTTTAAATTACGTGTCGCAAGTTCTCTGGTTCTTTTATGCAGCTGTCCATATGTAGATTTGTTAAGTTACAAATAAGGCGCAATGTTACAGTTACATCCCAAACAAAAAAAGAAAACATTTTCCAAATTTTAAATGAACGTAATTTGAAATGAGATTGAGGAAGTAACAGTTTCTAATCTGTTTTATCATCTATGCGAAGTAATTAAAAAATCTTTCATAGTCGAACCATAGTAATTATAGATTTCGGCCTCCTTAGTGAGTGGCCCCGGCAAAATGTCTGTATTATTATAAAAGTACTGACTGACGTTGACTGGCACGTTCATAAATTAAATAAGAGTTTTGATATTATTAGCGATCATTTCATTCGATTAGCACAGGACGTAACGGTTGCCCGGAACGATTCCTTTGCCTTTTAAGCTGTTACAGCAAGATACACCAATAAGATGGATAACACTAGATTCATTTTGTAAATATGTGCCAGTCAACTTCAACAATTCCTAGAGCAGTTGTAAAGAAATAATAAGTCGTCGATGTAGGTCCACATTAGTTTCATAAATTTCAGTTATTACCTCTCATTATAGGCACTTACAATCAAATGATTTATGTAGTATTACTAGAAATAGCTAAAGCTGCCATAAATCAATCTCGTGAGTGATTGATGCCTAAATATTAACAAAAGTCTTCCGAGCAGCGAACACGAAACGAGGAAATTGATTCAGCTATGTGAAGTACTTTTAATATAATAGCGCGATAATTAATACGTTATAGAAATTTCCAGTATTAGTTTCTCGCTGTAGATAAAAGCCGTGGCGTGTATTGAATTCGGACCGGTTTTGTCTGGGGTACTTTCCTGCGATTCATCTCGTTGAATCGGCTCTTTGTCCGTCGAAGAATAAACATCCTTAGCGTTCTTACACGTGACGTGTAATTACCTGCCAATTTCGCTTCGATGGATCTGTCAAAAGCGACGACCTTCATCGAAAACCAAAGTGAAGCAACATCGTCGGGAATTGTGTAATAACTCATTCTACTTAGCACTCATAAAAAAATAACATTGTAAATACATCAAGTAATAATTTGTATTCCCTAAAACCAACCACGTCCTACTAGATTTCACGAGACTTGCGCAATGCATTAGTTCAAGTATCAATTCACAGCGTCATTTTCAATTAGTGATAAGCTCACGCATATTTATGGTCAATATAGTTGTATCTTCTTGCTCAAATATAGTTTCTTTATGATTTTTTCTTTCATAATTTATGCTGTTTGTTATTTAGAAACTAGCGCCAAAGCGAGGAAAATTTGCGTTAAATGAAATATCGCCCAGGCCGGTTAAGAGCTCTGTCTCGTGAAATCTAGTAGGTCGAGGAATTATCAATGGACTCAAGTTGATCAGGTGCGTAAATCATCTAAAGTACGCCGTTTTCAAGTGCTTCCAGGAGGAAAAATCGCCCCCTAGTAAAAAAATCTGAAATTGGCCAAATAGAAATTTGTACGTCAAATTATCATCAATAACTTTAAGAAACCATATCATGGGAGAGTTTATTGACTCCACCAATCAGCAAAAAATTCATTTAAAGTACGCCGTTTTCAAGTGCTTCCAGGAGGGAAAATCGCCCCCTAGTAAAAAAATCTGAAATTGGCCAAATAGAAATTTGTACGTCAAATTCTCATCAATAACTTTAAGAAACCATATCATGGGAGAGTTTATTGACTCCACCAATCAGCAAAAAATTCATCTAAAGTACGCCGTTTTCAAGTGGTTCCAGGAGGGAAAATCGCCCCCTAGTAAAAAAATCAGAAATTGACCAAATAGAAATTTGTACGTCAAATTCTCATCAATAACTTTAAGAAACCATATCATGGGAGAGTTTATTGACTCCACCAATCAGCAAAAAAATCATCTAAAGTACGCCGTTTTCAAGTGCTTCCAGGAGGGAAAATCGCCCCCTAGTAAAAAAATCTGAAATTGGCCAAATAGAAATTTGTACGTCAAATTATCACCAATAACTTTAAGAAACCATATCATGGGAGAGTTTATTGACTCCACCAATCAGCAAAAAATTCAAATATCCATTACATTGTTAAGTCTATCAACCAATAAAGTAGAGGGTTTTATGATGATCGCGCCAACTAGCAGCTTCCCGAGACGTCCAATCCAAAGATTCCGGAGTACAAATCGAATCGTATTAGAAATCCGGTTCTAGAATATTCTAGAACTTCAATTAGTTTATTGTTTTTATTTTTAATCAGTACATTCGCAACCGTATGCAAATTTTAAATCTTACGTTCGGTTCCACTCTTAAGTAGAACCAAACGTAAGATTAAGTTCTACTTAAGAGTAGAACCGAACGTAAGATTTAATATTTGCATACGATTGCGAATGTACTGATTAAAAGTAAAAACAATAAACTAATTGAAGTTGCATCCTCTCCTTGCACCTCGCACAGCGTCCGAGTTAAGTTCGCTGGATCAATCATCCCCAATCAGGATATCAATCATTAAGCCAAGAGACAGGAAGTAACTATACGAAACCAGGGACATCTCTAAGTGACCAGATGAATTATTAGTGGAAGGGTTTATCGGCACGAGGAAACGCAATCAGCTTCGAAAAAGGTTACGCTCGTAGGATTTGGAATTACTCCAAAGGGAAACCAGTCCTTGAGTGAGGGTGTTCCATTCTTAAATAAGGATTCGAGGCATCTATGAATAAGAGTATAGAGGGCACAAATACGGGCATGAGAAACGCACTTCCGGTCGAGTTATCTGCCCATTTACTTCAGTGAGAAAGAAAGAGAGGGAAGAGGATAATAGACCGCCGAAGTTAGAGGCACGCTTGAACACCGATGAAGTATTTAGAAGGGCTAATCGACTCCACGCATTCGAATAAGGATACGCCTGTAGAATTCAAAATTGTCCTTATTGGGATAGCTCGCCAGTTTTGTCGGCGTGGATCAATCACCATTACCCAGGGTTTCAACTATTACCCTGGACAACTTAACTCAAGCGGTCGCCGAAGCCAATCACATCCTTCAGCAACCGATGAAGAATTCGTACATTCAGGGACTTGACCAAAGACATTCAGTTTCAAACAGTGATACGCTCAAAGGATTTGGAGTTTGCACCTTCCTTTTTTTAAAGGCTATTGCTCGAGCTGAGCTCACTCGTCTGGGCAGATCAGCTACCCTTGGCCTGGATTTCAGCCACTATCCGACCAAAATCAGAGACACTGTTAAGCCAATTCAACCTGTGGGGGTTAATCAACTCCACCAAACGCATTCAGCTTCGATTGCAGTATTTCGAATTACTCCTTCTTTTGTTGTAGGATATTACTTGAGCTAAGCCCACCCGTCGAAGTGGATTAACCAATGCTAGCTTGGGTATCAACTACTATCCGAGGCAAATGAACTCGAGCCAGCACCCCTAAGCAACAGTATTCGTCACCGATAATGAAGTGTTCATCCATCCCAAGAGCGTTTTCGATTTTGTTTAGAATAGGTAAACGCTTGCGGATTCGGAATTTCATGCTCCTATTCCCCCCTCTATTTTGCAAACTGGTGCCCAAGTTAAGCTCATTGTTCAGGGTGGATTTCGGCCACTATCCACGACAACTTATTCCAAGCGGCGTCAAAACCAAAGGCAACCTTAAGCAACCGACCTTCGTCACCAATAAAGTATTTCTCCATCCCCAGAGGATTTATCAACTTGACCAACCACATTCGGCTTCGTACAGGGATACGCTTGCGGATTCTGAATTTCATGCTCCGTCGCCCCTTCTTTTCTTGCAGGCTGATGCCCAAACTAAACTCACTGGTTGGGACAAATCAACTACTCCTAGCCAGGATTTTGATAATTAACTCAAACGGCGTCGAAACCAAACACCCTAAAGTAACTGGCCTTCGTTACTAATGAAAATTCTTCTAAATATGACCTTTGCTAGGTTTTAGTAAGTCTTCAAAGCTTTCAGCTGGGGATCACGAGATCTCAACCAATCAATTCCAAGAAGGCAATTGCATATTTTGAAACAACTAAGGACAGCTATCAGGCGGAAAGGATGTGAGAGAGACATTCCTTCAATATTGGATGATTACGAAAGTGGGTTTGGTCACCGTGTAATCCCGAAGTGGCTTCGCCGGAGTCCATGAAGAACGACCTAGGTATACGAAAGAAGATTCGATAACCCAGAGGCCTTCAATTAGCTGTAAAATTTGCCTTCAAATGAAATAATGCGGCACCAACGAGCATCGTGTAAACATTCTCTTATACTTTCGTTGGGGCAACAGTTCCTAACGAACTTACATTACAACGAAACGTCAATTAAAGAGTGTTTTTCTAAACCCATTTCATAAACAGCACGAGCAACCATCTGCAATAATTTACAATTTGTTTTATTATATCGCTTACCAGTACTAGGAGGAATTTTTTCGCACGCAGGCATATCACCAATCCACTTCCGACTACTGCAGTACAACTTTTCAGCCTCATTTTGAAAGTAGTACCCATCCAAGCACTGGTAAATTGCCACCAAGAAGCCCTTTCGCCCGTTTCTTTCTTCCAGGGACGTCCGATGAGGTGCCACACGTCGGGCGTACCGTATGATTTCAGCATTTTCGATATCCGGAGCTTTGATTAGTCCTTGCCCCATGCAACTCACATCCAGCAGCGCTGCGAAATCTGGTGGTACATGTTCGACGTCTAACTTCTTCGTCCTTCTTAGGGATCGCTTGTGGATACTTGAGGAACTGGCTAAAATAACATATATTAGAATTGAAAGTTTAAAATAATTTTAGAAAAGTCATCAAAAAAGTATTTATTACTAAGTATTACACCAACAAAACATGAAACTAGTTTCTGATTGTCGCTTCGTCTAAATTCAACGGTTCTAAAATATTTCCAACAAAGGGAATCTCTATAGAAGTAGAGCCGACTGCAAGATTTTATGCAACAGCGAAGTGTACTAGTTAAAAGCGAATCGAAGCACGATAATCCAACTAAAGTATTGGGTTGTAGTAAAGTTAAGTGTTTTAATGTGCTTCGATTGCTTTGAACCCGCAATTCGTAACAATATCCTATGGAGAAGTTCGAAACGAATTCCTTTAAATGACCGGGTTTATGTCAGATGTGAAATTAGTATTTCTATTCCGACGTATCTGATTCGGAGCCTAACAAGGAAAGTTTTAACACAAAAACACAATAACGGCCAGGATCACACAATGCACAATATCCAAACTGATGTATCATGCAGCGACTTTTTCTAGTGGCTCCATGACAGTCCAGTCACGATCTTCTATTTTAATAGTGAAAAGTTTTTCCTTTCAACTCACCGACCAAATTACACGGGACAGTCCCAATATTATTCCACAACACATACACCTGTCTCTATACAATGAAATAATTGCTCTAGTTTTTTGAAATCGCCATCAATTCAGATGGCGAAACGTCGATTTAAAAGGAGAACTAATTTACGAATTTGTTTTCGGCCAACAAGAAATTGATGTACCAAGTCAGCTTTCGAATTGATAGTGCAAGTAAAGTGTGTGGTCCGAACTCGGAGCGTAATTAAAAATAATTTTTCAAACTTGGCCGAGTTCGAGCGGTAGCCGAGATCGAATTCTTAGATAGCTTTAATGTACACCGGACGAAATCGGTTAAATCATGCGGAAATTGATGTAACTTGATATTGCTTTAACTGGGAACGCGTTCTTTATATTTTGGTTGATCTCACGGGCATTAATTTGTCTATCATTGAAGATAACATCGAAGTAATATTTGATTTTTCTTTGCCTTATCGTTTCTATATATGCAGCCGCGCACAATTTCGCAACGCCCCTCGTATATTCCCCCAAACTTTCAATTATAGAGGCCTTTCTTCCAAATGGTTTCAATTGGCCTAAATGTCAACAATACACTCATCATACACGATACTCGTGGGCACCTGTAGGTATAGGAAAATATTTTTCAGTGGCATGAAAATAATGAAAATGTTTATTGTCCCTTTCAAACCAAAAACAAAGAAAATATTAGACATTGGTGTTTCTTTCGTCCCTGTAAAGCGCTGGCTTAAATCATAAAGACCTCTTCCTTATTTGGCAAGCGTTTTAAAATTCTTGTTCGTGTGATGTGTGACCTACGCACATGTTAATGAACACGTTCGGTATACGCTAATAACCGCCGTAATTATTTTCTGCCGAACATACTCTCGCTATTATGACTTAATTAATTGTTTAATGACTGAAAATAATTTCGTACGTGTTGTCTTTTAATCTGACAGCCGATCTACATGGACGTTTAACAATGAACACGGTTGAGAGTTACGAAACGTGTCTTACATATGTAAATGTGTTAGACTGTTTTAGTTTGACGCGCGGCATTATTATTATTTATATCGTAAATAAAAAAAATTATTTACTTATTTGACAATAGGGTACACTATTGTGACAGCTGCTGTCTGTTAATTTCGAACGATTTTTAATCAATCGTCCGCACATACGCGTGTTAGCTTAACCTTCGTCAATATCCAAAAAGTTATGCAGATGCCATAGAATGTTAATTTAAAATGTCAGAATCTTGAGTGCGCTAAAAATAAAATTATGTAAGTATTACGCAGTCCTACCTGTAAAGGATGTAGAGTTATGCGTCGAAGTACAACATTGCAAAAATATACCTCGCCCTTGGCGTTTCATTTGATTATAGGAAGTACAGAAATATAAATTATAAATAGCCAGACAATGGAAAGCTTGTTCTGTTTACTAAAAAGTATTGTCAATTCATCTTGGCCATGAATCAGAAGAATTCTTCTGAAACTCCTTTATCTTCAGACCTTTAATTTAAGTCTTATTGGTTTTCAGAAAAAAAAGTTATTTTACTAAAAAGCAAATATATAACTCCAAAAAAAGGCGGAGGAAAGACACCTGTTTAGATGTATAACATTTTATTTTTTATTACTAAAATTCAAGATCCAGTGGCGTAGTTACATGTAGAGGATGCTCCACGAATATTACTGAAATGGTCTTTATTATTTAAGATTGGAGGATATTGAGTTGCCAGTTTTGTTTGTTATGACCAGAGAGCAGATGATCTTAAAGATTACTTAAGATCATCCAAATTTGAATTAAAATAATTTTCACGGAATCTTGTAATTAATTTTATATTTACTTATTCCCATTCACACAATATATTGTAAATAACTTATTGAAGGGAAACTGGCTACTTCTGATACCGAAAACCTAAAGCTGATCGCTCTCTTCTTATGACATGTGTTTTTGAGTTAAAATGCTTAAGATTTCTGTTCCTCAGAACCAATTTCAAAAGTTTCGTTCTTCTAACTTTCTCCAGCAAATTTTTTGAGCCTGATTTTCTATAAACCGAAAGGAACCGAGAAAAGAATTATGTGTGTTCTGAATGTAGTCTGATAGTTTAGGCCTTACGGACTTCATGGTGCAGAAACACAAATTGTCATTCTTTGTAACAATGCAACTGTTCTATTGTGATTGTCATAAGCTTTGTACTGCGAAATGTGACATATGCATACTACCATGTTTGTCAAATTGATTAAAAAATCTAACACACTTGTCAAGAAGAAGATATTTTTAATTTGTAGTAATTTCGTCTAATTTCTGTTGTTTGTAGTCGTTTATTCTTCGCTGCCTTAAAAAGCTGACGTCTAATAAATTTTGTTTTAGTTATCTACCAAATTCGAGAATTTAAAAAATAACTTCTGCTGGAGTATTTTCAATATTTTAATAATATTAAAAAAATAATAGAATACGGTGGTGTAGTTACATAACATACAAGTGTCTCACGAGAAACTATATATGTTTACTGAAAATTTGAGCAGAAAATAATTTCACACTCTAAGAATCTATTTGAAGAGGAAAGAGATCTTTACTGCCTTGCTAAACACATTTTTCACTTTTATAATTTGTAGGTTTAATTTAATGGCATTATCATTAAAAAAAAAGGACTGATAACTATGAATATAACCTTGTATAATCTTTGCAGCGTAGATACAAGTAAACTAACCTAGATGAAGTAAAGAAAGCACTGTATAAATTCTAGACATTGAAATCTCTTTTTTGAAAAAATGTGGATACCCCCTTTGCGCTTAATAGAGCAGTTTAAATGTAGATACCGCCTTTGCACTTAGTAGAGCAGTTTATGTCTTACTACTACAGGATAGATTTATGTTTTATTCAACAGCTTCTAGAAGATTCGACGCATGCTCTAGATACGATTCGAATTTTCCGCGAAATTCGCAGGCGCGAAATTTAAATTATTTTTACACGATAGCAGATCAAAGGACGATAAACTAAACTATTAGTTTGTAGCAAACTGTACTGTTTGTTAAGTACTTTAAAATGCTGGGCAATTAAATAGTTTAATTTAATTTTTATTTTCTTAAATATTTCTTTGACTCTCCAAGCAATATTCATACAAAGTAGGCTGAAACTAATTCGTTCAAATAGTCGGTGTTGTCAAAAGCATTGTTCTTTCTTTATTAAAACGGGTTTATTCTATAGACCCAACCACAACAAGACAAACGTGGCATAACCCAGAATAGAATTACTCTATTTTCTCTTTAAAATGAAAGAAAGTTTCAGTTGGGGGGTTTAAAATATACTAAGATTACAATTTGGACGCATTCCATCAATATATCTTCTTCTTCTTCTTGTGTTAATACGAGTTGCTTGTGTATGCACGGAAAAGATGTTGTCCAATGCCAACAACTTGACAAATTAAAGATATATTTCTAATATTATCTAGATACAGATGTATACATATACTCCCGAAATATATATGTAAGTAGACGTAGTTACAGACACTGTTTTCGAAACATATCTAGATATTGAAACGAAAAAAAGTGTGTGCAGTTCATCAAGATACGAGTATATACAGTGGTGGAGAAACTTAGTTGCTTTTAAGAAAAAAAATCTTTTATTTTTGTAGAAAATGAACTTGTAAAACAATTTTTATTGATAATTCTTTCAAAGGCAGACTTACAGAGGAGGGGTAGGTGTAATGTTGTAAAAATACGGTATTTTCAAATATTTCGTACAGCCCTACTTGTATTTTATGTTCAAATACGGTATTTTATGTTCAAATACGGTATATTATGTTCAAATACGGTATTTTATGTTCAAATACGGTATTTTATATTCAAATATCTTATGTTCAAATACGGTATTTTATGTTTAAATTCGGTATTTTATGTTCAAATATGGTATTTTATGTTCACATACAGTATTTTATGTTTAAATGCGATTTAAATACGGTATTTTATGTTCAAATACGGTATTTTATGTTCACATACAGTATTTTATGTTTAAATACGATTTAATACACTTAGGGCTGAACAAAATATTTTAAAATACAGTACTTTTACATCATTTTCAAATCAACAAAAATGTTCAAGTTTAAATAAAATTTTATAATAATCAAGTTTATGATTTACATCTATGTCAAAGAAAAGATTAAATTTATATCTCGGTATAGCAAATGAATTACTCGTGTAATTGCAGATACAATTTTTCCGCAGTATCTGAAATACGTATATAGATACTCAAAATGTATCTACATACTGAATCTAGATACTTGCATTTAGACACTTAACAGCACTGCAAATATCATCCGGAATGTTCAGAATTGCTGTAGCACAATTGTACCGCAATCTGAAACCTTACAGGAAGCATGAAGACTGTGTCGTAACAAAATTTCATTAACGTGACATTTACACTTGTCTTGAATAAAACAGAATCTTCCATTCGCATAATACACATCGTAAAAATGATCTAATTCACATGACAAGTCCATTGCATTCATGTTAAACTACTTAAAACTAGTCGCGAAACACTGCTCGAAAAAATGACCATGCCTGAGCACATATGCACGAAACATTCGTTTCACAACGAAGCCGAGCTCTTATTTTTATCGTCGTATTATCGCCGTAATATCTGTCGATTAATCACGGTCTTAGAATTAAATGTACTAGCGAGAGTGTTTATCAGACGCGGAAGCAGAAAAGAAATACATTCGGTAGTGATGTAGTATAATTAGATACGATTTTATTAATCGCCGTGACGATACGCTGTAACACCAGCACTTTTTCAGGATGAAATATCGTACCGTTTAAATAAGAATAGAAAATAGAATCTATTCTGCATTTTTAGTACGTGACTTAAACTACGTCCTGTAGCATAAATTTTATTTCGTCTATTATCTGTTAAGTTTTAGTTTTTAAGTTATGTTTTGTGTGACTTCAGGAAATAAGTATTGTTGACATTAAGTGTTCCTGTAGATAAATTAGTTTCTGAGACAAAATCGAATCGAATAAATAATATCTAAACTTAGAACAGCTCGTAGCTGTTTTGAAAGCCTGACATTAAAAAAAACTTAAATTCGATTAATACATAGACATCGACTTCAGACGAATCGATCGAAGCCGCGCTACATTTTTTCGAAGCTTTTAATTAAAAGTTGCATCAGCTTGAAGCACAACCGTTCGCTTCCTGCGAGCGCACTTTAATTAATATTTGTTGTTCAAGTTGCCGAATAAGGAACGCGCGTTATGAGATTATTCCTGGTCGCGGAATAATTCCACCCAGGCACGAAAATTATCGTAAACAAGAGCCTATTTTTAGCGTTTAACACCTAGATAGTAATTCACGAACGAGTCGACGGCGATTGACAGTTCCACTTACTTACTGACTGAATTAATCGGTGACGTAAGCAAATTGAAGTGTGTTAAAAAGTTCGGTTCTCACATCCGGTATTGGCGAAAAAATTATTATGGTATTGAGACGTTATGAATAGTGGCGCCACGTTAAAAAAAATATACCTATATTTGTCGAAGAACAAGGTCGTGTTTGATATGATGATTTAATTCAAAAACCGGAGATAACGCGTGCGTGTTTATTATGGTTTTCTTTTCACTTTACGATCATGAGAATATTTTGCAAAACTTGCTAATTGAATGTAATTAATTAATTAACAGCTAACAAGTGTACAAAAAGTTTTCCCATCTAGTGTGTTGCTCTCATTTTTTCGCATGTTCACGTATGTTCCTTACTTGCTCCGTACCCTAAACAGACCAGTAAACAAACATAACTTAAAAAAAAAGTTGTTTTATTGATTTGATTTTACAATGGTTTTCACATTGGAAGAAAACTTTTTTATGGTTGAATCCTACTTTCGAAACGCACAAAAAATCAAAGGCGAATGGACCTAGTCTATTCTTGATTGTATTTCAGGAAAAATTTCCAGAAACGGGATTTCTGTACCACAAATTTGTTAATCAACTTCAGTACTCTGCAGGACTATTCAGAGAAACCGGCAGTGTGGCTAGAAAACAGGAATCAGGTAGGCCTAAAGTAAGAACTGCTGAGACAAATTATGACTGATGCTCCTCGCACTTCCATCCGTCACCTGTCACAACAGGATGATCTTTCTGTCGGGACCTGCAAGACTATTCTAAGAAAAGACTTGCAAATGTTCCCTTATCGTTTGACTATCGTGCATGAATTGCTTCCAGTAGATTTTGAACCAAGGTGAAGATACTGTCTTTGGTTTCTAAACAATATTGACTATGATGATTAGTTGGACAAAACTTTCTTTTCCGATGAGGCCTGGTTCCATTTAACAGGATACATTAATTCCCAAAGTATGAGGATCTGGACTACAGAAACCCTTCATATTTTCATTGAAGCCCAACTCCATCCACAAAAAATTGGTGTTTGGATAGGTTTAAGTCGGAGAAAATTGATAGGTCCAATATTTTTTTAATGGCACACTAACAGCACTTAGATATGGGGAAAAGATTTTGTATCCATTTATTAATCAACTGCATGATGACGGGTTGCAATTTGGATATTTCCAGCAGGATAGTGTAATGGCCCATGCTGTGGGAGATACTTTAAATTTCCTTCAAGAGTTTTTTGGAGATCAGATAATTAGCAGAAATATGGCAAACATACGGCCTTCGCGATCTTGCGATCTAATTCCTTTGGATTTCTTTGTTTGGCCCTACTTGAAAAATTCCATTTTTAAAACGCCCGTTAATGATTTACAGGAACTTATCCAAAGAATCATCGAAAAGTATGATGAAATAAACAATTTTCCCCACATTTTGCAAAATGTCATTGATGGATGTCGTAGAAGAGTTAGAAAATGTCTCGAAGAAGACGGAGGCCGTTTTCAACATCTGTTATGAATTCACGTTTGACGTTATTTTCAATATTTTATTTTGTTTGGTTTCAAATACGTAATAAATCGTAATTATTGGTTATGATTTTCTGTTGACTAAATGTCAATTTGGCGTTTACTGATCAAGAAAGAAATATGCGTGAACATGCGAAAAAATTAGAGTAACACACTGGAAGAAGAAATAAAACTGGCCAGTAAACGAGTTAGCACAGCAACGATCCACGTTAGAATTGAAGAAGAATCTCATTCTAAAGAGAGTATGAAAATATGGAAGAAATTTAAGAAACATCTGTCACATCAATAAAAAAAACTAACATAGCAAGGATGTACATTAGGATGACAGACGAGTCCTCGCCAACAACGTTTTCAAAAAGAAAATAACAGAAATAAATGTACAAGAAACCAATTAAAGATAACACAGCAAGGAACTCTTTTATAACGGAAAGGGAATCATAGACAAATTAATTTTCAAAACAAGAAAAAAATAATATTTCAAAAACAACAAGACATACATTAGGATAGCACACGAGTCCTCACCAACAACATTTTCGAAAAGAAAATAAAAGAAATGAACAAGAAACCAATTAAAGATTTAATCGATTAAAATATAGCAAGGAATTCTTTTATAACGGAGAGTGAATCATTGAAGATCAATTGAAGATCTTAACAATAGAAACTATTTCTGTCCACTTATTTTAAAAATTACCACTTGAAAAACAATTGTTCTTCAATAAGTTCTTACCTGAACCAGTTTTGAAAAAAAGAAAAAAATCTGAAAAGTAATGAAAAGAAGAAATCAAATAGGAAGAAATTTAATGATCTGGTTAAGAAAAGCATCGATTTACATTAGGATTGAAGAAGAGTCTCAGCCAAAACAGTTTTCGAAAAGACGAATGAAAATGTGGAAGAAATTTAAAAAACAAATGAAGGATACATTAATAAAAAATATATATATATAGCAGGGACGTACTAGGTCCGCCAAAAAAATCTGAGACAACTCTACACATGCATTTTTGAATTATTGTACTAATTTGAATGCAGATTCAAGTATAGTACATTTGGATAGCAGACATTTGTCTCATCAATAAAAAAAAACTAACACCATCGAAAAAGTTTTCGAAAAGAATATATAAGAAATTTAGAAAAAATTAATTGAAGATCTAAACAGTTTTCGAAAGGTAAAGTGCAAAATAAAAACATATATAATTCCATCAGCTAAAGTGATAACACACACTAAACAAACAATTTTCGAAAAGAAGAAAGAAATTTAGAAAATAATAATAATTGATGAAAAAACAGAGACAACAAGAGCTTTTGTTAGGATGGACGACGAGTCCTCACCAAAAAGGTTATCGAAAAGGCAAAGTAAATTTGGAAGAAATAAATTGAAGATCTGATCTGTCTTTGGAGGATGAAAATGTGCAGAAACATCAAACAAAAACTGGATAAAATTTAAGAATAATAATTGAAGATTTCATTAGTTAAAATCATAAATAACGCATGAAAACAATTTTCGAACAGACGAATAAAAATATAGAAGAAATTTAGGTAATAATTTAAAGGTTAACAGCAAGGATATGTGTACATTAGAATGGAAAACGAAGTCTCGTCAAAAACGTTTTCAAAAAGGAAGAAGAAAATATGGAAGAAATTGAAGTGTCACAGCGAAAAAAAAAATTTTTCGTACGAAGAAAACCTGAAAGAAAAGAAGTAATAAAACTTGGACGAAATTTAAAGAATATTAAAAATCACATTAGTAAAATTAAACTCTTTACACGAAGCAATTTTCGAAAAAAGAATAAAGATATGGAAGAAATTTAGAAATAATAAGCAACACAAAATTGAAGACGCGTCCTAACCAAAACTTTGTTTGAAAGAAGAAAAAGTAGAAGAAAAGAAGAAATAAAAGATAGACAAAGTTGAAAGAATTATGATAGACAGCAAGGATCTTCGGAAACTTACTCAAAACAGTTTTCAAAAAGAAGAACGAAAATGCTGAATGCGGTAAAAAATAAAAGAAGATCTCATCTGTAAAAGGCAGAACATAGTACTTATATTTCAAGAGTTAGACTTTCTGAAGCAGGAAGAAGACCAATTATAAAAATTTAAGATTTCAAGAAAAGAGATGGAACTTCGAGCGTAAATAATTCTTTTCTTAAAAAAAATTCCCAAAATGAAGCATAAGTTTGTAACATCGTTTATAACACACGCACCTAATTACATTAACGTAAATATTAACATTGTTAGTAACTACTTTAATAAATTAGATAGTTTATCTTTCACACCTGATAACCCGAATTTAACTCGAACCTTTGTTCTTGTGCAAGAAGATCGTGTTACCTTCACAAGTTTACTTCTTATCAGATAAGGCACACAGGGAAACAAATTCTTATCAGTCTGGTTACATGAGATTTCGGGCGCACTAAAGAAGAAAAGTGTTTGCGTTCGTAGAATAAATAGCGAGCTTACACATACGACAATTTATTTCGTTGTAGGTTAGGGACCCGCTTTTATCTAAATCATCTTCTGCGTTCTACTGATAAGAGTGATTAATTTAAATACTTTTACGATTAAAAAGAATTTGCATTCCCAAAAAAAAGTAAATGTAATTTCTTAGTACTACGTGTTTAAAGGCAAATTAAATACATACTGATCGTTACAATAATGATGTATTAGTTTGAAGATACAATAGGACTCAACAATAGTCTTATATAACATTATTTATTATACCGTCAGCAAACAAAACAGCGGGGGATGCTTATCAAAGAAATTGCCTCCGGCCATCTTTGTATTTAAAAAGAAGCTTCTCATCCATTGTACAGTTTTAAGAAAGCAAGGCCAATATACCTACTAGGACTAACACGTGAAAAATTTTACTTAATTTTCAGTAGGAATTAAAACATTTCAGTTGCGTTGTAAATCTAAGAATTTGATACATTTTTCTCACAATTCCCCCCAAATTGCGTGCTCTTCTTCTACTTTCTTCTTTATTATTTCTTGATAAAAAAAATTTTAAATATTACCACGTGACGGAAGAAAAGTCAGTTCCAATTCCGAGAGTTTTGATGACATCTTCTCACTGCGTGATCTCGTCGCGAATTTTTTTTTGTAGTTCAATTTTCGTGATAGTTATCAATTAATTCTCCCCACATTGCATTGCGTTTCTCTTTTTTCTTTTCGATTATGTTACAACTTTCAACATTCTGTTTAAAAGACTTTCGAAACGATTGGAAATCTTTTTTCTTCGTCACAAGGAAATTAAAGACTGTCGATTATGTGAGTTCAAGCTTTTTCTCGTTAAAAAAAAAGGGGAAAAGAAAACAAAAGATTATCAATGGCAAGAAGAGAAGGAAGAAAACAATTCGATTGAAGTTGGGTAAAAGGTGGTACAAAGGGTAAGAACAAAACAAAAGATGTTAGAAATAAATTGACGTCGACCACCGTTTGGCTTCTTCTTTCTTCGTCAAAAACAAACAAAATGTTTTCTTCAACATAGCAAAGAGAAACGAGCAGGAAAACTATCGGTAGTATGGTGAGAAGGAACAAACAACTTTCTTCGCCAAAAGCAAAAATAATATAAAATTCCTAAACCAAATTTCATAAATCTTCTAAAAGCAATACAATGAAGAGGAAAAAACAAAGACTTTCTGAAGGGCCCCCTTTTATATTTCTAATTCTTTTTCCATTATGTGACAAGTTGAAACTTTTTCGAACAAAAAGCACCGGCAGTATAACGAGAAGTAAAAAGCAGATGAAATTCGAAACGATCTAATTTCGCATTTCTTCTTTTTCTCGTCAAAAACAAAAACAAAACTGGCGATCGACCCCGCACCAATAAAAAGAAATTAGTTAAAAAATAGTAAAAATTCACAGACGGTACAATGAGAACGAAGAAGAGAAACAAAAGATATTCTCTTTTGTTTCGGATGGTGTACAATTTTCAGTTTTTTCTTCATCAAAGTAAGCAAAAACAAAACAACAGCATAACGAAAAGGAAAAAGTTTAAAATTATGTTTATTGATCGCTATTCCATAAAAAAAATTATCATTTATTTATTTCAATTAGAAAAATTTAATTTTTCAGAAATAAGAAAGAATCAAAATTAAATATGAAAGTGTTCCAAGTACAAATGTGGCAAGAATAAAGGATTTTAATTTGCAAAGTAAAATTTTTAATTAGTTTAGTGTTCTAAATTTAATTATTTTTTTCATATAACCAACACCATTATTTGTTCTGATTTATGACAAGTATTTTTTTTATATTTTATTTCGCAAATGTAACCGAATTATTCTTTTTAATCCAGGTGTCAAAATATTTTCAGCTTTCTGTTTCAAAAAATCTTTTTCTAATTTCTTTATTTTATGCCTTCTCAGGACTTTCAACTCGATTGGATTTTCGAATTCAATAAATTTTTACGCTTAGTATTTATTTAAAATTTATTTTCAGTCTCATTTTCTTTTTTCTTAATGCAATTTTAATTTTTAACTAGAAATTTGTTGCAAGTCGGTTTTGATTGCAATGGACAGCTGTTTCGACCCTATTTGGGAAGTCCTCAGCAGAAGAGTAGCTCATAGAATTTTAAGTCAAAAATCGGCCGCAAGATGTCGCTTTCTGTGAAACGTTTTATTTTACTTATAACAAAAGATCGACAAGTTTGTTTCATGTTTTTAATATTAAAAAAAATCATCTTGTCTTTGTTTTTAACCAATTCTTCTCTTAAATTAAAATTTGTTGAAGAAAGTGATCGTCATTTTTTATTCAATCTGATAAAAAAGAATTCACTTAAAAAAACAAATTAAAGAATAATAAAAAGTTCCTTTAAAGGAGAGTATTTAAAAAATGTCTAATTTCAAATATTCGTCAAATAGATGGCGCTGTGGAATCACTCACTACAATCCCTTATTATTTAAAAAGTCAATTTGCAAAACCAATTCGTTATTGATATTTCAGTTCTTAAAAAAGTCAAATTTTAACCATTCGCGGAATAAAGTCTGAATTAATTTAATTAGATTTTAATCGTCTTTAGTTCGTGGCAGAAGCATTTCTTCTAATAATAATAGATAGCGCTGTGAATCATTCCCTACACTCCGTTACTTTTTTGCGAAAACGTATTTCCAAAAGATGGTGGCGCTAATTTTAATTTTCCAAGCAATTATGTAAAAGCCAAGGGCAAAATCGAACGAAAAAAAAAAGAAAAAACTTAGTTTAGAATTGAAGAACTTTTTTTTTCTTCTTCTTCATTATTCTTGTGATATTCGAATTCTATGAGAGATTTACAAGTGTCAGTGGTCTAAAGTAATGTAAATACGATCGTCGTCCTTCTTTAGGAAGGACCTCCTGTAGAAACAGAAGAGAAGAAGAACTTCTCTTAGCGTTCTTTTAGATTTTGTTTGTGATACTGCTTGGATTTTCTTTTTTTACAAAGACAATCTAAGATAAGTTCCTCAAGTCTTACAGTACTTTTACGTTTTCACAAAAAAAAAAGAAATCACTATCTTGTTCAGGTGACGACCTGCTTAGAATTTTAATTAAAAAAATGTTTGCACCTCTTCTTTTTGTTATTATTTTTTGTGTAGTAAGTTTTCAATTACAGATGTAATCCATCACCGAAATACCTATTACTTGTGAGGACCGCAGTAATTAAAAGTAAATTACAGTTGAAATTGGGCGAGTAATTACACTATTCTACATACGCCTAGGATTACTTTCACGTTTTCAGTATTAGCTCCAATTTCGTCTAGTTTAGTTTACAATCAGATAAAATAGATTCGAATTCTTCAATAAATAAGAAATGAATCCAAGATAATAAAACCCGTAAATAATTCCGAGTGAAATAAGAATTATTGCCACTGCTAACTACCGCATCCATATACGTATGAGACATTAATAAGCAAGAGAAACATTAATAGATTTTAAAAATAAACTCTCGGCCTTTACAAGACAAATATGGATTGATAGGAAAAAAAACGCGTTTAATACCTATTTAATATTCTATTCGTTTTGTTCGTCGTGATATTCATAAGCGATATTTTTTTTTAAGAGCGAATAAATTCTATTGATTTTAGTTACGGTTTAATTCACGTAAACGAAAATATTGCTTTCATTGAACACGTACGTAAATATATATTATGTAAGCAGCAGGCATGTTTGTAAATCGATACGTTTAAATACAGCCTTTTACTTAATGCCGGCTACTATTTCTTAAGTAAATAAATCACAGGTATGTTAAGTTCTAAATAATGTACAATACGAACAATACAATACAATGAACATAATTCTTGACATAGGTGTTTATGTTGGTTAATATTAATGTATAATGCGAACTGTATATGTTCAATGAAATATAAAATTCAAAGACCTACCGAGGGTCCAAAAAAATTAAGATTATTTTTCCTCGAAAGTAACCGATATAACTATTAACTTAATCATACCCTACTTTGATCTAACCTTTAACGACCTCCTAATACTCCTGCCAATATATTAAAGAAATTTAATTGTATTAACTACTTGAATACCGATTATTATCGGTATCACGACGATAATTATTCGACTTCCATGTATCCATTATTTTCAGCCACTCTGAGTGCCTATGTGAAAAGTGAAAATAAGAAATAGCACTTGATCATAGGGGAAGCCAAAGCTATGCTGTACGTTTATTTAAAAATACTGAATGCTCTGAAAATGCAAACAACAGGATTTAAAATATTTAAAGGCACATAAACACGCGTTCTTTATACATCCGTCACCTCCTCCGAGGTGAATTATTTAAATACACCGAAAGAAATTACACAACACTTCAAGCACGTGAAACACGATAAACGGAAACACAGAAATAGTAGAAGTAAACAAAGCTTGTGGTGTATTCATCGAGTTGTAAGTCAGGTCTAATTATTACGTATTTTCTTTGTATTCGAACATCGGTCTCTATTTATTATTACAATTGTTTCGTGTGACTGCAGTTTTACTTCAAACAATTATAGAATCAAAATAAAAGAAGCGAAATAAATTAGGAAAGCTTAATGAGAATGTGTGCGTGACGCAGTTTGAGAATAAAAACAAACACTAGAAGAGAACTGACAAAGACACGCTTTGCTGTACTTAGAAAAAAATTGTTGTTATCGTCGACCGTTTTCTTGTTTCTTGCATTGGTTTGTTTGAAAACACGTTTATTCTTAGAAACACTTGATAGTTGATCGTGTTTTGTTGTTATTATATTTTTTCTTCATTAACAAACGAAACGTTTAAATCGTCGACCGTTTTTTGTTTTGTTGTTTGTTTTTTTTTAATGAAGACACGTCTAAATCGTCGATTATTTCTTGTTTTGTTGCTTTTTTTCTATGAAGTAACCAAACCTTCATATCGTTGACCATTTTTTTTTGTTTCCTGTGAGTTTCTTAAACAATTGATAGTCTTTTGTTTGTTATTCTCACTTGACAATTGATCGTGTTTTATTTTTTGCGGCTATTTTTTTGTTTCCTGCACGTGCTGAACAATCCATCGTCTTTTGTTTGAAAACGTCGTTATTCTCACAAACACTTAATAGTTGATCGTGTTTTGTTATTATTATCTTTTTTTTATGAACAAACGAAACATCCAAATCGTCGACCGTTTTGTGTTTTGTTGTTTTTATTTTTTTAAGAACAAGCGAAACATCCAAATCGTCGACTATTTTTGGTTTCCTGCACAGTCTTTTATTTGAAAACGGGATTATTCTCATGAGCACTTGATAGTTGATCGTGTTTTGTTATTATTATTTTTTTTTAAAGAAACAAAATGTTGAAATCATATTTGATTTCTTGTTTCCTGCATTTGTTAAACAATTGATCGTCTTTTGTTTGAAAACGCGGTTGTTCTCACAAACTCTTGACAGCTATTTATGCTTTGCTTTTATTATTTTTTTATGATGAAACGAAACATCCAAATCGCTGACAATTTCTTTTTCCTACACATTTGTTAAGTCTTTTGTTTGAAAACGCGTTTATTCGTACAAACACTTGATAGTTAATTGTGTTTTATTGCTTTTTATAAACAAACGAAACGTCCAAATCGTTGATCGTTTGCTGTTCCCTACGCGTCTGTTAAACAATTGTTTGTCTTTTGTTTGTTATTCTCACAAACATTTGACAGTTAATTGAGTTTTATTTTTTTATGAACAAACGAAACGTCCAAATCATTTTCTTTGTAATGATACTTTCAACAATTTCATCTTAAAGTCAATGCTTCAATTTGGATTACTTTAAGCAGATGAAAAAATTGATAACTGTGGACAATCACGTTGCATCCTTTAATGGAACACCCTGTGCACATATTTAACTTTTAATTAAACTCAATGTAATTTGTTGAAATAGGACAACATTTAACGAATTTACAACTTCTCTGGCCTAGTTCGCTAGTTTATTATTAAAATTATTAAAATGACTGCAGTTTAATGTTTGAAAATTAAAAAGCTCGCTACAGTAAAATCTACGGGGTGAATAAAAAATAAGGAACGTTTATAAGTTTTACAAAAAAAAGTGTCAAATCAAAATTAAAAGGTCATAAATTGACGTTTTATTTATTTTTTCTTATGACGCAATAATCTCGAACTAAGACGTCGTCGATGATTTTTTTTACAACAATAAATATATAGTGCATTTCCTGCTCTTTACGGCCATGTCAAAGTGATAGAAAGTTATACAAATAACATTTCCAAAAAAAAATTATTGCCGCTCATACTTTTTTATCATAAAAATTGAACAATTTACGTTATTAAAACAATTACGATATTAACACTAATTGATGTTTAATTTGTTCCAATTGTTAGCTTTTGGCAATGTGCCATTCGATGAGAAATTATTCATTAACGGATTAACGTGCCCCAAAAATCTCAAATAACGAAGGTGACTTCGTGAAATTTTTCTAATACAACCCTATAATATTGTTACATAGCCAGAAAGAGAAATTTCACCAGAAAAAAATATAGACTGTAATTTTAAATAATCATCAATAACGTCACAGCTCGAGATTATAACATCAGAAGAAAAAAAATGAAAAAATCAGTGTATGAAAAAACTGATGTTTCTTACCTTTTATTCACCCTGTATATTTCAAATAAAAAATAAGAATAGAAATCATACAAACGTTAGATCACGATAAGGTGAATATGTCTTACTTTCTGCAAGGTATCTGTGCAAATATAATTATTTAACATAAGATATGTTGACGTCATTGGCTAAAGTATGCGACATTTCGGCGTCAAAAAAAAAGTTGCTTACTTTTTTTTATAATGAATCGGTCAAATTTGGGTTATCTCTTCCTAGTTACTTGAACTTCGCAAGTCATTTGCATAATTTTTAGATTAATTAATTAAATTACACGGGAATAAATATTAAATTTCTTAATTAATTTAATTTTTATATATTGTAAGTACAGCTGCGGAATCATAAAGCGGGACAGTAGAATTTGGTTAGTTTAATTATTACTTCTTAATTCCGGGAACTATATAGTAACTTAGCAACCTTTGTAGTTCTTATTAAACAATCATTCTGTTTGTGGTAAAAATTTTATCGTATAAGTTTAAAAAGAAACAGTGAAACAATATTAGTTGAAAATGTATTAGTTTTTTCGAAAATTTATAACTGCATAAAAAATTAACCTAAAGTAAAATTCTTAATACATCATGACGTTGTCATTCAACTGAATTAACGAGTTTAAACGTCTGGGCATAGATGGAATAAGATTTTTAATATATTTAATATCCAAACATTCCCAAGCTTCTTCTATAGCATATACTAATTGCCTTTGATTCTCTGGCCGAAAATTTTGAGAATATATTTTTTTAACAATAAATGCCCAGACGTTCTCTACTGGATTTAGATCTGGACTTCTTATGGGCCAAGGTAATTTATTTATATTATTATTAGCAAACCATTCTTGCACTACACGCGACGTATGCACTGGTGAATTATCTTGTTGGAAAATAAACTGGTCTCCGTGTATTATGCGAACAGATGGTAGCATAATATCTTCTGGTATAGATGTATATATTCGCCCATTCAATTTAGCATCTATGTGTCAGCCCACACCAGCACCGGAATAGCTAATCCATCCCCAAATATTTGTCGAAAAACAGCCACTAGCACGAATACTGTTAACATATCTTTTCTCAAATCGACAGTTTCGTGGCTTATATACTCAAATGCGTCCGTTACTAAACGACTGGAAAACCTTTTCATCTGAAAAAATAATTGTTTTCCAAAAACCTTCCTCTTTTTCCAAAAATTCTTCAGCAAATTGAACTCTTAAACGCTTATTTTCTTCGGACAAAAAAGGTTTACGAGCAGCTGAACGACTGGAAATTTCACTACAAAGTATCCGTTTTCGAGCTGTTCTTGTAGTAGCTGGATAATTAACTGCCGAACAAGCACTCACTGCAGTCTCAAATGGATTTTCTCTTAAAAAATTAAGCAATTCAACATCTTCCTCGTTGGTCGTGCTTCTTTTTCGTCCCGTTCCGTCTTTTCTTTTGACGCTCTGCTCCGCCTCCCATTTTCTTTTAATTCTTCCCACAGTACTGTTATTAACGTTAAATTTTTCTCCTATGCATCTAAAAGACCAACCGTCCTCCAAACCTTGTATTATGCTTTGTCTTATATTTTCGCTAGCGTGACGATACACGATGTTTGTGAATATAATTTAAGATATTATTTGACATTAGTAAAATAATTATACTTGACAACTATTACTAAGGAAATTTTATTTATTTTTTATTTTTTATTTATTTGCTTATTGAATTTAATCGCCAAAAATGTTTGTGCAATTTTTTAAGGTCTTATTTTGTTTGTATTGATGATACTTTCAACAATTTCATTTTAAACTCAATGTTTTAAATTTGATTAATTTAAGCAGAAGCAAAAATTGACATCTGTGGACAATGCGTCCTTTAATGAAACAACACCCTGTACACATTTTTAACTTTTAATTCAATTCAATTTAATTTGCTGAACGAATTTACTATTCCTGTGGCCTAGTTACTGCCTTTATTATTAAAACGACTGCAGTTAATGTTTGAAAATTGAAAAAGCTCGCGAAAGTAAAATCTACGGTGTGAACAAAAAATAAGCGTTAACTTAAATTTTGCAAAAAAACTGTCAAATAAAAATTGAAAAGCTAATTACTGGCCATTTTAGCTGTCTTGGAAAAAAGGATATTTTTATTGCTTGTAATATGTTTAGGCCCGCGTGTTCGAAACGCTGGTAAACAATATGTTACCTATTTCTGCAGCGGTACCTGAATGTCACTCGTGTAGTCTTCAATTCACAAAAGAATGCATGCACGTCATCAATTTATTGTTAAAGTTTAGACTCACGTTGCTTATTTGATATTTAGAGTTATGTTAGTCGAATACATTTAGAAAATAACCAACGTGAGTCGAAACTTTGATAATACATTAATGACGTGCATGTATTCTTAAGTGAATGAAAGAATATTTTGCCTATAACATTTACCAGCATACTGGCTCTAGCATACAGTTCTTAGAATTTAAATACTTAAGAATTCTTAAGGATAGATTCTAGGGCGTAGCTTTGGTCAACTTTTAAGGACATTACTTCATTATTATTTTTAAATTTCGTTTTTGAACTGATTGCAGATATTTTAAAACACTATACTACGCTGTCATCAAGCAACAATACCATATGTTATACAGTGTATATGCAATAGGTCGTTGATAATTCCTTAGTTTGCATAAACTATATAAAAATAAAGAAGACATTTGGTTTTTTTTATAATGTACTGTATACGTACATGTTCATTCTACTTTAGATTCTAATAAAAAAAATGACACATAGATGTTTTACATCATCTACTCTTTTTATGGTTTTATTATCTGTTCTCATGCTAGTAGGAACATTATCACAGTAAACGCCGAAAGTAATTAAATTGGTTTAAAGATAGCCACACGTTAGTTATTCCTAAATATTTTGTGTTTTGATCCACGTTTTCAGTAATGATGATGATAACGCACGCAGTCTTCGAGTGGTTTAAGCCAAGTTTATAATTTCTGGACCATTCTTGAATCTGTAGTAGTAGTTGCCGTATACGTTGTCTTAAATACACGAAGTCATGCGTCTATATTAGAACATTAGTATCGTCAACATAATTTACAATTTTTAAGTTAAAATTGGAAATGGTAACGAATAAGTCATTTAAAGCAACGGCCCAAGCACACTACTCCGCGTTACCCCTGCAATTAGGTTGGCGTTCACCGAGTAGTATTTTATTCCATTCCCCGTTACGTAAGCTCCTTGACGCCACCGATTTGTAAGATAAGTCTAGAACCATTCTAAAGCTCTCGCCCTGAAGACGTAACATTGTAATTTATTCAGAAGCAGAAAGTAATCTACAGAGTCAAACGCTTTTTACAAATCTAAACATAACTCACGAGGGATATCACCTATTTCTAAAGTATGAGTCGATCAATCCGTGCTGGGAATGATTTATTACATTGCAGGACTTTTATGCAATAAGCTCTCAAGAATGTTTGCAAAAGTGCCGATTATATCTACGTCTATAATTTTCAAAATTACAGTAACCGCCAATTTTTTTTTATATGGGATATACTTCTACTATCTTAAGTTATCAGGAAAGATCCTACTTAAAAAAGACGAATTAATAAGGTAACATAAAGGTTTTATA
This sequence comes from Serrognathus titanus, assembly GCA_039766575.1. Classification (NCBI taxonomy): domain Eukaryota; kingdom Metazoa; phylum Arthropoda; class Insecta; order Coleoptera; family Lucanidae; genus Serrognathus; species Serrognathus titanus. The sequence goes on along the minus strand of CM077911.1, from coordinate 13,763,251 downwards.
AGTTTAATAAAGTACTCTTGATAACTTTAACTGGAACCTCATCGTAACCCGACGTTATTTTTTATTATTATTTTTTAAAGTGGTAATCGAGATCCCCATGATGAGTCTTCAATTAATTGTAACCCTGTATAACATATTTTGTTCTTGTTTCCGTTAGGCGAACTTACCCCAAAAATTCGTACAAATATTTCGGAATCATTCTGTATAGTGGGTTTATCATTCGAAATTAAGTATCTACATCTAAAAGGTTTTGGAATTTGACTACGTATACTTTTTTATGTGTCCCTCTGTTCTCTTGAATCAGCCCAATACTGTCAATAGTATCAATTAAATGTCAGTTTCTGACATCAAATATTACAAAATAATGTTCATCTAGTTAACTTCTTTGTGCTACTTTGCTCTTCTTGAACTAGCTAGCTTTGTCGATAGACTGTCATAGTCGTAATGAATGGTTTTTCTCAGAAATCATCTTTTTTTGCTTAATCAGAAACCTAAGAAAAGCTTTGAAGAGAGGTTAGATGATAAGTTGGCTTTATTCTTTCCTCAATCGAGTTGTCTTCGTTGCCTATTTTATCTTTCAACTGTTTTTGAAGTTACTTTTGAGGTTACATGGAAAAGCCATGGGATCGAAAATATTTTGAAACACATTGTACACTAGCGAACAATAAAATCCGGGCACGTCATTCCTACAACGTAAACCTTACTTTAAAATCTTTCTTATACGAAATGTCACTAGTAATTCTGATGTCTAATACAAATTTTACTGTTAATAGTTCGTGTTTGTTTATACACTTTGATAAAACGCCTCATTTAATTTCTACTCAAGAAAACAGAAAGAAGAAATTTCTAAGTTTGACATTTCAAATCCTTTTTTACGTTTTGATAGAAACGTAACGTCAATAAAAGCCCGATTTGTCAAACTTGTGTAAACGCGCATGTGTCAAACTCTTGCTCGGATTTTATTGTCCGCTCCTGTACATTTGTTGCGATGAAAAACATTTTTAATTAATAAGCAAATAAAATATAGCTCTTTATAATTGAGGCAAATTTCTTATCTGGACCTTTTATTAAGGCGAATGATAATTTTTTATGTTCTGAGTTCAAGTACACGCCAGTTCCGACCAATGAAGTTGTTGAACATGCTGTTTTGCAACTTTATGTTCGTCGAGTTGTTAGTTCTTTTTCTTTTTAAAAACAGTGAAAGCAAATCGGAACTTTAGTCGGTTTTTTCATTTCGATTTGTTTCAGCCTTATGAATCGAATCCTAATAGCCACGAGCGTTCGTTAGGAGTCACCCAATACATAATTTGTGATGTGATGAAAGTGAAACATCTTTTCAGCTTTCGTCATTGTGTTTAAAATCGAAACTTACATCATTCTATATCTATTTTCTTAAAAAAAATAGAGAAACAGTTGAAAATTACCATCCAATAATTAATTGAAAATTTTAAAATAGAACTACTTTTATAAAACTAAGAACTTAGAAGACCTGCAATCTTTATAAAATGTACAATATTTTATAACTTATATAAATCCTCCCAACTTTATAATTTATATTATTTATTTCGAAACAATTTGCATTTTTTTAACAAAATACAATTTCTTAATTACACAAAAATATAATTAAGTAAATTTAATATTGTTTAAATAAAAAAGGAATCGAGTAAAGTAATTGGCGTCGATGACAACTCAACTCAACTCACCGAGAACGACGAGCACGAAAAGGACGAGGTCCTTTGCAGGACCTCTAATTAACATGCTGCACGACTAACACACTTCACTAGTACCCGAGAGCGTTACACCATTTGGTTAGGAGCATGCACTTGCCGGAGTGAATTTCAACTAAAGCGCCAACACAAAACACACAGCGACTTGAGAGATCTGGCACGCTGGTCTATTGACTTTAACTCACTTACATGGTCTTAACTGCGAACCAGGAGGTCCGTTTCAGAAGACCTTCGCCGAACACAATGGGTGTCTGATTGTTTTGGGCCAAATTTCTTTGCGGGCACATCTTGATGGGTGATAAATTATGTAACACTGAGCTCTTAATTAAAGATTCGCTGTGTTTGTGTTATCTCACCTATGATAGTACAACGGGGGCCTTACATAATAGCTTGCTTTACAGAACGGAGTAAGAGAGAGTGTAGATTTTTTTGTTCATAGAAAAAATTATATAATAAACACGCTGCTGGTTCACTTCATATCAAAAGCTATCGCGCGAGTACAAAAATTTTATGCATTGCCATCTAGACAACAAAAACATTTACTTCAATTAAATTAATAAATTATTATTAATCGAATGCAAAAAGAATAATGAAACTGATCGAAGCTATTACCTTACCGTCTAAAAAATAGCTCACCCCGCTTATCAACTAGACGAATTAACAAGTTGTAATCAAAAAGTCTATAAAAGTTATGAGAAGGACTTTATACTATTGTCATCTACAAAGAAAATTATTAATCGTGTATGAAAGAAATAATAATGTAGGACAAAGTCATAAAAAAGTTCACCTGCCTAGTCAATTTTATGAATGAATTAATTAACTATTTACCTGCAAACCTAAATTAGTTTCAGAAGTTTTATTTTATCTAAACCATCTGCAAAAACTATGCTATACACCTTAGAACATAATAAACTACCTACTATTAGTGACAGATGGTAGTTAAACAAACATACTAGAGAACTCAATGAAATATGTTGTTATTGTGCTTTGTGCAACAGTTACGCTACCATATAACAAAGTATACAACGTTTTACTGCGTAACGGATAAATTGGTGAAGTAACGTGCGCATTTAGAACAGTTACTTTAAGAGGTTTAAGTACTTCATTGAAGTGCATGTGAATAGAAAGCTTATTTACATAAGTACATAGTTTTACATGAACGTTTTCCTTTCGCGCTGGACAATTAAAAGAAAAAACTACATGTAAATATCATGAGATACTTTGGCATTGAAAGGATAATTCGTTGACTTTTCCTTAAAAAAAACCTCCGGAAAGAAGGAGGTCCAGAGATGCAATTTTGTTTCTTGTTAAAATACTTTGCTCTGTATTCCAGTTTCATGTCAAACTTATAAGATTAGTTCAAACCTACACTTCATGTTTTAATTATATGCCGATCGATCGATTTGATAAGTTTAAGAACTTTTATTATTATTATTATTATCCTTGTAATATTTGTAAAGCAGTTGAGATCATATTTAAAAAAATCAACTGCAGTAATTGGGAAGATCTGTTTGCCTTTGTTGGACGCCAACTGTTAATGATAAGATCTAGGTATAAATAGGTTGAGCTTAGGTACATTCCGTTTTCACCGGGACAGTCCCCCGTACTTTTCGTATGTATTCCAGGTTTGTCCCGATTTTGAAAACGCGTAATGAAACCGCTTAATGATTATTATTTTAGGATACATCACGATTAACGAATATGATCGTAATATGTAGAATCCCTCAACTACTTATGTTTTTAAGCCGAAGTTTATAACATGTGTACAAAAAGTTTTCACATCCAGTGTGTTACTCTCGTTTTATCGCATGCTAACGTATGTTCCTCACTTGATTCGCACCCTTAAGAGACAAATAAGCAAACATAACTTAAAAAAAATTGTTTTAATGATTTGATTTTACAATGGTTTTCACTTGAAAGAAAAATCTTCTACGGTTGAATCCTACTTTCGAGATGCCCAAAAAAATCTATGGCAAATGGACCTATTCTATTCCTAATTGTATTGTAGAATTTCAGGAAAAATTTCCAGAAATTGTATTTTTGTACCACAAATTTGTTAATCAATTTCAGTACTCTGTAGCTCTATTCAGAGAAACTGGCAGTGTGGCTAGAAAACAGGTATCAGGTAGGTCTGAAGTAAGAACTGATGAGGCAAATTATGACTGATGCTCCTCGCACTTTCATCTGTCACCTGTCACAACTAGTTGATCTTTCTGTCAGGACCTGCGGGACTATTCTAAGAAAGGACTTGCAAATGTTCCCTTATCGTTTGACTGCCGTGCATGAATTACTTCCAGTAGATTTTGAACCAAGGCGAAGACACTGTCATTGGTTTTGAAACAATATTAGCAATGACAATTTGTTGGATAAAACTTTCTTTTCCCATAAGACCTGGTTCCATTTAACAGGATATATTAAGGTTCTGGAGTACAGAAAATCCTCATATTTTTATTGAAGATCCACTCTATCCACAAAAAATTGGTGTTTGGATAGGTTTAAGTCGGAGAAGATAGATAAGTCCAATAATTTTTAATGGCACACTAACAGCACTTAGATATCGGGAAGAGATTTTGCATCCATTTATTAATAACTGCATGATGACGAGTTGCAATATGGATATTTCCAGCAAGATGGTGCCAACGGTCCACACTGCTGGAGATACTTTAAATTTACTTCAAGAGGTTTTTGGAGATAGGATAATTAGCAGAAATATGGCAAACATATGGCGTCCGCGATCTTGCGATGAAACTCCTTTGGATTTCTTTGTTTGGCTCTATTTGAAAAATTCCCTTTTTAAAACGCCCGTTAATGATTTACAGGGACTTACCCAAGGAATAATCGAAAAGTGTGATGAAATAAACAATTCTCTGCACATTTTGCAGAATGTTATTAATGGATATCGCAGAAGAGTTACAAAATGCCTCGAACATTATTTTCGATGTTTTATTTTGTTTGGTTTTGTTGACGTTATGTCAAGATTAAATATCAATTTGGTGTTTACTGATCAAGTAAAGAACATACGTGAACATGCGAAAAAATGACTAGATGGGAAAACTTTTTGTACAATGTTATTTTAATTAATGTTATAGATATAGATAGACTACTCATTTGGCAATGATTTTTTTAAATTATTTCGTTATGTTAATGTACTTATCCAGAGGATTAAAATTCCTCACGGAGTTGATGTTAGAAATAATTAAATTGAGATTTTGTCTGGACAGATGTTGTTGGTCATGATTTTATTGAACCATTTCCTTGGCTGAATCAGTTAAATGGTGAACTTTTTAGTGACAGTTTAAACGAGCTATTGGAGCTTATGTCGTTACGTGTTATTAAATACATGTATTTTATTGTAGCCCCCTTTTCGCATGACATAAGAAGCTATTTAAATAAATGGTTCAGAAATTGGTGGATTGGTAGGAGAAGACTAAGACCTCCAGTGCGCTCAATGCGTTACTGATTCTGTATGAGAAACAAAAATTTAAACCCTACTTCGAAAACCATTGAGTATTGGACCTGGGTTTAATAGAATTTCTTTCTTGTTTTGATCTCTAGTATCGCCTGCCAAACGTTGTAAAATCTTTTTATTAACACCCTGTAGGTACAACGTGTCCAAGAAAGTTATTATTAATTTCTCAGGAAATTATATTCTATATAAAAGTTTGTGCTTTATCTAAGACTCAAACTCAAAATCTTCTCAGAAAATTAATTTTTACAAAACTATAAAGTATGAAATTTAATAGTCATGATTTAAATAAAAATTACTCGACATGATGTCCCTTCTCTGTCAATACATAAATTATAGTCCTTGATAGCGTTCTCCAGAATATTTGAATTATTATTCACCGTCCTGTATAAATTAAAGAGAACGCCTTGTATTTAAAAGTAAGATGTCAAATTCATTTTCTAATTCAGTTCTCAGAAATTCTAAATATGTTTCAAAATTTAAGGATTGTCGAAAAAATAGGATTGATTTTTACGTATAATTTTGAAATTTGAATTCCAAACTGTCCAACGATAGTTTCGTGAGCAAACTACACTAAAAAAATATCAGAATCAGATAACATATTCTTTTAACGGACGCTTAAAATTCACACAATCGCTCAACGTTTCACTATCGGTTGATAACATCAAATAATAAATCTGCTTTTAAATCCGAAAACACAAGCAATCCTTCATTATTATGCGCAAAATTTTAATTGGTGTTTATGTTTACATTAAAACTTGAGGAAGACATTTTTATAACAAGCAAAATTACAATAATAATAGAATTCGAATCGAAAACCGAAAGGCAAACAGTTTGTGTAGGCTTAATTTTAATTACAGGACAACTAATTGGTAACATCTACATAGTAGCTACAAAAACAAGTTAATATTGGAATTGCCCTAATATGCTTCATCATTAACATTCACTAATGTTCTGTACGACCTTTTCAGTTTGATTGACAATTCTTTCACTGAGCATCATCTCATAAAAATTTTAAATAACGATTGTAATTATTATTAATGACAATAACATAATATAGTAGTTACACAAAACGCAGATGAGAAGGTGCTGAGTGGAGGACCTAGGTAGTAGGTAGCTGCATCATTGGCTCCTCGTTCTACTATTCTGTAAAATATCTTCAACTTGATGAAAATTCTCTAAATTGTAGTAGGTAGTTATTCAAAAACATTATCAGAAAATAAACTGATACGGCATTTCAATTATTTCTACTGCAATTCATTGCGGCGTTATTTTTATTTAAAACATTTTTAAATTTCCAAACTGCTCCTCCTGGTCCGAGGATTATCTGGAGTGAAACTGAACAAGTGGCAACCTTACATACAAAAGCATACAATATTTCAAGGAACTGTGACTCCCTCTAAAGGTAAGGAACTTAACAATTCAAATCAAATCAGCTTGTTCTTGGATAGATCTAATTGACGAGAAGCGAATTCTATATTTTACTAATAAAGAAATGTATATAATGAGGATTGGCAATTTTAGAGAAAGATAATTGTCCAATTTCGCCATAATATGGGGAAATACATAAACACCCCATCTCTTATTTAATTTTGAAAATATTGATGATTATTTCATTTCTTTCGTGGAAGGAATTATCCCAAAGAAAAAAGAAAAAAGTACAGGAAAATGTCAATGTTTTAAACATTATCGAAAGACATTGCAAATTATACAGTATGTTTAAAATATTGTGTATTTTTATATTTGATATTGTCAATCTTCCACAATCAAATACTTCTTCTCTCAAATTATATTACCTTCCGATCTCGGGCCGTAATTCCAAGTTGCATTTTTTCGTTTTCACTTGGAGGCCTCTTCTGCTTCTTCTTATCATTAAACACTTTAGTTATTTTGTCTCAAAAATTGTCCAGAAATGTAGAGTAAGAACCCCTGTATATCATTCTACTTGCAGTGATATGATGTACATGTATTTGGTGAGCATATTTTATAGCACATACTTTTTTTAGTTTCTTTCAAATTAACTTAACTAACACTTAATAGGTACTATAGGTTCTTTTAAGTTTAAACTAGTATTACTTTGTTAAAAACTCCAGAAAAAATTCCAAACAGTGTAATATACAGTGCCATTCATAAAATTTGTAACGCCTAATACTATTGCGAAAATATTTTACTATGATCAGCTCGTTGAATCGATCAAAATGCGCATAGCAACACATCAAATACCGACATCAATTCATTAACTTTATTTTTAATTAAAAAAGGATTATGACTAATGTAATAAGGGAGATAGTTGTAAAGCAGTCTTTAAAGCAGCCGATTGGTTCCAAATAACTTTGAATAGCAAGGAAGTAAATAAACAAATATAAAAAATATCGCTAGCGAATTTCCCAAGTTCTAACTTCAGGGAACACTTCAGGTTATATAATTCACATAACTCAGACCTAAATATTGTGGAAAGTAGATTTTATTGTTCACATAGTATAAATATATTGAATAACATTGTACCGAGTGATTTTAAAATTTTTTTATCAACTCTTGCCATGAAATCTGGACGATATGTCTTAGCTTAAAAGTGAAAAGTACGTCATTGCACTCCTTGATACTGTTTTACAGTAAAGCTAAGACATGCCGCCCAAATTGCATGGCAAGAGTTGATAAAAAATTTTAAAAATCACTCGGTGTAATCACATTGAAACCAGTATTTTATTACTTCCTTATTTCAAGGACACACCAATCCATTAATACCAACAGAAAAAAATAATTATTCTGTTAGTATTAACATCCTTTATTGCATTTCCTTTATGCCATGAACATCTCTTAGGGCCACTTGATAAATTTGATAACAATTTTGTTACAAAGTGAGAGAGATAAGCTACCACAGTGAATGTTGATTGATTGAATTAGCACTTCTCATTCACTTTGTAACAAATTTGTTACAAGAAATGTGACCGCATTAGCGGGGGATTCACTGTTTAAATTGTAAAAAATTCATTCTCTCCGAATTTTTTATATTAAGTTAAAACAATTCTATAATACAATAACACTTACTTCCTACAGCACATAATTATACATATTTTACACTTTCTTATCCTTCGTTTCGTACAGTTTAAAATCCATGGGCTTATCATATCCCATAATTCTAACGTAATGACTGGGATCATCAAAGAACCTGGCTTCCATAAACAACGGCGTACCTTTCGCAATGAACGTGGTGAACATTCCAGGTACGTCTGGTACTTTTACATCATCCGGAGTGAATTTAAACTACAAAATTTCTACTATAAACACTATGAAATTAAGTATCGAATACTTACTTCCTTAAGCCTGCAGAAAAAGCTTATGGTCGTTGCTATGTATGTGTTTTTGTCATGTATGTAATCTAAGTGAGCGATGTACTTCTTTGTTATGTAATGTAACAATAACGGGGTTGCGAATGTGAAAAAACCCATGAAGGAACATGCAACAACTACAAGAGAAGTGCTCTGCAACGCAATCAACTCCTTAAAAATGAAAGGCTGCGCAACAATACCACAGAAGCTCGTAGTTAGCGAAAACCACTGAAATAAGTAACTACCTGAGTATAGTTGCAGAACCATTACAAACGTAACTTACTTTAATAGCACGTATATGTGGGGTAAGTATACCATAGTAAATTCTCTGCCGTCCATCGCTCTCATTTACATCGGTTTTACTGGCATCTTTAAACAAGAATCTCACATGGAGGACTGGTCGTGCTAGGTTATGTCCTACAAAGATTTTATTTGCGTTGCTTAATATTACAAGAGATTGTTGGTGGAAGAGATGGTTTAAAGTTAACGGTGCAAGACGCAAGCAGCTTCTTAAAGACATACTTTTTTAAATTTTGTTGGCAAAGCTAAGAATGAAATCTATACCCTACATAAACAACCGTGAAATTAGCTGCAATGGCTCAGTGTTGCCAATGGTCTAATAAAAATTAGAAAAAATAAAGTATTTTAATATACATGCAGAAACACGACGTAAATAAAAGCAGTTTATTTTTAATCACAAAAGAATAAAATAAAATAAGAGATTTGGGCAAAATTGTTCATTTTGTTTGGGGCCCACCTCTCTATATCTGTGCTTCCCCCAAATGGTTCGCCCAATGTTTCAATTTTTTCACGTAGTTACGAATTTAAGGAACAAAATAACGTGGCTGAAACCAGGGAAAGGAGACGAAAACCAAATAAACCATATCCTAGTATCAAAAAGAAAAATTGGAACGATTAATACATAACACGAGAACAAATAGAGGTGCGAATGCAGATAGTGATCATTTCCTAGTCATGGCCAAAATAAAAATGAAGATTATAAAAGAAAGAAATACAGAAGAAAGAGAACCAAATGGAATACGGACAAACTAAAAAAGCAGAAGTATAAAGAAATATGACAGAGAAATTGGAACGAAGATGCATGGAAGGTAATACAGAGGAAAATGGGAAAAATGAAAGAAAACACCTTAGGTGCAGCGGAAAAAATAATTGGACAAAGAAAAACAAAGAGAAGGAACGCATGCGGTATAATGACGAATGTGAAAATTTAATAAAGATCAAAAAGCAGGCCCGAGATAACTGGTTGAGAAAAAGAGAAGCATGTGATCTACAGGGCTACAAAGAGAAAAAAAGAGAGGCCCAAAAACTTTGCAAAAAGAGACACGACAATGGGTAAATAAAATAATGGAAGACGTAGAGAAAAATAATAAAAATAGTTAACGACTATTCCAAAGTATCAAAGCGTAGAACAAACATAGAGAAAAGACAATTGGAGTTACATTTCACAAATCAATTCAGAATGATGAAAGGAGAGAAAATAATGAAGACACAAGGAAATACGAAGACACCGAAATCCATCTTCCCAAAAATAAAGAACATCTGGAAGTAGGGAAGAAAATTAAACAAAAGAGGGCAGCACGACAAGACGGCATTCCAAATGAACTAATAAACAATGGCAGAGAAAAGCTGTTGAAAAACTATTAAAGAAATCTGGACTCGCGAAGATATGCCAGAAGAGTGGAATAAGTGATTAATACCTAAAAAGGAGACTCGATGAATTGCCAGAACTACAGACCAATAACTTACTGACAACACTGATTAGAGAGAAAATGAAGAAATATAGGGAACCAGAAGTAGGCTAATACCAACAAGGATTCAGACCAGGACGGTCAATGATTGCATATATAATGTCTCAAGCAGTGGAGGAATGTTATGGGAATGTGGAATGAACCTTCATGGGCACTTTCGGCAAGCCTTTGAGAGTGTAAGCAAATATCAACTAGAAGAAGATATGAAGAATATGGAAATACGCCCTGAGCTTATAAAGCTGACACAAATGACAATGAAGAACGCACAGACAACAATAGAAACTAAAAAATAAACATGCAGAAAGGAGATGCGTTATCAACAACACTTTTCAACATAGCAATAGAAGGGGCAATGCGGAAAGTAAAAGCTGGAACAACAATAGGACGGAATATGGCCCAGATTGTTGGCTATGCAAATGACGGTCAGAAACCAACAAAGACTCGAAAAACTGGTAGGAGAATTAACAGCAGCAAGGAAAAGAGGATTAGAGATAAACCAAGGTAAAACCAAATACATGTTAATTACAAGACAAAGTATAACATTGAAGAAATTAGACTGAAAAACACTCTTTCCAAAAAGTATCGAACTTCAAGTATCTAGGGGTCATGATAAACGAAAAAAATAATAAGCAAGTAGAGATAGAAGAGCGAATTAGAACCGGTAACAGAGCATACTTGAAATATTCTTAAACCTAAGTGAAAGTACCAAGAACAAAATCTTCGAGACTGTGATTAGACCAGTTGTGACATATGCGGAGGAAACATGTGCCTAACAGCCAGACAGGAAGAATTACTACGAATTTTTGAAAGAAAAAATTTAAAGCTAATCTGGGGGCCAGTACTGACCGAAGAAGGAGAATATAGAAGACGCATGAACCACGAAATTGCGAACAAACTGAAAGGGGAAGACGTAGTAAAGATAATTAAAATACAAAGGCTAAAGTGGTATGGACATATACACAGAAGGGAAAGAGCAGCAATAATAAGGAAAGTAACTGAATGGGACTCGGAAACAATACGACCAAAAGGAAGGCACAAATTGAAGGAGTAAGATCAAGTGATAAGAAGCGACATTAGAAATCTTGAAATCAGAGACTGGAGGAATCTAATATTGGATAGGAAAAATTGGTGCAAAGAGACTGAAGAAGCAAGGACACAACAACTTATAGAATGGGAAGGCGGATAGAAAGAAAAGAAGATGCGGAGAGATGAATCTATAAGCACCGAGAGAAGTAGCTACCATTCACTACGAATGAAAAGCCTACATATATATATACAGGGAGATCAAAATTGATTGTCCTGATCCTACACTACTTTCCGTAAGCTTGATATCAATAATTATATCTATCACATGAAGGTTAGAACGAAAAGCAGTGCCGACTTGTGGTGTACATAGAACATTCATGAAAGTCACATCTAAACCTAACATAATTAATGAAGAACATAATTATTGTTTAATCAGATTGCTATGACAATAAAATAAATCATTTTTCGTGAATGAACGGCAATGAATTGTCAACAAAATCTTAGGATATCTAGTAACTTCTCTAGATTTCGTTATGTTGCTAACTTCATTTTAATAATTGGATGTAAATATCGATATTAAGCTCGTGGAAAGCAGTGTAGGATCAGAACAATCAATTTAGATCTCCCTGTATTAAAATCTACTGAATTTGGTGATAGCAATGAACAATTTCTTCTATATGTTCCATCCAAATGTCCTCGATGGAGTAGTATACTGGGTCATTCACGAAACATGTAACAGTTAATATCTCAATAAGCCCAAGTGTAATTAGTTCGGATGATATATATTTTTTATATGAAATCAGAAGCTCTATTAAGCTACGGTATCAAATATGTCTTCTCACTTCTGGTTTAATGGGAAATGTAGACAAGTTTTGTTTTCCAAATGGAATACTATATTTTTAAAAGCAATTTCTCTCGTGAATTAGAAACGTCGATATTGCTATTATTTCCAATGGAGAAAAGTTGAAATATTAAAAGTGTTGAAATACTGAATTTCTCAGTATTATTTATGTAATTGACTTTTTAAACAAACTAATTTCTTTTCCTTCTTAAAATACCTTTATTATTAAGCTTCATAATTTAAGAATGAATTAATCACACAGTCCACGTTTAATTTAACTCATTTAACAAACAATTGTTCTACCTACTATCTAAATGCCAATCCAAAAGTTACTTTGTTTGAGCAGTGCGCTATTGAGTAATGACAAAATGCTTTTTCAAAATGTAACATCCTGTATAATATTATGATAACTGATAACGTTAAGAATTTGATGCTAGTATAAATTGTCTAAGAATAAAAACTATAAATTGCTTGTGTAATATCTATGTTTTCCTGTGATAAATGCAACTATAAGAGAAAATGTCAGAAAAGTTTTCGCAAGAATTGAAATTAAAAAAAAAATACTGGCCACGTGTTATTCCAGCTTGTTTTTTCTTTAACAATAAAAATAAATAAAACCGATATTTACCGGATTACGATTATCGTTACCGCACAATTTGTCGCTGTACAAACGTGTTTTTGGTAATACGCGAATGATAACGTGTTTACGTTTTTTTACTAAAAAAAATAACTCTCTAAAAATAAGCCATTCAAAGCACACGTAAAAGGTTGATCAGAGAAATTCATCAGTAACATATATTTTCGCCTTTACCGTCTTTTTTACTGGAGTTTCGTTCTTCCACGCAGGATATTTTCAAGGTCTTCATAGTAAACAGGAAACCTTCATGAAATTGTAACAGCGAAGAAATTATTGACATTCTATCTATTCTTTAAAGTTCGATGGTAAAAAAATTGGCGTTCCGAAATCTCTTCTGTCTGATTAGATAAAAACTATTAAGTTTTTAGGTGAAGTACCTAATCCGCGTAAACCTTAGTTTAGACGAATTTTGTAAATTAATTCTAATCCCCATTCTAGACTATTCCAATAAAAACTGTGCTACGTGAAAAAATAAGTCGCCCAGATAATTCAATTTCAATGAAAATGACGTTTTGCGAAATCTGTTAATCCGAGAATAATGCAGAGCTAATTATTTAAATCAGGAAATATTCAGACTAACATAAATAATAAGGAAGAAGGAATTAAAAATTTCTATTTATATTTATTTGTAGAAATAATGGGAGTTATGGTTCATTGATGAATTGGTTTCCAGTTGGAACCGCGTCACGATTACTTCTACTGTCAACGTTTTGTTCTCCGTTATAGAAGAACTACCTCAATGTTGCTGCTGCTGCTGACGATGTTATCGTTAGTGGATGAGACTATCTCATTTTAAAACGTTCAAGTGAAACCACATGCAAGAAGGAGTGTGTGATGCCATCCTTCATGATGTTAAACAGAAGGAGATGAGTTAACCTTAATACATATCGAAAATACGAGAAAAACGACGGCCTCCTGTTGTTTTGGTTTCATTATGAACAACAACACCTTCAGAAATTAATGTTTCTTAATTTATTAAAAGAAAGTAGAGACATAATAGAGAGTTTGCGCCACCCCATTCTTACGTTATAAATTAGAAAATGTAATTATTGGTTGAGAACGAACAAAAGAAGCACAGTGTTGAAAAATCGTCGAAATTTAGGCGTACATTTTCGTTCTCAAGCAATAATACTTTTATATCCATAAATACGTATTTTGGCAGCTAAGCTACCATCTTCAGTACAGGTACCATAAAAGCAGGCCACTCACCAGGAAATATGTTGGGGAACATACTCGGGGAACATATGTGCAGGCTTTTGTATATTTCTCCAGGAGCTTTTAATTGCGAACATGTTGACCAACTTGCCAACACATTAGCGAACTTATTAGCACCAGTCAAGTTGCCGAGCATGTTGCCCAACATGTTGAATAGTGAATGACCTGCTTAAGGTACAGTTATCCCCGAAAAAAACTTTCATCATCATCAAATTTTTCCCTTTGTGTAAATGCAACTAAAATTGTGCATTTGTATCAAAGGGCAGAATTCTGGAAAGGTTGATAGGATTAAGAGCGATAGCAATATCAGTACGACTATAGTATTAAGTTCAAACTACACAGCCTAAAATTTTTAAATTTATATTACTAGATTTTGATCCTGTATCAGTTTTTTTCGGCGACAATTATTATTATTATCAATTACATGTATACATCACGACCTCCTAGATTTCACGAGACAACTTCTCCCCGCAACGTCATTTTCAATGAATGTCAAGCTCGCAATTGTCAGTGTCAAGTTCACAGTTTTACGTATATGTATGGCGAGTAAATTTATATTTTCTTCTTCAGTTAGTCTTCTGGCAATTTTTTCTTTTGTTATTTATGTTTTCCATGTATGTATGTGTCACTTCAATGTTGTTTAATTTATTTTTTGACTAGTTTGGTGCCGTTCTTACTCGTGAAAGGTATTATATGAAAAGGAAACAGATTATTATTGAATTATTATTATATTTAATTACCACTGACGTTTCGCAAACAACTTGTTTGCTTTGTCAAAGTGAATAACATTATAACATTAGTAATATAGCTTGTCAAATCAAATAAAAAGTATATAATTGTCAATGCGGCCAAGCCCAGTATTTACTGCAAGAGTTAGGAAAACCTAACTAGGTAGAGTAATTGTAGTAATTATAATAATTACAACAATTCTAACAATAAGTATTATAAAAACATAACAAAAAGTAATTAATAAACTAAATGTAAACCAATTATTTGTAATATGATTTAAATGAATCGTTTAATTTCCATTGAATTTTAATTTTTGGAAAAAATTGCTTCAAATTTGATATTTTTTATTTTGACAAATCAACAACTACCATGCATTCAATTAAATTCCTAATTAAAGTAAGCCATAACTTCAGTGTTTTTTTTTCAGAGGTTAGTAACACTGACAGCTATCCAATTAATTGTTTGTACTAACATAACCTCCCAACACTTGGCAAACACGTTTGTGTATTCAGCGTCTGTTTTAAGCGTTAATGTTGTTTTGAATTGAAGTAATTAAGTGTTTCTTTGAATTTTGAGTTTACACATTTTTTTAATATTAGATTAGATAATATGACATTGACAGTTATTGACAACTGTCTCTCATTCTTATATTGAGCGTCGCCAACTTTATGAAAATATCACAGTTTTAATGAGGAATTCATTTGAAGGCACGGTACAATTACCTAAAAGTTCTCACATTTGGCAAACAAACCTTAGTATTCCTAACTCCAATTGTCCCTTCAGACTTTTTCGTTTGCAGCGACGTCAAAGAGGAACTTTTGATATGATTCTTCAGAAATTGCTGAAACTTTATCTGAGAAACATCACTTAAAACACGAACCGACAATTTTCATATCACAGTTTCTCTTTATCTCAACTTGCCTTATAAAAATTGTTAAAATTGTTATAACATTATTCTTTTCAATAAAAATGATTTACTAATTACTAGTTTGTTCTGATTAATTCGCAAAATACTACACTCACCTAAATTAATAGTGCCAAATAAACTTCAATTTTGGTAACTAACGCCAAAACGGACAAAATTTGCTTTAAATAAAAAGATTGTTCAGGTCGGATAGATCGTGCTATACATAAATAATATTCAGGATAACAACTTTGCAATTTGTTTTGACAGGTAAACAAATAAGTCACTGCAACACGAAAACAATTCAATTGCAAGCAACGTATCCGTCATAAACATTTCGGCTTTTTTTATGGCCCAATATTACGCGTTATTGTTCCTTCATATATTTATATATCATTGCATTTTAATCAGTCTTCTGTCTGAGCTTCTGATATGTTCAAACATCCCAGTAATTCAAGCACCATTTAATAATATCGTCCAAAAGATTTTGATTTCCACTTGTAACATGTAATTAAACGAAATTCAGAAGTGTCAAGATCACATTGTGTGTAGTCAATATAATAATAATCATAAAACTTTATACCCCAACTTACTGCTGCATTTACAAAACGTGATGTTGTACTTCGTACGCAGTACCGTATCATGCTTTTCGGGTGAATTTTTAATTAATCATACTGTTCCGTAATATTTTTTATTAAACATTTCTCTTGTAAACTACAACGTTCATTCTCTTACAAGTTTTTTTCTTTTTGTGAAATATAACATTCGGCTATAAGCTCCTAAATCATGGAGCATCACCTCTTGAAGTTTTTCTATTGTTTTGTAACTCACCCTGTACATAAAATAAGTCCATTTAAAATAGAATGACAGCTGATTTTTGACGTGTTTAATCCACCAGCGAATAAACTGAGTATTTTCAAATTTAAACGATGAATTTAAATGCCAACGTAAAACTTCTCTCTACAAGTTGGTGCTACATCGCGCAGGCGTTCGCAGTTCCGACCCAATATAAGGTGATTGTTGTCATTTTCTCGTGCTGTTTATCACGTGTTTCGTTGAGAGCTAGTGTTGCATTACTTAACCTGAATCTTACAGATAGTTAGAAACATGGCAGATCGACCCAAATCCTCCAACCAGTTGATTAACTACAAGAACGAAACGAAGGTAAGCAGGCGTTTGGTGTGTCCACCTAATTAGGTTAGTTTTTTCTTCGTACGTACTTCAATCATTTGCTTTTCTCTCTGAAAAACTGGTTTTATTTTTTGGCTGGACCGGCGAAAAAATAATGAATATTAATCGGAGTTATTAAAGTGATCAACAAGTTATCGCGATGTGGAATTTTTGTTATCTAAAGTTTGCAGCTCAAGTGCGATGACATGACATAATTTTCTAATTACAAATTGTTTACGAAGTACATGGTTTCGTGTTTATATATGAAGCGTAACCGTTACGTTAATTGCAAATGCGTGTATGTTTATCAAAGTAGGTACAATTTATTCGTACCTACCTACGTAATTCAAACTACTATAAACAGGTCTTAAAAACACGAGGGGCCCATAACTTATGAAATGAGAAAACAGACATAACTTCGTTTTTATATATAAAAAGTGCAACTATTGCATTAACTGTAAATGCCTTTTTGTTTATCAAAGTAGAATTTATTTGTACTTACTTCAAGTTGTTTGCCATTACATCATAAACAAGCGTCAAAACACGAGGGACCCATAACATAAGAAGCAATCAGATATGGTTTCGCGTTTACTTATAAAGTGTAATCATTGCATTAATTACAAAAGCATATATGTTTATCAAATTTATTCGTGCTTATTTCAAACTTTTGTTTGCCGAGGTGCTAGAAACACGAGGGCCCATAACATAAGAGGAACCAACCATGGTTTCGTTTTATTTATGAAGGGTAACCATTGCACGAATTGCAAATACGCGTACGTTTATCACAGTAGAATTTATTCGTACCTTTTTCAAACTTTTGTTTACCGCTGTACTATTGAGTCTCAAAACACGAATGGTCCATAACTTAAGAGGGACCGAACCCCATGTATTATTTATACATGCAAAACCGTACAAGCCCTTTGTGTTAAGCACTTAACGTTAATAATATTTTTAAAAAAATGTCGCAAATCGGTTTTGATTACAGTGGACTTCTCGAACATCTTCTGTACAGCTGTTTCGGCCCTATTTGGGGCCTTATCAGCAGAAGCAAAGCTCGAGACTTCCACTGCAAACCAAACCGCCCTGTCCAAGGTTATTCCCAAATGCGATGTTAATAATAATGGTATAGCAATTAAATTGCTGTGTTATTTTGAAAATCACTACAGGAGCGACAATCACATTCACAAGGAATCGCTTAAACATATCGATTTCTTTCGAAAATATAAAACCTGCAATCGATCGCTGAGAAATGTCTTCCTTTAAACAACAAGCTAGATTAGCGGTCGAAAAGACTTAAAATAATAAGTGTTTGTTAGAAACACTTATTGGAGTGCTTGAATTTTCATTCAACGTAAACGCCAGTGCCGTACCCGTGGTTTTGGGCACGTTTTTCGATTAGTTTCATCGAAAAAACAAAAAAAAAACAGAATTGTTCCTATATTTTTCGTGTAATCTACGACATGGATTTTGTTCTTAATGGTTTTATTTTGTCGAGTGTTATTACAGACACCCTGTATATGAATTCATTAAAAAGAAATATGGTGAAGTATATATACTTAAAGAAAAGGAAAGAAATTTAAGATGTGAAGAATAAATTGATAGTAATGAATAAGTCGTGATATATATCGGTGTCCCAGAAAAAGTGAACCAATCGAAAAGACCTCATCATGAGAAAACTGGTTAAAGACAATGTTAAGTATTTTTCTTTGTCCAAAAGTCATAGCCCCATCCCTCCATTTAGATATTTTTTTACTTTTCTAAGTAAATTGCGAATATGTTTTGGAATAAATTTTGATAGCAAATGGTAATGTATTTATAACTATGTGTACTTGAGATAATATAAAGCGTGATCGTCTTTTTTATTTGAAGTGTTAGGTGTAGACTGCATTGTTTAAAAGATTTTAATCTAAATACTCAAATATACCGTGAGTTCAAAAAATAGTAGATAAACTGAATAGTTTAATAACGCCCTACATTTAAAAAAAAATCGCCCGGACCCCACAATGTTCTTTTTGGTTTTGAAAAACGTTTGGTTTTTAACAACGTTTTCTATTATACAGGCCGTCCCAAAAGAAGCTGAGCTGAGATTAACATTGTTGTTTGCATTTTTTTAATGGGAAGCCCGATTTTTGTTCCTAAATTCGAATTCCTTGCTAGATTTTTAATGTTTTCCGTGCATAGTACCTTACACCTAAAATCAACTGTTCTTCAGATGTTGACATCTGACAGATTAAAGATTGCAGGTATATGAGTCAATGAGTCAAATATTTTTAGAAGTTCTGCTTTTGGACAAGAAATCATCGTCGTATTTCATTCATTAGAAAATAATTCGAATGATTCACGTGTCTCTAAAAAGATGAATTCTTGCACTTATTTTTGAAGCAAATATGGTTTTCGTCGCGACATCTCGCGGTCGACTTTTGACATAAGAGGTGTAATCGAGTATGTTTGCAAACTACGTCATGTGACCCATCAAATGAAAGGTTTCGAAGAGACGAAAGCGAATGTTTTACTGTTCTTTAGTTAGTGACATCTGACAGATTAAAGATTATAGATGAATCAATGGGTCGAATATTTTTAGAAGTTTTGCTTTTGGACAAGAAATCATCGTCGTATTTTATTCATTAGAAAATAATTCGAATGATTCACGAGTCTCTAAAAAGATGAATTCTTGCACTTATTTTTAAAGCAAATATGGTTTTCGTCGCGACATCTCGCGGTCGATTTTTGACCTAAGATTGTGTGAGATTTGACAAAGAGCAACTAATTTGCTGACTAATACAAATACATTTGGCAAACCCGATCATGTGGGCTCATAGATCGAAACGCGTCAAAGGGACAAAGACAACTGTCACATCGACGCCATCTTGAAATCATAGAAAGTCGAGGTTTAATCGAGTATGTTTGCACATTACGTCATGTGACACACCAAATGAAAGGTCTCGAAGAGGCGAAAGCGAATGCGATACTGACCCACAAGTTTAGATATGGCCAATTTATCAGAATTAATTAGGAAAGAAGTATCACGTCAAATGTTGTGCTACTCAAAAAATGTAATAAACCTTCGATTGCCCTTATTTGCTATAATAGTCCTTTACAAACATTGCTATTGCAATTAAATGCGAAAGAGCAAATATATTTTGATTAATTTTGTTAATGTTTTCTTTTTTAAATATTGAATTTCTTCCTTACTTTTCGGCCTCACGGTATATTTTTGGCGCCAAAATTTTAAAAAGTTGATTGTTTCTATGAAGTACAAACAATTTCTTAAATTAGTCTTTGTTGGTGATGTCCGACACCTTTTGCCCTTGACTCATCGATTTAGTCATTAGATTCTTGTAATGTACCATTCAATTATTCAAAACGCAATAATACACTAATAAAATTGTGTATATTAAAAAATCAATAATTCTGAACTTGTCACGCAATTACGTGATCAAAGTTGAAATGTTAGATAATAAAATACCTATCTAGATCTAGAGATAGAAAATAATAAGTACTTTTAGTTTGATAATTTACATCTCTTTATGACTGCCGTATTTTTTTTAAGTGCGGTTTATTATGGCTTCTTAAATAAATGGAAAGTCCAAGGAATTGTAATCCAAAGATTCTTTAATTGGAAATGTAACGAATTTCATTAGGGCCAGATTCATTCAGATCGCATTCAGATGTGTAATCAAATGTGTTTTCCTTTAAATTCGATTATGAAACTGGCCCTTAGATTTTTTATAATATAACTTTTAAAAAGTCACGTTTAAATCTTATTATTGGAGGAATGCGCAAGTGTACATGAATAATGGTTTGAAAAGAAGAGCGTTAAAATTTTTGGGGTTTTACAGAAATTATTGTTCTATTTATTGTTCAAATATGACGCGTTCTGTGACTGATTCCGTGGACGTTGATAAAATCATTGAAATAGGTTTATACACAGAAGGAAATAGAATCCAGTCTATTGGTAAACATCTTGTCCTTGATCTTTGATGCGTTCATCATTATTAAATTATCTGCATTTATTATATTTTATTTAATCCCTAATCTTCTAACAAATTTCTGATTTAATTAATCGCAATCCTTGACTGGAACTTTTTCTCGGTGACTTGCGAAAATGTGCTTGTTGATGCAAACTTGTTCATTATCAGTATAAATTAAAGTGTTGTTAATAGGCATACGTATGTACGCAAATCATTTAACTGGCTTTTAACATTATTTACATAGAATGGAATTCTTGAGTTTATATGAATATTAGTCTGTGGAATATCCGGCGAACGAACATCAAGAGTATCATGTACTGTGGTGCTCACCTAAAACAATACTCTTGCATGCAAACCTCGCCTTTGCGAAGAAGTGTCAAACGTGTCAGGTCTAATCCGCTACACAGTCACGACTAAAAGTAATATCTACTCAATAAAAAGTTAAATTGTACCTAATAACTTTTGACAGCTATAACAAGTAGGCAGGTATTGTCGTTTCTCTTGGTGATTTTTTTTGTCGAGTGTTATTACTAAGGAGCGGAATTTTATATTTTGTTCGATTAATTGCATACAGGCGGCAACGTACAATACTACGACCACTGAAGGACACACTCACGTTGCCGCCTTATTCGAAATTTATCAAGTTTATCAAACTTGCTAGTCACAACCGAAGGAAATATAAAATTTCGATCCCTGTATATGAATTTTGCATTTGCGATCGACTAAATCGATACCACTTGAAAAATTTACATTACTTACATGCAGGCGCGCTTAGAGGAAAGTGGTATCGATTTATTTAATTAACTTGATAATTCTTTAATTGCCCATTGAAAGATTGTATCAGAAAAATTCAAATAAATGTTTCTTTTTTATTGGCAGTGAATAAAAAAATAAAAATAAATGCGTGTAAGTGCTCTCTAACGAGTTAAATTGTTTTCACCTCGATAGGTTTCTTTCCATTTCTTTCTGTGTTTAAACATTCGAGAAATTGATTGGCGCAAATGTAATGAACAAATAGACTTTTGTTTGTTGTAGTAATTGTAGAATTTGCCTTGGATTTTTTTTGTGCTCATTACGAAACAAATTTATTTCCACCGTACGATATCAACAAATTGATATCACGCATTTTTTTAAAACATGCCTCATCTTGACTCAGCGCAATTTTTGAATACGTTCGGCGTTTCTAAATCAACGATGATTTAAATCTAACTAGGACGCAATCACTCCCAGTTAGACTTGTTTTTCCAGACTGTTAATTTATGAACGTTAAATTGGGATTTAATTAAATTTGCATCGTTTGAGGAAAAGGCGTTTAGTGATTTATGGATGTAAATTAAAATTTAAACTTCAGGTGAAGGCACTAAAAAATTTGGGAAAAGCACTTTAGGTACTTTAATTTTTGCTTAACAGACTTGCTATAAATAAGAAAATTAAAATATAAATATTTTTGGACATATTTTGTAATGAATTCTAGGGTCTTCCATAATATTTTTAATAAAATGAAAGTATTTCCTTTTTTTATTAATGAACATAAAATTGAAAACATAATTTTTGTTTAAGACATCATCATCGCTACACAATACTGAGGCACTTATTGTGCAATAATACTGTCATTACTATGGTTCAATAATAGTGTCATTGCTACTGAACGGACGAAATAGGCAACGTCTATTAAATCCGTTCACCAGTCATCCTGTTTATCGGTACTGTCCTTGCTTCGTTATTATTATTGGTTCAATAATACTGTCATTACTCATTACTGTCCTTCATTATTGGCTCGTGTCATAATCATGTTTCATTACTTCACTAACACCTAGTCATTTCTGACCAGTTAAAATATTGGTCACAGTAAATTGACTTAGGTTGGACATGTGATATTTATATGAATGCAAAATTTATCACTATTTATAGAGAGCTAAAAATAGCGCCGTCGCTGCCACCACAGAATTAAAATTTGATATCGAAATTTTTGGCATGGATTATCTTTATCTGCGCTAATCTGTGTGTAAGGCCAAATTCGAAAAACTCATCATCAGTTCATTTATGCATGCCAGTATTTACTATCGCATTTTTTAAATGACTTTGTGAGTCGATGAATGAATTTAACAATAAAAATGATTTGCAATATAACGCTTGTTACTGATCCTTCTCATGCTTTTCATGTTTTAATAATACTTAATCAAAAACGTAAACATTTTCGTGTGGTAAAGGCCCCTTCATAACAAAAATTTTAGTAAAATCATCAATTTATTCGCTGAAATTATGTCAATTTTTTAACAGCTTTTTACTCCATGAGTTACTTCTTTTGGCGTAAATTAAAGTCACAGTTACTCATTTAGAATCCTTTTATTACCCAGATAAAAATGTATGCCAAGTCCTCAATCTTATCATCATTTTTATAAATAAATATCGATCTTATTCTTCCGGACCTGCTGACATCACGTCACGAAAGAAGAACTGGCAGTGGGCCTCAGAATGCGACCATCACAATGGTTCGCCCCATTAACGGACTCATTCAACATTATTTCAATATTTTTTTCGATAAGTTGAGAAATAAATATACTGAAATTTAAGAACAAAATTTTGAACGTTCTATATTAATAAAATAAAGCTTACGTGACGTCAGTCCTTACGTCTTCCAATGTATTCGTTATGTAATCAGTTTGTGCGCCATTCTCAATTTTAGGCAACTTTGAACTTGAATGTAACCTAATCATACTTATGATTAAATAAAGATTTATTATTGTTAACTCAACGTAATTTTGCTTCAACATTTTTTTTACATGAAATTCGTTTTGAAGTCAAAATATTGGATTAGAATGAATTTTTAAAATGAATGAGGCCATTAAAGCAAAAATTTTCTCAGAGATGAATTGCAGGTAAAATTAAGCGTTTTACTTTGTAGGAAGAAACTGATATGATTAAACATTTCGGTGTAAATGTGATCTTCGCGTCCTGTGGCGATTTACTAATATCCCCAGTATATTGCCTCTACTGTAATTAGTAGTTTATCTTAATTTCTGTTCCAAACAATTAATTAGTACAATAACTATAGTGAAAAGTCGTGTACCACAAATCTTAAGTTTATTGTTCCAACCTGGTTTCGCCTTGTAGCGACATTAAGTGGAACTTTTTTATATAAACCTTTAAGGCGTTAACAATGTAATATTTAATTTTGTTAAAAAAAAACATTATTCTCTAATTTTCTTGGATATAAAAAGTATGAAACCAAATATAAACAAATTGCATATATCTTTCTTAATTTTAGAAAATATACTGACTGTTCCACTTAAAATAAAGTTGATACTTATTTGTTAGGTTTCCGACAGTCATTTGTTTTTACAGTGAATTCTGGGGGTTCAGATAAATACCTAAAACTTTTGTATTTAAATTTTTTTTGACATATCTAATAGTAAAATGAGTAGGTACGTACTAGGGAAGACATCGGGTACTGGGTTACCCGAATGCTACCCGGATAAATATTACCCGGGAATCATATTTTTTATCCGGGTACCAGTTATTACTCGAGTAGAAACTAAAGATGACATCGAGTACCCGAATACTACCCGTATAATTATTACCCGGGTATCCGTTATTACCCGTATAATTTGTCAGCGTAGAATTTCGGGAAAACATACTATTGCGACAAAAAAAAATGGAAACACCTGTTTTTGTGCTTTTAATCATGGTTTTTCAAGCTAACCAAAGGTGTTTCGAAATCGTAAAATGCTAAACGAGAAAAAAAATCAGAGCATGTTATGTTAATTTTAAGTTAAAATGTCCAAACTTATACGGGTACCCGAATTTACACGGGTATTCGAACGTATAAAGTACCCGTACTTATACGGGTACGCGAATTTATACGGATACCCTCGCTCATATGATTACCCGAGTACTATACGGGTACCCGGATAATACCCGGGTAGTTTATTCGGGTACCCGGGTAGCTCAAATATACGAGTATGTCATCCCTAGTAGGTACCGTTCAAAATACTTATAATAAACAAAAATGTATGTATGTAAAATGTATATAAATAAATAAGTAGAAATGAACAATTTGGAATCTAAAATAATTGAGGATAGTTTTTTTAACTAGTACCGCATGGAATGAGAAAGACATTTGGATAATAACATTAATTTTTTCTCTGAAATCTACTTTATTCATAGAAATTGAAAGAGAAAGTGTGGAGAACCTAATTAAATTAATTAGTATGTTCAACAAAACATTTAATTACTTACTTCAGAACACTCATAAAATTTAAGCTCATTAATAAAGTAACAAATACAAAATAATTAATTGCGCTTAAGGCGATCCCACTACATTAGTTAATTTATATGCGTCGTGATGCACGTCTATTTGTTGTAAATTCTGATGTCACCATTCTTGTTGATCTCCCAGCGAATACTGCAAATATCGATTTATTCTTCCGCACCAGCTTTGCGAAATGTCGCGTTGTATTTTTCAGGCAGTGTAATATTAATAAAAACTAATTTATTAGTTAGAATTTCTGTAATCTGTGACATAGATTCTCCTACTCGTTCAATTTTGTGCATAAACACATTTTTGCTATAAATTCCGAAGTATTGATTTTTTGGAAGGTTATTCTACCTGATAAAGTTATCAGTAGATTTCATTGCTGCAATAAAATTTACAATGTTTTATGGTTTCAAGTGTTTAAAAATGAATTGTAATTATGATTACGCACTGACATAAATGCAAAGTTCGCAGACATTCTCGACCTTAACCGCTTGATTTGAAACTATTTTTAGACGTCTTTTTTACATATTCATTATCGTATGCAACACATTGATTAACATGCAACTATATCTACTGATGTATTTATGTTGCTGTTTAATCATCGAAGAACGACTTATACGCATCGCAGACGTTCACATCGTGGCAGAAATTTTTATTCAACTCACCTAGACACGTTTAAATAGAGTACGGTTTCGAAATACTTAAATGTGTATGTGGGACATACTTTCACTCTCAAAACGAGTATTTTTGCATTTGGATCGATAAAAATATCAGGGCAGTCACATTAAGTGATTGTAGGTACGCAGTTTTATTATCGCACCTAGATTTTTCATTTTTTTTCTTGAAGAGCATTTGCAAAATTAAATTAAATACGCTCTTTACGTTTCATTGTCATTGTTTCTCTTTGGCAACATGTATTTTCGTATTCACGGTTCAGTAGACTTTAACAGATAAACAAATGGCATTTATACATTCGGTAAACTTCCTATTTGCGTCAATATTTAAAGCTGTAAATACGACGAGTATTTTGCATTAATATACATTGGAGCGAAACGATAAATTAAACTTGAATAGCCCGCCACACACATTGGCATGTTTGTTGACTTGTTTGAGAATCTTGTTTGTGTTCTGGTGCATTCGCTTACGGTGTTGTCAAAAAGAGCAACTCTTTTTAATTTAGAAAAATATAATTTGTGCCTTTATTGCAGAAGGATAATAGTCCTGCAACAACATCCCACGGCACCCCAATCGCCGTCAAAGACGCAACTTTGACCATAGGCCGCAGAGGTCCTGTTCTCCTACAGGATGTCGCCTTCATCGACGAAATGGCACATTTCGACCGCGAAAGAATCCCCGAACGCGTCGTCCACGCCAAGGGCGCAGGTGCCTTCGGCCAGTTTAAAGTCACCCACGACATCACTCAATACACCGCTGCAAAAGTCTTCGAAAAAATTGGAAAAACCACCGACATTGCCGTCCGTTTCTCAACCGTGGGGGGTGAGGCAGGCTCTGCGGATACCGTGCGCGACCCTCGCGGTTTCGCCGTTAAATTTTACACCGAGGACGGCATTTGGGATTTGGTTGGCAATAACACGCCCATTTTCTTCATACGCGACCCAATCTTATTCCCCCATTTCATTCACACCCAAAAACGCAACCCGGTGACCCACCTAAAAGACGCGGACATGTTCTGGGATTTTATCACTTTGCGCCCGGAAACCACCCACCAAATAATGTACATGTTCGGCGATAGAGGCATACCCGATGGTTTCAGACACATGAACGGGTATGGATCGCACACCTTCAAGCTCATTAATGCGAGCGGCAAGCCGACCTACTGCAAATTCCACTACAAAACCAATCAAGGCATTAAGAATCTTGATGTGAAGAAAGCGGAGGAATTATCGGGAACCGACCCCGATTTCGGCCTCAGAGACTTGTATAACGCCATCGAGAATAAGAACTACCCATCCTGGACCTTCTACATACAAGTAATGTCGTTTGAGGAAGCTGAAACCGTCAAATTCAATCCGTTTGACGTGACGAAGATTTGGCCCCATCGTGATTACCCCCTCATCCCCGTGGGTGAATTCGTTTTGAACCGCAACCCTGAGAATTATTTCGCGGAGGTCGAGCAGATTGCTTTCAGCCCCGCTCATACGATACCCGGTATTGAACCGTCCCCTGATAAGATGCTTCAAGGGCGGCTGTTTTCTTACAATGATACGCACAGGCATCGCTTGGGGGCTAATTACCTGCAACTGCCGGTGAATTGTCCGCGCAACAAAATCCGAAACTACCAAAGAGATGGGCCTCAAGCCATATACAATCAAGCGGGTGCACCCAATTACCACCCCAATAGTTTTGACGGCCCGGATAGTGATGCCAGGGCCAAGAAATTAACGCCGAGTTTCTCGGTTTCTGGGGACGTCGAGCGATTTGATTCGGGCGATGAAGATAATTATTCCCAGAGTACCGTTTTGTACCAAAAAGTTTTCGACGATGGCGCGCGCCAGAGGTTAGTGGATAACTTCGTCGACAATTTGAAGAATGCGGCGGATTTCATTCAAGAGCGCGCTATTAAGAACTTCAGTCAGGTCGATCCGTCTTTGGGACAAAGAATCGCTGAGGGCCTCAAGGCGCAAAGGCGTCCTCACGCCAACCTCTAATTTTAAGGGCTAATCATGATGCGGAAGGATACACAGTGCTAAGACTTTATTATTAACATGTTATAATGTTGGGGTATTTTGTCTTAATTTTTCATATCAGAAAATAAATCAACTTTGTTTTTGAACTATTAGAGTGAGTTTACAAGTAAATGTGTACATAAGAGATTAATGTGCAATGACATACCTCATTCATTTACAGCTGTCCTAAAATTATCTTTCTTTATTCTTCATCCTAAGTAACGGGTTTTCATTTATTCTTGTATCCCACGTGATCTATTAAGCAACTAAAAATTTAAGAGTTGACTAAAATCAATAAAATTAGTAAATCGAGAAAATTAGTAACTTAGTGCTTTTGTCGGTCTAACAATAGTATGTATTATTGGTTGCCTGATTATCAGGCAACACTTGGTCACGTGGGGTACAAATAAATTTGGAAACATGTTTTTGACTGTGTGGTATCATGTTTTCAACTCTTCCGGACATGCACATATTTTACAGCGTCGCCAATCTGGACGAAATACATTTTCCAAGGAAAGTAATTAACTTGGCCACGCGAGGTTATTCACTTTCCTCGCTACAAGTCGTTCAACTTCCTCAGACATTTAAGCTAGAACACCTGTACATACAACAGTATGTCGAAAACTTGTCTCTTGCTAGTATAGTTTGAAACAAGTGTTATAACTTTTATTATTATTTACTGCCTAAAATTCGACTGTATTTTTTAAGTCTGCAAGAATAAAAGTGTAACAAGAAGGGAAGCACGCGATGGTAAGTCACGTTTGGGTGAAAAAGTGGTTGGTTGTAGTTATTTCAAGTCGCAGTTTCAATTATTTTGTTTTAAGTTGCGATTTCAATTTACTGTGCATCTCTGAACAACGGAAAAATCAGTCCCATTCTTTGAGCTATGATTCAGATTCGTTGCGTTTAAATTTGTTATTTCAACATCCTGCAAATTCTTTTCCAATTTGAAACAAAACTGAAAACTGCACAAAACTGAAAACTGCACAAAACTGAAAGTTTCCCTCCAATTGCCAACGCAGAACTACTTTGAAACTTTTGAAGTTATTATGTTTTAAATTTAATTTAATTTTACAGGAGGCGTTCAAGAAAATTGCAAAAATTCCTGGCCACCCCTTCCATCAACAAACAATAAAATGAATTGTGTTTATTTCATTTCATATTCCTGTCCTCTCTGAAATCTAGTTAAAGATTCAAGAATTCAAAAATTCCTTGTTGGAATATCTACATTTATGTATTGTATTTTGCCATAAATCTGAAAAGATTCTTTAAACTCTTACAAGTTTCTTGAGGACATCGAGTGATTTGTTACAGACAGACGTATCTTTTAAACATTGAGCCAAGATGCAGCCAAAATAGATCCAAAAATAAAAAACTTCTCTCACAAGTAGTAAAACAAAACTTTACGTTTTGAAATAATCAATGAACTTAGAATCTAAACTTCGTAAAAGCATCTGTGGCCATGTCAAATGATAAATAAGTCAATTTTAGAACTTATACTTGTAAATAACTAAAAAGAAATCCTTCCAATACAAAGTAGAAACATTATAATGTACATAGATTTAAAAGTTTGCACCCTCGGCTCCAAATAGTATATGGCAAGAGAATGAATTTAGTTGTGTTTGACTGTATGGCATCAAATGTTACATTATCATTAAATCGTTAAATAAACTATACGAAAATGAAAAAATATATATAGTTGGAATTTTGGAAGTATTTGATTTTAAATTTTTCCAAGAAGCTTCACCAAATTCCCAAGGTAAGGCTAAAAATAGATTATCCCCATTGCTTCTTTGCTCAGAATTCGGCGTACTTATTGTTTTAAACTTTCGATAACCGAGTTCAAACTTCAAGCAAATATGGCAGGGAGATAACCTAGCTTCACATTGTTTTGCAACATCAAGATTGTTGGAGATTATTAAAAATAAACCTGAAATAACTGTGCGAAGAAAGAAAAATATATTTTTGTTTATCATATTGCAGATACCGCGAATAAAATTATATCTATCCATCTTCGCCACATGATTAAATTATTTAAAATTGAAAAATTCCGTTTTTAACTTTGTTAATTTTGTATTAATTCAAAGCAAATAAATCTTGTGACATTTAGGAAAAAAACTTTCGTCTTTATTGACATGTTACTTGTTAGCATTATTACGAATCGCCATTTTTCTTTGACAAATTTAAAGATGATTACGAAAAGGTATCGCAAAATTAGTAACTACAGTTTAATTGTCGCAGTTTAACAGTTTCTTTCTTTGGTTTTTATTCATCCTGAAGAATCTGTTAAACGTACAAAGAAATGTCAACATTGCTGAACTATCCGTTCGTTCGATTGTTATTACAAATTTTAAGATAATTTTAAACGACTAAGAAAGAGCTTCAATAAAAAATATGGAAAGTAGTTTCTGCATCGAAAGTAATTATCTGTTCTTTTGCTTATATTTCACTTGACAAGTCACAGATCATTAAGATTAATTAAAATAATTATGATTCAAAAATATATTTATCCTGGCGTCTCGTCTTTATATTGGTTGGTTCAGAAACTTGCTCTTTTGTCGACGTTTCACTTTGACATGTTTGACAGTTAGTTTAAAAAAATTGACTTAACTAAGAAAACAATGTTTGAGTTCATCTTCAAATTTAAAAAAAAATAACCTCTATAAAAGATACTTATCAGCTCTTTTGACGACATTTTACTTTCATAAGTTTGACAGTCAATAAACAAACGTGAAAAGTATAAGAATTAAGAAAACAAGTAATGTGTGTGCTTATAAACGAGAAATTAAACAGAAAATTGAATGCTCCTTTATCGACATTTCACTTTGATGAGTTTGACAGATAATTACAAAAAATATGTTTAAAAAATACTCTATATAATAATAATAATAATAATAATAATAATAATTAGGAAAGCAACAGGTGTTTGTGTTCACCTCCAGATTCTAAAAAATAAACTGTACAGGCGCTTCAGAAAATTGATTATTCGTTTATCGACGTTTTACTTTGACAGATAATTAAGGAAAAATTAAAACAGTTGTATTTAAAAAAGATATTTATCCTAGCGTATTCGCTTTATACAGGTTACTTCAGAAATTTGCTCTTTTATCGACTCTTTACTTTGAGAAACTGACAGTTAATTAAAACATACAGTAGAACCTCCATTACTCGAATCTCAAGGGACCGAAAAATTGCTTCGAATTATAGAAATTTCGAATTAAAGAGATTTCAGTTATATACAATGCGGAGGGACATTAGTAAATTTCGACTTACAGAACATTTCCAGCTATGGAGATTCGAGTTATAGAGGTGCGATTGTACCTCTACATAATTAAGAAAACAACTGATGTTTGAGCGCACCTATAGATTTAAAGAAAGAGAAAACTGTAAATAATTGATGCTTTTCAGAAGACAAGTTTGACATTTAATTAAAAAAAATTAAAGGTAAGATTGGGAAAGCAACGCATGTTTGTGTTCACCTGTAGATTATTATAAAAATAAGTTCTTTGTGCAGGTGCTTCAGGAAGTCAACTGTTCTTTTATCGACATTTCACTTTGACAAGATTGACAGATAATTAAGACAAAATCGCGGTCATGACTAAATATTACATTAAAAATTATAGCTGTACTTATCCTCACATCTAACATAATTAAAAAATAATGAAAATAATTAAGTTTAAAAAGTACTTATTCGTTAAACCTGTGCTTCAGAAATTTGTTCTTTTATCAACTTATCACATTGACAGTTTTGACAAGCAATTAAGAAAAAGGATAAGACAAGCAGAGGGTTGATGTTGGAAGAAACGAAGAAGAAAAGGATAATGAAGGAGGACTGGTTTAGAGAAGAACGAAATCGAAATTAAAACTTCCGCTTTGAGAGTTGATAGAGCGAAGAAGTTGAATTTGAAGATATTGATGGAAAATTAAATTGGCTTCCGGTTGGAACCGCGTCACGACTGCTTCTACTGTCGACGTTTCGTTCTCCATTGCAGAAAAACTTCCTCGGGGATGCTGCTGCTGCTGGTGGTGCTACTGCTCCTTCTCGTTAGTCGATGAAACTGAATCGGTATGTCCGGCGTCGTGGTATTTATAGTGGTTGGTGGAGACAGTGGATCGGAACGGTGAGCGGGGATTGGTCTGTCGGAGCCTTTTCTTTCCTACATGACCAGTTCTCCATTGCAGAGTCTGCAATTTAGATCCCCATTGAATTTACTGATCCTCCACAGATGCTCCTTAACAGTCAAGTGTCCTGTTAGCAACTCTGTGGTGATCTTGAGTTGCGCCCTGCTTAAAAGCAAAAGTTCTGCAGCTCTCTTTTTGCAAGGACCTCTAACGAAGGTCTTGCTGTGGCAATGTCCTGGCGTGCTTAGCCAGTATCTGTTATGTTCCTCGCTTATCCAGTCACTAAAAAAGCCCCGAATAGCGTTCTTGGTTATACCTAGAACAGGTTTAGGGCCAAGGTATGCCATACCCGTACCCTGCCTGGCTAGTTCATCGGCCCGTTCGTTCCCGATAATACCCCGATGACCTGGCACCCACACCAGCGTGACGGAGTTGTATTCCATTGAGGTCAGGTCATTGAGCTAACTTAAGCATTCCCACACCAGTTTGGAAAAGATATTTGGGCTCACCAAAGCCTTCAAAGCCGCCTGGCTATCGGTTAGGATAAAGATTCGCTTATTTGTGTAAGCCCTCCTTTTATTTTCCCTTGCATATTGTAATATGGCGTATATTTCTGTTTGCAATACGGAGGCAAATTGGCCCAAAGGGAAGCATAACTTCTCCTTTGATCTATGCCCATATATTCCAGACCCAGCACCAGTCTCAATTCTGGAGCCGTCCGTATACCAGATCAAACTGTTTGAGCCTTTGATTGATCAACGTTCAGATCCACTTCTTCCACCGACCACTATAAATACCACGACACCAGACATACCTACTCAATTTCATCGACTAACGAGAAGTAGCAGCAACAACACCACCAGCAGTAGTAGCCTTGAGGACGTTCTTCTGCAATGGAGAATGAAACGTCAGCAGTAGAAGCAGTCGTGACGCGGTTTCAACCGGAAGCCGATTGAATTATGGACAACGGCCGCGGAAACCTCCAAGTTAAATACTGATGGTGCCCATGAAGAAGGACAAAAAAGAGAAGTGACGGAAATGACGTCAACCAAGAAAGAGTCGTGTAAAAAATGACCTCATGAAAAAGATAAAAGAAAGGACAAATAAAGATAAAAAATGACGATAGAAGGAAGGAGAAAAGATAAACAAAGAGGACAGAAAAATACCTATGCACTTTTTTATAATTTTCAAGTTGCGAACTAAGTAGGACAGCAAAAAAATAGTTTGTTTTAGATTTTCTCCTACGACAAATTCTTTCTGAACAATGCCTTGCTTGCATTGAAACAATTTTAAAAAAATACTCCGTTTATATTTCTAAAAAAAATAAAAGAAAAATACAAATATTAAGTGTTGTTAAGTCAAGAAGGTGAAAAACAAAGAAATGAAGAGAGTATGAAACATTAAAACCTACAAAAAAAAAACAAAAAAAAATGTATTTTCGGATTATGTTGACGTGATCACTATTATCAATACGCGCTCTTTACGTTCGCCAAAAAAGATATACGTTTAGAATATGAGTAATAACAAAATTTATCTAAGTAATAAAATTCATGCATAAACAGTCCTTGAAACGATCACAACAAACTTTATCTTCCGGTATCAATCCTATCTGCAAAAAAAAAGAGTTGAGTATACAGCTCCACGTTGATACCATGCATATCAAAATAGAACTGAAGGATGCACTTTTACTTGCCTTAAGAGGTCCTAGCCAGAAATTAATCCCTGTTTCAAAATAATATAAAATCCAAAATAAAATTAATTTATACACGCGGATATATCTGGAAGTTTAAAATAATTATTTTATCCAAAACAATAAAATTATTTTTGTTTGTTTACTAGGAACCGCTTCGGTTTTGATTAATTCATGTAGTACTTATTGTTGCCTCGAAATTTAACCCACGACGTATTATTTATCTCTTTAATGTCTTGCTGATAAACTCTTGACTTCGGCCTTTTCGCTATTTTGGCACTTTCGAGGGTATACGTGATGAAAACTTGCTAATTAAACCGTGTCACACGCAAGCGCTGGAACGTCTTGGGGGCACACATATAAAAATCAGTTGGTTTTCGTTTGGAATCAGTAGTTAAGTCTTCGCAGTGCAAAAAAAAATATATAATTCTACACCATGGAAGATAAAGCTCTTAGGCAAATAGAAACGTACAGCAAACAAGTGAAGGTGAGGAAAAAAAACTTCTCATTAGATAGAAAAAAAGTGGTTTAGTTTTTAATTAAATTTACAATTGCTTTAAATAGATAAAGAAATGCACTTTCGGATTAGAAATGAAATTTTATTTATGTAGCAAGCACATTTTTTTTTGTTAAGTGGTTATTCCATTTGCATCTCGAGATTCATTGTGAATTCTAATTCATTCAAATCAATTAAAAAAATTTCACGACGCCGACGCTTTGATTAAGTTTTCTAGCACTTCCACGTCCACATAATTTTGAAACGCAGCTTTTTTGCCTTCATATATTCCTTAAAGCACTCTTTTTCAAATGTATTACTTATGTTTAGTTTTGAGCGAATTGTCATTGCTCACTGCGGCTGAGATCGACTTCTCAGATGTTCTTTTCCTTTCAATTTTTGCTATATAAGCTATAAGTTAATTCACTAAAAATAATTATTCAGAACAAAAAAAATATTTTAGTACCTTTTGTATTACTTGAAGTAGATCTACTTTATTTAAGATATTAAAAAATAATTAATTAATGTTGGTGTGATATCAAAAAGTCACTTATAATCAAAACAAGCAAAAAATTGATTTATCCTTCCGAATATCTTTTAGGAATACCCAAAGTGGAACAAGTCCACCTTTTTTTACGTTTTCCAGTCCTAGTCAAAACAAGCAAAAAATTGATTTATCCTTCCGAATATCTTTTAAGAATACTCAAAGTGGAACAAGTTCACCTTTTTTTACGTTTTCCAGTCCTAGTACGTTTCCCTAAATATAAAAAAAATGTTACTAAATTACTAAATTTGTAGATCGTGAAAATAAAACTGATTTGCCTGGTCAAGAAAAAAGGAAATTATTTGAAGAAATAATTTTTAAACAAAGCTTATACTGAGAATATTTAGTACATTGATATTTCCGCACTTTTTTTAACAACATAAAGTAACACCAACTTTATTTATTGTTTTGTTTCATTTAAAGATATCGCAAAAGGTTATCTTCTCGAGCATATAAATCATAAATACGCTACTAGGAATAAAGTTGCGAACTCTAGTGATACGTGGCATTTGCCAATGAGTACCTATACTTATGGATATAAAAAAATATTAAGTAAAAAAAAGACCTATTACAGGACATACCGCCGCGGATACTCCAAGAGCTAGTGATTACTTTCCCCAATGAATAGAGAAAAATCTCTAATCTTTTATACAAACGTTAAAAGAAATCATGCTTTTTATAAAATGATATCTTCGGAATGCACATTTTTCTTCGAAGTCACAAATTCAATTGCTTTTCTGTAAATGTACTTAACGAGTATTTGTTTTTCTTTTAATAGCTTGAAGGCCCAGTAACAACAAACCATGGCGCACCAGTTGGTGAAACCGACGCAATACTCTCAGTAGGAAAACATGGACCAGCTCTACTGCAAGACGTGAGCTTCTTCGACGAGTTCGCCCATATGAACCGTGAAAGAATCCCCGAACGCCTGGTGCACGCCAAAGGCGCAGGAGCCTTCGGCTACTTCGAAGTCACCCACGACATCACCAAGTACACGGCGGCGAAAGTCTTCGACACGATTGGAAAACGAACGAAAATCGCCGCCCGAATTTCAACCGTGATAGGTGGAGCAGGCTCGGCCGACACCGTGCGCGATCCACGCGGTTTCGCCTTGAAGTTCTACACCGAAGATGGTATTTGGGATTTGGTTGGAAACAACACCCCCATATTCTTTTTCCGCGACCCCATGTTCATTCCGAGTTTCATTCACAGCCAAAAGAGGAACCCTGCTACTCACTTGCTCGATCCCACGGCGATTTGGGATTTGATCAGTCTCAGACCAGAAACGACTCAACAAATTGTTTTTCTCTTCGGCGATCGAGGGATACCAGATGGTTTCAGGCACATGAATGGATATGGATCTCACGCTTACAAATTCATAAACGCCCAAGGAGAAGCCGTCTACTGTAAATTCCACTACAAAACCGATCAGGGGGTTAAAAACCTCGATGTGAAGAAAGCACGCGAATTAGCTGGCGCTGAGCCTGATTACGGTTTTAAAGATTTGTATAACGCCATCGCCAATGGTAATTACCCCAGTTGGACCATGTACGTTCAGATAATGACGTTCGAGCAAGCTGAGAAGTGTCCATTCAACCCCTTCGATCTGACTAAAATCTGGCCACATGGTGACTATCCTCTGATGCAAGTTGGAAAATTAGTTCTCAACCAAAACCCAACTAATTATTTTGCTGAGGTTGAACAACTCGCTTTCTGCCCAGCACATTTAGTCCCTGGTATCGACGTATCCCCAGATAAGATGCTCTTGTCGCGCTTGTTCGTTTATGCAGATGCGCAAAGATACCGATTGGGTACCAACTACCTACAAATTCCAGTTAACTGTCCTTTCGCTCCTGTTCGTAACTATCAGAGAGATGGTCCCATGACAATGCACAGTCAGAGTGGTGCCGTCAACTACCACCCCAATAGCTTTGGTGGCCCATTAGCTGATCCAAGAGCTAAGAAACTCACCCCGTCCTTTAAAGCATCGGGAGATGTGCATCGCCATGACACGTCCGACGAAGACGATTTCTCGCAGGCAAAAGTTTTCTACCAGAAAGTGTTGGATGAACCCGCTCGAGAGAGACTCATAGATAACATTGCCAGCCATCTTATACTCACTCCAGAATTTATTCAGGAGCGTACCGTGAAAAATTTCGCGCAGGTTGATGAATCTTTTGGGGAAAGATTGCTTGCTGCCCTGAAACTCCAAAGAAAACCCCAGTCAAATTTATAAACTTAATTATTTTTATTAGATAAAATTTGTACGCGCTAACTGATGGTAATTTTGGCATTACTGACATTTTGTAAATTAACAAAATTGATTTTTTAATATAAACTGAAAGTAAGTGTTTTTGATTAGTTGTTTAAAAGATTCATTTGCCCTCATGCCTTTTTTACACAAATTCGTTTATGTTTATTTTAGAGGTTGGACAAATTTTTACAAGAGTTGAATCTCGAAGATGAAAAAAAAAGCAAAGACTACTTCTTTACCAAAAGAAAGTAAAATGAAAGTAGCTAAAGACGAAGAAGAAATAAGAACCAAGGAACATTCGATTTTAATTTCTTCCTTATAAGAACAAAAAACCATCGGCGATGCATGTGAAGATTTTCGATATTTGTTTCATTTTAGCAGATAAAGAAAACAAAAGCTATCGGTTGGATAACAAATTAAAACTATTTTTTTTAACAAAAGAAACGAAGAAAAGATCAATGAAAATTGATTGTTTAATAAATGTTTACAAACACAATCGCCTTTTCTTCCCAGAAATACCAAAAATATATATATATATAAAGAAAAGACAATCGACACTCTAGAAGAAAGAAGATCGGTTTCGACATCTTCGTAAAATATAAAATAAATAAATAAAAGATGATGACAATAGACGACCCGCTTAGCATGAGCTTTCTTCTTCCTTAAAAAAAAAGAAAAAGTAAACAAAAGACGATCGATTTCATCGACTGCACATCGAATTTCAGGAAAAAAAAAACAAAAACAAAAGACGATCAATCAGATGGTGCCTAAGAAAATTTTCAATTGAGTTCTGTT
The DNA here is from genome assembly GCA_039766575.1 of Serrognathus titanus. Classification (NCBI taxonomy): domain Eukaryota; kingdom Metazoa; phylum Arthropoda; class Insecta; order Coleoptera; family Lucanidae; genus Serrognathus; species Serrognathus titanus. The sequence goes on along the minus strand of CM077911.1, from coordinate 13,725,621 downwards.
GTGAAAAAAGTTTAGAAAAGTATAGAAAAAAAGTGCATTTATTTTATTAAACAACAAAAAAAAAATAACTTCCGATATATTTTTAATGGTTATCAAAAAAACAACGCCAATTGTATTGCTTTTTAAAAATTTAAGAACTGAAGATGTTTTTTTTTTGCTAAATGGAAGTATTTTTTCCTTCTCCTGAAAAAATACTAATAAAAGGAAAAAGCAAATTTCGTTAGAAAACCAAAAGTCGATAGCTTTGTGCATTTTTCTTTTAAGCATTATTACGTTTCTTCCGAAGAAAATTTTCCTTTGCTGAGAAAAAAAGAAACGCACAATCGAAATGATGACAAATTGTCAGTAAAAAAAAAGACCAAGGAAAGTCGAGTGCTTCTTTTATACTTCTTTTCTTTCGCTATGCATTGACAACTTCTTCAGACACCGAAACGTCGACTTTTGAATTAAATTTGCATCTGTTCGACATAATTGCAAATTCTGTGATAGTTTTATAGTAACTAAAATGTTTGGCGTTGAAGAAAATTGATTTTATTGAATTTTATTTGCCGGACAGTAAAATACATTTCATTTCTTACTTATATCAAAAGAGTCAAGTAGAGAAATTCGAATTTTCGGAGATTACAATAATGAAACCAGCGAAATAATGTTCAAGTTAAAAAACAGTAACACAAAAAAATTTCCTATTCACGAAAAGGGTTCTTCCCATGATCCAAACAATTTTCGTCCAATTTCTATTGTCACTGTTTGTCTAAGATTATAGAGAAAGCAAATTTGTACCTATTTAGAAAATCATGATATTCTACGTGCTTCCCAATATGGTTTCCATAATCCATGTCTACAACTAACGCAATTAATCAACTGGTATCAAACATTAACGACGCCTCTGCTTTATTTTGGGGTTTAGCGTGTGTTTCTTTTGATACTCTTATCGATAAGTTTTCTGGCTTCTCAGAGAAGGCTGTAAATCTTCTTGACTCAAACTTAAGAGACAGAAAGCAATAAGTGATGCCAAATTTCAACACAATATTTGCCACGGTGTACCGAAAGGATCGGTACTAGGTCCGATCTTTTTTCCACTTTATATCGACGACCTTCCCCGCGCAGTCACAACTTCGATGTGATTCTTTTTGCTATAGTAAGAATTGGCAATACAATAAATGAACTGAATACTAAAATGAAGTACGCTATACATAAACTTCTTAAATTTCGCCGTTACTTGTACAGATTTGAAATTTGGAATAATTCCTTATTGCAGCAAAAGAAACTGGTAAACACATCACTTTCGATTACTTAATCCATACGGCAACCGGTATTTATTTCTCTATATTTAACCCACGATGTTTTTATATCTGTAATCTCTTGCAGATGAACTCTTGACTTCAGCCTTTTTGGCACTTTCAAGAGTATACTTCAGGAAAATTTGCGAATTAAATCTGTCACACGCAAGCGCTGGAATGTCTTGAGGTACGCGTATATAAATCTGTTAGTTTTCGTTAGGAATCAGTAGTTCAGTAATCGCAGTGCAAAAAAATTATAATTCTACACCATGGAAGATAAAGCTCTTAGGCAAATAGAAACGTACAGCAAAGAAGTGAAGGTGAGAAAATTTGAAACTTCTTATTACATGAAAGTGGTTTCGTTTTTCATTAAATTTACAATTGTTTTACACATTGTTGTTGGGCTACGCAGAATGGTGTTAAAAAAACAGCTTCACACAAGGTATTATCTAAACTTAGCGACTGTAAAGTATTTTATTTTGAATTAAAAGTTGAAAAGTATTCTTATTAAAGTCAACTTAAATAAGTTTAAAAGCATAAGAATCTGCACTAACATTTATCATTTTAAAATCCACATAATATATCCTTAATTTTCTTCGTCAAAGTCCATGACTTTAGTAGAACGTTGTGGTTATTGAAATCGCATATTTTCATTTAAAAATACCTATTTTTATTTGATTAGCTTGAAGGTCCAGTAACAACAAACCACGGCGCACCAATTGGGGAAAACGATGCAATACTATCAGTAGGAAAACATGGGCCAGTTCTATTGCAAGACGTGTCTTTCATTGAAGAATTTGCCCATTTGAACCGCGAAAGAATCCCCGAACGCATGGTGCACGCCAAAGGCGCGGGGGCGTTCGGTTATTTCGAAGTCACCCACGACATCACCAAGTACACGGCGGCGAAAGTCTTCGACACGATTGGAAAACGAACGAAAATCGCCGCCCGAATTTCAACCGTGATTGGCGGAGCAGGCTCAGCCGACACTGTGCGCGATCCACGTGGTTTCGCCCTGAAGTTCTACACCGAAGATGGTATTTGGGATTTGGTAGGAAACAACACCCCCATATTCTTTTTCCGCGACCCCATGTTCATCCCAAGTTTCGTCCACAGTCAAAAGAGAAATCCTGCAACTCACTTAATTGATCCCACGGCAATTTGGGATTTGCTCAGCCTGAGACCAGAAACAACTCACCAAGTTATGTACCTCTTCGGGGATAGAGGGATACCAAATGGTTTTAGGCATATGAATGGGTATGGATCCCACGCTTACAAATTCATAAACGCCCAAGGAGAAGCTGTCTACTGTAAGTTTCACTACAAAACCGATCAGGGGGTCGAGCACCTCGATGTAAAGAAAGCGTGTGAGTTAGCTGGCGCTGATCCTGATTACGGCCTTAAAGATTTGTATAACGCCATCGGCAATGGGAATTACCCCAGTTGGACCATGTACGTTCAGATAATGACGTTCGAGCAAGCTGAGAAGTGTCCGTTCAATCCGTTCGATCTCACTAAAATCTGGCCACATGATGACTATCCTCTGAAGCAAGTTGGAAAATTAGTTTTCAACCAAAATCCAACGAATTATTTTGCTCAGGTTGAACAACTCGCTTTCTGCCCTGCACATTTGGTTCCTGGCATCGACATATCCCCGGATAAGATGCTTGCGGCTCGCTTGTTCGCTTATGCAGACGCACAGAGATACCGACTAGGTGCCAACTATTTACAACTACCAGTTAACTGCCCTTTCACTCCGGTTCAAAACTATCAAAGAGATGGCCCCATGACAATTCACAGTCAAAGTGGCGCCGTCAACTACCACCCCAATAGCTTCGGTGGTCCATTATCTGACCCCAGAGTTAAGAAACTCACTCCGTCTTTTAAAGTAGCCGGAGATGTAGATCGTCATGATACCTCTGGCGAAGACGATTTCTCACAGGCAGGAGTTCTTTACCGGAAAGTTTTGGATGAACCTGCACGTCAAAGACTCATAGATAACATTGTCAGCAGTCTTGTGCTTACTCCCGAATTTATTCAGGAGCGCGCCGTAAAAAATTTCGCCCAGGTTGATGAGTCTTTTGGAAAAAGATTGCTCGCTGCTTTGAAGCTCCAAGGAAAACACCAGTCAAATTTATAAATGTAACTATTTCGTTATTACTAACATTGACACGTTTTGAAAGTTGAGTTTACATTCAACAATTCTTTTTAACGAAAGATTCCAAAAAAACTAAATATTAAAAATAAAGATTAAAAAAAAACTATTGTCTTTTCTTCGTCAAAAAACAAAAAAGAACAAACGTTACCAACAGTAGACGTTCGATTTGTCATCGCTTTTCTTCTTTATCAAAAAAAAAAACAAAACAAAATGTTCGATTATACATAATTTCATTTCGTTGTGAAAGAGGCCTTGTCCATAATTGAATTGGCTTCCGGTTGGAACCGCGTCACGACTGCTTCTGCTACTGACGTTTCGTTCTCCATTGCAGAAGAACTTCTTTAGGGCTGCTGCTGCTGCTACTTTTTACTAAGAGAAATGAAAAAATATACATAAACTGAAAGTGATTGATTATATTTAATAAACGTTTATAAAAACGCTCACGTTTTCTTCACTTCAAGAACGAAAAAAAAAAATAGGTGGCAAAAGACAATCTACACTTACAAGAACAAATATAAGAAAATATTTGGTTTCAATTTCTTCTTCTTTTTGCAAATGTCCAACAAAGTAATTTTATAGGAGTAATATTTTATAGTACAACCTCAATGAAGCCATAGAATTTAAAGGTACTGATGGGTCCGTAAAGAAATAAGAGAAAATGGTCAAGAGAATATGTATATTCAATATAAAAAATGATACAAAGAAATTAAGAAGAAGAGAACCGGATTACAGATGAAGAAAGACGGGTGAGTTGAAGACAGGAAACAAAAGGATGAAAGGCAAAGAGAAGATGAGAGGAAAGACAGGAAGTAAAGCAGCATCGTTAAAAATTTTACTGCAGGAAACGTTAATTAAAATAAAATAAAACAATAATAAAATTCTGTTTTTATTGACTTAATTTCTTTATCATTATGTGGTCATCCCGTAGGCGAAAAAAATTAACTCTTAAAAATACGAATAACAAGAAAATTTATCTGCGTGATAAAATTTATATGTACACGTAAACAGTCCTTGAAACGATCGCAACAAAGTTGCAAAATTCGATGGGAGTTCGATTTACAGGGAAGAAAAAAATTCAATAGCTTTTAGATTGCCCCATGCAAAATCGATGGATGTTAAAAATTGTGCAAATGATGCAGCTACACCCTTTCCAGTTCTAACTAAAATATCGTCCCTTTTCAAAAGAACAAAACAAAAAAAAATTAATTACACATAAATTTTCAAATTTTCCCATCTTTTGTACACATTTTAAATTTCGAATAATTTCCTTATTTAAAAAAAAAAACAATTATTAAGTACGTGACTTTCATTACGTATAGCAATCTCGGTGTTGATATTTTTATTTTCTCTAATCTCTTGCAGATGCACTCTTGACTTCAGCCTTTTTGACTTATTTTGGCACTTTCAAGGGTATACTTTAGGAAAGTTTACGAATTAAACCTGTCCCACGCAAGCGTTCGAAAGTCTTGGGGTACACATATAAAAATCAGTTTGTTTGCGTTTGGAATCAGTACTTTACTCTTCGCAGTTCAAAAAAAAATATTTCTACACCATGGAAGATAAAGCTCTTAGGCAAATAGAAACATACAGTAAACAAGTGCAGGTGAGAAAATAAGCAAGAAAGTGATTTCGTTTTTAATTAAATTTACAATTGCTTTACACGTTGTTTTTAAACTATGCAGAATTGTGTTAATAAAATCGAACTTGACACAAAATATTATCCAAAGTGACTGACTTTATGGCTCAGTGTGGCCGAAACTCTACACCCACATTAAAATCACGTTATATGTATCGTGCTCGTTTCATATTAATTAAATTTTGTTTATAAAAGAAAGTATGCAAAGCGTTGATTAAAATACTACTTCTACAACTTCTTCCAGTGTTTTGTTAGTTAAGTAAAGTTAAGTGATTCTTCTGCTCCTGCACCGCACCCTAAGAACCCCCTTTTTCAGGCTCCCTTAAAAGAGTCTGCTCGGCCAATCGCCAATAGTCCTTACAGTCCTTCCTGATTGTGGATTCGTAATATTTCTTGCATTAACCTAGGTTACGCAATAATTAATTTCAAGCACCAAATATCGTAGTCTAGTGCAGGTGCGCCTTTTTCCCATCACCCAGGATACATCCATTTAAAAAGATTTTGCATTGACATTTGTCAATTTTAGGTCCACATAACTTTTTTCATCAAAATATCTAATAAGTACTTAATTTTATTTGATTAGCTTGAAGGTCCAGTGACAACAAATCACGGCGCACCGATCGGGGAAACCGACGCAGTACTATCAGTAGGAAGACATGGGCCAGTTCTGTTACAAGACGTGGCTTTGATTGAAGAATTGGCCCACTTGAACCGCGAAAGAATTCCCGAACGTCCTGCACATGCCAAAGGCGCAGGAGCCTTCGGCTACTTCGAAGTCACCCACGACATCACCAAGTACACGGCGGCGAAAGTCTTCGACACGATTGGAAAACGAACGAAAATCGCTGCCCGAATGTCAACCGTGATTGGAGGAGCAGGTTCCGCTGATACCGTCCTCGATCCACGTGGCTTCGCCCTGAAGTTCTACACCGAAGATGGTATTTGGGATTTGGTAGGAAACAACACTCCCATATTTTTCTTCCGCGATCCCATGTTCATTCCTAGTTTCATTCACAGCCAAAAAAGAAACCCTGCGACTCACTTAATTGATCCCACGGCAATTTGGGATTTGCTCAGTCTCAGACCAGAAACCACGCACCAAGTTGTATACCTCTTTGGAGATAGAGGGATACCAAATGGTTTTAGGCATATGAATGGGTATGGATCTCACGCTTACAAATTCATAAACGCCCAAGGTGAAGCTGTCTACTGTAAGTTTCACTACAAAACCGATCAGGGGATCGAGAACCTCGATGTAAAGAAAGCGTGTGAGTTAGCTGGCGCGGAACCTGATTACGGTCTTAAAGATTTGTATAACGCCATCGCCAATGGGAATTACCCCAGTTGGACCATGTACGTTCAGATAATGACGTTCGAGCAAGCTGAGAAATGTCCGTTCAATCCGTTCGATCTCACTAAAATCTGGCCACATGGCGACTATCCTCTGATACAAGTTGGAAAATTAGTTCTCAACCAAAATCCAACGAATTATTTTGCTCAGGTTGAACAACTCGCTTTCTGCCCTGCACATTTGGTTCCTGGCATCGACGTATCCCCCGATAAAATGCTTACGGCTCGCTTGTTCGCTTATGCAGACGCACAGAGATACCGACTAGGTGCCAACTATTTACAATTACCAGTTAACTGCCCTTTCACTCCAGTTCAGAACTATCAAAGAGATGGCCCCTCGACAATTCACAGTCAAAGTGGCGCTGTCAACTACCACCCCAATAGCTTCGGTGGTCCATTATCTGACCCCAGAGTTAAGAAACTCACTCCGTCTTTTAAAGTAGCCGGAGATGTGCATCGTCATGATACGTCTGATGAAGACGATTTCTCACAGGCAGGAGTTCTTTACCGGAAAGTTTTGGATGAACCTGCTCGTCAAAGACTCATAGATAACATTGCCAGCCGTCTTATATTTGCTCCCGAATTTATTCAGGAGCGTGCCGTGAAAAATTTCGCCCAGGTTGATGAGTCTTTTGGAGAAAGATTGCTTGCTGCTTTGAAACTCCTAGAAAAGCCCCAGTTAAATTTATAAATGTAACTATTTTTATTAAATAAGTCGTAGCTGTAATTTTCTGGTTGCAGCTGTTATTATTTTGTTTGTCATTACTAACATTGACACATTTTGAAAGTGGAGTTTTTATTCTAAATTAGTTATGCGTATTTTTGATTAGATATTTAAATGCATCATGTAAACGGATCATCAAATATTTTCTTAACAAAGGAAACAACAAAATATTTTTAAAAAAATCGTCTTTTATTCGTCAAGAAAGAAAAAAAAGATTTAGGATTAATTTATCATCGCTTTTCTCATTCATCCAAATAGAAAAACAAAACGAAATTTCCATGATACCTTCATTAAAGAAGGAAAACAAAACGAGACGTTCGATGATACCATAAGAAAATTTCATTTCGTTGTAAATGACGATGTTTTAGAAATAAATCTCGAAGAGAAAAAACAAAAGCTATCGATTCTATAACAAAACACGTCTAGTTTTTACCACGAGGAACGAAAAATACAAATATGTAAACTGAAAGTGACAATAAATGTTTATAAAAACGCTCGCGTTTTCCTCACCTAAAAATTGAAAAAATAAATAAATAAACCATCTACAGTATAGATATGAATTTTTTCATAAAAGAAAAAACAAAAGACGATCAACAGTGCGTGAGGAAATCTTCGATTGTAATTTCATTTGAGGAAAAGAAAGCGCAATCGTCTTTTCTTAACCGAAAGACAAGAAAATATAGAAAACTCAGGTGAATCGATGGCTATTTCGGTTTCCTTCTTTATAACAAAAAGAAAAAATGAAAAAACTTTCAAAAAATTTTTTAATGATTATCAAAAAAGCAAAAGCATTGCTTGAAAAATCAAGAATTGTGGCTTTTTTTGCAAAATTCTTCAATTGTTTCAAAAAATAAAAAAGACGTGATTCGTTTCCCGTTAAATTTGGTAATTTTTTTTTATTTAATAAATTTTTAGTCATTAAAACTGCCAGAACCTAAAAATTATGAATCTGAGAACAGAAATAAAGAATTAGAGATCCTACTTTTGGGAGAAATCGAAAATAACCGACCCCAGTTGGACCAATCATCTGCCTTAACAAGAGCTTTTGCAATACGAATTTTAAAGAAATAAATATCCCGACCTCATTGAATAAGAAAAATGCGCCTCTACTAGTCCTTGAATTGGCGATGTCAGCTCAAATTATAACAAAATGGAATCGTTTATGTTTAGTACAAAATGTGCTTTATGTAATTTTTGAACAATTTCGATTATAATAGCATTTATTCGTTATATTTATTAAAAATAAAGTAGTATTATTTTCATTTTCATGGCTCATTGAATCTTTAAAAAAATATTTAACCATCATCCATAGCCTACTTGAATGTTGCAGTAACCATCGAAATTTTAATTAAAACATGAAAGCTCTCTATCTCAAAAATCTTTTGAATAAAATATCAAGTGTTTTATATTTTTGTAAATAGAATTTTATGGTCTTTTAAAAAATTTAAAAATATATAGGGCGTTCCATATAAAAAATCCAAGTTCTTACTTATATCTCAAATATCGAGCACTTTAGAAAAAAATAATTTGGAGCAATGAATTCTGTATGGAAGAGTGCCTTAAAGAAGTTTTTACGTAAATCAAAAATTTTCATAAACAAGAAAGTTATAGAGGTTTTTAGAAATCGCAGAATTTTGAAAAACACCCTGTAGCTCCTAAGCAGTACAAGATATCGAAATGCGGTCTTCACATTTAATTTGGTCTTAAAAATAGAGTTCGAGGAGCCGTGGTCAGTTTTTGTCTAATTCTCCTAAAAACGGGTGTTACCTATTAAAAGTATCAAATTCGGCCCACCCTGTACGTTATTGATAAATATTTCACGATACTCTAGATGTCTAGATGTGAAATAAAAAAAAACACTCGGTACTGCTTGGTTACGACAGACGTTTTCGAAAATCGAATATAACTTCTTTATTTATGATTTTTTTCAAAATCTGTGAAAACATTCCTGAAGCCACTTTTTCTGCTTGATTGAATGCCGAGCGTACTTTATTTCTGGAGCGATTCGTTTTTGTTTTTTCAGAGCCAACTTCATTTTTTCTTATGGGCGTCTTGGAAAAATCTCGTCTAGGCGGTTTCGAACTCTTCGAGCGTTGTGTGCAGGAGCTCCGTCTTGGTGCCACCATAGTTCCCTTAAATGAATCAATGGAATGTCTTCGAAATAATTTAACAAATGTTGATTTAAAAAATTTAAATAACGTTCAGGGGTAAGAGTCTCTTCATATAAAAAAGGTCCAATTATTCGATCTCTCCATAAACCAACCCAGACGTTTATGCAAAAACGACGTTGCGTCATGATGTATGCGAGGATTTTCTCTAGACCAATAATGTTCATTATTGCGATTAAAAAGTCCAGAATTCGTAAAACTGCATTCAACTGTCCAAATGATGTTCTTAAGAAAATCGTCATCCCGTTCGGCAAGCCAGTGACAGAACTGCAATCGACGAGCATCGTCTCATGGGTGCAACGTCTGGGTGATGTGAATTTTAAATGGTTTCATCTTTTCTTTTTTTAAAACTTGGTGGATTCGATAATAGGGCAATTCTAAATTAGTTTTAATTTCTCTTATCGATGTTCTAGGGTTTTCGTTTACCTTAAAAGTGAACATTTAGTATTTACTATTTAGGAATTATCTAACAAGAATCAACTTACTGCTGCTAATATGTTTTCTTTATTTTCTGCAGAAATTTTGCTTCCGTACTTTCTTCTTGGCTTTTCAAATGCACCATACTGAACTAAGTTGTTATCCAACTTGGAAAAATATCTAATACTTGGTTGAATTCTCTCTGAATAAGTTTCTAAATACCACTGAGCACTTGTAATAGAATTTCGTTGCGACAAATAAAAAATACGCAACATATCACGTTTTTCTTCATTTGAATACGCCATTCTGTATTTAATGACAGATAAATTAAACAAATGTGTACGTTTCCTTGGCTACGCAGCATATAATTGAATACAAACTAACTTAATATGTGCACAAGAATCTAATTTCAGTTTTTTCAAAATTTCTCAATGAAAATTAAAACAAAATAGTAAGTGTGGCATAGCAATAAATTCAGAAAGAAATGTGCTATCTACTTGTCTAAACAACAAAAATCGCGCCCATAAGAAAAAATGAAGTTGGCTCTGGAAAAACAAAAACGAATCGCTGCAAAAATAAAGTACGCTCGGCATTCAATCAAGCAGAAAAAGTGGCTTCAGGAATGTTTTCACAGATTTTGAAAAAAATCATAAATAAAGAAGTTATATTCGATTTTCGAAAATCGCAGTTTTTAGCTTTTTTCCGATTGTGAAGAAACCGTTTAAGATATTTCAAATTTTTTAACGTATTATTAATGAGCATGATATTTGGCAACTTTGCTTCCATTTAACCGATTGTCTATCTCTTATAATAAGCGAGATCCCCATGCTGGCCCTCGAATTTCAATCACCCTGTATAGTTGAATATTTGTTTTTATAGTTAAATTTAAATAAAGTGACTATAATTTTGTTTAAAATTAACAGAAAATGCCGGATTTGCTTAAATTACAAACGTAATTTTAGTTTTGAATTTGAAATAATCAGCGAAGTGAAGATAGAAAACAGCAAGACAACAAACGACAAAAGTAAGGTTATATTGAAACTGTCAAGAAACGTAACACAAGTTCAATCTACGTCATACGTCCATTGTTGATAAGAACTTCACGACACTCTAGATATGAAATTTAAAAAGAAATCACTCGATATGTTGTACTATTATTTCAGTTGAATATTTGTATCGATTTTTAAATTTAAGCAAATTAATTTAATAATTCGCTCAATATTAATAGAAAATAAAATTTGTGGTGGCATTTTCTGCGCGGGTTTTATGTTTACGCCGCCGACTTCAATTGTTTGCGATTTTTAAATTTAGCGGGAAGCATGCGCCTTCAGACAGAAACGCCGCCCTGGATATCGGTCGTTCGCGTAACCAACACCAACAGTGCACCCGACCTAACATAGCGTCACGGCAATCGACGATATCGGCGCAGAGCTTTTTGCAAAATCGCTTTCAAAATCGGACCGAAAATTAACTGGCTGACGTTCGTTTTTGGACATGGAGAACTCTAACTCGGAAGGTGTCGTCCTACCGGACATTTCCGAAGCCGAACATCTTGCGAGTGAGCACGATGGCGGCGAGAATGGCGAATCTGTTGTCGAGACAAAAAATCGCGTTTCCGTGCAAACGGTACGACATGCAGGCGTACCAGTTACATTACCAGTCGGTTCGCTTATTACCAGCACCTTCAATGTCATCACGCAAGATCAGCTACCGCATTTTAAACCGATGCTATGCGTCGACAACAACGGATACCTCGCCACGGACGGTTCCGGCGGTGAGCTCAAAACCATCGTGATACAACAAGAAGACGTGACAGGAACAGGGGCGGTTGCAACGCCGGTGAGTTTAGCATCAAACGCCGGCTCCTGGAGCGAAGCCGCCAGCCTACCAGTACTCCCGGTCAGATGTAAGAACACATCCGCAGAACTCTATAAGTGCCGCTTTGGTTCTGGAGGAAGAGGCCGTTGCATCAAACTAGGCACAACCTGGTACACCCCCAGTGAATTCGAGGCACTCTGCGGTCGAGCTTCGAGCAAAGACTGGAAACGCAGCATACGCTTCGGAGGCCGCAGCTTACAAACACTCATAGACGAAGGTATTATACTACCACACGCAACGAGTTGTACCTGCTCTGCATGTTGCGATGACGAGACAGCCACGGGGCCTGTGCGATTATTCACCCCATACAAACGAAAGCGCAGAAAAGACACAGACGGTTCGAATAAACGCAGAGACTTCGGGGAAGACAGCGAAGACGGCAACCAGCAGACCAAGGAGGAAGCATGGCAGAACTTGGCGGAGGGACTCGACTCAAATGAGTATCAGCTGATGGAGCCGGTCGTGGGTTCGGATCCGACGACGGCTCTTAAGAGACTGGAAGAAATCGCCGTGTCGATCAATCGGCTGACCAGTGAGTTCAAGAAGGGTATTGAGGATGTGAAGGAGATGTTTAATAGACAGAATGAAAAGTTTCAAAGGGAGAAGGACGCGGCTGTTTTGGCTGCGAGGGTGGAAGCTCAGGTGGCGGCCTTGCAGCCGGATGGGAACGCAGATTCTACGCTGCAGCCTTCTGTAGATAGTGAACATCAAAAAAAGGTTGGTAAATTAATTGTTTGTTGAACATTACGAAGACCTTTTCATTCAATATCCATCTTTCTGTGGCTTCTGGTGGAACTGCATCTCCTATTATTCTTCACCCAAAGTATTTTCCTTTATTACAATAAGGCTTCCTGCTGCTACTGCTTCATAGAAACTATACCAACGAAGCTATGAAGAAGTCCTCTTATACAGGGAAAGCATTAATGATTCCAACCCACGTGACCCCGCCGTATAGGCAACACATTGTACTCTGTTGGTAACAAATAAATTTGAAATCTTAGTTTTCCAGTGGCGTAACTATAGGTATTCCTGGAGGGGGTCCCAAGATTTAGAGAGAAATTTGTAAAATAAGTGTACAGGTTTTTTTTATTTAACAAAGACCTAAAATTAGGCAATTTAAAAAGAAAATGCAAAATTAACATTAATTTTAAATAGACTTGAATGAGATAAGTTGATGAGAGAGCTAAAATTAAAACAAATTAGAAACAAAATCATTTCAGTTTGTAATAATAAATGCAATAAATGCAATTATAACAAATAATTACCGTTTAAGCGCTTAAAATCGGTTAAAATTAGAGCAACTGTTCAAAATGTCCACCATTGTTTTCTAAACACAACCTCACACGTTTTTTAAGATTGTCAAAAACATTTATTAGTACCACTGGGGTAATGTTATTAATTTCATTTTCTATAGCCTGCTTTAAATCATCAATATTTTGAGGGCGATTCCTGTAAATACGGTTTTTCAAATGCCCGAACAGAAAATAATCTAATGGCGTTAAGTCTGGTGATCTGGCTGGCCATCGTCCTCTAGTAATTAGACGATTTTCAAAGAACTGCTGTAAGTAGGTTATTGTTTCTTGAGCTGTGTGTGCTGTTGCCCCATCTTGTTGGAAATAACCTTCCTGCAGCTCATCATCCATAAGTTGTTCGATAAACGGCTGTAGAATATTGTTACGGTAACGTTCTCCATTTACAGTACCTTCAAAAAATACCGGCCCATAAATACGTCTGCGTGACATAGTCACCCACACGCCAACCTTTTCAGGATGCAGACTTGTAACCACAATTGTATGGGGATTTTCAGCATCCCATGTCCTGTAGTTTTGGCTGTTAACGAATCCTGATAAGTAAAACCATGCCTCATCTGACATAAATGTTAAATTTAATATGTTGTTATTGTTCAAATTCTCATTAAACCAGTGGCAGAATTGAATACGAGCTTGAAAGTCATGCGGGAACATTTCTTGCACCACCGATACCTTATACGGATGCAAATGTAAATTCTTTTTCAGTGCCTCATGGCAAGTTCCATAAGAAAGACCTAAGAATTGCAATATTTAGATTTAAATTTAGAATATGAGGTTTTGACCATACCTGTTTGCGTGGATAATTTTTTAATCGATTTCTGAGGACTTCGTTCTATTCGTGCCTGAATATCGTCAACGGTTTCTTGGTTTAAAACAGTTGGTCTTCCAGTAGATTTGCCCTTACAAATGCAGTACTTTGTATTATATCTTTGGATGATATAATGCTTGCGATTTACAAAGGTATCATAATTTACATCAGCATCTGGGAATGCTTGGTTAAACTGCTGGATGCATGATTGTAACGAATATGTCCAGGAACCATCTGCATTTTCAGTTCCACTTCGAAAGTGGAACTGAAGATAAATGCATCTTCTTCTTGAGTGAACGGCATTGTTTTAATCTTAAAATTATATTTCTGTATTAAAAATGGTTTGAGTCGTTATTGTGAACTTACCTGAGTAAGTTTTCAAATTGAAAATTAATTCTTAAAAGAACTGATTTTAAAATAAACGCATAAAACACCAAAACAAGCAAACATCCACGAACGTCAATGACAAATACACACGAATTTGAAACAGCTGATATCACATTTCTCAGTGTTGCCACTTGTTAGAAAACAAAACCTAATTAAACTGGTCACGTGGGTTGAAGTCATTTATGATTTCGCTGTAGTAAAGAATGAAAAACTAAACATCAATTGTTCCTAGGGATTTTTCAATTGTACCAACATCAAGGTTGGCAAAATTTTAATTGTACCAACATTTAAAATCAAATTATACTAAAATCAAAAACATTGTAGTATGGCACATAAAGGGTGATGATAAATTCCCGCACCAAGCTCATAATTTGTTTATTTAATGTTTTGAGCAAAACCCTGAAACAGGTCAATTATTAATTTTTTTAAAAGGCAACCCTAATTTTTTCATTCGGATTTTGATCGACCTTCTTGTCAGCAAAATGCTGATGTAAAAGAATTGGTGACCCTTACACAAGTTTTACAAAACTAGAGGTGTAAAGCAATTACTTGCACTCGCTGCTGCGCAACTTTTCCACACATGATTAATATACTATTTACAGCACTCGTGTAATATACTATTAACAAACAACAAATTTGTTTAGGAAACTAAAAGAATAAAATTTTAATTCATTTATTTTTTCCTAGTTTTAATACGTCTTAAATGTTTATTTCATTCCAGTGTGCCAATTGTAATAGGGAAGCCCTCGCAGAATGCTCTTTATGCAGAAGAACTCCGTACTGCTCCACCTTTTGCCAGCGGAAAGACTGGGCATCTCATCAAGTCGAATGCGTACGAGGTGTGCCAACTGATTCGGGACCTCAACAATCCATTATGTTGATCGTTGAGAGCACGGAGCAACAGTAAATTACTTGCGAGGACTAATCGTGTAAATAATTTGTGATGATTCAATTTATGAACCGATACATTCTTCTTCACGTTTGATATTTTGCACGGTTTTGATTATTTTCGACCCGGTTTTTCCAGAATAATTCTCTTAATTAAAAAGGCAAGGTCAATTTTACATTATAATTAAAAAAAGAAAAAGAATTCTCGTATTCAATCTACATGTTACTGTGATGAATTTTTCCATTTATTATGTAATTTATTTTTGACGATTTCATCATTGTACTGTTTGAATATTTCTGGGCAATCTAAGAAACTTTAAACATTATTTTTCTGAAGTAAACTTTTTTTTAAGAACGAATCCCTAAAACAATGCAGCTATTATACCTAATGAACATAATTAATTTGAATGTGGGCGCAGCTTTTAATAAATGATCACATTCATCATATCAATGACGTGTAAATACAGTTTGTCAACGGAATGTTATGATACAAACACTTTTTTTTTTCAGGGAATGCCCATTTTCATCTACTTTCACCTTAAAATTACTGATGCTGATTGATTTGATGAAAATGGGCGTTGAACATAATTTTTTTTGTTTAATTAAAAACAAAATTCCTCTAATTTTCTTTATTTAAAAAAAAAAAAAATTGTACTTTGTTGGTAGCTGATCTGTCAGCATGTGATAAAAAGTTTGCAATTAAGCGACGTATCTTAAAATCGTCAATAGAATCTAAGAACTAAAAAAAAAATACTTTCTAAATATTTTATATTCATAGAATTAAGTTTAATTAATTAAATAACATCTTTTATTACTCATTGTTTTATTCCCAATCTATATTTTCTGTCAGCACTGTGTATAATGTTTTCTTTTTAGTACTCGACCATTATGCTTGACCCAACGGGTTACCTAACCAGGGATAAACGGCAGGGCAGCTGGCCAGACATTGAGTCATCCATCTGGTTTCACCCGTGTCCTGCCTTAGCAAAGCGCAAGTTGTTGCGGTGCACTGTGGTGTATTTGTTGTCGGGCACTCGGGCCACAGATCTTGTAGTTGAGAGGTAGGAGTGGGACGTTGCGTCCATTCAACCGTTTTTGCCGATGATACCTGAAGAGTTACTTTACACAAACGTAGCGGAAATTTGTTTTAACTTACCAAATACACATCATTCAGAGTTCCAAGGTAATCCAAGAAACGGAGATAGGCGTCAAATCTGGCCTGGACTGCAAACCAAGCCGCATGAACATAAAATCCAAAAGGTGCCCTATTGCCATTGTAATGACGTTGGAAATTTCTGACCATGAAATCGAAGAGACCGTCAGTATCCTGTGGCCTGTGATGAAAAAGGTGTAACTCAAATTGAACTGTATGGAGTGACTTGACTTACACGAAAATGCAGGCATCAACCATGGAGCAGATGAATCCTTCGTTGTCGTTCCAGTTTATCATGGGAACGACCCACACTCCCGGAATAGAAGAATGAGGGCAGGAACCGATGGGGCAGTCCTGGGTGGAAGCGTAATCCAAAGTGTAAGGCCAAAGTCCGGAATTCATGTAATTTTGGGTTGGCCAAGAGGCATCGTATAGCATCCCCAGTTGTCTAATAGCTTCGAAACTGTTGTCCCCTGTAATGCATAAGAAGTAGATGTGACCCTATCTCGTTAAATCAAAAATATTTACCGCCCAATTGAAGTGAAGGAACTCTCAGTCCTTGGATCTCTTCACTCGGAATATTAGCAAAGTGCGAAAGTATTTGTCTATGCCCTCCGAATTCATCAATGTGTCCCTCCACCGACAGGTTATCCCAGTAAGTCAGGTTGATATTGTGCGTGATGGAGTGAGTTGCGATTTCATGGCCGAGAGCATAAAGAGCATTCACCTAATCATTAATGAGTTTACATCGAGCTTTTGGACAAAAATTAGACGCTTTACCTTGGAATAATCTGTGTAATCATGTGATATGTAGAAGGTAGCTTGCACAGGGCAACCATCTGGATTTGTTCTTCCGGTGAAGGCTTGGTCGTAGTATTCAAAGTTCAGGGCCGTTACTCCGTCATCAAAAGTCAAAAGGACCAACTAGAAATGAAAGTTTAATTTAGGTTTTCAGTAGAAAAAGAAATTTCCTTGCAAAAGACAGGGTGTTATGTGATCAACGTTCTAGAGATGGTTCCGGTCTAAACAAACAAAAATTCTATAGCAAAAGTCGTAGTTCAAAACAGTTTTTTCTTTAATGTGGCACCTCTCAACTGTACAGGATGATGCAGGTGGTATTCTATTACATTAAAAATTATATACAGGATATATCGCAGTTGATCTTCCAAAAAAAAAAAAAGTATTGTTATTTGTTCAACAACGCTCTGGAACGAACAAAAAATTCTCTAAAAAAATCATAGATAAACTTTTTACGCAGATTCCAAATACCTATCTATTAAATTCAGTCATAAAAAATACAGTATGGTTTTTCAAAAACTGAAGAAGGTGCTTTTAAACAATTGAAGATCAAGGTCATAGGAATTCTAAGGCTCTTAACATTGTTTCTTGATTGTTATTCTCTGGCATTCTTTTAAATTATCGATTATATAGGATGTATAGTGGTCGACTTTCTAAAAAAAGTTCTTGAAGTATGAATTTAAAGTCACCCCAGATGTGCAATTAAAAGTTATGTCTTAGCTAGAGTCAGAAAATTGATTTAATATTTTCCCGAATCTAGCTAAATCAGGTTTCTAAATTCCATGGCTTTCTGAGGACGACTTTAAATTGGACCACTTGATATTTTTCTTCTTTATTATACAGGGTGTTACATGATCAACCTTCTATAGAAAGTTCCAAATTATCTACAAAAAAAATACCTACTCAACTATGCAGGCTGAGAAGTAAGCTCTCTGGTATTCATTAAATTACAAATTATAATATAGGTTGTATCACGATTGACCTTCTGAAAGACAGAAAAGTTTTCAACACATGATGGGATCTAATTTAAAGTCATCGGTCTCTGAAAGCCATGGAATTAAAAGTCACGTCTCAGCTAGGTTCAAAATTTTTTGATGTTTTACATTTCCTGAATTTAGCTAAAACGTAGTTTTTAATTCTGTGGCCTTCTGAGGGTGATTTTAAATTGATCGTTATTATTTGTGTTATACAGGATGTTATGAGATCAATCCTTTAGAGGTGGTTTCTGGCGTTAATTGCCTGACATGTGACTTTTTTATTTGAATTTCGTTGCTGAAATTTTTGGTTCACATCTAGAATGTTGTGAAATTAATGTCAAGAATGGAGCTATGGTGTCGATGGAAACTCCTGAAAGCCTTTTAACTAAAATTTTGTTTAAATAAAATGTGTCAAAATATGTTTGCAAGGTATTATTCTTCTCAAATGTTGCCCAAAGTATTATTTAAGCTTTATCATAAATAATTAATAGAAGAAAGAAATCGATCCTTTGCCAAAGGACTTAACCAACTTGGCTGCTCCTTCTTGTTTTACTTCACTAATAATTCTATTAAAAATGACATCGATGGGAATTTTATTTAGTGTTCATTTCAGATAGAATTTATTTAAAATCCTTTATCTCCAACACGAGTTTTCAAGGAGAATTTTTGTTGACTGTTATACAGTGTCTTGGGTAAGAACGTGCTCGGTCCTTTGAAGACGATTCCAAAATGAACTACAAATTTTAAAAAAGTTTCCTTTCCAATTGCTGGGATGTGATTATTTTAATGAACTTAATTTTTTCCTTAAAATATGATCTGGAGGGCTGTTGGTGTCATTAAGATGTACAAAAAATGCGTCCCTAAATTTGAATTTCAAAATTAAATTCGGTAGGTATATTTAGAGATATATTTTTTTTAGTTGGCATACATTTCAGTTATGATGCATTTAACATCATCATTATCCTTATCTTCAAGATGATTTTTTTTTAATTAATGAGTCTCACAAACTACAGTCAGTGATTGGAGATAATCGCGTTGGAGATAACTAATGGTTTCTTAAAAAGAAACGAATCTACTTCAACTTGCGGCAATTTACACAAAGGTGTCTCAATGACCTTTTCAAATCTCACATTAGTTCTTAATTATCTGATAAACTTGCGAGATTAGAGGAAACCCGATGACTTTTAAGTTATTTTTATAATTGCACGGTGAAAGACTTTAATTGAAATTTTATCGGTTCCTTTGAGATGCGAAAGTTGAATTCATTTCTATTTTGGCATTTTCCTTTACAAGAAAATTTCAAAAAACAATTGTGAGTTTATAAAAAAAAACGACAATCGAGCTTTACTACCATACAATTCTCAAATGACTTATAAATAGTTACTGGCTATGACGACTTCAGGCTCTATTATTTCTGTTTAAAATATAAACTCTGTAAACTGTTGAATCCACGATTTCAAAAAAAAAGGTTTTTTAATTTTTTTTTTGTAACGTAAAGCCTTCTTACTTCTCTAATCTGAGGTATCAAATAATTTGATGAGTCAAATAGCCAGGCTACATTTCAGATACTATGATACAATTTTATAATAATTTCTGGAAGTGCTCCGAGCTAAAAACTTTTTGAAAAAAGAAATTACCTGTGGAATTTCTGATGGTGCCAGATTTCCCGGGGTAGCCGAAGAAAAGCATCTACAGTCCGGAAGGACGCATTGGGCAGTGCAAGGACCGGCAGGTTCTAATCTAGGTGCTCCACTCTTTGGGGCACAGAGCACTGTGGCGAAGATATTCGCCAAGAGAAATACCTTCCAGAACATTGTGAAAACACTCGTTTGATCACTCTAGACGCTTTTTATGCTACATTTGTGGATAAAATTCGTTGCGGATGGTGCTTATATATACACTCCAGATAACACGTTTCGAGTGCCCATCCGATAACGGCTTTCAATTTCTAACTTTGGAAAGATTTCTGCGAACACTTCAGTATATGAAAATAAGGAAAATTGGATTTTGGTGTAGTACAGGGATCTTCGTGTTTATACATATAAAGTCCATCAAATTAAATCATCATTGTGAGAATACTTTCTTATACACATCCTTTGATGTATTATATGGATATGTTAACTTGTGATTGATAATTCGGCCCTCAATGTAGAAAATTCTTAACACTGATATATGCAGTTTTATTGAGTAGTATATTCTTCATAATGTAAAACATTCTCTCCAACTCCCATTCCACACTGCTTGTACATAATGCAAATGATTAAGTTTATTCTTTAAAAAAACAAAGTGAGTTTGTAAGATTTCTTCGAACGAAGAAATGAAATGAAGATTTACAATTAACGTTTGTACTTATGTTGGAAGATTTAAAAATTGTGTTAGACAAAAGAATGACGCCGAAATTTACCACAAATGTGGTGTGTTTTTGGTGACTGATGCTTTCGTGTGCGATTTCATAATAACTTCTCATGTACAGTTTAGAAATCACACAATTTTGACGTTTTGGAAAATATGTTTCACTCCTGAAGAATTCGTCAACTAGGTAATAGAGAAACGTTGAGTCTTGTACGATCTTGAAGGTATCCATGAAAAATAGTTAAAATATTGTTATACTAATTTTTGTCGGATATGAATCAAATTAAATTATAGTTAACACAGACACAATAAAATCTGTTATTCCAATGACCATTAGCATCGCATCTAACAATTACACTTCAATTAGTACCATTTAGTATACAATTGTTTCCATGGTTTCTATGTGCTATGGTGAGTTACACCCAACACTTAAGCTCTGCTTAACTTAACGGCATTACTTAGAATATGGCTTACTCAATGTTGTCTAACATCAAATGCTTAACTTTAAGCATCACTTAGAATATGACTTACTTAATATAACGTCAAATGCTAAACTTTAATCATCACTTAGAATATCACATAGATAAAAAGTATCAGTAGCTAATGTATTTTTCAAATTTTTTTCTTTGTTACCCAAAGTTCGTAAAATACTTTCATTTGTTTAATATGTGAAAGAGCATCACCTCTGGTTTCATTACAGGTTCAAGGAATTCGTTAACTAGCCAAACTATATCTTCTCTGTGAAATCTAAATGAACAGTAAACATTTTATAAGTAAATTTGTGACAAACTTGTAAAGCATATAAATATTCTATAATACAATCTATCGTTGTCATAATTTCTTCTTCTTTGAAACATTTTTCTGTTGCGTATGTGAGCCATCTTCACAAATACTATGAAATTAAAGCTCTTACGAGACCAGCTTCGCTAATGTCGAAGTAAATACTACATTTTGATGTTCAAATCGAAGAATATACCAGTCGAAGTCGATACTTCAGACTATAATAAACACAGATAGTTTTCACAAGAATTTTTGTATTTTTTTCAGTGGTACTCTGTTATTGGGTTTTGTGTTTCTGTTGAGTGGCCTTGTAATTAAATAAAAAAATAAAATAAAAAAAGAAGAATACTATTTAATGTAATAATTTCCGGAAAATTAAAGTATCTGCTTCGCAATTTAATACAAACTAAAATATTGAAGTAAATACTACAGAGAAGAAGAGACATCTAAGAGAAGAAGAGAGACATCTGATAGAAGAAGAGACAACTGACGGATATAGATAACTAACTAATAGAAGAAGAATAGACAACTGGACAACTGAGAGAAGACGAATAGACAACTGAGAGAAGAAGAATAGATAATATAGAGAGGAACTTGTACTATTTAGTAGGTTCTTCGTTTTTATTCATACCACCTGTTGTATTGTAATACAAAAAAAAACTTTCTTCTTATGTTTAGGTGTTCGGTTTAGGTTCTATCAGTTGCCTTCTACCAGTTGTCTCTTCTTCTATCAGATGTCTCTTCTTTTCTCATTTATCTATTCTTCTTTTCTCAGATGTCTCTTCGTCTCTCAGTTGTCTATTCGTCTTCTCTCAGTTGTCCAGATGTCTATTCTTCTTCTGTTAGTTAGTTATCTATATCCGTCAGTTATCTCTTCTTCTCTCAGATGTCCATTCTTCTCTCATTTATCTATTCTTCTTCTCTCAGATGTCTCTTCCTCTCTAATTTATCTATTCTTCTTCTCTCAGTTGTCTATTCGTCTTCTCTCAGTTGTCCAGTTGTCTATTCTTCTTCTGTTAGTTAGTTATCTATATCCGTCAGTTGTCTCTTCTTCTATCAGATGTCTCTTCTTCTCTCAGATGTCTGTTCTTCTCTCATTTATCTATTCTTCTTCTTTCAGATGTCTCTTCCTCTCTAAATTATCTATTCTTCTTCTCTCAGTTGTCTATTCGTCTTCTCTCAGTTGTCCAGTTGTCTATTCTTCTTCTATTAGTTAGTTATCAATATCCGTCAGTTGTCTCTTCTTCTATCAGATGTCTTTCTTCTTGTCTTAGATGTCTCTTCTTCTCTCAATTGTCTATTCTTCTTCTCCTCTCAGTTGTCTATTCTTCTTCTATTAGTTATCTATAGTAGCAACTATTGAAAAGGGAATGCAAACTAGCTACCTACTTTTTGCAAACATGGTTATTCATATGAAAGTAACAAAATTAAATTCTCATTTAGTTTTCTCGTTGTTATATTTTCTTATTTTGTTTATGTCACTCCTATTTACTGTTGGAAGAATGCTATATGTGACACATCAAACGGAAGACATTTTTTTTTCGAATTTCGTTGTCCTGTTGTTCTGTAATACAAAAAAAAATCTTTCTTCTTATGTTTACGTGTTCGGCTTAGGTTCTATCAGTTGCCTTCTACCAGTTGTCTCTTCTCTTCCGTCAGTTGTCTCCTCTTCTATCCGATGTCTCTTCTTCTCTTATTTATCTATTCTTCTTCTCTCAGTTGTCTATGTGTCTTCTCTCAGTTGTCCAGTTGTCTATTCTTCTTCTATTAGTTAGTTATCAATATCCGTCAGTTGTCTCTTCTTCTATCAGATGTCTCTCTTCTTGTCTTAGATGTCTTTTCTTCTCTCAATTGTTTATTCGCCTTCTCTCAGTTGTCCAGTTGTCTATTCTTCTATTAGTTAGTTATCAATATCCGTCAGTTGTCTCTTCTTCTATCAGATGTCTCTTCTTCTCTCAGATGTCTCTTCTTCTTTCATTTATATATTCTTCTTCTCTCAGATGTCTCTTCCTCTCTAAATTATCTATTCTTCTTCTCTCAGTTGTCTATTCGTCTTCTCTCAGTTGTCCAGTTGTCTATTCTTCTTCTATTAGTTAGTTATCAATATCCGTCAGTTGTCTCTTCTTCTATCAGATGTCTCTTCTTCTATCAGATGTCTCTTCTTCTATCAGATGTCTTTCTTCTCTCAATTGTCTATTCTTCTTCTCTCAGTTGTCTATTCTTCTTCTATTAGTTATCTATAGTAGCAAATATTGAAAAGGAAATGCAAACTAGCTACCTACTTTTTGCAAACATGGTTATTCATATGAAAGTAACAAAATTAAATTCTCATTTAGTTTTCTCGTTGTTATATTTTCTTATTTTGTTCATGTCACTTCTATTTACTGTTGGAAGAATGCTATATGTGACACATCAAACGTCCTGTTGTTCTTGCGCTCAACTATTAATCCACTTATCTTAAGCGTTCCCGTCACCAGCTAGCCTTCTCAACTCTCTATTTACTCTTCTGCTTAAGAGTTTCTATTTCTATTTTAATATATTTTTGTCTGGTAGAGCTCTGCTTAAAGGGCTATCTGACCTCTTAATTTATTTGAATCAATTCGCACTATTGCTCTACGTTTCACTATCGATTGATAGCTTTGTTTAAAGCGTAGTCTGGCCTCTTAATTTTATTTGTTGCATGTCGGTCACTATTTTCATTGTGTGTAAACCTCGACTAGAGTTTTATTCTTTTACTTTACGCCAAGTATTGTTAATTTATTTATTCTCTAGTTAATGTAGCTTTGTTTAAAACGTTTTCAGACAAGTTAATTTCATTTGGATCAGTATTTTCTATGTGTGTACATGCCCTCTAATAATTTATATACTTTTATTCTTTCACTCTAGACCAATTTTTGTTTTTTTTATTGTTCTTATATATTTATTTATTACTAATTAATATATCTTAGGTAAAAGTATTGTTTGCCTTCTTAATTTTCTTTGCCACGTCTGAATCTATTTTGTTTTAATTTTATGCACCTACCTACACTACATTTGCCCTAAAAATTAATTTGCCTACTTTCCAATCTTTGACTTTATGGCAGCTTTTGTGTTTCTACTATTTGTTCTTAGTTCGATCGTCGTTTTATATTTAAGTTTATCCAGATATTTTTATTTGCCTACTGCAAGAGCTTCAGCATTATTCCTAAAGGCGTTTTCGATTGACTTATCCAGATTCTAGAGCACTATCGGAATATCTTCATCCCTTAACCTGAGGTTAAAAGTTAAAATAAGACGAGAGTACTCTGAGAATGGCTTCAGGGCAGTCAATCGAAAAGCTATAAAACTGAAAGTTTTAAAATGTCAAAATTCTAGGTATAGCTTTAATATTTTCAAAGGGGATAATCAGGACCATTTTGATTAAAAAAATCTTATGAACATTATGAACATGTGTCCAATTCTCAATAGACAGTTGTTTGAAGTTGGCCCCTGGATGTCTGAATGTGACATGTGAGTGTTGTAACGTGACCGTTTGGTATCATTTGCTTTTCCTTAATGCCTATTGTGAGTTCTTTTTAATGATAACATTCAAGTAGTGTAGCTCTGTAAACATTCAGATTTGGATACACCTTAATATTTTAGAAGTTTAAAGTTTCTTCCTAGAGCACCCTCTACACGTAACAGTAAATATTCCCTTAATACCTACATTTAATGCTTTATTGAGAAATTTCTTTTTATCGCTATTAATACAATGAAGAAAGTAATTTTAAATGGCTTCTCTTCTAAGAAAAATAATTAATTAATTAATTATATTATATATATTAAATTAAACTTTTGCTGTACATGTTCATTTTGCTTTTACACTTATAAACTGACGTATAATCATCCTCAAATCTTTACAAATTAAAGATACGGATGTGTAGTAGTCATTTCCGTTTCAGGACACGGATGTACAAATTGATTATACAGAGATCCACGAAATCGATAAATCAGAGTCGAGATACAGATATTAATAGTGTCACTATCGAAATTTAATTTACTTAAGTGCATAGTGAGGGCCCATTAAAGGGATTACACTTATCAAGTTGTTCTATGAATTAAAATTAAACAAACAAAAAAAACTTACAAAAAATCACCAGAGATAAGATTCTAATCGATTTTACGTTAGAGTTCTAGGTGGAACTTATTTAATATTTTATAAAATTTCGTTATACCGCCTGTTTCAAATTGTTTTGGAATTATAACCGGTGCGCGAGACTCGTAAGGCTCAACCAACTAACTGCCGTTATCCTTTTTAATTTTTTTTTACAATTACATAAGACCACTCACAATTTATTTAGTTTTATTCATAGTAAGTTGTTTTGCTAATTTACTGCCGACTGATACTGAC
The DNA here is from genome assembly GCA_039766575.1 of Serrognathus titanus. Taxonomy (NCBI): domain Eukaryota; kingdom Metazoa; phylum Arthropoda; class Insecta; order Coleoptera; family Lucanidae; genus Serrognathus; species Serrognathus titanus. The sequence goes on along the minus strand of CM077911.1, from coordinate 13,700,188 downwards.
AATCGTTTGTACGATTCGTGGAAGTCTAAAATTTTCTTTACGCGAAATGGCTTTTTATAATAAACAGATAAACACGTCGAATGAGGAAACACTTAATCGAGATTAAATTTACGTCCTGTTATGTTCCGTCCAAAGTTTAATTGATTGACGAAGCCGTTGTAAAAGATAAACTTATTATTGCGATAATGCTTTCTGGTTTTTTCCTAATTTTTACTTAAAATTAATTTATCACCAAATTAATTATATATACCTAGCAGTTCTAACTTCTTTTTTTTACCTAACTCTTGTTTTATCCTTTCTTTCTTAATTTGTTATAATTAGAGAATGGAATAGTATATTTTGACGTCATTACATCAGCGTCGCATGCAAATAAGTATTTGCGGTCTACGTCTCTGGTTTTTGTGTAAATTTTCTTTTCGTGTACGTCTTACGAAAAGAAATGACATTATGGCATACTCATGTACCAAATCTGGAAATAATGTAAAGCTTGTCAATGTGAAATATAAAATATAAAAATCTGTTCCCTATTTATAATATGTCCTAGGTTTCCTCATATTACTCTTGTTTATCCTTTAGCTTTTCCTGATTTGACCAATGTTTCTTTTATTCAGAACACTCAGCTTGCTTTTTCCATGTTTGTCTGCTGATAATATTATGTCATTTAAGTTACGTTTAGGTTTTCAACTGTGAAGGTCTCAACTTTAGTGACCAATTGAAGTATTTTTTAGAAGTATATGTTCTTAATGTTTATACAATGATTTAACAAATTTACAACTTGTATGTAACAACCCCTTCTCACATGCCAGATTCATATCCATATGAATTTGAGTTTTGTATTAGAAAGTTGTTCGTAGTCATCTGATCTGTCCAAATACATATTGCTGTGATATGACTTATAGTGCAAGGGTTCCGGATGGGATGAAGATAAGGAAAGAAGAAATAATAAAATAAATGTATCCATTTAGTTTCCAAAATAATATACATTCACATTTTTACACTTCAAAATTTTGCATCCTGAAACAAGATACATTATTAGTATAGATCAGAGGGTAAAAGTATTAAGCATAAAAAAAAGGAGAGGGCCAAAAGTAAATTAAAGTTAAACTCTTTAAAGAAGTAATCAAGAGGGGAGATTTTTATTCATATTGAAGAGGAAGGAAGGAATTTGAAATTGAAATAATGAATTGGCAGGAGTTTACGAAATATTTAGACAAATTTAAAGGGAAGATAAAACACCCTCTTACCGCAAGAAATTGGCCGGTTCAAGCGGTAGCGAGCAAAAGGAAAAGAAGACTCGTCTATTTGGAAGATGGACGGCGGGTTCGAGTCAAAATGTCCAAGGTGGAAGACGTGATTGTTAATTATTTGGAACTTTTGAAAAAAGAACTGAAAATTACAAAAAATTAGTGTGCGCGGAATAAATATTGTTATAGTATGATAGTATAGTAAAATTTGTATGTAAAATGTAACGTAATACTTACGAAATGTTTAGATTAAAGAAAAAAAATGTAATTTTGTAATAATTCCCCACAACTTTTGACATGACATTAATTAACGTCAAAATTTAAAATGAAGTATACGAAAAATTTAGACAGAGATAAATTTCGTTTGTAAAAATTTAAAACGCTTCCATGTAGATGGTTATCATGGTGAACAAATATTGATTCGAGGTGTAAATAAAGTAGTAGCAACCACGAAAATTCATTCATTTCCTGACCTCTGACCTGTAAACAGTAAAAAAAAACAACCTAAATCACTTCTCTCAATCATAATCTGTTAAATTTATCAAATTCTTTCGTTTTTGTTTAATAGTTGCATCGTTTAATAGTTATCTTTTTCACTTTTTCTCAATTTTCGTTGACGTTAATTAAAGTTTTTTTTTTAATTTTCAATTAATCATTTTATTTAACTTTGAATAAAAGAATCTTTGGAAAAGCCAGTCTAGTTGACTTATTTGGAAAGAAAAACGAGAAATGTCGCAGTAAGTGTCATTTCAATTAAATAAATAGAAAGGGTTGACATAATTCTTACATCCGAACTGTCACACGTAAATTTAAATTTGATCCAATTAATGAATACTGTTGTCTACGATTCGCAACGATCGTAGATAAAGTATTTAAACTTATTGGGTAAAATTTATTATGAATTTATTTAACGGATGTTGATCAAGGACGATTCGCAACGATCGTAATTGAAACATCCAAACCTAATAAATTCAAATAAACAAGAAATTGGAATTTCTAATTAAAGATAGATTGTGGACGATTCGCAATGATCGTAAACAATTTATTAAACCTTTTAGAAATTTCAAAACACTAAAAAAAAGAAATAAAGAGCAACAAGATTTTCTTAACTAAGAAACCCACAACCCTACAAAATACCTCGTACATAAATTTGGCACCCAAAAAGGGGTCCAATAAAGTAAACCTCCATATAAAAAAACCAAAAAGGGGTCCAATAAAGTAAACCTCCATATAAAAAAACCAAAAAGGGGTCCAATAAAGTAAATCACCATATTAAAAAAATGGCTATCAACGAAGAGCCAAACAAAAGCAAATCATTGCATATATAAAATTACCAACTAGAAGAGGCAAATAAATAATTAATAAAATAAATATTTCTACATATAAAAAATTGGCGCCCAACGTGGGGCCAAACAAATAAATAAATAAAAAATATTACTACAATAAGTTGATTTACATTTACGTTTAGAGCCTTTGCTTTTTCATCCTAATCACTTGAAAACTTGCGTTAATTTCAGTCGACTTATTGACTTTTGCTAATTCATAAAACAAGTTCTTCATCAGCAACAAACATAACGGGTAACTTCTTATCAATCAATTCGCCAAACGTCTCATCAAACGTGTTTTTTTTATTTACTTTTTAACCGTTCTCTTGTAAAACTTATTTTATCAAATAAATAAATTAATTAAAAGTTCTGATTACACACAGGTTTAGCAATTGAACTCGAAAACTTAATCAAACCTAAACTTATTTTTTCATTAACTATCTGTATTATATATACGTATAGGTCTCTGATGGTTTTAGTGATAACTTAAAATTTCAACGCAAATGCTCGTCCGTGCTTTTATTTTGGTGTATTTAATTTCCATTAATTTATATGTCCCGGAGTTTGAACCGGCAAAGCCATGCGACGTAAACGTTTGTAAACTCCCGGATTGCAAGTGCATTTTTACAGATATACCGGGTGATCCAAATTTACGTGATATCCCTCAAGTGAGTCGTTTGTTGTTGCAAACAATTTCTGATGATTCAACACGCTTCATTTTTTATGTTTAATAAATGAGCTTATTGTTTTTTAAAGGCCACGGTTAAATGACGCATGTTTACACCTCATAGTAGCACTTAAGTATCTAACATAATTAACGTGTAGTTATCCGAACTTTAATCTGAACGACCTCATGAAATAGTTTTCATAATTTTCAATGTTTGCAAAAAAATCACACGCTTTCAGGGAGCACCCAAAGAAAATTAAGAATTTTTTTTAATTAAAAGTACCTTGCCCTTTCAATCAAAGCTCCCAGCATTACATTACTCGATTTAACTGAAAGTATTTTCATGTAACAAGAGCAAAATACAGATGTTTTGCATTAAGAGTTAATCTTCCATTGTAATTCGAAGATAAGGTCTCACAATTAATTAAATATACCTAACAGTTCCAGCTTCTTTTTTTACCTAACTCTTATTTTATCCTTTCTTTCTTAATTTATTATAATTAGAGAACGGAATAGCATATTTTGACGTCATCACATCACCATGCCATGCAAATAAGTATCTGCAGTCCACGTCTCTGGTTTTTGTGTAAATTTTCTTTTCTTGTACGTCTTTGACATTATGCCATACTCACGTACCAAATTTGGAAATAATGTAAAGCTTGTCAATGTGAAATGTAAAATATAAATATCCGTTTCCCCATATTACTGTTGTTTATCCTTTAGCTTTTCCTAATTTGACTTTGTTTCTTTTATTCAGAACACTTATCGATTCTTGCTTTTTCTATGTTTGTCTGTTGATAATATTATGTCATTTAAGTTACGTTTAGGTTTTCAACTGTGAAGGTCTCAACTTTAGTAACCAATTAAAGTATTTTTAGAAATATGTTTATATAATCATTTAACAAATTTACAACTTGTATGTAACAACCTCTTGACATGTCACATCCATATCCATTGTATGGCTTTTGATTCGAATTTGAATTTTGAATCAGCAACAAACATAACGGCTAACTTCTTATCAATCAATTCGCCAAACACTTCAACAAACATCCCATCAAACGTGTTTTTTTTTAATTTACTTTTAGCCGTTCTCTTGTAAAACTTGCTTTATCAAATAAATAAATTAATTAAAAATTCTGATTACACACAAGTTTAGCAATTGAACTCGAAAACTTAATCAAACCTAAACTTATTTTTTCGTTAACTATCTGTGATATATATACGTACAGGTCCCTGATGGTTTTAGTGATAACTTAAAATTTCAACGAAAATGCTCGTCCGTGCTTTTGTTTTCGTGCATTTAATTTCCCTTATTTTATGTGCCCCGGAGTTTGAACCGGCAAAACCATGCGACGTAAACGTTTGTAAACCCCCGGATTGCAAGTGCCTGTCTACAGATATACCGGGCGATCTAAATTTACGCGATATCCCTCAGGTGAGTCGTTTGATGGTTCAACACGCTTCATTTTTTATTTTTAATAAATGAGCTTATTGTTTTTTTTAAAGGCCACGGTTAAATGACGCATGTTTACACCTCACAGTAGCACTTAAGTATCTAAAACAATTAATGTGTGGTTATCGGAACTTTAATCTGAACGACCTCATGGAATAGTTTTAGTAATTTTAAACGTTTGTAAAAAAATCACACGCTTTCAGGGTGCACCCAAAGAAAATTAAGTTTTTTTTTTAATTAAAAGTACTCTGCCCTTTCAATCAAAGCTCCAAGCATTACAATACTCAATTTAAATGAAAGTATTTTCATGTAATTAGAGCAAAACACAGATGTTTTGCATTAAGAGTTAATCTTCGATTGTAATTCGGAGATGAGGTGTAATTTTTCTGTTTGTCCACACGAGATTATTAAAATAATCGACTGTCGCTATTTCCGAAACGTTTTAATTAAGTGAATTACCAAGAAACGTCAACAAACAAGTACTAATTGTCAAGGGATTGATTGATTGTATAAGCTTCTCAATATACAAGTTTTTTTTATCGTGTATCACACTTTCTGTTCTAAAAATATCCGTTCATAGTTATGTTGTAATACAGATTTCTACTTAAAAATAATAGTATATTACGCAACTGGTTTAGAAAAGTGAAATTTTACTAAAAGAGTTTGGCTTGTTTGAGTACGAGCGAGCGAGTAATTTTAAAAGCTACGAGTTTTTCTAACGTACACTATTTTTACACATTTCATGCTATTAATGATTTCCAAACGATTATCTACAGTTCATTCGCAAAATGAAAATGAAACAGCTGAAACAGAAACGCCGACAAGAATTGTAGCGCTAACTAAATGATCTCTTCAATTGTAATCAAAGAGAAGAGAGGTCCAAATATTGTGCCCTGTGGTATCCCCGCTTTAATAAATAGCGGCGTAACATCCGAGTAACTTCATCTGGCTTTGCCCCTTTATTTCAACACTAGGGGAAAAAGCAACCCCCGTGAATTCTTTTGGTTAAGAATTCATCGAAATTTCAAACTACATTTCAGTGAGGTCAAGATGTCCTCTTTTTAACGCTTGCACGATTGGAAAATCACTGCCATAAAGCAAAATATCTCCGTTTTCTTTTATTTCAGTTCGTTCTTTTGACTTTCGACGATGCCGTAACGGTCACAAACTTTCCTTATTACGAGACGGCGTTCTCCAATCGAAAAAATCCGGATGGTTGCCCAATTCAGGCCACGTACTTCATCAGCCACGAATACACGGATTATTCCAAGGTTCACGAGCTTCACTCACACGGCCATGAGATAGCTTTGCATTCCGTCACTCACGAAACAGGAACGTCATACTGGGATAATCTTTCGGTCGAAGGACACAAAGCAGAATTTGGGGATGAAATTGAGATCGTATCACACTTTGCTAATATCCCCAGGGAAGACATCAGAGGACTTAGGATTCCGTTCCTGCAATTAGGAGGTAAGTTGTAACCTACTGAGGATTTGTAATCGTTGAGTTCTAATTTCAGGTAACAATAGTTTCCTAGCGATTAAAGAACTTGGTTTGCTGTACGACGCTTCGTGGCCTACCCAAAGGTTTGTTAATCCAGCACTTTGGCCGTACACCCTTGATTATCAATCAAGTCAAGATTGTCCTATAGGAAAATGCCCCTTGGCTGCGTTACCAGGTGTTTGGGTGCAACCAATGGTAAATTGGGCCGACGATAAGGGCTACACCTGTTCTATGGTAGACGCTTGCCAAAATATGTAAGTAACATGGTAAATGCAGCCTTTGCACGGTAATAAAAATACTTTGCAGTCCAAACGATGTTGATGGCCTCCTCAAATTCATGATAAGAAACTTCAATCGCCATTATCAAGGTAACAAAGCTCCTTTCGGATTTTATGTTCACGCAGCTTGGTTTGCTGCTCAGGTACGCTTTGAGGCGTACTTGAAATTTTTGGATTACCTTCAAAGCTTGAAGGACGTTTATATTGTGAGTATACGGAAGAAAATCCATGCGTTTTGTTTGTAGGACATTTCCTTGTAGGTGTCTGTTTCAAAATCTATTGAGTGGTCGCGAACACCCACCTCGATTTCTAACCTGAAGGATTTGTGGCCTGAATGCCCAGAATCGCGCCCCAAAAATTGTGACAATCGCGTGTGTGAGTTAAAGAAGGGGCAAGAGTACAGATACATGACGCAGTGTTTGGCGTCCTGTCCGAAAGTGTACCCCTGGTTGGGAAATCCCCACGGTGTTTAATAAAGAAATAAATTAAATTAAATCATAAGGCCGAAATGTTATTAAAATTGTATGAGTCATGAAACAAAATAAAATGATACGAACAACACTTTATTATAGTTTTCCTTTTCGAGTCAGGATCTGCCTAACGAAGCTACAAGCAGAAGTGATTACATCTGCTTGTAACTTGGGAAATGTGTAGTTGAAGCGTTCTCCGTTTAGCGCTAGTTATGGGACGCTTTCTTCACCAAACATTTTGACAACTCTGTCATATCTGAATCGTAAAGTGGTATTTCAGAGAAACCTAATTTTGAGTAATTAACATTCAAACGTTTTGCTTTGGTACTTTTTTTCACGTAGCTTTTTTTAAAAAAAATTTTCCACAATGTGAATCTATACCATGAATTCTAACTGCGATAGCGATAATCTGATATCTTATCTTCAACGTTTTTTCGCAAGACATAACACCTTTATCCATTAGTAAAAGTAATAACACCAATTATGTTTTGTGTTTAATCTTTAAAATTAGATATCGCATTCGGTACAAAACAAACAAAATCATCTTTCACTGCATACAAACACAATCAGATGTTACATTAGTTACAAACAAAATCAGGTCTTCAGATTTTTCATTGAATAAAAAAAATATCAGTTTGGATACAAACATTCTTCTTCTGTGCACCAAAAGGGAGGTATTAGGCTGATTGCTGATTATTCAAATGTTGCCTGCTGCGACTGCGATCGACTTACCAGGTGTTTTTTTCTTTCATTAGATATAAAATTAGGTATCTTATTGGATACAAAACAAACAAGTTCATTGCATACCGTGGCATATTCTATCAATTCGATTTAGATTCGACGAAAAGCGTTATTACTTCGGAGTTTGTTTAATCCCAAGTTATTCTCAATCAAAGCTCCCGTCCAGTTTCAATTGATCGAACAATTTTCTTTCATTTGGCTTCTTTCGGCGTTAGTGAGACGCTGCTGCTTTCATTATACGGCTGAGAATCCAGCTCGAAATTGGCCTAATTTAATTAAATCGGGAAAACAGGAATTTCCACGTGAACTGCGCCGCCGCACCGTCAGACGGAGGATTCTCTCTTCGCTAACAGTGAAGAACTCGACCAAATATAACTAGAGAGTCTACTTTTATCTCACAAGGCAACTGCACGTAGTCAAGGTGGAAACGATAAATGAAAATAGGGCCATCTTGAGGAATCAAGGATGCTAAGTCCAAATCTGAAGTCCGTTTCTGTTTTTCTTGTTAGGGGCACAATTTTTGAAGCGAATTTTTTGTCTGCAGTCAAATTATATGCCGTTTTATCCAAATAAGGGAAGCACTGGGAGTCACTTGACTTTTCTAATTACTAAAGCCAAACTGAAAGCGAACGAAGACTAGAGCGTCAATAGCTGTGTTCCAACATAGATTCTGATTAGTTCAAAACTGTCAAATATGTTCGCCCGTCGTGCTGATGCTTCGTAAAAAGAGAATTGCATGTAGTCAAGATGGGAACGGTAAATGAAAACGGTGCCATCTTGAGGAATCAAGGACGCTAAGTTCAAATCTGAAGTCCGTTTCTGTTTTTTTTTTGTTAGAAGCGTAATTTTTGGGGCGAAGTTTTTTTTTACAATCAAATTATACGCCGTTTAATCCAAATAAGAATTTAATTAAAACATGAAACCTTTATATCTCAAAAATCTTTTGAATGAAATATTAAGTGTTTTATATTTTTGTAAATAGAATTTTATGCTCCTTTTAAAAATGTAAAAATATAAAGGGCATTCCATATAAAAAATCCAAGTTCTTCTTTATATCACAAGTATAGTGTAGGTTGAACAGATTAGAATTATAAACGCAATAGCGAATTTGCACCAATCTAATTTACGCTGGGTGGAGCAATGGTATTACATTAATTATTAAAATTATAATAATAAATCACTTTAAAAAAAAAGAAAACAATTTTCGAAGCAGAAAGCGTTAGTTTTCCTTAACCAATCAAACGAGTGATTGAATAGTTAAGTGACGTAATATTAAATTTCGACCAATCATACTTAAACTGGGCGGGGCATTGTTCTTAAATTTACAGCAATGACATTAAACACGCCCCTCTTTCTATTGGTGTCACGTCCGTCATCAATTTTCAATCAATCGAACGAGAGGATAAATTGAAAAATGAATATCCAGTAGTAACTTCAAGCAACCATAGTTGAATTGGGCGGGGCGTGGCTATTAAATTAATTGATATATACCTGCACATAATTATTGTTTAAAAGAGTCACACTTTCACACTTATATTAAATAATTTTCCGAAACAGCATGTTCTTCGGTATTCAATAATTTCACGTCACCTTTTTTTAACCAATTAAATGGGAGTGCGACAGCGCATTTCGACCAATTACATGTGCGGTGGGCGGAGCGACGATATTAAATTTAAAACACTCATATTTCTTTCTTTCTCTCTAAGTTAGGACGTGTTAGTTTTTCTTAAATCACCGTGGCTTCACACAGTTACACATAGATGTCACTATCAAGATAATTATGGAGGAAAAATAAGATTTTTTTAAATAATTGAATTCTGTTTAAAAATGGAATAATTCTAGAATCGTTAGTCACAGCTGTTTTCGCTTTATTTCAGCAAAACTGTGCAAGCATAGTTCTTGCTACACACGATTGTTAACAGATGGCGCCACAACTAAGTAAAGAATTGCCGATTTACCTGATTGGCTCTTTAGTTTTCTTCTGTTGTTTTAAATCATAGGAAACATTGACGGTTGTATCAAATAATTTTTTTGTCACAAAATTTTCGAGTCGGTGTTTCAATGAAACCTTCGTTCTCTAGCCAATCATATGGCGTGGAAATGATGCAAGTCAAATCGAGTGAGAATTTACGAGTGTGCCGAAATTTAGATTCTCCCAAACGAGATTACCTGTGTTTTTTTTGCTCGAAGATAGTTTATGTGGTAAGTGGTAAGTGGTAATCAAACCTCTTTCTTCTAGCCAATCATATGGCGGAGCAATGCAAGTTAAATCAATAAGAAGACAGTGTACGTTTACATTAGCTTCCATTTGTTCTTCTTACTTTCAAATATTTCAATCGAATATTTATTTTCTAGCCAACCAAAAGGTGGGGTAATGAGTAAAGTAAAATCAAGCTAGAAGACAGTATGTGACAAATCATTAAAAATTGACTATGGCCTGAATGATTCATTTTTGTGTCCTGATTCACTGATTGTCAGTAGTAAAGCAATGTCATTTTCATAAAAAAAATCAATTAGTTCTTCAGCTAACCAACCTCCCATTTTCTCTCCGCCTTTCGCTATTACACTTAGATCTACGTTTTTATGCTGCTTTTTTCGAATTTCCTTTTCTTATTTTCCATTTCATTCTGTTTCTGGATTCCTCCAGAAAATTAGAACGTTTTACTCAAGCACTAACGCCCCCTTCCCTTAAGGGTGGGCCAAATTCGACACTTTTAATAGGAAACACCTATTTTTAGAAGAGTTAGACAAAAACTGACCTCGGTCCCTGGAGCTCTATTTTTAAGACAAAATTAATGGTGAAGACTGCATTTCGATATCTTGTACCGCTTAAGAGCTACAGGGCGTTTCTCAAAATTCTACGATTTATAAAAACCTTCATAACTTTTTTGTTTATGAAAATTTTTGATTTCTGTAAAAACTTCTTTGGAGCACTTTTTCATGTAGAATTCATTGCTCCAAATTATTTTTTTCTAAACTGCTTAATATTTGAGATATTAGCAAGAACTTCGATTTTTTATATGGAACACCCTATAAATTTTTAAGTTTTTGAAAGGAGTATAAAATTTCATTCATATAAATATAAAACACTTGATATTTTATTCAAACAGTTTGTGAAATATAGAGTTTCAAAGTTTTAATCAAAAATTTTATTGTTTTTACAGCATTGAAGTAGGCTATGGATGACGATAACTAAGCGATTTAAGTTTTTGTAACTTCCTGGTAGGCCGCTGTCAAAATTTGACACAATCTCTTACAGTACTTGCATTTCTCTTGAATTTTACTATCTCTATAAAATAGACTTAGGGAGATAATTAAACTTGGACGAAAACTACGAGAAATACGACATGTTTATACCAACTCAAGACTTCATGAAATACCTTTAACTTGTAAGTGAATGTGTGTACTGAAGATGACAGCGTAGCTGCCGAAATACGTATCTACGGATACAATCTGTTTTGATTTATATTTAAGGATATAAACTTTTTTGATTTATACATATTTACTTTCTTGATTTGTTATTTCTAAACCACTGTCTTCTTTACTAATATTAAATGTTAAAGTGTTTTATAGAAATTGGCGAAAATTCAGAAACAGCGATTAATCTGTGGTATCCTGAAAAATGACAATCTTTCAGAGATATATTCTTGAGATTTAAAAACAATTTAATACATTTTTAGTCATTTAAACTGATAAAAACTAAAAATTATGAATCTCAAAACTGAAATAAAGAATTAGAGGAGATCATAGTTTTGGGAGAAATCGAAAATGACCGACGCCAGTTGGAGCAAACATCTTAGCAAGAACTTCTGCAATACGAATTTTCAAGAAACAAAGATTCTGACCTTATTGAATAAGAAAAATGCATCACTACCAGTCCTTGAATTGGTGATGTCTGCTCAAACCATAACAAAACGGAATCGTTTATGTTTAGTACAAAATGGCCGACAATTTGATACTTTATGTAATTTTTGCGCAATTTCGATTATATTAGTATTTATTCATTATAACTTCGTTATATTTATTAAAAATAAAGTAATATTTTTTATGGCTCATTGAATCTTCAAAAAATATTTAGCTATCATCATCCACAGCCCACTTGAATGCTACAATAACAATCAAAATTTTAATTAAAACGTGAAAGCACTACAACTCGAAAATCTTTTGAATAAAATATCAAGTGTTTTATATTTTTGTAATTAGAATTTTATGCTCTTTTCAGAAATGTAATAATATATAGGCTGTTCCATATAAAAAATCAAAGTTCTAGCTAATATCTCAAATATTGAACACTTTGGAAAAAAATAACTTGGAGCAATGAATTCTACATGAAAAAGTGCCTTAAAGAAGTCTTTACAGAAATGAAAAATTTTCATAAACAAAAAAGTTATGAAGGTTTTTAAAAATCGTAGAATTTTGAAAAACGCCCTGTAGCTCCTAAACGGTACAAGATATCGAAACGCGATCTTCACCGTGAATTTTGTCTTAAAAATCGAGCTCCAGGGACCGAGGTCAGTTTTTGTCTAACTCGTCTAAAATAGGAGTTTCCTATTAAAAGTGTCGAATTTGGCCCACCCTGTACAGAATTGTTTAACAGCATTCAACTGCCTTGGTGCTGAACAGACTTCGCAGACATTCACACGACCGCTTGTGTAGAATTGTCGAACAGTATTCAACTGCCTTGGTGTTGAACAGACCTCGGCAAACAATCACACGTTGCTTGGGCAGAATTGTTGAGCAATACCACCATTTACGCAGACCTGTCGAGCCGCCAACACTCACATCACCGTTTGTGCAGAATTGTCGAACAACTCCCATACCGTCGCTTGTGTAGAATTGTCGAGCAGCAACCCAAGAGCAAGAGACAGAAAGTGTCGACTGAGTGTCCGGTCATTCTACATTACTTCTTGATTGCTATCGAGTGTGACCAGCCAGAGCTTTACAAGGGAACGAACGTTTTCTCAATTCAGCTGCAAGATTCTAGACGATTTTTATGAGAAAAACATATAGCAGAGCACATTGTTGAATGTCGTATAAATGTGTAATTTAAATTCGCATTTATTATATTTGTATTTGTATAAAATGAGGTTCATTTTGTGTTAAAAACACTGGAGAAATGCACTGTGTTGATGAAACAATTATTACAACCTGTAAACAAAAAAGTTGTATGTTTTGTGTTTCATTTTTAAAATTAGGTATCTCATTCGGTACAAAACAAACAAAATCATCTTTCACTGCATACAAACACAATCAGATGTTACATTGGTTACAAACAAAATCAGGTCTTCAGGTTTTTCATTGAATAAAAACAATATCAGTTTGGATACGAACAAAATCAAATCTTTCTTCTTCTGTGCACCAAAAGGGAGGCATTAGGCTGATTGCTGATTATTCAAATGTTGCCTGCTGCGGCTGCGACCGACTTACCAGATGTTTTTTCTTTCATTAGATATAAATAAAATTAGGTATCTTCTTGGATACAAAACCAACAAATTCAAATGGCATATTCTATCAATTTGATTTAGATTCGACGAAAAGCGTTATTACTTCGGAGTTTGTTTAATCCCAAGTTGTTCTTAATCACAGCTCACGTCCAGTTTCAACTGATCGAACAATTTTCTTTCATTTGGCTTCTTTCGGCGTTAGCGAGACGCTGCTGCTTTCATTACACGGCTGAGAATCCAGCTCGAAATTGGCCTAATTTAATTAAACCGGGGAAAACAGGAATTTCCACGTGAACTGCGCCGCCGCACAGTGGTTCGTATTAAACATGGTAACTGGACAAAATTCATTTTGATATAAGGAGAAATTAATTGGTTTTAATTGATCTATAATAATAACCTATGAACACAATATCACCTTAAACCTCAAAAAAAAAATTTGCGAATTCCTTCAGATGAATAATAATAATAATAATAATTTAATCAGTCAGTAGATCACAAGTACATGATATTAGCTTTGTCACAAATAGATTCTAAAACTACAAACTGGAATCTTCAAGATATTCCATGACGGAGTAGTATCCCTTTGAGAAGAGTAGTTGCTTCAGCTTACGTCTGAGGGCAGTTATTTCCACTGTATTTTTGATGCTGTCTGGAAGTTTGTTAAAAATTTTGCCGCTGGCATATATGGGTGATTTCTCAAACCTGGTCGTTTTATGTGGGATAGTTCTAATGATCGTATTACTTCTTGTCGGGTAACAATGATTGTCCAAATTTAATTGAAACTTATGTTTGTTTTGTGCTACATATATACAACACTTATAAATATATATACAAGCCAAAGTTAGTATTTTGTTATCAATGAAAGTCTGTTTACAAGTATGACGACCGGGCAGATTAAAAATTATTCTGATCGCCCTTTTTTGTAATATAAAAATTCTATTGGAGTCCGATGCATTCCCCCACAAAATAGTTCCATAACCTAATCTAGAGTGTATTACAGCATAATATACTTGTAACAAAACAGTTTTACTAACAGTATTCTTTAGACGTCGCATAGCGTAGCAGAAACTGGCAATTTTTTTGCCTACTTCGGAAATATGTTGACGCCAATCTAGGCTATTATCAAGATGATACCCTAAGAATTTTACAACTTGATTTATTTTAAGGTCGTAAAAGACATTTACATGGTTAGGTTTGAAGTACATAAACTGTGTTTTGCTTTCGTTTAACATTAATTTGTTTTGACGACACCAAGTCGACAGTTCTGATAGAGTAGTTCGCGCAATGGTGTGAAGTTCCTCAGGGCACGATGCCGCAACCGCAATAGAAATGTCGTCAGCATATGTGATGATGTAACCTCCTAATGTGCTCTGGAAGGTCATTAATAAATAAAATAAAAATAAGTGGCCCTAGCACCGAGCCCTGAGGTACCCCACTCAGCAAGTTAAATTCCTGTGAGAAGGAGCGATTTGCGGAGACAATTGCCTTTCTATGTTCCAAAAAGGAGTTAATACAGTTTAATATGTTGCCTCTAAAGCCTAAGTTACTTAATTTGGTACGTATAATACTGAAGTCGATACTGTCGAAAGCTTTGGTCATGTCAAAGAACATGCCAAGCACATGGTCCTGTTTGTCCAGTCTATCATGAATATAATTTAAGAAGTTTATGGAGGCCGTCTCCGTAGATCGCTCCCCTCTAAAACCATGCTGACAATCATTTAAAATATTCTGCCTAGAAAGAAACAAATTAATTTTATCTGCTAAAATGGTTTCGAAAATTTTTGAGAAACTACTAAATTATACTATCATAACCAGTCGACTAATACCTTTTTGACTTCTTTTGTCACTATAAACAATCACACGTATCTTTTACTTGTACGTCATAATTTGTGAATTGTGGTGGCTACTGAATCTCAAAGTATGTAGAATTGTTTCTAATATCTTAAATTGTCAAAAACTTTTATGGTTTACCATAAATTTAAACTTTAATTCAACAATACATCGCATTAGAAAATTGCGTGATTTAATTTTTCAACAAGATTTTAGTATATGCTCCACATCTCTCCACGCGATGACGTTTTCATTTACGGGTACTTTATAGTTTTTACTTTTGGTTTACATAAATGTCAATTTGCAATTATTTGCAAAAGTATTTTTTATTGTTATTTTTTAGTTACTCGTATCACTATTCCAAGAATAGAATTTTTCGGTTTGTGGTGAATGTTAGCAGCAAAGACGGAATTTGAGCAACTTTTCGCATTAGTTTTACATAAAACTGGTTCTCCTAAAACCTCGGACACCTCAATGCAAATGATAAGGGCTAACATTTCCAGGTTAATTAGCGGAATAAGATATCGTTGGGAGAAAAGCGGTCGCCAACAAGAACATTTTTTTAATAAGTTTGAAGATTGGCTTAAAGGAGACGATTTTATTGTATATGAAGGTGGACTTGATGAAAATAGTCAACCTTCTACGTCCGGTATTTCTGTTGGAAGATCAATGAAACCCTTTGAAAATTCTTCATACAAAACAAAGAAACGTAAAGTAATGAAGATTTTGCAAGAAAAATCTTTGAATGAAATAACTTTCGCCGCAGAAATAGCTTTACGAACAGCAGGCTAAAGAAGTGCCGCTAATCTCGTCAGAAATGCAGCATGTCCTTCTTCAGGTGTTGCAAGTGAATTAAAGAATTTGCGAAATGAATGTTTAAAACAAAGAGCGATGACACCTGATGAAGCTCTGGCTTTGTATATTGATACGAAAAGTACTTCTTTTTCTTACAAACTCAATAGGAAAAAAAAACGTTGAATTTAGGACACAAAATCTATCCTTCATATTATGCCTTAATGAAAGCTAAACGTGCCTGCTTACCTCCTGAAAATGCCATCACAGTCACAGAGACCAGCGCGGAACTCAATTTACAATCAACTGTAGATCATTGGATTAATCGTTTACTAGAATCTAATACTAGTATTTTTAAAGAAGGTAATGAATTTGATTTATTTTGTAAGTGGGGTTGTGATGGCAGTCCAGGGCAAAGCAGATATAAACAGAAACTTTTATCTCTTGAAAGTGATGACGACTTTCTATTTTTATTATGCTTTGTACCTATAAAATTAAGTAATGAGTCGCATTCTGTTTGGGAAAATTCTAGTCCTTCTTCTACTAGATATTGTCGCCCTTTAAAGTTCATAACTCAGAAAGAGAGTGATGATCTCATTAGAAACGAGGTAGCTAAATTTCAAAGGCAGATAGATAGATTTAAACATTACTAAATTATTAGTAGATGAACAGGAGGTCACAATAAACTACAAGTTTTTCCTAACAATGGTGGATGGTAGAGTTTGCAATGTACTCAGTGAAACTAATTCTTCTTCGAGATGTTACATTTGTGGCGCTACGCCTAAATCTATGAATGAATAAATATAACTAAAGAGAATTATCGTTTTGGCTTATTTACTTTACATTTTTAGATTCGAATTTTTGAATGCTTGTTACATATTAGTTATCGCTTAAATGTAAAGAAATGGCAAATAAGAAGTGATTCGGAAAAAGTTGATCTAAAAGTCAGAAAACAAAAAATTCAAAGGAAATTTAGAGAAGAAATGAGTTTGATTATAGATCAGCCAAAACCAGGCTTAGGTTCCACAAATGATGGTAACACGGCTCGAAGATTTTTTAAAAATCCAAACAAAAGCTCTGAAATTACAGGTATTGACATCAAACTAATAGAAAATTTAAGAATTTTGTTGCAAGCTTTGTCATGTGGCCATTCTATTAACATAGAAAAATTTTCACAGTTTTGTTTTTCTACTAAAGAATTATATTTAAATTTATACTCTTGGTATAAAATGCCAGTAACTCTGCATAAATTATTTTACCATGCAAGTAGTGTCATAAAATCCTTTATAATTCCTATAGGTCAAATGTCAGAAGAGGCCAAGAAGGACGCCATAAAGACTGTCGTAGATTTAGGGAAAGACATACGCGCAAAATTTCAAGAATAGCCACTAACTATGATTTATTAACAATGCTTCTGGTTACTTCTGATCCATTAATCAATAGTTTTCGCGAGCTGCCTAAAAAGATACTTACTTCCGCATCTGAAGTAATGAAGAAGCTCATTATAATATCTGACGAAACACATAGAGAAGTAACCAGCGGCATTAATCTCGAAGATTATCATTTATCAGATTCCACGGAAACTGATAATTCAAGCAGTGAATAAGAAAGTTCAATAGTTAACAATTTTAAATCAAGCATTTTAATTATAATTATAATTTGTATTAATCATATATTCATAAATTTTTTCAAATTATATTTAAATATTAACAGAAAGAGAGTTATTTTCTTATAACATGGACTCATATAAACTCAATAGTGAGCAGAAATAATTTTGTCCAGCTGGCATATTCTATTCGAACCACTGTGCGTCAGACGGAGAGTCTACTTTTATCTCACAAGGCAACTGCACGTAGTCAAGGTGGAAACGATAAATGAAAATAGTGCCATCTTGAGGAATCAAGGACGGCTAAGTCCAAATCTGAAGTCCGTTTCTGTTTTTTTTTTTTGTTAGGGGCACAATTTTTGAGGCGAATTTTTTGTCTACAGTCAAATTATATGCCGTTTTATCCAAATAAGAATAACGAGTCGATAGCTCCAAAAAGGGAAGCACTGGAAGTCACTTGACTTTTCTAATTACTAAAGCCAGACTGAAAGCGAACGAAGACTAGAGCTTTGTTCCAACATAGATTCTAATTAGTTCGAAACTGTCAAATACGTTCGCCCGTCGTGCTGATGCTTAGTAAAAAAAAAAGTGCATGTAGTCAAGGTGGGAACGGTAAATGAAAACGGTGCCATCTTGAGGAATCAAGGACGCTAAGTCCAAATATGAAGTCCGTTTCTGTTTTTTTTTTTTGTTAGAAGCGTAATTTTTGGGGCGAAGTTTTTTTTTACAATCAAATTATTCACCGCTTTATCCAAATAAGAATTTAATTAAAACATGAAACCTTTATATCTCAAAAATCTTTTGAATAAAATATCTATTTTTGTAAATAGAATTTTATGCTCCTTTTAAAAATGTAAAAATATATAGGGCATTCCATATAAAAAATCCAAGTTCTTGTTTATATCTCAAATATAGAGCACTTTAGAAAAAAATAATTTGGAGCAATGAATTCTGCATGAAAAAGTGCCTTAAAGAAGCTTTTAAAGAAATTAAAAATTTTCATAAACAAAAAAGTTATAAAGGCTTTTAGAAATTGTAGAATTTTGAAGAACACCCTGTAGCTCCTGAGCAGTACAAGATATCGAAATGCGGTCTTCATCATTAATTTTGTCTTAAAAATCGTCTAGTCTAACTCTTCAAAAAAATAGGTGTTTCCTATTAAAACTGCCGAATTTGGCTCACCCTGTACAACCCCTTTGTCTTCACATCGCGTCTATACATAGATTTTTTTGGGTGCATTGTTGTTGCTATTGAACGATTTTAAAACACTAAAGTATTTTCTTGTTTGAATAATTAATAAATAAAATTTAATTTATTGCAACAAAATAAATTGTCATTCAAAATTAGTCGCTTAGTTAGAATGTTGCTACTATTTAAATGTGGCGCCCTCTATGTTGAAATGAGTACACTATTAATTGTAGCATCTGCCATCTGTCATTACAGAAATACACAAAATGAGTTCTCAAGTTTGATAAAGTAGGTTCTAAAAAGTTTTTTTTTTGGTGTTGTAAATATTTTTGAATGAAGCTTCTACATTTTCCCAGGAAAATTTATTTTCAACGGTACACACAAGCTATATTTACTTAGACGCGCGGCAATAAAAATACGACGCATTAATGCGTTCACCGTGCTTGGGACCCTTGTTTTCTCACGTATTACTTTCTAGGTTATATCCAGCATCCTAATTTCCTTCTCTAAGTACACATAGCAATAAATATGCCTTCGTCAGTTCGACCTAAAGGATACTCAGGCAGTAGCAGGTCCTTACCAGTAACACCAATGTCAGAACGACAACAATTAGCCTTACTTATGCAAATGACCTCATCGAACAACGAAATCGACTCTCGAAGTCCTAGCAATAATACTAGATCTAGAGATAGGAACGAAAGGGGCGAAACACCCTTACACCTCGCCGCTATTAAAGGAGACGTCGAACAAGTTTGTAAATTATTGGCCCATCGTGCGGACCCGAACGTCGCAGACTTCGCAGGTAAACCAAAAGGAGCATGTCAATCTGTGAGTGGTATGACAATAAACAATCTCTAATGCCACTTTCTTTTTAGATTTAAGAGCGGGAAAACTTTGTCGGTATTTTTTTGTGTTTTAATTAGGAAGTATCGGTTAATTAGAGCGTACGCTTCTAGGTTGGACTCCCTTGCACGAGGCTTGCAATCACGGGTGGTATGAAGTTGCGTTTCGTCTTGTACAAGCCGGGGCCATTGTCAATGCCAAGGGTTTGGATAACGAGACGCCCCTGCATGACGCTGCTATGAACGGACACATGAAATTAGTCAAACTGCTAGTCGAACGAGGAGCTGATATTCGTGCCAAAAATTCTAAAGGGAGGACGCCGATTGATGTGGCAGCTCCCGGAGTCGCAGCCGTTTTGCTTAATCCCAGTTTACCAATTTCTGGTAAGTAAATTAGAAAAAAATTCTAGTTATATACATGGTGTTCAAAGAATATTGATGAGTGAGTATATCATGTATGTTTTAAGAATCACACAGATATTATAAATCAAAAGATTTTGATGGTAAACTAATTTGAAAATAATAAAAATTAAAGAAAATAAAAAAATAGTCAAGACTGTCAGTTATTTGCTTTATTATTTTCTTACATACCAGGATTACAAAAAAAAACTATACACAGAAGTGATTCATTAATCGATTGTCTTTTGTTTGTATTCGATTGTTTGTTTACAATCGTTTGTCTTTTGTTTGTATTCGATTGTTTGTTTACAATCGTTTGTCTTTTGTTTGTAATTGATTATCTCTTGTTTCTTTTTGATTTTTGATGAACTTAGAAAACTCGTAGTTCTTTCAAAACATAACAAAAAATGCGAACTATTTTTTATACTTCTAAAGCTTTTTTTTACCGAAATAATTTTTATTTAAATTTATTAGTCGATTGTCTCTTGTTTGTAATTGATAGCTTTTTCTTAATTGTTGAGTGTCTATTGTTTCTTCGTCGATTCGTTAATCGTTGTCTTTTGTTTTTATTCGATTGCGTTTGTAATTGATTATCTCTTGTTTCTTTTCTTTTTTGATTAATAGAAAAAAGTCTCAAAAAAAAAAGAAATGCGAACAATTTTTTATAATAGTAAATCTCTTGCGCAAATACTGAATGTCAGTTTGTAAATTATTAATCATTTATTTGTAATGGATTCTCTTTTGTTTATAATCGATTGTCTTTGGTAATCTATTGCCTTTTACTCATGATTGATAATCGATTGACTCTTGTTTTTTTTTTTGTTTTTGATGAACATAACCTTTCCGAACCGAAAATTTTTTTTGATCGTTGATTTATTAATATGTACATTGTTTTTCGTGTGCAATCGATTGTAATTATTTTTTGTTTGTATTCGATTGTTTTTTTTACTATTTTTGTTGAAAAGAAAAAAATTCTCTTAGTTTTCTAAACTTAAGAGAAATAAAAATTGGGAACGATTTTTTTCATAATTTCTGACTTTCTTTTTACAAATTACAAATCAATCAATTGTTTAATAAATTATCTTTTGTTTGTAATTGATTGTTTTTTCTTTGTTATTGATTATCTTTAATTTGCTAATTTTTGTTCGTCGATTAAATTTTTTGTAGTCAGTTGTTTTTGTTTGCAATCGATTGTCTTTTGTTTTTTATTTTAAACGAAGGGAAAAACAAAGAAAAATTCCTTTCTTCATTTTTCTAAACGGAAAAAGCAAAATCCACAGTCGATCATCTTTTGTTTGTAATTGATTATCTTTGTAATTGTTTGTTTTTTTGTTTGTAATCGATGATCTGCTCTTTCCAAACAAAAAGAAATGTCGTTTTATTAATTGATTGTCTTTTGTTTGCAGTCGATTGTTTCTTTATTTTCTCATGAGTAGAAATAGTTAAAAAAAAATAATGCCAACAATTTATACATTTTCGGATCTTATTAACAAATAATTAATTAATATCTATTTATTAATCGATTTGTAACTTTCATTCGAAATCGATTGTCTCTTGTTTTTTTTTCTGCTTTTAATTACAAAAACAAGAAAAATTGTCGTCTTATTAATTGAGTCTCTTGTTTGCAATCGATTATCTCTTGTTTCTTTAGCTTTTCACGAGTAAAAAGAAATGCAACCGTTTTTACTTCCACGTCTAAAAAAATAACAATTATCTGTTGTTCGTAACCGATTGTCTTTTGTTTGGTGATCGATTCTTTGATTCGCTTTTTTTTTGTAATTACTTAATTAATTTATTTAATTAATTTTTTCGTAATTTCTGAAATTTATTTAAGCAAGAGTAGCCGAATTCATTTAAACAAAACGCGGCAAGCAATTTCTGCTTTAACAAAACAAAACAAAATTACATCATTATCAGTATAAAAAAAAAAACAGAAGACAAACATCATATTAATAAAAATAAACTTAAAAAATCAATAAAGAAAATTATAAATGAACCAGTAAATTTTTTATACAAAACTTGAGACTTGAGAATTAATCAAAAACTTTCTGGTAATTAACAAGAATTCAACTTGTATGTATTTATATTTTTAGCTGTGGAATGAATTTCAATTTCTTAATACATGCATACACGTAAGTACACATCTCAAGGTCGCAATTTAAATCTAGCGCTCTTGTAGGACGTCGCCATTTTCTATCAAGCATTATAGCTCGCCCACTTCAATAAAGTATTGCCCTCCGACATTGAAAACATTTTGTTTTTATTTAATCGACGTTTGGAAAAATAATTATTACATTTTATATAAAAAAAAGTTTTTAATTCTTACAACGTTTTAAACGCAGAGTTAAAAACCAATTAACTCTTATATCGATAATAAGTTTAATCTAAAATCAAGGGTTTTTATCAATTATTTCTTAGTATAATAATTTTTACAAAAAGTTAATTGATTTTCGATCAAGTGATCTAATCCTTAGATTCAGGAAATTATTGGAATCTCAAATTTTCTGAGTCTAGCTAAGATGTAATTTTGAATTTCATGGCTTGACTTTAAATTTGACTAATTGATATCATTTTGTGTCTTGGAGATTCACGCAGTCTAGTACGTCACTTGAAATAATTTATTTGTATCAATTCTTGTAGTAGATTAAATCGTTTAAGATTTAATCTGTTAAGAGGAGTCGGGCCTTGTACAATTAATGTACAGAATATTTTAGCCAGAATCACTTACGTCATTCTAGCCTTTCTCAAAGATAAAGCGGAGCAGAATGGAAAATAACGCTGCGCGAATTACTTAATCGAAAAGTTCTGTTTGTAATTTTGAGATTCCCCTTTTCTAAGCGATAGCATCTAATCAGTTTGTCTGGATAAGTTTTGGCGCAGTTGTATGTATTTCACCAAAAAAGATTGTCTCTCGTTTCTTTTGTTTTTTACGAATAGAAAAAAATGAGACATTTTCTCAATTTGTTGACCGTCGATTTATTAATAGATTGTCTTTTGTTTTGCGGTCGACCGTTTTTTTTTTAATGTTTGTCTTTTGTTTTGCAGTTGGTTGTTTTTTTTATGTTTGTCATTTGTTTGCAATCTATTGTTTCTTTAGTGTTTGACTAGGAAAAAAAAATCTTAGCTGCGTTCCTTTTGTCACAAATCTTACCTCAGATTACTTAAACGTTATTTCTGTTAGCCCCAACAAGTAAGTTTGAACGGATATTTCAAACAACCAATGAGAATGCTCGAGCTGCAAGATGGGAGGTCGAAATCTCAATTTAAACTAACTTGTTCGTGCCACCGGAAATGACGTAAGATTTGTGGTTAATTTCTTGATCATTTCAAAGACCGTCTTTGTTTATAATTGTTACATCTTTTATCTTTGTCGATTATTTTCTATTTTGCTTTTGACGAATGGAAAGAGAAATGAAAGTCTTTCCAAATCAAGAAAAAAAAGTGTGAACGATTTTTTGTAATTCTAGATTTCTTTTTACAAATTCTTAATGTCGACTTATTAGTCGATTATCTTTCGTCTGCAACTGATTATCTTTTGTTTACAATCGATTGTCTTTTGTTTTTACAATAGATTATTTCTTATTTCTAGATTTGATGAATGGAGAAAAGATGAAAAATTCCTGACTCTTCCAAATTAGATTAGAATATAAATCGTCACTTGTTTCATTCGTTTTCGATTTATCAACAGTGAATGTCGATTTATATTAATTGATCATCTTTCGTTGATAATCAGTTGTCTTTTGTTCACAGTCGATTGTCTCTTGATTCTTTTGCTAATAGTAAATCTTTCCAAACAAGAAACGCCAAACGCTTTCCGTTTTGTAATTACGTATCTTTTTTTTACAAAACAATTTATTTATCGATTGTCTTTTGTTTTTGCAATCGATTATTTCTTGTTTTTTTTTTCGCTTTTGATGAATACAAAAAAATGAAATTTTTTTCTTGGTCTTTCGAAATTGAAATCGAAAAATTTGATCGTTGTTGATTTATTGACTGTATTTGTAGTTGATTGTCATTGTTTGTCTTTTGTTTGTAGTCGATTGTCATTGTTTGCTTTTGTTTGTAATCGATTCTCATTGTTTGTTTTTGTTTGTAGTCGATTGTGTCTAGTTTCTTTTGCTTTGGATGTACAAAACAAAAACGAAAAGCCTTTTCAAACAAAAAAAAATGGAAATTTTTTTGTAATTACGAATTTTTTCTTAAAAATAATATATGTCGACTATCTTTTGTTTGTCTTTCATTTATAATCGATTGTCATCATTGTTTGCTTTTGTTTGTAATCGATTGTCATTGTTTGCTTTTGTTTGTAGTCGATTGTCATTGTTTGCTTTTGTTTGCAGTTGATTGTGTCTAGTTTCTTTTGCTTTGGATGTACAAAACAAAAACGAAAAGCCTTTTCAAACAAAAAAATGGATATTTTTTATAATGACGAATTTTTTCTTAAAAATAATAAATGTTGACTATCTTTTGTTTGTCTTTCATTTACAATCGATTGTCTTTTGTTAGTAATCGTTTGTCGTTTGTTAATAATCGATTATCTTTTGATGGTAGCCGATTGTCTTTTGTTGTAATCGATAGTCTTTTGTTGGTAATCGATTGTCTTTAGTTCGTAATCGATTGATGATCAGAAAAAAATTCTTTTCTTGATCTTTCCAAACTGAAATCAAAAAAATCGATAGTCGATTTATGAATTATTTTGTTTGCAGTCGATTGTCATCGTTTGCTTTTGTTTGTAGTCGATGGTGTCTAGTTTCTTTTGCTTTGGATGTACAAAACAAAAACGAAAAGCCTTTTCAAACAAAAAAAATTGAAATTTTTTTATAATTACGAATTTTTTCTTAAAAATAATAAATGTCGACTATTTTTTGTTTGTCTTTCATTTATAATCGATTGTCTTTTGTTAGTAATCGTTTGTTGTTTGTTAATAATCGATTATCTTTTGATGGTAGTCGATTGTCTTTTGTTGTAATCGATAGTTTTTTGTTGGTAATCGATAGTCTTTTGTTGGTAATCGATTGTCTTTAGTTCGTAATCGATTGATGAACAGAAAAGAATTCTTTTCTTGATCTTTCCAAACTGAAATCAAAAAAATCGATCGTCGATTTATGAATTATTTTGTTTGCAGTTGATTGTCATTGTTTGTCTTTTGTTTTGCAATCAATTCCCTCTGTTTTTTTTTTGTGAAATATAAAAAAGTTTAAAAAATTCGGACGATTTTTTTTATAATTTACAAATAATAAATGTGGATTTATTAATCGATTATCTTTTGTTTGTAATCAATTGTCTTTTTTATAATCGATTGTTTTACGTTCATAAACGCTTGTCTTTCGTTCATAAACGATTGTCTTTCGAGTTTGTCTTTTGATTTTGATGAACAGAAAAGATTATCCAAACCAAAAAAGCCAGCGCTTTTACAATCGATTTGCTCTTGTTTATTTTTATGTTTTTTCTTTTTTTTTTGTTTTTTGAAAACTGTTTGCTAGAATATTTCACTTGGTCTCTTTCGTGTTGCGAATGTGATCGTCTTTTTTATAATTATTTGTATACCGAGGCCGCAAAATCATTCTTTTACGTACCCAGAGAAAAATTGTCGCCGAGACCGTTTGTGGCCGAGGTAGGACAAACTCGAGGACTTCGCGAGCAAGGTTCATACACAACATTTTTTGGACAACCGTATAAAATGTGTATTTAGTTTAACGGTCGTTACTCTTAGTAACGGCCGCGAAATTCGATTTGCCCAAAAAAATATTATATATTATAACTTGTGTCGCTGCGAAATTGCAAAATCTACTAGGCGGTTATAAATGAAAGTAAAAAAAAATAGTTCACACATAGGTATAATGGAAACATTTGAAAATTCGAGGGGGCCTAAGCTTTGTGGTGCCCTTCGATAGCTACGCCACTGTATTGTTTGGATTTTGAATATGTAGCGCTGGTGGAGTTCGTAGCTCAGCCACGACTTTATTGACGCGGTCGAGCTATATCCGTCGCTAGTACGGATTTGATTATACCGTTTGCAAGCAAGGATCGGATTGGTTTATAATTCTTTGTGACCAATAGCCGATAGTGGTCGTGCAAGTGCATTGTAGGTACAAGTTCTACCGGCTCCCGACCTGAGATGCGACGAGCATCGCAGATTCACAAAGGTATGTAGCAAATGTCATTGTTTTATACGTTATTTAGTGCCGATAGCGTCGTGCGATGTGATTTACAAGCGATAAAGGCTCGTGTTTGACAGATAGGTAAGACGATAAAGAACCATCTTGCCTGTTTTCTTTAATGATGGCTTGTAATTTCGATGCAAATGCCTGGTGCATTGCCCTTGCGCGATTTTTTTCAGTCGGCGCGCCAGGAGAACACTTCAAGTGCCGTACTGCCATTTTAGATTCTTCAACTGTTTCGCCGCGGCGTTTGTTTATACTCTGTCACTGGCCTACTTTCTTTCTTTGATGTGAATGGTAGTACTTTATTTTATTATTATTTTTTTTTATCTACGCTTTTACTAAAATTTAAATAATCAATTCGACGTGTCTTGTTTATACCACGCGCTGGAGATACGTATATTGAAATAAATAAAAACGTAAATTAACGTAGGTACTCGTACGTGAGACATTTTTATGCAACTTCTGCTTATTTGCATTGAACTTGAAATCTGAAACTGACCTGCTTGCTCACGTGTTTCGGAATGGAAGAAATTAATTAATCTGTTATTTATAAAGCGATACGGCGGAGAAAAAACACCGTTTCGAACAATTGGTGCTAAATAAAGAATGCATGTTTACGACCGCCGCTGTGTACATTAAATAACACACATTGCATTTCATAATTACCTGTGTTGGGCCTTGTCTTTCTTTAACTGCATTGTATGTATATTTTTGTACAGCCATACCTACCTAGCATTAAATTTCAAAAGATTATTAAAGTTTTCGTAATACACCACAAAATCTGCTTCGTGTAGAACTTAATCTACAATAACGTTCATTATTGTTTGTAACGTGAGAACAATAAAAAACCAAGTCAAAGGTACCCATGGAATTTCGAATTAAATAAATATGTAAACAACATTAAATTTTTAACTGTTATACAATTTTCGTAGTACATACATAAAACGCTATTACTTTTTAATTTGTGAAGCTAACAAAGACAACAGATTCATACTCCAAGGGTATCTTTGACTTAGGTTTTATTGTTCACACGGTATAAGTAACGTAATGTTAAAGTATAGAACATTTCAAAACATTTGAAATTCATAAAATATTTAACGGATTGTGAATAGTAACGCTTAATAATCTTAAAATCAGTTTCGTGATTTGAAACGTTCTATACTTCAGCTTTCCACTGCTGCTGGTATTTGAAAGTCAAATGTATGTATTAGCGTAGCAATATTAAAATGAATTTAAAAAAACGTATGAATCTCTTATCATTAATGCGTTTTCTTTTTGCGAAACAAAAGAAACGAATGTCCTTCAGTAATATACAGGGTATCCCATAACATTTGGAAGCAACGCTTAATAATCTTAAAATCGGTTTCGTGATTTGAAACGTTCTATACTTCAACTTGCCGCTGCTGCTGGTATTTGAAAGTCAAATGTATGTATTAATGTAGCAGTATCAAAATGAATTTGAAAAACGTATGAATCTCTTAACATTAATGCGTTTTTCTTTTTACGAAAAACAAAAGAAACGAATGTCCTTTAATGATATACAGGGGTATCCCTTAACATATGGAGGAGATTGAAGGAAAGATCAAAGTTAAAGTTTTTTTTCTTAATTCACTTTTGTACAAGAGCCAATAACAAGAAAGTTACAGCAGTTTAAATTTCTTATAAATTTACTGCCACTTGTTGACTACCGCTGAAGGAAGAATTAGAAATAGGCACAGGGTGGGCCAAATTTGATACTTTTTTTTTTTAGAAGAATTAGACCAAAAGTGACCTGGAGCTCGATTTATAAAACAAAATTAATGGTGAAGACCGCATTTCGATATCTTGTACCGTTTATTAGCTACGGAGCGTTTCTCAAAATTCTACGATTTCTAAAAACCTTCATAACTTTTTTGTTTATGAAATTTTTTTATTTCTGTAAAAACTTCTTTAAGGCACTTTTTCATGCAGAATTCATTGCTCCAAATTATTTTTTTCTGGAGTGCTCAATATTTGAGATTTAAGCAAGAACTTTGATTTTTTATATGAAACACCCTATATATTTTTACATTTTTGAAAACAACATAAAATTCTACTCACAAAAATATAAAACACTTGATATTGTATTCAAAAGATTTTTGAGATGTAGAGGTTTCATGTTTTAATTAAAATTTTGATGGTTATTGCAACAAGTAGGCTATGGATGATGATGGCCTAAATATTTTTTAAATATTCAATGAGCCATGAAAAAATATTACTTTATTTTTAATAAATATAGCGATGTTATAACCAATAAATGCTAATTTAATCGAAACTGCACAAAAATTACATAAAGTAAAAATGTAAATAAAGACAACATGATGGAAATTGACAAAAGAAAACTGGAATCTGTTCGAGAAGCAAAAGACTAATAGAAAACAAAAACAACTGTAAATACAAAGACATAACACAAGAAACAAAAGAAAATTGATATTTGAAAGCAAGGAAATATGTCGAATAAGTTGAACAAAAAAAAAACGTTTTTCCGGCGGTGAATTGTTCGAGAATCAAAAGACTAATAGAAAGCAAATACAAAGACATAACACGTCGGAAATAAACAAAAGAAAACTCAAATCTGAAAACAAGGAAATATGAAGAATACGTAGAACAAAAAACAAAAGAAGGTCGACGCTTTGCCGGCGGTGAATTGTTCGAGAATCAAAAGACCAGCAGAAAAAAAAAAAATAATTATAAAGACATAACACGACGGAAATAAATTTAAAAAAAAACTGAAATTTGATAGCAAGGAAATCTGACATATAAGTTGAACAACAAAAACAAAGGAAGATCGTCGTTTTTTCGGCTATGAATCGTTCGAGAATCAAAAGACTAAGAAAAAAGAAAAAAATGTAAATACAAAGTCATCACACGTCGGAAATAAATAAAAGAAAACTGAAATCTGAAAACAAGGAAATATGAAGAATACGTTGAACAAAAAACAAAAGAAGGTCGACGCTTTGCCGGCGGTGAATTGTTCGAGAATCAAAAGACCAGCAGAAAATTAAAAAATATAAATATAAAGACATAACACGATGGAAATAAATTTAAAAAAAAACCTGAAATTTTATAGCAAAGAAATATGACGTATAAGTTGAACAACAAAAACAAAAGAAGATCGTCGTTTTTCGGCTATGAATCGTTCAAGAATCAAAAGACTAACAGAAAAGAAAAAAATGTAAATACAAAGTCATCACACGTCGGAAATAAATAAAAGAAAACTGAAATCTGAAAACAAGGAAATATGAAGAATACGTTGAACAAAAAACAAAAGAAGGTCGACGCTTTGCCGGCGGTGAATTGTTCGAGAATCAAAAGACTAGCAGAAAATAAAAAAAATATATAAATATAAAGACATAACACGATGGAAATAAATTAAAAAAAAACTGAAATTTGATAGCGAGGAAATATGACGTATAAGTTGAACAACAAAAACAAAGGAAGATCGTCGTTTTTTCGGCTATGAATCGTTCGAGAATCAAAAGATTAAGAAAAAAGAAAAAAATGTAAATACAAAGTCATCACACGTCGGAAATAAATAAAAGAAAACTGAAATCGACGCTTTGCCGGCGGTGAATTGTTCGAGAATCAAAAGACCAGCAGAAAATTAAAAAAATATAAATATAAAGACATAACACGACGGAAATAAATTTAAAAAAAAACTGAAATTTGATAGCAAGGAAATATGACGTTTAAGTTGAACAACAAAAACAAAAGAGGATCGTCGTTTTTTTTGGCTATGAATTGTTTGAGAATCAAAAGACTAAGAGAAAAGAAAAAATGTAAATTTTAAAAAAAACCTGAAATTTTATAGCAAAGATATCACACGTCGGAAATGAACAAAAGAAAACTGAAAATCTGAAAACGAGGAAATATGAAGAATAAGTTGAACAAAAAACCTAAGAGAAGGTTGACGCTTTTCCGGCGGTGAATTGTTGAGAATCAAAAGACTAATAAAGAATTTTAAAAAATGTAAACACAAGAACACGATTGAAATAAACAAAAGAAAACTGAAATTAGAGGTTTGTAAACAAAGAAAAAAGTTTCAAAGTTGGAGGTAACGTTCACATATTTTTTAACTAAAGAAAGTATTTTTCCGTCCTTTATCTTCGTCATAAGTAAAAGAGAAATAATATACAATTGCTTGAGGAAACGAATCATGTGAGAATAAACACCCTGTGCATTGATTAGGCTCGATCGATTCTAATATGACGAGCCGATCCGGCATGCATTTTTTTTTCATTTTCAAATTTCAAATTATTCAAATCTGTCAATAAACAAAAGACCACATCGATATCCCAGCCAGATTCACAAGCAAAAGAAAAAAATATTCAAAATTAGAGATCATATTAAGATATTTTTTTAACCAAAGAAAGTATTTTTGGATCCTTCTTTACCTTTGCCAAAAGACAATCACAAATTACGTAACAATTTTCGCATTTCTTCTCTTAATTTTAATTTTAAGGTGACAAATGGAAAAATCGAAATTTGACAAGCTTGGAAAGCTTAATTAATTTAATTAATTAAGGAAACAGAAAGTAGATCCTTTTTTTTGCGTTTTCTTTTTTGAAAATAAAAGAAGCGAGAAATTATCGAACAAATTTTCTTCGTCGAAATAATAAAAGAGAAACAAGAGACTGTCGAAATTATGACTGTAAGATACGAGGGTAAAGCTGAATTTATTGAGAATAAGAAAATCAAGTAGGCCGTGAAAAATAAAACATACTGTGTTATTTAGAGCAACTCTTTACCTGTCATTTGAAGTTACGTTCTTTAGGACCCAAGTTATTAATTTTTTAAAGTGATATTACAAGTAAAAAAAAATGGAATTAACCAGAGAGCGTTTTCGAATCATGATTTATTATGATTTTAAGAGAGGTTTAAGCGCTTATAAGTGCAAAAAGAGTTTAGATTCGGCTTTTAGTGAACAAGCACCTTCCTTGGCTACAATCTACCGATGGTACAAGGAATTTGAACGCGAAAGGAATTCTGTTCAGCATCAAAAAGGAGCAGGGCGTCCTCCTACGGCTGTTACCGACAAAAACATTGCTGCTGTTAAAAAAATAATTGAAGAGGACAATAAAGCCACTTATACGCTAATAGAGTATCAACTCCTCAGCTGTTAGAACAATCAAACCCGATCGCCTGCTTTTAAAAAAAGTAGTTAGTCGTTTTGTGCCTTTCTGACTTCCAAAAAGTAGAGCGTGTAAGAATTTGCCATGAAATTCTTAAATAATGGCGGACACCATTTTTTTTTCCAAAATAGTGACAGGTGACCAAACTTACATTCCCTTTTTCAACGTACCTACCCCCCAAGAGAGTCGTGTATGGATTCACGAAGATGAGGAAACTCCAACAATGACAAAGAAACAGCGAGCTATGAAAAAACTCATTCAGAAGTACGGGCTTAGTAAAGGAAATTAAGCTAGATGGACAAAAGACAGTTACAACTAAATGATACACAAAAAGATGTTTGCTTGAAGTGTACAGTAGAGTTCCAGGCAAGGGAATTATGCAGCACCATGACAATGCATCGTCCCATATGGCAGCTTTAACTCTCCAGTTTTTGGCTGAAACAACTATAAAAGTAATGGAACATTCACCGTATTCACCTGATTTAGCAATGTGCGACTTTTGGCTATTTTTTTGGGCTTAAAAGGAATTTGCGGGGTAGAAGGTTTTCGTCAGAAGAAGAGATTGATGCCGCAGTTCACGCTTATTTTAAAGGTAGGTATTCTGGAAGATGATTGGTTGGGAGCTTTTGAACAGTGGAAAGAAAGAATGGTCAAGTGTATCATTGTTGAAGGGAATTACTTCGAGCATATTTAAAATAAAGTCCTAGAAAATATCAACCGTGTTTTTTTTATTTTCAATAAATTCAGCTTGACCCTCATATTTGGTGTTTTTGGCGTTATTAAAATTAGTTGTGCGCCTTACTTCCCATCAATTAATTATCTTGGTTTTAATTTCAGTATTTTTAACTGTGCGGCGTACTTTACTAATTGCAAAATTATGTCGCCCAATTGACGGTATCTCTTTTATAGAGCTGACTTTGAAGTTGCCGACGAACATATGTAAATATTTGACGGACAGATTTTATATATTTGACGGACAGGTTTTATATATTTGGATCTATACACGATGGTGTTTGTTATTCGTTCATGTGAAAGTTCTTATTTACCTGCGTATACTATTTTATGTTAGGACAAACCATTAAAATGACAAGATAATGTTAATTAGTGATTGCGATTTTTGGTCAAAAATGAGTGTGGTTGATATTTTATTGATTGTTTAAAAAGAATTCCAAAAAAAAAAATAACAATAACGAACAAAAACTGATTTCGCCTTAATGCATTTTTTTTTCTGATTTAAATTTTGCAAGCAAACTTAAAATTTCTAATTTTCTTTAAAGAAATGAAATTTGACTTAACGACAAGATTAACAAATCTCCTTCGTACTTTTTCCTCAAAATCTACATTTTCTAAAAACAGTTTGCAAAAACAATTGACGTACGACGAGAATATACAATTTTTCAAAGAAAATGTTGAATATTTCATTTCATTTGATAAAAACATTTGTTTATAATTTTTGGCGTAAATAAAAAGTTTCACAAGCAAATTTTTTTAAAGAAAATTTGGATTTTTCTTTGAGTTACGACAAAAATTTATAATTGCTTTTCCATTAATTGAATTCTCTTGCATTTATTCTTCCAAGAAAATTTTATCGCCCATTTACTCGGATGACTGGTAATTTTATGAAAATATATCTATTTCGTGACATGTTTATTTATAATTGGTTTTTACACTTTAATTTAATGAGTTTCTTAAGTGTGTAAAAACATCTGTCGTCACTAATTGACAATCATTATCTAATTACAAATGCAAAACATTTTCTGTGTGCACAGAATCCAGTGTAGCTACGAGATTACAACCTCGTTCGAGGGATGAGAAAAAAGTCACCGAATCAAGTAAACAAAAGGGCGCAGCTTCCGAAGAAACCATGGACTCTACAAAGCCCGGAACGGAGGACGTTTACGAGTTCAAATCCGTGAAAGAAACCGACACGTCCCCGGAGCGCAAGAATTCGGACGCAATGGACGTGGAAAACGACGAGGTGGATCCGTTGGGTTCGTCGAACGCGCAGGGGGAGGAAAGCGGGAAAAGAAATTTTTCGGAAATGTCGGAAAACCTCGAGGAGAACACCGCCAATGACGATGAATCCAGGCGGAAGAAGAGGAAGGACGAGAGCGGAAAGGAATCGAAAACGTCGACGCCGCAGCGAAACGTTGGACAAGGCAAGGCGCAAGCTGGAAAACAAACGGGAGGGGCGCAGACCAAATCTGGAAATGCAAGCGCAGCGAAGGGCAACGCCGAAAGAAAAAGCCCTTGCGCCAGTCCTAAACCCACGAATGTCAGCGACGCTGAAATTGAAGACGGCAAGTCAGATCTGAAGGTGCCGCCGTTGAAAATTGTCATCCCTCAAAGTTCCACGAGCGAGCAAGAAACTGGGCAAAGCAGGAATGGAAAGAATAGTTCGCAAAGGTCGCAAGCTTTGCCGTATGTCGTCCCAAGTTCGAATAGTAGCGAAAGTAGCGAGAAGGAAAACGCAGGCGGCACCACCAGTCCTACGGAAAATACGGGGAAAAGCGATGATAAGAAGGATGCATCGGGAACAGCGGGGGATGATCAGGTAATTTATTTATTGATTTTCATAAAAAAAGACAGAAAAAGGCGATTTTTTTGTGTACTTAAAGTGATTACAACTAAATAAATACTTAATCCTTCAAGTTTAATATCGACGATTATATCCGAGACATTCGGTGAATTATCATCATTTTAAATGTTAATTATTTTTTAATCCCATAAACCGCAGCCTAATTTATAAAATGCTAGACATGTGATCTCATTGCCGGTTAGACTTCGACGAATAATGATCCGGATGCTTCAACGTCAGCATCCACTTCGAATTCAACAACCAACACCCCTGCACCCGTTGAGTTGCACCCACGCAAAAGAAAAATGAAGCAAAACAAGGAACCCCCGGCACAACCCTTGGATGCACCTGAAACCCCGGCTGTGTCCGAAGCACACCCTCATGAACAGCCCATTACAAACTGCTACCAGTTATTTCTTAATATCAGAAAACAAGTAAGTAGTTTTTATTTGTTTATAGGGTTATTCCTGAGACGACGTTTCTTTTAGATTGAAAAACGACGCAAGGGTTTATTTCCAGTACAGCCGAAACCACCTCAAGGTTTTAAAGACTATCTACTGAACAGGTGCACGTACGTGCTAGCCAGAAATTCCCCCACAACCCCAAACATTACCTATCCTGCTAGTCTACCCCCACCAATGAAGGATTTGTTCACGGAACAGGAGAAGGAAAGGTATCGACTGCGAACACAAGTAAGGCTACTTTTAAAAATATTTTGATGTCCCCTTTTTTAAATTTCTTGTAAACAATGTGTTTGCAGCATGTGATCGAGAAAGAAAAACTCGTTTTATCAGTTGAGCAGGAAATCCTTCGGGTGCATGGAAAGGCAGCCAGGGCTCTAGCAAATCAGTCATTGCCATTCTCGGTTTGCACAATTTTAAAAGACGAGGAAGTTTACAATTTGATTACGCCCGAACAAGAAGAGAAAGATAGAAATGCACGGTCCAGGTATAATGGTAGGTGTTGAAATTTCAAAGTGAAATAGGGGTGTAGCCCCCTGAATATCACGAATTTGTTGCAGGTCGTTTGTTTTTAAGTTGGCTTCAAGACGTTGATGATAAATGGGAAAAAATAAAAGAGCACATGTTACTGAGACACCACAACGAGGCTGAATCTCTCCATGCAGTCCAAAAGATGGATTGGGAGTGGAAGATGAAGGAGTTATCCCTGTGCGATGCGAAAACCACCCCGAACATCGAAGAGGTGCATGTGCCAATGGTACACGTAAGCGATGACTTTGATCTCTTACCAGCGTAATTGTTTTCTTATGAAAAAAACATTGTCCTGTACATATTATTCATAACTCAAGATTATATTTCAAAAAGCGTTGTACATAGATTTACGATTAAATTATTTTTTTTATATCTTGCGTTTTTGTAACAAGGGAAGGACGAGTTAATAACGTAAATATGTATCAACAAAATAAATGTATTTTATATATTAAAAAAAAAAACAAAGCTTAGACACTTGTTTTGAAAACAGAAATGATTTCTTTGTTTCAATCGAATTTAAAAATCAAACCCTAGTAAAACTGTTGAGTGTCGATGAGGGACATTGCAATATCCGTGGCGGTTAACCTTGTTGGGATCACCGAGTTATCCTCGGAACTGTCATCCGCCACTTCAGAGATGTTACTGGAATTTTGAATCGAGGAGGAAGTTAACTCCACTGCCTGTCTGATAGGGTGGATGTTTGTATGACATTTCGCAATTAATTTATCGCAGTCGTTCAATAATTTTGTTAAGTCCTGAAAGTCGGCCTCAGTAAAGTGATTTACTCAGAGAAACACTTACTTTGGACACTTGAATTTTGAAGAGTTCGATGCCCTCTTGCAGAAATTTTTGTTGCGGGTAGCTGGAGATTACTGTGAATTGGTTGGCGATTGCCTGGGCGAAGTCTTTTTGGGGCTGACAGTATATTAGGTTTGATAGAGAGACTATTTCGCCTCTTGTTACCCCATCTAGTAAACAGCACACTTTTGGACCGTCCTTAATTTTCACGTAGAGTATCCTGCAATGTGTTAGACACTGCAATTTTTTTTTTATAAAAATAAGATTAGATGCACTACCTTCCTATAAAATCGCCTAACCATAATTCTTGCTCGCCTTCTGCCTCATTAACTTGCACGACTAATCCGACTGTATCAAATTCGTTAAAGCACGGTTTATAATAGGGGTCTTGTATCATTGCAAGCGGATAAAGTTGTCGCTTGGTTTTGCTGTGGCAGGAGCTGATTGATTTCTCGAGTTTGAAATGTGTTTTCGAGTTTGAAAATAAATCACCGTTGAACCTAAGATTTTTTTTACATATTTGAAGAAGGGGGCGGAGGCAAAGGGAAAGTAAAATTTTGTACCTTGGAGTAATGTTGTATACCAAAAATACGGAATCTTCCTTGAGCACGTGCAGGTGTTCCTCCGTCGGATTCCAAACATAAAACTGATAAGCCCGCTCCAGTTTAATATCGGCGTCCAAGACGAGTAGCTTCAGGATAGGCACAACCTTTCGCTTTGTCAGCTTCAGCTTCTCGACTTGCTGGGCAATTCTGCGAGAGATATCCTGTTGTCTTTGCAGCGAAATATTCTGTCGATATTCCAGAACGGCGATCCTCTGACTGGTCGAGAGAGTTTCCTGCACAAAACAAACCGATTTAATTTAAAAACTGAATCCTGCACGAGACGATTACCATTAAGCTATCAGGATCGTTTGAGTTTTCTATTAAATTAAATAGAGTTTTGGGGCAGCTGATTTTCTGTAATTCTGCTTTGCTCGATATCTTTGCGTTATCCGACGTGTTTTCCTGCTGCATTTCTTTGGCGCATTCTCTTTCCACGTCGTAATGGATTTTTTCCATTTTTTCCAGCTGTTCGTTCTCGAATTCTCTGGCCCGGTTTCTCTCGGCTTTCTCATTTCTCCAGACTTAAACATGCAAGTATTTTAAGTATATTTTTTTCCATTCACTAAAAATACTTTACAGAACTGATTCAAGTTATTAACAAAAAGGTTTCCAAATTCTTTATAATAAAGAAGAAAGTGTAAAATAACCAAACAAGAAAAGCATGAACCAAATCAAATTCGCTAATTTTGAGCTACAGCAAAGAAAAAGGTTCAATTTATGCTGTGTAATACAAGTGTCCCAAAAATAAGTGCTCAGACGAGAAGGGTAGAAAGTAGACGAAACCTATATTGTTGTCAGAATCGAAATGGCCAATTTTCTTTTGCTGGGCCTTCGAATTTTATTCCCAAAGAAAAAAAAATGAGAACACCTGACAGTGCGAAACTTCTGATACAATGCCGAAAGGCAGATTCCAGAACTTGGCAGCCACAATGAGGGGAAGGAGTTTAGTTGGTAGGTGCTTGTGTTATAGAGGCAGCAACGGGACGAATCCAACACGTCCCGGACTTGGAGACCCGTTTGGGATGTCTATGAAGACTATACAAACCTAAATAAAAAAAGTAATCCTAGTCCCAGTGCTGTGCAAAAGTTTTCTTTTTACCACCAGTGTTTTTATCTTTTGCAACATCTCTCTCCCAGAGAGCAGTGAAGAGATTAATTCAAAAGCAACTGAGCTGAAAAAGAAAATAAAAAAATAAGTGGCTCCCCTAGTCATATTCTTCAAAGATATTTTATTGTGTTATTGCACTCCCTAGTGCGCCAACGTTTTAATTTTTTGGACCCTTCAGAGAGCAGAAAAAAATAAATTCTGAAGGAACTGAGAATAGAAATAACTGGAAAAACTTTTTAGCTACCCCTGTTGTTTTTTGTTGTAGATTTCTTTTGATTGTGTCACTGCTCCCGTCGCGCAGCCTTATATGCACCACTGCTTTTATTTATTGAACTCCTCAGAGAGCACAGAAAAACTAAATTCAGAGACAACTTGCTAATGTGGTCTAATTATCTAATTTTTTTGTTTTGGGTGAAGTGAAGAACTAATTTAATTGTAGCCTCATCTCCTCTTATATTTCGCAGTTTTTTTTAAATACATTGTCTTAATATTTTGGACCACTTGAATAAGAAAAAAAATATTTTAGAAGCAACTAACTGCATATATAAGTTATTGTAAATTAATTTTTTCACAGCTTTCACAAACAACTTGAATAGAATCTTTAAACAATACAAAAGTAGGGAGGGAGGGGGCGAAGTTAATAGGTCCAATACTGATGTGTGATGTGAACATTTTGTTACTCGACATCGTTAGCTTAATTTTGGTAAAATTTGACTTGGCTCATTTTTCTCTTCTTCTTTTAATTTTTATTTCCGTCGCAGGGACTTTTGAAATTAAAAAAAAAGTTGTGATGTGTACTACCAGGACTACTAAAATAACTTCTTCAGCTTTGAAATGTATATAACGACTACGTCGACACAAAAAGTATTATTTTTGAAACTTACTTTTAGCACCTCCCACTTGTTCCAGATACCTAAGAGGATACACCCTAGCCACGTACATTTTCAAACAAGCTACGGTTCCACCACTTGGATGTATCGTTTTCATCGGAATCGTAAACGGCTCCGGGTACCTCTGGTAACCCAATTTTGCGTACCAAAGAGCACGCCGGGTGCAATTGTATGCAATCCTGAGTTTCACGATATCGGCCACCTGTTTTAATTGCACCCCCAATTAAAATAAGACAAAAAAGTGCATCGGCCTTACCTGCAAAGGATGACATCCCTCGCAATTCAAGAGCTCAGCCATTTGCGTCACCAGCTTGGTTCCGATTCTGATTTTATTTCGTTGCACTTGCTTACTTAAAGGATCATCGATGATTGTTTTGAGGAAGTACCACCCATCTGATAACTGTAATTCAATTTTGTTGCCACCTACCTAAAACATCGCGTATTACTTTAATAAATTTTAAAATAAAAATATTACCCTGCATATCTCAGAAACACACAGCACCATTCTCTTTTGTGGGACATCATCTTTTTCTAGAATCTTCCTCAAGGCCGATCTCTCTGCTCTGTCGATTTCTCTATCGTACCTTAATTTTTTTAAATTTTTTTATTGTTGGAAATGAAGGAGGCGCAATGTGCTTTACCTATATTTAAGTTGCTGGATGATGTTTTCCACACACAGAGATCCTTTGAGGTGGTGGGGAAATACCCTCTCGTAACTCGCGAGCTTCCACACGATTAACTGGTAGTGGTTTGCGATCCATCCGGGTGGAATCAGCCCCGGTTCAACTCCTGCCATCGTCTTGAAAGCAACTTCGATTTCCGATAGGCCTACGAGGTTCATCAAGTTTGGAATTACCATGGCCCCATCGCTTGTCGCTTGCATGCACACGTTATCCTTCTCATTTAATCTAAAGTAAGTTACGATTACAATCAGATTTATGTTTAAATACCCGTGGTAAACCTTGCGTAGTTAAAGTGTAGATATTCTGCATTCTTCGGGATCATTTCTAGTATTGTTTCGGAAAGCATGGTGTTGGTGCCTTCGGCCCATTGAAGACTTTTCAGGGGCACTCGTTTTTTGGGGGCTTGCTTACTGGTGAATAGTACACCAGGGCGTTGCCTACAATAAAAAATTTTTGAAGGAATTAAACTGGGGCATTCGTTACCTTCTGTGTTCCCTGTCACCGAACTGTAAGGAATCCTTCTGGATTTCGAGTCCGATTTTTCTTTCGCCTAAAACCTCGAGCTTCCTCCTCAACTCAATGATTTGCTTCGAAATCTCCTCCTGCCACTTATTGATGTTCCCCTCGGTTGTATTATGCAGGATGATCGAAGAAGACAAATCCTCGTTGCCTTTCCTCATGACGATTGGACTTAACTCAGGATTAGGGAATAAACTACTGCGAGCTTTGGCCTGTAACTGTAACCCCTCGTTTTTGATGGGCGTCGAATTTTCTGGTGTGTCCCCCAAATCCTCAAACATCGTCTTGGCCTGGTGAAGTCCTTCTTTTGAGATGGGAATTTGCTTGCACCTCGAAACACCCAGTCGCTTCTTCTTACTTTTGTTATTAATTCTTTCGATGGCATTATCTACGGTCAAGACAACGTCTTCGAGTAGTTCGAAAGCTTTTTTTGAAGGACTTGCATGGATCTCCTTGTTAGGTTCCTCCGTGCAGGTAGGTTTCTCAAAATCACCCAACGAAAGGTTCATGCTTTCGTATAGTTTCTGGGCCTGGTTTAAGGCGCCCTCACTTATCAAAACGTTTTTCCCTGAGGCACTCTTGAAGCCAACGAACTTATTTTCTTTTTCCCCGCTGCTATAATCACCGCTTGAATAATCTTTTTCCTTGTTGATTTTGGCTTTGGTGTCGATTTCAATTATTTCTTGGCAGACACTTTCTGCTTTTTTAATCGCATCCTCTGAGAGCGTAATTGATTTGCCCGAAGCGAGGGTAAAGTCACAGGGTAAACCAATTTCTTTTAGAGGACTCTGTTTAATGGTGTCTAGCATTTTCTTGTTTGTTTTTACACAACTGTCTTCTGCTTCAAAACGATGTTCTGCTCTTTTTAAAGCATCTGCGGAGATTTTGATTTGTTTACCAGAGGCACTCACGAAACCAATCGCTGTTTTGCCAAGCTCTGAATCGATGGAGTATT
This sequence comes from Serrognathus titanus, assembly GCA_039766575.1. Taxonomy (NCBI): domain Eukaryota; kingdom Metazoa; phylum Arthropoda; class Insecta; order Coleoptera; family Lucanidae; genus Serrognathus; species Serrognathus titanus. The sequence continues at coordinate 13,659,964 of CM077911.1, read as the reverse complement.
TTTTTGGGGCACTTGTGTCTTTCTCGGGTATATTTTTCTGAGTATCATAATCCACATGGTCTTTTTTACTTTTTACTGGTGCTGCATGTATTTTTTGGGGCCTTTTAGTAATTTTCTTGCACATTTTTTCTTTTTTTAAATTAAAATCAAGCGAACAATAATCCGGGGGGTGTTGCTGCTTGTCATATTCTGTATTGGTTCTGATTTTAGGACTTCCATTGCCTTCCACCGCACTCGATTTTGAATTCTCTCCCCCATCATGAGTGTGGGCCGCCAAAATATTTCTTGATACACTCGTGCTTTTATCGCAAGTATTTTTTAAGCTCACTTGGAGTTCGTTTTCAATTAAAGACGAATTCTGTTTGTCGCCCGGTGACTGTGCATTGCAGCTTATATTAATTCGCAGCTTATTGGTGCAGTCGATTTCGATTTTTAATTTTTTTTGGTTCGGACTTGGCTCAATCGTATTTTGATTGTCTGCACAAGAAATTCTTCGCTGTTTGTGATTTTTATTGCATTTCTTAGGTTTTTCAGGAAGCTGAATGCACGTCGAAGGTTCCAGTCCATCTTCTTCTTTGGCCTCAATAAATTTTTGTTGTTTATGCTTGCTTTTCTTTTCTTCATTTCCATCAGCGTTTGCTTCTTTACAATCATGCTTCATCTTCTTCGTCATGTGCAACTCAGCTTCGAGTGCCGCATCTTTGCTTCTGTGGTGCTTAGATTTATCTTTTTTTCTTTTTGTTTTTTTATCCGCTGCTGTTTTTTCTTGCACTGCAACGTTCGGATGTTCTTCCTGCTCGATGACGTTTTCATCACCTTCCTCCTGGATCACATCTCCTATTATGTGCCTGTTTTTTTCTTTTTTCTCTTTTCTATGCGACTTCTCCATTTCGTTTAGATGTACCTCGTTCTTCTTGATGGTCTTGATCACTTTTATCAATCGCTCTTCGGCTTCTTGCTGCTCGCATTCACAGAAGCCCTCACATTTAACGCTCACACATTTTCTGTGGGTCTTTACAGTTTTGTGTTTCGCTTCAACTCCTCGTGGTGAAATTTTGTGGTCCACGTTCGATGATGCGTGCATTGATTCCTCGGAGTTGCCCAAGAAATGTTTATTACGGTGTAGCTCTATCAAGTTCTTCGTGTGTAACTTGCGACAATCAACTATGTTTTGAGGAGGAGGGGGTGATGGTATATTAACATTCACCAAGTTTTTTGAAGTTACCCCCTGACAGTCATTGACGACATTCTCTTCGGCCTTTATGTTTTCAGTATCATCACCTGTGACATTTCTGAAAGTCTCTTGTGTTTTTAAAGAAAAATCTTCATATTCATCGACTTGTGGTTGGCTGTGAATGTACGCTACATCCTTGCTGGAATTTCTTTCGCTTTGTGGTGCTTCTTCTTGTTCGCTGCATTTCTGATTGACTTTACAGAAACTATCACCCCAATCATCGCTGCAAAACTCCATGGCAGACAGGGCATTATCAACCGCAAGCATCATCTGCGTATCACTCACGCAGTTAAAAAATTTATTCTGCGAGACCTCACCGTCTAAAGCCAATTTTATATTAGTGCTGTCCACGGTTGAATCTGAAACGTTACAGTTGGCTCCCGACTTGACACCAAACGTCCTGGTGTCTGCAGGATACTTATCGTTGAAGAACGAGTTTGTTTCGCTTGACAATTCATGGAAGTTCCCGTTTGAGAAAATTTTATTCATCGTGTGCGACGCTGCGCATATTCTGTCTGCCGTACTTTCTGCAAGAAGTAGGTTGCTACCGGAACTGGTCCTCACTGAGACCTTCCCTTTACCGAGCGATGATTTTAAAACATCACTTAAATTCTCATCAGAGAACACAACTTTTATTGTGGATATGTCGGTCTCTGAAACAACAATTTCCTTGCCGGACGCACTCTGAAAATCACAGGTCACTTTCAAGCAATTACTCGTCTGGTTTGCGGTATTTTTAAGTGGTCTGTTGGGTCTGGGAATTCGCGACAGCCTTTGGTTCTTAACCTGGACGTGGGTTTCTTTAGTTGAATTTAATGTATCGTACGGTTCAGATTGTTCGTTCACTACAGAGAGCAAGTTGAAGCTTTTATCTGAAATTAAATTAAAATAACACAAACAAAATAAAAATAATGGAGACTGAAGTGGTTTTAAGGCTTCCGATCTTTATTGACCTTGAAAAAACTATTGAAAAGTAAGAATGTTGAATTTATTGCATAACAAAACTGCCGTATAAACAATTTATGCTTAGATTAAAAAGTTCCTCCTTCAATTATTTAGGCAGAAAAAGATATCTAACATTTTAATTTGCATAGCACATGAAACTCATACTTTGTAAAGCTTTTAAGCTAACAAATATAACAAATTCATATTTCAAGGGTATATTTGACTTGGGTTTTTATTGTTCTCATTGTATTTACTGCAGTACTTGCTCACATTGTCTCCGATATTATTTAAGTATTATAATTTAAGATAATTTTCACCCTGTACTTAATGTATAGGCATTTTTTATGTTATTAAATTTTGTAACTTGTTCCTATAGTGAACTTACCTGAAGGCGTCTGTGTAGTAAGTACGCTATTTGATTCTCCTCTATCATTTCTGCTCGATGTGGAATTCGTCTCCCACCTACTCGACGATGCCTCAGACAAAGGTTTTCGCCACTCGAAATCCTTCACGGCTGAACTCCTTGACTTGCGTTCACTATCAGACGCACCACATATGTAATTATAACATCGCTTGCGGTCTTCTTCCACTTGCTTCAGCTTTCTTAACCGTTCTTCTGCGTTGCTACTTTGATTGCTCTGTTGGCTGCTACTACATGTGGGGGAACAACTTAAATTTGCGCTATAACTTTCTGATTCTGCTGGACATGTTTGTAGTCTGTTCAACAGTTGTATCCGACTCCTTTGCCTGTTATGTCTTCGCCCAAGGAGTATCCGCCTGTTAATTTTACTTGTACTTAGCACCGGTGAAAGTGATCCATCGATGCTTTCAACTTCCAATTCCGAAGGAGTAACCGAGTGTTTATTTAGAGAGCTTGCAGGTTCGGTCATGATGAGTGGGCTTCGCCTTTAAGGTTAGAATCACATTGAACAACATTAAATACTGAATATTAATGAACTTACCTTTTTCTTAAACAATTTCACGCGTGGATACCTATTTTCGGCGTCAGTTTTAATGTAAATTTTGATGGAATGCAAAAACGTTAATCAAAATTTGAATAGCGCTTACATCTAATCTTACATCAGTTAATAACTTACGGCAATTTATAACCAAAGTTAACGTCTGAGGAGTCGATTTATCGGTGGTTTCATCAAAATAATTAATTATTTAGCAACAAATTTGTTTTAAGACGTAAATGCAATTTCAAATTTAATGGCTGATTCAGCGCCCTCTATTGGAACATTGCTCAGCCAGTGTCGCCAACTTTGTCAAGCGGGTGGTTGGCAACATTTGCGAATGAAATAGCCCCATTATAGGAGCCACGAAATTTGAATCCGAGATATTCCCATTTTGGGATGAAATAAATTGGACCTTAAAGCATAAAACAATAAAGGTCACTTTATTAGGGCCTTTTGAACGGCTCGTACGCAAGCTTTAAATGTATTTAAGACATGAAATGCCCCAAAATGAATAATTTGAAACGAACAAAACTCAATGAAATAAATAGACAGAACAAACACCAACGATCAGATCAACCATTAAAATTGAATCGAGAAAATATTGTTTTGTTTTTATTAATAAAGTTCTTTTTCTTTGCTTCGACAGAACCTAAATTTACTTCAGTGCTTGAAAATGCTTCAATTTTTTATACAAGACCAAGTTTAATGCAATCTGTTTATCCTTTGAACCAGGGGTGCTCAAACGGTCGATCGCGAGTACTTTTTGAGTCGCTCTCTTGTTTTAGTTGATCCTTAATTACAAACAAACCATTAATTAGTTAGGTACTTGGGAACATTTCATTGGCTTTTTAGTTAGAGCCTACCTTGCAGCCTCTTAGAATCGATCGATCGGAGTCTAACAATATTGGGGTAGATCGCCAGTAGTTCAAGTTTGAGCACCCCTGCTTTGAACCACAGAACATATCAATTAAGAGAAAGCAAATCCCTATACATTAAATGTTACCAGAAAAGCATGGCGCCATCTGTTATACTTGGCGCTTATTAAAAATAATAGGCGCCAAATTTAAATACTTTTCAGTCATAAACGAGTATAGAACGAGTTGGCCAAACATCGTTTAACTTTGAATTCTGTTTTATTCCCATACCAACAATTATAAGGACAAGAAATAGAACCAAATTCAAAGTTGAACGATGTTTGGACCCGTAAATAGTTATCACGTTATCAGCTAGTATATAATCAATCAAACACAACAATATTAAGTGTTATAAAAAGACCGTATTTTAAAATATTTTGTAACATACCGTATTTTATCATAAAATACACGTAGGGCTGTACGAAATAATTAAAAATAATAACTAGAATTGATTGATACAAACCACAATAAGTGTACGCGTAAGTGCGTAAAACCACTGAGAAAGTAGTTAGTATGGGTTTCTGGCACAATTAAATTTACCTACTTGTACTTTTCTAGTAAATTACAGTTAGAAGCTTTAAAATTTTTAAATTATTTGCATCCTGCAAAAGAAGTCACAAATCATAAATTTTTGACACGATGAAAGTTGAAAATTTTAAACATGAGGTTTCTATAGTTACCTTAAATAAATTAATTTTGGCGGCTTTTTACTGCGCCATTTCTTAGACTTGGCGCTCTTTACTTGTGTAACGCGACTCAACTTCGGTTTGACACCCTTGCTTTGAACTAAGAGGAGTAATTTGAATTTTTCCCGTCAAAAACTGACTAAGTTATTGGGTGCTTGACAGCCGCTTTTACACAAGCCTTCAATTTAAACGGAAAAATTGACATTATTCATAATTCATGTGACAAACTTAGTTAATTTTAAACTTGTAAGCAAATCTGTTGATAAAATTGGTTATTTGAAGAATTTGTAAACCTCCTAAGCAAGCCAAATTCATTTCTGATTTAGTATTACAGTGTGAACCTATCTACGACAGGCCGACAACTCCTCCTAGTTTAAAAATAGACTATAGCACTGGAGAACTAAAAGTATCTAGAACCACAGATAATAGAACTAGACAGATGGCTCATCAAATGCTTTAAATTTGACGCTCCAATTTGGATACAAACTCGGTGTTAGTTTGGAGACAGCGCACCAAACATGTATTGGCGCTACTATTACAATAGCAGAGTGAAAAACCGAAACCTGTAAATATAAGTAATATTTAAACAAACTCTATAATTAAGAGGTGTGATGCAAAGCTTAAAAGGAGAATTAACAGCATATTATAATCGTACGACACATTATCGTGTCTTGGCCCCATTTTAAAAGTATTTCTCTGTTACTTCAAAGAGACATCTAGCGATAGGTGAGCCAATTGAGATTTGGAATTAGCAAATGGTTTGTGACAAATGTTCGATTTTAGAATTTGTGCATACAAGTGACATCTACCGTGCATTTAACAAACTATTTTTTAGAGCGTCCATTCGTTCTTATCTCGTTGGCTATCTGGAGAGATCTATTATCTGTGCTAGAACTAACACAGGTGTTTCCATTTTTGCTTTAGATTTACTGGAAGATTAAAATTATTCTTCCAGGACCATTGTATTCATAATATTTTTTTTTTCATTTAGTTTTTGTGCACATTTTTATTTTTTATTGTACAATTTATTACTATAATCATTACAAATTTTATTGCAAATCGGTTTTGATTGCAGTATATTCTACTTGGGGCAGAAGTGTAGCTCGAGAATTCCATTGCAAACAAAACCGACCTGTCTTATTCGTAATTGTGATGTAATAGTAATGATAATAGGTCAAAAAGTGGTCGCAAGATGTCGCGCCTTAGACTTTTCATTAGTATGACCATATATTACTGTACTAAAAAAGACACTATGGCTAAATAAATTTTGATATTTCCGGAAGAAATCGTGCGTGATGGTCAATAAAATTTTTGATCGTGCCCAGATTGTCATTCTTTGTAATTGTATTAAAAATATTTAGAACTTTTTCTAAATTTTCTCAAATATTGCAAGAAGTTTTATTATTGTGTTTGATGATCAGTATAATTTCTAATATGTGAAACTTGTGCAAAATTTTATATCAAATCTTGCATGGTGTCACATGGGTCTACCTAATTTCTTCAAAATAACAAGAAATATGAAGCAATGAATATTTTAAATGTAATATTCAAATGCTTTCGATAATCTGAAATACTTATGTTCCTGTTAAGGGGTGTATATGCTATCTCAAAGATGGTAGCAGCGAAATTAAAATTGAATTTATTGAAATCATGTACAGGTGTCTCTAAACGTGGTGGTCACCCTCGAACCTCATGTAATCATTATAAAAAAATAAGTTTTTCTTCTTTGTTAGCGTTTGTTTCACATCCTGACAAGTTTCTTTCCTTTAATTAATAAATTATAGTCTTCAACCAAAATTAATGTTACATAGCTTGTAGCCGCAGACTTGATTTATAGATTTATGTTACAAAAAAAAAGAAGTTAAATACCTTCCAACAAATTTGTTTAAAAAGTGAAAAGCTCTTTGTTTTTTTTTTTAATTTAATTGTCTATTCGTCGCCCTCCACTGAAACATTATTCACTCGTTGTGGCCTTTAATAAGAGATGTCGCTCGAAATTCAAATTTCTTAGAGCGTTTTCGATTCATCTATGTGGTTGTATATGCATCTTCTTTTAATTTCATGTAATAATAAGAGATAAAGATACTCTATTGATTCTGAGTGCGCACTGGTGCGTTCAATCAAAAACGCTATTATTAAAATATTTGCTAAATTTCATTTGTAAAGTTTTTCAAAATAAGAAATTTGAAGTTTTAAACTCATATTCAAATATTTTTAATTAAATATGTTTGATCAATAATATTCTTATAGAACAATTCAAATTATTTGAAACTCATAATACTGATTGTATTGTTATTAGTAAAGACAAAACGAATTTAGGGCTACGTGCAGATATATCCTGTCCAGAACGAGCAACTGCAATTCGACATCCAAAGTCGGTAGTCTAGCAACATAGAACCAAAAATTCCGCGTTGAGAAAGTACGAATTCCTTGCAATGTTACAGATTGCAATAATAATAAATAATTATTTGAAATGTTCGGTATTGAAGAATACCTGTAGTCTCAAAGATGGTAGCAGTGTAAATGAATACGAATTTAAAGAAATTAGCATAAGTATACATATTTATAGGAATAGATTCGTGTTATATCTATTCATTATAAAAATAACATATTATTTTTCTTCTTGATTAGCAATTTACGTCGTGTAAACTTGTCTCGTGAACAACCGACCAATCAGCGAGCGACTTTTTTCAAGCGCGAAATTTAATTTATTCCTAATTTATGAATTTTGAATAAATTTAATTTGATATTCAAATCTGTTGTTATAAAACAGCCTGTAAAACAAATGCACACGAATACGGCTATTATTTAGCCTTGCCTGGCACTGCAAGAAAGACAAAAAAAGCAAATCCGAAAATCTTGGCGGGCAGTAAATAAGACTTAATCGATAATTGGACGCTGCGGAGAATAAGGGGCAAGCCGCCCTTATCTCTCTTGAATATATTGGGGAGATACTAACAGGTATGCGGGAACATTCAGTAGCTTCGAGCATATCTAATTTACAGCTGAGATTAAACGGCGATATGGACACACTCCTCTTCTGCAATACCGAAATTATTTTCCAACATGGTAAAAATACGTTAGAGTCTTATTTTTTTTTAATTACTTTAGAGATTTATGTTTTAAATAAATAGATCTTGTCTACAAAGAAAAAAAAAATGGGCACTCTTATTACAATCAAGTACTTTCCAAATTAAAATACATAAAAGCTTTAACAGCATTTCTTCTTATCTCCCTATGAAAGCAAATTCGAACGAAATAAGATGATTAGGAAGTCATAATTTTTATTAATAATTTAAGTAGATTATTATTAAAAAAGCGATTCTAGTAGGCACTTTGTGAAGCGTATTCGTATTATACAGGGTGCTCATTTTAAGTACTAACCCTTGAAGGTTTTAGAAAAGGCAACCTGTCAATCAAATCAGAAATAATTTCATATTTTTATAAAAACATGGAAGTAGAATGGGTTGCCTATTTTCAATTTTTAAGGCATCACGATTTAAAATCATGAGCACCACGTCCTTTAGGAGGAGCTCCAAATCAAAACGCAGTTTTTGACAACTAGTTTCGTCAAAAAAATGATGTTTTATGTTGTAATTTAATTACTCAATGTTAAAAGTTCTTGCAGTCAGAGACTATGTAATTGTAAGCATAGTATGACATTGAAATTAAAATAATACAGGGCGATACCTGCAAAAGTTATGATGCCATCGACCAATTTTGAGTTGTCTAGGGGCATTCAGTTTCCAGTTTTTTTTACGAAAGAAATCTTGAAATCCTTTTTTTTTTTAGAGAAAGAATCGTAATGATTTGAAAAAGATCTTTAAGAGGCTAAAAGGGAATTTATGTCTTAAATTGGCAACACTGATTGCGTGCGTTTGATGTGGCTCTATTTATAGGAGCGTGCGAGTGGGGGTAAAGAGGTGGAGCAAGCGACGATGTGGGTGGTGGGGTATGACGAGCAGCCAATAAGGTGTTCCCACGTGTTGTATTTCGTTTTGTTTTTGATTTTTTTGAACATTTTTTAGTCATTAAAGACAAACACGCTGTCATTTTTAAATTAGTTTATTTAAATATATTATAAATCACTTTTATTATATACATCAAACGTATCTATCAATTCGTAATCACAAATTCACAATACATATGCGAAACACAAGAAATATTTACAACAGAAGTTACTATGTATTTTTTTTATTTTTCCTAAAAAAAATTGCACATTTTCACCTGCCTGTTCGCCTCCAAATATCTTCATCTTACAATTAAAGAAATACGCTAAATTTTCAGTCAATAAATTTCACAAAATAATAAAAAAAAAGTATAAAAATTAAGTAACGAACGCTGCTATCGTACTTACTCTTTAAAAAAATTTCGCCTATCGTCTATGTTGTATACAAATTTTATCACTATCAAAAGGAACATCTTGTAATACGTCTTCGCCGTTGTTACACAGTCGGCTTGTGGAATCAATAAATGTCGCCAAAATTTAAAGTTTGGCTGTTCTGTGAGTGGATGTGGTGGTGCAAGTCGTCCATCGATGACTGGTGTGATAGACTGCTCCCATCACCCATCATTCCACCAACAGATAAGGTTGGTGATGGGCCATTGGGGCCTTGCCCGGAGTTATTAGACGTGATTTGGTTGCCCTCCTGTCGCATTATATTTCTTCTCCACTTCGCCCTCGCGTTTTGAAACCAAACCTGCAAACACAATCACCAAACTTGGTCTGGCGATGAAACATTTGGGGGGAATACTACGTACCTGCAGGACGCGCTTGGAAAGACCCGTTTTCTGGGCAAGCTGCTTCAGGTCCTTCGCATCTGGATTTTGGTTAATTGCGAAGTACGTCTTCATCGTCCTAAGCTGGTGGTGTTTAAAAGACGTTCGCATTCGCTTTGTCCTCTGCGATTGATGGCCGGTGCTCGAAGCGGGCGAGGTCACTGACGAATCGTACGATAAAGAATCCATCGAGGAAGCTAATTCGCCCTGCAGCATTTCTGCAAGAAACTTTCCGATAAATGCAAAGCGCAAAAGTGCTGACGGGCATTATTTTAGAATGCTCCCGGAGGTAAATAACGCGGGAATCACCCTCGCGAATGTTTGTTTTGTTCTTGTTAGTAGCATTATGCTCTGACGAAGGGGGATGTTTAACAAATGAAATCCATACCGTACTTGTCAAATTTATTGTATTTGAACAGTAGCATAAAAATATACGATACATTCTTTGTAGTCACACAATGGAGTCAGTTGTAAAACATAGAAGGTGCAGTTGTTTATTTTGTTCAAATGAAAGTTTGCACTGGGCGACGCAAGTATTCGAAAAAAAGAGAGAATTGAGGGTGACTCATGATTATTTGCCAATATTTCAAAATAATAACAAAATCAAAAGAAAGAGAGAAAGCAGATAGTTAGGCAAAAAGTAACTGTGAGGAAGGAATAAAAGCAAATGTTGAAAACGACAACAATAATGTAATGTTAGGTCAAAAAGCTAATGCAAGACGTCGCGCCTTAGACTTTTGACAACAATAATGTCAAAAAAATGCACTATTTGAATGATTTTTATGTTTAAACATTGTATGATAGTTTGCATTTGCCATTCATGTTTGTGTAATACCCAAGATGCTATTACATAAAGGCGGGAGGAATTTAAATGCAATGTAAATAATGAAATTGTATACACTCGTTGAAACAGATGTTTTTAAGAGGTTTTTGATTTTATTACATCGTATACTACTCACTCATCGAACAGCGATCTGTAAATAGATTAGTATTAGTAATTGTGGCTAAAGTAACTTTTCAATAATCTCCGATAAACTGTTACCTACGTTTTTGATTTTTGGTATTGCATACTGTAAAAGTATTGTCGTAATGCACTTTCAGGCTTAAGTTATTAAATAATAGTGGCTAATAAAACGTACACACTCTGATACCCAACTATCTCGGCTTGCTTGTTGAGAATGTCATTAGTTTCGGACTTAAATTGAGAAATGCGCATTAAGAGTGAATTCCATATAAGTAAGAATGGCTAAATTTAAGGGAAATATTCTAGATATTATTTAATTTATGTTCGCAAGACATTGGCTTATACCTTTCCTTGATGGCGTATTTCTCAAGATAATTAATACAACCTCGAAAAAAAAAATTGTCACGAAGACACTGTTTCTAAAAGGAGTGATGGTTTGGAAGAAATCTTTGCACTCGTCTTCATCAAAGTCAACGTACACGTCTACCAAGAGTAGGTTCTCAACAAAGTAGTCCTTTCTTGGAAGCAGAAGAACCACAGCACGACCGGGTACCTGTCCAAAGAGTAAAAACGAATTTTGCACGACACTTAATAATTAACGGATCTTTCCATTTGGGGCAGAACCTGAAGAATATGAAAGTCGCCTAACTGGACCATCCCCAACTCACTTAAACTTGTCGCAAACTGAGCAATTATCAATTATTATGGATTTGTGAGGTCAAGACTGAAAACCTACGCCATGCGTCAAGGCCATTTCAAAAAATTTACGTAAATCCTGTTGTTTACGGTATTGTTGTATTCTACGACTAATAAACATCCAAAAATGACATGTAGAGATCTCGCAAGAAGAAGAGGAACCTTCCCAAACGAGAGTTACACAAAAAATTATTACATTTCATAGTGACCATACATTTCGACTTAGCTCGACGTCGAAAGTGCTGGTGGTAAGTTATTAATAAGAATAACAAAGAATTATGGGCCTCTTGTAGGTCCTTGCGGGACACCTACAGCAGTGGTTTATTTTACTTTAACGACAATTTTTTTTCCAAACCATTTTTAGGATATGCTCATAAAAGTTCTTGTTTTGTTCTCCTACCCCCTCATTCAATATAAACGTAATGGTCTTGTGAATCTTCTTTCCCTCAAAGTCCTTCGTGATTCCTTAACATACTCTCTATTTTTAAGTTTCCAGATCATGCTGAAAAACTTTGAAAAAAAGCATTTACGTTTCAAAAAGGTAGAAATTGTCAAAGGGGCACGGACAGTCAGCCAAGAATGCATTTGCCTGACTGTCCACGATCTCTTGCAATAAGTTCTATAAAAAAGAAGTGATCTTAGCAACAATAACACTTCAAAAATTCTTTCTCGACTCTTTCAAAGTAAAGATATGGTCTTGTGAGCAACCCAACCCAACTTAGCTTTTTCTCAAAGGCCTTTATGACACCTCGACTTATTTCTCTATCGTATACTTAACTCACTTTTCAAGAACTTTTTCGTGTAGTTTCCATCACGTTGAGTTTACCCGAACTTTGAAGAAACAAGGCATTTACGTTTCAAAAAGGCACAAAGGTGTACAAAAAAAAGGGAATGCGGATGGTCATGCAAATGTGTGTTTGCCTGATTATTCGCGTTCCGTTTTTTCGCATTTGATGTCTATCCACGACGATCTCTCACAATAACTTATATGTTTAGCGTCTTCATAATTGAGTTTAACTCACGTGATTATATTTGTTAGTTAGGCAGCAACAATATAATAGCCGATATAATAATCGAGAGTGCTTTTGTTGTTGTATGTACTTGTGCTTGTTGCTATTTCAATTTTACAATTTTAACTCCCAGTTTGACAAAAATTATTTAATCACTGATTAATTTAACAGCGTGATTAAGGCCTATGATTGGTTGGGTGAAACAACATAATTGGTTGTTTTAAATCTATTCTTTACTACGTCCAATGATATTCCTTAATCAAAGAATTAAATTAATCGCTGATTAACTATTTTTTTCTAAAACCCACCATAAACGTTGTACTTCTACTTTTAGGTAACTGTGAGACAACTTTCTTATAATCAATAATTTTTTTCGATAGGAAAAAAGGCATTAACCTTTCAGAAAGGCAGAAATAACCAAACAAAAAATAGAGCGTGAATAGTCAGTAACTTGTACAGAGTTTTTATAAATGATTTCATAAGTCCAAATACCAATAAAAAATTTAAAAAAATGAACATTTGGAATGATATTGTAACAAATATTTATACAAGAACGACTGCCTTTCTTCGTTGAAAAATCAACAAAGAAACAACAGGAAACAAAAGACGATCGAAGATTAAATCAATTATAAAACTTACAAAGTAAAAAATGGCGTACAACAATGAACAGAAAAGGAAGAGCCTGAAAAGACAATTTAAGTCATACTTAAATCATCCTTAACGTTCTCGAATATTCAAGCAGACTAACAATGAAGATTAAATCAATCAATCAATCATGCTTTAAAGGAGACAAAAAACAAAATACGATCGATCATATAAAAAAAAGATATTTTCTTTTCTTAGTCGAAGAAACAACGAATGAAACTAAAGCCGATTGTCAAAATAAAACCAAAGGCGATCAATTTTATGACAAACTTAAACTTTTTCTTCGTGAAAAAAGAAAGAAACCAAAAATATAATACATAGGTACATTTTTCTCAAGAGAAAAAAGCTATCGATTAATGTAACTACAGTCTATCTTTTCGATGGTGAGCTTCCTTGCTTCGTCAAAAGTAAAAAGGAGACGAACGATTGTATAAGGAATTTTTGTCTTCATCCTAAGAACTAGAACAAAATATCACACAAAATAACATAACTTTGATAACATTTTTTTTTCCTTAAATAACGAAAGTCAATCACTTTTTGTAGTGGCCTTTACAATAAATATTTAAAAAACTTTCTTCGTGGAAAGAAACAGAAAAACAAAGCGGAAAATCAAGAACGATCGACTGTAGATAACTTTCTTTTCTTTTGCAACGTCTTTTGCATTTTTTCTCTCTTCGTCAAATGCACAAAAGGCAAGATATTTTTTCGTTGGAAGAACCTAAATAAAAGACGATCGAAAATAAAACCTATTGCATAACTTAAAGAAAAGCAACGAAAATGGCTATCAGCAATGAATAGGAAACAAAAAATAGGAGCCAAGTTCACCTGGAAATAAGAAGAGATAGAGAACAGTGATTTGAAAAATAAAAGAAGTAAATGGAAATCAGAAATGTGCATATATGGAAGGAGAGACAAATTCGCTTGGAAGGAAAATGTGAGAAAGACTACAAAGGTTAACGACTGGAAAAACATAATTCTTCTTATGGCGATCAGCAATATACAGAAAAAATGAAGAAACAAACGCCTGGAAGAAAGAAGTGAGAAGGATTAACGGAGGGATTACAGGATGAAGATAGAGAAAATAAAAGAGGGAAAACGGCGTTTAGAAATGTACAGAGAAAAAAAAGGAAGAGACAAGCTGGAAAAATAAAAGTAGAAAACGCTTGTTTTCGCTATAGGATTATAGGATAAAGTTTCAAACAAAGCACGTGACCATAAACGAATCCCTTTGGTAAATTAACAAACAATGATGGGAATTTCACGGTCGGAAATAGGTGAAACATTTCAACCCATATTAAGACTTATGAATCATACACCCTTTGCAGAAATTAGTGAATTCTGAGGCCTTGGTTTACAAATTCAATCGGCATTTTATAAAAGGTTTATAAGAATGCCAAGAACTTCTTTATATTGGTGTGCATAGTTTGTAATAACAATAACTAAAAGGGAATGAACACAAACAGGGCTCTCGAGCACGTTTCTAGTGTTATTCAGGTTCGCAATGGCCAAATGTACCCCGTGAGAGCCAACCCACCACCCACTGCTCAAGCATACTCCACCGTAGCGCATGCATCATAACTGTGCAAATACAATTAAATACGTTCCTTGCCCTTGTCGTTTCGTTTCACCCCGTGACAAATCGACGTGTTTCATTGCGGCGGATTATTTTTTCAGTCTGATTTCCGCTTAATTAAGTGAAGTACGGGTTTTCTAATTTATTAATTCGATGTAAGTTAATGCAATGAATTGCGGATGTGTAGAAAAACGAAAAAGTCCTTGTAGGCAGGCATGTAGACGCACTGGTAAACAACCAATTATAAATATACATCTGCGGACTGGAAATGAGAGAAGAAATATGTGGCGTATTTTTACATAGTAGAATGAAATGCCATAAAAACTAGCCCACGTTAACTTGAACCGGTACTTGCGGAAATTGTTTTGATTGGACTTGCAAAAATTGCGCAGCTGATGCCACTGTCGTCTGTCCGACAAGTCTTCGGATACTGATTGATTTAGTACACGGACGAAAACTTTTATAATTAGCGAAAGCTCCTTATATCGTTGCACCGAAGCGATTCGATTTGATCTGTGATTAACCTGACGTGAGAAAGACACTATTGTTGCTTTCGTATTGCAATATTTTCTCCACACTTGTTAGTTAATTCATTTTAATCGTCTTCAACGATTTGATTGATTTGATAATCGAATTGAATTTTGTTGCTCTATAATTTATAGTAAATTTCGAGGACGATCCGGCGATGTTTTCCCAAGATCGGAATAAATTAATTCGAACATGAACGAACTGCCGGTGAAGATGTGAAATAGGATTTCCGAGAACGGACAAGAAAGATGGCCCGTAAAACACACGATCGAAACAGCCAATTAACAGTAAAGTTTTTAAGAAAATGTTCACCGAAGGGTCAAACCTCCAATTTCGTGCAACACTCGAAGCGCTACCTGCAAGCCTAAGGTCGCGTCCAAAAAAACCGAATCGGTTTGGTTTTATTCCTGAAAACGGGTTAAACGAATCGAACGCGTTCGAGACTATTGGCAGCTGCGGGCAGGACCGGACTTGACAATTCTTAAATTTAAAATACAATCCATTCAGTTGATTTATAAATAAATTATAATTGTGTAGTAGAATTTGATTGTAAATCACAGAAAACTGAGTCATTCAGAAAAAAAGTACTAAGGATAATAGCAAATAAAGAGAGAAAGCACCAAATGAAAGTTTAGGGAGAGGAATTGATAACACGAAAGACAGAAATCAATTAAATTAATGTAGGTAGAAGATGGACCACAAAAAAAAACCTGCAAGGAGGTCTAATGGAATCAAGAAAATTACAAAAGAGAAAAAGAGGACTCATAGGAAATCAGACATGGAACCAATGGGAAGAATCAGAAAAAAGAGGAAACGTTAGCTTAAAATAAGAGATGAAAGTAGTGAATAATTGAAGATAAAAATGAAAGACAACAGGATATGAGAAGAAGAAGAAAAAATAAAATCCAATGTACACCAACAAGTAATAATTATCTTAGAACCCACAGAAGCAGGCATTTGTTTTTTTTAAATTAATTTTCTTTATTGATGAGAAAAAAATGATTAGCTTGCATAGATAACGCACTGACATGCGAATTTCATCCAATTTAGAATTTTCAAGAAGATGAATAGTGGTCCAAAAGAAGTCAAAATACTATTCCGAATTTTAGCCCAATAGAGTTTTAAAGGATCACGAGCAAAGGGCTAAAGCGAGATGGTGAAGGGAGACAAAGCAATGAAAGCCTTTGAAAAATCATCATAAAACTAAAAGACCAAAAATATCAAAGACTCCCATAAGAAGAGAATGACGAAAGGAGAGAAAGCAATGAGGACAAAGCTTTGTAGATCACCTCTGATTTCATCGATAGGTAGAGAATTTAAAGACCAAGTAAATACACCATGACGAATGGAGAGAAAGTGATAAGCACAGAACAAAAAGCTTAGGCTGCGTTGTATAAAAGGTTTAAACAAGGATTAAATTTAAGCCTAAGTTAGAATGTGACACTGAGAATGATGTCTGTCATAACACTTGTCATATTATAATTTAGGATTAAATTTAATCCTGGCTTAGAGCTTTTGTACAACGCAGTCTTAGTAAATCATCTCTGATTTCAACGATAGATAGAAAAGTTGAAGATAAAGCAAATATACCAACGTTTCCGAAGTCAGAGTCTAGAATCTTCTTCCAAACGCCTCTGAATTCATAAACTAAAAATTACGTCATCTTTATATCTGCTCAGATGAAACGCGATTTGAAACAAGAATGTTCTAAACCTTTGGGTATTGCTAATTCCCAATTGGGGAAGTTTCTGGTGATATTGTTTCGCTGACGCAGTTGTTTCTGCAGGATTTCTTTAGTTTTTGGAAGACATCCTCTTTCTTTCCAAAGAAAAAAGTCTTTAAGAAATCATTTCCGCTACCTGGATCACAAAAATTCAATTTTAGACAACTCGAGTTTAAAATCTTCTAATTACGTTTTAGATGTTCTGGTATTATCGAAATATTTGAAGAAGTTTGGATGTGATGGGCCACTGAAAGTAGTTCAGCGATGGACTTCTTTTCAACTATATAAAGACATGACGATTGGAGATAGTTTTAGCAAATAAAGAGAGAAAGCACCAAATGAAAGTTTAGGGAGAGGAATTGATAACACGAAAGACAGAAATCAATTAAATTAATGTAGGTAGAAGATGGACCACAAAAAAACTTGCAAGGAGGTCTAATGGAATCAAGAAAATTACAAAAGAGAAAAAGAGGACTCATAGGAAATCAGACATGGAACCAATGGGAAGAATCAGAAACTAAAAATTACGTCATCTTTATATCTGCTCAGATGAAACGCGATTTGAAACAAGAATGTTCTAAACCTTTGGGTATTGCTAATTCCCAATTGGGGAAGTTTCTGGTGATATTGTTTCGCTGACGCAGTTGTTTCTGCAGGATTTCTTTAGCTTTTGGAAGACATCCTCTTTCTTTCCAAAGAAAAAAGTCTTTAAGAAATCATTTCCGCTACCTGGATCACAAAAATTCAATTTTAGACAACTCGAGTTTAAAATCTTCTAATTACGTTTTAAATGTTCTGGTATTATCGAAATATTTGAAGAAGTTTGGATGTGATGGGCCACTGAAAGTAGTTCAGCGATGGACTTCTTTTCAACTATATAAAGACATGACGATTGGAGATAGTGGTTGACTAAATTGTTCTTGGTTTAACAGACGTCACTAACTCAAACTGTTTTGTATATCAACCAAATGAGACCGTCGTCTCAGAAAGTGGTTCTCAAGTCGTTCGTGTGGCTTGCAGATAAATCCATTTCATCATTTTGAACTTCTCAGAGGGATCCTTACATCTAAGAGACTGTTTTGAATCAATTGACCGAAGGGTTGTAGATGATGTGTATCAAGTTCTTTCGGTTCGTCCTCATTTTATTCCACTTCTGATAACTTAACACTTGGCGGAGAGAACGTATGCATTAGCACATGGAATGGAAGTCGTTGTTTTAATGGAAAATTGTAAGCATGAGTAAAGAACGGGTGAAAAAGATCAATTGTTTATGAAATCTTCACAGAAATGTGGGAGTTAGGTGGGAGATAGTGAAGTCTACAGCTTTTGTTCTTAAAATAATCTTCTTTCGTGGCCACTCAGACCTCCAAACCTTTCACCTTGGCAGTAGGAACTTGTTTAATTTTTCTCAAACGCACAGATATTGGCCTGATAAAATGAAGTACTTTAGACGAACGAAATCAACTCCTTAAGACATATTATGGTTAGAACGTTGTTAAATAAAACTTCCTCCCCATCCTCATTTTCGCCTGGAATTTGCTTCCCTTACATATAGCAAATATTATTAAAATTTCTATGTTTTAGTTAATTTAGACAAATTTTCACCCATAATTTATTCAATAGCCTTTAATGGTAAATGTACCCCTCCTTGCCTTGATGATAAATTAAGCAAAAAGATTGAAGGTAATAAAATTCAAGCCGACCAAAAATTGTCGATTCGGACCTGTTTTTATTTATAGGTTTACTTTAACTGTGGGTGGCCAAACGGAGTCCGCTGACAGATGAAAAGTTTCCACAGATCGACGATTGGATAAAACGAATCCGGTAGCCAATTGGGCAGACGCTATGGCCGCTTGAACTCGTGCATTCTTCTGCCGCACTATCAATTGTGAATTCCAAGAGCGAACCTAACTATTTATTTATTGTTCGGCGACACCTGCCTCTAACACAGGTTCCAACTTTGCTCGGGAATTAGTCCCATCGATTAACTTCACGAGCGGGTTGTCGACGAACGCCATTGAATTTTTGTGCGATTTGCGCAAAACCGGGTGAAAAAAATCGATTGTGGTCTTACCTAGAGTTGCCGCTGCCATGCGCATCGCCACGGGGATTTCACCACACGTTGATTCGCTGTCACTTCCCAATTTTCTTTTTCTCGGTCTTCCCTTTTGATGTTGAGGGGGTGTACTGGGATAATAACCGGGCGATTCTCCTCCTCTGTACACCATATCCATTGGATCGGAAGGGTCGCAGAAGTCGAGGAGTTCGTAATGAGGCCTAACATAACAGAAAAATGAAATTCTGTTTTCTTTCCCTCAAATATTGATTACAAAGTAAAAGTGGCATATTTGCTGGCAAAGAAACTATGGTTGATTTTATTTATACGTTGCTAAAGACAATGCATTATCTAGAAACTTTTACTAGGAAAGAAGTATAAAAGAAAATCAGAAATGCGTAGCCTGACTGTCGGGACAGCTGTGCTTCCGCACATTTCTGATCTCGATACACTTGCTGATCCACACTCAGATATGTGGAAAGACGAAAATGAAAACATGTAATTTATACAATGAGGCCTAACACAGCAGTTTTCTATCCCTTAAACATAGGAATAAGGATCATATGGAGGAATTCCAATCGCAGTTTGTTGGTAAAGAAATAGTAATTAAAAACACCAAGTATGGACGATTTTATTTATACTTGGTTAGAAACAATGCACTGCCTAGAAAGGAAAACTCCGAAATATTTGCAACACAAAAAAATCAGAAATGCCAAGATTGGGTGTTGGGATAGTTGGGCCCCAGCATATTTGCACTCTCGTTACACTTGCGAATCTCTATTTAAATTTGCTTGGAACTCATTAGGTAAAATAATTTATAATAAATAAGAATCGGAAAAAGAAATTATATAATGAAATATTTGCGACATTTACACATAAGAAGATTAATAAGATTACTTTAATAGAGGCATTTCTTTTGTGTGGATTTGCAGATGTACATATCTGCAACTGTCCCGGATCCTCAGCGATTTATAAACTTTGACGTTGAAGTTAAAAGTTAAAAATTATATCCAACGCAATCTTTAACGAGACCGCAATTTATTTAGGTTTGTAACATGTGTGCAAAAAGTTTACCCATCTAGTGTGTTGCTCTCATTTTTTCGCATGTTCACGTATGTGCCTTACTTGATCCGTACCCTAAACAGACATGTAAATAAATACAATTTAAAAAAATTGTTTTTCGTCTGGTTGATAGAAAAGTGACATTGTTTAATCAAAAATCGTGAAGAAAAGTGGGACTTTTCTCGTTAGCAACACTTTTCTTCACGATTTCAGTTAGCAACACTTTTTTTCATTCATTTTATTTATTAGCATAAATTGTAAACGAACAATATGTTAAATTATTAAATATTACACCAGAAGATGAGGAAACTGACCACAACGCAGACACTTACAAATCAGAATTTATTACTTCACTTGCTGCTACTGTTGATGTTGACGTTTCAGAGGTCGAAGATTGCTTTTCAGTCGAATTATAAAAAAATTTATTTGAAATTTTTACTTTATTTTCGATACTTCGACGTAGGCTTTTGCAACAGCACTATTACGCCTGTCGCCTTGTCTATTCAAAACTTGGATGTCAGCTCCACTGTCGGCCAAAAACGGTGCTGATGTCCTTCGGAAACAATGGCCTGTGAAGTTGTTCGGCTCCGGTAGCCCTAAGTATACAGCAATTTTCTTTGGAAAATTGTAGAAGGTGTTTATACCAATTGGTTGCTTTTTGCACTTGCCCTGTCTGCGATGATCCACATTTTTGGGTCTCAAATTCAAATACTTTTTGTAAAGCTCAATTCCGTTTACTCCATCTTTCGACGTAACTGTAAAGACTCGTTTTTTCTTTGTTTTCGTGTCATGTAATGTTATGACCAAAATATGGCCGCAATCTTCTACATCATCCACTTTTAGTAAACGTAATTCTTCCGCCCGACATGTTCCATGCAAAGCAATTACCAACACTACCTTCTTAAGCAGAAAACTGTCATCAGGAGCTTTTTCTAAAAACTCCTTCACATTATCCATATAGAATTCTCGATTTTTTTGCCACATTCCCGTCATTTTGACGTTACAGGTAAGCCAGCAATATTTTATATGCAGAAATATCCACATTTTCACTTATTTATAAAGTACTTCTCAGCATCGAGTAAGTATATTTAAAAATCAGTGCTAATAAATCTTATAAATAAAACAAACCTTTTCAAAAAAGTATGCAATTAGAATATCTTCATTTGCCCCTTGCACATTTTTTTCATTTCTCCAGCCACAGAACTGTTGGTAAGTTTTCTCGTACTTTGCTTTGGACTTTTTAGGTAATAAACTTGACTCTGCTTCTGATACCAATTGTAAAATTCCTTCATTATTCTTGTTTGTTTGATTCATTTTAGATGAACGTTTTTTCACAAATTATCTAGTTGCTCATATGTTTTGTTACTATGTCAACAAATGTTTGACATACTTTGATAACATACTATTATTCTTCGATACTCTCATAATGTTAGCGTCATTTTTGCCAATTACACGAAAAATGGCACGTTAGAAAAGTGAATTTTCATGTAAATTTGATCCACTCGTGAGCTAGCTCACTCGTGAATTCGAACATTTACACTCACTGGAAAGCTATCACTTTTCTAAACTTATAAATCAATATACTATTCTCACTTCGACATTAATGAAGTAATGTCAAATTTTAGTATTCAATTTGATTTTCAAATCTGTATTTCTTCCGTATCCTGCTTGGCGTTTTCTTGTAGTTCTCTCTTTTTTTCTGTTAGATTAGGGCTTGCCTAATTTCCATCTCCTTTTTCTTTTCGCAGATCAACTACTTTTGGGTTGCCAACTTCAAATTATGACAAGAAATCTCCTTTAGTGTATACTGCAAATACTATACACAATTACAACATGAACCTAAAGCGACTAAAGTTTCATATGATCTCAGAAGTATTTAAACATTTTCTGAATTTCTGTGGAAACGTTTAGTGTTATCCTATCTAGCACATACCAACTGTTTCGTTAAAACCAGAGAAAAAAAGGCAGTGATAGGTCAAAAACGGCTAAATTGTTAAATGAAGGATGTATATTGCGTTTGTTCGGTAATTTTTGACAAGTGTAGAGCATAATCAAATTAAGTCAAGGTTAAATGTCAATTTGGCGTTTACTGATCAAATAAGGAACATACGTGAACATGCCAAAAAGTGAGATGGGAAAACTTTTTGTACACATGTTAAATGCTTAAATCATCTAAAGGCGGATTTATGAACAAATCAAACGCTAAGGGTCCATAAATGTGCAAATGCTAAGGGAACAAACCTGCGGGTCCGCAACTGTCCCGATTTCCCAAGACCCAAGACTTGCTTAATCCTGTGCAGCCACCTATGTACATAAGGACTGTTCATTTTACTAAACGGACACTTTTAATCTTACGCTGAATTTCCAAATTGTAATTATTTTTTTAGTAGTAGGCCTTGATAGCTTCAGCCAAGTGACGATTGTCAATTGTAATTATTGTTTACGACAGTTGTCAAAGATTCGCAATAATGAAGCGAATTGATATCGAAATCAGAAAACTAATCGTGCAAAAGTGGTGTTCGGAAAAGTTATCTATACGAAAACTTGCCAAAGTTGTAAAATGTTCAAAGTCGGCGGTTTTTCAAATAATCAAAAAATTTGGGGAGCATCACACGCTTGATGATTTATCCAAATCGCGGCGCAGAAGAGGCCCGGTAAATGCAAAAACAGAGAAAAATGTTGTGAAGCTGTTAAAATCAGAAAAATGTATGTCTGTACGTGGAATAGCTAAAAAGGAAGGTGTTAGCGTAGATACTGTACAAAATATCAAAAAAAGAAATAACATACGAACTTACAAAAAACAAAAAATACCGAAGAGAAGTGAGGACCAACAAATACGGTCGAAGAAACGTTGCGGAAGGTTGTACAGGATTTTGATTCAAAGCAAAACTCGTTGCGTCCTTATGGATGACGAAACATACGTCAAAATGGACACCAGTACGTTACCAGGGCCTCAATTTTATAATGCAGTGGTGGGAGAAGATGTACCTGATAATTTGAGAACAATTAAAATGGAAAAATTCGGGAAGAAAATTCTTGTATGGCAAGCCATATGTTCTTGCGGCCTTAAAAGTTCAACATTTTTTACAACTGGTACAATTGGAGGCGATGTATATAGGAAAGAATGCATACAAAAACGTATACTACCTCTTTACCGTAAGCACAACATTCCTCCATTATTTTGGCCAGATTTAGCATCTGCCCACTACTCTGGCACGACGTTGGAACTGTTGAATTCTAACAATGTCGATTTTGTAAAAAAACTGGATAATCCACCAAACTGTCCTGAGCTTCGCCCCATTGAGCATTACTGGGCTATTATAAAAAGATACTTAAGAAAAGATGGCCGAGAAGCTAAAACAATTGAAGAATTTAAACAAATGTGGGGTGCAGCTAACCGAAAAATGTCAGTGGAGACCGTGCAAAGACTTATGGCTGGTATTCCAGTAAAAGTTCGAAATTTCTATCGTTCTTAATTATATTTAGTTTTTGTATAATTAATATAGACTGATATAAGTTGTTTTGTAATTTAGAAATGAAATGAAGTGAAATTCAGAAAAAAAATTAAATACATAACATTAATTTAGTGTCCGTTTAGTAAAATGAACAGTCCTTATATCTTTCGCTCTACCTCCCAACGCAAAAGTATAAAAGTAGGTACTAACTCCCCACTAATTTAATTTAATTTCTTTCACGATTCATTACACATTCATTTGACACTTAAATCGAATTTTTCGCACGAAACATGACATTGTAAAAATTACACTCCTATTAAAGAAGACATTTGCCTTGAAAAACTCTCGAAGAAAGGGGAATTTCCAACGCTATGCTTACCTGCAATAAATTAGACCTTCCCTCATCCCAAAGTGATCTCCTTTTGAGAGTGGTACACCACATGACATACACGAGAAGCAGTGTAGGTGGTAAACTAGCTCCCTGGCTCTCATCACCAGCTCGTTGGCGGATATACCAGCGTGACACCTGCCACACCTTGTCACAGCGAACATCCTGTAATTTAAGATTTTAATTTAGTTTCTAAGCCCCAAACTTTCAGGTGTTCTTCCTTCAGAAGCCCCGCTACGTTTTATGTAAAGTTTACTCTATCCCAAATTCAAAATGCTCTTTAATAAGACTGCACACCACTTCTTTATGGAGGGTACCTTAAAACCGGAATTCGTATCGGATGTGCCCTACTACTATACTTCGTCTACTTCGTTTTATTAGATTACACATCAATGTTTCACGGAGGGTACCTTCACCGTTTCATGAAGGGCATCTTCACTGTTTCATGAAGAGTACCTTCACAGTTTTATGACGGGTACCTTCACAATTTTATGAAGGATACTTTCACTGTTTTCTGAAGGGTACACTCATTGTTTTATGACGGGTACCTTCACAATTTTATGAAGGATACTTTCACTGTTTTCTAAAGGGTACACTCATTGTTTTATGAAGTATGGAACTGAAATATACGGATTGGGGGTTAACTCTCTTAATTTTATTAACCAAAGTGAACCGTTAAAAAAAATAATAATCAGGCCGACCCGATTTAAGGCGCAACTCTAATAAAAACATCAGATAAATAAATCTACCTTCCACGAGTGACTTGACAGCTCAGAACACAATCACCTAAATTGTACAAACGGTTTCGAATGCGTACCCCGAGCGGTACCATTAAGGCCATAATCCCGTGCATGCGTTACCGATTTGACGATAGGCATTACACGGGCCGTGGACAATGAACGGACAGGCGAAGCTTTGATTGATTCGCCGATAGCGTTTGTCACTATTAAAATACCTTATCTGCGAGTGTCATAACAACGGAAATACAAATTATGATGGAACCTTGCGGGCTGTCTGCCCGCCGCGGACCACTTAATTTCTTTCGTTTTACGACGGTTTAATGAATCGGACGGCTTATTTAGGTTTCGTTATTATTGTTGTGTCTTCTAGATTTGTGACGACGTCAGCTTTTAAATTGATATGTTAAATGCGTGCTTGAATATTCATTAACAAAAAAATTTAAAAAAAAAGGGAAAGGAACTTAGTACATACTAACGGAAGAATATTAAGTATCACTTAGTAATATTGTAAGTTCTTCATCACATAAAAGGATTGATTCTTCAAATATCAAGGATCTAGTTAAAAATAAAAAACTGACCTACCACAAGAGCGCATCTTCTTTTG
Organism: Serrognathus titanus; assembly: GCA_039766575.1. NCBI lineage: Eukaryota > Metazoa > Arthropoda > Insecta > Coleoptera > Lucanidae > Serrognathus > Serrognathus titanus. Next base: position 13,635,003 of record CM077911.1, on the reverse strand, counting down.
TTTGAAAACCTCTGCTCAATGTTGCCCATATGAGTTCGATAAAGGAAGGAAGTTCAAAATCATTTCGTGTTAATTAATGAATTAATTAATTACAACCAATTTTTACGTACTGTTAATACAGTTTATAATTGCTGCTCATAAAACTATATCAATTTACATCAATAAAGTATTACAATCTTCGACCAACTAGTTCATTCTGCAATAATTATATCATGATTATCCATACTTTGTAAGCAAATATTAATTATTTCACTTACAATGTGATATCATTTTATTTAGTTTTGTGTACGGAAGAAAAAAAAACTCTCTGAATGAAATTCTCTATGAACCATCTCCTTAATTTGGCGTCTAATATAATAAATACGAAATTCCAACAACTTGAAAATATCAGGGGAATTTTAATGAACCTCCGGAAGAATGCCGCCTCGTTATTTCCCTTACATAAGAGGTAAAATATTTAGATCTGCATAGACCCTAGACAGGTGAATGAATGAATGAAAGAAAACTCTATCCGATTGTGAAATTCAGGAGGACTTTCGGGAATTCCGAAACGAGAAAGACGTCGTCCACGTTCACTAATTAGTCGCTGCCACAAAAATTCGACGAGTTACGAAATATTTAAATGATTTTCGATTTCAAAATTGCGAGAAAGGCCGATGTTAAATTTCCCCTGTGAATTGAAACGTGCTTTTGACGTTAACCGTAAGAGGCAGCTCGCATTAAGTTCCATGTTTGTAATGCGGCTGTTTGTTATCATAATATCTAGATTGTTATCATAATATTAAGCCACGACGTTGCTATTTGTAAGGCACCTGTCAATTATCGAGTTTGTAAAAAAACATGGCCATGCTGTGCAAGTTTTACACAGGTTTTTATTTATTATATGAAACTTTTATGAGGATTGTTTATATTTAATAAATTATTTTTTCTAAACAAACGTCTACATATATACATTTTGATTCACTTCAATTATCTTTTCGAGGCAAGTAATTCTATATTGATTTGAATTTTTCGAAGCTATGCCAATGAAGGGGGATAACAGCCACGAGTGGCAAAGTTTTCAAAATAATTTGTTGAATTAATAAAAAAATAGATACACGTTTCAAAAAGATTGTTTCAAAATTCAAGAGAAGCAACAATTTTATTTGTGGAATAATGTGGAAAGAAAGCTACTACTACTACTATTAAAATATAACAAAATTCTATCTTCAAACAAATAAGTGTAACTCGTAAAAACATTAGCAATTAAGGCTGCCTTATTGTGTGTAATTTGCAACAATGAATGTTTTATGAAATAATTTCAAAAATCATTTGTGTGCCGAATGGATATACAGTAAGTGTCAGGCACTAACTCTCACATTGTCGATGTTCGTTTACTGCAATCTAGATCTGGAGCTTACAGAATTTCAGTGATGTGAAGTTTGCTGTTGAATAGAGTTCTTTTCTATTTCGTTTAGGTTAGGTAGATTTGAACACTTATTAAAGTAGTTCGGAAATTCTGATTTTTTTCAGTATTATAATCTTAGACTTATTATTTATTTGTTAAGACTAAAAAAATATTTTTATTTTTGCAAAATTTGGCTGCAAGTCGCATGGATTGCAATGGCGCCATCGAGCATCCTCTATATAGCTATTTCGGGATTAATTGGGGCATCATCAGCAGAAGAGTAGCACGAGATACTCCATTGCAATCCAAACGACCAGTAAGACTTGTGCAAAGATGCTTGATTCAAATAATGCTTTGATGATTTATGAACTTTGGTTGAAAGATTTCTAAAAAGATAAATGAGAGAAGATAACTTCCTCGCAACATAACCACAGTGTGGTTACCATGTGAGAGTTTGTTCTAAGTAAATCCCTAGTAATTTAGTAGATGTAGAGTCTATAACTTCAAGCGAGAATACCATCTCTTGAGTTTTAGAGTTATTAATTTCACGCGCTTGTAGTAGCAAGTAAGATATCCGATAGATTAGGACCACCAATGGTTGTGGTTGTATCATCAGCATTCATTATTATGTTAGGATTCTGTACATAGTTGTCAAAATCATTAATGTGTATCAGAAAAAGCAAGGTTCCCAATATGGAGCCCTGAAAAACGGGCTGTTTAATCGGGCATCCAATCCACATACTGGAATCTATCCCTAAGACATGGTTCAAAGAGATTTGTAAAACTTGTGAAAAATTTGTAGATCTCAAGTTTATCAAGTAGAATGCCATGTAAGACACAATCAAAACCGTGACTGAGGTCGCAAAAAATTAATACAAGATGTAAAGTCAACAAGAGGAAGAGTCGTAGACTTGCCTGCTCTGAAGCCATACTGAAGACAACTGAAGAGGTTATTAAGTTCAAAGTGAAGTATTACTTTGTTCTTTCCTACCATTCTTTCTTTTTTCCCAGGACAGGAATAATGTTAATAGGTCTATGTTGGTTCTATTTCCATTCTTAAATATAGGTACCACACGGGATAACTTGAAGGCCTTAGGAAAAATATTTTCTCTTATGGCACGGTTAAATAATTTCGCTAGAGGAATGTTAATAATGTTTTTTTATATATTTGACGCTTTGATGCTACACATAAATACAATAACAGTCAAGACTAGAACTGTTTTCCATTTTATCAAAAATCTCACGGATTTCATTAAAAGAAACCTCGTGGAGATCCAGGGGTGAGGCAGCTATAAGGGGCTTTTTAGCTAGCTCCTTTGCATTTACCTTGAAGGGTGGTTGTCATTAACTATACCTATTAGAGTATTGACAAAAAATTATTAAAGTCAGAAGCGCTAATAACACATTCCACCCTTTGCGTATTTGAGTGATTTTTAACGACGTTCCAAAGGGTTTTGACCTTATTGGTACTATTATTTATATGGTTTTCATAAGCCTTAGCTTTTTTGCTGGCAATTAGATACCTATAATTAATTTTAGATTCTTTAGAAAGTCAGGGGGTAAAGAATTCGGATATTATTTATCAAAATCGAAGAAAAAGGTGAGGATATCCATAGCATTGTGAAGTTTATTAGAGAACCAACTTGGTTTGAAGTTTTGATCTCTACCTGGTTGCCTCATCCATAGCAACGAGATCAATAAACTGCCAGTTGATAATCTCAGGTAAATGATACAAATGAGACAAACCAGATTGGTTTATTTCAGTCATTTTGTAAGATTCGTTATAAAAAGAAATGATTTAACCTGAGTGGTCCGAGAGATTTACATCAACAACCTTTGCGTCGAACAGGCAGTGGAGTTGATTGTTGTAATATAATCGAAGGATCTAAGGAGGTCCTCAAAATTATTATTAATGTTTGGAATGTTTTTTTTTAAATGCACGTCAAACATTTTTCTTTTGAAAAATTTATATTTTGCAGTTCACGTAACAATGTTTTCTATTTAAATTCACATGAGGCACATTTAGATTTCATATTTAAGATGTATTTATGGAAAGAATAATTTCTTTGGTACCTACTTTAAGATATATTTTGCAATTCATATCTGATCTCATCAATTTTCGCATAATGGCGCCATGCACAAAATTAATGAATCACACGTTCTGTATATGTATTTCGATTGTAAAACAAATATCGTCAGTACTGGATTGATAATCATCAATCAAAATGCGTATGCCACTGGAAGAGGTAGATATACCGGTTGTATCAAATTGAGATCATAGAAATGAGAATAAACAACACAGATAAGTGAAGATTGAAGTTTATGAAGTGCAAATGGGGTAGCATAATGTAAGAGAAGGGAAGCGCGATGCTTACATAGGAGTCTCCGGCCTGCTCCATCTCCTTTGCGTGTCTATAAGCTTTTTGTCTTTGTGTTCCCATTTTGCAACAATGACCGGTATAGCAGATTCGTTGTTTATATCTCAAATTAATTGCCTCCTATAGGTTTCCTCTTGTTTTCTTCGTTCTTGCTAATAAACAATTTTCTTTTGTTTTTCATGTTCTTATCATTGATTCTGTTTCGCTTTTTACATTGATCGTTAGCTTTTTGATGATGTAGTTTATTTTGTTATTTTTTCTTTATCAAATGATCGAAATATCCTCTACAAGTTCTTCTCACGTTAACCTTGCAATTGGCTTGAATGCAAGAAATGGCAATAAGAGCAGTAGATTGCTATAGCAGCTCGAAAAATAGATTGAGGAAGAAAGTAAAAAAAATTGCAAAAGTATAAACAGTCAATTGGTTTGGAAAAAGATGAAGGCAAGACAGAATTGGTGATAATCGGTGGTACAAAAGAAGCAATTAACAGAAAAAAATTAAATAAAACAAGATACAATTACACCGTACAACAGCATTTCTGCTACTTTCAATTTTATTCATAATCAATCAGTTTTATTGCAACAGCTCTAGTTTTTGAAATATCGAGGATAATTTAAAGATATAAAAACTTTCTTTTATAAGATTGGCGAGCATAAGCAGTCTTTTGAGAACTCCTTTGAAGATTCCAACAAGTCAGCCATCATATGAGCATCCCAACGGCCTTGACGACGTTCTTCCATAGTCCGAATGTCCTGATGGAACCTTTCTCCCTGTTCCTCGCTTAAAGCACCTAAATTTTCAGGAAAATGGCCTAGACTACTATGGAGGAAGTAAACCTTGATGCTCACATTGCTGTTTGTAGTTGGTTAACATGTCTTCAACCAGCTGGGAATAGTTTTCTGCCTTATTATTTCCGAGAAAGTTATTGATTACCGAAGCAAAGGAATTCCAAGCGTTTTTCTCAACATTGTTCATAGAAATTGGAAAATTCGAATCTTTTAGAAGTTTCCTGATCTGTGGACCTTCAAAGATACCAGCTTTCAGCTTCTCAGAACTTAAACTTGGAAATTTCCTTGAAATACATTTGAAACATTTCCCATTTTTATTCAAAGCCTTGACATATTGTTTCATTAATCCTAGTTTGAAATGGAGGAAGGCAATATAATGCGATCTCTTGCTACTAAAGAACGTTAACAACATTATGCTTAAGAGGAATCAAAGCTTCTCTTACAGGCCAGTCTTTCCTAGTCCAATGTTCATTCTTAGCCCTACTATCCCATAAGCAGATGAAACAGGGATATTTTGTGTATCCGCTTCGTTGACCCAAAAGTAACTTGACCATTTTCAAGTCAACACAGATCAACTATTTATGTTCTTCGTACTTCATTTTGTTCAGGATCGAGGATATTGAAAAAAATTATAATTTTGTTCTTAGACTCGTAAATTTTGTTCAACTTTACTTTGTTCGTGCTTTTTTATCAAGTGCTTCATTCTTATTACTTTCTATTACTGGGTCACCTTTTTTCTTATGAGTTTTTCTTGCATATCTGAGGATAGCTCCAGAACTCTTTGAAATTCGTGGATGTTAGACACAATCAATGGATCTAATGGAGAAAATAAAAAGCGAACGAGAGAATATAGAAGAGAGAGTCATGGAAATGTTTTCGTAAAAGTTAAAATGATTTATTGTAGATTAACAACTTTATGCACAAAGCCAGGAGAAAAAAAAGTTGGTGATGGTAAAGTTTTCAAATTTAATAATAATTTCTTCCTGTTTTAGATACTGCTACATTCATATCCAATATCAGTTCATTCCCATAGTATCAGTTATTTGTACAATTGTTACTATGGCAATAAATCAAAGGACAAAGTTAATTGAAAGTGAATAAACCGGGCCTTAGTTTATTAATCACTGTTTAAATAAGAGGTCGTTGTTTTTGGATATTAAAATGATAGTGATATTTGAATGAAGTGCAGCGGCCACTATATTGGAGAATCGAAAAGCTCAAGGATCCGTCTTTTCTCTTTTCATTTTGTTGTTTCTTCGTAAGCGATTGCTTTTTATTTTTCTTCGCATTAAAATAGTTGAATGATCAAAATAAACAGAACTAGTAAAGGAAGTTTCGATTAATTGGTTTTAAAGTCACTTCGAATAAAAGAATATTAAAAAAGCGATTTTTTTCGAAATTTTTTATCATTTTTTCTTTTTTTTTTTTAATCAAAATTGTCTTTTAATGTTTGGATTATTTTCATCACCATCACCATCACTGATTTTCTCTTCTTTTGCTTGTTAATTGATCCTTTTGTTTCTTTTTCTTCTCTATTTCAATTTCTTTATCAATTGGCTTTGAGCTTCAATATTAATTTAAATGAAATATTAAATTTTAAAAGTTTCACTCAAATCAAAGCCTATAAAACCTACAAATGTACAACAATGTAAATACATCATCTAGGAGCTTTCCGCAATTCTCGAACAAAATACATACTATGTTGTGATGTAGGCACATTTCACGTACAATAATTCTTGAACACTCCGTATCAGTTCTAGAATATTCCGGATAGAAGGATACGTTTCTATAAAAGCAACTTCAGTTCTTTTTGTTTTCTTTACTTTCTTAATAACGAAACATAACGATTATATTGTCACGTCATCTAGAGATTTCATGCAATTCTCGAACACTTGCAATTAGCGCTCAACTCGAATGATTCTCTTGATCGATTTAGAATATTTCCGACAAAGGAACTTGTCCATAAAAAGTAGGGATCCACAAGTTTAAAATAGTTTTAATAACATACTAACATAAATTTTAAACTAGTACATTGCCTACAAATAGTGAATTGAATTCGTAACAATATTAAGACGAGCCTGACTACGACCAGAGGCTTACGTACACTTACGCAAAAGATAATTTAAGTCCAAAGACTTACATATACTTATGCAAAAGATCATTTAAGTGCTTTTAGAGTATTTACAAAATGGAATAATAAAATAAACAAACACAGTTTAATTAATTGCAAATTTAATAGAGTATCTCCGTCTTCTATTAGTACATGAGGTAACAAGATGAGAATACTTTGAGAATGTTCTGGGCAGTCAATCGAAAACGCTATTAGATAATAAAATGAAGTTTTTTGCTCAATAGTGATACGAAGACGAAGAGAAGAACATGATCTTGTTGAGAACCGCCGGTTTTTACTATACACACTAGTTTAATAATCCAAACGTTATTACATGCGTATCGAAAGTATTTTTTTTGATTATTTGGCTAATATAAGTTAATTATTTCAGAAATTGTAAAAGTTGTAAATTACGTACCTGTAATAATCTTCTTTACAATATATGTTGCCGTCCCTCGCGAAACACGTCAATTCAGAGTCCAAGGGTAATTTACACTCACAGCATTTAAGGCAGTGTGCATGCCATTGCCTGTCCACCGCTAAAAGATAGTATCTATCGTGGATGCGACCCCCACAACCGGCACAAGTGGCAGCCTCAAGTCCAGAATTCCCAATGGCAGCACACGGGGAAGGCCCTCCACGTTCCAAACTCTCGCGCTCCTTCAACATGATGCCATAGGAACCACCGCCGTGCTTTACTGTCCGTTTTCAGTGCGTACCCCGCCTTATATGCGTCCCCGTTTTTATCTGGGTATTATAGTCCCTTAATTGAAACGTTTTAATTAGACGTGAGGTAACCTGCAAGCAAAAAAAAGAAACGCACGCGGTTAATTGCGGTTTTTAGAATTATTTCGATAAGACGCGGAATCAATTAAAGCAATTAAAAACCGAGTGTGGATTTACTAATGGCAGGTTGGATTAATGGCGCGGCGTGAGGTGGCGCGTTAATTATATTGGAAAATTAAGATTTAATTGAGAAATTATAGTTCGGGGCGCAATGTGGTAGATGGCGCCGCGCAATTACGAATTTGTGGCTTTGATTTATTAATTATGGTAAATCAGTAACGTCCAGACTGATAACGGAATATACACCGTGCCGGCATGATGTCGGTCGATGCCGGAAACTCCGGTGCTAAGTGATTTTAATTAAATTTTCCTATCTTATAATTTAGTGCTTCCTCTGTAATTAACTTTCGTGAACGTTTTACTGATTTCAATTTAGTTTCCTCTAATTTACGCAGATGAATAACAAAATTAAATCGTCTTCTTTATGTGAACGTTATTAATGTAAAAGTGTGTGAGAGAGAGAGAGAGAAAGAGAGGATTGTGTTATTACGGTGCAACAAATTTAATAATTTAATATTTAATCATTTTTTATAGTCGTTCTATTATAAGTGCATATGGTTGATACAGTGGCGTAGCTAGGATTCTTAGTGCCCCGTTGTAAAATGTAAATCATTCGCTACGGCCCTCATTTCACTCCCAAAGGTTGGGTCAAAAAAACTGAATTGAGCTGAACACCCAAATTTGGATTATTCTTTAATGACCTTGATATATCTTTGAATTTTTTTATTATTTAATTCTGGTCACTACTATCAAATAATTTATTTCATAAAGAAGTTTACAAAATTTATTTTTGCGTTTCTAAAAAGCACAGGGTGATTGACAATTGTTCCGCGAATGAACAAAAACCTGTACCAGAATGGAAGTCACAAAAAAACTATGAATTAGTTCATAAGTAATTAAAAATTTATCCAAAAAGTATGTTACGTTTCTTCTTCGGTCAATAATTTATCTTCAAAGTTTCAAATTTTGCATTTTGCACTTTGATTGCAATAAAGAAATAGCAGCGCCATCTTTTGTACCGTCTAGAAACTATTTACACGCGTGATGTTGTATATTTATTATCTTTGTTATTATCAAAGGCGTTTCCTAATTTGTGAATTGAAAAGTAAATCACAAGGCAGATCGACCAGATAAATAACAATAACGAAATTAATTCTCGTTAATCTTCATTTTATTATTTTTTTTCTGCTTTACTCATCGATTGATTTCGAAAGCCCTTTGAGGCCCTCGTGCATCGCATCGACCAGCCCTCCGCCCCTGATTAAAACAAGAAAAAAAAAGCTGAAACTCGTTTCATCTACACCAACTATCTCACAAGAAACTACGTATTTAATGAGATTATCCACTACCGAGTAGGAATTCATTTCATTAATAAAAAAAAAAAACTCCACTGCGACATAAAATTTTACAGGTTAGTTAATTCCCGTTTCCTTTTTTCCTTTTTAAATTCAATTATCGCAAGAATTTAAATAGATACGTTATTAAAAATGAGTTAACTAGTTTTCTCCTTAATTAGATATTCAGAGGTTATTTACGGACGTGGTGATAAATTCCGATCGAGTGCAAACACAAGACCATAAACAATAACAATTTGTAATTAACAAATTGCGCCGCGGAATCGTATAAACAAAGCGTCAATTAAAGGAAGAGAAGGACGAGACGCGCCGAATAAACATAAAGTAAATATAAGAGTAGGATTCAATTAGTGCGAGGGAGACGCGTCGAGACGGCGATGCGGGACGGAGAGAGACGGAGCGACTTGCCAATTGCATGTTAGCGACTGCCTAATAAATCGGTTCATTTTGTTTGTTGTTAATTGATATAATTAGCTTAGGGAGACTTCAATGCGCGACTCACAACACCAATTATACTAGTAAGGTAATGTAGGTGCGTTTTTATCTAATTTTATGGTTGTACCGGGCTTTTTTTCTGTCGCTTTGCGACTTGCACTATCTTAATGCATTTTAAGTTGATCTCCACGAAAATACATGCATATCGCATTTAAATAAATCACTTTCTTCTTTCAGCGTATAAAAATATTCGTATTACGCTAACGACTTGGCTACTTAAAACCAAAATAGAGTTCATTATTGTACAAGTAATATAAAAACATAAAAGTATTAGAAATGTCAAAATTGCACGTTTAGGATGGGTTTATCAATCACAAGTGAAATTTAAGCTTGTTCCTATAGTAACGACTACAGGGAGATCGAAATTGACTGTCCTGATCCTACATTGCTTTCCACGAGCTTGATATCGATATTTACGTCCAATTATTAAAATGAAGTTAGCAGCAAAACGAGATCTAGGGAAGTTACTAGATATCCTAAGAATTTGTTGACAATTCATTGCCGTTCATTCACGAAAAACGGTTTACTTCATTGTTATAGCAATCTAATTAAACAATAATTATGTTCTTTATTAATGAGGTAAGGTTTGGATGTGATCGATATAATTATTCATATCAAGCTCAAGTGTAGGATCAGGACAATCAATTTCGATCTCCCTATATGAGGACAATTGTTGCCATGACAATTAACTGACGTTAGAGTTAACCTAAAATTAAGTTGTGATTAATAAACCTACTCTTAAAATCATAAACAATGTATATAGTACAAGTGTTTGTCACTTTCGATTAGTAGGAGGTGCAATTGTATCAGGGCGCAGCTGCTTAAGGGGCCCCAAAGTCGTCGCATTTAATTTATCACTAATACCAATTTTTAAAACTGTTTTAGAAGCTGTAAGGCAACAGCCAAAAAACATTACATAAAAGGAACTCAAAGAATATTCCAAAAATGAAAACCAAAAAGAATGATCAATTTCACAAAGGAATCTTGCCACCAAATAGAGGAAAGAAATTATGACAACTTCAGTCGATAAAATTAACGAAAGTTGACCATTTTTTTTCCTTCCATTGCAAAGGCAACAGTATAATAAAAAATATAGATTTTGTCGATTTGAGGAAAAGTAAACAGGAGACAAGACTTTTTTGAAATTATTTTTCGAGTTGTAGCACGAAAAATAACTTTGTTGGGTTAATGTACTTTTGAATTGTTAAAAAGAAACAAAAGACAATCCAATTCATAAAGAATTTCGTCATGAAAAGGTCGAAATTAATTTTTTTTGATATGTAATACCTACGGATACAATTGCATCAGTGCCCATCGGCTTTAGGGGTGTTAAAAGCATCTCATTTAACTTCTTATCGCCAGAGAGCGGATGATCTTAAGGTCATCCAAACCATTACTATTGAATCAAAATTATTTTTACGGAATCTTGTACATTTACTTTATATTAACTTGTTCATATTCATTCCAACATCTTGTAAATGAGTTATGCCTACTTCTTGTATCAAAGACCTAAGACTGGCCGTTCTCTGCTTATTATTAATAGAATTTTTTTTAAGTTTCTGGAAAAAGAAATGTATAAAAAGTGAACAATGTTTTACTTATAAATTGCACACTTTTTTGAAAATTATTCGGATACAATATTTTCGAGCGTAATTTCTTAAATTTTTTGGCTAATTGCCCAGAAAATATATAGCGAAGAAGGCGTGGCTTAGCGAATATGTAAGTTAACATTTTCTGTCTCAACTTCGCCCTTTTTCACGCATCAATGAAACAATCGGTATGTGTAGTATATCTGCTATTTATTATTCGACTAAAAGCAGAAGAGCTTATTTAAAATTAAAATTTGGAAATAGTAATACTTATAGAGTAATTAAAAATTGGACTTTTTATAATTGTAAAACAGAAAATGAAGAAAATGATTGACAATTTAAGAATTAAACGAAACGAAAGTACCAACAGAATTAAGAAAAAATAAAACTAAAACAGAGATGTATAAATAATTGCAATAGTAGAATAATGAAGTTAAAATATAAATTAGTGTCACGACCTAGAACATTGATTAATAAAATTATGTCATAAATTATTTTAAACGAATACTAAAATTGTCACTATTGCTCTACGTTTCACTGTCGTTTGAAAGCTAAATATTTTTTTCCACTCCTGATGAAGCTATCAAACTATAAAAAATAAATATTTTTCCCGCTCCTGACGAAGCTATCAAACGATAATGAAACTTAGAGCGACAGTACCAATTTTATGTCCATTTAAAATAATTTATTACACAATTTCATCGGCCAAGAATCTACTTTAATTAATAAAATTATGTTTGTTTAAAAAAAATTATTGCATGTCGGTTTTGATTGCAGTGAAATCCTCGAACATCCTCTGTACAACTGCTTTGACCCTATTTGGGGCCTCATCAGCACTTTGTCACTATCTCAATAAATTTTTATATTAAACATGTGCATCTAACTAATTTACAAATGTAATCAGTTTTTGCAAACACGTATTCTAAAGTAACGTTCACGCTCGACAGTAAGTCTTTAAAGTTGTCTTCAATTAAAAATGATATAAATGAGGACATTATGTTATACTCGATATATGTATGTTTCATTTTAATAATACCTGAAGCATTTAATAAAAATAAAAAAAGAAAACAGAGAATTTGGAGCAGACAGTGGTTGTAAAGACGGAGAAATAACGAAGGTGTCTCAGACTGCTCAATAGAGAATTAAAAGTAGAGGAACCTCAGTTATTCAAAAATTATTTACACGGTTTTGATTGCATTGGATTTCTCGAGCATCATCTGTACAGCTGTTTAGGGCTTCATCAGCAGAAGCGTAGCTCGAGAATTCCACTGCAAACCAAACCGACCTGTCCTAGTTATTTGCATTTGCGATGTAATATTAGGTCAAAAAATCTTTTCATCAAATAAAATTATGGATAATAATATGTTTTAGCTTGATTTAAACTTTTTAGATTGATTTCTGATTCCTGTTAAATCTGTTAGTTATTTGAAAGCTCTCGAAAATTGATTAGCAAGCAATCCCGCGGCTTTTGAAATTGATCGTTATCATATTAAGCAGTTTGAACAAACCCTTAGGTATTCAATTACAAGATTTTTTTTTTACTGTTGTCAAATGTATCTCGACGTTTCAGTTTTGACAAATGGTCAGTCAATAGATTAATTGTATCACTTAAATTAAGACTCTGATTTTATTTTTCATAGCCTCCCCTTATCTACAAACGTTTGGATCGCACAGTATAACAAATTACAAAGTAAATTTTTCGTAATTGAATTCTGCAATAAAAATAACCAAAATATATCAAATAAATTAGATTGTGAAAGCTTCTTGAGAGGTAGTTGTTTAAATCAAATAAAAAGAAAACACATTTAAATATACGAGTATCTATATGTTTAATAACTACTATATGTTTAATAACTACTAAGGTCTTACTTTTTTCTCGAAGAAATTATCAGATTCTATAGATAGAAGACATAGTGGTCATAAGTGGGAAAGATCAAACTAGAAAGAATTTAAGTAAGCAATAAATAACAATAGAGCATTTCTAGAACATCAACAAAGTAGTATCACATTCTTTTTTAAACAGTACAAGTATAAGAAGTCCACAATAATTTTTCTTACGCCTATAAAAAATAAAAATAAAATCGTATTATAAAGTGCTATCAATTTTCTTTTATTTTTGTACGTGACATTACTTTCACTTATTGTTTTACAAATCCAACTATTTTAATGTAATGTTATTTAAGTTGCATGGGAAATTCAAATTTTGTTTACAAATACAAATTACAGTTGAACTGGCTTCCTGTTGGAACTGCGTCACGACTGCTTCTACTGCCGACGTTTCGTTCTCTATTGCAGAAGATCTTCGCAACACCGCCAGCAGCAGCAGCAGCCCTGAGGAAGTTTTTCTGGAATGGAGAACGAAACGTCGGCAGTAGAAGCAGTTGTGACGCGATTTCAACCGGAAGCTAATTCAATTTTGGACAACGGTCGCGGAAGCCTCCAAGTTAAATCAATTACACTTGTTCTAGAAGTTATCGTTTAATTCCTATAATATTCTGAGTAGGTATAAATATAAAAAGAGTATAACTGGATTTAATTTGAAAGATTTAAACATTGCTAAAGAAATGTCCGTTTTACGTATTAGTTCAATAATATAAACCTAATAGAAAGAAGAAATAACAGTTGTCAGAGCGAATAGTAAAGAATGGATTTAATATTATTTCCATTGTTTAAATATTTTAAATATTATTTATTATTTAAATATTATAGTTCACTGCGAAATGTCAAGAACAAAAATTTTTTTTAATTAAAAATAGGTAATACATAAAGTGATGTTATCTTTGCCTTTCATTCGTTGAAATAGTTACGTCAATAACCTTGCAAAGCTTATTATTTATATTTTTAATTAAAGTAGTTTCTTGTTTATTAAAATTCATTTAATAAATTCGCAATAATCGTTTTTCGTTGGAGACATCGACAAGGCAAGACGCAGTTATTTATCCTGAGGAAGTTGTCAATAATTCAGAAACGCCCATATTTCAGACATTTTTAAGAGCTGCCTGAAGAAAAAGTATTATTTCAAATTTATTTGATTTTTCTTTTAATAAAAATTATGTGTTAAAATACTTTTCTATGAATATCCTTGCAGTAACATATTTATTATTTATTAATCAGTTTTTGTTCATTTTTAAGGTCAATGTCTTCGACATTATCATTAATATGATATGAAATAATAAATTGTTTTTGAATTTTTTCTAGATAGATGGTTTAGGTTTTCTGTATTTATTGGAGCGTGTAAGAAATTGAATGTCTCTATTACCTCTGCAATCCAAACTTTCTTTTCATAGGCATTTATGAAACTATAAAGTAAATAGTTAATCATTTGCGGTACTTTTCGTTTATTTAGTAAACTTTTACTTACTACACACAGACTCCGGCTTAATTATCATTATTATTTAATTAAATTAAATATTTAAATAGAAAAGAATGCGTTCCATTGAAGGCAGGACCGGCGAAGAAGTATTCTACTCACACTCTCTCTTCATACTTTTTATTCGACGTCTCTATACATTGTTTGTAAATAAAATTATATAATAAATTTCTTATAAAAAATTAAGCCATAAAATCCTAATAAATTGTTGGCATTGTTTTTCTTTTGTACCTCTAAATTTTTGGTAATTTTTCACATTTTTACATTTATTTGTACATAAGATTTTGCAGCCACCAAATGGCGTATAATAATTGTAGAAATTGTGCCCCTTTTTTAATTACGTTGTGCCCCTTTTTCAAACTGCGTTGTACCAGTGTTTATTCATGGAAACTCTAAGTTTTTAATTTTTCTTATATTTTACTGTTATTAAAAAAAAATAATAATTAGCAAAACACCTTTATTTTATATTTCAAGAACGCCCAGTTTTACCCAATGGTGAAACTGACCCGAATTCATTAATTTCTTTACATTTAATTATAGAACCTGTAGAAAAAAATAAGATTAAAAAAATTTGACTATTTTTTTTTAATTGAATTCTATTTTTTTTTTCTTTAGGTCTTTGAATTACTTTGATGATCATCTACTCTCTTTCTTGTTTACTTCACTTTATGGCTTATATTAATGATGGTGTCTTGTGTTATTTAATTTTCTTTGTTAATCCATTTTTTTTTTAATTTTTCTTTCTATCCATTCTTTTCCATGAATTAATTTTGAATTTTTCGTATGAATTATGTTTCAATTTTAATATTCTTTTTAAATAAAAGCACTAAATTTATAAAGATATTATCTAGAATGGCCTCCAAATTAGAATTGATAATTTTATATAAAATGAAATTAAATTTAAATTAATAGGCAGTTTTTAAACTCTCTTAAATTGTTTGAAGCAATTCAAAACACAAAACGAATTCAGACCAATCACAACTAAATTTCTTTTATGCGTTGATACAGCTTTTGATAAAGGAATAGTTGCATAAGCGAAACGGCGAGACAGAATAAATTACTTCACTTCACGATTAAAAAAATTGCTAATTGACGGAAATAGCAGCAGTAAGAAACAGCAGCAATAATTTATATCTGTAAAATAGTTTACGTTTCCTACGTTTTTATTGGATGATTTCCTGTTGCAGCCTCCCAATGAAAATCGAGAATAAATTTCAATTAATAATAATTTTCTATTTAGCAATTGAATTCAGTTGATTTAATAAAGATAATGTTGACAATCGCTAATTTCATTGAACTCTTAATTACAATTTGGATAAGGTAAACAAAGTATAAAAAAACACTTCAAATTAATTACGCAATTTAAATTTAAAAAAAAATCATACGAGGTCGGTCCACGTTAGCTTTTCTCAAAAAAGGGGGGAATAAACGTCGCAATCGATAATCACCGAGTGAATAAACACACGAATTATTTAACAGCCAAGACCTAAAGAGAGGAAGGCGTTCATTTTTCTGCAATTAAAGCGAACGTAACATTTTATAATTACCGTAATAAGCGCAATCCATAATCTGTCAAAAGATAATCTAATCCACGGCTCAGTGAATCGCACTTCACTATGATTTTATTTAGTTTAGTAACATGCCGGTAGAGCAAGTGCTACACTTCCCGACGGCACATCTGAACTCAACTTCTGACAGTACCAGGGATGCTGGACTGGCCCCACCTTCGCGGGGTGGATCGGGATGCGGCGGCCACGCCCCGCGTGGGCACTGCGTTCCCGCCCAATCAACCGAGACTATGGGTGATAGTGAGCGTTTCTTATTGGTCGCGTTTGTTATGTGTTTATGGCGCTTCAATACTTTTCCGATTGTATTATATGATGTTTCCACTAATATCAATTCAGAATGACTGGATGGTTAGTAATGGGGTACATACTCCGTAGGTAAATCATTTCCGAATTGGCAGATAGACAAGGTAGGATGGGTGTTTGAATGTAGGCTATTGGGTTTGCTTGCATTAGTAGGTTCTCCTTGAATGCCTTCATCAGTGGCGGTTCGTACTTTATTTTATAGGGAGGCATATATTTAAAAATGTTTCTTGTATAAGTAATAAGCGATTCAAAAAAAAAGTTTCTCGAAGTGTGTCACAAAAACAGTTACAGAATATAAAGTTTGAAAGTTGGAATTATACCAAATTTAATGCGTTACGTGTTAAATAAATCCATGTATTTTTAACATACAACATTTTTGGTGATCGGTGTCTGGCATAACTTTGAAATATGAGAGAACTAACAAATGTAGTTTTGAAATGTCACCAATTGTGGTATCTCAGACAAGCACGTTGTATCTATCTATCTTTATTTATCATTTACTAAATTGGGAATGCAAATTGACTTATACTTTTTCCATGCTTGGTTGCTCTTGTTTGTAGATGTTGTAAATCGTCCATACCTTCTTAAATCCAAGGCGAAGATTCTAAACTGATCATAAGCACTTTTATTCTCTGGACATGTGAGCTTGTACCTAGATGTAAATATTTGTGAGAAATTGCGAAATAAGTATTGAAACTTAACAAGCTGATTTCTTACAGTTTGGTCTAATTATTTATTATTAAAGGAAATAAAACAGTGGTGTTCGAATAAATATATGAAAGCTCGATTAATTTGGGGGCACATGCTTCTATGCCCCCTTGAATCAGCCGCCACTGGCTATCATATTATTATCATCAACATATACACATTTTAAAAAAATCCTAAAAGTCCTCTGTGTCCCTCTCTCTCTGCATATATCTTTACATATACATACCCCTATTTCATGTTTTAAATTATTTTATTAATAAATTATGATATCGAGTTGTCAACAACAATAAAGCCACAAGTTTATACAGATTGCGACCAGTTCCTGTAGTCATGTTCTTTGACAGCTTTAAAAGACGATTTAAATATCGATGGCTGTTTCAGGAAAATAAACTAAACACATTCTCTTTATTTTCGTGTTAGTTGGCGCCAAAATTTGAAAGCAATCTTCGGAAATCGAAATTCGATTGACAGGGATGAAGCTAAATTAAGAAACAAGGTGTGGTTTCTTATTGTAACATTGATTGTCGTTAATTTTTATTACGTAAAATCAGAAAGAAGTGAGTAGGAAGAGGCCAGAGAGGGTTTAAGAAAAACTAGGAAAAACTTGTTTTGAATTGTGCAGTTGAAGAACGACGACAGGGGATCAGAAACGAAGAGGAGAATTCTTAAAAAAAAAGGATGAGTTTTGATAAAAATATAAAAAAGAATAGGATAAGTAGGTACTACGAATAATGGTGATGATAGCAATAATACTTACCAAGAATATTTAAAACAGAAAAATAACATAAATTAGAGGAAATTTTACAAAGGGAAAAAGAAAGTCAAGTTATTACTCTTCAAAGTAGAAAAACAAACTGAAGAATTTTGCTAGAGTGGATTAAATCCACATAGAATAGCACCAGTGCGTAAGTTCTTACAGAAATACACGAAAATAGTTTAAAAATAGAAATAAGAAGCAAAACATGAGGAACAACTCGCAGAAGAACCAGACACAAAGAAGAAAACAAAACAATTTAGGGAAGGAATTGGTGCCATGAAACAGATGTGTCACAAATAAACCTAAGTAAGAAAGATAACTAAAGTTGGAAAGAAATAAATTAACAAGAAAAAATAACATAGAAGAAGATTGAGAAAGCAAAAGAAAAAACGGAAAATACCTTGTAGAAATTGCTCAAAGAAAAAGAATCATATGAGTTTATTATTACCACAGGTAAGGAGGGAATCAAAATTGGGAATGACAAAAAGGGGGAGGGGGGAATACTAGCGGAAAGTTCCGCCGGAGACACCAGTCAAAGAGCTCAGCAAAGGAAACCACTCGATATAACGACTATGTAGAAGGAATTACCGCCATGAAATGGGGTCATCATTAACTCAAGAGATTAAAGTAGGAAAGAAGGAGCAAGCAAAATAAAATCAACAAGAAAGGTACAATTAGATAAACAAAATTACAAAGCAAAGCACCATAGATTTCTTGAAATAAAAAGGGAAGCAAGAATTATTTTATAAGAGCACGATTTAGATGGGGAAACGAAGCAATTTAAAATAGCTGAAGCAAGGTAAGTAGGAGTCCTTATTTTACTTTGCAATCCAGCTTTAGCTTTCATTTATAAGTACTCAGATGAATGTATACACATTTAGAACTCCAAACTTTTATGTTCAAACTCGTTTTAAATTCCTGGCTGATTTACTTTATATTTAATTTGACGACGAATATGTATTCTCTCAGTTTATATACTTGAAGGGAATATAGATATCTCATGTGTCAGCGTTTTTACATATCTTGAAGCCTCTAGATTTTCCCACGAAATTAATTTTCTGACGAGTGATAGTACTCTCATGAAAGTACTATCACTAAAGTGAGTATGACAGTTCCGATAAGAGTTAAGTGTCTGCACGGAAACGACTGTCAAGTTACTATTTACAGGATGATAGTTTCTATGTTAGTTGCTTTGGTAGCAACTATCACAGAAACTATCGTCCTGAAAAGCAGCTTTTACACTATAAGCCAACGTCTCGTCCTTTACTACAGAAGAACTTCCTCGAGGCCATTCTTCTTGCTAATCTAATTTCCATGCGGCCAAAATGTGTTTGGAAATTATTTTTTCGTTGTTGCTGCTGCTGTCTTAAAACTGACTGTGGTGAGTTGGGTTGGCTTTATTCTAACCGCCCTGAAGAAGTTCTTGTATGACGAAAGGACGAAACGTTGGCAGAAGAATAGTAGTCACGCAGTTTCACCGGAAACTATGCAGAAGTTGTTCCTAGGTTATTAACTCTTATTAATTAATACGATTTATTTAACAAAAAAAAATTCAGGTACCTAAAATTACTTCATTTAATTGAAGAAAGCGTACTAAAGATCATTCTTTTCAAACGTTTTAAAATGACTGAGCGTTAGGGGCCGTCTCAGTCCTCGGAGGGAAAAAGATAAGCGATTTTTTTAATGGCCACAGTATTTCTACGGCCGACCAAAAAGTGCTCGCGCGATTTCTACCTCCACCCCCGAAGTGAAATTTAAAATAAATCATTTTTGGCCACGCTGTTTTATTAATTAGGGTGATTTAATTAATAAAAATATTATTTCCCATCTCTAAAAATCACTTTAATTTACTTTAAAAAATTAATACTATATTATCCGAAAAATTATTTCTTGAAAAATTAAAAAATAAATGCATTTCGGGACTCCTTAAGCCCCTCCGAGGAAAATAAACGTAATTTTGTATTGCCATGGCATTCCCGTGGACGTCCGTAAAACGCCTGTAAAATTTCGAGCTCCAAACTCATTGGGAAACCTCTAAAACCATCGCCAGAAAAATTTACTACGAAAGGGGATTCCGTGCTGACGTCACGAGCCGATTTACTATATTTCCAGGAAAATCCAAGATGGCCGCAAGGTCGTTGGCGTTATGAATGGTCATTCTATTGTTTATGCGGAGCACTTGCGTCCTCCGGAAGAAAGTCCAAAAACTCGTAAGAAAAGCAGCAAACATATTGTAAACTTGAAGAATAAAATCGTTTCTGTTAGTTTAATTAGAATCTAAATAAATATGTGCGTTATATTTTCGGTAAAATGAGGTTAATCACTTTTGGGAAGTTTCACGCTCAGCAGTTGGCAGCTCTGCGTCACTGTAATGGCGTCAGTTATGTTGTCTATGAATGGCGTCTTTAACCTTGTTGTCGCACGAAGCAAATAAATTTAATTTATTTTCAGTAAAAACTAGTTAATCATAATCCCGGAAGACCGAACAATATGGTAAATATCAAATGCTATGCGAAAATCGGTTTTCCGCCGAAGATTACACAACATAACCTCAAACTTTTTTATTCGCCCGAAGGAGAGTTTGGAGTTTATTAATTGCTGGACGAAGCAAATGAATGTTATTTATTTTCAGCAAAAATTGGATAGTGATCCTGAAAGACCGAACAATGTGGTGAATATCGAATACTACGCCGCAGGCTACATAACATAACCTCAAACGTTTTGAAGTCTCAAGAGGTGTTTAGTTTGCTTTTTGTGGCAAAGGTTTTTAAACAATGAAGTTTTAGTTGTTAAAATGGTCCACGAACGTGTTTCCTTATTTTTAAGTTTTCTTGCAGGAGCGACATTCACTAATTGTAGAAATAACGAAGGTTTTTGCTAAAATGTTCCTAGACTCAACAAGGGAAAAGGATTTAGAAATTTGCGGGAATTTGAGCTTGAGAGGCGAGCATTTAAAGTGTAATTTAGTTTTTTCAAGAGCTGCTGCTGTAAATTATACTTCATACTATGTTAATGCAAGGTAAAACATCTTCATTATCTTGGTTTAAGTAACATTTTAACTATTTTTAATTTTTTTAATCTTGGCCTATTTACGCCCTGAAAGAAGAGAACAGAATACTGAAATAGTTTTAAACAATTTTCAGATTCTTTTCAAATTTATTTGTTTGTTAAAGCAGATTTTACTTAAACACATATTTGTAATTAACTACAGAAATACTTAATTAGTTAAGTTGCATATCCTTGCAGTACCCCACATGTGTATAATAGTAAGATCTAATATACAGAAATAATTTCGACCAATTCACATTTCTCATTTCAACTTATTTAAAACTGAGTTAACACTTCATATGCATTAACTCTCCTCAGATAAAGCAGTTGCAGTCACAAACAGCTTAAGTCGTCAAGCATCCATAGATCAGAAACCTTTTCCATCTTTAAGTTAACACTTCATATGCATTGGGTCTCCTCAAATAAACCAGTTGCAGTCACAAACAGTTTAAGTCGTTGAGGATTCAATGATCAGGAACCTCTTCCATCCTTAAGTTGTCAGTGCTCCAACTTTTTTCAAGCTGTAAGAACCTTAGAAGCTCTTCCATGTTCAAGTCGTCAAGGATCCAATGGCCAGAAAATTCTTCTAAGCTGTAAAAACCTTGGAATTCTCTTCATACAAAATTTCCAGGGGAGTTGGCTTCGGATGGACCAGTTTCTCTGCCAATTAAAGATAACTTCATTCATCCACAAACTTTTCAATTGTTTTTACATTGTATCACCAGTTCTGACTTTTGACCTAGGATCTCCTGCATACCCATATGATCAAGGAATCTGAGGATGCTTTTAGAAGGCAGAAGCTTTTACCTGGAAATCGAAGAAGATATAATCGCTTTAGATTTGTCCTATTAACAGAATCCGAATGAAGGTAAAGAAAGTGTTTTTCTGGAAATCAAAGAATCTTTTTTGGCCCGTTGATTTGCCCTGCCCACAGAGTCAGAAGATACTTTTGGAGGACTGGTGTTTCCTGGAAATTAAGAACCTTTTTTGGGTTCTTTTGATTTATGCGATCCCAGAAAGGGGAACACTTTTAACGCTTCCTTTACTTCGCCCTGTCTAAAGGACTCGAAGATGCTTTTGTAGGGCAGAAATTTATTCCTGGAAATCGAAGAAGCTTTCCTCTATCTATGCCAAGAACTCCACGATTTTATTGAAGTATAAGTAAAGTTGATTTGGTCTTTAAAGTTGTGCCTTTCAAGCTGATTTTTGGGATGGATCGGACTTTTTCTTGGGTTTTTAGTCAGAATCAACTGGTTTAAATAAAACTCTTTGGGAGTCACGTTCCTTTCAACTTTTTGAATGGCAATCCTTGAAAGAAAAATGCCTTCTTTTATTAGACTTTTGTCTGACCTTAAACTTAAACATTCTGACTTTTCCTCTCGTTCGTCTTTTTCTTTAAAATTATAAAAGAGAGTAGAATATAGTCGCCAACCAAAATGTCTCCCTATCAGAACTGTAGAGATTAGTTTCTATACAAATATAGACCTCGAGTTACCTAGTATTTTTCACACACGGTTTAGAAAGACCTTTGATCTTAGGCTGTAGGACATCTTTCGTATTGGATGTGGATAGTCACTAACCATTTTTATGTTTTAATTGTTGTAAAGTCTCTTCTGCTTTAGAATTTCAAAAACAATATGGGTTTTTTAACTCTTCGATTATCACCATGAGCATGTTTGCGCGTGTGTGTTGACCAGAACGGTATAATCAGTATATACGTACAGGCATGCTCGTCAGGATACTCGCAGGTTCGTAAAATACCATCGTTTATTTTTCCTAATATTATAAAAGACATTAGAGGTACAACAGTTGCAACCAAAAGTAATGACGCCCTACAATTTGCTTCACACTGCACAATTGCTCAGCCATAGTTTAGATTGAAACAGAAAGTTGTTAATGCAGTGAGTGGACTATAAAACGTAATTTAGAATTAAATTAAAATGTAACTTTGCGAAGAATAAATTACCGGCGAGTTAAAATGTAAATGTTAAAACGATAATGGCATAATAACCTGGCAGAGGGTAACTCCGGACAAGATATGGCTTAATAGCGGTTATCATTATTAGATCGCGGCGAGCATGTATCATTATTGGGTTAAATGAAACACAATGCCACCTAATCTAATATCTAAGCTTCCGTTTCTTTATCTCGGGCGTAACTGGAAGGCCTGCTTTTGCTTAGAAGGCCCCCATGAATATTCATGCGCACTAATTCTAATTAATTAATTATTTTCGTTACACCGAAGTGATTCCCTTTGAGACTCGAACACATAAAAGCGCTCGTAAACTTCGGAATGTTTGAATTAAAGAAGAAAAAATATATATATCACTGTTTGTTTTATATTTGTAAATAGTGGATTTATAAATATGCGAAAGTGTGTGTGTGTGTGTGTGTATAAAGAGCATTTGTTCTGTTCACTGGATACGACTTCTGTATAAACAAGCGAAATTTTGTTAATCACGAGGTGGTTATAATTTGATTTATGTTGACTTTTAAGACGTGATAAATATCAATTATTTTTTCGTTATTTTTTTAAATTTTAGATGAGGTGAGATAAACAGGTTAATTGAAGAAAGTTTCGAGTCTATTTTTAAAATCTTGTTTATAAGCGACTACTTACGAAAGTGACGTAGCTTTATCAAAACGGTAGCGTTACTTATAAATTGATTTGTTTATGTTATAAATAAAAATAATTGAGGTATTAAATATTAAAATAAATGTCTGACATCAACATTTGTTTGCAACTGCACGGATAACAAAATCCATTTGTGATTGATGTACTCGATGTCAACAGAAAGAGTAATTTGATATTTCTGTTGGAGATGCGGAACTATTTTTTTTTGTGGTATTTTGCAGACACCCGGATCGATATCACTGAAGGACCCGATCAAAGGCATTTGTTTTCACAACGTTTTTACAAATAGCTAATTTTTTTTCATTTCCTCATCGTCCCATCTGTGTAAATATCGCGTAACTTCCTTTCTTTGTGGGTGCACGCACGTAACAATAATGAACAAGAGATTTGATTTGATAATAATAATAATAACAGGTGCGGGTGAAAAGAGGACTTCAAACCCTCCTCTCCTCATCTCGTCTTAAGCAAGTGTAACTAGATAGTTACATTATTGTCAAGAAGAGAGAATAAGGATCGATTTAATTTTTCTTATACAGGGTATCAGGGACTCGAGTGCAATAATTTCGTACAGTGTTAGTGTTAGTTGGGATCCAACTAACTAAACATTAAACAGATTAAGTTGTCTGTATACGTCAGAGGTCATATATTTCCTAATTAACTTTTCGTCTATTAATTTTTAAATTATTTATATTTTGCCTACTCAATACAATTAATTTTATTGCATTGTATTAATTTATTAAATATTAAATTCGTCCGAACATTAAATTTATAAAATCAAGTTTTCTTGCCAGATGAAAATTATGAAAATTAATTAAAATTGTGTAACTGGCAGTATAGAAAGTGTACAGAGTTCTGATGAAGCCCAATAAGGCCGAAATACATGTATAAACTCTTTCCTAACACTTTCTATACTGCCAGTTACACAATTTTAATTAATTTTCATTAAATTTATAGTTTTTCGTTAAACATCTGATTTCTAATTTTATTGTTAAAATAAAATTTGTCTTTAACAGTAACTAATGATTTATTTAAGACATTTAAGTTAAGCCCTAATTATTTAAGACATTTAAGTTAAGCCCTAACAACTATTAAAACTTTTAATATAAAAAAAATGATTATCAGTAACTAATGATTTATTATCATTTTTTTTTGTATTAAAAGTTTTAATAATTGTTAGGGCTCGTAGTTCATTTCCAAAGAAATTTAAAGCTTTTTTCTTTTCTGTGAAATTATTGCACTCGAGTACCTGACACGCTGTATATAGAAATATTTTTAAACCCCCTCGTGAAGAATGTGTTCTTCTTTCTTAATGGCTAAAAGTTCAAGCATCTAGCGAAAGAAAACGTAACGTAAAGTAAGTCATCCTACATATTACGAAGACGTTAAATAAATCTGGGAAACAAGATAATAAATTCACAACCTTTTTTATACGTCTCATGTGGGTGACATTGTTTAGAAAATGGCTATTTGTAAATATTATGGAGCAGGACCGTATTCATATAAATCTTTGCGTTTGAAGATGAAGAAGTGTTATTTATAGGTTGAATGCGAGAAACGTTTCTTTCTCGAACGCAATATTTCGATAGTAATTATCCTTTATCTTGCTGAAATTTTGCTAAATTTACAAGTAATTAATTTGCTTTGCTTGAAAAGAAAAGTGGTTTGCCTTTGCTCTACAACTAGAATTTGGCGAATTTAAAAGGAATTTTAAATCGAAACTTCCTTAAGACCCTTTTTGTGCAATACTTAAGACATATTCAACTGTCGAAAACCCTCCATTTACGGGAATTTGGATTTCCGATTTTTTGTGATAGTTTGAAAATCTTATTTCCATTCTACTTGCTCAGACCTTTGTGGGAAGTACAACTCTTGTTTATTTTAAATTTACGTGAATTTAGAGTTTCGTTCAATTTAAATAAACTTATTCAGAGTTGCTTTCAGTAGTTTAAGAAATAAAGATCTCTATTGCTTGCTCAAAACTTTGCACGAAGTGTAGCTCTGAAGAGAAGAGAGAATTTTTGGAATTCCATTAGGTTTAAGGAAATTCTGTATGTTTTTTGGAAGTACTTTGAGAACTTCAGTCCTCTCTTGCTCAAAACTTGACAACGGTTTGCGCAAAATAAATTTATGGGAATTTGGAACTCTTTAAAATTTATGTGACTTTCATCAAATTACAGAAACTCAAACTAAGATTTTCTTCAACAGTTTAAGAGCCTCAGTGCTCTGTTGCTTGCTGAAAACTTTAGCAGAATTACAACTCTGGTTTACTTCAAATTTACAGGATTTTGGATAAAATTTATGTGATTTGCTGTAAATTCATGGGAATGTGGTATTTCGGTTAATTTACAGAAACTTAGACTATGATTTTCTGCAATAGTTTAAGAGCTTCAAGTTTAAACATGTTAATGTCGATAATACTGATAAAATGAAACCATTTTCTGCATATTAAAATGTAATTAGAAAAAAGCTAGACTGTAGTTCGTGTAGAAGCTCTTAACTATGTAAAGCTGTCGCCTAAATAGCTCAATGGTGATAATCTGAAGGTCCTGGGTTCGATCCTCGCGTAAAGTAATAAGAAATTAAAATAAAAAAAAACCTTGTGAATAACAATTTTGTTGCAAATCAGTTTTGATTGCAATGGATCCCTCGAGCATCCTCTGTACAGCCGTTTTGATACTATTTGGGACCTCGTCAGCAGAAGCGTAGCTCGAGACTTCCACTGCAAACCAAACCGACCTGTCCAAGGTTATTTGCAATTGCGAACTAAGGATCGCTTTTTCAATCACAAGTTAACTTTTATCTTCAGTTTATTCCCGTAGTAATAATTATGAAAACAATTGGTTGTCAATAACAAAAAAAACTATTCCTTGGCAATAACGTTCAATTATTTCTACGATATGCAAAGAATAGAATAATTGTCTTATTCAGCAACCACCACCCTGAAAGTGGCTGGCAAATTGTACAAGTGAGACGTCATTGTTAATTTTTAAAAACAAAATGGAACGAAAAATATAATCGTATTACTTATAGTATAATGTTAATTATAATTTTAAAAAGAATTCTTACAAATCGGTTTAGTAGACCCCTCGAGCATTCTCTGTACAGCTGTTTCGGCCCTATTTGGGACTTCGTCAGCAGTAGCGTAGCTCGAGACTTCCACTGCAAAGCAAATCGACCTGTTCAAGGTTATTCGCAAATGCGATGTAGTAATAATCATCCTGCGATCACTTTTTAACACAACTTTGTACAGGAAATGACAAATTGCAGCTAGTTTGCTGTCAAAGTATATTGAAAGTTTTAAAAAAATTTTGCTGTAAATCGGTTTTGATTGCAGTGGACCCTTCGAGCATCCTCTGTACAGCTGTTTCGGAGGATATCGCGTTTCAAACTATTGATTATTATTGCATCGCATTTGAGAATAACCTTGGACAAGTCGGTTTAGTTTGCAGTGGAAGTCTGAAGCTACGCTTCTGCTGACAAGGACCCAAATAGGGCCGAAACAGCTGTACAGGGTCAACTGCATCAAAACCGATTTGCAACAAAACTTTCAATATACTTTGACAGCACGATTGGCCGTCTTATATGGGAGGACTTATGAAGTAGCAAACTAACTACAATTTGTCATTTCCTGTACAAAGTTGTGTCTAAAAGTGATTGCACGACGTTGCGATTCAAACTGTTATTTATAATGTTTAATACAGTCGTTACTTAAAAGGTTGATGATTATGGCGACGATACGAGGATCTAATTTTTTAATTAAATTTATTAATTATTTTTTTGTGATCGTTTTTTATACTTTACTTTGTTTCTTTGTTTGTTTTGTAGTTGATGATTCCAGGACTTTTGAAACTAAATTATCCACAAACATCTGCATTGAAATAAAGATTATTATGACCGAAACAGCCATACATACATGACACTAGATGACCCAAATAACGTTATTTCTTGTAGCCGTATTCTTCCCTTATTTGTTTTAACTCAAAAACGTGTCCGACCCAAAGTGTCCATCCCTTCAATCAAAGACATACATTTGAGAAGCTCACAATGTAGTTCCAATGCAGTAATGTGATGAAGCTTTGGATGGTTTGACTTTAGAGAAACATATCTCCAACTTTATTGGCACTCAAAGTCCTATTAAAATGATTAGCAAAATGGTACGCTATAGGTCCCAGTGCATTACCCTGCGGATCTCCTGCTTTTTAACCCAAAAAATTGTTCTTCTCAAGTGATTCAAAATACCCTGAGAAGAAGTAAAGTTTTCTAACAAATTGTTAACCTTATTGCTTAAACTACTGTAAATATACTTGGAAAGTTAGCTTCCTTGTTTGAAGACTTTGAGGGATACAGTCAGGGCCCAGCACACTCTCTTGTGGAACTTTTGCCTTCGTTTGTTTTAATCCTCTCTTAATTTCTGAGGATCAAAACGTCTGCTCATAGTGTCGTTTAGGATGAAGCTTCAAACGAATTGAGAATATATTTGAATCTCTTAGTACTTAACGTGTAAATCTTATCACTTTCAATGGTAGCTATCGTTGTTTCAAGATTAAAGAATATCATGCGAGGAGGATTTAATTTCGATAGATCATAACTTAATACGCTCCTGTATTTAATACGTAATGTAGAGAAAATGTTGAGAGCAGCAGCCGTTATCTGGTTGACGAAGACGACAACATGTGGAGTGACCTACGACCCGCAGGTGCCCTTATCAGATGACGGGACACTCGTAATGGCATTCCGTCAGCTAGACCATGCTTTATATCCAAATGTGAGCCAGCCAGAAATACTTCTGGGCGTATGTTGTTATAAATATATGCGCTCCCGCGTCATAATTCCACTTTATATCATTCGTCTGCCCAATATTTTTATCGTATGCCCTATAAAAGTGTCACCCTTTTTTCATCTTAATGCCCCCGATGTAATTGTTGGTTGATTCCTTGCGCCGCATGCAAATAAATCGAGGATTTTAATTATTTTCTTGCGCGGGATGCAAAAAAAGGAGACATCAAGTAGCTCCGGTTAGTTTGCTCTTGTTTTTGGATTGTTTTGTGCCGTGCACATACGCCAGCTGAGTCACCGCTTCATTATCAAAGGGAAGTTTTGAAAATTAAATAAAAAGTTACCTACACCACCGTGACGTGACTCGTCGAAATTTAATGGCAGAAAAACTTTTTTAATTTGCTTCTACAGGCGTAAAATCAGTGTTTCATCGGTTTAATGCGGGACACTTATAGTTTCCTTTTTTCTTCGTGTTTTACTTTATGGTTAAATAAACCGATTCAACGCCCATTGATTTTACATTTCATATTAATGATAAAAACTATGAAATTTATTTGCTTGCGTTTTCTTTGTGCAAACATACTTCATAACTCATTCTTTGCGAACATAACAGAGCTTGAACGATTTATAAGAGGACTCCTCCTTTCTCATAATTATTATTGGTATTATTTTATAGTGATAGATAAAAAGAATTTTCAATTTTTAAAAAATACTATTATGTTTTTAGTTTATGTTTCAAACTTGGTTTTGATCCTCACATCCCACTTTTCCTTCTAACTTCTTATTTGATTTCTTCAATAGGTCGGTGTCACCTCTGATCTTTTTCCCTTTTTCACCTAACCATGGCATTCTTCCAAGCTTGTTTTTTCCTCACAATTTTAGTCTCGACTATTTGATGTATCACTTGACTTTTTCAAGCACTTACTTACTTAATCATGAAGTCTTTCTCTCTTGAAGTGTAAGAATCTAGGCCTCTGGATGTTTATTTATTTCTTTCAATTGTAGGTTTCTCTCTTCAGCTTCTTTCCTCAATTTTTCTTGTTAGATTTTCCTTGGGTTTCGTCTTCCACGATTTACTACGTACATCTTTTTGTAAGCAGTTTTCTAGCAGCCTATTTATGTGGCCCAACCAATTTAAGCTATCTTTCTTGTATTGTCATCTTATAGTTTCTAGTTTTCAATATTTCTGTTTGAATGACCTGACTTTTTTTGTTTGCCTTTTTAATTGTCTCGCCCACAATTCCTGAAAACAACACATAACCATGTTTCAGTTCATCGACTGCTTCAAACTCTGAGGATTCCTTGTTTTGGGTCGTTTTCTCGTATAGTGTTCTCAGTATTTCTATTGTTGTTTATTAATTCCTTTATTGTCCACCCGTTTCCTCTTTTGGTTCTGCCAAAAGCCTTTTCTAGACCAACAAAACTGAAGCATATTTTGTGGCGTTTTCTATGGCTTACGTCAATATGAAAATTGGAACCTAAATGCTTTTGCCTCTTCTGAAACCAATAGGGTTTCTTCAATTCTCTTCTTATGCTTCTGTAGCTGGGGCAATCTTTTGTTTGTCCCTTTACTTAATTAATTAATTATTTCTTAATGCTTCCTTCTCCATAATGTTGATTTTCGAAGCTGTTCCTTTGTTTTTCTTTGTTATTGCTGAATCCATTTCTCCTTTTGTGTTGGCTACAATAGTTAAGACTTCTTGTCATCATGATTTGCTTTCTCTTCTGTTGTTTCATAAACTTCTAGTTCTTTAAAATTGGGTCGTCTTCAACTTTTTATGTTAAATTTAAGTATCTTCTTCAGTTTTCTTTTTTCTCTTTGATGAATTTTCGACGATCCTTGCTTCTTCGCCTTCTGGTGGGCTTTGTATTTTTCTTTTCGATGTTCGCAATTTTTTTAAACTCGTTTCCAAACGTTCTCCACATACTCCCTGTCTTGTTTTTCTTTCTTTTTGTTGTCATTATTTGTTAAAATTTTCTTGGTATTTTTTTCCTGATTATGTCGTTTATGGCAGTTTGCTTTCTTTCTGTCGTTTTTATCTACATTTTTTTGTAATCACTGTTAGTCGAAACCGTTTTATGTTTTTAACGTACTTCCATCTGCTTTTGCTTATCCAAAATCGACGACTATTGACTTTTCTTTTCGGGTATGTTCTTCTCTGGGGGTTGAAATACCATTTTCTTTGCACAATTCTAAAATACTTTCTCTGTTGTTTCTTCCTACCATTCCACCTTTTGTTCCTAGGTTTATCTTTGCTATTGCTGAATCCATTTCTTACTTTGTTGTGGCCATGGTGGTTAAGATTTCTTTGTCATCGATCATTTCTGCTAATTCTTTGAAATATTGTCGCCATCTCTCATTTATCTTGTCCACATCTACAATTATGTTTTCCTCCTCTTAATGTTCCATTAATCCGTCATTTTGCTTGCCAACGCTTCCATTCATATAATTATTATTTACTTAATCTAATTTTCTTCGTTATTCTGTAGAATTTATGTTTTTTTTTCTTCATTTGTATTACCATTTTTTCCCTAAATGACCACCAAAGCTCTTACTAGTGTGATTAGTATAGCTAGTATCTTCTCATTGGCATATTTCACTTATTAAATTAACATATTGGGTCTTTTTAGGGCAATTTTGTTTTCTGCTCTTGCTTCCCAGACCAGAATAATGAAAATATTTTTTGCATCCTTGCTATTTTCTTTCTGCTTCTCTTTGTTTCTGTTGTTTTATCATTTCTTACACTATTTTTTCTTCTTTTCCATTTATGTTTTGCACATGCCAAGTTCCTATTTTTTTTTTTCAAGAACTTGCTTGAATACTTTACTCGGGTTTCTTTCTCCCTTTTTCTTTTTATCTTGCTCCAATCCAGAGAAATCAATTCTGTGTTATTACTAATGGAATTGGAAGCTGAATTTTTTTGATTCCTTATCTTTGCTCGGTTTTAATTTTCGTTCCAGTTTCTCTTGCCACTCTTGTTTTGACATTTTGTCGAGGTGCTTTTTCATTCTATTAATGCCATGGTTTTAGACGTTTGATTTGCTTGAAGAGAGTTCCATTCTTCTTCCTCACATTTTCTGCTACTCATTCTTCATTTTGCTGGGATTATTTTGACAAGTTTGGTGTTTAAATAAAAAGCTCATGAACGTATTCTCCTGAATCAGGATTTCTCTATTTTTAATTAAGTATTTTGGTGTAACTTTCAGGAGCCCACTACACACTTAATTGGGTACAACAAAAAGCAGTCAATATCGATAAGAAAAAATTTATAGTTTCCTGAAGATAATAAACAAAAATATTAAAAAGAAATCGACATCATAATATTTTATTTATTTGACTGGAAAGCGATGAACGTTAAATATAAGGTACATTAATTTCCTTCGACGTTCCTTCGGAAATAATATCTAACGATACTATTTGCATCAATTAAGATATCCATTTGGTTATTAAATATACAATATGAAAACATAAGAATTAATTAAATCGAAGTATTAAAATTTACGAGACGCATAAAAACTTTAATAAATTAAGAAACCGTAAAACTTATTAAGAACTTAGAAACGCATAAAAGATTCATAATTCGAACCGGCGTTTACGAAAAACAAAACAGAAATTATGGACATTTAAGCCACGACGTTAATATTTCTTTAATTTAATGCAACAATTAAAAATTTATTGAAACAAGCAAACAGTGGAGTCTCCGACGATCATAATAAGGAGAAAAAAATTAATTAGAAACTAGGAAGGAGTTGACTATAAAAATATTAATATTTCTGGGAATATTAATATAATTTACACGTCGAGTTTGGTTCACAGCGGGGCGTTGGTAACACTGGACGTGACTGACAAGTCGGTAATAAAACTCTAGAAGGGGCATTTGTCAGATTTCAGTTACCTCGTAGATGCTGGGCGTTAGATGTAAAAATGTTAGTTACCTCATCTCAACTGTAAATGAAGTTCTTTTCTTGTTAACCAAAAATTATGCTCCTGACAAATTATAATGTTGTTTCACACGTTTAGAAAATCTTGGAATGTTATCTAATGCTCTGGCTTGAATGTCTTTGCAGTGACGTAACATGGGATTTTACGTTTAAAATTCAGCACAACTATTTAACTGCACAGAGAGTTGATTTGAGTTTATCGATTTAGTTGGATGCGTCTGTACTTAAAATTTTATTTCACATACATTTTAAGAAACATTTATCATGTATTTATGACTTAAAAAATAATGCAATTAATAATACACGTGAATCAATGAATCGTTACTTCAAGAAACACACGTCGACGTACACACACATACAAATGTCCTGTATCTTGCAGGACATTATAAAAAACTCAAACGTACATAAATAACAAAAGTACATTTGAGATGTCATATTTCAATTTCGCTCTTAAAATATTGCCTGTCAAAATCCACCTACTCTCTTCTTCATCCTCAGCTCCGCTTGCTCAGTCTTCGAACGTAATTGATTTTTGCGACGAGCAGCGAAAGTAAACATTGTGAACGTTTTAGGCGCGTGATGTTTGCTAATTGAAGTTATTGTTGCTAAGAAAAAACCGGACTCAATCAGTGAGAAGGTAGTTTTCCTTGAACTGTGGCTCGTGCTGGAGTGGATCCCCTGCGGAGCGTGACAAAGGAAAGCTGCCACCCCTAAGGAACACAATCTCCATGAAACTCGAAGCTTTCCCTTTGTAACGCCGCTCGCCGGGAACATATGCACGGAATTGAGCCAATTTCGACACTTCTCACCCTATTGTGTTCCCTAGAATTTCATGTGGAACGAGCAAGTTACTTCACTTCGGATTCATCATCACGATCACGGAGTATTGGCGCTTGGCAATAGCTTTTTAACAATAAAAACCATGCTGGATACTTATTTATGAAAAGTAACTTTTAATTTTATTGTTTCAATTGCCTGAAATTGGAATTTTCTAATCAAAAATTTATATTTTGCTAATTTCAGGCTTCCATGTCATTGAGCACTGGTAGTTTTGTCTCTTCGTTTTTTTTCCTGCTGATCGCCTCTTTTTTCTTTTATTTTCCTGTAATCTCTTGAGTGTCTTTCTTACTTTTTCTTTCCAGGCGAGTTTGCCCTTTTTTCATTTCTGCACATTTCTGATTTCCATTTTTCCCTCAGCTCTTATTTCCAGGCAAACTCTTTTTTCCCTGTTCATTGCTGATCACCATTTTCATTGCTCTTTTTTGTAATGTAAATTATTTATGGTCTTTATATTCTCCTTTCTACGTTCTTTTGATGAAGAAAAAGTTGACATTCTTTTTTTTTACTCTTGACGAAGCAAGGAAATTGCAATCAGATCCTCAAACATCCTATTTGGACTCTAATTGGGGCCTCATCAACAGAAAAGTAACTCAAGAACCAGTCTTACCAATACTCTTTCACAAAATGTTCATAATCACTAATATGTCACTGGAAGCAGATAATAAATTAACAAAAAAAAAATCGCTAGAAATAAATCCCAAAAAATCAGAAAGACCGTTAAAATTACAGGAGAAAACTAGATTGTTTGGTGGTTTTTGCCAAAAACGTAAACAAAAGACGATCAATTGTTTAACAAATGCAAGAATCGAAAAAGAAATTATCGACGATTTGAATTTTGACCTAAAAAGTTTTATAGTTTTTTTTCTAGAGATCATCTTTTGTTTTCAGTGAACACACATTTCAGATTTTCCTAATTATTATACATTTATATTTTTTCATTAACTGTCAAACTTGTCAATGTAAAACGTCGACAAGATAGCAATCAAATATCTGAAAAACAAACAGTACGATTTTGTTCTTATTTTAATTTGAAGGCGATCACAAACATCACATTTTCCTAATTACTATACGTTTAATATTTTTTTTAAGTGTCAAACTTATAAACGTAAAATGCTGACAAAAGAGCAATCGACTTTCCGAAAAGCAATTTAATTTACTTTAATTTCGAGATGAGCACAAACATCTGTTTTCTTAATTGACAAATTTTTCATATTTTAAAGCTATCTGTCAAACTTGTTAAAGTGAAAGAGCAATTAATTTCCTCAACCTTTCTGTGTTAACAAAGAGTTTATGTTTTTTTTTACAGTTGCCGAATTCTTATACTTTTCATATGTTTTTATTAACTGTCAAACCTGTGAAAATAAAACGTCAAACGAGCAATAAAATTTCCGAAAAGCATCCTTGATAAAGAGATAATTTAGTTTAATTTGGAGGTAAGCACAAACATCTGCTTTTTTCAAGTATTCTGTGTGCTTTTCATTTATTTTTGTTAACTGTCAAACCTGCGAAAATAAAACGTCAAAAGAGCAGAGTATTTTTTTTCAGATCTGGAGGTGCGCCTAAATATCACTTGGCTTCTTCATTGTCACATTTTTCACTTTTTTAAACTATCTGTCAAACTTAAAGTTAAAAAGGGAAATGTCGATTAAAGAGCAATCGATTTCCTGCAGCACTAATCACTAGCACTAAGCTAATCTGGTGGTGAGTGCAAAATTCAGTTTTTTTTTCATATTTTATTAAATTAACTGTCAATCTGTGTAAACGTAGAATGTTAATAAAAGAACTATCGAGTTCCTGAAAGTCATCCTGTATAAACTGTTTAATTCTCAATTTAATTTGAGCACAACCATCAGTGTTTATTACTTTTCATATGTTTTTAAATATGACCTGTCAAACTTGTCAAAGTGAATAGAGTTTCTGAAGCAACCTGTATATAGAGAAGACTTCTTTTAAATATAATTATATGTAAAAAATTTATCTATTTCTTAAAAGAAAAAGCCTTTTGTGTGCCAGATCTTAAAAGTTCCTCATAAAAGGCATTATCACTCACTTCCATCTGACAGTGTTCTCTTATATTCGACGAAGTTATGGTCGAAATTCGTCATACAATCGACCGTGTTTTTTTTTACTTTCGATGAAATAACAGGATGACGATCGATTTTCGTTTCAGTTTTTTCGCCAAAAAAAAACAAACTATTCTTTCATATAATAAATGGTTTTTTTTTCGACGCAGATAACAAAATCTAAAATTATTTGATAATATTTGATTCGTTAACGCGGTTGAATGTTTACGAATTTCGTTGGTCGAGGATTAAAAAGTGTGAAGCATGATGAGTGGAGTTAGGGCCCTAAACAAATAAAAATCTCGTGAAACTAAACAGGTGCAAACCGTGGGCATAAATCAAAATTTTGTCGACGTTTCCAAATGGACCGATGATGTTAACATAAATCCACTTAATTTGAAAATACATCACCGACAAACCAACAAACATAATTCATCTCGTAGTTCCAATATGCGCGAGCGAATAAAACGAAATTTATGGTACAGTGAGAACGATTATGTATGCATTAAAATTATAATTCGTTCATAATATTTGTTTAGATTGTTATTTATTAATAGCATAGATTACTATTTAAAAAGCAATCTACTCCGGACACCTTCTGCTCGGAACGAAAATTAACTTTCGACCCTATCCACGGCTCGCCGAAGCCACATAGTTCTTTGCATAACTAGAGGAATAAACTTTAGGGATCGTATAAGTTCGAGACGGAGTGAAAACGAAAATATGATTTTATGAGTGTTCGGCACGCCTCCCACATAAATTATTACAACTATAAGAAAAACAAATTATGAATAAAGTGAAACCGTGGACAGACAATGAATGCTTTTTATATCGTTCATGAGTTTCATGAGTTTGTGTTGTTGCTTTAAGAATAAATATTAAACCAATCAGTTGTCAAAAGGAAGTTTAAATCCAAGTTGTCTGTTATCTAGAAAAACTTTTTTTAAATTTCATTTAAGAACTAAAATTAATTTAATTTAAATTTTATTTTAAATAATTATTTAAAATTAACAAATTTAATCAATTAATGAAATGAAATTCTTCAGTAATTGCACAGAGTAATTGTTTTCTTTTCTCGATCGTATTATATTTAACGATTGCAGTAAAAGTTAAAAAGGTACGCAAAAACAATAGTAAATAACATAACACAAGCGAGAGCATTAAAGTTTATTTGTATATTTAACTGCGTACCCACAACAAACAAATAAAACGAAAAGGTAATAGCCAATACTTTTTATAGCATCACTAAAATTGGTTCACAAATTGAATCTCATCCCTTAGTTAAGAACAAATTTATGGCTTTCTTTAGGCTAACCATTCTCCTTTCGCGTTGCTTCTTTTTTGTTTGCGTTTTCCTTTCAGTAA
This sequence comes from Serrognathus titanus, assembly GCA_039766575.1. Lineage (NCBI taxonomy): Eukaryota > Metazoa > Arthropoda > Insecta > Coleoptera > Lucanidae > Serrognathus > Serrognathus titanus. The sequence goes on along the minus strand of CM077911.1, from coordinate 13,598,679 downwards.
GCATTCATTTATGTGACGTGTGGGAGTCCGGAATGAACTATGGTGCTCGGGAAAATAAATGGAGAAACGAAATTAATTGTTTCGGTGCGAGAGCAAATATCGAGATGCTGATTAAAGAATTATCTGATTTATATTTATTGACAAATTTAAAAATAAATTTAATCTTGGCAGTTATTAAATCTAGTTACGTTTCAAAAAGAAAAAGAAAAATCACTGCAATAAATAAGTGTAATTTTCTATGTATGCATTCGCGATTTCTTTTAATTTATTTGTATTGCATCTGAATTAACAAAATCAACTCTGTTGATATTTTGTTAATCAAAAGATGGCGTAGTCATTACAAATACATACAAATTAAATACATAAATGGGTATGTGAGGAGAATTGTTTATTTCATCATTTTCGAGGATTCTTTGGGTAAGTTCCTGTAAATCATTAGCGAGCGTTTTAAAAATGAAATTTTTCAAGTAGGGCCAAACAAAGAAATCGCAAGATCGCGGAGGCCATATTTCTGCTAATTATCCGATCTCCAAAAAACTCTTGAAGGAAATTTAAAGTATTTCCAGCAGCATGGGCCGTTGCACCATCCTGCTGGAAATATCCAAATTGCAACTCGTCATCATGCAGTTGATTTAATAAATGGAAGCAAAATCTCTTCGCGATATCTAAGTGCTGTTAGTGTGCCATTAAAAAATATTGGACCTATCAATCTTCTCCGACTTAAACCTATTCAAACACCAAGTTTTTGTGAATTGAGTGGGGCTTCAATGAAAATGTGATCGTTTTCTGTAGTCGAGATTCTCATATTTTAGGAAGTAAAATGGAACCAGGCCTGATCGTAAAAGAAAGTTTTGTCCAACAATTGGTCATTGTGAATATAGTTTAAAAACCAATGACAGTATCTTCGCCTTGGTTCAAAACCTACTGGAAGCAATTCATGCACGGTAGTCAAACGATAAGGGAACATTTGCAAGTCCTTTCTTAGAATAGTCCTGCAGGTCCCGACAGAAAGATCAACTTGTTGTGACAGGTGACGGATGGAAGTGCGAGGAACATGAGTCATAATTTGTTTCACATTTTGAACTACCTCATCAGTTCTTACTTTAGGCCTATCTGATACGTGTTTTCTAATCACACTGCCAGTTTCTCTGAATAGTCCTACAGAGTACTGAAGTTGATTGATTAACAAATTTGTAGTATAGAAATACAGTTTCTGGAAATTTTTCTTGAAATTCTGCAATACGATCAGAAATAGAATAGGTTCATTCGCCATTGATTTTTTGGGCGTTTCGAAAGTAGGATTCAACCACAAAAGATTTTTCTTCTAATGTGAAAACCATTGTAAAATCAAATCAATAAAACATTTTTTTAAGTAAGTTTGTTTCTTGTCTATTTTCATTAATTCTTTTGTTTTGGATATGAGAAGATTCGAAATTCATTTCGAAATCGATCGTGTTTTGCTTTCGATTTCTTTCCAGAACATCTGTAAAGGTCTTTTTTGGACACTTTCCACCAGATTGAGATGCACGTGCTTCGCTGTTTTGTCCGCCATTCTTTGTCCAAATTAATACGAAAACTACTGAATCAATTTTTTTTCGCCTTTTGTTTGTCCTTCTCTTTCGAAAAGGAAAGTAGAAATAAGTTTTACAATCGTTAGGTTTTTTGTTTTGCTTTTGAGAAAAGAAAAAACAATTTTCCACTTTGTTAATCATTTCTTGGAACTAATTAAGGTGAATGAGAATTGATTTTCTTTTTTGTCTTTTCTTTCGACGATGAAAGCCGTTGTGAAATCGCTTTGAAAGTCTTTGGTTTTTTTTTTTGTCTAACTACAGTTATTTTACATTTCAAGGAACATCATAATTCTTGAATTGAAATGATAAAAATCTGAAATCCTCTTTTATACAGTACGATTCAAAAGGGTTGCATCATCGATTAGGTGATAATAGAGAACGTAAGTAGGAGACAAGTATATTATAGAAAATATTTTACGACATGTGGTTTTCTAGATATTAAAGTTTAAAGTTATCACAAATGGTGACCGAAAATTCTCTTTTATATCTACCTATATAGTCGTCTTTTCTTGAAGCGGCTAAAGAGAGCATGTTTCTATATAAAAAAAAGTCATTTTTGCTCATTTTCGACTCGAAGTGATGAAAACTGAACATTCACTTTCATACTTTTCAAGCAGTTGTATAGTCAAGTTGCTTAACTTCGTTGACAACGGGCTTGACGCTTGGCAAGGAACTATTAGGTATGGGTTCGAATCTCCTCCTAGTGTGAGGGTTCTATGTGGGAGATAAAATTCTCATGGCTCTGGCCGTGTTCAGATTCGTACCCGGTTTTTTGAATTGGGTTTTCTGTGTTTCCCCAGTTTGGGAGGCGAATGCCGAAGGAGCAAAATTGGTGGCGCCGCCAAACACTTCTCTCCGGCAAGCTCTGTGAGAAATGGGGAAATGTATGTTTTCTGTCTACTTATTCTTTAATGGTCATATTCATAGACATTAATCAAGTGGTACTTTATGCTTAAGTAACACTTATTCTAAAAACATTTCATAGTCGCCAAAGTTGTACTTAAGTTATACCCACATGTAAGGTACACTCTCCCGGCACTCAAGTGACACTTGTCACCTTTGCCCATGCGCATTGTGTTCAAAACGTTCCAATTCAAAAAGTCATGTTACAAAAATTGGATGATTTTTTAGAATTGATCAATCGATAGTGAAACATTTGCTTTTTTCAATTTTAATATTGTCCAGTTTAAAAACTATTTTCTTACAATTATCATCGGACAAGAGTTTTTCAGAACTGCTTGACAAATTTTGAAAACAATTCATTACATGTTTTCTGCATTTGAATCCCATGATGAAATGTGAACTTCCATATCAAGATAATAATAATAATAATATATAATATATATCTATATATATATTATATATTATGATTATACATCTATGATGTGGCACAATTGTATCTACTACCTGCATTACAGCATCCAATGGAACAGAAACTGGTGGTCCATCACCTGTCATAACGATGCTTTGTTTTATTACTGTGTTTTGCTTCTTTCTCCGAAAAAAAGAGTAATCATAGATACTGTCAAACAACATTTTCATAAATGAAAGTTCATATGAAAGAAAGAATTTCCAGGATGACCATTTTATCGACTTAAGTTTCTGTGTATAGTTAAGTCGATAAAATGGTCATCCTGGAAATTCTGTGTATAGTTAGGCACAATAAAAAAATATTTTTTACCGCTAGGTAACTACGAAAAAAGAAATCGATAGATGATCCGCCGTATATCATTCTTAAATGTATGATATTGACCAATATTTACTTTACCTTTGTTTTAAATTTTCCCACAGTTTTTTTTTAACTCTTTCTCATCGTGTTTATAATGAATTTCTGGTTGGCAATTGTATTTCAAAGCAATTTTTCCATCAGTATTTTTTCTTTTCTAATATTGTTGCATACTGTCTCACGAGAGAAGCAAGCAGCATCTTCTCTTGTTCCAAATATGTGTGTTTACTCATAAAATAGAATAGAATAGACTAGAAATATAGTAACAATAAAGGAAAAAGAACTCTTTCCCGACTTTACCCCATATTGTCACCTACTGTCAAGTGTAGCTGTGTTCAGCTAACTTGATTCTGAATCTTACCCTTATCCCTGTGCTTATACGAGTATTGCCGACGTGATGTTTATGAATTGCAACAATTCCCTAACGTTAAGTCACACTTACATAAGTAGGACTCAAGGTGCACTTGTAAGTGCCGTCTATGAATACGGCCATTAATGTCTTTCGATCATCCATTAATAAACCTAGTAACGCTTGTTTTTTTTGATAAAAAGCAAACAAAATGCAAAAATGGTTGACCTTCGTTATTCATAGTTTTGTTAAAAAGAAATGCCGTCAAGACTTTCGACGATCTTTCGTTTTATTCTGGCATTTTAGCAAGGTGAGAGGTAGAGACTCACTTGTTCGTGGTAACGGAAATGACGTTCATGTAATCTGAGATAAGATTTGTAGTAAAAGGAAAGCACCTCTTGATGGTCTCGGGGCGCACACGTTGCTTAACAATCAACAAATCATATCACGATGACAGATGACAACAAACGTCAAGATGACAGACGCCAAAAACATCAATATGAGAGACATAAGAAATGTCAAGACACGTCAGAATGTCAAAAGTCAAGCAATGCTATACAGATACGTTCGGAGAAAAGTCATGTTGATATCTACCATCATTATAATAACAAAATTAAGGCCGCCTCTTAACGAATTAAAAGCGAAGCCGCATTCGCTTCTGATTAACCAGCAAATAGGATTGCAATTTTATTTTGGTCACTAAAACGATTACCGGAGCAAACACAAAAAGACTCCTCCCTGATAAATAACATGCATCTCTGTTCATCTTTGATTCGAGCACGCATGTAGACCAATGGAGCAGAGTTACCTAATCCCCGCCACGAAAATATGGTTTAAAAGCAAGAACGCGAGCCATTCTAGCCAGTTTGCGCAGAATTGACGAGCCAACATCTACGCTTGAGCAGAATTTGTCGAGCATCCTCTTTTCATGTTCACCATCGAGGCCATGCGGAAAAGAAGTAGAAAACGCCATCACAATCGGGACATCCTGAAGGAGTTCCTGCATCGGGCTCGTTTTTCGGCACCAGGGGATAACGTCAACCGAGAGCAAAAGACCATCAGCATCAAGTAAGTGTCCGATCATTTACTTCTTGGTTACCATCGACTTTGACCAAACAGAACTTTACCAGAGAGTAAACCCCTTTTTCGAAATATTGCAAGATTTCAGGCGATTTTCTGCGAGGAGATCATACCGCCGAAAACATTGTTAACGTCAAAGTTATAAAAATGTCATTTCTAGTATTTACGTTCATAATTATTTATTTTTTGTGTTTCTTATTTCAATAAAGTTCATGTTGTGTTAAAAACTACCTACGAGCACCCTTCAAAGTGAAACAAATTGAAAGTCGTCATACAGTCTTTTTGTTTTGTCATTAATTGGTTGGGTGAAGATGACTCAAAGAGGCGCATCTCGGGAAGACTTGGTGGATTGTGTGCTGGTATCCAATAAACTTGTGAAGAGTGTTTCTGGAACCCCTTATCCCCGGACCCTGCAATGTACAGCTACAGGACGTCTCTGAGCAGACCGATAACGTCTTTTTTGCCGTGCTCAGTTTTGTTTCTGAAACACCCTGCATTTTTACTTTTTATGTTTTCACTCGTAAGCTCGGATCCGATGATCGAAAACCTACCAGACTGACAAGCTCCCAAAAAAAAAAGAAAGAAAAACGTATCAACTGCTATGTGATTTGAGATCGTAAACCGCAATGTAAAATAAAAGACATTTAAACAAATACAATTAGAAGAGCCTGTGGCTAATAAAAGGGTAGAGGTGCAGAGACGCCCATGGCTTCCGAGCGGCTCCGGCGATAATGACAGGGCACGAAAGGGTCGCCTCGGGCCTTACCGTTGGCCGGTAACCGTTTGAATGACTAATCTACCTGGTCGCGACTCTCTTATTCAATACGGCAAAAAAAAAATATTTCAGGCGGGTTATTAATACTTATCTTTATTTCCTGTAGTTTTTGTGTTTAGATTTATCGTTCTGCGAAGTGAGCGCGCGAGCTCTTTAATCTGCATCGTTTAATGAAATATGACTTCTACTTCACTTGTAATAATCTTTTGTATTGAGCCCTGCAGGAATATGCTTAAAAATGATAAGATTGCATCGTTATTTATTAAGTTCATTTATTAAATAATAATAATAAAAAAAATAAGATTTACTTTATACGCTCTAATTCACACGAATTCCTCGAGAAGGCATAGCACTATCAATGCGTTTGTTATCTTGAATCATTCTCATTTTTCCTATTTCAATTTGTGTGGGAAAAGTCATTTCTGGCCTGCTGGATGTTATGGTCCAAGTTAACCAACCCTGCTTGTAGTTGCTGCTATACGGGTGGTTTGTTGTTTTATTCCAATTCTTAATTTTTTAAGAGCCATCTGAGTCATGTAATGTTTTGGAAGATATTTGAGACGTCTCGAAGTTTTTGCTCACGCATAGGCTTCTCTCCTTTCTCAAGGTCGTCCTCATCTAAGTAGTATGGACCAGTAGGTGCTTTTTGAGTATTTACGTTTCTTTCTCTTCTAGGCCTGGTAGGTGGTGCTTTTATTCACTTGATGACCTCGACAGTTCTCTCCCTTTTAGGAAATTTTAGTGCACAACCTTTTTTCTGTCACACCATCATTCATGTGTAAAAGCCATCTGGATTATCCAATAATTTGGAAGTTGTTTGACGTCTTTTTCTTTTCTGGAGGTTTTTATTAACGCACCGGCTTCTTTCCTTCCTCACCATCATCCCAATATGGTTGGGAGGCTGGTTAATTGATGACAACTGACGTTTCTTTCTTTTCTAAGCTCATTTTTTTGCTCACTTTCACTTGTATTTACTTAATGACCTTGTCAGTTATTTTTCTTTTAAGAAAGCTTTGTGCACAGGCTTTGATCCCTCATCATCATTCCCATTCATGAACCAATTAAATCATCTAATATCTTGATGATGCTTGACGTTTTCTTCTTTTCTGAAGGTTTTACTTGCGCATACCTTCATTCGAGAATGGTTAGGCATTGACATTTCTTTCTTTTTTCTTGATTTATCTTCGCTTTTATTCACTTGATGACCTTGACAATTCTCTCTCTTTTAGGAAATTTTGATGCCCAAGCATTTTTCTCTCGCACCATCATTCTCATCCAAGAGCCATCTCGCACCATCATTCTCGTTCAAGAGTCATCTGGATCATCCAAAGATAACGCTTCGCCTTTCTTTCTCTTCTTGGGGTTTTTCTTACGCATGCCTTTCTTCCTCCCTCATCCAAGAATGATTAGGCAGGTATTTAATTACGTTTCTTTGCTCATCATCACTTTTATTCTTTCAATGACCTCGACAATTCTCTATTTTTTAAGAAATCTAAGTGCCCAGGCTTCTTCCTCTCTTATCATAATTCTCGTTCAAGAGTCATCTGTGTCATACAGTGTTTTGAAAGATTCATGATATGGTGCTTTGTTTTCCTTTGTTTTTTACTCACGCACAGATTCTCTTCTTTCTCAAGTTTGCACTCAACAGGTACTACCCACCTAACTACCTACTTGATCGGCATGTAAAGCCCAGAAATACAGTTGCATGTTGCTGAGTAGCCTAAGACCCATAGCAATCAGAGTATGTCGTGGTTACAGGAAGCATTGATGGTACTGGCGGGGCTAATGCCCATTAATCTGTTGACAGAGGAAAGAGTGAGGATGATGGGAGCCACAGCAGTCAAGAAACAGACCGAAATGAGGGAGATCATGAAAAAGTGGCAGGCTAGATGGGAGTCGGTACAAAGGTTGCGTGGACTCGCAGGTTAGTTCTGGAGTTAGACAAATGAGTCAACAGAAAGCACAAGGAGTCAACCTACAACGTCACACGGATTCTCAGTGGCCATGGGTGTTTCGAAAAATACAAGTACGAATGTTTGCTTTGCAGGCAGTGCAGGGCAGCGGACGATAGTACTGAGCACACGATGTTCGGGTAAAACTGGTGGGAGGGAGAAAGAGGAAACCTGCACCGTGAGCTAAGATTAATTCTGACACAGTAGAATATGGTTAGGACTAAAGAATGGAAGCAGACATGTTGTGAAAGGACAGTGACGAAAAGCAGCCCCCACATTGTGAAGAAATACTTCTCAGCCATACTGCAGTGTGGGAAGAAAGGGCAAAGAGGAAAGGAGTTTAGTTTGGTAGGCGCCTGGGATCGGGCCATTACCACCGGTCTTGGATGAATCCAACACGTTCCCTGGCATTGAATTAATGACCTTGACGGTTTTCTTTTTTTTCAAAAATCTTTCATGCCCAGACTGTTTCCCTCCTATCATCATTATCATTCTTCCTTTTTTGAGAAATTCTAAATGCTAACAGGCCAGATAATACCAGAAGGATTATTTGGAACTCTTTTATTTTGTTTCAAATCTGTGAGTGGACGTCTCTATAGTACATGTAGCTTTGGATGTTAAAGATCAAACACGATTATCTTCTGTTAGACATTAAACTAGAAATGAATTTAAACTCTTTAAACATTTTACTTTTTCCAAATAGAAATGGAAGAAGGAATTAGGAATGAAGCCATAAAAAGAGAATGATACGATGAGCCACACAGAAGAAAACAACTGCTACAAAGTTGTAGCAGAATAGAAAAGATGAAGTGAAAAGAAAAAGAGTTTAAGAAGCCAGAACTGATCAACGAAGAAGGTTGAGGGATGGAAATCTTACAGTATGAAAGCTGGTAGAAGAAACGAAGTCCAATGGAGTGAAGAAACTCGCAGGAGTTTTCCAACTAGAAATGGAAAAAGGAATTAGGAATGAAGTCGTAAAAGAGAGAATGATACGATCAGCCACACAGAAAAAAGCGACTGCTACAAGGTCGTAGCAAAATAGAAAAGATGAAGTCAAAAGAGTTTAATAAACCAGAAGTCATCAACGAAGAAGATTGAGGGATGGAAACCTTAGAGTATGAAAGCTGGTAGACGAAACAAAGTCAGATGGAGTGAAGAAACTCGTAGGAGGTCGTAGCAGGATGAAAAAGACGAAGTCACAAGGAGAAAGGATTTAGAAAAACAGAAGTCATCAACGAATGAGGTTGCGAGAAGGAAGCGATATAGCTTTGAAAACTGGAAGCAAATCCAAAACTACATGGATTTTAGATTCAGATTTCTAAAGTATTATTTTAAGAGTTTCAGAATATAAGGTACAACGATAAGGTAAAAGAATGATTATTACTTTATTGTTAGTGCCAGAATATATTTGACAGTAACAATAAACTGAATCGAAATAAATGTAAGGGAAATATAATTAATCCGAACGAATTATGAAATTTAAATGCAATTAAAAATGATAATGGACATTGAAGACACTGAATCACTTATATTTGTTTTAATATGGTAATTATGAAAATAATTTAGAGAGCTGGAACCCGAGACGTCAGGTGTAAAAATTTATGAGAATTTGAACCTCCCACTTCCCCGGCACTATATTATCAAAAACATTGCGGTTGGCGCCTTGGAATTTTAATGACAAAATCCCACTCGGCCTGCTTTAGTCAATGGGAACCGCAATTCATAAATTTCGCCCGAAGTTTGTTTATAAAGTGGAAGCGCACGAGGATTTTTTACGCTCCCGGCGATTTTGGCTCGCTGCTTCTGGAGCGGAAGGGGCGGCGAAGAGGTGTCAGAAGAAAATAAATCGTTCCGTTTCCTCTGTTACGTAATTGAGGAGAATGTTTAGTTCCAATTACCGAGATTTGGGTAATTTTGCTATTTATATTCCGCTCGCGTCGTAAATAATTAACATTTTTCGTTAAGGAACTCCAGTAATTTGTCCTGTGAATTTATACTTGGCCGGAAAAATTATTTCGTCCATGTTTTATGAATTAATTATGCCTAACGAATTAATAAATATAATTTGACTACTAAATTTAATGTATTTAAAATTTACTAGATCAGCAACTTCCACTCACTAATCTAAGCGCACAGTGCCTAGGTGCAGCCGCATACGATAGAGGCCGCCAGTTTCTCTTTTTACCAAAATATTTTTTAGAAAATAATCTGGCACGATTGTCTATATAAAAACAAAAAATGTTTTCTTTTCTTTTTATGTGACGAGTATTTTGGTGAAATCGATCATCTTTTGTATGTTCTCTTCTTTCAACACCTTTTTGTTTTGACTTACGGACCTTATGGCCTATGAAGCACTTTCACAACTTCCTATTTATGAAAAGGGACGTCTTTGGCGTCCCTTAGATCCTTAAAACCTGATATAATTGCACCCCCTTCTCCTTCCATAGCCATGCCATTGTTCTCTTGACAAGTTTAAACCATAAACAATATTTTTTTCTAATATATCATTTTTATACTTTCATTGTGTTACTGTTTTGTTTTCTCACGACAGACCTCCGCATGGATAAAATAAATTATTCAGTTCAATTCAATCCAATTAATTCAGAAATGTAAAGGTGTACAGAAAGACTGGTTGGCGAAGACAAGATCCTAGAAGCAACAAGATTAAAAAAAAAAGATCTGAAGATGCAGAACTTGATTGACCTCTTCCCCTCTCACGGAAGACCCTCGAATGGGCAAAATAAATAATCAAATCGATTATGTGAATTTTATACTCGTAATATAAGCACTGATTACCACTTTTACTCAAGTATTTCCATCCACGTATTTATTAAAACATAAAATTTATGATGGAACATAACTCTAATAATTCAAGAAATTCCCGAAGAGACAAATATTAATTAAAATAAATTTCATCGATATGCTAATCTGATATACCGTCTCAACTTAATTAACCCGGCGATACGACTCGTAAATATCGCCAAGAATTATGCAGTTTAACAGGAAACAGCTTTTGTGCAGTGGTTGATTTTCCTCTTAATTCGCTTTCACTTTATTAATTCCTCGAACATAATAAGCCTGTTCCCATCGAATCTTAACTGTTAATTTGGATTCTTTATAATAAGACGTTGGGTAGATAATAATTATACCGTTTCATGAAGTGATTATTTTTTATGGCTTATACGCAAGAAGCATGTAGTTTATTTTCAAAGCAGAATTACGTTTACTTTGAGTTTGCGTTTCTTGAATAGAAGTAAGTTTTTAGCACCATACAAAGAATAATAGCGAAAGAGGTGTGATAAACGTCGAGGGAGGCGGTGATGGATGCTGGTAGTGTGACGGTGGCGCCACCAGGGCTAGGGTCGGTTCGAAACACAGCCTGCTCCTATTTCACATGTGCGCCGCTTATTTACATGCGGTGATTTAATGATTTGCAAACCTCCCACTTAGCTGCATCGTCCCTAATTGGAGTAAGAGAAAGAGCGTGCATCTATCTTGTCAATTACGTGCAATTAGTTCGTGCGTGTCCCTTTGCGGAGACACTGCAGCTCAAATGACAGGCTTGAGGAAATTACTTCCTTGGAAATCGGTACACGACATCTCGTGACGTGATTTCAGTCAATTTCTTCGTCTACATGTTTCACGCTTGCCTTTTTTTCTTTTGTTTTATCGATCTCTCCAGGTAGATAACTGCCAGAGAGCACTACGCTCTGATATTTTTTGGTTTTGCCTTCGATGCCTTTCAACTTTTTTTATATAATAATTTTTTGTACAAATGTTATTCACGTAAATAAATAAATCATATAAAACAGAATAAACAAAACCTCATTAACATTTTTGAGTTACGTTAAGCCTGTAATTAAATTATTTTTAGGGGTAAGTTAATTATCGCCCTAATGGTTCAAACAGAATGCAATATCATTACGCGCCTTATCTGTCAAATGAATGTTAAATATATGTAAAGTTCAAGGCGCGACATCTTGCGATCGATTTTTGACCTAACATTGCATTAGGATTGACAAATTTCAGCCAAAACAGCTGTACAGAGGATGCTCGAGGAATCCACTGCAATCAAACCGACTAGCAACAAAATTGTTAAATATATGGTTAAATACAAAGGTTCAAATGTCACTACTCATAATGAAAGACGTCAAGCGGCGCAAAAACGTCATAATTCATAGCCAAATATAACTCCCAACATCGCATTTTCATCCTGTAATTTCTTTCAACACAAAACGCATTACATTAGATTGGCGACGTTTCGTACCTCTTAATCTGTGCATGTCTTTTGAAGTGACAATTGACGTCGCTGCAACTGAGCGTAATGGCATTGCATTCTGTTTGGGCCTTAAGACTATATCGTTTTAGTAAACTGATTGTGGGCCGTGAGAGCTCACACGTTGCAACGAAAGCATGTCACGATGACAGACGGCAAGAAACGCCAAGGTGACAGACGTCAAAAACGTCAAAATGGCAGACATCGAGACAGGTCAAAGTTACAGACGTCAAGTAACATCAGTTTGACAAACGTCAAACAACGTCATATAGACAGACAAGGGTCAAACGTCACGTTGCTATCTAGATCTCAGAGCAAAGATGCCGATCGTCAAAATTAAATCGCATTCATTTATGATTGGCCAACAATTAGGATTGCAAACTCATTTTGGTTGCAGCAAACACAAAAAGACTCCCCGCTGACAAATAGGATGCATCTCTGTTCATCGTTTATTACAATAAATCGCATTCTTGTGTCACCTTATCGTACTGTTGAGTTGGAAACCTCGAAAGCAAGATTAGGAATAGCAAATTTAAATGTCAAATTGTCAACTGTCATGATGCTGATGATTCATAATTAAATTTTCACTGCCAATTTCGAAGCCAAATTAAAAAAAAAGCTCTTTATTAATTTTAGATTCTTCGATGGACCATGAGAAAATCAAACACCAATAGACATTTCATTTGCTATTTTTGATTACGGGCTGATTGGTTCTGTACAAGGAAAATAATTTATTTGACCTACGCGGGATGCCTCATACCACAACAAATCTAAAACGCGCGCAATTTTAATATTCCTGCAAAAGTACGTGAGCTTTTTGTACAGGGATATTAAAATTGTACGCGTTTTAGATTCTTCGATTGATTATGAGAATACCAACAAGAAGCATAAAAAAGTATAAAAAGTATAAGTATAAAAAATATTTAATTGCACAGCTGATTGCTTCTATAAAAAAGAAATAAATTTAATTAAACTGTACGAGATGTCTCATACCACGACAAATCCAAAAGGCGCGCAATTTTAATATTCTTGCACAGATACCTGAGCTTTTCGGGCGCATACCAGCATAAAATAAATCATAAGAAGTACCAACTTCCACTTCAACAAAAATAGTAAAGTAAAGAAAGGGATGGAATGAAAAATGTAAAAAAAATAATTTCTTTAAATTATGCGGAATGCCTCATGTCACGACAAACCCAAAACGCGCGCGATTTTAATATATCTTCGAAAGTATGTTAACAAAAAATAAACTATAAGAAGTACGAACAAAACTAAGAAAGATCAAGTAAGCTCAGTTTTCTTGTGTACCTTCTTTTTGAAAACCGACGATCTTCTTTTGTTTTCTGTTTTTTTAAATCTAATTCTAACCTAATTGTTGGATGCTTCAGTTTTCTTTTGAATCAACCACGTTACGTTATTCTTGTTTGTCTTGTGTTGGTCTTTTGATTTTCCAACAGTTCATTCTTCTTTTGATTACCTTTAGTCTTTTGTTTTTCCACCCGACGAAAACCGTCGATCTTCTTTTGTTTTCTGTTTTTTTAAACGTAATTCTAACCTCAGTTTTCTAATCCCCGCGACGAAAAGCAAAAGCAAAAACGCTAGCCTTTCCAGCCATTGCAGTTTGCGCAGAATTATCGGGCAACACTCGAACCATCGCTTGTGTGGAATTGTTGAGCAAACACTGACACTGCCGCTTGTGCAGGGTTGTTGAGTACACATCCGCACATCGCTTGTGTAGAATTGTCGAGCAAACACTCACCACCGCTTGTGCAGAATTGTTGAGCACCCATATATTATATCCTCCATCGAATCCTGGGCAGTGAATGGGGAAAAGAAGTAGGGAACGCCGACAGAATCGCGACATTGTGAAGAAATTCCTACATCGGGCTCGTCTTTCGACACCAGTGACTCCAGGACCAGTGATGCCACCAACCAAGAGCAAGAGACCATCAGCATCAACTAACTGTCTGGTCATTTATATTTATGTACACTGAAGGTGAACACCTTGGAGCTGATTTACATACAAAGGGCCTTCCCCGTCCACGTTTTTGGACTCTCTTAACACGTTTAGGTGTTCAATGTCTTTAATTAAAATTAAAACCGAGGGAGTATTAAAAGAAATTTTAATTTTAAATTAGTGATCATGTACTCCCTGAGTTTTAAACATCTTTCAAATAAACTTATTATCATTCTTCAAGTGAAGGGTATTGTTTTAATTTATATAAAAAATAGTAAGGGCCCTAATGTAGACTCTTGAGGTATTCCTTGCATAATTCGTTCAGCTTATAAATATATATGTAACAGTCCTTCTCTGGAGTTTTCCGTAGTGTATATAGGGAGACTGTTAATTAACTCGACGAAATGAAACCACTAAAAGGAACGATTTCCGGGAATATGGGAAATATATTTAAAAATTCTATGTAGTTTAGTGTTAGAAATAATTAAACAAGAATTATACCCAAAAGTACGATTCTTGCTTAGTATCAAGAAGAGCAGCAAATGAACGAAATAAATATTGATTGTTACGCTGCTGCATCTGGTGTGTAGGTACTTGATCATTTAAGCTTCAAAATACCTATGAAATTATTGAACAACGCATGGAAATCACCAAAGTCAACTATTTAGTATAAGATAAGGATAACAACGGCTTGCACTTTGAACACATACTAGTTGGATAGCATTATCTTTGACCAAACAAATGAGTAATTGACAGACTATTCTGTACTTGTGGACAAATGTTATTTTTTGACTTGATTTGAATGACAAATAATTAATCAAAAATAGAGATTTCAGCAGCATTATTGAAAAATAATCAAATACGTGTACAAAACAATTAATTGATCATCATTTATAGATTTTTTTTTAATTTCTCCTGTGGTTCGCCATGAATTATTCGTTGTGAACTAGTTTTGCGTGAAACTTAATAAATTGACACATAACTTCACTTTTCTTATTAAAGGAAATTACTCAATTCGGTAATATCAAACTCAACAAATGTTATAACTTGGGCCGCCGAGTGGCTTAGCGATTAGCATAGCCGACTAGTAAGTCGTGTCGCTCGGCGGTATGGGTTCGAATCCTGTTTGAAATTTAGACCCAGCTACACATATTTAGTAAATGCCTGGAATGGCTAAGGGAAAAGGGAAAAAGTAGGCGTGTGCTGCGGAAAGCAAAGAAAGCAAGCAAGCAAATGTTATAACATAAACGTTTTATTAGTTTAAAAGTGGGACTTCATGCGTCAGATCGATTGAAACTGGTTCATAACTACTTGATTAATGTCACTTCAAAATAGGTCTAAGTAGGCTTTGCTTTACCTGCCTAGGCAGGCACAATTTGCTTCTGGAGAAAATGCATCGATATTATATCCACGGAAATTCCTTAAGTCTTTTTACTTCCTACTTGGCTTATGAAATTCTTTGACTGCAATTCACGCCCTCGGACTCTCGGTGATGGGTACGCTCACACGAGTATCGTCTGAATGATATGGTTCACACCGGAAATTCCGATTACGCTTTACAATTGCCCTACGAGTCGTCATAATTTGCCAGGATCGACTGCTCTCTTTAATTTAAAATAAACAAATCTTTTACATGATCACGATATTCCCTATGAGTCCTTGATGCAGCTTCTTTTTCCCGAATGCAATCTTATTCTAAAGGTCAGTAATGATTCATGATGCCAAAGTCAATCGCTTGTTCATATCATTACTCTGCTGCACGGTTAGTATTGATGATAGAAGACTAGTTCTTGCAGAATTGTCCAAAGAACATGTCCATATTATTAACTCATTTTCCCAAAAATGTGGACACGCCCACCTCTTACATTGGGTCCTTCACAC
This sequence comes from Serrognathus titanus, assembly GCA_039766575.1. Taxonomy (NCBI): domain Eukaryota; kingdom Metazoa; phylum Arthropoda; class Insecta; order Coleoptera; family Lucanidae; genus Serrognathus; species Serrognathus titanus. The sequence goes on along the minus strand of CM077911.1, from coordinate 13,583,112 downwards.
GTTCTATTCCTAATCAGAATGGAGACGTTCTTGTTGGAGCCTTAGTTCCATGTCCCATTGGAGGAGCTTTTAATTTATCCGTAATGCACCTGTGTTACGAACAGAACCGTGTTTTAAGGGTACGTTAATTTAAGCCTCTTATTGTACCCTTTTGCAGAACACTTTTCTTAAATTTCCTCAAATATACTAAAGTGCGTTCATAAATGATTGAAAGGCATTTGAATTTCCCGCTCAGTAGACGATTTTAAAAAATTGGTATTACCAAGGGTGGCACACGGGAAAATTTGCAGCAAAAGGCACGGATAAAACAATTGATAAAAACGTAAACAAAAAGTTGTAATTAAAAACAATTTTTCAGAAGTTACTGAGCCTCGAGGATTTATCCTTGCACCTACCCTATTTATAATATTTATTAATGACCAGGGGCAACGTTCTACGGGACATTTATTGTACTTTGGTCTCTTATGCTGATGACACTAACATTATGGCAACTTGTAATAGTTTCCCAATTTAGTAGACAACTAAACAAATTTATAACCAGTAATATTATGGATGTCCAAGAAAACTATCTATTAATAGGGATAGAACGTCAGTGATTTTATTTAGAAATCCTAAATCTGTTGCCTGACTTTGAATTAATTTCATAGTTTATTCGTACGAGTAACGCATTGCTTTTTTCTCAGCTGGTTAACAACGTAATGTCATTCTATCAATAATTGTGTCTCAGTTACCTCTACACAAATACAATTAACAACTTGGAAATCTTTTTGCTTGTTAACAGTTCAATTAAATCGCGGCGCGCGTTTTTAATGATCAAGGCAGAAATAAAAGGAGCGACTTCGAGTAAATTAATATGCGCGAGCGCGGACGAAACATACGTATCAAGTGACATGCACACCACCATATTCGTTTATGAGGGTGAAATTGCTATAATTATTGGGGCGCGAAACGGAGGGAAGCACAGGCGAACGCATCCCCGATCAACCGAAAATGTTACGCGTTGATATATGTTGTTGTACGAACTCCGGCACGCTTCTGATTTATTATTTGTGGATAAATTTATGTTGTTTTGGGGTTGTTTAAGTGCCTATTACCACAGGGAGTCAGTCAGTCGATGACAATTGACACATTACGTATGGCACATAAAAAGTAGCGCATGTCATGAGGTTTTAATATTTTGTTTTAAAGTAAAAATAATGTGAAATAGTTGACAGTACTCGCGCATACTTTCCTTCACGATTGTACTGAGCAGGTTGCTTCATTTAAGTCTCAATTTATGTGGGAAATTATCTCCTCTATTTAAACAGATAATGTGGGATATTGGGTCTAAAAACGGGGAATTGCATTGGGACTCTTTTATGTAATATAATTGCTGCCTTACGTCACCTAGATCTGATACAGGTAGGTTCGAGCAACGTTTGGTACTTATTCTTTCGATTTCCATTCTTAAGGGTAGCATTGTAAAGTCAAATTCCACAACGGAACACTCACTATACCAACAGCAACTTTAAGTTGATAGTTTCATGGTGGCGATTCTATTAAATAAAACTAAAGGATAATTTAAGAACGAGCAAAGCTAGGCAAAGGGATTGGAAGTACGGCGTGGAATAATTATTTTTAATAATGCCTTTCCTCTTGTGTTTCCGTCTTGAACCCCCTGAAATTTTTAATATAATCCTGTTGTTCCAGATCGCCTCCAATCAGGGCAATAGTCCTCGAACGCGTGCGCACCCTCCCCAATTAGTGCTCTACATGATCCGAAGAATAATGACGTCATGTGTCACGTTGCACTTGCACGCTTGTTGATCTGTATGCCATGCATGACTTGCCGGTATTGTTAGCAGTGATGTGCAATTCTCATCTTTATGTCAAGACCCTCACTATTTCTTTATTTTCTTTAAATCTCTATTTTTTTTACTGTAATTCGAAATTAATAATATACAATCATTTCTGTGATATCAGGTTGCAACAAATGCATAAATCCATACCTAATAAGCCATATTTTATCAGCAGTTTCCTCAGTTAACAATTAATTTCTTAAGTTGCGTTTTATTTGTATAATAAACGGCGTATTTAATTTAATTAACGGTTACAGTTTCACTGTATGTCTCGAAATCCATTCCCTTATCGCAAGTGCTTAGTAATACATATCATGCTATTAATATTAATAACAGATTTGCTTTTTATTGCACTTCCCTTACTCGTGCTTCTCTGGAGCTATCTAAATGTTTCTTTATCAGATGTAATTGGCTCGACGTTAATGAATGCGTTGTTTTGTAGCACATAGTTATCAACAGTTTTCTTTTTAATTGGAACTATTTTATTATCATTAATTTGCCAAGCAGCTTCGTTTTATATAATTTACTTTGTTATATGAAGGGCGCCTTAAAACCACTTACCCAACGGAACACCTACGTATATATACATCGTGAACCACACGGTTGTCTTTGCCTTACATGCAAATCTAGACAAATATGTATAGTTCTGAAGCTTTGCGTCGGATATAAAACATTCACACACTTTTAATAATGAAGGGATCGATTTCATGGCGTGTACTGCTAAAAAAAAGCGGCGGTATCATGGGAAATACGAGTCGCAATGAAAGAGGAGCCTGTTCATTAATGCCCCCCCAAACAGAAAGGAAATAGTCCAAATGAAAAGCCCACTAGTGCGTAATAGGGTACTTGTCGTGCGCATTATTTTTGATCCTCAATGTTTTACTCGCGGACCAGTGACTGCGCACGTGACCGACACGTGGGGTATGTAAACCCATTCATTAGTGCAACCACAGAGAAAATCTGAGCTTTCTACGCCACCCCGAAGCTCACGTACGCACGTGGGGTTGTTCGACCTCGTAATTAAAAAAAGATTTTCAAGAATCCTGCGCCTTCAGGACGGCAGAGAAGAATCAGCTTATACCAATCCAATCCAATCGGTCTCGCCGGTTACGACGATAGAACAATAAACGTATTAATGTCCGGTATCAGGATTTTCAATCTGAAAGTAACTGTTGGGAGCACTATTTGATCGCATTACTGTATTTAGTTATGCTTGCCTTTATTTAAGATTAGATCTCCGACGGAATTACGTTTATGATAGACAACCGTTTAGTAAGGAATACACTTGTCATTATCGGACTATGACCATTAACAAATTATACCGCAAGACAAAAGCGAGCTTTTTATATACGAGCAAATATATTTTTTTATGAAAATATATTTTTTTATGAATGGTACCATATTATCAGTCATTGTGTACCTTTCGGGGTTGGTGGTTCCCACGCCCGCGCTACCTGAGAATGTCGAACTCGCGGTCCAAGCCGTCTATGATAAATTACAGTGTTCACTATCGAGTCCGAATACCATCTTGTCAACAATTGCATCACAGCCGACCATATTTACAAAGAGGATGATTTGTCAGAATGAGAATGATCATCGCCGAAGGACTTGCCCTGACACGTAATTTGGCTGACTTATCGTGCCACCATGATTCGATTTTTAAATTAAAGTGACGGTTGCCACTGCATAAACGTCTTGAGAACCACATTTCTTTTTCTCAATTCAAACTATTCCATGGTTTGAAAATTACGGTTTTCAATTCTTTGTACATTTGAACATCTAAATATAAATATAGCCGTTGTCCCGGAAAGATTTGCAAAATGACTAAATGAAGCGAGTCAAAATTCGGACACAATTGGGTTTTGGAGGTTGAATCAAAGAGTAATTGTGTTTCGTTTGCCAGTGTGATAGCGAATTCCATCATCACATATCAAATCGTCACGAGTTCATTACCAAGGAATAATTAAATATGAGTAGGTCTTGGGAGGGATGTAACCACTTGGACAAGTGACTCCGTGCTTAATGAAAATTAGGACCACTATCAGAGAGGGGGCAGAGACATGCTCTTAACCAAAATCTAAAAAAAACAAATTTCTTGAGTGCACTGGTGTAGTTATGGCATATTTTCTATGCGCCCCATGGAGTATTTTAGAGCATTACCTTGGCTTGACCAAGGTCCTTTTTTGAATAGGGATTTACAGAATCTTCAAAATACCCCCGAGGTGGTGGTGCAATGCCAAGGGATGTGTTGGACTCATACCTCCAAAGACCACCGAATTCACTGCAACTCAACCCAGTTAATCGCCGGAACGCTTACCAACTAACTGCATTCCTTTTTGACCCAGGATTTGCTGCGAAATCGCTGCTTGGTAATCCCCATCAGCAGTGGTCGAGTCTCCAACTATCCATCTCTCTTCTTTCTCTTTGATTTTCGAGATGTCTTTTACCATTCTGGAAATCGTGCTTCTCTCGCCTCAAACAATGTTGCCTATTGGGCGTCCTATTTGGATTTCAGCTCTGTTCCTCAGGGACTCGGTAACTTTGTTTGTAAGAAAAAAAATTCAAAAGCAAAAAGCAGAAAAAGCGGAGGGAAACAACATTTTCCTCCTACTAGGTCCCTTACTACCCAGCCACTGCGTCTTATTTAGAAGAAACGCCTTATAATTTGATTGTAAAAAAAACGTGCCCCAAAAATTACGTCCCCTGGCAATAAAAAAATTGATAATCTAGATTCGGACTCAGTGTCCTCAATTCCCCCAAGACTACATTTTACTTATTGGCAGCTCAAATTAAAAGTTCCCTATTCTTTACCCCTGTGCCCCCCAGATTTCATTCCTTTGAAATTTTCTTGTTATCATAGAGTTACAGTGTCAAGTTGAGGCAAATTCACTTAGTGTTTACCATTCTGCATTGAAATTTAGAAGCACTTCATCGACTTATAAAGCACCTCAAGCAGCTCCGTCGCGTCGTGAAACGTCCAGTAGAACCGAAAGTATTTTTTATTGTGGTCGCGTCAGCATTTAAATATTAAGTTGCACTTTAACGGGCATTTAATTTTTACTGATGTCATTGTCGGCCCCATTGTTCGGCGGGCGGGCTTTTCCACTTCGGTCGGTATGCACCGAACCCGCGGGAGCCGGTAACCCGTCGTCAGCCGCTTTATGTTCCGTGACTGGATAGTTTTAAATAGCCACACATGCTTACCCTTTATCGTTCCTTCTTGGACTTCGTTCCGTTATAAAATTCGACTTCAAAAGATTTTACTGGTCGACCTCCGAGGCTACGCAATTTACAAAAATCGCACTCGTAAGGTTGAAATTAGTATGTACCGAAACGTCAATCGTTTTTCCTAGCGCAACGTCTAAAGAAACAAAGCCCGAAATGTAAATAACAACAACGATAGTTGATTAATACAGTTGTTTTCTTGTATCAAACGTAAGTAAGGATTTTAAATTTCAGTATACTAATTACTAGCTGAGGTATAACAATAGGATGTGCATTTGAAGTTTGTGGCCAAAAATTTGGACGACGTAATTATTTTTCTATCACCATCTGTCGCTTTAACTTTGTTTTTGCCCTCAAAAATTGTCCAAACGTGACAAGTATGAAAAAACCTGATGGTTTTAAGCAATCATTCGATGGCAAAGTACCAAACATCATTTGGTTACTAGATGTCCTGAAAAGATAACTAAATTGATCATTTGGATTGGAAATTCAAAGAATTAAGTCAAATTTTGGGTAGACTCTTGCTTTTTACGTGTAAATACTTACACTGATAGAAATCATTCCCAGACTGCCACAAAAGGATCCAGAAAACTCCACCACTAAATGGAACCAATAAAGTCACGCTAGTCGACGTTGGTGCGACTGGACCAATAGTTCTAATTGGCAATCACAAGCTCCGTGTGTTTGTTGGATGCAAACGAGAAGAAAATACAAGGCGAAATGTTGGATTTCCAATAGGGCTCAGTTCATTTGAGAAACGCAAAGAAAACAGCAGGTTCGGGTGAGCATAAGAAAAAGTTCCGGGGATTCCCCAGTACTGTTTCATTGTAGATTACGCCCTCAGTTGTGGATGTTTTGTCTGCGTCATCTGCTCTGGCGGTTGGAATTCCAGCAAATCACGTCTGAATGCAGTTCAGGTTAACACTGACCATATGAAGACCATCGTGCCCCAAGTGGCTAAGCATTCCCCAAATGCAATAATATTGATGATTGTAAACCCTAGTCGATATAATGACGTATTTCGTGTACAAACTGAGTGGTTTTCCCAAAGAGAATTCTGTTTCGGCCACGGATAATTGGTATTTGCCACGGATGGATTGTTCAAGAGCATGATAAATAGTTTGTTTCTGTAAAAAAATTGTTTATTTGAAGCTTTCTGCTGCAAGTTGGTAAGTCTTGCTTTCGGATGGACCTCCTCTTTGCGGAGAGTGACGTTTTGGTCGCAACACTTCATCAGTCTTTGGTCTTTGCTGTTTGTTGGTTATTCTTGCTTCTGCGCTGGAATTATTTTTTTCTTCTTCGGAAACCAACCCGTCGGTACACTCGCTTCTTCGCGGAAACAACCTTCTTGGTCGAGGTTTTCTCAATGGTCATCCGAAGGTCTCTTGATTGTCTTGGTTTGAGAGCTTTAGGCTTCTTGACTAGAGGTCTGTATTGCCTACTACCAATATGCACTTCTGAGCTGAAATTGCTTGTTTTTTGCCTGGGAAACCAACCAGCCAGCTCACTCATTTCTTGACAGAAACGGTCTTCTTGGATCACGGCTTCCAGAATGACCGCCCGGAAATATGTTGGTCGCTTTGGGTTTCATACATTTAGACTTCTGCCTATTGATAATTTTTGCTTCTGAGCTAGAATGAACAATTGTACAAAACATTTCAATCTGGTTTGGACGTTCGGTTTCCTTTATCTTCCATTCTACATTCACCCAAACATTCACTGGCGTTCACTATTGTCGACTAATTCATTTATGTAAGCTACTTTCGAACATTTTGTTCGATGATTGCCTACACTAAACGAGCACGAAGTTCGCGCTCGTTTGGTCTAAATGCAGCTTGAGGAAACGGCGGTTTTAGAAGCGGTCGTCTCGATTTGGAAAACTTTGGTCGCCATTTGAGCTCTTGATAGCGCCTCAAATCTTTTCGGCCGCTTCTTCTTGGAGGTCAATTTATTATCTTCTTTTAAAATGAGGTAGTGGATATCTTCGAATTGTAACACTCTTCGCCAGCAGTTTCGGTACACTGTGAACTGCGATACTTTGGACCATTTTCAATACCGAACGAGGCCTATGGCCTTAACGAGGATGACGAGGAGATGACGACCGCCTTTAGGTGTGAAACTTCTCAGCAGAAAAGACAAAAAAGACAAGGACCAGAGATTTATGATTTCGTGGTGAAAAATGCTGGTCTAGTTCTGAAACGAAAAGGTTACACCAATTGAGTTCTTGGATTATGTGTATCGGCTACAACCAATTCAATTTTGTATAACAAAGGAAAAGTCCATGCCGTTTCCATTCACCTCAGGTAATGTAAACCTTTTGGTCCAAATCGTCCAAGTAATCAAGATTTTTCTGGGTTTAGTGGCATTGAAAATGTGTTCTTATCACTTCCAGCTGTAATCGGTGGTGATGGTATACAGGATGTTACGAAAATGTGCTTACAGATACTGAGCAATGTGCTTTACAAAAATCCGCGCAGATTTTAGCGAAAGCACAAGCGAGGATTAGTGTGTGTTAAATTATTTTGTACAGTTGTGACTGATGTGTATTGTATTTACAATTTACAATTGAAATAAATTCCAAAATGACATCGAAAAGTAATCTTATTTTCAGGAATCATTAATTTCAACTACTGTTGTGCTTTCATCTAACAAAATATCGTAAACATCATTTAATACTCGCCAGTAGATAAGCCTTAATTTATGTACAATGTCGTTTATTTTGAGCCACTCTCGTGTTAATGAAGACGTCGTGTTTGACAGGTGTTTTATAGAAGCTGACGTGCCAGCGCCGAAAAAACACGCACCTTTGTTATTACTTTTTTTCAGAATGACATAAAGGATTACCTTTCACAGAAACGATCAACAGTTATTTCGCTTTTCGTGGAAATCTTTACAGTCCCTCCGAGGTTCGGGGCTTAAATTGTCCGAGATTACCAAGGAAAGATTTTATTCGCGCGCGGGGATAATGCACTAATTAGTTTTCGATTACTTCAGTATTAAATTGCAATTACCGGCGGACGTTGTTGTAATTACGGTGAACGGACCTGCCAGCACGTTTTTTAACAAATACAAATAAATTCGGGAGGAAGAAAAAACCAACCAAATCGTAGTTTCATAATTTGAAAGCATAAATAATCGGTGAAGAATATACAATATCATTTCAATCCCCTTTTAATAACTGCATACGTTCAATAACCAAATGATTACTTAGCTTTAGTGAAGTTACAGAAAATATTTGTATACTTTTTACTTAGGGTAGAAGATGTTAGAGTGTTGATACCACTGAACTTTAATTGCTAGACCGCATTGTTTGAATAATGCAAATGCAATACCACACGTTCCCTTATGCGCTAAAAAAAAAGTTAAGCACATACATTCTTAGAGCCCCTTAACAATACCTTGTACCTGTATACGCTACTGTTATTGTACGCCTCGGCGACAACACACATGTATTATACAGATGTAAGACAGGCCAAGACAGCACCGGGTTTCTAGCAGACAATGCACGACCTTCTCGTGACTTGCGGGATGTGTTGGTATTGTCATTTAGTTAAAATCCCTGCACACACTGTGTTTTATTTACGTTTCATAGGTTTGTTAGTAAGGAGTACGGATTGCCTTCGGCATTTATAAAATAGGGGATTAACTTCCATATTTGAGAGCGAAGTTTGAATTGAAACTTTCTTTGTAACTGGATTAGAAAATTAACTACATCTTAGAAAACAACAGGGCTAATGGGAAATAGTGGTCAGTTACAATCTGATTCTTTTTTAAATGAAATGAAATAATAGTCAAGAACGACCAAATCAAATTCCCGCTTCATTTGCTGTTGTAAAACCTATACCCACTTTTTCGTCATTATGAAACTCATTTTTGAGAGATTTGGAGAATCTTTAGAAGATAATAGAAGTCATCAATGGTAGTTCCAAGTATTAGATTCAATAAGGGCGCCCACCAACTAGACTCCTTAATCCTTTATTGCAGTTACTAAATTACGGAGTCTGTCGCGAAACATTGAATCGGAAATTTCTTACAATCTCTGTCAGCATGTCAATGCCGAGTCTCGTTTTCTAATAGCATGTCTGTAGTGTTGGTTTTCCCACATTATCTCTTGGTTTCGTATTCAATACCAGCAAGAATCGTTTCGTGCTTTCCCAATTTTATGCAGGTCGTACGCAAACACTCCATGACCAGAACCAGTTATCGCCTGGGTGATGTAATGGTTCACGTCAATAAACTTCCTGTAAATCCCTAATGAATGTTTTGGTCCAGCCTCGATATGAGTTTGTCACCTGTCCATTAGGATTTCTTGCGTTACTGGTTGTTATGCTCTGCTTTCAGTTTCATTGGAGGCAGAAATCAAAACTCATAGCAGGTATGCACAAGGTGTAGGGAGTATCAGTAAATTTCGACGTACAGTTTGCAGCATGACCAGAACCAGTTATCGCCTAGGTGATGTAATGGTTCACGTCATCAAACTTCCTGTAAATGCCTAATGAATCTTTTGGTCCAGCCTCGATATGAGTCCAAAGACGTTTGTCACCTGTCCATTAGGATTTCCTGGGTTACTGGTTGTTATGCTCTGCTTTCAGTTTCATTGGAGGCAGAAATCAAAACTCATAGCAGGTATGCACAAGGTGTAGGGAGTATCAGTAAATTTCGACGTACAGTTTGCAGCATGACCAGAACCAGTTATCGCCTAGGTGATGTAATGGTTCACGTCATCAAACTTCCTGTAAATGCCTAATGAATCTTTTGGTCCAGCCTCGATATGAGTCCAAAGACGTTTGTCACCTGTCCATTAGGATTTCCTGGGTTACTGGTTGTCGTGCTCTGCTTTCAGTTTCATTGGAGGCAGAAATCAAAACTCATAGCAGGTATGCACAAGGTGTAGGGAGCATCAGTAAATTTCGACGTACAGATTACAGCAATCGCGAGTATTGCCTCGGTGGCGACCGTTCTGTAAGCAGAGGTAATTCGGATAGCCATTTCTCTGTTGATCGTTCCAAAGAGTCACTCGTAATGTTTATCTCTTTGAGGTGCAGTGGTACAATCGGTATACCACATTTTTTGGTACTCCTTAGCGTTGGTGGTGCAAAAGTTGTACCATGCGCTTAAAGTATTTTTACTATTATCCCAATGGTTCAATTTCCGAACCACGCTAGAATCCATTTAGTGAGAAGTAGTCCAAACATGGTAGTCACGGTTTGGCAGTTAGTTGCGCTCTGTCATGTTTTGAAATAGCAATTTTATCAGAAAATGGTTGTGGATTTGTGTACAATTTGAAAATTTGGTGGCATAATCAAAATCAGTGGTCGCATTTGTCTTTTGGTAAGTTATGTATTATGAATACTAGATTGTTTTTTGCTTTCAATTGATAATACGTATTATTTTGTGGTGGTATGTATTGTGTTCCATCGCCACTTCTGTCGCTTGAAACTTAAATATTATGATTTTGTATTATAGCAAAATGTCGAGACAGAAACGGGAAGATTTACCTTTTACCCTTGTGGGAATGACTGCTGATGGGTTATACGAAGAGATTGACGCTTTTGACAACGTGGAACCAATACCATCCCACCCAGAGTCTGAAGTAGATATTTCTGATGAGGAAAATTTGGATAATTCTCAAAATGACGAAGGCAGTGAAAGCGAAGACTCTGAATCCAATCAACCGCTGTCTATTATTGCAAAAGCTCTTGCTCATCATACTCATACTCCTGCGCAAAATGCTGATTCTAGTTACACACCACCAACATGGTCTACACTTCACAGACCTATTGCAGCTCCTGATCTTACAGAACCAGTTGGAGTCCCAAATTTCATTCAGGATATTGAAGATCCAACACCATATAAACTATACACCAACCATCAACCATTTAGCATTCCAAACAAACTTATATGCAGAGCAAATAAAATCTTCAACGGGAAAACCGTATACGCCTACTAATTCTAGAGAAATCAACACTTTTTGAGAATAAATTTGTTGATGGGCATAAAACGTTTACCGAGCTACAAAGATTACTGGTCATCTACACCTGATCTAAATGATCCTTATATTTCATCTCTAATGTCTGTAAAGCAATTCAGCTGGTTATTGGGGCAACAATGTTATGCCCCCACGTGGATCTCCCAATTATGATAAACTCTATAAAGTACGTTCCATGATTGACTTGTTATTGACTAATTTTGAGAATTGTTTATCGCCTAACCAGCAAATTGCTGTTGATGAATCCATGATCAAATTTAAAGGTCGTAGCTCGTTGAAACAATATATGCCAAAGAAACCAATTAAACTAGGATATAAAGTTTGGATGCTCGCAGGTAAATCAGGTTATTGTTTGAAATTCGATATATACACGGGCAAAGGAAACACAGCCGAAAAAAGTCTAGGTACACGTGTTATTAACCATCTCACATCTGGTCTTCATGGCAAAGATCATATTCTTTATTTTAACAATTTTTTTAATAATGTTCCGTTAATGGAGTACTTGAAGAAACACCGCATATATGCTATAGGTACAGTAAATCTATCACGCCAACATTTACCCACGTTCAAATCTGATAAAACAATGACACGTGGGGAATGTCAATGGTTCACAAGTGATTCTGGACTGGCCACTATCAAATGGAAGGATAAAAGAGCAATACATATTCTTTCAAACTACCATAACCCAGAAAGCGCAAATGAAGTAGGACGAAGGGAGAAAGATGGTAGTAGAATCCAAGTTCCATGTCCTGATGCTGTAATGGACTATAAACGTAATATGAATTATGTAGATAAATTCCGTCAGCTGCTAGCGAGCTATAAAATAGACTGACGTAGCAAGAAGTGGTGACAGAGAATATTTTTCTATCTGCTGGATGCTGCAGTAGTGAATTCCTACTGCCTGTACTACTTACTAAATCTGTCCAAATTGACAGCAAAAAATTTTCGCTGTTCTGTCATAAATGGTTTGGTAGCAGAATAGCTCGTTTGTAAAAAAGGGATGTCGAAAGAACATAAGAATATGGTACAAATTAAATTTAAGCCTTAAGCCATAAGAAGACTCTTCACAGCAGCAGCAGCGACTACATCAGCAGCTACAGCCTCCAACGAAGCCCCGAAGAAGTCCACGGCGAGATGGACGAAACGTCGGCAAGACGAAGTATTGACGCGGTTCCCAACCCGGAAACCAAGATTGTGAATACATGTTACATTCAGAAAAAACTACTAATCCTAAATTTGGTGCTCATATTTAACTTGGTAACACCCTTATTTCTTAAGTTTAAGAGTAAAAATTTTCTTGCGCCACTCGAGCATTATTTGTCGTAATTTTTCTGCGCGATTGCCCAAATGGGGGCTGCATATAGGATCATCGATAGTACGACTTCTGCTAGTATTTTCAACTTTTTTGGCCTGGGTCCTCCGATGTTCACCATTAACGATTTGTTAGCCATTGTACAAGTTCTCTTGATGTGAGCGGTCATCTATAGATTTCTGTTGTATATTGCATATTCTTCTAATGCTATGTAACTAATAATTCAAGATTGTCGCCATATGCAATTTTATTATTATCACGCCTAGATCCGTGTGTTGGCATTGTATAAGATCAAAAAATAAGGCTAGTAAAAAAAGGCTAGTAAAAAAATTGTAAAAAGAATTTGAAATGTAAAACTAACACGAAGAATAAAGTAGTCAAGTGCAAAGTATTATTGGACTGCTCTTCTGAAGATAATTAATTATGAAGGTGATGACGATAAGGATGTGGATGCGAAACGTAACGAAAAATTAAATATGGAAGATTTACTTCAATTAAACTTCTGGTACATTTTCAATTTCTATTACATATTTGAATATTCACCAAATTTAAAACCCATTTCTTTTTCTGTTGATATCAAAATTATTTTCCTTGAAATGTTGAGCTACAATCTACAGACGTTATAATCGCACTTTTTAAAAGAGATCAATGGTAGAGAATCGCGCTCATTTCTAACTTTCAACTCGCCTTTGAATACAGGACGGACCGGTACACGTACCTTGATTGAATCGTCATTTATTAAATTTAATTCATCAATTCAGGCGTAGTCTTGGCCCGAGGTATTCATCGAATGTCAACGACTACCTCCGGGCGCCTGATTGATTCTCTCTTCATGACTACGCACTCATTCCGAGACTTATAGTTGTGTTTATACACAATTAGGGCTCATCATTAATCATACACCCTACTAGGTAATCAATTTATCTGTGATTGTGTGGAATGCGACCGACGACGGGGCTTATGGAATTTAGTTGCTACCGTCGACGAAATTCTGATTTAAATCTGAACTTTGCTGTTAGTGTCAGGCCTTTGTTTAAATTTATCTGTTACGTGTTACCCCCCTTTCGATCCCTCTTACGTATTTCGTTGGCAGGTGCACGTATCAGGTGAGGTATTATGTACACGTCGGTCACAAAGTTCGAAGTCGTCCCTTGATTGAAGCAGCGCGATTAAGCCTAATCGTTTTTGATACGCAGATGATCACCGCGAGAAAGGACCCAAACTACTATTTAATATGCACACGTGTGTTTACGAGCCGAGTTTAATGCATATATCATAGCAAGAAACGCTTTTTTCAGGGAACTAATTCGGGATAACCCATTCGAAAACATCCAGTGTCAGTTAATAATTTATTAGGCAAGTCTTAAGGCGAGTTGAAAATTTAATATTTATTTAATGTGGAAACGACGAGTCCCTCTTCCCCCCACAGGTACATCTCGGATTTATTTTACACGTATGTTACGTAAAAGAACACGGGCGTTATCAAGATGGACATGTTTTATAACATGGCGGGTTCGGTTCTTGTAAAATTTTTTGACGTTTCCTCTCTTTAATTAATAATATTCTACTAACATTAATTAAAAATTAATTTATAAGGAACATAAAATCACTTGGTCCTATTCATGTCGGTCTATGACGTTAAAGCTTCGAATTATTTAACGTCTAATTAGTGACAGAACAAACGTTTTTTTGTAAAATTTATATAAATCCACTGTTATTATGTAATACTAATTAATAATAGAAACAAATTGTACGGAAGGTCACACGATGATAATGTTAAATTTCAAGGCTGACACCTGTATTAATGCAATATCAGAATATTCAGCTTTAAAATTATCATCTACAATTTTTTTTATATAAGCAGTCTATCGTTTTCTTTCTGAATATCATAGCTACTGCTTCTATTGTATGTACAGTCGGTGGCTATTAGAACTGTTACACCTACATGCTAACCTCGCCGTTCTACTGATATCCCCAGCAGGGAAGAAATTTGCTAACTGAAGGAAGGATGTTTAATGGGGTTCCTTTGAGTATGACGAAGCTACTGTACCTTAGTTGGCCAGTACCAGTGCAGTGGATTGTAACGAACTTTATCTGGGGGGGGCGAAAGTCCGACTACCCTTCCAGTGATGAAAACTGGAAGTTGGGACCTGTTGTCCGGGGCCATCCTGGTTCCTGCTAAAGTGAGAGCTTGGGGGAGTTCCCTTCCGATTGAGTGGTTGGACTCTAGGGATTAGTGGTTGATATCCTGCATGCTGGGCTAGGGATGATGTTCATCCATCCCGAAGTTTGAACCGGGGATTCCATTAATAAGTACTTCTTATCTTGAGAGGTCTAAAACCGTGTTATTTTCGTCTTCTTCTGCCTTCTGCCAAAGGATCTGTTAATATTTTGCCGGTGGCCTTTCTCAGAAGCAAAAAAGTTAACGCAGATTCAGGCTCTGAAGGGAGAAGAAAACAAGTTCAATTAATCTCCGCTGAGTACTTAACACATATGAAGGTTTTCAGAGTCGTTCTTCTTTTCTGGAATTGTGTTATTTTACTTCTGCCAATGTCGTTTGACTTGAATTTCTCAGATCTCAAATTACCCTAATCCCCCGGAAGGTGCCCAGTCTCTCTCAAATAAAAGAGATATTCAATCAAAAAGCAATTAAATGCGAGAAAATTATTCCAGTTCCAGTTCTAGACTTCCAGATTTCCGGACGTTTTGTTTATTAATACTTTTTCTTTTCTGGGATGAAACTATGTTATTTTCTTCCTTCTGTCTTCTGCCAAAGGTTGTTGGCCCAGAACTCTATTAATATATTGCCGGTGGTCTTTGATAAAACCAGAAAAATCAACACAGACTCAGTCAAAGGTCCTGATGAGAGAAGGAAGAAGATCAACTGATATCCACTCGATATCTAAGGCATATGAATACTTTCGTAGTCCTCCAACTGATACGTCTTATTTTTTGGGCTGGAACTGTGTTATCTTTTACTTCTGCCAAATATCTTTAACTTGGACTCGTGCGAATCTTCTTCTTTCTATCATAAACAAGAAAATTAATCCAAAATACCAAGGCCATTGATTAACCGGGTTTTGCATGGAACCCAAACCATCCGAAGGTGTCCAAGCGCATTGCTACGTCTTCCTAGGCCACATCCTGTTTTTTTTTTTTATTATCGTCAGTTAAAGGCCTTTGGCTTAAAATTCTGCACCCTTTTACGAATGGTCTTTGACAAAAGTAAGAAAATCAATATGTATGTCTTATTCCTGAAGATCATTTCTCGAAAGTTGTTGAAATAACTGCTTTCCTATTCTTAGAAGCTTTTTATTTAAGGAGAAAAGGATTCATTTTTGTTTTAGGATAAAAGGCAAGGCTAAATTTGGTGAATAGAGTCCACGAGTAGTGGTCTATAAATAGCCACGAAATGATTGTTTTGTTTTAGGAATAGAAACAAGGGAAAATTTGAGAAAGGGGATACATATAACCAAAAGGATTTTCTCAGAGACAAAGCAAAACTTGGTGAGTGTCGATGACATATATACATATATAGCCAGAAGGATTTTTTAGATTTAAAAGCACAAACGGCTAAATTTGATGGATAGGGTGTATCTACAGTTTTGGGATTCTGAAGCTTGAAGAATTTCAGGGATAAGCTCCAAACAACCCCCATACACTGAGCTTCGAGAGTGCATTTTTTAAAACGAATAATCTAAAACTATTATTATTCAATGAACTGTTTTGTATACGGTTTTATGTAAAAACCTTAATTGAAAAAAGTTATTTAAAAATACGAGGGTCGTACGAGATTCGTTTGTAACCATTGGAAATGAATCTGCTGTTTCCTTCTGCTGTATTTTTTTCAACTAAACTTAAAAAATGATATTGATATAAGCGAGTAACACATGTAGATGTGTCTCAAACACAAAACAAACACGCCGAAACCAAAACATTTGTCCATAAACGTCAGGTCGTAAACCATACAGTTTTCACTTCCTAACGCCGCAACCGCAACTCTAACCGAAAACACGTGATATCCTTCGGCATTGCCGAAATGTTTTCTTCACAGCTGAAGCCCACCTCTCGTTTCAGCTTTCGCTTCCTTGCATCCTTGCGAGACCGTGGTAGAATTGCGCCTACGAGGGCGGTCCGCATGGGCCATTTAAATTTTAACTCCGAATCCAGATGATTTGAATTTGTGGTTCTCCTGCGTGAACCAGAATTCGTTTCTATTTCTGCCCATATTGTGCTGGCACGAGAAAGAGATGGCAAACCTCTTCGTCCGGATGTCGTACAAGGTCACAGTGGAGGCGCCAGGACGGCTACACGCCGAATTAGATGCACTGGTATATTTTTTATGTGAATATGATTTATAGTTTTTAGACACGCATGTTCCTAACTTCAAGCTACTCTGTTAACATTTCTAATTAATGCTTAATTAAATTTTTTAATTGATCGGCGCATGAAAAGGATGATTTCAGTCAGGGGTATTTAAAAAAAAAAACGTAATTTATTTTATTCCTCAATTTCTATGCTTGCATCAAATGGAAACCACAAAGATTCGGTAACACTGAGACTGAAAAAGATACTTAATTGGTGCAAAGCTAAAAACTTTGAGCTATGGGGTTCGGAGAGTATAATGAATATCTCTCGCCAATTATTTGGAATTAAACAATTAGATACAGATCGGCCCTTCAAAAATTGAGTTTTTCCTTCGCAAGGATCATACGATGCATTGAACCAGCGACAATAGGAGTTAATACGGCACTGTCACACTCGATCATTCTAACAAGCATTACATGGGGCGAAGTTAGGGGTTGGTGGTGCGTTTAAGGACCTGGCAGGCTGAGGGTTGGTAACAACCCGGATTATTAGGGACGAGGAACATATGTTGTATTTACGATAGGGTTTAGATTTTATCGAAGGTTTAAGCAAGCGAAGATGATTCCGATAAAACCACACTCTCAATTATTTCAAATCGCAACTGTTGTAATTAAATGTGAGAAATTTCCGTCAGCTTTTACTATGCACGTACATACAATTAATGCTTGGATACTCCCCTGGCATTTATAAATTCATATTCATTACGATTTTTACCATGGGGGTCTGGCAGTTTCAGATAGCCTTTAATTAAGCTACGCTTGTAATTACAACGCGTGTTAATTATGGGATGTTTCATTGTCCTTTTGGAACCATAAATTGTTTGCAAAAAGCACTCGAATCAGTACAGAACAAGTACATGCGAAGGCATTAGCAGAAATCTGACTGTCTAATTAGTCAAGCACCGTTGCATAAGTGCAAAGTCACGGAGGTAGAAGAGTAAAAGAGTGTGTTTCACCGAGTGAGGGTAACATTGATAATTTATTACACGGTTTTATAACGCGCCTGATGGCTCAATCAGACGCTCTTGTTCGGCTTCGCTTTCAGCACCCGTGAGAAATTAATTATGTTTGATTGAGATTTATCTACGCACGTTCAATTCGGTATTTATTAAAAGCTAACACGCCCTCTTTACATGCCGCGGATTACAAATGATACGGTAATTGCATTGTATACATCCACATAATAGCGCAAAGTCTGATATTTCATTCCTAGCAATGTGCGAAGAGCAAAGGTTGTCGCACACTTAACAGTCTCGTTCTAGTCCGGTGTACCCTGTATAAACACGAGTGAAAAATTCGACACAATCCGGCACTAACAGTCAAAAGAAGGAACTTGCGGCCAAATCGGCGTACTTTCTGATTTCTTCAATTGAAAGGGCATTCTAGAACTAGAAAAATTCCTTCTCATCTTTCTTTTAATTCTTCAAAAAGATGACGAAATCCACCAAGTTTCTGTTACGCTGGGCGTGTTTTATTGGAAAATCGCAGAAAGTAGGCGTGTCGTTCGTTTTAACAACCAGTAAGAACGAGTTAACTATCGCTCCGTAAACTATAAACGAAGGAAATAGGCGTTGCATTCTTTTCGACAGCCAATAAACAAGTGCGAAAGAGTTTACTATTGGTTCGTGAATTCTGAAAGGGCGTGCCTGACTTTCAAATAAAGAAATTTGTCTCCTAGTGAATTTTAAATCTCTCTAATAATAGGATGAACCCATGTAATTTTACGTTCCTTTTCCTCTTGGTTTCCTTTTTGGATCTGCGCGCTTCTAAGATATAAAGTAACAGCTGTGGGGCGTGGCTTAGTAGAAAAGATTTCCTCTTGGTGTGTTTCATTGGACAATTGCAGAAAGTAGGCGTTGCGTTTATTTTAACAGCGAATAAGAACGACTTACCTATAGCTTCGTAAAGTATAAAAGAAGGAAATAAGCGTTGCATTCTTTTCGACAGCCAATAAACAAGTGCAAGAGAGTTTGCTATTGGTTCATGGATTCTGAAAGGGCGTGTCTGACTTTCAAATAAAGAAATTTGTCTCGTAGTGAATTTTAAAGCTTTCTAATAGTAGGATGAATCGTGTGGTTTTACGTTCCTTTTCCTCTTGGTTTCTTTTTTGGATGTGTTCGCCTCTAAGATATGAAGTAACAGTTGTGGGCGTGGTTCAGTAGAAAAGATTTCGTCTTGGTGTGTTTCATTGGACAATTGCAGAAAGTAGGCGTTGCGTTCATTTTAATAGCGAATAAGAACGACTTAACTATCACTTCGTAAAGTATGAAAGAAGGAAATAAGCTTTGCATTTTTTCGACAGCCAATAAACAAGTGCAAGAGAATTTACTATTGGTTCATGGATTCTGAAAGGGCGTGTCTGACTTTCAAATAAAGAAATTTGTTTCCTAGTGGTTTTACGTTCCTTTTCCTCTTGTTTTTTTTTTTGGATGTGTGTGCTTCTAAGATATAAAGTAACAGTTGTGGGCGTGGTTCAGAAGAAAAGATTTCGTCTTGGTGTGTTTCATTGGACAATTGCAGAAAGTAGGCGTTGCGTTCATTTTAATAGCGAATAAGAACGACTTACCTATAGCTTCGTAAAATATAAAAGAAGGAAATAAGCGTTGCATTCTTTTCGACAGCCAATAAACAAGTGCAAAAGAATTTACTATTGATTCATGGATTGTGAAAGGGCGTGTCTGACTTTCAAATAAAGAAATTTGTCTCGTAGTAAATTTTAAAACTTTCTAATAATAGAATGAACCATGTGGTTTTACGTTCCTTTTCCTCTTGGTTTCTTTTTTGAATGTGTGCGCTTCTAAGATATGAAGTAACAGTTGTGGGCGTGGTTTAGTAGAAAAGATTTCCTCTTGGTGTGTTTCATTGGACAATTGCAGAAAGTAGGCGTTGCGTTCATTTTAATAGCGAGTAAGAACGACTTAACTATCGCTTCGTAAAGTATAAAAAAAGGAAATAAGCGTTGCATTCTTTTCGGCAGCCAATAAACAAGTGCAAGAGAGTTTGCTATTGGTTCATGGATTCTGAAAGGGCATGTCTGACTTTCAAATAAAGAAATTTGTCTCGTAGTGAATTTTGAAGCTTTCTAATAATAGGATGAACCGTGTGGTTTTACGTTCCTTTTCCTCTTGCTTTATTTTTTGGATGTGTGCGCTTCTAAAATATAAAGTAACAATTGTGGGCGTGGCTTAATCGAAAAGATTTCATCTTGGCGTGTTTTATTGGACAATTGCAGAAAGGCGTTGCATTCTTTCTAACAATCAGTATGAACGAGTTAACTATCACTTCGTAAACTATAAAAAAAGCGCTTCTTAGAAATAAAGTGACAATTGTGGGCGTGGCTTATTTGAAAACATTCTGTATTGGTGTGTTTTATTGGAAAACTGTAGAAAGTAGGCGTTGCGTCCATTTTAACAGCTAGTAAGAACGCGTTAACAATCGCTTCGTAAGTCATTAAAAAGCACTGCTTAGTAATAAATTGACAACTGTGTTCGTGGCTTAGACCCAGTTTCTGGAACGTTACATAAAGTTAAGCGTCGGATAAAGGCAAAAGTTACTATCGCTATACTTATTTTAATCTAGGTAGTTAATTTTATGAAACGTTCCAAAAATCCGACCTTTAGTCCGGGAGATTACATACGAGTCTAAACGTCTGATTGGATAATAGCAGAAAATAGGAGTGGCATCCTCTCGACAACCAGTTTAGTATTTGTTCATAAAGTATAAAGGGAGGCTTTCAGAATCGAGCGAACGACGTTTTCACGGGCGTGGCTTAATCGAGGAGATTTCGAGAAAGGATGTTTCATTGGATAACCGCAGGAAATAGGCGTTGCGTTCTTCTCGACAGCCAATCAAGGAGTGCGAACGAGTTTACTATTGGTTCCAGAATTCTGAAAGGGCGTGCCTGACTTTCGAATAAAGAAATTTGTCTCCTAGTGAAGCTTTTTAGGCAATTTGCTTTCTAATAATAGGATGAAACCATATGGTTTTACTTTCTTTTTTCTTTCTCTTGGTTTCTTTTTTGGATGTGTGCCTTCCATATTGGACTATGATCCAAAGAAGCATAAAGAAATTATTTGCACACTTTTGATTTCTGAATTTCGTCGGCAAAGTTTGCGACGGCGCTAACGGCTAAGTGTGCGACAACCTTTAGTCTTTGAAAATATTTATCTACATCGAATAGAAACTGTGGGAAATCAATAGTACACATGTACGTAATGTTTAATACCCAGATGTTTCTTCTCAAATAAACGCACTAACTCTCGACAGACTTAAACACCCTCGGTATGGAATGAGTAGGAATCAGAGGTCATGGATTTGATTCCTGTTGTTGTTTCAACCATCAATAGCATTTTTTCGGACCCCTCTTACCTAATACAGTGATGTGCAGGTTCGATGAGACTCAAAGAGCTTCAAATATCCTTTAATGAGGAGGTACTACTACGTTTATTTAAAAAAAAAATGTAAACGCACTTCGAAGATGAACGCTAGTGTGTACGCGATCATAATTTCTCATAATAAATCTAGATCTTCGCAGCCAGTTCAATAAACCACATGTTGTCACGTAATTATCATTCTCAGCCGATAAAACAGTCGGGGAGTTCCTTTGAGGGCACCAGCCCGGGTGCTCCCCGAACATGCCCCCCGTCGACCGCCTTGTGAGGGCGACCCATTTCGGAAAATTAGTTTGGCTTATTTATTAGTTTAATTTCAATCCGTAGTTTTTATGCGTAAATTTGTCCGTAATATGTATGCTTATTGCGTTCGGGAAAATATTTATTGGGACCTCCTATGTTCCTTGCTTGCTTATTTATGTTACGTGAAACTTTTTTCTTACTCGAGAAAAATAATCACAGAAAGCTTTAATGAATCTAATCAGAAAGTGATACGTTATTAATTTTAAATTCTACTGTGTCCTGTAATAAAAACAATTTATTGTTGTTTTTTCTAATTTTCTTCCATTTTATATTTTTAACTTTTGTACTTCTTTGTCTTGTGTGTTTTCGTAGCAACAGACGCATTGATAAATAATCTTTATGTTTATAGAAGCTGACGTTGAAGTCTTCTTGATTGATGATTGTAGCAAGTTTCGTTCTCGTGTGATAGATACTTTCACCGCTTGTTACACAAAACAACTATTAACCTAAGCGAACATTTGAATATTTTACTTCTACATATTTTTTTAAATTAATTTACGTCCAATGACGTAACGTAATCATAAAATATGGGGGTAATTTAAGGCGTAATTAACGAATAATTACAAAACAGCGTTTTCAGGATTCGAAAGTTAATCGTCACTTCTGCAATAAATAAATATCCAGCGAGAAAAAAACATAATTCTACCAGTATAATTTCAAGAGACATTCTTAATATGCAGCAAGATGTCTTATAAATAATAATCAGATATGATATCTACGTCGGCCGTGTGTTTACATGTAGACATGACCAGCGCAGACGGACCACCTGCCGGACTAGAGTATTATCTGAAGAAATGGTCATGAATGTGGAGTCCATGCTTAAGGACGATGCAGAAATGAGATCATCGACCATCTTAAGACGCAGACTCACAAAATAGAGAGCCGCAACTTGAACGAATTAATTTCTACTGAAACCGTTTAATTTTTTTTGCGCACCCCTTTAGAGAGATAAGAGATAAAACATTAAGATTCTAAGCGGACACAGACAATTGGCAGCATATAACATTTTTAACCCCAAACGATGATAAATTTTGTTGTCACGGGAAGGGTTGGGATCAATTATGAAAGGGGTTGCGGTTATTTTCGGTTTAATTAAGAGAATTGAGTATTATTGTTGACTTTAATGTCAAGCAGATGTGTCTCTGCTCTTTTTAGGCTTCGTTACAGATTACGATCTCCATTTATAAATTTCACGGCGTTATTTGAAAGGACGAAATGCGATAACTAACGGAAAAGAAAATTCCCCTTTGGGTAGTTTACCCCAAACATTGATGATGATTATGTTATATGAAATCATGCTGCTTATTTGTTACTAATTCCTTAATACGTATGTAGTTAGTGATTTCCGTAACAATACATCGAGGGAATTAAATTAATTTTTGAAAGGAAATGTAAAATCTTTCCTAACGATTTCACATGACGTCAAGCAATAACTTACGTCACTTCTTCCACTGATTATTCCATCATCGTTTCGTTTTCTTTTAAGCAACGCTTTACAAGCGACTTTATTCGTCCAGATTAAAAAAATATATATGAAATATATTACTAGAACACCTGCTGTACGGTTTTATTTGCCTTCGTTTTAAAATTAAAACTAAATTGATAATAATGCGTACGCTTCAGTGAGCGCGGTTTACATAAAATTACATCCTACATTGAAGAGTGCCAGCCAGCATTAATATTCATTTCAGATACGAAATGCCTTCCAGAAAAAAAATCATTTTATGATTTCATTTAAATCTTTACGTTGCAAGGTTTTCAACAAATAAAAAAAAATTCTTAATTCTTGGAACAAGAGCGAAAAACAAAAGGAAATTCATGAAACAAAAATTAAATGTTTGATTCCAATTATTGTCGAATGTTGCACACAACAATAAATAAATATTAATTAATATTAAAATATTTCTAGCTACAAATCGTATTCCGTGCGTTCTCGAACGATCTAATACTGGGGTGCGTTTGGAAACTGTACCTTGCGTGTGGTCACATCTTTGTCATACACGATTTTCAACGTATTTTGCATCTCGCTCATCTGTTACAGGATGTCTTGTTTACGTTATTTTATGAAAGGTTCGCCAGTTATCATGGAAATAATACAAAGGCAAGACACACTTTTTGAAACTAAATGATAAATAAGTTAACAATCGTGAGGTTATTACTCAGTGCCAACATGCATTCGAAGATATAGTTTTCGAACGCACCCTTGATCAGCAAATCTGCGGAATCTCTCGCATTTTCCACCATTAATAAGATGTGGTAGCTACTAAATCTATTAAATTTAGTAGAAATTGCATTGCATTAAACGTTTATACTCAATGCTCATAAAATAATAATGAAAAATAACACAATTAGGAGAACAGCAAGAAAAGGTTACTCGACTTTGATTGCAGCGCACTCTCTGGATAGCTATTTCGGTTCTAGTTGAAGTCTCTTCAGCAGAAAGTCCGTAACTTGAGAACTCTCAATCTCAACGACCGGCCTTCTTGTGCTTGGTAACGTATAACATGAAATCTAATGATGTTGACCTTAGTTATATAATAATAATAACAAATAACAACCATATTACTGTTCATAAGTCATTATATTCAAAGCAATCAAGACGGATACAATTAGCGTGTTATAATTAATAGTGTTTACTGTCTGTACCCAGAGAATCATTTGGATAGCTATTTCGATCTTAGATGGGGCTTCATCAACACAAGAGTAGCTGCAATCAAAGCAGATTTGCAGCAAATTTTGACTCAGTCTGTATAACTCTCGTCATTATTTGGACAGACAGAGGCTACTTTCCAAACATTCAGAAATACTGATTGTTTTGAGATGATAATACGATGGAGAGGACAAAAATAAATCAGGGGGACGTTTGCAAGAACAAATTTTGTAACTTTACACTTATTTATGTAAGCTAAATACTTGTGTGTGCCCTTCAAAAAAGTGGACATTTCGCAACTTGAGAAGATCCTGTCTCGAAAACTTTGCTGCATAGACAGGTGTGCTCCGCCCACAGGTTCTTCTTTCATCACTTCGTTTTCTCGAACGCTCTAGTGTTAACTGAAAACTTTAAAAAGAAGTGTCCTCTAGACAAGGCCATCATTTTAAGATGTACTTTATTAACTGCGTTATCGTAGTATTAGGCATGCAAATTAAAGGCAGAAACAACTAAAGTGAAGGGGTTACAAAATACGATAGAACATGATTTGGATGAAATTTGGAAAAACTTTATCACCAAATGGATTCTTTCGACAGTATAAGTAACGAAAATATCAATCCTAGAGATCTCCACCATAAATAAATTTAACAGTTGACCTACATCATCCATATTTTATCCCTACTTCTGGAAATGGGATAACCGTTCTAACAAACTAAATGATGAGTGGCCTAAATCAGCAACTATATGCTTACCAGCTTTAAAACCAAAAAAAGAAGAGGTATCAGTTATGAAGATAACATCGAAAAAGTAACGGGGAAAACTTCATGGATAAAATCCCCCCCAGTGCCAAATGGCATTATTATAAAGCTGGCCAGTGTGTGAACCTTATAATAACAAAACCAAAACCAAACGCGTTAAAAAATGAACGGAAACGGATAGAAAGTTTAAGAATTAACAATAAATATTAATATTATATTCATTTTTCTTCATGACCTAGTATACTTTAACGCGTTGAAAAATAATACGCAGAAAGCGTTTGCATTTATGAAAATTTCTTGCCTTTCCTGCTTTCGCCCTCCATTTATCAACCCATGCATCATTTACCTGAACAGCTTGATATCGCGGAGCTATTAAAACGTCACACGTGTACGCTCTCTGCCCGATATAATTCACACTGGACGCACTAAAATTCGGTGGTACACGGCCCGTACGCCATTTAATTACCCCGCTTACCTAATTATGCGTTTGTAAAATTTTACGTTAATTATAAGAATTCGAAACTGGATACTTCCTGCCGGAGAAGAGCGTCGGAGCTGCATGTTAATAAATCATCGATATGTCAGAATTTTTCGTTACAGTTCATCAAGAAGATGTGGTCCCTGATCGCCGAGTTTTTATAAGGCGGTCATTAGTGTAGCAGCGACGGATGCTTTAGTGACTATCCTGCAAATGTTACCAATGTTTGATATATATATTTTTTTGTCATCACCAAGCATTGAATTCAACTATGTGCTGTTCTGGAAGCTGGATCTAATAAAAAAGTAAATCCATTCATTATTGATTTCTTGGCTAATGAAAAGACAATCGTGTTTATTCGATTTATGAACGTCAATTGTCCACCGACCAGACCAAAGAAATTCAAAGCAGGTACTTCAAGTTCATAAAGTCTTCGAAAGATTCACTTCTTGTTGCTCTAAGTTTCATGTTTCAAATCATTCAAATCGTAGAAGAGGCTTGGTCTTTAGTGATGCGATCCTCCTTCTGGATTTTGCTTCTGGTGTCAACCACGTTTTCATTAAACGGAAGGAAGAGCTGGAAAAGATGGCAGTCACTGAAGGGAAGGAAAGGCGTGACGAGGAAAACCAAAAACTTGTCACACAAGTGCTCAAAGGCGATTAAATAGAAAAGTTGCACAAGAACTGCTTTTTTTTAAATCTTCAGTAGTTACCTTGCGGTTGCATAACAGTTATTAATTTCCGGGCGAGCCTCTCATCTTTAAGTAGTAAATTCTTCTTCTCTTCTTTTGTACTATAACATCATAAGGAAGAAAAGGGTGTTTCAAAAGTTATGGTTAGGTAAACCGTAATGTCGCTTGGCGTCTGAGATGCTTTCTTCCTAATCTGAGCAATCTCCTCTGTCTCTCCAAGACATGTCGTTGTTTTATGCTACTTTATTGATCGCTGCTTTTTTTTTCTGAAGTATAGAGTCATGAGGAAATATAGGTAATCACTCCAATTCTGTTTCTAAAAGATCGTTGGGGTATGTTCACTAAATGTAAGAAGTATGAGTTACAAAAAAAACATGTTAGAAGGAGATGTCCGAATAAGAAGAAGAGGATGCCGAGAAAAAATGATTGAGTGCACTGGAAGACTTTATTTTTAAAAATTTGGAGTGAGAAGGTGGAGAGAAGCGATGGCAACTAGAAGAGAATGGAAGCCATGAATCGTTAAGGCTTGATATTCTTTTTTTATCTTAGGAAAACGAAGAATATATTGTTTTTCATGACATTCCTTTTGTTGCTGTTACTTCTCTTTTATGTTCTGTATCCTCATAAGTAAGCAAGAGCTATTTCAAAAGTTGTAGTTAAGTGAAAAGATAACGTCATTTGACGTCTTAGATACTTCCTAATCTGACCTCGGCCTCTCCATGACATTCCTTGGTTTTGTACTACTTTCTTGGTTCCTGTTTTCTTTTTTTAATTGTAGATATATGAAGAAGTAAGCACCCCTTTTGAATGCTCCTAAAATGGTAAAAAGTGATCCATGATTGAGATCAACTTCGACATTCCTTAGAGCAATCCACGAAATGCATGGCCATTTTTTTCCCACAAATTTCTCAAGCTTACAAAGCTTGTCTCGGGGGCGGGGGTTAGTTGCTGCAATAGACTTGATGTTTATATTACTCCATCGGTATATGCCTTGCAAATTGGGGAAACGCAGGAAACCCAGTTCGAAGGAGTCGGTATGAATCTGAACATGGTCCAAGCCATGAGTTTCCTATCTCTCACAACCCGCCAAGCATCAAGCTCCTTGCCTCCGGACTCAAGCAACTACTATGATCAAGTCCAACTTATATGTCTTACGCCGGTATTCATAATCCCGTCTTAAGTTAAACCCACGCTAAATTTGACTTAAGTGTAACTTACTGCTGGGTTCTGTTTCATAAACAACTTTTCGGTTATTTTCCAGACTAGTTAAAATAATACCTATTCAAGTTGAAGCGCGCTATTTTGGTAAACCTGCACACAACAAGCCACTGGAGCTGTGAAGTCCATTAAGATTACGACTTGGTGTATTGATACCGTTGGAATTTTTAAAATTAATAATGGCTACTTAAATCAAAATTAATCCAAATTGCATACAATTCAAAAGAAAAATCATAACTGCCGATTTAGGATGAAACAATACCACAATTAAAAATAACTTGTTGAGTGTAACTCAAGACGTAGATAAAGCTATCTTAAGATAAACTACAACTTACGTTGGACTTGATCAACTATGAAATAGGATTCTTGACTTGAGGTTCAAGTTGAACTTAAGACTTGTCTATGAATACCGGCGTTATATATTAATTTTTTTTCTCTACAGAGCAATTCACGAAACGCAGGGAAATCATGAATATAAGTATCAAAAAAATACCAGAGTAAGAAGATAAAATTCATATTTTTGAAGTGGCGAAAACTCTTACTTATTTGGGGTACTACTGTCAAAAGATGCAGGAGAGCAAGAAGAAATTCAACAAAGACTAATGAAGAGCTAAAAGCGTCTCAAGAACACAAATCTAAGACCAATCCAATCGACAAAACCATACGTATGTGAAGCATGGACCCTTACCCAATCTGTAGAAAATTAAATGGAGAAATGAGAAATAATTAAGGAGACATAAAAAAATTAAAAAAAGGTGGAGGAGGAGAACTGTACGAGGAACCAGAAGCAACTGAAATTTCAAATACAAAGGTTAAAATGGTTGGAGCATTTTCATAGAATACAAGAAGGATGAGTTACAAAAAAGATGTTAGAAGAAGACGTGGGAATAAGAAGAAGCGGACGCCCGAGAAAAAAAAAATGGTTGAGTCCAGTCCAAATTTGAGAATGAGAAGATGGAGAGACGTAGTGGCAAATAAAAGAGATTGGAGAAACACGATTGAAGCCATGGACTGTTAAGGTCTGATGTTCTTTATCCGTGGATTATTGTTTTTTAAGATCTTTCATTTTTGTCCTTCATTGAACATGGTTCTTTTCTAGAAGTCACAGGACCTCCAAATATTTATTATTTAAATATCTTCTAAATCTGGGGATTTATTGATAATTCCAGTGCAAATTTGGTAATGAGAAGATGGAGAGGCTTAGTGCCAAATAAAAGAGATTGGAGAAACACGATTGAAGTTAAGGTCTGATATTCTTTTTCCATGTATTATTGTTCTTCAAGATCTTTCTTTTTTGTCCTTCATTGAACGTGATTCTTTTCTGGAAGTCACAGGACCTCCAAACATTTATTATTAAATATCCTCCAAATCTGGGCACTTATTGATAATTGTTTACAGTTTCTTCAGGCTTTCTTTGTTTGTTGTCCACGTTTCAATTCCATAGGCTTTCGATGTTGACTCCAAATTATCTATTCTTTTGTCTGTTTTTCTTATTTTTCTATTTATGCTCAAAAGCCTTCGTTATGCTTCAGAGATACTCCAATCAAATTGACTTTTGATTGAATATGTGCCTTTGAAGAAAAAATTGCATGATTTTGAGTACTTTTGTGAATGATATTGTACTTGCTTTGTACTTTGATTGTATGAATGGAAATTCTTTTATCAAAGTTACGAGTGGTTCGTCTTACGTAAGTTTTTATTATCATGTGATGCAATGATGCAATCAATTTCGCGTTGAATTAACTCGAAAACAATTACCTTTTATTACATCTGGCGGCGGTTAGAGTGTCCTCTGGACACGGGTCAGTGATGTCATCAATCAAAGATCTGACAAACATACATATGTCTCACATATGTTTCACATATGAACACGAATTTAGTATCATTTCCCATGCCCTCTGAGCAGGCGACGCATTCAAAACGGTACATTCCGAGAAGCTGCGCGAAATTTGCGCAATCCAAAAGAAGATTTTCTTTAATCTCACCTTCTTAATTGGCATTAAAAAAAAAACGCGCACACCTTTATTATGCCATTAAACCCCGGGCCTAATGCTCAACACGTTTTACTTTTTTACGCTCAATTATTTTTAGCCAACGCGGTTCCGCATGTAAGCAAATAGGAAAGGCATGTTGGTTGATTAGGAGATAAAAATAATTTCTTTCTTTTTCTCGTGTTTTATCATAGGGGCATGATTTATCTTTGTCATAAAAGTAAATATGCGGTTTTTACTGCATCGAAACGATTATATAATTTTTTTTTCAATGTCTTTTATTGTTATCGACGTTAGGCGCCAACAACGTGGAAATAATATTGCCCAAGATGTTGATGACAATGCCTGTACCTGAGGACAATAAAACCTGGATGGACATTATTGGTCAATAAATTATGTCGTTTTATAACTTCATTTTTCATCGTGTCTATTATACACAGGTTTTAGTATAGGAAACGATTTAAAATATTTTTGTATTATACCTACTTATTCTGGGTTAATAAATCTTTCCCTACTGTTAATTTCTTTAAAGAAAGAATGATACGATAACTACCTAATTATTCAGTTACACAAAATATAATTCGTTCAATATCAAGTGATTAATGTCTGGTCGAGGAAATTTTTTTTTTCTGCAATGAAATACAAAGAGTCGCCGGAAAACTTATTACAGAAGCAACAATTTATTACAGCAAAATACATTATCAGAGACCT
Source organism: Serrognathus titanus (assembly GCA_039766575.1). NCBI lineage: Eukaryota > Metazoa > Arthropoda > Insecta > Coleoptera > Lucanidae > Serrognathus > Serrognathus titanus. Next base: position 13,553,190 of record CM077911.1, on the reverse strand, counting down.
GTTTCTTCAGAATGTCGCCTTTTATCTCGAACTGTTTTCATCTTATTCATAAAACAAAGTTCGCGATTTATATTCAACTCGTCCACTGAAAGAAGCCCTGAACGCAAGAAGAACAACAAAAAGAACGCGCAAAGTGAGGAGATTTATTCTTGTCTCCCGGTCCATTTGCGTTGTAAAAGCGAGGGGCCTAATTCAATTAAAAGCAAAGGATTAAAGTTAAGACAGGTCTGGCTTTGGTTTAATTGCGGCTAATTTGTTAACGTTGCAAATTAGAGCGAGCGTCGCCGGACCGGTTGTTATCGGCATTGAGGTGGCAAATTTTTCTGGAGTTTCGCCGTTTTTGTCGTCAATTCAAGTTGCTTTAAAAGCGCATACAAGATCATTGAGTTAATATGAAATGAACAATGGTTGTACGCTTTACAATGCTGATTCATCCGGTTTCTACTACTACTTCTTCTTCTTCTCCTTATATTTATTGCGTCGCTTTGTGAGAGGCCACAAGAATTATTGGACTGCGAAAATAACTGCTTCGAACAATTGGACAAGAAACGCCAACCATTTTTTATCATCAAGCTCGTTTAATGACAACCAACTCATATTAAATTCACAAGGCCGGAGGGTGGGGGAGGGGACAAAGAAAATAAAGCACATAAAATAATCAAATTTATTTTATTAATAGGAATATGCTACCACCTTGTAATATATACAAACAAATTTTGAGGTAGCGCTAACATACGATATAAAACTACTACAGAAATTTTATCATACCTTTTGCAAAGAATATCGTCAATAAATTAAAAAAATAAAATAAGATCGAAGAAACGGAATAAGAGAGACACTCTTTGCAAAACGTTTACATGCAAAGGAGAATGTGCACCATTTTGAATTTCGAAAAGAAAACAGCAAGAACTCGTTTGGCAATATAATATAGGAAGACAATGACACAGTCCGCGGTGTTCCCGTCCTTGTTGGTTTTGTTATGAATCGCATTTATTTTTCTCGTTAAGTTCTGATCGACTTGATTGGCTACTACAATGCACTATAATTCTTTTGTTCGAGCGTTTTTCAAAAGGAAGACCATTGAAAAAAAGGAGAGTAAAACTAGGAGCCATTATTTACAAATCTATAATAAAATAAAATATATTTATTTATTGGCGGCGGCGAGTCAGCAAAATATGTGTTCTTTTATTATTCTGCAAATAATTCCTTGCTTTCTGAAGCACAAACAAATGAGCAGCAGGTGAGCTGCTTTCCAATTACTACTCTAACATTTTACGATGAAACGATTGATTGCTGTGAAGTTTAACATTTTTTTATATTGTTACGAACATCAAGAATTTTGCTACTTCTTATTTCTTCAATACTTTCCAGGCGGCATTTTGTGTACTTTCCAAAAACATTTTGTGTACCAAAATTTGTCTTTTCAATGTAAGTTATAAAAGCCTTTCCTATTTTTTACATTTAGGCTTATAAGAACCGATACCGATACACATGTGGACCAGCACTCCCGAAAGGGGTTAAATTAAAAACATATCCATCACTTTTTTTACATCCAAATTCACTGGCTGGGAATTTCGTGTAAGCTTTCAAGAATGACCACCTCTTTGTAATATCTTGATTCAAATAAAAGGGCATCGCATGAACACAATAAATAAACCATAAAGCAAACCATTCGCTCAACCATAAAGCAAAATTCTATGATGTAGGCCTTCTGCCCATTTTCAAACAAATAAATTAAATTACGCTAAGGCGTGTTCGTTTAATATTAGTTTGGTGTATGCAAAATCGTAAAAAATTGAACAGATCATTGATTTCAATGTAAATAAACAATTTAGAACTTGCTTTTAATTAACAATAATAATTATGTCTTCAATTGCTTCAAACTGTTTAGTGATTTGCGTGTGCAAACAAATGACCATTTACAGGAACCTAGTTTATATTTAATTCACAGTTACTTTTGTTGCATAAACGGAAATTGTTAATAAAGAATTTTGACTTGAGCAGCGTGCAAAGGACCCAAAAGCGCTCGTGGATTTTCATTGAAATAAAACAAAAGGAAAAGGTTACGTCCTGAATCCAAAGAAACCTCATGTTTATTATCGACAAATACATTTGTCAATAACGAATAACGTAAAGTTATTATTACAGATGAGATTTTTTTTAGGTGAAAATATTATCGTGCAAATTATACAAAACAAAGAAAGATTTGTTTCTGTATAATTAGAATGTTAATACGAAAAACCTAGAACCTGTTTTGACCTAAAAATCTTGTCTCTAGTTATTATGACTATAAAAAATTCTAAATTTTATACAGGGGCAATTTTTTGTATACGCTTAAAAGTACATACAATCTTCCATTCTCTTCCTCTCGTTCGCTCTTTATAATAAATGATAAGGTAAAGAATATGGATAGTTTGAATCGCGATTCAAACTATCCATTGTTAGATCGCATTTGCGAGTAACCTTGGACAGGTCGGTTTGGTTTGCAGTGGAAGCCTCGAGCTACGCTTCTGCTGATGAGGCGCCAAATAGGGCCGAAAGAACTATACAGAGGAAGTTCGAGGGATTTACTGCAATAAAAACCGATTTGCAATAAAGTTTTGTAAAGAATATGCTTTTTGAATTGGATTAAAAAATTGTAAAGATCACGTGGAGAGGAAAAGATAAATCCGGGACAGTTGCGGACCCGTTTATATTTGCGGATCCACACCCAAATGTGGCTGTGTCGGGACAGTGATGGCTCTTGCACATTTAGGTCCTCAATACATTTGCGGATGTAAATTTAAACATAATTAGAATTTGTCAAGTAGAGTAATTAACGTTTTACATTTGCGAGCCCGTGCACTTGTAGGATACTCAGATATTAATTGCTGAATCAGAACAGGACTTTTCGATAAGATAAAAAATTCACCAAAAATTTTAGAAGTTACTATGAAATTAGCTAATTATTACTCCTAGTTTTTTTTTGCACTGTCCAAAAGATTTTAAAAAATTCACTGTAATCTGCAATTATTTTTTTTGTAAATTGATGTTTTGCGTCATCAAGTACGGACATAAAAAAAACTGTTTCTTTTCAGTTTTGTTTAATTTTGTTTAATTTGAAAAGAAAGGCTTGGTGGAAACTTTCCTTGCTTCTTAAGAAATGAACAGATTTGGACAAATTACCAAAAATAAGGTGAATTATTATTATTGTGCAGAGGCGCAAATATTCAAATTCGATTCTACGCTCAAACGTGCAGGTCTGCATCTGTCCCGGTTCAAATATGACGTAATTTTAGGTGAAAAAACGGCCGCAAGATGTCGTGGCCAAAACTATTGATAAAATAATAACTGTTGATTGTCCATAATTAGGTATATAATTATTATAAAGTGGTAATAGAGGTACTTCCTAACTTGTTTTAAATTTTTTAATAGCTACGGTTTCGATATTGTATTTTCATCAGGCAAAAAAATTGTTAAATTTGAAATCAACCATCATTGGAAAGAAGAAGAAGGAGTATGAACTTCATTGATATTCCTCCTTCCTTTTGGTTCGTTCAGAATCAATTCCGAACTGACAATTTATTGTTTTGGTTAATTTCTGGAACTGTTTCAGAATCGTTCTAGAACAGGTTCCTAACTTTTTACTAGGAACTGATACGAAGTTCTGAATTCGCACACGCGAAAATCTTATGGAATCAGTAATACGGTAATAAAATCAGAAAAATTATATCTGGATCAGCTAAATAAGCTTCATATAATTCATGATTCGTATAATTAACAAAATATAATAAAAACGTCTTCATAAAATAGTTTTACCCAATAATTTCCCAGAAATATAATTGTGATTTACCGAACAACCCTCCAGTATACAGGGTCATTTATTAATACTGTACATTTCTTAGCATAAAATGGATTAATTCTGCAAATTTCGAAAATCTAGCTAAAAATTGAAAAACTGACCTGCGTAACATCAGAAAGTTCCACTGTTTTAAAACCTCTGATTCATTTTACAGTGTTCATGCAATTCAGTTTGTCTTCGGACCGTTCATAAAGCAATAAAATTCGAGCGCATTAACCCAAGTAATCGGCTGGACAGATGCAATAAAGGCCAAGGTCGGTGTAACCGTTGAAAAAATACGAAATGAATGGATTTTATTATTATTATTTCTTAAATAATAAAAACGCATTTAGGTATCAGCTGTTTTACGTACCTTCGAGTATTACAAAAGATGTTCGAAATGTTGCCCCCCGTTTATGAAACATAATTCTGCTCGATGTAGCCAGTTTTCATTTATTCGGGGAAAATTATTCCGTAATTCCGTAGCACAGTCATGAATTCGCTGACGTAAATCCTCAATAGTATTTAAATATATTTACAAAAATTTATTTCGCAAAAACAAATTAATGCGAAACAATGCGCCCGACACGTATCCAAATTGCGAACTTAAGGCTGCGTGTTTAAGTGCTCCAATCAGACCTACCCTGACATCAAAATTTATGTGTTTATGACGGGATTTGTAATAACCGATTTGCACAGGTGTGCGTTCCATTCGATACCAGTGACAATTTTTGTATGAATAAATTATTGTTAATTATTGTTAATAGTGCACGCTTGATTATATAACTTTTTTTCTTGTTTTCATGAGTACTATTTGTGGTTTCAATAAATGACAGTAGTCCTGTAACACGCTGTATGTAAACAGAAAGTATTTTTATTTAGAAGGCAGTTTATTACAAATGGGTAGAATGTACTCTACATCTGTTTTAATTTACGCACTACCAGAACTATCAGAGAACTGTTCTGAAATTGAACGCTCAAGCGCAACCAGTTCTACGCAGTTGGAGAATTGTTCTGAAATAACCCAAATAAAGCTATAACATCGAAATCTGCAGCTATATTAAAATTTAAAACAAATTAGGAAGTACATTTATTGCCACTTTACAATAAAATAGTAAAACTATGCTTTAACAATTGTGCCTCTACTCTGCTTAAGCACTGTGCATTTTTATACATTATTTATTAACAAGACCTTACTTTTTAATAATAATTTTTTTTAAATTTAATTTGCATTTGCTTACAATTCACTTGCGTTGTTTATTCTTTGTTCTAACGAGCACGGAGATTCCTGAATATGATGAAAGTAGAAACTATTTGAAACGAAAGTCTAAATCCATGTGCAATAGTATAAACTAATAACAACTAATAATAGTGTGGCTCGTTGAAACAAGATAACAAAAGAGAATTTAGGTGCATCTTTGTTTACGTATTTGGTAATCCATTTTTTCTTGGATGATACTAAAGAATTTGCTTAGTTTATTTTTGATCATTTCGTATGTGAATGGATCCGCAAATCTAAAATACTCTATCTAATAAATTTAAATATATCGAAGTATATCTCGTTAGGCTCATAATGGAGTAAACTTTAATTGAAATGATTAGGAAAATAAACTTAAATCTTCTCCATTTAAAATGGTAAATATAATTGAAGGGTGTAAAACGCTACATATATATGTTTCGGTCTAATCCTAACATTTAAAACAAATTAAAAGCCCATCTTCAGGCTGAAAGATTAAAAGATTTTGAATAAATAGATTTGAAGTTGTAAATGTATTTTGAGGTCTGAAATGTGCGGGATCGCAACTGCACCGACAACAAAAAATCTGAGTTACCTTCTCAGTTATTTATTTTACCTTCTTTACAATCATTTGTTCATTTTTCTAAATATATAAATTCCGATTCGATACGTCATTCATGAGGTAGCTGAAGGTGAAATAAAATGACTAGAAAGGTACTCCCACGAACTTCTAATTGAAAAGCATCAACAATAGGTTTTCAAGATTCAAGCAAAAAGCCCATGAAAATCCAGTTGTGTTAGAGAAAGGTAGGGTACAGCCTCGCGTATTTTTTTTTTTAATTTTTAGTAATATGTACCACCAAAACAAACTTCTACAAAAAATATTTATTATTAAAATTTTTCTCGAGTATTTTGTCTTCCTTACAGCAAACAGTAATTCAGAAACTATTTTTGCCCTATTTCCAGCTAGGGATTTAAATAAACAATCGGTGTATAAAATAAATAAATAATTAAAGTAGATAAACTAAAAAACAACTTTTTCCAATAATAAGTATCTTTCTCTTTAATTAATAAAATTGAATGTAGTAGCAGCCCACTAGGCGCTTATAAAAAATTCCACAAGTTCTAGAATGACTATGAATGCTATAATAAATCTGAATTTGGAATTAAAACTCCGTTTTCTCGAATAATTTATTTTATTTGGAATGTAATCGAGTAAAACAACCTTCCAATTGGCTTAAATCAGGATTATTAAAACGTAAATCTGATTGTAAAAAAGTTCTATCGCCCTCGACGTTCTCAAATAGGAAAACATCCTGTATATTTTGAAGATATACAAATTTTGGATACGGAACTTTCCTATATAAAAAAAAAACATATTCGAAATTCTTCTATTAATAAAAATTGTCGATTTTAAATGTTTTCTAATTAGAAATATATAAATTTCAATAAAGAGACGTCCTCGTGGGATGATTAGCTTAAAACAACCATTTAGTAAAATTTTATATGTGTTACAAAAATATTTAATGTCACCAAGGTTCTTATTAAAAAAAAAATTGGTCCGAAAGCTCTGATAATCAACAACATTTAAGTTTGATCCTAGCGAACGATATTCCTTATTGAATTAATAATAAATGTTTTTGAATTTTCAAATCCGGGACAGTTTTGGATCCGTACTTTTGTGGACCCCTAATACTTACGGGCCCACACACAGAAGAGATTGATAAAGAATCCGTTGGGTACAAAAATCGATCCCCAACATTTGCGCCTCTACACTTCCAGCGATAAAGGAGTAGTAGTGTTAAAATTAAATAAATAAAACAATTTAGTTGGATTTATAAGTGTAATATGACTCTCTCTGAATTTTTAGTTGAATTTAAACAGAGCGTAAATGTGTAGGAACACAACTGTCCCGACACCGAATCTACAACGAAGAAAAACCAACCTACTTTGATTAGGGAAACCTTTTCGTAGTCTGGATTTATAAATAGCTGCAAGTAAAACTATTTAATTTTGACGTACTCTTAAAAATAAAAAAAGAATCACATATTCTACCAACTCGCTGTTAATCAACGTTTGATGTGTTAAAAGTGCGTAGACCTATTTATTTAAAACCTACAACTTATAATAGGAACAATGTAATGATTAAAAAATAACGTGCACATTTTTTTGTGTGATTTTAAGTATACTTTTAAATGTAAGACACCAATTGGGCACACGAAGGTGTATTACATCGAACTTTGCACCATTAAAAATAGGAAACGTGCCCGATTTTTAAAACTAAGAGTTTCTTCTTCTGTATATGTACACAAATTCCTTCCTCCAAAGTACACAGTTGCTTTAATTGATTAATTAAATTTCGCTTTGTTTCGGCGCGCAAATACAGCGTGAATGAAATAATTTTTTGGGCACAATTTTTATTTAATCAATTATATTCGAAAACTAAGACACAAAGAATTGTTTTTATATTTTCCCCTAATTTTGACTCGTGACTTGAATCTCTTGCTCGTTTTTGTTTTCTTAGTGGAACAATTTCAGTCACCCTGTATTATATGTACAAAAAAAAAATTAAATAAATATCCTTCCAAATCAGTTACTGTGTAGGAACCAATCAATTTATGTAGTTTTTTTGAATCACAATTAGTCACCAAAAAACAAAAAAAAATATGTATATAATAAATAATTTAGTCGTATCCAGTCTCGTCACTTAATTCACTTAATTTTTAAGCACTTGGCAGTGTTTAGTTAACTCACGAGCAGTCTAACGACGACGAAGGGCTACCGGAAGGGAGCAGGAACGGAGGACTGTGGGGGTTCAATGATTGTATGCTTCCACTCATTGAACCGGGCCCCGGGTAAATATCCATGTCGCCGAGTCCTTCAGAACCTGAGCATTTTTCTCCTGATTTTCCCTCCTGCTTCAGCATCATCCGTCTCCATTTTGCACGCGCGTTTTGGAACCACACCTAGAACAAAACAGAACGCATTTATTTTTTGACAATCCCCTCCGATTTTATCTTGACGCGTTCTAAATTTAGCTTAAAAAATTTTATTTGCAGAAGAAAAACCGAATGAGATAACAAGATAATTAAAGTCTTGGCGTGATGTGTATATAACAGCCATTATTCCATGAACTACAAGCAAAAAGCAAATTCATAAAGATTAACATACTTTTTGTTATAGTTTGATTTAACGAAGGCTTAAACAAAGAGTGTGTGCGAGAGGAAGAGAGAGAGAGAGGCGAGCAAACTCGTTCCGCTCTAAAATTTCAAAGTATTAAAAAGAGCGCACATAAAAACAAGGTTATATAGGAATTCGAAATTGATTCGCATCGAACGAACATCAAAGCAAGTGTAGAACAAGTGTGTATACATAAAAGTAGTTGGAGCACATAAAACAGAATTGTTAAATTTTATTATTCCGTCTTTAGAATCCTTTAATGTAAGTTATATGACAGCCGGATTTAGTTGCGCTAATCAGGTGACTAAAATGTCCACGAAAGCGGCTGTTTTATGCCAAATACGGTCGCCACTATTAATAACAATAAAATAAATGTGCTGATAATAGTATTGGAACAACCGGATGGTCGCACGGCCATCAGGAATTCCAAACTACCCATTATCATTTGTTAACGCTAGGAGCTTTCAACATGGCCGACGCAAAAACTCTTAAATGTCATGAATTAGCAAAATCACGAACTACCTACTTTTTTCTTCTTCTTCTTCTTCTGGCGATTTGTTTTATTTAACGAAAAGGATAACAGTTATACGAACCTGATCCTTAAAGGCGGCATTCGAATCGAATTCCGATTGAAAAATTTCACCACGACATAATTTGTACCTTTTTCGATCGAATTTTTTTTAACTGAAATTCTTATACTCGTACAGAAACGATTCTTTTATCAAATAAATTCAATATGCAGGATGATTTATGAAAATCGTTACTTAAAAGTATGAAAAAAGTATATATCCATAGAGCTAATTAAAGTACATACTTCCTGTTATACCGGAAGTCATTCTGAACATTATATTAGACAAAATTTTATATTTTTGCTGAAAATCTTGATTAAATTAATTATTCTAAGGCCCGGTCTTTTCATCTCCAATTAACTTTATCTGGCGATTAATTCCCATATTTGTGATCTCAATTGTTACTATGGGAATAAACCATCACATAAAGATAACTGGAGGTGAAAAAACTGGGCCTTAAGCAAACGTAATAAGACTTTCTATATCTTAAACGTAAACAAATGTAAAGGTTTCTTGAATAATTGAATTGGCTCCTGTTGGAACCACGTCACGACTACTCCTACTGCCAGGCAGTACCTTTTATCGACTGAGATGGTCTTTTAGTCTTCGGTTCTGCTTCTTTGTCTTCCATTAAATTGGAAATACACGTCTCCTAAAAGAGGGGTGATCTTTCTCTTTTGTTTTCTTCTTCTTATATTTTATCAATTCAATTGGTTTTCCAGGCCCCAGTTCTATTCCTTTGTCTTTCACTGTATGGATTGGTAAAGTATTTCTTCGAAAGAGAGGGCTAATCTTCTTTTGTTTCTTTTCATAAGTGGATACCTTTTATCAACTGAGATGATCTTCTAGTATTCGGTTCTATTCCTTCGTCTTCTACTGTATTGATTGGAAAGCTATTTCTTCCCAAAAGGGGGCAAGTTTTCTTTTTTGTTTCTTCTAAATAAATGGATAACTTTTATTAACTGAGATGGCCTTTCAATCTTCGGTTGTTTCTCTGTCTTCCATTGAATTGGTAACACATCTCCCAATAGAAGGTTGATCTTCCTCTTTTGTTTTTTTAACCGTGTTATCAATTGAATTGTTCTGCCAGCCCCCGGTTCTATTGCTTTGTCTTCCAGTATATTGATTGGTAAAGTATTTCTCCCCAAGGGAAATCTCGAATGCCTTTTATCAACTGAGATGGTTCTATTTCTTTGTCTTCCATTAAATTTGGACGAGGACGAGCTGATCTTCTTTTCTTTCTATTTATGTTGTTCCATTCAGTAGACATAGCCTTCCTAGACAACCACAAATCTCGCAGTAGTACCGCGATGTTACTTCACAGTTACGGCATGCGGCGTGTATGGGAATTTGACGTTTTTCGCGTGAAACTTTTCCGTGATAGGTCTGCGACGTCCTGGTACCAAAAGGCGATAATAATGGGGCACAATTATGACACTATTGCTATATTACTGCGAGACAATTGCTTTATTTATGCGGTACTACTGCGGTAATACCTAAACTATTCCTACATTATTGCATACTATGATACTAGCTAAGGTAACTAGTCACGTCTCGATAGAATTAGCTGTATATCGCGTTGTGGCACATTAATATCGCCACCTATCACGGACATTGTCAGCTTCAAGTGAATTAAAATTATATTTTTGATATGTATATTTAAAAGTAACTTAAGTATTAGTAACAAAACGGTAAATTAAATTCAATCTAGATCTAGACTATCGTCTCGGGCGAAATCATTTAATTTTCACCTCCTTGCGATATTGCCAAATTAAGTAAGTAAGTAAGGTGAGGAGCCTAACAAGCCCATCAACGAATTTTGTCAACACAATCGGGCATATTTTAAATATGAACGATTTTTATTCACGATATCGAAGACAACAAGGCTAGTAATGTTGGGGAGGCGGTAAATATAGGAGAAGTTTTAGCAAGGGGCATCTGGAACCCAAAATCAAGAATTTATTTAACTTTTTACTCTTCTGCAAACGTAATACGTAAATTAATATCGCTTTGTGGTCCCACGACAACCCAGACCTAACACGGAAATTGTCAGCTTCACATGTGACGTACCACTGCGAGATCTGTGACTGTCTGGGTTACCATCGAGGGCTCTACTTTTAAGTATCTTCATAATAGTCATCACGTTAGGTATTTGGCTTCGCCTGGTTGGCATATAATCCATTTTTTTTTAAAGTTTTTGAACCTATTCTGACCACAAGGTGAAAAATCTTTTTACAAAGGATTCTGTTATGCCGATAAAACTTTTCAGGGCTCTCAAGGCTTGTTTAGTCTTGACATTTAAAAATCTTTGACATTTTCTATAGTTCTGTCATCGTCACCTCATCATTTGCGACATATAAGTGTTACGTATTTATTTCTTATTGCAAGAAGCTAATCCGCAGCAGCCTTAAAAAATCTGAATTTGTTAATCTTTCTTCGTCATTTGCTTACGTCCTTTCAGGGCCTCGAATTTTGGTTGAATCCTGCCTTATCTAATTGGATCTACCTCTGTCACTACTTACCTTGGCTTTCCCCTACTCTCTTCCATCATCTTTATTCTGTCCCTACATTTTGTTATTTGTTATTATAAATTCTCCTTTTGTTTGATGATTCAAAGCCAAAACTGTTGTTCACATGGTCGCTCAACTTTTGCCATTCACTTTCTACCTTTGTCACAACTTACCTTGGCTTTCCTCTACTCTCTTTCATCATCTTTATTCTGTCCATACATTTTGTTATTAATTCTTATTTATTATAAATTCTTCTTATGTTTGATGATTCAAAGCCAAAACTGTTGCTCACATGGTTGGTCAACTTTTGCCATTCTCGTTGGGAAAGGAATAAGTAATGTTGGGCAACAAGGTTGGTCGTAAATGGAGCTCTTAAATCTAAGGCCCGTTTCACGCTTGATTAGAAACTTTCAAGGTTTTTTGCGCATTAAAGTTTGAAACAAAATAGAGGATTTGATTTCCAGCATCAAAGTCGAATTCAATTTTGTTTAATATTATGAGTAAAGCACAGACTGAGGTATGTGTTGTTGTTGTTGTCTAAAAATGCACATAAATCCCTGTTTTAGTTATTAGTATGAAAATAAAATTATGGACAACGGCCGCGGAAGCCCTCAAGTTAAATTAAGGTTTCTTGAATTTTCTAAATTTGTGCTTATGTCATTTTTAAATTGTAGCTTATAGAGGGCGCTCTAATATTAGTACGACTTCTACATACAGGGCTACAACTCGGAGAACTTCAATGACCACGATTTTCGGTTACTTCGAATCGGCCACACAAAAACAAATTTTTGGTGGATGTAGAGAGCAGCCATAAAATTAAAAATACACTTCATTTTAAAGACATTAATAAATTTAAAATCCTCTTAATGTATTTTGTTTCGGAATTAGAAACAACTTTCGAGATTGTATTATACGGGGTTATGAAGATGAAAGTGCACGTTGACGTCAAATCCAAAAAGAAAGTTACAGATTCTTTTCTTCATCAATTTTTATTTTTTTATTCACACGTGCCTACCTTCACGTTTCATCAATCGTTCAGAGTTATTTACTTGTAAATCACAAGTCTCACGAGTTTATGGTTACAATAAAAGTGTCGCTTAGAATGAATTTTAATTACTACCTAATTAATGCTTCTGTTTATAGTGCGGTTAACTTTGATTGATTGCTTCGAGTATTAATCAGAAATAGAATTTTATATTTTTTTCAAAGGAAAAACAAATCATAAATAACGATTCTTTTTTCATTTTCAAATGTCACCATTGTTGAGTAAATGTTTTATTAATTCTGGTATGTGTTGAGACTCATTTATCAATTATTTCGTGTTCATTTTGATGTGACAGTGTAGAAAATAATCCTGGTAGGGGCACAAATAATTGAGTTTGAGTGCAATCTACTCAATTCTCAATCTACTACAAACTAGGAAAAATAAAAGCAATCGATTGCATTAACTGGACTCAACTCAACAATCTCACTCAACTACATACTCAGAGAAACGTATTTTTTATACGTTATTTTTTTAATCTTTTACGATCTCGAGAAAATAATAACTCAACTCTTTCCATATATTTCAACTCTTTCGTATATATTTCTTTGAACATGTTTCCCATGTTCTGGGAAGTTGTTTCTTTCGTCAAGAGTCATCCTGTATAGAGTTCGTCCATTATATTACTGACTTTTTTGTGAACGTGGTTGCAGTTTTCGGTTGTAAACGAGACAAAAAAAACTGTCGGATCTGGGAAACCATAATTCTTCCCGGGGAACGCCACATTTAATTAGACAAATAGTGCATTTATCTGGTCTATTTTTAGCATGCCACTCGGTGGTGGTGTCTTGCTAGATTTGATTAATTTCGTCATGCCGTTGTAGAAAATTAGTTTACTTTGCCACGCTGTAATCAATTTGCTTAAAATGATTGTAATCATTTAGGAGTCTCGGGTTATTTTCGAAGTCGTCATACTTACAGAAATACACAGGTTTGCGCGGACGTTAATCGCTAGTCCTAGTTATCGTTTGTTCGAATTACAAAACGTAGACAATTATTATATTTCCAAAATACTCACAAAATTAGCTATTATTAAATCTGTTCAAGTTCATTTTCCTTTTTCAACCCGCTTTTGGCATATCGCAAAACTGTGAGGAAGTTAATTATTAAAATCATTTGTGCTGAGCTTAGAATATAAAATCAAACAATTTCTTTAACTTTAGCTAATTAATTAGGTGTGTCTGAAAATGATTAGCTTTTTTTTAATAAAGGAAGCTTGCGTTGGTTGAAATGTAATTATTTTAACAGAGACTAAAACGGCCTACAATGTGCAGGCGTGAGTAATTGCGGTTCTTTCAGATTTCAGGGTTCAATTTAATAACAAAAATTTAGACAATTATAGCAGATATTTTCAAATTACTCTATAAAAAAAGGAAAAAAAAAAAACAAATAAGCGTAAAGAAATTAAACTGTGAAAACACTCTGGGAGCAGATTGAAATTTTTATTAAAAAAAATCACTGACATTTTTCAAACATGATAACCTGTTCTTTAGAAATAAAAAATTACACAATCGAAATAAAATTAAGTGGAAAGTTTTTTTTAATTTAAAAAATAGCAAGAAAAATTTGTTGCACAAATAAAGGTGCCCCAATTAGATAAGAAGAAACAAAAGAGAAATGAAACAAACAACGACGAAATGAAGAATTCGATGAACAGAAAACAAAAGGTGATTGTCGATTCTCTTTCGGTCGGTAAGATCATAAGACTCTCAATAGGTTAGCATTTGTTTTTTCTTTTCGTATTTCATTTTTTCTTTCTTTTTGTAAGTCAAAAGGAGCCTGAAAACAAACGAAGATTCGACATTTTCCGCCGCGATGCTTTTGAAAATCAAACATGCCTTTGTTACCTTGCACTTCACTTTTTGTTTTGGACGAATTCCGACGGGAAGATTTCGAAAATTAAATTAGGTTTTTCTTTGTTTCTTTTGATAAGCAAACAAAACACGATCATCGATTCTCATTCGATTGGGAGCTACTGAAAAGAGACTCTCAGTAAGCAAAAACTAAGCTGAGAAGAAATGAAAAATCCACGTTTTCCGGCACGATATTTTCATTTGTTTTTTATTTTCTTCTTTCTTCTAAGTAAAACAGGACCTGCGAACAACTGAAGAATCGACGACTTCCGGCGTGAAGCTTTTGAAAATAAAATCAGGTTTTCATTAGTTTGTTTAAATTTCATTATTTTTCTTTTCTTGAGCAAACAAAAGACGATCGTCGATTTTCATTCAGTTGAACGCGATTGAAAATCAAAAGACACTCAGTATGGAAGCAAGAAACTGAGAACTAACAACAAATTCACGACTTCCGGTGCGAAATTTTCTTTGTTTTTTGTATTTTGTTTATTTTTCTTTCTTCTTATAAGTAAAAAAAAATAAATAACTTCTGCTACGAAGCTCTTGGAAATCAAACTTTCATTCGTTCTTTGCGTTTCATTGTTTTTTGTTTATAATTGTTTTTTTTTTTGTAGGTAGAAAAGTCGACGATTTTCGACGGTAAGCTTTTAAAAATGAAATAAATTAAGCTTTCGCTGGTTTCTTTGGATTTTGTGATTTTTCTCGGTTTCGTTTTGTAGTAAGCAAAAGACGATCGTCAATTCCCATTCGGTTGGGAGCGACTGAAAATCAAAACTCTCAGTAAGCAAAAAAGAAGTCGAAAAAATGAAAATTCGACGACTTCCGGCGTGAAGCTCTCGCAAGTCAAACGTCATTTGCTTCTTTGCGTTTTGTTGTTTTTTCTTGTAAGCAAAAAAGGCGACGATTTCTAATGGGAAGTTTTTCAAAATCCAAAAAAATCAAGCTCTCGTTTGTTTCTTTGGATTTCATTGTTTTTTTTTCTATTTGTTTTTGCAAGCAGATTTGATTGGGAGCGACTGAAAATCAAATTACTCTCAACAAGTAAAAAAGAAGTTGTGACAAATTAAAAATTCACGATTTCCACTGCGAAGCTTTTGATTTGTTTTTCCGACGATTTCCAATGTGAAGCTTCAGAAGATTTTTCGTTTATTTATTTGCATTATTTTATTTTTTGTTTTCTTTTATAAATAATAAAGTCAACGATTTCCGACGGGAAGCTTTCTTTTGTTTCTTTGTACTTAATTACTTTTCTTTTTCTTTTTTTAACAAACAACTTCGATTCTCATTGGCTGGGACTCTCAGTAAGCAAAAGAGAAACTAAAACAAATGAAAGTTTTATTTTATGTTTTTTATATTTAATTCTTTTCTTTTCTTGTAAGTAAACAAGAAAATAAATGAAAAATTGACGATTTTCTACGCGAATCTTTTGAAAATCAAACTTTCTTTTTTTTTTTTTTTGCATTTCATTGTTTTCTGTTTCTTTTCCTAAGCAAAAAAGTCGACGGTTTCCAGCGGGCTGATTTCTGAGGATGGAAAGCCCTTGAAAATCAAACATATCATGTGTTCGTTTGTACCTTTGTATTTCATAATTTTTTTTCTAAACAAAAAATAAATAAAAAGTTGACGATTTTCGTTTCTTTCCATTGCTTTTTGTTTCGTTTTGTCGCCTTAATGTTTCGAGTTACAATTAACGTTTCATCTCATCTCTTCTTTTCTGTCGGCGATTTGATTTCTTACACTCCGCTGCAGACACGTCGATCTTCTTTTGTTTTTTTCTTGTTCACCGTATTCTTCGTATATCGACGTTGTTTGGTTTCTTCTTTTATTATCTTGTAGTCTGGATTTTCGAAGAAATAGCAAGATAAACAACAGGTAGCAGTTTTGAAATAACAAGTAAAAAAACAGGTTTCAGATAATTGGTAGCAGTTTTCAAATAGCTGTTGTGTACCCCGTTTTGAATTTTGCGCCCTCCTTGGCAACCAATAGCATTGCATTCCCATTGTTAGGCAACCATACCTACACATTTGGAACGTCCACATGAAACTAAATAGAGAAATTAGTTCCGATGTTCCGAACATCCACAACTATTCTACTGCGTTCAAAGTTATTATTTCATTCGTCCTTTTTATAAAAAAAAGTTAAGATTGTTTCAGCAAACGTGCCTCGCTGAATATTACTTAATTTCCATTTAAATACTATTATAACGGTTTCCGTACGCTTTGAAGAATTTTAAATTAGAATATGAGCGCAGCTGGAAGACCATAAATTTTTACAAGCTTATAAAAATAAATCTTCCATAATGTACCACGAGATGGTTGTTAAAAACGACAGTTATTATAATACTAAAAATATTATAGTTGAAACATATTTTACTTTAAATCAATGTTTTAAATTTATCATATTTTTCTGCAGCTTTTCGAATTAACTTAAATAAAACATAATGCTCAAAATTACCAACGATAATGCATTTATGTGTGTCTAGGTACTGAAGATGATAACGTAGCCGTCGATATCTGTATCTACATAAATAAACTCATTGTAGCAAAAAATAAGAAATTGTAACTTTCAATTAAATTACTATTACTATTTCTTATTATTTTGTTAAAGAAGAAGAATATAATAATATTTCTACCAGACCAGGGTAAGTGGGTGGCGATAAATTTGGTGACGTCGCCGCCGCTGTCTATAGTCGTTCATCCTTGCGAATATTTCTTGGACTGTTAAAATCGATACCACTCGGAATATCCGAGCACACGCCTTTTTAAATCCACCCACCCACGACTTCAAATAAAATAAATCACTCTCCCTTGCAGACGCGTTCCAATTACCGTAACTTCCCTGCGAGTCCCTGAGGACGTCTCCCCTGGAAACCGCCATTTTGTCAGTATCATCTTTACACCGTTGGGGTGGGTGGGATCGGGATAAGAAATTTTAGAAACACAACCGGAAAATGTAACCCTCCCCGAATAAATCTCGTTTTTTGTTTGAGAGTCTCTCCCTCCCCCTTTCCCCCAATTAGTAGTCACGTTTCAAAATTTATTCTTATGAAATCGAACGCGTCCGACACAGGGAGAGACACCTTATTGTTAGTGCTACGTTTCGATCGATTGGATTGGTACAGCAGCAAGATTAGTCCTGCACAGAACAGAGTCGGTCTCCATGGCAATCACTCAGCAGACAGTCATTTCTCATCGCGGGTATTCCGACACAGCCGCCTTCGGCAATTAGCAGAAATAGAAATAGTTTCTAGACTCAAGCGTCACTTTGTACAGTCGCCCATGCATGCCGTACACTAGATTGTAGATAATGGAGAAAAATTAGATTTCAGATAAAGGTCGTGACGTTGACGTGAAAAATGATTCCCGAAATATGCTGCGCTTCCTCATCGTATTTATAGAAAGGCTGATAAGTAGGAGTCCTTATTTTACTTTGCAAACCAGCTTTAGCTTTCATTTATAAGTACTCAGATGAATGTATACACATTTAGAACTCCAAACTTTTATGTTCAAACTCGTTTTAAATTGCTGACTAATTTACTTTACATTTAATTTGACGACGATATGTATTCTTTCAGTTTATTTATTTGAAGGGAATATACAGATATCTCACGTGTCAGCGTTTTTACAAGTCTTGAAGCCTCTAAATTTTCCCACGAAATTAGTCTTGTGACGAGTGATAGTACTCTCATGAAAGTACTATCACGAAGTGATAGTTCCGATAAGAGTTAAGTTTCTGCACGCAAACGACTGTCAAGTTACTATTTACACGATGATAGTTTCTATGTTAGTTGCTTTGACAGCAACTATCACAGAAACTATCGTCGTGAAAACCAACGTAATTTTTACACTATAACCCAACGTCTCGTCCTTTGCTACTTCCTCGGGGCCATTCTTCTTGCTAATCTAATTTCCATGCGGCCAAAATGTGTTTGGAAATGATTTTTTTATTGTTGCTGCTGCTGTCTTAAAACTGACTGTGGTGAGTTTGGTCTGCTTTATTTTAACCGTCCTGAAGAAGTTCTTGTATAACGAAAGGACGAAACGTTGGCAGAAGAATAGTAGTCACGCAGTTTCACCGGAAACTATACAGAAGTTGTTCTTAGGTCATTAACTCTTATTAATTAATACGATTTATTTAACAAAAAAAATATTTCAGGTACCTAAAATTACTTCATTTAATTGAAGAAAGCATACTAAAGATCATTCTTTTGAAACATTTTAAAATGACTGTTGGGGGCCGTCTCAGCCCTCGGAGGAAAAAAGATAAGCGATTTTTTTAATGGCCACAGTATTTCTACGGCCGTCCAAAAAGTGCGCGTGAGATTTCAACCTCCACTTCCAAAGTGAAATTTAAAAAATCATTTTTGGCCACGCTATTTTATTAATTAGGGTGATTTAATTAATAAAAATATTATTTCCCACCTCTGAAAATCACTTTAATTTACTTTAAAAAATTAATACTATATTATCCGAAAAATTATTTCTTGAAAAATTAAAAAATAAATGCATTTCGGGGCTCCCTCAGTCCTCCCCGAGGAAAATAAACGCAATTTCGTATTGCCATGGCATTCCCGTGGACGTCCGTAAAACGCCTGTAAAATTTCGAGCCCCAAATTCATCGGGAAACCTCTAAAACCATCGTCAGAAAAATTTATTACGAAAGGGGATTCCGTGCTGACGTCACGAGCCGATTTACTATATTTCCGGGAAAATCCAAGATGGCCGCAAGGTCGTTGGCGTTATGAATGGTCATTCTATTGTTTATGCGGAGCACTTGCATCCTCCGGAAGAAAGTTCAAAAACTCGTAAGAATAGCAGCGAACACGTTTTAAACTTGAAGAATAAAATCGATTCGATTAGTTTAATTAGAATCTAAATAAATATGTGCGTTATATTTTCGGTAAAATGAGGTTAAACACTTTTGGGAAGTTTCACGCTCAACAGTTGGCAGCTCTGCGTCACCGTAAGGCGTCTTTAACCTTGTTGTCGCACGAAGCAAATAAATTTAATTTATTTTCAATAAAAACTAAGTAATCATAATCCTGGAGGACCGAACAACATGGTAAATATCGAATGCTATGCGACAATCGCTTTTCCGCCGAAGATTATGCAACATAACCTCAAACTTTTTTATTCGCCCGAAGGAGAGTTTGGAGTTTATTAATTGCTGGACGAAGCAAAAGAATATTATTTATTTTCAGCAAAAATTGGATAGTGATCCTGAAAGACCGAACAATGTGGTAAATACCGAATACTACGCCGAGGGCTACATAACATAACCTCAAACTTTTTGTATGACCCAAGAAGTGTTTGGTTTGCTTTTTGTGGCAAAGGTTTTTAAGCAATGAGGTTTTAGGTGTTGTTAAAATGCCCTCGAAGGTGTTTCCTTATTTTTACGTTTTCTTGCACAAGCGACATTCACTAATTGTTCAAATAACGAAGGTTTTTGCCAAATAGTTTCTAGACTCAACAAGGGGAAGGAATTTAGAAATTTGCGGGAATTTCAGCTTGAGAAGCGAGCATTTAAAGTGCAATTTAGTTTTCTCGAGAGCCGCTGCTTAAATTATACTTTATATTATGTTAATGCAAGGTAAAATGTCTTCATTATCTTGGTTTAAGTAACATAGGGTTTCTCTATTTTTAATTTTTTTAATCTTGGCCTATTTACGCCCTGAAAGAACAGAACAGAATACTGAAATAGTTTTAAACAATTTTCAGATTCTTTTCAAATTTATTTATTTGTTAAAGCAGATTTTACTTAAACACATATTTGTAATTAACTACAGAAATACTTATTTAGTTAAGTTGCATATCCTTGCAGTACCCCACATGTGTATAATAGTAAGATCTAATATACAGAAATAATTTCGACCAATTCACATTTCTCATTCCAACTTATTTAAAACTGAGTTAACAGTTCATATGTGTTTGGTTTCCTCAGATAAAGCAGTTGCAGTCACAAACAGCTTAAGTCGTCAAGGATCCATAGATCAGGAACCTCTACCATCCTTAAGTTAACACTTCATATGCATTGGGTCTCCTCAAATAAAGCAGTTGCAGTCACAAACAGTTTAAGTCGTTGAGGGTCTAATGATCAGGAACCTCTTCCATACTTAAGTTGTCAGTGCTCCAACTTTTTCCAAGCTGTAAGAACCTTAAAAGCTCTTCCATGTTCAAGTCGTCAAGGGTCCAATGGCCAATTTTTCTAAGCTGTAGAAACCTTAGAATTCTATTCATGGAAAATTTTCAGGGGAGTTGGCTTCGGATGGACCAATTCTCTACCAATTAAAGATACCGTCATTCTTCCACAAACTTTTCAATTGTTTTTACATTGTACCACCAGTTCTTCAACTGATGGATGACTTGACCATAAATCATCCTATATAGAGCTCCGACCTCAACGAAATTGCTTCAACATTTATGTACTAAACGTCAAAAATATTTAAAGTAAGGTTTACATTGTAAAAAGGTGAGCGAATTCTATTGGTCGCTAGTGTAGTTTAACCAAGAAATGAGTAAAAATGAAAGCGGTCCTAATTGACAAAAGAATAGGATTTTAGGGGTTCCCTTTTAACATAAAATACTGTAAAGGAAATAACTATAATTGTGATTATTGTTGGCTTCGCATTTTGTTCTCATTTTTACAGTTTTACAGTTGCAAACTCATCTTAGTCAACGTAAATACTGGAAAAGGATTGATAAAATCCAAACAAAATGCACACGCGGAAATATCCAACAATTGCGAATCATGATGAATTACAATTCATCCCTTCAATCGGACATTAATTTTATTTGCTTGATTTCATTTCGAAAACTGAAATATAGAACAAGTTTCCCTTTAAGCGTCAGTTGATTTGATATGCTAATTGACAATAACATTCAGAATTCTTTTTATTCTTATTTAGCCAAACTACATCAGCATTAATTTAGTGGAAGTGGTTTTAGAAGTGACGTAATTTCTTTGGTTCGTTAAAAACTTAAAATTTTCCTATCATGACTGGTATATATGAACGCATCCTCGTATATTTGTTGAATTTTTTTACTTCGCGCCTCTCTTTAATAAATATTTTAAACGTCTCTACTACTCGGAATAAACAACGATTAAAATGAAGACACCTCTCGAGCGCGTGAAATTTTTCAAGTAATTAAAGGCGGACGCCTAAAATATGACGAAAATTTGTCTGGCTGGATGTATGAGTTGTCTCGGCCGGAATGATAAATTCGTAGGCCGTGTACGCAGCCGGTAAGTCAGTGCCATGCATCGCGGCCCGTTTGAACTACATGAATGATTCCCTGAACGACTGCCACGGTCTCTACTAATTGCGTGTTTTCTACTAACCGCTTTTATATATGCACGCTAGCGGTGCAATGAAAGATTTGCACCTCCTTTACTAAGCGACTCAAATAACATCACATGGACTCGCACACCACTTCACTTTTATTATGTTATTAATGAACAGTTTAATTAATTTGCGCGCGCGTTAAATATACCCACCTCTAACACGTACATGCACGTACAGGTTCACGAGCTCGATATTTTCATCAGTAGCTTATCCATAAAATTCTCTCAAGTTTTCCATATTTCAAGGATGATAATTTTCTTTAATGGAACCTTTCTCTTTGTCTCAGTCTTCATCACTTATCATACGTTGGCAATTATAAAGCAATGATCCATCCGGTATATACAATTGCACTTTTGTCTGTAACTATACATACTTGGGCTCTAAATATTTACTGAATTTATATAACTGTTCGCAGATTAATAATAAGCTCAGCAGTTCAGGATTGAGGTGGGATTTAAAATGAAAGCATTCGATTGCTTAGTAGGACTTGATAAGGCAAAGTTCTCATCTTTTGAACTCACTCTCGTGTAAAATAATGAGAAATACAAATTAATGAAATCTAACTGATTAATTGCGTGCTGTTTTGAACTTCAGCGAAACATATTTCATATTAATAGCAACCAAGAGTCCATTATTTTCGCGTCCATGGCAATAATACACTCAAATAAATCCCAGACAGCAAAAGTTTTAATAAAATGCGCGCGGCCTGGCTAATATTTCTTGGAGTCGAAATTCTGTTTCGGTTCCTTGACCAAAATTAATATTTTATGAAGCTATTTTAAAATGCATAGCTACAAGTTCTAATTTTAAAACAACAGGTGTACTATATATAATATACATTACGGTAAAAAGCGCGCGGAACGGTTTATTACATTATCTCAGATCGAGCTGATACGGAAACTAAATTGCCAATATTATATTATGTATAATCGCCTCCAGTACGATGTGCAACGTTTAAATTAAACTTTTAAATGAAATACGCGCTAATTACTTCGATGTTGTCCGAAAAAAAAATCGTGCCGTGAAAGTTAGTTTTGGAGGAAAATATATTTCAACTTGATCTGAAACAAAAAAAGCTACGGCGCGAAACAAAAGGATTGTGCAAACAAGGAGTCTAATTTGAACACGGGGCGAGCAAACATTTCAAAGTGCAAATTCAGCTCTTTTTCATTGATAAACAATCGCTCCATCCGACCGAGAGAGCCTCCAGCGTTAAAAACTCGGCCTATTAAAATCTTTCAGTCGACTGAGGTTGTTTGTCTTGGGTCTCGTTAAGACCCCGGGCCTTATGAACGATCCTGCAACTTCAATATTTCAACAAGAAGGACTGACTAGACGTTTATGGGATTTGTTGCTACGTTTAAATCAATATCTCGAGCGCGAAATTAATATCGGGGACTTACTTGCAGAACCCTTTTGGGTAGTCCAGTCTTTTGTGAGAGTTGTTTTAAATCCTTCGCGTCGGGATTGTGGTTGATTGCAAAGTACGATTTCATCGTCCTTAACTGGTGGTGCTTGAAGGACGTCCTCATTCGCTTCGTCCTTTGATTCGATCCTGGCATACCAGGCGTTCCAGGTGATCGACCGAACGACATGTCTAAGTAGTCCGAATTTAAATCTGAAATTAAATTTTCATTTTAATGTAACACAGCAAACAAAAGCACACTCAAGTTAAGATCAATTTATTTACCAACTCTAACAACGAACAATTCAAATTCTGGCTGCGTTCCATGAATAGGGTCAACTTGTACAAAGTCATCACGTCAATGGTCATACTAAGCCAACCACGTGACCAATTTTTTCAATCAGTTAATTAATAGGCCACTTGAATTAGTCTGACTATCGACTTGACGATTACGTACAGGTTGACTATTGAGCCCAAAGTCATCCATAACACAGAAATCTCTTAAGACCTTAAATTCAAGGCAATTTTGTGTCCCTTTTAAAACTGCATAGAACAATCAGAGGCGTGAAAGGCTGGAGCTTGAAGCTTTTGTAAGCTTCACGAATATTGTTTTGGCTTTATTCTGGAGAAAGCCCAACAAATTGCAAATATTATGAGATCAAGCCTCAATTATCAAAGAAGGCATTCGTTGATGATGGTGTGTAAGTGTAAAAGAAAAAGCACCTTTCCATAAGTTAAGCAAAAACTGAGTATAGTAGAGTGTGGATGAATGGTGAAGTGTTTAAAAGAAGGACTTTGAGGAAATGAAATAACTAGTATATTCACTTAAAAGCCAAGTATTAAAAAAGAAGTCCAATAGAAACAAGGTAATGGAAAGAAGCAGTTGCATCTTCCTTCTAATTAATGATTAAAGATCAAAAGTATTTCCAGAAACGACGAAGCAAGAAGGAATTACCAAGAAAATGGTCATTTGCACCAAACATAATGCTGCTGTGTAACCTAAAAAAGTCACATTATAAACTCCACCTAAATTTAAGCTCAGCTTAAGTATTTGGTCGGTCATAAGTGAAGCAAGAAATGTTGTTAAAAAAACAAAGACAGACCAAGGAAAGATTGTATGGAATTGAACTGAGAAGTAAATTATATATTTTTTTATTTTTTATATTTTTTATTTTATTTTTACCATAGGGAGGAAAGTTTGCACTTAAGAGCATAAGAATTCAGAGAAAAAAAGAATTTTTCGAGAGGAACCAAGATAGTTATACAACCCATAAGCAAACGAAACGTAGGTAATCAATGGATCAGAGTCGAAGCAAGGGGCAAATAACAGGTGGACATGAAGACTCGTTGACAGCGGTCAAACGTCATGGTTAATGAGAATCACGTTCTTGCTTTTATTAAATTTTAGGTTTCCCGCTCTTTCCTTTCTTTCTTCCTTCTCTCTTTCTTTTTCTTTGGGTATTCTTTGCATATTTAACCGTTTTGAATGTCAACGGTCATTATTAATGCGTTCTAGCAGTTTTGTAAGACAAAGTCAAAAGTGGTAATTAATAATTACGTTTCTTGTTTTCATTAGGTTTTAGGTTTACCTGGTATTCTTCCTTTTTTTGCTTCGAGTATTCTTTCAATGTGTGTTCTTTTTAAATTAAACCCATGTACGTTCCCAGTAGATTGTTAAAGAGCAAAGGATCGACGATACAAGGTGGTCATACGACCAATGGGCTAGAGAACATGGTGGATATATGGCAAAGGAAATTAAACTAATAGAAACTTGTCAGGAATAAGTAATTACGAAGAAAGAATGGAGAATTGAAAAAATGTGCACAAAGAAATACAATAAAAGAAGAAGAGTCTTCTGGCCAATAGATCAGTAGACTCGTGAAAGAAAGAAAAGAAATAACAAATGGCTACGAAGAATAAAATAAATACAAATAAATAAGAGAAGAAAAGGTTGGACTTACGACTGATCCTTGCAGCACTCACAATTACAAGCGAACGTTCAAGCCGACATGAACGGAATTCGTGTGAACATTAAATAAGATGATGGAAATGTAGAAAAGAAAATGAAATGCAAGATATTTAGCCGAAAAAGATAAATAACAAGTGGCTATAAAAAATTAAAAGATCTCTACAAAGAAATATAAGAAGAGGAGAAGCATCATTTGTATGAAGAAATGTCATCAATATAAATGATTAACCAAATTGGGGCTTACACTGAGCCTTGCGGCATTCTACAATTTATAGTCTGTAAGAGTTCAGAATATTTTCGGCACATATTTTAGATATGATTCAAACAAGCTACTTCTTCCAAAAATTATGTATAAGTACAACATCTTGATTAAATCACACAGTGACCGATTCATTAACATCAAATACTAACAAC
The DNA here is from genome assembly GCA_039766575.1 of Serrognathus titanus. Taxonomy (NCBI): domain Eukaryota; kingdom Metazoa; phylum Arthropoda; class Insecta; order Coleoptera; family Lucanidae; genus Serrognathus; species Serrognathus titanus. The sequence goes on along the minus strand of CM077911.1, from coordinate 13,527,849 downwards.
ACTTTTTTTTTATTGCTCACTTTAGTGCAGATACTTAAGTTTTGTTTGAACTAAACCTGTGTCGTCTTGAAACGAAAACCAACTTATTATTTTCTTTGAATATTTCTTTTTAATTTTGACATTTATGAATTTCCGTATTCTTTTACAATTTTTTATTTCCTTCCACCGAGGTAATTTGTTGGCAGTTATAAGTCGTAAGGCTCGTTTATTTAGCGCAACTTGAATAATCTAATTCTTCTTGATTAATGTGGCGCGGTATTCCATTAAGAAAATTAATGTTACGCGAGTTTTATTTCGAGCGAAGTTCAAAAGAAATATTCGTTCGCGAATGAAAGACGACAAACAACTATTAATTCACGAAACAAAGACGAATCATTTTTGGTAAATCGAATTTTTGTTATATCACACACTACGAAATGGCAGAGGCGATAAAAATAAACTAAATTTATGAACTGTGAACGTATCTTGATAATTCGAGTTCCTCTCGTGATATGTAAAAAGTTTCTGTAATCCACGAGACCTTGCAGGCGCAATTTTTAATTATGACAAATAAGGACACGGCATACATAAAATGACGAAGTTCTACACTTTCGCATAAATAATTCATACAATCAATGTTTTATTAATAAGTTTATCCTTCTTTCTGTGCGACTTCGAGTGTGCACCTACCCAAGATTGAATGCATTATTACCGCGATTACGGCAAAATAAAGTATCTTTTCGGTATTTAATATATGCACACGTACGTGTGTTTAGCATATTAATTCCCTGGCACAAGGTTGGTGCAGAATACGATCACTCTGTAATTAGAGAGCTGTTTTTGCCCTTAATAAGGAGGTAAATATGAGTATGTAAATACGCGAGATGAAATTATGTTCAGTTGAAGTAGAACACGTTGCACGTTAATGCACAAGTAAAACTAAAAGTATAAAGGATAATAATCAACATCTACTTTCATTATGTAACAAAAAAGTATCGTCTGCATAAAGAAGTTTTAAGCAAGGTAACGTACACCAATGATAAATAAGATTTCTGCAAGCATTTCTTTAATAAATTTGAACGTATGTACACAAAACAATTCACAAGATGTAGCAGATTGTTGCAGTATAACTATAATGTCTTTGTTGAATAATGTTATGATCAAATTTCAGGCCTACACAACGTTCTTCCACCCAACAGATACTTTTTGAAAAGGCTATACTTTCCTAATTAAATGGTTTTCAAGAATAATGTTATAAATACAAGTACAAAGAATCTTGCACAAAAATAAGTTTGAAGTATTGCGATTATGAATGGTACGAAAAATCCAAGTAGATATGGTGAGGTACTGGATCTTATGGGCCATCTAAGTTAAATGATATTAAAAAGATTGTGCTAGGTAGTACAAGGTAGTTTCCACTTACAACTTTAGTTAATGTAATGCCTTCTGTTACTATATCGTTTTCGGTTCACTTCGCTCCAGAGCACTCTCAGGTTTTCCCATCTTGCTTTAATTTCATGTAATAACAGAGGATGGAGACACCTGCGAGTGCTCTAGAGCAGCAAATTGAAAACGCTATTAATTTACTAATGTGTGACTTCAATCTCAATTCTCCATTCAGTATCACACTCAAGCTCTTAGCTTAACGTTATTTCTTTAAGTTTATGTCGTCTGTGGCCCTCTGTCGATCTTTAGATGGATCAGAAATGTTTTGCATTCATTAAAAATGAAATTAATGCACCTTCCTTCTACTTTCAAAATCAAAACTGACCCCCAATTGTGTGGAAATTACTTCGACTTGTTTTCAAATTTTCCTGAAGATCCGCTGTGTGAATTAGATACAGAAGAGGACCAAGTGTAGATCACTGACGAACGCCTAAAATAACTGTCCGATCCTTTTGCCATCTATTGGATGAGAGGTATTCTATTAAAATTAAACGCTGTCAAAATCAGATATCCATCGAAGTATTGATCAATTTTAACAGTTGTATCTAGTGCATGTATCTGTATGGAACAATAGGTACTTTGTTAATACTATCAAAGCTTTAGAAAAGTCTGTTGCTTTTAAATGCGCCGCGTCGATGTAGAGGAAACACCTGACCGATTAGGTGATATTAGTACAAATGGTTAAAAAAGAGGAGTGGAGCAACTTGGAACTTGAAAAAAAAGATTAAAAAAACAAAGGGCGATTGGAACGGTTACAAGCACATGGGAGAAGGACAATAAAATTTGGAAACAACGGAAGAAGAACGAATGTAGCACGAATACTAAAGGTCAAACCAGATCCTTACATTATCAGGTCATTAATCTCTGACCTTACAGTTAGAAAGTCTTTGGGAAGGAGCTTCGAAGATTAACAAGAGATTTGGGCTTAGCAGTTCGAGAAGGGGGTTTGAAAATAAACAGAGTACATGGAATTGAAAAGGAAGAAGGGTTGCAGCAGCAACTGAGAGAAATTTAAAATATAATCAATAAGAAAACAACAACTCTCGTATATTTTAGGTGCAAGTCAGGCAGTTCAACAAAGTATTAGCAAAGACAAAAAGGGAGAAGTGCAGCAAAATACTGAAATCTTCTTCTTTCTGTCGACGTTTCTTGGAAGAGACCTTACAATGGACTGCTGCTGTTTCTTAATGTTCGTCTTTGTCTACGATTGCCTTAAGTTACAATTCCATATCATGCACAGAATGTTTCATAACTAATTTAATTAAATCCTTATCTCTACCCCCAGAAATGGAAAAAAATTGACTATGCCTTCAGAATCCCACAAATCCAAAATCCGACGTACCTTTAAGACCTGTATAAGATGATTGCATAAGTTCGTGCCCGATTTGCGTATGAACAACATTCGTTTCTACAATTGCTCTCCAACGAGAAATTAGCTTGTTAATTCCTTTTTGATAAAAAGAACTTGGTTTACGATTGAAAGTCAATCAGGTGGTTTTCGGTAGCTTCCATGGAGTTCAACTTTTTTCCATTCAAACGATTCTGGAGAGATCGGAACAGATGGAAATCGGAAGGGGCCATATCTGGAGAATAGGTGGGTGTTGAAGAATTTCCCATTGCAATTCCTGTAACTTCCTCAGTGTCTGTTGGGCGACGTGAGGCCTAGCATTGTCGTGGTGGAAAATGATTCCTTTTTGGTTGGCCAAAACCGGACGCTTAACATGAATTGCCGCGGCTAGAGTAGTGAGTTGCTCACAATACTTATCCGCTGTAATTGTTTCACCGCGTTGAAGTAGTTCAAAATAAATTATTCCTCTACAATCCCACCAAACACACAGTAACACTTTCATAGGGTGCAGACCAGCTTTTGCTATGGGTTCTCCCCCTTCATTTGCCTTTTTCCAACTCCTTCTTCGTTGTACGTTATCGTATAGAATCCATGTTTTCATCTCCAGTTACGAGACGGTTCAAACAAGGTTCTCTTTGATTACGAGCAAGAAGAGAAACGGCCACATTCATCCTGTTTAGTTTATTCATCTCAGTCAAGTTATGCGGCACCCACGTATCGAGTTTGGCAGTGTACCCAAGGTTTTTTAAATGGCGAAAAGCGGTTGAATTATCAATTCTCAATCTCTCAGTCGTAATTCGTGGGTTTTCTTCTAGCAACGCATGAATATTATCGTCATCTATGATGGATGGCCGTCCAGAACGTGGTTGATCTTTCAAATTAAAGTCTCCGTTTCGAAATCGACTGAACCACTTTTTTACCATTCTAAGAGCAGGTGCACGGTCCAAATAAACAGTTTGAATGTTTTTTGGAGTAGTTGCAACACTAACGCCTTTTCGGAATTCGTACAGCATTATATGCCGTAAATGTAGATTTTCGTCCTGCATTCCTAATTTTTTTTATTATATGAAGTAAATAACCACAAACAAAATGTGACACGTAATTGACAGAATATGCTGCCATCTGCTTAACGCATGCGCTTTAACCTTACAGATTTGTGTGAAAGTGGTTATATGGTAAGCTTATCTTAATAACCAAAATCGGGCACGAACTTATGCAATCATCTTATATTTAGGATCATAAATTAACCGAGCTATAAGCTCTTCAAGTAGGTGGCAGAAATCCTCAAACCCCTCGTAGGTGAAACCGACACTTTCGTCCTCAATTCACATTTCGCCCAAAAAGAAAGTCGACAGCAGTAGTAGCAAGAAAGTAGGAAACGTCGACAGAAATAAGAATTATAACGAAATACAACTGGGAGACGAGAGAAGATGGGCAATTAAAGCAGAAACCTTCAAGGTTATACTAAAAGAATGCGAATTTACGAATCAATTACTTCCGTTGCCCCAAAGGTTACATATGGTTGCGAAACTTGGTTCCTAAATAGAAAAGATGGGGAAATGCACTTATTTTGGAAGAGACAAGCCTTGATGGAGGAGAGAAGGGAACACCTGAAGTGAATTTAAGGAACTATACAAAGAATTAGCGTTCAGAGAATGAGATATTGGAGCCCTGATTTAGAAAAGAAGAAGAAATAGCTATTAAGGTAAAAAACCTGGGTCTCAACAAGAAAAAAGCTATTCCAGAGAAGAAATTCCTGGGGACATTTTTGGTGAATGGAAGGAAGGAGAAACACGAAGACGTAAATCAAATACCGAACTTAAGAAGCAGAACAGATCTTTAACAATCACGTAATATGTAATTACGAGGAATGATTTATATTTTTGGTGAATTGCTCCATGATCAGTAACCATAAACTGAATAATGAAAATTGAATTACCGATCGTCTTTTGTCTCTATTTCTTTTCAGATTTTTCAATTGTATTTTATTTTTTGAAGTGTAATTTTCTCTTTTACGGTTGACCTCAAATATGTCAATTGTTTTTTGTTTTGCCTATACATAGTTTGTCAGATTTTCAGTATAATTTTCTCTTTTGCCGATCGTCTTTTGTTTCTATTTATTTTGTCAGATTTTTCAATTGTTTTTTTTTTATTTTCTTTTTCCTAGTGTAATTTTCCCTCTTTTACTGTTGGCACAATTGTTCTCTGTTTTTGGCCAATTTTTTTCGAGTGTTATTTTCTCTTCTTTCGATGTTTCTATTTATTTTGTCAGATTTTTCAATTGTTTTTTTTTAATTTTCTTTTTCCTAGTGTAATTTTCCCTTTTACTGTTGGCAGGATTGTCTTCTGTTTTTGGTCAATTTTTTTCGAGTGTAATTTTCTCTTCTTCCGATCGTTTTTTGGTCTCTATTTTTCTAATTTTCTCTTTTACTGTTGGCGCAATTGTCTTTTGTTTTTGCCTATAGTTTTGTCAGATATTTTCAATTTTTTTAAATTAAATCCTTGTCTAAAGTCAATAATTGAATAGCTGATCGTCTTTTGTCTCTATCTATTTGTTACATTTTTTCAGTTTTTTTATGTTTATTTTTCTAGAGTAATTTCCTCTTTTACTGTTAACATGACGCATTCCGATTGTCTTTTGTTTTTATCTTGGTTTGTCAAATTTTTTGATCAACTTTTTTGCAGTGTAACTTTCTCTTCTACTGTTGGCGTCAATTATGCTAACTCTCGGAATTATCGATCGTCTTTTGTCTCTTTTTATTTTGCCAGTTTTTTCAATTGTTTTTCCTGTTTACTTTTTTCTGGTATAACTTTCTCTTCTACTGTTGGCATACAAGGTGGCGATTGTCTTTTGTTTTTGCCTATAGTTTGTTATGATGTCATTGAGGTTACTAAGAAATTACTTTTTAATTATCTATCTGGCTATGAAGAAAACAAGTGATAATCACAAATTTTGGCTGTCAAAAGCTGTGATATTTTGATGCATACTGAACCAAGTCTGGTTTAAATCCAAAAAATGTCGTCTTTACAAAGCCCTACTACGAAAAATTCAGCTGGAATATAGAAGCGCGATCAAGCCCTTCATGAAGGGGGGAAATGGATCTAAGGGTATACATCTGGGGATGGTGATTAATGTCTTCTTCTTTCGTTAAGAATTTGATCACGCTTCTACATTTTGGTTTAAGTAATTTCGATGGAGTAGGAAACTTTTTCAAGGTTATCCAAGATGCGAAAGGCTTTTGAAGCAAGAACGAAAGAAAACATCAACAAAGATGAGGAATTGGTCTTAATCAATTGAAGAACCAGAGTTTTCCGCTGAAGTAGAGACATCAGAAGCTACAGTATCAAAAATTTTACTTGAAGATTTAGGAATATATAAGCTGTTAGCACGTTGGAAGCCCAAATTGTTCACACCCGAACAAAAATTGTGTCGGCAAAGGATTGCGATGAAAACTTGGGGGCTTTGGCTGATGTCAAAGATCTTTTCTCCAAAAATATAAGAGGTGATGAGACGTGGGAGTATTATTGGGAGCCACCGACAAAACAAAAATCCATGCAGTGAAGTCCACATGGGATCTCCTCCGTCAAAAAAGGCAAGAACGTAGAATTCATCGGGAAAGCTTTTGGGTACGGAAGAAACCTTACTAATGAATACATCAAAAGAGGAGGAGTCTGTAAGGAAACTTGAACACTGACAGACAGCATAAAAGGCATCAAAACTGTGGTAAAAATGACAATTGCAGGTCCACAAAGCTCGCCAAGTTCGACAAATAATCAACCAGTGCAGCTTTTTAGAGATGGAACGTCCATGCTACAGCCCGGACTTGGCACCAAGTGACCATTACCTCCTATACTTTAAAAAAGTATTTTCCGGAAGGTATTTGACAATTTGTTCAGAAATTGTCAGCCAAATGATTTAACTTCGAGTGTTTGAGAGCTTTTCTAGAACATATTCATCAACTGGAAGTACATATTTTATGACAACTTTCATAGGACAATAAACACACAGCTTTATGTTCATTATACCTTCTATACTTATTTGATCTAGCAATCAAGCAAAATATTAGTTGGAACTTAAGGTACATGTAAAAACGACCATGAGCACAGCATTCACCAAGATAATAAAGTAAATGAATCTTAAAACCTCTGATATTATATCTACTTAGCGAGTTCCCCTGCATTTTACATGCTACTTAAAAGCGTCTAAATGAAGTCGTTACACACCTAGGTCTATCAGTTATAGGCAGACGAGAAATTAAGAAATTCCTCTTCGGTTTCCCAGATTGCAATCGGTCGCCGAGGAAATTAGCAGCAAACCAATCCCGCGGTAATCGTTAAGTGCACTAAACATTAAATAATATGCGTCCGCATCCACTACCAGTAATGAGGATTTCGTATTTATGATCCGCGAGATATTTACGCCTCACAGTTGTCTTGATTATTAATCTCGCCGTGGCTTTAAAATAACCCGCGGTTATTTGCATTTTAAGGTTTAACCGGGACTTATCGGTGCTAAGTATCGTGGATGTGATTCGATGATATTGCTCACTTATTTATCGTTGCATTCGAGGGGGATTTTCTCAGGAAATTAATTATTCAACGTGGAAGGTTTTCCGAAAACAAATCCAACTCGTTTGCCTTTTATTTTTACATGAACCATCCTCACTCCATCCCTGCATCTTGGAAAAAATCGATCCAGCTTAAGTTGGTATACGTAGAGAATGGTAAAAGTGGTTTTACTAACTTCTTAGGGCCAGTTTTACAATGGTTGGATAAACTTAGTATACGCTTTCTTGGTATATCTATAGTTAAAACTGTAGTTATACCAAGAACCAGTTATACTTAGTTTAACCAACCATTGTAAAACTGGCCCTTTCTTTTCATGAACCTTGCTTGATCTTTACGAGACTGTGAATAAAAAAGGGGCGAGTTTCTGAATCTCCTGCAAATTCTCTCATCACTTAATTTGGTTTACTTTCTAACTTCGAGTGCAGAATGCCTTATGATTACTATCACTTCTTCATATTTCCTTTCTTTTCGTTTTACCTTCATCAGCTTTTTCATTCCTCTGTAAAAACCAGGGTAGGTCTTCATCAAGTATTTTGACAAAACTATTTTATATCTTTTTATTTATTTATTAACGCCAAAGTGTTTTGTTCTAATCTACGACAGAAGTTTCTTTTTCTGCCCAATAAACGTAACTAAGTAGAGTGACAGAAATAGCCATATATTTCTATCTAATTAGTTTTAGAGGAGTACTGGGACCTTAATATTAGTTTAAAACGTCCAAATATTATGTGTTAACATATTAAAGTTATTTAAGAAAACGAAAGTATTAATTTTCGAGTTTAAACTGAATTATGGGAAGGCGCGACATAAACATCACACGCCGCGCGTCATTAAAACGCGCTTAAATTCCACAATTAACTTTTCCCTCAGCTGTTACAATAATCACAGTCGTTAAAGCCTCTCGCCTTTCGTAAAGCGCTCCTCGCCCTGTACATCACTTTTTTCGAGCAGCTTTCTTTTGATCGCATCATAATCGCACGCGTATTTAAACGAAGCCTCTTCATTTTGCCATAACGCGATTATTAAATTTATCGTCGTTCCTCGTATATGCTGGAGGACCAGATGTTGACCATTTTTATTGAATGTGAGATCAGGCCAGGCGGTTTACACTAACGCTTTTCATCAAATTAAATTCTTTATTTCAACAGGAAAATATCAACTTTGAATTCGATCTTATAAAGGTTGTTGTTGTAAATATGGAGTAGGCAACCCGTTAGTCAAATCCGAAATTATTTCTTGGTTTCATATAAAGGATTAAATTCGCACAAGTAAAATGGGTTGCCCACATTCTAAATTTAGGCGATTTAAAATTGGCACTGTGTATGAATTGCTGTGTTCACAAGTTTTGTTGAAATTGAAGCTGATTGATTGCTACATTAGTGCCATAATTTATTGATCGATTGATGCTTGGTCAATATATACTCATCATATGAGCGGTACATCCTGCTTATGAAGCGTTTATATGCACACAGGGTGTGTTTAACTTCGAAACAACACAAGCACAGTTCAACAGATTTCCCAACCAGAAGGAATCTTTATTGAATATTCAAATGTGCGTTCAGCTACATGATTTAATGTTTTATTATCATTGCTGTGAGGCAACGTATTATTACAACAACGTGATACATAGGCAACCAATATAACTGGAAGGATGACTTCTGCCCAGTTTTAATTTGTAGGAATTTGAGCATCTAAAACAGACGAATACAGTTTACGTGGACACTGCAACAATATATCTCATTTTTTCGCAGATTTTCTTTATGCTGATGCAACCTATTACAACCTGGTGTATAGGCAACCAATGTAACATGAAGTAAAACATCTACTTCTAAAAGAATCTGCATTCTCCTAGATATTACGTGACTTTTTTAGAATAAGATTGTTTAGAAGTTCATTCTATTTAATTATCTGATTAGAAGAATGTTACACTTACTCCTATTCACTCTTAAGTACTGTTCGCCGGTGTTGCCAGAAAAAACATGAACTTCTTAATAGATGGCACTCCGCTTTGGTAACAGATTTTCACATTACAGTAACAGATGTTGCTATCATAACCATGATAGTGGCATTGTATTATGTATACGCTTATTTTAGGATATCACAATATATCACTTTGTTTGTCCTTATTTCAAATCACATCAACCAAAAGTTTGACATTTCAATTGCAATTGTGCATTTTGAATAATAGACTACTTTTTGTTATCTATTTTCGTGACTCATGACTATTTTTTACTTTGTGATACATCTTAACCCTATAATTTCCTTATTAGATCCTGAAGGTGTGTGCTCCTTAACTGGTTCGTTTCAAAAGGCATTAAATGGTCTTGTTTTCTCACAAACTTCGAAATAATAGCCTTGCACATTTAAGGACGAACAGCGAGAGCGAACGAAAACCCAACGCGTTTTTAAACGCAGTAATAAAGGATTTTTGTACGAAAGTGTGAAGTAAAATATTTGTTTTAACGCTAGTTTTACAGCAGCGTTAAATAAAACAGTAAATACGTCAACAATAGTGAGGGGATAATACAAAAAATAAACACAATGAAATTTAAATCCCCTCTCGAGCGCACGGGCATAAAACAACGGTAGGGCAGAAAAAAAAAAAGCGCCCCCTGCATACAGTATGGTGCGCCGTAATCCTGCGTCGGCATAGGCTTAGCAAAAGCGGATTGTAGTTGGCTTTGGCAGGCACAAGCCACTGAGATCCACTGTCATGTGGCACAATTAATTTGCCGTCAATCCGATCACAGCTTGTTCAAACGGCTAATCCGTGTTTATGTCACTATGGCAAAGTTTTACATGACAAACGTTAGATGTTTAATTAGCGTTTGTGTTCCGTTCGTTTAATGAACCGAGATTTATGCGTAAGTCCTTTTCGGTCGGGATCTTTTCTGCGCGAGTTATTTTCTTGACGGTGCATCAATGATGTAAATCATTAAAAAATTTAAATTGGCTCTCTCGCAATTGCATTTCAGGTATTTCATTTATTTATATCACATTCCAAATAAATCCTGTGATGCGGCTTGCCCGATTTGCACCATAAACATTCAGTCGAGCGCTTTACTTTTTCTACTCCGATGCAATTGCATGCGTTTGCACAGCAATAACAAACAGTTTATGTACCAGATAGACGACACATTTTAAATGTCTATACTAAACTCTCTCTCGAAAAAGAAGTTAGGACGTTAAAAGGACCGACGAAAATATTTGATAAATTTTTTAATTTCGTGCGCAAAATTCTTTGATCAAATCCTTTTGAAGAAGAAATTTAAAAGAATTGATTTTAGAGGTTGTTTCGTTATTCTAATTCTATAATAATTTCATACTTTTCTAAAAACCTAATTTAAAATAATACACCATGAAAAATAAAACTTAAATTCCTATTATTTATTTAAATAAATTATTATTGAAGAGCTTATTCCCTTGATCAAGAAGGCTTACTGATTACCTATGTAGAGACGCGAACAAGAAAATTGGTCGTTAGTGTCATTCTTTGTCACAGTGACAAGTCTTCTATAGTGAAATGGTCATGATTCTTATAAGCTTTGTACACGGTATTTTCTATTTATCAAAATCTAACCCACCCCCGGCAAGAAGAAAAGAAAATATTTTTAATTAGTGACGATTCCATCACATTTTTGAATGACATTGACAGTTAATTTTTTTGCTCGTGACTGTACAGGGTGGGCCAAATTCGACACTTTTAATAGGAAACTCCTATTTTTAGACGAGTTAGACAAAAACTGACCTCGGTCCCTGGAGCTCGATTTTTAAGACAAAATTAATGGTGAAGACCGCGTTTCGATATCTTGTACCATTTAGGAGCTACAGGGCGTTTTTCAAAATTCTACGATTTTTAAAAACCTTCATAACTTTTTTGTTTGTGAAAATTTTTGATTTCTGTAAAGACTTCTTTAAGGCACTTTTTCATGCAGAATTCATCGCTCTAAGTTATTTTTTTCCAAAGTGCTCAATATTTGAGATATTGGCAAGAACTTTGATTTTTTATATGGAACACCCTATATATTTTTACATTTCTGAAAAGAGCATAAAATTCTATTTATAAAAATATAAAACACTTGATATTTTATTCAAAAGATTTTTGAGCAGTAGAGCTTTCATGTTTTAATTAAAATTTTGATGGTTATTGCAGCATTCGAGTAGGCTGTGGATGATGATAGCTAAATATTTTTTAAAGATTTATTGAGCCATGCAAAAATATTACTTTATTTTTAATAAATATAACGAAATTATAATGAATAATTACTAATGTAATCGAAATTGCACAAAAATTACATAAGGTATCAAATTGTCGGCCATTTTGTACTAAACATAAATGATTTCGTTTTGTTCTGGTTTGAGCTGACATCACCAATTCAAGGACTGGTAGTGATGCATTTTTCTTATTCAATAAGGTCAGAATCTTTGTTTCTTTAAAATTCGTATTGCAGAAGTTCTTGCTAAGATGTTTGCTCCAACTTGCGTCGGTCATTTTCAATTTCTCCCAAAACTATGATCTCCTCTAATTCTTTATTTCCGTTTTGAGATTCATAATTTTTAGTTTTTATTAGTTTAAATGACTAAAAATTTATTAAATTGTTTTTAAATCTCAAGAATATATCTCTGAAGGATCGTCATCTTTCAGGATACCACTCATGATAAAAATTAATCGCTGCTTCTGAATTTTCACCAATTTCTATAAAACATTTTAACATTTAATATTAGTAAAGAAGACAGTGGTTTAGAAATAACAAATCAAGAAAGTAAATATAAATCAAAAAAGTTTATATCCTTAAATATAAATCAAAATAGATTGTATCCGTAGATACGTATTTCAGCAGCTATGCTGTCATCGTCAGTACAAACATACACTTACAAGTTAAAGGCACTTCATGAAGTCTTGAGTTGATATAATTATTATAACATGTCGTATTTCTCGTAGTTTTCGTACAAGTTTAATTATCTCCTTAAATCTATTTTAAAGAGATAGTAAAATTCAAGAGAAAAGCAAGTACTGTAAGAGATTGTGTCAAATTTTGATAGCGACCTACCAGGAAGTTACAAAAACTTAAATCGCTTAGTTATCGTCATCCATAGCCTACTTTAATGTTGTGAAAATAATTAAATTTTTGATTAAAACTTTGAAACTCTATATTTCACAAACTGTTTGAATAAAATATCAAGTGTTTTATATTTTTATAAATAGAATTTTATGCTCTTTTCAGAAATGTAAAAATATATAGGGTGTTCCATATAAAAAATCAAAGTTCTAGCTAATATCTCAAATATTGAGCACTTTGGAAAAAAATAACTTAGAGCAATGAATTCTGCATGAAAAAGTGCCTTAACGAAGCCTTTACAGAAATTACAAATTTTCATAAACAAAAAAGTTATGAAGGTTTTTAGAAATCGTAGAATTTTGAAAAACGCCCTGTAGCTCCTAAACGGTACAAGATATCGAAACGCGGTCTTCACCATTAATTTTGTTTTAAAAATCAAGCTCCAGGGACCGAGGTCAGTTTTTGTCTAACTCTTCTAAAAATAGGAGTTTCCTATTAAAAGTGTCGAATTTGGCCCACCCTGTACGTTTACGCCTTTTGAACATAATACGTCATTGACAAAAACGATTTATTTTTTTGTCACTACCTTCACTGCTGTCTTGTTTATTTTATCCTGTTTTTTTTTCTTTTCAAGCAACAATCCACGTACATAACAGGACTTAATAAATAATGTTTTAACACTTGTTTCTAAATCAAAAACAAAAGAATATTAATGACTCACCTACGGTAGTGTGTTTAAAAATCGAGAAAATAATAGAAAATAAAAAATCCGAAAAAAGTAAACAAAAATACACGGACAATGAAATATGGAGAATAAAAAAAAAGAAAATAATAAAGCATGTCGTCGCTTTGTCAGCGGTAAATTGCGCATTAATCAAAGGATTAATGGAAACAGTAACAGGAGTCAGTATAATCATAAAAAAAATTAATTCGGTAAGAAGAAACGAACGAAAACTGAAACAAACATCAACGAAACAGAGCAGAGATCATGAGGTTCACGATTCTCATCCGACGGAGAATGATTGAAGGAAATATAAATGAAGTAAATACGAAAAATTAATTCCACAGAAACAAAACAAAAGAGAATTGAAACAAACACATGAAACGAAAAACAAAAGAAGATCCATAATTTTTCAGTGCTAAAAAAGTAGAATGATTCTGTTTTGTTGAGTCTGTTTTATTTTGAATTGTTGACACTTCTTTAAGTTTTCTTTTGCTCTATGTCAGTCTTTTAATTTTCAAAAACTCTGCAAAAGAAATGTCTAGCTTTCGCTAGACGTAATGTGCCTTATTCTTTGTATTTATTTCAATTTTTTCCTTTTTTCTTGTAATTACATTAGCCCTTTTCATTGCTTCCTTTTCTCTATGTCAATCTGTGATTTTTAAATGTTTGTCCGTCGTCAATTTTTTTTTGTTTCTATTACTTTTTTAAAATTTCCCTTCGTTTTCTCTTTTATTTTTTACGAAAATTAATTAAAATTGTGTAACTGGCATTGTAGAAAATGTTAGGAAAGAGTTTATACATGTATTTCGGCCTCATTGGGCCTCATCATAACTCTGTATCTTAAAAAATTTTGAATTAATTAATTAATTCCTGTTCTTGTGTTTTGAGATTTTAGAAATTTAGAAATTTTAGAACAAAAGGGTAAGTTTTTCTAAATTTTTCAATAAACCAAATTTTTTTTAAGGTACAGAGTTCTGATGAGGCCCAATAAGGCCGAAATACATGTATAAACTCTTTCCTAACATTTTCTACATTGCCAGTTACACAATTTTAATTAATTCTCATAATTTTCATCTGGCAAGAAAACTTGATTTTATAATTGTCAATTTGTTGCCTTAGTAACATCAAACATTTATTTTTTACGTTTCGTCGTTCTCTACTTGAGATTTCTTTTGTTCTTGTGTGCGATCAATTTTTCGTATTATATTGACGTTTCGTGCATCGTTCGATATTGTCGCACTCCTCTGGAAAAATCATCGTTTCTCTTTTGTTTTTCATTCATCTTCTAACATGTCCACGTTATTTGAATTTCACTTCTTTTTGTTTCTTTTGTGAAATATTTTTTTTTCTTATCACATATATTGTTGTTTATTTGAGTTTTCTTTAATAATAATAATAATAATATTTATTGTCTATTTGTTGCATAACGGTTTAGTCAAAATAATATATGTATGTATACAAAGAATAGATATGATACAATATGTCTTCAATAACTGTCTTTGTCTTCTAGGAAGTCCTTAGTGGATTAGTAGCATTTTTTTTTATAAGTCTTTATTTCAGATTTAAACTTGGAGATATTTCAGGATCTCAATTCTTCAGGGATCTTATTATAGAGTTGCAAGCCCAAACGTAGAGATGCAATACTTTGAAGCCTGTGGTGATTTTTTATGGAATAATTGCTTTAGTATGCACTTTTAACCCTTGATTTTTGGATCTCGTTTCGTAAGAAGCACGATTCTGTTTTATCCGCAGCACTCATCGGTATATGTATAAACCAGGGGAGCAGAGAGAAACTTATTTAGTGGCTTACAATGCGTATCCTGAGAGACGCCCTCTAAAATCCTTATTACTTTCTTTTATAAGGTCAAAACTTTATTCATATGTGCCTCAAATGGCCCCAAATTTCAATGGCATATGACATTTTAGAGTAAAATAAAGCATAATATGCTGTTGTCCTATCGGTTATAGACTCTATTCTTATTGTAGCATAAATTGATTTTGAAAGATTACTGCACATGATGTCAACGTGTTGTTGCCAAGTTAAGTCTGTATCTATTTCAATACCGAGTCTCTATTTTTATTTGTTTGTAGGAGGACAAGAATCACTTCAACCGTTTTCTGCATGTTTATAACTAGTTTATTAACACTGAGCCAGTTTTCTACTAAATGCTTCAGTTGTATGGAATTCGTCTTTTCACACCTTTCTGCTAGTATCTTCTGCGTACAATGTAGTATGACATGGTAAACAACTAGGTAGTCGTTTATAAAAATTAGGAATAATAATGGTCCTAGCATACACCCTTGAAGGACACCTTCATCCATATTTACAATTTTGCTTTTCTCGTTTTGAATTCAACATGTTGCTTTCGGTTCATAAGATAGGAACCTTGTAATTTATTGCGCAATGCCTCTGAATCCACAATATTCAAGTAACGCATGGGAAATACAGTCAAAAGCCTTAGTTAAGTCGTAGGAAACAGTTTTTGTCTTCTATATTCTCCATGATAAAGTTCACGAGAGACTTTATTGCATCGCATGTGCTTAGATTTTGTCGAAAACAAAATTGTCTATTTGTAAAGTAATCATTATCTTCGAAAAAGGAAATTATTTGTTTTGCAATAATTTTTTTCATACATTTTTGAAAATGCTGCAAGTATTGCTATTACATCTGACAGCAATAATGCTTTCCTATTAACTAATTAATTGTTGTTATTTTATTCGTGCTTGTCGCAGTCTTCTAGTATTTTTCCTTCTTTTTGTTTTTTTACCGCCGCAAAATCACTGATTTTTCATTTGTTTTCTTAGGTATTTTAGGGTTTTCTTATATATTCTAGTGTTTTCTATTTGAGTTTGTCGACTTAATTTTTCGCATCATAATTGGTGCTTCATAATGTTTCTACTTTTATTTTATATTGAGTTCTGTGATTGTCACACATTCGCTGGAAAATCACATTCTTTCGTTTCTTATGCTTTTTCACATTGTTTGCGTCAATTCTTTTTTGTTTTTATTTGTCTTATCGTTCTTTTTTGTTTCATTAGCGTCTCCTATAATTTCTTCTTTTATTTTTTCTTGTTCCTTATTTGAGTCTTTTTAGTTTTTATCGTCGAATTAATTTTTCGTATTTTACTTTTCGCTCATTGTATTCATCGTTTGTTTTTGGTCTTTTTCTAATACTCTGCCGGAACGTTATTTTAAATATTTTGTTCATCTTATTAATTGATTTAAAAAAAATGTTTGCTGGAAGAAATATCGAAATACAAAAAAGAGAATGAACTAAAAACAAAAATCAAAAATGTAACAAACATTCTCTTGTTTCGTTTGGTTCCTTTTTTGTTATATGAATTATTGACGTTTCTTCAAATTTTTTTTTGCTTTCTGACGACCGTAAAACTTTCAATACCGCACACCATGGCGGAAAAATCTTTTGTTTTTCTTTTTTGGGAAGTAATATGTAGTTATTTATTTCAGTTTCCTTTTATTTCTTGCCGAATTATTTTTCTTGTTTCACGGTTTTCAAATATTTCATTTTTTTTGACATTTGTTTATAATTTCCTTTTATTTTTGGCAGTATTAGCTTTCCGAAGAAGATTAATCATATTCTTATTTGTTAGTTTTTATCCAAATTATTTTTGTTTGTTTTTTTGTATATGTATTTCATTATTCTCTGTTTGAGTTTTCTTTTGCTTCTTTTGTTGCGTTATATTGGCGCAATTTCTTCTTTCACTTTATGTTGGTCCTCTTGATTCTTTCACAATCCGCCAGAGAATCGTCGACTTTCTTTTGTTTTTCATTCATCTGAATTTCTTACATTTCCATGTTTTCTTTCGATTCTTTTCAGTTCCTTATCTCGAATTATTTTTTTATATTTCAATAACGTTTTGAATAGTTTCTTCTTTTGTTCGTTCTATTTTGTTTGTTGAATAATAATTTCATGGCTTTCAAATACTTCCTCTTTCGTTTATTTCTTAATTATTTATTTTTTCGGGCTTTCTGGTGCAGAATTGTCGCATTTTCATTTTGTTCTTTTATTCATCATATTTTTCGCTGTTCTCTTTGGGAGTTTTCTTTTGTTTCTTGTCGCGTTATGTCGGCGTAGTTTCGTTTCTATTTTTTTCTTGTTTCTTGTGTCGAATTATACTTTCGTATTTCATTGACGCTTTATATAGTTTCTTCTTTTGTTTGTTGATAATTAATTTTTGATATTATAGAAATTTTATGATTTTCAAGAACTTCTCTTGTTTTGCGAAGCATTTTTTATATTTGATTTTCTTCCGCGTATTGATATATTTATATTCAGTGATCTGAAAGCAAAGTAATGGGATCTTCATCGTAGGGGGGCCCATAACCTCTTATATAAGTGACAATTGCTGATTGTACGTATAAATAAAATTTTAATATTCTGAAATACGATGAATTTTTATGATTAATGAAAGAAACGGTGTTTGCTGAAGGAATTCAAGGCGTCCAGGTTTACACAATGAAAAATATCGTAGACGGGCCCCACAACCTCTTATATAAAGTGACAATTGTTGGTATTTTTTTTTTTTTGTTGATAATTATAGATTGTTGTACGTATAGATGAAATTTGAATAATTGAAAATTAAATATTATGATTGATTAAAGAAGCTGTGTTTGCTGGAAGGAATTCAAGGCGTCCAGGTTCTACACAATGAAAAGTATCTCACATAAAACAGAAGGCCATGATTTTAGAGAAAACAAATACAAGGCGGGTCTAAGGTAAAAGAAAACAATCCGAGTGGGCGATACAGCTACTTGACGATGCGGCCGGGAGATAGCGCTAGATACAATAAATTCCATCCTGACAGTCGTATAAGCCCACTATTCACTGCCTCCTATCATACGGCGGAGGTTCACTTACTCGGAGACAAATAAAAATAAATAAAAATAGAAATTACGTGCAGAATAACAAAAACAAAGCAAAAAAATCATCATGCCACGGCCGGATGAATGATTTTCACTTGAAATATGGGATGATATTACGACGGGTATGTCACGTCATAAAAGCGATAATAAAATCCGTCAGTGAAGAATTAAATTACCAGCACCGGTAATTTAATAGCAATTAATGTTGTATTAGGTTCATTTATGTTATAAATTAACGGACTTGTTTTTAATGCGATATTCCGAGGCTATTAAATTCGATAACTTATTGTCGTTTTATTGAATTTTTTTTTTGCTTTTTGATTTTTAATCGCTCCAGGGCTTTTTGGTTT
Source organism: Serrognathus titanus (assembly GCA_039766575.1). Classification (NCBI taxonomy): domain Eukaryota; kingdom Metazoa; phylum Arthropoda; class Insecta; order Coleoptera; family Lucanidae; genus Serrognathus; species Serrognathus titanus. The sequence goes on along the minus strand of CM077911.1, from coordinate 13,509,488 downwards.
AAGAGATTAGGTATACTCCTCACTCAGAAGTAACTTGCTTAGAACGAAAAACGCACAGGGTTCCTAAAACATTTTTAATTATTGTTTTTATTTATTTATTTAGGAAGTTGTCCAAACCCAGAAGTTTATACGTGTGTAACTCGTGTAGTAGTTATAATGTCTTAAGTGATTTAAAACAAAATAATACAAACAAGAGAATTAAAAAAAATGAATTGAAATAGAAAAAGAAAACTCTTACAAAATAGTTACAAACAAGCAATTCATTAGGTACAACGTCGAGGACAAAACTGAATCAACATTTTTAGAATGAATCGAAGTGGAGAGATCAAAAGGTTTTAAAAATATCGTCACCGTCAGTCGGTAGCCGCCCCCCGTTTTTGTTCTAATGTTATTCTCGAATAATTTTAATTAGGTTAGATACGAGAACATCGGCTCGCATTCTTTCGGTTCCGAAACATCTCTCGCTAAATAATATATAACCGGAGCGTAGTGGAGCTTTTACAAATACAAGCCCTGACTAGACCCGATCCATATATTGGCCTCTATATCGACAGCCGATGACAGCTGCGCTATAACCGTAAATTACATAGAGACATCTATAAACTCCGTCCGGCGAGTCAACTTGTATAGAATAGCGCACGTACGGACGACTCTCTACACCTTTTTGGAAACACTGCGCGCTACAACAGGTGCAATTTACATACATTATGAAGCACTTTTCAGAATACGCGTTTGCTACCGATAATGCGACTGTTTTATACTGCTGCGTGGGATTATTTACACACATTACACAAAACGAAATACTCGCCGTACCCATACAGCACGATAAATAATTCTTGATGAGTGAAGTCGAAAATACTTTCAAGTTGACTGTAGATTACCGAAAAAAAAATTAACTGCTTACTTTCTTATCTGTACGTATATCTGCATCATCTGGATTGGGAAACTACTTTCCGCATCATCTAATCATTCATCATGCATGTAACTAAATTTTGACAGCGAATGTCGATTTAGATTTTAAGATTACTCCGAAGTAGGCAATGTTGCAAGTGATATTTTCTTTCCATCACGAGGTGTATTCACATCCAAATTTACATACATAAATTATAAAACGTTTCTTTTCACTTTTAATTTCGGCTGCGTTACTTTTCAAATCTGTTTCGTTCTGTTCAATTCGGGGTCACATACGCATTTTAACAACTTTTGAATTGTACAAGCAAAACTGACCCGTTAATCTCACTCTGCTATCTTCCAGGTTTAGTTTAAGTGACCTAGGTTACTTTAAAGTAAGATTACTTTAGTTTATCTGACCAATGTTGTCGAATTTGCCTAGCCCTGAACTGAACTAGAATGTTAATCGAACACAGCTTCAACCAAAATGAAAAACACAATCGCATCTACTTGATCGAGATTTTGTTTTCAGAACCGTAGCAAAACTCTCAACCTCTTCTAAAAATGCACAAATTTTTCAAATTCAAATTAAACATCTGAAATACTCGACATATCTACGCGAAAAATTAAAAAGCTGTGTTCTTGCGTTATCCATTTTTGGAATGTTGAAACCTTTGTCTGTTTTCCCTTTTTGCATTTTGCTTTAATCTTCTTTAGTCTATCTAACACCCTTGCCACTACTACAAAGTGATTCGATTGTATATCAGTTCCTCTTTTACTTCGTGCATCCATTACATTTTGCTCCATGCAAAATAATGAAATAATGACGCTATTAACATTTCCCCGTTTATTTCTCCTGTGCCTTTTTCTCCATTATTTTTTTAAAACCTCAGTTGTCAGAACCAACCTTAGCATTGAGATCTCCTATTAGTATGAAAATGTATTTTGTCTACGACCACTACTGTTTGTAAATGACGAATTACGTGCAACACAAATTAAGTAAGCGAGTGTTTACAATCAGTTGGGCGTAAAGAGGATATTTGCACCTAATTTTACGAATGCTTGGAGTTAGATCTACGTAGCCACATCACATTAGATTGACAGTTGTCGAAATTGCAACTGTCGTTGGTGATTATTTTGAACTAAATGTAGTCGTAGATAAAGTATACAGAACTAGCAATTGTGGAATACAACTCTTGTTACGTAATATCCTTTTTTACTTAGAAATTTGTTGCAACTCATTTCTTTGCGTAAAACAGGTCAGTCATGTGGGTGAGATTGCAGTGGAATTCTCGAGCTACTTTCGTTTGAAGAAGTCCCAAAAAGGGCCGAAACGGCTATTCAAAGGATGCTCGAGGATTCCATTCTAGCCAAAACCGACTTGCAACAAATTTCTAAATTTTAAAATTTATCGTTGCTATCATTTATCCAAAATAAGCATTTTTATTTTATACCTTTCTATTTCCCCGGTGGTTTGTTATAGATTTTCTTCTTCATATAGAGTTTCCACTTTCCATGTAGCTCTGTTCGCCATTTTTTCCCTCCTGTCTGCGTTTCCACATTTGATCAATCCTGTGGCTTAAAGTTGATTGTTTTTCCTTTGTTACGTCTATTCTTCCATGTTCCACTAGCTTTTTGTTTCTCCGCTACGTTTATTTTATTCCATTTCCATTTGACACCACCACATTTTACCCAATCGAATTTTCACTATTTTATCCTTTGTTCTTTTCAATGACTACATTTTCTCTTAGTCTCTTTCGTATTTCTCATTCGTCAAATTTATGAATACAGTTTTGGACTTTACATTGCGTAATGTTCTTCAATTTTATCTTTCACTCGCACCCGTGGTAAGTGCCACCTTCGCCACGTCCCAGTAACGGCCCTGGTTAGAGTTTTGCAATTTTTATAACTTTTTTCTAGTAATTTGGAGCATCAAGCACTGATAAAGTTTCTAGCTAAAGAAAATGGGCCAAAAGTTTTTTATGAAGGAATATCCCGGCCAAAAATCTTATTTTTAAGTGAAATTTTGGCGTAAACAGTTTCGATGAGATCGCGACTCAATTCAGGACGAGCCCAGATCAAGAAGACTGATTATCGTAAGAACTGAGGAAACCATCAGTCTCGATGAACATTTTCTGCTGTCAAATCGACGAATAAAGCTTTCTAAAGAAGCTAGAGTATCCGAAACTACAGATTACAAGATTGAAAAAAAATTCTGCGCGACGGATCCACAAACTCTTTACACTTGAGCAAAGAACATTTGGCCGCTTTAGAGAGCGCAAACTATCACAGGCGATGAGGCTTGGTGATCCTTCCACGAAGGATACATAATGGCTCTCCACCTCCAAAGAAAGAGAAAACAGAGTTGTCTTCTGGAAAACTGATGGCGACCTTTTTTTTGGATTGCAAAAGTATTCTACTTATTGAATAAATGGAAAAGGATTCACAATTGATGGAGAGCTTTACGGAAGGATGAACTAATACCTGAAGCAGACCATTAGAGAGAAATGTTCAAATTCATGGAGAACCAAAGCTGTTGCACGATAATCCACAATCTCGTAAAGTTCGAGCACAAAGTGTTTGCAGGGTCTTATAATATTTAGATCTTTCCCAATCTGTTCTATTCTCTAAATTGTTTAGTTTTTGAACCGTCGCGTCATTGACGTTTTTTGATACAACTTCTCCCCTCTGTTGGATGTGAGACCCAACCATCGTATTCTCTTAACTTCTGCTTCAGAGGTTTCCAATTTCATTATTTCCTTTACTTCCGGTTATTAAAAGTTTGAGGGAGATTTCCCACCGTAATAAGCCATAAATACAACGACAAATTTAACTGGTGGTCTTCTAATTAGTAAACTATTTGATGTCTATAGAACAACAGGTAAAGACTGTGCCATTCAAGAGTGCCTAGTACCGTCGTTATTGAATATTGCATGGAAATTATATTGATTCTGATATTTCCTTTGCCGTATTATAAGGACAACAAAATGAGTGAGAGGGTAATCAAGTATAACAAAAGAGAGTGGACCATGATTCATGTGGCTCCTGAATTTGGGACTACGACTACAACTACCGCCAAAATCACATCTGCGACTGAGGATTTCCCAATTACATCGCCATCACAGTGAAGAATAAAAAATAATGACCATATCTAATTAAATTTGGCGGGGAAAAATCAATGACGAGAAAATAGTTTTAAAACCTCAACGGTAGTAGCCCGGTAGTGCTTCTGCAGAAAGTCAACATTTTCAATATCCTCGTTTCTCTCTTTCTTACTGGTTGTTACATTTTCTTTGGTGTAACCAAAGTTGCGTTTATAAACAGACTTGAAAATTCCAACTTTTTCAGTACATTTTATTATTTCTCCCTTTCACAGAACATTTTAACGCCTTCTTTCTTTTCTATGTAAAGTTCCTTTTATAAGAGTTTAATATTTAAGATATTTACATTCAGTTGAGTTAAAATTAAGAGCATTAGACAGTAGATAAACTTTTCCCATTGATAAACATCAACAATTATCCCATTTATCGCAGGTATCATCAACCAGTATGCAAAAGAAGGCGTTTGAATAATAAACGCCGGCGTTTTATCGTTAAGCCCGCAGATAAATAAACGTGTGCACGTTCCGCATCCCATTGAAATGTGGTCGCCAACCGCAATGCTCACCACGCGCTATGGGAATCTCGTTTTCCACACCACCGCATCGAGGAGAACCCTTCGGAGCTCCGGCAACACAAAAACGCTTTCCACGTTTCCGACGGCCTTTGTTTGATTTTAAACAAACTAACCCCGACCATTAACTTTATTTGTTGATTGTCCCGTGAAATACGCACCTACTTCAGATTATTGCCATTGTAAAGTTTACAACTCCGTAAAAGATTATGTAGGTGTTAAATCGGCTCAATGGTTTCGGAGATTAAACGACGTGCCGAAAAACTATTTCGAACTATAAACGCATTCGAAAGCCAAATAAAACACTTCACCTCACCTAATACTTAAAATTGGATCCTAACCATCGATTAGGTATTATTTTTTATATTTTAGAGGAAAATTAAAACTTACCTAAATTGGCAGTCATAGCTTCAAGGTCTTTGGGCTTTCGTTTCCGCGGCCTTCCCTTTTGTCTGGGCGTCGAGGGTGCTCCGTTGAAGAAAGGAACTTTAGCGACGGGTTCGCCGGACGTCGGAGGCGGCAGAGGATTGTGGTGGTGGAAGTCGGGGCTCGGGAATGGGGGCGGGTACATGCCGGGGAACATCGCGGGATGCGGTTCGGAAAGAGCCATTTCGAAATGCAACCGGCACAAAACCGCTCCGTCGCGCATGCCGAAATGGTCGCCTTTCGTCAGAGGGGAATTGCAAATCGCGCACGAGAAGCAGTGGACGTGGAAGACTAGCTCCCTTGCCCTCATCACCAATTCCGAAGACAGGATCGTTGCCTGACATCTCGCGCAGCGCTTCATACCGAATAATCTGAAACAGAAGTTATCGTTTAGTAAATAAAAAAAAAATTGACTTAATTAATTCCTAATGGCAGGCAAGAAGCTGCCTCATTTAATAAGGGATGCGCCAGGGACCAACTTTAGGATCTTCATTTGGCCTTAACTCTCAGTATCACTTAGATGAGATGCCAACCTCGTTGCTGAAATTAAATTTTGAATACATTTCTTGGTTGCCGCAAAGGGTTAATTAACATTCTGATGCATTTAACAGATGTTTGTTTTGCTTTAAGGACTTAAAAAAAGCGTTCTTTTGAACAAACAGAATTTTATATGTTGAGGGGATGAGTCCTCGAAATAAAGCTAATAGCAAAACCAAATTGATTGGGTCGCTTATGTATTAATAATTGATTACTCGTGCAATTGTACGTAGATTATTCATTTGGATGGCATCGTCTATGATACTATTTTATCCTCTCTTTACTAGTACTATTTGTATTTGCCATCAACCAGTTCCACCTACGTACGTAAAAATTCTTAATCCATTCTTCCAAGCACACACAAATGCGTTCGATCATGCGTTATACGAAGAGTGTGCTCCGACTAAACCGCAACAATAGCTCCCGAAGTGGATTATTCGATTGTACGGTTCTCGGGATGCAACTTGCTGCTACTCTCGAGCTGGTTCCCGCATCAGAAGGGCCGCTGAATGCGCGCACCGGAGCATATGTTACCATATTATTCTCGTGTACGGAACGTTAGGGGGTCGCTATTATTCCGTCGCAAAACAAAGCGCTCGCGTTCACTGCGCCATATATTTTGCATGGAAGGTAAGGTATTAAAACCGTTTCGCCATTTACAAGTTCTTCGAATCGGATGCACATCATGTCTGGAAAGAGGTTGGAACCAAAGTAAACAATAAAAAGTCGTCATTGTTTAATGCTCTCGGTAATGATAATATAACTTAAAGTATGAAAAGTTGTACGTCAGGATCATCAAAAGGGGGTAACGTGAGGACGATACGCAGAAACCCATGAAATTTAATTAGTAAAAGCTTCGCGCTTTTTAAGTATGTGAAACAAAAAATGTTCATTGCCAATTTGTTGGTATGTACAACCGATGTTTTTATAGCTGCTCGCCGCCGAAGGGCATAGTCGGCAGTACATGTAAGTTGTTGAGATACTAACGGTTTTCCTTATGTAAGTTTGTCTTTTATTTCATATTCCCTAATAGTGCTTTATGAGGTTATTTTCTTCTGTGAGGAAGGCTTTGTTGTAAGTTACATACTTGATGCGACCTCGGATGGCTTTTAGAAAGTTAGATGGCTTCTAAGCATCAACTTTCTGAAGGCCATCAAATAAGGCACGAGGTACGTGCAAATACGCTTATGGTGAAATTTCGTCATAAAAGTTTTGTTCATATTTTTGGTACGTGTCTTATGGCCTTCGAAAAATTGGGAGGACGACGGGAAACACCTTCCGTTCTGATTCCAGTTCATTATAGAAATATCAAATAAGGCACGAGGTACGTGCAAATACTCTTATGGTGGAATTTCGTCATAAAAGTTTTGTTCATACTTTTTGTACGTGTCTTATGGCTTTCGAAAAATTGGGAGAACGACGGGAAACACCTTCCGTTCTGATTCCAGTTCATTATAGAAATGTTGCAAGTACTTTATACCCTCTCTGATGCCTTTCGGCAAGTTAGGGGGGCAAAAATAAAACTCCTTTAACTTTTAGCACCTTTTATTGTGATTCGTTCATCAAAAAGTTTTAAACGTACCCCTCATACACACTGTGATGGAATTTGGAAGGTTGGAAAGCAAAAATAGGAACCTCTTGTTCGTCATAGAAAAGTTGCACGTAATTCGTACACTTTTTGATGAACGTGGAACTTGAGAAGACAAAGATGACAACCCTAATAGTGACATGGGTGTTGCACATACCTCACACCTTCTCTTAGAGCTTTCCGGAAATTGTTGTACATACCTCATATCTTGTCTGATGGATTTCGGAAAATTAGGGAACAAAAATGACTTCTTAATTTTTTTTTAGAATGCTGCACTACACATATCTTGTGTATCCTCTCTGATGCTCGGCGGAAAGTTGAGAGTCTCTACATTTCTTTTCCATCTTCCTGGAACAATGAACAATTTCTGAAAGTATTTTGTTCATCCCAATAGTTCTTCCTCATCGACAGAACGTGTTAGGAACAACTCTCCTCAATTTCATTATTTCGAAAGGATTCCTCCATTTCTTTGGTTTTTCCGTAATCCTAGTGATCATTTACATACCTTTTTATTTGTTTGTTTTACCTGCAACTTTAATCCTTTGGTCTCTTGCATTTCCTTTCGATTCTGGTAAGTTTATATCGCTCTCAACCTTACACCTCCATTGCTTATTAGCTCTCTCCTATGACTTCCAAGTACTCTCAAAAGTTAGCATTCGTAGAAATATATAAAAAATAATTTGAAAAGACGTGTACATGAGGTATCATCAAATGATTTGTGACTCAGGACATTGTAAACACCATAACCTGTACAACATTTTTTAGACCATCTTCTGTTTATCCCATCACTGTACACCATTAGTTTTGCTCTACAAAATCTTTGCAAATCTATCAAGCTTCCACATTCTTCAATATTTTTCTTAGTGTCAATCGACGCAGAGCAAAATAATTTGAAAATGACTTTACAGAAGACTGATGTGATTAGGAAGGCGATTTCACATCAAAGATGAAAAAAATTATGGTTTTCAAGAGAAATTGGTGGTTTAATGACAGCATCAAATCTATATTCAAATGAGGATCTTCTTTTTTCAATCAGTCAAGGTTCTTTTTGAAAGGATGGTTGGTTGAAATTATTATAATTGCAAGTGTAATTATTGAAGAATGCTAGTAAGGGATAGAGTGATCATCTACTAGATATCCCATCATTCCAAGTGAGCCTTGGTCTTCCTTCTTTTTCGCTTATGTCCAATGCTAAACCTACACCAAACTTCCATCTTCTTCTGTTCTGCCTATCCTTTTCTCCATGCATCGTCATCTTACACCATTATTACGAGTGAGTCTTCGTTTCCTTCTTTCTTGCTCGAGTCCATGACATATTTTGTTCGTCTTCTTGCCTACCTTTACCAATTTAGCTGCTTGCCTCCAATCTTATCTAGATTCTATTCTTAATCTTCCCATTTTCCTTGGATAATTGATCCAGATCTCTTGCTTCTGTTTTCTCTGTAGGTGCTTTACTGCTGGTATCACATTGGCCAAAATCTTCCTCAGCATAAAAAAGAAAACGCTCCTAATTGTAACTCGTTTTGTTTTTCTGCTTTCTTTTGGTTCATCAACGTTTTCAGTCAGGAGTCTTTCCTTCTGCATTTCATTACAGTTATCACCACTCTGCGGACCGACGACTTCCACTATCGTCTATGAATCACACGGAGTCTGCGTATGCTGCACTGCTTTCATTGTAAAAGGACGCGCTCGTCTGATTTAATTTATCAGTGTCGTAGATGCGGTATTAAGCTCGTACAGAACGCGAGATTATACTTACTTAAAAAAACTGAAAAATTATTGAATATGAGTGTTCAATAATTGTGAAATTAACGCAATGTCGAGACAGTAAACGACTTTGTTCACATTATATTATATGTGTACGCTCTCAGATACGCACGACTCTGGCCGGGCTTCCTGGCGTTGCGATAGTGGAAGTCGTCGGTCCGCAGAGTGGTTATCACTCATTAAGCCAATTCTTGGAACGCTACAATGTTTCGTCAAAATTAAAAAATAGTCAGTGGTGGAACCTCAATCTATTTATTTCAAAATTCCGCCAAAATCAATTTTAAAGTCGTGTTATTTCAAGGTCATTTCGATGTCATTGTAAAGCGTGCAGGGCAACTCAATGTGCCAGACATACATTTCGTGTAAGTACGTTAGAGTTGACAAAAAGGATGTTGAACGTCTTTGTCTTTATGAAAAAATAATATCAAAGTCTTAGCCCCTTCTTGTTTCGTCCGAATTTGAGGATTAGGATTTTGTCACCCCATATTCAAAGTACCTCCTTTAAGTTTCCTTCAATAAAGGACCCCTTATAATGGGTACTGTTGTAAGATGATACTTATTCTAAGTAAGTCTTAAGGAAGTACTATAAATACGGACATTAACGGAGTTTATAATCAACTAACTCATTTTTTTTAATAGAAGACAAGTATTGCTAACACCAACTAACCAAACACAAAGACAATTTTCAAATGATTTCCGGAAACAGTCCGACAGCAAAGTAGAATCAATCTTGATGCTGTTTAATAATAAACACGTCGAGATTTATATCAAACTAAAGCGTAACTTTTAAATTAATTCAAAGGCCGGTTACAGCGCAATCTATTTTGGTTTGTACAACAGTCGGTGATGTGTTTTCAAACTAAACAATGCAGCTTTGTACCTGCAGTTCACGCACAGTCTGTTATGTTTTGACCCCTACATGTAAACTTCTCATAGCAATATACACATTACCGCGTCAAACTTCATTACAAGAGCGAGGGAATTGTATGGAATCACACGGCGAAAAACCAGGGTTACAAAAGACCAGATGAATACTGTTCGATGTTAATGGATTTTATTCCTATTGCAAAAAAAAAACATCGTTTCTTTTTCTTATTTCATACTTACCAAAATGGAGGTTTCTCGTCTATTAATTATTGAGAAATTTGCAAATTGTAAATAATGAAACTATTCTTGAGTAATTCTTTTCGTTTCTATATTATGTCATGAACTATTCTGGAAGGTGCAGTACTTTATGTTAAACCCAATAGAAATCATACTTTTTGTGTATTTCACATCCTTTGTTACTGCCAATCTAATTCCTTCCTAAGTACGATTTTGTTTGATTACTGCTGATAATGTTTTTGGCTTGAGTTGCTCTGCCAAACCGTGATGATTTATTGCGCTAGTTAAAAAAAGAACACATGTAACAGTTTGCGATATTTATTTCGTTTAAATAATAGCTTGTTTGCCAATGTTTCATTATGCAAATTACATTGATATCATTATCGTTTAAATAATTTATTTTGAAGGACAAGGAAGGAGCGCTCGTATTCTTCACCATGTGCAGACATGATGGTGTTGATATTCGAATTCACTTTACTAGTCCTTCCAGGTTCAGGTAAAATAATAATTAAATTAATTTAGCACACCGAATTGATTTGGTGTGAAATTTTTGAATTATTGAAACCACAACTTCGAGATCACAACGGATTAAGGACTCGACAAAAGGCTTAAAGATTCCGCATTTCAATAATAACAGCGCCCATTGTGTAAGTAACATTTTAAACTGTACCGTTACATCTGTATTATAAATGTTTGGAGGGTTCGCAATTTCGGCCGAGTGTCGAATGGTCGGCATTGTGTGCGAGAGTCGACGGGGGGCCGTCCGGATGCCCCCCTGCGGAGCCCCGACACAATGTATATCCTATAAGTCTTTTCACCAAGTATTTTGTACTTTTCAATTCATACGAATGTTTTATATGTTTACCATTTATTCACCCCTTTGTGTTGACTTGAATTTAAATATTTATCCTATTTTTTATTTTTGACCCTACGTGTACTTCCTAAATGCACAAACACCACCAACTTATTTATTTTTATGGATTTTATTTATTTAAAAATATAATAATATGATAAATACAGTATGTACCATAAAAAATTGCAAATTATTTAAACAGAAAGATATAAGAAAGTGATGCGAGTAACTCGTGTTCGCAGTTAATTACGTACATTTCAAGAAAGTGCATAAATCCTGTATGTCCTTGAAAAAAAATGAGAAAATAAAAAAGAACGTGGAAGTAATGAGCAAGAACTTGTTGAAATCCTCTCATAAATTTCTCATCTATTTATCATCATCCAGCCTGTATCTTTCGTCGGTCAACGAGATGCTCTTGCCTCCGTAGGCAGATAATTAGTCGCGTTAACAGATGGAGCTGAGGCAGCCACTCCCACTCGAGGCGCTGATTATAATTATTACAAATATTTGAACCGGCGGTTGTCTGGTGGGCCGACGTAACAATTCGGATGTACCGGCACCTCTTAATTAACGCGCGCGTTTAACTGGCGCGAGGACAAGCCACGAAAAACATTTTTTTTTCGCCACTCTTGTAGAAAGCAAGGTCAGGCCACGAAGGCTTTAATAATTTCGCACAGGGGCGGAGTAACAAAAATCTATTGGTGTGTCATAAAGGGCAAAAGTTGAAACGGGTACCTAAGGTAAAAAACTGTTGTCCAAAAAAAATTGGCCCTTTACTTTAAATTGAATATATTTGTACCCCTTTCTATTCTGCAGGAAAGAGATAAAGAAATACACATATTTAGGGTGATAATAAAACTTCACTGCAAGTTTTGGAGGAGGCACAAGTTGAAACGGTGCGCTTGAAAAAAAAAATTAAATTTAGGCATATACACTGTTGCTCAAAAAATATTTTGTTCACTCCTCACTAGTTCTTTCTTTTAAAAAGAAGTTTATTCCGTATGTACCTACATTCAATGTCACCACTTTGAAAGAACTCAACTTGCTTCTTCTCTTCACTTTTTTGCTTCTCTCGTACCCTTTATGATCATTTCCAGGCCTTTTCCTTTGTTTTTTTCTGCTAACTTCATTCAACTTTCTCTTGTCTTTCCATCTTGATAAATTCATTACCTTACGTCATTTTCCACTTTGGTTCTCTTTTTCCTCTTGGTCTTCTCATTTCCTTCTACGTCTTTTAATTTCGTGTATTCCTTGTAATCATTCCATAACTTTTTCTTTGTTTGTCTTCTTGCAAGTGTCGTCCAGCTATTGCCTTTGGTATTTTCTTTTCTTCTTGAGAAGTTCATTTTCCTTACGTTATTCCCCACTTCGGTTTTCCTCTCGGTCTCCAATGACGTTGTGTACTCTTTCTGATTGTTTTTCCTTCATGATTAATCTAACTATTGTCTCTTGTCTTTTCTTTCTATTTGCTTACACCATTTTCCCCTTTGTGTTCCTTTTCCGCTCGGCCTTTTCGTTTCCTTCCTCCCCCTATAATCTTGGTCGAAATATTTTTTCCTTTTCCTTACTAGTTTTCCTTCCCCCATTTGAATTTGCTGTTGCCACCTTGATTGAATAGTGTTCTTAGTTTACATCTCTTCTTATTCCTCTGTTTAATTTCGTTATTTTGAAAGTATTCCTCGGATAACTGTATCTGGTTGCCCTCGAGCATGCTCTGCATAGCTATTTCGGCCTTAAGTAAGTCTCGTTGGTCGTCGGGATTGCGATAGAGTTCTCGAGCTATTCTTCTGCTGATGAGGCCTCAATTAGGGCCAAAATAGCTATGCTCGGAGGCCGCAATGTAATCCAGCCCACTTGCAGCCAAAGTATGCGATCACGCGCTATTATCCGCACTGGTCATCTAATGCGTGGTAGCCTAAGAGGCAGCGATTTGCTCTTTACACACAATTGCAGCTCAGAAATTAGTCACACGGTGTGGCTTATTTTGAAAGTATTTCTCAATACTTCTTTTTTCCTTCTTTCCGGATAGATTTTTTTTCAATAATTCTTGTCTTCACTAATTTGCTGTTCTAATATTCTTTGTGATCTTCTTTTTTCTTTATTTTTTTTGTAATTTTTATCCAGATGTCTTTCCTTTTTATCTTTTGTCGTTTCCACTCATGTTTCCATTTTCTTTTCGATCTTGTCATTCTCTCTCTCCTTTTTCTGGTATTTCTGAATATACCTCCTTATTAGTTTAGTTTCCTGTGTTATTTGTTACTAATTCTTCATTTTTACTCTAGAGAGATTATTTTGAGACTATAGTTCTAGTTATTGGATAATTTTTTTTGATACCAACTTTTCTTTTACCTGATTATTATTTTTTCTCTTTTGTATTTTACATGTTTTTCGTGATTATCTACCAATTTGTTTTCTTTCAGATTTTTTTGCAATTTTCATTCAACTGGTCCTTTTATTTTGTTTTGTCTCTCGACTTTTCTTTCCATCTTGATAAGTTCATTCTTAGTTTAACTTGAAGGCTTCCGCGGCCGTCATCCATTGTTGAATTCTTGGCTTCCGGTTGGAACCGCGTGTTGAGACTGTCTCAACGACTAACACGAAGCAGCAGCAGTAGCAGCATCACCACCAACAGCAGCCCTGAAGAAGTTCTGCAACGAAGAACGAAACGTCGGCATTGAAGAAATCCGAGACACGCGGTTCCAACCGGAAGCCAAGAATTCAACAAGTTCATTCTTCTTAAGTCATTTCCAAACTTTTTTGATCTACTCGTTTACTTCATCCCCCTGCATAATACTTTATAGTCAATGTTTCAAGTTACTTAAGAATTAAATAGTCAAATAAAAAAAAATCTCCAAAAAAATCAATTCGAAATAGATCATCCAAAACAGTATGTGGGGACAAAATTGACCTGAGCTTGGGCGTCTAATGAAACCTAGCACTTCTCTATTTTCACTTTACCTCTTTTCACCTCATCATTCTTGGTTTATATTTCTCCTTCTTTTGAAAGTATTTCTTGATGCTTTTTTGTTCTCTTCGATTAGTTTCTTTGCAAGTCTTTCTTCTTGTTACTTCTTTACTTTTTCATTATTTTTTGTGGTCATTCTTTTTGCTTTGTTTTCCTTTAGTCTTTGTTTCTTCTCTTTTCTTGCCATTTTGATAAGTTCACCATTTTCCACCTCAATTTTTCACCACTTACTCCTGCTTCCTTCTTCTTAAAATAAACAATTTCACCTCCATAGTAGTTTTTCCTCCTTTGTTATTTGTTATTAATTATTGGCTTTCCGCTTTCACCTCGACAGAATAATATTTTCTATATTCTCCTCATTTCTCTTCTTCTGATTAATTTTGTCTGATTAATTTTTTTTATAGTATTATTCACTGTTTTTCTTTGCTTCTTTCGTCTCCCTGATCACCTGCCCTCTCTTGTTCATTCAGTTTTTTCCTGCAACTTTTATTCACTTCTTCGCCACAGAATTTGCTTTAATAAAAAGCATTAGAAGGAGAAGCTTGAGTAAAATACAAGATCGTTATCTAAGCAGCTGCTCGTTTCATTGAACGTTTGATTGTTTCACAACTTTCGTTGACATTGACCCACCGAATGGAACGCGATTGTTACGTTGCCCCCGCTAGAAGGGTTACTTCAAAAATATAATAAATCGTAACCAGCGCAAGTAACAGAACAGCGACTTAGTAATACGTATAATTAGATTTAGCTTTCACAATTAAACGGATCTGTTATAATTTTGTCGGGAAAACGCTGTGGCTTTTGTTTTTAGAAAGTGTTAGTTTTAACTCGCCGCGCGTGTTTAGTATGAGTAATTTGGTTAAATTATTATTGTAATTGTTATGCATCATTTATCCCGCGCGAATGATTGTTATTCGCCGTATTCCGAAAGCACCTGGGTAATTTAGCTGCAGGTGTGAGAAATGACGCCAAACTTTCAAGTCATATTTTAATTTCGCTGCGGAAACTGGCAATTTTTGAGGCGCATAAAAAAGGCCCCGATATCCGAGCAATTCGAGCGGAACTATTAAATTATCATTCGCGGTGCAATCTTCGAAACGAAATTGCTTCCGGATGTGCTAAGCAAAAGGACTATGTAGGCCATACCTCATTCTAACGCAACTTAATCGAGCGTTGGTCGGTCGTAATATTGCCGCAAATAATAAATTGCCTCGCCGTATTTTGTTATTAATCTATATATAATGTAATAAACTTTAATGTCTATTTTATTTTGAATAATTACAGCTATGCAAATGCGTGTTTCCATATTTGCCCGCATTTACGGCTAATGCATTAACATGATCGTTTAAAAGCGAGCAAAAAGCTCGGCTTTATCAGGACGTGAAAAAGTGGGCTCTAATGCGCAGGTGTATAGGTGTTTTAGCTACTATATTACTCCTATTAAGATAATACGTGAAATTGTTATACGTGCTGATTATAGATTCTAATCTCATGGTGGCAAAAACGACTGAGCAAAAAGGGAGAGCATCAGCAATTCCGTTTAGCGTAATTATAGGAGAGGGTACCACAGAGCTGATGTTTTACAACTTGTGGACGTTTGATAACGTCTGTAAAACGTTCAGCTCACTTTATACTGTAATCTGAAATCAGTTAATCATAATTATTTTGATAAGCTTCCTAAACAAACAATTTTAAGTAGATCTTAATCTAATCTCATTGGAAAGAGTTGGTATACATCTTATTTATAGTAGAAACTCATTGTTTTATTTATTTATTTTTGTATTACATTAAAGGAAAACGATTAACTTCTTGCCCTCACAAAAATTCTAATAACTAATAGAAACATACGTCTAAACTAAATTCCTTCCAAAGATGGGGGAACTATTACCTCCAACACACCACTTACCCTCGTAAAAAAATCATCATCATGGGCCATTAAGTGGTTAGTAACTAATATAGTGATTGCTAAAAGGAATAGCCAAAGGACTATGGTGATTCCATTACACTATGGTCCAAAGGCCTTTCAAGGAGAGAGCAAAGGAACAAGTATTTCGAATGTTAATTGTCATCAAGTTTTCGTAGCATGGATTTTCTATTTCCCAACTGATGAACTGGGCATTCTTATACGTGTTGCTTCTAATAGATTATATTTTCTTATGAATGAATGTTGTTTCAACTCTAATAGTAGATACAACTTCGATTTGCAATATTACATATCAGACTAATACTAAATAACACGCAACGAGGTCTCACCGTGCTAAAACCATGGTAAACGCAAGCAGCTATCACTGGTAATGACCACCATTAGTAACCCCATGAGCACGGGAGTACACGGCATGCGCCTTCATTCTTCGCTGGTATTCCAGCACGAAACGGTCGGTATTCTGAGGCGCCGTTGCTACTTACTGTCTCATACAAAAATGCCAGCACATTAAGTTGAGTAATTGTTATGTGAGCGAACTGTGAGAAGTGTATTGAAGGAAAAATACCGCCGGATTTATTGCGCATATAAAAGCGTTATTGCTACGAGAAACTATAACGTTCGAGACAGGTTTACGGTATACCTCTTTATAAAATAGGCGTTAAAATAACTACACACGAATTAAATAACGCAACTTCTTTTGTTTCTTTAATTATCGCTGAAATGGTGATTTGTTCCTACACGTTGAGGGGCGGAGAGTTGAAGGTGTTTCCGAGAAAATCAGAAGCAACAACAACGACCCAAACGAACCAGGAAATGAAAGCCAAAGGTCTAGGACTTGCTTCTTTTAATCCATCATAAAATCATTCTACTCACATTCTTTGTTTGGAACTCTCTCTTTCTTCACACATTCATTTTTTCTATGTTTGCTCCTCCATTCACAATCTCAACAAGATATTTCGTACACGTTTTAACTTTTCAGTTTTCCAAAATATGATAATCTTCCTCACACACGATGCAGCTTCTCGTTTTCATAGAGAATACATTTTCTTTCTTCTTGTAATCTGTTTTTCCCATTTGCGCATCTATTAGACGTGAGGTTCGAGCTTGGCAAGTCTTTCAAGTTAGTTTGCTTTTCAAATCTTAAAATTTTGGTCTCCCTCTGCATTTGTGGATTGAATTCTTCATTCTTTCGTTCATTTCAATTTTCAAACTGAGGTTTTTTCAGCCATGTGGTTAGGTTTTCCATACCATAATCATTTCTGAAGTGTTTTATCTATCTCCTCAACTAATTCTAAGTCATCTGTTTCATTGTCTATTCTACTTCCTACTTGACTCGTTTTCAGATTCAATTCCATTTCAATAATACGGTTTTTTGTTCTTAAATACCTTTAATTAACCTTAAATACCCTTGTTTTTCTTCCTCTAGAAGAGCTAGTTTCTTCATCGTTTCTATTGAATTTCTTTTCGAAATCGATGTAAATTTCGACGTTTGCTCTAAACATTCTGAATTTGTCTCTCCGTTTATTGAAGCTGGTGGATCTTTCTTAATTATCTTCATCAGCTTTCTTTTCATTCTAGGAGAAATCTCTAAATTCAGACCCAGGTGATGGAACTTTGCCTTTTTCTTGATTAATTGTAAGTGACATTTCTGCTGCA
This sequence comes from Serrognathus titanus, assembly GCA_039766575.1. NCBI lineage: Eukaryota > Metazoa > Arthropoda > Insecta > Coleoptera > Lucanidae > Serrognathus > Serrognathus titanus. The sequence goes on along the minus strand of CM077911.1, from coordinate 13,492,105 downwards.
GTCTTCAGCGGTCTTCTTTTCGAAGCCGATGTAATTTTCCACAAGTGCTCCAAACATTCTAAATTTGTCTCTCCGCTTATTGAAGCTGGTGGATCTTTCTTCATTACCTTTATCAGCTTTCTTTTCATTCTAGGAGAAACCTCTAAATTCAGGGCCAGGTGATGGAACTTTGCCTTTTTCTTGATTAATTGTAAGTGCTGCAGTCTTCAACAGTCTCCTTTTCGAAGACGATGTAATTTTTTACGTTTGCTCCAAACATTGTAAATTTGTCTCTCCGCTTATTGAAGCGTTGCGTCTTTTAAAGACTCAACGTAGTTTGTCCATCGTGCTTTTACAGGGTCTTTTTATCAGCATTTCTTTCCATCTTTTTTCAACCCTGATTTATTGCTCGAGGAATACATTTTAGATCCTTTTCATATTATCTCTAAAAACGTTTGGGTGATGATGTCGCCCAGCATTTAGATGGCATGGCAGTCCCTATAAATCAGTATGCAGCCCATGCATTTAGATGGCAGTCCGTGTAAAACAGTGTGCAGTCCGTGCGTTTAGTTGGCAGTCCGTGTAAAACAGTGTGCAGTCCGTGCGTTTAGTTGGTGGTCCGTGTACGTTGGTATACTCACACACAATATTACTAATACGTCCACGAATAGAAGACTTTTCTAATTCCTGTTATAAATTTTACTTTGGTAATGCTTATAAGAGATCCTTAAGGGTTACGAACAAGAAACACAAAACAAAAGGTGAAACGACTAAATCCAAGATAGAACATATTTGAAAATATGATCACAGGGGATGAAAGTCAAAGAAAACAGAATAATTCTTACAAGAGACTTCAGGAGGTAGCAACTGCCTCCTAATTCCATCAGTCGACCTAATTTCAGAAACATGAATGACCGAATAAGAAGACCTAACAGGAAGATGACGAAACCACTTTAAACGAGGGATACTACAAGCAACCGTAACCATTCCACAGTTTTAACAGCACTCAAAGCGCACAAGAACCAGTCCAACGAACCCAATTTAATTACGTTTCACATCCTTGCTTTAAACGCAGCTAAACCTAACGTTGTCTATAAGAAAAAAAAAAACAATGAAGCCGCATGGTTAATGATATGCGTAATATTCAACATCCCAAAGATCAGGAAAAGCAGTATTAAGATGTATATTCCTAATAGAAACGCAGTTTAGCGAATTCAGTTTTATGATGGATCAGTCCATTGGTAATTCCTTCGTCGTCTTATGTGTACTTTCGTTTGCTCGACAATTCGTCTCCGTCTGTTTCTGCCTCTCAATTGCATTTTCTCTTCCCTAGGTAATCTGATCTATCTAAGTCAACTTTCCTAGACCTTTGGAAACCTGATCCTCTCATCTCGGTTTGGGTTTTCTCGTTGGTGGATTTTCTGAGGTTTTCCATTCCAATCTGTTATTCGTTACCTCGTCTTTTAATTTTTTTATATTTTTCTCTTTCATCATCTTAACTCACTTTATTTTCGATCGTGTTTCTGAATTTATAATTCACGAACCCTTTCCTTCATTTGCTCGTATTTGATCGTACCTTCCTTAACAATTTCCTTCCAAATATTCTTAATTCTTCCTCATCTTCGTTGGTTAAGCTCTTAATTCCGGTTTTTTGGTTTCTTTCACAGCAGTATTTTTTTTTTGTTCTGTATAAGTTGTTCAAATTATTAAAGCTCTATGACTTACCTACTGAAATTTCTATTCCATTGTCGTTGCTCCCCTTTTTTTTGTTGTATCCAAATATCTGACAACTTCGAAACGGTTCCTTCCTAATTCCATCGTCGTCCACTTTTTATAGTTCTCTTCGTAGTGCCTCATAAATCTAATTTTCCAGAAGATCCCGTAAGTAAGAAGAACTGGGGGGTTAGGATGAGCTTCCAGCTTTCCATGGTGTTTGTTAGCTCTTTTGTGACAGCGTTTTTGTATGTTGTACGTAATGTTGGGGCTTACACGTAATGTATGATTTGAAACATATCGGAAGGGTGCATCTGCGATGGTGCGAAGGATTTTGTTTTGACATCTCTGTATGATGACTATGTTGGGACTTGCTGGCACAGCTCCAGGGTTGAGTTTATTAATGAATGTTTATACTCGATTGAAAGGTGAGATTTTCGACTTGCCTGTTGATTTCTTTTGTTTTCAGTTCTGTTTTCTTTTCTTTAATGTGTCCTTTTCAATTTATTTTCGAATCACAATAAAATTGCTGAAGTAAATCGACTTGATGGAGCTTAATCGAGAGGGAACATGTGTTTCCTGAGGGAGAATCTAAAATTTCCATTTTTTATTTTTTCGGCCACTTCTTTATGACCCAGAGTCCCAGACAGTCACGGCTTCTCGAAAAAATGACCCAGAAAGTCACGACATTTTGAAAGGATGATTTAGAAAGTCACTAAATCAGAATAATAATCTAGAAAATGACGAATTCTTGAAAAGATGGTCTAGAAAGTCACGAAATTTTAAAATAATTAATTAAAAACTCACGAACTCTCAAAAAGGTTATCTAGAAGTCACGAAATCTTGAAGAGATCGTTAAGAATGTCATGAAATCTTGGGAAAATGGCAAGAAATATTGAGAGGTGCCCTAGAAAGTCACGATGATCCAAAAAATCACAAAGTTTTGAAAATATGTTTTAGAAAAGCACGGAATTTTGGAAAAATGACATGGAAAGTTACGAATTCTTGAAATTATGATATAGAAAGTCACGACGTTTTGAAACATTTAAACTGTTACGAAATCTTGGAAAGAAAAGAAAGTCACGATGTTTTAGAAAGTTGATCTAAAACGTGACGAGATCCTGTAAAACTAATGAAACCTTGGAGAGATGATCTAGAAAGTCTCGAAACATTGACATAATGCCTAGAAAGTCACGAATTCTTGAAGGGATCATCTAGAATAATACGATGTCTTAGAAAATTCATTTGAAAAGCTACGAAATCTTAATAAAATTATCTAGGATCAAGAAATTTTTGAAAGATAATTAAAAATGTCACGAAATCTTGATAAAATGTCAAGAAATCTTGAGAATATGATCTAGAAAGTCGCGAAATTTTTAAAAGATATTATAGAAAGCGACAAAATTTGGAAAGAATAATTAAGAATGTCACGAAATTTTGGAAGAATAATCTAGAAAGTCGCGAGATCTTGAGAAGATGTCACGAAGTTTTGAGAGAAGACTTAAAAAGTCACTGTTTTGAGAGATGGAAAGTCACGAATTCTTGAAAGATGATTTAGAAAATCATGAAATTTTCAAATAATTTTATTTAAAAAGTCACGGATTCTTAAAAACAAGATATAAGAAACCACGAGATTTCGAAAATATCACGAAATTTTGGAAAAATGATCTGGAAAGTTGCGAACCCTTGAAGAGATGATCTAAAATCAGGAAATCTTGAAAAGAAGTGTGAAATTAAAAAATGCAAGCGCAAACAAAACGAGAGACGAAGCTTTGAAGTGTGCAGTAAAATAAAGTAAAAAAGAAACGAACACTAGATGTCTATATTGACGATAACTGACAAAAAATAAAAATAATATCGAAGATAGAAACAGTAAAGAGAAGAAAAGGAGGAAGACATGATCTAATATAAAACGACAAGAACATAACCAAATTAAGGACACAAGATAAAAGAGAAGCTGATAGCTGAGATAAATGGAGTTGGATTACAACCTCTACGCCACTGACAGATAAATTGCTTAAGTTACTAATTACCCTAATTTTGGAGACGATGTCATAAAGACGAAATAAAACACAGGAAATTAGAATAGGTAAAGAAAAGTTAATAAAAAAAAAAACAAAACAAATAAGTAAAAAAAAAAAACTCAAAATGAGAATTACATAAAAGTAACTACGAGGCAAGGACGAGAATATGAATTTGACTGACTAAAGAATCAAGACTACGACGGAAAGTAGAATAAAGGAAGGAAATAGGAAAAACGTTTTAGTAGAAAGAAAAGATTGTATAAACTAAGAAATGTTGTATAAACTATTAAAAGATGATGTGCCTAAATCCAAAACTACAATAAAGCCCAAATTATGCCGAAGAAGAAAAAAAGAGCAAAGAATGGAACGTAAGCTGTTGAATTGAAAAGAACTAAAGAACTCATCACTAGAGGAAACTAGAAGAAATAGTAATTGAGACAAATGAATCAAGAACAATGTAAAAAATTAGATGGGTAGCTCACAAAAAAGAAATTATGAAGAAAAAGAGTATAAAGTAAAACAGGAAACAAGAAGTAAAAAAAGAAGAAGTCGCTGGAAACAATTGGATTGAAGAAGATTATAAAACAATCAATGTGCTAGCCTTCGTTAGATCAAACAAAAAATAGGTGCTCCCGAAGGTAGCTGCAATTGTAGGCTGTGGTTTCGTTCTATTGTGGTTACTCTAGTAGTTGATGCATACAGTATGTATAAAGGAGAGAATCGAAAATTCTATCTTGAAGTATCCCCAATTCAAGACGATTTAAGCCTTTGGTCTTCCTATGTCATACGATCCTTAATTCCTAATGCTAATCATCGTCATCAAAGTACCAATCTGTATGTGTTTCGGCGAGAACTATTATAATCAACAATAATCTCTGAACAAGAACCGTTATATAAAAATATGAATTGCACGTTTAGAACGAAGCAGGTGTGCGAGGTGTTAATCAAAAGTTTTTTTTCCTCGAGCCTCTTAACACAAAGTGCAAAAGCAAAAAAAATAAAGGAAACTTTTTAAGGACATTAAGCATTTTATAAGTTAATAATAACAGGTTGCAGGTGAGTATCTGAAAACAAGAAAATCGCATAAGTAGCTCTCGTCCGCGTTATGTATTAAACGCCTGTTTGCGTCGTATTTTTTCTGCGGTAATGGAATATTGCGTTTTTGTTTTGCCACGCCGTACAGCGCTGAGGCCATTTTCAATTAAAGGACTTTTAATTAAATGAGAATACATTAAGTCTTGCTTTATTTTCGGCGGATTTTTAAATAATAATAACGCGAGTGTTAATGAATTTAATAATTGAATCTTTTTCATGATGTCGATCGCAAAAAAGGAGTTTACAAATTTAAGAATCAGGAATTTCGTTATTTTTGCTTTTATATGTTCTTCTAGTTTAGTTAATTTTTTGTACGTTATTTATTTTTTCTACAATCATTGTTTCTTTAATTATACATTCTAGTTTTTTACTTTTTAAGAAACTCCTTCTGTATTCGTCCAATATTAAAAGCATACATAGAAAATAATTTTTTTCCTGGGGTTTAAAGATTGTTGGAAAAATTATTTCAATTATTCTCGGCTATATTTTCTGAGAATATATGTTAGCGCTTCTTTTCCCAATAGCAATCTAACTTTTTTATAAAAAAATAACTTTTGGGAATCGCTTTTTATTAGCCCACTAGTTGGATACCCTCTTTTTTGTTTGCTTTGTAACTAAAGAGCAGGCATGACGTAGACGAAAAGCTACCCAACTGATCCGATTACATACAGAGTAAGAAATGATATTTCCAAGAAATTGGGATGCCAATCATAAGGAACATCCTAATAAGAAGACGTAAACATGATTAACCATAACGTACTTGTTAAACGAGCAATGGATGAGCAGAATTCTTTGAACACGTAAATGTCAGCAGCGTGTAGGAAGCAATTTGCGCAATCATACTGCGCAAACCCCCCGCATCTAACATCCAAGTGATCAAGAAAAGTTAGAACCGTAGCTTATACAGAAGTTTATAAAGTTTCCACCTCAATAGCTCCAGTGGTCAGAGTGCCTTATTTGATAATTTAAAAGTTTTGGGTTCGATTTTCATACAAAACAATGAAAATCAGAAAATCACAATTACAAACAACAAATTGGCGCTTCTCAAGGCAAGAAATCATCTGAAGATGCTCTGACAAAACGTCAGATTTTAATAATAATTCGAGAAATACTGTGACAATAGCTCAATTAACATCTCTAACGTTGCGAAGAGTCCACTTCAACATCTCTCACGTACAGTTAATTTACATCACGAGATTCTTTCGCGATGGCTCTTAAATATACTCTCAAAAGACTGAAATTACGTTATAAAATAAAATATAGATTTTAACGTGGATACACGGTGAGAATAGCTAGAGCTGTCGCCCTTAAAAGCACACACTTTACTGCCATTGTGCCATTAAATTTTTAAGATTAGTTATTTGCGTGCCGTATAAAGTTGCAGAAACATGAAATATTTAATTTATTTAAAGGCATTCGCGCACGGCCGTTTAGTATGTATATTAAACGCAAAAAAAGTATATCGACGTGTTTTGCATATTGGTTATGTAAATACATCCCATTTACATAAAATATAACATAAGTTTCGAGAGTTAACTGCTACAGTGTAGGTAGTTGTCAATCGGAATTAGATTACCACGAGATACAGGAAGATTAAATGTCAACTCTAACGCTAAAATTTACTATTAATTTTATGAGCGACTTCACGTGAACATGCCATCATATTAAAAGCACAGTTTTTTGCTGTAATTCCATATACATAAATATTGAAGCCTTCATTACGATTCGTGGTACGTAAATAAATGCGGTGACAATGCCTATTAGTACAACTGAAAGATTTGAGCGAAGTAGTTAGTATGACGATGATGGAATTGTTACCGGGTGTAGGTATAACAACGAGGAACAAAAATCGAAAAGTAAGAACGAGAAAGAAAGCAACAGGAGGCGAGGAAGTCAGGTCGGCATCATTAGTGATAGTTAAGATGCGTTGCAACTCGATAAACAACGTAAAAGTTTTTGCCCGAGCTATTCTTGGATTTTGACAGCGCTCATGCCAGGAGTTGAATTTTATTTTGAGAAATATGCCGAGCGGTTTCCTGTATACCCACACTAATTACACGGATTATATATTTGCCAATAAAAACAAGAGATCGCACTATTTGGACAAATATTTACGATTTATAATCCCCGCGCACTCTCATCCTGAGAGTTAATTTCAGAGCGCCTCCATATGTGCAACAAAGTAACAAGTTAAAAATATATCACAGGTTGAGATTATATTTTGTATCAGAATACGATGTATGTATGTATATTCAATGCCTACTTAGCTACCGTTAGCAGCTTGTAATTGGGATTGTGCAATACGGAAATTATTTGCTCGTATCAGTACATATCGACATGTATTGTTATGTTATGATATAACGGTATACCTTGATGATAAGTGGCTGTAGTAAGTTATTTTTTCTACTAGTGCTCTTAGAAGACACTTCGTTTTGCTTTATTTTACATTGCAAAAGAGTATACCAGGTGGTCCTTCTGTTTCAGAGGTTAAAAAAAATAAATGCAATTAACAGTTTGCCTACTTTCAATCCGGAAATGTTCAGGTATTTTTTATGTACAGAGTGTTCATTATTGATTCAAAGGCGTTTGAATTTCCCGCCCATTAGAATATTTGTAAAAGTTGGTACTGCATACTATTTTGTTTTACCGTAGGTGGCACATGTAATTATTTATTATTAAAACAATTTATTAGTGATTAGATCTCATTTTACGTTTCTTAATTACATATACTGATATGGAGAATATAAAAAGTAAAACAAGATATAAAATAAAATTATAATAACTGTTCAAAATGTCCCCCATTTGAATCCAAACACAAATTTACTCTTCTTTTCATGTTTTCGAAAACTTTATGTCGTGTTTCTGGAGTGATGCTCTTGACAGCCTCTGTAATAACATTTTCTAACTCTTCTAACGTATGGAGATGTTCTGAATAAACTTAATTTTTTAAAAAACCGAACGTGAAGAAATCAAGTTGGGTTAAGTCTGGTGATCGAGGAGGCCATCTGTCCCTACTTATTAAGCTATTTCCAAAGAACTGTTGCAAATGATTCAACCTTGTTAGCGCTGTAGCTCCATCCTGTTAAAAGTAATTGATGGTCATACAGTTCTTCAATGAAAGGTTTTAAAATTGCTTCTTCATATGCGAGTCCATTAGTATTGTGTTTAAAAAAATAGGTCCAATTATCCTTCTTCTTGACATTGCCAACCACACACCGATCTTCTGAGGATGTAATGAAGTCTCTTCAATAATATGAGGATGACCATATTCTACGATTTTGTGAATTTACATAACCACTGAGATGAAACCATGCTTCATCACTGAAGAAAATTATGTCTAACGTATCTTCATTATTGAAAAAGTCATTAAACCATTGGCAATATTGCACTCGACAAAGGAAATCAAGAGGCAGCAACTCATGAGTTGCAGTTATCTTGTAATGTATGGATGTAAATGTAGAACCTTTTGCAAAGCTTTTGGCATGCACCAAATGATAAATTTGCTTGACGGTAATCACCGTAAAGGGTTCTTTGGACTTACATCCACTCTTTGATGAATATCTGCGATAACTTCTTCGTTGAGGACAGTGGGCCGGTCTGTAGATTTTCCTCTAACTCAATAATAATAAAATAAGGAAATCAAAATGTAAATAATACAACACACGCACGCTACTGATGAAATTCAACATGAAATCATCATATCCAGCACGAATATCAACCTTGCAAGATGAGAATTACTAATTTGACAACGCGCCAAATTCAAACGCCTTTCAATCAATAGTGAACACCCTGTAGATTATTGGAGGTGATATTATATTTTAGTACTTTTGTTAATTTTGAAGAAATCCTCTATTCGCTCTAAGAATTAGGGCGCATATTAGCGTTTTAGAACGAAACTATTTGAATGTCGCACTTTTTGTTATAATTGGATCTCATCATCTTGAATATGTATTCACGAGCCAATGGAGAATCTGCGACAATGTTCGTTCATTAAATATTATAAAATGACTCCCAAAAGTTCAACATTTTGACCTAAACACGAAAAATATTTTGAAAGATATTAGAATTGATGGTTGAGATTCCCTCGCAAACAGGTTGAAAAATGCACACATAGAAAGACGAATGGAATGACGTCACGCTTTATTATTTTTTAGTAAGATTTTCAAATGTTTTTTCTTCGAATTTCAATATTAAAAAAAATATTTAAGAAAAAAGATACTTAATGGGCCTATTACCCACGATGCTACTTAAATATGGGGGCAAGTACAGACAGGTCTTACTTTTCAGCTTTGTTGGTTGCCTGTCCTCCAAGAAGTGACAATTGGAGTCCAGAATTGTATCACTTGGTCCACTTAACAGTATACAGATATTACTGTTGCTATAGTTTGTCTTCAAACCAGGAGACATAACAGTTGTCGGCCTGCTGTAGGTAAAACCAATACTAGTACCAGTAATACTAAATAAAAAATTAATTTGGGTTGCTTAGGAGATTTACACATCCTTCAAATACCCAGTTTTAACAACAGATTTGCTTACAAGTTTAAAAGTGACTTTGTCACACGAATTATGAAAGAAGTTAATTTTTAGTAATAAATAGCTTGAATCGCGACATCTTGCGATCACTTTTTGACACAACTTTGTATTAGAAATAACAAAGTGCAGCCAATTTGCTACTTAATAAGTCATCCCCTGCAAGGCGGCCAAGCATGCTGTCCAAGCATATCGAAAATTTTAAAAATTTTGTTGCAAATCGGTTTTGGATTTTGGTTTTCAGCATCTTCTATATAGCTGTTTCGGCCGCCTTGCATGGGATGACTTATTAAGTACCAAACTGGCTGCAATTTGCCATTTCTAATGCAATGTTGTGTCAAAAAGTCATCGCAAGCTATTCATTATTATTTCATCGCAATTGCGAATAACCTAGAACAGATTGGTTTTGTTTGTAGTGGAAGTCTCGAGTTACGCTTCTGTTGACGAGGCCCCAAATAGGGCCGAAACAGCTGTATAGAAGATGTTTATATTAAGGACATGTGTAAAACCGTTGTCAAACAATCAATAACTTTGCGAGTTTTTGGTGGGAAAAATTCAAATTATTTCTCCTAGTTTAAAGACTAACTGTAAAGGTGCCAAGTTTGCAATCAATAAAAAAATGTTCTGAAAAGGAAGTTGCTTTTACAAGTGCCTTTTGTTCTTCGACTTTTAAGACAAAAAAAAGTATAAATAACACATTTATAATATATTACAAACACAGTGCCCATTTTGAATCGTAAATCCCTTAAAATTAAAATAGGCAACACATTCTAGTTCTGTACTTTTAGTGCATTATGAAAACACGAGGATATTTGTGATTTAATTGATAGGTTGCGCTTTCTGAAATCTTCAAGGGTAGCGATTTAATATTGGATACCCTGCGTCATATATATAAGAATGTCTACAACAGAACAAATTGTTTTCTTTTTGCAAAAAAGTTCGGATACATCAATTATTATTATAAATTGGCCAAAGTTTGCTGTGATTATGTACTTATGTGGTGGCCTATCATTGGAATATGTATACGTACAGTACTGGCCAAAAGTATGGAAACTTTAATAAAATGTTTATTAAATCTATTCAACTACGAACATTTACACAAAAAATATTATAATTAATTAAATCGTATTAACAATATTTATCATAAACAAAAATATATTAAGAAAATCAACACTTGAAATAACTATAAGAAATAATGATATTATTTGCGGACAAAAGTATGGAAACCATGGAAACTTAATTTGTATGATTGAGAAACATCAGCTAGTTAATATTTTGTTGGAAATCCTTTTGACTGTAATACAGTTCTGCATCGGTTTGTCATGGAATCGACTAACTTAGAACAAAAATCCACCGGAATTCTTTGCCATTCACGCTCAAGAGCTTGCCATAGATCCTTCTTATTTGAAAAATTGATTGTTTTAATTTTCAATCCAATATAATACCAAAGGTGCTCAATTGGATTGAGGTCTGGTGACTGAGACGGCCATTCCAGCAATTCGATATGATTCTCCATAAACCAATTCTTTACCAACCTTGAAGAATGTTTGGGATCGTTGTCTTGTTGAAATATCCATTGCAATGGCATTTCTTCTTCCGCATATGGCAGCATATAATTTGTTAATATGTCTCTGTATATGTAACGATCCATAATACCCTCTATTCTTACTATTGGACCAGGACCAGAACGCGAGAAACATCCCCACACCATTACAGTGCCTCCACCAAATTTTACAGTAGGAACTTGATATTTGAGATTGAATATTTCGCACTTTGGTCGCCTTACATAACGTTTGCCGTCAGAGTTAAATACACAAAATTTGCTTTCATCGCTCCATAAAACTGTATTCCACTTTTCTGGTGACCAGTTAATATGATTACGTGCAAACTGGATTCTGACTCTTTTGTTACGTTTTGATATTAACGGTTTTTTAGCAGGAGATCTACCAAATAAATGTAATTGATTCAGACGATGCCGTACAGTTCTGCATGACACATCAGCCAAATCTGTTATTTCGTTTTTGATTTCTCTCGCTGTTTTTCGAGGATCTTGTACAGACAAATTCTTGATTTTTCTAAGTGTTGTCTTACGTGGTCTTCCAGTTTTAACTCCGCATTCCACACTATTTCTCTCCTTAAAATTTCTAATTATCTTCGAAACTGTTCCTTTAAGGATAGACAATTGTTTCGACTGTCGCTTCCCTTCTTTATACAGCTGGATTATTTTATTTTTTAAATCTAACGAATAATACTTAACTTTAGGCATTTTAAACACAAAATTTGAAAAGATTACAATGAAGCTTCCACTGACAGCGACATTCAATAAATTAAATGACACTTGAAAAACTCAGGTTTCCATACTTTTGTCCACCGGATAATCATTATATTTCATATAACTGTAGCAAGTAAAGTTTTTTTAAATTAATTTTTGTTGAGAATAAATATTACAACTAAGATTAATTTAATTTCATTAAACTTTTTATATTATTTATTATTAAACATTTCTTAACTTGTGTCCTATGAAAGTTTCCATACTTTTGGCCAGTACTGTATATAAATAATTTAATTTTTTTTTAATAAAATTTTATTACGAATTAAACTGTACCTACAAAAGAATAGGGTCATATAACAAATATTTTGAAATAAACGCAGTTTAAAAATTAAAAAATTTAAAAAGATTATCACATAAACGCTCTTTATTACGAAAAGTGAGAAATATTTGATTGCCTCTTAAAAGTTACAATTGAAGAGGTGGGTCTAAGTACCAATTTCTTGATTTTGATAAATTTAAGAAAAATATTACAAATTCTAGAAGAATAAACAACATGTAATGAGACCAACTGTTTATTTTTTAATGTATGAGCAGTTTCCAGTCCTTAATTTTTTAGAACTGACACATAGACCCTTTGGTACGTCATCCCTTCAATTATTAAAAAGAAAAACATGCGATTGCAAGTGCACTGTAAGGTAACAAAATATTTCATCGGAAATAATCAACAATGTTTCACAATTGAGTCACTGTCGAATTTATTGAAATATGCGGTTATTTCAAGCAATTTCTAATGCAACCCCATAAGATTGTTATGTAAAAATTATACCCTTATACGATTCGTAATAAAAAAATAAATAAATTTATAATTTTTGTACCTTGTAGCCCACTGGACAAATAAATTAATCACTCTCAAAAATGTTAAATTTATATTAACTGACGTGTTCCAGCGTTTTTACAAAAAGAAAATGTTTTAGGACTTTTGTCCACACCGTATACACATCCTTTCGATTTTTAAAAGATAATAAAACAAAAGAGGGCTCAATTTCTTGTAACCTTGCGTCAATCTGTAGAGATATTTATTACGGTTGGCCCTAAATTTATTTTCCAATCAACCAATGAGCTAGAATACACATTCACACTAAAATGCATCACCGTCCGCCATTCGCTCTGCTAGTCAACACTTTCACGTCACTAATTCGCTTTTTTTTAATGACTTCATCTGGAACATTCGCGAACCAATGAAGAATCTTCAAGAATTACCCGCGAAGCATCTTAGAAGGTGACGATACTTATAAACAGGTCTTTCCTTTCTGCTTTATTGGTGGCCTATCCACCAGCATGCAACAATATGTAATCCAATGTAATCAATAAAGAAATGTCTTTCATTATTATTTATTTTCATTAATATTAAGTACATATATTCTTTTGTTTTTAAATTAATCTAAAAGGGAGTTATTTTTTTGATATGACCACGTATCAAATAATAGTAACTTTCAGTTAGTAATTGTAAAGTTACTGAATTTGAAGGCCTAGATTTATTTAATTTATTATGCAAAAGATCACCTAATTCTTGTGTAGTCCCATAAAGTTTTATTAATTTTATTCAGTTCCCAAAAACAAAAACTATTGTGACATACAATAAACAACTATTTTTTATAACAAAAATCAACTTTACCAGCCGCGTAACTTCTGTGCGACAAATATTTTTATAACGCAAAAAATTCTGAAATTTCGCTGAATATTGAAAACTTCTTCCGTCTTATTAGTAGAGATCGGAAACACACATTTCGAGGTCATCATGTTTTCTTAACGTTACAAACAAATTTGGAATCAAGGCGTTCTCTAAATTATTCCGGAAAGGATTGGGCAAATGAAAACGAATAAAATTAAATTGTATCTCTTTTTCATAGGCCAATCACTCGTACGCTTATTGATGACGTCAAAATATGCGTTTCCGATCTTTACTTGAGAAAACGCATTTGGAACTGGGTTTGATTTGTTTTCCTTAGTTTATTTAAGTATAAAATTTGTTTAAAAAAAGATACATACTCGTAGTTCACCCGAAAATAAAATAAAACCCTGTGTGTTTGATTCCACATAAGTTATAATTTTATTATAATTATCCTCGTTCACCTAATCTTCAGGGGCGAGCGTCAAAATCAACATAAATGCGTTTAAAGGTACGATTCGAATAATATTTTGATTTGTTCTTGCAAATGAAATACGCAACATTCTTTGTTATTAAATTTATTGGAACTTTTGGCCGTTGATAATATCTAAATGAAATGACTATTCAATTTTGCAACAGCTTGCCTAATACCTACTTATCAATATATAACTGTATTCTTGGTTGCTTTAAGTTTATTTAATGTCACTTGTGTATATACCTAAAAGGCATCTATATTGCCTGTTTATTCCACAACTTTTAAGTAATGTATAAAGATAGACATATCTCCAGTCATCTATGTGCGTGCTTTTGTAAATAATTTCTTATTGTAATTTTACAGATACGGAACTGTGGAATTCCTGCGTGTCCAAATACGATTAGTATCCATTCGGCGCATTTTTTTTTTCTAAATAATTAATTGCCTTCGAATGCGCGCCAATAAGGAAACCATTCAGAAATATTTGGCCATCTTCTCTTTTTGTACTCCATCAAACATGGAAGATGTGTTTTCTCTTTCGACAAAAACTGGATTCGGATTTGATTGGTTGAATTGTATTGGCGACTGGTTTTTGTTTCGTTATCGCGAACAACAGATACAGCTAACTCGATTCTTTCGAGAGACGCTTATTTATTACAGGCTTTTGATGATAACCGTTCGGCATTCTCCTTTTTATCGACGTATCGGGTCCTCTCTCAGACGGCCGGCCTGCGTCCGAACGAGCTTTGGTAAATTTTTCTTATGTGAGAACAAATTAAAGTAATTAAAAATTTCGGTGGAAAAAACGAATTGGTCGTCGAGTTTTTTCTTTTTTTTTGTTTTGTTTTGGAGGATCCGAAGTTTTAATATGTCGGTTTTCTTAATTGAAGCACGTTTTAATTATCTATAGCTTTTAAAGGAAATTACCATGAAATAATCTTTTTGTACATTGCACACGTACACATAGCCATCCAGCCATACAGAAAGCGTTATGCCATGAATATTCAAGTGTTTATTATGTGCATAATAATTTGTAAATATTTCATGCTTTATTGATTTGTAGTCAACAATTTTTTTGTGTTCGTGATAGCCAATGAGAACTGAAGCTTGAAGGTTACGCAAATATATTTATTTACGAATAATAACAATTTCATGCTTTTGCCAAGTTTAGATTAAGATCTTTACAATATAAAGGATTGTGATTTGTGTATATTTATGCATCGATGTTAGTACATGTAACAGCAGCAGTAGGTTCATAAATCGTTCTGTATAACCAGTGCGTATCTAGGAATGTTTAAACCAATTCAAACGCAAAGATCGTAAGATAAACAGGGTAGTATTTCCAAAATTATCACGTAGTTGTCGCCGCTAACATATAATTTGGGGTATTATATCACGAACGGTGAGCATTCGTTATGGTCTCGGATGCACAACTGTATCACTAACGCTTAATTTAGGAAACATAAACTACGAAACTGAGCGTTCGTGAATGAACCATTGTTCTTCTCGAATTACTAATTAGACTGCGTCATGTGAAATTTATAAGCCGGCGAGAAAGAACGCGGGCACACACACACACACACACACACATACAATCTGGAACGTAATTTTTATGGGTTTACCGTTTCTACAGTTGTTTCACTTGAGGTTATTTAATTGCTACATAATAGTTTTTATTGCGGTTTTATGTTGCATATTAATACTACTTACGGGCTCATTCTGATGCTAATTCCTCCTGTGATCTTCACGTATCATTTATTGCGTTAAACGATCGCCAGGAATAAATTACGATCGCCGTTTCTCACACGTAATTCTCAACGTGATTCACCTTCATTTATTTATCATGTTTGTCTTATATACAGTATCAGTACATACAGGTACTTGTTTGAAACTAAGAACATATACAAACAGAAAGTGGTAGAGGCCACGTCAAAGAGATGGAGGGATTTGCGTTTTCCTTACTGCTATCCCATTCGCATTCCATAAATCTCAAATTGCACATGTTTTTCGATCAATGAACAAACTTGTTTAACAGAGAATTGAGACCAAGAGATGAACTGAGTTTTTCTGAACTAGAATTTAAACCAATATCTATTTTCGACTGGAGATGAAACATGAATATCTACATATGATCCAAAAACCAAAATTCAATGAAAAGAAGGTTTAAAAGGGATCAGATTTCACTCATTGGAGGATATAAAATTGGCTATAAAACAGTGAGTGAAAAATGCGATAAATCGTTTTTCCAACGATAGGTCCAAAGATGGCACAGATGTTTAGCAAAGGAAGGATGTGTTTTCTTATCAAACGACGATAATAAATTAGAATCTAGGAGAGCACCAATACTGGACTATATTTCCTGTGAATGAAACATAAACGAAAGGAAGGTCTGCTTGCAAATGTAAACAACGAAGAACGCTTTATCCGAACAAAAACAAAAAATGGTACGTGTACATCAGATTTGAATTATTAAAGGAGAAGGCAGAGAAATAAATTTGAACGGGGAAAACTGAACATTAGGAAACGAACGAGAACAGAAAAGACACTAAGAGGATAAGTTTGGAGGAACTTAAATAAATAGAGCACGAGGGGGTCACGACAACAAACAATGGGGATGAGAATAAGGAAGTTGATAAGAAGAAAGAAGTACATTCTATAATGAAAGAGAATTTCGGGGGTTGTCCAACTGTGAATAATGAAACTTGGAATGCCTACAAGAAAGTACGATGGAATTATTTGAGAAAACCAAGTTACTAATCTAACAAAACGTGAGCATCGTTAATTACAACCAAAAGGCTTCGTAACTAAATTTCATTTGCTAAATAATTCAGCAAAATAAAAATAAAGGAACCTTAAGGAAGCTTTGTGAAGGAAACAGAGGAAGATAATGTGAAGAAGAAGAACTAGGCCAGTTATGGGTTAAACAATAAAAAACTTATTCAAGTACATCGTTATTTCCTTTTTCTCAGATTTTTTCTATAATATCTTCATTCATTTGTCTTCGTCCATCGCCTGCCCAATTCCTTCATTCCACAAATGTCGAAATGTTCCTCTAAGCGATAGGTCCTAACTTATCCTCTTAGTGTCTTTTCTGTTCTCGTTCGTTTCCTAATGTTCAGTTTTCCCCGTTCAAATTTATTTCTCTGCCTTCTCCTTTAATAATTCAAATCTGATGTACACGTACCATTTTTTGTTTAGCAAAGGAAGGATGTGTTTTCTTAACAAACGACGATAATAAATTAGAATCTAGGAGAGCACCAATACTGGACTTTATTTCCTGTGGAAGCCTTAACAACAATGGCCCAACCTTGTTCCAGCAAGTTTT
Source organism: Serrognathus titanus (assembly GCA_039766575.1). Classification (NCBI taxonomy): domain Eukaryota; kingdom Metazoa; phylum Arthropoda; class Insecta; order Coleoptera; family Lucanidae; genus Serrognathus; species Serrognathus titanus. Next base: position 13,475,023 of record CM077911.1, on the reverse strand, counting down.
AACTCATTATTAAACGAGGAAATATTTCCAGAGATACGGAAAGTAGCCAAAGTTGTGTTTATCGAAAATCCAAGAAATAATGTGGAAGAAGAAACGAAATACGCTCGAAAAGCTTTTGGAACATTTTTGGTTGTAAAACTAAAGGAAGAGTTCAGTATGAAGAATGCCGATAATCAACTTGGGTATAAAGAAGGGCGATTGAAATGGCCCTTAAGACCAGGAATTTGCGTATTCTGGTTACAATTGACATCAAAAATGCTTCCAACGCACTGAACTGGGGCACTATCAGAAGATAACTAAAAAAGAAATTATCTGGCAAAGGAAATTATCTGGCAAAGAAGCATTGAAGTTATACATGGAGTTTTGGAATAATCTATGGCGTATATCAAGGCTCCGTCATTGGCCCTTTGTTCGTGAATCTGACATACGATGACGTGCTAAAGAAATAAATGTCAACTGGGGTGAAGTTGGAAATCTGAGGATTTCCAATGTAAATCTAAATGAGGCCATTCAGAGGATAGCTGAATGGGTCAATCAAAATCATCTCGAATTAGCTGCAGACAAATCAGGGTTTATTGTAGCCTCAGGTAAAAAGAAATACCCAAAATGAATGAAAGGTAATCTGATCAAAGAAAAAATAGAAGTCATATATTTGGGACAAACACCTAAAGCTTGGAAAGCATATTGTTTAGGCGACGCAGAAATGCCAGAAAGCCTTAACGGCGTTTGCAAGAAGGTAAAGCCCAGTGAAATCAAGACAAGGCTTTTGGCGTGAGTGAACCAACCAGTCAAAAGACTGTGGCAATAAGAACCGCCTGTGCGTATAGAACAATCTCTGCAGAGGCTGCCTGTGTCATATCAAAATTGATTCCTAAAGACTTGCTAGTATTGGAAATATCGGGGATAGAAGAGTAGCACGTAAGAAAGTGCTGGAAGTGTGGCAAAAGACGTGGGATAGTTGCTAAACTGGAGAATGGACAAAAAACTAATACCAGAAATTGATAAGTGCTCTGCCAGAACTCATCGTCAATTGAGTTTTCATCTGACACAGTCTGTTTTCGTCTCATAGCATGCGTGTCATTTTGTTCCACTCCTCGCAGACCATCTTTAAACATTCCTTACTAGCACACAAGTGTTTAGTTTGATTTAAAATGTACCATAAATATTCAATTTTCAACAAATCTGGCGATTGTAAAGAGAAAATAAAAATTGTACGTACGGCATTTGGTTTCTCCCTCATATGATCACAACTGCATGTATTGTCAAGTGGACACTGATACTGCAGAGCATGTCTTTTTCAACTGTCTGATATGGCTTAAGGAAAAAACAGAAATAGAAAAGAATCCAGGAATAAAGATCAGGCCAGACGACATGATACTATGTTACAAAGTGAGACAAGTTGAGATCATTGTACAACATTTATTGAATACATGATGAAGAGGAAAGACCAGATCCCCATTACGAAGGTAAGGTTCCGTTAATGAATTGAGGGAGATCAGAGGAAATGGGGTTTTGGTTGGTAGGCGTCTGAATGAATCCAATATGCCTCTTTGTTGGCAGAGGTCGTCTTTAGAAGATTTCCCCCGACCTCAGTAAAAATAGCTTTAGATTCGTACAAGTTTTTTTTTTTAATTGCTTTTACATTTAAGGGAATTTTTGACCAATTGCGATACATGCCTCGTATAACTTCAGTTGATATTGGAATACTCTAGTCCTCTTCCTTGATTTCCTTTTCACCAGTCATCGCCATTACTTTCATCTTGATTTTGTTTGATTTCAATCAGTTCTTCTTGCCAAATTCTTCTATAATTACTTCTCACGGTCCACTATTATAACAAAATCATCAGTGAAGGTGCACTCCGATATTTCTACTTCTTGTAGCTAACTTATCATTGCGTTACTACTAAGGGAGAGTGAGACATTGAAGCTAGCTGCTAGTTCTTAAAAAATGAAAAACTTTGAAGCACTTCATTTGAAACAAAGTCTTCGATCGATTACGTGAGTTCCAATCATAGTAATTTCTCTGATTAATACACGTTTTGCCCGCGGCCCATAGAATAAATTAAATGTATATAAGGAAACGGGCAAGTGATTAGAAAATATGTCGATCAATACCAAGTCGCATTTATGACAGATTAGTTTGATTTGCTGGCCGTAAACCAAGGTAATAAAAAACGAAATTGTGGTAAATGCTAAATTCTACGGGAGTTATTAAGGCGTGATACAGAATAATATTCTAATTTATGGCTTAAAAGGCGACGGCTGCGCTTGCCTCTGTTCATTTAATACCTGCCTCGCGAAAGTGAGTGTTTACGTAAATTTTGCGTGGGATTTATTTTTGAAAATATTCTATTATTAATATTATGTACTATTTTGTAACAGCAAAGTTTAAATTCCCAGAGTTTCAGCATGTAGGGTGTCCAGTATTACAGATACGAGATAGCATGTAAGCTGATATGAAACAAATTGTAGGTGCAGTGAAGGCAACATAAGAACGCACGTCCCCTATCTGATGACAGGAGCTACTGATAAACCGTGATGATATATTCAATGGACGTGTATGAATGGTTACATAAATAAAGTTTAATATGAATATTAATGCGCTCGACAGCATCATAAATAATAACTTTTGTCATTCGACAGTTTTTCAAATTACGCGCTCGCTCGGCCGCCGTGTTTTCGTATTACTTATTCAAATGAATGTATTCAGTTAATGTAAAATACAAAACGGTACTTTCAGCAAATTATATATTGAGGCTGACTTATTGCGAGGTATTGTATGAAATATTACCCAATAACCATTTCATTCAGGTTAATAAATATTTAAATTCTAGACTCGTCCTTTTATGGACAGTTATTAAGTAAGTTAGAAAAGTCACTACTTACCCATTATTTATCTTACATGTATCTACATATATTACCTACGTTTTCATAATTCATAAAACATACTCCTACTAAATTTTTTATTTTGTAACAATACATACAGGGGGACTTTAAAAAAATTGCTTAGAATTTAAAGATAATTATTGGGTGAATATTGGGCGACTTGAAATCAAAGTGGAGAATAATAGTTCACATAATATGAAGTAATCTGAAATCGAAATATGTATTCTAAAAACAAATATTTTACATTTGTCCGCACAGATTTACGATAAGAGGTTGCCAGAAGCCAGAATGTAGAGAAAAAAACCCACGTAAATTAGTCCTGTTGTAAAGAAACCTACTTTATTTCTGGGTGCGACGACGAAGACCATTCATCAAGTCGGTCGTCAAAAGTTAGAGGTTAGAAACACTTCCAGCCCACATGTTCTTTCCACTCTTGTTTTAAAAATATTGAAGTATGTTTACGATGTAGTTGTCAACTCTTATTATGCACGTCTTAATTTCGAAAGGCTCGAGCTGGAGTTGTGGGTGAGGGTAGATTATTTATTCGAATGGATAATTCCACATGTTTGCAATCACATTTTTTTTAAACAATTTCAAATTCTGACCGTACAAAACATGTTCTTTTGTACATGATAAATATTTCAGTAGCAAATGTATATGCGGTAGCACAACATGGCAACTGCTTGCAAGTTTGTAATAAATATGAGAGCAGAGTTGCTGATTATGCAGATTGGACGCATACAATGGAGCATTGTCTTTGGCCGCGAAAGGGGCACCACCATCCGGTGCAGGACAGTCAGGACAACCTCGTGATTTGTGGGGCTCCGCACGACACGACAACTGAATACATCTCGCTCTACTGAATGTAAAATAGAATTTTTATTTTCTTTCAATCGGAGACGAACACAATGGTGATATGTGGTAGTTCAAAATGGCGAACACTTTTTTTTTCCCCATCCGATAGATACACACACCGCACGTTCCAATTAGAATCAAATTCGAATACTTTTTTCACTCGCCTCCCATCTAAAGAGTAAATAACATAATCGCGTGGCGTTAATATTAACGTAAATGAGCCCACATTAGTTTCCGTGGCGTTCTTATTCAATGAAACCGCCAACAATGGCGGCGAAAAAACCCATAAAAACCGTAAGTGGCACATAAAAAGGTAATTTGTCGGCGTAACAATATAACGACTTGTCAAAATAATGACTTCATTTAATTTGTAGGTAAACATATCAACAAAAACGACTAATGAAATTGTCACACACTGGAAACTGATAAAATGACGCGGTGGAAAAAAGTGTGTCCACCGGAAACAATCCTGAGCTTAATGACGGCGTAACTACGCGCTGAAATGAATACCCGCAATCGTAACGTTCGGAGATAAAAGCGGATAGGTCTTTGTAATGAAGGAAATTAACTGGGTGTTGTTATTGCGGCGACAAAAATCTGCAAAAAGCGTGAGAATTTTCTTTTTGTTTAACTTCACTAGTAATGGGTTTTTATTAAAGTTTACTAATAAAGCAAGTTGTGCAACGAATATAAAACAATTAGGCATCCACGGAGAGAGGTTTATTAAACAAGTTCCTATTGTTTGTGTTAGTTAGAGATAATTCATATTGGTTGTGTTACTCAGAAATCCATAAAAAGTTGGATATCCCAGGAGGAAGTTCCTGTTAGAAAGAAATTAAGGTCCCATATTTGGATGGCGTTCAAATTCACCTTTGTTGTGTTAGACAGAGAGAAACCATATTGGTTGTGTTACGTAGAGATCTATAAAAATTGGGTATCCCGGAGGGAGATTTATGAACCAAGTTCCTTTTAGAAAAGGATTAAGGCATAGATGACGTACTTGGTTTTATTAGACCAACAGAATTCCTATAATTGTGTTACGCAGAGAACTTAACAAAATTGGGTAGGTTTATTAACCAAGTTTCTTTTAGAAAGATATTAAGACTGGGGTATCTAGACGGCGTTCAAATTCATCTTGGTTATATTAGACTGAGGGTCGAGGTATCTCCACTTTAAGAAAATAATTTATATTGTCCTGTGTAGAGACCTTTAAAAAGTGGGTTTCGCCATAGAGAGATTTATTAACCAAGTTACTGTTAGAAGGAGATGAAGGGGATTAAGGCAAGGGTACTCCTTATCTAGATGGAGTGCAAATTCATCTTGATTTTATTAGACTAACAGTCGTATTCGTAGACAAATCGTAAGTTACACTTCTGCTCAATTATCACGTATGGCAAGAATTGCATTTCACACTCCAACAAGTACATCTTAAGTTGAACTTTTGCTCAAGACCGGTACCTCTGTAACTTAAGTCACACTTATATGGAGGAATTTCACAGTTTTTCCTCTACAACCACGTAGCACACAAAACCCAAACGATATTTTTACCTTTACTGCATTAACCAATGCTTACCAATCAACGAAACTGGCAGAAATGTCTGCTAGACAATATCCTACGATTTGCCTTATGATTTTTCTTAAGTGAAACTTAGCCTAAGTATAGTTTGAGCAGGGGACTATGAATACGACCTTAAGAGAATTTAAGTTCCTTTTAGAAAATGATTAAGGTAAGGGCAGCCCTTATCAATGTCGTCACTCAAATTTATCTTGGTCGTGTTACTTGAAAAGAATGAAACATAAACGAAAGGAAGGTCTGCTTGCAAATGCAAACAACGAAGAACGCTTTATCCGAACAAAAACAAAAAATGGTACATGTACATCAGATTTAGATTACTAGAGGAGAAGGCAGAGAAATAAATTTGAACGGGGAAAAACTGAACATTAGGAAACGAACGAGAACAGCAAAGACACTAAGAGGATAAGTTTGGAGGAACTTAAATAATTAGAGCACGAGGGGGTCACGACAACAAACAATGGGGATGAAGATAAGGAAGTTGATAAGAAGAAAGAAGTGCATTCTATAATGAAAGAGGACTTCGGGGGTTGCCCAACTGCGAATAATGAAACTGAGAAGGCCTACAAGAAAGTACGATGGAATAATTTGAGAAAACCAAGTTACTAATCTAACAAAGTATTTTCTCCCAACAAACGTTAATTATAACGAAAAGGCTTCATAACTAGATTTCATTTTTTACCAAATAATTCAGGAAAATAAAAAAAAAGGAACCCTGAAGGAAGCTTTTTGGAGGAAACAGAGGAAGATAGTGTGAAGAAGAAGAACTAGGCTAGTTATGGGTTAAGCAAGTATTCAACTACATCGTTATTTCCGTTTACTCGAAATTTCTTCGTTTGTTTTCGTCCATACCCTGCCCAATTCCTTCATTCCACAAATGTCTAAATGTTCATCGAAGAAGAAGGAAAAGAACAAATTAGGAAACGAAGATCATGATAGATATTTGGAGATATTAAGATAGATAGTGATAGATAATTCTAATGAGAGATAAAATGGTTAAAGAAAACTTTCAAAAAAATAGAAAATGAAGACTGACAACAAAAAACGATTATTTACTCAATTTTTGCCCTAAAAATGGGTCACCGAATGTGCAATAGTTTAGGCAAAAAAGGACTGTTGAGAAATGAGGCGTAAAGCAAAAGGATGACTAAAACAAAGATTTGGAAGGATTAAATCAAAGACTTGGAAGGATTAAAAAAAGAAATTGATAAGAGAAGAGAAGTAAACAAAATGTACGAAGCACATTCCCAAATAAAGAAAAATTATGAAAACTGAGAGACGAATGAAAGAATCCTAATCCAAATTTTTGGAAGATTCACAATGACGTAATTGGGGAAAGAAGAATAACTAAGAAATGAAGGTCTTGCATTAGTAACCAAATCATATTTAGTATGATTTCGAGGATAACAAATAACACTAATGTCAGGGCAATTACGAAAACAATTGATTAAAAGAAACTCGAGGAAATTAGGAGAGGAGAACGAGAAAAAACTTTGACATGCTGTTAATGAATATCATCGAATATGCAGTAGTAGACCCACAAACGCAGTGGGAAATGAGAAGCAAAGAAGCTCTTTTGTCACTGGTGTTTTTTTTTTTTTTCTTTCAGATTATAATAATCCTCGTCTTTTAAAAGATCTTTCTTTTAAAAGTTCTTTCCGTAATTAATTAGCACCCTGCCAGTTCTTTCTGTGACGAAATAACACCCTCTCAGTTCTTTCTACTATTCGGAAAAATTTACAACTTCTTAGATTGCATTAGATTTTGATTGGCAGATCAAATTGTCCTGAAATTATAAAAAGCTTTTAGCTATTCTTTATTTGATAGGTCGGATGTATATATAGCGATTTCAGAGTATCGTCTACAATTCCTTTGTGGTATTAGATAATTGTTGTTGTTTCGAATCGACGGAGTGCAAAAAAGCTGTAATTTATTTACAGATCGCCACAAAACATTTAAATTTTGTATCGCAAAAGGACTCGATGTATCAATGTGAATAGAAGCATCCATAACAAGTTACCATAACTAATGGTCGTTGGAAAGATTGAGTACAAGCAGTAAGCCTGAGGTTTTTAGCGAAGCTAAATTCAAGCACTTAAAGATGTGATTTGTTCCCCGATTGATTACCTTGTAAGAGTACGAGACACTTCTTTGGATCTTGAGGATAAACATAACGGAATGCTAAGTCAACGGAGGGAAGCTGTAATGAAACGCGAATTACTGGATTTAATCAACACAAATTCCAAATTATTATGTAGATTGATTACCCGAATGATTGTGGAGTATAGTCTGTATATAGAACGTTTCAAATAGTTTTATATTAGATGATTTTAGTAATGGAACTACCGATTAAGTTGATTTAATTAAAAATTTATAAGCGGTGAAGTTGTAACAGACAATGTAAATAGTAGGAGTTGTTTGTGCGTCCTTTGGTTTGAATAAAAAATAATGTTTAATACTTGCCATTAAAAATATACTTTAGTTTTAATATTCCTGTACGCAGATGAGTATCTGACGGCATAAAATACAATTAAATCATGTCTGCAACTGTTTTTGTTTGGTTTAGTGACCGTCTGATCTTATCACGTTGGTAAGCCTCGACTCAATCGGGTATTCTTATTACTTGTAACATTTAACATTTTATTACTTTATTGTATACCCCATAGGGAGAGTGACTAAAAAGAGTCGGCAATAAACTAAAAGTCTATGATGGTGAGAATGTGTCCACTAAACTAAAACAATAAAAAATACGGAGATAAAATCTTAAGCGCCGCGATCTGCGCATACCATCAAATACGAGCAATAAAAAAGTTGATATTCCTCCGGTGAAGCTAATACAATAAAACTTTTCTAAAAATAGAATTCACGAAACGCGTTACACGGCGTATGAAATACGATCCTTTAAATGCCGCGGATAAGAAACAGTAGTAATTAGAAAAATCCATTAGTTTTCTTTACGACTCGAGCGTTAAACTGGAATTTGTATTCTTTGTAGCGCCACGAGTCCGCAGGGGGCCAACTTTACAGAAGTTCTTAGACGTGACAACATGTCACTAAAATACAGAAAATGTTCCCCCGAGATTCAGCTCCTTATCTCAGACTCAGTTCGTATCACATACGTACACTCATTTTAATAAGAAGTACATAGACTTTCTTCTTTGTATACAATACACACAAGTATACATATGTACATTACACGGAGGGAAAACACATAACTTGTCAGTCAGTGGTAACAGCGGTGTTTCATATTATCCTTCGTTTTATATCCGAGTTTCTTTACCGGTTATTAATAACGATCACTAAAATATGCATAAATGTAATAACTGGTTTGTTTTGTAATAAAATAGAACTACAAAATGAACATGTAGCGTAGATTTTTATAGTAAAAACCGCCGGTTGACATTTATTTCTTGATTTTATACTTTTAATTTATAATCATTTTACCATTCGAAGAAAACATGAATATGGTGTGACAGGTTTATAATTTATTTTTATGAATGGAGGCAACAAGGTCTATCGAAAACAAAAGGTACCTACTTTCTGAGTTTCAACATTAGCGGCACAAAAAGAAATAAAATCGATTAAAAAGTAAACAACTTGCGAATGTTATAACTAGCAGAGTTAGCTACTACGTATATGCCATGTTCTAGTTTCACTACAGAAAAAAATTTTCTATTTCATCTGTATTTTTTTATTCGTTGAAGTCACTTTGTTTTGAAAGTAGAAATCTTGCTTTCACTATAACTGTGAATTGAATTTTGATGACAATGGGTCGATTTTACGGGCCTAAAAAAGTGTATGAGATATGTGTCTCTAAAAACGGCTTATTTTTGCTAAAAAATGAGGTGTGTTTTGGAAAATGTGCGCCAGGATGATGATTGAAAAGTGAGCTCGTTTCGTTGCACTTGACACTTTTGTAGTTGCAATTGACAGTTGCTTTATTTGCGAAAATGGGCGTTACTTACCCTGAAAATATGCGTTAAGAAAAATCTGCACTAGAACATCGTATATACAGGGTGACTGGCAATTATTTCGCAAGGAAAAACAACGATGAGATTCGATGTCACAGATTACGGAATTAATTAAAAATCTACCTTAAAAACATGCAGCTGTAATTAACAGAAATTTATTATTTCAAAATTAGAAAATGAATTGCAAATTATGGGGTTCAAACGTGTGAATCAACGTAAACAAAGGGATCAAGTTAAAACAATATATATACAGGCAGGACCAAAAGTAATGGGACACAGAGCAATGGTAGATTCCTCACGTCAAAATATTACGATTTAGCCGAACTTACTTATACCAAAAGTTGATAATAAAAAAGATACAGACTATTAAAGTTAGAATTGTAATTTCAATTTTTCATAATAATTCTTCAAATTTTTGACATATCGACTTAAAAATTTAGGTACGGGTGTTTCTTGGGACGAGAAATAATATTATGCAATTAATTTTGATATAGTGGATAGAGGGCGCTATGTATGCCGTTATTCTGCTCTTTAACATGCTCTAACTTTTTTGTGAGTAGGTTTATGAGACTTTTAATAAGAAAATAGTATTCCACTGTCTTTCTTTTAGCAAAAAGGTATACCTGTTTGATAGCGCTAAAGTTAACCATTTTCGAGATATTTGCTATTTTAACATTAGACGCAATATCATAATAAATAAATTATGTATTATTTACAGTTCTGTATTACAATAAAAATTCATAATATTAACTGCAAGAAACTAACACGAATAACTACTGAAAAATCATTAAAAATAAAAATGATGCTGCCTTGGTAACAATTGTTCAAAGTGGCCTCCATTAACCTCAATGCATTTCGCTATGCGTTTTAGAAAAGACTGTCTAATCTTGAATAAAATTCTCTCATTTCTAATAAGATTAGCAGCATTCATAATTTTTTGCTATTTTAACCTTAGACGCAATATCATAATGTATTACAATAGTTGGCTTTGATTTAAAACAAAAATGATGACATTTGCAAACAACCCTTTGTCAGAGCTGTAGATTCTTGTGAATTACTTAGTAAGATCTTCTGAGCAATTATGCCCCGACATACATTATTTTCCAACGCAGAAATGCGAGATATGTTGTGCATTTATGCCCAAGAAAATTTTAATGGACGAAGTGCATTTCGCAGATATCAGGAAATGTTTCCGAACAGATGCCAACCAAACCACAAATTATTTAAAAGTCTTTATGACCGATTAGGAGAAACCGGTTCATTTCGTCCAAAAAGAGACATTTTGGGTCGTCCAAAAACCATTACACCAGATCAAGAAGACGAGATTTTAGTTAGAGTGGCAGACAATCCACAGATAAGTGCTAAAAGAATGAGTGCAGGTACAGGTGTAAGTAAATCGTCAGTTCTTAGAATATTCCATAATGAAGGCCTGTACCCGTATCACTTCACACCCGTACAGTGTATTCTTCCAACTGATCTTAACGCCAGATTGCTGTTTTCTCGTTTTTTCCAAGACCACCAAAATACAAATCCAATGTTTTTAAACCACAGACGAAGCCACATTTACTCGGCGAGGTGTATTTAATTTTAGAAATAAATATGCATGGGAATTTGAAAATCCGCATTTAGTCACTGAACGTCATTTCCAACATGAGTTTAAAATTTGGTGCGGAATAATTGGAAATCATGTAATAGGTCCTTATGAATTACCACCCAATCTAAACGGAAATTTGTATCTCCAATTTTTACAAAATGAGTTTGTCGGTCTTTTAGAAGATGTGCCACTAAACGTTAGGCAAAATATGTACTTCATGCAAGATGGTGCTCCAGCACATTACTCCTTACAAGTGCGGAACTACCTTAATGAAAAGTTTCCTCAACGTTGGATAGGACGTGGTGGCCCATTACCCTGGCCCGCGCGAAGCCCCGATTTCAATCCATGGATTTTTGCGTATGGGGCTTTTTAAAAGCCATTGTTTATAACGATACCATAAACACTCGGGATGAGTTAAAACAAAAAATTATGAATGCTGCTGATCTTATTAGAAATGAGAGAATTTTATTCAAGATTAGACAGTCTTTTGTAAAACGCATAGCGAAATGCATTGAGGTTAATGGAGGCCACTTTGAACAATTGTTACCAAGGCAGCATCATTTTTATTTTTAATGATTTTTCAGTAGTTATTCGTGTTAGTTTCTTGCAGTTAATATTATGAATTTTTATTGTAATACAGAACTGTAAATAATACATAATTTATTTATTATGATATTGCGTCTAATGTTAAAATAGCAAATATCTCGAAAATGGTTAACTTTAGCGCTATCAAACAGGTATACCTTTTTGCTAAAAGAAAGACAGTGGAATACTATTTTCTTATTAAAAGTCTCATAAACCTACTCACAAAAAAGTTAGAGCATGTTAAAGAGCAGAATAACGGCATACATAGCGCCCTCTATCCACTATATCAAAATTAATTGCATAATATTATTTCTCGTCCCAAGAAACACCCGTACCTAAATTTTTAAGTCGATATGTCAAAAATTTGAAGAATTATTACGAAAAATTGAAATTACAATTCTAACTTTAATAGTCTGTATCTTTTTTATTATCAACTTTTGGTATAAGTAAGTTGGGCTAAATCGTAATATTTTGACGTGGGGAATCTACCATTGCCCTGTGTCCCATTACTTTTGGTCCTCCCTGTATATATAATCGTATCCCCCTTACCTTTGAGTGTGGGGTTTGTTGATTTATAAGAGAGTTATTACAGTACACTATCTCTATTCTTAACTATTCCTAATCTATCGTACTGTTAAACTGTTTGTTCTAATTCTCCTTAAATTATTGTAATCCTCGCTTTATTTAATTAAATAAAATGTCCTTTCTATTCTTCATACACAAACTCCATAATTTTTTGTCTCTCGCTAGTATCTTTGCCTCGTTCCATGTCGTCTCCTTCTTTATCAGAATTTTTCCCAGTATCTTATTCCATGATTCCTGTGGTCTTCCTCTATTTCTTTTTCCTGTCCTCCTTGATTCCCATACTTGCTTTACCGGTCGACTGTCGTTCATCCTTTGAAGGTGTCCCCACCAGCTTAACTGTCGTCTTTCCACAAATTCTGATACTGATGTTATTTCCATTTCTTCTCTAATTTGTGTGCTTCTCATTCGGCCTCTTAACGTGACTCCTTTAACTTTCCTTAGATATTTCATTTCTGTGGCTTCTAGTCTTCGTTTCAAACGCTTGTTTAATGTCCACGTCTCGCATCCATATGTCATTGTTGGTCTGAAAATTGTCTTGAATACATTCAATTTTGTTTTCCGTGTTATTTCTTTTTTCCCGATTAAGTTCTTATTCATGGCATAATATAGTTTGTTAGCCTTTTCTATCCTTTCATTTATTTCTGTTTCTTGCCTTCCTTGTTCATCAAACATGACTCCCAGGTATCTAATTTTCTGTACTTGTTCTATTCGTCTTCCTTGTATCTGTATGTTTGTCTTCTTATGTTCTTTAGCTACAACCATTATTTTTGACTTATCTGTATTTAATCTCATTTTGTTCTGTGTTAGTATTTCATCCCATAGTGTTAGGTTTGTTTGTAGGTCGTTTTCCTTTTCTGCGAGAATAACCACATCGTCTGCGATGTAGATATAGAAATTGGTTGTAGATTCCTGTATCCTACGTACAGATTCCTCATCTCTTGTTGACATTTCCTTATTATGTCGTCCATGAATATTGTAAATAGGATTGGACTTAAGGCTCCATCCTGTCTAAGCCCCTCTTGTGTCTGGAACTCCTTTGAAATGTTGTTATTGCTAATGACGTAGTTTCTTGTATTTCTGTACAGATTTTGTATGACTCGTATCAGCTTTGTTTCTACTTTTCTTGAATTAAGTTAAAACAAAACATGTCACATTGCGCAACGATCTGAGACTCCGATTCAATATAACAAGTGAGCATTGCATGTTACTCTTATCGTATTCTTTCTATTCTAAGGATTACAGCTGCAAACCTTGGAGAAATTGCTGAGACTGCAACTGGACACAAGTGCGATAAACACCGCGTAATAACAAGAAAAACAAACGATGTACACCTGATACGGTGAGGTCACTCCTCTTGATCTCAAAAGAAGAGTCAGTTCACTCCGGTAGTTTTTAAAGTAATTTCCATCTTCTGTTTATTTTATTTCAGTCGGCAGAAAAGAAACAATTCTTTTCGTTAGTGTCTCTGGTTCTGTTTGAACTTTCAAGGAAATCATAAGCGAAGTCGTTGTCAAATTTAAAACTGTGTCCCAAGTTTGGATTGCCAGAAGTTAATCAAATTCAACGTTTAGAAGCTAAACTCAATTTATCTGCTTAGAATCCAGAAATTAACAACAGCGTAAATATGGTACAGAATGCCGTTTCTTCTCTCTTTAAATAGAATTTTTGATTGTATTAATTGGTCGTATTTTTATTTTCGTTTGTAAACACATCTATTTTCTCCAAAAATGTAAAACGATTTATTTTACCTACAAAATTCAAATCTGCCGTATACATACAGAAAGGGCCCGAGGACACTTTCTTGAGGAACACGAAAGTATTTAGGATGCAAATCATGTATTTCCTGCTTTGTTTAAAAATAAGTGTCTCTCTATCAGGTGGGATTTGGGTAGTTAAAAGTGAAAACAGGGGAGAAGCTTCGTTAGTTTGATTTGCCACACCTGGTCGAAGATCTGAGATATGTAAAGCTCCTTATTAATTTGGTTAAACCTTTCTTTTGTTCTGTATTTATTGCGAAAGCCGAATTGGTGATATGCGATTGTTTCCTTTTGGGCTATCATTGTCTTCAGTCTCTTGACAAAAAATTTGGAAAGCTTAGGTAGTAAGTAATTCTTCTTCAACTGTCTTCCTGAGGTAATTCATCACAAATTTTGTTTCCTGCTGTACATTCTTGCAAAAGGACTTCCTTAGGACTGCTGTTTTAAATGCCTTTACACGAATTTGTCTTCCATTTTCCATATATTACCGTACGTCTTAGTTTATTCCTTTACTGGATCATCAGCCAATGCCGGGTTATAACTGGACGTAAAGGACGTCTGCAGTTCTTCTCCACTACCACTACCACTTAGCTTGCTTCTTGGATTCGTTGATCCAGATGAGCTCCTCACCGCGTAGGCGTAATATGAAGAAAAACAAGCGATGTACACCTGATACGGTGAAGTTACCCCTCTTGACACAATCAAACTGGTGATCTCAAAAGAAGAGTCAGTTCACTCCGGTAGTTTTTAAAGTAATTTCCATCTTCTGTAGATTTTATTTCAATCGGCAGAAAAAAAAACAATTCTTTTCGTTAGTTATCTTTGGTTTCGTTTGAATTTTCAAGGAAATCATAAGCAAAGTCGTTGTCAAATTTAAAACTGAGTTCCAAATTTGGATTGCAAGAAAATAAATCCAATTTATCCGCTTAGAATTCAGAAATTAACAACAACGTAAATATGGTACAGAATGGCGTTTCTTCTCTATTCGAATAGTTATTTTTGATTGTATTGATTGATTGTATTTTTATTTTTGATTGTATGAATCGCTTAAACACATCGATTTTCTCCAAAAATCTTTAATTTAAAATTCAAATCAAATACGAAAGTATTTAGGATGCAAATCATCGCATTCCCTGCTTTGTTTAACGAGAAGTGTCTATCTGTCAGGTGGGATTTGAGTAGTTGACAGTGGAAATAGGAGAGAAGCTTCTTTAGTTTGATTTGCCACACCTCGGCGAAGATCTGGTCCTTATTAATTTGGTTAAACCTTTTCTATTATTCTGTGTTTATTGTGGAAGTCGAATCGGTGATCTGCGATTGTTTCCTTTCGGGCTAACCAAACCAGTCTCTTACCAAAAACTTTGGAAGGCTTGGGTAGTAAGTATTTCTTCTTTAACTGTCTTCCGGAGGTAATTCATCACAAATTCTTCTTCCTGCTAACGATTCTTGCAAAAAGACTTCCTTAGTACTGCTGCTTCAAATACCTTTACACTAATTCGTCTTCCATCTTCCAGATATATCACCCTACGTCCTAGTTTACTCCTTTATTGGATCATTGGTTAATGTCGGGCTGTGACTGGATGTGAAGGTCGTCTGCAGTTCTTCTCCACACCACTACCACTTAGCCTTGCTTCTTGCATTCATTGATCCATGTGAGCTCCTCGTCTAGGATGTGAGTTGTGGTCCCAAAGATGTGTTCTCTGGGTATCCCATAGAATAGCGTTTTGGTGAAGTAATAATGTTTGAACATTGAAAAATCTCCTAAGGCTAAATTAAGAACAAGGTATGTTTTCTTCTTATTCCTGCCTGTACATTTACTGCGGGTTAAAATTACATTTTCAACCCTCATTCTGGTGATGTTTTGGTGATGATTTGGCCAACTTTCCAAGTTGAAGAGGTAGTTCGGATTTCATTTTTAAGTGGAGCTTTGTCGTCTTTTTTTTAAGAGCCTAATTTTGTTTAGAGTATGAAAACATTTTCTTTATTCAAAAAGAACAAATGGCATTGTGTAATATTGCAACTACAAACAAAAATAAAAACATGTACGACAAACAAAAAATTCCTGTATCACGCTTCCTGTTACAATCGGTTCGCCCAACTAATACAATCACAGCCCACATTTTCATTTGCCAAATGGTGTCTGTAATTTATAGGAATAAGTCATGCAATAATTATTCAATAAGCAAGCATTTTTCGGCAAACATCAAAGCACACATCCGCCTTTAAAGTTTGATTCACACAATAAACAGTAATTGCCTATTCAAGATTGTTAAATGATTCAAACTTGGTTCCGTTTGTTGTGATTTTTGCAAATCATAATGATAGTCTGTTGAGCACGAATACTAACGTGTAACTTGCTCGAAATTAATTGCACTCGGGGACAAAAGTTCGTCAAATAATTCCACGACAACCAAACAGTGGTGAATTTCTCGATTAAATTATTTGTAAAGGTGCATAAATTATTTTAAATTGCATAAGTGGAGACTTCTTGTTCGTGGAGCGGCAATTTTGTCCTCAGGTGTATTGTAATGGCTTTAAGCTGCTGTTCACGTGAAGGTTGCAGCATATTATGTGTCGTTTTTAATTCGCGCAGAATATAATTTATGGCTCTGGAATTATATATTTGTGTAGCTACGAGGTAAATAATTTGACCCAGTTTTGTAAGTGACTTTCAGGCAACAAACGTTTTCCTCTCCGTTGCATAAATTTATCGTTAATACGTGCGTACTTAAATTTTCTTTTCGTTCTTTTATTAGTCACTAGGGTTACGACACTTTCAAGATTTAACATACGAAGGGCGAAGGATAAGTCCTATACTTAATGAAAGCCGGCTTTTGAATACGTTTTGAACCCGCAGCTTTCATGTCTTAAAATCAACCGTGAGAATAAATTATAATTTTTATTTACTTTCAGTAACTTTAAATTCTTTACTATGCGCATTTAGTATGTTTACTCATGTCATGACAATAAAAATTTGCTTAAACAATTGTGCAGTAAAAATAAATTGCAGTAAAAAAAAGACAGAACTTTTCGTCATAAAAGCTGTAATAAAAAAGCGTTTTCTTCTGAATACGTAATAACGAATTGCTCGCGCTCAAACAAAAAACAGGGGGGAAACATAACAGCGTAATTCCAATATAAATTAAACAAGATGTTGGCAAGACTGTAAGCTGAAACCGGGCAGAAAATGTCTTGTAAGCGGCAGGCGGTCCGGATAGCGAATATGAAACTTTTATTATGCTTGTAACATATGCAGAAAGCATGTAAATGGATTTTATTGATATTTTTTTCGAGGCGTACGAATGCGAATAACAATTATGCGCGTTTCACATACCTTGCAACACTCATTAGGGTAAATAAAATGCTGAAATTTAACCCCAAGAGGCGACATCCAATTGACGATATCTTGTGGTGGGGTTTTCTACTTCACTTAGAGATGAACCAATGACGAGAGGACCTCCTCAAGATCATCGTATTTAATAAAATTATTTATAATGTAATAATGAAGGGATTCCTTTTGTTATAATGAAAATTTTCTTCTTTTCTTCTCTTCCCCCAACTTTCCTTAAGTTTATTGTTATAAACATTCCTTTTCCATCTCAAATGGATCTTTCCCACTCTAATCAAAAACATGGTTTTACTGCACTATACAGGGTGTAACTATACTTGATTATACAAGGTGTAATTGCACTTGATTATACAGGGTGTAACTGTACTTGATTATATAGGGTGTAACTATACTTGAGGCACGGATTCATTACTCAAATATCAACGATTCTGATTTGGCCATGGTCTTTGAATTTTGAACTGCCTGCGAGTATCATAGTTAAGTAGTTTTATTACGAGCCTTCTGTGATTTTAAGAGCAGCATCCTATTAGCTGTATTCCCTTGTTAAAAAATACTTAGTGTAAAGTTTCATGGTAATGAATGAGTCCTTTATTAATTTAACTTATTAATTAAAAAAAATTACAGCACGTTATGTGCTATATAACAAACAGAAACAGGTTAACAATAAACAACTCGGTGCACTCGTAGCGGAAATAATACGGTGTCGCTCACAAATCACGGTGGTTAGTTCCGGTTAAAGCCGTTCGCACCGCCACCGACACCACCACATCCGACACGCTTATTTAACCCCCGCGTCAAATTTTTTTATGGCCACGCAATAATTTGAAATGTTGATCGTAAAAATTAGGATTATTAATTAATTACCTGGGCCGCGAACGTTCTCCACGGTCCGCTGCCCAAGAAACCGTTGCCCCTTTTCCCTACTAATTTTCGTCATAAATATTTAAGTCTCTTAACAGCGCCGGCCGTTTTAATTCCGGCGTGGTTTTTTCATTTCGTAAAAAAGATAACGTATGAGTTATATGTGTAATAAATACGTCGGTCGTATCAACAGAAAACAACATGTAACTTAATATGGCTAAGAAAAAAGCAGGACGTCGACCAGAGTAAAATTGAAAGTCACACAGGTATACGTTTTTTTTTTTGGGGGGAGGGGGGTATTTATGTAGTCATAATAACTTTGTCAAGATCATAAACCAGCTCGAATAATCTGGAAGTTGTCTTCCATTACTTACTCATCGTAAGACCTAATGAATCGCAGCATTAATGGAACTACAATAAAATTCTAAAGATAATAATATAAGTCTGATTGAGTAAGTCTGAATTATGCAATCTTTTTTTTTTTTTTAGTAAGAACACACTAAAGTGCAGTTAAGTTCGTTTTTTTAAATCAATTCGAGGCAATAATAAAAATTGTGAGACTTAAGTTAATGAATGAAATGCCGTTGCTTGGCGCACACATACCGAATGTTTCGTTTGATTTGGAAATGGTTTGGCGCATATTGCGCACTTCCTTGCGTTAAACCCTCCCTAGTACTCAACATGTCTAGCAACTGAAGGGTGGCTTAGCGTAATGTGTTTGTCTTCGCCTTTTTTTAAGCTTCAATGAAACAATGGGTATAGTGAGCTGTGCTATGTATTATATTCCGAATATGACTTGCTTTTGATGAAGCTTCTATCTTCTTACGAGTTTTCTTTTCGTGGAATTTTGCTCCTCCGTTTGTTCCTCTTCTCAGGTAGCCATCTGCCTCCAGTCTTATATCCCAACATTGCTCTAGATCTTGCTCTGTTAGATCTAATCATCTTGTTTTGGGCCTTCCTTTTATTCTTCTTTCCTCTACTCCACTTGTCAGTACTTGTCTCGCTGCTTTCTCACGTGAGGATCTGGATAAACCATTCTTATTCTCTCATTATTGTTGTCATTGGCTATTCTCTATCTAAACAGTTCCATCAGCTTTTGATGGTTCTTCTCATCCAGAAATCTCCCACTTCCTGTCTTTCTTAGCATTTTTCAGTCTTCTTTTTTTGGTCCAATAACGACAGTTCATGCTTCTTTTACATACGTTAGGTTAAATCTTAACCTGTCAAAATAATTTGGTATTTATCATCATTAAGAACGTCCTCACTTTTGTCTTATTCGTGGATTTTTAAGACGCCGTTCTCTTCACCTTCTTCCTAAGGGATAAATACGATTCTCTTTTTGATTGGGAGGGCTTGGTAACAATTGAGTTCGAAACAAGTGCAGGTGGTCTTTTAAAAGAATCTGCGCACTCTCAACTGGCATGTCGAGAAATCGAAAAAGTCAACGAATAAATAGGCATAACATCAGCCGTAATGTTGATAGGGAACCTTCCCCTCTTCACAGTTACAGACTCGATCATTTTTGGCCGCATCATAACCAGACCATAAACTTGACAAATATATGGCCTTACGTTCTTCCATCATACACCATTTCCCTCCTCAATATAACTTTTGCATGGGATACAATGCAAATCCGCTTTTGATTAGGAGTAAGCAAGCCCGTTTTCCTCTGGGCTGACACTCGGAACATGTGCAGGTGGTCTTTAAAAAGAAAATTGGTTTGTATGCCCCAAAGTTCGAGATTTCCTTCACTGGTTCCCTCCCCACAGCTCAGGTTCTCTTATTTTTGAAACAGTTAAACCCTAACATCGGAAGCAAACCCGACAAGACATGATAAAATCATGTTCATCTTCCCCCAAGCATCACCTTCCTCTTCAACTAATATTTCATAAGAGGAATTGCCACTCTGCTCTTCATCAGGAGTGAGCAGACGCTGGCGGCATCCACTGGTCATGTACAGAGCGCTCTTTAGAGAGGGTTGTGGTGATATGTCCAAAATTTCACTTTTGAAACAGTTAGGTGAAGGTCAGTTTATCAAAAAACAACAGCTTCAGGTTTTATGGTGATCTCGTAGCATCTTCACTCCCACGCAGCTCACGCTTCCCCAATTACTTTGGAAAAGCCAAACCATTGCATCGGAAATAGGTCGAACGAGACGTGAAAGAAGTTGCAGTTTTGTTTTTGGACGTCGAAATTGCATTTCACTGCAACTGGCTGCCGAACCAGTAACGAGAGGGTCACAGGCGGGATGCAAACCTTAAGTTTACGGGCACACAACTTAATTTGGTTTGAAAATCGCGTTCCAGTCTTCTTCCACTTATCGAAAATTCCAACAAGCTCTCGAGTAGTAGGGAAAAATTAGTTTGTAAAACATGGTAACCTCCGTAAGGGCAGAGAATCTTCCCCCCATGCAGCTCACGGCTTTATCAATTGCTTTGAAATTGGAAAAGGATTGAACGAGACGTGATAAAAGTTGCAGTTTTGTTTTGGGTCGTTGCAATTGCACTTACTTCAACCGGCTGCTAAACCAATTTGGAGGCAACTTACCAAATACGTGGTGGACTACTGTTATAATAGCAGAGTGCAAAAACGAAATCTGTAACTAGCTGAGAGGATGGTAAGTGGGGCGCAAAGTCTAGGTTTATGGGGCACGCCACTTAATTTGGCTGGGAAATCGCGTTCCACTTTTATTTCCCCAGGATGCCAACCGATATTTTGAGAATTCCAACAAGTTTTCGAATAGGCAGGAGGAGGTCAGTTTGTAAACAACAACTCCAATTTTGATGCGACCTCCATAAGGGCAGAGCATTTTCCCTTCATTCCAATTAATTTGGAACTGAAAAAGGGTCGCGTAAGACAATTTTGTATTTGGACGTAAAAATTGCTTTTAACTTCAATAGGCTGTTAAACCAATATGGAAAGGATAGTAGGTGGGGCACATTACCCAATTAGGTTCGGAAATTGCGTGTCAATCTCCTTTTGGGACTTCAAGTGATCTTGTGTCAATCCCTCTTGTCATGATGAAACCAAGAAGAAGAAGAAATACGACCTTACAAATATGTAGTCGATTGAACGAAGACTCTAAAATTTTCTTCTCCCAGTAACTTTCATTATTAGGAGTGAAACATTGCTGCAACTGAATGGAAGTGCAAACTCTAAATGGACGTACGGTTTCATTAACTCGTCGAATAATTCTTGCTTGCACTCCTTATGAAGTTCGAGCAGCAATGAAACCGAAGTTTGTAAATAAATAAGTCTCGTAGTCACACACGTACATAAAGAATCACGACATGATCAGGTAGCTATAAAGTAGCATGCTCAGTAGGCAGGTGAACTGGTGGACGGACGGACAGACAACACGCGAGGTTGCAGACTGGGGTACGCGGCCCGTGACAAGACAAGCGCCCAACGGTTTATTATCCCGCTACATGCTTCACACGATCTCATATGCACATTCGATGCTACAGAAAAACATCGGTACCACATTATTTACACGTACTCATGGCGTCATTATCATTTTTGCATAAATATTCACGCATAACCACGAACGCCATCGTATTTATTCTCCCATTTAGTTTGCATTCATTATAAACACACACTGAATTATTACATATTTCTAACTACTAACAAATATCTGTAACACGAATTATTGCTGAAAGGAAAACGTCGACAGGAAGATTGTGGAGTTCCTCAAGGATCAATACTGAGCTCTGCACTATCCTTAATTAAAGTACATCAATGATTTTCATAAATATATTAATATGTGTGAAGTATGCGTCTGGTAAGCAGAAGTACAAAAAAATTAGGGAATAAATGAAGATCTCAGGCAAGTGTGTGTGTGTGTGGTTCAATAACAAATTAAAACTACTTCGTTAATTTACTTAATCCTAGAATCTATTACGAGTGTAAGACTGAGAGTGGAGTTGGGATCTCTCCTTCAGAATTGCTTTCATTTCCCTGCAGCTTCATTTATTTAATTTAGCCATGTTCTTTTTGGTCGCTTTTTCTTTATCCTTTCAACATGTCTGTACCATATATAATTTGTTACAGTGATTTTGTGTTCAGTATTTGTCGGTAGGTTTCATTTTTTATATTGTCCATTAATGTTTTGTTCTCGAATCACTTTTTTGCAGCTTGTATTTTCTTCTATGTATGTGCTTCTGCATTTGTCCATGATTCCAAACCGAAAGGTGGATGACTACTAATACTGTAGTTTCTTAGGGTATTTCTTTGTTTTGTAAAAGATTGTTTTATGTTCTCAGAAGTTGCTGTTCTTTCCAAATCTTCTTTGCCCATAGTTTTCCATCCTTCCATATAATTGATTCTCAAGTGTTTTGTTATATATGTCAATTGTTTAAAGTTCTCTCGTCTTCTGGTTTCTTTGGGTATTTCTTTGTTTTGTAATAAGTTTGTTTTATGTTCGCAGAAGCTGCTGTTCTTTCCAAATCTTCTTTGCCCATAGTTTTCCATCCTTCCATGTAATTGATTCTCAAGTGTTTTGTTATATATGTCAATTGTTTAAAGTTCTCTCGTCTTCTGGTTTCTTTGGGTATTTCTTTGTTTTGTAATAAGTTTGTTTTATGTTCTCAGAAGTTGCTGTTCTTTCCAAATCTTCTTTGCCCATAGTTTTCCATCCTTCCATATAATTGATTCTCAAGTGTTTTGTTATATATGTCAATTGTTTAAAGTTCTCTCGTCTTCTGGTTTTTTTGGGTATTTCTTTGTTTTGTAATAAGTTTGTTTTATGTTCGCAGAAGCTGCTGTTCTTTCCAAATCTTCTTTGCCCATAGTTTTCCATCCTTCCATGTAATTGATTCTCAAGTGTTTTGTTATATATGTCAATTGTTTAAAGTTCTCTCGTCTTCTGCTTTCTTTGGGTATTTCTTTGTTTTGTAATAAGTTTGTTTTATGTTCTCAGAAGTTGCTGTTCTTTCCAAATCTTCTTTGCCCATAGTTTTCCATCCTTCCATATCATTGTTTCTCAAGTGTTTTGTTATATATGTCAATTGTTTAAAGTTCTCTCGTCTTCTGCTTTCTTTGGGCATTTCTTTGTTTTGTAATAAGTTTGTTTTATGTTCTCAGAAGTTGCTGTTCTTTCCAAATCTTCTTTGCCCATAGTTTTCCATCCTTCCATATCATTGTTTCTCAAGTGCTTTGTTATATATGTCAATTGTTTAAAGTTCTCTCATCTTCTGCTTTCTTTGGGTATTTCTTTGTTTTGTAATAAGTTTGTTTTATGTTCGCAGAAGCTGCTGTTCTTTCCATATCTTCTTTGCCCATAGTTTCTCAAGTGCTTTGTTATATATGTCAATTGTTTAAAGTTCTCTCGTCTTCTGCAAGCGTCACCCAGACTTTTCTAATCCAATTAATTATTTTTTAAGTTTTTCTATTAACCAAATCCCTCATCAGGTCATCAGCGTAGTATATCTTCATTTTTCACAAACCCATTTCCTATATTTTTGTTAACTGTTTATTGCTTCATTCGGTTTTAAAGGAGAACAGCAGTGTGCTTAATATGAACCTTTGTCTTACTGCCTTGTCAGTGTCGAATATTTTTGAAGTGTCGCCTTTTGTTTTAACATAGTTTGAACGTCTTCCATGTTCCAGATTGCTTTAATTCTTTTTCTTAGTCGCTTTTCTAGAATCCTGACGAACATTTTTGCAGTTACTCTGAGTGAGGTGATGTCTCTACATTCTTGGCTGTTTTTTTTTTTTTGAAATGTCGGCGTAATAAATCCTATTTGCCAAATTTTCAAGGGGTGTTCCTTTTATCGAATTTATGACATTGTGGTTTCCTCTTCTTGGTTTAGTTTTATTGTTAGCTTTTCTGGTTGTGCTTCTGCTTCTTCTGTGGTGTCATTGCATTCAATGATCTTTCCATAATTTATCTTCTTCTGTGTTTCGAAGAATAGTTGTATGCATTGGTCATCTTTAGTCCAAAACCTGTCCTTTGTATCTCTATTGGCACAGCTTCTTTCTACTACTTCTGCTCTTTTAAATTTTCTCGAAGTCATTTCTACTTTTCAAATCTCTAAGGTGCTCGTTTAGTATTTTCTGGAATGTTTCTCTAACTGATGGTTTTGTAGCGTACAGTATTTTATTTTCGTAATTACAAATTAAAACTAAATGAGAATAAAATACAACTTTTGCTGGGACTATAATTTCGATAATGTTTTTAGGAATGTATCTGAGCCTAAATTTAAACTGTAACAAACACGTCAGCACAAAATAAACAGAAAATTATCATCAACACTATAAGAAAATAATTGTTGATGTCTTGCCTGATAAATTTAATAAAGTTGAGTTAATTTGGTGATGCAGTCAATATGTAGTAATATTTATTTAAATTAGCATTAATTTTGAATACTCATAGCTTTGTAACCAGAGAGTTAAAAGAAAAAAATGCTACTACAATTTCCTACACATTTCTAACATAGAATCACGTAGTGTGACTATTTGTTAATACACCCTGTATATTAGCCAGTGCAAATTACATTTATAACAATGAAACGGAAGTCACTGCAACCTACACAGCAAGGCCAAGACCAAGACCAAGTACATATACATGAGTAATAGCTTTTCTTTATTGCAAAATACTATAACAGTTTAAGTTTTTAATATTAACTTTTTATTTCTACTTCTACTTTTTTACTAATTGCATTCACTTTTATTAGTTCTTGATGAATAAGTAAGTTATTATTTTAAAACTTTAATTCGCGACGTCTTGCAATTGCTTTTTGATCTAACTTACAACAAAATTTTTATTATTTTATGATTAATTTTATGAGAGAATAGAATCATTAACTTGCTTGCCTGCTCTAACTATCATATTCGTTAGCTTCTTCTTCGTCTGCACTGTAACTCTTCAACTTTTCAATTGACCCATTAATATCAACCGACTTTGCTTTGTACTGTAAGGCCCCATGTCTTTAGCACATCTTCAAAGCTATGGCTTACTCCAACTTTCCTATTCATTAAGTACTTTTTGAGCTAAAATCTAACTTCGTTATTAGAAGAAACGACCCACCCCAGCCCACCTGCTTCTTACATAACACAGGAGAAACACACTGTATTTTTTATTTGTCAGTTCAACAAGACATCTTCGTTCATTGTAGTTGAATAATCATTGTCTTTCCATTCTATACTGTCTTTCAACAATTGCCCAGGCGTTGAAGCTTCCCATTTATATAAACACATTTTTTCTCGTTTCTTGTATATCCACTTTTTTATTAATTTTATCATAGTTATTGATGATCAATAAATAACAAGTTAAATTAGGTGTGATTTCGAGAAGAAGAAAAAATATGTCTGTCAGTTTTTCACTGAAAATAATTCGGGAATGTCTTAATATAATTTTACGCGTATAGAGAAGCTATTACATAAAAAAAAGCAGGAATACAAAAACACTAGCCATAATTCATAACGAAACGAATACATATTATTCTCGGCTTCATAATTTAATGAACAAGACACACATTACGAAACACACATATATTTAATTAACTCCGACGTGAAAAATATGCAAATCCGTAAATTTGTTTCCTTTTGTTAATGATCGCTTAGCAAATTCGGCACCGACTAATTCGTTTGCGTCTTACGTTCTTAATTAAAGCTGTCAATTCGCGGCCATTTAAAAAACTACACAAACACGTTATACATTACTCACTCCGCGATTAATTTCCAGAACAATCAATGTCATATAATTAGCGAGCATTAGTTTAAAATTAAGCTATTTAATTTGAGCCGCTGCTTATCGCCGTTTTAATTATACACTAAGGTTTTTACAAATTAAAATTAGATAACGAGCGTGTGTAATTATAGTCATTTTATAGTCGGATTATCTAATGCTTGTTGTTTTTAGGCCGCTGAAAATTACTTTGTTTAGATGAAAGTAATTATTATTGCCATTTATTAATTTTTGTATGCGCAAGTTAATTTTGCATGTTTATAAACAGGTTTGCATAGCGTAGAGGGAGGAGAGCACACTGAATTTAATTTTTTAAGCATTCGTTTAAAAAGTTTTGTTATTATTGTGTTTATACGGATAAATAATAAGTATCAGGGTAAGCGGACTTTGGAATGATTTACGACAACGTGTAGATGCATTTTTTTTTAAATAAACAACACGCAGTAGGCAATCGCATAAAGACTTTAGAAATTTATTATTCACGGCGGTGTAATTCAGAGTAGCGAGGTTGCGAGGTTTCTAGTTATTTTATATTCTAGGTTAAAGCACTTACTCAGAGACATGATTACATACATAAAACGTTATTTATATTGAAGTACAAGAGTTCTCGAGTATAAAAATATGAAAAAAAAAGTTCATCGTCGCAAAGTTTAGAACGCATGTAGGCAGGCAGTAATCAAGTCGTCGTATAGTTTTATTTTTAGTGCGCGATTTCTTTCACTCCTCGGGGCCAAGAGGGGCCCTTAACTTTGACAGGCGAGTGTGCACGGTTTTATTACTATCACTTTAATACGTGCTAATGTGTCAGCTTTATGAAGATCACGTTTGCCTGAGTTTTGCGCGAGTCTGGATTAAGATATTAAAAAGGACAGTTAGTTGTCTGACCTTAATCATTCGTAAAAGAATAATTCCGTAAGAATTCTGGTGCGCCGCCGCCACATGTGAAAACCGCTGGTGTTACAACAGAAATTAACACTTGTTATCGTTTCCGTTTCTTCCAGCTGAAAAAAGAAGCGGCCTTACGCAAGAACTGTTATTTATAACAGTTCAGTTTTGTTTACAAGTATGTGGTTTCAGATCAAAAAAACGCCGGACTTAATAGTTCTGACGTGACTCTCTCACAGGTAGTTATGAAAATTACGTCCTACGGTCTAGACCTCAGAAAATGTTCTTTTAAATATTTTATTTAGGAGGAAACGCTCAATTTTAGTTATTACGTGCTTTTATTTATGTTTGTACGTGTAATGCATGTGAATGTAAATAATTCTTAGTTACGTACAACACTATTTTCTAAGTGAACGTGTACTTGCGAAATCAATCTGCAAAATAATATTTTGATTGTTTATGGTTTTGGAATTCAAGTACATATCTGATAAATAATTCAAGGAAATAGCTATTACATACAGAGTTCATATATTTTGTAGCTAAACGCAGAAATATTGAAACACAAAGGCTTATATACTACGTTTTTTAAATCATTTTTATTTGAATTAATTGAATTAAAACTTGTGTTTTAACATCGGTACATAATAGCTAGCTAGCTCAGATTTATATTCATGTACGAGTTCTGAAATTCACTTTCTTTCGAGATGCACCCTACACACTCATTTCAATGTCTAATACTTAACTGAAGTTCAAAAAATTCAGATTGAGACTTCCAGTTCCATTTTAATATTTATTGATCTACAATAATTAAAGCAGCATAAGAAAAAACAGTAGGTAAATATTTAAACGAAGCTTAAATTTAAGCCATGTTTATAATAGGACACATAATACGTAATAGGACACTTAATACATAGTCAGTATTTACAATATCAATCACAATTTGACTGACATTTAAACTTCAATTAAATGTCCATTGGTATGTGACTCACATTTTGTTGAACCTCCATAACAGGTCATATTCTAAACACGATTTAAAATGTTGCTGATACCACCAGCCATTAGAGACACATACGTATTAATCGCTTAAGAAATGTAAAAGAAATTGAAAGGTGTTAAAGCTAGTCTGGCCCTCCCAGAAAACAATTAATTAAATTATTAATTAAAACATCGTTTCTAACAATCTAACAATTATTAGGCCAAGAAAATACACCCACTTAAATGGCATAATGGACTAAAAACAATGTACTATTAAAAATTTTAAAATTCACTTCAATTTTGATTAATTTTTGATAATAACTTATTTGATTGATTCATTGCTACCATGTATTTCTGGTTGTACACATTCCAGGTGCAAATTGTAAAAGGCAGAGAGGGTCCGAGTAGCCTTAATATGAATGCCATTTGAAACTCGATTACTCGGTTATATATCTCTGAAAAAAAATCATGGAACGCCATCTTTTGTTTAAAAAAATAAAACCTTTTGACGTAAGAAAAAGTCAATAATCCATTGAAATATTAACCTGAAAAATTTGTAAAATCAAAAACAAAGAAACAATGAAAACCGAACTTATAAAATATTATCTTCGTTCAATAGTTATTTGTATCTTTGGGCCAGAAATCGTCATTTTGCAAGGGCGAGCACAGTTTTGCGAAGGCGAGGCGTTAGCCGAGACTTGCAAAGTAGTTTCTGGCCCTGTGTATTTTTTGGTCCAACACAGTATTTTTTGGTCCAACCTATTTTAAATTGGCTCAAAAGTTGCCAACACAATGTCAAACGCCAGATTTCGAATTTGAAATTAAAAATCAAGTTTTTTGACATTTAATAAAAACCAAATTTAATATTGTTCAAGTCAATTTTGTTATTGTTTATAACTGTAATGGATACTCCAGCACACATTACTCAGGCTGCCGAACGTGCAATTAATGCTTTTCTACCTGAGAAGTCTTCCAGCAGATATTGGAAGGAATAAGAACTATTTGCGAAGTGATGTAGTGAGAATTTGGTGGCAAGCAACTACATTGAGCACGTCTTACTAGCGTATTTTGAAGTCAAACCTCTTGTCATTTCAGAAATGTCAACTAAAGATGGCAATATTGCCAATATTTGGTAACTTTTTGATAGGCTAGGCCTTCAATAGGGCTGTTTCCGGACGATTTTGACGAGTGCAATACCAACATTTCTGGCCGGAAGACCAAAAACTAATTTACACTGATGGCATCATTTCTCTTAGACTCACAGACGTGTTAACCCCTTAAAATGTATTTAAAAAATTGAAAAAGGCATTCAAAACTTGACTAACTCTTAACCTGACAGAGTCCCATATTATTTTGAGCTTTTTTAGAAACTTATATACAGAGTAATGCATTATTGAATTGGCTTCCGCTTGGAACAGCGTCACAACTGCTTCTACTGCCGACGTTTGGTTCTCCGTTGCAGAAGAACTTCCTCAGGGCTGCTGCTATTGGCGGTGTTGACTAACGAGAAGTAGCAGCAACACCACCAGCAGCAGCAGCAACACCTCTAACAGCAGCAGCAGCTCTGAGAAGTTATTCTGCAATGGAAAACGAAACTTCGGCAGTAGAAGCAGTCGCGACGCAGTTCCAACCGGAAGTTTGGCATTCGAAACTCTATTACTTGATTGTACAGTTCTCTGAAAAGAAAATTCATGGCAGAAAAAGTCAATAAAATAGCTGTTGGTGGTGTTGATTAACGAAAAGTAGCAGCAACACCACCAGCAGCAGCAACACCTCCAACAGCAGCAGCAGCAGCCCTGTGGAAGTTATTTTGCAATGGAAAACGAAACGTCGGCAATAAAAGCGGTCGTAACGTGGTTTCAACCGGAAGTTTAATATAATTGACATTTGAAACTCGATTACTTGATTGTACAGTTCTCTGAAAAGAAAATTCATGGAAGGAAAAGTCAAGAGAATAGCTGACAGCTAAGGCACTAGATCAACATGCTTCGTATTTACGTAGCGCAATTAGTGATTTTTTATTTATTCTATTCTTGTCGTACATTAATCTCATCTAGGGATACAAAATGCAACCGAAAATTTGTTATCATTGGAAGTGATGACGTTTAACGTTTGCCATTATGCCAAACAGAGTTCCCTAAAGCTGTTGTCTTCTTCTTGCACTTGCGACAATTGTATTTGTTATCCTTGTTTCCCAATGTTCTCACGAGAGGAATGGAATTGCGCTACCTGAACGTAGGGTTGATTCAGTGCTTTAATGACAGTTGCTCATTAATTTGAAAATCTATCAAATAAAAAACAAAAGAAAAAACAAATAAGAATGAAAACCGAACTTACAAAATGTCACAAACATAGATGGCATCACCTTGACACCTTGACACTGACAGCCGTCACTTTACAAGCCACATTTGACATTTTAAATTGAAATTAAAATGTTAATCTTTCGCTGTCCAGGTTACATCAAATAAACCAACAAAAATATAACCTGTTGCAATGTTGCAACTAGCCAAATAAAAAAATGCTCTTAATTGTATTGCCAACTCAAACAGTTCTTGCAAAATTTGGCTGCAAATCGGCTGGATTGTAATGGGGTCCCCGAGCATCCTCTGCATAGCTCTTTCGGCCCTGATTGGGTCCTCATCAGCACAAAAGTAGCTCGAGAACTCCATCGCAATCCTGACGACCAATGAGTCTTACTTACAGTATGGTCAAACAGTTCCTTATATTTGTTATGTGGCGGGTTGGCGATAATGTTTCGCGCTTTAAAGTATTTCAAATAAATGTGGATTTAGAGGTTTGCTTTATACATCATTACCTATTTTGTGATAAGCTTCAACGGAAAAGAATGTGCTTCAGTCATGTTTATACTTTGAAACGCAAACAGATATCGATAATTTCATACAAGTGTCAATTTGGAAGCTATTTTTATAATTAGAGATGTGAACAAATGTAGTCGTCAAACCTAACAAAATAAAATTTCGGATGCCTTAATGAGATACTTTAATGACACCCAAATGGGTTTCATAAAACAGTCGTTAAAGCACCTAAATAGAAAAAAAAATTAAAAAGCATTCAAAACTTAGTTTCTTTGATTATACAGCTGTCTGAAAAGAAAATTCAAGGAACGCCATCTTTTGTTAAAAAAACAAAACTACTTTGACGGGAGAGAAATTGAAATAAGTAACGTTTTTCTGATTACTAATAAGTACGGATCGGAATAACATATTTTGACGTCATCACGTCAGCGGCGCACGTATGTAATCAACCTGTTTTACTCATCAACGCTTGCGATTTTATAACGAAAGTATCAAATTTGGAAGCAATAAAATCCCTACTAATGAGCGATATAGATGTGGACAATTAAAATAGAACGACAAACAGTAACTATACCAACTTCGACCTCGTCTCCAATTATGCATGAATGCTAAACAAATTTCCTTGCGCTATCTTTTAACTCTCCACAAATATATATTGAAAAAAAACACAATTTTCTTTTACAGAAAAAGAGTGATATTCCTGACAGACGATATCCCAATTTGCTTTCATTTTTGCAAGCCCTTATTCACATACATGTTTCTATTATTGTGCGTTTTTAATTTCTTCATCAATTAATAAAATTGAAACGTTAATCTACGCATCAGAAATTGTTTAAAAACTACAGCTGAACCCGATGGTGTAGTTTAACGTCTGCGACCGGCCTGTATGTACATACCTGAAAGGTAATTTCATCGTTAGAGCTCCGATGTGAATTAGAAAAGTGCCGTTTTCGTTTCTACGTGTTTTCAAGAAATTATGAATTACAAGAAACAGTGAAGTAGATTCTCGATTTCAAGTAAAAATGTTATCCAAGATATGGACACGGCAAATTACATCGTAACGAACGAAATTAAAAATCAGAAAAAAAACACAGAGGCGTAGTCATAATTCTAAAAGCGACTCTCTTTTTTAGTGCACGTGCAACATGAATTATGTGGTTGAAATTTTCTCGTAGGTATTAACCATAATTTTCTATAATATTACCGAAGCATTTCCTTTAACGTAGCGTGAGTAATTATATTTAAAAAATTCCACAGATATGTATGTATAAGATCGTCGTTTTTTATTTCATAACTTTTGCTTGGAGATGCCATAAATAAATGTCAATTTCATTCTCGGAATACAAAAATTGCGAGTTCTCAGATTATTTGTAAGGTTACAGGCACGACATATCGAGAAATACTTTTGCATTATTACATTGAAAGAGATTGCATGTTATTTTGCGCTTTTTTTTAAGTAATTACACTCGAGATTTCCCATTAATAAGAAGAAAATAAAACGCCGTACGAAACGAAAAACGAAAAAAAAGTATAGTATGACGCTGAAAGTAATCTGTAAATTGTACATTCACGGCGCGGCTGCCCACATCTGTGCGTTGTACATAATTATATACTTATTATAACTTATTGGATAGTCAGTCAAGGTGCTTCTGGCTCGAGGTAAATAGGTTGATAATAATTAACGTTTACGCGACTACCATATGTCGCGATTCTATACTAAGTGCTGTTATTATGTAATACCGCTGAGTTGCTCCCGCGGCTAAATGATGAAAAATGAAAAATCGCGCGCTACTGTTCTCCTCGAAATGATGTCCCGTCAAACAAGTTTTGCATACTCATTGTCGGAGAGAGATCGCTGATTAAATTTGTTAAATGTTCATTAACATCCTTTAATTGAATTACAGAAGACGTAGGTACAGTTATTATGTACCCAACGTACACTTTGTGCGCCTCCAAGGCGTATGTTTATGTTTTATTTGTATCTTCATATTTACGATACCGACAACTTCATATTTGCTACTGAAACACGTATATATTATGTATATTTCTATATAAAGAAAGATACTTGATATAAAGATATTTGGTGTACAAAGTATATACTTGATGTAATCTGCATACCTATAGGAAAATGTTTGTAAAGGTATTTGATGACGTGATGATTTTTTTATCTACAAGTTAATATCGTTATTCTACTTTGAAAATATTTTATTACTTCAAATTCAATTCAAAAACAACACTTTGTAAAGTAAAGGATGTATGAGTTTGGTGTTCCTCAAGGTAGTGTATTGGGGTTCATACTGTTTCTTAAAAACAATTCTCCGCTTTTCTTTTACGAAACATCGGCGTGCTAGCTAATTCTAAAGTGTATTACTAAGGAGTATTAAAAATAATTTTTAGGAAATTAATTGTTTTTGTTATGAGCCTGCTGCAATTATAGTTAGTGATGATTTGGATCTGTCAATAGAAGAAAAATCCTCGAGAAAAGCGAATAAAAAACTAAGAAATAAGATATTATATCAAAATTAAATGAAGAAAATAACGAACTGTAGAAGAATAGGATGAATCAGAATTAGAAATACGACAAAAATAAAGAGTGCAGTAAAATAAAAGTGTAGAAAGCAGGAATAAGGTAAGAAGAAACGATCTACAAATTTGATGTTCCTAAAGGTAGTGTCTTGGGATCATTACTGTTTCTTATTTACAACTTTTTGTTTTTCTATTTTACAGAATATGAGAGTACCAGCATATTAATTGGATTGCGAAAATGCATATCTTCTGAAGAATAAGCGAATGAATATTCAAATATTTTTTTGGAAATTAATTGTTGTGGCAAACATGTCGACAGTTATGGTTGGTGATCAGCAGAAGACCCAAGATATTTTGAACATTCAGCAGAAGAAGAAACCTGGAAAGAAGCAAAATAAGACATATAAACTGGAGAAGAATGAGATGAATCAGAATTAGAAATATAAAGAAAGATAAAAAATGCATCAAAGAGCAATAAATTAAAAAGCGTAGAAATCAGGAAGAATGTAAAGATCTACAAATTTGGTGTTCCTCAAGACCACGAGGTAGTGTCTTGGATTCCATACCTTTTCTTGCAGAACATCGAAGTAACAGTGTTTTTGGGAAATTAATTATTTTTGTGGCAAACGTGACTCCAATTATAGTAAGTGATGATTTGGACACATGAACAAAAGACGATACCCGAAAGAAGTGTGTGAAAAAGGGAAAAATAAGAAATTGTATGAATATTAAATGAAGAAACCAACGAGCTGGAAAAGAATGAGATGAATCAGAATTAAAAAGGCGAGAAAAATTAAAAATGCAAGCAAACAATATCAATAAAATAAGAAGTGTAGAAATCAGAAAGTTATAAAAGTAAAGGATCTATAAATTTGGTGTTCTTCAAGGTAGTTTATTAGGAACCTCACTGTTTCTTATAATACAAAATTTGGGAGGGGCTCCTAAAGTCTGGAATAACATTCACATTTCCTTTATTTTTGACATTCTGAGAAAACGCTAGCTCGGGCAGGTAAATTTCAAAGCACATATTTTTATGTAAAATAAAATCCAATTTTTGACAATCATTTGACGTTATCAATGTTTTTTTTTAAGTAGCAACCCATAATTTGTTATTCATAATCTTTAAATAAATTGAATATAAACACCAAATGAGAAGAAAGAAACGTTTGGGAACACTAAAATTTATTTTTAATCAAAAACTTTTGGAAATAATTAAGTCTAGTCTATCCAATGAATGGTTAGAGCTATACTAGATCCACGACAATAGTAACACTATAGCCAAACGTACCAACCCCTGACAATTTAAATAAAATTCAGTAAAATTCTCTACATTTTTTATTATTGATATGAAAATTAATTAAAATTGTGTAACTGGCAATATAGAAAATGTTAGGAAAGAGTTGATACATGTATTTCGGCCTTATTGGGCCTCATCATTAAAAAAATTTGGTTAATTGAAAATTAATAGTTCTGATGAGGCCCAATAAGGCCGAAATACATGTATCAACTCTTTTCTAACACTTTCTATACTGCCAGTTACACAATTTTAATTAATTTTCATAATTTTCATCTGGCAAGAAAACTTGATTTTATTATTGCTTTAGTTAATATATAAAAAATGTTATTTGCTAAAGAATCTCTAATTAATTAAACTGACTCTGACGTTAAATTTAAATATTCTTAGGTCGTCGGGATGTGGCCGATTTATATACTTATACACATAAGTAGCTTCAGTTAGGAAATTATCATTAAATACCACATAATTCAAGTAGATACATAATTAATCTGAAACATATTAGCGGAATTAGTATTAACACAAAAAATGTAATCGGTAATCACTTTTTGCGCGGCACAAAAGTGTAAGAACAAGTTAATTTAAAAATTTCACCGACGAAATTAATTTTCGCTCATTTATATTTAAATGAGCGCATTAATCTCGGATTATTAATAATTTTAACCATAAATATAACTCAATTGAAAGCTATATTACAGTGCATGCGCATTTTTCAATCTGCCGCTTGATATATGTAAAATGCAATTAATGAAAAAATGCGACTCTCGCTTATTATGAATAAAGCAAAAAGCGAATAACATATCGTGGATATATAGATCATATTAATATTCTTTAACGCAGGTGTACTACATGCCATTTCCAACTGCAAGCAAAATAAATTGTTTCTTAAAAAAATGTTGTATATGTAGACCAGTTATATTTTCATATCACATAAATAATAATAAACAGTAATTTATATGAAAGTGCAAACATTTACATATGTTCTTTTATATAACCGTTTCGATTCGGTTTCTTTCTTTATCGTCGGCCGACGATAACGAACGAGTTCGTGCGTTTTAATTCGTGTAAATATTTCACGAAATTATCTAATGTCGTAGGTTGACTTTTCAAGGTCACTGATACAGAACACACACTTGTCGCATAACCGGTTCGCATGTTTTTCTAATTTACTCTTTCCAGATTTTAACGCATGCACACGTTTTTAAGCCACTCGTCAAAACGCTGAAAACGTACGGACAGTCAAACAACAAATTTATGTACATATTCGTTTTTCTTTATTATTTTAACTTTTGTTTTACGTCCATCGTTGATTTCTTGTAAGACTGACTTTTAATATTAGAGCGTAACTGAATGCAAAGTAAGCATGATATCAGTAGATTTTTCAGCAATTCAGCAAGTATAAAACAGTAGCGGTCCTAAAGTTGGACTCTGTGGAATACCTATACCACAAATCTTCATTCAGAAATCACATATAATATTAGGTGAAAAAGCAATTGCAAGATGTCGCGACTTAGACATTACTATTACATCGCAATTGCGAATAACTAGGACAGGCCGGTTTGGTTTGCAGTGGAATTCTCGAGCTACGCTTCTGATGACGAGGCCCCAAATAGATCCGAAACAACTGTACAGGGTGGGCCAAATTCGACACTTTTAATAGGAAACACCTATTTTTAGAAGAGTTAGACAAAAACTGACCTCGGTCCCTGGAGCTCGATTTTTAAGACAAAGTTAATAGTGAAAACCGCATTTCGATATCTTGTACCGCTTAGGAGCTACAGGGCGTTTCTCAAAATTCTACGATTTCTAAAAACCTTCATAACTTTTTTGTTTATGAAAATTTTTGATTCCTGTAAAAACTTCTTTAAGGCACTTTTTCATGCACAATTCATTGCTCCAAATTATTTTTTTCTAAACTGCTCAATATTTGAGATATTAGCACGAACTTAGATTTTTTATATGGGACATCCTATATATTTTAAAGTTTTTGAAAGGAGTATAAAATTTCATTCATATAAATATAGAACACTTGATATTTTATTCAAACAGTTTGTGAAATATAGAGTTTCAAAGTTTTAATCAAAAATTTAATTGTTTTTACAGCATTGAAGTAGGCTATGGATGACGATAACTAAGCGATTTAAGTTTTTGTAACTTCCTGGTAGGCCGCTGTTAAAATTTGACATAATCTCTTACAGTACTTGCATTTCTCTTGAATTTTACTATCTCTATAAAATAGACTTAGGGAGACAATTAAACTTGTACGAAAACAACGAGAAATACGACATGTTATAATATTTATACCAACTTAAGACTTCATGAAGTGCCTTTAACTTATAAGTGTATGTGTGTATTGAGGATGACAGCGTAGCTGCCGAAATACGTTTCTACGGATACAATCTATTTTGATTTATATTTAAGGATATAAACTTTTTTGATTTATATTTACTTTTTTGATTTGTTATTTCTAAACCACACACTTCTTTAGTAATATTAAATGTTAAAGTGTTTTATAGAAATTGGCGAAAATTCAGAAGCAGCGATTAATCTTTACCATGAGTGGTATCCTGAAAAATGACAATCCTTCAGAGATATATTCTTGAGATTTAAAAACAATTTAATAAATTTTTAGTCATTTAAACTGATAAAAACTAAAAATTATGAATCTCAAAACGGAAATAAAGAATTAGAGGAGATCATAGTTTTGGGAGAAATTGAAAATGACCGACGCCAGATGGAGTAAATATCTTAGCAAGAACTTCTGCAGTACGAATTTTAAAGAAACAAAGATTCTGACCTTATTGAATAAGAAAAATGCATCATTACCAATCCTTGAATTGGTGATGTCAGTTCAAACCATAACAAAACGAAATCGTTTATGTTTAGTACAAAATGGCCGACAATTTGATACTTTATGTAATTTTTGCGCAATTTGGATTACATTAGTATTTATTCGTTATAACTTCGTTATATTTATTAAAAATAAAGTAATATTTTTATGGCTCATTGAATCTTCAAAAAATATTTAGCTGTCATCATCCACAGCCTACTTGAATGCTCAATAATCATCAAAATTTTAATTAAAACACGAAAGCTCTACAGCTCAAAAATCATTTGAATAAAATATCAAGTGTTTTGTATTTTTGTAAATAGAATTTTATGCTCTTTTCAGAAATAGGGTGTTCCATATAAAAAATCAAAGTTCTAGCTAATATCTCAAATATTGAGCACTTTGGAAAAAAATAACTTGAAGCAATGAATTCTGCATGAAAAAGTGCCTTAAAGAAGTCTTTACAGAAATCAAAAATTTTCATAAACAAAAAAGTTATGAAGGTTTTTAAAAATCGTAGAATTTTGAAAAACGCCCTGTAGCTCCTAAACGGTACAAGATATCGAAACGCGGACTTCACCATTAATTTTGTCTTAAAAATCGAGCTCCAGGGACCGAGGTCCGTTTTTGTCTAACTCGTCTAAAAATAGGATTTCCTATTAAAAGTGTCGAATTTGGCCCACCCTGTACAGAGGATGCTCGGGGATTCCACTGCAATCAAAACCGACTACCAACAATTTTTTTCAAATAATAACGTTACAATCTTCTTTCATCTTCTACAGAGAGTTCAAAAGTGATTGAATTTCCCACTGGATATAAAAGTTGGTACTAAAAACTATACTTTTGTACCTTGGGCGGCACAAGAGAAAATTCACTAAAGGCAATGAACCATTTATTAAAAAAGTGTTTCAAAGTTCATTATTTTTATGAATTAGCTTGATGTTTAGAGCAATTTTTACGTTAAGCTACATCTTAATAGTCTGAATAAAAATAGTTCCGTGAAAGTTTTTATGAGAATATAACATAGACGATAGCATGCTACTCGTACGCGGATTCGGAGCAGAAACACCAACGTCATAAGATGAAAATTACAAAACGATTACGCGCTAAATTCAAATGCCTTCCAATCTTTTATGAGCGCTCTGTATATCGTTATAGTTCAATTTTAATCTTCTCGTTTTTTTTAAGTCTTCCTCCATATCTTTCCTAATTGTTCGTCTTTTTGTTTTGTCATTCGTATCATATGCTGACTTCAATATTCACTTTAGTCAGTACCTTGCACGTGATATAATATACACTGCTCATTGTACTATGTACTCTCATTAAGGCTTAAGATTTTTATACAAGACTTACCATATCTACGAAGCTTTTTCAATATGCCTTTTACTTATACAGAAATTAATTTACCCTTGGTGTTTTATTTTTTAATATTCTTTTTTTTATAGAAATAAAATAACCAATCACACTCATTAATATACATACGATTCAGACAAAAAAATATTAATAATAAAATAAATATGAATTGTAACGTCGAAGATGCAAAGTGAAATGAGTCTTCTTTTCAATCATTTCATCCAAAAAAAAAATGTTTCGTTTTACTTCTTTTACGTCGTTTATTTAAGTGAAATTCCAATAACTTGTGTTAATTAAGCTTCCTCTGCATTCAATTACACTTTTTTGATGAACGTTTTTACTAATTGGTTCTTTTCGGTCTTTTTGTTGTGTGTATTCATTTTATGTGATTATTTTAACATTCTCGTTTCCGTCATTGTGAAACAACCACTCAAATTTCGGATTTTAGCAAACCTCCCTTTACCGTCCAAAAGTTCAAGGGAGTTGCTAAGGATTTAAAATAATATTCGTTTAAATTTTCCTGAACACGAAAATAACATCCTAAATTACGTTAGGAAAATTGAAAAAAGAATACTTCTTAATGTACGAAAAGTTTTTCCATCTAGTGTGTTGCTCTCATTTCGTCGCATGTTCACGTATGTTCCTTACTTGATTCGTACCCTAAATAGAGAACTAAACAAACACAACTTAAAAAAAATTGTTTTATTGATTTGGAGTACAAAAAATCCTCATATTTTCATTGAAGCCCCACTCCATCCACAAGAAATTGGTGTTTGGATAGGTTTAAGTTGGAGCAAATTGAGAGGTCCAATATTTTTTAATGGCACAGTAACAGCACATATCGAGAAGAGATTTTGCATCCATTTCTTATTATTTATCTTTTTGCAAAAGAAAAAAAAAACAATTTAAAAACGACACGTACGTAACTTATCGAGGAACACCCCTGCATACTTTATGTACGAATTTTTATGAACAGTCTGTATATTATTACCGCTGTATCTCCTTCTCCGTTTTATTTTCCTTATTACTTTTCATCAGTTATAAACAAATGAACAAGCCAACGAGATTGTTTTTATCAGCAAATGCAAAGGATTTTGACTTTAGAGCTACATTCTGCTGTGTTATTTACCTTGGCTGGGGTAAAAAAATCAAAAGGATACAAATTCTTCAAATTTTTGTTTACTTTAAAAAAAAAAACAAGAAAATTTTTCCAATTTCTGAATTTTATTTTCAAAAATCATACATCTCGTTCTAGAATGCCGGAACCTAAAAAGAAATTTAATTTATTTGATTATCTAAAGATGCTTTGTTTATGTATTAGAGTTGCCATAACCTTGTTCCGGAGGAGTTTCTCGACATCGAGGGCACTGCAACGAAAAACTGGCTCAAGTCCAAGTTCAGGGAACTTTTCGGGGATGACTCTGACGCGGAGACGATGCCAGACGAGTTATTCCGCCCCCAAAACTCCTGACATCGAGACCCCAATGGAGGTCGAGGGGAACGTCGGCTCTTGTCAAGGGATTTCATCATCTCCACCTTTGCCCAAGGACCCTGTTGACTTGGAGGAGGCCATTCAAAAGTTGCCCAGGAGCTTCTTAAGGAACGAGAGGGGCAACATGCGACGATTTGAGCTGAAGCTGCCTGATGGAGGCAAGATAAAAATGACTAAGCTTAATGCGCTCCGGCTTGGGCTAATTTCTTTACCTGGGAAGAAATAAAAATTTAGTATCATTTTTCTTTTGTTAGAGTTAGGATTTATTTAGTCAATTTTGAGAAATTTTAATTTTAATTTTGTATTTTGAGGTTATGTTTTACTTTTTGACAAGTTTTTGTAAAGGATTTTGGGTGTAAAAATGCGACGCAAACGCGTTCAATTTAGTCTTCCTTGGTCCAGTTAAGTGTTAAGTTCAGCTTCAAGTATGGTAATTATAAGTGTATTTATTAATGTTTTGAAATTTGTTGAAACTTTGTAAAAATTTTGGTGTTCAAATCATCACACAATTAATTTGTTAGAAGACAATAGCAACGAGTATAATTATCGTGACTTTGTCTTAAAACAGATTTAAAATTATTAAAAGGTCAGACAAGAACGAGTCATTATCGTTTTTCCTGTGTTTTTAAAACTACAATAAACAATTACACATTTCATCTGTTGGAGGGCATTAGCAACGAGGATAATTATCGTGCCTTTTGACTGAAAACAGATTGAAATTTATTAAAAGGGCACCGAAGAACAAGTTTTATTGTTTTTCTGCGTTTTTAATAATTTTTGCATTTTCAAAACACTTACACATTTGTCCTGACACTATTAAAACGTGAATAACTTACGTATTTGTTGATTTCAATTTGTATATTATTAAAAATTTTCCATTAAATCGTTAGAATCTGTTAATGCGTCGTATTGAGGTTATTTTTGACATTTCATGTATAGTGTGAAGTTGCTACGTTCAGAAATAAACAATTTTAACGTTGACTGAGTTTTACTTACCTGTTCATGAGTCATAAAAGCATTGTTTAAGATACATTTTCATTTTCACAAATATTTTCACTTATATTTTCACCATTTACATAAATCCAATTCAATTGAAGCCGGTATTAAAAGGGAATGTGTTATATGAACCCCGTACCACATTGCCAACCTTACAAAAATCAAAGTTTTCAGGCCCTGAGAAAATTTTTCGTAAATAAATAAATTTCATCGGCATTTAAGCCCATACACAGCAATATGTATAGCACCAAGGTAAATAAATAACTCTAAATTTAATTCTACAAAAAAAAAAACTATTTTTTCAAAAAAATCCTAATATAATATTTATCCTTTTGATATACAGGTGTCTATAATCAAAACACAGATGGGTTGCAAACAATATATCTGTGAGAAATTGGCTTAAAAAATGTACTAGAGAAAAGTGGACAATTCTTTCTCATCTTTGATTCCGGAAACTGCAGGATATGGAGTCGACTCCAGGCTTCGCATGCATTAATTTCGCGGCTGAATGGGAACACTTTTAAACCTGCGGTTTATTTTACAGCGAAAAGACGAACTAGCGTGGAGATGTTTGTCCAGCGACGAGTTTTAACAAACTGTGTGGGTCACACGTGAAACGACCCGTTTTTCCATCGCCAATGAATAAAGAATTATCCACACAAAAAATTAACATAAAGCAAATTCGAGCCAATAAATAAAATTAATAATTAAACATTGACAACGCATAACGCACCTAAAAAAAATTAAAAAATATATTCTAAATACTTAACGCGGGGACGCAACAATATCTAAATTGTACAGTATTCTGTATTTCTAGGCTTGTTAATTGTAGCAGATTTTAGTAAATACTTTATGGTGGCGGTTAAGCAATAGAATTTCCAATTTTCCCTCAAGTTATTACCATAGAGCAAGCGCACTTACGTCGAAGTAAAAAATTTAATTAAAAAGGTTGAATGGGAAGTGAATTCCAAACAGAAACTGTGAAGTTGAGAATCGTATTTAGAGTGATAAGAAGAAAGTAGAATTACAAAACCGGACCTCGAAGATTCGTGACCCATATTCTCGGAGAAGTAAACTCCGAGCGGGCGAAAGAAGAAAAAACATAACACCCAAATGTAGTCTTGGCAAAGACAATTAAGAAAAAAACTGGTTCGGCCGCACATTCAACCCGCTCGCAGCATCCGCCAGCAGTGAGTAAATCTTTCCTTCAAATGTTTAGCATACCTGAAACTGGAATTCATATACAGTAGTGAAAGAGAATGACAGAGGAACATTAATAAGCAACATAATATAATTAATCAAAGCCGATGTTTCAAACGGTAGCGCTGTATTCCATAAATACTCAGACGTGGATTATTTGCTGTATTATTCACCTCTTGTATAACACGGGTGTGTAAAACATGCTGTGCTATCTCAAATTATTTTCACTTGGAAGTAACGACTCCATAATGCGCATTCACTACGCTCAAATTAATTACAACACATTTATTAACAAATTATAAAGGAGTGTTCAATTGAAAAATCCATCAACTTGGTTTGATTTAGTTAATGAAGGAAGATTGGATGACTTCCTAAAGTGATTGACGTTTGAATGAATGACAGCTGTCATGATTTGCCTTTAACCTAACGTAACACAACGTAAAGTAACATTTCATATGCTTCACAAAGTTATGAAAAATTCAAAGAACTTTTCAATTAATCAATGTACCTACCAATACACAGTAGTAGACAGAATCAATAATTTGTTCTATTTTCGTTCTATTTTTGTTTGTAATTTATGCAAACAAAACAGAATAAAATTGTTCATTGCAGAAAAGAATACAAATCAAGTTCTTACTTGAGTAGTACATTGAGTGGGCATTTTTTTTTATTATCAAAGAAAATAATTCTCACACTCATCTTCCACTTGAATAATTAAAATTAATTCGTGTGAAATATCTCGTTTTTTGCATAAGTTATAAAGCCCCAGCTTGATATTTACATTTTGCTATCAATCCGTCTAAGCCTACTCAGGTGTCACTTATCTTGAAATCGAAGTGACGGCGGCGGCTTTGATCGCGTTCGAGTCACCACTGGCCATCGCCTTCTCGATTCGTGTAGATGAAGATACCGTTACGAAGCTGCATTGAAAAACATGTGGAAAAGGTGAATGAGATATCCCGAAGAACAAGGTTAATATTCTTTTAGGTCGATTAACCTGAGATATAATAACACGTTCCCAATTTTTTCCTTTCTTTTCTCCGCTCAAAAAATATAGGTATTCGAAGAGCGGAATCCGATTACGAAAGCACCTAGAAACAGTTAACGTATCAATTTACGTGAGATTTTTGAGGAAGATACGCGCTTCAGGAAATGGTAACTGCCGCATTAAAAACGTTACGTAATTTTGATTTGGTGGCAACAATTTCTGAATTTTTGTTCTGGAGTACTTGAAAAGATTGCTGCGGCGTGTCGAGCAAGAACAAAAAAAAAAAAAAAGAAATTACGCCTGGGACAAAAAACCGGTGCAATTTACCGCCTTGATTTGAGCGCCAAGCGTTTACGTCGGAACGCCGTCGAATCTGTGGAATCCACCTTCCGAACGACGAGCAAAATGCATTTAAAGCTAATTTTCTGCGGATGGTAGTCGCAGCTCCGATTTCCCCAGACCGATGACATAACTCCGGGAACGAAGAGCAGCAGACGTTCGCTCTGGGTGGTCACGATAGCACTCCCTCACTACCATTGGCTCAACAATCGATTCGCGGAAATGATCGGCCATCGAATGTCGCATTGCATTTACATTGTGTGCTACACATTCATTTTCGAAGCCATCTTGATCCAATAAGTTTTCTTTTCGAAGCCACTGGCGCAAATCGAAACCACCCTTTACTATCAATTTAGAGAGTTAATAGCTCTTATTTCATTTTAATTTTAAACATTTGCTATAATATTGATTAATCAAAAAGTATGGGTATGGTTCATTTAAACTGATTTATATAGACCACCAAACGAAGGAGTTGAGGAATTTACTCAACACCTCGATGAAATACTTGAAAAATATAAGAACATAGTAATATTGATCTAATTAAAATCCTAAGAAACTATCAAAGCTGAAGGCAAATGATTCAAGCCAATTCAACTAAAAAGTCAGCAACAGTAATAGGTCATGTGATATCGAATTGCAATATCAATCAATAAGGCTGAAGTACAGTTAAAAATGGTAGGCAAAGACAATATAGATCACAAAATGATGTTCATTACTATAAAGAACTTAAAACGCGAACTAAAAATGGTGGAAAATCAAATTTAGCAACAAAAGGGAAAAGAATACAAAATGAACTAATTAAGTATTATCACTGAAGCAAAGAAGGAATGTACGTTTAGTAAAAATATAAGGCACAGGTGGCTAATTCACGTATGTATTATAATAGAATAGTATTAAAGCTAATCCACATACGCTTCTTTGGTTATGGCAACACTAAACACTTATGAAATATCATCAATGAGACAATACACAATAACGAAAAAGATGAAAAGATGAACAAATCAAGTTCTGGATCGCCTCCTCAGAATTCTGGCTGTAAGAGGCAGATTACCACCAGATCAATAGTTTGGCGAAGAAGGTCGTCCGATAACATTGCGAAGGAACTACCGTCGTATTATAGCTTTTGGCTTGCGATCTTATCAGCCACATCTTGCCTTACCTCTGACTGTTCAACATTGTCAGGAACGATTGGACTGGTGCAGGGAAAGACTCCGCTAGAACATCGAATGGAAAAAGGCAGTGTTTAGCGATGAATCCTGATTCTGTTTGGGGATTTATGAGGGCAGACAGAGAGTCCAACGAAGACGTGGTGAACGCCGAAATGTTGATTTTCAGTTTCATTGAACTATCGATATTATGGTGTGGAGTGCTAATGCTTAGAGTGATATTTGTTAGTATTTCTGCTCTTGTTAACTGCTTTGAG
Organism: Serrognathus titanus; assembly: GCA_039766575.1. Lineage (NCBI taxonomy): Eukaryota > Metazoa > Arthropoda > Insecta > Coleoptera > Lucanidae > Serrognathus > Serrognathus titanus. Next base: position 13,430,203 of record CM077911.1, on the reverse strand, counting down.
GATTTGATAATATAAAGACTAAAAGAGAGTACCATTTACTACCAGTTGAGGGAATACAAGAATAAAATAGCAGAATAGAGGAAGACAACACCAAGTATCATGAGCCAAAGAAGCATACCTAAGAGAATGAATAAATACTTTAATAATACAGGATGTAAACTAGCACATAGAATAAAGGAGAAATGTAAAAAAATTAGATATTGTAATAACAAGAAAAAAGAACAACGTCAACGTTTATATTAGCTTTCTTCGCTGAATAGTTCTGCACTAGTTCAGAATCGTCAAATCCATGCATCATGAAAGATGTACGCTTGAAAGTATCGTTAAAACCGAGCATTACATTGTTTGGCATTTGATTTTAACAGTTCCGAATTAGTCCAGAACTGCTCCACGAACAAACCTATTGCCTACAGATGAGGAAGAAATACAAGAAATCATAAAAAAGCACTGAAACCAAAAACTGCACCTGGCCCAGATGGTATATCAGTCAAAGATCTACTTGAGCTAGAAGCTAGAAGACATAATCTGTTCCAAATTGGCTCTAACAATAATGTTAATTTGAAAAAGAGCATATTCCCCTATTCAACACCAAATCACAAAGCAGGAAATCAAACAGACTCGGGAAACTACAAACCAACCTCTTTAGTAAGATCTTTGGAAAAGTAATTAAAACCACACAGTCAAATTTATATTAAAAACAGCAGGATTCTAGGCCATACGAATTTCAAGAAGGAAGTAGTATAGAGTTGGCGTTAATAAGCCAAATCAACAAGCAATTAGACAGGTGTAATTACGTGGCTGCAGTATTTACAGATCATTTCATGGAATACTACTCAACAAAGAAGACTGGAAATTAGAGGAGTAGCAAATAAATTAATTACAAGTTATTTACAAAATAGAGCAATCAGAAAAAAAGCCTTTGGTGGCGTTACAATATATTTAAGGAAGACGTCAAAGATAAGTTAAACCTGGTGGACTATCCACTTCAACTGACGAGCAACGCATAGCTTAAGTCAAAGGTTTAGTGCTCAATGATCGCCGTTCAATAATTAGTTACATTATTGAACACATTCTAGAATTTGAAACTTAACGACTTAATTTATAAATTTTGTAAATTTTGCACCACGATAATGCCCAGAGTGTAATAAAGGGAGAAAGCTCAAAAGAATTTATAACGACGAAAGGGGTGAAACAAGGTGGTACTCTAAGTCCGCTATGTTTGTAATAGTTATGGATAAGATACTAATGAAACACCAAAGAGAAAACAAAAAATCCCCAAACAGTCATTAGATATAAAAACTTACTTTCAATAAAAATAGAATAAAAAACCAACAACCCTCTAACATCCCCTCCAAATTAGAAATTTTGGAAAAAAAAAACTATTATTTAAGAGGCATAAACATGAATGATGGAAAATAGATACAGACAATGAGAAATTGATAAACATATACGATGCTCTACATACACTAGGTTTGATTCAATTTCTTGAACAATTTAAATTTTATAGTAAATTGTATCAAAAATTAAATTGAATCAATAGCTGCCTGGAAAATAGTTTTATATCCAAATCAAATCTGCAGTCCAAAAATTTCTTGTTCTTAATATTTATTGAAGAATTGAAGCAAATCTTGCACAAGAAAAAGGGTAGACTAAAGCAGTTTTTGGAAGAAGAGAAATGAACCAGAAAACGAAATACAATAACAGTACCAACTCCACTTTATGGCAGCGCAACATGGACCTTACAACAAAATCTAGAAAACAAACAGCCGGATTGAGAGTGTGACCGCGACAGAAACACATATACAGGTTGAATTTTCCAACTAGGTGGATAGAAGTAAATTCAGACGAAGTCGTGTAGGAGGAGAGGGGATTCTTACGCTAGTGTGTATCAGTTGACGCCTCCAGTTCGAAGCGTGTAGAGTTGTTTTTGAGCTACAAATATATTTTTTATTAAAGTATAATATTTATTTTAATTGTTCTTTATTTTTCTTTAGTTCAAAAATTCAGTATAAATTATAGTGTACCTGAGAAAGTAAAAATTATAAAGTGGTATTACCGGGGTTTTTCAGTCGAACGAATAATTAATTTATTCAGAGAAAATTTTGTAAATCGTCCAATTCCTTCTGTGACTACAGGGAAAATTTCATTATTCTTATGAATTTTATATGATTTATATTTATATTTTTTTAACGTTTTGCAAATTGTGCTTTGAGAAATATCCAGCGCTTCAGCAACATCTCTATTTGAAGAATGAGGGTTTTCCTCAACAGGAGCACACATCATCCCGTCTCTTACCTCATTTAATTGCTGTTTTTTATGTTTCATTGGATTTACACATCCATATCTTTCAAAATTTTTATTAATTCTGTGGATGGTTGTAGCAGAAGAAATTGGACGATTTACAAATTTTTCTCTGAACAAATTAATTCGTTAATACCACTTTATAATTTGTACTTTCTCAGATACACTATAATTCGTACTGAATTTTTGAACTAAAGAAAAATAAAGAATAATTAAAATAAATATTATATTATAATAAAAAATATATTTGTAGCTCAAAAACAGCTCTGCACGCTTCGAACTGGAGGCGTCAACTGATACAAGCTAGCGCAAGAATCTCCTCTACTTCTACACGATCACCTAGTTGGAAAATTTAAACTGTATATACATATATATGAACCAAAAATCAATAATAACCAAGATGCAAAACAAACAGTTACGGACACCTAATAGAATGGACCAAAATAGATCGTCAAAAAATATATTAGAAACGAGCAGGCAATCGAAAAAGCGGTAGACCAAGAAAGTAATGGATCCAAGAAACTTGCAGTAATAGAGGAAAATTAATAACAGAAGTGAGAACTCTAGTGAAAACAAGATTTTATGGAAAAAATTGATGAAAAATTAGAATTAAAGCACTCCATCCGATATCCTAATAGGATATAAGAAATAGAGAAAATGAAAACAAGAAGTATTGTTCCAAGCTATCTAAATTAAAGTCATCCTGAAATGGCCGCAGAAGTCTTAGCTAGATGTAAAAAAAATGGACACGACTTTGAATTCTATGGGCCTTCTGAGGAAGACATTTTATTGGATTATTTGATAACATATTCCATTTCGTTCTCTTTTACCTTTACTTACTTAAACCTATGACTTAACAATCAGGTTTTGTTTAAAAAGTCAGTAAAAAAATCAAGTCCAAAATCAATTAAAAATTAATAATAAATTTATTATTATTTCAGTGATGTGTCCAAAGCTGTTTGAATAAAAACGTCGTTCAGGATGAAGCAAGCTTTTTGCTGGCTTTTCACATACCACCGAGATGAAAAAAATCAAGTGTTCAATAAAACTCAAGTTTGAATTTATTCATCAAAATTCATTTCGTTTCCTTCAAAGTAATCCCCTCCCACTGCAGCATACTTATGCCAACGCTTGTTCCAGCTCTTGAAACATGCTTTTGTGAAACCCTTTAGAACTCGCAGCGATATTCTTTTATGGCATCAGTCGATCCAAAATGGTGAACAAAAAGGTAAAATTTTGGTTGTGGAAAAAGTCATAAACGTGCGAGCTTGCAGAATAGTATTTGTTAAATATTTGGTAACATATTCAAGAATGAGAGCAGACTTAGAGTACCACCTTGTTTCACCCCTTTCGTCGTTATAAATTCTTTTGAGCTCTCTCCCTTTATTAAACTCTGGCTCCTAATCTCCTGTATTTGCTTTGCATGTTTATAATTATTTTCTTTAAGATATTTAATTCCTCCAGGATCTCTTTTATACTATCCTTTCTTACAGTATCAAAGGCTGCTTTGAGCAGACTTATGAATGTTAGGAAAAGTTGCTCAGTATCTTTCTAGGTTCCTTATTTTGAAAATGTTATCCGTTGTAGATCTTGCTTTCCTAAATACCACTTAGTCGTCTTCTAGATCTTTATTTACATGTCTTCTTAGTTTGTTCTAGCGTATCTTTTCATATAATACGCACGCATGCAAACTATGTATTTTTTTAAGATGTGATTATTACTTGTTTCCACCTAATCTCCTCAAGCTCACACAGCTTGTCGAGGAGGGGCATTTGGTGGCTGCAACCTCCTTCGGCATTCGCCTTACAAACTGGCGAAACGCAGAAAACCCAGTTCGAAGAAGACGATGTGAATCCGAACATTTCTTTGAATAGTTTGTAATAATCGAGTTGTAATCCTAACTACTTTTTCGAAAGTAACTACATTCTACTTATGTGTGACAGTATTCCTTAATTTATAACATCACGTGAAAAAAATCAGGGCCGTATTAGCGTTGGTGCGATCTTCTTCCTCTTATTCTTCTCATGAGGTACATCGCAGAAGAACATTAATAATTTGTTGGTGTGCAATCCAAAGTTTATAAAATTTTTCGTCGTAATTTGATTTCTTTCATTGTTGACGTAAAATCATTGACAGTACATAAATCGTTTTACTGCGACACGTAAAACATCTGCATTTATTTTATCGTGCAGACCAAATTGTAACTGTTTAGATAAATTTACCTACGCATATAAGAAAAAGTATAGAACCGAATGTACCACCTTGCGGAACATCAAATTTTATTGAAATGTGATTCTCCATTTTAAAATATTAGTTATGTTATCTGCTTTATTATCAAAAGAATAGTCATTGTCATTTCTGTCCCTCGCGAAAGTCTTTTTGATATCAAAAGAAAACTGAATTTTTCGCTTTCTTCTTTATTCCTTTTGCTTGGAAGCTTTAAGCCTTATTTGTACTGTTAGAAAATTAGTGTAATATTATATTATTTTTAATAATAAATTGATTATTTACGTATTTAAATTTTTAGTGTTGTAAATTTCAATTCGATTTCTATATAAATGGAAAAGGAAGAGCCCAAAACTTCTTCTTGCGAATTCATTAAGTTATTTATTCAAGCAACCGCCTCCAATCATATCAACATGCAAATTCCATCCGATTGTAATTTGATTTCCAAATCACACTCATCTGCAAGTATCGCAGCCCACGAAATCATGCACTTTGTAGCGATTTTAATTGCAAAGCATTCCGAGCAATTATTATAATGCAAATGAGGTTGCATCCGATATTATGGGAAACTGTAATCTCGCGCACATTAAATTTGATCTTTAATATTTTAATGTTACATGCAATATACATTACCGGAGATTATTTTTTTTTTGCATGCCGGCTGGCATTAAATGAGAGACCTTCTGAATGTATTGCTAATTAGCATCAAACTTGCTGCTCTCAAGCAATAGATCCATTAAGCCAGGGCGTTCGTTATTTTTTGCGCACTTATTTGCATAACTGTGCAGTTTTTGCAAGCTCCGATAAGTAAACAAGGTATTATCAACTATCAACTGAATGAAACCAGATCTGGGGAATTTACAATTTTCAGACGTGTGACTTTAACTAAAGTATACGAGATGCGATTGATCAATTACGATTAGTTGCTGTCTTTTGTTAAAAAGAAAATCATTGTTTTTCCTTAGTTTAGGTCTCAAAATCTTTTTTATTTTAGTTAGAGAAAATGATTGCTGCTATTACGCGTGGTAATTAGTATTGGCAAGCAAATGTCATGTTAACTATGTATGTACCTATGTGTATAAATGCATCTCTTTTCCCCTGATGTAAAAAAGCAATGTGCGTCACTTACACAAAAAAAATCCGGTATAATTACTAAAAATTATAATTCCAGCAGAAATACTCGGGCGTTATTTACATAATACCGTTCGAAATTACATACTCGGAAAAATGCGCAATTTCTTCTTTCCTGTGTTCCTCCTTTATACCTACAACAAAGCAAGGAGCAATTGCACCTGCATAATTTTTAATAGGCCAATAATTGTGGACGATTTTAAAATTGCTTCTGAAACGTTTTGTAAATAATAGTATTTAAATGCGTATATTATAGAAATTTAGCGCAATTTCGAAATGAACTTATCTCTCTCGGGAGATCTCCCCGAAGATAACGGCAGACAAAACAAGAAGAAATAATAATCGCAAAAATTAAAGAGTGGAAAAAGTTTCCGCGCATACATTAATAACATCAAATTAGATATTACATTTTAATATGTATCGCTCTTTTTAAAACCGATGTCGAGATAAGCATAAATTTAATTTACCATGGAATGAAATTGTCTTTCGTTCTTGCTTATTACAAGCTGCTTAAGTGCTTGCTTGTGCTTTTATTTTTAGTACCGGGGATTAAGAGGACGTGGATGACAACTAATGAAAGCGACAGAGACGGACTGCCTGCTTTTGTGCGCGCTCTGAAAAATAATATTTCGTTAGCCTTGGATCAGACAAGTTGCATGCAAGGCTCAGTCAGGAAGTAAGATAAGCTTATCAACACACTTTTCGTTTTTATATTTTTCCTTGGATATAAAATGCATGCATGTATATAATCACCGGTAATATATTTTTCAGATGTTTACATGCATTAGCATTATTACTAACTAATTCATCTAAGTACACACTAGAACTGAGCCTTACCAGATGAACACGAAGCTTGTTATTACAAAAGAGTTAAACGAAATCAATGTTATTTGTTTAGAGGTTCCATCAAGATTCAATTCGAAAAACAGCCTAGCACAATTCAAGATGACTTGCTGCAATGTAGACACACATTCACAAAAATTTCAACTTGTTGATGGTTGCGTTCTCCTTGATTGATGATGACAAGTTAGGTGGGTTGCGTAAATGTCCCTGTTGTTTCTTCTTAATTAAACATTTTGGAGACGGTGTCTTGTTCAGTGCGATAATATTTTGACGAGTTAATTTTATCGAATCTAAAACATCGATTCCTGATTGGTTAAAATCGATTTTAAAAGATCTTCCTTTAGGGTATGTACCAGGGCGAGTCAAATGAAAATGTCCTATAAGTTAGCAGTACTATTACCAACCATATAAAGAATATGCAGGTGGAAGCACAGCGTGCATGTAAAGATTTGAACCACATTTAAACAGGAACGGCGTCTGTTTTCTTGAATACCTGGAGGTTTTCAATTCTGCTGTCTTCTTAAAGGTAGCCTACTTAATAGACCCTTCGTGATCTTTCGAAACGCATTCCACAGCTCAGAAAAGACTTGACCAAAACTCGGTTCCTGTGGTTTCATTTTCTCTATGAGGAGCACTACACTTCTTCTACGGTTAGTTTATTTAACTTCTTTTCGTACAGAGATGAATACTACTTGTGGTATTCGCATTCCAAATCGTAGACTTCCTCAACGAATTTTGCTTTGATAATGGTAATTTTTTTGAGAACTTTGCAGTGCTTAACATGAACTGGAACTGTCTGTACCTCCTCCATTAGGCGGACAGTGGCGGAGAAATTGAGAAAGTTAGTTTCCATCTTCTCTAAATCACCTATGCTTTCCATTTTTGGATGTACTAATGTGATTTTCTTTCAAACTTGATCAAAACTCGTCTCCTGTGACTTCTTTTCCTCCTCTATGATGAGCCCTTCGTCTTCATTAGATGCTAACTGCACTTCTTATTGGTTGGTTCGTATTTACTCTCTACTCATATAGAGATGCATACAGGTTGTGGTAGTCGCATTCCAAATTGTGACTTGCTCAAGAAATTTAGCTTTGATAATGATACCTTCGAGCTTTGCAATGCTTAACGTGAACTGGAAGTGTCTGCACCTTCTCCTCCAGGCGGAGGAGACGGAGAGTGGCAGAGGAATTGGTCTCAATGCTTTTGATAAATTTTTCTTCCATGGTCTCTATCTCCAAGTCACCATTTCTCCTCTAGGCGGAGGAGACGGAGAGTGGCAGAGAAATTGGTCTCAATACTTATGATATATTTTTCTTCCATGGTCTCTATCTCTAAATCATCACTTATTCCTTTCATTTTTAGCAGCTCTTAAGTGATGTGTTTCACGACAGATGCTGCTAGGCCAGGAATTGTTACGTCTGATTGCCTTGCAGAGGTTAAAAGATTACTATGAATCAATATTAAAGAGAGGCTCCATGATATTTGTAGCGACAAGACAATTATTATGCATAATACTTAATTAGTCATGCAAATTTAATTAAAGAAGTTATTATGAATCAGTTAGCTGCACGCTATATCGCTCCTGTTCCACAACAAGTGCCAGACAATTGACTTCCGACAATTGAAACAACAGGTCAATTCTTGTGAAGTGGTGCTGAGGCGTTAAGAAGCAGAAGTTGATGGTTTCTAGTGAAATGACATCACCAGCCGTTGTCATGGACCTAAAACTCGTAGACTAAGAGTTAATAAAGAATAACACCATCTCTTCGAACCCAAATCAAGAAAAAGACATCTTCATGCTCTCGAAAAACTCTTAAGGAGTTAAAAAGTAGAAGTTGAAGGTGTTCTAGCGGACCAAACCAAAAAAAGTCGTGTTGATGCTCTTCATGAGCTCCTGAGGCATTAAGAAGCAGAAACTAATGGGAAGAAATCCTTGACCCATAGACTAGGAGAACTAGTAAGGAATGACGCCAGCCCTTAGGACCAATAGAAAAAAGACATCTTGATCTAAGACCCACTGGCCAGGAAAGGCCAGTGAAATGACATCACCAGCCGTTGTCATGGACCTAAGACTCGTAGACTAAGAGTTAATAAAGAATAACACCATCTCTTCGAACCCAAATCAAGAAAAAGACATCTTCATGCTCTCGAAAAACTCTTAAGGAGTTAAAAAGTAGAAGTTGATGGTGTTCTCGCGGACCAAACCAAAAAAAAGTCGTGTTGATGCTCTTCATGAACTCCTGAGGCATTAAGAAGCAGAAACTAATGGGAAGAAATCCTTGACCCATAGACTAGGAGAACTAGTAAGGAATGACGTCAGCCCTTAGGACCAATAGAAAAAAGACATCTTGATCTAAGACCCACTGGCCAGGAAAGGCCAGTGAAATGACATCACCAGCCGTTGTCATGGACCTAAGACTCTAGACCAAGAGTTAATAAAGAATAACACCATCTCTTCGAACCCAAATCAAGAAAAAGACATCTTCATGCTCTCGAGAAACTCTTAAGGAGTTAAAAAGTAGAAGTTGATGGTGTTCTAGCGGACCAAACCAAAAAAAGTCGTGTTGATGCTCTTCATGAGCTCCTGAGGCATTAAGAAGCAGAAACTAATGGGAAGAAATCCTTGACCCATAGGCTAGGAGAACTAGTAAGAAATGACACCAGCCCTCAGGACCAATAGAAAAAAGACATCTAGATCTAAGACCCACTGGCCAGGAAAGGCCAGTGAAATGACATCACCAGCCGTTGTCATGGACCTAAGACTCCAGATTACGAGTTAATAAAGAATAACACCATCTGTTCGAACCCAAATCAAGAAAAAGACATCTTCATGCTCTCGAAAAACTCTTAAGGAGTTAAAAAGTAGAAGTTGATGGTGTTCTAGCGTACCAAACCAAAAAAAGTCGTGTTGGTGCTCTTCATGAGCTCCTGAGGCATTAAGAAGCAGAAACTAATGGGAAGAAATCCTTGACCCATAGGCTAGGAGAACTAGTAAGGAATGCCGCCAGCCCTTAGGACCAATAGAAAAAAGACATCTTGATCTAAGACCCACTGGCCAGGAAAGGCCAGTGAAATGACATCACCAGCCGTTGTCATGGACCTAAGACTCGTAGACTAAGAGTTAATAAAGAATAACACCATCTCTTCGAACCCAAATCAAGAAAAAGACATCTTCATGCTCTCGAAAAACTCTTAAGGAGTTAAAAAGTAGAAGTTGATGGTGTTCTAGCGGACCAAACCAAAAAAAGTCGTGTTGATGCTCTTCATGAGCTCCTGAGGCATTAAGAAGCAGAAACTAATGGGAAGAAATCCTTGACCCATAGACTAGGAGAACTAGTAAGGAATGACGCCAGCCCTTAGGACCAATAAAAAAAAAGACATCTTGATCTAAGACCCACTGGCCAAGAAAGCAAGTAAGGAATGATGCCATCCCTTCATCAGAGCAAGGAAATTACGGTGATTCAGTTTTGGGATATATTAAGCATTTCATAGGTCCGTTTTTACCAAAGCTTGCCACAAATCATATTTGTATCATTTAAAATGCAAGTTTCAGTTCAAAGAGCGGATGATGTCCAAGTGAAGACTAAATATCGAAAATGTCTCTGCACCTAATCGAGAAATACCTAAACCAACCAAATCTCTATCAGCAACGAAGTAAAACGTCCTATTCTATTGCCTTCTTGGACGCTTTGACGAAGTGTGGTTGACATGTATGTTTACCTTCTATAATCAAGCGTTGGCCGCCATATTAAGGAAGTCTAAGAAATGCCTTAATCAAACAACGAGATCAATCATTCGGTCTGGCGTACTGTGGTCTGTACTACATCTGCCATGCACATCCGACATGATTACAACAGACCAACAACCCCGATGCAACAATTCTAGAATCCCTTCCCCAAATCAACAACACCGCGAAACTTGGTGACTCAAAGTCACAACGAAAACTCCTGCAAAATAAAAGGCAGGTTGCTTCTAACGGTCATCAATTACATTAAGGCTAAGGGTTAAAACCACAAAAGCATATATTTATGGAAAAATCGTGACCATCAACTGCTGAGACGTTTTTTTTTTAACTTACAAGATAGCGCAGCGCTTTCTCAATAAAGAGTTTCGCATGCCGTGGTATGAAAACAAACTTATTCAAGTCGACCATAATGAGCAAATAATTAAAGAAGAAATCAAATCAATTTATTGGGGGTTGGGGGCTTTTCAGATGATGAGGGGCAACTACAATTGCACGAAGTAGATTTACCTAATCCATCCAATTGAACCAAATTTATGAATTTACCTCAGACGTGTTGTGATGTGCAAACCATCCTTTAAGTATGCCTTCTTTTCAAGTCATGAAATACTGATATTGAAGGCCCTACATTAATTAATATTAAAAAATATGCGTTTACGGTATTGGTTCTTCGGAGAAATGTTAAAATTAAAAAATCAAGTTTTCTTGCCAGATTAATTAATTAATTTTCATAATTTTCATCTGGCAAGAAAACTTGATTTTATAATTGTCAATTTGTTGTCTTAGTAACATCAAACAAATATTTTAAAAATGTCACTTTTGTGGTTTTACTAGAGAATGCAATCGCTTCCTTGTACAATTTGCAAAAGAATTTCATATTTTTATCATTAATTCCTGTTCTTGTGTTTTGGGATTTTAGAAATTCAAAAAAGGGGTAAGTTTTTCTAAATTTTTCAATAAACCAAAATTTTTTAAGGTACAGAGTTCTGATGTTTCCTATCACTTTCTATACTGCCAGTTACACAATTTTAATTAATTTTCGTTAAAATTAAAGTGGGGCGCGTAGAGGGAAGAGGAAACTTTAGACTTTCCAAAAAAAAAAATGGGTTGGGTTCTACCCGAAGCGCAATGGTTTGAATATGTGTACTTGTATGTGGTGTGACCTCCCATGTATGGTGATCTTTTCAAAGGTACAATGATAGAAGGCCTCGGCCACTCTTCACATTACCTTAATTACCCATATCGTGTAGCCTCGTAATTGACAAGAGTCGCTCCACGGGCTCGCAGTACCAGATGAATCTGAGCACGGCCTTTCCGTTTCGCTCTTGTTCCTCGCAGCTAATTGAAGAGACGTCATAAACATACATCTGGATAATAAATAACGAATTTTCGAGACTCACGTCTAACGCCACGCAGCTGATTGTTTTAGCGAAATGAGTGATAGGAGCAATCGTTCGAATTACGCAAGCGAATCAATTACGGACATCTAGTGCCTGCGCGGTGCCCATACATCAGCGTGCATTACCCAACTCGGCCGGTCAGCTAATGGTCACGACTTGGCCATTTACCTCCGGCAGAGAGACTTATCGGCGGATAAATTGCCGCCGCTCGAATTTTCATGTCAGCACACAATAGATCTGAGATACAAGTTGGCTGTGTGAGGTATATTGACAGTTGTATGAGTGAGCGCGTGTCTCTGACCAGGAGGGCGCGAGCACCAAGACGTGCCCTACTTGATGATGATCGATTGAAAACGTGCCCAATGATCCCTAAGTACATCACGCAGGGTCTTGTAAAAAATTGCCCACTTTTTCGAGAATTTTTATTGCTTTCCTTTTTGCTATGTTTAAAAGAAGTCATACACGAATTAAAAGCGAGTTATTTTAAATGTTATGTTATTGCACGTCGTTGTTCGTTGAGTGATTGGTATGATGTGCTTAACAACATCGGATTTGTTCCAGCGTGTGTGAATGGAATTAAAGGCACTCACCTATAATAATCCTTCTTGCAGTAGATATTACCATCTCTTGAGAAGCAGGTAATCTCCCCGTCTAGTGTATTTCTACATTGGCAGCACTGTAAGCAAGCCGCATGCCATCGCCTATCCACAGCCTGTAGGTAAAACCTATCGGCTATCCTCAGACCACAACCGGCACACACCGCCGCCTCATCTGGGTTCGAAGGAGGCGTCGGGGGCGTTCTAGGTGGTTGAATAGGCTCTAGCTTAGGTATTTGGTGTTCAAAGGATGAGTGTGGACCCCCACAGAGCTGCGCAGGCGTCCGACACACGTCGGGTCCTTGTTGCCGACAGTCCGTTTGGTGTGGCCTGCAGATCTCCGAGGCACAAGAAGACTGGTGGTTATTGTTGGATGGTGTGCTGCAAGAACTGCCACTGGATATACTGGGGTCTACGTCGCCCATTGACGAGTCGCACGAAGGTAGGTTCGGCGATAGGTCTCGGGATGGATCGTATGGCGGGCCTATGAACTGTTCGTGCTGCTGCTAAAGAAAAAAAAACAAATCAATCAAAACTAACTTCCACCCCATTCAACCCTTTCTGTTTTCAATTGAGTCCAAATCCATTAGTCTTAAGATCTCCAAATTGAAAATTTGGTGTAACCATTATAATGGTTACAAATGTGTGGCAGAATGAATCAAAATACTGCCATTTTTACATTCACCGCAACCAAAGTGATTATTTAAACGATCCGATCATGTGTTGTTGCGTTATTAAGATACAAGATATGAGAGACGAAAGTATTGATGCCCGCGCTCACATTATTGCAACACAAATAAAGGAAGAGGGCTACGTGAAAGGCTTTAGAAAGTGTATTATGCTTCACGTACGCCGAATTAAGACAGCTGTGTCAATCAATAATACTTCTTCTTTTTTTTTTTTTGAAATTATGGTCTTTTCCGAACGCTCTTATTAAAAAAGTAAATTGTTTCCCCTTGCTGCCACACACATATAATCATCTCGCTTTAATTCGCTTCGCTCATTGATGTACGCTGTGGTTTCGCAAGATTGACTGACTCCTGGGTACCATTTTGTAAAGGAAGTAAAATACACGTAAGTACCTGTTTGGTAATAATGATTTACCGGTGGTTTTATATAACTCATAAATCACTTGTTTTTCTCTGAGGTAAGCCATACATTGTAGTATATGTTTACGCGAAACGTAAATCACGTATCGAACAAAAATGTTTAATAACCGTAACGCAATATTGTTACGCAACAGAGTGGTACTTGCAATGGAAAGAAGCAAAGCATAATATACTAATATAAATCAGATCAAATCATCCTCAAATATAAATGAAGAATCACGAAGCGTAGAGTTCACTGAAGTCTGCTTGTGGATTTAATTCTCTGTGGTCGTTTCACCTTACAAACCGTAAACTGTAACATACTCGAGTAAAACGCGAGCGAGCGCAGATGATAAATTATTTCGAGGAAAGTAAGGAAGTTCATCTATGTCTCCTTTAAGTTATACCTTCCTGCAAGTGGTCTGAACCTGCTGGTCTCCATAGGTGCTTGCATGCAAGAATTCCAATAGGTTGTTTGCGAAGCTACCGGATGACCGCTTCATGAATTATGGCCCTGTAACTCAGTTTCCTAAGATTAGAAAATGTAAATCATCGCGCGCGTTTCTGCATATAAATCAGGTTGCGTTAATAAAACGCAGAGAAAAAATACTGAAGTTATTTTTTGGGGCAGTCATAATCACCGTCGCGTTTGAAATTGCCGGCGCGCGGGAAAACAAGTTTTTCTTGCCAAACGTAGATAAAATTCGAAGCAAAAAAGTCGCGTGCTACTTTTGCGCAGGTTGTTTGTTGGCATGCCTGGTTTTTTGTTTTTTTAAATTATTTAAAACAGGCAGGAAGCATGTTAAAAATGATATAACATCCAAATTAGGGCAGTTTTATCAGCGTTGTTTGCTAATTATTCGGGTAAACACAGTATGCAGACACATTCTTACCTAATACCTTTTTTTATAAGTGCGCATAATTTCTACGGTCTGCGCAAAAAAACTTATTTTAATCCTGAACTGTGATTTTCACGCACTTAACTAAAAGAAAATGCAGCATTGAAAGTGAGGCCTTTTAGAAGGAGTAGGCAGATTGAGACCTTTGAGTTTTCTTCAAGAACGTTAAACAAATATTCTTAGAGCAGATTGCTTCGAGATTCAATAAGTACCATGTGGATTTCATTCCCTATTTCCTTTCAAGTTTACTAACAATAATCGTAACACAACGAAATTGTCAAGCGTTTGAACAAAATCCATACATCTTCTTTGGAGAGCTTTCCCCGCAAACTGCCCAGTGTATTTTCTTTTTCTATCTTCTTTCTTTTCGTCTGTTCGAAGCAAATAAAAGTGTAGTGGAAGCTAGTATACACGAAACTTGATCATGAATATAAACTGAAAAAATTAGAAGCAGAATAAATGTGATTTGTAAGAAGAAAATTAAAAAAGAAGATAAGACAAAATCTGAAGCGAAACTTTGGGAGGTGGATGGACCACCAGAAATGACTGGAGAAAGACTTGTGAAGTAATAGAAGTGGAAGAATGAGATCGATCTACTATAAATCAACTCCCGAAAGATAGACAAAAAAGGAGAAGAATCACAAAATACAACCTCCCAAAGTAGAAAGACTCAGGCAAGGAAAGTAAGAAAGTAAGGAAAGAGAGGAAAGGTTTCCAAAGAAAATGATTAAATGTATAGCATTCATCAATCATTCCTTGTCTTTTGCTAAATTCAGAAAATAGAACTCTACTTTCTTTCGAATTGCGTTAACTGGTTACAGATGGTCAAAACATAATTACACAAGATAAAGGCGACTTCAAATGTATAGCTGCAGGAAGAATACAAACTCAAAATAAATTTAAACAAAACAGTGTGTTGGCAGAGAGGTTCCGGATTTATATTAAGAGAAGGAAATTATAAGAAGCTGTTCAACATACAAATGTCCAAGATAGTATATGCCTAAAAGATATTGAAACAGAGCACGCGATAAACAAACGACAAAACATTGCACGATGTAATATCGTATAGAACCATAATAAATGA
The DNA here is from genome assembly GCA_039766575.1 of Serrognathus titanus. Lineage (NCBI taxonomy): Eukaryota > Metazoa > Arthropoda > Insecta > Coleoptera > Lucanidae > Serrognathus > Serrognathus titanus. The sequence goes on along the minus strand of CM077911.1, from coordinate 13,414,893 downwards.
GGATACATGGCGACAAATAAGTGTTAAGCGCCCCATAACACGAGCCCTGAAAAATATAACGTTACAATCAAAAGGTCACCTAAATAGGATGGATTAAACTAGATGACCAAAACGAATAGTCGATAGCAACCAGTGGAAAGACGTATAAGAGGAGCATCAGCATCGACGTGGCAGAAACATATCCAAAAGGCAAAAGTATGAAAGACGAAAAGTGAACTAACAGAAAGCTGTAAGATGCAATGGAATAAAACCAAAGAAGAGGAAGAAGAAGCCACCACGTGTTATATATTTTGTTTGATTACATTCAGTTTGGAACGGAGTCTTTGTATAAGAAAACAAATCAAAATTCAGGACCTGAAGACGAAGTGGTCTGTAGATTGAGAAGACTATCACTAGACCAATTGGCTCATAGGTTTGATTTAATTATAACCCCAAATATTCTCGATCACGTTCACTTCAACATGTAGTGACTGTATAAAAGAAGCAATTAGGGATGAGGGCCTAAAAAAGAAGTGGCCTACTAAGCGGAAAGTGACAAATAGTTAACCTACAAGTTGTGTTTAGCTGAAAAACCAAATATTTTTTATCCTGCTCAATCCAACGTGGAGTGACTGTATAAGAAGATCACTGAGAGATCAGGACCTGGAAGATAGAGGAAAAATGACAATGAAAAAAGAGATCTTCTTCAGAGATATATATCTATATTCCACTCTTAAGTGGAAGTGGTCTGTAGATTGGGAAGACCGTCACTAGACCAATTGGCTCATAGGTTGGATTTAATTATAACCCCAAATATTCTCGATCACGTTCACTTCAACATGTAGTGACTGTATAACAAAATCAATTAGAGGTGATGGCCTAAAAAAGAAGTGGCCTACTAAGTGGAAAGTGACAAATATTCAATAGTTGAGCCTACAAGTTGTGTTTAGCTGAAAAACCAAATATTTTACATCCTGCTCAATCCAACGTGGAGTAACTGTATAAGAAGGTCACTGAGAGATCAGGACCTGGAAGATAGAGGCGAAATGATAATGAAGAAAGAGATTTTCTTCAGAAATCTATATCTATATTCCACTCCTAAGTGAAAGTGGTCTGTATATTGGGAAGACCATCACTAGACCAGTTGGCTCATAGGTTGGATTTAATTATAACCCCAAATATTCTCGATCACGTTCACTTCAACATGTAGTGACTGTATAAGAAAAACAATTAGAGATGAGGACCCAAAAAAGAAATGGCCTATTAAGTGGAAAGTGACAAATAGTTAGAAATTGAGCCCGCAAGTTGTTTTTAGCTGAAAAACCAAATATTTTTTATCTATCTCAATCCAACGTGGAGTAATTGTATAAGAAGGTTACTGAGAGATCAGGACCTAGAAAATAGAGGCGAAATGACAACGAAGAAAGAGATTTTCTTCAGAAATCTATATCTATATTCTACTCCTAAGTGGAAGTGGTCTGTATATTGAGAAGACCATCACTAGACCAATTGGCTCATAGGTTTGATTTAATTATAACCCCAAATATTCTCGATCACGTTCACTTCAACATGTAGTGACTGTATAAGAAAAGCAATTAGAGATGAGGACCTAGAAAAGAAGTGGCCTACTAAGCGAAAAGTGGCAAATAGTCACTAGTTGTTATGTTTAGCTGAAAAACCAAATATTTTTGATCTTTCTGATTCCAACGTGGAGTAACTGTATAAGAAGGTCAGTGAGAGATCAGAGCCTGGGAGATAAAGGCGAAATTACAACGAAGGTGGAGATCTTCTTCAGAAATTTATATCAGTTGCTACTAGTTTTCGTTCTTGTCGTTCGTTTAATTACACTCTTCAAGTAACGCATAAGAGGAACCAATAGATCGAGTTTAAAAATTCCTGTTACTTTACTCTCCTTGATATTTCTGGAGATTAGGAATGTTCAATTTCTAATTTCCATTCCGTTCACCTTTGTCCATAATGTCTCTTTCCCCTTTCGTCTACTTATCTCCTCCTTTACCTTGGTATCCAATTAATAATTTTCTTAGGTACCTTGTCATCGTTCATTCTTCTGACTTGCCCATGCCATGTTAGTAATTTTCTATAGATGCCTTCAACAATAGTATCTTCTAAACCAAAAAACTCTGTTTCTCTTCTTCGTTTCTTACTATGTCTAAGATTTCTTTCGCTGACAAAGTTTCTTGTCTCTTCCACGAACGTTTTCTTCTTTCTTGGTATCCAATTCATAATTCTGTTAGGAAGTCTGCCCTCATTCATTCTTTTGACGTGCCCGTACCAAATTTGTTGTTTTCTCTCGATGGCTTCGATAATAATTCTTTCTGAATAAATTGTTCTTTTCTAACTCCACCTAACTGATCTATTACATGTTTTTAATCCGTAGGTTGCTTTTTACAATGGTTTAGTAAATTCGTAATTTTAATGTTTTTCCAATATCCTTACTCCATAATAATCGACTGAGATAACCATCGCTTTCCTAGTCTGATCTTTAGTTTCTTCTTTATCCTTACTTTCCGTTTCCTACATTATTTTCATCATTTACATCCAATATCCTTAATTATTTCGGTTTAAAACAAGAAGTAAGTAACTGGTAAAGTTAATGAGAGGAAGAGGTTGAAGAGCAAATGCCAACGAAGAACTGGAGTTAGGAAAAACGATCACCAGTTGTTCCTTATGTGTTCGAAAACGCAGATGGAGTAACTAAAGCTCAAAGAATACTAACAAGAAGAATTTGATGTACGTAGATACAAGTTTTTCCTTTCGCACGACCAGAATGTCAGACTTTCTTGTATGTGGTTGTACCAGTGGAGTTATCTTCTCCTCTTTTTTGGGTTATATTTAGATTTCTCTAACTCGTTGGTTCCTTATTCTGTCTTCTCTTGAGGAGGATCTTGTTGTCGGACCTTAGGGTCGAACTCTAAACCCATCCCTTTCATATTTTTCTTCCTCTTCTTCCACTCTTAACATCCGACACTAAGTATATACGTTATACTCCTCAATTCCATCCTTTTCAGTCTATAAATCTTTCTGTTTACATTCCAGCATCTGTTTGTTTTACTTGTACCTCTAATAGCGTTTCCGATCATTGCTCTAAAGTACTCTTCTAACTATTCTCATCTTGTTTTAATCTTGTGTAAATAATAGAAGATGAGAATGCTCTAGAGTAACGAGTAGAAAACGCTATGAGAACCAATTGCTAGATCCTTTTTGTTAGATATTCTAGCTTTTATTTCTTGGGCTTTTACTATCTGATCATAAGCAAAGTGCTGGATTAGCAAGACACCAATACCACCACGTCTTTTGATGATATTGGTCTATAGCACGGATCCTAGCAAATTCAAGAAATGCTAAAGCAAACTCTAAAATAACACAGTGGTCTTTTTCTTTTTCTTCGTTCACTTTCTCTTCTCATTTAATTATTATTGATTGAACCTAGGACCTTTACTTATTAAACCAAGCACTGTAACCGCTCAGCAATGTAAGCATAGCATAACACACAAGCAACAGTTCTATTTTTTTCTGATCTCTTGGATGCGCAAGTGCAGTGTGCATGAGCAGTTGTGATTGCGCAATTTGCTAACTATACATAAATTAAATTTCGCTAAAAAGATATGCAGAAAAAGTTTTGAATTGGAGGAACAAGAAAACAAGGGGTAGAAAAGAGAGGCACAAATGGTCTTAAATCTATAAGCATTTTCTTCTCTTTAAAACTCATTTTACTAACCGAAATTTCTTCAGTTTCAGCAAAAAAAATGAAATGAATAACGCTCGCGTTTTTGACACATTTATTCAGACAAGACATATGGAATCCGTTTTCGTTGTTACACCCTTAGGGCTTCAGAAAATTTGATTTACTGATCTTAATATGAATGAAGTTCTAAGCTTCTAATCTCTGCTAGTTACATATTTTGAGAATCTCCTCTTTATTTATATTATTTATTCCGGTATCAGCGAAAGCAAACATCCTTTAAGTGTAGTTTGTTTGAAGTCTCAGAATGACAAATATTTGCTATTTGGCCTCTACAGCACACACCAAAACATGTTTGCTTTATCGTATTCTTAATGTTTCTACTATCGTTTCTTGTCCAGATATAAAAGTAATCCCATTTAATCATTTATTTACGTTACGTAATCACTCACGCGTAACTTTGAATTTTTTTCAAATAATGCAACTACTAATACTATAATTACAGTAATTAATCCAGTCAAGTTTTCTTTTTTTTTTTTTTTAAATTTGAAAACGCGATATAACATTGTCGTTTCGAGCGGTGCAAGTGTCGCGTTAAAAATGAAAAACTTTTTCGCATTTCGCGTCCTGTTAAAAGGTTTAACCTTTCCAATGCGTGCAATATTTTTTCTCTGACATTCACGTTGAAAAAAAAAAGGAGCAAATGAATAATAAATCAACAGGTTATTATTTTAGAAAAAAAATGACACTAGCCGAGTGTAACAACGTGAAATGTTTCAAGGTCGTTAAAACGTGCTCATTTCCGAAATCGAGTTGGTCGACCTCAAGCACAGGTTTGGTCAGCTTTTTAAAACATCAACAGGTGCCCACGTTACTTATAACTTTCGGCTAAAAACGATCCCTGACATAATAAATATGCATTCACGTCAAACGCCGGGCGTTTTATATTCGGGGATCGATAAATACCCGTGTCATTGAAAAATAATAAATTTATACCACTCGGATATTATGGAATATATTTTGCGTTATTTATTGCGGCGCAAGTTCGTATTTAAAACTGATTTATACTTTTTCTTTTATTCGATCGTTTTTCTGTTAAGATTTTATCATTTTCTTTTTGTTTGGCTCTCCCAAGTTTTCTGAAATAGAACAATTTTAGAATCTCTTTGATTTGATTTGTTTTTTTTTTAACACTCGTGGGGGTTTGATAAGATTTTGAGCTTTGTTGTTATTCTCTTGCGATTTTTGGAGGATCCCTTTAGAAATACTTAAAATTTTTGCTGGGGTTTTTAAACCTTTAACCCTCCTCGAAGAGAAGACCCGTTAGATTCACAGAAAACGGCTGCAAATATAATAAACAAACAAAAATATCTCATCTTAAACTGACAATATTTTTTCCACGCAATCACAGTTTATATTTAATGAAAGCAACGAGATTATAACCGCTCTTATCCACATGAAATTATTGTAGTGTAAATAATGAAGCAAGTGCAACATGCAACCATTTCTCTAGCAATAAAAACGCGAAATTACATTCCGCGATAACATTTATCACTCTTTATCAATTTACATCCACTACACGCTCATTTAAAGTTTTATTACAACGGTGATCCTGTTTTAATTTCAATTCTGTCCGATTCAAACAATTAAAATAAATCACTCCCAAATTAACGACTCGAATAAATGAATTGATTATGAAACGTAGAGTGCAATTCAAATATGTTGCGCGTTTAACGCAAAAACTTTCAGACAAACCATGTTTAAGCTCCTCTCGTTGCAGGTAGCCCCGAAGAATTCTGACCGCATGCTTCGTCAATTGTCACGAGAGAAATAATTCCCTTAATATTTCTTATCTGTGCGGCCATCTGTCTAAGTAAGGAGATTCTTGGTGGTCCTAAAAAAATTGAGATGTTTTCACGAATTCAAGAGATGAAACTCCTTTTCTACACCGTCGACTTGTTAAAGTAAGCCTCGCTGCGATACTATCGAAGATGCATGTGTAAAAATTTATTTTTATTACAAGGAAAGAAATTGAATTAACTCGACCGTAACCGCAGTAAACTTGCGTTTACACAGAACTTGTAATCGTCAAAAGTATTCTTCTATAATCACGTCGCCGAACAGGTGCAGTCAAAGACAGTTTTACAGCAGGCTCGGAAACATATAAAATAAAGACATGCTTAAACGTACGCAGGAGTAGTTTCTACATGACAACAACAATTTCCTTTTTTTAAATAAAGTTGCAAGGTATGAAACAAGATGATTGGCGCAAATCTTCTCTAATCGGTGGAAAACTCTTCTTCTACAAAAAAATTTCAGACTGCGACTTCTGTTGAAAAGCTACTAGCGACGGTATACCCCAAGACTATACACTGTGGCCCACCTTCTTACTGCTGTACATAAATGGTCTCAGAGGAGTATAAACAAAGGAGTGCAGATGACAACAATATACTAATTAAAAACAAAACACCTTACAATCATCATTAATCAGGTGAATAAACAAATTATTGTGTAGTTGAAAACACCTTAGCTTAATTCAACGCTTTTAGTTTGACATTTGCTTTCTGACTCCTTAAATCTCTTTGAGTTGTTTAAGCGCTATCGGACACTATAGTCACTGATCAGCTAACAATCTCGCGGCATTTTGAAATTGGTCGTTATCACAACAAACGTACACGAATACATAACAAACCCTTATGTATTCAGTTAGAAAATGTAGAAATTCTTTTCTACTGTCGTCAGATGTATTTTGACGTTTTAGTTTTGACAGTTAGCAATTAAGTTAATTGTATCAATTTAAATTATTTTTCATAGCCTCCTTTATCTAAATAATTTTGAATCGCACAATATGAATCGCGTTTCTACTACCTCTTAATATGTATACGTGTAGAGCAAGATGTAGATGTGATGAACTTTGTAAACCAACTTTCCACTCCAAGCACAAAATGCCATGTTGTATACATAAACATGTGTCGTATGTGTCATTTTGATTTTAGAAATATTTGCGTAAATCGTGCGCACACTTTTGACTTTGATAAAATAAAAAAAAATAAAATAAATAAGCATGATACAAAATCAAAAATAGCAACTTAAACGTGCCAACAAAAAAAGCTAGAATTATGTAGCATAATAACATAATTGTATTGCTAGTATGTAAGTGCAATAATTAAATATGTATACAGACAACATTAACTAAAAACAAAAAAAAATATTTCCATGATATCGACTTTTACTAGCTATGACTTGATTGTCATCATGCCATTTACTTACTTTGTTGTTTCTAAATGTGTTTTTGTGAGTAAAAAATAAAAGCAATCATTCTTGTTTAGCGCGGCTAAATTTTTATATCCGTTTCAAAAAATATACGAAATTCTTGCGGGAACACAATTTTTCCGCGTGAGCGCAGTATTGAACTTCATGAGCGCAATTGCGGGAAAATGATTCCCGCAAGAATTTCGTACAATATTTTTTAAAACGAATATATTAGGAAAAAAGAGTGGTAAGGACTTATGGAAGGTGGTGGATAATATCTGTGGGTGCAAGAGGCAAAACTCCTTGCCTTCGGTGTTGAGTGATCCAGAAGAGCTCAATAATTACTTTATTAGTCGCATCTCTCACAGTTCTCCAAATATGGAACTTATTGAATATTATGTAACTCTGTCCAAATTTTATACTGCTTTATCATTTTCTAATGTTGATGAATTTAAAATTTTGCAGATTTTGGATAAGATTAAGTCTAAAGCAGTAGGTCATGATGGACTAAGTGTTGATATGGTTAAGCTCTGCTGTCCCCAAATCAGTGAATACCTTGTCCATATTATAAACTTTTGTATTGATAATGGATGCTTCCCGGATAGTTGGAAATATGCTCTTATTCTTCCGATACCCAAAGTAAAAAATTCTACTGCGTTTAAAGATATACGATCAATTAGTATTCTTCCTATTCTCTCAAAGGTTTTGGAAAGAGTATAGAGAAACAATTGCAGGAGCATGTGAACCGAAACGGAGTTCTGCCAATAAATCAGTGGTTTCAGGCAAAATCACAGTTGTGAGACGACTTTGTTGGGTGTTGTGGACGATATTTTGAGAGGGGTCGATAGTGGTTTGACAACAGTACTTGTCTTATTAGATTTTTCCAATGCATTTGATACGCTGGATCATGATTTGCTTGTGGTAATCTTGCAGAGCATTGGTCTCGACGAGACATCTTTAAATTTGATTAGAACTTACCTGAAGGGCAGATTACAACAAGTACTGATTGATGGAAGAAGCTCCACACCTCTTGAATTGTCGTCTGGGGTACCCCAGGGTTCAATTCTTGATCCTTTGTTGTTTGTGATATATACTGCGAATCGTATTTCGTCAATAAAAACTTCTACGGTTCATATGTATGCGGATGATATGCAGCTCTATCATTCTTTCCACCCTGATAATGTAAGGCAAGAAGTAGAAAAAATCAATGAAGATATAAGAAACTTAATTGACGTAGCTACTAAGCACTGCTTGGCAATAAATGTAAAGAAGACCTCAGTTTTGGTTTTTGGACCTAAATATCAAAGAATGAAAGTCTTACCTAATATTCAGATAATTGTTAATGGAGAACTGATCAGCACTAGTGATTGTGCAAAGGATTTAGGATTACATGTAGATACGGATTTACGCTTTAGGATCCATGTTTCCAATTGTCTTCGTAATGCTTATTATAACTTAAAAATGATCTATAATATCAAATATTTTTTTAAAAAAAAGGTAAAAACGTTACTATGTGAATCATTAGTTTTATCACGCTTTAATTATTGTTGTTCGGTGTGCGGGCCCTGTATCGACTATGAAACTAATCGGAAAATTCAAGTTCTACAAAATTGCTGTTTGCGCTTGATATGCGGGATTGGTAGACGGCAAAGGATCTCTCACAAGCTTCAAGAATTGCACTGGCTCAACATGGCCAACAGGCGCCTACTGCGAAATGCTTGTTTGCTGAATAAAATAATCCAATTCAAAATGCCACCATATTTATTTAACAGACTCAAATTTAGAACGGATGTGCATACTATCAATATACGATTTAAAGGTAGACTCACTCCGCCATTGCATAAAACTCAAATCTTTAAACGATCGTTCAGTTACCAAGCGGCTTTTATTGTAAACAATCTGGCTTTGGAGTATATTGCTAGTAGCGCGGCTTTATTCAAGAAGAAAGTGTTCGTAAGTCTATTTGTTCGGCAATGTGACTTGTTACTTTGAATGGATAATTGGTAAAATTAATTGAAAGATTCGCTCCGGAAACAACATGATTTAATTCGTTAAGATTGTTGCTACTATTATTTATTAAATACTCAACTCAGGTTAAGGAAATCAGGGTGCACGATGTTTTTTTTTTGTGCACATCTGCCCTTCACCTTCTCCTCCAAGTCGTACATTACTCTTTTCTTGTTTTTCTCTTCTCTCCCTATTAATATATATGCATAAGTAATGAAGTTAATTTATGTAATTATTTCCGGAACAAAATCGAAATAACATTGATTTGGAATTATTATTTCCTGTGTCTGTTTTAATTTTAGATAGTGGGAGAATTTATACTTTAGAAACTGAATGTATAAACTGAATTGCTACTGTAAATAATTAGTGTAGTAAATACAGCACTAGTAAACTGGTGCCAAGAGTGAAGTTATGAACTTATGTAGATCAATAGAATACACTAATGTGTAATGTAATGTACGATTGTAATGTACTAGAGTAATGCAATGCAATAAATTATTATTATTATTATTATTATATAAAAATTTGATTGCAAATCTGGATTTTCATGTAATTTCATACAAAAAATGTGAAACATGGCAAACCACGCTTCGGATAATTGTTGTTTTCACTGACATTGGCGTCAAATAATTCTTAATGATGTCTCCCATTTCTGGACTTGTTAATAAATGAAATTAGCGGGAAATTGTGTTTTATGAACTATTTAGATACTATTATAATTATATACACTAATTTCTTTAAGCATGCTCCAAAGGGCCAATGTTTTTTGAAGTTGTTTCCTGGTTTACTCGACCGGGAAACAGTGTTTCCCACACCCGTATTGCGTGAAGAAGAAGAAGAAGACGACGAGTTCAAGAAATTTAATTACTATTTTTATAGTACTTTTATTTATTATTAAGCAGTTAATATTTTTTCACTTTTATGTAAACAGACAAATAATTTCATTATGTTTTTATAAAACAAATTCTTTCCGATGGATACACTTAAAATTCACTGTACAGTGAGACAGGCAGAAATAAACAAAGCTAGTTTATTTGACAATCTTGTTTATTTATTTTCACTCCTAAATCATGATTTAAATCAACTGATTTTTTTTTAAATTTAAATCATGATTTAAATCAAATCGTGTAAAAGAACTGATAATCTAAATTAATCAAACTTCAGAAAATTCAAATAAAAAGAACAATTTATTTAATGCTAAATTATCTACATATCTAAAACTACCTGCTTAAAAAGAATATGTAGGTAAACTAAACTTAAATTTAAAAAGAAAATAAAACATGGTTCAGATACTTAAAAAGAGACATTTTAAGTTAATTTTTTAATTATAGTGTTTATAAAGAAAAACTAATTTAACAGCTTTTTCAGTCACTAAGCGATTTCTAATTTAAGAATGAACTAAACCAAATGTTGAAAATATCCTTTGAACGGAGGCTGAAGAAGCTGCAGCAGATAATAATTGTTTGACAATCGGGAATAACTTATCAATAACCTTAATATTCCGTTGAGATTTCCACCATTCCAATGAATTTGTGTTTTTAAGAATTCCTTCGTGAAACATTATTTCCACAAATGGCTCGGATTTAGTCAGAAATTTAATAATCAGTGGTACTAAACCAGTGTTGGGGTATAAATCATTTGCAGCATTTAAAGCACAATTTTTTTCACTTTCTGTTAATGTATGCTCCGTTTTCGTAGGGTCCAGAAGGAAAGCTAGCAAATGGTATGGAATGATACTCTGTTCATAGCCATGTCTAAATTTTTGCATTTGGCTTAGAGTAAATTCAGTTTCCTCAAAATGTGATTCTAGTATTTTTAATTGTTCTACGACGTCTGATAAAATTGCATCGTTTATTTGAAACCTATCAATTGCAACAGATATCGGATTCAGTATTGTTAAGAAATCTTCAGCTGTTCTTTTCAAATAAATATTCGAAATGTTCTGCCTTACTATACTGTCGATTTCATTTTTATGTTCCTCGCTAATTTTAAAAAGTTTGGGCCATGCTTCAACCAAACCATGTAAGCAGTCAGCATGTGATTTCCACGTCACTAGGTAAAATAAGTTTTTTCCTCCTTCTTTCGCGTATGTCGCTGAAGCAAAATGATTGTTTCGGAAGTATTTTACAATGAACTTAACTTGTTCTTGAATTTCACTAATTTCCTGGTCCTTACATAACAAATTTACGATGTGTGGCGCACAACCATTTAATTCTGTTGACTGTTTGATCTGATTTCTCATTGCAATCATATTATCAGCATTATCTGTTACAAAACTGCTTACTGCACAGCGATACTCAGTCTTTAGCATTTTAATTAAGTTTATTGCAAGTTCTGTTAAATATGCAGATGTATGTGGATTTCCAGACGTGTCTACTGTGTCTACTAAAAAGGACGACCCATTTTCACAAATGATTGGTTCGTTATGGACAATAGAGCATCCATCCAATGACAGACAAACCGAATTTCCCGATAAATTTTTAAAACATTTACTTTTCTCTTCATTGTGCACTTCATTTAGCAGTCGCACAGTGGAGTCTATGATATAAATAGTTGGTCATAATTCGAAAACAAAAATTGACGAGAAATGTCAATTACTACTTGTAATTTATTGCTAGAGGTACACGAAAGTGTGAAAAACAGAATCAGGAAATAGTGATACACTTTAAAAACTTTGGTCAAACTTGTCCATTTTTGAATGCGTATGAGTAACCACTAAGACTTCAAAAATATCATGTATAGTACTTGTTGCTGATTACAATATCAAACCAGCTTGAGTATGGAGCATTTACAGACAGGCTAGTAGATCAATTTTCTCTTATATTTATTTTGTTAAGTTTAGTCTAAATTATATAATTCAATTTAATAAAGACACGTGAAAAATCTTAATTGCAATTTTACCGAATTAATTCGATAAAATTTACTTTATATCAGGGCATATCATGGACGTAATTGTAATGTATACTGTCATCAATGAATTGACCTTACAGAAGCATAAAAGAAAAACTGCCCGAGTTTGCCCCATTTGACAAAAAAAAAATTTGAAAATCAGTTAATACACCGAAGCAATTTCATTTTATTTTATTTCTGTCTTCGAATGCTTTCTCATGTCTAGAGTATAGCGAAATGTTGACAAAATTTTTGTTATACCGGGTGTAGAATTGTTTTCCAAGACATAGGATTTTACATGTAAAAATAATTAATTCAAAATAATAATAATAACAATAATCTCTCCTAACAATTTTGCAGCAAAATAATTAAGATAAAAATTATGCAGAATTAAAATGAAAAGTTTATTCTTTTATTAATTTCCTTCTAACATTTTCAAGTACTCAAATAAACGGTAAAAAAAATTTTAATACGAAAAAGTAGCTCTAGCTATGAAATTTTTCAGAAACTGAAGAATTTTTATGTGTCAAATAATTATAAAATCAAATTCCATTAGCTAGTGCTACGTTTTAGTATTATTTTACGTAAATTACCTAAGAAAAAAGCTATGCCCTTTGACACAGATCTTTTAAATTTATTAAAGTCACCAGACATCAGACTTCCTTTGGAATATGATAGTTCAACATCAAATAGCGGCAATGAATCTGGTAATTCTTGAAATAATTCTTAAACGCCTTATTTCGACATCATTAACAACTAATCAACTTTAATATTTATAAATTATTATCAAAATTATATTAATTTCATATTTTTTTACTGTAAAAATTAATAAAATCTTTTTTGCCAAGAATTAGTGTGCTTGGCCCCACTGTGAGTCGGTTAGACGCATCATATCTAGAGGGTGGTATATATCCAGGCCGTAAAAGCGCAATAGCTTTTTACTTCCGGTTGCTCAACACATGTGAAGTTGCTATTTGTTGCATAAATAGCACTAGCAATTTGCTTATCTATTTCCTCTTTACTAGACTTGGTTGTACGCACGACAAAAGAAGATAAAGACCCAGAACTAGAATTAGATGCCTTTCTTTTTTTAATTGATGAAGTAGAAGCTATGAGCAGGGGGGCACTATCCAAACTGTCCTCTTCTAATGTGTTCGATTGTACATTTGCCACTATTCCTTAAGAGGCACTTCCATTATCTGTTTTTGTTTCATTTTCTAAATTACTTGAAGCACATCTTTACCCAATGGTTTTCCATACGTTTCACAAGCCCTGGCATTTTTTACAAGTAGCTTTTTCTAACAGATTTACATGACTTTTCAATAAAATGTTGCCAAATAGGATCTTTTTTCCTACCACTTCTATGAGAAGACATATCAATATAGATGAACTTTTATACACTGTTATGAAGTATTACACACTTTATTACTCGTTATCGTTACGCAGCCCACGTTCGCGATATAGACCAGAAAATAGCGACAACTCGCATCATCCCCGCATTATAAAGACAGCCGAATTTTCAAGTTCTGACAGGAATTTCTTTTGTTTAAATGAAAGTGCAAGGTGGTGCATCCTTATTTACTGCTACGTTACACATAAGCTATTTCATTTGCAAGTTTGAACAAGACGTATCTTAGTCGTTATTGTTATTTTCAATTATTCGTTATTGTTAATGTCAATTATTGCATTTTCTATGTAAAAAGATAATAAAAATTTTAAAAAATCAATAAAAACCAAAAAAAATCATGATTGTTTAAGAAAAAATCGTGATTTTTTTGTGTTTTTTTTCTTCTAATTATGATTCTATCAACACTGGCGGTCTGTATTTGATAGGTCTATAATCGTTTAGTTCGTTTATACACTCTGAATTGGCACAAGTTCTATAAACAGTAGAAAACTATTGCTATCTTCCAATCATTGAGCAAAATTTTATAATTTTGTATACAGCGTGATCAGAACAAAATCACAAATAAATACTTCAAATTTAATTGGGTGAGTGAGTGAATGAAACAATGAAGTAGAATAAATAACACTAAATGATAACGTCAGTCAAGTTTGCGGTTAAATCAATTATTACGCGCGGTACATACAATAACATGTCATTGTTACATTTACATAGCCGAAGAATGTCAACAATATGTTTCTTGTTGTCTTTTTTTATTTGCGCGTCATATTAAAAGTATGAACAGCTCAGGAGCGGGACAAGAGCAAAAAAAAAAGCGTGCTTGAAATACGACCAGCGTAAAATACGAGGGGTTTATTTTCGTGACGTTAGAAGAAAGCGAAAGTCTAAGTATAACCGGATATTAACCAGAGAGCAATCAAGCCCGCTGGATGACCCGAAATATATCGTAGATAAATTATATCCGCAGTCATTTGTCTGCGATCCCCGCGACTACAGCGACACGGTGACACTTACGGCGGACCCGGTAATTAACGATCTTAAACTCACATTTTTCAAAAGCGAACCACATAATATTTCACATAATAAATTTGGGGAGTGTCAAACGTGCGCCGGTTATTTATGTACTCTCGGCTGCACTTAAATTTGGATGGTGTTGTATGCAACTCCCTAAGTGTACATACTCGTTCAAACGACGTAATACGTCTTCTACGTGGAATGCAAGTCAAATTGTAAAATTAGTTTCTTTGAAGCGCAAACAAAATATCTCAGTGAATCTAATGTAATTTTGTTAATTTTTTGTCATTATTTACAATTAAACTGCGACTTGCTGTCATTCCTTAATAGGTTTTCAATCTAGAAACTGGGTTTTCAAAATATTTATAATTTTTCTTTTTCTCTTCAGTTTCTTTTCTAACTATTTTTTTAACTATTGCTTTTGGTAAGGTCTAATTTATCCTCTTAACTAAATCATCTATTTTCTTTCATTATGTTTTCTTTTTAACTTTTCGTCTTCCTCTTTTTCTTTTCTTATTCTCTGTGTGCTTATTTAAACTTCATACTAACATTTAATGCGTCATGCCAAAATCAAATTGTCTTTATATATTTGATCAATTCGAATAGTAATAATAATAATAATTACAGAAGAATATGTACTCGTTTTCCAAAGCATGGATAGTTTAACAGAGAATGCAAATAGAGGTACGATCGAATTAAACACTTTTCGTTCTCTTTTAACTGCCCACGATTGTACCTGCTGTCCTTTTTATTATTAATGTTTTTAACATTTACGAAGTGATATTGCCGGAAATTGCTCTAAAATATATGCAAGCAAAATACCTTTGCAATGTCTAATAACTTTTACGACGGAAATGAAATTCGAAACTCGTCAGAAATTCTCCGGTAGGTATCGAAAAAAAAATGTTTTCAAAACTATTTGGGAAAACCGGACTGCCTTGGAATAACGCGAATAAAATTTCGCCACCTGATTGTTATCTGCATTTATATCACACTCGAATAACTCGAATATTGTACATAAATAATATTTAATCCGAGGAGGAATGTCGCAATTACTGCGCCGCCCTTTTTTACGTGAGCTTCGCATTTTTATTTTCCTTCTTTTTTTTTCGGTCGCATCGAAAACGGAAAACTGTCACGCAGAGACTGACGTGCAATGCGAAACGTGTTATTTTCTGCTGGCATTAATTGTGCCGATTCTCCTGTGGATCGAAACGTGTGTCACTCGAGCGATTTAAACAATTATCAGAGGCTAAATAAGGTCGATAGAAGAATGTAATCTATATTTGTTGACTTGCAATTATCTCGCGTAATGGTCACTTATTTTAATTTTTATTGCCTCGACGCTGATTCATTTAATTCCCATGTCGTTGATTTGTTAATGTCTTAATGTTTTATTAATTGCATTTCGGCAGTTTTGTTTCTGTTTTTGTTTCTAAATAACACGAGCACTGTTTGGATCATGGATAAAATTACACAGTGATTATTACTTATCCTTATCAGGACGAGTTCAGGCTTTGTATTATAATATCTGAATCCAAGAATCACGTTTTTACTTGTTAGCAGTTTCTGGCCGTGTGATACACACTATTTTTTGGTCCGATCTATTTTCAATTGTCTCAAAAGTTAAAAAAAAAATAGTTTACGCTAGGGAAGTTACATGTTACACAAGTTCAGGTTGGCAACACAATGTCCAACACCAGATTACTTGTCATTTAAGAAATCACAGATGTCAATATTGCCAACATTTAGTAAATTTTTTGAAGGCCTAGGCCTTCAATAGGGCTATTTCCGGACGATTTTGATGAATGCAATACCAACATTTCTGGCCAGAGGACAAAAAAAAAAATTGTACATCCTTGCCGTCCTATACCGTATTTTATCATAAAATACACGTAGGGCTGTACAAAATATTTGAAAATACCGTATTTTTACAGCACCTTTCACCTCCATGCTTCATAGTGAGAGCTAACTTTTGACTAAATCTGGTCGACTAATGACCATTTAGTTACGAACATTTAAATCTGGATTCTTGGCTTATTTTGGCTGTTATTTTTTCTATTTGTTACGACGTCACGATTTCTTTACGCTTCTTGCTATATAGTGGCACCCAGACTTGTCAACTTGGCTATCTTTTGACACCATCAACTAGGCATTCTTTTGACAAGATCATTCAACTACGAAATCTGAATCCCGGTTTCTTTTAATAGTTTTTCTTTTACGTGTCGTAAGATCTTTGGTTCATCTTTTTAAAGCCAAACTACCTACATGCTTTACAGTAGGAACCAATGTTACCAATTTGGCTATCTTTTGATTCAATCTAACCGATTGACATGTTCACCTAGCCACAGAAGTTTAAACCTGTATCCTTGCTTGTTCTGGTTGTCGTTTTTATTTATTAAGAGTTGTTTAGTGTTTTTTTAGCCAAACTACCACATGCTTTACAGTGAGAATCAGCGTTTCAATTCGTGAAAAATAGAAAAACAACAGAAAGGATTCAGGTTTAATCTTGGCTAGATGATTATCTAAATCATCTATTAGAAGGTTAAATCTGGATCCTCGTTTCTTGTTATTTTTCTATTTTTCACAAGTTCTTTGGCCATATTTTAAAATCAAACTACTTCCTTGCTCTAGACTGGGAACTAGTGTTGCCAATTTGGTTGAACTCTTTCTCTTAAATCTGGTTGATAGCATGGTGATTCATCCACGGCATTTTAAACCTGAATCTTAGTTTGTTTTGGTTGTTTTATTAACTTGTCACTTTACGTCTGTCTTTTATAGTGTTAAATGTTACCAACTTAGTTAACTTTCAACTAATCTAACCAATTGATTTGAATTTTAAATCTGTATCATGGCTTCTTCTGGTTGTCGTTTTATTATTTAAATCAAACTGCTTTACAAAGAGAACCAGGATTGTTAACTTGGCTATCTTTTGACAAAATCTGTCACTACCTCTGTCTTTTATAGGGAGAACCTATGTTACCACCTTAATTAACTTTTGATTACATCTAACCAATTGACATGATCACCTAGCCACGAAACTTGAAACCTGCATACTGGCTTCTTCTGATTGTCTTTTTGTTTCTTGAATCAAACTGCTTTACAATGAGAACCAGAGTTATCAATTTGGCTACCTTTTGAAAAAATCTGTCTTTTATAGGGAAAACCAATATTACCAACTCAGTTAACTTTTGACTACATCTAACCGATTGGCATGATCGCCTAGCCACGAAATTTTAAACCTGCATCCTGGCTTCTTCTAGTTGTCTTTTTGTTATTTACACCAAACTGCTTTACAATGAGGACTAGTGTTGTCAACTTGGCTATCTTTCGATAAAATCTCTCCATTTGTCAATTTGTCACACTAGCCCTGTCTTTTATAAGGAGAACCAGTGTTAACAACTTGGTTAACTCTTGACTACATCTAACTGATTGACATGATGACCTAGCCACGAAATCTTAAACCTGCATTCTGTCTTCTCTTGGTTGTCTTTTTGTTATTTGAACCAGACTCCTTTACAGTGAGAACTAGTGTTGTCAACTTGGCTATCTTTCGACAAAATCTCTCCATTTGTCAATTTGTTACACTAGCTCTGTCTTTTATAAGGAGAACCAGTGTTACCAACTTGGTTAACTCTAGACTACATCTAACTGATTGACATGATCACCTGGCCACGAAATTTTAAACCTGCATCCTGGCTTCTTCTGTTATTTGACCCAAACTGCTTTACAATGAGAACCAGTATTGTCAACTTGGCTATCTTTCGACAAAATCTGTCAATTTGTCACACTACGTCTATCTTTTATAGGGAGATTTATAGGAAGAACCAGTGTTACCAAATTTTAAAACTGCATCCTGGCTTCTTCTGGTTGTCTTTTTGTTATTGAACCAAACTACTTTACAATGAGAACTAGTAACAGTTTCTGACTTGTTCGAAACCGTCAAAAGCATGCTTTCATCGAAGTTGTACACTTGATAATGCTCTTAAAATCGATTGTTACTTCACTGAGCAACTAATTTTGACGTTCCCAACTAATCAGAAACTGCTACTGGAACAAATCTACGATCATCCAGTAAAGACATTTTAAATCTGAATCCTGGCCTCTTTTTATTTTATTTTTTTCAATTTGTCACGAGTTCTTTGGTTTATATTTTAAAATCAAACTAATGTTATAATTTGTTCGAACACAAATTGTTATAGCTACTAAGGCTGCGTTGCAGAAAATATTTAAGTGGGGATTAAATTAAGTTAGATTGTGACACACAATATGCTGTACATCATAGTATACGTCACAGTCTAACTTAGGCTAACTAATCGACCCATTAAATTAGATTCCAGGAACCGGCCCTAAGTCTTCTGTAAATCCGCTTGGGTTAGGCTCACGACTTGATACAAATCGTTTTTCAAATATTTTTATCTTGGCAATTAAGGCCAAAGAAAGGAAAGTGTTACAGAACTTTTCTACCATCAATTGACTCCAGGGCTAAAGTCATCACCTAAAGTTTGTCGAATCGGAAATATATAGCGAATTAGTTCTTTTGCAATTTAGATCTAAAGATGCCACAACATTGATGAAATTGGGGAGAGAAACTATTGTCAATGAAAGCGATTATATTGTACAGATAGTGTTTAACTTCACTAGAAAAAAATTGCCCTTCTTTGTTAAAGGTCCCCCAAAAATAATTTCCATAAGTAATTTTAATATAAGGTCAAATTTTGGTCATTCAGTAGAAACACGTTCACGTATGTATGTAAATTTTGAAGCTCGGCGTTACGAAACCACAGCAGCAGCAACAGCAAAAAAAAACACCTTTCCACTTTACGCGAATGTAGGTCAAAAATAATCTGATGATCTGAATTCGTAGCTCCTCGCAGCCATATGTAATGTAATAACGTTCTTTTTTTCTTCTTCGAGACTTAAAATATTCACGACGGTACGGATGTTGCAAATAGCAAGCGCAATTGCGCAATGGCGCGTTGCGATACCCGTCGTAAATTTTCCGTTTCGCCCCGTCCACGTCCGTCAGTTTTGCGTTTGGGGATTTAACAGGCCGAAGAATGAAGTTGCGGAGGACAAAGAATAAAACGCAACGACGAAATTGCAAAAGGCCGCGCTGGAAACGTTCGCGAGCGCTGATACTTATTGCTTGACAATCGCAATAGATTCAAGTTCATTGCATATTCATGGACCTACACTCGTCTCACATGAGTCGTAATTAGAATTATTTGCACTTGGCTTATAAATTGATTATGTGTTCTAACATGCGTGCTAACGCAATCAACTTTCATTTGCCGTTTTTATTTCTTAATTGATAAAATCACTCGCTTTTATATTCTCGCACAATTTAATTTTGTTCACGACTACTCCAATAATCTGTCAATTGTTCGTGTGTTTTGGTTAAGGATAATGCTATGCATAGTTCACTACCAGCAGTAAATAATCATTATTCATGTTGTCATGCTAACGAGCATTGTTTATGGTATATAATGAAGATTTGTTTTGCCCATTCGCAAAAAATGTTTATAGTCCTATCACTTTTATTATTTAAATTGTAATTAAAAATTCTTAGTATTTGTAGTCGAGGACAAAGTATAGTATACGACTCGCTATAATGGCTATTATTACCTTGGATAATTGCAAAAATAATAAATGAACATCGTTTGTAATACCGCCATCAAGTATAGCTACAATTTTGATGGTTTCAAACTTGTCAGAAACTCCCTTTATACCCTCCGAAAGTGGGAACTAAACTTCAAAAAGCATTCTGTGCATTTTATTTGATTTTTGCCAATATTAAAAATAAATAAATAAATAACCAACGGTAAGTACATAAATACGTTCGTAACATGCGTGCAACAAATTTCATTTTCTGAATTTGCATGTTTACTCAGGTTTACTTTTTATTATAATTATTAATAGACGGCGGCCAACCAAAAAAAGAAAAAGAAAACCCGCAGCCAGTGATGTTTTATTGGCATGCATAATCTAGTCAAACATGTTCGCCTGCCTATCTATGTATGTATGTATGTGCGTTGTATGAACGTGCCAGGCAAAATCTTAAGTAATTTCTTATGGAGATTTGTTTTTCCTCTCGAGGTAATTAGTACCGAAGCAAATCCTTTTGGGTTATTTCATCCATTACAACCTACATTATTTATTCCGGATGCGCTTGCTGCTAATCCAAAATAAAAAATTGTTTACAAAAGTTAATTCTAATTAAAGTAATCCATTATTATTAAATACACCTTCAGAAAAAAAAATCACAAGAAACTCTTATTAAATTATATTTGCATGTTTCAGGAGGGCCCAAGTACAACACGATCGAGTTTGTCATGAAACTGAGTTAAAAAAAATATGTTGGCAGCACCGGCACCGCTTATTCTTTTCTGTCAAAGTTTGACGTTTATCGAATTAAGGTTAAGCATAAATTTGTAGATTTACATTATTTTAATTTTTTTAAGTAGAGGGCAAAGGTGTGCTGTGATAACGATCTGAATAATAAGATTAATAGTCTGCTGTGAAAGCAGATTGGATGTCATTGTTGCTTTTTATACAATATAAAAGAAAAAACATAACCTCAACTGTCAGACACCAAACGTCGACAAAGCAGAAAACGATAATCCATAATATGTGCTACCAACACATTTTTTTTAAGTCAACGTCAATGTATGATTTTTATTGTTCTCAAATAAAATATGTAATATTATGTAATGGAACTTATAGTTGTAATAAAACAAAAAGACAATAAAAATTAAAAATTAGACACCAAGGTTTAATAAAAAAAAAAAAAATTGGTGGTAGCTTCTAGTTAGAAAAGCAGAGCTTTTTTCCATTTATACTTAAACGTCTAAGTGAGTTTCGTTTTTTCTTTGGGGAGAAGGGGGGGCCTACGCGAATGTGGATTTCAAAAAATAAAAGAGTGTGGACAAGTTTAACATATTTTAGATAGATACCGGGCGTTCTGTCATTTCTTGCGTTAACGGAACTCGAATAATCCCCACAATTGGCAAATAAACGAGTTTGTAAGTCTCTGGGTCCGTGTGTGGGTATGTTCTCACATGCGCCCGACAGGCAACTGCTCGATTTTAATCGGTTTACCTGTTAATCTACGCCAATATGGGGTCAACAGCACCTCACGCGCTACATAAACAATTTTCTTACTTCGTGAGATTTCGTTTTATGCTTCGAGATTACGATTTTTCTAAATTATAACCTTATGCAACCTGAAATTTTCTCTCGCTAATCGTTACCGTTTATTATTATGTGTTTACCGATCGATTGATACCGATGCCTTGTATAAAGTCGAGGGCGGAAAATTAATTGTACGATGAACACGACAGAGATATCGCAGCGGCTCCACGGTGCTCCATACCCATAGCAATAAACGCAACACATTTACGGAAATAAGCTCCGTCACGTTTGCAGAATCGTGACGAATACGATCGAAAAGAAAAACATATTGTTACCACTTCAGCTTCCAATTAAATTAAAATATTCTACAATATTTCTTTCTATGCATCAATCACGTAAACTATTTGAATTTGGCGCGCATCGCTACCTTTAGGATCGGGTACGTTCGTCTAGTCTAGAACGATCTAACACGCCGACTAGAAAACACAGGAAATTTCTAGAATTGTTCCTTAAATTTCGCGTTTCATAATCGTCTCGTCTCGAACGATTTACTGCCAACTAAAAAGCTTCATATTACAATTTTTTTGTCAAGCGACAGTCTTTTGTATCAATGAAACTCTCAAATCCCCCCCCCCTCCGCGTATTGCTTTTTTATTTTTATTTCTTGCCCATTTCAACGATTTCAGTGGCAAAAAGTAAAAGCAAAAAAGGTTTCGTTTACTCTTTACTCTACTGGTCGTTGCGTTTATAATTCGAAAATCGCTCGTGTACCGTCGCTTCCTGTTTACCAGTCGATTATGACGCGAGAATTTTGAATTTTATTAATAAACGCGTAAACTATAAATTAATATTCATAACTGTTCGATAATAATGATTGTAATTTGCAAGTGATTCTGGAAAGAAAACAAAACGCATTTCCGGCCTCTTGACCGATTGTGGGTAAACTCCACCCGGATATGCGTTGCGTTTTCTTGCCGGATATTCGAAGTCGATGGGAATGAAGGCAATCGAAACACACAAGTATTTTCTTTTTCTTTTCGCACACAGATATTAAATTCGATTAAAAACACACAAAAAAAATACACGCATCGTTAGCCAAATATCTCACTATTTGCAGTGATCTTGGGCATCCTACCCTTGGGGTTGTCAGTATAGAGCACATTTATATACATATATTAGGTATGATCCACCCCTTTAAAGCCTTCTTTTTTTTATTTGTATTCGTACTTCTTCTCCTGTAGCTTTCCAAGGTTTTAGACGAATTCGCTAACTAGCATGTTCAGGAGGAAATGTCAACTCAAGATGAAATCACTTACAAAAGTGGAAGAGTAGTAATAACGCAATCCATGATTAAGGAGATGTTAGAGAGAATTCACGCGGGTTCTTCAAGAAGAAACCTAAGTATAAGAAAAGTATGCGAAGTTCTGTATTGGCTAGGAATGGAGTTGGACTGACTGTTTGCAAAATGGGAAAGTAAAAACAATTATAGAAATTTCAAAGCAGAATATCAGTCATACCACGCAATTAGTAATTTTCAAGTGATGAATTTCAATCAATTACAAAAGAAGTGTGAATTTAATCATAGAACTTCTTTACCCAAGGCAACGAAAAAGCAGAAGCAACAGTTAACATAGCGAAAAGATTAATTAAGAAAACGGAAAATAAAAAGGAAGACTAATGGAATTAAGAAATGTGGGCGAAGAACGAAAACACTTCTTTCATTGACAAAAAGCATTTAACTCCCAAGCTAAACTCAAATACAAAAGAACAACTCAAGGATCAAAAGGCAAAAGCAACACTATGATAAAGGCAGCAAAGAACTTTCTAAGCTGGAAGCAAAAGGTATAGTACGGCTGAAGAATAGGAAGTTGATACCAGCAGAAGTAAAATCATACCTTACGGAAATAGAAGGATCAACTTAAAGACGAAATAGAATAGAATTGAAAAAATCCACTGAAATGGAAGATGCGCAACGGCGAATTTCCAAAACAACCAACGAAGTAAAGGAAAAATCATTAGACCAAGAGCATAAAAGGATTGTGGTTCGCAGAGACAGAGAAAATAAAGTCATGAAATCAAGAAGACAAAAAGATAGTGACTCAAAGAGGAAAGGAAATTAGAAGGCCACATTTAAAGGTGTTTGTAGAAGGATTTTAGTGGAAAATCAAAAACAAACAAGGTGGGGGTGAAAATACTTCAGAAAATTCGAAAAGTACGTAAAAATAGGGGCAAGTTCAAAGAAAATTGGGAAGTATTGACTATGGTATGTGAATGCAACGGAAACGAGGACTGTCCACCCAAATCTTCATGCAAAAGAACTATCTAGTCAAGAGATCAAAGATGACTTGACACTAAATAATGTCCATGGAATCCGACAACGAATTTCTTGATGGATCATCCTTGCCCAAGCCGAAAGAATGGTTTCAGAAAAAGTTCACTGAACTGTTGGAGGAGGCCTCAGTGCTCAGTGGAGAAATATGTGTTTGTAGAAGAAGCTTAGTTTGTAAGAAATGTGGAAAATGGGTGGAAAATCAAGAACAAACAAGTTGGAGGGTTAAGATTCTTTAGAAGACTCGAGAAGTACGTAAAAATAGGGGCAAGTTCAAAGAAAGTTGGGAACTATTGACTATGGTATGTGAATGCAACGGAAACGAGGACTGTCCACCGAAATCTTCATTGCACAAGAACTATCTAGTCAAGAAATCAAAGATGACTTGACTCTAAATAATGTTGATGGAATCCCACAACGAATTTCTCGATGGGTCATCCTTACCCAAGTCAAAAGAATGGTTTCAGAAAAAGTTCACTGAACTGTTGGGAGGACCTCAGTGCTCATTGGAGAAATAAGTATTTGTAGAAGAAGTTTAGTGTCCAAGAAATGTGGAAAATGGGTGAAAAATCAAGAACAAACAAGTTGGAAAGTTAAGATTCTTTAGAAGACTTGAAAAGTACGTAAAAATAGGGGCAAGTTCAAAGAAAGTTGGGAAGTATTGACTATGGTAAGTGAATGCAACGGAAACGAGGACTGTCCACCCAAATCTTCATTGCACAGGAACTATCTATTCAAGAGATCAAAGATGACTTGACACTAAATAATGTCGATGGAATCCGGCAACGAATTTCTCGATGGATCATCCTTACCCAAGCCAAAAGAATGATTTCAGAAAAAGTTCACTGAACTGTTGGAAGAAACCTCAGTGCTCATTGGAGGAATATGTGTTAGTAGAAGAAGCATAGTTTGTAAGAAATATGGAAAATGGGTGGAAAATCAAGAACAAACAAGTTGGGGGTGAAGTTGCTTCAGGAAATTCGAAAAGTACGTAAAATAGGGACAAGTTTTTAAAGAAAGTTGGGAAGTATTGACTGTGATAAGTGAATGCAACGGAAACGAGGACTGTCCACCCAAATCTTCATTGCACTTCTTCTATTCAAGAGATCAAAGATGACTTGACACTAAATAATGTCCATGGAATCCGACAACGAATTTCTTGATGGATCATCCTTGCCCAAGCCAAAAGAATGGTTTCAGAAAAAGTTCACTGAACTGTTGGGAGAAACCTCAGTGCTCATTGGAGGAATATGTGTTTGTAGAAGAAGTTTGGTTTGTAAGAAATATGGAAAAAGGGTGGAAAATCAATAACAAATAAGTTGGAGGCTAAATATACTTCAGGAGATTCGAAAATTACATAAAATTAGGGGCAAGTTCAAAGAAAGTTGGGAAGCATTGACTATAGTAAGTGCAAGCAACGGAAGCGAGGACTGTCCACCCAAATCTTCATTGCACTTCTTCTTCTATTCAAGAGACCAAAGATGACTTGACACTAAATAATGTCGATGGAATCCGGCAACGAATTTCTGGATGGATCATCCTTACCCAAGCCAAAAGAATGATTTCAGAAAAAGTTCACTGAACTGTTGGGAGAAACATCAGTGCTCATTGGAGGAATATGTGTTAGTAGAAGAAGCATAGTTTGTAAGAAATATGGAAAATGGGTGGAAAATCAAGAACAAACAAGTTGGGGGTGAAAATGCTTCAGGAGATTCGAAAAGTACGTAAAATAGGGACAAGTTTTTAAAGAAAGTTGGGAAGTATTGACTGTGGTAAGTGAATGCAACGGAAACGAGGACTGTCCACCCAAATCTTCATTGCACTTCTTCTATTCAAGAGATCAAAGATGACTTGACACTAAATAATGTCCATGGAATCCGACAACGAATTTCTTGATGGATCATCCTTGCTCAAGCCAAAAGAATGGTTTCAGAAAAAGTTCACTGAACTGTTGGGAGAAACCTCAGTGCTCATTGGAGGAATATGTGTTTGTAGAAGAAGTTTGGTTTGTAAGAAATATGGAAAAAGGGTGGAAAATCAATAACAAATAAGTTGGAGGCTAAATATACTTCAGGAGATTCGAAAATTACATAAAATTAGGGGCAAGTTCAAAGACAGTTGGGAAGCATTGACTATAGTAAGTGCAAGCAACGGAAGTGAGGACTGTCCACCCAAATTTTCATTGCACTTCTTCTTCTATTCAAGAGATCAAAGATGACTTGACACTAAATAATGTCGATGGAATCCGACAACAAATTTCTCGATGGATCATCCTTACCCAAGCCACAAGAATAGTTTCAAGAAAAGTTAGAACTGTTGGGGGAGACCTCAGTGCTCATTGGAGAAATATGTGTTTGTAGAAGTTTGCAAGAAATGTGGAAAATGGGTGAAAAATCAAGAATAAACAAGTTGGGGGTGAAGATAGTTCAGGAGATTCCAAAAGTGCGTAAAAATAGAGGCAAGTTCAAAATAAGTTGGGAAGTATTGACTAGGGTAAGTGAATGCAACGGAAACAAGGACTGTCCACCAAAAACTTCTTTGCACAGGAACTATCTATTCAAGAGATCAAAGATTACTTGACACTAAATAATGTCGATGGAATCCGACAACGAATTTCTCGATGGATCATTTTTACCCAAGGCGAATGAATGGTTTCAAAAAAAGTTCACTGAATTGTTGGGGGAGACCTCGATGTTCAGTGGATGAACAAGGAGAGATTATGGGTCCTGTCCAAGGGCAAGAATTTTTGAAGACTCGTAACCACCGAGAAATTCTGCTTCTGTTGCACCCCCCGCCAAATCCTTTGAACTTACCACGGAACTTACATTGAAACGAAAAAAGTATTTTGGAAAAAGGACGGGAAATCATTCGTACTTAAATAAAGGAAGATGGGCTCAGAATTCCCATCGAAATTCAATTTATTTTGATTTTAATCTTCGTTAGTTTGCTTGTTATGTTAGGATCTTCTCTGGTTCGTCTTCAACTGGCCCATTAAAGCAAGACGCACAAGAAATTGTTAGCAAATGGATTTTCCTTCTTTTTTCCTTCCTCCAAACGAGTAAAATTTCGTCGTCGTGTTCTCGAATCATACCCATCAACATCTTGTACGTGCCATTACGAATCTCCAATAAAATTTAATGGCGTGGCGTTTGAGGGATCATCGTCAGGTTGAGCCGGCGATTTTTTTTTATTAATCCCCCATAAACAAACAACGCAAGTATCTCGTAACATTTCATAACATAATGAGAATACAGTAACTGGTATCGTCGGAGAGAGTCGTGCGGTGCGGAATTCGTGAGAGTGATAGCTGTCAGACTTTGCTTGCCGTCGGCCGGGTCGCGACCCTTAATATCGGCGAGCTGTGTGGCAATAGGCACGCGCTTTGCACAAACACAAACCGATGGGAACTGCTTTAATAAGAGAGGATTCAATTAATTATTACTTAAACCATTTATGATACCTTTAAATCAGGCTGGTGCACATTTCTAATCGTTAATGGTTAACCGCTGATTGCGGGCGCCCAAGGCATTTCTGCGATATCTTTATTGCATTCGTTATTCTCTATTTTGACGTCTATATTACTTATTTCCATATTATGACCGCTTCAATTCTAATGATTTAATGTAACATTAAGTGTGTACGTTTCGAAATCGACAAATCATTTCAAGCGCAATGATTTAATTAATTAATTTAAAACGTCATCTTCATCTTGCATATCGAAAGCAAATTCTAATTGGGGGTTTTCCCTAGCTATTTTTTTTTTTTTTGGAATTCCTTACAGTGTAAAGGCCTGAAAAATCAAGAGACTTCAAAGGCAATCAATTAATAAAAGGTGTCGATTCAGATTCATAGATTAAAAACAATTCTAATTGGGGGCGTTCCTTAGCCCTTGTAAGAGAAGCAGGGATGACAACAACAGTTTCACCCTCACCCATCATGATAACAAACTGATTCTTTTTCGTTTTTGCTAATCTTAATCTTAATATCTTAAAATAGAGTGGCGATTAAAAAAAAAATAATCGACGAAAATGGATAAGTCATTGCATATTTATGTTGCGCAGCTGTTGTGAGCGGCAAATCCTTATCCAGTTCAAAATTAGAATTTCCCAAAACAGTCTCGACCAGAAACCGTTCGGATTTTCTCAAGTCAAAGACTTGCGCGGCGTCGATCAATGAATAAGCACGAAACTTATGCAATTGGCTGTTAGGAATCGTCTCGGAATGGAACGGATTTATGTTTACGAAAATAGAAGCAAGCAGTTCCATTTTTGATAAAGTTGTACGTCTCCGGCGAACGCATACACGCCGAGGAAATTTCAAATCGAGTTCAAACCATAACTCGCGCGGCTCGGTATGGACAAGTTTGCATGTATTCATTCGTCGAGGCTCTTGAATATTTCATCACGTCCAATCAGTTGAAGCCGGGGCACTTTTCCGTTATGGTAGCTCGTACGATCCACTTTTAACCGATGAATTTACACACAATTAATACGAAAAAGCTGCTGCCTGCGTCTGAGATCAATTAAACGCCAATAAGAAGTCTGTCGCCATTTATAACTGACTTACTTGCATTCAAGATTTCTCGGGATGTAATTAGCTGTAACTTTTTGGTTCGCCCTCGTATTTTAAATATGAAATAAAGAATTTAAAAGACACAAACAGAACTTAATGTAAATTGAAACAAAAAAAAAATGTTGAGCATTTAAAATTACGTAATTACATGCAGCTGTGTCTCTGAGGTGAAATTAATTATTTCCCAATTTCTACGGATCCACCTGCTCCGAGAATTATAGTTGATTTTCATGCGAGAGCTCGGCCTCCCGTCGTGTTACATATGTTCGTATCTCTTTTGGCACCACTTTATAATTTTGGCACCCTCGTAGGCCGCGCTTGTCACGGTTGCCTGAAATTATGACATACCGCGAATTTATAAAATACGCGCGCACTCTCCCGGCATTCTTCTTTCACTGAGCGTCCTCGCAGGTCTATAAATCTGATTTAAAGAAATCAGTGAACTCTCTGCGTGCCGAATTCTCTGGAATAAGGCCCCGCAAGGGAAATATTTATCATCGAAATGTAGAGCCGAACACATAAAGGACGATGAGCGTTATTCAAAAGAAATCGGGTAAATTATATTACATAACACGCAGCAAAACAAATTTTCTAAAATAAAATGAACACACTGTATAATAGAACGACTATCTAAATAATTTTGACAGTTTTAACTATTCATGGCTTGCAAGGCAAGAAAACCAAAATATAAGCAGCGACTCTAGTTTGAATTTAAAATGTGAAGCTCTTGCAGACTAAGAAAATCGACTAATATACAGGGTGCTTCCTCTAAATAGCAATAGCTCTGTAATTATTTCTTACACGTAATTACCTCATATTTGGATTTATATTAAGGCGTTAGAAATAAGAAAGAATCGCAGACTTCAAGCATTTTTTTTCTTCTCAACTAAATATTTGAATATAGAAGTAAAATTCATGCAACCTGATAAACCTAGATTATAAAAAGCAGCGTTAATGTATAGGATGGGTCAAAAATACTTGACGATTATTCAAGCCAATCACTTGATGTTTAATCAAAGTCGGCTTCCTTTAAATTATGACAGGCTACTGAGTTTGTGGTTCAATTTTCTTTAGTGATAACCAAGGATCGGAATAACATATTTGGATGTCCGCACATTTACAGAACAAAACAAGACGAACAATTTATTAAAGTAAGTTTTTTCTGCGAGCACTATGATCGTGAATAATTTCAAACACATAGCTGGTTCCAATTTAGTATAGAATGATGAAAGAGTAACAAAGACAGAACTTTCAACTAGTATTGAAAGATAACCTAACCATCTGTCTTATTCTAATCACTGATTCAGAAGTTTTCTTGTCGAAATGGACCTACAGTATAACACAATTAATTGGAGCGACGACCTAAACAATTTTGATAATTTTAAGTCATTCGTGGCAAGCAAGAAATTAAAACATAATTATAATAAAACATTGACTCTGATTTTGATTTAAAATGTTGAGGCTGGCAGAGTAAGAAAATCGACTAATACACAGAGTGTTCCATTTAAATAGCAATTGCTCTGTAATCTATAACGCAAACAATTTACGTCATCTCGATTCTATATGATTTATAATAATCTGTTAATTTACTAAAATAATAGGAAACAAAAATAGAAAAAAAGAATACAAACTTCCTCATCGAATAAACACTTTAGTACAATAGCTCTATTTTGTTTCCAATCAAATAATTGAAGAGAAAATTTGATATACATGGCGAGTGAAAATTAATTGACGATTTTTAAAGCGCAATCGATTGATATTTAATAATAATAATAAGCAGACTTCCTTTAAATTATTTTAGCAATGACTAGAGATCGGAATAACATATTTTGACGTCAACACATCAGAGGCGCAAGCAATTCTTCTTTTCAAAATATCTAAAATAAATTTATTTATAAATATAAAATACAGTGCGATTCAGTAAACCTAAATTCACATGTCTTATCTTAAAATTCATTTAACAAATATCAAACTGACACGAGAAATTTTGGAAACTGGAAAATGATGAGTGGCAATATTTCTGTTGCCTACTATCAAGAATCTCAGGAACATTTCTTGTAACGAGAGTTCTAAGGAATTAAAAAACATGCGGCTCTTTGCTCCTGGCTAACTTTGGCTATTTTTTATTCGATCGCATTGTAACGTGCGTTCAAAAACTCCCGCGTTTACAGTTGGCGTTGGTTCGGTAAACGTATGTCGGTGCTCTGAACATAACCATAACCAGTTTTGAGGTTACAATTTTGTTGTGGAATTAATGCTCTCTTGCTTCTGTTTTATTAATTAGTTAAAGCAACGAATTAACGAGAAGTTCAAAGAAATACATAATATGCTCAGATTTTGGAAAACGCAATAAATGGAGTTGAATCCGGTGGCGGGTTCGTATGACACATGCAATTAATAAGTAAAGACATACTTTCAAGTCATGGCCAACTCCAAACGTGGGTGATTTTGAACAGACTTTATATTTATTTAGTATTTATTTGAAATTTTCTATCTGAAATAACTACATGTTTAAGTGTTCAGTTTTAACTATTTTTCATATTATTTTTAGATTTGTTTTGTTCTTAAATTTTAGACAAAATTATATTTGTTGAAGTAGTCATAATCCGCTTACTTTAGCCCTTCGTCCTGCGAATAGTACGAAGAAAATTGGTCCTAATTTAAATTTGTTTTAATTTTAATTACAGTTTATCCTTTTACAAAATTTGTAATTATTTTTGCTTTGTCTTTTATTTTCTTTATTCAATTAAACAGTCGATTATTATATTATTTTTTGTTTACTCTCTTTTTGTTATGAACTTTTGATGGACTTTTATTTTATTTGTTCCTTTTGTTCCCTTAATAATTCAAAGAAAATGTGTAAGAGAAATGATCGACTTTCGCTTGTTTTGCTTAAAAAAAAGAGAATACGAAAAAAATTATCTTAATATCGATTTAGTTTTATTACTTTTTTCCTTTCCCTTCTTTGGTGAATCGAATATTTTGCGGAATCGATTATCTTGTATCATTTTGTATCCTTTTGTCTTTGATAATGGAAAAAAGTGTAGGATATGATCGGCTTTCATTTGATTCTCTTTCACAAAATAAAACGAATAATATCAGTGCCCGTTAGCATTATTTTCTTTTTTTTTCTTTGATCGCCGAAAGAGTCGAGTTGTTTTAGTTTCGTTTTAACCGTTCTTCATATTTGTTTCACTTTTAAATTTTGCAAAACATATGTTCTTAAAGGTGGCCTTAAGCCGCCTCTTGCATTTTTCCCTCATAAGAACAGCTCCTAAGAATAATCCGAACAAAATGGTTGTTGGCAACCAATAAAAATTATAATTAATTAATAATAATGTAATAAAAATAAATGTTTTTATTTATAAGATTCGACAAATTTTATTTTAATAACAATTTGTAATGTGCGTCAACATACTTACTAAATGCATATTTTTGCATAGCCCTACATTTGTAATTTATTTTTAAATTAAATAAGTTTAAATATCCACGCGTTTTCACTTCACACATTCGACGTGTGGCAAAGTTCAATACACCGAGCTTTCGGTCAAGGGCAAAATAAAATCTAATCTGTTTACGGATTTATTATCCCCCTGCAGCTGTGTGCCATTCATAAATGCCCTTTAGATCGTCGGTTTTGTTTCACGATTACGCGCGCTACAGTATTTCAAAAAACATCGACACCAAATTGTGCAAATTTAAACTTGCTCCAATTAAAAATTTTTATTAAGATATTTTGTTTGAAATAATGTCCCTCAAGTTTGATGCATCTTCAATGAACCACGCTGTATATATA
Organism: Serrognathus titanus; assembly: GCA_039766575.1. NCBI lineage: Eukaryota > Metazoa > Arthropoda > Insecta > Coleoptera > Lucanidae > Serrognathus > Serrognathus titanus. The sequence goes on along the minus strand of CM077911.1, from coordinate 13,382,813 downwards.
ATAACACGAGCAAAATTTGTTTTAATATTGTTACGAATTAAACGAATTTAAACGTTTGAATTGAATTCTTTTAACAGTTAATTGATACGCTTGATTCTATTTATACGACAAATCATTCCTTCTAGAGCAGTGCGAAACAAGTAAAGAACTTTCCAATAGAGTCCTTTATGAAGAGAATAAAGACATGAGGCGATAGTTTATAAGATTAAAAGCGGAACAAACAGCTGGCCAATTAAGAGCGAATTGCTCTCATTATATTGGGATTTACTTTCTTTGATTGGCCAGCCATTTGTTCCACCATTAATCTTCCAATTTTTCACTTCATGTCTTTACGCTCTCTATAAAACAGAGTAAATTCTAGCACCACCTAGAACACCCCTGGATAGTCCTCTGAATCACTGGGTATCTCACAGAAGGGGCAACTCCAAGAAGAAATAGATTTTTTGGAATCGCGGATATAACAATGTCGACGATCTTTTGATTTTCTTTCTTTGATGAAGGAAGATACCAAATTTACATGTGAAATCGATCGTTGTTAATGAAGAAAGTTAACGGCCAATTACGAAGAAGGAAGAAAAAGAAACTAGAGGATAAGAGCAAGGACAGAAAAGAATCGACAATGTCTTATTGACATAAAACATATTGATTCACCCTCGTATAAGCATGCATGTAATATAAAATTTTTTTGTTTGTAACTTTGTGCCGTTAAATTTGAGCATTGAAATTATTTGTAGACAGTGCAGTTGATTAATCTTGTGTGGTGAAGCACATGTTGTACAGTATGAAAAATTGTTGTGTAACACAAACCCACTTTGGTGAAGATGCCGCGTCAAGAGTATCGTTTTCATTTGCAATTGTTGTGACACAAATTGCTCTTTTTGCTACTTCTCTACTTTATAACATAATTTACAATTATAAAAAAAAAATGAGCGGTAAATTTTTGTAAGGCATCAAAAAAAAACTACATCACAAACGAATATGAAGTAGTAAAGTGAAATACTAATTAATTCGACTTCAAAAATTAACATACTTCGCACTTAAAAAAAAAAACAATTCAAAATTGTCTGACATTTTCGGTGTGAAATATTTTGAGAATTCCTCTCATATTTGATGAATTGAAAATATCAGTAGCCGCGGCTTTATCTGAACATCTTCTTACGCAACATCTCGTAAAGGATTAATTATAAATAAAATAGATACCCGCTCATAATTTGTAGATTTAAATGCCTGAAATTTGAATAAACACTACTAATTAGTACATTAATTTGATCGGTTTAACCGTTAATTTTATTGTGAGACGTAATCTGCGTTTTCTATCTTCTCTATAAAATTACAGAGACTTGCCATGATTTCGTTGATTGTTTTAGGAGATATGCGCTGTAATGTAATTCACGAGCTTTTGTAAAGTTATTAAATTATTATCTGTTGCGTTTCTAATGACATTTAATTGCAGAGTTTGTAGCTTTTAATGCGCCGCGGAATTATTCTGTAAGTACAGTTGTTTTCGCGAACCCACGTAACTCGATCTATAATAAAAATGAAAAAATAAAATGAAGAACGAGGCCCCGACACGTAAAATATTCTATGGCCGAATTATGCAACGGATTACGTTAATTATACAACTACAATGCGATATTAAACTTCCTAAATTGTTTATTTATACCGCATCATTATCATATCATTTATAATAATACGTTACGATGTTTATTAGATTCTAAAAATGGAAATTTTTTATGTGCGTGGTTATTGCCCACGAAAATATTTTTAATCCTAATCGCCGTTCACTAAAGTTTCATAATGAGGCCCGGGCTATTTTTAACGAAATTGTTAAAAACGTCTCGGAAATATTAATTTTAACTCAAATTTTGCGACCACACAGACAGATTAGCGTTTCCTAACATAATTTTGAAGAGTTTCAACCATCGATAAGATACGATACGTCATACGATAATTTCAAATACCAAGGATCGCCCCCCGTATATACCGAATAATTCTTAATTATTATTGAGTATAGTTTGAATTTACTGCCACACAAAATTATTTCTTTGTTGGCAACACTTCTGTATTGATTTTTTTGATTGTCAAGTGACATTTCGTTTAGTTTAATTTTATAGAAACGCTAAAGTACAGATTAACACGAATTCTTTTTGATATAAAAACGAAGCAAATAGTGAAATTAAAAAAAATTAGAAAATACAAAACAATTATCCTTGTTATTGTTATTTCAGTCCGCCACGGTTCTTCACACCCAGTGTTACCAATTTAGTAATTTTGACACTAAATCTGGTGATTTTTTATTCAAATTTCAGACGACTACTGATTTTAGACATGTTGAAAATTTACTGAAAATTTATTTTAACTGAACCACCCAAAGCTCTTTCATTCCTTATAGAATCTGCAAGAAAAAATGGCATAAACAAAAGACGATTGGAGATGGTTGGAAAAAAAGGAAAAAAAAAGAAAGAAAGGAGAATTATGATTACCTTTTGAAGAAAATACATCAAGTATCTTAAAAAGAAATCAAAAAAAGTGTAACAGAAAGTGAAAGCAAAATATTTTCGAAGGAACGTTTATGACTAACATTTTTTTTTAACCGTGAAAAAGAAAGAAGAAAACAAAAGACGACTACTAGTCGAAAATACGTGTGTTGCTTTAGCTTTCTCCTCTTTGTGTATTAATTTCTAATTGATGAAAAAGCAACGATGAAAAACAAGAGGCCATCGTTTTTTTTTGTCTACGGAAGAAATTGGAAAAAAAAACAAATGACGGTTGTGAAGGTGGGTGGAAAAGTTAAAAGTAAAAGAAAAATTAGGAAGACGAAAATAAAAATTAAGAAACAAATGATAATTAATCGTGTTTCGAAGAAAACATGTAAAAAGAAACGAAGAAAATTGATGTCTTGCTAAACAACTTAGGAAAAATCGGAGGAAAAAGAAAAAGATTTTCGAAAGAGTGCAAATGAAAAGCAAAAGGCGACCGAGAAAAAGAAAGAAAACAAAAGATAACTATCAGTTGAAAATGCGTTCGTCTTTTGTTTTCCGTTACAGTTACTTTGAATTTATTTTGCCTTTTTTCTTCTTCTTTGTATTTACACTTCTAATTATCGAAAAAGTGTGGATGAAAAACAAAAGACGATCGGAGATGGAAGAGTGAAAAGAAGCAAATTTAGAAAAACGTAAAAGTTAAGAAAAACGAAAGAAAAATTATGGCCTTTTGAAGAAAATATGACAAAAACAAAGTGATTTCTTTTAAAAAGGAAAGAATTAGGAAAAATAGAAGAGAAAAAAGCAAAAGATTTTCGAAGCAGAGTTCTTGAAAAACAAAAAAGAAATTTGTTTTTACCGAAAAAAAAAAGAAAGAAAATAAAAGATGACTACCGGCATCGATAATATGTTCGTCTTTTGTTTTCCGTTACAGTTTCTTCGAATCTCTTTTGTTTTCCTCCTCTTCGGTGTTTATATTCTGTATTTACTTGTAATTGTCGAAAAAGCGACAATGAAAAACAAAAGACGATCAACTTCTTGGCTGTAGGAGAAAATGGAAAAAAAGACGACCAAAGATGGAAAAAAAGAAAAATCAGAAAAACGTAAAAATTAAAATAAAAAGAAATATTATCGCCTTAGAAGAGAAAAAGGCAAAACGACAGATTTCTTTTAACTGAAACAAGGAAAGAAAATAAAAGACAATTACCGGAGTCTTTTGTTTTTCATTATAGATTTTTCGAATCTCTTTTGTTTTTCTCCTCTTCGATGTTTATACCTATTTTGTATTTACTTCTAATTATCGAAAAAACGTCCATGAGAAACAAAAGACGATCAGTTTCTTGACTGCAGAAGAAAATGGAAAAACAAAAGACGACCGGAGAGGGAAGAACAAAAAAAAGAAAAATCAGAAAACGTAAAAATTAAAAAAAAGAAATATTATCGCCTTACAAGAGAAAAAGGCAAAACGACAGATTTCTTTTGACCGAAACAAAGAAAGAAAACAAAAGACGACCATCAGAGTCAAAAATATGGTTGTTTTCACCTTTTCTATAATTATTTAATTTTTTACTCTAAGACACTAGAATTAATTGATAGTCTAATGTTTTCGACGTTCACTTTTTTACGAAAAAAAAAGACACATCTACTTCTGTTAGGAGAAACAAAAGAAGAATCGATTACGTCACCAAACAATTGTTTATTAGGGCGCGAGCGGGGTTTGTTTTTCAATTATCATTTAATCTATTTTAACTGAATTCTTTGCGAAAGCAAAAAAAATCGATTGGATTGTGTGTGTGTGTGAAAATGTACACAACAGGAAATTTAAATTAAAAAAGTTGAAAAACAATTGAATATAAATCAAGAGTGACTGTGTATAATCGATAAAGAATCACCAAAGTGTCCTTGGGACACCCTGTACAATTAATTTGTCTGCAAATACGTAAATACTAATATTTCGCGCTCTTTTGTTTCAGACGCGCCAAATTCAAACCATCTTCAATCAGTAAAATGACTTCGAAGGAAGAAATTAATTACATCAAAAGCAGAACGTAACCCATTATCTCTAAAATATGTAAAACACACAATAAATATCGCACTCGGTGTGGTAATTTCTGCGCTCGTAAAAGGAAACAAAAATATAAATTACTTCAGAATCACATAGTACATTGCGATGCCCAGATTAAATCTACAATTGTTGTTGCCCTGAATTAAAGGCCATTCTCTCCTCTGAATAAAACGCCAGTTTCATTTGTGTTTCCTGTTGTCCGGAAGGAGTAATATTTCTTATTCTGTTTGTGTGCGCCCCATTAAATCTTGATAACACGATCGTGGACAAAGATAGATCACCTCGGCGTTCGCTAATTTGTTTTTTAATGAGGCCCCCGCGCTCGACTTGCAACAAACGAAAGATTTTCGCATTGAAACGAGAGAAAAAAATTGTGGGTTAAACTGTGTGAAGTGTTTACATACGGATGCCTGGCCTTTATCATTTTAACCGAAGTAGCTTCCTGAATGTGAGATAGTGAACCGCAAGTGGGTGTTCCTTTATGAAACAGTTTCGTGAGGATCATTAAAAAATCTAAAAAAAGAATGCGTGAGAAAGTGCGTTATCTTATCAATGTGCGGTGTTTTATTTAAAAAAAAAAAAAAGCAATTACCTACTACTTAAGTATACCTGACCTCATCGATATTATCGTTTGTACATAAGGAAATAAATTTCCAAAAATAATCATCAAATGCGATGGAATTTCCTGCAAGTGAAAGCGGAAGGAACATTTATAAAGGCCCAAACAATTTAATAACACTGAAGTACCAACATTTTAAGATGAAAACGACTGCGCACTAGATTCAAACGCCTTTCAATCATTTATGAACGTTCTGTATATGAAAAATGATTTCTATTTTAATAAATCTCAGCACAAACATCACGAGACTGCCGTTCTTAAAAAAATGTGCTCGGAGTGGTGCAGGTTTGTAAGAGTAAATGATGGTCTTGTCAAAAACTAGTCTAAGATGACCTGTATATGAGAAAATGTGACTGTCACGTAACTTCATAGCGATTTAAATATGCATAAAATGTGGTCTTCTGTAAACAAAATTGATTTGGCCCTGACCCTTAGCGATAAAAACTTGAAAACTTTATAAAACTGTAATCATTTGCATCACAGGATTAGGAAAATCGATTAAAACTCATTCTTTGACATTGCTTTGTGGAAAATTTCCGATTAAACTTAATTACGTATAAAATTAATAGAAAAAACAAAATGTTTGAAAACTTTCTTTTGTGAAAAATTTCCAATCAAACTTAATTACGAATAAAATTAAAAGAAAAAACAAAAAAGGCAAAGTATTTGCGTAAATAATAAATAATTAAATCCTTTAATGAATATTGAGAATTTTTTTTGTTGCCAGGAAGTTTGATTAAGTGAATAACAAACTTGCAACAAGAACACTACTAATACACTGAAATATTAACAGTACTCTGTATCGCCGATCAAAGTGTAAACAAAAAATATGATAATTACGCAGAATAGCTACTTATATGCTTTATTAATGTTGATGAAGTTATTCAGCACAAATTGGTTAAAATAAATTACTTGCAGCAATAAATTATGGAAACTATTAGACTAAAGAAAGTATCAACTATCAACACGTTAAAAACTCATCCATCGGATTTACAGTTAAGAATGAAATTGAGTTGGATTTTGCTAATAAAAACAATAAAACAGTGCGTGGGCATCATTTTAAAGTCAATTTTTCTTATTTGATATTATGGTTCATTAAAATCATCTAAAAAATAATATAATATAATTGAACTTTTATTAGAACATTTAATTAATCCAGCGGCGAAGACTTGACGACATTTCTTTGCCCTCCAACTTTTTTTTATTAAATATTAGAAAAGAAAACTATTGGATGCTACACTAAAAGTAAAAATAGCAAATTCTCAGGGATTATTAATTTTCTGTGAATTTTTAATGCCCTTTCAGTTTCTTTGGTTTTTCTCATTTAATATGAAAAAAAAAATTGTTCTTCTTGGAAACGTGTCAAATATATTTGTTTTCGCTTTGCACAAAAGACAGTTTTCGAAATATTTCTTTGATACCATCTTGGACAATTGACTTTTTGGTTAACTTTTACTTGCAGGTATTCTATGTCCGTAATTACAATTTTTATTTAATTAATTTTTGATTCAATTTCTCGCCTCTTAAAACAAGTCTTTTCCATCGTCTTTCTTTGCCTTCGTAATCTTCTTAAATCACATTTCTAATAGTTTTCAGTTCGAAATCGATCGTCAATTGTTTTATTTCTTGTTATTTTTATACGTTTTTTTTTTAATTTTTTTATTTATTTGTTTTTCGCAGATTCAATACCTCGCCTCTATTTCTATCGTCCTTCATTGCCTCTGCAATTTTCTTAATTCACATTTCTAGTGGTTTTTCATTCCGAAATCGATCGTCATTTGTTTTATTTCTTGTTATTTTCATTTGTTTTTTTAATTTTTTTTATTTATTTGTTTTAAGCAAATTCAATATCTCGCCTCTTAAAACAGATCTTTTTTTATGGTCTTTCATTGTCTCTGTAATTTTCTTAATTCACATTTCTAGTGATTTTCATTCCGAAATCGATCGTCATTTGTTTTATTTCTTGTTATTTTTATTGGTTTCTTTTTAATTTTTTTGTTTGTTTTAAGCAGATTCAATATCTCGCCTTTTAAAACATATCTATTTCTATCGTCCTTCGTTGCCTCTGTAAATCTTCTTAATTCACATTTCTAGTGATTTTCATTCCGAAATCGATCGTCATTTGTTTTATTTCTTATTACTTTTATTTGTTTTTTTAATTTTTTTTTATTTACTTATTTTAAGTAGATTCAATATTAAAACAGATCTTTTTTTTATCGTCTTTCATTGCCTCTATAAACTTCTTAATTCATATTTCTTGTGGTTTTCATTCCGATCATCGATCGTCATTTGTTTTAGTTCTTGTTATTTTTATTTGTTTTTTTTTTTATTTGTTTTAAGCAGATTCAATATCTCGTCTCTTAAAACAGGTCTTTTCTATCGTCTTTCATTGCCTCTGTAATTTTCTTAATTCACATTTCTAGCGGTTTTCATTCCGAAATCGATCTTCATTTGTTGTATTTCTTGTTATTTTTATTCATTTATTTTTTATTTTTTAATTTATTTGTTTCTGGACTTTCAAAATTCGTCGGTTTAATTTAACTGTCTCAAATCAAATCATTTATTCGAGAGTCTCTTTAGTTTTCTAATTTCTTTTTGTTTCATCGAACATAAGTCGTTTCATAAGTCGTTTCGTCGAACATAAGTGTGAAAACTAGATATTCCAGAAATTTCTCACTGACGACCTCAAGAACCTCAATTCCTCAAGGCAACTTTAACTAACAAGACGATAACACAATGAACGTAAAATGTGCTCGGACTCTGAGCCAAGATGGACGACAAGTGTTGCAAATTATGAAAAAGGACTGAACTCCACCTCTCTTGTAACAAAGAGCAGTGTTATCAACTATCATAATAAGTTACCAACGACAAATTAACAAAACAAACGGAGAGATCATAGAATCGAGAAGCAAGAGCGATCAACCGTAACCATAGTCAAACAAAATGGTTGAAAATCTGCAGATTAAAACTGACTTCACCACCTACTTTAGAGCACTTTCTGGACTATGCCACGCCATTTTTTCCGTTAGCTGTTATGTCTTTCCATTTCTTTTCATTCATAGTTCTCAAACCTTCCTGGACTTCGCTAATCTATCTTCTCATTTGCCTGCCCCTTCATTCCATATCTCCCACGCCCTAGTCATCTTCTTTGCACTTTCACAAATGCTATTATATTTATAATTGGTTTATTCTTCTCTTCCATCCTTCTTCTTCCATCCTTCTTCCGTTCTCTTTCCTCCATGTATGTATAGTTGACGGCATTTTTCTACATTTTATTTAATATCATCAACACTCTGGCATAAGATGCTGTAGGTCTTATAGGTCTTATCATAGCGTTTTTTTGGACATATTTCGACTTAATCATTGATTTTTCCTCAAGTAGACAAATTTCTTAATTTTCTCGCTGTTAGCTACCAAATCCGACAACCACATCCTCTTCTTGTTCTTCTTTGCGTTTGGCCCATCGCCGTGTATTTTGATTTGCTTTGCTTAGTCTCCATTCAACATTTCTTTGCATTTTGCTTTATTGTTTTTATGATTTTCTTTAGCTGTTTTCTGTTTCTGGCTAACACGGTCCGGTTATTTAAAATCTCTTTCTTTAACTCGAAGTAATTTTCCGGTCCCTTGAGATTCCAGTTGTGGAGGTTCGACTGTATTAAAGTTGGAGTCCGAATCTGCCAAACGATTTTAGTTACTGGTCATCGAAACCACTCCAGAAGTGCAGAAATTAAGGATTCATCACTATTTTAGTGATGGCCTTGACTTTGAAGCTCAGACCAAGCTCACCAAAGCCCCGTCGCTCAATGAAATCTTTAACTCCTTATTTTTTTTTTAGTCTGGAGAGTTTCGGCTGGATTCCTGGATTTTGGATACCTTGAAAATTGAACTACACCCCTGAAGGTTCTTTGATCCAATGAGGATCTTTATGATTGTCCTTTTAAAAGGAACCAAACTTCAAAGATTGAACTTTGTGATGAATATAAAATTCTTTTCACTTTTAGAGAGTTTTGGATCTAATTTGGATTGGATTCTTGGAGAATTATGGAGAAAACAAGCTTTGAAGATCGAACTACATTCCTCAAATTTCTTTGATCCAATGAGGACCTTTATGCTTGGAGCTATCGGCAACTAGTAAATAGATCATATTTTAAAAAGAAGCAAATTTTGGAAATCAGGTTTTACGATAGAATATAAAATTATTTTCACGTTCAGAATTTAGATTAGATTTGTGGATTTTTGAAAGCTATCCAAACGCTTCCATTGAACAGGTAAATAAGCTTTGAAGACCAAACTACACTCCTCAAGGTTATTTAATCCATCTTTATGTTTGGATTTATGAACAACTTTTAAATAGGCAGTATTTTAAAAACTTAGAAATAAATCAAATATTCTTCACGTTAAGAGAGATTTTGTTTTGGATTCCTGGATTTTGCAGAGCTTACAAATGACCTCCAATAAAGGAATAAGCACATTCTGAAGATAAAACTACACAAGCTTGGATTTTTTAAAGACCTTTTAAAAAGAAGCAAACTTAATATACGTATAAGATAATTCAGATAAATTCTTTTCACGTTTGGAGCTTCGGATTTTTAAGTAATTCAATTCAAAGTAAGTCGCAAAGAACTTCTAAAGGTGTGACTATTCACATTTAGGTTTTTATAAACAAATTAATGGAAGATTTAAACAAAAATGAGATGATTGACTTCTTCACTTAATAGCTGAAATAACGAGGCACTGAAAATGATGATTCAATAAGAAATTATACAGGCGACCTGTAAGATTCAACGACATGAGTTACGCTCATCTGTAATGCAGCAAGGCAACGACTTGCGCTGGTTAAAACAGCGGCCGCAAAAACTAGACGTTTCAAACGACGACCGATTCATATGAATTATGAATCGTTGGAAAAGCTAATTATTAATCGGCTTATTTGGCGTTTCTTTCCGCCAATCAGCGTGCTCCGAAGGACTCGGTATCGCGCACGTCAATCTGGAATTCGCATAAATATCGGCCTTAGAGTCGATATGGAATTTTTATTTTATTAAAGTTCACGTGGAATAATGGAGAAAATTCCCGGTAACAATAACAATTAATACGTGGGAAAGCATATTTTTCTTGAGAACTTGGAATTCTACGCGCTGCCTCGATGAATGGTTGCAAGTTTTTGCGCCACGCACCGACGTTTATAGCAAAATGAAGAAGGACAAGAAGAAGAAGCACAATTTGCCATTTTGATTTCACTAGTTTTCTTTTTGCAAGAAGAACGAATCTGTTAGATGGCGAAACATGCAGCCGTTTGTTTGATAAGTCCAAATGAAGGCTGTTTACTAAGTTATGTTTACCGTCGCGTTATCTGGCCGGTCAATCCTTATTTATTCCATTCGCGTCCGATCTTCATTAGAATATTAATTTATTCCGATTACTTACTACACAAATCCGGGCAAGTATGTGGATACGGTAAAAAATAAATTAAAAGAATATTAAAATTTATTCAGATGAACGTTGTTGCTCAAACACACAGATGGTAGTCGAGAAATTTGCACAAAACAGAAAATAAAACCTAAAAGTAAGAAGTATTAAATACAGTACGTGTCAAATATACTCGAACACTTATTTATATCGTAATAATCTTTATTTTAACTTAAGTGTAACATATTTTAATGAATTCGCTTCGTTTGTTTCAACTTTTCCAGAATGGATTAAGGGCCAGCATACGCTCTTCTGTATCTAACTTTAGTTATAACTATAGTTATACCAAGAATCAATAGTTATATCAAAAACAGAGTTATACTTAGTGCATCAAACCACTCCAAATGTTTCATTGCAAGAGGAGCTTAGTGTACATCATATTAAATCGTAGTGTATCAGTGTAAATAATTTTAAAAAAATTATTAGAATTTCAGTTAATTTTATTTACTGATAGATCGAGAAAGCAGGTTGTAAACATGTGAATTGATTACAGAAATTAATACCTAACGGTAAATAATGCTTTTTTTTAAATAGAACTTCCTGTAAATAACTTCTTTCTGGACGTGAAGAAATAATTTATGACATTGCATTCTAAAAAAAATTATTTAGTTTTTTGACTAATTAATTTAATTTGACGAGAAAGCTTAACGAAATAAGAATACTGAGCTAGTCACAGGCGAGAGGCAATTATAATTTGCAACATTTTTTGAAAACATTTTCTAACTCACAGAATGACTTTCTTAAATTGGAATTTTGAAAAACGTTGTCAAAGTTTGCGCATAGACCTGGGAAAAACACTTCGGGTGAAAAGTTTCAAATTTTCGTCTGCATTTCTAGAGTACACCCCGATTAAGATACGACATACCAACAAAAACTTACTTTTTATACCACCAGATGCGTTTTAAAAATAAATCTAATTTTAAATATATTGGCAGTAAGTGACCAAAAGAAGTGGACGTTGAAGTTAAACTTTATCCAAGAAGAATAAACATTAATTTGTAACGTCCAAGGAGATTGCTAGAGAATTTCGTGTTTTGGAGCTTGAAAGGAGCGACACTCAAATTTGTTATTTCATTTTGAATTTGCCATGGGAGCAACATCGAAACCGACGAGGAATTGTTAAATCAAATCCTGATTTACTTTATACTTGATAATAGGTCCAAACATGAGAATTTGGCTATGATATGGAAACAAAGTCCAATCACCTCAGTAGAAACTTCCTGAGTAGCTTTCATTTTGCAGTTGATTGTAGATCAGTTTAAATCAGAGACTCTCTAAACTACTTACAAATTATTCAGAGACTCTCTAAACTACTTACAAATTATTTGTGGCCGAAGATGATTATTATAATAATAACTAGTATAACAAATATAACCAAAAAAAATGATAGTTGTCATGTTGGTAAAAAATAAGAGCCAGGAGCGAAAAATAAGGTCATATCAAAATTCTGCTTTTGTCTGAAACAACATTGCAGTGATGAACAGGTGCCTGTGTTCGTCAGGATTGGCCCTATGCGATTTTTTCTTTGATCCCAGAAATAGATAAAGAGAATCATAAGAGATAAACAAAATTTTGTAGCTATACAGGATACAGCTGATAAGCTGAAACTTGTGCCAGAAAGTGCGTTTCAAAAATGTTCTTGAAGATTGGGAAACTGTTGGCAGAAGTGTTTGGTTATTAGTCTTATTTTGAAATAAATAAATTTAAAAAAATTGAGCACACTTCGTACGAAAGGAAATTGCAAAAATCATAACTGTAAAAACAGAATTTAATTACATGCAAATTTTTATTACTAAATCAAGTTCTGTCAAACTATCACCGAAGATAACAAATGTGGAACTGTTATTTATGAATTGGAGATGTTATATTTCTATGATGTCATACTCTGTCAAATTTGTCGGAAAGAATTTTGCAACATGTCGTATACAGGGTCTCACTGAATTACTTGACCAAACTCTAGCGTCATATTCCACTCTTCAAATTAATGATAAATAGTTATAAACATTGTCCAAAAATGAAGTATGCCTTGAATATTTGATACAATAAAAAGTGACATTGCCTTCAGAACGTTTGTAATTATTTTTCAAATTTTTGGATTATGCTAGAAATTCATCTCATTTATGGATGAGCGAACGAAAATCCGAATGAAGTTAATTTCATTACTTTATAAAATAATCCCCATCTACGGGTGTTGTCTTCAACTAGAATTTAACATCGTCCTTTTCGATAACGTCTCCAGGACGCCGCAGAAAATTGCAAAAATTGGGGACAAGCACATGAATAAATTTTCGACCATAGTCAATTATAATCTATGGAATTCCGGGGACTGTTGAGGGGGGCAGCAAGTGCCCGCTTTGCTGCCCTCTGCGGACGTCCACGTTGCTCTTTACATGTTAGGGGTGTCCGCAGAGAAACAAAAAAATGGAGACAAGCAAAACAAAAAAATTTTGAATCACATTCAATTATAATTTAGGAATTTTTTTAGTCGATTTCAGGGAGGAGGTGAGTTCTCGTTTTGCTCCCCTCTGCGAACGCCCATGATGTCCTCTACATGAGAAAGAAAGCTCAGCGGAAACTTACTGGAAAGAAGAAGTGGCGTTTTATGAAATCAAACCTTCTTCATTTGTTTTACTTCAAACTTAGTGGTGCCATCTACACCTGCTGTCTTCAACCGCAATTTTTCCGCGCCAGTTTTCAAATACGGACCAATTTATATTAATCAATATTAATAAATAATTAATGAGTTAAATTTTTGTGATCGTTATTACTATTATTTTTTGCCAGTTACACAATTTTAATTAATTTTCATTATTTTTTTCATCTAATTTCCCCAAGTTCGAAGAAGCCGGTATGAATTAGAAATAAAATCCAACACGTAAATATTCAAGTATGCAAGATGTCATACCATGATAAATTTCTTTTGTAAGATGTAATATTATGCAAAATTAGACACAAAAAGTCAGGGAAAGTTTTGCAATATGTGATACCATGTCAAATTTATTAGAAAAGTTTAGCTAGAGATTATACAGGGAGATCAGAATTGATTGTCCTGATCCTACACTGCTTTCCACGAGCTTGATATCGATATTTACATCCAATTATTAAAATGAAGTTAGCAACATAAAGAGATCTAGGGAAGATTTTGTTGACAGTTCAGCTTAGGTTTGGATGTAACTTTCGTGAATGTTCTATGCACGCCACTGCTTTTCGTTTTAACCTTCATGTGATAGATATAATTATTGACATCAAGCTCACGGAAAGTAGTGTAGGGTCAGAACAATCAATTTCGATCTCCACGTACTACATATAACACGTGTACAAAAAAATTTCCTATCCAATGTGTTGCTCTCATTTTTTCGCACGTTTACGTTATGTTCCTTACTTTATCACCAGTAAACTCCAAATTGACATTTAACCTTGTCCTACGTCAACAGAAAATCATAACCAATAATTACGATTTATTACATATTTGAAACCAAACAAAATAAAACATTGAAAATAACGTTGAACGTGAATTCACAACAGAAGTTTGAAAATGGCCTCCGTCTTCTTCGAGGCATTTTCTGTGACGTCCATTAATAACATTTTGCAAAATGTGGAGAGAATTGTTTATTTCAACGCACTTTTCGATGGTTCTTTGGGTATGTCGCGGAGGTCATATATTTCTGCTGACTATCCGATCTCCAAAAAACTCTTGAAGAAAATTTAAAGTATCTCCAGCAGCATGGGCCGTTACACCATCCTGCTGGAAATATCCAAATCGCAACTCGTCATCGTTCAGTTGATTAATAAATGGATGCAAAATCTCTTCCCGATATCTAAATGCTATTAGTGTGCCATTAAAAAAATTTTGGACCTATCAATCTTCTTCGACTTAAACCAATCCAAACAACAACTTTTTGTGGATGGAGTGGGGCTTCAATGAAAATATGGTTTTCTGTACTCCAGATCCTCATATTTTGGGAATTAATGCATCCTGTTAAATGGAACCAAGCCTCATCGGAAAAGAAAGTTTTGTCCAACAAATCGTCATTGTCTATATTGTTTAGAAACCAATGACAGTATCTTCGCCTTAGTTCAAAATCTACTGGAAGTAATTCATGCACGGCAGTCAAACGATAAGGGAACATTTGCAAGTCCTTTCTTAGAATAGTTCTGCAGGTCCCGACAGAAGGATCAACTTGTTGTGACAGGTGACGGATGGAAGTGCGAGGAGCATCAGTCATAATTTGTCTTACATTTTCAACTACCTCATCGGTTCTTACTTTAGGCCTACCTGATACCTGTTTTCTAGCCACACTGCCAGTTTCTCTGAATAGTCCTACAGAGTACTGACGTTGATTAACAAATTTGTGGTTCAGAAAAAGGGTTTCTGGAATTTTTTCCTGAAATTCTGCAATACAATCAAGAATAGAATGGGTCCATTCGTCATTGATTTTTTGGGCGTTTCGAGAGTAGGATTTAACCATAGAAGATTTTTCTTCCAAAGTGAAAACCAAATCAATAAAACAATTTTTTTAAGTTAAATTTGTTTACTTGTCTATTTAAGGTATGGATCAAGTAAGGAACATACGTGAACCTGCGAAAAAACGAGAGCAACACACTAGATGGGAAAGCTTTTTGTACACGTTATTAGAGAGTAGATGCAAGTTGTGCAAGAATGTTATACCTTGTCAGATTTGCCAGAAACATTTTGCAAGCTGTCATACCACATCACATTTCTCAGAAAAGCGCACGAGGAGGGGTAAATGATCATCAGAAAAGGTAAGAGTATTGGAATATTGGAGACAGTTTTATAAAATTAATTTCTTATTGCTTTAGGTTGTGGGATCAACTCCTTGCGTTTATTTGTTAACAAAAATGTTGCTACTGTTTTGTTACTACCAAACTAAATCTCATCAGTATAGATTGCACCTCCACATTCCTAAACGAATGAAAAATGTCGTGATACCCAAAAGGGGGCACAAGTGATTTTATTCTACGTTATTTTTGATAAATTAATTCTGTTTTTTTTGCGATAAGCAAAATTCAAATTCAATTTTTTTAACATATATTGTTTTTATACGTCGTGAAATTTTCGTGGGATTATCAATTATAATCTTTATTGTTTGGTGCTAGAAATCTGTACGCACAGTAAAATCGTAGCGTTTTATTACGTTTATGCAGGAACTCTTAAATTTATATTATGTATAATAAAAACAAATGGTAGTTTAAGTTAATATATGTAGTTTTATGAGCGAGCTGACGAAGGAAAACGCTTTTTATTCGAACGAAAACATTAAAAAGACCAATAAATCGTCCGCCTGGTAACAACAAACTAGATAGCCTAATAAATATGAGACCGTCAGTCTGTTGAGATCCAGTAAAAACCATAAATGCTTGACCCCGGAGAGAAATATCTCAAGCAGACAGATCATAGTGACCCATGAATGTATAAAACAAACAACGGGGCGATATCGCTCGTGTTTATAATAATATTTTCTATTTATAGATAATTTTTACATAATATCGGAGTTTATTCAAAGTTGTAATTCTCGTATCGCGTTCTCAGTAACCAGAAAATTGTAATTCACCATAATTCGATAATTTAGTTAATTTTTATTGGCGATAGCGTAATCTTTTTAATTATGTACGAACGTATGTGTACACACAATTATTTCGATGATAAGCCATTGTTCAATTTCATCGTCTATTCGGTTATGTTTGTTATGTCATGTTATTTATTTGTAAACAGAGGCGTTAGTGTGTTGCTTAACTATGTTTGTATTAAACGAACAAGCATCATTACACACGAGTCGATTTTAATAATTAATAATCAACGTAAAATTATATTCGTTTTTCAATTTTTTCAAAGATTTAGTTTTTGTCATAAAAATACCTTGAATGAAACTAGTAAAATATAATGTAAGTCATCATCATTATAACACCTTAAAAAACTTTTTCTGGCAAATCTGACCTACTGTGATATCTTGCAAAAGTTTTATCATCTTATACAACCTTTTTTGGCAAGTTTTATGACACATTGCAGACCTATTTCTAATAAATTTGACACTGTATGACATTCTGCAAACTTTTCCTGATAAATTTGATACAGCGTGGCACATTGCACAATTTTTTCTTTTAACGGACACTTAAAAACTCGCACAATTACTCAACGATAACTGACGAAGCTATCAACCGATAGTGAAACGTTGAGCGATTAAAAAGAATTTGAGATAAAAAGTAAGATTTAATTTTTTTAAACCAGTCGCTTCTCCTATATCCTTATTTTTATTTTTGTCTGCATTTGTAGTACATAAAAAATTATCATTCACGTGTTCATATTTTAATAACGTTGGACCAAAGGACCAGGAGAATTTCGTCGTTGTGGCCAGCTTCTTTAACAACCATTGTTGGACGTGACTTACACAAAAATATTCGTGGTGTTAAAATTAAAAAAAATCTACAATAAGCACATACTTTGTTAAAAAACAGAAAATTACATTTTCGAGTAAAGTACGTTCTTGCAGTAGATATTAAACTTTATTAAATAAATAAGTAAATAATATTATTAGATGTCATTTATATAATACCTTTATTGAACTAAAGCAAATTTAAATAAAATTTATTAAAAAAAAAAAACAAAAGAAAATTGTGATAAATTAACTTTACAAGAGTTTCATCAAAAGTGATGTTTTTACTCAGTTGTCCGTTTTTCAGTTAAAAGTTTCGTTAGCATAAGTTTCTTTGAAATGACAAGTCATTGCGAACACTCTACATATTTAATCGGCTGTTTTCTTGTTCATTTATTTCACTATAAATATTTTAATTTATTTTTCTAAAATAAAAAAGAAAGAAAAAATAATAGAAAAGGCAATCGAGGGTTACGACATGTTTCGGTCGCATTCATTTTTTCGCTTTAAAACAAAAAAACTAAAACATTTGTTTTTCATCATCGAAAGAAACAAAAGCCGATCGATTGTGTAATTTTGCAATTTCTATCTTCATAAGAAAATCAAGGTTTTATTCACTTTAATAAAAAAATGAACGCCAAGGCTTTGCGTTTTCTTTTATTAAAAATAAAAAATACACGAATCGATTTTATTGAAATTACGATTTTTTTGCATAGAAAAAAGACCATCGAGGCTACATTTTCCTGTTGAGATTGTCTTTCGTAGAATATCTTTCTTGATGTCGATCTATTTTGTTTCCTTCCCCGAGAGCAAAAAAAAAAAATTAACCAGAACCGTTTATCCTCTCATCGTTTCATCAAAAGCAGAAATGAATAAAGTTAACTGATAACAAATGATGCAAAAAGTCGAATTCGTTCGATCGTCTTTTGTTTTTCTTTTAATTTTTATTTTGAAGCAAGTAATGTATTTTGTTTCCTTCCTCGAAGACAAAAAAAAAAATAAACGAGAACCGCTTCATCAAAAGCAAAAAGAAGAAGGTTGATTGATAACAAACGATGAGAAAAGTAGAATTCGTTTGATCTTTTGTTTTTTTTTTTGAAATTTTTATTCTGGAGCAAGTAATCTATTTTGTTTCTTTCCTCGAAAACAAAAAAAAAACAATTAAACGAAAACCGTTTATCCTCTCATCGATTCATCAAAGCAAAAAAAGAAGAAGGTTGGATTGATAACAAGTGATGAGAAAGGTCGAATTTGTTCGATCGTCTTTTGTTTTGTTTTTAAATTTTAATTTTGAAACAAGTAATCTATCTTCCTCGAAAAAAAATTAAACGAGGACTGTTCATCCTCTCATCGTTTCATCAAAAGCAAAAAAGAAGAAGGCTTATTGATATCGAATGATGAGAAAAGTCGAATTCGTTCGATCGTCTTTTGTTTTTTTTTAATTTTTATTTTGAAGCAAGTAATAAAAAGAACTTTTTTATTTTTCCAAACGCGTCACTTTTGGATTTTTTCGAGCACCATCGAAAGATGGCGCTTAATTTTTTTCGCATCATTTTTCAACCATCCTTTCGTTCTCTTATTATCCGAATTGTTCTTTAGGAAAAGAGAAGCCTTGAAATTAACTGATACCATCAAACTTCAAAATCTAAAATGTCAATCGCCATTTATAGTTTCCAAAAAGGAATGTAATTTCCTAAAATAAATAAATTGATAATAAATCATAAGTCATAATTTCAGCTGCTCTTTTTTTTTGGCAATGAAAATAATTGAAAGTCGTCGTGAAATTGATCGCCTATTGTTTTCTTTTTGTTTTTCGTGTGAGTAACTAATCAATACAATTATTTTATATTTTAAGCAAACATCATATTTGATGTTTTTGAGACAAAGTAAAAAAGTTTTATTAGTATAATGTCGTTCGGTTTTTTTTGCTTCGTTTTCTAACCATACAAAGATAACTAAAATTCTCTTGCATATACTGTCGATTGTCTTTTGTTTTCTTGCGTTTCTTTTTTGATAGTTAACGTGTATTTTGTATACCGTCGATCGTCTTCGGTTTTTTGTGTGTTCAGCTTTTATATTTTTTTAAAAAACGGTATTTTTCGAAGTAATGAAAATTCTTTTATGTTCAGCGAGTCCGCAAAAATTAGTCGACTTTTAACTTTATTTTTTCAAATGAAATTCATTTTAATAATATTTAATTGCTTAGGGTCGGTACTTTAGTCACTGATTAACTTTAATCTTTGCCTGGAATTGTCGAAAAGACTTCGGTTTCTTTGAAATAAACCGAAAATTAAAGAAAACGACCCTTAGGCGCGATATTATGAAGGCAAGTTAGCTTTAACTATCGGTTTACTTCCATGGTAACAATTGTAAACATAATTGTTGCTACAGCAATAAACTGGGGGTTAAAGTTAACTTGCATTTATAATGCCGGGCTTCAGTCGTTAAACCTAAAGACGTACATTTATTCATAATTTTTAAAATGTACTTCTTAAAATAGCAATGCACTTTCAGGAATTAATATTGTTTAAAATAGATCTTGATCCTAAGCATTTCATTTATTAATAAAAATATTATAAGCTTCTGATAGTATGCTTGCCATTTTAATTTTAATTTAATCAATATATAACAATAAATTAAGTTTGTGTTATATGAAAAATAAATTCTTCAGTGTTTAAAGTAAATTTATTTTTCTGAAACGGCTATTTTCCAAAAATAGCCGTAATTCTTGCAACATGAAAAAATGAGGACTTTAATCTTAAAAGAAAAAATGTCGGACCTAAATGAGATCCTTGAGGAATACTAGGCAAGGGTTATAAATTAGATTGACTTTGTCGAATGCGTTTGTTTTATTTACATCTAGGGGTTCATGTGTGAAGTTTTTTGTTTTAATAAGGCGAAACGGATTTTGTACGTTACTTAGGACTTAGAAAAAAATTATAGGAAAAAAAATTACACAGTTGCAACAGAATGCAAGCAACAAAATTCAAACAATCTGAATCGAGAAAAATAGTTAAACAAGGGCCGTTTTAGACTAACCTATTTCTCGTTCAAGACTTAGTTCAATTTCTACAATAAAAATTCAGAACCAGATTTTTTTAGCCACAGACAGAACATGTTCTATTTTCTTATTTTTTAGATAGTATTTAATTCAATTAGAATTTTGATACAATTTACGGTGCATTTTTGACAGAAGTCAAACAAATACCCATCTGAGTGTGGATTTAATTAAACATGACCATCTGGCCCTCATTTAGACTATGCACTTAAGAAATGTTTGCAACTTAAAAAGGAACGGTTGCAAGTACTTTTTCACAAATTTTTCATAGCGCATCAGAAATGTCACTTTTGTTGGATTCATCATCCTTTAACACATAATTTCTATTGGGCAAGCACTAATAAAACTAGTGCCAACAAGTTTCATTATTTTTGGAACACTGCTTATAAAACATTTTGTTTTAGATTCCGCTTTTTAATTCAACACACCATTTTGGGCCAAATTGAGGATAATGAAATTGTGTGAATAAAATTAAGTCCTTTTGCTCTTTAACATAAAAATTAAATTGCCAAGTTTTCACGATTGATTATACAGGTTGTCGCATTGATTAAATATCTTTAATAAATAATGTTGTGGTCTGTGGGTAACATTATTAAATTGTCACCTTCGTATTATTTTGTACAAAAGTGGCTTTCTGCATTTTGTACAAAGTGAGCAATTTTTGATTCTATATGTTCTCGTACAGCTTCAGTCAAAACGGAGTTGATAAGTGAATCCATGAATCTGTTTATAAATTTTATTTTGAAAAGTAAAGCGTTTGATGTGTGATAAATTTTAAACCTGTCAACAATTCCTGTTTGTTAAGGGTAGAAAAATTAATTAATTACCATTTTCTTCAATTATTTCTAGTAAAGTCCACTGAGTGAGTTATGTTTTAGGCAGTTTTGAGTTTTTTCTTGTTTTTTACTTTGTTCTATGTTATTTATATTACTTCTTTGGTTAGTGTTTAGTAAGTGTCTTCACCTTTCGAAATTTTGTTTATATAATTCACTCTTTCTAAGACTACCGCAATACTTTTTTTCTCAGCTTTAGTTATTAAGATGTGTTTTTTTAATATTTTGGACTTTTTGTTGTATTTTTTATAAAATCAAGTTATCTTGCCAGATGAAAATTATGAAAATTAACTAAAATTGTGTAACTGGCAATATAGAAAGTGTTAGGAAAGAGTTTATACATGTATTTCGGTCTTATTGGGCCTCATCAGAACTCTGTACCTGTATGCATGTATAAACTCTTTCCTAACACTTTCTATATTGCCAGTTACACAATTTTAGTTAATTTTCGTATTTTTTATATTTAGGATTGTGACTTTTGGATTTATGTTTACATCCGCTTTGAATTGGACTATGGAGCTGCGCAGGACCTTCACCAAAAACAAACTTTTGACCCAACTCTTGCTTTTGCAAACAGAAGGATTTGTATTTTTGTCATGTTAAGGCGGTTTTATGCTATCCTATTTCGTGTAAAAAATTCGGTTCAATTTCTTAAACAATTTAGTTTGTGCAGTAAATTGTATCAAAATTCAAATTGAAATAAAAACTACTTCAAAAATAATAAAATGAAACATGTATGTAGCTTAAAAATTCTGAATTTTTATTGTAGAAACTGAACGAGAATAGGCTAGCCTAAAACGGCCCTTATTTAACTGTTTTTCTCGATTCAGATTGTTTGAGCTTTGTTGCTTTGTTGCTGTTGTAACAATTTTTTTTCGTGTAATTTTTTTTCTAAGTCCTAAGTTTAACGTACAAAATCCGTTTCACCTTATTAAAAAAAAAAAAAAACACGTGAACACCTAGGTATAAATAAAACAAACGCATTAGACAAAGTCAATCTAATGGATAAACCCGTGCCTAGTATTCCTCAAGGAACTCATTTAGGTCCGACACTTTTTCTTTTATTTATTAAAGTCCTCATTTTTTCATGTTGCAAGAATTATGCCTATTTTTGGAAAATAGCCGTTGCAGAAAAATAAATTTACTTTAAACACCGGAGAATATATTTTTCGTACAATACAAACTTAATTTATCGTTATTTATTGTTTAAATTCAAATTAAAATGACAAGTATACTATCAGTACCTTATAATATTTTTATTAATAAATGAAATGTTTAGGATCAATCTAATCAGGATCTATTTTAAACAATATTAATTCCTAATGAAAGTGCAGATTGTTTCAATTTTGTTGTATTTGTTGCATTCTGTTGTAATTGTGTAATTTTTTTTCATATAATTTTTTTTCTAAGCCATAAGTCTAATGTACAAAACCCGTTTCACTTTTCCATATTTGCTTTCGTTTTTCCTTTCTTCTTACTTACACCAACCATTTTTTGCCAACATACTGTTTTTGGTGGCCTTCGAATCATCAATGTTCTGTTTTTCCTGTCGTCTTAGTTGAGTTCTTATTATAACAAGGATTCTTGGCACAAAGTCTTTCTCCATTCTCATCATTTATATGTTTTAGTTTTAAATTCTCGTATTTATATTGCAAGTCAATGTCAAATTTGTAATTTGACAAATAATATGTATATACGGGGGGGTGGTACAATTAAAAGCAGATATTTTGGTCAGAATTTAGGGGAAAACTGGCTATCCCGTCGCTTTTACTGTAAACATCGATTTATCATCCTTTGGCTTAACCTGATGTACCGTTTTGTTCTTTTTAGACTAGTCCCTAAATAGGTATTAATTGATTGTGTCTGCAGACCTACCGTTTTGCCCATTTTATGATTAATACGCTGCCTTTTATAATATGAAGGTGACTTCTTAACGCCGAAAGCGAAAGTTTTTGTACAATTTACAAAGAAGTTGGTTCCATTTGGTTTCATTTTAGCAACGGATAGAGTAAAAAAATATTTTTTCCTTGGATACCACAAGTAAATCAAAGGTTTTCTTTTCGAATCCTATTTTTAGGAATGCAGTTGAACTGGCACATGACGAAAGGTAATGTTTCTATGTTGCTTCTCTTGGACATTTTCCCAAATTTATAAATTGATCACCAAAGGCTTGACAAGTCCAGATTATTTTCTTTTTTCTTTAAATCAAAGTATTTTGCCGTTTAGTTTTATTCCAGAAGACGGTTTCAAGTTTGACTTGATTTTCAAATTTAAAGACCTAAGAATTTGTGGGGAAAAAAGAAACGACAGAAAGCAGTTTCTTGTTCTTTGTCAATTTTGAATAATGTTTTATCCGATTGCATTGCATGTGTCTGCTTTTTGGGAAAAGAAAATGTGCAAAATTGTCGAGGGCTATTCTTAAGGCAACCAATTGGTTATCTTGTTCAAAATGGTTTCTTTTTTGGAACCGCTTGGCATATAAATAAATATCTTGGCCATAACCCTTAGTGCAACGTTGCTCATGAGTGTAAGTAAATTGAGTGCGATAAGGTTCATTAACTGAACACTCAGAAAAGGTCAAACTACCTGTTCTGACCTTATGGATTGATTCTTCAGGATAGTTATGGAAGTTGAAACAACCTAAGATTCAGATAGTCTTTGCTGAGGAGAAGATGAGGCCTTAAACCGCATATTCATCGAAACTATTGCTCTTCAAGAACCAAGAACCTTCAAATTAATTTTTGCCTAAAGTGATCTGGCATAAATCAATGAAAATACACATCACCTATTTGCTATTCACTATGTTTTCCTGAAAGACGTTTTAACTTTTAACAAATATTACGGAATATAAAAGTGATGACGTTCAGACTTACAACGGTTATCTTACTTCAAAAAATGTTTGTTCTTACGGATCAGCTCCATAAATGTTTTTGACATTTTCACACATCAATTTCGAAAAAAGAAAACTTGAATCCCCCTAACTTACTTCATTTACAAAATTCTTCTGTTTGGAGGAGACAAAGGCACGTATGAGGCTTGAAACAACATTGACAATTAAATTTGAAAAAAAAGACAAATATCGCTGCTTGGTCATGCCTGATCACTGATTATCACAAGAGCTATGAAAGTGGAGCAAGACAAAGATGATTTGAAATTTGAAAGAGAGACAATTTTTTTCTCTAATAGATACTCCAAAATATTTCATATGTATATGTATAGGTAAATGCAATTCCCTATTGGTTTCAAATTGAACTTTTTCGCCCAATTCTGCAAAACATCTTTAGGAAAATATGTGCGGAACTCTTGAAAACAGATCTTTGGTTGATTATCAAATGGAAAAATTATTTGAGTTTAAATAACTTTACCCAATGCATCCCGGGTGTGCGAGAATTCGTTTCCTCGAACACTCCCATCTGCAGCGTCGGCAGAGCCAGGCCCTTACAACTCCGGGCAAACACTTGGAACAATCCGTCGGATTCACGCTGAAGACGTTCACAACCGCACAGAATCACAAATCACAAAAAACAAAGACGCCTCAATTGGAACCCGTTCCCGTCACATCAGTAAAAGGGACCAAAGGGTATCAAATTTTCTCGAGTCATGGATTCTCTCGTACGTTTTTTTCCTTGAGACCTTCCAAGTTACCTCATTCCCATTCTCAACTTCATACCAAAGGAGTCCATAAAACAAAGTCTGATTTGGTGCTTGGGGAAGTAACTCAGCGGAAGCGCGTTCAAGTTTTTGACCACCTGGAGTAAGCGAAGGGCGCGAAATTTAAAAATTGGAAACTTTCGATCGGCACTTCGAGCACGACGACAATTGCACCAGTTCAAGAGGTCATGTTACGTAACGGCACACACAATTGTTGGCACTTCTGTCATTTCATAAACAAGCGGGCAAAAAACACATGTGTATAATAAGCTGGATACGCGCGCATGCCAAACGTACGCAGCTACATCCGCGCACGTCTGCAGTTCGTTCGACGATGGTGCGTTTCGCGCATGTAGAGGCGATGGTACGGCAGCTCCGCCTATCGGATAGAGGGGCCTCAGTAGGATGGGAGGTGACATGGAAAGGGTTCCCTTGCATCCTATCCGAATGTAGATTATGTTTTGGTTGGTTTATGTCAATTAAACGGTACGGGAGTATGCAGAATGTGACAAATTGGAGGGTACTGTATTAGGCGATGACATTGTGCATCCTATCCAAGTTATTACTAGAGCTTTCGACCGGATTTGGGCAAGTTCTTTTGTCCCCCATTTGCATTTCCGTTTGATTTTCTCAGAAAAACAATAATAAAACATAGAAAGGTTAATAATTTGAGTTATCGCTTACCACTTGTCATGTAAACGATCAAACTTGTATGTACAAAATCGTTCAGACTAAACCTAGTGATTAATTTGGAGAATTATTCAAGGATCAGATGACTTGATGGTTTTGTGCAAATCTGACCGTTTACTTAACGCACCTCCTTACTTTAAAGCCTTCAATTGCAAATTCAATTTATTATTTTTTTTTAATTTATTTTTTATGGTAACTTTATTACTAAAATAAATTATATTGAAGTTACCAAATGTTTGATGGGTTAGGATCCTCAACCTGGATTCACTGATAGAGAAAAGTGAATTTGGCAGTAGTCAATATCTTTATTATTAATTTTATTATTCATTAAAATCCTCTTCTTAATCATCATATTATTTTTGAATTAACAAAATGTTTTCTTGGAGACACTCTTGGGCCCTCAATCCGAATCAAACGAAAAAAATAGAAATTTGGTGGAGCTGCACCCTTTTCCTCCCAGGCTGCATGGAATATCCAATTATAGCAGAAAACAATGCATAGTAATGGAAATACGCGCATGTTGTAAATCAAAACTTGTGTTGTTATTTTTCTTAATTTTTCATAGAAAACATAAGTCAGATACTACTTTTTCGACAATGTTTAGATTTCATATTACTGCGTTGTATATTTTATGTTTCTGGTTTATTTATGCTTCTTTTTCTAATTTTCACACTTCAAATATTAATGCCATCTGGGGTTATGAGAGCCAAATTATTATTAACCACAGTGACTCTTATTATCCCTGATTTTACAAAAGTATGTTTTCTTATTGAAGATGCGGAGGACTCGTAAAAGAACAACATAGTAAGCCAGTTTGAATATGTGATTCTTGCACTTAATACTACAACAAGTATATTAAAGTATTTTTATTACTGTTTTCATATTTTTGTTAGTATTACATTTTATGTCGTGTTATTTATTTCATTAACTGTAGCAGTTATTTGTTAAAACAAGTTCATTTAGGCAGCAGTCGGTTTGCCTTCTTTCATGGTTCTCATTATCCCAACATGTGAGCAATAAGAGCCAATTCTATTTTTATTTTAAATGAATGTAGGTATTATAATTTCTGGTAATGACGTTACGTTATGATAATGTTTTTCCTTGTACGAAACAGTAGAAAAATATTGAAAAAATGTACTTCAAATTTTTCAAACTAAATTGTTTTTCCTTCCATTCCCCCCTCTCGCCATTCACTCGAATAGTACAGGATGCTGATAAAGTACGTTGATTTGGGCAGCAATTTTAAATAAGTAAAATATTTTATTTAAAAAAATATGCGCTATACTTGGAAGAAGTCCTTAAGCAGATGGCTTCTTCCAATTTTCCCTAATTATATGATTTTCAACCAATTATCAAAAAAAAGAACAGAAGAATTTGTTGTAAGTAATTCGTTAGAATATTTCAGAAATATCGAAACGCTATTATTACTATTTTTCTTGATTTTATTTAAAAGAACAGAAACATATGCCCCGCGTGTTTGCAGATTTCAGTTGTTTTGAACTTTACAAACGAACCGTTTTTCTTTGATTTAACCAGAAAACTATACTTATTATATTTATTGTTGCTTGAAGGTAAAGCGATTTAATTTTGATTTTAAATGCAGATAAATGATTTAAGTAAAAAAATGTACAAAAATAGAGCCTGTCGGCACACCAAACAATTTTTAGTTTTCATTTTCCTGGAGAATAGAGGTTTTTTTATGGTTTATTTTATTATGCCAGAAGAGAAGTGGCTTTTATTTTTACATTTAGAAATAAATAAGTTCTTGCAAGTGTTTACAAAAAAGAAACAATTTAGCATCGTATAAGCGAGATATAAAATAAAGTTACATTATTTTTTAATCGAACACTCTGTACATTAATGCATTTGTCCATATCAATATACATAGCTACAGGTACAAAATGAACAGATTCTGAAATATTCGGATTTACGTTCTTAAGTTCTATTTTATAGATATTAAGATCTTCCAAGCAATAAAATGTGTAATACTTAATTGAAATGGCTTCCGGGTAGAACGACTGATTCTACTGCCGACGTTTCGTTCTCCATTGCAGTAGAACTTCCTCAGGGTTGCTGTTGCTGCTGGCGATGTTGCTGCAGCTGGTGGTGTTGCTGCTACTCTCTTCTTCTGGATGTCCTCTCCGTAGAGACTTCTTCCTGTAACTTGGAGGCTCTTTTGGAAACGGATCTCAACGTTAAGAATTCATGTAATTATAGAAAGCCCCCACGAATTTTAGGTAAATAAAAATAATAAAAAGGACCAATATGAGATACCAAATTTTGTAGATAAGAAAGAATATGTCTCAGTATTTCAAGTAAATTATTAAGAGTATTATTTATTTAAAGCATTATCATAATTCTTTGACAAGAACAAAAATTCAAGTCAAAGATAACCTCGGATTATGAATTCGTAGGGAAAAAAATGTTACAAGGTAGCTTCATTATTTTTCTCTGAAAATTTGTACTCTCCCACGCCCGCTAGTGCACTTTTAATTAAAATATTTTCAAAGTATTTGAAACTTTCCGTTGTATCGGAGGTCGACGTCAACTTCATTATTTTAAATGGTATCCTATATTTTTTCTTGCAAATTTAGAATCTAGAAATAATTTTGAATAGAAAACTATAAGGTATCCCTATACGTAAATGCAACCGCTTTCGAAATATTCTTAATTTGGTGCTTTAGCACTCTTTCCTCTTGAAACTTTTAAAAAAATTTTTATTTCACAAAAATATGCAACATCTGATCTGTGTCATTTGAAAGTAGAAATGCGTTTAGAAAATGCAATGTGCTCGGTAGAAGGCGTTTGTTTAAGCTAACTTCAAATCATCAAAACGTTATTTTTTAAGTTTAAATCCTGCGATCTCTTTTAGACCTAACATTGCATCGGCGAATAACCTCGGAAAGGTTGGTTTGGTTTGCAGTGGAGGTCTCGAGCTACGTGTCTGTTGACGACGCCCTAAATAGGGCCGAAGCAGCTATATAGAGGATACTCGAGGAATCCACTGCAATCAAAACCGATTTGCAAGAAAATTTTTATTTTTTTTTTGTTGTGAAATGGCATACTTATTCTTAGAATCACTACAACCGAAAAAAAGAAAGAGGAAGATCAACAAGATTTTCAGAGAGGGAGTGTGTCACCTTTTGAATTGTATTTAATAATTAATCGTGTACAGTTCTTTATTTAACAACTATTAATGCAAGTGAAATCTTGTTGGATATTTTGACTGATTACAAAGAAATTGGCGACGAGGATTTCCGGAAGTAAAGCAAAATTTGAATTTCCAAGATGGAGTCCGCCAGCGAACAACATTTTTCGATGCAACAACTACTATAAATATTGGTCCAATCGCAGAAGTAAAATGCAGAAATTCAACGTCAACATCTATTTCAAAATGCTCACCAACAACCAACTCAAAGCAATTCTTTTGTAGAACAAGGGATGACTAATTTTCCACTGTTTCACTGACTGTTCGAGTCAGATAATGAAAATTCTCCCAATTTGAAGAAAGATCGAGCGATTCAAAATTGCATTAAGTTTCCCCTGTAGCAGATCACGTTTTAAGATGACTGAGTATTAGGGGCCGTCTCAGCCCTCAGAGGAAAAAAGATAAACGATTATTTTAATGGCCACAGTATTTCTACGGCCGTCCAAAAAGTGCGCGTGCGATTTCTACCTCCACTCCCAAAGTGAAATTTAAAATAAATCATTTTTGGCCACGCTATTTTATTAATTAGGGTGATTTAATTAATAAAAATATTATTTCCCAACTCTGAAAATCACTTTAATTTACTTTAATAAATTAATATTATATTATCCGAAAAATTATTTCTTGAAAAATTAAAAAATAAATGCATTTTAGGGCTCCCTCGACCCCTCCGAGGAAAATAAACGTAATTTTGTATTGCCATGGCATTCCCGTGGACGTCCGTAAAACGCCTGTAAAATTTCGAGCCCCAGACTCATCGGGAAACCTCTGAAACCATCGCCAGAAAAAATTACTACGAAAGGGGATTCCGTGCTGACGTCACGAGCCTATTTACTATATTTCCAGGAAAATCCAAGATGGCCGCAAAGTCGTTGGGGTAATGAATGGTCATTCAAATGTTTATGCTGAGCAGTTGCGTTCACGGAAAAAACTAGTAAGAAAAGCAGCAAACACATTGTAAACTTGAAGAATACAATAGTTTCGATTAGTTTAATTAGAATCTAAATAAATACGTGCGTTATATTTTCGGTAAAATTAGGTTATTCACTTTTGGGAAGTTTCACTCTCAGCAGTTGGCAGCTCTGCGTCACCATAATGGCGTCTTTAACCTTGTTGTCGCACGAAGCAAATAAATTTAATTTATTTCCAGTAAAAACTAGATAATCATAATCCCGGAGGACCAAACAATATGGTAAATATCGAATGCTATGCGAAAACCGGTTTTCTGCCGAAGATTATACAACATAACCTCAAACCTTTTTATTCGCCCGAAGGAGAGTTTGGAGTTAATTAATTGCTGCACGAAGCAAATGGATTTATTTATTTTCAGTAAAAATTGGATAGTGATCCTGAAAGACCGAACAATGTAGTGAATATCGAATACTACGCCGCAGGCTACATAACATAACCTCAAACGTTTTGTATGTCCCAAAAGGTGTTTAGTTTGCTTTTTGTGGCAAAGGTTTTTAAATAATGAGGTTTTACTTGTTGTTAAAATGGTCCTCGAACGTGTTTCCTTATTTTTAAGTTTTCTTGCAGGAGCGACATTCACTAATTGTAGAAATAACGAAGGTTTTTGCCAAATGGTTTCTAGGCTCAACAAGGGGAAAGAATTTAAAAATTTGCGGGAATTTAAGCCTGAGAGGCGAGCATTTATAGTGCAATTTAGTTTTTTCAAGAGCTGCTGCTGTAAATTATACTTCATACTATGTTAATGCAAGGTAAAACGTCTTCATTATCTTGGTTTAAGTAACATAGGGATACTCTATTTTGAATTTTTTTAATCTTGGCCTATTTACGCCCTGAAAGAACAGAACAGAATACTGAAATAGTTTTAAACAATTTTCAGATTCTTTTCAAATTTATTTGTTTGTTAAAGCAGATTTTACTTAAACACATATTTGTAATTAACTACAGAAATATTTATTTAGCTAAGTTGCATATCCTTGCAGTACCCCACATGTGTGTAGTAGTAAGATCTAATATACAGAAATAATTTCGGCCAATTCACTTTTCTCATTCCAACTTATTTAAAACTGAGTTAACAGTTCATATGCATTTGGTTTCCTCAGATAAAGCAGTTGCAGTCACAAACAGCTTAAGTCGTTGAGGGTCCAATGATCAGAAACCTCTTCCATCCTTAAGTTGTCAGTGCTCCAACTTTTTCCAAGCTGTAAGAATCTTAAAAGCTCTTCCATGTTCAAGTCGTCAAGGGTCCAATGGCCAGAAAAATCTTCTAAGCTGTAAAAACCTTGGAATTCTCTTCATGTAAAATTTTCAGGGGAGTTGGCTTCGGTTGGACCAATTTCTCTACCAATTAAAGATACCGTCATTCTTCCAGAAACTTTTCAATTGCTTTTACATTGTACCGCCAGTTCTTCAACTGATGGATGACATGACCTTGAATCATCCTATATAGAGTTCCGACCTCAACGTCAAACGTTTACATTGTAAAAAGGTGACCGAATTCTATTGGTCGCTAGTGCAGTTTAACCAACAAATAAGTAAAAATGAAAGCGGTCCCAATTGACTCGTTTAAAAAGAATAGGATTTTAGGGGTTCCTTTTCAACATAAAATGCGGTAAAGGAAGTAACTATAATTGTGATTATTGTTGGCTTTGTATATTGTTTTCATTCAAGTTTTGCAGTTAAACTCATAGTCAACGTAAAATATGAAAACATAAACACGAAGCTCACATTACAGAAGTATTTCAGCGCCTAAAAAATTTTCATTTTTGCATTCGTTTAGAAAAATGTTCATTTTTTTATGGATAAAACCAAGTACTTTGGTTTCATCGTAGATAAAGACGGTAGAAGGCCGGATCCGTATAAAATACAAGCAATTGCAGACATGTCTACCCCAACTCCGATCATTTTTTGGAATGGCAAACTATTACCAATCTTTTGTACCAAACATGAGATACAAGCGAAAACCACTAGACGATCTATTGAAGAAAAATGCCAAATGGAACTGGACTAATAAATGTCAGATATCCTTTGAAACGCTCAAGAGCACACTTAAATCAGATTTATTATAATCCTTTGCTAGAAATTATAGTCGCAGCAGATGCCGTGTCGTACCTAAATGTGATTATTTAGGGGTACATCAGATGTAAGTTATTTATATGATAGTTGAATGCTTTTGCATTATGTAAACAAAGCTTAAAAGATTTGTAAAAATAATCCCTATTTGATTACCAATTTAATCCCAAAAGATCATCTCGCCTGCCTTTCAGATCACGCTAGCAACTTAAAAGAAACGAAAACTTGTTTATTGAAGAAGTTGGCCCTAAGGAACACCAGACGTAACATTTAGATCGTTTTTGATCAACTATTATCTGTAGTTTCCGGTAAATCCTTTTCATAAACTTCGCGCTTTTTGTTTTGATCAGATATTGTTAAGATGTAGGGGCTTGAAGGAAGAGCAGCACCCATTTTACTTCGACACTAACGCCGCCGCGGCCGTTGTACTTAAAAATTTAAATTTTCGAAACCTAATCGTAACTGAAATTGTGAAGTCTTAATAAATAATTCGAATAACGTAAAGTTTCTTATGTGTTAATACCTGACGGCGAGATATATTTTAACAAACCCCCAACAATGAATCAAGAAAAATTAAGTGACTTGATATTAGAAGAGCTCGAATTTACCAAATTTTCTGCAATGTTTTTGTGTCTCCAGTACTATAGCTTCCAATTGTTAAAACTGCTCCACCGCCATACGCCAAACGAAGCAGAACTCGTAACGTGACAGGTGTCAAATCCCTTTTAATAGCTTTCGTATTCTCTTTCCTCGTTTATGAGTGCTCGTACCTAGAAAGACAGATGACGCTCGTGCCGCATTGTTAAGAGATTTACCGCTGAAGGTTTGAATGACCATCTTCAGTTGGTGAAGCGACGGCAAACTAAAAAATCTGCAATGTTCAAGGAAGTTAGTTACCTGGCGCCCCTTTATGTCATGCTACAATTTTCTTTTCTGTTGCATTATTTTATTTAACACAATAACAAGTGCGAAATCTAAATTGTTTGAATGATAAATATCTAACATTTCACTAAAGTATTGATTTATTAAGAAAGCGGCTCTAATAAAGTATGTGGCGAAGGATTTTCCAAAATGCGAAATAAATATTTCTCCGTTACCTTTCCATGTAATAGAATTAGTTTTGAATGCCAGTAATTCACCCTTCACAAAGATTTGTGCATGGGGTCCACAAACATTACAAGAATAATCCAAATCCGGCGTCGTATTTGTACTTTCACAAATGACCGCTGGTCAAACACGCACCGGTCCCATTCTATACATATATACAACATACACATAGAAAACGACAGATAGCAAAGAATTTTAAGTCAGGGGAGGACCGAAGTAATTAGACGGTAGCGGCGGCCGGTACAAAAGGCCGTTTATCAGTTATGGATTAGTCTCGCGTGTGTTCGCAGCCCCATCACCTGCTTCCTAACGAGACACATACAAATTGAAGCTCCCGTGCGTCACCGGATTACAAAAAGTGCTCTTTTACGAGATTTCCATAAAACGTTTCCAATGTTTTGTCACCAGTTTTACGAACTACTTTATCAATCGTTATTTTCTTCGTTCATTCATTCGGGGCTTATGTAAAACAAAAGCCTCCTTTAAATAAGTATGTACGGGGGCTATTGACAAAGTCACACTTAAATGTATAGAGAGTAGAAAGATTGACAAATACTTATCCAAGAGATTGCGAAGAGGATACGTCAGTTGATCAAATACACTAAAAGAATTCGATTGTTTTGATTAAGAAAACACTGGAGGCCCCTCAAAATAAATCCAAAGACTTCTTCACTAACAGAAACAGTCACTCGGGTAAATCCATGCCAAGTCACCAAGCCAGTAATGGAACTTTTAAATACTTACCAGGTACTCCACTCAGCGCCATCTCATCGTCATCATAAACAACAATTGTAAACACTAAGTTCAATGGTGATGAAATGGTGCTTAATGGTAGACTTTCAATTGACTTAATCGAAGCGGAACGTTTATTTATAATTTGCTAACTGACCTATCAGAATTTCTCATTATCCTGCCAATCTCAATTGAATTATTTAGTTTCATTAATTTATACGGTGTAGAGAGTTAAATGTTGAAAGAATTCAAAAGCGCAGAAATTTACATTACGACGAACAACAGTATTTCATGCGCCTCGCAGGTGTTCCAAAAATGTCCGTACAACTAAGTAGAATGAAAATAACATTACAACATTGTGAGGAACACACTTATAAATCACGGCCTTACAAGAAGCAATAAATCAGCCGTACGTGTATCACAACGGTTTTATTCATTAAAATTCGTAGTTCGCTATCTGGAAGTGCATTAAGTCTTTAATTTCATTGTTAGAGGAGAACTTTCATTACCATGCGCGTCCGTACAAAACGCAGAGCAACACGACTACCGGTATTCATTTCTCTGTCCGTCTGGCAAGCTGTCGACGCTTCGCCTATTTATTTGGAGTGTCAATCATAGACATTGACAGCGGTACGCCCACTGACATTTACCGCGCGAAACAATACATCATTCCTGCTGCTGGGCCCTCCTCATGCCCGGGCAGTTGTTAACTCTACCTGGGTGAAAGACGAGGCATTTTTAAATGTTTAGCTTTTCAGTAAACTGACCACACTGTTTGTGTTTTGATTTTGCGATAAGGGCGTTGTAAATTGCCAGATTCAAAACTTAGACGTGGTACATGCGGTGTGATCATGGCCATAACATTGTTACCATTTTATTATTTGGAATGGCCTGACTTTGTTTCAAACTTTCGAACAAAGAGAGACGGAAAAGCCAACAAATAAATCCTTGATTTGAAACAGTTGCAATTGTGGTATGGTACACATTGAAAAGACCATGTAAAATGAAAATTCTGAAAGGAAAACCAATGACCTCCACAAGATGAGCTTCTTCAAAGATTCTTTTTACTTCAATTATTTTCGTACGCCTCTCTTATATAGACGAATTTCATATTAATTTACCAAAAGTCCAAGAATTTATACCAGATAATCCCCCCGAGAGAAGGAAAGATAATGGAGCCTTTTTCTGTATAATGTCTTTCATGAAAGAGAGAAGAAGTTTTGCGTCAGTTTACCAAAAGTCCAAATATACACCAGATGATCTCCACGAAGACCTCACAAGAGGTGGATATCAAAGTTTTCACTCGACAAGCCTCTTAGAGA
This sequence comes from Serrognathus titanus, assembly GCA_039766575.1. Lineage (NCBI taxonomy): Eukaryota > Metazoa > Arthropoda > Insecta > Coleoptera > Lucanidae > Serrognathus > Serrognathus titanus. The sequence continues at coordinate 13,348,142 of CM077911.1, read as the reverse complement.
ATTCTTGGTAAACCAGTTCCCTTTACACGTCTGTCTCTACATCATGTTTTTTTTTTCAATAAAAACAAGAAGCTTTTTTTTTAAATCCAAGAGCGTACACGAGAACCTTCAGGAGAAAAGGAAATATTTTCCAACAAGCTACTTCGAGAGTTCCTGTTAACTCAATTGCCTTCACACGTTTGTCCCAATATCATGCCTTTCACTTTAACCAAAGTCCAAGCTACTGAGAGAATTCTTACCTTCACAAATCTCTTTCTGCATCACCATTTTGAAGAGAAACAGAAGAACTCTTGCACCAGTTTTACCAAAAGTTCAAAAATATACACGAGATGAGTACCCCAAAGGGACGGGTCTGAGTTAATTGTTATGGAAGTCGAGAGTCGAACTCTTAACCTTTACGGACAATAGTTGCCACTGCCCAAACAGAGGATGACCTGGAATACGTAATAAACGAACTTTTTAAATGATGCGGACATGGACAAGGGCAAAAACTACCTGAATAAACAGAGGCTGTAATAATAAGAAAAAAAAAGAAACACCGGTAGGTTCAATTCTTGTTAAATAATAAAAAAATTACTCCGAAGAGAACCCTTATGTATTTATGGGTAACAATAGAAAGGAACATATCTTGGACTGATCATGTCCAAGTTGATGGCGATTGTAAATTGCGGCGGCGGTCCAGGATTTTATGAATCCAACTTGTAAATTGCGGCGGCTGGTCAAATAGATGTTTAAAGAAATATGTAAATTGCGGCGAATGGCCAATTAGAGTTCTATAATCTTCTTCGCAAATTAGGCGAATATATATATGTATGTATATATATGTTGTAGTGTTCTTTCGGGTCTTCCTCCGCGTAGAGTTCTCAAAAGAACCGTTTGTGTCTTGACGACGTTTCGGCAGAATCACATCATCGTCCCGCATAACAACGAGAAGCAGAACCAAGCAAGCAGCAGAGAAGACCTGGAGATGGAGGGATGTGATTCTGCCAAAACGTCGTCAAGACACAAACGGTTCTTTTGAGAACCTTACGCGGAGAAAGGCCCGGAAGAACACTACAACGTACAACACCCGCGGAAACCTACGATGTAACATATATATATATATGTATGTACAAACGTGTATTGTGGACACAATGTTGTTAGGTATTAAAAAAATATTTTTTAGATTCCTATATTTAAGCTACAATTGCAAAGTGATAACGCAATGTCAAACAATTAAATAATGCAAAAAGCATTTGTAAAATATATTTTTTATTAATTAAGCATAACTATTTTACATTTCACCAAAATAATGACACACTTGTTTTATAAAAGTTAATTTACTTACAGTACTTTTTTCGTAGTATAACTCTAATCTTAAATCTAAAAATTTCTTTTTATTGTTCGTTTGTACATTTAGTTTCCTTATTTTATTGACGCTATTTATTTTAATATACGAGCCAATATGAAACCCCAACAATGTTTCAATAAATATATACAATGAAGGATGGCTGTTATAAAAATTATTATTAAAATTAGCGTGAAAGGACTCGCATGCATTTGTCGTGCGACACATTCGATGAAGGTGAGGCCCAAATTTTTGGAGGAAAAAGAGAATCTTTCGATATATAAACATTTACTAAATAATCGATATATTGGGTAACTCTAGGATCAGTGGGCTGTATTTCACCTAAATCAAATACCAAGCAATCTCCTACTTCTTCCGGTTTTATATACTGAAGTCCAAACGTATATTTCAGAAATTTTGACTTGGCCTAAATCAAAGCGGCATCCCAATATGTCGATATCAGACCAGATACTAAGAACAGCCGCATGTATAGATTGTTCAAAATCTATTGTTATATGTTTTGTTTATTTTACAAATTTCTACAATAGACTTCAAATATTTCTCATAAGAAGACGTGGCTTTGTCTTTAAGAAGACAAAAAACTAATGATATGTAATGACCATTATTGAAACCGTGAATAGTAAATAATAACGAATATAATACAAAAATGTTCCGTCGACGTAAATGGTTTCACAGGAATTACATAAGAAAGTTAAATTTGTTGTACACGAAAAGAGATATTATTTTCACTGTTGTTCACTAATACAAAATTTTCACCGTGATTTGTTCTCCACTCTATTGAATCCAAAGCAGCGTAAATATCTATTATTGATTTTGGCAATGGTGGAAATTTTCTTCTCCTAGCATTATAAATGCTTCTCTTGATATCATTTATATCAGAAATATTCAAATCAGCCACTGGCTGAGTTTTTGAAATATCACGACATATTCTTGAAGGTCTCACCGAAATGTTTTCCGTAGCCTTAGGTTTGCAGGAAACACTAATAATTTGTTTGTGAATTTTCCTTGCATCAGCTTGGTGATTATGCTCAAGATCCTTTCTTGACAATATTCGCTCGAAACCAATCGGAAACAATCATTAAATTATGAGATTAAGAAGGACAAGAAGATTAAAAAATTTGTTTGACCATCTGCCGCAATTTACTATAAATATTTTAGGGAGAAACCTGCGGAATGGATTAAATCCCAACCTTCGCCGCAATTTACATCTGCCCCAAGTTGTAGTCAAAAGAACCTAAGGAACAACTGCTATCTAGCTATCAAGGCCTCGGGAGCTTCCTGGAATTGCTAGTAGGGTCATAAGGCTACAGATATGCAGATGGAATAAATACAGGATTATCAGAGAACCTCGGCAGTAAGAGTTTGCGGGGGATACATAACTGTGTCCACTGAAGCAGCCTTGGATATCCCGATCGACTTATTAATAGATGAAAGGGCAAGAGCTCTGGGAGTCTATAAAGAATGCAAGAAAATTGCCAGAAAAGAAACAATGGATAATTAGCAAGCTAGGTGAACCCACTGGACAAAACTCAAGTACCAGAAATCAAGATATGGTACCATAGGAAACACGACGCGCAAGGCGAATTACCACCACACCAAACCCTTCACAGAACATGGTGCTTTCGAAGTCTAAATTAAGTCTAAAATTAAAAAAATACACTTTTTTGAATATATTTGATGGAATGAAAAAACTTCAGAAGCAAGTCAAGTGATCGAACGTACACTGACATCCGAAAACATCTTGAACACCATGAAAGAAAAGAACGAAAATTGGATGACTATGGAAACCACGATCATACTTTTAAAACGCAAGGAAACGACGAAAAGAAAGACGGATGACAACTTAAATAAAATCCATCTATCACGAAGTAATGCCTCTCGGTGGTTCCGGGATCGTATTTTGGAGAACCAGAGGAAAGGGGTTAGTTGGTAGGCATATGGGCAAACTTCCTAGATGAATTCAAAACTCCCCGGCGTGGACTTCGACAAGACAGGTGACTCCCAGAAAGTTGGAAAGAAAAGTAGGTCAAATAAGGAATACGAAACTACTTCAAGGTTGTGGTGTGCAAGATTGGAGACACTACATGGAACGGATGCAAGGCGACAAACTGGTGACAGAGGTTATGGAAAGGAACACCGGATGGACCTCCAGGAAGACCTATCAAGATATGGAAACTATCAATGCAGACCATCCCAAAAAGGGGTCATTGTAAAGTTTTAAGGAATTATTGCTTTGTTGCAGAATAAAGCGTGATAATGAAAAGAGTGTAATCTTCTTTGGCCGCATCTACCAACCTCTTTCCTGATTGACCTTTATCCTCTCATCAGCCCTCTTTTCGTCTCCTAGCCACATATCTTAGCCAAGCGCTGACAACTTGTGTAATTTAGGATTGGTCTAACTTGAAGGCTTTCGCGGCCGTTGTCCATAATTAAATAGGCTTCCGGTTGGAACCGCGTCACGACTGCTTCTACTATCGACGTTACGTTCTCCAAAGCAGAAGAACTTCCTCAGGGCTGCTGCTGGCCTCATCGACTATCGAGAAGCAGCAGCAACACCGCCAGCAGCAGCCCTGAGGAAGTTCTTCTGCAACGGAGAACGAAACGTCGGCAGTAGAAGCAGTCGTGACGAGGTTCCAACCGGTTCGAATTGGTCATATACATCTCTCACTTCCTGGTTTATTTTTCTTTTTCGTACGTTATCCTTCGTATATTATTCTTTCTCAGGTTGCTCATTTATTTTCTTCTCTTTTGCTCATTATTATTGTTCAACATATTCGTAGCTTGGTTGCTGTTGCTCTTCTTTTTATTGGCCTTTTTCATCACATCGACGCTCTCTTCGTCCACACACGTTCCTTCATCCTCGTCATATGTTCTAGCCTCACTCTCTATGCTGTAATTACTTATGCAATTTCAGATTAACTGTTTGCATATTTGATTTTCTGGCCCGTTCTCCCTTTCCAAGATATTTTGTGTAATTTTGATCCCTTCATTGATTTTCGTTAAGCTTCTTCTCTCCTAGATTGTACTCTCTTCTCCTTTAATTCCTTGCCCATGTCCCTACCACATATAGGACTGTGGGGTCTGATCATCGTTCTATTTTTTTGTAGCTTGGTTGTCCTTGAGATCTAGAGCACTTTCTTTAGTCTAATCCATATTTTCGTCTCCTTTATTATTTATTGTAACTCTTAAGAATTCGACCTGATCTTTTTCTTCTTCCTATTCCTTAGCATTGGCATTTCTATTTACTTTGTTTTTCTTCATTGATACATATATATAATCTAGACTCTCTCGCTTTGCTTTCTAGCAGCTTCTTCTCGTCGTTAAGGTAACGCCATCCCTATTCCCAAACTAAGAGAAACTACCTCGTGAAAATTCTAAAGCGCAAGGTCAGAAGCGCATTAAAGCTCCGTGTATGTGTGAAACTGTCATTGCAACCAACTTGTTAACATGAAAACTTTAAAAAGGATAAAATGCAATGTAAGTTATGCAAAGTCATCAAATAAGGCATTGCCTCTCAAGGATTCCATTTAAGAACGTTGCGATTCAGAAGAGTTCACCGCTCGTGCTTTCCCAATAAAGTAATAATAATAACGGAAAATAATAAGTGCACGTTCTAAAAAGCAAAGCGATCGGTTCTACATCTTAATACCGAGCACATCGAGCCTGCACTATTGGGAAGCTTGATTTATAAGGGGATGCCCGATGGTATCTCACTGACTTAGTGAAGCCACCGTGAACAGGCCGTTAATTATCGGGATCGTTACCGAACAACGGCTATTCACAGCGTTACGTGCAGTCCTCATTTCGCAATTAAGACCTCTAATAATACTAATTCCTGTGTAGTAGAAATGCTTAAGATCGCAGAGGATGGAGAAGCTCGCTTTTACCCGCAAGGATATGAGATGGCACTTTCAATTACGTGATTACCTAAATGCTGTTGTACACTCGGTCGGTAGATAAGAAAGAGTATCACTTTACTTTGATTAGTTTACTTACTGTTCACAACGTAGGTGTTATTAAATACACACGTTTTATTACAGGTTTGACAGATCTTAGTTAAGATTAGATCCACGCATGTAAATATGTTTGTTGTGATACCTGAATGTTGTTAATTAATTAAATTAATAACTCGCAAAGCTGCGTGAGATTTAATAATAGTTTTGGAAAGGTTTGTTAGGTCATATTGGTTTGTATGATTTGTAAATCAGATTCAAGAATTAATTTTTCCACATTTCTTTAATGTACAAGGATTGAAGTGATTGTGTGTTTCCCAGAGATGGGCATATCTTATCCCCAATTAAATCTGGTTACGGTTTAGACCACTAATTGGTCGAAAACAAGGAAAAAAAAATAGGCGTTTGTTAGTACTGCAATAGTTTCTGCAAACAATCAGTCACTGTTATTACGATTATGGCCTTAAATAATGATGTGCAGGCATGTTCTTTTTTAATTACAAAATGCAAAAAGGTCAGCAAAGCAGAAAATTTTTAAGTGTGGCATGCATACGTGCTGCGCATCAAACGAAAGAGGCAGTTTAATTTTATTGCGGCGGAATTACGAGAACAAATGTCGGCCGTGTTGTTGCTTCTTCTCTGCGGTTCTAATTAACATTTTTGATGTATTGTTTTAATGCCCTTCTTCTATTAGAACGTTATTTAAAAGGAAAGAAGGAAGGCGAAAGAAACTTGTTAGGAATATTATAAATTATTTTCGTCGTTATGTGCTTTAATGAAATATAAATATTTAATTTAAACGTGTACATGCGAGGAGCGCAAATGTTACTACTCATTTAAATCTCTTTATTTATTGAGCGTGACGAGGTAAGTGCAATTTTTATGTATAAATTGTCTAAATGTATGGAATAACTTGTATTATCTCTATAATAAATTGCAATAGTATAACGCTCTGTATCTCTGCAACACTGGATGCATTGTTTCTCAAAGATGGATGTTTGAGCCTTAGGTACTTACCAACATTAGAAGCTGACTCACTGAGAGATTCATAACTTCCTACAACTATTAGCAGTTAAATTAAAAAAAGTTATACTTCATTTCTCACTAATTAAATATCATATAACTTCTATTAAGCAACTTATGACTTGCTCACACGCCGTCCATAATCATAGATTAACAATTTCATTCTTATCTCTTGTTATTAACTTCGAATTTCTGAGTCCTTCCTTTGTCTACCTTGCTTGCATTGGTTTTTCCTTTCGTGGTTAATATAAAACAAAATTAAATTTGACGCAATCTATCCGGAAGTTTGTATCGAACACTCGCGTTAGATATGTATCAACTTAACAACAATTTTGCCACTTGCAACTTTTAATGTGAAACTTATTTCCAAGCAACATTTCATATGATTTATTTATACTTTCCTGTAAATAAATTTAATTATCTATGATAATTGCATTGTGGCGGCGGCGGCGGTGACGGAGGAGGCCGAGCAACACAAGCATTACCAAGAAAAAGGCAATCTGTGTTCCGCCAGGTTTCAAGTAACGGTTTAATATACGTGTAATTTTTGTAATGTACATATATAGATGGCTTCCTGTCTCCCCGGCTGAAGACGTCAACGTGCGAATACTTTATATATCATGATGAATGTTCTACCGTTTATGTTCACTGAAAAAGAGCATAAATATAGGAAATTAACACCTTATATGTTTCATGCTTACGTTCTCCGTTCACCCTATACTTAGGGTGATTTATATGGAAATTAGGGAATGTTTGATCGCTGAAAACGATCTCTCTCTTCCACCTCAAACAAAGAAATATGCAATTTAGTGGTGAATACATTATCTGCGTTGTCCATGGGTAGAAAGTTTCATGTAAAATTTCTCATAAATATTTACCTCTTGTAACCTGAGTTGTGTCTAATTTATGCGCGAGATCGGTGATAAATTTTAACTAATGTAAATCACTATCTTGTAATTAGAAATTAGGATGAAAATAATTGCAAACACATTTGCTACATTACCCAAGAATTAAATTTTCTACCTATACCACCTACTTAACTTCAGCACGTAAGAGCTATTGCAAGCAGCAGAAAGGAAGAAAATTTAACAGAAAATGAGAAAAGAGAAATATGCTGAAGAGGTAATTAAAGAGAAACTTGTGAAAAAGTTGAAAGAGTTCAACTTTTGGAGTTCATATTTAACCTTTACAGAGGGAATGAAGATTTACAAAGAAGTTAATCTATAACGTGAAGGAAGACATGTGAAAGAAACATTGCATAAAAGAAAAATCTTTCAAAAGCAAGACTACGATCGAAAAGCAACTGAAAATAATATTATCGAGTGCACAGAGATTACAGAGGAAGATGAGAGCTGAAGCAATACACAGACGTCAACATGTAACGAAAACTGCAATGAATGAACATTTTTAGACTTTACACTCAAAACTCGGTACAGTATAAAAAAGGAAGCCTCCACGGAAGACTATATAAGCTGTCACGATTAAATGCCTCCTCTAATGTGTGCAAAAAAATTATCTGGGCGTAAACAACCGAAAATTGAATTCAATAATATACAGGGTGACTGTTGCATAAGGAAGACGAGCTCAAATATAACTAAACATAAGGCAATCATCGTGACCTAATATTAAAAAAAGAAAGACAAAAAAAGCTTGTTCGAAACTGGAAGAAAATAAAAAGAAAATTAAAGACAATCATGACCTAATAAAATTTATTTAAAAAAACGAACAAAAACAAATGAAAACCGATACAAGAATGAAGGAAAATAAAAAACAATCGGCTTAATAAATAATAAGTTTTTTAAAAATTTTCAAAAAAACAAAAACAAAAGAATACTAGTACATACAAGAACGAAGGAAAATAAAAATATGTCGCGCAATCGATCGTCTTTCGTTCTTTTTAAGACGAGATCTTCAAAAGACGATTGATGGACAAAGAAAGAAGAAAATTAAAATCTCTTGATCGTTGTTGATTGTGTTTTGTTTCCGTCTTTCGAAAAGGCAAAAAAAAATGTGCACACTCGAACGTCTTTTGTCTTTTTTTTATTGTTTTTAAGAAGCAAAGATTCAAAAGACGAACAATAATAATAATAATGAAAACAAAAATCAATCGATTTTACGACACAATTTAATAGATTTAATGATTTTTTTATTAAAAAAAAAGAAAACGAAGAAAAAGCAAAAGAAACATTTTTTTTAAATACGAAGTAATAAAATTATTTGTTGTTGATTGTCTTTTGTTTCCGTTTTTCGAAAAAGCGAAAGTTTTTGCACACACGACCGTCTTTTGTTTTTTTTTTATTGTTTTTAAGAAGAAAAGTTTCAAAAGACGAACGATAATAATAATGAAAACAAAAGACAACAAAAACAAATGAAAACCGTTACAAGAATGGAGGAAAACAAAAGACAATCATCGTAATAAAATCAGGTTAATAATTTTTTTTCAATTTTCAAAAAAACGAAAACAAAAGAAAACTAGTAAGTACATACAAGAACGAAGGAAAAAGAAAAATCTGTGGCGCAATCGATCGTCTTTTGTTCTTTTTAAGACGAGAACTTCAAAAGACGATTGATAGAAAAAAAGAAGAAAATTAAAAGTTCTCTTGATCGCTGTTGATCGTCCTTTGTTTCCGTCTTTCGAAAAAACAAAACATCTTTGCACACTCGACCGTCTTTTGTCTTGTTTTATTGCTTTTAAGGAGAAAAGTTTCAAAAGACGATCAATAACAATAATGGAAACAAAAGACAATCGATTTTACGACACAATTTAATAGATTTAATGATTTTTTTAATAAAAAAAAAAGAAAACGAAGAGAAAGCAAAAAAAATAATTTTTTAAATATGAAGTAATAAAATTTGTTGTGATCTTTCGTTTCGTTCTTTCGAGAAAACAAACATTTCTTGCCCACTCCACCGTCTTTTGTCTTTTTTTTATTGTTTTTAAGAAGCAAAGATTCAAAAGACGAACAATAATAATAATAATGAAAACAAAAGTCAATCGATTTTACGACACAATTTAATAGATTTAATGATTTTTTTTAATGAAAAAAAAAAGAAAACGAAGAGGAAGCAAAAGAAACAACTTTTTTTTAAATACGAAATAATAAATAATAAATAAATAAAATATGTTGTTGATCGTCTTTTGTTTACGCCTTTCGAAAAAGCGAAAAATTTTTGCACACTCGACCGTCTTTTGTCTTTTTTTTTGTTTTTAAGAAAGATTGAAAAGACGAACGATAATAATAATGAAAACAAAAGACAACAAAAACAAAAGAAAACCGATACAAGAATGAAAGAAAATAAAAGACAATCACATAATAAAATGAGGTTAATATTTTTTTAACTTTCAAAAGAATAAAAACAAAAGAAAATTAGTACATACAACAACGGAGGAAAATAAAAATCTGTCGCGCAATCGATCGTCTTTTATTCTTTTTAAGACGAAAACATCAAAAGACGATTGATGGAAAACGAAAGAAGAGAATCAAAATTTTTCTTGATTATAATAGTGGTCCTAAATTTCAACACTGCGGTATACTTGACGACGAGAAAAATTCATCAAATAAAAAACCATTGTGTTGTACCTATACGTAGTTTGTTTAAAAAATTGCATAGTTTGTTTAAAAATTGCATAATTTGTTGTAGCAAGTTAAGGATTTAATCCAAAATAATCTTAATTTCCTTAATAAGTAAATTATTGTGATTTATTTTATGGAATGCCTTGAAAAATCGAAAATTCCAGTTAATATTTGCAGATTTCTAAATAAATTTACCCTGTACATGTTAATAATAAAAGAAAAAACTAAGATTCAAGCCCTCAATTAAATTTGTTTCCTTATCTGATTAAGCTACGTGCTCGTCGTCAATTTCGTCAATCTCTTCATCGTGAGACCGTAGGGGGTAGAGCTAAAGTTCCTGCGGCACTCTGGGGGTAGCACTGCTATCAGATATTCGTGCTGAGAACGCTTCTTTAGCAGTCCTCGTCGATTTTTACCCCTATAAAGCAGCCAGCGAAGCTTTCTCACATGAGACCACAATAAAGTAAGATTGCGCTAACCGGGAATCACGAATTCATTTAAGTCGGGCCGTCCTCTTCTCGCGCCCGTGACAACGGAGACAGACTCTAGCAAAGAGTATTATTTACTTCACAAGCAAGACTATAAACTACTAATTGGTAGATTTTTATCTGCGACTGCGTGAACTGTAACCCGCGCTAAGTGAATGTATTTAATTTATATCACGAATCTGTTTGTGTATTGTTTTCGTGATGTCTTCGAATCAACTAACACGGAAGAAGTTTGGTGCGATCAAAATTGCTTCAGATGAATCAAAAAAAAGTTAAACGAATCAAACCAATTGAAATTTCTGATTGCAAAACTCCCGGTCTGTTGCAAGCAGGTTGATTGGCAATCTACAGCCCCATGATGTATCGCAGTATTAATTTTCGTTAAAGTGTGCAATGAAAAATGGTCCAATTTTACAATTTAAACTTCACGAAACGAGTAAACCAAATCGGTAATACATCAACGTATGGGTATTAACGAGGCAAGATGCGGAGAGAAATCAGAAAAAGAGAATGATTTCGACTAATTAAAAGTAAACATGCTCATGGAAAATGTATTTCCATTTAGACTTATTGATGTAATTTTTCAGCATAATGAGTTAGGCGAGCTGCGATGGGCAGCTATCTCCGCGATCTGCTACTGGTCGGAGTGATCCTTCTCCGGAGCCGACAACATCTGCGATTCAAACTCGATCGCTTTGTAAATGTCATGACTACATCGCAGACCGCATTACATAGAATTACCTACAGATATAGGTATTTTATTTTGCCTTGAAATTCTATTTGAATATTGCGACTGTTTTAGAAAGAATCGATTTTATTCTATTTTCTTTCATTTTACTTCAAATACTTCACTTAGAACGAGCAATTCCTTATCAGTAGAACCTAGATCAAATATTCTCAGAATGTCTTCTGTAATTATTTATTTTTTAATTTAAAAAAATGCATCATCGAAATTACAAACGTATAGGTATATGAAGTACCCCAAGGTTCCATCTTGGGACCTCTACTTTTTGAATATATTTATTAATGAGTTTCACTAGAATATTTCTAAAAAAATTACTAAATATTGTAACGACAAGTATATCAAGACTAATTTTTAAGAATAATCTAGGGCGCGGGAAATTCAAATTCGAATGAAAGGAACTACGTGAGCAAAGAGACTACAAACAGAATCTACCCCTTTTAATACTATAGGGAGGCAGGGTTTCCTTTGGACTAGTACATCGTTGACGCTTGTTAAATTAATCAAAAAAAAAGAAGTGTAGAAGAAGCTGGAAGCATCATGAAGTCAACAAGGTATAAATTAAGGCAACTCCTGTTCCTTAAATTGATTTAATTCCATCTGACCTAGTTACTGTTCGTAGAAGTTTTCCAAAATGGAAAAGGAAACAAATGATGTAACCACTGCAACATGTAACACCCAAGAAGCTAACCTTCTCCCCGTAAACGGCGTAGAACAACCACCAACAATGAATTTATCAAACCTTCGAACTATTGGGCAAACACTAATTGGCCTCCCAAAATTTTCCGGTAAACTGGAGAGAATGTTCGGGAACATTTCCTTAAATTACGCTTACGAACGCACATTGATTCTTTGACGGAACAGCAAATTTTAGCAGGTGCAAGGTACCAGCTGAAAGGAGAAGCTTTTCAGTACCCGGAATTGGAATCGCACCTTCTATCATCGCAACGTTAATAAAATGTTACATCAAAAAGATTCTACCTGGCGAAGCAAATGTAATGCTCCAGCCATGTACCCAAACGTTAAAGGAAAAAGTCGAGAATTTGCCATCAGAGTGAAAAAAGTGAGAAAGAAACTCTTGGACGAAAACCTCGCCTTAGTTGAACCGACCAGCTGAAAGGGATGCCGTAATAAAACGTCATCAATGAGATTTGGCAGAACAGTTCAAGACAGGATTAGACCAGGAATTGATGAAAATGATTATCCTGCTCTTGAACCGAAATCCTTGAATGTCGTTTGAAGAAGTGATATGGAACTCGTCCAACAAGCCGAAACAAGCACAACAGATGAGAAAACTGAACAAGTTCTACATTACCAATGGGGAAATAGGAGACTGCGATGAAGATTTTTAAATGTGAAGAAGATGAATGCAACCAAAGAGAATACCAACCGGAACTTACCGAGAGAACTCACTGGATTTACTTTCGAATTTCAAGGAACATAATTCTTGTTTCGTATTTGCAACTGATTTTAACTAGTTTCTTGTATTATGTCTAAGTTAAGTAAAGAAAGCGAAGGTCATTCTTGGCGATTCGTCAAAAAATTTTCTGATATATATTCAAAATTCTATGAAGGATAGTTAAGAAGAAAGTTTGTGTTCGTAGTTGATTAAATTTCTTATGTAAAGGAATGTGGAGAAAAATCTTGGCGATCCAGAATCTTTCCTACTTCTTTCACACACTTTATTGTTTCGTGAAAATATTTTCTCTGGGCTTCCCGTGCATTCATGGAACTCTCTCTAGGATGAAATTCAGAAGAAGTTGCTTCCAATACTGGCCATCCAGAGACCAGGAGAAGTAGAAGAACTCTTCGGAAACATTTTGGCGTTTATCAAGAAAAATTAAAAGAGATCCAGTACTTCCATTTTTTATTTCGAGTAAAAGCACTTTCTTCTTAATTTCACACTAACGGAGGAGTCTTCTTCGCCGTTATCTACAACAACCGAAGAATCTTCTCCGTCCACTGGAACAGAGTCCACAGGAATAACGGACGAATCCTCTTCGACGTCTACTACTGAAACGTCCACGACAACGGACGAATCTTCTACGTCGTCATCTACAACAACAGAAGAATCTTCTTCGTCTACTACAACAGAATCCTCAGCAGTAACTCTACCGAGACGTCCAATAATATGGAGAAAACAATTGGTGATTCCATCCAGAAACCAGGAGAAGTAGAAGAACACTTCGGACACACTTTGATGTTTATCAAGAAAAATTAGAACAGATTCAATTTATTTAGAGTGAAAGCACTTTCTTCTTAATTTCACGCTAACGGAGGAGTCATCTACAACAACCGAAGAATCTTCTTCGTCCACTACAACAGAATCCACAGAAGTAACGGACGAATCCTCTTTGATGTCCACTACAGAGACGTCCACGCTAACGAAGGAGTGTTCTTCGCCGTCATCTACAACAACCGAAGAATCTTCTTCGTCCACTACAACAGAAACCACAGCAGTAACAGTCGAATCCTCTTCGACGTCCACTACCGAGACGTCTAATAATATGGAGAAAAAAACTGGTGATTCCAGAACATTCTCAAGTTCTTTCACACACTTTATTGTTTCCTGAAAATACTTCTTCTGGGCTTCAGGAAAATTGTATCGTATTTGCATTCATAGAACTCTTTCTGGGTTTCTAGATGAAGTTCAAAACTCTCCGAAGCGGTTTGGCATTTATGAAGAAAAATCAGAAGAGTCCATTTTTGATTTTGTATAACACATTTTCTTCTAAATTTCAGGGAAAGAGTTTTTTTTTTAATTTTTTATTTGTACAGTGTGATACAGGGAAATTTTGAAGTCACAAAACTAAAAAGAAAAAATTAACTTACAAGTTTCTTGGAGAAAAAAAGTAAATTATATGCCATTAAGTGTCCCAACAAAAAAAATTCAATGTGTAAAAACAAGGTTCATAAATCGCACGCTGACAAATCTGATAATTTGTGGGCGTGCGATTTTTTCTTATGGGGCCACCTCAAAAGCAATGTATACACCATTTCCCCAACGACAATCGCTGAGTTGAAAACGAGGATTCGAGAAGAAATCGCTACAATTCCCATGGAAGTGTTTCAAAGTGCCATACAAAATCTCAGCATTCGCTTCCAGGAATGCATACGTTTAAATGGACATCATCTTATGGACATTGTTTTTAGGAATTGAATAGTTTTTTGTTGGGACACTTAATGACATCCATTTTACTTCCTTCAACAATAAAACTTCGCTTCTGCGACTGCTTCTGTGAGAATTACTTTAAAAGTCCCCGTTTCCCTGTGCCACCCTGTAGTTGACTGTTGTCTTTCGATATCTGGGCGAAAAAAATTTAAAATTTTGGGATTTTTACATCCAAAAATTGTCAGTATTCAAGCAAAGATTGGGCACAAAATCTAATCTTTGATAGTTAGCAAAAGTATCAATATTTTTAATCTCAGACAGAACTTACAGGATTCCAACAAACAGCAAATCAAATTTTTTTGACTCAACACTATATACGATAACATCTTGCGTAATAATATACTGTAACCATCAAATAATGTTATAATTACTTTAACATGTTACCTCATGGTCGGAGACTTTGAGAACATTTTAAGTAACAATTCCATTCATTAGTTGTCCTAAAATTGGGCTTGTCACATTAGACGTATATCAAATAATAATAACTAATGCAAAACTTGATGAGAAGGCGCTGAGTGGAGACATTGCATACGCCAAATTACAGTTGAAGGTTTTCACCCTATGTACAGTCCACGCCAACATTTATGGTACCTACCCTAAGTGATGGAAAATGTGAATCCTTTACAATTTCATTCTCATATGAAGTAGTCATAATTGATGGATATTATGAATAAAACTTGGCTTTACTTAATAAAATATTATAAAGTTTACCTAGGTAGATTATAAAAAAACAAATTTAAATAAATTTTCTCTATTAATAAATAATCACGTGATTAAAGTCTCCCTTTATCTAACAAACAAGAGGCGGGCACGTGGCGGCAGCGCACATTTTTTCACGGCATTATTTTCAAGAGCGTATTTTTTCGGAATCACCCTAAGCGGATTTACGTAATAAAGCGAACCGTAATACCAGTTTTTAAAGTGGATTAAAGCGCGCACTAATAACATGTGAAATTTATATTCAGTTTACCTGTCGTCAGCTATGGAAATAAACTGCCCATATAACTGAGATAAATAAAAATAAATGGCCCGTGATTTATTCAGATGCAGAGGAAAAAACTCGCGCTTTATGTAACGTTTACGATAATGGGGCGCGGTTTTATTAAAATTTATTTAAATTATGGATGATTACTTACTGAAGCGACGATAAATTTTCGTTTCGATTCGAGCGGTTTTCTCAAAGATTCCGTTTATTTAAGTGGAAAAGTTCCGTTTCTTATAATCGATAAATAAGCTAAACTGTTGTAGACATCGCCGGTTATTGCTACTTAACGTTTCATATTTTAAACAACATAAAAATTCATGGGCTTTCATAATAATAGTTGTATGCGACAATCAGAAAATAAATAGTTAATTATTTTTACATGGGGCGATCAAAATGTTTACATAATTTTGAAACATGTAAAACAATTGGTGCGTGTGTATCCGGCCTTAAAAGTGATATATTAATCATGTTCTCTTCTCCAGAATATTTTATTCCGATGAAGCATCCATGTCAACAAACACACATACACGTCTTTAATGGTTTATTTCGTATAATAAATAGTGTTCGCCCAATCATATAGCTCATGTAAAGCAATTGAGGTGTGTAATACGTAACATGACGGTACCGCGAATGTTCCAGGTCGTGTGTGCGATGTAATGTTCGGTACTCTCATGAGCGGAGCGGATGCAAAGGCTCGTGTAAATCATTCACATCCGACCGCAGACAAGTCCTGGATTTATGATCTCCCGCTACAAGCGCACTCCGTATTTACTTGATAGATTGTTCTCTTCGTTCTCATTTGCATCTCGTAATGGGATTGTGATCTATACCTTCTAAATAGTCGTGCATGCACACGTACAGACCACGTCCATGTAGATTTAATTTATTCATTTTTATTATAATTAGATCATAAGTCACGGAAGCACTTCAAAACATATTTACATTAATACAGTTTCTCAGTTATTTACATTGCTTCTTTTTTCGTTAAGTCTTTCCAAAATTTAAATGTAAGCCATGAAAGAGAGGATGATAAATAAATCTTCTGAATCCAATCATCCAAGATTTTAAATTCGTCGTTTGGATAATGTTAAATTAAATAAATGATGCATACAAATAGTAACAAAACGTAATAGCTGTAGGTATGCTAACATTTAAACCTCAACTACTCGAAACCGGTTAGGTTTATCAAAGTGCAACCACAAATATTCAATGCAGTATGTAAAAAGTAAAAAATTAGAGATAAAATACTGAAAGTCGCCCCTTCAAACTATCCCTTAAAAAGGAGGGAGGAAACAAACACAAGAAGAGCGCCTTATACCTGAGTTCAAAATATTAATTTGATAACTTAAAGGATTTAGAAGATATTTCCAAGAAAACAACATTTTCCACCCCTCTTTCGGGGATTAAAACTCCCTTATTATTCCTTTTTGGAAAAGACATATATGAAAATATATTCTATTCACCATAAAGATATCGGGAAACTATTTTAAATCACCCTATATGTATAATTATAAATTTTGTTAGTATTTTATATTACGACAATAAACTTACTTGTATAAAATTATTTTCTCTTTTTGTCATTTGTAAATTGTGATTTTGACTTCTAAATTAGTTTTGAAAACAAATGTTAGGGATATTTAGTACCAATTTAGGGAATTTTTTCTAACTTCTACGGGAAAAGTTAGCAACACCGTCAAAGTCTCATATTTATGGCGTGACAAGATGGATGGATGGATTATTCTCATTGGAAGGATTTTCAGTACTTGATTTTTTTTGTTTTTGAGGAATTTACTCTATTTTTTTCAACGTATTAAAAATATAAGCTCAAATGGCCTTTGAATTTTTTATAACACAGTGGAGTGCGTTCAGAAATTGCAGTGTGAATTCATCCTTAGATAATATTTCAGTACATTTCCGAACACATGTTTCTTTGAAGTTTTTTGTTTGAATTACTCATGGGAATCACCCGGTGAAGTTTTTCTATGACGTCATAAATCATCCTGTAAAAATAAGCAAGAAATATTTAAGATGCGCTCAAAGGTATAGTTTGTCCTTAAATTTGCAAACTAATTAGAATAAAGCAGAAAATCTAGTTCGAAGGAGCAAGCAAATCACCGCATGTTCTGTTTCCAGAAGTAGAAGTGTTTTTATCCAAATCCAGTCTAAAAGATGCACTTAAAGAGATTTGAATTCCAAAAGTATCATTAAAAAACATTCTATCAATATATCAATAACATACAAAGAAAAAGATTTCTTGAATCACCAACAAGGATTTCTAGGAAGGAAATTATTCCAGAATTAGATGCAAACTAGCAACAATGATTACTGATAAAATGACGTAATTTCGTTACTTTCGACACAGTCCAATTGAACCAATTTAAGGGAAAACGGTCCATACCTATAACCTTCAACTTAATGCAACTAAAACCTAATTTTCTGTTGCCTGTAGCTCAGTAGTACCAACAAATATATCGTCTACTTTGTGAATGATGTATATTATATTGCTGTATATGGGCTTAAATGCCGATGAAATGTATTTATTTACGAAAAATTTTCTCAGGGCCTGAAAACTTTGATTTTTGTAAGGTTGGCAATGTGGTACGGGGTTCATATAACACATTCCCTTTTGATACCGGCTTGAATTGAATTTTATTTATGTAAGTGAAAATTCTTATGAATGTGAAAATATTTGTGAATGTGAAAATGTATCTTAAACAATGCTTTTCTGACTCATGAACAGGTAAGTAAAACTCAGTCAACGTTAAAATTGTTTATTTCTGAACGTAGCAACTTCACACAATACATGCAATGTTAAAATAACCTCAATACGACGCATTAACAGATTCTAACGATTTAATGGAAAATTTTTAATAATATACAAATTGAAATCAACAAATACGTAAGTTATTCACGTTTTAATAGTGTCAGGACAAATGTGTAAGTGTTTTGAAAATGCAAAAATTATTAAAAACGCAGAAAAACAATAAAACTTGTTCTTCGGTGCCCTTTTAATAAATTTCAATCTGTTTTCAGTCAAAAGACACGATAATTATCCTCGTTGCTAATGCCCTCCAACAGATGAAATGTGTAATTGTTTATTGTAGTTTTAAAAACACAGGAAAAACGATAATGACTCGTTCTTGTCTGTCCTTTTAATAATTTTAAATCTGTTTTAAGACAAAGTCACGATAATTATGCTCGTTGCTATTGCTTCTAACAAATTAATTGTGTGATGATTTGAACACCAAAATTCTTACAAAGTTTAAACAAATTTCAAAGTATTAATAAATACACTTATAATTACCATACTTGAAGCTGAACTTAACACTTAACTGGATCAAAGAAGACTAAAATGAACGCGTTTGCGTCGCATTTTTATACCCAAAATCCTACATAAAAACTTGTCAGAAAATAAAACATAACCTCAAAATACAAAATTAAAATTAAAATTTCTCAAAATTGACTAAATAAATCCTAACTCTAACAAAAGAAAAATGATGCTGAATTTTTATTTCTTCCCAGGTAAAGAAATTAGCCCAAGCCGGAGCGCATTAAGCTTAGTCATTTTTATCTTGCCCCCGTCAGGCAGCTTCAGCTCAAATCGTCGCATGTTGCCCCTCTTGTTCCTTAGGAAACTCCTGGGCAGCTTCTGAATGGCCTCCTCCAAGTCAATAGGGTCCTTGGGCAAAGGTGGAGATGAAGAAATCCCTTGACAAGAGCTGACGTTCCCCTTTACCTTCATTGGGGTCTCGATGTCAGGAGTTTTGGGGCGGAATAACTCGTCTGGCATCGTCTCCGTGTCAGAGTCATCCCCGAAAAGTTCCCTGAACTTGGACTTGAGCCAGTTTTTCGTTGCAGTGCCCTCGATGTCGAGAAACTCCTCCGGAACAAGGTTATGGCAACTCTAATACATAAACAAAGCATCTTTAGATAATCAAATAAATTAAATTTCTTTTTAGGTTCCGGCATTCTAGAACGAGATGTATGATTTTTGAAAATAAAATTCAGAAATTGGGAAATTTTTCTTGTTTTTTTTTTTTTTAATAAACAAAAATTTGAAAAATTTGTATCCTTTTGATTTTTTTACCCCAGCCCAGGTAAATAACACAGCAATATGTTGCAATTTTTCTGTCCAAAAATATCGCTTATGTTCATCGACAATCAATGTTACACTCCTCAATCTTTACACGTCTTCTCAATCTAAAAAAAAAGCAACTAGAGCTTGTCATAAAAAACAAGAAGAAAGTGATGATTTTTGTACACGTACTCTTTCCTAAGTAGTGTAGCAAGCGGGATACTGTGACCTTTGACCTTGAAAAAATTGCAAATGGCATGTGTCCAGCGAAGTGACCACCATCGTTAAAAGTCAGCTTCCTTCTTGAGGAGTTGTTTCTTGTGCTGAAGAAGTAATCCTTTAGTTCTTGTATTTAAAGAAGTGTTGACAAATACATAAAGAAGTGATGATGTAACTTTCCCCAAGTGGTGTATAGAGCGGAATATCGTGACACTTTGACCTTGAAAAAAATGGCAATAGCATGTGTGCATCAGAAGCGACCATCATCATGCTTAGGGGGTTGTTTCTTGTGCTGGAGATTCAATCTTTAGTTCTGGTATCTGAAGAAATCTAGACAATGACGCTATTTTATAACCAGTCTTAAGCAGGTGTATAAGCATCGTTCAAGATCATAGCCATTAGTTCTTGCACTTGAAGAAATGTCGACAATGACGTCATCTTCCCAGAGCGCGGTCGTTGACTAAATTTTTTAGTTCTTCCAACTTACCAGAGGATTGCATTAGACAATGCCTGCCATCGTTCTCATGCACGCCAATTTTTGCAAGGCCAAAGTGTCACGTCTACTTTTCTACTTTCTGGTCCACCATCATAACACAAAGGAGTTTTCTTCTCCTCTCCGCAACCTCTAAATATAGACTCAGTTGCAAAATATGGATTATTGAAGTTAAGTCTGTACTAACTCCATACATCTTAAGCCCAGCACGCATGTCAATTTTTGATCCATCCGACTACGAACTGCCAGATAACTGAAGTCAATGATAAC
Organism: Serrognathus titanus; assembly: GCA_039766575.1. Taxonomy (NCBI): domain Eukaryota; kingdom Metazoa; phylum Arthropoda; class Insecta; order Coleoptera; family Lucanidae; genus Serrognathus; species Serrognathus titanus. The sequence goes on along the minus strand of CM077911.1, from coordinate 13,327,799 downwards.
GAAAAATTAAAGAAGAACCGATGTTTGTGTGAAGAACTTTCGTCCGATCCCTTAACTGATTGAATGGAAACCTGCCAGTTTGACATCAGTTTGTTATCAGTCAGATCAGCATCAGACATCTAACAATCCGTAATCAAATAAAATCTTGAAGTGCCCTTAGCTTTAACCAAAGAACTAGATCTAGATTTCTTTGGATATTATTGGACAATTTTGACAAATCCTCTTTGGTTAAAATTAAAAACCCATCCAAGCTTTCTTGTTTCTTTCAGAAACCATGAATTCTATTTGGCTTTGCAACTTTCAAAATCAACTTCAGCCTTCTTCTTACAGCTCGAGGTGAAATTGGTCTACTAGTTCCTTAACAGTAAACTCAAAGGACTTCGGGTCTTCGCGTTTCATAGTATTTCTGATATTGATTGATAATAATCAACAATACAAGAATTTTTGGAAAATATTTTTGATGGTGAGGATAAAAGTCTAATACTTTTGCTCGTGGCTGTATATTGATTATGAATCGACGTTACGAATTTACATTTTCGATCAAGTTTAGTAATTTCTTCGTAGACAACTGTGTCTAATAAATTTCACAGACGCACAGGGCCCCATTCAATCCATAAACACACCTTTCGGCATACAATAACAATAAATCTTGTGTTGCGTGGAGTACAGAGGAAGACCGCCGACTTATTGAAACGTAACGCATAAAAAGCGTATAAATAACTCCGCAAAACTTCCCACAAGCGGGGGGCAACCAGAGAAAAACACCCTTGGCCAGGCATAAAGAAAGCACGTGCCTCCCACTTGGCGGGGGGCAGCCACCCTTCGCCGACCGGTCTGCTATTCACCGGTGAATGGGAGCGTGGCGTTATGAGAATGTTCGGGTGAAGTTTTTATTAGCCAAATCAAAAGTTTGTGCGTGCATCGTGATGCTACTACCATACTGTATTATAGGATAGGGGAAAAAGGGTTCACTCTCTATTGAAATCCGATAGAGCATAATGTTTTCAAAAGATTTAAAAAATCAATTTTTTCAAAATATTAATCACGGTCCTTCAATTCGTTACTTAAAATTGTTAAAATTTTCAGTCGTTTCGGCAATTCAATCGAGTGGGCATGATCCAGTTGCTGCTCGAAAGTCGGACGAAAGACGAATGAGTTACAAGTAACAATACAAATCGAGACAAGACACTTACAAAAAGAAATAACGAAGAAGAAGCCTTAATGGCATTAATCTAAATTATGTGTACCATATTAGGAAGAAGGTAAAAGTTGAAGATTTAATTTTTAACATGAAACAGAAACATGAATTATTAAAACAACCAATTAAACTCATCCTATTTATAACCGGCGAATAAAGGAGCTTATTAAGACGAACAATTAATATTTATCTCTTATTTATTTGATCCAATTACACTTCCCCTATACTTATCAGGAAAAAAAAACCTTATGCAAATGCTCGATAACATCCAATAATTCAGTGTATCATTTTAATGGTCGACTATGTAATTATTTTTTACAGCAAGTAATAATCATCCTTCGTTCCGTAATAAGTAAGAAAACCTGTAAATTTGAGTAAGAAGCGCGTGCAAATGACTCATTAGAAGTACAGATATGCTATTGCGGGATTGAGTTATGTGCAGCTGTCTGGGTCGTGATATCGAAGTGTTACTAACTACAGGTGTCCTGCAACATCTGACAGATGGTGGGTCTTCAGGACAACCGAAATATAATATTTTTTTACTGTATGCAAAATCTTTAATCAAGTTAGAAAGTTTTCATGAATGTACAATAACAACCAAAGAGAAAACGAATGCAAACTCGTTTACTTACTTTTTTCTTCTTATGATATAAAGACTTCACCTCCTAAATAGCTAATGATAACCAAATCAAGTTAATTCCTCATGCTATAACAAACGAGTTAAATTCTTTTAAAGTAATAATCCCCGCTATTCTTTTCACACTGTTAAGAATAAAATTTAAATAATCGGGAGTGCGTAAGAAAGTTCACATGGTATTAAGTGAAAACTGGCTTACTTCATTGTTTGAATTCGCAGCCAAGTTCATAGATCATTCCTAATAGTAAACACAGTTTTTTTTTCGACAAGCTCAGCTTTGTTCTCTTCTTTGCCCCATTATTTTAACAACAGTAATTAATTAATTAATGATGATGGTTGGCCACAAGTACCCTGGTTTCCTCGTAAATTTGTTCGTTTACTTTAAACAAAACAATCAAGTCAGATTCAAAATCAACTGAGATTGGTTTGATGTAACATTATGAACAATTGACATTTTAGAACTGAAATGAAATATGCATTGAAAAACACACTCTTCTTCTTCTTCTTCATTGTCAGTCGTCACATTAATAGATGTTGTACTGTCATTATAAAATGAAAAATAATTTATTGCATGAGCGTGTAATTTACATCCAACGTTTGTGTAGAATTTGATTGATTCAGATATAATTATAGATAGGAAATATCGCTTGCAATTAAGGCAAAACCTGGTGGCCGCCTAGGAAGAGAAAACCGTACGCAGCGCCTAGACTGCTTAATAAGTAAGTACTTTGCAAGTTGCCCGTCTGTCTGTCGTTCTGGTCATGAATCGTCTCGACGCGTACAACATACCTCGTTGTCATAGGCGACTAGGATTCTCGTATTTATGAAAGGTTAGCGGTGCCTAACTACCGTTAATTAATAAATTATTAGGACTGGAAATAACGACGCCAGTCGTCTGGAATCGTATTCAATTTATTTGTACCTTCGGAACATGATATGATACGGAATGAAATTGGAAAATTTGTTGGTCGTGAATCTACAGTTTAAATGAAATATTTTTGATTAAGTATTGGTTGGGGTTCAACGCAATCGTTCGACCTTTCGACGGGGGGTCGAGAGTTAAGCCATCTAGTCGATATAGACAAAATCATTTGATAATCCAGGAATAGAGGTCACTTAAAGCAAAATCAAAAATCTTCTGATGTAAATACCCAAGAACTTCTTTTTTTTTGTTATCATTAAGTTTTTTGTTTGCAAAACTTAGTTTTACAGTTTTATTTATTGAAAACCAACCTAATGCTTGTTGCCTGGTGCCTACAACTAATTGTGTTTATATTAGGTATATGCCATATCGTTGATATGTATAATAAAAAGTAGAGGCCCTAATATGGACCCCTGAGGAACTATTGAAGAAAATTCGAGACAAAACACTCGGCAAATTTCTCGAGATTTATAAGTTACTACCAAATTTGTCAGAAAGATATTCAAAAAGCATAAACTCAAACCCATTGTACCAAAATGTATTCATTCGTTCATAGAAAAATATTTGAATAGACGTTTGAATTTTTGTGCACTCCTTTTGTGCCATTTAGAAGATTTTTTTGGAGAAAATGTCTTTCACTGATAAGGTAGTCTTTACCACCAATAAAGTAGTCACTTCACAAAACTCACTGTATTGGAGAGCACAAAGAATGTACATTAGTCGATAGAATGCCGAAAAAGATAATATTTGGTGTGAGATAAAGCGAGATAGACTTATTGGATCACTCCTAGGCTTTCTACATTTTGTAGAAACAGAATTTTGAGAAATTTTGGATGGTATGTCGCTTGCGAAAAGATGCGTCATGATTTTGAAGTTGGATAGTGCTCCTCCTCATTTTTTCGCTCTGTTAGAGAATGGTTAAAGAATACTTTTCCCAATGAATGATTTCGGTAGAGCTACAAGGTCTACCCTCTACCCTCCATGGGGGTTTCTCAAACAAAAGGTGGATAAGAATATAAATCCAGGCTCTACATTTCTGTGGAATAACATCCATATGATCTTCTTGTGGTAGATTACTCCATCTGCCCTTTTTTGTTCCCTCTAAAATGTTTTTGCCTTTTCTACTATTTTCCTCTGTTCTTTTCTTTCTTTTATTGTAGCTCTCCTCTGCGTACATCTCCTGTATACTGATCTTTCCACCTTACTCGGGGTCTATTACCAATTGGTTTCCAGTTGGTGATGGCCTATAATGTATATTTCTTATTCTTACCTACAAATGCACTCGTATCATCACATACGTTGCGCCTTAATATATTGCTGTGTTTGGGCTTGATACCGGCTTGAATTGAATTTTATTTATGTAAGTGAAAATTCTTATGAATGTGAAAATATTTGTGAATGTGAAAATGTATCTTAAACAATGCTTTTCTGACTCATAAACAGGTAAGTAAAACTCAGTCAACGTTAAAATTGTTTATTTCTGAACGTAGCAACTTCACACCATACATGAAATGTCAAAAATAACCTCAATACGACGCATTAACAGATTCTAACGATTTAATGGAAAATTTTTAATAATATACAAATTGAAATCAACAAATACATAAGTTATTCACGTTTTAATAGTGTCAGGACAAATGTGTAAGTGTTTTGAAAATGCAAAAATTATTAAAAACGCAGAAAAACAATAAAACTTGTTCTTCGGTGCCCTTTTAATAAATTTCAATCTGTTTTCAGTCAAAAGACATGATAATTGTCCTCGTTGCTAATGCCCTCCAACAGATGAAATGTGTAATTGTTTATTGTAGTTTTAAAAACACAGGAAAAACGATAATGACTCGTTCTTGTCTGTCCTTTTAATAATTTTAAATCTGTTTTAAGACAAAGTCACGATAATTATGCTCGTTGCTATTGCCTTCTAACAAATTAATTGTGTGATGATTTGAACACCAAAATTCTTACAAAGTTTAAACAAATTTCAAAATATTAATAAATACACTTATAATTACCATACTTGAAACTGAACTAAACACTTAACTGGACCAAGGAAGACTAAATTGAACGCGTTTGCGTCGCATTTTTATACAGAAAATCCTTCACAAAAACTTGTCAAAAAATAAAACATAACCTCAAAATACAAAATTAAAATTAAAATTTCTCAAAATTGACTAAATAAATTCTAACTCTAACAAAAGAAAAATGATGCTGAATCTTTATTTCTTCCCAGGTAAAGAAATTAGCCCAAGCCGGAGCGCATTAAGCTTAGTCATTTTTATCTTGCCCCCATCAGGCAGCTTCAGCTCAAATCGTCGCAAGTTGCCCCTCTTGTTCCTTAAGAAGCCCCTGGGCAACTTCTGAATGGCCTCCTCCAAGTCAACAGGGTCCTTGGGCAAAGGTGGAGATGAAATCCCTTGACAAGAGCTGACGTTCTCCTCGACCTCCATTGGGGTCTCGATGTCAGGAGTTTTGGGGCGGAATAACTCGTCTGGCATCGTCTCCGTGTCAGAGTCATCCCCGAAAAGTTCCCTGAACTTGGACTTGAGCCAGTTTTTCGTTGCAGTGCCCTCGATGTCGAGAAACTCCTCCGGAACAAGGTTATGGCAACTCTAATACATAAACAAAGCATCTTTAGATAATCAAATAAATTAAATTTCTTTTTAGGTTCCGGCATTCTAGAACGAGATGTATGATTTTTGAAAATAAAATTCGGAAATTGGGAAATTTTTCTTGTTTTTAAAAAGTAAACAAAAATTTGAAAAATGTGTACCCTTTTGATTTTTATAAACCCAGCCCAGGTAAATAACACAGCAATATGTTACTATGTCTTCTTCTTTAAGCAACTGGTTCATCGATACTTTCTCCGTCATTCTTTGGTCCATGTATGGTTGTAATTATTTTCCTTTCAAAGGTTCTCAGTTTTTCTTCATCTCTGTTAGTGAGGGTCACCGTTCCTGCCGCAGGAACACAGGCTATTGAAAGCAAAAACAGGAATCATCTGCAGTTAGTGTTCAGAGGGGAGTAATTTGAGGATCGAATTATTATTTACTCAAAACTAAGAGACTTAGTATCGAAACGGAGGTGGTGAACAAATGTGTCTATTAATTTGAATCGTCTCTTGCGAGAACTACAAACAAAGTCAAAATTAAACAATTTTTTCAAGCGATTGCATCCCTTAGTGCTGAAGAAAAAGCCCAACGCACGCGTCTACGATTTACAAATATGCGTCCTTGGCAGCTAAGGACGTCCTAAGACTTTAAAGAAACAAAATCTGGTAAGAGATTTAGTGTATGGTCAATAAGATAGACAATAAATTTCTCTTGAAGACTTCCGCAGCCGTCATCATGATTGAATTGGCTTCCGGTTGGAACCGCGTCACGTTGATGTCTTCTACTACCAACATTTCGTTTTCCATTGCAGGAGAATTTCCTCAGTGTTGCTGGTGGTGGTTGTGGTGGTGTTGCTTCTGCTTCTCGTTAGTCATTAAGACTGTCGTAGTGTTTTAATGATCGGTGGGGGCAGTGGATCGGAACGGTGAGCAGAGGAATGGTTTCTTGGGGCGTGATGGATCGCTTAATGAGATGTTTCCAGGTATTGTGGAGGTAAAAGCCAATATCTTCAAATTGTCGGGATTCTTGAAAATTTCTACTGATTCACGTATTTTACGGTTGAAAAACTGAGATGGGTTCTCATCTAGCCCCAGTAGCAACGAATATGTTTATGGAGGAGTTCAAACAACAAGCCTTCACTTCTTTCTCCCAAGTATTGATTCAGATATTTGATGTTTTGCTATTTGAACACACGGTAAGACATCCCTAAACTACTTCTTTGAACATCTAAATTCTCAACATCCTAACATTAAGTTGAATTTGAAATGCGAAACTGACAGTCACTTAACTTTCCTTGATGTCTTAATAAGACGCCCACCGAACGGCATATTAGGACACTCTTTGCAAACCGACTCATACTGATCGCTACCTGAATCCACATCCCATCCTTCTCATCCTATTGATCATCATCCTTCTCATCCAACTCATCATCATCCTTCTCATCCTATTCATCATCATCCTTCTCATCCTACTCATCATCATCCTTCTCATCCTACTCATCGTCATCGTTCTCATTCTACTTATCATTATCCTTCTCATCTACTCATTACCATCCTTCTCAAAAACAATTACGGCATTACCTCATTAGTTAGCCGCGCCTTTACCGTTTCAGAACCCAACTTCAAACTGAACTAAGCCACGTAACAAAAGCCCTTCTCAATGATAATTAGATATAACAAACACGACATCTAAAGATCCCTTTTCCGTCATCCCAATTACTTTGAACCTGATATACTTTCAACCGCTACGGTTTACTTACCTTATATCCACACCATAACGGACCGAATGTGCCAAATCCTCGAACAGAACATCGAATCCATTTACTTACTTACTTTGAAACTACCTACCCTCGACAAAAGATCACATTCCCTTACAATTCGAAGGTATGTATCAAATTCCGTATTGCTGTGGGCGTTGTACACATCGGTGAAACAAAACGATCTGTTAGCACTCGCGTTTGTGAACATGAACGCTGTTCTAGACTAATCCAAACAACTGGCTCCGCCCTAGCTGAACACAAACTAGAAACTGGTCACCATATCCTATTTTTCGACACATTCATCACATTTATCATATTTCTCAGCCGTAAAATCCATGAATCTATAGAAATTTTCAAGCACCCTAAGAACTTGAACCATGATACTGGCTTTCACCTCTACAATGCTTGGCAACATCTCTTTAGCAATCAGTCACTTCCCAACAGACAAATACCTACTCATCGTTGCGACCTGCCGCCCCCACCGATCACTATAAATACTCAGACTGAGAACGACTAACGAGAAGCAGTAGCAAACCGCAAGCAGCAACAACCCTGAGGAAATTCTCTTGCCATCGAGAACGAAACGTCAGCAGTAGAAGATGCCAACGTGACGCGGTTCCAACCAGAAACCAATTATTGATTTTTTTATGTTTTTTCCTTCTATGATTTTTTTAAACTGTGTTTAATAGGGGTGAAATTTGATACGGCGAAGAAAAGTGCCTAAACTGAGTTGTACATAGATACTTTTTAATAGTAGTTAAACTGAGTGGTGCATAATTTTATGTACCGATTGCTGATGTGATAGCAATCAATGTTTTAATTGGAGCGATCATAAACAAACGAGCGCAGAGATTACTAAAAAAAAAAGAAATTTACTTCAGTTGAGCAGAAAACGTTATAAAACTCATAAACCTTGGCATAGGAAGTTATAAATTTCATTTACTATATAAGGAAATATAAATATTAATAGTGATACTGTAAAAATAGTGTTTTTCGCCTAATAAATAAGGTTTAGAGGTGCGTAAAGTAGATGTTACGATCTCATTCGCAGTCATATCAAATATTTAGAATGTAAATGATTCCGCCACATTTACTAATTATTTATATATAAGTTTTAAGCTTTCGTTTTACACACGTGAGGCGAGTAATTTAAAATCTGAGAACAAGTTGATGAACGTGTTCTTTTTTACTTCAGCTAGGAACGTATAAAAACTTGTGTTTTAATCTTTCGGTACAAAATATATAAATTTGGCAAGATTATGTCCCGGCCTGACCTTTCACCTCATAATCTGGCATTTCACGCATAAATTAGGAAAACATGTCACCGCCACCGACAGCCAACGAATAAAAATAAATCACAGATGATCCTCTGTATTTATGTTCGTTTTATCTACTGACGATATCGTGTTACTTTCATCCTTTGATGATACGTGAAGATCACGACCAGTTCTTTACAACTTGGTATATGAATACGCTGATAAAATGTGTGTGTCTTGAAGAGTTATCACTTATTAAAACCACTTAATACTCTAATTATATTATATATATTCACTTTTGATATTATCTTAAAAAATATATGCGCATGTACGAGTATACTAAAATATGTTAAGTAACAACTATGTAGCACGTAGTTATTATCGCAATCTACAGTTGTATTAATTATTGTATAAGTAACATAATATAACACATAATAATTGGCAAATATACCCGCGTGAAAATATTAAAATTTTGCGCGTTTTTAATATATAGAAGTATTGACATATATCTATTGTGAATCATGTAAATAGGTTCAGCCGGAATTAAAATAAACAAGAAAGGAAATCCATGTCAGTGCAACTATAAGAAAAATACTAATACAAATTACAACTCGTTTTCCGGTGCACAACTAATTAAAATAAATCCGGCATAAAACTTCCTTCTTCTCCAAGTCACCTATTTATAAATCCTGCAGTTTTTTCTAAGCCGTGTGTAAACTTGAATTCTATGTGTGCAGTTGACCTGTGTAATGTTCTCGTTGCGTCATGATCCGGTTGTAAGCGTCGTCTCCATGGCAACGAGTCCCGACGCCAAGCCAACTGCTCATTAGTGAATTCCGAGAGGCGTCGTTTGAAACGTGTCATAAAAACTCGACGCCCGTCGTCCGACAAATAACGCCGACGAGTATTTTTATATACAGCGCTGCCTGCATCATTTGCGCCGCACAGATCTCCATTGTGAGAACGTAACGCGACTTCCTACGCCGGCATAAAAAAAAAGCGCCGGATAACGTGTGAATTAGGAACAGTTTGCACACGAGGTTTGTTTATAAGAAGTTTCACACGACAAGGTCACTAGATTGCGTGGAAGATTAATTTGCATATAGTACATTAAATTCATTCACTCATTCATTGTTGTAATGGGAGATTGTTCTTTTTACGTGATTTTGTTACACGTTATTTCGAAATAGCGCAAAAATTAACACTTTGTATCTTTCTTTTCCCAGACTAATTTCTATCTCCAAGTATTTATTTGAAGAAAAAAAAAAACGTAATAAAATAAAATAACTCGAATGAAAATTAGGGGTTCGAGAAGATTACCAGAACAAAAATTATGAAGCAAACGTTGTAAAGGTGGGAACCGAAAAGAAGTACGAAGTCATTGCGACTTGAGGTAGCCCGTTAATGCCAACCTATAACTACTGTCAGATAAGCATCTCCCATCACAAGAACTTCACCTCAATTATTTGACTCGCAAGAATCTTTCTGTTATTTTTTAAACTGACTTGGCAGGGCGATAACATCGTCTTCTTCGTATGTATGTTTGTATATCCACAATAAATGAAAATTGTACCCTTTCACGAAACCATCACAGATTCCACGATTTGTAACAACATAAAAAAAAAGTTGATCATGATTATTTACAATTTAATAATACAAGCGTTTCATTAAATTTAAGATAATACGTAAGTTGCTGCATTTCTAAATTTTTTTTATATCAAGAAAGTGTTATGTTTTTTTTTTTAGTTCACGAAAATAACTATTTTTAAATGTTTTAGAAGATTCTTTACTATCTCAGAGACGAAAAAACAACATTTCTTTCTGAATTTTCGAACAAACACCCTGTGCGTCATTGCATTTTTGAATTAATGATTGAATGATTTACTTCTAACGTAATCGATTGAAAACAGTCAACCATAAGATATCATTTGCTCCAGTAATCAAAATATTATTAAAAAAGAAAGACACTCGAAAAAAGTGGTTGTTAAATGTCTTTCAAATCTGCCACTGATATTGAAGAGATAAACGCAGATCTATCGACTCCAATGGTTTAAAGGGGTTTGACCTAATTTTTTTATTGAAAACCAAGTACAGTTCAGTGTGCCTTGGCCGCCAATTGGGAAATGGCCAAAAAGTCGGTAACGGAATTCAAACCTATCAGTACGTATTGTAACAAAGACAACTGACATGTCTGGAACTTACGTCCAAGAAGTCAATAAGGACTGAACATTTTCAAACTAACTTCAAATCGCAACCGTTACCTGAGCATCCAGTTATATGAGCAAAAATACTATATTATACTTGTGAATATATAAAAAAAAAGAAGAAACTCAAAATTGTCCTAAAAAATACATGGCGTAGCTTGCGGCAAAAGAAGTCAAAGTTTTATGTCCACTGGGACCATTAACCAGGAAACTTATGTTAAAGAATGGCTCAGAAACGTCTTTTGCAGTTTATAAGATAGCATAGATTTGGGTTTTTGCTACTGTCACAAGAGTGCTCTGTAAAATGATGTTACAACAACAATGTTCCAAAGTATTTAAACCCCCCCGACAGTCTGATAAGTCGCCTGACCATAAGGAATATTTTAGACAAGAAAATCCAACACAGAATTAACTGATGTTTTCACTCCTAAGGTAGTTCCTGGTTCTCTCAAAAGAACAAAATATCGCTACATTCAAAGGGACTTCCCTCCGAAAGAGAACTTTTCGTTTTTAATTTTTCTATTACGACATTGCAAATTCCAGCCATGTCAGGCCAGAACCTCTGATCAAGGCGAGTGCAGGACAATCACAGAGGATATGCTCAGCTGTTTCTTCCTCTAAGTTACAACCTCTACAAATTGGACTGTCTACTAAACCAATGCGATGCATATGTTTGTTTAATTTGCATTGTCCTGAAAGAATTCCTACAAGTAGACGTAGTCTTCTTCTAGGCCTTTTTCACTTGGTGACACTTGTCTAGATTTACGCATCTATCGATATGTCGGTCCTGGGATCTTTGTTTCAGTAAGGCATTAAACAGACTTGATGACGGTACTATGGCCGGTTTGGGGCCCCAAAAGGGCCGCCCCGAGCCTTGACTAGCCAGTTCGTCTGCCCGCGTGTTGCCAAAAGTTCCAACGTCTCCTTTAACCCAAGTGAGTTGCAGGATGTTGTATTTGGCCACTTGTTCTAGTGTGCCGTGACATTGGAGTGTTATCCCTAAAGATATTTTGTTGCTGTTTAGAGCCAAGTTTGCCGCCCTACTATCGCTAGCTATCCTAACGATCTTATTCTGAACATCCAGATCCAGAATTGCTCTTGCACTTTCTATAATGGCAACTAGTTCTGCTTGAAAAACAGTTGTCAATTGGCCAAGTTCAATGGTCATGTGAAGGTCCAGGTCGTCGGAGAAAATTCCTGCGCCTGTTCTTTCCAAAATCTTAGATCCATCAGCGTTCAAGAAAACGCTGAAGTGCTTCTTGAATACATATGTAAGTAAGAGGGAGTCGACCACCGCCCCAAAAAGAGGAGTTTCTTGTAGAGCCTCCTCCAGAATAAGGTGGTGTCTACCTCCGACACCTTTTTTGCCCGCAACCTTAGGGCTGATTCCAGTGCCATCTCCTCCACATATATGTTCAGTGGAAGGAGGTCAAGGATGGCCTCTAAGGCGGCAATAGGGGTGGATTTCAGTGCACCGGTAGCACTCATGCATGCCAATCTTTGTACGTGTGAAAGCTCCGATGCTGTTGTCGATAGTGGAGGCTCCGGGCCACCAGTATGGACCTAATTACGGCAGTGTACAGCTATAAGGTGGCTTTTAGTGATGATCCCCAAATTCCGCCCATTGTATGGCGACACTGCCAAAAAGCTACTTTTGATATTAACATGTTTACCCCAATTCAGTTTCCGATCAAAAATGACTCCCAATTATTTGACTTCACCTGAAAAGTTTAATTCATTTTGGAAAAATTTGGGGACTTTACGGATCTCTACGGGTTAGAAGTAGTAGCGATAATCTATTAAACCAAAATTTCACACTCGTGAAAGGGGCATCTCTCCCAAAGAAGGCAATATTTATTCCAATTTTCTATTTTTTCTGTTACATGCACTAATTATGTTAACCTGATTCTTTCAAATCATTTTTAAAATTATCATCTCTTCAAACTTTGCCCCCAGCATCATCTCAAATTATGCTCTCGTTTCTGATTTTTTTATTGCAACTGTAGATATATTTCTAGACTCTAGAACTTACTAAAAACTAGAGGAATACATGGAACCAACCACCATGGTCAAAAGAAGGCAACCTTTATTCTTGCTTCTACTTATTTTTCCCTCAGAAAAACCGAAGACAAAGTCAAAGTTTCCTTAAAATGTATGAGGTGCGGCAAGTCATCTGTTTTTCGGGAAAAGAAATCAAAATTTCGTTTCCAGTGTTAAGGATTGCCTCAAAGAACGTCCCCTGACAATTACAAGAAAGCCCACTTTTAGGCGTTTTGCTCCTAAGGCAAAAGTGCTCCTCCGAATGATATAACAACAGCTACTACTGTCAAACCAAAATCTTTCAACCCCCAACGGGCCAATTGAAACTTATTGGTCTCTGATTAATCGTCAATTGATAAAGACTAAAGGAAATAAAAAGATGTAGAAGGCTTCAAAGAAAATGCAACGCATTAGCAAACTTAGTGTCTGAGAAAAATGTACAAGATTTGTTGATATCTGTGAAGAAAAGGTTAGAGTTGCCATTAATATCCAGCATATCCTTATATCCCCAGGACGTAATGGACGCGTTCAGCTGAACAAATTCTTATGACATCATGCCTTAGCTTTATAGTAATTGCATTAAGCTGTTGCCACAACATAAACTTTTATCGCTTCAAGAGAGTTCTATTTAAGCCCCAAAATATCATGTATGAAGAAGTAGAAACAATTATCAAGGATTTTTTATATTATGCTGCCCTTTCTAAGGTTGTGTCGCGTGTGACAGGTGATCTGCTTCTCTGGGGCAAACGAAATCAAAATTACCTTTCCACTGGAACCATCACCCAAAAGGAGTACCTCAGAAAATGTTTTCCGCCATTTATAAGAAAGCACCATCACTTTGCCAAAAGTTCCCTGCTGAATTATATAATAATAATAACACATCACAGTTATACCAAAGACTTTTAACTTCCAACAATTTCAAAACATCGTCCAATTGGGCTCTGGTTTAGCGGCAATTGAAGAATAGTCTTCTTCAAGGAGAAGCTTAAGATGTGGAGACGAAAAAGTGGAAGATTTAGTCTCCGAGAGACTGTGCAAGATTTGGTGGTGCCTATGGAAAGAAAAGTTAAAGAATTTTTAGTTGGTTGAGTTGAGAAAGCAGCCTAGATTTTTTTTAATTACACTCAACATACCATCTGTAAAAAGATTTATGTGACGTAGCCATTTATACTTGACATTCAATACAAGAGAGAAAACAAATTAGAGCAAATGTGATAATGAATAAGCTGTGGCGATACCCGACGCGCGCGCCGACCGCACTCAATTTCACCTACACTCACTAACGCCCTTAACTATGTGACAGAACTCAGTTGACAGTCAATATATATACTGAAAATACATGTTGATTTAGGCTACAACCTTTCCTCCAATATTAAAATATGATGTTTTTTTTTAAATGACGCCTTCCACCTTTATCCTTTTATGATGTTTACTTCTTTTTAGCTTACGAGAGTGAATAGATTAAATAAGATGTAAAAATTAAAAATGTTGTACGGGGCGTTGCGAGAAATCCTCCACGTTAAACTTACATTGGATGTTAAATATTATTGCCATTCAGAGCCAAGCTTGGGCCACTTTGATTATCCCGTCCAACCAAATTACTATAATTTAAATTTCAATAGCCGCTGTATAAAACGCGTTCGGTATTTGTTTAGCTGTGGTATGTGCGTGTGTGCTTTTTTATTTTAGTTTCAAAATTCGATCAGGATACACCCAATCAATTTTTTTTTATTTTAATATTCCCTTTCCCGACGTAAATTAAGAAAACACTTCCTATTTACCACGTTTTATCCGCATACATATAATTGATCTATTATAACTCATTAATAATTAATTTTTAATGTGTTGCTCTATCAATCTTATATCGTTAATTACCACACGCATTTCACTATCTGCGATCAAGAAAAAAAAAAGTTTAACTTAAACAGTAATTCCAGTAGCATTTCCTCCAACTAGTACCACGGTAGATGTAATTACTTGCAATAAATATTAATGAACTTGCTCTTATGTCAGTAATAACAATCTACTCTAAATTTTATAAAATGTAATTACGCAGAGAGCGCGCGCGCGCGCGCGTACGTGTAATTTGGTGGAAGATTTTTAGCATTCCCTCTGTGTAGCTTATCATTTATTGCTGCGCGAAATAAAATTTGCAATTAACATTCGTGCATGACAGAAATGCTACTTGATACTTGTAATTAGCACGCCTAACAAAGTTTATAGGCGGACATTCGGAATTACGTATATGTACGAAGTGCTGAATGAAATTAATGGCCCATACGAATTCTTTATTGCAAATAAAAGCGTTAATATATTTGCCTTACGTTCAGAAAATGGCGAAGTGCAAAATAGTATAAGGAATACGCACAAGATATTAGTAATAACATGATGTGCTTTTCTGATGTGATGTACAGGTACACCCAAAAAAATTAGACGATTTAAATTGGATAACTCTTTAAAAAGTTAAATGTCAATGGAACTAACGAAATGAACTATTTCTTTACTAGGATGCGTTTGAAAAGGCAATTAATTTGTATAGTTCATTGAAACTACCCTCATGTCTGGGCAACATTGCCTAAATTAATAAATGCTCGGTTGAATTTAAACATTTGAGGTAGGTCATTACGGCATTCCCTCTATTAAATAAGTTTCACGATTAACTTTCATAGTTTTATTGCTTTGGGTAATAAACACAATAAAACGTACGAAAACACGATATTATCAAACTTACGATTGCGACGAACTCCATACACATTGGCGTATCGTGTTTTTGGGGTCATTTTTAATTAATTATAAATTTTCTCAAAGAATTTTAATGGGATGGGATGCGAGGAGAAAAAATAGGAAGAAAGTGAGTATGTTAAGCAAAACAGACGAAGAGGAAAGCCGAAAAAATATGTTACAACCGAGAAGAGAGAACCAACTTAAATGTTGATACAATATTACGAATTCAACTCGATCAAGGCGTAGTATAATCAGGTAATGGGGTTAAATGTACATTTGGCAATCCCTTAATTTTATGCATCTATTTTTAAAAATACCTTTTCGAAATTGCTTTCTTTTCGGCAACGAAAAGGAAAACAGTAAATCACGCACGCCATGCATTATGATAATTTAATTTAAGCGGCCCTCATGAATCCACTGTCAAGTTTTAATTAGCAGAAAGAACATGCCCGCTTCCAGAGAATCAATTAAATAAAGGAAATATTAGCGTAATCTCGAAATGAGAGCCGAATGCTTCAGTATCTCCTCAGTTGTCCGGTTAAGAATTTGGTGAACACGTTCGTTAGCAAACGAAGCGGGACATCTCAGATAATGCTGGTCCGATTACGAAAGGAAACCGAAACCGATTATCGTGTGAAATGACGCGCGCTGACATTTTATACATATTTTGAATAATTCCTGACCGGACTGTTTCTGATTTCATTTATTGATTTCGAGTTGATGATTATTCGAGAGTAATATTAAAAATGTTGGTGCGCGTTTTTATTTGTCTCTTTCTCTCCCTCTCTCTCTGAAATGAAGACCTGCCCTTATTATGTCAACCGTCTGGTCTGAGAAGGCGCGCAAAATAACACATACAGGAAGTGACATGTAGAAAAGGGTGCGCACACACTTAACAGGTCAATCATGCGTGCCGACCTGTTGTAGATAAACTAACAAACGCTCTACTATCTCTGCACCTGCTGCGAACAGTACACCTTATACCCATGTTGTATCACATTCTACCCCCAAATACAACAACCTAGAATTAATGTTGCTTAATTTCGTCGATGCGTGTACAAATTTAATTTAATAAATCTACATCGTATGACCGCACTAAAAATTTTGTCTGTAAAGATACGGTCTCATAAACGCCATTAAAATAATTTAATAATTTTCTTTAAAAAAATGTTTCTTTTTTTTTCGAAGGGTATAATTAACTACTGCGTGACGTTCTCGCTGTAAACATGTATAACATTGGATTCTTCATAATAGAGATAATACAGTGAAGGTCTGTCTGTCTGGATGATGAAAAGACGATGATAAAAAGTAATTAACTAAATTACGTGTCGTGTGGCTAATATAAATTGAAAATTGAAGCGGCAATTATATAATTAATTATTCTTAATACTATGAACAAATTATGTTCCGCCAAAACGAATTACACATTTTAAGTCCGATAATAATCCCAACCTGCGCCTTGTAATTAAAAAAATTACTTACATTTTAATAAAAAAAAAACTCCTCGGTATAACGCACGTGAACAATTACTATTATGAAAATCCTTGCGTTAGCAGAGAAAATTATCTATCTATATACTCTAGTATTTATTGCATTACATTATGCATTTCGAACTTTAATGTTTTCATGGGAAAGCCCGGCTGCTATTCTCAATTAATGTAGTAAAGAAATGGAAAGTATGTGAAGCGCTTTTAGAGTGAACCATGCATGTTCGTTGCATATGGCGTTTATATGTAAATTTCACGTTCGGCCTGTTTATAATGCGACTATATATAAGCCGGAATAATTAGTGATTAATTAGAAACGGTAGTTTCCGTTTACCTATCCGCTTTCATACCGAAGATGGCCGCGATAAACTCAATTTATAGTACTGTATCTCGGAACTGAATCTACTCCGAATCCGAATCGTTTTGGGCCCGTTTATTTATTTTCGTTCGAACTGCCCAGATTATTTGTTAAGATATTTTAGATTTATGACGGTCCCGACGGGGTTTATTGATTGTAATGGTGGAATTATTACAACGGCTTTATCAAAACTTAGATTTTTATTTCGTGTTACAAAACGACACTCTAACGGCAGCAGCTGATAAATCACCTGCCTTCTTATTAATAAAAATAGGAAAAAAAATGAGGCAAGTTTAAATATCTTAAGCAGTTACATAATATGTTGTCTCCAGTTACGATTTAAACTTACTTATTATTATTTTTTGAATTAATTTAAAAAATGAGGCAAACTTCGTCGTCGTTACTATCATTTAACCAAATAAACAGTATAGTTCTTAGAAGTAAAATTAAATAACTAAGAGTTCTGATAAATATGACCAGCCCTGTATATACAATTTGATATCTATAATTTAATTGGCTTCTGGTTGGAACCGCGTCACGACTGCTTCTACTGTGGAGGTTTCGTTCTCCATTGCAGAAGAACTTCTTCAGGGCTACTGGCGGTGTTGCTGCTGTTGGTGGTGCTGGTGCTACTTCTCGTTAGTCGATGAGCAACACCGCCAGCAGTATCAGCCTCCCTGAGGAACTTCTTTTGTAATGGAGAACGAAACGTCGGCAATAGAAGTTGTTGAGACGCGGTTCCAACCGGAAGCCAATTCAATTATGGACAACGGACGGGGAAGCCTCCAAGTTAAGAATTGATATCTAGTTAGGCTAGACCGTTTCCCTTGAACAAAACAAAATCGTGTTATCATGACAACAAACAATGACTTATCAGAAATGTCACTGTGTAATTTTACTTCAAGAAATTAGAGCATTATTGAATTGGCTTCCGGTTGTAACCGCGCCACGACTGCCTCTACTGCTAACATTCGTTGCAGAAGAAATTCCTCCGGGCTGCTGCTGCTGCTGGTGTTACTGCTACTTCTGGTTAGTCAATGTCCGGAGTCGTAGTATTTATAGTAGTCGGTGGGGGCAGTGGATGTTTCCAGGCATTGTGAAGGTGAAAGCCAGTATCATGGTTTAAGTTACTGGGGTGTTTGAAGATTTCTGTAGATTCACGGATTTTACGGTAAAAAAATGAGATGACCTTGTAACCTTGGATGAAACTTGGATCCAATTTTCCGACTCCAAAACTAAACGGTAGTCCACGGATCGGAAGCGTCGTGATTCTCCAAGACCCAAGACGTGTCGAGTTCAAAAATTCGCTGGAAAAGTTGTTACTTTTATATCAGTATCCCATTTGTTATATCCCTGGAGTTTATGATCAATTATCTAGAAACAAAGTCAAACAATAAATGGAGATTACTTTTCTAAATTACTAACCACTGTCAGAAAGAAAATGAAGAAAAAAACACGTGGCAAATCGCATATCGCCGTGAACTTCATTCGAAATCTAGGGTTCGAATTCACCAAACAAGTTCAGAGCTGCTCGGAGTAGACAGAATTTCTGAACTTGGTGAGGACGCTTCTCACGTTCGCCCGTTCTGAACTTTTCGCGAACCGAACCCGATCCGTAAAATAGCGATAAGATGAAAGGGTTCGGAGTTCGGACAAGTTTCAAGCCAGTTCGGATTTTATTCCCGGTGTGGACTCTGCCATTATGGCAACAACTGCTGCCTGCTTTGAACTCGTTAGTACTGAACTAACGAGCTAGTTCCGAACACAGTCTTTGGTGAATACGCAAAACTAATCTAAACAAATTGTGTACCTAAGGCCCATCAAATAAGCAGATAAAGAAGTTAAAATAAATCGAAGAGGAATAATTAAAAGTATTTAAATGACTGGGAGGCGAAATTGATGATAATACAAACAAACAATTTGCTGAGCCAGCACAAAATCTCCATAAGAAAACAAAATTTTAATCTAAAAAAACGAATAACAAAATAATAATCATATACGAAGCAAGAAGTAATAGTGATGACCAGAAAGAAACAAAAAATCTTCAAACGTGAACGTCAACTCCACAGTATACATGTAGTATGTCGAAAGATTAAATGTTTTTATTGCTACTGATGAGAAGACATGAGAGTTACAAAACGTCAAAGGAAAAGAGTGATCCCCAATAACACAAGGTTGTAATGAATCCGGGGCAGTTGCGATCCTACACGTTTGCACAACCATAACAATTGCGAAATACCCAATCATCACTCAAGTGCAGGCAACTCAACCCGATACTCATAGACTCCCAATTATTTCATTTCTGCAATTAAACAAATTTTATTCATTTATTAAAAAGTGAGGAAAATTTCTATCAAAGACTTTTACTGTTTGAATCAAAATAAAACGAAACAAATTGCGTATCGAAAGAAAAATGATTTCTTATGTGCTGATGCCCTTTTTAAAAATCTCTTGAACGAGATGTGCATTTAATTACATTCCTGATTAATTATAAACTATTATTTCAATTGTTTTTTCACCTGAAGGTTTGCAGCACTGACAGCTGTCCAATTGTTTAAATTAAACAAGTTGATTTCAATTCATAAAATATTAGAATTGCAACACAAAATTTAATTTACACATTGTTTTACGTGATATAATGATCAGATAATATAATACTGACATTTATTGACAACTGTCCTCTCATTCTCGTATTGCACGTAGCCAATTTTATAAAAAATGAGAGCGGTATTAAATAGAAATAATATCACTACGTCACTTCATAGTAAGTAATTTGGATATATTTTTTTAATAAGTAGCGAAATATTTTCTTCGATATTCTAAATGCGTCTTTGTTTGCTTATTTTACAAATTAATCTCTAAACATCCTACATTTGCGCGGATCCACAAGTGTGGAATCTAGTTATATTTAGATTTAGGTCTACAAATGTAGTGAGTGTACTACTCGTTTAAAAAGATCATGTGTACCACTCGTTCGTTCATCACTTGTTTCAGGAAATTACTCGTGAGGCCGTACTTTTGAACTCTTCTAACGTTCACCCTTCAATAAGTGAATGACATCCATTTGTGGCAAAGATGTTTCTAAAATTCTGAAGTCAATCTTCTTTCTTGATCATCAAAATCATTAGATGTTTCACCAATTAAACATGTATAGAATACTGATAAAGTTGATTAAGTTACTGCAACCCTCAAAGGACTTATTATAGATTTTAGAAACTATCCGCCATTGAATGAAACATCTCAGAAGAACGCATCATTTCATTAGATGCTTTTCCGTTCAATATTTCTCTTTGTAAACAGCCGAAATATTGAAGCGAAAATTATTCAATTTAACTAAAGGTTCCAAATTTCCGTTTTTGGCTAAATAAACATTCCCAAAATAAATATTTTGCGCAATAATAAATTATCGATGCACTTACCTCCATATATTGGAAGATGACCGGAGACTAGAGGACAGGTAATGGAAGTCACTCTATTCGACTGTACCAAAAGGAAACCCAAGTAAGGGGCAGTACCTTCTAGACTGAATTGCCAAAAGAGCTGGAATTTTTAAGATAA
This sequence comes from Serrognathus titanus, assembly GCA_039766575.1. Lineage (NCBI taxonomy): Eukaryota > Metazoa > Arthropoda > Insecta > Coleoptera > Lucanidae > Serrognathus > Serrognathus titanus. Next base: position 13,307,050 of record CM077911.1, on the reverse strand, counting down.
CAAAGATGAGAAAGAAAGTCAAAAAGTACAAATGTACATCTAGAGCTTCCTACGAGTCTATTTAGGCGTGCGCTGCAACCGAGTGCTGTTTTCTTGTAAACCTCGAAGTGAGAGTGTGGGACATGTGCAGGAAGCCTTCATAAAAGTGGCTGAAACATGTCCTCTTCAGCTAATCCTCAATTTTTGTGTTAAAATTCCATTAATTCTCGTTAATGTAAACATGCCTCAATATTTTACTGGCGGAATAATTTGAGCTTCAATCGCTTTGCACAGTTTCAAATCCTGAAAGAGTCATAATCTACTTATGTGGCACTTAATGGCCATAATATTCCACTGGGTACGGGAACCCTTAAAATTCCGATGGTGGCAGTGAAATGGGCCATTCTTACGACTATTATTTAAAATGGATTGTCAAAGCTTTCTTGCCTTTTTATGTTTTACTTTACTCATCCTGATCCTCACGACCATAGCGTAAATTTCGGAAAAGCTACAAAAGTAAATAGCAAAAATCCTCTATTCCTATTCAGGAGAAACCATATTATATCTTCTTGATGACGAAGAAGGAAGAAGAACTTTAAATAGTGCATTGGTATAAAGGGGCGATGTCTAATCTTGAGGAAACGTTGAACAGAAAGACTGATCCCCAATTTCCTGACGAGGAATTAGCCACGTTCGTTTTCTGTCACAATTTCGGACGCTTCCAACGTTCAAGCTTCAGTAATACCAATCCTCGTCTGATAAAGATGACATTTAGAAAATTGCGATGTCTTTCGTTTCATTCTTGTCACCATCATTAATTAAAAATTGTATGGGATACCGTAGGTAGATGAGTTATTAATTTACTGCATAGACATCCCTAGATTTTAGAAACCTTTCGCCACTGAATGAAATATCTCAGGAGGACACAAATCTTGATTAACAAAACGACTTCTTCGGAGAGTTATTAACTACGATTGTTAATTATGCGACGAGATGACCTCGCGTGCAGTTCCAGCTTTTTTTTAAAATCGCGCATGCTGCATGGACTCCATGTTCCATCTCAAATAAAGATTAACGAGGGCAGAACTCCTTTATGCGCGATATACGGCGCGGTCCATATTTATTTGCGACGCGATCGCATTAAATTTCGTTTTATTCTGTGTTACATTTTATCGTCATCTCGGTCTTCTTTTGTGACGATAACGGGCGAAATTGCAACGGCTCGGCCATAAAGATTAAATATTGCTCGGTGTAATACGATTTATTTAATTCGCAGAGAAATTACGCTTCATTAGGGCAATTAATTCAGTTTCAGCCGGCAAAAGGCTTAGGGAAATTAATGACAATGTTCTGATTATAATTCTATAATTATTTAAATCATCGAGGTATTAAATAAGTAAAACTGTATCAAAGATGTACTCTTGCCTAAATCTACTATAATAATAATAATAATAATAAATTGTTACTATTATAGTTGTAACGTAAATAATAAATATCAAAGGCCTCGTTCGAGACTTTGCGGTACCCCAATCTCAAGTTGAGCTATTTTTGAAGTAGAATTTAGATGTTATATAAAAATCCGCTTCTGTGTATTCAGCACGTATTGTATGCATTTAATTCTGAAATAAATTATATATTAAACTAAGAGCTTGAATCGAGGACTATAATTGATTGCAATAATCAATTAATTTGGAACCGCCTGTTTGCACCTAATTGCTTTGACTTCTACTTTGTTATTTACATAAAAGAGAAAAGAATACGTCGAGTATCTAGGCATATAAGTATAGTGATTTTAAAATATTAAATTTACATATTACGTGTTACAAAACAAAACAAACAATTTTTTTCGTGTATTTAAATGATTATATTATAATAATTTAGTTACAAAATGTGGCACAGCTGAACTTTCCCATGTTCATGTGCATAGCTTATTGTCTGAAATTCGTAAAATATTATTATGCACCCGCCAGGCGTTCTCAAATAAATGTTACAAACATGCGTGTAAGTCGTCAGGAATTTCGTGAATCTTACGATTCCCGCTCCCATTCCCATTCCCATTCCCATGAGACGGTTTCACTCGCTGGCGTTATTTTTTTTTTTAATCGGGTCCCCTTTTTTTCTTAAGCTTAAATTAATTTGACACTTTTTATTAACGATTGTTCATCATCGACAAAGGTATCGATGAGCGCGGCTTCATATATCTGGTAAATAAATTAAAACGTCATTCGTTTCTTGTTATCATTTAGGACGAAATGAATTTACCATTGAGGAGATATTACTCCTTGTCATCTAAAAAGTAACATTAATAAGAGGGAACAGCGTATTCGTTCTGAAATCGGATAAAGCGACTGCTGGAGTGTGTTGACACTGGGGTAAGTCGAGCCGCCAGGATGACAGTTTATCTGGAGCAAGATGGATCACTCCGAGTTGGACCGCTGATAACGATTGTCCCACAGCTGTCAATAATGTCGTACACTAAATTATACATCCTTTTTCTTATCCTTGTTTCAGTAAAATGAGTAACACAAAGATATATTAATAGTATTAGCAGTGATATAATTATAAAATAATTCGAAATTGAAGCAACTTGCGCAAGTTAACCATTAAAAATTTGACTGAAATCCTGTAATCAAAGTCTCGCTACTTAATTTTGTGTGGTCTTGTAAGTTGGACTGCGTGAAATCGAACGAAAAAAGAAGACCAACAGATTGCTACATTTATTTTAATGCGCTACTGTTGTCGCTCGAATTTTTATTGTTCCGGTTCGGGTTTTCAGGCTTCAGGTTCGAAATCACCGTTTTTTTTTTTGTGTACCGTGGTCAACTGTCGCCCGTAAGTTTCCCGAGTGAAGAAGATCTCAAGATTACTTTTATGGATCTGCTACGAAAAAGTTTAGCGCGCACGAATAAAATCGCTTTATTTACTGCGCTTTTCGGACTTTATCTTTTCGAATTTTATTATTCCTTAAAGGAAGTCCGGGAGGACGAAAGAAATAAAGCCGGCGTTACGACCGGCCTTAATTCAAAAGGTTACCATTAATGTCAATGCACGCGAAACCAATAAAACTTATCGTCTGATGTTTATTGTTGACAGATTAAAAAAATATTAATTAAAATTATGTGGTACAAACAATAAAACCTTCTTTCCGTTGATGTTTTATTTATTCAAATGAGCTACAAATTTTACGCATATATAAAAGATCCACAGGATGTTTAAGAATATTTATAAAAACAATATTTTATTGAACACTTGTTTTGGTATTAACAAAGCTAGAAATGTGTTAAACTCGGCTATAAATTAATTAGTAAGATTAATTAATTAGTAAGACTATTAAATCAGACCAAACTTAGTAAGTAACGATCGTCTCTTGTTTTTGTTATTTTTTTTAACTTTTATAATTACATTTTTAATTTTTAATTTTTCTTTGACTTTTTTATTTAGTTTTCTTTGTTGTGTCACGTTTCATTTCATTTTTTTTAAATTAATTAATCTACGAGTTAATTTGAATTGAATACTGAATTGTGATGAAAGAACGATTGTCTTTTTTTTAATTTTAATTATGTTATTCATGTATTTTTAAAATTCTTTTTATTATTTCGTCTTTTCTCGCATTGTCATCTTTCTTTTCCAGTTGTTTTCTTCTTCTTCTTCTTTAATTCGTTAATCTACTGAATTGTGCTGTAAAATCGATTGCCTTTCGTTTTCGACTTTCTTTTTTAATTTTATGTTGTACATTTTTTTTTAGAATCGTGTTACTTTTTTACCATCACAAGAAATGATTGCTTTTTGTTTTTGTTTTGAATTATACTGTCATGTGTTTTCTTTTTTAACTTAACTTTGTTTCGTCATTGTTCTTTTCAAAGAAAAAAATTTGAATTAATTCATCCACCGAATTGTGCTGTAAACTCAATTGTCTTTTGTTTAAAGAAACATTTTTTTAAATATTTTTGCTTTACTTCTCCAGAGTGTCACCATAAAAAGGAGATAAAATTTTAAATAAAAAGAAATAACAATCTAAATATCGAAACAAAAGACGAATGACTGTTGTTCCAAATTGAAATTAGCCTTAAACAAAAGTTAAACTAAAAAAAAAAACAAAAGATATTCTCATTTATAAAATTCAAAGAGAAACGTTTTAAATAATTCAATTTGATTTGGCATTGTAATTAAAAAAAAGTATCTATAGAAATCTAGAAAATTCTAGAAGGCAGCAATTGATGAAGAACAAAAGTTTCGAGAACAGAATCTAAATTTTTATTTCCAATGTATCCTCCAAATATTATAAAATAAGAAATTTAATTTCTTCCATCGTGACACAAAAGAAACATAAAAATTGAAATGAGACAAACAAATGACGAACGGCTGATATTCCAAATGAATTTTGAAATAAAACAAGAAATTAAACTTAGAAAAAAAAACAAAAAATAAACGATAATTTAAAACAAAAGAAACATTTTTTTTAATTTCTTTGCTGCGTCCATTATACTATTTGCACCGTCGACGTAAAAAGAAGACAAAAATTAAATAAGGCTAAAACAAAAGACGAATGACTGATATTTGAAATTAACGTAAATCAAAAGTGAAACTAAGAGAAAAACAAAAGATATTCTAATTAAAAGGCGTGTAAAATTGAAATAGGAAAAAGTTTTAAAAAATTCAACTTGTTTTGATAGTAAATTTAAAAAATAGTTAAAACCTTAGAAATCCAGAAGATTCTAAAAGACTGCGTTTGTTTAAAGAAACAAAAGACTCACGATAGGCTGGTAAATAAAAAACAAATAAAATTTAAAAAGAGCATTAAAAAAAACGACATCTTGCGGTCGATTTTTAACCTAAAGAAAACAAATATATGACGAATGGCTAACGTTCCAAATTAATATTCAAATGAAACAAAAGCTAAACCAAGAAAAAACAAAAGGCAAACGATAATTTAAAACAAAAGAAGCAATTTTTTTTAAATTTCTTTGCTGCATCCATTATGCTCTTTGCAGCGTCGACTTAAAAAGAAGACAAAAATTAAAATAAGGCTAAAACAAAAGACGAATGACGGACATTCCAAATTAATATTAAATAGAACAAAAGAAACATTTTTATTAATTTCCTCTGCTTTGTCCTTTATACTCTTCAGAGTGTCGACATAAAAAAATTAAACTTTGAAATAAAACCAAAACAAAAGACAAATGTCTGACACTTGAAGTTAAAATAAAACAAAAGTGAACCCAAGAGGAAAACAAGAGATAATCTGATTTAAAAGCAAATAGAAAACATAAAACAGTTTTAAGTAATTCAATTTGTTTTGATAGTACATTTAAAAAAAAGTAAAACTTTAGGAAGTCAGAAGAATGCGTTTGTTTGAAAAACAAAAGACTCACGACTGGCTGGTAAATAAGGAAAAAATCAAAATCAAAAAAGTATAAAAATTAAATGTATGTATAGGTCGCCACATCTTACGGCCGATTTTTGACCTAAAGAAAAAAACAAATAAATGACGAATGGCTAATGTACCAAATTAATAATCAAAGAAAACAAAAGTTAAACTAAGAAAAAACAAAAGACGAACGGGAGATTGAAAATTCTTAATTTGAAAATAAAATTAAAATTAAACTAAAAGAAAGACGAATTTCACAAGTACTGACAAAATAGGAGGAAAAAAATTAATCAGGAGAAAAACAGTTGACATCCGTAAAAGCACTCAGGCTTCCCTTTCCTGAACAAAGAAAAACAAAAATTAGAAAAAGAACTACAATAATTAAAATTAACGAAAAGTGTACTACAGATTTTGATATTTTGTTTTGTTTGCTTTTGTTTTTCATTCATCTTATTCCTCCTCATTTCGTTGTTGATTGTTTTATTTTGCTTTTGTTTCTCTTGCTATAACGAATTTTTTTCGTATTTCTTGCGTTTTTCTTTTGTTTTTTTGTCCGTTTTTGATCTTAAAAAGTCTTTCGTCGGAGAATCGTCGATTGGTTGCCTAGAGCCGCTCTAACAGGCGCACTGAAGCATGAGAGAGCTGGAGGCATTAGCAGCTTGAGGAGGCGGTGGTGCTGGATGGCAGTTTTCATTAATCAGGGGCAGTTTTTATTAATGTGCCCCTTTTTAATGTAAATTACTCGAACCCCTGCAAGAACGACTCCAAGTAACAAATTAAGACCTTTCGGATGTTATAACCCGCACTGCGAATAAATCGCAGCGAAATGAAGACGCCCGATTCCGAAAACAAGTCCGCGGCCGATAAGCTCCCGTTGAATTTGTATTTATCCGCGAATTTTATTCCTCATAAAACACAGACGCCCGAATTTAATTAACGATTAAACGCTGCGCCTCCGATTTTATTTCAGGCCGACGCGGAGACTCGTGTAAATAAGATAAGGACGAATTGGGTTGGGTTGAAATGCCACAGATCGTATCGTCCTCCCATCGACTCTGAATGAACATCTGAAAAGACAATTGGGTTTTAAAACAAAAAAGATTATCTTGTTTTGAGAATTTCTCCTTCTTCTGATTTCCACTTAGTTGTTATAACAGCCTCACCACACAATGGGTTACCTGAATTGATTTCAAAGAGGCTTAACACGAAAAAAATTATGATATACATACATAATTTATTATAATTGCAGGTGATAAGGAAATGACATATTCCTAGATGAAATTACAAATACACGTACTTACATGAATATAATTAACATATATTTTTTAATCATTAATACAGAAATGAATATGCGAACAAGTTAATTCAGTCTATCAACATCAATTAAATAAAATATATGTAAGTTATAGGTATATGCGCAATAGTTATAATTAAATAATAATATTCATTATAAATTAGCTTGCAAATATCAAAATAGCTCTTGTAACATTTGAGGTCATACGTCTACCTGCGCAAAAGAGTATTCTTGTAATTTTCGGAGTCATTACCATTCAAATTACGTTTTTTTTTTTTAATTGTGAAGTAATTTAATTTACAACCGACATAATCACGGTAGTGTTACACATTCTTATTACAAATTGTTTCTGCATACGCGTACGCTAATTACTATTCTAATAATAATTAAACACGAGTTGCGGCGGTCAGTTTTAACAACACTGAAACAAGAGACCATGAATCTCGGTTGTTTTCCGAGGTTGCCATGCACTGTTGTGACAATTAAAATTTTCTGTAATCATTCTTGTTAATATTCGCACCTATGTAAATTCTTAATTATATATCTTTATTATATGCGTGCTACACGATCCTGAAACTCATCAAGCACAACGGTATTGCCTAAAAGGGGGAAAAGTTTTTTGTAAACTGCCGTGACTGTTCTATACAAACATATCTACTTGTATGTTACATGTTATAACAATGATAATTTAATATTTAAATATTTTCTTTTTAATCTAAGCATGAAAAAAACTAAACAGAATCATAACAGCTTTAAACTCATTAAGTATACGAAGTGTAAAAGCTTGTAAGAGGTTGTTTAATTTCTTGCTTAAACGTTAAATATCATTAACATTGAAAATATTGAGAATCATTTGAAGTATGTGGGGTTTCTCAGAGCTATTTGACACTTTTATACTTCCTGAAGTTTAAAGTTTAGTAGCAATACTCTTTCAAAGTCATCAGACTGTACCTTAAGCTCATTTCAACGATCAGAAGATGTTTGTACTGCACCTACAGATTTTATGAGAAGCGACATGGCTGACTTTTCAGTCATCCTAGTTTTCCACATTTTTATTTGGTTATCAGAAAGGTCAATAGCCCATCACAATTTTGTGCTTCACGTTAAGGCAAGACTTTAAAAAAAAGATTTGATATTTTAATTAATTTGAATGAACTCGTGAGTTTCACCGCTTTGTGAATGTTTGCGGGATCTATGAAAATGATGTCGCTAGTATAGGGTGAGCAAAAATGGCTGATCTGTGTGAAGTTGCAGCTTAACCCAAAAAAAAATACAGTGTATTCTCTATAACGTGAACGTCGTGAAACATGAACACCTGGTTGGATACTCTACAATCTGCATGTTCTAAAACGTGAACGACATTAGTATGTAATAGTCCAAGACGTGAACAAAATTAGTTAAATTTTAACTTTTTGTGAGAAAAGAGTTTTTGTTAATATTTTTTATTCCTGAATATTCGATTTATTTTCAATACATGCTCTAAAGATGTATAATAAAATTATACACACGAATTATAATGGAAATGTCTAATTAGTTCTAAAACGTGAACATTTCTAAAACGTGAACACCACTGTTAAATAGTTCACGTTTACGCGACCACACTATAATCCATTACTCTCGGAAATCGATTCTTTTATTGGTTTCATTTTATCGGTCTACTTTACAGTCATTCTGCAGAGTATATCATATTATAGTGCCTGTTTTCATTAAGAAACTCTGCAGCCTCTTACATTTTTTTTTCTAAAAACAATGTCCATACGTCCCACATCGACAAATCACCAGATTTCTTGTGGAACCACTTCAAAAACCAAGTGTACACCAGTCGCCTAACGACAATAGCTGAGTTGAAAACGACGGTTCGAGAAGGAATCGCTGCAATTCCCATGGAAGTGTGTCAAAGTGCCATACAAAATCTCAGCATTCGCTTCCAGGGATGCATATATTCAAATGACCATCATTTATGGACATTGTTTTGAGAAATTGGAATTTTTTTGTTGGGACAATTAATGACATGTAATTTACAACATTAGAACTTGTCAAATCATTTTTCTTTTGCATCTGTGAGAGTTACTTCCCGTTTCCCTGTACATACCACCCTGTACATTTCCTCTTTGCAAAGCTTAATAAGGCAATTGTTCTTTCTTGATTGTCTATAATACTCAGTCATCTGCTCGTTACAGAAGGGATTACAATATTCATGAATATAGATTTTATTGAGTGGTTGCCTATCCTCCCTATACTCAATCTTCTGTTTCTTACAATAGCGAAAAGCGAGTACACATTTTGTTAAGGCTTTAATTTCCTGGTGTAGATTAGACATAGTGAAATATAAAATAATAAAAAAAATTAAATATCCAACTTTATTATTATTTAATGAATTATATCAAGCGTCAGCGAAACGTTGAGCATTCGTGCCATTTTTCAGTGTCCGTTTGAGATAATTCGTTAAACAATTTCACCGGACAAGAATCTATCTTAATTTATTATTATTATTGTTTTGTGACGTAGCCTAATGCAAATATTTTAAACAAAGGGATTACACTTCATTTATACAATTTAATCAAGAGGTCAAGACTTTGCACATCAGTGCATCTACATATACAAGCTGGTCGGTAATATTCTTGTATTTAAACAGTTCTAACTTTTTTTTTTCAAGTTTCAACAAAGGGTTTTTATTTCCTCACCTTTTCTAAACTAATTAAATGCACCTATCCAATAACCATTTTCGAGATACACGAAGACACTCTGTATAATAGTTGCTTTTGTAAGGACCCGGAAAAATGCTTTAGCGAATTTATTTTTATTTCATTTTAATCACTTCATTATCAGCTCTGTTTGTACTTAGAAAGAAGCCGGATGTTCATATCGCTTTTATGCGTTTCAGATGCGTTTTCAAATCAATACTAATATCAGGTTACAAGATAAAGATTTTACTTTCCTCATTGACTCAGCAATAGGAATCACGCCACTGTGCGTCTCTGCCCTTGAACGACCGACGTAGGTAAAACTCGGTAAAAGCGAGACGTTTACGCCCTCTCGTAACGAGAAAAATTTCGCTTGGAAGCTACTGTTTGGGCCGTCTGAATTCAAATTCTTGGTTTCAATACGTAATAAATCGTAATTATTGGTTATGATTTTCTGTTGACGTTATGTCAAGATTAAATGTCCATTTGGCGTGTACTGATCAAGTAAGGAACATACGTGAACATTCGAAAAAGCGAGAGCAACACACTAGATGGGAAAAACTTTTTGTACACATGTTACAAGTTATATTTTTTCTGAGCAAACGTAGTTCCTAAAAGTCCTAATTATTATTTACGTATCTTCATCATCTCTTCAATTTGACTCTACGGCGACACAAATCATTTTCTTCAATTACAACAGCGGCGTACACAACAGAGACGACAGTAACAAGAAAAACAGCAGCAAGAGCAACCCCCCTAAGGAAGTTATTTTGGACAAAAGTCTGCGAAATAAGACACAGCACTTCGAGGCTAAACGAAGTTAAGCAAAGCCACGAAAGTCTTCAGATTAATCGCATGCCTCTGTTTTATGCATGCTCTCAGTAATAATGAACCAGTTCCAGTGATATACCTGATCTGTACATTACAAGGCATACTCTTTTTTTTTTGGTAGGGCTTGCACAAAATCCTAATTATTATTTACATGTGTCTGCATTATATCTTCGATTTGAATGCAATAATTAATATCAATACGTTTAGCGATAGGAGTTTGAGCACAAGTGGCCATTAAACCGTTAATGTTGGAAGAGCATCTCCGTGCGCTCGATGCATAACTAAACGTGCTCCGACGCATGCAAATGGCCTCAAATAAGCAATCATCTACACCTGTCTTCCAGGTACATGAATAAACATATTTATTAATATGCTGTACTACATCAACACCTATACGTAATTGCGGCTACAAACTCCTTAACGAGCGAAACTAACATTGTACAGGAAAACGTTAAATAAAGAACTAATTTCACGTTGTATAAATGGTCAAAATTCAAGGTGAGATGTACACATGCATGTATATTATATACCTACACAAATCAGAGTCGGGGTTTATATTATATAATAACAGGTTGCTGACGATTTCCTGTTTTTTTGTGTTGAGAACGCAGGAAATTCGGCACAATTTTTGCTTAAGTGGCGAGGCAATACGGCGGCGGCGATTAAATCGAAACTTACACTTTTTTTAAGGTAGCACACCGTCTCGAGCATGTTTTTAGAGATATTTTCTAGAAACGTTAGACCGGTTGGGAGTCCGACATCCTGAGGCGTATGATTTGTTCGGTGCCGCTGCTTCCATTTCATTGACAAGTGTGTTTATCTTGCAGTTCCCACGATGCAGGAATGACTACGGTAGCACTACCATCCATAACAGTCACCGAGAGATACCGAAGAGGAATCTCTTCGCCACTTTATACATTTACACCTTTTATTTTTCATCTGTTCGTGTCTTCGATTCTGTTTTATTTTTGTTTTGTTGTCTTTTGATTTGTAGAACAGAAATATTTTCAGTTTTCTCTGTATATTTTCTTATTGTAATTACTTACAATATGAAATTCTATTTTTGGTTGATTTTATTGTATTTGTTTTTCTATGTACAATGGTGCTCAGCTACAACGAGACGACTCGGCAATTTCGTGGTGATTGTAGCACATAAAAGAGCGAAAGGCTTGAAACCTCTTCATATGAAATATACAATTGACTTCAATTTTTTCTTTAATAAATAAAGTACGTTTAAAAAAAATATGAGGGAATGATTTTGGCTGTGATATTTTATTTATTTTATTTTAAGTTATCCTAAGTATTACGTTTGTGACTTTTTTTACTTTACCAAATATTCAATGGGCACGGGTCCAAATTGTTTCAAATGCTTCACGCTTTTTCGATGAACGTTCATAGGGGCGCAGAGGTGTAACGTTTTAGGTGAGCATCATTGTGCCTCGTAAAGGATCGTGTAAGTTAATATTTATTGCTTTTAATTTTATTTACACCCTACTTCTGCCCAGAAAGGACACTCGTTAAGCGGGCGACATCTCGTCTATATCTCTTAACCGAGGAAAAAAAAACCAACGACAACTTTATTATTTTCGTACTAAATACTGAATCCGAAAACCATAAACATGAAAGACCGTCGCGTTTCGAAATCCGAGCCTTTCACAGGCGAACCAGGTAATAACAAGTTCCGAGATCTTCATCGCACCTTTACCACAAACATCGCAAAGCTGTAGAGAGTTAGTTATATATTTACTTAAACTATTAAAGAAAATTTAATTACTTTTTTTATGGCAAATAATGATAAAACGAAAGAGTTTGTAAATTTACCCAAATATGCACGCCACTGTTTTATGAAGCGTGTCTTAAAACGCACCCACAATAATAATAATAAATTTGTTGTGGCAAGTGTATTTATTTATTATTACTATTAATTTTATTATTTTTTATACCCCCGAACTTAATATAGTGATAAATCCGCCCGAAACGTGTAGCCTGTTATCGTAAATCTAATTTGTTACTTTTGTAACACTGAAAACCGTATTGCCCCAGTTCCCAGGACATCTTAATCCAGGTAAGGCGAAGATTTGTTGCGGGCACCTACATATATCTCGCAGAGTGACAAAGCCCCGCGCTAATTTATGGCGGGCCCGTGCATTTTTGTTAAAATATCGCCGGTAATTTTCGGGCTCATTGCGAAACAATGATATACATTACCGGCGCGTGACGGCTGACATGGGATGGAACTCCACCCGGCTTGTACTTTTGAAGATAACCGGAGAGAGATATCATGGGAACTCGGTAAGTAACAACCAGAGAGGTCCTGTGAATGAAGATGTTCTCGTATCCGGAGCCAAAAGTGGTACTCTATTTGTAGAATTCAGATTTTGTATATTTTTTGTACTTACTACGACGCATTCTAATAATTTTTTTGTTAGTGTTCTTAAATTAAAAATTCTGACGTTTTTCTCGAAATTTTGTTATCGTGGGGTTCAAATTTTTAATGTTTATTAAAACTCGTCACAAAAAATATGCTATTTAAGATCTAGGTCATTTAAGTTCCTCGGGTTGTAGCCCTTAATATTCAATGCAGATTTTTTAAAGTCTTTTCCCCTATTTCCAAAAATAAAGAAAGTTATTTTGAAAATACAGAACCGTGACTCACCCTGTATACAGTGTGTCACCGAATGCTTTCACTTTTAAAACCAAACCAAAATGTTTTTAATGAAAATAATTAGTATGCATTTGAAATATCATCACATTAATTACATGACGTTATTTGTAAAATTGTTGAATCATTATTAGATTAATATCGTTTATCCACCCGTCTTCGTATGCATTATTACCAACTTTACAAAAAATTGAAACTATCTTCAGTCATGGAATATAGCTGCATAACGCAGAGCCGCGTGCCGCGACGGCTGGCGGTCGCGGCAGCGCGGTTTGCCATCGCGGCTACCATGGCACCGTCGTTTCTTGTCAGTCACGCAAAATCAGCGGTAGGAATTGTGGCCATTTGGCTCTCGTACAAGTTGCTAGTGAAAAAAGGAAATTGTCGCAAAAGAAAACACAGACACAGGTTTCATCCTCTACTACAAACAAGAAATACTGCTGCAGCTGTACTGTTTTACAGACATTTAAGAAAATATGAACTCAACTATACAGAAATGTCAGGATGCTCATTCGATGATCTACTAACAAAAATCGGAGAATAATTACAAACATGCGGTCTTGTATATCCCCCGAAGAAAAGCTTTGAACTTCCAGCCATTTCCTTCCACATTTAAATTTTTAATATTCGATCACTGTACTCATTACACAGTGTAAGTCGGTTTTTTGTTTCATATTTAAACTGCTCCGAATCAAAATCTATTTTTTTTCGTCCATCGTAAAGAGAACAGCGGAGGAATGCGGTGCCGTCTGATGTATCTCATACAAGTCTGAATAATTCGGTAACCGCGCGTCTATGTGGTCTTCTCGTTCGCCGCACCTGATTTCGTCAGCCGCCAAACCGCGCGGCTATGCGGTGACCAATGCATTGTATCTAAATATCGGGTGTTTTTTTAAATTTGGCGTCGAAGTTGGCCGTGAAAAGGTGCTTACTGTGAACATACCACAATTTTGATTATTTGTTGTAAATCTTATTTTCTTATTACCTTTTTTCGTTTGTTACAATAAATCTCATTCTTAGCGTCTTTTTTCTTTATTACAATAGATGATATTCTTGCGTCATCTTATCGTACTGCTGAGTTCCAAACCTCGAAAGCTAGGTTAGGAATGGCAAATTGAAATGTCAAATTGACAACTGTCATGATGATGGTTCACAATTACATTTTCATGGCCAACTTTGACGCCAGATTAAAATAAAACACTCTTTATATTTATTACCATACCAGTGCTGCCGTTTAGGTACAATTGTACCGAATTCGGTACGAAATGATAATTTTGGGTAAATAGCCGTTTTCGGTACGAAATTGAAAATATTTATTCCATAGAGTTTTGTCTATTATTATTAAAGTTACTGTATTCACAAGGTATCGCCATTCATTTCCGCGGCTTGCGTCTCCCAAATTAAAAAGGTTCACGGTGAAATCATGGATGAAATGCTAAAAAGAAAAAGAATAGACACATAACAAATTAAAGTTGCCATGGTGTTTATAAATGAATTTAACCTCAAATTATAAGAGACAGAAGAGAGTGAGACAGAAATTTGGCGCTACCTTTAATTATTATGTAAGGCTTTCGATCTTTGTCTAAGGACACAGCTACTGCCATCTTATGTTTTTAACACTGAAACAAGCTACCTGACTTTGACTTTGACAAGCTACCTGACTAGTTGCCAAAAATGACAAACTGGAATAGTTTATGTAAATTAACTCCCAAGTTACTTTAAATTTCCATTTTTTTGACACAAAGTATAAGTATATAATAAATATAAGCGTTTACAGGGAGAGTATGGCCAAGTCATTCAGTGACATCCTGTATATCATATATTTTGGTCGACATAGTGGAAGGAAGGCGCTCATAGTAAATTTGTTATAATAAGTCTTAGTTTTTTGTCCCATTTTCAGTTTTATTCAAGGTTTACATTTTAAAGCAGAGGCTTAGTTGACACCGAATCTCGCCTTGTAATTTGGGCCTGTGTACCTACCTGCACGCTATAACACATTCATGGCTGCACTGTTCGGAATTGTACGTTGAAATATTTTACAGATGTTCAATTGATTTTGTATAATTTCAGGTCTCAGGCGGCTGTAGAGAATAAACTCATGTCTTAACTTAGAACAGACGCATTTGGATTACAGCGCTAAACGAAAGCAAGAATCCATGATGTAAGAAGCCTCCAGTCCATTTTGTAAAAGTATAAAATAAAAATGAGTTTAATTAAACCAGCTAAATGGTTTAAAATTTGAGTTAAGAAAGGTTTGCTGCTAAATTGAAAAACAAAACTTAAATGACGAAGCTATCAATCGATAATGAAACGTAGAGCGACAGCGCGAATTTTAAGCGACAGTTAAAATCATGTAATAAAAATGTTGGCTAAAGAAGGGAATACTTCTAAAAATATCCATGAGAGAAAGACGGCAGTGTATAACTAGGATCATATCATATTCCTACGTCAAGATCTTGGATAAAGCAGTTTCCTTGAAGTAGAGAATCCATTTAGGATGGTGGAAGGCTCTTAGAAGTTCGCAATACAGAAATGGTAAAAAGTAGTTGAAGATTTAATGATGAAGGAGCGACGTCTGAACGTGTCAACAATTGCTGTAAAAATTGGAATATCTGAAGCTTCAGTTTTGAGAATATTGCACTTAGATTTAGGTCTTAGCAAAATACCTGCACGATGCGTTGATTTCCTAGATTGTTGACGCCAGAACAAAAATTGTGCAGTAAGAAAACTTCAGTCTCTCTAGAAGCAAATCCAAAGCTATTTTCACTGGCCATGGAACCTTGGGTACATTTTTGGAACCCAAAGACAAAACAAGAATCTACGCAATAAATGCACACAGATTCTCCACTCCAGAAAGAGGAGGCATAGATACAAAGTTCTGCAGGGATAGCGAGGGTATCCTTCTAATTGAATATATACCAAAATATTAATTAACAATTAATCCAGAATGTATCGACGTAGACATCAAATCTTAAAATAGATTCTCAAACAAAAACGACCTCATGAAATCTTGCACGACAATAATTATAAGGTGCATAAAGCAAGAAAAGTTAAATAATTTATCGACGCCACAGGCTTTATTGAACAGGACCATCCTTCATATAGTCTAGTCTGACACCCACCGACAACTTAAAGAAGATTTACGAAGAAGGCAATTTTCTGCAGATCTACAGGATCTAAAAGATGTTATAGATTCTCTTGCAGAGCTTCCAAAAGAATTTTTTTTTCACGTGGGTTGGAACAACTGCAAGAAAATGGCACAAGTATCTGGACTTAAAGGAGAATATATTGAGTAGATATTTAAATTACTCCATCTCTTCTTCCTCTTGGCGAGGTAGATAATTTTTGAATTTCTCGTCATGTCGACTAAGAATTTTGTTTTCATTAAAATGACATAGATCTGATGCTACTTAATTAGACAATAGCAATATCTATACTCTCGCATACCCCTTTTTGTAAATTATTTTTATTTTATTTTGTTACAGTTATGATGAAAGTCCAGCACAAATAAATCATAGTTAAAGTGATAATATTAATATATGATAAATTAATACAACTACCGTGTAAATAATTAAATTTTGTTAACTTTTAACTAACAGTAACTTATTTTGATTTTTCACCAAGCAAATATCGTCCTAGAATGCATTAATAATATAATTAATTCAATAATTTTTTTTGTAAATATATTACAGAAATAGACAAAACTTCGCCATCTTATAAACAACTTCTATATTGAAATAGTAAGGTTTGCATTCTATTTCAACTAAAATGAGAAACCTTCTGCATCACGCAGTTATTTACAGAGCTTTGGCGTCATCTGAAAAGGTGGCGCTGAGCTACACGAATCGATAAAATTTTATTACAAATTACATTTCTAAGGGACATTCATCTTGGATATCTAAATAAAATGAAAGAAAAAACAATTAAAGATCTTCAGTATTATAGTAATTAATTATTTTAAATGAATTGGTATAGGAATTAAAGTTCCTTATATAGATTCGTAAAGAGTTCTATTTTCTTCATTGCAAATAAAATATACATTAAAAAATTGGCGTAAATATAATTTAATAAAGTTACTTGCCTACCTAATTGCGGTGCTTTGTAAAATTGAATGACATTGTTTCGTGACTCTCATAAAGAAATACTTTTTCGGTTCATGAATTAGAAAAGAATTATTAGCATCAAGAATAGAATTTAAACTTCACGAACTAACCCCTTCTTTAAACCGCGCAATATTAAACAATGGAGCTACAATAATTAATAAGAACACAGAATGCCTTTCCCATCCAAATAAATGCATTTTTCTTTCAAATTGATTTTTAACAGTGGCGTAACAATCTGGGCTGCAAGGAGTACAATACAAAACAAATAATTAGTTTCTTTTTGTATTTATCAGCAATTTACTATCGCGGATAATCACGTGGTTACAACAAAAACCAACTACAGTTGAACGAAGCATTTAGCCAAAACGTGGATAATGGTGGATAATCATGTGATTACAACAAAAGCCAACTACAGTTGAACGAAGCGTTTAGCTAAAACGTTACCTGAACCAGTGGTCTCAAATTGGTGGCTCGTGAATAGCATGGGGCCTCCGAAGCAATTTTACACGACCCGCAAATACATTTCAATTATAAATATTTATGAAAAGCCTAGATCGAGACATCCAGCGATCGTTTTTTGACCTACATTGCATTAGTGATTGGACGAAATTTAACAAAAAGAAAGAGTTTCTTAATTTCAGTCAGGAAGAGAAGGAGTTTCCGGCTCTTCAGCTGCTTTCAAATAACGCATTCGACCCGTAATGCAATTTGAGTTTGAAACCATCACTCTGTGCACTCGTGATCAAGTAAATTGTTACGACTCGAAGGATATGTAACTGTTATATATATATGAAATTGACTAATAAAAAATATATTTTCTGTTTTCCTTTCCATTGAATCCTTGCTGCCTTCTTTCGACGTCGTTAATTGTTTAATATACTGAAATAATATTAATTAATGAAATCTGTACGGCATGTCTCAATTTTAGTGAAAAGTACGTCACTGCACATCTTGAAGCTGTTTTATGGTAAAACTAAGACATGTTGATAAAAAAATTATCACTCGATTTAATACGTCACGTTTTTTATTCAAATTTTCCAGGATAGGATCGGCGTCCCTTGGCGCCCCTAGCTTCAGCCCTGTTGCATACAAATCCATTCATTTTCTACCACGCCTCTGCATTTTAATACGCGTTATTCTTTAATATTGCAACGATTTTTTAATGCTTAAATAAGACACACCTATTAGTACGCGTGAAAAAAAAGTGCAATGTTTTGCTTTTCTAAGCACAAACTTGAATTCTATGAGAAAATAAAGAAACTGTAATATACAGGAACATCATAAAAGAAAAGACATGAAACCAATTTTTCAATTTGTGATACAGTATCATTGAAAGAACACTCACGAACCAAAAAGAAATCAGGCAAACAGGCCTTTGAAAAAATGAAAACCTTGCATTTGCAGTTAGTGTTTAAATATTAAAAATGTTAAATATTATTACTTAATTATTTAAATCCGAGCCTGGTTAGACTTTTATACAGTTTTCATTTCAGTCATTTCGTCGTATATTTTCCTAACTCAGATCTATACGATCGGCATATACAGGATGATTGTGATAGTTATGCAAAGTTTGAAACCTATAATATATCACTATAAATGGTAGCAATTGAAATGTCCTTAACAAGATTAATAAATTTCGAGAAAATCACACTTGAAATTTTTCCGAAACTGTTTGAGAATCACTTGCTATCATACAACGTTAAAAAAAGTAGGCTGATGTATGATAGCAAGGCCAAGTGGTTCTCAAACAGTTTGGGAAAAATTTTCAACTGCGATTTTCTCGGAAACTATTAACTATTTGTTAAGGACATATGAGTTCAATCGTCACCATCTAGAGGAATGTATTAGATGTTTCAAGCTTTGCAGAACTATCACAGTCACCCTGTATTGGAAAAATAAACTGTATATTAGTTGCCTGTCTCGGTACTTCGTTAATCTTAGGACCGAGCTTTGAGTATAACATCCGCACTCCTAAAATCCGCATTTCGAAAGCTCTATAACAGCCAGACGACAATTACAAAAATTACAAAATTTAAAAATATTTAAAAGTTTACATAAGTTGTATTTGAATGTTCAATTTGATTATAATAAAAAAGTTCTGTTGCTTTTTCTTGAATTACCTTGTATTTAACACCTAGAAAGAACACGGTATACATTTACGTATTACTTTTATTGTTATACTATTCGGTTATTGTTCTAAAAAAAATTGATGATATCTTTTATACAAACGTTCTTCCGTCTTATAGTAAATGTGGCCCTAGAAAAAAAAAGCGTTCCATTGTTTATTATAACAACGTACACATCGCTGCTCTGTTTATTTCTGCGCCTAGTTATATAATATTAATGATAAAAACAAAATAAAAATCAGCACTCAGTGGCACATTTTAATTTCTGCATTGTCTTGTTCGAGGTGTCGACACATAAATTTAGTGCAGCGCGAATTTCATGCATACACTTCATTTCCTATGCATGTGACCTCATTCTTATTCTTGAATTTGCATCGCCGATGATATTCTCGCAAGACCATAAATTCGAACCTGCGACATTAAATATGTACACGTGAGCCGGGACACACACAAACAGTTAACCGAATTCAATTGTGGAGTTGTTTCTGGTCCCTTATTTGGAGTACAATTATTTTGAATAATTGAGTTTCCTCGGGGCGCGATGTTCGGATCCAGTTTTGCTTATTATTGTGCGGTGCTCGAACGAAACGGGATTATTAAAAGGGTTTGAGGGACTCATGTACTGAATTTAAATTCCCTCTGCATTCCGGAGGTCGCTTATCCATCCAGGAAAATCTCCATTAAGACATATTATTTACAAAAAATTGCCCGTAATGAAATTATTAAAAGCATTCGCCCATTTTTGATTCGCACAATGAGTATTTCTGTATACGTATTTAAATTCGCTTTCACGGAAAAGTAAATAGAAAATGGACTTTCACTTTTTACAGGAGACGTAGCTGGGGGCTCGAGTGCGTTACACAAAATTCACCCGAGCACATAAAGAACCTATTATCATTCGTAAGTTCTGGCGCGTGAGCTTCAACCGCAATTACCAGTGGCGTACAATGGAATCGCTACAGTTTGTATGCTTTCACAAAATAACTTATCTTTTGTTATAATGTTAATAATTAATTCCTGAATAAGTTGTAAGATGTAAAACTGGGTAACTTCGACAACAATTTTCATATACAGCATAAGCATTCCTGTAGATTTTCACTTTTACGACAAACTACGATTTTTAACAGAAAATACGCGCGTCACTGTTTTGAAAACGTCAAACTACATTACTCCGACCTCTAGTTATTAAATTTAACACATTAATAACTAAGCTAGGAGACAACGATTTTATCGATTTTCTGCTCTTGTGAGTTGCGAATCATGAATCTCTTGGTTATTAACTTTGTGGGGGCTTACACGTTGCTTATCGAGCAATTAATCATGTCACAATGACACATGTTAAGAAACGTCGAAATAATAGACGTAAGAGATGTTAGAATATTAAGAAACGTCAAGCAATATCATAGAGACCAGCCAAACGTCACGTTGACATCTACGTAACAAAGCAACGACGATCGTCAAAATAAACAAAATTACGGTTCGTCCCTTGATGAATTAAAGCGAAAGCTCATTCGTTTCTAATTGGCTAAAAAAAAGGATTGCATCCTTAATTTGGTCGCTGAGACAACCTCAAACACACAAAGACTGCCCCTGACGAATATGATGCAGCTTTGCTCGTTGTTGATTCGGGTATGCAATGAAGCAGTTACTTAATCCCCGTCACGCTAATATCCTACAAAAACGACAACTCGGGCCGTTCCAGCTTAGAGTCTTCTTGTGCAGCACCTTGTCGAGGACACTGCCTTGCCGCTGACCAGTCCTCATACAACGTAGATCTGCTTGACGTTGATAGAGCCTCGAGCAACACTCGTACTAGTGTGCAGAATTTTGTCGAGCAATCTGCTCGACGCTCGAGCAGCACTCATACTACTGCGCAGAATTTTGTCGAGCAATCACCTATACATTACACATTCCTCCGACGCTATCGAAGGCAATTATTGGAGAGTAGAAGTAAAGAACATCGTAGGAATCGAGAGTCCTTCGTCAGACTCGTTTTCCAGAATCAGTTTCTCTACTCTACCAATGACAGCATCCTCCAAGATCCTAGATGATAACCAGCGAACAAAGTAGACCGTTAAATTTATTATTTTTATGTTCATCTATTTATTTCCAATATTTGTTATTCAATATTTTATATTTATTAAAGTTCACGTTGTGTTAACAGAAACTATCTACGAATACATTATCCGCTAAGCAATGATTTTATTAGTATAAACTTTTACGACCTTTCATTTTTTTACTCCTGTAAGGTTTGAACCTTTAACCTCTGTTTATTTAGACACGTTAACGATTAGGCTACTCAGGGAATAACTTCACATAGTTATAAACTTCCCTGCAAGTTATAATTCTAGTAATATCTGATAGTTAAGTTGACAGGTCTCGCCCAATCGATTTTCTACCCTTAACATACCCAACTACTCAATTAGTTTAAAATTTTCTACACGTCAGTTATGCGTTTGCATTGTTGGTTGTAACTTATAACGAAAATACTACCCCTTTAGGGAATGAAGGATAGACGAAATTTATAGGATTTTCAAATACAAAAGTGTGCAGGTGTCTCTAGTAACGGTAACTCGCAAATTTAATCGATTATTTGTTTTTATTTTTCACACAAGTTAAATTAGTTTAGAATGGAACGCCACCACTGAGCATACATGTTTCAGTTGAACGATAATTACACGTCGCCAAAGTTTATAAAACCCGGTCAAAATGACGGAGTCCCGGCAGTAACGTATCTCGTAAGGCAAAGCATCAAACAATACCTCCTCGAACGTCTAAACTGACAAACTTTAGAACAAAATTGAGAAAACCACTTCGCTTCGACTTTGCAATTAAAATTGCGCCGGGAAAAGTAAAGCACTAAAGGTCCGAAAGTTTCACGTGTTTGGTTTAGAAGGGCAAATATGTACTTGTTCCGAAGTTTGTTGATTTTCTCCTTTGCCGCGTGTATTTATTGTGAAATTTACGAGAGCTCGCCCAGAAGTCGCTACGGTCAGCCAGGAGGAGCACGAAGAAAAGTACGTTCCCAAGGGAGCTTGCGAAAACACCGGCAGGACCAATGGGGGAATCCTGCACCGTCCACCTTTAATAATAGACAAGGCCGCTGTACGTATTCCTTTTTTTATTAATATTTAACGTGACGTATTAGTGTTAAATTGAAGGAAATGGATGGAACACGAAGCAAGAGTAACTTCGGCGTCCTATTGTCTCGAAGTTTCGTGCGCGCCTCGAGTTTTCAACTTTGAAAACAATCAGAAGTTAGTTTTGAATTATATTATGAACTTGATTTTATCAAAATGGACGAACTGCATGTGCAGTTGAATAATTTATAAACTGCTTTCAAAAAAACCTTAGCTTTTAAAACATTTATCCAATCAGAGATTCGTCTCTGTCTACGTCTATCTAAGTTTGATTTGAATTGGATGAAAATGCGCGGAGAATTTAAACATTCCAGTCGATAAGACCGTAATGTGGGAAAATTTGAAAGCTCCTAATTACTTTGATAATGTTTAAAATATTTTCATTACATTGTTTCAGTTCTGTCCCTCTTCACGTTCATACAATTCAACAACGGTGCCTGCACGGGAGCTACAGGAGATGATGGCACTTGCCTAACCGCAGAGGAATGCACACAAAGAGGTGGAACCACAAATGGACCTTGTGCAAATGGATACGGAGCCTGCTGTGTTTGTAAGTACGCCATGGGGGTGTATGTCTAAAACCGACTCATTAACGACTCCCGCATATTTGGAGTCTCCGAGTTTCAATAACGCCGTCATGGGGCAACCGAAAACAAATAGCGCTAATGTATTTTCAAATCGCAATTTCGTCCCAGATTGCTTGTCGCCGAAGAGGCAAATGAAGCAGGAACTCACGTTCACCATTAAGTTGCTTAATAATTCGCTTCGGTAAATTGTAGGCGGTATTGATTGAATGGCGTACGTGAATTCATCATTGTCAGTGAATCTCATTTAACAAGCACCGGGGTAATATATCCGTTCTAAAGGGCGGATTTTTTATGTAGTCGAACGGGTGAAATCTCTGCAATAATCCCTACCTAAAACAAATTGAAAGAAACATCCATCCTCTATAGCAGTGGTACCCAAAGTGTGGGTAACGACCTCCTAGGGGGTCGCGTTAATGAACGCCTTGATCATATTTAAATAATTAAATAAATAAAAATATGTCAAACACTTAATCCTTAACTTATATTAAATCTTTTTCTTTATTTGTTTTGGTAAGTATAGGACTAAAATCAGCTCGCTGTATATCAGAAAAATTCAGAAAAAATCCCTATCAAAAATATCCAAAAAAAGACATACATAGCCATTTGAAAAAAATAAGAAAAGAAACAAAACTGAATTGAAACATTGAACAAAATTAAAAGAAAAAAGAGATTAAAAGACGACCAAGATCAAGAGTAAACAGAAAAGCTGATATGAAAAATTCATTCCATAGGACAAAACAAAGCATTACTTAAACAAACAACAACGAAATACCGATTTATACGAACAGTAAACAAAAGATCGACGGTATCTGGCGAAGAATGAATGAAAATTTAAAAAGTTCGAAAAAATATTCAACAAAAGAAAATTAAAACAAACAACGTCGAAATACTAAGAATAAAATGAACGAAACACGAATGAATGTCGACTGCATTCCGTTAAAAATCAAAAGGAACATACAGAATTTGCATTAACAGAAAAAAAAAATCGACATTTTCCTCCGGCGAAGAATTTACAAAAAAATTAGCAAAGAATAATTCGACAGAAAAAAAACAAACATAAAATTACCAAGAATAAAATGAACGAGTAACAAATAAATGTCGACTGCCAAATAATACCTACGATTAAAAAAATTAATAAATTGTAACAAACAACATCGAAATAATAAGAATAAAAAATGAATGTTGATTGCTCTCCAGGGGATAAGATGAAACAAGTAGCAACGAAATACTGAATTACAAGAACAAGGAACGATAGATCGGCGATTTCATTCGATGAGAATAAAAGAAAATAGTAATTCAACAAGGTAAACAAAAGAAAAGTGACACAAATAACATCGAAATACTAACAATAAGATTAAAATAAACGAGAAACAAGTGCATAATGACTCTCAAATACTCAGTCAATAGAAAAAAATAATCAAACATTGAAACACAGTCGAAATAAAAAGAATAATATTAACGAAAAACAGATGAATACGAGTGTTCTCCGAAGGAGTGTTAAAAAATCAAAAGAAACAAAGAACCAAACACAAAATGACACAAATAAAAAAACAAAAAAGGTCGACAGAAAAAAGCAAAAAATAATTGAAACATACTTAGAATTACCTAGAATAAAATGAACGAGTAACAAACGAATGTCGACTGTTAAAGAATAATTCGATTTAAAAAATTAAAAAATTGAAACAAATAACATCGAAATGAACAAGAAGCAGATGAATGTCAACTGCTCTCTGGAGGAGTGTTTCAAATTATAAGAATGCAAGCAGCAACGAAATACTGAATTGCTGCATGACAAGAAAACAAAAGAACGGCGACTAAAAAAATGAACTATCAGATCCAATAGTTCAACAAAAAAGAAACAAAAGAAAATTGATACAAACAACATATCGAAATGCTTACAATAAAATTAAATTGAACGAGAAACAAATACTTATCGACTCGTTCAATAGAAAAGGACAATGGAACATTGAAACAAACAGCGTCGAAATAAAAAAAATAATATGGACGGAAAACAAATGAATATCAACTGTTCTCCGGGGGAGTGTTAAAAAAATTAAAAGAAACAAGTGACAGCGAAATATGGAATTACATGGACAGAAAACAAAAGAACAACGTATCCATCGGGAGGAAAATGAAAAAAGAACTATTCGACAGAGAGCAAAACAAAGGAAAATTAAAACAAACGACACAAGGGAATAAAACGAACAAAAGACAAATGAGTAACGACTATTGAAAAATAATTTGATAGAAAAAACAAAAGAAAATTTAAAAACAACAACTATCTATCTGGCTATCAAAGAATTCATTCGATAGACAAAAAAAAAACAAAAGAAAACAAAAACAAACAACATCGAAATACTGCGAACAAAATGAGAAGAAACTATAAAACAAAAATTCGAAAAAAAGACAAATTAAAGGAAGCAACCTAGAAACGAGAATAGAGTAAAGAAGAAACAAATGAAAATCGAATGTCTAGTGATAATTCGATAGAAAAAGTCAAAGTAGATTGAAACAAACAACAATTGAATGAAACAAACAACAAATGAATGAAACAAACAACAAATGAATCCAACAAACAGCAAATAAAAAACATGCGAACGCCGATTATTCTCCGGAGGAGTTTAGAAAACCAAAAGAGTAGCAACTATAGTGTTTCCCCGGTATTTTGACTGTTGTTTCGACTTTTTTGGTTTTCAATGTGTCGAATTATTTTCTGGAATTCACTTTCAGTTGGTTTCCGTTTATCCGTTGGAGAATCGTCGATCTTCTTTTGTTTTTGTGAATAAATTTCACCGTCTCCATATTGTTTGTTTCACTTCTCTTTTGTTTCTTTTCGTAATCTGTAATTTTTTGTTTTGCTTCCTTGTTAACCATGTAACTTCTAACGTAATTTGTTTTTTTATTACCTACATTTCGTTGGTTCTGTATTTTTTGATACTATTTGGTTCACTACCGTAGAAATAATTTTATTTATTTTCATCTCGCCTTCTTCGAAATAACGAAGGACCCATTAACTCTTCTTGCAAACAGGCCCATTCCTCTCTTGCTACGTATTTAGCAAGTGAATCTAGGAGATGAATTGAGATTATCCCATGCAACCAGTTACTGCGGATTCATTTTTTTCTTTCCAGTTCTTGCCACATGCGGCATGACGGTTCGAGAGAATGGAACTTATTTCGTCCAAAGTGGTTATCCAACGCAGTACGATGGGACGGGATCTTGCCAAATAACTCTGCTGAAACCAAATGCAGACGTATGCCAGTACAGGTAAATGTAATATTACTCAAGTTAACCCTCATTTCTTGACGATATTACAATTTAAGCAGACAGCGAAAAGTTTGATTTGATTCACTTTCCTCACAGTGTTGCCAGATGGGACGATAAAAAGGATTTTCTAATAAATGAAAGGAATCCTTTCATGGGTTAAGAAAATGAGGGCTTTTCGGTACATTCATCCATTAGTGATGTTGAAGGGAATTTTAAGCTTCTCATGATTTAGAAGAAATTTGGGATGCATCCGGCAGCACTGTTTTAAGCGTAAAATAAATGAAATATAATCTCAATGTTATAGGCTAGACTTTGATCAGTTCGTCATCATGGGCCCGGAGATGCAAAATAATATTTGCAACAACGATCAGTTTATAGTTTCAGGAGGAAGCCCAACGCCAACGATTTGCGGAAGCAACACAGGAAATCACAGTCAGTATAATATGTTCTAGAATCCAAAAAGAGGTTTTGATTTCTTTTTTTCTCCAGTATACGTAGATGCAGGTGCTGGTGTGGGAACCCCCGTAGTTCTCTCCATGGTAACCAGCGGGCCATCCTTCAACAGAAACTGGAAAATTCGAACAACACAAGTTCCTTGCACCTCCGCATACACAGGTAATTCATATTAAATATATTCGCCTTTTTTTTTTTCTTTGGGGGGTCGCTTGAAACAATCATATTTTCCATTGACTGTTAGCCGAGGAGGGCTGTCTGCAGTACTTCACCGGGGTAGCAGGTCAAATCCGGTCGTTCAACTACGACCCCTCTACGGGCCTGCAACTTTCCAACCAGGACTACAGCATCTGCATCCGGGGTGAGAGGAATTTCTGCGGCGTGCAATACACACAATGCCCCGACGCAGGTAAAAAAAAGAGGGGAATTTTTCAAGAACATGAAAGAGCTTTCACTTGTGGTGGTAATTAACCCCTTTCAATCGACCCGCACATATAATTTAAATTCATGCAAAAAAAAAATATCTGCGAGAGGTGCGCAATGTTTATACGATAAAAAAAAATACCTACAAGGGTCGATGAAAAAAGTGCATGGTGACGATTTCTTTTTTTTTTTGTAACATATATATGTTTTCTAAATAAAAGTGTCTTGGCAATCAATGTTTTGAAAATTCTCCCCGTAGATAAATTTAAGGGGCTATTAAATATTAAATTATCTGTAGTTCAGGATGACAAAGCACGTTTGATATTAGATAACTAATTAAATAAATGAATGATAAATTGTTCTAGTTAATAATCGCTCGCAGTCTTTCACCTTATCTGGCAACAGCTCTAATCCCGTCCAGGCGATGGTCGGAAGCACCGGAACGGGCAATTTCTGCCAGGCAGACTACCTTATAATACCCATGGCATCCAATGTCGGTCGTCCTGCGACAGGACCTTCCCCGAACGTCGACAGAATATGCGGCGGTACGCTCAGCGCTGACGTCACCCTCATGTCCACCCCTGTCCGAAGTAAGTCCATCTTAACAAATATAATTAAACACGCGCTCCAAGATGTATTAGTAAGATTAAATACTACTAGCGTGTCAACGCTTTAGGGTGCAAGGTGCTTTAAGGGAGGCGTAATGAATAAAACACGCAAGGAAGCGGCTACTTATGAAAAATGGATGGCGTTCGGGAGGATATATCGTGCAATTTATTATACAAGATTGTCTTGTTGCGACGTCCTGAACGTTCACTACTAGGCTGTAATATATTGCAGTCGATTATTTTAAAGCTACCATCCAAAAAAATCTCTATTTTGTATAACAAAGTAACTGATAAATTATCAAATTTATAATTTTTTATAGGCGGGGAAATTTATTGATTTACTTCAGTAAAAAGAAGTCGTCTTAGTCTTCGATTTTTTTAAAGCTTTTACATTTGCCATTCCGTATGATAAATTATCTACTTGCTTTTTATAGTGTCTTGTTACCTAGAGTTATGTGACTCAATTTATATATTTTTTATTCCATCTACATACAGGGTGACTGTTCGTTAATCCGACAAAATGAAACCACTAAAAGAAGCGATGTCCGAGAGTACGGCAATTTCTTCTTTAGTTTTCGAAAAGTAATTAAACAAAACTTATACCTAAATCGACGATACGCCCCTAGTTAAAAAATAGAACAGATGAATGAAATAAATACCCTCATAAAGTTTTTATAGTTTTATGATGCTACGGCGTGACATCGTGAACTTGACCTTTACTTGACAAATGCAAACAAATCATCCCTGCAGTAGATTCTTCCATACAAAGGATAACAGCAGCCCCACTTTGAACACCTGCTCTGACAGGTCAACAAATAAATCACTAAAACGAAATGCAATTAGAATTGCCTTGTTAAGAATTTGTTGACGCGCACCACACACTTGCGCTCCTGCTGCGAATACCGTCCATACTTGCGCGCAAATCAAATCTCTCTTTGGTTCACGGCGAATGGCTCGCGCCCTGCTCTAGAACAGTTCGTAAATACCGTACACACTTGACGAATTGTTGCATTTCATGTTCAATTACATATTCGGCGCGGACATGTGTACTATTGTGTACGCAGCTTAGCATAATAAGTTTTATTGCTTTGTTTTCGTGTGATATAAAGGCCAAAGATCGAAAATCGATTTGCTTGAGCGATTCCTTAGATCTATAATCGTTGTCTTGTTGCGATAATTATTTATTAGTAATTCTACCTACGTCAGTTTCAAGTAATCCTGTCTGAGCTTATGAGATTTCCAAACAACCCCAGCAATTAACATTTTCTGAGTTGTTTAAAATCGAATATGGGTTGTAATATTTGTGTATGTTACTATTAATACAATTCATTTTTGATAGTTTAGCTCTGAAGTTCTTTTCATGAAATAGATAAAAATAAGAGTCACTTTTCTGGAAGCTTGAATACGTATCCCAAATGATCATAAAACTGTTAATCGCCTTAAACTGGACCCTGCTCGACACCAGCAAGCAGTATATTTCTATCCCTTTCATTCGTTGAATGAAAATGCGTGAAATAAAAAGAATGACCAAAATGGAACCGAATCAAATAAACAACTGAATACAGACTGTTAGTTGAACTCAAATCAAAAGAAGGTCGATGATCCTTTCCTGCTGGAGAGCTACTGAAAATCAACAAACGACAAAGAAAACAAAAGAAAACTGAAACAAATCACAACGAAGTGTAGAATTGTATAAACAGAAAACAAAAGAAGATCGATTTTTATTCGGCAGAAACTGCATGAAAGTCATAAGATTATCAGCAGCAAAAAAAAAAACTTTGCAAGCGCTTGTGAT
Source organism: Serrognathus titanus (assembly GCA_039766575.1). NCBI lineage: Eukaryota > Metazoa > Arthropoda > Insecta > Coleoptera > Lucanidae > Serrognathus > Serrognathus titanus. The sequence goes on along the minus strand of CM077911.1, from coordinate 13,277,730 downwards.
TCCTACGAAAAGCTATTTTATAGATGAAAGCAAGAGAGGACTGAAAACAACGATATCGAAAAACAATAGAATATCGATGATTCTCAAAAATCAAAAGATTTTAATTATTCTGTAGTTTCGTGCAGCCTTAATTTTTCTTACTATTATTGATGCTTCCACAAACAAGTCTTCTTTCAACGAGTCAAATATTCATTTGTTTTCTTCTGTTTCTTTTTGACAGTTACCATGAGCAGAAATAAAAGAGAATCGAAATAAACAACGGCCCACAAACAATGATTGAAAATTCAAAGACTTTTGGTAAGCAACAAGAAACTGTGCCTGCAAGAAATAGGCGTAAGGAAAATAACTCGATAGAAGAAACAAAAGAAAACTGAAATAAACGACATCGAAATAAGAAGAAGAATGAAAATTAATGAAAAACAAAAGAAAGACCCCTGATTTTCAAAATCGTCTAGTTTTCATTTGTTTTTCTGTTCATCTCTTCGCAGATCATTGTTCTTTTGTTTTTTTTTTTTTTAATATCCAATACTTTTCCCGTAAGGAGAAACAAAAAAAAAATGAAAACAAACGACAACCAGATGCAGAATTAAGCGAACTGAAATCAAAAGAAGGACGACGATCCTTTTCTGACGATAATCAGAATGACTGATAATCAGAAGACCAAAAATCAGTAGGCAAAAAAAACATCAAAAACTTACTTTTATTAAAAAAAAAAAAAAACAAAAGAAAATCGAAACAAATAACAACAAAGTATGGAACTGTATGAAAAGAAAACAAAAGAAGATCGATTTTCATTCGGGGGAGACTGAAAGAAACACGAAAGACGGTAAACAAAAAAGAATGAAATAACTACAAAAAATATTATTTCGTGGAACAACTCTCAGTAAACACGTGAAAACAAAAGAACAACGTCAACAATTTTTTTACGACGAATAAATTGGTCTTATCTTAGTCAAAGTGACGTTATATTTTACTGGAAACCTAACCTCAAAAGAACATCCTTTTACATAGTCAAGAAAAAGGACTTTTTTAAATTTTGTTATACATGCTGTTTCACTTAACATGGTTCTTTCATGTCTCTGCCTCTTTGTTTTAGAAAACAAAAATTGATGCAAGTTTCCTGTATAAGTCCGCTGACTGGATATAATGTGCCTTAGTGCGGTCCTGATCATGCTCAAAATTAATTAAATTATTTTGTAATGACTGCAATCGCACTAAATTTTCAGGAATGTTGTGATTTGTAACCTACAATTTTTTTTTATTCTAATTTGTGTCCAAAATAAGGAAGAAGAAGAAGAAGCGCCATCGCGAAAGCAAAATAACGACGACGAGCAAATGTTTTTCCGCTGGTCTTTGTAAAAGTGCTTGGAAACATAACCTCAAAAAAAATTCATTGAAAAGTCAAAAAAAACGCCTTTTGTTGTATAGGATGTTCCATTTTAGACGATGTCTTTCATATCTCTTTGGTTTTTTATTGCAGAGGAAAATGTTTCAAATGAAAATTCCATTCAATCGCGCGGTGCATATTTGTATACTGAGTGTTCCGATATAATCTACTTCGTTATTTTAAACGGGAGAGTCTATGCATTTTTGCATTTTGATGCAAAATTTGACCTGATTTTATGTGCTTCCCGCGTTATTCAACTTTTTACATACGACGTCACCAAAGCAACAACTCTGAAACAATTGTAAATAAGAAAAATGAAAACAAGCAACTAAATGCAGAAGTAGAAGAAGTGAAATCGAAAGAAGATCGAGGATCCTTTTCATAGATTTCTGGCAAGCAAAAAAAAACTAAAATTAATCATATCGTTAATTACTCTTCCTAGGCTCTAACTAGTGGCGAACCCTACTAGAATTTAACCAAATCTAGGGGAATTCCACCCCCAAACACCGTAATTGAAAAACTGATCACCGGGTTGGAAATTGAATCCGCGTCCTTCGGGTACGAAAGCAAACCTGCAAACCTATGGACCACCAAGCGATCAATAGTAATTATTAATACATTACATTAAAAAATTCTCACTGTAAAAGTACAATTAAGTAACATTTGTTTTTAGTTTTTATTTAACATTAATTTTTAAACCCTCTATTAGGTGAACACCTCTAATGGGTGGACAGTGGTCGCCACGGTCCGCCTGACGAAAATTACGGAGTCAACCAAGGAGGCAGGTCAATTGCCTGATCTCTGCAAGTCCGACATTGCTATAAGGACTTTCAAAAAAGTAATCAATAGCTGAGTTTAAAATCATCAATAGTTGAGTTTAAAATATCAATAAATTAATACTCAAAAATCAAGGCGATAATTCTATTGTTATTCATCAAACGTTTCTTAATCCCACTTCTGAAACTATTCTGCTTTTGTTGATTCTCTGTCTTCTAATCTTACTGAAGGTGTAATTATTACGTTTATTAAGTATTATTAAGTATAATTATTATTATCACTGAGAGAAGTGCTATGTAAATCACATTAGAATCTCCAAATAAACGACACATTGCACGTTTATACCCAAAGCAAACGTTGAATTCAAATTATGTTCCTGAAACGAGCGTGACATAAATATGTATCCTGTTGTTTCAGATTCTTTTTTTTTTTAATATCCTCCATGATGTTTCCCATACAATGTTGGCTATCGGATCTTCCTGTCGAATTTCAGTTCTTATTATTCCTTTACGTTTACCTCAAATGAATTTATTTATATTTTATTTATTCTTGAGGGAAATTAAAATCTTGTTTAAATAAAGTTTTCATCTTCCTAATCGTTCAAATAAATACAAACCTAAATTGGCATGCGATGAAAAAATTTAAAGACAATAAAATCTGAGCTCTTCTGACTCTTGTTTAACTCTCCTCAGTCACATGGATTGATATTAATGATATTCTCGTTGTTCGTTGAAGCTTGGAGATGTTGTTTAACAACCGATAAGTTATTTAAACTAATAAAACTATTTAATTTGATTTGATTTAATAAATAAGGAGCGACAATCTTCTGTATCGCCTTTGTAAGCCAAATAGTGTTTGAGCAACCATAAGTGAGTTTCTATACCAAAATCCATATGAGTATGACTTGAGGAAATTAAACCGTTTTTAACAGTTTACAAAAAAAAGAAAAACAGTAATAAAATCAACGAATCAAGGAACGATTCCATGATAACACGTAGGAGCTCAGTGAATTAACTTCGTCAAAGGCATAAGTCCATTTCATTGCAGTTTTCGATTCATTCATTTGTGGCCCAATTTTTCAGTTGTGATATTGCATTTTCTGATACTTAGCTCTTAAATTGATTAAATTATTGACTTCTTTATCAATATCAATGAAAATCTATCAATACTCTTTTTTTCAGGCACTGTCAAACCATTTCGTATCTACTTTCACTCAGACAGCGTGGAAGCACCAACCGATACAGGCAACAGGGGCTTCTGCCTGAATTATATTCAACAGCCCTGTGCAAATACCCTAGTTTAGAACGCAGCTTAACTTAGGTGCAATATTCTTCGTGTTATTCAAAGTTTTTACGTAACGGTGCTCTAAAAAATTTAAGGCGTACGTATTTTATAGCGAAACTTTCGTTTAAGTATTAAAATTCACCAAGTTTAAACTACCTGTTTTGATTAAGTAATTAGAAAAAGTTACGAGACGAGGAAATGTTTTAACGCTTAACGTAAGGTTGTAATTAATTCAAACTGGCAAGGAAAGATTAATTTCGTTAGAGAAAAATGAAATAAAGTAGTGGTTTCTTTTTTTAATTTTAGTAATTGTCAACGATTTCTTTGTTGTTTTAGGAGTTGTTTTCACTTACCTGAACCATTAGCATCCTCTTCTTTTCTTCCTTATGCTTAAGTATATATCCCTTAAGTGCTGCTAGAATTCTAGAAATAAGTTTTACCTTATTTTGTAAAAATTGAAGTTTTCATCTTACTTTTGTAAATTTTATAATTTCTTTCCAAAGATTTATTTAAATGCTATTCTATTTTTTTTATTCTTTAGAGTGAATGATACTCAAAATAAAAACATTAAGAAAGCTGTGCTTCCTTTCTTTGTTTTCTTCAAATTTTTTTCTGTTTTCTAATTTTATTAATCTATTCTTTAGAGCGATTTAATTTTTGACACAAAACATTTTAATTCTAAAAATTACACACGAATAAAAACATGATGCTTTTTATTTATTTTTTTGTCCTCGTGTTTTTGCATTTACTTTTTAATATATGAAACAAGCAGCTGCGTGTAAATATTAATTTTTATTTAATCCTGGAAACCCAGGAATTGAATTTCGAAAGTTTCAGTTTAAGACTCAACCTAAACAATCAACTTATTCTTGTACGTGTAAGTTGAGTGAACTCAACAGGATTTTCTTAAAGCAATAAAATAGATTAGGCGAGGAGAAGGGAATATTAAATAGTCCACACTTTAATTTCAAATAATTTTATTTGTTATAAAGTTAAACATCGTTAGAATTAGAAAAAAATAACAAAAACAAAAACATTGTAAAAATAGTAAACTAAATTAAATGCAACATAATTTTTGAATTAAGTAAAGACAAATCCATTTAAAAATCACATTTTTAAACAATAAGTGATGAGTCTAGTGAAATGTGAAAAGTTTCGGCAATCAAAAAATAGTAAATCTGTTATGCAAAGAATTTACACATAATAATCCTAAGTGAACATTAGATTTACTTCTATAACCTTTGTAATCAATTTTCTTATCAGCTAACGAGACACAATAATTTGAGAAACACTGACAATAATTCGATTTGGTGTAGATTGAAAAATACTTTATTTTTTGAACCGTGCATTCAGTAACAGTAAGACTTACGATCCGGTTTCACCTCCAATCTAATCTAGACTGCGTCCCTAAGGCCCCTTCGTTCAATAGAGTGCTTGCTTAGGAATGCGCCGCCGCCGCCGCCTCCTTTGCTTTTATGAAGTACGTCATCATGTCAATGGGCAACGGGAAAATGATAGTCGAATTCTTCTCGGCTGATATGGTATTTAGGGTCTGCACAATTAAGAGTGAGTTTTACTTCGCTGGGTGTTTGCTGGGGGATGTCTGTTTTAGTGAGAGTGAGAGTAGCATCAAGCAAATTATTTTTTGATAAACAGTGCGTGTAGGTATGTATACATTTTAGACTGTGTTATACATATACCCAAATTGTATCAGATTAAGAAATTAATAGAAAGAATAAAACAAGCTATTTTTAGCCATTCATTCGTTCTTTTGTGCGAAACTAGACTTTTCAATTTTACACCAATACTGAAAGTGTGAGTGGAAAAAGAACACCCCCTCTTTTCTCCTGCTGTCTTGATTTCTGTTTAACTTTCAATACTTTGTTTCAGACAAATTTGGACAAACTCTATGTTATCGTCTTGTAAATTGTAAATTTATTTTTTGCAACAATGCGTTTCCTTTTTGAACTTCAAATAAGATTGGATCTCTAATAAGCGGTACCATAAGGCAGTACCCTTTTGTGTAACTATCACAAACCAAAGTGCCACTGTTTTCATAACAGAAAAGCAGAAGGTACTGCAGTTTTCTGAGTCAAGTGAGGATCGCAACAGGAGTACCACAGGGTATACCCTTAGGACAATTCTATGCGTATCTACCCACAAATCAGAGATACTGATGCTTTGGTAACAAAAAAGCAACTTTTTTAGATGGTACTAGTGATCGCTACTGTTTATTATCTCTCAATTAAAAAAAATAACATGAAGGTTTCATTTATGAAATGACAAGGAGTCTACCTGCTCATTCCACTGAAGTTTCATCACCAAAATACGATAATTAGAGTGAGAATTAAAGAAATCCAATCAGGAGTATCACGAAGCAGTATTCTTAATTACCCACATTAAAAATTCTATTAATTAATGACGGCAATGTTAATAAAGAAATGAGTTATCAGTATGGTATTTCTTTTTAATTTGTTGGTTACATTACCCTATTGTTAGATGCAATAGTTTTCACATGTCTAAGGGTATAAGAAATGCGGCTTTCAAAATCAAAATGAATAGGATAGAAAGATGGCCGACAATAAAAGAAATGGTTGAAAAAAAACAGGCTCGTAGGACAGAAGAAAATTAACTCTCTTTGTTAAATATAAACGAGTACTGCATACCCAAGGAACCCAGAAATTGGAATTGATCAAAATAATTATGAGTAATGAACGATCGACATCACAACAGAATGGTGAGCGGAATCAAGATCTCAAGAGGAGAAGAAGACGTTTTCTCTACATGTTATCATTGTCAGTTGGTCTGTAAGGTTCATACAAAAAAGATACCATTCAAAACTCATAAGTTTAGTATGGGCGAGGTATTGGGTTGTGGAACACCCCTCGTACCTCTAGGCGTCAATTGCTAAGGTTATATTGTCTATATTGTCATATGAAAATAAGTTAAAAGAAGAAAAAGTTTTCGCACGTCGAAAAATACACGACTTCCAAAATCAAAGTCAATAATAAACTACTGGGAAACAAAACTGGTGGATTAGCAAGAAAATGGTTAGAGAAAAAAAGAAGAAGAAGAAAGAGAATATTTACTTTTTGGTAGGAAATCAGAAAAGATGGATGGGCAGTTGTTGATGTCACGAGGATATGGCCAGTGGAAAATAAGTACCGACTTAAAAAGAAATAAGGAAAATAGATTCGGTCTTAAAAAAGTTGAGGAAAAGGATTTTTACTGCCTTTTTCAGATGGACACGAGAAGAAGAAGAGATTTGCAATCCTTCAACGAATGCAGGAATCGAAATTGTCCTAAAACAATTTTGAATAAAAATCTCTTTGGCGATAATTTTTTTGATGGACCACCCAAAAGTTCAAAGACTTTGCTAGCAAAAAAAAAAACAAATATAGACTCTGTTATAATTTTAAAACGAGGAAAGTCACCTTGCAACAACAGCAATAAGAACACCCGCAAGAAGTAAGGAAAATAGATTCAGTCTCTAAAAATGACGTTTCTTTTTATTTTACCTGCATTTTCAGGTGGAGATGAGAAGAAGAAGAAATTTGCACATATATTCAGAAGTAGAAATTGTCCAAAAGTAATTTTTAATAACCATTTTTCAGATATACCATTTTTCAACCATTTTTCAGATATATTGCAGTGATGGCTAGTGTTTGTTATCTCACAATCATTCGGTAAAAAAATAATAGTTTCATTTACGCCATTACAAGCAATCTACATTCTCATTAGCATTCCACTGAAAATTTATTTGCAAAGTCAGTCAAAGAGTCAGAAGAAGATTCTAATAAAAAATTCAATCGGAATTACCATAAGGCAGTTCTCTACTTATCTACCACAAACCAAAGATATTTTGACGCTTTGATAACAAAGAACTTTTCTGATGATACTGCTGTGATGACTACTCAAACTCCTTTGATAAAATAAAATTCGACATGAAGATTAGGAGTTTGCGCCCCATATTCCATTGAACTTCTATTTGCAAAGTAAGTTAGCTCGCCACAAGGTACCACAAGGCAGCATCCTTAGGCCAATCCTCTGCATATCTAGCAGAGACTATTTTGATACCAAAATAAATCAATCTTTCAGCCACTGTTAGCCACCGGTTTTCTATCTTACAAACTTTCAATAAAAAAAAAATTGATAATACATTGTAAATTATAGATTTTTTATATGATTTTATTATGTTATTTTTATGCTCCAATGTTGTAATTAACTCAGTCCATATGTGAATGTGACAAGTGTTCTTGTCATTATGATCAGCTGTTGCTTGACTATTATACCTATATGACCTATCCAATCTGTATATATTAGTTATGACAGTAGAATTATTGTTATTACTATATAATGCATATTTGCATAAATAAACATATTATTATTGTTATAAAAAATTGATGTGATGGTTTTATTTAACGAATTAGAAGGAGTCTACCCTCCCATTCCACTGGAACTTATTTGCAAAGTAGGTTTCTCCAAAACTGGGAAGATTTCAACAGGAAATCCAAACGGAATACCATCCTGGCCCAGTTTTCTGTGTATCCATTATAAACCAGAGATACTGACGCTTTAATGCAAAACAAGAAAACTTGCAAGGACTTCTCATCATCGCCTTAGGTTCAAAAACGAAACATGTCCTTCGGTAACGCTCTCGTTCCACAAAGAAACCAAAAACTGGATCTAGATAGGCGATTGGTTTGGATCATGGAAGACAATCTCCAACTAGGCGACAAAACACCACTTCCCTAAAAAGTCGTTCTAAAAGAAGAATAGAATATAACTCTGAACTTGTGCTAACACAATAGAAAATAAAAGAAAAACTAGAAGATGGTTTGCCTTTGATTTTTTTCCTTTATTTACTTCGAAGATGGAAAAATCAGTTGTTGAATTTTCCAAGAATTATGGACCTTTTCAATGCTCTCCCAACGAAGGGATTTAAAAGCCCTCAACCATCTTCCTCTCCAGCTGCACTGAAATGTCGCACCACATAACTCCTCTTTTTTGAATAGTGATGTCCAAAGAAAAAAGAAAGTTCGACGTGTTCTCCCAAATGGATTTCACTACCGTTTAGGAAATTCTTGGTGAAACGCCAAATTCGCTTAAAATGGCGTTTCACAAAAGAAAACATCAATTTTCTAGAGGCTCGATCAATTGTGCACCATAAATGGAAGCAACTTCGTTTGGGAGGTCTATTCTAACTACACTTAGTTGTCAAAACTAGCGAAATCATGGGTAGACAACAGATTTTGACGATTGCAAAGTGGTGTTGGACCAAATCTATAGCGAATCAATTGCCATCGTTCTTTGGATAACTTTTTTAAACACCTACGAAACATAAAATTTCGTTTGAATTTCACAAATTTCAATCTCACTATTAAATATACGGGGTGTTGATGAAAAAGTTGACAAGCCAAGACCAGGACTTATCTTGACTTACTTCTATTGATGGCCTACGGATTTTAAAAGCGATTTCTGCTTGTCAAAGATTCACGAATGACAACTGTCAAAAAAACACTTGATATATGGAACAGAAAGTAACGCACACTTTACAGTCGATTTTTTTTCAACACCCCGTACACAAACACAGGGGAATCATGAAACACTCTAATAGGTAAGGGACATTCAAAGTGTGTCCACAAAGGTGTATATACAAAATATAATACAACAATTAAAGAGTGTTTAACAAAATTTATTGAATAAGTGAAAAAGTGTCAGATATCAAGAGAATAACTACACATTTCGTAGGCCTAAATATCTCTAGCATTATAGAAAAACATACAGTATATCAAAGATGGCGACGTTCAGAGAAGAGTATCACCCGTACACTATTAAAACTTACGAGGGTTTCGTTTCAAATTATCATCAGTTAGTTACTTTACTGATCCTCATCGATAAGGTTATTAATTTAAATGTACTGCTTTGAATTTTCACCGCTGGATTTGTGTAACAGCATCAGGCTCACACATGCTCGTAAATTGAAAGCGCAAAGCCGCATTATCGCAGGTAGTGCGGAATACCATCGCGAATTGATAATTTATGCTAATATTAAGCACAGTTTCTGCAATAATTCAAAACAAATGGCTGTTCGCATGAACACTTGCGGTGTTACATATTTCGCCATGAAGCTTCATCGAATGGAAAACTAATCTGATTTAAATTGTTTAAACGGAAAGTAAATGTACAGGATGATACTCATTTAGATGCAAATAGCTCCCAATCTTAGCAGTATACACAGGGTGATACTAATACAGTTGCATTCATGGCATTGTTTTGTTACTTGACACTCTCGAAGAAACAAATATTATTTAAACTGTTTAACGAAAATATAAATACAGAGTGGCACTGATTTAGTTGCATATGTTCTGGTTCTTTTAATTTGACCCCCTTAAACGAAACCTTCAAGTTCGCTGATTAATTAAATAGTGTACAAGCGCACTCTTCATTAAAACGGTTACTTACAAGATGAAATTAAAGCTATCAAGCAATACATGAAGATGCTCTCCGAAACACAGACAGTGACATATATACATTATACTATTTATATAATATATAAACAAACGATTATATTTTAGAACAATAATAAAATGTGTGCCACTTTAAACGGGGGTTGTTGAAGTCAACGTACATAGATAATAATATGTACATGAATAAACAATAAACAATAATGAATATAAAATATATGTGCGTGCAGAATATATATTTTTTTTTAAATGTGTATTCTGTAAACAGGTATATATATATTTTTAAATTATTGTACAGTCAATAAACTAAATAAACACAACGATTATAGTTCTACAGGTTCTAATATAACACAGTGTTTTGATGGCTTTTCAGGTGTAAACACAGCCCGCTGTGGAAACAAAATTAAACAAACATCTGCTACATAATTTAAGTAAGGGAGGAATCTCCGCGTTCGTAAAAAAAAATACGCCCTCACACATGTTTGCGTTCACCGGGCAGAAATTCAAATCGCCGCTTGTTTATTTTTGTTTCGAATTTAAATAAATACGCGCGCGCCTGGAACTTGCCCCTCTTCGACGTCATCATAAATACGGAATGTGCACAAACGTGGTGAAATTGAAAACCCGTTCAAACGGTGCGGTGGTGAGGTGATACGGTTGTGACATACCAACGACACAGATACATTTCTCATGCAGCTAACGACAGATTCGATGAGATCGGTGTGGAAAAAAAATACATTCTGTATTAGCATGGGCGATATATTTCTGTCTTCTGCGTTTATTACTCAAAATTAAAATTACTAACTTCAGTATCAAGTAGAAATTCTCTGCCTACCACTAATAAGGGTGCAATTAACATCCAGGCGGTACCGATTCATTTGGACGCGACTGTACCCAAAAAGAACCAAAAGTGTTATTTTCAAAAATCACATCTCCCTTATTAAAAACTTTGATAATATTTTCCTTTTGTAAATCGATTATATACCGACGTAGCTCATGCAGTAAAACAAAACCATAAACTAGTTAGCACACGTGTGCCTTAATTTCTGACTTTCCCTTGTATGTACAGTATTGTTTTATTTCCTCCGAACATTTTATTTCGGACTTTAATGTACCAAACAGGAGTATATAATTTTAGCTGAAAACATTTCTAATTTAAAAGTATTATTACAGTTAAACAGCGTAATGAAATGAAATTGCAAAAACATGTACGGTCTTCTCCATTGACGATGCAAAAAAATGAGCGCACATCAAAGCAACCCCCTGGAGAGCTAATTACGTCCCGCTTTTATTTTTAATATGCCAATTCGAAACGCTGCAAAATACCATCTTTTGTGTGGCATTATTTTTCAGCAGCGCGAATTTAAAACACAAATATATCGCCCTGCCAGCTAACTCGATGGCTACGACCTACACGATTTAACAATAATTATACTTTTGGTTGTACACACTAAAATACATGAGTATGGAATGTGAAACACGTGCAGTGAACATTACAAAACGAATTTCGCATATTCAAATAAATAATTAATATTGGACGCCTATGATAAGAAGAAGGCAAATCGAGCTTTCGTAATTGATTATTTGAATAGGCGAAATCTTACGGTGTTACATTTTCAAAATTATCAATCATGATGAGGCGGTGTTTTCGTTTCGCTCTAATTATTATTATCTGATAGAGTTTGGTCCAGTCCATCCGATTAGGTCGTTTACGAATCTCTGGGTTTCATAAAGTACGAAAGAATATCGATAGGTAGAGGGAATACGATTGTGGAATTCTTCTCAGACGATATGGTATTCAGAGTCTATCAGAAATTCAAATTAATGAGAAAAAGTGACAGCAAATTTACTTAAAACAGTGCAACACAGTAAAAGTGGAAGGCGTTCGTTCAAAAAATTCCCAAAAAGTACCCAAAGCGTCCGAAACAATTAAATATAATATTTCCCAAAACGGGCAGAATTATCGTATTTCTGGCGTCGCATCGATTTAAAAATAATTAAAGTCCGGTGAAATTGTGTAATAAATTATTTTAAACGGACACTAACATTGGCACTCTCGCTCTACTCCTGACGAAGCTATCAAACGATAGTGAAACGTAAAGCGATAGTGCCCATTTTAGTGTCCGTTTAAAATTACTTAGAAGACTTATTTTATAAAAAAAATCTAGATATGAACTTATAATTCCAAAAGTTACAATTTTGTTGTGTTTTAACGATTTTGAAAAATTGAAGTATACGAATTAAAAATAATAAATTAATTAAAAGAAGAAGCTGTGAAATTTTGATTCCAGAAAAAGCGAAGTAAAAATTCATAAAATATTTATTTAATAAAATGAAGGTGTCAAGCAATAATCTAAGCTGAAATGGTGAGTGCTTCAATTGAAAAATATTTTATATGAAATAGATCATCTTGTCAATAATAAAAAACAGTGGCGTAACAATCGGGGATGAAGCGAACATAGGATAACAGTTGTCTTTTTATAAGTATTGACGCTAGCATCTTATCAGTTACAAACAAAACAAAAAAAAACAAAAAAACGAATAGAAAAAGAACGACGATTCCATCCGTCGAAGAGTAAATTTAAAAAAAATTCTATCAAAAAGAATTAACCGATAGAAAAGAAACAAAAGGTAACTGAAATAAACCACATCGAAATACTAAGAATAGAATGAATCAAAAACAAATTAACGTCGACTATTACGTGGAGGAATGTTGAAAAAAACAAAAGATAATTAAAAATCAAATGAGTGATATGAGTGAACAAGATAAAACTGCACATAAAGCAGATATAAAAAATCAGAGAACAAAAGAGAATTGAAAATCAACAACGAAATGCAGAAATACGTGAACAGAAACGAAAAGATCGACGGTTTCATCCGTCAAAGAATGATTTAAAAATCTATGCGATAGAAAAAAAAACAAAAGAAAAATGAAAAAAAAACGTCATCGAGATGGACGAAAACCAAGTGAACATAAGGTCGACAAAAGGGCGTAAGCGCCCAAAATCCGAAAATGTGATTATTATTGAATTGATTTCAGGTTAGAACCGTGCCATGAGTGCTTCTACTGCCGACGTTTCGTTCGTTTCGCAGAAGAATGTCAGGATGTTGAGAATTTAGGTGTTCAAAGAAGTTGTTCAGGGATTCCTTACCGTGTGGCTAAATTGCAAAAATGTCATCAACATATCTGAACCATCACTTGGGTTTAAGGGAGAAAGAAGTAAGAGCTGGCTGTTCGAATGCCTCCATAAAAATGTTCACTACTATTGGGAAGAGAGGAGAACCCATGGACCTTTTGGTAATATTGATCACGTAACATGAAATAAATTGAGGTTAAACAACATTCTGTTAAGAGAATTAAGTCCTCGGATTGGTCATGGGCTCTGAACAGTTGCTGGATGATTGTGACGGTGTCGGGAATAGACTTTGGTAAAAAGAGATTCTACATCGAAGCTGACCAGAATATCCTGGGGGTCTAAGGATATCTCGAGAATTTTTTGGACGAAGTGCCACGAATTGAGGATGAAGTTTTCATTTTTCCCTGCAAAAGGTTTGAGGATGCGTGCTAGATATTTGAAGACTTTGTAGGTTGGTGACCATAAAGTCTGGGTATTTTGGAGTCACGGGGAACAAGATTTTTTGTGTTTCTGGAAGGATAGAAGAAGATTTTATTAAAGCCGTTACGGTACGTTCTATACACGAGGTCCGTGTGGTGAGGGTATTAGCAAGTTCTGTTCAATTATGGACAACGGACGCGATAGCCTTCAGTTAAATGAGATTATTGGAGATTAATTGTTTGATTTGAGGTTACAACATGCTGGAATTCTTGTTTGTGAAAATGACAAAAGATTTTATCAAAATAAATAAGTTTGATAATTAAATCAGTTTTTTATTTCTCTTGTATAATAAATGGTAAATGGCGCTTACGCCCTTTTGTCGTGCAATCGTCGAGTTGATTGAAAGTCAGAGGACCATGAATGAACAATAATAAAACTACACACAAAAAAGATATTAAAAAAAAAAAGTGATCTGAAATACAACAATGCAAAGTAGAATTATGTGAACTGCCAAAAAATCGTTGATATCATTCGAACTAATAAAAAAAAACTATCAGAAAGAATGTTTTGATAGGGGAAAAAAACAAAAGAAAATTGAAACAAACGACCTCAAAATACTAAGAATGTAAAGAACGGAAAAGAAATTAACGACGACTAGCAGATGAATATCAAAGAAACAAAAGACTAACGACTATTCTATGTCTTTAGTCTTCTCCTGCTATTTTTATTATTTTTTTCAACTTCAAAGTTTCTGTCGGAAAATCATCTCATTATTTATTTTCATTTTCTTTTTTCTCAATTTTCTTTTTCTTACGTCAATTATGTTGACGTCTGTCATTCTGACGTTTCTTACGTCTGTTATTTTGACGTCTGTCATTTTGATGTTTCTCGTCGTCTGTCATTCTGATGTTTCTTACGTCTGTCATTGTCAATTTGACGTTTCTCGACGTGTCATTCTGACGTTTCTTACATCAGTTATGCTGACGTCTGTCATTTTGACGTTTTAAACGTCTGTCATTCTGATGCTTCTTATTTTAACGCCTATCATTCTGACGTTTCTTACGTCTGTCATTTTAACGTTGTTATTTTGTCGAACTATTTTTGGCAATAACGTAGGCTTTTCGCGTGTTTCTTCTTTCGCTTTATAACGGTTTTTAAAATTTGCTTGCATGTTTCGATAGGATAGTTTCTTTTCTTTTGAATCATTTTTTCATATTTCATCGATTCTATTCGTTTGTTTCCTCGTTAGCTATTTTGTTTTGTTTTTACACCGTTTTCATCGAATTTTATTGTTTATTTCTTTGAGCACTCTTTGATTTATTACGGCAGAAATTAATTTTGTTGACAATTGAATTGGTTTCCGGTTGGAACCGCGTCACGACTGCTTCTACTACCGACGTTTCGCTCTCCATTGCAGAAGAACTTCCTCAGGGCTGCTGCTTCTGCTGGCGGTGTTGCTGCTATTTCTCACATACTCAGTCTCAGTGACTGACGAGAAGTCACAGCAACACCACCAGCAGTAGCAACACCGCCAACAGCAGTAGCAGCCCTGAGGAAGTTTTTCTGCAATGGAGAACGAAACGTCGACAGTAGAAGCAGTCGTGACGCAATTCCTACCGCCAATTCAATTATAGATAACGGCCGCAAAAGCCTCCAAGTTAATTTTTTTTTTTCTTATTTTTATTTTTCAGTAACTTATTTGATGTAGAGCTTTTCAAACAATAAAAAAAATTACAAAACGTAAAACAAACGAAACGGATTCTTAAGATTTTTATGGACATTACCTTACTGTGTAGGCAGCTTTTAAATTTTTTGAAAGCTGATTTTCGAAAATAAATAAATCTGAGATACTTCCAGAGAAGGTCTTCGTTGTATACAAGGATCGAAGAGAAAAGGATATATTTATTTAATAAATATGAAGAAATCCAGCAATCTAACATACAGAGTAATTCATTTGATAATGTAAAAAAATCAGTTTCTCAAACAAAAAAATATATAATTACATAAAACCATGGTTTTTTAAATGAATAACGAGATCTAACAGGCCCAAGCAGTTACAGGGCGCTTTTTGAACCTAAATTTTTTTACAAAGGCAAGCACTGTGACTTTTTGGCCGACCCTCGTACATGTCATTTGGAATTTTTATCCTATCCATAGAATTAATATTTCTAGTTAAAATAATGAAAAAAAGTAAAATTGCTAAAATAACTTTCACAAAGACAATACCATGTTATACCATCACCATATCAATCCTAGTCAAAACGAGGGAAACTATCCGTGACCGATCAGATTTAAGTCAACTAGGACACTCTTTTTTTCAGAGCGGATATGACAGTGTATGTAATGACATCTCCGGTAGGAATAAGGGGAACACCATAAACTATTTGCGAAAGCCTCGGTAAACGACAGACACTCTATATATCAGCAAATACTAAATTTCTAAATTATTTATCAAAAGTAACCATCGCCAATACAACAACGAAACAGACCATAAATTTATAAGTTAACTTGACCCATAACCTTTAACTAAATCTTATCGCGTGATTATTATTGAAAGCCGCAAATTTTTCTGAACTTCAATGCTATCGCGAAGAAACATGTCCAGTAACATCATGCCAGCTGCTAAATGCTTGTGTTATATTATTATAATAAATTTTATAATAGTGCTAGGTGATACCGAACGTACTTGTGACCCTCTACGTGACTTGGATGTAACAGTACACAACTTCGACGGCAACACGCAAAACATAAAAGTCAGAAGCACATCAAAGGATCTCAAATATGCCATCAAGATCCACATCGAAGACGCAATCATCCCCAATCTGTGTCAACACGGCATCAAGAATATGGTACAACTAAGCGTCCTCGAGATATTCTTCTGTGACATAAAAACCACGGAGGGTAAAGCGTTCAAAAATTTGCCATCCCTAAGACGACTGTCAATGAATTTCAACCACGTAAAAACCATCGCCAAAAAGACCTTCAAAAACTTGATGGTCCAAATACTCGAGCTCAATGACAATGATATAAGAACAATCGAAGATGGCGCTTTTGAAAACATGCCCAATCTGGAGGTGCTGAGCTTACGCTCGAATGCTTTAACCGACATCAAGAAGGAGTGGTTCAAAAACATCCCCCGCCTGCGCGTCCTCGATTTATCATGGAATGAAATCCGGGAAATCCCCGGAAACGCCTTCGTCAACATCGCAGGGAGAAATTCGGCGGCGGTCGAAGGCGTCGACCTCTACTTGTCTTTCAACAACATCGAAAACATCGACCCGGAGGCCTTCGGTGGTTTTGCAAGGCTGCGCAAGTTGTGGCTCGATGGTAATCAAATCGCAACCCTTGACGAGAGGGTTTTCGCGAACCTTAGGATCGTGCACCTGAACCTGTCGGAGAATTACATCGTTTGCCTGAAGACGGAATTCTTGAGGAACCTTCACACGCAAATTCTTGCGGTTTACAACAACCAATTCGATTGTGATTGCTTGAATAATTTGAGGCAGTGGAATACGAATACGTTTGTTGATGTGGAACGCTTCAATAACTGTTGAATTTTGATTTGATTGCAGTGGATTCCTCGAGTATCCTCTGTAAAGCTGTTTCGGCCCTATTTGGGGCCTCATCAACAGAAGCGTAGCTCGAGAATTCCACTGCATTGATTTTATTCTAAATTAATGAATTGAGATTATTCCAAACAAATAATTAAAATTAAATCATAATTTAAAACTTAAGCAAAAAAGTATTAATTACTCATTTCATAATGATATAACCGATTTATATGTTACATATTATTGCTAGATTATGGTGCAACAGTTGTAATAAATTTTAGTTTACTAGACAAAGATAATCTGATAATATTCACGAAGAGGAACCAACCATTAGTAAATGACTGAAGCTTAGTATCACCCTGCATATAACGAGGATGAATCGTTAACAGTACATCGACTAAAGCATAGTATCACCCTGTATAATACTAAAATTAATCAATCCAAGTTCGAGACTTTTAAGTAATTTAAAACAGACCATCCGCGTCCTAATAAATCTGCTGATACGAAAATCGTACAATTCTTACCCAACCGACGTCATTGTCGCAAAAAAAGCTAAGATAAGCCAAAGTATTAAAATCAATCAAAATAATAAACATTCTTTGCGGTCTCGTACATCAACAAAAACAAGTCTGACTTACTGCAGTTTTAATAAGAGCCTCAAAATGGTACACTGGCGGTGCGCAATTTGCATTCTTGCATTAATTATTAACCTCTGCACTTTGTGCAAGGCCGAAAAATGTGACGTTTTTAAAAACATGACGGCGATGATCGTCGACGACCACTACAATTTCAAAGAAGTCTTCCTCGAGGATGGAGCGGACGATTTGCAGGACGTCCTCATACTTCAAGTTGTAAGTCAGAAGATCCCGAAACTGTGCAAGCATGCATTTGAAGGTCTCACGAAACTGATGTTGATTCGTCTGGAAAACTGTAAAATAACCGAAATTGAAGAAGACGCGTTTGGAAATGCGCCCTCTTTAAAAACCATAACCCTCAAGGGCAATAGAGTCGAACGAATTCCAAGGGGGGCATTCAGTGATCTGCCAGTTCGCGTTTTAAACTTGCCGGACAATCAAATAAAAAGGATCGAGGGCGGGGCATTTCGAAATTTGCCCCTCGTCGAAGAAGTCAACCTAAGCAAAAATAATTTAAGCGAATTTAATCCGGATTGGTTCAGGAAGACTCCGAGGCTACACAAAATTAATTTGGTCTACAACAGCATCGAGGTGATACCCGAAGATATTTTTGCGAACGTCCGAATTGAAAACAACGCCAGTTTCGAGTTGTGGTTCATGAACAACAGCATTCGAAACATACATGGGGATGCTTTTAATGGAGTAAAACGCATCGGCGATTTGTGGTTGGATAATAACAACCTCACAGGTATTGATGGGAAAATTTTTCAAAGCGTGCAGAAGATTCGTACGCTGTCGTTAAAAAACAACGAGCTTACTTGTTTAACAGACGAGTTTCTTAGACATTTAAAAGTGGATGTACTGATGATTGGTGGTAACCCGTGGGACTGTGATTGCTTGAGCAAGGTCTTGGGGTGGGTGGAAAAAAACAACGTCCAGTGTGAAGTGCCTAAGAGATTTTCCGGTTGTTCGGTAAAAAAATCGAAAGCCTATTAATGAGCTTCAATGCTAATTGCGAAGAAACGTGTTCAGTAATTGTAATTGTAATTATTGTAATTTCTTTAATAGTGCTAGGTGATACTAAACGTACTTGTGGGCAGTGTCTAAAAGATTCGTTAAAAAAGAATCGAAAGCCAATTAATGTAACACTAATTTACGTCACATTTATTTTGGGACACCAAATATAAGCAAAACTAGTTATATACAGGGTAATACCATAATTTAGTCGTTTATTAAAACGGTCGGTCTCTCATAGTAAAAAAATCCTCTATTACTCAATAAAAATAATGATATTTTCTTCTCGTGGTTTCAATTTCAATCAAGCTTCCACTCCACGTGTACCAGAAATCGAAATGTTAGGTTCTCATTTTCAGCTTTCAGCGTCATTTAAAATTTGAGTGAGATCGAAATCGTGAGACTGGTGATAAAGAATGCAGCTGCACAAATTGGGGAATCACTCGCTGATCAGGCGTAGAGTCATTATTTTAAAGTGCGTTCACTTTTGTAATGAGCAACTAAAGTTACACGATTTAGTAACCGTTGAAACCTGGCTTTTTTTAGTTCCTGTATCTTGTAAGTCTAACTTTTATTTTTAGGTTTCGTTGATTTCAATTTTGTGCTGTAATTTTGGATTTTTGGCTAACGTCTCCATACTTTTCCAACATTTTATTGAATGCACTATACCTAAATGTGATTCTTTGTTTGTTTCGTAATGGATTTTCGAATCATTTTTGAAAATTTCATTTTGCAATTGACAACAATACCAATCATAACATCAGAACAAAAAAATCACAAGTAGTTACTGATTACAAATAGAACGGAGATTATTTATCTCTAATCTATATACAGGGTGATTCGTAATTGATAATATAAATAAAACAGTTAGACAATGTGAGAAATAGAATTTCCATGGCTCGAAAAGTGTTCAGGTCAACACCTTTGACGATTAAACAAGATAGACTGGTAATGTCACTAGATATGTTGGATTCAGAATCGACTTTTTTCTCATAAAAATCGATCGATTTTTTTCTCATAAAAATTTAATCGATTCTGATAGCAACCGATTTCTTAATGAATCGATTTTGTTTTTCAAGATTCAAATCAATTTTTATCGTATGAAATTGAAAGTGTTTTACAGATTTGACTCCATGTAAAAACCGTCAAATCTGACTGCGACTGACCGAAATTCGGCCCGTGTATTTTGAGGACTATTCATGACCTTGACAGAAATGAAATGAATGCTGAAATTTGGGATCAGTCAATTATTCCATTTGTCTTGTCATTCCGACATAGTCTCCTCTCGGAGTAGCTTCACCGGATGTCTTGGATCTTTCCTTAATCAGCATATCGATTGGTATTACTCTGGCTAACACCAGCACCGCTTCAGTTGATACTGTGCGATGGCATCTGCAGACTCTAACCGCGAGGATTCTCTGGCATCTTAGGAGTTCCTCTCTTTATTTCGCTACCATACAGACTTCCCCTAAAACAGGGGCTACATATAGAATTATGAACTCGGCGACTTTTCAGAAACGCCGTATATTTTCGGCAACAGTCTCGAGAGGGCTGTGGGCCGTTCCCTTAGCTCTATTGGTCACGTGTCTTACATGCTCGCCGAATCCCAGACGCCTTTGGGTGTAATAATAGTTCCGTTCAGGAGAAAAGACATTGACTTGTATTTTTTCTACTGGAGAGGATGACCGCTTCGATCTTTTCCGGGACTAGCTCCAGCTTGTTAGTCCTCATCCATGAACTGGTCCTCTCCAGCATGCGGCTCATGTTACATTCCAAGTCCTTTTCCTTTCTGGTCGTTCTCACCACTGCCAAGTCATCGACAAAAGCAATCGTTTCCATTTCTACCTGTTTATCCAAGTTCAATACGCCGTCATAAAGCAGATGCCATACAAGTGGCCCCAGAACGGACCCCTGAGGCACTCCACAGGTTGTTACACATACGGTTCCTGGTTCGATTTCTATCTGGCGTTCGTTCAGATAATCAATACCATAAGGTCTAGGTAAGGACTGATCCAACTCCTTTTCAGCTCTGCTTTGATTAGCGTCCAATTTGCAGTATTAAACGCATTTTTGACGTCCAAATTGAGCATCGCACACAAGTTTCTTGTTTTTAAGGCCTTCGTCATTTCATTTCTGGCAATGCCAGTAACTCTGTTCAACGCCTGACCTTCACGCCCTAAAACCGAATTAATTGTCGGAGAGGCATGCATTCCTTTTCGACAGCCCTTCTTCTATTCTGCTAGCGATAAGGTGTTCCAATAGTTTCCCCCATATGCTTAGAAGAT
Source organism: Serrognathus titanus (assembly GCA_039766575.1). Classification (NCBI taxonomy): domain Eukaryota; kingdom Metazoa; phylum Arthropoda; class Insecta; order Coleoptera; family Lucanidae; genus Serrognathus; species Serrognathus titanus. Next base: position 13,256,773 of record CM077911.1, on the reverse strand, counting down.
ATATAAATAAGAAAACATAAATTTTTGTTGTATGTATTTTCCCTTGCAATGATTTCTCTTCCCACATGATTTTTTCCTTTTCCTGATCACTCCTGAACTGACCATGGATCGAAACACCTTTAACATTTTCTTAAGTCGACAAAAATACATGCACATCTGATGCACACATACTTTTAGGTAATATGTTTCAGCTTTCAATTATAATTGATTTTTATTGTAACCTTATCGCTGGTAAAGAGCGAATACCATTAATTACAAAGAACAAATTATTTTGGGTCGATTGTTACGACAATGGTTACGTTACTTCATCATTTTTCATTAATATTGTAGATTCCCCAACGTAGAAAAAAATCCAATTTATTATTATTATCATATATACAGGGTGACACTAAACTATTAATGCTTTCAGTTCCTAATGATGTTTTCTTTTAATTTCAAATTGAATTGGTACTATTCAGACAGTACTTGCTCCTAGACATGGTGTAAAACATTAAGGCCCAATTTTATAATCACAAGTTAACTTTAACTATCAGTTTACTTCCATAGTTACAATCAAGAAAACAATTTTTACAATCAGTTTACTTCTATAGTTACAATCAAGAAAACAATTGATTCTATGGCAATAAACTGAACGTTAAAGTTAACTCAGAAACGAAACAAATACATTTGCTATACAAACGTATTTTTTGCACTGATATACAGGGTGCTAATATATTTCAGTCTCTTATTAATACTGCGGATTTTCCAACACATAAAGAATGAGATGTCTAAAATAAAAATAAAAATATTACAAGTCCCAAGCGAAATCACTTGGAAGTTCAATATTTGAAATTATCTAGTGTTTTCCAGTTTTCTATTGCGACTTTGTTCATCAGAAGTTAATTGCGATTTCTTTCTGTTGCAATTTCCGGCAATTAAGTAATGAACTTTCCGGGCGTGACCGTGCAAAATGACTCCGTCGCGTCGTCGCCCTAATAACCCATAGGAATAAAGGGGTCAGTTAATCAAGGGAGCTCAAAAACTCAAACAAAATTTACAAATTCCAATTAATTTCCCGAACCGACTCCATTTAAGCCAGCCAGCCGAGCCGCGCCGCTGTGAAAGGACGCGATGGTGCATTATTATTTCAAAACAGAAGTTGAGATTCGTAAGCGAGCCCTTTCAAGACAAACAAAAGGGAAAATGAGGCCTAGATTAAAAAAAAAAGGAGGAACGATCTGGCAAATATTAATAATGGTCCTGGACGGAGCGGCATCTCATACATCAATTATACTTAAAAAAAATCCTGGTGAAACGACTTCTGTGGATATTACGTACCAACGTTGAAGGGAAAACCAACAAATCACGATTACAAAGTTCCACTCAGCTATATACATGAGTAAGACATAAAGGGAGGACGTGTGTTCTCACTTGAGGATGACACGAAACTTAATATATAATTTAGTTGAAAGATTTAAAAACCTATTAATCATGAAAGTATTAAAAGAAATAAATTTGAAAAACTAAAACTCAGTTGAGGACAAGTAAATAAACAGAAGTCAAAAAGAGAAGAGAAAATTAAAACTGGAAATTGATTTATTCGAAACTTTCAAAGCGATTAGAAGTATTTTAGAAATTGCTTAAAAACAGGTGATGAGACATTAAAACCAATAGATTTTTATATACAGGTTGAGTCAAGAAATGTTGCTTAGCAATTACGGTTATATTTAAACTTAAATCACGTTCAACTCACTTTGTTTCTATCAAATTTAACCCCATCCAATTTATTCGTACAGTGATATAATACTTTCAAGCAAGGTAAAAACGAAAAAAAAGATAAACCATGCACTAAAAAAAAAGTAATTAAGCGTCAGCCCATTAGGAAGGCATATCACACGACGCTAATTATAACGTGACACAGAAATATCCAGACCGCGCCGTTATTTACGGCGACGTCCAACCAGACCACGGATTAACGTGATACGGCTTCCCAAAAATTGGGGAGAAATAGCAGAAAACAGCGCGAATGCAGATAATGAACAGAAACTCGTAACAAAGGGTGGCACGAAGGCGCACCCCCCGACGAGTGCACGGTAACATACTTACCTGCAAGTAGCGAAGCTGGAGAGCCGCGGGTGAATCGCCGATTACTTCAGAAGCCTCCCTCAAAGCTCTTGACGCTTTTTGCTCGCCCTCGGCTGCGATGACCTTCGCGCGAGCTTCTCTGGCGGCTTCGGCTTCGGCTGCCATTGCTCTTTGTAACTGAACCGGCAAACGCACATCCTTACTGAAATAAAAAAAATTAAATCACAATGGTAATTATAATTACACTAACTGCAGACGAAAGATTAAAAGTAGGTTTCTTATAAAATACATTTAATAAGGTTGAGCACGATATAGCAGCACACTTTAGAAGGTGAAGATGTATTATGTATTTCGGAACTTCACCCTTTTGGATGAAAACTCTTCAACAGTTTGAGTGCCTTTGAATGCGGAACGATCCATCTACATATTTGTAGTAAATGCACCGAATACTGACCTTTCTAAAGAACCATTTATTGCTCGCTGCTTGCGTTTATTGTTTTAGGGTCACTGTTAATACTCATGTTCTTCCCATACTCCCGATTGTCATTCCAAACTGTTGTAACGTTGCATTCCAAATTGCGTTAGTTTTATTATTTTGGGCGAGATTACTGTGATGATAATATGTTAAACATCACCCCTTTAGAACAAAATCTCCTCTTCGAATTTTGTTGTATATTCAGCATGCACCGTTCTGGCAGACCTCTTATTGCTCGGCACATGTGTTTGTAGTCTCATAGTCACTTACAGTTTCATATAATCCTGTTCTTCCCCTATCTCCGCTTATGATTCCAAATACTGTGAGTTACGTTCCCAATTGCTCCTTATTTATCAAATTGGTTACTGTGGTTGTAATCTGTTTATGAAATGCCTACTTTCTATTAAATAACTTAAAACAAGGATTGCCAATAGTTTTTGGCATCACCCCCTTAGAAGAATCGTCTTTCATCGACCCCTTTTTTAAACTTTGTTACGTATTCAGCACGTGCCTCATACTGACCTTTCTAATAGAGCTTTTATTGTCCGGTACATGCTTTTATTGTCACTGTTACATATTACAGTTTCATATACGTCCTCTTTAACCCCAACCCCGATTGACGTTCTAAAAAAGATTCACGTAGTTATTGTGGTGTTGATCTGTATTCGAAAAGCCTGCCTTATTGTAAATAATTTAGAACATGCCCGAGTTCGCATTTTTTTGGCCATTCTCGAAAAATAATTAGATCTTTTGTTTTTCATCTTTAAGATATAAATGAAAAAGATATTTTAAGGGCGGTTCGTAAGCAGAACCCAAATGACATAATAAATGACGCACTCCCACTTACCCTTCAAGACAAAACCACACCAATTTGAAAATTTTAAATAGATAAGATTTGGTTGTTTTCAACTAACGGAAAGACAAGAAGCAACTGTGAATACGAAGATCTAAGGAAGAACTAAAACCGAGAACAATCTACGGAAAAACAGGAAAGGAAAACTGAAAGCAAGAGAAAATGGAAGACTAAGCATAAAATTTCCTATGTTACATTCGCCAGTGCCTTGTTGGTTAACTTTTAAACGTTTTCGTGAATTAATACAAAACTGGTCTTATTTAAACGACCTCCAATCGATCACTAATACTAGTTTCATTAACCTCCAAAAGATCACTGAAGGTTCATCGCCCCCCCCCCCCCCACTCAACGAATCTTTTCAATGTCTCTCTATAATGTATAAAAAATTTAATTGATTAACACTACATAGATCTTATTTAATCGACCTGCAATTGATCACTAATGGTAGTTACATAGAACCCCTAAAGACCACTAGTGTTCGTTGACCCCCAACGACCCTCTTCAATGTCTTTCTATAATGCATAAGGGAATTATATCGAATTAGACAACGTAGAACTTATTTAATCGACTCCTAGTTGACCACCCCTACAGGTTCTTCAACTTCTCCAAGATTACATCGACTCCTCAGGAATCGATAGGAACCCCCGATTCATCATGTCTCCTCAAACAGACAGATAGATCCGCTGGCAAGGACCTTTACGTCAAATGAGAGTAGGTTCGACCCCTGCTGATTCATCGACCCTTTTCAAAATCGCTCTGTAATATATAATTAAACGGGATACGACATAGATCGTGTTCAACCAACCCCCAGACGATTACTAACGGTGAATTTACCAACCCCTCCAAAGACCGCGAAGGCCCAGTTTTACAATCGTGGAAAAAGGACTTTAATATTCTTCCACGTTAATTCAAGAATAGTGTTATACTCAGTTTATCCGACGATTGTAAAGTCGAGCATAAAAGTTCGTTGACCCCAACAGATTCATCCAGTTCCAAGAGATTGGATATTGACGTCATTGAGAACCCCTGATTGATATTAGGTCTGTTTGTTAGCTCTGCACTCTCTACACTTTTAACACCTTTACTCTATTTTTCTCACTCCTACTTACATTGTATCATATACATCTCACTCTCTTAGGAGCGGTTGGTGTAAAAAGTGTAGAAAAGTGCGGAGCTAACAAACAGACCTATTATATTCACAGACCGACAATAGTTGCACAGTCGAGTTGGTTAGGTGCGCTGTCAAATGGTTCTTAATGGGTGTGGGTTCGATTACTGTAGTGTTGTGTGCGGGTTTTATGTAAGAAACACAATTTTCATAGCTCAGATCGTCTCTGATCGATTCACACCTGCTCTTCTTCAATCCGTAAGGCAAATATTAAAGGAGAAGGAACAACTTTTAAGTGGGGCGAAGCTGCAATCATCAATATTGACATTTCCACTCAGACAGACATAGTGCATGCCAAAGGCATATGCCAGGTTGTGTAACGACCTATCCCTATTGGAACTTTAAGCTTTCGATGCTTGTGTTTGTTGGATTAACTCGCATGAAGGGCCCAGTTCTGTTTCTACTAGAATACGGCACTGAATCGGAAAAATAGATGTGTCAATCAGTGAAATTAGTGAAACTAACAAAAAAAGTTGGTATTCATTATAGTAGTATAGTAGAAATTATTAATTCGAATGAAAATGCTAAAATGTAGAATCTAATAGCTTAAGAACCGTCAATGACGTCATTATTGTGACAGGAACGCTTTTACAAGTGCTTTACATACTAATATTGTACATTGTTGACATAATTCTATTCAAGTTGGATTACAAAGAGTGTGGCAACAGCTCGGTTTTAGGCATTTGAAGTCACGAACAAAAAAAAATAATGCCAAAGATACGATCTTAATAGTTACGTCAAGTTGATTCTTTAAAGTCTCCGAGAAGTTGTGCTGCTTTATCGTGATTCACCCTGTAGAGAATAACTTTCCTTAAATTTGCTTTTTTTCCGCATGATATCGTGAAGAATACAGCGCAATAAATTTCTTTCTCCTCCGAGCGCAGCCAAACTTTTCCCGGCAAAGTATTAAGTTTGTAAAGCATCGCGCCGGGTCACGTGACGCGTGTCACTAAAAGACGTATCAATCTTCTCTAGCGAAATATTCAATTTTTGGGCGCGCGAAATCACTCCCTATAAAAAAAAAACTCACATCTCAACCCTCTCCACGTTGATGCCCCAAGAGTCGGTCGCCTCATCTAAAAGAGATTTCATGTGCTGGGAGATGCTTTCACGTTCGCTGAGAATTTCATGCAGCGGTCGCTGTCCCATTATATTCCGGAGGGTCGTCTGAGCCAATAATCTCGTGGAATGATGAGCGTTCTCGACGTTGGCTATGGACACGGTGGCATTCGACACCCGGTAATATACTACCGCATCCACGGATACGGTCACGCTGTCTTTTGTTAGAACCTAAAGAAAAAAAATACAGTGCGATAGAAAAAGAAAATATTATCTAGTTCGCCTGACTCTCAAAGAAAAAATGTGTTGGTAACATAACTGTTGAGTACCATTTTCTATTTTATCGACGTTTTGAGTCTTACAGTTGAGGTTGCACTAACCTGACGTCGCAACGACATTCAAATTCAAATCGTCAGTGAACATAAAATATTCAATTTTGAAAGATTTTTTGGGATATATATTAAATATAACCTCAAATCGTTAAATGTCAAATTCTGATCAAAAAGAATAAGCTGCCAACACAAGATTTTTTTCGATCTCACTGTATAAAACACTTAGCAAGGCAACAATGTAGGTTCAGAGCTGCACTAAAAACAATTTATTACAACGTGCGCAAAATACTGAAACTGTCTTTCAAATAAGGATTTCAACTTCATGCTTTTGAGAGTCGGAAAACAAATCCGCTTTCCCAACTTTCATATTAAGCTCACGGCCAAAGAAGAAAAAAAAAGATGAAGAAGACGGAGGGGCTTCAAACTTTGAACTCGACTTTATTACCAGCGCGCAAAGTGTATAAAATAAAATCAATTAAAAGAAGCTCAAGCTAATATTTGTTGCTTTGCGTACGGGGCGGGAAGGAATCCTCTTACCTCTTGTGGGGGTATGTCGTAGGTCCTCGTACGTAAGTCCACCCTCGCGTAAGCGTCGATGCAGGGAAGGATGAAGAATATCCCTGTAATAAAATATTCCGCATTGGATTTTGCACAGTAAAAGATACACGGACAAAGCGAGGATAACGCATGATAAAAAAAAGTCCTTTGATGTTTCCTTTCGTACAACTTCCATCCGTATATTAAATATTTATAAACGGCTTGGCTTTATTCGTGCCTTTACGACAGTTGTGCAGCATTTTTTTTTCAGCGCGAACAAAAGGAAAAAAAATACTGAGTTACAAACTATATTAGAGCAAAAAGTTACGTCGAGTCCTTTATTAGAATTCCATTAGAATTAAAAGTCCTTTTTTGATGAAAGTTTGCAATTCGAAGGTTTTATTTGTATATTCTGACGCCCCGAGGTCACCGAATTAAAAATTTAACACAGTTGCGTGGTGTTACTTGCGGACTTGTATTTTGATGTTTTTTTTTTATGATTAGCTCTGCGAAATTAAATTTGAAGCTTTGCGGTTAATTTTTTTTTTGCGGAATAGAAGAAAAGTGAACAAACCAGGGGCTTAATAAAATGCCAACATAATGCTGTTTCATCCTGATGTATAGGCCACCCACAATACAACATAGAGTGACCTGTCTACATGCTTCCCGAGACTCATCTAGTCGATTCTAGGCGAAGTGGCCCGATTATAATCGAGACGGCGGGAAATTTAAACATTAACAAGGAGATCTATAGAAGTATAGATTGTTAAATGCTTTCTTAATAAAGAAATAATAATTTAGTTTAAGTTTTTACAATTTTGTAACTCAATTTATTTATAGTTGTGCTTGATTAAGCAAGCACGAATATTTAAATCATTTTAATCTAATCCAATGCAATTAGTTTGCATTCAATACTAAAATACAATATCAATTTCAAAAGCCTTGATAGATATTGAAGCAATAGTTGAAACATTGATGTAATTTATAGCTATGCAAACAAATCTGCATGTTACAATAACCGGAGACCTAATTTAAGCAGCTCTTGTTCGACGTACCGAAATTCGTGAGGCCACTTCATTCGATCAAGATACAACCAACTAAACCACTGTTTAGAACGTAATTGAATCCGACGTAGTTGAGGAGCATGGCCTGGCCAATCACGATAGAGATTAATTAATATGAAATGTACGAAGTACTCACTCACAATACTATGACGTCGATTTGAATCCTCACAGAATCATTGATAGTGTAAATTAAAAGATTAATTGGTAGTAAGAGAGTATCCTATTTTTTTTTTAATTACATAACGTATGTAACAAAAGTTTTGGGAAAATTTTCGTATTATTTTTTTCCTATTACAAAGTAAAGCACTCAACTTACCATAGGATTTTAAGAATCTGTCAAGTTTCCTCTACAGTTTGACAATATATTTATTTTCACAAAGTTGTACAAAATGTCTTACAAGCTAGAATTGCGGAAAGGTATTTACTATTTGTTTGTCCAAATGCCCAAACGTGATATCGTCGCCCTTTATTGAAACCAAAATATTTCTAAGACAATTTATCGAGTCAATAGGGAATGTGAGGAAGGTTTCGCGTGCATGAATCTTCCCAAGATGGGTCACCCTCGAGTTTTGAATCTTCCAAGACTTCAGAACTTGATTGAATTTGCAAAAAATAGAAGAGGAGTTTGGAAGTTTGAAGAAGATTAGACCTAAGATTTCACGAATCTCATATGATAATCAAGAGGGAAATTAACAGAAATCGTTTGAAATTTAGAAAGCGACAAAAGTATCCAAAATACACAGCTACTCAGTTAGAGAGGATTCCAAGGTGCTACAAACATTTAACTTTTTTGTCCGCTTATGGGAGCTGTTCGCTTATAAGGAAGCTTAACCGAAGTATTACTCAAAATTTTAGTTCCAGCTCATAAGAGCTGTCCGTATGGAGAGCTTTCACTGTAATTGGCTTATCTGGCTTGATCACTTTTACCCACGCCCTCTTCTATCATTATTTTGCAAAGTTCCACTCGCTTTTTTACTGTTACTTTACCTTCCCCTGCTTTCAGAAATTTATTAAAACTCAGGTGTTCAGCCTTCGAACAACATTTAAAAACACGACAGTTTCTACTACTGGACTCCATTCTATACCTTGAAACAACAAAATATCTTTAAATCACTCACAAATCGAGTGGTTTAGAAATCGTCACCAGGTGGCGCACTTCTGTTAGCTAAAATCGCGAATTGAATACAATACTGTTACGAATTAAAAAATAATTTAATTGCACACATTGCTCTCTAAATAGAAACTCATTTAAATCGCGCACTCGATTTTGTGTTTTTATAGAGCCTCCTTCTGTCTCGAACATTCTCGTACAAATAATGAACTTTCCAATACAGGGTGTTACTAAACAAATGTCATTAATAATAACTGTAAATTCCTCATTATATAAAGGATGAATTCTCCAAATTTCAATGGTCTACCTCAAAAATGAAAAACTGACCTACCAAAGACGGAGGAATCGTCTTGTTTCGAAACCTCTGCTTTATTACGAATTGTTTGGGCAATAAAAGGTCATAAACCGCACGCTTGGAACTTTTATTTACGCTTAGAAAAGCTTGAAAGCTCAAGATCTCATTATGCACGTGAAATTGTCTAATATGAATCCAACCTGCCAATCGGCGTATTCAACTTATTTTAATAAATAATTGTGTTTTAACTACTCTACTTTGGCACTTAGCTAGTATTTTAAATAATTATCAAAAACGCCAAATCGATCTCACTTATTGACAAATGATAATTATGTTTCAGTAACCAAGAGTAATCTTCGTTTGATACTTTTTCTTACACTTGCGAATAACACAGTATTATACAAAACAGATTAATTAATTGCAATACGCATGTAATTCAAAAATATTTACAAAAGCTATCTACTTTCGAATTAACATGAAATTCTGACTTGCCTTAATTATAATAATCTGTGTACCAGGTCATGGTTTTTAAAATCATAGGCCATTTATTAATTTAAGACTGCGTAGACGACAATTAATAGCTGTAAACACGCTCAGCCTCGAACATGATCTTCTCCAATGGTATATAACAAATTTTCTTTTCTTTTCTTGAGTACTATTATTTAATTAAACATAATAGGGTCCAGAATCCCGTTAAACTCTGATGGTGGCAGAGCACTTAGGCAATCTTCTATAAATGTTTCTATTATGTCATTCTTTAATATATCGATTCAAATTTCTTTATAAAGTCCGCTACCACCGTACGAAGGATAATTTTGGAGAAACTCACCCCCAAAACCTTTTCTACATAACAATTGAAACACACACTCTCAATGCAAGAATATTCAACGGCGAGACAACGGAAAATCAATGAGCATTTGATAGAAGTATTATGTGTAAATGCTCAAGAGACTTTACGATATACGAGAATAGAGAGTGCATCCAGTCTGTTACGTTTTGTTTTATTCATGAACAACGCAGCAAAGAAGTTTAAAACTAAACTAAAGAAACTTTAAAGTAAGACCTGGTCTGGTGTTAGTCCAAACAATATCAACTGTTTGTTTTTGTTGCTAATTAATTTATTTATTTATTGAAAGACATCAGCAACTTCCAGAAGGTCCTCGAATATTCGACAGATCTACGCGGAAAAGACTCGAATTTACTAGAAAATCTCGCGCTCGGTTTTGTTTTTATAGAAGTAAATAAAAAAGAAAGAACTGTAACTTATAGATCTCACTCTAGCTTGCTAACTCATTTTGATTAATTAGAAATTAAGGTAATTATATTGTTTTGCAAAAGACGAGTCGTTAATATCTTTTCCAGAACAACATCAAATGTATTTACCTGATGAAAAAACAAAATATTGTTATTAATATCATCAACTAAGCGAAGTGGTCTATCTATAATAGTCACGTCATCTATCAATTTCTAGGGGGATCTCGAAAATTCGATATAATTCCGATTCTACTTCATTCTATAGGAAATTCCGAACCTGCAAAGAATTTACGAATAAAGGGAACGCTATTAAAATTCGAGTCTTTTCTGGGTAAATTCATCGAGTTTTCTAGATTCCTCTGGAAGTTGCTAGACGACGTGACTATCATGACTATCGTGACTCTCATAAAAAGGTAACTGCGTTTTGTTGGTAGCGTTGATAATAAATTGGTGTTAACAACAAATGCAATGAACGTCTACAAACTGGAAGAAGTAGGAAAATGTACACTCTTAGGACTATTAATTGAGAATGTAAGATGTGAAAGGAACTTAATCTCTTTTTTTACTTCAAAGAAATCCTCCTTTGAGGTTCTTTGAGTTACATTCGGTTTTTTCTTGCACATTCTTGTAAATGTCATAGAAAGACTTACCTGGTCCTTTGGCACCTCCAGATAGAAGTCTTCCTAGGCGAAATATTACAGCTCGTTCATATTCTTGGACTACCTATAACAAAAAAAAATACATTTTGAGTTAACTACGTAAGTGCCAACCATTTTATACCGTTACGCCTTAAGTTAGGCTTTTTTTGAATATATCGAAAATTGCTCATCATTTTGTAATAGATGTGAAACACCTTATCCTTATTTTCACGTATGGCGTCACAGTTTAAATTGTTTTCCACATTAACACGTAAATCGAATGCAAAACCTTTTAGTTAGTTTATAGGCTTCATTTTATGCATAAAGTTCTTAATTACGTACATTACGTATTTTGTAGTGCGTGTCGAATGAACCATTTGCTTTATTACGAGCACATACTAATCTGTATATATATGCATTTTAGCACAATTGCATGCACAGATTTCGCGCAAATGTGATTTCTATAATTTTGTGACAGCCAATAATAATCTCGCATGCCGTTTTCCGAATGAACCCGCCGGAAAAATGAACGCCCTGCAATTTATTTCCGTTTATTTCTAGTTAATGCACAGCGATGCAAATTTATATGTTTCTGTAATCGGACTGTCGATAACATGTTAACGTAAAATATACATACATGTATTTGATATGAAAACGCATACAATATTTGTCAGTATTTTTACAAACGCATTTGAGGTATCCGATTAGATTAAGTTAGATTATGAAGGTTGTCATGGGGGATTTTAACTCTAAATCACCTCCGAATAGTTTGTCGAGGTAATCACCAAAACAGTGCGTACCAAGAAGTACATAAATCTGTCTATTGGTGGAACGAGAAAATTGCAGAACTTGGAAGGAGATGCTTACGGAGCTAGGAGAGATATGGTTAAAAGCTCATAAAGGGCTCACTCTCATGGAATATGAGAGTCGAAGGCTTTCTAGAAGATAACGAAAAAATAACTAAAACTATTCTCAAGATGGTCATCGAAGCAATACCCGAATATGTCCTAACGATGTTAAACGAAACTCTCAAAGAAGGATTTCTCCCCCGATGTGGAAAACAGCCAAGCCAATGCTAATTGAGAAGCCCGCGAAGGATGTTAATAGTAGACCTGAATATACGCTTCTTAAGCGTCTGGGGGAAATTACTAGAACATCTTATTGTCCCGTATGTCTGCCGGACATGTAAGGTACCTATGAAACAATAAGAATTATGGTAAGATATGGTATGACTTATTAACGTTTTACAGCAGAATAAATCAGTAGTTGGAATGCGGGACACATATCCTCAAATACATGGTGCCTATTTGGAAAACGGTCTCTGATACTCATTTTATTTTCACGGACGGAAGGTCAACAATAATGGCGTTGAGTAGAGGATAAATATTGCCATAGACGAAATGACCAAGACATTAACAACCTGGAATTTATGCTCGTTGCTTTTCTTGGCGTCAAAAATGCCTTCAATACTGCTGACTCTAGTAAAAGACGAGCTGAAGAGGAAAGCAGTCAGCCCACATCTCGAAAGTATTGTCAGAGACTACCTCAATGAAAGACTACTGAAGATGGAACCAGGCATTGTATGGAAGACCGAACCAAACGATCATTTTCTCCGGTAAGAAAAAATACATTTCCTTTTGAATGAAACTGTCATCATACCTAAACCAGCAATATGTTACCTGGGAGTCATTTCGGACAGACAGGCGTTTGGGAGTAACAAAGCCACATGGACAGCTTCTGCTCTATCGAAATTGTTGCCGCTGACGCCTGGTACCTTTGAAAAGAGGACAATCCTGGACATGGTTGCTTAGTCAATAATAATGTAACTTTATTCGGCCCCAGTGTGGGAAGAAGTTTGCCAGAGGGCTAAATACGGGGAAGAATTCCTAAGACGTCAGAGGATCCTTGCATTTAGAGTATGTAGAAGCTACCGCTCTGTGATAACGGAAGCGATTTTGTTGCTGGCCAGGGTAATCCCGACTGATCTGCTGGATAAAGCGAAGTCCAAAACAGTAGAAACATCCAAGAACAAAGAAAAGTATTCCAAAAAGGAGGCCATGTTGATATAACAAACAAGATGGACAAAACAATCTGAGCAACGGGATTGATTGTGATGACAGATCACATGGGGTGTGTTATACGGCGCAGCTATTAAGCTGACATGGAGCTTTTACGTCATACGGATACAACATTAAGAAGGCACATTCGTCAGCAAGTAGATACTGCCTACTTTCTAAGTTCAGCGGAAATTTTAGAGAAAGGATCTGGAATGTTTCAGGAGACCGGGCATTTTCAACATAGTGTCAGCCATGATGGAAAGCCACGAGAAGCGGACGACAATAGCGGAAATAACTACAAACATATTAAAAACCCAATAGCAGGAAGAAAAAACAGTTATGTAGATGGAACCCAGAGCATGGCTGCTGATATGAAGTAATGCCTTTGGAGTTCTGCGACAGATTGAGGAAGTCAAAGAGAAAAGCTGTTTAGTTGGTAGTCGGACTGTCAAACTGGCGGCTTCCGCAGAGGTAGCTGATGCAAATACAACATGTCCAGTGGCATCGAACTCTGGATATCTTTCGAAAATTCTGTAAACCTCTATAAAAAGAAAAGATTATGAAGAAAGGCAAAAAAGAGTCTGGAAGAAGAAAGACCAGAAAAGAACTTGATTATGTAACGAACGAAAGAAAATAGACTTTCGAGATTATCAATCTGCAAGAGGCTCGTCGGGTACGACGTTTTTCTTTGGAAGACGCGATAGGAGCGAGAAAAAAACTTTCAATTTGTATTCTTTACTTTACAAACTTTTGCGAACAAAAAAAACTATTTCGTTCCGTTTTCTTCTTCTGGCTCTTTTACCAAATTCTTTTTAGCCAAATAGACCCAAGTGCAACTTCCTTGTTTTAGGTTTCCGGTTTTGCTAAAATATTTTAATCGAAACGTACAAAATTGCCTTAGTAGCCAGGAATCGTTCTCAACATCTTCTTTCCGCAATACGAATTTGTCCTTGCCCTGCCGCTACGTATTGTAAGAAACCAAACCAAAAACTATTTTGCAAACTTTGAATTAAACCATAGATTCTGGGCGTAAAAGTAGAATTTCTCTCTCTCTCTTGTAAATCGATAAATTCCAAAGTAGAAGATAGTTCATCCCCTTTCTTTTATCTTTTAACCTCCCGCCCCTTAAAATTGGGAAAGAAAAGGGACAAAAGGAGTTTATATGAAGAAGAAGAAGAGAATGGGAGGAATTATATACAGACACTTCATATTTGTGTTGCCTCCCAACTAAAATACAATTACTTCCATTACTCTACAGTTTCGCCAAAACAAAGCATAGTTTTCTTATTTTTATTTTTCATAGAACTATAGTACTTGATTAAAATATTGCAAGAAATAATTCTAAATGTATTTAAAAGTTTTACAGACATTTTATAGTACGGTCGATAAACCAATAAATTATTAACACCATGACCTCTATAAATTATAATTATTCTGTTGATTCAGCGTAAAAAATAAACTTTCTGTGTTAGCATGCAACTGAAATTCTCATATCACCACATACATCACCACAACACAAACGAAGTAACGCGTGGAAAGCTTAATGTAGTGTGAAACTTTGCACATCAGCACAAACTACGCAAGCACTGCAACTTTTTACTTATTATAAGTGCAAAACTTATTAGCCCCACCCTCCCATTAATAATCCCACCATTTACTTAATTATAACTCCGCGTAATTAATTAAAAGCAAATTAATTCGCTTCGCGCCGGCAAAAAAGGCGATATACAGGGTGAAACACCTCAAGCCAGTAATTAACGAAAGAGCGCGATGTGGAATCGAGGAGTAGTTTCCGAATGTAATTACAATGTAGGTGAAATACAAACCTCGTTACACTCGTGTAATTGGGATACGGGGAGGCCGTTGTGTCGCTAATAAACGGTTAATTAATCCAATTTTAACGAAACTACACTCGTCCTCCTCTTGACTTTAATTACGACCTGGATTCGGCGGTGCGGCCGGCGTTATAAATTCATGTGGTTTTCGCGAAGTATCTTCATGTTCGTTAACAAGACCACATTAAATCACCAATTAAATTTTACTATGTAGACTTGACAGAAACAAAAACAAATCAAATATACGAGGCGATGTAAATAAACAACGTGCAAGTATACGAGAGAGAGTAAGTAAGTATTCGGCAAGGACAGGATTATTTCTTTGATTAAAGATGACCGAGCTATGCTATTGCTATATTTATGATAAAGACGATTCAAACGTAGTAGAGAATTCTGAAAAACGGAATATGACGCATTGGCATTACTGATTTAAGATATACATACAAACATGCGATGTAGTTCTGAACCGAGCAACACACAAGGAATTTTTCTGCCAAACATCAAGAAAAGTAATATAAGCGTTCCATTTTATGACGTATATCCATTCTTTCATTTTATTAGAAGCCGTAAACTGTCGCTAAACCCCCGGGGTTTCGAATATGAGCCTCGAGAAATATTAAATGAAACTTTGCGCTTCTTCTTGCCTTTATCGTCGTACAAACAAAGTTTTGCTAATTCGACAAGGCGCCGTTTATTATTATATTAAACTCGACCGTGTGCGTTCGCAATGGACTGGCACATGTTCCTGTCAATTACGATGGAAAATATGTCCCACCCCCACACTGTCTGGTAATGCTCGCAGGATTTATTTATGAAGCAATGTAACTAGATTAACGTTGCACGTACGGCGGGTAATAAATTTATGGGCCCGGTGCACAGGTATTCGATAGGGTAGATGAGATGGAAAATCGAAAAAGTACTGGTATTACGAGACTATTTTACTGAACACAGATGGTTTGAACAAAATAACAACGTACTAAAGTAAGACACCGTCATAAAATAAGAAATAGTCGCAAGGACCTTTCAGTTTTCTAATGAGAGTACCTCAAAGTGATACCATATGTCCTCTTCCCTTTATTACGAAAAGTGTTTCACTCTGCAAGTACTATAAGAGCATGCCTACTCTTCAAGAACAACTAGTATGAGAATATGCCTACTCATACGAAGACTCATTATCAAATTATTGATAAAGTCTTGAAGCATGACTTCTCAAATTGCTTGCAACGCCCTAAACAATTGCTGTGAGATTTGGGAGCTGGTTAAATTGCCTGGACAACTCGACCCAAACATGTTGAATGCAATTCATGTCTTGTGAGTAGGATAGCCACAACAATCTCGTAATCCCACGGTGTCCTCTTCGATCATTTACAGGTCTTGCAAGGTGATGACGTGCCTTATCGTCAATAGAAACAAATCCTTCACCTTTTGCAGCAAATGGCATTATTAACGGCCCTATAACATTGCCGCGATGCCTTATGGCAGCCATGGTTTCGTTAATTAAAACCAGCAAGTCAGTGCGCCCATCAAAACATATGCCTCTCCAGATACAAACTGATCCTCCGCCAAAAAGAGTGGTTGATGCTATTAAATTTTCTTTGTATCATTATCCTCTTTCTATCCATGCCAATGTTCGACCATCACACGTGCACAAACGAAAACTCGATACGTCGATAAAGAGGAAATGCCTCCAACTTTGAAAATTCCAGTGATGATGTTCTATCTCCCAACGATTTCTGCATGCTGAGTGGTTCGATGACTGGTTTACACGCCCTGCTACAATTTTACTTATTTACTGATTACTCGCCAAAAGTTGCTAAATTTGATCTTTAGTCAAAAACGAATTAGGGATTAATTACAGGCTTGGCAGAAACTAAATCGTAGCAAGACGTAAAAACCAGTAATCGAACCACTCAGAGGGTCAACGGACCTTGAGTGCTTTTGCCTTTTTGTTTCCTACCTATTTAATCAGCTCGTTGATCTTCTGTCAGCGTGAAGGGTATTTGAGGTGAGCTTGAACTTTCTCTAACGCACTAATTCCATTTGTTTCTATTTTCCATCTTCTTTTAAGCGCTTGTTCATTCCAAGTTCTTCTTGATCGCTCTTTTGCCATTTTTCCATATGGTTTCTCATATTTCCTTATCCAATCTCGTTTCTTTAAAGGTTCCACCCTGAGGACCCCTCTAATATTTGTATTTCTTAACCTAAACTCCAAATTAACGGAGTCGGAGCAAAACAGAGGAAGTTCATTTGTTTTCGAAGTTCGAAGATGCCATCTGGTGAAGCTTGAAGAGTTTTTGAATTAGCAAGAAGAATGTAGACTTCCAACTTTTGTTTTAGTTTTCCGAAAATTTTACTTAGACTTACCGTGTTTCAAATTATTATATTAAAATCAAAATCGCCTTTACTTATTTCTACGAAAGAAATTCTAGCATTGATTTGAAAGTAAACTTTACCATTGACAACGGGTTGAAGAGCTAGCCAAAATACTGACTCTTCTTCAAATAAGTGACCATTATGATACGCTAAAGTAATAAATGACGATAAAGACTTTTGGTCACGTGAGAAACCCACCTACACATGGGGGTGCGGTCAGTCAAAATACCTAACCATTGACTTCGAGTGTAAGCAACTTAAGCCACTCCAATGATCTACATAAGCGAGACCAAAAATAAGAACTCATTTTCGCGAACGGTTGCGTTTATTTATTCAAATTCAAAAATGTCTCTTTACTACCCCCTTAACTTCATCATCGAGTGGGTACACCAATATAAATATTTCTGATGAGGGGCATGTGATAGTCTAAGGCGCCTAAAGCCCCAGGGAAAGGAAAAAACGAGTGAAGAGGTCCTCTACTGCTGCGTCTTATCCTTCTTAAAGATGGGAACCATTTATACCTCCATTGTATACCTCAATTGTATACATTTTGTGTTAATACACTCAATTATTTTCTTCAATATCGTTCTTTTATTTTGAGTATTATAATTATAAGCATTATACTTCACTTTCGACAGCTTTTGAGTCCAAGGATCACGTTCTCCGACTATGAAATTATAAATAAACGAGGCTAATCCTTAGGAAGTGAACAAGGGTCCGGTGTCCTTCGAAATTCCGGCGGTGGCAGCGTAATTAATTTAAACTGAATAAATTCTTCATTTCTATTTCTATGAAACAATAAAAATCCTTATTTAAGAAACGGCCCCGCTACATTAAATGTTGACTGGGAATTTATTTTATTTTTTTTTATAAATGTTTCTAATTGTCACGGTAAGAACGGTTCATTATGAGGAAACTCTTTCTTTCACAACGATCCTACCCACATTAGTTTGTCTAGTTTCGTACCATCCATGTCCCACTCAAGGATCAACTCCCTATAGGGTGTCTTGGCTATACCATACAACAAGGAGAACCATGGGAAAAGCTTTCGCACCTGCTCTAGTGTGTTCATTAGCTGTTACCCACATTTCCCTGGCCATTCTTGTTTCAGATGTTCCTCAACCCACCTGAGTGTCTCATTCAAATAATTTCCTCTAAAGTTTCCACCTCTACTGCTTCTGTATTCCTTAATTTGTTCGCCTCAGAAGACATTTAACAAATTTATCTTATAGGATCCTTTTGTGCTTATATGTTTTTGTTTTCTATCTCCTTGCAGTATTCATAGAACCGTTAGGAGAAGCCTCTAGCACATTCTATTAGCCATTACATTTCTTTTCTTCCATTTTCTTGTGGATTTTTTGCCCTTGGCCACGTTCCTCCGATAATAAGGAGCTGGTAATACGTATACAAACCCCATCGAAAATACCCTAAAAGTAGATTTCTGAAAAAGTGTTTGCACATCGATTAACGTCATCCATCAGTCCACGTCATTATTTTTCAGTGCGCCTTACGAGGATAAAATTCAAACAGGTCGTTTTGTTTTGTTTATTTTCTTCGAGAGACTGCGTCGCCCACCCCCGTCCCCATTTTGCGCTATTGATTTTTTTGAAAGATTGTTACACCGGGCATTAACCTACATAACGATGATGTCATATAAAATTACACGAGGAGCAGTATATAGTGCGTTTCATGTTACATCACTTACTACGCCTGTCAACTTTACGCGCTTCTCCAATTTTCTCGGTGTTTATTTATTCAAGTAATTTCTGTAATTGTCTCGCATATTTTTCAGTTTGAGTGAGGGGGGTCCAAATTATTCGAGCGTAATTTCCGCGAAACACTCCACCAATTCACGAATTAATGTCACCCGAGTCATAGGATGAGCCATCCCTTCCGTCGAATTAAACACGTGTATCAAATTAGCGTCAAGCAGCGAATTAAACGATGGTTCCAAACATCGACCTAACTGAATTATTCGTACTTATTAGTTAACTATTCATGGTATTTAGCGACCGCGAAATGAGCGTCATTCAATCTTGCCGCTGCCTCCTGATTGCTCGGCTGCATCGCTTTTGATGTACGACGTGATAAGGGTAATGACGAACGCGCCTTGACATAAGACGTTTGCTTCAGAGGAGACGCAATGTGTCGACAGTTAATTTCCGCTTTGTTCGACTTCAGACGCGCCGGAAGTTCAAATTTGTAATTTACGCCGTTTCCGAAGACAGGCCGAGGTCGTCGATAAGAGGAGCCAGTCGGAAAAATTTCCATCAGCTTTCCATTTAAATTGAATTGGAAAAACGTTCCGCCAAAAGTGGAAGATGTAAAAAAAAGAATGACCCCCAATTCTGACCTATGAAAGTGCAACGTGGAAGCTCACAAACTGCGAGAGAGTGGAAAACAAAACAGAAATAAAACATATACATACAAATAACTGAAAATAAAATCGATGAAACCAGTAACCCAAAAGGAACAGTTACAATATACAGAGTTAATGGAGAAACTGGCAAGAGCAAAATCAAACGGAAAAGGGAAAGAATAGAAGAGATGGGACAAGGAAAACTTCTATCCTCAAGTTAATTTTCTCTCAAGGAAAAGTTGGGCAACTAGGGATGGCCAACAAAACTTGTCTGCTTCAATTGTTAACAAAACGAGCGACCTATCACGTTTAAGCTCATAAAAAAAAGAAAGGGGACAGTAGATGAGGGTATGAGGGTTCTGACTCACTTCGACATGGAGCTTTTAAATTGTCGTATTAAATTCGCATGTATGGTTGCCTACACGTTCCCTTTTCCCCTTTTTTAACTCCGATTTCTCATACTTCCTTGACCAATCTTGCTTCAGGCATCTTCATCGTCTATTCCTATCATCCCAGCTGCCCTCATTTCAATGATTTTCTCTAAAAATCGCACCTCCCGAGTGTAACTTTCTTCTTCCCAGCTGCAGGTCTCCACGTTTCTTTCTAAAAATATTTTGCATAATCCAAGTCTTTTAGATGACAATTCCAATACTAATAGATATATTCATATCTAATACTCTTTGCTACCTCTTTTTTTAATTTTTTTTTTCAAACTTCCAACTGACAATAGCGCCCCTTCGATAATACCAAAATGTTTTCCCCGTTTCCCGCATTTCATTATACGCGAATAACATGCGGCATTCTTGTCGGTCCCTTTACAGCCGATTTTATTTCGTTGTTTCGCAAACGTGCGAAGGGAGGAAACTGTATAATATAAACCGGCCGCAAGGGTTCAAGTTCACACTCGGCTAGGTTTTGCCGTGTGCCAGGGAGGAACTTCGTAATTACTACTTTCGAATGAGGTGCCCCGGTGCAACTTTGCTTTAACGTACTTAGCGCAATTACCGCAAACCTAAACTCTGAACTATTAATCTCTACTGTGAACCGCGGAAGCTCCTCAGTAAGGACCACAGTAAGCGCTTACGTTCATCACAGAAAACAACAAACATTCTTAATTCTATAACATTTTTGCATCGTTAAAACTTAAATGAAAAAACAAAAAAAACTACAATAATATTTATTAAGGACGTAACATTTTTTTTTTAATTTAATTCCATTCTTCTTTAAAGTTTGGTTTGTGTTTATCTTCCAACGCCGTCTCAATGGTTATCCTAAGACATTGCAAGCCGGTCCTCAGCGACTGCAACTCCACTTTATTCACCTTACTCCACTGCTTAATTTGCTTGAGGCAATCGCAAGTTATAAAATTGTTATCAATGTCGAGCTCTTTAACATGCAGGTGGTTCAAGAACTCATCCGTTAAGCAACCAAGCTGGTTGTTATCCAAATACAACTGCTGAATGTGTTGCACATTCGCGAACACCTCGGTTCCAATCGAGGAGATCTCATTGTAACTCAACCAGAGATTTTCGATTTTCGTCACGCCGGAGAAAGCCCTGCTGTGAATTGTCTTGATGTTATTGTACATCAGCCAAATCTCAAGGTCATCCTTCTTGAACTTCTCCTTCGCCAGATTGGCGAAAGTCTCATCAGCTATTTCGTTGATTTGATTACGCATCAAATCAATCCTATACAATTTCGGGGTGTACTTAAACCAATCCCCGTCGATTTTTGAGAGGCGGTTCGAACTCAAGTCGATGACTTCTAGGTTCAACATATTTGCAAAAGCGCCTTCCTCAATATTAAGGATGTTGTTGCTGGAGATATTCAGCTTCCTCACCAGTAAGTCGCTGAAGACTCCCTTGGATACGCTCTCGAAATCATTATCTACTATGACCAAATTCCTCAACGATGGTAGATTATCAAAAGCCCCCGCTTCGATTCTTGTTATTCCACTCGAGCTAATCACCAGGGTGTCTAACTTGGTTAAGTCTTGGAGAGAGTGCTTACATAAAACGGGGATGTTTTGGTTGGCGATCTCAATTCTGTAGGCGTTTCGGAGGTCCTCAAGTCCATTTTTTACGACAACTTCTTGCACGCCGTCTGCACCATTGTAGAGAGTTAGTTTTAAATTGTTGAAGGGCTCACAGTTTTTATCGCAAAGGCACGAGGACGCCAGCCCCAAAACTAAAAACCACGAGCAAACTTTCATGTCGGCGGAGACTGTAACACAATTACCGTACGAGTGTTTATATAACGTTTAATTTGCGCAAAACATTTTGCTGGAATAAGTTATCGCTTGATAACCTCGGGCTTGTGTGGATCGCCCCAGCAATTGAAAAAGGAGATTAAATTTAATTTTTGTTTGGCGGATTACTGCGAATTGTTTGTTGGATTGAAACGCGTAAATATTTTCAAGTTCTCGCTTTTTCTTATTTTATTAAAGACTCTGATAATTTTTCGTCGCCAATACCGTGGTCGCCAACTAAGGAACGTCATTAATCATTTGGGTGGACTTACTAGCCAGGGTTGCCAGCAAATGGGATTTTACAAGTCTAAACGTTTGCCTTCGAAAAATCTCTGCAAGCAGACAATAAATCGTTAAAAACAGACGCCGAAGAAATAAACTTTGTTGTCATTTATTTATTAATTATTATAAATAGTTTCAAAAGTTTACATTCATACGACAATCTCAGAGAGTGTTGCCAACCGTCCCGGATAAGCCAGAACATCCCGTTTTAAGGAAACTGTCGTCCCGCATAAGACAAGCTTATCCAGATTATCCGACAGACAACCGAAAAAAAAACGAATGGCACTTTAAAAAAAATTAATTAATTCATTGTCACTTCTTAATATTAAATTTAAATAAATAACATTGACGAAAAGACAGAATCAACGAAGAAAAATGAAAGCAATCGGAAAACGGGAAAAAATCCCTAAAAAAAGGTAAGAAAAACAATTGATAAAGCAATATTAAATTAAAAGTCAACAAAATAATTAATAATTAACATTCACAACTAATGGTTGAAAATTCACGAAGAAGAGAAAGAGAAGAGAAGGGAAAACAAATCACAATCGCAACATTTACGAGATAAAAAACGCAAGAAATTGAGACCTAATCGAATTGATAAAAAAATTGAAATCCAATCGATTTGGGAAAAAAATTGAAATCTAATCGAACTAGGAAAAAAATTAAAATCTAATCGAATTAGAAAAAAAAATTGAAATCTAATCGAATTGGAAAAAAAATTGAAATCTAATCGAATTGGGGAAAACATTAAATAAAAATTCCTGAAGTAAGAAAAACAAATGAAATTATATTAAAAAAATTAAAATTGTAGACCAATTATAAATTTCAAATCTCTTTATAATTAAACTTTTCATTACTATTACATCATAATTGCGAATAACTAGGACAGGTCGGTTTGGTTTGCAGTGGAATTCTCGAGCTACGTTTCTGCTGACGAGGCCCCAAATAGGGCCGAAACAACTGTACAGAGGACGCTCGAGGAATCCACTGCAATCAAAACCGACTGGCAACTAAATTTTTATAATTAATAATAAAAATGCAAGATGCAATACGAAATTCACAGAGAAACAAAAAAAAAAGATGACGAATGACAATTAGAATATTTACGAAAGGAAACAGAAACAGAAACAGAAATCTGAAAAGAAATTTCATATTTTCTGAAAAATAGTAAACAATTAAAAGAAGAAATAAAGGATGTTTTCGACTAAATCGAAATGAAAAAAAAAATGAAAATTTCTGAAGAATGTGAGGAAAACAAACGACGATCGTAGTATTCGCGAAAATTTAATTTCAGGTAACAAATAATTTTTGACTTTTGGAAAAGTGTAAATCGAATAGAAAAGGAAGAAAAGGATAACTTTAAAAGAGAAAGTTGAAAGAGCAAAACAAACGACTATCGTAAATTTTATGGAAGAAAACAAGTCAGAGAAACAAATGCGAAAGAAAACGAAATCATTTCAGAAAATATTAAAAAGATTGATTAATTTCAGTCACAAACGACGGCAATGAAAATTTCAAAAACTGTCAGGAAGATACGAAAAGACGAATTTCAAACTCGGAAACAGTCGATAAACAAATGGTGGTATGAAAAAAAATGAAAGGAGAACGGAAATATTTGAGCGCGAATTTCAAATTTAAAAAATAGTCCGTAAACAAATTCATTTCAATTTATTGTTATTATTATTAAACGTCAAATCGGGATAAATCGACTTCCAACTTTTATTAGCAAATATACAGGGTGATTGTTAAGATGATACTCTTTTTTAACTGTATATACATAGAAATCTTTAATAGACCGTTCGAACAATGTAAATAAAGCTAGTTTGTGCCTCCCTCCGCTCATTCAGCTGAACTAAGAATGATTTATTGATTTGCTTTAGACACAGTATACATAACAATAAGTAGGGGCAGTTTGGGCTTTTCACTACTATGGTTTTTGAGCGCGCATGCCTGAAAACTATTGGATATTTCACAAACGGTCGTGTGTGGCGCTTTTTAATTCAACATTTTATGTGATGCGGACAGTGGTGAAAAAGACTGAAAAGAAAACTGCCTCTGTTAGATTATGATGGATATATGTTGTGTAGTATTATGCTAACCTATGGTGCAAATATACCATAATGTAATTAAATATTTTGTGATACATTCACGAAGCAATTGCAATTATCCAATTTTCTTATAGCCCACTGCATCAAAGAGTTAGCGTTATTATAACCGCTCCCTTCTGTGATTTTCGTATAGTTTCATTCTTTTGACATTTTGAGCCTTGGTTTAGCACCATCTCCGATGACTGCACATAGTGAGATGAGAAAATTTGAAAAATGTTAAAAGATCTCATGTTATAAAATGTGTTCAAAACCTCACACGTTCGGAGTTGGACATGACTTGAGATAGCAAGAAACATGATATGTCTTTACTTATTACTTACGTATGAACAAAAGTAAACAGCAAAGTGAATTGAGGTTAACTGCTCTCAAACGATAGAGAGATTTACTTGTTGCTATAAGGGATGAAGAGAAGTATGTCAGTTACTTCAACAAATGATGCGAATATATGCTAATTAATAAAAAGTAAAATATTAAAACTGCAGCCCCTAGAAGTACCACAGCAAGTTCTAACTTTTTGGCCTAGTTTACAGTGTAAACAAATTTACGCTTTAAATGTTGCTTTTTAATCGAGATACTAAAACAGTAAATTACATCCAGATAAATAGTTCACTAACTCATCAGAGACGAACGACCTGTTTATAATTGCCGCCAAATTTCAGCAAATTCACGGATATTCTCGTCGGCTCTAGTTCCTTCGAGGCGAAGATTTCCGATTATGAAAGCGCGGAATTTAAATCTGTAAGATTGCAAAACGTTCAGTAAATATAGCAAAGAAAAAAACTGTGATTCACTTTACTTAACATTGATGTGGTTTGTGATAGATTAATTGAATCGAGAGTAATTATTTTAATATTGAAATCGGAACAATAAAACAGAAACATCCAATCTTTAGTTACAGGATATACGCAAAGGCGTGTGTTAGTAAAATGTATTGACATTTAGAACTTGGATTATTTTAGCCTTGCGTCTAGAAGAAGGATCTGAGATCATTCATGCCTTCAACGAACTGTTCGCTCATCAGAACATAGATCAACGATATCGTTTGTGCTGTCAACATAAAGGATGCGGTGACGTTAGAGCTTAAGACGTCCATCCCGAAACACGTAGATCTTTTGCTGTGAAATTGGACGTTTCCCCCCCAAAAAAAAGATGCGATTTTGCATGAACCGATAACTTCTTTCCAAAAGCAATTAGCGATTCATTTAACCGAACGAATGGGATTAACGCTCGCCATGCAAATGACGCGACGTTCCTAAGCTAAACAATTCTCGCGCCGAATATAAACCCGATTTAACGTTTCGCTAACGACACAATAGAATTAATTCAACTCAAACTATTTTTTAAAAAAAGACATTTTAGTCCGCTTTTATCTGCCTTTCTTATAAAAGGTATATACTTGGAATGTACAAAGTGGTCAAGAATAACTGTTGCAGTTGGCATTTTTTTATTCGGCTATTTGCAACGGGTTATATATTTTGTTGAGGAGAAGAAATTTGAATTAAGATATAGAGTTTGGGCGTAATTTATAGAGTTTCTCTCTCACTCCCGTCGTGACCACCCTTCCCTCATGTTATTGTCTTAAATTAAAGTCATCTTAAATCAAAGTTAACTATATTGAAAGTCGCTGTTTCTGTTTGGTCTAGAGTTTGCTCCTCCACTCAACGCCATCTCATTAGTGTTTCAAACAACGACAATAAATAATCAGTCATACCCGCGCCTTCGAGGCGTCATTCAACGCCATCTTCATCATGCAAATAACGTAAAAGTTATTAATAAGATATGAAGCAATTAAAATAAGAAGCTTGCAAGTTCTGTCGTAAATAAATACTGCCAGGATTAGGTACCTAGACTTAACGAAGCTGATCCGATCCATTTAAATTTACGATTGTCGCGAAAATCCGAGTTCGATGTTAATTAAAAAGGAAACGCCGTTTTTCACGCACGAGGGAACTTCCGTGAGACGGAAACTTTTTAATAAATTGGAGTTTGAAAACGTGCGAAGCGTTTCCGAAGGAAAAACTTCGAGAAGAAAATTTGAGATTGTAAATTCAGAAGGCGACAACAAGTTCCGGTATGAAAACGCCGATAATCATAAAGTATGTACAGGTGTCCCGTCCCAAAAAGAACTTGGATTGATTCTTCGATTATTTCATAAGTACACACAAAAGTACATAAAATAAATTAATTAATAAATATCACACTTATTAAGAAATGAGTGCAAAAAACAACACAACTTTAAAATAGAATCCTTAGACTTTTCATCAAGAACGTCTAAACGAGCCACGAGAAAAATTTTTAGAATACTTATTGTACATTGCATTTCAGAAAGACCTGAAAGAACTTAAAGAGCGCGCGACTGAAAGTTTTTAATTAAAAGCGCGCTAATTTTACAAAGGCCGATCTTTTTCAGAAACCCGGGAATGCAGTTGCTGCTTTCGTTTCAGTTTCTAACTCCCACAATAAATTCATACTAAAAACGAAGTTGGAGCGAGTTTTAATTAAAATCAGCTCCGCGCACGCTGCCGTCCAAAAAAAAAAATTAGAGCGAATTGTAAACAATTACAGCGATCTTACCTTGAAGCAGACGAACAGAGAGAACGGCATTGTCAGAACGACGAGGATCCATGACAGAACTACCAGAATTTTGCCGCAAGTTTTAGATTCTTCGACGACTTGCTCAGCTGAAAATATACAAACGTGAAGCATTAATGAAATAATAGTGAATACCGAGTGTTTCATTGAAACTTGAAAAATGACAGTAATATGGAATTTAAGGTACTCTTCAATAAAACAGAGGCGTGCGGTTCTGATTAAATCAACTTCATCTATCGTTTAATATAACTATAAGTAATAAATTTCAGGAGTATTTATGGCATAGTATTTTACAGCATTTTACATTCCGCGCACGCCGATTCCTCCATAACCTGCTCCGCACTGTCTCCGCAGTTAAATAAGTTATGCTTTTCCGATATTATACGCCCCAAGTTACGACTGGGAATAATAGGGAACCAAATGATGAATCGTTTTTCAATGTGTTTATTTTATGGGGGTGATCCTCTTTGTTCGCTGCCGCTTTATTCCGGCTAAATCCACAAGAATGATGAGCGAAAAATAAATATTGTGAAATTATCGGGCTAAAGACCGGAAAAGGAGATATAATTTGGTGCAAACGCGTTCCCAAATTCGATGAGGAAAGACATTGGAAGTAAATCGAGCGGGCAGTAATAAACAAAAAATTATTTTCATGATCCAATGTACAAAAGAAAATACATCATTTTTTTATAACCACAATAGTTTTTATCACAACATGAACTTTATTTAAATTATAAAATATATAAAAGGTAAATATAGATGTAAATAGTAAAAATAACATTTAACATAACGGAGAAGGGGTTCACTTCGTAAATGACCAGACAGTAGTTCATGCTGATCTCTTGCTCTTGAATGGCGGAGATATTGGCGGTGGAGTAACTGTTGCCGGAAGATGAGCCCGATGTAGGAATTCTTTAAAAATGTCTTGATTCTGACGACGTTCCAATTCTTCTTTTCTCCGTTGACTAACTGGCTTCGTTGGCGTCGATGGAATGTGAGAAGTGATTGCTCGACAAAATGCTGCACAAGCGGTTGGGCCGGTCAACGCCAAGGCAGATGTGTATTGCACTAAAGCCGGTCAACTCCAAGGTGGTGTATTGTTGTATGAAGGTCGGTCAACGCCAAGGCAGATATGTATCGCACGAAGGCTAATCAGCTCGACAAAATGCTGCACATGAAGATACTGAGCGGGAGCGGCTTGCGATCTCGCTTCAATAGGGCATTTTCGTAGCGAGGATCAAGTAACTCTGCTTCGTTGTTCTGAATGCATACTCTGCTTAACCTGTTTAAGTGACATTGTAATCATTCTGCGCGATTGTAATTAAAACAAATGATAATTAGGCTGTTTGTGTATTTGTGGCACTACCCTAAGCGTACAAGTGATTGTTGCGAAGGATCTACTGCAAAACCAAGATACAACAGAAACACTGTCGATGACGTCGATGGAGTATGAGAAGTTTGGGTGATTGCTCGACAAAATGCTGCGCAAGCGGTCGGACCGGTCAACGCCAAGGCAGATGTGTATTGCACGAGAGCCGGTCAACTCCAAGACGGTGTAGGGTCAGTCAACACCAAGGCAGTTGTGTATCGCACGAAGGCTAATTAGCTCGACAAAATGCTGCACATGAAGATACTGAGCGAGAGCGGCTTGAAATCTCGCTTTAATAGGGCATTTTCGTAGCAAGGATCAAATAACTCTGCTTCATTGTTCTGGATGCATACTCTGCTTAACCTGTTTAAGTGACATTGTAATCATTCTGCGCTATTGTAATTAAAACAAATGACAATGAGGCTATTTGTGTATTTGTGGCACTACCCTAAGCGTACAAGTGATTGTTGCAAAGGATCTACTGCAAAGCTAAAATACAACGGAAACACTGTCGATGACGTCGATGGAGTATGAGAAGTGTGGGTGATTGCTCGACAAAATGCTGCGGAGGCGGTCGGGCCGGTCAACGGCAAGGCAGATGTGTCTCGCACGAAGGCTAATCAGACAAAATGCTGCACATGAAGTTACTGAGCGAGAGCGGCTTGCGATCTCGCTTTAATAGGGCATTTACGTAGCGAGGGTCAAGTAACTCTGCTTCTTTATTCTGAATGCATACTCTGAATAACTTGTTTAAATGACATTGCAATCATTCTGCGCGATTGTAATTAAAACAAATTTGTTTATTTGTGGCAGTACCCTAAGCGTACAAGTTATTGTTGCGAAGGATCTACTGCAAAGCCACGATACTTTTGGAACAGTCGAGGCCTACTTCGGATCATTTGTTCACCCTGGCGCCTACTTTAAGACCTATTTACTCACATTCTTCACTGTTGCGGACGAAAAAAGCTGATGAAAGATACAGCGCAGACTTGTTACCGATCAAGGTAAATAATTCAGGAGTAATTTACAATAGAGTTTTGTGCTAGCAAAACGTTTATCAGCAACCAACGTTCATAATGAGTTGAAGAATGGTCTGAAAGATTCAACAGACAAAGAATTCTCAACGAACAACGATGTTAAAGCTCGATGAACGCCTATTTTGAAGAACTTGGGCGTTCTTAATTTTATCAAGGCACAAGGACTATGAAAGTAAAAGTGGGTACACTGCATAGATGCAAATTAAACGCCAAAGCCCCAAACAAGGTTTTTGAGTGACAAATGTGACTAAAACGAAGCGTAAACAAAGAAATTTCGCCGAGTATGGCAATCCTTGTTATCTACATTGTGCTGCCACTTGTAGGCCATTTTTTACATCGCTGGTGATAGTGTAGTAATGCCATCTGCCATCTCACAAGGGAATAACGCTTTTTATCGTATTTATGAGAACGCCTTGACTGTCCCTCGTATAAACAGGCTCATTTCTTTACAAATCTACCTCGCAATAGCAGAGCAAAAAATTAATAATTCATAAAATGATGCTTGCGGAGAAGATGGCGTACAACTTTGGAGGCCCATACGCATAAAACAATGGTAATAAAAATTTTATAGAAGCTCTAATATACGTGTTAAGCAATTTTGAGACAGTTTAAAACTGACTTGCAAAACTTTTCATTAATTCATTTGTAAATAAATACATTTTTTAACATTTAATGGATTAAATGAGCACGATGCCGTTATGTGAATGTAATTAGAGCCGTTTTTAATGACGCATGCTTTTGGCATGCAAATAAGTTCGTTAGGAATTTATTAGCGTACCCCTAGTGGAAATTCAGAGCATTCCATCCTCCTCGCTGAGAAGTTCCCGGAGTAATTTTGCAGAAACGTAAGTGTTTCGCATCTTTGTTGAAAGACGTGCTATTGATTCCCATTTGGGCACGGCAATGTTGTTGGTTTCAGGGGTTTTAAATTAAATTAAAAATTAAAAATCAAACGATAAATAAAGGAAATCTAAAGGAGCTCTCAGTTTTGTATTTTATGCACTTCAAGGACTTTCTACTTTAAAAGACACTCCCTTTTAAATATAATATTATAATTGAACGGTATATGGATGTAATCAATACTGAGGCGTCGGTGTAATTAAACAACACTTCAAAGTCTTGTTTTAAATCAACCTGTATATTGAACTTACAATATAAATTATTAAGATCGAAATGTTTTAGTGCAACGTGAAACATTTTAATAATGACATCGTTCCGTGTAAGCATCTCGTTAATTATGTAATAACTTGTTGTTCAACTGCTCTGTCTATTTTTTGTGAAAGAACTTTCCACTTAAGCAGATAATCATCAAAAAAAGGCTGTGCGGTGTATTCTCGGAAGATCGGTATGAAGTGAACGTTCAAGGATTCTGCAACAAGTTTCTCTATAAATAAATAAAAACTCACTGGTTTTGTTGTTCAAAAAATACACATTCGATTCGGATGGATAATAAAGCGTAGGTCTCTAATTTGGTTGTGTTTAAATATACGAAGGTCAATCAGTCAACATATTCGAGTACAATAAATTTTTCTTTTTTTGTTAGACCCTCATATGTTTTAAAGTGGGATTTTACAATAGACCGATAAACTTTAATCACAGCGTCGGTGTGAAGGGTAGAACCGAATGCTGTTACTTGTATGTCCATATTCTGGGGGGGTTGTAGTTAGCTTGCATTTATAATACTGGGCTTAAGATTATCACCACGTGAAACTGCCCTTTAAAAATACAAAAAGAGCACGGGTTTTACCTTTTACAGTTTAATGGTGGATGCGCGAGCTCGCCTGCTCATGGGTGTCCTGCAGGATGAAATTTCCCGCAATCCCGCAAATATTGTACAACGGAAATAAAGTTGTAAAATGTAGGACTTGAAATCTTCCCATCCATAGTTGACGGGCATGGTGCGGGCGTACACCCGGATTAGAGAAAGTAAGCTAGACCCTTATCCGTTTTTCCCGTATTAGAAAAATTCACCATTTCACTCGCTAAGCAACGAAAACATATAATACACTTTCAGACAATCCAACTAGGTTTTTGTGCAATGATTTGGGGCGTTTATTACACCCTATACTACTCACTCGCCGATCAGTGACGTGCGAAGGAGTTTGGTTATGACATTCATTGTTTGTGGACAAACATTTATATAAGTTATCTTTCTATAGAAAAACAAATTATACAACTTTCCTGTCTTCAGCAAAGCCAGAGAAATGTAGAAATAAATTGAAACTATATTTTCGCTCGCAGGACTAAAACCTCTGTGTAAGTGTACCGAGAAGATATTTTCGGGCCTGACTGGATAAGTTTGCGAAATTCAGAATAACGAGAAAGTTATCTGTTCCGGAAGGATTGTTCATCGCATTAGCATACTCTCAGTCTTCTTGAGGGATTTCTATAATGCCGTCGTGAAGCGGTTGTCTTCGACAGCCTGCGACACGGTCCGCACTGCAAAGCGCTAATCTAAAGTAAATACTCCGGGAATTTTACGATCCTGATTAATGTTGGCTTTAGAATATCTAAGTGAATTGCAGGCGTAAAATGAAAACGTAATAGTTTCAGCTACTTATGCAGTGCTTTAATAATGCTGGCCTACTTTTAGATTACAGCAATAATCCTGTATGTATTATGATGTACGTAACGAAAGCGTAAAGTAATCCTACTATACAAATGAGTTTATGATATATCACATGTGTACAAAAAGTTTTTAAGAAATACACAATCTCTATTTTGGAATTCGCATTTCAGCTGATCCGTTTAAAGGTCAAATTCACGCCCGACGCCATGAAATTTTTCCCATGTCTTTGATATCTATTTTTTCGTCGGTCTATTCAAGAATCACCCTGTATGTATTTAAAAAAAGAAAGTTTCTCTTCGTCGGCAGATGTTACTAAAACAAGATGGATCGTGGAGGCGTTCGTTCCGTCAGGAAGTCAATTATTTATTTTTAGATCGTATAATTTATTAGGGCCCCGAACTTTTCTAAAGGCAGTGATTTTTCACGTAACTTCGAAACTTTCTCACAATCACAGGAAAAGCTCACGTGCGAGTTTGAATTATTTATAATATTGTTCCTTGTTCTGCGAAGATTAAAAAGTTTGTTTCTGGTTTTTGTTAGGAAATTAATTAACCTGTGAGGAACAAAATGCTGACCACTGCATTTTTTTTCTTTAATAAATTCAAGTAACGGAAAGCTCTGAAGTTATAATAATATAAAACTGGTGGAAAATTCCGTTGTCCTGAGTTTTCGTCCTGCCATGCGGATTTAATTAATTCATCACGATGAAAATTAGGGAACTTTAAGATAAGTATCAGTTCGAACAAGGATGTTCCGCGCGGATTCGCCGTTCGATAAGTTCCCGGGCGAGGCTACCCCTTTCTGTTGCATGACGTCGTATTATTGTAAATACTCGAATTACATCCAACTTACATAATTGAATTGTAGTTGGATTATCAAGTATATAAATTCAAACAAGGCAGAAATTAAATAGGGGCATTACAAACTGTTTAGTTCCACTTCAAATAAGATGTTGAGTATTATACAGAATGGAAAAGGAAACACTAAGAAATTGTCATTATTTTAAAACCGATTCTATAAATTAATAAAAATATTGCACATTGGACTTATTATGTATACAGGATGGTCATGGAAATCAAAACTTGAAGAGAAAAAGCTTTGGATTATAAATTTATGCAGATTACGTATAAATCTGAATCCCCCAGTGAATCTGTGACTTCTCAGTAGAAACTGTTTTAGTTTTCAGTAAAACTAAAACAGTTTCCTCATTACAAAATAAAAAGAGGGGGGAAAAAGGACCATAACGTTCTCCCATTAAACCCAAAAAACATATATTTTTAGAAGTAATCTAATAGCTTTCACAAAGGCATTCAAATAATTTGAAGCTGAATGTCAAAGTCTGAGATTTTAGCTCTTGTTTGTGGTATATGAGAAAAAACTTGTCGAAATGTAGCGCTCTAAAAGCGAAACAACACACCGGCCGGTTCTCCCAGCGCTCTGTAATTCGGGATGAATGATATTCACGCACGGTTGAACAGAAATACGGACGAAGTTACATTCAAGGAAACAAACACATCTCTGAAAGCACACCGCAGGAGCTTGACAGGCGAAAGCTGAAAACGCACGCGGAAAGAACACGAGTGCATAAATGTTTGTGGCGCAGTAAAATTCATGAGAGTAGAAAAAACACGCATTCATTTTCGGTAAACAACGACGTGCAGAGAGATGTGGTATGTATAACAAATAAAAATTATAAAATGAGAGGACTTTTCTAATTTCTAGTACAATGGAGCTTAATTTTTTTGACGGTAGTGTACAGTGTTTCTTATAACTGAGAATAATATAATCTCTGCAAAGATTTTTTTTTGTTAAACACCCTTTTACAGAAACAGAATTGAACATACTCAATTTTTCTGTTTTTCTTAAATAAAAAGGTACGGTTTCTTATATAGCTGAAAATATTGAAATCACTACCTTTTTTATCGCACACCCTCCAACACAGAAACAGAATCGAACGTCGTTCAATTTGTATTAACCCTGTCGATGTAGGATAGAGCCGATTGTAGGGTTTCGAAGAATATTAAAGCCATAGCGGAACGCCAACATTGAGAAGCATTACCGAGATTCCAATTTAGAACTAACTCAATTGAACCCCCCCGATACATTCGATGAAGTTGAAATTAAAATTCGTGAATATACTTGGAATTCTTCAAGAAGTTTTTGATTGATCATGTGAGTGCAACTTAAATTCTCACCTACAGAAAGTGGAACGGAATAACATGCAGTAGCGATGAATAATAAATTCCATATTGGTAAATATTGCCTGAAAGCGATCGATGTGCTGTGCTAATAACGTTTCAAGTGAATGATGCAGCACCAGGGTTTGTGTCAACAGTGTTTGAATGTAATATTTATGTTTGTATTAGAGAGAATGAATTCGTCGTTAATTTTGATTTGAGAAACTCGTTGAAGTATATTTTTAAGCTCATTTCCCAAGAAGCGTTTTGGAAATGAGCGTTTCTTGGGAGAGACATTTTGGAAATGAGCTCCTCAATAGATTTTTTGACTCAAAATCATCATCGGATTGGTAGAGCCAACTTGAAAAGAAGAAGAATTAAGCAATTTAAAATTGTTCAAGGAGATTTACAAATTAATAGATGTTATGTCACAAAAAATAATGTGAGGAAAGAAAATTGTGACCATCCTCGAAGAAAACTTCAAAATGTTTTCCTTCCCAACCAGACCAATTGAGGTACCAAATGGTCTCTAAAGATAAAAAATTAATATTTACCAAAAATAGAAGATTACAAAAATTATAAAAAAAAAGGCGGGTACTTGGTCTTAGTCGATGTAACGCCCCTTCGCTTTGTTCTACAGTCTACGAAAAATAAATACGACGCCATGCTTAACCAGTTCTGGGCCCAGGCACTCACTCAACCACAAGCTATTTCCTGTACTTATGCCGCTATGCACGAACATGATTAAAACAAGTTTCAAAATAAAATAGCAATGTTTGTTTTTGATCAAA
The DNA here is from genome assembly GCA_039766575.1 of Serrognathus titanus. NCBI lineage: Eukaryota > Metazoa > Arthropoda > Insecta > Coleoptera > Lucanidae > Serrognathus > Serrognathus titanus. The sequence goes on along the minus strand of CM077911.1, from coordinate 13,222,126 downwards.
TGGATTCGTTTTTACTTTTGTATTTACGTTTCTGAAGTATAAGCGTAAGAAACCGGAATTCAGTACATAAATTTATTATTTCAAAATTAGAAAATAAATTACAATCGTAAAATTCAAACGTGAGTGAACCTGAATCAACGTAAACATAAAAACCGATTTATTAGTCAAGTTGAAACGAAACAAGTCACAAGTCATTCGAAGAATTGTAGCTGCAAACCTTGAAAAAATTGCTGAAATTGCAACTGGACACAAGTGCGATAAATACCTGCCCCAATGCGTAGACGAATTAAGAAATAAAACAAACGCAATGGACACCTTTTACAATGATGTCACTTTACCCCTCTTCAGAGTTTTTAGTTTTGTTTTAACTAGTTTAAGTAAATCGTAAGCTAAATTGTCATCAAATTTAAAACTAAAGTGTGCTAAGTTTGGATTGCGAGAAGATAATCGGACTCAGCATTTGGCGAGTAAAGTCAATTTAATTGCTACAAATTCAGAAATTAACAGAAGTATAAATATGGTACAGAATGCCGTTTCTTCTCTCTTCGAATTGAATTTTTAATTGTAATGACCAATTGTTCGTGTTTTATTTTTAGTTTGTATTTAGCATTATTTGCTAAGTTTATACTTATAAAAATTATAAAGTATGCGTATTCCTCTTCATATTATTTTATTTCTATACTGTGTTTTATTTGAATATGTGTAGAATTGTTTCAAAAAAATCTAGTATTTTATTGAACACAATAATTCGTAAGACATAAATAAATAAGAGAGAAGGACAGGTAGAAATTTCGTCGATCTCATAATTATTTATGCAGTAACAATACGATTAAAAAAGGGCCAAAATTCTCTCCATATATAAAGGGCGCCGAGGGTAATTTCCGGCTACCAGCAAACTAAATCCAGAAACGCTAAAATAAGATTTCAGTTGAGTTCTTTATGGTTTTACTAAAATTTTGGTAAAAAGAGCGAGAGAAAGGGAAAGGAAATTCTAGTTTATTGAATAAAAGTATGAAGTCAGAAATTTATTTGAACTTCCATCTCTTGGACCCCCTTTGATCCTTCTTTGCAACTGTTTACTTTATTCTACAAGTACTCAATATTAAGCGTTAAATAATTAATTGAGTTGACTGTTACTTGGTGAAAATCCATTTAAATAAATAAAATAACGTTAAACCTAATATGTACATGACCCAGGTAGATCTTTGACGCGCTTTAACCTGGTGTACCCCCTATCGCTACGCCATTGACTATAATGTAGAGGGAAGCAACTGCAAAAGTCTAACTTGAAGACTTCCTCGGCTGTTGTCCATGGTTCAATAGACTTGCGATTGGAACCTCGTCACGACTGCTTCAACTACCAACATTTCGTTCTCCATTGCAGAAGAACTTCCTCAGGGCTGCTGCTGGCGGTGTTGCTGCTGCTGCTGGTTCTTCTGCAATGGAGAACGAAACGTCGGCAGTAGAAGCAGTCATGACGCGGTTCCAAGCGGAGGCCTAATTCAACCAACTGCAAAAGTCTTCAGCAATTCAAAGAATATCAAAGAAAATCAAAGAAAATTTCAACTACAGTAAGTAGGCTGGACCGAAAATCAAGCCATTTGGAAAGTGGACTGGGGGGGATCTCTTCATTTAATTAAAATGGCATTTACAGCAGACAAGAACGAAACAAGAACTGCAGAGTATTCTTGATATACTTGAAAGAATAAAAGCCAAAAATGTTAAACATCTCGTTTTGGGTACACCTCAGGGCATCGCCTTCAGCCCCTTACATTATTTTCTTATTTATTAACGACTTACCACAAATTTGTTACAAAAAGTAATAATATAAAACTGCAAACTTAAACGTAAAATATAGAGTATTATTTCAAATACAATGACAAAGGAAAAAAGGTACAGTTCGAACGCAGTTCGAAGGGCAACGGTTTCGAGCCACCTGTATATTACATTTTTGGATTTGCCCTTCAATTCTAGAGTGTTTTATATCCGCTCGTCTTTTTCCAAAAACGCACCGTTTTAAATAACTATATATAATCACTTGATCCTGTAAATTTTGACGTTTGCATTTATGATTTCGTGAACTAAAAAAAAAGGACTGTATTTTTGACTGTTATATTTATTACAGGAAATATTAAATCATCTCTACGCTTTGCTTTTTAATTGGGAGGAGTGACGTCATAGTGTCTTTCTCGAATTGACTGAACTCTACATGCTTTCTCTTGTTTCGATGTTTTCAGAAACACCCCGTAGGTTATTGCATTTTTGGATGTGCCCTTCAATTCTAGAATATTTTACAACCGTTTTATTCCTAAAACGCACCGTTTTGACTGTATTCGATTGTACACGCAAATTTTGACGTTTGCAATTATTACAAAAACTGGGGTGCGTTCGAAAACTATACCTTCACGATGTTTAACAACTCGTCCATCTGTTTTAAGAAGTCTTTAACGCAAGTAAGAGAGAGAAAATAGATTAATCGGTATATACCGCTCCAATCTTTGTAAACACCTTAGACATTTATTACGGAATTTTAAAAAACGAAATCAAACATTAACAGAAGCAGTGTTTAATTTTATTTGAACAAATAAATTCTCTACTGATGTATTTCTATATTACAATGCACACGCTGGAAGGTACGCACCCTAACAGTCAAATGTTCCAATTTTGGTTAGCAACACCATTGGTAGTTCTTGAATGAATACAACTTGATGTTTGAAATTATGAAGAATTATGCCACTATTATTTAATTTAATTATTTCGAAAATATAGATTTACTTTAATATTGTTTTAAGATTTGATTTAGAGATTCAAGTCGGCTCCCGTCTTCCGCTCGGATAAAGATAACCCGGTTCGATCCCATCTTTTTTTTTATTGCATTTCTTCTATTTAATTACTCGTTGTTATTATTACAGAAATTACGAACAGCAGAAAAATTAAAATGACTAAAAATCGTAATAATAACAACAGAAAAATAACGTGGTGAGATTTGAACCTGAGGCACCCAAGCGAAAACCGGGGAATCTGCACTTTCGAAAACCTTCGGAATTTCAAATACTCTAATCGTTCGAGGACTAGCAGTCAGAATGTAAATTTTGTCATATCTTATCTTGGGAACATAAAAATTAGCAATATTTGAAATCGTACGTCAATTTCCTTTAGGTCAGATGGACTGGGACACTCGGTATATATTTTTTGTTCTTCAAATTAAATTCAAAGGATAGATCGGCGACAACACATACAGCTGTGTTACAAATTACAAAAATAACCTCTAAATTGATATTTGTTCGACACACGACCTACTAGATTTCACGAGAAGGATTCCCTTATCCTGTCCGCGCAAATTTTGTCAATTTTGATGCTAATTACCAAAATTGAAGTTTATTTGGCACTTGATCCACGCAAATGTCAATTTATGTGAGTGCAGTAATGTCCTTTTTTTTAAGCCCCTCCTCGTAGTTGGCCGTGAAATGTTAGTTGTGAACCAGCCTCAATCGACGTGACGTATGAAATAGCATAACCCTACTTGTAAACGTTCTGAAACGGTTCTCTTGCAAGAGCATAAAATTTTTATGATCGAATCTTATTTTCGCAATGGTCGTCAAAGTCAAGGCAATACTTTATTCAGAACTAATAATAAAAAGAAAAGTAAGGTTATGATATACGTCAATTTATTATGCTTGAGGTAACGCTGGTTCACAACTAGCCATTCACGGTCAACTACGAGGGAGAAACTTAAAAAAACGGCACGTTACTTTGCGAATTAATCAAAACCAACTTGTAACAATTAATAAATTATTTTTATTGAAAAAATTACAATTTTGAAACTTTTCATGGGTCAAGTTTAAATAAAGAGAAAGTGTGTGCGATTCGTATTTTAAGCGATGTTTGTCAGACAAGGTTTTAGTAATTTTTGAAGAATTACATAAATTAAAAGTTTCTCTTTAAGGTCGCTGCAAAGGAAGAGTTTGAAGACGCAATTGGAATTAGGAATAGTAATGTTTGTTGACTAAATATGAGAGCTTGTAGGTAATTGTAGTTGCTGATCTGTCAAAATAAAAAAAAAACATAAAATTTGAAGCCATTTTCTCCATAAAACAAAATTCAATGGAAATTAGATGATCTAGTTCTGGTGGAATCGGATCACCTATGTGCAGCCACATTGCATTTATTAATTTTTGCTGGTGTTTGCTATTTACTATTATTAATAAAAATGAAGTAACTAAAATTAAATTGAACAAAATTTAAATGACACTAACAAGAAAAGCAAAGCTAACCAAAGAAAAAATTGACAGAATACCATAACTGAACAAAAGGTAAGGCGAGTTTTATCAGAAAACGAACCGCAAGACAAGCTTTCTAAACTAGCACGCGCTAAAACCATATCTTATGAAACTTGGGTTTCAGTAAACTATTACTTTATTCCACGAAAGAAACTGAAATTGGGGCAAAAGAGAAGACAACAAACAAAATAAAACGAAGGATTAAAGTAATTTTTATTGTATTGAAGAGATGCCTGCCGACTTTTATTTATACTGGACCGTATTATACTGCATTCAATTTAAAATAATTTAATCCCCATATATATTTTTGTATTTGCAATGTAAATAATACCATACGGAACGAAATGAAGAAAATAAAGAGAACTACTGTCTTTGAAGGAAAGAATAAAGCTGCAGTATATGAGGGTGTACATAATAAGTAAATTATTTTTTTAATATCTCTGAATCATTCAAAATAACAAGCATGCTTGTTCTCACATAGAAGAGTTATTTTCTTTAGTTATTTCACTCAGCAATAACACTCTCCTTCACATGCTATTTCTCTTATATTCACACACACATTGACGTGACAAGAACGATGAACAAAACCATATTCTCTATCGAAATAATATGAGAATTGCAATAATTTTATTCTTTAAATACATGAATTCATCATGAATAATATTAATAGTTAATACTTTTTTTTTAGTTGTTAACAAATGGAAAGGTAAAGAATGTTGATGTTTCATGGTGTCCACATATGAGGGCGAGCTTTTTTTTTATAAAACATTTCGGGTACATAAACTTGTGAGCCATGCAGGACACAAACACAACTAACCTTCAGTCATACTTATTTGGGGAGCGTATTAATTTATTTATGAGCAGGACACAAACATGCCCTCACAGAGATGCTGCGTAGTACTACGTAAGCAAAGCGCTACGAGAAAGCTCTAAGCTCCCACCCACTCTCGTTTGATTTCGGGGTCACGAAAACATCCGATCAAATTCAATTACATTTTTGGCCGGCGATAACAAATTAAGATGAAATCACGCACGGTTATTCAAGCAGCCTCGAAATTGGTAATTTTTGCGAGAAATTATCGCAAATTATCGATGGCCTCGCGGAGCTTTTGTGTAAGCTCCGGTGCTCCGGTGAGTTTTTTCAGTCGGCCCGCCCGGGACGCCGAATAATTTGAAAGTTAAACAATTAGGAGGCGGAAATATAATTGCCTCCTATAAATTTGCATGATTAACGAGCTGAAAGCCACTTACCGATTATGTCGTTCAGAAATTTAAATTGTGTGAATAAATTGGGAGGCCCCTTCAAAACAAAAAGACGAGTGATTTAAAAAAAAAAGCTGCTTTCATGACGTCCCCCAATGTCCAGTCAAATTCATGAATGTACACATGTTATTATAATCAGTCTTAATTGTTTTATCGATTCCACTTTTGTATCTATTTTGCTTTAAAATTTCAAAAAATCTCGTTGACAAATGTGCGAACTATAAATGTTTCGGAATGTCCTGTACTTAAAAAGAATACAGCATATGTACAGTAGCGAACAATAAAATCCGTGCAAGAATTTGACATAACAGGCGTATTTACGCACATTTAGTAAATCAGGCTTTCATTGAGGTTACATTTTTGTCAAAACGTAAAAAGATATTTGAAATGTCAAACTAAATAATGAAATTATCAGCAACTCTTCTTTCTACCCAAACTTCCCCTAGCATAGTGACGTGTCACTCTCTTTTATGATTCGCCTTTACCTTGTTGATGACTATTAATCCAAAACTATTTTGGAATAGGTGTGTAGAAATGACTTCAACCTGTATATATTTGTACATTTAAAATTGTACCATGAATTCGAAATTGTGCAATAGAAATGGAGGTTACCATTAAAAAAAAAACACACAGTTAACATCAACTCACCCATACAAGCATTTTTAAGATGATCTAGCAAAAAAAAAAATTCAGAAAATTAGGCGCTTTTAAAGTATTGAATTTATTCTTTACTTTTCGATCTCGCGGTGGAATATTTAATCGAAACGTACAAGAAGTTTGAAGTTTCTATTTTAAATATTCATGTTAATCGATCGTTTAGACAACTTTATTACAAAAATACCCAATGACGTAAACGACCTTGCCCAATTAAAGTACAACAAAACTCTATTTATAATACTGAACTGTTTCATTACGTAATCACACCTTAGCGAGGTCGGTGATGATAATGATCGCTTAGAAGTAGAAACATGCAATCATTTATTTATATTGGAGAAAAAGATCTATGTCTGATGAGGATACGCTACATAATTGAAATATTTGGAATTCACGGTAGCCAGCACCGCTTTTTTTGTTTAAAATTAATTAAAACACACACAGGGCGTTCAAATTAAGAATATTTCCTGTAAAGCAAGAAGTATATCCGCGTGCACACTTAATGAATAATAAAAAAGCTCGCTTCAGCTTCAGAGATTTTTCACATAAATCCCGGGCCTCTCCAATTTAAATTCGCTTAAAACTTTGATAACCGAGCTTCACCCATTTAATAATTAACAGGAACAAGTAAGTACGACAATCAAAGCCACAAAATCCTCAAACTAAGACACGAAATTATCTGCTGCTTTTTTAATTACAGGGTGTGCATTAACTGGAAACCTCGCGCAATGTAAGTAAGTACGTACAGAAAAAAATCAATATACAGGAAGAAATGCCAAAATGTGCTTTTGGAATGAGGGAGCCTTTATAATTACCGTCTTTATACATGCTGGTGGTGGATGAGCCAGACTCCCTCTTGTAATTATTATTCGCGTTCTGAAAATCCATTGCTCTCTAAACTCGCCTTGAATAATTCACTGAATAGCGGAGGAGAAGATTTAAAACATAAACACGCGTTAACTCGGCAGCAACAAAGTTTCCTTTTCAATTAGCCCCCCGTTAATTATCGATTCTTTAATTCGGCGGCGGTATTTTAATTAACACACGCAATAGGAGGCCGCACCGGGTTGCAAACGGCACTCACTCACCCTGCCAAAATCTAAATCGGAATGACAAGCCGGACGACAGTGAGGTAATGGATTGACATTAACCAAGAATAAAGCTTATTAGATGTGGTCGATAATGGCCATTTTTATTATGTATGCGATACCCAAAGCATTAAATAAGCATTAATATTTCAGAGACGGTATTGGAAATGTTAAAGCTTTATATATATATATAAGTTATTAAAGCTTGATCGTTATAAGTAAATGTCAAAACCAAAGGCGTGTTATTAGGGGGGAGAAAATGCTGAGCGAGCTTTCACCAGCAAGAATTACGACAGACTTCGGATTTTGATTTGCAGGCGGGCGTTATTAAACGAGGCTGAACACATAAAGGAGCGTGACCGGAACAAAAATGGAAACATTTTCGCCGGCCCAATGTAATTAATAATGTTATTGGAGATGCTGCCGTTAACAATAAAATAAACAAAGTTTTGAACGAGCATCCAACAAAGCTTTGTAAATAATCAAATAACTTTGTTGCATGTCGCAAGTCCACGTGACAAATTACCCACGATGTACGTACAAAGAAAATAGATTAGGGCCCACCAATTGTGACCGTAGCAAACTGTTGCTCCATTTGTTCTGAATGTCCGTAATTACGATTATCGATTGTGAACCTAGTTGGACCACGTCATTACGGGCTTAGTAGCAAGGAAAATCAAATACTTTCGAGTGCATAATCTTCGGCGAACAAATACTTTCATGTTGATTTTAAAAGCAATTTATTGTGAATCTAGTTTTCTTTGATCATCCTGTAATTACTTCAAGCATTTCTTTTCTCAAGTGAATTTTAAATTGGTACACTATAAAGCTAGGTGGATTACAGTTAGCATTTTGCGGATCCACTTGTTTGAATCAAATCATAAATCGGCATTTATTTTCGACTACTCAGCTTAGTCGTGACACATTGAAAAGTTACTAATAGTTACTAATATGAGTGCTAGCTTAAGAGCTAGGAAGTAATTAAAAAATATTGTAAGAAAAGTCAGCTACTTTTAAATCAAAATAATTATCGTAAACTGATTTAATAAACCACTTTAAGCCATTAAGGTTGGGTTAACTCTAACTGTCAGTTTGTTCCCATAGTAACAACTATGAAAACAATTGTTGCCATGGCAATTAACTAAAGATTAGAGTTAACTTAGAGTTAACTTATGATTGATAAACGCACCCTAAGTAATTAACAAGTGAAATGAAGATACTTTGTAGTTTTGCTTGAATTAAGTTCAAGCTTTAACTCATGGCCAATCTGTTGATACTAATAAGCCTATTATTATAATGTGATCAACAAAGAAAAAAAAGAACTACTTTCCAAGAAGGATTATATCAATATTTAGGTCCGAATTACATCAACTATATAACTTGAAGTCAGAGTTGACAACTTGAGGGATTTATCCCTTTTTGGAGATTTTTTATAGGTATCCAAAAGGGGCACAGAGATTTTTTGAGGAGGCTTTGAGGCCTTTCTTTATTGTAGAAGAGAAATTATAATATGTAATATCACAAGTGATTGATTGAGTATAAATTGAAAATAATTCGACAGATTTTCTTTCGAAAACTTGTTGCCAGGTAAAGATTCTCTAAAAACTACTTTGATATTTTAAATAAAATTCGAAAGTTTTAACAAATAAAACTTCGACGAGAGATTTAATGCGAACCAAACATAAGGAAACCGGGAACTGCCTTATCTCCCTCACTTAAGCTACTTAAAGGCTCGTCACTTCCTGGAAAGGTAAGGAGGGAAATTTTGCGAGACCAGCAAGAATTTGAATTCAGACGGCCCAAACAGTAGCTTCCAAGTGAACTTTTTCTCATTACGAGAGGACGTAAACGTCTCGCTTTGACCGAGTTTTACCAATGTCAGTCGTTCAAGGGCAGAGACGCTTAATTCCGTGATATCCTATTGCTGAGTCAATGAGAAAGGAAAACTTTATCTCAGTAGCCTGGTATCAGTATTGATTTGAAAACGCATCCGAAGCTCATAAAAGCGATACGAACATCCGGTTTCTTTTTAGGAACAAGCAGAGCTGATAGTTAAATGCTAAAAAAATAATTCTAAATGTTCTCTAAAGCATTTTTCCGGGTCCTTAGACTAGAATCGTGGCCACCTAAACCAAATGGAAAGTGAAACTTAACCAACTAGATTTTAGGGCTAATCTGGATGACGATGGAGAATCATCCTTCACCTTCGATGGATATTCAACATGATCAACGTTGGCTGTCCGTAATGGTTCGATCACGATTACGGCGCTGACGAATATGCTATTGAAAATTCAAAAAGATTTCGGGCGACGTCAACCAGGATGACTGAAGCTAAGTTGGCAAAACAGCGACTTATTAATCGCGAAATCAACGCTAAGATCGTGATCACGTGAGCTAAGTGGAAGGTGACGACTCGGAACAAGTACAGGCTATGATGATGATCGCCGTGATACACGATGAATGCTAAGAAAACAACAGAAGGGCTCTACATAATGACGTTTGATCCTGTTACCATCGACAGTTGTTCAATTTAAGTGACATCTCTTGTCTGTGAGGTTCTATCAAGATTATTGCTCGTAAGATAGCTCTAAGCCATGGTATAAAACGCAAAATCAAACCTAGAATCGTGCTAACCTGAGTTCGAAAATCGCTAAGGAAACAATAACAAGCCTCTGCAAAATTGATTCTATTACATTCGATGGATGTTCAACCTGATCAATGTCAACTCGTGGGCATGAAGTGAAAGGTGAGCTCCCGAACAGATCAATTTTAAGGTTACGTTAAGCAACCTGTACAAGATGACGATATTCAACCTGGTCAATGTCTGTGAAGGTTTGACCAAGTTTACGCGACGACGAAGGTGTCATTGCCAAATCCGGAAAGAAGAATGAAGTCTTCGACGCTTGTAGGACCTAAACAAGACACTTGTAAGCCACCAATATAATCTGGAATCTGTGAACCCGAGACCAGCAGAACAGATCTCGTATAGACAAAGTACTAATATGAAGTTATCAAATCAGTCCTATCACAAAACTGCCAAATCCACATGACTGTACGGGTTTAGTTCTCGTTATTACAATATAAAAGTTTGTAACTAACCAAAGAAACCCCAAAGATTTAGTGTTAGTTTCAATAAATAATTACTTTTACTGGATTTTTTCAAAGTACCAAGCGATTTTCGTCTATGAAAAAGGATTTTTTGTCATAACAAAAGGGATTTTTCAGTATTACAGGTTGGCAACTTAAGGAATAAATCCTTTTTTAAGGGATTAAGAGATTTCTTTTTCTAAAAAAAAGTTTTCAAATTTTTACGTATTTCATCCATGCGGCTTGGGCGGGAAGGGGTACTGCTCCATGCTCCTCCAAATTTCGAGTGTTTTGGTTTGTTAGTTATATCTAAAACAGGTTGGCTCTTATTGCCCGCAGGCTCTCATTACCCCCACGCTCCCCTAAAACCCACTTATATTAAAAGTGGATCAGTAGCTATTTTCCATGATCCAGAAGATCAATAAGAAAATGTCACTTATCGTCAGTAAAAGACGAAATAAAATGTGTTTATGTGAGGTATTGAATAGCGTCATCTAAAGCAGTTTTTTTTTTTAATCTGTTGAAAGGTAAATATTATTTTGTTTTAAAAAAATCAGAATAACTTTAGGGTAGTATTCTGTAGACTGAAGGCTGACAGATACGATCCAACTTATTGTGGTCTAAAAATGTATGTACAATATATTGCCTGGCAGTATCAAGGCACTACCTCGCGAAAAATTTAAAAATAGAAGTAAATTATTTTTGTAAATTAAACAAGAATGTTAAAAATTGTTAATGCTATGCAAACTGTTTTAAAATTCCCTCCCAAAGGTCGTGAATCATCGACAACAATCGGCCGCTGCTTGAAAGCAGTTGCAGTCAGTAAAGTGGCGGCAAAATTGAATTTCTTTTTGACAGTTTCAATAGAGAATCTTTCGAAGTGTTTTGACATTTAATTTATTATTACGAAATGTCTGCCAAGCAGTAGTCAAATGACATCAAATGAAAGATCTTGGAAGGTTTTTGAAAATAAATTTGTCCAAAGAAGAAAACTATGTAAATGCGAATATGCATCTACATGTTTTCAAACAAATACGTTTCTAATCAAAGAGGAAAAAGAAGTGTATAAAAAAACAAAGGATAACAGAACTGAAAGCGTATAACAGCATAACTGATGCAACATCAAACTCTGAAATAAGAATAATTTGGTCTCCTAGTTGATGTAGTAAGAAGAGCACAAGAAAGAGGACGATAGTTGTACCACCATCTTAAGAAGAAGGACGACAATAAATTAGCGCAGCACTAACAACAGACCCACAAATAAATAAAAACACCCAAACACCGTTTACAATTGTAGACGTCGTCGTCCCATAGAATAACGAGACCCAGTATTTATATACGTATAAGAAACCGTTATTTTGTACAGGCCTTTGTTTATTTTAAATAGAAAAGAACTTATAATTATAAAATGGTCACGAAACAATTAATTCCACGCCAGCTCGCCTAACCTTCAAGCAATGGAAGACACCTGCATCCGTTTCATGTAACACGCGTGCGATTAAGATGTACGTACACTTTTTTATAACAAAATGGAATTTATCGGAACCGAGAAGTTTATTGATGGAAAGGTTGTTATATTTATCTTTTGGATACCAAAAAAAACTAACTATTTACCTATGTATGTAGGTCTGGGAACATGAGGTATGACCAAGCTATAAATAAACCTCACTGGTGAAATGAATATTTGATTTCAGAAGAAATAAAACGATAACGACCGTGCGACAGGTGCAATAAATTCCTCGACTTTTAGAGAACCACGGATTTACGTCGCTGGAGAAATAAGCAAGACGCAAATTGCGCGCGTGGCTCTCGAATGGGGTAGAGAAACCGCGGGATAAAATCAGTTGTAACTGAAACTCTGTAAATAAAACGTCGTAAGGAGGGTTGAATGTTATTTAATATTGATTTGCGGTGTGCTTAAGAAACACATTGATATTGCTTACGCTTCCATTAGCGAGATTAGTTATTGATTGACGTCAGGGCGGTCGTTCTTTTATTTTTCTATTATACTTGCGTCAAACAATTTTCTTTTTCTAAATGAAGTTTAGATTTTTAAGGCTTTGTCAATTAATCATTTCAGGTCGCATAGGTGATTTCAAATTTGAAAGTATGTAATGTGAATCGTCAGGGAAAACCCTATTAATCGCTTCGACGTATTTCCTGTTGAGTATCATCATAACTGCACTCGCGCTGCTCTCGATTTACCTAAATGCATTTGCACGTTAGTATCGGTTTACGGCATGCGATGCAGTATAAATATTTATGAATGCATTAAGTTTCTACTGACACCCTAAACTCACATTCAGGTCTACCGAGGTAAAGTTAAATAAAATTCGAGGTTTTTATTTTAATTTTTTCGAGTGGTTCACAACACATTAACACTTAAAATATTTGGCGCAAAATATTTATATGTCCCGCTTTTGGATGACGCATTATGTAGTTTGTTTAAGATCCTCTAGGGGGCGACTCTAATCGTAAAGTCTCTAGTTACCAAGTGACTGCAAACTTCCGCCATTGTGGCTCCACTAAGTCTAAACATTATTTCATTAATAAACAATCGATAGTTTAGGTCGTACGTCATGTAATGTGAAGCACATTTTTGAGATTTGAAAAATTCTTTACACAGACAAGACTTTAATTGATTAATTATGTTGACATATAATTTGAGCCAAACTGTATGTGGACATCGCAGAAAAATCTTTAATTGATTTTATAGTTCGAAACATGTAACGAATCTTGTCTTTTAGCGATTCATGTGATACACCTTTGTAACTTGACTAAAACATTTAATTTAAGCACAAACTTTATACAGGATGTGAAACAATTACAAGCACACATCGTTACACAGGGAAATGTGTAAAAATTTTAATACCGCCCCCTTATCATAATAAATTCACTGCAGAGACGACGGCTCGTTTATTATATTATAAAAAAAAATACATTACATCGCGTTCACGGTTTATTAATTTCCAGTTCGTTTTTACTGGAACACTATTTACGACGCCGTAATAAAACGTTTTATTGCGGACGTTTATTAAACGGGTAAATTGATGGTGAAGTATAAAACATGGCGAGCTTAAATATTTGGGCACCTTGAGGAAAATCCCGAAGACGATTCATCGATCGTCGTTTTACCGGCAATAAACGCCTCCAGGATTTTTTTCTCTTTGATAAGGCGTCGTTTTTCATTTTAGTTATTTTAGATGACGTCTCATTAGTGGAGGTACAGCGTAATTAAGGATAAACGCTGGAAGGACACGCTGTACTAGCGTTTTTGATTCGCCTACCTTGTTTGCACCCAGAGAATTTACATCTTGTTATAACATCATGTAATAACACGAGATTAAATATTCTGAATGGACCCTAGTACAGTTAATCGAAAACGCTATTACTACCACGAGCATGTACAGTCGTAGTTAGTAACACTCGGTAATTTACTTAACGCATAATAGAAATAAGATCGAATTTGGCACAGTTGGCTTGTTTTTCGTTCTCTTTTAACGGTTCAAGTTTACCACATCTCTGTTTTATGATAGTAGAAACTCCAGAGTGGAGAGGAGAAGTTGTTGGCAATACGATGTAATGAATCTCTTTTTCTCCCAGTACGGTCATCAATCAATTTGCGTTGAGGAAATTAATTAAAAAATGCTGTACTTACAGTCCCCGTGGCTGGCTGTCGACATGAAAACAAAAAAAAAATTAGATAAATTACTAAGGGGCTTCCCCGTCGCTTACCTCCGAAGACGGTCTTCGCGTAGTCCTCTGCATTGCGATGCCCGTTAGTTGTTGCTTGATGGGTTGCCATTTCTGGTGAAATTCTTGTCTCTGAAGTCGCCACCTGTACAACATAATAATATGATACAGGGTGACCTAAACTAAACATATTCCAATTGGCAATTACAACGTTTTTATTAGAATCATATTCTTAGGCAAGTATGGGAATAAACCAAAGGTTAAAGTTAATGGGTGAACAAAGTACCGGCCCTAAGACACCCAAAAATTAAATAGACCTAAACAGACACTCATTTCTCGACTTAGGCTGCTGAACCTGTCATAGCAACATTTGAAGCCGTTGATATTTGCCTTTTATTTTGCAGCCTTTACAAATACAATAAACTCTTCACAGATTTTAGCGCTTGTGATGCTTCATTAAAAATGCATCTATGGAGTTAAAACTCTAAGCTGTAGGAAAATCAAATCTCTAATTTGATTGTATTTTAATTAGGCGAGTAAGTCACAGATGACGTTTGATGTCTGTCATGGATTTTGCAGCAATAACTTTAGTGATGATAGCTGGTCTAAGTTGTTTAGAATTGCAATGATAATGAGACCGAACTAAAACAGGTATGACAAAATGGAAAATGTAATATAATTAAGATACAAATTAGAACTTGTAGCCAACCAGTTTCCATTATTAATTTGACCTCCACGTAGCTTTATTCCCTCCGAATAAGCTAATAAATTGCTAATGAACGCTAATAACGCCAACTTAAACACACCGTGCCCATAATGCAGAAACTAACTACAATTACGTAATCAAATATGCAATAACGTACGCGGAATATGTTATCATCGTTCGTGATCAAAATCGTTACTCGCCGTTAATACAATAATAACAAACGCCAGTACAATTTTAATCGGTTTATTTGGCCGCGCTTTATTTGAGTATCTGCGACGTGCCGCGAACGACAACGGCGGCATTAAAAACACTGTTTATTTACTAAACATCGCGCGGCTCGAAGAGTGAATCTGAAAGAATCTCAAATAATCATGAGATCTGTGTTTGCGTTCTTAAAATAATTTGGAGATCGCAGCGGATATATTCCTTGGAAGTCTTCCAACGATCTTGTTTGCGTATTAAATCGTGAAGAAATTCGAAAACATCGTTACCAAGTACTTTGTATCATGTGCGGCGGTGTGTATTTGCTTTCATATCAAAGTTTACACCCAATTCGAATTTAATAAACACTCTATATTACGCGGATAATTAAAATATCATCGTGCACGTAAAAATATATTTTATATACGATCACTACTGTAAGTGACGAATTACGTACAACGCGTAAACTACGTAAGCGAATGTTTACAAACGTTGTGCGTAAAGTAATAAAATCGCACAGTGAATAGTAAGGTAATTTTGATCTCTTTAATAGTAATTACATGTGGTCGTAGATAAAATATAGTACAAAACTCGAGCTGTGAAGCAATAACAAATATGCTATTTACATCTCGAAAACTGTTTCGTTTGAAGAGAAACGATATAAATTCATCCCAATACCAAACCTATCATAGTCCACAATTTGGACTTCGATTGGAGTAGTTTTGTTCAGATTCCTTATATATGCAATAGGTTTATCAGATCCTACAGGTCCTACTGCTCCAATGGCAAGGTTGCTTGCATCCATTGTAAGGTTTATGGGTTTTTAGAAAACTTGGTATTGAAATAATGGTTAAATCATTAATACTTGCGTCCTTGTTCAGATATTGTGTCAGGGATTTAGTCAACCTTGCAAAATCTTTCATAACTTGCGTTTAAATCCTAATAATCCTAGAAAGGATTTGATTTGTTTTCGTAGTAGGGAAATTGGGGATGGCATGAATTTTATCAAGGTTAGGCCTTACTACTTCAGGAATAATAAGATGACCTCTCGCTCTTATCTAATTGAACCTTAATATTGGTGAAAATTAATTAAAATTGTGTAACTGGCAATATAGAACTCTTTCCTAACACTTTCTATTTTTTATCACAGAAGAACTTCCTAACCTTATCGTATTGAGCTTCTCCGTTTTCCATCGTATGTGAGACTTTTATTGTTGATGATCTACTTCACTGTTGTTCTTTGTCTCCTGCGTAGTTTCCAGTGGAAACGCGTGTTATATTGAGAACGTTTCGTTTCAGGAGAATTTTTTTGGGACTTATCATTGTTTCGTTGTTGTTGTGACGCTGTTTTCATCTACTGTTCTTTACTCCCTACGAAGCTGCAGCAGCGAACAAGAAGACGTTGTTCTTTTCAACGAAACGTTTAGTGAATGGTTCCACCGGACTTCATGGAGGAGAAGGAGAAGAAGCAGCCTTAAAATTCTTGCTCTAACATCAAATATTTTCTTTGTTATTCGATTTCTCTCCAATCTGTCAATGTGTTCAGCTAAACCCCACACGTTTCTTCCTTCTAACATTCTTCCTATTGATTTTATATTTGTAGTCGTTCTATATTATTGCATTGCATTTTTTGCTTTATCTTCTTCTTCTACATTTGCATTTATTTTTATCTGTAAGTACTCAAATGTCAATTCTTTTACTGTGTACTTTAGTCTCTATCTTCTTCAGTATCTGTATTTCTTATTTATTTCCATATCATATCCGTTTTTTCCGTTCATCGATGATGGTTTTAATTTGATATTATTTCTTTATTTATTTAGTAGTAGGGAAATTGGGGATGGCATGAATTTTATCAAGGTTAGGCCTTATTACTTCAGGAATAATAAGATGACCTCTCGCTCTTATCTAATTGAACCTTAAAATTGGTGAAAATTAATTAAAATTGTGTAACTGGCAATATAGAACTCTTTCCTAACACTTTCTATATTGCCAGTTACACAATTTTAATTAATTTTCATAATTTTCATCTGGCAAGAAAACTTGATTTCTTAAAATTGGTGTCAGACACTCTTTGAAATATTGTTCTTAAGTTTTACATGTGTTCCGTCAGGGACGTACTAAAAATAATTATGTCGTTGAATTCATAGTTCTCGTATTCGTAATATACATTACATCGGTTATTGTAATTGTGTGTGTATTGTAATCCTGTTCGTTATTTTCGTCTGCATTAAATAATTCTTGAGAAGTAAAGGTTGGAAGTGATTCTGGGGTAAAGAAACGCTTTGGTTGGTTGAACTGGGGTGTCAAAAATCTTATTGGACTGATATTGGAGTTGCTTTAGGCAATGACGAGAATTTATTGGGATTAGGTTTGAAAGCGTTAGTTGGTGCTTTAACGGATAGATTGTCAGAAACTTGTTTATTAGTAAAATGTTTTTAGGTGGAATGTTTTTAGGTGGAATGTTTTTAGGTTGAAATGGAAAAATTTACATGTAGAAGAAGTGATATGTCACACACACGTCACGTGTTTTTTTTTAATAATTCGCTATAAAACGTGCCTAATTTAACACAACTGTGTTCTTGCAAGCATTTGAGGATCTTTTTCTTTTCTGCAGTCTTTAAAATCGCCCCGAGAAATTTTACATTGCCGCTGATCAGCCTGTATATTAGTATTTGTTGGGAGTGACGTAAATGTTAGACAAAGCTAGCACTTAACGAGTATGTTGGCAGCGCTCCCAATTTAATTTTTTTTTCTTTAAAACTAAATGGTCAGTGTTTATAAAATAATAATAATAAAATAATAATACAAAATAGAAAAGTTTACTCAGAGCATCAGAAACTTAATTAATTGTGTTCAAATTCGCGAGTGTAAGAAAGGAGAAGCACTTCGCAATAAATAAACGTAATAAAAAATAAAATATTGTTGCCACACATTGTATGGATTATCTTATTTATTTTATTTATTTATTTATTTACGGACATGCCCATTTACAAAAATTAAAGTAAACCCTTCTCCTCTATTGTAGAGTATACTCTACAATCTCTACATTAAATCCTGAAACTAATTCTAATTCCCCCTCTGTAAAATCAAATGGAATTCGATTTCTGCCAGTCTAGAAACAAACAATTTTCTACAATAAAATATTTTAATTTAATATACAGGAAATATTCATATCTGAATCTGAATTTCCGTACCACAGTTCGGAGTCTAACGACGACGAAAGTTCCTAAAGTTGTGGGTCTGACCGTAGGATCGTAACATATTCTATATAGAGTAACACTAGACACAAGATGGCAGATGTTTTTGTTTGAAAGTTGTTGCTCAGATAGCCTTTTGTCTTTGATTAATATGATTTCAATTAAAGTAACTCAGGTTACATTAAAAATTGTAAAATAATAATAAAGAAATTCTTCTCAATAAATAAACAGATTATTATTATCGCATATCTTATACGCAATCCATAAAGAAACACAAGAAACATAAATAAATTCTTGAGTTCTCGACGGACGTGCGCATTTTTTTTTTTTCAAAATCCGCCGTTGTTGAGTTTTCCAAAAACATTGGTCCCCATTAAAGAGAATTCGAATAATTTTCAGCGCAATAGTGTAATTGTACGGAAGAAATTCGTCGTATGTACGAGGGATTTCCTAATATCAATATTTTAATCCGCCGGCGGACGTTTAACCGCACCGATTTAATTAATGTGATAAATGGAGTTAAATCAAAGTGCATAATTCATAATATTTCAGAATGGGACAGTTACTTTAAAAATTGTGAAACATATCAAAAAGTCACAAATAAATAAAATATTTTAATATACAGGATATAACTCAACTTGAATCATTATTCAATTTGTTACTTAACGACAGGATCGCTTCGATTTAAAAACCTTACCCAATTTATGTTGAAATTCCTGAATACGAACGCATTTTTGGTATCAATATCTCAGGAAAAACGATAGTTGGCAGTCGTATCTGCGAAACTGTGAATCCTAACTGACTGACTGACTGCATTAGATTGCCCATCGAAGTTAATAAAAATTACCGAATTTTGTGATTTTATCTTCATAAATAAACAAAATATTCAAGATTTTCGAAATTGAGAATTTTCAATTTGTGAATCTCTTATAGTTTACGAATTCCCCATAGTGGTCCTTTAATTAGTTGTAACCCTGTATACCAAAAATTTATTAGTCGACCATAGCTACAACCTACACTACATATGACATGAAAAGTGTATCCAGATTCTTTTTTGTTGACAGTATAATTAAAGTAGATTCTTTTCCGATGAAAATTGTATAAAAAATTCGCACAAACGCTCAGCGTTTCACTGTCGTCATAAATATTTATTTAAAAAGGAAAAAGACGAAGCTATCATCAACAGATAGTGAAACGTTGAGGGATCGTGCGAGTTTCAAGTGTCCACTGAAAGGATTTTGCTATATAAGTTTTAATTAATGTTTACCATGGTGGTAAATGCGTGTATAATTGAATACAATTGTATTCGGAGATTCTTGTTCTACAGATTTTCGTAATTAACCGTTTCCAAGCACCATCCGACTTACACTCGCCGATTCAACAAGCTTTCCAGAAAAAAAAAATTCGACCCATTAACTATCGCGAATCACCCTGTATATATTAAACGGAAAAACTCATTTTTTGCAAACATTCAGGGCTCGTTTCTTGTTCGATTTTCCCAACGCTTTGCTTGCAAACTTAGATTCCCTGATTTAGAAACGAAGAAAAAAGTATTTTTGTACTTCACATTAACTATCGTTAATCACCCGGTATATGTTCAACGGAAAAACTCATTTTTTATCTTTGTCCTTTTGCCTTGCACCCTCTAATTCAGGAACGTAGCTTTCCACAAAATATTGACAAGCACGAATCACTCTGTAGATGATAAACCGGAAGAATTCCATTTTTTTTTTGTTTTTGCAGATATTCAAGGCTCGTTTTCACAACATTCCGCAAATAATTAATTGTTTACAAACATATCTTGCCTTAGACCCTCTGATTCAGAAATGAAACTTTCCACAAAATATTCTTTTACCCTTCTCTGACCACCGCGAATCACTCTCTAGCTGATTTGAGTTTCTTTTTACACACGATTTACACAATACTTAGCAAATAGTGCCTTGCACCCTCTGATTCACAAACGAAATTTTCCAGAAAAAAAATTACTCTCTGGTTACTAAACTGGAAAGATTAAGTTTTTTTGTATTTGAAGACATTCAAGACTTTTTTTTCATTCGACGTTCGCTAGTTCATCGTTTACACACGTTTTACCTTAAACCTTTTGATTTAGAAACGAAACTTTACAGAAAACATTTTTTATTCCCCATTGACTAACGCCAATCACCATGTTTTCGTTTTTAATTCGATTTTCGCAATACTTCGCAAATCGTTAATCGTTTACAAATACCTTTTGCCTTGCACCCTCTAAATCAGAAACGAAAAAATAGGGGAAACACAATTAAATATGGAAAACGCAAACAGAAAGATCTGAAGACCAAATAATCGTACTGGTTGATTGGAAGAGAATAAAAGAAGAAACAAATTTCGAAGGAAAGCAGTCATACAAGTCGTAGAAGACATAGAAGAGACACGACTAAAGACGTGGAAGAGGAAGAATGGAAAATATGGAAAAAAATAATCACAAGGCGATAGTTCTAAAGGACCTTAAAAGAATATATTATCAAAACCGCAAACAGAAAGATCAAATAATTGTATTGGTTGAATGGAAAAGAATTGAGAAAAGAAAATTCTTTGCAAAACCATCATCAAACCATTATGTGCGTGCAAGAAATAGAACTTTGGTGTTGTGTTAGCAAAACAAGTCAAGCCATTGTTCAAGGAAGTAATAAAAAGTATTGGTAGCTACTGATCCTGACAGCTACGAAACCAAACTCTTCCCACAGATTCAAAGGTGACTCGAGCGAAGTACATACCAAGAGAAGAGTTGTTAATTATTGCACATTACACTTGAACTAAAAAATCCTAAATAACTGGTGAATGACAAGGTCCTGTTTTCAGCCACACTTCGGAAAACACCCTGTATATTATAATAAGCCGGAAAAACTCAATTTTATTGTTTTTGCACAGACATTCAAGGTTTCTTTTTCTTTAGGAGCACTTCGTAAATAATTACCAAATCGTTTACAAACACCTTTTGACTCTCCGAAACATTCCAGAAAATATTTTTTTATTCTCCACTGAATACCTAAGACCTTACATTCTTGGGTTCAGAAACGAAGCTTAAAAAAATTAGTTACTCTTCATTAACTATCACGACTGCATAATTGAACCGGAAGCACTCAATTTTTTTGTTTTGGCAACTTTCAAGGTTCTTTTTTCGTTCACTTCGCAAATGGCTAATCGTTTGTTTATAAATATTTCCTTTTGCCTTACCTACATTCTTCAATTTAGAAACGGAACTTTGTATGTTAAACTGAAAGCACTGAAATTATTCTAAAATATTTTACAAGAAGAAAAAAGTTTATTTGAGAACTCTGTCATTATAATTAACATGAACCATTTAAAATCTGACCTACTTCGAATACCACGTGGCCGCGAAAGAAACGGCCTACATTCGAATTGGTCGTGACTTAATTTTCTCGTTTGTTATCAATAATTATTATTAGCACACGCATGACAACTTGTTTGTTGTATACGGACCGAGTGTTTGGATGTGCACGCTCAACACGAAAAAGAAATTAATAATTAAAGGCTTACTTTGATTTTTTTAAACGAACTGCGCCACTACGTATTTAAAAGTTCATAAAACACTATCTGAAAGTTTTTCAGGATAACCGTACTAATACGTCTGACACGGTCGTATTCGCCACGCACTCACAACTCGAACTACGGCGCAAGCCCCGACGAAAAATAGCGCTATTACGCCTCGTAAATTTGTTCACTACGGAAGTTTATCCTTAACTCGGAATAAAGGACTAATGTGGTGGCTTGGCTTTTAAACCGTTCGTATCGATTTCGAACGCTCTCGTCACAACATGCACTATAATTTTCATGACAAACTCGTCGCGATGTTTGTTTTGTTTCTCCGCGAGCAGGTTTTCAAAAGGTTGAATGGTCAAGCACGCGATGGTCACAATTTTCTTGTGCGCACAGAAGCAGAACTTGAAGCGAACGCACTCATCCCTGCCACACTGAAATCCCACCTGTTTGAACAAATTAAAAATAAAAAAACACTTGCCAGTTTTACATGCCGTATGCTTCATTTTGACTTGGAAACGTCAAGCAGCAACGAATCAACCAGTGAGGAGTTAGCAACAAAATTTCAAATTTTAAGTTGGCTAACAAAGCCTTCCTAATTATCACAGAACTATAATTTTAAGAGCATTGTGAAGATCATTAATTAGTTAATTCCCTGGTGTATCACAATTGAGAGAAATCCAAATTATAGTATTGGCAAGGTACTTGACTTAAATAATCATAACTAACCTTTTTGTTTCTCCAACATAAAATTGCTAAATAGCATAAAACAGAGAATGTTATTTGAATAGTTCATTTTGGCGGGAAAACGCGTGTTTTTAGCGCCATTTGTACCGTGACATTACTATGTTATGAACAAACAAGTAAACGGTGTATACACAAGTGTAATTGTGGTTGGTTTGTTTTATTATTTCACTCTAATTATGAATTCCCATGTATATCGTTAAACATTGTTGAATATCGTGTGTTTCCACCTTGTGACTTGACAATGTCTTCCCATACTGAGAAATATGCTTGCCAAAGTTCTTTAAGCTGCCTGGTGGTGGATGCTGACGTCTAATCCTCTTTTCCATCATGTCCCATACATGTTCGATAGAATTGAGGGGTGGACTACACCCTAGCTAGTTCAAAGTTTCAATAATAACTTCATTTAAGTGTTGAGATACTCGTCGAGCTGCATGAAGAAAAGTTACGGCGAAAATCTACCAAAAAATTCGAAAGTTTAACCCACTTACCCTCCAAAGGCCAATGAGAGGCATTCGCATTAAATTGCGAACCATTGAAACCCATGGCCCTTTAACTACTATGTAATAAATTATAATTTTTGTTAAATCTTCACATAAATTTATCCATTTATGATATTTCTAAGTTTTGGCCCTTCGCTCACTACATTTTTTTTGCATTAAATACGTATAGCCTCGACAATGCCTTATGACAATCGATAATCATTAAAATTGATGGGCCAAAACTCAGAAGTAGCAAAAATCTATAAATTTGAATATTCTCTTCCATATTTTACCAAGAATTCCGTAGGTGTAACATTTGCATAAAAAGTTTTGGGCGTTTATAGTTGACGCTGCCTTGAATATCTGAAGTCGTGGGAGCGCCCGTTTTCAATCGATAATTAATCAATAAAATCGATCGGCCAAAACTCAGAAATAGCAAAAACCTATAGATTTGAATATTTTCTTCCATATTTTACAAGAATTCCGTTTGTGCAACATTTACATAAAAAGTTTTGGGCGTTTATAGTTGACGCTGCCTTGAATATCTGAAGTCGTGGGAGCGCCCGTTTTCAATCGATAATTAATCAATAAAATCGATCGGCCAAAACTCAGAAATAGCAAAAACCTATAGATTTGAATATTTTCTTCCATATTTTACAAGAATTCCGTTTGTGCAACATTTACATAAAAAGTTTTGGGCGTTTATAGTTGACGCTGCCTTGAATATCTGAAGTCGTGGGAGCGCCCGTTTTCAATCGATAATTAATCAATAAAATCGATCGGCCAAAACTCAGAAATAGCAAAAACCTATAGATTTGAATATTTTCTTCCATATTTTACAAGAATTCCGTACGTGCAACATTTGCATAAAAAGTTTTGGGCGTTTATAGTTGACGCTATTTTGAATATCTGAAGTCGTGGGAGCGCCCGTTTTCAATCGATAATTAATCAATAAAATCGATAGGCCAAAACTCAGAAATAGCAAAAACCTATAGATTTAAATATTCTCTTCCATATTTTACAAGAATTTCGTTTGTGCAACATTTGCATAAAAAGTTTTGGGCGTTTATAGTTGACGCCGTCTAGAATATCTGAAGTCGTGGGACCGCCCGTTTTCAATCGATAATTAATCAATAAAATCGATCGGCCAAAACTCAGAATAGCTTAAATAGATAGATTTGAATATGCTCTTTCATATTTTGCAGGAATTTCATTTGTGCAACATTTGTACAAGAAGTTATGGTGCCTTTGTATTTGGCGTCTTTCAAATGCATGGCATTAACTATTTTCAATCGATCAGTAATCAATAAAATCCTTGGGCCTAAGTCATCATTTCATATCCGATTACGTGAAAGTTTCGATTGTAAATACTTTTTTAAAAAGTTATTTATATAATTACGTAGGTACTGGCCATTCTTCTTTTAATTATTTCTATCCAAAATACAAATTAAGTTCGTACTTCTTACAACATTATGGTAGATCTCCTAGTGAACCTCTAATTTTTAACACCCTGGACGTAGTAAAAATTTAATTCAATTAATAAATTTTGATTCTAAATTAATATTAATTAGCTTCCTCAGAGCAGTACAATTTACAGGTACTCATTGGCTGAATTAATTAATAAAACTTACACCATTGTGATAAACATCCACGAACTGATAGTTCGCCTCATTTTCCGACTTTCTTGTAAAAACTGCCAACATTAAAATAACAGCTCGAGCTCAACGCGTGTAATACACCTAGTAATATAATCCAGGTTGTCAAAATAAACTAAGCAGAATTGCTAATTAAGGTAATGCACGGAGGATGGATGTCAGAACAACACAACGTAAGTACACCCATCAAAGCTAAGGCTTGATGAGTACACAGACACTGCAATATTATCTATCCGCACAAACAAAATGATTAGTTTTACTGGGCCTTACTTTAAAAAAAAAAAAAGTAATTAAATTTAATTTAGAAACAACTCAAAACTTAGGTACTTGAATAGGTGCGTAACACGCAACGCAGCAAATTGCTTCTAATTAATTAATTAATTAATTAACGGTGATGTGATGCTTGTCTGATACTGGATAGTGGGACGTCCCGGACGTCATCCAATTTCCAGACACGTTTTAGGAAATCTGCTGTAAATATAAGAGGCGTTCAACTTTTCTCCCAAAAAATAAAAACATGTTTCGTATCAAAATATCGTCCTTGTTATGTACATATATGTATTGTTACGATCATTTGCATTCCCTTATTTGATCAATGAGTATGATGCTGATGTCAAACGTGTTTCATGCCACGCGAATTTGACATTAATTGAAAATGACGTTTCGGGTATAATTCGTTTCCGACTTTTTGGGTAAGTGATGCCAAAACTGATGAATTCAAAGTCATACGAAGAAAAGAAAAACAAAAGAACATCGTAAAAATTTGCGAATGGTTACCTAAAATGTACATGTATGTATATCGTCGTATGACGAAATTATATCGCCAGAAGTAAACATAATTAAAAAAGAAAACCTAAAGAAACTAAAAGTAATATTAAATTTTGAAAAAAAAAATCATTATAACTTTTCAATTTCAAAAAAAATAAAAAACAAAAAAGCAGAAGACGATCGATTTATTTAGAAAGAAAAACAAACGAAATCAAAGCAGCATAAAAATGAATTCAGTTCGTTTCGAAATGACAAACAAAACAAAAGACTGGTAGGAAAAGAAAATTTACTAAAAGTAAAAATAAAACTATTAAATTAAAAAACAAAAACAAAACCAAAAGACGATCGCTCTGTTTAAAAAAAAACAAATGGAAACAGCGTGAAAGTGATCTTAGCTCAATTCGTATTAAAAAATAAAACAAAACAAAAGACTGCCGATTTGATAGTAAAAGAAAATTTACTAAAAATAAAGCTTTTAAATTAAAAAGAAAACAAAAAACGGTCGCTTTGTTTAAAAAGAAAAACAAATGAAATCAAAACTATGAAAATGAACTCAGCTCCATTCGAATTCAAAATCGAAACAAAAGACTGCCGATTTGGTAATAAAAGAAAATTTACTAAAAGTAAAAGTAAAACTTTTAAATTAAAAAAAAAACAAAAACAAAAGACAATCGCTTTGTTTACACAAACAAACAAATGAAAACGGTGTGTAAGTGATCTTAACTCAATTCGAATTCAAAAATAAAACAAAACAAAAGACTGTTGATTTGAGAGGAAAAGAATATTTACTAAAAATCAAACGTTTAAATTAAAAAAAAAGACGATGGGTTTATTTAGAAACAAAAACAAACGAAATCAAAACAGTATGAAAATGAACTCGGAACAATTCGGATTCAAAAACGAAACAAAAGACTGTGATTTAAAGAGAGAATTTACCAAAAGTAAAAATAAAACTTTTTAATTAAAAAACAAAAACAAAAGATGATCGCTTTGTTAAAAAAAACAAATGAAAACAGCTCAATTCGAATTCAAAAATAAAACAAAACAAAAGACTGCCAAATTGGTAGTAAAAGAAAATTTACTAAAAATTAAAATAAAACTTTTAAATTAAAAAACAAAAACTAAAGACGATTCCTTTGTTTAAAAAAAAAAACAAATGAAAACAGTGTGAAAGTGATCTTAGCTCAATTCGAATTCAAAAATAAAACAAAACAAAAGAAAATTTACTAAAAGTAAAAGTAAAACTTTTAAATAAAAAAAGACAATCGGTTTGTTTAGAAAGAAAAAGAAACGAAATCAAAACAGCATGAAAATGAACTTAATTCAGTTCGAATTCAAAAACAAAACAAAAGACTGTTGATTTGAGAGGAAAAGAAAATTTACTAAAAATAAAACTTTTAAATTAAAAAAAAAAACAAAAAAACGATCGCTTTGTTTCAAAAGAAAAACAAACGAAATCAAAACAGTATGAAAATGAACTCAGCTAATTCGAATTCAAACACGAAACAAAAGAGTACCGAATTGGTAGTAAAAGTAAATTTACTAAAAGTAAAACTTTTAAATTAAAAAAGAAAAACAAAAAACGATCGCTTTGTTTAAAAAAACATGAAATCAAAACAGTATAAAAATGAATTTAATTCAATTCGAATTTGAAAACAAAAGACTGTTGATTTGGGAGGAAAAGAAAATTTATTAAAAGCAAAAGTGAAACTTTTAATGAAAACTTTAGACCGCTTCCTGACCTAATATTGCGACAAAATTTTTAAAACTTTTCAATTAAAAAAAACAAGAAATTTTCGCTTTGTTAAAAAAAAACAAACGAAATCAAAACAGTATGGAATCTAGTAGGTTGCCCATCAAATTTGGTATAAAATTACCAATTGTTATGATTACCGGATTTTATTGTCCGCTACTGTACCTACTTACGAAAAAGAAGAGCGCTCAATGCTGTCTTGAATTCGAATTGTCGATTAAATTCCGTAATGACATTCATAATTGAGTTTCTCAGCTGTTAATTTCCAGCCCGAAATAACGTCTTCTTTTATTTAGGGCGCTATTAAGAGCTCGATGTTTTCTGCCAAGTGGGTGTAGGTATACTAGGTTGACGATTATACGAACTTCTAATTCACTCCATTATTAACTGTTTTCTCAATCTTCCAATGTAATGTTTAGGGAACCCCCCTCTATTTTTGCAAGTTATTTTTCAATAGTTTTTTGCTCTCTCCCTCACTTCTTTTTTATTTTCACTATTATTGATTATAATTTTTTAAAGTTAATCAATAATAATATTAATAGATTTATTAATATCAGAGAGCAAATTCCTAAAGTTGCGGTTTCTAGTTTTTTTTTTTATATATTTTCGCTTTCATGTGTAATATCCCTCATATTATTTCTTCGTCCTCAATCTCAAAAATCTAATAACCGCGACTACGTGTCCTTAATTTATTTATATCCGGTTACGTCGATATTTCTGTAACGGGTCGCACTCTTATACTACATCAACCGTGTCAAATACATTCGATTACGTCTCTTTGTGTTTAACTTTCCTATGGAGAAAGAGAATTGAGGAAAAATCAAACGTGTAACTGCAGGAGTTAATTTATTTTTGGCCCGGCGGGCGCGAGGTTATTTTTTGAAACGCTTTAGTGCACACCGCTTTTGATCTGTTTACCTACGTTATTGGGAAATAAATTGGAATGTTGGTTGAATTATTAATTATTACGGATGAATACTTAAACAAGCATCATGTACGGCGGACATCATTAATTTACCCTTTAATCTAAAGTAATTAGGTACATTGTTAGTTAACGAGGAGCTCTGAGGTTGTTATGCGTAATAAATAAAACATTGCGAATATAGTTACTAATTACGAGTATAGATTTTTTAGATTAAGAAATAAAAATCGCGTGCATTTAACAACGGTATTACAATTAATTTAAAATGCAGTTGCTCGGAAATCTAATTTTAAAACCTCATTAAACACCAGCCTTTTATTTAAGGCAACAATCAAGAATTGGTTGTCAATCAAGTAAAATTAGTTGTTCTTGGAATATTTACGTTAATAAACATATCGTACGTACATCATAAGTAAAGCCCGGCGACTCCTAGAATATCTGGTAAAAACGTTTTTATTACAAAATAAATCAAACATAGTTTGCAACGTATCCTTCCTTCTGAGTGCGAGGATGGAGTGTGGAGGAGTTGAAACCTTTGTTTATCGTAACACTGGTTTTTATCAGATATCCTAGGAATGGCCGGACTTTAATCATAAGCACGTAAATTAACGATACTGCACTTTTACCTGAGGCACCCTGTATAAAAAAAATTAAACCGCAAAATACAGGGTGTTACCAAACTCCTTCCCTTTATAAATACTGTTAGTTCGCCACAAAAATGATGTATATAAACTAATTGCCTTTAGCAAACAAGAAGGATGCCTAGTCTGACAGAAGCAACAACGACAATATACTACAACTTGACTTTGTAAATATTGCTACACTTCACTATTTATTGTGAAAATGTTATTAAAGATAAAATCAAATAAAAAAAAGATGAAGTTGGTACAAATCTAATAAGAAACGATGGAGTAGATATTTAAAGAGTTTGTTAGAATGAAGAAAAGCTATGAGAAAGCGATTAACCAACTGAATAAACAAAATTTAATATAAGAATAGCAATAACAATATAGCAGAAAAATGTAAAATGCAAGGCTCCGCAGTGAAATGAATGTTGGATAGAAAAGGAAAATGGAGAACAAGAGTATTGTGATGTAGTATACAGTAGATCTGAGGCACCCTGTATCGAGAAACTCGAACTGGAAGACACCTAGGGTTGCCAACCGTCCCTGATGAGCCGGGACGTCCCGCTTTTAGAACACAGTTAGAGGTGTCCCGTATAAAGTATGTGCGGGATGCTGATTGAAACTAAGAACGCTTAAAAAAGATTAATTCATTTGTCATTTCTTCTTATTCCGAATGTATCGAATGTAAGCAATTTTTTTAATCACATATGAAGGAAAGGAAAAAAGAAAAACAAATGACAATCGCAACGTTGGCGGGAAGACAGAAACAAAAGACAAAAATGGAAACAATCGAAAACAAAAAAGAATGAAAGACATTTTTGACGACCAGAAAACTCAATCGAAAAATGAAAGGAAACTCAATGAAAAAAAGGACTTTCTAAACAAAAAAAAAAGAGAAACAATTGACGGTAGTAATAAAAAATCAAAACTAATAATCAATCGAAACGCAATTGTAATTCGAAGAAATAAAGAATATGAAAAAAAGAGAAAGGAAAACAAATTGAAATCGCAACGTTTACGAAAAGAAAACGTAAAAAATTGAAAAAAAAATTGGTTATTTAATTTCTTAAAAATGGTAAACAATTGAAAAGAAAAACAAAATTAAGAAACCCAATCGAATTGAAAAAAAAAATTTAAATTCCTGAAGTAAGCAAGAAAAATAAATGACGATCCAATAAAAATGTAAAACTGAAAACGAATTGTAGAATTAAAATTTCTAAATAATAATAATAATAAAATAAAACAAATATTCAAGATGAAATAATAATTCGAAATACACAAAGAAACAAATGACTGATCATTGTATGTATACGAAAGAAAATCTGAAAGAAATTTCTTAATTTCTAAAAAAATAGTAAAGAATTAAAAACAGAAAAAAATGAAGAATATTTTCGAAGATATCGGAATGAGAAAAAATAAATAAAATTTCTGAAGAAAGTACGAAAAACAAATGACGGTCGTAATAATCGAGAATGAACGGCGAGCGCAGAAAATTCTTGACCATTTCATTTCAGATAACAATAAAAACAAAAAAGAAAAGTGTTTTTGACTCTAGGAAAAATAAAAACGATGTAGAAAAGAAAGAAAACGCTAACTTCGTAAGGAAAAGAAGAAAGAAAAAGAAAAACAAATAGCGATCGTAAATTTAAGAAAGAAAAAGACAAATGACGATCGTAAGATTTGTAAATGAAAATTGAATAACTTCAGAAAATATAAACAAACAAGAAAAACAAAAGAATACAAAAGAATACAAATTTTTCCAAAGAAAATACGAAGTCCGATAATTGATGCGTTGGCAACACTGTCTAAACCGGCCTTAAATATGGACCATGCGGTTTTCTTTAATGTCGTAAAAAGTGGCTGAGAAAGATAAAATTCATGTCGTACCACAATTTAAGTATTAATTACGCCTAATCAGTTCATAATTCATCAGTTTTAAGTTTAAATTCATTACATGTCAAAAATGATGCAGTGGTAAATCAAGCTACGACATGAATTCTTTTCCATAGCCACCCCCTTATGATATTGAAAAAGACACTAGTAGAATACGGCATTCATTTTATTTTATTTTAAAGTTAGTAAAAGTAAATTAAAAGCAAAAAAAGAACACAAAACGAGATAAGACTTAGAATTGCATTCAACCTTTAAGTTGAGGCACCCTGTATAAGAAGAATAAATTGGAAAGTAGGTACAGAGTGATAGTAAACTTTCGTCTTATGAGGAGTTAAATTGTTTGGAACGATAACACACAATCAAAGCACGGTATTAAAGCAAGATACAAAGGAAAACGGGAACAGATATTATGAGAATGGAAATAAGTCGAAACAAGGACGACATAGATAATATAATAAAGTAGAAGTATGAGAAAAATTTAAAAAAACAAAAAATAATGAAGGACGAGGCCAAATGCGAAATAAAATATATAATTTACTTCGACAATGTAAAGGAGAAAATGAAATGGAAGATAAAGAATAAATACTAAACATTCGACCTATGGCGAGTTGACCTAAATCAAAACATAGCAGAAGTTGAAGAAGAGATGAAGCAAGGTATAAAAGAATTTTTCGAGGATAGGCTCGAGAAACGGACATCCTGTATAAAATGAATCGAACCAAATACAAAGTAAAGACGCAAAAGTAAACAAAATCTCGACATGACTAAAGGGGAAAACCAAATTTAAAGGAAAAAAACAAGAAGTACAACAAGAGAAGAAATAAATAAAACAGATAGAGCAAGAATAGAAAAAAGCTGGAGGTAAACCACAGGAAGCTGGAGCTAAACGACAGGAAACTGGAGCTAAGCGACAGGAAAATGCTAAACAAAACCAAAGAAGGAACAAAAAACGCAATCTAAAAACAATTCCAAACGATCCTACACTGACGAAAACTAGGCAAAGAAAAGCGGCATACAAAACAAAGAATAAAATAACTAAACTAATATTGGAATAAGGAATATAAGAATAAGAAAAATGAAATGTCGACTAATAAAAGTGAAATAAGATGTAAGGAGGAAAAATTGATGAAAACAAATAATGCTCTGCTTTATGGAGAAGAAGAGAAACGAGAAAAAATAACACAGGACTTTTGTTTGACCGAACATAAAGGATAAAATAAAGAAGGTAGAACTTCATACAATAAGAAAGAAAACGGGACAAGTCATAAAACTGCCTTCAACACAAGAACAGCTTAGATTTCAGGCACTCTGTACATAAAAAACAAAGAGGAAGATACAGTGTGATACGAAACTTTTGTCATTAAGATCCTCACATACACGAAATTTTCCATTTATATTATTAATAAACCATTGTTATAAGTGGCGCTAATTAGTTGCTGCAAAATGAATTGATGCGGCTTTATTATTTACAACGTAAGCCCGTCATGACTCTCATTTAATCCGCGGACAGAATTACGCGTAGTTTAATTAACGGAACAAATTTTAATTGCGCGGGGGCTTGCAACGCCCCTCGCCGTGAACCCAGCGTTTGACCTGTTGATTATTATTATTTCAGGTTGCAATTAGGGATGTTCCGCGGCGCGAAATAAAGCACACAAAAACGAATTGGCGCGCGCTGCTTTAAATAATTGATTCTAAAAGTCGTAGTCGACGGGTATTAAGTGTATTTTGCCGGTAATTATATGATGGTGGACGGTTGCTATGCGACGAATAAATGTGCCGCTCGCTACTGAAATAGAATGTAGGTAGGTGCACCTGGGGATTTTCACAGGAATTATAATATTTATGGGGAATCGTTGAAATCCGGGGGAAAACAAATGATGGGTTGCAGGACACTGTATTGCGTGGCGGTCAACGTAATTTGCAAGTATTTGATGTTTTAATCAATATCATTAGGAGGACAGAAAAGACTTCAAATGTTGATATTAAAAAAAAAAAAACAGAAGAATAAAAGCGAGAAAATTTGTAACGTTTTTTCGATTTTTTTGCTATATGTATAGGGCACCTCAAACAAAAGGTTTTCTATTGACGAATGCAATTCTATTCTTTTCTACAGAATTCTATCTTCCTTTTGTATTTTGGTTGTTTAACCACTGCATTATGAAACTCAATAGCTTAACTTTTTAATTGTTTTAATCTCATGAGATGAATTCAGAATCTAATGTCAAATAGTAACATCAAGTATGCATTTAAAAAAATATGTAAATATCCAAGAGGGCGCTCGCAAAACAAATTTAAATGTCTGATAGGATGGTGTTTTTAAATCAACAAAGGAAATAATGAAAGATAAAACTCAGCAGAGTAAAGAGCAAAGAAATATATAACATCAAAGATCTGGGGCGACCTGTATAAAAAAATATCGAACTGGAGAACGCAGGGTGTTACTAAACTTCTGCCTTTTATGAATACTTGTAGGTTTTCCCTCATAATAAAACGAGCACTACAAAATAACTTAAAAGTTCTCAAATTGAGAGTATAGCAACAGAAATACATAACAAAGAAATGAGAAAATGCTCCAGGATTTGATAAAATGGCGATAGACAGATAAAGAGCATATTTTCTAACGTTAATTATACGCCATTCCAAGTCTATAATTTCAACACGCCTTCAGCTTTCACAGTATTTTTGTAATTCCAATTTTCTGTTATAATGATTTTAATTTTTTACATTTTAATTTGACTATTTGCCGCCTGATGAAGACAATTATTAATTGTCGAAACCGGTAGCAAGTAAAAATAAAACAAATTAGGAAATATTCCTTTCACTTCATCAATAATTATGTTCTTTATTAATTAGGCAAGGTTTGGATTTAAGTTTCATGAATGATTTACGCACGCCATTGCTTTTCGTTGTAACTTTCATGTGATAGATGTAAATATTGATATCAAGCTCACGAAAAATAGTATAGTATCAGGACAATCAATTTCGTTTACCCTGTACTGTATCGTAATCACAAAAATCGACTGTACTCTAATTTTTTGTTAATTGAAGCGTGCTTCAAAATGAACTTTTGCTGTTCTAGTACAGTCAGTTTTTACACTAATTGATTTGGACTGCAACATGACAACTTCAAACAAACTGTCAAAATGACTGTCACTTTCTAAGTTCTGAGTTGAAGTTAAAATGCCACAGCTGAACGATACTCAAAAATCTATTATTCAAACGAGATTGCACGCATAATTCTTCGTAAATAAAATTGTTTCAATTTTCAATTTGGGTAACTGCATTTTTTTTCGATAGACTGCTCTGGAGCACTCAGAGTATTTGCATATTCTAAGAATGCTCTAAAGCAATCAATCGAAAACGCTATTAGTTTCCTGTGTAGCCGATGGCGCAAGTACACTCAAAATCATGATTTTTGTTCAAATTTTGACATTGACAGTGCAATTGTCAAGTAAACGGACAATACCCCTAAATTTTTCCCTGCTAAAGAAGAAAATCCCTAAATTTAGGGAAAAATCCCGGGTTGGCGACATTAATAATTCGTAATATACTAAAAACTCAATTTTATTTAATGTTTAAACACGTTAAATACTACTGTTATTAAATATTTAAAGCAATTGCTAAAAACAATAGCGAAATCAACGACTTTTATTTCAGATTATGGCAGTATTTCTCTCCAAGCAGTTGGCAACACTGTTGGCTAGCCTATTGGCAGCACTGACTAATTCGAGACGGTTACGTTCATGTGAAATTGTACGTCATTTGCGTCGTACATCCAAAATGGAATTAGAAAATACAAATCCCAACATCTACAACAAATTAGAAGACAGATCGACCACAGCTGACGAAGAGGACGACAACATCGCAGATGAGTTTGATTCTCGCGAAATATTCGGTAAGCACATAACCTCACTTGTCAACGAAAGTTTACAAACACCTTCCAGATTTAATCCGCGGCATAAATGACCCTGAGCATCCCCTAACATTAGAGGAGCTGCACGTGCTGGAAGAAAGCTTAATTCACGTCGATAATGCCAAGAACGAGGTGAAAGTCCTATACACTCCTACGATACCGCATTGCAGCATGGCAACGCTGATTGGTCTATCGATTAGAGTAAAGCTGTTGCGGTGTTTGCCCGCGAGATTTAAAGTGAGCGTCGAAATAAACCCAGGCACTCACTCTTCAGAACACTCTGTGAATAAACAGCTCGCAGATAAGGAACGGGTCGCTGCAGCCTTAGAAAATACGCATCTGATTAAAGTTATTAATCAGTGCATTGCTACTAGAGGCTATTAACCGTTTTCCACTTGTAAATATTAAACGATAAGTTGTTTCTGTGATGTTCCAATTAAAAAAAAGTTGAATAAAATACTTACAAATTCAGGTAACTATACTTTTTGCATTTATTTATGTCTTATGTCATAAGGGAAGAGGCTTGGTTAATTTAACTTATAGAACTGAGTATTTAGTTTAATTTTTTTATTCTAATCCTTAAATGATACACTTACAAACTACCGCTTCTTAGCACTTATTGCGTGTGGATTACTCGCAGCCTGTTTTGTGGGATCATACTTGTATGTTTTTACAAGGGGACCACTCCCTGCCCTCCTGAACTGCATTTCATCTAATCTCCTCCTTTCTTCCAATTCCCTAGTTATCTTCATGTTCGTCCACGCTAAAATATTATTCAATAATTATGTGTGAAACAACTTTCTTAAGAGACTCACAATCTTTGATTCCTCCAACAAATCCTTTATTCTGCACAGGCAAATTCGCTGTATCATGTTTCAGCAACGGATCAATTTTAAAGTAGTCACGTACGGCTGGTATTCTTAAGAAGCCCACTTGTGCCAACGATATGAAATTGCTAGAAACCCAGTAGCACAAGATGGCCCCCGGAAAGTTCACAGTGAAAGGCAGGACAACCAGGGGCAAAGCTCGCAACACGTACTTCATTGTTTGAAGGTTTTGAGAAGACAGCTTGGCAGAGTCTGTGCCAAGCTATTCAAAAATGATACTGTAGTGAGCCACCAAAAAAAAAATTGCAATAATTTACCTCAATAGTTGCCCAAAGTGTAAGACTAGTGATGATGGGTAATGCAAAAAATTGATCGGGTACAGTAAGATCTGTAAACCAGAACAATCCTCCAGTTCTTAGACTTTCGATGGGAACATTAGCCATTTGACGAAGTCCCACAAAGAACGAAATAAAAACAGGCATCTGAAACACACAAAAAAATTGAACGGGGGCAAAACCTACCAATTTGTAATACCTGTGCTAAAGGGACGATCATATTTTTCAAAGGATTCAAATTTTTCTCCTTCATAAACATCATCAGCTCCTGCGAATAACGCGCCACGTCCAACTGGTTTCCGGTTTGCCTAGCTTCCGACATTTTTAGTTGTATTACTTGCATTTGGGGCAGGTAATTATTCATTTTCGCACCGTTTCTCTGTGCAACTATCACCAGGGGGAACATAAGTAAACGAATAATAATTGTACCTGGAAGATTTACTTTGTTAAAGAATTTATTTGATTTTACTTTCGTTCGAATGGAAATTTGTTTTAAACGAGGCGAATTAACGTATTTCTCAATTAAAGCAACAAAGTTACAAAAAAATTATTTTATTATTATTAATTATTAATTTTTTTCGTTCTTTTTTCGTGTCTTGGTCTACTTTGATTGATTAATCGACAGTCGTTTGTGTCTCATCTTTGATTGTCTTTAGGTTTACATACTTGTTTTTTTTTGCTTGTTATTAATTCATTTCTTTATCATATTACTTGTTACCTCAATCGATAAAATGAACCAACAAAGTTTTGTTTTATTGTTTTCCTTCAATTTTTTTTATTCATCATATCAAGTACATAAGTTAGTTTTATTTTTCTTCATCTTCAATTATTTTTTCTTCTTCATCCTTTCTTTTAATGATTCTCGTACTCATTATTAACTAAACACTAGAAAATTATAATAAATGATAACAAAACTAACAGAAACAAAGCAGAAAGATAATTTAGATAGAACAAATGGAAAGACATATTAAAAACAGGAGAAATAACGAGTGGAATTAAGGACCCCAAAGAATATGTTCAAAATTTTTTCTATTCTTTACTAATTCTATTTGTTACTGTAATATTAAATGTACAGTTCTGTATTGTACAGTTTTGTATAATTAAGCCACTACTAGCCGACCCAGTATCAATATTGAAAATTTTATTAAAATGGTCCGCCATCACACTTCTAGTAGATTTATTATTTTGGTCCGTATTTACAAAGGCATCAGATGTGTTGCATTTCATCCCTGCGAAAGAAGTAGTAGCTTCAGGAGGTTTTTCAATCTTTATGACATCTTCTGCAACACCACCTGGCTTCCACCCCCTCTGCCTTTTCGAAGAAGAAATATTTCCACAATTATCAACCAGAAACGTCGCTGAGGTTTCCTGAAAGCGATTTCCCACACACTCAGGTGAATTCGACAATTTTAAATGCAGCTCACTATTTTGGTTTTCAACATTTCTGAACATATCTGTGCTTTCATTCGCAACGAACACTTCTTTGCAACCCTCAACATTCCACTCCCTCTGTCTTTTTAAAGAGACAATGTCCCTGCAATTATCTGCAATGTTTTGTGCATGGTCAGGAGGTGAATTATACAAATTTAATTGATGCTCGTTGTGACTGCGGTTTATTTCAGTAGAAGTGCTTGGTTCATCATAATCAAATGGAGGAAGTACCTTCACTTCTATTTCTTTTTCGCTTTCCATAGATTCATCTGCGAAGTCTTCAAGAATACTGCTTGATCTCCATGACCTGCGCCTTTTTAAGGAAGGCATATCATCCGTGTCGTCCATGGGAAACGATGTGGAGGTTCCTCGAAAGCAATGTCCCGTATACTCGGTGGGATTTGGCAGTTTTAAATACGAAGCAATTTCTCTCGGCACCCTCCCAATTTTATGTATGCCGATCACTAGACGGTGACATTGTCCGTTTTGATATTTAATAAAAAACCTGGACGTGTTCATGTCTTTCGGGCGAAGCGCTGCATATTCTCTGTATAGATTTAAGTAGAAATCCCCAATGATGGTGAATGAACGTGAACGCTTTGCGTTGCTGGTATTGGGAATTTTCACAAAGACTAGTTTGCCAAAATCGTCAATGTCGTCCACAGTTAGCTGTAGAAGTTCATCGCAGTGTAACGCACCTGTAATCCCGAATATCAATATAACCTAAAAAGGTAACGCTTAGTTGTGTTGTGTGCCAGAAGAAGTGGCTTACCTTTGCAGCTAAATAAGTCTTGTTTGGTGCATTTCGCAGGAAATCATCGAACTGTTTTCTGGTTAACACTCTTGATTTTTTAGGTGTATAACCCTCACTTTGTCGTTTCAAAAATGCAAGTAGCTTAGTATACTTTTCTATATTCACGTCGTGTTTGACGTTTAATTCGGCCTTGATCATCGAGTATCGTGCCCACAGAGAAGAACTCTTCATTTTCTCTGCCAAATGCATAAAATACGCCAACATAACATTCTCCGAGAAATTGTAAACATCTTGTTCTTGTGCCCAATTCAGGAACCTTTCGTAAGCAAACTCGTAAACTTTGCGCGATTTTTTTGGAATTAACGTTTCGTTATTTGAAATGTCTGGCATTTCGGGTAATGTATACTT
Organism: Serrognathus titanus; assembly: GCA_039766575.1. Taxonomy (NCBI): domain Eukaryota; kingdom Metazoa; phylum Arthropoda; class Insecta; order Coleoptera; family Lucanidae; genus Serrognathus; species Serrognathus titanus. The sequence continues at coordinate 13,183,906 of CM077911.1, read as the reverse complement.
CGTTTCCTCAGACATTTCAATTGCACGTTTCGTTACCACAATTAATAACTGTCAATCATAATTCGCAGTCAACGTCTTACTAATCATTAGACCAGACCTGTCCCCTATGCTTCCTGCATTCTCGATTGGAATCAGCATGTGAGTGAAATGGCGAATATCTATAGCTTAGATCAGTAATTTAGGCTTAGATGCAATGGTGGTCATAGGTGTGTTTGAATACCCTCTCATTCTTATGTTGACATCAATTCCTCTTTGTCTACAACGGGTCTATTATCTAAACACGTCATTGATTATAACAAGCGTCAGGGTTACCAAATGTTGGAAGTTAGATGTAGAACTGAAAAGAGGCACTTTCCATTTACACAAATGGGCAGCTCAGTGCCAAAAGAGCTCAGAAATCACCCAAAATCGCAAATTGTTCAAAATCCGAAAATTCTAGTTTTTAAATTCATTACCAACCTTTCCACAAATGTGATTTTTTTTAAGTTTTTAATTACTTCAAATCTTTTATTTTTCTTTAGACTTCTGTTCTCCAATTTTTTTTTTTATTGATTGAAGAAATGCACAAAAATCACAATTGAAACGAATAATTTTCCTATTCAAACAAATTTCCACTCGAACAAGCAAATCATTTTAAACCGATTACCCTAATAAACAACATACCTATCAAAATTGCTTCCCACCAGGGTATACCTAAGGTGATGTGCAAATATTCAAAGCTGGTTTGAACCAAGCCAACAGGTGACCAACCTCCTAAGCCCAAAGATGCAAAGGTAGGTTCTCCGAGTGCATTTACGTTATTTAATACTTCTCCAGTGGCATCAGGTAAAGCCGGCGGTTCTGGTATAGCTTCAGGTGGTGTTTTATCTATAATATGTAAACCAGTTGCACTTAAAAATGCTGCGTTGGTCCAACGTGATTTCTTGTTTGAATCTTTTTGCTCCTATGAAAACATTGTAATCACAAATTAATGAACAGTGATGGCCCGCATACGTACCTTATTTCTGTTTGACAAGATCTTTTCTGTAAAATTCGTTTGAGACGTGCACAACATTCTCCAGAATTTCACGGCTTCATTTGGATTTACTACTCGATTCTATAAATGTAAAACTCTGTACTAATTATTAAGGAATAGTATGCTTCAAGGCAAAATTATTAAATGAATGTCAACAGAAAAAAGCATGTGAGCAAGTTTTACAATAAAGGACTTTGACCTATGCAAAATTTACTGACTGCATTATTGCAATCGGGCCTAATTCCAAAGTGAGCAATCTCCATTTCTTCTGAGCTTTCATTCACAAAGAACATTTCTTTGCAACCCTCAACTTTTCACTCCCTCTGTCTTTTTAAAGAGAGAATATTCCTGCAATTATCTGCAATGTTTTGTGCATACTCAGGAGGTGAATTATATGATTTTAACTGAAGCTCATTGTAACTGTGGTTTATTTCAGTAGAAGTGCTTGGTTCATCATAATTGAATTAAGGAAATACCTTCACTTCTATTTCTTTTTCGCTTTCTATAGATTCATCTGCGAAGTCTTCAAGAATACCGCTTGATCTCCATGACCTGTGCCTTTTTAAGGAAGGCATATCTTCTATGTCGTCCATGGGAAACGATGTGGAGGTTCCTCGAAAGCAATGTCCCGTATACTCGGTGGGATTTGGGAGTTTTAAATACGAATCGATTACTCTCGGCACACTCCCAATTTTATGTATGCCGATCACTAGGCAGTGACATTGTCCGTTTTGATATTTAATAAAAATCCTGGACGTGTTCATGTCTTTTGGGCGAAGCGCTGCATACTCTCTATAAATATTTAAGTAAAAACTCCCAATGATGGTGAATGAACGCGAACGCTTTGCAATGTACACTTTGGAATTAGGTCTCTCAATTAAACGTCGTTTATATAGGAAGTTTTACATTGACAATTTATTCATGAATTTCTTTGTGAATTTATTCACACACATTTTTCATATTACATTAGTGAAGAAAATGATGAACTTCTTTGATCCTAAAGGCACTACCAACATAGTGAAAGAATTTTCAGGTGATTTACACTACTACACTCAAACAAATACCACAACTTTAGTTTTCCAATGTTGGTATGCCTGAAATTCACGCAAATATTGATGATCCACACTAACAAAAACTATCACGAAGTTAAGGCCACCTGTATAAAAGAGAAGTCCTTTATGAATCTAAGCCGCCATGGCATAAACAATCATTTATTGACTATTATTCATCTACCTAGAGGACAGTGAAATTTAAATTCAAAATTAAATCTTGTGTGACTGGGGCCCTTCATCTGCTGAAGCGCTCAGACTCATTTGCACTACTCTGATTACATAATTAATAATAGATTCAGAGATTCACAGTTAAAAATAATTGTATAGTATATTCACCTTCGTTATCCGTAATCCATTGCATAATTCGATGCACTTTGCAGATACCCCAATATTTCTGAACAGTTGTTTATAATCTCCATTTACAAGTGACTGCTTCCTACTGGCTAAGTCGATCTACAAACAAGAAACTGAATAGACATAACCTAAACGCAGAACAAATATTCGGTAATAAAAATCGTGCGGCCGTTTACCTTCAATTGCCTATTACGTTACCTTTATCGCTTGGACAAACTTCGTGTATGCCTTGCATTTCGAACTTAAACTACCCCTGCTAAGCATAATTGCGTTATATTTTATAAATCAGGGGAGTCAAAACGAAACGTCACGCGAGCATGGTATTAGTGTCACCAATATGCAAAAAGCAAAAATCCCTCAAGTGTCAAAAAGAACCTTTTCAGAGTACAAAATGGAAAAGTCCCTCAATCTTACTTATGGCGTTTACGAAAAACTGATCGGATCAGGTAAACTGTAACTAACGCTTACGAAAAACTGATTGGTGCAAATAAATTGCGTTCGTAAATGTGAACGGAGCACAACCGATCACCAACTGGATCAGTGATCTCGTGACTCTGCTATTGAAGTAGAGTCACTCAGATCACTGATTGTTCGGAAATTGGTTAATCGGATAGTGATCCCAATTTACTCTGTCACGTAATAGAACAGTTCTGATCACATAATCCGATCAGTTTTTCGTAAACACCATTAGCGTACATTCTGTTCTATCGATTTAAGCTTTTAGTGCATACAAAAGCCGTTCCGTTAAATGTTGGTAGTACGCATTACATTGACGGACCAATGCAAGTGAAGTCCTTGTTGGAGGCTATTTTCAACGCATCAAGCGCCTCATATTTAGATGAAGTGAATTTGATGTACCTATTTGTTGTATCGTAGTTAGATTAAAGTAACAGATTGGTGTTTTCCAAGCATATAGAAGTCCTCTTTGTAATTGAAATGCAAATTATCTTAACTGACGGAAAATTACGATTTTATCTTATATAACATGACTTCTGTCACAATCAATACAATCACTGTCAAACATTAAGTATCCGTAGATTCATAGCAGAAATCGTAGATTCGCATTTTGTGGTTTAAATCGGTAAGTATTTAAAGCTATGGATAAATTCGTAGAGTTGGCAACTCTGTAGAAACTGCTCTAAATGTTTCGACATGGTGTTGAGCATGGTAGGACTTCCGGAAATGATGGCAACTTTTTATTTTAAATGATACACCCTATAAATTTTTGCATATTTGAAATCTACAGTTTGAATATGTATTATATGGTAATTATGGTTTCTATAACAACGGCGTTTTTTCAAAATGGAACCTCATGTGTTTCTTAGCCTGGTTCAACAGGATTTTTCTTCTGAGTGCGCTGATACTAAATAAAATGTTTTATTCTTTAATAGTACTTAAGTTATTTTTTGTAGTTACCATTTGCATTTTTTAACAAATAGTCATTAACATTACTAATATAAGTATGAGCATAAATGATTGAGGACAAGTTGAATTTCCCGCGTCTCTATCTAGTGATTTTTATTCCTTGTGTGTGGTCATTCTAAAAATAAATTAATTTTTGTTCAGTGTCGGACCTTTTCAGAGCTAACATTTGCATACATAATGCAATTAGGTATTTGAAATGACCAAATTAATACATAATTAATTACCAGACTATTTTATTGAGTAATAATCTCGTTATCCATATTGCATCCCAGTGCACGTCCAAACATTTGACCAACTTAAGAAAAATATTGAAAGGCGGGAAATTCAACTTGTCCTCAATCATTTATGCTCATAGTGTATTTGTACTAAAACTAAACAGAATACATTTCTATTAAACAGGATTACAACAAAACTACTGAAAACCTTCTCGATTTCTCACTCGCCTGCCTTCTTGCAGCCTTCTCCTTGTATATCTTCATTCTGTCCATTATGTTTGACATTGTTATTCGTACCATCATCAATCTTAGTTTCAAGATGTTGATCATGAAGCCTTCACTGAATCAGTATATTATGAAGAACGCTACAAGTATTTATAATTTTTGTTGTTGTAATTAGATCATAGTGCAGAATGCGATCTTTTAATAAACACCTAAAATAGGCTTTTAAAACACCATTACATCTTCCAATTGTGTTTCGTGTCGTTTTATGTGGTAAAGTATATCTACCTTTTAGAGTATTAGCTTCAGCTCTTGGATGTTTGCGGTCGACAGAAATGGTGGTAATGGATAACCTGAATGACGCTGACCATTTCTAAAATTATTTTCCAAAAAAAGTTTGATGTTTGACCTGGACCAAATGGCTGCATCATGGACTGAACCAGGAAAGCGTGGATTTACATTTACTATTTTTAAATCAATGAATGCTAGTCCACGTTGAATTGGATAAGTAGTGATCCCAACGTTGACATTTTTCCCATACTTTCGGATATCGCTTCTTTAGGTGATTTCATTTTGTCGGGTTAATTAACAGTCGCCCTGTACTTCAAAAACTTGGACATTAACAGAGAAACACAAAAATAAACTAGAAGCCATGAGATTTTTAAGAAAAATAGAAAATAAAACGAGAATAAACAAAATAAAAAAATATAACATACCGCGAAAACTTAAAAATGAAATCAATAGATAACAAAGTAGAAGAAGGAATATTAAGATGGTTTGGGCACATAAAACGGTTGGACAAGACAAGATTAACAAAAATGGTGTTCGAACCAAGAAGTACTATAAAGAAGGTATGAAACAGACCAAGGAAAAGATGGCAAGGAGTTAAACAAGCGTTGGACAGAAGAAGAATGAGATGGGAAGAGATTGAAAATATGGTACAAGAGAGGCACCTACGAGAGACAACTCCACTCAACACCTTACATCCATGAGACTTATGGATTAAGTAAGTAATTCTTTAAAATAGTTTCTTCTACAAAACTACGTAACCTACCTGCATCATAAGAAGACGATAAATCAAAAAATAGAGTGGGCGGTTTGTTTTATTAAAAAGACAAAATGCTACCAAGGGGATGTCAACATAAATATATTAACGCGTTTTGATTACTAAAACTAAATACGGCAGTAGTAAATTGTGAGTAATTCCAAACAAATTTTACGTAAATGTAAAGACAATGGCGTTGAATATACTGCGAAGGCGCCTAATTAGACCCGGGATTTCCCTGGTAAAACGGTACCAGACTCAGTCCGAGAAAGCCGAAATAGAGGACCCCTGCAAAGACAAGAACCACAAGGGTTTAGTTATCGGTATATATACCGACGAACACATCCACGACGATCCCGGAAAATTAACCCCGGCAGGCGACAAATACGACAAGTTGGTTTGCCGCAGGCTCAGCGAGTTACTGCGGATTTCGGGGCCTCCCCCGAAATTCGGGCAGGTTAGACTGTTCTTTAACTTAGAACCGGAATTTGCGCAAGTCGCTGTAGTGGGCCTTGGAAAAGAATGTCAGGGCTATGATGTGTTTGAGCAAATGGATGAAGGTAAGGAGGCGATCCGTGTTGCTGCCGCGGTTGGTAGTAAGGCTTTGCAAGAGCTTCACGTCGAGAAGGTTTACGTTGAAAGCTTTGGACACGCCGAGTCGGCAGCGGAGGGAGCTGCGATGGGAGTTTGGTTGTACCAAGAGAAGAAGCGTCGCAAGGACCAAAAGCATATCCCTCAGCTTGAGCTGCACGATGACTGCGATTGGACGGGCTGGCAAATTGGTCTTCAAAAGGCAGCCGCTCAAAATCTCGCAAGGCAATTAATGGATACCTCTGCGAATTTAATGACGCCCACTTCTTTCGCACAGAACGCAGTTGAAGTCTTGTGTAAATCCGGTGTGAATGTGGAAGTGAAGGTGAAGGGATGGGCCGAAACGCAAAACATGCACGCGTTTCTAGCAGCCGCGCAAGGATCTTGTGAACCGCCCATATTTTTAGAGTTGAGCTATTACGGTGTGTCCAGAGAAGAACGTCCGGTCGTCCTCATTGGTAGGGGGATAACATACAACAGTGGTGGTCTGTGTTTGAAGACTTGCCATCAACAAAAACCGATGAGAGGAGACATGGCCGGTGCTGCTTGCGTCGTAGCAGCGTGTAGGGCCGTGGCTGGGCTTCAGTTGCCCTTGAACATCCGTGGCCTTATTCCACTCTGTGAGAACATGCCCGGTTGTGCGGCTATGAGACCTGGGGATATCGTTAAAGCGATGAATGGGAAGTCGATTCAAATCGAGAGCACTGACTGCGCTGGGAGATTAGCTCTGGCTGACACGTTGGTTTACGCACAGAATTTTTGGCCCAGATTTATAGTGGATATTGGAACCATGACGCACGACATGCGTTCCGCACTTGGTTGCGCAGCAAGCGGAGTTTACAGCAATTCCGAAGCACTGTGGGAATACATGCTGGCAGCATCAATGCACACGGGTGATCGAGTATGGAGGTTTCCTCTTTGGGACCACTTTAGGACTCTAGTTTGTGGCCACAGTAACGTCGATTTGAAGACCATCGGAAGAGGTACATGCGAGAGAAGTCTCGGCAGTCAGTGCTGTAAAGTCGCCGCATTTTTATACGAATTCGTTCCCTGTGGTGATTGGATACACTTGGATACTTTCGGAGTTATGCAATCGAACGGCTACGATTATCCTTATTTAAGAAGAGGCATGTCTGGCAGGCCCACACGCACTTTAGTCGAATTTCTGTCTCAATTAGTTTGCCACCGTGAGGAAGCACAAGCGGCACCACAACATTCACAGCAACCACAACATCCACAGCAACCACAACAACCACAACATCCACAGCCACAGCAACCACAAGCCAAATAAAAAATTCTGTTCCTCAAATACCTGATGATGATGCTGATGATCCTTTGGTTTTGTCAAGTGTAAATTTCTTGAATAAAAAATGTAAGTAGCTAGTTTTTCTTTAATTTTTTAGTTCACGTTACATTTGTTTAAAACATTACAAATTTCTGCCTCTATGAAAATATGTACTCCGACTAGTTTAACGATATGTTGAATGTTCCTACTCTAAGCAGGCAGAAATGAATGGGCCGGACAAACTATTTCGATTGATTCTAAACATTTCAATTCAATTTTCGTAAATGCCTTCGCTTTATTTTCAACAAAACGCAATTACTCTAATAAGAATGATATCCTATGGCAGTACTAACATTATAGTTTCACAAGAAAGATTGTTAGGTATTTGTCTCACTAATTTAAATGTTCTAGTACGCAGGTATCCCTGCTGAGAATCTCACTTCTGTTGAAGAGGAAATAAATTAATATAACTTTTAGGTACTTCCTCAAAATGAGTGAGATTCACATATTTATATAAAACACTCTAAAGTGATAGACCTTCTGTAACAGTAACAATGTCAATTCCTTTTAATAAGAAGTTTTTTCTTCATATTGTGAACATCGCAATCTTCATATTATCAAATTCACGGACTTTGAGCCCTGCGACATCAATCACCGAAATTAAAACCGACAAATATTTCAGTATTATTTCTTTGTTAACGGTGAATAAGAAAAAATGAATGACTTATGCTTTTTATGTCTGATGAAGCAACCCAAGACACGTTTTAATTATGACGCAGAGCTCTTCTCTTATGATATCATATCATAATACAGTGTGTCAACTTTTAGAGACTAACTCGATTATCTTAAGAGATACAAAGTTTGTTAAATTATCTTAAGAGATACGAAGTTTGTTAAATTGGGACAAAGTAGCTGTTTTTGTCCCAAACAATAATCTACGAAGAAATTTCACAGATTGAAATTGAATAAAAAGATAAAGAAGAACATGAACGTGAATCGAAGACGGAAAAAGAAAAGGGCAGGAAAAATTCGGTACCAGGAGGTCTTAAGAAAAGGATGATACGCTTAGATAAGAAGATGAAGAAGGGCATAGAGTTAGTTCGAAGTCGAAAAAAAAAGAGGACAAAGAAGAGATGGTATGAAGAGTTACTTAAAGCCTTAAGGAGAGAGTGGATAAGACGTTGAAGAACAGCATAGACATGGATCAAAGACAAGAGAAATGGCAAGGAAGAGAAAAGATATCGAAGACAAAAGAGTGATAAACTTGGAAAATAAAGAAGAATACAGATGCCTATTGAAAACGAAAGAGAGACGGATACATTATATAAGGAGGTACACTTAAGTAATAAAGAGACGTCTCCCCCATAAAATGTGAATTTAGTTTAATACACTACATCAAGTAAGCGGACATTAGAACGGAAAAAGTGGGCCGGCTGCGAAGCACCCGCCTTCCTTCCATTCGATTGTCCGCCTGTTCGACATAGTGGTTAACACTTGATGGGGGAGACGCCTCTTTATTACAGGACTGTACTTACCTAAAGTCTTAAGGAAAGAGCGAGAAGCCTGAATAAGAAAATGCAGAAAGGCATAGACGTAAATCGAAAAAGAGAGAGCAAGGGAATGATATTGTCTAAAGAGTGTCATAGGACATCATGCAGTGAGTCACAAGGTGCAAGGTGGACGAGAGAAGACATTCTCGCTTTGGAAACTACAAGAAAGAAATAAGTCACAATGAAAAGCCCACATAAACCATTGCCACTATACAGCAGTGCAAAATTTGAAGAGAATTTAAGAAGAAAGTGACAAATAGTAAGAATAAATGGAGGAAATGGATTCACCACCCTAAAATATGACTCCTACTTGGACATCGATCATGAAAACCTGCCGAATTCAAGAAGCGAACATTCCAGGAATATCCTAAAATCCGTTTGTTCTATTTAAACAAAAGCAGTTAGAAAGAAGATTCAAAAAATAACTCGGAAATAAATTCCTGAGAATTTTTCTGAGATCAAGCACCAAGAAAATTGATTGCCATCGACTATTGATGTTTACAATCAAAATCCTTCTATAATGTGGAACAAAACGTTTGGAATTAACGATGGCGACGTAAAAATAAATTCCTGAGACTAAACACCTCAAAATTAATTGCCATCGACTTTTGATCTTCAAAATCATAGTTCTGCAACAAGGGATGAAACATTGGCAATAGAGCAGTTAAAGACACGCTTTTTAAAAGGTCCTTTTGTAAATCACAACCATCGTGGGATGAGCAAACATAATTCTCGAATGCACTTCTTCAAACAGAAAAATCTTCTGCCGTTTCTAAGTTGAGGAAGTCAAGAGATGGGATACCATTATAAGAAAACCGGAAAAGTAGGCAACTAAGAACGGAAGAGTTAACTCTTACCATCACAAAAAAGGAGAGAGCATAATAATTTGGAAAAATAAAAAGAGTTATACAGAGAAGGGAATTGTAGGAAGAGGAGTAGAAGACAAGGAAAACATGGCCAACGAAGTTATGGCAGACTCTATATAAGAAAACAAAAGGAAATCGGAGAAAGACGCTAAAGAATGGAAGAGGTTTGGTTACTACCAAAACAGGAGAGAGGACCAAAGAATCGTTTGGAAAAGTATACCTACAGATGATTTTGAAATTTTGTCCAGAATCTCACTCAAACCAAACATCATTGTAATCAGAACAGAAAGCTTCATTTAATAATGTAAAAATAAATGATGGCGTCCATAAGAAAATAAAAAGTTGAATGTCATTTGTTTGTAATTCTTGACGGCATGACAAAGACGATGGAACATTTGAATTCCTCATACGAATCTGCCTGCACGATTTGTTTGCAGATTATTGATACCCAATTTTGTCCCAATTTCACCAACTTCGTATCTCTTAAGATAACCGAGATCCCTATGGTTACGCTCGAAAAACGGACACCATATGTATTGAACTCTAATAATTAATAATACTTTTGAATATATCACACATTTCATAAAGGTATAGTTATGAAATAACTTGCTCCATATAAACAACTTACTATTTTCTATGTTGTTACTAACGCAGATATTCCTTAATTTTTTATCATGTTTCGTAACTTTCTAAACCACTATTAACGTATGTACATGGTTCAAACATTGAGAATGTAAATACTGAGAGCTTAAAACTTTCTTTTCTCAGTTTACATTTTTAGTTATGTTAATTTTTTTTTAATTCCTATCTTAATCACCATTTGCTTGTACAGCATCGAAATTGAAAGTGCAAAACAAGCAAACTCGTCCTGTTTTGATTTGATTCATTTTTTTCGATTGCTGTTACCCTTTGTCTTCATTGAAATTAGTTGCAATATCTAAAAAATAAACTTTGTGTAACTAACTGTATCACAAACTGCAAATTCCCTCCCCACTGCTCTAACTCTAACATAAAAAAATATAAATAAACCTCTCCATCTGCTTAAAATACAGCAGCCTGCATTTAAACTAATCAATTTATAAGGAGGTGTTTTGACTTTGTACAGACGTCCGAGAATCATTGGTTTCGTGGCCAGCATTCAGCTATAGCTATGTCTGCGAATGTGCCAGCGATACATTGGTGGATTCCTTGGCGATGTGGGACGATTTCTCTACGCTCTCCAAAGAGTCGTACATTGGATATTCACAGCATAAAATGAACTTCAAGAACTGGGGTACCTCCACGTAAATTGCTGGTGGAATCGGTATCAAAGGAGACGTTGAAGCTTTGTAGTACCTGTACTCGGAGTTACTGAAATAAATTTATCTTTTGTTTTCGCTCTTTTAACGCATGAAGAGGTGCGCTTACTCGCCAAATTTTTCATCCGAAGATTTTTCTAAGAGAGGCATGCCCGACAGGAACAAGATTATTAAAGTCGTGAAGATGGGCGACATGATGGCCACCCACTCGACTCCTTCTATGACGTTAAGAGATATTATGAAGATTCCCCACCATAGTATAATTTCACCAAAATAATTTGGATGTCTTGATAGCCTCCACAAACCTGAAAATGACATAGAGACTGGCTCAATTACTTTGCACTAAGAAAAATGGAATTTGGCGAGTTTTATTTACCATCGTTGCACCATTTCCCTTGGTTAACCGGATCCTGTCTGAAAGAAAACTTTTGCAGATCTGCGTACGTTTCAGATAAGAGTCCCGCGACAAAAAGGGTCGTCCCCGTAGAATCCAAAGTGGTCATTGTTTTCGGTGCTGGAGGAATCGAGTGTTTTGGGGAATTGATTATTATAACTGGAAGACTTACTACGTACACCCACACGGCCTGAAATACACAAACGTCGCTCAACTATTTAATAATTGTTTAAATATCGTACTTGAAAAGTCCAAAAGATTGCAAACCTAATGGTGTTACTTTTCTTGTCATCGAACTTCTTATCTCGTCCGATTTTGTGTATCCTATAAAATAAGTACCCCGATAGGCGAGCGCCCCATATGCAAACGAAGATGGTCACCATGAGTTGTCTGCTATCATAAGTTTTCTGAAATAGCACGATGAAATAGGTGGTGACTTTTTCGAAGAAGCTTGGTGATTGATTACCTTTTCACCTTGGCCCAGGAAAAATGTGAGGATCGCCAAAATTATAAAATTTATTCCTCCGGCAAAGTCGGTTACCTTATCCATTTGAAACGTGGCTGCAATTGTGAAGAATATTATTTGCATTGTCACCGTTACGATGGCGCTTATGGCGAAGTGATCTTCATCGAGGATTTCTATGGCCATTCTTCTCAGCTGATGAATAATAAATAACATCCTGTAAGGAGAGATTTGGTTTAATCTGACCATTGTTGAGATGAGAGTAAACTATTTCAAAAGCGGTTTGAATACAGAGTTATAAAATATTTAATTAAACAATTACGCGAATCACCCTGTATACCTATAATTTTTATAATTATTATTATTATTATTTGCTTAATAATAATAATAATAATTTATAAAATAGAAAATAATTGAATTAGTATGTGTGAATTCCGAAGTAAAAATAAAACATGTTTCGGTAATCAAGCATCTCAAACAACACTTACAAGTCTTAGTACGACGAGCACCCTTCAAAATCGAAACGAGACGAGCTGGGGTAACGTTCAGGGGTAACAGGATCAAGGTTATACAGCATCCGCGATCGATAAGTAGTACACTTTTCCAGCATCGGAAATTGCACCACTTCGAAACGAAAGCGTTTTCGAACGTAAAACTGGTTTCAATCGGTTACAGAGGCTTTAAAATAAATTTAAATATTTATCCGAGTTGTGATTTCGTCGTGAATACAAAAGGCAGCCGCACTTATTACAGGATAACATAGATAATATTTTGTGAGAATTTTAACAATAAAAACATAAAATTACGCGCGTCTTAAATAAATTGCGGGAAGGAAGACTGTGTGTGCGTACAATTTTGTGTTTTAGAATAAATTCTAATAGCAAACTTACAAAACATCTTAAGGAGACGACCTGCAGTGGTGTTACTACGTTCGGCGAGTCACTTTTCATACTGGGGCGTAACGTGAAACAAACGCGTCCGCCTTCGTTATATTTATAAACGCACTTTGAAACGCTTTTTCACTTCGTAATTACTTTGCGTTACATTTATGTATCAAATACCTGCAATATTCTATTTATAAATGAAACGCGTTGGTAAAAATTTGAACTAAAATGTACGCTCATTGCTGCCAAAATATAAATAGCGTCGCGCCGCACTATAGAATTACAGATTGTAGAAGATAGAGGGAGCCATTTGGCAGACCCAGGCAAGAGGTGTTTATGATCCCTTTTCAAATGCATGATTTCTTCTTTTGCTGTCCGGTTTATTTATTATATGCAATTAATTTGAAACGGACAAGAATAGAATTTAGATTTGGACGCCTCCTACATAACCTGGGTCTTCAACAAACGCTTCTAGATTTTGAAACTAGCGCGCGTTATTTGGCCACGCCTCCACTCGCCGTCACTCAGGGCTATCCTAATTCTCACCATCAAGCTCCATGATCAAGCGTGCCAAGCTAACTTCGAGTGACAACAAATTTCTTTTCGGAACAGAATTTAACCTCGATGGCGATGAAAATGTTAATAATTATCAAATATAAAGCAAAAATCTCTTTATAAATAAAACGCAGCCTCAGAAATGCAACTAAAATATAATCATACCAACTTAATTTTGAGTGGTGCTGACAACATAACCTAAAATTTCTTTTGTAAACAGAAATTTAATAATCCTTCGCGATAATGGTTATTAAATACAATGACCTAAAACACTTCAAAACGACTTGCTAAGTGCACATCAAACATTGCATAAATTCTTAGTGTGATGGCTGTGAGACTGTTTTACACCTGTAAAGGGGGCCCCTTAAAATCCCTATGTTTTTCCTCCACGCAGTTCAGATCGCAGTAAGACGCTCTTTAAGATTTAAAATTTTAGGACATTAACACTCTCGTTGCAGGTTTTCCTCGGTGGTAAAAAAACCCGATCGAAAACCGCTATACAAAAGGGAAGAGGCAAAAAAGATTAGGTTTTTCTTCGTCGATCGATACGTGAAGTACCTGACGAACTATGAAAAAGTACTGGAGAAGCGATTTCCCAGAGCAGTACGCGTCTACCGCTTATTCATGGACGGAATAAAATTCTTTTATAAAGATCTCAAAGAATACTTAAGACTGGTGAGGTTGTTGAATATCCAAGGGAATACACTGAAGAATTTGAGCAGGAAGGAGATTGAGCTGTACCAGCAGATGCCCAAAGACATGATGAAGGTCGCACCTGTACTGATTATATCCGTGTTACCGTTTGCAAATTACGTAATACTGCCCTTAGCCTACCTGTTCCCAAAGCAACTGTTGTGCTCTCACTTTTGGAATTTGCAACAGAAGTCAGAATTTAGCATATCGATTTTGCAAGATCGATTGGTACACAATCGTCCAGTTTTTCGAAGCCTGCAGGCGCAATTGAAAACTTTAAACGAAGATTCTCTGCATGGGAAATGGTCTTGTGTGTTAGCATCACTCGGCAGCGGATCTCATCCGACTGTTCGCGAGATTATCGAGTGCAAAAAGCTGTTCATGGGAAAGCCATACCACATTTTTTATTTGACCAGAAACCACATTGTAAGTTCATTTATGTTGCTAAGAATATTTTTATATACAATTCTTATCTATTGAAAGTTCTGTTTACTTATGTTTTAATTGAGTATCTATAAAACATGGCTAAGACATAAGTGGCTCAAAAAATTATTTATGTGAAATGTAGGGTCATGACACTCAGCACAATAAAATTTAATTTGGCAATTCCTTTTCCTTTTCAGAATCACTTGCTACTGATGCATGACATGCACAGGGCTTGGTTTAAGCGTTCTCGCTTGGCCGAAAGGGCCAGTGTATTACAGGCAATGGATAAGGCGATTTTACGAGAAGGTGGCGTTGAACAACTGCCCCTGGACGCGTTAAAAACTGCTTGCTTCTTACGAGGTACGAGGTATTCATAAAAAAATACCGCGTGATCAAACAATGATGTCTTGTACTACTTTTAAGGTTTGAACCCGACAAATATGAAACACGATGATATGGTGAACTGGTTAAAATGCTGGATCGCAATATCGAATGAGGTTGATAAGAATTGTTTGTCCTTATTGCTGCACACCCCCATTTTCCTGGCTTACAATCATCCGAGCAACTGGCAACTGATATACAAAAATAAAAGATTACTGTAATGTACATATGTGACTTATTAAATAAATTTAGATTAAAAATGTGCCTGCAAATTAGCAAAGATATTTTATGTATGTATATAAGCATAGAGTAATCAAGAGACAAGTGTTTCAATTGGCAATAAAACTAAAGATTTTTAAATTTAAGTTATCAATGTAAATACAATTAATTTAGTTGAAAGTAGGTGTCAAAGTTAAATAAGTAGTAATGCCAATTAAAATAGTTAATCTTGATCACTCTGTATATTGCTAGGCATTATTAAACACTATATTCCTGTATGTTAGAATAACTATGTGGTTCTTTAATTGTAAATATTTATTTATTTTTATTTAGTGATGGTTTTAGCAGTATGTAAATTTCCTTGTCATAATAAATATTATTCTTTTCTTTGTAAGCTTCTCATTTTTATTCTGGATCATAAAGTATCACTTAAAATGGGTAATGGGCCAAGTTATAAAAGACATTAAGGATTAAATTTGAGCTTAAAACAGGAGAGAAAAAGTCAGAGAGTTAATGTGTAAATTATTAAATTCAAATTGGGTAAAATCAAATCTAACAGATGGCGCCATTGCATGTGTTAGCTTTAGAACGATTAAAATCGTTCTAAAGCTAACAGGTATCCAAAGGTACATTTGAATTTATTCAAATATATATACCTTTGGATACCTGTATTAAGAAGGTAAAGTTATGAGCACAGTATACACATCAACACTTCTGTTTTGTATATTTTGTGGCTGAAGATGAAACAACCAGCGCTGCCAATCTGTGGGTAATTACCCAAAGTGCGTTGCGGTTAATTTTATGGATATTTATTTATACATGTTTTTATAAATCAATTTATGTTTTTTAAAAAATATGCAATAAAATATTAAAAACAATGAAATTATTTGAACTGGCGGGTTATACCTTTGCACTTGTGGGTAAAGTCGGATACTGTCGGCATCAATTAGGAGTATTTAGCTATTTTATGGATGGCAGCACTGAAAACAACCAAAAAAAATGGCACACCACACGTAGCAGTTCGTCGTTTGGAAACGTAAAGATGAATAATTTCGGCGAGTTTTGTGCTCACGTTTTGAATGTATGCTAAAAGCTAATTATCTTATTATTATCCACACGACCCCTGCGCGCGAAAAATCACACGAAGTTCGGGTACCATTATCATAGTTCACTCAAAGTGTACGTTTGCCCTCTGTGTTAAAGGTTCAAGGTTAGAAAATAAACTTCGTATCAGAATGATTATCGATAGCGAGTAATAAATAGAAGGACATTGCGTTTAATATAGTGCTGCTGATAAACGTGCCGTGCAAATTGCAAAATGTGTGACCCTACGAGTGCATTCGATGAGTGGAATGAACTGGCAGCGGATTTCAAAGAGCTAGAGGTAAGAGGCTTTGCGTTGTGTTTGTACACAGCTCATTAAAATGCTCTGATGAAGGTGAGCAACAAGAGTTACCAGGATAGGTTGGAGGAAGTGGATGCGTACCAGAAAAAATGCTTGAAGCACATAAATCATCAGCGATATCGATTAGGAATAATCACAAAAGCTTTAAAAGAGTAAGTTCTTATATCATCAATTTAAGTCTGGCATTACACAATTAGGATTTCAACTTGGAAAAAAAATAAGGTCATTTTATGTCGAGTCCTTGTCGAGTCATTTTGCATAAAAAACAGTGTTTTACATGAAGTGCAAGAAATGAGCAAAATACAAAAATAAAACTTCATCCTATCTTTAGATAACATGTGTAGGCTTGCATTTTATTTATTCCACAATTTTTCATTTGAGTCTTAATGCATCTTCAAAGATAACAATGGGTACCTTTAAGAGACTATGGTTTGAGTAATTAAGAATTAAAATATTTGTAATCAAAAATACTTTACATGTAGGTATGTATGTATTTTGATAGTTAAGCTGTCATCTCCAGAACATAAAACAGTTCCATGAATACTCTAGCTGATATAACTGAAGGCTATTTCTTCATCAAATTTTCAATCAGAATTTAATCTACCCAACTAGCTTATTGTTTTTAATTAGTCTGGTGAAAAAAATTGTTATTCAATAAATTTAAGCAACTAGTGCAAGTTGGGGGGTCTAACTAAATGATAGCTTGATTACAAGAGTTACACGTAAATCATTGGCTTAATTAATAAATCATGTAAGTCATAAATAATAATTTCATTTGAGTCTAAAAAACTTTCTATTTTTTTGTACATACATAATTAGACTCGAATGTCGTTGGTTAATGTTAATTAATAATTTTAATAAGCAGAATATAAGAGGAAAACAGTTAGAACTATTATAGTTATGATTTATATAATTGAAATGATCACATAAATCGACTGTGGATATATTATGCCCTTTCTGCATTGACCAATTCAATTGCAGCTTGTAGCAGGGGAATTTTAATTGTACCAGAATTTTTCAAACCAAATTGTACTAAAATTACTAACATTGTACCACAGTATAGAAATTTACTTTATTTATTTGTAACACGGATACTTTGCAAGAAAGTTCACAGTTTAGTAGTTTTCATAAGGTTTCTAAGCACTATTGTCTCTGTCCTAATTAATTCTATATTCCCTCTTTATTTATTTATTTCAGGTTAAAAAAGTCTGAAGCAGATCAAGCAAAAATTGAAGACCTGGAAAGTAATATCATGAAAAGAAAAGCGCAGCTGTACCTGTTTGAGCAGACCCTGCCAAAAGAAAATGGGATTTATTTGAAGATTATTTTGGGAAACGTTAATGTCTCGATATTGAATAAGGAACAAAAGTGAGATTCTGCTTTTCTTTTGTATTTGAGTCTAATATTGCCTTGTCTTTTTCAAAAGTTTTTGTTTTTCTTGAAACAAACATTTTAGCTATTTCATTTTGGTTTAACTCGGAGATTATGATAAGACAAACAAAATCTGAATTTATACTTTTAAGCCAGACGAATCATTAATGTTTATTAATGAGAAATGAACCATAATTGACATTAGTCAATGTTGCCCTTTCAGATTCAAATATAAGGATGAATATGAAAAATTCAAGTTGATATTAAGCATCATAGGTTTCGTTTTTTCAATTATTAATTTATCCACGAGGTTTAGGTAAGTTTTCAAAGTGTAATCCAAAGAGTGAATTGCACACCATATTAATTGTAGGGCTTTAGAATTATTAAATATATTTTTGTTGGTCTGGTACTACTGCACCCTTACCATAAGAGAAAGCATACTAAAAGTGAACGGTTCGAAAATTAAGGGGTGGTGGAGGTTTCATCACTTCCTGTCGACAGTTGCGGCCGCTATTTTATTAATTTGGCCTGAGGAAGACACGTGGTTGGAATTTAGAAATCAATTTATGTGGTTCAACGCCTACATAAGTAAGTACTTTGTTTTATATTTTGTTTGCACGTAGTTTTGTTAATTAAATAAAAATTCTGCAACATGAGTTTTGTAACAAAAAAGGAATTATGCAATAACAGAGTGCTCTGAAACAGTCAGACGAAAATAGTACTAATCAAGTAATCTGTCTGGAGCAAGTGAATGAAACAAAATGTGTTTGTATCCAGTAAATAAAAATGTCTCAATAACGAAAGTTGTAAAATTTTTGTTCCTGGAATATAAATTCAGATAAACTTGGGTTAAGTCAAAATTTCAAGTTAAAACTGCAATGGGCCCTCCAAATCCCAGCACCTTGAAGACCGCTAAGTTGGTCCTGGCCGCCATCGGCGACTTACAAGACTCTCAAGGGCTGACATTAGAAGCGATATCAGACCACATTGAGAATGAGTTCGCCGTTCCGAACGGGGAATTCTGCAAGCATCTGACTAAAGCGATCGATAAGGGTGTCGCCTTCGGAGCCATCAGGAAATTAAAGGGTCGCTATTTCCTTGGAGAAGTTATGGATAAGATCAGGTCGCATAGACGTCGTAGAAAACGTGGAGGCAGCAGCAGAAGACGAAGAAGAAAATCGCGTGGTGGCAATGGCAATGGCGGAGGAAAGAGACGCAGGAGGAGGAGGAGGAGGCAGCAGCCTGCAGTTTAAAAAACTGCATTTATTTTAGCTTAAAAAAATCGTCGTGTACTTTAATTAATACTTGTAATAAATGTTTTCATAACAACTTACTTTTCAAAGTATGAAAGTAGAAACACATTTTAAAATTAAATCAGTATTATGGTAAACACACTATTAATAGATTAATGACACTGTGTAATTGATTTTGTGCAGGTGTGGTACAATATCTCCAATTTCGTTATCAAAGAGGCGTCCTGTACAAACTAAAAGCCCTGGGTGAAAGACACAACATGGATATTACGATTGAGGGTTTCCATTCGTGGATGTGGAGAGGACTTAGCTTCTTGTTGCCGTTCCTATTCATTGGTTACGTGTTTCAGCTGTACAATGCATACGTTCTGTATCAACTCAGCTTTTACCCGTCGTCAACTTGGCATGTACGTTTGCCCCAAACAATTTCAATGAGTACCTTTTTTTTTGATTTGGTTTTCTTTCAGTTACCAGTATTAAGCCTCATGTTCCTTGTGTTATTCATTGGTAACATTATGACGACCGTTATGGTCATTCCTAATAAACTAAAAGAAAGAATGAAGCTGCGCTATCGTGTTATGAGTCAACGCATCACTAATTCAATGAAATCTCACGAGGTAAGGTCAAAACAATTTCAATTCATTACCAACTCACTGTACGATTTTGCAGAAGGAAGATGATTCCAAGAAGGATTAATTTTTTAACTAGGTAATGGAAGCATGATATTTTATATTACTGGAATTTCTTGTATTTATTTGAATAATCAATAAATGGCAATTTTTATATGTATTGTGACTCTATTTTAGTATCACTTAAAAATTAAAGTTAAAAAAAATGTGTCTAGGAGATAATCAAATCACTCTTCAAAAGTACAAATTTTTAAAACACTGAACCAGGTCAAGTCAAAACGAACTTAAATTACATATAAATTTATTAAACCTCATAATACAGGTTATTTTTTCTTGGGCGCTGTTTTCTCACCTTTTCCGGCCTTCTTGGGTATAGGTTTGCCACCTCCTTTCGCCATTCTCTTCTTTCCGTAGAGTGTGCCATCTCTTGAGGCTGCTTTCACGATGTTGTGATATGTGAGAGAACGAATCTTGTTCCTGCGAGTTTTCGCCCTGCGCAGCTTGAACCGATCAAAATCTGTCAGGGCCGCGCGCTACAAATTAAAAAGAAAGAAAATTAAATCACAGCCATCCTTCGGGTTTTAAGAGAAATGTTAAAAATGGTGGATGTCAGAAAAAAATTGGCTTCATGCATGTATCAGCCGGCATTTCCTATCTTGAAACTGTTCATCATTAAAATCATTTTCAAACAGACTCGGACCAAGTTTTAGATTACACTATTTCTTGTACTAGATTTAGTTCAATTTTTACAATAAATATTTAAAAATTTTATTGCAAGTCTGTATTGATAGGAACAGATTCCTTGAGCATTTCTGTACAGCTGTATCGGCCCTATTTGGGGCCTCAACAGCAAAGGTACAGCTTGAGAACTCCGCCTTGTGTGGGACAACTTATTAAGCAGCAAACTAGTGTGTAAGAAATGGGGTAGCATAAAATAGCCTATTGCAGCTACAGAAAGAGATCTTCCATGCTTGCATTCTACTAGGTCCCTAAACAGAATTACCATCTTTGTTGATAAATACCTTCTCTTTAGCTGCTAACTTCTTTGCCCAAACAGATTCAGCCCATTTTTCATTAATTTTAGCTTCTGACCAAGCTTTCCTGACAACACGAGATGACGCTGTGTAAGGAAATCTGATTCTAAACTTTGTCAAGTGTAGTTGATTTAACCTTAACTGGCCTCGAGGTACATTGTTCCCCGGACCGTCCACTAACACCTAAAAGAACATTTTCTTTCAATTTAAACACACCTCAGCATCATAGGAGAAAATTAATTCACGTTTCAGAAATAAATTAACTTCATTTATGTATCAGCCGGCAATTCCTATCGTAAGTGTATCATCATAAAATGTTGAGAGCTTCTATTTAGGAAACATAACCTCAAACTCACCCTAGTTTGGTCAATCACATCGACGATACTAGCAAGTTTGCCCTTATAGGGGCCGTCTGAAATTAGGGCAATGCGGCCCGTCTCCACGAACCGTTTGAAAGGCTAAAATAACAGAGCATAATTACAAATAACTATAGTAAAACAACACGTGCATGTAAACTGAATTGTTTGAAGCAATAAATTTTAAGAATTTGTACGCGAATTTGTTTAAGAAGTCTTTCTTGAGTTTAATTAAGTATTTAATTTTGTCTTGGTTTTTAAAATACAATTAAGAACGTTTACAATACGCACCATGTTTTCCTGCGGACACTGAAAGGAAGATGGACGTCAGTTTCCCGGAAGTGACGTTTATGTCAAATCAAGTACTTTATAAAAGAAATTTCTTTTACACGACGTATAACTAAATGAAATGATATTAGAAAATAAGTTTCTAATTTATAAACACATATTCAAGTGTTTGTTTTAAATATTATCTTTCTTTTACGTATGTGAATAAGAATACGGTTAGTGATTTCTGGTTTCGTTGAAGTTGGTTGGCCGCACTGTTTATGTGTAATGAAAGAAGAGGTTTGTACTTTAAAACTGTGATCAAATAGATTATAAAACGCTTTTAACAAATTCTTCCAGTAACAGTGAGTGGCTAATTAGTATTATAGTCCTGTCGTATATAGCAACTGCTTTCAGAAGCGAACTCAACCTACAACATGTCCTACCCATATTGCACTAACCTATACAACTCATCATTGGGGCCCGTTTTATACCCCAACAGATTTGTTTACGTGAATCAAAATTTTGTCAACCCCGCACCACCACCGACGAGCATATTAATCAACCCGAACTTCAAGAAGACGGTGCACATCAATCCGAATTTCAAGGTAAACGCCCCAACCAAATCAACGATTCACGTCAATCCAGACGTTTTGAAGATGAAGAAACCGGATGAAGCCGCACAGAAAAAAGAGATTCAACCCAAGCCGGTGGTGTCAACACGTACGAAATTAATTAGAGTTTGGGATGGTGCTTCTACGAAGAGAAAACGACGCAAGTCAATACACACAACTTATAAAATCATACGCTCTGGCAAGTGTGAAACACCTAAAACTGAGTCTGTGAAACTGAGTTATACAAAAACGAAATTCAAAATTGATAACGTAGGCCCCACAAGGAATATAATCGTTAAACATGCGAATAAATCGAAATTCCTGAGCATCAATGGAGTACTATACAAGAAAACCCCAAATGTTTTAAAGAAGGCAACAGTTCAAAGTGGGAACTCTATTAAAAAGAATAAAGTTTTGCGTATTGGAGGTCACGTTTATAAAGTGGACTCAAACAGGAGGACTTTGAAGCGTGTTGATCTTAACGAGAGTGATTCAAGTAGGGTTAATGTGAAACAACGAATTAGTAGCATTTTCAAGCAGCAGGTTTATACCAAATCAAACATTAATAAAAAGCTGTTGCTTCTGAGGTATTTATAAATTATTTGGTTTTGTAGCGAGTTAGTTAATTCGATTTTAGCCAATTGAGACGCAAGGATGAACGAATTCTGCCTAACAAATTGAGAAAAAGTAACTTGCCTTGCCCGATTTATAGAAAGTTTGGAAAATGTAGAGGGAAAGAAAGTGGCACCTGTATTTGTATTCATGATCCCAATCAAATTGCTTTATGCACAAGGTAATTTTACTTTTAATTATATTTATTATTTCGTTTTACTTTGTATGGGGTGATTAAGAACCTGAAAGTTATAATTTTCAAAAATTTATTGTGACTAGACTAATTAAAAAAAAATTACAAGGAATACAATTTTGGTAAAAACAAACATGTTTGAGTCTGAATGCGTTTAGGTTTCTACAAGGGGCGTGCCTAGATAAAAACTGCCTTTTATCCCACAAAGTATCGCCTGAAAAAATGCCAACTTGCAAGTATTTCCTCGAAGGTTTGTGTTCCAAGGAGGACTGCCCCTATCTTCATGTGAAAATTAATCCAAAGGCTCCAATTTGCAAGGATTTTTTGGAGGGTTTTTGTAAAAAAGCGAAAGAGGTGGAAAACCTAGCATTTAGTCATTCTTCATTGTAAATGTGTGTGCTTTCAGTGTGACAAAAGGCACCAATTTTTGTGTCCAGAGTTTGAGAGAAATGGAACTTGTGTTAGGAGACGCTGTCCTTATCCACATGGAAAAATGGTAAGAGAATTAAGTAAAATTAGAAACAAAGTTGCAAAAAGGATTGTGAAAAATAGAATTTCAAAGTTGCCCTCTGTCGAGCAAAGCGAAATAAATCATAGATATTATGAGGGTAGGGAAGAAAATTTAGATAAACCAGATGGAACTTTAGACAACAATGTGCCAGCCGATGTACTCAATGATAATGCATTAAGTAGTAGAATTCGGCCAAAACTAGGTTGTCTACCATCATTTATACCTCTAGGCCAATCTAGGTTAAATTAATTAAAAAGAAAAATCTGTGATGTCACATGTTACAAATTTTATCACAATTTTTGCAACTTTTAAATTTGTTTTATTATATTTGGTAATTTGTCGTTTTTTATTATGTAAAATAAACGTATACACACAAATATTTTAATAAATTTGTTTTTAAAACTAACGGACTTTATTGTATTTCCCTTTATAAAATAAAACTGCTTTGAGTAACTTCACAAGTTATATTATAAATATATTTACAAAAAAAGAGAATAATTTAGGCAGCTTTCTACGACGGGACAGTTGAAAGTACAAAGTTCATCTTCGGTAAAAGCTCAACAAATTCTACATTATTAATTATATAATAGAAGATTGTGACTCTTATAAATGAGTCGAAAAGACTTTGTGTTAACATACCGTGTGATCAAATAAAAAATCATTTAAGAGATGATAGCACTGTTATTAAAAGGTACAGTCGAAATCAAAATTCATGACTTTACAGATAAACTCATCATGGATGTATTATTTCTGATTTCGAAGTAAAAAATAATGAAGTAATAAGATTTGAATGCAATCGACTTTCATAGTTTTGAAATTAATACAATATCTTCTGTAAGCATCATGAATTATGATTACGACTGTACATCTTATACAATAAAAAATACAGTTTTGAACTAATAACATATGGGCGTCATTAGTAATGTTATAGTCGCAATCATGTAAATCGAGACCCACGAAATGATAGTCGTATCCTTATTGACACTGGCAGCAAGGGATTTACGTGATCGCCGCTGTACATGCTAGTGTTGCGAGTCGTACCGATAAGGTAACGTTCATTTGTTACCGGTAATTTTTGAATGTTACCTGTATTGCCAACATAATGGAAAAGCTGTAATTTTTTCCAAAAGATTGATATAAAAAAATACTGGATCAGTTGTAAGAAATATAAAATTACATTTTTTTGAATAAGTATTTATGTAATAATCGGTACATAACCTCGCTTTTATTACGCCAGTGCTGCTAATTTAGAAATTACATCCTACTCTCAAGTCGATTTTTATTTGATTGCTCGGTATTAATAACATGCAACACAATACTCAATGTAACACAATATTTATTATTACACTTCCATAATTACAAAGCGACAAAATTTGTGTATGTTTGAACGAACATAGAAAAAATCTTATACACAGACATATAAATATTATCCTTAATCCTATGTATATTCATTACAAAAGATATACGCAATTTTTTTCTTTTTGGAAAGTATATGATGTAGTACTGATAATCAGTCTATAAAATGTATACAAGTACGAAATGGTGCATGTGGTATTTGATCGAGGATCTTCGTCAACAATCCTTTCTCGACGCGTTCATATCTTGCAAGTAACAATAAAGAATACCTGCCTGTGCCATTACGTCAATGGTTCCAGTGGCTAATGAGTCCCTCTGCTTTGCGATGTCGATTTTCCCTCCACCAGGTCTTAGGAGCGTTGGCCCGAATACTGTTGCTAAATTATGCAGCGACATCTTGTTTTCGTTTTCATGCATGTTAACTCTGCAATATATATATTTTTTTTAATTCAAAACAAATAGAAGAAACTATAACATACTTTATGAGGTGCTCTAGGATACACTCGATTGTAGCTTTGTTCTGTGCTGGCAGTTGCGTGAAACAATCTTTAAGCAACTCGGTTCTGCGGCCCAAATTCCCATTGCAGGCGTTAAACGCCTCAATAAGCGTCGGGTATAACGCATCGGTGAATAATGCCTCTGGTAATTCCCTCAAATATAATTTTAATATCCCAGTAACCGAATGTATGTCGACTTCTTTTAGTAATTGTTCCGCTTCGTATGAATCTGTGTTAAAAAATAAAATGTTTCGTTACAAAATTTTTATAGAGTAAAAGCAGACTTACTGCTTTCGAATGTTTTCTTTAGCTTTTGCAAGTCTGAGTTTGAACCGGACACACGATATACCCCCACTTCAGATATTCCTCTTCGCTCTATTTCTCGAATACAGGCGGATACAATGAATGGAATGTCACGTTTTTGGCGTCTACAAAACAAAATATTATTTTCAAACATATTCAATAATGAGTGATTTAATTAAAACAACAGTAGAAACAACTCACTTGCAAACACTTTGTATTTTTTCACCAAATAGAGCACCCGTTTTTCCAGTCGGCACCCTCCGGAGACTAATCTCGTAAGGATTAAATTTCAGCCCGATTCTCAAATCACATTGGTTGATCTTGGCAACTTTCTCCACCGTATTTGGGCCTAACCATTTCCTGCTGAGCGTCTGTGTGAATTTACCAAACAAAGTCTTCGTCGTCCCATTATCCCGGTAAATTAGAATCCTCAAGTTTTCGCTCCCCTCCAAGTCAATCACAAAGGACTCGTTCCATGTAGGCGTCAAAGAATCACCGACCGTTTTTGTTTTGACTTTACGAAAAAAGTGGCCGTAGAAATCTACTTCTACCCAAATAAATAAATCTGCGAAAATATGTCGAGTTAATAGACTTATAAATTTATAAAAACAAATTGCCAATATAATAGTAGTTACTTACTAGCCAAATACTCCAACCCCTGCAAGTCGTATATGGTAATATGTAAGTCACCAACTAATAAACTTTCGTCATGTCCACTTCGTAATAAATAAGAACCCATGTTTGGTGTGAGGTAATTGCGACACGCGGTTATCCACGCCTGCAATTCAAACATACTATAATTACTATTTGGTGCGGGAGGCTTGCTCGTCTTCTGTAGAGTCTGAATCGTTTCAATCCACTGAGATCGCTCAAATTCAGATGACAACAAAAACACATAGGTTTTCTGCAACTGGCGATGCCTTATCCGAAACACCAAGTTCGGCAACGCCAATACCAATTGACTCTCGATCTCGAGCAGTTTCTTTCTGAATTTTTCCGAGCCCCTGCTTAACCGAAGCTTCTGCAACGAAAGCTAGTTTATCAAAACGTGAAATAAGAATTTGTGATTAACCTACCTTATCGTCAGAAGCTTTTTCTTCTTGGCGTAGCTGATCTCTTACGGTGGCTGCTTGTGATTTTAAGGCGACTATAGTAGACATTGGAGTTTCTGCAGGATTCGTTACGTTATTTTCAAGGATGATCATGTCTTCCACCGGTATGGACCATTTCAGTTCGAAAGCATATTTTTCATTCCTTCCAGATGACTGAAAATAGAAGCATGTAAAAAGCAGAAATCCCTCAAGAGTTGTCAAAAATCCCTTCTCAACATTTCAATTTATTGCTATTATTCGTTTTTTTTTTTTTTTATAAAACTTGTCATATGTTTTTGACGTTGATACTTACTTTATATTTTGCACAGCCAATGAAGTCGTTAAATAAAAATAAGTGACGAAGCTTACGATGATTATCTACAAACTCAACAATGAATGAATTCTTGACTAGACGACGTTGAGCTCTATCGACTGCCTGTTCAAACAAGAATAAAATAAAATAGAAGATTAATTGCTAGAGGACTTCATTTTATACTCACAGGAAACATAGACTTCGTCTGAATCATGTTGTATCCGTCTAGGAATTCCTGCGTTAAGAACAAAGCCTCCTTAAGATTATTGTAATCCTGGTGATGCTTTGGCGTGTATTTCAGGAGATCATGAAGCACTAACGTATTTTTTTGTACTCGAGCGACTGGCTTATGTAGAAGATCCTCTAAAGAGATCGGCTGTCCTGATAACTTGCACTTTATACATTTAGTTATGTCGGCGAATTGGCTGTTGGCAGCGCTGCATTTCCTCACCGTGTCCACTGCCCTTCCGTAGTTGGAGAGAAAGGCACCATACATGTTTAAATTTAAGGCCTGCAAGTCCAAAATATTAAATAAATTATAAAAAGTCCATACAGACGAAACTATCTACGTAAAAAAGTATTGATTTACCATGTTTTTAAAAGAATCCCCAATTTTGGTATCCCAATTCTGAGAATGTCGCTTCAATGTTTCTAAAAAGTTGGAATGAAGTATATGGAGATCGGGGATTTTATAAAATATTGTATTGAACTCGGCTTCCGATAATACTGGCTGTGATGTTGTGAACGTTGCTTTAAAAGCCTTCATGTACTGCAACGTAACCTTTACATTTCCCTAAATCCTGACGTAACACAATAAATTACCTGTAGTAAAATGTTCAACCAATCAACGTAATGTGTTTCACTCTCGATTATATCACACAATATGTTCCTGTGCATCGATGACTTTTCGTCATCCGGTTTTGATGAATCAATAGATGATGTATTCTAAAAAAAATTAAGAATTTTAATTTGGGGAGTAAGTTATTTAAAATAACGCACTTGGGAAAACTTTCGTCGCGAAGCCGGAGTGGATGAATCCAGCGAACTGGAACTTGCATACGAGCCATCATCGGTACTTCTACGCAATTCTGCAGTCTCTTCTTCATCGCTGCTGCTTTGTTCTGCATTGAACTTTTTACTAGGAAAGAAAGTAACGTAAATACAAACTTTTTTTATACATTTCCTTTTACATACAGCAAAAAATATTCAATGTTCACGTAATTTGAAGTTGGTTCTGGAGATTGTGGGTCAGGGTTCTGAAGTAAACTCGCATGTTTTGTGGCTGACATTGGTAAAGTACTTGCCATTGTGAATACGTTTTCGGTACTGGAGTCTGTACCTATAATTCAAATTTTTATGGAATAAATACAAAAAAATTCACACTACTTCCTCATTGATTAGATGAAATAAATTTGAAAAGATAAAAGCGTACTCTTAACAAGTGCCGCATCATCTGAAGCAACCATGTCATAAAATGGCTCGTCAAGAGGTGATAACTGCTCGGTGGATGATCGCAGGGATTCAATACTGCTTGTCCGACCTGGACTGTCTCCATGTTGTGAATGTGAAGTACTATTTCTAAATCTAGGTTTTATGGGAGGCCTAGAAATCGACTCAAAATAAGTACACAGATATCACCTGATCCTTACTACTTACTTTGGTGGTTTGTTCGACTGGATGGCAGGTGGTACGGCTGCGTCTGAGGCTTTCATGCCGTTTACTTCAATGACGGTTACAAAACTGCTCGGATCATTATTGCCGGGAGTGGTATTCTCCGAGTGAAAAACATCTTTGCCCGAAGCACCGATCTGATTTTCAGTCAGGGTGGCCGATAGCTCCGTGATGCACTTGTTCACAGCGTTTTCGTTTTCAGATATTTCAGCAGAAGCTGGTGTTGACACTATAAGTTCCGATTTTCGCTGAAAAAAAATTCGTCTCATCGTCTGCTTATCAAATAGATAATTTTTTTTTTGTCTAATACAAGTTTTATCTCGAGATGATTATGATTATATTATTTGTGCAAAATAACTTTACAGTGGCGGCGCATAGATTATTTATTGCTCTGAAGTTGCAAATATTTTATGTATCAATTATAAATTACAAAAAAAAAAGAAAAAAAAAATAAGTGTTACACTTGGGGTTAAATCAAAGACCAGAGGCTGCAGAATTAAAGCAAGAGTAAGTAAAATAGCACACAGAATTGTGGATACAAAAGATCTACCAGATTGTGTAACAGAACAGAGAAGGATCTAATGAAACATACACGAAGGAGAGTGGCATTAAGGCACAATAAACTAGCAATGTGATTTTTAGTTTCTTTCTAAGTATTTCAGAATTATTTTATTTTACAGATGATGAAATAAGATGCCCTTTTCTTAATTAATTCAATCACTATTTCCACCATAGAACAATCACATAATCAGCTCAGAATAACAGATAAAAAGGATTCATGTTTAAAGATTAAATATTTACAAATATAGAAGTAAATAGAAGGTAATCAATTAGAGTGGTTATTAGCAAAAACTTAATAACGAATTCATTAAGAAATTAAAACTGCTGACTTTACAATTTATTTATTTATTAATTATGTAATTAACTTAATTATTTATCTTTTTATAACTTTGCTTAAACTGTTTAAAAAAAAAAAGTGCGGTGATGTGTGGCTGAAAATGATACAATGTGAAACAACTCTTTTTTTGTGTCCATTTTGAAATGAAAAATAGTTTAATAAATTAATGAAAATTGGTACATGCTACTGATTTTGAATTTCTACTAGTTTTTCAATATTTTAACAAATAAAATTTGTCTGAAATTTCAAAAGAAAGTCACCAGATCTAGAGAGAAAATCAGTAAATTGGCAACAGTGGTTCAGTGTTCAGGCGCCCCCAAATGCAATACATATTACAAAAGTGTTTTCAAATTCTATGGTAATAAAAACTAAAAAGACATTCTAAAAGAACTTCGTTTTCTTAGCAAGCATTACTCTTATTGTAAATATATCTTTGCACAAAGATTATAACTGTAATAAGTTTTGAATGAAGCACTTCCAGATTTCTGTTTATATTCTTTTGTTTGTCACAGTGAGTACAACACGACCATAGAGTTTAACCACAATATTTTGAAACTTCCTATATAATGAGTCACAAATAAAATGTCATATTTGCAATCAAGACAATAATAATAATTAATATATAGTAGTTTCACATATAAAATATTTGCATATCTAGTTCAGTGACTATATGTACGCATATTTATTCGGATACCTGCCATATTATCTATCGAACATGACTCATCTAATTATAAAAATTAAAAATGATAATGTAAACATTCAAGCAATCAATGAATAGGTAAGTAATTAGGTACCTAAAGAATTTTATTTTCTAATTATAAATAATAAAAAAGTAGCCAAGCAATTTTTTTAATACAGAAAGTATGGTTTTGAAACTAACATATCATAACTCTTCCATTCAGAAATAAATTTACTTCTGTTTTTACTTTATCAAGGGTACCTTATTTAGTCACCTTTTTAAACACACACAAATACTTTACAGCAAATGCAATATTTACCTTAGATAAATTATCACTGTTGACATCCTTATTTTCCGAAACGTTTCCTTCACTTTCGCGTTTCTCACTTTCGATTTTCTTCTTCTGCTCCTCAATATCCGACAGCAAACGTTCGAGATACTCGACGTACACCTCTTCCTTTTCAAGTTCCTCCTTCAGCGACGTGACTTTCTGTTTATGCTTCGCAAGATTCGCTCGAACATCTTCCTCCCATCGAGCGGGCAGATCACTTTGGGGAAATCTTTGCAACCATACCTGCTGGAAATCTCCAAAAACGCTCATCTTAACGTCCGCGCTGCTCTTATTCGTGCATTTTACTTAGAACTAGCGGATTTGTTGAAAACACGAGAAATGTGTAGTAAACACCATTAAAAATCGAAGAGCACTTTTGACACTAACATTAGATTTGACAGGGAGCGGTAATCAAACATAATAAAGGCTGCAAACGAACTACTACGTGATGGTCATTTGAACCAACGGCGCAATTAACCTAAGGATGTCATTTTATTATATGAATTTAAATGTATAACTTTAAAAACATTTTTAATTTACTTCGATTTTTTTAAATAGATTTTTAATACGTTTAATTATTAAGTAAAATGAATCATATTAACAGATTTCATAAAATCATGGTTACCAACTTTAATGTTAGCGAAGGACGGTTTGAAACAATGATCTTTTTCGCGAAGTTATGAATCACCATAAATAGCTTAAAATCATTAATTTTACCATCGATTTATCCCAGGATTACCTAAAACATCATTTTCACACATTTTTACTCGCCTTTAGTAATTGATGGCTATTCACTTTGACACATCGCCTAGATTAATAAATGACCAGTTCTTTATCCGACCGGTTGCCTTTGGAAAGCCTGCTCCTTAAAAACTCCGCTGTTGCCAAAGTTACCATATTAAATGTTACTCGATTACACTAGCTGTACTGGCGCACCTACGGGATAGGGGGCGAAATAGACCGAAATAGCTGTACAGATGCTCGAGGAATCCACTACAATCAAAACCGACTTGCAACAAAATTTTATAAGTTATGATTATGTTATTGAAAGAAGAAATACAATTTCATAACATCTTATGTACAAAACAAATGACTGACGTTTTAAAATTTGTTTTGCCCACTTGCAAATGTTTAACGTAGTCTTACCAATGGTTTTAGTAACGTTGTTATTTACATTGCAATTAAAAATTTTTAGTATTTGTAGCCGTTGACAAAATATAATATATGACTCTCTATAATGGTTTTGTTCGTCCTTTATTAACTTAGGACAAATTGAACGACAAGGATGCCAATTTGGGATACTTTATCCATATAGTCAAGTGATTTTAATCCAGAATTGTGTGACACCATCTGTGACATTTGGCGCCAACAAATTTCGAGAAAATGGATGCCAACTTATTCCAGGTATTTGGTGTAAATATTCTGCTTACCTATTGTTGTTAGTAATTAAATAATGAATTACATGAAATAAAAAGATCGATTTCAATTTTACACTAGGAATATATAATATATTAATTTCATTTTGTACATTAAAAAGTAAAAAAAAGATCGTTCTGTACAACCACGTTTTTTAAATAAGTATTACCAGCTTTTTTTTTGTAACATTTTAATCAGTAATAATAGGTTTTTCACTTATTTAATGAAAAAAAGAAACATATTGCAAGAATATATTTTACTCAGTTCAAGTCTCTATCTTCTAAGTACTTATATTCAAATGTAAAACCTTCTTTTTTTCGTTGGCCCCACTTCTCGTAATCGAAGTAAATGTACGTCCCCTGGAACAAAGCAAACTTTTTTCTCAACCCAATTGTATGCTTGATGGTTGCAAAACAAACCTGCTCGAATTCTTCGTTTATCACCTTGGGTTCTTCATGCCTTTGAAACCACATCATGTATTTCGTGTGGAACCTCCAACTTTGCTTTTTAAGAGCTTTGGCAGCCAGGTATTGAGCTTTTGTACCTTCCATGTAGTAAAAGACGAAGAAGAGCGTCTCTGTGCCTAGCCTCTGATAAAACTCGAGGCTGTCTGAGTGTGGCAATGGGCTCTGGATGTAATACGGTGGCGTGTGATACTGATTACGAGGCAAGTATGATCGCAACCTCTCTGAATCCGCAGGGTTCGGCATATGATAGAAAGCTGCCTCCATCATTTGGAATTGGGCTTGGTGTTCTTTCAATAACGGGACTGCCCCTAACGGTGCTACTCCTAAAAGCGGAGGTATGTGCGCTTCCGACTTACCGGAGTTCGCTGTCTTGTTAGACTCTAGCATAACTTGATTCGTGTCCAGGCCTGCTCGGTCTATTGCCTGCTGTGCCATTTTTTTTAATGTCGTCATGCCATCAATCTAAAGCGAATTTAAATCATTAAATAGTGAGCCACATAAACGTTTAATTACCTTAGTCTCTAAAATAGGTCCATTCATTATCGGTTGTGTAATATTCTGTATTGCAGTCTCATTACTTAGGATTGGAGATGTTCGACTGCTTACACTAGAAACCGGACTTGTGCAATTGTTTTGTGTTAGATGTTCGCTAGCATTTATGACTTTCGTATTTGAGTTAATCGCAACTTGTAACACCTAAAGAATTAGAGATGATTCAAGTTCTGTAATTAACATTACTCCTCTTGCAACAAACCTGCGTAGACGACTGCGTCGTAACTGGATGATGATGTATTGTCGTTGTCATGGTTGGTATCGTCTGTGTTGTTGACTGACTATTTGATATCACAGATACCGGGATACTATCGATATTCGCTGTAACAATATAGTAGAGTCGCTCAAAAGTTTATTTAATTCAAACTAAATTAGGCTTACTAGTGGCAGGCTTGGAAGAGGAATTATTAGCAGCAACAGCGGCGAAATTTCCTGTTGTTGAGATTGGACAAACAGGTGACGGATTATCCCTTGATGAAGGTTTACTTGGTGTACTGCTCACCAAATTGGGTTTATTATTAGGCGTTGATATTGTACTGTTACCGCTTGAATTTAATATCGAGTTGCTGCTACTGTTCATAGTTGTACTAGAGGCTCTTACTGCAGTGGGTTTAATCGGCTGCAAATATGAAATACATTAACTTTACTTGGCAAACGCATACGTGGAAGACACACTTTGTTGTATGTTGTTTTCTTTTCTTCATTTAAACTATCACTGGAATGATTATGCGGAGGTATACTAAGAGGAGATGCAACAGGTGATGAACCTGAAATAATTGATGTCGGTGTTCCACCAGTCTCGTTACTATCCGTCGTCGCAGATGAGGGCAAACCCACACCTGACAGCTCTACATCATCCATGCCAATGATATCATCATAGAGATATTCATTTTCTTCAAAATCAGGATCTTGTGATGCTTCAAGATAGAATTCCACATCATCTTTTATAGATTTAATCTGTTAAGCAAGCGTAAATCAAACAATACCACACCATTGCTTCAAAGGAGCTTTACCTGAGATACTTCTACAGACATGTTGTCTAGCATTCGCAGTAGCGTTTCAAGTTTTTTTATGTGAAACCTATGCCTTTCCAGTCTTCCCTTGCACTCGTCCAGTTTCTCTTGTTTTTCCTTATCTAGTTTCTTTTTCTTATTCGCTAACACCGATTCTATTTCGCATTCAAGTGAATCACACTGAAACGAAACAATTTTGAGGTTTCATTCGAGATTTATTTAACAGGGAGCCGTCGCTTACTTGTATGCTTAACGAACTGATGGACTGATTCAGCCAATTCTGTATTTCCTCTCGTTCCTTTTGAGCAGGGTCCAACTTCTGAGCTGCTCCTAGACCTTCTTTCGAGTACGCTTTCGTTTTAGTCTCCCTCTCCACCACTTTAAACTTCTCCATTTGCTGTAATTTAAACATTACTTATTTTATTATTGATAGTGTGATTTAATGTTGAAAGCTTACATCAAGAAATCACTTGAAATTTTATATTTTTCATACAATATTAGGCAGGTATTATCAATAATAATCTCAGTAACATTTTTGATCAGGAAAATTACTTAAATACATTACATTTTCTAATACCAGTGCTAACTTTAATGATCTGCTGTTTCAAAGGTAAAGTAAAAGAGATTGAAAGAAGCTATGAGTAGCAGAGAAAAAAGATAAAGTTTTAAAATTAAAACTTCCTAGCAGAAAAAATCACATGGCACGTTATCTATTCTAGTTTCTATGAGAAATTAAGGATTTACTTTTAAGACCAATCACATTGTAGTAAATACGGTGTGATCAGAAATGATTGAAAGGAATTTGAATATCCCGCTCGCTAAAACATTTTTAAAAGATGGTACCAAATTCTGTACTGTTTTACACAAGGAATAATTTATTTATTATTTCATCATTTCAGTATGTTTATATGGACTGTTTTCGTTTACAACAGTGCGCTAAATTCAATCATTTCTGAACACACCCTACCATTCTCTATGATAAATGTCGATTTAATTTAATTTAAAAACAAGAAAATTATTTTTTTAGGTTATGCATTTTGACAGATCAAGTTAGCTATGTAGTTAACTTGCTTCTTTTATTGACAAACATCTATATTGATTATTAGATGGTTTGATTGTTCCACGATGTTCGATTCATTTTTTTTAAACTTTTTTCATTGTCACATATTTGTAACTTTTATTAAATATTTAAGAACCGCTATTTCGTTCATTAATTTTGTTGGAGAAATTACTATAGACTACAACTGGTAATATTTATGACCTATTTCCTCAAAATCTTAGAGAAATGAATAAATCTACACTAGAGGTAACATGAGGGAGAAATTACTAGTTACTAGATTTGATTGACATTTAGGTTACTTGAAAGGGTACAGAAACAACTTGTATGATTCTTAGCAATTTAGTAGCAATGTTATATAACTTTTATTCCTTTGTTGTTCTTTTTGGTACTTCGGTGCCAGATTTGGTACTTTAGTTGGTCATTTGAATCCTGGTACTCTCCAATTTGATACCAACTTTTAGGTACACCGCCATCTACTCAGTGTTGCCAACTTAAGGAATAAATTTTTTCTTCTAGTAATTAGACATTAAAGAGATTTTTTCTAAACAGGCTTTTTAAATTTTATTTCTTAAAAAAAACTGAAAGCTGAAAGCTTCGAAACAGCTCAAAATTGCTCCTTTTTTTTTAAATAATTACACATGGTGTTCATTTTAAATCGTGACGCCTTAAAAATATGCAGTATTTCCGCGACATTAATAATTATGCTTTCTCTGTTTTGTCTCCTTTTCTTCCAAAAAAAAATTTTTTTTTAATTTACTAATCTACTGAATTCTGAATCGATGTCTTTTGTTTTTATTCTTTGAAAATTTTACTATTTCGTATTTTTTAAAAATTCTATTTCATTTTCTTGCTTTCTCACGCTATTTTCTTTTTTAATAACGTGGGTCAAAAAAATCCGTTATCAAGAAAGCTCTGAACTTGTTTTTATTTTATGACGGCACGTCGTAGTTTAGTACGTATGTTGAAACCTTGAATAACTACATGCTATCAACAGCGTCAACTGTCAAAGATTTTCGAGGTATTTGTAATAAAATAAATGTTTTATTCCATTAATTGTGTTTTATTATCCATTTTGTAGAAAATCGTAATTAAATGGATATAAAAAGTTAGGTTATGTTTATAATAATCGTCTAGTTACGACGTGACTGCAAAATTTCTGTTTGACATAAGCCTACTTGATAAGGGTTTTTATTGAATGCACTTTATATTGCCTTTTGTTTTTTTTTTATTGATTACTTGTTTTTATTATTTTGTCACCATTCTTTTCAAATTGTTTATTTTTTATTTATTAATCTAGTAAATAGTGTTGTAAAATCGATTGCCTTTTGTTTTTATTCTCTTTTATATGCACCAATGAACGTTTTACATCCAACACAACTCTCGAAATTGATCATTACTTGATGGGCGAGTAGTTCTAATGGTTCCAAACCAATTACAAACTGCATTTATACAACCCGAGCTTAATAAACTTAGAAATCGATATTTTACTCAAACAAGTAAAATGTTTCAGTAAATACTCACTCCTGATTGTAATTAATATGCTCAAATGTAGAGATTATTAAAAAATATTAAATATTTCCTCAATCGTCAATAGTTGGTATAGGGAAGAGTATAGCCAATTGAAAGATGTCTTTATGGAGTAACTAACGATGACATAAAAACAATACCATTCCATTCATAAACAGAATTTATTGACCTTCAATTGTTATCGAAACGGAAATAATTTTACTTGATCCCTGTTTGATGAGAGTAAATTTTGTTACTGCGGTAGGTGCCTTCGAATTACTTTTAATTAATTTTAGACAGTGAAAACGAGTGGTAAAGCGCTTGCTTGTTTTCAAGGTCGGGTCCTGAAACCTGAAACTACCTTAATTTATAGCAGATTAATTTAATTGATTTCTGCTGTTAGTATAAAGCTTGTGTGAGACAATACATTAAAATGTGAAAATATCTTGAATTCTTTTTTGATCACCCCATATTCTATGAGTTTCCAACCTTACACATATATGACAATTTCTTAGTTAACTAACTAATAATTAATATTATTCTGTCTGTGCCATGACCATGATAGACATATTTAACTACTAGTTAAAGATAACTCCGGAATAGTTAAGCCAAAAGTTAATTTAGACAGTGAAAACGAGTGGTTGCTTGTTTTCAAGGTCGGGTCCTGAAACTTGAAACTTCATTAATTTATAGCAGATTAATTTAATTAACTTCTGTTGTTGGAGTGAGATGATACGTTAAAATATCTTGAATTCTTTTTTGATCACCCCGTATTAACATCATACCTGTTCTATGAGTTTCCTGTTCTCCATAAGAACACTTTTATCTTTGATTTCCGCCGAGGCGATCCAACTTTTAATTTGATCTCGTAACCTCTGAAGCTTCTTAATCTCCTTCTTAAGGTCCGCTTCGTACTTCTCCTTTTGGTTCGCGTTGGTCGCATTTTGTACTTTCTGCCAGATGTCATGAAACGTCTCGACGCCTTCAGTGACTTTTTTTAAACATCGATCGATCTCTCCTGAAACATTCACATGCAGTACGCAGTAAGCGACTCATTAATGCAGTTGAGGTGTTTACGCGAGTAAGTTGAATTCATGTTTTGATAGGTACGTTGACATTTTGGTGTACAGTTGGAAGCATATGGGAAATCCAGTGGAAGAGTGTGTCTGGTGCACGAGTACCGTTATTTATTTTACGTAAACACATCAATGCAAGTACCACATACATAAATTACAAAAGTAACCAATTGGTATCAATGTTTTCACTAAATACCAATATTTATTTAAATTTATAAAACAATTACGTTCAGAAACTTACTCTTTCATTCACCAATTTGCAACTGAGTTAACAAAATCGTGCTTTTTGTTTCCTCACCTTGCAATTTTCTACTTGCAGCCATGTCTGTGAAAGATTTTTTGTCAATTTGCCTTCATAATACTTCCTTATCTACCATGCACCTGCGTTGTCCCAAATTGCTTCATGTATGCCGTAAGCGTTGATTACACAAGCACTAAAAAATTCATTAAGCGAAAATTAATTAATAAATCCTACAAACGTCTAGAAAACTAGCAAAACACAACAGTGGTAAAATCGCCTTTATCTTCGCATTAATTGCAGCCAACTTAAAAAAAATTACCTAACTAAAATGAACTGAGCTAAATTCATTTCGCGTCCTCGTTTGTTACTAAACAAGGCGTACAGAGCATTTTATTATAAACAAAAACCATAAATTCCATATTATTATCACTTTCGTTAATAACTTGCAACTTGCACATGTACAATTTATTTCATTTACACTCCCTCCAAGTAAATTAATTCAATAATTTGCAAAACTTATTTACGTAGAAGCAAATTATTGCAAAAACGTACACATTAAAACAAGACTGGATTATTTGGGGTGCGTTCGGAAGTAATCGTCAAGTAACAATTTTCAGGATTGTACAAATTGTTCCTATTCTTCCATTATATTATTCTTTAGTAACTAAAGAAAGAAAGCTATTTAGCTTATGCTTACATGAAAACAAAATTAAAGAAAAATCCATTCCCGAAACGTCAAGTGCTTAAATATTTTAATACCTACATTTTTACTCAAAGTTATTTTTCGTTAAAAGCAATAATTATAAATAATTGCACAATTAAAAACAGTTTAAAACCATTTTTTCACGGCATGTTGACAGCTTCTTCAGAATACAGTAAAAAACAACAGTAGATCGTTTATTTTTAGGAGCAAAAATTGATAGCATTTTCGGCTGAACCACTCCAACTCTCAATCAGACTGCTCAAAAATAAGCGCTGATGACGATTATCTAAAAAAATTGCTCTGGAGAAGACGCATAAAGAACAACCGAATACGTTTGGTTATGAATCGCTGCAATATCAGTAATTCTATGCCGCACAAGTGGCAACACTGATTACATAAGAATTTGACAGCTAACCTAACCAAACTGATTTGAAGTAATCTACGTTCGACTTGGCGGGAAACATGTTGAAATAATATGCTTTTATTTAACAATTAATCGGAAATAAAATGCTGCAGCCTAGTATAACGTTAGTATGATTACTATTAATTAAAATATAATTAATCACCAGTTTGTTTTAGTTCGTTCTTTGCGAAAGCAACGAAGCCTCAAAGCTTGGAAGCTTCAAGTGGGTATGTAATGTTTTAGAACTTTTAAAAGCAACATGTTTTTAACTCGCTTTTTCGCGAGGGCCCGTTTCAAAACTGGTGCGATAGTAAAACATTGTAAGACGGATCACTTTTTAATAAACTCTTTACGTAATGTTAGAACCTCGCAAGGACTGACAGGCCTCAGTACTTCGCCCATTGAGAAGCGGAAGAGAGATGAGAGCAATGAAGAGGACAACTCGTAAGTGAATACAAAAAGTACTTGCAAGTATCATTAATAATTACTTGTTTTTAGGTCTCCAAATAGACCTGCAAAGTTAAAGAGCAAACCTAAGTGTGAGTATATTTATTTTTCGCCATGTTTCCCCAAGCTTGATGGGTGTGGCGAGGGAGGGTGTTGGTTAGTTGAATTAGTTATTCATGTCTTGGCATACAGAGGTTTATCTTTCCTTTAGCATTTACTTATTCACTTTAAATGCTTGGGGTAATGTAATAGGGTAACCTGGTTTGAAGGAGTTGGTATGAATCCGAACACGAACTGAGCCATTGTTTGTACTATATAGAACACATATGCATCAAACATAGTTGTCCTGCCAGCATCAAATCCACTGCCAGCAGATTAAACCAACTTGGCTATGCAACTGCTACTATTTAACTTTCTTCATGAATTTTCCTGCAGCAAAGAAGAACAAAGTCGACAGAAATGTGTCACTTAAAGATGAAGGCCACCGAAGCACGAAGAGAATAATCCCACCGGCAGATTCAAGTGATGAAGATGTTTCTTCTACAAAGAACGTTATTGAAGCAGCAATAAAAGTGGAGGAACTTGCGGATAAGGAAACTAATGTGACAGAAAACCAAAGCGTCAAGAAGATTCATCCAATATTTAGTACATGAATGACATTAAAGATACATTAATATTATTATTAAACATGATATTTTCAGGTATGGTCAAGCAAGAGGTCAATGGTCCCAGAAATTTTGACCCTGCGTCAAAATCCTATCATCCAATTGACAGTGCAAGTTGGAAATATCAAGAGAAGTAAAGGCATATCACTTTTTAATAAAAAAAAAATTAATTTGCTCGTTTCAGAATTCCTTATTCGGCTTTAGCGAGAACATTAGAGACGATTGAAAATATATCTGCAAGACTGAAAATGATAGAAATACTCAGCAATTACTTTCGCTCAGTGATCGTTTTAAGCCCAGATGATTTACTGCCGTCAGTTTATCTGTGTTTGAACAAATTAGGACCTGCTTATGAGGGTAATTTTCTTCTCAGCGCAATCAAGTTTAGTTTGCAATCCTTTCTTTAATTTTAGGTTTAGAATTGGGGGTTGCTGAGACGAGTTTGATGAAAGCGATCGCTCAATCGACCGGCAGGACTCTGGCACAGGTTAAAGCGGATGTGCAAACCTCGGGTGATATAGGTATTGTGGCAGAACAATCTAAGAATAGTCAAAGGATGATTTTTAAGCCAGCTCCATTGACAGTGAGAGGTGTTTTTGAAAAACTGAAGGAAATTGCAAAGATGACGGGACAAGCAGTATGTAACTCTTTTTTTTTTTAATCAGTGTTAGATCTATAGTCAACTAACAACAAGAAGAATTTTTAAAATTGTATCGGCTTTTAATCCAAAAAGAAATATTATTTTATACAGGGTGACTGACAATTATATCGTCAAGAAGAAACGCGTGAGAGTATGAACGTTACAGATTATGGAAAAAATGTTTAAAAAACTTTATGGAACAATTTATGGTTAACTAAAAATTAGAACTCGTTATTCATTTACTTCGTTCCTCTGCTAGTCTTTTTTAATTAGAGATGTATCGTCGTTTTTGGGTATAATTTTTGATTAAATATTCCTCGAAAGTTAAAGTTCATAGAATTTTTAAGACGTTGCCCATACTCACAGATATCCCTTCTTATCAAGCTTTTTTTTTTGTGGAACAGTTGTCAGTCACTCTGTATATGTGTAAGACAATTCCTTTATGCGGGATTGCCATTTTTTATTGTTTTACTTTTCTGTAAGACAATTCCTTTATGCGGGATTGCCATTTTTTTATTGTTTTACTTTTCTCTTCCGCTATTTATCTTATTAAATAAATAACTCCACTTACTTCTTAGCTCTCATACTTATGAAAGGGTACTCTGCTCTACTATTTTAGTTTCCATTGTGTAACAGGCCACTACATAAAATAGGAAAATTTTTGGAAATCACGGCATGTAATTTTATATACTTTTAGTCACAAATGAAGAAGACAGAAAAAATTCAAAGCATGTTCGTGGCATGTGTGCAATCTGAAGCCAGGTTCCTCATACGTTCACTTGCCGGAAAATTGCGAATTGGCTTGGCCGAGCAATCAATCTTACAAGCATTGGCTCAGGCTTGCGCTACAACTCCACCCAATCAATCCTATCCTCCCAAACAGCTGAATGCCTCAAAGGGCATTCCCTCTGAAGATTTTAAAAGCAAACTCGAAGAGTTAGCTTTGATACTGAAGACTACGTATTGGTAAGTTATGGTTTTTAGGTGTTCACAATAAAACTTATTATTAAACAAAGTGATGTCTTTTAGTGAGTGCCCTAATTATGACTTGATCATTCCGGTCTTATTAAAAGAAGGAATTGAAAAACTTCCAGAACATTGCAAGTTATCTCCAGGTATTCCACTGAAACCAATGCTGGCTCAACCTACCAAGGGGGTTCAAGAAGTTCTGCAGAGGTTTGAAGGGTTGGAGTTTACTTGCGAGTGGAAATACGATGGTGAAAGGGCACAGGTAAACACTGAAACAATAATAGCCTAGTAATTGTAGTTGAAATTGTAGATACATATTAGTAAAAGTGGAGAAGTGAAAATTTACAGCAGAAATCAAGAGAATAACACGAGCAAGTATCCCGACATAATTTCACGTCTGGATAATTGTAGAACCAGGTCTGTGGAGTCTTGTATTTTGGATTGTGAAACAGTGGCATGGGACAGCGAGAAAAAGCAGATTTTACCATTCCAAATTTTGAGTACAAGAAAGAGAAAGGTAAGAAGTATGATTAACAAAAAAAAAAAACACCTGACACAATTTTATTAAACAATTCGCATCTTAGGATGCAAACGAAGCAGATATTAAAGTGCAAGTTTGTGTATTCATGTTCGATCTATTATACCTGAACGGCGAACCCTTGATTCGAAAACCATTCTCTGAGCGACGCAATTTACTAAAGAGTCACTTTAAAGAATTTGAAGGTCAGTGGCACTTTGCGACTTCCCTGGACACTAAGATGATTGAAGAAGTGCAAGTGTTTTTAGATGAGAGTGTTAAAGGTTCGTGAATACAATTTTTTTTACTTGAATCAAAGCAAATTTTTTCCCAGGTAATTGCGAAGGTTTAATGATCAAAACGCTCAATGAAGAAGCCACCTATGAGATAGCCAAGAGATCAAGGAATTGGCTTAAGTTGAAGAAGGATTACCTTGAAGGAATTGGTGACACTATGGATGTTGTTGTAATTGGGGGCTATCTTGGCAAAGGGAAACGAACTGGTACATACGGGGGCTTCCTTTTAGCCTGCTATGATCAGGAGAATGAGGAATATCAAAGTATCTGCAAGGTATATACAATAGTTGTAGTGAGAATGTTGACAATTTAATGGTAAGATTTTTTTTTCGTTTCGGTAGATCGGAACAGGATTTAGCGATGAAGCCTTGCAAGTTCATACAGATTTTTTAAAAAGTCATAAAATACCTCTGCCCAAAACGTACTACAGATATGATACATCACATGAGCCTGATCATTGGTTCGATGCTGTTCAGGTGTGGGAAATTAAATGCGCTGATTTGTCTTTGTCACCTGTACACAGGGCAGCAACCGGAATTGTGAGTATTTTATTTATTTAATGCCTCAACCGTAAAAATTGCAATCCGGTTAAAAAGAAAAAAAAGTAAAAATGAGGCGAATAACAACAAACAATATGTTTCAGATTGATCCTGAAAAGGGTATATCACTAAGATTTCCCAGATTTATCCGAGTACGTGATGATAAGACTGTAGAGGAAGCAACTTCAGCGCAACAGGTCGCCGACATGTATCTAAATCAAGACCAAATTAAAAATCAGCAAGGTGGTAAGAGTGTTGAAGAAGATTTCTACTAAATTTATAAACTTTTGTATCACAAGAATATTAAATATTTCTTAAATATATGCATTATGTGTTATATTTCATCATGGGTTTGAGCTTGAAAGATTTCTTTGTAGTTAAGACTAAGAAGGCGGGTCTTTCCTGGCGCCATCTATTGAAAGTTATGTTGTATTTGTAGAAGAAGGGGCTTAATTTCAAACATCCTTTGTCGAAGTAAATTTTAAATTTCAATTTCAAATTGATAAATTTAAAAAATACATAAGCTTCTTCCAAAGGTCACCAGTTCACGCTTATGTAAAAAAGTTATTTAATTTGACGATTAAACAAGATAGACTGATAATGCCACTGCAAAGAAGGACGGCTTGTTTGAAACCAACATCAACAGATATTACAGTGGGAGGGAATGATGGATACTATTTACTCATTCCTAGCGCACATAGGTGCATTCGTTCGTGCCCGCACATGTAATCAAGATTCACTTGAACGTAATCCTTGTTTTAATCATTTGTACGAAGAATTATCGAATGGATCAAGACATATAACGTTTTTTTATAATTATTTAGTATTAACTATTTACTGATGTAAAATTTCAATCATGTTTCGGTGAATTAAGAGTAATCAAACATTACGAACGAATGCGCACAACCAAATCCGGATTGGATGAGTAGTAATCATATGCACAAACGAAAGAGTTAACTTTCAGTTTCGTTTCATTGTATCATGTAGATGTATCAGTATTAGTTATGTTAATAAATAATAAAGGTGTTTGTTTTCGAATTTAACGTAAAAATAAATGTTGAAATTTGATCCGGAATTTCAGGATTTTTTTTATTAGGTTGGTAACCGGCAAGGTAACCGTACGAACTTCGTAGCAGTACACGGTCTTTGTTCGTTCGTCATTTTGTGTCGCCGGTTTACGTAAAAGGGTTAGTTTATGAAGGAATACAACCAGAAAAATCGAAATTTTTAGTAAAAA
Organism: Serrognathus titanus; assembly: GCA_039766575.1. Classification (NCBI taxonomy): domain Eukaryota; kingdom Metazoa; phylum Arthropoda; class Insecta; order Coleoptera; family Lucanidae; genus Serrognathus; species Serrognathus titanus. The sequence goes on along the minus strand of CM077911.1, from coordinate 13,139,842 downwards.
GGGACTCATAAAACCGTGCTCTGTGTGTCCGATGTCTAGTGCTGAAATCGCAGACAGCTCCGTCGATCCTCCAGCAAAGAAACGGAAGCTTGATTCAGTTACTACTTCTACAGACATGGCGAATAATCAAGCCGGTGCATCATCTCCGAAAGACCAGGACATAGATGAGGGCCTTTACTCGAGGCAGCTATACGTGTTGGGGCATGACGCGATGCGTCGAATGGCAAGTACCGACGTTTTAATTTCGGGTTTAGGTGGACTAGGTGTTGAGATCGCAAAAAACGTAATACTTGGCGGCGTCAAGTCTGTCACTTTGCATGACGAAGCTCTTTGCACCATAGCCGATTTGTCATCGCAATTTTATATATCTGAAGATGACGTGGGAAAAAATCGCGCTGAGGCTTGCCACAAACAACTTTCAGAGCTGAATTTGTATGTCCCAACCAGAGCCCACACGGGCTCCCTAACCGAAGAATTCATAAAAAAATTCAGGGTCATAGTCCTTACAAACAGTTCCCTCGCAGAGCAATTACGCATCAGCGAAATAACCCACATCAACAACATTGCACTCATAATTGCAACAACACGAGGTTTATTCGCTCAAGTATTTTGTGATTTCGGCCCGGCTTTTACCGTCGTTGATATCAGCGGAGAGCCTTCAGTATCCGCAATGATAGCAGACATATCAAGGGATAAAGAAAGCGTGGTCACTTGCATTGATGATACCCGCCATGGGATGGAAGATGGCGATTACGTTACATTCTCAGAAGTCCTTGGGATGACAGAATTAAACAACTGCAACCCAATTAAAATAAAAGTATTGGGGCCATACACATTCAGCATTGGAGATACCTCGAGTTTTTCAAAGTATGAACGTGGAGGAATTGCTTCGCAAGTTAAGATGCCCAAGATAGTTAATTTCAAGCCGTTCTCTGAGAGTTTGAAAAAGCCCGAGTTTGTGATCACCGACTATGGGAAGTTCGATCATCCTACGCAGTTGCATTTGGCTTTCGCTACTTTGCATAAGTATTTGGAGAAGCATGGAAGCTTGCCGAAACCATGGAATGAATCGGACGCGGCTGAGTTTCTAAGTTTGGCCAAGTCCTGCGCTGTCGATGGTGGAAATGATAATGAAATTAATACTCAGTTGTTGGACACTTTCGCTAAAGTTTGTGCGGGTGATTTGAATCCTATTAATGCCATTATTGGGGGGATTGTTGCGCAGGAGGTTATGAAGGCGTGTTCTGGGAAATTCTATCCCATTTATCAGTGGTTGTATTTTGATGCCATTGAATGCTTGCCTGCAGAAGAAGGTGAAATTACTGAGGCGCTTGCAGCTCCTGTTGGCAGTCGTTATGATGGGCAGATTGCTGTCTTTGGTAAAGATTTTCAAAAGAAGTTGGGTAAGCTAAATAATTATGTTTTTGAAATTTAGTATTAGAATGAATTGTTTGTTTTCTATTTACATCATGTGTTTATGGAGTTTCAAATCAAATTATACTTAGGCACACGTAATGTGAGCATGGCCTAGCCTCAATAATCTGAAAGCAAAAAAAAAATATGAGTTGCCAATTGGCGTTCACAAAAAGTCTTAACATCAAATAATACCAAAACTCATTAAAAGCTGAAAGAAATAATTTACTCAATGGAAGCAAATTATATTTTCGCTGGGTTGGATAAAAGTTTTAAGTGAGGATTAAATTGAAGCTTAAGTTAGAATGTGACACATAACATGCTGTACGTCATTTGTCTGTCAGATTCTAACTAAGACTTAAATTTAATCCTTACTTAAAAGATTTATGCAACCCACAGCCTAAGGGCTGATACTTTGATCACTGATAACTTTAACTTTTGATTCATTCCCATGCCTTCAATTGTAGAGATAATTGTTTCTATGGTAATAAACTAATGATTAAAGTTAATCAGTTATCAAAGTACCGGCCCTTAATATTCTATTTAATGGTGTTTTCAATTCAGCTGCACTGGTTGCACTCAGAGTACTTGCATCTTGTAATAATACGAGATGAAGTGCACACTAGTGCAGTCAATCAAAAATGCTATAAGTGTACTTAGAATAGGCAACACCGCCTTAAGCATAAAATTGATAAAGAAAACGTGATTTGATGGTTTTTGTTAAAAACATAAATTAAAGACGATCAATTAACAAATGAGACGAACAAAAAAATTTAAAAATACAAAGTGGTCAAGATACAAGATTTGACGGTTTGACACTGACAGCTGTCACTTTACAAGCATCATTTGACACTTCGAATTTAAATTACAAAGTGGTCAAGGATCTCTGTTTGAGTTGGCAGTGCTGAATTTTATTTTTAAGTGGTACAATTGGAGTAACTTCTGGTTGTTGACGGCTTAACATTGACAGCCGTCACTTTACAAGCATCATTTGACACTTCAAATTCAAATTACAAAGTGGTCAAGAATCACTGTTTGAGTTGGCAGTGCTGAATTTTATTTTTAAGTGGTACAACTGGAGAAACTTTCGGTTGTTGCTAATTATTTCATGACAGATGTCGCCACAAAATTACAGAATCATAGGAAGAAATAATTATTTTTTATAATTATTATTGTGGTTTAGTTAAAATTATTTTCACCTAAAATCACTAGATTTGTCACTAAACCGGTCATAAAATCACTAAATTTTCTACATGTCTGAACTCACTAGAGGTTGTCTGAAATTTAAAAAAAAATCACCAAATTGGCAATATTGGTCGTTAATGCATACCAACTTACTAAATTTCTTCTATTCACCTATTTGTTCGGCTGTCAGATCATGAAAAAACAAATGAATGACGATCGAATTGCTCCTCTTTTTGAATAGAAAAAACAATAATCGAAGCTTCTCTTCTCGATTTATTTCGTTTCTCTATTTATTTTTTGTTTTTCCGAGGAAGAAAACGCGAATTCGATCGTCTTTTGTCATCGTCGACCAAATTTTTTGTTTCTTGCATTTGTTAAACAATCGGTCGTCTTTTGTTTTATTTTATTTTTTATGAAAAAGAAGGTCGAAATTTGATTGGAATTCAAACGTCTTTTGCTTTGTTATTTTTTTATGAAGAAGAAAGTCGAAATTCGATTGGAATTCGAACGTCTTTTTTCACTGCTTTTAATTTAGAACATTTTTCAGAATTCACCGGTAGACGTTTTAAAATTTTAAAATCCACTGGAAAGCTATAATAAGTTACCATAGCTATAATAAGTATACCGGGTGTCCCACGCCATGCGCTCATTCTTCTAGAATTTTTATTTTTTTAATCGATTTACGTGAAATTCGGAAAGGATAAATTGAATAACAAAATAAATTTTCCGACATACTATCGAGCACGGTAGAACTCAACGGTTCAAAAACTCTCACGTATGGAGTTGGTCATGACTTGAGATAGCAAGAAACTGCCTGTTATATTAAAACGTCAAATAAATTAAGTGAGATCAGGTGATCATTACTAATGATCTAAGCACAGACGACGCCGATGAATGTTTACTGAACCAACACCGACTTCAAACGTGGGAGTTTTTGCACTTGGTTTGTTCGTTTATTCCGGACTTTCTACACTTTTAACTCCTTTATTCTATTTTTCTCACTCCTACTTACATTATCTTATAGGATACATCTCACTCTTTCAGGAGCAGTTGGTACAAGAAGTGTAGAAAAGTGCAGAATAGACGAACTGACAATATCATCAATTTCTTCCATGATTTGAAAGTAATTAAATACTTATTACCAATAACGAACAGTAAAAGTCACTAAAAAATTGGAAACATGTCGGTCTGAAAATATTTTGGGGGGACTACTATACTGAGATTATTTCAATTATACTGAAAATAGTACCAAAAATCTTACCCTTACCATAATCCTGTTTTTGAATGATTAGTGTCTTATATATATATTTATATAAAAAAGGATTATTTTAGATGTATTATAAACTTGCTTGCACACTAACTACATAATATAGGTCATATCGATTATTTTTAAAATTGTACTCATACTTGCAGGTAGCAGTGAATAAATTATGACATGGATCTAATAATAAACCACATCTAGATTTATTTTTAAATGTTATTTCAATCTTGTTCTGGATTATTAATTAATCAATTAATAATCAATTAATAATTTAGTAATTTTTGGCATCTTTTCAATTTTTTCAGGTGATTTAAAATATTTTGTTGTTGGAGCCGGCGCTATTGGTTGTGAACTTTTGAAAAATTTCGCCATGATGGGTGTGGGGGCAGAGGATGGTAGCATAACCGTCACCGACATGGATCTCATAGAAAAGTCAAACTTAAACAGGCAGTTCCTCTTCCGCCCCCACGACGTTCAAAAATCAAAATCAGCAACTGCTGCCAAGGTAAGCAATCAATGACACTTCTGTAACCCTGATGTAAACATCCGCACCATTTCAGGCTATTAAAAAGATGAACCCGTTCATTAATATAGTATCCCATGAAAACAGAGTTGGCACCGAAACAGAAAACATATACGATGATACTTTCTTCGAAGCGCTCGACGGCGTAGCAAACGCTTTAGACAACGTCGACGCCCGCATTTATATGGACAGAAGATGCGTTTACTACCACAAACCCCTCCTTGAGTCCGGCACGCTCGGCACAAAAGGCAATACTCAAGTCGTCGTTCCATTCCTAACCGAATCTTACAGCTCTTCTCAGGACCCCCCTGAGAAAAGCATACCCATCTGTACATTAAAGAATTTCCCCAACGCGATCGAACACACTCTTCAGTGGGCCCGTGACAACTTCGAGGGTCTCTTCAAGCAGAGCGCAGAGAATGCGTCACAGTATTTGACCGATCCAGAGTTTGTGGAGCGGACTTTGAAACTGCCAGGCGTGCAGCCTATTGAAGTTTTGGAGTCGGTGAGGACTGCGCTTATCGATGAGAGGCCCAAGAACATTGAGGATTGTGTCGCGTGGGCTCGACATCATTGGCAGGAGCAGTATTCGAATCAGATAAGGCAGTTGCTATTTAATTTTCCACCGGATCAACTCACGAGTACTGGACAGCTGTTTTGGTCAGGCCCTAAACGCTGCCCTGAGCCTTTAACTTTCGATGTGAAGAATCCGTTGCATTTGGATTATGTTTATACTGCTGCTAATCTTAAAGCCGAGGTTTATGGTATTCCACAGGTTCGATGTCGTCGGTCGATTGCGGAAATGGTGCAGAAAGTTGAGGTATGAGATAGCATCAGTTTAAAAAATATGAATTAACGAGGATGTTCTTAAATTATGTCTTATTTGTGGTTAGATAGCTTCATGAACGTGTTCTATAAACCATGGCCACTTAGGATTGGACATGTACTAGTAAAAAATATATATATAAATAAATAAATTCATGAAATGAATGAAATCTTCTAACGTCATTGATTACTCATGGAAGATTACAATTTGAGGTTGATTAGATTTGATTCTGTGAACTACATTCAAATGTGAAATGTTTTCAATGAAACAAACAATCTGCTTGTAATCTATGAACAAAAAAAAAAACTGAGTGACAAACTGTAATTTACATAAATCTTAATATATTATTTTTATAGGTCCCTGAATTTATACCCAAGTCAGGAGTTAAAATTGCTGTCACGGATTCACAAATGGCAGTGACAAACGGAACCAACGTTGATTTAGACCGAGTAACACAACTTCAAGAAGAACTACCCAAAGTCTCTGAACTTGGAAATCTCAAATTGACCCCGCTCGAGTTCGAGAAAGATGATGACACAAACCTTCACATCGATTTCATCGTGGCCGCATCCAACTTGCGTGCAGCTAACTACAAAATTCCCCCCGCAGACAGACATAAATCTAAACTGATTGCAGGTAAGATCATCCCAGCAATAGCGACGACAACTTCGGTGGTTGGAGGACTGGTCTGCTTGGAATTGTATAAATTTGCGCGTGGTGTGACCTCGATTACACCTTTCAAGAACGGCTTCATTAACTTGGCTCTGCCTTTCTTTGGATTTTCCGAGCCTATTGCAGCGCCTAAGTTGGAGTATTGTGGCAATGAGTGGACTCTATGGGATCGCTTCGAAGTTCAAGGTGAAATGACTCTACATGAATTCCTCAACTACTTCAAAGAAAAACATGGCCTTGAGATTACGATGCTTTCGCAAGGAGTTTGCATGTTATTTTCGTTTTTCATGGCGAAGGCCAAAGCACAGGAACGGCTTGGATTGACGATGTCTGAGGTCGTCAAGCGTGTATCGAAACGCCGCATTGAACCTCACGTTAGGGCCCTAGTATTCGAGCTGTGTTGCAACGATGTAGACGGCAACGACGTAGAAGTGCCGTATGTAAAATACAATTTACCTTAGTCTGATGTGCGGCATCCACATTACAGTAATTTTCTTTTTTTTCCTTTCTTGTGCACCAATACAAAATTAACTTTTATCTGGGTGTTTAAATAAATTGTGATCATACTGTAAAAAGTTTATGTTAATTTATGTATTGTCATACAAAATCTTTAATTAATTGAAGACTCAGACATGAAGGTTATATATTTATTAAGATCCAGTTTATTTACACTACTACTTAGTTTTATGTATAATTGCGATAGCATTTAATTAGTATTTTTGCGTATAATGTCACATGTAACGCTAATTTTTATTGAGAAGTAGTTGCAGGATAGTGTTTATTTTCTTATGCGTATTTTGATGTGTGAAATTTAAATAAATATGTTTTTGAGCAAGCCCTTTATTTGCTGCCAAAACTTTAATCTTCAATGCAGGTAATTTGTTTCTGTTATTTAATTGATGACATAGTGTCACCAGACGATCAAAATTTAAGTCACCAACCAAAAAACATCAAAATTTTGTTGCTAGTCAGTTTTGATTGTGATGGATTCCTCGAGCATCCTCTATACAGCTGTTAAAAACAAAAGAATCTATTTTATAACACAATTTAAGAGGTTTATAATACAAAAATATATATATAATAACAATATTTAACGAAGTTTATATCGCGACATCCTGCGATCGCTTCTTGACCTAATATTGCATTAGGATTGACAAATTGCAGCCAATTTACTACTTAATAAGTCATCCCATAAAAGACTGCCATGCATGCTGCCAAACCATATTGAAAGTTAAAAATTTTGTTGCAAATCGGTTTTAATTGCAGTGGATTCCTCTAGCATCCTCTATATGGTTATTTTGGCTCTATTTGGAACCTCGTCAGCAGAAGCGTAGCTCGAGAATAAGGCCCAAAGAGCTGTACAGAGGATGCTAGAGGAATCCACTGCAATCAAAACTGTCTTGCAACAAAATTAAGAAAAAGAATGTTTAAAAAAACAAACACCTCAAAATATTTTTATTAACAAAGGAATAATAAAAGCTTTATATATAATGAGTCGCACAAAAAATACTGCAAATACAGAAAAACTTAATTTTTTGGTTACTAAGAGCGCTTTACATATTAATATCAATATCAAATGTAAGATGTCGCTCGTGTTTGAACTTTATGACTGTAAAATTTAGAGTGACTGGTAATCTATATTGTGTATTACATACAAACATTCAAATTAATCTTTCGTTCATAACTGAAATGAACAGGGATAACCTCTAAAAAGAGATTCAGAATAATCTTACATAAAAAGAACGAAGGCGGAGGGTTTCATACACCAATTTCATAGGTGGTACGCGAGGAACGGGGAATCACTTAAGAACTTCAAATCCTACATAAGAAGAACGTGGGCAGAGCGATTCGGAGCTGTTCCACGATATAACGCCGCTTTGGCTTAAATTGAGAAAACGGCTACGTTCCGCTAAAAATAGCGCTTACATTCCGCTGTTGCTACGTAGCGGAGTGCTAATTTATAGCGATGTAGCTAATTGCGAACTGGCTGAACGGCTTCTTCGGATTTAAGTTGTGTAGGAATTTAGTGGCAACTTATCACTACATTTCTACAAGGCCTGAATCAATTATAATCTAACAGACATGGATTTCTAATCAAACTTTTAAATCACTGTCTACATCCATCACATCAAAATGTTGAATAAAAAAAACTCGCTCATGCTCAGACATAACCTAAAACAACAATGCTACAGCTAATGCTAGCGACGTAGCGGCCGGTAGGTTTATCGCTCTCTCTTATTTACAGAAGTTTAGCTTCCGGCTTGAATACATATATGACATCACGCTACGTGGTGCACACGCTTTCTGCCAGGCTGAACGCAGGCAGTGTTTATACAATGACAGTATTGGCGTGTTTCTAAATTCACCGCTAGATCTAGCGATTGCAGCAGGAATCTAGCAAACCGTTTCTTAATTTAGCGTTAAATCTTAGCAGATCGTTTCTTAATCTAGCATTAGAGGGCCGTTAGAAACTATTGCTAAACTTTGATTCTAGCGGTTAGAATCGTTGATAGAGTGCTAGAGCTAGAAGAACCTAACCTTAAAAAAACGTTGTGGTTGTTGTGATTCTGAAGTGTGACTGAAAGTCCATGTCACTATATTTATCTACAACTTTAGTAACATAGTTCATCACTTTACTTCTTTTATTCGATTTTTTGACTAAAGAGTTAACAAATTCTAATTCTGATATGTCTTCATCATGATGTTTACCATCATCACTTTCATCTGAACTTGACGATTGATGGAGTCGCTTCAATAAATAAAATTCCATACCTACTACCGGCTATTACAATAGCTTTTATAATAATAGTACAACTTTGAGGTTATGAAAGCTAGCAACTATTTAGCGTTCGGTTTCTTTATTTTTGCAATTTATATCTAGCACTTGAATCTAACCAATATGGCGGACATCTAGCGCTAGAAATTAGCATTAAATTGCTTGATGAATTTAGAAACATGCCCTACTGTTTACTCTAATAGAGCTACTTTCTGAACGCAGCCAAGAGTAAACTGTCATTTGTGGTGACAAATATCTTATCTTATTTCTCCCAATAGTTTAAATTTCAATAATTCTTCCCTTTATTATTGCCTTTTCTTTTTATACGAAATCCAATTTATTAATTTTCATGGGCTTTACTAAAACGTATTTTGAAAAGTAATATAAAAAATTGAAAGGGAGACGATTGGCGACACTGATTATTTTAAATTTGGCAACGAAATTTCGCAGCCATCTTCACGATTAATTCGTGACACCGGCGCCTTGCGTTATTTTTTCCAACACAATTTCGGCTTCGTATTTTTTACAAAATGAATAGCATTATTAGATCAGCGTTTAAATTCAACAACCTGCGACCTTTATTGAACAACTGCAGAAAACCGGCGGTCGTAAGTAGCAACGGCTTTCAGCAAAGACAAATCGCCCGTAACTTATGGCACATGTGCGTTTCACGTAACGACGATAATCCTCGCGGAGTAGGAGTTAAGTTGACCAAATCCAGTGATGTTTGTAGCTGTGGTTGTGGAGGAAAACATGGTATTCACACTAAAGGTAGGAACACAGATTTTTCTGCGTGTGAAATCTGATGGGGCACATATGTGATTGCAGCTGAGAAAGAGCTGGTTGAGTTCCTTACGGAGGAAATACTGGCGGAACGGAAGGCGCAGAAGGTGAAAACGATTCCGGCAGAAGTGGACGGTTTTAAAGCAAAATTAAATGGATCTGAAGTTACCTTGACGAAACAGGCAGCTGACGAATTGTAAGTAACTTTCAAACAAGACCTATTAGATTTCACGGGACACCGCGTCTTTATCTGGCCTGCGCAATTTATTGGTGCTGCTGGTGCCGCTTACCTAGAAAATCGGAAGCAAATTATATCTGGGACATCATTTCACATTTAATTAATGTTGAGGTCACTCAGTTTATGGCAAGTATAATTGTATTTTCTTGCTCAAATATAGTTTCCGTGTGAATTTTCTTTTCATTACTTATGATGTTCCTTAATTAGGAGGTAACCAGTCAGTACCAAAGCAGGGAAAATTTGCGTTAAATGAAATATTGGCCAGAGCTCTGCCTTGTGCAATCTAGTAGGTCATGCTTTCAAGAAACCAAAGAAATTATGAAGTTTCCGTTTTGTAATTCACTAATTTTTATGTGCACATGTACATTTTAGTCATTTTTTCAACTTCAACTTAATTTAGGAAGCACTAATGCTCGGTTGCACCAATATTTTAAACATAACTAACATTTAAGTGGTATTTAGACTGTGATGTTATTTGTAGGTTTAACAAAACGTTAGTCACATTGTAATTGATACTTAATTACATATATATTTGCAGCATAAAGATCAGATTTAATGTAAATCACACAGTTGATACCGACAGTGAGTCTGAATTAAATCCAAACATGGACAAAGCGGATATCGGAGAATTGAAATCGAAACCCGCATTTAAAATCGATGTAGTCAGGGATCAAACCACTCTCACATTACTGTGTTCGTTTATAGAGCCTAACGAGCAAGAAGAAGGTTACAGTAAGCGATTGACTAACCCAAATCTGCCAATATAAAAGTATTTTGTTTGCAGATGATATTTTTGGTATTGATGAAATCAGCATTTACGACGGTGCATGGCATGAGAACGTGTACGCAGTATCTGGAGAAGTTGTTGATTCTGTAAGTACTTATTAGTTTTGTATACGTAATTAAAGTGGGCTCACTTTTTATTTCTTTCAGTACTTATATGATTTATTACTTAATTATCTGGAAGAGAAAGGCATTTCGAATGAATTCGTCGAGAAACTTTCACAGTACAGTACACTATACGAACACAACGCGTACATCGGGTTATTAGAAGGATTATCAAAGTTTGCGTCGGGGAAATAAAATGGTCTATAAATTTAAGATAAAATTGTTTATGCTAGTTTTACTTTTAATAATTGTCATTAAGGAAGAAGAAGACGTTTCATCATCTGTCATGAAATTTGTATGTGTTCCAGTTTAAATGTTTCACTATGTATAAGATTAAATGGAAAAATAAAATTTTTACTTACACCCCCTGTAAATGAGAAAAGCAGGAAGAATTTGAGAATAATTAAGAATCTCTGTAAATGAGAAGAATTTGAGAATAATTAAGAAAGGATGATGCAGGAAAGCTGGAAACGAGGAATGTATACATTTGTAAGTAGTATATTCAATGTGATTTTTAATTTTATTTCTAAAATGTGTACATCTACAACTAAATTAACAATAAAAATCAGACTTTAACAACGGTAATTGGTCAATGATATCATCATTTTATGCATTAAGTACAAATTGCATCATTTAACCGAAGGTGTCAGTGCAAATTATACAAGTAATAAAAATGTATTCAGCATTGAAACCTGTGCGAATCAGCTTTTCCCCGAGGTTGGAATTTGTCGCTCATGTTCAGTGCCTAACAAATCTTTCTCTACTTCATGAACGTCAATCCGATTTTCTTTCATGGCTCTCTGAAATACGGTAGTAATTACTCCAACGAAACAATTATTATAATCGGTTGTACCTTAACACATTGTTGGTACACTTTAAAAAGCGGTGCACACATGGAATCATTGGTATTACCTTTCAAGAAGTGCTCGGAAAACCAAGTGTTAAAGCAAGTGTCATATTGTTTCTTGAGGTCCTCGCAGGCTTCGCCGATGCTGTTCATTGTAACATTAAGCTAAAAAATACGTTGAATTTTAAACTCTTGCCATTATTTGTGTAACTTAACAGTTCACCTTCAATAAAATGATTCGATTTTAGGTTAGGTGTACGTGTATATCGATGTGTCATCCGATCGTAAACGTAAATTTAACGTTGATTTATTGAAATGGAATTTCAAAAGTTCAATTAAACGGAATGACTTTCATTGTTAATTTTTAATTTTGTTTGAATGTCGACTAATTCATGTCACTCAAAACGAAAGACCTAGGCAACATAGTTGGCAAGACTTCTAGCACGGCAGATGTGGCCAATCGTTTAAATATTGAGTGCGACATCAGTGTCGCCAACGCTTCGAAGAACTATCGAAGCGAAAAAATTCACGGGCGTAGAACTCGACGAGGCGTTTTTGAAACTGCAGCTCGTTCCTCTCTAGCTCGCTCCGTTCCTGAGATATTCATCCTCAAATTGCGCACAGGAAATAACGTGAAACTAACGGATTTTGTTTTCAATGGTGTACGTATATTATTTGTGCTATGTTAAAATTAAAAAGTAAAGCTTTCGCTTTTATAATTAATGAAAAATAAAGAAATTAAGGAGAAAAAAGAAATTAATCTTAATTACAGGTATCTGCAACAGCCGATACAGCCTAGATTCACGTATTTACCTATAGTGGGCGGGCGCTTGTCGTAGGATGCGTTCAATCGATGTCAGCCATCGTTCGAACGCTTCGCTTTTAACTAAGCCACCTAAAATTGCCCATCTTATTAACGCCCGTTTTACTTAACGAAGTGCGCATTTTGAATTTCTAATCAACAAGACAATTGCACTGTTGTTTTATCGAAATACTTGCACAACCGTTTTTTTTATTTAATTCTTTTCTTGAAAACCGTTCGAAATTAGCGACTTTTCTGTCGCTGGCGATGAAATGAAAGATTATAAGCGTAATATAATCGATAATTGTTACTCTGTGACTAATTTCTAGTCTGCTCGATGCTTTACAAGCGATAAAAAAATTTCCCAATCGTTTCATATCGCAAATTAAAAATTTTTTTCTCGAAAACCGTTCCAGATAGAGACTTGCGGTTTGCACCATTGGATTCATCTTGTCGCCCTCTATAAGGGTGATTTTCTTCGCGGCAATCGATTTCCCGTTCAAACCCTCAAATTTTCATAGACTTATAGCCTTGTTACTTTTTCGACCATTTCTTTTTCTCTTTCCAAAAATAGCGAAAAAATTCACGGACGTGCAACTCGACAAGACGCATTCAAAACCGTAGCCTGTTCCTCTCTAGCCCGCCCCGTTCCCGAGATTTCGACCCCTAAACCATTGTCACGGAGAATAATTATTTTCGTAGGGAAAATAACATGATAAATAACAAGTTTATTTCCAATTGTTCACGTATGTTGTCTATGCAATACTAGAGAGGGGAAAGCATAAGTTTCAGGTCCTAATTAATTAGAAAGACTGAAATTAAGGAAATGTTCTGTGCAAATCAATTATTTTATCAGCAAAAGGGAAATGTAAAGAAACGTTTACACCATTCGACTGATTGTTATTTATTAGCACACGCAAGCCAATTTTCATTAAATTTATTATTAAATTAATAAAAATACAAAATTAATTTTTAATAACAAATTAGTGCTGCCATCTATGGATGCGTAGTGAAACTTACTTGTCACGGGTAATTACAGGTTCCTGTAATCCGTCTTTGCCAGTAGCCGAGAGTTGCAGATTTGAACATTCGCCTACAGATGGTGATTGTGACCAAGAAATGCGTTCAATTGATGTCAACGATCGCTCTAACACTTCAATTTCTACTCAACCTCCTAAAATTAGGCGCTCAGGAAACAATTTCTAAGCTAGAATGACGAGTAGAAACATTTGTCGCAGTGTTAACTACACGGTTCTTTTCAGGGCCACAAAAATATTCAATCGAGAATTTAAGCGTCTGCAGGCATACAAGACGTGGACGGGAAATTTAAAGTAAGAGACAAGAAACAAACCTCCCAAATATGTACATGTGAGCAAATAGAGATAAGGAAAACTAAAACAAAACAAAAAAAAAAACATCGCAAACAAAGAAATAAAATTTAAAAAAAATTGAAGAGACGGCGGAGATTGAATTCAATTTCATTGCGCAGCCCGTTTGTGCATTTCTCCAATCTAAAATTGTACTATGAGTGTGAACGCAGCCCTTAGGGTCCCCTGAACATCCCTAAAGGAGCACATCGAAATCGAACAGTAAATAAGGGAGTTATTAACAATTTTTCATTTGATGACGTCACAGTAGTTTGTGACGTCACGAGGCACTTTTGCCTTCAAATTGCGTTGGAAAACGCGATTTTTCTGCGAGTCCTGAAAAACTCAACTTCTTTATTTGAGCCCTTAGGGCCGATTTGAAGGTACCGTTGGAAAGAAGAATTTTTTTATCCTACATGCTTTACCATCTGTCGAAAATCGACTGCACAGCCCTGCGACCCTCCGTTACCTACTGCGCAGCCCTTTTATGCATTTTGCCTTTTTTTTAAGTTTCATAATTTTAAAGGACGTCAACGCATCTCTTAGGATCCCCTGAACATCCCTAAAGAAGCACATCAAAATCAGACACTAAATAAGGGAGTTATTAACATTTTTCCATTTGATGACGTCACAATCGCTCCTAAAATGAGCCCCTCAATTTCTTTCTCGTAAACGGTGATTTGCACCGTTGGATTCGTGTCATCGTTTTCTATAAAAGTTATTTTATTGCGACAATCGATTTCCTCAAATTTTCATACACTTAGTTTGCAATAATATTTTTTCGAAAATGGGTGGAAATAGAGATTTGCTTCTTGCACCCTTGGATTCGCCATGTCGAGCTCTAAGAGAACGATATTTTTCCCTGCCAGTCGAAATCCCTAAATTTTCACCGACTCGGAACGAAGAAAATAATTTTTTCCTCAAAAACCGTTGAAGATAGAAACTTGCGACTTGCACCGTTGGATTCGCCTCCTCGAGCTCTATGAGGGTGATTTTTTTCGCCACAATCGATTTTCCGTCCAAATCCTCAAATTTCCATGGACTATAGCCTTGCTACATTTCGCCCCAAAAAATATTTTTCCTCCAAAAATATCGAAAAAACTCACAGATGTAGAGCCCGTCGAGGCGCATTCAAAACCGCAGCCCGTTCCTCTTAGCCCGCGCCGTTCCCGAAATATCGACCCTTAAGTCACTGTCACGGAAAATAATTATTTTCGAAGAGAAAATAACACGATAACTAGCGACCTTATTTTCAGTCAGTCGCATACACTGTCTGTGCAAAATTAGGCGGGGAAAGCAAAACTTTCAGGCCCTAATTAATTAAAAAGACCGAAACTAAGGGGACCTCATATGCAAAGGAATTATTTTATCAGCGGAAGAAGGAAAAGGAAAAGAAACAATAACTCCACTCGACTGATCTTTATTTATCAATAGACATGAGCCAATTATCATTAAATTTGCTATTAAACTAACAAAATATGAAATTAGTTTTTAAAAACAAATTAGTGCTGCCATCTATGAGTAAGTAGCGTGACCTGTATGTTACCGGTAATTACAGGTTTCTGTAATCCGCCAGCTGTAAATTCGTATATTTGCCTACAGATGGCGATCATGAGGTGCGTTCAATAGAAGCCTGCGATCGCTCTAGCGCTTCGCTTCCTTCTCAGCCACCAAAAGTTAGCCGTTCATGAAACAATTTTGTTCTAGTAAACGGTTGAAGATAAAAACTTGTGACTTGTACCGTTGGATTCGCTATTTTATCGTGACAATGCAGTCAATATCGTTTAATTCATTGACAAAGAATTTATTCAAGTACCTACTGCTACCACTTCTACCGTCTTCGCTTAGTTTGTATTTCATCAAGGTGGAACGAAATCGTTTTGTGCTTTCATCGCATTTACTTTAAATTGTTTTCAAATTTGATTTAAAAATCGTGGCGTGACTTACGTTAGATTGATTTGTCAAGCGGCCATTACAGATTCCTGTAATCCGCTCACCCTTTGAGCGACTACCGACAGATGGCACTCTGAAATGCGTTCAATCAGCGTCAACGTCGCTCCAGCGCTTTGCTTCTTACGTAACCACCAGAAATTAGCCGGCGAAATTTACTGCGATTTTTAAATCATGTTACCAGAATCACATGAACGTATTAAAACAAATAAAAAATATTAATCTTGGAGAAGAGCCACCTAAAGTCAGCTGCTCGGTCAACAATTTCTTTCATCGAGGACGACTCGAAACAGAAACTTGTGACTTCCACCTTTGAATTCGTCTCATCGAGCTCTGTCGTGGCAATCCTCCAAGTTTACTTTTATTTCTCAATCCTTATTACTGACTAAATCAAATGCCGTTTTCCACATGTTTTGTATTAAAGTGAATACATTTCTGACTAGATATTAAAATTGTCAAACAATTTCATCGAACAATTCAAAGTACAATTATTTACCTGCTATAAATTAATTAATCTGTTATCTGCGTCAAAAGAGCAGTCCCCTTAAGAATCCAGTGGCTCTGTTCGTAATCAGAAGGTAATAAAACTGGCAGCACAAAATTCGTGCTGTGCCCGGTGGTTGAGAGTACACCCGCTCTGACTGACGTCTTATACAGGGGAGTTACATATCGAGGATCATCCTTAGGCAATTCGGTAACAGGCAAAAATAAAGTTGCCGGCAGTGGAGGGTTTATTTCACCTATAAAACAATTTTGTTCATCATTAAGGCCTAAAGGAGACTTTAATTTAAGATTCGTAAAGTAACTTTAAATTTAATGTCCTGTTATGAAAATCTTAATTAGTACAGACCTGGTTTAGCATCCACCAATTTCTTGCTCTTATGATCCCAGCGTCCCGCATCTACATACAGTCCGTGAACGATTAGGCCATCTGGCGGATATTTGAGGCTTCTATACACACTATAAACCTAAAGAAACCTTCATTATTTTAGGGATGCAGAAAATGATAGGTTCACCTCTTTTCCAAATGCTGCTTCATGGGCCGTCTTCACATCTTCTTGATCGATGACTTCTTTGGTGACGTGAAAGTCGAATTTTAATTGATCTATTGGTAAGTTGTACTTTCGGGCGTGAGTTTGCAGAGTGCCGGTGAGGAAACCTTGAGGGAAGTAAAATCCAGAAATCCAAAACGAAGTCGGATGACCTGATCTAATCCATACCTACAGACCTCACTTGTAGACAGATTTAATTTTTATTTATCGATCACGTACGCATATGAAGTCCAAGCGAAGTTCTAGGTCGTGCACCCAACTGCCCAGGCTTTTAAGTGATGGATACGATCTTGAAGACCACATCTTTGGAATCTAAAACATTTAATTTGTCGTAGGTTTATTGTAAATTTGAAATTGATTTCGCTTACCATATTGTTTATGAAAGACGTAAATACTTCTTCTAGATCTTCTGACATTACAACGAGACCTTTTATTGCCTTTTGTAGATTTGTCATCGATGTGTGTATCAATTTCAAGAGTTTGTTGTAGCGATCTACTTCTTGTAGCAGCACGGTCGTCAAAGATGGCATTCTGTTTCTGTCGTCTCTCTGTTAAGAATGAAGCAAAAATAATCCAATGCTAATCGAATAACCACAAACCTCAAACATTCGTTGATAAGCATCATCAAGCCTAATCTTTTTAATAATCACGGCCACTGTTCTTTCAGATAATTCATAGACGATGTCATCGCTTGATTTCCCCTCCTTTCCTCCGGAAGCACGAGGTTGACTCTCCATTATAGTACGAATAATCGAATGAGTTTCTTTGATCTAGGCAATCAAAATCCAAAAGAATTTTACGAATACCATGCCTTATTTGAGTACCTGATAAGCGATGTTTGCATTCTCGTGCATTCCAAATATTTCCGGCGCCTCAATAATTGGAAGTTTATCGATGAAGTCTCGATAGTTTTCAATTTTTGGAAAGTTCGGGCAATAATACACGCCAGACTCAGAGTATTTGTAGCCAGGCTCTAGTGTGTGCGGGGCAAAGAATATGTGTAGGATGGTTTTTAGGCAACGTAAATCCCAGTTATCGGTTACTCTGCCTCCGTAAGTTATTTCACCTGAAAAAGTGAGATTGCATAGCAAATTAACACTTGCCCTTAAACGTACCGGTGATGTATATCAAAGCATCCCAGGGGATGGGGGGTTTCTCACAATACATCTTCAAAGTGTTGAAGGCAAATTCACGGTCGCTGTCAGTAAACTCGTAGATTATATTCCAACCAAGTGGTCCAAATTTTTTCCTTTCCTGTATAATCGCATGGAACATGCACAGTCCAAAAAGCAACGCTCTCCATTTTCTACTGTAATAAGCTAAAAGATGGTGAGGTTATTATTAGACTCCTTTTGTTTGAAAAAACGAATTAATTTCTTACGGTGTGAGAATAAATCTTCTGTCATGTCTATGTAAGCCCGCTTGATATTAGCACGCACTCCTTTGGGTGGTTCGTTCGTGACTTTCACAGAGTTCTGCAGCACAGCCACAGGAAACGCTTTCGATGGCATCGAGCTCAAAAACAATCTAAACTCTTCGTTCACGCTGCCAGCATTGTCAACTATCGAAAGTATCTTTCGCTCCATCGCTAACATCCAAGAGGTTGCCAGATGGCAATTCTGTAGAACCAAGAACTCGATTCAATTTCAAACAGTACGGGGGTCCTCACCTGTAGGAACACCCAATCACCAGTCACGATCCCCTGATCAAGCATTTTTTCAGCAACGGGGCCTTGACCTTGCCCCAAGGAAATCGCCCTGATTCTGTCTTTGTATCCCATTTCCGTAGCGAAACGTTGGAATGAGCCGAATGGATCCGAGCCAGTGCTGAGCACGAATACAAGCGGGGTTACCTTCGATGTATCCTGAAATCTACAACCGATTTCTTCCTACTCCCACAAGTTCTTTTGGGTATTAGCAAAAATACTTACAGGACTTGTAGCGATACCTGCGGGCTTTCAATGAACGGTTGTCCCAAGTTCGATCTCACGTACTGTGTGATGGCAAATACAAGTTTCTCTTCTTGTAAAGTCTTCAAGAGCATCAACTTGCTGAAGTCGTTTAAAAGATTATTCCAATCCACTTGACTTTTTTTTGTTATTTCGGGAACGATTTGTATGTTCTGTAGAAAATTCAAATTTACCTCTTAATTATTAAAAATTGACAATAAATCCAATAGATGGCGCGACTATTCTCCTTACATTTATTGCCACAAGATGTCAGCTTGTGCGGTACATTTGAATAGCTTTATTAAATTAAATTAAATTAAATTATGACAATATTTCTTTCTTTAAAAAAATTAAGTCAAACGTAATATTGTTAAAAAGAGAAACAGTTTATGATTTTTTAATTTACTTACGTGTGTGAAATCTCCAATTTTAATATAAATCACGTTCATGCACTCATCGGCAAGTTCGTTGAAATACTTGAAAGAATTGGACAGATAATTTATAGCTATCCACATATTATCAGTGATGGTAGGAAAATCTGGTTTCTTAGGCAGAAAAGCCTTGCTGACGATGGGCCCCCTAAGCAAATAATTCCACTGAGAATCTTTCACTGCTCCCTTCTGGAAGAATATTGCCACGCAGACCATGAAGCTGAAGACCAGTTTGTGTCTCTCAAAAAGGCCCCTTGATACGTTGGTGTAAACGGCAAGTGTAATTTCATCGTGCAGGATATTCAGTCTTACAGATAAGTCTTCGTCTTTCTCACTTGTTTCTATCACAGTGTTAAATACCTGCAACGGAGGAATAAACTTAACTTTCGCGACGCTATTGAAAGCCCCAACCTGACTGAAATATTTCAAAGAATATTGATACATGGGATCTATATCGGCTAACTGTGCAACTACGAAATACAACACCGATCCTCTGATGGCCACCGAACGGTATTTCTCCCTCGCTATGGAAATTTTCTCTTCCGTCGCCTCAGTTTCTATGAGTCTTGCTGCAATCACTGCTGACGTCTCCTAAAATCGAATCAAGTATCTACCTTTTGGTTACTAGGGGTTTGTTGTGGTTTACTTTGCTTTCATTGAGGGTGTCGATTAATTCTTCATCGTCCAGGATGTTGCCTTCCGACTGGTAAAGAAGTCTGAGGATTTTGATCTCTATATTCTTCAGCGTGGTCTTGTCATTGTTAATACGAATTATGAGGTCCGACCTTTGGGTTTCTAGCTCTGGTCTTTCCAGCCTTACAACATCACTGTAAGTGCATGTGACTGTGTGCGTAACACTAAGAGGCGATTGCGTTTTGAAAATGCTTACGCTAGCAACTGATCTTCTAAGCCGGAAGGCGTTACAGTAAAATTCACGATAGTAGCTTGAATACAGATTTCCGGAAGATAATGCGGGTTTGCTAGTTTCGAAGTTAGATAAAACCTGAAATTGTTATCGTAATCTATGTCGGAATCACCCAAGTGAATCAGCATTCTCCCCGACTAAAAAAATCCACTATCAATTAATTAATTTTTTCTGTGTTTTTATTACGTACCACTGAAAAAGTCTGCTTGAGTAATACGGGCCTTAGTGTTGGATCGAGTGTTTCTTCCACCTCTTCCAGCAGTACGGGCATGCCAATCCGAATTGCACTTTCCAACACTCTCATAAAATTCGCGTCCGTCAGTTTGCCGATCTTCAAGCTGTTGTCCGCTTCCATCTGGCGAATCCAGCGGTTCGCCTGCTCTTGGGGGTCAATCATCAAAGGCCAACGTCCTGCTTTCGTTACCATGATGGCATTCTCTGTTGAAACGCTGTCTCTTGGTAAACCACAAGTGTTCCACATGCGAATATCGTACGGATCAGCCAGAACAGTGATGAGGTTGAATGTTTCGGATGAAGGTATTTCAAGTCGGTGACATTCAATTTGCCATAATTCCATTAGTTCCTTGCGGTAGTTGCTGGTGAAGGCGCCGATGTATGCAACGCAGGCAGCCGCTAAGAGGACATCTCCCACTATGTTGACAAGTTCTGACTTACATTGCTTTGAAAAGAAAAGTTAATTAAAAGAGAAGTTAATCTTGGATTGAGACGACATCCAAGAAATTTGGATGATTTTTAAAGTTGATAAAAAAAATGACAATGATTTTAGCTAAAAGTTAGTAATATATTTATTTATAACATTAAATGATGCATAAATCAATTAAAATCCATTGCAGGTGATCAGTGTTGCCATTAGTGGGGCATAAAATTATTGTGTATTGTTCGCAAAAGCTATTACTAGGCTTCGGACATTTCGGGCGTTGCCTTGGTTACGCAACAGAAGGGCCAATAAGCACGCAGTGGTCGTGTTTAGGTAGAAAATTAATTGCAAAAAAGAGCATACTATTCATTTCGCATTCATCGTTAGAAAAAAATTGACGACATTTTATGAACAAATTGGTGAAATTGCCTATAAAAAAATGTGGCAACCCTGTGTCAGTTGGCAGCACTGTTGAGAAACTGTATTGTAAGTTTAACCCACCTCAACTATTTGTTCCCAACGCGCCTGTTCATCCCCTAACGCAACATTTAAACGACCGGCTCGCTGTAATCTATTCGCCGTTAACGTCATTTCATCTTCAGTTGCCTGTTTTTCTGCCAGACTTTTATTAAACTGAGTTTCTAAATTCATTATGACAGCCTCCACGTCCGCCAGTTGCTTTTGTTTCTCGCGAAGCACGGACAACACTTTATTCAACTCAGCTTCTGCAGCTGCCACCCTGAAAAGAAAAAAGCAATTATTAAAGCAGTGTACCTACAACAGAAAGCCAATTCACTTACTTCTTACGTTTCGGCTCTACGACTTTGTAGACCTTTGCATACTGATCCATCGCTCGTACCCACATGCACATGCTCTTGCATACCTTCGATACGGTCACGACTACATCCGGCTGGAAATCTTTGTTTTCGATGTAAGGCTTTAGTTTCTTCAGTATGTTCTCCGATATGTGGTTCTTGTCGTACTCTTGAAGCTTTTTTAGGAAGTTCACGTCGGCCATCACAATTTTAGCAGAAGCCCAGTCGCTTCTAAGCATACATTTTTGAGTCAGCTAGCAAAGAAGAAAAAAAAACTCGACTTACTTGGCCCCCAATAATATACAAACTGCTTCCATCACATAAGTCACCAGCTTGGGAGGTTTCTGAAACACTCTTATTTCATTTACGTCGTTTTTGTTCAGTGATTCTAGAGCTTTGGCTGCCATTTCCATGGCAGGCATGACCGTGTCCAAGTCTCTTTGGGCATCGTCAGCAAGAGCTTGAGTCTCAAGGGCTTGTACCTATCAAAGAAAAAGTCAAAATTAAAAAAAAGGAAAGGAAATTAAGTATGCTTTCCACAGCAAATGAAACACAGTTTTTTACTACCTTGCTTATGAGCGGGGGGGGGGGGGATTTTAATCGGTTAAATAAGGTAAATAAAATAGATTAGTGAACGCAACCCTACGATGAGTTTAGAAACTATATTTCTGAACGTAACCCTCCCTACCTGTAATTTCTGAACGTAACCTAGAGGTACGTTCAGAGCTGCAGCTCTTAGGTACGTTCAGAAACTATAGGGATTTTGTCGCCAGATACCGATCGATAGATACAGATTTCTTGTTTTAATTATTAAAAAAAAATTGTTGCAAATCGATTTTAATTGCAGTGGATTCCTCGAGCATCCTCTGTCCAGCTGGTTCGGTCCTATTTGGGGCCTCATGAGCAAAAGCTTCATTATGCTTTGACAGCATGCAAGGCTGTCTTGTATGGGATGACTTATTAAAGTAGCAAACTGTCCGCGATTTGTCAATCCTAATGCAATACTAGGTCAGAAAGCGATCGCAGGATGTCGCGATCTAAACTTTCCATTAAATATTATAATAAAAGTTAAATTAAATTTTGTATGTGCAAGAAATAAGGTGAAATGAAACGGCCTTTACACGCAAACACCTCTCAGAACCCGGTTCATAATTTGAAGAACCGTTGAAGTATTCTTGATAAAAAATTGGAAAGTGTTTATCGCGATGGGTGATTACTTTTATTTCTGAACGCTCCTTGAATAGTTCAGAAACGCAATTCTAGGATACGTGCAGAAACTACTGAGTGCAAATTTTTATAATAGGTGCGTTCGTTTTACATTGGACCGTTAATTGAAGAAATGTAAAGATACGCAAGCAATATTGCGTTCACATTTCTACGGGGACAGTGGGGAAAGAGTGACTGTCCCTCTGCTCCCCGCTGTCCAGCCTCGCTCGCTTTTCTAGTGCTGCCATCTTGTATCAACGTATGTAAGTGGAAAATAGACGATTTGCGATTTACCTTTATTTCTAAAATAAGTCAATGTAAAAAGGTTGGAAGTTAAGGGACATTTCGCGTCATTTTATACCTTAAATAAGCAACGCAGCACGTCGAATAATAATAGGTTTTCGACTAAGAAATCCTATTTTTTATAGTGTTTATAGTTTACGACCAAACTAATCTCGGCTGGTTACGAAAAAATACATACTCCAGCGCTTCTTTTTAAATTCTTTCACTCAACGATTCGACTCAGAGCAGTGAATATCACAAGTGAGATAAGATTTGCTCAGTTAAAACATTACTGAGTGACGTTAAGTAACTTTGAGTTTTGAAGTAAAACGAACGCACCTAATATTAAACATATTTTGGAGTTGCGTTCAGAAATTCTGTATTTCTGAACGCAACTCCAAAATATTTGCTCTTGAACACTCTCAGAATATCTCCATCTTAAAATAAGATTAGTGCTCTATTGCAGTGAATTGAAAGCATTATGAGCTTTCATCTCAGATTACATGAACTGTTGATAATTAACAATTGTCATTAATCATTAATTAATTTGTTTTTTTTTACACATTCTCAGCCGTTGATGGTTTATTTAAAAATTCAACGATGGACGTCACGCACTGATTAACTGATGGAAAAAATCAGATGCTCCCAATAGAACATTTTGTGCGTTACCTTTGCAGTTTCTTCATCTGCCTTTACTATATTCCTCACTTTATCAGCTTGCTTCTGCTCAGTAGCTAAGTTTTTCATTAGTTCGGCGACTGCATGGGATTTCTTCGCGAGTTCAGGCTCCAAAATTTGCAAGGTTTTTTTCATGGAATCAATCACTGAGTTGGTTTCGTAGAGTTTCTGCAAAAAGAAACTTGAGTTCAGTAGGGAATATTAATCAAAGATGTAGTGGATACCGTTAGTCCATTGGCAACACGATCTCTTATCTTGATTATCAGCTCCCTCTTATCATGCAACATCAACTTGTACAGTTTTAAGAGTTCCAGGTAACTACTGGGTGTTGTGTAGTAATAGCGACGCATTTCATTGTAGAAACGTTCGGTCATATCTTCGACACTCT
This sequence comes from Serrognathus titanus, assembly GCA_039766575.1. Classification (NCBI taxonomy): domain Eukaryota; kingdom Metazoa; phylum Arthropoda; class Insecta; order Coleoptera; family Lucanidae; genus Serrognathus; species Serrognathus titanus. Next base: position 13,115,928 of record CM077911.1, on the reverse strand, counting down.
AAAAATATTCATTTTAAAGCAGAAGCTGTGTAAGGATTTACAAATCAAGAAACTTACCTTATGCATAATTACACATAAACTGGCCAAATCTTTGGCAAGCTCGGGAGTTCCAAGTTCGCTCAGTGCATTTTTTGCAACCGAAAAGAGAGCTTCTTCCGGCCACTTTGTAAACCAATCAATTGTACAGCAGTTCACCAATGATGGGAACATGCGACATCTTCGCCTGAAATACAAAATGTTTTTAAACGTACAAGATCTCTTGAAATCAATTACCTAAACGCATCTCCTACAGGACTCATACAAATAGTCACGTGCAAATTACTTCTAACTCTCTGAATAAAGAAGTCAAAAATGCCATCTCGATTGCTCTCATTCACTCCAGCTTCTTTTGCGGGAGGTCTACATGTGATGATGACCTTCTCGTATTCATCAGATTCGAACAGATTAGGCACGTCACCTAAACAAAGTAGGAGGAGGTTATTGGTGGAATCACAGCTAAAAATGTATTCATACCAGAATTCAGCATGTTGTTGATGTCTTCTAAAAACTCTTCTTGCACAATTTGTGTGTCGGTGAATAAAAATACTGTATCATCGTTGTTTGCACCGGCATTGAAGTACATCTTTCGCAGATCTTCAAAAAAGGAGTTGTGATCGTAGTTTCTTGTCAATTCGATTTGGAAACACCTAAAATTTTTTTACAAATATAAACACAAAAAAAAAATGCTGGAGTAATTTAGAACTTCCAGTATTTTGAAGACGTTACAGATCATGTAAGTAATCGATTTAGAATCTATTATAACTTATGCTATTCCAAGAATTTTTTGCAAACGAATTTATTTACTTGTATCCGTTTAAGTGAGAGGCAAGTCTTGTCAGACTTTGTTTTCCCATTCCGCCAACACCAACCAACAAGCAATTGCCCCTTTCTGCTCTGAGTACCCTTGCAATTCTACAGCAGTGCTCTATGGCGTCCAAGAAGAAAATCAATTGCATTTCTTTAGACGTAAGGAGATTGTAATCCTCAAGGTAATCCTGGAAGTGAAAAAGTTTCAACAATAACCAAATACGAGAGTAAATGTACAAACCCGTAGGACTTGTTTCATCTTGTGCATGTCTTTAATTTCCTCATAAATACGGTTTTCTCTGGCCGCACCAATCGACATGAAATCCCCAAATAATAATATTGGAGGATTCTGTATGATTTCTTCGTCTGGAAGAGCGAGCACAGGATTTTGAAAGCATCGAGTGCACTCGTCCTTCATTAAAAAATAGAAATATGATTTGTCTTCCTTGTTAATCAAACGATCGTGGAATACCCGCAGACATTCATGATAAAACAACCTAAAACCACGATTGCGACGATCACAAGAAAAATCTGTTGGGTCTTACTACCTCAACATATGCACAGGTTCTCTTAACGTACCAGCATCTGCTTGCAGTACCCCCTGAATGCACTTTGATAAATCTCTTAAATTAAAAACGTAGTGAGATTTCGCGGGGGTTGGTAGGAGGTCCTCAGCGATGCGTTCGTACACTTCGACTGCTGCATTTATTAAGGGATCGGCCAAGTCTCGTACTGGTTGGGAAAAGTCGGAGAGGAAGCCTTTCAAAATGGCCTGAAAATCACTTAGAAGATGTACACGGTTTCACTTTATTGTAACGCTCACTTTAAATATGACTTTCAAGTTGAAGTCGTTCGGCGATGGAATTAACAGCATTCCAAAGTGTCGCACGAAACGGGGTGTGAGAGGATTTCGACCACCCCCTGGCGGGGCACACGCCACACTAATCACAACGTCCTTTATGTCCTTCCAAAATAATTTTTCTCTGTCATAAAGACCTCCATAATCCAAAAATTGTCTGTAATAAATCAGGTGCATCACCGCAAGGTCGGCAGGAATAATTCGGATTACCTCAGTAGTTCGATTGGCGGTTGTGCTCCGTAAGTTTCGAGTTTGGGCATGTTGACATCATCTACGAAAACTATGACCCTTTTCCCTAGGGGTGCCCCCAGCAAAGTCTTTTTCCTCTTTTCTAGTTTCAGCTCTAAAATTTCTTGTGTGCGCGCACTGCTTGTTTGTGCGGAAAAATTGAGGGTGATGGGGACGAAGTCACCGGTTTGGTACAATTTGTTTAAAACGACTTTCGTGATCACTGACTTTCCAACACCTACAAACCTTAAACTTCTAGCTTTGAAGCTACATTTTACATTCATACGTACCTGTATCACCCGTATAAAACACTGGATGGTTAACATATAACAACTTTTCCATAATGTACCCAAATCTTAGAGAATCAATGGTCGGTACCAGCATTTCAAAGAAAGGCGTCTCGCTATCATAACGAAACTGCGGCATTATTTTATTCCAAGGATCCAAACGTTTCTTTTCGACGTTCATATAAAGGGCCCACAGATCGTGACCGGTTGGCAACCTACATCAACCGTTTAAAACTGAATTAACCTAGCAAAAGCACTACCTTGCATCGGGATGTTCTTCAAACTGATCCCGGACGAAAGGTTCAAACTTTTCCCTTGATACCTCAGCCAGGTTTCCACCGAGGCCCCACAAATAGCAAAAAATATACGACTGGCACAGGAAGCATCGCATTTTACTCTTGTCCGTTAGATTCGACATGGCCCCACGTGTGGTGAAGATACTTCTCAACAAAGAACATATCATCGTAACTTTACTTATGTCAACCTAGAAAAACGCAAGGTTTAAAAATAAAGGGGGAAAAAAAAGCTGGTTAAAGCACCTGATGAATCGCATACAAACACTGCTTCATAATAAACTTGAAGGCATCATCGATGGTCGTCGTCATCAATTCAAGCAGGAACTGCTTCATTTCATCGCTTAAAATATTAGCGTCAAATGCATCCAACCAGGATTTAACATAAGGTACCCATCTTAATTCTTCGGCATCAACGTACACCATACCACATCTGATTGTGACAAATTACTTCCAAATATAAGAAAAAAAAAATTTTCTAACCTGCTAACGGTTGCCGGAGAAGCTTGAGCTAAATCCTGCACTTCAAAGATCATATGTACGTACGGTGTGAGTTTAATCCGTTCAGAATTAGCCAAGCATAACATTTTGTTGTCGTCTAGCACAGTATTCAAGTTTTCGATCCATACAGCATCCACAGGTCCGTCACATATCACCCACTGGTGATCTTCATTGGTGCACTAAATATAACGTCGCATAAAACATTTCACTTTTGACCATTTAAACACCCACATACCTGAACGGCTGCTCTAACCATGATCCCCATCAAACCATCTCTCCATTCCAGTGTATACGGATTAACTTCTCCGTATAATTCCCCACTTGTCACCGCTTTCGGATTTATTATGTAAGTGCGCACAGGGTGAAAGTGGGGGCCTTCTATGCCTTCGTCTGACATTTTGGTTAGGGACCAGTTTAAAGTCTAGAGCGAGAAAGAATTTGTGGTGAGCCTTTTAGTGGGCACCTAAGGGTTGCTTACGTTTAATATTGAACTTTTTCCTCCACCAGTTGGCCCAACTAACATTACCCCCCATCTTACGATCATGGTTTCATAGAGTTGGATGACTTTCTTCAAGATACAGTGCTCGGGCTGTAATCTGTGTTCGACCATCACATCCAAAATCGTAGTCTGGAAAACGCCATAGTCTTGCACCGGTAAATCAATCCCAGGAAAGAGATCAGTTAAAATACCCTAAAATATAACAAATATAAATACAAAACCTTGTGAAAAATGAAGGTTTTTACAAACCTGAAATAATATAGCATCGTCCGCTAGAAATTTAGGCAAATTACTATCACGCAACGCGCATATTAAAACAACATCTTCATTACGGTCAGGGGTTGCCCTTTTTAACGAGCCAGCCATGACCAGAACACTTTTAACAGCACGCATCCCAAAGTCATAGTGATCTTGCTGGGATAGCTGCTCACTGCATAACTTGTACATTTGTACCATTTTATGCGACAGCACTTTTGATGACTCAAAACCTTCCGAATACAAAGTGACTTCCGCAATCAAAGCTAGAAATGCGGATGAGAGCGGAAGCAAATAGAAAATCCGGAAAGGATTTACCATAATCGGGCACCATCATCGCTATCGGTCTGAACAGCGCCTTCAAATTATCGGGTAGCTCGGTTCTTCCTGCATATCCAGGATTCATGGTGATGAAAACTGCGCAATTCGCAATTAATTTGATCTCCCTTCCCTCAAACATAAATCTGAAAGTCATTCGATGTAAACCAAGTCAAAATTCGCAATGCGTTGCAAACCTCGTCATTTTGGCAGCCTTTGCGTTACGGATTGTAATGATCTGCTGTGCGATGACGCTCAAGACTTCGATGTCGATGCGGTTAAACTCATCAAAGCAGCACCAAGCACCCGATTGTGCCAGGCCCGAAAAGAATCGGCCCATCATTTTGAAGTCGAGCCCCTCCGAGCAGTTGAAGACCACGCACTGCACGGCCACAGCTTTCGCAAGGTCTTTCGTGGTTTCTGTTTTGCCAGTTCCCGCAGGCCCTGCCGGGGAACCACCTGGATTCGATGAGACTTACTTTCGTGAACGTTTTATTTTAACAAATGCCCCAAACCTAAATCTAGTTGTAGTGCCCCCATGAGACACAGATAACATCGATCAGTCAAAGGTGTAATCACTAAAACACCTGCGGCTCCTAAGTATTCATAACCGTAAATGTAAGTAGCACTGGACATTTTTGTGACACAGTGTCCGATGTTTTCCTGCCAGTAATAGCGAAGCATCTTCAGCCATTCGAAATTTTTGCTGAAATTTCGGATCAAACGAATCCAATCGAGTATACGAAAGTCAAGAAGCTTACCTCGAGTAACATTTGTGCTCAATTAAGTTGCTTATTGTGTCTCTGGCGTGGACATCGATGGTAATGAGTGCGATGAGTATTTTGCGGGTTACAACGCTTAAGTCAGTTCTTATTAGAGTGGCCAAATCATTCAAGTCCTGCGTTATTAATTGAATGTTTGGAAATGTTTTCGATTTATTTTGGATAAATAACTCACCCCAATACATTTTTGTTCGTAAGCTTTTAACTCTACGTCTTTATTTACATCCTGATCCAAAATCTCGTGCACACCTTTTGCCCACATAATCTGCGATATGGCCAAAATGATCTGATTAGGATGATCCAGCACCCACTCTTTACGTCGACGCTGCTGATAATCCAAAATCGAGGCCTTCATTATCCTTCTCAAGGATGAGAACATCGCCTCCTCGACTTTCCCAAGCCAGTCTTCGACATTCCCCCGCGCCTTGAGCCCCTTTGTTAGTGGCACGCGTTCTCCTTCCGGACTGATCATTGCGATTATATCGGTGGTCAAAACTAGTACAACAGGAACGTCGCTCTCCTCTTCCTCACCTTCGTTGGAACTCTTCGTGCCAAACTCTAATTTAGCGATGGCATCAAAGCACTTACGTAGATGGGGTTGAACCGCATGTGGGTTTCTGGTTTGAGCTAAAATGTCCAGGAGCTCGTCATTGGATAAGAAATAGAAACGTGGAAACGCAACACGTTTGGTTTCAAGGTAAGACTCCAGGCACTTCATGATCTGTTCGAGGAGGGAGTTGTTTTTCTGTAAGGTTTCTAAAAGGTTCGGGTGCATAGCTGCTTCCATAGCTAACGGCATCTAGAATTAACAATGACAGATGTGAAAGTTGTTAGTAACATGCTAGAGAAGACTGTACCTTAGCTGTACGTCTCATTAATTCCTTCCAGGCTTTATCGACGACGAGAAACATTTTGGCTTCGGTTGGAAGTTGTCGCTGTATGTCAGGTGCCGAAAATATAACTTCTAAGTACACCCAACTTTGTTGGCATAGCAACCACTCATCCTAAATTTTGAGGCAATGATAAAGAAGATTTGAATTTTCTAATACACACCAAAATTTTAGAAAATAGATCGAGCAGGCGTATCCATTCATCTACTCTGGGTTTGATAGGCCCGACGTGCCTGGAACTGGCTATTGTGTTTATGTTGATGCAGCTTTCGTCCAAGACGGCTTGCACTTCCTCCGTGGTGCCAAGTATGTAAACGTCTTTTGCATCTCTATGTTGCACGACGACGAATTCAAGAGAATCCCAAGCTTCTTCCACCTAATGGGCTGTGATTGCAAGCAGAACAATCCATACATGAAATTATTAACTTACCTTCTTAAGCAGCGCTTCCAGTCCTGCTTCACTACTAGCTTGCCCAGACACTTCCATTAATTCTTGTGGAAAATTAAATACATTAAGCGATTCCAGTAATTCGAGAGTCACAGCTTCGTCCGCTTTAAACTTGTGATTTAAAATAGTTTCGATTCTTAGCCAATGCCGTGGTCTTAACGACGGATTTCTTAAATATTGCACGATCGGAAGCTTCAAAAGCAATATTTAATTAATGAAAAAATTTTAGCTGTGCCCATTTTCACTCACCTTCTCCTTCATCCTTTCCACCTGATCTTTCAGCTTGGGAACTATCATATTAGGAGGCAGGCCCTTCTCGAATTGATTGACGTTTTTGATGTTCTTGGCCGTGAAGAGGTTCATTTCTTCGGTGTTGAGCGTGTGGAAATCCTGCTTGTACCACTCGTCAATTGTTTGGGCCCAAGTATCCATGCTTTCCCACAAAAGCATGCGAAGTTTCACATCACTCATTACTTCGTCCAAAATATCGAATCGCGTGCTTTCCATCTTATTAAACAGACAAACTTAAAATGATGGAAATTAGGGTGGATTTACTCGAGTTACCCTGAATTCTTTTTGATATTGATTAAAGAGCTTGGCACGTTCTTGACATTGGATCACACGCTGAAGGAGCTCCTGTAGAGCCATATTTACTTGTAAAATGAATAATTTATATAATGTATAAATCTCAAACATAAACTATCATTTTTGCTTACATGACATTCGTCTTTTATGGCTCCAATGTCAGATATTAGAGCGCTGATGTCCTTATTCATTTGCGCACCGAATTTAGTCAATAACTTCGGTTTCTTTTCTACTTTCTTATCGATTAAACTCCTAAGGCTGCTCATGTCAACGCTCAATTGAAGATAACGAGTCATATCTTCGTGAGGAATTACTATGTCATATTCCTCCATAACGTCGTACAATTCTTTGCAATAGTCCAGCTCGTTTTCCATTTCTTCCACGGTGTTCTGGCAATCTTCCAAGAAACGAAGGTACTTCACAAAATCTAAAGTAACAACAGGTTTTTTATCCAAGTATGTCATGTAATCCCCACAGGTTTCGGCCAATTTTCCAACTTTCTCTCTTCCAATACTAAAATAAAATCATATGTAGTCTATTAGGAATTAAAAAAACGATAAATATACAATAAACTCTCACCATTTCGGTCATCACTTTGTCTTTTTATTCATCGATAACGTAATCGATGATTTATTTGACATTCATCGGTTTCATCTGATGAACTCATCAATTCGTGTCTTTATTCTATGTAAATATAATCGGTGATTCATTTGATGTTCATAGATGACGTCACATTAATAAATCAGATGAACTAATTAGTTTATTTTTTTTATTCAACGTTAACGTAATCGATGACTTATTTGACATTCACCAAATGAGCTCATCAATTTGCTTTTTTATTCTATGTAAATGTCATCGATGATTCATTTGACGTTCACTGATGACGTTACACCGATACATCGATAGAAATCAGATGAGCTCATCAGTTTATTTTTTTATTCGACGAAAACGTAATCGATTATTTATTTGACATTCACCGATTTCATCTGATGAACTCATCAATTTGCTTCTATATTCTATGTAAATGTAATCGATGATTCGTTTGACGTCCACCGACGACGTTATCATCAGTTCATCAGTTCATTTTTATTTTCAACGTAAAAGTAATCGATGATTCATTTGATTTTCATCGATGACGTCTATTACTTAATCGATAGAAATCAGATGAACTCATCAGTTTGTTTTTTTATTCAACGTCAACGTAATCGATGATTGATTTGACGTTTACTGATGGAACTAATTAGCAATATGGATTATAAATAGATACCTAGGTAAAACGTCCTTCAAAGTTTCCACTAAACGCGTAGGTTCAGGTAAAGCCCCTGCTTTAAACTCCTTTAAATTTAGATACAAAATGCCGAGAGGTTGTTCATCGACAATGCCATTTATGATATCAATTTCGTGGTGGTATCGCTCACACATGCCCGTGAACACCTCCAAATCTACAAGTATAAACAAATTAAAATGTGGCAGGTGAATGTCATGCGTAAGCAATACTTCTTTCTTCCCGAATTGTTTTGTCTTCCATCAACGTGTCTTCTGCAAAAAATTTCCTGACATCCTCCAACCTTTGCACGTATGCATCAGCAACTTTGTAGTTGGTCCTCAGGCAGTCCAGAATTTTAAACTTAAGGTTGATGTAGTATTGGTCGTGTTCAAGGTAGAAACTTAATGGTGGACCGAAGCCACAAATTCTGTCTTCGACTTTTCGGTTTATTACAGGACTGTAGAATCAAAAGTATTTTAAAGAAAGTCGGTGAATTTCAAAAAAATTATTACCTACATGGTTGAAATTTGTTCTGTAGAAAAATACTTACTTTGTGAAATGTATATAGATTTTATCGCCTATGAAGGATTTGTTTTCTAGAACGTACATTTCCCACAAATCTATAATTTGTTGAAAAATGTCTTCAGTGACTGATAGACTTGGTGTAATATCCAATTTTTCTGTGGTTATGGAAATTATTGCCCGTAATAAAGGTAACTAGAAAAAAAATATATTGCATATTAAGAAAATTAGAAAATATATTTTACAAAAGCAAACGCAATATAAAGTGATGACCAGAGAGGAAATTTTGCTAGGCCATGCAGAATGAGAGTGGCGGGGGCACTAATGAATTCGTACTTTCTCAACGCGGCTTTTTTGGTCATATGTTGCTGGACAACCGACGTTGGATGTCAAATTGCATATGCTCGTTCTGGGTTGAACATTTCTGCGCATTGCCTAATTTCCTTTTCTCTTTGTTAATAACACTCAAGATTTTATTTTAGGTAATGCATACTAACTTCAGGTGCAAATACCAATCTAGGTAACTCCAAACATTGATTAATTGGAGTCTCTTGCAAAAGTTTTATAGAAGGTAAATAATCAAGGTGTGTCCTCAAAGCTCCTAGCAGTTCTTCTGCAGTATTAACAACGATTGTGTGAAGCATATCCAAAGTTATATAGTCTGCTAAAACGATAAAACTGGAAGACACCTAAATTAGAAGCGGCAGTGCTCAAAAATCAAATTCGTGTCTCACCAGGTCAGCCTTTTGCAAAACTTCTTTTTATCGGCCTGTTCGATGTACGATGTCTTCAGCCTTTGCTGTTCTTTTCTTGGTTTCTCTGTAAATTCACTTGTGTAATAAAATGGTTATCAAAAACCGCATTTACTGACTGTCTTCCTCAATTTGAGTTTCATCGACAATGAACCCTTTTCCTAGCAAGGCAGCGTGGCAGGCATTGGAGACGACTTCCTTGGCTATTTCACGATACTTTGTTATTTCTGCGACAGTATTTTCTAACTTCTCCATCTAGAATATTAAATAGGACGAAAATAAGACGTATCAGCTGCTTGGAAGCCATTGGAAGTTGTGACGCCGCAGGGACATAAAGCTTAGAGCAGCTCAGAGTAGTACGGGGACCGTGTCTTGCGAAAAGGAACACGGAACCTTCAGCCCCAGGAAAAAAAGTATAAACCTACTTTACATGAGAACTTACTTGTACTTCAATAAAGTAAAATAATTCCCAGTCTTGAATATTGGATACTTCGGTGAACGTAGTGTTGAACAACTTGGAGCACATGCTCTTCAAATTAAGTAAAGCTTCGGCCAGTATTGGATTCACAATGAACAAATTGTTCACCAAGAACTTCTTGGCACTGCGAATTTTCTCATACGTTATGGTTTTCTTCCAAACGTAGAACGCCTTCCACTTGCGAAAGTAAAAGAACGATTTGATCCTCATCAGGCGGCAGTACATCTGGTATTCTGCTTCCCACTTATCTAAAGGCGTGAAGATCTGCTCTGCGTCTATATGTTGCAGCACCCCCTGCTTGCTCATCGTTAGAAAGTGTTTCCGGTCAATTTTTCCATATGGTACCATTCTAAGAAAGAAAAATCTTCAAATTTGTTTACAATGAGGTGGTAAATTTGGATTTACGTTAAGGCGTACGGTGTGTAGTGTTCGGAAGATCTTGGCACTGCGTATATTAGATAAATAAATCCTTCGATGGTTCCGTTTCGTAACTGTGCGATTACGTCTGTTTGTCTGACTACATTCTTCAATTTCCAATGCGGTAAGACAACTTCAGCCATTCCTGTTTGAAAGTCGTCTGCAGGACGGACTCCTGTATCGGCGAAACGAGTTTTCAACTCTGAAATTTTGTTTCTTGTAAAATTTCTAAGACAATTTTTAGTTTAGAATGTGCATAGTTACAATCGGTGCGCTGCCATGGTTAGGCAACACGCCCAAATTGTTCCAAGTCTGGTTATAACACAGAAAAAGATATTATAGTCAAGAATATAATATCTTTCCCTTTTTTATAGTTACTAGATGAGCAGAATTGATTGTTCTTCAATTAAAACTCTTTGTTTAACTTAAATCTCAGTATATAGCATGGAATTAAAAAATAATAATTCTTTTTGATTTGCAACCATAAGGTATAAATGTTACAAACTTTTGATAACGGGAGGACTAGTAAAGGATTCCTCTTGTTTGGATGCAGTTGGCTGCTCATATTTCCTCAACAATGCTTGCTGGTGTTCACTAAAGCCTGTCTAAAAATAAAAATTTCCGTAACTCTCGAGGAAACACCATTTACTTTGTTGACTTACCAGGGGTTCGGGCTGTTCAATTTTCTTTTCAAATTTTTCCAGCAATTTCTTGTGCGGTATGTGGAAGGGGATCACATTTGGTTTCCTGAAAGCCAAAGTATTCTTCATTTAAAACTATTAAACCACACTTTATATAATCTGGCTAATTTAAATATTTTTTTCCAAACGTATAAATTTTTTTATTATTAATAATTAAATTAATTAAGATGATGTCTACTATACAAACACCATACAATCTCATTATGTAACAATTCCTTTACTAGTGCGATACATAATTCACAATAAAAAGAATCAAGCATGTAGCTTATAACAAAAAAAACAAATAAAAAATGTTTATGCCCTTGATGTAATCCCATAAATAAAAATTAGATGTACAAGCTGTCAATAGATTTACCCCTCACAGAATAGGGTAACTTTTCAGACCAAGCTCCTACAAACAAAACTCACCGTTTGTAGTTTTCAGGGGGTTGACAGAAGGCATTGGCCACGGTTTTGGCCTTCACTACTTCTGATGGTTGTTTGTCCTGCTGCAAAAGGTCCGAGGAACTGGTCGGGTTCTGGTCCATTTCTGCAATGTGTGAATTGCGTGCTTCCAGTTAAATCAGACTGAAAAAATCATCAAGTCAATTTATTTACGTTGTTTGCGTCGTTAAGGAAATGTTTTGTCGATACCTAGGATGTTTTGATTTCTCGTACTGCAAGTTGCAGTAGGTGAAATTAATTAATAAATATGTATTTCATTAAAATTTGTTCATAGATTCCATGACTTTTTTTTAAATTAAATTTAGTGAGTGCATATAATTTGGATTGTTTGTTCAAAACATTTGTCATCAGAAAATTTAATTTGATATCAATTATAGTCGTGTGATGGCCCACTGAAATACAGATACAAGAAATTCAAAATTCGTGTACACGATTTATTACAAGTTTGCGTAGACACGAAAAATCGAAGCCAGGAGGGAGTCACTTTCAGTTACCACTTCGATGGCGTTAAAGTGGTGTCCTCTCTTGTTCAGGTAACCAATCCAAAGATGGCGGACCAAAACGGCTCAATTCTTGATCAAGAACAATGCCCAAACTTTTAATTTCTAATATGAAGTCATTTTAAAAATTTTTCACAAATATGTTCATATCATCAATGGCCCTCTGGCGGTTTTCAGATGGACCAAATACTATTGCTGAAGATTTGCGTAGGTTGATATTTAGGCAATGCATTTTTGAAAATAATATTCCTTATTAATGAGGTTTTCATACAACAGCTTGTTTCTACTATTGATACTAACATACACTTGCGTGTCGTCAGCATGAAAGTGATCTCTACATGTTTGTAGTTTTCCCTGGAAATCAGCAGTATAAATCAAATACAGTAGTGGTCCAAGCACAGAATCCTGAGGCACCCCAGATCCAACTCCCCTGGCATCGGGTGAACACCCATCAACCACAACCCTTTGGGATCTTCCTGACAAATAAGATTTAACTAAATTTAACGCATTAGTATCCAAACTATAATAATTTTAATTTATAACAAAGTAGTTCATGGTTGACGGTGTCGAAAGCCTTAGACAAATCTAAAAGAGTTAAAACTGAAATGTCCCCCTGATCCATCGCCCGAAATCCTGACTCTGCTCGGTAAGACAATGGTTTTCTTTACAAATTCTCACTCACAATGGTTGATGGAAAGATCTATAATTGGCTATCCAATTCTTCCTCACAAAACTGCCACTTACGTAATGCCACACCAAAAACCATGAATAATATTGCAGAAGTGAGAAAAAAGTCAATCGCGGCAGAACATTTGGAATTAAGAATATCAAGCTTACATGCATGGGGGGCATACTTCATATTTCCTACAGCCTAAATTTGAAGAAGGGGGCGGTAAGAAAAGAAGATAAGTAGGGGGTGGATACACGAAAGAAGGAAGTACAAAATAAACTGCTTCGTGAAATGAGTCTTCCAGTAGACGCCCCAAAACCTACTAACGATGGAAATACTTCACGAACATTCTTTAGAAACTCCTCAAAAGCAGCGTCAACAACAGGGGTCGATGAAAACCAAAGGAAAGGGCCGCAATCATTCGCGAAAATCACTCCATGAACATTAATTAATTTTTTAAATTTTTTATCAACTCTTGCCATGAAATCTGGACGGCATGTCTTAGCTTAAGTGAAAAGCACTCCTTAAAGCTGTTTTACAGTGAAGTTAAGACATTCCAAATTCCATGGCAAGAGTTGATAAAGTATTTAAAATATCACACGGTATTAACGATTAAAGTGTGAAATACTCTCGTGACTAACCCTGAAGTAATTTAAATTTAAAAAATTTCAATTTCAATTTTCTCGGCTGTTTACATTACGTGTCGATATTGAAAGGATGAATTAAATAAGAGGGAAAGCACCTATTCAATAAAACAGTAGTTAATGATTGGTATTAAAAGCATTGAAATTTAATGGGGGGCGGGGGGCTGCAAAGATGTAAAGATCACCACAAAATTTCATAAAATCAATTACATTTGAGTTTACAATAAAAATTTAAACCTGCACTGTCACAATTAAAAAAAGAAAAAAAGTTGTGGATCACAGCAAAGTTTCGATTCCAAAATCATCATCCTGTTGCCATTGCTTCGTCATCAGTTACTAAAAAATACTTATAGGATTTTAAGATGTAGCTGTTTTAGTAACTGATTGTTCGGTGGTCGTTGATTGAGCATCAGTTTCGCTAAGAGCCAGCCAAGGAAGTTTCTTCTGCAATTCAATTCTGAAAACGTAGAATTTTAAGCTGCTGTATTCATTCATATCAAAATTTAAATAATTTTATTTATTTTTTAGTAAAAAAAATTATTTTCACCTATATCTTGGATGACTTATTGCATAAACGTAAGGATCTAAACAGGCCACCAATTTACAAGCCAGTGCCGGCACCATTGTGACTCCAGGAGACAAAAGAGTTGCATCCCCAAAAGACCCGATCATTGCCATTACTGCGTAAGGGGTCCAGGACACCACGTACAAAAAACAAACCGTGATGGCCGCCTTTGCTATTCTTATCTCAACCGATTGCATCGCCTGGCTCTGGTTGCTCCTCAGCGATTCGACGTTCATTTTCTTTGCCTGAAATTCACTGAGGCTTATTTCGTTGTCGAAGTGAATTCCGCAGTGGGGTTACTTGTTCCCTAAGGGCCTTCTCGTGTTCAACCACATGCCCAACTATTTGACTGTAGAAGTAAATGATGAGGGTCATTGGTATGGCATAAGAGAAAGTGAAGATTACAGCAACGAACATGTGATTGTCGAATGTGTCCAAGAAGTAATCGAAGGTACACGCTGTCAAGAAGCCTTCTGAAAATTCGTTCAAATCAAAAGAATTGAAAAAAATACTGTAACTAACTTAGCAGGTCACGGGCCTAGGCTCACAAATTTAAACCTATCTATGTTCTTACCTTCCTTTTTCTCTGTTTTACTGATACAAAATTAAAAATACCCTAAACTGATAGTACATTTTGAAATAAAAGCATAAAATATTTGAATTACCTGGAATGAATCTGCCCCAAATTTCAAGTAATGGCAACACGGCCCACGGAAACGTATAAGCCCAAATGCACATTATCATAACGAGGGCCTTTATTCTTGTTAGTTTGCCTTCCAGTGGATTAGAAATCGTTGTGTATCTATCATAGGCAATACAGGCGTTAGTCATGCCCGCACCTATCCCAGATAGAGACCCCACGAAAGCGAAAATCTGGCAGCCGATTTTTCCGGCCGCGAAGCCTCTGTTAAACGAGTTGTATATGAAAATCGGAGCTTTCAACATCATTATGAAATCGCAGAAGGCCAAATTCACTATGAACATATTGGAAGGCGTACGCAAGGATTTCGCCCTGCAAAGATCTCCTGGTGAATGACGTCCTGGCGGACAAAGCGACTTACGCTGAAAATATCCATAAGACCAATCCATTTCCTACAATCGCAATTACGAAGAACCCAAAGTAAACGATGGCGAGGAGGTAATGTATAGAAGCTTCTGGTTCGGGATAAGTTAGCCAATGCTCTGGGATACATGCCAGATCTGACGGTGATAAATCCCAACCCAGTAATTTATGGTTTTCATTTTTTGGTAAAACTCTAAAAATCAAATGTAATAAAAATAAGAAGGAATTTTCTTCTACATGCCCTTACTGTAAAGATAGATTATTCATTTTAGATTAATTTTAAGATAAAACTAAAGAAAACAAAATTTGAAACGCATGCCCATTAGCATGGAGAGGGATGTTTGTTTGATGCTAACTCTTACCTTGCTTGAGGCCCCAATCCGACGAAATTAGTCGAATTCAATTCATACATGCCCGTACCCGAATTTATTCTACTCTGGCAGCGAAAGTACGATTTTTCTTCTTTTTATAACGGGCATAATCGAATAATGAAACTTGACCTGGATTAAATTAATTGTATTACTTAACTGGATAACCGAAGATAGATTTTATATCGCCTGCATTTCAACGTAATTCATTTACATGTTTGCATACTTCAATTTTAATTAAACAAAATCGTGTTCCAAATTAATTAATTACAGTTTACACATTTTACATTTTTCAATTTAATTTAATTTTTTTTTTCTACAAAGGAAAGGAAACTTAAGGAATCGGATTTCTTTCAGATTAAAATTCAAAACACTCGCCTTTTGGTTTTAAAATGCGCTTCTTCGCGCTCTTTAATTCAAACTGACCAATCACCGGCGATGCATTTGCTTTTAGACTTGTAGGTACGTACAGGTGGGCCAAATTTGACACTGTTTTTAAAAGAGTTAGACAAAAACTGACCTGTAGCTCAATTTTTAAGACAAAATTAATGGTGAAGACCGCATTTGAAATTTTATACTGATTAGGAGCTATAGGATTTTTCTCGAAATTCTGCAATTTCTAAAAGCCGAGCCGAGGTCTAATTTTTATAAAAAACATGTTTCCTGTTAAAAGTATCAAATTATGTACATAATTTTTAAAACGAGAGTTGTTCTTTTTTTTTAGTCAGTTGCATTTCCAAGATTTATTAAAATTCAATTTCGATCGAAAAAAATCCAAATTATTTGAAGCTGCACTCATGGGGTTTGTTTCACTTTGAAAAATTACATTTTCTTATTAAACTTTCGTAATTTCTTCATCCTCAGTTGAATGATATTCGAAAATTTATCGCAAATTGAATTTCAATTTGCAGAATATAGCGCTCGAAAATATTTTTGTCAATGAGATAAGAATTAACAGGAGAGAACCTAAAGCAATGGGAGAATGCAATTACATTTGACGGAAGTTACCACTATAGATTGTCTTTTGTTTTTATAATTATTTCGTATTTAGTAAAAAGTTTGTTATTGTTTGTGCTATTTACCGCAATGCGAAACGTTTTTAACAAAAGTTGCCTGTCGTCAGTAAAGGATGAAATGAATTGCATTTGTATGAGGTATTGAACAGCGCCATCTTTTGCTGTTTATTTGATATAATAATAATTGTTTCTTATTTAAAATTATTAATCTACTCAATTGTACTCTAAAATCGATTGTGTTTTGTTTTTATTTTTTAAATAATGTACGTTTTTTACATTTGTTTTCTTTGTTTTTGTCACCTTTCCTCCTAAAGAATTTTTTTAAAAAAATTATTGATCTAGTAAATCGATTATTTCTTTTGTTCTCTCATTTTTCTTTTCATTTTTGTTAATTCTTGTTCTATTAAATTGTGCGTCGTAAAATCGATTGTCTTTTGTTTTTATTATTTTTAAATTTATTCCTGAATCTCGTAACCAATTGATTTTTATGTTGAAATAGGATTTTTTTAGACGGATTTCAGCAGGCGGATTCCGTTCACCACCAATTCGAGTCGAATTCACCATTTTTGTCACTAGATTGGTATTTGATTTCACAAAACACGATTCGAATGTCGAATTTCGACATCCAAACACTTAGTTACTGGTAAATGAGCAACCAATTTTTCTCGGCCAACAATACCAGAAGAAGAAGAAGAAAGTGAGGTCGAATAGATTTTTTTTTATAAAGTTAGCGACGCTCAATACAAGAATGAGGGACAGTTGTCAATAACTGTCAGTGTCATATTATCTAATCATAACATCACATAAAAAACGTGTAAACTCTAAATTCAAAGAAACACTTAATTACTTCAATTCAAAACAACATTAACGCTGAAAATGTTGTCCTCCATTTTGCACAAACGCGTTTTTCAAGTGTTGGGAGGTTATGTTAGCACAAACAATTAATTGGACAGCTGTCAGTGTTACTAACCTTTAGGAAAAAACACACTGAAGTCATGGCCTACTTTAATTAGGAATTTAATTGAAAGCACGGTACAATGCTACTCGTAATAATAAATTTTCTTTACTGAACTAAACGTTTTTACCGCTTAAAAATTGTCTTTAAGATTGCGTTCACACTGATGAAGCAAAAACATTTCGCTGTATTGTGAAATATTTTGAGCAAAAGCGTTTTGACTGCAACTGTGTATTAGTGTGTGCCTGGTCCTATTTAAGGCATTGAAGAAACACTCTTTAACGAAATTAGTGAACGCAGCCTAAGTGACACTTGAAACGTTGGTGAAATGACCCCTATTTAAAATATTCAAAGAGAGTCGGAAAAAATTCGATCAAGAAATGGAATACCAAACTATTACTAACTTATTGTGATCGTAATCGCAATAAGATTGAATCGATCGATGCAGAACGGAATTCGCTTGGTGCTTTTTACGCGTTGGCAGCACTGCTAGTGTTGCTAATGCGCGAATTTTTAAGCCCTAAAATTGCATATTTTGAAAAAGAGGAAATTTTTGAGGACATTACTTAAATTTTAAGCAAATCATAAAAATTGATATAATGAAAACTGCAATTTGAATGTAAAAATAAACATAATTGGGTGTTCTTTGTCCCAATGTGAGAGAAAAATATCTGTCGATAGTTGGCAACACTGAGCTCTGCAACCAATCAAAAACTCCATCGTGTAGCTATCAGCTATCATATTTATTTTAATTCTTAATTATACAACACGAAAGAACTAAATAAATATGTAATTAGTGTTCAATAGTTGATATTTCACAGTGTTGGAGTTTTGATAACGCGTGTACCCGGCAATGTTGCAAACCATGAATTTCATAATCTCCTAATGACGTGTAACGTGTATAGTGACAGACAAAAGTAAAAAACTTACTATAGTGTGGTTTTTAGAAAGAATGCTGTAATATTAACCTTGAGACTCTTTATCACAAGTATAGACCAGCAAAACAGCTGATATTCGCGATAATATTCTAGTTAGATAGTAATTTACTTTTGGTTCCATTAATGTTGTCCCCAATTATACATTGCATAATGGCGGACGATATGTGTAATATAAAGAGGAGAATGTGGCGCATATTTCAATTATCGTGTTATCGTGCAGTCGTGTTGTATTGTATTCATTGTTAATGGTTTTACTAACTACACAATGAAGTACAGTACACGTAAGTACGCATACGAGTTACCTAACTATTTAAAAAATGTGCTGTGTTAGAAATTACAAAAATTTCAGGTGCCTGCTCTTAAAAAAACAGATACACTTTCTAATATACGCTTCCTCTGTATAATTAAGTGCACAGCTGTTATAAAATGACGAAAACGATAGGAATCATAATAATAGACCAAGAAATTCTCCAAGGAAATGCAACCGACTGGAATTTGGACTATGTCATTCAGGAATTGACTTCACTGCATTATCAGATAAATAAGATCACCGTCACATCAATAGAGGAGAACACATTTCAGTTCGAATTGGAGCATTCCTTTAAACAAAATGACTTCATTCTGTTGATAAATAATTCAAAATTTGATTTCGTGTATGGGGCATTGGCCAGATTTTTCAAGGATGATCTTGTGCCAAACTCGAAAATTCCTGAGGTATTAATTCCTGCCAGAAGTAAAATCTTAGAGTACAATAATTCCATAAAGGTACATCCCGTCATTTACATGAATAGAGTATTTCTGGTACAGGATAGGAACTTGAGGGTAGTGTTTGATAACATATTGAAAGTTCATTTCAGACAATTTAATAGGGAAAAGCTGTACAAAAAGAACATAGTCGTGAAAGCGAATGACGAGGCAATTCACTCGAGCAATTTAAATCAATCTGTGCAGCTTCGTTGTCACTGTAAAGAAAATGTGACAGTTATAGAAGCGGTTGCAAGTGAACTGAACAGTTTACTTGAGTTTGAGATGCGTTTAAAAAACATCATTAGAAGTCGAGACTGTTCGGATGTATTCGAGAGTATTTATAACAATGAATGTTTTCCTCACATCAAGGTTGCGCTAGAGGTAAGCCTAAAATTACTTTAATTCTTTTTGTGTTTGTACTGTAAACAGTAAAACTTGTAATTAAGATTTCTATGTGATAAACAGAGTTTAATGTAAACAAAGTTTATTGCTTGATCACCTTTTACTTTGTCTTTATTTAGCAGTGGTGACAAAGCAACTGTTATCACTCTTTTTGTTTTATTTTTAATTAGAATGCTACAAAAATTATGTATAAAATCAATGAAGCAACTAATAATAATTATCAATTTTTCATTTATATAGGGTGAATGACTATTGTTTCGCCAAAGAAAAATCACAATAAGAAACGATGTATAAGATAGTCACATTATTGCCTGCAAGCAAGAAATTAAAAATAATAAAGCTTTATAGTCCTATTATACTGTTGCATTTACGTTGCGTCATAAACTGTTTAGAAGAATTTTTTTAAGCATGTGACATCCATTCCCTTAAGCGTTTTTGTTTGGCGGAATAATTGTCAGTCACCCTGTAATTAAACTTTTTTTTAATTAACATTTTTCCTTTCGTTACAGTGTATTGAAAAGTGTCTGGTTGACTACACCCCCGAGAACGTATTCCTAGGTTTTAATGGCGGCAAAGACTGCACAGTCCTTTTGCACCTGGTATTGAGTGTACTAAAACGAAAATTCCCCGACTTTCACGATCGACTGGTCTGCATGTACGTCCAAAGTAACAATCCCTTCAAAGAAGTGAACGATTTCATCGATAAAATCAGTCAGTATTACAACCTGGAGATCATCACGATTACACAAGGTGTAAAAGAAGGCCTGGCGATTTTTTTAAAAGACAAACCGCACATGAAGGCATGCTTGATGGGGACGAGAAGCACGGATCCCTACTCGGAGAATTTAGTTACATTTCAGGTGCACATAATTTTTTTAAATGTAGTTGACGTTATTCTTGTTGATTGTTTTAAGATGACGGATCCGCACTGGCCGCAGGTAATGCGAGTGTCTCCCTTACTACATTGGCATTATGCTGATGTATGGGATTACCTGCTGTACTTTCAAGTCCCATATTGCAGCTTATATGACGAGGGATATACATCACTGGGCAGTGTTGATAATACCAAAAGAAATCCAGATTTATTATACAGTTTAGCCAAAAGGACTGAATCTTACTTGCCGGCTTATAAACTAATCGATGGCACGAAAGAACGAAGTGGAAGGCAATGACGATTGCAGGGCAAACGATGATAAAACTTAGTCAATTGTTATTAATTAATCGCACGTATATCAATTTTTTTTTCAATATCGTGTTAGCACATTGTATTTTGTTGAGAATTTTATTTTTTTGATTATATAGTATAGTTGTTATTAAAATGAGGATGCATAAGACGAGAAGAGTATTATTGTTAGCGACTTTTTTGTGTGCAGTAGCAACTGATGGTCGCCGATCAATTTTTGTCGATCTATGCAGTCAGTGCTGCCAGAGGAGAAGATTATTATTTGTTGATCTATTAAACTGTTGTAAAATCGATTGTCTTTTGTTTTTATTTTTTCAATTTTTTTTTGTTTTGCCATTTTTAAATTGTTTTTTTTTTATTATTAATTACTGAATTGCGCTGTCAATTTAAATTTCTACCTAAATATTTATAATTTTTAAAGCTTCCATAATAATATCAAACATTAAATCATAACGTGCACAAACTGGTTCTTTTCGGTTGGTAACTGGTGACTTAAATTTCGATCGTCTGGCAACACTGAATGCAGTAACTAAAACCCGGAAAATTTGGAGTTACACACCTATTTATAATAAAACGATATCAGGGAATACCAGAAACGACACTCGGCTTCCCGCGTGAAACCGATTTTCTTTACACATGCTCAGGTTATGGTGGATCTTCTGTCAACCTCAAAACTTCTTGTGTGATTAATGTCATTGCTTGATGCAACTTGTGTACGGTTTGCACACTTTAAAGCTTTGTTCGTTTGTATTGCTCTAATTGCGCCAAGATTCTTTCATTCAATGTTTACAAATTCAATACAAAAATGAGAGACAGTTGTCAATAACTGTCAGTTTCATATTACCTAATCATGTTCAGAGCACCGACATACGTTTACCGAACCAACGCCAACTGCAAAGGCGGGAGTTTTTGAACGCACGTTACTTTTGCTTAAACTGACACCTTACCGACTCCACTATCTATTCTTTATTCTTTGAATGACTTGAAACATTTCAATTTCATAAGTTGGTACACGTCATGATAAAATTAAAACAAGTCACACTGACAGTTATAGGTTATCTTGAAACGAAATAAGTTGTTTTTGACTCGATTTTTATTAATTCTTTAAAAACGAAAACATTTACTATGAAAATAGCGGTGGAGGGATGTTCGCACGGTGAATTGGACAACATCTACGAGTCCCTGAGGTTATTAGAGGAGAACGAGAACATTCAGATCGACTTACTGATTTGCTGCGGTGACTTCCAAGCCTCCAGAAATGAGTCCGATTTACTTTGCATGGCCGTACCAGACAAATATCGCAGCCTGTGTTCATTCTACAAGTAAATCACACGTGTTCTATATTGGTTCAACTTTTTTCTTGTATACTTTTCTTAGATATTATAATGGTGAAAAGATAGCACCAATACTGACTATATTCATTGGAGGTAATCACGAAGCTTCCAATTACTTACAAGAGCTGCCTTACGGTGGATGGGTTGCTCCGAATATATTTTATTTAGGATATGCAGGAGTAATTAACATTGCAGGTATCTATAATTTTTCTTTCCGTGGTGCCATCTTGTGTAGTGGTAGTGAATGAATTAAACAAAAAGTTTTATGCTTTTAGCAATAAAAATGAAGTAATTTAAAGTTAATAATAATATACGTTAATTTATATTTGTGAAGGTGTAAGAATCGCAGGACTCTCTGGTATTTATAAAGCGCAGGACTACAGAAAAGGCCATTTCGAAATAGCCCCGTACAATGAAAATACTAAGCGAAGTGTATATCACGTCCGCAACCTTGAAGTATTTAGATTGAAGCAACTAACACAGCCGATTGACATTTTTTTATCTCATGACTGGCCGACGGGGATCACAGATTACGGAAACAGAACCCAGTTGGTGAAGTTCAAACCTTTCTTCAAGTAAGTAAGCATCTGATACCGAACTGAGCAAATAAATGACTTGCTTTGATTACCTTCAGAGATGATATTGAATCAGGAAAATTAGGAAGCCCACCCAGCGAAGAATTGTTGAGCCTCTTGAAGCCAACGTATTGGTTTGCGGCTCACATGCATTGCAAGTTCGCAGCTCTAGTACCTCACGCAGATGGAAAACGAACCAAATTCTTATCACTCGATAAGTGCTTGCCAAAACGTAGGTTCCTGCAAATCCTCGATATAGAACACGATCCGAATTTGAAAGTTAAAATTAGCTATGACTTGGAGTGGCTGTCGATATTGCGTGGAACTAATCACTTACTCAGCATAAAAAATTCCACTCAGTACATGCCCGGTCCTAACGGAAATGAAAGGTAAAAAAAAACAAAGCAAATCGTGCGATTAAACAACACGCGATTATATTTCAGATGGTGTTTCACTCCGACGAAAGAAGAGGAAGATTTCGTTTTAAAACGTTTCGAGGATAACTTAGTAGTCCCACAGAACTTCACGGTCGCTCAACAAAACAAAACCACCCCAAGCAGAAAAAAAAAGGCTCAACCATCAGCAAAGTTAAACCTCCAAACAATTGAATTCTGCGAGAAACTTGGCATCGACGATCCCATACAACTTTTACTGTTAAACTCGACAGCTACGTCGAACGAAACTGAGCAAGATCGAAATATAATCTGTAATATGACGAAATCATTTATAGAAGATAGTCAGGTTTTTGAGGAAAACGAATCGGAAGACGAGTTGGAAATCGAAGGTGATTTATCAAGTAATCAGGAGAAGTTGAAACTGCCGGAACCAAAGTACACGGACGAAGATGATTCGGCTACAGGCGAATTATCTGAAGAAAACTTCGTCGTTAACAAGTTGTCCCTCGAAGAGGTTTGCAAGGGTAAAGATGATAAGCTCGATGACGTGCAGCAGGGCACCGATTTGAAAGACGGTTGTGAAAGTAACTCGCAGGAAATGCACATGAATAAGAAGATTAAGAGACGAAACGCTGAAATATATAGTGCGGAAGATTAGTTAGTTTTTGTATTTATTTATGAACTAATTGAATCTGATTAGTTTGTACTTCTCAGAAAGAAAAAAGACCACAGAGACATTTGGAAAAAAATTGTAAAACTTTCTGAGACATGCTTTAATAATGACTACGAAATTTCAAAAAGAAATAATTGGTAGGCAAGTTAGAATTATCATGAATTAGTTCTACACTGTGTAATCGAATAAAAAATGATGGATAGGTTGTGATACAATTTTAAAGTTGGTAACAGTAACATCAAGTTTTCGTTGGTGACAGAACACAGGTTATGTTACAGTTTTTTTTCCACTATTCCGAAAGGAAATTCAAATAAACGAAACTAAATATGAAAAGACACTATTGATTGCTTTGAAACAAATGCTAGCGAGTGAAAACGAAAAAAAACAAAAGTTAACTTAAAAAATTTTAAGCGATTAGTTTTGTTAAAAAAAATTGATTCGTTTGAGAAGTATCGATTACTTTGAATGCAAAGCTGACGAGATTGTGCGTTATAAACCGGATTAAGTTGACTTAACTTCCCGTCAGGGGGCGTGTCATAATGAAACCCCTCCCTCTGGTGGGCGTAGCCTAATTGACTCATCCCGCAAAAGAGCGTGGCATAATTAAACTCTCCCCATTACGGGGCGTGGATTAATGAAGTCTCCCACTTTGGGGGTGCGATCTAATTGATCCACGCCCTTAGGGGACGTGTAAAAAAGATGCGCCGCCTATTTGGGTTGAATACAGCCCTGCCCACTTAGGTTGTATGCGCCCCCGCCTACTTGGTTTGGTCTCACACTTGCCGAGTTAGATTGGGTTCGCATCAACCGATGTAGATGATTTTTTTTGTTTTCTTAAACGATTCTTTTTTCCCGCTTTCTTTATTTTTTCAAAAAAATGAAAAGAAACAAATGGCATGATGAAGATGATAATCAATGAAGACGTTCTGATGTAAGTACTCTGCAACTTCTAATCGATTGGACCATATTTAATGACTTCAATAATAAATGACCGAAAGATTCTTTTATATAAACTTTATTTCTTACTTTAATAGATAAAAATGATACAAATGAAACTTAATAATTAATTTTATCAGTAGAGTTAAAACTGTTAATCGTAGGCCAATGATTCATTTACTCCGAATTGAGTCGCTCCTCCTATAAAACAACAAGTACGGCACACGGGTCCCGTGCGGTTTCAGAACTTGTTCTTCAGGCACTGCTTTTATAGAAGCATCATCGTATCGAATCCACCTCGCATACCCAACGTGGTAAGCATCTGTGATGTAATGTCCTTTGGTGGCTTCTTTGCCATCGTGATAAACGACCGCGAATAATTTGTATTGCTTTTCTTTCGGGGAATAATTAGTTTTGGATGAGAGGAGTTCTGCAATTAAAAAATTAGCAACAAATCAATATTGAAAATTATTTAAAAACTTACTGCTGTCTATTTTCAAATCAATAGGGAACTCTAATGCTTTTATAATCTTTGTACATCCGTCTAATTTAAAATCGAAACATTTTAGGTGTAGGATCAGCACATAGGGGAGTTCTTCGATGGTGACTTGTTGCCATGCTTCGACTTCCTCGTTCGTTCTCGAAGAAGTAACTCCCTCCAGTTGGTTTTTGCAGACCAAAGCTTCGAGTGCTTCACGTACCGTAGATACTTTCTGTAAGCGAAATTATTTAAAACTGGAAATAACAAAGCGGGTGTTTACTTCTATGTTTAATTGTAAGGTGAAGAAGGGTTGAATATTGTCGGTTGATTTGTCGCCGGATCTATGTAGTCTTGATCGCAGGTGTCCATTAAATATATCACTTATGGGAGTTTGGATTACTTCAGTTCGTCTAGTTACACAGCCTTTGTTTTTCGGACCCATTACCTAACGCATATGATTTTTTTTATTTACACACACAGGAGGAGACGCTTAAAACATACCTGCCACTCTCGGTCAAAATCGTTTTCTGTATTAACAGTCTCTACTTTCGGTTTGCTAATTTTTTTATCAACTAATTTCATTAACTGCAAAAATCGAAATGTAATAAATAAATTAAGAAAGCGGATTGTTCTAAGTGTGTGCGTACCTCTAACATTTCATCATTAAGTCCGTTCAGCAAGCATCCTAAAAATTCTTCAGCGTCTTCCTGTCGCCCTTCGATTACAAAAGTGTCACTGCGCATTCCATTCAACATTTTATAAATATAGTTCGGTTCGAAAGGTATGTCACAGTTTATAATCAAGTTTGGGTCTTGCTTCTGATTTTTATCCACCCGTCTGGACACCCTCTGCCCCGCAGGTAAATACTGGAATTCTTTGACGAACATTGTCCTAAAAAAAAAATATGCGAAAACTGGAGCAAGCTAGGAAGTCGCTTACATTTGATCGATGACCGGAATCAGTTTCTTCATTTCCACTGTGGTGATTTTCTCTGATAAACTGTTCAGGAGATTATATACGGGTGGACATGCAAGTAATGCTTGTAGGATCGAGTTTATATAACAGTAATTACTTCTATTAATTAATCCTCTAGGTTGCAAACTTATTGTACGGTGGTCTATACTATATTCACATAAATATTCTTAAAAATAAATAACATTACATGGTGTGCAATAAAAAAATAAATGTACATACCACCCAATATAAAGAAAACAGGATCATTGTAATTGGATTTTATGTCATTCTTCACCTCGACTTCGTTCCCATTAGTGGCATTAACTGCACTGATTGTGTTACCACTAGTTTTCTCGAATGACGAAACTGCCCTTGAAGTTTTAGTTACATTTTCCTCACCAGCTTCTTTTCTTTCATTTCCTCCAAGACTATTGCCCGTATTAAAAAGGCTAGCCCAAGATTTTCCCGTGGATTTGGGCACGTTCTCCTTTTGACTTTTTTGAGATTCGTGATTTACCTTCGGTGATGCATCACGTGAATTCCCCGATGTTTCACCACTACACATTGAGCTACTCACAAGTCCCCCGTCACTCGTACCATTTTGTTCTATTCGGGTTTGAGTTGTGTTTGCGTAAGTTGTGTGCTTATCATTCATGTACGCATAGTTTAAATCGTTATTAAAGATGAGGGGTTGCGCTGTGTGAGGAATTTGGTGTGTACTTCCACTAGGCAATGAATCTGCTGCATTGATGTTTAAATATGTCGGTTGCTGGTGATGGTGAGGGTTTGTCGGATATACAGCTGTGACGTGATGGTACATCGGGTACACTTGGTTGTACGTGATATTGTTTCCATCATTTGCGTTTGTGTTTGCTGCCAAGACCAGGTTTGGTGGTAACGTGTTTGTCACTGCTCCTAAATTATTTATTGGGATGTGTTGAAATGGCACCGACGAAACTAAAAATAGATATTATTCCCAGATTAAAGTATTTTGTCTTTGACTCTCAGCTTTCAAATATAACAATTTGAATTTAGTTATAAATCAAAGAGAGATTACATTTCTTAGGATATCTAAGTTCATAGTGTTTATAAAGATTGAAATTTGACGTTTGTGGTTGTAAGTGTTCTGTTGTATTTAACCAGAAGCTGATGTAAATTACGATGTCTTTGTAAACCATAGGCGTTACATTAATTCACTATTTAACACAAAGTGTTGCCTATATGATGTGGTCACGTGGATTTAAATCATTTTTGATGTCCCTGGATAATGTTTTATAAAAATTATAATTGAAAATTTTCTTTTTTAAATTTTTTTATGTACTGTTTTATGTACATGCGACATCCCTTAATTTTATAACATTGTAGAAGATCGTCTACGATTTCTACGTAATTGGCAGACTTTCTGTTACCTAAGAATTCATGTGCAACAGTACGAAATGCTTGCCAACCCATTTTTTCTTCCAGATTAAATTTTTCCTATAGTTCAACAGATTGAAGCGTTTTTCTTATTTGAGAGTTAGTCAATGTACCAGCTTTCACTTTTTAGCAACAAAGGTGGATGTAGAACAGAATTAATTCAGTTCTGATGGGCCATTCTCGTTTCATGTAATGCTGATCGTCCGCTCTGCCATTCCAAAGACACAAGAAACAGGAATATTTTTTGTAGCCCCTTTGTAATCCTAAGAAAAACCCCAACATCTTAAAGTCACCACACACATTCCACTGATGGCGGTCATAATTTAGAGAAATGAGCAACGTTTTGAATGTTCATAATTTTCTTTTAAATGAGTCGAATAAAATGGAACAAAATGACTTTAAGGGTTCTGACAGAGCTATCTATAAATAACCACCATTCTTCTGTGTGATGGATTAATCAGATTTCCTCAATAAAACCATCAGCGTTATGGCAAAAGTACTTATCTCTTTCCACAGAAAAGTATGCCTATGCTTTTTTTTTAAATAAAAAGATACTTTTGAATTTGACGCTTATTTGTTTAATTCGAATGCAACTTGACAGATGGCGCCACCGATGTTCTTAATTTCCCAGAGGCGAAGATGAATTTATTCAGCGTTCTTGTGAAAAAAAATTATTTTTTCCACTAAACTCACACGTACGCAACTAGCAGATATAATAAATTAAAAGAAAAGAGTGGTGACAAACCTAAGAAAACAAAATTATAAAGATTCAAAAATAATAGAAGCAAGACATGTCGAACGTAAAATGTCGCTTGTATTAGAGCCATTCGGACTCTGACATGTTCAACACAATAAAAATTTATAAAAAAAAACAGTTTAGAATTTACAAGATAAAAATTAATAAAAGTTAGTAATTATCACGTAATAATTCAACGAAAAAAATCACTAGATCTGGTGATAAATACTGCCAACAACTTCAACGCCAAATTAAAAGAAGCCACCATCTTTGTTTTAAATCTGGTGTCAAAGTTGGCCATGAAAATTTAATTGTGAACCATCACCAACACGACAGTTGTCAATTTGACATTTGAACTTGCTATACCTAACCTTACTTTCGCGATTTTGATCTTCACAATACGTAGGACGACACAAAAATGTGATATATTGTAATGAACGAAACGATAAAATAAGAACGAAATCTGTTGTAACAAACAAAAAGGAACAATAAGAGAATAAGATTTACAAGAAATAAAATTGTGGCGCGTTCAAAATAAGCACCTCGTCACCGTCAACTTCGACGCCAAATTATGACTCCACCAACCTTGTTTGGTTGAGAAATTGTTCTCGATAATTTTGAAAAAAAAAAAAACAATTGCATTTTAATCTCAAAGAAATTGAGAGATAAAATATGTTTCAATAGTTGTGGTGCGTTCACAATATAAATACCTTGTCACCGCCAACCAGTGTTGCCAGATGATCGAAATTTAAGTCACTAGAATAGCTGACAAAAAGTCACCGATTAGTTATCAACCGAAAGGCACCAGTTTAAATTTATGTGCTCATTGTGACTTATTTTAATTTTTCACTTTATTATTGAAACTCCAAAAATTATGTCAAATTTAAAATTACATCGCGATTCGGTAGATTAATGATGAGAACAAAGAACAATTTGCGAAAGAATGATTTAACAGTGCCAATCTTTGGAATTTGTATGTCATTCTGAATAATAGATGGCGCTAAATTAACCAAAATTGTCAAAGTAAAGTTAAATATTACCAAGTTCTGCATAAAAGCAACAGAAAAAGTGAAAACAAAATACATTTTAGCAATTTTGTAATACTGTAATAGAATTCAATAAATAGTGATAGATTTGAGAGTATGTATCTCTGGCTAGAGGCTTTAAATTTAATTGAAGTTCAATTTTCTTTCTGAGAACTAAATTAGAACTATAAATATAAAATACAACATATCTAATATGTGTCGACAAACAAATCTACGGGCCCTAGCTCTGACAATTAAGACTGTGTCCAACACGTCATCAAATAAGAGATTAAAGCAACATGTTTTATTTGCTTAAAAAAACCAACTATTCGAAACATGAAATACATTTTACAATTCACTCAAGGTACACAATTCCTTGATCACACGTTATATCATAATACTGTGAAATTTATTTAAAAAAGGAATTCCTTAAAATAGGCCATGAATGCAGAGCTTCAAATTTCTTAACATTGACACCATTACTGATAAAACAAAATTGAATTATTCTAGGAGGGCTCCTAGATTTTTGGAAGTAAACTATAGCATTTCATTTAACAACTGTTTTGACTTATGAAACGACTGTACTTATTTTGTTCTTTTTTAATAAACATTTAACAAATGCCCTGTAAAATGCCACCGAAAATATATTTTACCTGCTGTTTGCTTCACAGGTGGTCGACGGTAATTGTTTTTCCTCCATGGCACCTTCACGTTCGGGTCCCAAGTGTGCAATGAATTGATGATCCAGTTCCTTTCTTTTTCTTCAACATCACTTAAATCTATAAATTCTATGTTGTACTGCAAAACGGAATTCGGTATGTTACATGTAATTGGAGGCGAAGTTTTGTAAGATTATGTAAATGTGTTAGAGCGGATGGTGGCCGCGCTCTCCCGTACTTACAGCATCGATATTATCCATTTCAACACGTTTCAGGTGGTTTTTGCGAACATGTTCATAGTATTTTGCGGTTACTTGACTTCACGGAATGCCACCAGCAGCGCATGAGGGTTACTTTTCACGTTGTAGCGTGAAGTCATCCGGTTGTCAAATTTTCATGACACTTGATTTCATTGTTGGCAACCTTAACACCACAAAAGATGATATGAGAAAATATAAATTATGAAATTTTGTGAATTTTTTTAATATATTTAAAGATTCAACAATGTTCTGCAATTATTGAGGATATTTAACATTAAACGTGTTCGGCTCTTCGGGTTTTCGTAAGAACCGTCAGGAGCGCATGCGCATTGCAAAAGACCGAACGCTAGAGATGGATTTACTTAAGGTATTTCCACAAGTTTGAAAATTAGTAGGACGGTGCCCCTAAGGAAGGATGCTGAATATCAAATCATGTGTTTTACATTCTGACATGGCCGGAAAGAAGAATAAAATAACCCCAAAGGGACGAATTCAATAAACGCGCTCTCTCGCACTTGTGCACGTACGTAAAGCTGTCCTGCTTGCTCTCGTAAGGAAGACTTTTATACGCCACGGAATTTGCCCTTTTTCGCTCTCAATTTCTTTCATCAAAAAATAAAAATATATAGCATGGTCGATTAAGCAGCGCTCTAAGAAGGCACAATTTTTAATGTGAATTTTACCATTAAAAGTAACAAAAATTAAAATAATAGTAACAAAGTAACTTTTTATTAGAAAAGGCAACAAATTTGTTACAAAAGTAACAACTTTCACAACACTGCTCGTATGTAATTACTGTCAAAACTTGATAGCGGAACTTTCTTACTAGTCGGTGAATATTGTTAGGTGTCTTTTTACTTGTAATTATGCATTGAGGGACAAAGCATCACTGAGACAAATTAATTTGAAACAAGTATTTAAAAGCTGAAAAATTTGCTACAATATATTGTAAGTAAACATCTTTTTTTTTATTTGCCGATGTGATCAACTGAGTTAAGAAAGCATTGTGACC
The DNA here is from genome assembly GCA_039766575.1 of Serrognathus titanus. Taxonomy (NCBI): domain Eukaryota; kingdom Metazoa; phylum Arthropoda; class Insecta; order Coleoptera; family Lucanidae; genus Serrognathus; species Serrognathus titanus. The sequence goes on along the minus strand of CM077911.1, from coordinate 13,085,049 downwards.
GACTGCGAGAGAAAAAACAGTTTCACGAAAGTTCAAAGGAGAAAGCAATATCATCAATCTGACGTTTAAATACAGGGAGATCGAAATTGATTGTCCTGCTCCTACACTGCTTTTCACGAGCTTGATATCCATATATACATCCAATTATTAAAATGAAATTAGCCACATAGAGAGGTCTGGGGAAGTTACTAGATATCCCAAGATTTTGTTGACAGTTCATTGCTGTTCATTCCTGAAAATGGTTTATTTTATTGTAATGGCAATCTGATTAAATAATAATTATGTTATTTATTAATTAGTTTAGGTTTGGATGTAAGTTTCATCAATGTTCTATGCACGATACAGCTTTTTATTCTAACCCTCATATGATAGATGTAAATATTGACATCACGCTCACGGAAAGCATCATGACAATCAATTTTGATCTCCCTGTACTTAATTGTACTATATCGGGCTTTGTTCGCGAACGCTCGTTTATGGTTTGTGACGTCAACAGGAGTACCCAGGGTGAATTTTCTAGCCTCGGTCGAACACGTCAACAATAAAGTGAGATAAAGAAGTTAAAAATATTTTTTAAACATTTTCATTTACACATTACGTAGTAGTTTTAGAGTTTTATCTTTTTAGAGCAAAATTGAAAAATTTTGGAGCTACCTTAATTTTTTAAGTAATTTCTTTCCATATCTCACAAATATTTAGCAATTTTCCCATAAAACTTTTTTCTGTTTTTCTTCCTTTTTGTGCAAATTTTCGAATTTTTTACCCACGCATTGGCAACACTGCAACCTGATTGAAAATTCCCTAGAATTTTACGTTTTTGACGAGGCGGTCCGTAAACTAAACGCAGCCTTGTTTATACTAGACCGAAAGCTAGCTAGGTATTTCAACAAGTCTGAAAATTACACTCTAACATGGCCGGAAAAAGGAATAATTTAGCCTCGAAGGGACGAACTCAATAAACGTGCTCTCTCGCACTCACACGTTTATGTAAGGCTGTCCTGCTTGCTCTCACAGGGAAATCTTTTATACGTCCGATGCGGTCTGATGTAATGTAGGTTTCGAAATTGAAGTATAAATCTGACATTTTATATAAACCAGCGTATTTTTTTTTAATTTTGAACATACGACAAAAATAGCTTTAATCATTTTCATTAATGGTATGCAACTAATAGCGTTTTCGATTGGACGCATTAGTGCGCACTCAGAGTATCTTCATCTCGTGCTATTACATGAGGTTAAAAGAAGATGCAAATACACTGAGTGCAACCGGTGCAGGTGAATCGAAAACGCCATAAAAGAATGGAGTTTGTAGAACTTCTGTCTGTAAAAATTGGCACTTAGTCTTCGTTCGATGTAAACAAAGATCCCTTCTTTATTATGTATATATTTAAGTACCTATTCGATCAATTAAATTTTACGTTAATCCAACAATTCTTGTATAGACTGGACACACCGAAACTCTTCCATGGATTTACAGTTTCTGGGAACTACGCCTGGCTGCAGATTTTCTTCAGTACTCGTCGATCTTTTGGAACGATACGCGTACTCTTTCCTTTTGGGGGTGGGAAACGTTGGAGGTCGTTCTAAATAATGACCCGCCAGGCCAATCTCACTTCTCAACCAAGGATCTTGTCCAACCCTAACACAAAGACTTGCCTAGCAAAATCACTTCACGCTATTTTTTTTTATTACCAGAAAAGAAAGTCGGGAATACGTTCCTTCACGAAGGTTTTGATTAGGACTATTATCAGAGGTATAGAACTGAAAGTGAACAAAAGGAAAAACAAGCTTCCTTGCAGGAACGACGAATTAAAGATAACATTTTTATCTATTTCTGTGTCCTGTAAGCAAAATGATAACAACTTTGGATGTCTTGGTGCCTTAAACTTACACGTGCGTAATCATTTAACGCGGCCAAAATGTGTCTGAAGCCCTTGATTGTGAGAAACCAAATCCTCGCCAAATAAAAGAAAGTCCAGTGGAAACCCAATTCCTGCAAACGACAAATGTAGGGCGCGCAGATTTTGGGTGCCGTAGCAAAACTTACTCGGTACAACCAGATTTTGGTTTTCGTTAATCTTGTGGTACGCCGATGGAATATTCTGTAGACCAAAGCGAAAGTTCCTACAAGAAATATCGCTGTTGGGAAGACCGTTATTACTGCGTTGTTTAAACGAACGGCGTTTCTCATTTCCTTTAAAAACCTGGCGTTGGTATTTACGAAGTAATTCATTTTGTCACATTGACAGTAAAGCTGACAACGGGGGATTTTGATGCACAACGCAAACTCTATTTTTTTTTAAACGACTGTAGTCTAAAACAAAAGAAAATTAATAATCAAGGTAAGCACGATGTTACTCTCATATTCTTGGTTTAACATTGTAACGATGAGTGGCTATTGTTTTGATAAATGTTATTTTCGCAAACGGTTGTTTAAAATTACTTTCTTTATTAATTAAAACGTAAAGAAGAATAAGCTGGAGATAAAATGAAAATCTTATAGAGGAACTGTGAGCGTTTTAGTTTACAAATTACAATCCAGATGCATCGTATCACACCGAATAAATACATCTTCCGACAGCTTAGGGAGGCTTCAAATATACATACATATAAAACCCCCCGAAAATAGAACTGAATTCTGCGTGTGTCGAATATTTTTTCGAAACGAAACTGCAAAACCACACACACGATTTTAAACGCGTCCCTCGCATGTTGTACGCGTGTATTTTGGGACGATCCTTACGTTTCGACGGTATTGTTTATTTTCGCAAGTATGCAGCCCGAGTGTAATAAAATCTTTGCGGTCAGGAACAAGAGGAATATTATTTGTTTCTTTCTAATGAGTAGGGTTTCACACGCATCTAGTGTTTATTTGGATAGGATGAAATAATAAGGCCGTAAAATTAGACGTAAAGATCGAATAACCAAAATATTTAAAGCTACTTACGAAAACATGCTGCTGAGAAGAAGAATAATACAAATCGAAACAGTGTGTTCGAAGCTTTTGTTTTGATTTATTTTTTGGTATAACATTCTAAATTTTAAACACAACTATTCAGTGTTTTCTGGACCCATAACCGCTTAAAGAATAATAATAAGTTTATTTAAATTACAAAAAATACTTATCGACTGTTCTATAGAAACCTACATCAAGTTATCCTTGGAAACAAAAGTATCTATTACAGATGATGTGATTATTACAAAAACTGTCAAAATATAAAATTTAGGTTATGCGAAGGGGGTGAATTTTGAATATATTTTAAGAACGAAGATGTTACTTTTAAAATATCTCTTTGCATTGGCCACTACCACCAAGGGTACGTGCCAAAAAGATATCATATTGGGTCTTCAACAAAAAAGTACCTAGGAGTCAGCCTTTGAATCAAAAATATGTATCGTAGATTGAACTGTCCAGGTACCTCCATCAGCTACCTCACATCATGCGTCTAATCCAAGGAGTTTTCGAGTTATTCGCCTTTGTTTTATTTTCATGCATCCCCATCAATTGCCCCCCAACGATGACCAAGGGCTTTTCAAATTTCATGTCTTGCGTCTTGTCCAAGGCTTTCGAGTAGAAGTCGCATTTTGTTTTTATTTTGCTTGTCACAAAGAATTATCATAAGAATTATCGCTTTGCATTGGCCACTTCCACCAATGAATGAATATGTATCCAATAACTGAAATTAACTAATAAAAGCTGGACCTTGTCCACATACGTACATTGAGGTTAATTAAATCCATTTTTGACATAAAAAATTGATTACGACGTACGATTTTCTTCTAAGGCTAACTCGAGGTACTTTTTTGTTGAAGACCCGATATGTTTTTAGATGCCTTGAAAATATTTCTCGTTTTATCACATTCTTTATTCACCTGATTTAGCAATGTGCGATTTTTGGACTTAAAAAGAAGGTCTTCGTCAGAAGAAGAGATTGATGCCACAGTTCACGCTTATTTTGAAGGTATTCTGAAAGATGATTGGTTGGGAGCTTTTGAACAGTGGAAAGAAAGAATCATTGCTGAAGGGAATTACTTCGAGCATATTTAAAATAAAATCCTAGAAAATATTAACCGTGTTTTTTATTCTCAATAAATTCAGCTTGACTCTCGTATTAGACACATTTGGTGCTTAAAAATCTTATCGTTTGGTACTTAATTTGGGTTCCTTTTATTATTGCTTTCGCGTAACTAAATTCTACCTCTAGTCATCCATGATAACAAAAACATGTACAGTGAAAGCTCTCATAAGCGGACGCCGACGGTTCCGACTGTTTTATCCGCTTATGGGAGTTGTCCGCTTATATATATAATCAAAGAGCCCCTTTTACCTTTCGGTGTGGGGTGTTTCTACGTATCTTTAAGTATTACCCTTTTTATGTTTGTTTATTTGTCTCTACTAAGGCTTACAAATGCGCTCCATCCTTTTCTATCTTGGGCTAGGTTTTTGGCTTCTTTTATTGTTATTCTGTTGAGTAAGTGTCTAGGTATGGTTTTCTCTTGGTCTTCTTCTCGTTCTTTTCTTTCCAGTCTTAGGTCTTTCCTCTTCCAAGCGTAGCATATGTCCCCACCAGTTCAGTTGTTTTCCCTCAATGTATATCAAAGTCGATTAAATCTGCATTTCCTCTCAACGTTTATGTTCTTTATTCAATCCTTTCTTGGAATATCTTTCACTGCCCTTAGGTATTTCATTTCTACTGCTTGTATCTTGCTCTTCATTTGTCTCGTGAGGGTCCATATGTTAATATTGGCCTATATATTGTCTTAAATATAGTTATTTTCGCCTTCTTCAAAATCTCCTTTTTTATGTAAAGCTTTGTGTCATCATATGATAGATCTTCATAGTTTTTTAAATTCTTTTATTAATATCCATTTCTTGCTTTCCATTTCCTTGTATAATAGTTCTCAAGTAGTTAAAATGTGTCACTTGTTCGATATTTGTTGTCCGCTTATAAGAAAGCTTAAACGAAAAATTTTGGTTCCAAAAAAATTGTCGGTTCATGAGAGACGTCCTATTATGAGAGCTGTCCGTATGGAGAGCTTTAACAGTAAATGCTTTTATTTTAAAAATATTCATTAAAATTTTTGCATCGCGTAAATTAATTAGGATTAATTTGTGAAATTATTGAAATATTTACAATCTCTTCAAATCATTACGTACATATTTTAATAAATATTACCTGACATACTGAAATTGTTATTTATAGTTGATATAAAAGCTAGACAACTTAAATTGTATGGTGAATGTTTTTTATGGCATGGCTATGGATACACTTAAAAAGAAATCGCTGTATAGAGAAAAAGTTTTTCCTGAATGCCACTAATCCACCTTGACATCTTCAAGACAGATTTATGACATATTAAGACTTTATTTTAGTACTTAAACTTTGGTATACTAAAGACGTTGGTAGACATCATCATGCTAATTGTGGCACACTAGAAATCCATCACATAAAGGTACCTATCAGCTGTCAAGGTTGACAGGTGTTAAAGTCATAAAAAATATTTTGATAAATGTGAAAGAAAATATCCTAGATAGCAATATGACAGTACAATAAACATATTAGTAGGCAATTGTTACAAAACAAAAGCTAGCTACAATATTGTAACATGGGACACTTTAACAAAGAAATAAAAATGATACTCCTATGAGATATTATTACTTTACTATTGTAAAAATTACGCAATTGTAATGCTATTTTTTTAAATACTTTTCTTAATATTTAAAGCCTACTGGGAGTAGGTGTACAGCAAGTAAACTTAAAAACAAATTTCCACCTATCCCACTTGATTTTATTTTAATCAACTTATAGGCGAACTAAAATTAATGTTACTCACGTGTAATGGTTGGTATTTTAATATAAAAACTGCAAGACCTTGAAGTCGTCAAATCACAAAAGCTTAATTTCCCTGCGCAAAAATAGAAGTCTCGAAGTTCCTGACAATTTATTTCGTTGCTTGGCCAGGGTTGGCCGAGATGGTGATACCTTAATGACTGGGCGGTGCAAGAATACAACCCGCCTACAACTTAAAGTCTCTCTGCTCAATTAGTGAAGTGTTAATGTGATTAGTTTGTGGATGTGCAGTTTAAATTTGGATCAGTGCGTTTAAAGGTGAGAAATTGTCCAATTACTGCAATCGTATCTCAAGTAACTATTAATTTTAGATTGATTACATAAACAATAGCTTTCGTTTAGTGCATCTAAATCATTTACAAAATTATCAGAACATTTTCTGGTAAAGATACCTGTGGAAAGAAAGAAAGTCGTTATTCAAATGTCACAGAAAACTGTGAAATTGGATATTTTTCTAAGTACTCAACCACACATGAGTATGCATGTGTACGAAAAATAAATTTATTTATGAATATATCTTGCGTTCACAAAATATCTTTCGGATAAAATTATTTGTGTTCTAAAACATTATTTTGTTTTCAGTCAGTTATCCACACAGAAAAATTTTAACTTAAATAAAACCTTTTATACCTAAACAAACGTTGTTTACTTTATTGAAAAGTTTTTCTTTTTCAATTAATAGAATATAATTGAAGGTATCAAACTGACATACTGGAAACTAAATTTTTCAGATGAAATTTAATTAATTAATTTTCGCGAAATTATTTACATTTTTCAATAATTTTAACACGGTAAGAGTGGTCATAATTTTCTCTTTCGATTAAGATCATTATGTTTATGTGGCTAGCGGTAATCTCCACAAACGTGCTTTTCAATGCAAGTTTTCTATGTTATTTTTTCACTGTTAACCGTGCTTTTAATATTTGGATGCTTTTAAGAGAGTATTTTCATACAGACGATTTCCATTTATTTCCAATATAACCTTTATAGTTAAAAAATCGGGGTGGCTAGTACATATGGCCACAGCTGTGTTTCGATAAGACAACTTATCATTATCAAAGAGTAAGAAAAATGGATTGGTGAAACTACATTAGTAAAACACTTAAGACAAGTGTTTTAATATTAAAAATTGTTAAAAACCCTCTGCACAAACAATCAACTTGTCTCCAACTATTTTCGCTCATACTGTATACCATATGTGTTTGATGTTATGCTTTTAAACTAACAGCGAAGTTTTACGATGAAATACTACATAAATCAGTGTCTCTAACAGTTATTTAAAGAATACGATATTTCAGGGTATCAAAAATAATAATCATGGTATAACATTTCAGTGCTATTGGTCCTATTGGTAGATTTTTTATATTTTCTTTCTAAATCTTAGATTTTAGTCCATAAGTGCAGTGCATCTACTACTAATATTTTTGTTAAACGAATATGCTTGATAAAAATTGGGACTCTGGCTCTGATCGTTCGAGATCAGACTTTTGATCGTTTGAGATCAGATTTTTGATCGCTTGAGATCAGACTTTTGATCGTTTGAGATCAAACTTTAGTAGTAGTGCAATGCGTATATTGGTGCAGTCGCTTTTAAGCCACTAAGTTATTCATTAGATTTAAAAAGAAACAATAAAATGGCTTTGCTTATGGCCATAAATTCAGTTTAACTTTAAATGTCACTAAGAGATTGCAAGTTAACTTTAACGCCTAATTTATTGCCATATCAACAATTGTGTTTACAATTGTTACCATGGGAGTAAAGACACAGTTAAAGGTAACTTGCCTTTATAATTCTGGGCCTGAGAAAATGATATACATAATGTTGTGAAACTTATCTCAAATTATAAGCGTCACTAAAATGTAACCTCAGTTTAAGAGTTTGATGCATACGACCTTTAATATCGCTGAAAAATTCAAATTCTTAAATAGTTTTAATTCTGCACAAGCGACAATTAATTTATTTGTTGCTGTTTTTGAAAATATTATAATCTTGTTTGCACATCTGCATTTTTTATTGTAATACTTAATCCGCACTATGTTGTATCCATTACCATTTAGAATATCGCGACACAATTTCCACATAATCAAAACTGTAAAGCAACAGAAATAAGTAGTATAACAAAAACAAGTGCAGTTTTTAAAAATTTATCATTGCCCGTAGGATTCAATTACATAGGTACACGGTGATTGCCAAAAAGTTGGTGTCAAATAGGAAAAGTTTTCATTTTCATTTTCGCATTGGAAAAAATAATGATCAGAGATGTTTGAAAAAAAGATTACAAATGGGTTAAACAAATTTTGCTAAATGTGTTGTTTAAAATGTGGCTTTCTGTCTAAAAACGTTCTTAAAAATTTTTGAAAAAAAGTCTTTGTTTTCTTAGTAATTTTTGTTGTTATTTTAACTAGGTATTCAATAAGTGCTGCAAAATAATAAAGCGGTTCCCATTTCATAATTTTTATAACTATCAAAGATAATATTTAATTAAAATTATAAAATTATTTCAACTAAAACGATTTACAGTCACAATTCTGACTACTTAATTGACTTGAACTAAATAAAGAAACATCTCCTAATTTAGGCAACTGTAAAGCACATACGAGGGTCAAGCTGAAATTATTTAGAATAAGAAAATCTAGTAGGTCGTGAAAAACAAAACATACAGTATTATTTAGAGCAACTCTTTATCTGTCATTTGAAGTTTAGTTGTTGAAGTTGCGTTCGTTGGAACCCAAGTTACTAATTTTTTAAAGTGATATTACAAGTAAAAGAATGGAATTAACCAGAGAGGATTTTGGAATCATGATTTTAAAAATGGTTTAAGCGCTTAAGAGTGTAAAAAGAGTTTAGATTCGGGTTTTAGTGAACAAGCACCTTCCTTGGCTGCAATTTACGGATGGTACAAGTAATTTGAACGCGAAAGGAAATCTGTTCAGCATCAAAAAGGAGCAGGGCGTCCTCCTACGGCTGTTACCGACAAGAATTAAAAATTAATTGAAGATGACAATAAAGCCACTTATGCAGTAATAGAGCATCAACTCAAGATTGGATCCTCAGCTGTTAGAGCAACCATACAGAATCAACTGCATTTAAGAAGAGATTAAAGATTAAAAGAAAACATCAACGTCTATAAATTTGGAACAGAAATAACGGCAATATGATAATGGCGGCAGTTATATAGAACAATTCTTAATTTTTAATATTAAATATTATTATTATCGATAAAAATAAACAACAACGTTACTAGGTTGGTAGATAACATAAAAATACGCCCCCGTACATCGTGTGTTCAACTTAGACGGTTCACCGTTGCTAACTTCTTTTATTCTTAAAGATAGAAACTCGGTTAAATTATTAGCAAAGATTTTCATTCTCACTCTGAATTTGAAAGAAAGGAAAAAAAATGCACTGATAGTTGTCAAAATACTTACACAACCGTATTTCTTTTTAATAGCAATGGAGATTTTTTTACAGCGATTCTTAATTTGCTCACAAAATAACGAAATAATTATGACCAACTAGATTTCACGAGACAAAGCTCTGGATAATATTTTATTTAACGCAAATATTCCCCGCTTTGGCATTAGTTACCCAAAACAAGAAAGAGCATAAAAATCGAAAGAAAAAATCAGAAGGAAACTATATTTGAGCAAGAAAATATAACCATACTTGCCATAAACCATAGGATCTTGACCTTAATTGAAAATGACGTTCCGGATATAATTCGCTTCCGATTTTCTTCGTAAGTGCCAAGTGGGCACCAGCTGAGAAACATTTGAACTAATAAATTGTGCTGGCCGGATAAAGGCACACTGTCTCGTGAAATCTAGTAGTTCGTGATAATAATATTTTATTTATCTATTCCTTATGACATGAGTATTGGATTAGCCATGGATTACTACAACAGTTGTCCTGAAGTAAAACAAATTATACGTTTTCAAATAAATAATCATTAACTGTAATAAGCTACGTCCTACGTTTTGATTGAATTTGTTTTGTTATAAAAGTCACAGCCGTCTAAATGTGAAAAATAATCACTGGGTATTTAATTTTTAAAGACTGTGTAAAACAATAGACATATTTCCTGGAATAACTTTAATATTTATGGCATTTTCGATTGACTGCTCTAGAGCTCTTTGGGAGTATCTCTATCCTTATTACATGAGGTTAAAACAAGATGGAAATAATTTGAGATTGCTCTAGAGCAATCAATCGAAAACGCTAAGCATGATGAATCACGTTATTTTAAGTGACGTTTTGTTTGACAAGGTATTGTAAGTATGCAGCAAAGACATACGTTTTACTCTTTTCTTGAACTATTGTTAGAAAACGTAGGTATTTTAAATTTTGTGACGTAATAAATTTTATTATTCTGCTCAAGTATTGCACCATCGAAATCCTATGCAATAAAGCTGTCATGAAAAGACTGATTCAAAGGTTTTGTACTCCGGTGGCATACGAATTTGAGTTTTGTTGCAGAGCCAAGCACTTCAAATGCACGATGCCGCGCAAACGGCGGATGACAGAGTCGCTAGAGTCAGACGAAGACATCGATGACTCGAAGCATCCGCAAAGAAACGCCGCCAATGCTCGGGAGAGAGCCAGGATGAGGGTTCTCAGCAAGGCGTTCTGTCGACTAAAAACGACGCTTCCTTGGGTTCCGGCCGACACCAAACTTTCTAAGCTCGACACGCTTCGCCTAGCCACAAGTTACATTGCTCATTTGAGGGCGGTTTTGATGGATCAGCCTGTTTCTACCGGCGAACAAGTACACAAACATCCCTTAACACTGGTCAGTATTTTGTGTTATCGCTAGCCAATTTCGAGACGCACCGTAACAATATTTTTTTCTCGATTGTTTTTCTTGCGACGTCTCTTCTTTCGTAGTTAGCATTTTATTTTTAATTAACTGTCAGATGTCCTTCAAATTCCACCATTAAAAAGAATAAAAAATGATCCCGAGCTATGAATTCAAGTGAAGAAAAAAAAATCATCGGGATATGAAGCAGCTGGTAACATTTGTCGGTGCGGCGGCGGCGGCGTCGGCGTTTAATTATTACACTGACATGGTGCCTAAGATGTTTGTTTTAGACGGAGTGCCGTATGGACACAAGCGCTTAATGTAAGCAAATGCTAAAATTACACTTGGCCACTTATTTTCTGAAAGTGCCCTAATAATAAAACAAAGCGTTTCCGCTTCTTCTCCGAACGTAACCTTACACGCATTCTTCACATTTCAAAAACTAAACGAAAATATTGGGCGATTTTCTATTTTCTATTCAATTTTCTTTTGTTTGTCTTCATGTACGAAATTTATTTTTTAATTTTCGCGGGCACAATTCAGTGTGAAATAGTTTGATTGTACCATGCGATCAAAAACATTTTGAAATTCAAATAGCACCTCTGTGATTACCGCTGAATATTTGATTTCAAGCAGAACTCCAAGGATTACTAGATCACTTGATATCAGATCTCAAAAATCAAAATAATTATTAATTTTGTAGAGCCTTTCAGTTCAATATTTAAAACCGAATAAATGCCTTTTGCGTTTCAGACTTGGCCCTTCACTTTTCAGCGCTGCGATTCATCAACGGATGTTGGCAACGATCGGGATTTATCTTGGAATGAACTTCCCAGTCAGTCAGTCATTAGGGATAAGGACGTATCCTATTTCTACTAATTTGTTTCGTTCTGCGTACTTAACGACGTTATTTATAATAGGGGAGGGGATCCTTCCACCTTCAACATGTCTTCGTGCTATTCATTATCACTACAAAAATAAATGAATTTTTTGCACTATAAAAAATTTGCTTGATACAGGGTGATTTACAATGAGTGCAAATAACTTCGCCAATACGACGTTGCTTGGGGTAAAAAAATATTAGATTAACGTACGTCCTATTTTAATTAGTTACAGATTTAGAAGAGGTGGAATTTTTTTAGAAATGTTTCTTTTATAACAACTACTAACTTTAATATAAAAAAATTAATCAAGTAAGCGAAAATAACAAACTATAAAAATAATAAAAATTTTGTTGCAAATCGGTTTTGATTACAGTGGATCCTTCGAGTATCTTCTGTATAGCTGTTTCGGCCCTATTTGGGGCCTCGTCAGCAGAAGTAAGTAGCAAACCAACTGGAATTTGTCAATCCTGATCGCAGGATGCCGCGATTCAAACTATTCATTATGAAAATAATGGCGAGTACTGCCAATTTCTCAGTGTTCTCAACCTAATCAATTTGCGTCATTTGTTTAATAGCCACGTGGTACATACTTAAGGCCGCTTTTTAGACATTGTTCTCAAGTCTCCAATTTTTAAACTTCATATTTTCTTTACGTTTGATAATAATTTGGACTATAACTTTAAGTTTGAAATTCACGCTCGAATGTTGCCGTTCCTTTTTGGTTTTCCTTCGCCACCATCATTTATTTCTGAGTTCGAAATTCGTCTTCATATATTTTCGACAATTTTTGAAATTTTCTTTTTCGCCGTCGCCGTTTTTGTTCGAAATTAAAATGAATCAAACTCTTACATACATATTTCAGTGTCTTTCGCAAACATTACGATCGTCGTCATTTGTTTTTCTGCCTCTTTTCTTTCGTAAAATTTACGATCGTCATTTGTTTTTTCCTTCTTTTTCTTCTGAAGTTATCGCTTCCTTTCTCTTCTATATTCCGATTATAATTTTTCTAGAGTCAAAAGGGTTTTGCTTTTGTTTTTGTTTTTATTTGTTATTTATATCATCTGAAATTAAATGATAACAAAATTTCTGCGCTCGCGAATTTGTTTTTCTTACTTTCTTTAGAAATTTTCATTTGTTTTATACTTGAATGTTCATTATTAATTTCTTTTTTGAATTTTAATTAACTAATTAAGTAAGGAGAAGTAGCAGCAACACCATCAGCTACAGCAACACCGCCAGCAGCAGCAATAGCCCTGAGGAAGTTCTTCCGCAATGGAGAACGAAACGTCGGCAATAGAAGCAGTCGTGATCCGGTTACAACCCAAAGCCAATTCAATTAAATTTTTTAGTACGATCGTCAATTGTTTCTATTACTTTCTTTAGAAATTTTAATTGTGTTTCTCGATCGCCTTTCATTCTTTTTTGTTTTTGATTGCTTCGATTTTTTTCTTTGTTTCTGTCTTTCCTTAAACGATTGTTTTTCTTTACACGTGATTTTTGAAAAATTGCTTACGTAGGTACGTTAATTCAATAAGAAGAAGTGACAATGAATTATTTGTTTTTTTAAAGCGCTTCGGAATTGACAATCAGATAATCTGGATAGTTCATCCGGGACGGTTGGCAACCCTAGATAGAATTTTTGTTCATATGACATTTTCCTCTCCGACAAGCCCGTCAAGTATTTTTTTTATCTTCATTATAAATCACCCTATATAATCAATTATTTAGTCTGTTTATTTAATATTCGCATGTGCTACTAAGTAAAGCTTTCTGATAAAAGCTGGCCGTGGAAAATAACAACAATCAATATAATTGTTACTTAATGAAATTCATACTTTTGTTTTCATGGCCACTTTAATACCAGAAAACTTTGTGATCACACCGTATAATCATAATTAATGAAAATGTAACCTCCTTATTACACTATGTATTTTTATAAAAACTTTATTCCTTTTAGAATATCAATATTTATTTATTTATATAAAAACAATAAAATAAAATTAATTGGCTGTAATATATTTTAGAAATCGTCTTCTTTGACCAACTCATAAATAAAGGTGTGAAGATTAAGGGGGCGTGGAAGCTTAATTGCCACACGATCGGTTTACATATTGTCGCACCCCATAAACATAACAATTAAATCCTCCACAAATAACAGTATTGGGTGGATGTCACAGATATGAATTATGTAAGATTAGCAGCTTGTTAATCTTGTTAGTTACGACTGTCCACGACGTATCGGATTACAAGAAGTTTTGAATGACCCAGTAGATTTGTGGGCACCTACCTACCTACAAGGAAGTGACACAAAATTAAGTGATTTCTTCATTCATAACTTTTTTTTTCTTTTTATCTTCCTGGTAGCTTTTCGTTTCATTTCATCAACTTCTTTAATTCGTAACTACTTTGGATATTCCTTCTGTTTGCTTTCTTTAGGTGCTGACATCTTCTGGAACTCCTTTTGAAAAACCAAGCAATAACGCACAACGAAAAAATAAATATATTTATTAATTAAAAATGTACAAGGCCCCTTATATAAAAATAAATAATTACACAATAAATAACGAAACAAATACTGCATTGACGAAGCGAATTTATAATAAATTAATTTGCGCACGTTTTAACAACACGCGTGAGTAGTATCTTTAAGGCCCGGAATAATCGAATAATTTCGATAAGAACTGAAAAAAATCGAGCATTGGAGGCAGTATGTGCCTATCTAAATTCTTTAACGAACGAAAATTCCTGTTTCTGCGATTTTGGAATGTTTTAAATACAGGGGTCGGACAAAAATAATTTGAACGTCAATGGCAACCTTGATCAAATATGGATATCTTCATTGTTCAATTAATTAATCAATTAAATGATAGAAAGCAAACAAATAATGAAGATATTTCTTTTTGGACAGTGTTGTACACTTCTATCGAGGACAAAACGTTAGTATTCCTTTGAGTTTGAGTTTGAGGAGCAAAACTCTTCAAGGTTACGCAGGACATGTTAAAAATTTACTTAAAAAAGTTGAATAGTATCTGAAAATAAAATTATTTGGCAAGGATTGGTAATATGATTTGACAAAAATCGTATATAAATTTTCAGATTAGTGATTATCACTCCCTGGAAGGGTTTTTAAATTTTTTTTCCAAAGTTAAGTCATGGTTCTGTATTTTCAAAAATAAATGCATCTAATTTCTTATTGGTCTTTTACAGCCTCTACCAATTCTATCACTTTCACTTTTACTTTTTTGTACTCAGTTAAAGATGATTTCTCTTGGGCATCGAAGGTAAGGTTATGAAAATGGATAAGGAATTTGCCCTGTCTTCACGTGTGGATCTGGAAGGTCATTATAGACTTACAATTACGTATACGCGAACTCGAAACAGAAACAAATGGAAGCCGCATACAACGCAATTATTAAAGACATACACGAAGGATACCTCAGCGCAATTGAGGAATTGAAGGAAAAAAACGAAGTACATGCCGTGAAAAACTCTTCCGAAACATCCACGTGTTAAAAACAATGTTTATAGACACTGGAAGCTGAGCACATTCAAGACATCTCTATGAATGTAAACAAAATGAAGGCGAAGCATGAAGAATTCGTTGAGAAACTGAAAGCGAATTATAACCAAATATTAATCACAGAATATGACAATACATAGATCTTGAAGAAAAAAATGGAGAAAATGGGAAACAGATGCATTACAGAACTGGATCAAAAGCAAGAAAGAATTGGAAATTAATAAAACTGAAGGGTGAAACGCAGATCATCAAGAGAAAACTGATAGCATCCCAAAAAGAAGTAGACGACCTCAAGCACATGCACGAAATGGAACAAATAAAGCTCAAGCAGGTCATACTCGGATTAGGGAAGGACATTGACGATTTGAAGAAGGAGATGCTCGAAAGGGACGCGACCGTTCAGGACAAGGAGAAGCGGATTTACGAACTCAAACGCAAAAATCAGGAACTAGAAAAGTCAAATTTAAAGAAAAATCCCCACCAAAACGAAAAGATCAAAAAACAGAAGGATGAAAACTGATCGTAAGTTGCGTAAATCGTGAAGAAGAATAGAAGCTGTTCACTTTATTTTTTGGCTCTCCCCTGTATGTTTTACATAAAAGCTTCCATTTAATTTTTTGTCTGACCCCTGTATATTCGCATAATTGTCATAGAGAAATAGACTTGTAACAAGTGATCATATAAACTCGTCACCTTTACAGAGCCTGGAAGTATAAGCGCCTTAAAACACCTGACCAATCACAATGACGTATGTAAAATCATTCAAATCATTCGATTCAGTGTTGCCAACTTGAAGGTACAAATTTATTTGAGAGTAAATATTGGTGAGAAGCTCTCGAGATGCTATCGATGGTACTCCCAGAGGTATGTCCATTGACGACGAACACGTTTAAGAATACTATCAACAGCATCTCGACATGAACTTTCACCTTAAGAGATAAAGTCCTTATTAAGTTTCTTTTTCAAATCATTGGGGATTAAGGGATTTTTCTTCTAAAAAAGGGATACTTAACTTTTATTTCGTGATAAGAAACTTGTTTTGATTTTGACAGTTCCATCTGTTGACCTTGTCGGTAGTTTTCTTTTCATTTGTTTCTATGAGGTTGATTCAATTATTATATTGAATATATTCTTTTGAAATTGTTTTTTTTTTTAATTTACTTTTAATCCTGAATTGCGCTGTCAAATCGACGGTCCTCTCTTTCTGTTTTTATAATTTTTTAAAGTCTTTTTTAACCTACTCTTGAATCTCAGGATTTTTATGCCGAAAAGAAATATGTTAGTAACTCTTGAGATATTTCTGCTTTTTGTACGTTGGTAACACTGATCAGATCTTACAAAAAACTTGAATAAAGGCGGAAACAGGAGACAGAAATAAAAAATGTAAAACGCAAGCGTTTACTTGCTCGTTTAGCCTTCATATAATCTATAGGCAAACAATTCTCTATATTTAAGCAACTTTGAATTTTCAATTCAGTATGAAACATACACTATGTCATTATAATCAGTCAGAAACTTTAATTTACAAGTTCCACTGCGATGATTGAATTTCGTGATCACATGGTACTTGCACGTTTGAATGATTTTTTTTTTAATCACAGCAGATGTTCGCAAATTGACTCTGCGTTTTTAAAGTTGCAAAGCACAGAACAAATTTGTGAAATTTCCGCAGTCTTCTGACAATGGCCGATGTCAAAAGACGTAGAACAAATTTGACTCTTCGCAGTAGAGAATGATTCAGTTCACTTTAAAACTAAGCAACGAAATAACGTGAAGTTTCTTTGATAACCAAATTAGCGCCATGTGGAAGCGTCTGCGAAGAAAAATTTTCTCTTTTTTTTTTGGTAAAAAGATGTAGATGTTTCAGAAAATAGCGCCTGTATTTTGGTTTAAACGTTTCAGCACGATTTTACTGGGAATATATGGCTGTTAATATTCCCAATAACACTGCGATAAAAATAAGTACAATTTGTTTTAGTGAGTACAATGGGGTCCCATATGTATTCACACACCAAAATATCTTAGTCTCAACAAACAGGTTTATTGCTAATCGGACGCATACATTTGGACCCCATCGTTCAAGTTACGAAAATATGAATAGTCTTATAGTCCTAATGAAATTAATTTTGTTGACGATAGTCTTTCGAAGGCATGAACATACTTTGTCAACATTGTTTTTAATTTAAAATCAAAAACGATTACTTAATTACTTAAGTGTTTGGCCTTAACCCGTTTAAATGACCACGAAATGTAGAGAGGAGGATATTAAACCTAATTTTGATTTACTTATCATATTCGTTACACATTCAACGACATCCATTACTATTTACACAATTCGTTTAGCAGTGGAAAATTTTCTTTATAAAATTCTGCGGAAATGCTTCTACTCACAATAAGTGTAACCATGGCTATTGTTACACTTAATTATTACTTATAACTCGTACACGTTATTAACGCCTAACACAAATTATTCTTTTGACGGAACTCATCTAGAATATCTACATCTTACTAGCTAGGAACATTCAACAGTTAACGAAATTAACCAATCGTTTCTTTCGGCTCAGGTAAAATATGGCTGATATTTTGCCTGGCGTGGATAAATAGTTTTTTTTTTGTTAATACAAAACCTATGCTACGCTTAGACTAGCCATTCAAATGTGTACGTGTTCTTCTTGCTTTGGGGTCACACCTCGGTGCCTCCACAGTATGTGAGTGTACTATTTTCTGATGAGTGTTCTGGTTTCCATATCATTTTCCATCTCTTCACAAAAAACGTTCAATTTATTAAAATTAAATTAAGTTGGAAGGCAAAAAGCAAGAAGAAAAATGGATCTGGATAAGGAACAAGAAGCAAGAAGTGAAAAAATGATCGAGGAAGGCTATTCGTACAGGTGTGGCATTTAACCAGGTTTCTTCGAAAATAAGCTACTCTTTAATGAGGAGAGGATTTGGTTCCTTGCAAATGAATTCACCTAATGAAGTTATACAACTGTATAGTGACATTCAGAGATGCCAGAATACCTGTACATAACAGGAACCGCGATATTGAAAAAATCCAGTTACATACCACACCCTGTAGGTATAATTTATGATTAAAAATAAATTATGCTTACCTGTACAACACTGCCCGGTGTAATAGCGAATTTATAAATTATATAAATGGGTATGCAAAGGATGGACGAAGCAGTTAGTGCCCAGCCGACTTTAAAACTCCACTCGGGGTATTTGTACTCGGTACCCAGCATATCCGCGTGCCCCAAAAGCGAGAAGATGAAGATGATTAAAAGAAAAATGGGGCTTATGTAGTTCCAGCACATCCTCCAAAACAGTCCGGGACGATGGCCAATCATTTTCTCGATGTCCCGAGCGAAGTTCTCAGTCCCATACAACCAGCACACGCCTGCTGCCTCCACGAAGACGACGAAGAGAATAGAAAGTGCAGGCCCATATACGTTCAGCATGTTCACTAAGTAGACGCCACCCTTAAAAATGTATTAAAAGAAAAAGAGAATTTAATATTCCCTACACGGTTTTTACTTACATATGTAGTTGTAGGCAAGGCACATATGTATATACCCAAGAGTACCACTCCAACGAAAATCTCTCGATGTCTACCGAGGAACTTGGGGTACTCATCACACAAAGCGGTTATCATCGCCTCTAAGCCTCCGAAGGTACTATCGAGTCCTAGAGTTATTAGCATTAAAAAGAATATTATAGACCAGAATACTGAGCCTTTCATTGTCGCAATTGCCTCTGGGTAAACTATAAAAACCAAGCCCGGACCTGCAATATCAAACGATAAAATTAAAAACAATCAATTTAGAATAATTAGGTATATTTTAAACAAGTTTTCAAAAGCTACTCGATCAAATTAAGGATAAATTTATAAAGAAATCGAATTTGGTTCTCTTTTTCTGAAAGTCTTCATTGTTAGCCTTTATAAATACAAATGCAAATGATTTTTATGTACCTAAAGAAGCCATCAAATTGTGAAACTTTTGCAAAGTTGCATCAAAAAATAATTCTTACCTTCTAAACCGACGTCTTCGATGGGCTTATTTTGTTCCCTCGCCATATACCCCAAAACCGAAAATATAACAAACCCTGCAAGGAAGCTCGTTAAACAATTAATACTACTCGTTAATAAGGCATCTCTGTAGCAGTTGTTATTGAATTTGTTGTAACTGGCAAGAGCCAGCAGTGTCCCGAAGCCGGGCCCCAGAGAGAAAAAGATTTGCGATGCAGCGTCGATCCACACTTTGGAGTTGTACAGTTTGTGCCATTGGGGCGTCAAGTAGTACAGGATGCCTTCTCCAGCACCTGGAAGAGTGATTCCCCGCACCAGTAAAATGATGAGGACGACATATGGGGCTAAAGCGGTGATCCAAACAGCCTTGAATGAATACATAGATATATAAACTCTTTTTTTATAAATAGGAAAGCTTACTTTTCCCGTGCTCCTGACACCTTTCCACAACGAAAAATAGACCAAAACGAAGACGGCGAAAACACATAAAGCGAGAGTCGGTTTTATAGGCCCCATTCTGTCTAAACCATCAGATTTTTGTTGGCCTAAAACTTCCCGCCTAAAAATTTTCTTTGTTAATTAAAACTGCTCACATTTTCATGAAAAAAATTGATTGGGGGTTCTAAGTTTTCACTAATTCGTTTTATTAATTTCTCGAACGAATAATAACAATTAAATAATATAATTTTTAAAGAACCTCTATTACTTTAATTTGGCAAAACCAACAGCTCCGTTCATAAAGCTATTGAACTTTATGGGAGTCCTAAATCATAGCTTTTCTTTTCAGAAAATTATCAAAGCTAGACCACTAATTAAATAATTATGAAATAATTTCATACTCAAAGAATTCTCTGGCAGGACTTGTGGCATTTTCATAAAACTGTTCTTTGACTGGCCGGCAGAATTTGGTGTTCCACAAATTATTGCAACTGGTCCATGGCAGCTCAGATTGGAAGGATGCGATTAAGTAGTACACCGCCCAACCGATGATGGTGTTATAGTACATTCCCATGTACAAGTCTATTAGGCAGATAGCATATCCTACACCTACAAAAGAGATTATTTTTTTTAAACTAAATGCCTCAAGAAACTTAAATAAAATAAAATTCATCCGAGAACGGACAGATCAAATCGTTTAGCAATTAAAATTGCAACGCAATCACGTTGGAAGCGCGTCAGTTTGAAGATGTAACGAGAACAACAGAAACCTTTTAGCCAGGAGTGGAATCAAATTTTTGCTGCTCATGTTCGATTCATTAGCGGTTTATCTCCTGCATTCGCCAGAATAAACGAGGCGAAACGTCAAGTTCGGCCGCTCCGTATTTATAAGAAGCCAATTTCAATTTCAAATGTTACCATCAAGCCGATTGCTTCCAACCAATCATTGTTGTTTCTTTCACTCACGTCGGCAGTAACTTTCCTACGTAACTAACGAAAGTGCACGATTTAATACTAACTTACTTAACAATAGAAATATTTTTATTTATTTTGATTAACAAAAAGCCACCCTGAATTGGTTTTATCTCAGGCCTATACTAGTAAGTTTGAGAAATACTACAGAATCTAATTTGAAAACACCATAGTTTTGATATAGTTCCAAATAAAAATCATATTGGAATTAAAATTAAAAACCAATTCAATCGGTGTGAAAATGTAGTGAAATGTTTCAATGTAATTAATTAAATCCGTATTTAGGACACTAAAGCACCAGTCAATAATATTTTATTGTTCGTACTAACAGAACACGACATGCATTAATCGCCGAATTACGCTGGAAAATAACGCGCGAGTAAAATGAAAAGAAAAATAATGTGTTACATGCGAGCGATGAATTTTCGTTCGTGGAAATTACGAAACTATTCATCTGGGG
The DNA here is from genome assembly GCA_039766575.1 of Serrognathus titanus. Classification (NCBI taxonomy): domain Eukaryota; kingdom Metazoa; phylum Arthropoda; class Insecta; order Coleoptera; family Lucanidae; genus Serrognathus; species Serrognathus titanus. The sequence goes on along the minus strand of CM077911.1, from coordinate 13,064,094 downwards.
CAGGTGGAAAAGTTTCATAAACAATTTCGGAGCGCCTTTTACTTGAACTACACTTAATGAAGATTCTTCTCGTCAAGTTTGCTCAAAGTTGCGTTTAAGCGGGCCACTTGCCTGCCCTTCTTCATGTAGTTCGCAGAGTTACCATATTATATCTGCTGGCGGTGTTTGTGAATTTTCGACTTGGAAATTTATTTCAAAAAAATTTTAATTGCGAGTTTAACAATTTAGCGAAGCATTTGTACTTCATGTTTTTTTAGGATACTTGTTTTTGATTGAAAAATAAATTAATTTTAGTATTTTTCGTGTCATCAGATTCCATTTTTTTTTAATACCCAACCTGTTCTCAATCCAAGACGCACATTTTAAATTAGTTGCTAATATGCCGGGTGCTCCAAAAATATTACAACTGAAACCAACTTGTTTTTATGACACTCCCCCTTTTTTATTGTGAACTTTAAAAGAGAACTTAAAAACAACTAAAAAAGAAAATATTTCTTTACTTCCAGTATTGTCTGTTCATTCTAAGGCAGTTTCCTGCTAATTTCACATTCAACATTTCTCTGAAATATAAAGAAACAGAAACAAAAGAAAAAACCAAAACTTTTGCTTAGAGAAGAAGATAGAACAAATAATTCAAAGCAAAGAAACAAATGAGGGCTCGATTTTATTTTCAAAAATTTTCCATTAAAAAATAAATAAAATACAAAGAAACAAATGAAAGCTTGATTTTCTTGATTGATTTGCTCTTAAAAATAAAGAAATACCAAAAAAACAAATGAAAGTTTGATTTTAAAAAGCTTCCTATCGGAAAGCTTAGAAAGAGAAAAAAAAATTAAATTCAAAGAAAGCAGTGTTTTTCAAAAGTTTCTTCTCGGAGAGATGGTCGCTCTGAAAATGAAACAAAAAGAAATGCAATACAAGGAAACAAATGAAACTTTGATTTTCAAAAGCTTTGCGTCAGAAATTGTCGATTTTTCATTTGTTCTTAGCTTCGATCTTGCTTATAAAAAGAAACAATGAAAAATAATGAAACAACTGAAAGCTTAACTTCATTTTCAAAAACTTCGCGTCCATTTTGCATATGTCGCTAACTTCGTTCCTGTTTACATAAAGAAACAAAAAAAAATTAAAACTAAAAACAAGTGAAAATACGAAGAACGTTCGAACAAGAAAAAAAACAAAAGAAGGTCGGGGTTTCTAAAGCGAAGAAACCAAAGAAAACTCGAAAATAAACAACTAAACACGAAGAAGAAAATGGAAGCTTGATTTGGATTCGGAAAAGTCGTCGATCTTTTGCTGACAAGCGAAACAAAAAAAAAATAAATGAAATACAAAGAAAGAAATGTAAGCTTGATTTTGGAAAGCTTCGCATGGGAAATTGTCGATTTTTCATTTGTTCTCAGCTTCGTTCTTACTTACAAAAAGACAAAAAAAACAATGAAACGACTGAAAGCTTTATTTTATTTTCAAAAGCTTCTCGTCCATTTTGCATACGTCGCTAGCTTTATTTCTGCTTATAAAACGAAACAAAAAAAATGAGAACTAAAAACAAGCGAAAGCCAAAGTAGAAACCGTGATGATTCGACAAAAAGGAATCCTAAACGAACAACTTGAAAATGCGAAGAACAATCGAACAAGAGAAAAAAAAACAAAAGAAGGTCGACGTTTCTAAAGCGGAGAAACCAAAGAAAACTCGAAAATAAACAACAAAACACCAAGAAGAAGATGAAAGTTTGATTTGACTTTTGAAACAACTGAAACCTTGACTTTATTTTCAAAAACTTCTCGTTCATTTTTCATACGTCGCTAACTTCATTCCTGCTTACAAAAAGAAATAAAAAAAAATTAGAACAAAGTAGAAACCGTGATGATTCGACAAAAAGGAACCCTAAACGAACGACTTGAAATACGAAAAACAATCGAACAAAAAAAAAACAAACAAAAAAAGGTCGGCGTTTCTAAAACGGAGAGACCGAAGAAAACAAACGACAAAACACAAAGAAAAAGATAACCAGAAAAGGACGATTGTTCAAAAAAAGAAGCCATACTAATTCGACAGAAAAGAAGTCAAATGCGAAGAATACAAAAAAGAAAACACAAAACAAAAGAAGATCGAAATGGAAAAAAAATAAAGTTTGATTAATTTTTTAAAAACTTCGCGGCCATAACCCGTAGATTTTCGTCTGTTTCTTACAAAAAGAAACAAAAAAATAAATGAAGCACACTTTGCGTATGTGTTTGCTGTGTTCACTTTTGCTTTGCGTGTTTTATTTCTCTAACATCGACAGTTTTTTGTTTTCTATTTTGTATTTTTCTTCAACCTCAGAAAAACGAAACAATACAATCGATTGATATGGATTTATTGGTTTCTATAAATGGCGACGAAACACGTTCGAGCATTTGTCCAACCAAGTTGTACATACCTTTCCACAATTCTAGCTCTGTGAACACAAATGCATTGTCAAATCGTAGAGGAAACTTGACAGATTCCCCATATCTAATGGTAAGTTGATTGCTTTACTTTGTAATAGGAAAAAATAATACAAAAAATTTTCACAAAACCTTTGTTACCTACGTTACTTTCTAGACCTAGACGGTCTATAAATTGCATGTATACAGATGTTTGTTTAAAATGTTCTGTTTTTGAAATATATTTTTTTTACTTTCATTCATAAGACCCCTTTCCCCCTCCCACCTTGCCAATATGAAAATTTGGTCACCTTCTTCTTGTGTACTTTCAACGTAGCTTTGATGACCTCAGAGTCCCTCGGTAAATGAATTTGCCGATTGTTTTTCCTTCTGTAAGCTTTAAGCTTATAAACAAATCCAATATTGATTAAAGTGTAAATCGAAAAGCCAACTCTACTCGTTGATGCTAAATAGGTGCACGAAATTTATTACGTTTGTAAAATGAAATCAATACTCGTCATTTCGAATGAAAACTGCGAAATAAAAATTATGCCACCTTCGCCGGCTATAAATAGAAAACACAAAGTGTTTCAAGTGCACTCATTCATAACACAACTGAGGTCTTCCCAGTCCATTGAATCCGAGACATATCAATCGATTTGACACCGGTACAAAAGGCACATTTACATCATTCCAAACAATAACCTGTGAGCCAGAGATCACTTTTTGGAGCTTAAAGAATTGTTTGCAAAAACTTAATTCCTATTTTTGCTTGCAATTAGCACAACTATTCAAACGAATTAATACTTTTTGGAGTTTTGTGTCAATGTTATTGCAAAGAGTTCACCACACCGCAGAGTGTACAGGGTGGACAAAAGAGGATTTACTTCAGAAATGAAATAATTATATATCATTAAACGAAAGATTTGGTTCCATTTCTGAAGTAAGTACTCTTCCATTCCCATCCTGAACCTCAGCTGTAAACTTCAAGTTAACTTCAAAAATAAAAGCCAAAAAACAATTGCCTGTTGTTGTAAGTCACGTCTTGTGATTTTAATCGAAATTGGCTTTTGCGAAAAACTATTCATTAATAAACTATTTGCTTTTGTTCGCAACAGCAGTTTTATTTGGACACACAAAGACGTAATCCTGCAAACAAGAGTGAAGCTTCAATGGGCGTGTTGACCGATTAGATGAGAGTGAAGCGTTCGATGATTGTGTATCAAGAGCCCCGACGACTATTTACCATTGTGCGCCAACAACAAAAACTCAACGATCGTCAGCAGCACAAACTTTAGGTGCATCAGCTATTTGAAAGAGCTACCCTTCTACCCTCTCCCTCAGGAATTTATCTCACTGCTGGTTTCTAATTTAGTTAATTTACCTTTTAATGCAGGACAGATTCTTTTCCATATCGTGAGGCAACCACTTCTGTGATACTGTCCCAGAGCTAATTCCATGTAAAACAAGGGCAACCCACCGAATATCAACATGATTGTGTAGGGGATAAGAAAAGCGCCTGTAAAAGAAATTTCGTATCAGTTTCTTTTTCATCACTCGATGAAACTAAATGCATAACATAAAAATACGCCGTCGTAACTTCCAAAAAAAAAAGAAAATAAAAATGTGGGGGAAGATGCGACATTGCAAAGTTTGATTGAAAATTAAAGCGAACATATCGAATGTCGCAGCAAATTTGAGCGGAACAAATCCCAAAAACTTTTTCGCGCTGACTCCGCTTCTCTAATAATTTTTCCAATTATCTTTCTTGCCGTTCGCGCCGAGTGGAACAGAAATTTTCACAGCTCGCTCTCGAAATATTTAATTGTGGCCGTTTTTGCGAGGCACGTCAGGGGCCGGAGGTTAGCACGAGTTCACGACGCCGGCACGCTTCTCCTAAGCAAATTTAATAATTGCTCATTAGGCCGTATTTAAGCCCCTATTCATATCAACTTAACATTGTCTTATTGAGTTACAGTTCTGTTCATGTATGTGTGCGCTTGTTGCCACCGTTTACTTGGCAAACGTAAATTCACGGAAGTTCCAATTTCAATTTGATAAAATTCATAGTTCGGAAAGTTCATTAACGGTTTGATGTACCATACACAGTAGGTTTATTTATAATACAAAGTTATAATAAAAAGGAAAATCTTGAAATCAAACTTAAAAGAACAAAAATATTCACCAACTTGTTTTTATAATCACGCCCAATAGGTCATGGGCCCAGAAATCTCTCCTAGTGTTGGTACACTCGCGGACATAAAAGTTAAGTTGGTAATAGGTAAAACAAAAGCTAATTTTACACTCACCTCCACCATTTTGGTAGCAAATATAGGGGAATCTCCAAACGTTTCCCAAATCCACTGCAAATCCGATGACGGCCAGCAGAAACTCGACCTTCTTATTCCACGTTTCCCTTCGCCGATCGGGGGTTAAAGCAACGACAACTACCCTGGTGACGTCCTTATTCTGTTTGTGATTCTTATCCTTCTTGTTGACGACTGCTTTGTCGTTTTTGCTGGGTTCGTGCTCGGTGGGTGATTTGGATTTGGTGTTCTCACTGCAGTTGCCCGCACTGTTTCCAACGGGTTCCGTCGCTGCCATTTCGCTGGATTTGGTTTAAGGATGGTGGCAGAAACGAGTCATGCCTGAAAAGAAAAACATTAACTGTGAAACGATTTTTTATTGCTCATACTACAAAGGTTTGATGAATTTAACAAAAAAATTAACGCATAAATACATATATATAAGAATTAATTGTTTAAGAAGAAACAAAAGAGAATTGAAACAAACGAAATGCAGAATTGAAAGAACAGAAAATAGAAGGTGATTCGGTCGGGAACGATTGGTCATATCAAATGACTTTCCCTAACCAAAAGAGAAGCTGAGAACAAACGAAAAATCGTCGAAAATTTTGAAAATCAAATCAAGCCCCACTGTTTCTGTGTGTCTCATTGTTTTTTTTTTCTTTTGGTTTTCTTTGCAAACAAAACAGAAGCTTTTGAAAATGAAATCAAACTTTAATTTGTTTCTTTGTATTAGATTGTTTTTTTGTTTCTTTTTGCTGCATTAATTTTTCGTGTCACCTTAAGACTTTATGTAGTTCCTTCTTTTGTTTTCTGTTGGCGATTTGATTTTCTTACACTTTGTCAGTGTTGCCAGATTACTATATAAAAATTTGCACCACGGTTCTCAAAATTTCCCTCAAGAAAACCCAGAATCGAGCCAAAGTTTAAAAAGCAGATGTGAACGTGTTTTTTCTTGTAGAAAGCAAATAGGTTAAAATCTGTTTTGCCATTTGTCTCTCAAATTTTGGAATTTCTCGCTAAAATTGGAATTTCTCATATATCTGGCATCACTGCATCTGTTCTAGAAACGTTGATCTTCTTTTGTTTTTTTTTTTTTTTTTGGTCACCGACTTCTTCGTATTTCCACGTTATTCGTTTCAGTTGTCTTTTGTCGAATTTTCATGGTTTCTTCTGTAGTTTTCTTATTGACTTTGATTTTACAACAATCGGCCTTTTGGTTTTTTTATTCTGTTTTTTATAAAACCAATTAATTTTTCACATTACAATTGACACTTCTTCTTTTGTTTTTTTTTCTGTTGACGATTTTGTGCAACTTTTTTCTTGATTCTGTTTTCTTTGGATTTTTATTTTCACATTACGAAAGAGTCTTTTGCTTTTTTTCCTGTTTACGATCTTGATCGTCTTTTTTTCTTTTTTTATCGCCAATTAATTTTTCACATTACAATTGACCTTTTTTCTTCTTAATTCTGTTTTTCTTCTGGTTTCTTAACATAATCCAATTAATTTTTCATATTACAATTATTCTGTTTTGTTTGGTTTCTTATAATTCAGTTATTCTTTTGTTTTTTTTTTTTTTGTGTTGACGATTTTGTTCGTCATTTTTTTCTTTATTCTGTTTTACAATTGACAAAGCTTACTAATTACTCACTTGTTTTCTTTTTCTGTTGGCGATTTGGTTCGTCTTTTTTTCTTTATTCTGTTTTGTTTGGTTTCTTATAATCGGCCTTCGGACATTTCGAAATATCTAAAGTCTGCTTAAAATCTAATTTATTTTTCGCACTACAACTGATAGTTCCTACAAATTATTCTTTTGTTTTTCTTTTCGATTGACGATTTTGTTCGATTTTTTTTCTTTATTCTGTTCCATATAATCAAAGAGCGGGATTTTTAGGGTATGACGAAGCTTCAAATTCTTTAATGAAAACTATAAATATAAGAAGAAAAATGAAATTCTAAATAATCCTGCCTGTAACATAATAAAAAAAATTATAAAAGGATTTGTACAATGATTTGCAATTAAAATGTTTGCAAGTAGCCAAGCTTTAAAAAACTTATAGCAAAAGTGAAAGCTCTTTTATTCATTTGGTTCCATGTGTACACACACTTAACGAACCTTGTCGATTCAGCTCCCCGATTATGTGTGCTTTGTCATCCCCTAAAAATCCCTCTCCTTGGTTATAATCCAATAATTTATTTTCTTTTATTTTATTTTTTTGTTGGCGATTTGATTATCTCACACTTCAAACCGTCGTTCTTCTTTTGTTTCAGAAATAAAAATAACTACCACGAGTTTAGCATCTACATACGCAGTGCTCGCAACCGCTCATGTTTATGTTTTTGCAGCGCTGACAGATCGGGAGATTTTCCCTTATTTTTAAGGATTGGAGAATAAAGTGGACACATTTTTTCTGGGGGAGAGGGGGAGGGAGGGTTAATTTCGAAAAAAGAATTATGCAGGACAAACTCAAGACAATTTTACAAAGAAATGTTTCAAATGTGGGGCATATTTTAAAAAGCAGTTTGTTGTATACAGAGTGTTCCGTTTAGCCTGGATCTTACGTTATTTCGTTATTTTAAACGAATTCTGACGAAAATTTATAATATTAAATTGAAAAGTCGTAAGTGGCAACAAATTTTTTACTCGTACATGATAGAATGCCTTAAAACAATGTTACCAGTGCATACATGTTTAATGTTATATTCAAATAGCTTGGTGCTATAATGTTAATGCTTGTAAATCAGAAGTTACGAGGATGACGGGATAATCACTGTTAATGGTTAGGAGACGGTTCGTTACCCGACTGATGATTAGACTATCATGTTAATAGAGCGAAACAAGCAGCTGCTATTCAGAAATCTGATAAATGTAATACGTTCCATTATCTCCAACGGGAGTTAAAACAGACGGTCCATTTGTATGTTGTACTACTTCGAGAACAATATTAAGGTTCGGTTCAATAATAAGAACACCAGCAATTGCGGAACGTTCGAAGCACTCTTTCGTTGATCAAATTTTTTCTAACAGATAATAATCGTGGCCACTCGTAAGAACCCCCAAATTATATTTCGACGATTTTTTAGTAAGGTCATTTTACAACCATGCGAACTATAAATCTCTTCTCCAGTGTGTTTTATTACGTCACGTTATATCTTTATTCTTATACCGACAGTCTCACTGAAACTTGAAAAGGTAGAATAAAATAAAACGAAAGATAAAAAATGAAACGTTCGTTTAATAAATATGCCACGTCTGCTTCGCTGTATAAGTTTCGTATAAAATTCAGCTTTCAACTTAAAATGAAACATACGGTATGTCACATATTTAAATAATTTATTACCTATCAAATTAAAACTCGTTTCCTAACAAAGGATTCTTTTGAATGAAATCGTCGCTTGGCGAAATCGTATTCTTTGTGGGTCGAGAAACTGTAAGAAAGTCCTTTTGCACGGCTAATTTGGCGCGCGTCTTATCATCGATTTTCCGGAATATTTACTCGGTATCAATGACTTTAAAAAATATCGCCTTACATTCATTACTTAATTGGTTGTTGGCGTAATCAATTAAAGAAACAGGCGGGACGAGGAAAATCTGAAACACTCTCGCATTAATGAAAAAATAATTAAGAAACGAATTTATAATAATTATTTATGATCGTCGTTATTTAATTATAATTGTAGGTTTATAAAAAGAACTGGCTTCTGGCTTATCGTCCTGTTTGATTATACAGTGTGAAATTTAATAATACCTTGGAAAATCCATGCCTGAACCGCAAACACGTTTTATATGTAAACTACAATTCAGTTTTACAATTATTACTCTCGTTCAGCGCAATGACTTCAGTCCACTTATTACCTGATGTAGATATCAGAAGGTCCGGAAGAATAAAACTTTCGCGTTCAAATTCCTTATACCATCGATAAATTGTACCCAAAAAAGGTGCTTGTTCACTAAAAGCCGAATCTAAACTCTTCTTGCACTTATAAGTGCCTAAACCATTTTTAAAATCATAATAAATGATGATTCGAAAATGCTCTCTGATTAATTGATTTTTTTTACTTGTAATATCACTTTAAAAAATTAGTAACTTGGGTTCTAACGAGCGTAACTTCAACAACTAAACTTCAAATGACAGATGAAGAGTTGCTCTAAATAAGACTGTATGGTTTGTTTTTCACGACCTATTAGATTTCCTATTCTCAATAAATTCAGCTTTACCCTCGTATATCTTTGAACATTATTAGTAAGTAAGTATCTTTGTCGAACTCGTTTGCTTGCTCGTCGCGACTTCGCCTTGACTCGCAATTTGCAAACTCGTTCTACAAAGTGTCACTTTGCTGCCTTGGTACGTAAATAACTATTAATAACAAGTTAGACAAAAGTTCCAGAACAAACAAATATCTTTGTTATTAATTGCAAAACGGTTGTTCTGAAATTTACTGATGGAATTTCCAATTTTAATGCTCTACATTCAGAAACTCCAACACAAAAGTTTTTCAATAGTGTGAATCTCGACATACTTAATAAGTCCTCCCATAGTCAATCGTGCTGTCAAAGCCTTGTATGGGAGGACCTATTAAGTAGCAAACTAACTGCCATTTGTCCTTTCCTATACAAAGTTGTGTCAAAAAGTGATTGCAGGATGTCGCGATTCAAACTATTGATTATTATTGCATCGCATTTGCGAATAACCTTGGACATGTCGATTTGGTTTGCAGTGGAAATCTTGAGCTACGATTCTGCTGACGAGGCCCCAAATAGGGCCGAAACAGCGGTACAGAGAATGCTCGAGGGATTCACTGCAATCAAAACCGATTTGCAACAAAAAAAATTTATAAAAGTTTTCATTTAAAAAGAGGTATTAAGCATACAAAAAAATAAGACCCCCCCTCCCAAATATCTTTGAAATATAGTATGATAATCTCATTCCATCAATTGTCAAATTTTTAGTAACAGATTGAATTGACATATTGATAATGTGTGGGTGCGGTATTGATGCTTTCAAATTCAGACTTTTTCATTTGAGATGTCAAGTGTATTGGGTCTTCAACAAAAAAGTACATCAATTTCCAATATGTAAAAGTTTTTAATTAAGATTAACTGAATAAAATAAAATATTAAGAAGTAACTATTATTATTGTGTCAAATTTGATTTCCAAATAAACAATTCAGTGCATCGTCAGTTGTTCGTTTGATCTATGGTTTCAAATTAGCGTTGCCTATTTGTGGTACCTTTAAACATGTCTAGAAAACCACGCACCGTAACAATATTCTAGAAGTATATTTATGCTCCTATTAACGTTCTCTATCACCACCTAAGCGGTGGTGCGACCCTTTTGAATTATACTATAGAAACAGACCACAAAATTTTCAATTATTTTTTGCTAAAACTAGAATGGTCCACATTTTTATAGCTTAAACCAGAAATGTCGGCAATAAATTCTATATTTTTGTTAATATACTTACTCATGCTAATTTTAATAAATACTACTTTGCGAATAACAAAGATATTGGACCGTTTCCGGACTTTTGCCTAACCCTGTACATGTATTTATATCGAAGGTAACTACCATTGTGCGTATGTGTATTTTTAGTTGCAATTCTTGAATGTGTGTAAAAGTTTGTTAAGAATTAACAATACATCACAAATTACTTCCAGTTAACGGATTATTTCCTTTCAACTTCTGCTTTTATTAGAATGACATGCCATCCCGAAATTTAATCAGTTAATAGTGAAATTTCGTGCGTATTTTTCATTATGCGCGAACTAAACTGGTTCAGTACACTGGTGCTTAAAAGTATTCGGAATTTCCGCAACTATACATTAATTGTACTTGTATCATTTTGACAGTTATCAATCTTTTTTATACTTTTCTTATCTTTCAAAAAAAAATAGATGAATATAATATGTCTCAGAAACATCTGTGTTTCTTTCTCGTTTTCTTTTTTAGTTCGCGCAACCATCACGCCCTTAAAAACACAAACGGCTTCTTACTCGTTTACGTTATGGCCGCGTAATAAAACGAATACTCAATTGACGTCAAATGCAGAGCGTATTTTACGCAACCCCGGTCACTTTGTGTTCCAACTTAATTTTTTAAACCGTCACGTTTCATGTAAATTACGGCGGCACTTAAGCTTTTCGGCAGTGCGAAAATAAAAAAATTATTTCTCGTTCTCGCCCCTCACCGATAATACCTTCCCATCGGGTTGATGAAGTTGATCCCTGTGATCTTAGCCGGCCAGAAGTCAACTTCAACGTCTCAAATCTCGTAATGATGAGATGAGGTCTTTACACAGGATGTAATATAAAGAGGCGTTTAAGAAATCTCTTTATTGGTTTCGTTTTCGTTTACCTAATCCTAAAAGTGCATTTTAGACAGGATGATCATGATGGAATGGACGAGATTAACATGTTTGTTATAAACTATGTGAAGTGAGAAGTAAATATATGAAATTAAAGTATCTCATAAAGTTGGAAGACTAAAAGAGGTATTTGTGGGATTGCTAGATACACAGAAAGAATGAAAAAAGAAAAAGAAATAAAACAGATCGATTAAGAGGGGCTTCATTGATTAATTTTTGAGAGCATGAGTCTCCGTCTAGTGACTAAGTGACTAGGTAATTAAGATTAAAGAGACACTACATATCGGGTCTTCAACGAAAAAGTGCCTGGAGTCAGCCTTGGAAACAAAAGTACACTTAGGTAGTAAAGGACGTCTTCTCCATAAAGTGCGATAGTATTGATTTTTTTTTCAAGGTTAGCTAGAGATACTTTTTTTTTTAAGATCCGATACTAAGTATGAGGCCAAGAATTAAGAAAACCAATCTACAGTATGTTTTTCCTGCAGTTACATAAATATTAATTAATTGAAAATATTTCCCTCATTCTTTATTTTAAAAAGACGTGACATATTTTATACTTTCGAAATTGCAGAGCGAACTAAAAATAATTCAATAATTCTTTAGACGAATCATACAATGTAATCTTTCATGTTACGGTCGCATACAGTTTCAGATGATTGCGTAAAGCCTGAGGCATTTACTTGCCAAAGATAACTTTATAACAATGAAGTTCATTCTTTTAATAAGGGATTAATTTTAGCATACTAAAAATAACTACGTTGTGTAGGGTGGATGTGCCTTTGAATTTTCACACGTATGCGAAACGTATTTATATTTCATATTTCGGGCCTCGCTCCTCCATCTTTATTACGCGCGCTTTTGCAAAAATAGATTTAATTTTATTATGGAAATGTCCTTTGCTTAAACGTAAACATTATTATTATCAAAAAAGGACCCGATTTATGTGTAGGAAAAGAATAGATAGAATTTACAGTGAACTAAAAAAGTTATGATTTAGACGCATATCCAAATGGAACGAACTGTATTCATATCCAACAAGACCACCGTGTGTTTACGCATTTTAAAGGCCGACCTGCGTTATACAAAAAGAAACACAAGAACAACGAATGCAGCAATAAGAAACAATCGAAATCGAAATGTTCAATATCGAATCGAAACCCTTGGAAACCCACATTTCGTTTTTCATATGCAAGGCAACCGATTTTTGCATTTAATTTTAATGTCCGGCTTACAATTTACAAAAAAAAGTAATAATAAAAAGAAAACACTTTAATTGAATTGGCTTCCGGTTGGAACTGTGTCACGACTGCTTCGACTGTTTCGTTCTCCATTGCAGAAGAACCTCCTCAGGGCTGCTGCTACTGCTGCTGCTGGTGGTGTTATTGTTACGTCTCGTTAGTCGACGAGTTTCATCGACTAACGAGCAACACCGTCAGCAGCACCCCTGAGGAAGTTCTTCTGCAATGGAGAACGAAACGTCGGCAGTAGTAGAAAAGTCGTAATGCGGTTTCAACTGGAAGCCAATTCAATTATGGACAACGGCCCCGGAAACCTCCAAGTTAAATTAACAAAACACTTTGATCGACTTTATCGAAATTGAAAGTGTTCAACAGGGAACACTAAAAACGAACTGTGACAAATGACAGCTGAAACGAATGACGATGAAACAAAACAACATTGGAAAGAATAAGATGGACGAAAGAAACAGAAGAAGATCGACGATTTCTGGGGGAATAAAAAGGCTAATCAAAAATAAAGGAAAACTGCATTGAAATGATGAGAAATAATTCAACCAACTGAAACAGACGAAGCACGTGGGAATACGAAGAATGAGGTGAATGAAAAACAAAAGAAAGTCGACAAGATTTCGGCGCAACGTAAAAAAAAATATATAAAGCGAAACGCCAATGCAATGCAATTTATGCATTTATTCGTTATAACTTCGTTATATTTATTAAAAATAAAGTAACAGTTTTCTTTTGTTTCTTCGGTGATGTTTTGCAGATTTCTTTTGTTTAAAATGAAGGTCGCCGAATATGCAAAAGAGAACTCTGAAGGACGACAATTAATCCATAAAAAGAAACAGGAAAACAAAACGAATCGGATAAAAGAGACGTTTTAAAAATTAAAAAAATTAAAGATCACCAAAAAAAAACAAAAGAAAACTGTTAATGAAGACAAACTAATTCGATAAAACGAGACAAAGAGATCAGCAAAATCTGTAAATTCAAATGCGAACAATTGCATCGATAAAAAGAAATAGAACAGTTGAAATAAGCGACGAGACGACGTAGAGTGAAATGAACAAGAAACAAAAGAAGTTCGAAGAATGGAATATTTAAAAATTACGAGATTAAAAGAAAAGGTGATAAGGTAAGAAAATTGATAAACGAGATATGACGAGTTAAGCAAAAAAATAAAATAAAAGAGGTGAATGAAAAACAAAAGAAAGTCGACAAGATTGTAAAAAAATATATATAAAGCGAAACGCCAGTGCAATGCAAAAAATTAATTCAACACAAAGAGAAAGAAGAAAAATTAAACAAAACTAACAAACATTGGATATCGCAAAAACGAGTTGGACAACTAAGTAATGAGGAATTGACAATTTAAACATTTTGGAAAGTAAAACCGACAAAACACAAAAGTAAACTGTCACAAAAAAAAACGTCAATTCGAAAAAACAAAAAAAAAATATGAAATGAACAACAGGACGAACGATTTGAAAATTATCAAAATTAAAGGTAGACAGAAAGTCAAACGGTGAAATGAAACGATTAAATAAAAATCGAAGTTTTGAAAAATCTCTGAAAAATAAAGATTAGCAAAAACAAAAGAAAACTATAAAAATTAATTAATTCGACGAAAAGAAACAAAAAAAAGAAACAAATAAAACTGACGATTTAAACTTTTTTTTAAGTTAATTCCGACAGGAAACAAAATTGTAAAAAAGAATGTCAATTAAGTCTATAGAAAGAAAGGGAACAAAAGAAAACCGTCAAGATAAAATTTCGATAAAAAAAGGGCTAAAGCAACCAAAAAAAAAAAAAAAAAACAGAAAAGTCGACGCTATTTTCGCAGGGTTTAACGCAATTGAAAAGCCATTGGAAAATAATTAAAAAAAAATACCCAAGTAGAAAAATCCAATGAAATGCAGAGAATAAGACAAAACAATTACAGAAAACAAAATTAAATATGTCAATTAACTCGATTAAAAAAAAGATAGATACGTATTTAGGTCGATAGAAAAAGGAACAAAAGAAAACTGAAACAATTACCCCTGAAACACTAATATGAAGGGTGAACGAAAAACAAATGAAGGTAGGCTGTTTATTTTTCAGAATTATGTGAACCGAAAACAAAAGATTGACGATTTCATTTGGCGGAAAATTAACACAAATTAAAAAAAAATACCCAAAAGAATAATTCACAGAAGAAGAAAACGAAAACAAAAGAAAAATAGCCCCCGAAATACTAAAATGAAGGATGAACGAAAAACAAATGAATAAGCATCAAATGGTGTCAATTTTATTGTTTAGAGTCTTTTAAAAAATTAAACCACGTCTTAATCTTTCGTCTGCTTTTTTACAAATCCAGGACTTCATTTTATTATTCGATTGCCTTTTGTTTTTGCAATCGATGATTTCTTGTTTCTTTTACTTTTTATGAACATCGTCGATTTATTAATTGTTTGTATTTTGTTTGTAATCGATTGTGTTTGTTTATAATTGCATAAGCAAAATGGTCTTATCAACAGGTGGAACACAGCGATAATTTTGTGATTAAATAAAAAAAAAGTAACATCTCAAGGAATATCTAACAATTGATTTGAATTGGCGTGAAAAGCTGATACAGACTTACTTCCGCGAAACGAAACTGCGGGTTATAAAATCTGCAAGATAAACTGTTGTCGCGTTCTTTTACTTTTCCAGATAAAGAAAAGACTCCATGAACGCTGCTGATGTAAGAACGAACGTGTTCTATT
Organism: Serrognathus titanus; assembly: GCA_039766575.1. Taxonomy (NCBI): domain Eukaryota; kingdom Metazoa; phylum Arthropoda; class Insecta; order Coleoptera; family Lucanidae; genus Serrognathus; species Serrognathus titanus. The sequence continues at coordinate 13,049,027 of CM077911.1, read as the reverse complement.
GCCATCATTTCGTGTTAGTCTTCGTCTTGCGCTGTTATCCTTAAATCATAGCCGGGGCTACCCCAGGCAATATGGCAGTAATAAAACACATGCTTTGTCACGGACATTCCGATACCTATGGAAGGAATGCCATAAAATCTGCAACGTTCTAATGGTTTTTTTTACCGTATCGGCGATGTCATTGCGGACCTTTTATAGTAAATATTATTTTGGAAATAAAAGTGTGACTTTAATTAAATACATTTAATGGCATTTTTTTTTTTATAGAAACACACACTCGCAAGTTTGATCGATCGCTTAATTAAGTTTTAATTAACAGATCCTGAAAGGATTTTTATTTTAAAAACGTTTCATAGGGGTGTTGGGCTTTGGACAGTACGGGATTTCTGTACGTTTCTGTATGTTAAGCAGCAATCTCAATAAACGTGCTTTTCAATGCAAGTTTCCAATTTTCGGCTTTGTAACTTTCCACCCGGTATGCCTATCTATTTCTCGATTTGTTGTTAATTTTTTTAAATTTTTTATCACTTTATTTATTTTACTGATGTAATAAGTAATAGGATATGTTCACAAATAGTGTGAATTCCTGTTAATGTGACGTTAACACGTGAAATTTCGCAGAACGCTGATTTAATATGGTTGGCCTTAATTTTCATCATTCATAATGTATATAGGAGGTGCTAATATACCTGAACGAAATTAAAATGGTTCAACAAATGTCACGGGCAGGATGATGTAGCGCAAGCAAATTAATTATTCGGCAAACCGCTTATTTGTAAGCTGTTACGCGGAGTTATAACATGCAAGTAACTTGCCCTGAGAGAATGTTTAATTTCAGGTCGGTCGTGTTTGAGTGAGTAGTATTCCGGGGAAAAATGATTTTATTAAAATTTAATTAGTATTTTATGAAAAATATAACGACAAATTTTTATCCAAAAAGTTTGCGTTTTCAGATAAGGTTTATTGATAATTCAAAAAAGAAAACCGTCGTTCTTTCTTTTTCTCTTAATTTTCTAATATACTTTTGTTTTGTTATTGGTCTTTTCAAATTCTTTTTAAATTCATTCGTCTATTGAATTGAGACGTAAAATCGATTGTTTCTCGTTTGTTTTTGTTTTTTTTTTAATTTTACTAATCATATTTTTAATTTTTCTTTAATTTTAATTTTTCTTTAATTTTTATTATTATTAATTATACTGTCAGGTATTTTTTTAAATTTAACTTTGTATTATCATCGTTCTTTTCTAAATTTAATCAACTACTGATTTGTGTCGTAAAATCGATCGTCTCTTGTTTTTTCCTTTTTTCTTTTTCTCTGTTGCAATTTTTTTTATTTACGTATGTTAAGTATTTTTAAAAATTTTATTATTTCATTTTTTTCCCATTAATTCGTTAATTTACTAAATTGTGCTGTAAAATCGATTACCTATTGTTTTTGTCTTTAGTTATACTGTCATGTTTTTTAAGATTTTAATTTTGTTTTATCATTGTTCTTTTCAAAGGACCTTTGTCCTTTTTTAATTCGTTCACCCACTGAATTGTGCTATAAAATCGACTGTCTTTTGTTTAAATTTTTAATTTTTTTTTCTTGCATTATTTTAAATTTAATTTTGTTTTATAATCGTTCTTTTCAAATTGTCTTTTTTTTAATTCGTTCAACTACTGAATTGTATGGCAAAATCTATTGTCTCTTGTTTTTGTTTTTCTTTAATTTTTACTATTACATATTAAAGAAAAAGAAATTAATTTAAAAAATTGATTTTTCTTTATTTTTTTGAAATTTAATTTTCTTTGTTTCACCGCCTTTCATTCCATTTTTCTAAATAAAATTTACGAAGCGAGTTGAACTGAAAACTGAATCCTGCCGAAAGATCGACTGTCTTTTGTTTTTTTTTTAATTCTTAATTATATTGATTATATATTTTTTTAAATTTCATTATTTAGTCTTCTACGCAGTGTCATCGTTCTTTTCAAATTGTTTCTTTTTCTTCTTTAATTCGTTCATTTACTGAATCGTGGTGTAAAAACGATTATCTTTTGTTTTCTTTTTTTTTTAATTTCACTGTGCATTTTTTTTTAAAGAATTTTATTTTATTTTTTTTACCGCCTTTTATTTTTAATTATATGTCACATGTCCATCTTAATTTAATTTTGTTTTATCATCGTTCTTTTCAAATTGTCTTTGTTTTAAATTCGCTTTTATTGAATTGTGTCGTAAAATCGATCGTCTCTTGTTTGTTTTTTTTCTTTAAATTTTATTACTTTAGTTTTTTTTGTTGTGTCACATTTCATTTTTTTTTTTAAATTCATTCATCTACGAATTGAATTGGATTGAATACTGACCTGTGCTGAAAAATCCATTTTTCTTTTGTTTTGGTTTTTAATTATGTTAATCGCGTATTTTTTTAAATTTTATTATTTCGTTTTTTTTCCGCATTGTCATCGTTTCTTTTTCCTGTTTAATTCCTTAATCTGCCTTTTGTTTTCGTTTTTAATTTAATTACTGTGCATTTGTTTTTTAGAATTTTAGTACTTTGTTATCTTTGTTTCGTCACCGTTCAACCGAATTGTCCTTGTTTTTTAATAATTTCTTATTTTAACCTTCCGATTTATGCTGCAAAATCAATCGTCTTTTGTTTTTATTATTGTTTTTTCTTTTTAATATTGTTGCTATTGTTGCTGTAAGGTGCGTTCAAAAAAATCCGTTATCAAGAAGGCTCTGAACTTGTTTTTATTTTATGACGGCACGTCGTAGCTTAGTACGTATATTGAACCTGGAATGACTGCGTGCTATCAACAGCCTCAACTGCCAAAGATTTTGTTTACATCTTCGAGGTATTTGTAATAAAATAAATGTTTTATTTGATTAATTGTGTTTTATTAAACATTTCGTAGAAAATCGTAATTAAATGTATATAAAAAGTTGGGTTATGTTTATAATAATCGTATAGTTACGACGTGACTTTGCAAAATTTGCATTGGACATAAGCCTGCTTGATAACGATTTTTATTGAACGCACTTTATTAGTATGGACCAAATAAAGGCAATTAATATTTATTGATTCGATTTTATTTGTCATTAATTGAAATAGAATCACGATTGTGTTTTGTTTATGTCCCGGAAATCGATCTGAACCATTACGAATTCAAGTATTTCCCAATTCGTTTGGAATTCATTGGAATTTAGTAGGCCTCTTATACAGTGTGTTACAGTAAATATTGTAAAATTGTACTGGCGCAAAACGCAAATTACGGTGGGGTATAGTAGGGCGGGTGCGATTGTGCTAGAGCCGGCCCTAAATTAAGGAGGTCCATAGACATTAGAGGCTTTAGTTTTTACCAACGTGAGTACTGTGAACATAAAATGAAAATAATTTTATACATACAATATAATATATTACATATAACAGCCCTTTTCGAGGCCAGGATTTAAAATACTTTAATTTTTGCCTCTACAATATGCCACCTTCTAGTAATGGAAGACGGTACTAGATCAGATTATTTTCAATTACAAAATATGTTATTGTTTAAAACAGCTGATTGGTTTAAAATAATCTTGAAAGCGAATAAAGGCAAAGAAAATTCATAAAATTTCCCCAGAATCTCTAAATAAAGTCCGAGTTACGAGAACAGGTATAACCTGACGTTAGAACTTGAGGAATTAAGTTCTAACTTCAGGTTATACAGTTGATGTTACTTGGACTTAAATATTGATATAATAATTCTTGGAAATTAGTTTTCATCAGACAGTCTTTATTGATTACATTAGCCATTTACTAAAATTAACCCGTACTCCATTTTTCTCGCTCTCACATGCACTAAGTCTCTATATATTCTCTCTCACATTTCTAACCCGGGTGAATTTTCGTTATAATTTGCTATTGATTTTTAAAATGTTATTATTAATTCAGAATTCGAAGAACTAATCGCTTAACAAATTTTGAGTGTACCTAGCAGGCACTGTTTGCACCGACTTTAACGATCAAATAGCGTTAATGTTAAAAATTGGTTTAACAATGGAACTTTCGAATATTAGATTTGAAAGACTGTTACTTTAAACTCCTTTACGAAAATAAAAGAGAAAAATACAGTTACATCCTGTGGATACGTCACCGAAACAAAGCAGAATGAATCAATCAAGTCTACCAGGCTAACTAATAGTTTCGCACGTGTTCTCGAAGATTTGTGTAAGTTCAGAAGCAGCTGGAACCTCCAGCTATATGTCAACACAAAACAATTGAAGAACCTATATGTAAAGAGTCAATTGTAACAAGAAGAATTAATGCGACAAAAAGAAAAAAAGTGTTGGTTTTGGTTCTTTGTTGCTTCTCTTTGGATATTCAGTCGCCTTCGGCCGATTAAAAATCGGCGATCTTTTATTTTCTGTTCATCCAATTTTGCACTTCATATTGTTCATTTCAGTTCTCTCTTGCTTTCGCTTTTAGCTTCTCTTTGCTTACCGAGAGCTCTTTTATTTTCAGCCGATTGAAAATCGACGATCTTCTTTTGTCTTCTTGAACCCAATTCGAGCATTTCGTTATTGTTTGGTTCAGTTCTCTATTGCTTCTTCTTACCGAGTCAATCGTTGGATTACATTAGCGCCTCTAATTGTGCAATAATTTTTTTCGTTGAATTTAAATTCGTTAAATATTGGACGAGTTAAGTGTACTGGATAAAATCGTCAAGTCAACGGTCAGACTGCATCATTTGACCAGTCAGCGATTAGGAAAACTGAAGACGTGGTTTAGTCTGACCAGTTTGACCCTTCACTTACCCTAACCAATATTAAATAGAAATTGGGATGGGGATTTTTATATTAATCAACTTAACGCCATTTTGACGAGTTTTCTGAATGGATTATAATTGTTCTTTTTATTAATACGTTTTAAAAAACATTCGAGAAACTACACGAAGTAAAAATTATTGATTTTCGAAACATTATGCAGGTCTATACAAATTCCATGCGATAACATCCGCGAATTTAGTATTTTTTTGACGTGTACGATGCTGTAACTGCCGATGTACAAATAAAGAATACGAATACGAATACGAATACGAATAAAATAATGAAGTAAAAACTAATAAAATTCCAGAACAATAAATTCCAGCGATACATTTGGCTTGCTCACTGAATTATTTAACTACACCCTGTATAGAAATACTATGAGAAACACACATTTTTTGTATTCATTCACTTTACATACAGTAATAATATAAAAATATTTAGGTACTTATAAGAAAAATAAAAGAAATTGTAGAAGTATAGTGTGATCATAAAATTTTTTAAAAAGAAGCAAAAAAAAACCTAACTAACTTCACAATTATCAAAGCGATAAGTCATAGTAACGGGACTTGCGTAAACATGAAATCATGGACTTTTTAATAATAGTTCGCTTTGACAAGAATAAATTACTATTGTATGAATTAATCCAAGGCTCATCTCATTTTTCATGGCCACTTGGTACACCAACAAACACGTATTAAAACTAGAAACACGACATTAACTTTTTTCCTTAATCCGAATCGGAAGGATTTCTTTAATTCATTTTAGCGTGTGACGTGAACCGAATTTTTAGAGTACCGTTTCCAACTGCGATGAAATTTCTTGTGGTCTCTAAACTCTAATAACCTAAGAAAATATAAATATTTACGTATCCCTAATGGATTAATGCGCGCTGTCCATCTTCAAACAAGAATAAAAAGACGATGTTGTTTTTGGTATTTTTAGAAAATGGTTTCCTTGTCAAACCTATACATCTCATTAGAATTTGGCGAGCAAGTACGTGCGTTCGAAAACTCCCACGTTTAGAGTTGCCCATAACTTGAGATAACAAAAGACACGAATCGTTGTTCTCAACTTGACCATAATTTGACTATACTTTTGTTTAACATGTCCATCTAAGAACAAAATTGTAAATCTCCTATTTTTCTTTTGTTTGTTTGTTACTGGGAGGGTAAAGGTAAATTTATTGAAAATAAGAAAATCCATTGGGCCGTGAAAAACAAAACATACAGTTTTATTTAGAGCAACTCTTTATCTGTCATTTGAGTTTAGTTATAGAAGTTACGTTCGTTAGAACCCAACTTACTATTTATTTAAAGTGTTATTACAAGTAAAAAAATGGAATTAACAAGAAAGCATTTTCGAATCATGATTTATTATGATTTTCAAAAATATTTAAGCGCTTGTGAGTGCAAAAAGAGTTTAGATTCGGCTTTTAGTGAACAAGCACCTTCCTTGGCTACAATTTACCGATGGTATAAGAAATTTGAACGCGAAAGGAATTCTGTTCAGGATCAAAAAGGAGCTCCTACGGCTGTTTCATTATACAAACACCTTGTATCCCCTTAAACGTGTGCTTTCTTTCTGATCAAAGTTTAATTAACAATTTCCCTGTATAGTTGTGTTAAAATCACATTTTAAATATTTTTCCTTTTTTATTAATTAATTACCGACTTTAATATTACCCCTTCATTTATTGCTTCGGTTATTCTTGCGTTATTCCTTAATAGTTAGGAGCAGTGCATTATAGGAACTTATTTCATTTTTATTATCGTCTAACGTGGAATTTGAAAGAATAATATCACGATATTATGGTGCGGTTGATGTATATATGTTTTAAGCTTCCAGAATCGCAGCCAAATGGAATGCCACGCGGATTAAATTCAAAATTAAACCGACAACATGTGGCACGGAAAATATAAGAGCTTTCCCGGTTGCAAAGTGAATCAAATTTCACGCCGGAAAGAAAGGAAATAGAAAGGTGTGATTTTTATCCAGAGTGTATTTACATAAGCAGCATTTTTTTATTTGATTGTAACTACAACTTTTAGTGTGTTTTCATTTCTTCGAATCTGAATTCGTAACAATATTTTAAAAATCAATTGCGAATTATATAGTGCGATCAATAAAACATGTATAAAAAAACTAATTTCCAAGAAGGATTATATCAATATTTAGGTCCAAATTACATCAACTGTATAAACTGAAGTTACAACTTAATTCTCCAAGTTCTAACTTCAGGCTATTCAGGTGACGTAACTCAGACCTAAATATTGATATAATCCTGCTTGGAAATTAGTTTTAATTTATGGATACAAAAATGTTTGAATGGAAGCGTATATAGCATTTTTATACGGGCTGTCTGTGTCGACAAATAATTCAGTGAGCAGGTTCCCCATGAAGTATATCGCCGAAATTTATTGTTCTGAAAATTTTAGTTTATTAGTTTTTACTTCATTAGCTTATTCACGGATGTTATCGCATGGAATATGCAGCTCTATACAAAATGGTCTGCAACCGCGGATGATTAATTACACTGATAATTTTGATATACACATTTAGAGATCTGTAATATAATGGATGACCATACCATTATATAGGAATGTAATAAATACAATTAGTTTTCAGAATATCTAGTTGTTTCAAAAAGCATGTTTTATACTGACTTCAAAAATCAATAATTATTAATTCGTGTGGTTTTTTTGACAACTTCTAAAACTCGTCAAAATGACGTTCAGTTAGTTAATACAAAAATCCCGATCCCTATTTATATTTAATAACGGCTGGATAAGTGAACGGTCAAACTGGTCAAACTAAACCACGTGTTCAATTTTTTCAATCGCCTAACAATCTAAATAAATGAAAGATGACGCAAACACTTCAAATAAAAAGACTCCACAATACTATTACGATTCACAAAAAATACATTTAATTACTATATACATACGAGGGTCAATCTGAATTTATTGAGAATAAAAAACACGGTTAATATTTTCTAGGATTTTATTTTAAATATGCTCGAAGTAATTCCCTTCAGCAATGACACACTTGATTATTCTTCCTTTCCACTGTTCAAAAGCTCTCAACCAATCATCTTCAGAATACCTTCAAAATAAGCGTAAACTCATTAATCTCTTCTTTTGACGAAAACCTTCTACCCAGAAATTGCTTTTAAGCCCAAAAAGTAGCCAAGAGTCGCACATTGCTAAATCAGGCGAATACGGCGGATGTTCTATCACTTTTATATTTTTTTCAGCCAAAAACTGGAGAGTTAAAGCTGCCGTATGGGACGATGCATTATCATGGTGCAGCATAATTGCCTTGTCTGAAACTCTACTGAACACTTCAGGCAAACATTTTTCTGTGTATCATTTCGCTGCAACTGTCCTTTGTCCATCTAGCTTAATTGCCTTTACTAGGCCCGCACTTCTGAAGAATACCGCATACATAACTTTTTTCATAGCTCGTGCTTCTTGGTCAATGTTGGGGTTTCCTCATCTTCGTGAATCCATACACGACTCACTTGGCGGGTAGGTACGTTGAAAAGGGGAATGTAAGTTTCGTCACCTGTCACTATTTTGGAAAAAATTTGGTGTCCGCCATTATTTAAGAAATTTAAAGTTCCATGGCAAATTCTTACACGCTCTGCTTTTTGGAAGTTAGAAAGATGATGCGGCACAAAATGACCAACCACTTTTTTTAAATGCAGGTGATCGTGTATGATTGTTCTAACAGCTGAGGATCCAATCTTGAGTTGATGTTTTGTTACTGCATAAGTGGCTTTATTGTCCTCTTCAATTAATTTTTTAACAACTGCAATGTTTTTGTCGGAAACAAGGAGGATGTCCTGCTTCTTTGTGACGCTGAACAGAATTCCTTTCGTATTCAAATTTCTTATACCGTCAGTAAAAGCCGAATCTAAACTCTTTTTTCGACTCATAAGCGCTTAAACCCTTTTTAAAATCATAATAAATCATGATTGAAAATGTTCTCTGGTTAATTCCATTTCTTTACTTGTAATATCACTTTAAAAAATTAGTAATTTGGGTTCTAACGAACGTAACTTCAGCAACTAAACTTCAAATGACAGATAAAAAGTTGCTCTAAATAACAGTAAGTAAATTCAGCTTTACCCTCGTGATAAACTTCTTCACTGTATAGACTTTAAGACGACTAAAAATATTTCTTTTATTCACTTTGGCCCACTCTACGGCGCTGAAAATGTCCCGATCTTCTTTTGTTTCGTGAAAAGCTCGCCCCTATTGTGCAACAAAAAGCTCGCCCTGTATGCAAAAAAATTTCTTGAATTTAATTATTTTTGTTTTTTTCCTCGGAAATATTTGAAATATTTTATTTTTCTTTAGAAATCCCCCTCCCTCCATCGAACTTTAATATTCTTCTCTTTGATTTTTATTGAGATTTAATTTTGTTTTTTGCTATCCAAAAATCAATCGTATTTTCGTCTCTATTACGGTGCACGGTTATTGCAGAAATGTCTTCCGTTTTCGTATTTTTTTATTCTTTTTTAAAATTTCAACAGAAAAAAACATTTTTCACTATTTTATTATGTTTCCATCGAAATCACAACGATACATAAGATGCCCCGATCGTCTTTTGTTTCGTGAAAAGATCACTCTATTATTTTTGTCTCTTTTCTACAAATATTTACTTGAATTTTACTTTTTATTATTATTTTTTTTTAGTAATTTCCGATAATTCTTTATTATCAGCTTTTGTTTTATTGTTTATTGTATTTTGCTTATTGTATTTTGTCTCTATTATGATAGATACTCGGTTACTGCAGATTTTTCTTTAAATTTTTTGTTTTTATTTTCTAACATCGATATTTTTAAGTTAAGAATCAAAGTAACGTGACGAGTATAATCGGCAAAATACTCGTCACTTTACTTCGATTCTTAGTCTTAACGAGTACGGCGTTACTTTCTAGACGTTTTTTGGTTATCGATAACTAATAACAACAATACGAGAGTACAACACAAGAACGTAATCTATTGTAACAAATGAAAAAAGACATTAAGAATGAGATCTGTTGTAACAATTGTAACACTGTTGAAAACAGTCGATAATAATAATAAGCTTTACAACAAATAATCAAAATTGTGGTGCAGATCTTGTCACGGCCAACTTCGACACCAAATTTTAAAAAAAAAACACCCATTATTACTGTACTTTGTTATTGCAGGAATTTCATAACTGCTTTCGAAATTTCTATTTTTTTATTTTTAACAGAAAAAAAGTTTCCGTCGAAAACATAAAATGGCCCCGATCACTACATAAAATGGCCTTTCGATCGCCTTTCGTTTCGCGAGGACCCCACCCTATTATTTTCGTCTCTTTTCCGCAAAAATTTACCGAAATTTAATCATTTCGTTTTTCGTTCTTAGAAATTTTTGAAAATTTGTTTTTAATGTGCGCCTACGGCGACTCGCTCGATTCAAAAACTAACTGCAATTTGAACTTTGGCGACTTTTCAAAGTTTTGGGGGCGAGCGCGGAAAACCGTGCGGCCGTTGACGCACGAGATATTTCCAATTTATCGAATTTACTTGCGGAAGCTGGCGGCCTTAGGCGATTAGCGATGCGAAAATAATCGTGCAATGTGATTATTACCTTCAGAGCGGAGGCGGTCCGTCAGGTGGCAGCATGCTCGGCGGCGCGGAAATGCGTATGGGACTAAACGGCTTTGCCGTACGTTCTGAATGGGATCAGTTCACCCACTGCGCTGCTTTTCATGCTGCTACCTCCCTAAGGACTTCGCCAGCACCTGCGCCGATCGCATAAATGCTCCGTAATTACATGCGGAAACCAATCGGTTACGATAACAGACGTTTATCTATGCTAATTCGGATTCAATCAATTAGGTACACAACTAACAATCCAATAATATAATCCTATACAAGACGCGTGATGTATAAAAATAAATTAAACAACTCAAGCATTTAAGGTCGATTCAGATTACCAGGGTCTATCTAAAATTGGACAAAAAGCTTGCAATAGCCTTTCCATAATTTACAAAGAGGAAAAGCTAATGGCGACAACATCCAGTAAGTCAGTCGCAGCCGCATCTTGTTGTATATGACGAATAATTAGCCAAATACAGTATAAATAAGTTAGTCTCCTCGTCAAGTTTAAAAAGTTTGGGGGCCAATAGTAGATTCACAAAAATTAACAAGTGCCGGGTGATTCTTTTCGAATTTCACATCTAGGGTGCTGTGAATTTTTTGTCAGCGATGGACGGCACTTCGTTGAACGTGGTGATATTCCGCTGCGAGGTGCCCAGCGGAATCAACCGGTAAGTTGGTCGGTGCGACGTTCCCTCAATCATATTGGTTGACTCGGCTAGGATGAATCGCTTCGGTCCTGGGCGTCGTGGCGCAGTAGGTGGGCGTCGTTTCCAATTTTGCAGCGGGCTGATCCGAGCCAGGTACTCGCGGAGATGATAGCGGCAATGGTGACAAAGCTCTTGGAATGTCGTACGCCATCCTGATCTCGCTAAATGCCTCCCGGTATAGTGCCCGGCGGTGCCCGTACTTTTTCTTAGCTGGTCTCCCGGTGGCGGTGGCGATTCAATTTTTGCTTTTTATTTCTTTTACCATAATTTTCCTTTTGTTTTATTTTAGTTTTTCATTCAAATTTTCTCCTTGCCATAATAATAATTTTTATTTTCAATAAAAACAATGAAATATACATCAGTGAACTTTAAAGAGCCACTCGTTTTTCACTTGTCTCCCCTTTTCATTTTTTATTTGCTTGCTCTTTGTTTCCGATTTGTGACATTATCAATTGCTTTTCGTTTTCCCTTTTTAAACATTATTTACTTTCATTTTAATTTGTTTTATTTTTGTTTCAATAGAAAAGACATAAAATTCCCGAAGAAAATTAAAAAGATTACAATCATAATAAAAAATTAAAACTCAAGAAGACAATTAACAAACGTAATGGTAATTCAAATTCATAACGAAAAAGAAAAGAAAATGGAAAACAAACCACAATCGCAGCATTTGCGAAAGACAAAAACGAAAAAAGAAATAATTTTCGATTATTTAATATCTGAAAAATGATAAGAACGTTTCTTCGTCTTTAATTTTTTAATTTTCTTCATCGTTGACGATCAAGAAACACAATCGAAATGAAAGAGCAAGAAAAAATTTCTGAGAAAGTAAGAAAAACAAATGACGATCTTAATATTCGCGAAAGAACGAAGAACGCAGAAAAATTTTGATCACATAACATAGATAACAAATTAAAACAAAAAAGAAAAACATTTTTGATTATTGGAAAAATGTAATCGACTTAGAAAAGAAAAACAAATGACGATCGTAAACAAGACAGGAAAGTAAATTACTATCGTAAGGTTTATAACAACAACTTTCATTTTGCATTTGTTTTATTTTATGTTTTAAATTTTGTTTGCCTTTTGTTTTTCATTTTCATTTCATTTTTGTTTTTTTTTTCAAACTGTTTCCTTTCTATTCAGTTTTTTACTTACCTTTGGCCTTCGTTTTTTTCATTTTAATTTTCTCATTCTTTTTCACTTGGTCTTTTTTTAATAATTGTTTCTTGTTTTTCATTCTTGATTTTCGTGTTTCATTTGCTTTTTCTTTCTTCATTTTTCATTCACTTTCAGTTTTTCATTATCCTTTGGTTTTTCATTTGTTTCTTTTTTTTCATTTTAGTCTTTTCTATATTTTTCACTTGCCTCGTTTTATTCTTTACTTGCTTTCTGATTTCTTTCTTTCTATTTTATTTTATCTTTCATATCGCCGCGTCTGTGTACTCCTTAACACATAATTTTTTAATTAATCAATGATTAATAAAACAATCAATAGAACATTAACCGTGTTTTTTATTGTCAATAAATTCAGCTTATATACTTTTTATTGTATCGTTTCTTGTTTATTTTAAACACAACTTTGGACTGTTACGCCACTGATTATCTAATTATTGTAAGATAGTTTAAGTATTAGCATAAGTGTAAGTTTGGTTGCCTAATTCGTGTGATCCCGTAAGACTCGATGAACATTGTTGAAAACCCTGCATCAGAGACTTCCCTTTTTTTAGTAACACTCTCAAGTACTTTATTATCTCAATCCATCTTTCATCTAATTAAGGGATTTATTTAAGTAAAAATTTAAATAAAGAAATAAGAACCTTCCCATTAACTAATAATAAATTTTATTGAATTGCACAGTGAATAAAATGATTATATAGTACAAAAGTTCTTAATCATTAAGAAACCTACAGACGATGTCCCTAACAAAATTGACAATTCCTTAAAACCGGATTCACAACGCCGAGAAATCCGTTCTACGGTACCCCTAAAAATTCTATTTCATCAACAAGTCTATTCAGAGCGTTGTACTGCATTGGCTGAGGAAAATTAACATTGTATTAAATACAAGTAATAATTTTTCAAGCGATGAAATTTACTTTCGACAGTAACAACTGCAAAACCTTAATTAAGGGTACCTTAAAGAAAAATTAAATAAAACGTACCATAAAAAAACTTTATACAATAATTAATTACTACTTGTAGGTCTGATTTATATACAATTCTCATGAAACATTAACTCTAGATGCACATGTATGAAGTACTCACACATGGAAAAAATTATGAAGCTGTACGTGTAAAATTATAGTTACACTAAATTCCTACTACCATACAGAGCGATGTGAGGGAGGATACACAAGATATGTTGGGACAACAATGAAACATTTACAATACGGTAGTAAAAATTAAGTGCACAATTCGTCGTAAATATATGAAAAAATATTACTTCGCTAAAATGATTTTTATTTAAAAAAACTTGCAATGTGTGCTTTCAACGATTTGTACAATTTTTCCGCATATACAAAATGACCTTTAAGTTTTATTAAATTACCAGATATCTTCTAAGAGACATATTTTATATGACAGTATAAAAATATACGTTTTTAATTTTTTTGTAATGAAGACATCACTTTTAAAAAACAGGTGCACGCACTCAACATCTAAATATTAATATAAAGGGCAGCTACATAACGTTTCCTTTTCTCATAATTAATCAACTATCGACTAACTTTCTATGAACAATAATAGAACAAAAAAAAAATATTTTGTACCATAGTCCTAGAGTAATATAATCTAGGTGTCTATTTTCGTCTGATCAAAAGGGGGGTCTATCCGTACACACTAAAGTTTTTCTGGCACTCGGCACTTGTCCAATGTTGGATCAAGGTGTCAACTTCTTGTGATAGCATTAAATCTACGTTTTCAACCATATGATGGCGCAACTGTTTCTTTGTGGTCTGCATAAACTGAAAAGAAAGAATTGTTTATAACAATGTTGCACTCTTACAGTATGAAAGAAATACCTGCACTGAATGATTAGATATGGTTTTGACTATTGACATAAGTTCTTTCTGGAATTTATCCGGCCACAACACTCTTGTAACCATGCCCAATCTCAAAGCTTCTGCAGCTATGAGTTTTCGTGAAGCATACAACAACTCACTAACCTGAAAGTAGTCTCTTCAATTGAAAAATGAACCAAAAAATTATGAACTTACAAGAACATTGTGCATTAAATGGGGCAGGGACAGCAAAGAACCACCTTCCACAGCACACCCTAACCGAGCATTCGGAATACTGAATGTTGCAGTGTCACTTGCAATGACCATGTCAAATAAAGGCAACATAGTCACACCTAATCCCACTGCATCACCATGCACACCTGCTATTATAATTTTTGTAAAGGTTGAGAGTGTCTTTAAGAACGTACTGAAATGTTAATAACACACCAAAATTACAAGGTCACCTCGTTTGATGCAAGTAATTACCTTATGCAAGCTGCCAGTTTCTTTGCTATGAGTTTACGTGTTTGTTCTTTATCGCAAACTAACGTTTTATAATTTATGCCTTGACAAAATGATACGGCCGAAGAACTGATGAGAACCACGTGACATTCACTGCTTTGTTGTAGCTCTTTTAATATAGATGTCAGGTCCTGGAGGATCTAAAAATGTAGTAACATTCTCATTAATAGAAATTTATAATAAAAATTGTCCGGAGAAGCACTTCATGAATGTGATATTATAAAAGAAATACTTACTTCAGGTGTTAAATAAACTTGATCATTAACAGATGGCAGCAAAAGAATCTGCACCAAATGATCGATCCTCTTAACATTAAAAGTTTTATACTTGGAATAAACGTCTTCAACTTTCGCACCGATTTCCCCAGATTTGTTTAAATTCTTAGCAGTCACATCTTGTCCTGCTTTAATCTTCTCGGCAACAACAGATAATGGTTCATTATCTTTATCTACGTGTTTCGCTTTCTTAACTTTACCAGTTTCGGAAGCTGTGCTTTTTCGTTTGCCAACCTTCTCAGTTTCACCTGCATTCAAATCAACCTCCTCAGAATCCTCTTCATCTTCCATACTCGAGTAGGAACTACTCGAGTGTCGCCTTATAATTCTAGAAGCCTCAGCGTGATGTGGATGGTAAATCAGGCCAGGCGAGCCAGGTCGGCTTGTCACAGAACTCTGAGAAGAATCCTTTGATTTCTTCCTTGTAATCAGAGCTGGTGAGGCAGACTTCTTTTGAGGCAACAAAATACTAATGGGACTGTCTTTTTTACGCAGTGATTTTGGAGATACTTTATCGCTACCGCTGGTCAAGTCCCTCTTAATTTCGTTTGTTTTGTTTAACAGTTCACGCTGTGCCCTATCAAGCGATATAACAGTGGCTTTCTTCTTTTTAACTGTATCATCTGTGTTTTTGAAAGCATATAGCATATTAACTGCACCCTCGTCCATTAATAGCCTGTCGACTTCGGTGAGTCGCTTCTTAGATTTATCTGGGCTTTTAAGAGGTGATTTTTTATGCAGCAGTTTTCTTTCGGATTTGCTGGGACTGACAGGTTTAATGCTTTCGATTTTTGTGGGGCTGTCTGTGGGTTTGGGCGACTTCAAACTAACGCTTCTCGCCGTGCTTGGTTCGTCTGGATCCCATATTACTTTGCGCTTAATTATCCTCGAGCTCTTGGTCACGTAAGTTGGGGTGCGGTCTTTCTGCAGGACCACAGCCCTTTTCTCTGGAATTATCACCGTCGGCTGAATTTCATCAGAAGACTTTCGCTTTCTGGTGTAGGTTTTAATTGGGGCTGTCGATGAGAACTTGCGTTCAACCGGAAAGTCTTTACCAGCATCCTTTGATTTGTTCAAAACTTCGACTTCTTTCGAAGCAGGTTTTGCCTCAGGTTTCTTAGATTTGTCATTGTTTAAATTCTTTGTGTTAGAAAGACTGGAGGGTTTCGCTTCCTGCTTTTTAACTTTTCCATCGCCTCCTTCAGCAGACTTCGTCGCATCTGTCACACCTTTAGATTTCTTCAAGTTAACGTTTTCTTCAAGCTTTTGTTGCGCAGGAGCTTCTACAATTTTAATTACTTTATTATCACTGTCAGACTTAACTTGTTCAATTTGGATTTCTTTCTTAATGGGAACCGCCGCTTCCGGATTATTACTCGCAATTTCTGTTTTTAAATTCTCATCATCATTTTCATTAACTTTAGGAACATTTGAAACTTTTTCTGCAACTTGCGCCTTTAGTTTACTCATTGCTAGTTGTTCCAAGTTAACTCTTCTTAACCTACCCCGTCCTCTGGGCAACTCGTTCAGCTGCTTTAAGGCGATTTGCCTTTCCAAGATTTTAGAAATTTGCGGGTCCAAATTGGATGTGCCGACATCGATACCGAGTTTCTTGTTTTCGGTGTCATCTCCGTCGCCTTCCAATATTGCAATCAAATCTGAATTGTTGATCTTCTCCGCTGAGACGGTCTCCACGACTTGAACCGCTTGTTGAACTGGCTGGGGAGGGGCGATTTTTCTTGCCAGACGTTGAGTCAGTTTCTTAGCGAAAAGCACGTCGCCCTGAGGTTGTGAAAAGTCACCGTATTTATTTCTTTGCCTTTCCAGGATTTCCTGGGCGATTTCATCCTTTGAAACGATCTGACTCGTCAAGTTTCTGTAAGGAATTTTTACACCCAACCTTGGCTTGGGCGGGACTTTTCCATTTCTAAACGGATCATCTGCAGGATTGCTGATATTACGCCCCAAGACATGACTAGGGATTTGTTGGGGGTGTGAACTCTTACTTTCCTTGCTGGTTTTAGGCGGACGCTTTTGAGGAACGTTTTCATCAACAACGGTGACTTCAACAGTATCTGGTTCATCGAGGGACTCATTCTCTAAAACGAGGTACTCCTCCCTTGATTGTACTATATAGATATGTTGGCCTGCGTTATGTTTATGTTGTTCATCCTCTGATTTAGTAAGGTTTGCAGTGTCGGCATCTTCTGAGTCCGTCTCATCAAAATCTCTTGTAATTGCCTCGACTATTGATATCGACTTCGCAGGCGTAGCCGTCAATTCGACATCATCTTGCTTTACAATAGCACAAAGTTGTTCCTCAACTGTTTCATACTGGTTTGTATGATTTTCTTCTGATTGGACACTCTTTTCTTGAGCAGGTTTTGTATTAACAGCTTCTTTTATCTGAAGATTTTCCTCAACGAGATCATTAGAGGTTTCTGTTACTAGTGAAACTTCAGTCTCGCTTGGTGACGTTTCTAATTCACCAACCACCGCAGTTTGTTCTTTATCATTTAGTTGATTATCCTTAGCAATGATTTGTGCTTCAGCTACAGTATTTTGTGTTACATCATCTACAGGAATTATTGGATCAACTTGATCGACTGACTCAGTTATTTGTTGATTGGGATTATCAACTTGTTCAACACTGTCAGTTGTTTCAATTAGATTAATCTCAGCCATCTCCTGAGTTGTATCTCCAACTTGCACGATATTCTCTTCTACCACAGACTCTGCAACCTGTTGACTGTTGGCATTGTCAACCTCTACAACTGCTTTCTCTTCCTGGATTTCTTCAGCAATCTTAGCACTAGAGGGTTGAATTACTTCACTGGCTTGAAGTTCGCTTGTTTCATTTATGTTGGGATTTTCCGTTTCAACATAGCCAGCATTTGTTTCGTACACGATTATATTATTGGTTGAATGTTGTTCTGCATTTGTAACAATAACAATTGTGCCATCGTCTGACGCATTTAAAATCACAGATTCAGATAATAGAGACTCTTCACCGCCAGTTTTCTCGTACACCTCAACTGCCGACTTATACTGCAAATTCGCATTTGCAGAAACAGTATCGCCATCTAGGAACGTTATTTCGCTTTGCTTGACAGCCATCTCCAATTTATCCTGGGCTTTGATTGGTTCGTCTACATTTGTTTGTTTTTCGCTGACATTACAATTTAAATCGGAACTGACCTCGATGGTATTGGTACTGGATTCATTTTTTAATTCCTGTTGGTAACTATCTGACGTTTGGTTTTCGACTGTACGGTTTTCTTCACCAGAAGCTGCGTCCATGGTAGGTTCCTCGAAACCGATGTCATTTTCTATAATGTCCACATTTTCATCCATTTCTTACACCCTAAAAAACAATTACACGCTTATGCTGACGCCTTAACTCAATTCAACTCAACTAAGCAGATTAAGAGGTTAAGAAACTGTTATTCAATGCTAAATAAACTATGCCACAAGTAAAAACTGTAAACTGAAGCGTTTTGGTCGAAGTTTTCAAAGAAACTGATCGTTTCGCTTGTTTAGAAATAGTGCAACGTGCTAGTTTACATTTGTGTAAATATAGTTTACATTCCATAAATTGATGAAACTTAATCCGATTACAGAAAGTCAGCGCGTACCTGTTGAAATAAATTTCTGCTGGAATCCGTTTCGAGTTCAGATCAACGTCCAGCATCGATGGAAACGCTTGAAACTAAACGAACTGAATCTCACAGTAAGTACTTTAATTGGTATACGCATCAAAAATGCTCATCAGCCATTTTACGTACGCTCAACAACTACTGTACAAACTTGACGTCATCAAAACATAGTCGATTGGCCAACTTAAAAATAAAAATCTCCGTATCAGTTAAACGTGAAAATTAATTATCATTTTGAAAAAATAAAATTTCTTATCAGCGAAGTACTAAACCGATCAAATATACGATTGTTTAGGCGATGATATAATTAATAAATTTTATTGTATTTTATAATTTATATTTGTTACAGTGACTATTTAAGGATCGAAAACGCTTTTATAACCATTAAGCGACGCTTAAGTTAAGTTGAGATTAAAATGTTTGATGCAAATGGCCATTAGAATTTCAAATTGTGAACAGTGTTGCCAACCTTCGAAATCCCAAATTGCCTACGATTTGGTGAAATGGAATTTAATTTTAATAGAGAAGTAAAACTGTAAATAATCGGTCTTTATTAAAATTAACAAAAATACTTTCAATTAAAAAAAATCTGTTATCTTAAAAACAGAAAACAAATACTTTTCCCAATTTCGGCTTAAATTTGTAGATTTTTTAATAGGGAATTAAAAAAATAAGTGTAATATATAAAATAGAAATTCAAATTAACATATTCATTTTCACAAAATTCCCCAAACGAATACGAATTTCCTTTTTTTCACGTAATGATCAAAAGAAACACTCGGGTCGGCAACACTGTCTTACAACGTCAGATTTCTGTATTGCTGTTGATTTTCTCCGGTAGATGGCACTGCTAAATCTATGGCTATCGTTGGTTCTTTTAAAGCAGGAATTAAAGTTATTACTTTATTTACTACTTTTAGTGTTAAAGAAGTCTGTTATCTTAAAAAAAACAAATGCTTTTCCCAATTTCGACTTAAATTAATTAAATTAATGAATTATCTCAAACGGACACTGAAAATGGCACAAATGCTCAACGTTTCACTATTGCTTGATAGCTTCGTCAGGAGTGAAAATAATATTTTATTTTATATTCTTTATTAATTATGTAAAGTTTGGATATAAGTTACGTTCCTAACGTCAGACCTTTCGACCTTGATTTTGACGTTTGGTCCGTAGATAACTTCTCGTGTTTGCTTCAGCCATGTTGTCCTGTACGAAAATTATTTTTCATTTTTACGCCAGCTCTTAATTACATGTTTCCAAGCTAACATAATGCCCAAGTGTGATGAAAAGACCAGATACATACCGGCAACATTTGCTTGGACATTATTGTTGGGAGCCACGACACTTTTCTTTTATTTCCCGTAAGTTTCGTACGTTGAGGAAAACTCGCTCCTGAAATTGGGCTAACTGATTTCTTTTTTCTCTTGCAGCGCACAGTATTACATCTTTCGTTACCCATGGGTACCCGCATATCAGGGCGTCATAACTTTCTTTGTTTTAGCAAATTTTACTTTGGCAACTTTCATGGACCCCGGTGTAATTCCGAAAGGTATGTAACCCTCAGGTTTTTTTTTTTAATTCTAGTGTTATGCAAACGTTTCCAGCACCTCCTGACGAAGACCGAGAGGATGACTTTAGGGCACCGCTCTATAAGAATGTCGACATAAACGGAATTACAGTACGAATGAAATGGTGCGTGACTTGTAAGTTTTATCGGCCCCCGAGGTGTTCTCATTGCAGCGTCTGCAACCATTGCATTGAGGTCAGTGCTGTCGTATGCTAATTACTCACACGTTTATTTATAAAAGAAACTTGAAAATAGATCTCTGTTTATATTACAAACGCTTTATAGTATTTTATGTTCCAAAACAATAGTTGCTAGATGTGCCTTGCAAATACTTACATTCTGTTGAAGTTAATTGTGTTACCTGTTCCATTAAAAATAATGACTCATGGATATAATATAAACAGTGATGGTGTCTACTCAGAAAATTTTATTTATTTATGTGTATTGGATTGAATTAAAATTGTTTTTAAATATAGCAGTGATGTCAGAGTTTCTAGAGCTGATTACAACTTATCTTTCCTATTAATTACTATTTAAAAGGTCAATGCATGATTCGTTTGTAAACTTCATTACTCAATTTGAAACCATTAATATTTTTATTATGCATTTAAAAAAAAATTACGCTTGTGTCTTGTGAATGGTAAAAATAAATGGCTTGTTTATATAGAAAGTCATGTGAACCCAGGCAGTTTTATCTGTTCTGATGAATAAAATTGACACTGAAAAGCCACTGATAAAGTGGTAATACTCATGAATAATTAACGTCAACAATTTGGTTTGATTGCATGTCAACAACAGTGAAAACTTGCATTTCTAAATGATTTACGTCCTTGAATTAGCTCTGCAATTTCATAATAAAATTGGTTTTTCTGTGGGTTTTCTTTTACAAGTTTTATACACGCTCTCTCATGATGTGAGGTCACTTACTTCGCATATGTATTCTTTACATCAAATAGAGTGACATATTGTAATAAAATTTTGCCCTAAAGTAAACTGTTTTAAAAATACAGATTGTTAAATTTTTATTTTTGAAATAAATACAATTTCACAAAAGCGAACATTTAAATATTTTTATTTTAGTTTAAATTCACGATAAAGATAGCTCAAAATGACCACCATTGCACTTGAGACACATTCTAGCTCTTGTTAACAGAGATCTAAATATTCTAAGGCCTGATCTTCCCACCTCCTGATAAATTAATTTGATGACTAACTTCAAATCACCATGAAAACCATTCACAAAAATCAAGTTATTTGCCAAGTAATTTTATCAGAAACTGTATTAGGAGGTGGAAATATTGGGCCTTAGTTATCCAGATTAATTCTGATGCCTTAAAAATGGTCCCCTGAAATTTTTTACAGTTGCTGATGGTGTTTGGTACACCATAGTTTTCATATGACCCCACAAATAATAAAGTAAATAAGTTTAGGAGATCTTCTTGGGGCCAGGGGTACTATTCTCCTATACCAATTATAAATTGGCTTTTCTAAAATTGTAATTATTTAAAAAATAGGAATTTAATACTCTGCATTTTGGAAACAATTCACTTGAGGGTTGGGTTCCTTGCTCTATTTGGTTTAAATCTTATGTACAGTTGTTCCAAAAATGTCGTTTTATATTTTATCAAAAAAAAAAAATTAATTAAAGTTGTGCAGGTTTCCATTACACACAATCTTTAATTATTTCCAACTATACAAGTCGGTTCATTTAAAAGTTACAAACCTAACTTATGATTTTTTAAATGGAACGCTATATATATTTTATTGCAACTTTGGTTATTTTTAGTTAAAGCAAAAATTGGGTCACGTTTGCTCGGTTGCCAAATTGTGTTTTTTAATAATACGAAGCTTTCTACATATCTGTACTCTAAAATATTCAACATTTTTGAAAATCACTGAGACAGAAATAAAAAAAAACAGTTGGCGGCTTCGACATTTTGTGTTTTCTTGGTTATTTAGTACAGTTGGCACAATGCTAATACAATTTTGATTTTGTTTAGTACAATTTTTAAACAACTGGTGGCAACATTGTTTGCCTGGTCTATCTTGTTTAATCGTCAAAAGCTGAGATAAGTAAGATAGGCAACCGACTACACATTTCAAAATAATTAAGGAAGAATTTAAATGTTACAAGTAAATATTTTTATTAGAAGAAAAACTATATCACACACAGAATTATATTAATTTTTAATTTCGATCTCCCTTTCCCCCTAAAAAAGAATTCTTTACTCCTAAATATAGGGGGGAAATTCTTAAGTTGGCGACACTGCCTGGCTGTATACTGTCTTATTGCATAGGTATTCCCTGGTTTGCCATCACTTTAATGTTTCTTATATGATTTTGGTCGTGATTTATTTAAATCGAACGATTTAAATCATCTCAACCCTGTCTAAAAAGCTAATTAAAGGGAACTGATAATTCATATAAGGGATATAAACAGAAGAAAGCGATACCCGAAGAAATTTACTCTCTGATTTTACTCATAAACTGCAGTTAATGTTCAAATTAATTAAAAAAATTAAGTATTTTTATTTTACTTTTATTTAGTATAAAATTAATTGATGATTGTCAATTGATTTTCTTGCTTTCTTTGGGAATTTCGATTGTGTTCCTCGATAGTCAAAAATGTACCTCAACATTTTTTGTTTCCATTTTTTTTCTTCGTTTCTGTAAATGTTTCGATTGTCATTTGTTTCTCTTTTTCCTTTTCTTTATTCGTGATTTTCAAAAAAATCGTTTGCGTACGGTTTAATATTCGGTATATTCCGAATAAGAAGAAGAAATGACAATGATGTAATTTTTTTTCTTAGTAGTAGTACACTGATGTCAAAAAAAACGGACACTCTGTTTTTTGAATTTATTTCTATAAAACAAGAAATATTTTATTTTACTTTATTAGATTTGGACATTTTGTAATATCCAATATAATATACACACATTTTTTCTGCCATTTCTTGGAGGTAAAGACAAAAAATTGGGAACAAAGGTGAAAAATAAAATGAACAAAATTAACTCAAATTTAAATGTTTTAAAACTAAAAAATTTAACAACTAATAACAAGTGTTGCAAAGTACAAAGTCCTTAGTTTTTTTTCCAAGTTGACTGTTGGACAATCGCGACAATTCACGTCCCGTATATACCAAAAAACGGAACGTTCTGACTTATCCCGGACAGTTGGCAAACCTAATGCCCTGAGTACCTCTTAGCTCTATTATCTGTGATATTACCAACTGATTTATGTTGAATATCACACTTAAAATAATGAAAAGAAAAAGACTAAGTTCATCCAAAATATTCTTTTTTTTTTGTATGATAATTAATTAAATTTTTTTATCTAGACTTTCGATCATCACTGCCCATGGGTAAACAACTGTATTGGAAGGCGTAATTACAGATTCTTCTTTTTCTTCTTAATCTCTCTGAGCTTGCATATGATCAGTATATTTGGTTTAAGTTTAGTTTTCGTGCTGAATAACAAGGAAAAACTATCCGAAGTCGAGCCGATAGTTGCGTATCCTTTTTTATTTTTGTAGTGTTATTAAATTTTTTTCATTTTCAATTTATTTGAAATAATAAAATGATCGCGCGTATCTTTAATACAAAGTACAATTGCATCGCAATTTCCTTAATGCATTATTAGTATGGTGTTAATGGGAATAGTAACACTGCTTGCAATTCCAATATTTGGACTGACGGGATTTCACATGGTGCTGGTATCACGAGGTCGAACCACGAACGAGCAAGTAACCGGAAAATTTAAAGGTGGTTACAACCCTTTTTCCAGAGGATGCTGGGAGAACTGTTGCTACACTCAATTCGGTCCGCAATTTCCTAGGTATTAAAACATTATTATTATGTTCAAATATTATGGAAATAACGAATGGATTTTTAGTTTAATTAAGCCCAGTAAGTATAATGCAAAACGAAAACATTGTTCTTCACATGGACCAATTGCTACCATCACAAACGATAGTCAAGTAAAAACCTACATGGATAATAGCAACGGAGTCCGAAACATGAATTCAAATGCATACAACAAAGTAACTAAGTTAATTAACTTAAATTTTGATTAATTATTGGAATTGTATTTTTAGCTATCACCCGGACGAGATGTATCAGATCCCGACATGGAACCATCAGCTTCACAATCTCAAGATTGCGAGCCAACGCCTCCATTGCAACGGCACGGCTCGAAAAGCAATTTCTTTTTACCGCCCGTCGAAGGTGAATCTCCTAGACATCCCCGGATACAATATCCAAGGCATAGTCCTCATCCTAGGCCTAGAGGTCTAGACCCTAATCGTAGTGGCACCCCTGAAAGCTTAGGGCCTCAAAGACCTTCTCCCACAATGCAGCAGCGTATTAAAGCTCTAGGAGTTCCCACGCCTTTAGCCATGTCTAGTCCCGTACGAAGGTAATTTTTTTTCCAAGTAGAATTTAATACTATGAATTTAAAATTAATTAACATAAAACTTGCTAGATTTGTAGTTGCTTACTGTCTACAGATCCAACCCGAGCACACCAACTCAGCCACGCAGGCCAGATTTCATCAGTGTGACTGCCAACCACCAAAGCGGCGCCCCGTATTATGACTTCCAGAATCAAACGAATCAAGGTGGCCAACGCTCGACGCCTTCCCAAAACTATGGTAGTCCTCAACGACGTTTCATGTCTGAAGGAGAACTCGTCCGCCAGGAGGCTCAGCTATCGTACCCACGCTCGAACAATACAGTGGATAACATCCGTGAGCTAGCCAATTCACCACAGCGAGGTGTCTACATGTGGAAGGATACTTCACCTGGTTATCCTCCACCGGCCCAACATCAGGACTTCTATCGTTCGAATCCGACTAGTCCAACTCAGCAAGCCGTGTATAATCCACCTCGAACATATCACCCAGCCGTGCGTGGAGGGGTGTCAGTGTACCCGCCACAGAGTCCGCAAGTTCACCGAAAAAATCAAATGGGCGCGGGAACTCCCACCGTTCCAGATGCCAGGCGGAGACCCATGTCGTTTGTTCGAGCGCTAGAAATGTCCGATTCGGTTGAAATGACACCGAATTCCCAATGTTCGACTCACATGCCGGGCAGACCGACGACACCTGATCGAATCAGCGTGTATGATTTGAACTATGAAATATCAGTATAGGGCCGGTGTTGGCACTCTCGCTTTGCCGAATGAGTGCGTTTAGTTTCTCTGCATCAGAGACCCCTCGTGTGTCGGAGTAAACATTCCGCGTGCTCTGTTGATCCCAGAAAGTGTCATAAATGAACTAGAATGTCCTAGTGTGTACTAAGCTAAATAAATGTTATTTGTTGTTCATCATCTCGACTGTTTCAAATCTTTTCGTATTTTATCTGTGTGAATGTTTTAATGCCGTTACAATCTATGGCTTGTATTGTTTTTATTTATATTTTATAACCTCACATGGAGACCTACCTGACTATTTCTTAGTATTTACTAATGATAATGTGTAATACAGTGGCTCAGGCGTTATTTACAGTTTACATTTTTTTTATAAAAAATATTTGTTGAGTGTAAAATTATTAACTTTAATGGTGTAAATATATACATATATAATATGTAATTTATTATAATGTGCTCTTCATTTCTGTTACTCCTGTATTTTTAATATTTCGTTTTCAACAAAATTAGACTCATTTTCGAGTTGTTTAGTTGTTGTTACTGGACGACTCATAAAACTGTCTATTATACGATTTACAAAAGAAAATTGTATAATCAATAATTAATTTATTTTCTTACATTTAAAAACATTAAATGCTAGAAGTTATTACAATAACTTATTTTAATTATAAATATTGTACAGATTTATAATTACTCTATTATTATACTAAGTGAGATCCATCAATTTAAACTTAAATCTTACCTTTTCTACATTTCGCAAGGAATTTACATTAATTACAATTCACTATTATCACTCCAAATGTCTTTTTGTGTACGTGAACTGCAGCATCTTACGTCCTCTCAATTATCAGGTAATATCCCGGTTATTTAGTCACAAGTTAACTTGTAACTTTTGATTTATTTATTCGTGGCAATAAACTGAAGATTATAAAGTTAACTTGTGATTGGAAAACCAGTACTGTGATCGATAAATCGAAACTATTACTATTTATTGTAGGTCACCGCCTTCAGGGTGTCGCTGACCTTTTCGGATTCCATTCTTGTAGCTTCGACACCTTCTGACCAATTCGAATTTTCTGTATCGCATGCAATGCCACTGAGGTACTTGTGCCATTAAATCGACTGCCTGGAAAAAGAAATCTGTGCTTTATACAATTTTTTTTTCACAAATTAAGTAAATTTAAAATCAGATTATGTCAGAGGGCTTCCCTTGGAAATAAGATAACTATTGAGTCTTGTCCCTAGGTAACTGAGGTAATTCTGTTTAGTAAAATATTTTAGAACCATTTAAAACAAAGAATGTTCCAGTAGAGGACCAGCCAAAAAATGTAATGCATGTATCAAAAATTTAAAAAAAAAAACTTTACAAAAATGTCGCTGTAATCAGTTTCGTTTAGGGCGAAATTTAATTTAATTTTTAACGCAAATTAATTTAAATCTCCATTATATTTAGGAAATAGCCTCGAATTTATCATGAATTTTGTAAATTTGTTCAATCTAGAAGCTAAAAGTAAGAACTATGGATTGAGGGAATTATACAGGGTGAGCAAAAACGACTGGTATGTGTAAAGTTGCAACTCAGTTAACTTCTACCATTGTTTATATATTACTAGTTAATCAATCTGTCTTCCGAATGTGCTGCCATGTAATAACTGTTGATTAAAACAACATGTACAAACGGCATGTACTTATACAGTTTAAAACTTGGCCGGAATAAAAATTATTATTTTATCTACTATCATTGTAATTTTGATGTCAGGAATCCACTTTTGCTCTGTGCCCCATTACTTTTGGACCACCATGTAAAGAATGTTTTTTTTTTAATCTGGCATCGAAGTTGGCCATGAAAATTTAATTGTGAACCATCATCATCATGGCAGTTGTCAATTTGACATTTGAACTTGCTCTTCTTAACCTTGCTTTCGAGGTTTCGAACTCAGCAGTACGATAAGACGACACAAGAATGTGATATGTTGTAATAAAGGAAAAAAGGCGCTGAGAATTAAATCTATTGTAACAAACAAAAAAGGATAATAAGAAAATAAAAGTTACAACAAATAATCAAATTTGTGGTATGTTCACAGTAAGCACCTTGTCAAGGCCATCTTCGACACCAAATTTAAAAGAACACCCGATATATTTTATATGAGAATAAAAAAAAATTAGTCACCAATGTGATAATGTGTTTTATAGCGGGCGATTTTTTATTTTTCTTTTATCAACTCTCCCTGAAATTCAAAAAGTATGTCTTAGCTTAAGTCATTTTGCTTTTTGAGGTTATGTAAACGTTTGCTCTCGTGTAAAAACTATTCTTTTACTAACAAAGATAAAAGTTTTAGAATCTGTTAGTAAAGAGACATGCCGTCTAAATCAAGAATTAATAAAAAATTCAAATTCACGCGGTACAAGAAAAGACAATTTTGTCGCCAAGTTGATAAAAAATCGCCCAAAAAGCGATAAATCATCAAATCTGGCAATCTTGCTAGTAAATAGCCTTGAGCTCAAACTCCTTCCGATATTTTAACAAATAAATTTAAATTTTGATGAATTCGTTCTACTAAAATAAACAATAATAATTATTCATTATAAAAAGTATATAAAAAAAGAATCTTATATTTTAGGTTAATTATTGCCATCTTTAGTACTTATTGCATTTAAAAAAAATTCTGTGAGGCCTTTGGTAATCGATAAAGAAATTTATACTAGACAATACATATTGTAAAATTATTTTGAGCTATACAGAGTGGTCAGAAAAATGGCGGTTCATGGAAACCAATTTTTTTTTTTAAATGGAACAACCTGTGTATTTTTAGATATTTGGATGCGCCGTAGTGAGCTGATTACACGGTATAAATATATATATATTGATTTCATTGAACTACTTTCGTAAAATATTTTTTTTCTAGAAGAATCCTTCAGAAATTCCATCAGTTTGAATAAGAATTTCTGATTACTGAGGTAACAGTAAGATAACCTCCTGCATAACTAATTCTATTTCTGCAAGTCTTTATTTTCTTTTTAATAAATTACTCACATTGCTATTTTTTAATGCAACCTGAAATGTTTGTGTGATATGAATGAGTATGATTCACGTTGTTAAAGAATTTAAGCTTCATTAAAACATACAAAAAATGCTAACAGGATAACAAACAGACCTACTACACTAAGCACTTTTTCACAAAATGTCTTTAAGGCACCTGTGGTGTGTCAGTATGAATCGTATTGTCATATTTATAATAACAAAAAAATTAGGCTGCACGAAAGCATAGTTTGTAGAAAAGTGTGCATTAGTGAATTAGTGTACACTAATACACACCTAACATGTAATAACTTTTGAGGTTTTGAAATTTACTTGTAGAATAAAAAAGAATGTTCTATTTGAAAACCTTCATAATATTTTATACAGGATGGCTAGCACATAATGCACACGTGCATAGCTTAACTATTTTTTTTATATTTAACACATCTCTTATGGAACTTAAACCGAGTATCTGATTATTTTACAACGCGAGAAGCAATTCACAATTGCGAAGGGATTGTTATAATTAATTAAATTAATGGACTCTGGTAGTTGCAGGCGAGTTGAATGATTCGTTATTTCCGACTTGGAACGTGAAATACAGCACGTAGTAGTTTAAAAATTTAAGTCGCATCGAATAAAAAATGGTTTCGGTTTTAATTGAACACGAAAGCGTGCAGGTTCATGCGAAGAAAAAGAAATCTTACGGCATCGGGATGGCCGACTGGCTTCGCAAAACAATTACTCAACATAAACATAATAACAAACAAACAAATGTAATTCACTAAACACTTCATCGCTGTACTGAATGCACCCAACTGATGTGCAACGAACGTTGTTATCTTTCTACTCTCCGCACGTATTTATATGCGTATTTATTTATGTACTGAAATAAATCAACCTAGTTAGAGCGTTGCCTGTAATAATTTTCAGCCGACGAATTACCTCCTAACCTACTTAGGCAAAGGTAACTATCGTCCCTTTTATTTAAATACATGCGAAGTGCATCGCCGCTATTAACTTCCTTACGACATGTTCGTATAGGCCGATTAAATAAGAGCACGAAGGAATTTAGTGACCCAATTAGATTTGTAAATTGTGAAATATTTGTAAACAAATAGATTAGTTAATATCAGTTCAGGATTGGATCTTTCTAGAAAAAAACAACACAATATTTTTAGCTACATTTTATTCAATTTCTTAACTTTTATTTAGTCATATTTTAGTGTTTCTTTTACCCCATTTACTTGGGATTTTATAACAAACAAGACAAATAGGAAGAATAAATTTAATAGAAAAATGTTTTACACTAAACAGTAATGTCCAGTTTTTGATATTTAAACTAAATACACATAAGAACCGACAAAATTTATGTCATTTCTACGGTAACATGAAAAACGTCATTCTATTTGCGAGGAAAACTAAAAGTACGTTTATTCATTTGTTCTGAACTTTTTGCACCAACTGCATCTATAAGCGTGAGATATATCCGAGTGGAAAGTTTCAATCTCCGTAAACGTACTTTTCAATGCAAGTTTCCTATGTTTGTCTTTGAAACTTTCCATCCGGTATAATATAATCTAAGTAGGAGTGAGAAAAGTAGAATAAATGAGTTAAAAGTGTGGAAAGTACAGATTTCTCGGCCTTGGTGTACAAATAACTATTTTATAACTATGCATACTTCATCAGGACAAACAAAAAATGTAAGTAGTTTGGGGTCTTTCAGGACAAATTATAGGTTTATCACAAAAACTTGAAGAATTATTGAAGAAATTTAAATAAAAATTTTGATTTTAACGTCCTGTATCTCTTTTATTAACTTTTGGGCTAACTGAGTGTAACCAAATCGTAACCATGTTACTATATGTTCCATTACTTTTGGACCACCATATATACCTACTGTTTCGTAACAAAAGAGTTAAAGTCAAAAATTTTGCTAGACCTAACGGAAGCTAGTAGCTAAAAGTTCAGTCATTCCCGTAACTCAGAACTATCTCACTTTTTCCCACAATTATGAAATTTCCTGCTAAAATGGGAATTTCCCGGATGTCTGGCAACACTGTTCGTTCCTGATGTTTTAAGTGGAGGAAATGTAATTTCAAACTTGTATTAGTTTGATATTATTTCATCGTTTTTATTGACAGACAAAAAAATTAAAATAATTCCAGTCGAACGTTACGTATTTAATCAATGTTTTGAATGTTTCTTGTTCCATGACCTACTAGATTTCACGAGACGACGTCTCTTATCTGGCCTGGGCAAATTACTAGTTCAAGTTTCAAGTGTCTGGCGCCACTTATCAAAAAGACCGGAAACAGATATACTATTGTGACCAAGAAAATGAAAACATCAAGATAAATCTAGTGGCCAATCACAGAGATCAACATGTTTACATAAATTGGAATTATGCATATCTTGCGTATACCATTTTACAATTTCGAAACACTCTTGTCAATGTGAAATTTAGTCGTATTTGCTTGAGTCGAAAAACTATTATTACAAAGTACAATAACTGATGATTCCATTTCTTCGGTCTCAATAGTATTCGTTTTTTTTGGTTTCTTCTAGATGTCGCTGCAAATTATGTCAAAATGGCGGAGAAGCCTGAGCGTTACATATACAGTGTTGTGTATTTGTGTAGTGTGGCGAGCTTTAACTTTTTCTTTCGTTATTTATGCTTTCTTGTTTGCGTCATTTGAATTTTTTTTAATTAAATTTTTTGGACATTTAATTAATCTTAATTTATGGAGAAAGTGGGTCCAAATTTTATGTTTTTTTTTTATTTTGACAGATCAACAACTACAATTATCTAAAACCTCTTACATTCAGCCAACAAACTTTATTATTCCTAACTCCAATTCCATCTTCAGACTTTTTCGTTTGAACTTTCAATATACCGGGCGTCCTTTTAAATTTGGCGTCGAAGTTGGCCATGACAAGGTGCTTACTGTGAACGTGATTGATTATACTGAGCAACTAAATATTTAGTTTACTAAATGACAGGTACAAACAAGATCTATGGTTTGCTCTTTTAACTTCGACAGTTTAAGAATGGTTTAAAGTTAGGTACAGTTAATCGAGTGTACTTTATGAACGAACCCCTGGAAAACAATTTTGTTATCCTAGGTATATTACAGAATGACAGGTTGGCAAAACTGGTACAACATAACCTCACATTCTCACATGCTATTTGTTTATAGGTTAACTCGTATTTAAAACTTTTTTATATGTGACGATAATTAAACGATTTCTGGAAATGGTGAAGGAAAAAGAAGACGTCGTAATCAAGTTTAGAGGCGGCGGTTCTATAATCAACCTGCCCCCCGTGTTTTCAGAGGATTCCTCGTAGGTAGTTTTCACCGGCACAAAGAACACTTCAGTCAAACGATTTTGCCTTGTTTTAGACGTATTTACGTTGCTTGGAAGAACGTTGTGTTGTGTTACAATCCGTTCACTGCAATCCGCATTCTGGAATACAATGGCTTGCTGCATAACATCATTGGCTTCGGTTGTACGTACATTGAGGATCAGGAGGTTATAGTTGCTTGCACGGTGTTTGGTGCAATTCATATCTGGCAGGCAAACACAGGTTTTACATTAGCAAAATTTGTAAGTAGATAATTATTTAACTAATGGTTTTGACTTCTTTGAAACAACACTTTTACATTATTGGCGTATCTATAGTGCTTACTTGACCATGTTAACGTCATGAAGCTAATATAAATGTTTTGAATAGGCTAGGATGATTAAACTAAGCAATAAGAGCAATAACTCTGCCTGGCACCATAGTTATAGGAATGTTATATGTACTTCATATGGGTTAACCTTTTTTTAAAACTAATTTCCAATCAATCCAACTATTTTATTTCGATTACGATACAATCTTCATCATAAATATGTTACTAATGACTTTATTTCAGAGGTTAAAATTAAACACCTGTTATTTTAAATTATTGGTTGATTATGGAAGTGCTGTGCCCAGAGCGTTCATTGTAACGCAAGACGGAGTGCACTATAAATTTGCTTTAGTGAACCTTAGAACGGGTGAACTGCATGCGCAAATACTGCGCTTGAGAAGCAAAAAGAAGGATGTTTATTTCGATGCCTCCACAACTGGAAGGTATTATGTCGCTGTTCAAGGAAATAAGTTGTACTACAATCATTTTGATGTTGAAAAAGTTCGTAGGTAAGTAATGAATACAAGCTTAGAGCATTATCTAATAGAAGCCATGATATAGTGGCTTCATTAACAAAGCTCAATTCAAAGAGATAATAAATTAATAAATTCATTTTATACAATTCCGAGTTATTTTCATGCAGTACAAATTAAAACGTATATTTCTTTGGCCACACTTGTGTATTTTCAAGTCAATATTATTCTCCTCAAAGTGCTGGACGTTATAATTTTTATTTCTGAATGAACATATAATTATTTCAGATGTAACATAGCAAACAGAAACTTTACTTGTGTGATTTGCCATCCAGAATCAGAATGTGTAATAACTGGTGATAATACAGGACGAGTCCTAGTTTGGCATTCTTTACGTGACAATCCTGTCCAGGCCATCTTTCATTGGCACACAAATCCAGTACAATGCTTGTCATTCTCAAATATGGGCACCTATTTCTATAGTGGAGGCTCTGAGTGTGTCCTCGTTAAATGGGAAATGGAAAACAACATATACAAGCAGTTCTTGCCCCGACTACCTTCCGCAATCCACCAGATTTCGGTGGCAAACGACAATTCGCTGATTGCCATCGCAACGACTGACAACGCAATCCAAATTGTGGATTCGCGTTTTAACTACGTTAACGTGATCCAGCATTTGGTGTTGGGAAGCAATTACTCAGCAGGAATTGTTTATGACCCTAAGACCAAAGCGCTTGTATTAAACGGCATAGTCGGACACTTGCAGTTTTATTATCCGAAAGACTTGAGCCTTTTGTACAATGTAAGTGACACATTTGCTGTGAACTAAGAAAGAAGAAGTCATATTTTTTGGGGTTGCAGTTGGATGTGGTGTGCCAAAATAAATTCACCGATGAACGAAATGTGAAAATTATCAGCACACTGGTGAAAAAAATTAGTCTAGACAAAACTGGGGTTTGGATGGCGACTGTTGAGAGTAGAGACGATCCAGAATTCCCGGAATCCCGGTTAAAATTTTGGTTCTTTGACAGCGCCAAGCAAAAGTAAACGAAACAAAGCTACGAAATTCCAAATTTTAACCCGCCCCCTCATTTCAGCTTCGTGTTGAACACCTGCGTTGAAGAACCTCATGGTGATGCAGTGACTGACATCGCCTTCCAACCAACTTACGAGAAGGAGAATGTCATGTGCATCACGGCAGGAAAAGATAAAAAATTTAAAATCTGGAAAGTCGTGCCGGTTTCAACCGTGCACTGTGAGTAACCAAAAGTCACATGAATGTCTAGTTAAGTATTTGCTTTTTAGATGAAGGTCATTCCTGGCAATGTATGAATATAGTCTTTTATCGTGAGCTGACTCCAAATGCCATCGCGTTTGCTGGCGATGGTTCCTTGTTGGCAGTCACTTTCGACTCGATTGTCACGACGTGGTTGCCAAATTCTTGTGAACTGAAGTGCTCCTTGCAGCATCCGGCCTGTCAGGAAAATTTGATTCACGTTTCCTTCGGTGTTGGCCTACAATGTCATCTCTTAGTGTCAGCCACATCTAAACTCATCAACGTTTGGAATATGCTTACACTCTCATTAGCTTGGATTGTATACGTCGATGTTTCACTTATAATATCTGATCCTTTAACATCATTTAAGGCGGTCTTTTCCAAGGATAAGAAAGGTATGGGCGCAATTGATCTTGTTAGTCGCAGATATGTTTTTTATTTTTGCTTCGTAGTTTATGTGTTCGAGCCGAAATCTCCAAATCCAGTGTATTTTAGTGAGAAATGTTTACAACATGTCGCTGACGTAAAGGCAGCTACTTTCGTGCCTCGTTTGCGCAGCAGTGATACGAATTTAAAATGGCATCAGTGTTCTCAAATTTATTTTGTCGATTCTAATCAGGTGATTAAAGTTATAAATAAATAAATAAAAAAATTATAATTAAAATTGTTTCAGGAAATGTACAGTCTCGAAAAGAATGAATTAATTACAAACACGGAAATGATTTACGATGAAAACCCTGCCAACTCTTTATTCGGCTATACTCTTCCGAAAACTAGATCCGGCACAAGTTCGAATTTTAAAATCATGCATCTTTACACGAAGGACGACAAATCAGATAAAATCAAACAAGTGAGAACGCATGTTTAATCAGAGAAAAAAGATATCTTTTTTTCTTGTAGCTATTGGATGTTCCCGTACATACGATGGCCCCTTTGCATTTAACAAGCGAGGATATTTTGCAGTCTATGATTCTTGAGAATCAAAAGGCTGAGGAAGCTAAGAAAGACACAGACGAAGCAGAACGCCTCAACGAAGAGAAACCTAGAAGTAAAAGTCAGATGTTTAATTTGGTGGATGAGTCCAAGTTGTCGAGTTTATCTGAAGTTGATTTAAGCTCCGTTTCGTGGATGTCTGTTTTTTAAATTTACACTGAAAAGTAGTTTTTTTTTAAATTTGTGTTTTATTTGATTTGCCAGACTTCCCAAGGTAGTACTAAAAGGGTTTGCTTGGGGGAAACGTATACAGTGCATAATTCGATGAAATCAACAAAATTTATAATTGAAGGACCCAAGGCAATCAAGGTTCCGTATGGCTGTGTATGTAACAGTTAGTTTGCAACAGTATGTAACAGTATGTATGCAACGTGTCCAAGGAAGTATGCAATGAATGGGAAGTTTGTGTATTGTATGTACATTTCTGAAAAAAAAAAACTATCAAAGTGCATCTGTTGTTATACAATTTGTAGTAAATTTTCTTTAAGTGGTTTCATTTGTCGGATCAATTAACGTCATCCTGTTTAATTATTTTTTGTCTCATTTGTTTTTGAGTCGAATAAACAGGTGTTTCTAAAATACGTGGACATAGCTTAACTAAAGACTCCACACATTTTTGAGATATTTGCATATTTTAAAATAACCTTATTTAGTGAGTAAAAGCGAAAATCTTTAAGAAAAATTGCGTTGGATGTTAAGTATTGCAATCCTGTAGTTCCTGAAAGCTCATATGATTAATATTTCGAAGCGATTACTTCTTTTTCCATTTCAAGATTAGAGATCTCTAACTTTTCAAGTAACGTTCATGGTATACCTGCCTGTCCTCTGAAAGAAAAAATGTCTACCGCTTTCCATAAACGAGCAATTAAGGTAGGGGGTTTACTCACTGTCGTCTTAAAGCTCCGGGAAAATCAGAAAATGCCCTTTTACATAATCGTGTGTTTATTTTCCTGGAGCTTTAAAGGGAATGAGTAAACCCCTTTACCTTGATTGTTTATTATAGAAAGAGGGCAGACATGTTTCCTTTCAGAGAATAGGTAGGTAAACCATGAACAATAAATAAAAAAAGGAGTAATTGAAACGATTAAGACCATATGAGCCTACAGAATTGCAATGCAACTTTTCTTAAAGATTTTCGCTTTTTCTTAGCTTATTAAACCATGAAACGTTTAAAGAATCCGCACCGGAGACACCGACCAATAATAGAATCTAGTTTATTTGATTTGTGAGTAGTGTAATCGAATTAAAAAAATCTTTTTCCTTTTTTTAACCTTGGAATTGCCTAATCACGCATTACAATTGCATCATCTCGTGTATTAACACGTTCAGTTACGCAGCACTTTGCATCACATTTTTGCTTTTGATTAATCAACTGTCTGCTTGCTCTATCTGATCTAAAAACGTTCTATTTTGAATTTGGACGTCACTGTATTATTGCTGAGTTAACGCCACCTATTCCAAAGTTTATCATCACTAGCATCAGACAGAGATTAAAAGAATTAAATTTTCACGTATACAAATATCTGTATTTGTTGATGACCTTATCAATAGTGACTCGGCAACTTTTTAATCATGAAAGTTTGCCGATATATTTTGGGAGAACGTGCGAATATTTTTATTTCGCCTCGTGAGTCGTGTAGGTTTGCGAGATTTCATTAACCAGTGCCAAAAATGTCTGAGATAATACAAGAAACTCGTCACTTAAGTAAAGGTAAGTTACCAGATGGGCAGTTAAGTACAATTTTTTTTATTTTTAATCTGGTAATTAGCGTTAATTAAATTAATAGCATTTAATATATGCCTGTTACTATCTCCAATATTTACAAAACGATCAAACACTTCTGATATAAAAAATGTTTACAACGCAATATTTATTTTAAACCTTCAAAGATTTATTTTTAGATATTTTCAAAATATAATTAAAGTAAAAAAAAAATACTTCACTACACTTTGTTTTTTTATTATATGCTGATTGATACGTTTAAGAACTTTTATGTAGCTTTGTGAAACATCTTCGCCGTTTGCAATCAGAGGTCTTAACTCAGATTGATTCAATCGGCATATAATAAAAAAACAACTGTAGTTAAACCTGATTTTTTTGTTTCTTTTAGGTAGCCAATTGCCGCCAAAACAACAGGGATTATTAAGATTGTATTCTATGAGGTTTTGCCCTTACGCCGAGAGGGTGCGCATTGTACTTATAGCCAAGGGAATACCACACGATATCGTAAACGTCGATTTGAAAGAAAAGCCCGAGTGGTTGTTCGAGTTGAACGCGTTAGGTAATTCACCAAAATAAAAACATGACAATTTTGCTTAAACAATTAACATTTAACAGGTAAAGTCCCGATTCTAGACATCGAAAATAAAATAATTCCCGAAAGCCTCGACATCAGCGACTACCTCGATGAAATATACTCTCAAAATCCGCTGTACCCAAAAGACCCGAAGGAGAAAGAACGCGATCAAGCGTTAATACAACGGTTCAATGAAATAACCGCCGTTTTCTTCCAAATGTCTTGGAAGCCCAAGGAGAAATCATTGGAGGAATACGTAAAAATCCTTTTACCGCTTTTGCAGGAATTCGAAAGCGAATTAGCTAAGAGAGGTTTGTTTCCATTGAACCTTTTTTATACATACATATAACAATAGCTTTAAAATTGCAAATGCCTCAAGATTAAAAAATGAATCTTTTTAGGTGATTACTTTGGCGGATCCAAACCGGGTATGGTGGACTACATGGTATGGCCGTGGGCCGAAAGGGCCGGTATCTTAGACTTGGTGCACGGACAAAAAATTCCGGTACCGGAAAATGAAATCAAACTAATTCGGGCTTGGTGTGCAAGGATGCAAACTCTGAAGGAAATAAAAGAAACTATTACGAGCAAAGAACGTTTGTACAAGTTGGCTACTGTTTACGCACAGGGAAAAACTGTCGATTACGACAGTATTTAATTTTGTAAGATTGTGCTTTGATTGAGAATAAACAATAAAATTTCTGAGGTTTTATCCCCGTTTTTTTTTTGTTTTTGTTGGGTGCGTTTAGAGAATTCAACAGGCCCGCTGTTAGGATGTCGAGCGCCCTTGTGCAAAACATATTTTGGCGTCCTATTAAAATCCTGAACAAATTACTTCTTTACCATTTCATTCAAAAATGTACTGGAGAGGCAATATTTGTAATTTAATTCCCGTCTGAAGAACGAATCAATGAATGTATACTAGCACGTGGATGCTTCCTAAGGTCAGCGATTAGCCGACCGCGCACGAACAATTTTCCCACGGAATGTTGTATGCGAACTTTGATAGTGATTTTTAAAATTTTTTATCAACTTTTGCACGACTTTTGAACAGCATGTCTTAGTTTTACTGTAAAACTACAGAATATCAGAAGCGACACTTGTGTCGGACCTTTTGATGTTTTTGGGTCCCGATTTTGTGTCCTTTACGCCATTGTTTTGGTGGTTTACACGTCAATAGAATGCACGAAATATGAATTTATAAACATGAATGAAAGAATACGAATGAACAAAGCTTTAAACTTAATCGCATAGAAAGTTCTGAGGTTGGCAGAAGATCCACTAAAACCTGCACGTGTGCAAAGAAAATCGATTCCGCACGAGAAGCCGAGTGTCGTTTCTGATATTCTGTGATAAAAAAGCATCAAGGATTGCAATACAGTTCACGTAAACTAAGACATGCCGTCCAGATTTCCTGGCAAGAGTTGATAGAGTTGGCGGTACTGAAGAATAAGTGTCAAATTATTAGAATTTTGGGGTTTTGATTAGAAAGTGCGTTCACGTTGGGAGTTGGTCATGACATAAAATAGTAAGAAACATAGTATATCCAGTGTTGCCAATCGTAGCAATTTGTCGCTACAATAGCGACACTTTGAAGCCCGTAGCGACGTAGCGGCGCTTGCCGCGGAATGAACCAAAAGTAGCTACTTTTTTACGAATCTAAAATTAGTTCAAAATTGGGTGGGTTATAAATTAAAAAAATAAATTTAAAAAAAAGTAGAAAAGTCGTAAGAAATACATTAAAGTTGAAGAAAACGAAAACAAAAGACGGTCGTTTTTTCAGCGCACTTCACAGATTATGATAATTTTTTTTTAATATTGGGAAGAATGGTGAGAAACAATGAAAACAAAATAATAAAAATTCAAAAATAATCAAATTCAAAAATTATAATAACAAAAACAAAAAAACAAGCGAATTTTTAATTTATTAATATTTAAAAACCAATAAGAACAAAAAACTATCGATTTTACAAAACCAGTGAATCACTCCCATAGAAACAAATGAAAAGAAGACTACTGGCAAGTTTCAACAGATGGCGTTGTTGAATAACGCAATCGATAATTTTAAAAACATACGCAAGGGTCATTTTAATAGAAACTTTGAGAAATTGTGGAGCGCATTCGTATTATACAGGATGCCCATTTTAAATCGTGACCCCTGAAGGTTTTAGAAAAAGTAACCCGTCAATCAAAACAGAAACAATTTCTTGCTTCCCATTAGCCGAAAGTAGAATGGATTTCTTATTTTCAATTAAAAAAAAAATATCATTTGTTAAAAACCGTTATTTGTTCATTTTATTATGTAAGTCAAGTAACGACCATTTGGCGACTTTCTTAGGTTTTGGTAACGAAATTAGCGACTTTCGTTTCTGATTGTGGTGATATTTCACTCCTACCGGTTGGCAACACTGAGTATATCTTTTCTTTGCGTATGAACAGAAATAAACAGCAAAGTAAATTGAGGTTAACTGCTGTTAAACGAGAATAGTATAAATGGACATCTTTTTGTAAGATTATATAAGCCCCACCTCTGGGGGTAAGCCTTGGTAAGTTTACTTGTAACAGAAAGAGTACGGAGCTCATTCTGTACTCCACAATGGCTTCGCCTGTATATTTTTTTGGTTGTCCACCTATTTTCATTAGTATATTAAAGCATCAAGAGTGAGATCAGCTGATTATGGGTGTTGATTAAAGAACATCTACATAGATACATTTCCCGAACCAACGCCAACTCCAAATGTGAGAATATTTGAACGCATGTTATTACTTCTCGCTGCTTCTCTTATCCTGAGTCCGAGATTATGGGAATGCGCGTGCAATAATTAAAATATGAAAATTTGTTTTGACGTGATTTCATTCTTATCATAATAAGATATCATTATAAAATGGGATCGCCTGCTTGCTTAAGCAGTAAAGTTCTTTTATTAATCGTAATTTATCGCCAGCAATTAACAGAAAATATAATGATTAATTTGTCTCGTATAAAAACACATTTGCAAATACAAAAATAATATTTATTAGCCGCAGCAGAGAATCAGAGATGATTGAACAAATTTACATTTAAAAATAAGAATAGAATACATGTAAA
Organism: Serrognathus titanus; assembly: GCA_039766575.1. Lineage (NCBI taxonomy): Eukaryota > Metazoa > Arthropoda > Insecta > Coleoptera > Lucanidae > Serrognathus > Serrognathus titanus. The sequence goes on along the minus strand of CM077911.1, from coordinate 13,008,900 downwards.
ACGTGCTCTTTCAGTGCAATTCCATTCACAAAATCGCCATTTAGTACCTGTTCGAATCTTGAAGAGTATATAATTACAAATTTAAATTTATTCAAACAAGAACACATCGGGTCTTATGTCAATCCCGAAAATAGGAGATGGATTGCGTTTAATCAATCCAAGTTTGGCACATTCACCTTTAGTAATTACCGGTACGTGCAGAAAGTTGGAATCAATTCGCTCAATGAACATGGTAGCTGCCAGCTGGAAAGAGTTAAACCAATTTGGTTGAATTCCATCAAATAACGTCACTTCAGCCTGTCTTCCCACTTCAAGGGGCTGTTTATTGAGCATTCCAAAATCAAATTGGGCCTGATTGGAATCGTGGCCTTTCCATGGGCTTGAGAAATTGAAATCATCAAATATCTGACGAATAATATGGTGTGTAAACTCGTATGTTGCTAGTGTTAAAAGATCAGCGCTGTGTATTATATCACCGGGACTTCCAGAAACATTTTTTTCGCATATCAAAATTCCATTATAAAGAGCTGAGCCTCTCAAAGCACCAAAGGGATTAAAACAAGCAGTTTGATAGATATCTGCGGCATTGATTATATTACAGATGTAGTCATCATCGACTGGTGGAGCATTGGGGTCCAAAACAGAAATGTTCTTTATAATCGCTAACCGGATCGGCTTCGACAAGAGTCTTTGTTTAAGTTTTGTAGCATTCTCCTCATCTATTTTTTTTACCACAGCATCGTCCGTGATGGGCTTCAGGGAACCATTTATGAAATCTGACAACATCATGTCGTAGAACGTGGCGCTGTCCATCTCAAGGATGCCTCGTTCTTTTAATCCGTCTTTATCAATGCACATCTTTGTAAAATGAACAAGAACTTGAGCATAAGTCTTGAGTGTGACACAATCAAAATCGGATCCTAGGAATTCCAGTAATTTCACCCATGTAACACGTTTTAACCCTTTTTGGCATCCCAGCAGTTGGAATCGAATATTCGAAAGTATGCACTCCCTCACAACTTTTTCATCAAAAACGTCCATTTTCATAACTTCCATTTCCAAGGTCGGAGTTTTCGGAGACATTGCCAATATATCCTCAATGTTTATGTGTTCCTCGGGAGGACCAGTTGAAGAGTTAATGTAATTTCGGATCAAATCAAAAGTTCCCATGGTTTAAAAGTTTCTGCAACGGAACAAAACACAGTAAAGTTGTGTTTAATGAAACCCAACTAGTTGTCTGTCCGCTCGGGTATCGACGGTCGCACAAAAGAAAAGCCGTACAGCATTGCCGGATTGTAATCTTGGGCCAAAGGTCTATCTAGGTAGGTCATGTTGGTTGCCTATGGTAGGGAACACTATTTATTTCTTTTCTCACTTTATTAACTGTTACTTATTAAGAAGAAAGTGAAGAAAGTGCGAGGTTAGATTTAGTGAATGCGCAGGCAATAACTTTTGGTTATTAAAACGTGATTAAAACTAGGGGAAAGATGACTGACAACATAACTAGCGCCAACGTAGTCATGGCGGTAAATTCAAAAAGCATTTAAATATTAAACTATTTCATCGTCATCATTAAACAATATTGTTTAAATATTTACAATAATTATCAATTCCTTTTATGTTTTTATTGTAAATTTGTATTTAACATCAAATTATCACATAAAGTGATATGAAGGCACAAAGTACAACACAACCGATACAGCTGATATGAAGCTTGATGAAGTTAGTCCAAAGACAAAGTCGAAATCAGCTTTTTATCTAATTAATATCCAAATGGTATTGTATCAAAGTTTTCTAGAATAACTCTCTTGTCATAAATAAAGCCAAATTCTTTAATTTCTATTTTATTTAAAAGTTGTTTAGTGTTAGTATCTCTGGTAATTCGATTATATTGTGTACTGATTTTTTTGTCTTTGTTTTCTAAAATATTATTTATACTATCTGATACCGGGTATGATGGACTATATGATATGGCCGTGGGCCGAAAGAGCTGACGTCTTAGACTTGGTGCACAGACAAAAAAATACCGGTACCGGAAAATGAAATCAAACTAATTTGGGCTTGGTGTGCAAGGATGCAAACTCTGAAGGAAATAAAAGAAACTATTATGAGCAAGGAACGTTTGTACAAGTTGGCCACTGTTTACGCGCAGGGAAAACCTATTGATTACGACAGTATTTAATTCTGTAATGATTGTGCTTTGATTGAGAATAAACAATAAAATTTCTGAGGTTTTATCCCCGTTTTTTTTTTTTGTTTTTGTTGGGTGCGTTTAGGAAATCCAACAGGCCCACTGGTTTTTTTTTTTAACTTGCATTCATAATACCCTCCCTCCTCCCCAACGATTTTGTCCCGCCTTACCAAAGTTAAGAAACCACTTTAATCCAAGTGAATGTAAAATTAACATAAATTAACTTTAACCCCCAGTTTATTATCGCAGCAACAGCTGTTCTAGTAATAATTGTTACTGTGACATTAAATGGAGGGGGGGTTGAAATAAACTTGCATTTATAAAGGCGGGCCCAAATATTTTTACTTATTTTAACAAGTGTATTTTCAAATAATTGAAATTAAATTACACACAAAATATAACGCAAACTCTTATAAATTCCATTCTAATATAAAAATAAACCAAAAATTGTTTACCACCGACAGCATAATTTTATTGTGCAGGAATTGGTAAATCCAACAACTCTCGTACCGCCCTTCCATAATTCGTGACTGTATATTCGCTTTCACCTACAACCACAATACGCACTTAGACCTTTACAACTCCAAAAAAATTCTGCACATTCACCTTCATTCATGAGAGCATTCGTCGAAATCTCGTACTGCTTTATATTCGCAATTTCTTCAATCGGTTTCCCAAACAGATTCTCCACGTTCTGCTTCGAACGGCTCTTACTCCAATCATAATATTCCATATCGGCTTCGCCCTTAAGCTCCTCCCAAGGTTCCACAATCTAATTTAGAACCAAATAAATTAATCTGTAAACGCAGCCTATTTGCTTACCTTAGATTCATGATAGACAGCCGTCAGAAGATACATGGCGTAATCGTAATTCTGTTTCCGCAAAGGACACCTGTCAGCAACTATCGTAACTAAGTCAGTATTTTCATCGTACCTCTCCCCAACCAATCGCAAGAATTTATCACGGGCGTGCTCATCCAACGACAGCGAAGACAGTTTCACTTTGAGCGTGACAATCCTCGACAATGGATTCCTTATGGTAGGAGCCGAATGGCAATAACTCGAGGAAATAATCTCCAAGGGAAAATGCCTCTCGCATTTCTCATCCGAATTGAGGGCCTTCGGCCAAGGTGTGCAAAATTTTTTGAGTGCCTCACACTGTCTTTGAATGATTGGAGGTGTCAAGTGTAAGAAATTTGGTATTTTCATCAGCTCGGCATTGCCATACTTATTAGGGGGAGGGCCTTTTTTCTCAACGTAACCTTGATATAAGGGCAGAGGTACGGTCGCTGGGTGAAATGAGCGGGGCCCCGGCCATACACTCCCCCAATCTTGATCCACCGGCATTTGTGTCGACCTTTGTAAGAGCGAAGCGTTAAAAGGGAACTTAAAAGAGCGAATGTGTTTACCTTGGGGGCAAGACTTCCATTTTCCATGGTTTTTTCTTCGGCGGCTGAATTTGCCCTTTGGTAGATCGGAGATTTAAAGGCCGGAATTCATCTGCAAAACGTTTCAACTGTATTTGCGTGGAAGATAAAAAGAGGCGATATCATACCTGTTTGTGGTTCATGTGAACTGCTTGTTGCATAGTAACTTATTGATAGTTTTAAGTTGCGCTTTATTGTAGTATCTAAAGTCCTGGTCAGAACAGACATAATTTAATTGAAGAAACTCAAATTATTTCGTTTTAATCTACAATTAAATGCAAGTTGAAATTTTTGAGGTTAAGTTTGGTTTTAACGGACGCGTTCAGATTGACAAGTGGAGTAGCCGATGAGTACGTTCATTTATGCTTATTATTTATTAATTAATTTATTACCTACTTAAGGAATTTCGTAATAAATACTCTATATTTGTATATTCGTAATTTGGATATGGTTAAAACGTTGCCTAGCAACTATAACTATTTTAATTATTTTTCATAAGATGGTAAATTAAATGTTTCATTAGTCAACATTTCACAAATGGTAAGGAATTTCGTTCGGACGAAGGACATTACTAAAAGAAACTTTTCTTTTCGAAAATGGGGCACACGTATTAGCGCATTTCGGAACGCACTCCGGGGTCGTCGAATGTGTTGACAGATGTTAAATGACAGCGGGGTTAGTGGATATTTTGTAAAAAAAAAATATAACACCCGAGCCGCTGTGCTACTTTCGCGGCCTTGTTTCGAGATAATTGCTATTGTTGTCTGAATAGTTGTAGTTGTAAGATACAAGATGATAAAACTGTTTTCGTTAAAACAACAAAAGAAAGATGGGGAGGCATCACCTCGCAGCGGGAACCAAAAAAAACCATCCGCCGCGCAGCTACGCATAGCTAAAGGTAAATAAACATGCCGGAGGTTTTATGATTATTTAAAAATTCCTGTGATTGCAGATATCAACGAATTAAACCTTCCGAAAACTTGCACGACAGAATTCCCTGATCCGGATGACTTGCTCTCTTTCAAACTGATCATCTGTCCCGACGAAGGCTTCTACAGAACGGGACGATTCGTTTTTAGTTTTAAGGTCGGCCCGAACTACCCGCACGAACCGCCCAAGGTAAAGTGTGAAACTCAGGTCTACCACCCGAACATCGATCAGCAGGGCAATGTTTGCCTCAATATTCTGCGCGAGGACTGGAAGCCCGTCTTGACCATCAACAGTATAGTTTATGGCTTGCAGTATTTGTTTCTGGAGCCAAATCCGGAGGATCCACTGAACAAGGAAGCCGCTGAAGTGCTCACTAATAATAGACGTTTGTTTGAGCAAAACGTGCAGAAGGCCATGCGTGGGGGTCTCGTCGGTGGCACCTACTTTGACCGTTGCCTCAAGTGAAAGTGTTACTTATCGAGTTGTTCCACGTGGCGGCACCTACATTTTTTGGACTTGTTTTGCGTTGAACGCAGGTGTTGGAGTTCGAAGATGCAGAAACTCCACGGCATTTCTACTTTCTGCCGCTTCCAATCTCCCAAAACATACCACCTGCATTTTATTGTGTATATTTATTTATGGGCAAGGATACCTTGTATATTAGAAGAAAAATAAATGCTATTTTTTATTTAATGTTTGATACTAAGTTTCTCCTACTTTTCAGTTGGTGGCCCCACCATTAGAATATGAAACTTATTTTTCATACCTAAGTGAATTATGAATAAACAAAATGCATTGAAAAATACTAGTCGCCATCTATGCACATTCTCTTCAACTGTGATTTTTTTAAAGCGAGAATTTTGGTAATTACGTTAATTATTGTAATAAATAACACCCTTTAAGAAAGTATTTAAAAAATTAGAACCACTCGATGCAGCCTTTAGAGGACTTTCAGAGATTTCAACATTTTAAGTCCTTCACCAAATTAACTGATGGTAGCTCCATCTATGCGTATTTTCTTGAACTGTGATTTTTAAGCGGGAATTTTGAAAAAAAGCGTTAATTGTGACGATGTACGACGGCATTCGAAAATCGGTTTAAAACAATTTTTGTATAAAAAGTTATTTATTTATCTAGAATGAAAAGTTGAGCTTAAAGCTCAGATGGTAGTGGAATTTGCTCTATATTCTCAAAAGAGTGAATTTTCTATAGAAGCCAACAGTGGCGCGCGATTTAAATCAGTTTAATTTCGAAAGCGATTAAAGTAGAACGATTAAGTTATAGAAGTGTTATTTACTTTTTGTTGTAGCTCATTTTTGTGCTTTTAAACATGTTAAGCCTTCGTAGATATTAAAGTGCTTTTAAAATAAACAACGATTATAATTCGTGAACCCCGAAGTAGTAACAATATATAAATTGTTCGCTAATTTTCTCGAAAGCGCAAAAGGAAATGTTTAACAAAATCTTTAAAATATTCTATACCACTTTTAATTAATTAAAAATTTCCCGAAATGCACGTCCACGCAAAAGACGAGAATCAAAAGTTTAAAAGCAGCAGCAGTAACCCTGAGGAAGTTGTTCAGCAATAGAAAAGAAACGTCGGCAGTAGAAGCAATCGTGAGGCGGTTCCAACCAGAAGCCAATTCAATTATGGACAGCGGCCACGGAAGCCTCCAAGTTACATTTCTGATTATAATGCTTTTGTGAGGGCTCGCACGTTGTCCACTAACCGACGAAGCACGTCATAATGACAGATGACCATAAAACGTCAAAATGAAACGTCAGAAACGTCAAATAGACAGATATCGAGAAACGTCAAATTGACAGCGTCAGTCAAGACGCCCATATTTTAAATTCTGGTTGTCATCACCATTTCTTTCTTATTAGCCAAGTTTATTTTTATTATTCAAATATCAGCGACGAACCGAATAATTGTGATGTTTTTGGCCTTAATTAGTCTAGGAAACCGTGGATTTTTTTAAGCATTCACATTTTTTATACAAATGAGATTTATTTGCTATAAAATATATTTGTATTTATTCACTTAAAAAAAAAACGTAACTTTGAATTGATGAAATATTCAGGCATAACTTCAGAAACTGTACACGTCTTCAAACCTAAACCTAAAGTCCCTAGGTATTAAAATACCGCAAATTAGCCTTCATTTTGGCGCCAAACTGGCGGCAAATTTAAAAATCGTTTACAAATATTGCCATTTTAACTTTGGAAACCCAAGTAATTTATCGCAAATTTCAATTTGGATGTCAAATAATGTATTCTCTCAACCAAGTTAATCTTTCTTAATTTGTTAGTTTCCGAGCCTCATTTCTATTGACTTGAATTGTCTGCAATCTTTTTCAAGACGACCGGAGTAATCTGGGAATGCATAACCTGATTATGCATGTTAACTCTGTCATTTTGACTTTTCAAAATTTGCAAAAGCTGGCATTAGCCAAGTCAGAACGACCTTATTTCGAGGCACGGTAGTCTCATTTATCACCTCGTTATTGGCCTGGTTCTCTATTCTTATGTATTTGGCTTTTTATTATGTATACATTCCAAGGGTATCTAATAAGAAACCAGTGTTTCTTCAGTTTAAGTAAGTAAAATAATTTATTACATTTTAATTGTAATTGTTGTTTTCTTTTAAGGGCATGTGAAACCGAAAGAGGCATTTGCAGTTTTCCTTCTGCTCATGTCGAGCTTGCACGTAAGCAGCAGTTACTAATGCTCGGGCAAACGTACAAGGTTCATTTGAATTTAGAAATGCCCGAATCACCTACAAACAAGAACCTAGGTTTTGATTGCACGATAAATTATAATTTTAGTTTTGTAACTAAATTTTTGCAGGTATGTTCATGGTATGTGCTGATTTTCATGGTAAAGATGGCAAACTACTTACACATTCTTGTAGATCAGCAATTATGCATTATCGTAGTTCTTTGCTTGATATAATTTACACTGTGATGTTTAGTCCATTTTTGCTTTTCGGTAGCATCGAGGAGAAACAGAATTTGCACATTGAATTGTTCTCAGATTATCAGGAAATTAGGTAAGTATCGCAGTTTCATAAATTTAAAGAGAAAGAGTAATCCTCCCCTATAGACAGCCCGTCACACACATTATAATAAAATGTTGTGAGCAGTCTTAAAGATGTTTTGCATTACCTTTAGGTAGACAAATACATACTCTATGTCCCCAGATTGAGCTAATTATTTTATTGATTTGTTCTTTTCTTCAAGAAAAAGGATAATTTTCCTTAACTAAACCAATTACAACCACCTCATCTAGTCTTAAAAGAAAATAACATAGTAATAAGGTTCTTGAAATTATTATTTGTATTGGTGATCTTTGTATATCAATTTTTAATGGAAAAATCAACTTAAAAATCGCCTAATTGCTTCTTTCCTGACAAAGCTATCAACCAATAGTGATACATTGAGCAATTGTTTGATTTTGAAAGTATTCGTTTCCTTTAAAAAGAAATTGTTTTCAAATTTAAAAGTACATTTTTTAATGCCTTATGTTCTTTGTACTTTCAGAATCAGCCGGTGACAGACGTTTACATTGAAATTCAAACAAGGCACATTGAGTTGTACTCTGCAAAGTTCTTAATCAACGCCCATTTTACTGGTCTTAGATATGTCATGTTTAATTGGCCTATAATTTCAGCTGCTATAGGTAAGAATTTTTAAATGTTCACATGAAATTAACACTTATGTTAAACCTATATTTATTTTAATAAATCTGTTTTGCTTACATAAAGGGTAAATAATTGGTAAATTAGATATTTTGGCGATATCTTCTCAATTATTAATTATAAAAGAAAATATTTACAGTATATGTAGTCCAGAATTATTAATAAGGCGTGGGAGGACGACTTCGACAGTTACTAGAACGCTGTCGTACTCAACGCAAACCCCTTTTAACTCACTATTCAGTCAGATACATTGCAGTGAAGAACGGCAGTACTATTAGCTTTGACTGACTGGACTAATAATTACCATAGAATTTAAAAAAAAATTAAATTTCTTATTTCGCGCTTATACTTACAGAAAGAAAAATTGTAACTCCAAAACCGAAAGAGGTGCGACGATGGGACTGGCCCTATTTATTACTAATACTTGTGCCTACAGCTTGACCTTAGCTTGTTGTTTGCCAGTCCGTAGAAAGTGCTTAAAAAAATAAAATTCTTATCTCGCACTTGGACTTGTAAAAAAATAATATAACTCCAAAATCGCATCAACGCACCTCTTTCGGTTTTGGAATTTTATATAATTGTATAATATACAGGATGTTCTTTTAAAAAAATAAAAGACAATTTCAGTTTTAGGCGATGTTTAGTTTTTCTGAGTGGAGGAGGAATGAACATTTCTTTATATTTTGAAAAATAAATTTAAAGTTTGTGAGTTTTCGATATATTTAGTGACAGTCAGAAAAGTGATAAGTAATTATGTAGTTTTTTAATTTATTTATTTCAGTTCCATTTTTTTGTAATATTCATGACTGACCAATTTTTCTTGGACAAGCGATTGTTATAATGTTGATACGAATTCAGGGTTCGCAAATTATAGTCGTCGTTTATTTAAAAAAAGTTTTAATGATCACAATCGCTTAATACAATAAAAACACGAGAATAACACCTGTCTAACAAATAACACTTCTTATAACGTTCTACCATTCGTATATTCACACTTATCGCTTTCGAAATAATAACTGATTCAAACAGCGCGCCGATGCTCCTTTATATAGTAGAGATCCTTTCTTCTCGATTTTTCCAGCAAAGGCCCGGAACCTCTGGCGTTCGACTCGAAAGTCACTGGAATAATCGAAAAGGTTTGACATGGAGACCGTAGTTTCGCTATTCTCCGCCATTAACACTGCTTTAACAATGCAAAATTAAAAAAACGAACAAACAAAAATATTGAATGCAACTTAAACATTTTATAAGTATTTTTGGTTGCAGGAATCACTTCAAATCTATTTTTTATTGCCGTCATCTGTATGATCAGTTGGTACCAGCTTATACATTCCGAAGAGTATAAGAACTATTTGCTTAGCAAACAAAAATTGGAGTCTTTTGAATAACTAGGGGATGACGGTAAGAAACAAACAGTAAAACTATATGATATATGTAACACGGTAAGGACAGCGTTTCTATATTTATACAGGGCGCGCCAACATTGTGTGCATGTTACTGTAGAATATTTTTAAAATCTATGTACGCACTGAAGCTTTAACTTATATTTTTTTAATGGAACACACTGTATGTTATTGCACAATTTCAAGATATGGACAATTATCTAATGGTAAAAAAGTGGTACAATTTGCTACTCTATAGATTAATTATTTGCAAACATTTTGCTTTGAATTTTGGTGGATACATTATTTAACTATTAGTTAACAGAAATTTGTGATCGATTTGAAATATCTCTTGAAACTTTACGTAAGGTGATGTACAGGGTGTCCCATTTTCGATGGTATTCTACAGGTATCTTCGTTAATAATGGAAATAGGAAAAAACCGAGCACGCAATACTGCGATTGCACTTAAAGTTTTGATAAATTTTCAACTGTACCACGAAAATAGTAAATTTTTGATTTAACCATTCAATTTGGGGTAAAAAATTGACCTAGTATTGCGTGCTCAGCTTTTTTCTATTTTCGTTATCAACGGAGATAGAATACCATCGATAATGGGACACCTGTGCAGTTGCGGAATTCAAAAAAGCAAACAAGTCTAGGCTATATTTTGCAATAATAGAGTACTTCGTATTTTCGAAAAAAAAAAAAAGGTCTGAAACATCCGGTATATGTGTACGAACAAAACAGTATCAATATCACGAAATTAGGTACACAGTAGACATAGAGTGATGTTGTTTTAGAATCATCAACATCTTCAGTGGATGATGCATCCTTCTTAGAAGAAAACATAAGAAAGCGTCACCTAGAGAGAACTGAGGAAGAGGTCGAAACGTTAATCTCAAAAACCGAGTAGGCAGCTATGAACCCAACATCTCGTGCAGCTAAAAGATATTTATTGTTATTCACCATTCCAATCATGATTTATTCTACTATTTTACAACACTATTCTTAGGTACAAAATAAAATGTTTTATAGTCACCTTACATGTTTACCAGAGACTGTGCAATATTTAGAAGTAATATTTGTATTTAATTTAGTGCTTTTTAATTTGCACTTGTTACTGAAAGTTAAGCTTATGTAATTTTTACCAAAGATGACATGACATTATTTAATTTTCTATGTTATTATTTAAATTGTATTTCTATGGTTAAAATAAATTGATTTTACGTAGACATGATAATGGTCCGTATTCTGATCTTATGATTCAAGTCCTGCTTAACTAAAGTCGTGATTAAAATAAACAAGAATTGATATAGCTTTATGTCGATATAAGTATACAGTGGTAACTCTAATGGCGTAATTTTTATCTTAACAGGAAAAAAAAAATAGTTTAGGTCCTCTTACTTAGGCATTTATTGCAGCATTATACAAAAGTTTATTAAATCTATTATTAGTATTACTTTAATGACCCAATGAAATCTTTTAAGTCTTTCCTCAACTAGAAGATAAGATAAGACTGATTCAGTGACGGCTGGTGCATAGAAAAGAGTGCTGCAGACATGTCGCTGAGCGCTAGATTTGTTTAATGGCGTTTTCGATTGACTGCACTAGTGCGCACTCAGAATATGAACTTATAGGTATAATAACTCGCTACAAACATGAGAGCTTTGATTGCTAGCAGTACAAAGGGCTCGTAAACATTTTTTTTTATAACTGAATAAATAAGAATAGCAAGTTCCAAAGAATTTTTTGAACGTACCCAAAAAATTAATAAACAGTGCGTTCGGCATTACGCTCGGAATGTTCTTTTTTCTCATTCTTACATGCACCAAAACGCATTTGCTCTCTCTAGCACTTCTACTCACAGTATGTACCGAGCGTAATGGAAGTTAGGTAAAGTAAAATTCAAACGCAGAGCGGTCATATTAGAAGGCTGTGTGATGTCATTGTATTCGTGCTGTAATACGTTAGCGACTGAATTAATATTTTACTACGTTATATCTAATAGGGTTTTTGATTGACCGCATTAGTGAGACTATCTTCATATCGTGTTATTACAGCAAGTTTAAAGAAGTTGGCAAGTGATGGTGGCCATAATGGCTCACATTTTGGATGAAGAAGGAATAGTTATTTGCCCGGAATTTTTCATTGGAACTTCCCTGCAAGTAGTTTGGCTATAAAAGCGAAGGATGAAAAAGACAGGACAGCATAAAAACTTTTGGATTGGAGACCTTCTAAAAGTAAGTGATGTTGGCCATATTTTGAACGAAGAAAAGTTATTTGTTAAGACAAGGAATAGGAACACTTGGGTACTTTTGAATTTTCTATTGGGGCTGCTTTTACAGCAAGTATCTTGACGACTGTCAATAGTTGGCAACACTTTTACAGGTTTTTACAAGTTTTTTTTTGAAAAATTAGTTTAGAAATTTGAAATGTGTCGATTGGTCAACAACGTGCTAGCTGTCCTTTTATTAAAACCTGTTTGAACCTAACTTCTATTAATCGAATCGTTTACAAATTGTTTACTTTATAAATCAAAAAAGATGAAAATTAAATTTATCTACGATCACTACTGTAAATGACGAATTACATATAATTAAATTGACAGTAGTCGAAATTGTAACTGTCGGCCTTGATTTTTTTGAACTTGAATAATAAAGTATTTTGAACTTTTTAATAATAATTAAATGTGATCGTAGATAAAGTATATACAATACTCGAGCTGTAAAGCAATTACGCACTTGAGGAATTACTTGCACTTGCTGCTGCGCAGCTCGTGCCCAAATTTTTCACGCGTGCATAAGTTATTTACAGCTCTCATTATGTAATACACTATTAGATTAGATTTAGGTAAATCGAATTTGTTTTTAAAGATCAGTTCTATCTTCCGTGTTAAAATATTTTTCAATTCAATTCTTATAATGGGTGTTGAAAGGATCATTTACGTTACGAGCATTCGAAAATAAGATTTTTTTGAAACAATAATAAAATATTTTGTATTAAATTTGTTTGTTTGAAAATGAAAAGCATTGCTCGAAGCTTTAGAGAAGAGATAGCTGGCAACACTGGAATGAAAAATGTCCGCGCTAGTCGAAGCGTGTTTCAACCTGTATGATTCACCGCTTACGTACCAAAACAAATTCTTACGGCGAATAGAATCCGACAAGTTCCAGCGTGTTTGCTGCTTATCTGCGGGATGATAAAAGCTCTCGTGCCACTGATACTTAACCAGTCAGCTGCAGCTTCGCTCTTCGTTCAAAGACAGTTCATCACGATGTCGGTTCAAAGCAGAAAGAGAACTAGAAAACCCTCACAGGCTTCACCCCTGAAGAGGTCCAGACGAGGTGCGGTTAGACTAGACAGGGGTTTCTTCAAAGCTTCCTCTAATATGCTGGCCGAGAAACTTCTGGGCAAATGTCTGGTGCGACAACTGGACGATGGCACGATATTAAAGGGGCGCATCGTGGAAACTGAGTGCTATCCAGGAGGTGATGACAGAGGGTCCTCAACATATAAAGGCCGGTGAGCATTCAAAGATTTAATCATTGCAAAACTCACATCTTGTTAAACATTCAAATAATAAAAAAAAGAAGGAAAATTCTTATTCTTAATGAGTGTCAAACTTCAAAATGAATTTGACAATTAATTAAGGTTATTCTAAAATAATTATATTTACAAAGTGAGGTTGATTATAAATCTTTTTAAAATTATATGTGTAGTATGAAAAGTATGTGCACCTTCTTAGGCGAACTCCGGCTAATGAACCACTTTACATGGAGCCAGGCACAGTATTCGTTTACATGACCTACGGAATGTACCACTGCATGAACATTTCCAGTGGAGAAGCAGGAGGGGGTGCTTTCATACGTGCCCTCGAACCAATCGATGGATTTGACCAAATGAGAGAGCTGCGATTAGCTAAAGTTCGATCGGGGAAGTACATAAGCGACAAGGAATTATGTTCGGGGCCCTCGAAGCTGTGCACAAGTATGAACATAGAGAAGGCTACCTGCAATAAGCTCGATTTGGCTCAGAGCAATTTGATGTGGCTTGAGACGGACCCTTCCTACAAGAAGAAAGGATTTCAAATTGTCAGAACTACTCGAATTGGCATCAATTCAGCTGGCAAGGAAGCAGTTGAGAAGCCTTACCGGTTCTATATTTATGAAAATGAGCATGTCAGCAAAAGGGATGTGTTAAAAGAAACGTTGTACCTCCAGCAAAGGGTATGTTTGTATTAAGTGACCAAAAAAAAGAAATCCAATCATAGTCTGTACAAGTAATAAAAAAAAATAGGATGTGCTATACACATATTCTCACTTAATAATAAAAATAGAGAGTGATCAAAAAGCTGACCATTTTTGTACTGTCAGGCAATAAGAAAATGTCAAAATTATATTTTTTTCTCATATTAACACAAAAGAATTAATTAATTAAACGTTATGTAATATTAAATTAAATGAAAAGCAAAAAGAGAATGACATATTTGCACAAACTAACTCGCATGAAGTTTTGAAAGTAAGATTAAGACTATTGAGGATGTTTTTTTTTTTTCAATCACTTCTCAGAACTACATAAAGACAATTATTTATTAGTTTGTTCCAAACAGTATTTTTTACTTTGTAATTACGTTTGTTATACTTTATAGTTTGTTTAAAAATATATAAGATAGATTGTTAAAATGCTTCTTTTATTTCTTATTTTTTTTTAATGAAGCGCTTCAAGTTTTTTTAACATAAAATTCAAACTACTTACAGCTTCAACAATGTACCTGTGTTATGTGCTATCCAACATATTAAAAATGACGTATTGTTGCTGCCAGGACCAGGGAGTTATTCATGGATACAAAACTCGCACAAGGAATGCGAAAATTCCATAGGTTCGGTTAGTAACGAATGAATACTTGCAGAGCGGCATTGCACAACATAATAAAAATGTAAAATTTGGTGAAAATTAGATCAACAGAAAACCTGTTTCTTGGAGCACATTATAACATTGAGAAATTCACAATGTAACTTAAACTAGGTAACTTATTGACTTATATTATAAAATATTTAATAAATATTCCATTTTACTCTAAAAATTGAACCCACACACTTGCACTATCTCATCATGATAATGGAAAGACATCTTCTAAATTCAGAGCCTTCATATAAAACAGAACCATGTATTTGGTGTAAATAGACAACTAATCATGCCTGCATGGTAACAGTTCATGCAAAATCCTCACCACCACAATAACCTAAAAGTATGCTAACGGACAATTTTGTAATGTTTGTAAGCAAGATTTACAAAAGGTATTTCAACAAGCTTGAAAATTAGTAGAAAGGTGCCCGTATTTACATTTACACTCTGACAGGGCCGGAAAGAGGAATAATGTACCTCCAAAGGGCTCTCTCGCACTCATGCTTATGTAAGGTTGCCCTGCTTGCTCTCATAGAGAAATAGGGCCGAAAGTGCTGTACAGGAGATGCTCGAGGAATCCACTGCAATCAAAACCGACTTGCAACAACATTTTTAAAAGTATTAAAAATGTAAACAATAATTTCCAATTAATTTCACAATTGAGTGAATTTTTCTTAAAAGTTTGAGATTGTTAATTAAAATGTCTCTTAATTTTTTTTTCTGTAAGTTGGCATAAAGCACAATCCTTCTAAAAAGCGGGACTTTTCAAAACTATGCGAGACGAGGGACAAATTGTTAAAAATCGGGTCACGTTACAGAAAACAGACGTAAAGCAGACGTCATGAATCTTTTTAATCTTTCTCAAGGATAATTAAGATATTCTAAATTTAGTTACATAACAAAAGGACTTTGAAAATTTAAGTTGGCAACAGAAAAACGCGGCAAATTTAAATTTTAGTATTCACAACTGCTGAATCTTAATTCATTTGTTCTTTTCTACATTATTTTATTTTCATAAATTTATTCTTTTTTAAAATCGTAATTCTTCATTTTGTAATCACAACAATCAATCGAAGAAACAGCAAATTAATTAATTAAACAATTAAACACTTAATTAATCAAAAACTTTTGAAACAAATTATTTAATTTTGTTTGTCTCGGACTTTTTTTTATATAGAGTAATTTTAATCGAATGTATTTTACTTTAAATACCTGTCTGTCACTTATCCATACTTTTTCTTAAACCACTTTTTTTAGTTTTTGCTTCGCTCACTGAAGTAACATCCTCCTCCGTGAGTGCCCTCTTTTGTGACGCCTTTTTAACTTCGAAAGGAACCACGCAGATGCAAGTCAATCGACATCCCGTGCTACACTTTGCAATCTCCCGCAACTTCTTGCTCCAAATTTTAATCTCACCGTCACTACTACCCGTCACGATGTATTTTCCCACACAATCTAACCCTTTAACTCTAGCACCGTGTGCCTGAATTGCACCAAGTTCACTGCCGTTAACATCAAACTTGCATAATTTACCATTTTCGTATCCCACCAGCAGAATATTTTCAGACAACCAAGAGGTAGCTGTCACTTTGCTCTCATGTTCGATGTCCCTCACAATCCCACCACTATTAATGCTCCATATTTCCGTGTGAATCCCACCTGCTAAAACAAAGTGTTCACCATCGGGGCTCCATTTAATCAAAAACAGATTTTTAGCATCTTTGCTTTTGCTGTTTAGATTAACAGCATAAGCCTGTCGTCCTTTAATGAGGTTCCAAGTTCTCAGCGTGCAATCTCCTCCCAAGGTCAAGGCGAGTTTGCCAGAATCATGGACTGCAATGTCTAATATCGCAGCACCTTTATGTGCTTTATCCCAGACCTTCTCTAGTTGCCAGTTCCCCAAGCGTACGATTGTAAGAACTCCATCATTACTTCCGCTTATTAAATGAGTGTGGTCTTTGGTAAATCTTATGCAGTTCACTGTGCTGTCGTGGTGCGTTAATAAACAATGTTCTTTACGCGAATGTAAATCATAAACCGCTATGCGATCGTCTGCACCACCTGAAGCTAGAAATGTCTCTGAGTGCGCCACGCTTCTAACGCTGGCGTTGTGGCTGTGAGTGGCGAAGCTCTGCGTAAGACTCTCATCCTAAAAGATTAAGTTTTATTAGGCCCCATTTTTACTGTGGCGTTTGTTTTACCTCGGAAAGGAATTTGTAGCCGATCAGGTACTCTTCGTAGGTACCTGCGATCACCTCAAATGTTGTTTTGTCACTCATTTTCTTCGAAGAGAACTTGCGGTGAACAACGTGCAAGAAAAGTTTGGTTATGTTGGCGTCAATGGGTTATGAATCACTAGTTTCAAAGTTATCTTGAATTAAATTTCTCCATATAACGTTTAGCATTATTTGAAACTCACTTTTCACTGCGCGAACTTTAAAAAAGTAGGAAAAAAGTAACTGCCAAAAAATATCACGTTTCTCACAACATAAACGTCCATGTGTAAATGAAAAAATATAATAACGCTTTATCAAAGAAGAAAAACTCACGGGGTTAATTGTTATTCGCTTTTAATTAGCGATTTAATTAAAAAAAATTAATTAATACGGAAAAATACAAATTATTAATTAAATTAAATATTCAGCGAGTGACATCTGGTGTAGTAATGTTGTACTATCTACATAAACTCAGATGATGCAGTCGGTAAAGTAAATCTCGTCAATCTTTTTCTACGTTAATCAAACATGGTAAGTTTTGCTGAATTTATTTCTCAAATATCTAAATCATCGTCACAGAAATTTTATTTATTCAATTACTAAATGCATCCACGACGTACCGTTCAGCGAATTAAGTTGTTCGTGTTATTTTTTTTTAGGGTATCGACATAAATCATAAGCACGACCGCAAGGTTAGACGCACAGAACCCAAAAGCCAGGATGTTTACTTGAGATTACTCGTCAAGGTAAATTCTATTACTCGTGCTTGTGTGTTAAATAATTAAATGTGCCTTTGCAGTTGTACAGATATTTGGCACGTCGTACGAATGCCAAATTCAATCGCATTATACTGAAGCGACTGTTCATGAGCAAGATCAACAAACCGCCGATATCCATAGCTAGAATTGTGCGTTTCATGAAAAAACCCGGCAGGGAGGGCCTCACTGCCGTGGTGGTTGGCACGGTAACCGATGACCAGAGGATTTGGGAAATACCAAAGTTATCAGTTTGTGCTCTCCGTGTCACAGAAAAAGCGAGGGGCAGAATATTGAAAGCAGGTATTTAATTGTGTGACAGAGTTGCTTATCAGTATGCTGGAGTTTTGGGGTGATTTCAGGTGGTGAGGTTATCACCTTTGATCAGCTGGCCTTGCGAGCACCAACTGGTCGCAAGACTGTTTTGATACAGGGCCGGCGCAATGCCCGTGAGGCGGTGAAACATTTCGGCTTGGCCCCTGGAGTGCCTCACTCCCATACTAAGCCATTTGTGCGGTCCAAGGGACGTAAATTTGAGAGAGCTCGTGGACGCAGACGTTCATGTGGATACAAGAAGTAAAATGGTTTTTTGTATGTAATTTAACTGAATGTTCAATTTTTATTTGACAATAAAATAATTGACGTGAAGTGTAGGATTTTTTCAGAAAAGATTATTTTTGAAATTTTATTATTTTTTGTTTTAAATTCCTGAATTTTGTAACTAATTTTAGGGACTTTTACGTTGAAAAATTTTATGATAAGGGATTTCTGCTTTTTATACGTTGGTAAACTGTCAGAGGAAAACGACTCTCAATAGTTGGCAACACTGCGGTGGTGTAGTAAACATAACCTCAATTCGGAGATTTGTTAGATGAGTTTATTTTCTTTGAAATTTAAAAATGACCGAAGCTGTTATGAACGTATTGAATGACATTCTACGCGTCGAAAGCATCGAGGAAGCATTCAGTTGCTTTCTTGTCCACCGACCGGTGGCGGAACGCGACAAAATGAACGTTTGGTATCAAGAATTAACAAACGCTTTCAAGGGGGCGACCCCAGAACAAACAGAACAAGCCGTGCGTCAGTTCCTGTCCGTCGCAGCGTCTTGTTCCCCCAGCCGCTTGCAACTCTTAATGGAATTACTGGAGCGGATAGTACGAGGTGGAACTGTCCCAGCAAGGCTGGTCTGTGAATCTATCATCGGCTCAGATAGACTCCAGTATCAAAACAAAGATTTTTGGTTGGAGTGTTTCACTTTACTACGCAAATTAATAGATTTGGTGGAGTACAAAGGTGTGCGTGAAATCATGAAGGGTTGCTGTGAGAAAGCAAAAACTTTGCCTGCTCGTCTTCACGCCGGACTTCAGCCACAAATGCAAGCACTCCTGGACGTCGCTGAACACATAATGCATCGTGATGCCTGTTTATTACCCGGGTATTTATTGGTGAACGAGTTGCAAAAGGCATATTCAGATTGTCCCCATTGGCGATTGGCAGCCTTGTTTTCCGATTATGTAGCTAGCTTCCGCGCTTGTGCTCAAATGGTGTCAGTGATAGGCCATGCAGAAATGAGACCCGTCGTCGAACACAGTGGATGCCCAGAACACCTCGTAAATCCTTGGAAATTAGATCCAGGAACGCTGAGGTTTTCTCTGAAGGGTACTTTGCCTTACGCCCCCGAATTATTGGAGAAACAAACAGGGCTTCTGCGTTACGTTTTGGAACAACCATACTCACGTGATATGGTATGTGGGATGTTAGGTCTTCAAAAGCAGCACAAGCAGCATTGTGCAGCCCTAGAGGAACAGTTGGTCGAACTGGTTGTTTTAGCCATGGAGAGAAGTGAAGCGAAAGACGATGAGAACACAACGCAAGGTTTGTGGTTGCATTTGTCTTCACAGTTGATTTATTTTGTGCTGTTTCAATTTGCGAGTTTTCCTAACATCGTTTTGGCATTGGTTGAGAGACTTCAGGGGCGAAATTTAAAGCAAGGGCGTGATCAACTGATGTGGGTGCTCCTGCAATTTATATCCGGGTCAATTCAGCGCAATCCCCTGTCGAACTTTCTACCGGTGCTTCGTCTTTATGAGCTGTTGTTCCCTGAGGAGGAGCCACCGCTTCCAGTTCCTGACGTAACTCAACCACAGTGCACAAGGCAGATGGCAATGACATGCATTTGGATTCACCTAACCAAGAAAGCGCAATCGGAACAAGCCACACTTCCAACCTGGCCAGTACCTGCTAAGCTGAGAGCCCATCATGAATTTCTCCAGCATTTAGTGCCACCTGGAAATGCTGCAATGGGGCAAGATTATCGCATTGCACTTTTGTGCAATGCATACTCGACCAACCCCGACTATTTCAGCAAACCCATGGCCGCTTTGGTAGAAACAACGCAAGGCAATTCGAAAACAGGGGCACCTCCACCCACTGCACCCCTTTCAATGGCCGTCCTCGATTCACTTACAGTGCACTCGAAGATGAGTCTGATTCACAGTATTGTCACCCATGTTATCAAGATGGCGCAAGCCAAATCAGGTTTACCATTGGCACCAGCTTTGGTTGAGACTTACAGTCGCTTGCTAGTCTACACGGAAATCGAGTCGTTAGGAATTAAAGGTTTTATAAGCCAGCTGTTGCCAACCGTTTATAAATCGCATGCCTGGGCCACTCTTTACACGCTCCTGGAAATGTTTAGCTATCGCATTCACCATATCCATCCTCATTACCGGGTGCAATTACTGAGCCACTTGCATTCTCTAGCTGCTGTGCCCCAGGCGAATCAAACCCAATTGCATTTGTGTGTAGAATCAACTGCTCTGAGATTGATCACCGGGTTAGGATCTGGAGAAGTCCAGCCAGAACTGTCAAGGTTTTTAGCTGAACCGAAAACTCTAGTGTCTGCAGAATCCGAAGAATTAAACCGTGCATTAGTGTTGACTCTAGCACGTGCCACTCATGTAACAGGCGCCGATGGTACTTGGTGCACGGACTTGTTGAGTACGGTCGCCCAAAGTACACCACACGCTTGGGCCCCACATACCCTCGATTGTTTCCCCGAGGCCCTAGCGAAGTTCTTTACTCAACACGCAGTCCCCAAAGAAAATAAACAACAGTTGAAGAAGGCGGTCGAAGAAGAGTATCGCAAGTGGGCCTCGATGAACAACGAGAACGACATTTTGGCCCACTTTGGAGTGACCGGATCTCCTCCATTGTTCCTGTGTTTGCTGTGGAAAATGCTCCTGGAAACGGATCACATAAGCCCGATCGCCTACAAGATTTTAGAGCGAATTGGAGCCCGTGCACTCTCGGCTCACTTGCGCAAGTTTTGCGATTGTCTCGTCTTCGAGTTTACTAATTCACCAGGGGGGCAACATGTTAACAAGTGCGTTGATACAATCAATGATATGATTTGGAAGTACAACATTGTGACGATTGATCGGTTGGTTCTGTGTTTGGCACTGCGAACTCAAGAGGGCAGTGAAGCTCAAGTCTGCTCCTTCCTTATACAGCTGGTGTTGTTGAAGGCGTCAGAGTTCAGGAATAGAGTCCAGGATTTCGTCAAGGATAACTCGCCAGATCATTGGAATCAGGCGAACTGGCATGAGAAACACTTGGATTTTCATCGAAAGTACCCCGAGAAATTTGCCCCCGAAGAAACTAGTGGTGGTTACCATCCTTACTTTGGAAATGTGTGCTTGAGATTTCTGCCTGTGTTCGACATAGTCGTGCATCGTTTCTTGGAGATACCACAGGTGACGAAAAGCCTAGAGATACTTCTAGAACACCTAGGGTGCCTGTACAAGTTTCATGATAGGCCAGTCACTTATCTCTACAACACCCTGCATTACTATGAAAGAAAATTGTGGGATCGTCCACCATTAAAACGTCGATTAGTGGCAGCCATTCTCGGCTCGCTCAAAGAAACTTTATCTGAACCATACCAGCTTTATTTAAACCAACCCCCTGAAGAAGTTTGGATGCCCGAGTTGGATTACTTCGTTCAGTTAGTTGGGAGAGTCGTTGATACTTTATCTGGGGTAATTAAAGGGGCTGCCGCTCTCATTGATTGGAGGTTCAATGAATTTTCAAATGCAGGTGCTCACATTCTCTACACCACCTGCGTGGAACTGATGGCACTCTCAGCAGGGCCAACTGCAGTAGCAAATGGTCTATTGGATGTCGTTGCACGAGGATTCACGGCAATTCCACCTAGTCAAATCCACCAATGGATTAATGCAGTTGGTCTTATCCTAGCTGCTTTGCCCCCTAGTTACTGGTCTGTGTTACTCGATCGATTGATTGATACACTAGCAGAGTTAGAGACGTGGCCTTGGGATTGCTCCCCCTTTCGCCTCTTCAATTTCACGGAAACTCATCAGGGGATGCTGCAGAATCGTTTCAGCCACATGCTAGCTCTAGCACACTCCGTCTGGCATCATGCGGGGCCCGGCCAAATCTCAACCATCCCAACTTGGGTGCGAGAACGTCTTCCGGCTATCGTGCGCTCAGAGCCACAGTTTTTGTTCGTCTGCCATCTTGTGGGGCCCTTTTTGCCCCGTTTTAACATGGCTTTGGTGGATTTAACTGCCGCACTGTATGAGTTGCTAGCTCAAGTTGATCACGCCCAGACCCAGTTGAACTTCATGGATCCCATATGCGACTTGCTCTACCACATCAAGTACATGTTTGTGGGTGACAGTTTGAAGAAGGAGCTGGAAACTGTCGTGCGACGTTTGAGGCCACAGTTGCAGCTGCGTCTGCGGTTTATTGCACACCTTGCGATAGAAGAGGTGACGGCGACCTGATTGAAAATTAAATAGGAACTCTAATGGTGAAATTAATAGATAAAAATTTGTGTATCTCACAGGAAAATGTTGTGAAAAAGACATTTCTGTTAGAACATAAACATAGAGTTCGGATTTGTAAAAGTTCTCGGATGGAAAAAAAAATCATGTTATTTATTGTTAAGTTAAACAATCTACTATCAATTATGGCAAGTAGATGGCTAACAATTGACTGTCAATTATGAACAATCATATTAGATTATTTGTTATAACTCATTATCAATTATGATCAACAATTGATTGTTGTCAATAATAATTATTTTTTATTGTTATTCATAATTATTATTTTAGTCACAGATTTTTAACTTTTGTTAACTATGTCTACAATTGTAGAGACAATTGTTTCTATGAATATAAACCTAAGATTAAAGTTAACCAGTGACTAAAGTACCAGCCCTTAGAGTCGATCATTTTTCATGTAATAAATTTTTTTTATATAAACAATTTAAGCTTTTCATGTTAATTTTTTTTTTTTTGTAATTACAGTATTAAGACCTTAACATATAATGAAAGATAATTAGTGTTTTAAGGGCACTAAGTGCAGTTCTTCTCTTCATCTTCAGATGAAGATTCTGAAGGTGGAAAATCGGATAAATCTGCAAGAGATTTTACATAAAAAATAAAATTTTCTCAGTATGTAACTCACTTTTTTTTCTTTCCTGTTCTTTCTGTGATTTTTCCAAATATGCATTCTGCGCTGCAATCACAGACTTGCTACCTGTACAACTTGCGTAAATATCCAACAGTTCTTGATTCAGTTCTAGAAAAGAATGGCCCCATCCGAATTTATTTAAATAATGTTCTGCAAGTTTTTGGTGCCCCAAAATATACATTGCACCTGCTAAGGCTTCCACACAACTTAACTGACAGGGGCGTCCATAATTAATAGGGTTTGCGGCTACTAAAAATGGTAACAAACGCCCATGACTCGGTTTTAAAGCAGCTAGAGGAGTTTCATCAATTCTAGCCCATGAGCAATCTACCACAGCTATTCCTTTACTTTCCAGTAGGTCTTTGTCTGAGGGGCTCACACATCTTTCACCTGTCGGAGTTAGGACCAATCCTGGGAACCTTTGTTTTATTTTCAAGCATTTGACTAGACCTAGACGCGACAGTTTTCGACCGGAGCACTTGCGGGGGTCGCACTGGTTGAAATCCCACATTGCAACTGGAAACTTGGCTTGAATATCATCTGAATTTAATAAGGAATTAACGTAAGAATACAAAAGGGCAATGTACATGTACCATCTTCCTCGCTTGATTCACTGAAGTCCGGACTTTTCTCTTCTGAAACAATCATAACCAATAAGTTCAAGTAACTTGGAAAACTGCTAGAACTCGAACTAATAATTAAATTCGCAAAATTTTATTAAAGAATACAGTAATTAATTAGTGCATACCATTTTCCTTGTCGTTAAGATTCGCCTTTTCCAAGGAAGCTTGCACCTTTGAGACAGACATAACCTATACGCGTAAACAACTTTAAAACGGTCAGATTTGCATCTTATTATTTTTATTACTAATAACACTTCTCTTAGGAGTACGACGTTAATTTAATAAAATCGTAAATAATTATTTGCTTTAACCAAAGTAAAAGTATGACATTTAGGTTAGGAATTGGTGACGTCCAGTTTTGCCAACCATGCGCCACATTCCTAAGGCAAGTCTAGCAAGTACCAACATATTATTTCAACATCATTACCAACTTAATTTTTGACATTACATTTGCGAAGTAAAGAAGTGCTGTTATTGTAATAATAAAATGGATGGAATTTTGGCTTTAGGTCATTTTTGTGAAAGCCATGGACCTTGTGTGATTATGTGCACGCAGAGGTGCGATGAAGAACCAAATCATCAGTGGCCCCACACCTTGACAGTCCCTTGGTGCGAAGCCTGCCAGTCCATCGACCTAGACCAAGCGCTCGTCAGTAAAGACAGCAAAGGATGCTACATAACAACGCGCACCCCACTACAACAGGACCTTGCTTTCCTGCTTAAACAGGCCACAGTTCGCAGTTTAAGCTGTGAGGAAGAGACAAGCGGAGAGGGCGCCCCCTTGTACTTCGGAGATCACGAGCGCGGTCACGTTTTGAGCCACACGTTTACCTTGCAAGATTCCTTGGCCAGAGGGTTCCATCGAAAGTACACCATTTTGATGTTGATGCGAGACAAAATCCACCTGCTGAATGCCTGGCCGATGTTAGTGAAGCATATCAAGGAAATCGTCAAAGAGTTGAAAACAGCGGCAGCAGAAATCAATGATGCCGAGCAAGTTCACCGTTCCCAGAGGGCAGTAAGGCAGGCCCAAGGCTCTCCTGGAAGCACTGCGAGATCACTGTCACAATTGACAGGTAAGCCGGCAGTTTTCGCACACCTACATTTATGGTTTTGTTGGCTATTAAGTTGCTCGTTGGCTATCGAAAAACCCACCAGTAAGCTGGTGCAGTCCTCAATAAAACCTTCGTCTTTATTACGTGCAGTTTACAATGACTTGGGTGAAGCAATTTTTAAAACAGCTGCATTCTGGGTGTTGACGGGTATAAATTTAATCGTGGACGAGCTTCAGATATTGCAAGTGTTTAAAAGTTTGCTGCCTGAAAACTGGGGGTTGAAGAGTGATGTTAGGTGTAGGTTGGTGAAGAGAGATGACATTTGGAAAGTTGAAAGCACTGGGCAGATACCACAGAAACTACCTACTTTGCTAGTGTCTTTAGTGAAGGTTTTGGATGATAAACGTCTGCCAGATGTTGCCCTAGAATCTCAGGTTGCTAGTTTAGTGATGTACTGGTTTCACACAGCTCGTTCTCTGTGTTGGTGCCCCACTATCAATGCCGGGCTTTTACAGTCCTTTGGAATTCAAAGGAGTGACCTTCCTTTGCTTCAGTTTTGGACGGTGGAATGCTGTGATGATCTTAATCGACGTTTCATGATTAAGGAACAATTACATAAGTGTTTATGTACTATGAAGTAAACTGTATGTATTTTTTGTGTTACAATTATAAAACAGAATGCTCACTTATTTACAAAACAAATTTTTATTGACATAAACAGGCAGATCAAAAATTTTACATCTAGGAAGATATAATCGTAGACTTCGTGTTCCTCAATTGATAATTACGCAAAACACATAAGTCTCTGGCAGCCAATGCACGTCCTTGTGTGGTAACTAAATCATGCAAGTGCAAGAGTAACCCAGGTGTGAACAACTCAGGCAACGTCTTCAATAACTGCGAACCTAAAGTTGGAGGAATCGCAGATAAAACAACGCCAGCATGTGAAGACCTCACTTCGACTATGCTGCGCAACAACTGGAATGTAAAGTACGTCTGTTGAGTTATCTGGCCATCATACATGCCCGTTTCTAATGTTGTCAGCAACTGACGTAGTGCATTCAAGACCTGATCATCCTGCAAATCAATTCTCTGTCTTTTAATTGGTACTTCCTCAGCATTCTCATCTGTCAGAGGGGGACAACTACAGGCTGCGTAAACTGAATGACTAGACAGGCGTGCCAGCGCTGATAATTGGGGTTCAACCAAAGTATCTGCCTGCAGAGAATTGTGCAAAATCTGTGGTAAACTGTTGGACAAGAGTTGGAGAGTACAGGCTCGAATATCAACATGAAAAATTGCTAGTGCCAGATCCACCCCACGATCTAATTGATCACGGTAACGCAACTTCAACATCTCTTGCAGCACAGCAGACACCAACCAACGAGCACCTGCCGTATCCAAAAGGCAATGTAAAGTACGTGCAGATGAGTGATCTAACCAGCCTCTTACAATTGCGATCTTCCATGCCCCATTTAACTGTTCGGCTGCTGGTAACCTCGACACTAGATGTCTCCCACTACTTGGTTGCAAGGGTAGTTGCGCATCCCTCTGCATCTTACGAATTATCTCACAGATCAACTGCCAACGTTCTTTCAGACATTCATCCTCACTATTCAAGGGGGAAAGCAACTGCTGCACCATATTTACAGGCTTGAGGAGGGTATCATGGGGTGCTGTTCGCATGTACGCACAAAGCCAAGCAGCTGCTGCAAGCGGCAAACAACACATTCGGCTGCGCACTGAATCTAAGATACGTTTGACATCCGCAGGGGCTAACGCTCCCTGTTCCCACGCAACCAAAACTTCGCGCATCACTCCTGGCATGTTAAAGAGCACGTCCTGCCACTTGACGGTGGTAGAAGAGAAATCGGCTTCGCCTGCATTGAACTGTTGCAGGAGAGCGTCAACGGTTGCCGGATTGCACAGTTTCAAGAGTTGCTCAGGAGCCTTCGGCCGATCAGCTTCCACCATACAGTTGGTAATCCATCGTTCCACTAGTGAATCACCCCCATCGAGCACAGCTGAAGCACCATAGCGCTGCACAATAGACACAACCATTAAAAAGGAGATATCAAACAGTTGAGCACGAGCTTTATCTCCTGCGAGCTTCGAGAATTCTGTGAAACGTATAAGACGAGCCACTAATGCCTTTAACTGTCCATTTACGGTAGCCACTGCGAGAATTAGCTCAAAACTTTTCCCCGAGAGTACCTGGTGTAACATCCCAAGTAAAGCATCCTGGATTTTGTGGTATTCAGTTGATAGGGTCTTCAAAATCCCTGCGAGAGTCGGCTCAGCACAGATTATGATTTTGGGAATGGCAGCCGAGGGACTCGATTCTAGCTTAATGCAAACGGGGGATTCTCGTCTGGAAGATAGCTGCTCTTTCTGCGGTTCACTTAGAAGCTGCATCTTGAATAACTCGCCCAGCAAGCAATCCAGATTTGAGCACGAACTATATGCATCCATTGCATCCAACAAGGGTGAATGTTGAAGCAGAACGTTGACGGCAGAATACACGGCAATCGAATCTGTTTTATCTGCAAGTGCCGAAAGGATGTGGGGTACTTTCAAGAAAGCGAAAGCCCCCCACTGACTCTCGTATTGCGTCTGGCGAACGTCATGCAGAGACAACATGCTTCCACGCATAATCTCCGCATACAATCGAATGTCAGAGTAGTTCTTGACGCGTTGAAGTAAACGCAAGCGCTGCACAAGTTGTACAGTTGAGCTGCTAGGGCTGCCCACCAGCTGCACTGCAAGCCAGACTTGTACAAGACAGCCAGGGCCATTGTCTTCGTTCACAGGTGGATTTAAAATGTCGGGATTCATTTTTAACAGTATGCGTACTGATTCTAATACCTCTTCTTTTTGCATGGTTTCTAGTTCCCTGCACTTTTTGCAGACTTCAATATACAAGTCTGGGTCGACGTGTTTAGCCAGGCACATCATTGCTAGGTAGAAGGGGCATGCCAGTAAAGTCCGTAATACATTTACTGTCTTATCAAAGAGCTGTTGCGTTGAGTAGCATAACTGAAGCACTTGCAACAGCCAGTGTGCAGTAGCAAGGAGTGCAGTTGCTAGTTTAGTGCCTTCAGATTTCCCGCAGCAAGTTACTCCAGGCAAAATCCCCTCGAGGAAATCCAACAAGCTAGTGACACAATGGGTCTTGTGTAATTGTTGAAACTTGGCGAGTCGTTGAAGAACGGCGGCGTGTGAAACGAGCTGCGCGCTCAGGGAATGTTTCAAGTAACTCAAGACGAGTTGGTTGGCCCCCGATCCAACCACGGCTTGCTGGAGAATACAGTCGGCTAAATCATACACATCTCCACTTACACCTCTAGGCAAAACTGTTTTTATATTGATGCCCCACTGTAGGTCAGACCAACGCTCGCGCCAGGCACGTAACAACAGCGCTTTTAGGCATCCTGTCTTGCTGGTGGTTTTCGATTCCATATTTTTTTACATTTCTAACCTAAAAACACGAATCTTGTGGTTTATATTAATGAGCTCCTACAGGAGGGTTTATTTCGTGTTATTACAATTATTTTGACCCTAACCTCACGCCATAAGCCATAATTACTAAAGTTCACTGTTTTCACTGACGTATTAATAAACAATCCCTCTGTGTGTGGCACTACGAATTACGTGTCGTTCGAGTCAGTGGCGTACCTCTATATTCACTTAGGGTTTCTGGAGAGTTACAAATAAATGTGTTTGTAAATTAATTTAATTAATAAGTCATTTATTATGGTTTATCAAATAAGTACAATTATACTCTGTGATCAATAATGACTGACGGTTTGCGTCTGAAATCTTTCAATTATGTGAACATGTGAATATGACTTACTCATTTGAAAATTTTTTTTTTTAATTATTTTGTTATTTTGTAAACAGAATTCTGAAAGTTTGATATCGCTATAAAGAGAAAGAAAATCTCTACCGAAAAATTATTAGCAAGAACTTTGATTTATCCATGTTAGTATATACCGAGTGATCTTTGCATCTTAGTTTAAGTGAAAAATACGTCATTGCACTCCTTGTAAATTCCAGGGCAAGAGTTGATAAAAAATTTAAAAAATCACTCGGTATAATCAAAGATTATGACATACGGTTGAACAACAAATTCTTCGAATATCAGAGGACGATCAGGAATGGCTTCAAAAATAAGAATAATTCATTAATGTGATGATAATCTGCTGACTTAAAGTCATAATAAAACCCATAGGCCTGTGGGACTACAATGTTAGACTGGTTAGCCCCTGAGCTAATTAACTCTATAAAGCATTAAGTAAATCAAATTCTAAGTAACATTTAAGTTAAGTTGAGCTTAAAACATTTAGGTCCAGTTGTACAATTCCAGCTTAACTTTAAGCTAAAGCTTAAACCTTTAGCAACTATGACTTCATCAATGGTTGCTAAGTTTAAGCTTTAGCTTAAAGTTAAGCTGGAATTGTACAACTGGGCCTTAGTGCCAATGGCCGTTACTCTTCTAAAAATGTTTCGTATTAAAAAAGTGTCAAATTTGGTCCACCCTGTACATATAACAATAAATAAATGAAAGAAAGCTTTATCGATCTTTTGAATTTATATTAATTAACAATTTTCCAAACTTATACCGAAATTTCTCTAATTTATTTATAAAATAGAAACATTGGGTAAAACGTTACAGGGGGGGGGGGTTCTATGCATTACGATAATTTTCTTTAACTGTGATGAGTTTTTCAAAAACGGAACAAACCTGGAATATTTGCGGAAAAAACTGGACTGTCCCAGTGAAAACAGGTCGTACGGTCAACCTACTTACCCCTCATTTATTCAATATCTTTTAAATTACTTATTCAAGGCATATCAAAAACCTAAAATTGGCCGCTCTCTATTAATTACAAGCTTATTTGAATTGTAAATAAAAAATTTTGATATGGATCGTGCTGCAGGTACTTTTGCCACTAAGGGTTGGCAGGCTTTGATTTAACGACGTTTGACGTTTAATTTTGGCGTTATCGATCCGTCCTGTTTCAGGTGGTGTGAAATCCGATGTGAAAAGTGCTCGGCGCCGCTGTTTCGCGTGGTTTTTCAAGCGATAATCATTCAGCAGCAGATATAAACACCGGCCGTCCTCTGTCCTTGTTAAACGCACGCCGTAGTGTATGGGTATTACACGGAGTCTTCCGTCCGGCGCACCGCCTGCCTGCCTCATCAGAGTCGATAATTTCATGGTCGCAAGATCTACAGTAACGCAGAATGTGAAAGCCGTCTGGTGCGTGTAATACGAGTTTATTTGTCGGACGGCCGGTTTAAGATGAGTAAGAGGCGAGCGCCGGCATCGATTATTTAATCATTCGAGGAGTGCGCGGATCATGTAGAAGATGGACTCTGGCTTGGGTAGTGACGAAGAGCGGCGTGGCCGCACCAAAGAGCAAAAGCAGCGTCACAACCAGCAGTTGTTGAGTGCCTGTTTCCTGGATTCCACAAGTAGTCAAGATGACCTGCACCTGGGTAACAGTGAAGACGTCGAGCGACGAAATCAAGAGCGACGCCAAGGCGCTCTCCTATTCCAAACGTCCATCCCCCAGTATTCGATGATGCACATGCCCGAGCACAGTCCACCGGACACCCCCTACAATTCTATAGTTCACGTGGAAGAAGAGGCTTCTTCTGAGGTACCTCACAACAAGGCGCCCTTGGGTTTTTATGTCGACCTCAGCCAGGTGCAGGAGCCCGAACCTGCACCACCACCGACGTCCTCTGCTAAGAAGAATATTTTCTCGATGGTAATCGATTTTCAGGCCCCCAAGAAAGACATGCCGAATCGATTGCGGAGAAGTCGGATTGGTTCTAGTACAAGCAGTAATAATAGTGACGTGAAAGAGAATGGTGGAGCTAAAGAGAACGGTTCTGATTCAAATGGATCCCAGACTGTAGCTGACCATAACGTTGTAGACAATGACATGGTAGAAAGCAGTATTTGTGCAGTGCCAGTTAACGATAAGTCTGAAGATGAGGTAGTGGCCGAAGAAAAAAAGACGTTGGTTGCTGATGAGAAACATTCCATGACTGAGCCTGAATTCACTGGAAAACAGGTAGGCTTTCAGTTTTTGCTTTTATTTTTTTTTTATTCATTTGTTTCAATCATTCGTTTGTTCTTTTGTTCCAACTTGCTTTACTGAAATACTAAATTTTGTTTCTTTTTTTTTTTTAGTTTCTTTGTTTATTGTTTATTTATTTCAATTTATAATTGTCTTTTTGACAAGTCTTTTTTTTATTTATTTTTTTAAATGAAATGTTTTCTTTGTCATTTGTATATTAATTTGGTTTTTGTCTGAATTTACTATCTAATTTGGTTCCAAAATGAACAAGGGAGGAACTGACTTTTGACCAGCACTGTATATTAAAAAAGAATGATGGACCTAAGCGTAACCCTTGTGGCAGTCAAAGTAATACATCAATTTTATATATTTATTATATTTTACATATTGCACATAGTTTAAGTAACATATAAACTAGTTTAGTAAAGTTCCAAAAAAGTCAAAGGACTTTCAAAGCTCCTATCACCTCTGTCATTCATGGCATGCTTCGCACCGGTTTGCAATCATTTTTTGAGTAATTTGTGCATACTCGGCTTCTAAGACTTCCTGTAATCCTTGAAGAGCTTCTGGGACCGCTAAACGCTGCCGAAGGACACGGCCTAGGATATCCCAGAGGTGCTCTATGGTTAAGGTCTGGGCTTCCATTTTCCATTTTGCTGTACGATCATTTAATGAAATGTCCGCCCAAACATCAATGATCGTCCGCCAAATGGGGTCCTTGGGGATGTGACACACTCAGCATATTTCTCTCTCTCTCTTAATGCAGGTCCAGTAGCGGGTCTTCTGAAGTGTAAATTACTTTCATGAAGTCTTCTACTGACTGTACTTATAGAAACCGTCGCTTATCTAACTTCAGATAAACGACCAGCAACGTTCCTTGCAGTAAAACGCCGATTTCGCCGATTTCTTGCAGTAAAACGCCGATTTCATACTATGAAACGATCATCCCGTCTGGTTATTGCTCGTCTTCGACCTGATCCAGCTCTACTAGAGTAGCGTCCAGTTTAATTATAGCGATTTATAGCATCGTCAACAATGCTTCGAGCCACATATGATGTTTGGGCTATATAATGCTTGCTTCGTCCATCTTCACGCCGCTTTGATGACTTCTTCAGACCTCATTCTCCGATTAATTAAAGAAACAGTATTTTTACAATATTATATGACATTAAATGTGACAGAAAACAAGAAACAAAAGAATAATATAATATAATAATCATATTCACAGATTGCTTTATTTTGCATAAAAGAAATAATTGAAAGGAAACAATGTTTTACACTTGATGTAGTAAGCTGTATTGTGTTGGAAAACATTTGAAAAGTATTTAATTTTAATTTCAATTTATTAAAGCTGCACATACGAGTAAGAGCAACAACAACAATAATAATTAATCACGGCCTTAGTTATTTGTTATTAATTTTTTCTCGGTCAATTACAACACTGACTTGTCCATAAAAGAATAAATCGGACAATGCTCGCTCGCCTACGATGTGTATTGTTTGGATTTCTCAGAAGGCCGTGCTCGCCATTAACCATCAATTCCCTTCGAGTTTCATGTCATTGAAAGATTAATTAATTATAAGTTTGTTGCACACGAGAGAGCGATAAACAATAAGAAGGTCGCTTCGAATCCGCCGAAGACGAGAAATCTTCATTTTGCGATGCCCTCGCTCGACTGTCTATTTTCATTTTAATTAACGGCCGGCGTTTAATTTGTTTCGAGTTTATTGGCACCGTTTCTTTTTTGCTTTCTTTATTCTTGCGATCTATGACTTAATTAAGTGACGCGACGGGCGTAGGTCAGGGATGGGCAATTTTCAAATGCAGTGGCGCCTGATTGCATCCGACGAAAACATGCGGAACGAATAGAAAGTTGACGAACGAACTGTGCTAATCAGACGATTATTATTTAATTTTTCGGTAGCGAATGCATTGAACGAGACCCCCTCTGAATGCTTAACATGAACGAGAATTTCAATAACATTAACGGCCAACAGGTGGCACTCTAAACTGAGAAAGTATTATGAGAATAATAAAGGAATTTGTATCAGTTGCCGGAAGATGGCGTTGTAACTTGAATGAGCGTACTGTTTGAACATGTAATTTGTACACAATGTAATTCGGCAAAAAAAAAAATTGCCGCCTCTTTTCCATCACGAACTTATTATTTTCTCAGCAGAAAATTGTTCTGCGTTTTACAATACCACCGCGGTATTTATTTATAATTAATGGGGGCCCATGTCAGCGCATGTGAATGCGAATGCGAACGCCGCAGCTTTAATATTAAAAATCATTAAATGAGCCGCCAGCAAGTACTTAATTACACGAGCTAACAATGCATCATGACAATAAATTAACTGTGAAGTATCACACCGTTGAATATGACACAAGTGGCACACGTTGAATAAATAAATAGCTGATTTGGGAGGCTTCATATTATTAAACTAATTGGAAATTAGAGGGATGACCGAAGTTTAATTTAAAAAAAGTTAAAGGCTTGCCATAGACGATGCAATATGTTCATTGACTTGCTTGATGTTTTTTTCATGCGAGCCAGCATTAGTTTGCGAGAACTCAGCGTGCGTAATTACTACAAATTTTATGAGCTTTACATGATGTAACCCAACAAATAATAAATGAATGTTACTCCGACATTGTTGTTAATGTCAATCGGTCATGGTTTTCGGTGCGCTTGCATACAGCGCGGCAAACGCAAATATTTATCGGATTCCTGCTGTACAAATTGGCCACCACGTAACTTTCTCTGTTTATTCGAAGTGACTCAATGATCACGTAATTATTTAATTTGGTTATAAATACACTACTAGAAATGGTGGTTCGATTAAAAATGGACGTGCAGGAGGAATAATTAGGCGCGTTTACATTCTTTTGGCGCTATGCCGTTAGGACATTGTTATTAGCAAAGTCTCCAACAAATAGGACCGAATACATGGGCGTGCATGGCACCGATCGAACTACGGAGCTGCAATGATTATTTCATACACATATTTTGAGAATAAATAAACAAGAACTGTCTCTTGATTTTGTAACATCGGTGTATAAAATCTCCAAGAAATTGTCTGTCGTGTTTTGTTTGTCGCCTATCAAATTGCAAACTACCAGTAGCATTTGTGTAATAAACACCGTGCAGACAAAACAAGATAAAAGCCCAGTACTACACATGATATCGAGTTGCAAGCACATGTTCGCGTCGAAAAAAAAAAACCAAATGTAGGCTGCCGTAGAAAGCGGCGTTTTTTTTCTAATTAGCGAGTTTTCACACAACACCACATCAAAGAAATGGCCCATATCGCGGTTTTGAAAATGGCGACCGCTCTAGATCTTTTTTTATTGCGGAGGTCGTTAAATAGAAACACGCGACGTAAATACATACAAGGCGAATAAGTCGTCGCGTCGCTTTAATTAAAATGGATTGGCCCCCGGCCTGCCAAACTTTCGTTCGGTGAAATTAACAGGTTCAAACGAGTCGATGCAAAAAAAAAGAAACACGCTCTCTACCGCCCCGTAATTTTTATAGACTTGTCAGCGACCGGTTTGATGGACACTTCGCTAAGAAAATGCTACATGAATGAAATGATGAAAGTGGGTTAAATTACAGCGTAAGCTGAAATATCGCGCAATTTAAAGTTAACAAGAATTCGCCTATTAGGTAAAATCCAAAAGATGGCGCTTTACTCTCTCGCAGTTTTAGAAACTGGTATCTTTCGTTTCTAAAAGAAAATTATCGTCCATGCCAATTTATTCGAATGACTAATTTGAAACATTTGTATTTGATCGCAGCTGCTACAGGCAATACATACTACAAAATAAATAAGTTTAGTAACACCCTGTATAAGTCAATGTGATACTTGTTATGTTAGGTGTTAAAATGAAAAGTTCGCCAAGTTGCCTTTGAATTGTTTATAACGTTGTGAAGCAATTAGATCAGTGCGAAATACGAAACACTACAACTGTCCCGTTTTACTCTTCTTTCATTAAAAAAAGCAAAACCAACTTGACGAACTCTGCGCCTTCATAAATGACTGAAGTATAGCCACACCCTATATAAGTAAAAATAATTGCACCTATAATAAAATTAATTCATGTATTAATGCTTGTTTATTGGAGTTTGTCTTGATGCCTTACTTATCGAAAGATTTATAATCGTAACGAAATCCAACTTTACTGACCATGAGTCACAAATTCTGGTTTCTGCAAAATTAAGTACTGGCAAACATTTGTTTTATCTTAATTGAGTTCTCGTCTGCACGCGATAGGAATCGATATATCCACCAATCATCTTTCAAAATTTATGATTATTCATCTTTTGTTCTCCGATCTCAGCAAATTAGTCGAGTGCATGGAAAAGAATGAAACGATTTCGTTGAATTGATTGCACGCGTTCAGTTTTCTATTTCCCTGCGGTCTACATCACGTCTTACTCATTTTTACTTCCATTTAATTACATAATGCAGAAGGTGCATTTATTATTTCGCCATTAAGTGCCAGTATTTAGCAGATAAGATAAACGGCTTAGGCAAACAAATCGTTATTGTATGTACTTACGATCGCCTTGGCGCGTTTGACTGACGTGTTTGGCCTTAAACAACAAACCAAACAAATAGCAAACAAGAATTCTCAAACACAGAATTGTTATCGTCTTTTTCTTCTTGTTTTGTTTTGCCAAGGTTGTTACTCATTATTATTTGTTTCAAGTTGACTGATCTATTAACCTTGCAAATCTGGAATTTTTAAAGCAGGAAACAGTTTTCAATTTGAACTGACATAAAAGATAAACTTGGTAGACTGTGTAAGAAAGAAAGTCTCGTTATGTAGCTTTGTTCCAACTAGATTCTGATTAGTCCGAAACTGTCAAACATATTCGCCCGTCGAATTAATCACCGTTCTTAAGAGCTGCGTTAAATGCGAAACTTTAATTGGTGCATGTTTCTGACAGTTTCGGACTAGTCAGAGGCTATTGTAGGAACAGGCCTTATATTTAAATGATCCATTAGTTTAAGTCAAATAAAATAGATGGCGTTGTCATTCAGTGTTGCCCCTTCGCTATTACAGCAGTTCCATTAATAAAAAGAACCTTTCTGTCAAGTTAGTCGCAGAGAGTACTTCAAGCCTTCACTCTTTCTCTATAAAGTACTTGTAATAATAAAATGAATTACTCCTGGTTGCTCTTAGAAGGATGAGTTAGTTCAACTTAATTAACATAGATGGCACGCAATCTTACAACAGGTGATTACTATTTTATTGTTTGTTTGGAGTGCCTTTGAAATTTGAATGATTTACTTTATTGTTCTTAAAAATTTGCTGTTTGTTTCAGTTCGTGAAACTATCCGACCTCGAGCGCCAAAGCCCGATCGTAGACTTGACGATCTTACCCCGCATGACCCGTTCGATCCCGGAAAGCTCATGGGTCGAGGAGCCTTCCTTGATGTCGCGGTCGATGGGTTACAGGAGTGTACCGCGTCCTCTACCCCCGGAACCCTCGGAGATGACGGACAGTTGCGGCAGCGAAACCGGCAATTGTCAGCGACGTCTCGGTACGGATCTCCTCCGGATGTTCCTGGAGGAAATCCGCCCGGACGTTAGCGTGAAAGTCGCGGGGCGCACGATAAGAGCGCACCGGTGCATCCTGGTGTCGCGTTGCCAGTATTTCGCAGGGTCCTTGAGCGGACATCAAGACGACGTTATTCAACTGAGGGGGTTCACATTTGAGGCCGTGCATTTCGCTATGTGCCATATTTATAGTGGGGCGGCTCACGTGCCCGATTCGATTTCTCTGGAGGAGTTGGCGGCGTTAGCGGATTTGCTTGGACTGGAAGGACTTAAGGAAGTTGTGGCGCATGCTTTGAAGACGCGTCACTGTCATAATTTCCATAAACCCTGCGCTGGGTGTTTGACGGGAATCCCCGAAGTCTTACCTCTAGCGGCGGCGCACGGATTAGACGAGTTGTATCTGCGTTGCTTGCAGTGGTTGATGAATAACTTCGAGAGGGCGTGGCAGTGTAGGGCTTTCGCTACTTTACCGCGCGAGCTACGGGAAAAATGTCTTCAGCAACACCTCATTCATATGACGGCGGAGACCGTGCTTAATAGTTTGTTGTCGTGCGATCGTCTGCTAGCATCGCTTCCTCAGCTGCGTTGGGCCGACCCTGTTATACAATTGGGTTTGCAATTGGCCGACGCGTGTCAGTTGTACTTACGTCAGCATCTTCCCGCTGTTTTAGGTAGCATCAGCTTCGAGGTTTTAGACTCGGATAAATTACAGAGAGTAGAGGAGCCAATTTTTGCGGCTGCGGAAGCCCTAGGGCCCGAACAGGCTTGCCGTTGTTACGCGCGCTGCCATAAAATGTTAGAACAAGTTTGGAAGTCCGAACTCCACGTGGATTTATTACGCAAATTAGATCGCCACCTCGAGCAAGGATTGGCTGCGAGAGCCGATAAAGCAACTCGTTGTCCGGCGTGGCAAAAACTAGAGCCGGCCCTGCGTGCCCGCGTTCGCGAAGCGGCGCGTCCTACTCGTCTTCCTCGGGCGAGTTCTTCAGATTCCTCTCGTACATCCAGCCCGGCCACCAGTAGGGCCCCAGTCGGAAGTCCATCACTCAGGAGGAGCCTCTTATTGGCGGCTAGGGCCCCTCAAATCCCTGCAAGTCCGTCCACAACCCGTCGGGCCACTAGTAGTCTCACCCGCCCAACTCAAAGCAGCGCTGCCAAGAGCGCCCCTACACGCAACGTCGTTGTCAGAAATGGCGCTGTTAAATCACCCACGGGAACAGCCAAGACGCAAACCAAAACACCCGGCAGCAAGAAAGAACCGCCAAAACCCCTGCTTAAACCGGCGGGGATTACCAAGCCAAACCGTATTGCGACTCCAACCGTAACGCGACGAACGGCCGTTACCAGAGAAGACTGCAAATCGCCTTCCTTGTGTAAGTCACCGTCGAGGAGTAGCGTGTGTAAATCCCCGACGAAGAACTGCGCGTCGAAGTCCGGCGCTTGCAAGGGACCCTCTCAGTGTAAATCCCCGACCAAAACTGCACCGAGTAAATCACCGGTGAAGCCCGCGAAATCTTCACCGCCGCCGCCGCCCAAACCAACATCATCATCTAAATCACCCACAAAAGTCGCAACCACCACCGGCATGACACGTTCAGGTACGTTCTTGAAAGAGGAGCCCACGGTGTTAACACGGGCGCATTAGCAGCAAGCAGTCTTCTAGTCAGTCAGTCGCGCTTTTCCTAGTCATTGTATAAATAAGATCTCTCTCTATTTTTGCCTGCGGGCGTTGTGATATCTGTTAAATATATGATCAAATAAACGCTAGTGTACATAGGTGAGCGTTTCAGTTATAATTAACCGGCCCAACCTATGTATAATAATGAAAACGGGGCGAGGAACGAATGTGGGTTATCGCCGTTGAAAATCTCGCACGCGAAACCGCGCGGGCATTGTTGTGGTAAAAAAAAAAATTCCGGTCATATCCGGCGGTCACGTAGATTTCCTAATGCGGACGCAATCGTCTATTTTTTTTTTTTTTCTTTTTTGAGACGACCCAGTGACAGTTTTGAGTATTTTTGGGCACGACCGGATTAAGCCATGGCTATTTATGCTGTCCTCGAACCTTCTCCTACCTTTTATGATCGTATGTAGTTTCGGCTTAATGGATAATCCGGCCTTCTAATGACAAACAGAAGGAGAGTGACCATGTGGTTTTTAATCATTATTGCTCGCTCTCTACGTATTAACTTCCGCCTAACCGGTTGATTGTTACGAATTTGAGCTTCGAAGAAATAATTGTTAATACAGAGTCGATTGAAGTATCAACACTAAATAATAAGCAGCAACACTTTTGCATTACATAAGACCTCTGTTTTGTCGTTTTATTAATAATTTTGTTTAATTGTTTGAATTTTGTCGATTTTGGCTCAAACATATTTTATGAAAATACATCTAAAGAAAATAGTTCATCTTATCGCCGATAATTAAAATGTATAGAATGGCGAAAGAGCGGAGCTTTGGTTTTTCTCCTTGACTACTTCGTTTCTTTATTTTTTGGCTTGCGATTTCCGGTCGTAAATGCCCAATCTATTTTAAGATTAAAAAAAAAATTGAATAAAGGAACTTCCCTGGGTTCAATATTATTTATAACAATGAAACTCATCAGTAAATACACGAGTGCATCTTCCGTGTATAATTTTGTAATTACAATCTCTGTTTAACAAACAAACAAACATCCGCATCTGAGGCGTGACGAGAATGCATACTGCAAATGATGACTTCGCGCTTCAATAAATTAACACGCAAGGATGATTATTGCAACGTGATAAAATTTTTTTGAAGTTTGAGCCTCGTCTTATGGCTACATGTAAACTTTGGTGGCTTTAGTCGCATTCCTTTCAAGAACTTCAAGTTCCGTACAGCATGCAAGTTGAACTGTCTGTGCATCAACAAGGCGTCAAGCACCACCTCATGGGATGGGGCAGAAGGGGCGAGAGGAACCGCTTTTCTACAAACCATCTACATTAGTATATGGAACAAGGGCTTTATACACTTGAATTATTCAGAACTGTTCCAGTTTGTGAAATGAATCGACCTATTATATATATATTGGCATATAATAGACAGTTAACGCAGGGTTGCTAGGATAAACAAACAGTATTACTTTTTGATTATTAAATTTGAATGCGGTGTTATACTACAGGCACCATCTAGTGACCTAGAGTAGAACCAAATTCACCACAGTTCGAGTTTTTTTTTAAGCAAACTCAGGCATAATTAAAAATTAAATTAATGAATGCATATTTTTGTTTAATTTATCCTTTCCAAATTTCATGTAAATCGATTAAAAAATAAAAATTCTAGAAGGATGAGCACGTGGTGTGGGACACCCGGTATACTATTTAGATTTATTTCCCATTATTTAAATTTTAAATTACTGAAGTCGGATAAGTTAGGGAATTTTTTATTAGAAAATCTAGGGAAAACTGTTTTTTAAACCTGGTAACACTGAAGTGACTAATAACATGCACGTAACTTAACGAAAAAAAAAGCATAGCCCTCTAAAGTCTAAGATCGTGAATGGAATATAATCAAGAATCACTGTTTGAGTTGGCAGTACTGAATTTTATTTTTAAATGGTTCAACTCAAGTAACTTCCGGTTGTTGACGGCTTAACATTGACAGCGGAGCCGTCACTTTACAAGCGTCATTTGACATTTCAAATTAAAACGCTAATTGTTATACTAACGTGCAATCTTTACTTCAAAACTCAACGTCACTCAGTACCTTGAAAACTTATGCGTTTTTTTTTACCGACTTGCGGCTGAGATTTTTGGGAAAATTTTAGTTCTTCCCGCACCGCCACACCGCCATTTGCGCGATGTGAGTGGAAATTACTTATTTTTTTCTAGGAATATTTTAACTCATCAAATTTTATCTCACCTGTGATGTTTACTGATCCGAGTCGGATGTAAAACGAACGCACCTATTATCACTGTTCACGTTACATCAAATAAATTAACAAAATATATATCTGGTTGCAGTGTTGCAAATAGCCGAATAAAAAAAATGCTCTTAATTATGTTGCCAACTCAAACAGTTATAGGAACTATGCATATGCGAGGACAGCGCCACCAATGGCCATGTACCATATTGTGAATTAGTGTTATGAAAATAAGAGTTATTTCAAATGATTAATGTATATTTTAACTTGAATGTCGAATTTCAATACCAGGAATATTATGTACTTGAATGATAAATTATCTATGAGCTTCAAAAAATGTTTAAACTAATCCACGAATCACTACGCCAGGCGCTGCTGAACGCAAAGCTGTGCATTCTTAAATACTTTCTATAAAACATGTAATATAAGGAATTTTAAAGATAAATTGAGGTTTGGTTGATTTTCTCGATGTTAATGTTGGCAACATTGGATTGACGCGATTGTGTTGGTCATAGTGATAATGACGTAGTTTTGGCGCGTCCCAAATAAATTCAATTTTTCTTCTTTTCTAACGAACCCGATGAAAATGGCAAAGGAGAAATACCACAATATGATGAATAAGAAGGTACTGTGTTTAGAAATACTTATAATGATTCATTTATAAAGAAAATGTCGACATAACCTCAAATTTTGTTGTGCTCATTTTATCCTGGAATATTGCGACATTAAAAAAATATTTATTGCTAATTGCAGATTAAGAAATTATAGCAACATTGGGTAATTAAGTGAATTAATTATATAATAATTACAAAATTCAATAAAACAGTATATTGATTTTGTAAAAAAATTACCAACTGGGTTACTTTTTTTATAATGCTACAACTTTCCACTTTTTTAAGATAGGTATTCATTAGCTTTGAATTTAATCATTTCTTACTTGTATTTTAACATAAAATTGAAACAACTATGACATTTTACATTTTTATTTCACTTAGTAGTACAAAACACTTATTCAGTTTTCTTGGTCGTCTTCTGCTTTTTAACGGGCAGCGGCTTCTGTGACTTCAGAATAGCGCTGGCCCTGCGCAGAGCAACCTGGACAGAAACTCGAATTAATACAATTTTCAATCAAGGCTGATGCTAAATTCAAAAAGCAAACATCAGCTAATACATGCAAATTAATACTTCAATAGAATTCAGAGATCTTGGTGGTAATATTTCATCATTTTATTAACCTATTCGCTCCCAGATTTAATGTTCTATTCAACTTATTTGTGGAATTAAATAGGTTCAAGAATTTTAATGTAATTTACTTAAAAGGCAGCAATACCAACCTTGGTTAAATCTGTGCGATATTTATTTTTGCTCAGCAATCGCTTCAGCTTGTAAAGGGAACGCCTTGGTCCTGACTTCATGGTCCTCTTGATAGTGTTTTTCTTGGGTTTATTCTGCGAAGGCAAATAACGAAATTAGTAACTAAAGTAATTACACCATGATATATTGAATTAGAACTTAGTGTGATCAGAATAAAGTGGGTGATGAGTTAAGCGTCTTCAAAGAAAACTTCTAGTTTAATATTAAGTCATCATGTTGAGTTGATTTACTTAAAGCTGGGTTTACAAAGTGCTGCATCTGAGGCAGGAAAACCCCTTACTCTCATGGCTACAAACCCCAATAAAACGAGTCAAACTTTCTAACCTGTTTGCTGGCTTTTTTGTAGACAACCGTAAATCCTTTCTTATCCGATGCATCGATGATGCCAATCGACTTCTTATGAATCAATCCATTGTACCTATACGAGCTGAGGTTCGTTAAGTTATTTGCCTCCTGTGAATATATAAACAAATAATTAAAACATAATCCCAACCACTTGGTCCATCATCTTTTTCGGCGACCGTCAGAAGTTGCAAACATTGACATCATGGCCCTCATAGATCTTGGTGTAAATTCATCATATGGGTTGTGAATTGATAAAGAAATAAAGCAAGGACGAAGTCAATACGTACTTACAGTACTGAACGGCTTGTTGATGTTGCGCTTTTTCAGCAAAAACGCGTTGTTGTTGCGGATGATGCTCCAAACAAGGTGGGACGACATTTTCGTCTACAGAAAGCAAACGTCAATACACGTGGTCGCCCTAATACGGAGATAAAATGAAAATGTACGCATGTATTATAAAGCAATGGCTCACGCGTTAATTCTACGCGATTAAAAGTGAAATAGTTCTGCAAATAATTTAAAAAAAATAAATTTTTTGTCTGGAGGCGAACACTTACCTCGGAGGATCACGCCATAAAAGAAAATGGCGAACGCGTTTGCGGAAAACGACGGAAACCTCACAAAACGGAAGTAGTTGTTTTTGAGAGCGCCACCTGCGCTAATGGCGGGGGATTTCGAATTAATAGTGGAAAAATCGTATTTTGCAAAATGGGTGATTAATTAAATTATTGATTGTGATTGTCAATACGTTAGTCTTGTTAATACGAATCATAAAAGAGATGCTTAGATTAAATTAAATTTTAAAAACAAATATTGACATGAGTTGTTACGGTTGTCGCTAGATGGGAGGCTCTGGCATTTCGAGACTCGATGTTTTAACATTTATTTATTATTAATATATTGTATTGTTTCATTATAATTTGTTAGAATAGTGCATTGTTTTATTATTGTTTGTTGCAATATTGCATTGTTTAAAATAATAGTTTTTTAAATAACACATCGATAGGCAGCATGCTTCACACAGTTGTTAGTTTGGTTGCCTAATTCGTTTTGCCTTAAATTATTAATTTCTTTTATTGATTTTATAAAATCAAGTGAATGAGACTTACGTCTTTTTGCAAATTTATGTTTCTCAACTATAACAATGAAGATGTCGCGTGCCTAGCAAGGAAACTTCCAAAGAAGTAAGCAAATACAAGACATTTCTCGTTATGTTTTAATAACTGTTTCATGGCCAACACGCTTGAATCGTCCACAGTCAGTTATCAAATCTCAACTTATAAAAAAATTAATAGTTTTCGCTTCTATTTTTTTATAAATACATAATTTGTGTGTTATTTAAAAAACTATTGTTTTAAACAATGCAGTATTCCAACAAATTACAGTGAAACAAAACAATATATTAACAATAAATAAACAACTCATGTTAATATTTGGTTTTAAAATTTAATTTAATCTACCCATCTCTGTTACGATTTGTATTAACAATACTAACGTGTTGATAATCACAATCAATAATTTAATTAATCACCCATTTTGCAAAATTCATATGATTTTTCCAGGATAAATTCGAAATCCCCGCCATTAGCACAGGTGGCGCTCTTGAAATAACGACTTCCGTTTTGTGACGTTTCCGTCGTTGTCTGCAAACGCGATCGCCATTTTCTTTCATGGCGTGACCCCCGAGGTAAGTGTACACCTCCCGACTGAAAATTAATTTTTTTAAAATTATTTGCAGAACTATTTCACTTTTAATCGCGTAATTTAATAACAATAATGATGTCGTTATTAAAATTTAGATATAGCATAAACTTACAAGAAATGAAGTGTAGGAACAAGGCGAGTTTCAGCTTAGTCCAGTGGAAGAAGCTGCTCTTACAACTAAACCTGTTAGTTGGATTTACTACATATTATAACTAAATTAATTTGTTATGGCGGTTCACGAAATTTATACATACATATTTGATAGAGAGGGAGAGGGAGAGAAACAATTCACAACCAGATTATAACATTCGTTTACTCTTTCACTCCAGAACAAACACAATTCAATGAAAATTTGACCAAAAGCGAGAACAATTCTCCATGCGATCTGTTTGCCAAGCGAGCAGCAACAATACTGCCACGAATTTTTAGTGGGCAGCTTACAATGTGAAAGGTTTGGGGTGGGAAGAAGAATCATATGTTTCGAATAGGCGAGTAGGAGACCTAGAATCACACGAGTGTCTACCCGGGACAGACTCAATATAACAAAGAAGAAGGTGTGTACGAAGGCGACTCCTTTGGCAGTCAAAGTTCCAAAAGAACAACGGTGCTGCGACCACGTTTCCGCCAATATAAAGGACGTTTTTTTGTTTCCCTTTGCTGCATTTTCGCATATCGTCACCTTAATTAGTAAACTTCGTTTTTTGAAATTTTACAGGAGAGACAAAAAATCTTTAAAAATTACTTCAACTTTTGGTTAGATGATTCAAAAATGGTTCTGTACGAAATGCATTATTAAGTATTGCAATATCTTTTTTTTTTTTTTATTGAAATGGTTGGAGGTTTTATATGCTTAAACGTTTTCGAGTAAAAGAGGAGTTACGAGGTTTACTAATTAAGGTGACGATATGTCAAAATTTTGTTTCCTGCATTGAATCACAAATTCGCTTGCCGACAAACGTGTGGAGAGGAGTGTTTGATAATGTTGAAATGTTTTCGGAATTTTAAAATTATTCAGTGGTGAAAGTCCATTCTACTTGTTAATAAATAGGGTCCCTCTTTTCATAATAAACTCCAAAATTATATTGAAATAATTATTAAAATGACGATGAGATACAACCAACCCCCATTATATGAGCTCTGACATATGTTGGCTGTTGCTCCCATCGAGAACCAGTCCACCATTTAGTGTTTAGAAATCCTATAAGTGTATCCAGCAATTTAAAAACGTGAAGCCACCAGCTGTCGACCAAATGTTGTCGA
Source organism: Serrognathus titanus (assembly GCA_039766575.1). Taxonomy (NCBI): domain Eukaryota; kingdom Metazoa; phylum Arthropoda; class Insecta; order Coleoptera; family Lucanidae; genus Serrognathus; species Serrognathus titanus. The sequence continues at coordinate 12,963,982 of CM077911.1, read as the reverse complement.
GAAATAGACTGTAAAATGATAATTCAGGTAAAAGAGCCGAGCAGATGACGCGTGCTCAGCGGTACGCGAACGCAAATAACAAGGAAAAAAAGCCGGGGGTGAATTTCACAGTCGGACGAAACCGACGTGGTTTTTGGTTTGCGCCGGGATTTTTCCCGGGAGGTAAGGGACGGAAAAATGGAGAGAGACGGCGAAAGGTTCCCCGTAAAAAATTAAACGGATACGGGGAGCTAAATTGGAAAATATCGCCAACGGCGGCCGGTCCTGCGGAGAACGTGGAAATTGATAATTGCGTTGCTTAGATGCGGAAATATTGGCTGGCTTTTTATGGAGAGAGAAAAGAGAAACATGAATTGGAATAATTTAGAAATTATAATTGCTATTGTTTTCCTGCCTGTCACTGTTCCTGTTTTTGGAAAACAAAACTAAATAAAAACAATTGTTCTTTTTTAAAAGAAAAATGAACTGGAATAATTTAGAAACGGAAGACGACTAATTTTAAGTAAATAAAAAATAAAAGAAAGAAAATTTCGCTGAGGCCAAACGCCAATCATTTAATCATATGATGATGGTGATGATTTTAGGATAAAATGTATTTTTGGGAAACATCCTGTATGTTATCTTGAATCCCAATTCAAGACTGCAATAATATACAGCATGTTTCCCAAAAAAATGCTGATTTAACCTGACAAGAGAATGAAAACAACCAACCTTTTAAAATAGTTATGTTAATTTTTAATATTAATTCATTCTCTTCAGCAAGTGCAAATACTAATTATTGTTTTTCTGCCTGTCACTTTTACTACCTAGTCAGTAAAAGTAACTTTTTAGTATAAAAACAAAATACCGACCAGAAAATAATAAGACAATTAAATCTTATTAATTTTGCAAAAGGATTTAGTTCTCCAACGTGCCCGAAGGGGGTTGTGTAAAAACATTTGCTGCAGTAAACCGCCCCAAGCTGCTCCATCCGAAATTGTTATTAGACAGGAAATGTAATATTTCAAATTGGATAGAATGGGGTCGAAAATCGAAAGCTGACGACGGGCACGCGCCTCTACCAACCCCAGCTTCCCTTCTGCCGTCCGTATGATGATCCTGCTAGGCAGCTGTCGGGCCCTCCGGGTGCCGTTCAACCCCGAGCGCGCGGTTCAGGTAAAAATATCATCCCCCAGCGTGCACTTTTACACGTCAGAAAGCAGCGCGTAAATTGACATTCGCTCGGAAAATTCATTTCGGCGAATTAATTTATTCGAGGCGGTATTTAGCAGGTGGTTGTCAGCCCCGTTGAAATGCGGAGGAAGTATATCCGCCCCTATCTGTACTTCCGTTCCTTTCATGTACGTACGTGAGTACTTCCCGAACCACTCGTCTATGACTTCGACGTTATCGCGGTCCGTCTCTCGCAGTTTATTGTGTGTTTGCGACGGGGATTTTCCTGTTTTAGTTAATTTAGAAGTTTTTAATATTAATAGCGAGAGCGGGCCACCCCCTGCTTATCATTTATCTATCGAATCGATATTAATTTTCCTCAGCTGGAGCTACCTGAGTTTCCACTTAAGTTGATCGTTTTTGGTGAAATTAGGGGGAGCGTCCTCGCTCGGACGAGTCAGGATTTACTTTGACAGGTCACATAGTTCAGTGCACCGTTAAGAAATCGTTCATCATCGATTTAATCTGTGGAAATATCGTTCAGTATCAGCACTTACCTATGTTATAATGATAAATCACAACGACAATAATACATAAACTAAAATTATTTATACAGGTTGTTTCATAAATTTGCTCCTTTGTCGAGCTTTCACTTTGACAAGTTTGACAGATAATTTAAAAAATGTGGTAATTAACAAAACAACTGACTTTTGATATTAATTCCAGATTAAAAAAAAGGAAAAAATTAAACATTTGATATAGAATGCTTTTCAGAAACTTGACTGCTCTTTTGTTAACATATCACTTTGACAAGTTTGACAGATGAATAATGGACGCGGATTGTTCGAAAATCAAGACTGATAAGGAAACAAAAAAACAAAAAACAAAAGAAGATCTGTGAATAATAGGTTAATTGTTCGAAAATCGAGGCTGACAAGAAATCAAAATGTGAATAACAGACGCGAATTGTTCGAAAATCAAGATTGATAAGGAAACAAGAGGAAAAGCCATAATAATTCGTTAAAGAAGAAAATATTTTCGAAGAATAACGCGAACAAAAAAACAAAAGAAGAAATTATACGAAGTGTCAATTGTAACACGGAAAATCAACGAGACGAAAAAAAAAACAAAATATAAAGAAACAAATGAAAGCTTTTGAATCTTCAAAATCTCCACGTCGGAAATCGTCGATTTTTCATTTGTTATCAGCTCCTTTTTTTTACTTACCGAGAGTTTATTAATTTTCAATCGCTCTCAATTGATAATCAACGATCTTTTGTTTTCTGTCCATCCAACAATTTTGAATACCGTTGGTGTTTGTTTCAGTTTTCTTTTGTTTGTCGTTGTCAAGTTCAAATTAATTCTAATTCGACAAAGAAGAATTGCAACAAACAACGTGGACATAGAAACGGCAAACCAAAGGAAAAACAATAGAAGATCGACGTTTCTGCAACGGAGTGTAAAGAAAATTAAATCACTAACAGAATACGAAAGAAACCGCATGAAGTATCAATTGTAAGAAAAGAAAAATCAGTGCGACAAAAAAAAAACAATGAAATGCAAAGAAACGAATGAAAGCTTTTCGATTTTCAAAGGCTCCACGCCGGAAAACGCCAATTGTTTATTTGTTTTCAGTTTCTTTTTTGTTTACCGAGACTCTCTTGTTTTTCAGTCAAGTGCAATCTTTTGTTTTCTGTTTGTCCAACAATTTTGCAGTCTGTCGGTGTTTATTTCAGCAGTTGCCTTTTGTTTGCTGTTATCAAAATAACTCTAATTCGGCGAAGAATTAAAAAAAAAAAAACAAAAACAACGTGCATATACGAAGAATACGGCGAACGAAAAAGGAAAACAAAAGAAAATCGACGTTTCCACAACGGAGCATCAGAAAATCGCCAACAGAAAACAAAAGAAACAAAAAACAAACGAAAGCTTTTGGGTTTTCAAAAGCTCCACGCCGGAAATCGTCAATTTTTGCTTTCCGTCGGTGTTTTTGTTTAGTGTTGTCAAATTAATTTTAATTCGACAAAGAAGTATTGGAAGTATAAGGTAAACAAAAGAAAAACAGTTTCTGAAGACGTCCCGGATATCATCATGGCGCTTAATTTAAATTTCCGAGAGTGCAAGGTAAAATGAAACAAAAGAAGATCGACGATTTTCTGACGGAAGTAAGACGATCGAGCTGCTGACAGAAAAAAAAACAAAAATCAGTTTGAAGTGTTAATTGTAACATGAAAATAAAATAAATCCAACAAGAAAGACGAAATACGAACAAAAAAAATTATTTGATAATCAAGACTGATGTGAAAACAAAAGAATGGACGCGGATTGTTCGAAAATCAAGACTGATAAGAAAACAAAAAACAAAAAACAAAAGAAGATCGGTGAATAATAGGCGAATTGTTTGAAAATCGAGGCTGACAAGAAAAGAAAATGTGAATAATAGACGAGAATTGTTCGAAAATCAAGGTTGATAAGGAAACAACTGGAAAATCCATAATAATTCGTTAAAGAAGAAAATATTTTCGAAGAATAAGGCGAACAAAAAAAAAACAAAAGAAGAAATTATGTGAAGTGTCAATTGAAACACGAAAAATCAATGCGACGAAAAAAAAACAAAATCTAAAGAAACAAATGAAAGCTTTTGAGTTTTCAAAATCTCCATCATCGATTTTTCATTTGTTAACAGTTCCTTTTTTTTTACTTACCGAGAGTCTATTAATTTTCAATCGCTCTCAATTGATAATCAAAACGATCTTTTGTTTTCTGTTCATCCAACAATTTTGAAAAGCGTTGATGTTTGTTTCGGTTTTCTTTTGTTTCTCGTTGTCAAATTCAAATTAATTCTAATTCGACAAAGAAGAATTGAAACAAACAACGTGGACATACGAACGGCAAACCAAAGGAAAAATAATAGAAGATCGACGACAATAATCCGTTAAAGAAGAAAATATTTTCGAAGAATAAGGCGAACAAAAAAAAAACAAAAGAAGAAATTATATGAAGTGTCAATTGTAACACAAAAATTCAACGCGATGAAAAAAAAAAAAAATATAAAGAAACAAATGAAAGCTTTTGAATTTTCAAAATCTCCAATCGTCGATTTTTCATTTGTTATCAGCTCCTTTTTTTTACTTATCGAGAGTCTATTAATTTCCAATCGCTCTCAATTGACAATCAACGATCTTTTGTGTTCTATCCATCCAACAATTTTGAATACCGTTGGTTTTTGCTTCAGTTTTCTTTTGTTTTTCGTTGTCAAGTTCAAATTAATTCTAATTCGACAAAGAAGAATTGAAATTGAAATGCAAAAAGATATAAAAAGTACGTGAACAACTAAAACAACTGACGTTCGTACCCACTTTCAGATTAGAAACAAAAAAGTTTAAACTTTTTGTATTGGTCATTTCAGAAACTTTTTTGTCGACACTTGTACATTGACAAGTTTGACAGGGCTTTGAAAGTGAAAATGTATCTGAACTTTTTGTCTAGCCCACTAGATTAGAAACACCCCCGTCGCATTTGTTTTTTAAAGCGTCTTAGATGAAATCAAAATAATTTCCGAAAATTTGTACAGAGTGTGTCAAAAACTTAAAGAACAAGTGTCATAATGAAATAGTATTTAAAGCCACTTACGTTGAGCGGTCACCGGCCTTAAATATCGATGGAATTTTTTAATGTTGTGTACCTATGAGTTGGTTTGTATCGCGGCTTAATTTATTTGAAACGAATAGTTTTAGACGGGAATAACGACATCTTTTATCCTCCGAACTGTTAATGCGAAGAAAGGTGTGTTCGTTAAAAATCCTGCGCGCTGTGCTGTTTAATTTACACACACATGCGGGTCAATTATAAAAACAGTTGCTAAAAGAACGGGCAGGTGCTACGCAGGTGCCAACCAAGTCAGCTCTCGTTTACCTTTTATTTTTTTTTTTATTGTCGTGCGCGTCCATCACTTTTTCGTTTTTTTTTATTCACGTGTTTACCTCTTAAGACGGTGTAGTAAATTGTTTTCTCTGGACGTTATGCGGGTCGACCGGTCAAAAAACGCAAACGTCAAGGCCGACCCTCGACTTGTATTAAATAAAACGTATCAGTTGCTGAAAGTGACATTTTTTAAACGACCTTAATAAATATAGCCCGCGGAAATTACGTTGTATTTGTAATGATAAACCATAACTCGTCGCTGAAGTTAAATCACTCAAATAGTATTTAAGGCCAGTTACGCATCGCTGAGGAGTCACCGGCCTTATTTTTTTTACCTCGTTCCAAATTGAGATCACGTGATTATTGTCGCTCACTCTGTAGATTCGCATAAACTTATCGAAGTAAATTATCTTCTAAGGCTGATGCGACGTAAAATATTCAGCTGATCTTTGCGGGCTCGTGTATAATTAATGACGCTAATGGACGTGTGACGCCGGTGTCGCGTCAGTGCGTCCTTCGACCGCGAAATGTCCGCTTAGCTATTCATCCGACGTGATGCACACGCAAGCAGGGTTCCATTGGGGATAATTGAGATCGACTGAAGGACTGCGGAACCTCGAGATCGCTGAAATCCGGACGTCGAAATCCGGAAGTGTATAATTTTCAGTTGACGTGTCGGATATTTTTTGTTTGTTCAATGTACTAGGCAACGCTATTAGTTTTTAAAATGGCAGGAAAATATTGTACCGTGCGATCCAAAATTGTATAGATAAGGCCATGAAAAATAGCTTAAATCAAAGCTTTTAGTGTGACATTCGTTTTCTGACTTCTGTCAAATCTATTAGTTGTTTAAACGCTCTCAAATACTAGTCATGGGCATCAAGCAATCTCGCAGCATCTTATACTAAAGAGTTTTATGCATTCAATTACATGATTTAGAAGATTTTTCCCTACTCTCGTTAAATTTAACTTGACGTTTCAGTTTTGACAGATGGTCAATAGGTTAACTGCATCATTTAAGCTAAGAGGAAGACGTGCAATTCCCATGCACGTCACATACAAGAACTGTGAAGTAACAACGCGGTACTACTGCGAGATTCGTGGTTGTCAAGGTAAAATCATTGATTGCGATGGTTTTTCAGCAGTAAATTCGCTATCATTAATTAATTAGACGATTAACAACGCTCAACGTCCATCAAGAATTTTCTCCGCCGCTAATACGTCGAATATCATTTAATTAATCTTGGCCCGAAGCCAAGTCATTACTATGGAACAAGCAGGCTGAGACAGCACACGTGCGGCAGATGTTTCTAGCAATGTACACCTTGATCTCACCACCACCGTAACCGGGCGGCTGTCCGTCGAAGCGACCTGCGTTTTTTCAAACGCGTCCGCTGTGCGCGTCTTTTGCATCCGGAATTTGGAGTAAAGGTCCGGAGTGAGACGGAGAACATTGCGTCTATTGCTTTAACCCCGTTCGTGATCAACAGGAAAAGGTGAATAGTTTAGAGAGGCCCGCCAGCTGCCGGCTTTGTGGTAAAAATCTCTTGTTGAACTGAACGCGCATCTTGAAATTAAGTGGCACCTTGCCCATAAAATATCGGGGGTCTGTTTGCAAGGTGTTACTGTTATGGTGAAGGCGCGCGCTCTTCGTAGAATTGTTACACAATCTGACTTTGTGGAAGCGGAAACTTAAAGATAAGTACATACACGAAAGTTCGGTGCCTGAAATATTCATGAAGGTTGGATCAGAGTTGAAGTCACTCAATCCGGAATGAATCATCTTAAAATGTAATATAAAATTCAGAAAAATGAATGGAGGCTCAAATTCAAACACGCAAGTATATATAGGGTGTTCGGAGTTTAAAGTTGATTATAGAAAACCCAACAGATTAGCAATTCAGACTCGTCGACACAAGTTTTACCTTCTGGAAGTCGCAACGAGACTAAAAGTGATTCAAAATTCTGATTTAATTTGAAAATTTTCATGTATTACACATCGAATGGAATTAACCAGAGATCATTTTCGAATCGTGATTTATTATGATTTTAAAAAAGGTTTGAGCACTTATGAGTGCAAAAAGAGTTTAGATTCGGCTTTTGGAGAACAAGGCTTGGCTACAATATAAGGAATTTGAACGCGAAAGGAATTCTGATCATTATCAAAAAGGAGCAGGGCGTCCTCCTATGGCTGTTACCGACAAAAACATTGCTGCTGTTAAAAAAATTAATCGAAGAGGACAATAAAGCTGCTTATGCAGTAATAGAGCGTCAAGTAAAGATTGGATGCTCAGCTGTTAGAACAATCATACACGATCACCTGCGTTTAAAAGAAGAGATTAGTCGTTTTGTGCAACATCACCTTTCTGGCTTCCAAACAGCTGAGCATGTAAGAATTTGCCATGAAACTTTAAATTTCTTAAATAATGGCGGACACCAATTTTTTTCCAAAATAGTGACAGGTGACGAAACTTACGTTCCCTTTTTCGACGCAACTATGGTGTATGGATTCACGAAGATGAGGAAACTCCAACAATGACCAAGAAGCAGCGAGCTATGAAAAAAGTTATGTATGCGGTATTCTTCAGAAGTACGAGCCTAGTAAAGGCAATTAAGCTAGCTGGACAAAAAACAGTTACAGCTAAATGGTACACTGAAAAATGTTTGCCTGAAGTGTTCAGTAGAGTTCCAAACAAGGGAATTATGCTGCACCATGATAATGCATCGTCCCATACGGCAGCTTTAACTCTCCAGTTTTTGACTGAAAAAAATATAACAATAATAGAACACTTGCCGTATACACCTGACTTAGCAATGTGCGACTTTTGGCTATTTTTTGGGCTTAAAAAGAATTTGCGGTGTAGAAGGTTTTCGTCAGAAGAAGAGTTCATGCTTATTTTGAAGGTATTCTGAAAGATGATTGGTTGGGAGTTTACTTCCGACTTTTGTTCTTCACGCACCAGGAAGACGTTTTCGTTATATTTATATCCTACGTAGTCGAACATTGTTACGCGAGAGGGCCTTTGAATTATGAATATTATCTGGGAAAATATCTGCGAGCAAAAAGGCCGAGGCGCTTTGGGCAGTTCCTTTCGACTTATTACAGACTTTATACTTTAAAATGATGTTGATTTATGCACAGATTAAGCGCAATTTCGGCTCATCGCAGCACGCATACCAAGGTTAATGATCTCGTTTCTTTTTAGATTTAGATTCGTTTAACGCAAATAGATTTTAATATTATTACTTTCTTAAAATGGGCGCTTAAAACGGTGAATACGTTCATTCGTAAAACTTTTGAATGACATGATTACCATGGAGCGAGTTTTCGGTCCCGATCGACGGAACCACATAAACGCATACACGTAATCCGTAATGGTCGGGGACATTCTCCGGTCGATAATTAAATTGGAAAATATGGGTTACTGTACCGCACCAACAAAGCGCAACAAACTGCCATCCGCCATTGTCCGGTCACGCAAACCTTGCCCGCTATTATTATCTACGGTAATGACAACCTTGTTCGTTTAAACGGGGCTTTGTTGAGAAAATCCACAGAAAAAAATTCCCAGAAAGACCTTAGGGTAGTTTTCATGCTTCCACATTTTACAATCAGAGTCGTCCCTCATCCGATCAAGGAATTAATCAGAATTTGTATTTGTCAACGTTTTTGACTGACTCCTCCAGAGTATCTTAATCTTGTTTGAACCTCGTGTAATAACAGAGTGCTCTGAAATAGTCAGACGAAAGCGATACTAATCAACTAGTCTGTGTGGAGCAAGTGAATGAAACAAAATGTGTTTGTATCCAGTAAATAAAAATGTCACACTAACGAAATTTATAAAATTTTTGTTTCTGCAATATAAAGTCAGATAAACTTGGATTAAGTCAAAATTTCAAGTTAAAACTACAATGGGCCCTCCAAATCCCAGCACCTTGAAGACCGCAAAGCTGGTCCTGGCCGCCATCGGCGACTTACAAGATTCACAAGGGCTGACATTGGATGCGATATCAGACCACATCGAGAACGAGTTCGCCGTTCCGAACGGCGAGTTCTGCAAGCATCTGACTAAGGCGATCGATAATGGTGTCGCCTTCGGAGCCATCAGGAAATTAAAGGGCCGCTATTTCCTTGGAGAAGTTATGGATAAGATCAGGTCGCATAGACGTCGTAGAAAACGTGGAGGCAGCAGCAGAAGACGAAGAAGAAGAAAATCGCGTGCTGACGATGGCAATGGTGGAAGAAGGAGACGCAGAAGGAGGAGGAGGCAGTAGCCTGCAGTTTAAAAACTGCATTTATTTTGGCTTAAAAAATCGTTGTGTAATTTAATTAATACTTGTAATAAATGTTTCCATAACAATTTACTTTTCAAAGTGTTTATTAAAGTAGAAACACATATTAAAATTAATTAATTAAAAGTGTGTATAGGTCGAAAAGTTCTTAATATGCTTTGAATTCGTTACTTCTTAATTGACTCCTAGCTAGTTCGAAACACTGTTTTTGGTGAATACGCACCTCACGTGGAATTTGTCGTTGGTGCAGCGATTTATGTATTTGTTGTTTTTTTTTGTAATTTTTTTGCGAGGCTTTTAATTGAGTTTTGAAAATTTAAATAACCGACGTCTATCGTTGCTATTTTCGCTTTGTGGTCGCCCCGGACGTGTATGTTTTAACGCAGTGCCAATTACGAGGCGTGTTTAATGCAAATTCGTCACAATATTGCCGTTCGATAATTGCCGCGGAATGTACAGTTTCCGTTAAAAATCTTCGATTTTTGAGAGTGGTACACGAAAGTTCGAAACGGCGTTGCATTTAAGTGTGCCGCTCTATTTGAGAGATACCTTTCTGAGAATAGGCAAGTACCAGTATCAAGGAATATTTAATGATTTTTTCAAGAAGTATAAGCGCACAAAGCATTTTATCTAGGTGCTGTAGAAATGATGATAATGGTACATGTATGTTAACAGTTCAAATACGTTTACATTTACGGAATGAAAAGTATTTTTACAATAAATGTAATAACAATGTAATATTTTACGAAATTCAAGAAATAAATCAATAAAGGTTTAATTTAAATCTACACGTATAAATCCAGAAATGTGTCTGCACGCTGCTGTTAGGTATGGGAGCTACTCCATGATCGGAGTGCAATATAAAAATATAATCAAAATATATAATATACAAGTGCAAAATGAGTTGCCTAGAATATAATTTTATGGCATAACGAATTAACATAAGCACCGCGTATATTTAAATATTTATAAAAGACCTAAAACACAAGGCTAGAAAAACGAGCGACCAAAACCTATGACAATAAAAAGAATAAACCAGAATAAAAACAACAACTTAATTCTTTATTCATAGCATTAATTTATACATAAATCCGTGAAGTAATACTGTTGAAATAATTACATAGTGTACAGCAAAAGGCACATTAGCTCCGCTGTCTGGAGATGGCCACCAAGGTATATAGAAATCGGTAGTGGTGCTTGAAGCAGTTGTTGATACTGAAGTGCTTGTTGGAGTTGTAGATTCACTTGATGCTGAAGAGGACATCAAAGTCGTTTCGTCTGCTACTAATGTGGTTTCTGTTGAAGTGGACGAAGAAGATTCTTCGGTTGTTGATGATGACGGCGTAGAAGATTCGTCCGTTGTCGTGGACGTCTCAGTAGAGGACGTCGAGGATGATTCGTCGGTTGTTGTTGATGACAGCGTAGAAGATTCGTCCGTTGTCGTGGACGTTTCTGTAGTGGACGTCGAAGAGGATTCGTCCGTTACTACCGTGGACTCGGTTGTAGTGGTCGAAGAAGATTCATCTGTTGTCGTAGATAACGGCGTAGAAGATTCGTCCGTTGTCGTGGACGTCTCAGCAGAGGACGTCGAGGATGATTCATCGGTTGTTGTTGATGACGGCGTAGAAGATTCGTCCGTTGTCGTGGACGTCTCAGTAGAGGACGTCGAGGATGATTCATCGGTTGTTGTTGATGACGGCGTAGAAGATTCGTCCGTTGTCGTGGACGTCTCAGTAGAGGACGCCGAGGATGATTCATCGGTTGTTGTTGATGACGGCGTAGAAGATTCGTCCGTTGTCGTGGACATCTCAGTAGAGGACGTCGAAGATGTTTCTTCGGTTGTTGTTGATGACGGCGTAGAGGATTCGTCCGTTGTTGTGGACGTCTCAGTAGAGGACGTCGAAGATGTTTCTTCGGTTGTTGTTGATGACGGCGTAGAGGATTCGTCCGTTGTCGTGGACGTCTCAGTAGAGGACGTCGAAGACGATTCGTCTGTTACTAATGTGGTTTCTGTTGAAGTGGACGAAGATGATTCTTCGGTAGTTGTTGATGACGGCGTAGAGGATTCGTCCGTTGTTGTGGACGTCTCAGTAGAGGACGTCGAAGATGTTTCTTCGGTTGTTGTTGATGACGGCGTAGAGGATTCGTCCGTTGTCGTGGACGTCTCAGTAGAGGACGTCGAAGATGTTTCTTCGGTTGTTGTTGATGACGGCGTAGAGGATTCGTCCGTTGTTGTGGACGTCTCAGTAGAGGACGTCGAAGATGTTTCTTCGGTTGTTGTTGATGACGGCGTAGAGGATTCGTCCGTTGTCGTGGACGTCTCAGTAGAGGACGTCGAAGATGTTTCTTCGGTTGTTGTTGATGACGGCGTAGAGGATTCGTCCGTTGTCGTGGACGTCTCAGTAGAGGACGTCGAAGATGTTTCTTCGGTTGTTGTTGATGACGGCGTAGAGGATTCGTCCGTTGTCGTGGACGTCTCAGTAGAGGACGTCGAAGACGATTCGTCTGTTACTAATGTGGTTTCTGTTGAAGTGGACGAAGATGATTCTTCGGTTGTTGTTGATGACGGCGTAGAGGATTCGTCCGTTGTTGTGGACGTCTCAGTAGAGGACGTCGAAGATGTTTCTTCGGTTGTTGTTGATGACGGCGTAGAGGATTCGTCCGTTGTCGTGGACGTCTCAGTAGAGGACGTCGAAGATGTTTCTTCGGTTGTTGTTGATGACGGCGTAGAGGATTCGTCCGTTGTTGTGGACGTCTCAGTAGAGGACGTCGAAGATGTTTCTTCGGTTGTTGTTGATGACGGCGTAGAGGATTCGTCCGTTGTCGTGGACGTCTCAGTAGAGGACGTCGAAGATGTTTCTTCGGTTGTTGTTGATGACGGCGTAGAGGATTCGTCCGTTGTCGTGGACGTCTCAGTAGAGGACGTCGAAGATGTTTCTTCGGTTGTTGTTGATGACGGCGTAGAGGATTCGTCCGTTGTCGTGGACGTCTCAGTAGAGGACGTCGAAGACGATTCGTCTGTTACTAATGTGGTTTCTGTTGAAGTGGACGAAGATGATTCTTCGGTTGTTGTTGATGACGGCGTAGAGGATTCGTCCGTTGTTGTGGACGTCTCAGTAGAGGACGTCGAAGATGTTTCTTCGGTTGTTGTTGATGACGGCGTAGAGGATTCGTCCGTTGTCGTGGACGTCTCAGTAGAGGACGTCGAAGACGATTCGTCTGTTACTAATGTGGTTTCTGTTGAAGTGGACGAAGATGATTCTTCGGTAGTTGTTGATGACGGCGTAGAGGATTCGTCCGTTGTCGTGGACGTCTCAGTAGAGGACGTCGAAGATGTTTCTTCGGTTGTTGTTGATGACGGCGTAGAGGATTCGTCCGTTGTCGTGGACGTCTCAGTAGAGGACGTCGAAGATGTTTCTTCGGTTGTTGTTGATGACGGCGTAGAGGATTCGTCCGTTGTCGTGGACGTCTCAGTAGAGGACGTCGAAGACGATTCGTCTGTTACTAATGTGGTTTCTGTTGAAGTGGACGAAGATGATTCTTCGGTTGTTGTTGATGACGGCGTAGAGGATTCGTCCGTTGTTGTGGACGTCTCAGTAGAGGACGTCGAAGATGTTTCTTCGGTTGTTGTTGATGACGGCGTAGAGGATTCGTCCGTTGTCGTGGACGTCTCAGTAGAGGACGTCGAAGATGTTTCTTCGGTTGTTGTTGATGACGGCGTAGAGGATTCGTCCGTTGTTGTGGACGTCTCAGTAGAGGACGTCGAAGATGTTTCTTCGGTTGTTGTTGATGACGGCGTAGAGGATTCGTCCGTTGTCGTGGACGTCTCAGTAGAGGACGTCGAAGATGTTTCTTCGGTTGTTGTTGATGACGGCGTAGAGGATTCGTCCGTTGTCGTGGACGTCTCAGTAGAGGACGTCGAAGACGATTCGTCTGTTACTAATGTGGTTTCTGTTGAAGTGGACGAAGATGATTCTTCGGTTGTTGTTGATGACGGCGTAGAGGATTCGTCCGTTGTTGTGGACGTCTCAGTAGAGGACGTCGAAGATGTTTCTTCGGTTGTTGTTGATGACGGCGTAGAGGATTCGTCCGTTGTCGTGGACGTCTCAGTAGAGGACGTCGAAGATGTTTCTTCGGTTGTTGTTGATGACGGCGTAGAGGATTCGTCCGTTGTTGTGGACGTCTCAGTAGAGGACGTCGAAGATGTTTCTTCGGTTGTTGTTGATGACGGCGTAGAGGATTCGTCCGTTGTCGTGGACGTCTCAGTAGAGGACGTCGAAGATGTTTCTTCGGTTGTTGTTGATGACGGCGTAGAGGATTCGTCCGTTGTCGTGGACGTCTCAGTAGAGGACGTCGAAGACGATTCGTCTGTTACTAATGTGGTTTCTGTTGAAGTGGACGAAGATGATTCTTCGGTTGTTGTTGATGACGGCGTAGAGGATTCGTCCGTTGTCGTGGACGTCTCAGTAGAGGACGTCGAAGACGATTCGTCTGTTACTAATGTGGTTTCTGTTGAAGTGGACGAAGATGATTCTTCGGTTGTTGTTGATGACGGCGTAGAGGATTCGTCCGTTGTTGTGGACGTCTCAGTAGAGGACGTCGAAGATGTTTCTTCGGTTGTTGTTGATGACGGCGTAGAGGATTCGTCCGTTGTCGTGGACGTCTCAGTAGAGGACGTCGAAGACGATTCGTCTGTTACTAATGTGGTTTCTGTTGAAGTGGACGAAGATGATTCTTCGGTAGTTGTTGATGACGGCGTAGAGGATTCGTCCGTTGTCGTGGACGTCTCAGTAGAGGACGTCGAAGACGATTCGTCTGTTACTAATGTGGTTTCTGTTGAAGTGGACGAAGATGATTCTTCGGTAGTTGTTGATGACGGCGTAGAGGATTCGTCCGTTGTCGTGGACGTCTCAGTAGAGGACGTCGAAGACGATTCGTCTGTTACTAATGTGGTTTCTGTTGAAGTGGACGAAGATGATTCTTCGGTTGTTGTTGATGACGGCGTAGAGGATTCGTCCGTTGTCGTGGACGTCTCAGTAGAGGACGTCGAAGATGTTTCTTCGGTTGTTGTTGATGACGGCGTAGAGGATTCGTCCGTTGTCGTGGACGTCTCAGTAGAGGACGTCGAAGATGTTTCTTCGGTTGTTGTTGATGACGGCGTAGAGTATTCGTCCGTTGTTGTGGACGTCTCAGTAGAGGACGTCGAAGACGATTCGTCTGTTACTAATGTGGTTTCTGTTGAAGTGGACGAAGATGATTCTTCGGTTGTTGTTGATGACGGCGTAGAGGATTCGTCCGTTGTTGTGGACGTCTCAGTAGAGGACGTCGAAGATGTTTCTTCGGTTGTTGTTGATGACGGCGTAGAGGATTCGTCCGTTGTCGTGGACGTCTCAGTAGAGGACGTCGAAGACGATTCGTCTGTTACTAATGTGGATTCTGTTGAAGTGGGCGAAGGTGATTCTTCGGTTGTTGTTGATGACGGCGTAGAGGATTCGTCCGTTGTTGTGGACGTCTCAGTAGAGGACGTCGAAGATGTTTCTTCGGTTGTTGTTGATGACGGCGTAGAGGATTCGTCCGTTGTCGTGGACGTCTCAGTAGAGGACGTCGAAGATGTTTCTTCGGTTGTTGTTGATGACGGCGTAGAGGATTCGTCCGTTGTTGTGGACGTCTCAGTAGAGGACGTTGAAGATGTTTCTTCGGTTGTTGTTGATGACGGCGTAGAGGATTCGTCCGTTGTCGTGGACGTCTCAGTAGAGGACGTCGAAGACGATTCGTCTGTTACTAATGTGGTTTCTGTTGAAGTGGACGAAGATGATTCTTCGGTTGTTGTTGATGACGGCGTAGAGGATTCGTCCGTTGTTGTGGACGTCTCAGTAGAGGACGTCGAAGACGATTCGTCTGTTACTAATGTGGTTTCTGTTGAAGTGGACGAAGATGATTCTTCGGTTGTTGTTGATGACGGCGTAGAGGATTCGTCCGTTGTTGTGGACGTCTCAGTAGAGGACGTCGAAGACGATTCGTCTGTTACTAATGTGGTTTCTGTTGAAGTGGACGAAGATGATTCTTCGGTTGTTGTTGATGACGGCGTAGAGGATTCGTCCGTTGTTGTGGACGTCTCAGTAGAGGACGTCGAAGATGTTTCTTCGGTTGTTGTTGATGACGGCGTAGAGGATTCGTCCGTTGTCGTGGACGTCTCAGTAGAGGACGTCGAAGACGATTCGTCTGTTACTAATGTGGTTTCTGTTGAAGTGGACGAAGATGATTCTTCGGTTGTTGTTGATGACGGCGTAGAGGATTCGTCCGTTGTTGTGGACGTCTCAGTAGAGGACGTCGAAGATGTTTCTTCGGTTGTTGTTGATGACGGCGTAGAGGATTCGTCCGTTGTTGTGGACGTCTCAGTAGAGGACGTCGAAGATGTTTCTTCGGTTGTTGTTGATGACGGCGTAGAGGATTCGTCCGTTGTCGTGGACGTCTCAGTAGAGGACGTCGAAGACGATTCGTCTGTTACTAATGTGGTTTCTGTTGAAGTGGACGAAGATGATTCATCGGTAGTTGTTGATGACGGCGTAGAGGATTCGTCCGTTGTCGTGGACGTCTCAGTAGAGGACGTCGAAGACGATTCGTCTGTTACTAATGTGGTTTCTGTTGAAGTGGACGAAGATGATTCTTCGGTTGTTGTTGATGACGGCGTAGAGGATTCGTCCGTTGTTGTGGACGTCTCAGTAGAGGACGTCGAAGATGTTTCTTCGGTTGTTGTTGATGACGGCGTAGAGGATTCGTCCGTTGTGGTGGACGTCTCAGTAGAGGAAGTCGAAGATGTTTCTTCGGTTGTTGTTGATGACGGCGTAGAGGATTCGTCCGTTGTCGTGGACGTCTCAGTAGAGGACGTCGAAGACGATTCGTCTGTTACTAATGTGGTTTCTGTTGAAGTGGACGAAGATGATTCTTCGGTTGTTGTTGATGACGGCGTAGAGGATTCGTCCGTTGTTGTGGACGTTTCAGTAGAGGACGTCGAAGATGTTTCTTCGGTTGTTGTTGATGACGGCGTAGAGGATTCGTCCGTTGTCGTGGACGTCTCAGTAGAGGACGTCGAAGACGATTCGTCTGTTACTAATGTGGTTTCTGTTGAAGTGGACGAAGATGATTCTTCGGTTGTTGTTGATGACGGCGTAGAGGATTCGTTCGTTGTTGTGGACGTCTCAGTAGAGGACGTCGAAGATGTTTCTTCGGTTGTTGTTGATGACGGCGTAGAGGATTCGTCCGTTGTCGTGGACGTCTCAGTAGAGGACGTCGAAGACGATTCGTGTGTTACTAATGTGGTTTCTGTTGAAGTGGACGAAGATGATTCTTCGGTTGTTGTTGATGACGGCGTAGAGGATTCGTCCGTTGTTGTGGACGTCTCAGTAGAGGACGTCGAAGACGATTCGTCTGTTACTAATGTGGTTTCTGTTGAAGTGGACGAAGATGATTCTTCGGTTGTTGTTGATGACGGCGTATAGGATTCGTCCGTTGTTGTGGACGTCTCAGTAGAGGACGTCGAAGACGATTCGTCTGTTACTAATGTGGTTTCTGTTGAAGTGGACGAAGATGATTCTTCGGTTGTTGTTGATGACGGCGTAGAGGATTCGTCCGTTGTTGTGGACGTCTCAATAGAGGACGTCGAAGATGTTTCTTCGGTTGTTGTTGATGACGGCGTGGAGGATTCGTCCGTTGTCGTGGACGTCTCAGTAGAGGACGTCGAAGACGATTCGTCTGTTACTAATGTGGTTTCTGTTGAAGTGGACGAAGACGATTCTTCGGTTGTTGTTGATGACGGCGTAGAGGATTCGTCCGTTGTTGTGGACGTCTCAGTAGAGGACGTCGAAGATGTTTCTTCGGTTGTTGTTGATGACGGCGTAGAGGATTCGTCCGTTGTCGTGGACGTCTCAGTAGAGGACGTCGAAGACGATTCGTCTGTTACTAATGTGGTTTCTGTTGAAGTGGACGAAGATGATTCTTCGGTTGTTGTTGATGACGGCGTAGAGTATTCGTCCGTTGTTGTGGACGTCTCAGTAGAGGACGTCGAAGATGTTTCTTCGGTTGTTGTTGATGACGGCGTAGAGGATTCGTCCGTTGTCGTGGACGTCTCAGTAGAGGACGTCGAAGACAATTCGTCTGTTACTAATGTGGTTTCTGTTGAAGTGGACGAAGATGATTCTTCGGTTGTTGTTGATGACGGCGTAGAGGATTCGTCCGTTGTTGTGGGCGTCTCAGTAGAGGACGTCGAAGATGTTTCTTCGGTTGTTGTTGATGACGGTGTAGAGGATTCGTCCGTTGTCGTGGACGTCTCAGTAGAGGACGTCGAAGACGATTCGTCTGTTACTAATGTGGTTTCTGTTGAAGTGGACGAAGATGATTCTTCGGTTGTTGTTGATGACGGCGTAGAGGATTCGTCCGTTGTTGTGGACGTCTCAGTAGAGGACGTCGAAGACGATTCGTCTGTTACTAATGTGGTTTCTGTTGAAGTAGACGAAGATGATTCTTCGGTTGTTGTTGATGACGGCGTAGAGGATTCGTCCGTTGTTGTGGACGTCTCAGTAGAGGACGTCGAAGATGTTTCTTCGGTTGTTGTTGATGACGGCGTAGAGGATTCGTCCGTTGTCGTGGACGTCTCAGTAGAGGACGTCGAAGACGATTCGTCTGTTACTAATGTGGTTTCTGTTGAAGTGGACGAAGATGATTCTTCGGTTGTTGTTGATGACGGCGTATAGGATTCGTCCGTTGTTGTGGACGTCTCAGTAGAGGACGTCGAAGACGATTCGTCTGTTACTAATGTGGTTTCTGTTGAAGTGGACGAAGATGATTCTTCGGTTGTTGTTGATGACGGCGTAGAGGATTCGTCCGTTGTTGTGGACGTCTCAATAGAGGACGTCGAAGATGTTTCTTCGGTTGTTGTTGATGACGGCGTGGAGGATTCGTCCGTTGTCGTGGACGTCTCAGTAGAGGACGTCGAAGACGATTCGTCTGTTACTAATGTGGTTTCTGTTGAAGTGGACGAAGACGATTCTTCGGTTGTTGTTGATGACGGCGTAGAGGATTCGTCCGTTGTTGTGGACGTCTCAGTAGAGGACGTCGAAGATGTTTCTTCGGTTGTTGTTGATGACGGCGTAGAGGATTCGTCCGTTGTCGTGGACGTCTCAGTAGAGGACGTCGAAGACGATTCGTCTGTTACTAATGTGGTTTCTGTTGAAGTGGACGAAGATGATTCTTCGGTTGTTGTTGATGACGGCGTAGAGTATTCGTCCGTTGTTGTGGACGTCTCAGTAGAGGACGTCGAAGATGTTTCTTCGGTTGTTGTTGATGACGGCGTAGAGGATTCGTCCGTTGTCGTGGACGTCTCAGTAGAGGACGTCGAAGACAATTCGTCTGTTACTAATGTGGTTTCTGTTGAAGTGGACGAAGATGATTCTTCGGTTGTTGTTGATGACGGCGTAGAGGATTCGTCCGTTGTTGTGGGCGTCTCAGTAGAGGACGTCGAAGATGTTTCTTCGGTTGTTGTTGATGACGGTGTAGAGGATTCGTCCGTTGTCGTGGACGTCTCAGTAGAGGACGTCGAAGACGATTCGTCTGTTACTAATGTGGTTTCTGTTGAAGTGGACGAAGATGATTCTTCGGTTGTTGTTGATGACGGCGTAGAGGATTCGTCCGTTGTTGTGGACGTCTCAGTAGAGGACGTCGAAGACGATTCGTCTGTTACTAATGTGGTTTCTGTTGAAGTAGACGAAGATGATTCTTCGGTTGTTGTTGATGACGGCGTAGAGGATTCGTCCGTTGTTGTGGACGTCTCAGTAGAGGACGTCGAAGATGTTTCTTCGGTTGTTGTTGATGACGGCGTAGAGGATTCGTCCGTTGTCGTGGACGTCTCAGTAGAGGACGTCGAAGACGATTCGTCTGTTACTAATGTGGTTTCTGTTGAAGTGGACGAAGATGATTCATCGGTAGTTGTTGATGACGGCGTAGAAGATTCGTCCGTTGTTGTGGACGTCTCAGTAGAGGACGTCGAAGATGTTTCTTCGGTTGTTGTTGATGACGGCGTGGAGGATTCGTCCGTTGTCGTGGACGTCTCAGTAGAGGACGTCGAAGACGATTCGTCTGTTACTAATGTGGTTTCTGTTGAAGTGGACGAAGATGATTCTTCGGTTGTTGTTGATGACGGCGTAGAGGATTCGTCCGTTGTTGTGGACGTCTCAGTAGAGGACGTCGAAGATGTTTCTTCGGTTGTTGTTGATGACGGCGTAGAGGATTCGTCCGTTGTCGTGGACGTCTCAGTAGAGGACGTCGAAGACGATTCGTCTGTTACTAATGTGGTTTCTGTTGAAGTGGACGAAGATGATTCTTCGGTTGTTGTTGATGACGGCGTAGAGGATTCGTCCGTTGTTGTGGACGTCTCAGTAGAGGACGTCGAAGATGTTTCTTCGGTTGTTGTTGATGACGGCGTAGAGGATTCGTCCGTTGTGGTGGACGTCTCAGTAGAGGAAGTCGAAGATGTTTCTTCGGTTGTTGTTGATGACGGCGTAGAGGATTCGTCCGTTGTCGTGGACGTCTCAGTAGAGGACGTCGAAGACGATTCGTCTGTTACTAATGTGGTTTCTGTTGAAGTGGACGAAGATGATTCTTCGGTTGTTGTTGATGACGGCGTAGAGGATTCGTTCGTTGTTGTGGACGTCTCAGTAGAGGACGTCGAAGATGTTTCTTCGGTTGTTGTTGATGACGGCGTAGAGGATTCGTCCGTTGTCGTGGACGTCTCAGTAGAGGACGTCGAAGACGATTCGTGTGTTACTAATGTGGTTTCTGTTGAAGTGGACGAAGATGATTCTTCGGTTGTTGTTGATGACGGCGTAGAGGATTCGTCCGTTGTTGTGGACGTCTCAGTAGAGGACGTCGAAGACGATTCGTCTGTTACTAATGTGGTTTCTGTTGAAGTGGACGAAGATGATTCTTCGGTTGTTGTTGATGACGGCGTATAGGATTCGTCCGTTGTTGTGGACGTCTCAGTAGAGGACGTCGAAGACGATTCGTCTGTTACTAATGTGGTTTCTGTTGAAGTGGACGAAGATGATTCTTCGGTTGTTGTTGATGACGGCGTAGAGGATTCGTCCGTTGTTGTGGACGTCTCAATAGAGGACGTCGAAGATGTTTCTTCGGTTGTTGTTGATGACGGCGTGGAGGATTCGTCCGTTGTCGTGGACGTCTCAGTAGAGGACGTCGAAGACGATTCGTCTGTTACTAATGTGGTTTCTGTTGAAGTGGACGAAGACGATTCTTCGGTTGTTGTTGATGACGGCGTAGAGGATTCGTCCGTTGTTGTGGACGTCTCAGTAGAGGACGTCGAAGATGTTTCTTCGGTTGTTGTTGATGACGGCGTAGAGGATTCGTCCGTTGTCGTGGACGTCTCAGTAGAGGACGTCGAAGACGATTCGTCTGTTACTAATGTGGTTTCTGTTGAAGTGGACGAAGATGATTCTTCGGTTGTTGTTGATGACGGCGTAGAGTATTCGTCCGTTGTTGTGGACGTCTCAGTAGAGGACGTCGAAGATGTTTCTTCGGTTGTTGTTGATGACGGCGTAGAGGATTCGTCCGTTGTCGTGGACGTCTCAGTAGAGGACGTCGAAGACAATTCGTCTGTTACTAATGTGGTTTCTGTTGAAGTGGACGAAGATGATTCTTCGGTTGTTGTTGATGACGGCGTAGAGGATTCGTCCGTTGTTGTGGGCGTCTCAGTAGAGGACGTCGAAGATGTTTCTTCGGTTGTTGTTGATGACGGTGTAGAGGATTCGTCCGTTGTCGTGGACGTCTCAGTAGAGGACGTCGAAGACGATTCGTCTGTTACTAATGTGGTTTCTGTTGAAGTGGACGAAGATGATTCTTCGGTTGTTGTTGATGACGGCGTAGAGGATTCGTCCGTTGTTGTGGACGTCTCAGTAGAGGACGTCGAAGACGATTCGTCTGTTACTAATGTGGTTTCTGTTGAAGTAGACGAAGATGATTCTTCGGTTGTTGTTGATGACGGCGTAGAGGATTCGTCCGTTGTTGTGGACGTCTCAGTAGAGGACGTCGAAGATGTTTCTTCGGTTGTTGTTGATGACGGCGTAGAGGATTCGTCCGTTGTCGTGGACGTCTCAGTAGAGGACGTCGAAGACGATTCGTCTGTTACTAATGTGGTTTCTGTTGAAGTGGACGAAGATGATTCATCGGTAGTTGTTGATGACGGCGTAGAGGATTCGTCCGTTGTTGTGGACGTCTCAGTAGAGGACGTCGAAGACGATTCGTCTGTTACTAATGTGGTTTCTGTTGAAGTGGACGAAGATGATTCTTCGGTTGTTGTTGATGACGGCGTAGAGGATTCGTCCGTTGTTGTGGACGTCTCAGTAGAGGACGTCGAAGACGATTCGTCTGTTACTAATGTGGTTTCTGTTGAAGTAGACGAAGATGATTCTTCGGTTGTTGTTGATGACGGCGTAGAGGATTCGTCCGTTGTTGTGGACGTCTCAGTAGAGGACGTCGAAGATGTTTCTTCGGTTGTTGTTGATGACGGCGTAGAGGATTCGTCCGTTGTCGTGGACGTCTCAGTAGAGGACGTCGAAGACGATTCGTCTGTTACTAATGTGGTTTCTGTTGAAGTGGACGAAGATGATTCTTCGGTTGTTGTTGATGACGGCGTAGAGGATTCGTCCGTTGTTGTGGACGTCTCAGTAGAGGACGTCGAAGATGTTTCTTCGGTTGTTGTTGATGACGGCGTAGAGGATTCGTCCGTTGTTGTGGGCGTCTCAGTAGAGGACGTCGAAGATGTTTCTTCGGTTGTTGTTGATGACGGTGTAGAGGATTCGTCCGTTGTCGTGGACGTCTCAGTAGAGGACGTCGAAGACGATTCGTCTGTTACTAATGTGGTTTCTGTTGAAGTGGACGAAGATGATTCTTCGGTTGTTGTTGATGACGGCGTAGAGGATTCGTCCGTTGTTGTGGACGTCTCAGTAGAGGACGTCGAAGACGATTCGTCTGTTACTAATGTGGTTTCTGTTGAAGTGGACGAAGATGATTCTTCGGTTGTTGTTGATGACGGCGTAGAGGATTCGTCCGTTGTTGTGGACGTCTCAGTAGAGGACGTCGAAGATGTTTCTTCGGATGTTGTTGATGACGGCGTAGAGGATTCGTCCGTTGTCGTGGACGTCTCAGTAGAGGACGTCGAAGATGTTTCTTCGGTTGTTGTTGATGACGGCGTAGAGGATTCGTCCGTTGTCGTGGACGTCTCAGTAGAGGACGTCGAAGATGTTTCTTCGGTTGTTGTTGATGACGGCGTAGAGGATTCGTCCGTTGTGAAGGGCGTCTCAGTAGAGGAAGTCGAAGATGTTTCTTCGGTTGTTGTTGATGACTGCGTAGAGGATTCGTCCGTTGTCGTGGACGTCTCAGTAGAGGACGTCGAAGACGATTCGTCTGTTACTAATGTGGTTTCTGTTGAAGTGGACGAAGATGATTCTTCGGTTGTTGTTGATGACGGCGTAGAGGATTCGTTCGTTGTTGTGGACGTCTCAGTAGAGGACGTCGAAGATGTTTCTTCGGTTGTTGTTGATGACGGCGTAGAGGATTCGTCCGTTGTCGTGGACGTCTCAGTAGAGGACGTCGAAGACGATTCGTGTGTTACTAATGTGGTTTCTGTTGAAGTGGACGAAGATGATTCTTCGGTTGTTGTTGATGACGGCGTAGAGGATTCGTCCGTTGTTGTGGACGTCTCAGTAGAGGACGTCGAAGACGATTCGTCTGTTACTAATGTGGTTTCTGTTGAAGTGGACGAAGATGATTCTTCGGTTGTTGTTGATGACGGCGTATAGGATTCGTCCGTTGTTGTGGACGTCTCAGTAGAGGACGTCGAAGACGATTCGTCTGTTACTAATGTGGTTTCTGTTGAAGTGGACGAAGATGATTCTTCGGTTGTTGTTGATGACGGCGTAGAGGATTCGTCCGTTGTTGTGGACGTCTCAATAGAGGACGTCGAAGATGTTTCTTCGGTTGTTGTTGATGACGGCGTGGAGGATTCGTCCGTTGTCGTGGACGTCTCAGTAGAGGACGTCGAAGACGATTCGTCTGTTACTAATGTGGTTTCTGTTGAAGTGGACGAAGACGATTCTTCGGTTGTTGTTGATGACGGCGTAGAGGATTCGTCCGTTGTTGTGGACGTCTCAGTAGAGGACGTCGAAGATGTTTCTTCGGTTGTTGTTGATGACGGCGTAGAGGATTCGTCCGTTGTCGTGGACGTCTCAGTAGAGGACGTCGAAGACGATTCGTCTGTTACTAATGTGGTTTCTGTTGAAGTGGACGAAGATGATTCTTCGGTTGTTGTTGATGACGGCGTAGAGTATTCGTCCGTTGTTGTGGACGTCTCAGTAGAGGACGTCGAAGATGTTTCTTCGGTTGTTGTTGATGACGGCGTAGAGGATTCGTCCGTTGTCGTGGACGTCTCAGTAGAGGACGTCGAAGACAATTCGTCTGTTACTAATGTGGTTTCTGTTGAAGTGGACGAAGATGATTCTTCGGTTGTTGTTGATGACGGCGTAGAGGATTCGTCCGTTGTTGTGGGCGTCTCAGTAGAGGACGTCGAAGATGTTTCTTCGGTTGTTGTTGATGACGGTGTAGAGGATTCGTCCGTTGTCGTGGACGTCTCAGTAGAGGACGTCGAAGACGATTCGTCTGTTACTAATGTGGTTTCTGTTGAAGTGGACGAAGATGATTCTTCGGTTGTTGTTGATGACGGCGTAGAGGATTCGTCCGTTGTTGTGGACGTCTCAGTAGAGGACGTCGAAGACGATTCGTCTGTTACTAATGTGGTTTCTGTTGAAGTAGACGAAGATGATTCTTCGGTTGTTGTTGATGACGGCGTAGAGGATTCGTCCGTTGTTGTGGACGTCTCAGTAGAGGACGTCGAAGATGTTTCTTCGGTTGTTGTTGATGACGGCGTAGAGGATTCGTCCGTTGTCGTGGACGTCTCAGTAGAGGACGTCGAAGACGATTCGTCTGTTACTAATGTGGTTTCTGTTGAAGTGGACGAAGATGATTCATCGGTAGTTGTTGATGACGGCGTAGAGGATTCGTCCGTTGTTGTGGACGTCTCAGTAGAGGACGTCGAAGACGATTCGTCTGTTACTAATGTGGTTTCTGTTGAAGTGGACGAAGATGATTCTTCGGTTGTTGTTGATGACGGCGTAGAGGATTCGTCCGTTGTTGTGGACGTCTCAGTAGAGGACGTCGAAGACGATTCGTCTGTTACTAATGTGGTTTCTGTTGAAGTAGACGAAGATGATTCTTCGGTTGTTGTTGATGACGGCGTAGAGGATTCGTCCGTTGTTGTGGACGTCTCAGTAGAGGACGTCGAAGATGTTTCTTCGGTTGTTGTTGATGACGGCGTAGAGGATTCGTCCGTTGTCGTGGACGTCTCAGTAGAGGACGTCGAAGACGATTCGTCTGTTACTAATGTGGTTTCTGTTGAAGTGGACGAAGATGATTCTTCGGTTGTTGTTGATGACGGCGTAGAGGATTCGTCCGTTGTTGTGGACGTCTCAGTAGAGGACGTCGAAGATGTTTCTTCGGTTGTTGTTGATGACGGCGTAGAGGATTCGTCCGTTGTTGTGGGCGTCTCAGTAGAGGACGTCGAAGATGTTTCTTCGGTTGTTGTTGATGACGGTGTAGAGGATTCGTCCGTTGTCGTGGACGTCTCAGTAGAGGACGTCGAAGACGATTCGTCTGTTACTAATGTGGTTTCTGTTGAAGTGGACGAAGATGATTCTTCGGTTGTTGTTGATGACGGCGTAGAGGATTCGTCCGTTGTTGTGGACGTCTCAGTAGAGGACGTCGAAGACGATTCGTCTGTTACTAATGTGGTTTCTGTTGAAGTGGACGAAGATGATTCTTCGGTTGTTGTTGATGACGGCGTAGAGGATTCGTCCGTTGTTGTGGACGTCTCAGTAGAGGACGTCGAAGATGTTTCTTCGGATGTTGTTGATGACGGCGTAGAGGATTCGTCCGTTGTCGTGGACGTCTCAGTAGAGGACGTCGAAGATGTTTCTTCGGTTGTTGTTGATGACGGCGTAGAGGATTCGTCCGTTGTCGTGGACGTCTCAGTAGAGGACGTCGAAGATGTTTCTTCGGTTGTTGTTGATGACGGCGTAGAGGATTCGTCCGTTGTGAAGGGCGTCTCAGTAGAGGAAGTCGAAGATGTTTCTTCGGTTGTTGTTGATGACTGCGTAGAGGATTCGTCCGTTGTCGTGGACGTCTCAGTAGAGGACGTCGAAGACGATTCGTCTGTTACTAATGTGGTTTCTGTTGAAGTGGACGAAGATGATTCTTCGGTTGTTGTTGATGACGGCGTAGAGGATTCGTTCGTTGTTGTGGACGTCTCAGTAGAGGACGTCGAAGATGTTTCTTCGGTTGTTGTTGATGACGGCGTAGAGGATTCGTCCGTTGTCGTGGACGTCTCAGTAGAGGACGTCGAAGACGATTCGTGTGTTACTAATGTGGTTTCTGTTGAAGTGGACGAAGATGATTCTTCGGTTGTTGTTGATGACGGCGTAGAGGATTCGTCCGTTGTTGTGGACGTCTCAGTAGAGGACGTCGAAGACGATTCGTCTGTTACTAATGTGGTTTCTGTTGAAGTGGACGAAGATGATTCTTCGGTTGTTGTTGATGACGGCGTATAGGATTCGTCCGTTGTTGTGGACGTCTCAGTAGAGGACGTCGAAGACGATTCGTCTGTTACTAATGTGGTTTCTGTTGAAGTGGACGAAGATGATTCTTCGGTTGTTGTTGATGACGGCGTAGAGGATTCGTCCGTTGTTGTGGACGTCTCAATAGAGGACGTCGAAGATGTTTCTTCGGTTGTTGTTGATGACGGCGTGGAGGATTCGTCCGTTGTCGTGGACGTCTCAGTAGAGGACGTCGAAGACGATTCGTCTGTTACTAATGTGGTTTCTGTTGAAGTGGACGAAGACGATTCTTCGGTTGTTGTTGATGACGGCGTAGAGGATTCGTCCGTTGTTGTGGACGTCTCAGTAGAGGACGTCGAAGATGTTTCTTCGGTTGTTGTTGATGACGGCGTAGAGGATTCGTCCGTTGTCGTGGACGTCTCAGTAGAGGACGTCGAAGATGTTTCTTCGGTTGTTGTTGATGACGGCGTAGAGGATTCGTCCGTTGTCGTGGACGTCTCAGTAGAGGACGTCGAAGATGTTTCTTCGGTTGTTGTTGATGACGGCGTAGAGGATTCGTCCGTTGTGAAGGGCGTCTCAGTAGAGGAAGTCGAAGATGTTTCTTCGGTTGTTGTTGATGACGGCGTAGAGGATTCGTCCGTTGTCGTGGACGTCTCAGTAGAGGACGTCGAAGACGATTCGTCTGTTACTAATGTGGTTTCTGTTGAAGTGGACGAAGATGATTCTTCGGTTGTTGTTGATGACGGCGTAGAGGATTCGTCCGTTGTTGTGGACGTCTCAGTAGAGGACGTCGAAGATGTTTCTTCGGTTGTTGTTGATGACGGCGTAGAGGATTCGTCCGTTGTTGTGGGCGTCTCAGTAGAGGACGTCGAAGATGTTTCTTCGGTTGTTGTTGATGACGGTGTAGAGGATTCGTCCGTTGTCGTGGACGTCTCAGTAGAGGACGTCGAAGACGATTCGTCTGTTACTAATGTGGTTTCTGTTGAAGTGGACGAAGATGATTCTTCGGTTGTTGTTGATGACGGCGTAGAGGATTCGTCCGTTGTTGTGGACGTCTCAGTAGAGGACGTCGAAGACGATTCGTCTGTTACTAATGTGGTTTCTGTTGAAGTGGACGAAGATGATTCTTCGGTTGTTGTTGATGACGGCGTAGAGGATTCGTCCGTTGTTGTGGACGTCTCAGTAGAGGACGTCGAAGATGTTTCTTCGGTTGTTGTTGATGACGGCGTAGAGGATTCGTCCGTTGTCGTGGACGTCTCAGTAGAGGACGTCGAAGATGTTTCTTTGGTTGTTGTTGATGACGGCGTAGAGGATTCGTCCGTTGTCGTGGACGTCTCAGTAGAGGACGTCGAAGATGTTTCTTCGGTTGTTGTTGATGACGGCGTAGAGGATTCGTCCGTTGTGAAGGGCGTCTCAGTAGAGGAAGTCGAAGATGTTTCTTCGGTTGTTGTTGATGACGGCGTAGAGGATTCGTCCGTTGTCGTGGACGTCTCAGTAGAGGACGTCGAAGACGATTCGTCTGTTACTAATGTGGTTTCTGTTGAAGTGGACGAAGATGATTCTTCGGTTGTTGTTGATGACGGCGTAGAGGATTCGTTCGTTGTTGTGGACGTCTCAGTAGAGGACGTCGAAGATGTTTCTTCGGTTGTTGTTGATGACGGCGTAGAGGATTCGTCCGTTGTCGTGGACGTCTCAGTAGAGGACGTTGAAGACGATTCGTCTGTTACTAATGTGGTTTCTGTTGAAGTGGGCGAAGGTGATTCTTCGGTTGTTGTTGATGACGGCTTTGAAGATTCGTCCGTTGTCGTGGATGTCTCAATAGAGGACGTCGAAGACGATTCGTCTGTTACTAATGTGGATTCTGTTGAAGTGGACGAAGGTGATTCTTCGGTTGTTGTTGATGACGGCTTTGAAGATTCGTCCGTTGTCGTGGATGTCTCAATAGAGGACGTCGAAGACGATTCGTCTGTTACTAATGTGGTTTCTGTTGAAGTGGACGAAGGTGATTCTTCGGTTGTTGTTGATGATGGCTTTGAAGATTCGTCCGTTGTCGTGGATGTCTCAATAGAGGACGTCGAAGACGATTCGTCTGTTACTAATGTGGTTTCTGTTGAAGTGGACGAAGGTGATTCTTCGGTTGTTGTTGATGACGGCTTTGAAGATTCGTCCGTTGTCGTGGATGTCTCAATAGAGGACGTCGAAGACGATTCGTCTGTTACTAATGTGGTTTCTGTTGAAGTGGACGAAGGTGATTCTTCGGTTGTTGTTGATGACGGCTTTGAAGATTCGTCCGTTGTCGTGGATGTCTCAATAGAGGACGTCGAAGACGATTCGTCTGTTACTAATGTGGATTCTGTTGAAGTGGACGAAAGTGATTCTTCGGTTGTTGTTGATGACGGCTTTGAAGATTCGTCCGTTGTCGTGGATGTCTCAATAGAGGACGTCGAAGACGATTCGTCTGTTACTAATGTGGTTTCTGTTGAAGTGGACGAAGGTGATTCTTCGGTTGTTGTTGATGACGGCTTTGAAGATTCGTCCGTTGTCGTGGATGTCTCAATAGAGGACGTAGAAGACGATTCGTCTGTTACTAATGTGGTTTCTGTTGAAGTGGGCGAAGGTGATTCTTCGGTTGTTGTTGATGACGGCTTTGAAGATTCGTCCGTTGTCGTGGATGTCTCAATATAGGACGTCGAAGACGATTCGTCTGTTACTAATGTGGTTTCTGTTGAAGTGGGCGAAGGTGATTCTTCGGTTGTTGTTGATGACGGCTTTGAAGATTCGTCCGTTGTCGTGGATGTCTCAATAGAGGACGTCGAAGACGATTCGTCTGTTACTAATGTGGCTTCTGTAGAAGTGGGCGAAGGTGATTCTTCGGTTGTTGTTGATGACGGCTTTGAAGATTCGTCCGTTGTCGTGGATGTCTCAATATAGGACGTCGAAGACGATTCGTCTGTTACTAATGTGGTTTCTGTTGAAGTGGGCGAAGGTGATTCTTCGGTTGTTGTTGATGACGGCTTTGAAGATTCGTCCGTTGTCGTGGATGTCTCAATAGAGGACGTCGAAGACGATTCGTCTGTTACTAATGTGGATTCTGTTGAAGTGGACGAAGGTGATTCTTCGGTTGTTGTTGATGACGGCTTTGAAGATTCGTCCGTTGTCGTGGATGTCTCAATAGAGGACGTCGAAGACGATTCGTCTGTTACTAATGTGGATTCTGTTGAAGTGGGCGAAGGTGATTCTTCGGTTGTTGTTGATGACGGCTTTGAAGATTCGTCCGTTGTCGTGGATGTCTCAATAGAGGACGTCGAAGACGATTCGTCTGTTACTAATGTGGTTTCTGTTGAAGTGGGCGAAGGTGATTCTTCGGTTGTTGTTGATGACGGCTTTGAAGATTCGTCCGTTGTCGTGGATGTGTCAATAGAGGACGTCGAAGACGATTCGTCTGTTACTAATGTGGTTTCTGTTGAAGTGGGCGAAGGTGATTCTTCGGTTGTTGTTGATGACGGCTTTGAAGATTCGTCCGTTGTCGTGGATGTCTCAATAGAGGACGTCGAAGACGATTCGTCTGTTACTAATGTGGATTCTGTTGAAGTGGGCGAAGGTGATTCTTCGGTTGTTGTTGATGACGGCTTTGAAGATTCGTCCGTTGTCGTGGATGTCTCAATAGAGGACGTCGAAGACGATTCGTCTGTTACTAATGTGGATTCTGTTGAAGTGGACGAAGGTGATTCTTCGGTTGTTGTTGATGACGGCTTTGAAGATTCGTCCGTTGTCGTGGATGTCTCAATAGAGGACGTCGAAGACGATTCGTCTGTTACTAATGTGGTTTCTGTTGAAGTTGGCGAAGGTGATTCTTCGGTTGTTGTTGATGACGGCTTTGAAGATTCGTCCGTTGTCGTGGATGTGTCAATAGAGGACGTCGAAGACGATTCGTCTGTTACTAATGTGGCTTCTGTAGAAGTGGGCGAAGGTGATTCTTCGGTTGTTGTTGATGACGGCTTTGAAGATTCGTCCATTGTCGTGGATGTCTCAATAGAGGACGTCGAAGACGATTCGTCTGTTACTAATGTGGTTTCTGTTGAAGTGGACGAAGGTGATTCTTCGGTTGTTGTTGATGACGGCTTTGAAGATTCGTCCGTTGTCGTGGATGTCTCAATAGAGGACGTCGAAGACGATTCGTCTGATACTAATGTGGTTTCTGTTGAAGTGGGCGAAGGTGATTCTTCGGTTGTTGTTGATGACGGCTTTGAAGATTCGTCCGTTGTCGTGGATGTCTCAATAGAGGACGTCGAAGACGATTCGTCTGTTACTAATGTGGTTTCTGTTGAAGTGGACGAAGGTGATTCTTCGGTTGTTGTTGATGAAGGCTTTGAAGATTCGTCCGTTGTCGTGGATGTCTCAATAGAGGACGTCGAAGACGATTCGTCTGTTACTAATGTGGATTCTGTTGAAGTGGGCGAAGGTGATTCTTCGGTTGTTGTTGATGACGGCTTTGAAGATTCGTCCGTTGTCGTGGATGTCTCAATAGAGGACGTCGAAGACGATTCGTCTGTTACTAATGTGGATTCTGTTGAAGTGGGCGAAGGTGATTCTTCGGTTGTTGTTGTTGACGGCTTTGAAGATTCGTCCGTTGTCGTGGATGTCTCAATAGAGGACGTCGAAGACGATTCGTCTGTTACTAATGTGGATTCTGTTGAAGTGGACGAAGGTGATTCTTCGGTTGTTGTTGATGACGGCTTTGAAGATTCGTCCGTTGTCGTGGATGTCTCAATAGAGGACGTCGAAGACGATTCGTCTGTTACTAATGTGGTTTCTGTTGAAGTGGGCGAAGGTGATTCTTCGGTTGTTGTTGATGACGGCTTTGAAGATTCGTCCGTTGTCGTGGATGTCTCAATAGAGGACGTCGAAGACGATTCGTCTGTTACTAATGTGGTTTCTGTTGAAGTGGGCGAAGGTGATTCTTCGGTTGTTGTTGATGACGGCTTTGAAGATTCGTCCGTTGTCGTGGATGTCTCAATAGAGGACGTCGAAGACGATTCGTCTGTTACTAATGTGGATTCTGTTGAAGTGGGCGAAGGTGATTCTTCGGTTGTTGTTGATGACGGCTTTGAAGATTCGTCCGTTGTCGTGGATGTCTCAATAGAGGACGTCGAAGACGATTCGTCTGTTACTAATGTGGTTTCTGTTGAAGTGGGCGAAGGTGATTCTTCGGTTGTTGTTGATGACGGCTTTGAAGATTCGTCCGTTGTCGTGGATGTCTCAATATAGGACGTCGAAGACGATTCGTCTGTTACTAATGTGGTTTCTGTTGAAGTGGGCGAAGGTGATTCTTCGGTTGTTGTTGATGACGGCTTTGAAGATTCGTCCGTTGTCGTGGATGTCTCAATAGAGGACGTCGAAGACGATTCGTCTGTTACTAAAGTGGTTTCTGTTGAAGTGGGCGAAGGTGTTTCTTCGGTTGTTGTTGATGACGGCTTTGAAGATTCGTCCGTTGTCGTGGATGTCTCAATAGAGGACGTCGAAGACGATTCGTCTGTTACTAATGTGGATTCTGTTGAAGTGGACGAAGGTGATTCTTCGGTTGTTGTTGATGACGGCTTTGAAGATTCGTCCGTTGTCGTGGATGTCTCAATAGAGGACGTCGAAGACGATTCGTCTGTTACTAATGTGGTTTCTGTTGAAGTGGGCGAAGGTGATTCTTCGGTTGTTGTTGATGACGGCTTTGAAGATTCGTCCGTTGTCGTGGATGTGTCAATAGAGGACGTCGAAGACGATTCGTCTGTTACTAATGTGGTTTCTGTTGAAGTGGGCGAAGGTGATTCTTCGGTTGTTGTTGATGACGGCTTTGAAGATTCGTCCGTTGTCGTGGATGTCTCAATAGAGGACGTCGAAGACGATTCGTCTGTTACTAATGTGGATTCTGTTGAAGTGGGCGAAGGTGATTCTTCGGTTGTTGTTGATGACGGCTTTGAAGATTCGTCCGTTGTCGTGGATGTCTCAATAGAGGACGTCGAAGACGATTCGTCTGTTACTAATGTGGATTCTGTTGAAGTGGACGAAGGTGATTCTTCGGTTGTTGTTGATGACGGCTTTGAAGATTCGTCCGTTGTCGTGGATGTCTCAATAGAGGACGTCGAAGACGATTCGTCTGTTACTAATGTGGTTTCTGTTGAAGTGGGCGAAGGTGATTCTTCGGTTGTTGTTGATGACGGCTTTGAAGATTCGTCCGTTGTCGTGGATGTCTCAATAGAGGACGTCGAAGACGATTCGTCTGTTACTAATGTGGTTTCTGTTGAAGTGGGCGAAGGTGATTCTTCGGTTGTTGTTGATGACGGCTTTGAAGATTCGTCCGTTGTCGTGGATGTCTCAATAGAGGACGTCGAAGACGATTCGTCTGTTACTAATGTGGATTCTGTTGAAGTGGACGAAGGTGATTCTTCGGTTGTTGTTGATGACGGCTTTGAAGATTCGTCCGTTGTCGTGGATGTCTCAATAGAGGACGTCGAAGACGATTCGTCTGTTACTAATGTGGTTTCTGTTGAAGTGGGCGAAGGTGATTCTTCGGTTGTTGTTGATGACGGCTTTGAAGATTCGTCCGTTGTCGTGGATGTGTCAATAGAGGACGTCGAAGACGATTCGTCTGTTACTAATGTGGTTTCTGTTGAAGTGGGCGAAGGTGATTCTTCGGTTGTTGTTGATGACGGCTTTGAAGATTCGTCCGTTGTCGTGGATGTCTCAATAGAGGACGTCGAAGACGATTCGTCTGTTACTAATGTGGATTCTGTTGAAGTGGGCGAAGGTGATTCTTCGGTTGTTGTTGATGACGGCTTTGAAGATTCGTCCGTTGTCGTGGATGTCTCAATAGAGGACGTCGAAGACGATTCGTCTGTTACTAATGTGGATTCTGTTGAAGTGGACGAAGGTGATTCTTCGGTTGTTGTTGATGACGGCTTTGAAGATTCGTCCGTTGTCGTGGATGTCTCAATAGAGGACGTCGAAGACGATTCGTCTGTTACTAATGTGGTTTCTGTTGAAGTGGACGAAGGTGATTCTTCGGTTGTTGTTGATGACGGCTTTGAAGATTCGTCCGTTGTCGTGGATGTCTCAATAGAGGACGTCGAAGACGATTCGTCTGTTACTAATGTGGTTTCTGTTGAAGTGGGCGAAGGTGATTCTTCGGTTGTTGTTGATGACGGCTTTGAAGATTCGTCCGTTGTCGTGGATGTGTCAATAGAGGACGTCGAAGACGATTCGTCTGTTACTAATGTGGCTTCTGTAGAAGTGGGCGAAGGTGATTCTTCGGTTGTTGTTGATGACGGCTTTGAAGATTCGTCCGTTGTCGTGGATGTCTCAATAGAGGACGTCGAAGACGATTCGTCTGTTACTAATGTGGTTTCTGTTGAAGTGGACGAAGGTGATTCTTCGGTTGTTGTTGATGACGGCTTTGAAGATTCGTCCGTTGTCGTGGATGTCTCAATAGAGGACGTCGAAGACGATTCGTCTGTTACTAATGTGGTTTCTGTTGAAGTGGGCGAAGGTGATTCTTCGGTTGTTGTTGATGACGGCTTTGAAGATTCGTCCGTTGTCGTGGATGTCTCAATAGAGGACGTCGAAGACGATTCGTCTGTTACTAATGTGGTTTCTGTTGAAGTGGACGAAGGTGATTCTTCGGTTGTTGTTGATGAAGGCTTTGAAGATTCGTCCGTTGTCCTGGATGTCTCAATAGAGGACGTCGAAGACGATTCGTCTCTTACTAATGTGGTTTCTGTTGAAGTGGACGAAGGTGATTCTTCGGTTGTTGTTGATGACGGCATAGAAGATTCGTCCGTTGTCGTGGACGTCTTAGTAGAAGACGTCGAAGACGATTCGTCTGTTATTATTGTCGAGGTTGATTTGTCTATTACTGTTTCGTCCGTTGTCATGAGTTCTGCTGATGTTATATAAGGTTGTTCTGTTGTTGTATTCGTGTCCTCTGTGATCGTGGTCGACTCACTGTTAGTTGAAGTGTCGGCTGTTCTTGTTATTGATACAGTTTCTTTCGAGTCACCTGTGAAATCTATAGTTGTTGCTGCTGTTTTTTCTCTTATTGCAACTGTCGATTCTGTTGTGTTAGCGGAATTGAAATCTTCTGGTGATTCAGTTAGTGACAAGAGACGATGGTCTTGTTCCAATTTCATTTGACTTTTGCTTATTGAAAATAGATCTGCTATTGACGTTAATTTAATTGCAGATTCATATTGTTCATTCTCTCTTGTCTTTAGATCTTCTAGTTCACAGTTTTTTAATCGAACATGGCTGGGCAGTTGGTTTCTTATTTTCTGACATACATCGTCGTTTTCATCTCTGAAGTAACATTGTTTATGCACTTGTGTTTTTCCGCCTGAAAATAAAATTTGTTCGATTTGGAAAGTTTAATTTTAACTACATGATTATGCGTGTGTGCCTTCAAAAAGGTTTGCTGATTCGTTTTAAATTGCTCGCCATTCAAGTAATAAATCGTTGATCATAATCGATTTATATCGATTGATGAAAACACTAAACGGCGGCGTAGCCGTACATCAAAAACAACCCGCACACATGACACAAAATGCAACGCCATATTTAATCGCCGTTGAATTCTAAAACCGACTGTCCCTGTAGTTTATTTGACTATCTCTTTATTTATCGCGTTAGTTGAATAGGCAATTATTGTTTTAATTTTTACAGAAATTTATCAATTACTTACTTATCACGTACTCCAGAGATAAACACTCATATACGGCGTATTCTATGTCGAATTTTTCATTTTTCAAATCAAACGGCAATTTCGGAATGAACCTCGTGCATTTGAGCTTCGGGATAAGGTCGCCCGCGCATTCTCTTCCAGTGCATGTTTCGCATTCCAAATTCGAAGCTGCGAAAATAGAAATTAATTATGAATTTACAATGCTTATTATTTATCTGTTCAGGTATCTGCATTTTTTTTCCTCGAATTTGGCTTTCAATTTTGTTATCTAACTTATCTGAATCAATTTTTAAAGAGTCCGATCGAGATTAAGAAAATTGATATGGAATTGTTTTGCGGTTTCTTTTTTCAAATTTGAAAAATTTTTAATAATAAAGCTAGAATTAAGTGAAAGGCGAAGAGTGAAATATTAGTACATACGAGTCGATCGCATCATAATCGGAGATCAAAGTTTAAGTAAAAAAAAGTTGGGAGGAATTAAGTTAAAATAAAATGAAAAACTATCATGATGATACCTCTGTGGTTTATAATATTTTTATTTATTTGGGAAAGTAATTTACTTGGTTTTAAATATTATCGATATTTACGAGGACATCATAACAAACCACTTACGTACAAAAATAATTCACGCAAATTGAAAAACCAATCAACTATGGGTCTCACCGTAATGCAAGAGAGCCGTTAACATGAAAACCCGAGCCAGGTCCATTTTGAAAATTTTCACCACAACACATGTCCTTTTCTATATGAACTGACACGATGAGTGCCAGAAACTGCTATTTTATCGCCTTAGAAATATTCGATAACGCCATTATCTTTGAAAATGGGACAAGTCCTTTGTCGGTTTTTGCGAAACAAATCAAACGAAATGTAATTTGGCGCGCGTCATATTCAAATTTACTTTTTGTAATTGTTATCCTTGTTTGCTTTTTTTGCAAAAATTGATGGTCGACAGAATGGTACTCAAAAGGAAGCCTTTATTTAAGGAACATTTTCTTACCTTGCGCCAGGAATAACCAAAAAAAAAAAACACCAAAAAATATCACCGTGTGCTTTAAACCGAGACCAAAACTAAAGCGATTTATTTAATAGATCGTGTATAGTAATTACTATAATCTTCTTTACATATGTAGAGATACAATTAATAAATCTTATCTGCTCTTACATCGCCCATTGGATATGACAGTCCACATCAATCTAATTTTATCTTGTAAGTTTGAGGCCCAAGTAAGCCGGCGATTTAAAAATAAACGTATTAGTAAATTCTCGTATGGTTGAAAATATTAAGAAGAAGAAGAAAATTGGGCGAAGTGTATAAAAGAAATCACATTCACATGTTCAGAAAAGCGAGTTTCAAATTAATTTGGATTTACGAGGCTAATCAGTTACGATTAAATTAGGGGAATTACCTGTTTTCTGCTGATTTCGTTATTGACCTTTGCAATCATGCAGTCGTCAATCAAACGAACAAAACAAGTTTTAAATAATCATTAAATCGAATAGTCAAATATTTACGAGAAGATCTTTTTATTTTTATGAAGATAACATCGGACGCTGAAATGTAAAATAAACAGCGGTGGATATTAAGACTTACAAAAGTCTCGACGTTTAGAATTTGTCCGTTTTATTATTATAATTGAATTGCAAAAAGATTCTAGAAAAATAACATTATTTTGTGTGCGAATCAAGAGAAACCACAGGCATTAGCTAAGGATATAAGTGGCACGAGTGGTGGGAATGCAATGGAGATTTTGTTTCTGTTTGGTTAATGCTAATGAAATAAGGATCGTATATGTAAGAAAACGCAGACATCTTAACGTGGCCACACTCTACAATCGTCAATCATTATTTAAAAAAAAAGTATTTCGTCACTTAGATCTTTCTACTTACGTTCAAGATCGATCTCATCTGATAAAGCCAAACGTACATAACATAATAAGGCGATAAATTAACTTTAAAATAGTCAAACTTCTCCTTTTCATTTTCTGAAGTTACTCAAACGTAACGAAAATTGTAAATTGAAGGAAATTTATTTTAAAAAAATGTCTATTGAATATTACAACATATTTTCTGAACAGACAACTATTTTACGACACTAATAACAACTCACTTTCTTATAGATAATTAACATTATGTACTAAATGTGTATGTATGGTTGCCTATCGACGTTTCGATAGGCGCTCGGTGTGAGGGGCGCCGACGTGGCAGGTACTTGGTGCGAAGACGCTAGACAACCATACATATACATTTGGCACATAATGTTAATTCTTCGTAAAAAAGTGAGCTATAGTATATCCAATGTTTTGACTAAAATATAAGAGATTTACTTTACACACTTGTTAACTTTAATCTCATAGAATAAACCAAAGGTTATGGTTAAACAGTTACTGAGTTAAAATATACTCTCCTTGGAATTCAGATCGTATTACTTTGGAATCAAAGTGGTGGACTACTTTTAGTTGATTGTGAGGCAGCCCGTAGACGCAAGGATGAGGGAATCCATGCTCAGATTCATCGTATTCACGATTTTTTTGGCTTCCATAGTTTTTAATTAGCTTGTAATTGATTGTTATCTCGACTCCGAACAAAACGATAAATCGCTTACATGTGTACTAAGTCTTATCGACTTCCGTATCACCAGAACTAACTTTATCTCGCATAATGTGCATTTAAAAGGATCCCAATGAGTAAGTGGATAGAGTCAAATCAAAACACCTATTAATAAAATAGTATACTGACGGATAACTAACATCAAAGTCTAACGAGGATAATTCTTGAGGTTTAACGAAAATCTATTGAAACGAAGTAATCTATAATTGTTTTGAAATTTGACATCTAACGATCCATCTTCCCAAATGTTTACTTAATCCGTTGTTTCAAAAGATTGAGATTTACGCGAATCGAAACTCTAATCATTTTTAGAATTTGCTTTTTTTCGAACAAGTGCGTTATTTTAAGTTGTGTACTTGTGATAGTAGGTAAATTCTAAATAGGTAATCGAGTGGCTTTTCGAAACATTTGATTCATTCATTAGCAATGATTGTTGCAACACCCTGTGCTCAGTCGGCAGATAAATTTAGAAAAAAAAAAAAAATTCGTTATCTGCAAAACTAAATCTATAGATTTGAAAAAAGAAACTAATAATTTTTGCTTGTTTCTTAGAAAGCATGGTTGGATTCGAAACCATCTCAAATACTTTGGAAGCAATTATTTTATCTATGTATATGAGTACGTAGGTGCAACAGTATCTCGAGAAGCACTCATCAATAATTACTAACAAATGGAGCGGCACCTTAAGATCTGCCTGTGTCGTCTTAAAAAAAAAGTAAATTTTGTATTTCCATGATTGGTCTTGATTAGACGAGACAATAAGCCTTGTCCAAGCGAAATCCTGAATGTACAGGGTTCACATCGAAAGAAATGGGTCCGGATATACAAAAACTTGTTCCTTCTTTTAATTTTAGCATTTCAATAAAAAAAATGTGAAGAAATGCTAAGTTTGGCCTAGAGTTGCGAATTGAATAAGAAACGATTGCGTAACGTAAGTGAAATTTCTCAAGGCTATTATGATTTTCGCGACAAAAAATCGATTATACTAATATTATCCACTGATTAAAAAATCGATAACTTCTGAATCATTCATTCCAAAATACGTTATTCTATTGTATATCGTGACAATGCACAATTGTTTCTTTTTTTTTTAAAGTAGAGGTACATTTCAAACCCCCATGTCATATTAAAACAGCAGGTTGCCATTTTTTAATAATCATTTGACATCAATCGTCAAAATGAAAATTTTAAAACAAAAATAATTTTTTGTAACTTAATTTCTTTTTTTTTATTATTATCAATTTTAGAACAAAACAGTTGCGCACAGGCAACATCCAATAACGGTGTCCTTTACAGGTTTCGTTTCATTTTTAAGAAATTTTGAGCAAAAAGACACTACGAGACACAAGAGCACACTTTTTAATCGTAAACAACAAAAGAAGACTTTTTTCTTTACACTATTGATATTGTCTGTAAAAAACTTTTCCATCTTTTCCAACTTTTATATCTCTTATAACCGGAAGAGACATCGAAATTGATGCACCCTGTACAATGGTTTCGTTTCTTTGATCTTCTTTTGTTTGTAATATTTTGGTTTAAACTGGTAATTATAACGTGTGATTCAAAAAATTTCAGGTGTCTGGCGGTTGTAAAAAAAACTTATGTCTTGACTTAGGACACACGCATTCACTTGAAAAAGGCATTTTCGCAATAAAATTAGCACTAAACGTAAATGACACTACTTGAAACCGAATCAAAATGTCAAACTTTTGTTCACAACAAAAGAACGTTTTGTTTTTCCAAAGCACACTTCGCAAAAAATGAAAAATTGGATTTTTGGTAAAAATGTGATATTGGACCATCATGTGTGATATATCGTTGTAAAGAGAAAAAAAATGTATTCTCA
The DNA here is from genome assembly GCA_039766575.1 of Serrognathus titanus. Lineage (NCBI taxonomy): Eukaryota > Metazoa > Arthropoda > Insecta > Coleoptera > Lucanidae > Serrognathus > Serrognathus titanus. Next base: position 12,924,702 of record CM077911.1, on the reverse strand, counting down.
AAATATTAAATCCAAAATGGCGTCCGTAAGAAAAAATGAAGTTGTCAGATGTTTCTCCGTCATCTTGAAAATTATTGAAAAGGGAATGCCATATTCTCAGGCTGATTTGTATAAAAGATTTGAGCTAGGATTGAATTTAATCCTAAGTTAGAATGTGACAAACATTATGACGTACAGCATTTTGTATGTCACATTCTAACTTAGGCTTAAATTTAATCCCGATTTAAAACCTTTATACAACGCAGCCTTAATATATTTAAGTTTTTTATCATATCGAACACATTTAAGTCACTACAGGTATAATAGGTTTGAGAAATCAAGTGTTGTCCAACATATTTACAAACTGGACACGGTATTGTAGTAGCAGGAGATAATGATGAAGGCCATGATAGATAACAGAGAAATTAATTAGAAGAGCAGTAAAATATAATGTAAAATTCAATTCATGTCAATTTCAAAACGTGAAATAAAAGAGTAAACATTATTTTAAACATAAATTCATATAGAAACGCCAAAACATTGCAAACACTTTGAGAAATGACCAATTATTTAAGCAAATGTATTCCTCAACATTCCACAAATGCTATGGACTTACGAATCTACTTAAATAGAATATAGTTTGGGACTGGAATAGAGAACGTGAGGAGGCATTAAGTTGTTGAAAAATTGTACTAAAATAACAAAACATTAGAAGAATAAAGTTTAAGAGTAGAAATGTATGGAATATTTAACCCGCCTAGTCATTTGATCAGCCAAGAACACGGAGCAAACAGGAGGAACTTTAAACAGCAATTTGAAATAATTTTAAAAGCTTTTGGTTATGATAAGAAAAACGACGAACATAAGGTAGCTATTTTCCTTAATGTTGTTGGCGAAGATGCTTTAGTTATCTTCAATACTTTTGACTTATCTGACAGTGATCGTGAAAAGTACGACACTCTCATAGAAAAATTTGAAAAACATTGCTTCCACGTAAAAATTTAGTTGATATAATAATTTAATTTTACGACAATATGTATTTATTTATAAGATTGCGACAGTTAAGCAATGAAAAATAAAAATTCGAAGCGACCCTCGTATTTGTACACAATGAACGCCGTGCTTTTTTTTTATTTTTACCGTTCCAATGAATTCCTCCGGTGAAAAAATTTACTTTTCGGAGCGATTAATTTTTTGATAGGAGAAGGCGAGCACGCCGCGTTCAACAAGAGTCCGGAGCACCTGTCCAGGTGGTGCGCGTGCGCATGCAGAAGGCGAATCCTATAAAACAAATTCGCGTCCTGAAAGCTTCAGTTACATCCGACCTGAACGGTTGTTAAGATGCGGGGGTGCACCGTGCTGGTTATAGTTGTGACGAGCGTGTGGTTTGCGTGCGCGGCGCCGGCTGCGAGTGCGGACCTGGAGGAGCAGCTTCAGGTCCTCAGCAAACAAGTGACCGCGCTCCTGGAACGTCGCAAGGAAGACCTCCACAGCATCGAGGAGAACATGCGGAAGAAGCTGACCAAGAGCCAGGAGTTCGAGGACGTCAGGGAGGAGATACAGAGCTTGAGGTAGCGTGTGCGCCCTTCCGGATTCAATTTCGAAGAAGGCGTAATGAAGTCCTCGCTAATTCGCTTTGCGAAGCTCGCGTTACATAATTTAGCAGACGGACGGATGCGGCATGCAAATGACGCCTTCTTCAATCTAACTTTTGCTGAACATTCCACGTTTCTCGCGGAGATGGCTAATTATTATTAATAAGTTGTTTGGCCCGTTCTTATTCCGGAATCTTCAACAAAAAGAAATCGCCATGAATTACGAATGACTTTCCGAACTTATTTTTCACGTTAACGAATTAAATAGCGACAGTTTCATAATTTATAACTGAAATCTTGAAACGCAAAAAATATTATACGGGGGGGGGGGGGGCGGCTCTTATCTAATTGGTCCGATTACGTCGTGGTGTTTGTTCTGTACAGAACAACGTCATTATTTACAACCGATCGTTATTTGTCCTAGTGTTTGTTATTTTCTTTTCTTATCTGTATTTAATAAGACCCATTAAGGATTGTTCTGTAACATAAATTCAACATCCAAATAATTTATATTATACAGGATGTTTCAGAAACTTTTATTTGTATTATAAATACACAGGGTGTAACTCAATGATTGCAAAAAATTATGTGGAGCCTAAAATGTTACTTTTTCAATATACAGGGTGATACAAATTTTTCGTTTTCTTCTTTTAATTTATCTCAATCATTTTTTGCAATCATATTGAATGAAACTTGGTACAAAGGCAGCTTTGAATTTGAACGTGAAAGGATTTCTGTTCAGTATCAAAAAGGAGTAAGGCGTCCTCCTGCGGCTGTGACCGACAAGAACAGTGCTGTTGTTAAAAGAATAATTGAAGAGGACAATAAAGCCGCTTATGCAGTAATAGAGCGTCAACTCCTGAATGTTGCAAGACGTCAATTTTTTTTTTCATTGTAAATTGTTGATAATTTCAACTATTTTTCATTTTCAATTGCTTCAGTTTCTAATTCCAATTTTTATGTTTGTAAGCACCAAGTTTTTGTAAAACTTTACCGATCGGTTTTGTTGTCTCATGGAAAATCAGAATGTTGCAAGATGTCAATTGTTTTTCATTGTAAATTGTTTGACTTTCGTTTTTTTTCGTCGTAAACAAGAGTTTAATGAAAGTTTGAAATTTTTCTATTGTTTTTCGTTCTCTTTTGTTTTCAGCTTGTTTTTAGACTACTGTTTTTTTTTCTTCCAATTTCCAATCATTTGTTTTCCTCGTGGCAAACAAGTGCAGTTTTGTGTAATTGAATTTTTTCTTCAAATTTTTCGATCGTCTTACTTTCTCAAGACAAATGAGAGCCATCTGGAAGTTTTCTCGGAAGTTTCAATTTTTTGTTTTGTTTATCGATCGTCTTTTGTTTTCTCGTGATAAATCAAAGTCATCTAAAAGTTCTAAAAATTCAATTGTTTTTTGTTCTCAATTGTTTAACTTTCCTGTTTTCGATTTTTGTCAAGTTTTGCGATCGTCTTTTGCTTTCTCATGGCAAGTCAGGATAATTTGATAATTCTAAAGTTTCAACTGTTTTTTATTTTCAATTGCTTCACTTTTCTCTGTTTTTAATTTCTATCTTTCTACCAATTTTTCGTTAAACGATGCTCTTTTGTTTTCTCCTGATAAATCAGAGTCGTCTAAAAGTTCTAAAAATGTCAATTGTTTTTCGTTGTCAATCGTTTGACTTTTCTGTTTCGATTTTTATTGTGCTAGCGATTGTTTACGCCAACTTTTGTTTTGAGTTTGTTTGAGTTAGCTGAAAGTTTTAAAATTTTCAAGTTTCTCATTCTCAACTGTTTGATTTTTGTTTTTATTTTGTCTTTGCGCTGCTGATTATTTTCTTCAAATTTTCCTGTCGTCTTCTGTTTCTTCAAAACAAAATTTTCCAACGCTTTTTTCTTTCTTCATGGCAAATCAGTCATCTGAAAAAAAATTCTGTCAGATTTTCGACCGTTTTTTGTTTTCTCTCACGGTAAAGCAGAATCATCTGAATCTTCTAAAATTTCAATTGTTTTTCATTTTCATTTGCTTGATCTTTTTGTTCACAAGTTTATTTTTGTGTCAAATTTTCCGATCGCGTTTGTTTTCTAATCAGAGTTTTAAATTTTTTATTGTTTTTTCACTCTTAACGTTTGTTTCTTGCTTTTTTATAGTGCGTCTGCCATGTCACCGATTATTCTGTGACATCAAAGGTTCAGTTTTGACATAAGAATTCAATCATGCGACTATTTTGTGACGTGAAAAGTAGAACGACTGACGTAAGCTAACTATGACATAAAGGTCAACATTGAAGCTTTAATGTCACCGATTATTCCGTGACATCAAATTTTGACATAAGAATTCAGTCATGTGACTATTTTGTGACGTGAAAAATATAGCGGTCATTGCGTCTGACGTAAGTTAACTATGACATAAAGGTCCATTTTCCATTTTGTAAAGCGCGAACTCAGCTCAGTTTCCATTAGCAATCTTACTGGTATGTCAATGATTGTTTCGTGACGTCAGAGCATTGTGTCTGACACAAGAACTGTTTGTTGTTTTGTTTAGCCAAACAATCATGAAGTATATTCAGCTGGGTCTAAGTCATTAGATAGCACAAATGTCCATGGCCAATGGTGAACTCAATTCAAACTCACGTCAATCGAGTCACACGACTTCCAAAGTCGGCTAGGCTAACCGCTGAACCACTCGGCGACTCAGATGCAAGAACTGAACAAATTTTAACTGACATGACACCGTTTGTTTTGTGACGTCAGAGTTGAAATTGCATTGCTGACTCAAGAACTCGTTTGTTTTGTGACATGATATTTGAAATGGCCTTGGCTATTACGCAAGAACTTAACATGATACGATTTTTTTTAATGTCAGAGCTGGAATAGAATTGTTTGAACTAAACTCATTTCATCGTAACCGTCTTAACGAAACAATTCTGGTCTCAGAAGTAAAACAGGAACTCAACCAAGTTCGTTGGCTGTCATTTGGTGACGTCAATACCCTACTCAATTCCACGTCACTTATCAAATAACGTTTTTAAGTTTTGCGCTGCAGTTGCGACCGACTTACTTAATGACATTAACCATCAAAGTGCTACGAAATTGTTTTTAGGTCGTAATTAAAACATCACAGAAATGTTCTGCGTCATGGAATACTGACTAACGCAGTTTAATGTATTCCTTCCATTAGCTTACGTCCGTAAGGGCACTAAATTCGCATAAAAACTCAATCCCGAACAAATGTAGGGTAAACTCTCCCCGTGCCGAAATCCTTAATGCGTCATCATAACACCCGGTCCGCACAAAAAAAAAATGGGGCTCTCATAAAGCATGGCATAGATACACGTACTGGCTCGTTGAGATGAATAAAAATGTGCAATTAAAACAAAATTCACTACATCTTTCGTGCGTGTTTGCAAGTAAATAACCATGCATCATATAACAAGAAGGAGCAAGTGCGTCATATATCAAGAACGAGCAAGTAAATTATCGAAGCCCCTTTCAAAAATAAATATTTAGGACCGCACTGTGTATCATGCGCTGCTTTTTTGTGCGGGTGTTTTGCGGCATCGATCAATAGCGTCATTAATATCACTTAAGTTAATGATGTGTTTTTTTGTAGTAGTAGTCGGTAGTTGTTGTTGTTGTTGTTGTGAAGCGGGGTTCCGTTCGTTAAAAAATAAATAAATAAACGTCAAGGTAAGGTTTTGTTCTGCTTGCACGGAAGCGCTCGCCGTTTGAAAAACAAAATAAGCAAAAATAATGAACCCGGAGAGTTAGATTCACTCCGAAACGATGATTTATTCACGACGTGGAGAACTTGTTGCAGTTTTCCAGAATAAAACGAAATTTTACTCGCCCCGGATAGCACACACAGGATGCAGGAAGAATTGCGCTTGTTTCAGTAAGCAACGAACGAAACAAAAACAAGAGAACTTACATCGAACTAATTACAACTTTTACAGCGACCGAACGACAAAACAAAACGATCGCAAAAAGTACAAGTCAAAAATAAAGAAATCTAAATAATTTTGAGTTTATTGCTGCTTCTGATTTTCTATGAAAAAAGAACAGTATAATTTGAATTAAAGTGTCGCGGGAAAATAAAAGATGTTCGGAAAATTTGAAGAAAACAATCACTGGAACAAAAATAAAAATGAAATCGGTAAAGACAAAGACAATCGAAAACCAAAAGAGTAAATTCTGAGAAAAAAAAGTTGGTTTTAGAACTTTCAGATGACTCTGACCTGACGTGAGAAAACAAAATACAATCGAAGATTACAGGAGAAAACAAAAGACGATCGGGAACTTTGGGGAAAAATCATTAGCTCAATCGAAATTTTAAAACGTTTAGATGACTCTGATTTGTTGTGAGGAAACAAAAGACGATCGAAAATCAAAAGAAAAAATTGTACTGTTTGAGATAACTGTGATTTTCCATGAGAAAAATTATGGTTTGACAACTACAAGACAAAAGAGGATCGGAAAATTTGAAGAAAAACAAAAGAAACAATCATTAGAACAAAAATAAACTGAAATAAGTAAAGTCAAACACTTGAAAATAAAGAAGAATTTAAAGATGAGATCTTTCAGATAATTTTGATTTACGACGAGAAAAAAGAAGACAAAAAGATCCAAAACCAAAATGGTAAATTGATAGAATTTTGAAAAAACAAAAGACGATCGAAAATTCAAACTTTCGTAAAAATTTTAGATGACTCTGATCTGCCATGAAAACAAAAGACGATCTGGAAAATTTGAGGAAAAAATTATTTGCACGAAGATTACAATAAATAAGAACAGAAAAATAAATCAAACAATTGAAAAGAAAAAACAATTGAAATTTTAGATAATTTTGATTTACGACGAAAAAAAAAAGACAATCGAAAACTAAAAGAGTAAATTGACACAATTCTGAGAAAAAAATGCTGTTTTAGAACTTTCAGATGACTTTGATCTGTCGTGAGAAAACAAAAGACGATGGAAAATTAAAAGAGAAAATTTTCACTCTCGTAAAAGTTTCAGATGACTATGATTTGCTACGAAAACAAAAGACGATCGTGGAAATTTGACTAAAAAATCATTAGCACAAGGATTACAATAAGAACAGAAAAATCAAACAACAGAAAAGAAAAACAATTGAAATTTTAGATAATTTTGATTTACGATGAGAAAAAAAGACGATCGAAAAAAGAGTAAATTGATAGAATTCCGAGAAAAAATGCCCTTTTAGAACTTTCAGATGACTTTGATCTGTCGTAAGAAATCAAAAGACGATCGCAAATTAAAAGAGAAAATTTTCATTTTCGCGAAAGTTTCAAATGACTGATCTGGAATGAAAACAAAAGACGATCGGGAATATTTGACTAAACATCATTGGCACAAAGATTACAGTAAGAACAGAAAAATCAAACAATTGAAAAGATAAAGAAAAACAATTGAAATTTTAGAACTTTCAGACGACTCTGATTTGCCGTGAGGAATAAAAAGAAAAAAATTTGAACTTCTGTAAAAGCTTTCGGATGATTCTGATCGGCCATGAGAAAAAGAACTGATCGAAAACTTTGAAAAAAGAATCAGTGTTTCAAAATTGATGTGTGACACTACAAAATAAAGGGCGATCAAAAAATTTGACGACAAAATCACAAAGATTATAATAAGGACAAAAAGAAATCAAACTATTGAAAAGAAAAGCAATTGAAATTTTAAATAATTTTGATTTACGAGGAGAGAAAAGGACAATCGAAAACCAAAAGAGCAAATATATAGAATTCTGTGAAAAAATGCTGTTTTAGGATTTTCACCTGTCGTGAGAAAACAAAAGACGATTGAAAATTAAAAGAGAAAATTTTAACTTTCGTAAAAGTCAACAAATTCAAAATAAAGGGTTATTCGGTCAGGTAGGTCAGTACTCCTGCATTTATAGTTTCGTAAAAGTTTCGGATGACTCTGATTTGCCATGAAAACAAAAGACGATCGGGAAAACTTAATGAAAAAATCATTAGCACAAAGATTACAATAAGAACAGAAAAATCAAATAATTGAAAAGAAAAACAATTGAAATTTTAGATAATTTTGATTTACGACGAGAAAAAAGACAATCGAAAACCAAAATTGATACAATTCTGAGAAAAAACGTTGTTTTAGAACTTTCAGATGATTCTGACCTGCCATGAAAACAAAAGACGATCGGTAAAATTTGAGAAAACTTGAACTTCTGTGAAAACTTTCAGATGATTCTGATTGGCCATGAGAAAAAAAAGTGATGAAAAATTTTGAAAAAAATCAACCAAACTTTGAAAAAATAAATACATAAAGGGCGATTAGAGAATTTGACACAAATATTAAAATGAAAACAGAAAAGTCAAACAATTGAGCAAGGGAGGACAGAAAATCAAAAAAGAAAATTTGGATTTCTTTAAAACCTTTCGGATGACTTTGATTGGTCATGAAAAGAAAAGGCGATCAAACAATTAAAAGGAAAAAATCTTTACCACAAAATCTCTCACTATGTAATACAAAGACAAAAATGAAATATAAAATGAAACAATCGAGAGTGAAAAACTTTTAGAACTTTTAAGTGTGACTCTGATTTGCGATAAGAAGACAAAAGCCACTGGAAAATTTCGCGAAAAATCATTTACACAAAGCTAAAATTGAAAACAGAAAAATCAAACAATTAATAACGGAAACAATTGAATTTTGGAACTTTCAGATTATTCTGATATATCGTGACGAAAGCCAAAGGCGATCGAAAATCGTAACAACTGCGGGATTACGGGAAATTTCATCCTGCAGGGACACCTATGACCAGACAAGCTCGTGCATTCAACATTAAACTGTGCTTTTTGTATTTTTAAACGACAGTTTCATGGGGTGATAGTCTTAGGCTTGGTATTATAAATGCAAACCCCAATTTATTGCCATAACAACAATCGTTACCATGGCAATAAACCGATTTAAAGCTAACTTGCCTAATAGCGGGCTTGAATGTAATTAAACTATTTGACAAATTAAAATAATTTAGGTAAAGTTCACCAAAAAATGAATAAAGCTTGCAGGTATGTATGTACTACGCTGGACAACATTCACATGACAGTTATTCTCTCTTTTTTTATTCTTGCGGATGATATGCTTCACCTATTGTATTTTATATACGACACTAATGAGAACGAGGTACTCGAGCGAAAACAAAAACGTTGTTGAATCTAAAACGAATAAAACGACAAAAAGTTGGCGAGGGGAACGGCTTTGAACTTATAGCCGGAAAATCGGCGGTTAACATCGCGATACCGCCGGGGGCGGTGGGATCCTTCCTCATTATCGATCCCCGCCGCCCTCCGGGCGGGAAATCTCCAGGCTTAAGAGTCTCCGCTCCTTAATATTTACATTAGAGCTCGCTACTCCATGCTCCATTAACACGTCATACATTTTAAAGTTCTCAAAGTCGCGCCAAGGAAATAACAAAGACATTTACCCCTTTGAAGTCGCGTCTCTTCCTTCCGGAATGCGACGGAGCGGGAATCAAAAGCGCCCGTTCTGTTTACGTAGTGCGAATTGCACCGGCTGTCGTTTCTTTTTTTAAGTTCGTTTGTTCTAGAATTTTTTAAACTCAAAAATCTGAATAAATTAAACCTTCAAATTTATCCGTCGTTTCTCTTTTATTATGATAAATCAGAATCGCCTGAAAAAAAGACGATTAGAAAATTAAAACAAAAAAAAAGTCACAAACACAAGAATAATAATGAAAGCAAAGTGAGAATGGAAAAGAATTTAAATATGAGAAAACAAAAGATGGCGGGAAAATTTGACGAAAAAATTAATAGCGTAAAGATAAAAGTCAAAATAGAAAAATCAAACAATTGATAATGAAAAACACTTGAAATTTTAGAACTTTCAGATGACCTTGGTTTCGCCATGAAAAAACAAAAGACGTTCGAACCGAAAGAGAAAATTTAATTTTCTGCAAAAAAATTCAGAAAAATTTGACTTTTGTTTTCTTGTTGCAAATCAGAATTAAGCGAAAGTTGTAAAATTCTTAATTGTTTGACATTATTTTGACAAGGAAATTTTTCTGAATTTTTTTTAGAAGATTAAATTTTCTCTTTGGATTCGAACGTCTTTTGTTTTCTCATGGCGAAATCAAGAGTTCTAAAATTTCAAGTGTTTTCTTTCTCTTGCCAATTGCTTTGTTTGAATTTTCCGATCGCCTTTTGTTTTCTCATCGCAAATTAGAGCTATCTGAAAAGTTTCCTCTCCAAACTGGCTTCTTAAATTTGCATATTTAAAAAAAAATTGAAAATCAGCTTAACTCTTCGGTTAGAAAAGACACGCACGTCCCGTGTGCTAACAACGAACGTAGTGCGAATCAAGCGCGCCCCTCGTTCTTTTTTTTTGTTTTTTGTTTTTAACATAACGAGGTTTTTCCTTTCGTTAGTCGCAAAGAAAACCTCGGCGTTCGCGTTCTCTATAAATTACACTGATTACAAAGCGAATCGGCCCGACCCGGATGTATACATTTGACACCGCCGCCGCCTGTGAGAAAATTTGTTTCTCCGAGTTTTCTCCTTTGGTGGTTTTAAAGCGCACAGAATTGTCCGCCCGCCCCCCCCCCTCGCGATTACTGCTTCGAATTCTCGTTGAACTTTCGCCTTTTCATCTTCGTTAGTAAGGGTCGAAATTGCCGGCGATGTTTCACTTCGATTTCGACGTCTGCTCGCTTCGCAAGCTTTCCCATTAAGAAGAAAAACAAATGAGGAAAGCTGCACATGTTAATCGATGTTTCAAATTTTCAAGAAAAACGACAGGGTCAGGTATTTTTTTAATCGAGCACTCTGTATACTATATAACATTTTTGATTAATCAGCAAACTATAGCCTGAAAACTTATGTCACACACTTTAATACATTGTCAAGTTTATACAGGGTGTCTGAATGAAATTATATTTTCCGCCTGTTTGGTCTGTTAAAAAGAAAGAAAGAGCAGAGCCGCTGTCCTTTAAAGTTTCCTGTCACCCTGTACATGTTGAGTTTTTTTTATTTTATTTTATTTTAAATATTTTAATTAAAAAGATAATAATCTTTCCATGGTGGTCAGCTATTTGATGAACTTGCAAACCTATGATTTCTACTTTCGAACAAACTCGTAATCAACAGATGGCACTGAAGATATCTCACTTGAACCGTCGTCTGCAGCAAAAGATATTTACGAGTTTGACTTCAGCGAGCGACGAGACGTGTTCCAATTAATTTTCGCCACGCCAGCAATAACAATAACAACAGTAGAATGGGGCGAAGTGCGCGGCCAAGTTTCCGTGTAACGGACCACCCTCTGCGGGATTGAGAGTTCCAAATTTACGAAGCACCGGGGCAGTTAATTGTGTACACAGGGAATTTATCGATCTCCTCTCCAAATAATAGGGTCGAAGCAATCTCCTCGTTCGTCTCGACGTCGACCTTGTCTCACCGAAATCGCCGTTGGATACGTCCGATGGCATAATTTGTTTTGTACTGACATTATCTATCGAATTCTAAACTATTCAACATTCCGTGCTGTCAGAATCGTTCTGAAGTTACCCAATAGATGTCAGTTATGGTAATGAACAAAACTGCAGTTCTTGACTAAAATATGACACTTTGATCGTAATACGTTTAACCATGATTTGGCATTTCTTTAAATGAAATAAAGAATAAATAAAAGAGAAAGTATTTGTTATACAATCGATGAATAAAATAAAAATATAAAAGTTTATGTTATACAGCAACATCTATTAACGATCCGTGACACTTCCAATAAAACTTATGATACTGACTAATAGATGGCGCTACCATAAACATATTTGAAATCCACAATTTTATGACGTTTTGCTTTTTTTGCAAAGATTAAAAATAGAACGGTTCAGGATCATCGTTTTTGTCGCTATTGATGAAGAAAATTTTAAAAAAATACGATCAACCTTAGCAGAAAAATTTAAGTATTTTGGGCGTGTTTTTTTTTTGTCATTTTTTTGCTATTTTTTAATGCTAACTTAACATACAATAGTCAGTGGTTTGCGTGCACAAAAGAGAATAAGTTTCAGAAAACATCAAGGGACATAATGACATCTCTTGACATTTCCTGTTAAAGTTTATGATATTGACTTATAGATGGCGCTGACGCACGTTTGAAAAACACGATTTTCTAACTTGTTTTGAGGATTGGTTACTTTTCTTTTCTGACGAAGAAAATAAGAATACCATCAAGTTTAGAGAAAAGATGTCAGATCGTGCTTTGAATATCATTTTGTGTCCATTTTTGTATTATTTCAAGAAAATTTTAACATAAAAGTCTTCATCTTGTTTAGAATTCCTTGCGAACAAAAGAAGAAAGAAAAATTTGATAGAATCTCTTTTTTTGTTTTGACTTTTAGTGTCTTATTAATTCTCTCGTCCTTTCGCAAGAACGAAAAAAGAAGCTTCAGAAAATAACGAGACACTAGAGAGACGTTCCAAATTTATAATACCAACCTATAGATGGCGCACAATCTTTCTGATCTTTCTTGATCGAAAGGAATACGAGAGAATTCGATTATCTTTTGCACTTTTTATTGCTTTTCACATTTCGATTGTTTTTTGTATACAAAAAACCAAATAAAGAATAACTTCTATCTACCATTGTATTGTTTAGTATACTTAGTAATCATCAATTGTTTTTTTCACTTTTAAAAAAGAAAATGCTTTCACTTTTAACAAAGAAAATGCTTTCACTTTTGCAGAAATGAAAAAGAATTAGCTTCATAAACCAACAAAAGTCGTACAGCGACATCTCTTGATATTTCGTGATAATCCTAATGTATAATACTGCCTAATAGATGGCGCTGCATCGCATGTTTGACCTTCACAATTATCTGACGTTTTGCTTTCTTGCGCATATTGAATGTGGAACTGTTTGGGATCATCAGTTTTGTTTTGCCTTTGACAAGGAAAATATAAATACTCCCATTTTTTCGATAACAAAAAGAATTAGCTTCAGAAAGCAATGAAAAATTTATAATACTGTCTAATTTATGACACAACCATGAGTTTGAAATCCCCGTTTTTCACAGATCAGAAATAGAACAGTTGAGGAGCGGAAACTTCCACCGTCCCCACCGCACCCAAGAGAAAAACGACCACCTGACCCTAAAGTGGGTTTCAAACGCCGTCGCCGAGCTAAAAACTGAAGTCTCAGAAATCCAAAGCACGCTAAATTCGACCGTGATCCTCCAGAATCGCGAGCAGCTCGACGTCGAACTGAGCCTACTGAAGACCGACGTTTCGAATTTGAACCTGGAGCTGAACGCGGCGCGCAGCAGGAACGTGCAGTACGAGAGCGAGCTGCTGGAAGTCCGCGAGGAGCTCAACTCGCTGAAGGACCAGTCAAGGGCCACGGCTGTTATGTGCGGCAAGACAAAGAACCAGGTGAGTGCCCCGTTTCCTCGAGAATTTAATTGCGTACGCGTTTAATTCATTTCGCTGCGGAGGGCAGTTATTAAATTGTAAAACAGAAAGAGAGTAGAACTCGTTGGGAAAATTGAATTCGTGACAGGTCATGTTACATGAATTTAAAAAAAAGAATTCTCGTGTATATACGAGAGTCAATCAAAAACACGTTGCCTATATTATCTAAATGGCCGGAGGAAAATGAGCTGATGCTTTTAAACTAAAAAATGTAATCAGTAGGACGTAAATTCAAATAAACCATTGCGTAAATCTTTTAGGTTCTTTTTTATAAATTTGACTTGAAATTTGACTTTGAATTGAAATTGCTTAAGGTGAAAACAACTGAAATTGTACCACGACGCTTGAAAAAATCCAGACAACGAAAAAAAAACAAATTAAAATGATTTCTTGCGTTTCTCTCGAGCGAACTGTCACAAACGAATTTACAAAATTTACATAAAAGCGTCGAAGAAACATCAATACTTCGGCACAATAAGGGCGCTCGGGACAACTGCGTCGCGACGCCCGACAATATCGGAAGTTTCTATGCAATCCTCCGACAGGATACAAGTTTAACGGTGAATGCGTCCGGTTCGCTCTCCGCATCTGTATTTTCTCAAAATATTCACGATCTGTTTGTATATGCCCCATCCAAACTATCACGTACGAGGAGACGTGGGGGGTGGAGACGAACATTTTATTGTCGCATCCCTTTCGCTTTATGTTTCCAAATTACATGCGAGCGTGCGAATTTCGCGCTTCGAATTCGGGGGAATTCGAAACAAAGGCCACAGTTACATCTGATAATGACATCGCCAATTGTCTGCTTGCGGTTCTAATAACAAATTTTATTATTAAAAAAATATCTACAATATACAGGGTGTCGCTGAATTACGTAGACATTGCTTAACCACAAATTTCAGGCCTCAAAATAAGACGATTGAACCCAACTTATCTATATCCAAAGGTGCTTCGTTAAGCCAGTATTATGCTTCAAAATATCATTTAAATTGGTTCAAGCGTTCTTTTGTTATTAGAAAAAACACTTTTTTTTTCAAGATTTTTGAAACATACGAGTAATACTGCCTTAACTGGATATAGATATGTTGGGTTCTGACGTCTTAGTTTGAGGCCAGGAATCTGTGGTTAAGTCCACGCAATTTAGCGACACCCTGTACAGGTAAAAGAATTTAATAATCGAGTAAAAAATAAAAAGAAGTTCGTAACTAAAAGCGATCAATAGATGGCGCTCGCTTAAAAATTCTGCTCCGTCAAATTTTGCTAAATACGTTCAAGAGATTTCCTGAAATTTTTGCTTTCGTGCAAGCATCAGATTAAAAACGAGATCAAAGACGCAAGCTTTCCGCCTCATTTAAGTATTTTCAGCTACCCGGAAAAACGAAATGAAAAATCGGACTGCTTTTCCAGCATCTGTCTTTCGTCGCCTATTTTACCGTAGATTACTTAAATTCTTTTGAGAAGGGTGGGAGAGACGTCTTTTTTCTTCTTTAAAGGAAATGGAAATAAAATAGAATTCATCGATGTTACGACATATTTTGTTCTCGATTGTCTTTATCGTTTTCTTTTTGCATCTGCACCGAAAGCAAAAACAGAGAAAAACAAATGGAAGCGTGAATGTGCCGCCGCCAAAACGTGAAAGAAAACTTTTTCAGTTCCAAATATTGTTGATAGATGGCGCGAATATGATTTTTAGAATCAGTATGGTTTTCAAGAAAAGATTCTTTTTAATAATTACAATAGAACAACTTAAACAAAACTTCTTATGATGAAATTCTCGTGAATACGGTATGTTGCACCTGAAGTAGAAACAGCCATTAGATGGTGCTAATCAAAATTAGCAGCAGAGTCGTCAACATATAAGGGTTCTTGTCAGCAAGCACAACGACTGGAACAAACGTCGATTTCTGTTTGACTTTTGGCACAGATAAAAGATCTCTCCAGATAGTCAAAGAGATAGGAACGACTGGACGCTCTAAAAATAGTTTGTTAAATACTCAATAGATGTCACTTGCCTGCATAAAATCGAAAACTGAACATTTGTCACAAACCGTTTGCTAATTCCGAAGCTCAATTGGCTCATTTACCGCCAGACGTCTCTTTTAAATAATAGAGAAATAAGTTTAAAGTGGGACCAGGACAGGATAATGTGATGTACGGTTATAATATGTTGTTAATTCTCGTTTTAAACTTTGCATTACACCACTTAGTGAGAGAATTTTACTTATATTTACAGATTTCGGTTTTCCACTCTGCTATGATAACAGAAGCGCCGCCACATATTTGGTGAGCTGTCTCCAAACTAACACCGAGTTTGTCTCCAAATTGGGGCGTTAATTTTAAAACATTTGAAGAGCCTGTCTAGTTCTATTATCTGTGCTTTTGGTAAGGTACGGATGACGAAAGAACCTTTCAATTCAAAAGATTATCAATAGATGATGCCGATGCGATTTATATTCGCGTTTTTGAAATCCAAATAATTTTTTTTCTGTTCTAATTCGCTATCGCCAGACCTACTCAACGTAGGGTTTAAAATTAAAAATCAGACGTCAGAGATAACAAATTTGATAACAATTTTGTTACAAAGTGAAAGAGATAAATTACCATAGTGAATATTGATTGGTTGAAGAATAACAGCGGCTACAGCACCACTTATAAGGAAGGCGAAATCGAATAAAAGGGCTTTCTTCTGTTGTAAATGTAAAATCCTTTTTTTTAACAATTACAATTACAACTTTAGATAAAAATATTATGCTTGAAATCAAAACTGTTAATAGATGGCGCTCATCTAAATCAGAAGCAGAGCCCCCACTTTATGGGGTCAGTTATCGTCGAGTGGAGTGGCAAGAATAAATTAATTGAACCGCACATTGTTGCGTTGACGTAAAGAAAAATAAAACACGATACATTAGCTAAAACAAAGTCAATTTTCCGTTGAACTTCAATTGGAGAGATGGCGCTGATGCGATTCAAAAATCGCAAACACGTATATCGTGTTTTGTTTTTTGTTCAATTTTAATTCTTACCATACTCTTTTGTTTTAAATGTAAAATGTGAGTTCTTCAAGAAAAGAAAATTACAATAAAACAACTTTACAGGAATCTTGGATAAAATTTTCATGTAAACGTTATATTGTTCTTGCAATCAATCAAGACTGCCAATAGATGGCGCTCATCAAAGTTGGAAACAGAAACAGAACCGCCAACTTATGGAGTCTCCTATCATCAAGTGCAGTCACAGGGACAAACTAAGCATTAACTCCAAAACAAAACGATATATTTGTGAGAACCATGATCTACTAGATTTCATGAACACAGTGTGTCTTATCTGGCCTGTGCAACTTATTAGTTCAAGTGTTTTTCCATCGGCGCCACTCGCTCAAAAAATCGGAAACGGATCCTATCCAGAACGCCATTTTCAATGAATGTCGAGTTTGCGCGGTTTATAGCAAGTACAGTTGTACTTTCCTGTTTAATTATAGTTTTCTTGTCATTTCTGCCCATCGTTATTGATGGTGTTTGTTCTTTGTCCAGAACGGGGACAACTTGCGTTAAATAAAATATTACCCAAGCCGGATATGAGCTCTGTCTCATGAAATCTAGTAGGTCATGGTGAAAACAAAGTCGATTTCCTATTTAATTTCAATTCAAGACGTGGTGAAGAGCGAAGAAATCTTTAAGAGAGAGATTAACAATAGATGGCGCTGTTGCAATTTATGAATCGTATTTTTGAAATACAATGAAATTTTTTAATGTTTTCTTTAATTCAAGAGATTGTCAATAGATGGCGCTGATTCGAATTTGATTTTTTGTTGCCACTTAATAGAAAGATATGATTTTTTGTTTTAAGTGTAAAATAGAACGCTCTGTATACGAAGCTTGGAATATTCTCTTCCTTTTTTTAATCTCTCTCAAAGTTGGAGGTATTTAGTCGAAATTTCATTGAAAACGTTTCGGATGATAATTTCAGTGGAATTCCAAAGCACAATGAGCCGAGGCTGGCCTGATTTATGCCCTCGGTTTATGTTTCATGCACAGGGCACATTCCTGCTCGGTTTTCGTCGCCGCCGTCGACGATGGCGAAGAAAAAATTCCCACCTCATTACAGAAAACGCCGGGGCTTCTCGGGTCCTATTCGAAACTTCGTTATTAGCTCGTAATTACGCGCGTCCTGATTCGAAACGCTCGCTTTTAATTCGAAACGTGTTATCTGATTTTTCGTTGCGCTTTGTCTTCCTCTCCCATTTTTTTTTTCCTCTTTCGGAATCCGAGTTGAAAACAACGATTTATGTAAATTCGAGTCGAGAAACAATTTTATTAAAACAAAAAAGAATTTAATACAGGTGGTTCTTTTTTTCAAATCAAATACACAAATGTAATAATGTCCATAATCAAGTGAAGTAAAAAAAATAACCGTGGGTACAGCTGTAACTGTGACGGTATTTCATGCTTAATTTTTATGGGGAGTTATGCAGGTAGGTGATTCGGTTTTTGTCTGCGATTGGCTGACCGAGACAGGTGAACAGACGAATGTCGGACGCGCGCTGAAGAACACCTGCCTCGGACCTACTCTCGCATGTCATTATTATTACCGCCGGGGCAGCTTTAAATATGCCAAGGAGGCCGTAAACTCAACCGAAAATATTCACACTGCAAATTATCGTGGAATTTACGAGAGGACAAATGGAGAAAAAAAATGGAATTAATAAGAGAAGGCCGACGATGTCTTTATTTTCTAAAGCACTCCGTGCACGTAACAATCTTAAAGGCAGATTGAATTGAAATTAAAAGAAAAACAAATGAAAACTTTTACAGAACATCCTGTATCTTATTGTATTTCAATCGATTTATAAATGATTTGGCATCAACGCCATCTGTTGATAAATCCTATACGTAGATTTGATTATTTCTTTCGCCATCTCTGTATTATCACGGGTATTAATTGTGTCACTAATTTCGTTGCGTGCGGCGCGCTTCGGATCAACTCATTTAACTTTATCTTTTATATTACGAGCAACAATTTGTCGCCGGCTGAAAACTTTTAATTAGAATCCTCCGGAGCGAATGGGCGAACTTAATTTGCTCGCCCCATTAGTCCCACTTAATCCCGTCCTGCACCGCTCGAACGGATTCTCTCCTTTTCGAAAACGGCGGTCACAAAAAGACGAGCGTGCGGAACTTTCTTTTCGCCGCCTGCCAAGTCCCGCGGGGGCCAGAAAGAGACCGCTGGAATTTCGCCACCGACCTGCACCGCTAGCCGAGGCGGCCGCGGGGCGAAATGTGGCGACCCGTTTTTTTTTCTTTTTCTTCTTCTTTTCCTCTTTTACGTTCAGGTGTGCGATTTATTATATTCGCCAAACTGCGGGGTAAGGGAAAACAGAAGTGTTACATGCATATATAGAGTGTACGTAAAAAAACAAAGAGCGCAATTATTTTTTTGTTACCACAGCAAAATGCATACAGGGCGTTTCAGTTACCTAGCAATTACTTGATTAAATTTATTTTCGTTTCGTAATAAAAAAAATAACAGTCGGGATGGCCGGCCCCCTCTCATCGTGCACAACAATAACGAGCACATTCCAATCCAGGAGTAATAAAAGCGATCCAACTTATTGTTAACAAAGGCGAGTGGAGGGTAATTTATTTCGTTTTCTCAGGACCTCGTGTGTCAAAAACCCCGACCGCCGCCATGGGAAACTCGCCATCGTGAGACGAACCATCTTCCTCCCTCGTTTTTTTTTATTTGATTTCTCACGCCACTTACGCGATAACAGGCCCGTTTCCACATGTTTGTTGTTCGCTGTAAAAACAGATATCGGCCTTGGTCTCCATTCGCCCGAAGAAATGGAGGAATTTTTACTTTTACCACCCGTAAGTAGCGCGTCGAGTTAACGTAACGAGTCTGCTACTTTCTTTGCTTCTTACTGCTTGCCTTAACTCAATTATGCGAGGCGTTGCGTAAGCAAGGACTTTAGTAAAAGTGTCTGTTTCGCAGGAAAACTTTTTCTAAGCTGTCAAATTTTTGAAAATTCTTAAAATAAAATAGTTGAAAGGTTCTTAAACTTGATCGATCGATGGTCATATAATAAGAAACGGAACTGTAAACCGAGGTATTGCAGAAAATGTATTTCAAACGAGCTTTAATTTTATCTCATTGTTAATGTAGGTATTTAATTTTAACTCGGAGCGACATCAAGAAACACTAATTAATGCCGGCGAATCATGAAAGAACAAACGAGAACGACGAATTAATAAATGCTACCAAATCCCCGGCCAGATTTCGATGAGCAACGAGGCGAACCGATGCGATAGTATCCAACGGGCCGGGATAATTATATTTAATTGAAAGCAGCTTACGTTTTCCTATGAACGTAAAAAGTCATCAGTTTGTATTTTCTTTTAACCATTCATCTTTCAATTAGGGTGTCCATTTAACGATAAATTTTAGAAGTTAACAACTAATGAAGAACGAGACAATTTTTGATCACCCTTTATATATCATGTATGACATAATTCTTAAACCATTGTTTATATATTACTAGTCAGTCAACTTAGTCTTCCGAATGTGCTGCCATCTAATAGCTGTTGTTGATTATCATGACCATGTCGTGATCTTGTCACATCTTCTTGGAAAAAAACATTCATCTTCTTGGAAAACCTCAGAACTCAAATTAGAGTCATGAACTACAGAGTGTCTGAAAATTTTCAAATTTTTGAATTTAATTTGTAGAAGACAAATCAAGTAAATTTTGAGGTACTCTGTATTTCGTGACTTCAATTTGAGTATATTTTCTGAGGCTTTCCGAAAAGATACAGAATGTAATTAACAACAAACCAGTTTCTTTGGTTATTTGAATTTGAATATTTCACACACCCTGTAGTCAAAAAACTTAAATTTCTGTGTGGTTTCTGAAGACGCTCGGAATGTCTTAGTTCCGTCCAAATACCTTGGCAAGCAATGCTTGATCGTCTCATTTTCTTTGTTTCAGTTAAAAGCTGCCCAATTAGAATGGAATTTCAACTGGAAGTCTTTGAATGAAAAGAGCGCCCCTTTAGATGATTCCAAGGACCACCCCTCTCGCCACCAGAAACTTCTCCGAAGACACGTCATCGACCTAGAAAAGACTGCAAAACACTTACGACGCTCGAACGAAGAGCTGCAGACCAAAATGCTGAAACTGCAGGAGGAGATGCAGATCCTCCAGAAGTACGTGAGTGAGCACGACGTGGCCGAAGAAAGTATTAGGGGTAATGAGGTGGAACACTACCTGAAGTTGCACAAAATCAACAAAGTTAAGCCGGCGGACGCGAGCGATCTCTCAAGCTTGCAGGACAAAGTTGTCGATCTGGAAGAGCGACAGGCGATGAACACGAACGCGGTCTTCAACTTCAGCAAGCAACTGACGAACTTCGACAAGCTGCACATGGCGATGTTGGAGCTCCTGGAGAACGTCGAGAGCATCGAGAATAAGGTGAACAAGAACTTCCCCGAGTTTAGGAAGGAGATCTCCAAGTTGGAGGTGCAGATGTCGGAGACGGCGTCCAAGGAGGCCGCCCTCAAAGAAGACCAGAGCAATATCAGGGCGTCCATGAAGGCCATCGGCGTCAGCGTGTCAAATCTCAAGGACAAGTTGGACGCTGACCACGTCAAACTAAACGAAATATACGACGACGTAGTGACGCTGAAGACCGCAGCGAATTTGCAGACGTCTAAACTACACGATCACATTCTTAAGGTAAGTTGAACTGCAACTGCTCCTGTCAATAATTTAACGCCATTCTGAATTTTCCAATCACTCTGTATATACATACATGTACATAAACACATAAAATCGTAAATCAGTCATTTTCTCCATTTGTAATACAAAATAAAAATTTATTTATTAAACCACCGAGAGATGGCGCTCGTAGTATTACACACGCTTAAATTACATAATTCAGAAGTGATTCTTCTGAAAATTAAAATGTATTTGAACAAATTCAATAAAAAAAAAATGGCGTTTTTGCTTTTTAACAGTTAATTGAACCACCAACAGATGGCGCCCTTAACTTTTAACAATTTGGTTGTCGAATTTTACGATTTTCGTTGTAAATGAAATTGTACATGATTAATAGAACCGTCAAAAGATGGCGCTCTGAATTTTCTACGCTTTAACAACTAGATTTTAAGGGTTCTTTATGCGAGAACCGCATTTAATATTCTTTGTTCGTTCTGACATTTTGTCATAAAAATGAAGTTACAATTTGCGTTAGTTAGAATTCGAATGATGTCCAAAAGATGGCGCCACAGTCGACGATGAGTTGAAATCTATCAAATAATTGATAGATGGCATTAGTTAGATTTCGAATCATTTCCAAAAGATGGCGCCACCATCGAGGATGTTTTAAAAAAAAAATTACAGAAAACATCAGTTAGATTTCGAATGGTGTCCAGAAGATGCCACCATCGTCGTGATTGACTCTTCCAAACATTTCGAAATACAGAGAGATCGGCATCTAGTATGTTATATATTTATAGAGTTTGTTTGTAGTTTCTTTTCACGGATGACAATTCATGAAAGAATATTCTTTGACTTGCTGAGTGGATACCACAGATTGAAAGCAAGTGTTAATATATGAATCATTTGTTCAGCGCCTTACAATAGGCAACCTGTTTAATAAGTTTAGTTTTTATTCCAATCGTAAGAAAGCGCAGAAACTTGTCTGAATTTCCTAGCCTTCCAGATTCTCGTCTATAGAACGTATTGTCTTTGAGTTGAATCTTCCAAAGAATTTAATAAATGGCATTACTCAGATTTTAAAAGGTGTCTAAAAGTTGAATCTTCCAAGGAACTTCTCATAAAAAAATCAAGGTGAATCTGCCAAATAATAATGTAACAGATGGCGCCACTGTCGACGATGAAATTGAATTTTAAAAAAAATTTGGAGATACGCCACGTTAACGATGAGTCATTTTTTTGAAAGAATCTAATAGATGGCATTGCTGCAGTTACATTTCGGATGATATTCAAATACATTCATTAGCGTTGACAATGAGATTTGAATATTCCAAAGAATTTAGCCGAGTTGATAGTAATTTTCTTTTATTTGGCAGAGCGCCGAATACTTTTTTTGTAAAAATGAAGATGAATCTGTCAAAAAGATTAATAGACGGTGTTGATTAAATGTCGTTTGATGGGATATAAAAATAACAGCGTTTTCGATGTTCTGCTCTAGACTTTAGAGCATTCTCCATCCCCTATTACTACATGAAGTTAAAATAAGATGAAAATGCTTTGAGAGTGCTTCAGAGTAACGAATCGAAAACACTCTAATATAAGAATACATTGAGAGTGCTCTAGACCTACAGAGCAGTTAATCGTAAGGTTCAATTTTTAGAAAAATGTAATAGATGGCGGTAATAGCGTAATGTCCAAAAGATGTGTTTTTTTTCCGACGACCTACGTTGTAAGCAATAGCGTATACAGGGTGATCAAGAAATAAAACATTACTACATAATGGAAATGCGGCTAATTTTAAACTGTTTTAGTGAAGACTTTTTTCCGTAAACCGTGAAGTTCCTCCTCTGTCACTTGAAACTAATCGACGCCCACAATTAGCCCATTTCCGTCATCACGTCGTGTTGCAATTAGTGCCGCGATTGATCCATTAGAGCTTGTTGTATCGACGTGACAGAACAAACCAACCTTCCGCAATCTAAGTGACGGCCGGCCCACTTACGCCGCCAGCTAAAACGCCCCCAAAATGGGAAAAGCGGCGTTCCTTTGTGCGGCGGCCCGTTCTTCCCGTAAATCCCATTAAAAACACAATTAGATTCAATATCCGTCCGGCATTGTCGTTTTAATCGGTCGGTTAACCTCGCCGGCGAGCTCGCCGCGTACAATTCGCAGCTATTTGTGCAAAACGGGACGGGGACGAACTTCTCACGTTTCTGTGTTAATCGAGCGTTGCAAATCGTTAGGTGTATGGGGCGCCTTACACCATAACATTCAATTGAAAAAAAAATATATATATATATTACTTCTTCTTTCTAAAGCAAAAGAAAAACGTTTGCAATTTTTGATTCGTGCAAAAAGAAAAAAGAAAATAAAACAAAAGACAGTCGAATTTATTTGAATTGACAGAAGACGATCGTCTTTTTTTTTTCTTCGTCAGACCTAAAGGTGGTCATTGACCACCCAAAATATTGTATTGACAATTTAATCGCCTGAAAATGGCACGAAAATCGCCAGAATAAACGGGACCCACTGACGCGTCAAATGCATAATATAATAATAATGCATAATAAATGCATAATAAATAATAATGCATAACGTGTCACTCTTCAACTGTTTAACAAGAAACAATAAAACAAAAGACAGCCAAACACGCAACGAAAAAGAAAGAAGAGATTAACCTTGGTTAACTCGATTAAAATTATAAGCCTTGGAGAAAAGGCAAAACAAAAGTCGATCGCAAAAAAAAATACAAAACAAAAGAGGTCGCCGTTTGAATTTTCTCCATTCTAGTCAAAAATATAACAAGCAAAAATGGAACGCTTAGAAAAAAATTGCATTTCTCTTTTGGCGGAAATAGAACAGAAGCAAATCGATTTTATGATAACTTTTGATGGCACGTTAAAAAGTCTCTTCTTCATAAGAAAAGCACTAGCGAAATCATGACAAGCCTTGGTCGGATTATTGAAACAAAGAAACAAACAAACGACAGTCGCAAATCTTTCGCATTTCTTTTTTCTTTTTCATTAACAAACAAAAAAGAAAATAAAACAAAAGACGGTCGAATTTATTTGAATTAACAGATAACGATCGTCTTTTTTTTCTTCATCAGACGATCTAATCGCCCGAAAATTGCATTTCGGCCCAAAGTGAGGCATCTTCGGCAGAAAAGCAGCTCGAAAACTCAACTGCAATCACACCGACCTACCCTAGTTATCTCGCGAACGAACACATTAGGTCAAAAATCGGCCACAGGATGTCGCGACCTAAACTATTGTTAACTATATAGTTATATTAGATAGCGGTCAGTGTTTGATATATTTTTTTTTGTTATTTATAATTTTCCTTTCGTTTCAGAGTGAATCATCGACAGTAGAATTGAACGCCACCAAATCAACGATCCACCTAGTCCAGGAACTGAAATCCTTCGAAAAGGAATACAAGAGCATCGTTAACAAACTCCCCTACGATTGCACATCCGTGTCAGGGCCGGACGGCGTTTATTTAATATCGCCGGGCGAAGGAGAGCCCATCATGGCGCACTGCAGCGACGGTTGGACGACCGTGCAGAAACGCTACGACGGTTCTGTTAACTTCAACCGTAACTGGAACGATTACTCGAACGGTTTCGGTTCGGCGACTGGGGAGCACTGGTTGGGAAATCGGAACTTGCATGCCCTCACAAAAGACAATTGCACCAAGCTACAGATCAACATGAAGGACATCTACGGAAAGTACTGGCAGGCGAGTTACGGAGACCTCCGCGTCGCGGATTACTCTCAAGGATTCAAACTGGTGGTGGGTAAATACAGCGGAAACGCCAGTGATGCTCTGGATTATCAAAACAGAATGGAGTTTTCAACTGTGGACAACGACAGAGATATCTCGAACACGCATTGCGCTAGCAACTACGAGGGGGGATGGTGGTTCTCGCATTGTCAACACGCGAATCTCAACGGGAGGTACAATTTGGGGTTGACGTGGTTTGACAGTTCGAGGAACGAATGGATCGCGGTGGCCACGAGCGAGATGAAGATCAAAAGAAGGGACATTTGCTGAGGAGGCATTTCTCCCCCACCCTCCCACCTCCCTTTCAATTGCGTGTAGACGAGAAACCTTGCCAGTGGAAACCAAAGATGTCTAGTTCATTGTAAGGTAGTTTTAGTTCGATGTATTTCATACGCGCACATTGTACATATATTTATTGCTGTTTCTATGTTTTTTTGACACTCGAATTTGTAACGCGGGCTTCCCCGGTGATACCGCAAGAAAAATACTCTTTTTTGGCTAAGCAATGTCACTGAATATTTTTCATATGGAGGACGCTTCAAGATTTTAGTTTGAAATATCCGTAAATATTTATTGCGGGCAGCTAGGGTCCTAGAAGGAAAGAAGTTTAATTTGTGGTCACCATTTATTAAACTCGAAATTTATTGAGTTATCGAGTTTCAAAAGTGGTCCTTTAAAAAAAAAAGTAGAGTTAAATCAAGAAAAGTGACGGTTGTATGCTTTCACTCGTTTTCCATTTTTAAAATAGAAACAGTTAACCGAACCATCAATAGATGGCGCTCTTAAGTTTTAACAACTCGGTTAGAGGAGTTCACAGCTTGCTTTTCGCAAGAGAAATCAAATTAATTAACTGAACCGCCAAGGGATGGCTCTCTTAACTTTTTTTAGCTCATGAAATCAGCGAAATTACAAAAAGTGTATTATTTGTTGTTGCTGATGTGAACCCGGTTACAAATTCGATCTTATTAAAGACTTTCATTTGTTTACCGTGACTGAAACTGAAGAGTGAAACACGTTTGAATGTATCTAGTCATTTCGACGATTAATCTCTTTTCTCCGCCATAGTAACAATTGCTAGATCGTTCTTCTTTTGTTCCATCTCCATTATTAAATTTGTATATGTAATTTTAATTTATTTTGTCTTAATTAAGTCGCACTACTAATTTGTATTTCCTCGTCACGCTCTTACACCGAGTGCTTTCGATTTGGGTTTTTCCCCCAGCGAATTGAAAGCGCGTGCTTACTGGCTTTGACTGGAACTTTTTAAACGTTTTGCATTTAATACCCTAGTTAAGGCCAACCGCCATATTGTTACCTAATGTAAATAATGAGTTGAGTATTCGCGAGTTTAAGATTCAGATGTGGCATTCCTATTTTTCTAGCGTAATTTATGATGCGACAGCCCAGTCGGAGACGACGCAGGACAGTCGCAGTTGTGTTAGTATTTTGTAAAACTTTGAACACTCATGTGCTTCTTGTATATACAATATACAATACTCTACAGTAGATGTAGATGTAGGTTAATTAATGTTTATATTATTTATTGTGTACTACAGTAGAGTAGCACCGACCATTCCCTTGATGTAAATAAGTGAAAAACCTTTGTACCAATGATTAGTATTTTAATAAAAAAATATTTAAAATGGCATTTTTATGTTTTACACACAAGGTCTTTAAATCCTTTTTTATATCATGCGGTAAGCCACTGATTACTCATGTTTTAAACATGAATAAATAAATAACGACTTGTAACTGGCCTGGGCTTTTTAAAAAATTTACGTTGAATTTCTGAGTTCGAGAAATTGCCAAAAGTTGCCACTTTGGCGCTGGCTACTGGGCGCTGAGCTTCGAGTAAAGAATAAACAGGAGAGAGTCATACTTACAGTGGTTTCTTGTTCAAAGTGGTAACTAAATATGGTCGCTGTCTGTAATAGCGTTTTACAAAAGTCTGGAACGACCACAAACCACTCGGTTCACCATTGCTTTATAATGCACTAAATTTAACAAAATAAGATCCTAGATAAATCAATAATTCTATTCTAGACATTGGAGTTCAGTCATTAAAGTACTTGAAAGCAACTTGTTGCACCACTGATCATCGAAAAATTCCAAAAGAAACGTCAAGGTCATTTACTTTTTAACTGAACTCTATAATAACTTGTCAATGTATCGTTTGCACATACTATGCAATCACAGTTGCTAAATAAACACATAAATTCGTATTAAACTCAGATATAAATACAAAATCCAGCAATCATTTCACGAGAACGGATGTCACCAAGCCGCCATATTGCAGAAACTGACCTACCGCAAAGTGGTAACTTCCGTCAAATGTAACTGCATTCTTCCAGTAGGCTGCCCTCTGTTAATTCTTTCCCCGTAGAGCGAAATTGAATTCGTGCTGCCATCTACAAGTCATCAATGAAACTAGGAAGCGCATATTTTATCGTAAAATACCGTATTCTATCGTAAAACACCGTATTTTATCGTAAAATACCGCATTTTATCGTAAAATACCGTATTTTATCGTAAAATGCCGTATTTTATCATAAAATACACATAGGAATCCACGAATTACATTTAAAATACCGTATTTACACTAATTACACGTCGTCGTCGTGTAATTAAAATCAAATTATCAACGTTGAATTAAATCAGAAAAACAAACTCGATCAAGAACGCTTTGAATGCACGAAAGGTTGAACTAAATGGAAATCAGCGAGGAATCTGACGAAGAAACCTGGCAGGAAGATCCTCCCTTATCACACGCTGATATCTGGCAAGAACTGTGCGAAGAATTCGATGCAAAACGAGCAAAAATAGAGGAATACAAAAGATCCAAACTGACAGACGTGTGCGACGACATAATCAGTAGGAACACGCTAACTTTGAAAAAATTCACCCAAAACTGAATAATCTTTGCAGATCCGACTGTTAAATACATGGACGAAGAAATCTTCGTGATATTGACGGGCATACTTGAAAGTACCTTGTTTAAAGCAAGAGAAACAAACAGTCTCAAGGTAAGAAAGTGTAAACCTTTCGTCACCGTTATAAAATTATTCAGTTTGAAGTACCACAAAAGTCCCTACAATGCAATCGATTTTATCGCTGAGAATTTGTGGAACTTAAATCCAAACCACCCCGAAAGGAAAGAGAACTGGACGGATCTGTTTGATATGGATTGGGTTAAACAGAGCTTGGAAACATGGTAGGGCTCACTCTATTATGCTGTTAGGTTTTAATAATTTAAAATCCAGCCGAAGACCATACTTTCCATTCTCGTGGACTTGGAGCAAAGAATATGCAGCTCTTAAGATACAGTCTTTCGTGAGGGGTTATTGGGTGAGAAGACGAGAAGATGTGCAAGAAGTACGGCAATTCTGGAGGGTAAGACCACATCAAATTCCTAGTTACATTTCCTCGCTCATTGATCGTTACCTCAGGATTTGCTGGAAGACAAAAGGGAAATTGAAACCCAACCGAAAATGATACATTGCAAATGCAAAACTGAAATTCAAGACTGCAACTTGTAATAAAAGTCTCTAATAAATATTAATATACTACAGTTTTATTCCTTGATATAACCTAGGAGCGACGGGTGTCCCCAAACCTGAGGTGGTTTCAACGTTTGGAGTTTCACCTTCCTTGGCAACTCTGTATGTACCATCTATATTTTCACGGTATACTACTTCCAATTCCGGTTCTTTTGTAACAGGTTCACCTCGCGCCCTCATTTCTCTTACAATGAGTTCTCGCATCAACGGTGGAAAAGACGTCGTTCTTGGCAAAATTCTTACTTTCTCTTGAGAAGTCCACTCGCAATAAGCTTTCTCCTCATCCTTTGGTATTAGCTTGTAATCTGCTTTGTAGCTGGCAGGTTCCACAATCATTACTTCAGAGCACTTGCGACCCCTGAACGTCTTCTCCACCCACACCTTGACTTTGCGCATGTTCTTAAAATTACTTAATTCAATTAACTGTTTGAAAAAGAAAAGTCCAAGACTCACATCTAAGGATTTAACTTCGGGTTCCGGTAATGTCTCCACTTTTAGGACCTTAATGAAGCTTGGCTCAGGGTACCTCTCGAACATGTTCCTCGCTATTATACGCCCGACGCCGAAATTTTTTAAGTTGCCTAAAATTTCCCATAGCGTTTTGCCTTTGAAATCTGTTGTTCGGCCGATGTATTTGTAAGGCATTGTTGAAGACAGCCGAGAGAAAAAAAGTGAGGTTAGAACATGATCGCCAACCACCTCCAGAATATCTCCACCCGTTTATAAACGTAAAATAACTCTACGAACAGAAACTCAATTTTTGAAGCTAAATTAATATAAAAAGTGCTCGTTTAAAAAATTTGTCAATTATCACAAGATCATAAATTATAAAAAAATTTAATTTGGCAACACTGATACTTGACATTTCCAACTTTCTCTTGTGCGAACTGCATTGCAGTTCGTTTCTTCCAAGTTCTGTGATTTAAAAAAAATGGAATTTTGGAAAGATACATTGGGTGCTCCTTTCAAAATAGTTGCCCCCATGGTAGACGCCAGCGAATTGCCGTGGAGGTTATTAAGTAGAAGACATGGGGCCCAATTGTGTTACACCCCCATGATGCACAGTGCAATTTTCTGCAAAGATTCCAAGTACAGAAAAGAAGCTTTGACCACGTGTGAAGAAGACAAGCCCCTGATTGTTCAGGTAATTCAAACACATTGTCTTTAAATAAGAAAAACAAGCAAACGTTATTTCCAGTTTTGTGGAAATGATCCTGATACCATGCTGGAAGCGGCCCTGCTTGCTGAAGACCATTGTTCGGCCATAGACTTTAATTTAGGGTGCCCCCAAGCAATTGCAAAGCGTGGTCACTACGGTGCATTCTTACAAGACGAATGGGACTTGATTTCAAAAATAGTTTCTTTACTAAGCACTTCCTTGAAAATTCCTGTCACGTGCAAAATCAGAGTTTTCGAATCCATGGAAAAGACGATCCAATATGCTTTGATGCTGGAAAGCAGTGGATGCAAGATGTTGACGGTACATGGTAGAACGAAAGAACAAAAGGGTCCGCTGACAGGTCTGGCTGATTGGGAGTATGTTAGTGCTGTGAGGTAAAACTTGAAATTCTGCTGCCATGTTCGGTGTGATTTAAAGAAGTGTGATTCCAGGAAAGCTGTGAAAATTCCGGTAATATCAAACGGTAACATACAGTGCATGCAGGACGTGTATCGATGTTTGGAAGTTACAGGTGCCGTAGGTGTGATGACGGCCGAAGGGAATTTGTATAATCCCGCTTTGTTTGAGAGCAGGAATCCACCAGCGTGGGAACCAGCCCTGGAATATTTAGATCTCGTCGAGATACATTCGTGTCCATTCTCGTATGTAAGGGGGCACTTATTTAAACTATTTCAACATGTGTATGTTTCATTAAGTCCAGAAGATTGACAACTTTTAAACATGGCATTTCCAGATTATCATTACCAGGTAACAACGAAATTAGAATAAATTTAGGCGCTGCCAACATGTTGGAAGAATTTAGGAAAATTGTTGTGCAATTGAAAGACATGTACCTGCAGTATCATGAAGGGCAGGCGAAGTGGGATTCTACAGTTGAGTCAGGCACACAAAAT
Organism: Serrognathus titanus; assembly: GCA_039766575.1. Lineage (NCBI taxonomy): Eukaryota > Metazoa > Arthropoda > Insecta > Coleoptera > Lucanidae > Serrognathus > Serrognathus titanus. Next base: position 12,894,544 of record CM077911.1, on the reverse strand, counting down.
TTAGTTTTGCCACCGTGGTTGTGTCAGTCGTACGTGAGAATGCCACCAGAAGAGCATTTGAAGAAGGTCGAAGATAAACAGAAAGAACAAGAACAAAATGTAAGTAATTTCAGAAAAGATTACTCTGATCGCTGGCCAAATTAAAAAAAATTGTACTTTTATTTCTTTTGTAAACTTAAAGCTCTTTTTCTCCTTAAAATAAAAACAATTGCATCAGGAAAGAGGTCCAAAAAGATTTTATGACGATGGAAAAGGCAATCAGATTTCACGGAAGATGATGAAGAAACTCAGAAGAATCAGCAGGCGACCTAAGAAGCCGGAGAATTGTGAGAAACGAAATTTAGAAGTTTGTTTCACTTGCCTCAACACCCTAGTAAGAGTTTCTTATTTTCTTTTTCATTGCGTTCCACTTCATTGCTTGTGTTTCCAGGGTAATAAGTGCGTGTACAGTCTGTGCAAGCGGTGTTGCAAAGATAAGTGCTTCAACGAGGTCTTGGACTGCCCTGGACATCGCATTATTGTCAAAACTAGAAGAGACAGGGAATTGTTTAAGCTAAACAAAAATGATGTTCAAACCGAAATATGATGGAATAACTTTTTATAAATAAATATGTACAAATTAACAAAATTTTTTACCAAAAACCCACAGCCACATTGTTATCATTAAGCAGTTTTGTATTAGTGTAACTTTGAAAATCAAAAATGTTTCATTTAGCTTTGACATATGTAGTAATCGAATTCATTTTAAGATGGCAATATCATTCATGACGGTCGATAAAGTAGTTAACTCTAACAAGTATTATAATAACGTGTGACAGGGTTATAACAAATAAAAAATTAAAATATCTAAATATTGTTTGTCCATCTTGAAGGATTACCGCACATAATTTAGCCCCTCTCATCTGTCAAAATTGATTCACAATGTTGGCAATAACTAAACTTAAATTCCCAAGGCGTGATATAAATTTGCAATTAATAAAAATCTTTATTAATGATGCGTTTAATGAATCCTCGTTTTATCAATAATTATACCGAGTGACTTTTAATGATTGAGGCAAATATAGTATGTTGGGAACACTGAGGAATTGGCAGTACTTGTTAAGTTCGTTAATTTTGCGTGGTTGCGTAGTTATAGGTTAGAATTGATGTTTACAGTGATGACAAAGATTGTTCTAACAGATTATTGTTATTCAGGAACTAAAAATATTGGCTCCCTTTGCATAAGCAACACTGAATCCTTTGAGATAAGTTATTGAAGACATTATTAAAGTTTCAGGTAGTCCCACATTTGCAATTGCCTGCTGCAATTCTTCCAAATTGTTTAATACCTGTTCTGAACACCACATTATTTAAATAAGGAAATAAGAAGTTCGGGTTTAATAGAATATTACAGCAAATGTTCAAAATTTGGGCTCATTCACGTAAGCAGCACTGAATCCCTTGTGATAAATTATTGAATACATTAATTAACGTTTCAGGTCTGATATTTACAATTGGTTGCTCAATTGCGTGCTGTAATTCTCCAAATTGTTACGATGATTACGGAACACATTTTTTTTAAATGCAGAAATAAAAAGAAATCCAGGGTTATCAAATCGGGTGATCTACTAGGCCACAAACCAGCACTAATTAAATGCCCTGGGAAAAGCTCCTCTAAATAATTTATTGTGGTTCGTGCTGTGTGGGCAGTGATGGAATCTTGTTGAAAGTAGCTATTTGCTAATTCAATATCGTCTAATTGGTTTATAAATGGTTCCAATATAAGTCTCTGATATCTGTGGGCATTTATTGTTTGGTGCAACAATTCTTCTCTAAGACATTGCCACCCAAATGCCAATTTTAAGTGGATGTAAAGGCACTTCAATCATATTATGAGGATTATGTGCTGACCAAGTCCTGTAATTTTGTGAATTGATAAACCCAGAGAGATGAAACCAGGCTTTATCGGAGAAGAATATGAAGGCTTCATCGAACAAGAATATGCGCGACGTATGGAAACATGAGGATTCTGTTGTTCAATATCATTAACATTTTGTGCAACATTGGGTGTTCTTATAGTGGGGTGACCAGTGGATTTTCCTTTTCCTATATTACTGGTTTACAAGAAACGCTCAATTATTCTTGCACAATGTTGTGAAAAAAGATGAAACTCAATTTGTTCAGGGTATATTTCAATAAATTCGTCATAGGCCTGCTGCCGTGAATAAATCCAATTACCATTTTCATTTTGCACTCCACTTCGAAAATAAGCCAATACTAAAAATGTATTTTGTTCTGTACTCAAAACCATTTTGATAATAAACTGTGTTATTTAAAAATCTGATTTGATTTTTTATTTGACAATAGACCAATTTGAATTTGACAATCTAGTGTCAAGTTTTGAATTTGAAAATCCAGTACACCAACATAAACATTGAAAAGTGTTGCCAATTTAATAAAATAATTTTCAATCATTAAAAGTCACTCGGTATATCTATCACATGAAGGTTATAACGAAAAGCAATGGCGTACATGAAAGTTACATCTAAACCTAACCTAATTAATAAAGAACATAATTATTGTTTAATCAGATTGCCATGACAATGAAATAAACCATTTTTCGTGAATGAACGGCAACAAAATCTTAGGATATTTAATAACTTCCCTAGATCTCGTTATGTTGCTCACTTCATTTTAATAATTGGATGTAAATATCGATATCAAGCTCGTGGAAAGCAGTGTAGGATCAGGACAATCAATTTCGATCTACCTGTACGAATATATCGAGTGCAACCGGTACAGGTGAATCGAAAACGCCATTACTTATACCGAGTGATTTTTAAAATTTTTTATCAACTCTTTCCATGGAATTTAGACGGCATATCTTAGCTTTACTGTAAAACTGTTCATAGGCACATTTTTTCTTAACATAATAATGGGAATCACATCCTCAAATTTTGGAACGTACTTGCTTCCTTATTAAGTTTATTACATTAGAAAAAATAAATTATAGTTATAGCCACTTCTACATAAGTGCCCACCAGGTGGGGTTGGGGAATTTGACGGGTTGTTTTCAAACCTTATCATTATCAGGGCCCCTATTCTCGGAAGTGACGTCAAAATGACACAGACTCTCGTATTAAACTACAAATCTTTCGGCAATTACATTATTTTGATGATCACTTCTTTTCAGTTCGAGAATAAGCACCCTGATAAGTTAAATGTCAATCAAATCTAGGGACCCTAGCTAGATTTAACGTCGCAAATGTCCTCGTGACAGGAAAGGAAAAGGAAGAAGAATAAACAAAAGACAAAAAAATAACAATTTTATTATTGTAACGTATTAAAGTTAAGTACATTTAACAACAGTAATAGTAATAATAATAATAATAATATCGATAATATCAAAGACACTTTAAAATATATGAAATTCACTTCCAAACATTTGAAATTTTAAAATGGACGCGTACACGAAGCGGCCACGGTGCAATTCTGGCGGGACGGAGACGCGGGATTCGAGAGTCCACTCTCTCTGATGGGCGAGAGGGCCGGAGTTTTGGGACGGTGAGCGTTGCTGCGTCTTCTTCTGCGGTACTGAGGCAAAGGCCGGCGTCCGCCGCCTCTTTGCTGTTGCTGCTGAAGAATGGTCAACGCGTTCGCCAGCTCCGAATCGCTTATCATGCGCCTTCGTTGCGGTGGCGGCAAGGCGGGAAGGGTGACGACAGCTCTTCTGGCGGCGGAGTCCGGCACGGACGGCACCGGCACTAAATTGCTTATAGTCTGCACGGGCGGTTCGGTTTCCGAAGTAAACGGCATCACCTGGTTGTTCTTGGGTGTGTTGCTTTGATGTCGCCTCCTGCTGTGGCCTAAATTGCTCAAGACCCGAAACAACACCCTCAATTTGGCACTGGACCATTGGCCGTGCGTCCTATGAGGACGGTTCTCTAACGCTGGCAAATTTTTCGTCTTCACCCGGTGCTTGCAGAGCGACATCAAGCACTTTGGTTCTCCGGGACTATCAGGGCTATCCGGAACCGAAACGCAGCAGTTCCATTTCTGTTTCACCTTGCGTGAAGGCACTTGCTGTTGCTCTGGAACTACCGAGTTGTTAACCACGCAAATCTGGCAATCTTGAGGAGTGCTGGGAGGAGTTGGCGTCGGTTCTGCGCAAGTAACCGTTTCCTCGACGATGGTACACGTGAAAACGGTCATCCTCGAGCTCGATCTTTCTTCGCACGGCAAATTAGCAGGGCGGTGACGTAAAGTCGGACAACTGTGATTATCCGTTTCCGTTTCGGGGGCGATGGGAGTCTGAGTAACCGGTTGGTTTTGACGTTGCTGGCGTATGTACTCGTAAGTCGTAAGTCCCAAGAAGGAGATGTATATGTGGAAGAAGCACAAGTGAAGCAGCAGACCTGCCGTTATAGCCGCTAGTAACCCGAGAGCGGCAACCACGGCCAAAAAAGCGGCGTCGCTTGAAGGCAAAGAGGACTGATGATGAACGGGGGAAGTGGTTTCGTTACTTTCCGCTTTGGAGGGCGAACCTGGATCGGCGGTATGGTGGAACACCAGTTCTGCTATGGCAAGGATAGCCACGAAGGCGGCGGCCGCAACGGCGGTGGCCACGCACATAAGAAAAGGGGCGTAATTCCGGGCGCCCACGCAGTGGTTTAGCCACTTGCAGTGGTGATCGAAATGTGCCACACACTTGTTGCAAGCGCTGCAATGTTTGGTGCGCGGACCGGACGTTCGGATGCGGCACAGGTGGCACTGTCCCTCTTCGATGACGTGCGCGTGCTTGGAACGGTCTAATTCCGGCAGAGGTTCGGGGGCGGTTTGACGTAAGGCAGGTTCGGCCGGATCAATCAACGCGGCACCCAGGTGACTGGCCAGGTGCAACAGGAGCAGAACGGAAAGAGTGGCCAAAGACGGCGGCTGCCAGTGAAAGGGAAGGGCAGGCACTATCAGCAAGAAGGTCCCCGCGGAGAGCACGGCGAGCGCCAGCCAACCGGTCAACTGCAACGGATGCAACGGCAGCTGAAGACCGTGCTCGCGGCGCAATCTGCGCACACCATCACCCGCACTCAGCATTGCTGGACGCCATGGCACTGCACCAGGAAGTCGTCACGTGCACACTGGAATGTGGACGCGTTATCGATCCACAAAAGCCCCTGCGCACGCGAAACTCCGTGCGTTAGATGGAGCTGCCCGTATACTTCACCACCTGTTACTTATAAAACAATTAACGGCGATGACGTAAACAAACAAGCAAACACAAAAAAAAACAATTCCTGTATTGTTAAAAGACAGAACTTAAGAACCACCTATGTAATTATTAAAGATGCTAGTTACAAACAAAAGATGCAATAGTATTTCGCAAAAATTGATTTATATGAATTTCTCGCAATGTTTCATGGAAGTATCCAAAGACTTTTGAATCATGTCTAAACAGTGTCCTTAAATTTGATAAACATTTACTTTATTTGATAAGGGATTGGTTTGGAAACAGTAAAACAGCAAAAGTTAAAAAAATGTCAGTTCTGGAGACGTCAAGACTTGTCTTGGTTTGGATTACGTTAAATAATCCTTGGCATACTTAAGTCAAATTAGGGGAGGTCTTTAAATTGGATTAACGTTAATTTATCTTAGAGGATTTTTTTTAAAACAAACAATAAAAGTTTAAAAAGCCTTTCTTTCGAAGTTGGAGACGTAAAGACTTGTCTTAGTTTGGATCACGTTTAAGTAATTTTGGTCGTATATCAGAAAGGGGTCCTTAATTGACGTTTAACTCATCATGGCCTACTTGATTTCACGAGACAGAGCCAGTGGTGTCAAACAGGAGTTAAGTCGAGTTAGACAAGTAAAAAGCGCCAAGTCTAAGAGATGGCGCAGTAAAAGACCATCAAAATGACATTACTTAAGGTAACTATAGAAATCTCAATTTTCAATTTTCATCTTGTCAAAAATTTGATTTGTGACTTCTTTTGCAGGATGCAAATAATTTAAAAAAGTTAAAGCTTCTAACTGTAATTTACCTAGAAAAGTACAAGTAGGTCAATTTAATTATGGCAGAAGCCTATACTAACACTAACTACTTTCTCAGTGGTTTTACGCACTTATGCATACACATTGTGGTTTGTATTGATCAATTCTAATTATTATTATTAATTATTTCGTACGGCCCTAGGTGTATTTTATGATAAAATACGGTATGTTACAAAATATTTTAAAATACGGTCTTTTTATAATACTAAATATTGTTGTGTTTGATTGATTATATACTAGCTAATAATTATTTACGGGGCTCAAACATCGTTCAACTTTGAATTTGGTTCTATTTCTTGTCCTTATAATTGTTGGTATGAGAATAAAATAGAATTCAAAGTTAAACAATATTTGGCCAACTCGTTCTATACTCATTTATGTGACTGAAAAGTATTTAAATTTGGCGCCTATTATTATTAGTAAGCGCCAAGGATAAAGATGGCGCCAGACTTTTGCTTTCTCTTAATTGATGTGTTCTGTGGACAGAGCTTTTAACGCTAGTTACCCAAACAAGGGACATCGTAAATAACGAAAGAAAAAACCACAAGGAAAATATATTTGATCAAAAAATACAACTCTACTTGCTATAAACCTAGCGAATTTGTTGTTAATTAAAAATGACATTCCCGATATAACACGGCCACCTGGATTTAATGAAGCACGAGTGCTCTATCCAGCCGATGGCGTTTAAAAGAAACCTCTTCCATGACAGTTGGCTCCCTCTACACGGTTTTGATTCTAAGATATACCGTTACCATAGTTACCACGTCACTTTGACATTTAATTTAAATATGAATTTGCAATTCTCAATCTGAATAAAGTTATAAAAAATTATATTGCTTTTATCTTCCAAAAATGCCAAAGTGTTGTGTACTATTTCCTATCACGTTTGAACTATTTGCGCAAGCCGGATAAGACTAAATACCGAGTGATTTTTAAAATTTCTCATCAACTCTTGCCATGAAATCTGGACGGCATGTCTTAGCTTAAGTTAAAAGTACATCATTGCACTCCTTGATGTTGTTTAACACTAAAGCTAAGACATGCCATCCAAATTCCATGGCAAGAGTTGATAAAAAAACACTCGTTATAATCATTTATTATCAGCAAATAATTTTTAATCGGTCTGTATATTAAAAGGAGTTTATTGCAGATGAAGAACGTTCAAATAGGACATCACGCAATACAATAAGTAAGATGTCAACGCCAGATGTTCTATCTAACTGTGTTAACTGTGACCTATTGCGACCATTAAACAATAAAAAAAAAAATTGATGCTCGTTTTTTGTTTGGTTTGTACCTATACAGGTCTAGCGATCTAGTCCTAGATTCGATTGTCATTTAACTTATCCCATAGGAGTTGGAAATACACATGTTCGTTAAGTCTATCACAGATTAAAAACATTCAGATAGGACACCGTGCAATAGGAAAGACGTCAACACCAAATGTCATCCTAGTTTGAAAGCAACTCGTTTGTACATTTAAACTCAATTATGTAATAGTTCGAAAACTTTTGCATCCAACTTGACTTTGGAATTTTGTTTAAAATAATTTTTGAATTTGTGTTACTATTTTACACGTAATCCCATTTTCTAATTGGAATTATTAAGAGTTCTTCGAGAAAATAACTTTCCAAAATAGTTTCTTGTCTTAACTAATCCCAAAATCAGATTTTGATTTGAAGGTATGCAAGTGTGCATCAGAGTTAAGTTTTGATGCAATGATTAACATTTTATTGTAAAGGCTCTGTTTAAGCTCTGTGAATTCTGTTTGTCAAGTTAATTAATGCACACGATAAAAAGATAATTTCTAACTGACAAATTGCAAATGACCTCGAAGATATGCATATGCCTACGGCTTATGCGGATGCCCTCCTACACCTACACTTGTTTTGCGCACATATCTAGGAGCTGCATAATCTATTTTTTTTGAGATTTTGATAATTTTATCCGTAGATTATTAAGTTTCTTTACTTTTGTAGTCGTTCTGTATTTTTTTTATCTTGCTTGACCTGCTTTTCGCAGCTTTCGTTTTTTGAACTCAGAAAATCATAAAAATAAACTTTTTCCAAATAAAACTTTACAAAAAGATTTATCCATCACTAAACCTGTTCCCTACGTTGCATGTAGGTTTCCAACGATAAAGTCGCTTACATAAGACCCTTAACAAGCTTTTATCTACGTCCATCGATAATCCATTACTACAACTTCCAGCCATGTGCTCGCGCGAGCAAACAAACAAAACAGCTTTTCGTTACGTAAATAATTTCTAGAACATCGGCTGTTAATTAATATAATTGTGGCAAAGCAGAATGCATGTAATGTCGAAGCAATTAACGCCCGTAATTACCCAGGGTTGGTTTCAGCTTCAAGGTTGGTGGTATTATGCTAGCAAGGGGAAGAAAAACCTCTTCCGTAGGTTTTCACAAAAAAAAATGTTGCTAAATAATAATTTCCTCGATCGTGGTGGCGTTACAATTTTGTTTTAAACGGAATAGAATAGATTGTTGGGCCATTAGATCGTCAGCGCCTTGGGTTACGTAAAGCTAATTACAAATGTTAACACATTAAAAAACTATGTATTTCCGATTTGGATTCACGATAATAAATCCAATTTTCATATAAAAGTTGAAATGGTCGTGTTAAAATCAGTCTTAATTCAAGTGCTCACGCCATGAATACGTTGGTACGTTTACCTTCCACATTTATATTTATAATAATTATAACTGCGTTGAAATAACGTAATATTTGTTATTTTAAATGAAACACTCACTATATTTTCTCGCATTAAGAAGTATATTTTTTCTTATTTCATACTTTTGCGTTATTTAAGTTTGAAATTAAAAAAAAAATGCATTTATTTTGATTAATAACAATTTTATTATGGGCGACGGATTTACCTTAAGGTATTTCAACAAGCTTGAAAATTAGTAGGAAGGTGCCCACAAGGACACACTGAACATAGAACCGAGCGTCTTAGACTCTGGAATGGCCAGAAGAGGAATAATTTAGCCCGAAAGGGACGAACTCAATAAATCCGCTCTCTCTCACTCGCGTGTTTACGTAGGGCTATCCTACTCGCTCTTTTTAAGGACTGGGTTTGGAATACAACAGAAAACTTTTAAAACAAAAGAAAAAACAATTAGGCAACTGTCAACGCGCAAGTCTAATTGCCAAATCTATAAATGTATCCCTTGATCTGAATTGTGCCCAACCGGAAGTAAAAAAACCTCAACTCAAAAATTATTTGCCCCCCCCTCAACTTTTCGGGTATCCGTGGATGACTCAATACCTCAAGAATGTCTGCACATTTTTATGTAAATCCAACGGCATTCGTTGAACAAACAGGATCGCAAGCGACATATCTCAACTCATTCACGCGTTTGCCCAAGCACTTAGCGCCATATTTTCATCTAGGACTGTTTGTTGATTTTGTTTACAGTTTTTTTGTTGTTATTTTTCGGGAGCCACGCGAATACAGGATGTGCAATTGCGCTTCAATAATTTTCTTTCCTGGCAGATTTTCGTCGCCGCCTTTGTAGTCGCCGCTTCGGCCGCCCCTCCGGATCTCGACTATTTGGTCGACGTCCTCCAGGATAGTCACGGATATTACAAGTTCAATTATAAAACGGCGACTGCGACGAGGGAAGAGGAACATCAACCCGACGGTGAAATTTCCGGCACCTTTACGTATGTCGACAGTGATGGTGTCACTCAAACCGTTCACTATTCGGGTGGCGTTAAAGGATTTTTAGCAGATGGTTCCACCATCCCCGTCGAAGACAAAACGCCAGTGGGTGACACACCGGAAGTGGCCAATGCACGAGAAGAACATTTCAGAGTCGTCAAGCAAATCGAAGCAATTTTGCCCCCAGGTGAGGACGACGGCAGTTACGTAGAGAAACCGGAAGAGGACCTCAGTGAGAAGGAGTTCCTGGAGGTTGTATCTCAAGCTCTTAAATCCACAAGCCCGTTGGTTTTTACGCCCGATACTCCGGAAATTGCCATCGCCAAGGATAAACTCTACGATTCCTATGTTACCGCCCTCGGACATTAAATTTTTGAATAGTTTTAAGTAGTTGTTTAAAATAAATAAAAATTCATTTGAAGTTTATTTGCATTTATACAATGTCGGAAATTTTTTCTTCAAATTTGGATATTGAGGAGTTCCTGTGGGAGAAAGTAATAAATAATATCCAACATTTTTTGGCTTACTCTAAATAAAAAATACAAGAAAAAAGTCTCAGGTATTAAAAAAATCTCTCAAATTTAAGCTAATCCCATAGACCTGGTACTGTTTACGAATGAGAAGTTATTTGAAGCACCATCTCTTGGTGAGTATCAGCGGCGTCATAATCAAAATGGTAAAAGAACAATTAAAGAAATTCTAGTTTAACGTATAAAAATTGAAGAATTACTTGAAAAAAGCAAAATAAATGTTAATGTAATGAAAAAGATTAATTTGAACAAAAACAAAATAAAAAAAATATATTAAAATATGAAGAATTAGATAATAGAAACTAAAAACTAATAGATAGCAGAAGACACAGGATAACAATTGCAAAAAAATAATATAGTACGACATAGTATTCGAGAAAAATATACACAAAAGAATATACAACAATAATAAGAATAAACAAAGAAATCATGGCGATCTTCCTCTGGCGGAGAAACTGTAAACGCAAGACACATTATTTCGACAAAAATAACAAAAGAGCACCTAAGTACACAAAAAAATACAAACAAAAGATAAATGGCACTAACAAAAACAAAAAAAGCATTTGAAAAAACAAAAGAGAATCGACACAACTAAACATGAAACAGATACGAAAAATTAATTCAAAAGAAAAAACAAAAGCGAACTCAAACAAATAATAAGAAATACAGAATTACAAGAAGTGGAAAACAAAAGATCGACGATTTCATCTGACGGAGAATGAATAAATCTCAAAAAAATTCAAATATTAGAAATAATAATTCAATAGAAAAAAATAACTAAAAGAAAATTGAAGCAAACAACTGAGAATACTGAGAATAGCATGAATTACATGAACAGGAACCAAAAGAAAATCGATGATTTCAACCAGCGCATAACCAATAAAAGAAATAATTCAAAAAAAAGAAACAAAAGAAAATTGAAACAAACAATTTGTAAGGAGTTAAGAATGAACGAAAAACAAAGGAACGCCAAATATTCTTCGGGGAACAAAATAAATAAGAAACGAAACAAACAACACAAAATACACAATAATATGAACAGAAATACAAAATATCGATGATTTCATCCGGTCAGAATGAATGAAAATAAGAATAATTCTGTAGGAAAAATTAATACAATTAAGATCATATTTTATTCGGTTATTTGCGACACTGGAACCAGATATATGTTTGTTGGTTTATCTGACGTTACCCGAACAGTGACAAGATTGTAGATTATTGTCTCAATTTGAATTTGAAATGTCAAATGGCGCTTGTTAAGTGACAGTGTCAGTGTCAAACCGTCAACAACCGGAAGTTACTCCAATTGTAATTTTAAAAACAAAATTCAGCACTGCCAACTCAAACTGTGATTCTTGACCACTTTGTAAAAGCGAAGCTATAACAAACAAACGTCGAAATACTAAGAAGAGAATGAATGTTCTCCGGAGAACAAAACAAAAGACAATTGAATCAAACAACAAAAAAATGCAGAATTATAGAAACAAAAAACAAAAGATTGACGATTTCTTCTACGGAGAATGAATAAAAAAAGAATAATTCATTGAAAAAACAAACAGCGAAACACTAAGAATAAAATGAACGTCAACTAATCCCGAGAACAAAACAACAATTAATGAAACAGACAACAGAACGCAGAATTTTGTGAACAGAAAACAAAAGAAGATCGCTATAATCATTTTTGTACAATTTGATGTTTTGCAAAAATATGGAGTGTATTTATTTTTTAAATTTATAAGTAATGTTGAGATGTATAAGATGCAGAAAAAAAAAGAAAACAATCAGAAAGAATAATTTGATAGAAAAATACTACGAATGAATGAACAAAAACAAATGAATATCAACTGTTTTCTCAGAGGATTGTTAAGAATCAAGACGCCATCTGTGTTCTCTGGCCTTTCGTTGTTCTTTTTTGAATTTTCTTTCGTTTTTGTTTTCTCGAACTATTTATTTATTTTTGGAACGACATACATAAGTGTTGGTTCGTTGGAGGAACATCGAGCTTCTTTTGTTTTTGGATCGCGTTAATCTTCATATTTCCATGTCGCTGTTGTTTTGCCTGACGTATTTTGTTTTGTTTTTTCATATTTTTCGTCATATTTCGTTGTTTTTAACATAATCAATAAAAATTTAAAAAAAAGATAAATCAATAGAGAAACAAACGAAAGGAAATCGAAATAAACAATTTGAAATACTAAGAAGAACAGAACGAACGAAAAACAAACGAATGACAACTATTCTTCGGAGAATAAAACAAAAGATCGATATTTCATCTGACGTAGAGCGAAAGAAAAAATTCTTACAAAGAACGATTCGATAGGAAGGGAAACAAAAGAAAGGCGAAACAAAACGCTACGAATGAAATGAAGAGAAACAACTAGTTTTTGGAGGAACGTTAAAAATGTTATTCTTCGGAGAACAAATGAAAAGATTGATATTTCACCCGACGTAGAATAAACGTAAAAATTCTTAAAAAGAATAATTCGATAGGAAAACAAACAAAAGAAAGTTGAATCGAAATACTACGAATGAAATGAAGAGAAACAAGTGACTATCAATTGTTCCGTCTTCTGTCTTTTTAGTCTCCTCCGGTCATCCTTTGCTTTTTTTTTTAAATTTCTTTTTGTTTTTATTTATTTATTTATTATTGTAACAACATAAGTGTTTCGTGTAGTTCTTCTTTTGTTTTCTGTTTTGTTTTAATTTTGTTACATTCCGTTGGAGGATCATCATTGTTTTTGAATCACGCTATTCTTCGTATTTCCAAGCGTTTCGCGTTTGTTTCCTTTTGTAGAATTGCTTTTGTATTTCATTTCATCATTTCTTGTTTGTCGTTCCGTCATGTTAATTTCAAAACGTGAAATAAAACGGTAGACATTATTTTAAACATAAATTCACATAGAAACGTGAAAACATTGCAAATACTTTTAGAAATCACCAATTATTTACGCAAATGTATTCCTCAATATTCCACAAATAATATGCATTTCCGAATCTACTTAAATAGGGTATAGTTTGGGAGTGGAGCATTTAAGTTATTGAAAAAGTGTATTAAAAAAAAATTAGAAGAATAAAGTGTAAGAATGGAACATTTAACCTGCGTAGTAATTTGATTAGCCAAGAAAATGGAGCAAATAGGAGGAAGTTTAAATAGCAGTTTGAAATATTTTTAAAAGCTATTGGTTATGATAAGGAAAACGTTTTATTTGTTTTATTACTGGTTGTGCACCATCTTTTAATTTTATTTTATGTTCACCTACTTTTCCTAATCCAGAAAATAATGTTTTGTTTTCATTAATAAACTTCTTTTTCCTTTTTTCGGTAGAACTTAAATGTACTTCAATGCTTGAAAATGCTTCAATTCTATGGGATCATCAGCTTGCATTATGTCTTGTACAAGACATAATGCAAGCTGATGATCCCAGCACTGGAGAACTAAAAGTATCTAGAACCAACACAGGTGTTTCCATTTTTTCGACTGCAACTGTAGAACTCGATGATGAAGGATTAGATTTACTGGAAGATTAAAGTTTTTCTTTCAGGACAATTACATTCATAATATTGTTTTTCTTAAGTTTCTGTGCACATTTTTATTTTTACTTACTCAATTTTCAAATTACTCACATTTTTGTGACTTTTCATTGCATACTTCTTCATTAAGAATACATAATTTGATTAAAAAATAACAATAAATGGCGAAGTTATAGATTTTTGACAAAATTCACTACATTTGGCACCATAGCGCGGCGCTAGGTAATTTGCCGCCTGAATCGGCTTACATTTTGCCTTTCCTACTATCCTGATTTTCTCGAAAATTGCCAGTTCAAACCACCTTGAGATTATTATGACAACAAGAATGATGAACCAGTGTCATCGAAGAAAGTCGTTTAAATTTCACCTCATTCTGCCGCGTCTGGAAATGTGCTGCCTGAATCGGTGATTTACTGATTCATGTCTAGCGCCGGGCTTATATAAAACTATTAATCTAATTTTAGAAAAAGAAAAATTAATATTATTGTTGCTGGTTAATTGATTTTGATAGAATGTAGCACGACTTGATAGGACCATCTGATTTTTAATAGAACGCAAGCGGCATTGCCAGATCTAGTACATTTTCCACCAGAAGATGGGGACAAATAATTTTCGAATTTGTACGTACTCTGAATTAAGGATGAATTAATTAAATTTTGGATTTATTTCTTGTGGATTAAATAAATGACGTGTCCCATATCCTTCTCGCTTACAAGAGCGCTGTCCGTCTTATGCAAATAGCGTACACGCCGTCGACTATTTAAACGACACACAAAATGAATGCATAATTCATAAAATATTGCGAAACGCTGATGTACCACCACCGATTCGTCACTTATTTATGCGTTCTGTTTGTTTACGGAGCGTAAAATTTTCCGCTCGCCTTTCTTTCGAGAGTGAATATTGTTAATTCAAACGGAGCGTAATTCGCGGACAAACAGCGTTGCGGATGTCTTTCCCATTAAGAAAACGGTGTTAACTGAGGCTAAAATTGTTATGATCGAAGAGTTTGACGGGCCTCGCTACGTCAGCCTGTTTGAGCTTGCCTAATTTATTTGGACATGCGATTACGCAAATCGAGGAGAATCACATTGATATGCAAAAGTCGCTCCGTTAATTGGACTTGTTAATGCGCGACATCTACGCCAGATTTCTTCGGATTTCATGATTTTCAGTTATTAGCATCTTTGTCGTCACTTTTCCTAAATGCTTGACGCTTTGAGAGGAGGGAAAAGAACGAATTGGGACTGAAAGATTAATCTGGACACGCCTGAATTTTGACATCAATGATATAGTTTCTTCAAATGTGAAGACAAAGCATGAAAGATGAGGAGAAACTGAAGCAACTGACAACAGCGGGCCATTAAGTCAAAACAATGAAGACGACATAATTAAGAACATGTGCCGATAATGGAGCTTTCTCAAAACGAGGAGAAACTGAAACACTTGGCAACATTGGGCATTAAGAACAAAATATTTCATCATTAAGAACATGTGCCAAGTTTTCTCAAAAGATGATAAGCAATTGAAGCAGTTGGCAACGTTAGGCCATTAAGCCAAAATAGTTAAGACAAACCATTTCGTCGAACACTAAGAAAAAAATAAAACATTTCATCGACCAATGACAAAAACAAGAAAGAATAATCAAAACAAAAACATGCACTTCATCGATTAAGAACAGACATCAGTGATTGAGTTTTCTCAGAGATGAGGGGAAAGTGATGCGATTGACAATAACGGTCCCTTAAGTCAAAACAACGAAAACAAAACATTTCGCCGACCACTGATAAGAAGAAGAAATGGCAGACAAAGCAGTTAATCGGTTAATAATAGTTGCCAATGATAAGATAAGAGAAACTGAAGCAAGCAACATCGAGCCATTAGTCAAAACAATGAGGACAAAACAAGTCTTCGATCACTGAGAAGAATAAGAAACAGCAATCAAAATAATGAAGATAATAGTTCATTAATTAAGAACATATCTGATGTCAGTGATTGAGGAGAAACTGGTAAAGAGCCATTAAATCAAAATAACGAAAATAACATTTTGTCGACCACTGAGAAGAAGAAGAAGAAGAAGAAAGGACAGTCAAAACAATGAAAACAAACAGTTCATCATTAAGAACGAGTGCCAATAATAGAATTTTCTTAAAGATAAGGAGAAATCGAAGCAATTGGATCATTTCATCGACCTCTGAGAAGAAGAAAGGACAATCAAAATAATGAAGTCATACAGCTCATCAATTAATATAATAACTGAGTCTCCTGCCACTGAGAAAAAGAAGAAGAATACGAAGAAAAGAAGATCGGTCAATGTAATGTAAAAGAGGTTTAATACTACACAAAGCATGATTCTGCAAGTAATTCTTTAATCGTTTACCAGTGGAATATTTTTTTAATTAACTCAGCTTTCCACCTGCATGCAGTTCGGAATTTCCGAATTACCTAGATTCGAGCGAGACGAAACGAATCGGTTAGATTTTAATCTCGGATGCACACGCGGGAATCCCATGTCTAACGGCGTTTCTTTTTCTTTATTTTAATTGAGTTGTCCTAGGAAGTTAAAGCAAGAAATTTACAGGCCTTACCAGGGAAATTAAAGCGGAAATCTTGAAATCATCGACTCTTCGAGTGGAAATAAAAATAGAGCAAACGGGCGACAATTTGTCGGCCTATATTCGACGTCAGCACGTGTTTTCATGGGAGCTTTGCTCAGGTGTAACGTCATTGTTTGTCAGAGGACAACAAAGATCCTGCGTAGATAGGAACGCATCTACGAAATCGAAAATAAACGTTTGATTCGCGCAAAGTTAAACCTCGCGGTGTTAATTAGTTAATTACATAACATTTTGCTCGGGTTAAGGGAAATTTTAGCAGATCTGGCAACCTCATTTTGACAAATGACGTAGGCACATTTCAAGGTTGAACGAAAATGAAAGAAAATTTATATGAAAAAGCTCTGAAACAAATGCAACGCAGTAACGATCGTGATAATTTTTTTCCTGTAGCAAAATTTAATCACGAAATAAATCACTCGACACGCCATTTTGTTTCGAGCTCAATAATTAAATACCTGTGTCAGTAACCACACGCTTCTGAGTTCGTTATTCAAATTCATCAGCGCTTAATTACAGCCGCGTTAATACAAAAATGTGGCGCGTTATGCAATATCGTGTTTTATTTGGAATGCATTTAGTTTGGGGATTTTCATGTGGCTTTAATAAGAAGGTCAACTACGCTTAAATCTGCAATTTAGTTAAAGGGTAAAGCAAACTTTTCCAAAGGTTTCTGGAAATTTTTAATTTCTTACTTGTGAAAGGTGCAGAAGAATTAAAAAATATACCGTATGATTCCATAAATTTCAGGTCTTTGGTGGCTACGAAAAAAAAAACTCATGTCTTGACTTAGAAAAGACGCACTTAAATGATTACAGCGCTGTTTCGCTAAACAAAATTAAGATTCCCCGATGTAAGTCTTCAATTCAGCTGCAAAAACCATTTTCTAAAAGTATAAAATAAAAATTAGTGGTTTAATATGAGTTAAGAAAGATTAAATAAATAAAATTCAAATGTCAAGTTAACAGCAAAGTATGTATTTAGCTAAGACATGAAATTTTATTCCATTTATTGAATTATATGTTAGTTATTTACATACAATTGTTAACTATGGTAATTGATAATTTATCTACGAGGTGTGCTTTGTTAGCCCTTTTATAATTTAAAAATTAAAGTTGATATAAAACTGACGCAATCAGGTTACGTTACGTTGCCTGATGAACCTTTGCACAAAATCAGTATTTTTTTCCAACCAAAAATAAAGCCTTTCATCATGGACACTGAAAAATGGCACTAGCGCTCATCATTGTCATCTATTAAAAAATAGACGTTTAACTATCGCTATCAAGCGATAGTGAAACATCTGTTTTTAATAGATGACAATGGAACTTTTATTTGATTTTTTCTACGTGTCGGTATAAATTTTTTTTAAACCACCGTTTGACCGGTTTCACAACGATCGTCTTTTGTATTTTCTTTCTATTTTAAAAGTAAACTTTTTTAAACATTGACAATGGAACGTCGATCTGACTGTCTAATGTTTGATCATCTGCTTAATTTATCTTTGTGTTCACAGAGATCGTCTTTTGTTTTGTGAAGCATATTTTCTTTTAAACAGTTTGCGGTTGAACCGCTACTTGATTTTTTCCTCGTGTTGACAACGATAACCTTTTGTTTCGATATAAACTGTTTTCAAACGGTAGTGTGATCAGTTTCACGACGATCGTCTTTTGTATTTTCTTTCTATTTTAAAAATAAACTTTTTTAAACAAACGACAACGGAATGTCTGTCTGAATGTCTAACGTTGGATCATCTGCTTAATTTATCTTTGTGTTCACATCAGAGATCGTCTCTTGTTTGTGTTCATCGCCTTTTGTTTTCTCTCTTAGCAAACTCTTTTTCCAACTCACGATGGTGATTTTCTGAACGTGTTCACAACGATCGTCTTTTGTTTTTTTTTGTCCTACATTTTTGAACAAACGATGTTGGAACGTGTGATTGACTATTCTTTGTTTTCACTGTAGATCGTCTTTTGTTTTTGTTTCACTTTAAAAGCAGATTTTTTTTTAATAGTTGACGTTGAAACTTTTATCTGATGTTTTCTTCGTTTCAAACGAACGCTCTTTATTTATTTTATTTATTTTGTCTATTTGAAAGCAGACTTTTTTTTTTCATGGGTAACGATGGAACCTTTGATTTTTCTTTGAGAACTATCGTAGGATTGTCTTTGCTTTTAGCATTTTAAAAGCGGATCTTTTTAAACAAACGACAATGGAACGTCTCTTTCATAATTTAAATTGGAGACTTCCGCGGCCGCTGTCTTTAATTGAATTGGCTTCCGGTTGGAACCGCGTCATGACTGCTTCTACTGTCGACGTTTCGTTTTCCATTGCAGAAGAACTTCCTCAGGGCTACTGCTGCTGCTGGTGGTATTGCTACTTCTCCTTAGTCGATGAGACTGACTTACTAGAAGTAGCAGCAACATCACCAGCAGCAGTAGAAGTAGTCGTGACGCGGTTCCAACCGGAAGCCAATTCACCTTTTTTTCTGTCTTTTTACCAAAGAAGAGAATGATATGTCCACTTGAGTTTTCTCCGTGTTGGAATGCGATCGTCTTTTATTTAATTCTGTTTTTCCTATTTTAAATAGTAGTGCCTTTTCTGTGATAATTACGATCTCTTTTCTCTCGAAATCGATCGTCTTATGTTTTATTTTTCTTGATTGAAATTGATCGCCTTTCAATTTTCGCATCCTCTTCCTTCTCATCGACAAGATGAATGAACAAGGGTAAAAAATAAATAAGAGAGAACGAGAGAAATGAAACAAAAGTCTCTTTGATAGTCAAAATTTCTGTCATCGATATCTTTTTCGTTGTTGAAAGGTTGTTTATTATTTTGAGCGTTCTTTTCAAGCTCTGATGTTAAAGATTCATTTGCAAATGTGTTTATGTTAAGACCTAACGTATAGAGTTCTATGTTGCCAGTTTTCTCAGTATTTCTTGATTATTGAAGATTAATTACACTCGTAACCAGGAAAGATGCAGGCTCGTCGTAGAATGGACCACACGCGTGTGGTTCACGATTGATTAGTCAAATTAATTTATACTTGATGATTGAAAGTAAGGTTACGTCTACCATTTCCTGCTGGCAGACGTTTTGTTTACATTCCAAGATCAAGATACTTTATTAAATTTAATCAATTTTTTCAATGGATTACTTTACAATGTTTAAAACATAGCAATGTATTAACTACTATTATTTCTTATTTTCAATATACATCAATTGCGATAGCTATTTTAATATGACGGTGACTAATATTACTTCTATTAAACATTAATCAAATCAAATTTCGCATGAAATATGTAATCGCGTTAGAAAAGTGTTCTCTAAATTCGTATGGCCTTTTAAATTACTCGTTCGCTACACTCGCTTGTGTTCAAACAAGCAAAACTCGTTTAGTAAAACTTCACTTTTCTAAACTCGTTACGTAATATATTATTATTAACACAACACGAAACTAAGTCCTGAAAAGAACTGTTCTTCTAAGAAAGCAATTAAGCATTTAAACACACCATGTTTGTTTACAAACACACCAAAAGACGAGTAACTTATGACATAGAACGCACGTGAATGAAGTCTGTCTCTATTTATTTCATTCTTAACTCATAAGATTATCTTTGTTGTACACGAGATATCGGAATGCAGCCTCGAGTAAATGCTACGTTAGTCAGAATGCGGTGGAAGTAGGTATAAATAAGTTTTTATCTCTGTCTTATATATAACAAACAGTATTTTGTCTTTCCTAGTTGGATTGGTTTGCTGATGAGTCTTCATCTTTCCAGGTTACGAGTGTAGATGCCAAGTTATAAAATTACCTACCATTTGCGTCGTTACAAGCAATTTTTTTCTCTTTTTTGACTAATGTGTACGTCAGTGTTTAAGTTTCTTTTTCAAACTAAATCCAGCAATGTTCTTCATAATTTGGCAAACGAAAGAGACGAAATAAAAATCAAATTACGCCAAAAAGTAGGAAAACTCAATCATCATTGCTTTATTTGATATTCTTTATGACTACCCCATCTCCAAGGAATATTAATTGTTAGCAAATCTTCAGTAGTACAAACAACATTATAAAAGAACTGTAAATTAGAAACTAAAAAAAATTCCCGTTTGAAGAGATTTTAAATTCAATATTGTGAAGGTTTTTCTAATTCGAATATTTTCTTTTGTGACGTTCGAGAGATGAAAGTAGAAATCAGAGGAAACAAAAAAGAACAAAACAAAAAAAAAATTAGCAAGACACAATCAACATTCGCGACATTTATTACTTAAGAAAAATATTTTAAGAAACAAAGACGGAGCATATTAATAATTTTGAGAGGGCGACTTCATGACAACTTGATTAAAATTTCAACGGCGCAAATTAAATTACAATATTAGAAACGCGGCGAGCTATAAATAATAAACAACGCGGAAAAAAGGTCGTTTACTCGCGCCACGGTTTAATCAAAAAGGGACTCTTAATTCGGGAGCGTTTTTTTTCCCTGGGAGTTGAGAACGCGCTAACGAGACGCCAGCGCGGCCCCCGAAATTCCTCTGGAGCCATCCTCACGTTCGCCGGGGAGAGCTTTTTGTTTGCGAACACAAAAGCGGCCGCGGCAAATGCAGATGAAACCAATTAAATATATCGTTAGCTGAAACAATAATCTCTGCAACGTGATTTCATTCATTAGGTGAAATGTGCAAAGCATTTGTCGCGATTCTTAGTGGGAGTCGGGGGGACGAACTCCAGCACACCTGGAGGATAGAGGGGAGACCTATATAATCAGAAATGTTGGAACAAAAATTAACACACTGTCTATCTAACCCGCGACACACCTTTGGGGCGCCGTCGCATTACAAATCACTGGTAACTTTCCGGGCACTTTCGATTCAGGGGGCACCTCATCGGTGTCATGCTCGCCGTCAATCGTCGGTCCTCACACGTTCTCCTGATTGCCGTTCTGAAGTGAACAATTCATCGATCGAAACGAAAAACGCGCACACATTCATCACCAGCTTTTCACGAAAACTCGGTTGAAATGAAAGTGATCCTGGCACTGATTTTGGTTTCCGGCGTCTACTCTAGAACCCTAAGGCTATCTACACCCCAGCAGGTCGTCCTTGCCAAGGACGTCAGTGACAAAACTGATGAAGATTATTTCACCATCTCCGTAAGTATTAATTTTTTTCTTTATCATGCTGCTGCTGACAATCAATGTTATGAAAATACAAACTAAGAAAGAACCAGAATGCTACTTTTTACTTTTCAAGAACGAAACGAAGGAACACTGACAAAAAAAAAGCTCGTGAAATGTTAATGCTTGAAAGTAATACTTGATTTTCGAAGTTAAGAAAAGGCGATTGCTATTAATATTTAAAAAAAGAGATTTCTTTTCAAAATCCCCGTAATAGTTTTAAATTTAATTTATTGAAATGGGTGCTTAGTTCTTTTGCCGAAATTGTCTGCAACACCATTTTCCGTCGCAACGGAAAATACTTGCTAATTGATTTTATTTTGTCAAAAAGTTAAGAAGCAGAAATGTTCGTATTCGACGGAAATTGCACGACGTTCTGTGAAGCAAAAAAGAAAATTCCGACGGAAATCGCGTCGTTAACAAAGCATCTTTGCAATCGGAAACCTGCTAATTCGAAGCTGCGAACGCAAAAGAAAAAATCTATTTTACAAAGCCAAAGGAACAAGTTTCTTTAAGCACCAAACTATTCAAAAGATACCGGAACAAGTCATAAGGTATCTAGAAACGATGGATCCACATTCAACCTTAAGCGATAAACCAGCATTAAAAAAAACGAAAAAAATTGAACAAAAGAAGAAAGGACCTGGAAACTGAGGCAAGAGAAAAGCGCACTTAAGACGAAAGAGGAGAATTTTGAAAACCATCCGAGAAAGATCAATCCCTTCAAGAAATCCCAGCTAATTAATCAAATTGCATTCAACTAAACTAAAGAGAAAATTTTAAAAACAAAATTGAGGGAACTATCGAAAAGAAACTTCCTACAGGAAGAAATAAGCTGCACGAAAAAGACATCAAGAAAGAATCGTATCCAACCATTAAAGAAAACATTGGCTGGAAAAAGAAGAAACGGCTGTTGATAAAGTGAACTAAAGTAAGTCAACTAAAACAAGCAAAAAATGAAATTGAAGATGCACCGGAAGAAACGCCTTACGAGAAGAAGAAAACGCAATAATTACATTAAAAATTAAGAAAAAGAAATCAAGGAAGAACGACCTAATTTAGAAGAAGAAAAACCTTTAAAATAGAAGTATTACACGAAAATGCACAGGAAGAAATCTAAATGAAGTAGTAGTAGGGTTGTAATGGGGTAGTCCTTAATGGAAGAAGCTTATGATTCACGAAACGTGCAAGTTTTTACAGAAAAGAAAATGCTCTACGAAGGAGGAGGGAGGTCAGGAACTAATAGAAATAGCAGTTGAACCAAAGCAAAAAATAAAACGTTCTTCACTAGGTCAATACTTTCTTCTTTTATCGACGTTCCACCAGAAAGAAGAGGATTTCTGGGTTTTTTGAATCGGAAATTAACAAAAATGATTATTTTTTTTTTAAGTACGTTCTTCTTCTGGTTAGAAGAATCTGCAAAGTCTGAACAATCACTGACAGGCGAATTGTAAAGGAAACAATAACCCAAACATTTCCTGATTTCTGCTCCAAAATTAATTATTTCTTCGAGGAAGAACTTTTCGTTAGCTCAGAAGGCTCAGGAGAGCATGAATGAATCACTTCCCAAATTGCAAGGAGAACTGAACATTTCTTGATTTCTCTATTCCAAAATTATTTATTTCATCGAAAAAGACTGCTGGGGCTTTTTCTTCAATTTAGAAAACTCGGTGAAGTCTAAAGAAATCGCCTACAATTCAACAAAATTGCAAAGGAAATAATGACTGAACACTTCTTGATTTCTGCTCCAAAATTAATTATTTCTTCGAAGAAGATCGCTGATACTATTTCTGTAAACTCTGGAAGCTCAGCAAAGTCTAAATGAATCGCTTAAAACTTAGTAAAATTAAAAAAAAATCATAATTGCTTATAAAGTTACCAAAATTGCAAAGAAATCGATAATCGATCATTTCTTGGTTTCTGGCTCAGAACCACTATGAACTACTCTTCGAAAATATTGCCAGGATTCTTCTTGGATTCAGAAGACTCAGCAAAGTCTAAAAAAATCACTTACAATGTTAACAAAATTGTAAATAAAACAGTAAACCAAACCGTTATTGATTTCTGGATCAGAAATACTCCTAAATTATTGTTTCTTCAAAAAAGGTCACTGAGAATCTTTTTCTTCAACTCAAAAGACTCGGCAAAGTCTGAAGAAATCTCTTACAACGTTAACAAAATTGTCAATAAAACTATGACCAAACCGTTCTTGATTTCTGGATCAGAACTGCTTCAAAATTATGTATTTCTCTAAAAAAGATTTCTCAGCTAAGGAGACTCAGAAAAATGTAAAGAAATCGCTCGCGAATTAGCAGCAAAATTCCAAAGAAAACTATAATCAAACATGTCTTAATTTCTGCTTCGAAATTAATTAAATCTTCGGAGTAGATTTGCTGAGAACTTTCTTCCTTCGCTCAGAAAGCTCAGTACAATCTGAACCATCGCTCACGACATTAGTAAAATTACAAAGAAAGCATTAACCGCCCGTTTCTTGATTTCTGAATCAGAACTGCTCCAAAATTAATTGTTACCAGTAACCTCCTTCCGCTCAAAAGACTCGACGAAATCTGAAGGAACTATTTACAACATTAGCAGCAAAATTGCAGATAAAACAACAGCCAAACCGTTCTTGAATTTAGCTCCAAAATTAATTAAATCTTCACAGAAGGTTGCTAAGAACTTTCTTTTCCTTCGCTCAGAGGGCTCAGCAAAGTAAGGAATCGCTTACTACTAAATAAATAATACCCAAATATTTCTTGTTTTCTGGAGTGCTACAGTTATTTCTCCATGAACATGGAACCTTTTTCCTTAGCTCAGAAGACTCAGCGAACTCTGCTTTCAGACTTCGCTAAGTCTAAGTCGCTTTTACCGCTTACAACGTTAGCAAAATTACAAAGAAAACTATTTCCAATTTGATTTTTTTTTAATGGAAAATTCCAGGCATATAGAAAATGAAATTTTGAAAGCCCTACAATTTTTTATACAGAGCGAACGACAATCGATCGAAGTTCATGTAGTCATATTCGTTCTACATCATCATTGCCCCTCTCTAGGTGTGTAAAATTGAGGGAAGTTTCCACCCCACGTCACTTTAAAAATCAGTTCCTACCTACTCTCTTGTAACAATCATGTATTTACGTCTGAGGCAACGATTTTCCTGGATAATCCTGTTTTTCCAGGACGACTTATGATTACCACCCTCCTCAAAAACTATTAATTGCAAAAACACATCGCAGCTCAATCCTCCGGCACTAATTGCTTAAAATTGTAGAAACTTTGCGAACCCCACGCAGATAAGAGCCGGGGTAATTCCGACGATCTGCGAGCATTAAAATTAATCGGAGTGCTTAAAATAACGTTGTTAAAATCTGAATACGTCCCAAGGTTTAATCGAATTATTTACTCCTTGGCATACGCAGTTCTTCGCGGAAGAATTTCATAACGCAGAAGTCCGGGGGATGGTACACGTCGGCATCGATCGGAAAATATTTTTAGAAGCCGCTTTTATTTACGGCAAATGAACGGGAAGCATTCCATTCCGTTTCCATCCCTTGGAAAAATTACAATTTGCAGACGCCCACTGTCGAAATTATTCAATTTCGTTGCGGCGAAGCAAAAATTTTTTCTTGCATGGGTGGTCCAAATCAGAAAGAATCGGAAGAATCAAAGCATGATAATTTTAAAATTAAAGAAACACTTTGCTTTAATGAAGCTAAAAGTATATAATCAGAGGAATTGTTTACATTAAAATTGCACTAAAACAAATAACGAATTTTATAAGATAATCAATTTGAATTACACGCCCCATCATGAATATCCGTCCAATCGTTTTTCCCTTTCGTGAATTATTGCTCAGTGCTCATGTTTTTATTTTCAACGGTGAGCTAAGCACAATTATTTTAAAATTTGTCAAATATTGATTAAAATAATAATTAAAACGACAAAATATTTTAAAATGGCAAGGGTTGTTAAAATAAAAAATAAATATATTTCATACAATTAATTTAAAATACATGAGTAAGTTGGTCACAAAACTATTTTAAATTATCGAATCGGAATATAAAAAAAATAAAATAAAAACAAAAAACATATGTAACCAAAAATTATAAAGAAATAAAACAAAAACAAATATAATATATTTTTTAATGCCAGTACCCCTCAAAAGAGTTAAAATCATTTTCCTAATTAAAAATGTAAAGACGTGAACATCCAGATTTAGATTTATTTGCATTGTTAAAATTAACAAAGCGCAGCATTAGTAAAAAAATCCTAGAGGGAGACCTTCAAGTCTCGCTCTTAGGCCCTCTGTTGTTTTTAATACAAAAAAAACGTCCAATTTATATTTCGGAGGTCTTCTAACGATATCGTGCGTGTTCCTTGAAAATGGCTGCGCGACGTTATTTATTAAACGATCTGCTTTAGCCCAATATTATTTTAGCAAATTCATTCGATATGTAAAGGAAAAAGAGTAAAAATTTTAGAACAAAAACTGTCAATTAAAATACAATTAAATTTAAAAAAATTGTAAAATAGTAATAATTAAAAATTAATCTCCGCCCACAATAAATTTTATATTATTATTGTTATTTGATTTGCTATTATTTGCAGTTTGTTTTTTACAGTCTAATTATAGATAATTACATATTATTTTCTTTCTACTATTATTTTTATTCATTTAATTATATATATATATGTAATTATATAAAAATTATTGTGGGCGGAGATTAATTTTTAATTATTTTTTAAACCAAGTGGTAATAAAGACTCTATTTTGTTTTTAATTTTTTATATATCTACCGGTTTCGAGAGTGGCGGAACTACAGTGTTATAGGGGGCCCAAACCCTCTTTTTCTGTATTTTTTTACCTTTTTTTTTTAATGATCAACATAATACAGTAAATTGAATTGGCTTCCGGTTGGAACCGCGTCACGACTGTTTCTACAGCCGACGATTCATTCTCCATTGCAAAAGAACTTCCTCAGGGCTGCTGTTGCTGCTACTTCTGGTTAATGTCACAAGCAGCAGCAGCCCTGAGGAAGTTCTTTAGCAGTGAAGAACGAAACGTCGACAGAAGAAACAGTCGTTTCGCGAATTCAACTGGAAGCCAATTCAATTATGCAAATAAAACTTTTATGACCACATTTAATCAGGTGGTTGCAGTGACTTACCGATGCTGGATTTCGGCTGTTACATTTCGGCAAGACCATGTCGGATCATCCCCAAGACTTCTCCCGTGTGTGTCATTTGTGCTGCTAATAACATAATGTGCCGGGAACCGACGCTCATACCATGGTTTTCCATTACCATTTTAATCTCACTCATAATCGTCTGTCTGCATAATAAAAAAAATGTGTACTGGCATCGTTCACCGTTCATTAAATACCTTGCTAGCTTCGATTCCTAACGTCAGGTAGACTTCGATGATATTATTTGAGACAGTCCTGGTTCCGTTTACCCCGCATGTTGCCATGACTTCTTGCAAATTATTACCTTCAACGCAGAGATTGTAATAAGTTTTACCATCTTTGTCTTCCTTAGCAATGACGGCTTTGCTAATGGTTGGCAAACCCTAACACTCTTTGCCATTATTAAATAATTTAGAGTAAAATGAGAGCAATACGTTGATCATGACTTTTGGAATTTGATCTTTCAGCTCGTGCAAGTTGAAATTGAGTCTCGTTGAGTTCTTTGCCCTATTTGGGTGTACTGTAATGATGGTTTCGCTCTGAACTTTGACGTCTGCCGGTTTTAATTTCAGTTTCGATGTGCACAGGCTGAAATTATGGCACTTAAAGTGATTGTAACATGTGCAATCGATGAGACTTGATGGTCTTCGCATTGACTTCAAGCTATAGCAATCTGATTCGCTCGAAATTCAATTTTATCAGAAGAAACATTCTCCTTTCGTGTATACATCATCAATTTACGCGCATATCTTAAAATAATATGTAATTTATATTAATTTTTTTACTATTTGGATGAGTTACCTCTCCGAGAGTCGTCCTTTCAATGCATCCCTTTACCTTCCTGGCAAACTCTGGATCATAAGAGTTCATAAGACACGCTCGTATTATCGGAGTGCTTATTGATTTGCTGGCGTTTATAATTTCTTTAATTCTACAAAAAAAATATTTTTAATGACAATGACACTTTGTGTGATTCAAATTAAAGGAATTGCCTTGGTACACCTTGAGTAATATTCATACTGGCAACACCGGCAAAGTGAAACGTCTTCAGGGTCATTTGTGTCCCGGGCTCACCAATGCTCTGGGCTGCGAGGGCCCCTACAGCAGTGCCCGGTTCAATAATGGACCTCGTGTATTTCTGTCCGCAAGTTTCTAGAAACGTGACCAATTGACTGCAAGTCAATCTTTCGATATCCTTGGAAACTAAATCGGGTCCAAATTTGTTTGCAATCCTCTCAGTTTTCTTTGCCACTCTCTCCTTGAAAGTCCTGTAAAAGGCACTGAGTCAAGTTTTAATCAGCAATTTGAAAAAATCAACCTCAGTTCAGCTCTGAACAGTAAGTTTCTATATTATACCTCCATCATTCAAAGAAATTGAATCACCTATCATTGGAAAGAAGGAGGAAAATTGGAAAAAGTAAATTATGCGTTTTTGAAGCCTTCAGTTCAACTAAAAAGGCTTCGAATAAAGGATTAGTCAAAGTTGGCCATATATCGATCGAAAAACAAAAGAATCTCGATGATTTATCGATAAAAAGAAGCAAAAAGAACTATTTTGTTGCTTCTTCTCTTACATCCATCCCTTTTTTTTGTTTCTTCATGAATTGTTGACTCTTTTTCAACTCCTTTTTTCTTTTTTGCTTGTTATCAACCAAACAACAACGAAATACATATTTAGATGGAAGGAAACAAAACGATTCTTAATCTTAGGAGAGGAAACCTGAAATAAATTGAAATAAAAATTAATTCGTTAAAAGAAGAACGAAGGAGAATTGAAACAAACAACTCCAAAAATGAAAAGCAAAAGATGATCGACGATTCTTCGACAGAGTATTAAAAAAAGTTTTCTCGTCGTTTTCTTTTTGAATTGTTTCAATTTTTCTTTTGTTTCTGTTTGTCAATAAAACAATAGCGAAATGAGAAAACTAGAGAAAATTGTCGATTTTCGTCGTGCGGGAAACATTAACGAAATACAAAGGAAGCACAATTAAAAAAAGAAAAAACAATAGAGTGACAGTGTTAAAAAAACAAAAGACCAACGATTGTTTTGTTGCATCGTCAGTTTCCTCAAGTCTTTTTTTTTCTTTCTTGGACATTCCTTCTTTCGTTTCTTTTTTGCAAAAATAAAAAAAGAATAGACAAAAGAGAACCGAAACAAAGACGTAAAGATTAAAATGAACGAAAAACAAAAAAAGACAATCGTTTGACAGTGTTAAAAACAAAAGCCTAACGATTGATTTGTTGCTATGTCAGTTTCGTTAATTTTTATTTTTTGGACTATTAACATTTCTTCTTTTGTTTTGTTTTTGTTTTTGCAAAAGAATAAACAAAAGAGAACTTAACAATCGATAATCGATAGCAAGAACAAAATGAACGAGAAACAAAAAAATTGACTGATTTTTTGTTTGACAGAGAAACAAAAGACTAGCGACTGTTTTGTTGCTTCGTCAGTTTTTTCTACTTTTTTTTTTGACTTAACATTTCTACTTTTGTTTTTTTGCAAAAATTAGAAAAGGAAAACAAAATAGAACTGAAGCAAATGACAAAGACAAAATATCGTCGGTTGTTTAACAATGTTAAAAACAAAAGACTAACGACTATTTTGTTGCTTCGTTAGCTTCCTCTAATTTATTATTTTTTGGTCTATTGACTTTTCTCCTTTTGTCTTTTCGCAAAAAAAGAAAAAACAATAGAATGACAGTGTCAAAAAACAAAAGACTAACGATTGTTTTGTTGCATCGTCAGTTTCCTCAAGTCTTTTCTTCTCCTTTTTTGGACAATTGACATTTCTCTTCTCACTTTTTTGCAAAAATTAAAAAAGAAAAGTCAAAAGAGAACTGAAACACAGACATCAAGAATAAAATGAACGAAAAACAAAAAAGACAATCGTTTGACAGTATTAAAAAACAAAAGCCTAATGATTGATTTGTTGCTTTGTCAGTTTCGTTTATTTTTATTTTTTTGGGCTATTAACATGTCTTCATTTTGTTTTGTTGTTGTTTTTGCAAAAGAATAAACAAAAGAGAACCTAAACAAACGATAGCAAGAACAAAATGAACGAGAAACCAAAATTTTGACTGCTGTTTGACAGAGAAACAAAAGACTAACGACTATTTTGTTGCTTCGTCAGTTTTTTTTATATATATTTTTTGGAATTATCATTTTTACTTTTGTTTTTTTTTGCAAAAATTAATAAAGAAGAAGCAAAAGAGAACTAAAACAAACGATATCAAGAACAAAAACAAAATATCGACGGTTGTTTGACAGACTAACGATTGTTTTGTTGCGTCGTCAGTTTCCTCAAGTCTTTTTTTTTGGACTATTCACATTCCTCCTCTTGTTTTTTTTTCTAAAATTAAATAAGAAAAGACAAAAGAGAACTGAAATAAAGACATCAATCCACTCGTCTGGTTTTAAAATTCATTCATAACTGATGTACAGGGTGCTTTTTATAAAGTCTTTCAGGAGTATTTTCCAACCAAAGCACGCACTCATTCGCAGACTTTCATTATCAGTGTTACTTTTCAAACTCAAAAAAATTAAAAATGACACATGCTTTGTATTTCTGGCCAACTTTGACTAATTCTTTATTCGATCGCATCGTATTTATTTTAAAAATGCCAAAAAACAATGGCGTTCAACTATGCCTTCAACAAAAAAGTACCTCGAGTCAGCTTGGAAACAAAAGTACGTATCCTACTGTGCAAGGTGCTGTGACTATCGCAAGAACTGTCAAAATTAGAAGTTTCATATAATGCGAAAAAACTAAAGCTCGAAAATTGAAAATAAGAACGAAGATGTTACTTTCAGAATATCTTTTTGCGTTGATTTTTTTTAATGCCCGATATAAATTTGACAAACATTTTAATAAAGAGAAAAAACAGGAGAATAAAAGGAAAGACTAATTTAACTAAATTAGTCGCATATATGTAGATAGGACCGCCTGGTATAAATTTTGACAAAAATATTTAAAAAAGCTACAGACTCATCTTAATAAGAAAATAAAAAACAAGTAAAACAGAATGAAAACCTTTGCAAGACTAATTTAGTGAAATTAGCAACAAGAAAAGTCATAAATTCAGCGCGTTACGCCCCGCTGTCTCGACACTTTATTTTAATCTACCACCCCCCTGAAAGCTGTTTTTTTTTCTTGTTTTGTTGGCGAGGCTTTCCTTCGCTTTGCTTGTTTTGTGCGAATCGGTGTGTCTCTTTTTTTGGAATGAAATGCCAACTCTAATCGATTTTGTTGCGCCGTTACGCCAAGCACACCTGTTTCAGTTGCAGAAAAAATAAATAAATAAATTCCGATTGAGAGCACATAGAGGCAAGGTTAAAGGCGGAAAGTTGACGTAATCCAGCGAGCGAATTTCTCGCGCTTATGCGCATTTTATCATTGAGTTCTTGCTCAACCTCGGACCGCATTATTTGAATTTAACAGTCGTAAACAGCGAGCTCGCGATTAATAATGCAGACACACAGCTACGTGAATGGGATATTTAGTTACGCAACGCATAAACAGATACTTGGAGGTGTGTCACTAGTTTACATTAAATAAATGTTGCGGATTACGACGAATGCAGACAATGCGCAAAGCGAAAGCCACCCCACGTGATGATTTACGATCAGCACAAAAATAAGATGTGGTCATCATGATTAAACGATAAAGTTCATTTTTAAACTTCAAAATCTTCGGCGATGTGATAGGGAAACCGGGAACTTTAAGAGACTTCAATGCCCGGTCAGAACACAAACCTCCTCCAGATTTCAAATGGATTTTATTATTCATCGATGAAGGAAACGACGACAATGCAATCACTAAGCATCACGATACTAAAAAACGCTTTCAGCAATGTATACTTACATTGCTGAAAGGGTTTGTTCCCATTATAACGTATAATTCGATCAATTTCAGGTTACAGGCGGCTATGGAATAAAATGTCATGTCTTGCTGTCAACTTGACATTTTACTTATGAACCAAATAACTAATAATAAATTAATGTAAAATGTAAAATTTATTTGTATTTTTGCAGATACTTAATTACAATGCACCTTTTTTTTGTTTCCCTTTCTATCATTACAATTAATCGTGAGATTTCTAAAGTAATTCTTAGAAAGTATAATTAAGGGTACCAATTTAAGGAATTTTGAGCTAACATTTAGAGAGAATTCATAAAAAAGTAGACAACAATGTATTTGGGCCACAGACTAAGAGAACGCTGAAAATCAAAAGGTTCTCAGGAGAAAGAATCGATGATTTCCGGTGCGAAGCTCTTAAAAACTATATCAGGATTTCATTTCTTTACCTGCATTTCATTTGTTTTTTTTTATCGCATTAAATTTTCCAGTCGCAATTGTCATCTTTCTCTTTTTGTTTTCTGTGGCGGATTTGATTTTCTTACACCTCACTGTAGCATGGTCGATCTTTTCTTACACCTCACTGTAGCATAGTCGATCTTTTCTTACACTTCACTGTAGTATCGCCGATCTTCTTTTGTTTTGTTTTTTGCTCTCCTTATTCTTCGTTTGTTTCGATTCTTTTATTTTTTTGTCTTGAGATTCTCGAAAAATGTTCCTAATAGCTAATCATCTCCTTTTGTTTTTTTGTTTTGACGGCAATTTGATTCTCTTTCACTCCGCTGTAGCATCGTCGATCTCCTTTTGTTTTGTTTCTTGATCTCCTTATTCTTCGTTTGTTTCGACTTTTGTTTTTTTAACAGTCTTAAAATTTTCGAGAAATCTTCCTAATAGCTAATGATCTCCTTTTGTTCTTCATTCTTAATTTTGCTTGTTTTTTGCTTTGTCAGGAATTTGATTTTCTTACACTCCGCCGTAGCAGCCCCGATCTTCTTTGGTTTTGTTTTTTACTCTACTTGTTCTTCACTTGTTTCGGTTCTTTTCTTTTCTTATCAGTCTTGAGATTTTCCAAAAATCTTCCTAACAGCTAATCATATTCTTTTGTTTTTCATTCCCAAGTTTTTTTTGTTTTCTGTTCTGTCGTCAATTTTCTTACACTCTGCTGCTGTAAAAGCATCGATTTTTTCTTGTTTTTCTTTGTTGGCTTTTTTTAACACCCATATAATTCCTCAAGCTTGTCGCTAGTCGGGGAAAACGTGTTTTGCCTGGTTACTCGTACTGCCGGCAGCGGCTACGACCGTCTTACTCTTGTTATTTCTCTTTCGCCATTCGCCTTAGAAATTGGAGAAACGTAGAAAACCCGCTTCGAAGGAGCCGGTATGAATCCGAACACAAACCGACACATGAAATTTCTATCGCTCATAGAGAACTCACATGCACCGAGCGAGGATCGAATCCACTCCTGTGGCTGTCGAACCAAGCGTCAAGTCCATTGCCTGCAGCATCAACCAACTGGACTATGCACTTACCTTATGTTCACCTTATTTATTCTTATTTCTTTATTTTCTTGTATTTCGTCACTCTAAGCTCTAAGTATTCTCAATTGACGCCTTACACGAGAATTTTTTTCTGTAAACGATTTTATTGTGTTTCGCTGCTGTAGAAATGAGGACATTCTTTAGGTTTTTTGTTTTTATTTTGTTATTCACTTCATGCTTCTTAGTTAATTGTTCTTTTTTGTCAAATTCAATCTTGAGATTTTCGAAAACTCCGCCTATTAATCACCGATCTTATTTTTTTCAAACTTATTTAGTCTGTTTTTACTGGCGAGTTTTATTCGGTTTCTTATAACCGAATCAATTGATTACAAATTTTCTTTGCGATTTGATTATTTCACTCATAAAGAAGTTGAAAATTAATGAAATGGATATAGTTTAACAGATTATGCGCGCTACTTTCTAGCAATCACTTCTCTGAAGATAGTAACAGGTGGCTCCCTCTTCAGAATACAAAAATCGCTCTCAACTAAGAACGCGACCGGCTGGATCAAGGACTAATGACTAGTCGTGATTTTAATATATTTCGTTATATGCGGTTATCAATAGATGGCGCCAACTGTGGATCGAAGCTCAAAGACTAATGACTAGTCGTGATTTTAATATATTTCGTTACATGAGGTTATCAATAGATGGCGCCAACTGAGGATCAAAGCTCAAAATGTCAACAGAAAAACCTTTACTTTTTGAATTTGTTTTTAATTTGATGTTGTTTATTTAATTTTTTTTTTTGGCGTGTACAAATGAAGAAGTCAACAAGATGATCTCTAAATTATCACGCAACTAATCGAATTTGCGCCTTTTCGTTTACGTTGTCGTTCGAGCTGTTATAATACGAATAAAAAACACAAATAACGAGATGCTAATCAGTTTTAAATCGAAGGCAAACAGCTGGACACGTTGCCAAAAGCTGACCTTTAAACTGAGCTAAAATGGTTTAATTTTTATAATAAAAGGCATCTAAGCTGGAATAAATGTAACATTAGCACCATCTAGCGAACGTCAGTCAAATAATACAAGTGACATCTATTATGAACTTTGTGTGCTATTGTTGTCTGCGAGCGACCCTATACATTTAAAATTTAATTATTTTCTTTCAGCAAAAACATGATCATCCGCTGTCTCCAGATGTTCTCGCACAATTACGGCAATATTACTTAAACAAGGTGGAAGTGGACGAGGAGGAACGGACGCTGAGACCGGCGTCCATGGACACGGAGGAGATCGCCCGGTCGGCGTACTTGCTCATCAACACGATTAAGCAGAGAAACAAGCGCTACACTTCGTGTGAGTGTTAATTTCTTGCTTAAATATTAGAAAAATAAATACACTAATTTACCCCCCTTAACGCTCGAGAAAATTAGCGATGGAATGTTGTAGGTAAACAAGTTAAGTTAATTAATTTATTTCTTAATTGATTTGTTGCTTCTCACCTTCGATTTCTTAATTCTTTTTTTCCACTGTCAGCTTTTCTCCATTTTAAAAATGACTAATGATTTTTTTGGGTCACTCGATCTTTTCAGCTTTTTTCTTAATTGGCCGTTCAACGAATCAAAATATTTTTTAATTATTTTTGAAGTAGTTTGTCGTGAATACAAGTACAAAAAAATTGTTATGAAATTCAAACGCCTCTCAAATTTGTTATTTTTGTTACGAATCCACCTGTATAATTAAACTATGTAGATCAAGCAAATCAATTTTTGAGTCAGAGAATTGAGAAGTGTCTTTTTTAAATAAAGTGTGAACTCCATCAGTTTGGAAGAAAAGTGAAACCGCTTTAGAACAAGAAGTGCCAAATTAAAAAAAAAATTTAAGTGGTGAAAATTGGACTGCAGAGACAAGCGCCATCTAGTGAGCACAACATAATTGAATAAATTGGGCGCGCATTTCAAAATTTCAAACGACGTTTATTTTATTTTATTTTAAAAAAATGATTTATTACAATTATTTTCAGCAAAATTCTGGAACAGTTCGAAATTTATCCAATTTTCTGCTGATTGCGCAGAAAACAAAAACGAAATTCTGCTGATATAGTTTTTAATTATTATCTTCAGTCAATAATAACACTTTGATAATTTTAAATAAGTTTTTAAACTAGGAGGAGTAACAGTTGCCGGCCTGTCGTGGGTAGATTGACACTGCAATACTAAATCAGAAATTAATTTGGCTTGCTTAGGAGGTTTACACATTCTCCAAATAACCAATCTTATCAACAGTTTGCTTACAAGTTTAAAACTAACTGAAATTGTCACATGAATTATGAAAAGTGTTAATTTTTCCGTTTAAATTGAAGGCCTGTGTAAAACCGGTTATCAAACACCCAATAGCTTCGTCAGTTTTTGGCGCGCAAAATTCGAATTCCTAGTTTAAAAATAGACTATAGTAATAGTAAAACAAAAAGAAGTAGGAAAACCAAATTAAATAACAAGTCGACTTTGAAATCGTACAGGGAATAATCAATATTTTTTCATGTTGCCAACACTTGCCCCTAGACATTAGTTGAAAATCCCCTAAATTGGTACTAAGTAATTTTATTTCTACAACTTACTTTAGAAATTCAAGGATTTAAAGATAAAGAGAGAAATTTATAAAAAAAAAGTTTATTGATACAAAACACATAAAAAATGTAAATAAATTTTCATTAAAATAAGCTGGATTGCTCATCAGCTGTCAACTATTCAGGTAACGCCTTCAAGACAGGCACCAACTATCTACATATTTCAAAACGATTAAAAATTATATTTTTATTTTTTGTATCATGCATAGAATTATATTAATTTTTCATTTTGATTTCACTCTCCCCTAAAAATTTATCCCAAAATTTAGGGGGGAAACTCCTATGTTTGCAACTCTGTTGATAGTAGCCACCTTTAAAACGTGGAAAACACTAAAAACTTTAGTGCAAAATTCAAAGATTTTTATTGTTTTTAACTACAGAGTCATTTTACCTAATATTTAAGGGGGCCAATTTGCCATAGGACAAACTAACACCCTATCCAGTCCTCCACTAACTATCATTTCTGAGAAAATGAAATTCGAAAGAAAGGAACAGTTCTTAATTTTTTTTCTGTCAAAATTGACATTCAATTTTAAATGTATTAAATTTATGCTGCGCAAAGATGTCCATGAAAACAAAAACAAACTTTAAAACTTGACATACAAAGAGGAGCGCCATCTAGAGAGCACACAATGTGCCTATCAAAAAAAAATTGGCGCGCTTTTCCAAATTTCATATCGTATCTTTTTATTAGAATTTATTAGATTTAATTAATTTTAGACTTTGAATTTGATTTTCTAGGCGGTCCTATTTTTTTGCAATAATTTTTCTTCTTAATACTAACTCTGTTACTATTCGCTGCACGAGTTTAACGCACATTGTATATTTATTAGCTCCTTCGTCTCAGGCTTGGGGAAGGTCGAGTTCAGAAAGTCGTCCGCAATCTCCACGCATGTGTAAGTTACGCCATAAGTTAGTTGCGACAATAACGAAGGCCAAATCGGCCGAAAACGCAAATTTTGCCACAAATTTATTTGTCGATCTGTAAGTCAGTCAAGCTGAAAGAAACTCCATCGCGCAATCTGACCTCTTTCAGCCCCCACATGAGCGTTTGATAATGAGCACCTGTTTCAGATCTCACGCTGTGTCACTTCAAGATCTGCAATATGGGACGCAAACGGACAGCCAGATACTTCCACATGATAAAGTCGCTGCACGATCAATCGTAAACATCATCAATCTTATTTATAGATTTTTTTTCTTATTATTTATTGCCCGTATAATTACCACTGTATGTCCTGCTGGAAGATCTAAGTCAATCAAAACGTGATGGATGTACCTAATTACAATGTACTTATTAAGTAATAACGATAACAATAAACATAATCGACGCTGATAAGATACAGGAAATTGCGCGCAGACATTGTTTAATTAAGCCGGTAGTACGTCACGACGACGATCAAATATTATTACTGTTGATTTAACGCAAATCTGGATATAAACGCAAAATTAATCAAAAGCTAACCAGACGAAAATTAAAACCCCCCGTAATCGCATTTCACGCTCGATTATTGATTAATCCATCAAAATTTTTGGCAAGCATTTACGGCATCGCACCGTAATAAATCAATAAAACAAATAAACAAACAAAGATAAACATCGAATCAGAAATATTTAAAACAAAAACAATAAAAAATGAAAAACATTAAAAAAAAATGAATAAATAAAATCTTACAAAAAAGTAACATAAGCACATTTTATGACTAACGTAAAATATTAATTTAAATACTTCATATTAAGACGAAATTGTTCCTATGTAAACTTTTTAGTTCCTTAAAAAAAACATGGTGATCATTATGATTTAAGGATAGTTTGAAATTACCGCTACGTCATGTCGGCAACACAAGACGCGCCAATATACAACAGAGCTGCGTTCAGAAACTATACCTTCGCCTGTATGGTTTCTGAACGCGTCCATGCTCTTATGTATTTGTTATCATTAAAGTACGGGGTAAGACGCAATAAACCGCACCTATCATTGAGAGTAAACGAGACAGATTTACTGCGGTAGGTATGCATAAGAAAAAGAGAAAGCTAAGCAAATTCAAGGCATTTATTACATCCTCGAATAGGAAAAGTGCGTTCAGAAACTGAACCTTCGAATGCATCTTTCTGGCTAATAGGGATAATGTTCCCTCCACAACTTTCCTTACAACCCTGAACGTTCTCGTTTGTTTGGCAACACTCAGTATTATTGAGATTAGCAACATCTAACGCATGAACCGTATTAAATGTATAACTTAGGGCGCTAAATTTAAACTATCTTCAAACATCAATGATCACATTGTCGTTAATATTATTGTAAATTAAAAATGAAATTAATCTGATTTATGCGACTTTACAGAAGCATCATCGCAAGAGTTTTTAATGAAAACTCATAAACGACCTGCATGCATAAATCCGAAGTATATATATTACAACCTTACTGACATGAAAACTAATTAATTAATAATGAAATTATTATTCATTATTAACATTACGATATCTTCAGAGATCAATTTTTTTTGGGAAATGTTTTTAAATCCAAACAAAATTTATGTTATAGAAAGTATGGCCCAATTTACTGCACAGCTGATTCTATAATTTTCGTAACGGATTGCAAATTATCACAAGTGAATGTTAATAAGAAACTCCTGAAAAAGTTGATTGGCAACACTCAATTGTTGTTTCACTAGAAATTTCCATGAGTTGTTAATTCTTAAATTTTCTTTTATCTTTTTAAACAGAATTGACGCACACTCGCCGTCTATCGGCATCAATATAATTTAAGAATTTACGGCGCGCTTTTTAAATTCATTAAAAAGAAACTAATTTTAAGATTCTAATTCCATTGAAAACATTTTCTGTTCGCTCCCGTATCTTAGACGCTGTGTAAGTTGAATTGAAACATGTCCTCAAAATAACTGTATATATTAGACTTAAGGTATATATTTGTAGAACAGAGTTGATGTAGAAATAAATTTATTGCATCATATTATTGCGTAGTTTTATTGTATAACCCACACTCACTTGCGTATCATACATATTTACACACAGCACGACATATAATTAGATATAAGCATTCCATATCACCATCATAAGTCTATTAAAAAGAACATTGACTTTCATAATGTTTTCTTCAAATCATGTTTTGCAATTGTTCTTTTGTAGAATTAATTATTTTTTATTGCTTAGCTTAAAAATACAAATAAAAATTACTCCGGCACTGTACAAATGCATGCGCCATCTAGCTTTGACAATACAACTTAAAATAATAAACTATCAAAACTATTTTGAACCTAAAAGGCATTTTCCATTGACAATTTATTTGTGAAGTCGATTCATGAAAAAGTTAAACAAGTGTAATGCACCAGCTATGACGTTAAATAAAATCTTCGTCAACTTATTCAGGAATTACAGCAAGGTCTATTTTTAGTCATTTTTTGCGTGAATTTCAGGGATACCAACAGTGGAAAACTAAGGTTATGGTATTTGTTTGTGTATTTCGCTATGTTGGTAATGCCTAGGAACGGCCATTAATATCAAAGAAATTCATCAATTTCTTCACTAATGTAATGCGAAATACGCTACATATTTAAAATCGAGGATTGTGACAATATGTAGCAGTTAACACACTGTTTGGGTTTACCAAAACCCCCTAGAAAGTTACAGGCCACGAACATACTAATACCCCTACGAAATCTCTAAGAATGAGATCTATTGTAACAAACGAAAAAAGATAATAAGAGAATAAGATTTACAACAAATAATCAAAATTGTGGTATGTTCACAGTAGTGCCTTGTCACGGCCAACTCCGACGCCAAATTTTAATGAACACCCGATATATGTTTTACTTATAAAGATTTAAACATTGACAAGAACTGTTACTTTATTTTTAGATCTTTAAATAGATAAATGTCTTACGTTTTTGTTTTCGCACTCGTTTCATAATAAATAAAAGTAATAAAGCGAAAAATAAATGTGTATTGATTTATTCAACAGTCTGTCAATAATCTAGTATTTTTCTTGTTCGAATATTAATACAGTTTTTAACAGTGTCGTGGCAACACTGCACCGAAGGAGCTCTCTTTGTTTTTTTTTTATTTTACTTTTATTTTTATGACTATATATAATATTATTACCAGTTTTTCTCACAAGAGGGCATTAATGAATTCTTGAATATTCATATTCACATTACTGATAGCGTTTTCCACTGGCTGCACTAGTGCACACTCGGTGTATCTTTCATCTCTTATTATTACCCGAGGTTAAAATGAAATGAAAATATAACGAGTGCAGCCAGTGGAAAACGCTATGAATTCTCTATAAAACTACCTTTTCAATAATGGTCCCTGTGTTGCCAACCAGTTGACAACGATTTCCCCCATCTGACGTTTCAAAATCCCCAAATGTCCTGCTTTCTACGATTTCATGTCGATATTTACGTTCAATTATTAAAGTAAAATTACCAACATAGAGAGATCTGGGGAAGTTACTAGATATCCCAAGATTTTGTTGTAAGTTCTTTACCTTTTATTCTTGAAAAATGGTTTATTTCATTTTAATAGCAATTTTATTAAACAATAATTATGTTCTTTATTAATTAGGTTAGGTTTGGATATAAGTTTCATGAATGTTCTACGCACGCCACTGGTTTTCGTTCTAACCTTCATGTGATAGATGTAAATATTGATAACAAGCTCACGGAAAGTAATGTAGGATCTGGACAACCAATTTCGATCTCCCTGTAGTAAACACCCGTTACGGACTGAATGAATTATTTCAGACGTAAACCTTCATTGTTGATCACGATGTACTTTTATACATAAAAATTTTGTTTACCCCCATTTTTTAATAATTTATTTTTCATTGCTCTATCATCACTGGCACATATTTCAAAGCAATTAAAAACTATTTTTAATGAACACGTGATGAAAATGAGCATATTTAAATCTAGAACCTAATTCATGGACATTTTTTTAATGAAGGACAAAGAAAAGTACCAACAATATTTAGTTTAAATATAGTTTTATTTAAAGCACCAAGATAAAAGCAAATGTATTATAAAAGACATAAAAAACATAATTTTTCCAATATATTATATATGTATATATATGAATATATTATAATTTTTCTGTAACTGCTACAATTAACAATCTGGCCCAGCACCACCAACATTAAATGCGTAGTTCACAAATTAATAATTTAAAACTTTTAACATTTACAAGCTAACTTTTGACTGTTACACATTTCTATTCATAATAAGGCCACTAAGCTATTTAAACGTTGTGAAACAATTTTGTTTTTTTTTTTTTAAATTCGAGCGTAGCACACAACGTCGAGACAGGCAACACGGCGGAATTAGCCGTAGGCGGTCAGAGTGATCAGCAGGTATTTGATTTCTTTAGTAACCTCATCCTGAAAATTTCAAAGACACAGACATTTAGTTGTGCGGACGAACGGTCTGAACGCTTTGGCAGTTTAAGTGAATGTTGTTGTTATTGGTGCAAGAGTGAGACAGGTACTAGGTTTGAGTTTAGTCGACCAGGGCGAGCAGGACCCTCTTGTAATCTCCAGACGTGTCCCCCTGCAACGCGAGGAGAGCCAGTTAGTTCAAAGCAAAGTTGCATTAACTACACAATGCACAGCCAAAGACACCACATAAATCTATAAATACACAATTTTAATTGAACACAAGAAAAATAACTTATAATAACAATCAAGTTAAAGTTTGCTCAAGTTCACAAATGAATGTTTAAAAAACGGCCAAATAACGTTAGTAGAAATAAAATAAAGCTAGTCGCTTCAATTTACTTATTGTAATTAAACTGGGAAAGTACAAAGACTATATACTATAAAAATAAATAAAACATACTAATTTTTTAGTAAAAATCCTAAAACTAATCCACTAATTTTAAATCCTCTAAAAAAAAAGCAACCAAAGCATAAGAAAAAGAAAAAGGAACCAATACATGCAATAAGATTAATTAAATTACCAAAAGTAAATGACTTACAGCAATCCAGCTCTCCAAAGTCTTTCCGTATTTATCCAAGAAGGCTTGTTTTATGTCAGCGAGGTCAATTTCGGATCTTGAAACGACGATACGGATAAGAGTTTTGTCTTTTGTACCCAGGCCGGCCATGGCTTCGTGCAATCGTTCAGCGAAGTAACCAACTTTGCTCTTGACGCACTTAACTACGCAACAATAGGAAATGATGGTCGCGTAAAATAAGGAACACAAAAGGGTTTTACCTATGCCGAGGAGACCCTTCTCGATGTTTCCTGAGAATTCCTTCTTGATGGCGTCCTCGATGTCTTTGCCAGTCAGTCTTTCATATTCAGCGAACGTCTGGCGCAACTGCTGGTAACTTCTTGAGATTAGTATGGCGTTGAACTGGGACTCTTCTGTGCCCAGTTTGCCTTCACCTGCTGCGATGAGTATTTCAGCATCGGCTGTAGCTTGAGCTTCGTTGACTCCCTGATTCTCATCACGATTGCCCTAATAAAATACAACAGAATCTTTATGACACATAAATCGAAATAAACGAGAAGGAAGCAATTATGGTAACATTTAAACAGAGACATATTACATTTAGATTTTAATTTTCAATAAAATTAAATTGTCTATGCGATTACTTTACTACAAATTGTAAATAGTTCAATAAAAATGTAATGAATTTATTCAAACATTCAAAAACAAATCATTTTTTTTACTTCTTAATAAAAATTGATATACAGGATGTCGCTAAATTGCTAGACGTGGCTTAACCACAGATTCCTTGGCTCAACGAAATAAGATGATTGAGCCCAACATATCTATATCCAAAAATGCTTCGTTGTTAATCCAGTTACTCATTACGTTCGTAAGTATATTTCAGCAAAATCAATTTAAACCAATTTAAACTTTTTTTACACGTTGATAAAGTTGGTAATAACAATGATGCCAGCGCCATCTCCTGACTACTACATGTAAGTTTATTTAAATTTTTGTTGCACAAAAGCTTTTTTTTGATAAATAAAGCTCTGAATTGGCAGAAAATTTATAATTAAATGCACATTGAGAAGGCCTAGAAGTAAAGCAAGTACTTTAAGTAAAATTTGAAACAAGAAATCCAGACCAACAGATACATAACCTCAAAATCATCAGGTCAGTATTACCTCGCTGAATTTATAATACGTAAAGAAAACCACCAATCTCGTAATTACAGTTGTAGCTGTAATTACGCAAAAACACAGGTAAGCTTTAATAAAAAAAAAAAAAAGAAAAATGTAAAACCTCCAAACATAACCTCAAAATTCAAAGTTCTTCGAAATTCCTAACTTTTTTTAAATCTGCAAACAAGTAACCTTTTACATTGATTAATTGAACAACATTGCTTGTTCTGACAGCGAAAGTTTCTCTGATTATGTGATATTTGTCCTAATTGATAGCGAATAGGTATAAATAATGTAAAATGTTTTTTTAATGTTAACAGGAATATATTTACCTGGCAAAGAGAGACGAGCAACCGCTTGAAATGCCCTGAAGTATCTCCCTTTAAATCAGACTCCAACGATTTGCCATAAACTACAAGAATAAGTGGATTTAACAATTTTAATTAGTGGAAACAAGTAGTAACTTACGCTGTTCATAGAACTGAGCAATGGTGCGCACACCATAGTTTGAAAGCGTGCATAGAATTTCGATGATGGCTTCCTCGTCAGTTCCCAGACCGGCCACGGCATCATGAAGTTCCTTGGCATAGTATTGGGGCAAAGGCGTCATGAGGGCCACCATGACGTCCTCGAATTTTCCGCCCAGTTCACTCTTCAATTCCGACACCAAGTCTTTGCCATAAGACGTTTTGAAGGTCTCGGCTATCTCAAGGCGTTGGACGATACCTCTGCGAGCCAGCACATCGATGATTGCCTTCTCATCTGTGCCGAAGCCCTTCATGGCTTTGCGTAAAGTGGCTGCATCTGCCACCGGATCGAAGGGATCGGCTGGGTAAACAGTTGGAGTGCACTTCAAGGAAAAATGGTTACAATCATTTCTTTAAATTTAATAATAAAATTATTTTAAGCACTATCGTTCTACGTTTCACTATCGATTGATAGCTTCGTCAGTGAAAGTGAAATGTGTGTCCGTTTAAAATAATTCATTATACATTTCACCGGACAAGAATCTATTTTAATTTCAATTTAATATTGAGAGTTTGCTTATTTTTCCATGTATACAGAATCCAGAATCAAGCTTAAAATTGAATGAATTTGTTTGTTCGAGTTATATTTAGAAATACTATGAGTTTAGTTTCAATTGTGTAAACGAATCAGGCTGACCGATTTTCCCTTCGGTTTACAAGGACACTCATGACTCATAGAGGTCACTCTATGTGATTTTTATTCAAAAGTCGCCGCGATGCCTCGTCGCTAATAATAATCATGAAGGCAATTAAGCCTCGAACTTTTTAATATTCATTGAGAGGGTCAAGCTGCGTTACAAATTCCTGCGTTCTTAGGTAATCGGCGTACGAATGATGCAAGGTGATTATCATGTTTGTGTGTGTGTGTGTTCACTGCTATAAATAGCCGAGGAGAAAAAATTTAAATCATGCAGAAGTGGGGAGAGCAAACATTGTTTACTATTTACTCTTAAGCTTATAATTTTTTTTTTTGATTCATTCAAATTTCGAGTAACGTCACTCTTTGTAACTCTACCCAATAGTTTACTGTTCTTCATAAGCTAAGCTAAGCTAAGCGAAGTGAAGAACGCAAACCCCACAAAACTCATCTAAATTTACAACAATAAAATTCTTCCAGTTAAACTGTGTTGTATTAAATATTAATTAAAATCTAATTATTATTATTTATTCGCAATCAAAACTCTTTAATCCAATTAAAACTTTGGCCCTCATGGTTTATCGAAAGCAAAACATTTGATTACATAAACTCATAAAGCAACCGCAAATTTCCTCAGATAAGATATAATCGACAAACTTTATCAAGTGGTTTTCATTTTGAACTCGTTCCAAAACAAGCCAATCAAATCAAGAAACACTTGATGAATTCTTCAAAGAAACGAACAGAATTTTTTTGAGTTACACTTGCTGTCCTTGGTAGTTCGATCGCGATAACAGCAAGCATTA
Source organism: Serrognathus titanus (assembly GCA_039766575.1). NCBI lineage: Eukaryota > Metazoa > Arthropoda > Insecta > Coleoptera > Lucanidae > Serrognathus > Serrognathus titanus. Next base: position 12,849,719 of record CM077911.1, on the reverse strand, counting down.
ACGAATTATTAATGAGGAGGTTATTGATGGAACGTGCTCATCGAGCTATTATTATAGATAACGCCAATTTGTTTTGTTTTGGAAGATAAAGTTGTTTTCCTACAGTTCTTAATTAGTTGACAATTCAAAAACAAGTCCATCCAATATTAAAAAAAAAGGCGAAACAAATCACTATTTCGTAAAGCTTGAATAATCTGGTGCCTTCTATTCTGTGACGTTTAACTATGACTTCATAGTTATTTTTGAATGGATGAATCCGCACGCTGCAATATTTTTTGTGCAATGCATCAGTGAAGGACGGGCCCTAATTTATCAATTCCCTTTTATTTTGGACATAGAAACAAAAATCAAAACTTTTCTTTTCTACTATCAATTATTTTCTTTTGTTTCTTGCATCTTTCGGCGAAGAAAAACATGACATTTCTTATAAATTTATTTCACAGTTGATTGTTTTATTTTTCACGGAAAAACAAAATCAAAATTCGATGTGATATCTTTTATCATCGCGTTCGTTTATTATTATTATTTTTTTTTTTTGACGTAAGAATGGAAAAGAAAGACGATCGTTTCTTGTTTTCTGCCTTCACTTCACAATTGTTTATGTTTTTAACAAAAAAGAAAACGCGAGCTTGTCAACTCGTTTCACAGTCGATCGTGTTTTGTTTTTTATTTCAAAGAAAAATCGAAATTCGATGCGAATTCGATCATCTCTTTTCAAGGCTTTCATTTATTTAAGAATGGAAAAGAAAGATGATCGTTCCTTGGTTTCCGCCTTTACTTCACAATCGATCGTCTTTTGTTTGTTTTTGACAAAAAAAAAGAAAACGCGATCGTTCTTATAATCGCTTGTCAATTTATTTTGCAGTCGATCGTGTTTTGTTTTTTATTTAAAAGAAAAATCGAAATTCGATGGGAATTCGATCATCTCTTGTTAAGGTTTTCATTTATTTAAGAATGGTTTCTTGGTTTCTGCCTTTACTTCACAATGGATCGTCTTTTATTTGTTTTTGACAAAAAAGAAAACGCGACCGTTCTTATAATCGCTTGTCAACTCGTTTCACAGTCGATCGTGTTTTGTTTTTTATTTAAAAGAAAATTCGAAATTCGATGCGAATTCGATCATCTCTCTTCAAGGCTTTCATTTATTTAAAAATGGAAAAGAAAGACGATCGTTTCTTGGTTACGGCCTTTACTTCACAATCGATCGTCTTTTGTTTATGTTTTTGACAAAAAAAGAAAACGCGACCGTTCTTATAATCGCTTGTCAATTGGTTTCACAGTCGATCGTGTTTTGTTTTTTATTTAAAAGAAAAATCGAAATTCGTTGCGAATTTGTTCATCTCTTTTCAAGATTTCATTTATTTAAAAATGGAAAAGAAAGACGATCGTTTCTTGGTTACTGCCTTTACTTCACAATCGATCGTCTTTTGTTTATGTTTTTGACAAAAAAGAAAACGTGATCGTTCTTATAATCACTTGTCAATTGGTTTCACGGTTGATCGTGTTGTTTTTTTATTAAAAAAAAAAATCGAAATTGGATGCGAATTATTTTTGGAGGCGAAAATGAAATCGAATGTTCCTTGCATCGATTATTTTTCTTTCCTACAATCATTATTATTTATTCTGTCGTTATTAAGATCGTCTTTTGTTTTTGACGAAAAAAAGTTGAAGTCTAATCGTCTCTTTCTTACATCCAATTGGATGTTAGAAAACCTTTCCGTTTTTTCGATCGTCTTTTTGCCAATCCCGTTTTATTGGCACTAAAACTAGTGTCTCCTATAGCGTTTTCGATTGACTGCACTAGTGTGTACTCAGTGTATCTTCATTTGGTTTATTAAAACAAGATGCAGATATTTTGAGTGCAATTAGTGCAGGTGAATCGAAAACGCTATTACTTGAAATTTGCTTAGCACTAATGCATAATAGAAATAACGTTTTAATATTTTAGGTTAGGTTATTGTACTCAAAATAACCATCACATCAAAATTTTGATCATCGAACCTAGAATCATGATAGTTTGCTCAATGGTGTGGAGAAAGTGGTAAAATCGAACGAACACAAATCAACTTATATTTAGACACTCCATTATAATGACGCCATTATTATTTTTTTGTTCTAAATGCCCAACTTTTACGTGCAATGTATCAGTGTATGCCAGGCCTTAATTTAGAAGAACCTTTCCTACGATGTGAAACCGGCTTTTGTATTCCCCCCAAAATACTACATACATAGAAAGATAAGCAAAATTCATTTTGTAATATAAGGTAATACAGTGAGAGCTGCATTAAAGCATAGTTTCCGGTTTAATCCGAATTTCAAAGCAACTTTCACCACATTTCAACGCAGAATAATGTGAAACTCACCTTGAAAGGATAATACTGCTGGTTGCTCATTTTGTCGTGTGAAACTGAAACACACAGAAACTAAAAACTACGAACACTTTACAAAATCAGACTTTGGAGGTACGGCTACGGACTAGACTGCGAAATGCCCACACGTTCGCTTTTAATATACTACAATCTCGAACATGATGTCATCGCTCCCGCGGAGTTACGTGAATAAGAAACCTTCCTAGAAGTGCAGTTTGCTCAATGAATAACACACGATCGATCTTATGTTTGCTTGAAATTTTTTCCGCGGAAAACCGGTACTCAAGCAGGCGTGACACACAAATCGCCGGACTATTTTTAAACGTGATTATTTCGCCGCTTTATTTTTATACGCGCCGGCCTCGGTTTTTCGCAATTTTTCTTGTTCACGCGGTGGAAAATTGGTTGCGACCTTGCCCGATATAGCGAAAAATCGATGAACACTGCTTTCCCTTATCAGTTTTTATCACACGCGCCGGTATTTTCGAGTATCGATTGCGGCCGATGATTATAATTACGGGAAACTTGCTTTTCAGGAAATGCTTCATGACTTACCTGAGTATGTGTGTAATTGAACGTGGAAATTCGTACGTACGGTCGACGGAATCTGCAGCAGTCACACCCACCGTTGCGGTATCTCCTCGACCACTTCTTTCGCCTGCATTGCGCATGTATTGAAATGCCGGCGGTACGGTCGTCTCGTGAAAGAGTCGACGAGAAATTAAAAATTAAATTGCCGTTGATTTGCAATCACTTTATAAAATCTGCCCTCAAAATAAAAGAGATTTAATAAAGACGGGGCGGTCCTTACTTTAAGAAAATTGTTTATTCAAAATTAAAAAAAAAATAAGAATTCAAATATCAATCAATATAATTTGTGGTCCGTTTCATTTTAATTATTTCGTTAAAACGAATTACCTAGAATCCGGGCTGTTCTCTAACCCAACGATAAAAAATTATTGTATTCCAGGTACATATTTCCTGTTTAACTTTGATTATCTCTTTTGCAATTCGGCTGCGCCTTTCCAGCAAATTAGATAAAATAGATCACAGGGGAAATATAATTTTCCTACGAGTCATACTTCATTGATTTATGTTTCGAATGATTTAGCAATAGATTACAAGCCATTTCCTTTGACAAAATAAAACAGAGAATTCTGCAAAAAGTTCGGTTTCGATTTCACATACAAGGAGTAAACATTTTCTATTATTTTTACACTAATATAAATATCAAATTAAAGCGAATTTAACTGTTTTTATTTTAATCAGGTAACACGAGGGGAGGTCGGCGACATACAATATTTAAAATATGATAACGCACAAGTACTTAGATTTTCCTATTTTGTAACTAAACAGTAAGAATTGTTAACAATTACAAAGGCACGAAAAAGTTTCTGTTATTCATTAATTTATTTGCGAACGCATTTCATATTACATTAGTGAAGAAATTGAAGGATTTCTCTGATTCTAATGGCCGTTTGTAGGTATTACCAACATAGCGAAAGAATTTGCACATGATTTATGCAAACAAATGCTCAGCTCTACAACCATAAAAACCGAACGCGGCCTTAGATTTTAATCATCTAGCAACACAATGCGCCATCTATGGAAATGCCCTAGCATTATTGAACTGTCAAATTCCAAATTAGGATTTCAACGTGCAATTTCTAGAAAAGAAAAGAAAATGTCTAAGGTCGACTTGGAACTGAAAAGAGTGAGTATTTCAAACCGCACCGCTTCATAAAAATCGCTCTCAGGCCTTTGCAGAGTTGCAGCACAAGGCGATCGAGACCACACAGAAATTGAGGTTAGCCGACGTTCAGATCGAAAATCTAAGGCGACAGAAGCAACATGCGGTCATTACAGAACGGTTTGTACCCCCCCTATTAGGGCTGGTGTTCTTCAAAACTGACTCTCACTTATTTGTTTTGAAGCGAAATCTCCAGCTTGGAACCCGACACCAAGACCTATGAAAGCGTGGGGCGCATGTTTATTTTGACACCCGTCACCGAGGTGAAGCAAAACCTGAAAAAGAAACAGGACTTAGCTGACGACAAAATCAAGTCACTAGATAACAACAAGTCGTACTTGGAGAGGAATCTCAAGGAAGCTGAGAATAATTTACGGGAAATGGTTCAGCAAAGAAAGGATGCGTAGGCTGTATTTTCTTACATTTATTCTTATTATTATTATTTTTTCTAATTAACACCGTAAAAATACAATGTAATTTATTTATTCTTCTTTAATTAAAACTATGATGATTCCACTGCAGTTTCAAACAGCAACGGCATCGCTTGCGGATTTGCATCAACATTGAGCGGTTTATGCAGGAGCTTAAATATTCCTGTACCGATTGGGGCAGGCATACCCATGATTATATTCTCCGAAACCCCGTTGATTTTATCCGTCTGTCCATAATATGCAGCATCAAATAAGTGATCGGCTGTTTTTTCAAACTGCAAAAAAATTTTATAATCTCTTTTAATCAGGTGGTTGCAGTGACTTACTGATGCTAGATTCAACACGGACTGTTTCATTTTGGCAAGGCCATGTCGGGTAATCCCCAAGACTTCCCCTGTGTGTGTCATTTGTGCTGCTAATAACATAATATGCCGGAAATCGACGCTCATACCATGGTTTTCCATTACCATTTTAATCTCGCTCATAATCGTCTGTCTGCATAATAAAAAAAAAATGTTTATTGGCATCGTTCACCATTCATTTTAAATACCTTGCAGCTTCAATTCCTAACGTCAGGTAGACTTCAATGATATTATTTGAGACAGTCCTGGTTCCATTCACCCCGTATGTTGCCATGACTTCTCGCAAATTATTACCTTCAACGCAGAGATTGTAATAAGTTTTACCATCTTTGTCTTCCTTAGCAATGACGGCTCTGCTAATGGTTGGTAAACCCTAACGCTCTTTGTCATTAATAAATAATTTAGAGTAAAATGAGAGCAATACCTTGATTACAACTTTTGGAATTTGATCTTTCAGCTCGTGCAAGTTGAAATTGAGTCTCGTCGAGTTCTTCGCCCTATTTGGGTGTACTGTAATGATGGTTTCGCTCTGAACTTTGACATCTGCCGGTTTTAATTTCAGTTTCGATGTGCACAGGCTGAAATTATGGCACTTAAAGATATTGTAACGTGTGCAATCGATCAAAGCAAACCTGTACTTGATGGTCTCCGCATTGACTTCAAGCTGTAACAACCTGATTCGCTCGAAATTCAATTTTATCAGAAGGAAACATTCTCCTTTTGTGTACACATCATCAATGTACGCGCATATCTTAAATAATATATAATTTATATTATTTTTTTTACATTTTCTTGATGAGTTACCTCTCCAAGAGTCGTTCTTTCAATGCGTCCCTTTACCTTCCTGGCAAACTCTGGATCATAAGTGTTCATAAGGCATGCTCGTATTATAGGAGTGCTTATTGATTTGCTGGCGTTTATAATTTCTTTAATTCTACAAAAAAATTATTTTTAATGACAATGACACTTTGTGTGATTTAAATTAAATTAATGACCTTGGTACACCTTGAGTAATATTCATACTGGCAACACCGGCAAAGTGAAACGTCTTCAGGGTCATTTGTGTCCCGGGCTCACCAATGCTCTGGGCTGCGAGGGCCCCTACAGCAGTGCCCGGTTCAATAATGGACCTCGTGTATTTCTGTCCGCAAGTTTCTAGAAACGTGACCAATTGACTGCAAGTCAATCTTTCGACTTCCTTGGAAACTAAATCGGGTCCAAATTTGTTTGCAATCCTCTCAGTTTTCTTTGCCACGCTCTCCATGAAAGTCCTGCAAAAGGCACTGAGTCAAGTTTTAGCTAACAATTTGAAAAAATCAACCTCAGTTCAACTCTGAATTCCTCGCTGGTTTCATTCAGGGCATTCGTAGTTAAGAATGCTTGTGTCGCCCTTCTTATTTGGTTGGCGTCCAGGGCAGTTTCATCTCGGTATGGACATTTCGCTCTTACATGCTGAAGGACCCTGTCAAAATCGACAGGGCAATCTTTTCCTGCAAGTCAAAAGCATGTTAGAAGATTCTTTTACGTTTGAGTAAACGTCGCTACACCTTCCATGTATGTTGGGTCCAAACCATCAGATCCGTAACTGATTTGAACTATGTCGCCTTCCGCATTCCTTACAGAACCATCATAATGTACAACTAAGTCTTCTAGTGACTAAAAATACAAATTTATCTTTAATCAAAAAATATAGATTTTGATGTAATAAAAAAAAATTATATTAAATTAAATCAAAAAGTAGAGCCATCTACCTTGTTTAAAATCAACTTACTTGTTGTTTCGAGAATGCCGGTGAGAAATTGGAATTTTTGTTCGAAACTTAATTTTAAAAAATTCTAATTCCTAAGATTAATTAACAGCGAATTAGCTATACTTAATTACCTTCACTAATCGCCTTTGCATGTATCCAGTCTCTGCGGTTTTAACAGCCGTATCAACAAGACCTTCTCTGCCACCCATGGTGTGGAAAAAGAATTCCGTGGGCGTCAAGCCAGAATAAAAGCTGTTTTTCACAAAACCTTTAGCTGCCGGAGTCCTCGCTGGAATTAATAAATTTAATTTTGCAAAATCCGAACACTTAAAGAGAACGTACAGTGATGCTCGAAATGTGGAAGGGATCTATCATCGAAACCATCGGGTACTCGCTTGCCATTCAAAGCCTGCTGTCCGACGCAAGCAATCATTTGCGAGATATTAATAAAAGACCCTTTAGACCCCGATAGGGCCATAATCAAAGGGCTGTTGGTGGGATGTAATTCTGCAACGCAGGCCTGACCAGCATGCTCTCTTATCACAGACAGTTCTTTTAAAATAACAGCCTCAAGAGATTCCTCGACCGTACAACCTGGCTGGCACTGCAACTTCCCTTCAGCCATCGCTTTGATGAATTCATCGCATTTTGCGTAACCATTTCCCAGTAGGTTATGTTTCCTGACAAGGAGTTGTTCGCCGGGTGTTACATCACCAATGCCAATGGAAAAACCGTTGTTCATGAGAAAGAATGAGGCCATTTTTGCTGAGTAGATAAAAAGTAAACTACATTTTGAAATTGAAAAAAAAATATAGGAATACCTAGTCTCCACATGGAACGTATTGCAAATTCCTGTCCGAAATCTCTGAGAATAATATAAAAAATGTTTCCGCTTTTTCCACCCGAACCCAAGTGACCCTTGTCTACGGTTCCAGATAATAGCTGTGAGTTATGAATTATGACGTACGAGTCCTTGAAGCACATCTCCTTGTTTCTCGTGTATGATTTCCCTTTGGCCTCTAGATTGGCTTTAACGGGACAGTCTTTATTGGGTTTCAGTATGAGGCTGAATATTTGTTTGCCTGTCCACAAACGTCTTGGCTAAAACACTTGCTTTTACCTCACTTAAACATGTTGTAGCGGAGCTGTTACCTTTAATATGGCAGGTACAGGCATGTCAATTGCCATATTGACATCATCACCTGCCAGCAAAGTTGCTGCGAGTTGTGAAGCGTGGCAGAAATCCAAAAATGTGTCCTTCAGTGTCAATAGGTACGCACCTGTGAGGAAGTCTTGGGTCGCAGCGATTAATAATTCCCCATTCCTAGGAGTGACTAGGTTGCTCTTGTTCTGTTTAAAGATAAAACAGTGAAAAACGTTGTTCAGTGGCTCAAGTGATACTGACTCACCCCCATTAAAATCAAAGCCTCGGCCTTAGCTTCTTCAGTTTGGGGCAGATGTAAGTTCATTTCATCTCCATCGAAATCCGCGTTGTATGGATTACAAACACACTCGTTGAATCTGATTTTAGTAATATTCAGAATGTTTACAGTTGTTACAGTTTGTATAAAATTACCTGAAGGTCCTGTGTTGATGAATTTTTGCCCTATGCGCCATAATCGAGAGCTTATGCAAGCTCGGCTGTCGATTGAATAATACAACATCATCATCATGCAGATGTCGTTCCACCAAATCACCCAGCTACAACAATTTAATTAAATGAGGCATACATAATATGTTCCTTACCTTTAGCTCTTGAGCCAACCTCTCACGGTTTCCGTATCTTAAAAATTTCTTGAACGGCGTTCCTTTTTGTTGCACGTAGTTGGCTCCGGGCCAGTTATCAGGCCCATTCATGACCAGCCGTTTCATAAGATTGATGTTTGCTCGTATGACACGTTCAGGGAACGTTAATATTTTGGCAATGTGGCAAGGTACTCCTACCTTAAATACACAGGAATCACCAAAATTTAATTTTTGTTCGTTTAGAATTACCTGATCAATCTCTAAATTCGGATCGGGTGAAATGACAGTTCTTGAAGAAAAATCCACCCGTTTACCCGACAAGTTTCCCCGAAACCGGCCCTGTTTTCCTTTCAAGCGTTGAACCAAACCTCGCCCTGGCTTCTTCGGCTGTAAATTTTAAATAAGAAAAAGAAATCTCACAAGTGATTGTGCAGTGCAACTCACCATCATAGCTAGTGGTATTCCACTGAGCTCGCTATTAATATAAAGCGCGCTTTGAAGTTGCAGGAAATCCCAGCCCTCTTGATATATATTCACGTTAGCCCCTGACAACTTGTGTTTCTTGATGACATCATTTATGAAAATGATCTCTGACTGCTTCATGGTCAGATCGTCTTCGTTGCTGTAAAAAAACTCACAGGAATTCCAGCAATGTTAGAAGTATGATGCACTTACGTTCCAGCTTTTAAATCAGATATGACCGAAGGCCTGATGCAAACGGGTGGTACCAACATTCTAGTGAAAATCAAGTCTTTTGGTTGAGCCCTGAAAATACTTATGTAAACTTTAAATTACACAAACAGAATGTGATGTTACCTTTGAGGATTCATTGCTAAAAGCGGGATGTCTTGTTGAGGAATACGTTCGAATAATTTCAAGACGTCCACCGGGGTTAACATCTGTAAAAATGGGCCCGAGGATATGGACGATTGTATATCCGAATTCATTTCTATAGCTTTGTTGAATTCAGCTAAAATTACAAGACATTAAAATTGATTTGTTTCAAACAAAAGTGTTTTTGATTGTCTCTAATTAAATAATCAAATTGCACTTGCCCATGTGAGACATCAAGTTCGGGTCTTTTTCTTTCTTCCCTCGAAACTTCTCGTGTGCAATTTTCAATACCGATCCTCCAGAGCCGGTTTTGCTTGCAGCAACTTTCTTGACGAATCCATTGATTTCCTTGCAGTACGGACACTTGCCTACTTTCTTGCACTTGTCTAAAATCTTCTTGCGCATCACCTTCTTGGCCATGTAACTCAAGTATGGATTCATTAACTTTGCTCTGAATACATTCCGATCTGCTTCTTCCAGCAAAATGTTAGAGCATTTCTTGCAAATTGATTGTAAGATGGAGATGATGCTTTTGAAGTAACCAACGTGAAAAACTGGCAGTTCCAAGTCGATGTAACCAAAGTGACCAACGCATTCGTTGAGATTCTTGCCGCACGTCTGGCATGGTGAATCTTTGGAGTTCGTGCCCTGGAATGATAGTCAATTAGGAAAGGCATGGAAATTATTTCGACTGCTGTACCAGTCTCTTATCTAAGACACCGTATGGTATTGGAGTCCTCTGTATGTCCTGGTTGTATAGGTTTTTAGCCACGACGTGAATGTGGGCTTGTTGTTGCATGGTCTCTGCACTTTCCACGCCGAAGCTGAGGTGTGAACTGTAAAATCTAAATTAAGAATTGCCCTTACTTAAAGAATAACTTACATTTTGCGGGCCACATCGGCCTCTCTGTATTGTTCTTTCGGCATTTCTTACTGGTTTACACTTAACATTTAATTACCGAATTGCTCAGGAAAAGTAAGGTTAAGAGGCATTGTTTTGACACTTCTGAACAGTGTTGCCACACTCTTGACTGAACGACTCATAAAAAGGTACTGAAATGAACAAAAAGTACTGATCTTGGCGGTAATTTTAAATTCGCATAATGTTCAAATTTAATAAAGTATAAATGAAATTATTGCTTATAATATTTTTTTCTGTTGGATTGGCGGAAATGTTGACATTTGCTTTAAGTGACGAACTTCAAGTCGGTCTTTCCGCTCATGCCGGTCGACGACGACCGACATTGAGAATTGATTCCATTATCCCGTTTTAACCAAATAAAGGTAAGGCATTCGATAATACTCCTGATTGTACAAAGAGTTAAAATTTAGCATCACCTTTCGCCTTTACTCAATAGAATTCAAGGCGATTAAGCGTGTCATGCTCAGTTTTTTAGGTTATGTTAATTGTCACTTGCTAACATATTTCGCTCGGCGGTACTTGCAGGAGGATGTCACGAAGGCGGGGGACTGAGGAGACGGATAAGCTGACTCGCATTGCGATCGTGAACGCCGACAAGTGCAAGCCGAAGAGATGCAGACAGGAATGCAAAAAATCATGCCCAGTGGTGCGCATGGGAAAGTTGTGTATCGAGGTGACTCCCAACAACAAGATCGCATCGATTTCCGAAGAGCTATGCATCGGATGTGGCATATGCGTTAAGGTACTTTACTTTTATTTTAAAGTTTCAATGCCGAAGTCATTTGAAATTTTCAGAAATGTCCGTTTGAAGCCATAACTATAATTAATTTGCCAAGCAACTTGGAGCGTGATACTACGCATCGCTATGGTAAGAATTCTTTCAAACTCCATCGACTGCCAATACCACGCCCTGGGGAAGTGTTAGGTTTAGTCGGTACAAATGGTATTGGAAAGTCGACTGCCTTAAAAATATTAGCGGGCAAACAGAAGCCGAATTTGGGGCGTTTTACCGTGAGTTTATTTGATTTTATTAAGTTCGACATTTAATTTAGTGATGTAAAATAGGACCCACCAGACTGGACTGAAATCTTAAGCCATTTTCGAGGATCCGAACTGCAGAATTACTTTACGAAAATTTTGGAAGATGATTTGAAGGCCTTGATAAAGCCCCAGTATGTTGATCAAATTCCCAAAGCCGTCAAAGGGACTGTCAATCAGCTTCTGGATAAGAAGTGTGAAATGAACAATCAGGAAGACATTTGTAGAATGCTCGGTAAATATTCTTTTTTGTTTTTTTTGTTTTGCTTACTCTTTGAAGTGATGTCCCTGAATCTCGGAACAATAATTTATATAATGAATGAATTAGTTTAGTTTTTTTGAAATTAATTTTCTTCAGATCTGACGAGCATTCGGGAACGTGAAATTAGCGCCTTGTCCGGTGGTGAATTACAGAGATTTGCATGTGCTATGGTGTGCATACAGAATGGTGACATCTTCATGTTTGATGAGCCATCGTCATACCTTGACGTCAAGCAACGGTTAAACGCTGCCCAAACAATTAGGTCGCTTCTCAGTCCTGATAAGTGAGCTTTAATAGTCTTGAAAGTAATCTTATTTTTATTTCATTCTTATTTTTTCAGATTTATAATTGTAGTAGAACATGACTTGAGTGTCTTAGATTATTTGTCTGACTTCATCTGTTGCTTGTACGGCGTTCCTGGTGCGTATGGCGTAGTGACAATGCCCTTCTCCGTACGAGAAGGCATCAACATATTCCTAGATGGCTTCGTGCCAACAGAGAACCTGCGTTTCAGAGATGAGTCCCTCGTTTTTAAGGTAGCTGAATCGGCAACTGAAGAAGAAATCAAGCGAATGAACCACTACGAATATCCCGCCATGATCAAGACCATGGGCAACTTCAGACTGGAAGTGCATAAAGGACAATTCTCAGACTCGGAGATTTTAGTTTTGCTCGGGGAAAACGGCACCGGCAAAACTACCTTCATTCGAATGCTCGCTGGTAACCTCGATCCCGATTCTGGTTCAGGGGATTTGCCACAGTTGCATATAAGTTATAAGCCGCAGAAGATAAGTCCAAAATCGCAAGGATTGGTTCGCCAGTTGTTGCACGAGAAGATTAGGGATGCATATGTGCACCCGCAGTTTATTGCTGATGTTATGAAGCCACTCAAGATTGAAGACATAATAGACCAGGAAGTACAGAATCTTTCAGGGGGTGAATTGCAGAGAGTTGCTTTGACTCTTTGCCTTGGCAAGCCTGCTGATGTGTATTTGATTGACGAACCAAGTGCTTATTTGGATTCTGAGCAACGTTTAGTAGCAGCTAAAGTTATAAAACGGTATGAAATCTGTGTTTAGCTTCTTTTATAATTTTAAAAACATTAATTAAAAGGAATTTTTTATTGCAGCTTTATTCTTCATGCAAAGAAAACTGGCTTTGTAGTAGAACACGACTTTATTATGGCAACATATTTGGCAGATCGTGTAATAGTATTCGAGGGAACTCCTTCAGTGAGCACAGTAGCGCACACACCACAAACTTTACTCGCAGGAATGAACAGATTCTTGGAACTATTGGGCATCACTTTCAGGAGGGACCCAAATAACTTCCGCCCTAGAATCAACAAGCAGGAGTCCGTGAAGGATGTTGAGCAGAAACGAGCAGGCCAATACTTCTTCCTAGAGGATTACTGAGCGTAAGCTCATTCGCAAAATCTCTGTTTATCTTTTATAAATAATTTTTTGTTTTGTTGGCTGGTGCCTACAGTTTTATAACTTTATGTAATGTGGATGGTTATGAATGAATAATAACTTTTTTAAAACCCTGCAATTATAAGATTAATTGTAGATACTGTAAATCGTAGGTTCATCATTAAAGGTGACGGATCTTCGCTGCGTGTTTTGATTTGTGGGGGGTAGATCCAAATTTGAGGGCACCACCCTGTTTTTGACCATGGAGAGTCGACGTAGGCTACTTCTGAAGCTGCCCATCCTCGATGTGGTTTTGCTATAAATTGCAGCGGATGTTTCCATTTTTAGCAGCAACTGTATGCAAATTTCTGGTACTTTCAAAGAGCTGATATCCGGGTGTTCTTCCAACCATCTCACTAGCTGCTTCATCACCTTGACCTTCTCCTCTTCTTTTAGCTAAACACAAAATGTTATTCTGAATTGAATTTTTTAAAGTATTAATTACCTTGCTGAGTGCTCTGCGTATTGCAAATTCATCTTTCGTGCTCATCCAGATGAAGGATGGCCTCCGGTTTGTCAGCCAGGTGTAATTTGACTTGCCGAATATGCTCTCGGAAGACTTGAATTGTTGAGCGTGCATCAGTATCTGCACCTACGAACACGAGGAAAATTTTCGCCAAATTAATCGCACGGGGGTTCTTACCTGCTCGACGAATTGTGAAGTCATTCCCGCGCGTTTAATTTACCGCCAGGCAGAGAGTGAACAGCTCATTAATAAATTTGCAGTCAAACAAAGCTTCCCCGATAAATAAGTATGCGTAAACAAATTAAGCATTCATATCGGGATTATCGAGTGGACGCGGTTTTATTAATTTGTTGATTGAAGAGCGAATGGTTACAGATAATGAAGCGAATTTTCATCGATATGAAATGTTGGTGAATTGTTTGAATTAAACTAGCCAAATTTGGCTGTTTTAACTGCTAGAAGTTAGTACAATAATTGGCGTTTTAAAGAACATTCAGTAGATTTTCATAGTATATCTTAAATAATTCGATATTCGATTCCAGATATTATCTATTTGCTTCAGTAATTAAAAGAGTCATTAGATTGCCATAAAAGCAGTTTTGAACTTCTCCTTCATTGCGTAAAATGTATTTCTTGGATTATCAGTGATTGGAAAGTACAAGGTTTCCATGTTGTATTTGTATTTATTTTAACAATAATATTTTTCTAATAATTTTGTGCATCAGACATATTCTCCTTGTTTTTCTCGTTGCTTTTTCAACATCTAATGATTGGAACTACATTCAGTCCAAGTGACCTTAATTTAAATTCGAAAAATCACCGCTCACGTTTATCTAAATAATTATTTCAGACGTTATTTATTTGAGTTATTTAAATAAAATACTTGTGCCTGTAAGAAATCAAATTTATTTTTTTGTTATTTCAAATTACAAAAAAAAAGTATCCGCAGATAAAGTCTTTAGATATTAAAGTACCGCAAAATAGCCTCCATTTTGTCGCCAAGTTGCTGAACATGGGGGTAGTACAGTGGGCCCAATTGTAGCCTAAGTGCACATGGATACTTATTCGCCCGTCCCCCCCTCACCAATCCAGAATAGTGGCCATTTTTGACAGAACATGACATATACTGACACATATAAAAATCATAAAACTTATAATTGGCGGTAAAAATTACATATTTTCCCTATCGAATAGTTGGCAACCCTGTTCCAACGTGACAACGAAAGTGCGCATGACAGCCTACGTGTGTCAAAAACTTATTTTTGTTGTTATCCCACTTTTGACGTGCAAGTTGAGCGAGGAAAACGTGTCACTTGCGTCGGACCAATTCCTGTGGATTTATTTGCGCATTTTTTTAGAAATTCCGAACGACTTCAGTAATGGCACCCAAACAAAGAATGCGGCTTGCTAACGAAAAGGCCATGAAAAACGTGGTGCTCAGAGGAAACGTGCCTAAAACATCTGTAAGTCCCAACATATTGTTTGCCACTTATCACTGGCGTTATCACCGTCGAGGCTGCAACAATTCTAATCACAATTCCGTCATTTTCAGAAACCAGAGAAAGATTCGTATCCAGTGGGACCCTGGTTGTTGGCCTTATTTATCTTCGTCGTCTGTGGATCTGCTGTCTTTCAAATAATTCAATCCATCCGTCTGGCATAAAAGTAATTCTCACTATTTAATTTTGTTATATATAAATACTATTATGTGCTCCTTTACTATTAATTCGGCTCGTAAATTCTACATGGAAATTACCCGTACATTTGTATCTTGTTGTTTGTAATTTATAGTTTTATTTTCTTGTTTTAATTTAATGGTACACTCGAGTGCTTCGACTTGAGCACGCGTCATCGAAACCATGTGTGCTGAATCTAATGTGGTGTTTGCATTTAATTCTGTGTAAGCCTGTACAAAGCCTCTCCAATGTATATGATGAAAGTCGCTCTAAATCTGCAGCATTCCAAGGTTAATTTGTAAGCATTTTGTGTAATGTTTTACATATGAATAATAAAATATTTAAAATAATCTCTCCCTTTAAATTGAATCAAAAACGAACACAAGCTATAATTTTCTATATTGAGACAATCTGTACGATTAAATATATAAATATATAAGGAATGTAAACAATAAATAAACATGATTTAATATCAATCTATCAGTGCTCTAAATATAAGACCAGATCTATCTATCACGCGTTAATAAATCAGCCAACTCTTTCACGGCAACCATGTTGGCATACATGTATGCCTTAGCTTCCCAGAGTACTTTGCACAACTTTTCATCAGATTTCTCATCCATGGAAATATCCTCCGTCATCTGCGGATTGAAACGGAAATATGGAACACCGATGGTCGAACACCAGGCCCTCGCTCTGTCCACTACCCTCCCATCAGTTGCAGTTGCCTTGAAGAATATTTCAAGTTATATAAGAACTAAATAATGGGGCATTTGGACTTTTCACCTGATCAACAAGAAGAGACCCCAAAATCGGCATATTCCAAACTATCTTGGCGCTATCCCAGAGTGTTTCAGGTCTGTATACGTCGACATTCACTTTCGTCAGAGTCACCGGAATCAAGCCAGTTCCTAGACTGAGGACCACACCAACAGGACAGATCTCGTCTTCACGGTTTTGGGCCCTCAATGCAAGATTGTATTCATAGATCTCAGTGAGGGCATCTAAAGTCGGGTTGTTGGCAATTAAACCACCATCCAGATACCTTCCAAAAGCTCTAGGAAAGGATCAAAATGTACGAATTTCTTTGATAAAATACTTTAGGCTAAATTAATAAATACTTTTTTTTATTTATTGGAAGATATGTGATTCTTTTTCTCACCTAAAATATGTTGGGGCTGCCCCAGTTGCCCTTCCAACATGCCACAAGAGTGTTTCCTCTGGTGGAGGTGGTAATTCGAAGGGGCTGTCATGTGTAACCTCTAAAATCTCACTAGGACTTCTGTAGTTTCGAAACAGGTGTAACTCAACGGGTTTTCGATCGGCAAGCACAGCAGGTATAAGCACCTTTGGTGTTTTGATGTCGGTCATCACGGTTTCTGTGCCGAGAGCGTCTTTCAACACGGTTTCGAGTGCAGCACTCGAGTAAGGACGTACGCCATTAAAGAGCTGCTCTTTCATCCGAAAATACAGGCACAGACATTCCTTCAAGGTTTTCCCGACAGCTAAACCCAAGCATAAGATTCCTCCGGTGCTAGTCCCAGTTATCCAGTCAAAGCAGTGGATTATAGGTCGTTCGACCACGCATTCCAATTCGAGTAACATCTGGATCAGGATCAGTCCTCGGATTCCTCCACCATCCAAACAGAGCAAGCGACCCTTTTTCTGGGTTCCTGCTTCGTGTTTCCGAGCAGCCTTCTCCATTGCACTCACAGACAACATCTGGTTCAGTATGTCTCGGTTGGTTGGGCCAATTACGCGCGGAGGTGGTTCACCGTTGTATTCACCATCAAACTTGCAACCATCTGTGCAACCGTTCATGTCTGGAGGGCATCGCTTTGCGCCGACTGCATGCAAGGTATAGAGCAGCTTAGGTTCCTTCTTTTGGGCTAATAAATGCCGGGTGGTTTCTCCTGAATTATTTAAGAGATCCAAGTTAGCTCCAAAAATAATTAGGCATTGTATGATAGATAAATTTTTAGTTTCGGCAGCAAGATGCAATGCAGTGTTCCCCTTGCAATCACCCAAGTCTGGATCTGCCTGCCTACTCAAAAGTGCCACTGCACATTCCAGCTTGTTCCTCCACACCATCACGTGTAAAGCCGTGCGGTTCTCAAAATTCACGGCATTGATGTTACATTTCATGTCAATTAGTTCATCAATTACAGGCCTTGAGCTGGCCCAATGCAAGGGTGTGCCCCCATACTTCATCTCTTTGTGCGATAGAGTGTTAGGGTGGTCTTGTAAGTAATTGCCGATGTAACCAGGTACAGTATTATTGTCATCAGATTCACAGGAAGCACTGATGTTAACATCAGCTCCCGCAAGTAATAGTGCGCTGACGCATTCAGGTTTATCAGCCTGACATGCTACATGCAAAGGTGTGAAGCCCAACTTATTGCGAGCATTTAGAGAAGCTGGTGGAGAACCTTGCGACAAAACCTGCAATACGGAATGAAACAAAAATAAATTAAATTAAAAACTATTTACCGAAATAATATCTTTAGAAGTGCTTGCAGCATAATGAAAGACAGAATCTGCCTGGTGATCCAGGTGTTCTAAAGAACACTTAGCAGAGACTAGCATCTGAACAGTCTTGAGATTGCTTGTGGCAATCGCGACTTGCAATGGAGACATCCCAGTGGCAGGATCTGAACTGTTCAAATAACTATTAACAGTTGCATTGTTGAAGCAATCGTAAAACGCAAAGTGGGCAGCAAAATGCGCTAAGGTCCAAGTTGGGTGTTCTGTTAAGGTGTCACAGATCTTCTGAAGACTGTTCTGGTTTGCCATCTAAAAAATGAAAACTCAAGTAAATTGAGCCAATCTTAAGTGGGGGCAGGATTTACCTCTTTAGATATCTCTATGAAAACAGGTATGATGCCCTTCATGCAGGTAAACTTCAGTTCAACTTCATCTCGATTGTCTGATCGGAACAAGCTGTAAAAAGCTGTTGGTTATCGCGAAACAAGGGCAAGTTCGGGGCATACCTGAATACATGGTGCAAGCTTTCAGTAAAGGGCTTATGCAATATAATCTCAAACCGCGGTTTTTCTTTCTTACTCGTGCTGGGGGCGTATAAAACCAAGCCATCTTCTCTGCAGATGATATGCCTTTCGGAGTAGTCATCGGATTTTGTTTCTTGGACTTTGGTAGGTGGAACTTCAGTGCTCAGTAAATTTCGTAGTACTGCAACAAATACATGTTTTGGGGTACATAAAGAATAAGTGTCGTCGTGGTCAAAAACATTAAAGGCTAGTTCCACATTTAAATCACATTAATCAGAAGCTTACATAATTACCGTTAAACATCTAGCTTATTAATTAATCTTCACAATGTAACTCGCAATAAATAGGGACTTTAAATCAACCTAAAATTTGACACCTCACAATTCAGCCAAGATACAAACCTAAATATGTAATCGTAAAGTGGGATTCACTGCTCAACGATTTTGTATCGCCGCGTTTCGCCGTAGAGATTTGATTGGTTCGTTTAATGAAACAAATCGATCGAATTTCTGTTGTGTAACTCTAATTTATCGAAGCCGTTGTAACAAAAATATATTTTAGTTTTAATGATGTTTTTCATGAGTACAATCATCCACGGTCAGATGTCGCTGCGGACGCACAAATTTCAAACGGAAATTTTGTAGCTTTCCAGGTTAGCGTCATAGCAGCTCACAGATTACGATACAATAGCAGCTCTGAGCTCCAGGAGCGAGATACAACATACGTTAAAAATCATGAGTGAGAAAGATGCGAACATACGCTCCAAGAGTGAAAGGAGTGGAATAAACGAACGCACTTAAAATGTATTCTCAGGCCGAAATAAAATTACATGATTGTCTAATCTATAATCGCCCCCAGTTTTTTAATCGCGTGATCTTTTAAATTTTTAAAAAATCTGTGAAATTTTGCTGCGAATATAATAACGATCAATTTCTGTAATAGGCGGTTTGAAACTCGGCTGAGTCAACCATTACTGTCGGTGCGTCAAGTTTGACTTGGTTAAGTTAATTACTAAAGGAAAATGTATAATGAAGAGTACGACCAGGTAAGAAATTTTTGATAATTCTAACTGTTCGCCATTCACTCACGCCCTCACCCGTCCTTTTCCCCTTAAAATCAGCGTATTCACTCACCCACATGTTTGGCATGCACCAATCCCATAAAACCAGCAACCATTTGGCTCGCGTCTTGTCAAACTACAAGCGCATTTCGACTGTTTTTTTTTTTTTGCGTCAGGCCTACAATGAGTACGACACTGATTTTGGGGCGCACACGGGGGACCCAAACCTCGACAGCGAGTACAACAGACAGCTGTACAAGATGCCCGAAGTCGTCAAGAAATTTCTGGTTTACTTCCGGAATTCTGTGAGTGAGGGCTTGGTATTTGAGCTACAGAGTTTATACGAGGCATCTTGGCCTAAGTTAACGGAGGATTATTTCGAGAAAAGACCATGGCCAGAGGAGACCGAAGTCGCTGCCATTGTCGACAATGATCCCGTAAGTACTTAAATTAATTACCTTCAGAGCCTCTTTCAGAAACAACGGCGAGGCCTTCCTGCAACTTCTCTTTCATTTGCTGCTTGTATTGTTCCATCTTTTCTGTGTACTTGTTGGAATTCATCACTGCGCTTATCACTACTGGCAATGACACTGAACTCTTTCAATTTGAAATGCCAAGTGTTATTGTTCACACATAAATACTTATTGCTATTGATTTGCATTTGCTCTTTTACTTAATTACGTAAATATTCACATAACCTTGAAGGGAAGTTTTATTTGTGTTTAAATTGCACAAACTTTGGCCTGTTTACTAAGACTATGTATTTACATATTTAAATCAAGTGCAGTTAACCTTGGATGACGTCATGATTACTTTGCATATTTTCAAACTTGTTTAAAAAAAAAATGCCTTCTAGATATTCATGATACTCTACAAAGAATTGTACTTCCGACACATCTACGCACGTATTCAAGGGGGCCCGACCTTGGAGCAACGCTTCAATTCGTTCTACAACTACTGCGACCTATTTAATTACATCTTGAGTGCGGAGGTGCCTGTCCTGCTGGAACTCCCCGACCTCTGGCTGTGGGAACTCGTCGATGAATTCGTCTACCAATTTCAGTCTTTCGCTCAGTACAGGGCGCGCCTCCAAAAAAAGACAGCGCATGAACTGGAAACCCTCAACTCGCATAATAAAGTATGGAATGTTCTGTGCATTTTGAATGTCTTGCATTCGCTGGTGGATAAAAGCAACATAAAGCAACAACTTGAGGTGTATGCGAGTGGAGGTGACCCCGATACAGTTGCCGGGGAATTCGGCAGGCACTCCCTCTATAAAATGCTGGGGTACTTTTCCTTGATTGGTTTACTCAGGCTTCACTCTCTACTTGGAGATTATTACCAGGCGGTTAAAGTCCTGGATAACATCGAAGTGCACTTGAAGTCTCAGTTTGCGCATGTCCCCGCGTGCCAAATTTCCACTTCGTATTATGTCGGCTTCGCCTACATGATGATGAGACGGTATTCTGATGCAATACGAACCTTCTCATCCATCCTTTTATATATTCAACGCACCAAGCAGTTATTTGCCTCTAAGAGCTACCAACACGATCAGATCAACAAACAAACAGATCAAATGTACCATTTACTAGCGATATGTTTGGTGTTGCACCCTCAATGCATCGATGAATCAATACAGCAAACCTTAAGAGAGAAAAGCTATCATGAGAAAATGTACAAAATGCAGTACGGAGACTTGCAGGAGTTTGAGAATTGCTTCTTATTTGCATGTCCCAAATTTCTGTCTCCGTGCCCACCACCCGTAGATTCAGTTCCAGACGATTATTCCAAGGAGGCAATCCGTCACCAAACACAGGTTTTCGTCGATGAAGTGCAACAGCAGAGAATGTTGCCAACTATCAGGAGTTATCTGAAGTTATACACGACTTTACCTCTTGTTAAGTTGGCAACGTTTATGGCCCAAAACCAAAGGAATAACGACGGCAACTGGGACCTGGACAAGGAAATACAGTCCCTCATTATTCACTTACTGTGCTTCAAACATAAAATGAAGAACCTCGTGTGGGTCAAGGGGTCATCTGGATTGGAAGGGAAATTCCAAAGTGGATCCGAAGTAAATTTGAATTTAATTCAGAAAATCCAACATTCTTTTTTATTTTTCTTTTTTAGTTGGACTTCTACATTGACAACGACATGATACACATTGCAGACACGAAAGTTGCCCATCGATACGGCGATTTCTTTATAAGAAAGATTCTCAAATTCGAGGAATTGAATAGGAAATTGCATCACCTTAAACTGTGAATGTTCTAATTCGTTTGTAATAATTTTTTGCTAATATAAAATATTTCTGGCATTTATTTTTTGTTAATTTGTTTTAAGCGTGAAATTTCTTGCGTTTAGAAAAGTCCAAGAGAGGTGTGAATTGTTCTACTAGTAATTATGGTTTAAAATCGCAAAGAGGCATGGCTTGCTCTAAATAGTATATGGTTTAAACAGAAAAGATGATTATCACAAATCGTAAATTAATTTATTTGATGTTGTACTTCATAATTCTCTATTGTATCATCCTTACAATCGTTCATTCTATTTTCTGTTTTGGCTTGAAATTTCTTTTTCTTGTCACTGACAATGCTGCCCTTTTTCTGCCTGAAGAGCGAGTTGTGAATGGGTTTGAACCTCGAAGCTGCATCTTTATCTTTGTAATGCTTCACGAACGTGTCCGTCTTCTGCCTGAACTGTTGCCAAGGGTGGACTTCGTCTTCATCAATGGGGTCCACCTCTTCTTTCCAAGTTTTGTAGCGTAGCTTAAATACTGTAAACCCCTTTTGGAACGACCTATTTTTACCGAAATCATTTTCCTAAGGAGAAATGTGTATTACATAATTTCAATAAAAACAAATTTAATACTTACACTATCATTAGAGATTCTCTTGCATTTCTTCTTGAATTCCTCGAGGTGCTCCATGAATTTTTTATTGGGCCTTATTTCTTCCTTAAGACAAGTCTCCATTATTTCTAAGATGTACGGAAAACTGGTGTGATAGCAAGCTTGGTGGAGCATCGCACCCAATATTTCAGGGTTCATCCTGAAAATTAAATTCATATAAGTATAGATCTGTGCAGGTCGTTTTAGTTTTGTTTCTCACCTATAGTTTGACTCGTTCATTCTAGATAGTAATGCCTGGGCTTCTTCCTGGGTCTTACACCCCAGTGCTAATACTCCATACGTTATTAAGTTCGGTTTCAAACCCGCCGCTTTTATCATTGCCAGCACTTCCTGTGCACTAGTATAATCACACCTCATGCTACGTTTCTTAATGAGGATGTTGTAAAAATCAACATCCGCTTTGATGTTTAGTTTCTTCATGGCTGTGATGAGTTCTTTCTCGGCGGCTAATGTGCTTGGAATGCATTCAATAAGTTGGGTGAAGGTTTTTATATCAGGGCTGCAGTGATTTTCAAGCATGTTTTGTAAGAAGCCTGAGCAACCGCCTATTAAAAGCAGGCGATCTTCTGGTTTTTCTACCTCGGATAAAGAAAGGATGTTACCAAGTTGGGGGATCCTCGCAATTAAATTCGGACGATTCTCCTGCCACCCACTACCATCAACGATATTGCGACTTGAACAATCTTCATTAGTTGAGTTTGAGTTTGAGCTCGAAGTCGCTTCCAACAAATTAATTTTCTTATCGCCACCCTCGCTTAATAAAAGCTGATCAATTACATCCTTTGTAACTTCAAGATTGCCCAAGCCGCATTCTCTAACACATTTTAGTAATAAGTTGTAACTGAAGATGCCCGGTGTTATTCTCTTCTCGATGAATTTCCTCCAGACCAACAGTGAGTGCCGAAATCCTGCTTCGGTGTCTGTCACGCAAGCTTGCAACAGAAAGTTCAGCGTATCATCTTTAATGACAAGTTTTTTGCTGCACATTTCATCTACGAGGGCGAAAGCCATCTTTAAATCACCGCAACGACCGAAGGCTTTTAACATTGCATTGTAATTCGTCACGTTAGGCTCATATGCTTTCTCTAAGATGATTTCATAAAGGTGTTTCGTCCTTGTTAAACCGTCTGCCTTCCATGGACTGTTTGCACAAGCATTGAATAGCGCTGTGTAAGTACCACCAGTCGCTTTCAAGCCACGCTGCTTCATTTTGTTGTACAAAGAAAATGCTTTCTTGGTGTAACCCACTCGTCCACATGCCCCCAGTACCAGGTTAAAGATGTAGGCATCAGGCTGCACTCGGTCTTCTTTTATCATGCGCACCTCGAGGACGTCGATGGCCTCTTTGATTTGCTTCTTGCGGATGAATGATTTTATTATATCAGCATACTGTTTCGTACGTAGCTTCTGCTTCGCTGACGGTGGATTTTCTAGGTACCTTTCGTGTTCAAGGTCGTCCTCATCGACTTCCTGATCTTCCTCGGCTGCCCGGCCGAAAACATCTGGGTCGTTCTTGATTTTCACCAGGTATTCTTTCTCAGTTTCATTTTTTATAAGATGTGGTTTCGAGGTTATTGTTCGAGCGAGGTTAACACTGCATTTTATGCACTGGAAATTATTGTATGTTTTACGTGCAACATTCAAATTCAAATGAGTTGCGATGTTTCTTTTAACGATGTTTAATACACATAACCTAGACATGATCACATTTTAATGACAATCGGTGTCGTCAGTGTTGCCAACCCATTGGTAACGATTTCTCCCATCTGATGTTTAGAAATCCCCCAAATGAAAGACATTCCCCTGAAATTTACTTTTATTTTCAAATCTATTTAAATGTTAAAACGATCAGTTAGTTAACAGCCCGTTCAGAAGGCGGAATTTTATTCATTGTCTAAAATTGCTAAAAACCTGAAGATTTTAGTTCAGAAAGCGTGCCATCTAGCGAAATACAACGCATTTAGTTCTTTGTTTGAAAAATTTTACAAGATTCAAAGTTTGAATATTATTGTTTTTTTGCTTTATTTTAAGAAAAAATGATAACCAAAGAGACCCCTCAGTATTAACTGAATCAACAACCTGAATTACACGACACGAAAATACGTCAATAGAAATAGAACGTTATCAAAGTTTTTTCTTTGTTGTAATCAAATTCTGAAACTACTTCTGACTAATTTGAACGTCATCAGAGATAAAAGCGTGATTTACTTATTAAGAGCCTCTCATTTATTGTTAGATTGAATAAACAAGAATTCGAGTGCACGCTACACTCTAACCAGACATCATGAAGTTCCTTTGTCTGAGTGCGGTTTTCATCTGGATTTTTCAATCTCTGGCAGCGAGGGAGACTCCTGTTATAGGAATCCTTTCGCAGGAGACTTACTCCGTCTCTCATCTCTTTCCCGGCTACAATTATACCAGCTTCATCGCAGCTTCCTACGTAAAGTTCGTGGAGAGCGCCGGAGCACGTGTAGCACCGATTATGTAAGAGACGTAAAGAGAAAGACTTTTTACAGACAATTTCAAATTTTAGGATAGGACGAGACCTTGAGTATTACAAAAACATTATTGATAATACCAATGGGTGAGTTTAATTCAGTTATTTGTTTTGTTTACGTCTGAAATCAATGTTTCCTCAGAAAAAAGATTAGGGATATACGCATTAATATTTTTTTTACAAAAAAAAAATGGATCATTAAAGAATTTGTGTATTTCTGGCTAAAATTACCGAGTACCTACAGATTATGCAACCACAAGCACATGCCCTGATTAGAATATCTTGTAAATTTTTCTAACAGATGGCAGCACATGTAAATAATTTAAAAATAAATTTTGTATTAACTGAAATTAAATTTGAATTTCTGTCGCAGAATTTTTTTACCAGGTGGTGCAACCTGGTTTAACGAAAGCGGCGGATATGGAGACGCCGGACAGATTTTATACGACTTAGCCCTCGAGATCAACAGAAACGGAGACTACTACCCCATTTGGGGCACCTGCCTCGGCATGGAACTCTTGGCACAAGTCGCCCTCGGAGGCCAAGAAATAAGAGCGCATTGTTCGGCAGTCAAACTCGTCTTGCCATTAGCAATTAAAGAAGGTATACACCTACCTAAATCATTCAAATCCTTTTGAACCAAGAAAAAGTTTTTTTTGAACAGATTTTAAAACTAGCAAACTCTTCGGTTCTGCCCCCGATGAAATTATATCGATATTAAGCAAGAAGAACGTCACCTACAACTACCATAATTACTGCTTCTCCGAGGAGATTTTCAGAGATTACGGCCTCTTGGAAGATTGGAGGGTGCTTTCGTTGAACAAAGACGTAAATGACTTTGAATTTATTTCGGTCTTCGAGTCGAAACACTATCCGTTTTATGGGATTCAGTTTCATCCTGAGAAAAACAACTTTGAAGTCAGGCCGTTGGGTGTCATCCCTCACACGTTGGAGGCCGTCAAAATCTCGCAGTATTTCGGAAATTTTTTTGTGGAAGAAGCGAGGAAGAATAATCACTCGTTTCCTGATTGGAAGAGCGAACAGGAGGCTTTGATTTACAATCACCAGCCGGTGTTCAGTGGTTTACAAAATAGTTCTTACTTGCAGCTGTATATGTTTGAGAATATTGTTGGAGAGGAATAATATGATTAATGTTAACATAGTGTAATAGATCATAGAATAATAGACATCGAAAAAGTTGCTTGAGCGTTAATTTAGAATAGTTTAATTGTACCAAGTTGTACTTTTGATTTCTCGTTAGTTTTGTTGTTAATACTGATCGAGTACCAACCTGAAGCGACGAAGGCACTACTAACTATTTTTTATCTAATAGAGGGCGCTCCTGTTTTTGCTTTAAATGTTTATTTTCAATATTTTCATTAGAAAATCTTTGAAAACCAAAATGATAATGATAATATTGTGCCGCCAATGCTTCTTGCGAGTGTTTTGATCGTTGTGGTGCCCTATGCGTCATGACGTTATTCATGTCGGTACTTCATCAATCTACTGGCTTCGAGACAACGCCCTCTTTTAAAATTTAAATTCAAAATTCTAGTAAACATTAAATAATTTATTGATTAATTTGAAACTGAAGAGTGGAGATTAAAAGCTGCTTTTCATTTATGCTTGTATTTACAATAAATAATTACAGGCAGGTGCATATTACAAACGTTAATCTCAATGTATTAAAAAAATAGGAAATGTTCCTACCACTACAAGCTAGGGTTTCACTTTATTACACAGCACAACGAACAGAGAGAACATTTACTAGATTAATACGAGATTAGCCGTTTCGTGCGCGATATCTCCTATAGACTCGTGTTTCTGACTTGACAATTCGAAACAAAACATACAGAACTCAACAAATATCACCTTTACACTCTATCTCATTGGTTGACTTCCATAAAAGCTGAATAACAAACAGTCAATTAACAAATCAACAATGGGAATTGGAACAGTTTCAAGGAATGTTTTTAACATAGACCCTCATCTTCTTCATCTTCGGCTTCTTTAGCAGCATCGCCAGAGCCTTGTTTATTAGCAACGTCAGGAATGCGATCCTTTGACATAGAACAAGACTTTTAGTACAAAAGCGTGACATTAATGAGAACGACTTACTTCAATGGTAGCCGTGGTTTGAGAGTTAGGAGAGACATACGAGGGAGCAGCGTTTTCTCGAACAGTTGCCTTCGGCGGAGCACTCATTCCTTCGGGGAGGGGCATATCCCTAGCTAAAATTGCATATTCAACATCCATATGCTTTATGAAGGGGCTATTCAGAGCTCTCTTAGCTGCTTCGGGATCTTCCTCATCATAAGCTTGCAGGACCATCTCAAGTGTTTGGACTTCAGGGCCTTCACAGCAGTTACCTGGAATAATCAGAGTAAAGATAGTGCTATTTTTTTATTATAAGTAATCCGCCCACCCCATTCCTTGAAAGCTTTCTCCGCTGCAACAACGTCACCTCTCCCCAACTGAACCAAGACTAGTGCAACGGCCAATCGCCCCATTGCTTGATAGGATTCATTTTGTTGGTGTAATCCGATCTCACGTCTTATTGCATCTGCAGCTAAATCATACCTAAAAAATAATGTTTTGATGTTTCTAGTCTTTCAGCCATAGCATGATTATAACTTACTCTTTGAGTTTCACGTGGATTCTAGCAACCTTACTCATATATTCAGCAGCTTGTCTGGAACTATCTTGAATCTGTGAAATTAAGAGTTACGATTAGTTGCACATCAATATACAAAGTCTGGCCCAAATACTTACAGTAGCTATATCAGCAGCTTGCTGATATAAAGGCAGTGCCTGCTCAGGGTGTTGCTGTTCTAAAATTTTTGCTGCCTTATCTAATGAAGCGGCTGCGGTTTCTGCGCTGCCATGTCGCATGTACATATTGGCAGCCCTGTCGGCCAAAGCAGCAACTTCACGTATATCTCCTAGTTCCTTGCAGACCGAAACCGCTTGATCCAATGCTTTCGCCGCATAAAACAAACTAAGTTTTCATCAAGGAAACTGTACAAAGTATAAAACTAGCTACAAGTCGCTTCAAAAGGATACTTTCGGTTTTGCTTGTGACAGTCCGCAGCCTTCAGCAAGCACTCCTTGCATTGTTCATAAGCTTTGGCATTTCGGAAGCTCGTGGCTGAAAATATTTCATAAGTTACTTGATAAGTGCCACTCAAATTATTCAAACCTGCTTTGTTGTATTCATCGGCCGCTTCTTCGTAGTCGGGTCGCCATTTCAGGAAGGAGGTCTTCAGCCTGAAACGCAAAGAACGCGCGGGGTCGATTGTTACGCGCCGAAAATTGTCGCGAATATTACCCTTTCTCGGCGAGGCGGATGTGTTCCAAGCCTTCCTCTATTTTTTTATGGCCGGACATCTTGAGCTAACAACTTTACAGGTGTTTTCTATCATAAATAGGCGGGTTTTGACAGCACCTGCAAGAGTGGGCGGGCCGCTAACGAGGTCATTGAGCAGCGTAGCCAATCCAGTAAAACGAAATTACCTCAAAAATTGCCGTACAGCATACGGCAGCGGAGGCAAAAGCTCTATGAATGCGGTTTAAGCAATAATAGATGTTATTTCATTATTGTTCTTAGCTTTTAACGTAAAAACTTTTCCTTCAGTAGCGAAATAATGGATCGCCTGTAGTGGAAAAGTGTTTCAAAGAGTTGGCAAGACTACTTTGAGGTGAAATCAACGACGTATCCCCTATGCTTCCTCCATTTTCTATTGATGTCAGCATGTAAGTGAAATAGCGAATATCTGAGTAACGTCAGCTCATGTATCCGACTAGGTGGTAATATGTGTGAAACCCTCTCACTTTTATGTTGAAATCAATTCCTCCTTATTTACAGCGAATCTAATAATTAACACGTCATTGGGTGAAATCTCTAGGTTAGGTTTGTGTTTATTGTTAATTTTGCTTGCACGAGTTGAATTATTTGATAGAAATTATTGCAAGACGTGAATCTCGATGGCTGAGAAGTTGGAGGACTTGAACTTACCCAATGCTCCTGTCCAAAGGATCATCAAGGAGGTGCTACCGGACTCAGTGGGCATTGGAAAAGACGTGAAAGCAGCAGTAGCAAAAGCAGCGTCCATGTTCATTCTTTACATAACATCCCTCAGCACCCAGACCGCACAGAAAAGTAACCGAAAGACTCTTGTCGCGCAGGATATATTTGATGCACTAGAAGAAGCAGAATTTGAAGACTTCATCGAGCCTTTGAAGGAGGTCCTGGCATGTAAGTATTATGCTTAATTTTGCTTGTGTAAGCTACAAGATTTGTTACAGCTTCCAAAGGTACTGCTAAAGTAAAAAAAGATGATAAGCTTAAAAGCACGGGTGAGGAATTTGAGGATATAGAAGAAGACGATGACAAAGACGATTGAATTGTACATTAATTATTTATTATATTTTATAAAATATGTATGGCTAAATCGGTTGTAAAGTCTTGTGCTTCGTCATTGAAACCTATTGACTATCCTAAGACACTTCCATAACAGTTAAGTAAACAAAATTGTGTGCTATTTGAATTTCAATTGATTCAGGTTTCAATACTTTTGTTTAAGTGAAATTCTGTTGCAGTTAATTTTTAAGGCCACAGCATTTTTTCAACTGGGTATAAAAATGTGGCTAATTATAGAAATTGAAGCACCCATTGTAAATAAAGACATAGTTAACACGTCCTGTGAGCGAAACGATTAAACTTAATAACTTTAAATATCACAAGGAAAAGTCTTATAAAAACACTTTGGTGTAAAGTATCACTTTTGATGGCGATCGCAAGAAAAAAGAGGAGATTGTTTTGCACGTACAACAAAGTGGAATTTCAAGCGCCTTGAGAACGTAAAAAGGATTAAATTTAAAGTATTACGTAGCTACTACTCTAATTTTGCGTTCGATTCCGGTTCGACAGAGCGGACAGTGTAGCACAGGACTGGAACAACCAGCACAGCAGCAAAAATGTCCACATGGCACGAATATAATTTGGCACTGAAATTTAAAAAGGAAATTACTAATGAACTGAACAATATCAGTGCGGACTTACTTGAAGATCCAGGCAGATGACGCACTCATTCGTTAAGAAACCACTGCCTTCTGTTGGTGCAGAAGGGGCAGAAGCCTCATCAGGCGGCGGCGCACTCGCTTCATCGGCTATCGGCGCAGATGGCACAGCAGACCCCGTGTAAGGCTGAGAATAGGCTTCCTGCTGCTTTCTATACATGAGGAACGCATCTAAAATATGCCTACAGTCTTCAGAGCTTCTAATACCAGCAATCCTTAAGTCATCTTCCGTCACATTCAATAATTCATCTACAACAGGGATCAAACGTTTTCCAAGTGAACGAAATCACAGTTTACTTTACTTACATTCGCTGTGAGACCATTTGGCTAAGAATGGCAAACAGTGAATGACGCCTGCCATAAGTAAGGCCTCAGCAAGCGCAGGCTTCATGTTTCTTTGTATATCCAAATGGCCTTGAGGCATTCTACAAATTTAAATGTTGCATAAAACTTGAAATATTTAACCACACCTCGAGCTACCTGTCTAGAAGTAACTGATATCGCCTCAACCAGAAGTCATCATCTGAATTGTTGCTCTCTTCTAGGTTATTCAGCGTCGATATTAATTGAGTTCTGCGCAAGCTCTGCTGCTCAAGCAGATCCATTAACAAGATCGAAAGGTTTGCTCGTTTCTCGGACAGGTCATTCTAAATTATTTGCCCAATTAGAAAGCGGCGCAAGCCAAAATTAATAACTCACTATTTGCTCGTCGATCTCTAACTTCCGCCTGTCCATCTCAATTGAAGTCAGCGCAGCCAATTGTGATTCTACGAGCCGAACTTGTTGGATGAGGCCCCAGCTTCGTGCATCCCCTCGTTCTAGTAAGGCCCCAACTGCAGCTTTCTGAAGGTCAGAGTCTTCCTGAAGTTTTGAAATCAGTTCGTGTTTTCGGAGGCTCTCGATTTGCAGTGTATCTGACAGGTGAGTGTTGGACTGTAACTCCCTGCAATCAAATTTTATTTAAAGAAAATCAAAGCCGTGATGCAGAACTTACTGTTCTAATATGCTTTTGGTCGTCTCAGCTCTGTCTTCATCGAATTGCTTGAACCTGTCGGTTTCCTGCTCGAGTAAATCCTGCATGGCGGATAGAATATCGTTTTTCCTCAAGTCATCACCATATATGACCATGGCTAATATCCGCTCTTCCTCTAGCTGTTCTTGCTCGATGAGTTGGGCCAGGGGTTCCCGATTTATCATAAGGAGCTGATTTATTGCGATGTCGGCATTTTGTTCAACTGAAAAGTTCAGGTTTCAAAAGAAATTTGCAACAAAACTGGGTTGGTTTTACCAGACTGAAGTTGCTCAATTAATCTGAATTTGTCTATCTCTCTTTCTTGTTGGATTTTAGCCAGTTCCAAGTCGAATCTCTGCTGCTGTTGCGCTATGTTTTCCAGTAACTAAAATTGTTTGAGTTTGAAGATCGCATTCGATACAATTAAACGTATACCTTTATCTTGTCGGCTTTTAAAGCGGTGGCCAATTCCAACTCCTGGCGTTGCACCAACTCGTTGTTCCTCTCGATTGCGAGGAACTCTAACATTTTCTGCTCCTGAAATCACAGCACTCCTGAAATCGTACGTTTATCGTCACACAAATAATTGTGTGTACATTGATGCGCAAGCCTTGGCATGAATGTACAGACGGATTTTTGTGTGTGCTTGAAATCAATGTGATGCGATGATCCGGGAGAAAGAATGATAACATTACCGATCTATGAACATAATTAACACGAGGGGGGCAGGCAGCAAAACAAACCGTTAGTTAAGGGATGAGAAAAAAAATAACCGATAACATGCCTTAATTTTTTCAAGCTTCCATATTTTAGCCTAAAAGAAACAGAAAAAAAGCACATTAGATGATCGTAATGGAGTACGTCGGGTGTCTAGCGTTTAACAGCTTCAAAACTTTGAAGTTTATTTATCTTCGTTTAAAAATAGCATTATCAATTAATTACTAATATTTTAAATCGATGACTCACAGTTTGATAAAGTAATTAAGCTGTTAAACTTACTATTCTAATTTATTTACAAAGTATGGACCTACAAAGAGTATTTACCTGTAACTGTGAGTCTTCTTGGGCTTCACCGTCACCTTCTTGGTTCTTTGGTGAATCTTCCTCAGTTTTTGATGGGTCATACTCACACCCAACATCTAAAAATAATTTCACATAACTCAAAGTGCCCCCTGCCAATAAACAACCAATTACCATGACAGATGAACCGCATAATCGACTCAGTCCCACTTTCCGCAACATTTGAGGGCGGGTACACGAAATTCGCAGCATCTAATTGCAAACTGCTCAGTCTTTGTGCATTTGCTATGCTCTTTGGCAGTGATTTCAACCGCTTGTTGCCTTCCACATTCAGTTGCTTCAAGTTGATTAAATCGCCGATATTATCTGGTAGACTCTGCAGGTTATTGTTGGCAATGTCCAGTAATTGCAAGTTTTTTAAGCTGCACAGAGACGAGGGCAACTTTTTTAAACTGTTGTTGCTCACGTGCAGCTCCTAAAAGGCATGTGCTTTTTAAAAAGGGGCGCCGCACAAAATACCACCCACCCACCAGTAAACTCGTTAAACAAGCGATTTCGTTTGGAAGCGATGAAAATTCATTGCAACGAATGTCCAGCACTTTCAGCAGGTGCAGGTCTTTTAAATTACCACCTGAGGAGAGTGACGTTAGATTGTTGTTGGCTAAGAGTAAGCTGTCTTTGAGGAACACTCGGCAGAGAGAGTAGATGCCCGAAGGGACGTTGTGTATTCCACAGTCGGCTAAGTCGAACACCGGTTCAGGGCTCTCTCTAGCCTACAAAAAGAAATTCTCAGTGAAAAGCTGAGAATTGCTGATTAATTACTCACCAGGTATAGCTTGTGCTCGAGCTTCGTTTTGTTTTCTTTTTTGCTGCTCCTGCGAAACATGACGGTGACCTTAATGGAATAAATATCACATGATAAAAGGCACTAAATCCGAAGTTTCAAACGTGGCGACAACGAACCGAAACGATAACAAAGAAGAATGTAACAAACGATGTGTTAATATAGACACTTGAGATCGACTGAAGGCTGAAGCGGAGGTCATAACATTTTAACAACAATTTCACGACGATTATAATTTATGATTAACTACGTGGACTACGTATTACTAAAAGCCTCTCGTAGTAGTATTATCATTTTTGACGTTTCCGAATTTGCATTTACGTCAACTTTGACAAGTCGTTGCAGTGATACCAATCTACTTTTGTTTTTAATGAAATATCGCAAGTGTAATTTGCTTTCTGTTTTAAAATGCAATTAATAGAAGGACGCTAAGTTGAAATGACGTACATTTTTCGTAGTAATAATAATAATAATAGGTAGTAATACGAATTTTTGATACATATAATTTTTTGCTTTTTTCCGAAATTGTAACATCGCACACAAATTAAAAACGCCTAGATAGAGCATTGAGCTGTTTCGTTTCGCAAGCACGTATTACGTGTTTTCCTTTTACACAAGTCTTACGTCAGATCATATAGCCTCATATCCGATAGCACGAACAAGTGAGTTTGAATTGAGATTTCGGCCTCCCACCTTGTCACTCGCGCATTCCCATTAGTTGTTAGGTAGAAATATCCGTTCAAACTTACTTGTTCGTGCTGACGGAAATGACGTATATGTGATCTGAAGTACGATTTGTTGCCAGTTATTATTAACATCAAAATCAATCAGTGGAGAATTTAGACAAGTGCGTCATTGAAAATATATTTTGTAATTTAGATTTAATGGTTGATCACGAGCTACAATACACTTTACTAAACTACTCGCTAAATTGGCCTGTTCATGTACCTTTAGTTGCCACTCGACTAAAATAGTAGCACAATGTGAACAAGGCTTAATGTCAACTAATTCAGTTGCTTTTCTGTTGGTATTTTCCGAGTAAGTTTTAAACCGTTCAAATCATGTGCAGTATAAAATTAATATCAAAATTTGTGCTCGATTCAGGGCTAGAAATTCCAAAGAATGAAACTGATGAACAGATGAAATTACAAAAAACAAATCAGCATGAAACTCAACGTCATTGAAAACAAACCTGTGGATATGCGACGTGTCTTGTCTAGGTAATCATAATCTGTGATACATTCTGGATTTCATAATTATTCGCAGTAATTTTAACTGAATTGTTTTCCTAATGAGATTCCACGAGATTTTTTTAAAAATCATTTTCAGATAAAACTTGCCAGTAAATATCATGCAAAATGTTAATTAATAGATCAAACTTGAATATGTTGGGTAGATCATTCAAGTTAACATGAAAATATTATTCATATGATGCTTAAATCGGTAATTACTTGAACTCGATTTAAAACTGTCGCGTAGACGTATTATATCCTTATCAGCTGTTAAAAGCCTGGGTGTAAACGTTTAGTGTTGCTGTTTTACGCACGTAGTGGAGACTGTAGTTTACATCTTCGGCAGCCTTTGCTACAGCTCCAAACTTGAAAGAAGTCGAAGCAGGGCCGAAGAGGAACAAGTGTGGGAGAAACAGGTATGTTAGATTATTTGTTTTATCCAAAAAACAAACGAAAATGGTTAAATCAGGGGATTCACTGTTTTTTTTGCATTAAATTTTGACCATGTAATAATTTTCTTTTGTTTTGTTTGCATTTATTTTTAGAACAAGCGCAGAATTCGAGCTGACTATATTATTTATAGCGGCGTTCCATAAAACCATTAGATTTAACAAATCACAAATAAAATTGCATTTGATGAGCCTTGTTAACGCAGGTCTACATAGGTTGACGTGTCTTTTGTTTTGAGTTGGTACGGGAAAGTGTGTGTGGTCAGAAAAAGCGCGCTTCTCTTGAACCGTCAACATTTATTTAAGCAAAAATTAAACGTATCTCTTACGTACTATTTGTATAATTGAGCACCTACGTTTTGATTTATTAATTGCCGCCTAAGAATCGCTAAGGTTCAGTGGCGCTGCGTGAGCATGGGCGTTGCCTCCGGGGAATCCCACTCGGCCGTTCACCCAAAATCCCCTAGACTATCGAAATTTTACTTTTACATAACACTTGAATACATAAATAAATAAAATAAATGGGGAAATCCCCTAAATCACCTTAGGGGAATCCCTTATTCACATTGACACCATATCTTAAATGATACTTAACGATTTATTATTGAAAACTTGATTCGTGAAAATGTTTTTTTTTTTAAATTTGAGTATATATAATAAAATTAGAAAATAATAATATATATATTAAAATTAAAAGATAAAGATAAAAAATGAGCATAGTTAGCATTGACTTGAATTTGTAAGCTGATAGCTTATCTCTCAAGTTCGTGCTAACGAACGGGGGTGATAATTGCACGCACGCCACTGCTACTGCTAATCGCGATCTATCGCAATCAATTTCCCGTCGTTATCTCGCAATTATCTTCAGGTACAAGGGATGGTTTCCTTCTTAGCCTGTACTCCGTGGGCGTTAACATGCCCCTCAAGATCGTATCGAAGGAAATTGCAACGCCCTTCGCACTCATTTTGCGATACAGCTCCCAGCACTGCTTCTCCTTGGGGTTCTCGAATTTGGGCGCGTCGTCCTCCTCTCCTTGCGGTTGGGTCTCGTCCGCCCCGTCTTTTTCTTCGGGAGGGCTCTCTTTGGGGGCGGTCTTCGACTGAATCGGTACGGAAATTTCCTCCTTGTTGGGATCGCTCTTGTTTTCCGTTGGGGACGCCTCGTTTGCGTCGTCAACACTAGAAAACAATATCATGTTTCAAATTTATTGAAAAGCATTTGTTTAAAAAAAATTTTTAATCATGATTACCAACTTCTGAAACTTAACTATGATCACCAGTTCGTCTGCAAGGCGCAAGTATTATTAAAAAAGAAAAAATAATAGAAATAAAAAAGTTGTTTATGAGAGATGATGCTATTGTTCAGCGATTTTTTCTTAAACAAAAAATTTCAATTACAAATCGACACACAATCGATTCTGTCAGTTGTTTCGATGTTGGTTAAGAGATGTCGCTGTGAGCTGCTTATATTGGACATTTAGATTTTCATTTGCTTATTATTACTATTGTTATTAACATTTGTTTTAAGCATTCACTGACTATAATTATCAACAAGGAGCAGGTATTCAAAAAGTAATAATAATAAAGAATGAAAATAGTTTCTTCGGTGTTTCCAGCGTTGGCCAAGAGATATCGACACTCTGCAGCTATTAAAAAAGATGTGCAGTATTATTTAAACAATTAAAATGGCATCTGAAATGATTATCCCCTGCTTGTAATAATTGACAGATTATTGAGTAGTCGTGGACAAACGTCTGCTTAAAATCACTATGATCACTAATTAATGTGCAGGGATGGCGCTACTTTTAAGTACAGGACCGGCGCAAGAATACCTCACATCCCTAAAAATTTAGATGCCCTGTGGCGATGCTACACATAAATATACAGAGTGTTTCCTTGTTTATTAATTATTCAGAAGAGTGAAAAAGTGTCACGCCACTATTTTTCTCGTAAAAATTAAATCCCAGGAATGAATTCAATGTTGCCATACATTATAAGTATCAGCCAGTGATGCCAGAAAATTTTCGTCACACCTCTTTCTGACAATTCTGGTATCAGCCGATGAGTGAGGTTATATTAATTTAATATTCAAATTAGTATTCTGTTAGAATTAAGAAAAATATCCTTTGCTTATGAATAAACCAGCCTGGCTTGCTTAACCAATAAAAAACAAACTGCAGTTGCAGTGATAGGGCTCGAGCACCATCTTTTGGTCACCGCTGGAACTTCTGCTTCTGCTTCTCCTTTGCTTATGAATAAATCAGCCTGGCTTGCATAGCCAATAAAAAACAAATTGCAGTTGCAGTGATAGGGCTCGAGCACCATCTTTTGGTTACCACTGGAACTTATGCTTTTGTTTAAATTTAAATTTTAATTGAAACTCACACAAACATAATTTAGTTTCGTTCTGTGTTAATAAAAATCACTAGAAAAAGTTCGAAATTAATTATTATTGTCGACCTGTTTCTGCGAAAGCGGTTGATTTATCCGCTCGATTTTTGGAACGCGACGGTGTAACTCTAACGCCCGCAATTAATTTCCCGCGATTATTTATGATGGCGGGGGCGTCGCGACGCCTTGCCCTCTTCCTTTGTGCGAAGCGCTTGATTGACGGCGGGTGCATTACCAGAATCGATTTTTTCGTGTCGCCCCAGGTCGATGTCGACGCCGGAATCGTAATAGATTCGTCCCATTTACCTATTTCCTTGCTTCCGACTTGGAGGATAAACGACGCCGTCACGTAAACGACGCCCGAATGAGTTCGTCACACGAAGAAGAGCTTCTTCTTATGTAAGTGACCGAGTTCTGACAATTTATTTCTTTCTTTTTGTTTTCGTCTGTTGCGCGACACGCAACCGGATTGATAGCCAGAAATTGATCGTATAGGGATGGGCGCAATAAAATATTTTAGGCAAATATTTGACTAGTAAATAAAATTTAATGCCCATGCGGTCCATAAAAGCCTGATATTATGGGACGTTTATGGGGGTGGAAAACGCAATGATCTACCTAAACGTACAAAGACATATTTTCAACGTTAAGACTGAACACAGATGAGAGATGGTGCTCTCTATCATTCACTCTTAAGTTCTTTTATATTTTTCATATTTTTTCTGGAAAATAATAAAAAAAAATCGTAATTTCAATTAAATCAAATATTTCTATACTGACAGTAGTTTTCATTGCTGGCCAATAGATGACGCTGATGGTAGCGAAAACAATTAAATGAGAACAACATTTGAATTTTTATCAGTAGTTTTTTTTACTGGCTAAAAGATGTCGCTGTCGTTGGCGATGTCTGAAAAAATAAAAAGAGTCGACGCTCTGCACTATTCTAAATGCAAATGAGTTTCTTCTTCTTTCAAAGATGGCGTTCTAGTCCATTCACTGTAATTCACAAACTTCGCATCGTAACAAAGGTCAAAATCGATCATATTATGAAGTGACAGAAGTGACATAACAAGTTATGCTGGCCCCAATTGCTCCGGTTGACTAATCCAAGTTGAAATTTGTGGTATATTATGTGGGTTTCCTAAGTTACCATTAATGAAATGGCAACATTTGTACACAATTTTCAAATTTGGCGCCAATGGAGGTTAATTGCTGGTACTTTATGGCATTCTAATCCGTTCACTATAATTCACTAATCTCTCATCGAAAAGCGTCGATTCGTTTGGTAATTAAATCAAAACATTTCTTTACTGACAATAGTTTTCGTTGCTGGCCAATAGATGGCGGTGAAAACATCCCCACTCTATAGATTTTTCTACTTTGTATTTCTATTGTTACTGCAAACTAATTATTTTTTCTTTCAAAGATGGCGTTCGCTGCAATTCATAAACTTCTCATTGAACGGCAAGTCGATGGGTTTCTTAACACATAAAGTGTCACAGTAGAGGAAAAAATTATATATAATTAGTACATACTTGTCTTAGATTAATAAAATAACATAATTTGACCACAGTGAGGTTTTTGCTGGGCCAAATGCATGTTCCAGTGCGCCACGCCATCTAGTTTCTTTTTACATAAGCGTAGGCATTGATTTGAGGTACCATTCTGATATGTTTTTCGGTTCTGCGAGACAACAGAGGTGCTGCTAGGCCAAAAAATGTAAAAAAATCGGTGTGTTCACTTAGGTCTCGCTTGGCAATTTACGTGAGTAAATCAAATATTTCAATATTGACAGGAGTTTCATTATTGGCCAATAGATGGCGCTGAAAACATTCGCCATACCATACCATACCATCAGTAGTTTCGTTTAATGTTTTCGTTCCGGTTAGAACATGATGCTTGTTCAAACCACAAGCCAACTAGTTAATAGCTCGCATAGTTGCAGATTTGAGTCTTTTTTTACCTTTAGAGATGGTGGCGTAATAAAATGATTAACTCTCTTGGTGGGTGCCAGCTCAAACGAAGGAATTTTCAAAACGAAATACTTCGACTTTGAATTGTGAATCAATTTTGATTTTTAGAAGAATTTAGCAAACTTCGTTTCCTTTAATCAGAACAGTGTTGGCCGGAAGAGTTGCGCTTGAAATTTTTTTGTTGGCCTAAAGATGGATAGATGGCGCTTAGAATTACTCAGTCTAACGTAAAATTAATTTGTAATTTAATTGATTCAAATTATTGTAGAAAACTCTGGAAATACTATAACACGCCGGTTTTTCGTCGACTTATTTGAAAAGATAATACAAAGTGTTTGAAAATTGAAACTTCGATGGGATTGATTGTTGCTGGTATCTCTAAATGTCAGACTAAACGTAATTGCAAAATCTATCTACATTTTTTTTGTTTTTAAAAAGAAAACAAAACTAAAAATAGATAACAATAAAATATTGTGCATTCGTCGTTGTCATATCAGAGCCAAAAAACTACTGATTAAAAGATTGGAGATATCAAAGTGATAAGGACAATACAATCTCTCGAATTTTTAAAATACTCTAGCGTTTTGGGTTTCCTCATGTGACGACGCGCAATAAATGTATACTAAAAAAAAATAATCGATAATCTATCGAGGGGCACGATGCGCAATAAAATCAACCAGTCGGGCACGTCAATCTTGATGTGAAATTCGGTATCACAAGTTCGCAGCCTGATGGTTCTCAAACGAAATATTCTGGATGTCTGGTGGGAGGTGGGGTGCGAATTTTGACTTGCAAATATCTGTAAAATTTGCTAACGTTGCCATATCACATTCTCCGGGGTTATTTAATACTTATCCCACTTCTGATATCAAATATTACAATCTGCGTTTTTTAATCTATTCACCTCACTTTTAGTTAGATACGTTTAAAAAAATATTTAATAGAATCAAATTTACTATTTGGTTTTATCTGAACAAGAAAATTTAAGACGATCATTAATGTTCCTGGTGCAAGGCTTTTTCTTACAAAAAAAAATTGTTTTCTTGATAATACAATTCTAATAACCCCAGTTTAGCATAACCAGGTCGAAAATGGCAAGAATTGCAAGCGCTTTTTATTTTTGATCCGTTTAATGTCCGTACTTAAACATAAAATGAATATTTTTCATAGTAGCCATTAAATATTTATTGCCACGAAAAATGTACGGATACTAAACGGATCTGAAATAAAAAGTGCATGCAATTCGGTCTTCTTAGACTAAATTGGGATCGTTAGAATTGTATTACCAAGAAATTAAAACACAAAATTTAAAAAAAAAACCTTACCCTAGAAGCCCATAATTCGCACTCCCTTAACCGCCGCAACTGACATCTCGACGAATACATGTGCAAGTGCAGGCCTTAAAGAAATAACTCAGGGGTTTCAGAACTTAAAATGTCATCATAAGGTAAGGGAAGGTATGGCCCTTCTTTCCCGTAAAATTCGCGCCTCCTTACCCGCCGCCCTTGATATTTAACAGGAGAATAACTATGCAGACTCTTGAAGAAGTAAATAACGTCATGGCCAGACCCAAATTTTCAATGCAAATAACTAAAAGATTCAGATTTTAACGAAAGTATTGCCCCCATTTCCCGCAGAATCCGCGCATCCTTACCCTCTGCATCCAACCCCCTTCATCTCCTCAAAATTTTTAAAATAACAACTAGGGGGTTCAAGGGTTAGAAAAGTCTCCACGAGATGAGGCGTATCGTTGCCCTTTTCAACAAAATCCATGCTGCATTCATCCCCGCACCTGATACCACTCCACAGTCGCCATTAAAATATCGCAGATTTGAGTTCCAATTCTTGAAGAAATAACTGGGGGGTTTCAGAATTTAAAAACATTACGCAAGATAGGAGGGAAAGGGCCTCCGTCTTCCCAATAAAATCCGCCCGCCCTTACCATCCGCATTCGACACTCTCCTGACATAGAATAGCTACGGCGATACGAACCGAAATTGTCATTGTAATAAGAGGTTTCAGAATTTAAGGAAAGTCATTCCGAGACAAGGGGTATCGCATAATATCACATAATCCGCGCCCCCTTACTCGCCGCACCTGATACTTGACGGTAGACCGTAGAATAATGCAGATTCGAGGTCCAATTTTCGAAGAAATAATTGACGAGTTTCAGAATTTAAAAACGTCATGCAAGACAAAACTGAAGGGGCGCCCCTTTTTCCAGCAAAATCCGCATACGCTTACCCTTTGCACTCGATAGTAGGTTTCGTTCTCCATAGCAAAAGAACTTCCTCAGGGCTACTGCTGTTGCTGGCGGTGATGGTGCTGCTGCTCGTCATCGACTAACGAGAAGTAGCAGCAACACCACCAGCAGCAGCAATACCGCCTGAGGAAGCAGCAACAGGCCTGAGGAAGTCCTTCTGCAATGGAGAACGAAACTCGGTGGTTGAAGCAGTCGTGCGATTGCCGTGTTGCCTAGAGGTAAAATGCGAATTTCGACTTGAAAGTGCTCGTACAATTTCCTTCCCCACGACGCGACGCGACGTCGTAAATATGTATTCAACAAAATTTATGTTTATTGCCATGACCTTCCGTTTGCTATTTTATTTATGTTTCATCCCACTTCTGACATCAAAAATCCCAGTCTTTTCTTTTTAAAAAAATTTCAAGTATTTATCCCACTTCTGATACTAAATTAGTTCTTCTATTTCCTCCAATATTCCAAATTGGGAATATTTTCTTTGCAAATTCAACTTGTTAACAACGCCCATCAAGTTCGCGGACAATGTCGTAAATTTCCGCCGGGCTTTATCGCCGCATGCAAACCGACCGTAACCATTTTCGTGATCCCGACGATCTCAAGACCCATTCGAATGTCGTCGAGAGCAACGATAACCGTTCATTTGTTTCGAATAAATCCTGTTCCTGGCGGTATTGCCGGGGGAGGTTATTGAAAATGACTTGGGTAAGTCATGAAACTTTCCCGGGAATTTATTGGTCTCGTGTTCGAGCGCTTCGCAACAGAAGAACGTGTTTTGTTTTTCTTTAAATAGATGTCGAGGTTTCGTTTTAATTGTTTTACCCGACTTCTGACGCCCCAATATCGAGCAGAATTTTTATAGGCGTGCTGTCGATAAAAGCTTTACAAAAAAATTCAAGCAAATTATAAATTTATGATATACAGGGTGTTGCGGAACTTGCGTCATTTTTTGAAACCACGTGAAGACTTTAGCACATTTGGAGTATAATCTGAATCAAAATTAGAAATCACCACCTGTTGAATTATGTTACCAAAATTTCCAGATGTACTTTGATTGGTATTTCACGTTGTCATTATAATTGTCTACTAAAAATATAAAATGTCTATTAACACTTGATTTGCATGAAAACTTACGATGCTGCTTAAAAGCAGAAATCTTTTAAATTTGACACTAGCACTAGTTAGATGGTTTTTATGATTTTGAGAGAGTGTGTAAATTTCTGCTTAATTAGTTTTATTAATTTTTTTCAAATGTTTTTCTTACGATCGCCTCTAAGACATTGAATATTTATACCACAGATGTCGCTCTAAGAGCTTGTATATTTATACCATAGATGTCGCTGTTTCTTTTTTTAAATGCATTGCAATTTTAAATAAATATTTTTCAAAGTTAATGAAATAAACTGACACAAATGAAATTATAAGACGAAAACATGTCCATCTCTTGCAAACAAAAACAAGAGCCATTTTTATGATTCCTTATCCGCTAAATCCCACTTCTACATTAGTATTTTTGAAGCCTAACTCGGTAATAATTATGTTTTTTATTAGAAAAAAAATGAAAGCAAATTAGGGACTGGGCATCAAATGTCATCCAAAACGATAAAATCAATGCATTACGTGAGCGTAATGCACTTTTTGCGTTCGTTTGTTCGTGCTGCTGCAACTCCGACCGTAACTGGTTCAAAGAAACGCAAGAGTTCGCCCCGATGGAAAAGTTTCCCAAACTCCCCATCGATTGGGGTGGCTTCGAACTATGCGCGAGCGTTTTCAGGCGAGCTCAGAATTTCGCATGTGAATATTTTCGCACAACTATTCCGTTGTTTTATGGAGTACGCATTTCTGCGAATTCGTACACATGAGAAAGTACACGGGGCCGGACTGAAACAAATTTGATTCGAGGAAACTCCGGAATATTCGAATAAGCTGAAGCTAGGACAAACCTTTGTTGTTGTTGTAGAGGTGCACTCTTCGTTCGGACCAGCCGACGTTTCGGCACGCTTTGACCGTCCTCGAGCACGTTGACAGGCGCCCTTTTCTCCTGGATTTTCTGTCCGCCGCCGTCTGTGTTTGCCTTTCCCGGCGTTGTCTTGTTGCCGCCTAACATGAGCGCCGTCGCGACGGAGCAACGACGCGCCGGGAAACTCGCCGAGAAGCTGCGCACCGCGTGTATGCTGGACTGTTGGAAAGAAACTGCAAAACGGACGACATTATTACTTAAAATGTCGATAAGCGACTAACATGCGTGACAGCGCCTATTCAATACGATTTCTGGAAGTTAAATCGACTTCCCATCGGGGGCGTCATAAACATGAGAAATGGGCTATGTTCCAGCTTTTGATTTTAGAATTGATTTCGTCTTCAAATGCGCTCGGCATAGTGTTTATCCCACTTCTGATGCCTGATCTAAACTTACACGAAATTTATCCCACATCTGAGGCTTGATGGAATTTTAATTTTTTTAATTAGTATTAGAAAGATCCCCTCCCCCCTTTTTGTGGATAGAGCTTTTTAATAAGTTTTGCTTTTAGCCAAATTATGATCTTGTCTACAGTCCTTATTCACCAAACTTCAATCTAGAAGGAATTAGAGCTTTGTATTTTCAGTTGGTCGTGGCATTTTTTTCTGTCACATAACAATTTATTTAATTACTTGACAATTTATGAATTGACGACTTGAGACGTTTGTTGTAGATACGTAAAGTTGTTATAAGTTTTGCGGTTCTTGCTTTTCCTTTTATTTATTTATTTTTTTTCAGAATTAATTACTGTGTCCCCATCTATCTTTTTTTTAATTACTGCTAAATTAATTACTGCGTCGCCATCTATCGGATGCAAGAGGGATTATTTAATTTACGATAGGCAATACTTTCTTTTATAATAATTGCTTTTATTTTCTTAAACGTCTAGAAATTTTTTTTACTACTACTTTTGTTTTCTACAGTTTTCGAAAATTGCTATTGTTTTCTAGAAATTGCTGTTATTTTTTAAATGCATAATTGATTTCTTTTGTTTACAGTTTTTGCAGGAACGGATATTGTTCTTTAAAAGTTGTTTTTATATAGAATATTGCTTTTCTTTTCTATAAAAGAATAGATATCTTTTGTTTTTTAAAACTTTTAAGTTCTTTTGTTTTGTAAATTTTGCTGCTGTTTCATAAAGCCTTCGAAAACTGTTGTACTGTTTTTGTTTTCCAGAAATTAAAATTTTTTTTGTAGCTTTCTTTTGTTTTCTGGAACTTTTAAAGGAACAGTTTTCGTTCTCTAAAAAGTGCCTTCGTCCTTGAAAATTTATAATTAATTTCTGTGGTTTTCTACTGTTTACATATAGAAGATTGCTTTTGTTTTCTGCTATAAAAGAATATCTTTTGTTTTCTAGACTTTTAGTTTCAAAGAAATTGCTTTTGTTTTGTAAATTTTGCAGTTGTTTCGTAAAGCCTTCAAGAACTGCTCTTGTTTTCCGCAAATTTGAAAATTTTCGGTAGATTTCTTTTGTTTTCTACAGTCTTT
Organism: Serrognathus titanus; assembly: GCA_039766575.1. Classification (NCBI taxonomy): domain Eukaryota; kingdom Metazoa; phylum Arthropoda; class Insecta; order Coleoptera; family Lucanidae; genus Serrognathus; species Serrognathus titanus. Next base: position 12,805,397 of record CM077911.1, on the reverse strand, counting down.
CAAAAGGAACAGTTTTTATTCTCCAAAAAGTGTTTGCGTTGTGTTGCATATTTTCTGTTGTTTTTTTTTACTTTTGATACAAAAATGCGTTTGTTTTGTTTTTTTTGAAAGATACCTTTTGCTTTCTAGAACTTCTAATTTCAAGGAAAACTGCTTTTGTTCTGTAATTTTTTCTGTTTCATAAAGCCTTCGAGAACTGTTTTCCAGAAATTTTTAAATTTTTTCTTTTGTTTTTTGGTACTTTTTAAGAGACAGTTTTCGCTTACTAAAAATGGTTTTCGCCCTGAAAAATTATTATATATTTTCTGTTGTTTTCTACTGTTTACGTAATGAAAGATCGCTTTTGTTTTCTATAAAAGAATGTCTTTTGTTTTCTAGACTTTTAATGTTAAAGAAATTGCTTTTGTTTTGTAAATTTTGTTCCATAAAGACTTAAGAAAACTGTACTGCTTTTGTTTTCCAGAAATTTTAATTTTTTTTGCAGTTTTCTTTTGTTTTCTGGAACTTTTAAAGGCACAGTTTTCGTTCTCTAAAAAGTGCTTTCGTCCTGGACAATTTATAATTAATTTCTATTGTTTTCCACAGTTTATATACAGAAAATTACTTTTGTTTTCTACTATAAAAGAATATCTTTTATTTTCTAGACTTTTAATTTGAAAGAAGTTGCTTTTAATTTGTAAGTTTTGTTGTTATTTCAGAAAGCCTTCGAGATCGCTTTTGTTTTCCAGAAATTTAAAAATTTTTGGTAGATTTCTTTTGTTTTATAAAGCCTTTAAAAGTTTTCTTGTACCGAACTTGCGTCATTTATTGGAACCACGTAAAGTAGTTGGGGGTATTTTTTTAATTATTACTAAATTAATTACTGTGTTGCATCTATAAAATGCGAGAGAGATTATTTAATTTACGTTAAAAATTAAATGGCAAAACTTTCTTTTGTTTTCTTGTACCAAACTTGTGTCAGTATTGAAATCCCCCAAAGGAATTTCAATCATTAGGAGTTTTTTTTTTTAATTTATACTGAATTAATTACGTGTCGCCATCTATCGGGCGCCAAAGTGATTAATTCATTTCATAATTTTTTTTCTTTCACCGTGATTACAGTTAAGTGACAAACTTTTCTTTTGTTTTCTCTTGTTTCATTGCTTTTTTTCCTAAAAATAACGCAAGTCTTTATACTCTGTCTTTTTTCTAAGACAGAGTATAAACCAGAGATGGCGTTTTGAGAGACCGAGCCTTCAATAACGCTTTACTATTTTACATTTCTTTTAGAAATACTTTTACTTAATATACGATGATACTGAATAGAAAGTCAGTTATTAAAAGTTTTTTTGTTTGTCACACACGTGACAGTTGCCACCGGATATGTCTTAAATACGCTAAAAGATATTAATAATCACTCGTTTAGGTGACTTGATGGGGGAACTAGAATAATGTAGTGAACGATACCCCCCATCTACTCCCGTCGGCTTCAGCTACCACAAATTTGACATTTCAAATAGCATCTTCCATGACTCTAATAATGTTTAGTTTAGTAACACCCTGTATAGAGGCAGTTCGCGTTCCATTTTTTCATTTTTTTTTTAAATTAAAATATTGGTCAACGGCACCACGTAAGCAGTTAGTTGATTTGAAAAATTGGTCACGTGATTTAGTTGACGGGTTGATACTTAAAAAAAAAACGATCAAATGATGGAGTGGAGTAATTTTAAAGGTGTTCGGAGAAATACCTTGGCATTTGTTAAATAATTTACCATCGATCCGCTAAAAAACTCAATCGATTCCCCCCGTATTGTACGCGAACGGTCTGCTAATTGAAAAACTTCGCCATTAATATTCGCACGTGCCGCTCGAGGAGTCGTACCCATTGTCGAATTAATAAAGCCCTGACAGTCGTTTCAACTTCTTTATGGAAGCTACCAACAAAGTTAAAGACCGCTCGTGTTCGCTAATTACCAAGTTTTAATTCGAGTGGCGAATCGCAAAGTCACGCCACGTTTACGCGCCGCCTGTGACCTTCCCTTCTTCCGCGAACAATTCAAGAAAAAAAAGAGAGAAGAAGAAGAGGATGGGACTCACCCGATTTTACAGTTTTCCTCAGCGAGAAATTCTTCTGCTGTTCCCTGTAGCCTTCGAGTTTCTCGTCGAGCTTGGCTTTCACCTTTTCTTTGTCGCCTTCCTCCTCTTCGCCTTCATTTGTTTTCTGTTCTTGTTCTTCTTCGGCTTCGTTGTCGCTACCGCTCGGGCTTATCAGGGATATCATGGTTTCGACTTCTCCATTGACGGAAACACAGCGTTGCATTCTTCTTCCTCCTCCTCGACCACCCGATAGGAGGTCGCTCTCGTCTTCCGATGCGTCAGATTTGAGTTTGGCCTTCGCGGTTTTCGCTCGCGTCCTTTTGTTGGATGCGAGGAATTTGGGTTGCTTTTGTTCCGGTTTGGATGGCACTGATGAGGCCCTCACCAGTGGGGGCCGGAAACTTCCTCCGTCTTTTTTTACGCTGCCCTGAAACGCTGAGTTGGTTCGTTTTTGGAACATATCTCTTTTCGAGGCCGCCGTTGATGGCCGGATTATGACATTGCTGACGACTTGCTTGGCCAAAATCTCCTCTGCCTTATCTTGTTCTTTTTCCATGGTGTTTTGACGCGATAGAATTCGTTTGGTTTGAGACGGCGGCGGTGTAATCGATTTTCTATCGATGACAGGAACCACGATGGTCGAGCACTTGGTGGTGGTTGGGGAATAGCAAAGGCTGTCGGAGAAGAGCGATTTTTGTTTCATGGTCTTACGTATGCGCTTCTGGAAGACGTTTTTTACATTTTCGTTGCTGACCTCTGGCTTTAAGGGGAGGATGATTTTAGGCTCCTCGAGTTTTTGGGCCTTTACTGTGCGATCAGTCTCTATGGGATCGCCGACGTCTTCTTCTTGGTTTGGGGTCAGAAAAATGTCGATGTTTTGCTTACTTTGCTCCTTCTCCTTCCAGGCCTGCCTCAATCTGTCGGTAAGGTCTTGGCTCACGTTGTTGAGGATCGATTCTTTCGCGGTGGAGTTTTTTGGAGGCGATGGTTTTTCCGTCCAGGCGAGCTTGGCCGGTGGGGGGCGGTCAGTGATTTTCGCACGGGTTTTTGCACTGAAAGAAATTCGCATACTCACTTCAGGTTGGATGTAGGCTTCTGGTAGTTCTTCAGATGCTTGTTTTTTGAGACTTTGTCGTCTTTGTTGTTGGGTTTTTGATGTTTCGCATTGCAACGAGAATTGACGTACCAAGCTGAGCCTTTTGGTAGCCGACATTGTGGACATCTTCTTTTTTTATTTATTCGACTTGATTGCTGAAATTAAAAATAAAAATGCGAACGTTACGTTTTATGTACACGACTTATCCCACTTCTGACACCAATCATTAAGATCGTTTGATTTACGTTTTTAAACGATAACAATTAAAGGCAATTATAATATTTTTTGTTTTCAAAATAAAAAATAAATTTAATACGCACCTGTATAAGTTAATTCCCCTTTTATTTATTATATGTTTTATGAGAGGGTTTTGTGTAAAAAAAGTGTTTGTAGAGAATCGCGTAGTTAAACTTGTTTAGGAAGACGAGGGGGTTGTTTAGATGTAATCGCTTCGAAAAAAACTTGGAACTTTGCGTTGTTTCGTGCCCCGTTCCTCCTCGGTCGCGAAACTTTGACTGAACCGAACACGCTCGGAAATCAACCCTTGTGCTACTACTGATTTCACTCATTTATTATTGATCAAAACTTTCCCTGTCTACCGGCATTTTATCGTTTCGTGCGGGCGGGGGTTTCTTCGGCTGAGGCTTTGAGTGACGGACGCTTCATCTTCCGGACGGGACGCCGGAAACAATTTCTTTTCTGGTTTTTCCCTTAATTTTTTTCTCGCTTTTTTTTTGGCCGGGTCGATGAACAGATTAAGCGATTTGTTTGGGGTTGTCATGGCAGTTTAAAAAATTCGGTGTTGCTATCAATATACTCCGTCGATAATTCTCGTAATCACTTTACTAATCCAGATCTCACATGACGCTTATTAAAATACACCCTGTATGCAATATACAGGCTGCCCCATGTTATTATTAGGGAATATTATTATTTGTCTGTTCTCAATTTTTTTAAATCTATCTTTGTTTCCAGCTAAAAAATGACGGACGACAAAAAGAAGTACAATCATATGGAGAACGTCTTCCAGTATTTAAACAAGAACTACGTCTCGCTGGATGCCGACATGATGAAGAGAAATAACGAAATCTTAAAAGAAGTAAGAAATTCTTGTTCTCAATTATAAATTGTTGCTGTTCTTTTATTTTTGTTTTCTGTATGAGAACAGGTCACTGGAAATGATCAGCTCGCTGTATTGTTCCTATTTGAAGGTTCCGGAACCGAAATTCACTTTTTTTAATACCTCCCATACGTGTTTAGTACTATTTACTATAATTACCACATTTATACTATTCTCCCTTTTTGTAGTCATTGTTCTGATCTCGCTGAGTCATGTTTTACTGTTTCTGTGGGAGCATTTCGCTTAAAATAAGTTACAACGCCATCTATGCTAAAAACTACTATCACTTTATTTTTTTATAATGTACATGTGAAATACAGGGTGACTGTGATAGTTGTGCAACTCGTCCTTAACAAAAACTTTTTCAAGAAAATCGCAGTTGAAAATGTTTCCGAAACTGTTTGAGAATCACTAGCCTTGCTATCATACAACGTTAAAAAACAATTTTTTAGGGGGGGGTCCTTTTAACGTTACGTGATAGCAAGGCCAGTGATTCTCAATCAGAAAAAAATGCGATTTTGTCGAAAACTATTAACTTTTTGCACACATGAGTTCAATCGTTACCATTATAGTGATATATATGTATTACAAGCTTCAAGCTTTGCATAACTATCACAGGCACCCTGTATAGTACCAACATACCTTTTTTTTTTCTTTTTGTGCTCATCGTTTTGACTTGATTGAGTCACGTTTTATTTTTTTGTCAGAATATTTCGCTCAAGATAAGTTACAGCGCCATCTACGTACGAAAACTGCTACTGCTTTGGCTTAATTTAATTAACTGGCGCAATATTTTATGGACACCTGAATATTGCGTGCACGTATTTTCTGGCATCTTATAAATGCGCATATCTGTTTTCTTTGTTATTATTTGATTGTCACCTAGAACTCATCGTTTTATTTTCTCAATCGCTCAGAGTAGAGCCTCTTTATAGAAAACTCTTAACTCAAAATCAAGGCAAAGTCAGTAGGTATGATAAAGTGTCGAAATGAAGCGACGAAGGCACCACGAACAAATTTTTATCCTATAGAAGGCGTTTTTTTGTTTTAAACATTTTCTGAATGATGGTAAAGATAAAATGATTAAAAAATCTTTGAAAACTAAGTTTATAATGATATTTATCTATAAATATACCGTGCATTCAATTAAATTTGTAATTAAAGTAGGCCATGACTTCAGTGTTTTTCTTCCTAAAGGTTAGTGACACTGACAGCTGTCCAATTCATTGTTTGTGCCAACACTTGGCAAACGCGTTTGTGCATTCAAAGATGAAGGACAACATTTTCAGCGTCTGTTTTAAGCGTTTATGTTGTTTTGAATTGAAGTAATTAAGTGTTTCTTTGAATTTTGAGTTCACAGTTTTTTTTTTGTGATGCGACACTGACAGTTATTGGCAACTGTCCCTCATTCTTATATTGAGCGCTGCCAACTTTATAAAAAAATCACAGCTTACTTTAATGAGGAATTTATTTGAAGGCACGGTGTATTATATTGTATGATAAACCAACGCCGACAGCACCTCTTGTGAGTGTTTGATCTTATGGTGCCTTATCGTTGTGACGTCATTCGTGTCGGTACTTTATCAATCTACTGGTTTTGAATCAAGATTGCCAGAGGCAGTGTTGCCAACTAATGACAATTTTTTCCCCATATTGGGACATAAATTCACTTTTATGCTTGTTTTTTCTTCAAATTGCATTTTGAAGAAATTTTATGCATTTTTGTCAAAATTTGCCTTAAAATTTGAGGAATTTTCCTTTTTTCCCAAAAGATTTCACTTTTTGCAATCTTGAGGCATAAAAATTACCACGATTTGGGAACACTGGATAGAGCTGAATTGTATATAGGAGGTTACTTCGTTCAAGAAGGGAAAGTCTCCCTTTACGTCACATCACGTGACAAAATCCAATGAGCATATTCACCTGGTTTTTACATTAAATAGTCGATAGGACCACGGAATTTATTTAATTTCTAGTAAATTAATTCATCTTTAAATTATTCGTCTTTAGGAGGCAAAATCAATTAAGGCGCCATCTAGTTGCTACTACTTTTACTTCACTTGTTTCTTTCTTAACGTTACCTTGACCATCACAGTTTCCTGTATTTTGATTATTCATTTAAAAATGCGCTTTAAAAAATGTTTTACAGATGTTCATTAGATTAATTGAAATAATCCTTTAATTTTTAACATTATATTATTGTAATGTATTTCGCTATTAAAAAAACGAATTGGTTTTATTTTAAATAAATTAATGAGCGACTTTATTTTTCCACTTTTATTTGTTGTTGGTCAACAACATACAGCATGTATTTTTCAGGGATAAAACTAGTCCCTCTTTTTACAATCATAAGATAAAAATAAACTTAAAACCAATTTCCAATAGAATTAACTTGAAACAAACCTCCACCTATTATAGTTATGAACACCTACATATTTTTTACACAGCCTCAAGTTCCAAGACGTTTTCATTGCTCTATTATTATTCATTACATCCTGCGGCTGCGACCGACTTACTAGTTGTTATGCCCTCCTTCGCCTTTAATTTTGATAATAAATGGAAATTTGTATGATGTTCAGATTGTCGATTCAATAATAACCAAAATGAAAGAGAAAGACGTCCTCTTTCAAAGCCTATACAACAAACTCTTCTATGGTGGAAGTTATTACGACGGGCTTAAAGTGGGCAAGCCCGAAGAATACGACCTGGATCTTCTACTGACACTTCCCAAATATGCAAAGCCCGAAATCATTCTTAGCTCCATCCCTGGCTTCGTGCAGGTCCAGATCACCGCCCTGGAAAAATTTCAGAAGCAACCTGAATACAAAGCCAATTACAAGTGAGTTGCAGTAAGTGAGTATGTACCCATCTAATCCCCCGGCAACAATTTCAGTACTCTGCCGAATCTTCTTGATACAGAAAATTACGTGTGCGCAAACAAAGTGAAGGCATGGGTGGAAAGTCTGGTCACGAAGTCGTTGAAGGAGTTCCCCGAAAGCGGCACTGTCAATATTTTTACAATTGACTCTAAAAAGTATTACGTAAGTGTTTCAAAAATTAAATTAATTATCTTCGTTAATGTTGTCTTTGATAAAGGCCAAGGTGACTAAAAGCGGGCCTGCATTTACACTTAAAATACACGGAGATGAACTGGATGAGCGTATGGACATAGATTTAGTGCCTTGTTTTATTTTCACCAATGACAACTGGCCCGCAGATGAATTCAGAAAGAACCCGTGCAAAACCGAGAGGGTACTAAATAATGTTTGAAAGTAAGCATTGTGGAATTCTCCCCATTTTGTTTTAGCCCACATTTTTTGTTGTACCTAAAGCCCCTGCAAAGAGCAGCGTAACAGATCAGAACATCGATAGGTGCTGGCGCCTTTCGTTTCAAGAACAAGAGAAGGTGTTGATGAATGAGAAGCACAATTTGAAGCCTTCACTTAAACTATTGAAGGCAAGTAAACATGTAATTCGTTATTTAAAATAGCAAGAAACGTTGGGATGGTTGTTGAAATGAAAGGTTTCAAAATTACAACCAACTCACTTTTGGCCATGTTTTTTAATCTTAAACAATTTTGATTCATCTGTGCTTGCAGAAATTACGTGACAACAACAACCACGGGTGCATCAGCAGCTACTTCATCAAAACCGTCTTCCTCTGGGAGATCGAGAGAAACGACGACAAGGAATTTTGGAGGCAAAAACTAGCCGCAGTGTACATTGCGGTAACAAATAACTCCTCGTTAATACAATCATTTTTTAATCAAATTCACCCTTCAGATGCTAAAAAAGTATGCGTCTTTCCTCCAAGATAAAAATATTCCGTACTTTTGGAATGAAAAGTTCAACCTGATAGAGAAGGTTAACCCCGTGACAATAGAAAACGTTGCAAACAAATTGAAGAACATCATCAGCGATATAGAGAGAAACGAGACTGACTCTTACATCGGCGCCAAAGCCTTGCGTAAGCAACCCCTTATTTATTAATGCTTTCACGTGATTATTATTTTTTTTTTGTAGTTACCAAAGAACAGTTTGAGCAGTTAAAGAATGAAGTCCCCACCACGAAGCGGCAGCTTAAATCTCAGATTTCCCTTGTAAATACCCCTAGTAGAAGCGCTGTGGTTCCAAGTTTGTCTGTAGACTGTGTAGATGCCTCCGGCCCCACTGGAAGAAACGGGGATCTTACGAAAGTTCTAGCAGCTATAAATAAAGTGCAGCAAACACTTGATAATTTAACCTGCTCTGTCATTGCAGTGCAAGCACAGCAGCAAACTCTGACAGGCTTTGTGCAGCAAATTAGCCAAAAATTAGATGATATTGAATCTACTGTGGGTAATCTGAAAGACGAGAATAACTTGCTGAAGCGAAAAGTGAATCACGCCGGTGATGATTTGATGCAATTTAATAATCTGGAACTTACTGCTCAATATCAAAACAACACCGACCTTCTTGTTACATCGAACATATTATTCGATGGGATGGAAGTTTCTTCTGGTGAAACAGTCACTCTTGACAGCAGTAGCTCTTTGCCATAATGCATGCTGAAGTGGGCCAATTTAACCCAAATATTTTTGCTTTAAGATTGTTATTAATTCTTTTATAAAAAGTAACTCTGTGTTGTGTGTGCTCTTTTATAATAGATATATTAAGTAGGAATAATGCAAGTGATTCAATGTACAATTAAATTTACAACTACAGTTAAAAGTTACATTTCATTTAGTGTCCGATTTACCTATACACCTGTTCAACATTGAACCTTATTGATATGTTCGTTACTACTACTACTACTACTACTACTCTGATATTTTGATTTGTGAATACATTTGAAACCCATTGTGCCAAAGGTAATGTTGCTATAAAATTATGCACCTGGAACCACCATCTGCACCTTCGTTTTGATTTGTCATTACAACACTTCCGTGATCATCGATTTCAATGTCTAAAAGTATAGTTATTTATAAGAAAGTAAGCTACATTAGGCTTATACTTACTCAAATGCTTGCAGATGGTATATGGATTATCCATGTGAGTAGTAATATCTTTATGTATGTATTTCAAACAATTTGCAAAGTTCTTGAGCGTGATGACGGAAACACCGACCAAGTTATGCTTCTTGTTCCAAAAATAAGGGATTTCCCCTTTATCAAGCCATTCGATGTATTTCTGAAACATCTGAAGAAGAATTCGAATTACACGATAAAATAAAACCACGTCAGGGCGTCAGTACTGTTAAAAACGTTTGCGTCAGCGTTGTGTTGTTACTCGTGAAAACCGAATTAGGTGATGTGGCTTCCCATAAAAATATGGTTTTAATGTGGTAGCTTGCCACTCCGTTATGTTGATATACATCACGAAATTTCTAAAGAAAGAAAAAATAAACATGCCAAATGGATAGCTCTGATTTGAGAGCTTACCTTCAGTAATTTCACTGCCGGCTTTAAGAATTGCTTCTTCGCAAGGATTTCTCTCTCCTGTTCCTGGAAAGATAAGCGCCACAAAATTGTGTTGTCACACGGCAACTGATCGTCCTTGGGCATTTTTGGTACAATAAAGAAATTTGGCTGGAATACAAGAACGTAAGCGTGGAGTTTTAAATTGTGCAAATGTTGGTGATTACTTTGCTGGGGTTTGTGTTTGCCCGGTAACCTCCGACGGGCCACTGGTTTCCATCAAACACAAAGCAAGGAACGAAATCAATATCTATAGACGTGCCCGAAGTAGATAGTATTAAAGTCATTGCTGGTCCAGATTTCCTCATGTATGCCTGAAAGATCGAGCATGTATATACTCTTTTAAAAAAATTCCTCATTAACTTACGTTATATGTTACGTTGTTTACTAACAACTTGTCATAAGGACACAAATTTTTCATAGCTTTAGTCATCAATCCTTCCATCCACTGACGCACTTTATCATTTTTAATAAAACCAGACTTATCGACCAACTTTTCAAGGCCACTAATAATGAAACTAAATTAGTTCCTGGACGTTCTCGACTTGAATCTTGAAGACCTACCTGATTGCACTTAGATTACCGAGATGACATTTAACATAAGCAGGGATGTTTGTAGTCGAAATCCTCGGTTGAGCCTTATCCAATCTCAAGAGTAAGTCTAGGTCAAATTCGTTTGGTTTACCGACCCTCAGACCATCGTAGAAGCTACCACCGTAAAACACTCTGCTGTATATTGCTCTAAACAGGGTGTCCTTCTTCAATTCAATAATAACCATGCTCAACAACTATAACGCAAGAATTAACACAAAATTTTGTATTTAATCAAGCAATTAACAAATATGAATTGAAATAAAAATTCTGAGCTGTTGATTTCAAATTAACGCGCGCAATCAGTAGCGCCCTCTATATTTATGAGCGTTAATTAACGTGAAAATTTAAACTTATATCTCAAATATTGAGCACTCAAGAAAAAAATAATTTGGAGCAACGAATTCTGCATGAAGTTAAAGAAGTTTTTACAGAAATCAATAATTTTCATAAATAAAAAAGTTTTTAGAAATCGCAGAATTTTGAAAAACTCCCTGGAGCTCCTAAGCCGCACAAGATATCGAAATGCGATCTTCACCAATAATTTTGTCTTCAAAATCGAGTTCCAGGAGCCGTGGTCAGTGTTTGTCTAATTCTTCTAAAAACAGGTGTTTCCTATTGAAAGTGTCAAATTTGGCCCACCTGTATAGATTTTCTGTTCAAAGTATCATAAACCAGCATAGTCGCCTAAATTTTATATAATTTAATGTACTTTTTGAGTTTAGACAAATTTTATTGCTTCTAAACACTTTTAACAACTAATTTGTTCAAGGACAAATAGCCAATGTCAGTGCTGAAAACAAGAATTTACAGGCACTAACAGCGCCCTCTACAACTAAAATTAAAATAATAACTAAATTAATTTTTAGATAATTTTCACCATTAACTGGACTTTGGACTTTAATCTTGTATCACTCACTCCAATTACAACCAACAGGTTATTCAATCAATTACATACATGTTTACTTAATCTTCCTAAAATATGACATTTTTTGAAATTCTTTTATTTTTACCAATAATTTTTTTTACAATCGGCGAATAAACTGAGTATAACAGTATTTTTGAAATAACGAAAGTCTAAAAGACATTCGGCGAATAGTTATTTTGTCCTTATTCTATATTTGTGTAAAATGAGTTTACTTTTTTCGCACTTTTGTCTTACTTTTACATGTATCAAAGCAGCTGCGTGAATAACCGAAGTCAACTTATAGTGGCTTATAGGTACTTATACTATCACACCAACATATGTCTGATGTGACGTAGTCGTAACTTAGGGGATTCCCCTCACTCTTAACGCACAGACGTGAACGACGTTGCCATGTAAACGATAAAATGGTAAAAGTATTATAAAATGAACTTGCCACAGTTTGCAATGATTTACATTGAGAAAAATAAAGCATGAAATGCAATAGCTCCCGGCGATTAAATACTTACGGTTTCTACAGTGGCCTTATTTTGTCTAACTTCTGCTTCATTCAGAGATATATATTTCTGGTTTATAGTTTGCAAAACATTTTCCAAATTACTATGATATTCTGATCTATTCATTTTGTTAGCAAAGTTTCACAATACACGTCACCGCTCTTAACAATAAATTAGCTGCTACTACCCACACCAGCTTCACACAAATGGAGCGGTTCTTTTTGAGCCAGTGCAGTATCTCCTACACCGACCATTATCTCAGATTACGTGTCGAATAGTTTACGTAAGACGGCGCTGCTGTAAAAAGTAAGATAGCGTTTTCGACTGATTGCTCTAGAGCAATCTCAAATTATTTCCATCTTATTTTAACCTCATGTAATAATAGAGATACTCTCAAAGTGCTCTGAAGCAGTCAGTCGAAAACGCTATAAAGTAAAAATTTATTTCTAGCCAGTAGTTGCGTAGTACATACAAACTAACGCTGATAGATGCCACTGGTAAATCAACTTATGCAAATTTATTTCTCGTTTCGTCGTAAGCAAAGCAACAAATCCAACGATACTTTTTAATGCCTTTATGAATTCGAATTAAATTCAAATCTGAAATGAGGTCATTACAGATCTAGCAAAGTAAATGTTTTTGAAATATTGACCTAATTCATTCAGAATTTCATTTTTGAAATTTCTTCAGGAAAATAAATAAGCTATATACTTACTCACAATATTTCAAGAAGCACAAAGCAAATATAAATCACATAGATCAACGTCTTTATTAAAACTTAAACAAACCACAATCAACAACATCAAGAACAACAAAATTTAAATTATATAATCACTTTATTCATCTATGAACGTGAATCAGTACAACATGAATGTCCAACAAGTACACATTCTGCACATTTATTTAAACGCAAAGGTGTTGTAATAATCAGCTAAGTTACAGTAAAAAACCTTGGAGGGGACTCGAACTCAAACAAAATACTATGTAGTGGTCTCATTCGTTTAAGTGGTCCGAGGTGACTCGACTATTTCCACGCTTGCCTCAGGGCCTTTTTCGACGCTAGCTGTTTGGTAATGTAGGATGAAATGATGAGTCCGACCAGCACCATGACTATTAACCAGTGATCGAAATCCTCCTTGAGCACATCGAAAGTCTTTGATGGGGTCACTCTCGTAAAGAATAAATCCAACCCGTGCACCAGCACAAGACTAGTGCTTTCGAGTCTAGCAGGTGACACGTGAATGCCTGTGACACGAGATAAACTCTGATTGTAATTTATGGTAGCTTCCGACATCAAAGGGAGCTCGGGCATGTATGGGATTGAGCCTTCGTCAGGTCCTGAGAAAATATGAGGCCCTCTTGGCTCGAGGAACATCCATGGTAATTCAGTGACGGCACCGTTTGATAAAGCTACTAACAAGTGCTTGCTCGTTATGCCCCGCTCCGTTAAGGTGCTGACCATAACTAGAGGATTTGCTGGGAGAATGTACGCAAGGCTTTCAACATGAGGCAATTGGCTGACAGCATGGGAGCTAAACGCAGTGCTATTACTCTGCCTTGCGCCTTCGTATAATTCGACTGCAGTCATTTCAACTCTGCGGAATCTCTCACTGAAGTACGAGTAGACAATCCAGTTTTCTGAGTGTACTAAATGCACAGGGCCTTTGCAGCGCTTATGATTGGTAGAGTATACGACTAAGCCTGTGATACCATCTATCAGGTAAACGCTCAGAACATGTTTGTGCAAAGGATCTTCAGAGAGGGTGGCGAGTGCCACCAAATTCGGATTTACATACTTATAAAGCACTGATCTATCGGCAAGGACACGTCCTTGGGAGTGCACACGTTCATTGCTAGGACGTACACTAACTGCCACAATCTTCGAAGGCCCCAAATTTATTTGCCAAGTCGCACTTGCCTTCAATTCATTCTCCGCCAACACATCAAACTTATAACCTTGCACAACCGAAGTACCTTCATCGATGTGGTACAGAAAAGTGGAGCCCATTCGCTCTTTGAGGGCATTTTTAGTCACGCTTGGGTACATGTATACTTTATTATCCTCGGCGAGAATCACCAAACCTTTCAGATGGTTGTCGTCTTCATATGGTAACAGCATGGCTTGTTTGATGTGAAAAGGCAAGCGTTCCACACCAAACTCAGAATTACCGGTTATGGGGTCGAACCTAAATAATATTCCGTTCCCTGAATCCGAATCACGAGCTAACAAGACACATTCAGCTAACAACGGTGGATATCTTGCGTTCCTTTGCTCCAACAACAACATCACGGATTTGCCCAAAGTAGTAAATGGCTTAATCTGCGGCAGCAACCTCGACCAAATCACATCACCGGACAAAGTGTCCAATGCGAATAATTTCCCTGTTTTAGTTGCGATCACAATCAGTTTGTGCAGTCCAAATTCATCTCGTACCAACCTGCTCGAAGTAGTTTGTTTTCCGGTTAAGACTGATGATAACTGGCGGACTTGACTTAGTAATCTTCGGTATAACATGCTGAAGACGTCACTCGAGGTTGAAGTAAATTCACGTTCTATCGATGCGTCTAAATCAGAGACCGGAAGCTCAATGAATTCAACTCCAACAATGTTGCTGAGAGCTTCCTCGCGTGTCCATAATATTCTACCACTAGGAACTTGCAGTAAACAGAGAGCATCGTCGCTGGTAATAAAAAGAACACGACAGGCAGAGCCTCGGCAGACGCCGCTCAGAGCTTTGGGGTTACCGAGTGTCCGGGGATATTCTGAATCTGCTGTAATATCTTCCCCTTCAATTTCAAGCGTTCTAATTCGCAGCATTCTCGAAGAATCCTTGATTAGTTCTAAACTTACAAGGTAAACCATGTCGCCATTTGTCATCGTTATTGTATCCGATGTTAATACTTGTGGTATGACGTGTGGTGAATTCTCTTGTAGTACCACCAACTTCCTAACTGAATTGCTTTCTATTAGGACAGCCGGCTCAACATAGTTAAAGCTTGTTATACTTATTTTGCCTGAGACGTCCCCGATTAACGAATTTAATGGCTTTTTGTATATTCTATTTGCACTAGTGATTTCTAAATAATACAACTGACTGTTGATATCATCACCGTCCAGGCAGGTCCAATATAATTCAGCTAACGCACATCTAGATAAGTTTGTCACCCATGGTGTTGAGATCTTTGAAGTTGTGCCTCTGTTTCTTCCACTTTGAACTTCATACTCGGTAACTTCTAAGTGAGATCCTACTATAGGTACTATGTGAATTAGACGTGCGTTACTAATCACCCAGTGTGCGTTCAGTTTCTCGGTGTACAAGTTCCAATCCCATAACAGAACCCCCGTGTTTAAATCCCACCCCCTAATTAGGAAAGTGTTGCCGTCACCTGATACAGTGACCACTTCTCTGTCCACATGTACTAGGTAAATGCTATTGGTGAGGGGGCTCTCGAGGACATGCCGCCAGATGACGTGTCCGCTTTTTATATTCAACGCCGCCACCACATTTTCTTCCGTCGCCACGATTATCCTCTTCACAGAATCGAAACTGGCGAACTTGATTTTTCCTACATACGTCTGTCTCCAGTCGAATTTCCCTATTTGGTCTTCGTACAGGCATAGCGATAATTTCGTTAAGGTAAACAATAACATAAATATATTAAATATCGATCCGAATATGGCCATTTTTGCTAAATCACATTATATTTACGTGCGAACTACTTAACCTCAATTGTCAATCAAGTTGTCAAACACTTGCCCTATCGTGTGAAGTTAGCTATGTTTAGGTCGTTAGAATTAAATCGAATTGAAATATTCGTAATGATGCATGAAGACCGTGAGGCATATTGAAACTGTAATAAGAAACTTTCAAAAAGTAATTAATTGATTTAGTCTTAATTTTCGTGTTGAAACCAGTGTTACCAACTCTTTATCAATTGTCGCTAAAATAACGAAGTTTTGAGTACAAAGTACGAATACCACACGATTTCCAAAATTTTAATACATATTGAAATGAAAATTTTAAATTTGATGTAAACAGGGTGTGGAAAGTTAAACTTGCGGTCTTTTTTTGTATTGTAAATTGACTTTCGATCTGTCAAAGTAGTAAAGTTTTGAAACTGTCACATCAGTCGTTTTCTTTTCAGTCGATTGAACAGCTCTGAGCTGCTCCGATCAGCACCGATAAGTTAAACGGTGTTTTCTTGAAAACAAAAGAACTACTCGTAGCTTATCCGCGTTACTTATGAAAAAACCTTCTTTTCAAATGACTTTAAAATAGACATGCATTACTTCTAATATTTCGTTAATTAGATAATTTAAATTTGTCTGCAGATAAAATACTTGGCGAACTTAATATGTAGTACTTTTTGCCTATAATTAGAACTTTTTTCCTCATCCATCTAGTACTTTCATTTTCTTGGTACTGGCAACGCTGTACGCATCTCATTTTCGCTTTATTGGAGCAACCCTGGTGCAGAGTGGCACTCTGTGGTGGCACTAATCTTGACGTTTGTTAATTACTTTCTGCCACTTAATTTTAGGTCAAAGTGTAATAAAGCGATTATCATGAGCACGTTATAACCACGGCGTATTACGCTTAGGTAATTATTGATTTCTCATAGTGCAATTTCTCATGTGAACAGTATGGCTAGCCCTAGAACCCGGCGAGTGTTACAAGAACTGAAGCCTCACAATGAAAATGACGTAAGTAGAGCGACGTGTATCATATTCAAATTGTCACAGATGTGTTTATCAGAAATGTTTCGAGTGCCAATCTCATAACCCACAATGGGCCTCCGTAACATATGGAATATGGATTTGCTTGGAGTGTTCAGGGAAGCATCGGGGCCTCGGCGTTCACTTGTCTTTCGTGCGATCCATCACGATGGACAAGTGGAAAGACATTGAGTTGGAAAAGATGAAGATTGGTGGTAATAGGAATGCGCGAGTATTTTTTGAAGCGCAACCAGATTATGACGACGGGATGAGCGTGCAGCAGAAATACAACACAAAGGCAGCAGCATTGTACAGAGATAAAGTGCGTGCTCGTGTTGATTTGATACAAGCTAATTTGTAATTTGCAGATATCAACTTTGGCGCAAGGAAACTCTTGGGATGAAAAGAAATCACCGGCACAGAATTACACTGGAAACTTAGTTAGCGGTTACAGCTCAAACGTCGGATACTCAAATTCCAATTCCTACCAGTCGTATGGAAACTCGATGGATGGTTACCAGAGCAACGGAAGCTACCAGAATTATAAGTCGACTGAATGTAAAGATCAGAAGGAAGCTTTCTTTTCGAGGCTGCAATCGGAAAATGCAACAAGGCGAGAGTAAGTACACAAAACATTGAAAGATGTCAGAAAAAAAATTTGTTGTTAGTGATATACCTCCAAGTCAAGGGGGTAAATACAGCGGTTTCGGATATACGAGAGAGGCTCCTCCAAGAAGCCAGTCGCAGGAATTGATTGACAATACGCTTTCGTCTTTAGCAACCGTAAGTGAAAATTTCATTGAAATTCATGAACTTCATTCAATTTTTCTTTGCCCAGGGATGGTCAATATTTTCTTCATCTGCCACGAAAATTGCCAGTAAGGCTTCTGAAAACGCAATCAAATTTGGGGGGCTCGCAACCCAGAAAGTAGCCGACATTAGCTCACACGTTGGCGAGAAGGTATCAGTTTTTTCTAAACCTTATTTCATATCGTTTAATTTCAATTAAAATTTTGAGTTTGTTAATTTTTTTATTATGTTTTTGTTAATTTTCTTAGGTTAAAGATGGTACTTTGTTAGAAGAAGTTGGGTCACAGGTAAACAACCTGACATCAAAGGTACAGTATCTTTTAAAAAGTTGTTGGTTTTACAATATTTAAGTTGAGTAAATTGCTGCTGTAAATTGGTTTCTTTTTAATGCATTCTCTTGTCGTGCAGATGAGTGATCTTGGCAGAAAAGGTTGGAATCAAGTGTCCGGAGTTACTACAGGATCTTCCAGTGATTATCACACTACCAAATACGATCAAGTGGGTGGGGATAGTTATCAGTCGCCAGGGGAACGCTCTTCTCTTGTTAGCGGTGGAAATAGTTACAACAATGATGACTGGAGTTGCAGCAGTCAACAAGGTTCCAAGTAAGTGAAGTTTGTTAAAGAAAATTTGACAATACTAACATCAATTTCATTTATAGTCATTTTTCAATTCGAAATTTGGTTTACAACTATAAATCGATTGTCAATTTAATCAATACTTGATGTATTGATGTTCTTGTTCTTGTTAAATTATTAAGTAGTTTATTAGGTGGCGGCCTCTTACATGAAATTTCAAAATTATAAAGTGCGCTTATTTTATTTTAAATTTTCATTTTACAGTTTCTGTCATGTTCAATTAAGAAAAGAAAAGCGAAGAGATAATAACCTTGCGAAAAAAATTGTGAAATTTGACTGGTTTTATTAAGTTTTCAATGTGTATCCTCCATTGTATGAAGCTCTAACAATTTGGTCATCATCATCCTGTTAATTGAATTATCAAATTCTTTCACTTTTCTTTAAATAGATGGCTCCACCTCTAGAATAACATCTGCTTTACATTTTCTCCCTACGCTTTTAGAAATTATTACTTGGCTTCAGAGTTTAAACGTTACTGATGACAATGACGTTTAATGCTTTTGTAATTCATTGAATGCTTGGTGTTTTAATTAGAGCATCAAGTCCGAAGTCTCCGAGCCAAAACTGGAATGGCAACACTGGTTGGGGTTACCAAAACGAATCTCAGAGTTACCAGTCAGAACCCAATAGAGAATACGACTCTAAGACCTCGCCTACGACGGAGGCTGTGCGAAGAAGCAAAGAAAAACGCGAGAAGAAGAAAGAGCCAGAGAAAAAATCCAATTTCGATAGTAAGTGGGGCGACGATGAACTATGGGAGAGTCTGAACAAGTAAAGCGGTCGATTTTTGCCTTGTATATTGTGTAAACTTATTCGTACTTTTTTAAAATGATTTTATTTCTTTCTCCTGAATATATGTCTGTAATCTTCGATGTGCACAGTGAGATTCCTTTACTTTCCAGTATTTTAAAATATTTTTTAAATTAATGTTGGTACTTATATTGTTAAAACATACTCCCATATCAAAAAGAGAAGAGAATGCATTTATTATAGTAAATATACCTATTAATGTAAACAGAAAACCAGATAAGCTGTCTTTTTTTCATGTAGGTTTAAATAGGAATTAATTAATTGATTATTAACAAACATACGCCATCCGATTAGTATATATTATATGAATATCGATGTAATAAAAAACGTGACGGTTTACCTGATGAGATTATTGGCTTATGATGTATAAAAATAAATATTTTGTGGAAATGATGCTACGTTTTCCCTATTTTTTTTCTAATTATAAAGTTTAAAATTATTTAAATAATTTGATTTAATTCATGGCTTCTGCAATGCACAAGAACCACTTTATTAAAGTTCGAAAGGATTTCAGTTAAAGTGTTCCAATGTTCCAAATATGTTGTATCCATCAGCAGATGGCGTCGTTGTCATGTTGCAGCTCAAATCAATTAGTGTAAAAACAGATTTCTATGCAGGCGATGGTACATAATTTATGTTTATTTTTGACTGACTTAACTAAAAATTGTACGCACTGTAGAAAATATAATACTTTTCGATTTTTCGGTACGTTCTCCTACCGTTAAATGTTATTAGAAAGTCGCGTCGTGTTAAACTAAAAAAGAAGGGTGCTTTCATCGATTTATTAGTTCGTCGTATGTTGGGCGCTGATGTCGCTTTTGAAAGAATTTTATTTCTCGAAGTTGGCAGTAGTGACTGGGAGCGCAGTGAGCTGTCAAAATTCGAGAAATGTGTTTATTTTTAGACGAAAACTGTCTGGGTAGCTGCTTACAATTTATTAATTCAATCGGTGTACTTAATCAGCGTGTTTAACTTAAACCGATGACCTGCGGAGTTGCAAATCTTTCAGGTTAGTTGACAAAGTAGTTGATCGAGGAGGGTTACCTACTCTCTGACCTGACTTTTTGGGGCTCAAGCGCAACAGTAAACGGATTTACGTGAACGGCAGGCGTGTTCTTAATGTGGCATGCGTGCATACATGTGCCTATTCTGATCAGAAACTCGATCGTGGTGCGTGCAGTTCGAAACGCAACATGGTGTGGGCAACGTCGTCTGCAGCTTAAATAATCTCGGTGTTTGTGTTCTAGGTGAATTGTGTATAGTGCTTTCCCTGGAATGGGGTTTCGCTCTAACCAAGTGGATTCACGGCGATGTAAGTTTCCCTTTGCTTTCGTTACTTTTGTCTTACGTAAGGCCTTTCATAAATTTAGTTTCAAATTTTTAGATGCAAATCAATAAACAACTCTTTATTAAACCGTTTTGACTGGTCTTTAATTTCGCGCACAGAGTTGGCCTAAGCTTTAGGTCCTGAGGCCCTCCAAAATCAATCGCGTTGTAATTTGCACTTGTCGGCAAAAAAATAACAGGTTTAAAGGTCGAGGTGGTAAGGAAACGGAAGTGAGTCAAGGTCCTGGCTGGAGGCAATTAATTTTCTTGTCTTGTTTGTGCCATTCGATATTAACGGTTCAAACTCGGGGGGCCACAATATTTTCACAGTGACAGGTTGTGTACGCTTGTTATTTGAGAGATTCTCTAATTTGCACGAAAATTAATTAAATGATGGTGCAAGGTCGCGTTTACGTAATATTTCTGGATTGCAATCTGCAAATACATATCAACATACTTAATTAATTCATTGAATCACTTCACGTTTTTTATAATTTACTTTTGCCCTGTAATAATAAAATATTTTGATTAATATTTTTTTAAATAAAATTAATTTTCTATTTCTTTGATTATTTGTAAGCACTTCGAAGTAAAAGCTTTTCCAATTTCAATTAATAATTCTTTTTTCACATGTTCAAAGTCGAGATCGACGAACTTTTGTTTTATTTTTGTTGTTATTTTTAAAATAAAGTTGATTTCTTCTTGTGTCACAGTAAATTGAGTTTTTCTAATCATCAGTTTCAATTCAGACCTGGTTTTCTGCGTTTCCTCATTTTGTAAAGTCGCTCCCACACATGTGCGCAAACATTTGTACAAAGTTAGGTATGTGCCAACCTTCGCACACGCAAAACTGACTTGCTTTGACAAATTGCATAAATATGATCTCAAACATTTGCACATGTCTATGCGAATACACTCTTGCACTTGTGAGTTTGCGAATTTGCGCACACGTTTAGGAGCTACATAAAACGAATGCCGAAGGAGGTTTAAACATCTCTAAGTCGGTCGCAACCGCTATCGGCAGTACTTTCTCTGACAAGCTTCAAAAAGGTTACGGAAAAATAAGATGCATAAAAGAAAGTAATAACAATAATAGTATTTTTTTTTCAAATTTTCAAAGTCGAGATCTGTTTTTATTTCAATCATTAATTTGTATTGAACATCAGAATTACTAGTGGCATTTTGCTTAAGAATTAAACGTCACAAATATTAAAGTAAGATTTACATTGCAGAAATAACGTGCCCTACTGTACTATGTCCAACAAAAGAATTTGAGACTTGAAATATGTTCGATTGTAAATACGACGAATTAAGTATTGTTAAAAAAATTGTCCGTTAGTTTATTTCGTTGTTTCTTTACGTTACCATAAAACAAGCCAAATGAATTGTTTAAAGCCGCATTCAAACTAAGCAAATAACTCAAAAATGCATGTGTAGAGTTGTTCCAGACTTTTTTTTTAGCGGGCATAACACATTGTTGTAGCCGAAAAGTGTTATTGGTAACGTTTACGCGAATTAGTCAGCGCATCCTTCGCAGTTTTTAATGGCTGATTCACTTGACTTTTTAGAATTACCTAATTAAAAACCAAGGCGATAGGACGTGATTAGTCTAAAAGTTGAAGGAAATGACACAGAGACTTACGAAGAGTCCAGTTTTCAACGCATTTATTTTCGTTCGAGTGGGTACAAGTCTGTATCTAACATTTATATAAATATTTATATTTGCATCGGCGTTTGCAGGTAATAAACGCTTACGCCATTTACATAGCGAAGTTTTATTATTTCTAATTTTAAACATTACAAGCATTCCCATTCCAAAACTTTCGTGGTTCGTCGCAAGCAAAATCGATGGTTGCGAAATCATTAAAAAATCTACGCAAAGTTTTGGGGTTAGGTAAATACAATAATGTATAATACCTATGACGTCATGTGATTATAGATGACGCCAACGCTACTTGCTTAATCGTCTTTAATTAGAAATTAATTAATTAATTAATCAAAAGCAATCTATAATTATATCGTCATCTGAAGTGTCTAGTCAGATGACGATATGATTAGAGATTGCGTTTATTAATTACTTAATTTCAAATTACGCAACCATTAAATTGAAGGTAAATAGTTTTGTAAATGTTTTACACTATTGCAGAATTTAACATTGACATATTTTAAGGTTATATATAATATACGTAATGTATATTGGTAAACAGTAACAAGATTTCCACGTTCTCTTTTACGATAATTAATCTCCCTTTTGGCGATACATCTGACGTCATTAATGACGTGCAATGCTTCTTAACTTGCCTGTATTATAGCATCAGGAGTACAATTTTAATTTTATGCAAAGTTGCATACCACTACCAATTGAAAGGTAATTATTTGGGGGATTGTTTTCATAATTCTCATATTCAGCAATTTTTGATGTGTCATTATTAGACAAGACTGATTGAATCACTTTATCCGAATGTCTGTAATTAATTTAAGAAATTTAATTTATTTTGCTTCATAAATAATTAAATTAAGTATCAAAATCGCTGATTTTCGGGTTGGGAGGGAAAGAAGGAATCTGATTGTATATCGTCGACGATCAGTGCCTCGTAAAAACGCGTCACCCAGACAACCAGAGTGAGTCAAAGGCATCGTTGTATGGGAGTGATGCTGGAGGGGTTTCCCCGTCGCAAAGCCAAATCGAGATGCACGATGACTCACCACACCCACTGTGTAATGCGCGGCGATCGAACCGTCCCGACGTCGGACGGGGTGCAAACCGAAAAACTGTCTTGGAATCGACGCCCGCGCGCCTCATGAAAATTAATTACTTATCCAAATTGCTTAATTTTTCGCTAAAAAATTGATTGTCTTTTGTTCAAAATCCGAGTAAACGCAGAGCAACACTGTTTGCTGTGTTGCCACTAAGCGTTTGAATATTTAGTTTAAATACCACTAAAAAGTCACTAGAAGCAGAACATAATTCACTGAAAAATTGAACTTACAAACAAATGACGAAAAAATAACTTTTTTTTAAATAAATATTAGAATTGGCAACACGGGCATCAGGAGAAAAGTAATTGAGAGTTGGTAGGTTTTCTTAAAAACAAAACAAAATACCATCGATTGTTTAACAAATTTAAGAAACAAAATGGATTTAAAAAAGAACCTTTCGTTATTATTTTTACGATAGAAAAGATGTAACTCAAAAGCAAGTTAATAAGAATAATCCTTCGAATGCTATTTTTTTTGTCCAAAGGAGATCAGAAGTGGAACTATGTAACTCGATAGAAATAGAAAGGGTAGAGACAAAGAAGACACGTTACAGTGTGTGCTCTCTAACGCATTTTCATGTTTCCAATTTTTAACCACTTTGTTGAGATTGAAGAGGAAGAAAATCGTATGAGAGACTTGTCTATAGAAAAAGAAGAATGCAAGACAACAGTAATCCTTTTGAGTTGTCTGACTTACAATTTAAAAGATTATTTCGACCGAATAAAGAATTATGTCAAAATTTAATTCAGGAATTGACAGCTCTTATGAATCGTAGCATTAGAAGTACGAGGATACGAATTGTTACAAAAGTATTAGTAGCCTTAAGATTTTTCGCGACTGGTAACTACCAACGTGGAGTTGGTAAAGAATACTTAACAAGTGTAAGTCAACAAAGTGTCAGTAACTGTATTGCAGAAGTAGTTTTTGCGATTCAACTATTATCACCTCGGTGGATTCAATTTTCTACTAATAACTAGATAAAGCTGAATTTATGGAGAAATTTGGATATCCTGTTATTATTGGTGTAATAGATTGCAGTCATGTTAAAGCACTTAGACAATGGACATCTCTATTTTAATAGAAAAGGATAACATTCAAAAAACTGCCAAATTATATGTGACAAAAACTTTGGTGGACCCCATGACTCATTTATCTGGCGACAATCAGCTATTTGTAGAGAAATGGAACAAAATTATTTAGCTGGAGGATGGAATTCAAGGTTATGATAGCGGTTACCCTCAACAGCCGTTGTTAATGATTCCAGTGCACAATCCTCCAGAAGATTCACCAGAAGCTAGGTTCAATGAAGTCCAAAAACTAGCAGTAGAAAGGTGCATTGGTACACTTAAAACAAGGTTTCGCTGCTTACTAAAAGAGAGGGTCTTAAGATATAATAACCCTTATGAGGTAGGAATGCTTGTACAATACTACATAATATCTGTATGAGAGGAGGGCTACCATTGGATTAAGATATTGTATATGATGATGACAATCCAAGTGAATGGTAATGAAGTGGCTCATGATTTTGTCGAAGATGGCAGAAGAGCAAGAAGTAGTCTTATAAGTTTATATTTTGTTGAATAATACTGTAGGAAGATTACATTAAGGCCCGATATTTCCACCTCCTCATAAAGTTCCCGATAACGTTATTTGGCAAATAACTTGATTTTTATGAATGGTTTTCATGGTGATTCGTAAAGTTATTCGTCGAATAAATTTATCAGGTGGTGGAAAAATCGGGCCTTAGAGTCATATAATGTTTAATTTATAAATAAAAAAATTCTTACAATTCTTTTTTTGATTTGCATTATTTCCTTGAATATCTGCTTTTCTTTTTGGCATTGCACGTTCAGTAACCCTACTTAATGCACTTTGAACATCATTTTCATTCCGAAATAATAGTGGTGGTGGATAATCCTTTCTGCTTTCTATTCTATTCCATACTGTTTGGCATGATCTTTCTCCTTTCCTCCTGGACTTGAACTTTAAATATTAAAAATTCAACCAAGTGGTGGTATTTTAATATAACTTTACCAATTGCCATTTGTTCTGTGGTTTAAACTCGTAACCTAACCCATTGAGGTGGTCCACAAAATTTTTCCATAATTTCTGATTCTCTGTGTTATCGCGCCATCATATTCAGAAAACTTATTATTAATTAACTGTGGATACTTTTCCAAATAAATAAGGATTATTAAACTTTACATGAACTTGTTAAAGTTATTTTCAAATGAAATCACTGGATTTGGCACTAAATGTGTCATGAAATCACTCAATAATCGACATATCCGAACGGAATTAGAAATTGGAAATTTCAACAGAAAGTCACCAGAACTAGTGACAAAATCACTAATTTGCTAACATTGCAAATAAAAGAAAAAGAAGGTTCCTTAATAAAAATGGACTTTTTCTAACGTCGGAACTAAAGCTGAATGCTAATGAAGAGAGAAGCAGGAAAAATGATTTTTTTTAAACAAATTATTGCATTCGTTCGCAGCGCTTAGCTTTTGTTTTTCTTTTACATACGTATCTCTGCTTTAACACTTCACACTCTTTGTTTTTATTTTTGGCGTTGCCGTATTGGATATTCTTTCTCCGGTACGGGCGATTTTAATCGAAGATTTGTTTTTGTCGTTTTGCGTCGAGTGTATTTTGATGTACATACAGTGAAAGTTCTCACAAGCGGACACCGATGGTTCCAATTTTTCTGTCCGCTTGTGGGAGCTGTCCGCTTATAAGAAAGTTTAAAGTAATACTCAAAATTTTGGTTCCAGAAAAATTATCCGTTTATGAGAGACGTCTGCTGAAAGCTGTCCGTATGAGGAGCTTTCACTGTATTGTGTTTTTTGGAATTATGTTTTTGGGGGTTTCCGCAACCGGCGAATTTTTTAAGATTTGTTGCGGTACGACGAATTCTTGTTTTAATATTTCGTATGTTCTGAATTTACTTTATTGCTAGATTTGAGACTCCCTCGCCGGCTTGAACGATTTTAATCTCGCGTACTTCTTCGCTCATAAGAGTTCATCAAATCCGGTCGTTTTTTGATTCTAGAATCCTTATGGGTATCCAAATTGAATACCACCAAGTACTATTCTGAATATTTATCTGAAGGACAGTTTAGAAATTATGTTGTGGAGGGATGCTTTAAAAATCGATGGAACGGCGGCGAACAAAGCGAATTCCTTTCATATTCCGACGGTCCGGTCACTACATTACAGCCCCCTTACCTAAAATCCCCCGTGGGAAATATTATGACCTTTGAGAGAGAGACTTGGAAATTTAATAAAATTTAATCATCCCTCGTTTTGTACGTATAGTACCGTGTCATCCAATAAAAATTATTTAGACCAGGTCATTGATGTGGTAGCTTCAATGCTGACAATAGAATATTACTAAAAGAAAAATGCTTATTGAAACTAGGTTATGCTACAGTGCAGTTTGACAATGACAGTCGGTTAATCTACTTTTTTGTTATGTAATTAATGCCACGATAATGCCAGTGCTGCCATCTCGGGAGATATATCCGCAACATCTTTTTTTTCGGTCGCTCGGTATATCATGTTTTCAATTCACTTTTTAAAATTTCATTAGCGTCAAGACTCTTGTCATCAACTTAAAACTAATACAGAGCATTGACAAATGAATATTGTTTCGTAGTGTCAATATGTATTTATTGTAGATAGCACATTCATCATATCACTTGCATTTTGAGCAAGCACAAGCCACGAAAATGAATTTCTACTGATTTTTTTTTATTAAAGTCATTAATAATATTTTTTTTCCTTTTTCAGAAACCTCATGTTACTTATAACGTCCTACATAGCAAAGGTAAGTCAAATAATGCTTCACTTTTATTTTATTTGAGTTCCCGTAAGTTTATATACGTAATATTTGATCGTGGTGGAAACAGCTTTTGCCCTGTAGCATCTTTTAATTTTCCATCACTTAACACTACTCTGGATTCTATGCACGTAGTCGCATTTCACGTAATTGTTACACGTGTAATTCGACCTGAAATTATTGTTATGAAAACGGGCGCCGAATTTTTTCGTTCGCTCACGTCGATTTGATACGCGTACATCCTACAAACGTCTTCGTGTATTTATACCGCTCCATCACGAACCGGTGGTTCTTATGCAGGCCGCGTTGGTCGCCTTTGGTATTGAGGTCGATTGGACCCCGGCAAACGAGCGTGGTTTTATTTTGGGCCCGGCCACTGCACTCCTAAAAGTCACTTAACATGTGACACTTCGAATTTTAAAAACCGTGGTGGAAACGACTTGCGCCCTTTGGCATTTTCGGTATTCCACCACGGCAAAGGCCGTTTATTAAGCGTATGTCCGGCAAAGTCTATTTATACTGCTGGACACTTGCAAATAAAACTTTCCGGTAACTGAAATCTCGCATTCTTGTTTAAAGAAGAGCTGGCGCGGCTTTGAACGGGTTTTATTTCTGGAAGTGTTATAATTTGAACTAAATAGCTCCGTCGAAAATAGGTTGTTGCATTTTTGGTCGTCAATCGAGGACCAGGTGATGAGTAAATAGGCAATCAACTTTTAGTATTTTGCTTAATGCAACGAAAAAAGAAATTGTATTGAAATGATCGATACTTGATGGAAATCCATTACGCTAAGTAAATAAACGACGCACTTTGTTATGACTTCTCCACTATTTAAGGAATAAAGACAGAAATAAAAAAGACAATTAATAATTTTCGGGTGATGATAGGAGATCTAAGTTCATATTTAAGTGTAATATGTCGCCGAGAGGCATACTTTTCTAAATTGTCACGCTATTTAGCTTTTCCCGATGATTCGAGAAGCTTCGACGCACGCTCTAGATGGTGCTAGAATGGTACTTATATGAGAAAGTTTTCGACAAAAAGAACCTGTTTCGTTTCGGTTTCTATTCAGAGAGCGTGTACTGCAACCATAAACTAAGTAAAAAGTTAGTTGGTAGAATAGTATTAGCAATACTTGTCCTAACAAATAAAACTTCTAAAACTTAAACGTTCGTTTGTTTGCTATATTCACCCTTATCGCCTTCGGAATAATAATTAATTTGAATAGCCCGCGGTAATCCTTTCTTGAATTTTCTAACAAACGTCTGGAACCATCTAGCGTTCGACTCAAAACTCACTGGAATAATCGAGAACGTAGATGGCGTGACCTGGCTAAAATTGAATCATCGACGGTTTGGATGTAAAGCAGGCCACTCACTAGGGAACATGTTGGGCAACATGTTCGTCAACATACCTTCAACGGGCCATTCACTAGGGAACATGTTGGGCAATATACTGGGAAACGTGTTCTCATGGCAACAAGTTCGCTAGTTATTTTATTGAGATTAGTTATATTCGCTTATGATTATTGAAGGTTTGTTCCTACGGCAGGCAATCAAAAGCAAGCGTTCATCAACGTTCTACAGTTGATGGCGCTGTTAAAACCGAACGGTTTCAAACTAGTCGGAAATTGCTGTTGGAACAAACTATTTATTACATAATATTACGTGTTACACACACAAACACACGAATATAATAATTGTGTCGGCGAAGTAACTATTACAAAATGATATCGAGAAAACTCAAATAAAATCAAAACAGCAACTAAGATCGCTTAGTGTCAGATGTAGGATTACACTGTTGATATAATCATTAAAAATGTCCTTGCCGATACGTAAATAAGAATTAGCGTGACCTGTCTTGATTAAAAACTACAAACATAACGTGATTAAGCAGTCGTTTCTCATGGGAAATTAAGAAAATTACTATTATATTTAGATTCGACCTTCAACTTCGCACAACAACTGTTTTTGTAGGTTATGTATTACGATTTTTTTTTGTGATATCGAAATCGTGTTAACATAGACCGTGGGTTATTCACTTGAAAATAAAATGGCTTCTGATTTCTGAATCTCAACGTTAGGCAACCCTATCACTTTATCTCTTCTCTGCCGGATTTTATTTAAGCACATATTTACTTCGTTTTATGTAAAGCCGTGGTGGAAAATGAAAACGTCTCTCAAGGTGAAGGTCGTTTGTATTAATTTGTATTTTCAAAATTTCAACTCAATGTTTTTTTAAAAGCAAAATGTATTGGTAAATTTAACTTGATAAGTACGAGTACATCACACTGTGCATGAGACAAGAAAAGATGGAAAAAGGTTTTGTTCGGTGCTAAACCGATTAGAGTTAGATTTGGGGCACGATGTCGCTGATAAGCTGCCTTATTTTGCTAAAACAAACTCACTATCAAAGGAATTCATCAAACTCATTGGTTGAGATGCGAACATTTTAAAAACTGTGTTGGAAAACTAAAACATTTCACAGGACGAATGTGATTTCCTCCACGGCAGTTCAAATTGTAAGAACTTGTTTGCCTAAATAGTTTGTCGTAATCACGCTTATCTCTGCTTACTTTGATTGCGCTGATTCAAATTCACGATGTGCCAGATAAGATGAAAATTTGCCTTATTTGGCTACAAAAAAGTCACTATCTGAACAATTCAGTTGATACGCGAACATTTTAACTACCGTTGTGGAAAACCGAAACATCCTACAGGACGAATGTGATTTCCCCCAAGGAATGAATTTAATTTACAATTTCAAACTCCAAGTTTCACTAAACAAAGTAATTTGCCGTAATCACGCTTATCTCTGCTCTCTATTGTTTGATTGCCCGGATTCAATCTGTGCGGCTGTTTTTTTTTTATCTTTCGCACATAAATAAATCGCACATCATGCGTCGGCGGTCATTACAGTTGAGCGTCGTTAATTAATCGGAAGCGAATTAGCGCTCGTCTTTCTTGAAAACCCACAAGGACTTCATTAAATTAATTGGCTCGCGCCACGCTCTTATCTTGGCGTGTGCATGTGCGGTGGTTGTTGTTTACAAGAAATTCATAATTAATGGTTAGTAAGTCGTGGAATCTTTTGCGCTTTCCATCGATCGCGAGGAGATGCTACAACTCTTCTGAACGAGGTGAGGTGTACCCTTTTTTAATTTTTAATTCATACGTAACAAGAAAACCCCATGAGTTAGTTCCAAGATGATCGCAGCAGCCGCCAACTCGGATCGCGTATGAATCACGAACTCCTGGTGGTTTGTTTGGCTTCCAGGATTTGAGTCACGGGTTCCTTGTTCGTAAAACGAAAACTTTAGGCGGCGTTAAATAGCATTTAAGGTCAGTGCCACTTCGGCGAGTTGCGATGGTGGTGGAAATGCATTAATCCATTGTTTGTTGTTTTGCCTCCATAATAGACCTCGCGGTGAAAGAATGAATCTTCAATTGTTTTGTATTTGATCGTGTATAGCCGGTTTCGTTTTTCGTGAAAAGAAAGCGCCTTTTTTTTATACTACTTAGATCTATTGTGTTTTAAAATTTAACTGACACTTCCCCGCTCAATTTACAATTTTTTAAAATCATTGTTGAAAATGCTGCGAATCAAAAGAACATCGTCCATACAATTTTCTATTTGTTTATTACTGCTACAAATAAGATGAAGTCACTATTGCGTCTGGAACAGTTTTTATATTTATATACAGTAAGTGTGAGGCGCCTATTGTCACATCGTTTACGCTGAGGGAAAGAGATGTACCACACTCTGATGTTTACACAGGGACGTTTTCCTTTTGGGAGACTTTTTATACTCAAAAGTGACAAAGAGATTATTTTATTAAAAATGACTATTTTGAGGGAGTTTTAGGAGGCTTTGGAGTCTTGTATATTTTTTTTGTACGGCAAATTAGACAATCATCAGATCTGTCTTTGTTATTTTATTTATTTATCGGTAAAACAGTTTCCATCATGTCTTTTTCTACAATGTGACATTTGTTACACGTTACTAATATTGCCAGATAAAAGGATTTTTTTTATTATTGATTTCTCAAAAAAAATTCTTTATAAAAGCCCCTGTATCTTTCTAACCTCAAAATGCATATATCAAATTTTGAATAGCTCTTGTCATATACTGAGGAAATGGAAATGTTCGAAATCGTTTTAAGAGTAAAGTTCCTATATGCAGTAATGTTATTTGGTAAAGCCATTCAGAATTGTTAAGAGATGTCAGATATGACATCGTGGCTGTCTAAAAATTCACATTTTTTCAATTGTTCTGGTTGGATATTTCTTCAAAAGTGACATGAGTACACTCTGGGATATTCTTTTCGTTCGTCTACCAACTAAAAATGCTCAATAACGTTGATACCATAAAAACTTCACTTTTTTGTGTCCAAGAAAAGTTTTTTCGTTCTAGAAAACCATAAGTTCATATTTGAAATGTCAGAATATGTCACACCTGAAAAAACGTCCAGCTCTATACATTTCAAGTTCTACGAGCAAATTTGAAATATATATAAAATTTATTTTTTCATAACAGTTTTGAATAAGTTTTCCAAATAATATTTCCGCGTATTTTAAAAAATAAAGATACTTTACTCTTAAGACGATTTCAAATGTTTTGATTTCATCGGTATATGGCAAGAGGTATTCAAATTTTGATAAGTGCATTTTGAGTTTGGAAGATGCAGAGGCTTTCATAAAGAATGAATTTTTCTATGAGAAATCAATAATAAAAAAAAACACCATGTATCCAACTTTCTACCGGTCACTGTATATTTAAATTTTTAAGTTATGCATTAAGATTTTGGTAACACTGTCCTCAACATAAAAGACAAAATAACAAAATAAAACGAGAGTTCATAGTTTTGTTTAGTAATTATTTACATTAAATAATCACTAAAAAGTCACTAGAAGCAGAAAACAAAATCAAATTGTTTTCCTTTATTCATTGATTCATTTACTTAATATCTGCACTGTCAAACTGATGGCATGTTGGCATCACTGCACACTTATGACATTTCATGTTTTATTTAGCAGTTTTTTTAAATTTATTTACAATGATTTAACACATTTTAGACGGGCCTTGTTAATTTAGAGAGCAAACAAATGTTTTCTAACGTTAATTATACGCCATACCATATCTAATTTGGCTTTTATTCACTGACATGTTAGTAACTGAACGTACAAGTTCACTCAAAAAATTTTTTTTTCAAATTTTGACACTGTTAGTGCAGATGTCAAGTAAATGGACAATACTTATGCACACTAGTATTTTGGCAACACTGGCCTCAACGTAAAAAACAAAATTACAAAAGTTGATGGTTTTTGTGAAAAGCTTAAACAAAAGACGATCGATTGTTTGACATGCAAAAAAAAATGGTCGACGTTTATTTGCGTTAACAAATAAATTAAAGCCGATAACAAAAGACGTTCTATTTTCGGCTGTTTCATTCGTAAAAGAAATAAATAAAACCCAATCAATGAACTTTAAAACAAATTTACACGAATTTGTTTTTTTATTGCCCGAAAAGGTGCAGAATTGGTCGTCAATCATTTTTTTTGTTTTCTTTCTGAATTTTGATAAAAACGACTTTGCAAAACTGTGAAAACAATAATTTAAATGTGCACCAGTTGGTAAAGAAGAACTCGATTTTTGTGCGTAGCGAACAGCATTACCAACTCCCCTTTTTCCCCAAATTTAGGGATACATTTTTCTGAAAGTGGTTTTTAGAGGAAATGAATTTTTTTAGTGTTATCTTTAAGAGGGAAAAGGAAAACCAAAATGAAAAAATAATATATTCTTGTGTATGAAGTAATGCTCTTTAATCATTTGAAAATGTGCAGTTGGTTGCCTGTCTTATCTGAGTATTTAACAGTTGACCCGCTGTTGATTCTTATAAAAATTTATTTACATTTTTACAATTTTTTTTACTTCATGTTTTATGACGATAAACATTTTTTGCATGTGTTTGTTTAACTCACTCGAAAAACACAGAAAATTAGTCGCGCTTTCTTAGAACGACCTCGCTGTTTAATACAAAGCGAAAGTTGGAAATATTAATTATTAGCAATTAAGCACGTATTTTAAACGGATTCTTGTCCAAACAAATAAGTGAAAACATCTGAGCAACTGATACGAAACTAATTACTGCCTCAATCGAGAGGGATAGAAGAATTTGGCTTCGCTTTCTTTGCGTTTGGCATAGAAATAGAAACACGTGTCAATATTCCAACCCCCCCAATAGGGAACTTGACACTATCAAAATAATTTTAACGTCAAATAAATTCATGAATTTCTTTGTCAATTTATTCACGAATTGCAGCAAGTTCTATTTTTCGTCATTTTTTGCGTTAATTTCGGGCGTACCAACAGTGGAAAACTAAGGTTATGGTATTTGTTTGAGTGCAGCAGTATAAATCACCTACAAATGTTGGTAATACCTATAAACGGCCATTAGGATCAAAGAAATTTCTTCACTAATGTAATACGAAATGTGTTCGTGAATAAATTCATGAATAAATTGTCAATGTAATGTCTTTATGACGCTAGGCAGCAAGGGCAAGAAAATTCTCGATCGGTCTCGATTTATACGATCGCCACTGTACATATTTCTCGTCAACAAACTTTCTATTTTTTCCAAATTGATTTCGTAAAGAATTCGACCAGCAAATTGCGAATTGCAATTTTTTATTTCTTTGGAACTAAAAAGAGGTCGTAATAAGCGACGAGTTTATTTTTGTTTTGGCCGCGTCTCGCATATTTCGTTCTTTCTTTAGAAACTACGCTTTTTGCCGCAAATATTTAGAGCAAAGCGTTTTCCTTTCCCGAAATCACCGCGTCGAGAAATAATCGCGGAATTTTAGGGCGACTTATTTCGGGCAACTAAATTTCAGCCGGTGGGCGACTGCTCGGAGGCCCACGTGGCCCCGTCCTTGCTAGGAATGTTTAATTAATGAGGTCGAAATTAATTCGACGAAGCCGAACAAAGCGCCGAGTAACTTTACGCCGACGCGAACCGTGGAAAAATTGCGAGCTTTGTTCTAAAAACGTTCTGCTTTGTGATTGTCCTTCATTGCTTCTAATTTAATTTAAAAGAAAACAACACTTCTTAATTTCAGGTGACATTTATAGGTGATTAGACCCTTAAGTTATGCATTTGTATTGTGAACGCTTTAGCTTAATTGAACACGTCATCAATTTTTGCAACCAACCACGAAAAAAAGGAAATTATTTGGAGATCGTTTTCTTGAACGCGCTATCGTTTTCTGACCATCGCGCAAGCAATTGTTTTGCTTTAATTAAAAAGCGCAAGATACTGTTGACCTTTGTCGTTCGTTGCTTATTAACAACATCAAGACTGCGTTGATTTAATACACAAAGCGTTTCACATAATCTTTCTTGCATCGGTGAGCTGCTCACGGGTTCCTCTGTCGCCGAGGTGACGTGCAGTAAACAAGTGGAAGTAATTTGTTTTCCTTCAGGGACGCATTTCAAAACAACTTTATTTCATTATTCCATCAAATTCACATGGGGGAAACCCCCTTGATTATTTTTTCTTATTTGCTTTTATTTCTTTGGCCATCAACTTCGCCTCATTTGGATAATTTCACTACTGTGGTTTGTGACTTACTTCATGTACAGGGTTTGTCAAAATAAACCACCAGAGGTCCAATTAAAATAGTAGCCTTAGATTTGTCATAATACAGTGAAGCAAGTCTTGAATTAAATCGAAAAACCTGCCCCTCATGTTTCTTGGGTTCAAGAAGCACCAATGATATTAGTTGGGGAGGTTGAAATAAAATATAAAATTCCGCCCAATAGTTACAAGCGTAGAATAGGCCTTACTGTAAATAAATGAAAATTTTTATAGAGCGGTAAAATTGAGGAATTTATTAAATTTAAATTAATAACGCTGTCACCTCATTAATTTTTCACAATTTTTATTTTCGGAGAACGTGTCCTTGGACACAGAAGCTGTTGAAAGTATATTAAAATGCGAAAGTATACCCAAAATAAATGATTCCTATCTTTTAGGAGAATGTAACGCAGGAGTAGACGATCTTTTTACTCGGTGTTTCCTTGGGGTTTTATAGATCGTCCCTTGGGACACTAGGCAGAGGGTCTTCTTCCTTACACCGTCAATTCACTTACACCAATAGTTTTAGGAACTCAACTCACGTCGCAAAAAGGGGTTGGTGATCAACTTTTGTTGATGAACAATAAAAAATATTAATTATATTAGAGTAGAGAAGAGAGGGCAGCAACCGTTTGCGAAAATGACTCGGTGAATATTAATTAATTTTGAATTTTCTCTCCCTACGAAACCGCTTTGTTTACATTTTCAAAATTCCCCCTTCTAAACAATTCTTTCCAAGAGGTGCTGTCCCTTTTTCTGGAGTAAATTAAGTTGCCTACTTCCAAGGAATTGTGAGGTGTTCTTGGACCGGCTACGCTACTGTGCGTGGGCGAGATTCTCAAGCACTCAATTGTCTATCGTGTGTTCTTATTATTTGTTACTTGTGCCTGAGAATTGTTTACCTTATAAAGCAAGGTGTGAAATTTGTAGATACAACTAAAGGCAATTCTGATTTTAATTTGATAATTTAGAGTTGAAGATTTTCGATCCTTTACATAAGCACCAACTGTCATTCGCTAAACGTTCAATCGGTCATTCCTTTCTCACTCTTCTTTCGTATAAAAAACCAATACTAACTTGATGAACTTTTTTCAATCGAGTCATTTTATTGTATAATGTATATCTAAGATTAATTTTTTTGTAATAAAAGTTAAATATGAAACGATTACGTTTGAATTTTCAGTAAGATTATTGAAGCTAACCAAGTTGAATTGGCTTTATTTATCTTGCATGTACAGGTGTCCTTGAAGTACCTACCGATTTGCCTTGGGTGCAAATTTTGTGTCGGCATGGTAACGAACGAATAAGGTCATCATGGCAGTAGGATTTCATAAATAAATCAACCAAATCGATAAGTTCGTGTTTCTCCGCTTGAAATACGACTTATTAAGCAAACGTGACGTAATTCCATGAACGTCACCGTAGGGGCGGTTAACAAATAATTTTCTCGTTCATCTGGGGCGACGAATGCCCCCATGAATACCGATCAAGTCTCCATGTCCTAACAAGGAAACAAACAGTGAAAGCAAACCGCATATTTGTGTGAGGTAAGGTCAAGCCCGTGCACTTGCTCCTGTGCGTTTGTGCGTGGACGTTGCACAACGTGAACGTGGCTGATTTGCAATCATCAATAAATAAACAATGTTATTAACGTTAGTCATGCGGTCGCTTTATTTACTACCGATGCTATGGTAATTAATTAGTGTACGCCAACGTAAATTGAGCAAGTGCATCTCGTCCAGAGCGTTTGCTTGCCTTGACAATTTCAATTTTGGATTGGAGCAGACTTTTCGGTGGATTAGATCATCAACCATGACCATGAGCTGGATGATTTATTCGAAAATAAATCAAATGCCAAAGGAATAAGATAAGATCTTTAAGATAAATTTTGTGGAGTGATTACTGGGACACCTGTATATATTATTGGAGAGAATTTCTAAAAACGAGATATTACAATCGTCGTCTAGATTGTTTTATTTTATTCGTTTACTCATGACAAATTAATATAAAAAAGAATTAGAATAAAATAATAAGAACAAATAAAATCTAAAACAATTGAAAAAAGTTTTTTTTTTTTTTTTCATTTTAAATACCCTTCGTAAAAGCGATTGTTCATCGATGTTTTTATTTCTTTAAAACCCAAATAATCTCCACCGTTTAAAGTTAATCATTTTTCTCAATGGAGCGTGTAAATAAATGTATGGAAAAGTTTTGCGCACTGCGTATTTTAGAAATCGTCCCGAAATAATCTCGCTGACATGATTCATTGCCCGAAAATAATTCTCACACGTAAGAACACCTTTGTTTGTTTGCATTGCCTCAGTCTGAGTTGCAATATTTTACAGTGTTGCATTGTGCATCCAAATATTCAAATTAGAATAGTACCAACATTGAATGTTTACAAAAATTGCACGAAATTTCATTTTTACGTTAGCTTTACAGGTAAATCAAAGACATGCCCAAAAGTTGCAAGGATTATGTATGAATTAGTTAGATTTTTATTTGATCACAAAAAAATAAACAAAGTTTTTATTTGCCGTAAATCTGAACCAAAAAGTTGTATCCCCTCAACCAACCGGTGGAGTAAAGTTGTATCGTAACATTGTGCGATCCTGGCCCTCCGGATAATATCCTGGCATGTCCTCCCTGTCCGTTGTGATAACGATCGTAAATCCACACCCCTGTAATAATCTCCGGGCGAACGTACCCGGAGTTGGGGTACTTAATCGTGTCTTCCCTCGACGCGAACCATTTACCAGATTTCACGTGCGCCTAAAAATAAACGCAGAAAATGTAAGACACGTATAAACAATGGTTCGAATGTAGAAAATGTTTATTTACCTTATTTCAAAACGCGCGGACGGGTTTGATTTACTGCATTCGAAAACATCGCCCCTTTTTGGATGCCAAGTCATGCGAACAGCAGGTGTTTTCTTGAATAATGAAGTCGTTGTACGAGTGCCAGACTTAGCACGACGCAGAAAAAAGAAATTGCGTAGGTGAATTTTTCTTATAAATATGAATTGCAAAATGAAAATGGCAACCATAAGGTAGAAGGTGACGTAGATTGAGACGAAAAAATATTAGAAAGAAGCGTTACAAGAAAAATCTTCATAGAATAAACGAGGACATATCTAAATGGTTTGGGGATACGAGTGCGAAAAGAAAATTACAATTTGGAAGTCACAATGCGCAAGTCACTCAAAAACAAAGCTACGATTTAGGATCAAGTAATAAAAGGACGAAACAAACAGATTTGGAGGAGAAAATGAAGTAAAGGCAAAAATTCCAAATAGGAGAAATTTAAAATAAAGTAATTGCCATTTTTATCATAAATGACAGGACAGAAGTGATTAAGAAAGTGAATACTATTAAGGGGAAAATTTGGATTTTGGCTTTTCTATTATAATCCCCGGGAAAATCGCGATTTTCAGGTTGAAAAATGTTGCTTTACAGGACGTCCAACATACTGGAAAGCCTTTTGAAAGACTCTGTCTTACGTGATCATTTTCGTAACTGAGTGACCTCATTGTCAGAACGAAAAAAGAATCAAAACATAAAGTATTCCTGAATGCATGTAAGAAATGATGGCAATGAAGAAAGTCTCAGCAGATGTTGATCAAATTACGGGGTATTTCCCTAGAAAGGATATTCTTACATGTATGATTCTTTTTGACATTGATAATCTCTTTGGTCTTTAAATATCAAAGATATTTTCAGTGACCAAACCACAAAACTCGCAATTTAATTTTTAAATATTTTTTTACTTTCATTTCAGTTTTTCTTTTCTTTCTATTTTAATTTGGAACTTTGATTTCATGTACTTACTTCGCTGTATAGCAGTTTATCATTGTATCCCACGCAGCCCAGGAAAACGCTGTGTGTTCCGGTCGTATTGTAATAATGCGGTCTGCATCCCCAAGACAAATTACTTCCTACCACAGGGTTGGAATAGTTGTACACCTGAACGACCGGCACCAAGGGCATCCAAATTCCGCCTCCATTGCCCCCACAAGCAGCGAAAAATGCAGCAATTAGCACCAGCGGCAAAAACGTCATTTTTGCCATTTTTTTTTCGCTCACTAACACGTGTGTTGTTTCTGACTGCGTTTAAATCAGGGACTGGATTTATATGTGAATGAATCACGTGAGCAAAAACGCCCTGTGAGATGATATCAGAATGAAGATAATCAGTGCAAACATTGCAATAAATTAGTGTGGAGTTGAGAAAATATTTGTTTTGTCGAAATTGTTTGTTCGTGTTTCTTGGAAAATTTAACGTGAAAGAATCGGGGGAAATTTTGGATTAAGTTTGGCAATCTCCCCCCCCCCCCGCCCTCTACTGCCGCTAAGGGATACGTGTCCTTCAAATCAAAACGAATAACTTTGACAAGAACAAAAGATAATTTAAAATTGACGCTGTATTAGCGCGCCATCTATCTGGATGTTGGGAACAATGCCAAACTTCAATCGTCTAATATTCCTGACACTCCTGGATTAATATGTAATAAAGTCCTCGCAGGAATAAAATTTTTTGAATACTTTGAGTGTGAAGTGGTGGGACAAAAAATATACGATTTGAATTTGGCGCTGCCTTAGCACGCCATCTATCAACGCGTTGGAATAACGCTAAGTTCAATTCGTGTAATATTTCTGGCTCGCTCTGTATTAAGAACGTAATGATGTGGGTACTCGTCGGACTGTTTACCGTAATGGAAGTAATCGGTTGTGAACCAAACCGAGCGGAACGAGAATACGGATCACCGTTAAAATAAATTACGTGTTGGCAACTTGCGTGTCGTCAAATTTCCGCATACCGTTCCACCTGTGAACGTCGAGGCACGAAAACAGAATGTAAATCAATCAATAGATGGCGGTTTTTCGAACCGCATAATTTAAAGTTATTTTAATCGTTTAAATTATTCATGCAATATTTTTCTTATCACTTGGACACGGTCAGGTATTTTCTGATTTGAATTCTGGAAGACGGAAACAAGAACTATAACTTTACAATTTTGCGATTAGTTATTTTTTTTTCGCT
Source organism: Serrognathus titanus (assembly GCA_039766575.1). Taxonomy (NCBI): domain Eukaryota; kingdom Metazoa; phylum Arthropoda; class Insecta; order Coleoptera; family Lucanidae; genus Serrognathus; species Serrognathus titanus. Next base: position 12,766,056 of record CM077911.1, on the reverse strand, counting down.
TTTTCAACACCCTTCGTATATCTTATTTACTTAATTTCGACAAAAAATTTATTTACACAGTATGTATTTTTGATTATGATTACTGAATCGAATTCTATTCTGAGAGATTCCTTTCTTGTCTGTGGTTAGTTCGCTTACGTTCGAACCTTTGAACACAATGGAAATTGTATGCTAATACCTGAGGAAATTGCGTAACAATCTGTTTGCTTTCGAACGCCATTAGCAAGGTAAACATTGCCTTCGAGTTATTAAATAGAACTCCGGTTATTCCGGGTGATCATAAATGAAGTGAAAAACGATCTTTGAAATTTTATTTTAAGTCATGACTTGACTTGAAGTATAAGTTACTGATCTGACCTCACTTTAAACTGAAATATTTTTTCTCTGGGTTGCCAGGTTTAAAGCTATTTTCAAAATGTAGATAAAAAAAAAATGTGATTGTCACCATAAGGTAGGGAAATTTAATTAAAGAGAATCTTTGCCCATTTAATCGAATTTCTATCTTCAAAAATAAAGAGAAAGTTAGCAATGACGAACGTTTCAAATTGAACAACCGATATATTCCAGAAAATAGCTTTTTAGTAGTAGGTATTAAGTTTCTACTAATTTATTAAACCAATTTGGTTGAACTTTTCTTTCATCGTTGAAATGTCATTGTTATGTGACGGATGGAATCCGGGCTTTAAACAAATATTAATATTGTTACGAAATCTTGTACAAATTCAGTGCCATCTGGCGCTCGTGTCGAAACTTTTTGAATCACTGAGGAGGTGCAAGATGGCGTTTATGACAATTATTATAAGAATAGGCACGGTATGTATCAACATGAAACAAACTTAAATGCAATTTCATCCGCGCTATATTTATTTTTTAAAGCTATGAAGTTATTAGATCTATTAAAGTGCAGCAGGAGCCATTTCGTTTTGCTGTTAGAGCCGGGATGTAACAATATTAAATAAACATTAAAAAAATTGTCTATTATTTCGATTTTGAAAGTATGGCAGTACGTTTTTAAGTGTAGAAAACTTAAATGAAACACTTGTAGTTTATTTAGTATTAATCGTTTGCTTTTACTTATAATCAGTCATGGTAGTCATTCAACAAGAAGATGTTGGTTTATTTGGGATAATTAAGTTTTTGTCGCTGACGTAATTGTTGGCATTAACTTAATTCCGTCCATCGTCGAAATGAGTGTAAAAATTCGAGCCAATGACAGCAGACTCCTTCAGTTCCTGCTCGTCTTCAAAACTGAAATGGGTTTCCCTGTTTTTTCTCTTGTTGTAAATTGTTTAAAATAATAATGATGACTTTCCTTTGGGGAAAACGGTAATTTGAATTCGTTTTTAAATATAATAAAATTGCGCTAAAGAAACTTTTGTTAGTGACCGAAAGATGGGGTGCTAATCACTATATTAAACTACGTTTTTCTTAATGCAATCTAACGATTCTACAGTTAAATGAGGTCCTGCTTTACTTGTTTTAATTTTAGTTGTTACGCCGAACGTCGTGTTTGTGAGTAATTTCTAATTTAGTGCAAAATGTAACGTCGCTGTTTATTGTCTGATGATGAGATGATCCTCAAACAATTTAAGCCTTTATTTATGGAAGTGATCTGACTTTCGTGCACGAAAAAAATCAGACTTAAAAATAACTTTGCGTGTTTAGTAAATCATTTTTTCGTTGTTGTTAAGGCCGGTGATTCGCCTGGAAAAGCCCCCCTGTAAGGGCTGTAGTTTCAGGGTTTCCATGCTTCACGGGAGCTTTAATCTCTTTTAGTTTTCACCAACGATTGACAGAAAAGAATTGTATTCTTTTAGTTTGGATATTGCTTCTTCTATTAAGCTTTGAGGTACAAGAGTCACGCGACATGAAAATGCACATTTCCATCATCTTTCATTTATTTATCGACGTAACAAGTTTATTTAAATTCAAGATAATGAAGTGATGCATTATCTCAACACCGATTTCATCACTGGATCGATTAATTAACGCCGTTTAAATAATCGTAGTACTACTACCTTTTAAACCCTTCTTTGATTAGATAAGATTAACAGAATTTCAAGGCGCGTGGTTGAGGCAATGCAAATCAGTCAGTTGTGGCCCGTTTATTCACGATGATAATTTCATTACAGTGATATCACTTCAGTTTGGTAAAAGAATGTTTTCTCTTTTGACTCTTACTTGACGTACGTAATTAGAATTTATAAGTTTTTCGTGGTAGACACGCTCCGTTTTTTTTTTCTCTCTGCCGTTTCATAATCTTTCACCGTTGCCGTTAATTTGTGTTTTTGTGTGCGCGCTTAGCTGTAATTGGACATTGATGTACTTGCAATTAAAATTCATGAGGTGACTCGACTCGCCTCGACGACGGTCTGGTTAACGTTTCTAGTTTTAATTTATTAATTCGATTTTTTCCATCTCATTATGAGAACGAAAAAACTGCGTAATTAAAGCAAACGAATTGTATTATGTATGATGGCGAACAACAGTTATGTAGTAGTGTCGTATTCGTTATAACGTTTTCAATTTATCTGCCTTAGTTGCTGCACTGCATCTTGTTTTAACCTCCTGTAATAATACGGGTAATAATAATACATTTTAAATTTTGCCGCCAGAAAGTGCAGCCCCAATGGTGAAAGTTCGCGATACTTTGACTTTAAAGATAAGTAGAGACTCACAGAGAGAGTAAATAAATACATGCTCCGTGGTTTGGAAGATTAATGACGAAAACAACAGCTGCCCAATCAAAAGCGAATTGCTTTGTGTTACCCTTATAAAAGGATTTAGTTTCTTTGATTGGTTAGCTGTTTATTTCACCTTTAATCTTCCAAACTACCTCTTCATGTCTTCAGTCTTTACTCTCTCCATAAAGAACATTAAAGATAAGATTGGTTGCATGCCATCTACAATTTCACACCTATCAATTTGCTGCGATTTTTTGTTGTTATTGTGTAATTAGTTGTGGACGGTATCGACAACAAGAACCACACGACAACCACAAGAAAATCGCAACAGAGTGGTGGTGTGAGGCTTTATTGTACAATACGAACAAAAAATGAGTGTTATGTGAAAAGTTGCAGCTTAGTTACCTTATACCCGAAAATACTAAGTATCTACTTGCAAGAATTGTCGAAGTCAGTGTTGACAAGTAGCGTGGGTCGTGTGTACAATTGCGGAATTTAGAAAAGCACAAGTCTTGACCGCTATACAGGGTGACTGTGATAGTTGTGCAAAGCTTGAAGTATATCACTATAAATGGTAACCATTGAATTCATATGCCCTTAACAAAAAGTTAACAGTTTTCGAGAATATTTTTCCGAAACTATTTGGCCTTTCTATCATGCAATGTTAATTTTTTTTTCAGATTTGAAGCTTTGCACAACTATCACAGTAACCCTGTACTTTGCAATAATAAAGTAGTGTAAATCGATCTCTGTCTGATTGATATAAACGTTGACAATTAAATGATTTAAAACGACACAATCCATAATTCTACTATTATTTTTAGGAGTTTAGAAAAAAACGTTAAAAATGTAAACGTATTTTTGTTTTCTTATTAACGTTTTCTGGGCAACACTTAAATGTGGCACGTCGATGTCGGTCTGTCAGTTTGACAATTATTAATTTGAAGCAAAGTCAAGTTCACAGTGAGACATTTTGAGTGTTCGTGTTAAATTTCGCAATTGGACATGAACTTTGACAATTCTTTGACAATTTAGTTAATGCATCGAAATTACAATCGTCGGTTAACTCACAAAGAGCTCACGACTTAGAAAATGTCAAAACGAAAAAGATTGTATCTTCAAAGGACATTTAATTTTATTGCTCCTTTAATATTTGACGACATCTTACGGAAACGTCTGTTTATAAACAAACCTGTGCCTTAGTTTCGACCAACACTGTATATATTTTCCGCAGTTAAGTTAACTCGCAAAAAGCGAAAAAGCTACGTAATTAATTCAGCCTTATAACACTTTAAATGCACATTTGTACGGCCTTCTGACCCGCGCTAATTACCACAGTCTATTCAAAAGCAAGAACTGCTAGAACTTTGCGATTACCATCGCGGCATTCACCGCTTTGACATCAATAAAAGGGATGCTTTCCCGGAAAAGAGAACGCCGTCAAAGAGAAATATGTGTATATTTACTTATTCACCGGCGATTTTGCAACGTGGGATACTTTATGTAAAATAGCGACGATGTTATTTACAGAACTTGGCAACTGATAGATCCAGCATCTGCTTTCTACATTAACAAGAAGCCAGAGGTTTCATAAATTCAAAAAACCACTGCTTGAGTGACTGCCAAAAATTGATGAATAACAAGAAGTTGGAGGTTAACAATTATTACTTATACACGTATTAAGGTCGAGCCAGTGTAAAAAAAAAAAACGTTAATTCGTTGGTCCATTGTGATTCTAAGCGATCATTATTTATAGGCGACCGCAATTTACGTGTTTTCTCTCTTCTCTGACGCTGGCAAAATTTATTTGTGTTCTCGATTTGCTTCGGAACTCTCTCGAGCAACGATTTGAATTATTGCAATCCCACTTGCATTCTAAATTACTGTGAGAGAATGCTGCGACACAGTCACTTAAGCAGAATTACGTTCGTTGAAGTAATAGCTGAGATTATGTGTGTCTTCGGAGGGTCTTGAGTCCTTGGTATTAAATGATACAGATAATAAACAGAAAGAAGTCTTATGGCTTATCATCGTTATTAGAAAAAATATGCAGACAAATCTACTGAAGTTTTAATTAAAAAAAAGTAGAGTGGGCGACAAAGCTTAACGTCATTAAAAAAAAAGTATTCCAGATATTTCAAGCATTTTGGTGACAGTTATTTCGAAACAGCCTGTGTTATAAGGCGACCAAAATTAGTCCAGGAAAAAAACTTGTCGGAGGTTGTGGTAGGATGGTGTGGTGGTCGTCGAATTTGCATTCGCAAGTCAACGCTCGCCTGTCTCGCCCATACACGCAAAGTTTGCGATTAGGGCGTGTGCCGTCATTAAATTACGGCCCTGCTTTTTAATAAGATTTCAAGTGGGCGCACGACGTCGGTGAACAACCGTTTTGGTTTGTGCCCGATCGCCATCGAACGTTTTGTTAGCTGGGCATCCATTGTTTAAGTTGATTAGCCAAAACACGCACACGCAGGCACGTGTGTGAGTGTGACCTGGACAATTAAAAATTGCCGTTTTTTAGGTGGCCGAACACCTGAATACAGGTGGTAGTTAATTCGAACGTGACGTGTTTGGTTATTATTAAATTGATTCATCATGTTCTGTTGTTCGCTACAGAACTTTCTTTGCTGCCGTCCCTGTTGATCTTAGTTGTTGCTGTTTTGTCTTTTGTCTTTGTAGACAAACGCATAGAAAAAAACCTTCTGTTCTGCTCAAGAGATGGCGCTGTAGTTTTCAAAGGAGGAGGACTGCATTTGAATTTCTGAGGACGTAACATAGAGATCTCATTAGAATTCCACAATTTTGAAATATGATGGAATTCTACGTACAATGAAATCGGAAAAGTGAAGATTCAGTGAAGTACTGATTAAGTAGCGTCTACCTTGCTCAACAGATGGCGTTGCAAAATCTTCAAACTAGACTATAGTTAAATTTCTCAGGGCGTAATCTGTTAGAAATCTGATTTGAATTTGACAATTTAAAAATTCGATGTGCATTGAAATCGATGACCATTCAGAGAAAATTACACTTAATACTAATTAGGTTGCCGTCTTCCCTGCTTAAGAGATGGCGTTGTAAAATCTTCAAACGAAAATACAGGTGAATTTCTCAAAACGTAACGCAATAGAAGTCTGGTTTGAATTTCACAATTTTAAAATACGATGGAATTCGATCTACATTCAAATCAAAAGCCTTTAAGTGAAGATTAGTGAAATGTTGATACAGAAACTGCCTGTCCTGCCAAGAGATGGCGTTGTAAGTCTTCAAACAATGTTCAAGCAAGACTATATGTGAATTTCTACGAAATTATATTTACCTACAGTGTAATCAAACAAGAGACTGAAGACGATCACGATGGCGACCTATAATAAATCGTAAACGCGTCACTTAACTTTTTCTTCAATTTCGCTACGTTGTCAGTATATACCATGTGATGTCATGTGAAAAAAATACCAACTAATACACAACTCAACATGGGAAAGGTTTAGCAAGATGTCTTGAGAAGCTAGTGACCAAGCACTAGCTTGGAAACTTCTCCGAACCCACACAAATTTATTTCCGGTACAAGTCCATGAATCAGCCTGTATATGTCTACATAATATTTTTTGGTGTACTGGAGTGTCTTTTATTAAAAATTTATTATGTCTTCTCAGAATAGAGGTCTTTCATGCATGAAGCTGCTTTAGCTGCGCGACATTGAATTTTATGTAACAATGGCGCTCAACTTCCGGAAGGTGAGGGCGGACTTGAACCGGAAGACGATTGTGTGTGTCAACGACACCGCGCATACAGAATGTTCATTTTCATGCGTTCATAAAAAACGACGTAAAACTACAACTTGGTAATAAATGAATGATTTTTTTTTAATTAATAGCACTCAACTGTCACTTGAAGAAACGTGAACCACCTGAGCACCTGCAATTAACTTCAACACGTAGAGAAAGACACCAATTAAGTCCGTTGGTTTAATCCTCCCGAACTCGATGTTAAATTACCGGTGACAGTGCACGATTACATAAATTACAACGATCACGTGCTTCGTGATCTGGGGCACCCGTTTCGTTCGAATTAATCGTGTCTTTGCTCCAATTTGCATTTTCATATTAATGAAAATTTCAATACTGATACATAAACCGAAAGTTCATAAATCTTCTTTTTCTTCTTCGTCCACTATCCTCCGGTTATTTGTAACTCGCTCTGTTTGCGCGCGTTAATTAAATAATAATTGCAATTGTCCTCTTTTTTTTTTTTAATTTACTGTTTGCAAAAAATTAAATTAATGGGCACTGCTGTAAGTTATTATTAATTAGGAAGAGGAAGTCGAATTTACTGTAGTTTGCTGGTGCGAAGAAAAAAGTAAATTGCTCGGCTGTGATAAAGGAAGTTGAATTTAAAATTGCACATCTGGAGCGTTTCGTTTCTTGTAGTTGCTACTTTGTACAAATTTTTAATGATCGTTTCTGTTTCTTTGCAGTTAAATCTCATCATATGAAAACAATAAGCCTTCAAAATGAATCGTCACAATCACAGTCACAGTCAAAATATCGCCCCTCGGGGTCGGCCGGTCTCCTCCCTGGAGGAGGCCCATGCCAGTAACTCTTTCGAACATTTCCTCACCGCCTCGACGCTGAAAACAATCTTCGGCACCTACCGAAACATATGCGAGTACCTACATCTCAAACCTAACGTGATTCCACTCTTCTACCCTAAACTAAAGGCGCACGTCAACTCCTGGAAGGCGAAACCTCTCTGGAAGAAGTTTGATGCAAGGGCCAACCAGAAATGCTACGGTCGTGGTAAAATCTGCCCTAACACAAGAGTGTTAATCATCGGCGCAGGACCTTGCGGTCTAAGAACGGCCATCGAAGCTCAATTACTAGGGGCGAAAGTCGTAAGTAGCCACAGCAACGCTCTCTTATTGAATGAATAAAACAAGACCATTTCAGGTAGTAGTCGAAAAAAGGGATCGCCTCTCCAGGAACAATGTCCTTCACCTCTGGCCTTTCGTCATCGACGACTTACGAGCTTTAGGGGCCAAGAAATTTTTCGGCAAATTCTGCGCCGGTGCAATAGATCACATTAGCATCAGGCAGCTCCAGTGCATCTTATTGAAGGTCGCTTTGCTCTTGGGGGTCGAAATCCACACCGAATTGAGTTTTGAGGACCTCATCGAGCCAAACCCCTCTGAAAGTAAGTGCGCGGGCAAAGACCCAAACAGAATTTTTGATGTTTTCTTTTTAACGGTTAGAGACTGGATGGCGCGCTCAGTTTAAACCGGCCGACCACCCTGTAGCTCAGTACGAGTTCGACGTGATCATCGGCGCGGATGGAAAACGCAACACGCTCCAGGGGTTTAAAAGAAAGGAGTTCAGGGGTAAGCTGGCCATCGCCATCACCGCCAATTTTATAAACAAGCGGACCGAGGCGGAGGCCAGGGTGGAGGAAATCAGCGGGGTGGCGTTCATTTTCAACCAGAAGTTTTTCAAGGATCTCTACGCGGAGACCGGCATCGATTTGGAAAATATAGTTTACTATAAGGATGACACGCATTATTTCGTCATGACCGCCAAAAAGCAGAGCCTCATTGACAAGGGTGTTATTAAACAGGTATGATCCGTTCCATCGCAAGATTTTCTTAAACTACTTCTTATTTTCCTTTAACGAATTATAACACCTCTTGTTTCTACCGTTTTTTTTTTTTTTTGATCAATTCTTACTGGACTTAACTGAAAAATAAGTCATTGCACTTCTTGAAGTTATTCTACAAGTAAAGCTAAGAGCCGATTTGACAGCTAAATAATTTCACATACAGCCACATATCACACATCTCGTAGCTTTATTCAGAGTAAACTGTCGGCCGATAAAAAATCTGCAGTGTGCATAGCTTCTAAAATTACAGCATAAATTAAGTTTTAATAAGAAAAATCAGAGGTCGACATTAATAACAAGTGGTTTACAGTTTTTAAGTTAGAGTTTTGAACACGTCTAGGCATGTTTTAATTATTATTTTGTTAGGATTTGAGCGACACCGAACGACTTTTAGCACCAGATAACGTCGACAGGGAGGAGTTGATGAATTATGCTAGGGAAGCGGCGGATTTTAGCACGAATTACCAAATGCCCGATCTGGAATTCGCCGTTAACCACTATGGGCAACCGGATGTCGCCATGTTTGACTTTACGTCCATGTACGCCGCAGATAACGCGTCTAGAATTATAGATCGGTACGGATACAAACTTATGGCCATCCTTGTCGGTGATAGTCTACTCGAGGTAAGCAAGATTCAACTTGAATCTGAAGTTTCACTTCCTCTTACATTACCTTTCAGCCCTTTTGGCCCACTGGATCAGGATGTGCTCGAGGTTTCTTGTCTTCCATGGACGCCGCCTGGGCCATAAGAGGTTGGGGCTCAGGCAGCACTACCCCTTTAGAAGTGGTAGCAGAACGCGAGTCGATTTACAGACTACTTGCTCAAACGACACCCGAAAATCTCAACAAAGACTACAAGTCTTACACGCTGGATCCATCGACCAGGTATCCCAACCTGAACAAAAACGCGCTTCTACCTCACCAAGTCACCAGCCTCTACGACACTGATAACCCGAAGAGTATCGAGCTCAAGCCTAGGCCGGTTCTGACCAACGTCGAGCAACTATCTAAGAAGCGAAGACGACGTGGTCAGTTTTTTTTTGCAATGTGTCCCAAATATGTCATTTAATAATTCTGATAACTCGCAGACTCCCATGTTGATCCTGACACGCTCCTCACCTGGATCAGGGATCAAGTTCGCGAACACGAAGATCTCGAAGTCAACGATATCACCATGAGCTTTAAAGATGGCCGAGTTCTCTGTGCAATACTCCATCACTACCGACCTGATCTCCTAGATTTTACGGCCATGAGCAATCAAGAACCTGCGGCAAAAAATCAGCACGTGTTTGATCTCTTAGAAAAAGAATTAGGTGAGGTGAGGATGAGTTTAATACCAGTGTAGTAGTGGTAGATTCTTGTTGCAGGGATTCCACCCGTTGTGACTGGTGAAGAGCTCGTCAACACCGAAGTCCCTGATTATCTGACGATGCTCTCGTACTTATCTCAGGTCTACGATACCTTCCGATGTGAAATTCCGCATATTAAGCATCCAAAGTTGGTGAGTTTATTTTTGTTTTAAGGGGAAGACTAAACAAAATTGAATTTTTTGTTATAAAGCTTCATTCACAGCCATGTCATTTATATATGGTGTGTCCCCCTATGGATTGAAAAAGAGGAAAACTTTTTTATTTTCAACTTTAGCGAAAAATATTCTTTATTTATTATTAGCATAAACAGACTGTTTTAATCCTTTAACCACTAGTGGCTACTATAGAAACCACTTCCAACGAAGACTCTTTTTCAGTTCACCTGGGGACACACTGTATATAAATGACAAGTTTTTTTTCCTTTTAATTATGCCCGATGAACATATTTGTGCATTATTATTACTAATTACAACGTTGTGAATGTAGCTTTAAATGTTAATAGTTTTATTTGAAATAATTATAAGAGTAAGTATAGGCAACCAAACTAACAGAGTTGCATAACATTTGCCTAAATTTAAAAATGTGTTCAAATTACAATTTAAAGTTTAATAAAATAATTCATTATATTATTTAAAGCTTGTGAGAGTTCTGGACAAGTAAACTAGCTAATTGAGTCATATGTACTTTTGTTTAAAAAAAATTCCCACAGTATTTATTAATTCAAAAACTGTAAAAGCTGTTACTTTTATTAATCTTATAATTAGGCAACCAAACTGCAACTTTCAAAGGCTCTTTTTTTGTCTAAATTTTCTATTAAAGTAAAGACTCTAAACTAACGAGGCCTATATTTTATTCCCTGTTGCAATACTTGCTCAAATTATGTTTCCTTGGAAACAAATCGTAATTTTGCATTGTTAAAATATTACATCCTCTGAACCCTTTAAAAGTTTGAAAACCAAGCCCCTTATGATCATCCCAAACCAATCCTGGTGACCCCAAAATCCTCGGCCTTCATAAGCGACGAAGGCGACGTACTCGACTCCCATAAGAAAGGCCCCACCGTGCCCTCTTCATCCGAGTCATATTCCGAACTCGAACAAGTCCCCACCAAGCAAGAAAAATCAGGAGATGCAACGCATTCTGATTTAATCTTGGTCCCCATCAAGAGCATCGAGGATTACGTGTTGAAACGCGATTTTCCGAAGACTTCTTTGAGCCAAAGCGTTTCAAACTTGAAGTCCGACTCAGAAATTGGCAAGAGCAAGAGTGACCCCACTTTTTTCAAGAGCGTGAAATTGAAGACAGGTATTCGGGCCAGGAAGATAATGCGTCGCCCAAGTTTGAGGAGGTCCACAAAAAGAAAAGAAAGAAATATCGAAATTGCGGAGGACAAAACTACAACGAGCACGGCGCTCGACGGTTCTTTTATGAGCAGCCTACTTCGCTCAGGAAGAACAGACAGCTCTATGATAACATCTGATTTTGTTTATAACTCGTCCACGGACGTAAAAAATAATTCTTCCAGTTGTGAGCTGACTAAAATGGAAAGGACGAGCGAAGAGACGTCCAAAAACATCAGCTCAAGCATGGCTGGAAGCTCTGAAATCACGATGGAGTTTCTCAGGGAAATGGATGTTTTCCTGCGGGCACAATCGCAGGCTTCTGAGAAATTACAAGAGCAGAGAAAAAAGTTTAAGGTGGACATCAAATTTTCGGAATTTGGATGTCCGAGGTGCGATGATTACAATGGAAAAACCAGTGACATACTTATAAAAAACATAGAAACCAAGGATGGCAACACCGTGGACATACGAGAAATCAACAGTTTTTCTTTGAAGAGCTGCTTGAAATCAGTGCCGAAATTCGTCGCGAAGATTACACCAAATTTATTTAGAGGTCGTTTTATTAATGCAAAACAAATGACGGTGCAATGTCAAAGTGACATTCCAGGCGTAGAAAAATTCCCGTCTAACATGAACAACAGCAAAATTGTGGGGGCAGCACCGGACGAGGCGCTTTCCAGGGTCGAGGGTTGGATCATTTCGTCTCCTTTTGAGAGTCCGAGCGTCGCTTCGAGCGATAGAAAGGAGACGAACTTGTTTAATGATAATGACACCGACATCACTTCCGTCACAAAACGCTTGGAGAACACCAAGTCCAAAGTGGAAGCGGCGACCACAACGCCCGACAACAGTAAAAGCTGCATCGAACCCACCACAGCGAAGAGCCAAGTAAACTCCCACGACTCTGCCGAAAGCATTGCCAACTTGATGAACACGCTGAAGAGCAGCCCGTTTATGAAAGGAATCACGAAAGTGACAAACTTTACTTCCAGGGAGTTGTATGAGGGAAGGATGAAGTCCAAGTCGGAACCGGCTGAGCAGTTTTCTACTATCGTAGAGGGAGAAGAATACGTACGTCTTCTCCTTACACTTTCCCACTTATATTTTTTAAATCCTTTTCTAATATTATTACTTATTATTATAGTTTAATTAATTCTTTAAGTACAGTGAATACATCTGACTTAAATCGTAGGAACTACCAGAAATAAAACGAAGTGACTCCACATTAAAATCGTTTGCCTGCCAGAACATAGAGCCAGTAACATTGGCCCAACCCGCCCGTCCTTCAAGCAGACACAAACGCCACATTGACCCGAATATACTGAGCAAGTCGAACGTGGCTGCAATCAGTACGCAGGATCGCAAGACCAGAAAACGTAAGACCCTAGAGAAAGTCGGTGCCAGTGTGGTAAGTGTCTATTATGTCTACTGTGTTATGTATCACATCATCTGCGTGATCATGAATTACATTAGTTAGGCCCTTTCTTCTCTCGGTGGCAGGCGATTCGCTCTTTCTAGTTGAGATTTAACTCCGAAACGTGTTCTAGTCTAGTACCTCTGCTTTTATTATAGGAAAGTTTATCTTGTCAGTTTAAAGTGCTCAAGTTATAGACTGAAGAGGTCTCTTACAATTATGTATTTATGCAATGGTTCGGTTCAATCATCCTAGTCTCGCGTAGATGAAATGTAACGATTCATTTTGACTGATGTACTCATTTACATAAGCAAAGCTCTATTCATTATTTTTACGAAAATTTAATGAGTCGTTAAAACTGCCTTTATTTAAGACGTCCTCCTAATTTCTTTCTTGAAGTTTCCTTTCCAACAATCCTTTTAAATTATTTAGTGGGCCAAGGCGTGATTGTTATATTGCTCTAAATTTTAATTAATTCACTTTTGATGGTTTGAACACGCTTTACAATTTAATGTAATTTAAATTTCCCGCCAGTGCCAGTTTGTTTCAGTTAGGAATTTATTATTTAGATGGCGCCACTACAGTAATTGTTTTGGTATTTTTTTTACTTATGACATTTTCGATTCGCTGCTTTTGAGCACTCTCAGAGTATCTCCATCTTCTATTACTACATGAGGTTAAAACGAGATGAAGTGAGAGTGCTCTAAAGCGGCGAATCGAAAACGCTGTTAAATTTATGTTGTGAAATACCTTGTTTTCTGATTAATATACGAATTTGGGTGAGTATAAACAGTAATATTAATTTTTTGGGCAATAAAGTAGATTGCCTGTTAATAAATATCACTGCACAAAATGCAAGTGATATTTTCTTTTTGATTCTCAAAAAAAAATTGTTTTTTTCAATTAAAACGCGGGGAACACAGAGTAAAAACATGCAGATAGGTCATCAGCAGCGCCTTGATTAAAAATAATCAGATAGGACACTGGTAGCATGTTTGATGTTTTGTAGTTCTTTTTCGTATACTGGCACTGGCATATTTTTGGCTGTTAAACGGTAATTTAAGGGCAAGGGGGAGTAGTATATACACACACTATTTTTGATTGAAACTAAATATCAAATGGGAGTGAAGGAGAGTTAATAAATCAATAAAAGCTATAATAGAAAACATACAGTATGTAGTTGAAGTTTTATGTTCATCACATTTAACTGACTGTTCATAGGACGTGACCTGAAACACCCGAATTTCAGCAATATTGAAAAACAGAGTAAAAATTAAGTCGATTTTAACTTATTTCTAACAAGCTATCGTTCCATCCAAACTTTTCTGTTCCTGGAATGAATTTGTGAACTGCCCTTTTTTTCATCCACTACTTACAACATCATTCCATTTTTATTTTTCTATTAAAATGCAATTCAATTAACGTTGAGATATAATTAATAATGAATGGGGTTTACACAACATTATTTAAAGTTATTATTTAATTTTTTTTTGTTTCATATTATTAAAAGTTGTTAATATACTAACTGTTAAACTAACTCAATCTTATTTTATTTACTTAGTTTTAGTTTACTAACTAAAGCACCGTTCCATCCGATACGTTCCCTCTGTCCTAATACTCCCTCCTTTTCCCTTCCAGATCGTGACCGCTTTTATCATAATCATGTGGGAAACTGGCTTCGTGGCGTTCGTACTGTTCATCCTAGATTTTGTCTGGAACTCGGAACAGTACGGAGTTCAAAATCTGCTGTTCGGTTGAATTGATCTGTACTATTTTATTGTGAAATAAATTTCGTATAAATGCATCCCCCTTGTCTTTACTCGAGCCAGTTTTTGCTACAAGCCGATTAATTGTTGCAAAGTGAGTCACGTGTGTACTGTGTGAAGGAGGAGAGGCAGAGACGTTTGGAAGAGATCGCTTCGAACCGAGTCGACCGGCAGAGCAAAAGAAGGCAGCAGAGAAAGATGCAGACGGAGCAATTTATTAAGAGCATGCAGATGCTGCAGTCGAATTGCAAGCCGGATCACTCTGAGCCGTTCGAGGACTATTCCATTTTTTTGTACAGACAGACTGCGCCTAACTTCGAAGATAGGGTCAAAGACTTGGAGAAAAAGTTCACTTACGTTCCAGTAAGAGAGCTCGAGTGTGTTGTTGGTTGAGCTAACAATTTTGTATTTAGCATGGCAATATCATATACTAACAAATTAGATTTTTACAGAGACAGAACATCTTTAATGCTGTTTACGATGTGTTAATGATTTTGCTTCAAGAGTGACTACTTACTAAACTTTTTTGTGTATTTTTCATGAAAGTCTTCAAGTGGTATTAGTAGTGATTTTACAGGTTTTACGAATTATACCTGTCAAATGCTGTAATTATAAATTATGTATTGATACGATGTGACTTACATATACATCAGAAGCAGAAGTAGTATAATCTTAAAACCGAAACTGCAATTGGTTTCTCACTACTTTTTAACGTTAATTGTAGCATGGCATAACCAAATACAATACAAAAGTTTTGTCAGGGTTGCCAAATTGGACGATTTTTAATAAAAACTTGGCCACTTGGTTTGAAAAACCTGGCAACCCTGATTGTATCGTGTGTTTTTAGTAGCGCTAAAACAACACCTTTCAAACAAAACTCTAATTAATGATGCAAATGTAAAATGCGGTATTCTAGGACAGAGAGAACCGTCTGCCTCCCAGTCAAGCGAAACGAGAAACGGACGAAGACTTTGCAGCGAGAATCAAAGACTTGGAAGACAAGTGGCGAGAGCCCGCCGTTGTCGAGAAGAAACCAAAAGACTTACTGAGGGCCATAGGAAAGATCGAAACGTCAGATTGGAACATCAAAGAGATAGAAAAGAAGATAAACGAAAACAAGTTGGGGAAAACGGTGAACAAAGACAAGGAGAAGGTGCCGAAATGGAGCCGGGAACAGTTTCTAGCGAGGCAGAACAAGATGGAAAGGCAGCACCTGGAGCGACAGGACAGTACTGGAGGAAAATACGCGGAGATTGACAGAAACATAAGGCAACTGGAGCATAAACTAAAAGAGGGCACCACCAGAGATTTAAATCAACACAAAGTTGCAAGCATCACGGAAAAGCTAGTTGGAAAAATCTCTACAGAGCCGCCCCAAGCAAAGCCAGTCCAAAAAAGCGTGCGTATTTCTAAATATTTAAATACATCATTTGTGTTTCTTCTCATTTGTAGAGTTCTCGTGTTATAATACCTCCAAATCATGGCTCAGAATATTGTCATTTCTGTTCGAAACGGGTGTATCTGATGGAACGACTGTCTGCGGAAGGCAAGTTCTTTCACAGAGGCTGCTTCAGGTAAGCAGAACTTTTTACTGTTAGGTTGTTTGATGTTTCCCTGCTTACAGGTGTCAGTACTGTCAAACATTGTTGAGGTTGGGCTCCTATGCATTTGACCGAGAAGGCCTGTATGGAAATAAATTCTATTGCCCACAGCATTTCGGAATGCCCGGTGAACTGCGAAGTGATAATGTAGAATTACAAAACCAGGCAACCGACAGCCTGGAGTTAAATGTCATTTCCGGTGTTGTTGGTGTTGACTTGTTGGATCGAGGTAGGATGATTAAACTATTAATAAAATCATTTTCCGTAATGGGTTTTAAAATTTATTATATACTATAGATTGATCTACTTTTACAATTCTTTAATCGAACGTGTTTTAAAGGCATTTTTTTTGCCAATGTAGCGGACCCCATGGTCCTTTTAATCTTAAGTATGCGCATTTAACAATTTTCAAGTCCTAAATTCAACCATTTTGATTATATATTTTTTGCAGTACAAACTCCAGAACGTGTTAAATTCTCCAACTTATCAACCGGTCACATTTCATCTGACCATGAGGAATCGCCCAGCCCAATCGACGAAGACGAATGGACTGATAGAAACTTCCGGAACTCCGTCGTTGACACAGACAGTTCAGAAGATGACTCTTCAAGTTCAAGGTAATAATCAGAATGTATTATAAAACAGCTCAGTTCAGTCATTCCCATCTTGCCTTGCAGTGATACAGACTCGGAAGATGATGAGGCTTTCGAAGAGGCTCTCGAGGAACCTCCGACCAAAGAAGGTACAATGAGATGGGCCGAACGATACAAGAAGCGTTACTCTCGCAAACAGGATGACGATTCTGAATCCGACGAGTACAGCAGTTCCGATCACTTCAGTTATTATGAGAATAGCAGCGGAGGTTCGTCATCTCAAAGTTACTTTTATTCGTTAAGTTTACTTTTGGTGTTGTAGAAGATGAATCAGATACAGCTACGGAAGGTGAAGAGGAAATTCGTGCGAGGGAGCTGCGCAAACAGGAAGTTCGTGTTGAACCCCCGGTTACCGATACAGGCACTGATACTGAGGTGAAACCTCCTGTTGATAATACACTTGTTGATCATAATTCACCAAATAATGAAAACTTTCGTTCATTAGTCGCACCAGACTTATTAAAAAACACCTTAACCGTGAGTAATAAATCTTCCGATAACCTTTCAGTTAATAGTACCGAGTTCAACAGCGCTGAGTCTGAGTTAGATGATGCATATAAAACTGAGGACGTAAATAAAGTGAATCAAAGTGAAGCACCGAAACAGCCCTTGACTAAAAGCGCCACGACAAGCTCAATAAGTGTCCCTAAGGTGAAACGAAACTTCGTCTTGCCTCCTAAAAAATCAGAAAAAACTTTCGGCAAGGACTTCATCCCCAGTTTCAAAGCCACAGAGCCTGAACCGCTGCTCATAATAAAGAGAACACCCAGTAAAGTTAACTTACCCCCAGAGCCGGGTAAACCAAAGATCGCTTTGAAAACCAACTTAAGCGATGCGAAGAAATATTTCGGGGGAACAGAGAAAAAGAAACCGCCCTCCAAGCCAGTCCTACCGAAGCGTCTAGTTAAGCAGACGAGTTTACCTGAACGTAAATCTCTTGAAAAAGAAAAGAAATCCAAGGAGTTGAATTTTAATTTCGAACCTGAAGACACGGACATAAAAGAAATCGACAGCTACATAGAGAATTTGCTGCAAAACAAAGACGAATTGTTGAAACCCATTAAGGTTGAACCTGAACCTGAGGACGACAAAGTCTCCAGCAGCATCGAGGATTTACTGAAAGCACTCGAAACCGAAACCAAAGTTGAGAAAGACGAGTTAGTCGCAGTTCAACCTGAAGAAAAGATCGAAGACCTGTTGACTTGGATGGAAGAACTGAACCATCGAGGTAAAGAAACTAAAATCACCAGATCCTTGAGCTCCGCCAAGTATAAAAACTTGGAGCAAACTCTAAAAACCCCGCAGCATGCAGAAGTCGTAGTAAATAAATTACCTCAGCGAAACATAACATTATTCGAGCAACACCTGGCCGGAAAAAGCATCCATTTGAGTGACTCGGACGATGAGAAACCACGCTCTTTTCAGTTGAAGAGATCGAAAACCGAGGCGCAATGCAGAGATTTAGATGCAGCGAAAAAAGTGGACGTCAAGAAGGTGTTGGAGAAGTTCGAGAGGAACGAGCCAGAAGAGAAAGATTACAAATCTAAGAGGGACATAGTCGTGCCTAAAAATATAGTGAAGCGGAATTCATTTGCTAATTTTTCGCTGCAGTCGCGGAGCTTTGACGAGGATGATGACACCAAGAATTTCTTCAGCAGGCACCGACTGAGCATGGGGTCGAGAGATTTCAAGTTCAAGGCGGAAATGTTCGAGAGAAGGGCCAGTGGACAGATGGAGTTGAAGAGGTCGAAACATCCAGGACAGGAGTACGGTGCAAAAAAGTTGCCAAATCGCATAAAAAGATTTTTTGAGGCCAAACCACTCGATGATAATAACAACAACAATAGTATAGCGCAAGCCGTGGATAGTGCAAAGGAAGTTGAGGATTTAAAGGACGTCAAATTTGAAGTAGATAACATGAGTCCGAATTTGCTTGATGTTGGCAATAGTAACTCGGAGGTAGTAAATAAAAAGGAAGAAGAGAATGTCGGTTTAATAGATAAAGCATGTATTGTAGGTGAAGCTGACCTTGACTGCTTCACACCAAAAGCAGAAGACTTTGAAATCAAGAAGGAGAATCACTTACATGAAACAAATCCAAAATTGCTTGATGTTGGCAATAGTAATTCAGAGATAATAATTAGAAAAGAAGAAATGAGTGATAAAGAACTTATTTCAGATAAGAGTGCAGAAGACTTTCAAATTGAGGATGAAACTCAAGTAAATGAAATCAGGCGAGACTCAAGCAACTGTATTTCAGATATAATTAAAAATGTAGAAAAGAGTAACAATTCAAGTGATAAAGAATTTATTGCTGTGGACACGATTGAGCCTGAATCTTTGAAAATAAAAGCAAAAGACTTTGAAAACAAGAAGGAAGCTCAAGAGTTGAATTTGACAGATCCAAACAACCAAAGCAAGTTTTCTTTCTTGAATGACATTAATCGTATAACAGAGAATGTTAAAGAACTTGACGAGATAGTGCGTAACTTTTCTGCTGTAGCCGAACGATCACGTGATAATCATTATGTACCATTCAACCAACAAAGTACTATTGAACCATCATTATCGCAACCAATGGTTGAAGATAGTGAAGAAGCCCTGATACAAAATTCGCTTGAAAACAAGCCAAACGATGTGCTTGAAATTTCTGAGCTTCCAACAGTAGAAATGGACAACAATGATAAGGATGAGTTTATTTTAAATGAATTAAGCGAGAGCCCCCAAGCATCGCCTGTTTCTTATACGACGCACTCTCAAGTCGTCTACAAGATTTTCGCACCTCCACCACCAGATCCTGTTGCAGACGTTGAGGTGGAGGCAAACTCAAAAAACTTGCAGACAGAAATGGAATCTCCCGTTCCTCCCAGGCGCGCAAGAAAAGAAATGCAACAGCCCTTCGTTCCTGTCCGTCCTGAAAGGCAAAAGTCTTTAGAGCGGAAAGCAGAAGACTTAAAACCACCGGCCTTTGCGAATCAAAAAATTAGATCCGCTGGGTCTTCACCGGTGGCCCTCAGAAGAAACTTCTTTCAGTCATTGAGTGCGACACCCCCGGTTCCACCACAAAGGAAAAAGTCTCCTTCGGTACCAAAACTTGACGATACGAATCAAGTTGTACCGAACAAAAAAAGCGGATCAGCTGAAAACGTTTCGTCGAATTCGAACGGCAACAAGGACCGACGCTCAAAGAGCAAAGAAAAGGAATGCTGCATTCAATAACCTTTTGTCTGAAAGTGCTTTTAAGCTAAAAAAAAATAACAATAGTGATTATGATGATACCGTGTGATATTTTGTAATAATTTTCTAGTCATTTTATATGTACGGGTAGAAATATTCGCCTAAAATTGCCCGGACTGAACTTTTGAAATGCTTTAATTTACGTAATGTTATCGCTTGATCAAAGTTTATCCCGTTGTTTAAACTACTATATATTTTATTTATCGTAACCGCATTCCCAAAATAATACGTTTAAACCATCGGTAGTGCCCTGGTTCGACAGTCACGTTCTAGCAATGGTAAAACTAAGGTAACTATCGTGCGTGGTTTTCGATGGTTTGATGTTACTTAATCACAGAATTATTAATTAATTTTGCAACATAACATTTCCATTGCTGACGTGAGTGTTGTGTTTTTTTTTTTTTTGTTTAATGTTCTTGTCTCTGCCATCATTTTATTTATACATACTTTTTTTTTAATAACCTCTGATCTAATCGTATACAGTGAGCTACAAGTTAACTCGATATGTGTATGTGAAGTTTTCGTTGAGAAAACTTGTGCTTTTCACGAAAACTCGCATCTCTCTGTGAATAACCATGTTTAAATTTTGCTTAAATCTTGCAAGCAATCTCCGCTTTTAATGAACACAAAAGCAGATTCAGATGAATTTTACAAATGTCCGTGCAGATTATTTGAGGTCACACTCAATTAGCTCAGTTAATTTTGAACAAAATTTGTAGAATTCGTTTCATCTTGCATGTTACTAAGTTATAACTGTGACGTGCTTGCCCCTATCAAGTAAACTAAAAGCAGCAAATGCATTTCAGATTGCTTCGGATGAGACTACCTCGGAGACATCCAGCGACGAAATCCAGAATTCAGCCACCGAAATCTCCACCGATTCAGAATTTGCCCAAGACGATCCGACACCCACACACGACAAGCCACCCTCGAAAATCTTCGACGATTTCGTCACGAAAACCAGGGGCACTTACTCCACGCCGAAGAAAGTACAGGTGAAATCGGGTGTTTTGCAGCAGCCTGTAAATGGTAGAACGACCAAAAACATTGAGTTGAAATTCACCCCGCTTGTCACCACCACTCCGACACCACCCCCGATTGTACGAAAGCCCGCTGCACCACCCACTTCTCTTTTTGGTAGGACGGAGGGCTATGCCTTGAACCGCACACAGAGCACGGGTGGGATTGCTGCTAAGGTTTCTTTGGAGCTTAAAAAGAAGTATTTGTTAGGGGAAACGGGTTCCACCGGAAGCATACAGAAGTCGGGGAGTGCATCTACGTTAGACTTGAAATTTAAATCGTTCCACACCAACATCTCTGATTGCCAGAAGTTACTGAAGCCCGCGCCTGAAATCAGCGCGAGCATGCAAGTTTTCTGCACCAAATTAAACGAGAGGACATCGCCATTATCTCCAACGTTTGGATCACCTCTCCCTTCAAACACTCCAAAGGAAACAATAAAAGCGATTGTTGACACGGTCCCTACGTCCAGTGCGGAAGGACAAATTATAAACGAAAGTGAAGGACGTCCACGAAGCCCCGTCCACGAAACATCCATCATAGTACCGACCATAGATTGGGACAAAAACAAGCAGCAAAACAGGCAAGACAAGTATGTGGATAGTTTGTCTTCTTCTTCTTCTTCGTCCTCATGTGACAGTCATTTGGAAGAGGAAGGCGAAGAAAAAAAGAAGGTCTTCGATAATATCCCCCGCTTGGAAGTGCACGATGACTTGGGTGAAATCCTTCAACATGATGAGGGCGAGATGACCTTAGATAGTCTCAACGTCATTGAAACTGCCGAAGTGACTTCAATCAATGAGCCTCCTAAATCGATAACTGGTGAAAAGAAGATGTTGAATCAACCGAAAGCCCTTCCGGATTTAGAAAGCGATTTAGTACTACCCGAAGTTCACAGTGCCTTACACATCAAACGCGGTGAAGTAGAGGAGGCCGACAATAAATCTTTGAGGAATTCCAGCGGACGTAGCACGCCCTCTATTAATGACGATTTAATTACGGCTGCCCTAACAGAGACCGAGTTATCTGATTGGGCGAGGGACGGTAACGTATCTGACGACCTTCAAGACGAATTAAATCCCATTTTGAAACCTGACGTGAAAGTCGAGGGTTTGAGGACAGTAGAAAAGGGCAACAAGAACTTGGAACTTGAGGATTTAGAACATATTTGCGGTCGAGATAAAGAAATCAAACATTCTGTGTTCACGGAATGTGTTAATAATATTTTATACCCGAATTTAGAGAACATCGAATTCATGGATACCGGAACAGAGACTAGCAGTGATGAAAACTTCGAAGTGAAAAACAATGGTTACGTTCAGTTTCATGACGAAGATGAATTTGTGGAAGATAGTTTATCACCGAACATAAACCGCATAATTGAAACAACCAATCCAAGTGTGCACACAAAGAATACCGGCTATTGCATAATCGAGGGTGACCAGCAAGACAAGAACGCACTCTTAAAAGAGAGCGAGAATTTAAAACAGCAAGTAAAGGCAGTGAGCAAGCCGGATAATGAAGACGTAGTAGAAACAGGAACGACAACCGAAGAAAACACCTGCAGTGACTCGACTGTTAAAAACCTAACAGAGAAGGCAATGGAAAGCATTAAAGAAGAAAAACCGGAAACTCAGAGACTGATTGAAAGCAGCTTCAAAGACAGGAAGCGCCTCGAGGACAAGCTAGCTCAAGTAAAACAAGACATGGCGAAGCTAAACGAGTTAAAAGAAGATTCAAACAACATAGAATTCGAGGAGCACTGCCAGAGGCTGCAATCGAAGATCGAGTTCAGCAACGTAAAGGATTCGATTGACATCCGAAAGTCTCGACGCAAGAGTAAGTCCGAGCAGCCGGTTAAACCGGATTTGATCCAAGAAGAAAAGGTGAGTCCACAGAAGTCGGTGGTTCTGACATCGTCTAAACTTTATAGCAAGGAAGAAATAGAGAAACAAAGGAATTTAAACCAACAGTTAGTACAGGAGATGGTGATGACGAAGATGAGGGAGCAGAATAAGTCTTTGGAACGCAAGAAGCGAAACAGGAACTCGTTCAGCCCCATTCGACCTTTCGAATTGAACAGGTCTGCCACCACGGATTTATCGGTTCCACCTGATGTGTTACTCTCGACTATTCCTTCTGTTCCGCTGCAAAAATCCCAGACAACTAGTTTGATGAGTAATTCTAACGCGCCCCTGGTGGGTGGCTTAGAGGTGATCAAAAATCTGCCTGACGTGAGTAGGACGAGCGATGAAGTGTTTGTGACGCCGAAAGCTCCACCGCGTACAAAGAACGATGAGGCCAAGCGAACTGCAGAGAAGATGAAGCAGGATGCGAGGGCAAGGGCTCGCTTGATGTCCGACGAGGAATTCGGCTTGAGTCCCGAGGACAAACTGAATAGACTGAGACAGGTTGCAGGGATGAAAAAGGGTAAGGAAGCAAGTGACATTCACGTTCAGGACAGCATAGAATCACTGGTGATCAACACGGAAAGGCGAAATTCACTGCTCTATAATGATACGCTCAAGCGAAACACATCGTTCAGAAGATCGAAAAGTGGAGAGACACAAAGCAGCTTCGATTTATCTGTTAAGTCACCGACAGGGGCCACAGAGCAACCAGTCAGAACGAAATCAGTCTCCGAGCTCCATAGGTCTTTGTGTTTACCGAGTAATAGTGGCACAAATGAGTCTTCTAGGAAAAATCAGTTTTGCAAATCAGATCCAAACTTGCTGCTCGATGGCAATGAAGGCCGAAAGGAGAAGAAGAAGTCGAAGGATCGGGAGAGGCGGAAAAGTATTACGAAGTTCCTGGCCGACATATTCAGCCCTAAAAAGAAAGATGCAGGCGGAGGTGGAAACAAGAATTTCCTTTCGAGGATTTCAGCGAAAACCAAAAATAAATCAAAGGTAGGTAGAGTTTTACTTTCTAATTAAAAAAAAAACTTAGAGAGGGAGAAATTCAGAGCTTAATGCAGCTAAACATTTCATTTTTAATTTTTTTTTTAATTAAATCAAATTGGATGAAGGTTTTAATTGAAATCTATTTTGCAGTCCTGTGTTGCTCTGGATCAGGACGACATCGTAAGGAAATTTTTTCAATTATTTCTTTGTGTATTTCGTCGCATGCTTTACACACACCTTTCGTTTCAACTGTTGTGTGGTTTACTTTTCATTTTCTCTGTTTTGTTTGCATGTGCCTTGCGTCACTCACCTGCATCAGTATTAAACAAAGATGAGCAAAATGGTTTTTTTTTTTTTTAATTAAGTCGAGCCCACACTACAGTTTTTTACAAAAAAAAAGAGAAACAATTTTGCATCTTTAGTTTAATTTACCACGCAAATATTATTGATCGGGTTTGAATATTTTATTGTGTGTTTGTAAAGGATAAAACGGCTGAAGAAAAATCATTGCGACGAAACAGTGTCACCGAGATAAATGTTAGGGGAGACTACAGAGGAAATATTTCTCCACCTCCAGTTCCACCATTGCCAGAGAATTATAGCGGCACTCACTTATCAAAAGGTATGCAAATTACTTGTTGTTACGTTATTTATTTACTTGGTGTGTCGCAGATGAAAGTTCGGATGCAGAATACCAGGGTGGTGGTGGCCACAGTTCGTGCGACACACTCGACCAGTCAGGGTTACATGAGGGCTCTTTGTCGAGCTTCAGCGGGCGAAGATCAGGTAGAAGCGCTCGTAAAGCCGTAAGGCAAGCACAGCTAAAAAGGTAGCTACCTAACTTACACTAACTGCACACACATTGTACAAAAAAAAAAAAAGCGGTCACACATTAAGAAGATAACAAATGAGTGTTAACTTGTTGTTGGTCGTAGAACTTACGAAACACTAACATCACTAACTCTCTCAGACATAGAATGGCTCAAGAGATACAGCGAAAGTTGGAAGAAACAGAGGTTAAGACTAGGGAATTGGAGAGGAGGGGCGTTATGGTGGAGAAGGCGCTCAGGGGCGAAGTCGATGATGGCAACAGGGAAGAGCCTGAGCTCTTGAAGGAATGGTTTGATTTGATGCGTGATCGGACTGACTTGAGGAGGTACGAGCGCGAGCTCACCGTCAGGGCGCAAGAGCTGGAGCTCGAAGATAGACATGCGAGGTTACAGCATGAACTGCGAGAGCGATTGGAAAATGGTAAGCTTTTGGTCACAAACATAAATACACTGCAGTATAGAAAGATTACAGTATTACAATTCATCATTTGTAAAACTTGTTTATTCAAATTAATTTAGACATCAACTTGCTGATCCTTTACTTTACTTTAAGGAAAGTGGATTATTTAAAATTGAGAATTTTAGCCGCCTTCCAAAATTTAACCATAATCTAGTATTGTGTCATTTCAGAAGAACCAAAGAGTAAAGAAGAAATGGAAGTGGAAGGCAGCATAATAAAAGAAATGATGGACATTGTAACAAAGCGTGACTCCCTGATCGCACAGATTGAAGAAGACCGAATAAGGTGCTTTGAGTGGCATAGAGATCACCTTCCTTCGATTGTGTTACCCAAAGAAAACTGTCTCGACTGCCCCCTTTTCGTCTCAGTTTCTTTGCTTGCGGCCTATGTGGTGTTCGTTTTGCTGTGTGATTTCATTCTTAATGTGCATGTTTAAATCCGGTCGGTGATGGTTTTGAGATTTTCGATCTCTGAAGTGCAAATGCGTTTAACTTTATCCATCTTGCGTTTTACTAACTCTAGTTTGTTGTAATGCAATGTTTTCATCGACACCCCCACCATTATTTAAGGTCACAGCACGGCATGGCTGCTTGTATAGGGCTAGCTCTCAAAATTTAGGCAAGTATGTGAGCTTTGTTTGAGCACCTTCTTTGTTAAGTATATTGCGCACTCTGCTTCCTCTTACTCGCTGAGAGCTTACGCGTTGTTCTTTTTGCAGGTATGCTGAGGAAGATCGCGATTTTGAAGAACAGATGCTTGCGAAAGGAATTAATTTAACTCCACTTGTAAAGTCCCCCGCTGACAAATAGGGTAAACACGATTTTTATTTCATTTACAATTCTAGTTGTTTTAAACGTAGTACTTTTACAAGAGGTTCCGTGCAATTAGCCTATTCGTTTCAATCGTTGCAATGGAATTGTGTTCATTTTTAAGTATTAAAATTTAACAGATATATTTCTGTTGTAATGCAATTTCGTGTGCCTAAAATTGTGGACGTCCACGTTTTCTTTAACTTTATGTCTTACTAGTCCTGCAATAAATATTGATATATATATATATAAAACTGCAAGGTTAACTGTATTATAATAACGTTTTAGGTATACATATTATTTTTCTTTCTCCTATCATAGTCAAACTTTATTATACACGAATTCAGAAATTAATTAATATTAATTCTACACGTTGGTGGTTGTTGTAATATTATTATTGTAATTATCAGAGGCAAACACGTTCATTTAACTGCAGCCAACGTAACCCATTGAGTAATGAACTTGTGATTTGTGAATTGTATTTTTGGATAAGGAATTGTATTTATTGTACAGATTTAATAATTATTTTGTGAATGCGATTATAAGTGTTGTATCAATGTGTGAATTTAAATAAAACGCTTTTTATACGATTGCATATCACATTGTTATTAAAATAAAGGAAATTCACAGCCTGTCTGCAAACTCTTGCAAGCCAGATTCGATGATCTTCCATGTTATGCCTTGCGGCACGTAAACCGAATGCACGCCATGTTGAGTCAAGTCACTTATGTTCCTGTGTTCGTCATCAAAGAAAATCATTTCCTTAAAATCAATGCCTGAATGTTTCTTAAAGCTTAAACATACTAACTGTAAAATTTAAAACTAGAAAAGAATAAGCTCTTACTTATTGAAATGTGTGACTTTACATCCCGGATATATTTCGCTGTAGGTGAAGTACTTGCTCCATCCAAACAATTCAACTAGTTGCCGAGCACCCTGTATCTCAGATGTTCGTGAAGCTACCCCTAGTACATAACCTTCTTCGTGCAATCTTTTTAGAACTGCGGGAACCTCTGGGTAATATTTGATTGCAGCATTGTGACTGTCTACGATTCGCCCAGTTTTGCTGAAACGCGTTCGCTGCAAAAAGGCTTTTAACACGAGGGCACCTACCTACTTCAACCTGAACGGAGGGGTGACATGAGTATCAACCCAGAACGGCCACAATGTGTAATCTAAAACCAAACACAATCAGGTGAACTTTTCTACGGTTTGAAATATGATTAGTAATTCGAACCGAGGTCAAAAACGATGAATTTCGGTTTTACTTTGAGGTTAGCCATGGTCACAATGACGTGTTACGTATAGACTCGCTGTAGACAAAGAAATTGATATCAACATGAGAGTGAGATGGTATATGCACGTTACGTAAATTACCACCATTGCCCAAATGACGTGATCTAGGGTTTCACTCACATGCTGATATCAATCGACAATGGGCACAGCGGATCCATTACTTATTTAATAGTAATAATCGAGGATTTCTGGAAACACGTTAGAGGAATATTCTAATACGCGGTTGGCAACACTGCTGGTGATCTGCAGTGATGCCATTTGTCAATGGTTGGCGACACTGCCTGACTGCTTTTCTGTCAGGAAATTTGACGCATTGCGTCATGTTGTGATATTTTCCTCTTTTAATTTATTTAAACCAAACCTCATTTTCTTTTCTGGTGAGTTAAAAACTGAGTTTAATTAAAAGACTTGCATTAATCATTGTGATTGCAGTGATGGACGCGTACACGTGCATATCATGCAGGGTGGCTTTCAAAGACGGAGACTTCCAACGCCTGCACTACAAGAGCGACTGGCACCGCTACAATTTAAAGCGAAAAGTCGCTGAGTTGCCTCCCGTCACTGCTGAAGAGTTCCAACGGCGCGTTGTCCTCCTGCGAAGCGAGAACGAGTCGATTTGTCAGGACAAGTCCGTGTACTGTGTGGCTTGCAGGAAGTCATTTGGTAACCAGAATGCTTACGTTAATCACTTGAATTCCAAGAAGCACAAGGAGAACGAAACCAAAATAAGCCAAAGTGAAAGTATTAAAGTCACTGATGGGGGCAAACACATGCAAGAAGAAGCTGATTCTGAGGTTGAAGAAGTTGAATCCGATGAATGGGAAGATGATACAGATAACCCGATTGAGAGGAACTACTGCCTGTTTTGTGATCATCACAGCAGGACACTGCTGAAAAATATTAAGCACATGTCCATTGTGCATTCCTTCTTTATACCAGATGTCGACTATTGCATTGATATTCGGGGTCTTCTGTGTTACCTAGGAGAAAAAATTAATTCTGGTGAGTATTGCTTACACTTTCAAACATTAAAGAAGAATCTATTTAAATTTTTTTGAAAGGTTTTCTGTGCTTGTGGTGCAATGAAAAGGGCCGTACTTTCCACTCAGTCGAAGCAGCTAAGAGTCATATGATGGATAAGGGGCATTGCAAAATGTTACATGAGGGCGTAGCTCTCGCTGAATACACAACTTATTATGATTACTCCACTTCATATCCGGACAATGATCAAGATGTGGATGGCGATGAAGAAGTGGAAGTTCCTGAATTGGATGGTTCCGAGTATCAATTGGTGCTTCCTTCTGGTGTTGTTGTCGGACACAGAAGCCTCATGCGTTACTACAAGCAGAATATAGATCCTTTTAAAGCAGTAGTTGTAAGTAGGAACAACAAAAAGCTGCACAAAGTCCTGGCCAGTTACAGAGCTCTGGGTTGGTCTGCAGCTGAACAAGAAGCAGTAGCACGCAGAGCCAGAGACATACATCACATGAAGAGGCTGCAGGCCAAATACATCATGAAACTTGGGATTAAAAGTAATAAATTTCAGAAACATTTCAGGCCACAGGTGAACTTCTAAATTAAGTGTTATTTAAGGGCTTTTCTTTGGAAATAAAAGTGTAATGTCCAATGTCTTTTTTTTATCGTTTTTAACCTGTATAAATTAGAACCCCGGTACAAATAACTAACTGTACTATTACAAAGAATATTTGTTGTTGTTCTTCAAACACCTCATCGCACTCATGTAATCCTGATACAGTCTTAGTTTTGGACGAAAATTTAGGCAAAGGTTCGATGTTTTTATTTTGGCGGGAAACTGATATACACGTTCAAACACCTCATCGCACTCATGTGATCCTAATACAATCTTAATTTTGGATGAAAATTTCGAACGAAAGAATGTTCGATTCACACGCATATTTTAAATTGGCGGGAAACTGATACGTACGTTCAAACACCTCGTCGCACTCATGTGATCCTGATACAGTTTTAGTTTTGGACAAAATTTTAAGCAAAAGTTCGATGTTTTATTTTGGCGGGAAACTGATACACACGTTCAAACATCTCATCGCACTCATGTGATCCTGATACAGTCTTAGTTTTGGATGAAAATTTCAAACGAAAGTTCGATTCACTAGGTTTATCGCTCTCTACTAGTAGAGGTTCAGCTTCAGTTTTTATTTTCGCGGGAATCTTATACACACCTCATCGCACTCATGTCATCCTGATACAGTCTTAGTTTTGGATAAAAATTTCAAGCGAAAGTTCGATTCACAAGCATGTTTTTAAATTGGCGGGAAACTACGTTCCGTCACCTCGTCGCACTCATGTGATCCTGATACAGTCTTAGTTTTGGATGAAAATTTCAAACGAAAGTTCGATTCACACGCATGTTTTTAAATTGGCGGGAAAGTACGTTCCGTCACCTCGTCGCACTCATGTGATCCTGATACAATCTTAGTTTTGGATGAAAATTTCAAACGAAAGTTCGATTCACTAGGTTTATCGCTCTCTACTAGTAAAGGTTCAGCTTCAGTTTTTATTTTCTCGGGAATCTGATACACACCTCATCGCACTCATGTCATCCTGATACAGTCTTAGTTTTGGATAAAAATTTCAAGCGAAAGTTCGATTCACAAGCATGTTTTTAAATTGGCGGGAAACTACGTTCCGTCACCTCGTCGCACTCATGTGATCCTGATACAGTCTTAGTTTTGGATGAAAATTTCAAACGAAAGTTCGATTCACACGCATGTTTTTAAATTGGCAGGAAAGTACGTTCCGTCACCTCGTCGCACTCATGTGATCCTGATACAGTCTTAGTTTTGAATGAAAATTTCAAACGAAAGTTTGATTCACTAGGTTTATCGCTCTCTACTAGTAGAGGTTCAGCTTCAGTTTTTATTTTCGCGGGAATCTGATACACACCTCATCGCACTCATGTGATCCTGATACAGTCTTAGTTTTGGATGAAAATTTCAAACGAAAGTTCGATTCACACGCATGTTTTTAAATTGGCAGGAAAGTACGTTCCGTCACCTCGTCGCACTCATGTGATCCTGATACAGTCTTAGTTTTGAATGAAAATTTCAAACGAAAGTTCGATTCGCTAGGTTTATCGCTCTCTACTAGTAGAGGTTCAGCTTCCGGCTTGAAAACATATGACGTCACTATAGGTGGAACGCAGGCTATGAAATTAAGTTGGTATCAATTATCATCATTTTTTGAAAGATAGTAACTATCCCTCGTTTACTTTCACTTCACCCAAAACAAAAACGTTTTAATTTTGAACTGAATTGATTTGAAACATAACCTAAAAATACCCATGAAATTAACTGAAACTGATAACAAGCAAGAGGTGAAAGTCATCACTGATTTCCAATTAAATAACTGAAAATGGAATGCAATCAGTGATTTCTAAATGAATTTTAATCGATTCGCGTTCAAATAGGTTATAAATGGAAGATGGCAAAACTGTCTGTATATATATATAGACGTGTACTTACCCTCTCACTCTTATGTTGATATTAATTCCTCTTTGTCTATAGCGAGGCTACTACATAACACGTCATTGGTCAACGATTAACTGGCCATTTTGAGTTCTGCTTAGGCGTGATTTACGTGTTCGTAACG
This sequence comes from Serrognathus titanus, assembly GCA_039766575.1. NCBI lineage: Eukaryota > Metazoa > Arthropoda > Insecta > Coleoptera > Lucanidae > Serrognathus > Serrognathus titanus. Next base: position 12,735,390 of record CM077911.1, on the reverse strand, counting down.
CAATTAAACACTGACTAAAATCATTTCCACTGTAAGGGGTGCATTTTCTGAGTGTTTTCGTGCATCAGAGACACGTCGCATTTGACACCATCGGATCACGCGCGAAAGTAAGTTTAGCATTCCCGTCGTTGTTCTCGGAGGTGATTTCACAGTTCCTGAATGCCACCAAATTGTATTTGCGTGCACTCATGATCCCCTCGCAAAGCATCCAAGCAATTTTCACCTAGGCCATTTAACCTAACCTAAACGGCTTGTACGTTGCAGCAGAAGATGATTGAACTTACAGTGAAGACATTAGATTCGCAGAATCACTGCTTCACAGTTGAGGACGACGTAAGTCCCTCTGCAATAACTGCAAGTGTCCGTCAATCAATTTCACATTTTAGATCACCGTTGCGGATTTCAAACAGAAGATTGCTGAAACCATAAACATCCCAGCAGACACACAACGCATCATTTACTGCGGGCGTGTCTTGAAAGACGATGTGAAACTTAGTGAATATGGCAAGTACTTGAGTGGGGCTCCAGCTAGCGTGAGCTTATAATTCTTTGCATTGCAGATGTGAATGGAAAGGTGGTACATCTAGTGCAGCGTGCCCCTCCATCATCCTCGCAAACCCCAAATAGACCAACGTCTCCACAGGCACAACGCAGAAATGCGAGGGAATTCGAGCATGGAATGTATTTGGGCTCCATGGCGTTCCCCTCAAATCTCATGGACGCACAAGGAATTGTGCCACCTCCACCTACGCATAGTCTAGCAGCAAGCAGACTCAATGTTGCCAAGCGGTTGGTTTTTTTTTACTACAAAACTTGCTTGCATTGTATTTATATTTGCATAGGATGCTGCGGAAAGCCGAGGCTGCCTTGGTTACTCTCGAGAATCCCGGTGTCCGCCCATCTGAACGCACTCCACCGGATGAGCCTCAGGAAGAAGTGACTCCTGTGTTTGAGGCACGAGTCATCGTGCCGAACAATTCATTGAATGAACCGATTGATGAGGTTTTGACCGCCGTTCAAAATAGTTTGTTCAATGCGACTGCGGTGTAAGAATTGTTTGGTAGAAGCCCCCAGGGATTTCTGTCTCATTTTATTTTCAGTGTTAACGGTGGTCAGCCTGTGGTGTTGGCAGAAAACAGTGCTGAAACTGGAGGGTCTGCAGCAAACAATCCTGTTTCGACTGAAATGGAGTTGCCTACAGTGCATTCTGTTTCGTCTACACCTGAAGGGGCATCACCTGCTTCAGTATCTACAGAAAATTTGGCTGCAGAAACTCAGAGGAATGGTAGCAACACAACAGAGGGTGGGAATGCAAACACATTAGCCGAGTAAGTCATAACATAAATAAATCAAAACAAGGGTTTCTTCAATAAATTGTGTTGTGGGTTGATGTTTTCTGGGTCTTACTTATTTCTTGTTTGATGTAATGCCTCTTTCAAAGAATGAACTTTAAATTAAATTACTTCTAAAAAAGTCTCTGGTGTGTCAACATCAGTAAGTAATAAAAGCAAGACCTGAAAGATAATGACTTTGAAGACCTTGAAAAATAAACGACCTCGAAGATCTTAGCGCTCAAACATTTTTAAGGAAACTTACGAACAATTGTTGTAGAAATGCTTCAAGAACAAGCGAAATGGCAGACCTCTTGGATACGTTGGGGCGTTTACAAGTTCGTTTCGCCCCATTTTTAGAACAGTATCACAACTTCATGAGACAAGACCCAGCAATACCGTCAGCCGTAAATATTACAATAACCCAATAATTCTAGTTACACTTTCTTATATTTAAGGATGCCAGAAAAACTCAGGCGATGATAAACTGTGTGTCAGAAATCTTGCATTTTTTGGGCCACGCTTACCACTCGCTCAGTGATATCATTGTGCGTGTTCGAACTCCGGCACCCAGACCCCTGCTCTGCCGCCCCATTCTAATCCAGCACTCGGCTGTCGTTCAGACCGGATTTCCCATACAAGTTGAGGTACGAACACCATAACACCAGAGGTGTTATGAATTAAAATTATACAATTGTAGGCCCAAATTAATTTCACACCTGACGGGGGCCCAACAAGTAACACGCAGCCTGCAACAAGCACAACACCTTCGACTACCACAACCCAACAACAGGCCACCCCATCATCCACAAGTACTGCCAATATTTTGCCACCAATGGGTCCGACGATCACCACCCACATACAACCGCAAATGTTGGGATTACCGCTTCTGCCAGGTGCGGTGCACGTGCAGTCATTTCCCATCGAAATACGTGGCATACAACGTCCCACTGGCAATCAAAATAATACTAGCCCCGGTTCTTCAGGGGAAGCCCCCACTGGTGATGTACCAACTACAATTTCAAATGGTACTGCAACGCCCCCTCCTCCTACTACTACAACAGCCACTGCAAGCGGGTCTCAATTTAATAACCCCAACATGGAATTCTTCATGGAAGTTACTCCCGAGAGTATAACAATTGATTCTCTGGAGACTGCCTCAAACGACGCCGTCAGTAAGTATCTGTTTAGATACCTTGTACACTTAACCGCCTTTCTAGTTTTAAGGGGGGCTCTGAATGGACCACCATCAGATTTTTTGCAATCAATCATGCAGATGGCGGAGCAAATTATAAGTAGAAGTGGGACACCCACCACGCAACCATCATCTGCAGCATCAACAGAACCTTCCACCACACAACAGGCAACGCAAAATACAACTCAACCTCAGAATTCACAGGCGCGAGGCAACACCCAGACAAACCCGACAACGTCCACCCACACTCGTTCAACCCCGAGACCTCATGTGCACTTGGCCCAGCACACGATGCAAGGTTTCGATCCGTTCCTACCATGCAACTCGCATCATGTTACCCCCCGGCGGAGAGTCCAAGCAAGAACTTTAGTGCAGCAGCAAGGTAATCAGAATAACAATGGAAGACAGGAGACCCCCCAACAGAACAACGCGGCCAATCCCATTTATAACATCGTGCAGGGAATCGTCAATTCCTTCCGGAATGTCTACAGGCAAAGAAATCCTGGAGGGCAAGGCTCATCAAATGCTACACAATCTGCTGAAAGCGTTCCTGAAGTTAATACGATGACTAATGGCCAAGCAATACCACCACCACCACCTCCACCACTTCCTGGTGACCCCATGCTACCACCGCAGCATCCTTTAAGTACTCTGAATATGGTTGGTTATCCCAAAAATCATTAGTAATTGTACTTTGAAAGCGGTTGTTTTTAGAATCTATCGATCTCGCAAATACTGCAGCGCTTTTCTGACATAAACTACACCGAGGGCGAGAGCGTCTTCACGGACTTGATCATGTTGCTGCTACGAAACCTAACTATAAGGTACACATAATTATTTAACTTCTTAAAACCTTTGGCGTGAAAATAATCGTTTGCGCAGGGATTTGATGTTGTTAAATAGTAGTCGATTGGATCCTCTGTTGCGCATTCGAAATGAAATTCGCAATTTCTTCCTTTACCAAGTCTTGGATGGTACCAACACGGTGGTTTCGATTGACAGGGGCGTCAACAGGTTGATCAACGAAATGCAGCCTTTTTGGAATAATTTCGTAAGTTTTTTTTTCCTTAAACAAAGAATCACTGAGTAGTAAATTATAATATTTGATATTTCTTCTCTGAGTGATGGATGTGGAAATTTGATTCACAGGCCGGGTTTCATAAAAAAGATTTAAGGTGGATTTAGTCAAAATAACAGACGTAACAAACGGACTTAAACTCAAAATAAAACATACTGTATGTAACTTGTATCAAAAGTGAATGTTTGTGATTCGTATATATGAATTTCAAGGACATATAAATATATAAATATTTTTTGTTGAAACAGCAACATTTGGAAGTTAGAGACGATATCGACATTGTCAGGTCCATCGAGATGCTATTCAGAACCCGTCTGCCCAATATCATATCACTGGCTGCTTCGCATAACCCGAATTCCCTGAGAATGTTGGTGGAGCAATGCAGGATTACCCTGAGACAGTTGTGTGCATTGATTGTACACGCCAGTGCTGAAGGCCTTCGAAGAATCGACGAAGTCATCGACCTCCACTTGGTGGTAAGCACAATTGATTTAGCCGATTTTCCGAACACCTGCATTCAATTTTCAGCGACGTTATCTGGGAACCCCAAGGGACATCGATATGCTTCGCACTTACCTCGTCAGCAGGGCATACTTGAGAAGGTACCTGTCGAGTTTAAGCGTTCCCGAAAGCATACTGCAACCATACATAGTACGGCGCGTTAATTCCACAGTTATTTTGCCGCCCGTAGCCGAACCCGTTCAAATTAGCGACGATGAGCCTATTGGTGAGGTGTGTATAATTTTGCTCGCCCCATCTTGTAGAACCGAAAAGTATAACGTAAATAAATTTCAGCCAATGGAATTAGACGAACAGGAAGCAAGTGGCTCGTCAAATGAATTGGGGGGTCCCTTGATTAACCTGCAGGAAGATTTAGAGTCATTGCCTGCAGTCGATATAGGATCTGATTCATGGCACAATCAAGTCCCAGCTGTAAGAATTTGTGGAGGGTTATGCATGTCGTGTTATGAATTTCGTTACTTATTGCAGGATTGGGTGCCTATTATAGTGCGTGACACACAGCGTCAGCGTAGGCAGAACCCTCAACCGGCTTTCAGTGACGCATACCTTTCAGGTATGCCCAGCAAAAGACGTAAGATAGTTACGAGCTCGAAGCCTCAAGGAACTCTACCTCAGGTCATTCAAGGTAAAATTTCATTTGCCATTTTACAATTTGATTTTAATCGTCGTCGTGTTTATAGAGAGTGTGAGGCATGCAGTGACTGCAAGCGGTTTGACAACAGTGGCCCCTTTGGATACAGTATCAGAAGCAGCTGCTGCAGACATCAACATCCAATCTGCTTACAGAGAACTGCTGAGAAGTAGTGTACAATCAAATTTGCAGAACAACGAGGACTTCACCCCTGAGCGATTTCCGAACGCCACTAATTACTTCAGTAAACCTCAGTAGAATTGCTTATCTTGCCTTTACGTATGTAAATTGTAATAATCACATTAAAGGCACGTACTTCTGTTGAGTTAGGCTAATTATTTTTAAGGTAATTATAATTGTTGGTAGTTAGGTAATTCAAGTTTTTTTTTTCTCTCCATTAAAAGACCCACAGAGTAAGTGACATTGTTAAATAATTATTTTTTTGTTAAGCGTAGGTCTGATATTATAAATTTGGGCAATAGGTTTTGTGTAATTAATCAATTTCACATGTGAATGTAATTTGAATGAAAGACTGCATTTTATATTAATAATAATATGCGCTAGGAAAATCGAGTGATTTATGTTTCAAATACTATTTATTTTTCAGAAGCAGGAAGAACGAGAAATTCAGATAAAGTTATTTGCAACAATTCGACTTTTCATTTCATTACCATAACACCCAAAAGGCGCAGACGCTTTTAGAAATACCTTTATTAACTGGATTTTCAAGTAAATTACATATCATACAATATACTGTGTATTCATTCATTTAACAACAATATTAAACTGGGCAGTTTCGAGCGACGATTTGGAATCGCACAGGAAAGGAAAACATATTTACACACACATACATGATACATGTACAAATATACATAAACCCAACAGACTTAAGGCTAAAAAAAATCAACAGTATTTCAAGAAGTAACTTGGTTAGTAAGCGAGTAAAAAATGTGGCTTTTCTTTTTCTTTTTTTAATTCTGAAAGTGAATCGATGTAAATCAATGGCCTTGAATTGTATACATGTTGATTACTGCTGAATGCCTCACATCTCTGTCTCTATCTGATTGAAGTCTACGTAAAACAGTCTGTAAGCTGTCATAATGTTGGTTGTTTGGATCGGCAAAGTATGCTAAAAAGAAAAAATGTGAAACAAAACAACGTATACTTGAAGCCATCATTAAGTGAAATACATTAGCTGCTTTCGTTCAAACCAATCATAGAATCGATGATTAGCTGAACAGAACCATATACTGATCAAAACACATTAAGCCGGTAATGATCCTAGGGAAGTAAGTGATGATAAGGACTCTGATGAGGATGTTGTAGTCAATGTTCCCTCAATGAAAGAGATGACACAGAAAATGACAGAAATTCGCACTTTTTTTGCAATCACGTGAAGTTCCAGAAGAAGTTTGGAATAGTTTTTGTAACATTGAAGGATATATTAGTAACATTAGTTTTTCTAAGTACACTATATTCGGAGTTGACTGTATATATATGTATACAGGTGTCGCTAAATAACGTGGACATGACTTAACCATAGATTCCTGGCCTCAAAATAAGATGATTGAACCCAACATATCTATTTTCAAAAGTGCTTCGTTAAGCCAGTATTAGACTTCAAAATTCTTGAAAAAAAAAAAAAAAGTAAGTTTTCTAAAGAACAATTTGGATGATATTTGATATGAGGGACCCACCGGAAAGCAAGTCACCTTTCCAGACGGATTTAGTAATTTAAAAATATTGCTACTAGTGTGAAAAACAGGGTTACCACAACAGATTTTGAAATAACTTTTTTGAGGTTAAGAAAATAATTAACATCTGAGCAGCAAAAAAATCAAATTAGAGTAGGCATTGTCAGGTTGATCTGACAGTTCATGAATGTATTAGATTAATCAATTCAATACGAGTAATGAATTGTAACGAAAATCGATATCTGTAAGTCTTGGAACATATTTTCTTTTTCCAAATGCGACCGACCTGATAAAAGACTTGCTTCAAATCGGCTAGCTTGAGTTTCAGCAGCAGAGTACCAACACAATTTTCAGTTTAAAGATTTTCACTAGATGGCAATAATTCTTAATGTATTCCACTTAACAGATGGCGCTAGTTGACGTAAAAAGCAATTACACTTACAGTTAGTTATTATATGTCTAGCAATAGTCCTAGCTACTACTAATCGAACATTTGCGACAGGATCCCAGCTAAGATCTAGAAGGTGAGGCATGATCTCGCTAGCGAATTGTTCAGCCGGTAAAGCACTCGTGACCAACAGTTCAGAGCACAACAAGGCAAAGGTTTGCCTGCGTTTCCACTTCTTCGAATGAGCAAACCTCTCGGCTAACATAATCAGCAAACGCGGGGTTAGTCCCTGCTCATTCGAGATATGTCGCAGGAGTTCAGTGATCAAGGTCAATGCTGTCTGGCATACGGCGGCGACCTTGTCACAGAGAAGTGCCTGTGCTATATTGGCGATGTGCTTAGCGGCGTCTGTCGGACGGAAAAGTGGAACGGCGAGAAGGAGCTGTTCCGCTAGTTCTTGCCTGAAGCGCCAGTTCAATTCGTTGTCTGTTTGCAGAAAGTCTGCCAAGCGAGGTAGATACATGCTACGTTTTGATGGACTTATCAGCTGCAAAAATTAGCAATGACTAATTGATTTGAAAGTGCAAGCAAGTCTAAGCTTAGCACACCTTAAGGAAATGAGCCAGGTGTTTCAAGACACCGATTCTTACTTCATCCAAGTCCTTCAAGAACCCGTCGAATATCGGTGTGAGATTGTTCGTTGCTATATCGGGTCCTAAGATGAGAGCGAGTTCATGGAGGCTGCTCGCAACTGTTCTGCGCACTTTGTATTGCATGTCGCTTGCGAGTGTTTCAACCGTGTCCTTTATCAAGTGCCAGTTTTGGCTGCCTAAAGTCAGAGCGACTGCCGGGAGGGAGTAGGCGCAGTGATAGGCCATTTCGTTGTCGGTGGTTTGGGCCAACGAAGGATCGGTCATGGACACAAAGTGATCGATTAGTAGCTGAGGAACGACATGTTGGTTATCGTCTTGTTCCACTTCTTTTGCTAAGGAATATATAATATGCTACGTGTGAAACTGTTTTAAGAGACAAAATCGCAATCAAATTTTTTTTGTTTCATAGTCTGCCTTATACAAAGACTTCTTCACTTACAATCGTTTTGTATATATTATAATCATCAATATTTGACACAAAATTCGAATAAAAAAAATATACGGGGTGATTATTGAATGGACTGACAAAGTTGAAAGAATTCCAGAGTAAGGGGAAAGTGAAAAACAATTTTCGTCAGTATTTTTTTGTTGGTCTCTTCAAGAATCAACCTGTATAAAATCATACCTTCATTTCCAATGATGCAGTACGTCTGATCTGCATTCAATATGGAATCATCCAGGGTAAACGTTCGGAACAAGGTATCTATTTGAGCCTGCAACACACAACGATGATAACCTCTTCAAGCTAGTGTGTCCCCAGACTTACATCTGCTAGACTAGTATTAGGTGATTTATTAATCGATGTTTCTTCGACGATACTTAAATCAACAGGGATATTCGGGCTAATGTACCAATAATTATAAGAGTTATACAACTCTAAATTATCATCCTCCTTGACTTTCCCATCACTATTAAGTTTGGGACACTGCACACTTTGTTCGCTATTCAGACTCACTTGTTCAGTCGTCGGTTGCATCAGATCAACATTACAAAGTTCGGTATTTACATTCACTTCATTATTTAAACTACAGCTACCTCCAGTTGGAAGTTTATCACAAGAATTGGTTTGAATGTTGACTATCACATAAGGTTCACCCAGTCCACCTTCACCTTCAGTCGGTTCTGGACTCGATTCTGCATTCCTAAAACTAAGAACTGCATTCTTCACCGTCTCCACGATTTCTTTAATGTCCTCAGATTCCTCTTTCATAGCAGGCGACGTTGAGGCCACATTCTCTTTATCGTTTTTCGGATCATCTATGACTATCTCACCAAACATGGCCTTGGAAACTACATGGAAGTTCTTCTGGAGGATGACTTCTTCACGTTTCCTTTCGGCATCCGGACTGTTATCCGATGTGGGAATGTCTAAAACAATATCTTCGGGTGTACCACCTTTATCTTCAACAGAATCCTCACAAGCTTCACTCAACGGATTTATCACGACATTATCATCATCTTTATCCAAAAATAATAGGCACTCATCTTCTTTGACGACCTCGATTGGGAATATCGATCTATTAAGTGTTGACGAATTAACTCTACAAGCAATTAAAAAAAAAAAATTAATCTTAAGCCACAACTTATTTAATAATAGATTTGAATTAATACAATCAGAAGGACAAAAAAAATTTCAACAGATATCTTTCTGAAGACCGTCGTCCATTTTCATCATAACATAAAAAACGAACAAAAAAAATAAAGCAGAAAAGGTCTTTCTCTCTCACCTAAATTCACGGCCATCGGGGTTAACCATCACAAGATCTCCTTGATTATTGTAGAATAGATTCGTGATGGAAGGGTCAGCAAAAGTAGATATGAACGGGCCTAAAGTTTGGAATGCAGACATCCTCACCCAACGGCTTGTGTCTTGCAGCAATTTTGCAAATACGGGTGCCAATGCGTACCTGCGAGCTGTTGGAGGACATGCACAGGAGACGGACATTGCAACTTCAGCACAAGCCTTTCGTACACCCCAGATGTCATCACTGCAAAGTCGAATATAACGTGGTAACTGCAACAATAAAAAAAGTACACTTTGATTTTTATGATGAAAGTTTTAATACTTACCAGGACTTGTTCGTAAGCTTCCTTTCCAACGACAGCGCAGAAATCACCGAAATGCGAGGCGCATACTTTTCTCACATAAAAAGTGTCGTTCATGCACAGCTGTGAGAACCGTTTTAAGAACATTCGTTCCGTTACTTCACGACCCAACAAAGGCGCCATTTTACTCATCAGCTGTAAAACAAAGAAAAAACCAGCCAGTTAGACAAAACCTAAGGGAAGCATCGCGTACATTTACTTTTGATTTTATAATTTAATGAAAAACTTGTTTAATGCACACACCTTAACGCTCATCAAAGCTGGCTGTGATATGGTCCAAAAAAAAGCACATCACAACCACTTGACGAGCATCAAAATGCATTTGTCATCCCAAGGTTCAATTAGAAGGAAAAACAGAAATTAAGAAGTAACTCACTGTCATTTCGCTCATCAAAGCTGGCTGTGATATGCTAGGTATAAATCATTTCACAACCCTTTGATGAGAGAAAAAGCAGTGTCTTTCAAGCAGACATTTGTTAACTTACTGTACCGTTCGCTGTAAGCCAGTTGAGAAATTCAATGACCAAACTCGTCAAAATGGCTGTGATATCTAACCTAAACTCAAGACTTCACAACCAAATTGACGTTTCGGGCACCGATACAACCACTTCGCATCCGTCGAAGACACTCGTTGCTTAAAAAGAAGCATCCAAGCTCATCAAAGTGGCTGTGATATCTTACCAAATAAAAGAATTCACAACCAAGTTGATGAGATGGCTACTCCTAACGTCGTGGGTTTCTTTTTTCTCTCTTCTTATTTGATGGACCGAAGCACCTAAAGATGTTGAGGTAGGATTCGACTGTGCTCATCAAAGCTGGCTGTGATAGAAATCAAATATCTAATACAACCAAGCTCTGACGAGCGCAGGCAAGCCCTCGCGAAATTAAAACACAATTATGGGGCGCAATTGAAGAGGAAAACGACTTCCCCATGAAAGACAAGGTAGTGAGACAAAACAAAAGGGGAAACATCTCACTACCCATGTCTTTCAAAGAGCAACCGTCAACATTTTTACACAACAAATATAACACATAAAATATTTGTGAATGACGGTACATGTGTTGGAAATTCTAGTTTAATTTATGTTGAGTTTGGAAATTCACGCAATGCAAGCTGTGAGTGAAATACACAAAGGCGAGACAAAAGTGCACGAAGAGTGAGTAGAGTAAGCATGGGGGAATTACCGAACTGAGCATTACAGTACCTCAACTTACATTAAACATTGAAGGAACAAAGCATGAAATACTTTTGAAAATTAATTACAGTTTCTTCATAAATGTTTCAATTAATTTAGGTTATGTCATATTTAATTTGTTTAAATGTTTATTATTGGTGTGAGTTACTTGCTGACATTTTGGTTTTTAGTCCACATAAACCAGAAAAGATAGACTTTAACAAAATAGTTCATATCCATGAAGTTAGCTGGAGTTAGGTATTTAATGAATGTAAAGTCATTCTCAATTATTTAATTTACAATTAATCAAATTGCTCTTCAAGATATGCAGAGGTTTGAAAAACTAAATTTAAAGAGTATTTCAAAATTAAATTGCAGGGCCCACCCTGACGAGCAGCCACTGCAATTAATAATCGTATTTTTTGAAAATGCATCTGAACTTTACTGATACATTCGCGAATGGAAAATCAAATCAAAATGAGAAAGTTATGTTGAACGCAATTCAATGGTGGAATTAGGGAAGCGTGGAGTAATGAGAGCTTGCGGGCAATAAGCACCTGGCCTGATTTAGGTATAACTAGCAAACGCAAAAAAATTTGAAATTTGGTGGAGCGGTACCCCTTTCCATCCAGGCCGCATGGAATATCCATTTGTTACAAAATACAATGTATAGTAATGGTGGTGAGCTCTCATTCCCCCTCATCTTCCCTGTATCTATTGCGACAAAAAAAAATATGGAAACACCAAGATAAATCTAGTGACCAATTGACTAGGGATGTTCAATCTTCGTTAAAAGGATCGATTTTTGAATCAATCTCGAATTGGCATACAGAAAATCGATTCGGAAAAAATCAAGTTGTAAAAAAATCAATCTTACATCATTTTTATTTAAGAAACCAAAAATGGCACATGAAGTATTATATAAATATAAAAACTATGATTAAAAGAAGCTTTATATTAAAACAGCATTCTGTATAAACAGTTGCCGTTTAGAGAGTGTTAGTTTAGAGCACAGCATGAATTAAATTTCTGTCAAGGTCAAGAACAATCCTCAAAATACATGGGTCAGGTTTCAGTCAATCGCATAAAACTCTTTCAGTTTCACCGATTCGATTCTTGAAAAACAATATCGATTCATAAGGAAGCAGATGCAATCAGAAGCAACTCAAAAATCAATTTTTATGAGAAAAAGATCGATCTTACAAAAGATTGATTCTGAATCGAACATCTCTATTTTAGACACTGTTAAAACGATTCAATATCAAGATGACATTTCATCGTAGAGGTATAGAGATCGACATGTTTACTTAAATTAACAAATTTTATTCGAATTTACCTATGCATATTTTGCAAGCAGCATTTTTACAATTTCCAAATAAACTCTTGGCAATGTGAAATTTACTCAAATCTATTTGACTCAAAAAATTATTATTACAAAGTACAAAAACAGGTGTTTCCATTTTTTTGGGCAAAATAGGATGTAAAATGTGCAAATAACTACCTGGTGGCAAATGAAATGCAAGATCCATGTCTGATCTCCAATTGCTTGATTCCTCATTCATTAAATATAACTGACTATTGCGCATTCGTTTTAATGTTTCACCTTATATATTTCCACTATGACATAACCTCTCTAATTTAACTGCACCTGAACTGATCCTGTAAGGGAAAAGTAATGCTTAACAGTTATGGCTTGAAAAAACATTGTTTAAGTGGTGCCCATTAGGTCAGTTCAGAGCTAGTCTGTTAGTTGAACAAACGATTATTGTTACACTATTTTAAGCAGTTTTGGCTTTTTCAACGTACAAGAGCATATTGTAAGCAAGAAAAAAAATGGCACACATACGAAGTTAGTTACAATTCTGTTTAACGTGGTATATGCATATTTTTTACAACGAAACCAGAGGAAATAAGTTGAATACTTACTGTAACAGCTCCGTTATGATAATCCATGAGCTTTTCTTCCTTAGATAACATAAGTACTATCGGACATACTTGGTTTTCGGCTTCTTGCTTAGTGACCAGACCATGCTCCATGAGTGAAAGCAACGCCGTCTGGGCCGTTTTGCGTACCAAGCCATCTTCAGTTCCGAGGTTCCTCACAACCATAGGGAGTAAGTAGTTACCAACAATCGTCTTGAGAGCTGGCACCCTGATGCTGCAGTTCCTGGCGACGACCGCGAGGTTAGGAATTTGCTCGAGCAAGTCGGTTCGGACGATGTTCTCTGCAAGCAAAACGATCCAAAATTAATTAACACACCCAATTGCTCGGCTGCGTGTAACTGTACACTACGCGCTCAGACGCACATTCCTTGTGCGAATAATGATAGGCAAGCCTGCACGAGGTCCGCCGTGTTCAACAAAAAAAATCGTGCAAAACGCGATATTTACCTGAAAATCGCGTCCCCGCGCCGCCTTCGACGGTAGAAGACGTCCGGGAAGAGCAAAAAAAATCTTAACGATAACGAAGCACGCGGTACCACCATTTTGATTTCCAGCTAAATATGGACACTTGCAGGTTATCCGGAACGTAAAAACGTATTTCCACTGAAATGTCGTCGGTTGATGCGAAATAACACGGGGACGCCGTCGACTGACTGTCCTTATCACATATCACTGATAATAAGAGGCGTACGACATCATTTTCGTACAATTTCGAACGAAAAACGGCAGAACAAACACCTAGCGTTTACTCGAGCCATGCCGTTCGCGTAGTTATGGCAGCCGCAAGAGGGCGATGTTTGTACAGCACGGAGCGGTCGAGCAGAGATCGTTGGCCGCTTGTATAGTACGCAAGCCGAAGCAGTTTCATTGAGTCTCTTGCGGCACCGCCCAAGTCTGGCGCGTCTTACGGACTTACCGTTGCGCTATAACACAACCTCAACCTCGTCCGCACTGCCTGCTGCAGTATCACACATCATTATCATTTAAAAACAAAATCACTCAAATTAATGCCTTCTCCGTTCAAAAAAAAAAAAAAAACATTGAAATCGTGAAGAATAACGAAAACGTCATCAAAAAGCTGTGATCTCACCAGTTCACTGCGAAAAACAAAAATGGTCTGTGACAGTTTAAAAAAGTCAATGGACATTACTCCTATAGACCGGAGTTAAGTTCATTATTTGTCTACTTAAAAAAAATATATAAAAATTAAGGTAACAGACACAACAAAAAATTTGCAGATTAGAATTAATGAAATTTAAAAAAAAACAAAAATATCGATAATCATTAAAAAAATCAATGGACATTATTCCTAAAGACCGAGTTAAATTCTAATCTATGAAATAAGAGAAATATATAAAATTGCAGTCCTAATTAATATTAAAGAAAAAAAAATACACTTTCAAAATTAACCAAATCTGGAAAAAGCATGTTTGATGACCTATTAAAAAAAAGTCTATGGACATTATTTCCATAGACTATCTAATGATTATTACAGTACAGTAGAAATTGTTTATAACGACGTGCACAAGACCGTCGTTATTCAGATCAACGTATCTATTTATTTAGAATTATGACTCAACGTCACTTTAGCCAATTTTAATCGTCATAATCGATGCTGTTATAAACCATTTCTACTGTAGCCCAAAATGCTAAGAATTAACGAAATCTCAAAAAAAAAGAACTATTTGAAACAATCTACGGATATTACTCCTATAGATCAAATCAATAAAATCATCATGACAAAAGTGGCTATATCCGCTTTTTTGAGTTCTATGTACCCTGAACATAGAGACTCATACTATCTATAACATAGCAAAATTGTTTTTCGGTCAGAAGGCCGAGTTTGCCTAAGTTTTTGATTTTTAAGCCAATATGCAGAGAGATCGAAACTGATTGTCCTGATCCTACACTGCTTTCCACGAGTTTGATATCAATATTTACATTCAACTATTAAAATGAAGTTAGCAACATAGGGAGATATGGGGAAGTTACTAAGATATCCCAAGATTTTGAAAACAGATCATTACCGTCCATTCATGAAAAATGGTTTATTTTATTGTAATACCAGTTTGATTAAACAGTAATTATGTTCTTTATTAATTAGGTAAGGTTAGGATATAATGAATGTTCTACGCACGCCATTGTTTTTCGTTCTAACCTTCATGTAATAGATGTAAGTATTGATATCAAGCTCACAGAAAGTAGTGTAGGATCAAGACAATCAATTTCGATCTCCCTGTACAGACATTGATTTTTTACTGAAATTTTTTTCAATATATTCAAAATCTGTGATTTTTTAAACGAAAATAAAATGTATACTCATTGTTTTCTGAGGGTTTTCAAGTTTTCCTATTTTTTTAATTGGTATGTTAAGTGTCACGATTAACAGAATGAAGCAATCGGTTGAAGACATTTGCTCAGAAAAATGCTGACTAGCTTATTCGGTATCGCCATATAACATAAGGAACAGGAGAGTGAGGTTAGGGTCAGTGATGTGATGTGACGTAACATTGCACTTTTTTATGTCAAGTATTTGAGTAGTTCAATTGTATCACACTACGCGGCGTAGCGTTTGCTAGCGAATAGAGTTTTCGATTCACTGCACTAGCGTACATCCGTTATTATTACACGGGGTTAAAACAAGATTAAAATACTCTGAGAGCGCTCTAGAGCAGTGAATTGTAAACCATCGTGAATGAAAAGTAAGAAACAGTTTAATAGCGTTTTCGATTGACCGCATTAGTGCGCACTCAGACTATCTTCATCTCATGCTATTACACGAGGTTAAAAGAAGATGCAAATACACTAAGTGCAACTGGTGCAGGTGAATCGAAAACGCCATTAGTTTATGGGGACATTACTATTATAGGCCAACCTAATAATAACATCATATTATTTGAAAAATATATGGGCCATAGTCAATAAATTTGGAAAAAATGTAGATTACTTTAAAGAAAAATTAAGTCTTATTTGTTTAATAAATTTCTTCATGAAAATAGAACCGTTCCATGACAAACAAAAAATCTTGGACATTACTAGTATAGAGCACGTTAACGTACGTGTGTAAATGCCACCACGATTCGACGTACATCGACTTCCACGAACGATTTTTATTGCGTTATTTCGATTTGTGGATTTAACTTGTTCACAGACTTCCTGCTTGCAGAGGCCTCGTAAATTTTCACACGGCTGTAAATAAATTCCGATGCGGGTAGAAAGAAGTAAACACTTCCTTGCAGATCGTGTGAAATTAAGCAAATTGGCGTGAACTATTGAAAACAAAAGTGACAATTAAAAAAAACGGAATCTAATTTATTAAAGTTGTTGACAATTTGTCTTGCGTTTTCTTAATACCAACTTAAAATAATGGGAAACGAATGCCCCTTTCTCTTTGCTGAATTTTGTCAATTGTTAAAAATTCTCGGCTCTTACCGACTAAAGAAGCAGTTTTGTTATGAAATTCACGGTTTCTCATCCTGGTTACAAAGTTACAATTAAGAAATTTTGAAGTAGTAACATATTATAAGCAAAGAACTTCTTTCTGTATTTACTTCAAGTTTAAAAGAAGAAAAAAACAAGGATGCAAATTCAATAAAATACATGTGGACACTATGTCAAGTTCAGGACGTCAAACGGCGTTACACCCCCGCGGAGCAGGTCCAAGTCGCGATCAATAGGGGAGCGACCCCGGGGGCACCTCCCACATTGAGCGCGCGATGCCTTCTCCTTCGCAGAAGAAAAAGAAGAAGGCCAACACTTTTCCATGCGATTCCGAATTTGCCAGAGAAGTCTTTCGTGCCAGCGACAATCCGGTCGAATGTGAATGATTACGCGACTTTATCTCATGCAGGAAATAAGCTTATCGTTATCAATGAACTGTTCCATTCATGAATGAATGAAAAATTCTGTGTAACTTAAGCAGAAGACGATTGAGTACTTTCGCAATTCTATTTACAAGACGGTTACAGTTCTTTTTGTCAAAACAATCACTGTGTATCTTTTTGGAAAAGCTTCCACCATGAAAGTAATTAGAGGCAGGTGTTGTTCAAAGCAACGAAAGAGACAAAGATCAAATCATTATCACAATAATTTTTGTACATAAACAGTGATTTATTCCCGTTTTGTAACTTCAGTCTCACTTCAATTGAGGACGAAATTTTGAACAGTTTCAATTCAGGAAGTATCAGTTTTCAAAATTGACATCAACTCTTAGGTTGCAAACGTTCAGATTTACGTTTTGCTGTGAGATTTGGAGCTTTTTCGACGAAACAACAAATAATTTCTAACGTACACTTCGCGGTAATATGACCTTTGTTTACCGCGGAGTATACGTCGGAAGTAATTGCAATATTGCAATTAGGGATACTGATACCCGATAAACTTGTTACCCGATAAATATCCCGGTATGTATGTACCCGATACCCAATAACTATCTTGGATAGATACTCTATCATAGAAGTATCCGATGCAACTGATATTGCAAAACAAGACTAACGCTTCAAACATTTATTTTATGATACCTAATTTAAATTAAAAAAAAAGTCACTCAGTTGTCGGACACTTACCGAGTATTGGATAATCGGATAATTATCGGGTATCCTTAATTGCAATTATCTATAACGCGTGAAAACATCACGTTCCTTGGACCAGTTCTTTTGCGTTTTGAGTGCATCCTGGAACTGTGGGACGATTTCGGTTAAAATTTGCATCCCTGCTTTAATGAGTCCAAAACGTCAAATCACATAAAAGCACATGTTGAAAGCGATTCTAAAGTAACAGAAAAACGACACAATGATAATTACTGGTGTTTTTCTCCGAGTCGTACAAACCGGGAGGGTTCGTCTGTCCGTCCGTTCGTTCTATTTCTGTTGAGCAGCTTCGCCGTTTCCGGCGACGGTGACAGGAAGTGGCGCACGTGGATGCCCCCCCGCGACCAGCTGGTATTTATGTAGGTGCACGCAAATAGCTCAGACACCCTCAGAAAAATATATCTTTTACCCCCCATCGGAGTAAACACGTCTGCGGCGGCACCGTCCTCTGACGAGGTACAGCGCCCCGTAATTAAAGGTGTTGTATTTAATACGGGGTGAGTGCTACACGCGGGATGATTTTCGTCGCCTATGACTCGGAGAACGTCACGTGCTCTCTCTCAAATAAGTTGGTTCGTCAATAAGACGAGAACAATTGATTTGCTGTTTTATTTGTGCGACAGGCAGTCGCTTTAAGTTTGCATCACCTTGTTTACGGGCTTTCCCACCGAGGTATTCATAATGTTGTTACGGTCGAGTACATTAATGGGATCAAAAGAGTTTAACGACTTTTACGATTTTATAACGAGTAATCAGAGTTTTATGAACAAATTCTGTTTGGTTTTGACACCATAACAACGCAAGTGCTAACAAATTGTTATGAAAACGTGCAGGATTGCACCTGTATGAAAACTAAACATATTAGGGATGAAAAAAAAAATTACGCTTTAGAAGAGCACAGATTTGATGAAGTAAACTAACATAAACTAATAATATTACTTTAATATTAGATACTGTTTTTGTTTGATACATGAAAGGATTTGCGGTCATTGAAACTGTCACGGTAACAATTTACTAAAGGCAGAAACAATGGCTCTAAATTTGTGTATACATACAAATTACAATTACGTTTGTTTCGTTCCTTGTCCTGAGGGATTTCTCTCAATTTGGCAGCGATGTAAGAATCGAAATTGTGTTGAATATACTACGTTTTGAGATCCTAAACTTCAAAATTGTTATAAGAATATCACATTGCAGTTCCTCTGAAGTTGGTAAAACTTACTCAAGGATTTCGTTGCTGCCTTACCATAGTTTGCATTCTGTAAAAAGGTTGTACATGATTACAATTAATTAAAGGCCCATCAACGGGATTTCGTAAACCATAGAGATACAAAGATGGTTAAATTGCAAGAAAGGTGCGCTTTTTTGGGTTCTAGCTTCATTTCAAAAATCTTATTGAAGATTTTCGAAGTAAGAGAATTTTCAGTTTTTTGGTAGATATTTCAGAAATGAATGAAGATAGAAGAGATTTTTTTTACAAATTTTTATAAACTCCAAACTAACGCAACTTTTTTTTGTATTTTAACCTTCTTTGTATCTTTTATATTTTACGAGATCCCTTTGCTGGGCCTTTAATTAGTTGTAACACTCTATACAGATTGTGACAGAAAAAAATGCTTTTCTTTTTCTTTTCAAAACTCCGAAATTTGTTCAAAATATTTATGCAATTACGTACTTGGAAATGGCGACAACAAATAACACATGGACTTATTCTTACAATGTGGCAATGTTGCAAAATTTATAATACGTCATTAAAACAACGAAAGATTTGACATTTATCAAACGTTTTGTAATAATTAATGATTAAAATCGTTATCAATGTCGACGTTTCGCTATACGTTAGCAGTTCCAGCAGCGAAACTTCCACATTTATAACAATTTTGAAAGCTGTGCGACGAATTGGATAATTTCAAAGAAGAAGAGTTTTTTGCTTAAATTTTAATATGAAAATGACAACCTCTGACATACAGACACCACTTTAAACTAAATCGACGTTTCACCGACAAATTTGCATGATCAAATGATAACAGTAATTGGTAACCTCATAAGTACCTGTATTCTGAAGTAAACAAACGCAATACTAGTAATGCAGTAAAGTCCAGTACGTAAACACGATAATTCCCACCTCCTGCAACTTTATTTGTACATTAAAAAATGTTTAATATAAAACTTGTTCAATTTCTACTATGTCACTAAAAATAATTGAGTATTTTCATAAGCGAGATATAAACAAAACAAACACACATAGTACATATTTGGATTCCTTGCAAATTTGTTTGTACAAGAGTAGTTGTGAATACAAGCCGTTACAATTTCGAAGTTCACCATTGGGATTTCGAAAACGTTAAGAGGTACAAAGTCGGTTAAATTAAGGTTGCGTATTTTGAACAATAAATCCGTTTTGAAAAATGTTCTACGATTCGTAGTTTTGAAATATTTCCAAACAACTAAAAAAAAAGTATTTCTTTTTGAATGTTTTTCTAATATTATTGTAAAACAATCACAACAAAATGAGCTCTTTACGATGATATTAGATTTTACTTCAAACGTTTGGTCGATCTCGTTGTGACTGTCAACTTCACTTTTTCTTATGGCTGCCACATAGGATTTTAATACCATTAAGGGCCAGTTTTACAATTGTGGAATAAGGACAGAATAACTATTCGCCGAATATCCTTTATGTTTCCTCCATATCTAGCGTTATACTCAGTTTATCCGACAATACTAAAATTGGGGCTAAATAAATCTATTTCTTTTTTATGATTTTATGATATACATAGTACAGCTATTTAATAAAGTTAAATAACTTCATACGTAAAAAATTGCTGAAAATAGTTCCAAAGTGAGCAACCTCCATTTGTTACTTTTATGTGCAGCAGTTTGCTAATTTAACCGAATTTGTAGCCAAAAACTGGAGAGTTAAATCTGCATATGAGATGATGCTGCATAATTCCCTTGTCTGGAACTTTACTGAACACATTTTTCAGTGTACCATTTAGTTGTAACTGTCTTTTTTACCATCTAGCTTAATTGCCTTTGCTAGGCCCATACTTCTGAAGAATACCGCATATTTATATTTTCTCATAGCTCGCTGCTTCTTGGCCATTGTTGGAGTTTCCTCATCTTCGTGAATCCATACACGACTCTCTTGGCGGGTAGAAACGTCGAAAAAGGGAATATAAGTTTCGTCACCTGTCACTATTTTGGAAAAAAATTGGTGTCCACCATTTTTTAAGAAATTTAAAGTTTCATGGCAAATTCGTACACGCTTTGCTTTTTGGAAGTCAGAAAGGTGATGCGGCACAAAACGACTAACCATTTTTTTTTAAATGCAGGTGATCGTGTATGATTGTCCTAACAGCTGAGGGTCCAATTTTGAGTTGACGTTCCATTACTGCATAAGTGGTTTTATTGTCCTCTTCAATTAATTTTTTAACAGCAGCAATGTTTTTGTCGGTAACAACCGTAGGAGGACGCCCTGCTCCTTTTTGATGCTGAACAGAATTTCTTTCGCGTTCAAATTCCTTATACCATCGGTAAATTGTAGCCAAGGAAGGTGCTCGTTCACTAAAAGCCGAATCTACAGTCTTTTTGCACTCATAAGCGTTTAAACTTTTTAAAATCAAAATAAATCACGATTCGAAAATGCTCTCTAGTTAATTCCATTCTTTACTTGTAATATCACTTTAAAAAATTAGTAACCTGGGTTCTAACGAACGTAACTTCAACAACTAAACTTCAAATGACAGATAAAAAGTTGCTGTAAATAATACTCTATGTCTTGTTTATCACGGCCTACTAGATTTCCTTATTCTCATTAAATTATCCTCCTATAATAACAAAGTTAGTAATAGTGCCGACTAAAGTTTAAACAGACTGTATATAATGAGACTTCTTGTAAAGTTAATTTTTTGAAGTTTTAATCAAATAAAACCAAAAACTTTATCTAAAGAAAGCAATGTTACACATTTTATTGCTTGGGAGGTCTTTATAACGCGTAAATTAGAGCTTACGAAATTAAATGCGAATATACTAGAACCCCCAATCTTTTAAATGAATATTGAGTTCTAACTTCTAATTGGCCAAGGCAAAAAGGCAGTTCAAGCGTACTTCACTAAACGCTGGTTACAGGCAGTGGGAATTTTTGAAGGTAAAATTACTTAAAATTTAAGGTAAATCGTAACGAAAATGAATAAAAATAGCTGAAAATTGAATTTGAAGGATAAACCAAGCATGAATGGGAATTTTTGTCTCAAAATAAGGAAAAAAAAACGATTGTCAATAATTGGCAACACTGGTTACAGAGCGCTTTTTTAATATAAAATTTTGATTTGAATTCTGTGGAAGATATCGATCACATGGAAGAGAGTTATATCTCAAAAAACTTCGTTTGCAAGATTTTCATAACAAACTGCTTCCGTGTGATCGATATGATTTCTCCTAGATTACGATTACTCGTAAGTCTCTGTGTTATTTATCTCAGAGTCTTACGAGAAATCGTATCATACTGACAACTTCAAAATTCCGCTTTTGAATAATTGACTTACAGGCATACAGTTCGAACGGTTGCTACAGATATGAGCAGAATGGACCCATATATCTAATGTTACTTTTACGGTTTTGGATTAATGTTAATTAAATCTTACCTGCTTATACTCAGAATTGCTGTGGTAATAACAATACGAATAACAACTATAATAATGCTTCTTTCTTCGTTGTGCATAGTCATCAACGTCCTTTTTAACACGTTTTATATTATCAAGACTATCTTATGTACAATCGCGAGTAGGGTTTCTGACCCGGGAATTCTCAATCTCGATTTGCCAAATTTGATCCCAGGAAAAAAACTGTCGAGAAATTTTCAAGTTCTGTTCCTTTCCTTTCCGCCCAAGACAGCTTTCCGCTAACGTCTTACTATTCTCTACGCCACAGTTCAATTTGAACCGTTTTTTATTTTTAAAGGTAGAAATTCAGTTAAATTAGAAAATATTCTCTAATTTTCATGCTGATTCTGAATTTGTAATCAACGAAACAATTGCACTGCTGCTTGTCAAAATATTTGTGCAAGCGTATTTTCTTTAAATAGGAATTTTTGTAATTCATTTGATAGAGATGTTCTTTCTCTTTACGGGTGATACCAAAATTTTTTAAATCTGCTTACAAAAAAACGAGATAATTAAAGAAAAACAGTTTTGAATAAGTAGGCCATATTTATATACAAAATCAAGTTATCTAAATAATTGACTGAGGACATCTAGCTAACGTGGACGTAAACAACAAAATAAAAGAAAGAAAACATCAGCGTTGTTAATTTCCTTTGAATTTATATTAATTAAATTGAATACATTTCTGCATCTTATACCAAAATGTCTTGAATTTGTTTAACATAATTAAAGAATCATTTCCACATGAGTAGGCCATGTTCTCGTATAAAATCAAGTTGTCTAAAATCCAAATAATAGACAAATGATATCTACCGACGCCCGTAAACAACAAATAAACGAAAACATACTAACTTTGATACTTACTTTTATTTATTTGCTGTTTACATGCACATTTGATAGGTATTATTTGTCAGTTATCTAGGCAACTTGATTTTATATACAAATATGGCCCACTCATTCGAAAATGATTTTCTTGAATTAATTCATTATTTTGGAAGCAGATTTAAGAAATTTTGGTGTCGCTGTAAAGAAAAAGAAAATCTCTATCGAATGAATTATAAAAATTCAAACATTGCTATTTAGAAAAACTACGGTCGTACAAATACTTTGATAACTAGCAGATAGTTTGAAGATTTTCATTTTAGCGTCAGCTGAGAAACACTGGATCTCGTCGGATAAAGGCATACTTCTCTTGAAATCTAGTAGGTCTGATGTTGTTATTCCATTTTATATCTCGTTTATGCGATGCTCATTTGTTTTTTGTATTGATTTATACAAAATATTTTTTTCTAAATTTAAAGGCAAATAAGTTAAAGTTAATCATCATGTTGACACCCTGTACATCAAAAACTTTAGGAAATGAAACGTTAATAGATTTTAATGATTATGCAACCAAAGAATGTTGTAACTCGGTCTAGGCAAGACGGAATGACGTAATAATTTTGTCTAGTTTTGAGTTTTCAGCTTTATTGCCACATAAACAACCGTTGGATCTCAATGTTTTCTTACACCGTTGCCAGGTCGAGAAAAGATCCTCAGAACAGGGAAATTACTTCACGAAACAATGGAAATTCTTTTGCCCATTCAGGCCTGGTTTTTCAAATCATAAGTTAACTTTAGTTTTCGGTTTGTAACCGTAGTAACAATTATGTTCTTACGACAAAGTTAAAGTAACTTGGAATTGAAAGACGGGCCTTAATAGGAACTTTTTTTTAAAACTAAAAGGTGGCATTTCATATACTATATATTTTCTTTAAGTTTAGGATCTAAAAACGAAGCTTGTTTAAGGAACAATGTCTTTTCCAGGTAAACCAAGTGAATAGCCTGGTGGGTAGGTAAAACTGACATCACCTGCAGCGGTGCGTTTACAGGGCTGCGTCACGTTTTGCAACAATGTAAATCTGGCACCCATCACGCCGAAAAACTGACGTCAGAAATACGAAATACGCACACGCTCGCGATTACGCGCAGTTTTTTCAGTGAGTTTGGTTTCGCTCACGCTAGGTGGAGCCGTTTCGCGAAAATTCGAAAGCGACAGGCATGGCCAACCTGAGTTTGCAATTGAAAGTATAAAATGCGTGCACTAACCTCCCTCATCAGCCAACTTGGAGACGACATTCATAATCAAGGGCAGGTACGTTGTCATGGTGTCCGCCGGAGTAGACCGAAACAAGTCCATGAGAATGCGCCATACCATTTGCCTGGAACAAAAAGAAACGTAACTCTCAAGTCGTTTTCGTATTCATGCGAAAAAATACCAACCCGAAAACGCATGTTACCACCACAATCACGATTTAACTGGCAGGGTTAGACGCCGTCGAGGTGAAGAGAACACGTGGTCCACAGCACACCGACGAACGAGAGACGCCGACTGAAATGGCGGGAAAGTGTAACGACGGGGCGAGCCGTCGTCGAGGACGCCGCGCATGCGCACGAACAAAGGTCGGCGCGCACAGGTATTGGCGCGAAGTACGACTTGGGACAACACGTGGACCGGAAATGGTGTTGGGACAGGAAAAAAATCGCCCGCTTCCAAGAAGGAGGATGTGCCGACTCTCAAACGGGGTGAAATAGGTGCGGGAGCTATTTTTGTTCGTATTAGGGAAGCGGATGTGAGCTATTTTCGGACACAGACGCCGACGGATTCACGGCAGCCAAGGCTCGTGTAGTTTGGCTGGCTTTGTTTTCGTCGTGTGATATCGTGCGATTAATTCTATAGAATTTTCTAGATGATTAATCCACGATATTTAGAACTCGTAAGTTATACTCGTGTTTGTAGGGAATTGCGAATAGGCGCCTCAAGGAATTGAAAAATAGTAACGTATCTAACTGCAGGAACAGTTGATTGGTTATAACCAGAGACTCGCAGATTGAATTCAGTTTGCATTTGCACGACGTGAGTGATTAGGCTATGAACAACATTCTTCATTATTCCTTCCTTCGGTTGCGAATTTTCGCTGTCGTTTACTTGTTATCGAACTTATACAAATTTCTGTTCCCTAATTATGTAAAAAGTTACATCTTCATACAAATTACAGAAAAAATTAAAAATTTGTCACATCGTGTCAGGATCCACAGCCCACAGGGCACTGAAACACCTTGAGTGAGGGGTCGAAAACGAGCTGTTGAATCTTTTCTGCGAGTCTCTGGTTATAACGTTATAACTTATTACTACATTTACTTCCTTTTGACTCATGTTTTTTAACATGTTTTCATGACAACAGGTTCATTTGCTGTTAAAATGTAGATCTAGTATTTACAACTAGAGTAATTATATAGAAAGAGAGCGAAAGAAGTAAGGGTTTCAACAAGCCGTCCATCAATTGATGATAGTCAAACCGCTGAAACGTATTAAGAAAATAGTTTTGTGAGTTAATTTTGTTATGTATGTTAATGCCCAATGTCTTATGGAATATAGCTCGAATCCAGTAGAAGTAAACGGTTGTCGCTTTTTTTTTTTAAACGATGGATTTCCAAAGGACAAACTAGACAGACTTTTAGGATGCAAGACGCGATGCCTTCGGTTAAAGTCGCGGGCCGAATTTAATCCGAAATAATAAACGAACTCCGCCTACGAGAGTGCACGAACGCATCAAGTCTTGCGTTCTAAACTTCCGTCTAGTTTGTCCTTTAGAGCTGCACGCAACGGTCGCCATTTTTGGGACGCATTTTATTTATACTACCCGGGCGTAAACATGTTCTGTTAGTTTTCGAAAAATGGTGTTTTTAGTTTCGAATAAGTTGCCATATAAACTCAACAAAATGATGAAATATATTTAACCTAACTTTTTCACTACCATTTTGTTAACACATTCAATCTTTCGTCTCCTTTTTAAAACGGAAACTTATTAAATCAGTCGATACTTACGTTATCGGGACGACAATTATACAAATGGTATCGTTACAGACTTTTCCAATCGTAAAGTGCAGCCTTAACTTTAGCATACCTTGCTTGTTTAAACTCAGTGTTGAATTACATTCAACACGATATGGACGGCGGCGTTGTTAAATTAATCGTCATTAAGCAAAATGACTAACGCCATAATTATGACGTTTACTATACTTTGTTTTCAAGGCGCAACATATTCTATTTTTTTTTGTGCTTGCCATCACTGTGCCGCTTCAATTTTAAACGACTCACACCACGAAATGGCGTAAATCACGAAAACATAGTAATGCTGGGCTATCCAGTAGCCGATTTTAGGATTAGTGCTGCCGCTAACAAAACTTTCAAATTGTCTATAATAATTCATAGAAAAAAATGAGTAACTTCATCATAATGACTTACATCCAAACTTTCCGTTTTGTAAAGTATCATGATCTAATTAAACGTCACAAAAGTGACTAATGCTAATAATTTCTCTTTAAATCACAATTCGCAGGAAATAACTCGCATGCTCACAACAGAACTTACTCATGGTACAGGTAAGAACAATTCTCTAAAGAAAAATAATTCGTCATTTGTCTCATCTCATGAAGTGATGTTTACAGAAGTAATGATTTCGTGCCATATCTGTCAAGGGTCGGTGCGTACTGGTTTACATCATTAAACACAAAATGACATTTACAGAATTAACTCAATTTAGTTCGGTTTCCTATATTAATAAGGGACAGAGTCCTTTATACGGTGGTTCAAAGTTCTCCGAACAGGGGGGGCCTATGCTTCAGTTATTTGTTACTACCTTCAGAGAAGTGATTACTAAGGGTCATACTGCTGTCATCTGTTACTATCTTTAGAGAGGTGATTACTAATGAGCGGGAATTTTACACCTTTCAGTTCGATGCGCCTCTGACCGATAACCTTGAAAGATATAATAATTCAGCTTAGTAGTGATTACTATAAAGTAACGGATAGATCAACACACTACGAGTAGAGGTAACCCCATTAGTGATAGAAGTTTAAGTTTAACGGTTCAATTTACAACCTAAGTCATAGTAAAATTTAGTTCGGAATGCCAATGTATATAGGATGTTCTATTAAAAATAACGAAATGGCATAATGCCCGGAGTAAACAAACTTTCAAAATATGCTCCACATGGTACAGTGAATATTTTTTTTGAAAATGACTGGGTAACTAGAGAGATACACATAAAAGAAAACGTCTCAAGTAGATTTCTTTTTTAAATTGATTTAACTACGAAAGTGAATACATACAGTCATTTCATAGTTTTTAATAAAAGATCTAATTGAGAATTTCTCATAAATTACATGTAACTGT
This sequence comes from Serrognathus titanus, assembly GCA_039766575.1. NCBI lineage: Eukaryota > Metazoa > Arthropoda > Insecta > Coleoptera > Lucanidae > Serrognathus > Serrognathus titanus. The sequence continues at coordinate 12,708,201 of CM077911.1, read as the reverse complement.
AAAATGCTTCGTTTTAATTTCAGGGCAGAAGAATCAATTTCACAAAAACAAGTCAAAATTTGTATGACAATAAAATTGTAAGAATACTCGATTTCAATCGTCAAAACAATTTTTCTGAAATTTGCCGAAAAATAAAAAAAAATCGTAACGTTCTCAGCAGATATTTAAAGGATGTTAAAGCTCACTTGCACTCTTGATTTGTAAATTGAAACCTGAAAATCAGAAAAAAATAAAAATCCATAATTATGAGGCGATTTTCCAGTGCAAAGATATATGATTTTCTGTTACGTGCTCCAATTTGTCCGAAACAAACCGTGACTAACTCCGTTTTCTGATAACTCCCGACAAGTTAGTCTTGATTCATTTACCCGCTCACAAAAAGAAATATCCTGAATTACTCACCGTCATTGCTTTCAAATGATATCATGAAATAATTGCAACAAGTTGAATATTCAAAGATCAAAGCGCGCCGATAATAATTTTTTGGCGGTTCAAAGTTTCTTTATCTCGTGTCGAGTTGGCTTTGCCGGAATCGGAATCGTCGAATAGTGTCGCATCCGCTCTTATCGGGGGAGAAGGGAGTAAGGGGAAATTGCGGTTTGTTATCGTTGTGTTTAAGGTAATCCCTATTATCGTAGTTTGTAACGCGCGAAAACTCCGTGGTCAAATTTTCTGATTTATAACTGGTTGATAAAATACAGGTTACAACTAATTCAAGACCCACCATGGAGGTTTCGTGTAAACTACAAAGGTGGGTTTAGAATCTCAGATAATTTACTACAATATTTGTAGCAAACTGTTAGCTTTCGTTCGTACTTTTAGTTAAGTTAGTGCGGTTTTAGTTATTTGACGATATAAAGTTTTTGAAAAAATGGGAAGTGATGAATTATTATTATTATCCTCTGCTGCAAGTGTGCAAAACTTTGAAGAAAAAATTAGAAAAAAAGAAAAGAAAGTGGTCGAAATCTTGGTTACTTCAAAGAGAAATGTAGTCTCATGTCAATTTATTCTCAACAAGTCAGATATCTGTTTGCACCATGTTCAATTAATTTTCAAAACGAGACAGATTTCATACAAGCCGAATTTTTAAGCTACATAAATGATTAATTACCCTTTATACCGAGTGATTTTTAAAAATTTTAATCAACTCTTGCTATGAAATTTGACGAAATTGACGAAAAATTTCATGAATTTTTTTAGAAAATGTTTCACTTCATCACAAATTTTGAAAATTTTTGAGAAATTTGAAAAAGTTTCATCAATTTATGACATTTTCATAAATTCTAGTGAAACCTTCGTATATGTTATCACATTCCAAATTTTAAGCTTTATTTTAAATTATGTTTTCGTGGTGGTATGTTAAAACTGGTAATAATTACTGCAAGTACCATCGTGGAAAACGAAATTTCTTTCCTAGAACACTATTGGAATCTCAAACTCAAGCGCTATAATGATAGATAGCAACAATAACCCTCATTTTTTATTACAAATTCTAAAAGGGCATACTTTTTTTTATATACCTATATATTTATGGGGTCACGTTGTTTGAAATAAGAGCAATTTAATAATTAAAAAAAAAAATCTGAATGAAACCAAACAGATGAGAAATACTGAATGCATTTTATCACATCAATACTCCTTATCACGAAAAGTGGGAAATTTTTCACTGCACTTTAAAATATACAGATAAATTAAAGATAAATACGATGCAAGTGCACTGTGGCTAACAAAATATTGGACCAGAAATAATTAACAATGTTCAAAATTCATTCGTTTCACAGCTGTCTCATAGTGTATGGGAAATAAATTTGTATTTTAAATCAAGTAATTTCTTAAAATATCAAGTACAGTTAATTTTTTCAATTTATGCCGATCGATCGGTTGATAAGTCAAAGAACTTTTAACTTCGTAACAGCTTGTCGAATTTAATTAAAAATTACGGAATTTTGTGATTCTAACTTAATAAATAAACAAACAAAATATTCTAGATTTTCGAAACCGAGATTTTCAGTTTTTTTGAAGATACCTTATTTCAGAATTTAAAAAAAGCTAGAAGAGATTTTTTGCACATTTTGATAGATCCCAAAATAGCACAACCTTAATTTACCTGTCTTTATGTCTCTTATAGTTGACGAGATCCCCATGGTGAGCCTTTAATTAGTCGCAACCCTGTATACACATACGTATATGCACTTGATCGTTTTGAAAGACGTTACTGCAAGAGGGTGTATCAACCACGAGCATCTTAAAGTAGGTGCAGCTTGCGCAGGTGAATGCGAAAAAAATATTGTAGACGAGAACGTCTTCTCAACTCTTGATCTCTTTCTTAGAGATAGTCAATAGTGTAAAAACAAAATTGGCTATCTTCTTTTAGTTTCGAATTATAAGCAAAAATTGCCATTTTCGACTTTCCGTCAATTGCGAATGACTTGTTTGTTTTTAGAGATATTAAAAAACTGTTACGACATTATTAGGACACTTTCTCGAATACGATTCAGTGTTGTTTTTTAATATTTAATTAAATTTTCGAGTTATAACATCAAGTAATATTTTTCTAAATGGAAATCATAGTGGTTATCACTAAACAGCGATTTTTTTCTGGTTGCCTCTGGCACGAAGTACGAGAACCTAACTAATGGAGTTTTTCCAGTGAATGTGTCACAGAAAAGCGTAACACTTTTAGTTCCTAAAATTAAAAATCGGGAAGTTGTCATTCAGTTTCTTTACTGAAAAAACAAAACTTTTGTGTTTTTTACTTAAAAAAATCACCGTATTTTTAAATTAAACACAAATTAAGCTGTTCCATTGAGAAAAATATAAACAGGCGTGTGATGATGGTTAATAAATGTCGCGCTTCTTGCAACAATCCCTTCAATGAATTTTAAGAAAGAAACAAACTATTTTTAATTTTTTAATAAATTTTAAATTTGGGTAATACCTACATTTTCCGGGCCGACAATATTTTCGGGTTTTCCAAGAAAATTTCGTTACTCAATTGTAAAATTTCGCGCTCTTTCATGTCGTTGTTAACTTAATTTTTGCTCTTCATTTAAATTTGTGACATTCGAACAATCGATTAGCTAATTGTAAATCGAATCACTTTTTATTTGATCACCCTATACAGGAGTTCAATTTGAACTATTAACTATTGATAACCTTATTATCTTTAAAGATAGAAATTCGGTTAAATTAGCAAAAATTCAATGTCTTTCATGATCAATTTTAATTTTTAATTAAAAAATACTAGTTTTGTCAAAATTATTGTATTTTCGTATTTTCAATAGCAATGTAGTATAATTTTTGTAATCCATTTGACAGAGATTCTTTTTCCTCTTACAGCTATACCAAAATTTGTTTACAAAATAAAAAAAAAAATCGATGGTTGCACGGCAAAAGGTCGTAAGCGCCATTCACCATATATTTTAAAGGAGAACCAAAAAACTGATTTAATTATCAAACTTAGGAGTAAAATATTTTGTCATTTTCACAATGCAGAATATTAATTCCAGCATTTTGTAACCATGAAACAAGCAGTGATCCTCTAATTTCGTCGTTACGATCCTTTTAACATAATAATCTCGTTTTCGAATTTTTGGCGCTTACGCCTTTTTGTCGTGCAACCATAAATAATTTAGCAATTTCGTTAAATATTTTTCCTTCTCTTTAGATCGATACCAAACTTTTCTAAATGTTCTTAATCAATCAATAATGATGCAAAGATGGAACATTGTAATTTGACAAATTAAATTAAAATATTTTAACCTACGATGTCATTTTTAACGTAGATGCGTATTTTGACAGTTAAACTATCATTCCAGCACATAATAAACACTTCAAGGAATCTTTGGCTAGTAGGAAAAGAATATAATCCGATTATTCAGTAACCGATTTCATTAATATTTGTGCAATGAGTTTAAGATTACAGCTAACGATATAATATTACTTAAAATTATATTATTAATTGTTCTATAGATAGAAATCATTTGTCAATTATTTAGGTTTCGATTTGAAAAAAAGGTCAAGAAAAGAAAAGTACAAACACACTTCGACAGAGTTCAGGTGAATAGTAGGTCTAATGCATTAGTTTAAATTAAAGTATCCATTCAATTGTAATATGATATATTACAATTACAATAATATGGTGTATTACAATTACAATTAAAATTGAATAGAAGCAAATTAGACTATATTCAAAATGTGGTAAATGATGCTGGTATTTTTAAGTCAAAAAATCATCGAAAAATGACTAAAAAACTATATTTTGAATATAGTCTAGTTTGCTCATATTCAACTTTAATGAATTCTAATTGTAATGCGGTATATCTGGACACTCTAATTTAGACTAGTGCATTAGACCTACGGTTCACTTAAACTCTGTCGATAATGTGTTTGCACTTCCCTTTTCTTCAGCAGTGTCACTCGCACTTTTATAGGCTGTCCACCACGTATATTAATTTATTAATAATTTAAAGTCAAATATGTCACAAAATATCTAAATACCAATATATAAATATATTTTTGAAATTAGAAAAAAAAAAGATATTTCATTTTAGCAAATAAGTAGAGGAATGTTCAATAAAAAAAAAAGGACAATGAAAACATAGTTAAATTAATATTCTATTTTACTTCTTTTGGTTGGCTTCCCTGAGGAAATCATTTCAAATTCAACAAAAAATCAAAATTTTTACAAACTTTTCGACGCCTAAAACACTGTGCGGATTTGTCTGATTTTTTTACCAGATAGTAGGTAACTATGTACCCCAAGCTTTGACTGGTGAACGTTTTGGGGATAACAAATTTTTGAGGTAATAAATTTTTGACAAATAGGTATTTTGGTTCAATTTGATAGCAATTCGACGCAGCTCAGGATATAATAATATTAAAATGACACACACCGATTAGTTTACTAGAGAAAACAAGAACGAAGGAGTAACGAAATGGTGGAAAAAACAAAATAATGGCGTTCGAGTACTTTGTGATTGTAGATCAAAAAGCAATTGCCTCGTTTTTTTTGCAAATCGAAAAAGGATACTTCAATTAGAGCAGTTCAGCAAATAATATGGAGAACCAAAAGATGTTTTACGGTTTTTCTCTTTTGTTCAAAACGTTGGTAAAAATCACTAAAATCAAAAGAGTTCTGAATATTTTTGATCTGCACTGGTTATTACACTTCTTAAAATCAGGAAGTGTTTATTTACTTTCGAAGCCTCTCGTTTTAATACTAAATCTCAACAAAATGGTGGATGAAATGCTAAGATAATGGCGTCCAACTGTAACGTGTTTTTAATCTACGTCAGACGCAGAAAAAGGAATCGACTTTTTTTTTAAGAGCAACGACTGGAGGTAGGGGGGGAGAGGAGTCTTGGCTTTTCTGCGAACGCATTTAATTTTTTTTATATTTAAAGTGACGATGATGTTAATAAAGCAAAGCTACAACTGCCTCTGTTATACTAGAAATTTCGGGTCATACGCACAAAAAAAATCTACGTCATTCGTCGCATCTCAAAAGTCATTGGCGATCGCCATTCGCCCGTTCGCTTATCTACGTTCGGTGATTGAGGCGCTTAGTCATAGTCATAATACACATACGTTTATATGTGCTTACGCGGACCCGAGATGAACGTCGTGCGGTTTCGAATCCGCGACGTGGACGATCGGGTTATGCGCGGAGATCCGATTGGCCGGCGGTGGCACCGCCCCGCGGAAACCCGCTAAGATGGCCGACCGCGAAACTTCCAAGGAGACGCCACGATTTCGCGTCATAACAACGCGTTTCGACGCCCGGAAGGCCGAAGTCCGCGAGCAAGGACCTCCGGCGTCGTGCAAGGCCAAGAGTGCGTTAAGTCCGCGGGTCCGTTTTTGCCAATTAGCGCAGCTAATTAATCGGTAATGCGCAACGGAGGTTTCCGGTTAACGAGAACAAATCCGCCGCCGTTAATTCGGCGTATAGCGAAGACACGAACGATTGTAAATCACGGAAGGAAGGAAGAAAAAGCAACAAATTCTGCATTACACAGCGAAGCTAAATTAATTCGATGTATTTTAAATAGTTCAAAAAAAAAAAAAAAAACAAAATTCTTGGCAAAAAGCATAACTTATAGGTAGTTCAAAACCAGCAACGACTCGTCCTATGCATCGGTAGAGAAAAATTGCCCAAATCGTACCACTTTTCATAAGTATATTCATATAGATATTATGGCCACATTTTTTAAAATTTAAATAATTAGTTCTGTAGCCATTAGATAAATCTGGACTTTCCCCTATCTACCTAAGTACAATTCAATTTAGTGAGATCAATTTCTGAATAAGTATTACTAAAAGTAGTAAGAGAGTAGGTATAAAAAGTAAGAACACAAAACAACAACCAAAATTTATACTTAGATAAAGAAAATGAATGATAGCTATCTAATCATAAAGTCGAAGCTGATGATTGCCTCAACAAATTTGGTGAAAGATTGGCGGGGTTCATTTTGAAATATGAAAAGTCAACTTGTAGGTTTTGATCACCTGTGAGAAGTCGCTTCTTGGTGTTCTAAAAATGTCCATTTTGTAAAATAAAAATTCCAATTTGCAAGTTGTTAATAATATACGTGTACGAAGTAGCTTTTTGATTTCTAAATAAGTCTTAAAAGCTATAGATTGTATCTATAACCTACTATAGTTTCCATTATCTCTAAGGTAATAAGTAGGTTGATAGCAGTGAGAGATACCTACCTACTTCTTTGCTTGTAAATATTCTAATCCTAATTAAAGGTTTTATTTTTCATTTTTTGATGTTTCATAGATATGTTTGGCTGTTTAGATGAAAAAAAGAATATCATTTGCTTATTTATCAAAATAAAAAATGAACGAAACTTAGGCAAGTTAAGAAGAACCAAAGACGAATAAATAAAGCAATTTTGTAACGAAAAATTTTGAATTTTACAACTAAAATCTTTAATTAAAACAAAAATTCAAGTTAAAGAAATCAAGAAAGTGCAAGAAGGAACCCAAAAACTGTCTTCAAAACTATTCGCGTTAAATTAAATTTAAACGTTTTTCCTCTTATGTACATAAAGTCAAAATTTTACTTTTATAATTAAAACAAAAATAATACCTAACAATGAAACATTTATCAATTATTTCATTTAACATTTTAATACATTTTATTATTTTATATTAACGTCAGAATCCGATGCTTTCTAAATAATTAAACAAAGAAAAATGTATTCACCTAACCATTTTAATTCGATGTTTTTTTAAATCATTTTCTTAATTTCTCTTTTTTTTTGAACGACTATGAATAAAAATTTATAAATAGTAAACAGATATGTATTTCGAAAGAACCTTCATTCCTATAAGGGTGTGAAAGTAAAACGCGTTGCTTCGGCCTAACAAACAGGAAGGACATCGCAATCAGGTCCTTAACAAATTAGCGCGGACGCCCAACGGAAATAGACTTGTCAAATTCACTAGAATTGCCAATATCGCCGAATCGGAAGCACTCCCGAACATCAATTAAACGAAAACGCCCCGGGGGCAACACAATTACCCGGCGTTTTCGCGACAACTCGCAGTCGAGACTACCCCATTGCGGCCGGCCCCGGACCCTCCCGCCGCCAGGTGTTCGCAGACGACCATTTCCGTAAATGCGGGAAAGGACGACGGCCATTACAGCGCCGATGGCACAATGGCGGGTCGCGAATAAATTCGAAAGGGAAGAATGGGAAATCACCCAGTCAAGGGACAGAGGGGGCATAAAGGCAAATATCAGAATTTTCTGGGTCAGAGGTAGGTAAGCCTGTTTATTGCATTTTTCGCATGAAGTTTTCGATTATTGTATACTTAATCGAAGTCACAAATCACAAATTCAAATAAAAAAAATGTATCACGATATTAATTTTATGTGAAGTAGGTAATTTTGAATTCCTTGGACATTGATTTTGACCGATAGGTATCATAATTGTGCTTCATAATCTTCTTCACCAAATGTAAAGAGTTCTCAAAAATTATTGTAACTATGTGGAATAAAATTCGACAAATGAGAGACCTGTTTGACTTGTACATTTATCATGCATTAACTGTTAAAATCAAAGCACTTCTTGTTTAAGATTGTTTTCAACATGTAACTGACGAATAGTCTATTTTTAAATTAAGAAGGGGGTCGCAAGATGGGCTCCCGTATGAGGTTCAATAATTTTGGTTAGGGTAGTGTTGAAACTAGGGGGTATGGTTACCTATGGTTACGCTATTACTTACCTACTAAATATATTATCTATAGGTGCATAATATAAAATTGGTTACAATTGCAGATGGTGTTTGGGTGGGTGTGTCAAATTAGAGTTACGTTTTTTAAATGGAACACACTGTAAAGTGCAGAGGGTGATTGGATGGGTGTCAAATCAGAGTTATGTTTTTTTTTAAATGGAACATACTGTACTTTATGGTTTATTTCGATTTGCCCTTAAGAGTTATAGGTATATCAATTTATTATAAGGGTATTACCCACTCTGTATGAAATAATACAAAATGAATATTATTTTCTGTTTCAAACAGGTTATATAATACATATTAGAGTAAAATTTGAAGACCAAATTACAAAGGATACATAATAAATTGATCTATTCATAAAAGCGAATCGAAATAAACCATAAATTAAAAAAAAACGACTTCAATATGGCAGAGCTACTTTAAACACTCTGTGTAATTGCAACTTTAAATTTTAAATCATACAGTTGTACCACACGTAATAGCGGAAAAAATTGCAATAATAATAAAGGCGTTATCTTCCGAATATGCACTATGGACTCACCCTTTATGTCAACTATTGGCGTTCATGTTTATCCTTACTGCAACTGTTAAACGTGCGTACATCTTCTGTCAGTGATTTATATTTTTCCTACCACTTAAAATGGTGAGTATTTTTATTAAAATGAAATCAAAGCAACTCCTTTTTCCATTCATGTAGGATTAATATTGTCTTATGTGTCGTAAAATAGGCACCTCTATAATTCCCAAATTTGAGGGAAAATATGAAATTACGTTCAATACGATGTAACTAACTAACGAGTGTTCAACTGAGAAGTTCATCAACTTAGTTTTGATTTTTTTTTGATGGAAAAGAGATGACTTCCACTATTACCAGATGACAGGTCTGCTTATAACCAGACTTCGGACATTTCGGACAGTTGCCATGGTTACGTAATGCGCGCCCATTCATTGCGTAGCCATGGCAATGCTCTGAAACGTCCGAAGTCTTATAATCCTACGGGACTTATTAATATATTTCGAAATATATGCAAAATGTTAATTTTCAATTTTAATTATTTCGTGAAAACTATATGCTACTTTATTAAATTCAGTAATACTAAACTTAATTAAAAATAATTAATTTCTAATTACAGAACTCAATAAAATGGTAGATATATTGATTTTGCAAAAAAATTAAAATTGAAGATTAACATTTTGCATTAGATATACCGTTGTCTACTTGTTAGTGCTTTCAATTGCTGCACTCAGAATATCGTCATCTCGTATTACCTTATGAGGTGAAAACAAGATGCGGATGCTCTTGAGTGCACATTAGTGCAGCAAACGAAAACGTTAAATGTCAAATGACATTTTGCGTTGATCTAATTCAAGATCTGCTTCAAAATATTATAAAAAATTCAAAGGCTACTCGATGAACTGTTCAATTGAACACCTGATATACACTTCTGAAAAAACTATGAAAACTAACATGGGCTTCAGTGTGTAAATTATTCACACATTCATATGAAAAGCTTGTTAGCTTTTACGCACGAAAAGTTAACGTGGATCGCAAATGATACCAGTTTCTCAGCGGTGTACGAAAGTGATGGACTTTCATTTCTCCAATTTGGATTACATTTATTCAATTCAATTCCAAAATATTCATACATTTTTCAAACAATTTCAACAGTATTAATTTTTTTTTGACGATACGTTGGAATCTTTGGTATCCATGTTATTTCAGAATTCTGACTAAGGTGGTGCCGCACGTTTTAGTTTTACTGGTACTTTTATCTGTTTTGGTTTTTTTTTATTATATATATACTTTGAAATTTATAAAGAGCTTGACACCTATCACACAAAAGAGGAATTAGTGGTTCGAATTATTCTTGCTTTTGATACCATTCGTCATCGTCCTCAGATGGCCCAACTACATGCCCTCTACTACTTCTGAAAGTTAGGAACAGTTTTTCCTAGACACCCTGTATTGCTTTCTCTTTTCAGCTTTCATGAAACCACTGTCGGAGGTCACGTTGTATTCTTAATTCAGATTAATCAGATCGGCATATATTAAAAAAAATATGTTTAGTCTAGGAGTATTTTATATCAATTCATTGACCACAAACTTTACAGTCATTTGCAAAATATTTTTAATCTTTTTGAAGGCCAGAAACAATAGCGTTTTGAGTCTCTCGTAACAACTGCTCCTGTAACTTATGAATTCAGTTAACATTGACAACCAAAATAAGATGGCGTCTTGATGATAAAATCATCCTTGACCAACATTCTAGAGAAAACTTTTAAAAATCCTTTACTTACTACTCTCCTTTGATTAAAACTACGCTTTAACATAAATGAACCAAAATAAAAATCTTTCATTGTCATTCCTAATTCAATGTTTTAATGATAAAATTCAAAAAAAGGGGTAAGTTTTTCTAAATTTTTCAATAACCCAAAAATTTTTTTAAGGTACAGAGTTCTGATGAGGCCCCATAAGGTCGAAATACATGTATAAACTCGTTCCTAACACAATTTTAGTTAATTTTGATAAAATCATCCCTTAGGATTAAAGTAAAAATTTGCTATTATGCTTAATCACTTTGTATAAAGAAATTTAGTATCGTAGGCTAAGAAACTTTCACTGCTCTCTGTAAGATGGCGTTCTTATGAAATTATTTTGACCGACATACTCGACGAGATTTGATAGAAAACGACGTTTAGACGTTATTTTTACGAACCATATCTTTCCATATCGATGGCTTTTCGAATTCTCATCGTGAAATGGAGGACACTGCCTATGCGAACAATTATTCGGTGGGCAATTGATAAAATCCGGCATCGCAAGACACAAAATTGGCTTTCCCAATTTTTTAATTTTAGAATCATACGCCGCACATGGCAAATTAATCCATATTGTAGTAAGATGGCGTAACTTTACGTTGATTACTGTTTCCAATTGCAATAAAACATTACATACCTAAACAAGAATATATTTGTTGTTTGACAATCAATGTTTGAGTCGTCAATTCAACGTTGCGAAGTAAGACTCGACATTTATGATGATTCCAGGTCCACCCAGGACTAGAACTATAGTTGGACACACGTTACTTTTGTCGTAGTGCGTTCAGATTATAAAATTATCCACCCAAAAAACTATGGATTTGAAGAAGTAAAAGAGAGTGCTACATATATATTTGCAATTCCTTGTTGCAATATCAAACAAACATGTTTCGTCAGAATCGTGAGCGAGTTAAATTTAGCCCAATAATATATTTCTTTTGTATTTTCAGGAGTTTAAAAAGCAGGTAACTTCCAGTAATTAAAATCAAATGACTACTACCACTAACTACAGTGAATCGCCACCATTTTGTTTTAGTCCTCGACGATCACTCGATCATAAAGTTTCTCGTCCACGTCACCTGCTCTGCGTGCAATCCACCGCGACCACGACAAACACATCGAACGAACAATGGCACTTCACTTTCGGTTTTCATGGTTAACTAGATTTTTTTATGCCAATGGGTGCCTCAGAGCGAAGGTTCATTTGGATCAAGTGTGATGATTACAACGTATAATTTTGTCAGTCATCCGCACAAAGCACAATAGAAAAAGAAACTCGATTTATAGAATAAGGCCATTTACACAACGCCTGTGCTTAACGCATTAAAATGTCGGCGATTCCATTAAGTAAGTTGTGCATCTTTCAACTGTAAACACCGAATTCGGTGTGCCCAAACAGTTTTCGGTTTTCGGCGAGCGATGGCGCGCTCGAAATTCCGCGCCGGCCAGACTAAATAAACGACCAGCGATGTGTACTTATGTACGTAATCTGCGTGCACACTTGAAATACGAGACAAGTCACTCGCTGACATCATGTGTATTATTAAAGTCTGATATTCCAAGGAACGTTTATGCTTTATGCTTCTTAATGTTTTTAATGTAGTGCGATACGAACCTATCATGATAACAAGACGCAAAAAAATGATAAGGAATAGCTGCCGGGGAATTTCAGGTGTGCACTCGGCCTTAAGACCAATAACAAAAACAGTCCTGTTGAAGGCTTAATGAGTAGATTTAAATTATCATAGCTAGACGCCGGGAAAAATTTAATGAAATTCTAAAATAGTTGTGAAAGAATTTATAAAATGAAAAGAACAAATATAGAAACCTCAGAAAGATATACAATTATAATATAATAATATAATCAGAAGTAGGAAGGCTTCGGATTAAATAGCGTTTGAACTAATACAGGAAACTGTAGTGTAGTTGTTATACAGCGCAATTCTTAAATACCTCCTCTCATTAGTTTTTTTAACGAATATCAAGAAAGAAAAACGCAACGAAAAGAACTTCTACGAGTCAAAATTAAAAACAAGAAAAGCTGTAGTAAACTGTAGTGAATATGTGGTGCCATCTACAGTAAGGCTTCGATAATTCGGATAAATTAAAACCTAGGTGATCCGAATTAGCGAGGAATCCGGGTTATTGGAACCTTTTTAAAATTAGTACAAAAAAGTATTGCAACAATTTATAACACCAGCAGAAACGTGGCACCCTTCAAATCAATGTTCTTCAATGTGTTGGAAATGTTGCTATCTTCGAAAGGCAAGACATGGACCAAGAGACTCTTGCCGTTATTAATCCTGTTTAGTTAGATAAGAATTATTTTTTTTGCGGTTTCTAAGGTGTCACGTTACTTTTTAAGGATCGGAGAATTTTCCTGCTTGCGTAACGAAACGTGCAATGTATGATGCGGATTCATTAGTTGGTTCGGATTAAGGAATGCATAATATAAAAAAAACGGTTATTTCACTTTTGTCTAGATTACTGGGGAATTTGGACTATGGTAGTCCGGACTATCGAAGCTTTACTTAACATATTTTTTTGATATGAATTTAAATAACTCAAAAATGCAATGCTTTCAAACCGTTTTGTTGTAATATACTAAAATGTCTGCTTTTTTCAATAACTTCTGAGCAAATTTCATAAAAGAAAAAATAATGAAAAGATCAAAAGCGATGTCAAGTATACAAACTTCAGCGAGCTATATTTTCAGATGCGAAATTTAAAATCGAAATTTCGTAATTTAGGAACAAAGGAGCTTTCAAATAAATTAAATATGGCGCCTAAATAAAATAGGAATCTGTGGTGGATAAGTCGTGCCATCTATACATTTCTTCACAAACTATTTCAGGCGGCAAATTTAAATAACTCTTCTCTTCTCAGTAACTTTTATTTTATAAAAGAAAAAATAATGAGACCATAAATGGCGTTATTTGCGCAAACTTCAGCGAGTTAAAGTTTCAAACATATAATCCAAGATTGCGATGTCCTGATTAAAAGAACAAAGAGTCCTTCGAATAAAATAAATGCAGTGTCGAAATAAAATAGGAAACTGTGGTGTCTCCTGTGTAATTTTTTTTTTGAAACTATTTCAACTGGCAAATTTAAAAACCTGTTAATATACAGGGAGTGTCAAAGTTATGTTAACCCTTATATGAAATGCAAATTTGAAATAATAACAGAGAGGTATAACCTAGATGCGGATGCAAGTATTTTGTTCGCCAGCTATAGTGCGCAAGAAGTTCCAAAAACAATTCTAACGAAACCCATCGAGTTATTTAACGATTTATTGTGTATCCTTAAAGTTTGTTAAGATTGGTCCGGTTGGTGATAACTGCAAAGATAATTCGGGACGTCTCAGAAGTGCCATGAGCTTTGCCATTGTCCAGAGATCAATTTTGAACGGTCCAGGAAACTCTAACGGATTGGTATTCCAGTGAAAACTGCACCATATCCAGAAACTCGTTCAAGCCTTGACTGAACGCCAAAAACGTGTGCGCGTGGAATGTTGCCAGATATTAGCAGAAATGATAAACATTCGACTTGAAATTATGTGTCAGGTGGTCTTTAATGTAAACCGACACGACGCAATTTTTAGGGGTACCTACTGAGATTCCCGAGTAATTCGGGAATACGAAAGGTGAACGCCTGCTGCGCCATTACTGCTATTGGCGTGACTGGACTTTATTTCAGCCATATCGTACGTAATTTCCAAGAAGATGGATAGGCAGAGATGGCCATTTGCAATGGCCTCTCTACTCTCCTGATCTTACACCGTGCGACTTCTGGATCTGGGATACGATAAAAAGGAGAGAATGTATTCAACGAAAATGTTTCTTTCGTGAAATTTCTCTACAAAATAACGAACAACAAGTTGAGGTTTTGCAATAATTAATACTTATAATAAAGTTTTATAAAATATTGAGTTGAAAAATTACGCTTAATACGGTATATTAACCAATACAGACTTGTTATGAGTACTTTATAAACCATTCAGAGACAAAGTAAAATGAAGCAACAAATTGCCAAATTGCATTTGACTCTCATTTGATTAGGTCTGCGATGGAACGCTGAAGAAACAAGGCGAAGAAAGCGGCTCTGGAGGAGAGAGCATGCACAGGCATGTGTGACCCGGTGGAGGAATGCGGGCTGCAGACAGAATCACAACAAGCCAGTCAACAACCTCCCGGCATGCCTACACAAGCAGCACCATACCACCGCACTAAACATAAATGCAATAAAAATGCCGATGTTCAATGAAACTGCACCGCGCCAAAAAAAAAAAAAAAGAAAAAACGCCCCGAATTTCTGCGCGTCGCAAATTCCTCGGTGCTTCCATTTTTAAAACGGCGAAAAAAAATTACGTTTCGTCGCATGAGGATGAAATCGTCTTACGAAACATACAGGTATTTCTTGCGTTGTAGCTTTGAGATGCATGACGCTGATGCTTCTACGTACGATGTGAAATCTCGTAGTGATAACCTCTTGGCTTCCGAGTGTGGTAACTGAAGTGATACTGTTTCATTAACAATGTTGAATGCCATTCAGAAACAGCGTACACACAACATTCATTTATGGTTTGAGAAATATGAAGACACCAAGATTATACTTTCACATTTCTCCGACCACACGAAGAAGAAAACTATAATTATATTTCGCATAAATTAAACGAAAAATAATAGATTCTCTTTAAATTCCGAAGGCTTGTTGTTTACATTTCTTCTTTTTTTCGTCTTCTATAAGGAAAGAAGTTGATATACATACGTTATAAAATCGATTGTCTTTTTTGGGAAGTTTTGACGAAGTACCAATGAAGTATCGTGTATTTTTTAATTAAAGTTTTAAAAGCTGTCTGAGAGAATTGATTTAATTTAAGAATTATAAATATTACAATTACTGGCAAGCAAAATCCCGGCAAGTACGTAACGTACAATTCGCCCACGACATGTCACGAAAACACCACAAATTTGCATATTCCGCTTCATGTTTTCGTCGCCGAAATATACGTGAGAAGTTTTTCTATTACTGCCATTAAACGAAAGAATGCCAGGAATTTCTGCGATGATTCAATGCTGAGATTAGAAATTATTTTTACTTATAATTCTAATTAACTGTAAATTTCTAACTAATCTTGGTTTCATTATTTTCCCTAACAAATGAAAACATATTCATGCGTCATGATGCTAGAAAATATTTAAAGATTAAATGAAATTGAAATAAAATGAAATCTAAAGTATAAAGAAAAATGGGATCAATCAATGGAGTCACTTAAGATTATTTCAAAAAAGAAAGAACAGTGTGATCAAATAAAAAAATGACTGTGGGTAGATGTCTATAGTTGGCAACACCGATACCAAAATTTGGTCAGTGGAAGAAACACCCTATTTCTTATACAAGATTTGGCTCCATTTTTTGAAAAATTAAGATTACCTTATGCAGTGACTTTTGGCAAATTTCTTAAAATTAAGAAATGATTGCGCGAGATTGCATCCTTTCTCGTCCTGTCTGTTTTAAAACGGAACGAGCTGCCAACACGGGCAATAAAAGAATTATAGTTGTATTGTGATTCCCCAAATTCACGAGTATCAACATTGCTCCGTAATTTCTGCGAAGTATTGTTTCTTCTAGATCTCTTTTTCTCTTTTGGGTTTCACACTTGTATTCACATATTTCTATTACCGAGTTTTATTGTAAGATTTCACTAATCAGTAAAGTAAATACTTTCATATAAAGAGGAAACTTTTCTCGAGCTATTTTACGCGGCAAACAAGTGATTCAGAAATTATTTTCTTTTATACAGTGCGATTCTAAAATGAATCTTCCTCTTAATAACTTTTAAACAAATTTCATGAAAGAAACACACCTACAATAAAAAAAATATAGGTGGTATCATCTGCACAATTTCTTTGGCGCGAAATGACGATCACGACGTCATAATTAAAGATACGAAGACGTCTCCAAATAAAACAAGTAAAACAGGAAAACATGGTCACGGTTTACTGTATCCAGTAGCTCACCCGCTCATGGTTACTCCATTCTCCGTTCTCCTTATAAAGTTTAGTTCTCTTGATATTTTTATAACACTTCCAAGTGGGGTACACTACATGCACTGAATGCGCACTCAAAATATCTCACCTCATTCATTTGAAGCTCATGTAATAAAACGAGATGGA
This sequence comes from Serrognathus titanus, assembly GCA_039766575.1. Classification (NCBI taxonomy): domain Eukaryota; kingdom Metazoa; phylum Arthropoda; class Insecta; order Coleoptera; family Lucanidae; genus Serrognathus; species Serrognathus titanus. Next base: position 12,691,456 of record CM077911.1, on the reverse strand, counting down.
ATGCAGACCCAGTGTACATAGTGCACCCCAAACGAAAGTGCTTCATTCATTTGGCGCCATCTATTAAGGACTACGTGAAACGAGATGCGCAAAGATTAAAAATGTCAAGAATTTTTTTGTTTTGTTGGTGGAATGTGGAAAAAAATGTTTAGTTTCTTTTTCCACACGCAAGACAACTCCGTAACCAAGCAATTGAAGTTTCAAATGATAACCACTTAGTTGCTACTATTTTATTGTTAGTATTTGACATACCGAGGCTGTCACTAATAGTTGACTGCTAGTGGCGCCACACTTGCGCAGCTACATCCCTATGGTGACGATGCAAATTTTATTTTCTTTACTTTATGTTCTCTGATATCAGATGTCATAATTGGAGTTATGCCTTGGGGTTGACAGCTCACATAAGAGAACATAGAAAAGAAAAGTTGCGACATGTCGCGGCGGCGGCGATCATTTATGTATTTTTTCTCGAACTATTTTACGGCACAAAAATTTACTTAAAGTCGGTACCTGATAAATTTACCGGTAAACTATACTACGCACAAAAATTATCAGCAACTATTCAATTATTTATTAAAGTTTCAGATTCACTTGAACATTTCCTTCGAATGTGCACCGAATAGTATGGACGGCGAACCGAGCCCATAATGAGCATACAGTGTGGACGTTTTCTTCTATTCTGAATCAGATTGAAGGTCTGTATACGCCTTTTTCATGGATTGCTGCTCATACGGAATTAAAAATTAATCAGTGCTCATGCGAAGCTTCTGATTGCTAAATTTAATTACCGAATGAACAATGTATGAGCAAATTGGTGCTCCTGCGGCGATCATTCAGAGGATATACTCAAGTGAATACGCAGCTTTAGAAGTTGGCAGTGTGTTCGCTCAGTAATTCTTCGAATAATTGTTGAATCAAAATTTTATTGATTTCTTTTGTGTTTCCCATTTGAATTCTCGTATTTCTATTACCGAATTATTGTTATCTGCTCTTGTAAAGGTATTTATTCACCAAAAACAGTGTTTCGAACTAGCTTAGAGCTACATCAGAACTAAAAAGTTCAAAGCATGTTAAGTACTTTTCGATCTGTACACGCTAAAATCTGTTGGAGTTCGAAATTACTTCAGAACGAAAGTCCCAAACTGAATCGCTATTATTCAGTTATTGCCAATTTTAAAAAAACATGTCCACACTGGAAATGGGTTCGCCGAGCTGGCTTGCAACTTGTCTAAACTCCGAACCCTTTCATTTTACCGCTACTTCACTGATCGGGTTCCATTCCCTCCAAGTTCAGAACCGGCAAGCAAGAGAAGCGTCCTCATCAAGTTCAGATCTTTTGTCGAACTAGCTCTGAGTAGCACTGAACCTGTTAGTTCAGAACTAATGAGTTCAAAGGACCTGTACAAACCAAAATCTGTTGGAGTTCGGAATTAGCTAAAAACGAAAGCTCCGAACTCGTTCGCTATTATTCAGTTGTTGTCATAATGAGTGACTCGTCCACACGAAATAAGTTTAGAGCTGGCTTGCAACTTGTCCGAATTTCGAACCCTTTCAACTTAAAGTTCCTTCATGGATCGAGTTCGGTTCGCGAAAAGCTCACAACCGGCGATCACGAGAAGAGTCCTCACCAAGTTCAGATCTTTTGTCGAGCTTGTTCAGAGCTTTGGTGAATACGCGGCTTAAGATGGCCTCATCAGTTAAGTCTGTCTTACTGAAGAATGATTTTATTTACAAAAAAATATAAAGTGCTCGGATTCAGAGCGAATCGTTCGAACTTGATTTTCTACGTTTTCCCAGTTTATAAAGCGAATGTGAAAGAAGAAATAACAACTAGTAAGTCATTCGCAACCACTGTCGACAATAAATGATAACTAGCTAAGTGCATCTACCTATTTTTAAACTTCTTTTGGGTAAAGTGAAAATAAGGAAACTGAGGGAAAAGATGGAACAATAATCTACACAGACCAATAATTTTTAAATTCACGCGAGTGCTCGCTGACAGTCCGACGTGAATATAAAGAGCGAACAAAAAAACGGGTACCGGTGGGTCTTTGAGACCGCCGCCGTGCGCAGCGGCGACTATTGGATCGGAATCTACGTCGTCGCACCGTAATTGCCGCGGAGGAATTCGTCGGACGTTATTCGGGTACCGTTGTGTTGCCCGTAGCACCAAGCGCTAACGAATGACTCGCATACTTTAGTTGGTACGTGCGACAGTGGTCAGATAATGTATCGAAACCGTACTCCTCAACACTTTGATTAGAACGCGATTGTCGTCGTTCCGTCGTCTTCTTCGTATTTGCGCTGCATTCCTAACAGGACATTCATTCAGTCGCACCATTTGCATGTCTGACGATGTCTGTCTTCTAATCATGGCCTCAATTTAAAGATATTTTTCTCTACATAATAAGAAAAAAAAACGTAATAGAGATATATGCCATATATTTCAAATCAAAAGGTGACACACGTTCATTTCATTAAATACTATTTCTATCTGTTTAGATGGGCTCGAAATTGAACTAATTGACCGTTGATGTCCGGTTCAATTTCAATGGAAGATTTAATTTAACGACTCCGGTCACACATTGAATCCGGCGACGATGGCGCTGCGTTCGCCGCACGGCAAATGTCATCGACTTTCGGCGAACAATTCCACCGCTTCGGCGTAGTCCCTGGGAACGGCGTTCTCAACCTGACCGGTCAGCGTTTTATTCTCGTGCGAACGTCGCGTTATCGGAGACGATGCATCATCTTCGCGCCGGTGTCGCGTCCCTGCTTTTCCCGACGCGAATCCGGCGCTTCCCGGAATCGCTCGGAACGGTACGTTGACCCACCGCAATCCCGTCTGTTCAACTCTGAGGACGCCGTTTAAAGCACAAGATTTTTGAGGACCTCAATGAGTTTTCTCTTTTCCTTACTGTTTCACGTAACACTGTCCTGAATGGCGACAAAGAAAGAAGAAGAAAACTTTGAAGGTACTTTAAAGAAACTGAGGACATTTGACAGTTGATTGTTTTACGTTAACAACGAAAATTGAGTAACTTTGAAAAGATTACCGTTTCAAGTTGTGATGAACTGTTTTAAGATTACCAACTCAAACTTTGTTGGTTACCCTAAAAGAATATGTTTAATTGCTGACGGTTACCGACATTGTTTTAATTTTTTTTAATTACGACCTACTAGATTTCGCGAGAGTGGCCTAATCCGGCCTGAACAATTTACTAGTTCAAGTATTACTCCGCTGGCACCATTTACTCAAAAAATCGGAAACGGAAGTACAGGATTACAAGTAATTAAAGGGGTACTATAGGGATCTTGAAACAACAAAGTATACAAAAAAAAAGGAAGGGGTAATAAAAGTACCCTTATGATGTCACAATTGATGTAACATCGGCTGCATAGAAAACTAAGACAGTGAAAAAAACGTAGTTATCCAAATTTTTGACAATTTTAGTGTTGTAAGTAGTGAGGGTTTGCGTCTTACCTGTAACGTCAGTAGAGCGTGCTGATATATCGAAAATTGAAACAATAATTTTATTTACGAAGAATTATGCTATCCATATCGTGCAGTCTCGTTTGTATAATAGCTTTTTGAGTATCGTTCAGTTGTGGTATTTTGACTTGACATGAGTTTGTTTGAAGTTGTCATGTTGCATTCAAATCAATTAGTGTAAAAACTGACCGTGCCAGATTTCTATGCAGGCGATGGTGAGTTGCCTACCTTTCATTTAAATTCGTACATGTCATGCCTCTTCAATGTCAAAAAATGAAGTTACACAAATCAGCACAATAGCTATTTTGGTTTCCACGAGTATAGCTCTTAGTAGAACAGATATGATTCATATATGCAAAGGGTATAGCTCTTAGTAGAACAGATCTGATCCATATATGCAAAGAGTTCTTTCCAAACCACCACAAGAGCAAATGGATCAATTTAGATCAATTCAGGATTACTTCAGGATCACTTCAAGTTCAGATCAGTTGCGGATCACTTATGAAACGAAAGCGTTTATTATTCTTGGACGTAACATATTTCCTATAGAATCCTTTTAGGATTTTATTTATCTTTGTTTTTTGGAAAATGTGCCTATATAGAATTGATGCGTTATCGAACTTGATGACATTGGCTACAGAAGATTACGAGTTGAGTTTTTTTTGGCAATTTGAATCAAATGTAAAGGATTATCTGCAAAAATAATTCGGGGAAGATTTCATAGTATTTTTTCTCGTGTTAAAAATGTAGTACTTAATTGTGTAGTACATTCAATCAAGTATACAATCCCCTTATGACGTTTTCCATATGGAATCGTAATTCCAAGGGTCCTGGAAATTTGTTGGTTACAAACTTTAGCTTCTCACTAAAAACTGCCTGTGTATAAGGGTGTTTTTTAATGGTCAAGTTGATAATTAATCGTTTTGAAGGTAGAAATCAGTTTTACAAACTTAAAAACCTATATTTCCGTCGTCTTCTCTACCTTGCAGGGAAAGCATTTTTTATTCACTAGCCTAGAGCACTCTCATGCCTCTCTTAGACATTTGTGCAAATTCACAAACTCACAAGTGTAGGAGGGCATTTGCATAGGCATGTGCAAATGTTTGAGATCAAATGCAATTTGCCAAAGCGAGTCAGTTTTGCGTGCGTAATGGTTTGCACATAACTTTGTCCAAAGTTTGCGCACATGTCTGGGAGCGACATCAGAATATATCCACTCTTTAATATTACATGAGATTAAAACAAGATGATAATAAACTGGGGGCGCTCTAGAGCAGCGAATTGAAAACCCTATTAGTTTCAAGTTCTCTTCGAGAAATGATCTCGACGAATGATCCCTTTGCTTCCAAGTCTCTTTTCCCCACATACAGTTTTGCCCGAACGCAGTCAACTTCATGACTCACCGACAAATATTTTCCACATTTTCGAGCCAATTATTAATTACTTTAATTACCACACATTATTCTTCCTTTCAAAAATGATTCATCTCGCAGAAATTCCTCACGCCTTTATCCCAAAATTATGAATGAGTCAAGCGCCCACAATATCGCAACGAAGTCGGGAGGAGGAAAATCAAAGACAATTTGAGGAATGCGACTGCCGGACGGGCAAGAGGTGGAATTATTCATATTATTGATATTATTCATACATACGATTCGTGTAGGCGATCCGAACGTGTGCCCTGAATATTCATGAAATCATGAAAAAGTCCAGTTCGTTAATTTGGAGATACGCGATCGATGGATACGACGCAGAGGGGCTGCTTCCTCATCATCCCCACCCTGATAGGAAAATGAGATGATGCGAACGACTTTGTGAATGGAAAAACAACGCGTTGTGCGTAGTAAAAACGTCAAGGACGGTAGAGATAGTAAGGAAATCGCTGAGTGTGTCGAAAACAAGGTCACGATTATACGCAGAATAAACAACGACGAGTGACCTTACCTCGCGACGCAACGCACTTTTTCAAACTGTGGCGGTTTCGAATAATTGTGTGTAAATGGTCGTTGTCATCATCGTCATTTAAATAAAATAGCAGCGCGGCTAATGATGACGCCTTATATCAATATCAGGCAGATTATGTGCTGCTACGTTGGAAGGTCAACGACTTCTCCAAGATGTGCGTTGTTCATCCTGAGAAGCGGGCGCGAAATGTACAATTAAAAAGAAAAAAATATATATATGTGCGGAAGCTACTTTAATAAATTCAGAACTTTGCAATTATGAATTTATTTGCAAACAAAAATGGCCGGAGATTCGCTTCAGCACTTTTTTTAGACTGGGTCTTTTGAGTTGACGATAATGAAAAAGAAAAAAGTTTCCCCCTCCCAATTTTAAAATCTATCCCGTGTATTTTGAAAACTCTCGTATAAAACAAAACACTCAGAAAAATGATTCGATTATTAAAAGGGGGCAAAGTGCAAGATGGATGACATGATTTATGCTTCTTCGGAGTACCTCTTTGATATCATCTACTAAGAACTCACGAAAAATTAGCCCGGCCAGCCGGATTTAACCCGAAATGGGCCTCCCGCCACACGTCTACGGACTTCCTAATGGGTTCGTAGAATTTTAGTTCGGGAAACGGAAGAACCCGCCAACAAACATACCCTAAAAGGTAATCTCTTGAAGCGAAAACCCTTCACATTCTGTATAATCTTAACTCTGTGATTCGAAAATGGTATATTAAACGCACGTTTGCTTCGAAACATTAGCAGAAAAGGAGAATGGAATTAAAAAAAACAGACTCTTACCTACAACTCCCAAGTTTTATAGAAATAGTTATGATTTTATTTTTATAAAATATTTAAAAAATAGAGATTTTTTTTAATACAAGTTTTATTCGCTTCGCCATTACAAGTACTCGGACCACGAGACCGAATTTGTCAAGGTTTCGACGCGCTGCTTTCTTATCGCAAAGTGTAAACTGACGATTTCGTATTTTTCTTATGTAATAAATATGATAAATCGTAATTAATGCAGGCCGATAAGGCTGTAAGTAATCAGAAACTTACCAGCTAGATAGGGTCACGTTAATAAAATATTTGCATCTCGGATTACCAATTCTTTATCGCCGTTATATTCGATGATGTTTCAAGAAAATCTTGCTGTAAAGGAGGACAACAAAAAGAAACTAACTCCGGTACACTAGAATGGAAGGAGGGGGCATGAAAGCAAAAAATAAGAACTTGAATAAAGATATTAAAGCAGAGAAATCAAACAAGAAGAATGATACTTACACGAGGATAACAAAAAGTATCCAACAGCCCCTCCTGTAAGTCTGAAGAATTTCTAATGTGGCATCAGAAAACTAAAAATCATGATGCTGTTAATCCTCCTTTGAGTATCGAAAATTCCGTTTTGAGGAAGTTGAAACGCTTGAGCATAGTCAAAAAAAAAGGCCGCAGCTCAAAATCCTGCGGTACGAAGGACAAACAACACTTTCCTCACGCAGTTTTTTATTTAAACTAAAAATATTGCTTAAAAAATGTTGTGAAATAACGAGCCTGAGGAGGAAAAGAACTTTTTTATGAAACGGATTTGACGACATTGATTTACAAATGATAGTGAAGAAATATGGGGGGAAAACGTTAGTTCGAAAATGTGATGTAAAGAACTAAAATTGAAAAAATGATTGTAGTGGCAAGAAACGACACAAAAGCATGGAAAAATGACTTAGGGGGTCATTATAATTAGATTTGCAACCTAGCAATGGTGGTGCCTCCTTAGCAACTGGTAAGAAGCTGTAATGCTTGGCAGTGGGAACATATCAAGTTGTAGCTTGCAACTTTGTTTAGAATGACCCCCTAAGGGTTGGTACTTTAGTAACTGGTTAACTTTAATCTTTGGTGTATTCCCATAGAAATAATTATCTTCACAATTGTAGGCAAAGTTTAAAGTTAATCAGTGACTAAAGCACCGGCCCTTCAGTCTATCATTTTTCCAACCATATCCTTCAGTCTACTCGAATCAAAGACTCGGTAACGTAAAAGTTCCATGTCCTGTATATGAAAAAATATTGGAAAAATCCACGTTCTCAATTTAACTCACTTTTCTTTCGAGTTTGTTGGTCAGTATATAATTTTAATTTAACAATGTTGTTTCGATTAAGTACATAAAACCAAGATTATCAACGAATGTCTGCTGTTTTGTTTATCTTCTTGAATATGTTATTCCTATCTGATGAAGTCATGCAGAGGAATCTGTTGAAAAGCGTTACCTAAACAAAAATTAATTATTTCCTTAAGTTTCCTTTGCAAAGAAGACGTGCACTTCCTCCAAGTAAGTTTAAATCGCATGGTCTTCTAGTGTGGAAAAGGTTCACAATTTAAGAATCGCTGCCTGCACTTATTCCCTGAAATTTCCTTTGCAAAGAAGACATGTACTTCCCCCAAACAAGTTTCAATAGCATGTTGTGAAAAAGGCTCACAATTTGAGAGTCTCTGCCTCACACCGAAAGAAAAAGGTTGTACGAAAAAGTTTCACGTGTCTGGGAACCACCGAAAGGTAAAAAAGCTATGTCAGAAGAACTCCGTTGACCCACAAGCATGAGAACCAATACTTCACATCAAAGTATAAGAAAACCCACAGTCAAAATATGAAGTTCAAAGAAAAAAATATTTGGAGCATTACTTTGTAACTTAGTATGACTCTAAGATACACTAGGAGTTTTGTGTAAAGGAAAATGAGCTACGATTTTCTAAAGCTATTTGAATCGATCGATCCGAGGTTCTTAAAGGAAGCAATTGTGACTGTTTTCGCTTCACGTCGTCCAAAAGAGCAAACAGATTCCGACACACATTAGACCGCCTTGTCTTCGTCCTAATCGCGCACATGTGTACACACAGTTTTCGAAATGACATGACATTCCGTAACGTAGATATTTACTTTGAGGCTTCGATACGATGATACCTCTTGGGTAATAGTAAAAACGGTCGGGGGCGGCGGAGGAGCGCGCCCTCCTCCGGATTTTTTCCAGCCGGTTGAACCAACAAGGAAGTCGACTGATAAATAAGTGAAATGTCGAAACGGGCCGCGCAATAGTTGCTTATTTGAACAGGAATTAAAGCGTGTTTACGTAGCCGGGGCCGGACATAACGGCCCCGCATTCCATGCAGCTCACCGCACTCGCATGCACACGCCGGTCTCACGGTGTTGTTGCTTACCGAGAAGCCTGTTGTATGTGTGTGAGTGTGTAATAACCCAATTTAAAAATTCATTTCGAGACAACAGATGATGACCCAACGAGAACGAAAATCGAAAATTCGCAATTCAAAAACGCCCGTCCGGGTATTATTCTATTGTTCGAGGAAATATTGAAAGAGGATACGTTTCGAAACTCATTCAGCTCGTGGTCTGTGTAATTAGAGCAATAAATTTGCTCTTTAACAGAGAACAATGACCCAGTCTCTGGCTCGGTTAGTTCTTCGAGGAGGTACCGTTCGCCAGCCGAAAATCAAAAATATAATAGAGAAGAGCAGTTAGCTTAACTGCTAATTTGCAAAGGTAATAAACTCCGTACTTATTGATGCATAACTGGAACTACCCACTTGCACATAATAAAACACAACAAACTTATTTCACTGTAAGTCATTTATCAAAAGCCTGATTCGCCGATCCCATTTAGTCAATGGTTTTTTTTTTGATGGGATGATTTCCGGTGGAAAATTTATCCTTTTCTACAACAAACCAAGCATGGCGACTGAAGAAGGGATTTAACGATTTGAAACTGAATAAAGAATCAAGAAACAACTTTAACTGCTTATACATATTTCTGGATTTTCTTTTCATGCTCGTTTGCACAAGCAATGTTTCTCGATATTTCTGGTCATTCGTGAGAGCCTTTTTGAAGTCGCCTGCCACATTGATCAAAAACCAGGAAATTCTCGAGGATAATTTTCGAACCGAATATACTTTTTGTCTTTAGATCCGTTTTAGATGCGAATGATGATGGTCGGTCCTAATGAGTTTTCACACAGTATCCCCAACAGCAAGTGCAATGCGTTGTTGCAGCTTTGTGTATTCAGAGAATAATACAGCACAGGAAACGTAAAAATAATAGATGCATGAGGGTGCATCCTATTGTAATGAAGAAAGCACTCTTAAATTAGATTAATTAAAATTTCTGCATCAATACGAAATAGTTTCCGTGCTAGCGGATCGTCAGGACGCATGTATTGTGAAAGTCTTCATAAATCTAGTGGCTTCTATGTTTCTTGATGGTTAGGTACATGTTCAAATTCGACCGATACTCTTGCTGATGGATCAAGACTGACAATCAGTTGCATGTGAAACGGGTCTTAAGGTGGCCATTGACGCGTCGGTATTCAGGCGATTTGATCCGACATCAATTTCTTGCTTTAACATCGTTACAGAATGGGCAGTGGCGATGAGGTTGCAAGCGATATTTTGATCGTCCGGCAATTTTCGTTCGTAAGCACTTGACGTGTCTGTTTATTCGGACGATATTTCTGCAATTTTTGGGCGATCGCCTGAAAATCGACGCCTCAATGGCAGCCTTTAAGGATTACACAGATTGCCCCAAGGGCGAGCTACTAAACAGCGCCACCATCTCTACGTATACATCAAAAGATGGATTTCCATAATGTATCAATCAAAGAAACACAGTTGAGGTGCCTCAAAGATTGAACTTTATTTCTAAATTCAACTTCAAGCATACAGAATCGTCAAAGCCTGAATATCCAAAATGGCGGTGGCGAAATTTTCGTGACCTTTCGTAGGAATTTCACAGCGGACAGGTGCAACAGCAGCAAGCGATGTCTAGGCGTGAACCGCGTAGGACTGCAGAATGATGATGGTGCAATAATTAGGCGGCCATGACGACAACGCCGCACGACCTACTGCGATGAAATGACGCGATCCATTCATCCGCCTGTTTACTAGCATCGCATTCCTTTCTGTATGGCGTCACTTCCTGTCTTCGCGGCTATGGATATTTCGACCCGTCCTTTATATGCATCTTTGGTATCATCATGGCGAGTTTGGATACTCGATAAGTGACGTTATTCCCTACCAATTTCTTCTTCTTTCCAGGACTTGCTTATTTTTAGCATTTCAACCATACAACGTGCAATAAAGAGCACAATCGAGAAGTTTAAAGGAAGGTATTTAAATGAGTCAATCTGCTGATTAATTAGCGTTTTACTACTCATATGTCTTAATTCCCTAACATATTTTGATGCAAATATACATAAATGTTTAGGACCAGAGTTTTGAGCAAACCTCTGGTATTGATTATATTTACAAACATCGGATTAACAGATTAAAAGTTCAATATCGTATCACATTGCTATAACTGCATAATGTATTGCTGAATAAGCGGTTGAAATATTTCGGGAGTTTCCCCGACTTGCTTTCACTAGGGGGAACTTCTCGAGTGTCGCAGATTACAATTGTGTATTCAAAAATATAGTAGTAAAACTACAGTAAAAAAAAACTTTCCCTTGTGATTAAGAGATGGCAGGGCACTTTAAAAAATGCAAATTTTCTCAAATTTATACTACCAATATACAGGCAGTCCCAAATATCCGGAATAGTGCGAAAATGCCCTTTTATATAGGAGTCACAGAAATACTGTTTTTAACTTTCAGAAATACTAGAGGGCATATAATTACTAATGAAATTATGTTAAAACGAAATAAAGAAAATGAGGACTAGAAATAAGCTCGATTTAAGAAGTAACTTTTCTTGAAGACGAACTATGTACACATTTTAATTTTAAACGGAGCTCCGATTAAAATCACAATAAAATATTTTTAGATTAACGAAGTATTTTTTTTTAATCTCTGATACCAACGAAGCACGAAATTTCCCATTAATTTGTAACTATTCTATTTATTCAGAAATTGTAAGAAATGTTCCACCATTTTGGATACATAAGTTATGACGATGTGTGATTAAACGACGAATTCTTCGAAATATCTAAAGACAATCACGAATGCCATCGAAAGCAAGAATAATTCGAAATACTAGTTCCTCTTCTGTGTTGATAGTTGTAGAGTATAGACACTCGACTTATTGTGACCCCAAATGCAAAAATGAAATTAATAATTTTTATTATTGATTTCACTGCTGATTGTCTTTTTATAATCTTTAAGGATGTCCCTGTATTCTAGTGTTGCATCCTATTTTACACTTGTCATCCATCTAGCTTAACCGATGGTTCGAGGAGGTTCAACTCGCGCTCTAGACTATTACAGGAATTGCAAGAGAATATTTACCACAAGTGCTATAGCATTCTTGAAGGAGGGAACCTCTGTAAAAGCAAAACCCACTACATCTAGGTACTTCAGTTAGTCTTTATCACATATCAAATATGGTGGGGCAGTGGATGAAAAAAACTGGTATGGTGGCCGTTCATTTTTTTAAGATTACTTTTGTGAAGTTGCCATCTCATTTTTGAAAAATGTAATTTTTTATTGCAGTTCTTACAGTACCCCGAAGAGCTCTTTAGTTCTGTGTGAAAATTAAAAATTGTTCTGACCTGGTAAATACGAAAAAGACTTGCTCCCAAAACGGAATTTGAAAACTGGCTGTATTTATACCCTTTTAACCGTTGGAAATAATTAAGTTCATCATTATGGCCAACTACTTAAGCTCTATTTACCTTTAAACGTCACTTAGACCTGGTTTCTCAGTTGTAGTTTAACTTTAATCTTCTATATGTGTATTCCTATAGTAACAATTATAAAAACAATTGTTCCTATGGGAATAAACTCAAGAATAAAGTTAAACTGTGATTGAGAAACCAAGCCTTAGAATATGACTTACACAATGTTGTATAACATCAAATGCCACGTTATAAACACCGCTTAAATTTAAGCTATGCTTAAGGGCTTGGTGCAACTGGCTACAAGACTTTCTTTAGAACTCTCGAGGTGCTATTCAGAACTGCCAAAAAAATCTCGAATACGTACCAAACTACAGCTCATTTTTTTGCTATATGCCCATCGATCGATTGATAATAAGAACTTTTATATACTTATCTCCTTTTAACTTTCGTGAAACAGCTTTGCCTTTTGCAGTTAGAGGTCACGTTGTATTCTTATCTCGGATTGATCAGATCAGCACACAAGTCATGAAACGTAATCAATCGTAAGCATTCGTGAGATGCTATCCAGAACTCCAAGCAGAACGTGATTTTTCGTGCCTCGATTTTATTTTCTTTTTGAAAATTTCAGATTCCTTTGGGAGTTTTAAGTAGTACGGTACTTATTCTTCATTTCTGAGGTTTTAAAGCCAAAAACAAAATGTTGGATCTTTTGTATGAATAGAAAAAGTTAGTTTTTTCAAAATTTCTGTTGAGTTTTGGTTAAAAGAAAGTCTTCATGGTGAAATTGATTACTTCCAACGGTCAAATGATTATAGCCATCTTCAGAATGTTTTGAAAATATTTACACTACAATAAAAAAAAATATTTTCCAAAAATGAGGTGTCAACTTCACAGAAGTGGTGAAGATCTTTTAATGATGTTATTTTAAAAGTGCTTCAGTGAACTTTAAATAACGTGACTGACAATAAATGACAATGTTGAAACGAGGTCTTTTTTGGCAAGCTTTAACGATGTTCCAGGTACACTATGAACAACAATGACTTTGTGTTTGAAATATATCAAATATGTTATCAATTTTTTAGGGTGTTTACTGCTAGGGGATGTCAATAATAACTTCCACCTAATACTGTGCGTTAATTATTTGTTTCTTTAGGTAACTTAACGAGTTTTATTGCTTTTTTTATTAACTTATATCTAAATAAGCCAGACTCAAATCCTCATTCATTGTTGAGCACAGTATGTAATCACACATCACGAAAATTTGCTTTCCGTCATTCTTTAACGAATTTTTCGTTTAACAAACATTCCTTTGGAGGAATGCGTTGATTTTGCATCAAACACAATTTGTAATTTGTTTCACAGTTTCAATGCAAGTCAACCGAAAACTTCCCTTTGTCTTCTGAGAGAGCAACACGACCTATCCAATAACTTCAGGAAGTCACCAGCAGTGGCGGACTGAGTCTAAAAATATTGGTTAACAGAAACAAAGGTGTTCACTAGTAACTATAAGGGTATCATTTTTAATATGTTGTCTAATGTTTAATCGGGGGCCCACTTACCATCCTGTAACCAATTCGCTATTGGTTATTGGAACGGATCATTTTAACGAAAAAAGTTGCTCAACAACTACCGTGATGTTGCCCAAATGGGAACATCGTAGATGTTTTCCAAATAAAAGTAGCACCAAAAGAACGTCATCGATCATAGAATTTCTAAAGAAATTTGAATATTTTTGGAAATAGTGATGTATTCTAAACAAATCTGTTATTTCATGTAACTTGAATAATTCCCTCGATTAAGTTAGTTAAAAGGCCGGAGGTTGTTTCTTACGTTTTCTGAAAATTACATACATGAATCGCAAGTGAAAAATACAACGAACAAAGAACAATGGCGAAAACTTTGGCGACGACTTGTGTGAACTTTATGCTTCGCGGGAAACGGCGTCACTTTGTGTTATTTTTTCCTCGAGAATCGGCGAGAGCTATGCGTGCTTGAGAGAAGATGCGTTTCCTCTCTGGATGCGGCGTGCGTTTGTTTTCGTCGAAAAATTTCGAATCTACGCTTTAACCTCGACACAATGACGTCATTCATTGAGAAGAGAAATGCGTATTAATATCTCTAATTCGGGCATAGAGTACGATTGGAGTGTGTCGATGGATGAGACTGATTGTGTTCTCCTAAAACGAATCTTACCTCGATGATAGAGCTTAATAAAGCATTTCCGGCGGAGAAATGATATCCTGTCATGTGTCCGCTGCACGTGTACCCAGACACCACTTCCTGTGGTCCGGGTACGACGCACTCTCGCCGACGCACAATCAAGTGTCCCGAATCGTGTCCTTGACGCACAAAACACATTCACAGGAATTTCAGGAGGTATTTGGAAAACGCCAGCGGGAAAACTGCTTGTTTTTCCGACTCAAAACGACCTCCGCGCCGTAACTTCGACGCACTTTCAAACACACTGGAGGAAGCTAAGCGGGTTTGTGTAGATGGCGCGCGCGGCCGTCGACGGCGACGGAGAGGGGACGCTTACCCACCCTTAAACCATAATGGACTCGCCCGGAAGTACGATGAGCCCGTATGATCCATTACAGAAATATCTAACCCCTATTTGCATATCACCGTAACTGTCTTGAGAACGACGCTGACGATCTGTTTGAGGACGCCTACGTCGATGCCACCACGGCCGAAACCGGTAAACACAGTTTTCAAACGACATCTGCCGCGTGCAATAAATACCCCGTTTATTGATCTCAAGACCCGTCAGACTATTCGGCTATCATAACGGTTCATACGGTATTTATTTCGGAATGTAATTGACCAGGCAGTTAATTAAACGAAAAACAAACATTCTTGAATATTTTATTAACGGACAGCGGTGAGAAACGTTTTTAATTTCTGTTTGGCAAAGACGAGCACCAGTACATACCAAACGAAATATTTTTGCCTTCACTTCCTAGTGCGAAAAAGCACACAATTTTCACACCGATTTTCACGAAAAAATATTGCGTGTAAAGGTTGCTTAAGCTACCCTATTTCTTATATAGGATTTGCCTCCAATTTAATTTAATTAATTAAAACTATCTGGAAAAATTGAATATGTTCTATCTCCAAACCGTATCTGTAGCTTAAAAATTTTTTTATTCTAAGGGCCGGCCTTTGTATCTGCCATTCATCATCAAGTTATTAGGCTTGAAAATATAACTCGTTCTATTTCTCCAGATAGTTTTAGATTCACTCTAAATTTTGATACAATTTACTGTACAAATGAAACTCTAAGAAATTTAACCAAATCTTGTAAAACCGGCCTTGCAATGATAACAAAATACAAAATATACCGAGTGCTGCAAAGAAATATTGCGCAGAAGCAAAAACTATTAATTGCGACTCAAAAAAATTACAATTTGGTCAAACAATTACTAATATTATCATTAACATTCATATTCAAAAATAACGTCAAATAAATAAATTAAAACTTCAGTTTCTCCTTACAAGACTAGTTTCAGTAATTGCTGCGACTCTGCTTTCGAGGAGCACATGCAAATTATTTTGATTGAAGAAAATTGGTACACCTGCACCGTATGCTGTGATTGCCAAACACACAGGTGCACATCCTGACTTCTAATCTAGTGGCAGTAACTGTTTGAACACCTCCGATGATCGATTAAAGCGTTCGAGCTATTAATCGGCCTGTCCATCAACGTTCCTTTTTTATTAAATTAAATTTTGCTGGGAATTGTTTGTGCTGTACGTAACCAGTTTTCAAATTATTGTTTAATTGAAATTCATCAAGTTGAAATTGATTTTAAAAAAATGTTGCAAGTATCAAGGTTTCCTCTAGGGGGGAAAATTACAATAATTTATATTGTCACAGCCGCACCGACGACAAATCTGTTTTTATAATTGTCACGTCATCTAGCGTCTCGATGGTTTTAGAGCTATCAAGGAGCGAGCTCTAGATGGTTCTTAAATTACACTCGAAACTTCTGGAATGATGAAATCTATATAAACTCAATCGGAAAACGATGTGTGCGATTAACAGTATTCGTAGATCAATAAATAATATTACCAGTTGATAGTTGATTGTTGCACTCATTATTTAGTATTTTAATCTGTATAAACTTAAACTAATATTTTAATTTTCTTTAGTTCTTAAAAATATATCGTTTTTCAATATTCTTTAAGTGTTAATACGAAATTTCTCTAAAATCACTCGCCTCGAAATAAAGAAAAAAAAAACATCACCTTTACCTGCTTCATTCATTCGAGATGAACAGGCGTCCGTCGAGCCTGGTTTGCCGTTAAAAGCGCAGAATAAAGAAAAATGCCGGTTCAAAAGTCGGTTCGGATCTCACACGGAGCGCGCTCGTATGTTTCCATTCCATCCGAGACCGCGGCCCGTTTTCTAAGGCGCTTGTGGACGGTGGCAAGAAGGGGACGAGTTTAAGGAATGTGTGGGGTGGTCCCGGCTAGGATTACTGACCGTATTTCTCGGAAAAGACCGGGCGCAAGTCGACCGAGCAAAACTACCAGCTCAGAAGATGTAACGATTTTTTTTTCTTCGTCCTCAAACAGCAGGGCGAGAGGAGGACCGGCTTCCGTTTCAAAAATTACAAGAATTTTTGCGAACAGAAAGAAGCTAACATCAATTCCACAAGACACAGTTTGAGATAAGATGCATGAAACATTAATACTTAGAGGCCATCTACAAGTATTGGGCTGTTTTATGTTCCACGCATTTTGTTCATCCTTGTATGTACAGGGTTATTTTTTATATTTTGCCCCCACCAGAAGCTTTATTTTAAGAGCTGGAGAATAATTTAAATTCAAAAGTGATAGAATTCTTTTTGTATTACCTTTTATAGTATAGTTATTAGAGGAAAGAAAAGCGCATCGTAAAGTGTAACAAAAAACACTTTTTGTTTTTTGTTTTTTAATAGAACACCCTATACAAGCTGTTTCAAAGGAGATGCTAACTTTCTTATTTTCTGAACTACAGAGTCGATCAAATTAACAAATTTGAAAATAGAAAACACGTGAATGTGAGATTCGAGATTTCTTTTATTACAAGTTTTTTCTTTTAAATGGAACACCCTGTATTTTATAGATATATAGTATGTAGAAAAAAGTCAAAATAACTGAGATATGTGACTTTAAATTAGCAAAGAGGATCTCCCTTATTCGATTAACAATAAAGATCCAATTTCATTAGTTATCTCTAGTGATACACAAAATAAAATACAGTATTTTAAATTATTTTGTACAACCCTGCGTCTATTACATCGTATTTTATCCTAACTTAACATTATTAGTTAATAATAACAAATAATTCAATACACCTAGTGACTATACGCGTTTTTAAAATGTTTAAAATGGACTAAAGATGTATTACACGCATTTTAAAACTTGTATAACCATAGAGTTGTATAAAATAATTTAAAATACCGTATTTCTACATCACTAGAGGTGGCCAATGAATCGGATATTTATTATTACCGAATAAGAGAGATACTCTTTGTGATATTAAAGTATAACTCAGTTATTTGATATTTTTCGAATATGTTGTACAACGTAAAGACTTATTACTAGATTCTTTCATTTACGATGATAAAATACAGTATGTTCCATTTGAAAAAAAAAAAGGTTGTAAGACAAGATATCTGGAAAACTTCACATTCAATTCTTTTTCTGTTTTCATTTCTGTAATCGCCGAAAAAAGTTCTAATTTGATAGACTGAGTCTAAGCAAATTAGCAATGGTGGCGACTTACGTCGAAACAGCCTGTATATCGCTGGCTGAAATAAAAGATCGTTTTTATTAACTTGATAACTTAAATGTTACGAACAGCTCATTCATCAATTTTAAAATCAGGAAAAAATGATCTTTCCTTTTGGCTAACAATATACAGAACGTTTAATTCAAAAAACCACGATGCACTTTTGTTTTTTTTTGTGAAGAAAAACAATTGACAATCGTTCAAGAATATTCATCAACGAAGAAAAAGAATGTAAAATGAAAAATGTTCCAAGAAGCCTCACGCCTGTTTTCAGCTTAAAATTGATCATGTTTGATGCATCACAAAGGAAATCAAAGAAGATGCGGATCCACTTGTGGATAAAAACTGTGGATTTACGACAAAATGTAGCAACTTTTTCATTTACATCTTTCTGAAGTAGTTTTTTCTTGATCAGCTGACACGTTTAGAATAGTTTTAATCTCGTGTATGAAGATATTCTGAGTGTTCCAAAGCAATGGATGAGTTTCTAATTTTTCCACAGTTTTCTGTCCCAATGATTTCTTTTTTAAAGCAACTGTGACCTTCAAAAATGACGTTCTCGGTGTTGACAGCAATTTTGGTAGGTGCGTGCGAAATTCGCCTTCCTCCTAGCTCTGCAAATTGCCTGACGTCACGACGCACTGCGCACATCGATCGACCCAGTGTTCGCCTCGTGTACTGTGCCGCCCTCAACCAAGAGAGCTGATTGGAGCATTCTGGGAAAAGCCCACGTCGATTTTCCTTCAGTATTTTGGAAAAACAGAAAAGGGCTTTTAACGTGCAAGCAAATGGGAGTGTGCAGACCTCGTCTTGGTCTATCTGCAGCAAATCGTGAGGTTTTTCAGTCTTCAGTGTAAGGGAGAAACGAATTTATACCGCTCAGACCATTTCACGTGTTTAAGGTGTTAAGCAGCGAAAAAGTCTCTCCATGAGTCGTTTTTAACGAGCTGGTTTGCGTGCGGTCGTCCTTTTGGTGGTAGATAACACCCGTAGCGATAACTTCCGATAACGGGTTCATTCATAATCTAGTGACGTAAGCCGATCATTCTCATCTAAAAATGCAGTGAAAATAACCGTAAGGCGGCGGCAACGGCGCGGCGAAGAGGAGAGTGGATGATGTGCAAGCAAGAAAGAACGCTCTCTGGAGAGGAAGGCGCTACTCGGTCCGTCCAATTAGTTAAATTAGCGCCAGCGTAGAGAGTGCATTGTCACCGGCGCGCGATGCAGTGGCATTGACCCCCCCGAGCCCGTCCGTACAAGCCGTAAAACTATAGCCACATTCTGCAACGTGTCTTACGTAACGGCATCGAGATATGCGGCCGAAAGAGGGAGCCAGAGCGAACCTTGAAACCGTCGGGAGGGTGGCCTTATCGATTTTGTCCTGTGAGCAGATTACGGGAAGAAATGGGGTGGGTTGAACAAGCCCGAAACTTTATATTTACTTCATAAAATCCAACTTCAGAACAGATATTGCAGTAAAGGATTCTTTTTAAGCTACAAGTACAGTAACCTAACAGGACCACCTTCAAGACTAAATACTAAAATTATCTCAAGTATACAGGACGGCAAACATTCATAGACCTAAGAACACAAAGCGTTAGTAATCGTTATCATTTCACAGATCATAGAAGTTATTAATTTTGGTAAATCCAGCAATTTGAAACAATAATTATGTTATCCTTGGAAGGCTTAGAATTTAAGAAAGTTAATTCATTCTTAATTGTATATCACGAACAGGTTTTTTATTGTGTCTAGATTTCATAACATGACATACATGAGTTTACGTATCAGACAGAGGGTTGCAAAGAAAATAGAACAGGCAGGTCGGGTTCACGACCATTGTTAATAAAATGTAATGCATGAGGGTTTTCAGTGGAATATTGGCCTTGAGATGGCGATATTTTGGCAAAGAATTTCGTAATACATTGACGTTGACTTGGTAAGCGTAAAGGCGGCAGCATGCGATGACCTGGGCACTCGTCGAAGTCAATGTTGTTTAGGCGCACCATCTCACGTCAGTGCAATAACGTGGTAACGCTCAGGTTACCCTCAGCCTTGCAAGGATCAGGTAAGTCAGAAATAGAAAACAAGCAAGGAAAAGAGACCGGTGAGTGCATCCTCTGAAAATATAGTCAATAACATTTTAACAAAAAAAAAAACTTCCCAGCAATAAGGCGTTCCAAATGTCATAGATAACTCGACTGGATCTTGGCGAAACAGATAGACTTACAACTGTCTATTTTTTAAAATCGATCAATTTACCTGAATATATCTAGTTTGGTAGTAGATTCGGAATAAACGAGGAGAAAATGTGAAGCTAGTTATCAGGCGAACAAATGTATGTTTTGAAAGCAAGAATTACTTCGATTTTTTACGGTTTGCGTCATTCAAGGCTCGTTCGCTGACCTGTGACCGCCGAAGATAGGAAGCCCGATATAAATGGGCGAAAGTTCACTCGAAGACGTGCAGCAGTAAAAAAGAAATCAACAAAACAAAACGCATTCATTGTTGGTTTTCTCGCTCATTCATTATTTCAACTCATTATTAACCCGAAAAATTACGTCACTTAGGCAGCGGCGAACGCAAAGAAGAATTCGACGCCGGCCTCTCGGGATGCGGCGGTCAAGGAGGTAAGGAAGGGAAGGGAAAGCGGCATTCTGTTGAAGGTATTTCCTAATCGTTTTGAGAATGATTGAAAAGTAAATGTATTTTATCTGATAGCCGGCGGTTCACCGCCCTGTGATTAAGGCATCGGAATTTTGCTCCGTTCCAAACGGGTTCTCATTTTTGTTACTGTTAAATTTTGATTGTTTTGCTTTACATATCATGACCGGGCGTTTTTGTACAAGCCTTTCGAAATGCTACCGACCAACCAAAACTGGTCTCCTCTTTCATACATGATAAGAATATGATGTTCCATGCGCAGGTAAAGACGTTCCGCTTCATTAATAAAATCTCAATTATAAAAATTATAAGTTTCTCTCTAAAGTTTTCTTTTTATACAATGCTCAAAAAATAAATGTAATCACTTCTGTTGCTTGATATGGTCGAAAGTTTTTAAACTAACATGTACGAATGTAATTGATTTGTCTACAAGTCAAGAGTAAATTAAATTATATTTGTACAATTATGCTAAGTCTTAAGACTTGATGAAAACACGCCAATTATGCTAAGTCTTAAGACTTGATGAAAACACGCCATCAAAAAACAATGAATACTTTCATTTTTTGAGCAGTAAAGTATACTCAAAGTGATTTTATACTTCTGCTCTGCTTTATCTTGATTTAAATAATAGAGTCATCCTGAAGTAAAAAAAAAACTTTTCTTTTGCACGAGAAAACTGAGAGTTATTTCAAAGAACAACTTCGAATTTTAGTAGATTCCATTCACCCTGAGAAATACTTGACGATTCATCGAAATCGGACCAGCAGCAGCACAGTGTGTAACGAAGGCAATGAGGAAAGGCGAATATGCGACCAAAATACGAAATTTTGAATTTAATATATTGAATGATTTCATAATCTTGACTATATTCTACATTTTACTGCAAAAATTTAAGTCTGTATGTCTTTATAAGCCCTCAAAGTAGACCACGTTCAACTTCGAAAATAAAATGCATTTTTAACGCACAGTGTCAAGTTAGTTTTTCATATATGTAAAAAGGAAAATTACTCTCGAATCTACAATTACTATATTTCCGTTCTATAATTATCATTTTTTGACAGTAAAACAACCAAAATAAAAGATAAGTCACTCAACACAAGAAGTCACGCCATGAGACAAGCAACCACTAACGTCGACGCCGAGAAACAGATAATAAAAAGGCCTCAATGATGAGTGAAATTTAGTGAATATCGTATGTCTACGTCCATCGGGATTCCTCAAAAGGAATTATTAGCTTTGTTCGCGGAGACAATCCGGGACTAGTCCTTGACAAAAGCACATGAGTTTTGCAATTATTGGCGTTTGCTGAGTGAGAAATCTACTATTTTGACAAGAAATTTGTCGTTCTAGGATGATAAATTTGTCAAAATATTAAATCTAAGATTTCTTGCTCCGCAACAGGCCAATGATCGCAGAAAACGCACGCGCATTTATCAAGGACTATTCCTGGATCATCATGAGTGGTGAGGTCACCGATGAAGTTCGGTGAACATCGCATGTTTCCGACCAGATTTGAACAGAACGCGCAGAACAGAATTCGCCAAGTGTAGACGTGCCTTCGAGTCGAATCAAATGGGAGAAAGAACGCAAATGTACAGGGTGTAACTTTAATGAGGAGATAAACTTCAAGGGCCAGTTCCTCATGCCGAGGCAAGAAAAAAGTTCATAAAAACAAAGCAAACGCATATTTTTGAGATACAACAAATACTAATACAAATTTGTTTTTTCTCAAAAACTATGCGTTTGCGGACATATTTACAGCCTATGTACAACGTGTCCCAAAAAGAAGTGCTCAAACGACAACGGTAGAGAGTAGACGAGTTTTCATCGATAAAAAACCTAAAGAGAATGTTGTTCATTCAGAATTGGTACTAAGTTCGATGAATTTAAACCGACAAAGCAGTTTTTGAAAGGTAATTAATATCTTTGGTATTTGAATTAAGGATAACCCATCTCGAACAAATTATTTTGATTCAAAGAAAAGTTTGTCAAAAATATAACGAAAATGCAACATTTTTTCGTTAGTTTTCGCTCATATCTCGGAAAACCCATAAAGGTACCCATTTTTTTTAGTTTTACTGCAAAACTACATCGAAAACCTGTGGAATAAAAAAATATTCAATATTCTACCCTTGTTACCTTACACTGTTACACTGCGCTACATTTTGTACACTTAATTGAAAAAAAAGTTAGTAATTTTTGTTCATTTTCTTTAATTACTGCCTTATCTTAATAAGACTTACAATTCTCTCACGAAACAAGAGATTTTTACCTTACTCGTTATGCCAAGTCACTTGCACAGTGTAGTTTTCGTAACGTCAGGTCAGTGCTCATAAAATAACAGGGATAGAACATTGAATCTTTTTTTCTTCCATGGATTTTCCATGTAATGGAAACATAAAAAACTGCGCGAACGAGTGTTGTTCAGAATATTCTGCTCTGCGCCTTCGATTCGTTCTATTCGTGCGCGTTAAAATGTTATAGTGTGGACGTACTTTTAGAGTAAAGGCTGGTTTATACAGGGATAGTTGCGGGTAGAGTAGCAAGTAGAGTTCACGCTGCCGTCCTCCCTGCCGTTTCAGTTCTGATTCAAAATTGTTTAGCTAGAGTTGCAAATGCACTTTGACAGAAGTCACTGAAGCTAGCGTTGTATCCTCCGTGGCTTGCCTCACAGTTTCACTTCTGTACTTTACACTACCTAAATTCCATAAAACTTCGTATTCGTCATACAGCTCTACAAATTTTAAAGTTTCAGCTTCGATGATTTTCACTATTTAAACAGAACACAATGTGACCAACTTGAATGACAGCGTCCTCACTCTATAGAATCGCAACGTCGAGAACCGAGCAGGTTCCATGGGTAGAATGCGTAGGCGAGTGCACGATGGTGGTGATAGTAGAGTAGTTACTTTGCCACATGTTACTAATCACTCTACTCTACCAAAATTCGATACTCTACTGATCGTTTCTAAGGGTCCAGTTACTCTACTCTATCAAAGAGGTACTTACCTCATCACTCTACCCATGTAACTCAGCCTTAAAAATTCTCTTTTCTTTTTACACACCAAAAGAAATTAAAAAAAAAACTTTATAATTTTTTTTTAGATTTTGCTATATACAGACTGTCTCTAGTACGGAGATATTATTTTTTTAATAATTTATAAAACAAAATTACTAGGCAGAAAAGATGAAAGGTTAATAAACTGGATGCTTTTTTGAAAATCTTCCTTGTCTTTCAAATGAAAACACAAGGATTTCTTTATGCCCGTTACATACTAATAAGTAGGTACTGTTGAGTAATATTACACGTATCAATTCTTTTTTATGTTCGTGGCAGCCGTTAATGTAGATAGGCATACCAATTAATTAGAATTAATATCTTTATTGCCGCGATCGTTTACCAAATTTGACGCCAAAGTAACCATAAAATAAATATTTATCTGCCGATGCATGTCGTGTTTACTTATTCTACGATATAATAAGCGCGGCCTTCGCCTTCTCCGGCCCTGTAATTACACCGTTTTTTGTCCAACTTAAATAGGTGGCGGCGAAAATCCTTTTTTTTCCTGCGGTTTTCGTTCGCCTTTCTGATCGCATCTTACCTCAATAAGGCGTAACGATTACCGTACTCCATTCCATCTCGTAGAATCTTCGCGAGTGGTGGTAGCTTAAGGTAGCGAGAGGTAGGGTCGGTCCGGGACGAGGAGACGAGACGGCGGCATGTTTGTGTCCATCTCGCGGCCCGAGGGGCATTCCATCTGAGGAATGTCCGGCGACCCGCGAATGCACCGACCACAAGGACGCCGGTTCAAGGAGACGCGCATCGGAGGAATGTTACACTTGCCACGGGTGCTGCTGGCGTGCCGAACGAGAGCTGAAGAACGCGCACTCATTAATAGATACGGACCATCGACGTGCCTATGACCACGGCCTACTACAACTGACCATACTCCTCTTCACTCTGCGCTCTTGGAATTTCAAGCATTCGGATACCGCAGCGGCGGCCCGTGAAAATATGAAACAAAAACTCGGATGTCAATAACACCTATCGTTATAAATAAGAGTGAACCGAAACAGATGTTGAGAGCCCTTCGGAAATTCTCGATAATTATCAACCTCCAAATACGCAGTACACTGTTGTACAGTCGGACTTAAAAATAATGTCTCCCAAATGAAAAGTTCACTTCTGACCGCTATAAGGAGTAGGAGGACTAACGGAGAGGCACGCATGGAATTTTTGTCGATGGTACTTGGCCGCCTACTTGTTATGGTTATCAGACCAGACATTTACACTTTATTGAGGAGACATTACTTTTCATTCTGACAGGACGTAAATCGGAGATCGATAAATTAAACTATTTTGCAAAAAATAAATAAGCAAAAATAGAAGCACCTAATCAGTTGAAGCGGTCGTTAATAACGTCAATATGACGTTGGTTTATTAACAAAATATTCTCAATTGATTAAAATTAATTCTAGAAATCAATGGGTGTATATGTATAGACCAAACTGTCTAATTCATTTGGTAGGAACTAAAAACGAATTCTATTATACTTTCCGATCAATTGGCCAAGCTAAAATGAACTAATAACGATGAATCTGCAACAAAAAAAATATTACCTAAATATAAATTGTATAAATTTACGTACAGCAATGTGGTCTCGTTGCAACATTGTATCGCTAAATACCGCACCTTGGTCACGTCATCTGGTGCAAGGTAAAAACCTGCGTGCATGCGCTAATAAAGTTTATCCGATTATTTATTACGCTCTTCGTTTCGTAACTGTCGCTGAATTAAACGAAGAAGTTCTTTCATAATTGTACACATACATGCGTCTTCCGAAAGCGGTTAATTTGTACACACGCGGCCGCTTATCGCGAAGGCAGCGGCGTTTTCTTTTTTTTGCGCACATAAAGAGGAGGGTTTTATTATCGAATTATTTGAACCGACCGACCAATGGAAGGAGACTTAATTTTTCATGAGATTCAAAAGCAATTACTTTTTTGTTGTCACAAAACTGACAACAGTTTGGTCATTCTATACCATATGTAAATCGCTGTGTGTAACAGTGCAACTATCAAAGAGAGAAATATATTGGCAATATACGTGGTAAAGACAAGGACGGCAAAATGTCTGTGGGGTCGACCCCCCTCTATTGAAGTCTTTTGTTCTTCCTTGTCCTATGACTTGCGTAGGTTGCTATGTAATACAAATCAGTCTTCAGACGGTATTCTGTTTACATTAAACAGAGTGGTTTCAATGGTTCGCAATTTAATGCGAATGCCTCTCATTAGCGTTTGGACGGTAAACTCTTATCGTAGTAGCTCTTCTTCATTTTGGATTTCCCACCCACCGTAATAAAGTTTTCTACCGAGTAAAGCCCAAAACTCTTCTATAGGACGGGGCTGGGGAAGGTTTATCCTCTCCAGGTACACATGGGATATTCTGTTGCCTTAACAAAAAATAAAAGGGAGGCATCTTCTAATATAAATGTCTGCATTTACAGCTTCACCCCTAACTCGCCCAACATAAGGTCTTGAAATATCAGCTTCCGAAATGACCCACCACACAAATATCTTGTCCTCGAATTTCACTTTTTCTTATATCTGACATCATTAGGAACATCCTCAATGTTGTCTGTATAAAAGCCTTTGTTTCCTTTTATTTTGGAGTTAGATAAAGTAAAATATTTTTCGTCGTCCAAAATTATCGTGACAGTGTCTCTGAAATGTCTGCGGCACCTTGAAATCCTCTCTAACTGAGCCGCCGTGTGTTTTCGACGCTTTTGTCGCTTTCTAAATTTCAAATGATTTCTGTTAATTTCCCTCTTGATTGTCATATGAGATCTTCGGCCTGATCTTCTCGTTGAAACTCCTCTATTTTTTGCAGATTCAATCAAGTTGTGAAGCCATGGATGATTAAAAACTCGAGGGCGGCCCATCTTGGGAAGATTCATTCACGCGAACCTTCCTCACATTCCCTAATGACTCGATAAATTGTTGCCTTAGAAATATTTTGGTTTCTATAAATGGCGACGTTTGGGCATTTGGCCAACCAAGTTGTAAATACCTTCCCGCAATTCTAGCTTATAAGACATTTTATACAACTTTGTAAACACAAATGTATTGTCAAACTGTAGAGGAAACTTGACAGATTCTCCAAATTCAATGGTAAGTAAAACTATATTTGAGCAACTCTACTTTGCCATAACCTGCATAAGCTTGACATTAATTGAAAATGACGATCTGGATATAATTGGCTTCCAATTTGTTTAGTAAGTGGCGCCAGCCAAGAAATATTTGAACTAATAAATTGCGCAGACTAGATAAGGATACGCTGACTTGTGAAATCTAATAGGTCGTAGTTTGGACAGTCAGGAAAGTATAATAGATTAGAACGTTAAAGTGTCACTGCGCAAGTTCGGTACAATTCCTAACAGTTATGTACTGCTGCTAGAACAAACCTATAATATACCGGATACGTCACAAGTTTAACATTTTTTCTAAGCGCCGAGTCGTGCGTGTGATGACATAAAGCAAACAAAAGCGAAGGTTTCTTATCAGTGAACGTGCGATTTTTCACAAACTATATTTATAGTTAGCACGTTCGCGAATCACCGTTCAAAAATACAAACACCGGTGTGCAGACAGCGTGAACCAATATTGACGATTCCAATTACCAAAATCGCACATTATCTAATAATATCAGCGCGGATATTTAGTGAAACGCCAAACACAAAAATAATACTCCTAATAAATGGATGCATTCACACGGGAAAATATCCTTCTTATTCAGGACATGTTGTTGTCTTTTTACAGTGGGGACCTTACGTATAAATATTTTAGTTATAAAATTGCCGCCGTAAACATACCCCAAGCGCCGGCGCTACGGAGAAGCCCATAAAACTCGCCAAGTAACGACTTCTGTTAAACACTAAATAACTGTTTTAAATGGAAAAAATGGTGGAGGTAGGTGATTTTTTTATGGAAGTTTCAAGCTCCTTCAATTATTATTAGCTGAAAATATTTGGCAAAACAAATTAGAACGTCTGATAATAAACGAAACGAAGACAAAGAATTTTTGAGGCGAACGCAATTAAAAGTCGGTTAGAGGTAAACTACGAGACGTTCCAATTTACATGATAAAAGAAGAAGGCAATAATAATGGAGACTGAAAAGCAACGCTGGATATGGCGCCAGTGCCGACCACCACAATGAGAGAGCGATAGATCTCACGGTCAATGTAAATCATTGTGTTCATTTATCAAAGAACAATCTCCGCGGCCGGCGGACGAACGGACAAACTGTGAACCGACGTGCCTTTATTAGGGCCCGGGGCTCGCGGCTCTTTAATGTTGCCCCCAATACGTAGAAACATTCGATCCCAGTTTCTTCTACAGGTAGAAATCATACGCCGGACAACGCCCCGGCGAACGACCAACAACACATACTAACGAGATTACAGCGGTCAACGAGAAGATCCTGAACCAAATCGGAAACACCAAACAAAACCCATCATTGTACAAGGTGGGGCACGCAAGAGTTACCCATTTTGAAGTTGGTGTTAGTAATACATTACTAATTGTGAGATTAATTTACAGGTGCGTCCTTATTTTTTTTTTTTAATTCAATAAATTTTATACCCTCACTACTAACTCGAAGTATTAACAATAGCCCTTGCAACACAATAAGGTTCTGGTTATGTACTGTGCAGAAATTTCAGTATTTTCATGATAATCGCTCATTTTAGATCATTCTAAATTCTATAACATTGATAAATGGGATTCACTTCGAATCAATCAAACCCAATACCGTGTCATCATTACAATTACGAATAGTTTTGCGCAATAATTAATGGCTTGTTACGACAAGCAGAAATTTGTTGGGCATACGCTCACAACGATAAAGCGTTAGAGAAAGGAATCTCTTCATTGTACTTTAATTTTGCAGGTGCTTCTGGAGCGTATCCTCTTTTAAAAAGTTTTCGTTGCCGATCAAAATATGGCGCTAGAAACTTCTTATCTCTTAAGCTACAATTCATTCAAGTAACGACAATGGAACAATTGGGTGGTGCAATATAATTGCTTCCGAATTGCTTATCAAATAACGCCTGGTGGTTGCAAATAGAAAGCAATTTTAATCGGTAGGAAACTTTTTGATTCTTACAAAAATCTAATCGATTATCGACCCAATTGCCTCATGAATGGACACAGAAATCGCCGCGTGAATGGTCGCCATAACTAGATCTTCACATTGAGTCTCATATTTGAAGCAGCCTGCATATAAAAAACAATTTTGGACCCTTTTGCCATTGCTAAGTACCTTTTTGGTGATGGTTTGGGACGACAAATTGAATTAATCGAAATTTGTAGTATTCGTTCCATGAAACTTCCGAGCCCTGCATGGCAATCGAGTTAAAATTCCCGAAATTCTTCCAAACTAATTAATTACGTTTGTCAAATCGAATCGTTCGTGCGTGCACCGATAAACAAACATGAACGTTCCAGCGAGAAAACGCGAATCGATCGCTTTGTCGAGCCGAATCCGGAGCGACAAAAAGCGTTCTCACATTCGTACTCGTGTTTTTGTCGTCATGGTTTGGGCCGGTAGTTGAACCACTGAGACACAACTTGCGTCTCGGGTCGTTTTTCGGCACGACGAGGAACGTTCGATGGTGCCGTCCGGGTGTAAGAAAGAAACGCAGAGTGCCTCGGTGCGGCCAAAGACGGATGACCGAACCCGGTACACAAATCATCAGGTTATGTGTGGTGTGATTCTTTCCCACGGTGTTCGCCCCACGCCGCGTCGCCGGCCGCGCCCCGCCGCCCCCTCGCTGCGGTGGAGAACGACAACAACCGGAGGCGCTAACACCCAGAATGGTCCGATGGGCTTCTTGTGCGGCGGCAGCGAGTTCTGAACAACACAACAGAGAAATAACTGCGGAACAGTAAAGAAGAAAACGCGACAGTGAGGTAAGCGCAGATGTGTCTTTTCGGTCGCCCCGTGAACCATCTGAAGCTCTTAAGTGACTGTACCCTAATCTGCACGATCAACACGCTGTAAACAGTGAGATTAACGTCCAAAATGATAAAGTTGTCTAATTATTAAAAGCGATAAGCAGAGGCCGCTAACAATACGGGAGGGAGTTGACCGAGGCCGGCCAGTCTACAAGAAAGAATAATGCAATCGATCATATCTTGGAAACTTTTTCATGCAATTTTAACTCGGAATTCATTATGTCTCTTCGGAATTTAATTAGCCCTTTGCTGACACCCCTTTTTACTTTGGATTTTCCTTTTTTTTAAATCAAATGCAACCAAATCACTTTTTAAATTCCAACTCTTTACATATAAAATTCACTATTTTATTTGATTGATGATTATTTTACATAGGGCTATGTTGTATACTAAAATAATTGCACTGTAAATATGCTCTAAAAATACAATGCAACATTTATTAATGGATGATATTTTACCGAGGAATTTCACTTTTTAATAATTGGATTACAGGGTTACAAATCTTACGGTCTTTACAGATATGAGCAGAATCGACCCATTAATATTCAACACTATAATTTTTTACTAATACCGTGCCTTTAAATGACTTTCTAATTAGAGTAAGCTGTAATTTCTTTATAAAGTTGGCGACACGCAATTCACGAGAGGACAGTTGTTAAGAACTGTCAGTGTGACAGTATCTGATCTTAACATCCTACAAAAAATGTGTAAACGCAAAATTCAGAGCAACACTGTCGTTCAGATTGAATGCACAAACGAACCCTGCGCTTCATGTTTTCAAACGTGTTTGCTAAGTGTTGAGATTGGAAAATTATGTTAGCACAAGTATCAGTGCTACAAACCTTCAGGAGAAGAAACACTGAAACCATAGTCTGCTTTAATTAGGAATTTAATTAAATGCACGGTATTATGCGCTGGGCGAATCAACCGATTCAGGCGACAAATTTTCAGAGGCGGCAAAATGAGGTGAACTTGCAATTTGCGGGCAAATAGTAACAGTAGGAAAAGCAGCAAAAGTAAGTCTTGATTCAGGCGGCAAATTACCTAGGGCCGGCTCTGCGTATGTACCTTAAGGCCCGGTTTTACAGTCGTCGAATAAACTGATTATGTAAAATAGTATTCTTGGAATAACTTGACGTAGGTATTGAAGAATATTAAAGGATAATCGGCGAATAGTTACTCTGTTCTTATTCTATGTTTGTAAAACTAGGCTTGAATGTATCTTTTGGTGAAAATAAATTGAATTGAATTTTCGATTTCCATAATTACCACTTTTCATTCCCTGTCGTATTACATCCTAGTGAATAGACTACCCGCATATCCGAGAAGTATGATCTGCTTATAATAAGGCTGGAACTCGTATTCGAATAGTTTCATAAATTATTCAAATATTCGAATTTTTTAAAGCTCAAACGAATAGTCGAATATAAAAATGTATAAAACCAACAAATTTCAGAAATTCGCGGCTCTAAATCGATACGAAAATGAAGGGACCCTCTAATGCTGTGCTTAAAAGCTCACTTTAAATAT
Organism: Serrognathus titanus; assembly: GCA_039766575.1. Classification (NCBI taxonomy): domain Eukaryota; kingdom Metazoa; phylum Arthropoda; class Insecta; order Coleoptera; family Lucanidae; genus Serrognathus; species Serrognathus titanus. The sequence continues at coordinate 12,660,401 of CM077911.1, read as the reverse complement.
AACGAGTGAAAAGTTCGTCAAATTGATTTTGATTTTTTGATCAAAGAAGACAGAGCGATAAAAGGATGACTTTCTAAAGCGATTAACGTATAATGCACGACAGATGTCAAACAGTTGCAGTGATTAGCTTATAGCCTAACTTAACACATTCATATTGGGTTTAACAAAAGTCAATTAAACTTAATCATTGCTTAAGAATAATCATTCTTATACCTTCAGCACATGTAACTATAGCAACGTTTACTTTTAACCCATGATTAAATTTAAGTAACGTTTGTGAAATCCACCATCAATCTACTTAATTCAAAACTAGCTTCACCATGCTATAGAAAATTCAAAGACTACTTGATGAACTTTTCAATTGAACACTTGATATAAATCACATGCAAGATTTCTCGCCTGTTTTTATCTTTTCTTGCCTTGACTAAAATATCCATTTCTGTTTTGAAGAGTCAAATACAACGAATACTGATGCGAATTATTAAAGGTTGCGGCTTCTTACCCAAAAATAAAATTAAAAATTAAAGCTTCTTCACGAGTTTGCTAAAACCAATTGAAAAGTCGCCGAGATAAAGACGGAACGACCGGAAGACGAACAACTACAGATCTAGAATAGGAAAAAACAAAAAAAACTCGAAGTATGAGATTAGGTGAGTAGTAGATATGAAACTTGTCGTAAAGAATCGTTAAAGGACGAAGATTCAATGAACAAAAATGCTGTCGTTCTTTTTCGGCCACTTTCGTTACAATGCTTGAAGAAATGTCTGGGTTTCATTCTCAATGAATGAACGTCCGAGTATTTTTCAAAAAGCCTCTGATATTTCTATCACTCTAGCTTAAAAAAAAAACTCCTAGGAGCCTCGAAAAATTTTCGCAAAATTTACACTCGCAAATTCCTGACTCCTTCACTTATTAGGTGCTTCAATGAGACATGAAACAATGATATAGAGATACGGAGATTTAGCCCAGGGAAAATGAAGTGAGAAGGAAGCCATAGAAGATACAGAAAAACGAATATTTATTCGGATTTTACACTTTTCAATCCAGATATCTAAAACACTGTCATATTTTGTAAATATCATTAGACTACCATGCTAACTAACTTCTCGATGAATCGAGAAGCTTCGATGCGCATTATATATTATTATTAAAATATTCTTTATTAGTTCGACAGTATTATTGAAAAGTTTCCTTTCTAACCCATGGCGAAATGTAATGGTCAAATTCGAATCGTTACAAAAACGACCGTTGCCACATCGACGTTTTACAAGAACCGCCTATGTCCAGGACATCGGTTGTTTTTTCACAAAAATTAATGGCAATGTCCATCTATAGCAGTCATAATTGGAGTGCACTCTAACCGTGCAGATTACACTCCAATTATGACTGCTATAGACGGACATTGCCATACCGTGGGTAGAGCATGAATGCTAAACATTCCTTTCGTGCCAATCTTCAAGTTTTGAGCTTTTCCCTTGACTTTCGAAGCCAAGCCATCGAGCTTCTGCTTCCATAACAGTATGACGGTATGACGTATGCTTACTTATTAAAAATAAACTATTTTTTTAAGGTGCTTTCGCCTTTTGCTAAAAAGTTAAATTTATCTATTTTAGTATAAAGTGTTTAAGTTGGCAGTGCTGAATTTTATTTTTAAATGGTAAACTTCCGGTTGGTGATAGCTTGACGTTGACAGCCGTCACTTTACAAGCATCATTTGACAATTCAAATTCAAATTAAAACGCTAATTTTTGTTCACATAACCTACAATCTGTCGCTGATCAGGTTACGTCAAATAAACAAACATCCGATTGCAGTGTTGCAAATAATAGAATAAAAAAGTTGCGCTTATAATTGTATTGCCAACTCCAACATTTATTCTTGACCACTTTGTACATATTTATGTCACTAACTGAAATTACACTAAAGGAAACTCCGAGTAAAGGAAATGATGTACCATTTAAAACCGTTTGAAATGCGCACTGGAATTGAAAAAATATGTTTTTGCATAATTGCCTAAAATGTTAAAAAAAGGTCTTCAATTAAGTTATTTTTAATTTAATAACGATTACTTTTGTAAACCCGGAATTTGTAGCAAATAGATAGTATGCGAATTATTTAGGGTTGAGAAAGAGAGAACTTCAATTTCATATGGTATTTTTCATAGAAATTAAAAATTGTTGTCTGCATTTTTAAAAGCTCCTGAAAAAGCATGAATTCACCTTCAACTCCTAAACAAAACCTGGTTATAAATATCGCGAGGAGAGAGCAGAATTTAAAAATACGAGTCGAAATGAATAAATTCCGTCTGCCCTCAGAGCTCTCGAAGCAGTTCGGAGCACGGCACTGAGCGACTGCATTTTTCCTTTGATGAAGCGGCCCAGAAGAATGGCGGGAAAGCGATAGTATTCGTAGTAACTGCGCAGTAGTCTGGACCGATGGGGCGCAAGGGTACGGCGGAGCGAGAGGGTGGCAAGAATGCGGCCGCCGAGGCCACGTCGCGCCAATGACCAAGGAGTGTCTGCAGCGGGATGCATGTATGTGCACCGGTCCTTCCAGGAATTAGTCAGTGAAATACCTGGGCTCTATCCGCATCCACCGCAGCAGCGCAAGAAGACGCAAGAATCGAGCGGCATCTGCGGCCAACGCAACGCGCGCTAAGTGGCCCGTGAGAGTTCAAAACGGCCGAATTCCAATGGCGACGAGCCGGATGTCATTCATGTATCGGTTTCGTTTGAATCGTGTGCCCTTAACCTCGAATTAGATGAATGACGTTAAACCAAATAAATACGGACAATATTGTAGATAGAAAAAACCTCCTATCATCTCGTAAATGTTGTAGTTACAACATTGACGATAGAGTCTTTCAATAATAGCAATTCCACTTGAGGCAACTTTGTCGATCACCACATTTTTTAGATCGATTTCAGGATTCGACTTGAATTTTATTCGATAATCGAAACGACATGAATTCGGATAGAAGAAGACACTTGTTTTTTTTCCAGAAGCCCTAAGAAATGAATAGCTGCCACAGTTCCACTGCATCTCCTATTTATATCTTATCTAATTAGGAAGTAAACAAAATTTAATTTCTTTTCTGTTTGCTCGTTGCCGTTTCGAAAGTTCCAACGTTTTTGACATCATTATCACAACCCATAAAAATCCCATTCACGACATCGGTTCTTAATGCTCAAGCTCTCGGCAGAGTACCACGCATTTGCGTTGTTGTTAACGTTGTTGTTGCCATTGTCGTGCCGCAGGCGCTATAAGAACTCATTCATGCGTTGCTATTGGTTTTCCGAGAAGCGACGCCCACGGGGTCGCCTATTTCTATGAATAATAATAACAATAATAATAATTCACTGGCTTGTTTCCTAAGCGCGCGCGCTCCTTTTTTCCGTCCGCACGTAAATTAATGCAACATTGCAGCAGCAGCGGGTCATGTTAATGACGCCAATAAATCACCCCGTATGAGGCAGCCGCACCCCCGCACGACGTCACGTCACAATAATACCTCAACGGTAAATCGACCAAACTGATTTGTTTCTCCATGTTTTGCCATGGGTACCAAAATTATCGTACTACAGAACGAACGATATTAACAAGTTAGTAACTTGGTAGTGAGCTCAATCTGTGGTATCACTTGAGTGATACCATATAATAGAACGACCTAATTGTCATTGTATATTTATAGTTTAGATGTCATTCCTGTAATAAATACAAAAAATAATAAGACTAAGTTTCAAGACAAAAATAACTGAATGAATCCCACCACCATGGTCGCACAGCGCGACTTCCTCGCGACCGAAAAAAGAATCGTTTCGAGGTGTCGGTATGCATCTGCAAGACGCATACGCACCACAAAAACATCGTCGTAATGTGCGTATGAATAATGATACACCGGATGCTGTATGCGGCCGGACGACAGCCGGTCGCCTCTTTCTCTCCGTCTCTCTCGTGGAGTAGTGAACTTTTCACGTGAGTATGTTTGTAAACAGAGTGAGTACATCCATGCAGCCACTCATGTTTGTTGTGCGCGTAAATGCAGCCGTGTAAGTTCAAGGCCGTCGTCGAAGAACTATCGGAGAACTGGCGCGCGGTGTTTACGGAGAGAGGTTGTTTACTCCTGAGTGCAGGGAACGACGAACGGACGGAAGGGCGGCGGAGAGGGTTGGTGTGGCTCGGTTATTTTCTTCTTGGCGTCTCTTCTGCTCAGATGCATACGTGCATACATGCATCGGATCGCATCACTTACCAACTCAAGACAACAGCTACTTACTTTGGACTTGCAAGTTACATGGAAATTTCATAATAAAAGCTGGATATTAGTTAGATTCACATACGGCTGTCCGATCTTTCAAAAATATTAATACTGTGCAGCGTAATCTCAATATAACAGTTTCAATTCGGCGTTTTTACAATTGGGCCGAATCGACGAGAACACCCGCGAAGTTTTTGGAAAATGGCGGCAGTTACAAACAGGTCATTCCTCTCTGGTAGGCGGGTGGCCTATTCACCGGGATCTAATAATACAAGGAAAGAAAGTTGATAACGAAAGAAATCGAAAATCGTACTTGCAGATTAAAGGCCAAAAGAAAAAAGTACTAAATCGAATTAATTAATAAGTTTAAGGGTTGTAAAAGGACTAAAAGAAACTTTAATTAAAATTCAGTTTCTAAACATGCGAATCTTTCGACGTTTAAAGAAGCGAAACAAGATCGTACGCCACTGCATGTTGTTGTGGTGCATCAGCATCCGGACGGCGGTCAATGGCTGGCTGCTGCTCTTAGGTGGCCTCCCTCATCCTGTCGCCGCCTGCCCCGCGTTGTTCCTGCTCCAGTTACCGTACGCCTTTTGCCAATTAGCATTGTGTACACAGAAAAAGAGCATTTTTGAGGCGACGCGTAATTAAATGTACACATCTTTGTTTGTACACGCAGATTTCAGAAGTCAATAACAAATAAATCAAATTTCGTTTCAATAAATCAATTTCTTTGTCTACGATTCGCTGATGGCTCATTGTAAATTCTTGAGGAACTTTGCTTTCAATGGCGCCCACCGCGGAATAATATTCCCAAGAACTCAGTTTGATTCACCTCTTTATACAAACATTATTTTAAAGAGGGTCGTTTTTGTTAATCTCTAATTAAATAGACGTCGCGTCGGCAGAATTTGAAAGTAAAATAGCGAAAGTAGTCTAAAGAAGAATATACTAATGCGGTCCACTGGAAGCCATTAAGAAGAGGGACAACGGTGGCCTTAAACCTTTTTTTTCAAATTTTCAAGTCGGTTAAGTCAAGCACCGAGTTCGTGGGCCGCCATTTTGTTTTGTTTTTACATTTTGGTTCGCTATTGTAGACGAAATTTCCCATTTTTCGAGAAAATTTTGAGGTCTCCAGTGCTCGCACAATTAAAAAAGTATTATAACGACGGAGGTTCACAATTGCACAACAAATGTTTTCTGATTCAACAGCTTTAGCAAATATTGAAATTCTTTCCTGTTAAATATTAACGGCGCTAGATGTTGTTCGAGTACGTTCCATCTCAGAATGCGGAAATAAATCGACGGCCTGTCAAATTAAAGTCTTTCCGATAAAATACATGGGGAACCGCAGGAATGCTTGTAAACAACGGCAAAATCGAAGAAAAAAAGAACGACATAGGCTGCCAAACAAAATAAATCGATATCAAGGAAGCACGCCATTATCAGTGTGTATTATCCTGAATTACGCAACGACGCCACACGTGCACTTGCCCTTATCAGTTGTGTCGGACATGTATGCGTACGTAAACAAATAAATCTTCAGTTCTACACAGTACCGAGCTGAGCTCCACTTATTTTCGTCGGTGGCCTACATCGCGGCGCCCACGAACTACGTAGGAGTAGCGACGGGGTGCGGGCGAAGCGTCGCGGCGCGTGGGAAGCGCCCTCTATTTATAGCTTTGTTATGACTGGGGCCCCCTGCGAAGACATCGACTCGAACACGGCCTGATCACGCGCTGCCTTGCTTTATATCTTTTCTTACGCTACGTACTTAACGCAAATAATCACAGGACAAGAAGGTTTTCCCGGATTTAGTTGAGAGGACGATGACTTTGAAATTATTCCTGGCACCCTCGAAAGCTTCAAAGCCCTCGCTTAAGAAAAGTAACACGCGTCGGGAAGATTTCAACGACTTCCGCATCACCCCCAGAGCTTTCGTCACCTGGAATAATAGTAATAAGTAACGCATACCCTCATGCTCCATGTCAATGTGGAACAAAAAAAAATAGGGGAAGCTCCCTTTTTTCGAGTAGCCCGAGGAGTTCACCGACCCAATTCGGCGAAATTATTTCGGGAATGATACATTATTCCCGAAATAATTTCGCCCGCGTACCTCAATTTGTTCGAGAACTTAGCCAAACAGTGACTAACCTCTTTCTTCTTCCGAAATCTCTAGTTTATACACGGCCATGATGGTCCTCAAATGTAAATCAAAACATATGTACCAATGCATAGTAACTTATGAGCCGATGCTACTATACGCTGTACCAAGATGACTCTAATTACAATCTTCAATAAACAAGTCGGTGCTGTAGGTTACGTTATACTTTTCAAAAATTTTGTTGCGCGTCTTTACTTACGATTGTCATTTCCATCTAGTAAAGTATTTTTAACCAGCAGGAACTTCCGTTGCAAACTAGAAAAAATTTAAGGCAATCATTTGCGGAAGTAATAAGGAAACAAACAATTAATTATAATACGAAAGGATGACGAAACTTCCGGCGATTTCTAGAAGACAATGGCCAAATTGTGCACGGACTTTGGCCGACGTCTTCGAAAACAGGCGTCAGTTTAATTTTACCTCGACGACACGTTATTAGCTTAGCTTCGCAGCACATTAATACACACAGATAAACAGGTAAGCTAAAAATACAACCTCTTGCAAAATAATCCGAGACGGCCCTGTGATTTGCAACAATCCAAAGCTGTTTCGTGGCTCGTTTAAAGACGATGCGCAAAGCAGGGTGTGCCGCAGCTTCTTGTTTGTTCTTCAGCAGCGGTTAATTTGGGGCCATGAGCCGTCTTTACCAGGCGCAATGCTAACAAATGAGAAGGAACGACACGTGACCGGAAGTACGGCCATGATTACACGGGAGCCACCTGGCCCACACCGGCTAGATTTTACGGGAGCGCGAGTTAATAGGGCTCCTCTACGCAGCAAAAAGTTGTGTGATTTGTATTCATCAAGAAACCAATTATTCAAATAAAATTTCCAACCCGGAGTTTACTTAATTTTGGAGAAGTTTTATTTATTACTATATAGTATTATTACATTGTAAAAATGGAAGAGCTAAAATTCTCCCTATCTCCTCCAATTTAATTTCATTTATATGCACCGTTGCAATTAGAAGTGCAATTTGATAACAAATAAACCAAAAGCTGTTTAATCGGCGCGGCGCGGCGTGACGAACATCAATAATCGTCGGGAAGAAGAAAAAAAGAAGGCGAGATCGTCGACCTTTTTTTTTTGTGGTAGCCCAAAACCGTGGTGCAGCTTGTGCATCCCGCCGAAATAAATCCCGGTCGTTTTATTTTTTGCGGGCATCTGCACGTGCGGAGCAGAAAGAAAGCAGAAAGGGCGGGTGCATCTTCACTGAGGATGTGCGCATATTATTATTACGTCTGGATCGCACCTGCCGAGTGTGCGATGATTTCGAATGAAAAATAGCCGCCACGGCGAGGCAGGAAGAGCCGAGCACCTGCCCCGAAATCGGGGACAGCTGGCTCGTGCGGACGTATACCTATAACCTCGGATTTCGGCGCGGCCGTGGACCCGGTGCGGCACCTGGAAAACAGAAAACAGGGCCTGAGTGGGCGCCATTGTCTGAAGGAGGTACAAAGACTTTCCGACAATAGAAAATTAACATGCGAGGTTTTGGCTTGACTGAGGCTAACAAGGAGCTCTGGGATTGTTAAAAATGGTATAAAAAATAAATATACAGAGCGATCGATAATAGACGTAGCTACTCATGACCTTTACTGTAGACGTCAAATACAGAATTGACAGTGGCCCCTTCAATTTGAAATTAAATTTCAAGGCGTAAAACAACATTGAATTCTTTTAGGGAATGTAATTACGATTTACGCAATTCTTAAAAAAATGAATGCTCTTTGAGATTTTAATGTCTGTTGCGTAAACTATTGGATTACAAAATCTGTTTTCTTGGTGCATTACAATGCACTCTCGTAAAACATGATCAATTTTTGTAATCTATGGGAAAAAGCGAGTTTTCTTTTTTATTAAAACAACTCCAGATAAACACATACTTTTCCATTAGTCTAAGTGGTGACGTAGAATACGACTATCAATGAACACGAAGGAAATGAAATTATCTCTTAGTGTATTTTTCCTTTGGAACGCATTCTAGATTCGATCTGCAAAGATTCCATCATCACGAATTCAAAATTTACAAAAGATGTGCATTAATCTCTCTGGTTTATTTGTGTATCCCCTTTTTTGATTTAACTCGAAGCAACAATGTTGCATTATGGCCGGCCAAACTACGCCAATCGATACGGCAATTACGCCGGTTTCCCACTGCCATCTGCCTTCCGTTCAGCTTGAGCGGTTCAATTTCTTACTGCGACAAAGTAATCCGTAACTTGACGTTACCGTAACACGAAAATAATGCACCGCTCGCAGCTGCAAGGGGGCGCTCGTATTCATTGTGTTCGGCGGCGCTTTTTCACGGCCAGTTGATTTTAAAACTTCCGCAATAAAGTTAATAAGTGCCGAAATTGAAGACGAGGAATTAATTAATCGGGCGGCAAAAAACTGAGGAAGGTGAAGGGAGGCGCGATCATCACCGTATAGGTGGGTAAAGATTAGATACCCGCTAACGAGAGGGTCGCGATCGCAGCTGCCAGGCTCGTGCCTTCGACCCGCAGCTGCAGAGCATCTGGCGTCAATTCCAAAAGGACAACACCCCGCACCCACACATCATTCGCGAAGATAACAACTGCGACGTAGTTCGGAGAAATAGATCAAGGACATGGCTAATTTATCTAACGCAGTTGCAGGCGATCTGTAAATGCGTAGAACGTGGTGAAATACAGGGCTGGGGTGAGGAACCCAGGAAGAGCAGATCGGAAGGGGGTAGGAACGTCGAGTGCAAGCTGTTCTGACAACACCTGCTCGAAGCAGATGTGTGTCTGGTCGTCTCTCAAAGTCCCGTAACGCTGCATCGAGGTGCAGTGCATGCCGTCACAACAACCCTCTGTCTGACGAGCGTTTATTCACAGCATCACCCCTAGGCTTTCACATCACTCGCAACAAATGTTGAATGTCGTCTTGAATTGTGTGACGAAACACAAAGCGATCTCTTCATCATCTTTTAACTATTCACCAATCAAAAGTTTTGAGCAAAAGATAACGTTTTTGAAGCTTGTACAAAAATATCTAAATGCTGTAAAATCCTATTAAAGAAAGAGGTGGATGCGTACTTTTTTACTTTTCTAAAAAAAAAGAACGCTCTGAAAGGGTTGCGGCAATGCAACAATAGAATTGCAAATTTATTATGAAATCAACGTTTTAAATTGTTATTCTACGAGTCCCGGTCAAAATTATTAAAGTTTAACTTAACGAAAACTGAGATGATCGTAATAAAATTTTATCCTAGAACGTATCCTTTCGATGAACATTTCTTAATTCAATTTTTTGCAAATTAAAACATAAGTAAAATTTCTTACGAAATAATTTAAAAATTGAATGACAACTTTATGAGTCTGTCTGCCAACATAAGTCTCAACAAAAGAAAATGTATGATCTAAATAAAGTTTATTTCTTGTGTAGTAGTCTGATGAAATAGTTACAAATTTATCGTATATTTAACAACTTCTAAATACTATCACTCGCACTCGATACATAAATTTATATATAATCCATTTCCTACAGTCGTCTGGAAAATCCTTTGAGCGTAAATTCTCCAAGCCGAGCGGAATGGTAATGACATTAATGGAGTAGATAGAACGTGGCGGCGTTAGGCAAGTTAGGGCACGTCACTTCTCGCGTCCTGCCCTGCACTGCCCTTGCCGCTTCCAGACCGGGGTGTTCAACCTCGCCACAAGAAGGAATGCGTCGTTTTTACCTGCACGTTCCGCGGATTCACGGACAGTGGCGTCACGTTTACCTTTTCCCGCGCCATACGACGACTATATCACAGGAGCTTGTTTTTACCAAATTTTTATTTATCCAAAATCATTTTCGAAATATTAAATATCGTTAAACGAATCTCATATGCGACCTGTAGTTGCAATTTTTATTCAAATTTTGCTCACCGGTTTAATGGAGCTGTAGCTTATATAAATGAACTTTATTCGGGGCAAGCGATTTAAATTTTGAAAGTAGAATGAAGCTCAGCATTGGGATCTTGAAAACGGTAAGAGATACGAAATCAGTTAAAAAATTAGGGAAAAGTTGCATAGATTGGTACTGAACAATAATGCCTTTTGGAAAATCTTCTACGAAGTATGTAATTTTCTTTTTTTAAAGTTATTATTGTAGGGATCACAACAAAATAAATTTTATTTGTACTTTTTTGAGCTCTTTATTATAAACTCTATACTATAAAGCTCTACTTAAAAGTTTAGTCTCGCTCTGACCGTTATCAATTTCATAATATTCTTATGCCTCCACATTAGATTTTAATGAATGAAGCTTTTCCAAATTCATAGATCCCTATTTAATAAAGCACACATCTTTATTTAATAAGCTAAAATAGCTATAAATGCAAGAAATTGTTAAAAATAATAGTGCAAAGAAAATTAAGACAAGAACAAAAAAAGGTTTTATTTCGTATATGATAAAAACAGATTTTAGTAAAATTTTTAGTTCTAAAAAAAAGATTATGAATCCAAAAAGGACAATTCAGTAAAATCGAGCGAAATTTACTTCCAACAATATCCAGAAACATGACAATAAATTTATGTTAAGTTATCTTAGAGTATAGGAATCGAGACTCTTAACTGCTTTCTGTAAGATTTGAGTAAAATAGCGTTTTTGTAAACCCCGCCTTAGGGTTTCTCTATTCACTAATAAAATGTGCACCAAATAAAGCATATTATTACTATTATTAAAGTAATAGTCTGTAATTAAACTATATATTTTTATTTATAAAACAACAAAGTATCGGATGAAATTATTTATGTGTGTACTTGGAAAACTCATATCTTAAAAAATGTAATTGCTTGAGGAAACATTCTTATAGTATCCTAATTTTATACGTTTTATAAATCCACTGTAATTACCTCTTCTAATACTTCTTCATTGTCATCTTCATTAAGGCGATCTCCATACATCCTTCGAGTTTTATGAAAAGAATCATAAAATGCAATGTCTCTATCTAATTCACTAAACATTGTTCTAAGTGGTGGGCGTCTTTTTGGATAATATTGAAAATAAATTTCGTTCGCTGTTACTAAATTGTCATTATTACCATAATAATAAATGTTTAAATTTAGAATGAGAATTCAAAAAATTGAATAAAACTGTCTACGCAAGTTGGCCTTTGAATTCATCATAAAATTCGCCATGAGATAACTTCAACGACTTCCGATTTCTTTCACTAATTCAAATTTTTTTGATAAAACAAAAACAAAAAATAAACGAAGTTATGTCATATTAAGTAGAGCTTTAATTGAAACCCAACTTAATTTACAATCGCCATTTTGATTAGTAAGTTTTTTGCCAGAAAGCCAAAACTTAGACCAGTCTTTCCCAAACTGTACCGAGGAATTCTGCGACAAAATTCAAGAATTCCATTCAAAAAGAGACGTTTTTAATAATAGACCAGATTTAATTTAAAGTTATAATCAAATTAGGGCAGTGAGCTAAAGCTTCCATGATGAAGCCTTTTTGATTTGGAAAGCAAAATCTCCGATTACTCCGAAATACTACTCACAAGGGTCGTTCATGTAATTGCGGATAGTATCCACTAGGAGTCGAGCGGTCGCGTTTGCAAGGCAAAGAGGCGAAGGTGAAAGAAGAATTGTGGCGTGTGCGATTGGCTGCAGGTCGGTGGTGGGTGAGCTCGCCGCAGGGTAGGAAACTCCCATCGCGGATCGTGACCAGAACAGGTCCGGGCCGAACTGATCGTCGCGCTCGACCAATCGGTCTCGAATTGCCAGTACACCTATGACTAGGCCGATTTTTCTATTGCCCGTCACCTTTGCGACCACCGATCGCATTCCACATACATTATGGGTGTGTTAAAGGACACCGAAAACAACATTTGTATACAATATATAACAATAGATATAATTGAACTACAAATAACTGCTAATAAATTGATTAAAAAAATTAAAGAATTAATGTGTCAAATTATTTTTCCTTAAACAAATAAGAGGAAAAGGCTGGCAAGCTAAAGAAAATAAATAACATCATTTTAATCCACATTTTTTTTAACTGTGCGTTTGTTTATGAATATAAACATCTTCCAATCAATGCCAAATAAAGTGGTTCAAAGTAAATCATTTGCTTTGTGCCACCCACGTAATGATCAGTGAATGTCTTTTACCTTTATTTATTATCATTAAAACAGTTAACCTATAGAAGTTAGTAGAGAAAAAACTAATTAACTTTTTCAAGTCATTAACTTAATTAAATTTCTTTAAAGAAAATCAGAATATATTATTATATAATTACTTTATTTTGCACAAAAACAAATTAAAATCAGCAGCTCTGCTTTCAAAATATTCAAATTTTAATAAGTTGACTAGGGCAACTTACTTTAGGAAACTTTTGAGATAACTCGGTTCATATTTGTAAAGAACGTGAAACCTGAAAGTTTGTAGCTCAATTATTAAAAACTGGAATTCTGAAGTACTCTGTAAGATATGATATACTACTCGTTGCGATTTTATCTTAAAGTCTTACAAGAAATCGTATCTTATCAAGATTTTCAGAATTTCATTTTTTAATAATTGAGTTACAGATTTACTGACCAGATTTGAGCAGAATCTACCCATTTATCTGCTTAAAAGAGGACTTTTTGAGTTTACGCAAGGAAAGAACTGAGAACAACATTAAAGTTTAATAATCTTCACTCTGTACAACTTAAAGCAGTTTAATATGTGTTGTTCATTTTAAACTACAATTAAAACTTGTTTATTTAAGTACTTTTCATTTAAAAAACTCATTCTAGTTGCTACAAGTACACATTTTGTATTACACAATTGATTGTATGTGCAAGAAATTTTTGAAACAATTTACATTGTACAGCATCTTGAGTAGTCCCAAGGATTCGCACTAATTCTTGCTAAGAAAAGTTGAGTGATTCTGCGCAGTTAATTGTCGTTTGACCGATGTTTAGTTATATCCACAGGTTCTTTTATTTTAAAATGTAGAAACTACAATTACCATTATTGTCTGGTATTAGTTAAAAGTTTTTGCGAAGAGGACTAAACAATAAAAAGAAGAAAACCTAGAAAAAATAGCAAGCAAGGTGGTTACAAATTGAGTCGAAATTGTATGAAAATGGAACAGTTTGACACGACTTTTAAAGCAAGCAATATTTCACGCAATTTGCTGTTTGAAGCTACTCAATTTAAATAATCTCAAAATTTGTACAATTTCTCGTACAATAAATTGTGTAAAGTAAAATGGCTTTAAAATACATCGCAGAAAATGCAGGGAAATTATTTCGAGTGTGCTCAACAAAATGGCGGACCGCTGCAGTCTACAATTCAACAATTAAGCCCGTCATTTTGTGTTTTTTGTTTGATTTGATCTGCAAAAAACACACATATTTCTAAAAAAGAATTTGCATTTCATTACGGAATAAAAAGAGCGTTCGTTACTGAAATCGTTATTTAGGGACTTTCAGCAAGACGTTCCGCTAAAATTTACGAACGTTAAACGTTACAAAATTCGATCTCTGATTGTCTAAATCCATATGCAAACTAGCTTTTTTTCACATACGACATTTTTATTGTAACGTCTTGTTAAAATTCTCTAATATTGGGTAGTTTATTAAAGAGAAATCTAAACTGATAGAGTTTTTGATTGCTCTAGAACAATCTTAGAGTATTCTCATCTTATTTCAACTTCATCTAATATATAATAATAAGAAATGCAGATATTCTGAGAGTGCTTTAGAGCAGTCAATCGAAAACGCCATTAGATAACTAGGGCAATAAGAAAACGTCACAATTAATTTTATATTATCTCTCAAGATGAAAATTTCAATTTCTGATTCATTTAGCAATTTTTCTATTAATAGCAGTTATTATAAGAAAAGTGACACCTGTATTTCCAGCGCGACTTTAATCTAGCGTAATTAGATCCGTGCATCGATTACCTAGAACATCGACGCGAACATAATATAAAGTATAATGCACGGATATTTAACACGAACGATGAAATATAATCCGAATAATGTAGATGTGATAAACAACGCGCTCAAAATAATAGACATTGTTTTTAAAATTAATAAAAGTTGCGAATGAAATATTGTTGACAATTTAAATGAAAACACATTTAAAATGAATTCAAATCACAAATTATTTGGGGAGGGAAAAACAGGCGTACACATCCGCAGTTAAAATATAATTAGAAAACAATTCGCAGCGTGCTATTTCCAGGCCATCTTCTATTTTAAAATGACGTACTTCTCGACCGTGGCCCGCTTTGCGCCGAAACCATTTTTAACCAGCCGACCCGACGCAACGTTTACGATAACTAATAATCACGGGTTACGTCAACAGGAACGCAGCAGCAATTAACTAACGAGGAAGTATCGAATAAACGGACTAGGAAAACCCCGTTTTCAATTGCACACGAAGTCAATAAAACGATCAATCGGGATTCAATGCGGCACACATCCCCGTTCGCGCTGCAGATCAATAAACAGTGAAACCTGTCGAAACTCATCGCGATGTATGCAATGCAGAGGGGCATCACCGTTACGACAAGGCCCGGCGAACAACAAAAGGGTAGACGCGGCGAGGTCGTCGGCCTTTACCCCTTGACCCTAGCGGCACCCCAACGGCCGACTAGGTCACCCCTTCGGAACGAAAGTGCGATGACCGAGCTTGGGATGCCGCGCGTTGCCCGACATTTCGTTCCCGAAATAAGGTGTCATCCGACGAAAATAATCCCGACTGATTATGTAAGTAAGTAAGCAAGCACCGCGCTACTTCGTTTGTTTAACAGAAGTTCACCTTGTGACTCGATTTATTTTTCTCGTCAGGGACGAACCCCCTCTCACCATCAAAATGTTATTATTATTATTCAATGCCAATAATACTCATCTAAGTTACTGATTGTTAAAGAAGCAATCAAGTAAAAAGCAAAAAAAAAGAAAAAGGGTGCGTTAGAAACGACGGTTATTTATTTAATCAAGGGCAGCTATTGTAGAGATGTAGTGGATATTCGGCGACTATCCGCCATTCGGCTTCATTTTTGCCATTTGGCGGAATACCAGGTACCGACCCCTTAATAATAAATCAGAGTTTCATTTCAATATTTTTATTAGGTAAATAAAATTTATAGTTTAAGCCAACAGGGTTTCGATTCAGAAAATTGGTTGGTACACCTTTTTTAATTGCCTGAGTGTTCGCTAGTATTTATTAAATACAGTTTTAAGTCAGACTTAAAGAAAAACTGCCACTTATGACCGGTTGCACCAATCACTTAAGCTCTGCTTAACTTAACTAAAGCGTCACTTAGAATATGACTTACGCAAGATACAGATTCATCCCCTTTCCTCTCCCAAAAAAGGGAGCAATTAATTGTTGCATTATACTAATCCTAATAATGCGCGTTAAACGCTGCCCTAAGGGGTTTAGAAAACCGGTTCCACTGGAATTTCCCAGCCTGATTCCCAAACGGGGCACCTTGGGAAAGCGACTTACCCTCGCTTGCGTAACACTCAGGGGGTGATAACAGCGTTCTCATCGTAATTCGTTAATACTAACCGACTAATTCAGAAAATTTTCGTACCGCAAATAAACGGGCAGTGGTGACCCCGTTTAGCGTCGCGGTATTCGACGTGGGCGCACCGTCTGCCGATTTTATTTCTGGTGCACGTGAGCACCACTTTGCGACGCTGACGCAAAAAAAATCGAATGCACAAGGACAGGGGAAACTCATACTAACGCAGCACATCAGAAAATGAAACTCCTAAATGTAGGCAACTGTCATACATGCTCACTTGTAACTTTTTGTTTTCTCACATTATTTGAGAACAGTTCCTGATGTGCTGAGTTCTCCCCCCCCCCTACAAGCGAAAACTGTGCAAAAAAACTCACCGATCGTGGATTCTCTCTGATTCTGCGTACTTCTGAACCCTGAGCAGCGGAGGAAGTGACTCGTCGTCGATTTGGTTTCCAGCAGGGCCATCTCCTTGTTCGAACATTCCTGAGGAAGAAGAAAAGAACTTTAAGTACGGAGGACAAGGACAATGTGGCGAGACGGGGCAATAATTTAAAAATCGTAAATCGCATTCGAGCAGACCAAATTCACACACGCCGATGACATAATCACCAAACTTATCACCTGTTCATTATGCCGCGGGTTCAGGCGCGTAATAAAATGTAGATTTCGTATTAATATTAATAAATTCCGGGAAGTTTCAGAGCGTTTTATGCGATGACGAGCACACTTCCACCGTGATCTTGTGCGTTCGTCTGGCGAGCAGAAGAAAGAATTTAATTTATGCAATTACGTACACCTGTTCCCGGCCGCTAATGATCAGGCGGCAACGCTTCGATGAAATCAGAGCACATAAATCGAGGTGCAAAAGCAACTTTAAAAAAAAAAAAGGTAATTTAATTCCGGAAATTCAAAAAGACCGAACCGAGGTTGTGCGATATTTCAATTTCACCATGTTTCGATGTTCCACGATTTTCCAGCGGAATGTATAATAAAACCAAAGGATTAACGCGAAAAACAAAACCGCAAATTAAATTCGGTAACCAAAAGAAAACAAAAAGCAAAAGGGAAAACACGAAGAAGTCGAACGAAAACAAATGAAAGACGATTCTTTGGCGAAGCGCATTAAAATCAAAAGACTGGCAAGAAAACAAAAGAAATTGTAAAAAGCGCCAATGAAATACGAAAGAGAAACAAAAGAGCGACATGGAAGTACGAAAAACAAAACCAAAAAATCAAAAGAAGAGTTAAAGGTTCAAAAGAAAAAAAAAGAGACCGACCTAGGCAATATTTCATTTAACGCAAATTTTCCTCGTTTTGGCGCTACTCACCTAAATAAAAAACACCATAAATAACGAAAGAAAAAGGCACAAGGAAACTATATTTGAGAAATACACTGGACTTGTCATAAACTACGTGAGTTTGACCTTAATTGAAAATGACGTTTCGCATATATTGCTTCCAATTTTTTAGGTAAGCAGTGTCAGCGCATAAACACCTAAACTAATAAATTGCGCAGGCCGGATAAAGGCATGCTATCTCGTGAAATCTAGTAGGTCGTGTGAAAAACAAATGAAGTCAAAAGTAAACTCCAATTAAAAGACCAACAGTAATCAAAAGAAATAAGCAACTTTGCCACGTAATATACAACATTAATACGAAGAAAAAGCAAAGAAATGTAAAGAATAAGAAATTAATTCGAAAAAAGAACAAATAATGAAATGTAAAGAAGACCATGGACAAATAAACAGATGAAAAATCGACGATTCTCTGGAAAGCTTTTAATTAACAAACATTGGCGGAAAGCAAAAGGAAGCTGTATGTACAAGATTCAATGAAAAATAAATACAATTTAATTAAAGAATTAGCAAATAAAGAGATGAACGAAACAAATCAAAGGAAACTAACGATTACCGTGTCATTTAACAACAAAAAAACGAACGAGAAAACAAAAAAAGAAGAAATCGTCGATCTTCTTTTGTTATTCATTTATTCCTCAAAGGTCTTTGGTTGTTGCAAAGCCTCTTTTGTAATTTTTTCAGTTTTATATTACCGCTTACTTTAATTTGCTTTTACGTACGACATTTTTGCGTAGATTTTTCTGAATTCCGAAAAAGCTAAGTCAGCACTACAATTTATTTGCTTTAAATTACAAAATTATTTTCCAAATTTGATACTTCCACTATCATATGGAGTCCTTAACAGATTTTTCTGCTTTCCGTTCGTCCTTTATTTGGTTCTTTTGATCTTTGAAATTGGCTTTTGCTTTCTCCTTCAAATTATTCTAAATTTTTAACGCATTCCACTAGAGCCCCATCGTTTTCTCTTTGGTTTGGCGAATTTTTTTATTGACACGTTCATGTTCGATTATTTATATTCAAGGTTTTTCCCTACAAGTGACGAGTCTATTGTCAGAAATGGCGTTTACTAAATCTCTCCAACGCACTCCAAAAATAAAACACCAGAACAATGCGCGTTATTTTTATTTTGGTTGATCGTTTCAGTGAAGATGCGCTTTTCAGTTTAGCGTAAGTTAAAAAGATTTCACTAAATAAATTCCAACTCTTCTTTGATTATTCTTCGTTCTTTGAAATCGAAAGAATCATCTTTTCTTTTTCTTTTATGGTTGTAAATTTTAACGCCTGGCAAAATAAAGCATCGTTTTACGTCGTTCGAATTTAATAACGAAACAGGAAAAAAAATACAACGCAGTTACACGCTAGTCCTTGTATACATACAGGGGGGACGCATGCGCGCAACCCCGCACGTCACACATTTCCAAGAATGGGGTGACCGTGTAGGTAATGACGGAAATTATCACATAAGCAGGCGGTAAGTCATTAGCGGCCAGCTATCACGAAAAAACCGTGTTGTGACAAGGCGGTGGCGGCGCTGGGGAGAGCCGGGGGAGGTAAAAATAGTGCGGGGGCGACTGCAGCGTAAGGGTGGATCGATGTTGCGCGTACTAGTGCCCATTGAGCAAAGCCATTCACCACGCCCGATCCTCGACCGGTCACGACGACTCAAGAGCAACGCGCTCCGTGTTTTTCTCTTTCGGCGCCTTCCTTCTTTGAGGACCCCTCCGGTGGAAAACGCGGCCCCTTCGAACGTGGATTACGGACGGCGTACGACAGCGGATCACGTTGCAGTTCATTAATGAAACGGTGAAAGTAAGAGTTTACTCTTACTCTATATAGGAAAGAGGGGAAGGGAGAGAAGTCTATCTGAAAAATTCTGCAACATCACGATACCATTTTGTCTGTCTAAATCAATTTTGAATTTTCTCTCAACCGTTCAGTATAGTGTAAGCGAGATGAAAAACCGAAATAAAATTCTTCCTAGCAAAGAGGGAGCTCAGACACGGGTATTTTTTTTAACGGGGAGCCATCTTTACAATCATCACAAAAACTCAAAATTATAACTTTTCAAAGCGAATAGATTTAAGCATTTTTATTGGTAATAAGGGAAGACGTAAACCGTATTCACAAACTTTATATTAAATGTATCATTTCTTATTTACAATCTACTTACACATAATTACACAAATGAATGAAAAATTAAGAAAATAATTAATTCAATCTTCTCAATAATCATAAATACAAAATTACTTCAACTTTTTTAAGTACAGACTTAATTTTTGTGGAGTTTTATACATGTACAATAACTAATTGTGTAGGTTTTAGTTTTAAGAACAAATATTTTTTAATTGCGTAACTTAAAAGTCTTTTCACTTGAACGATTTTTGGCCCACACTCAGCTCTTATAACAATTAAAAAGAATTTCGGAATTATCAAATAAATTTGTAAACTTTGTAAAAAAAAACCTCTCTTATATTTCATTGACATATGTACTTGACGGATTGAGAACAGTTAACAAAATGCCATGGTTTTCATTTCAAGAATCTTATCAAATATATTGTTTAAAAATATTTCAAATATCTACGTTTTCACTTTAACATCTTGAAGACGTGTCAATGGACAGGAAACGTAGATATTTAAAGCATTTTTTAAAAGCTTCATAATTTTTACAAATTTATTTAATTCCAATTGTTTAAAAGATGTTTACATTTTTTCCATTTTAAAATTTTTGTTTGATAAGCTATGTTTGCATTGTAAACTGTTAAAAAAGTGGCACAGGAAAATAATGTATTTGAGATTCAACATGTGCAAAATTGCATTTTCAAAAAAGAAGTTAAAACTCTTTTTATTTCAATAATTGTCTACCGAAACCCAAAACTGTTTATAAAACAATCTGATGAACAAGCAAAAGCAACGTCATTTATAGAAATTAAACCCATCAGAACAATGTAAATAATTCATTTATCTTACTGAAAATAAATTTGTAAAAATCAGCATGCAACGAAAGCAAAACCATCCAGAGCAAAAAATATAGATTGTAAACATATTAATTCAAATCAAAACAAAGTCTATCAATAATCCATGTATCTAAAAGTGATAGCAAATAATAAAAATAAACTCGAAAAGACCTTAAAATAAATTTGAATCCGAAATCGCGTAATTTACATATTATTGGTGTCCGAAAGGAAGTTAACGCGCTTCCACCAGAAATCAAACCGTCCATTTTAGCCGGAGAGGAAGAAAGGGGAAGAGGAAAGAAGGAAGGAAGGCAGGAAGAGAAGACGGCGGCAGATGGTGGCAGAAGAGACGAGCAATCTTCAAGACGCGAATCGATATTTACGGCCGATCTGATATATTACAGACGACGCACGGAGGTTTTCGCCATAAAATTCTAGGTTCACCGCACCCTTGCGTTAATTAATCGCCGGAGAAAAACATTGGTTGACCAACAAACGGGCGCATTTCCTGCATGGGTGCGGACGGACGATGGTTTATGTATTTCTTTGGAAAACAAAACAAAAAAAGAAATGAAAGCACAATTATGGAATTTGCCGAGCAGAACAGATGATGCAAGGGGTTGAATAAAGAGAATTTTGTGGATTACCGTGGAAAGGGTGCGGATGCCTCTTTGGCAATACGTGTAGTGGTGGTCTTGCTCTTCATGTTGTTAATACTTCGAAGCACAGCACTGCACCGACTCTGTTGTAACACCGGAACCGAAGATGGACGTCCGACGCGGTCACGTTACACAATTCCGCCAATTTTCGCTGCGAACGGACGATGTGAACGTCACGGGGCTGTTATAGCGGACGCCGGTCGGGTGGAGACGGAAGTTCAGAGCGCCGCCGTTCACCGCGGGGGCGCCACCGATCGACCGCGCAGACTTAGATCAATAGGAGCGTGCGTACGGGTGTGGTGACGGCGCTCTCCCAATTCTCCACCAAATCTTTACACATCTCTTCCATCTTCATCCAAACAGTTCGAGATTTAGATTCAGATTAAAAAAAAAACTCTGTCTTTGATTACACTTTTGCTTGATTACAATAATCAAATTAACATTTTCTATATCAAAAAACACGTTACAAAAAAGTAATTACGGAATTAAATCTGAAATTTGTGAATTAAAAGCAGTCCCCAAAATTAAACTTTCTCTGCCTAATCTATTGAAGTTGTATTCAAGTCGTGACTTGAATTCCAAACTGTTTTAATTAAGAATGCGTAATTACATTAAAAAAAAACTATTCATTAAAACCTAGATTGTGATGAAAAGAAGTTGCTATTTCTATTATTCTTTCAATGGTAAGTTTTAAAGAATGCCAACTTAGAAAAATCGAAATATTTTTACGCGCCTTAACAATTGTCCTAAAAAAACCTGTGCAATTAAGACCAGGAAAAATATTCCAAGAAAGAAACCATGCCAAGTGTCGCAAAGAAAAATAGGCTTTAAATACGCAAACAAACCCGTGACGTACTCCACGTAATTTCTAAGTTTTTATAATTAAAGAGACGCTCATGTGGCACACAGATAAAGCCAACAAACAAGTCGGGTATCATTTTCCCTTACTTCCGTCGTTACTTTCCATCTTTAGATCTTCATCGTCATTAACATTCTTCGAGGTCACACTAGTATCATTTTTCGATTTGTCTAAAATAAGTGCACTATTACTTTCAAGTAAAATTTAAGTTAGAGTTTTAATTTCAACAAAAAAAAAAAAATTATGCTAACGATCAATTAAATAGTTTAGACTATGCGCTACTTGATTATATCAGCTTTCTGCGTTGATGTTTTAACCTACATCATCTCAAAAAAAAGGAGGCGACAGAAATTTTATACTTTTACACCCACTTACTGCTTCATCGTATGTTCTTTTCGTAGATCAGGTTACTTTCTTATCGAAAATAATTTTATTAAACACGCTACGATGAATTTGTTCGAACTCCTTGTTTTCATAATTCTGCAAAATTTTGAAATTAGAAAACGACCGCGCACCGTTCACCCCCTAGAAAAAATGAACAAAATTCTAGGGATTCAAAATAAATACTCATATTATTGCCATATGTAAACTCTAAATTTAATGCACAGCAATATTAATAATCCAACCATGGCCTCAACCATAAAATTGCAAAAGAAATCGCGATGGTTGAGTAAATATTAGGAGACGTTCGTCCATCCTCTAGAAAGAACGAACACAATTCTAGGAAGTAAAAAAACATATTTTTTCTGCTTTTTGAGCTGGTTCTAATGTGTTCAGGTATTTACGTACTCGAGAGGAAAATGAAAGAATTATTCATTATGTATTAGACTAATATTGAATCAAAGTAGATTTTTCTTAAAAGTTAAAAATTACCGAAACAACTACAGTAGAGGAAAACAATTCCAGTTATTTGTTTAATCTTGAGAGTTGTATTTAAACGTTCAGGAATCCTTAAATCAAATCAACTACATCCTGAGCCTGAGTGTACTCGGTGTTTCATGCATGTAAAATTGAGGTATTATTTCATTTTTTCTTACATTTTTTAGTCGAAATAACTTTACAAATCTTTTTTCTTTAATTACGATCTCTGTTAAAAATATATTCCATCAGTTTTCTCTTTTCTCTTTCAAAATTACTTTAACTTTTCTGTTCGTTTAAAATCGTTAACATATGTGGTAACTTTTTTTTGTTAGATTCTTTGAAGAATATGATTTTGATAAAATTACTGCGATCTTAAGATCTCAAGAATATAATATGCATAAAAAGCAACATATATTGCTAGAAATTTGAAAATTCCGGATACTTTCTAGATGGTCTATAGGTACTACATAGTTAGCAACATAGTTTCAGAAACGCACCACTGAAACTTACCCTCCGCCATATTATTAAGTTTCTATGCGACAAAATTGTTAATTATATCTTCTGTAGAGTAATACTGGCCCAAAACAATTACACAAAAATGTTGTCAAATGGAAGTAGTATGTCATTAATAAATATATTATTAAAATTTTTGTTACAAGTTAGTTTCGATTGCAGTGGATTCTTCGAGCTGTACAGCTCGTTAGTAAAAACGTAGTAGTGTTAGATCAAAAAGCGATCGCAGGATGTCGCGACTTAAACCTTCCAAGAATATTATTATTGTTTAAATAACTCTATTTTATTAATCAAAAAACTTATACTTTGTTCTTCCACTAATTTTATTGAGACGTGATTAGTTTCGACACAACATTGTCATTTTCAAACTAATTATAATTTATGTTTGCTTTCGCTTTAAGTATTAAGAGTAAGTCATAAATATTTATATTTAGAATCTCCATCATGTTACACTTCCAATAAGTAACGGCCGCCAATATTAATTTTCTATTTTATCCTTTCCTATCAAATATGCACAGTAAAATTTTCAATTTTTAAATTTGTCCTTACACGAATTTAACACTTTTAATTGTGATGCGTACAATATGTTTTTGTATGTTTAATGTCAACTAGAAAACGTACAGTCATGCGCACCTAAAACGCACCTCCTTCATGCAAACCTCTTGTGTTACAAGGATCACAGAATGCTGAAGCTGCGTGCGTACCTACGCGTATACTTTGCTCGCTCTTGTCTTAAATCCTTTGAATTTTATATGAACTTTTTGTGTAAAATGTCTAAAATATAAAGCGAAGAAAAAGAGTTTAGTTTTACGCCTTCTATATTATATAATATAGTCTGCCGTTTTTCAAGTTTCAGTGGAACAGGTGGTATATTTGCTCTTTTTACAACATTAGACTTTAATTAATGTCAGTAAAGTCCCTAGATAAAAAAAAGTACCGCCATTCATTAACCCTGTGTAATGGCGCTAAGATGGCGACACAGTATACACAACAATCGGTAGGGACAGCTCTTGTCGGCGTCTTTGATTCGTACTACCGTTTTCACATCCAATATGGCAGTTAGATGTCACCGGTTGAAAAAGTGATTGAAAGTAAACAAATAATGGTATTTAATATAATAATTACTATCACAAGACGTATATCTTATAACGAGTGTCTAAATAAAAATCTAGTCAAGTCAAGTCACGTCGCTTCTAAGCTCAACCGCCAAGCTGTCAAATCTAACGTCAAGGTTTTTTGAGTTAGCATTTCATTATTAAATAGTGAATTTGCGTTAAAAACATTTTTTTTCAAAACTATTTTTTACAAAATACAAAAAAAATACTTTTTCAATTAAAAAGAAGTCGTTTATTCATTTACAAAATGGTCAAAAATAACTGTTTGAGTTGGCAACACAATTAAGAGCATTTTTTATTCGGCTATTTGCAACACTGCAACCGGATATATGTGTTCGTCTTGGTTTATTTGACGTAACCCGAACAATGACAAGATTGCAGGTTTTAATTGTAATTTGAAATGTCAAATGACGCTTGTAAAGTGACACGGCTGTCAGTGTCAAGCTGTCAACAACCGGAAGTTACTCCAATTGTACCATTTAAAAATAAAATTCAGCACTGCCAACTCAAACGGTGATCCTTGACAACTTTGTGTTACCTTATGGCAGTTTACTTCTTCGCTAAAAGTATGAAACTATCCAAGACAAAAGTACGAAACTATCTAAGACATGCAGAACTTGTTTCAAAATTTTTCCACAGCCTACTTGACCTTTTTTTATTTAAGCACTCGTTTTACTTCTGTTACCTTTTGATGTTCTTTGTAAATCTAAATAAACTTATACCGGGAGTCTGTGATGTTATTTTACAAAACTTTACGCTTTCTACACAACATAAATCCATCATAAGCAGAGTTTCGCAAATTAAATTCTGTTTCCATTGGTATGACATTAGTAAGTGTATCGCGATTTTAGCTACGAATAACAGCCCGTCAGGCGGTTCATTCTTCTTTAATCCTTACACGGATCTGAATCACCTCGAGTGGGGCTCGAAAACTTGCTATTGAATTATTATTATTATTAGTTAAAGGTTGCTTAATTACATGCTCCCTACTAGTTTTGAAAGTTAGGAATAATTTTTCTGAAACACCCCTGTATAATAAACATCTAATACAAAAATAAATTTTTAGCTACGGCACGCGTTGATTTCAGTGAAACAACGAAACGTTACGCAACTATTTTTAAATTTCGCGCCAAAATGGAGGATCATTAGCGGTACTTTAATATCTAGGGACTTTCAATGTCAAGGAAATGAGCTCCATCTAACGGAAATTTTGTAATAATGACACTTGGTTAACGTGTGAAAAACATTGAATTGAATAATTTGTGACGCTTCCACACGAATAAATATTTTTATGTACTTTTGACATAACATACACAAAATAATAAAACTAACAAAAACATTAATGGATTGTACAGAACTGATTATAATGAATGCCTTATTAAAAGCGCCATCTATTGGTTGTTGATTATCGCGAATAAGCTACGGATTTACTCTTGCAAAATATATGATAACATTTAATTTTAAATCTCATCCAATTTAGAGAAACTTTCTATTGCTAATTTGGCAGCACTGCTTTTAGAATTTCAATTGCCTTAAACACAAAAAACATAAAATATTGAATCTATTGCTTATAATGCGATTTTAAGTTCAGAAAAATGGTAATTGTGAAATACGTAAGTACTACTTACTTAATTTTCAAATTTAATAATATTTGCAGTCAAAAGTATGTGTTGGCAATAATAACGCCAGATCATTGACGCCAGTATGAAACTGAAATATTTAATTAAACTGTAATTAAAATAAAGCACCGTAATGAGTGTAAAACTGGTCCAAACAAGATTCTTCGGGGCAAAAAACACAACTTCTACATTTTCTTTTTTAATAAAGGCCGGAGAACTTCAAATTACTTGGGCCAATTCAGTTGCAAATGCGAAATAACCTCCCCCTCGTACAAGAGAATACGCTTCATCGCAGACACTCTAAACTGTAACAATTTGTTCAAATTTGAAACTTAACGTCGTTTCACGTTTTTGTCGTTGACTATGAGGCAATTTTAATTTACAAATCTACGATTTTGTAACCGCCATGCTACACGCACAAACACCAACGTTGTCAAGTACGTAAAGAGGAGCGCCATGGTAGGTAATGAGAGTACAAAACTTACCTTCATCGGAATCATCTAGGCCGTCGCTTTTTATTAACGAGAAATCTGCAAAGATTGAGAAACGTCAAGCTCCGAACAAGAGTGCGAGTGCAGTACCCTTGAAAAAAAAAACTCACCCGCCATTTTGTCCCCGCATCAAAACATAGCATTTGTGAAGGCACGTGATTCTCGATCCGCCAGATTTAAGCCTCGCTGATAACACCAGGATTTTACGTACATATGTGACTGTGGGCAGATCTCGGCGTTTTGTAATTCACTGATTCGACTAGTTCATTACCACTTTGTAAATAACTGGCATATAAAAAACCATATCCCGGCCTTCAGGGAAATGCTTCTTTTCTCGTACCAACCGCGCGTCGACGAAATTCCCTAGGCGTTAGATACACGCGCAGTTACGGCTAGCATTTCTCGATAATATTGATTTTTTACTAATTTTAATGTCATTCGCTTAACTAATAAATTGCCGTAAATCGTTTCTAAAGGCAAAAAAAGCGCATAAGACGTATACACGTTTTTCCTAAGCTAAGGGAAAGTGTACTTACATTTATGTATTATACTTAACCTGCGCTGAAATTTGTCGAATGCTTTCAACGCAAGATGACCATTTGATGACCTATAAATACAAAATTGTCATTATTTTAAACAATTTTAAATTTTACTGCCATAATTTACTTAATATGACATAAGATGGCAGCACTGGCAGTAGTAACAGTTTCAAAAACTATAGATCATTTTTTATTATATGCCGGTGCTATAGACCTGAGATAAGAAAATATACGACGAAATGACATGACGTGATCAGAACCGCAAGGCTGTTTCACAAAAGGTAGAAGATAGCCATGTAAAATTTCTTTGACTTATCGATCGATCGGCGTATATTGAGAGAATTAATTGTACTAAAATCAACTTAAAGTTTATATAATGGGTGTGTTTGTTGTCCTGCATTGGTGACCACGGTGCAAATTTTTTTGCAAAATTTGGTTTAGTACAGTTTGAAGTCTCTGCTGTCAATATGAATAATGGCGGATTTCCATACTTCCGGCATACGGCATCCGGGGCCTTATTCGTGATTGGTTGATTTAAAATTTCTAAATCAGAAATTTTAAATCAATCAATCACAAATAGGGTCCCGAATGTCGCATGTTGTGGGATCCGGCATGCTACCCACCATAAGGCCCAAATTCAGAAACATCACTCACACTCAAATTGACAGTTCGATGTTAATTTGAAATTCAAAAAAGCTTCAATCTTCACTTTAATGATTTTTTATCTTTCTATTGTAAACCACTGATGATTAAAGCATCTGTACTCACCATAAACTTCATTATACGAGTAAATATAAAAGTAAATTTCAAGTTCAAAGTCATATTTGAGTTAAAGCACAGATCCTGCCATCATGTTTCTGACAATGACAGTGGCTATTTGACCTTGAACAAATTAGTTGTCAAAAACGACAAACTGGAATATTTTATGTAAATCAAGAGGCAAATCTTATTCTTTTTTATTGACACAAAATATAAGTTTACAATAAATCTAAGCGTTTACAAATGAGAATATGACATAATAAAAAGAAAACCATAAGAAATAACCAAGAGAACGGTTGCTAGACGACCAACATTGGATGTCGAATTGCACGTACTTGTTCTGGGCGTTCCCTAAACTCGTTAAACTGTTTATGAGCATTTGTCGAGTCAAAGATGGCAGATGGGAATACTCAAACTTCGTCGTATGTGCGTGTATTGGTATTTAAAGACTATGCGTTTCATTTTTGCATGTGCGCGCCTGGCCTTATAGCGGCTTAACCAACCTGCTTCAAACTTATCACGCAGAACTTCAGATGGCACCCTTAGAATAACTCCCGGGAATCTTGAATTTCCGATTAATAAAATTTTCAAACACGCAATGGTTTATACTGTGAGAAAGCTTTATTCTTATTTATATAAATAAAAAAATATATTAAGAAACAACAGTATACAATCAATCATAAACAATAATAAAATAATATCTTTTTAAAACTTTTTACAGTGAACAATAAAATCTGTTATGTAATTAGACACATACGTTGTGAACTTTTGTTAAAAACGGTCGCACAAATAAATAGTCAGGGCCTGTACATACACAAGGAGCAATGTTTAGGGAATACAATCTCGGGATCTCGACTGTTTTCTTACAAATTCGACAATTCCGATATTTGAAATTAATAGTCCTTGGATTTTCGGGATTGTCTAGAATTTAATTAAAAAATCAAATGATAAGCGTCGCTTACACACATATTTGTTATAAATAATATTTAATTTCTTTCGTTTAGCTCTTATTTTGTTCTGCATCCAAAGATATTGTTCTGTAGCTATCTAGCGCACCATAGTTTATATTCTAACAGAATTATTAATAAAACGACAATTTTCAATAAAACAAATGTTTTATTGAAAATTTCAATTAAAAAAAGGGTCTGTCGCAACTGCAGTTTTTGAATATTTGGAACAACTAATGAGTGCTATGCTTTTCACAGTTCCCAAACAATCAGGAACTGTTGTTAGAACAGACCTAATACAGAATGAGTCATCAAACACGTCTTCTTCAACAGCTCATTTATAAAATGAGATATTTTTCTTCACAGAGTTTCTGCCTAAACCTAAAATTATTTTGACACGTACAGACTGTTGTGTAAAATAGTGGAAGCATGCAGCAGGATTTCTTTAATGGAACACCCTATATATTTTCTTATAGAAATATATAACGCTTTATCCACTGAACAGTAGCATATAAAATATTTATATTTATTTAACCAATAAAGTGTAAATTAATACTTTGTTGAAAATGGTCTGATTTTCAGCTTCCTTTTAAATATTTACTGCAAACGCATTTTTTGTTATCCAACAATGAAAATCGGTAGTGTTGTAAATCAAGCAGTAACCCATGTATAATTTAATTTATTTTTTCAAATATTCAAGCTTGCATAACTATCAGATTTTCAAACAGGCGCTATTCAATTAAAAAAATTCTCTCTTGTTCTATGAGCTATGGAAGAAAGCGCACTTAGTGACTCATTCTGTACACCCTACCTTATCTCGGAACTAATTCCGGAATACCTCTAAAAAAATCCCAGGATTGAAAATATTGTTTAGGATTGTATTCCCTAAATGTAAATTTGAAACGAAACAAGATTCGACCACTCGTCTCACTCATCTAACCTCACCAAACTTTTTTATATATATATATAAAAGAGAAAACAATATCTGTACAATATTTGTATAATATGTATAGTATATTTATATGTATAATAATATGCCTATCAAGCTTTAGCTTCGTAATAAAATAAAACTATCTTGTTTTCAACAAATACGTGATAAGAACGTCGGGTTTGTTTTTTTACCTATGATGATGATGTCTTAAGTAGAATCCTAATCACTACCAATTGTCAAGGATTAATGTCTACAACTTGTTCAAATGGTGCTCTGCACATTGGGCACTCGGTCAACTGGGAAGCGCAAGTCCTGCAGAAACCGCTGGAAAATGTTTGAATAAAAAACTTTGGGTTTTCGGATGTGAACGAGGGGACTTACGAGTGCTCACACGGCAACAATTGTATGGAAGCCTTGTGATCATAGCAGAGGGTGCAGCTGTCTTCGCGAACGCTTTGTTGCCTCAGTTGCTGAAGGTAGATGTGCCTTGGCATCACGAGCTTGCTTTCTGGCTGAAGTGAACCGAAGCTGTTGAAAGTGCAGAAGAGCTGAGCGGGAGGGAATCGGAACGGTTCAGCACCGAAATTAAAGCGACACTGCTGGAATGACATAAAGCTGGCAGCAGCGAAGAAACCAGTTCTGTAAAAGCAAGTTTTATCTCTGTCGTGCATCATCAACATGATGGATGCATACTTAGCCATATTGAACACATGTGTACATGGTGGTAAACTCATGCCATTTACAGAAAATATAATGTGTTGATTATCCAAGTCAAGCAGACAACCTAATATATCACCGGATTGCCATCTACGCAACGGTTGAGGCTCTGATTTCGCGTTGTACCAAATTAATCGACGACAACCGTCGTATGCCAAAGAATATTTATCGTCTCCAATACCATACCCTTCCTGCAAATGATCTTGTTAGTAAACTGAGAAGATTGGATGACACTGAAGTCTCACGTGATTCAAAAAATTACTATTCTTCGTTGCCCAACCAATCTGCATAACTCCAGGAGTAATTATGGTTACTTCGTAGTACCAAACGCCATCATCAGCTTGAGCTGTGCAACGCACGCTCTCAAATGAATATGCATCACATCGAGCTTCCAAACCGTCCGGGGAAATCTTCAAGTACTCGCTGACGTCACTCGTGTTGAGCATCGCATTTATGTTAGACATGTCCACCATAAGGTAAGAATATTTACGATTGTTCATGACAACTGCAAAAATTATAAAAACCTTGCTGCAAAACCATCATTATATGAAATGTCCTCAGACTTTCTTACTCAAAATTCAATGTGATTGGACACTTCTGAATATACCTATTTAAATCTATGCGCAATTATTAATTTTTGTATAACAGATTCTTATTAATTTTTTGATGAACACTTTAAAAAGAATGTGTTATACAAGTTTTCATCTAAAAAAGTTAATTTTTTAAACTTACATAAATTATCTAAAGCCCACTGTGCGCAAAACCCGACCTGTCTTCGCACGAAATGCTCTTCAGTCTTCCAACTTTCCAGCGTCACAATAGGACATGTTGTTTCATTTCGCAGCCTGCGCGTTATAGTCGCCTTGTTCTCGCTCGTCTGAGCGAATTTCTCCAACGCGATTAGCGAGAATAGTATCACATGAGGGTCAGTGTCTTTACTCTAAAAATGATTGTGTACTTATATAAAGAAAAGGGGCTTGAAAGAGTATACGAACAAGATTTGTGAGAAGATAGTCAAGAGTGTCTTCGTTTAAGATTCCTAAGCTGCTGGGCCCTGCAAGTTTTTCGGCAATGCACCCAAGGACTACACAGATGTTACGTTCACGGGGTGCATTCGTTCGGCCTGAGATTGCTCTTTGCATTGAGAGGTTGAACATCTTTGCAACTTTCAACACCGATTCCCTGGATGGGAGAGGGCAATCGTCAAGGAGAAGAGTGATGACTGAGGGCCCTAGGGGATCACTCATTGGTATGACGTGGACCATTGATTTTACGACTTGAATCCAGCCTTCTTCGTTGTCTGCTATGCTGTGTAAACGCATCATTGAAGGCGGTGGTTCTTGTTCACTGAAAATTATACTCTGTATATGAAGAGGGAGGTTACATATATTTTGACGGTTGTACTTGTCTACGAGAGTGCCGATTATTCCCAAAGTCTCTAACACTAAACTATCTACAGTCTCGGAATCGGGGCAGACTTTTTCCGCACCTTCCAGGTAGTATTGTGTTGGGACATGGGACGATATAGTTTGTATGTGTGCAACATCGATTGTATGATTGTTTGCCTGCTCAGGAACATACGGGTCTCTGTCTTCATTCTTTTGCTTACACCAACAACCACCCATAACGCATTTAAGGCGAGTCTATGTACAAGTTCGTTCGCTGCTTTTATTTGATCACTACATACTACTCGGTGAGATTTTCGCGTTCAAATCCTATCGGTGTTTACGTTGGCGAAATCACTGACGTGAATATGGTAATTTCGGCTTCGGTAGTTGAAACATCCCCCTTCATATGGGGAATCCGTTTTATTGCTTTGGCGCGCACCATGAGATGATCAGATACCGTCATTCATGTCCACCATGAACGACAACACCGATAAGGGAGATAAATTCGATGACTCTTCTTGCTTGTTGGTTAGAATCAAGTTAGAATTTTAACAGTTTTACAAGGATATGCAACTTTGCGGCGACGAAAATCACTAGAATTTGGACAACTTCTTTAAGAAATTGCCACAGTATCTAAAATTTATCAGAAAAAATATTTTTAAACTTGGAATTTTAAAATATTCAAACTATTAAATGAATATTAAAGCCACGAACGTCAAATATAGTTTATGGTCAAATAAGTGAAATTTGACTCAGTGTTGCCAGCTTGTGATAACGGAAAATCCTAAAATGAGGAACAAAAAGACCCTAGTTCTCGCTATTCTTTCTAGCTGTAGGTGCTTTCCAGCTCTTACCTTATAAAAAAAAATCAAAAACAAACACCGTAAATGCAGTATGTAAATTCAATATAAATGATTTTCATAAGAATTCCTTCTCGCAGGCGATTAGATTATAACAATATGTAATTTAGTGTTGTGAGGTTATTGGCAACATTGGAAATTATTACCGATTCTCAACAATAGTGTTGTTAATCGGTAAGAATTGAATGGCAAATTTCCTAATCGGTAAACTCACAACACTAATGTACCTAATCGGAAGAACGCATGATTTACAACTGCCATTAATACGCATTGCTTTATGCAATAAATGGATATTTCATGCGGCTTTGGGAGGGAAAGGGTATTATTCCACCAAATTTGATTATTTTTTTCGTTGGTTAGTTATACCACAGATAATAGATCTCTCCAGATAGCCAACGAGATAGGAACGAATGAACGCTCTAAAAATAGTTTGTTAAATGCACGATATATGTCACTTGTATGCACAAATTCGAAAATCGAACATTTGTCACAAACCATTTGCTAATTCCAGATCTTAATTGGTTCACCTACCGCTAGATGTCTATTTGAAGTAACAGAGAAATACTTTTAAAATGGGGCCAAGACACGATAATGTGACGTACGACTATAATATGCTGTTAATTCTCCTTTTAAACTTTGCATCACACCTCTTAGTTATAGAGTTCGTTTAAGTGTTACTTATATTTACAGGTTTCGGTTTTCCACTCTGCTATTATAATAGTAGCGCCACCACATATTTGGTGCGCTGTCTCCAAACTAACACCGAGTTTGTCTCCAAATTGGAGCGTCAAATTTAAAGCATTTGATGAGCCATCTATCTATTTCTATTATCTGTGGTTATACCTACCTAAACCAGCTGGCTCTTACTGCCCGCAGGCTTCCATTGCCCCACGTTCCCCTAATTTAAAAGGCCATTCGAGTTTAGAAAACACTTTTCTAATGAGATTGTGTATAGGTACTATTCTTTCGCATTTCATGCTAAATTTGATTTTGGATTTCAATTTTAAGAAAGTGCAAGTTTTGAAAGTTGGTACGCCTGAGTGACGGATGCGTGCAGAGAGCGCAATGGCGCGAAAAAGTAATAGAGGTTATGTCAATAGATTTGGGCGGGTGTCGTACGCAGAAAGTCGTTAACTAAATTATAATGTTAATCACAATCAATAAACTGTTTAAATGACTATTTGTTTAATATAATGTTTAATAGAAGTGGTATTAGTCATCATAAATTAATAATAACTGTCACAATTGACGTAGCTCAGGGGTTCCCAAAGTGTACGCCGCGGCGCCCCAGGGTGTAATCAGGGCGATTGAATATTCCAGATAAGTTTGAAATTTTTTGGCAACTTATCTTACTTAAGGGTTGTTTTGATTTCTTTGCCTGATTTATATCATTGCACATATATTTTACAAAGGCTGCCGGGACAAAGTATTAATCTGCGCCGGGAAGCCCTGGTTGTAAATGACAGTACGCGCTACTAAAACATCAATAGGAAAGCAATCATCAATAGCACGCAAAAATTACATTAGCCTTATTTATATGTATATTTATTAAAAACCTAAAATTACAAAATATGACTATCACAGCTTTATGACGCCAAACAGTTTCGAAGGTCCACAAGCGGGTAACTGACAGGTTTTCTCTTCCATTTCCGTTTCGGCGACCTCACAGTTTTCCAAGCAATGCCTCCATCGAATTTCCCGACCTTTTCCGCATGAAACGCTGCACGGCGACCAGTCCGTCCACTTACCCCACCTGGCTCTCTTCTCTTGCTTCTCTTTCCGTTTTCTTTTCTTCGATTTTTTCGCCCGTTTCTTCGCACCGACCGTCGTGATTTCTTGCGGCAGCAAATAATTAGAAGCTTGAATTTAGGGGACGACTTTAAACTTACCGATCGGAATCGTGTTTTGCTCGACTTCTTCGACGTATTTGACTTCTCTTTTCGAGTTGGATTCTTTTTCCATGTCCTGTATCTTATCTAGCAATTTCGAGAGCAAACCTTTGATCTCGCCGAAGTTGACTTCCATGTTGTTTTTGCGCTTTCTTTCGAAGTACGGCTTTAAAGTGGTCGTGGTAACGGTGCTTTCGGAGATCGTCTCGAAAAACTTGACGTCATCCGCATCGCTGTTACTCCGCTTTAGGACCGGAAAGATGGATTTTCTAACGGGTCTGGATGAGTTGTGATTAGTTAGACCATAATCCTGACACTCGTTTATTTGTACTATTGTTGCTGTTGTTATTATAAAAACGTATAAAGTTTTCAACATTACGCTACTCTACGGTTTTGATGGCATAATTTTGACATTTCGCTGCAAAATTGCTTGTCTAATAACTTTCATTTTCCCAAAGCTTACTTCGACGCATGTCGTACTTAAGCGTAGAAATTTTACATCATTATTTTTATTGCTTTTATTTACTTAGTTTATGTTGTTCAGAGCTGGGATTGTATCTTGTCGTAAAAGCCTGATTCTTTTGGAAATGAAAATTTGAAAAATGCTTATTTTAAATCTTGTTTCTACTGGCTACATTAGGCGTTTACGAAAATTGGAGCGGTACATACCGGTTTGTCTATTTTCTCACTCTTACTTACATTAAACGCATTCGTTCTATCTCACTTTTTACTTTGATCCATGTACCGCTCCAATTTTCGTAAACGCCTATTGTTTGAGTACTCACACAGACTAACAACATGCAGATAGGACATTACATGTTGACATCTTATACAATAAAGAGACCTTGTTTGTCGTCCAGTTTTTAAGTGACCTTTAAGTGATAATTTTTAAGTAAAGAAACTAATATATCGATGTTTTATTCCCTTTTACTCCAGGCAATTTCAGACAAAATAAAAAGCAGGCTCGCCTATGAAACTTTACAATGTGTGTGAATGCTTCTGGGTCAAGCTGGCTATGATATACAGACTGATCATTATACATTGTCCAGAAAAAAACTACTTTTCTTGCGTACATCAAACCTTAGTTCCTCTCTGATGTTAGCCACATTATTTGACACTTGTGTTTGATGGTCCTACTTTTGTTAGTTTACGAATTTTCTGTAGTAATTTTCCGAAAATAGTCTTTTTCAAGACCGCGTAGCACATTGTTATTATTTCAGAACCTGTCGGATGTTTTCGTAAGTAAATTTTAAGCAAAGATGGATTAAAAACATATAGGTAAAGTAGATAACTTCACTGCATACATGACAATGGATGAAAATTTTGATATCACGTCCATGGAAAGCAGTTTTTTCTAGACAATGTATAATGATCTCTCCGTACAACTTTAATCATAGATTTAATATCTAACAGAGTTAACATGATATATTAAATGGATTGTGAAAAGCGTTAGCAATATGTAAAAATGATGGTCAAATCCGGAAGTGTGAAGTACAAGAAAGATAAATCATATTTTCTGCGTTAACCTAGGCATATTGTACAAAATTTTGACAATACATGTTGATTTTTATATTATGTAGCAAAATCGGTGATCCTTTTTCCATGTTGGGACTCTCACCTCTCTCTCTCTCTCTCTATATTCGGTCTAGAGTTATAATTATATGATTTTATGTGCCGCCTTGTTCAGGTTGTTTCAATAACTAGCATGTAGTACGTTTCCTATAATCTATCAATTTCAAACATCAGTGTTAAAATTTGTTCCACTTTTGCATGTTTCTACACTCTCTGCTTATCGTCTGCGGACCTCATTTCAACAAATTTAACAGGAGAGCCAAAAAACTTTCCGACTACAAAGTGGTCATGAATCACCACTTGAATTGGCAGTGCTGAATTTTATTTTTAAATGGTACAACTGGAGTAACTTCTGGTTGTTGACGGAATGACACTGACAGCTGTCACCACCGCCGTCACTTTACAAGCGTCATTTGACATTTCAAATTAAAACGCCAATTTTTATTCATATAACCTATAATCTTGTCTTAAAAAGTCGGTTTTGGTTGCAATGGATTCCTCGAGCATCCTCTGTAAACTTACGGTCAAAGAAAATGACCCATGAGATTGACATTTAATGACGTGTTGATTATATTTACATACTGTGTATCAGCCTTGTAGTTTTGGAGATTACGCAATAGGCAATACACAAAACTGTCTAGAACAATTTTTTTTCAATTTCGTACCGAAAACGGCTTTTTTTTTAAGTAGTACCCACGTATCTATAATTATAATTTCTTAATAAGCATTTAATAATGGTTAGTTATACTGGGTATCTCCGAAGCTGAAATGCTTATTAAGAAATTACGCTAGAAAATAAGAAATAATATTTTATGTTTTTTGACTCTCCTGTATTTAAGCTAAGACATGCCGTTAAAATTCCATGGCAAGAGTTGATAAAAAGTTTTAAAAATCACTTAGTATTTTCAAGGTTATTGAGTGCCGCTGAGCGACTCTGAACTTTGTCGTAATACGAACACACCTAATAAAGACGTAAACGAACTTTCTTTTGATCGAAAAACCGAACAAGTTGAAAAAAAAAAATGTGTACATCAACTTCACTTTCAATCTGCAAACTCTACCACAAAGTACTTTCCAGTAAGAAGTTTGCTTCATGAAAGTCTCAGGGTTTTAGGACAGGACAACTGCCAGCCCTTATAATTAGCATAAAAATCCTTTACGAATTAATTATTAGAAATTAACAATGGACGAAATTCCTCAAAAGTATTTGATTATTTTAATACTGATTTCCTATGTTAAGTATGAAGGACCGTTTACAAGAAAATTTTGGACGATTTACCATTGCACTTTTCAGCAAAATATTGAGTATTAATGAGAAACATTTTGATTTGGGGTTCAGGCACATCGTCCAATAATAATTTAAATCCTACAATACATAAGTTTGGCACAGTTACTTACAACGCAAGTTGAACTTAAATTGCACACTCACTCAAACGAATGAAAATCTGATTGTTTTTTTTTTAATTGACCTCCAGAGTGGGGGGTTGCAGATTTTCATTTTACAAATCATCGACTTAATTTATAGTATCATAAAAAAATTACTGTAACACGAAAAAAAACTGTATTATCTGTTTCTTTAAAAAAAATTATTGTATAAATAAATACAACTGGTATTTCATGGATGTTATTAAAATCAGTCTAGTTACAATAACAGTATGTGGAAGAAAATAAAAAAAAAAACCAAAGGAAAGTAACACAGATTTTATGTAAGTAAAGGTCGATAGAGTCGGAAAGAAATTACAAATCCTTAAATGTTACGACATACCTATGCAAAATTTTGACTAGTCTAAAATGTGAGACCGTAGAATTTGTCTTCGACTAATCTAAACGTGTCATTCTCGAAGCTCCTCCAAAAAAAATTCAAGTGTCAGTCGGGCAGCGCGGTTTTCGGCCTGGAATGAAAAACTAAAATATATCAAACAATATGCTTTTAGTCTTTTTATAAATGCATTTATTGAATATTCACTTCTTTATACTTCACGTTATATCAAGAAATAATTAAATCACAAATATTGGGGCACAGTTAATATTAATCGTATATTAATTAATGGAGGGAGAGGTTTCGCACAAAACCGAAGGGTGTTGTTTCGCTTCGTTGAGTGCGAATTCTCCCCCTCGAAACGATTGTCATATTCGGAGAACAAAAAAAAAACACTAACTGGAAAACAAAAAGAACAGAAAACATTAAAAAAAAATTATAAAAAAATAACAAGGGAATAAAGTAATTGCCGGGACGAATATTGTCGAACATACATTAATTTTTTTTTGTAAGAAATCGCACCACAGGCACTTAAACAGTTACAAGGAATGTTTCCGTTTTTGTTTTTCATTTTTGGTTTTTTTTTTTTTGAAGAGTACAAAATGCACCATCGCATCACACAGTTATTAGACTAATAGAAACTCACAGGAATACTTTTGCTCATTAAGTTATTATAAAACAGTAGAAAAAGTTTGTGCAGCAATTTCTAGGTAATAAAAAAACCCTGCTCGCTTTTTGCTTACTTAAAACGGACAAGTTGCACTTTTAATCTTATCGAATACCGCACTAGGGGAAAGTGAGATTACTGTAAATAATGAATACACGATCTACATATGTGTGTGCAGAATGTTTTCCTTCGTATTCACAAATTGTGATTTTGTACTCGATCAGAAACACCCTGCACAACTTGCTCGAAGATAAATGTGAAATCAACTAAGCGATTACCACCGGGTAATTAAGACTACTCGCACTCACACACTTCCTCGAGACCATGAGACTTTAAATAATGGTAAATTCATTGATTCGTTTGGTGGTAATCCATGTCAGTCTTTTTCCTAACCAACACTCCAAAATTATACATCCTCTACAATACAAACTTTGCTATGATCTGTTACTTGTAGTTTCTCGCAGTTCTTTTCACGCAGCGAAGTTAATTATTAATCACTCTTTGTCGTTTAATGATGAACAATGACTGATCTCAGATAAGTAAAGAATGATGATAACACTGACTAATTACACTTGGAGATAGGAATGAGTGCGTAAAAAGAACTGACAATTGAGAGAAATTTACAGAAATATAACAATAATAAAATATCGATATGTACCGGACAAAATTGTACAAAATATAAAAATATCCATCAATCAATAACCTACAAGGAACACAGTAAAAACTATTCTCAGTGCTACCAAAACATCGTGTACAATTCAATATATATATATATGCTCTATGTATACCACTAAATTTACGTAAACAATCATTAAATTCTTTTTTTCTTGTAACAGTTCCAAAGAAAAAATTCAAAAAAAGAAAAAAAAAACAGCTGCTGTTTCAACCAGGGAGAGGGGCAAAGTAATTTCTTCTAACGCTTTAAATCTTTTAAATAATCATAAATTTAATATAACTTTTAGGCTTTAAAATAAAAATAAGCGAAGAGACCCCCGCCGATGACGAGGGCCCCCGTTATAACTATAGGTTTAAACAGAGACCTCTTCAGCTGTGTCCATTTCTCGTTCGCTTGCTGACGTCTTTTCATGTCCCGTACTTGCGCTGCCATCTGTTCTTTGCGTTTGATGCGCTTCAGGATTCTCATCTCGGCCTCCGGAGATGAGACGGCGTTCGTGGTGCTGAAAAATTCGACTCTAAAATCGCCCAGTTTGATTTCAAGTGAGAAATAACGTACCGACTGTTGATGAGGGGCGCGTCCGATTTGTCAGAAATGGGGCTCTCTGTCCTCTCGAGCTCGTCTTCCACCTCATCTGCGCTGCTTTCTTCTTCTTCGGCAGGAACGACTGGCAGAGGACCACTTGGCGGACTTTGCACCTGCAATGATAGGTTTTATCGAAATGTAAATGTCAAGAGTGAAACAGTTACCTCTTCTACACTGTCGCTGTCTTCGTAAGCAAAATCCGTCAGCGAAGTACTTATGGGGATCTTGGGCAGGGGTCTGTCAATGGGAGGCCCATCGTTGTTGCATTTGTTTAGACTATCGATTCTCGGAGGAGGTAGTGGAGGGGGTTCCTCTTCATCTGTGACGTGGCCGTCCTCTTCGATTATGTGTTTTGTTATCGTTATGTTTGTGTTGCAATTCTAAGTTTAAACACAAGCACAATTATTAAAGTGAAAAAAAAACGAAAAATAATCATTGGGGGGGGGGGGGAGATGGAAGAGGGAAAGCAGGTATACTTTTTTGTTCACTGTCAAGGAAGGAGAGAAGCCCAACGAATTTAAGTGCACTCACTTCTTTGTCTTGACACGAGAGATTTTTGGCTCCTTCGATGATTGCCTGATATGAAAATCTTAGTTGGTCGGAGGTTTGGATCAGTCCCATTCGGTACCCTCTCATTTCCATGAGAATTTCCTTCACGTCGATGGAATTTAAACCGTTCTGTTCAATCTGAATGGAAAAAAATCATGAGCTGTAAACTGGCATACGTTTATTTATTTCGGGGTTTACTCTAAACAGCATCATGTAAAAAATACACCTGTGGTTTTATTATTTACCTGCATATTGAACCCAAATTGAAAATTTGTTTAAATGAATCTCAGGATGAATTTATTTCGAAATGCAATGAATCATTTACAGGAAAAAGAGATAGTAGCCAAAAAGACTGATGGACTACTGTGAAGAGAATTTTGAATTAGAAAATCGGTCAGTTTGTTCCATGTAATATCACTTTGTAACAACAAATAAAGTCTATATCCTGACTTTCTAGATTAATAAAGGTCAAAGTATCCCTTATATGGCTGGTCCCGCTTTTAGTTCAGAGCCATTTTTCTATTCCAAAGAGGAAGCCACACCTACAGTCATCTTTTACTAATATCAGATGATGAAACATCGCTAACAAGAAGCTACTGCGCAATCTTACCTATGGTAACGATTATCAAAAGAATTGTTATTATGAGAATAAATTGAAGATTAAAATTAAACTGTAACTGAAATACTGTGCCTAAATATTGATGTTCAACAAAAATCATATTTATGGTAGTCATTCATTTTATAACGAATCGTTAATTAATAACGAGAAACAGAATAAGGCGCCAAGAGACTTAATTTAATGTCTCTTTGAATATGAAAGCTAAAAGCAAAATATTTTTTTTTATTTTAAAATAACCTTAAATTTAGAGACTTATTATTAAAACAATGCTAAATTATTTTAGTGATTCAAGGTTTAAAAACTTTACTTTTACTTACGAGCATGAGACATGAATCTACTAAACAGAACGTCCCCGATCTTCCAATTCCAGCAGAACAATGCACCACGGCGGGCCCCACATCAGATTCTAATGCCCCAGCAGCTCTGACTTTCCTTAGAAATTCGAGGAAAACAGTGGGAGAGGCAGGCACGCCGAAATCAGGCCATGTTGTGTAGTGAAATTGTATGATTTCTCTCGAGTTTCCGCTCTCGAGGTCGGTGATTTTCAATGTTCTGGTTAAGTAGTGAGAGTAATCCTGATATTCGATATATTCTAATGATAAGCCGACATCATCTAGCTTCATGATGTGCTCGGGGCCGATCTTCGCCGGCCAATACTGGTAGCATTTCTCTTGTTTCTTCTCGACTAATTTGTTTAACATCAACACAGCCTTACTACCTTGCTCCCATATCATTAACCAAAAATGTCCTACCGTCGAGCTCAGGGGTCCCTGCGTTAAGATGTAACGCCGGTTGGCCTTCTCCACTTTCACTAGGTTCGCGTTTATGTAGTCCGTCGAGCCACGTTGTAAAACGATTCGACTGTGATCGTACGGACTGACGTCTCTGTATCGGTTAAGCACCTTGTTCTGAGGTTTTATCGATTCTGCGTAGGTCCAGGTGTTGGCGGAGGATGCTGATCGTATTTGCTGAAAAGCAAGAAGGCTTAGTGGAGAAGCGAACCTAGCGAGTGACGTTTCCCCACGTCTTGACTCACTGGCGTTAATGTGCAATTAACTTTTGTGACCTTAAATACCAGGAACGCGCGGAGATAAACGAATTTCGCGGAAACACAACAAATACCTGATAAAGTATGGGCCATTCCTGTTTGCTGGTGCGTTCCAAGTATTCCGTTTCGATGTTGCTACCCGATGACATTTTCCACGCGATGCAATTTCAACTATCGACCCTGAAACGTAACGGTGCACGATTAGTCGCGGACAATTCGAGAAAATTCACCGTCAACAAACCTCGACATCAATGCTGCTGTGTACGTTAACACTCCATTTTGAAAAAGAGATGACGCAACGGCGACTCAACCGATCGGAGAGGGACGCACGCACTTCGGTTTATTTGTCAGAAAAATTTTCCGAATTAGAAGTGACATCTGTGCACGAAATTCGGACGCAACGAAAGTTCGTTGGCACCAGCGCGAGCCTTTGAATTTGCTTTCAATTGTGCGCACGGAAAGTAAAAGTTACGCGCTCCAGATCAATTATGTTAATTAATCGCAACCCGTTTTGCGCTTTTTTCTTGCGATCGCGCGAAGGTCCACTTTGCAATATGTAATAGTATAATAATTAAAATAAGTAGGTACTGTTGCGTAAGACTACTGGAATGCGACCGCAACAAAGAAAGAAAACTTTGCGCTTTTAGAGGTGAATAAGATATCGTCGGGTACGTAATTAGAAAGCCGCCGGTGGATGCACAGAAATGTACACAAATCAAAATGCCAAGGTAGTTTCGATGATCTGACTCATTTCGATTTGCGTATGTTGATGTACCGCCATAAGTCCTACAACTTGAGAACTCTGCGAGCCTTACAGGTTGCAGGCCTGTCGCTGCCCATTGTGTACATTGTGCAACGCACAAGGGCGCCTGATCAAAGAGACACCAATTTGTCTGTAATTAATTGAATAGATACAACTTTGGGATTAAAACATAGCAAAAATAATTACTCAAAAACTTTATTCCAGCAAAATTAATTTTTATCGAAGCGCTATAGGTAGATA
The DNA here is from genome assembly GCA_039766575.1 of Serrognathus titanus. Taxonomy (NCBI): domain Eukaryota; kingdom Metazoa; phylum Arthropoda; class Insecta; order Coleoptera; family Lucanidae; genus Serrognathus; species Serrognathus titanus. The sequence goes on along the minus strand of CM077911.1, from coordinate 12,617,550 downwards.
AATAAGTGTACAGGGTGGGCCAAATTCGACACTTTTAATAGGAAACACCTATTTTTAGAAGAGCTAGACAAAAACTGACCTCGGCTTCTGGAGTTCGATCTTTAAAACAAAATTAATAATGAAGACCGCATTTCAAAATCTTGTATCGCTTAGGAGTGTTTTTCAAAATTCTACGATTTCTAAGACTTTATAACTTTTTTGTTTACGAAAATTTTTGATTTCCGTAAAAACTTTCTCAAGGCACTTCTTTATGCAGAATTCATTGCTCCAATTTATTTTCTCCTAAAGTGCTCAATAATTGAAACATAAGATTTTCATTTATTGGTGAAACAATGAAAAAACAAAAGCCGATCGTGTAAACTATTTGAAAGAAAAACAAACGACGATCAATAGAACAAAACTCTCGATAGTGTATACTATTAAAAAAAAAACACAAAATAAAAAAAACTAAAATTTTAAGAATAATAAAGAAGATCAAACAAGCGGAAGTCAATTGTCTGAACGATTTTAAAGGAAAATAAAAATCGATCGTCTGTAGTTTCTACAGTCAGTAAAAACAAAAGGCGATCAACGGTCACTGTCATAGAATTTTCGAATTTTATTTATCCGTCAAATAATAAAAAAACAAACAAAAACCGATCGTATAAACTATTTTAATAAAAAACAAAAATCGATCGTCTGTATTTTTTCAGCGTAAATTTAAAAAAAAACGTAAAAATTGCAAGAGTAACAAAGAAGATAGATCAAGCAACAAAAGACCATCAACTGTCATTTATCCGTCAAACAATAAAAAAAAACAAAAGTCGATCGTCTGTAAACTATTGAATTTAATCTACCGAATCGTGCTGTCTTTTGTTTATATTGTGTTTTTCATAAATTTTATTATTTCGTATTTGCTAAAAATTCATTTTCTTTGCTTTCCCATCATTCCATTTATTATTATTATTTTTTTAAATTTATTAATCTATTAAATTTATTGCAGAATCGATTGCCTTTTGTTTTTCAACAGGCGGTTTAATAAATTTCCATTCTAGGTTGGCCGTGGAATAAAGTCTTGTCTTTGATTATACCTAAAATTATACGTGAATCGCATTTTATAATTATTTGTTTTGTCCCGTTCTTTTTTTAAAAATTTGATTTTTTATATGGAACACCCTATACAGTTTTAAGTTTTTGAAAAGATCATAAAATTCCATTTATATAAATATAAAGCACTTGATATTTTATTCAAACAGTTTTTGAGATGCAAAATTTTAATCAAAAATTTAATTGTTTTTGCAGCATTGAAGTAGACTATGGGTGACGATAACTAGACAATTTAAGTTTTTTGTAACTTACAGGTAGGCTGCTGTCAAAGTTTGACACAATCTCTTACTTCATTTGCATTTCTCTTAAATTTTAGTATCTCCATAAAATAGGTAGGGAGAAACATGTAAGAAAACTACAAAAAATACGATATGAAGTACTTTTAACTTGTAAGTGTGTTTGTGTAATGAAGATGGCAGCATATCTGCCGAAATACGTATCTACGGATACAATCTATTTTTATTTGTATTTACGGGTATAAACTTTCATGACTTATTATTGCTAAACTACTGTCCCCTTTACTAATATTAAATGTGTTTTATAGAAATTGGCGATTAATCTTTACCATGAGTGGTAGGCTGAAAGAAGATAATCCTTCAGAGGTTTATAAACAATTTAATAAATTTTAAGTCATTTAAACTGCCAAAATCTAAAAAATTATTAATCTCAAAACAGAAATAACGAATTAGAGGAGGTCATAGTTTTGGGTGAAAATAACTGACGCCAGTTGGAGCAACCATCTGCCTTAGCAAGAACTTCTGCAGTACGAATTTTAAAGAAACGAACATTCTGACCTTATTTAATAAGAAAAATGCACCACTACCAATGATGTCAACTCAAACCATAAGAAAACGGAATCGTTTATGTTTAGTTCAAAATGGCCGACAATTTGATACTTTCTGTAATTTTTGTGCAATTTCGATTAAATTAGCATTTATTCGTTATTGTAAGCAGCCGAAAATTTTCGTCCTAAATGCAATCAAATTAAATTACTTGTTGTTCGAATTGAACAAAGGAATTTTCAACTTATTCTTAACGTAAACAAGTTCCCAGGCGAGTTAGTCTAAACATCCTCTTAAGAGCCATTTAGATATCGCTAAAATAAATAAATCTTTGGTCAGCAAAATCTCCCTGTTGAAAACGGAGTTGACTCCCACGCAGAAAAATAATAAGAACTGTCGAAATTGGACCAATTTGCACCTTGATTTAGGCAACTTAAGACACCTCTCGGGAGGGGTTTGTTTACATATACGATCCCGCGGAAGAAAGGTATTTCAAAAATTAATTAATGTTCGCTTAGCCCCGAGTAAAGGCACACGTTCGTGATTGTTTTCCTTTTTTTCGATTCACTTAGAAAAATTATTGTCTTTTTTTTAAAATAATTAATTTGTTCGCCTTTGAGTGAGTGCCCCTAAATCCCGGAGGGAATATACCACGATCCCCTGAAAAGTTCGAAGAGGTCCTCTGCTTCTGAGTCCTCCTTTCGACCACCGAAACCATTATGTACCCTTATGATACTAAATTGTCTCCTTCCAGATCAATATATTAGTTGTAGTCCCTAATATCGTTTTTATTTCAAGTAGCATTTTGCGTTTCTTTTTCTTTTTTCTTCTCTTTGCTTTAAACAGCTCCTGAGTCCAAGAACCCGCACGCCTTCAAGAAATGAAATTTACAAAATAATTAAATGAGGTTTAACGTTAGTTTAAGGCATAAGGGTCCGATGCCCTTTTAACCATCGGTGGTGGCAGCGTAATTAATTTGGCATTATCATTTTCCTCATTTTGTATTAAAATTCCGCTATCCCAGTAAGAAGGGTTGATTACGGGAAAGACTTCATCTTTCACCCCCTCGACCCTCCCTTACATTATAACTTCGTTATAACTTTATATTTATTAAAAATAAAGTAATTTGTCCGACTGTTGCATTTTTTAGGTGATTTTACGTTGGTTTTGAGTGAAATACGACTATTCATAATGACCGACCCTAACTGCTTGACTATGTTTTAAATAATGTCGCTTCAAAAATATCTTTTCAAGATTCTTTGTTGTTAAAGAAATGCAACTGTTGGACAAAACGTCGTATATCACACGTGAGCGAGATGCAATTTTACACTCATGAGACAAAATTCTCACTCATGTATAATTTTGCATTTCTCTCACTTATCATTATCATTATCAGCTATTAACAACTTCGAAACGCGGGCATAAAATGGAAGATTATGCTCTAGGGTATTAAGGGTTGCTATAGTTTTAGACAGGTTAATACGATACAAACACGAAGTTGACTTTATTTATTTTCATTTACAATCAAAGAACAATTATTAAAAGTGCCAGTAATGGAAACACTTTTCCCATCTAATTGTAAGGTTGCGGTATTTGATAGTGAAGACTCTTCAGCTAGAAGTTTCGCGACTTTATTTTTGGATGCGATACGATCTTCTAAATATCCTTCCACAACACTGCTACTCCTCCAGCCGCCATGTCTCTTTAATGTAGTCATACTAGCCCCTGTATTTGCTAGTAAGGTGGCTGACGTTCTTCGCAAGCAATGACCTGTGTATTGTTCGGCATCTTTCAAATTTAAATATTTTGCTATGGTAGCAGGGATCTTTCCAAATGTATTTTTTTCAACAGCCTGAGCACAGCAGCGGCCGTTTCTATAATCTACAAAATACCTCCGTAATACATGGCTTTATGATCGCAATGACCCATATTTTCTTATCAGCTTCAAAGAACCCATTGTTTCTTTATCAACAATGGTAAAAATACGTTTCTTGGCGGTTTTCGTTTCGGGTATGGTCACAACAATAACTTGACCCCTATCCTCTGATCAATTAACATATTCACTAATTCTTCCCGCCTGCAACCTCCAAACACCCCAAATAACAGCGCCACTTTCATCATACGAAACGTTTCGTTTGGTGCTTCCTGAATAAACTTTACCACTTCCTCTCGAGTTAGAACCTTCGATTTTTTTGCTTCGTATCCTTTAGATCCTTGATTTAAATAGGCTACTAACTTAGGGTATTTTCCAATGTGAATATTTTGGTTCAGTAGTACTGTTTTCTTGAGCATGGAAACTTTGCCTAGAGCGAATTTGGAGAAAACTTTCCAGACTGTAAATAAGTAAATAAGTTGCAATAATGATAACAATAACAACAATGTTCGACATACCAATTCTTCAAAATATCCCAACAAAACTGTTTCATTAATGAGTGCAACATCATTGCCTGTCATCCATTTTCTAAACTTGTCAAATTCCAGTTCGTACAATCATTTTGACTTTCGAGGCAGTATATTTTTCGTTGCTTTTGCAGCTTTTTCCAGAATTTCTGAGGGAGTTTCAATGATTTCCTCATCATTCATCATTTGGTATTTAATAATGACTTAATGATGTAGGTAACATTACGGCAGTATTTTTTGTCTCTGCATTACGGACATTAATTATCAAAAACAGAACTTCCTCTGAATTTCCTTTATCGACAAAGGTTTGGGAAAAAACGCAAACAAAAAAAATCAGTTACTTCAGACTCTTTTTATTTATAGTTTTCTGCACGACAAAGTTTTAATAAAATGACTCACTTTTGAAAGTAAAAAAAAACTGTTGGTTTTGCTACTGTTTATTTAGTTACTTTATTTGCAACTATCTGCATTTGGCTATTCATAAACACACGTGAACGTGTCTCACTAATCAGAAAAGAATTATTTATAGATCGCATTATTCATACCTGATATCATAAGACGTGTGATATTTGACAAAGCAAAAAAATACACAAAACTATCACACAGATAATACTTTTTCCTCTGCGGAGAGAAACAAAGAGGAAACTGGAAATAAAGCGACTCATTATTTTAACATTTCCTTCTAGATTCTAGAAGCTTCAATTTGAGGTCGCCTTAAAAATTAAGGTTTTTCAGCTTCGCATAAATAGAGTGAGTTAAAATTAATAAAAATGAGATCTCCATCTAAAAGGTAGATTTAAGGTCGTGCCAAAGGAGAAGGATTGTTGACGCTGACTTCCGGGTTCCAGTGGGGCCAACTCTGCATTTCCGCGCATAACATCCTTCCGGGGCTCTCAGTCGTGGTGCATTGAGAATGCGCAAGTAATTGATAATCAGGGTCGATCGTGCCTATTTTAACCCCGTATTCTATCAGTTGTTTGGCATTGGCTATAGAAGTGGAGGGTGGTACGTGGTCTGTGTAGCAACCCACGAAAGCTATGGCGATGGAATTCTCATTGTAACCGTACGTATGGGCACCCCGGATGCCCCAGCCTCTACCCTCGTAGATGTTTCCGTCCGCCCCGATTAGATAGTGGTAGCTGATGTCGTCCCATTTCCGGCTTTCTATGTGGAACTGCTGGATGAGGCGGATTAACAAGATGTTGTCTGGTTGGGTGTAACCTTCTTCAGTCGCCGTGTGACCTGCACAAAGTTCCGCCATTAAATAAGAGGTGATTTAATGAAGTACACGTGTTTAGCTTACATATTATGACCAACTGCGCTGGTCTTTTCAGGAACTCCTTGGCGCCTGATGGTGGTTGCGCCAGCCAACTTTTCCTGTCGAGGATTCTCGGGGGGCGAACGTCAGTGTTGTTAGCGTAAATGAGTTGGTTGACGGTAGTGTGTTTGTTGATGACAGTGGCCGATTGATTGACGTAGACCGGGCCATTAATGTACGTGATGTTGCCTAGATGTATGTTCTTGGATTTCGTTATGGTCACGTTTCTGTAGTTGTTTTTTGCGTCGTTGAACCTGCTCAAGTCGTTTATCTCCAACTGTAATTAATTATATTGAGATAGAAGCGTTGCGCAATCTAGTAATTAATTTCATGATTACGCGAACGTAAAAATAGATTTTTAACAAGTTTTTCAAATGAGAGAGAAACGCGCTTTTTATTATTTTAAAGTGGTCCCACACGCGTGGGTACGCTCGTGTTCAGGCTAGTAAAACGTAATTGTTGAATCTTATCTCAAAATCTAAAGTCTGTTTGCTTCACCTCGTTTTTTTATTTTAGCGTTTCGAAAAAAAAATAGACGATTGTATTTTGCGTCACTGTGAGCATGTCTACACATGTGTACTCGGCTTTAATTTAATAAGTAAAGACTTGCAGCCAAATGTGTAGTAATTGGGAAATAACTTACACAAACATAAAAAGAAGATTGGTAACGTATGAGAGAAAAATAAGGCAACAAGAGAGATAATAGCAACACGTGGAAAAAATACTAGAAATTAAAACGTGATAAGATTGAACGGTTTTTGCTTAGTAAACAACGTAATAATGACGATGTTTACGTCCACAAATAAAGAGGTCAACAGCTACCAAAACCTCTCTGTATGTTACGATTTTTGAAATTTTTGATTGGTCCGAATTTAAAATGTATATTAATCATCGTCGAATCTGTTTCTTATTTTCCTTGTTGGTATCTCTTTTAAGAGAACTCCTAAAATGTTGATATACGGGGAGGTTTTGATAGCTTATTGACCTCTTTCTTGATTCAAAATAAATCAATACTTTCGGCAAAAAAAATTCTAAATACATATTATGTAAGTGGAAAAACATCAGAAATCATAACGCAATAAGACTGATCGATTTCTATACAGTAACAACAACTTAATAATGTATTCGTTGTTTATGTTCACAAACAAGTGCTCAAAGAAGTTAAAGGCAGAGAGCATTAAGAAAGACATTAAAATACTAATAAAAGGAACAATAAGGACTAATAAGACAAAACAAAAATATGAAAAGTCTATACGGAAACCAAGAAGCAAAAAAGAAATTAAAGTGTAATAAAAGAAGCCAGGATATAACACAATAAATAAATAAAAAATAAAGCAAAAGAAATAGTAAACTACAATATAGGGTGGAATCTGCGAAAGTAAAAACCGAAAATCAAAATTCTTATAATAACGTTAGGCGTATGAAAACAAAAGTAAAACTTATAATAGAGAGGTAGAGAAAATAGTGAAAAAACCAGAGCATAAAAAAGATATAGGCGAAACACAAAGAGGAAGAAACAATTAAAAAAGCGTGAGGGAGTACCGGAGAAAAATTATGATCGAAAATAACGAAGAGTCTTCGGATAGAAGGTCTTCACAAGCTGCGAAAGAGATGAGGAGTTAGAAATGCTAATAGTGACATGTAATAAATAGTGCATGCCCTCATTGCCGCCTTATTCGAAATAAACCGAACAAAATTTCAAATTCCGTTCACTAGTAATAAAACAATAAAAAAAAATAAAGAAGAATTTTGAAAAAGAAGAGTTAAAGAAAAAAGGATCTTCCTAAGCAGGAAAGCTGTCAAAGAAATGAAGAATAAGAAATACTAACAGTGATATATATATATATATAAAAGAGAAGACAACACAAAGTGTACCAACGACAAAAGAAATGGCATGATAAATAAAATTTTCTGTATATACGAAGAATATTAACTAAAATGAAATTATGCAGAAGAGAAACAATTTGAAGAGGGAAAACCGTTTGGTTATCGAAAAGTAACAATTGATTAAAATTTCTACGAAAAAGGATAAAAGATTTATTAACCTTAATGTGTCAATTTGCCTCTGTTATTTACACCCTCTTCACTCATCATGGTATCGATTTCAAGAGGTTGTTTATATATTCCGCTGTTAGCCACCCTCTGCGTACCATCATGCATCCCCAAACAGAATCAGAATACTACCCTTTTCCATTCGATGTTCCAGCGGAGTCTCCTCCTCTGCACCAGTTCAAAAACGATGTTGAGAAGTCAAACGTAAAACAACATGTGGTCGATAAGAACGACCTTCTTCTCTAAACCATTGATCGCCAATTGGTCTGTTGGTAGAGATCGGTCTTTTAAAATCATAATTCTGAGGCGGCGATCCTGCCTTTCATTTGTTCGTCTTCGGCCTCCGGTTTCTCTTGGCCTTCTCCACCCCGCATTCCTCGTAACATCCATAATGGTGGATTGCTTTCGCAATTTCTCGATATGAGAAATCACCTTCCATCCAATCTCTCTCGAATTCGCTCAACTGGTGATAAATGATACGTATTCTGTGCATTATCAAAATTTCAAAACAGAAACAAAAGCAAAAATAATTGAAAACCAAAAAAAAAAAAACACAAGTAAGTAATACGCCTGCCAATTTATTTCAGAAAACTGCTATTTGATTGATCCGAGTCATATTTTGATCAATTGGTGGAACTTTTCGAATAGAAAACTGTCCTTGTAAAGTCGCTTCGATACATGTGCGCAAACATTTTGAACAAACCTTCGCTCAAAGCAAAACTTATTCGTTTTGGCAAATTGCAAAAGATCTCAAACATATGCACATGCCTTTGCGAATTCCCTCCTAGACTTGTGAATTTGAGAATTTGCGCACATGTCTGGAAGTACCATTTAAATTTCATGCCAATAATTTAAATAATCTTTTTGGTTTTTAACGAGGTTCTGTGTTATGAAATTGAGAAAACGCGAAACAATATGAAATGTAAATAAATTGTGTCTTGGAATCGCTTTCCTAGAGTGCGCGTTTCACATTCTCTTTTGACATGTTGTCCTCGTCATTATCATTAAACCGATAATCGTTATCTACATGTCGTAGCGACAGTGACGAGAATAATACATAGCTTTACCGTTATAACCACAAAGAAAATTTGTTTTTTGCTGATGTCCTTTAACCCGTTTGGTTTTGCCCTTAACCGTTCGAGATTTGAGATTTAAATTCTAAATTCCGTTCTAGGAAATCTGGGTTTAATTGCCGGGTTAATTTTGGATCTCAATTCATCATTAAACACTCAAAAGCACTTCCAAGTATTAAATAATATGTTTTTGTTTTGCACCAGAGAGCCAACCACTCTACGATGACATTTATTTTTTGATAGGAATATCTTATCTTTATTAAACGCTTCCTGCACACCAGCCCGACATGATTAACGTTTTTTCGTTGATGATTAATACAATTTAAATTAGGATCAATTTTTTTACAAACAAAACTACTGAAATCATAATATACAGGGAGGTCTTGATAGTTTATTGACCTCTTGCTTGTATTGAAGCAAAAGTTAGTACTCAAGAAGTCTACCTCTTACTGTCTGTTTTTAACATCCAGAATTCCAAAAATCGTGATATATAGGGAAGTTTTGATAGCTTAGTGCAATACTTTTATGGAATAAAAACAAAATTCATTAGCATTCGAAGCTATTAAAATAGTATTATACGGAGAGGTCTTCATAGCTTATTGACCTCTCTTTTTTACTCATAATAAATTGATACTTTCGAGGCAAATATTTACGCACTTGATCGAACTGGTCTAATAATATGCAGCCACGGCTTCTGTAATTGAACTTTAAATTGCTTCGGGTCAGGATGCAAGGCCTACTGGAATTAATACTCGGAAAGCGAAGCGCTCAAATTTAATTTTACTTCAAGTTGCAGTTCGCAGTAATCGTCGATTTTTATCTTCGAGAGATTTAAACATTTAAAGGTGAGGACGACCTTGCCTTGTGGAATGCAGAGGCGACGCTAATCTTATCGCGAGATATTACTACGTTAACATTTATCTACATGTGATTTGGCTCCTTTTCAATCAAAAAAAAAACAAAGCCAACATCTATTGCTCTCGATATTTAATTTATTAATGGATTCTTGTTATTTTGCGTTTAATTTAGAAGTGGCGTCGAAAAAGTTCGGCAACTCTTGATATGATTGGCATTGTAATAAGTTGTATGACATAATCTAGGTTTTACGTTCACATGTTACAACACGTCGTGAACTTATCATAATGATTGCGTGTTTTGGTTTACGGAGTCATTGAGCTTAGGGTTTTGTTTTCAATTGTTGCACTGCATTCACTATGCCTAATTTCCAAAGCTAAAAATTACAAAGCAATTCGCATTCCATAAAGAGGATATTCTTTTAAATCCCTAGTACTTTTATCATCAATTTCGAAACGAAATTAATTTCTGGAGGAGGTTATTTTCAATTGCTGAACTCAAAACTTTCTTTTCATGCCTCGTATGTGTATAACTTGACTTAAGTGAATTAATCAAATTTAAAATCGACTTGATACCTTTTCTGCCTGTGTAACAATGCTAGTTTGCCTACGTGAGATTTCAATTTAATTTATTGCACATATTGCGCAATTTGTTTATCAAAACAAAAGCAGGGGACCACCCAACATACCTCACCAAATGGTGTGACGATTTGGTTCGCTATGGTAACTTCTTTTTCACTAAAGTCGCTGCTGCAATCGTCCGTGTTTTGAGACGTGCATGATTCATCGTCGGCACAAGAAACCACAGACTCACAGTCACTGAAACTACACCTCTCAAGCCACTGATTGCATTTCTCGTTGGACTCTCTTTCCAAATCGTCCGGATCCGCGTTTATCTTCAACTGCCTGCACTTGGTGCAGAGCGTACAACGTATTTGCTCGTCGACGGTTTTCACCACGCACTCGTCCATCTTCGAATAAATTTTGGGGAAAAACCGCGGAGATTGTGACGTTATCAATTGATCACGCAAGGAGATGCTCAGCTTATTGGAATGAGTTTAGAACGACTTCGGACGCCTTCACGTCGTGACGTGCGTGAAGAGAATAACGAGCGCAATCGCTTTGGTCGTAATCACCATGAGATTATGACTTATTTCCGACGTGTGAGTGTGATTTTTAAATAAAAAAATTGATTCGATTTTGTTTGCTCTGGTTTGAACCTATTTTTAAAACTCTTAACTGATGGCGAAAAAGCCATGACATTATTGTAGAAATTTCATAGTTAAAGTAGATTCATGTCCGGTGAAATTGTGTAATAAATTATTTCAAACGGGCACTATAATTGGCACTAACACTCTACGTTTCACTTTGTTTATTTATTTTCACTCCTGACGAAGCTATCAAATGATAGTGAAACGCAGAACGTCAGTGCCAATTTTAGTGTCCGTTTAAAATAATTTCAGTTTCAAAATTATGGAATCAAGAAAATATTTGGCTTAAAAAGTTTAATATAAAACAAATCGAATTTAAATGTCGGACTAAAGATGGGGGGATTAAATAATAGTTTTCTCGAAATTAAAAGTAAATTGGATTGTTGATTGAAATATTATTCTTTTGATAATCTGATAAAAGTTTCGTATTGAAACTAATTAGTCTTGTAAACAAATTAATAATTTCTTCCTACTTTGTTGTTAAAACTGATCGCCTTGAATTCCGACAGCCGCTTCAAACACGAAAGTAAGTTTGGTTATCTATAAATTAAGCCTTTGCGATATTCAGCGTTAGTTAAAACTTATTAATGTGTATTCTCTGATCTCATTTCAATTGATACTAAACAATAGTCGTATTTCGTACTACTGACCGAAAAGCTCTAAGCTGATCCAGACCAGTAAGAAAGATTCATTGCGTTCAGTTTGGGTTAGCTTAGAGCTTGTCGGTTAGTTGAAAGAAATACGACTAATGATCGAAGGATATGTAGCCATAGTAACCATAGCAATTGAATGCAGAATACGATGATATCCCATTGTTTCTGATTGTTAGCTGATCCACTAACAGATATAATAAATACTTCCTTCTCTGAAGGCGTTTTCCCATCACATTTAAAAATCTCTCGAATCTGTCCCGTTCATAAGAGAAAAGATGTCAAATCACCTGAAAATTAACATTGGCCTTCTCCAAGGTGTTCGAGTATGCGATGCTTCACAGGCTAATGACCTTTTTAAGTAAAAACAATATTCCAGCTGAAAGTCAATACGGTTTCCGTCCTAAAAGATCAACTCTTACCGCAATCAGCACCGTTTACAATAAAATCATCGATTTCCTGATAGGAGTGAATCTCCGATCGGGGTATTCTGAGACCTTAGTCGAGCCTTTGATTGCGTAAATCACAAAATGCTCATCGGAATAAGAAGTGTAGTTTCCGACTGGTTTCATTCTTACTTGTCTGACCGGAAACAGTTTGTGGAAATCATGCATTCTGAGATCGGTGGAGTAAACAAATGTATAAATCTAATCTAGCTTCTATTGAAACAGGTATTCCTCAGGCCTCCATTCTCGGCCTAGTTCTTTTTCTGCCATTCGTTAACGATTTTCCAAACTATCGTTCCGGATGTGATTTAACAATTTAGGCCGATGATACTTTGGTTTTTATTTCAGAAAAACCTCCTGCAAATGCAGTTAACTCCTTACTGCACAAATTAACCTCTAGTAATCTTTACTTAAACATCTCCAGAACATGTTATCTTCAGTTTCGTGCTAGACAAAAGCGCTTTTTTATCACATTTGAATATAAATATTAACAATAAACCTGTAACTCATGCTAAAGACACAAGTTTTCTTGGAATAAATTTTGAAGAAACTTTACATTGGAATGTCCATTGCTCAAAATTACAATCTCTTTTGAATGGTGGTCTGCTTTCAGGTAAGATTCCTAAAAATAGTTCTCTCGAGGCAACTACTGTCTATACTATAGTTTATCATGTCCAGTTCTATTCTAGAATATCTTATGGGATTATCCTATGGGGAACCTCCCCAGCTGCAAGTCGTATATTCCTAACACAAAAAGGGATAGTGAGGCTAATTGCTGGAATTTCTGGAATCCTGTCGCAACTTATTTAAAGAACTAGAAATGCTAACGCTTACTTGTGTTTATATATTAGAAATTTGTTCGTTTATCTATCAAAACAAAGCAAAATTTACCAAAAATAATTCTCTACACGATCACAACACCAACTATAATCAAAACTTCCATTTACCTCTACCACGTACATATATCTCCAAGTGTTTTGTGACCTTTACTGGCTTAAAAATTTTCAATGAATCACCTCAGAATATCAAAGGTCAAAATATACTTAATAGATTTAAGTCGTCTCTTAAAATTTTTCTAATTAATCATCCATTTTATAACTTAAATGAATTTTTTTAATTTTAATCTATTGATTGTCTCATTTGTTATAAAAATTTTGTTGCAAATCGGTTTTGATTGCAGTGAATCCCTCGAGCATCCTCTGTACAGCTGTTTCGGCCCTGTTTGGAGTCTCGTCATTTTCATTTGTTATAGATTGTATCCTTTAGTTGTATAGCTGTATATTTAATTTGTATATTTAGCAACCGGATGCGGACAACTTTTACTAATTCTAGTGCTAAATGTTTTATGCTTTAAATTTTTTTGTACTTGACGATGAGACTTTTGTATCTTATGTATTGACGATCCTATACGTGTATTATGTCTTCTGGAGAAATAAACTAAAACTAAACTATACTGCTTTTTGGAAATCAATTGTTATACTTGTTACATATCAATCATAACAAGCGTAATAACAACTGATACTAAATTCGCTCCCATTATTTAATTTCTTTTTTAAGTGACTCTTTCTTAAAAAAAAGGCAAAAAGTATTTTGCTTTTGTATTCTTTTTTCAATTGCGCAATAAACTTCGATTTTGTTTTTTGAAAGAAAGAGATCGCGGAAACTACGACACATTTTGATCGTTCTTAAATTTCTAAAGAAAAACGAACGAGATTTTCCAACATTATTTTGTAGTTTACCATCAACATTACTTACTGCATTCATCAACTAATTGTTTAATGTTTTTTTTTTATTTTTTCTTGTTATTCTGCTGTAAGGAATAAGGTACAATTTAAAGTTATTTTTTCTAAAGTTCTAGTCAAGAACAATAAACTTCAACCAATTTTAAATTTGCCACCAAAATTTGGAGACAAAATGGCTGCAGTTTGCGGCACTTCATAAATCTAGTCACCTCAACCATTGGCGTATCTTTTCACAATTTGAAAAAGGGGTCCCACACATAAAACAAACAAATCGGATAAAATAATAGTAATTTTATTGCTTTAGTATTACACTTAAGATACTGACTCACAATCAACAAACAATGAAGTAGACACGCTACGCAACTTAAACAACTAAATATGTATTTGTATATTTATTTATTCAATTATTTATAATTGTTTGCCTATAGTTTCTTTTACTGTACACTTCTGCCTACGAGTTATTATAGTTACCGTGAATAATAATAAAATATAAATAAAACTTACGATTAGCGCTGCCTCACTTAAAACTCACCGCAACGAAAACAAGTTAAAAACTAGTAACAATAACAAAAGGTGTGAGGCAGCAATATCAGGGTGGAATTTAATTGTGTGACGGAACAAAAGGGGTTGTGTTTTAATTTTGATTGCGTGAAACAGAAGTTTGGTGCCGACGGACGAGTAGCAACCAAAATCACAGACGCTTGATCAATTTTGGCAAGGTCCTCTCTCACGCTTTGTATATACAAGAAATAGGTAGTAATGCATTTGCTGTTGCTACGACTATAATAAAGATCATTTACCATCACAGACGGAGTGCAATGATAAATCGTCTTGTTAAATGGCGGCGAATAATATCAATGCTGCTACTTATGCTACGTCTACGCTACGTGTTAACTATGAAACTCAACATTTGCCTCTTGCCCTTGTTTGTGCATACAACAAATAACACGATCACTCAAGTCTCTGCGTTCGTTTCTTTCACGGCTGGTGATGTTGGGTTTATACAGAGGATGATGGGTTGCTTGCAGAATAATTAACAGAGGAAGCACCTGGAACAAAAAGAAACAATTTCCTTGAAATTCAACAAAATTGCTAACAAGCAATAATTCAATGATAAACTCGCACGTAAACAAAATAACAAACAACCGGGGCAATTAAGATTAAATTCTGTCTTCTCGTTAGCGCGCGCGCGCGCGATTATTTTTAAATTAGGTGATTTTCCTGCGTCGTTAAAATTTCAAAAAAAAAGAAACAATGGGGTGACGTCCGTTTTAATTAAAGGCACCGTCACGACCTGCACTACTTCAAAGCGCCGTTCTTACGTAGGATTGTTTATAATGAGCAGTAATAAAATCGTCATTCACGCCACGACGAATTGAATAATTGACAATCGTGATGAGATAAAATCACGAGAATTCATAGTTTATTCGTTTGTTTGTTTGAGGCGAACACACGATAACCACAAGCGCATAAACTTCGGTAAAAACAAACAAATAACAATGAGATGAGGGAGATTTATAAACAGTACCTTATACATAGAGACGAAAATAAATACATACAGATTGTCTCAGTAGCTTAATGGTGGTGTGCGTGGTTCGCAAGCTAGAGATCTAGGGTTCGAACCTAGCACAAATAGTGCCATTAATTCAAGTAAACCAATAGAAGTAATTTACTTAGGGTAGAGTGGTGCGAAATTTCCTTGTGGTGGTATACCAGATGTTTAAAGAAGTCACTAGCATCTTTCTCTCAAAATTTGCTGGAAGACTACGGGTGCCATTGTTTCATCTTCTCTGTGCAGACACCATCAACCAAATTGGTTACTAAGCACCACGAAAAATCGTTGACTTTCAAAGGGAAAGCGAGTTTTATTCTAATCAATTAAGAGCCTTCATTAACTTTTGTTGGCGCTTTTTAAAATAAAATGCTGCTGCGCCAGTTCCAAAATTAAAAATGACCTCACCCTGCTTTTTACAAAGACCCAACCGACGAATTCCAAGAAAATTCAACTGATATTGATGTTTATTTGCAATTTTTTACGAGATGACGCAATTTTTCTCAGGCTTGAAATCATTCAACTTCGTCGTCGGTGGCAAAACAAGTACTGATGTCATCAGCTTCATGCCCCCAGGATTCAGTTCTACACAGATTTTCGACGCAAATTGTCTTGTCCCAATTACGGCCGCGTCGTTTCCTCATAGCCTTTAGTCGTTTAAATCCGGCAAGGCTCATGTAATTCGGTTTGAGCGAAGGTCGGTCGGCGTTTCCGCGTCTTACAGGGCGTTGCTTGACGCACGCATACTGGACCACACGAATTTGGTATTTCAATCAAATCAAGGCGACCTTCGCAGACAGGCTGCGATTCTCAGAATCTCACAGCTTTGATTACATTGATTGATTAATGGGTCTCTGCCTTACATCATTTTTAAATATATGCATTACAGAGTTTATATTTTTTTACGTGGAATCGCCGTTCGTGCTATATCGTTAATTTCACGAATTAATTATCAATAATTAATGGTTACAGCTATTTGTTTGTTATGTTAATGCTATGCAAATGTTGCTCTTACGTAATCTGGTCTTCCTGGTTAATGGCCGGTGACATTCTTAGCTTGAAAAAAGCGTCACGATCGAGTTTCGGAAACTTCCACGATACATTCCTCTTATTAGATCATAGTCCGAACTGCTTTTTAGTAGTAATTATAAAAAAAAGCTTATTTATTTATTTTTATTAATCAAGTCTTATTTATATCCGATGCTCAAGATGGGTAAAGAGGGGCAGAAATTGCAAAGAACGTACGTGAACGTGAGGCTGTCACTGCTCTAACTAATTAAAGAATTATAATATTCATTAATTCTAAGGTCGAAATCGGCCTATGACGACACACAGTCCTTAATCGTTAACAAGATGGCGCGCGAGTAATTCATCCGGAAAAATCTCGTGATGTCTCCGCGTACAGTTATTTAGCAAAAATTATATCTTGCTGCCTACTAACCGTGAAATTCGCCAAGCGGATGCGTTCCGCGTTTTCACGTTTTCTGCGAAACGGCGCAAAAAAACAATAATTAAACCGATCGCGATCGTGCAACAGAGAAGAGAAACAAAGAAATAAACGGCGTTACGTGATTTTTATGAACACCTATACGTTCGATTTTCATCATAAGAGTCACCGGAAACGTCTGTATCATTTGCTTCCAGTATCCTTGCTGCTATTATATCCCCCAATGCTTGCCAAACTGCAATGGTGTTACTAAATTAAGTAATTTATTGAAGCCTCGTTTTTTCCTTTTTATACAAACCATTTGAGTGGGGCTTACCTTAATTTTAAAGGTGAGTGACGATAATATCGTCGTCGATGTCGTCCTTCTCGTCGTCGGTTTCTTCGGGTTCGGCGGATTTGACGGCAGCGGCCGCTGCTTGCTTCTCCTTCTCCTTCTGCCGCCTGATCTTCCTCGCGTGCAAGATCTCCACAATGACGTACATGAAGACGCCGATGATGAGCACGACGCCCGACACGTACAGCTTCATGCGGGCGCTCAAGTGCGTCGAGTATGCGTATGCAATAACGAATCCAGTGCTCTCCCAAAGTCTGTAGTTCGAGAAGGCCGCTTCTTTGTTTCGCCTGAACAACGTTCCGTAAAGACCTGCAAGAAAAGAGTCGTTTTAGCGGAAGACTAAGATTTAGAGCGGCGGCGTCAAGGTCGATTCTGCATTCTGGTTACGCTCGCCCGATCAAGTGGGTTATGGGAAAGCCGGACGGGAGCCGAGATTGTTATAATTGACGACGCATGTGATTATGGCGAACTGCGAGCGCCTTGTGATGATGGTTTAATTGCAGAGGTATTTGTGGGCGGTCACTGGCACGTCTTGCGTTGCATTGCGAGAAGTAAATTTGCAGTTTCCGCGAAGAGAACGCAAAGACTATTATTTTCTGTCTACACTTTTATTACCGTAGCTTACCAAAGGTCTCAAGTATGTCCTGAAAATAATTGTTCCTACGTCTTGCTGCTTTTTCTTTCATTCGCTTTCATCTTTTGATAATAAATGTGAACAATAGCAAATTCAGGAAAGAAAAGACGTTGTTTTAAGAGTTTTTTTTTTAAATTTTGACTCGCCCAGAGATTTTGATTTATCGATTATAAGTACCTACTATTCCGACGATACAATTGATAGATTGGTAAGAAAGGCAATCCTTCTAAAGAAAGCATGACGCAAATCGCTGAAACACTGAAATGTTGGATTGTGTAAATAAAGATCGAGATGTGTGTCAGAACAGATCCTTGCGGGACATCATGCCTTATCTATAGCGAATGCTTTGTCTCTAGCGAATTGCTGAGCATTTACATAGAAAATTCGATAGTATTTTAAAAACAGGACCACGTAGTCCGTGGAGTTGTCATAAAAGTTTTCTGTTTTGAAGTGGATAGTTCCTTTCTAGGTGTAATGTAAGCTAAAAAAGTGAACGATGCACAAGAATAGCTCGAAACCGGTCCGGGGGATATTTTTAGCGACGCAAAGCTGTAAGGCGCTGAAGAAGCAGAAGAATCCAGGCTCGTAAATATTCATCAGGGGTAATTAATGTTCTGACACAAAGGATTATCAGCGGTATACGCTTTTTGTCCGGAGTGATACGCGGCCTCAGGCGACCGCACATCCAGTTAAAACCGGATTCTCGGAGCTCCAGGCAAGGCAGGTTAGTGCCGCTACACCTTCGTGCCAGGCAAGAACGAGGAATCAAGAGGCGCCCGTAATGTCGGCCAGCGTATATTTTGCGCGCGGAAAGTATTTCATTTTCTTTACTGCCAACTGACACCAAAAGCGAACTTT
This sequence comes from Serrognathus titanus, assembly GCA_039766575.1. Lineage (NCBI taxonomy): Eukaryota > Metazoa > Arthropoda > Insecta > Coleoptera > Lucanidae > Serrognathus > Serrognathus titanus. The sequence continues at coordinate 12,599,111 of CM077911.1, read as the reverse complement.
GAAGTTCGCGTCCTGATTAAGCGTTGGCATTAATGCGTCCGACGTGACTTACACTATCGCTGACAATTCTCGCACATATTAAAATCTTTCTTTCTCTTGGTTCGCTCTGGAAAGTTATTCGACACGGCTTTCCCAATGTAAACAAACTCGAACTGGTTTCGTTCGGATAGAACTGACCCCATGCGAGGAAACGCCGTCGGAAAGATTCCACGCTCGGGAAATAATTAAGTGCCTGATGGCGTTTTCGTAATCAGCCAGTTTTGTAAATAAATGGCGCCGCGCCTCGGCTATTTGTGCTCAAAAACAGTTAAGCACTTTCTTGTCTCTGACTTATTACTTGTTTACATGCCGTTGGATTCGCACGTGCCGAGACACGTTCAAAAGTTCAAAATCATCTTCAGGAACTAATGAATATAAAGGTCGCCGTACTTACGTCATTTTCAATTTCAAGAAGTATTTGCACATAAAGCCTGAGATTAACCTTCGAAAATGCCTTGCGCGTTTACCCCAAAACTCGCAACCAGTTTTTGAATGCCACCGTCTTCGTTTGTGTTTTTTTCTTGAAAATCGTTCTTTATCAAGTGCCCACCTCGTTCTGGGCGATAAAACTGACGATTTCTTTTGTTGATTTAAAGCGACGATGACCGGTTCTCGTTTTTTTTTTGGGTCCTCATAAAATCGGCGAAGTAAAATGTTTTTAACGACGTCGAAGGCAATGAGTCACCTTGCACGTTCCAGAAGCTTTTTGCGATTCGCGAATTCACGGAGATGAAACTAAACTCGTTCAAGGTTTACGTTGGGATCCGGTTGTTTGTGGCATGAATTAAAGATTTCGCAAATCCTATTTATTTGTTTTTGCTTAATTAATTCTTTAAGCTAAAAGAAATTGTATGTACGTGTATTTGTCTTTGACTTACCGTTAACTTGCGTCTGCCAAACGGCGTCGCCGACACCCCAAAGTCCTGAGGCGACATAAAACAGGGCCGGACTAGTCGGATGAGGTTTCCACATGAGGAACCAAACGACTAGGGCGACGTGCACGAACGCGCCCAATGCCATAATCGGCTTCCTGCCGATGTACTTCATCACAGATCCAAAAAGTAAGCTGCATATGGCGTTGACAACTCCGAAGCAGATCATCACGTAGCCCACGAAGGGGATTCCCAAGGCGCACGAAACGTACGCTTGCGTAAAATCAGCTCCGATGAAGGCTTGCTCCATGCCGATCCAAATGGTAATGGGAATCAATAGTTGCTGATAGGGTTTCTTTAGCTGGTAGGCCGTGGCGGATAGGAGTTGAATGCCCGTGAGTTCTGGCACACTATTTCTCCTTTGTCTTTCGCCATATCTGAAAGAAAAGAAGAACGATTGTAAAAGAAAAACACACTCTACTGCACAAGAGTTTTAAGCAAATTAAAAATCCTTTTTAATGAGTCTAGTCAAGAAGTGTACAATCTGTTGTTAGTGTTAATGGCATGGACGTGCGATCCTGTATATTCGAACGGAGCCCCGAAAACCCCGATTTTACTTTTTCGAATTCCTTTCGAAGAATTTACGCTTCACTGAGAAAAATGAAATAGTTAAGTCAATAACGTTTTGAATATCAACTTTTAGTGGGTTGACTTAAATAAAATTTATTTGTTTCAACGTAAATATTCTTAACTGAACATCCTGGAAATTGTTGAAATAACATTGCGCTGATTGCTGGGTTTTCGAGAATACCTACTGTTTATTTTCATTTTAAATTTGAAGGGAATTCCTTTTTTTTGAATAAGTATCTACTTTGCGGACAATTTTATTCAATAAACTGCGGATAGGTAGGTACCTACCTACACACCTACCTAGGCATATTAAATTTTATCTGAAGTTAAAATTATCAATCGGATCTACGCGTTCTTGGTATTTTCTTTATTACTAGTCCATTTTCAGTGAATATTGACGCGCAATAACGTCGTCAAAAACACGCTTTGCTTTTGCGGACGGCGGAATACGCCCGGGTTACTGTCCTCACCCGTCGTTGAAATCTCCGGCGTTCGGCGCAATAACGGCCGTTCCAAAGTCCGTTTTCGGCTCGATCCGAGCGTTCGCGCAATCGTTCGCCTTGCGCAATCCTAGCACACGTTCGGCTTTGTTTTGCAAGCAAAAAACCGCGAAAAAACAGCGGCTGGAATTTAGTTCAGTTCAGCGTTCCCACCGTAGGCTCTGTCGCAAACCGAAACGCACACATTTCTGTCTTCTGCCGGATGTTGCTCAAGTCAGGTGTGAATTTTTTTATTATTGGAAATTTGTAGAGCTCAGAGGATGTGATCTTCGAATTAATACGTATACCTAAGTAGGTAATTAAAATTGTAGGTATGTAGGTATGGATAGGGCTTACCTAATCATATACCTACAAGATGTTTTTCTTTAATCTATAGGGCTCTCGATAATTACCTCATTTTTTTCTCCTTAAGTAAACAAGGCCCATTTTTTTTTGGTAAAGATGCAGATCGAGTCTTTAGCATAGTGTTTCTTCATTTGTTCTGTCTGTTTATGTACTATGCAATAATTATACCTATAAGTAAGTACCTACATAGAAACAATTGTGAGTTGTTTGTTGGCGTATTCAAATAGAGTCAATGAAAACGAGTCTTGATAAGAAACGGAAGAAGCGCAGTGGTTTTTTCCGATTCGCAATGTAAACGTCTCTAATTAATTAGCCGCGTTTCGAGGTTCCGTCTTGAGGTAAGGCGCCGATTAATTCAAGAATTTTAATGGCGCTCACTCACTTACGCGTTCATGCAAATGTGCCGCCCGGAGAAAAAAAACCGCGCGCCGAGAAAAAAAATCCATACTTGACCCTATTTGCGTCGGGCAAACACCTTGGTCATAATGGCCAATCACGTAAAGAAAAAACGCAGAGTTAATTTGCCTGTTTACATAGATTTTGCCGTTCGAATTTTTTGCTAAGTGGGTCGGTTGCCGATGGAGTTTACGGATCGGTGGTCAAACTGGACACGCATCCGGCTGCTTTAGATTTGTGTATACCTCGCCTCGAGGCGGAATCGTTTTATAAACCCGAAAATCTCAGAGACGTTTACACAATGTTGGATTCGTAAAAAAAAATTGTTGCAAAACATGATCAAATTATAATTAACATGACGTAACCTTAGTTTAAGTTAAAATTAGGCTACATTTAATGTTTTTGTTTCGTTTTTCTCTTGATAATTATTACAGGTGAGTAGGATTTGGCGGTACATTTTAAGGAAGAAAAGAATTAGGATTGGTTTATTAGGAAATTACGGGTTTGATAATTTGGGTGCGAAAGAGTAGAAAGCTCCGCTCGTTTTCCTCAACGCCGTCTGCAGGAGGGGGTTCATCGGGTCCTTTCTCTGGCGAAGGCCGCCACGTCGCGTCATCTGTCTCGCGGATATTTGGTGTTTATTTCGGCAAGGCCGCGTACTTGCCAGGAATGCTGAAAATTCACGGCGCACGCCTTGCGTGGCGTCACTCTGCCGACGACCCGGAATGCAACAGCTGCCCGAACGGTTGCTTTCAGCCGCAGCAACCTTCGCTCGGTAATCGCAGATCGTTTAAGTCAATACGAACAAAGTAAGAACTGCATGTGCGTGCATGGGCCGAAGGTACCCGTTAACGTCACGAAACCGAGGAGGAAAATTAACCTGGTCTTTTTAAATTTTCAAGTATCTCCAGTTTTTAAATAGGAGATGATGATGACCATTGTTTTCCATTTTAAATTGGTTTTGTACGGCAGGGCAATAGTGTTTATAATAACTGTAAGGGCACTCAGCTGGATGCTAAAGCTCCTTGTTATAATCGGTTTATTACTTATCGTCAAACCTGACTCAAAATATTTTAAAATTACACTCAAGGAAATGAAACAAACAACTGGAAATAGATGAATAAGAGAAAGAAAAACAGAAACGCCTAAATACTCCTGATGTCAATAGAATTAAATAAAAGATAAACATACAAGTTTCGTATTATGTACTTCAAAAGACTGATGCGAGCTTCCAATTTGGTTCTTAAATAACCATTCTTAACTTTGTCGATATTTTCTTGATTATTAATTTTTTTTGTAAGATTTGCGATAGGTACTTTAATGTTATGCTAATTTTTACTAATTTCCCTTAAATTCGTCTTAACTGTATCTCGTCCTGTACGCCACTGGCGACGAAACTGCCATCAGCGTTGCAAAGACTTTCTTAGAAAACTTATAGCATTTTCGACTGACTGCTCTAGAGTACCCTTAAAATATCTCCGTACCTTATTATTACATTAGGGTGATATTAGATGAGAATACATTGAAAGTGCTGTAGTGCAGCCAATCGAAAACGCTATTAGTAATCGATGCGCGGCATTAAAATAGCGGTGAAAATACGTTGTTAAAAAAATTACAAAACTTGAAGAACGACGCTAGCTTCATTGAAACACCGCATTTCTTAAAAATCCGGACTGGACTCCGGTGCTTAGAGGCGAACGAAGGATGTTTGCTTAGAATGTGACAATTATAAAAAAAGTGGGCGTTACGTTTAAAAAACAATTAAAAAAGTAAAAATTGCGGTTTTCGGGGTCCTATTGGAAGAAAGAAACGGATTTCCGGTTCATGATACGTTACTGCCAGGGCCGGCAGTAAGAATTGTGGGGCCTTCTAAGGGTAAATACATTTTCATTCGGCAGCTGTGTGCGGGATGGAAATGTTTTGAATTGACTGTTATGGGCGATGTCATTTTACCCCTCTTAGAGACGCCAGTCAGATTATTCAAATACTGTGATCCGTGTTCAAATCTTGTTTCGATTTTTCTAAAGTTCGGTTGAAAATGTCATCAATCCCGAAATAACGCGTTTCGGTTAGGACCAAAGTTAATTCTAAATATAAAAAGGGCATTAATAGCGATGCCTGGCCACCTAAAACTAAGGCCAAAAACGCACAAACATTGGAATTGCCATTTAGGTCTTTTATGACTTGACAACATTTCTTGAAAAGAGTGAGAAAGAAGTATGAAGTCAGAGATTTTGGTCGTCGTGGTATCTAGAGGAGAAAAGTGTCTCTAAGAGTCCTTAATATTGGAAATATAGATTTTTTTTATCTACTTTTTTTAATAATTTATTTTCAATTTCGTCCGGTCGTTATAATGGTATGAATACGGGGGCATCTAGGTGGTCCAGGGCTCGGGTGCTCTTCACTTAGTTCACCTCCTTTGTGGTTGGCCCTGTTGGTATGGCTTCCGTAATAATCCCCGGAAGGCAGTATCTTCACCTAATATTTCAAACCCTGTTGCAGTATGTATCGGTTGCAAATGTACTTAGTTAACTTTTAGGCTATCAAAACCAGTTTAAATTCTGTTTTTTAATCGTTATTAATCGTTACATTCTAAAATCTTTGCGCCGCGTTTTTTCTTTTAGCGTCGATATCACAAAAATACAACACTTCCGTGAAGATACGCCAATACGAATTTCTTCCGGTGAAAGTCAGCCGGCGATTACATCAAAACCGATTTAATTGTTATTTGTTTTAGCGAGCACGACGTGACTTAACCGCTGAAAAGCGAAATTAATTTCGGTCAGGGTTCCCCAAGCGAAGGAATTTTCTTCAGCGCACTCAAGCGCCCAAAAACAAATTAAATTCTGATTCGATTGAATTCGAAGGAAAATTTTTCAATTTCCTCGCGATAATAAATCATGCGTTGTCTTGAGAAGTGAATGCGTTTGTCGCTGTAGCGTTTTTTTTTTGATGAGCACTCATCGTAGTGACCTTTCGGAATGTTATTGGCATTTAAATGCGTGTTGCAAGGGTTCAATACAATGTAATTCCGTAATACTTAACGTTTGCCTTCACTTCTGAAGCGCTTAATTACGCTTTTGTTATGCAAACCTTAAACTTAATAACAGCGCGGAAGGTGGGTTTCCTTGAAGACGTTCGCAGTTTTATTTATTCGCACAAAACAATACGAAAATAATCGTGCTCACCTGGAAAGTGGATCGACGAAGATGGCGATGAGGATCACCGCCGTGAAGATGCACGCCAGGTAAATCCCCGAGATTTCGTAGATTTCCAGGTCGTCCGGTCTTTGGAGGTTTTCGTTGTGGTTTTCGTTTAGGACGAAGAAGTTTGCGCCACAGCTGTCGTAGTCGGAGACAGTTGAGTTGCCTGGGCCTCCGTGGGGATTGCTCAAAACTTGAAAAGCCAAGAAATAATTGAAATTGCTTGCGCCACCCCCTAATTGAAACACTTACCTAGCGATGAGATTAAATTTCCCCACAGTTCTGCGGTTTGCCATGCCAAGAAGAAGAAACCAAAGAATCTGACGATGATCCCATCGACAGCTTGGTCGGTTAACTTGGCGTAAACGCCCGCTACTTGGGTCAAATACGTCGCTTTCGACGCCCACATCGGAGCTGCCCCAATACCCAACAGGACACCAGCAGGAACTAGGGTGTAGAACTTCGGATAAAACTGCGACCCGATGTAAGGAGCATAGCACAGCATCGACAGGCATAGGGTCCACTTAACAGTCAATCTCTTGATAAGAAATGTTGGCACGAAAATACAACTAACGACAAGGGCCGCGTAGATGGCGCTCAACGAGACTGTGCCCAGGCCGTCCTTGGCGTTTATACTGCTTTGGAGGTTGGCCGTGCCTTGGAAGGCGGTGAATTGGATCATGAAGGCACACGACACCGCCGAAACGTTTTTCAAGATCCGCCATTTCTCTTTGCGGGATAATTTGAATTTGCCCTGCTGGGAGATTTCCTCGTCGGTGAGCTCGCGAGGAGGCTTCATTATTCCATCCCTGTTATCACCATCGCCCTTGAAACCCTCATTATCGTAACCACCCGTAACAGACACCGTGTACACGCCATCCGAGTTTTCGGTCTTGTTGGAGCCGTTGCGGGGCTCCGCATCCAAATTGCCGAGGGATGCGGTCATCTCTTGGCCGCTACCACCCTCTTCGATCTGAAACAAGGACAGCAAAGGTTAACATTGTGCAGAACTCGTTTCTGAATAACCGTAATCGCGCCGTTGCGTCGCGGCGCCTCCAACTCTTGCAAGTCGTAGGCGGCCAAGGACGACCGCTAGTACGAGGGCCAACAACCCCGGGATGCCTCCGCGGTTGTTGTTGCAAGAGGAGAGCGGTGACGCAGCAGCGCCATGGGTGTGTTGCGCTGTGTTTGATTTATGGAGGTGAAGAATTTGGGCACGACAGAATCGCTCGTTCAATAAACAATGAAGGCTTTTGTTAATTAAAATGCGGAATGAAATATGCGACTCGTTTAATGACTTATTACTTTTACATTTCTGAACGTGAAGACGCGTTGCGGTACGTCACTAAATTCTAAAGTGCAAGCCATGGTGGAAACGACTTTTTCTAGTTCGGAATTTTTAGTTTTCCACCACTACTGCGTTGGACATTATATGTTTTAAGTTTTCTTCCTCATCTTTTTGGATTCATTTAGTTTTTTAATTACTTTTTATTTAATATTTTTTAATGTGCATTGTAGGAGTCGAAACTAAGTAAGTATTTCGAGAAAAAAAAACTGTTCATCACTTGTTTATTTAGAGAGAGAATGCCAAATGATTTCAAATAAAATAAATCAATAGTTCCAAGTCTTCTAATCGCGTTTGCAAACAAGGTCCGCTCTCACTTTCTCTTCTCCGATTTTGCGCGGTATCTTACTCACCCACACAAAAAAGAGCGTTTTGCAATAATCTTAAGTGGCGTTATCACGTGAGCCTTAATCGGCGGTGTTTTGTAAAGAGTTTCTCCCACTTTTACTTTGACCAACAATTCACCGGGCGAGTTAAAATAATTTCATAAGCGATACACCACCCTCTAGCTTGGAGACTAAAAGAAATTTATACAACAATCATTTTATTGAATTTTTCCGTTAAAGGCTTGTATACACGGGGTGTTTTAGATTTGTCGTCTGGGGGTGACGGGTTTTAAAAATGAACAAACATAGAAATTATTTCCAATAACAAGAAACAAATCAAAGTTTGAATTGCGACATCTGCGATCACTTGGCCATTTAAAATAAATTGTATCTACAGGGTGTATAAAAATTGAATGCACACTCATTAGTTTCTTGGAATATGGAAAACTGAAATTCACTTTGAAGAAATGAACAAAAAAAAACGTTTATAAGTATATAAACAAGTTGTGAAGATGTTCATCTCTCGTTGGTAATCAATCACGTGCGTGCGTTGATTTCATCAGTGACGAAGGTGTTCACGAAGGTCGCCCCTCGAATTAAGAGCGTCGATTTTCGCTCGTGATCAGCGCACGAAACCGCACAACACACTTTCCCATATCAGTCGGGTATTATAACCGATTCGAATGTCGGAAACACGCTATTACAATTTCCGTGCCCGGAGAACCGCAAGGCCACCGCTGACATCTGTGCGCGTTATTTGTACTTGCTTGTAGTTTAATCATAGCTATCATCGCCACTGTCCACTACTTAAGTGAAACCTAATTAGAAATTAAAACAAAAAACTGATTTTGAAACAGAAATGTTAGAAAAAGGTTTAAATTTTGAATTTGGGATCAAATTTTATGGGACACTCTATACATGATTTGATACCACGAAAGGGCAGAAATTGCTGCAATGCGTCTTCGATTTTGCTTTTAAAGATTCTTTTTCTTAATGTCGTATGATGTTTGCATTCAGCAGCATTCTGTTTGTATGATTTGAAACAATATTAGAGTGGAATCCCTATATTACTATTTGATTGAAGAATCTTCGAGTTTTATCAAAAGCGTAACTTGGTAAGAAGAACCCGAACATTGCCCGAAACGTACGTAGTTGAATAAAGAATTATATTTTTCGCATTTCGTACAGTAATGTATTATATTAATATCTTCAAAATCGTATAGTGATCGGTTACTTTACATCATAGCAACCACTACTGCATAACAACGTATTCATTACTATTAATTATTTTTTTAAATAAACATCAATTAATGTGACAGTGACTAATGTCACTTCTATTAAACATTGATAAAATCTAAGGTGAAAAAATAGTACACGCAATCTCATTAGAAAAGTGTTCTCTAAACTCGTACGTCCTTTTAAATTACTCACTCGCTATGCTCGGGCGTGTCAAACAAACCATGCTCGTTAAGTAAAACTTTACTTTTCTAAACTTGTTGCGTAATATTCTATTAAGTACGCCTTCCTAAAAAAAAGAAAATTAATAACAAAGGCAGTGTATAAGGCGCGGTTTCGGAATTAATTAAATTTAAATTGACGCAGATCGTGAATCAAAACCGAAATTTCTGTACCTAAAACCACGGTCAACGTCTTTAGCTGGGACCTTGGATTTTAACGACGAAAACGAATTTCGAATTCCAATTACCGTGAGTGCTTTGAAGCAGCATTTTTTAATTACCAGTAATTCATTGCCATTTTTTTGCCTCAGTTCGTTTATGGCCAATGATTTCAGCTAAATATTACATCGGATGTTTTCCTCACCAAATTTCCAGTGGAAGTGCATTTCTACGAATATCAGGGATCACTTTTTTGATTTATTATTTCTAAACGACTGTCTCCTTTACTATTCTTACTTAATTTAATACAACAAGAAATGAGAAGACTTAAAATAAAATTTAACGAAAAGAAATAAAGGTAGGTGCAAACTATTTACAAAAAAAGTAGTTAATTGTACATGGATAACATTAATATCTGCATGAAAAAGCGGGGAAATAAAAAATATTTTACGGTACAAAAAAAATAAAACGATGATTTTGAAAAGAAAATAATACACGAGAAATTGTTGAAAAAATCAATTGTTAAAAAAAGCGTAACTCAATTTCCGAAAGTCAAACTAAATACATATTAAATATTCTGTATGTACGATGAAAAGAAACCAATACAATAAGAAATGAGACAATAAAATCCAATTAAAAAAATAAAGGAAAACGTAAGATTTTTCTATTAAGTATGGTGATTAAAAAATCACTTAAAAACATTTCAACAAAGTACTTGCACATTCGATATGGGCGATCTTAAAATCTGCATGGAAAATCTGAAAAATTAAACGAAGGACAATAATAAAAATTAAATGCAAAAGAAAATAAATTTTGAAAAGAGAAAGCGTATTTTCTGCATTAAACCTTCTCTTGTTAAAAACATGTTTAATTTAAAGTTAATTGGGTGCGTGTTTTAAACAGGAAAAACTACTATGAATAATAATAACATTTTTTTGCAAGTGCATTTAGAAAACGAAATTCGCCAAATGTTTAAAAATTTACAGTTGTAAATTTTTCCACTGCCAAATTTACGATGTTTGTTCGCACGTTTAACAATGAAATCAGCTGTCACGAACAGGAGCGTGCCTTTGATTAAGTTGTTTGCTCTTCATTATTTAATTTGCGGATTTGCTATTTGCCCACATTTAACAAGTTTGCGGTTCATCATATTCACACCTCGCCTATACAAATATTACTGCGCTTGAACGTTACAAATTAAACCATTGGCGAAAAGTATTAAGATTCAAATGTTTAAGCTTTCGAAATGACGAAATAGTCCTTGACATGTTAACAGAAAGCGGGGAATTCCGGAATATAACGCGAAAAATGCCGATTGGCCAGGCGTTATGCAAATCAGAAAACTAGTCAAAATAACTTTCGTGTCCCCTCGACGCGGCGCCGAGTTTCATTCAAATCGTAAATAAAAATAATAACTGATTAGTTTGAATAGTGGAAAAATTTCTATTGCTCATATAATCGTGCTCCCCCGCGAATTAATCAACGCGAAGCGATAAAAGCGCTCTTAGATTTCAGTAATGAGACTTTGCATAAAAACAATGGCGTCTCGGTCTCTTGGTAAACAATACGTCGTAAATTTCGCAAAACATTAATTATTCATCAAAAAATAATTGAGCGCGTAATTAGAAAATATTTATGGCCCCTCGGCATTGTGTTTCTTTTCTTTCCAGGGGTTTGATCGATGGGGTGGCCCTTTTCTCGGCGAAAACTTTCTCCTTTTCCGAATAAGCCTTAATTGAGATATTTTTTGCGATAAAAAAATAAATGCGGTAGGTACAGAAGGTTTAATTAATTAATAAAAATTAAAAAAAACTGGCGAAATCTTAATAGTTATATAGGTATGTATTAAGGGCATTAAGATGATGCTTATGCCCGATGGCGATGAGTTTAAAAAGTCGAGGGCCACTATGCCCGAGAGCTTTTAAGTCGCCAGAGGGCATAGACATCAATCAATACTCGTAGTACATATATCTATTTGTTTTACAACCAGTTCTATGCCTTCGAGAACAATAATTTAATATTGATAGGATTGTTATCTGTTATATGAAGTTTAATGGTTTCGAGTGGTTTGTGAATTTGGTAGCTAAGGAAACTTGATGAGGAAATTATTGAAATATATTGCCTCGAAAGTCAAAAGGATTGTACGAACTGGAATTTGACAAATTTACAAAATGGATGACAGTCAATGGTGTTGGGGAAGGAAAGAAGAGAGAGAATGAAACGGGAAAAAAAAGAAACAAAGAGGAAGATAAAGCAAATGAATACAATTACAAAAAAAATCCAGAAAAGGAAAGAGGATGAGACGAGGGTGGAAAGAAGGGAAGGGAAGGAAAACAGTAAATGGTTAAAATGCTGAACAAGTAAGAAAATAAGAGAGGACAAAGCATTTAATAAAAAAACAAAGGAAAAGATAAAACAAAAGGGTGGAAAACAAGATGAGGATGGCAGGGAGCTAAGAAAAAATGAAACGGTAAATAAAAGTGCAGAAAAAGAAGGAAGATGTGAGAAACTGAAGCGAAGAAGAGAAGATTAAAGGATAAAGTAAATGAATACAATTGCAAAAAATCTAGAAATGGAAGAGGTTAAGAGAAAATGAAAAGGAAAAAAAAAAGAAAAATGCAGAAATAGAAATTAAATGAGAGGATAGGATGAGAAAAGAAATAAAATATGGAAATAGCAAAGAATAAGAATAACATATCAAAAAAAATGCAGGAAAGAAAGAAGGTGAGAGAAAACACGAGAAAGAAAAGTTAGCTTTAATTTTAAAAAGAAATCTAGGAAAGGAAAGAAGATTGATGGCCGAAAGTGAAAGTCTCTATGCAAAAAACTGGAGAAAAGAAGAAAGTAGGAGAGAATAGTAGGAGAGAAAGAGATGAGGCAGAGAGAAGGCAAGGATAAAGTCAAATTACAAAAATATGACGAGAAAGGACAAGAGACGAAAAAGTGAAAACAAATCAAGGAAATTGCAAGAATAGTATAAAACTCAAAAAATTAAAAGAGATGGAGAAAGCAACAAACATGGAAGTAGAATTCGACGCCATATGATATATAACAATTTTCTCTACATTTTGAAATCATCGTGTTCGTCTTATTTATAAGATTCATTTATTATAGACTCTAAATTTTTTTGGAAATATTTATTCTTAATTGAAAAATCAGACATTCTAATTATTCTATAAATCATAAATTGAAGAAAATGATTTTGTCTCAGATGGTTCCGCTTGGAAAATATTAAATTTTTGAACATGTAACACTTTTTAATTTTTCGCCTCAGTTTTATTTTTATTTTCGTGTAGTTATTATTTTTTCTTTACAGTTAGTCTGAACATTCCTTCAGGTTCTCGCTAATTATAAGTCACTGTATTGATTTAGAATTTTGTAAATTGCTCAATTGCAATTTACACCCGTTTTCCTTATAAATGCCTGATGAGTTGAGGGTATTGTTACGAAATTCTGAAATTCCAGTTCTCGCTAATAAGAGTTAGAAAAGCTCGAAACAATTCTCAACTTTGTGTCCGGGTAATCTATAAAAAGTTACTATTTTTAATGCATAACCTTAATTTACCAAAAAATGCGATTTTCTAGTTAAAAAAAAAATGGATTTCTTTAAGAGTGAAAACCTCAACGTTTATTTAAAAAAATTACACTTATTGAATTGAATTTTGTTTTATTATGCACATAAACAAATGCACGGAAACTTGTAAGAATCAGAAGCAATTTTTATTAAAAAAAATAACGTACTTGAAAATAAATATTTGCGCAACAAATAAAGAAATACTTGGTGATTTTGTAATAAGAACAAAACCGGCCCCGGACTTTCATTTTATTTTTTCACTTCCGCTACATGTGTTATAATTTTTTAAAAAAAATTTTAGGTGCAGTTTTAATCACGTAATTAAGTACGAGTGAAAGTGCGACATCGTTCAGAGTAAATAATTTTTTTTGGTGTTCCGTCTTAAATCTAAAATTACCCAATAGAAACTCCGGACAACGGACAATCTCCTCTGACTCGGAGGCGAAACCATCCTCTGCTGCACGAACGCGACCGTGTCCGAAATATTGAACAACACCATTTCCGGAATTACGGCGGACGCTCCGGAAGTACCAACAACAACTTCTACGTTACGTTTCTATGCGCGCATCTTCATCGCCCAATCCGCCCGGAAAGACTAACCGAGAGAGCGCCTCATCGTTTCTGGTAAACTGAACTGAATTTGCATAAACGTTGCATAACATAAGGAATTGAATCCGGACTGGATCGGAGCCTTGTCGCAGGACTTTGTGTGTATCACATCACATCACATCACGACTTATGTGCCGTGTTATCGTCACGTTTGCAGTGGAAAACTCGTTTGGTTTTTTTTATTGAACTCGCGGTTGCCTTAATGACGTTCGTTATCTTTATGCGCTTATTGTTAGTTCGGAATTTTACGACGAAAATTCGAAACGCAAACACAGCAAACGACGCACCCAAAAATTAGTGCATCATTTGTTTAGCTAGACTGATCTGGTTTTGAAGATTGTGAGTGGTCAGTCATCCAAAACTATATTACTTGAGCTTATAACGCTTATAACAAATAAAACATTCGTTTAAAAACTGACACAGCAAAGAAGCTTCACGTAAAGATCAGAAGTTGGTGCTATAAATAATTATTCTAGTCACAAACAATCAGGTTGCAAGAGGTTCAGCGCGCATTTTGATAATCTCTCTGGTGGATTTGTAAAGTTTTGATTGATTTACCAAAAGATGGCGTTCTAAGTAGTGGACTTTTAAGGCACCCAATCTCTGTTTAAGGACACTGGTACTGTCATCATATATTTTTGACACTGTCAGTGGCTATTTGGCTTTGTAAGTTCATGAAAATCCGCAGACATATCTTTGCCAGTTTCAGCTGAACTTTGAGATTAACAATAGCATGTTTCGTATCTCATAAAGTATGTCTTTGACAAGAATCTGCTGAATTTCATAATTGAAACTTTCGTATATTTCCAAAAGATGGCGCTTTAAACAATTGTACTAGCGATAACACAAATGTGGAGCGCAGAAAAACGTGTAATAAATTAATTCGCACAAGTTTCTCTTTAAAAAGTTAAAATAAAAAAATCAGTTTCTTATTTAATCAATTACGTCCGGATTAAAACCAGCAAGATTGTATACTGCGGAAGGTTTCGTTGATTATCGAAAGATGTCATGCTAAGCAATCACATTAACAGCAATACGTAACTTAAGAAAAAAACACATAAATAACTATTAAAGATAATTTGAGGAAGATTTTTTGATTCAAATTATTAATATGAATTTAAACAATGATAGATCATATCATTGTTAATAATCGACAAAACTGAACTTAAAAATTTTGTTGGATAATGAGAGATGGCGTTCTAACAAATCTTTCGTCTCCTTTCTACACATTTTCTTTTATCTCTTAAGTTCTGCGACGATTCAAATCCCCAATCACTTCCTCCTTGGTTTTCCTATTTTCTTTTTTTTTAATTTCATGATTAACCCTTCGGGAAACTTTATTTGAATTAGGTTTTCAAATAATTAAAGAACGAGAAAGGAAGAAGATCGGGGGAAACGGAAAAATAAAAGAATAATAAAATGCACAGCAGAAGAAAAATGAAAGTCCTTTTGTTTCCATTCATTTTTTGTTTTGACTTTCTTCTTTTGCAGTTTCATTTCTTAAGCTTCGACTTAAATTGTCAATCACTTTCTACTTGGTCTTCATCTTTTCTTTTTAATAACATATCTACGAGGAAACTATATTTTAATTAGGTTTTTAAATAATTAAAGAAAGAGAAAGGAAGAAGACTGCGGAGACGGAAATCTAAAAGCAGAGTAATACGTATAGCAAAAGAAAAACAAAAGCTCCTCCTGTCCTCTCTTTTTCTTCCGTTTGAAGATTAGGTTCCATCTCTCTGTGACTCTCAGTCTTGGCGTTCTTCTTTTATTTTTTTTTTCGTTGTTTCCACGTTCGGAATTTTTGTGAAAATTGTGTTTCTTCTCGTTATGTGAACTAAAAAGGTTTTTTTTTTCTGGTTCGGAGACAAGGCTTTCCTAGTTTATCTCTTCTCCGCTGCCTTCATTCCCTCAAGTTTTCGTTTACTTAGGAATTTCATCTCTTTCTATGTTTTTCCATTTTGTTTCAATTTCCGAAAGACCTCGCCGCAGATAAATAAATAATAAACGAAAAAATAAAAAAAAAAATTCATTGAGATTTGAAACAATTTAAGTAAATTTGAAATTCAAATTTGGCGCCTTTAAATCATCCTTATTTGAAATTCACGTTTTTTGTCTTTCGAATCTCATTTTTTCCTGTCAACTAAATTTTTGCAGTTATCAAAAATGATTGATGTTTCAAGTTTTAGCAATTTTTTCTGTATTTTGGTCGTTGTATATAGCTTTATGTCGATTTAATGTGTAAGAGAGTAACAGATGAGCATAGCCATGGTAATTGAGTGATCACGAGGTCAAAAGGGTGAAGAATTTAATGAGTTCTTTCCAAACCCTTCAGATAAACCCAGGAACCCTAAAAGTTGTACGTATTAACAATGTTATAATAGATCAATACGTATTAGTATATCTGGGTTAACCATCTCTGGAATTTTTTCGTAGCAATCTTTGATGACGCGTCACATCCGTTTCATGCCGAAGTTCCCATTCACCGGGAACCCGCGAAACAAGAGAAAAATACTACAAGCGGAAACGCACAATTACCCGGCTAATAAATAAAAATCAGTTTCTCCATCATCCAATTAACGGCGGCACCTCATCAATCCGCGTTATGTAACGACCTCCTCTTTCATTAACGGTAAGGTCGTATTATGTATCTCCACTTAATTATTTCGCGGTCGATCGTATCCAAGCCGTGCGAAATTGTTTTCTTTTTTTCGATTTGGACGTTTCCGCAGAAGGAGGAATCACCATGAAACGCACGCGGCCGACCTTTAATGCATGGGTGCCTCGCGCCATGAACGAAGACGGTTCTCCGCGAAATGTGTATAATTTGCATCGCGTATGGATGGAAAAAAAATAACGCGAATAGAGACGAACAATAAGCGGGCAAATTGTTTTGAAAACAATGGCGGTTTGGAAAAGGTGTAATTTAGTTAGAACGACGCAATTTTTGTAAAGGAATCATTAATTTGAACAGAATATACGTTAAAATCTGATATCGTTTTATTTTTCCAAATGCAATTATGTTGATTGATTATTTCTGTTAGTTTCTGCCTTTCTTACGTCATCTTTCCACTATTTTCTTTATCTTTTCAGTCGCCTTTACTTCAAACTATTTTTTTCACTCCTTTGCCATCCTCTTTATACGTTCCATTAATTTTCATTGTCTTTGCTGTAGATAAGCTTAACTTTGTACAATTGTTTTATTTCTTATTTCGCCCTCCTCGTTTTTTGCTTCTGTTTATTACTTTAATTTACTTTTTGACTTTCTATTTTTCATTGACACATACAATACACATACAAATGAAGGAATTAATCAATGTTTAGTCAGAAAGATAGGACTAACAAAATGAACAATGTTTAAAGTAACTAAAAGTCGCGACATTCCGCGGAAACACAAAAATTCCGAACGTGGAAACGAGAAAAAAAATAAAAGAAGAAAGCCAAGAAGAAAGCGACTGAGAGTCACATAGCTTAAGAGATGAAACCTAATCTTCAAACGGAAGAAGAAAGAAAGGCTTTTATTTACCCTGCTTTTATATTTCGTTTCCGCAATCTTTCTTTCTTTAATTGTTTAAAAACCTAATTAAAATATAGTTGCCTCCGTAGATATGTTAATAAAAGGAAAAAAGAAAAGAGGAAGACTAAGTAGAAAGTGATTAACGATTTAAGTCATCGAGAAGCTTAAGAAATCAAACTGCAAAAGAGGAAAGTCAAAGCACAAAATGAATGGAAAGGAAAGGATTTTTCTCTGCTATGCATTTTATTCTTATTTATTTTTCCATCTGCCCCGGTCTTCGTCCTTTGTTGTTCTTTAATTATTTGAAAACTATATTATATTTTGAATAGAAGTAGTAATAATAATAATTGAATATTATTTATTCCAGAACTAAACTTTTACAATTACAAGTTGTTTATATGTCTAATTATATATAACAATTCCTTTGTCCCCATCGCATCCTATATGTAGTAATATACTATTCCTTTACTAATACACTACACTTATCGGGTAGCTATCAAGTATCCGGTATATACAGGATATCCGGGTATTTATCGGGTAACCGATAATACCCCGGATATCAATAACATCTACCCGGGTAACAAAATGATCGGGTATTGGTAACTCTAGTTCCAACCGTCTTTTATTTGTTATTTATACCGGAAATTCTGATTACGAACAAAAATCTGCACGTGGAATCAAATTGTAACTTGATATACATTTGTCCTGTTTAATGATGCAAAGTGCAGATGCTTTGTTTTTTCGACATTCTTTGATGCAATTTCATTACAAGGTCAGTCTCATTATCATGACGGCAAAGCTGCGTTTGAAGCAACAAGTTGCTGCAATATTTGTTTACATCATTCTGGGTGGGTGTGATATCCGAGGTCGGCCTAGCGACTTTCTGTCGAGTATTTGTTTATCTCTTTTCGAATTAATTTGTTTGTATGACTTCATTGTTGTATTTTATTTTCTATGTTACTATACTTTTTGAATTTTCTACTTTTCTACGTTTGTTTTTTACTATTTCATATTTTGATTGTTTTCTTTTCTAATTTTTTGAGTGGCATAAATTAATTCGCTCGTTCTAAGTCAGCTCGCCTTTGCTCTTTAATTATAAAATTTGAATTATTTTTGATCTTATTTAACAATTTTCTTTCGAGCATAGTATTTTGTGAAATTGTAACATCTTTTATCCTGTTGCTTCATTTCACTCTTTCTTAGGGATTACATCGTAAAGGCTTTTTTAAAAAAAAAAAATTGCTACATTGCTACATTCACCAACTCTTCAAACATTCCATGAATCGTCTTCTCCATTTTGTAGCTTTTAACTATTTTATTTAATTCTTTTCTCTTCCGTTTTTTAGTCTTCCTTTATTTTCTTTCCTTCATATTTATAAAGTTCGTATTCTAAGAGATTTTTAAAGGGAGCTTTTGGCATCCTAGTTTTCATCTTTCTTATTTTTTTTTGTTTGACGGTGATGGGTAATGATTTGTCGCCTCTTCTATTCCCTCTTGTTTTGCTACTTTAGAGTGTTTCTCGCTACATTTATTTGTTTCCTTTTATTTTTCCTTCTCCTCAATCTTCTACGTTTTTGTCCCTAATTAAAAAAAGGAGCTGTGAAGAGTTAATAAAATATTAAGATTTTCAAACTAAATAAAATAAAATAAATATTTTCTCCCTTTACAAAGAAAAAAAGAAAATGAAAACGAGATTCTCTGCACGTGCGATTAGAGGTTTAGCGACACGCTCAACTCGCAAAGATTTATTGCTTCTGTGTCGTTTCAAACAATACTTCCATTGTGTTCGTCGCATTTTGTTAATACTAAATTATAATAATAGCAGCTCCGAGTGCGTTTGCATTTGCGTCAGATTTATTGCGTTCCCCGAGGAATTATTGCAACAGGCGGACAATCGGCGGACGACTTCTGCGAAAATAAATCACGAACGTCGTCGGGATGCATGATTAGGATTACCCTGCGATTTGCGAAACAACCAAAATAATTGTGTAAAATACCAAGGCGTGAGCGCAAAACATAAAATAAATTGCACGCTGTCCCAGATACCATTCCAACGTAATAACGGCGCCTGCCTTGAATGTTATTTTTTCTTAACATAAAAAGAGTGCTACTTCCTCAGCGCACAAATACATAAATATAACAGGTGAAACCCAGCTCTGATTGATTTTAAATGGTCGTAATAAGAGTTGTTATTGTTGATATGTTTTTTTTTGTTTGACGTCCGTCGTTCGAAGTGGGTCCCTGTAATACTTTCTCCGCTTTTATTTGCAATTGTAATGGCCGCCGTGCCATTACTAATCTAAAATCGTATTGTTTGCGGTAATTGTTTATAAATTTTAATCTCGCGCCGCGCACAATGGAGAAAACCATTGCATTTGGTGAACTGAAAGTTTTTCGCACGCCCAAGGCGCTAATTAAAAGGGTGTTCTTATTTAAGCGACTTTAATTAATAATTTCGTTGAGAATTGGAATTCGAAGAAAAGAATGTTTTGAAGTGGAGAATACTTTTTTTTTTGATAGATGCACACGGTCGAACTTATGGTTATCGGCTGTGCTATGTGCTTATCAATACCAACGTGCAGTGTTTTATTCACGGATTCGTTCGAAAGTATTTCAATAGAATAATTTTATGGTTTCTCGCTATCGCATTTCAGTCGTTTATCCTTGAAATTGGAAACCATTTTAATGTATCAAAAAAATGATTTATTTAGTGGGACGTACGATCACAATTAAAAGTAACATCACCCCAATAAAATCAAAATGCGTGATCTGATTGCCATAACAAGCAAACATCGACATTAAACATCGCTTGCCGGCCTATTTGGTATAAAGGTCAGAAGTGAAATTTAATTTTTGATTAAGGAGACATTAGTGTAATTCTGTACTGTATTCTTCTCTAACAATCAATAGTAAACGCTTTCACCTTTATCTTCTAAAGTAAACAAACGAAATTAATGAGTGAAAAACGAGAGAATAGATCGACGTTTCCTCTGAAAATCAAGAAAACAAAAGGAAACTCTAAATGCAGAAAAAGTAGGTACTGTGCATTAAATAATAGAGGAGAATGGGAGATTTGAATGAAAGAATTAGGAATGATCAAAGTAGATTGTACAACGGAAGATTATGGCAAACAAGAAGAAGACATTATGGAATTCTGAATTATTTGTTAAATGGACATACCTAGTGGAAACAGGCTAACAGATATATATTCAAAGCTAAGAAACGAGCTCTAAAAGCGCAAAACTTTATTTAATTTACACACAAGACATTACGAAAGCAAAAGAACAAGTTAAAATCGAATAGAAGCGAAATTGGGAACCCAACATAGACTTGTAACAACAGTTTTGAACGATGTAGAGGCAAACTACAACAAAAGAAATTATAAATAATACATTAACTAACTTTACATGGACTAAGAAGAAAAATGAAAGAGAAATATTAAAGAGAAGAAAATGTTGCGTGGAGAAAATCCATTAATACAAAATCAGACCGAAACAGAAGATAATGTGTAAATAAAATGAAAGAAGTAAAGAAAGCCGTGTGGC
Organism: Serrognathus titanus; assembly: GCA_039766575.1. Taxonomy (NCBI): domain Eukaryota; kingdom Metazoa; phylum Arthropoda; class Insecta; order Coleoptera; family Lucanidae; genus Serrognathus; species Serrognathus titanus. The sequence goes on along the minus strand of CM077911.1, from coordinate 12,578,597 downwards.
AATTAAAATCAAAAAATATCAAGAATTGGAAACGGTTCTAAATTTATGATTTAAGTAATGAAAAATTTTGAAATGCAATCAAAAAACTCCAGAGAAATAAAAAGATGTCGTTACGTGCCTCCAGGAAACTACATAACTGCAATCTTGGCACTTTCATCGACTTTAAAATGCATTTCACGTAAGCTCCTAAATAAACGATAATTAGAGAGTACCAAATTAGGTGAATATGGTTGATGTAGCAATGTTCGCCCGCTTTTGAATATACTGCAACGCAAATATGGAACGAGACATAGTCATGCTGCAACAGGACACCGTTGCTAAGCATTGCCCTGGACTTCAGTTTAATAATTTCCCTCAATTTAGTTAAAATTAATTCATAATAGCCTCCAGTAATCGTGTGTCCTTTTTTCAAGAAATCAATTACGACTTTATTTTGGTTTTCCATGGCCTAATGAGAGCTCATTTGCTCTTAATAATCATTTTCCTTAGCCTTCCCTTTCCAAATTTACTGCCAATTTATATCGAAAAAAAATACATACCTGAAAATAAATCAATTAACTAAATGGAGTTAATCACATTTAAAATTTCCTTGGTTTGGCCTTTTACCTCCTCCTATATTTAGCGTTTTCTTCTAAATTTGCAGCTTCTCCTTGTGCCTATACATCCATTATATCTAGAAAATTCATATGTCTTTTTTGTGGACAGCCTTGCGTTCAGGAATTTCACCAGTAGCATTTTCCTTTAATCTATTTTATTTTTTTTTGAAAGAAGAAGAGGACATTTCTCCATTAATGCGATTAACTAATTGTTGAATCAAGGAACATGTTTTTAATTGTAGTTGATGCTTTCATCGTTTCATATTCTTTATCTTGTGATTTCCTCGAGCCTCATTCTTTCCCAACCGTGTCCTTCCATTATAATTTGTTATATTCTCTAATTTTCTCAAAATTAATGCAATCATGGGGATGAATACAGGGTGACTGTGATAGTTGTGTAAAACTTGAAACCTGTAAGATATCACTATATATGGTAACGATTCAACTCATACGTCCTTAATAAAAAGTTAATAGTTTTCGAGAAAATTACAGATGAACATTTCTCCGAAACTGTTTGAGACCCACTGGTCTTGCTATCATACAACGATAAAAGAAAAAAATGTTTTCTTTTAACTTTTTGTTAAAGACATACGAGTTCAATCGTTACCATCTATAGTGATATGTTATAGGTTTGAAGCTTTGCACAACTGTTACAGGCATCCTGTATATTTACTTATAGTATTAACGACTGCCACCAGCCAGTACACAAGGAAAGTTAACATGAAAATTCAATGGTAAAAAACTAAAAGTTTCTGCATAATTCCAATACAACAGCAGAAAGGATTGTGATTAACAGTCCGCAGGTCCGTTCGCATTGTTACAGTCTCACGCTAATCCCGTCTGCCAGAATCAGCTCCTCGATCTCCATCTCCTTACAGGAGGCCGTTAATCGAATTTTGACAAGCAACATACAAGGACCCATCTCTTACAGCTTTTTTTTTGCTTCCCGGTCGTAAGCCATCGCCTTGTGCAAGCGTGAAAAGAAAGGTACGTAAAAGAGGAGAAAAAAAGCGATCTCCCGTCGTGATTTAAAACCGCTCGCGTATAATTCACTGCTGGCGGATTTTGCGAAGCGATTTTCGTAGCACCAGAGAGAGACAGAAAAAAAGACGGCCGGTTTCGAAACGGTACATAGAAATCGGCGTGCAAAAAATCCGCGAACACGTACTAGTTCCAGCGTTCGTTGTTGCGTGAGTGTAATTACTAGTTTCGGGCTTTTTAATTTTTTTTTGTTCGAGTCAAATGCGGGAATGTTTTCTTGAATTAAAATCGACATTGCTGAACGAAAAAGGAAAGGAAAAATGTAATTGCCCGGACTCAAATAAAAAAAAAATCCAAAACGTACAATTTCTGGCGTAATTTCAGACGCAGATTGCGCGTCTTTTATTTCAAATTGCTTCCAAATATTTTTTAAATAAAATAACAGATGATTTTAGAAAGAAAAAGACTCGAATAAATCTAAATTAATAAAAATATAACTTAATATGTTCATGAAATGACGTGCGAGCAAATCGAAGGATGTTGTCCTTTCGAGAATCAAGTCCGAAGGGTTTTTTATTACTTTTGCAGCATCTGAATGTTATGGGTGAACTTAAAGTTTTCATTGGACAATAAGAGATGGCGTAAACTTTTTTCCTTTCTACTCATTTTCTCTCATCTCTTAAGTTCTGCGACGATTCAAATCTTCAATCACTTTCTCCTTGGTCTTCCTATTTTCCTTTTTTTAATTTCATGATTATTCCTTCGGGAGACTTTATTTGAATTAGGTTTTTGTAGTGTATTAGTAAAGGAATAGTATATTACTACATATAGGATGCGATGGGGACAAAGGAATTGTTATATATAATTAGACATATAAACAACTTGTAATTGTAAAAGTTTAGTTCTGGAATAAATAATATTCAATTATTATTATTACTACTTCTATTCAAAATATAATATAATTGGCGACGAGGTAAAAATAATAGTCAAGAGCATCCAGAATAGTCAAATAGTTAATTATGTCGGAGATGATCGCAAAGTCAGCGTGCTACTGACGGTGATCGGAAGGCAGCCGTATAAAGTTTTGCGGGACCTGTGTGATCCAGTTCCCCATCGCATCCTATATGTAGTAATATACTATTCCTTTACTAATACACTACAATAAGTATCGAATTACAATTTGAAGTATACGAAGTAACTGATATTGCAAAACAAAGCTAACGCTCCAAACATTTATTTTATGATATCTAATTTAAATTTAAAAAAAAATGTCACTCGCTTGTCGGATACTCATCGAGTATCGGGTAATCGGGTAATAATCGGGTACCCGGGTACTTATCGGGTAACGGGTATTCATAAAGAGGAACCGGTTCCATTCAAATAAACGGGTACCCGTCGTCATCTTAGTTCATACATAATCATGATCACATTGTCAGCAGACGTATGGCCGTAAACTCATCGGCAGAAGTGACATCATTTATAGGTAAATTTCTAATCTGAATTTGAAATTGTTTCTATTTATATTGAGTATAGATATATGTTTATATATATATATGCTTTTTGTTTTCAACAAAAAAATCACTTAAAAGAAAGAAAATATAAAAGGAGAAGAAGAGGCGTAATCTCAACAATCCCAAGAAGTATATGTAGTGGCAGGCAAGTTCTAAAATCTCATATAAAAGGGGCATTGAGAGCAATTTCTGGCTACTCAAACCAGAAAGGTACAAACAAGAAAATTGTTACTCGAATTTTTTACAGTTTGATTAATATTTTAGTAGTAGAGTGAGGAGAAGAAGAAGTGTGAAGTTTGAATTAAAGGTACAGATTTTTCTCACTCTCGTCGTGGTACTTAGAGGAAAAAAGTATCTTGACGAGGCCTTGTAAATTTGAAAATTCGAAAATTAATCATCATTATCATTTGAACCAACCGTCCCTGACATTGTTAATACTTTCTTTGCAAACGAATTGATTTAAGCCCATCAAAAACGAATTGATTTAAGCCCATCAAACATGAAGTCTGTTAATTCTTGACGTATTCAAAAAAATTTTTTTATTTTCTATGACGACTCGCTTACGACTTAGCTAAATTTATGAAAACAAAAAAATAAACAAAGAAAATTGCCTCGGAAACTACCCCGACAGGAACTTCGTAGTCTCGATTATTTAAATCAATCTTTAAATTTAAAACTAATTAAATCTAATTTTTTTTCACACGCAAAACTCATGTTTGAACAGTAGCGATCACTACAGGGCGGTGTGATTGTCTAATCGCATACAGTGCTTCTTCCAATTGTTGTATCAGCGATATTATTCCTGATTGATAAGAGCGAACATTTTCTGTGAATTATTTACGACAATTGTTTCAAGTTACAGTTTCAATTAATTGCGTAATAGGACATGATTTGTTTCAACTTGTACATACAATAAATAGGTCCCATTTGCTTACGCTGTGGTTCAGACAGGTTGCGTTTTAATTTGACATTCCAGTATCCTGCAATTTCTTTTCTAATTTCCAAGAGATGGTGCTTTACTTGCACAATTGTACTAATGACAGAATGAATGTGAGTCAGCTTCCGGAAGACATGTAGCAAACTCATTTTAACGTTGGTTCGATCAAGCAAAGCTTTCTGCAAAAATAGAAATTTATTCTTTGGTAAATCTTAACCTGGTCAAAATTGTACCATGAAAGCTTTCGTTGATTACCGTAAGAAAGACGAATGTATCAGCGTTTTGAAATATATAGTTTTTTGGATAAAAATTTAAAATGTGAGTTTTGTCTCTAATAGATCATATTTATGTTAAAAATCGACAAAATTATAACTTAGAAATTTTGTTAAATAACAACAGATGGCGCTCTAACACTAGGGTTGATAGTTTTGCAAGTGTAAATCAGTTTTCGAAAACCCTCGGATAGACTTGCAAGTCACTTTAGGATTTAAGAAAACTTAAGCTTCGTTTCTGATAAATTATATTGTAGATAAAGTTTTGATAATTATTTATTCGGAAGCTGTAAACATTTCAAGCGTTATAAAAGGTCTCTGCCAGAAGTTGTTTACAATATTAAACAAAAGGAATTCATTCCACAGCATAACACTATGAAACAGAAAAAAGGAAAGATGTTTTTTAGTATACGAAAAAACCTTCAGCATCAATACAGAGATGCCGCTGGTAAAAAAAGTAAGAAAATTATTCCACAGTTTGGAATTTGTTTGTTTAAATGTTCCTTAGAACGTATTTTTTACAGAAGAAAAATTTTGGGCTCTTCTACCTTAAACCATTTATTTAGATTTATAAAAATCATTGAAATTATCAATAAATTTCGAAAATTTTGATCAAATTATAAACTATAAAAGTACCTACCTTTAGAATTTTCATTCGAAAGCAAACACTAACTTGCGAATTTGGGGTGGTAAGAATTTAACAAAAAATTCCAACTAGTTGGATTCGGTTTCCACGCAGACGTACCCTGGCCTTTAAAACTTTGAAGGAAATCAACAGTTTCGTCCGAAAGTAAGCAGGAAACTACGAACTACTACGCGGTGGTTCGGAATTTAATAAGAGCAGGAAAAACTACAACTGGTTGAATCCAGTTTCCACACAAACGGAAAAATCCCTACCTACGCCCAAAGCACAAAACGATTTTGACGATTTTGGCAACTCCTTGGAATCTCCATTGCTTTATCAAGTCCGTTCGAGACCTGAAAACCTCAAAGCAAATTTGACAAAAAAAAGGAAATGGAAAACTACTTGCGCCTCCATTCGCGTTAATTTTTTTTTCTTTTGCAAGAATGTTGTAGTTCATAAATAAGCGAACGACGTTAATTAAGGCGTCGATTAATTCATAAATAATTGAAATGAGATAATACATAGTATTAATAATGAATTGATTATGGCGGCATTGCATAACGCCGGCGCGATAGCTATAATGTCATCGCTATTTTATTTCCATTTAATTTTCTTTAACGGTAAAACCGGTGCGCGTATAATCGTAAAACGGAGATGTTTTTAATTCGAACGGCGGCGGCGGCAGTTGCCGCAATTAATTCGATTCTATTTATAAACGCGAATTGAGTTTCCACTTTTTTCCAGGCGGTCGTCGGCTTGTCCGGGCATGGAAAGTTACCAGAACTTTCCAATCGCGGTCGCTGATGGTGCAGCTATTTTACACACTGCGTATACTCAACGAGAGTTATGCAATTTGTTGTTGGTTGGAGAAGGCGAATCGGAAACCTAGAAGGAAGTTTCCCAAAGATGCTGACGCAATGTTGACGGTAGTCAAACTCATTAAGGACAAATCGAAAGCCTACTGAGTGTAGAGAAATTATTAAAAAAAAAAAAAAAAACTCTCGTCGAGAACGGATGGGGGAAAACACAAATAATTTAATTGGTAACTCGGAGATTCGAGCGAGAGTAACAGAAACAAACCTGATGCACGATTGAACTTTTACAAGAAAACGCTCGCTCGGGTTATTCTAGTTTCAGCTCCAAACTGATTTTAACATCTTCATTCGACATTAATTTGAGCGAATAAACATATTTGCGCAAGCACTTAGCCCCATTTCGAGTTGAATGAGCGCTAACGTAACTTAATAAAAGCAGCATTTACTATGGCCCGATTAAATGAAAAAAAAAGAGATGGCACAAGATGATGTAACTTACAGATGTAAATGTGCAGCTTTAATTTAGTCGATGAGTGCACTCATCAATGTTTAGTTGTTTGATTGCAAAAGGAGAACAGGTATTTTTGAACGTTGAAGATCTCGTGAGGTCCTGCTGTTCAGGTTTATCTTAAGAATCACATTCACTTCTTTACCAAAATTGCTAAACAGTCTTCTTCGTTTATTTTTTCAAATAAACACGATGAGGCCCTTACTAAAAAAACGTCACTTTGAAATAGAACTTTAGACTCGATTTAGGGCGAGGCGCAATTCAACTGAATGGGCCCAGGTTGAGAAAGGAATTTAAAATAAAAAGAATAGTTGCAAAAATATTTTCAAGAAAACGAAACTTGGAAGGAACTATTTCTTTTTCGTTGAACGAAATTAGGACAAGGTCATATTCTGTCGTAACAAAAGATGACCCAAAGCAAAAAATTAAAAAAAGAAAAAGAAACGATGGATACATCAACTTGAAACGACCAAAACGTAACAGAAAACTAAATTCTTAAGAGATCGAAACTTGGACGGTGTTTAGTGTTTAGAGTGAATAGTGAGAAAAGCGTTGGGAAACTCAAAATAATTTTACTATCGACCTGTTTTTAATTATTTATTTAATTAAACTGACCTGTGCTGCTCTACATACATACATCTTCTTGACTAACAATATTTAAACCAGAGAATTTAATTTACAAAGTGGTGTTCCGCAAGGTTCCACGTATCGCCCTCTGCTTTTTCATTAAGACCAATAAAACCAATAAACAAGTAGATTCAAGTTTCATGAGTCTCGAGTCGTTTTTAATTGCAGATAAAAACGGCTTTTATTCCTCTCGTTCGATTAAAACCAACTGTACTTTTACCGAGTTCGTCGAATGCGATTCGCTTGCGCTCGTGATGGCGGAGCCCCGGAGGATGGTTTTCTTCGCTGTTTATTTTTAGATTTTATTGCCGGTCTCGCGGGCGAAACTTATTCTCGCCGACTATATATAGAAGATTATTTTTAAACGGGGCAGCAAGAACAAAAGGAGAGTGCTCCTTATTTGGAAGGTAATTGCAAGTGGAGGGTTCAGAACTGGTTTGTGGCGGTCGAGGCGCGTCCGCTGATTTTAAGGCAAAAGTGGAAAACGAAAGACAAAGAACACGGGCAAGCGATGAGGTGGTATTTTAGAATTTTGTTTTGGAAAAGAAAAATACAAGGCAGAAATCACGAAGACGCCATCGAAATGTGGCTAAAGCAACAAAACAAAGTGCGATTTAACTTGAGCATTCTAAAGTAGAAGCAAGAAGTGCAATTCGAAATAATAACAAATGAGTGTAGGACGAGAGATCTTCCCCTATAATAACATAAAACGATCATGTAAAACACGGGCTGATAATGAATGGGATATCACGTATTTCTGCTCCTTATCAGTTTTGGAGTATTAACGAAGTTGTCTGCTAATCTATCACCTGTTGTAAACACTCGGGGCCTGATGGACATCCACTCGTGCCGTAAATGCTGCAGGATCTCCGAATTTAATTAAAAACGAACAGCAAGTTACACAAAGCAGACGTTATCTTCGCGTGAGCCAAATCGAGGCGTAAGTAGTTGGCTTTTCTCCGGTGTCACTGTCAAGGTCCCAACAGTGTGCGCCTCGCTTCGTAAGGAAGCTAATTAAAGAGCGTCGGAAGCGCGTTCGAGCATGCACGTAATTAGTTTCGCCGTGAAAAGCCCCTGGCTGCAGAAATTGGCTCGTTTCGGGCCGTCTTAGGAGAGCAGAGTAGGTCGAATGGACTGGAAACGAAATTACTGAAAATTAGAAAGTCTTTGCCCTACTTTGTTTCCTCTTAGTTTAAACAAATCCGACGGTGGATATTTTAGGAACGCAAATCATGTTTTTATCAGAACATTTTTGGCTCAAAACTGTCACCACTACGTCTCGACCCAAATTTTTTCAATGCGCTTTATAAAAAAAGAAAAAAATTCTAAAGTATAGTCTATTCAAAAAAGCTTCATTGTGACGTCATATTACGTAGTCGTGTCGTTGTTTTGAACTGAACCAAGTCCGGTTATCATTCAAATTCTATTGAGTGGTTGAGATTGTGTGTCATAGTCATCACATGTTTTTGCGCAAAATGATCTTCACTGTGTTAGGATCGACATTTATCTGAATGAAGATTTCTGAGCTAAAGTCTGTTCAAAAAATTTTGATTGTGACGTCACATTACGTAGTCATGACGTTGTTTTCAACTGAACCAAGTGATATGGTCTGTTTATCATCAAAATCGTTCGAAGTGATGGAGTCGAAGTTCCACTTCAACTTTACATCGTAATTATTATTTAACAAGCGCATCATATATCTACCATAACAAAAACAAGAAAAGATTCGACGCAAAATGACCATCGTTACGTTACGATCAATATTTTTTAGAATGCACTATAGTATTAAAGAAGAAATTATTACTGAACTATAGTATATTCAAAGAATCGTGATTGTGACAACATATTACGTATTGTGACGTGCTTTTCAGGCGAGCCAAAAAATAGAGTCTGCTTATCATTCAAATTCTATCAAGATGGTGGAGATTGTGATTGTAAATAAAGTTCCACTTCAATTTTATGTCGTTACTATTACTTACAAATACATCATGTACATATCTGTGGTATAAGAAAATAATTAATTTCTGCATACAGTCTATTAAAAAAATCTTGATCGTGACGTCATATTACGTTGTCAAGTTATTCTTTTCAACTGAACCTGATATAACCTCTTATGGAGAGTGTGAATGTAAGTCAAAGTTTCACTTGAACTTTATGTTTCGATGATTATTAATTCTGTTATAACATAAACCAAAATGTTTTGGGGCAAAATGATCATCGCTATGTCATAATCAACATTTTTTTGAATGCACTATACTATAAACATACAGTCTATTCAAAAAATCTTGATTGTGACGTCATCGTGCGGTTGTTTTGAACTGAAACAAAAGGTATATAGTCTGTTTATAAATTCCTCTCCTTATGCTGTAATTATTATTTTGCAAGCATTTATTGTTGCCAGGTACGCACGCCGGCCTGCAGCTCATAAACTAATCAATCATCGAAACGTCCTTGTGGATAAAGAACGCGCACGACGAAGCAATTAATTTCTTTCAAGCACCCGACCAGTCTGCGTTTTCATAATACGAAATCTGAGCCTAGAAAGTTTGGCGTCGTCGCTATTAGGACAGAATCCAGAAACACCTGATAATAACAACGACCAACAAAGATAACTACGGCGACTGTGATTGTAAAGGTCAAAACCGCGCTAGGTTGGTAGTGTACTGTATCCACTGTAACAACTGGTTCCATCCACGAAATATAAGCGGGATTTATACATTGGAGGCAATAACTTTCAGTATTCAAACTGTCAGTGTATGTGGCAATGATAAATCTAACCCATAATGAAGCAGACGCTTTGCAAATGTTATTTTAAAGTAACATTCCGGGCGAGTTTCCGTTCATGATCGATTCGACTTAACTGTTTTGCTTTCGTCCGGGGTTTGTTATGCTTATCGATGACCTTTAGAAAGTGATGGCCAAATATTTTGCTGGCGTCAACAGAAGTGGCATAACAGGCAAATATTTTTGTATTGTGCACATCGGTAAAGGCGATGACCCTGAATCGATTTTGGACGAGTTCGGTGAATCCTAGCGGAATTAGAAATCGATTTACCACAGTACATACGTAGTAAAAGTTATTTTCATACAAGCAATTAAATTCGGTTCCAACGATTGAAACGTAATTATTTATTATTATCTTGGGTAAACTGAGAGTAATGATCAATGATGCACTTAACTGTTTCCAAATGGAGATTATTGTTTTTTTAATGTTATTGGCAGGAATAACAAAACTTGTGTTAAATTTTTAAAGGTTTGGTTGCATTGTTAAAAAGAATATGGACACTTGTTTGATTGTTAGTCAAGAAGTTGAAACTTCACTGGTATTACCAAAAAAAGGAATAGTTAAAGTGCATTTTTAAAATGATTTAGTAGTACAGTTCTACTTCTTAATGTATTTCAGTATCGTTCAGTGTTCAGTAAAATTTTCTATAAGAAACAAGTACACTATTATTTCTTGTCTCGAAACAACGTCATCGCCACGTGAGTTCAATAATTTTTGAATGCTCTGTAGTATAAAAGAAAACATGATTCTTATATTAAAGCCTGTTGACTGTGACATCAAGAATTTCAAAGTGATGAATTGCTGTATTTACATATTCTTTATTTTTAAAGATTTTCTCGTCTTAAACAACGTCATTGCTACGTCAGTTCAACAATTTTTGAATGCACTATGGTATTGAAAAAGACATGATTCTCATACTACAGTCTATTCTAAATATATTGACGGCTTAATTAATATATCATTCTACATGATTTCTCACGAAAAAAAACATGCATTACAGTACGTAAGTGATGAAGAATGACTGTTCGAGTTGACAATGATGAATTTTATTTTTAAATGGCACGATAATTTGCGGCTGTCGACGGCTTGACATTGACAGCTGTCATTTGACAAGCGTCATTTGACATTTCAAATTCAAATGAAGATGCTTGACATTTCAAAGAGCTGCAAACGTTATTTCTAACACATGCTGGTGTATGTGTTAGAGAGTTAGTTTTTAGATTACTGTTTTGTAGGTTAAGTTTAATTTCTTTGCATCGTTAATTCTTATTCACGTAACCTACAATCTTATCACTGTTGATGTTACGTCAAATAATTCAACAGAAAGTGTCCGGTTGCAGTGTTGCAAGTAACCGAATAAAAAAATGCTTTTAATTGTATTGTCAACACAAACAGTCATTCTTGATCACTTTGTACAAAAGAAAATATAATTTTTATACTCTAGTCTGTTTCAAGAATGTTGACTTTGATAACAAGAATATCAAAGAGACTAATTCGTGCATTCTTCATTGTTGTAGGTTTCCTATAAAAAAGAAATATCAAGTATACAGAAAGTAATTTTATTATTATTATTAGTTAACTATAAATGATGTAAACTATATGATTATATCATTGTGTTTCTAACTTTTATTTCAGGCACTTCGGCTTGCGTATTTTTCTTTTCGATTTATGTCTCTTCTGTATGAAGAGCAAAGGCTCCGTTTGTTGACTGTTTAGTCAAAAATTGATTGCAAAATGTCTTTAACAATACACTCGTAGTTATGCGGAAGCCTTTCGACTTGACATTTTATTTGCAGTGTTTCATCAATCAAAACACCCGGTGTTTTCTCTTGTTAAACAACACAAATCCTTCCTGGTTGTTTTAATGCCTTTTCTTAGATTCTATTTTTAGAATCTATTCCACTTTCCGAAAGGCAATAAAGCAAATGCAATTTCAACTTAATTAACATCGTCAAGGTTCTCTCGTTTTACGAGGTGGCGTTTCGAAGAATCTCTCGCTTTTTCGGTGAACAATTCTTCTTCTCTTCTTCGCATAATTAATTAATAAACGATCAAAACGACTTTATTGTTGGTTACTTTTAAAGCACGCAAAGCTCGTCACATTTAACTGCGAGCAGCTCCTCATCACGTGATGCAAATTGTTATTAAAAAATTACAAGGAGTCGCCTTAAAGAGCAGACGCGATCGGAATTAATTAATGATTATGCTTAATCGTATCGATTGTGCTTATACGATGAGCTAAGGTCGTGTTTTTATAGTTGCCGTATGGTTTGGTATAAACAGTTCATCTTTTGTAGTTCCTTTTTCTTTTATCATTATTTTAAATTGTTTTTCTTCTCCTGCTTGGATTAATTTTCTTTTTGGTTTTCTTTTCTTATTCAAAGTTATTATTCAAGTTAAAAAGATTTGTATTTTGAAAGCTCAAATAGGAGCAGGTTTACTTGTGGATCTGTAAGTACTTTTCACAGGCTTTACTGAAATTTGGGCGAAATAGTTTCAGAAACAAGTTCTTCTTATTTCGTGTTTCTCTTGGAATTAATGTAGTATTAGAAGGTAGTTGTAATTACCAAGCAATTAGTATGCGATAAGACAAAAAAAATCCCTGTAATTCGCCGGGTTCTTTGAAAACCTACTTCATACATAATCGTTATTAAGACACGTTCAACTTGCAATTAGTATTCCTGGTAATCGATTCAAGGCGTTTCTGGTTCAGTTGCCTTCCAGAACCGGCAATTAAAGCGACACGAAACGCGTCATGATTTACAAGTTTTTTTTCTGGCCGCTCGAAATCGCGTAATTAATTCTAAATTCCCGTTCCGTGTAGATCGCTCCTAACTACGGTTTAAGTGGCTCTAACTGCGATTTAATTACTCGCAGGAAAATTCGATTTTTAAGGTAAACGTGTGCCCCGAAATTGTCTGTTTACTCGATCAAGCCATGTCATTGATTAACAGACAATGCAGGATTATTCTTGTGGTTCGTATGTCGCGCTCGCTAAGATAAATAATCCGAATGCCGATTGTGAAAGTGTAAATAATTGCGGTGGCGCAATTTTTATTTAACGTAGAAAATCCGGGAGCTTATTAATTAGGTCTATTATTTACGTAATCGAATGCATTCGATTATTGTCTGAACTATTCCATATTCGATTCGAGGATTTTGGAAACAAAAGTGTTTTCAAGTAATTATAAATTAATTAGTGATTGCCTTAGGGACTTCCCAGTTATTCGAAATTAAAACACAAAATACTAATTTAAAAACTTATCCACAACGTTCTAAATCGGTTACATTGAAATTCTAACCGAACAATCCTGAAAATCGAAATTATTCTTTTTTGCAGTTGAAATCGATGGATACCATACGTCACTTAATCTGGCATGTGACTGCCATTAATTGACCAATTTATGTAGTCTCGTGACCGCCGGCTTTCTTCCGAATTAGATCAAACGTTTCAGACATGAATTTCAGTACGTGCTTTTGTTTTGCATGGAAATCTTTCGTATGTTGTAAGTGTTACACACATACGCGGAAACTCGCAAAGATCAATTTTATCAATGCCAGAGAAAAAAAGGCTGGGATATTTGTATAGTAAACGAGCGAGGAATCAGGAAATAAAAAAAAGTCGCGAAAATTTGTTGCTTGTCGTCGCAATTAATAAATTCCGAGCGAATTAGCATTTTTATGTTTTCAAAAACCCAGCTCCTGAATTACTCGTTTTATATGCGTTTTTTTTCACAGCACGTATTCGTTGAAATTAACAGTTGTCTATTATCGCTTAATTACACAAAAAATATTTTGAAATTAGTGATAACGTTGAAGTAAGCGCAAGTGACTTCGTTTCGTCAATTGTGCTGACACTCGCGAACGTTTTATTTTTTAAATTCGCAATAAAAACTCAGTTTAAACATCATAAACGCATGATAACAATGTTGATTAATCTAAAGAAAAGCGCACGAAAAAAATTTATTTTGATTAAATTGCGATGAACATTTATTAAATAATTTCATTAAATGAAACGCATATCACTGGTTTCGTTCCTGAAGGAGGTGTCAATTGATGCTGACACGTCGAGTTTTGGTAATATTAAAGCGAAAAACTCTCGCTTGTAAACGTCAATATAAATTGAGATTTATTGAACAAAAACGAAAAGTCAAACTATCAAATGAAGAAACCTGTGTATGTACAGTAGTGTGGCAAGTAAAATAAATTAAAGAATTAACCGGCCATTCGATGTTGTTTTGTAGGTTCGGTTTTAATCGATTGTAATATTGCCTTTAAATCAGTTTCATACAAAAACTCTTTAATCCTTTGATTCGTTAAAATAAAAAAAATACGTAATTGAATGTGAGGGTAAAAACTGAATAAATTGTTTTGTTGCTAACTATGCTTGTTTCTGCGTCTTGGATTTACGTCGAATTTGTTGCAGCGTTAAATCGAAATAACTCTATTCTTCTGACTGGCTAGTTTACTTCCGATTAGATTTGATCAGAATTTCCCTAAATTTTTTGCCGTAACCACCAAATTATTCTTCACGTTAAAAAAATTAAATTTTCTTTTAAATTTCAGTTTTCCTTTGTTTGATTGGTCAAATTACTTTTGCTTTGTCCGTTCCAAAAAGCGTTACAATTTGACTCTTACTTGTTGGCTTACCTAAAAATATGTTTCGGAGCGTAAAGTCCGTTTTCCGACACAAGATCAAGTTACGTCTCGTCGAATTCCTTCACCTTTCCTCTTGTCTGCGCACAACTGATTTCCTCCCTCGATGAAAAAATAAAATAAAAATAAAAATCACCACTCACTGCTTTCCGCAAAAATCCGCCTCGTTCTGCGAAATTTTCCCCGAAACTCGCCCGAATGCGAACACAATATGTTGTGCAACCGGTTGAAACTGGTTAGTCTGCACACCGTTAACACTGCACCAGAGAGCACGAAGAGACTGCGAGCATGAACGCCGCGGATACTGCGATCCTTCCACTAGGACTCGGCTTTTACCAGGCGAATCCACGTGCCCGCCGTTGTTGGTCGTGGACGAGCCACCGGAGCTGCTCCCGACGTCACCACCTGCAAACAGATTAGATTTATGGGACCATTGTGATGTCGGTTGCGCCTTGATTTAGGCATTTTTCTCGAAATTTGGCGCACATCTTCGCGGGGCCCCGTTACATAACGTTAAAGATCCGAGGCAGTCGTTAGCGACCAAAACGCGCACGCAATAATAAAAATGAGCACGAGGTTTTATATTGCGGCGATTAAAAAAAAATAAAAATTATTGTTATTATTATTGTTATTCGGGTGGATTAGAAGGCGATCCGGAAAAAGAGGTCAAGACTTGAGCACGTACGACGTGCAGGTTTTATTTCGGAAAGAAAAAAAAGTTTTGGTTCTATGTCAAGTACTAGAAAGTGTTCTGAGCAGAAAAATGTTTCGAATCTTAGAAAGCTAATCATTTGAGATTTTAATTCAATTTTCAAAATTTTTAATCACCATCCGGATTGCCATAGCAATTCCACTTATATTCAACTACATGGTGAGACAATATTAAAGCAAGTCGCTTTATTTTATTGCCTGAAATTGATATATATGAAAATGAGGTCAATAATATTTTAAACTGTTAGGGAGTTCTCGTTTGGGAAAGAACTGACTTTTGGTTGAATAGCAAATAGCTCTTAATTAGAAACTGAAAATTTTAATAAATCTAGAATCAATTATAATCAGTAAAGGTTGAAAGATTCCAATCATATATTGTTTCCTATGTACAGGGTGTCACCACGAGAATTTCCAGTCTCTTTAACTTTTTTATTATTTCAAAATTTAGAAAGAAACGTTTAATACGAAGCTGTTTCAAAATTTTTGCTCATTTTCATTGAAATACAAACGAAAAGAAATTAATTGCAGTACACGAACATTTTGTATTATTAAGAAGAAATCTCAGTAGTTTAACATTTTTACAAAAAGTTTTAAATGGAGTGATTTCAGCCTCATCATTGTTGGGTGAAATTAAGTTAAACGTCCCCATGCACCGAGTAGGAATTTCATACTTACTTTTCACCATTGAAATTCTCTATTGATAACTCTGACCTTGATAAATTTCATGATAAATTTGTAAATGTTTCCATTAAACAAAAAAAAATTATTGTCCATTTCTTGTATTTGTTCGTATACCTTGTCCTTTTAATGTCCATTATACACACTTAAGCTGTTTTTTCTGCTTCTTGGAGATTTGGGGAATTGGGTATTTTGGGATTACTGTCATTGGTTTTCGTCGATCATGTGATCATTTCTCCTGTTGGCATGGTAGGTATTAGCAAAATGTTCAAAAGTATGTTCAAGTATTTTGAACTTTTCTTCGACAATTTGAAGACGCATGTGCGCTTCTCATTAATTCAATCAGCTGTTTCGTTCGTGTTATTGTTTTTAAGATTAATTTACAACAACAATTTATGACAAATATGTATAATTCAAGCCCCCCTCTTTAATTCTCCAAATCTTCAAAACGGGAAGTCGAATTAAAAAATTACTCATATTATGTACAGTCCAAATTAAAAGTAATGTCTCCTAATAAAGTCTAAATGCGTGGTCTTAGAGAGACATTGCTATTAATTCTGCCTGTACATGTTATTGAGATAACGTGGTTCTTAATTTAATTTAGGGCCGGTTTATTCACTTTCAATTAACTTTATCTTCTGATTTATTGTCATAGTAACAATTGTACAAATAATTGTTACCATGGAAATAAACTGAAGGTTAAAGTGACTTGAAAGTGAATAAACAAGGCCTTAATATCCAAATATGACGCATGTACGAAAAAAATGAAGTTAAAGGGGGGAGGGAGGCTGAGATCTCGTGTTGAGACAAAAAGACAAAATTTTTCAGCATTTACTAACGGCCACTATAAAACAAATCCGAGGATTTCAAAAAGAATGTACAGAGTAATGTTAAATACATGGCTGTTCTTCGGTTAACGAGTTCTCTGCCGTGCAGAAACTTTGTAGAACTTGACGTTTTGATCATCTTCTCGTGATCTTCTTTACTTTACTTTACTTCTGAAGAAGATCACGATAAGATGATCGAAACGTTAAGGTCTACGAACTTTCTACATGGCAAAGAACCCGAGAAATGAAGAGCAGACTGAAGACTACATTAATTTTAAATGCAACTTAAAATAACCAGAGGAGTATCGAGTAGAAATAAAAAATTAAAAAGTTTACTTTCTAAAAACACAGACAAAAAATGTGATAACAACGAGAAATTTAAAAATTTTATAGCAAACCGGTTTTGATTGCAATGGATATCTCAAGCATCTTCTGTACAGCTGTTTCGGCCCTATTGGGGCCTCGTCAGCAGAAGCGTAGCTCGAGACCACTGCAAACGAAACCGACCTGTCTCAGGTTATTCGTATTTGCGATGTAATAATAATAAATAGCTTGAATGGCGACATCTTGCGATCACTTTTTGACACAACATTGCATTAGGAATGACAAATTGCATGACTTATCAAGTAGCAAAATGGCTGCCATTTGTCATTCCTGATGCAATGTTGTGTTAAAAAGTGATCGCAAGATGTCGCAATTCAAGCTATTAACAACGAGAGAGTGTGGAACGACGAGGAAAAGGAATGACAGAAAAGAAAAGACGTGCGGAAATGAAAAGTTAAAAGATGACTTTAAGGATACGAAACATCAGAATTTAAAAAGAGCAACGTGGACCGGAGGAAAAGCCAAAATGGTTGTAAAAAGAAATACCTCTGTATAGAAAGGAATATAAGCAAAAAGGGAACAAATTGTAAACAAAACGTTGAATGAATATCGAGAAATACAAAACAGAGGAAAACTTGTATTATTATACGTAAAGGGTAATAAAAGGGATAACGGAAAGATGGAGACATTTTAAGAAACCAATACAAGACAGTAAAGAAAAAAAATGAAAAATCAAACAGGTGAAACAAACAGGCTGGACAACAAGCACCGAAACATTTGGACAAGGCAAATAAACTCTGTACAAATCAGTTCCCTTCATCACACCCTCTGTGAACACCTTTTTTAAAAACAAACGTGTATTTCATCTTCAATGCGGTCATCATCAGTGCTAGACTGAAAGTGAAAGTACAAAAATAACGTTATAGAAGAAAAAATAAATAAACAAAAATTGGCGACAAAGTACATGTATACAATTTACATCAAAAAGCAAAGAATTTCGCAAGAAAACCAAAAAATCGATGTGTTTGAAAGTTTCACGTATTACTGATAAAGAAACTTAAACTCAAATGAAAACAGAACTAACATATAGGTCAAGGACAACCCCAGTAAAATGTGAAATATAGCAATGTGATTTCTAAAAATAAAGAATAGACAGGAAATCTAAAACAGAGTAAGTTAGAAGTGACATGCATGGAACCTATGGGCAATGGTATAGAAGAAAAAATATTGCAATGATTCTAATTCTCAAAAACAAATTCTCAAAAGTTCAGGAAAGTACTTAAATGCGACAATAAAGCAAAAATGAAGTGAGAAGAAGAGAACAAAGTGACATAAGGCAGTTTGAAGAAAGTGAACAAAAAGATGCCGAAAGAAAAATTCTCTTTCACATCCGAAAGGTTAAAAAGAATTAAATAAAACAATAAAATTAACAGTTGCAAAAAAGACTATATATTCTGCCATTCAATTCTTGACAGTTTTGTTGGTGCCTTTAGTTTGATATTTCAAGAAAAAATAATAAATTTAATAAACGAATTGAGATGAAGAAAATAAAATGACACGAGGTAGGATGGGATTGAAGAAAATGAGTGAAAATGTTTTACACTTACAAAAGATTAAATAAAATAATAAAATGAACACGTCTAATTGTATATGTTCAGCTTCTCAATTTTCCACAGTGCGTTCGTCCCTTTGGTTTCAACATTTCATGAAAAACTAATCATTTCAGATTTCCTTGAAACGATACGTCAGTTTTCCTTAAATACAGCACACACAAGCGCGTCAGCACTTTCAGTATCCCCATCATATTTCATAATCCGTCGTTTTGATAAAAATAATTTTATGTCTTAATTGTTGTGCCGTAAAACCGCGTGCTCTTTATTATTGTTTCATACCCGCAATTAGCGTATTTTCGACGTTAATTTTAAACCACCTTAAACTCCGCTGCCATTTCTTTATTTCTGACGCCCGTACATTCCTTTTAAAAATATCTAATCACAATTTATTCGGCTTTTCGTTTTATTGCGAACATATTTTAATTAACGCAGACTTAGTTTTCAACGGCTGACAAAAGACTGAGAAGCCTACAAAAGTTGATATATGAAGAATTTTAATCTGTTGCTATCTTCAGGTGAACCTAAAGTTAATTAGTCTGTCGTACTTGTCTTTGTCAGAGGAACTTCGTAGCAATGAGCTACTTGATTGAGAAGACGAGAGTTCCGCAGGACGATGTGGTTAGGCCAAAGCTCTTTTTTTTAAATATGTACATTGATTGATTGAGAAGAGTATTCTTCCGAAAACAATAAGGCTGCGTTGTATAAAAGGTTTAAACCAGGATTCAGTTTAAGCCTAAGTTAGAATGTGATACATGATTTGCTGTATGTCATACGTTCTAACTTGAGATTATTTTTAATCCTAGCTTTTATACAACGCAGACTAAGTCTGTCCAAACTGAAGGAATGATATTTTTGTCAACCAGCGTACATAATGTACATTAAATCAAATGAAAACAAATGCTCTGAATGTTTAAAGAGAAATGGAAGAGTTCGTGAGTATCTTCTTTTGCTTTTGCATTGATTTCCTCTCAATAATATAATTTTGATGGGTGAGTTGAAGTTGATCAAGTTGCAAATAAAACATAGTCAATCTACATCAACTCCACCCTCTATGGGTCTAATCAACCCAATTAATTTCTAATTAAAATTGACTGTATTTTTATGCCCAGCCTATGTTTTGGAACAATCCAAACTGAATTGTCGAGTTTCTTCTTTTCCTAGAATTAAAATCAGGCTTGCCAAACAACTTTTCTGTTTCGTTTCGTAGTATTTGGGTTTCATCCTAGAACACTTAAGTCCATTTTTGAAACAAGGGTCTTATCGAACGCACTTCCCGAAACAAGATACCATATTATACCACAGTTTTCTCTTTCAGAAGCTTTGAGAACTTATACACACACACAAAATATTGATAAATTAAAGAGAATTCTTTCATAAATTTTAGAATTAATCTCTTTATAAACAAAGGCAATTATCTGCGAATTCTTTAGCGCTCGCTTGCAATTAGTAATCGTAAAATTCGTGCGATTGTTGTCATTCCTGCGCCTTGTAAACACAATCGAAGGCGGTCTCTCTCTCTTTCGCGTTCCTTCCCTTCTCTTTCTGCGTTGCGGTTTGCACGAAAACCGATCGGTTTCGCGCTACGCCTTCTGATCCGAAGGAATTTGTTTACGAATTGCCGTGTCTAAAATATTAGTGTTTTCTTTTTTGAGTCGAGCGAGTTAAGTAATAAGCTCCATTGTTGCCGGTTGCTCGGTTCACCTTGCACCAGTTGCTCTGTTTGTAAACGGATAAGCACCGTGGGGAAGATAAGGAAAAAACATTTCTAATTTAGAATTCTGAGGACGTCAAAAAAAAAAAAATTTAACGGTAACACGCATTCGCAATAGCAACGAGAAGTTTATTGGCTCGCGTTGTTTGAAAGAAATAGAAATAGGAAAAACCCATTCCATTTTGTTTATGCATGTGGGTCAACCCTTTGGCGCGCAAAATCAAACTAATTCCTCGCTTTTAATTAAACGCTCATTATCTTATCACGTGATTCGTTCCGACGAGCGTACCATTGATTTGCTTCGTGATTCATGCCGAACACATTCACTCCGTATAGTGAATACAAGTTTACATTTGGAACCTGTTTTACTATGAGCTGCTGCATTTTCAATTCGGTGTTTTTCCACTGTGAATAATAAACAGTCATTAGCGTAATAGTTCGCCGGAATCAAAGTCGAAGACTTTTCTGGTTGAAACCTATCCCAAGTTGGGATTCCCCAAGTTTTTCGCGCGGCTCCGATTCGAGAAAATATATATTTATGTCTTGTTGTTGTATGCAAACGAGTTAAGCAGAAGCTGAGATGTTGTTTTACGGTACGAAGTGATTGCTTAACAGGTTCATAAATTAATTGAGATGTCGAATTTGAATGCCAAATCAATGAACTTTATTTATCATTAAAGCAAAAAAAAAAATAACAAACTTTCGGTGAATTGTAATGACGACATCTTGCATTGGAATATGTATAAAACCACACCCCTTTAGAATAAGCAGCGCCACTTGAAAAAGAACAGGAAAATTAGCCACACCTCTTTTTGTCTTTTATAATAAGACACACTATTTCGAAGCAAATCAGGTTCCTACCCTGAAAATGCGACACCTCTTTTAAAACAACATCTGGTGTAGTCACGCATACATTTTGAACAAAGCTCTGTCGTAAAACAATTCAGTCTTTTTGGGGTAAACAACGTCCTCTTTGAAGAAAGTCACTTGAACAAAATATCTGCTTCTGTCTATTATGAGCCACGCCTATTCTAAGCACCACGAATCAGATCATACTTTTTTCAGGTAAGCCATGCCTCTCAGATACCTGGTACACGACTTTACAAATAATTGTTCCTTAAGAGAAATAGAAACTTTCCATTCTCTTTGAAAATAAGGCACGTCCATTTGATATCCCTCATGTTACAAGCAAGCATTGATTAATTGAATGTGGATACAATCCAACCATTTTTAAAACAAATAGTAAAAAATGCAATGTTTTGGAATAACTTAGAATTAAGAAACAATCCCAGAATATGCCACGCCCATATAAAATAAAATACGCCCATCTTGGTGTTAAGGCACGTACATCTTGACACAAGCTACCCCCTTGTTGGGACAACCAAAGTTTCCTTAGTAATAAGTTCAGGCTTCCTAAAAAAGTATTTTGTATAAGCCCCGCCCATTCTGAGATTTCTTTGAACGCAACGCAAATTACGTTCGCCTCGTTTGATATGTGTTAGACGTCATTTTCTTTTAAGGAAAAATCGCGCTCAATTTGAAACTTTCTATGGTCCTTTGAGGATAAAAACGTCCATTTAATTACTTCAGCACAAGAAAAAGGCGAGAGTAGTGAAATTATTTATATTCCCTTGCTTTTGTGGTATTTGTATTTGTATATTTGAAATAATTCACTTCTTTCTAGAGAAACACGCCCACAATATGCCACCCCTAATTTGAAAGAAAATATTCCCATTTTGATGTTGCGCTCGACAAATTAGAAATAAGCCACGCCCCTTTTCAAGTCAATTGGGACATGCTACGTTCTTTTTGAAACAAGCCACACCTCTTTTAAAACAAACCAAGGGCTATTTGGAATAAGCCATGCATTTTTGAAAAACAATTTTAAACAAGCCACACCTGTTTTGAAAATGTTCAGGCTTGGTTTTGCATGACACACCCATTTGTGGAAATAAAATTGAGTGTTTTCTCCTCAAGACACGCCCCTTTCGAAGAAGGCTGTGGTCTCTTGGGACAAATCACATATATTTTTAGTAAAATTACGCTTCTATTCAATCAAAACACGTCTTTTTTAAGAACTATTTTTTCCTCCTAGTACAAAGAAACTCACTTTTTTTGATGATAAAATATGTCTTTTTGGCGAAAACTATGTTTCTTTTGAGATAAGCAATGTATAGTCAGAATTAAAAGTACTGTCTCCTCAATAAAAAGTTAAATTGCGGCCTAATCACTTTTGGCCGCTATTACGAAGAGACGGCCAAGCGAATAGGTATGCATCGATGTTTGCTTGGCCGCCCCCTTGTTATGGTAAGCACTGATGAGAATGGAAAGAACCTAAACATTTATATTGAATTGGGGTGACAATACTTTTAATTCTGACTCTTTTTTATCATAAACCCCGCCTCTTTTGACACAAGATATGTTTGTTTAGAAAGAAATTATATCTCTGGATAATGCAATAATTTGCTTACACATTTTCTTTCAAGTCTGATACATGATGCGTTGAAAGAAAACATGTTATAAAATAGATAACAATTAATAGGAAACTGTTTTGTTTATAAAAAGCAAAGTGGGAAATTATTTATGATTAACAAGACACGTGATTACAATTTTATAAAACAAAAAAATCTCTGCATAACATAGTGCTTTAATTTTGATACAACTTTTAGCAATAAAAATGTAAATTACTATTTTGTCTTTGTCTCAATTATAATAAAAAAGTCGAGGTAGAAAAATGGATGAAAATGAAACGTTATAACTACCCAACACAAATAAGATTTTAATATTAATCAAGCTGTGAGTAGTCGTACAAGTTTTTGATTTTTCTAATTTCTTTTATATTTTCTGCAATCTCCTTCACCTGCAAAGCGATAAACCAGTTTATTTATAGCCCGAACGATATTTATAATTGTTAATATCATGTGCTGTCTTGCATCGGTGACCTAGTCGGATAAACTAGTTGGTATTCAGTGAGCAACCTGTCGGAGCTTCGTACGGAAATAATAATTTAATTACTGCAGTCTCAAACTGATAAAAACACATAATCTAAATATATTTGCACATTTATTTAGAGCGTTCAGAACGATTTTGACGATCCAATTAAAGTATGTTGTTGTGAAGACCGTCGTGGCTAGGCCCACGTGGCTTCCTCAAAAAAGTAGTGCACCTAATTAGATACTTAAAATTACTCACCGCATGCTTACGGAAAATTTCCAAAAAAATGCACAGAAACGGTAATTAATGTGTTTTAATGATCGGGGCAGGCCGTGGACGGTACGGTTTGGAATTGAACGCAGCACTGAGCTCGTACACACACAAACACGAGCAGGTTGTTGCTTTTTAATGATCAACAACGTACACATGTATGTACTTGCACACAAGGCGACCAAAGTTGCTGAAAAAAAAATATATGCAATTGGCACGCAATTGATTAAAAATTGAGGTGACGAAATGGGTTGTGCAAGTCATGAATAACCAGTGCCGATAAAAATGTTGCCTTGTACTTTAGTTTCTTTGTGGTTAGCTGCATGTGGGTAGGTACAGCGTTGGACAGAAGTCGTGTTACACAAATTTATGTGTTTGTTTCATTTAAAAATTGTAAGAAAGCGCCTGAATAAAGTTTACCACTTCCTCTCGAGTTAAAACCTTCGATTTTTTTGGTTCGTATCCTTTAGATCCTTGTTTTAAATAAGCTACTAACTTGGGGTATTTTCCAACGTGAATATTTGGGTTCAGTAGTACTGTTTTCTTGAGCATAGAAAACTTTGGCCAGACCGAATTTGGAGAAAACTTTCCAGACTGTAAATAAGTAAACAAATTACAATAATGATAACAGAACAACAATGTTCGACATACCAAAATATCGCAACAAAACTGTTTCATTAATGAGTGCAACACCATTACCTGGCATCCATTTTCTAAATTTGTCAAATTCCAGTTCGTACAATCCTTTTGACTTTCGGGGCAGTATATTTTCCGTTGCTTTCGCAGCTTTTTCCAAAATTTGTGAGGCAATTTCAATGATTTCCTCATCATTCATCATTTTGTATTTAGTTTTGCCAGCGTTTTGTGCAAAACAAATTTTTGTTTGTTTATAAAGTATATGTACTACGGGCATTAATTGATGTGTATGCCCTCTGGCGACTTAAAAGCTCTCGGGTCTAGCAGTCCTCGACGTTTTAAACTCATCTCCGTCGGGCATAAATATCATCTTAATGCCCCTAATACATAAATAATTATTACATAGTTGGTGTCTACGGATCATTGTGAGTCCGAATATGTATCATAAGATAATTTTGATTTCCATAACAACGAAGAAACATTTTTTTGTAAGCTATGAATCGTGTATGTTCGTTCTAATGCAATCAAGTAATTCGAGAAAATCACTATTTTGATTTTTAACATTTTTACAGCATTTTAAATTTTCAACACTTAGATCGAACTCTTCTTTTTTGAACGGAACCTGAGGTGCTTATTTCAAAAGAATTTTTTTTCTGAGCACACTTATACTAAATACTTCATACTTTCTTTGAAAGTTATTTAAGGCAGACTTTGATTTATCGAGGTTTAGGCCCGCTCTGCTTTAAATGATTTTCAAAGAAAGGTGATTCAGGAATGCATTCATTCCTTTTTCAGCGACAAGCATTTAAAGCAGTACGTCGAAGCTGTCTCCTTTTAATTGCTGTAAGGGCTACGAAATTGTGGTGCATGACAACACAAGGGTCTCCTTTACCTCTTTTACGTGTCTATATCGCTTTCTGTCTGTTAAATTATGTATGTAATCATCTTTAAACAAATATTTTTATTACGTGTTAGGTAAAAAAAAACTGAACATTTTTCAGCATTTTCGAGCAAAATGAACAAAGCAGATTCTAAGAGTCAGGTTTCTTACGTTTCTTTGCACGTGCAATTAACAAAGAAATTTGAATTTTTGATTAATTTCACGTCACCGAGAAGTTTTCCGAGGTAGACATTTTTTTTTTAATTTTTCTAAACCAAATCTTATTACGGTGATAATTAAGACATCACTTATCCAAAAATTAGTCAGGCGAATTTTTGTTGTGTTAACTTATTATTAACCGTCGTCATGCGAATACAATAATCTGCATTTTTTTCTTAGAAAATGTAGATAAGTAGTATTAATTTTATTAAATCAACTCGACTCTAGGGCATCTAATGCGAAGCGAAAACAATTCGAACTTTCCGTCCGGGTGTAATTGTTTTCGCTTCACATTCTTTCCAGGAACCACAGCAATTAGTTGCAATTAGCGTCGTTAATTAAAAGCCGCATAAAAACATAAGCCGTGATTTTCTAATAGATCACGTACAACGTGCCTACGACAATGTGGTATGTCCTATTGGCGTTATTAATTTAGCGAGTTTGTCCTTTCAATTAGCAGATTCGTGTTTAATTGAAAATTAAATTAAATCAGGAATTTGCTGGTTTGTTTTGGGGGAGCGTTCTGTACTAATAACCCAGTGCAAAGTATTTCCAGTTTATGGTTACTAGAAGATCAAAATTTGTTACGTTCATTAAAAGAAAAACCACATTCTCCGCGTATAATAAAAATTTATCGTCGTTAGCGGTTAATTACAATAACAAACGGTCCACGTTTTATTGCCCCGTTAATCATGGCGGATTGCTTACGAATGAGGCAATAAAAAAAATTAATGTGACTTCAGGTAGAACCAACTTATTAGGTGAAAATCTATTACGTTTCAGACAAACAAGGTTTGATTTAATTTAGCTGTCGCGGAAACAAGAAAATTGATACCTGCTTATTTTTAGGCAGTGTTCCGCAATTATGAGGACAATTCAGGATCGTGCTTGTTTATAATTGTTTTATTTCGTGTTGGACGCGGGCGAGAACCGTGAAACGTAAACAAACTCGGCGATTAAGTTTTGTATGTTCTTAAATAATCACGAAATAGATTTGAATCTGTGTACGTATGTAGCTTTGACTCATTATTATTTCTCAAATACCGGTTTTTCGATTAAAAACAAAAAAACTTCGACTTTCTGTTATATATTTCAAACGTTATGCAATATTGATTGGCCATGGCCGAGAAATCAGATTACCTTCATTGTTTGCCAGATCCTATTTGTTGTCTGGTACTCATGCAAAAAAGCATGTTTGCGGGGAATTCCGTCAGAACGCCGAATTATCCGTCTAATTTACCAGCAAATTCGCGGACGAGAAAAACGATAGTTAATTATTTCCTCGCTCGCCTGGCACGGCTGGCAATTTAAGAAGAGTCTTTGCAATTAGAGATGAGAACATCACAAAAACGGTTGTCCAAAAAAACGCAGCACACGTGTTGTTTAGTCAAAAAAAATCTAAAAAACACTGATGATTTTGATTGGCGCAAATAATTGTTTGTGCTCGTGTTTGATGAAATGTTTGTATGTTGTATATACTATGATGTTCACCTAAAATGAAACGACTCGGTAATTTCGTGGTTCTTATAGCAATTCAGAGAAGGAATTAGGGCCTATAACTGCGGTTGACAATAAAGTAATTTGAATTTCTTAAACTTTGCTCAATATACGAGGGGAGATTCAATAATTAATTATCTACTTAACCATGACACATCTATGTAAAAATTCAATTCATTTGATCAAAAAAGCAAAAATAGGAGTAATCAAACTATTAAAAGTGGAAAATGAGTGGTTTAAATTCGAGTTTAATAATATTTTTGACTAAAGTAGGAAATATTCCTAAAATATCCAGGAGAGAATGGCGACAGTTTGCCCAACATAATTCCAAATCAAATTTTGGTCAAAGTAGTTTTTTGGAGGTAAAGAATCATTAAGGACGTTCCAAGAAGTGGAAGGCCCTTAGAAGTTCGAAATATAGAAATGGATTTAGTGTCGTCTGAAAGTGTAATCATTTGCTACACAGGTTGAAATATCACAAGCCTCAGTCTTAAGTATATTGCGCTTAGATTTAGGTCTTAGAAAAGTGTCTGCGCGGCTGTTGACGCCAGAACAAGAATTGTCAGTGCAAAATTTTAGTCTCGTTAGAGGCTAATCAAAACCTATTTTCACAAATTACACCGTACAATAGCATTTCTGTTGCATTAAATGTTATTCATGATTTTGAATTGGCTCTTATTGAAGAACTACAATCAGTTTTATTGTAACAGCTCTAGTTTTTGAAATATCGAGCAAAAAATGAAAGATTTTGAAATTTAACATTTCACTAAGTAAATTTAAAGAGATAAAATTTTTCTTTTATAAAATTGGAGAGCATAAACAGTCTTTTGAGAACTCCTTTGAAGATTCCAATAATAATCAGCCATCATATGAGCATCCCAACGGCCTTGATAGTGTTCTTCCATAGTCAGAATGTCCTGATGGAACCTTTCTCCCTGTTCCTCGCTTAAATCACATAAATTTTCAGGAAAACGGCCTTGGTGACTATGGAGGAAGTGAACCTTGATACTCATATTGCAACCAAGCTGTTGGTAGTTAGTTAACATGTCTTCGACCAGCAGGGAATAATTTTCTGCCTTATTATTTCCGAGAGAGTTATTGATTTATCTACTTAACCATGACACATCTATGTAAAAATTCAATTCATTTGATCAAAAAAGCAAAAATAGGAGTAATCAAACTATTAAAAGTGGAAAATGAGTGGTTTAAAGGAATCCCAAGCGTTTTTCTCAACATTGTTCATAAAAATTGTAAAATTCGAATCTTTTAAAAGCTTGCTGATCTGTGGACCATCAAAGATACCAGTTTTCAGCTGCTCAGAACTTAAACTTGGAAACTTCCTTGAAATATATTTGAAACGTTCCCCATTTTTATTCAAAACCTTGACATATTGTTTCATTAATCCTAGCTTGATATGGAGAGGAGACAGTATAATGCGATCTCTTGCTACTAACGGAACGTTATCAACATTATGCTTAAGAGGAATCAAAGCTTCTCTTATAGGTCAGGTTTTCCTAGTCCAATGTTCATTCTTAGCCCTACCATCCTATAAGCAGATAAAACAGGGATATTTTGTGTATTCACTTTGATGACCCAAAAGTAAGTTGACCATTTTCAAGTCAATACATATCAACCATTTATGTTCTTCGTACTTAATTTTGTCAGGACCAAGGAAATAGTAGGATATTGTTCCTTCACTTTGATGGAATGCGCAAAGGGCAAAGAACCAAGCTTATTACCCTTATTTAGAAGAACACATTTAAAACAGCGCTTGGAAGAATCTATAATAAGGCGCCAGTCGTTAGGATCGTACTCTTCTAAACACATTGCAGTCATCAGACCTCGAACGGCACTGCAAATACGAAATCATCCTCTTCAGAAAAAAAAGAAGAAAATATTTTTCTCTGGTGAAATAATATGAAACTTTTGTGTCACTTATCAGAAGATTTCTCCGTTTCAATCGTGAAGCTAGTAATTCAGACACACTTTTTGACAGATCAAGATCTCTTAGTAAGTGATTAAGTTCGTTTTGGTTGAATGGTTTTGGTGAATTTAGGGAATCTTCCGAATCGAAGTCACTGTCTTCATATTCAAGTGACTCTATGTCTGACTACAATCTTCGTCTTCCAGTCTCTTGGGAGTTGATGGTAAAGGTACAGAATCTTCATTTATATTTAGAGATGGCCTTGACATTGATGGTATGTAAGGATAGGTCCACTGTGAACGATTTTTCCGATTAATACCACTAACATTCGCAACACAAAAATAGCAATCGTCATGGTGGTTAGATAGTTCACGCCATATCATTGGCGTAAGGAATTTAAAAAAGCTTATTTTTTTAGTTGTCCATAAGCGCCAAGATTCAACACAAATTTTACATAATAAATGAGGACCCCATGTCTTATTTTGTGTCTCTAGGGACCATCCTCCATATAGTCCAAATCTGGCACCGTCCTACTATTACCTATTTCGACAACTTAAAAATAATTTGCTACGAAGCTGATTTTCTAAAAGATGCCGTAGACAATTGTTTTACGGAGGTTCCGAAAGAATTTTTCCAAGTGGATTGGAAAAATCAAAATATTTAAATTACCCCGTCTTTTCTTCTTCTACATGGCTAGGAACATAACTTTTAAATTTCCCCTCGTAAGATGCATTAATACCACAAGTAAAATCACTCTTATTTGTGAAAGCTAAATGAGTTCATCCTCATTACCTTCGTGCACCCTAATAAAATGACGGTATTATTCTGTATGTATTATATTATAAATAAAGTAACAATGAAGATTCCTTACCTTTTATTTACTGCATGTTTAGAATGTAATTTAATAGTTAGTTATTTTATATGTGTAATGTATATTACAATGTGTTAATTTTTATTTCAATTTCTATAACTATTATTCTCTGTTATGTATCTCGTTAAAAAGCAGAGGAGAGATTGTATTTTAAGTAATGCATTAAAGATTATGTTGGTTAATATTTAACAGACTGTTTTCACTGAATCTGCAGAAAATAATTGAAGTTGTATGTTCGTACAAGAATAAACTTATTAATCATAATAGATTTGTTTATTTATGGTGGTAAACTAAAAAGTTGACGCGTAAAGTAAGCTACTAAGGAAATGTAACGTCACCTCTGATGTCGTTATTAACACTATTTACGTCATAATTATTCAAATTACTACAACGCATTACTGTAATAATCGGTGCAGGCAGTCGACAAATCCTATTGACACTGGTCGTTTCTAGTTCACTTAATACACGTCTTTGAATCTGGATCACGTATGAATGCCTATCATTTTCGTGCTTTTACGACCGTAAATTCCGATCCGTTTTCTGCGAGGCACATCGAAGTTCAAAACGCTAATTAGTCATTAAATAGCAATAATAATTATTGTTATTATTACTGTCCACTGTGCTATATCAAATGAGGGCGTAAGTATTCAAATTTTGTCGAACACTGGCTTAATATCTACATAAGAAAAGGCTTTGACTTTTTCGTGTTTCAATTCGATCCTCTTTCTTCAATTTTGTTTCTTGAAACACTTAGTTTTTCGAACAATCCCAATACTTATAAATAATTGTTCGCTTATATTTTTATTTGCATTTACAAAATGAACTAGATAACATAACTTAACTGTGTTACTGTTATCTATCTGCAGTTCGTTGTTAGATGAGTGAGTAGTATGTGGCGTAAAAAGATTTATATAATAATACTAATTAAAAAAAGGAAGGAAAGGTAAAGAAGAGCTATGACTAATGCAAATTGCAAAAGAAAACTGAGAAAAGTGTAACAGAACTAGTGGAGGCGAGGAAACGAAGCAAACTAAAATCATTCTTCACGCACGCCTTTTGAACAAACCATGCCCCTGTTGAAACAATGCACGTTTCGCTTCACGAATAATTTGTATCCTTTCATTTTTTCAAGCCACACCCATTTTGAGAACAATGTAGACCACTGTCAAACTAAATTCAAATAAACTCACGGTTACAAGTGCAATTAGACAATCTATTCTATTTCGGTAGTTTAATGACTAAATTATGGAACTCGTTTTCTTAAATTAGAAAAACAACATCCAAATTAACATATTTGAAATTATGCACGTACACTTCTGGACATAATTAAAGAACCGTCAACAAAAATCTAAATTAGTAGATAAATCCGACATACTTTAGCTTAGATATAAAAAAAAATTGAAAAGATGATTATGGTATTTAGTGCCTTTCTTGGATAAGCAAGTTAGACAAGATAGCTGCTCAAGAATTACTGAAGGTCCAGGAATACTTCCAATTCGCCAACCCAACTCATCCCAGAGGTACTCAATGGGATTTAGATCTGGGCATTTTGCTGACCATTCTAGACATTCTATATTTGATTGTCAAATTTTCAGTATGGGGCACAATAATATTGTCCCTATAAATTCAGTGTCAGTGTGCAATAACTAACTCTGTACATTATTACATCCTTTACCATCAAAGAGTCATTTTTGGTGATTATTATGAAGAAGATGGAATGGGGACTCATTAGAGAATAAAACCAAGCCTCTATCTTTCTCATTTCTGGTGATTTAAACAAAAAGTCAGACGATTTCTTTCGAACTCAGTTTTCGTCGACATTTTGTTTCCAGGGACGTTACAAAACGCTTCTCTAAAGCCTCCAGCTCTATGTAACGACCTTCCCTGGTCGTTGTTTGTGTTTAGAATTCGAGCAATTTCCGTCAAGAAGGAAGAATCTTTATTTAATTCCACGTACTATGGAGTTTTAAAGTTTTGGTAGTAAAAGAATTATGGAATGGTATATTTCAGACACCTGTAGCTTCAATAGATTATGCTTATGGAATTTTTCAGAACCAGAAAAATTGAATAGAAGAGTTTTTCTGGTGTTTTATAGAGTTTACGATTCATCTGTACTGGTTGCACTCAGAATATCTGCATCTAGTTTTGACTTCTTTTAATAACACAGGATGAGCGTTTTGAATTGACTCTAATGCAGTCAATCAAGAACGCTGTATTCTTAAAAGAAGTTAAAACAAATTCTGAGTGCAACGAGAAAACGCTATAAGATTAACGTTTTCCTGACTTACTTTTTATGCGGCACAAACAAGAAAAAATGTCACGAGCCGCCGCTGAATAGCATTTGGATATAATTAAGTAACTTAATTAATTTACTGTACCTAATTAAATTTAAATGACCAAATTATTATTTTACGAGTTAAAAAACTTGCTTTATTAAATTTGCGCTTAATAACGAGCCGGGGTCTGCGTTTTGTCCTCGTGTGTGTGTGCGAAAGCGTATGTCGTGCTCGTCCACCGAAACGAACGCGATTTTTTTCGTTTTTGAATGAAACGCGAGGTTTTACTCGCTTAGCATTCCGCAACGGACGCAAATCATTATGTAGAATTTCTCTCCGGCTCGATTTTCTATGTGGAATACTAAGTTCCAGTCGTTTTCTTCAAACTACAAATTAGCCACTTCGATTACTGGCGCCTTTATCTGTACTCGTTCGACGATCTCACGCTCTCTTTCGCGTGAAGAAATCAGATATGTACATGAAACGTCTCTGCTTCTTTTTTTTTATTGAGCGTATTTGCTTAAGAAAACGATATCATTATACAACGCGGCCTTTAGATTTTGTATGTATAGAGTGAGCAACAACGTTTGGATTCGTTCTTTTAATTTCATTCAAAATAAACAATTTCGTAATCATTAACAACAAAAAATTGCACGTACAGTCAATGAACTTTCGTCGAGCAATAAATTACGATGAGAAATGTCTCAATACAATTCACCGCGAGACGTATGTACGCGTACGTCACTGGAATAATTGTAGTTTGGAGTCTGAGGTGAATTGAAAGAAGCGCGCCTTCGCTTATGGAAAATTTCAGCAAGGTTCATTTCTTCTTTGAGCTTTCTCTTGGTGCGACGCCTTCGAATACAAAGCACCACGAAAACCCCGACAATTACGCCACACGGTGCGAACGCAAAACAAGCCGCCGCATTTTAATGGTGCCCATCGCGTTTATTTATCGTTACGCAACGCCCGAGTTAATGACATAATTAGACTCGTCGACGTACACCTTGAACTATTTATATTTTTTCCTCCAGCTCGCTCGGAGGTATACATATAATTCTATCATGATCAAGACACCCGTGACAGGGTTGCGCGCACGCACACGTCGCGCGAGCAAATATTTTGCGCGATTGTTTGCGGGGGCCTTAAATCATTCAGGCGCGCTCAGTGTTTACTTCAGGCTTTGTTCGGGCATGGATTACATTCTGTTTGAGTTTATTGTAAAAGCGTAATGAAATTGAGTGATGTAAAAGGCAAATACTGCGCACCTCGCTCGCACCGGCTCAAACCGGATGAGATTTTTCAAAAACAAAATCAGGTTTCTTCGTTCTGTACACATACACACACACACACACACATGAGCCGTGGCGTTTTATTTTCTTCAGTTCGTGGAAATTCTCACATCGGGGAATTCTGGCTTGCATATGTATGTGTCGTATTCATGGGCGGGTATGGTGGTACGAAGAAATGATCGAACAGGTAAAAATCGCGTGATGGATTCGAAGGAAAAGAAAACAGCGCTGAATTTAAGATTACATGATTTACATATGGTGTACTTAACGAGAAGTTACATCAAAAGATTCTTTTCATATATTTTTTGTTGTAGATAAACGAACATACGAGGGGAAATTCAAAAATTATATACTTAGCCATGAATAAGAAAACAAGGGGTATCGATAAATATCGAATAATGATATTTTCATTTTGGATGTCGATATATCGATGAATATTTACATTTTTTTTAATAACCGATATTGAAAATGCACCCCTAGTTCTAATCCACTTGGAAATTCCGCAAAAAATTGAGTATAACATCTTTTAGGTCTTCATCTAAAGCAAATTCCTTTCCTCGCAGATTCTTTTAAGTTATCGAAATAGATAATGGCAGGAACGTGACAGATCTGGACTACATGAAGGATGGTTCAAATAAGTCCAAAGGAGTCCTCGTGAAGAGGTATCGCTTTAAGAGGACTTCTTTGGACCATCCTTGACTATTGCCATGAAGAAGAGGCTCAAATCTGGTCAAGAGCATTTTTTAAACAGCTTGGATAGCATAGAGAGTAAGCTTATAGGAGGTTTACCAGGTTTTAACATACGAATGATTTGGACAACTTTCCATTGGCTGAAAATGTACCTAAGTGTTATTATCGAATTCAATACCATACCAGCGATAAGATCAAAACCGAGTGCCTTTTTAGGGTTAAGATTTCTTTCTACTGCTCTCTTAGGTTCTTTCTTTTTAAATGGTTAATTGAAACAGACATCTGAAATGGAGTTTCTAGGAAAACCTGTATCGCTTCATCCTCCTCAGGTGGAGATTCAGAGGGATGAGGTTGGAATATCTTCTCAAGAAATTCTGCAAAGGTTGTGGCCTTATCGTTATCACTCTTAGCCCAAGTTCGGTTGGCTTTTCTGATTGGGGGTTAGGCAGTTTTTTATTTGCCTCAACGAGAGTTATTTCTTTAGATAAGCTGAGTTTCTATGTATTCGTTAACTTATTCATTCTCTTGATTTGTAGGAGTTCTTTTACTTTTCTTGTAGCTTCATTCAATCTGATTTTGTCATGAGGCGCCCTCGTTTGCATCCAGATACGTCGAAATGGAGTTTTTAAGAAAGCCCGTATCGCTTCATCCTCCTCAAATGGAGATTCAGAAGGATGAAGTTGGAATATCTTCACAAGAAATTCTGCAAAGGTTGCGGCCTTATCGTTATCACTCTTGGCCCAAGTTCGGTTCGTCTTTCTAATCGGGGGCAGTTTTTTACTTGCCTCAACGAATAGTTATCTCTTTAGATGAGCCAAGTTTCTATGTATTCATTAACCAATTCCTTGTTTTCATTTGTTGGAGTTATTTTACTTTTCTTGTAGCTGCATTTAATCTGGTTTTGTCATGAGGTGCCCTTGCTTGCATCCAGATACGTCGAAGACTTCTAAGTTTTGATATGTGCTTTGGTAAGTTTCGGCATTAATTGTTGAGCCTTTTGGCACATATTCAATTAGAAGGATACCCTCACTATCTCAAAAAAATCTTGGCCATCTATTTTCCTGCAGAAGTTTGTGTCCGTGCTTTTTTCGGGGATGAAAAATGTTTGTTTTCTTTCTGGGTCCCAAAAATGTACACATAACTCTTATATTTTTGAGCAAACAGACGTGTCAAAAAGTTGTCAGTTCATAACTGTTAAAAATCAACAATGTAGCTCTTTTGTTTCATGGCTACGTAAATAATTATTAAATTTGCTCTCGTACAGTTCAGCTGACACGAAACTATTTTGAAATGGAAGCTATTTTGGCAGGTCTAAAAATAAAGGATTTTTTAAGTTATTGGAGCTTTTTTCTTTGATTCTTCGACGATTTTTTGAAGTGTTCAATTTTTGATGGTCCATCCATAGATCTTAAGAAAGTATCTACATGAGAGATTCCAAGATTTTTCTTGTTCCCAACTGCCCTGATCTAGAATTGAAAAACCATTTTCAGGATGTCTAAAAATGAAGGATTTTAGCCCCTTTTTCGGTGTTTTTTCATATGTCCAATTTTTGGTTAACTTAAAGTATTCTTGGGATGTCCGAAAATGAGAAAATTTTAAAGGATTTTAGGCCTTTTTGTTTTTAGGTTCCCAATTACCTCGCTCCAGATATGAAAGGGCATTTTCGTGGTTGGATGTGATGGATTTTACGTCTTCTTCAATAATTCTTATCTCATGTTTTAGGATATTTTTATTGACTTTTTATGAGGCTTTTTAAAGTGCCCAATTGGTGGATTGGGTTTACACTTTTGAGATATATTTCAAATTATGAATTTTTCTTTCGCAATATTACTAATAGTTTAAGAACATTTTAAACATCAGAAAGACAATGATTGGAAACGTAATAGAGGAAAATCTTCAAAATAATCAAATTTAATTAAAATAATTTATTTATTTGCGTACAATAAAATATTCAAAGACGAAAAATCATAATTAATTAAGCACTAATATTAAGTTTTCTTTCGCTATATTAAACGTACTTGACACGAGCTTTTATAATTGGATTCTGAAACGACCTAGTACGGTCTCTTTCAGTTGTTTACTGGCGAATATGAGACATTGCTGGCCTGTGGTATCTCTTCTTTGTCTTGGATTTTGGCCTTGACATTCTCGTTTGTGTCGGAAAGCTAACCTCGAGAGTGAAGGCCTTGCCCATTCTTATTACACATCCAACGTTTTATTTCATTCTTATGTGTATTTAATACTTGTTCTCTACCTACTTAATTTCCTTTTTGTATTTTCTGGACTCTCATTATTTAATATTTTTGTAATTGTGAGACAAAACGCGTACGAGCTAAACAGTTAAAAGAACAAAAAGAAATTTAACAACAATTCTTTTTTTAATTTGTACAGAACGTTCTTGGAGAACTTTCAAAAGCTTTAAATCCCTGAAGAAGCCATTAACGTTCAGCAGAACGCTAATGTCTTAATTTTTCTTAAAAGCAATAAACAAATTTGCTTGAAAAATTAAATTAGAAAAAAGTGATTAAAATACGCTTACAATAAAAACGAGGAATCTCGTCTTATGTAATGAAAAAACAAATGAAAAAGAAAAAGAATCAACTGAAAAAGATGAAAGCGTCGTGGTAAACAAATATATTTTCATGACAACTTAATTTCTTATTTATTTTTCTTTTGCTTCTAGTTTAGTGAATCTATTGATTGGGAAAACCGAGTGTGCACTTGTTTGGATTAGTCATAATCACCAGCAAGACCAAACAATTAAGTTCAATGGAATATGCGACCACAAAACTCGTTCTTCTTTTCTCTGAACGAGCTTAACATGGAATTGTCCAAGAACAAGAACAAGTACATTTCCACTTGTTTGAATCCTACCGCCTAAAGGAATGTCATTACACACTGGAGACCAAAAGTTTAAGACCACCTTAACGAAATTTAATTTAGAAAATTTATTTGTATATGAAAATTTGAACGAAGTCGCCATTTTGACATATTTCTGTGAGCAGAGTTTCATATGTTTTCAATAAACTAAACGGATTTCAGTTTAATTTTTGTGATTCACTGTGGTTAAGTGAAACTCTAATTAATTAATACTATAATTAATAATTACTAAAGAATTTAAAATTTTGAGGCAGCAGTTCCCTATGCTATCTATCACCATATTGCGAGGTAAAGGACGAAGAAGAAGCAGACCGCAACCTGGAAGATCACGATCTATTTCACTGTCGAGAGACGTCTTCGAGAAAATAATTTGTATAGCTATATAGCCGTCGAAAACCATTATTGAGGGCTGCTCAATAGTTTTCAGCACAAGAAAAGTAATTGTTCCTTCCGACCAGAAGAGGGCCATTCGCACTTCCCTGCGGTACCCCTTTAGTTATTCGCAGTAGATTTCACATTTCTCTCTCCTGAGTTAACTACTTGACTTCTAGTAGTCAAATAAATAGCTTTCTTAAAAAATCAATCTGAATATCTAATAAACCAATAAGGGGTACATAAATCCAGTCTTTTAACAGGAATTAGATTATGTGCAGATAAATGTTCTCGAAGTTGGCTATTAATATTGTTTTCTTATACTTCAGATGAGATTGGCAAGATGGTGATAAAATTATTCTTTGAAATAGGTTTAGTCAGAAATAAAATAACCTTTTATTGGGGAGACATTACTTTTAATTTTGATTGTACATACGACTCGGCTTATTTTCCACGTCTGGGAGATTACTAGGGTTACCAATTCTGAAAAACTAATTTACGGGAACCTGATAATTCATATATGGGACAGAGGACCCATAGAAATTTAGTCTACATTTTATTTTCAAGAATAAGCGAAATATCATCGGTAGCAGAATATAATACTCTTTCGTTGACGTGATTTGGAATTTTTAGCTCTAAATCAAACTGCTAATTATTTAAATATTAAAGAATGCTCAATTTTAATTAAAAAAAGATCTTATTTTACTTTTAATTACTGTAATTGTGAAATTATTTCATTTTCTTTCGTACCATTTGAAATTAAATAATTCTTTGCGTCTTTTATGTTGCGATTCTTTTTTTCTTTGTGAATTTCGAATTACCATTTACCGTTTTAAATGTTTATTATTAATTATCGTTTTGGGTTTTAATTTTTTTATTATGATTGTCAATTGTTTTTTTTTATTTTCTTTTTTCCATTTCGATTGTTTTTCTCGACGGTCAAAAATGTTTTTCATTCTTTTTTGCTTCAATTTTCTTTTCTTCGTTTCCGTTTTTCCGTAAATGTTGCTATTATCATTCGTTTTACGTTTTCCTTTCCTTTATTTGTGATTAAAAAAAATCGTTTACGTTTGGTTTAATATTCGGTACGTTCCGAATAAGAAGTGAGAATGATATTTTTTAAAGTTTTTTTTCCGAGTAGAGTGACGGATTGATTGATTGAATTCATTGAAAACGATTCGCGTCTGACAATAACTATTGTGTGTACAGGTAATTTAATTTGTTTAATGTTTAGCTTTGTGCGTTATAAGTTTAATGTTCAGTTGTACAGGAAGACCATACTACTCCATTTCATCGTCGTAAGTTCTTACATTTCATGAAACTCAATCAGTGATAATATCAGTGTTTTTTTGCTATTAATGTGGTAGGAATGTTTTTGATTGTTTTAATCCAAGCTACCGACGTTTGATATGATTACATTCGAGTCTTTGACAGCCTGGACATCGTAATAGTTCTAAGTAGTATATGAAATGAAGTGAGAAATAATTACAAATTAATTCAAACAAAGATTTTCGATTAACCCCTAAATTTTTTTGTTTATTTTTCGATTGATTGATGGATAATCGGGACAATTAGTGTCCCGCGTGTACATTATGCGGAACGTTTCTAACAGTGTTCAATTCAATTCTTTATTCATACATGGACAGTCAAAGCTTCGTATGCGTCAAATCGTAACCAGTAAATAATACAAATGTAAAAAGTGTTCTAAAGACGAGACGTCCCGGCTCATCCGGGACGGTTGGCAACCCAATAACCTAGTTAATGCCATTGTGTTTCAATTAACTTGTTTCTTCTTCATTTTGGTTAGATAATTATCATTCTTTCAATTTCTATAATTCATCATCATCCATCAAAATAGATTGACTTGATTTCTTCGAATTGGACGTACCAAGTTTGAAAGCTCTTTTTTGCTTCTTTTTCGTATAATTTCGTTGGAATTTTTAAGCTGATTACTTTCGATTCTTTTGGGCGTTTTTTTCTTTATTTCAAAGTTAAAAAATTCTAAGTTAGCTAAAAAAATTATAACACCGTCGTTAAAAGCAAACAGATAAATCGTGACGTTTCAGCACCTGAAGTGCAAACTTGCGTAACACGATCGTAAATTCTTCCTAGGTTTCGCGATCACTATTAGCACAGGCTGTTGTACTTTTTCGCGTTGTTTATGCAACATCAATTTTACAGCCCCCTCATATAACTGCGGCGGACAGGTGTACGCGATAATGCTCTATTATCATCATCATTAGCGCTGTTTGCGCAGAGCTAATCGCAACGGTATTTGCCTTAACGTAATTGAAATCTCGAATGGCCACCTTGGCCCAAAATTTCTTTGACCTTACCATCATTCTGTCATCTGGGCGCGATAATAAACTGCAACGTGCACACGACTTTCGAAACGAGCGGCGCCGGGTTTTACTGCGAATTTATGTCCAATTAAAACAAAACGGAGAATTATTCGCGATGCGACCGGTTTATTTGATTTGCATAAACGCGTTCGCGATATTACTGGCGCCATTTTTGACGCTTATTGAAGGGATCTGTCTTCATCATTTTTTTTTTAAATTAAGATAACTACAGGAATTTTTGAAACCGTCGAGGACTTTATAAAAAAATGTGAAGGATGAATCCACGTGACTATAACCAATCATTAATAGTCACTCTGTATTTCTGCAGCAGCAGTCGACTAAAGTTCTTTCTGATAATGTTGTACTAACTAACGGGGCCATATAGGGATTTTAATGTAAGCTCCGGACCACCACCGAAGACGTGCACCAGTATCATCGTTATACTACAAATCACCCGTCCGGCGCAATTAAGGCTAGCTATTACAAGCGCATTTATTGCTTTTTGTTTATATTGGTCCTTCCACCTCGCAATTAAACTTCAATCAGCGCACTGAATTATGCATGGCACTGTATTTATTGTGCAATCAAAACGAATCCGTGACCTTTCGCTTCGCCTTACCAATCTACTATACCGGTCGAAGGACGAACTCGCGAACTCTGATTACTACAGCCTTTGCTGTTGAAATTCTCTCAATACAGACCTGGAGATTGGCAGCGCCCAGATGGTGAACATACCGGAGTGAGTCACTTCTTAGTGATAGTGTGTATCGAAGAATGTCGTTTTACTTCATTACCAGCGAGCAGCAACAATGATAAAACAACTTGTTGATAGGTGTTTGCTTATAAACAGTCATTGAGCGCTCGAAAAATTGCATAATCGCGTCGCGTTAACAAATTTTATTGCGTGCTCGGCGGTTTTGCAACAGTGTTCGGGACGTGGAAAATTTACGAGCACTTAACACCAGTTCGGATTTTCTTAGCGGTTGTTGGGATGAGATTTATCACCAAATAAAACTTGAAGGAAAACAATACACTTGAAAATAACAATTTTTCAGTTGATGAGGCAATAGAGTTATTTTAAATAATAAATAAAAAGAAGCTTCTAGCAGTAAAAAGTTTGTAAAGAAAGTTTAAAGGAAGAAGAAAAGAATATTGTCATTTGCTAGAAAAGAAACAGTTGATATAACATAATTATAATCAAGGTTAATTAATTGCTTGAGATGAATCAGCCCCAATATGCTTCCTCAAATCATGTCTGATTTATTTTTTTCCATAATTTCTTATCGTAAGTCTTTTGGCACTACTATTCAGATTCTCTACTTCTTCAAGTCACGTTGTTCTAAGCCACCCCTCTTCCCACTAGGTTCCCATGTTGATTGTTGCTTCAGTGACTGCTCCCTTATAGTACATGCCCGAGCTACTTGTACATACCTACTTTCTGTAGTTTAATTTTTGTTACTATGCCTTCTTGTAATTCATTGTAGAGTTCGTGATTTATTCTTCTTCTATATTAATCTTCTGACACCTCCACTGGTCCTGTTATTGTTGAAATGTTTTCTTTCTACTATTCTTAGATCCTCCTCATCCTTTTTTATCGTGTTCAGTATTTATTGATTTTTATTTGTTAATAGTCTCTTATTGACACAGAAGCTCTTTGTTTATTTTTGCTCTAATTTCTCTCTCTAGGTATCATAAAACCCAAATATCTAAATTTATCCACTCGTCGAAATAAACGCTCCCTAATTTTGATGATACTATTTCCCTCTACTTTCTCTCTTAGTTTCACTATTTTTGTTTTGCTTTCATTAATCTTTACGGTAAGTAATAATAATAAGTTTGGATGTCGGCATGCAAAGACATGAACACTCGCATTTAAAAGTGCTTCATTTAATATTAAAAAAATTGAGATTGATTTTTGAAGTTTACTAAAATATGAGTTACTGCGCTGACTGATCAGATGGAACTGTGCCTAAGTGCGTCAATGATAAATAGCAATTAAAACTTGAAGTAAAGGTATTTGGACGTTCTAAACGGAACACCAGGTGCAGAATATGACAAATAGAATCTCAATACTCGAGCAGGTGTCTAATAATTAATTAGAAATTAGCTCCTAAATGACGATGCGCCCCTGGTTAAAACATCGAGGAGCAACTGAACGAAATAAATACCCTCATAAAGTTTTTTTTTATAGTTTTATAATACGGCGGCATGACATCGTAAGCTTGACCTTTAAGTGAAATGTTACGTCAACTCCGTTTTTAGGTCAACGATTCATACCGTGAAATATGGATATTTACTTGGCAAATGCATGCAAATTATTGGAGACATGAATATTGATATCCTACAAAGAAAAACAATTTCTGAAGAATATCAAAATAATTACGTTATAATGGATAGATTCCAGCAATAAATGTTGCAATTCACACCTATAATGAATCATCATCTTGTATTGATCACATACTGAACTGATATGAACTGAGAGAGACTTAGGAAAAATTAAACCTATGGTGATTTGTAGTAACTTTACTGATCACTATCCTATACCTTTGAAAATCAAGGAGATAGAAAACAGTACAAGAAAACCCTAATGAAACGACAGCAGGCAATATGTCAAGTACAAGAACCTCAAACACAGGATGTCTGCTGTAGACTGGGAGAAAGTCTTTACACAGAGTGACCCGGAAAAAGCTATTAACACCTTCATAAGATTTTGAGACACAATATTAATAAATCTAGTTACCAAAAGAAACCTAAGAAAGGGCACATCGGAAACCTTGGATTACAGAAGGTTTACTGAATGCGATAAACACTAAAGATAGATTGTATAAAGCATATAAGTCAAACCCTAATATGAATCACATGAAAACAAATTACAATGATCACAAAAAAATCTTACAAAAAGTTTTAGAAAAAGCCAAAAAGCAATATTATAAAGATATCGTTGGCCAAACTAATTCACCAAAAGAGTTAGGGAAATTTGTTAAGAATTTCACTAACAAAGACAATAACAGCAGGAATTCTAGAGATATAGAGGAAATCCGTTCGATAATTTCCAACCAAATTCTCACAAATAAAATAAACATAGCTAATGGACTCAACGAACACTTTGTTGGAATAGGGGAGAAAATGCAACTATAAAAGAGAATTCCAAAAATAATTATCCCAAATTCAGTGTTTCTATCAGAGACTGAGGAAATTGAAGTGAGTAGAATAATCAAAACTCTAAACCCAAACAAAGCAGCAGGGCCAGAATATTGGTAGAACTGGAGTGGTATATAACAAAACCATTGATTTTTATATTAAAT
Organism: Serrognathus titanus; assembly: GCA_039766575.1. Classification (NCBI taxonomy): domain Eukaryota; kingdom Metazoa; phylum Arthropoda; class Insecta; order Coleoptera; family Lucanidae; genus Serrognathus; species Serrognathus titanus. The sequence continues at coordinate 12,536,032 of CM077911.1, read as the reverse complement.
TTGATCTTCTCATCTGGCACTTTTTCTGAACAGCTGAAAATCGCAAATGTGGTCCCAATACACAAATTTCCAATTTTGAGAAACACAAATCTACAGAAAACGCATTCCAACTTTGGTTAAGGAGATGTACGAAGCTTTGGATCACAATACACCAGCACAGGCAATTTTTATAGACTTATCTAAGGCTTTTAACTTCCTCAATCATAATATCCTACTCCAAAAACTGGGAAACCTGGGATTCAGAGGAAAATATCATAACCTATTCAAAAGTTATCTGAGTGATAGGACTTAAGAGGTAAAAATTGGTTACCTGTTAAGCGATAGCGAGAAAATTCACTATGGAGTGCCACAGGAAACTATTTTAGGTCCCATACTATTTATATTTTTTATAAACGACTTACTCCAAGTAAATGTAGAATGTAACATCATTGCTTATGCGGACGATCGGTTTTCTTTTTAAAAGTCGACACATGGAAAAAGCTATTCCAACTGGCTACTGATGCAATGACACAATTCACAAAATGGACAGATGCCAATGCCCTCACTATTAATCTTGATAAAACTAAATATTTGCCAATAGTTTGAATCGCGACATCCTGTGACACAACTTTATACCAAAAGTGATCGCAGGATGTCGCGATTCAAACTACTGATTATTATTACATCGCATTTGCGAATAACCTTGGACAGGTCGGTTTGGTTTGCAGTGGAACTCTCGAGCTATGCTTCTGCTGACGAGGCCCCAAATAGGGCTAAACAGCTGTACAGAGGGATTCACAGCAATCAAAACACATTTTTTTAAATATTTGCAGTTTGGTTGTTACGCAGAGAGCATCCTAAAAGTCGAAAACCTTACACTAAATGAAAATAGATGCACAATGCAAAGCCGTAAATGCACAACCCAAGTATCAAGTATCTAGGAATTTATATAGACATACACATGCGGTGGGATATAGACATATAAAACCTAGTCAGGAAAACTAGATCCTTGCCATTTATGTTTAAAAAAACTAAGAGAAGTACTCAGTACGAAGCAGCCCATGACCATTTACTATGCACTGTTTGATTCCCAAATAAGATATGGAATTATATGTTGGTGCGGAGCATATGATGGTAGAATCTGTGATATAGAAACTTTGCAGAAATGGATTCAGAAAACTATTTGCTACAAACCTCGTCTGTATCCATCAGAAACCTTCTATCAAGAGATAGGAATACTCCATCTTCGCCAACTATTCTATGCTATTTCGCGTACACAATGACGTATTTGAAAAAATGAAATCTACAAATACTGTACCGTGATGTAGAAATACCCAAGAAAAATAAAACTATCGGTCGGAGAAACTATGACTACATTAGTGGCTAAATGATACAATCAAATGCTGAAAGACATCAAAGAAAAAGCGCACAAAGTAAAGTGTGATCTACTTATCAAAAATTGGGTGCAAAGTCAGTCATTATTCATCTTTGTTACAATAATGAACTATACAACCCATTAAAGCAAGAAGTGACACTATTCTATCTATTCTTCACTATAGTTACTTATCCAACATCTAGACTGTAGTTTTTCTTTTTTTCTTTTTTCCTCTGTGCAATCAAATGATCTCTAAACTAAGAACCTTCTCACGCACAAGTGCTCAAGCACTTCAGTGATTTTATGTTGCAATTAAAAGAAAAAAAAGAAAAAGGATTTCTCGTACAATTCTACTTCTTTTGTTTTCACATACGTTAAGACTAAAATGTATTGTTTTGGTGATATTCGATTTTTTTTAAATAAATAAGCGTTGTAAGCGAGGGTCGAGGGGGTGAAAGGATGACGTCTTCCCGTGATTGACCCTTCTTACTTTGGTAGCAAAAGTTGGTGAAATGTAGACTAATGGGGTTGAATAACGTACTAATTAAAAAGTATGATTTTTATTTATTTATTTTTTTATATTTTTCTTTTTGTTTACGCTGCCACCACCGGAATTAGGGTAGAGGGTTCCGGTCCCTCAATAAATTTAAAGAACTACATTTCGCAATGACTTTGAATTTCGGAGGAGGATTCTTTTGGGCTGGAACTGTTCAAGCGCATTTTGTGGGACAATTTACTCTCTTTCTACCAAATAAAAGTCAGCTTAGGACTTAAAGATTAATATATTGAAATAAATATGTGAAAACAAACTCACCTCTTTCAGTAAGGTACTCGAAGGGGAGAATTCAACAGCAGAGAACCTCGCTAAAGCCCTTTTTGGAATTCGTCAGCTTTCCCGAGGATCTTCTTTATAACTTTCACCGGGGACTTTTACAAATTACACTTCCGGAATTGATTCTTTACGAGGAACTTTGGACTTTACTCGGTGACGACCCGGTGAACATTAATTAATTTTTCGAAATCCCTCTCTTCCGCGGGATCGTTTAGGTAAACAAACCCCTCCCGAGAGGCGTCTTGAGTTGCCTACATTAAGGTGCAAATTGGTCCAATTTCGACCGTTCTTATTTTTTCTGCGTTGTCGTCACCTCCGTTTTTCAACGCCAGATTTGCTGACCAAAGATTTATTTATTTTAGCGATATCTAAATGGCTCTTAAGTATGTTTAGATTAACTCGCCTGGGAACTTGTTTATGTTAAGACTAAATTGAAATTTGTTTAGATACTGCTGAAGGAGATGCATGTATTAATTTACTTGAATTAATTTTTAGATTTAAAAATTTTTCGGGTGCTTACATCCCTTCCCCCTTAGAAAAAGTGTTGACCCGATGGTCAATACCTTTTAAGGATTGCTGAGGTCTCTACTGTTGGATCCTTTACAATATCGTAAGCTTAACCTATTACAAACATTTAGAAATTATTGCGACATGGAGCAATTTGAGGAGTAGCATGAGGCATAATATGTTATCATAGTTCAATTCAAACACTTATCAGCAGTACAACCTTCCACTAGTGAGGGAGTTCATTCTAGGATGATGTGGAGGTGCCCATTCCTTTCACGGGTTTCTTGTATTGATTGGTTCAGCTTGATTATACTATCAGTGTTCGCTGAACTGGATTGGTTCCGATCTACTTTGTAGTGAGTTGAGTTTGGTTAAGAGACCATTCCGGACAGTCTATCCTCAATTCCTTCATTTGCTGGTTGGCTCTATGTTGTGTGTTGAGGGTGTCTCATCTCAGAATATCTCCATGTCCCGGTTACATATAACAAAAACGAGTATCAGGTTCTAATATTAGGTGTTGAATATTATCACAAAAAAAAATTCAAAGGAGATGATAAACAAAATTTCCAAACTTAATACTTAATTACATGATGAGAAAGAATAAAGGTACCAGGTCAACAATCATTCGGTACAACAACGATACAAAAAAAAATTTTTTTTTTCTTTCTACAATTTCTTAGGACATACTTTAGGCGAACTAGATGATGCTTTTGTTAGTATCTCTGTACCCACGACCATTTTCATTAATGTCCAGGTCTATCTTGACATGTTTCTTGAAGTAGCGGTTTGAGGATCGTTAGGAGTTACTTCAAACATCTCTTCGTCTTCTCCTTATATAACTGAGGACATAAGTGCTGAATGGATTTAGCGGTCACTTAGCGGCTTTAAGTTGTCGCCTATAGGTCACTGTCTGTCCTTGACGACAGTTCGTACACATAAGTCCAAGCTCACTGTTTAACTTGCATAGGACCGGACAGGCTGTTCTTGATTGTGGCGATAACGTCTGTTCACTCTCCGAAAATGACGATTTCTTATTTGTTAGATCAAAGTTCAATGTAATCTCGAAGGAGAACCAAACTGAAGGACGTCGTGTTGCCGGTTCTTTTCGTAAGACCCATCGAATGATGGTCCATTTCAAGCACTATACACCCTGGTGCTTCCTCGAAATCAGCACAAGTTGGGGTTTTTGGCCTATTGCCCTAGGCTTATGATGACGGTGGCTGTAGTTTCTCTTCTTATTTCAGCGAGGCGTCATCCTCTTAACCTCATAGCACTTCCACTTCCATTTGAATGGTGAGGAAGCAAGACCTGAACAAAAGTTTCTTCTTGGGAATCCATTGTGAATTCCGGGTTCTTCTCAACAGCATATCTCCTTTCCCATTCTAGTTGCCTTATGCATATTCATGTTATAGAAAATGATCTTCTCGCGATATATTTATGTTCCCTATTCTTTCTCTCATTTTTTCTTCAGGGTATCACCCCGTATAATAAGATAGATTTACAAGATGTGTAAACTTTTACACCAGAATTATAATTTTCTTTAACTATTATTAAAACTGATTTTTTTTTCTTAACATTCTTCCTTACTTTAACATTAACATTTTCGGAAACACATAGTTTACAATTGCTACTCAAGGAAGGAAAAATGTTATATGGTATTTGCGTTCCAGGGTCAAGTGTCGATAGCATCAACTATTGACCCATTCTCGGTACCTAGGAGTTTACCGATAAACTCTCGAGGTCAGTTATGATTCGACTAAAAATAACTAAAAATTCACTAATTGATTTGAGTTAACCCCGTTAATTTTTTGAAAAGTGAAAACAAAATATATATTTTTTTTTAGAGGTCAGGGTAAATCCCTGATGTAATTTTACGATGTCGGACATGGGACATGGGTTACAAGGATTGGACCATACCAAGGAAAATAAAAGCACAAATAATATATATTATATTTGTGGTATCGCAGAGTTTGGATCTTATCCTAGATTTCTCCTTATCCAGGTACGGTATAGATGTTTCCTTAGCATCAATTCGATATTTTTTTTAAAATTGGCTTGGTTACGACTTCTCTTGGAATGACTCTGAGAGGTTGGCTAATTTTTGTTAGGGTTACTTTCTTTTTCCGATCTTGCTCTCTAGTTTTCCGTGTCCACTCTTGGAATTCTTCGTATCCTTGCACTCTCTCTCGTTCTAATTGCGAGAACGTCCTCTCGTATTTGCGATCTCCTGGTTCATCATCGCTAATATCCTCGTTGTGGTTATTAATTTCCACTTGGATTTCAATCGGATTTGCAACTTTATTCTCTTCATGTTTAGGTTTCGTGTTAACCTTATTAGAGTTCAGAGCCTTCATTTTATTATTCTTGTATTCTTTCTTAAAATTTTCTTCTGGAAACGATTTGTTTTCTTTTCTTATTTCTTCCTGCTCTAATTCAACAATTTCATCCATTATATCTTTTTTTTGTCGTATCTTTTGACGTTTATCCCTTTTCGCAGTATTTTCTAACACTTTGACATCTGTTGTCTGCCGGAACTTTTCTTGCCTTGGACATTGCGCTAGTTTCCCTTGAATTTCTTGTTTCCCTTGTTGTTCTCCAACTTTTTGCAACCGACTCATGGCATCAGCATTGTTATTTTTCCTACCAGGCTTATACTCTATAGTGAAGTCATATTCTGACAAGAGTAACGCCCATCGGGCTAATCTTGATGTTGGGTCCTTTAACGAAAACAACCACTTCAACGGTCTATGATCCGTGAAAATGGTGAACTTTGTCCCGTAAAGGTAACACCGGAAGTGTTTGATCGCCCAAACAACTGCTAAGCACTCTTGCTGAGTCACATCATAATTTCTCTCTGCTTTGTTGAGTTGTCGGCTAGCGTAGGCTATAGGTCTTTCAAATTTTCCTTCTTTCTGGCTCAACACTGCGCCGATAGCTGTTCCAGATGCATCTGTCGCTAGTATGAACGGTTCTTCGAAGTTGGGATATTTCAGAACTGGTGGACTGCAGAGCTTTTGCTTTAAATACTCGAAAGCTTCCTCTTGCTCTTGCGTCCATAGCAACTCTACATCTTTCTTTGTCAACGTTGTTAGAGGTATTGCCTTGTGGGAAAATTCGGGGATAAACTTCCTGTAAAATCCTACGAGTCCTAGGAAACCTCTAATGTCTTTCACTGTTCTAGGTCTAGGATAATCCTTTACAGCAGTTAACTTCTCTGGGTCCGGTTTTACTCCTTCTTCGGATATAATATGACCTAAGTACTTAGCCTCCCTGGCTAAAAAATTACATTTTGACGGCTTCAATTTTAAATTCGCTTTCCTTAAGCATTCGAAAATTTCTCTTAATCTTTCCAAATGTTCTTCTAACGTTTTGCTGAAAACAATTATGTCGTCTAGGTACACTAAACATTTGTCACCTGTTAGTCCCGACATAACGGAGTACATTAGTCTTTGGAAGGTGCTTGGCGCATTAGCCAATCCAAATGGCATCCTTAAGCATTCGTAGTGACCATCAGGGGTTGAGAACGCTGTCTTCTCCCTGTCTCTTGGGTCAACCTCTACTTGCCAATATCCGCTGGCCAGATCCAGCGTGGAAAAGAACTTAGCATTTCCTAGCTGGTCGATGGTTTCCTGGAGATTTGGTAAAGGGAAGTAGTCTCGCTTGGTGATGGCATTCAGCGCTCTGTAGTCTATGCAGACGCGAATTTTATTCTCACCTTCTGCGGCTTTTTTCTTCACCATTATTACCGGTGCACTCCAGGGCGAGGAAGATTCTTTGATCACTCCTTGCTCTAGCATCTCTCCTATCTGGTTTTGGAGTTCCTTCCTTTGACTGAACGGTACTCTATAAGGCGCTTTAGTTATGGGCGGCACTTCCTCCGTGATAATTCGATGTTTCACTTCGTGCGTACACCCTAACTTTATATCTTTTCCCATAAAGATGTCTCCATATTCCCGAACCAAATTTACTAATTTATTTTTTTCTTGTTTCTTCAAGTGTTCAAGCTCCAGATTTTCCAATATTCCTTCCTTTACAATGTCCACTTTATTCAAGGACATACATTTTCTTCCTGTTTTCCTTCCACGAAGGACTTCTACTTGTTCACCATAGGCAACTACCGTGTTCTTAGGTATTCGAAGCGTCTCTCCTGTTATGTTCATGAGGCAGACTGGTACTTCCCGTTTCGCTTTGGAAACTGTTCGTGCAACTATTAACCCGTGGATCAGCAACTCGGCGGGTTCCAACAATATATCCTGTTCAGGGTTGTACCTTCCCTGTACAGCTGTACATATCATTTGACATCTCGGAGGAATTTCGGTCGCATTTTTAACGCGGACTAGACAGCTACCAACTATCTTGTCCTCCATCATTGGTAGTGATGGTGATATCCTGCGATCTTTTTCTCCTAGAGTCTCCTTCTTGGTATTCTTAACGACTTTTCTACCGCTTTTCGTTGACTTTTCCACCTTTTCGTGCACATTCGTGTTTCTTCTCTTTTCTTTTTCCAGTCTCCATTTCTTAGCATCATTTTGCTGCACATTTTCCTTAATCTGTTGCCTATCCTTATTTACCCCTTGGACGTAAATTACTATATTTACCTTCGTTTTGGCGAACACCTTTCTTAAAATGCCCCTTACTTTTTCCCAATGCAAGCCGTCCAAACCACAACCTATTCTAGGCATTGCTACATTTTGGACTCTGTTCTGTAGACAGTGGTCTCGTAGACTTACCAGGGCCTGTTTTATGGATTTATAAGTGGGTTTATCTTGACTCCGTTCTTTTGTCACCAGGTGATAAACAAATTTCTGCCTTCCGTTGAGCGAGTGTTCCTGTAAAACTGCTATCTCCCCAACCTGGGCATTTTGTCTCTTCAAATTTCCTAAACATCCAAATCTTTCTTTAAATTGAACTGCGATTCCTCTACTCATGCGAAGATCTCTTGCTACGCAGTGAGCTAGGGAATAATTTTCTGGAGCTGTAAATAAATCTTCGTAAACTTCTTTTATGTCCGCGCCTTTTCCTCGTAGGGTTCTGCCGTCTTTTCTTATTTCACGATATTGTTCCTTCTCGTTTCTTGATTTATCTTCATTTTCATTTTTAAAACTTCGTTTTCCTGACTTCACTATATCGCTGTAACTGGGCTTTCTCGATTCTTCTTTTATTTCCGAAGCTCTCGTCTTTTCAGCATATATCCGCTTTGAAAATCTACTTTCTTTACATTTCTTTTCCTGGAACTGGTTTTTCTCATAATTCCTTAACCTTTCAGTTCCATTATTCCTTGTCGCCGTTCTTCGATTCCAGTATTGAGATTCTGTAAATCTGTGATCTGGTTTCCGAAGTTTGCGTTTTCCTGCTGCTGTTTTCCACCTTTCCTCTTGATGAAGGGGGTAAGCGTTGTCGAGTCCTAGATTACTAAGATCATTATGGCTCAACAACTCGATCCTTTCTCTTCCGAGCCTGAGGACATTTTCCCCATAGTCGACTGATGCGGCATTGGCTCTGAGAAAGTCCCTTCCGAGGAGTCCATCTACTTTCAGATTGACGGAATCTGAGCAAATCATACATTTGGTGTCGTAGTACCTTCTTCCTATTCGGAGTGGTAAAATTATTGACCCCAAGCATGGCTCTTCGTCTCCTGAAATGCCTCGGAAAACAACATTTGGCTCTGGTTCAATTCGGGCCCCGATCCTCCGAACGAACTCTTCCTTTAATATGGTCAAAGAGGCTCCCGTGTCAACTAGCATTGAAGCTACGTGTCCATAAGTTTTCGGTAGGATGATACATTTATTTCCTTCCTCTTCGACCGTGTATGCGTGAGGGAGCGTAATTTTTATTTTTTTCGCGCTTCCGGTCCTTTGACTTCGGGGCTTTGCAAAGGACCTTTGAAGTTTAAAGATTTCCTCTGATTATTTCTTATGCTCCCATTCTGTGGTGTCCTCGGGTTATTCACTCTTTCTCTGCATTCGGGTGCATAGTGCCCCATTCTTGAACACCTGAAACATTTCACCTGTTTCTTAAATTCACGATTTCGTTCTTCATCAGGTCTCTGATAATAATCAGGTCTTCTATTGCGGTAATCTCGTGGATAACTCGCCCTATAATTTGCTGTAAATTGCGTCTGATAATTCGAAGTCGGTCTGCCATATTGCGAAAAACTTTGTTTCGGTATGGCTCCCCTTGAATATTCACCTCTTAAGGTTGCCCCTCTTGAGTAGTTGTTTCCATTTGTGGTTCCTCTTGAATGATCTTCGTTTCTTTCTACGGATCTTCTTCCAGTAGGAAATCTATTGTTCCTATTTTCTGGAAAATTTTCCGGTCTATTTCCCCAGCGAGTCCTTTCGGTACGTTTCGGTTGATAATCCTTTTGGTCGTGTCCATTTTCTTCACATGTAAAAATTTGTTCGTCACTTTCTTCTTCGAAACTTTCTATTTCCTGATTCGTGATGAATAGGTTGTTTAATCTTCTCATTTGTCTCAGCATCCTTCCACTAATCTCGGCTTGTTGAGCAAGTTCGATCACTTCTTGGAATGTCATCTGAGGATTTCGGTTTAAATCCAGAATAATCATTTTCATCAGTTCCTGGTCAAGACCTCTTTTAAACTGTTCCCCCAAATCTCGCTGATGCCGTTTCTTTACGGCTTCCTTTTCAGCTGGTTGGTTGGGTTCGACTAAGGCTAGATTTTCTTCCAAGAGTTTCTTTCCTGCCTTCTTTACTCGGACGGCAAAATCTTCGACATTCTCCTTTATCATTTGAGTACATCTCTGGAGCATTAAATATGCTTCGCCTGGTAAAGTCTTCTTTTCATAGCGTTTTAATAACGCGGCTTTGAATTCGGCGTATGTTATCGTGGATGATAAAAGTTGCGATTCCAACTCCAAGTATTGGAATGCTTCTCCCTTTAGTTGATATCGTGCAACTGCCAGGGCTTGCTGCTCTGTCCAGGCATCAATGTCTGCTCGTTGGCGTAATTTCAGGAAAAATTCTCTTATATTTTCTCCTGGTTTTCCCGAAAATTCTGGGAGGCCAACTAGGGTTTGTCCGATAGTCCGTAGACTCGCTAGATTCATCGTAGGTGGTTGTTCCGCGCCGTTTACGGGGAGAATATTAGCTTCTAGGGTGTTGTTAGCTGCAGTTGATGTTTCATTTATTTCATTTTCCATGTTGAATTAATTTCTTTTCAAATTTTAATCGCAAAACTTATCACTTAACTCACTAAAATTTCTTCAATTTTACTTTCGCGTGCAACGAATTTATTTCTTCTAATTACTTAAATTAATTATTGATTTATTGATTTCAGATTTAGCAAAATTTTGAAAAACTTATTAACTGAGTTGAAAGGGCGTTTAAAATTGTTCGAGTGAATTATTTTTTTAATTTCTATCGGCCGCATTGAAACACGTCAGGGTATCGCGTTATTAATAATTAACCACTGTACATAATTTTTTTCAAAAAATTAAAATTACTTCAACAAAACTACACGGAGAATAGAAAAATATATATATTTATATTTTTTATAAAAATTAAACAAGGACACTGATAAAAAAAATTAAAGGAATCGAATAATGTGATCGACTTTAACAAATTAACTTCTTCCCTTTTTGAATGATATTAAAAAAATATAGTAAATAATTGAAACGTGGTTAATCAGGTAAATATTTTTTTCGACGTATTCTGTAACTACGATGCGCCAACGCCTAACCTCCGGCGCTCGACTTGTTGACGCACCCTCGTAGATGCAAAATTACTTATTGCCCAAGCGATCGTAACTCCTATGTGCGCGCGTCCCAATGTTTTAAGATGGCGCTAACTAAAATTTTTGTAGTGCACTCATCCGAGAGTGATTAAATTGCCTTAAATTTTGATTTTTTGAAATTTACGTTCAAGGGACTAAACAAACTAAACTAAACAAAACAAAATTTTCCCAATAAGGAACAATTTTGCATATCCGAAGTGAATTAAATTATTAATTAGGCGCAACCGAACGCGTACCTAAAACAAATAAAAACAAACACAAAAAATACACAAAAAGAAATGCACTTGCACGCATTCCAGACCCTTAACATTAAATTGGCTACTATTATTACTGATTAGTACAGGATTTCCTTTAGAAAAAAGAAAAAAATAAAATTTAAACAAAAAAATGCGGAACGTTTTCTGGTTAATTAATTAATTAATTTGAACAAATCCCACCGCTCTGGTCACCATTTTGTAAGCGAGGGTCGAGGGGGTGAAAGGATGACGTCTTCCCGTGATTGACCCTTCTTACTTTGGTAGCAAAAGTTGGTGAAATGTAGACTAATGGGGTTGAATAACGTACTAATTAAAAAGTATGATTTTTATTTATTTATTTTTTTATATTTTTCTTTTTGTTTACGCTGCCACCACCGGAATTAGGGTAGAGGGTTCCGGTCCCTCAATAAATTTAAAGAACTACATTTCGCAATGACTTTGAATTTCGGAGGAGGATTCTTTTGGGCTGGAACTGTTCAAGCGCATTTTGTGGGACAATTTACTCTCTTTCTACCAAATAAAAGTCAGCTTAGGACTTAAAGATTAATATATTGAAATAAATATGTGAAAACAAACTCACCTCTTTCAGTAAGGTACTCGAAGGGGAGAATTCAACAGCAGAGAACCTCGCTAAAGCCCTTTTTGGAATTCGTCAGCTTTCCCGAGGATCTTCTTTATAACTTTCACCGGGGACTTTTACAAATTACACTTCCGGAATTGATTCTTTACGAGGAACTTTGGACTTTACTCGGTGACGACCCGGTGAACATTAATTAATTTTTCGAAATCCCTCTCTTCCGCGGGATCGTTTAGGTAAACAAACCCCTCCCGAGAGGCGTCTTGAGTTGCCTACATTAAGGTGCAAATTGGTCCAATTTCGACCGTTCTTATTTTTTCTGCGTTGTCGTCACCTCCGTTTTTCAACGCCAGATTTGCTGACCAAAGATTTATTTATTTTAGCGATATCTAAATGGCTCTTAAGTATGTTTAGATTAACTCGCCTGGGAACTTGTTTATGTTAAGACTAAATTGAAATTTGTTTAGATACTGCTGAAGGAGATGCATGTATTAATTTACTTGAATTAATTTTTAGATTTAAAAATTTTTCGGGTGCTTACAGCGTGAAGAGAAAGAAGCTTTCTTGGACTCACGGTGAGTTGGACGACAAATTGTTTACTGTTTTCTGGCTTGCAGAACTCCAGATTTAATACTGCAAGATAGAGAAATATTTTAAGTGTAAAAGTAACAGGTATTTAAATATGTTTTATAGTTCCACCCTTCAATTGTATTGAGTACAAGTCCAATTCGTTTGCGCATGGAGTCGTATGATAGTGATGATCTTGCGTTTTTAAGAGCAAACCTACGTTTCGCACCTCATCAAATCTCTATTTATTTCGTAAACAATACCGTGGAATTTCCGTACTTTTTTTTATTTTTCTAATCACGTGCGTCAACTTCCAGTTTTTGGCGGCGGTGCATTCGTCAGTGGGGGTTGTAAAAACGTCGCGTCTCGCGGTGACGAGATGCTCATTTCCTAATTCGTTGTCCAAACAAAATTACCAGCGAAATTTATGTTTGCATTTATTACGTGTTAACACGTTAATAAAGCCGTAATTTTCCTTTCTCTGGTTGATGGATTTACGGCCGCTGCAGGAAATTAACACTTTCGGCGATTTTAACGAGAATATGAACTGAAAATCGATATAGAAGTTGTTTTCTTTTTGATGAGGACACTTATTTGTTTGCCGCGATATTTGATGAAATCGTCTTTCAAACAGGCTTATCGCATTGCTTTAAACAGAAACAACTTGGCCAAACAAAAGCAAGAAAATCATCAAGTATGCTGATTTCTGGTTATGGCCAGTGATTTTGAGGAACGTGTCCAAAATTTTTTTGGGAGGCCGTAAAAAGTCAACTGCGCTAGATATCCAACTAAAACTTGGTAAAGTAGACCTCACAGAGTCATTCATGATATCTGTATAAAAGCCTGTACATAAATTGTAGCGGACAGAAAATATTTGGAAAACATTAAACATCTTATCTGCTTAAAAACACAGGAAAAAACATGTATTTAACTTGTTCATGCAAATCTGCCGTCGTAATTAGTATTAATTTCGAAAAATGGCCTATTCGTATGTTACACTGGAATTATTAATCGTTTCCGGTTCCGGTTGCGCTCTTCATAATTAAACGTTGTTTTGCGCTGTTGTGATGGCATTCTGTTTTGTTTACGTAACTCTTAGTTGTCTCTCAAGAAAATGAACTTATTAATTAATATTCCGTGTGTAACGGACCCTACAAATTAAAATTCCTTCTTCCACGAGCACCTGCTTTACATGTACGCGGATGATGGGCTCACAAGCAGATTTATTTGCGAGGTAAGGACAATGCCGTTAAACTGGTCGAATACAGGTAACTCTGGCGCCGCAATCGTGAATCCACTTTTTTCAAAGTCAAGTGTGCACGTTTTACGACGACTTAATTGGTATAATTTCGATTTTACTGCGCTCGAATAAGGCGTAAGCGGGCACTGGAGAAATCAGTCACGGACTTATCGGTGGCAGGATATTTTTAACTCGGGCCGGTCGGCTATGCTAATTGCTGTTATTATTTTTATTTTTGTCGGTCATTCGACTCATTTATTTGATTAACGTTTATTGAGCTGGTCGTTAAAAAGAATTTTTCCCTAAAAGACGTGCACGCGACTTGTCTGCATAGATGCAATGTGTGCTGCATCTCGAAGGAAAATAATTTTTAAAATAACATTTTTAATTAGAAAAAAATCAGGAAAAATGTCATTCTCTATAATTGGAAATTATTTTGCCTTGGCTGGTCGTTAATAAGCAGCAAGAACAGCAAAGGTCCTAATGTTAAGCCTTAAGGGACCTTTTTGATTAGGTGGATGGTAACCACGGAAAGTGGATAGAGACGCTCCTCGTAAATGTTAATTATTCTATTTGTGCTATCAATTCTTTGGAACAGATGTCTGTAATGAATGAATGCTTTTAGGTTTCGAATAGTTCTATAATTAGGTCTTGAAGTAAAGAGGCCTGTTTTTATTGGTTCCTGTAGCAGGACGATTGATTGCCTCCGTCGGTTTTTACCATCGCAAATGAGATGGCGCAGACGTGGAGTTCCCCGCGGGAAGCACACCGGGACGCAAAGACTTTTGAAAGTAACAATTGGAAGCTCGCCTGTCTGTAGTAGAAACGGCGTTGTCGGGGGCGCAGCTGGTGCACACCGTTCTTCGCCTCCGCCGCACGTATTACCATAGAGCGCGATAAATAGAAATTGCAAAACGGCCTCTCCTCTCCTATTTTTAGCGCGCGCTTCGACGACGAAAACGTTTGTGTCTAGCACGCGAGTAACCGATTTATTTATACGATAGGTGATAGGTGTTCGTTGTTCTCTCGGCCGACTAAATTCTTCTTTCTGTTTGTGTCTGTTTTGGTGTGCCTTTGGAAAATGGGGCCGTAGTCGGATAGTTTCAGCTCAAAAAAGGTAATTGATTGCACGAGAATTACAACCAATTAAATAACACTCGAGCGTACCTACATATAAATACAACCAAACACAAACTTTTTATGTTTGCTTCTAACACCTAACAGCGCGAGGTTTTTGTCAACTCTGCTGAAAAAAAGAAGGGCTTCAGGTTTTACAGAAGCTCTTCCAGCTGAAGTTTTTCCATGTTGATAAAATCTTGGATGTTTTTGCGCAAACAAAACACGCGGCGTTTGCGTAGCGTGACGAGCATTACCTTGTCGCAGCTGCTGCATCGGAATTCTTTCAGAGAGGATTCTTTTAGTATCCTTGACTTTTTTCTTGGGTGTGTCGGTGCCCGACTGCGTTTGAAGGCATCGTTAAAATGTATGGGGAAGAACGCAGCTATCATACCGGAAAGGAGCTTGAAAGCAATTCAAAATTTCGACACCACCTGAAATGTTTGGTTTTGTATCAGTTTGTGAATTTAATTTGTATTAATCGTTCTATTTTTGCGACAATATTTTTATTTGGAACAAATAAGAAGCATTGGATGAAATCTGAAGCTTTAGACATTTCATTCAAAGCCGCCAAATGTTTGGCTTGAATCTTGGTGACTTGTCCTACAATTTGATTGATTTCGCCCTCGCTTTTTTATCTTCTTTTAAAGATACCATACGAAACTGATTATATTATTCTAATAGTTGCCTACTCTCCTGCTTATTAAAAAGAGATTTCGTCTTTAGGTTTGATAACATTTAAAAATAATGAGATGAGATTCTTGAAAGAAACTGAAAGGAAGTAGGAAGTACTAGCAGAAAGAAAAAAGATAGACCGACAGGACAAGTTTTTGAAGCTCGGAAAGACTATAAGAGGTAGGTCAAAAGTCCTGAAAAGCAGAAATATAAGCAGCAGAGAATAAAAGCATGATATGGGATGAGGCTAAGGAATAGCAAATAGGATAAAGTAGAAGGCAACATCTAAAGGAAGACGGACCACTGAGATCAGAATTTGAAGCTAACAGTAGGAGAGGAAAACCACAAACGGCCTGGAAAGTAAAAATATGAAGACAGAAAGAAGAGTAATATGGACGAGATGAAGCAATGCAATATAAGGAGAAGTAGAAGTTGGCCCTTACAATTTCAATTCGGAATTGATTTTACTTGAAATTGAAAGATGGGAAACGTTACAAGACAAAAAGCGATAAGTTTTAAAGCTTCAGAGATAGCAAAAGAAAAGTGGAAAGGCGAAGGAAAACAGAAGTCTAAGCAGCAGTGAAGAGAAGGATGTAGAATGAGTTAGAGAATAAGAAGAAGTCGAAACCAACACCAGTAAATTGAATTTTAAATTATTTTTAGCTTGAAAGAAGACACACTATTTGTAGCTAGACAAATTTTTGAAACCAGAAATTACAAAAAAAAACTGAAATAGTAAAAGTGCGTATAACAGCACAGGAAAGAGAAATATTAAGGGATGAGGTAAAACAACTCAAAATGGGAAGAAGTTGAAGGTCACCCCCTAGAATTTCAAGTCCGAATTAATTTTATTTTGAACGGAACTCCCTCGCAGTCACACGTAGCAAGTTCATGACACCTAATTCGATATGTGTAATGATTGTATTGTATGGAGTTTAATTATTGCACGTGTTAGGGCCCGTTCTCTTCTAGACACTCTGTAGAACATTGTAGTTAAAATTTCTTCGGCGTTATTAAACTGCAATAAATTGTTTTTAATTTTCTTACACATCTTTTGATTTTTTTGTTAATTATGTTTAAACTAGTGCAAAGTTATTATTAAAAAAATGAAATCTTAAATGGAAGCTGTTCTTTAGGAAACTTCATCGATGTTAATTTGGCTTAAGGAAGAGTATTTTATGCAAATTTTTTGCACACAAATTATTTATAAAAAATGTAGATATGGTTGCTTAACTAACAGCATTTTCGATTCATTGCTCTGGAGCACTCACGCAGTAATTTCATCTTGTTTTAACCTCGTGTAATAATAAAAGATGGATAGTGCCCTACAGGAATCAATCAAAAACGCTATAGTTAGAGGCTAGGTGCTCGAGCGAAGGGTGCGTGCATCTCCTTATGTATTTCCAGATATTTCACCAGCCAGCAGAGTTTGTATTACATATATAACAGTTTCTATGAAACAGTAACTGTTCGATAAAAAGTGGACTTAGCTTGAACGCCTACTCTCACATATAGTTAGGCAACCATACCTACACATTTATAACAACCATGCAAAACTAAATAAGGAAATTGAGCCAGAATCTCTTCAGAAAAGTTCTGCTTCTTTTGGTAGACATTCTGAGTTTAGCATTATTTATCAACAAAAAAATTTTCCGCATGAGATTTTCAATTAGTAAAAACGTATTGAATCTACGGGCTTCACTAAAAGCTGCTTCGAGATTTAGGCGAGCTAAGTTTTTAAAGGCCAAGATGTTCCTTCGCCTAAAAAAAATTGAGATATTTCTTCAACTTCGTAAATGGGACAACCAACAGAAATCTTAAGAGTTCGTCGAACAAGAAAGAGGCACCTATTTAAACATTTCTTGCAACGAATTTTTGCATCCCCCTAAGGCTACAAGGATCTACAAAAAAAAATATTTAACGGTAACGTTTCGTGAATGATGTTTGTATGACTCGGTTGGAAGACGATTGAACGCGTAACGTGTCACAGGGGAACAATACGTAATTTACAAGACGAAGAGGAGGTAAGCACGAAGCCGGTTCTACCACGTTTCCAAGTTCTCATTAAACAGGTTTCGATGAGTGGGTAGGCCCCTTTTGTTCATCATCAGTGTGCAGTCGGTGAACGGGCCCCGATGCAACCGGGTGTTTGCCCTCCATGCTGACGACACGTGGATCACATCAACTGCCGAAAGAAAGAAAGCAAGCTCGAAGGAAGACCATGAACCCTGCCGGTTACGACGATTACGTGCCTTCCTCCGCAACAGAATTCACGCTGCTTGATTAGAATAACAAGGCGTTAGGATAACTATTTGTATTCAAATGAATAATTTTTTCATAAAGATCGTCAGAGACTTTATTTATTTACTACCTTCGACAAACTGGATAAACTTGTTTTGTATAATTCACCTCGTAAACACATTTGCATACTCAGAATAAACGTTCGAATGCGAGCAATAGTGTTAATGAAGTTCAGTTGATTGACCCATATTATAAAATTTCAATGCGTATTTTAATCTAGCTCTTAAGACTTCTAAGGATTCATTTGAGAATAGTTTAGTACGTACTACGAAGACGAAATATAATAAGGATGTGATGTGGGCTGTTATTACACACAGGAAATTGCGTCGTACTCCTCGTGGGTACCAAGTTGATGCGGAAACGCCATCAAGTTTACCACCTGCAAGAAATAATAATGAGCAACCGCGTTTACAATCGTTAAAATCGCGTTCGCTTACTTGATTTTCCAGCTTCAACGAGCGTATGCATCTTTTTTGATTGCACAGTAGAAGTCGTACACCACGAAATTAATTAAGTCTTGTTTAATGACCTCGCATTACGTCGTCTTATCCGGCGATTATACGCCCTTAATGCGCGTTAATGATCCCGGGAAGATGATGAAAAATCAAGCTCTGCAATTATCTGCAGCCATTGCTCATCTGCGCTGGGGGTTAACGACCTTTCTGCACGTCAGAAGATGCTGGACCAAAAACATGGCGATGAGACAACTTTATTCGATGGCTTTTTAATTTTTATTAAAACAAAAATAAAAAACAAGTCGACGACTCTCGAGGCAAAAAGACTTGAAACTGTCGCATCATCAATTCAATCAAGATGCAAAGTAAGAGTAACCGTGCCGTAATAATTTACAACTTCTAACTGCTTTCGATGTCTCTCCTCTTTTATATTATTTTCTATTTCTCGTTTTCACTAACGTTCTTCTGAGTATGTTAATTTCGTCTTTTAAAACGGCATCAATTTTCTTTTGACGTTGTCTAACGGAAAGTCGCGCCGTCATTTTCTGCAAACATTTAACAGGCAGGCGTGTAAATATTTACATGAAGCGACCGGATATTTACACGTGAAATCGTAAATAACAGCTTTTTCCGACTGCGCTCGCTCGTCTGTTTGTTCGATGGACACCTTGCAATTTACTATTGCGCAAAATGAAACGTGCAAGCTTACTTTTTCCGTTACAAAATCGTAAATTGGGGAGAAGAAATATTTTAGAAAATACGTTGATTCGTTTAGAAAAAAAAGGCATTGAAATGAACAGGCGTTTTAAATAAGGAAATCGATGAAAAACAGGTCGAAATCGTGAAAAATAATCGAATACTACAATAAAAAGAGCTCAAGCTCAAGTTTCTGTCGTAAGACTTAAACTCCGTGTGCCTTTTTCCACAACTGAAAGTTAATGATAATACAGTTCAGTGAAAAACACCTTATTATCAATCAGCTATAACCAATCAGTCAATAACGTCCGATTGATTACACCGCGGTTTTTGCAAATCAATCAAATATTCAGGCAAAGAAGTGTTGTGTTGCTCACCTTAGTCATTTCTTACGGTCATTCATTGTCAGGAGATTTTCACACTAATCTCATCACTATTACGCCAGCGCCGTCATTGTTATTTCGCCGTCACCGTTTTCAATTTCTCGGAAACGAAATGATTTTTTTCGCGCTCGGTTGCAACTGGTATTAACCGAGGGCAACCGTGCGCGACCGCCATTGCAACGGAGCACAATAGAGGCTCGAATTTTGCAGCGTCATCCCGCGTTTGGACCACTTTTTTTCGTGTTCCACAATCCCATAATTACGCTGCTTTTATCCGAAGATCTAATTAAACTCATGTAAACGAGTCAGACCTTGAATTCGTCCGGATTTAATTTGACAACGCCTGCGGTTAGGATTTGTTTCGAATTTCGGGGGGTTTTATTGTGTGGGCAGTTCGAGATTAAGTTGCCGAAAAAAAAAAAACGTGGAAATTCTCAAGAAACTCGGCGAAATCAATTTTATTGCCGTTTCGAAACGCCTTTGTGCTAAATTCCCAACGAATTCCCGTGAATCAGATTAATTTCTCGCAAATTCAACTAATCACACACTCGGAATTTATGGCCGTAAAATCGTGCACGTGTTTAAAAAAGAATTCGATTTGCAAGAATGGAATGTCGAGGGACCTAATTCATTGGAATGTCTCATCAACAAAGCAACAATTCATTTTAGTGCAGCTTTGAAAAAGAACTCAAAAAAAAAATGTAATAATTGATTTTCGATTTGTACATGGGGTGGGCGCCTGCCAAAAACTTTGAAGCAAATAAATCGAAACGAATTCATCGATATTCATAAATCAGCGTGGCTCGCTCGGGCTGTTTATTTACAAAATCCTTTGATCGCCGAGCTCCGATGTAATTGTTGCGATGATTGATCGAAACAAGAGGGGGCAAGGCAATAAAACCGACGCCGTCTCTCATCCCCCCGGCGACCATCCCTCGGTTTATTTTCGCCGCCGGGATTTCGAAAGGCCCCCTGGCCTCCAATCGGTACCCAGGTATAAATATAAATGACGAAATGTAGTTTCTGTCTTAAATAAACGGCCCATTTTATTCTCGGGATTGCCAGAGCGTATGATTTATTTCGGATTTATTCTCGGGGCAGGCGGAGCGCCCGCGTCCGAATCGAAATGGAAAGCGGCCATACATACATATGAAAATTATAATAAAAAAGAAGTTTTTCTTATTGCCGCCAGCGCTAAAACTGTAACTTAATGGCCTGTCTACGTGGGAAATAAAATTTCGTCCTGTCGCAGGCGATGTTGATATATTTGAACGCTCGGATGTTAAAATAGTTTAGAAACGTTACACAAAATAATATATTATTGCGGAAGAAGAGTTTTTATTTCGCAAATAAATGCGTTTCTGAAAATAAATTTGACGGGAGGTGTTCGATGCACCTTTCTGCCAAGCTTCTGAGATTTAGGGCTAATGAAAGCTAAACAAATTGAGAATAGTAATTCACCACCGACTACTTTCAGTTTTAATTAGTGAACATCGAGAAAGTAATTGCTGTTGTTGCGAAAACAATTAGCGTATCTTCACCGTTCGGAGAAAAACGAACCGCACGTAAGACAATGAGGAAAGAATCTGAAAGGCCTTGAAGCCTGACAACAATCTCTGGACCCGTCCGACGTGAATAGATGGAAGAGATCGAGCGGACGTAGTACCTGGTTTTATTGGTATTGTTTTTTTACCTCTAGTTTCAGCATCTGCGCTTTGTTCAAAAAACCTTCAGAAAACGCTTAATTATGTCGGTTTTATGGCGCGCAAGAACGGTTTTTAATTACCACCACCCGTTACCTTATTTGCATCATCCATCTATTATTTCAGAAAGTCATTGAACTCGTTTCACATGTTAATCTCTCCCTTAATTAAAAAAAATTGAGCAAACCTGAGATCTTTTACTTAAATCATTTAGAAATTGAATACTTTAAGGGTCGAAATGTTTTTTGAAAGGTTGGAAATTGGTAATCGAATCCGTGAATGGTTTGTTCCAGCTCAATGCCGTGTGTTGTAATTGGGGTGTGTACACTGCAGCTTTTTCTTTATTGTTAAATGTAAACTGGCTCGGAGCAAACCGCATAATAGCATGCACTGCTGCACACTGATGTTGTGATTAAATAAATAAATTTGTAAATATAATTGCGTTTATTTACAGACTGATGATTTACTCCTGGAAACGTTCTCACATTAATGAAAAATTTTTTTTTTGCCCGAATCAATAGAAGTAGACCCGCATCTTCTATTCACTTTGTTATACCTACCTGTTTGTGCTTTTTGCCATCTTTGTTTATCTGAGTTTCTTTCTCTTAAATTTTTGTTAATCTTTCCTACTGTATTCAGTTAGTTTTCCTTTCGAATTCTCTCTAATGGAGTAATTCAAGAAGTTTTCCCTAATTTCCTCATTCCTGGCTTCATATATATATATATACTTACACATGTAGCTTGTGTGGGTCGTTTAATTTATCATTTCTTTCACTTTATTCTTGTACCTGCTTTTCTTTCACATCTTCAGTATAAAATTCCTCCATCTCTTTTTAGGTTTTTTTCAGAATGTGCCTTGGTGATTGTAATATTTTTGGGTGACAGTAACTTCCTTATACTTCTTCATTTGGCCTTCTGCTATATTCGTCTTCCATTTTTTCCTTACTTTCGACCTTTTGGATTTTTTTTTAAGTTTTTGTCTTTTTAGGTCTTCTTCAGAATATGCCTTGGTGATTGTAATATTTTTATTACTATTTTTGGATCACAGTAACTTATACTTCTTCATTTGGCCTTCTGCCAAATTCTTCTTCCATTTTTTCCTTACTTCCGACCTTCTAAAGTTTTCTTTTAAGTTTTTGTTTGTGACTTCTAATATTGATCGATTAATTGGCTCTGCAGCCTTAATTTTGTATGTTTCTTTTCTTCTAGATTGTGGGGCTATCCTTTCTTTCGCATCTTAGATTTCCTAGTCTGCATCCATTTTGTTTGAATTTACCATTTAGCATTTCGAAAAGTGCGCTGTTCTCTTTTTCTTTGTTCTTCGCTTATCAGATTTCTACTTTTGTTGTTGCTATGTAATCCCTCATCACTTTTTTATAAAAACTTCGAATTTCCTTTCTTCTAGAATAATTCTCCAAATCTCTTACTTCCTGCTTATTGTTTATTTTACTTATCCTTGCTTTGTTTTATTTTTTTTTTTTTGTTATGAGTGGCACGTAAATTATTTTGTTCTATTATTCATGATTCGCTTTGTTGATTTTCCTTTTTTCGTCCAAATACACTCCTTAAAAATATTTTCATACTTTTAATATTTTTTTTATTTATAGTTAATTTTTAACTACTTCCAAACTTTGTATCCAAATGGTTTTACTGACGTACTTAGAAGTTATTCTGTGCTTCTAATTTATTGGATAAAATTCTAGCGTTTCTTTTCTTTAGTTTCGATTTATTGAAGGTAGATTACTTTGTAAACCGTTTTCTTTATCTGCATTACTATTTTCTTGCTTTTGTCTTTCAGTTTTCTGTTTTATGATTTCGCTTAACTTTTCTTTGCTCTTTTTTCTTCGTTTACATTTTTTTATTATAATAAATTATCACAATAAGAAAACGACAAAGGGCATAATCGTTTTAACCTTGCTTTCGATTGCACCTTCTTTTAAATTTATTTTATATTGTTATTATTTTCGATGTTATCATATGCTAAGCCAATAAACAGTATTAAGTATTCCTCTTTTTTAAAGACTTCTCCACACAATTGTTTCGTACTTTACAACATTACGCACTTGAAAATTTTATTTTCGCAAAGGAACGTCTTTCCCTCGGGGAACTTCTCTTTGTTTTTCTTTAATCTTTATAATAAGGAAAGTCAATTTAAAACTGTCCTCGCCTTTTTGCGTTTTGTTTTCTCTCCCAGTAATACAAGGAAAAAATGCTCTTCGTTTTTCTAATGTTCTTTACTTCTTACTATAAATGACTGAGGGATGTTTGAATTTAGCGCGTTGCCTTATTAGTGATTTTCACATTACCTACAACGTTGGTGTTTCTGCTGAGCTAAATTTCATCAGTTGTTGTTGCTGTTGTTGTTTACATTTTTATATCTTTGTTTTACAAGAGTTTCTTATCGCGTTTGCGAACTTAAGGAACGGTGGTCGGTTCTGGCAGGACTGCAATCTTCCTAGACCCACTCTTTACACTTTACTATTATATCGAGTGACTTTTTAAATTTTTATCGAGTCTTGCCATAAAATCTGGACGGCATGTCTTAGCTTAAGTGAAAAGTACGTCATTCCACTCCTTGATACTGTTTTACAGTAAAGCTAAGACATGCCGTCCAAATTCCATGACAAGAGTTGTAAAAAATTCAAAAAATCACTTGGTACTTATCACAAACAGAGTTGCCAACTTGAGGGATTTATCCCTTTTTGGAGGTTTTTTATATTCAAAGGGACACAGGGATTTTTTTATTGAGAACGATTATTTTGAAGGACTTCCGGAGACCCTGATTCCTTGCATTTCTTTTTTTATATTGTCAATGAGACAATCATTAGATCAGTTTTCGTTATTTTACTTTATTTGAAAAGAGAAATTATCAGTAAAACAGTTTCCATCATGCCTTCAGTGCATAGATCAATTTTCCCTCATTCTTTCTACTTCTTCTTGTTCTTCGCTTTGCGCAGCAGTGCTGCTTTATTGTCTTACGGCAATTACCATTCCACACAATTTTCAATGTATGTTATAGCTGGGTCTAAGTCATCAGATAGCACAACATCCATGGCTAATGGTAGGATTTGAACCTACGCCGCCGAGCGACACGATTTCCAAAGTCGGCTATGCCAAGCCACTCGGCGATCCACATTCTTTGTACATTGTAACATTAGTTTCACATTGCCAGTGTTGCCAGATGGGATGGTTTTTCATTTTCTTTTTATGACAAAACGGGTAAAGGAATTCCTTTGAAAAGAATAATTTTTACAGACGCGTACGTCTTTAGGGTTACTTTGACATTCACATTTCAAATCAAATGAGTATTTAATGAAACATAAAAGAAATTAACTTTTTTTGTTTGATGGAGGAAGAATTTCTTGTGTCTTATTTTATAATTTAGCGTTTGCTTCAATAAGTGCATTTTTTTCTGCGTTTTTCTTCAATGTGGTAAAGGATTTTCAACTATGAAAAGGGATTTTTTTTGTTACAATAAAAGGAATTATTCAATTTGACAGATTGGCATCACTGATTCAGAAAACTTTTTCTTATTATCATTTTTACGTATGTTTTTCATTGGTAAACGAAAAAGCGCCATATAAATATGTGGAAATGATAAAATAATAATTTTTTCATGTGCCGCCCATGGTAAAACAATACAGAATTTAGTACCAACTTTTAAAAATAATCTAGCGAGCGGGAAATTCAAATACGTTTCCTTTTTAAATACTCTAGAATCTTTCCTTTGGTTTGTTTCATCTATGCTCAATTTATTTAAGGTGTAATATACTCTGCACTAAACAAGTATTAATAATTACAAAAATATAAAATTTACAATGTACAATTTCTAATGTTTGAGGGTAGTTTAAATTTGCTGCCTGCAATTCTAGTGCATTTCACGGAACGAATGTGGCTAGACTGAAATTAAGAGCATATGCAACACATTGCCATTATTTGTATTTTTTAAAAATTGTAACTGAGCCGTAACAAATTACGTTCTGTCAAAAATATGGATCTGAACTGATCGAGCAAATTATCTGACGTTCGAAGGGCAAGGGGATAGAAACGTGGACCAGTTACTCTTGGCTCAAAAAATCCTGTTTAATTGTCACTGCTGATCAGTTTAGCTTTATTTTTACTACTTATTTCGTTTTTGTATCTAAAAATTATAAAATTTTGCACTGATCAAAAAAAAAATAAACGTTGCACCAACATGACAATAATTTTATTTGGCGTGAAATTCAAACTATCAGTAGTTGTTCCCAAATTCTTAATCATTTGCTAATATGCTCTTCATATTGAACTATAAATTATACTTTCGTAGATTTCCTACATGTAGTTTCATTTATGGTCAATTTTCAACTCAGGGCGGTAACTAGAGTTAGTTAGATAGGTCTGTGGCAAAGCTCTAATTAGCGTTTACCCTCTTTTAAAGAACGAACAGATTTGTCAAAATTCAAAAACATCTAACGTTTAAAATATTCGATGTGCCTAAGCAAGTGCTTTTTCAACCTAAAACCTTCTTTCTAACACTTGCGTTATCACATCGAACCCTTGTTTTTCCATTTTCTTTTTATATTTTACTTCTGCGCTTAGCAGATGCTACTCAAATTTATTTATTATTATTTATTTAAATTTGGCGAATCTAAAAAATAAATTTTGATTTGCAAAACCGAAAAGTCTTAGCTTTGGAAACGAATCAAGACAGCGCGCTTCTTGCGGCCTCAACCATCTGTATTCAAATTAGCTCGGCGATGTATTCGCCGGAATATCGATCCGGCGTTTTGAATACGGGATGTTTTCCACGTGAATCTCTTCACTCTACCAAGTTACCGAACCGGTTAGCCTTGGATGAGCCTTTTTTTTTGTGATGAACACGTTCCTTCCCCAGCCCAACTGTTTCTTAGCGGTTCTCAATGTCGGTGACACAATGCCGTACGGTGCTCGTC
Source organism: Serrognathus titanus (assembly GCA_039766575.1). NCBI lineage: Eukaryota > Metazoa > Arthropoda > Insecta > Coleoptera > Lucanidae > Serrognathus > Serrognathus titanus. The sequence goes on along the minus strand of CM077911.1, from coordinate 12,510,683 downwards.
GATAGAATGGAGAAGAGAAAAGCAAATGGGATTAACGATTTTCTTGATACTTGAAAATTTGATGTGCCCCAAAAAACGAAATCTAATTTGCTTTAATGCTTTTGATGGTTGAAAGACAATTATTGCCTTTCAAAGAAATTATTTAGATTTAATATTTTCTGCCGCGGACGCTTTCGGAAATTTGGAGTTCCCGGAGTTCCCGGAGTTTCGGCAATTGCCGTAACACAACGCAGGGAAACTTAATTTTATAGAAATAATTGGGACTTCGTTTTGTTACGCCAGTTTTTAACAGTTCACAATTTCTTTTGCGATGACATATGTAGATTGAGCAACTGAAGTCTTAACGGCACGTCGAGATTTAGAGTCTCTTAAACCATCCAGCGCTGGAACAGATGGCGATGTATGTACATGCATACAAAAATAAACAGCGGCAAAGTTTTTATAGCATTTTAGTCGTCATATTTTATATTTCATAGTAATCGTATTTGTAGAACAGTGACGTGCGAAAATAAACTTCTTGGAGTTCGGTAATTTACGAGGCGGAAAGAAATTCGCGACGACAATTTCAACAAACAACTCAAACATTAATTATCAATCAACCAACCAATACATATATAAGGTCCATGCCAAGTCTAGATTTATATATTTTTTTATGAATTTTATCACTGATTGGCTCTAATTAATATGGTTGTTATCCTTTTTCTTCAATATTGAAGGGGTGAGTTACCAAAGGATCTAAGCGCCAGATTTAAAAAAATAAGAAATTCGGAATCGATAAGAAATCCGAGGCAATAAGTTTAATTTTGTTCTCCAGTCTTATTTAAGCGGACTTCTGATTTTGAGAGAAACCAGAGCGCGTATTGGTAATTATAAACAGGCAGCTAGAAGATGAAATATGTGCATAATCCGCCGCTTAATTGCACGTGACGGACATAAGAAATTCTCCAGAAATTACCGCTCATGTTGCACGCGCGACTAATAATAATAACGACCGACACAAATGCGGAAATACAATCGAAACGTAATCGAATTGTTGCGAATCGTGATCGCGAATTGTTCAATGACTTCGTCTCAAATTGACATGCAGTTGAGGCGAGTCATTTTAAAACAACTTCGGTACTTAAAAAGCTTTCATCTCTTCCATTCTTTGTTTCCGTTGCCATTTACGAATGCATTCTTTTTAATGAGTAAACCCCCAGACGTTTACATCGATAATTTTATTTATTACGTTCGATGTTACAGTCGAGGAGTTCCGGCACGGCTTTACGTTCACGTGATTATTTCCATTTCGATTCCTTCGGAGCCGTGGGAGGCCATCGCGTCGGTCGTGGTGAAAGAAATCTTCCTGCAGAAAACGAACGCGCTGACGTACGATAAATTGAATGTTATTTCTTCGTGATGGAATCCAATGCGAGCGCAGTTCTATTACGCCGAAGGAAAAGGGCGATTTTTCCGACTGGCAAACGTGAGAAATCTTATATTTATAATAGTGATCGGAATCACGTTCCTTTGTCTTCCATTCATTTGTTATTACACTAAAAGTACTCTCCAGATATTCTGGTAAATTTTAGGAACAACAATCAGCAGTACACAGCGAGCGACTATTCGAACGCATTATGGTCGTGTGTAACTCGATACACTTTCCGAAAGGAGAACGAACTTGAAAACAAAGTGTTTACTCTTTCATAAGGCATAATAAAGATACCGTTTCTCATGGCGGAGATGGATGAAGATAACGAGCGCTGCACAAACAGCACAATGCGGACGAGAGATAAGAAACAGGGCAATTACGCGCTGAAAGTGAACGACGTCTTTCTTCGGGTCAGGCGTTGTTGTTAATGATCGTTGTTGCTCAACGCCACTGCGAATGCATTCACATAGTGTTCGATAGTGTAATACGTGCGTTGCTGACGCTGTAGAATGAATATTACACGAGGTAATGTAAAAAAAAAACAAAGGACAGGGACAGCTGAACGGACTTGCTTGCAGCTGGTCTGTCGTTGAATGACTGGTGGGAACATTCCATTGTCTCTGTATGTGTAAATGCATTGAATTCGAATTCAAATCAAAAAGAATCTAATAATAGCAATTCAAACCTATTTTTCTTTTAAATGAGTGACTTTCACTTTCAAATGTTTTGCTCTCATGCCTTCCGTTTGTTGAGGATGGATCCAAGCAACATGTATTTCAATCAAAGTTTGCTATGAGAGCATTAAATCCTTGAAAAATAAAATTGATTGAGTCCTCTGGTGATTACTTGGTTACAGACTTTAAGTTTATTAGCGTTCTCAAGTTTTTTATTTGCGAACGAGAAAATTGGATAGTTAATGGCAAGTGACTTACGATTTTCGATTTTCTTGGTGAAGAACGAGGGTCTTTTTTACAAACATTAAGTGGAGTATTTTTTTCAGATTCCGGACATTCTACTTGTTCTCGTTTTCCATTTCCCAAATACAGAACGTTCAGAAATGATTGAAATTGCGGTGTTGACAGATATGCGGGAAATTCCTATTTTAGTCGGAAATTTTCAAGGGAGTATACATAGTTCTAGGACGAGGGGGAAATGCAATTTGCTGTTTCTTTTAATTGTAGGACTGGCAGTTTTCCACACCTTTCCAGCTGTATGAATTTTAAACTGTAAGTTAGGTTGCACAAAATATTTAATCCAGGATTAAATTTAAGAGTAACTCGACCCTTAATATGTAACTCATTAGATGCAACGTATTGATTGATCAAAATGTGTCACTTAACGTTTGTCGTTATTTACTTAGAATGTGACACATATTATAACGTACAGGCTTGAATTTAATCCTTTTATGCAACTCAGCCTACTTATTTAAAGTAAAGAGTGTGAAGCAGGACATAGTTGACATGACATTCGACAACTGTCATAATTGACAGGTTAAATTCATAAATAAATAATTCATTGATTTTTTCGAAGCTAAATAGCAGCAAATATAAAGAATTGTAAAGACTTGAAACAAAAAGCAGAGTGACGTGATTTTAACAGTAACCTTTCATCAATAAGCAGACTTTGGGGTGAAGGGAGTGAATGACTGAAATGTGAAGCTTAAGCCTCTGGACAGTTATAAGCTTGGCTTTTTCATCATGCGAAAGGGAACGAATAAATAATAATTTGAACAGATGATGACGGAAGTTGTGCGTTGAAACTGGGAAATCTGGAGAGCTTTCCTGGGAAATTTTTATGAAGTGATTTGGCAATACTGCGCGTATCGTGCTGTTGTTTTGATTGTAAATTACATATTGTGGTTTGGGTTTATTTGTATTGTAAATTATAAGATTGATTATCTGTGGTAGTTATTCGGAGATTCGATTTCTTTATGTTTGGTTTTTTTTTAATAATAAAGTATGTTAACCCCCCCTCTTTATTACGAAACGCAGTTGCAAAAACTCTCAAAAACTCACTCAAGAAATCTTAAATATGGGTTTTAACAACATGAAAAGAGAAATTAATTTGTGTTTACTATCATTTGATAATAATTTTCATTAAATCATTTTTATTCAAAACAACTAATATTAAGATACAATTTAATGTAAAACAATTGATCCAAATATCAGAATAATTAATAAAATAATGTTCTTTTAATTTAATCAGTTTTTAATGAATTCTTTTATCGATGTCTCATTAAATTACGTTTGTAAAACAGTGAAATAGTACAGTATTTTGTACCAACTTTTAAAAATTAGGAGCTACTGAGCGGGAAGTTCAAATACCTTTCAATCATTTATGAACGCTCTATAGATTAGCATACACAGTGTCATTTTTAAATTTGGAATATATACAAGAACTCCTTAAACGGCGCAATCACATCTAATGATCATTTAAAATTTGGTTGAAAAAATCGCAATTCTCAGGAAATTTGCATCAGTTAATAATTATTAATCTTTTGCATTGATACATTCTTTTTTCCCATCTTAAAAAAATCACTTTGCTGTGACCTCGTCGTGTCCCGTTTCTCAACTATTTTAAGTTCTTCTTCAATTATTTCAACTTCTATTCTCCTTGATCTTTTTCGTTTTGGATTTCCGTTTTTGTAATAGTTCTTGAAACAATTCTTTCCGTTCATTCATTATTCATACCTGAATTTATTATCAATTCTTCTTTATTATCTTCAATTGTTTTTACCCGAGTTGATTTTTCTTCATTTTTCTTCATAGATAATATCTTATTTTTTGCTTTCAATCGTTGTTCTTGGTACTCGTTATATCTTCGTTAGATATTTCTCCGTTTCTTCTTTGTTATTTGTGTTTCTGGTTTTATTTCTCCATCTAGTTCTTTTGATTTATTATCACTCTTCGTCTCTCTATGTGCGTGTGTAATTATTTCTTTAAACCAAGAGTTCCCAACGGTATCGACCTGTTAGGGGTCGATGAAGAGTTGAAACAGGTAGAGGAACCTGTAGGGGTTGACTGAGGGTTCGAATTACAAATTCTTATTAGTGGACTTCTAAATAATTTATTAAAAATAAAAACTTAGGTTAGTAGAGTGCATTTTTATTGCAGTTACGCCAACTAAGACAATAAACATGAACTAGGGGGAGTGGTCGATGGAAACTTGTGTTTTCTTGTAAGGGGTCGATGCTTAAAAAGATCGGGAACCTCTGCCTTAAACTGTTTGTTCCATTGTCCTCTTTTTCACGGACGTGAAGAAATGTTAAATAAACAAATTCACAAGGAAAATATTTTCCTCGTTTCTATGTTTTGCAAGCTGTAGGTTTTGTTTCATATTTTATTGTATTGTTCTCTTAACCTTCTTTTATTTTTTTAGTAATTTGTAATCTGTGAAAGATCTGTCTGCTTGTTATTATTAAATTAAATACAGCATGAAGACACTAAGATCACTAAGGCCCCTTAGGGTCGGCTACCTATACGAAGAATCTTATCATGGTATGTTGTAGACGATTCGCGAACTGAGTTTGCTTATACATATTTGATGAGGTGCTCGGTAAATACGACCGTGCCTATAAAGCTGGATTCAATTATCAGGCAAAGAACTTACAAAATCTTCGCAAATTACGTCAATATTTTTGAGATATGCGGAAACCACTGGCAGATTTGGAGTTATACTTTTTGATTGTCCGCCGGCAGAGTGAATGAAACCATTTTATTTTTGCTGCTCGTCTTGGCAGGACACTGACAAAAATCAGACACACGCGTTATGCACGACCTTTAACTTATGAATTATTAATGTGAGTCACCGGCAACGTCTGCGACTATAAATACGAATGTGTTTATCCACGCCGGAAACCAAACGTACCCCATTTTTATTTCGGTTTACATAAAGTAGAGATTTCGCAACTTGAGACGAACGTGTGGGCGGAGCTTACTTGCTTATATCGCTTATGTAGCTCGGGTCTTCTTAAATTGCGAGATCTCTACACTCAAATCAATTCACTAGAATTAATTCTCTGGCTATCGCTCCCCAAATATTAAATAAACTAATTAAGCAAAATTAATAACAATTGTTATCAGAAGAACAAACAAGAAACTTCTTGTTTGACAGATTAATGTGGGAGCATCACACGATCAATTAAATTCCTTGGCCGTTAGTAAAGAGTTATTCACAAGAAAAACGTTAGAATACAAACCCACGTGGATTGCTTCAGCTCGGGAAAATTGAAATATCTTTGTAATTACGAAATTTAAGTTGTTAATAAAAATGTTCTCTTTTGATGCGACTACTTCTTAAGAGCTTCTCAAGCGTTAATTAAATTTTAAGCCTTCCAAGGTTTATTTTGGTTTGAAGAACATTCAAGGATTAAATACTTAAAATCTAATGAACATACTTGGAGAAATCATTAATATAGATATTAAGGGATCCTGTTATTAAACTCTGAGAAACTTCGCAATCTCCCCGAAACACTTTTTCTTTAGATTAAAACTTATGATGTGGGTCAAGTTGTATGCATCAGCGTTAATTATCTTCTCTTTATTTCCAGGCTTTTATCGCGCGAAGAATCGTCGCCTGTGAATCATGTCCCCTTCTTCCTGGATGACAAATCGGCGCAAATAACACGATGGCGTGCCGAACGCTCTTTCCAAGCGGCGTCCCAGTGCGTTTCCGACGGGGTTCGACGCTCGACGTCGACGACGTCCGCGCGTGCTAATTGCCGACGACGATTACGAGGAAAGAAGCGCTATTTTTAGGGGCCACGTGCATTCGTCCCGCTTTCAACTTCTAAAAATGTGCGCGCACGTGACGAACTAGGACGTTTGTTTTGTGACAGTGCCGGAGTACTTGGTTTTCGGTTCGGGCCCGGTGAGTATGTGATGTGACTTGACGAGTTGGAACGATGCCCTCGAAGAAGCAGTACGATCTGGTGCAGAATGACGACTATGATACTAGGATACCGTTGCATCCCGAAGAAGCCTTCCACCATGGGATTACATTCCAAGCTAAAGTAAGTTTTTGAAACAAGATCGAAGAAGCAAGTCTGCAATAGTTCTCTTTTACAAATTGTAAATATTTTACATCCTCCTCAAATAATCAATAAACATAAGACACAAATTAATTTAATTAATATTATACAAAGCAGACGTTACTTTTAAGTGAACAAGGAGTAAAATAGAAAACTGGAATTATTATAGTAAACGTGAATTTTTTATTATATTTACTAACTGAAAAGGAACATAGAATATGAGAAAGCTCTTTATAATTAAGCACGTAAGACGAAGTGAAAAATCCAAATTGATATCTAAATGTATATGTGCAGGCTATAAAGTCTTTGTTCGGCACATAAAAATTTTCCATGTGTATTAATGTGTGTTGGCAAGTCGTTAGTAGACCAAAGGATAGTAGAGGGCCCAGCCATGATCCCCGAGGGACTCCTCGATTCATTTTTAACGTCTCCACCATATTTTCTTTCCACTGCACCCTACCCCTGATTTCATAATAGTGTAATATCTGTGCCCTATAGAAATATACATGAAAATAACTTACATAGCTCTTTTTTAATGCTTTTAAACAGTGATTGATCAGTAATAAATTAATAAATTAAAATAAAATAAATAAAAACGCAGGTGATTTCAATGCTAGGTGAAGAAATGAAGGGTATTTTTAGTGATAATCTGAAACAGTCTTTCTTCGGCGAGACACACAATTAGAAACGGGCGTTCTTGCTGGCACCAGCTCATAATTTAATTAACTTAATAATCCTCGCCGATCTCGATCGGGAATTCCTGTCCGACTTCCTCGTGTCGGGCGCGGCCACTTTTATAATCGATGTCTTGAGCAAATAATCACACGTGTAAACCAAGCTGTAGCTTCCTTATGCATTTGCGCCGCACTATTAATTAGCATGATTGCTGGAATGTCTTTCGTTGCAGCAGAGTGTGACTAGCCGGTACACTCATTGCTAAGGAGACTTAGTAATATTCATTGGAATCAATTTCTAATGCAAATATTGCCACCGGCGAATAATTATCGATTGAGGTCATCGCGTCATATTCGCCGCACTCATATTGCGGGCCGTGGGCGCATTTATATTATATGATTATGCCCTGTCGCCCAAAAAAGTTCTAATCTGCAATTAACACCCTAATTTCGTAATGGAAAATACTGCGAAGAAGTCGTTTTTAATTCGGCCTTGAATTTTAATTGGCCATCAAACGGACGATCAACCAAATGAGTGGAATGCTGTTAATCCCGTTGTTGTTTGTGGCTGAATAATAATCTTCTGATTCTATTTTAAAGTGTAATGATTCTATTACTTTTCTTTAATGTCGTTCTTCTCCTATCTAAATTATTGCAACGTTTCTTTTTCTTACAAACAGCTTCGCTAAATATGTTCATAATTACTTTTTTTTGTATCAGTTAGAAGTTTCCTTTTCGATTTGACACTCTTACGTTTTGCCTTTTTTTTTAAGTGTTTAATTGATTTAATGATATTTCTTGATGTGTTCTAGTTATACTACCTACAAAGTTATATCTCGCAAAAAAAAAGAAATTCCATTCATTTTCCAAAATAAAATGACAATTAAAAGGAATTTTGAATTCCCCTGGGATTTAAACGCTTCCTGCGATGTGTAAGTAAACAACCGGAACTGATGCCAATGTGATACGATGTCCTCAATCAACACTCGCTAAAGAAAACACTGATTTGTTAACACGTTGTTTTCTGTTTAAAAAATTGAATTTATTTTAGGGATTCTCTCTGAATCTTTTACTGAGAAAAATGAAATTGTCAAGTTGGCAAATTCAGAATGTTAAAAGTACCATAAAACAAGCAAGGTACATACATACTATAACTATAAAAAAGTGCTAATACTAATTATTACTAATTTCAAAGCCGAGGTGTCCGAATCAATTATTCTTTAATTAGAAGCATTTGTCTGCTTGTGAATCGAACGATTATATTTGCGATCCATTATGCTATTAATGTTTTTATTATTAGTGAAAGCTTGGTATTCTTCTTGACTTTCTTCCTTTCCAATTCCTTTTTTCGAAATGTCGATGTCCAAACATCCACCAATTTCTGATAAACTTCAATTACCACTTTGATAGATTAATTTTCCCCATTTCTGGGTTTGGTAGGAATCAGGTGATGTTTTACATCGAAATTTTAACTTTTGTTCGATAATTCTGTGTACGCATATCTCCCATTCTTCTTCCAGAGAAATTGTCTTCCCTTCTCCCTTTTGTCTCTGATTCTTGTGCCATTTACTGCGTCGTAATTTTAGATTCTCTCTCAACCGTCTTTCCCATTCCTTCCAATTTACTCGCGTTGTTGCTATTTCGTTTTTCTTTTTTCTCCCTTCTGTTCTGTCCTTTCATTGAGATCTCCCTCAACTTTTGCCACTTTTTCTTGAATGGAACATTCATTTCATCACTTCTATTCCATTTATGACTTTTATATTGTATTTGGATCAATTAAATAATTTTTTCTCAACAGTTATACAGCCAATTACAAATTACAAAATAAACAATAATAAATTGGTATAAAAATAAAATAAAAAGAAACATTAAGTTAACCACATTTCGTTTGCATAGAGGATTATTAGAAGTACGAATAGAGTTGGTCCCAGATAGAAATCCTGAGGCACTCCAGATGAAATTTTCACTGGATTCGATTTGCATCCATTAATGTCCACAGCTCGAGGCCTACAATAAAGATGGGATTTACCCAAGCTGTGCATATTGGTATAGCGGTTGGTCTTGCTCGTCGTAATATTGACCTTGCTCGTCATATCGAATGGGATGTCTTTGCTTATCATATTGAACGGGTCGAGCTTGTTCGTCGTGCTGAACAAGCCGATCTTGTTGGTCATACGGAATAGGCTCACCTTTTTCGTCATAGTGAGTAGGCCTTCCTTGCTCATAATACAAAATCGGACGTCCGTGTTCATCATACTGAATAGGAGCTCTTGCTCACCGTCATATTGAATTGGACGTCCGTGTTCGTCGTAATGAATAGGCTGACCTTGTTCATCATACTGAATCGGCCGATTTTGTGGGTCGTCTTACTGAATCGGACGTCCATGTTCATAGGACGATCTTGCTCATATTAAACCAACCGTCCAATTTTATTCATCATACTGAATAGGCCGACCTTATGGGCCGTCATACCGAATCGGACGACCTTGCCCATCATATTGAATAGGCTGATTTTGTTCGTTTTGCTGAATAGGCCGACTTTGCGTGTTGTCATATTGAATCGGACGTCCGTGTTCATCATAATCAATAGGACAACCTTGCTCGTCATGCTGAATAGGCCGACGTTCTTCATCGTCAGACTGAATCGCACGTCTGAGTTCATCATACTGAATAGGCCGTCATACTGGATCAATTCGTCATAAAAAACTGTCCTTTTCGTCATTATGGATCGGTTGGCCGTGTTCGTCATAGTCCAAGGCATGTCCTTGTTCGTCGTGCTGTATGACTTGTCCTTGCTCGTCATACTTAATGAGCCGGCCGTTTTCGTTGTACTGAATCGATTGATCGCCTTTATTAGAAGAAGCGTACTGGACAGTTTCATCATATGCTACGTTGCCAAATTACGCTCTTGCTTCCTCCACGTCATCCCGTACGTCAATTACCTCCTTTGTGGCTTCATCATCAACCGCCGTTTCGACCTCATCTTGATCGTTTGATTTTCCTTTGTTACATACATGGGAACATTTGTATTGTTTCCTCATTTTTAACCTTGTGATTCAATCTTTCAAATTTCTTGTCCTATTTTTTTCGTGTTTTCTTTTCTCTTGCATTTTCAAATGACTTTTATCCCCGATTCTTCCCAAACTGATATTTGAAAGTAATTGTCTCTCTGAAAATTACTACTTTTCTAATTCTGCAAGTTTACGAATACGCCACCCCTTTCAGCGTAATTAATGAGTGTGATCGATTAATTAAAGAAACATTAAAGAAACGTAAGCAAAAGGTATTTATAAAAATTACAGAATGTAGACCCACGATTTTTTCATCACCGAGACGAAAAGCAACGAGAAGAAAAAGTTCAGATCAAGGATATCTTGTTTCGCCCAAAGCCAACAATCATCGTTACGTCCGTAAGGTCGGCGTAAGCGCTCTTTGCACTTGCCCATTACATAATCGCAACTCTGAGGGGAATATTAGCATACGTAATGAACACGGCGAACCTTGCAATTACATTGAATAGTTAATTGCCCGTGCTTTTTTAGCGGCCAGAGCAAAAGGCAAATCCGGAGTAACGGAAATCCAGGTTTTGTGCCAGAAATGCTAATTAATGTATAATTAGATTAAATACTTTTATTAATAACAATAAACATGCAGTAAATTCTTACTTTGTACTACCTGCCGATAAAAACGTGTTTTTCTCGAAGTAAATAAAAGCGACTGGCAAATTTTTTTTTTTTTTGTTTTGCGTAAAAAGATCCCACCTCCAATAAAACAAAATTACATTTAAGCTCCATCATTAAATAAACGGTTATGTAACACTTTGTGTAAGTAGAAAAATTAACGAACAACTGGGCGTGGGTTTTAGAAATCGCATTTTTCCTGCTTACTTATTCAATTGAGCGTATCTTACGTGTAATGTGTAAGTTGGATTTTCAACGGAATATGCCATAATTTATTCTGCGAAAAAATGCGGCGATTGAAAATTCCTTCCAGATTTGATTCGGTCGCCAACAAACCGGTATAATAAATTTAAATCGGTGACACCTCGACACTCATTGAACCACAGAAGAAGGAAAAACCTCCGTGTCTTATTAACTGTAAACAGACACGCATGAGGTACCGTCGATGAAAAATCTCGGGGCCTTTGTTAGTCGACCAACATTTTTCGAATGCATGTGAGATCGAGTCAGCTGTGTGTGAGGAATGTGACCGGTTGGTGCGGTACGAAACTGGCTTTGCACCCACGAAGAAATTCGTTAATGCAATGTTCACCTGTGTGAACGACAGCTCTGTTTCGGGTTACAAAATACCAACAGCTGATTGAACCAGTCCTTTCGAAACCGTGTTTACGTTTGTACGCTTCCAGTCCGTTATTGAAATTGGAGGAATTTTCTTCGTTTTGAAATTTTGACGACTGATGACAGAGATCGGAATCTTAATTAGAACACATCGCTCTTGATTAATATCGTTTTGAAAATGAACAAACACCTTTGAAGCAGGAGCTTTTTAGAGTCGACGCCGACGCCGACGTCTGTTCCGTTTTGCATTAGTAATGTTGTTTGTCGCTCCGAGAGATTTGAAGTGACGGGCTGCTCTATTTCGAACCGATTCGAAACTCTGTTCCGCTTTGTCTTGTGGGCGAGACGCCGGCGGCGCGGCGGCGACGGGAAGGAAAGGACGCGGTGATGGGATGTCAATTTGCTGAAAAATTTCCGCGTCAATCGGCGTGATTGAGACCGCGTTGGATCAACACCTCGTCGTTACAAGTTGTTTTTGGCTATCTCCCCCCGTCACGTGCGATACCCAAAATACTTCTGCAAAAAAAAAAACAATTTTATAAGAAAAATTCGGAAATGTAACGATTTCTACATCACACTCAGTATTGTTATTTTTTTAAGATATGAGAATTTAACGGCTCCAATTAAATTTCACATTCGTTCAAGCGCAAGCGATCATTAAAATTATAAATGGTAGAAAGGCACTGCCTGGGGGCAAATCTCCGAGATGTGGGTACCATAAAACCACCAGAGCTTTTCACATAAATCCGGGCCCGTCAGTTGTTTCCAGTGCATTGACTCGACCTGAGTACTCATCAAGTTAAATCGCCCCCGAGCTTTTCCGCCTAATTCGGGAGTCCGGTATTGAAGCTGGCTGCTACAAAGAAAGATCGCAAAATGTGATATCTCGGGCACAAATCACTTTTCTTTGTGAAGGGCCTCGTGGCGACGCGTATTTTGTAAGGGCTTCATCCCGATCTGATGAAGGAAGATTCGACGAAATGAGCAGAGATCAAAGTCGATGATAGCAACTTGTTGGTCGATATTTTATTAATACGTCAATAATTTATTATTATTTGTATGGCATATTATCCAACAGATTATCTAAGGAATGAGCAGAGAATTTATTTTATGGCTGGTTTTATAGAGTCTACTAATAGATGGAATACAATAGAGACATTTTGTTATTTGTCGCTGCCACCACTGGAATTAGGAAAGCGTTCCGGTTCCTTTTAAAATATTATGATTATTGCTTGCCCACTTTAATAAGAAATTCGAAGGGAAATCCTTTGAGGCTGGTCACGCTGAGGGGATCTGACATCGCGTGATTTCAAATACATTGGTTCCTGAATTTATTCAAGACCAGCAGGAGAGAATCCTTTTAGGGCTTTTCCTGACTTGTGAAAGGGACTCTAGGTGAAGAGCCTTTCACCCATACCAGGAATTTAATTGAACACCACTCGCGAAAAAAGGGGTTGGCGATTAATTTAAATATGTAAATCCTTTTGTTGATGAACAATAAAAAAAATCATAAAAATAAAATGAAAGAATAAGTGCGAGTCACAACTATTCACGAAGATGGTTCGGTGAATATTAATTAAGTTTTGAGTCTTCTCTCCCTCCGAAACCGTATTGTTTACATTTTTAAAGCCCCAGGTTCCGCCCCTTTTGTAATTTGCGACTGTGAGGTGGCGCCATTTGTGAGAATTCCTCCTTTTTAATTCCATTTATTTAAGTCACTGAAGTGACTTAAATTGCTTACTCTCAAGGGATTGTGAGATGTTTTTGGACCTGCTACGCGACATTGCGTGGGGAAGGTCTTTATCTAAGGGTGTATTAATTTTAGCGCATCTAAATGGCCCTTATCTTAAGGAGAGTCAGTAATTTGGCTAAAGTTTGTCGTTTGGGCCCCTTATCTAAGCTTGAATTTCCTTTTTAGATATGACTAAAGGCGATTTTGATTTGAATTTAATAATTTAGAGTTTAAGAATTTCGGCTGTTTAAGAATAAGGAAATTATGGCTATGAAAGGTTTTGTAATAAATGCTTGAAGATTACAACACACTTAAGACAACAAAACAGTATTCCTTGACCTTGTTTTAAGAGATGAACTAGTTCTTCCTCTACAAATGTCAGAGAGAAGTGTCACAAAGTTAACAAATCATTATAACGCCAAAATGTTACGCCAATTCTCGTTCACTTCCATCTTTTTTAAATTTCATTAATGGGTACTGCAGATGATCTGATTGCATCAATCTAACGTTATGGCTGACCAATTTCTTTAGTTGCCTTGAATATTCTTCAAGTATGGCTTCAATTTTATTGAAACTCCAGAAAGTTTGGATTGCAATAACGGCGACTCTTTCTGTGACTTTAAGTGAATGAAAAAAAATCGTCAGATTGACAGAGCTTGACACGAAATGTGTAAGGTGACAGACCTACATAGCCTGGTCTCACCAAATTAGCCTGATGGCCTGACAAAATCAGATCTTCTGTAGCCCCCTTTAGCCAGCACGATGTGGTTGAAAATTATTCAATGTTTATATTTAAGCCCGCCGACCGTGCAAAATGATTATAAATCGTCGGCGAACGCAAATAAAAATAATGAAGTGCCATCCGTCATAAGTGACTGACGCACGCGGCGTCGCAAGAATTCAGGCGCACGTAAATATTTTTTCACGTTGCGCCGCCGAATATTTCGGACGACGGGTGCGACGTCGGCGTCGGTATTTATCGCGACGCTCGCGCCATAAAAAATCGACGCTACTATAACCGAAAGGTGAGCTGGCATCGCTTCCAAGAATAACGCTTTTTAAATCGGACGCACCTGTATCGCCGGCGAACACAAGCCTCTCTTGAAAATCAAGGTTGCCGTGAGGCGCAGAATATATTCAGAAAGGTGCATTTTTTGGTTCTCCTTCATTTTATTAATTAGGATTGAGCGTTTCTGTAAAATCTCATCAACATTCGCGACCCTTAAATTGTATTTTATTAAATAAAAACAACGTTTATTTCCAGGTGCTTCGAGGATATATGTTTACTTGGTTAATAAAATCTACTTATTTCAAGTTCTTCAAGTTTGCTTCTCGTGGTCAAATTGTTGCAAATTTCTTTTAGAAACTCTGAACGTTTTCTATCTGAGTTCGTTGGACTTTGGATTTACTTCATTAATTCGTTTCGCTTGGTATTTTTAGGAAGTTTAAATTTAGTAGCAGCGACTGATTATGAGACTGAAATCGCCTAATCACCATTTCCTATAAACATCATAATTTTTTCTTGAAATGATCACACTTGTAGCCCTGGTGTGATGAAGGGAACTGATTTGTGTAGCGTGAATTTGTAAAGTGATTAAAGTCTCACTTTGCTTCATTAAGAAAATCAGTTTAGTCCTTGAGTTACCCCATTTTATTTGCTTCCTACCTCCGAGCGTTTCCGGACTATATCAACCTCGGTTGACTCGCATTACATTAAGCTGTAACATCGCAGTCGTCTGATGAGAACTTTGCAGATATCATTTGCTCGTAATTTCAGGAGCACCTAGCTCCGGTGGCGCACGACTTTGTTGATGTTCAACCCCCCGGAACTGGAACTTTGTTAATTATAACATTGCGGAAAATCCGCGCGAATTATCCGAGATAATTATTAAGTTAGGATGGAACTTGCTGGCTTATGACTTATAAGTTATAAGAATCCCTTTAATCGATACTTCCTGCTAGCGCACGAAACGAAAAGTTATTTGTTTACTCACTTTCGGCCGGTTTGTTTATCGGTACGGGAATGACTCAGCCGGCTTAAATAGAGTCCGCGAAGTGCCCGATTTAATTTAGTTATTGTTTAGTTTGATTTTATTTTGAACTTGCGTGGGTCGACCACTTCTTTTTAAGTTTCTTTCGCGTTTTTTTTTGTGGACGTTAAGCGACTCCCACAGCCATCAGGAACCACCGCAGCCTAACTTCGGGTGTGAACAAACTAACGCAGCCCACACGGTGATGTATGTATACAGATTTTATGAAATGATGATCGACGTTTTTCGGGGACTTCCCTTGTAAACCGTCGAGCTTGTTTCCGGCCCTTCCTTTTCTGGTAACGGGCGGGAAGCACGCTTCATAAAAGCGGGTTCTATAATTACGGGCAGCGGGGCTTTTGCCAAAATAAACGATCATAATTTATTGCGTGCGCCCAATTATGACTTTTAATTACATGTAAACTCGCGTTATTTATGGGCGCGGTAGTAGTAAACCTCGAAAATATCGGGAGATCGTAAATTGGGGCGATCAAGAATTCGTTTGAAAAGCGACTTGTTAGAGATTTGAGTGGCGCGTGAGGAAGAAACGGCGTATTTTTTTTAATTCTTGAAAACAAAGCTTCCTGGGCTGGTTGGTACATACGAGGTGACTGAGATTTTCTTGCGTAAAAAGAAAACGAGTAAAATATCACAGATTCGGGAAAAATATAAAAATACTTCTATTCGTCTTGAATTTTCGGAGGAAACCAATAGGATTATTGTGTAAGGCTAACTGTTAAAAGTGACTGTGTTAGGATAATTTTATTTAAGTCTTAACCGATCTAAGAAATTTGTTTACACTTTAACCTTGAGGCGTCTAATAGGTTGCGTATTTAAAATAAAATTTTAGACCACTTTTTAATGCTTTATTTACAAAACGTAAAGGAGACCCGTAGTGTAATTTGTAATTCATTTTAATTTATTAAAAAGAATTTTTTAAATATTATTCCCATAATCTATGATATCGTTTGTTACTGGTTTTATTTTGGCGGGTGTAGTTTGCGGCTTTTCAACTGAAATTTCCTTCGTAACATCCAGAAAAAGGAACAATGAATATCCTGCGGTAATTCAACGCTACACAAAAGGACCTCGCGTTGTCATCCCTTAAAAGCCCTCCATCATTTGTCACGCTCATTCTAAACGCAGCCCGGGAATTCCCCGGAACGCTGCAATGCAAAACGATAAAACAATGTAACGAAAACCTTTGAATTACAGGACATACATACAAAAACAAAATTGGTTAAGTCTTAAAACAACATCGATCTTGAAGTACTGAAACTTATGTCCGTTAACGGGAGGTCATCTGTCTCTTGTCTTAATTACATTCTCGACCTGAAAATGAAATTCCAGAATTACGCAAGAGCGGGCGGAAACAAAGGGTAGACCCCGTTTTCGGGTCGAGTTTAATAAAGGCAATCAGTCCCAACGCAATGTAATTAACGACGAAGTAGTTCCAAGGGAAGGACTATTCCTCTTCGCCTATTAGTGAACCCTGACGATAATGGGGATCACGTATCAATTTCACGCACTTTCACCTTCACCTTCGTCGCACTTTTTTCGATGAACTTTGATATTTTCCGTGCAACGTATTTAATGACTTGGAAACAATGGAAAATAATTGTGAGAAAGTATGACTTGTCTTTCGCAAATTGCATTATGTGAGTGCTTGAATGTTTTGTTATTAAAAAATTAATAAATCAGAAATATTAGTAACACTTCGACTAGCTAATGTTTATTCTCATTATATCTGATTTAAATAAATTTGTTTTTCATTTCATCCTTGTTTAAGACTTGAATTAAAATAAATTTAATATACTGCTTTTTTTTCCGTGTTTGAATGGACTCCAGCACTGTTGCGTTTCCTAACAAAATTTACCTTAATTGCCTTGGGGGTTGTTTAATTTTATTTACGCTCAGGACGAACGGTAGTCGTGAAACCTTTCATGAAACCTCGCTGAACGAACACAAGTGGCACAAACATAATGTTGTTGAACGCCCGGAAACCCTCCGTGCAAACAAGCGCGAAAACGTAAAAGCTCCGGGCGTTCCCTTGCATGCGTGTTTTCTAAAGCGAGTCATTCATAAAGCCTACAGCTTTATGAATTTGTTATTGGATCCGAATTCGATAAATTCAAGAAATAAAAGCGAACTTTATTGATCGTAAGGTTTTAGTGGCTCCGAGTTTATAATTTTGATAGACTTTTAATACCTCGGTTATGAAAGCAAATACGCCCGAAGAAAAATAATTCATCGGTCAGGTTTTATTAGGTTTACCTGTGAGCTGAAGTTTTATTTTTTTTTTTAATCACACCGTATAAGCATTCGCGTAGAACTTTCCGTTTCTGGTTTTTTCCTTTTGGTAGGCGTCTTGCTTGGCGAAGTGAAACAATAAGTTCTTAATTCGATGCGGTCGGCGCACTGAATTGAAAAACGGACATTTTCAGCGTTCAAGTTCATTGTCACCGACACCGAAGTTGAAACGCACCGGACGCATTAGCGGTGCCATAAAATTCAGTTTTATTTCGATAAATAAATAAGTTTTACTACTCTCCGGGTTTACGACGACGGCGACGGTGGATTTCCGTCTTATTTTCGAAGCAGCGAGAGGGCGTTACACAAAAACACTTTTAATTTTAAAGCCGCTTAAATCATTTACGTCTGACAGTCGCTGATACGAAGAATTGTACTCAGTCTGAAATAAATTATCCATAAATTTACTTTTTTAATAGCACAGAGGAAATCGTTGGCTATGAACGAAATCCGGGGGTTGTTGAGCAATCCGGGCACGTTTGATGAAGTGACATCAAGATAAGGACAAACGGCGGTTAACGCTTATCCTGCAACTCCGGGTTTGATGTTATACAAGCACGTGACGTCAATAACTCACTCTTGAACTGAAAAAGAACCGCACTTTTCCGGGCATGGCATGCGCGCGTTGTTCCGGATATGCGCTTTTACGGTCACATGTTCACCGTAATGTCTTCCACTTAAACGGCCGTTTCTTTCAGTGGATTCCGGTAAACCAATTAAAGTAATAAACCATTTGAAGTTGCAGAACGTGTCATGTTCGACAGTACCACGGATTGACCTTCATTTCACGAAGCAGTTTATTTTTCTTTCGTTCCCGATCTACGTTTGTATATTCGAGCGAAATTGCAAGAGGAAAGGCACTCCCAAAAAGTTTAAATGAGGAAAGTCGTTTCTGCGTTTCAATTTCGAACTGTCAGCGATTTCGTTCGGGTTTCGATTTCTCCCAATTTATAGTTTATGCATGCAATTTCATTTTATGAACCTAAAAAGCGACGCAATGCATCGAAGGATTAAACAAAACTCATTTCATGGCTGAAAAGTCATCGCACGCCGAGCGAAGAGATGGACTTTGAAAACTAATTAAACTTCGACGATAAACCGACTCTAGAAACACCGGAAATTGCAATAAACTCGCTTAAAATTGTAGCGAGCAGAATTTGATTTGAAAAATTTGTTAGAAAAAAATAATGCAGCTGCAAATTTACTCAGTGCCTGAGTTTCTCATCTCCGGGGAGGTTTTCCGGGAAATAATTGCGATGCACGCCGCATATCCAGACAAGCTGCAGTAATTTCAGCTGTCGAGATACATAGTTAATCTAAATTCACATTGAGCTAATTAGAGTCAGGTGCTTCTGAGAATTATCCGCCGGATTGCGAATTTTATGTGCGGACGTGTTGGGACTTGTAAATGAGTGTTAAACTCTATTAAATCCAGTGCAGGATGAAGTCAAAAAGCTTCTATCAAAGCTTTCTATTCAGTGGCAATAGATGGGGCTACTGTTTTGTAACAGATTATTTTGAGCACGCATGAATCACATTAATAAAGCATCTGTATTATTAAATTATTTATTTTATTTAATAAAAATAATAATATAATAATTATTATTACTTAATACATTTGGGCAAAGATTGTTCACCAGAATGCGAATTCGGGTTTTAAACCCAGCACTTTAGGCTGCTGCAATTATAAATAATGATTACAAATAACGTTAATTTAGAGAGCGTCCTTGACATTTTGAAATCCTCTGTGTTAATGGCACGTCAAAGTCGCAGACTCGTTGCCAGCTCCTTGCCAATGCGTCCACATGCTGCTGGTAATTGTAATGATGACTCCGCCTTGCGTTTAAGCACGTATACGAGGACTTTGTTAATAATAAAATAAGCAAAAGTTTTCCAGACGAAACGAGCTTCTTTATATTGTGATTGAAAACTGTAAAACCGTTTCGGCTCTCAGCTGTTGTTTGACGTCGTCGCGCTGGCAGCAATTCGAACATAAATATCCGCAGATCGAAGCGTCCGTCAATAATTGGCCGATGTTGCAGGAAGCTCGTTTTGAAAATACATTGCGAAAACAAACAATATTATTAGAGGTGACGTGCACAGTAAAATAACCCGCGAAAAATCTTTATAATAATTGGACGGTAAACACGTCGCGAATTGCAAATAAAACACCTGTAGGTACATTTCGGCGGTGACGTCTTCGCGTTTTCGGCGCCGTCGCGACGCATAAAATTAGTGCAGCTTGGAGGTTTCCCGAGGAAACGTCGTCGTTTCACCTGGACGTTGACCCTCTCTGTTTGATCATCAGGCGACTTTATTAAACCCAAATTCAGCAGAAATCATTTAATCTGTTACGAAACTAAAATAATTTCAATTATTGGTGATTATCACAGTAGGTCCTCGCTCAATAATTTTTAATAATTCAATAAAACCAAGTGAGTTCCTTCATTCGTTAGGTATTGTCAAGTTTTCAGCGTGTCCTGCTGAAATGATATTGAGCAGAAATCATTTAATCTGTTACGAAACTAAAATAATTTCAATTATTGGTGATTATCACAGTAGGTCCTCGCTCAATAATTTTTAATAATTGAATAAAACCAAGTGAGTTCCTTCATTCGTTAGGTATTGCCAAGTTTTCAGCGTGTCCTGCTGAAATGATATTGAGCAGAAATCATTTACTCTGTTACGAAACTAAAATAATTTCAATTATTGGTGATTATCACAGTAGGTCCTCGCTCAATAATTTTTAATAATTGAATAAAACCAAGTGAGTTCCTTCATTCGTTAGGTATTGGCAAGTTTTCAGCGTGTCCTGCTGAAATGATATTTATTTCAAAGGCACGTGTGTTAAGTTGGTTGCTGTGAATTAGGCGGCCGTTATTTATGACGATCGCGTTAAAAGACCTGAAATGTGAAAGTATAGTGGCTTTCAGGACGAAGTAAAAGTCACGAGATAGCCACTTCGCTTTTACTGGCGCTTTATGGGCATCCCTCGCAATTTAACGACGTCTCTTCCCGAAAGTCAGAGGACGAGCGTCTGTAAATCGACACGGGGTGGAAGAAATGCTTTTTCTACCCCCCAAGAGATTCGCCGCTTGTGTTATCAAGTTTGTTACCAACTTTGCAGACAACGGGGACATTACTTGAAAAATAGCCTTATTTAAAAAACGCTTTGTTCGTATCGAGCTTTTTGAATTAAAACTATTCAAATGTAGCAACGCGTTTATTGAATAATATTCTATCGAATGCTTATGCAATTTAATTTCGAGGAGAGAATTAATCCGTTTAATGAGGGTAATACCTCGTTTTGAACAATCGCTTTCAGTTATTTCAGGAAACGCCGTTCTTTGTTGATAAACATTCAGCGCAGCTTCGCGGAAATTGAAACTGTTGACGCTCGTGTCTTGTGACATTTCTTTTAATCAATTACGTGTTACTTCGTTAATGTCATGATTCATCCATCTCAGATTTAAACAAAGATCATTATTATGGGGGGGATTTTTTCTTTTTTGTATACATACAGCTTATTGTCAACCAACATTACACACTACAAAAAATAAAAAATGTTTAGTGAGTATCCTGAATATCTTTGTACGATCTTTGTGAATAAAACTTATTTGAAAATTAAAATTTTTAATGAAACGATTATTGTAAAATGTTTGTATTAAGGTTAAATTCTTTCGGCAGTTGGTACTCATATCAAAAGGAGACTTCTAAACAGAGCAGGATAATTGCAATGAAGATTAAATGAAAAAAGATTGCATAAAGATTTTTTGGAGGTTGCTACATAATAAACAGTGACGGAAATCACTTAATTGATTAACTTTGTTAATTAAAATAGCTAAGAGAAAGAGAAAAGTGTGGAGAAACCAGAAAATCCAGAATTTATTGAACACTGACGTCACTAAAAAATGTGTAACTATTTAAAACCAGAAAAGAAGAGAAAATATAGCAAGGGTTTCAGGGCACTTTTTGTCTACGGATAACTTTAAAAAAATTATGAAAATAACTCTGAAAATGTAGAATTTGAAAAGGAAAAAATATTTCTAAGGTTTCAAAAGCTTCACCTAGGTTAGCGCTTACATTTTTTGCTTGCGGATTACTTTAAAAAATAATGAAATTCAGGATTTGTAGATAATTGGCTGCTTCACAATAAATTACGTATTTAGAGCCACAGACAGTTGGGATTTCCGAAAATTTTCAGAAATGGCGCTAGTATGCCATTATTTATGGATGATGTCGCTAATATTTCTAGCATGTGCATAATTTCTAAAAGTGAATGAAAATTGAAAACTACAGTTTGATAAAACTCAGGCAGATAACGCTGGAAATTATTTTTAGTCAAAGCCAAGTACACGAATGGCGTCAAGCATATGTGCGCCCTTTGTTGGATGTGAATGTTCAATTGGATGGAATGTTCAATTAAATGGCGGCTGAGTAACACGTGCTTAGTTGTGGTGTGCAGTATTTTAAATTATTTCATAGCTAAAAGCCATCCATTTTAAAAATTTCTCAGTAAATAATAATCTAAGTATTAGTATCTTCAGCGTATAAGAAAATGGTTTTATCGCGATCACAGATATCTGAATATGAAGAAATAATAGTGCAAGCGTTTAAAAAAGAATCGTTCATTACAAGTATATCCACGTCTATTTGTGACATTATAAATAAACAAATGAGTACTATCGTTGAACATTATGAAACTCAAATATCGTCACTGAAAAAAGAAATCGTTGAGTTAAGGAATGAGAACGAAAAAACGAAGACAATGTGCGAAGAAAAAACGGACAAGCTAGAACAATATAGCAGACGAAATAATGTACGTATTTATGGTATCAAAGAAACCAATAACGAAAATGTGGAAGCTGTAGTAACTGAAATACTTTCTGAAAAGTTAGCATTGGAAATTCCACCTTCTTGTATCGAGCGATGCCACCGTGTAGGCATAAAAACTGCGGAGAAAAATCGAGCTATATTGGTTAAATTTGGTTCGTATAAATTCAAATCGCAAGTTTATAATAACAAGAGTAAGTTAAAAGGAACCAGGATTACCATAAAGGAGGATCTAACGCAACAGAGAGCCGCGAAAGTTAAGGAGCTGATGATGGAGCACGGCAGAGCAAGTGTATGGACCCGGGACGGTGTCATTTTTTGTAAAGCTGGAGGTACTGTAAACAAAGTGTTTGGTTCTCATTAGTAATGGATTAATTAATTAATTAATGTACTTATACTTTGATATCACGGATTGTTTTGGTCAAGGGTAGTCATGGATTTTAAAATTATTTAGGTTTGTACATTGTATCAATCATTATTTGATTGTCAAAATTTGCCAAGCAGTTCTGAAAAAGTGTACTTGCTGTTATTTCTTCAGTTTATTGGTTTTACCTGCTGTTAATAGCTTCTTGATGTATTTCATGACCGCCTTTGACCAGAATAATTTTTGTTGTCTCAGTACTTTTGTTAAATAACTCATCCTGCAACCGCAAAAGCTTGTTAATTGCAATTAAGTAATACTTCAATTGAATTTAAAAATTAAAAATTAATTATCTAGTTCTTTTTGGTCATCTACAAACCATTTAAGTTGTTCTAAAAACATAAATCTGTAATTTTTATAATTTATGTAATTTGCAGATATTTAAACTATATTTAGTTAAAAATTTATGATTTACTTTGTGTATTTATTACCCCTGAGTAAAAACAAAATATAAACTTCAGTATTTTTGCAATTTATACATTTAATTCAATCATTAAAATTACACTTCATTAGAAATTTACATTTCATTTTTTTTTCTTTTTTATTGTTCAATGTTTCTTAATAAGAATGCTATATAGATTTATAAATTATTATTATTATTATTATTATTTTTAATTTGTAAAATGCGCAACTTTTATTTTGCTGTTCCGTAGCGGTGCTAGCGAAACTATTTCATTAGAATGTCAAATAAATTTATTAAATTAGCACACTTAAATGTGCGTTCATTGCAAGCTAATTTTGATTCTGTAAGGCAAGTGGTACTAGATAACAACTACGATATTTTGGGTATGTCTGAAACATGGCTTTCTAATATTCTACCAGATAAAAATTTTCACATAAATGGTTATAAGCTTTTACGGAGGGACAGAGGTTCTAGAGGAGGTGGTGTAGCATTTTATTTAAGGGATTTTTTCAAATATGAAATTATTCACTTCTCGTCACAAACTGAACAATTGTGGATTGTTGTTTCTTTGAACAGTGAGAGGTACACATTTTGTGTTTGCTACAAGCCGCCTGCTGTTAATTATAATGTATTTTTAAATGATTTTGAGGACAGCTTATATAACCTGTTACCTCGTTCTGATTACATATTTTGTGTGGGTGATTTTAACATTGATTTATTAAATAATCAGAGCTTAGCTACTACTACGTTGAATTCTTTGTTGGATGCTATTGGTCTTGTACAACTTGTAGACGTGCCAACTCGAGTCACTAGTAATAGTGAATCTCTTATAGATCTATTAATTACTTCTCATGAAGATATAGTTTCAGATGTAGTAGTTCAAAATTTTCATATTTCTGATCATGAATTGATCTCATGTTGTATTGCTACAAAGAAATTAATAAATCCAGTAAAAGTTTGTACACATAGACTCTTCAAATATATAGATTTCGACTTATTTTACAGTGATCTCTACCTTTTGCCATTGCACAGATTATTTTATATTCAAGATATAGACGATAAAATAAATTTTTTCAATCAACAATTGATTCACTTGTTCAATATTCATGCGCCCTATAAAACTAGTCGTTTATCGAAAAAACCTGCACCTTGGTTGACCGAGAATATTAAGTACATGATGAAGTTAAGAGATGATGCTTTAAAAAAATTTAAAAAATCAAAGAATATCGATCATTGGAACTATTATAAGTCTCTCAGAAACTTAACGACTAATTCAATTAGGCGCGAAAAGAAGGCATATTTTGAATATAAAATAAGAATTGGAAATACAAACAATTTATGGAAAGAACTTCGAAAACTTAATATCGGAAATAAACCAGATACTCCATTTCCCGAAACACTACAAGATCCAGATGCATTTAATGATTATTTCATAAATTGTGTGCCGATGATTAATGCCAATAATACTGATATGATTGAATTTTACTCTAGAAACCGAAAAACTAAAGATAATGATTTATTTAGTCTGCAGTTAATTGACGCAAGTTTAGTGGCTGAAATATTATCAGATGTTAAAACAAATGCTACTGGTGTCGACGGTATTAATGCTTATATGTTGAAACTTTGTTGTCCTCATATAATTCCTTTTATTACACATATCATTAATTCTTGTTTATTAAATAACTATTTTCCAGTTTATTGGCGGCGATCTATAATTTTGCCGGTAAATAAAATAAATAACCCTACTTCTTTATCACATTACCGTCCGATAAGTATATTACCAACGATATCAAAAATCTTAGAAAAAATAGTTTCTATGCAATTACGTAAATATATGGATACAGCAAACATTCTCCCTCAAAATCAATCTGGATTCAGACCATATCACAGTTGTGAAACTGCTATGCTTCAAGTAACGGATGAAATATTCAAAGCAGCTGACAGTGGTAAAGATAGCATTCTTGTTATGTTAGACTTTAGTAAAGCATTTGACACGCTTAATCATCAATTGCTATTATCAATTCTGCACTATATCGGATTATCGGAGAATGCTATAAACTTTTTTCGTTCATACTTACAAGGCCGTGTTCAAAAAGTGGTAATCAAAGGAAAAGAATCACAGCCGTCACAAATATCTCGAGGTGTCCCGCAAGGATCCGTATTAGGACCTCTTCTATATACTATTTATACATGTAACTTTTGTTCTTACATACATTTTTGCACGTGCCATATGTATGCTGATGATACGCAATTGCTGTACTCGTTTTATTCTGATAACCATAAAATGTCAAATGATCTAATTAATTTAGACTTGTCTTCCTTGGCAGCTGCTTCACTTAAACATTCTTTAGTTATTAATCCTGAGAAGTCATCAGCTATATTGTTCAGTAAGAAACTAGAGCATAATTCATTTGATTTAAAAATAAATAGTGTGTCTATCGAATTTGTCGCAGAAGCTAAAAATCTTGGTTTAACTTTAGATAAAGAATTACGTTTCAAATCGCACATATCTAAATGTATTCGTTCTGCATATGCAGCATTAAAAATCATATACAGCAATAGAAATTATTTATCGCGAGATATTATACAAATGTTATGTAATTCCCTAGTGCTTTCAAAATTTAATTTCTGCGATGTAGTTTACGGACCTTGTATCGATGTTCTAACGCAAAGAAGAATACAAATTTTACAAAATTCTTGTCTACGATTGATCCATGGAATTAGGAAATTTGATAGAATTTCTTATACACTAAAACTAAGTAACTGGATCAATATGAGTGACAGAAGATTTCTTCATGCTTGTTGCTTATTTCATAAAATCATCACATATAAAAGTCCCACGTATCTGTTTAAAAAAATAACATTTCGTTCTGATGTTCATCATCTGAACATAAGGAATAAGGGGTTACTAACACCACCTGCTCATAGAACGAGTTTTTTCGAAAGAAGTTTTTCTTATAATATTGTTAAAGTGTATAACCTTATGCCATCAGAATTTAAAAACTTGCCTGTTCATTTATTTAAACGCAAAATATTACAAAAATTAAAAAAAAAAACCTGATCTTCATGAACGCTAATTAAAAAACAAAAATTTTGATAATCGCTAGCACTGTTATGGAACTGTGAATTCTGTTTGTTGATTTATTATTTTATACTTTGTAATTTTCATAAATTTTATTTAATGGGAAAATTTGAACTTTTTGTCGCCTTTAATGTTTTAATGTTTTTTTTTGAGATTTATGGGTTGAGTAAATAGCAGAGGTACTACGGTACCGTAATCTGTACTTCACCCATGGATTTTCCATAACATCGTATCATTTAATATAATATAATTTAATTTAATAATATACCCGTTCTGTTGTGGAAAATAAAGTTTATTATTATTATTATTATTATAAAAAAATAGCTAGTGCTGCCTTCAGCGCCTCATGTTGGTACTTTATCATATATACTGACTTTGTTTTTATTTGAAGATGACATCATCAAAGCGTCATTTTAACACAGTGCGATCACAATTGCAAATGTAAATTTAAAAAAGAAATATCAACAAAAGCAAACCAAGAAACCTGTGCGGAAAGAGACAAAACGTCAAATTCATGCAGTGACGAAAAGATAATCGAAACAATAGTTATTGAAAAAATTATGATAATAAAAGCAAAATGCAGTTGAAGTTTGACAAAGCTCAGGTAGATGACAATTATTTCTGTTTGGAGATGACATCACCAAAACGTGGGTTTTAATACAGTGTGATCACAATTGATAAGGTAGTAAATATCAACCAAAGCAGAACAAAATACGTCTGCGAATAACAAAGAAAAATGAAAATACAATTGAAGTTGGCAACGCCAATTACACCGCACAACAAAATTGATCGTTTCATCTGTTGTACGAGCTGCTTATGTTGATTTTGAATAAACAGAAGGCGCTGAATCCAAAAACATGCTCAGTTTGTCGTTGTCAGCTCGAATTAATGAGACATCGAAATAAAACTTTTTTGTATTTGTATCAACTACATTTCAATTAGTGAGTTTTTGTCAGTCCAGCGATATGGCGTCGACTCGGAGAAGGCGTGTGAATAATTCTTAACCTGTCCGTGAAAAGATTATTAAAAAAATTCTTATCAAAAAAATGTAATGGGAGTTTAGCCAAATTCAGATAAAGCGCCATTTACCAATTAACTTTGTTCAGAGGTAACGTCGTCAAAACGAGAATTGAATACAGTACGATAAACAAAACAAAAAAATAACATTGTATAGTAATGATATAAATAAACAATTATAAAAAATATCCCTAGCGAATACCAATGAACACGAAGCGCATTAAGGCAAATAAAATTCACCAAATTCCCACAGAATTCCTCAAGTTCTAACTTCAGGTTATATAGTTGACGTAACTCGGACGTAAATATTGATATAGTCCTTCTTGGAAAGTAATTTTTTTAGACAGTTTTTATTGATCACATTGTGTAATTGTGTTATTTGAAGAGCTAAAACAACAAAAGACATAACACGAAAGAAGAATGTAGTTGATATTAAATAAACTCACTCAGATGGTATTAACGACGTTAATAATGCGCCTGTTTAATACAGTGTGATTATGTTCGGTGGAACAAATAAATTAAAAACTAAAATAGCAGAAAGGAAAAATATAGCTGAAATTTAAGAAATTTTACACAGACGGCGCTAGTATGTTGTTGCTTGTGGATGACGTCGCTAAAACGTCACTTTAGGACAATCAGATTGTGCTTGATAAGATGAATAAAAGAAAATACAAAGAAAAAATAAGCAACTAAAAGGAAAATTTTAATTACAGCAAAAAAAATTGACACAGATGGTCCTATTGTATTTTTATTAAAGTAAGTTAATAAACTTCAGATATCTTTGATTGCGTTGGCATTGAAAACGTAATTTAAACTTGAAAACAATTCTAGAATACAATTATCGAAAGTTTTTCAAGGATTTTCACCAACAAAAGAACAATAACTTTAACTTAACAAGTCCGCCAGCGATTTATCTTTTTCGAAGAACGTTTGGCGGCGATTTTTTGGCACCCGTCCCTTCACATTCGGCGAATACTATTTTCGCAGGTAGCTACTATCGCTGGCACGTCATCTTTTGTTATCAAAAATCTATTTTGAAGTAGCCAAATTCTATTACGTCGTGAACAGAAAAAAATCCCCAAAAAGAGCAATGGACTTGTCCTGTTGGTAATCTTCGGAAACCAATTACTATTGCGCGATGCCTCTAGATCGTTAACTTGATTTTTCCAGGATCAGTTCCGTGTTGGAATTTTAGACAGAGTTGTTATAAATAATATTCTTTTGAAAAATAATAAAAGTGTCAGTTATTATACATTACGAACAATCATCTGATTTCTCACATTTTTCACTTTCTCATTTAAGGGATAATGAAGAAAATCCATACCAATGATGCACCCTGTATAGTTATAAGATGTGGCTTTACTTTTTTTTTTTTGTTTGATGAAAAACATTTGAAAAATGAATCTCCTTAGACTAAGTGCTGCTTTTCTTGCAGTACATCGGAATGCTGGACGTTCCCCGGCCAACGAGTAGGGTCGAAATCGTCGCAGCAATGCGTAGAATACGGGTGAGTGTTCTCTCGATGTAAGCGAAAAAGAATTCATTCTATTTTATGCACCGAAATGCAATCCTAATCCCACGTCACTTTTCCAGTACGAATTTAAAGCGAAGGGCGTTAAGAAAAAGAAGGTGACGATAGAAGTTTCCGTGGACGGGGTTAAAGTGACGCTCAGGAAAAAGAAGAAGGTGAGCTAAGAGGTCTTTTAGGACCGACTTTATAAACGCAAGTTATAAAGTTATTCTACACCTCATAACGACATCTTAAATAATGACAATCGTCAAGTGACACACTTCGTCCAATCAGTACTGAGAAAAGGGTTGTATCTAAGGTCTGATTAATCAAAATATGTTATTTAACGATGTCGTTATGAGTTACAGAATAAAGTGATAAGACGTTAAATTTAACTTGCGTTTATAAGAACCAAGCCAAAGTTTGATTTTAAAGCGACGTGCATATTTGCGTTTGCAAAGGTAACTTACAATTAAATAATAATTTGTTTTTTTTTTTTGGTTAAGAGAAAACAGTGGCTCGAAGAGGGCAAGCCCATCCTTCTCTCTCACCCCATCTACCGGATATTCTACGTGTCGCACGACTCGCAGGACCTCAAGATCTTCAGCTACATTGCCAGGGACGGGGCGTCGAATGTGTTCAAATGCGCCGTTTTTAAATCCAGTAAAAAGGTGAGTGCGCTTCTAAACTGAAATCCTTGCATAATTTATTAGAAGATGTCTGTTCTGTGACGCAGCGAAATTTGAGAGCTTGAGTTTTGAAAACAATCAAATCAGACTTTTTTAGAAACACTTGCGCGTAACAGACGCAGTTTATTCATGTGTTTACAAAATTAGGAAAAATCGTGCTCGATGGCAACTTTGTTTGCTTGGCAACGCGTTTTGACGAATATTATTTATCGCCGCTATTACGGAGTAAATAATAACGGAAACTGCATTGCGCAAGCGACGCGACGCTTGCAACCGCTGGGCGCTTAAACCGTCTCGTTTATCGGCGCGGATTATTTTTGATGCGGGGCTTGCAACAAATATCGATTGATTTATTTCGCAGCTCGTCACAGAATGTTTATTTTTGACGAATCCTTAAACTTATCGACGTTTCGAATCAACTAAGCATTTTCATTTCAGACTTCAGACAAAGGAGTTTTCACTTTCAATCCAAATCCTTCTTCCTTTTCTCTGAAATGATTGTATGACAGAAAACTTCATCAAGAGTAAATGTGTATGTGTTCAAATGAACCGTTCACTGTTATAGCACTGCTAGGTCATGCATTATTTTGACAACTAAAATGTAAAAGCAATAATTTTTCTTTATGAGAAATTCAGACTCAATATGAAAATCAGAGAATCTTTTCTAATTTAATCGAATTTATATCTTTAAAAATGAAAAAGTCAGCGATTGTGTGAACTGTTCAAATTGAACACCCGATATATTCAAGCGGTCGTTTGCCTGCCAAGTTGTGTATTGTTGCATATCGCCGTTTGCGTGATTGTTATTTTTACATCTTGTCATCATCATTTTATTTAGACTCGACTTTGGTGCACGACGGTGTTAAGTAATTTTTATTGTGCCTTTGTATTCGGTGTAGAATAGGGACGGGAAAATAGAAGACGGTAAAAAAAAACATCGACGGAAAGAGCGTAAGTCCATCTGAAAATAGGCGGCGTAGACGTCACCGTTCCCCCCTGCATGATGTCACCATAGCTTTTGCCAGGCGCGATCGTGTCGAACAATAAGTTCTGGAGGAGAGATGGATATTCCTGGAACATCCCGGATCAAAGTGCGATGGCGTAAATCAACAGAGGTGGCAATAAAAACTACGATTTTATCGCTGCCGACTTTTAAAACTGAAAATACGTTTCGAGACAATTAAAAAAAAAAGAACGCAAGGACGCTACACAGAAAGTTGAATTAATAAAGAAATCGTAGTCTTCACTTAATTTGTTTTCGTTGTATAATTTAAAATTTGAGAGAATTTGATAATAAAATATGGAGAAGGGCAGAGGAATAAATAAATCGAACAGACTCATGGTGCAGATTCGCGAGTGGACGTTTATTAAGAGTTTTCCGGTTTTGAAATGGCGATAACCTAGATAATTTTTCTGTATCTCGACCTTGACTTAGCGAAATGTAGGGGGCCGGCGGCTAATAGTGACCTGGGCACTCGTTGGTGTTGTACTGGCGCACCAGACGTCGGCCACCCTTTAAATTTTATGTGCTTGCTATTCCTTAGCTTTATACTTAATGTGTTTACTTGAAGTAATTTGAAAACAAAAGTGATGTGAGAAGAAAACATTTTTGTCTGAGTGTAGTATAACTAACCAGCTATCAATCCAGATGCTGTGTGAGGAGAGAAGGATAAAAACTATTCTAGGATTACACGGATTTCTTGCTCTTAAGAACATAAAACCACCTACGATCGATGTAAATAATAAATGGACTAAATAATTATTGAAGACAATTCTTCCCGATGACTAATAAATCCCGTTCGTCCTCCACTTTCTGGTGCCACAATCGTCTTGTTTAGTTTCAACAACGACTCTGCTTGCGCACGTGGTCGTATAAACAGTGCGGAAAATGTCGTTTACGTAACGTCAGTGTGTGAACGCTCCCGTCCTTCTCGAGTGAAATACGCGCGATCCTAATTAAAATATTTAAGACGGGCGCTGAATTACGGCCGCGTCTTCCCGCTAAAGAGACGCACCAAAAACTGACGGCGTGACGTCAAACCGGGAAGTTTATTCGAACGTATTTTTAACGTCAAGAAGAACGAACCGATGAGTGTTAACGGAGGAAATTTATTTTTAAATATAATTTTTGGTTTACTTTAAATACCTTAACACTCTTAATAAGAAAGTGAGGTCAACTATAAGTTCTAAGCTGCGGCAAAATTTTTTTAAACGTTACCCATAGAATGCACGATAGCTGACTGGTCCCAAATCGTTAATGCCATAAATTCCTAGCTGTGAAATTATAATTTTTTGAAACTTTGGAATGCACGGTGGTTGACTGGTCCAAATTGGTTGATTAAGAAACTTCAGTAAAGCCGGATGGTCTTCCTGAACGTGGGGAATCACTCAAGTTACTTTTTGAAACGACATTGTTGCCACTCTCTCCCTACGCGACACGGCCCTAACTAGGGTGAGCAGCACAGATCCAGTGCTTTACTAAATGTTCAAAACGCAATGGTCCAGGAACTTCAAGGCAAATGTTCAGGAATTGTTAAAAAATTCGAGTCAGAAAAGCCCTTTTGAAATATTCGTATTTAAAGAAATCAAAAGACGTATAAACTTTCCATTACTTTAGCAAAAGTAACATTATTTTATCCTGAATTTTAAGGAAAATGTTTTTTAATTTCGAACGCAAAGAAAGCGAAAGTCAGTCTTTAGTAAAATTGGACAGAAGTGTTGGTAATTTTTTTGATCTGCTTTAAACACTTACGGAAGGGGCATTTACAAAGTATTGAGGTTGGATTTAACAAGAAATCCTCTTCTGTATTGCTCGGGGGTAGCTCAATTTTGGAAGACCAGGATTCGAAAATCCTAACGAAGGGCCTGGCCTTCTTCATCACTCAACGTAATCTACTTCTTCGACACACTCTATTGTTTTGTCTTTACAGTTCAGGAAAACTCTATTGCGCTTTTGTTCACCTCTAGTTTCTGGGTGAAGGTCAGGAGAAGTAACTTTCAGTCGGCAACGAACGGGCCGATGAACTAGCTAGGCAGGGTGCGGGTATGGCGTACCATGGCCCTGAACCAGTCCTAGGTATAACCAAAACACTATTTAGTGACTGGATAAGCGAGGAACATAACAGATACTGGCTAAGCAGACCAGGACATCGCCACAGCAAGACCTTCCTTAGAGGTCCTTGCAAGAAGAGAGCTGCGGAACTTTTGCTTTTAAGCAGGACGCAACTTAAGATCACCACGGAGTTACTAACAGGACACCTGACTGTTAAGGAGCATCTGTGGAGGATCGGTAAATTCAATGGGGATCTAAACCGCAGACTCTGCAATGGAGAACCAGAGACAGCAATGCACATTTTGTGTAGATGTGATGCGCTGGCAAATCGCAGACAGCGTATATTCGGACATCTCATGATAGTTCCCGAAAATTTCAACAATCAATCAATGAAAAATCTGTACCAGCTGGTGCAGGGGACATGCCTCACTGAATGGTTGTGGTAAGAGAACCAGGGCGAGGACAATAAGCCTAAATGGCTGCGGTGTCTCCGGTGTATCTCTTGCAGACGGATTCTGGTCATGAAGAAAAAAACTTTCAGAAGCCAGAAAAATAGAAAAAGTTTTCTAAATGTGAGGCATCTTTTTATTTACCAAGAAGAAAATTTATTTTGCATTTGTGCGCATTGCTCAAATCAGTTCTCCTCGCCACACGTTTTTAAGAGTGAACATGTGTTTCGTCCATGATGTGGACATCATCAGCGGACTTGTACTCTATAGAAATAACTTTGATGTCAAATATAATTGTATTTATTATTGATTGATTGGAGTACCTTGAACTCTTTCTGGGCTAAGTAACGGAAGTTAAAATTTCGGCGACTTTTAAGAAAAAATAGAAAATATTTTCGTCTGTTTATTTGATAGTAACTGAATTTTCGAAAAAAAAATTTGGATAATGTTAATGAATTAATTATGCTTGCTTTTCTTTCTTTCGATTTCGTGCGACGAAACAGGGTTAGTTCTTCCCTCCTGCACTTGATCGTGTTCTTCGTCATATTCTGGAGACTTCTTTTAAATTGTTGTTATTATTTTTTCATAAGAAAGCGTTCTTCTTACTTAATTGATTTTAATTATTTTTTATATGATGTCCCTCTAATCTTTATAAACTTGTTTGAAGAGATTAGGCTATAGTTAATACCTTTTACGGCTAAGATCGACCTACAAAATTTTATTTTTTCTTTGAAGTATTTGCCTTGAAAGTTGGGGAAGTTCAGAAAATCCAGTTTGAAGGAGCTGGTCTAAACCCGAACACGATTCGAGACTTTCACATGCACAAGGTTCGAACCCACACGTAATCTATTGTAAATATTCCAATCTCCTATTTAATAATCATGTTTCAACATTCTTCAGATTTTTTCCGCTTCCTTCGCTCACCTGCGACTGAAAATCTCTTCCAGTATTCGCATTTTATGTTTCTAAATCGCGACGTTTCGAGATATTCAAATTACACACGCATCGATTTCCAAAGCAAACAATAAAATCAATCAGTTATTCGTCAATCACCGGAAGCGTCTGGATTGTGCCCAAATTAAAAATTGTAAACAGAGTTATTAAACCTGTGACGCCCGATGGAAAGCTTTTATTCACGCGCGGGCGAGAATAATAGGATTTCGGTTATTATTCAACGTCGAGCCAGGCAAAAATATTTCATTGCGTTATTCTTCTGGTGGTCACCAAAATAAACGTATTCTTTTTAACTCATAATTCACGCGCAAATTCTATTTTGAAGTTTTGAAAACCTTCGTTTTTTGATTGATTCATAATCATAATGGAAATCGAAGTTTTTCATGTTTAATCTCTTGTGTTTTCTTGAAGATTTTATTGTTCTTTGCTATTATTCAATAGGGTTTGGTCGTAACGGTGGACTTATTATTAAGGTGGCTTGGAGTGACAAACGCGTTCGGTGGTAACGAGCACGCGAACAAGTGTTGGAATACGTCCGCAGCGTCGCGACGTTAGGCGTTGCGAATAGACCGACGGCCACCTGAACGCCAAGCGTCAGTCTCGAAATATTGCACGAGCCGCGAGCATAATTGAAAAGCGCGCTCGCGGACGTTTCTCGCAAAGTGAAAACTTTTAATCGAGTTGTAGTGTTAATTCATTAATTAATTAACTAATGAAAATGTGAACTTTCTTGCGGACTTTAATATTCAAAATGAAAATCCCACTTAAATATTAATTAACCCAGGGTCGAGGATGTGAAAACTTCGGCGAGTGTGTATTTAGGCTTGTATTGGTGCTTTCGAAGATCGTAATAGTAGGACGACAACAAGTGTCGCGCGCTTTATATTTGGCCAACGGAGGCGTAAGAATAGATAGAGACGGTCTTGCTCATCATATGAAACCGTATAAATATATTTGTCATTGTATTTGGGGAAGGCGAGTGCCAAAATAAGTTGGCCGCCAGTTACAACCGACACGTAGTCTTGCGATGCTTAAATAGAAAGTATTAGGAATTAAGAAAGTCTTAAATTCTTATTTCTTTATACGTTCTAGGGTTTTTTGCTTCCATAAATGCGTATTAGGAAGCCAATTCAAAATTCTAATTTTTCTTTTATTAGATCATAGAGTAGATTGATTAGATCTCATGTTTGTAAATATTCTTTACATAAGAGTTGATTATTTTGTGTCCTCAGCACATCATTTCTGAAAATATTTTGTACATTACTTTCGAAACGCCAAAAAGTCCAATTAACTTTTCTTAAATTTGCTGATTTATAAACGTTTACAATTTTTCGGTTAATTATTTGCAGTATTTGATTTTAATGCATCAAAGGATTATAACTATATAAAAATATATATTTAATAGCATTGATTAAATGATCAATTGATTTTGTGTGTGATCCTGCATTTGTCGAAAACGCGAAGGTCCATTTTCAATTAAAAAATTACTTTCAGGAATGATTTATTAGTATTCATCGCGTTATGTTTCCTCAAGCGTTTCCAACTTGTTATGCGAACGTGTCACAATGATGATCGATGTTTATTTTCCGAACACGCTGTTTATTGTTACTGGAAGCGGTGCCGCAAATGAAATTTGATTTATATAATAAAAGAGGAATATATTTTTCCTCGCGGTCTCAGTCGATTTAGAAGTCGTCGCTTTTTTCCGAGGTGGCCAGAAAAATATTTACGGCCCTCCTTCACAGAAATACCTGGAACAATAACAATCCGAATCCGAGTTCGGCAATTAAAAATATCCACCGCTTCCAAAAATAAATTACTACTCTGCATAAACACTTCGGTGGAGGCGCGGCGGAGAAACTGGCACCGGAAAGTAAATTTTCGGCCACTTAGTTACGCCGTTGGTAAATAAATAAATAAAGCGCGCGTGTTTGTTTCGGGACGCGTTTCGGCCTTGAAACTGCGTGCATTTCCGAAATCAGTTAATTAACAAACTGGGAAAATCGACGGTTTTTGACGCAGAAAGCCAAACAATGAGGGCCCTCAGTAACCCAGACATTACAAACAAAATTTGTTCATTTTTGTCAAGTGCCGAGATGCAATCGTTTAGAACTAATTGGCCACAGCAACAGAAACATTGAAAAAAATATTGCTCGAACTCGAAAAACAATCGAGTAATATAGTAAGCTCGCTGTACTGAATATTTTAAGGACAAAAATGAAATGGATGAAACGTAAATCATGAGTTTAAATCGCGATATCCTGATCTAGTATTGCAGTTAAAACCGATTTGCAACAAAAATTTATAAATCATAACGTCGTATTAAAAATCAAAATTTTTAGAGAGTTTAAAGAACAAACAAAGATAATAAAAAAATGACAAAACGGCAAGGCACCGTTTACAATTAAAAATTAATTCGTGAAAATCTTGTTACCGTAGTTTTAATCACGTTATTAATTACACCGGGACTTTATAAATTTTATAAATCGATTCAGATATCGTTCTGCCCCTAGCGAATTAATAATTCTAATTTCTTCGGCACTTAACTTATTCCCATTTCCCATTTTCATTTCTAATGGCGTACAACTTTTTTCTCTGTAGTTATTCACACCTATACAAGACTTATCAGAAACAAACAAGTGTAACTTTTATAATTTCTTGCATAAGAATTTAAAGTGTTCAAATGAATGTAACGTTCGGATGGTGTAGAAGAGAAATGATCAAAAGGGTCCAATAGAAATTCTGAATATCTGATTTCAAACGAAACTTTACACAATAAACAACAACAATTATCTCTGGATTGAGTAGTCAGGCATCGCAGTTAACGCATTCTATTCAAGGAATGTATTCTTGACCCTCATCGTAACTGCTACTATATAATTTCGGGATTGAAGAAATTTTCACCTATTCTTCTCTCTTGTCTTCATGTGCAAATAATATGTAAAGATAACATTCTAAAGGCGAAATGGTATTAGAAATAAGATTCAAAAAAAATATATAAAATGATGCAAAAACTATAAGGGAAATACAAACAATATAATCAAAAATTGATTCGAAAAGAGAAGAAACGGTATTCTGTACCAAATTGTTGGCTATATATTTTTTTTTGTTAAAATATTATTGGCAAGTATTGCTGTCAGAGGACAGAGTTACAATAAACATTCACTCACCCTTTGGTTAGATCTCTCTTTCTCCGCTTTCTTTCTCGACCACTGCAGAGCCTGAGGGTAAACGTCCTAACATCCGGGCGCCGCTTTTCGATTTGATAAGGGTGTCATGCAAAATTAAAAGTAACCATTTGATGTGGAACACTTTACTTACCGGGGCCCTTTGCCGGGCCCGCCTACTCCAGCGGCGAATCTAGACGTAGCAGCTCTTTGTAGGTATAGAAACTCACGGAGAAGGTGTCCTCGAGTGTCCATCTTCATACTTCGCATACATAAAGACGAGTCCCAGGTGAATATAAGCAAACCTGCCTTCTAAGCGCACCTTCTCAGAATTATTTTTGCTATTCCCTGCTACAGTGTTAGCCACACTGGTCTAAGATCACCAAGTCAAGACCGTTCTTGGGAAGCACAATGCAATCCTTGAGGTCAAGTATTCAGCTAGCTGTTTTCCGAGATCACCGGTCCCCTAACAGTGTTGCCATACTGTGACTGTTCCCCGGCGATGTCGTACTGCTGGTGACAATACAACACCACCCTCGACGAGTGCCTAGAATTCCGCCACGCCCGACGTTCCTTGCACTTCGCCAAGTCTAGGTCGAAGTATTGCAGAACTATCTTTACCAAAATATCGCCATATCGAGGTCGATATTATCTCTTGTAAGTTATCGCCTTCTCAAAGCCGATATTCCACAGGAAACCCTTATCAAATATCTAATATATTTTATTAACAACACTTCCGGACGCTTCCAACACGTTTACTACTCAAATCCCACCCGGAGACTGCTCACTCTAGCTTCTCTTTTTTCTTGCAACCCTCTGCCTGAAACGTATCCCCTTATCATATTACCAAACCATAGACAAAGTAAGCAAACGTGCTCGTGATTTCTTAAATTCTAAATTTCTTAATTAAACGATGACAACAGAAACGGATTCAGCGTCCTCGATTTCCTGAGTTGGCTGAGTGATGGTACTATTCTCGTTTGCCTCTTCCATCTTACTCGTACGTCTGCGTGGTTTCTTCTTCTGTTTTTGGTTTTCTTTTAATTTTCTCTGTGCACTGTGCCGGAAAATATTCTTTAATTATGTATATAGGTGGCCCGAAACACCCTGTATTTCATCTTGTGTCCAGTCTAATTAATTCGCATTCATAAATTATCAACATCTCGAATTATTTTGACTATTCCGAAATTGAAACTGAATTATTTAGACTGTTCTTTCACTTTATTATTCCGGTTATACCGGGAGCCAAATATTTTCGGAAAAATTTCTATTTGTTGATGTTATTCGTTGAAGCTCCTTTATTATTACAATTTTTGCTTATTTTTTGAATGCTTTTCTATTTTCGAAAGATTTATTTCATGTGTAATTGAGGCAGTTTTTGAAGATGTTTATTAGTTTTACGCACGAAATGAAAAAGCGTTTTTTTTTTGTTTATTAATGTCGTCTATAAACAGACACAAAACTGTACTCTCAGAAAAAAATTGTCGAATCCATCACGTTTTTCTTTTTGTTGAACACAAACAAGACATTCATTTATAAAATTAAACACTTAATTAAATAATTAATTACTTCTGTCGTTACTTTATGATGTTTTACATTTATAACATTTTTTCTTTCTTGTAATATTTTAAATATTTTAACTTAACTTGACCATTTCCGAACTAAACAACTTAACAAAAAAATTATTTGAATAAATAAATAAATGCGTTGTTCACATTTAACTAAAGTCGTTTTCTAATCATCGATTATCATTCTTTATCTTCTGAATAAGTACGTATATAACATGTTGTAATTTATTTTAACATTCAGATTTATCTGCTCTAGATCCAATTGATGTTAACGTTGATTATGTTGAATTATCTTCTGCAGTCTCTAGCAAATTACAACCTAAATTTAAGTTCGAGCCTTACATCAAAAACGAAACTTGCCTATTGGTAACTTTGAACCCCGATTGGTAGCAACCGAAAACGTTAACTAATCTTCGTAGTTCTTCGAATACCAGTTTCCTTTCTTCTATGTAAGTAAAAGTTCTGGCCTCTTTGCTCACGTCAAGCTCCGAGTACTCACCCAAAATTGTAAAATACCAATTTTGGTGTGGCCATCTAAAAATTAAATAAAATCAGTCTTTTGCAGCTTCATGTCTTTATCGTGTTCTCTTTGCTTACCAGAATGAGTTGGATAAAGAGCAACATATAAAATTATCGCAATTGCTTTGAACGTCATGGGGGAATGTTTTTTGAAATGCAGTTAATATCATTATAATTATGTATTGAAGTCACTTAGGATTTTTTTTCTAAAGCCGTTTGCTATGATGGCCCAAAAATGCAGACGTAAAAGAATCCGTCACAAATAACTAAATAAATATCTAACTGTAAAGCTTCAATTTTAAGAAGCTTTCACTAATCAGACAGATTATAATGCTAATTCGAGTGCTTTACGACACGAAGTAGATCAAAGGCCGAAGAAAGACGCTGTCGGAAAATTAGGATGTTAAGGATTAGGAGGAGATCAAAGGAACGACACACACAAAAGCAATTTCGAAGTCTTTATTGCTTTTGGCTGAAGAACGCCGTTAATTGGACGTTCGAAAAACTTCAGAGTATACTTTTTTATTTACACACAATACAGGATAATCAAATTTCTATTCTTACGCTATTTTCGTCTGGCCATTATGAAAGCGACTCTATTATTAGCGCAACCCTTGCAATTTCAGGCCTTAAGGACTTTAAAAATAACAGAAATGACGGCGGCGAGCGGCGTCCCGTTTTATATAAGATCGCACTAAATAAAATGGATGTGTAAAATATAAGTGCCAAGACAATAAGTGCCAAAGCATTGTTTCTACGCACCTCAGTCCGAATATCTTCTCATCGATGTCGGGAGCGCCATGAGCGGCAAGAAGCAGGAAGACATGGTAAAGACGAGACATTCCAGCATCGAGATGCCCGACTCGGAGGTGGCGGTCAAGGAAAAGAAGAAGCAGGATATGTTGAGGAAGGCGCGCGATAAATTCTTCGACGCGCTTAAATCGAGGAATAATAACAATAACATCGAAGGTGAGCAACAGAAGAAGTCGAGGACTCAAACGACTTTGAATTATCTATTCAAGCCGTGCCCGAATTCGAACAGAGCGGAGAAGAATCAGGTTTTCTCGAACTCGCAGGCGCAGCAGCACCAGCAGCAAAATGGACATGCCATCAAGAGGACCTCATCCTTGCAAAAACAACACTCCGTGGGAGCTTACCCGATTAAGATAGACGACGTCGACATTGATAGCGTCGTTGATAGGGGAAGACCAGCCACCGTGTGTGTTGATAAGCTAAACGGCGAAGGGCGTGAGACGGCCGCCCTCGCTTTGGAACGGCCAAGGAAGAAGCTTTCGTTTCGGGAGCCGGAAATTATGGGGTATGCCATACAGATAAATCAGGATACTTTTCCGAGGAAAGGCGGGAGGAAAACGTTCGCGCCGGAGCTGAAAAGAAGTTGCAACAGCTTGAATCATTTGAATAAGATGGGCAGCGTTGATTTGGACGATCTTGACCTGGAGGTAAGAAGTTTTGACTTTCCGGCGCAACTAAGTTTATTGTATTATTTTAATGAAAGAAAACGGATGGTTTATGATAACTTATTAATTTTTAACATCACGTACGTTTAAGTATAATAAAAGGATCAACGTCCTTCGATTCATTTGCAATTCGCAAACACATTCGCATAAAGGCGTGACATAACGCGAAATATTTAGACAGACAAACAGACTCTGTGTTCGTCTTCTGAGAATTCCCTAGGTAAAAATACCGCCGGCTGGTCGGAGAGAATAAAGAGCCAACATTTTCATCGTCTCCGGAGTTAATAAAAAGTGTTGTTGATAAACACGTAGAACAAACGGACGCGTGTTTGAATTTTCGAGAAGATCAACTTCAGAAGCTTTCTTTTATTGTTCTCCTGACGAGGGTATAAGCTTAAAACGGTCCTCGAAATTAAATAACGTCTTGCACTGTGCGAGACATTAAAATTCCGTCTTATTTTAACGCAAGATTTTTTCCGGCTAAATAATAAATTTAAATCGTTTGCGCACTTGCCGCAAATCAACTTGAAATCTTCATTTAATCGTCCTCTCTATATATAATTAACGCTAGCAAATCAAAATTTTGTAATCCAATTAAATTTTAGCGGCGATAAATTCGGTGTTTTAACGACGACGAATAACAATGCCGATCGGTTTTCTTCTTA
Source organism: Serrognathus titanus (assembly GCA_039766575.1). NCBI lineage: Eukaryota > Metazoa > Arthropoda > Insecta > Coleoptera > Lucanidae > Serrognathus > Serrognathus titanus. The sequence goes on along the minus strand of CM077911.1, from coordinate 12,469,392 downwards.
AATATAACGCGACGGAATCTAAATCAGATTTAATAGCGCACATGTGTATGCCTCGTTAAATTAAATTGACAAGTGAATCATTTGGCTGGCGAGAAGTTAATTCGAATAATTTGCCATTAATTGAGCGATTGATTTTGTTATGTTCGGAACGCCCGTTTATTTCAGACTAAACGAAATCATCTTTTACAAGACATTATCTGAATAGGAGGGTTTAACTTAAGATCGCTTTACACTACAAGATTTGGTTTAAACAATTTAAATTATACAGTAAATCGTATCAAAATTTAAATTGAATCGGAAACTGTGCATGTGCAGCCCAAATATTTCTTGTTCCAAACATTTTTTATGAAAACAGAACCAAATCTAAAATGGCCTTTATAAGAGAACGACAACAAATTCGTAGATGGGAAGCAAGCAACATCAAATCACGCTAAGAAAGATTTTTCCAGACTTAGTTAAAATAAGTTTAGAGGCAATGGGTTTAAAGTCGAGTTTGAACACAAATTTGGATTTAGAAATCACCATGTAATCAGACGCTATTTTATGAAAAAAAAGTTGCTTAAAATAATGCTTGGACGAACAGTTTTGTCGATATTAAAGAAAAAAATTCAAGAATGAGAAAATTCAGACAAAACGAGGAGGAAGATTAAATGTGGCACCTGGCACCTCACTTCTAAGGTTCTCGAAGGTAAAGATAGCAACTGCGAATGAGAATGATTTACAGAATATATCAGGTGCGATCTTTCTTTGCCAGAAATAATTTCAGACTTAGTGGCACTATGATTTTGATGGTCATTCCTTACTAAGCTAGAGAATAACTTAAGTTAAATTAGGAATTTCAAGAAGTTTTTAATTTGAGGTGGTTTTAATATTGACCTGATGTCTCATTCCAAGATAAATCAAGATTTTATTGACGTATTAGACTCCTATCACCTAAAACCAACTGTTCATTCGCCAACGAAAATCTTAAGTAGCTCCCACACTTGTATTCATAATATCATCAATCATCTTCCGAAATTAAATTTGGATATATATATAAACTTGCTGAAATTAACATCAGCAAATTGAATGCTATTAAGTTTATCCATAAAATAATGTGTAGTGAAAAGAAGACTTAATTATTTTACTAACTGGAATCTAATTACTAATGAGTCTAATCCAGTTCAGTTAAGTTTAATTTATGATTTATTTAATAAGGCCTATGATACTGCGTTTCCAAATAGGAAAATAATACAAAGAAAATCTAAATCTTGGATAACGAAAGAAATCAAAATATCATGTCGTCCTAAGCAGGCACTCTATTTGATTCTGAAACTAATTCCACACACTTCACTTACAAATTATTAACACAAATTTCTGAAATTATAAATAACTATTTCTTAACAACAGATAATACTGCTAATTACAGATCAACTCTATATTAAATTCTATTTCTAAAATTATCGAAAAAGCAATTCATCTTAAACCCTTGCATTTTTCCGAAAGTCAATACTTATCTTCAGGTCAAACCATTCAACTAATACAGGCACTTCATGCCGCGTTTAAAAATATATACGATAGCTTGAATATATAAATTTTATAATCACAGCAGTATACTATGCCCTGTCAAAAGCTTTTGATTTGTTAGATCACAACCTATTGCTGAGCAAACTTGAATTTTATGCTGTTCGAGGAGTCTCGTTAAATTCACTACGTTCATATCTAACTAATCGAGAACAGCTTGTTAAAGTTACAAATTTTGATAAATTTATAGCAAGCCATAGATGTCAATCATGTTGTTTAGTTGTCAAACATGGGGTTCCACAGAGGTCCATGTTAGGACCGCTACTTTTTAACATTTCTATTAAGGATTTTCTTTATAATGTTTCAGGACAAATAACGCTGTATGATGATGATACCTGCATCTGTTTGCACTCGAGAGATATAGAGAATTTAAACAATCAAATAAATCACTACAATTAAGTGACGAATGGTTTTCAGCTAATAGACTCCTCTTAAGCACCGAAAAAACGAATGTAATTATATTTTCAAAACAAACACCATATCAATGCCCTGTTGCCAACCTACTTCATACCCATTAGATTCTGAGAGTTACGATTGATTCTCAATTGTCATGGAACAGATCCCTTTATACCTGGACTCTCCAAGTCAATTTTATTAAAAAAAAAAACATCTAGAACTGTTACTTTGAATCCATGATAAGATATGGCATAATCTTTTGGAGTCGATCTAATCTCCCCCAAAAAATTTTCAAGCAAAAAAACGAGTTATTCGGATTATTACTAATTTATAGTATAGAGCCATTTGTAGAGAAGCTTTTCAAAATCTGGGTATAATGACTATAATCAACCTTTACTCATACGAAACTATTTTCCATATTTCTAATACAAGACAATATTTTAAAGGTAATAATAAAATAATAAATCATTTCTTTTTAATGGAATAAAATATTTTAATAAATTTATTAAATCCAACTAAAAAATTGTTTACAAGTAAGGTATAGATAAATTTCTTCCAGCCTAATACAGAGTTTGTTACCTAACCAACTTTACAAATTAGCTAATCAACGAGTATGATACCTGAAATTTAAATTTTTAAAATTTTTTACTGTAATATCTATCATATTATACTATTTCACTTGTGTTATGTGTATGTACCTGACTGACTATGACCTTTTATCACACCTTATGTGATTGTAATTGTAATTATACATATGTGTCCTCCGTGCAGGCACTGAACAATAAACTAAACTACAAACGTCTACTGCTGAAGATGTGAATATGAATAATTCTTATAATGAAATTGAGAAACCCCGATTAATGTTTAAAACAATACTTAAGATAAATGTATAGTAATTTACATTTCATGGTAACTTTTTAAATACATTCAAATAAGCTATAAGGTAAGAAAATGGCTTCTAAGTTTTTTCCTCCATGAAAATGTCATCATAAACTCATTCTCGGAAAAGGAGAAACGCAAAACCGCGCCGATTACAAATCATTAGTTATGTTAATTAAAATAATTATCGACTGCGGTTTGCAAAATCTGTTATTAAAATAAAGTTGCAACAGGAACTTACAAGTAAAGAAAAAACGAAATTCCAAATTTGCAGACGTAAGGACTATGTCAGTCTGGCAAAATAAGTCGTTTCGTGGGGACATTTGCGCCAGTAAATTTTGGCTTCGGCCTTTCGATCAAAATTACTTTAAAATAGAAATAAAGCAACATACTTTCAGAATACACTGACGTGTCGTGAACGTCTGCGAAAATTTTATGTGGTTCTTTATAATTGGAAAACTTAAATCAACTCGATTTTTGGGTGGTTCCAATGCCATCAGAAAATTCGAGATTAAATGCCACACTTTTATGAACCCTTGTATTTTAGTAGATATACTATGGAGATTCGAGGCCACTTTCTTATGGAGAATTAACATTAAGTTCCAAATGTGCATGTTTGGTTGCCTATCGTCGCTCAGGTGCTTGATGCTGGAGGCGGTACCTGACGTAGTTTTTATCGAACTGCTCCTTAATATTAAACTGTCTCCGTTTTATAAAAACTGAACGAGCAGTTCTGATCGTGCTGCGTCCAGCAACAAGCGCTTGTCAGGGCGACGACAGGCAACCATACGTACACATTTAGTATATAATGTTAATTTTCTACAAGAAAGTGGCGTCGAATTCCCATAATGTATCTAGTTATTTGGTTATCAAACATTGGTATAAGCAAATATAAAGAAAGAAATATTGTAGATGTTGCCTAATTATATTTTTAAAAAATGGCTGTGCGCGAAAAAATTGGGAAAAACATAGAAAGCAGGGAAGCACGAAACTCAGGTGTTTAATAAATTAGTTACATACAGTAATAGTTACTTTACTTACGGATTAATAGTTACGAGATGCAGAGTTCGAACATTTCTAGAGCAATTAAAAATTTTAAATACTCGTAGTTAGTGCTTTTCACAAAGCAAAAGCTTTGCTGCTTCAAGCTTTGATATAGCAACAACGTTGTTGAGGATTTTAACATTTATTGAAAGCCTGGGTTTTCAGAGGAGAAAGAAAAAATGAAATAAATGAAAAACGAAGGTAATAGCGTTCCTTTTAAATGATTTCCATAATATGACGGTAAATGACGCCATGTAGCGATGGAAAATGATGTACATTGACAGTGAATTGACTTCCGGTTGGAACTGTGTCACGACTGCTTCTACTGCCGACGTTTCGCTCTCCATTGCAGAAGAACTTCCTCAGAGTTACCGCCGCTGCTGGCGGTATTATTACTGCCGGTGGTGTTGTTGCTACTTCTCATTAGTCGATATGCAGCAGCAGCAGTCCTGAGGAAGTTCTTCTGCGTTTGGAGAACGAAACGTCGGCAGTAGAAGCAGTCATGACGCGGTTCCAACCTGAAGCCAATTCAATTACGTCTCTAAACTGTCTATAATAGTAATGCCGAAAAGACAATGAGTATTCTGCGGAAAGCAAAGCAAGCAAGCAAGCAAAAGAGGATTCCAAACGATAAAAGAATATTTTTCGCTTTCTTGTGTGACGGCGATATCTACAGCTTTCTAGCTTAGCACGATTTTGTGACGTCATCTTCCACCAATTTACGGTACGCTCCTAGGAAACCCTAATTGACCGTTACTTAATGTAAATGAGTATGATAAGTTGGATGTCATCGAAAAAGAGGTGTTATTAAACAATCACATTCCTGTAACATGAAATTTTTTTTTGTTTCAGAGTCAAGCCATGAGAATCGTGAGGACGGTGGGGCAGGCGTTCGAGGTCTGCCACAAACTGTCCATCACGGCTCCAGAGACTGAACCGCTGGATTACGACGAACAGGAGACTCTAACACAAGACTTAGTCAGCGATAGACTTAGTGACGTAACGAGCGATAAACCTAAGAAAGGTAAGACCTGTTCTCTGTTTTCAACGTATAAAAACATCAATCTGTTCTGCGGAACATACTTAATGTGTTACATGTAAATACGAGTCGGATATTAATTCGACTTTTGACGCAAAACAACCGTCCGGAAAAAATAAACAGATCGACGGAAGTAAGATGAACGTCCATGCGAAGGACACGGTGATTGATTTGCCTCTCAACGGACGTTTCCGTGCTTCAGGGTTTCGTGAATTGGCCTGGTCGAACAGGATAAATGTAGGACGAGCTATTTTCGTGATTGACTTCGATGAGCAGTTTGTTCTAATCTCATCGCCGACGATAGATTTTGAATACCCGAACAATACGGTCTTGCTCGGCAGTTTCACTTTCAGTGAGCTTTATGTAAATATTTAGTTCGTCGGCAAAATATTGGTTTATAATATCTAATTGTGAAATTATTAATATATTTTGCTGCGCGTTTCACTTAAAAGTTACGCCAGAAATTAAATATTTTATTTTGCGAAATGTTCTGAAAATTTGTTGAGGCTTCGCCAGAGAAAATATTTTTTTGCGATAAGCAAAAGGGATTATGAAAAAAGGATTTTTCGTTAATTATTTACTCGCTAGTCAAAATTATCGAAATTGTCATGTAAAGCGAATTAAAACCTTAGTAACACCAACAACAATCTGTACAGGGAAGGAACAGAAACTCTGTAATTTTTGCAGATATATTTTATTTACAAACAATCTCTGTTTGTAGGTGAATGAATCACTCTATTTGTTTTGCTTCAAAATCATCTTTTTGGCAAGTACTCGACGTTTTTGGCTGTGGGTACACATTTTTGGACGACTTTAATTCGCTCCGAACACCGTATTTGAGGAAACACTTGCAAATTGCCTCCTATCTCCCTCTCTAAATTTTTCACAATTTTTGAACTCTTTTCCACCGCTTTCACAGAAAGAAAGCAAACTGTTGAAAATTCGTCATTCATTCATTCATTGAATTGAATGACAATAAAAATGTTTTCACTAAAATAAAAACCTACTATTTATTTCTTTCCTAATATTGGGAATATTAGAATACAAGTCATTATGAGTTCTTTTCAGGAAATTGCTAGATATGTTGATGCATCTGCACATGTATACGAGAACACTTTTGGCAAGGTCCGACGACATTAGCGCTTCTTTCAAAGATTAAGTCGTTCTCTGATGAAATTATTTTCGACCGAGGCTAACTCGACGGTAACATCTGCGCTTTAAAATTAACTCTCAAAAGACACGAACGACAGAAGAAGTCGCTCGCGCCACTACGGCGATGTCATCGAACCCTTGCACGTTATTCTCGGACGTCGGTGACGTCAATACGTGCTGCATCGCTGAGCGCCGCGACGCACGCATTGGGATATATTAATCGAGAACTATCGAATTTAGAACAATCCGTGAAGTGTTTATTAAACACTCGTATTAACGATCAAAATGTTTTTTCTTAAAAGCCGCTTCTTTTTCTTCAATTATACTCTAGCGGAAAGAAACTTTAAATGAATAAACGTTCAATATACAAATGTATATAGAGGAATAATTAATGATGTGGTGTTCATCCGGCTTTAATATTTACGTGTATGAAAATAAAAATGACGAATAAAAAGTTTTGCCAAAGCGAAGCGTCTCTTTTCGAATTCGATCCCGATTCCGATCGGCGATGTGATAACAAGCAGGCGGCCGACTCGCGCTATAATTAGAGCGCCGCGACGCACATGCACGTATAAACCGCGGAAAAATAAACTCTCAAGTGCGAAATAAATGCGGGCACTTTAACGGTGTAGTGCCTCGTGCCAACATCTTTATCAAAATCCGATCGAGCCGAGTAAGTTGCCCCGTAATTTCTAAGCTAAACGGGTTTCCGTTATTGATTAATGAAAACAAAACGTTTCCAGGCGCAAGCTTTTACTTTCTTAGGCAAACGCGTGATTATGTGTGTACGTGTTCACAATCAGGGCGACTTAAATTTTTTTAAGTAGATAATAAAATAGAACTGTAACGGTTTTGAAACACGCGACGTTAATGTTCGTCACGTGCTCCTCGAAATTGGGTTGAGTTTTTTATAGTTACATTGTTCAGCGCGTGAAAATTTTGAAATGTTGTTGGCAATAAGGATCGGCAAATAATTATGAAAAGATGATGAATGATGGTCGCACTAAAACCAAGAAAATTAAAGCCCCTTCAATAGATTTTGATTACCATGCAAATGTGTTTTTTTTTTTAATTTACTTTCGGTGCTGAGTTTATAAATATAATTTACTGAAGTTTTTGTGTTTGAAAATATAATCGATTTTACTTCACTTTCTTATATTTTTTTGCTACAGTTAATTAAGGTGAAATATCCTATACATACTACCTTGCTTAGCTAATTAGAATTTCAATAATCAGATCTGATATGATTCTTGGTTCGTAAAGGTTATCGCACACTTAACCGTTGCGTTCCGGTACAACGCCGTCGTACACTTTGCTGACTAATTTCAAAGAGAAAATGTACAGAGACTATTTCTTTACACAACACTTCCCAGTTGACTTGTAATTGCTTTCGGTCACAATCCAATGAGGAGGGCAATAGTTTTGACACATTCGAAGAACAAACCATTGTATTAACAAAACGTTTTAATGTTCACCGAAAGATAAATCTTAAAGTCATACTTTGTTTTAAAAACAAGCACGCTATTCACAAATCAATAGTAAATTCGTTCCCGCCTATTGATTAGCAGCCAATGAAACAGTCGACTTGTAATATTTTGCACTAAACCACGCCTGTATTTGTTACTTTCTTCCTGAGAAGCGCTTCTTTGTAGTATACGAAGCAATGTTAAACTCGTTCTTATTGGGCATTAAAATTAACACAACGCCTACTTTCTACGATTATCCAATGAAACAGTCAATATCTTGCGCGAAACCACGCCTACATGGTTACTCTGATTCTGGGAAGCGCTTCTTTATAGTATATGAAGCAATGGTGAACTCGTTTTTATTGGCTGTTAAGATGAGCGTAACGCCTGATTTCTGCAATTATCCAATAAAACATATCGGCCCGCAAGTTACGCACAGCGTGGCCGAAACTAGAGAAATCTCATCTTTTTGAAGATTAAAAAAAAAGGATGGGAAGAAAAATTTCCATTACTTTAGAATGTTCCTATTCTGAATGCATTTTTTGACGGGGCGCGACAACATTAACAGTTTCTTTAAATTATCCTATTTTTAGAGCATCTTAAGCATTTTTCTCAGTAACTTTTAAGTCCCTCCCCCGCATTGCTTACAGGAAGTAATATTTTAGACAGAAGACACGTAGTTTAATTCAATTCTGCGAATTTTCTGATTACAATACTGAAACACCCACATCAATAACTCGCATTGGTATTTACTCATCAGTATGTAATTCAATTCGAGCTTAATAAACAAAATGTAATTTTTCATAGAACAAATTTGCCTTTGCCGTTTAAATTTCTTGCTCTACAACTGTGTGCCCAAAAGAAATGGTTGAAACGCGCGTGTTCTCATTACGTGAACAGAAAATTCTTCGCAATCGCACTGGTCGTGACGCAAACACGGTCCGTTTTATTAATAACGGCGAAAAAAATTGTTTGTTTGGGCATTGTTTTATGGAGTGCGAAGTGAAATTAAACTGCTCTGTTTACATTGCATAAGAGCAAGAGCGAGAAACATTTTTTCCCGGTGAAAGGGCACAGATTTAAAAGAAAAATGAAAAGGTGATCGCCACAATTTAAAAAAAGTCTGTTACGTATACGATATTCGCCAGAATAAGCAGTACCGAATTATAGACGGCTGAGAATCGCTTGAACAACATACAAAGTCGGCGAAGTGAACAGTTTTTTCATTTCTGGTAGTGTTTATTTTGGCAAATTTTGTATGAGTGTCACTGGCCCTGAAGACCTCTAAGGCTTGATTTAATTTTTGTGTTTACTTTCCAGTTCTTCTCCAGTCGTTTTCGACTTTCTCAGTCCATTTCTTTGTCAGACGAGCTCTTTTAAATACGTTTATATCTTACCAGTACCATACGTGGGCATAAAATAAAAGATTATGCTCTAGGGCATTAAGGGTTGCTATAGTTTTAGACAGGTTAATACAATCCAAACACGAAGTTGACATTTTTCGCTTTATTTATTTTCTTTTACAATCAAAGAACGATTATTAAAAGTACCAGTAATGGAAACACTTTTCCCATTTAATTGTAAGGTTGCGATATTTGATATTGAAGACTTTCCAGCTAGAAGTTTGGCGACTTTATTCTTGGATGCGATACTGTCTTCTAAATAACCTTCCACAACACTGCTACTCCTCCAGCCGCCATGTCTCTTTAATGTAGTCATACTAGCCTCTGTATTTGCTAGTAAGGTGGCTGACGTTCTTCGCAAGCAATGACCTGTGTATTGGTCGGCATCTTTCAAATTTAAATATTTTGCTATGGTAGCAGGGATCTTTCCAAATGTATTTTTCCAACAGCCTGAGCACAGCAGCGGCCGTTTCTGTAATCTACAAAATACCTCCATAACACACAGCTTTGTGATGGCAATGATCCATATTTTCTTATCAGCTTCAAAGAACCCATTGTTTCTTTATCACCAATGGTAAAAAATACGTTTCTTGTCGGTTTTCGTTTCGGGTATGGTCACAACAATAACTTCACCCCCGTCCTCTATATTCTATATGATCAATTAACATATTCTCTAATTCTTCCCGCCTGCAACCTCCAAACACCCCAAATAACAGCGCCACTTTCATCATAAGAAACGTTTCGTTTGGTGCTTCCTGAACTTTACCACTGCCTCTCGAGTTAAAACCTTCGATTTTTTTGGTTCGTATCCTTTAGATCCTTGTTTTAAATAGGCTACTAACTTGGGGTATTTTCCAATGTCAATATTTTGGCTCAGTAGTACTTTTTTCTTGAGCATAGAAAACTTTGCCCAGCGCGAATTTGGAGAAAATTTTCCAGACTGTAAAGAAGTAAACAAATTACAATAACGATAACAATAACAACAATGTTCGACATACCAATTCTTCAAAATATCTCAACAAACTGTTTCATTAATGAATGCAACACCATATCTTGTCATCCATTTCTAAATTTGTCAAATTCTAGTTCGTACAATCCTTTTGACTTTCGGGGCAGTATATTTTCCGTTGCTTTTGCAGCTTTTTCCAGAATTTCTGCGGGAATTTCAATGATTTCCTCATCATTCGTCATTTTGTATTTAGTTTTGCCAGCGTTTTGTGCAAAAGAAACTTTTATTTGTTAATAAAGTTTCCCTAGCTACCAAATTCACAAACCACTCGAAACGATAAACTTCATATAACAGATAACAATCATATCAATATGAAATTATTGTTCTCAAAGGTATAGAACTGGTGGTAAGATATAAATAGACATATTGTTGTGTTATTTAGTAATATAAGAGACACCTGTATATATATTTGTTAGATTAGAAATATTTTGTATTTATTTTATTTTATAATTTGTTAAAAACTATGTACATTACCTTATAAACCTCCAGAACTCAAATGGAAATTTAATTACTTGCAAATATTTAATTGAAATTTCTGTTTTACTTAGAAAATGTCGAACGAAGTATTAGAAATCTCGCTAAGAGCAACAACAGAGACTTGGTTTCACGATAAGTTCAACGAAGTTTTCAATGATGTGGAAAACTTCTAGGGCTGCATCTCAAGACTCCAGAACTGACTTCTGAGACCCCTTGTCTTGAAAAACAGTCCCAACACTTCAAAGAACCTGGGAAGTTGTTCACATTCTTCAACGTCACTAGATGATGCCATCAGGGACAAACCTCGAAAGTACTTCTTCAAAAAGAACTGTAGAAGGCGCCGTATTGTAGTAAAACTGAAAAATCAAACTAAATTAAGTCTTTTCAAGGTAGACGGCTAGGTTTATTTAAAATGTAATCACATAATTAGAATCAGACAGAGAATGTTTAATTTATTTGAAACTTCAAATTTTGAAATTCTTTCATTTAAAAGATTTACATTTTTTTAATTTAAGTTATTTAAAGGCGTTATTATCAATGGATTTCTAAACAAATACCGTGTGAATAGTCCGAAGGATTATTTATAATCTTATCTATATCGTGTTTAGTTAGATTGTATCATTCACTTCAATAAATGTTAGTGATGCAATTCTGATAAATAAATTTAATTAATGTTTGTTAATTAATAACAAAATCAAAAACTTATCAATTGTAACAATTTTCATAACCATAGTTACTTCTGTTTGCAAGAAGGGCTATTATGCATTTTTGGTTATAAGTCCATGTATGATTTGACTAAAGCAATTATTATTAACGTGTTATCAAATTCATAGTTAATGATAATTTTTTTAAAAACAAAATAAACATTTCCTGTAGATTTGTGTGTATGATAAATTGCAATTTATAACTCATTCTGCCGACAAAAGCAAAATGATGTACAGCGTGCAATTTGATCGTAAATAATAAACTTTTATAAGATTAAAAATTGTCTTTTACTTACCTATTGCAATTTACGTAACGAGACGAAATTATCAAGTAAAACTGGTCAATTAAATTAAAAAAAGTCTGTAACTTTTTAATGAACCACGCTGCATAGTTAAAAATTATTTTAAATTACGCGAAATGGAAAAACTTTTATTAAGAAATTTTGTTGATAAAATGAATATAAAAGATTAGATCAGAGGGTTGGGACACTCTGTATAAGGCAATGTTAAGCGCAAATCGAGTGTTTTGGTCGTTGTTTTAATAGCATTGACATTAGTTCTTGATTTCGGGCAACTTACAAAACCTTAAATTAGGTGGTGTCGACAAATATACCCGCCGTTGCAGGACTCTGACACTAAATTTAGGCGGCCAGAAATGCGTTTAGGCATCATTAGCGTTCGATGACTTCGGGGCTCTTCCAACATTGCGCTCACTAAAACGGCCTTAAATTCGAAAAGATTTCCAAATTAAGTAGGCGAGGAAATCAAACCAGGCGGACGTTGAGTTGAATTTTTCTCGGCCTGCGCAAAAATAAAAAAATTCGGCCAACTTCTATAAATAAAGCGGCTGATTTGTTAATCACCTCTGCAACCGATTGATCACCGGCAATTTGTAACACCTAACGAGCTTTCCTTAACGAAAAACCACGTCAGATGAAACAACGCGTGGATCTTTTGAAGTGGTGTCAAGTCGGAGGACGACGAATTTATTTCGCCGTTAGATAATCCAAGGCGAGTCTATTTTCGGATTGGCGAAGACTCCGCGCTATTTGTCACCTATTATCGACTATTTCACGGTGGACAATGCAATTAATCGAGGTTTGCGGAAAAAAATGCTGCTGATTAATTCGAGTGTCGCGTAGCTGTTTGAAAAGCGCTTGTAAATGGGACGTTCGAATTTATTAAGCGCTGAAACAGGAGCGTAAACACAACGAGCCTCGAGTGTAGATTTGTAAAATGACGTGAGAGGAACAGATCAAAAGAAATCGAGAAAAATAGATGATCTCTTAGGTGTTTAAGATGTTTCAGTTAAATCACGATATTTGTGAGATTCCTGCGATATAACAATAACTTGCAATAAACAAAAGCCTTTGTTATAACAAAGTAATCGCCGATTAGTCATTGAACATCATCAAAGGTGATGTTTCAATGCAAATACATACATATGATGACAATAGCGAACAAATATCGATACTTTAGAAATGACGGTCAAAAATCTGTTCTGTTTAATAAAAGAAATTAATTATTGAGTGTCTATAATTAATTACTTTTACCAAATTTTTGTAATTAACGCGATTTCGTACACCTGAATATAATCCGCGCGGACTAAATAAAAATGCCGGCGCGTTTTATTTATAACGATTATGCGTGGACTGTTATTCTTTTCCAAGCGTTTATCCGCCGAACGTATTTATATAGATGCCGAAATAATGACGTCCAGGTCTTTATTACTAGCAAAACGCGCGCTCGACGTCTTTCTGACGATTTTTTCAGTGCTCGATTATTTACAGATTTACTTTCATCGGAAGGTGCGAGCGATAAAATGTCTCTGCCGGACGAGAACAGCGTGAAAGACGCTGCGATCAACAACGCGACGGAAAACAACAACAATAAAAACAACAGGCCGTTGCACCTAGACGTCCTGTCCATACCGCCCTACAATCATCAAAATTCCTCGAGGAAATCGCCGCTGGTAAGTTCGAAGAATTGGTTATTTATGAACGCCCCGGAGGATTCCTTGCAGATGTCTGGAGAGACTTACGCCTCGCCGCACAGCGACGGTTTGCTCACCGGAGGAAGCGGAAGCTGCAGCTCGTCGATTCCGGCGACCGGAAACGCCCTTTCTGCCCACCACGAGATACAGCTTTTGAGAGAGCAGCTCGAGCAACAAGGACAACAGACGCAGGCGGCACTCGCCCAACTACAGCTTGCGAGGGAGCAACTGGCTGCAGAGCAGGTAAACTTCATTCTAATTTACAAGGACGCACAAATTGAACATTAATTGTGATCAAAGCGGGCCCGCAGGGTATCTAAGCGGGGCTAAATTAGTTTGCGAAAGTTATTGCTATAGATATTTACTTTTCTGGTCGACGCGGCAAAAAGTATTAGTTAATTTTGTAGCTCAGCCACTAAAGAGACGAAGCTAAAAGCTCAGTACGATTTTTCAATCTTTCAGAAGACGCTTAATTAAACTTGAAAGAAAACTAAACGTAATAAATTGCTTCATTAAAACATGAATACATACATTAAAGAAATGGTGGATGCGCTGGTTATTTTCAACTTTTATTTAGTCGAGGGGAAAAACAAAAATTAAGTAAACTTTCGTTTGGCTAATTTTATAAATAGGCTCTTGTATTTAGGGTATTTATATTTGAAACATCCTGTACAGTAGGCTTTGATGTACACGCACGCGTACACCTAGGTGTATACAAAAGTATTTAATAAAGTGGTACCTATGTACATTACTTAAATACTATACACAAAAAATATTTGTATTTCTAATACGTTTTATTGTTAAAAATAAAATTAAAATTACAGACTGTGAATTATTATTTATGGTTAATTTTTAGAGTGCAAGACTAGAAGCTCAGGCAAGAACCCATCAGCTCTTGGTGCACAATCGGGAATTGCTGGACCACATAGCCGCGTTGGTGGCGCACTTACAGGGCGGCGAAAAAGTAACGACCCAACCCCAAACATCACCGCACATGACAATGCCGCAGGTAAATACCCAGCCACGCAAAAAAGCTACTTTGTTGCTTGCTTTTATGTTATTATTATTTTTTTTTCATCACGATTTTGTATCGTTTGCAGCGATTTTTCTCGAGCGTAGACGCAATGTCTTTTTTTTTTTAATTTCTGCTTCACCGGAATGCGTTTCAACTGGACTGTTAGCGTGCATGATTTACTTGCGCTTTCCGGTTTGTTTTCAAAACGCTTCTCACTGCCAAGTGCGCTCGCCCGCTAATTAAATATAGTGAGTGTTGTGTTGTGCAGGTCTTGCAAAGTTCGCAGGATAACAATAACCACTTGCTTCTGGACGTTTTTACGAGAGCTAAATGTTAGGTAATAAAATAACTTACGTTTTTGTTCTTTACGAGTTTGCGTTTCTGGACGTGCCTAACATGAAAATATTGGGGACGTCGGGAATTGCAAGCTAGAAGGAATTCGATTAGGAGACTAATTATTTTCTGTGTAGCAGCAGCAGTACCCCGGCAACTTAGTTGGCGAAGGATACTCGATGGATCACCAGGAGCAACCTGCATTAGATCACGCGGCCGTTCTGCAAGCTTTGGGCTTAAATCCGCAGGGCCTAATCGAAAACCGAGCGGTCACTTCATGTCTTCCTCCGTCGCCGCTTCGAACTTCGTTCCCCCCCAGTAACGTGTTCAATTTTCCCCATCCACAAAACGACTTCTCTTTGGAAGCCCAACTCCTGCAAAGGCTACAAGCTCTTTGCGGTTACACCCCTCCTCAGTACTCGTACAATTTAAATCAAAACCTGCCTTTCTTGCCAAATCTATATAGTCAACCGTTGGTGAACAATAATTACACTCTGCAACCGCCCCCTCAAAAGAAACTGCCCCCCTCGCCGTTGGCCATGAGACACTCTTACTCAGGAAGCCCTGTTTTGGAGAAGCGCGTCAGCCCAGCCAAGAACGACTCGCTCCAGAACCTCTTTCAAGCCACTCCTCAAAATTATCAAAACCAGAATTACCAGAATACTCAGCACTTGCAGGTGCAACCCCAACAGCAACGCCAGTCCCCCCAGAGGAATGTCTCCCCGAAAACCGACCGTAAATCCGAGCCTCATTTCATCAAGCCCCTCTCACAAATGGGGACTTTAACGACCACCGACACCGAGGGGCGCGTGCGCGTGATAGTTCCGGTTCCTTCCGGGGCGGACGAAGCCGGAAGCCTCATGTCTTCGCTGAGGTTACACGATGATTTTCGCTCTAACGTACCATCCATCACCAGGTCCACGAGCGAGAAAGTGCCAAATAGAAGTGAACTGATGTCGCAAGTGCAAAGAACTGCTTGGGCGAGGCACACCACGAAATAATGTGATGAAACTTAGAACGTAAGATGAAGACTATGAAATAGCTTACGTGACGAAGAAGACTTTTAAATTAGTGGCGTCCCTCGTAAATATTATAATAATTGTGATTCTGATCAGCGTGATATTTGATCAAACAGTACTGATCGTGGTGTGTTCATTACGAAGACGGTGAGCTGCACGCTCGACATATCATAGATATTAAGCTTTGAGTAACTTCATGAAATATTGATTAATATTTCGACCCTAGTCCTTAATAAGCAATTTGTTGGCATGTTAAAAATCGCTGTTAAAATTTATTGACTGACGTTAAAAAAAAACTGTAACAAGTACCGTAGCCTCGTAGTCTAGTCAAGCGTAAAAAAAAAGATTTTCTCAGTCTTGTTATTACGAGTGATTTTTGTATACGTATACAACTGCGTAACTTTTTGCCAGAGGATTTCGATTTTTTTTTTTTAGTTATCCTGTGCTGTAAGGATTGATCAGGCGTTACCGTAAGATTTTGTGTTCTGTAAGTTTGTGTTTTTGACAAATGTATATTTTTATATTAAACTATTTCTAGTTATCGACTTGCTTATTTCTTTTTTGTTGCTATTGTTATTACAACCCAGACTTTTTTAATTCACCGATTGTTGGGGAGCGCACCTGCAAACGGAAATGCAAATTTCAACAAGTCAGCCATCACTCTGATTTGATCAAGACGACAGCTGTAAGAACCGCAAATTTAAATTAGAATTCGACACACACATCGAGTTCCGTTTATTTTATTTAAAGGTAAAAAATATAAAAGCAAGCAACGTTTTTTTTTGACCGGATACAGAATCAAATATCCTTTTTCTGTTTTAATCAGCTCAGCTCCGCTGCAAAAGTCGAGCGCTGGTTCGAGTTATTGGAACCTATGTCGATATCCCGTCCGGAAAGCGGCTTCGTATCCTGCCAGGATCAGGACGCGGAAGACGACGAGGAACGCGAGATCCTAGAGGGCACCAGGTCGCTCCTGTCGAAGCTCAGCGCCAGGAAGCAAAGAAAACTCCTGGGGTACAAACTGGGGAAGGTAACGACGTTTTGACGACGAGAGACATTTTATAATTAAATCGATTAATTATAATTATGTTTAAGACGGCGTTGTTTACTTAAGTTAATTAGAAATAGTCTAGTGTTATTTACATCCTTTCTCCCCCATTTTCTTGTGCCATTCCTTCGAATTTATACATTCCAACTAGCGTTAGTGTACATTATTTTAAGTCCAGTTACGAACTGCCATGCGAACTAACGTCCACCTGAAATTGCTCACGTTTTGGGTACTATTTGTTAAGAGTTTTATACCCAAGATATTAACGATAGTTTATTTATTAGTTGTAAAATAAAAGTACGAAGCAAGATGTTGAACAAATTGCTTCACACTTAGGCTAAACTCAGACGTACCACTTGCAATTTTTTTTTGTAATTATTGTGTGGTTAGTAGTTAGGCGCCAGTATCAACCACTCTGCGAAGCATCATAGAGTCGATATTAACCACAAAGAATCACATATTAACTACAAAAAAAAATCGTAACAAAGTCGTTTAGCCTTAATATTCTTTCATATATACGCTCATTGATTTTGCGCCGCAAATCATGTTTTAAAATTACTAAATGGAATTCATGTAATATCCAGTATTATTTTGGAAATACTGAATCGTTTTCTTTAAATTCGTCTTCGAATTATTTATAACGAAGTAATTATGACCCCATGTATTATAAAGTGCTGTACAATCTTGCTTTTGCTTTGTATACAAACCATACTCCAAATACATAATTCTTTTCTTAAGAAATTTCCTCTCGAATTACAACTTCATGTCGAATTAAGGAAGGCCTACGAACTAAATTGGGAAATTGAAAGAGAAAGGTTACGCTTATTTAAATTGCACGAAAATATTTGGCTTTTCTCTTTCTTGTTATGTTTAAAGACATTTCCTCCCCGGAAAGTAATAACGAGATTATGCGTTCGATTGGATCGTGTGCCCGGAGGTGAGCTTTTCCTTCTATCTGTGCACCGGAAATTCGCTCGTGTATTTTCCGCCCTATTTACCTCGGACACTAACGAGACGATTTCGTTGACAACGAAAGCCAATTTTCCTCCTTCCTTAGTTTCATCTGTACGTTTTCTTTTTAAATATGTATTTATACAGTATTTTTTTCGTATGTAGATTATGTACCAAATAATGTTTAATTTAATTGCTTGTACGTTTTTTTTGCATTTTGTATTTTTATACTAACGATTCTTTTTTCTTTTGTGAATTTTGCAAGTCTGATCGTGAAGAAATTGACTTATTATTAAAATTGTGTTAGTAGAAGTGCGTCAGTGATAATATTACTAGATTAATTGCACGCATGACTGATTTTAGGAAAGTAAATTTTGTTAAGACAAAAGACGAATAATAAATTGCAAGAAATCAGAATTTTTGTTTTACTTTTGAAGATACCTGCTCGTTTAACAAGTAACAATAGTCGGGGTTGGTTTCGAAATCTCATTATACACTTAGTAGATTCCTGCAATTATTTTAAGGGTTGGTCTTTAAAGACCTCAGGATTTTTTAATAATTTTCAAAAATGACGGACGGTCGGAAGTAACTGGTTCTTTCTGACCGTTGCGTCCCGTCAGGGTCAAACAAAATTACGCACGCGATTTAATACCTCCCAAAATGGACAATCCCCCAGAGTAGAATAAACACAAAAAAAATCGAGCTTGCTCAAACACCAGTTTGTTCCTGAACTAGACCGGAAAGAGTTTGCAGAAAGCATTACTCCGCGTCGTTTCCAGTGAATGCAAATTCGTTTATGTCGGCGGTGATCAATGGACGTGGATGTGTGTGGATTCGAGGGGTTGGTTGGTGGGTGGCTGTCCGGAAAATGAGTAGCAACAATGCGCAAGGTGTGGTATGCATGGGCAAGTAGATGTGTCAACACGATATGATATGGTTTTGTAGTTTCCGACGCTCACGGACACGTCCTGGACGAGATTCGATTCCAGAATAATCCCGGTGAGTTAACTCAAAACCTTTATTTTTATTTTTATTTTATTTTTTCAAAATAGAGCTGTAGAATATTAATCATTTTATAATTACAGTTTTTTTTTGTTTAATGTTTTAAATTGGATCCGAAAAAAATCATGACTTTTCAGAACTACACGTACATATTTTAATAAGTGGGGATGATTTCCTTTTTTTTCTCATCCTGCTTTTTAAACCTATTTTGCGTACCATATTATGAAACAAAGCCTAAACGATATTTACCATCATACGTTCAGAAACCCTCACGTTTGAAATTGGCCCTGACTCGAGGTAGCAAGAAATCCGGTGCGTCTCTTCTTTTATTAAAACGTATGTTAATTAAAGTAAGTGAGGTAAGGTTTTGATTTATGCGCATTTTATTGTTATTTATTTATTTTTCCCATTCCTTCGAAATAGGGCCATTTAGTCTTTCCTTCTTTTTCCCTTTTCTTGAACTCGGATACCTTTGATCATCTTCATCAATTATCTACATCTTCTTAATTCTTTTTTTAATTTTTCTATAGCAGTGCCTTCATTTCTAGTTGTCTTCTAATATTTTATTTCCTCTTCTTAAAATCTTGTCATTATTATTTCTTTACTTCAGAATATCAGAAGCTTTCATCTCATATTTTCTTTTGTCCTATTCTCTTCGATGTTCTTTACGTTTACCCAAGTTTTTCCCAAGAAGTCTGCAAATCATTTCCTGAATATGATTTTGATCTATTGTTGGGTATTGCTCCCTTTGGTCTGTAGTCAGGTCTGCCGCTGCCCATTGTACAGATTGAGCAAGCGCCTGATCAGAAAGGCGCCAAATTGTTTGTAATTATTTAAATAGATATAACTCAAAACGAATTGCTTTTGAGACTAAGACAGCAAAAATAAATGATTCAAAAGCACCTTGCTTGTAAGCTTGTTTTTTCAGCAGAATTTTATTTTTATCAAAATACTATAGATACAGGGTGACTGACAGATGTTTCGCCAGAAAGGAAGTCACGAAAAGAAACGATATCCCAGGCTATGGGAAAAATATTAAAAAAAAGTCTACGTACTTTAGTTTTCGAAAAATAATAAATCAAAAATTATACCCAAAACGATGATACGTTCGTGGTTATAAAAGGGCAGCAGATAAACGAAACAAACATAGTCATAAGTATTGATAGTTTTTTTTATTATTACACCGTTGGACTTGACTTCTAAATGGAATTGATGTGATCAGCTGAAATACGAGCTCGTATTTTGACAGGTAAACAAATAAAGCACTACAACACGAGAACAATTCTATATTTTTTTAAATTTTAATTTAAATTGTATTGCAAATACTCTACATACGCGACGTAACATACTTTTTGGGTAAATTTTTAATTAATTATAAACTATTTCATAGAACATTTTTCCCCATTTTACAGTCACCCTGTATGTACAGTGTTGATTCGTCTTTTTGACAAGAAAATAACGTGCATAATTAAATGAAGGCTCTACTGCATATTTTGAGTAAAATGGTAAAGGAATAGGTAGTTTGTTCAAAATATATTTTGCACAAGGGCGCTCGATTGTCTATAGTTCACTCTCATCACTGTTTTCCGCCTGTTTCCAATTAAAAAAATTTACAACTCTAGATTTCCAACCCCCCAAAGCAAGGTTTTTGCCAGTATTCCGAATGTGATATACTTTTCTTTAACCGAATTTTTTGTTAAGGTCACTTAGTTAATTGGTTATGTAGACTTGAATTCTTCCAGATGTTTTCTGTCCTCTCCTCTGGATGTTCTTGTGTCAATGTTTCGTTCTTCGTTACAGAAGAGTCTACAAAGTGGCAACAGTAAGAAGAACAGCAGCGACAACAACAAGAGCAGAAGTTGTTCTGTAACGAAGAACGACACTTCGGCACCAATTGATTAAATCTAATGTTTTTGCATTCGCTTCCGTGAAGTCAAACAAACATAAATGAACGCATAATCAATCTTAAGTGATAGCAGGTGTCCATTTTGATTTAGCATGCGAGTTATTAACACCAATCTCTTGATTAGGTCTTTCAATAATTCTGACCGAGGAACACGAGTTTTGAGTATTTGAGTTGATTATAATTAAAGCATCGCCATACGTTTACCGAAACAACGTAAACTAAAAACGTAGGCGTTTTTGAACACACGACACAATTAAGGCTGCTTTAGACTATCCTATTTCTTGCACTAGATTTTGTTCAATTTCTATAACAATAAATTATTTAGAGCGAGACATTTTTGGGCTGCAGATATAGTCTGGAGATAGAACACGTTCTATTTTTTCAAATGGTATTTGATTCAACCTAATTTTCGATACAATTAATTGTATAATTTAAATTGTTCAAGAAATTGAACTAAAATTTGTACAAGAAATAATAGGTGTAAAGGTAGACTCTTGTCTGATGATATTCTTTAACGAACACTTTAAAAATCGCACAATCGTTCAACGTTTCACTATCGGTTGATGACACCCTCAGGAGTAAAAAATAAATTTATTTTAAAAAAATGTTAGATAAAGAATTTGTCTGTTACGTTAAAAAGAGCGACGAATTTGTTTATTTTTGTTTAGCAAATACCACCGAGATGAATTCGGATATTCCCCAGAGGAGAGACGCAGAAAACAGCGACAAGGACAGTGAGTTATCCCGAGGGATGCGCACATCACAAAATAAGGATATTCCTGTGGGAATACTCCGGCTGGATTCTGGGAAACCTCGCAGGGCTTCCGCTGAACCAAAGTGCCTACCACAGGTTGGTTACTCTTGTCCTTTTCTAAATTGAAAATCGTTTAAATTAAATAATTGTAGACAACGTTTCATGCAATCATTTGCCTTTTTTTTCTTTTTCTCAAATCAACGAATGGTTTGCTTGAATTTTGGATTATCTTGCTTGGAAGGGCAATCAAACTCACAGTCAAGAATTAAATTTTTTATAATTCCTGATTAAAAGCAAAAGCATAATTCGACAATAAACGAAAGTAATTTGAACAGTTTCCGCTGTCGAAATTTCCCCGTTGATCCTAATTTAATAAGCGTAATTGCAATCACGCTGAAATGAATTGTTTCAAGCTGAAGAATCGCCAAGCACACGCACATTAATATAATCATTTCCAGGCAAAAAGCGACAAGGTGCGGCCAAATTATGCATCGCCACACCAATTACGTACATGTGCGCCAGGACTTCGTCCTTTGAACATCACCGAACCCGTCAAAAAAAAACACTGCGGTGCATTACAGTGATGAACATATGAATTCCTCTTTGGTCCCATTTATTAATCATTAATTAACTCGCATGGCATTTGCACGTTATCGAAGCGTTCCGCAAAGTCACGGCGGACGTTTTCAGAAAATAAAAGGCGCGCGTAAACTTTGCGTTAGACGAGTTTCCTGTCATTAGTACGCTTATTCAATAACGACCCGACACGTAAACTTCCCCCGACGAACCATTGACATAATCGCGTTGGCGAAGGTTGAATGAATTTGTAAAAATTTAATTAATTACGAAAATGCCGGGGGAAGGGAAATAGTATCCGGCGTCGTTTGCAAAAATTAATTAGGACGTCACTCTCACATAAGTTCTTAAATAATTTTCGAATTGAATTAATAAAATTGTAATTAGCACTCGAGCGTTTTCGAATTTCGTGATCGCCGTGTAAGCAACAAATCACGCCGAAATTCTTAGTCTCTTAACTAAATTAGCGCCCTTTTTCCCCGACGACGTCGGCGCCTTTCGTCTCCTTTTGGCGAGCACGTCGGAGAAGGATGCAGAGTTTTGTCTTGGATAAGAACGGACCTCTCCTAATCAAAAGTGTCGGGAAGGCGCGGTCGTGATTGAATAAGTGCGTGTTTTTCTGGATTCCGGTTGAATTATAATCCTTTCTTTCGAGCTTGCTCGGAGCTTTTTCGATTTCACGCCAAGACATTTGCGTCTCGTTCGCTGATAAAGGTAGCTCGTTTCATTCGTTGGTCATACTTGTTGAGCAAATCGGTCGAATTTGTCGCGAATTGAATTTACCTGACGTACTCTGATTGTAAAAAAATTACAACGCAAAATTAAATACCTGGGAATAATAGGATAAATATCCAAGGTAAGTGTTCTTTAATTAAATTAAATTCCCAACTGCAAAAAGTTAAAAATACCTCAACAAAATGGTGTTTAGATATTTTTTTTGTTTAAAAATTAACACCGAAGACTGAACTAACAAAAACAGTTCTAAAGTTGCATGTTTAAAACCTCTTCATCATTTCTTTAATTTCATTATATGAGAACTCACGTTGAAATGTTGCCTTGTGTTATATTTACATAGACATCATCGTCTTTGTTTTAAAACCTCTTCATCATTTCTTTAATTTCATTATATGAGAACTCACGTTGCAATGTTGTCTTGTGTTATATTTCCATAGACATCATCGTCTTCGTTTTGCGTAACTTTTCTTTTACGTAAACTAAGCAGTTTAAAATATCTGCAAGGCAATGTAAAAACATTATTTAAACTAATAAAATGGCTATTGCATTCCTCCAAATATTTGATTAAAGTTTCAATTGAAACCAGTGGGTTGTGCAAGGCCGTTCTTGTGAATGCCAAAGGCCGGGGTGCAGTAAGAATTGTGGAGCGCTTTCTTTAAGGACAGAGTTATGGTGTAAGAAACCACAATCCAGCAAAAAAAATTATTATTTCAAAATTACACATGTGAAATGTTGCAACCATAAAATTGCAACTGAACTAGAACAAAGCGTTCAAGTTAAAACAAAACGTGTCATGAGATGAA
Organism: Serrognathus titanus; assembly: GCA_039766575.1. Lineage (NCBI taxonomy): Eukaryota > Metazoa > Arthropoda > Insecta > Coleoptera > Lucanidae > Serrognathus > Serrognathus titanus. Next base: position 12,446,125 of record CM077911.1, on the reverse strand, counting down.
ACTGTGGCTAGAATAGACAAACAAGTTATTACTCGTAACTACAAACCTTGAGAAAAATGCTGATATATCAGCAAGTGGACACAAGTGTGTGCATCAACTTGAGTGGGAGTATTTAAAAAAAATGAGAAACAGAATGAACAATTGCACGCCCTCAATCAGTAAATACATTTTCGTCCGGATACTTATTTGGAATTTGCCTGTTACGGGTGATGTCATTTTACCCCTCTTAGAGACGCCGTACAAATTAGTTAAATACTATGATCTGTGTTTTAATCTCGTCGCAATTTTTATATAGTTTGGTTTCATGATAAATCAATTAATAGTCTCCTTAGTTTTATTTGTATTCGGTAGGAAAAATAAATTAGGTTTTTGGTTTTTAAGTAAGTCATAAACGTTGCCAAGTTAAGACTTGTACAAATTCTTGATTTTTCTGCCGTTATAGATCGAACCTACATCGCCTCAACCGTCCGTCGACCGATTGTCTGTGACTTTCGCAGAAGATTCCCTAAGAAGCGACGCTTCGATCAGGTGTAACTTTTTCGCAGCGAACACCGCAACACCAGTCATGGAAAAGGCTCGTTTTTCTCCACGTGGAACCATCACAGGTGAGTGCACAGCCTACTCGATCCACCGTTTCATCTTCTCGCCTATTGATTAGATGAAGAAAATTCGGACGACGAGGACTACTCCGCAAGTGCAAACGCAATCATGCTGCGAAGGGCGTCCACGAAAAAACCCAAAAGGCGAAACAGCCGCCGAACCAGTTCACCCTTCAGCCCTGACATCCTACCCGGCGCAGAAAATGGTCGACGGAGGTCATCCTGCTTCACGACCAGTTCTGGAGAGTTAGTTAATTTTGCTTGCATAGTTGCATTTCAGTGAATGTTTTGCCTTGTTGTTAGCACTGCCATAACCGTCGATGAAAGTCTGGCGTCTGAAATCACGCAAGAGCAGATCTTCGAAAACATCCGGTTGCACAAGGAGGTGTTAAGCGACGTCAAGAAGCAACCCTGGCCCATGAGAAAAAAAATTCGCCTGGTGATTCAAGCTAAGAGCTACATCAAGAAGCACGAGGGCGCGCTGCAGAAGAGGCTGGCGCAAAGCCATTCCACCAGGGATATGCTGGCACGCTGGAATATTTATTTGATCAAGGTGGGGGGACGTCATCCTTAATTTCACGTTCGAGCGTTGAATTTTGCAGAGGTGGCAACGTCTCAAGCGTGAAACCGCCAATTTCGCCAACTGGGTCATCCCTTGGGAGCTGAGGATCAAGGAGATTGAATCGCACTTCGGCTCAGTCGTTGCTTCGTATTTCGTGTTCTTGAGGTGGTTGTTCTGGATCAATTTGGTCACGTCGGTTATTCTGATTGCTTTCGTCACTGTGCCAGAGGTAATTCCAAACTTTTAATTTAATTGCTCGCACAAATATATTCCTGCCTACTCATGAATAACGAAAAAATGTGGAGCAAGTACATATTAAAGCGCATAGCATAACAACGATGACTTTTCTGATGAGCGTGCACCCGGCTATTTTCTGCGCCTTTTTCTATTGCATGGTCGCGTGCGTCAACACCATAGTTTTTCCCATTAAAGATATTAATCCGCGCAGAGTATACGACGGCAGAAACGTTAAGGAACTGACGACTTTTTACTTCTACCGAGAGTAAGCACACGAAATTGATTAAACCAGTTCGTCGCGAGGGTGTCTTTTTTAGGAACCACGAACCGACGGAATTGTGTACGAACGATTTCGTTGCACTTTTCAAATCGGACTTTGATTTCGGGCGCCCCACGAAATTTTTAGTGCACGGTTTGTTGGATGATGCAAACGCGAAATGGCTTGAAGACATGCTAGTCGGTGAGTAGTTAAAATACTTTACCACCTCAACCCCTCAATGAACGCGCAAGTGTTTCAGCGATGATAAATAAAAGAAACTGGAACGTGATTTTAGTGGATTGGTCCCCACTGTCCCGTACGCTTTTTTCCGAAGCGCACACTCACTCCTTAATTGCAGGCGATAGTTTGGGTAACCTCACGGACTTCTTAGTCAAATTTGCTCACCTATCTTTGCCAGACATCCACTACATAGGACATGGTCTTGGTACTGAAGTAATAGCGCAGGCTGCTGAGAACATCCTCAATGAATACAGGGTTAAAATCGGAAGGTTAACTTCCTTGGACCCCGTCTCGAATTTCTGGAACCAAAGAAAACGTGACTTACAACCTTTAACTTGCTTGGCCGATGTAATTCACACGGATAGTGATGGCTTCGGCACTTCAGAAAACATTGGACACCTCGACTATTATCCCAACGGCGGAAAACATCAGCCTGGATGCTCCACTTGCACGTTAAATTCAATTTTTCCAAAAACAAAATGAGCAATTTTGAGTTTTAGGGATATGCAACCATGTAAGGGCGTGCGAGTACTGGACCAAATCAATCTCGTGCCCCCTTTTTTTCCGGGCATACTCTTATAAGTCCTGGAGCGACTATCTAGATGGAAAACTCTGGAGGTTGGCGCCGGTCCCCATGGGAATCGCCGCAAACTCGTTGATACCTAGCGGAAATTACTTTCTAGAAATAAATTCCAAATGTCTCAATAAAATAATGCATTCCTACACTACGCCTTATCTTTTAAAAGAAAAAGAAATACTGTATTCCCCTTAAAAATATTCTAAAATGATTCTAGCTTCTGGCCGCCGACCAAAAGGACGCCGAAGATCGCAAGACTATTTTAAAAGAAGAGAGATACAATGCCACAAATTTTCTCACCATGTGGAACTTTGAGGGCGTCCTGAAGTATTCACCTCTATTCTACGGATGGTACACCGACAAAGACACGGATGATAAAGGATACCGTCGACCTTTGGCCTACTTCATGACGGGTTTGGCCGTTTACGTCTACAGTTTCGTGGCCACACTGAGAAAGTAAGGGTTTGTCGTCTTGTTCCTCAGGTTTTACGTTACATCTTTGTAGGATGGCTGAAAACTCCCGGACGTCGAAGCTTTTGGAAAAAGACGACGAGTACACCTTCTCCTGGAAATTGTTCACCGGCTGGGACTACATGATCGGAAATGCGGAAACCGCGCACAACAGAATCGCCTCCATCGTCATGGGGTTCAAAGAAGCTTTATTGGAAGAAGCCGAAAAGAAAAGGGAAGATAAAAAGTAAGGTAGTAATAAAAAATTCCATACAAAATTTTTAAATCTTCGAATCAGTTGGAAGATCATCACGATAAGGGTTTTGGTCAATGCGACTGTGCTGGTGTTACTTTTAACATCGGCGTACGCGGTAGTCGAAGTCGTCCGTCGCTCTATGGAACCGGAAGCGAAGAGCAGCGTGTGGAGGATGAACGAAACTACCGTCGTCATGAACTTGATCAGCCTATGTTTTCCGCTGATGTTCGAAATTTTAGGGATTTTCGAACGGTACCATCCCCGTAAGCAATTACGGATACAACTTGCAAGGTACCCCGTCGCCTGGTGAAATTCTAAAACTGACTTAATCCCCATTTCAGGATCATGGCCCTCAACCTCCTCAATCTTTACGCGCTGATCATCGCGCACTTCGATGAAATCAGCAAGATGGTAAGACAGTTGCTGAAATAACTGCGGGCTTTGACTTTCTTTGTTTTGCAGCAAGTTAGCTTGGAGGATTTCAAAAATAAAACCCTCGCGCTTAAGGCCTCTAATGCCAGAGTGCTTTCTTCGTACAATTTGACATCCATCTTCTTGTGCAACGCATCAGTTAGCCCTAAGATTCAAGCGGGCGATTTGATTTCGGCCTTGGCACTTTCGGCGCCTGCTTTGTTAAGCTTAATTGGTAAGGCGAAAACCTACGACGGCAACTCGACTTGGATGGACCTTACCAACTACACTACAACAGTACAAAGCAATGGATTGCAATTTGAAGATGACGAAGCCGAACTTGATTTTGAAGTAGCCATCCAAGAGTTTCTAAACAAAGTCGAGGCCACTACTGCAACAGAAATTGTTTCGCAAAATATTACTAACGAGTACGAGTTTTCAACGACAGGTAAATTTACTGAAAAATACGAGTTTTCAACAGCAGATGGCAGTAGTTTCACTGAGAAATACGAGTTATCAACAACAGATGGCAATCGCTTTACTGAAAATCACGAGTTAGCAACAACAGATGACAATAGTTTTACTGAGGAATACGCAAATCGTGTTTCATCTTCTTTGGGGCCTTTCGAAACCACGGATGTGAAACAAATGACCACCGATTATCCCAGTTCCACTCTCTCTGCTTATGAGAGTTCTTCATCTTCAGAATTAGACACAATGACCGCATTTTTGGATGATGACGTGCAGAATAATGATATACCCAAAAACTGCCTCAATCTCACGGGTAACATCTCTTCGGTTCCAGACTTATTTGCCATCGATGAAGCTTCGATAACTCGCATGGATTATAAATCGAGGAGTAAACTAAGAAGCCTCTGTTGGGAGACGGTTTTCGGGCAAGAACTGGTGAAGTTAACGGTTATGGATCTTTTAATGACGATAATTTCAACCCTCGGCATGGACTTCTTTCGCGGTGTCTTCATCCGCGTAATGAATAACTGCTGGTGTTGGGATTTGGAAAAGACGTTTCCTCAATACGGCGACTTCAAAGTTGCCGAAAATATTCTTCACTTGGTCAACAACCAAGGCATGGTGTGGATGGGGATGTTCTTCAGCCCGGGCCTAATCGTCCTGAACGTTTTCAAGTTGTACATACTTGTGTATTTCCGGTCGTGGGTGGTCATGACGTGCAACGTCCCTCACAAAATCGTCTTCAGGGCTTCTAGGTCTAACAATTTCTATTTCGCGCTTTTGCTGTTGATGTTGTTCCTGTGTGTTCTACCCGTTGGATACGCGATTGTCCGCGTTCGTCCCTCCTGGCACTGCGGACCATTTTCCAAATACCCCTTGATTTTCCATATCTTCACCAAATCATTGAAGAGGGTCTTCCCGAAATCGCTGCATAAAGCACTCGATTATATTGCGTCACCGGGAATAGTGATCCCCCTATTGGTGCTGCTGATACTTATTATTTATTACTTAATTTCGCTGACGAATGCGTTAAGGGAAGCGAACAGTGACTTGAAGGTACGTAAATAAGTAAGAGCGCTATGAAGTTAGGCGATGGTATCGCTTGCAGGTCCAGCTGCGTCGGGAAAGAACCGAAGAGCGCAGGAAGATGTTCCAAATCGCGGACCGCAGGCGACGTGCAGGTTCGCAAGGTTCAGCAGAAATCGGGCAAACTCCCCTTACCAAATGGAAGAAACTCCTGCATAATCTTCCAGGCGGAAAAAGCTTTGACGAGACGCCCAAGCAAGAATCTGTGGAGTTGGTGAAGCAACCGAGCAAGGTCGAAGCCAATAAATCCAAAGGTAAGTGTTCGATTTAAGAGACGTCGCCCAACCTCAGAATTTGCAGATTTCTTCTCCAAGTTCATTAAGCGGGCGCTGAGGAAACCCTCGGTGACCTCACAGTCACAATCAGATGAGGATGGCGGCACCGACACGGAGCAGCCCGATTCACTGCCCGAAGATATTTCAAGTGTGAAACAAGCTAGGAGGATTAAATCAGAACTCACATCAAGCTTCAAGAAGACCGTGGAAGCTGCAGTACGCCAACAAAAAGAGGAGGGTCGCCTCAGTATAGATTCGAACGGTAAACGGGAAATCACCCCGCGAGCTCATGGAAGAAGAATTACTCATTCGCCTTCAAGATCTAACAGCTCAAAAGAAGTGCGACAGGATTCGGTAGCGTCCACTTGGAGCGATAACATTCCGGTGATAACAATAAGCAAAACTGAAAGCGCCGAATGCATTCATACACTCAAAACGTACTCCCGTGAAGCGGAGGACGATCGGAAGTTACTGCGCGATGTTGAGGATCAGATCATAATGAAGAGCAGCGTGGAGGCTTTGATACGAGAAGAGGTGGAGTGTAAAAATCGGGGGAAACGTGTTTTGCAGAAGCAGGACATAACGGAAGACGAGAGCAGTGAGAAGTCCTCGACGGTAATTGAGAATAAACCGGAAGAAAAGCGGCAACCTGAAGAAATAGAGCAAGAGAAGGTTAACTTCGACGCTAAAACTGAATCTAGTGGTGAATATAGAGATTCGACTCTGTCTTAATTATTTATTTCGCCCTTCGCTATTGTCTGTATCTTCGGTGTTTCAATATATGCTTTTATTACAAAACTGTTTATTTTTGAAGCTCCTGATAGTAATTAATACTCGCAATTGGCGTTTTGCTGTGTTGACAAATTATAAAGAATTCTCATTTTTTTATTGAGTTATATGTAGTTGGTTATGCGTGGAAACTCGAGGGAAGAGGAGCAAGAAGCAGCAGATACATGTTGTCACCACATGGCGATGTGTGCGTTCACGCTGCTCAATAAAAACCGACACACCAATTAAGACCAGTCATATGATGTAACCATAAACAAGCACTTTATAACCCGAACGTTAAGCGGTGTCTGGTATGATACTATTACAAAAAAAAAACAAAGTGGGAAAATTTTTTTAATAACGAAGTCAAATATTGGATTACCAAGTAAAATAGAAAGGAAAGCAAATCTTAATTTGAGTTTTCGATGTGATTACCGAAAAAGCGAAATGAAAACTTCGCAACAAAGTTTCATCAATAGAAATTGGAAAAGTTTTCCTGGCTCTAAACACGGAGAAAATTACGGTCGTTGCCAAATGGCAACTCGGAACTTGCGACGTTAATTCAAAAAGTTTTAAGTCGCCAGACTGTCACGGAGTTTTGTTTTTAATATAATTAAATATACGGGGTGTTTAAAAAAGTAAAAGGAACTTTAACAGGATGTAGAGAATCGCAATGAGTAGGAGTCGCATTAGTTCAATGCAAATTGCAAGAAAATTTGAGAAATGTCATTAATATGCAGCGATTTTGTTAAAAGTGACTTTAGTTTTTTCTTCAAAAAACCGTCCATCATATGTAGTAATAATAATGATTTTACGAGCACATGAATTTTATCCGCTTGCTATTGAGCATAAAGGCTCCAGTACACATAAAGTCTAATTTTATATTGAAGCATTCGCAATTTGTAGAATAAGAATAAGGGGACAACACATTTTAACGACAAAAGCGTGTTATATATTTGCTAATCGAATAGAAACGAATCAATTCGTTCAAAACTACAATACTACAAATATATTTTTTTATAGCGAACGTTAAACTGTGCTTTGACTAACTCAAAACAGTCAATAAAATGGAATTTATCAGCAAGGGTAGATAAAGTTACACTTTAACAGCAAGAGTAGATAAAGTACTTTAATTTTGTTATTCGAATTAAATATTACGCGCATGTCTGGGCCCAGTACTCGTTTAGTAGATTGAAGGCGCCACACTCCAGCAATGAGACCAAGTAACTACTTTTTTTTATAAACTATGCTGTAAACACTATGTAACTATGAGAGGCAATTAATATATGGGCCCAGTGTTGCTGGTATTTGTAAGTTTCAGCAATTTTGACGATATAGGTCGTTTGTTTGGTGTACAAATTCTGTAACTGGCGATTTTGATGTAGCTTCTTTATTTGTTTTATTTATTTAAATTAAGTTTTATGTATATTTCTACATTAAAGAATAAATAAAACTGTGTTGTGAAAAATAACAAATAGCGTCCAGTTTGCAATCAAAATTAGCTTGCAACAAATTTACAAACTTGTTGTAATCATTATTTGACCGCCTTGTGTGGAATGACTTATTTGGCAGTCAACTGGTTGCTAGATGTCACTTCTTACACAATTTTAGATCAAAAATCGGCCTCAAGTCGTCGCGATCTATACTGTTGGTTACTAATGTGTTCAATAACTAGGACAGGTTGGTGAGATTGCAGTGGAGGTTTCGAACTACTCTTCTGTTGACAAGGCGCCAAATAGGGCCTAAATTGCTGTCCAGCTGTTTATGAACTGAACAAAATCCCTTTTTAATACAAAAATTCCCTCCTCAACGTAAAGGAAGCCAACTTTCCTAAATTAGGAAATGAGTAGAAAGAAGTCGCAATAGAAATAATAAGGAGCAATATTTTTTTCATATGTTTTTATTAAATCTTTAGCTGCGAATGATGGCTATAATTTTTCAAAAGAGTATCAAACAGATTTAGTAAAAATTAACGAGAAATTAGCTTCCAAGAGACAACACTGCTTGCAACAAATTATCTAAATTATTAAAATATAATTTAAAAAATTATAAACCTTGATCATCGCTGAGTCAATTCTCGTATTAATAGGGGGAGTGAGGAGAAAATAATTAACAGTAAAATGTAGTGTTAAACAATTTTTAATTCATTTTAGATTAAACAAAGGCTGGTTTTCACGATGATAGATTCTGTGATAGTTTAACTCTTATCGAACCTTTCACACCCACTTTCATGAGAGTACTCTCATCGTGAAAAACAGCCTTTAAGGCTAGATCTAATAACTTCAATAAAAGTTTTAAAATAAATATAACGCAGATACAATTGCACTTAAGATACTATTGATCACATAATGTCATTTAAACGGGGGCTACAGTTTTCTATAATCGAAAAGTACGACCACACGGTCAGATTTTGGACATGGTCCGTTTTCTGTGCTCGCCACTGTACACTTGAACATATCATAGCATCTACTTCATGTATCTGCTGGGCGAATCAAAAGTGAAGAACTTCAATGTTAAAAAAAAACGGTATTATAAGTTTAATTAAAAAAAAGTTTAAAATGGAACTAATTGTTTTCTACAAACTAGCTTATGAAGTAATTATCTCTGTCTGTGATCTTTTAAAATTACAACTACACTTTTTCCTGGCGAAATTAATAGCGTACTCTTTAGAAATATGTAAAAATATCATTCACAGCGTTGTAAAAAAAAATTTTAAGACAAATCAACTTTGTTTTCTGATTCTGATATTCCCTTGGAGAGATCATGCTTTTATCATAAATATTAACAAATTACATTGAAACCAAAATTAAAAAATATACATATATATTCTGATAACACAAAAATAAAATGGTACCATTATAAATAGCTAAATACGTTAATATAAGAATTTTTGTTAACGTTAATTTTTACAAATTTTATCGCAAATCGGTTTTGAATGCAGTGGATACCTCAAGCGTCTTCTGTACTGCTTTTTTGGCCTTATTTGGGGCCTCGTCAGCAGAAGCATAGCAAAGTTGTGTCAAAAAGTGATAGCAGGATGTCGCGATTCATTGTTAATTGTTATGATAAAAGTATGAGCGTTTAAAACTTTCCAAATAGCAGACGCAGACTTTTGACGCAGACTTTTGAAATTTCTCGCGCCATCTTATATTTTCAGATGGTCGTAAAGGAAAAGACAATATACCAACTATTATCGTTTTCATAAGAGATGAGATTTGCATCATAAATTTCTCTGAAGTAAAAAGCATAACTCTAATCTTTTCTAACTCACCATTGAAAAGAAAATAATACTGTAATATTTGTCGCTTTTTACTTCTCGAATAGATAATACTGAAAATATTTTAACTTATTGCTAGCAATGGCAAGTGAAGCAGTTAATAAAGAACAAATTATTTACCATCTCACGATAATCAAAATCATTGCGATCGTTAATCACTTTCATGAAACGCTTGACATAATTACTGTAATTTCGTTAATTCCGAGCCCTCCGAAGTTGAAAGCAATTACGGGTATGACAGTGTACAACAATCTCTCCAGAAGTTCGTCGACATTCTCACGATAAGAAGCAAGGTTACGATGTCATGAAATTAAAGGTCACAAGATCCGTAAAAGCTGATAAGGAAATGTGGAGTAAGAGCGAGACTATCAGCAATTAATGTTTATTTCAATATTAAATTCTTTCTTAACTTTTAGCATATTATACTTTAGAATTCGAAATTAATCAAAATTCATTTTTTTATTGACTGTTAATTAATCGTGCGCCCTCATCTCGATTTCGAAATTAAAACGGCGATTCTTATTTTATTGGTGAAGGAAGAAACGCAACGAGGAAAATTTGAAAGAAAAAATCTTGTTCGATTTCTCTATCCGTTTGTCTGTGCGTGTGACAAAGCGAGGGTGTTTATCTGAACGATAGGGTATCTCGTTTCCGTACGAGTTTCCTCTGCCTGAAATGTTCGCGTTTCGAAATCTGGCGAGCAAACAAACGATAAATAAAAAATTTTTTTTTTTGATAATTTGCGACGTCGCGTCGTTAAAGCTTTAACGACGAATTGATTTACGATTTTTTGCGCTGGTTGGAGTAATAGTTACAAAAATAAAGTTGGAGATTATTAACATTTTGAGAATTCCTTGCGCTTTCAGTTTATATCACGCAACATACTTTTGTGGTAACAGCACGGTCGTTGTGATAAATAACATTCTTAGATAATGTTACAGAAATAGTAGCGAATGCGCCCTAGGTTTCCTGCTTTCGAGATATCTTAAATACTACCCTGGCTGTTTCGATGCGTGCAAGTGCGTGCCTGCACGAAAGAGGCTGTAATCTCCGTCGGCGTTTCAGTCTCCGCCGGCATCTGGACTTTGACGTATCCATCTCGAGAAAGAGAGAGTTCCACCGCTCTCTCCCGTCCGTCCGTTCAGTGTTAGCGTCGCGCTCATGATGTTCGTAAATTAATTATGCGGCGGGTTCCTTCCGGAATCAAACCGAGTCGGCCCTGGCGGGCATGAAATTTGTGTTTGCGTTCAGAAAAAAATCGAATATGTTCGAATTTGTGCTGTGCTCCTTGTTGTGCTTCACGTTGACTTTGGGAGAGGAAAACTCGCACACTCCTGCGATCGGTTTAAAGGGCACCAAGTGTTACGATGATTTCAACAGGCCGCAGGTGAGCGACGCCGCTTTCTTTCAAAGTTTTTCTTCAACATTTCTCATAGAGATGCTACAATCGGATTGCGTAAAGTAATCGCACGTGCACTTCATGAATTAATCTGGTCTTTAAAGCTCCTTACACGATTGCAAGCTGTGCAAATATTCCTTGAGGAATGAGGAAGCTATCAAGAAACGCAACTTTTAAAATAAATCCTTAACCCACCTCAGATTTCTCTTCAAGTAGTCAGACAAAGTTGTTCAAATAAGAAAATTTAATTCATTCTTTTGTCAAAAGATAATCTTTTTTTTATTTATATTAAAATAACTGCGAGAATGCTTAATTTGGTTAACCGCAACACATTACGTAATCGTTTAACAATAAAACTAAAGTTTGATTTCCAAGAAGTACGCAACGCCAAAAAAAACATAACTCTTGCTTTTCCTCATCTCTTTCTTTTTTGTTTAAAATGCAAGTTGGCAGCGCAAAGTTTTGGGACTTCTGCTCGTTAAAAGGCAAACAAGAGCCACATGTCGAAGCCGAAAGATCATTTAAGAAGTAGCTGACTTGGTGGAGAAGGGGCGACGCACAACCCAATTAGTGCTACCCCCCATGTTGTGCCACCCCGCTGCGTCACTAAAACCATCTCGTCCTTTCAGGCCTTCGTCGTTCAGAAGTGCTCTTCACGAGCCGACTTTTTCTCTCTGTATTTATTTACAACCAACTGTCTGTGATTCATTTTCGTTAGGAGCGGATCTCAATGCACGAACTCCCCCCCCCCTTTAACTGTCTTATTTTTTAAATTAGGAAAAAATATGCAGTGCAAAACTTATACAGACTAATTAAAAAAATAAATAAATGAAAGTTATATCCTTCTTAGGACATTTCGTCCTTCGTTACAGAAGAAGTTCTTCATTCTTGCTTGCGTGCTACTGCTTCTTCGTAAAATCAATTAAAATAAAATGTCCTGAAGACAATATATGGACGCAGAAAAACCGTCGAATGCAACTTGACTCGAACAGGTGCGTCGATCCTGAAAACCAACGCGAAATACGAGCGTCCTCTTTCCTCGACGGTTCTGTTTCACGTGTTATTTACCTCTTGTATTACTAACTGTAGTGCGGTCGTGCATTTCACCGTCTTCCCGGTCTAACATGCACACCTATGCATGCACATAAGTCTAAAAATACCGCCGCCTCAGCATTCTTGCGTTTCCAAGTTGTGTCGGAGTGAACCTCGACGAAGTTTTCACGTAAACCCGACCCGAAATGAGTTCACGGAATACTTGCACGTCGATGCATTTTCTGCAGACTAAACACACGAAGGAAAACTATTTTTTTTTCACACCGCTCATTCGCCTTTGCGTGGTCTAACCGATGCAACAGCTGTACTCGAGAAGGAGCAACGAGAATTTAATGGAGCCCATCCATGTCGCTCTCACTTTTAAAGAGTATCAGTTGATCGTGAACTTAATAACTAAACAGTATGAGGCCCACATTTTAAATGTTTTCTTTGTAATAAATATCTATTAAGAACATTAATCTATAGGCAGCAAACTTGACTGCACACAAAAGTCTTCTGTTTAAATAACTTTAATGTAACCTTTGATACAAATAATTAAAAACGAATGGAACCTTCTTTTATAGAACAAAATGCAAAGTTGAATAAAGTCGTTTTTGCGTGAAAGATTGAGAAGAACACATTCTAAACGGGTTGCAAAGGTCCTCAATACAAAAAAGTATGCCCTTTGGGCGTTCGTAAAGGCCGACCGATATTTTAAAATTAATGCGTCCCATTCGTTCCCGATCAAAGAACGAGATAGAGATATTTATGTGCGTCGTAAAAACGCGCGATAACCGTTTAATTTACTGTGTCGTTCCTCGGATGCTTTCGAAGTAATTAAACAGAACGGTTCCTTGTGCGTAAAATTAAACCTTGAACTCCGAAATCACTATGAAAAATACTTATGTATGTATAGGTTTCAATCGCAACTATGACCGTTCCAATTTGCGATGTCTATAAATCTAGCAAAACAATATACAATTGTCTTTGCCCTAGAATTGGACGAAAGCAGTCCAAGTTGAAATTTTATTTAAAAATTTCCATCCATCAACAAAGAAGCAAAGGTTATTTGGTCATTCAATTCTGTTGGTTGTATTGTCACGTAACTCCTTTTGGCAAGTAATTTCTATATAATTTGTGATTAAAGGTTTCTTTGCCATTTAATTTACTAACTGGGGATTCCCATTAAAATATTTCATGTTTTTCGTATTATGACTTCAATAAAAGAACGCCTATCAATACGCTCAGTATCTTGTAAGCTTGTGTGTCAATCTCATTGTCTTTATTCCATATTAATGTTGCTACATGGGAACCCCTTCACGGTTGATGCTGCGTTAGTACAATACCGACTTCAACCGGTGTCCAGGTCACCGCTAGCCGAGATTTCGCCAAATCAAGTCAAGTTTTCTTGTATCCCTCTGCCCGATACATATCCGCAGATTATGTTAGCAAGTCTCTTTTACTATCCATGAGACAGAATCGCCTCCTAATACATCTGTAAGCTAATCCATTACAATCGCCCAATTTCGCTCGTCTAGGACCAATTTACATCTCGATCTTAATTATATCTGTAAATCAAATGAAAACGTGGGGTCCGGAATTGTGGCAATAACGATCTGTAATGTTACGAGACCGCATGGCGCGCTCTCTCACGAAGAGTTCAGAATCCTGCACTACCGGTTCGTTTAATGAAATCGACGTGCATGTGTCTATTATACGCCCAAAGCGCACACACACATTTTAATTTATCTGGAATCGTCTCAGTCCGGTAGCCCGCCCTGGTAATTAAAGCCGAGTCCACATTAACATCCTTGAATTTTCATTCATTTGCACTATCTATGAACGTTTTCTAAACGAGTCATTGCGCGACGTTCCTTGCAAAGCCCCCAGTCATTCCCTTTTATTGCCGTCGCAGCAGTTCCGAGTATTCACAAGACCTGACCGGCCGTCAGAGAGGCGTGAGTTTTAATCGAATCAAGTTAGTATTTTAAATGGACGTCAAAGTGTCAAAATTTCAACGGTGATAGACATGAAATGAAAACCTGAAACTGATATCATCTCTCACAATTGAAAAGGAACGTGAATCGCAGAAAAGGATACGGGTTTCAGTCCTAAGGAAAGTAAGACTGCTTAGTTTGGAACTAAAATGTAATTTCGATATTCTACAGAATTGAATCATAGATTTGGCCAAAGCCTAGCTTCGTTCGTGCAGAAAGATTAAGTTGAGACGATCTCATCTGCATATATCGCTTTGGGGCAGAGGCGGCGAATCCTCCTCGTCCGTCCAACGCTGCAGAAGGAGAGGCACGAAGATGCAGGTCAAGAGCCGCTCGGTGCACGTGCATATACCTGAATTATTGCTCAATTACCTGCTAACTCCGCACTCACATTTTACATTCCTAACCTTCACACAGACCGCCCTGCTACGAGCAATGAAAACGTGTTCGCGGTTTGATGATGGCAACGACAAATTGAAACATTAAATACAATTTTTAACGGGAATTGAGCTCGCGATTATACCAAGAGAATCGTCGCTGCAATAAACGCGAGAAAGTCACAAAAAGAAGCCTAAGCAAAAGCAAAGGAAACTCTCCTCTGAACATACATAAACAAAGATGTGCGTTTATGAGGAGAGGCCGGAAATTACGACCACCTGCGAAGACGTATATGTCGTCGAAATATATTGAATGCAAAAGCACTCAAATCGCTTTCTTATACCTAAAAAAAAAAACGTAAAAAATGTAATAAGGGCATGAACCACTGGAGCGAGAAATTACGGCAACAAACTTGAACTGGTTGGATTCTGAAAAGACTCGCTTATACAGTTGCGTAAATGGCCTTTGTTTAAAAAAAAGGACGACCCGTCGAGCCTTCGGTGATGACTAAAAACGCGCATTGCTTATTAATAGAGCCGCGCTCTCTTTGTAAGTCGCTTTATATTTAGAATGTACCGAGTCGCTGGATGTTACGGGTTCGCGTCATAAAATGAATGACTTCGGTTTACGAGCAAATCGTAATGAGCTATATGGTAGATAAAAGATAAAAGGAAATCGCCCCGGTGAAAGGGGGCTAGCAATAAGGAAGCTCTTTTTTATTTACATCAGAAAAAAGTGCAAAAATCACTTAAAATTGCAAATTGATTTAATATCCTCACTTTACTTATACGGGGGGAGGTTCAATAATTATCTGCTAGCCATAGAACAAAAGAGCTACGTTGTTGATTTTTAACAGTTATGAGTTGTCAAGTTTTGACATCTGTGTAAAAATTTCAATTCATTTGATCAAGAAAGTAGGAGTTGTTCAACTTTGAAAAGTGGAAAATGAGTGATTTAAAGTTATAACGTCGAAGTATAATAAAAACTTTGCCTAAAGAAGGAAATACTCCTAAAAATATCCATGAGAAAATGACGGCAGTGTATAACCATCACATTTCAAATTTTGGCCGAAACAGTTTCTTTAGGCTAGAGAATCCATCCAGGATGATCCAAGAGATTGAAAGTCCTTAGTACTACGAAATACAGAAGTGGTGAAAACGTTGAGGATTTAGTAATGAAGGATCGTCTCCTGAAAGTATCGTCATCTGAAGCTTCAGTTTTAAGAACATTGCACTTAGATTTAGGCCTTAAGGAAAGCGTCTGTTCGCTGGGGACCCGAACTGTTGTCATCAGAACCAACGTTGTACCGCAAGAAAATTTCAGCTGAAAATTTAGCCTCTATAGAGGCGAATCAAAACCTATTTTCACAAATAGTCGTTGGTGATAAAAATTTGGGTACATTTTTCACACCCAAAGACAAAACAAGACTTTCTACAATAACTGGATGATGGTTCTTCACCCTGCAGGAAAATTGATGGCTACGATTTTTTGGGATAGGCACTATATGCCAAAAGACTCAACAATTAACGTATAAGCTTTAAACCTTAAACAAAGCTCTTTAACAAAAACTACATTATAAGCTCTACAAAGAAATCTTTCTCTTCCACGACAATTGAAAGGTGCGGAAAGCAAGCAAAATTAAAGGCATTTTTCGATGCCTTTGGCTTTTCTGCCATATAGTCCAAATCTAGAACCCTCCAACTATTACCTATTTCGATAACTGAAAAGAACCTGCGACGAACCCGATTTTCTTCAGACCAGGATCTAAAAGATGGACAATTTTTGTGCAAAAGAAAATTGTCAAGTGGGTTAGAATAACTGGAAAAAAGTATGTGGACTTAAATTCAGAATATATTAAGCAATAAATATGTGTAAATCCCCCCCTCCTCTCTTCTTCTTTATGACTAAGTAAATCATCTTTAAATTTCCACTCGTATTTAGCATTAAGATTGTGTTTGATTGATGCTGAAATTTTTGCTTATTTGTTTCAGAGGTGTATTCCTGAATTCGAGAACGCCGCCTTTAGCCTTCAGATAGAAGCGACGAACACGTGTGGCTCTGAAGGGCCGACGGAATACTGCGTGCAAACGGGCATTTCCGGCAGGAAATCATGTGACGTTTGCTACCCCGAACAGCATGGGGTTAGGTACTTAACAGACTTCCACAGTGGCGAAAACCAGACCTGGTGGCAATCCGATACCATGCTCGAAGGCATACAGTATCCGTTCCAGGTCAACTTAACTTTAAATTTAAGTAAGTCATTCAGTATGGAGAAAAAATCTCTTCATTCATTCTTTTAATTTAAATAATTCAAATATAAAAGAAATAAAAACCGAATAGTTGTAATAGTAAAACGCGATAAACTATGACCCGGTCGTGATACAGCTGTTACGGCCGCCGATAAATACATAGTAGTTCGGATCGAAGTTCGAGGAAAAAGGATGCTAGAAGAAGAAGGTCATGGGAATCGCAGCTCCGGACCGAAGAGGAAAAAGTCGATGGTTGGAAACCGGCCGCAATAAAAGCGATCCGCCGAAAAAGGAAGCGCATTCGTCGCGTGCCGAGCGCCGATCGCAGAAAAAAAAACGCAAAATCCACGCCGTAAAAGAAGAGCATTGTCTGTGGACGTCACAGTGTGTGACAGGCGCACAAATTATTCCCGCGTTTGCTACATATTTATGACAATGTTGCCCTCGGCCCTATAAGGAAGACCTCCGCGTCACCGGGGTATTGTTATGAGTACAATAAGTACAGCACTAACCAGAAGAGTCTAACCAATAATTTCTTATTTCAAGAAAAGATTAATTTAATAGACTGTCTACACAAACGACAATAATTAAAGCAGTTTCTTGTACGTTGAAAATTGTTAAAAAATATGTATGTAACTACAATTGATTGGACTCTGTAAACTTAATGTAAATGTCGATATTTCACTGTACATTTATCCTGTAGATGTAGAGGCTGTTAAACGTACAGCGAAAGGGCGACATTTGTATCAATTTTACAGAGTGTCCGATCGATTGTAATTACATATTTTGTAATACAAAAGACAATGTTCCTTGAAGAAAGCTCATTTCTATAACGTTTAAATCTAATCCAGCTGGAAAGCATTGAAATATCACGAGTGCTTGTGGCTTCAACTTATCGAAAATAAAAGAAAACGTAATTAGTATTTTGAAGAATGAATATACAAAGGGAATTATATTAACCATCAGAGTATTTCTTCGTAAATTCCAACATAAAAAAGAGCTCCATTTGTCGAAGGATAACTGTAAACTGAAGTAATCACTAACCACACTAAAGAGCGGATTGTAGGCAAGCTATTTTCTCTGAAAAAAAACTATTTATAATCTCATATTCAGGGGTCTCACCCTGTTGGTCAAAGGTGGTTGACAAAAGATTGCAAATGGGCCAATCAATAGTTATCACGTTACTTCCGTTATCTGTTAAATTAGACAATTTTTACTCAAAATTAAATTCTTCGTTTAATAATAAATTAAGTAGGTATGTCTTATACTTATAAGTAGATTCATAAAAGTTCGATCTCTACTAATCACAAATGATGAAATGCTAATTCGACTCTTGGATCTTGATAACCGTTCATTCCATGGTTTCCAATTCAAAACACCCATGGAGTAAGTGAAATCGTGCTGCACTGCATTAAATTGTTTATGATTTATTGGCTACCTACGCGGTCATTACCATAACGGTCTGGTGAATAAAGGGTTATTGAATTAGTTTTGATTTATAGTTCCTATACATCTCGTAATTGTTTCCCGCTAAGCAGCTACAAGAAGCGATCATATTAAACAGGTTGTAGGAAAATTGCCCGATTTACAATTGACCGACAGGAAAATTGCCTGAAAATATATGGAAATTCGTACAAGCAATTAAAAGAGAACACAGTGTACATGAGCTGCAAATACAATAATAGACAGCAGGCATGGAAGGTCCACCAACTGGAGAAAATTAAAGAGGCTGTGCCAAGAATATCGCACCCCTTATAGAAAATTATAATTGAGAACATTTATGCGACTATTGTTCTTCGAGCAAATGTCCATTCGGGCAATTTTCCTGTTGGTCAATTGTATTCGGGGAATTTTCCGTCGATCAACTGTTTTCGGAGAATTTTCTGGTAGCGATATTAATTTTTTTCTCTAAAATCTAATGTACTTATCAGATTTTTTCAAGGTTAAAGTGCAACATAGAAAGCAAAGTGTATTTAATGATCGAATTTATAAAACGATACTCGCGTTGCTCTAATTATAAATGCTTTACGTCATCGCTGAGCAGAATCACGACGCGTCTGAGATTCAATCAGTAACAACCATTTGACTCTATTTTATTCTTATTGAATTTCAGGGAAAGCTTTCGACATCACCTACGTCCGAATTTGGTTTTATTCGCCGCGACCGGAGAGTTTCTCAATTTATAAAAGGACCTCGGAAGACGGACCGTGGATACCATACCAATTTTACAGGTAATAACAGCAAAAGTTTGGAAGTTTAAACTTAAAACAAACATTTTTGAGTATCTGAAAGTTGAAGGCATTTAACTGCCGTTGATAGGAGTGCTTTAGGGAAGGCCTTTTATCTTTCGGCTAAATTTAGAACGTTTTACTGGCGATGACTAACAAAGGCTTATAAAAATCGTGAACGTATCTCGAATGGAATTTCATTCTATTTTATATCGAGATTATTCATGGTGGTGCTTATGTCTTAATTTGAATGTACTATAACAGAAAACAGTAGGTATATATGTAAAAGAAATTCGTTGTCTGTGATGCGATTGTCAACCAATTATTGGCTGTATTTCAAATTTTATGCGCCTTATGTATAGGCAACACACCATACGCACCTGTAAATGGTATAGTGGTCCTTAGGAAATTAATTTTGTTTGTGCGATTACAACTTTCAATGTTGTAGGCATCCCACAATCCGCGAAAGTGTAGCCCATTAACATTACATTAGGCGCTTTCCATTTTACAAATGGCCGACCGAAGCAGCTCCGGGGTAACTCCCAACGGCTCATAATAGTTGCTTTCCTATGAGATACTCGAAACTGCCCCGGAGCTGAGGAAAAGAATTTTTCATAGACAGCTGTGGGGGGCAATTTTTAAAACATTAAATTATAAGTGAATTTTAAATTCCTAGCAACCCCTAATTGTAACTGAAGGCAATCATTACTAATCTGTTAAATTTAATTAGCGAAACAATAATTACTTACAGTACAGAAATATGGTTTCTGGAAATTTTTCCTGAAATTCTGCAATACAATCAGGAATAGAATAGTCCTTTCGATATTGATTTTTTGGGCGTTTCGAAAGTAGGGTTCAATCATAAAAGATTTTTCTTCCAATGTGAACACCATTGTAAAATCAAATCAATAAAACATTTTTTATAATTTTTGTTTATTTACTGGTCTGTTTAGGGTACGGATTAAATAAGGAACATACGCGAACATGCGAAAAAATGAGAGCAACGTCCTAGATGGGAAAACTTTTTGTACGCACGTTGTAACGAAACCAACAAGTAACAAAACAAATAAATTAAAGATTGTGTTATCAGTTATGTTTACAAAACAAGGTATTTGTGGTTGCCTATCTGTTAGGTGGTGCCAAGACGCTCATTGCAGAATTTGTGTAGATAACCAAGAATGCAAGATAGCGAACTGATAATATAAAAATATTTATCTCAAGAAATTTATCGTTCAAAGCTTACATAAAAGAATTATATTCTATCTTTGGTTTTTATTTAATTATATCGCTGAGTTTATTATACGTGGAAAACACGAAATTATTTTGTGAATTTTCAGCGGAACCTGTCGAGATACATACGGTCAACCGGATACGCTCCACACAACAAGAGGAGAAGAAACGAGAGCCCTCTGCACCTCCGAGTACTCGGACATCTCCCCTCTGAAAAACGGAAACGTTGCGTTTTCGACCCTCGAAGGTCGCCCTTCGGCCTACTTTTTCGACTCCAGCCCCGAACTCCAGGTAAACGACGGGCACGAAACTTTTCAATTACGGGCGAAAAAAGCGACTCGAAATTCATGCGTGCCCCGCCCGCTAAAAATATACTATGTGATATATGCATATGATGTGAAACCTCGGCGGTGCCAGGCTCGAGCCGAAGAATACCTTGCGCCGCTTCGACCCGGCGCGGCGGCGAATTAACGAATAAGTCTTTGCTAGTTTTAACATGATTCCGGACACGTCGCGAAGGCTAATCGCGGCGAGGGTTTGATCTATAATTTTAATCGAGGCATAAATTTCAATTAAGGGGGGTGAAGACGAAGCGGGCGATGGAAGTAGGTCGATTATTGTTGTTGCGAGAGTGTGGGTGATGGATGGTACGCATTTAAGTTGCGAACAACCACCCCTTGGAAGTAGATTGGCTCGAACTTCCAGGAAAACATTTATACAACTATAGTTAATTTTTTTTTAATTTAAACTCTGAAGACCTTCATGTGAATAACACATCTGATAAATTTTACAAATTGTTTTGTAACTTTTCTTTATTGCCAGCGGAAAGTAATAATATCACAAGAAAGAGACATGTGATCGTAAATTTAATGTTTGCGTGAACTTGCCGAAAACTTCGGAAATGTCACTTTTTGTTTTTGGTTGTATTCATGGTTTCAGCTCAAGAAACGATTTTTAAACGATCTATAATCCACTTATTCAAAGAAGTTCTCTGAATTGATTAGTGCAATTTTATATTTTTTATATATTAATAAATTTGACAGTGTTACTCTCATCAAATACTGAGAGTAACTTGAACGGACACGGAAAACTTCCCTGAATAAACGTTTCAGTCATGATCAGGGGTCTTTCAGATTCCAATTTGATGAAAATTAGTACCAGCTAGATATGATTTCGTAGAATTTATTGCCAAACAGGTAGGTTAAAGTATAAAATTTACATGTTTGCTATAGTTGTAAAAAATAAAACTAAAATTTATATCGCAAGTCCAAAAACGGACACTATACAATACATGGTTTTGTTCTCCCACCTAACGGTGCAAGTACCATCCGTGGCGCTATCCCAGTAGCAAGAACTAGCGGTGTGGAGACCGGCCCCCGTCTTCTGCATGATGGAGCAAGTCACCACATACTTGAACGACTTCTTGAGCTTACTGAGGGCGCTCAGGCACTGCTCCGAAACGGTGGCACTCCACTGATTCACCTTGTCCTGTTGGTAGATGTTACCACCGATGGTCGCCTCGATGGTGTCATTGATAATTTTGCTGACGTCGTCGACGATGAACTGATTCTCGTCGTCATCCATCCTCGGCGAATTTTGACACCTGGTTGAAAGTTGATTTTCTGACAGATAATTTTGTTGGCCGAACATTGTCACTTGATTCGCTTCCATGTTGAAATTCGCGCGGCGTTTCTCCCAGGGTCGGAACGGGAATGCACGCGGTCGGGGTGGAAGTGTCTGTGGAGGGCAATATTTTACGTGAAACCTGGCAAACGACGCACGTTACCCCGACGGCGTCACGCGACTCCACTTACACGAACGTTTCGCTGAGATTGCCTGCCTTAAGTTACGATTAAAATGCCCCGACCTGATAGCTGGAATTATTTTGCATTATTTTTAGCCGTCAATCCGAGGTTGTTATCTCCGTTTGGTATTAACGAGCTCATATTGTATTTAATTTTAAAATCGGAGAAAGCCGACCTGCCTTGAATAATGCCTTCAAATATTGCACGTGTAATTTTATAGTTAAGGCAAAAATGAAATGAAAGTACGCGATCGCAAAACAACTGCTAATCCTGTTTTACTCGATCGGGCCTTGTCCTGATTAGTATAGTGACTGAAGACATGTAAAGAAAACTGGAAGAAAAAGCGAAGGATACACACAAAAAGCATAAAGCATAAAACTTATGATCAGGGAAGATACAAAAAGTAACCAAGGAAATGAAAAATGAAAAAAATTAAAATGATATATTTAGGTGCTTTCCAGATTAGCGTCGAAATAGCTCTAAGCTACACCAGAGTAACTCAAAGTAGCTCAGAGCTACTCCCATGCTATCCTGGAAAGCACCTATTATTATCAATAAGTAATGGTAATTCTAAAAACTTGTTAAATGCTAAAATGGTATGAACACAAAAAAGAAAAAGGAGAAGAAACTCAGTATAGAAATTGTTTTAAATTTCGTGCCTGGCTCTGCTTTTATAGATGTTTCCTCTGAAACGGTGGAGTATTTTCTAGTAAATTCTTCTGTGCAGTTCACATTCTAGGCGGTGTGACAATCATATTGTCAGTGTAAGAGTTTTTATTCTTACAGGAATGGGTCACTGCCACAGACATCAGAATTACCTTAGACCGCCTCAACACGTTCGGCGATGAAGTCTTCGGCGACCCTAAAGTCCTCAAATCCTACTTCTACGCCATCTCCGACGTCGCCGTGGGGGCCCGCTGCAAGTGCAACGGCCATGCGTCCGAGTGCATCACGTCCACAGGCTCGGATGGTTCTTCGAGGAGGGTGTGCAAGTGCGAGCACAACACGGCCGGCCCCGACTGTAACGAATGCCTTCCATTTTTCAACGACGCCCCCTGGGGCAGAGCGTCCGCAAGGAACGTGCACGAATGCAAGCGTAAGTGACCCGTCGAAACTCGAAACGGAAACAACAAAAATCTTGTACCCCACCGGGTATTAAACAACGTTAAGTATGCGATTGCGTTTATCTTGTAAGTAATTGGAGTTTAATAAGAAAATTAATGCTTGCGCAGTTCCTGTTTGTTCTCGCGTGCAATTTATGTGCCGCGGACTCAGCTACGCGTAAAGAAAAAAAAACGTGCGGCATGTTGATAAATTTCGTTCGTTTTGAAATTTATTTTTTTTAATTTCCGCGCACACAATACAAAAATACTATTATATGAAAGTGTTTATGCAACTAAGCTTTTTAAAGCTACTTAGATTCGCCCCGATTACAAAAGATCTAAAAATATCGTCTTGGATAGATTTATTTATGAATAAGTAGAATTAACGCAACCCCCCCGTCTTGTTAAATTCAGGACGCGAAGAGAAAGCCTCATTCGGTGCATTCAAGAAGTTCGCATGATATACCAATGTACAATGTGGATGACACCCTCATATACACAGTAAATAAAAAATTAAACAAAAAAATCTGCTTTAAATCATTATCTAGGTATTGACTCAACAACAAAAGGTGATTTGAATTTGAAAATTTCTAATCCATTAAACGTCTCAAACTTTATCGAAATGTATCGGCCTACATTGTAACAATTCGCTTTTACCTTTCCCTCGCATTCGATTTATTCAACGCGATCGAAACAAGCATTAAAGAAGACATATGTTAATAACGTTACTTCACGTACCGGAATTACCATTACGCTATCTCAACGCCGACGTAAATCATTCTTTTTGTAAGCCTAATGGACTGCCGTGATTACTAAATTGATGGGTTATTATTATTATTAGATGCCGGCCATGGTATTCACCTCCGGGACGTAACCCCAATTGCACTGAATCATTTTCATTTCAAGCAAATTGAAGAATGTGAATCTAATTAACTGCGATGTCGATTAATTAGCGGGCCTGTAATGAGCAATTAGTGTGCTTGAAAGATGCGGTGGCGACAGAGAGAGAACGTTCACCTTTCTCTTTATATGGAGTTCGCGAGAAACTCACCGCCGCTTTTTCGACGGTTGAGCTACAGCACAAGGCGCATTCATTGCAGCTTATATTTCCTTTTAGATTCTCGATGATTACTGTCCTTAACTGCGCGTGAGCTTTTTTTAGATTGGAAACTGAAACGTTCGTTGCGTCGCGTCGCTTGAATTTTGTCCGGCAGTGTACGTACACATCTTATCTCTATCCATGAATAACGTTAATTACATCGATCGATACGGTCACATACGTAAGTGGTAAAGCAATAAAAGTTGGAATTTATGCAAATACACACTTGCTTGCCACTTGGTGAAATTAACTTGGTTTGGAAAAGTAATTCTTTACGTTTTTACTTCATGAAATGCGACGATTTTCTAGAACCTAGAATTTTGGTGCAACTTTATGAATAAACTTGTTTTCAAATTGTGAATTTTTATGTGTTTAACATTTAATACAAAGCAAATGATTTGTGTTGCGAAACGGACTTCAATCTTCGGCGGTATGTAGTAACAAGTTGTAAGTGCCAGCGAAGCCCCATTTGCGTGTCAATCGGACGAAGAGGCTGCTTTGTCCCGGTCGGGTCTGATTATGTGCATGAGAATAAGGGCCTGGTTCAACACCTACGCCAAACCTGTGTTTACGACCGTCTGAAACGTGACTTGGCTTTTCGAAAATAATTTTCTGACTACGCGCTACTATAAGATTTTGCGCTTATTGGTTTCATTAAAATCATTTAAATTTAAGTTTAAATCTTCTCTAGAATTTAACTAAATGGAAATTCACTTATGATATTTGGCATAAAGCTAAAAAGAGTCATAATTAGGATGAAGCTCATCGGGCGTTTCAAAAAAAAAACTTCGAGAAAATGTTCAGCAGGAAACTCATTTTGTTTTATTTTTCTGTTTCTGTTTTAAGTGCTTCTAAGATTACGTCCTTCTATCCCAAGATTTACGAAACCTTGTTTTGATTAAGGGATAATAACAAGCGACGTCCTGTGTAACTAAACGGAAAAAGAATTTTAAGTAAGAAATAAAAACGTGCATAAGGTGTTGTCGGTCGATGACGGAGAGTGTGGTAAAGTGGAAGGTGTAGCAGAAGTAAGGTGTACATCACGCGAACGACAACAGTTCGGTCCAAGAGCCGCGACGTACCGCGTCCGTCCGTCCGTTCCGTCCGTCTTCCTCGACGACGAGATGAAACCAGCACACATCTGACTGATCGATCGACAAATTCGATCATCGCCGCACGTCTTTCGCTCGGCCTAACATTTTCCTGCGTAAAAAAAATTAGAAAAAATCGCACAGCAAACAGAATCGACGTTTATTATATTTTTTTTGTAAGCGAAAATGCGGTGTTGGTGATTTTCTTTTCACTGAAAATGAGCGTCCTGAAATTTGCGCTAGCTTTGTCGGTGTGGATTGTGTGTGAAAATTGTTTCGCTGCGAAATGGGACGGACTGACACCGTGGTTTTCCGGCTCATGTAAGTTTCCCTTCCTTCACTCAAAGCCTTTGAAAATCAAGTATTAAACACAAGCTAACTTCGAACATGTAAACTTTAATTTCAGCCAGCTCGACGACTGTTACTCTAAATTGGAACTTTAAATCTTCGAATCGAATTATATAAGTCTAATGAACCGTCCGTCTCCACGCAAATCTCTGTTCGACGACGAGTGGGAAGCCGCCGGCCTATTTGTTATTATTATGAAATGTTGGCTGGTAATTTCGTTTTATTGTGCGTGCAATCTGGACTCGGTAACGAAGTAGAGTGGACTTTGTGGTCCATATAAGGAGCAAGGTTTCTGTGGCGCCAAAGTTCCTGGCCTGGAAATTCTTCGGTGGTGGGATCGAGTTTTAAATTGGTTTAAATAAATCATAAAGAACAGCGGACCTAAGTCATTACCCTATGACACTCCCAACACTAATATTATTTAGTCACCACCTTTGATTCATTCACTCGTATTACTTTATTATTCGCAAACACAATCTTTCGACGAATCTCAAACAGACTAAGCCCTCTTCATATCAGTTGCATTTCTCTACATCATTCCATTTACTTCTTTTTAGTTTTCCTTGTAATGTCTCGCTTCTTGTCTTTAATGAAAAATATTTCTCTGAGTCGAAATTTTTAAGTGCAAGCTTTTATTTGCAATCAAATAAAGAATCTTTTAGGTCTTGCGTATCAAACACGTGATTATCTGCAGACAGGTCTAGTTACTGCAGTGACTGTTGCCTTAAAAATCGATTCGGCATCACAAAAAAAGCTTAAGAATTGTGTAGTACATAAAACATCTGTTATTGTTGACATAGGTGTGCTTATCTCATTCATCTGAGGACGTAATTTACGTTTGATAAAGTAATTTCCTGTTTTCACCTTTCACGACGTAAACGCAGGCTCATAAATTAATTTGAAAAAATCCTAGGAATTCGTGAGGAATTCTGGCGCAATAAATTATTCCTAGAGTTCTACCTGAGCCGAGCAAACGGGCACTTTCAGTTTTAACGACGGGTCCGTCTGCGTCGTCGCGCCTACATCTTTACTTTTCCACGGACGTCCGCGCGTGAAACGCAACTTTTTGTGTCGATCTCGAGCGATTCCGATAGAGGAGCAGACGAGGAACCCGTATACCCTTTTAGGTCAGGCATGCGAAACCTCGTATAAGGCGTATAATCCAAAAAGCGGCATCATTAGCCTTTTCCTTATACCGCGAACAATGCGCCCGGCTTTTGTCGTAACGAGCCGCGTTCTCATGTCAATTAAATCGCGGATTAAGCAGGCGAGAATATTAAAAATAATCCGTCTCGGAGAGACCAACGCATAAATTAGCTTTTATTACACCCCGTACGCTCTCTCTCTTTCTCTAGCTGAGAGCTCTACGTAGTATTTATGTCAGTGACTTCTTTTTTATCGGGCGCATTCAAAAACTTAATTAACACTAGGATTTCGAACGGTTCTTTAAATAGGCAGGCGCCCAGAAGCCGCTTAGTTGAATACACGAAACATAATCCTCACGTGGGCTTCTCAGCTAAGAAGGTGTCCTAAATTTATGGTACGCATAAATCATGGCACAGCCCCCCCATTAGCTGGATAATAAATACGCAAGAGAGATTTCAACTGCGATACTAAAAACCACAAGTGTACTCATGCACACGTGTATTAGAATTGTTGGAACAAATGAGTATGAAGTCAATCCAAATTAGGAGAAGGCATTCGCGATGATCTTGAATGCGTGTACACGAGCTTATAGATAAATGTTGTACATGCAGGTCATATTCTAATAAATCACAGTCTCAAACTTACGCGGTTGTGAATAAGACTCGTTACTATCTGTCCCAAAATAGGGAGAATTAAATAAGACAAAATATTAATTCTGTCTAAAGATTCGAATGTTTCACTACCCCAAAAAACCGTACCTATTAAGGACATAACTGGACAAAACCCCCAAAAACACGTCAAGCCCTCTAAATCCAATCCTTAAGCCGCAATTCCACATTTGATTAAAATCTCTAAAAATGCAAAAAGAAAACTAGGCTCCAGAATCAGCAAATTTTACGGTTTCCCGAAAATTTACAAACCAGCACGACAATAGTTATCAATTTACCAACCAACTATTTCTCAAATATCTCTCAAACAAAAGTAAAAGTTTCATCCTCAATTTACAATTTTTTGTCCAAAAATTTCTCCAAAATAGCTTCGACTTCAAATCTCTTTTCACTAAAATATTTTTTGTACATGTGTACATATATTTTTTCATAGAGGTTTACAGAATCTTCGAAAGACCGCCTAAGGTTGCATTGCAATACCAAGAGGAAGTATCGGACTCATACCGACGCGACCCTCCAGGCGAGGCCACCGAATTCACGGCAATCCAACCCAGTCAATCCCCGGCACACCTACCAACTAAACTGCGATCTACTTTGACCCCAAATCTGCTTTGTTCATCCAGCTTTCTTCTCTTTCCTTGTTCTTCAGAATATTTTCGGTTACGTTGGTTGGATATCGTTTCCAATTTTTGCTTTAGCATAAACATAACAATATCGTCCGGTATTCCCCCATGGGTACAATGGTATGTTCTACCGCACAAAGATAATCATAGTACTGGTACGATTGAGAATCTATTGTTTCTTTAATTCTATGCCTGTGGTACTCGAATGGGCCATGCCCGCTGAGCAGTTGAGTCAAATGGTCTCAAATACCAGGTGTCGAAATCTTAGTTCAATTTCTCCGTCCATTGTGTTCATCCATCTCTTCTTCCGGTCCCTCAAGCTTTCCTCTCTGAGTCTCTTTTTTACTGCTTGGCTTACACCATATGCTTTGCCTCTTTTTATTACCAATAGATAAATAGGAATCCCATATGTCAGCCATATTGCTGGAGTGCCTCGGTTAAAACTTTCTTGTTGCCCTCCATACTCTTATTCCGTATATCTGTAGGCAACTGTCAACTTTACAGGCCCTTGCCCATATTGGCGTAGAGGATATAGTGGACTCCACAATAGAACCCAATATTCTCCGCTTCCTGAATGTAGGTCCGCATGTACGAGGCATCAATCTTGTTAGTGTTGCAGCTGCAGTCTGTGCCCTTCCAATAATGTATCAGATTTAATCACCAAAATTAAGATTCTTATCAAACTGGATGCCCAGGTACTGTCCTCCCAATGGCAACAACAGTTCCTCACTGGTCTTTACTTTTTCCTTCCAGAGAGCATTACTGCTTCAATTTTCTTCGGCTCAAATTCCAACTTGTACGATTTGATCCACCCAGATATTTGTTGCAATGTGTAATTATTGTCTTTATATTCTAATTCATTCTTCATTTTCGCGGTAATTATTAGTGCGTGATCATCCACAAACGCCAACAATTCAATTCCTTCAAGTATATACAAGCAAAGCAGCGGCCCTAATACTGAGCCCTGAGGCTATTCTTTACGCCGTTATGGTTTGTAGGGTCTTGTCCCAATTCGCTGTTTCAAGTATCCTTCTCATTGCCTGGAGTGCGTAATTCCTTCCCTGAAGCCAAATTGTCTATCGGAAATTTTATTTCCTGCTTTAGACTCGCTGACAAAAGGTGCTCCAATAGTTTTCCGAAAGTATTTAGGTAAACATATGAGTCTGCACTTGGTGGAATCCATTCTACTTTTTCTAGGTTCTTCTATAAGTACCAGGCTAACAGTTATCCAGATCGTCGAAAAGACTCCTTTTACCACCAATTCGTTTATGATCTTCAAAGTACCTTTTCATGGGACTTTGATATACCAAAGCCCCATTTTGTTTGTGAAGAGTTCAATTTCAACTTGGATTGGGTTATCTTCTACCGGTCCTTCAGGGAAAAGTTCCTTGGCAATTTACCTCTTATTGACCCTTTGCGTTGCCTGGGATTCCCATATTGCCACTATCCATTAGCCCTTACCCCAGATGTCTTCTACTTCATTTTGCAACGAACTTGTAAAGGGTTCACCTTTCTTCCCAATAATAACTAATAATAATTCATAACAGCTTTCGAACAACAAAACCTAACGTCTTTTTATCTTAAATATAGCGTAAATATAGTAATACTCCGCCGACCACCACCGTCAGGCTATAACTGACCAGCAAATTGATAAAACAAAACATCAAGCCGACTTTCTTATCCATAACAAACTTGCAGGTTGTTTTCCATAAGATTACCTTCCCTTTACAATTTGAACACCTTCAATTTTTGTTGAAAGTGGAACTAATTTTGGAAGAAGCAAGTGAGCAACAATATAAACATATGCTTATCATATCCTTTCACGAATTGTAATAAAGCACAGTCTTATCTATGCTTACTCTACGACAATTCAATACTTCTAAGGGAGTTTCTTCCCAACTGTTCAGTTTCCTGTAAATTTTAGGTTAAATCAACTCATCTGATAATAACAATAATAATAACAACATATAAAACAAGAATAAAATTGATTGCGATCACGTTGTAAATGTATTACGTTTACCAATTGTTAGAGACAGTTAACATGCGACCATTTCGGGACAAAATGGGCGTGCGTGGGTGAGATGAGTCGTGGGAGCGCCGACGAGCATCAGAAATAATGATCCTACCCGCGCCCATCGCGGACCACGAACAACCTTTAGTACGGGCACGCTATTATTATTTACTCTACGCCTAAAACGTACGAACGTACACTAATCCTTAAACCCAATTCCCATCCAAACGTAATCCATACACCCACACCGGACAGAGGTGAGAAGACCGCACAAGGCTAAGCCTCTTTTTTATGGTGTGGCTGCGTACGTATCTGCAATTAAAAATTCAAGTCACGGAACCAACGCGCGACGACTTAGGTACGCTCAAGGACGTCTGTTTAATTTCGTCTAGTCACAAACAGGATAACACGTCGGCCCGATCGGAACTGATCTTAAAGGCTTCTTGCATAACGCGACGTTTCCGAGAAGGAAAAACGTGATTTCGTGTCGGCTCGAAATCGCAGGCAGGTAATTATCGCAAGCAATAAAACTCACAATTAACGAAACGCGCCTTTAACTCTATTCAACGGACTATTTATGACTTCTTTCTGGGAAGGCGGTTCCATAATATGATCGAATTGCATGCTGTGCTGAAGTTAAAGTAACATCACACTTGTAAAACACAATCAGAAGCAAATGTTCTGATAAATTAAGTACTTAAATTTGATTGAATGGAAATACCACCATTCTAATTCACATTACTTCGTAAGCTAATAGGGGAAAAGAGTTTAGGTTAGTTCCTCATAATGCGACCGACTTACTAGATGTTTTGGTTGGTATGAATCCGATCTCAATCCATCGCCAGCGGCCTCAACTAACTCAGTCATACAATCTTTAATACGAACTTAATATTACAGCTTGCAATTGCAATAATTTCTCCACGCGTTGCTTCTTCGATGAAGAACTGTACAAACGAACCGGACATGGAGGTCACTGTATGGACTGCACTGCAAACAGAGATGGCCCCAATTGCGAACGCTGCAAAGAAAACTTCTACCAGCGAGAGGACCACTACTGCGTTGCCTGCAACTGCCACCCAGTGGGTTCCAGAAGCCTCCAGTGCAATTCCGAAGGCAAATGCCAATGTAAGCCAGGAGTGACTGGCGAAAAATGTGACCGTTGTGACGTCAACTACTACGATTTTGGTACTCACGGCTGCAAATCGTGCGGATGTTCGGATGCCGGCTCTTACGGTAACCAACCGAGTTGTGAACCATATTCTGGAATCTGCCGATGCAAAGAGAACGTGGAAGGCAAACGTTGCCGCGAGTGCAAGCCCGGCTTCTTCAATTTGGACGTCGAGAATGAATTCGGTTGCACGCCGTGCTTCTGTTACGGCCACTCTTCGGAGTGTATTGCGGCCCCCGGCTATTCCAAATATCAACTAGAGTCCTCGTTTGCGAAGAGCTCGGAGAGGTGGAAAGCAGAAGATGAATATAAGCGCAACATAGAATTACAATACAACGCGCTAAGCCAAAGCATTGGGGTGTCCGCGCCTGGCGTTGAACAGGTTTATTTTTTGACACCCGAAAGGTACTTAGGCGATCAGAGAACCTCATACAATCAAATCCTGAAGTTCGTTCTGAGAATAGGAGAAAACCGCCCGGTCCCAACGGCGACCGACATTATTTTGGAAGGCTCCGGAGCCTATGTCACCAACACAATTTTTGCACAACGAAATCCAATGCCGACAATTCAAGTGAGTACCAAATAAAAATCGCCGCCACTTTTTTTTTAATTTGTTGGAAATTTAGAGCCAGGAGTATAAATTCCGTCTTCACGAACATCCCGATTATGGTTGGCAACCGAGACTCTCGGCTAGGGCCTTCATGTCCATCTTAACAAATTTGACCGCGATCAAAATTCGTGGTACATACACGACGCAAGGTGTAGGATTTTTGGACGATTTTCGCCTGGAGACAGCGTCCAGAGGAGTTGCTGGCAAACCAGCTTTGTGGGTTGAACAGTGTGACTGCCCTCAAGGTATGCTCCAACAAAAATATGATTAGTTTTGATGAAATCGTCGTTGCAGGTTACGTCGGCCAGTTTTGCGAATCCTGTGCGCCCGGCTATCGACATTCCCCTTCCTTAGGCGGCCCTTTCATGCCTTGCACACCCTGCGATTGCAACAAGCACGCTGATATTTGCGATTCCGAAACAGGAAGATGTATTTGCCAGCATAATACGGCCGGAGATAACTGTGACTTCTGTGCTAGAGGGTATTACGGAAATGCCTTGGGAGGTAACGCCCTCTTGTGCTTTTAGAACTTCACATTTTCATTTAAAATAAACATTACCATTTCTTCCAACAGGTACAGCTGATGATTGTCAACCCTGCGGTTGCCCAGAAGGGG
Organism: Serrognathus titanus; assembly: GCA_039766575.1. Classification (NCBI taxonomy): domain Eukaryota; kingdom Metazoa; phylum Arthropoda; class Insecta; order Coleoptera; family Lucanidae; genus Serrognathus; species Serrognathus titanus. The sequence continues at coordinate 12,413,856 of CM077911.1, read as the reverse complement.
GTGCCTGCATTCAGTTGGATGAGGATATTATTATGTGCGTGGAATGTCCACTTGGTTACACGGGGCATAAATGCGATTCCTGCTCAGATGGGTACTTCGGTGATCCTACGGGACGTTTGGGACAATCAACACCTTGCCAACCATGCGAGTGTAACTTGAACATCGACACCAACGCTATTGGTAACTGTAACACCACAACGGGTGAATGTCTAAAGTGCATCCACAACACGGGTGGATCAAAATGTGATCAGTGTTTAGCAGGTTATTCATGTCCAATAAAATTCGAGTGCATCATCAATAAAAACTTTGTTTAGGTTACTACGGAGATGCTTTGGCTTTGCCCAAAGGCGATTGTGAACCTTGTGAATGCTACGCGCCTGGAACACAAGAAGGGATCGATTATACTCCCATTTGCGATCAAATAACTGGAACATGCGCGTGTAAACCACATATCCAAGGACGCAATTGTGATAAGTGTGAAGACGGTTTTTATAATATTATTAGCGGAAAAGGATGTCAAAACTGCAATTGCAATCAAGTCGGTTCAGTTAATCACACCTGCGATCTCTACACCGGTCAATGCTTCTGCAAACCCGGAATTACGGGGTAAATTTACTTTCTTGATCAGTTTACGAACTTGCTTAAAATTTTTGACATTTTAGTCTACGTTGTGACCAATGCGAACCTTATAAGTACGGATTTTCGTCTGAGGGCTGCAAGAGCTGTGACTGCGACCCCATTGGGTCTAAAGCTCTCCAGTGTGACGCATTCGGGCAGTGCCCCTGCTTAGAAAATGTGGAAGGTAGAAGATGTGATCGTTGCAAGGAAAACAAATACGATCGCCAACGTGGTTGCGTCGACTGCCCGGATTGTTACAACTTGGTCCAAAATGCATCGCGCCAGCACTTGAAGAAGCTGGAGTACCTGCGAGATATCCTGGACGAAATTGAACGAAAACCAACAGTCGTTGACAACGAAGATTTCGAAGTGCAGCTGAAAGAACTGCAGGCAGACGTGGATGTGCATTACGAGCTGACGAAAAAGGGAACCGGCAGCGATGAAAAGACGTTATCCCAGAAACTGGATGACATAAGAGACAGGCAGCAGGATATATCACGCACGTTGTCCGAAATTGAAGAAAACATTTATTTCGCCAAGGAGAAAGGTAGGTTACTGTACGTAAGCCCAAGTGAAAAAAATATCTTTATTTTTCTCAGGTAATTTGGCTCAGCAGAACGTAACGCATTCGGAGAACACGTTGAAAAATGCGGAAGATGAATTAAACAAAGCCCTTCTTCTACTAGACGTCGATGGCAAAACCGCGTTGCAAAAGGCGAGGGATAAGTCCCAAGAATTCGGTCAACAATCTCAAAAGATGACGGAGATCGCCCAGGAAGCTCGCACCATAGCCGACGAACTTGACGAGGAAGCCGATAGCATTGTGGACATCGCACAGGAAGCGAAAAACAAATCCATAGAGGCGTATGAATTGGCGAAAAATGCGACGGACCAACAAAAAAACATCAGCCAAGAGATTCGCCAATTGCGGAATGACATCGCCGCGACGGAGCAAAAACTAGAAAAAATTGAGAACGCCACAGACCAAGCGCACGATCAAGCGACGCAAGCCAAAAACAAAGCACTGACTCTATTAAACGAGGCAAACAATTTAAGAGTGCCCGACGTGGATACTGCCCTCCTAAAAACTGTAGCGGACACCACGAAAAGAGAAGCCAGGAGGTTGCTGAACGATACGGAGGATTTATTGAATAAAAACGACGAAATCGTTAACGAGATCGACGAGCAAATTTTGACAGCCGGGGATTTGCTACAGAAAGGCGCCGATAAAGTGGATCTAGCAAACGAGTTGATAAGCGACATCGATTTAGCTCGTGTGCAAGCAGAAGAGGCCGTCGAACTTGGAGATAAAACCTTGAGTGAAGCAACTGCAACATACGAAACACTAAAACGTAAGTTTAATTTAATTTAGACTTTTCTTAACTTGATGCCATGGATGGCCAAAGATTAAAAGACGTGTGATTTTTTCAGATTTCGACAAACAAGTGCGAGAAAGCAAGGAACGAGCTGATCGGGCTCAAGAACGAATCCCGGAAATACGCCGAATCATTAATGAAACAATTCAGCAAACGACGGATACTCAGGAAGCCCTCAACGCAGCCAAGCAAAGCGCAAAAAGCGCCCTTTTGACTGCGGAATCTGCAGACAGCCTGGCCAAGGAAGCATCGGTGCGAGCGCAGGATATCAGCAAGGACACCGACGCTCTACTCAAGAACGCCACGGCTCTTCGACAGGAAGCCAACCTGATGGCGGATCGCGTCGGTCGCACTGAAGTTGACTTCAAAGAGCTACAGAAGCAGAGCGATAATAACAGTACACTAATCGCCGAAGCTAAAGAAAAAGTAAGTAAAAACCACTTTTTTGAACCAATGATGAATTGAGGTGTTTCCGTCAAGGTCGGAAGAGCGGGAAAAGATTCGCAGGACGCAAGCAAAAAGGTGAACGACATCCTAAAGGACGTTCTCAGCATAATGAAAGAGCTGGATAACCTCCCCGATTTTGATGACGCCGAACTTGACCGACTAGAGGAAGAACTCAGAAAAGCCGAACAAAGGGTACAAGAGGCCAACCTGGACGAGACTTTGGAGCGCCTGCAGAAAGAACAAAGGGAGCAAAACGCGCTCGTCGAATCCTACAACGAGGAAATCAGGCGTTTAAAGAAGGAAGTAGAAAACATCGAGGCCATTGCGAACGCCTTACCGGACGGTTGCTTTAAGAGGTTACAACTCGAACCCTAATTCGTAATAGACTGTAGAGACACTGTTATTGTAATATTTTTATACCAAAGAACGTTATTGATCTGCCATTATTTTAGTATGTAAGATCTTGCTTTTTATATCAGCTGTTAATTTTACATAGTGCGTAATATACTTGTGTATTTTTATATCGAATTTGATTATATAATGAATATGAATTTCAGTTTCTTATGACCCCTAAGTTTTTTTACCTTTGCGTCTTGATAGCGTTCAGTCAACCGCGATAAAGTCACTTTAATTGTAAATACATGATATCTACCTATAAATAGATAAGGTACATGTACGCTGTGTGTAATTTATAAAATGTGAATTGTATACATAAGTCGGACGCGTGTTTATGATTCGCTAAGCGCTTTATAAATATGCACTCAATCTAAAATAAAGAAAATGGCTCTTGTGGTGCTGTGCTGGGTGATATTTTTCGGTGTGCTACTAAATTCAATGGGTGGGTAAGTCGGTTTTTTTTAACGCGATTATATCACATCCTTATCAATGTTTAGGCGCTCAGCAACACGACTGCGATTGCTACGAATTCGGAACTCAACAAACTGCCCTAAGCGTATCGATTTACGATAGCAAAACGTGTGAGTGCAAATGTAAGCCCTACGTGGAAGGAAGAAGGTGTGATCGATGCAAACACGGTTTCTACAACATTAAAACGCAACACGGCTGTGAGCTGTGCTTATGCGACGTGAATGGTTCCCAAAACCAAAGATGTGACTCTAGGACAGGACAATGTCTTTGTCGGGAAGGATTCTCTGGGTAAAACTCCACTTTCAAGCAAGCTCAATCTCACCAACGGACACTCTTTGCAGGTATCGCTGTAACATATGCAAACCCTTTCACTACAGAAAATCTCAAAAGCAATGCGCAAAGTGTAACTGCAACATCTTCGGCTCTAAGGACCTTCAATGCGACGTATTTGGGCGTTGTCCCTGCCACGACAATGTCGAAGGAAAGCACTGCGATCGCTGCAAACATTTCACGCATAATATAATCGAAGGTTGCCCCGAATGCCCCGTGTGTTACCAAAAAGTGAACGAGTCGTTAAGCTTGCTTCAAAATGACTTGCGTACAATTAGAACGCAAATCGAAAACCTCGACTCGATAGAGTATGAAGACACCGAGCAATTTAAGAATAAACTGGGGCAAATACGAGCAAAAGCGTTTGCCGCCAGGAATTTGATTAGGAAGGCGAAAAAACCTGACAAGAAACTTCTATCGGAGCTCAAGAAGAAAGGGAAGAATCTCAACAACGAAGTAAAAACGATGCTGTTAAAAATGCAAAGCTCGAGCGACCTGGATAAATTCATCGGGGCGAAGATAAGGGCGGGCGAGAAAGCCGCTCGAAAAATTCCTGTTATAATCAAATCTGCAGAAGCGCTTTTACTTCAAGCCGCCAAAAACAAATCCAAACACGACAATGCAATAGAAGATCTAGCTAATAAAAGCAAGGAACTTTATTCCAACATGACAACATACTTAAAGAATATGCTGCCAATCCAAAGTCAACTCAACAAAACTTGCGCTTCTGCCTGCAAGGTAATCGCGGAATACGAACATGCTGAAGAAGATTTCTATCAAAAGCTAAAGGAGCTGAAAGCAAATATGTCAACAACAGAAAAGGAAATAGTGAAAGATCTTAGGCAGAAAATAGGCGTAGTTCAAAACACCACCGAGCAATGCGTTGAACAAAATAAGGAAAACGTCAAGAAATTGAACGGTCTAAAGTTCCCAGAATTAGTGAATTCCTCAGATGGAAAACTGTTGCATTCATTCGAAGAAAAGAGTCGTACTCTAATTGCAGAATTGGATTTATTCGACCAGTACCTAGGAGTCGTTTCCAACATGTCAGACCAAGCAAACGACCAACTCAAAACTTTTAACAAAAACTCAGAGAATTCTTTAAAGAAAATTCAAGAAATAGATGCCCAAACGGATAACTTTCTTGAAGAAATACACTCGCTCATCGATAAATACGCCAACATTTCCGGTAAGTTAGTTTTTATCTTGGGTTATCCCCTCTAATAATGCGTTTCAGATTACAACAAGACCATCGAAAAAAACAAGACCGAAATGAATCTGAAATTAGAAGATGTACCTAAAATACAGGATAAAATAAACAATCTCATCGCCAAAATCAAGGTTCAGAATGAAAGCTTGCAGGAATCGCGCCTCAAAGTGAACGAATCGCATACGAAATTAAATGACGACCTCAACAAAATAAAAGATTTGCAGCAATCTATCAACTTAGTACAGGCAAACTTGTCTGAGACAGAGGCGAATCTATCTAAACTCTTGAAAGATATGGATATAGCAACTTCCACATTCAATTTAACCGCCAGGTTAAGCGACGTAAAAGACTTGCGAAAACGAGTTGAGGAAGAAGCCCAGAGCCTACGTGAAAAGGGAATAGAGCTGGCCAAAATCAAGGAAGACCTGACGAGGGAATCTGAAGCTGCCATTGAAAAAATGAAGGAGCACATTCAGGTATTAACTGACATCATCGAGTACTTAAACATATTGCCCACAACGAAAGAGGAGTTTGCATCAATCGAAGAAGAATTGCGAATGACTGAAGACATATTGAGTTTGAGGGAGGAAATAGAAGTTCTAAAGGAGGAAGTGAATCGTGTAAAAGAAATTGCGGATTCCTTACCCAAAGGAGACCCCAGAGATCTCTGTCCTAGGCGTATCGATTTGGAACAGAAAAATTTGCTTTAATCGGCCATTTTCTCCTATTTTCTGTAAATGATAATTGATGAGGTCTTTGAGTTTAAAAGTACCGTAATACGCCAAGCAAAATGGGCATCCTTTATCACTCATTTTGTTTCCTAAATTCAAGAAAACCTATAGTTCATTTCTTTACTATATGCCAATAGACTATAAGCGGCAAAGCAAACGAAGGTAGCTGTATAAAAGTTTTTAAATGTATCAATCGATGGGCATATAATAAAACAGTGTACTGTAGCATTAAAGATTTATTAAAAAGAGTTAGTCATCGTTCATTTTACTATAAATAACATATCGTATCTCGTTATTTTTTTTTCTAAATAAAAAAGCAGAAAATCAGCTGGTGGAACAGTTTTAATTACAGGAATTACATTTAAACAAAAGTTATTTAAATATTCCCTTACTTTTTCCTTTTGAAATCTCTTTCCTATGATACTTTAACGTTATTAAAAGAGAAGAAATCGCGTTTCTTGCTTCCAGGACTCGTACAATAAACTTTAATTTATTAAATCACTTCATACACGCTTTTGTGGGTTGCTCAGGCAATCTGAACTTCATGCTCAGATTGATCAAACTGGCATATAATAAAAGAATGGCCTGTATAGATTTTTTATTACATGTCGGTCTGAGTTAAGAATACAACATGACCTCCGACTGCAAGAAGCTAGCTCAGCTTTCGTTCCAGAATTTTGTGTGCACTCCTATGACATACAGCGGCCATATTTAGTTACCACTTTGAAAAAGAAACTAGTGTCATTACGGATCCCTCCTGTTTATTCTTTACTCGTAGATAGAAATCAAAACCTGCTCCATTAACATTTCAACGATTACAGTTTTCTGCAATCAAAGTACGACATATATAATAGATTAGAACATTTTAGCTTTAAAATATTTTCCAGCTCGCCCTGCATGTATTTCACAATTGATTGTTGCTATAAATAAAAAAAAACAATTCTTTTTTATCGACAATAAACATTCACTAAAGTTTAATACTTTGAGAATAGATTTCACTAGTTGTAGTAAACTTGAATGAACACATGCGCGAGTCGCTCTCTGTTTTACCAGCTTCGGCTAATGTGTTAAAATGGCTGTAATGTCAAGTTGTGTGGTATTATAATAGTGTTTTTATGTTGTTTACAAGTGGATTTTCATGGACCTGAACCATGGCGGATCTCAGCATAGATTTGTCCAGGCTGCCGGAAGATGTGCGTGAAAAACTAGCCGAACTCGACCTGGAATTGTCAGAAGGTGAGCGGATTTATGTTGACGTACTGCTTTGGGATCGTGTACTTTAATCAATAATCCTTTTTGAAAAACGGAAGACCTCTTTCCGTCTCGCGGTCGTTTTCAGGAATTCGCAGGCTCACCCCCGAAGATGTCCGCAAACGAATTCGTTGTCACCCCCTCAAAATGAAAACCCTCGATTTTTTTCACCTGAATTGGATAACGCACCTGCATCCGTTTAATTTTCGAGCACCTGTGGACGCAATTCAAGCGCAAACAATGCTCAATGTTTGAGTGGCCGGATAATTGAGTGGTTTGTTTATTTATAGGCAGCATGCGTGGTGTCGCCCCCTGTTCTGAGAGACACGATTCCACCATGAAAAATTTCGAGTTTTTGTGTATTACCTGAGAATTTTTTAAGCGTGAGTCATTCATCGTCACTGGGTTCTGTAATCGTGACTTTTTTTCCACGCTAACGACAACGATGTGCTCAGGTTCAGATAAAAACGATAACAACTCAAAATCAATATTATTTTATGTCTAAACAATTACTTATCGAGATGAATATATGGGAATTACAATTATATTACGATTATCGCGAGTAAAATACTGAATATTTTTGCGCCTGAATATTATGTGTATGTTTGGATAAGAAATTACGTTTGTTAACGGCTTGGGTCATTTCTGTTCGTTAGTCTGTTTAAACAGTTCTTAAAATTGATACTAATTATACTTTCACGGTCGTTTTAGTTTTGATTTGGATTGTGTATCGAATAGAGATTTTCAATCAAGTAAGTTAGGATTATTCTTGGTCTAAATAAAAAAAATACACTATGAGTGCAAGGGTTTCAGTGTGTTGTGGGACATATTCCTATATGAAATTTATCTTAGTGTTAAAGAAGTCTTCTTTATTCAAATTCTTTTCATTTCCATACATTACTGCTATTACATCAACAATTCCCAAGTCCTACGTGGCCAAATTAACCCATCTTAGGAAATTTGTTTGGCGCAGATTGGCGACATTGTAAAACACATGCCTGTCAAAAAAAAATTACCAAAGTAAACATAGGCGTGCGTGGTTCGTGTATTACTTTGTAATCAAGACGAATTACTTTTATAACAAACACTAAATTATTTCTTATCTATGAAACATTTGTTTTAATTCTTCTGGAATACGCATAGCATGTTATGTATTCTTTACATTTTCTGACAAAATTAATATGTCACAGCACCGATTATTCTATTATTGTAATTGGGGTATTTTAATTTAAGTGTTATCATTGGGATGTCGAATTAGCCTAGCCGACTTTGGAAGTCGCGTTGCTCGGCGGTGTGGGTTCAAATCCCACCAGCGTCAGGGATATTTGTGTTGTCTAAAGATTGTCTCAGCTATAAAGACAAAATAAATTGTCTGGAATGATCACTCCCAAAAAGACAATAAGCGTCCTGGGCAAAGCAAGCGTTACCATAAGTATGAGTTTGGTTGCCTAATTTGGGTAGTCATGTGAATAGTAGAAAGCACGATGTACAGAGAAGTAGTAGCTCATGCGGGTTCTATCATATCGTCAGACAAATATTCACACAACGCGATTCTCTGTTAAAAAATGTATCGGCAAATATAAAATCATTTTCTCCAAAAACATAGTTTCCAAAATGTAGCTGATCAAAGTTTTTTTTTTAAATATGGCAAAGCAGTGTAAAGAATTGTACATTTAGAGCCAGTTTTACAGTGGTCAGATAAACTAAGTATAATGCTATTCTTGGTAACATGCGTTTTCCCCTCTAGCGTGTTGCGCTCATTTTTTCGCATGTTCACATTGCTTAATCCGTACCCTAAACAGACAAGTAAACAAAGATAACTTTAAAAAAATTGTTTTATTGGTTTGATTTTACAATGATTTTCACATGGGAAGAAAAATCGTTTATGGTTGAATCCTACTTTCGAAACGCCCAAAAAATCAATGGCGAATGAACCTATTCTATTCGTAATTGTATTGAAGAATATCAGGAAAAATTTCCAGAAACTGTTAATGAACTTCAGTACTCTATGAAACTATTCAGAGAAACTGGCAGTGTGGCTAGAAAACAGGTGTAAGGTAGGTCTAAAGTAAGAACTGATGAGGTAGCAGAAAATGTGAGACAAATTATGACTGATGCTCCTCGCACTTCTATCCATCACCTGTCACAACAAGTTGATCTTTCTGTTGGGACCTGCAGAACTATTCTAAGAAAGGACTTGCAAATGTTCCCTTATCGTGACTGCCGTGCATGAGTTGCTTCCAGTAGATTTTGAACCAAGGCAAAGAGAATGTCATTGGTTTTTAAACAATAGTAACAATGACGATTTGTTCAACAAAACTTTCTTTTTCGATGAGGCTCGGTTCCATTTAACAGGATACAGTTATTCCCAAAATATGAAGATCTGGAGTACAGAAAACCCTCATATTTTCATTGAAGCTCCACTCCATCCACAAAAAATTGCTGTTTAGATAGGTTTAAGTCGGAGAAGATTGATAGGTCCAATATAAACTACGTGCCAATGAAAACGCACCACCCAGAAAGTTTATTTCTTTTACATAAAGAAGCAATTGATTTCACTTTGGAAAAATAACAAAAATTAAGGGAAAAAATTTAATAATGTGTCACGTCGCCATGGTTAACAATACGTTCCCTAACTCACGCATGCTTCGAATAAGGTGATCAAATCTTCTTGAGGTATCTCATCCCAAGTTTACTGTAGGTGACGACGCAGCTCCTCCAAACTGTTAGCTTGTTGTAGAATACGTCTTAAACGTCCACTCATGATATCCGACACATGTTCTGTGGGATTCAAATCCGGAAAACGAGCTGAACAAGGAAGAACTTCTACCTCTGCTTGTTGCAAAAATGTTCTTACAAATTAGTGCGATATGGGGTCCGGGCGTTATCTTGCTGAAAAATTACTCCATCGTGTTCATTTATCAGAGGTAACAGAACGGGCCTTAAGATCTCGTCGATATATTGATGCGCATTTAATCTGCCTCTGATGAATACCGAAGGGGATTTGTATCCGATACCTGTGGAACTCCATACCATAAAACCTGGTGTTACGTCGCCATGGCTTCGTATAGCAAATTCCACGTTGCGTCTCTCTCCACGGAACTTTCTCACCTTTACTCGACGGTCATTGTGCCACAAACAAAATCGGGATTCGTCACTGAATATGACTTGATCCCATTCAATGACCCACCTCTGCTTTTCTCGACACCATTGAAGACTGGCTGCCTTATGCAATTGCGTTAGTAGAAGGCGTCGACACGGCCGACAGGAGTGAAGACCAAACGAAGCAATACGTCGGTAAATGGTCCGACTAGACACTCTTTTTCGTAGATCTCTTATCCAATCCACTCCAATTGCTATTGAAGGGCGAAACCTCTGTCTTATAGCCAGTTGACGGAGACGCCGATCTTCGCGTTCATTAATTCTTCCAGGACGCCCACTTCCTGGTCGACGGTGTTGCATGCCTTCCTCAGACCACGATGTCCATGCTCGAAGCACCGCAGAATGGCTTTGCCTCCTTTCAAAGTCGAACAGTTGCTGAAAACGTTATCTTCTGTCAATTCTAGGCATTGTTAACGGTGCGTTTTTATTGGCACGTAGTTTATTTTAATGGCACACTAATAGCACTTAGATATGGGGAAGAGATTTTGCATCCATTTATTAATCAACTTCATGATAATATGATATTTCAAGCAGGATGGTGCAACGGCACATACTGCGAGGGATACTTTAAAATTCCTTTAAGAGTTTTTTGGAGATCGGATAATTAGCAGAAATATGGCAAACATATGACCTCCACGATCTTGCAATCTAACTCCTTTGGATGTCTTCGTTTGGCTCTACTTGAAAAATTCCATTTTTAAAATGATTTACAGGAACTTACCCAAAGAATCATCGAAAAGTGTGATGAAATGAACAATTCTCCCCACATTTTGCAAAATGTTATTAATGGATGTCGCAGAAGAGTTAGAAAATGCCTCGAAGAAGACGGAGGCCACTTCCAATATCTGCTGTGAATTCACGTTCAACGTTATTTTCAATGCTTTATTTTGTTTGGTTTCAAATATATAATAAATCGTAATTATTGGTTATGATTTTCTGTTGACGTTATGTCAAAGTTAAATGTCAATTTGGCGTTTACTGGTCAAGTAAGGAACATCCGTGAACATACGAAAAAAAAAGAGCAACACACTAGATGTACACATGTTATAATTATGAAATACGTATTTTACAATGTCCGACTAATCAGTTTGGGATAATTTAAAGAATAAAGCGAGAGAGTCTGCTGTTTAACGTGTTTAATCTACAAATAGTACTCGTTTCGTATACCTTGGCGGCTTTAAGCTTGTTATTCGAATAACCTTCGACAGGTCGGTTTGGCTTGCAGTGTAAGTCTCGAGCTACGCTTCTGCTGACGAGGGCCCAAATAGGGCCGAAACAGGTGTACAGAGAATGCTCGAGAGATCCATTGCAATCAAAATCGATTCACAACAAAATTTTCTTATTTTCAATGGAACACCTATATTTTTACATATCTCGCATTTCACTAGCTGTGTTTTTTCAACGCTCCAATTTCGATACGTTCCGGAAGCTCCACGAAATCATCTGTTTACGTTATTTTTTACGACGCGACGGCGGGCGGCGGACTTATTTCGTAACCGAACTTGGAGAGATGTCAAAGATCAATCGGACAATCAGACTCAATTAAGGAATCTTAGCGCAATAGCATCGTCTAGGTGACATTCCGCTTCGAACGTGATTAGATTTCATCCTTCGAAAACAATCAAATCTGACGAAGAACTTTTAAGTTAGCAAGGTGAAGTAACACCGAATTCCAGTTCTGTCGGGAGTATCTCGTGTAATTTACTCGCGTTACATAAGAGTGCAGTAAAAAGATCAAGGTGATTTCTCTTGTTTGCTTCAAACACAATTGCAGAACATAGAAGTCATAATAACAATAAGCTAGCAATAGCTCGGGAATATTTCGATAGAGAGGTTTACGAAATTGTATGAGTGGCCGCATACCAAACATTTTTTATATTTAGAGTTAGAAACTCTTTGTGAGTTGTTAATTTCAACTGGTGATTTTCATGGCGGTATTTAGATGTTGTATATAATAGATAGATAAATTTGAAGTTTAATAACGTTTTTATGGGCCAAAAGGTGGTAATTCTTCCTGTTCGAATTCAATAGCTTGATCAAATTTTATTGCAATGTTGTCTATGTTACTGGCAAGTAATACTATCAGAGCATGGAGTTACACTGTACATTCAGTCACTGTACGGTTAGGTATCTCTTTCCCTGCTTTCTCACAACCCTAATTTCACTAGGTCAGCTGTTTTCCAACATTACCTATAGGGGTACTGCACTGGGACTTTTCCTTGCGATGTCATACTGCTGGTACACGATACAACACCGACCCCGGCGAGTGTCCACGTTAACGCTAGTCGACGCCCCTACACCTCGCCAGGTCGAGATTGAAGTACTGTACAAAACTCTCTCTACATTAAAAATTGTAAACTTAAATTCTAATCTTCCTAATTTCAGAATTATTGCAGCACATGAAATTTTATTGCTAACCTTAGAGTTCAATAACTTCAGTTGATGTATTATACATCACCGAAGTCCCTTCTATAATTTTTCACTTTACATCTTTCCGTATCTCCTATGCTTTACTTGGCTTTATCTCGCTTTATGCCAGACGAAATTCTCGTCGTAACTCAGACTCGGACTTACGACAATTTAATAACATAAATCTAGAAACTGCATCTCCAAAGGAAGCAAAACGACGGACGTGTTTTCAAGAGCGTGCGCTATGAAAAATTAAGGTGACAGAACGAGTTATACTCGTTAGACGCCGGAATAAATCAATTTAGGACCCCGGCGACGCTCACAACTGCCGGGCATAAATCTTACGTGCAATGCACGGGGGAAACGGCCGGCGAAAATATTACAATGCATCGAGCAAAGTAGGCCAAGACGACGCGACGTCGGCATTTGTTAGTAGCGCACGGACGAAGAACGGTCAGCTCCACGTACAGAAGAAGAACGACCGAGCTTCGAACCAACGCCAACGTCAGACGGAGAAATTAATATTTCATATCTCGAGACGTGCACGTTCTCTGAAGACACATAATTTTTAACGTTACGTACGAATTGTAAGGGCAGTGATAAATAAATGTCGAGTATGATATGTTCCAAGAAAGTTGTCCGTTACTGTACATCTAGGAAGATTTGATTTTGATTTCATAGTTGTGCGAACTGAACGAACGTCGACGTATAAAAACTTTTACTAATGAACTGATAAAGTTGAAGAATTTAAGCACTAATAGATTCATTTTAACTTTAGAGATTGGATGCTTTTAATGTTACGCTTTAGAATCCCCCACAAATGTTCTATAGGATTTAGGTCTAGGGATTGTGCAGCCCAACCCAGGAGGTTAATATTGATTTCTTGAAGCCACTTCTGGTAACTGCAGATTTGTGACAGGGTGCATTATCTTGTTGATACAGCATTTCTTCCATATTTGTATCACCAAACATCTTGGAAAATGATTGCCGATCTTTACAAACAAACATTTCGCCTACACTGTTGGCTGTCATACAACCCCAGGTCATTACACTGTCTCCCCTTTGTTTCACTGTTGGTGCCCGCATTCCGGAAGGTATTCTTCACTGATTCTCCGTCTCACGTAAGCTACACAGGAGTTCCAAATACCTTACAATTAATTAAAAAAACGTAGATTTTAAACACACCGTATAACTTTTTACTGGCGAAGTCTAGAAGATGCAAACGAATTCAAAATTACAAATGATATAAAGCGAATATCACCTCAAAATTTGATTCGTCGGACCACATAACATTTGCCCAATCCTTCTCTGTAAAGTGTTGGTACTTTATAGCTCATTCCAAACGAGACTTTTTATTTTTTCTGAAACCCAAGGCTTCGCTCTTGATTTACAGCCTTCCAAGCCAGCTTCATTAAGTCTTCTTCTGGTCGTTCTGGCACTGATTGGTCTTCCGATTTCCTCGGATAAACTGGCAGCGAGCTCGGAGGAAGTTTTCTTTCGATTATTAAGTGACTCTCGAATTAAATTTCGATCCTCACGGTCCGAAGTTATCCGTTTTCCACCTGATCTTGTTCGGTTCGCATGTGATCCAGTATCCGCGTAACGTTTCAACGCAGATTGCACCGCACAAGCGAACGTTTAATACTTTTGGCTATTTCTGTCTGTGTGTTGCCTTGTTCGTGCAAGAACTGAATTTGTAAACGTAAATGCTCACTGAGTTCGTTCATTTTAGGCATTTTTTATAGCAAAAATGACGATATTCAAAATTATAATGAAACAAACATTATACTGTTACTACAAGCGTTTATACTACCTATTCACGGAACCACAATTGCGAACTATCACCTGCCACATGTTTTACAATTACTCTAAAGTACTGTGCATTATTTAAATTATCGCTCATTGTTGCCGACTATATGATAATAAAATTCTAAAGATTTCTGAGTAATATTTTCGGAGATAAACTAAAAAATAAGGATGCCTAATACTTTTGGCCAAGGCTGTAGGTTATGCGAAGGAACTGAAGTTAGACAAGTTTTTTTTTTAATATTTATATTCTTTTAAGAGCAAAGGTATTACTTTCAAAATATCTTTTTGCCTTAGCCACTCCCACATGCGAATCGTGTCGTCCAACAACTGAAATTAACGATTAAAAACTACACCTCCTAAGGCTAAATCGAGGTATTTTTTTTCTTGGAAGACCCGATAAATGATAATAGCATCGTGGATAATATTTAATTACATCCTAGAACACTCATCGGACTCGAAAAGACGGATATTAAAAATTATTCGGGCGAAAGCAAACGTCTGAAAGGCCTCGTCGCAGACGTCGTGAAATTTAACAATGAGATTTCCGATACGAGAACGGATATCGATTCGGTAAATAGCACTGGAACGTTTCCAATAAAGTATGTATTTCTGGAAGGATACGATGCGACGCGACGTGTAGTACATACATACAACATCAACACGATAGTTCAAAGGAAAAGAAATTAACAACGGCCAATTACTTCTCTTAAATATTTGCCTGGCGTTTTAGTTATGACGAGGTTTGCTTTTCGTTTATGTAATCGCAAGTTTAACGTTAAACTTACATTTACGTAACAGCTTTTAACCATGAAAGAAAAATAAATTTAAGGATACTACTAATACCAAACACTACGTTTTTCAAATGAAATTTAAAAGCTGAATTTGTAGGTCGAAGTAGTCGTAAAAAATTGAATTGTAGTTGATTAGGCTGTAGCTACTTATAAACCAATTATGTCGTCGTCAAAAGCATCCCTCTATTGTTGGTAGATGGCAATTCCTGTATTTTACTTGAAACCTGGAGCTTGCAGATTAGCAGTAATTAACATGTTGTTGTGAAGTTGCTGTGATGTAATCTCTCTATTATTAGTTTAAAAATAAACATCACCGTAATTCGCCGGTACATACATTATTGCACGTCATTTTCCTCCCGACAAAATTCACCGAGTAATATGAATGTAAAGAGCTACTTAATATTTTTTTATCTTTTAGCAATCGATTTGTATTCCAATCGGTTAACAAAATATTGATATGCTTTTGAAGTTCTATTGAAAGATAATGATGACATATTTGAAGATATGTTTGTTGAGTTAAGAAATGTCCTGTATAAGGTTTACCGATCTAACCTATCTTATCGATTTAATATTTACAAATTGACATGTTTGAACAAAGGAAAATGAACTCTCAGCTATAACATAACACAATTTCCTCTTGTCTTTTTTGATATCGGAATTAGATAAATTATTTTAGCACTAGAATTGCATGTAGGTAAACGAATTCAGTTGACTATATGCGTTTACCCTGCGTTAATTAAATAACACATCGTGGCACATCGAAGTTCACTTCCGGTGCTTGCATTCGAAAATCGGATAAGGAAAAAGAAAGAAACAGCAAATTACCGTTTGACATGTACGCAATGCACTGAATGCATGCATTGCTTCCTTTCAGGCTTTGTACGGGGCTTAATCGGTCGTTGAAATGTCTCATGAATAAATTAGTAGTTAAGGACTGGGGCGATCCATCGTGCTAGAACTTGCATAAGTTTCAAAACGAAATACGAGAGTAAAATTAGTGATCACGAAGACGACATAGTGAACAAAACCAGAACGTACTTATTAATGCTTTTTTGATTCATAAAAGAAGAATTTTTCAAACGCACAAAGTATATTAAACACAAACATATCTTCCATTAAGGTAAGACATACCACGTTCACGATTGCAAAAGTTTGCAAATCAAAAGCACTTAAATAGTTGATGTAAAAAAGAAGGTACAATTAGTTTAGAAATATATTTAAAAATTAATAAAGAAGTACAATGTAAAGTTTCAAAAATTTTGCACTTACGCTTTCTGCAGGTATGCCAGAGTCAATTGAAAACATGGTTTTAAACGATCAGTGAGATAAGGCGTCTTGTATTCAGTTAATTATAGAACAGCATATAAGAGATTTTATCTCTTAACAGCGTACAACAGGTCTTATTTCTTTCGTTCACGTGCACTCGCAATCGTGTGTTCTTTTTTTTTTTGTATGACTTCTAATGCAATTTCCGCATTTTTAATGAATTTATTCACAATAATTTCTTTAACGTCAAAAGGATGACCGTTTGATGTTAAAACTCTAAGCGAGATTTTCTTTCCTTTTTAATCTTTCATCTGCAGAGTACGGTGATAACCGGAAAGTTTTAATTTCGAACGAATCGCACTCTGAAAATTGGAAAACTTCAACGCCAGGCTGCAGCAAACTGTTCCATTTTCGACCGAATTATTTTCGTGCTCAATAAGTTCCTCGCGCAAGTTTAACTTGTTCCGGGAAATTTCAAGTAATAAAGACGGTAGACAGGACTACCTACGAATAGTGATAGGACCAAGGATGTTAGTTCCTCGCGTTTTGTTATGCTCGTGGATTTGTTGGTGGTTGAAACGAACGTGTGCCAGAAGTAGAGGCAGTTGAGTAATCTTGCATGACCTGCCGTTCCCTTAACAAGCCTTTTGTTGTAAATTAGATAAACACAGTTTCACGAAAAAAGAATCGTCTTGATAACCCCGTCGCAATGGCGAACTTTAGTTGACATGCCTGTAAAATGTGGGAATTATTGTTCGCTATCGGAGTAATGCTGTTCACGTTTTTCGCTGTGTAGATAAAAGTTAAACGTACTTGTCGTCACTATCAACAATCTATGCTGTTTCGCGTTACACGCGAGATTAATATAAAATCCCGTGAACAAATTAAAGCCACGAAAGCAACATTAGGCTTCCTGAAAGCACCTGTGTTTAAACTGTTTCTGTTTGGCAGAAGTTCAAAAAGCCAAAGAGATGACTTTTACAAGAACGCAAGGAGCTATTATGCTTTGTGAGTACTACGTAGGTACGATTACATAAAAAGCGTTTCTGGTCATAAACGCCCAGCACACGCATACTTCGTGTATTACTCGATGCAAGAGAACAGGAAATTGGATGTACTGACTTGTATGTACAATGACAACACCACCACATGCCGTGCTAATACATACTACTTACACCTTTCCTTACAAGCACACCATGCAGATAATTTTTTTTGCGGGCGCCATAAATTTTGAATTGTCCGATCCCGTCATCGATTATGTCAATCCTCCGGCGAATTACCGCCGATGATGTACGCTTTTCCAGTTAGTTATAATTACCAGCAACGCCGCCATAAATAATTCATGGGAGCGAGTTACGGCGCGTTGTAAAAACGAAATGGGCCCGATACGACCGCCGTGTGATAGTGTGTGTAATTAATTTACAGTAAGCGGGGCCTTGAATTTAATGAGTCAGTCGGTAGAAAGAAGTTCAACGCTATACAGAAAACGCGCTGGCTCGCATTGTGTGCATGTGGTCAGCCGGCTAATTACGAGGAAACTAAAAGCCGACAACCCCGGCGAGAACTTGAGCGTAGAAGAAAACACCGGCGTGTAAATGGAGACGGCTGGATGATTAAAAAAAATAAATAGCAACGACTCGGAGCTCTCTGTACTTGGTCATTTGCGCCACCCTGTATTTTTTTTAATTGTACCGTCTCTTAAATACCTTCAGATTAACAAGGATGTAAAGAACATCACACGATCTTTAATAATTCATCAGTGATCTCATTTATTTATTACTCATTATTTATTGACTTAACATGTAGGAACTTTAGGAAAAATAAATTTTCACTGCTAAAAACATGTGTTATATTTACGAATAATTTTATGATCCAACTAGCTTCTCTTTTCAGCTTTTCAATATTCTCGTATCTACGTTTTTTTTAACTATATCAAAACAATAAATATCGCGGGCGTGCTTTTTAAATCATAAATTTATTTTTCGCGTAGTTATTTAACTAACAATTGAATTTATTATTATGTGCTAATCGGCCTCGAGATTTCTCTAAGCGTTCCAATTCACATACACAACGAGGACTTTGTTGCAACTGGGACGAACGCATTGTTAAAATATTTGATGTGAAAAGCTGACTTTTTAAAAGCGACTTTTCCAAGTGCAAACGTGACGTTTCTGTTGTTCCACGTGCGTTTCCCATTTTTTTCGCCAAGCGTGAATCCTTTCATTTCAGAGCCAGAGGATCTTGCTTTCTGAAAACCCACGCCATCTACCGGTAGGATGGCTCGGAGAACCTACACAGAGTTCCATGCGAGTTACAGAAGCTTCGCGCTTACTTGTAATCGACTTCGAACTTAGATGGCTCTGTTGTATTCATTTCGAATTATTTATACTTTTAATTTAATTTGTCCCTTAAAAACTTCTTAGACTAACATATTTCTTGCATGTACAACATAGAAGATTTAGTTCATTTCGATTTGGAAGAAATTTTTGAGCAGCAGATTCAGTTTGGAAATAGAACACATTCGATTTTGGATTCAATTTAAATTTACTGCACAAATCAAATTGATCCCTATATCAAAGATAAAAATAAATTAAATTTGCTTACGTGGGTAGATAAAAGTTTAGGGAATGAATGAATGAATGAAACAAAGCAAATCTGATTCAAATTGTATTTTATTTTAATCTCCTTGAAACTCGACATATTTGGTCCAACACTTTTCTGGTTTTGCGACTCTCTTCTACAAATTTCTTTGAGATCCCGTTTGCAACCTCGATTAGTTCTTTACTCGACCGAATTTATTTCCACCTTTTGTGTTTGCGTTTCGAGAACAGGGGGAAGTCCTTATTAATCTTATTAATTTCTGTTGACTAAGAATAGTCGCGTTTAACCTCCGTCTTATCTTGTAATTTCAATTTTTTTAGCATTATTAATTAATTAACTTTCATCTCTCTTTGTTTCAGGTATGTAGATGTCGACGACAGTGCCACAGTTCATCGCAACGGCGACGATGAGAAAACACAGCGTCGACACGTGTTAAACATTAACGCCGTCGAGCTTCACAAAAACGGCACTGTGTGTATTTCTTGTCGAATTTCTGAAGCTCCCCCCTCGCCCCATGCACATGTTTTTCCCTCGTCGTTCCGTCACAATGTTAATTGTGTTTAATTAACTTTCGTCGCTCTGCCCCATGGACGCGCTCCAAGAGTTAACGAACCGCGACAAAAGCGTGTCGTCGTTTATACAAATTAGAGCGGGGCCCACTCTCCAAATATTAGCACTGCCGCCGCTCACCCTCGGGCTCTCGGACTTTACTTTTACATGTATTCTCCGAATCGCTTTTTTTGATGCCATATTCGTTCCGACATGTTAACACGTTTCGAAGCCTTGAAAGAAACTCGCACAATGGCAAGGCATGCATTATGCGAGTTATTCCGACTAGCCCTAACGTGTTTATTACATGAGCGTAGACCTTCATTATTATGCCATGCTAAATTATACGTGCAATTCAATAATGATTGCGTAATTCATTATGTAATTGAATGCTTTATTTATAAGGCCCTGCCCACAACGACGAAATTGCGTTCCGTAAATCTGCATATTACTTCGAGCCTAACCGGATTAAAATCTCCGCAATTACGGTTTCGTACTTGTGTACACCTATGAAGAGGTATCAGGTTTTGCTTGCGCATCTGTAGCGATTGTGTTGCGGATTTAATTATCTTTGGCGCCAGGTTTATTAGCGAGCGAATTTGACGAGTTAAATGGAGAGGTAATTCAATTGATCGTGTATTCGAAACGTCTTAGAATTAATACGGCGTGCACTAATTTGGTTCTAGTTAATTCTGGAATCGTTTATTAGATGGCGCTGCCTTCTGAATGATAAACGGTTGTAGGAAACGCAAAGTCATCTCTTTCACGTTGGCTGAGGTGATTAGCATTACGAGGTTGTATTTATTCTAATCAAGGATGTTGTTGATGTCATAGAAAAACACAACAAGGTTTATCCGAACATAACACAATAAGATGTCGGAGGACGTATAACAATGAACGCATTCAGAATCAATTATGATAAAAATTATAAAAATAATAGTTGAACTTTGCCAACTCTATAATTGTATAGTGAAAATCTATTGCAAAAATGTATAATGTTTTTCTCATTAGCCTGAACAGTAAGCACTAATTGTTCAACATCAAGAGCTAAGCTTGTGTTGTCTTATTATAATAATTAGCAGGCTTCAAATTTAATAAAGTTTATTTAAATTTAATGTACCTCATTTGGCAATTATTTTGCAAGAATAATGTAAGTAACATCCGACACATAAGTGCTCTGTCTCTCGTATAGAAGCATAGAACTCATACGTACAAGAAGGGGATTCGAACCCACACCTCTTGTTGCCCTACCAAGCGTCAACTCCGTTATAATAATAAATAAAAAGTGTGACAAATTACTAAATAAAATAAACAACAACCAGAAAAATGCTTTAGGAGGCTTTACATACCAAAAAGATGAATCTTTCAAAGCAATAAAGAAACTACAAGGTGTGCAGAGGTAAGAAGCAATCACTTCTGATTTCCTACACATTTTCTCACTGCAAGAAGTAAGATCCAACTTTGGATTTATAATTTTTGCATTCATATTGGTAGGCAGCGGAGGAACTTATTTTTGTGTGTAACTGTGAAAGATTTCGTTTATTTCTCTAGGGTCTGTTTTACGATGTTCTCAGCATTCGCGCGCTTGGCCTTTCATTCTCGACAAAAGTTCTTTAACTATCGGTTCACCTCGGACGCAGCTTGTAATAACGTTTACAAGCCCATTGTCGTATTTTTTCCCCGGCTAATGCGCGCCGCATGTGTATAATAATATAAGAAATAAGTAATATGTGGAATGATGTGGGATGGCTTGAAAGCGACTTGACCGCCGAAGGTCGGTAAGACAGACGCTCTGGGTCGTCGACCGCGAACTTTCGACCATCCCGTCCAGCATGCGCGAGCGTATTCTGGCACCTTTATTTGGCCTAACTGTACCCACCATACCCACCGCGGACAATTACAACGAAATTAACAGGTCTCACCCTTCCTCCCCCGGCGACGATAAATCAAAACAGTGCTACCTACGTTCGTGCTCTCGCCGTATCTTGTAACATGTGGTTTTAATTAAGTGCACGACCGGCTCTGTATCACAACAGGTTCTCAGGAGGAAATTTTAGAGTTACGATATAGCGGATAATGGAAGAAAGCGTTGGCAATGGATCTTGAGTGTTTAACTGACGAAAATAACCAGCGATGATAAAAGCAAGCGTGGAAGAGCTTCTTTTTTTGTTTTGTTTAAAAATGAAACTGAAAAACAAATGTTACGCATGATATAAATAAATAAATTAATCTTTCATTGAAATTTCTATATTAACTATTAACTTGATCTTAGCTCCTAAAGATTTATGGTTGGCGTTCCTGTTTATTCCACAGCTTTGTAACTCTTCGCCTGGATTAAAATAACGACGTAGAATTTGTTAAAAGTCTTTAATTCAAACTTGCGTTGCCCATTATAATAATTGCGTGTATTTATCGTAATAATACATCGGCAATAGTGATTATCTAATGGTTTAATTTCTTGCTGGTCAGTTACTTTGTTGCCGATGATGAATTCGTGTTGAAATCATTAAGGAAACTTAACAGAAATTCTGTTTTCCTTTTTGTAATTTGCATTAATGTATAGTTTATGAAATTTCTATAAATGTAACACAGTTTGTTGTATTTTTATTGTATACACAGGTTTGGTTTTCAAGTAGCTTTCCTGCAATTCACTTCGTTTTAAATACGAAATTTAAACGCAACGCAGAACAAATAAATAACTTGGTGAATCAATATACAATACATGCAACCAAATCGGATGGATACTGGCGGGTAAATTGTGATCTCGTGAGTCACTTTTTGCCGAATGGTTCATAAATCGGACGAGCTGCTGCTAGATCTCGCAGAAGTCAGATTAGATCCGACTCCGATAGCATACGCCAAAAAATGCAGCCACGACAATGATAAACTCTGCTTCGTGTATCATGAACGGCGGTCGTTTTTCTTCTTTTTGTGTCCGCTTTAACGAAGACTCGAAGAAATGAGCTAAAGCAACGGCCGTAAATTAGGTAGCCCCGAAGGACTTACGCGGATCGAAGGAACTCGGCGTTGCGAATTGCTGTCGTCCGTTAATTAGTCACAAAGTTATGAGTGAGGAATTTTGCGCAATCTTAAGGATGATCATTAACGTAAAGATGGAAGTGCAAATTGAAGGAAAATGATTTTGGGGCTGACCCTAAAATTTCAAAAACTCATTCTTCTTTAAGATATACAATTTTCTCAACTCGAAGAAAAATTTTGCCTCATCTGTCTGCTCCACAGGTGAATCAAAACCCGTTTAGGCGAGTATGGCAGCAAAAATGAGCACGAGTGTTAGTGAGAGAAGCGTGGGATTTATTCTAGGGGCGCAGCCTTACGCAGCGCCCACGCATTCCGGGAGGGCGCTGCAGTTGTGAAATCAGGCAGGCCATTGTGATGCGATATGTTAATATTTATGTCCGATTTAGGTATGTGTATAATAAACAGGGGCGGCGCCGCCTCGGATGCAGGAAGAAAAATATGGAAATCGTTATTTAGATTGTAAATTAAAGCGTGTGCTTCGCGATTGTTATGTACATTAATACCGAAGTGCCAACGAGGGAATGAGAGTTTCTCAACTCAACTTCTGAAAACTCCTGAATCACATTTGAAATTACCTTGCCAAGCAAGAAAAAAGTATGTAAGTGGGCAAGAAAGAATTTGAAAGCGTCAAGTTTTTGATGGCAGTAAATTATGTAAACTTAAAGATGTCTTACATGAACTATGCCTATAATGTACGAGCTGCGCTGAAAAGGAACAAAGTGCAATAAATACCCACACACACACACACTCACACAAGTCGTAGATAATAAATCCGGTATATTTGTCACTGGTAAACGTCTTTCAGTTCTGTAAGAGGGATGACATGCACAATGGAGCAAGTCCACATAATAAATAGCTCGGCGTAAATCTGATCGGCGGATGACGCTGATGCATTCCCCGCGAGTTAAACAAGGAATCGGCCGTGGTCATTAGTTAATGTTAGAAGCGAGAGATAACAAGAAGACTCCGATGCGCGGCCCGGCGAAGCGTACTTGATAAATTAGTCGGTCTTATTGGGATTTAGTGCTTTCAATCCACCTGGAATCGCCGGCATTATCATTTTTGACGGGCCAGGGGGTCGTGTACAACGTATCCTTTACACCATCGCCATGAATCCACGTACGTGACCTTCTTTAATTAATCCGGCGATTTATGGATGCGTTCGCAATAAATCTCGGTGGGGAGAACCATTTGCTGCTCTTATGAATTGCCCCCTGCAAATCGGCGAATTTTAACTAACTGCACACTTAAGGTGAAACAAACTCTGCTTGATTAGCTTCGACCAGGTGCAAAACACGCGATTGTGAAGTTAATGAATTTGATCAATTAAAATCTAGCCAACACTCAGTTGGAAATGCATCGAAGTGGTTGGTATTTCCTTAAAAGAAAATTAAAATGAAGCGGAAACGTGAAAAAGACATTAATTTTGAATTGCGAACGAACGGCGAAAGATTACTACTACTTGGGAATTCATTTTAGGACGTCGTGTCGCCGTAAATAACTAGCGACTTCCAAATAAAGTGCGAAATAATATCGACCATCCGTTATTTATTACCGGTATATTATAACAGCGCCTATTAGCGTGCGCTAACTGTAATAAATTAACGAACTAATTGACATTCGCGCGATAAAAAACGACCGCACATAATAGCGTTGATTAATAATTGTGAATGAATCATTCGCGTGGAAATACGTCCGCAAATTGAAAATCTGTTTGTCCTGTCGATAATCCTGCTGTACGCAATTGGTTCGTTAGACGTAAATTGATTTGCATCGGCGCAGGCGAATAATTACATAAAATTAAAACAACATCCAATTATTTGAAAGGACAAAAAAATCAGGCAATTTGGAAGATTTTACGAAATCAAATCATCGCGCTTCTGACTGCTGACTTCTTTTTGTTTCGACGTATCGGGGGCAGTTTCTTTTACAGAATCGTCCGAACAATGCAATCACAGTAAACATTTGAAACGAATTCGAATCGGACGAGTTTATGGCCGACCGGCCAATGAAAATTCTCCAGGCAAAGTGCGTGGAATGAGAATCCTGGCGAGCTTAAGCATGCACACGGAGAATCTCGTTAATGCAGTGTGCAAGCAGTTAATTAAAGTCGGTCGCGTTACACTTGTGATATCCGATGCATTCCACAAAAGAGGTCGGAAGATAAAACGTTGTCAGGCGCTACTGAATATATTATCCTTCTGAAAATCGCCTTCCAAGCAAATGGCCGCGATTTGTTAGCCGGAGCTAATCCTGACAGGTACGGCGTAATTCAAGTTTCTCCGCTACAGTAAGTTTCAGGCGACGAAAATGATCTGTTGAGATCAACCAGTCGTAAAGACTTTTTGAGTTTTGATTGTGAGTAAAATAAATTCACTTTGAGTAATGTCATCGTTTATCATTGCAGAAACAAAACGCATCACGCCCCATTACGTCAACAAGTTTTTATTTCATTGCGTAATTAATTTCAGGCGATAGGATCGCATCAATGTCTACGTGAAAAACATGTTCAGTAAGTTTCAGGCCACGAAAATGATCAGTTAAATCTGTTGAGATCAACCAATCGTAAAGACTTTTTGAGTTTTGATTGTGAGTAAAATAAATTCATTTTGAGTAATGTCATCGTTTATCATTGCAGAAACAAAACGGATCACGCCCCATTACATCAACAAGTTTTTATTTCATTACGTAATTAATTTCAGGCGATGGGATCGCATCAATGTCTATGTGAAAAACATGTTCAGTAAGTTTCAGGCGACGAAAATGATCAGTTAGATCTGTTGAGATCAACCAATCGTAAAGACTTTTGGAGTTTTGATTGTGAGTAAAAGAAATTCGTTTTGAGTAATGTAATCGTTTATCATTGCAGAAACAAAACGGATCACGCCCCATTACATCAACAAGTTTTTATTTCATTACGTAATTAATTTCAGGCGATGGGTTCGCATCACTGTCTATGTGAAAAACATGTTTTTCACGTTGAAAAATGTTCTGCTTTTCGAGGAATCCACCACGACTTTTCATACATCCGTACATCCGACAGCAGTTTATTTTCACTGGAACTTAATTTTATCATTTATGAAATTCCTCTTTTCCTTTCTTCTATCGCCTGTCCTCTCTCAGGAAGTATGTAGTCCCCTTAACGGTCTCCATCTTAAGCGGTTATGTGTACTTGTTAGATGCCTCCTGCTTTGTCCATCTTTAATAAAACATCGTTTTGTGCCACAGCTTTTTTTTCATGAGGGTTAACATCGGACGAATACGTTAGTCTCCAAACGGGGGGGGGAGGGGACGAATGCGATGTGAAGTATTTTTTTGTAAATCGTAGACACTTTAATTATTTATTTCGTCGTGACGAGAAAGCGAGCAGTTGTGGGCAATCTCATTTCTGACTGCAGTAACGGAATAGATTCCATTAAATGCGAGAAGGAAGCAAAACAAACAAAATTAATGTAGTGAAGGAATTTATGTACTGCACAGTCGTTGGAAGAGGCTTGTGGCGTGGTATGGTTCGTCGATTTAACTGAAAGCGAAGCCTTTATTCTACTACATCTTCTGCAAATTGTTATTTTTTGTAAGCAAAGCGAAGGGATCTCATTTCGAGAGGACGAAACTCATTTGCATCGCCGGCACGCATGAATCGCTGTTTAACTCGGTTTTTAATAAAGGAAACGTACATAGGCATGACACGACAAATATGAAAGACACTTGTATCTAGATATTATCTTTTTTTTTGCTGGAAATTTAGGAATTAGGAATTCCCACATGCACATAGCGTTTTAAAATGTTTGCAATTTTTTGAAATTAATTAAATATCTTATGCCCCATTGAATATGTTACTTAAAATCCCATTTCTCAATTAATTTTAATTGTAAAGAAGGCAATTCTGATAAAGGCGTAGAATTGAAAAACAAAAAACAAAATGTGAAGGACACGATTATAATTTTATTCACGTACCAAACGATATACATCACTAACGAGTATTAATAAACTAATGACTACATAAGCTGATATCTGTGAATAAACGTCGTATTCAGGTTTAGTTAGGTTCGCCGTATGACATTATTAGTGCCCTCGTTTGCTGCATTAAGTGCACTTAACTTTATTTGATTTTTATATTTCATATTTGCGTTTGATATTTCTGTCTAATCAAATCAAAAGAAACAAACAGTTCTTTGTTTACATCTACTTGTCTTTTTGATTGGACTGAACCGTTGGTTCACAACTAACAACTCGGTCAACAACGAGGAAAAAATTTAAAGAGGGTATGTTATGTTACTTTCTTAAAGTCTCCACTTTCTAATTATACAAAGACTACAAAAGAAAGAAGTAAATGAAAGCGAATGATTTTGGAGAATCCACTCAGCTTTCGTTCTTGAATTTGACGTCTCCCGATTCCTTCATTCTGCGACTACAGTTTAAACCTAGCTTATATGCAGCTAATTTATAAATGCAACTTTACTGTAGTCGTGTGGTTCCCCTGTCAACGCTGTAAGTTTCAAGCGCTTGAAGACGACGATTTCCTATTCCTATCACAAAACACGCCCAATCAGGCACGAATTCTTGCACGCACCGATAAGCAAGCGCATATAATTTACGTAATTCTATCTCCAGATGGCATGTCGCCACGAGTAAAACGAGCTTTCGAATTGGACGCTCGACGCATCAATTACAAACAGAAAATTGCACTGAAAAGTTGCGAGCGATTCCATCTTGCTGGTTCTTTTAACCGGTGACACGCGCATATCTAAATTTTTTAAATGTCACTTAAACTTAAATAGAATAAACTTTTATTTATTTTATATCACGAGTACATCGAGCGCAAGTCCTTACTAATACATAATGTTGCATATGTTTCGTCCCGCGCGCAATAATATTTCGTGCAGTTGCATTGCACAACTTTCACTTATGGAAATATAAAGTTATTGTTTTAGCAACTGACTTGCGTGACACGCATAACTCAATATTGTACGTAAATTAAGTATAAAGCTTGCGACACGCGCTCGCTTATTGAACGAAATAACCCGTCGACTACTAACTAATGCGGGTTGTGTAAGCAACGTATTCATATCATTCTAGACAATACGTAAGTCGCAATAAATTATTTCGATCGTAATTGATACATAAATTTTGGAAATAATTTTTTTTTTAATTATAAAAATCTACGTGATCAGACTTAAACTAAATATCCTTTCTCCAAGCAGCTTCGCATGCAATAATTCGGAGCGAGTCGCATCGAAGCAGAGCCGATAAAACAACTGTACCAGACACAAAGGGAAAACTCGGTGAATAAAACGAAATAAGCAAACAATGATTTCAGGTTGAATTTCAGTGGGTATCGAGTTCACTTACGCGAACATCCGCGTCCTTGTTTACGACGCCGTGAAATGAACAAGGAAAATGGAGCAGTTTCAGCGTTCTAGGTGCATTTTGCAGACGAGAGCTTATCAGCTGAAATTCAGGTTTTCAGGATGCGGCGCTCGCGCAGAGAATTCTATCATCTCGTTCGTGGAAGCGTCGCCGCATGCCGTAGACAGAGACGCCCGAAGTCGGCGTGAATACATCAAGACGGAATTCATATAAACAGTGCACATTTTAAGTAATGGTAGTTTGTGTTTTCATGTTAGTTGGCAAACGCATATTTTATGCAACGAATTTTTAAAAAAAATTTATTTTGCATACTCGAAAATTTTCAGGACTTAAATTTCTAAAATCTAATAAAAGTAGGCCTTTAAAGTTACCCCTAGGGGAGCGGCGATGGGGTGTGCTTTACAATTACGTGTAAACCTGTCAGATACATATCTCGCACGTACTTTCCCTAATTAGATTAAAATTAGTACAGCAAAAGCAAAACATTAAAACGAGTTCCGAGTTGACGTCTCGCGAATTCGGGGGGATCATAAAGGGGCGAAATATGGCACGCGCGCGCGATTCCTCCCCGAATTTAATTTCAGACTAATTGTTCGCCCTCAAAACAACTTCGCCTCGGCAAGTTTAATGCCAGTTGGGAAACTGCGGCGGCGAAGTTCGCTTTCGGTCCGACTGCACCGCCGAATTAATCACGCCGGAAAGCTCGCGCGCTTTTGACAAGAACCCAGCTTATTACCGGTTGACCCCGGCAGAGTCGGAACTTTATTCTAATTACAGGCACCATCGCCATCACGATGCGTCTTTCGCCTCAACCGGGCATAAATAATTACGGCCCGAAGTTGAATTAAACGAGGCGAAGTTTAATGACGAGCCGGAGATCTTTATTTCGAGGATTTCACTTCTAATATAAGAAGGCGCGGAAATAACGTACTAAAAATTTTGAATAATTTTAAAGCAGGGTATAAATAATTTAAAGAAAAAAAAAATAACTACATATTGTTGTGTCACAATGCGTTTCAGGTATCCTTAGGTCTGTCTTCAATTTATTACTCCTGAAAAGGAAAATCTTAATTTAAACAAAATTAATTAATGCCATATTTTAGTTCTCGCAAATACGGGGAAGACACCTGCACACTAACTTTATTTTAATTTAAAAAAGGATTATGTCCTGTTCGTATGAGGTAATTAATTAATTCCGGAAATGTCATTCGCTCGACTGTGTTTAATAAGTGTATGGGGGAGATAGTGACACATAATATATGTAAAGTACGCAGACTAGAAAAGAAAAAGTTATGATATTTGCGAAAACTACATTTTTTATTATTTTAAAATAAAGCAAATCTGTGTTATAATTGAGTTCTGTATCCCCTGTACGAATCTTGCATATATCTCGCGCTTGCACAAACAGAGGCGAACGAACGAAGACGCAAAGTTTTGCGACTTGAATATTTACGACTAGTTTTACGATAAAAAGCGAATTTATAAGCGGGCCATATTTTATGCGGCCCGAAAAGGGAGTGACTTCTGAGCAGGTGTCTCTTGCAGGACGTTGTTTATCCCTGACGAGTTGAACGAACACACCGGTTGAGTGACGGAACGTTTTATGCTCATTAATTTATAAGGAGAATCACGAACGAGGATTTATAATAAATTTCATCGATCTTATTTACAACGTCGAAATAGTAAACCCACGTCCGCGGTGACGAGACGTTCTTCAACAGGGCGATGGATGATGCTTTTTCTGCCAACGTTGTGTTGTTCGGACTGGAATTGAGAAAAGAATTAATTTAACCAAACAGGTTCCTCTGTGTACGATTCCGACAAAGGCAAGGACGACTGGCACTAAAGAGAACAAGCCGCCTTGTTTGTTATAAATATTTCGTGTACATCTCTAAATGAAACGTAACTTCAAAAATTGCACTAGAGAAAAGGAAGTTGTCTGTGGAATATACAGAACAAGAGTGTCCAATTTTACGTAATGATATACATAAATACAAATTCTGATATGATTAAAATTTCGATATAAGAAGTACATGATAGTGAAGAGTAGAGAAGATTATTCCAAAATACGTAATCTTAGAAAGTTTTCTAGGATTTGTATTTTTTTAATGTACACTTATATTTTCGTAAGGTTTTCGACTCGATAAATTCATTATGGCTCGTTTTCATGATGATAGTACTCCCATGAAAGTACTCTCACAGAAACTATAATCATGGAAATTCTCAAGTTAGGAGGGCATTGGCATAGGCATGTGCAAATGTTTGGGATCATATGCAATTTGTCAGTCAATTTTGTACAAATGTTTACGCACAAGTGTAGGAGTGACTTTATAAAGCATTAACAGAACAGTGTAAAGTGCGACCATAAAGTTTCTCTGATTCTTTCGCTTCTTTTCCTAGCAAAGTCTATCTTCAACAGGTGCGCACTGGATTGGATGGTAATTTATTCATCCGCGCGTTAAAAAGCAACGACTGGGTCGTTTCATTAAAGAGCATAAACTATTTTATTCGCGCAAAAATATGGACTCGCAGCTGAACGATACAATTTACAGGGCGCGGCCTAATGGCAATAAAGCACCGATATCCATCGAAAACCGCATATTAAACACGGTCGAGCGAATGACATTCCTGGAATTAATTAATTACCTCATACGAACAGGACGCGTTTGAAACTAGATGGAAAAAGCGGCGGCCCACGCGTTACCTATACACACACAGTAAGAAAGAATTTCTTGATGAGGTGAAAGTGTGTTGTCCAAAGTTGCATAACCTAGTCCGATAACGCAGAGGTCAATGTCTACAGGGCGCAGCTTGAAATCGTTTCACTGTCAAGTTTGTTGTGCGCCAGCGGCCAGACAAGTCTTCATGTGACACGGAGGACATCAACCATCTCGTTAGCGGGCAGCAAAAACGGTCGCGATCTCATCTACCGTCAATGCACCCATCACTCACCGATACCGTCTTATTAGTTTTTACGCCGGCCGTGTGCAACACGTCGGTATGCATGAAATCGACGATAGATCCTCCAAGGAGATACGATTTTACACGTCGACGTGTCGGGAATGGAAATATTTTCGTGAGTCTTCACGCGTTTATACTCTTGCTTATCAAAACTTCGCAGCTTTAATGGAATTTTGAATATTTTCTGAACCACCTCCTCGTTATTCGTGTTTTATGTAAATCTGAAGTTTG
The DNA here is from genome assembly GCA_039766575.1 of Serrognathus titanus. Lineage (NCBI taxonomy): Eukaryota > Metazoa > Arthropoda > Insecta > Coleoptera > Lucanidae > Serrognathus > Serrognathus titanus. The sequence goes on along the minus strand of CM077911.1, from coordinate 12,382,838 downwards.
TTGCTGCAAAGGCAAGTCGGCATCTAAATTTCCGGAAGCCGTAAATTTCGATTTCACAAAAGCCTTCCTCATTTAAATTAAGATTCTGAGGCGGGAAAAAATTATTGCGGCGCTCGTAACTTTTTACGATTTCCATTTAGCGCTATCTTTTATGTTTTTAAATTATTGCCTCGCCGAAGTCGAAGAAACTTGGTGAATTACGCAACGCAACAGATAAATGATTGCTATGTAACACAGTGCATTGTCGCGAAGTGAATAAAGTGGAAATTTGCTTATTTTAATTCGGAAGCGAATTGTTGATGGAATTGCATAATTAAACAAGATTGTGTGAATGAAAACGCTTTGAAAATGTCAACGTGCTTGATCAAATCAATTGAATAATGTAATGCCAAAATTTCGCATCAAGATGTAGAAATTAACGTATGTAATAGTTGATTAGATCAGTTAAGTTCTTCTTTAAACATTAATTTACGTTTATACCTCTTTTTCTTGCTCTCTCTGAAAATTGTTAATAGTGAAAAGCAATTGTAAAAGCGCTCTACTTCCCCATTATTAACGAACACAACGTTGTTTTTTTTTGTTTCTTCCCACAGATAAAAAGGATTGCACAGCACGCGACCTGTCCAGTTTCCCACAATTCAACAACAATCTTGTAACAAATACCTCGGACAAGGTTGAATTTTGTTTTACGTAAACGTGAGAATTGAGCTGCAAAAGTATTCTTTGGTAAACACCTACATTGCCTTGCATTTTTAGCATTTAACATTTTTGTGTGTACGTCAGCGTATGCAAAACGACGATTTTGGTTTCGCAATTTTCTCCGAGGTTCGAGAAAGTAAACGACGCAGAAGTGGAAGAATCCCATTGGAAATTCTTCTACGAGATTACATAGTTGAACAAAGTTGCTGCTGTTCTGGTTTCAGAGACAAGGTTACGCAGTAACTATTACATTATTACAGTTTGTCTTATAGTGATTAAAATGGATAATTTTTTTAAATTTTTTAAATGCTTTTTAAAGGCTGGCACACACACTCATTCTTGCCGATGGTTTTGCTCTTGAACGATTTAAAATCAAATGCAAGACGGAGTGTATTTTTAGTCAAAAACATTTCAGCTTTAATTCATTTAGTAAATTAAATTCTGTTCAAGAGAAGACAATAATCGATAGATTTGAATATGCTCTTTCATATTTTGCAAGTAACTTCTCTGTGCAACATTTGCATAAAAAGTTTTGTGCATTTATGGTTGACGCTGTCTTGAATATCTGAAGTCGTGGGAGCGCCCGTTTCCAATCGATAATTAATCTTTAAAACGGATCGACCAAAATTCAGAGATAGCATAAATCGATAGATTTGATTGTGCTGTTTCATATTTTGCAAGAAATTCGCTTGTGCAACATTTGCATAGAAAGTTATGTGCGTTTATAATTGACGCTGTCTTGAATGTCTGAAATCGTGAGAGCGCCCGTTTCCAATCGTTAATAAATCAATAAAATCGATCGGCCAAAACTCAAAGGTAGCATAAATCGATAATTTGAACGTGCTGAAGGTATATGCTTTTGTATTTGGCGTCTTTTAATTGCGTGACGTTAACTATTTTCAATTGATCAGTATTCAATAAAATCGATCGATCAGAGCTTACCGGCGGTATCTGTCGATATATTTGATCATTTGCTATCCGACTACCTGAAAGTTTTGATTGTAAATACATTCTTTAAAGAGTTATTTATAATAATTAATTAATCATTTGGATTTCGCTTTCTTATCAGTTGTGATACACCAGAGACAAATAAATTGCAGTTAATGACCTTCACAATGCTGTTAAAATTATAGTTCTGTGATAATTAGGACGGCTTTGGAAGCCATTTTATATTTTGAATTTTTGCTGTAGGTTTGTTGCTAACTTCTCATCGATTTTCAATTAACACAAACAGAAGGAAGGGTAAATTTTTTCCTCCCTTCTGATCGTACCGCCGTTTTGTATTTAAAAAAAAAATAAATAAAACGAGCGCCCCTCTTTGATGTAAATTTAAAACAATGCGGCGTTATCCGGCCCTGATAGCCGCGATTTATTTATTCCGGTGCGTTTCCAATAAATAAAGCCCATTTCTGCGTTGATAGGTGGCACGCACGGCGGTGTCGTCGGCGCGGATAGCAAAAGGGGCCGGTCAGGTCCGGTCGTTTGGACCAAGGCCGCCCGGGTGCCCACTCGCAGGAATCCGCGAGAACGGCGAACAAAGGGCCCGTGGGTCGACTGAGGCACCCCCTCGCAGCCCCTCATATTGGCAATCGAATGTCGCCTTGTCTCGTGGGACGTTCTACTAAACTGCTTTCTGATTACCGACCAACCGACCATCCATGGTATGCCGCTATCTCAAATATCGGTGGCGGTGGCGTAATGACCCCGAGCCCGGCAATAAATAACAGCGCCCCGATGTTACGTAATTAAGTTGATTTATTTGGGGGAAAACCGGCGAGTGCAAAACTGTGTTCGTGCGTGTTTGTCTTTTCGCTGCTTTCTCTTTTTTTTTTTTTGGTCCGTAAATATTTACTCGGTTTTCCTCGCCGGACATACTAATTCACTGCGATTTTCTACGGCTAGGCGAGCGTTAAATGTCCCCTTGATTTTCCATTTGGAAGTAAATTTTTTTTACATTTTAGTTATTTTTCGCATTAACGTAAGAATTTGCTAAGAAAAGTGGAAAATTCTTGTTTAACCGTAAACGGTTTACATCTGTGTTAACTAGCGGTGATGGCTTCTAGTGTGTAATTTACGCATTTCAATTGCTAATAACCCGCTCCATTAAGTTCCATTCAGAGACAACACTTGAAAAGCGAGCGGGCATTTGCGATGAATATCTTTTTCAAGTGGCCCTGCTCTCCGTATTCAAGTCGTGTCGCCCGTCGGTTTTATTTCTGACACGACCGCCATCGACAAAAATACATTTTTCAAGCACTCTTGTCCCACTTCGCCCTTATGAAAGAATAATGTTTCCTAGCCATAAAAAAGGCAAACACGTGTGTCTATAGAGATTTTCAAAGAGCGAAATATAAAAGGGGATAAATAAAGGACGATGTAATCTGACGCCGCCGTATGTGGATCGAAGAATTGTACAATGGCCGCCTTGAGATTTTTCTAATGCTCGCAGCCACCCCTAAACCTAATATTCAAGACATGTGCTGAAGTGCCTTTTTTTTCAAATCTTTGACGTCTGATTATTTCTACCAATTACACTTTTTTATGTTTCTAGAAAGTGAAATTTCGTGGGGCCTACTTTTATGTTGTCCATTAAAAAAAAAACACGTACAACATTAACAAACCTTTATTTTTCTACGTAACTTCAACACCTATACATTTATTCCATCTTTTTTCCAATTATCCTAAACCCTCAGGAAAAATTCGTAACTTTCCAAAATTAAGTACTTTCTGAGATGCAAAACCTGACAGAATTAGGTCAGGACTATAGGGTAGGTATGAATCCACGGTCATTGATTATCTACTGGACTTGTCATGCAGCAACAAGTTTTTCTTGGGAATAAAATATGAGCCCTTTTCTCCAGAGTATTTTTAAATTTCTAATAGGCCTCTCCCTTTATGTTAGACCCTTAGACCTTTTTGGCACACACACAATTAGCAAGACTTCTTCAGGAAACTATTGCCATTAGTTCTTTTCCAGAAAATTGTTTTGGCTTTTTTTTATGGCGAAAAACCTTCAGGAGGAAACCATGGCTGTTTAACGGGAAGGTCCCATTGATATACTCAAGTCTAATCCCCTGTAATAATTGGAAAAAGAAAATATCTGCCCCTATCCAACGCGGCCAAACTTTTTTGAGAATTTTTTTTCTTACCAGTTTTTGGTCAGGTTAAGATCTTTGCTATTGTAATGTTTATTCAACCTATTTCAAAGGAAGCTTCGCCATCTGCAGCTTAGACACGCAACCAAAATAGAGGTATATCACTGTTAATGATAAAAACGAATTCTTTCCAATTAAAAAAGTAAATCATCAAAAACTGAACTTCTTCAGCAGACTCTCACATCATCAGTGACTGAGACCGATTTTGTAGCACAGAGGAACTCGAATTTTCCATTAAAAATTCTGTAAAATCAAGTTTTCTTGCCAGATGAAAATTATGAAAATTAACCAAAATTGTGTAACTGGCAATACAGAAAGTGTTAGGAAAGAGTTTATACACGTATTTCGGCCTTATTGGGTCTCATCAGAACTCTGTACCTTAAAAAAGGCCGAAATACGTGTATAAACTCTTTCCTAACACTTTCTGTATTGCCAGTTACATAATTTTAGTTAATTTTCAAAAATTCTGTAGGTTTCAACATTGCTAGCTCCTAGACCAAGGATAGCAAACTTTTTTTTTGCCAACGAGACAAATTTAAATTAAAAAGTAGTAATGAATCGTGGGTCAAACATTTTAAGTCATTAAAAATAGACAGGATGCGACGATTACATTAAGAAGGAATCGCTTAAACATATTGATTTCTTCCGAAAGTGTAGAACACTTCATTTTACCTGCAATCTATCTCTGAGAATTGTTTTAATTAATACAGCTGTGGAATGCATGTGTTTTCATTCAACATAACCGTCGTATCGTGAATCAGTTCATTTGCATTTTTCACTAGAGTGTGAAATTTGTTGTTACTTTTCTGATGATAGTTTTCGTATATCAGGAAAGCGATTTGTTGATCTCCACAACATCAAAGATTTTATGAAGTGCAAAGAATAAGATGGATAAAAAAATAAATGAAGAATTAACGATCTCCGGCAAAAAAAAATTGTAGAAAGCAAAAGAAACCTGCAGAAAAATGAACGAAATACAAAGTATTTGATAAAAAGGAACAAATGAGAAATGAAATAAACTAGGACCTAGGACAGTTTAAATACAACATGTACTTAAATGTCACAGATAGTTTTGGATAGCCACATTCAAAATCGATTGAGTCTGATTATGATCAATCAATTTGTTTGTTGAATGGCCTTATATCATTGTTTTAATATAATTGGTTTTGACATCATCGCTCTTTTCTTTCATGGCTTGATAGAGAACATAAAAATACACCCTCGAATTAAGCCTGGTTTTACTTTCTTTACGTTTCATTATAATATGTAATTCGTTTTTTGGTGAATTATTTTTTATTAATAAGACGTCCAACTTGCATTTTAGGAAAATTAAAGTAACTTAAGTAATGTTTATACAATGATTTATTTACTTTAATCAAAACCAACAACCTTGTGCTATAGATATATTTTAATGTCTTCCCGAAATTGTTAATTTGTGGATGCTGCGGAATTTACTACCTACTTCGATTTAATTAAAGTAGAATTTATGCAATAGTAGTTTCAGTTTTCATCGCATTGATATTAAGGACGACATAAATAACCACATTGGCGCGAAGGTCGGGCCTTTTTTTTTTCGGAAATGCGCAAGGTAACGAATTAGATGCGCTTTTAATGACATTGGCGATCAAAGAATAGCGTTTAAATTTAAATTCATATAATATTCGATATTTAATAAAGCTGAATATGACCAATAGTTTAGGTCGCAACATTCTGCGGCCGATTTTTGACCCAACGAACTACTTTTCAGCAGAAATGACCCCAAATTAGGCCGAAAGAGTTCTCCAGAGGATGTTCGAGGAATCCATTACAATCAAAACCGACTTGCAACAAATTCTTGATTTTTTTTAATTTAGTCTAGGAAGTTTTGTCAAAATAAATTATCAACTTAACGTCTACCTAACGTGGCCTAACAATCCGAACTTCTTCCAGGTGACAATGGACTTCGCAACTATTTTTATTTCTATTTTACGACAAATTCCAAGAAGGTTCTTCCACAGTTAAGGGTGGAAAGTATTTTCTGTACCAACCATTCATAAATCTTGCAGGCAATTAGTTGATTTTGTAGAATCGTTTTATATTGGTGTAAAGACTTTAGTTATTAAACAAAAAGTTTCACTTCAATTAACGAACGTGGCAGATTATAATTGTAATCATAATCATGATGATTTTGATGTTTTTAGTGACTCGTTTTTTCATAAACACGTTCACCAGCATTAAAAATACAGATGTAGACTTTTTTATGATGCATACGTGTAAAACATATATGCAAATGATGCTTTATCAGTCGACGTCGTTAAACACGACACTTCAACGGAATATTCGAGTGGTTGTAAAAATACAACTCAAATAATGAGCACGGTTAAAAAAATTAATTTTATTTGCACAACCAGTTTATGTAAATTCATTTCTTATTGTTTCGAACGATGTGGTTTCCTGCTCTAATACCTTCAAGTTAAAGTAGAATGATGAAAATTTTGTATCAATCTTTTAATGTGAAAAGGATTTGTTATACATTGTAATACTTTGGCATGTTGTTTTAAAACGCGTCCTTTCTGTTTTACTTCCTTTGTTGTATTCTCTGGTCTGTATCAACGTCTACAGTTTTTGATACGGTATCATCGGCTTCGTATTACCATAACGGCGGTCCATGAAATCAGGCGTGGTCCGGCTGTTGAGAAACCGGCGAGATCACTCTCTCTTTTTGCCCCCCTGAGGTCCCCCGATGCCTCTTGCTCTTCGACAGCACAGCACGGTCAGTCTACCGGCCGAACCCTAGTACGCTTGCTCGCATCTCGAACTTAAATCATTCACGACCACTCAACTCGCGTACAGTTAAGTTGGTTACCTGTTCTTCGGCGTCTCTGCGTTCTCGAAACGGCGACGATGCAGGCAATAATATTTCACGAAAACATTCGCGCTTTTTAGTGTTTGTTCACGTAAGTGCTTCGTCGTCTTCTTGAATGTCGTGAAAAGTGACGGGATGGATCTGGAAATGGTGTCGTTGTTTTGCAGTGGCGCTTTAACACGCTGAGTGTATGTGTTTTCGCTTGCCGCAAGTTTTTGGTGTTCAGTAAAAAGTTATTTTTCATTCTTCCTGCACAAGGCTAATTTTCATTCCGATCGCATCCGATGGCCACGTGCACAACTAAACAACAAAGTATATGGCGATACACTTGAAAAGAATGAATAGTTTTTGCACAAAAGTCAAAATATTTTATTATTATATGAAATATTTCCTGTTTATGTTTATCCATATCCGTTGTTATTAAATGAAAGGAAAAAACATGTCCCTGTAATTTTTACTTTTCAACGACAAACCCGTTCGCTGTTTCAGTTAGGCGCTTTAACTTATTTGAATTGTGTTTCCTTAATCGTAAAGTTCGAAAAAATACTCAGTTTTAGTTAATTAGGTTTGATTATTACAAAAAAGACTTGAGTGCTGTTACATCAAACGTTGGAGATTTGAACACTAGACTGGAACACGAATTTTTTCTTAATTTTAAAACGTGTGTCGTGTAATATAGAAATGCGTACGGAAACTAGGAAACGCGAGAAAGCAAAATTAACACCGATTTTCTATGTAGAAAATTAGGACAGCTCTTAGGAAATGCTGGAAACGGAAATTACGCAAAGGTAGCCGGATCACCGCGTAATCGATCAAATCCCGCGCTTCAGGCTTGCCAATCCTTAATCCTTCTTGCTACTTGTTCTAATCGATTTCATAACTTACAATTCCATTCATTAACCTAACTGCGAATAAAACAAGGAAGAGAAACGTTTTACTTAGATCATAATTTTTTGATCCACCTCTTACTTTCACGTTTCTTTTTTGCTTTGCTTTGACGCTCGTTTCAATCGTCTACTTACTGAAATTCGTCAATTTTTTTCCCCTTAACTTTTCCGACTTCCTCTTCGTTCTTAAAGGGGCGAACGAGGCACATTCATCGCTCGCGGCTTCCTTTCATGAATACAAATTAACAGAGCATATTCGTTCGAATCCTGTATGAGGTTGTGGGCCCCACGTATCCTGATAATAAGGGGCGCGAATATATTTGCGGGGGAATTCGGAGCAGCTCGCGTAATTGCGTGCGTGCAGGTGCGCCCTTAAATTTTCCTTTGAAATGGACTTGTTGCTACGAGGATGACGTGAATCTGGAGACACGAGTGAAAAATAAAATCGAATTTCGAATAGGAATAACGATTTTATCATTCGAGCTGTCTGATGGAATGTATGACGAAATTATTTAAAGCTTAATCCTGGCTAAGCAAGATCAATGCGCCTCTTACGTAACAGGTAGTATTAATGCCATTAAAACTGAACGCAAGCGTGACGTAACTTGCCATAGGAGCGGGCAGGTTAGCCGGCAAATAAGGCGACGGATTAACATCGCAAGAGTTAGTGAACCCGGCTCGCGGCGTAAAAATTAAGGATACAAGTTTACAGCAGCGGTCCCTCGACGGTTTAAGCCTCGACACATGCGTAGAAATGTTCGTAGACTTGGTGGAAAAATCAAACTCCAAATATAAACATTATTAAGTTCTTAGCGGAAGTCCATTTTAGTGAAAAAAACCATTCATTCAATAGAAACTTTTTGTAAATTTAAGTTCCAACTAGTTTCAGATAGAAAGAGCCACCGTCAGAAGAAAAATCTATATGAATGCAGAACGTCTGGTTATAATCTTTTATCATTTTAATCATCTTCAGTTTTGAATCAAATTTTGTTGAAAAAGCAGTCGTTTTGGTTTATTTTATTAAAAATGCGCGGCCAAGACTACCGCCGAGTTCGTCTGCACTCTAAGAAGTTATTTTCGGAATCTTCGGGATTAGTAACTCCAGGATTTTATTTATCCTTTTTCGTGTTTGTGGTGCGCTCAAGCGGCTCTACATTTCCAGAGCAAGCGCTTTAAGACGACGCTACACGATACTAAATCTGCTCGAATGACTTTATTTTAAATTATTCTTAGTTGAGCTCGAGTGCTCTCGACTAATAATAGCCCGTTTAGAACAACGTCTGCAGTGTTATTGGCGACGTATCTGAAGGAAACTGTTCTCTACGCGGATTACTCCAGGTTCTTTTGATCGCAACTGGCATCGTGTTTTTAACGAAACTTTAGTTCTTTATTTCTGCGTGAAGTTCGCTTTGCTATCTAGTTTTTTTTTCCGTGAAAGATTCTTTAAGAAAAGTACTTTCAAGTCGTGAATTTATAATTAAAGTTTTATTTGTAATTGTTGGGGAAAAAAAGATGTTGTTCTTGCTCTTATGCAAGCAAAACTTGTGGTAATCCGCAGGGATTCTTTTTTGTAGTTTTACATAAGCCGGTTAACATTGGAATTCCCCGTAATGTCAAGGTCCTCTCTCTACCTGAATGTAAAACATCCTGTCGGTGAAATATTATTGGCAAGCCGAAATTTAAACCTGCTTCCTCAAGACTGTCACATCGCCGGTTCTAAGAATCGTAACTTTTTACAAAAGAGTGTTTATATCTCAAACATAAGTTTTTTTTAAGAAAGTTATTATAAAATATCTTCCATAATCGAACACCACAAACTCGCGGTGAACGCTCGTCTGTCTTCGCCTTCAGAATTTATTCCTGGTGTTTACAGGATCAGTGTGAGTTAAGCTCTAAACATACAAAAGATGTAGCCCGAAGAGGCACGGTTAAATAAATCAAGGACTAAGTGAATGGTTAATTAATAAGTGTGCGCCTGATCGGATTTTAAAGCATTTCCCAGAAACGCGCTTCTTACTTCTCCTAAGGATAACGACGGACTCGTACGATTGCGAAGCAACAGGACAGGTTTTTCGGGAGGAAGTATTCCATAGTGAAATTCAAACTTTGCAAGCACAGTGAATAAGTTTGATTATACGTGCAATGGTAATTTGATTTTCTTCTTGTCTTGGAAACGATTGACATGGATGGAGTCAAATTAAACATGTCGATGGAAATATGCACAGCTTCCTTCGGCCGCAAAACGAGATCTAACTAGTTAAAGTATTTTTTTAAAGAACATTACTGGCTCTGGCTAAATTTTGGTGCTTCATATTCTGGTTTATTAAATGAAGAGTTCATTCATTTACAAAAATAATTTATTTTTGCGTTACTTGCCCCATTGTAGCAAGCCCCGTTTAACTTGATTTTCCTATTGAGGCCAGATATGAAAATTAAATTTTCATCACAAAAGCAACCTTGCAGACGCTGAATTTATTTATTTGTTTACCTGCCTTATAAAGTTCGCTTTTTCTATACGCAAACTGCGTAATGCTGATGTATGTATTCACGGCATGTCTACAAACAAGACGATCTCCTCGATTAATCCCTCCATCCATGTAAATTGAATTATTTTATGGTGAATATAATATGTGCGCACTTCCAAGGCTGTTGCCATTAGCATAACACATGTCAGGTGATACAATTATCTCTGTATTTGCAGCATAATTTAATTGTTTGTTTGGTAGCAGCAGTCACATCTCGCCGATCAAGTTTTTTGCCGTGTTTTAAGCTCGAGTTTGCTGTTAATTGATTTATTGTTTACAAGACTGACGTATTAAATCGACTTTATACATTAAAAGTTGTTTTACACTATCCTATTTTTCTTGTACGAAATTTAGTTCAATTTCTATAAGATATAAATAATATTTTGATTGAATTTCCCTACACTTTTGTACAATTTAAGTTGTTCATGAAATTGGGCCTTTAAGGGTCGTTTTAGACTATCCTATTTCTTGTGTAGGTATAAGATTTGGATCAATTTCTCAAACAAGAAATATGTGGAAAAGTAGAACGTGTTCTTTCTCAAAACCGTATCTGTATTTTGCAACACTATCAGTTGGCGTGCAAATGTTATCATGCAAGAAATTACGGATAAAGTTAAGACGTGTGTATAATAGAATAAATTCAGAAAACAGTTACATTTTCTGTGTCATTTTCTAATAAAAACGAAACCAAGATATGTTGTAATCATTTTATGTTTACAATACTATTTAAACCATTAGATCTTATTGAGTATTCTTTAAGTACGTAGCTGACCTTCCTACTTGACAATGTACTTTTGGAAAATGGACTTAATGAACGCGCGCATACCTGGTGGGTTTGTTATTATTTATTTTCGAGTTTTAACGTAAGCAAGCACACTTACATTGTACGAGAGCGTAAAAATATTGATATTTATGTCCGCCCGAAGCCACGCCATTTATATTCATTAAAGGACTCCATCTCTCCGCCTTCCATCAGGTCGGAGCGCTGGAAAGAGACGGGGGACTCCTTCGGACCATATGTTCGATAGCTCGCTCGTATTTATTCTAACGGCAATGACATTCTTATTCTTGTGAGGGATTGATTTTATAATGGCGTTCGGTTTTACGTGACGGTTCATTGGCATCGGGACGTGGTTTATTTACTTACTTTTTCCCTGCGAGTTAAAAGCATTTTTACTCACAATCAGAGCGATAGTTTTGGTTAATGGGTTTCATCACGAGATGAAAAAGGGGCCACTTCTACTTTGTATAATAGGAATTTTTTAGATTAATCTGCGTATATGCCGCCTGTTTCACATTATAAAATAAAACCGTTCGCTTGATTACGTCTACCTCGCTGTATAAAGTTAAAATGAAACATACGGTATGTATAATCATTTCTATTGATGACTTACTATCAATTAGTAAGTGCGCAATTCGATCGTGTCCAAAAAGTTAATTGTCCGGAATGAACGCATTGTGTGGCCCACGTATGCCCACCTATTTTTAGCGTCCATTAAAACCGAGAGTGATCTGGTTTTTCTTTTTTCGTAAGGCCGCTCCTGCCTTCCACAAATTACAATACAAACGATCGGCATGTAGGTGAACTGGTTGCCGTTGCGTGCGTGGGTTGGACGTTGGTTGCTGAAAAATGTTTGGTGTGTTACCTTATGCTAATTAGCTTTAAAATGCTTCGCTGACTTCCTGAAGCGTTTCATAAATGCCAGGATAAACAACGCAGCGGATATTTAACTTTATTTCAGACTCTTCTTAACCGACAGGCAAAAATCTCCTTACAATTAAGCTAGAAAAGAGCTTTCGAAAATAATTCCTGTTATAGTTAAGAGTTTGAAAGTTAACAGCGTTGCGCTGCTTGCTCGCGTGTTGTTATTATTATTATCGGGCAAAATTTCCAGAAATAGAATACGTGCGCAATTTGGAGCCCTGATTGCCGAGCAGCAATGCGGCGCAACTATGCAATTTCGACCGCAGATCGATGGTGATTTATCCTCATTAATTCGCGTACTAGCCACCGCGGAATATGGGGACGCTGTAACGTTCTATTCCATTTCGACGTTTTAATTTCCATCGTTCCTGAAACCCGGAACATTTCTGGTTTCACTTAAACACTATTTCAGCATTTTGATAGATACAGTTCTCTTAGTCAAATAGGTTTGTCCTATTTTAATATCAGACATGCTGAAACAAATAATCCTATTAGAAATAATAACGAAAACGAAGTAAATCTAGCTGAGGTTGGTTTGTGTGTCCAAAAAATACGACGTGGTTAAAAATGAACTTATTGTTCTAAATTGTTTCGCCCTGACTTTGCGAAGAAGCAAAGTTGGCAATTTTCAAATAAAACTAAAGGAAACAATTTTAATGTACCTAATTGTGGTGAACGACAAACCTACTTTCGCCGACCTTCATTTGATATAAATGCATGTGATTACGAACAGAAAACTATAAGCATATCATATTTGATCGAATGTGGAAGGTAAACTACCAGTTAATTCATAAATTGATGCTAGTGACTAGTGAAATCGGATGTCCTAGCCGTCGTTTATCCTGGAATCCTATAATGTATAACGTCTTTAGTTCGAGCCAAGAGAGCGATTCATCGAGCTCAAATATCCGCGAAAGGTAACTCGGAAGTTAAACAAAGCTCTAGGCAATAAATTCCTCAAATTGATCCCGGTCAAGTAATATTAAGGCTCGACAAGTCATGGCGTGAGACTACGAACCACCACAAGCCATATGTCATGGAATCAGATGGTAATGAAACATAAAGGCTCGGTCCTGCGACCTGTATTGTTTCGGCGAGTGACTACGAGCCACCATAAGCGAGACATCGAATGCACAAGTCATAACGAGACACAGGTCATAGGAGCGCGCCTTTAGAGTAACGCACGTTCACACTTTGCAATGTTTCCGGTTCGAATCGGTTTGTGGGATGAGGATGGCAATAACTCTGCAAACGCGCAACTAAACAGTTGGTCATGGGATCAGACGGTAATAAAACATAAAGGCTCAATCCTGCGACCTGTTATGGCGAGTGACTACGAGCCACCACAAGCGAGACGTCGAACGCACGAGTCATGACGAGACACTGATCATAGGAACGCGGCTTTAGAGTAATGCAGTGTTTCCGGTTCGGATCGGTTTGTGGGATGAGGGTGGAAATAACGGAATGCGTCAATAATTCTGCTGCAAACGCGCAACTAAACAGTTGGTCTGGTTATGATCACGAAAAATAAAGAGGGGCAGGTGGTCACCTTGCGGAAAGACGACGGTTAACGGGATAGCCGCTCCTCTAATCGGGCTGCCGTGATTAACAGTTCATTATCGCAAAATGCGAGCGACCCAGCTCGCTGGCCAGTCAGCTTCAGATGTAAATCGATTATTAACCTGCAGCTGTTGCGGAGGAAAACTATTAGGTACGGAGTTCCGCAACATTAACCCTGTTTTGAAATTTAGGCCCTTGAGGGTAGAATGCGCTTCGGAATTTCCTCGTCTGTATTAGAACCAATTATAAAGTTACGAGGACGCTATTAACAAGAGGAGATAAATCTTGAACTGTGTCAAGTTGGACAACATCAGAGTCCAAATAAGAAATGGTACATACTAGCGAATCAGACTCACAAGACTGGCAGCAAATCCGTAAAAAGTAAATCTCCTTTTTAAAACCACACTAAACATGGCGCCGATAGACCGAATATCTCCACAAAGTAGAAGCCATGTGCACCATCAAGATAATACCGAAGTGTTTGAAAGAGAAATTGAATATCCAATATTAAGTGCAGATGCCAGTTGGAATACGTGATTTCGAACTCATCTATTACGGAATAAGAGAAATCCATCACATTCGACAGGCCTCGCGCCAGACTTTAACCTGCTTTAACCTGACACGCTGTTATTTATAATCGGGGCTCATCCATCAAGCCCGGTTGGAAACGCGAAAAATGATGACGGCCGCGTGCGGCTTTATGTTCCACGTCTACGCTTATCGACAAGGCGCACCGCGTTATTCTCGTTATTTATTTATTTATTTTTCATGGGGTGCGACGCCGCCGCTGCTTTAATGCGCGAGGAAAACGAAAAACGTCGAAACATAAAAATCACGAGGAAGAATTTTAATAGCTCATACTTGCGAGTTTAGTAAATTTAAAGACGGTCATTGTCCCATAGATCGCTCAAATTGTAGATCGACGTGTCAATGGTGACCTTTAAGGTGGCCATTGACGCGTCGATTCTGATTGACAGCAATTGTATCGAGCGACCAGATTGCTTCATTATCGCTACAAAATGTGCAGAGATTGCAAGCGATCGCCCTTCAATTATTATTCATAAGCACTTTTGATGTGTCAGTGAACTTCATTTATTCTGAAGCTTTTCATGCAATTTTCGGGCGAATAGATTGTATAGATCGCCTTGAGATCGACGCGCAATGGCCACCTTTACGTTTACATGATTACCTTCCTAATGAAACATGTGTTAAGTAAATCTAGTGGAGCAAAAAGACGAACGATATTTGGGCAACCTGAATGTCGATTGCTTCAATGTGCAGCGGCGATGAGATTGCCAGTGGTAATTGTGGGCATTTGTTTCAACTCAAAACGAAACATACGGTATTAACGAATGTGACACAAAGGACGCGATTTATTGCTTACGCAACGATCATTAACATTACGGATGTCGACGTAAATAAATGATCGCGTTCCAGTTTTCTATCGGTTCAAAACGTTTCATAATCATCGGCCGCCCACCTTATAAAAAGCCGAAATGAAGTCAATGTCGAAACAAGCTCGGCTAAAGTAACGCCTACCCGACACGAGCAAGAGCTGGATCTCAATTTATATTAATTCTGCCCTCCTTTGGGTCTCCAACTGTTTTGTTTGCGTTAAATAGTTGCTAAACTCTAAATGAAACGTAAATATTTTTGAATCAATTTAACTGGAAAGGCAAGCAAATTTAATGAACACATTTTTGAACAAGATTTAAACAATCAAAAATTAAAAAAAAAACTATAAAATAGAACGTGCAGCCCAAAAAATTTTTGTTCCAAATAGAAAACGAACCAAATCGTGAACATACAGGGAATAGTAGGATAGTCTAAAGCGAAGTATTCCAACAGACTCTTTTTTTTTTGTTAGAATCCACTTATCGCTTAACGTTCTCACTTTGATGACCATTTTGAATATTGATGCACATTAAACCTGCTCGAGGGAAATTTGACTCACAAATGATCGAAACGGAAAGTATGTATGGCCGCGCATAGCTCGTGCAATTAACGTCACTCTCATGAATTATTACGAGCGCACATTGCCGGTTCAAATCCGCCAGCAAAAAAAAAACAAGAATGCGCCAAATTTCCACATCCTCTGTCAAACCATAAATCTCTTTTGAATTTTGATCTAAACAAAAATAGATATTCGCGTTGGTAGAAAATCGCTTCCTGAATAAGAACGTCATCATTTTATTATTATTATTTTCCATTTGCATAATAGACCAAATGATTCACCTACAATTCCTTGGTATTTATTCATCATCCGTTTCTTTGTTTGTTTTGTTCACAATTAACATTACTTGCATGAATTATGTCGAGTATTCCAAACACGTATTGCTTATTCTATTTGGAGGTAATGAAATCGGGAATACGAATTCTTGTAACGTTACAAAGCGATTTGCATCGCACGAGTCAGCACCTTGATTGTGACGATTTTTTAACGCTTATCCGAAAAAGGAAAATCCAATTTCCAGCGTCGTGTGATTTTAATCAGCGTAAAAGATCAAGAATTCTTTTCAAATTCGAAAATCTTTTAAATTGCACGCACGCACATGAGGCAAGTGCACCGTTTATTGCTATTTTTATTTCGTGTTTTGCTCGGA
The DNA here is from genome assembly GCA_039766575.1 of Serrognathus titanus. Taxonomy (NCBI): domain Eukaryota; kingdom Metazoa; phylum Arthropoda; class Insecta; order Coleoptera; family Lucanidae; genus Serrognathus; species Serrognathus titanus. The sequence goes on along the minus strand of CM077911.1, from coordinate 12,366,859 downwards.
ACCGATCGCAATTTAAAATATAAGCCGGAAGTCTCCGGTTCAAACGCGGCACGCTTTAATTCGGAAGAGACGAGCCAAAGATTCAATTACCCGAACCGAATTAAAAGAAAACGGTAATCGGAACTGGAAGCCCGCTGTAATAACATCCGGCAAGTTGCAAATAATTTTTAATCACGTCCCTGTCCTTATTTATGCGAGCGCGCCTCATACCCGAGCTTAATGTGCTATTGTTTTATGTTCCCGGATCAGGAAGATTGGCCAACTTTCGCTTTTTAGGTGTTTGCTATCTTCGTCGATCTAAAGTCGTCGTTCCGTACCGGATGTGACGCGTTAGCCAACTTTGCGCGACCTTTACGTGTCGTTATCGGACGTGCTCATCTGCGTTTCCAGTGTTTTGACCTGGCCCTGTAATTAACTTGTTGCATTATTGGCAATCCGCGATGTATTACATGGAAACCCAGTCCGTCCATCCATCATCTTCCTAGCAGATAACGGAAACACCGTGAAAAACTCGTTTGCATATTTAATTAAAATATTACGTGAAATCTGTGTCGTGTCCTTGTAATCTTTCGCGTTCAAATAGAAACGGCAGGAATAGAAAAAATAAAATGTTTCCTTTTTTCTAGTTACAATAAAGTGTTTTATAATGAAAAAAATGAAACTCAATATATAGGAATTTTCATTACTGTTAGGTAACCGTACTATTCATTACTTTAGAATTAGTTACTTGTGATTGGTAGTCGTTGGTTACTTCGATTACAGTGTTTTTCTTTTGGTTTTCCTCTTTTGTCAATTGTATTTCACTATTTCTCAAAACTATTTCATATTTACGCCACGTTGATATTAATATGTCAAATGAAATTCACTATTTGTGAAAACTCTTTCACGTTATTACAAATGATTTTCTTCCTTTTTGAAAATTTAAATAAACAAGAACACAAACAGTTGAAGACACAGTTTATCAGAGAAACCACAATACTAACTATACTAATACTATGTAGCACAATAGTTATGTATAAAAAAAATTGAATTAGTTCAAAATTTCATTTCTGTCGAGGCAATCTCCCAAATATGTCGAACATAATTTTGGCAATATTCTTGTGTTAGAGTTTCAGAAGCATCATGAATTTTTGCATACAGTTGTTCTTCATTCGTGGGCTGACTTCTCTTTATGTTATTTTTCCATTGGCTAAACAGCTCTTCAATGGAATTTAAAAAAAGGACTGTCTGGGGGCAGAAAAACTGGAACATGTCCATGAGCTCTTATCAGTTGTTGAATTTCGTCCGTTCTATGAAATCTGACATTGTCCGTTACAAAATATGCGCCTCTTATATGATCTTTGCCTAAGCCAATTAAAATTATCAAAAATTCTCCAAAGTGGTCTGCATTGTATGGCCTATCTTGAACGGTGAATAAATATAATGAATTAATAGACATTGCAACCGAATAATTATGGCCTCTTAATTGGGCCTTGACTTTGTTGGCTCTTGCATTTTTCTGTGATCTTTCATATAGTTTTCTAGAATTGACTTGAACTCCAAATTCATCTATGAAATTTTTTTTTCTCTGTCAATCATCATTCTGTTATATAGCATAGGCGAATCTATTTTGGATGGTATCTGGAGTGTTACGCCTTTCTAGCAAAAAGAAAACGCGTTTTACAGATTAATGAAATTCCTTTATCGCTCTGTCAGTGGTCGATTACCACTAGTTGTGGATTTTGCTCCAACAATTTGGTTTTTATTTGTTTTAGTGTCAAGATGCAATCCTCATCAATCAAATTGCAGATTTCTTCTTGCTCCTCTTGAGTAAATTTTTTGGGGCGATGCCCAACACTTTTCTTATTCACCTCGTTGGTTATTTTGTACGTCAGGTAAATTTTTCTCACAGCGTTTTGCAATACATTAAATTGCCGTCCTATTTGGACTGCCGAAGTACCATCATTCATTGCTCTGATGATAAGAGTACGTACCTCGTTGGAGATTTTGTTATTTTGTCTTCTATCAGCATTCATTATGATTTACATAATAATAATGTGAAATTGATTTGACAAATCAGGAAACGCTTCTGCCAAAAAAAAGAAATTGTTTGACAAACACAGCACTCTGTTTAATAGAGATAGGAAATAGTTTTGAGAAATAGTGAAATACAATTGACAAAAGAGACAAACCAAAAAAAAAAACACTGTAAAAACACTGTATAAGCAAACGGGTGGCAATGAGTACACTAGTATACATTGTGTCCCCGAATTGAGCTTGGAGCAAAAGAATTTTGAATTCAAATTTCATGCTTTGCAGTTCAGGTCTCTGCTTGGCACGAAATGAATTCGTGCCAAATTTGACGTCGAAGGTCTTCAAAGTGGACGAATTGATGCGAGAAGAAGTAAATCTATGTAGGCGAAGTAGTCTACTTTTTGAATTCAGAAAAAAGTTTTAGTAAGATAAAATGTTTTCCATTAATAATAATACTAGTAATAATAATAATAATACTAATAATAATAACCAGAAAAAATGCTTTTGGTAACTCTTCAAAAAAACTCGGAAATATTGACAAAAAGTAGGTCAAGACTGTAAAGGTGTCGTTCCTCAAAACCGCAGTTGTTGATTTCTTCGTAAACTTTGTGAGCCTTATTAACTCTGCAATTGTCGTGCAGCAATAAAGTCTTTTAGGCAAAATTGTAGCGCCTCTCTTTGTGACTTAAAAATTTTTAATTGTCCCTTTGTAGATATCTGCGGTAACTCCTTCCACATATACTCAATCCAAATAACTCCCTCATTATCCCAAGAAACTCCCTCATCATCCAAAAAAAAATATCGCCATCAGCTTACTTGCAAATGCTTGTGTCTTTGCTTTTTTTGGACAGTAGAGATCCTTTATGCATCCATTACATTGAATCTTGATGTGTTGGAAGATGCCAGTGGAACACCCACTTTTCATCGCCCGTTATAATTTTGAAAAAAAGGTCTTGCTTATGAACTAAAACCATCAAATTTTCTTCTCGAATTTCTTGCCTGCACAACTTTTATTCATCCCCAAATCTTCATGCAAAATTGTCAACACGGATTCTTCACATATTCCTATTTCATTTGTGATAACTGAAACTTTGATTTGTCGATCCATTTCTTCAACTTTCTTGATTTTTCCTTCGGTCCTTCTTGCGGTCGTCCATTTTTGGGACACAGAGCAAAACAAGAATACATATACGCAAAGGAAGCAGAAAACGAACTTATAAGTTATGTAATAAAATCTTTTTCTTTCACAATAATTACAAGATGCATGAAGCAAAAAAAGTTAAGGAATTTATCGACGCCATTGGCTTTGTTGAGCTGGACCATCCTACATGTATTGTAGTTCAGTTCTGCCACCTTTCGACTGTTACGTATTTCGACAATTTAAAGAAACATACGAGGAAGGCCATTTTCTTCAATTCAGAATTTAAGAGAGAGCTTGTGTGTGAATGAATTTCTAAGTGGCCCTTGTTACAATAATACAGACGCGGTTAAAGAAAAGGGGACACTTTTTTTGCGTCATTTTTATAATAGAAATCTTGATACTTACAGTATCAGTTCATAATTACAACCAAAAAGCAAAAGTTTTTATAGTATAAAACTGATAGTCCACTTTCTTTTGTCCGCGACTGTAAAAAGGAAGACGAACAGAGGTGCAGCGTTTTACCAAGTATGAGAAAGTAATAAATTTCACCATCCGTTAAGAAACTTGTATTAAGACGACGAAAACAAATTTATTTACTCACAAGCTTCTTCACGAAGTAATTACTTGTTGGGCTCAAGCAATCAAACGTGAAATGATTAAGTATAGAGATTATTTGTTCTTATGTCACTTGTATTTTTTTATCAATTTTGAAGCAATTCAATTCGTGCAATAAAGCGTAGCCAAATTTAAGCGGATCCAAAACTTCCTGAAAAAATAGAACAACTTCAAACCTTATGTGCAGCCCAAAAAATTTCTTGTTTTAAATGTTTTTGAACATTGAACCAAACAAGAGACAGGGTAGTGTAAAACAGGCTTAAAAAAGTCCTTAAGATGTCCGTAAATTTTTGAAAATGCGAAAAATTTGGAAATTTCGCATTTACTTTTACTTTACGACAAATTTTGACTTAGTAGCTTCTTCCATTTCCTTGCCAAACTTTTCTAACTTTATTTTTAACTTAGGTGGCTGAATTAATTGTTCGCGTTGATATGAATTGTGTAGCTAATTGTTTTTAAATTAAATAAAAGCAAAAATGAGACAACATGCATGCGTTACTGAAAAACTATCCGACGCAGAGCACAGAGGAGTTAAGTCAAAAGCCTAAACATGCGTCTCAACTCAACGCATGCACATTCAAGTGTGTACGCAGCTTAAAAGACTTTTGTAACTATACGTCTTCAATCGATTGAATCAAAGCTTGTAAAACATGTTCTCTTGCATCGTGCAAATAATTTGTAATAAAACTCCTCCGATACATAACTTTATACTTCTCCCGCTGTATTATTAATAAATGTAATGTAGCCGATCGAATAATTTATGTGAATATAAAATGCTGTTCCTTATTAAACAATTCACGACGGCACCTTTAACGACCTCGCCGTAAATTTGATGTCAATGTGGAAATAAATGACGCACGCCGGCTTTTATTATTAATAAAATTACCTGAGCCGTTGAAAAGTTAAAGACGACGCATGAGGCTGCTTGGTAACATTTGTGTTATGAAATGTGAAGTTTGAAATTGGCAAATACGGTTATGATTGCCAAAATTTATATTATTCAAGATCACGAAACGAAACATTCGAATCCTACCATGGAGATGGTTGTTTGGCTGTAAAAATTCAGACCTTGCTACAAAACTTAACAATGATCGCCCTGTAGAAGACCCCTACTGTAGGGCAAGTTCTGTCTGGAATAGTTAATGCCAAAAGAGCGGGACTGCGCAAAGCAAAGCAAGCAAAAAAAAAATAGAATCGTTGTCAATAACTGTAAATCTGTTCCAATTTGGAAACACAAAGCTCTGCCGGAAAAGAAAGTTGTTGTAAACTCGGGATTATCGCACTGTCTGTCTTCGGGCGTGTATTTTCGTCGCTGTTTTTTCTACAAACAGCGCGTCTCTCTTCGTTCGCTCGTAATAACAACTTATAGCCGCAGCTGTTGATCTTAAAATTGCAGTGACAGACGAACGAATGCATTCCCGGTCTCATTAAATAATTTACACACACGCGCAGCCTTCGCATGCATAAACAAATTGCAGATGTCGTAACTGATGGTTATGCAAATCCACCGAGATTAACATCTTCCGAACTGATTCACCAAATATTGTTAGCACGTCATGTTAGAAAGATTAATTAAATTTTATCCTTCGAAACTTGCAAGGATAACGGCGAAAATTAAACGCCTATTACAGACTTCGTTGTTATAGTTTCAAAATTCTTTTTTGGGTTTCGTTAAATCATCTAGTGCATCCGTCGCTTTTTTTTTTGTAATTAATTCGTCTATTCACGCGTGCAATCACGTTTACAACATGCGCGCAATTAACGCATAGAAAAGTAAAGAGCAATTAATAAAGTAGAACTCGCTGGAAAATATTTTCTCTGGTGCGTGCGTACGCATGCAAGCCCGAAGAACGGTTAATTGGTTGTGGGCACGAAGCGGCGCAACCGCCAATTTGTACTTATTAAGTTGAACTCACTTTCACGTGCTTATATGAAGTTATAAATCGCTTTACAGATTATGCACGTACGATAAGAACGCAGGATAGAAACTTACCGCATAAAACAAATTAATTCTCTACGAGGAGCGTTCATATTTAAATTATAATTCAATAATTATATAGAAATTAATAAACGAAACTAAAATTACATGAAATAATTTTTCAATATAGTCTTCTTTATTAAAGTGAAACTTTGTTTCACATAAAAATCCCTTTAATGGTCCATCTATGTAGAAATTGGAAATCTAATGAGGGAAAGAGATCCTCAAGCTTAACCCAAACTATTGATTGCTAATATATATATGCTTGATGTCGAAATAACTAGGATAGGTCGATACAATTACAGTGGACTTCTCGAGTTATTCTTCTGCTGACGAGGCCTCAAACAGGGCCGAAACAGCTGTTCAGAGGATGCTCAAGGAATCCATTGCAATCAACTTGACTCGACTTGCAACAAATTTCTATTTCTTCAAAAAGGTTTGACTCATTGAAACATTTATTTGATACTTCATTCCAAGTAAATAGAATTTAACACAGTCGGTGAATTCGAGGTAACAGTGACATTCAGAGATGTGATTGCACCTTACACAAACGAGTTGATCAATAGCTGCTTAATTAACTGCAATAAACGCCACGTCTCTCTCCAGGTATCTCCAGCAACTGTCGTGTCAGACAGCGCCTTTTACCATCGTGGTAATGAGCTCGAAGACGAGATGACACGGTTACAGGCGAAATGAAGCCCATAACTTTCGAGAACCTGCGCCGACTCGTCGGCGGGGGTCGCAAAAAGAAAGAAAAGGAGTCGTCCTTCAAGCGGAGTGATTCGTTCAAGAGGATTTCCATCAGGAAGAGCTATCTCGATCGCGGCAAGAAGAAACACCTTCAGAAATTAGAGGTGGCCACTCAGACTGTGGCAGAGGAAACTTTGGCGGACGCCCCGGGGTTGATCAAGAAGGTAGACAGCTCAGTGCAGGTGGATAAAACCGACTTGGGAATGGGGGGCTCTAGCAACAAAGATAAAAGGCAGAAAATCTGCATTAAAGATAAAAACGGTGAGGGCCCGGGACAGAGCGTGATAGCCTACGGACAGTGGTTGAAGGGTATTCGGAAGGATGAAACGTCGGGTGGATCGATGGTGGGAGTTAAAGGGACTGAAAGGACTGTGATTTACGTGCCGGCTTGTGACGAGGACAACTTGCCCGCTCCCGTAATAAGGCAATTATCGTCTTCGCCGGTGTTAAGAAAGAAGTCACCGATTCCGGTGAGGAAATCCAGCCCGGTCCTTCAGCGGAAAGAAAGCAACGATTCTGCCGTTGAGATGTTTCCTTGGGGAAATTCCGGCGACGTCAAGAAATCTCCACTAATTCGCAGGAGATCGCGCCCCACATCTCCCCCGCTTATGCCCGATTCGGGGGCTGAAGAGTTATGTTCGTTGTCGATAAGTCTGGGGCGCATCTGGATGGATGCGCCTCAGGTGATGGCCCCCAGAAGTTTGGAAATGCCTCGACTATCTAATCCGGGGATTCCCGCGCATCACTCTCTAGACAGCGCGTTGAAAGAACTACGTGATGACCCTATCGTAATAAACCGCCTTCAAAAACGGTCAACACCACCCGTCGGGCGCACTCTCTCGTCCACCAGCAACACCACAGCATCCACCGGTCTATTCTCTAGTAAAGACTCGGGTTTTTCGTTTTCTATACCAACCAAGCTGGACGAGAACGCCTCGGCCGTCTCGAAGGGGTTCTTCCGGAAAAAAACGAAGCCAAAATTATCGGTGAGCCGCGACGGCTACTTCAAACGAACCAGCGGCGCCCTCGTTGAAACCAAAAGAAATTCGCTCAGAAGGCGAAGCAGTCGCAAGAAGAAGCTGCGCGGTTCGAGCAGAAAGAAAAACAAATCGAATAAGTATGACATGTACCAAGTCGTGGTGAGCCGCCCTCCCAGATGTTTAAAATCACTGAAGCTGGACCCGATGATTTTCGTGCCGCCGGAAAAACGAAGGGCTTCCTTGAGGAAGAAACCCTCGTTTAAACTGGGGCTGAGGGAAATTAGGAACTGCACCCCGAGAGACGCGGTTTATTTGAACGGAAGTGCGGACGAAGGCCTGTACGAGAGCCTCCCCGGAGACCTGGACGACTTCTCAGATGAGCCGCCCCTTAGCGGTCGTATTTCCAGGATCAGTCTCCGAGACGACGACGATGTCAACTTCGATGACGGCCTTCCGTGTCATGATTACGCTTCGGCTGAAAACTTTAGTGAGAATGACTCTAATGCTTCGTCGTGCGCGAGCCCATACGTACCACCTGGAGTTTCGCCCGTTCCGAGGAGGCGACCGGTCAGGAGAAAAAGGTCCAGTTTATCGCATAAGAGAAGCATTACTTACGTCACCAAGCCCATTATAAAGAGGGCGCCGTCTACTCTCAGGAGACCCGCCAAAAAGAACGGTAAGTTCCAGTTTTTAAATTTTCCGAATAATAATAATAGTACCAAACATGAAAGTTTGGTTGTTGAAATATCTAGCGGAATGAATTCGATAATAATTGCCAAGCGTTTATTTTCGAACATTTATCTGATGATAATTATTCTCTTGTTGTGGGTGGAATAAAATTAATTTAAATTTGAAACAGTTAAAGTCGTTGATTGAATGCTATATACAGGGCAACTGTGATAGTTGTGCTAAGCTTGAAGCCTGTAATATATCTCTGTAAATGGTAACGATGGAACTCAAACGTCCTTAACAAAAAGTTAGTAGTTTTCGAGAAATCACAGTTGAAAATTTTTCCGAAATTGTTTGAGAACCAGTGCCCTTGCTATCATACAACGTTAAACGTTCCTTTAACGAGAAAGATGAAAAATACGTTTCTTTTTTCACCGTAGGCGGCCACGACCTGTCACTGTATAAATACAGTTGCTGTTATATAGCTATTTTCTCTTTAGATATATTATTCATCAAAGTTGTTAATTTTTGACAAACGAAAAGAATTTTTTTGGCGAAATTGTATCCGGGAACGAACCGAAAAAATGACGATGAGATCAATCGACATGGCAATAGTTTCCCCGAACGCAGAAAAAAGGTTGAATGCCCCCTGGCTGGTGTGGTACAATTGATAAAATTCTCAGAAGGCACACAATCTGTGAAGGAGAACGTCCAACAATGGGCGCTCGCTGTTGCGATTTAAACAAATTAATTTTTTTCGGATTCGCTGGAAGCCCAGTCAATAGGTCGTCGACGAAAATCTCGGAATTTCAGCTTGGCTAATTCCCAAACTTCCTAGCGCCGAAAATTGAAATTGGCAAATCATAGAAATTTACATTCGCAAATTGTAAGCCAATCAAAGAGGGAAAAAAAGCAAATAATAAGTGAAGATTGATTTAAGCGGTCGAGAGACCGCAAACGCAATTCTAGCTTTGGCAGGACGAGTTTTTTTGGCGAATTAAACGAAGGTCGCTCTTGTCTAAATTAAAAAAAATATTTTTCTCTATTTCATTAACTGCTGGAGTGTTTTACACTCGAAAAAAGAAACGGAGCTGCTTTTTCTTGCAGTGAACGTTTTCCGCTGATCTCTTTGTAAATTGAACACGTGACCAAATTCAATCGATTATATCGATTTAAGCGACGCCGTTTTATTGCGTAATTCCTTCTGATTTCTTCAATCGTTTGAAGCTAATTAAAAAAAAAGTGGCGCTTTCTGCTTTTCGGTTTTGTGTCGTAACATTGCATTGAAATCTCCACGGCGGCGCTTTAAAACAAATGCAAATCTCAGAGTTTTTTGCCGAAATCCAATTCAGATCAAACTGTAATGGATAATTTTGTTTTATTACATACAAAATTTTGCGTTAGTACGTTAAATAAAAATCTATGGTGTGAATCGGGGCTTTCATCTTGATAGCTTCGGAAACCGATAGAACTTCTCAACACAGTTTTTTTTTTCATTTCATAACGAGTTAATAACGTGAATTTATTTTCACGCATTAAATTTGCCCGTCGTCCTCGGTTGACGTGACCAAAAAATTCCCTTCGCCTATATTCCTCCCAAAAGACGAGGAAAGTTAAATTTAATTATGTGATCTGAGCAGTGTCGGACGTGTGTTCACGTTGATCTTTACACGCTTCGAGGGTGTCGTTGAGGCGAGAAAAATGATATTGCCACGCCAAGTCCTTTCGAAGGTTCTTATTGATTTCACATCAGAGAAAGGGAGAGAGAGGAAGATAAAGAGAGCAAGCAGACGCTGTAATGATACGCGCCGGCGGAACGGCATTTATTTTGTAATATTTCGTTCCTTTTCACTGTCCTGAACGTTATTGGCAGAACGTTTGGCGGCGAAATTACCATCGTTAGCAAGCACAGAACAATTGTTAATATGAATTATACATGCGAAATGAAATTAGTTGCTTTCGATTTTAAGTAATCGAAAATGTCACATTTTCGAGTTAAAAGTTAAAGTGAATTTAACGTAGAGCTAAAAAAAATGGCTCACAGAGTAGAAATTTTACAATTTTAAATCACACGGATGTTTCACTCATACTGATATTTTTTTCAAGATGAAATTACATAAGAGGCGTCCTTAATTTTTTTGTTATAAATAAAAGGATACTTCGCAATACGAATTTGTTCGATTCGTCAGGATTTTAAGTTCTGAAGCGTTCAAAATCGTACTGAGCACAAAATTGAATATAAAATTTCATACTACGCATAATTTGATCAGTTCAGAACTAGAAATTCTGTCAAATCGATTGTCACATTGCACTTAAATACAAGCTCCTCTAACTGAAGATGCAATCGCTATCTTCGTAAGTGCATTATTTAGAAAGTGGGAAGCACGTTGAACGAAGGAAACGTTCCCAACCTTCATAGACAATGGTGGTTTTTCCTTCTCATCTTCGAGCCTACACAGCCTTTTGGTTAAGTTAGGTAACATCTCGAACGCCTTTCCCACGGATACTCTGCGCAGTGAAAGTTTGTTTTAGCCTCAGGACGTCCGTTGATATAAATTAGATTTCTTGGGCATGACAATTACCATTTCACGTGAAAGACAACCAACCAACTGCTTGTCGTCGCCTTCGTCGCGAACATGAAGTGCAGTTCAATCCCGCAGTTGAAATCGAAAGAAAAAATTTTTCTGAGTTTTCCTTTTTCATTTTTAGACAGCGAGCAGGCGATTTATGATGGGGTTTTGCGTAGAATATTCGTGAAGCTCGCGAGAGGGCGTTAATTCATCGGAGACCCTCAGGTTACCGATGAAGGCAACCGAACTTATACGCGTCCCAAGAGCGAAAGGGAAATACACATCACGTTTCCGGGTTAAATTTTTAATCCGCATTTCCTGAAGCTATAAATAATACTTCATATTTCATGAGCAAACATGACGTCGCTTTATTTATTATTTAGATTACATGTATAACTTTAAATTTATTATTAAACTTGAACTTTCAGAGATGCTTAACATTTGACAAATTAAATTAAAATTAAAACGTTTCTTCCTGCAATATTATTTTCAACTTGGAGATTTTAGGTTGGTTTCTGTTCTCTCACCTTACAAACACCCTATTCGAAAACCCTACAAACAATTTGCAAGAATGTTTGGACCCGAATCCGCGAAACAAATTAATGTATTCATGAAACATTTGACAAATTAAATTAAAATTAAAACGTTTCTTCCTGCAATATTATTTTCAACTTGGAGATTTTAGGTTGGTTTCTGTTCTCTCACCTTACAAACACCCTATTCGAAAACCCTACAAACAATTTGCAAGAATGTTTGGACCCGAATCCGTGAAACAAATTAATGTATTCATGAAACTTATTATCAAACAAGTTTCCGTAGATCAACCCAAAGTAACGACAGCGATAATTCTAATTAATAGCTAATGGCGATACCCTACTCAAATCATGTCAATGAAAACTGAATTTAATTTGCGAGTCTCGGATTTTGATGGAATTAATTTAAAAAGAAAGCTTTTGGGAATGAAAAGACGAAATTAACAAATAAATCAAAAAATGATTATCACAATTAGTTTCTATGCGTATCTACGCTGCTGCCATCTGTAACGTACACTCACAAGTTGAAAGCGCTCCTTGATTTCCTTGGTTGGTATGAACCAGAGGATATTTTCTTCGCCAAATTTGCAGTGGAGATGTAGAGTGGCTCTCGAAATGCGCTACGGTTATAAATTAATTGTGGTAAGAATGATTTCTTGGTTTATTTATTTCTGAGCCACTGTCTCCTTTACTATTCTTAGCGCAATTAGCATTTCCACCGGCCTCAGCCGAGATAAAGTCGCCAGATTAATAATTTATGAAGTCTTCGTAAAACTGCTATGATTAGTGTTTAGTATGTCTGAAATTATGCGCGTGAATTCGTTGCGTTTAAATGCACGTGCAGTCTGCAAGGAAAAAATAAGTAAAATATAATACCCGACGAGTAATCCCCTGAAATAAATCCAGCTGTAAACGAGAGTTTTTGCAAGTTGCTTGTCTGAACTTGACTTTTATGAATAATAAAGTGTCTTCCACCTTGCGGCTAATATATTATTCATTCTGCGAGAAAATTACAATGACTGCATTAACATAACATGCATATATATGATCGTGTGGCGGACGACATATATACTGAGGGATGTTGTACGTTGCGTTGCAACTTATCTTCAATTCGAATTCGTAATTGATGTTTTACTTATGAAATGTGGAATAGCTGGAGCTTAGACGTTTTATTTTTTAAATCTCGGCGTGTTCTGAATTGTACCAGTTGTGAATGAAATGTAGTTTCGTTGCCTCATTTCTAGAGCGAACGTTTTCTGCGTGCTAGAATTAATTATTTTCTCAATCAAAATTGTTTTACAGCTCACATTTGCTTTCCACATTGTTCGCACATTTTCACAGCGTATGTTTTCGCGACCTCGATTCAAACAAAACAGCCGCAATAAGAAGAAAAAAGGACCTCGCCGTCGCTGTTCTGGTTCAAGACGAAACACGATTTTTTTTATAACGGCGAGTTTTCTCTCTTAATTTATTTTGGAATGTAGGCGTGTTTCGAAGAGTGTGTTCAACAAAACAAATTTATTCAACGTAAATAACAATTGGCTATATAGAATAAGGTCAATAAGACATATGTAAAATATTAATGGTGATATAGTCGATACATTTGTCTGAAGAGAAACGTCTGGAATCCTTCAGCTAGTATTGCGTAATCACTGGTAGTGATGGTGAAAATGATCGATATTTTTTCTTCGGGGAAGACATAGTCGGAGAGGTGAAACCGGAGCAGGCAGCTGTATTCGACTGAAAAAAAAACTCTTTAATATATCTCTTTGGTAACGTCTTTTCTTGTCTGTCCGATGCATCAACGAAATAATCTGATACCGGCGAAGTATGTGTGATTAGCGTGTAAAATATACGCCAGACTATTACAGCACTACGTCGTGAAATGTATGCTTTGCTGGACTATGCAGCACCAGCGAGTGAGTATCGCCAGAGTATTACAGCACTAGCGAAAACTCTCTTGTACGATACGCGACCTTTAAACCCTTATTTTGAGGCGAGAATTAGATAATTAGATAAGTCTGTTTGCTTGCTCGAATTAGTGTTAAGGAAAGCTGCGTCCTTTTTGTTAAAGGGCAATCTTTTTGTTTTTAGTTCAGTGGGGAAAGCAGTGGTTGTCTTATTGGTCAATCAGAAACGAATGCGGTTAAGCTCTAATTCATTCAGGGACGACATTCGCTTTGTTTGTATGGCGATCGTCATCGTGGCCCTGTTACGTAGACGTATGACGTTTCGCTAGTAGCTATCATCATGACATTACTTGACGTTTGTCATTGTGAGATCGTGACATGACTTTTCTGGTCGAGTTTGAACCTCCACAGGAAAAATGTCATGACAAAAAAATAATCGCTCTCATTCGTTGTTAACAGACAAAGCAACATAAAACTAAATAATTCGGGTCGGTAAAACAATTAATTAAAAATATTCCCCGGCAGAAAAAAGAAAAACCCAAGCGATTGTAATCTGAATACGCGCGAAAACACTAAAGTGCTATTTTACGGACTGAGAGAGGAACGAAGAACGAAGTTAACGGTGGCGTCTACCACCATCAAGTATCGCTCACTGGCACGAAGAACCAAGTAAGGCCACGACAGGGAAAAGACAAACGATAATGTCGTAAATTCCTTTGAGAACGTGTCGACCATTTCTCGGTGATGTGCAGTGATCCTAGACGGCCGAGGCCAACCATCGTTAGCTTCGCGGCGTCTTCCTGGTCCGCAAAGCGACAACATGCCATCTGCAAATGAACTTGATCGAGTGGGCTTGCGAACAAACGCCGGGATGTACAATCTTTGATTAATAGGTTGTAAGGGCGCGCAAAAATAATTTCTCGTTTCGATGAATTTGTCTCGAACAAATTATTTGATATATCTACCCCATGCATTTCTTTGTCTACCAACGTACATAACCTACTCACTTTCTCCAATCACAAAACTGTGAAAGTCAAGTTTTTTCTTCTAGAATCGCCAGCAGCAGGCCAAAAATGAGATTGCATCCGCTTTTTGCAGTGCGTTGCGCTCCGGCATAGTTTGCGCCGGCCTTAATGGTCTGATGACATCAGTATCAGGGTATATCTATGATATTTGCTTTTTAAGAACTTGGCAAACTGTTAGTAAATTAGGATTCCTCACACCTATGTATCATTATTAGGTTTGATATCCCTGTGTAAGGAGGAAATGCTTTAATGCAAAGTGTATAAATCATCAGGGGCGCAGTGCAAAACGGAGCGCTCACTTCATTTATACTGATTTATATGGGATCACGTCAACAAGTCTGACGGGGATGAAATATAGGTCCGATCAAATTGGCGTTTGCGCCAAATACACGCCGAAACCTTCCTGCACTTCTCTTCCTTTGATGCAATTTTCGCGGTAAAATAGAACGTTTCCTGCAAACTACGTCGTTCAACAGATTTTTCTATTATAAGTATCATGAAATTACCACGCAGTTGAATAGCAGACTGAATTTAATTGAAAAATAAATTCCACCGAAGTTTTATTTTTTAATTACAAAGTATGACTCACGTTTCAGATGTAGAAGTTTATTATTAATTAATTTTGCCAGAGATGTTGCAAACTATTATCTACGCCGTCTCCTTATCTCAGACGTCCTGAGACGTCTTGACAGCACACTTATAAACTTTAGGGAAGGTGATAAGAAACCGTCTGGGTAAAGTTTGCAGACATCCGCTCTTGTTTAGTAGATACCATCAAAAATAGATAGACGGTAAAATCTGGATTGCTACTGACGTATCTCGCTTTATCTGTAAGTGAATTTTCGTTCGAATTAGTCGAAAATTGATGTAACTCTTGTTATTCTTTCGCGGTCCGTCGCTCTACAATGACGTTTGGCAATGGAGAGGACGTGCGCTATACTCCTGAGCTTACAACCTCCCGCAACGATCGTGATTCTTATTGTGAAGCGAATGGGTAACCGGATACTCCGGTCGTGACGTATAGGAAAGACGAGGGACCGCCCGGAGAATGCGAATCGCCGTCTCTTCTAAACCAGATATTATCTTTTCGGAATTGCAGACACATGACGTTTACCATAAACCAATTTTCCTGATTTTGAACGGCCGAGTAAGACAAATGCAAATGATACAAATTAGTGTTGCGCCATACACATAATCTGACGATGCTTCAGGAGCACAAAAAAAATAAACTCTATAAACTACAGTATTTTTGCAATAACCCAGAATATGCCAATGCAACATTTGCGAGGAACTTTCAACTTTCACCTGGAATTTGCTCGGCAACTTAAAGTTGAATGCAATATTTTTAACGATACAGTAAATATTACTTTGTTGTTTATCTCCGAATTCAGGGACGCTTTTATAGGAGACACTCCAGTAAAACGTAGCCTTACGGAAGACGCGACGTTAATAAAATCCCGCGGAAATTTTATTGTGCAGTAAGTCTTGGAAATCTGAAAAGTCATTGTAATTTAGATTCTTCTTTGTATCGCCCGTAAACACAAATCTCTCTCGTTGAATTCAAAACGTACCGCAGGTGGGCAACGTGCACCGTAAGTGAACGAAAATCGTGACATAACGTTACACCACATCCATCAGCTTGACCCGAGGACAAATAGGAGTGAAATCAGCCCATAAAATAAATAAGTTAACGGTGCTCCACCTCGATGATGTCACGCTTCAGTTTCGAGGATCCCCTGAATTATGAATTATTGAAAACTCTGCGTGTTCCATCAACATCCTCGCTGAGAGAGTATCGCGGAAGAAATTGGCTACGCGAAGCAATTAGTTTGAACAGCTTTTTTCGCGTTTGGTATGTTAACGTTAGTTTCAACATTTTATACTTGTTTTTCCGCCACTTAATTGCAAACACGACTTGCTTCTTTACTTAAACAAGAAAAAAATACGTTAATTCAGCATAAATATTAATATAGGCGTTGCACAGATGTGTGATAAATAAATATTTTTGTTTAACGATTATGATGCAGATGATTAATTATTTCACAAAATTATAATCAAAATAGTTTTTACATTGATGGAAATAAGAGACAAAACAATCCCAATAAAAATGAAACTCTAATTATAGTTACGATTCACCCTCCCCCTTCCCCCCACGGGAACCTATTAACCTGATTTTTTGTGATACGTTTGAAAACGCGAGCGATATCGTGAAAAATGAAACGTCCTAATTACTTCATGCATTACCGGCCATAAAAACGGAGCGCCATTTTTATTATGCCCCGGACGACGGCGACGCCGGCCGCCACTATTCAACCGGTGATGGGGCGGTTATGAATGGCGTTAAAAATATTTATTGGCGATCTGATAAGGTGCAGTTGCTGCAAAGCAAGTGGGCCAAGGCTTCGCTTAACGACATAATGAAACGATGGCCATTAAACGCGAACTGTAATAACTGTAAATCAAGCGAGGCGCAATAAAGAATAATCGCTGATGGCACCGCTGTATAAAACATTGCGCGCGATTGATTTACTTTAGTTTAACGCAAATGGACGTTATCATAATTGTTATTCGGCACCTGTTGTCATTTCGGGAAATAAAATTGATTCACAAAACTTAATGACATGTAAAAAAGTTCTTCTTTGTACCACACACTGGCCGAATTAAAGAAAATACTCGATAGGCATATAAGGGCGGTTTTCTGGTCGAAAGACTTTTACATCAATGTCAGATTACCTATTCTGCAAGTCATCTACAGAACACTCCATCATCTCACTTGGAGAGTGGAAAAATCACTGGAAAATGAAGAGGTCATTTTAGCTGCCTTTCTAGACATCGAAAGGGCATTTTGACAAATATCTTTCGACTCCATTTCCTCGTTTCTAAGGGATGGAGAAAATTTGCAGTAGATGCGGGTGGCGGGACGCTGTCCATAGGGGGAATACTGTCCGCTCTTCTGTGACTTCTCGTCGTGGATGAGCTTTTGAGACGTTTAGGGGTAAAGACTTTGATTCCTTAATCATACCCGTACAAGGAAAATTCAATAACATTGTCAGGGACCGAATGCAAGTTGTCCTGAATGTAGTAACAAGATAGGCTGAAGAGGAAAGCCTCAAAAGCCACCATTATGTCATTCATACGGAGGCGGAACCTAGAGAGTTAGGCCCTCTGCGCCTTCCTGAAAATGAGATGATGTGATATCAGGTATGGTGCACTGGTTGTACACCAGAATGGTCAGAACCACAATAACTGATACGGCTTCGATTTAGTAGTCAAGGTCATTCAGGAAACCAAACTTAGACTAAGCAAGGTGCACAACATGGGCGATGTGTTCGACGCCTACTACTATAATAAAGACCCTTCTAGACCTTCGTGCCTTACACATTGTGATAATAGTAGAGGCAAGACGGGACGTCACAAACTTGCGTTACCCATTTACCATAAGTACGGGGCACACAAGTATCGTTGACGGCATAAGGAGTCCTTTATTTCATGTGAAGACGAACTATATGGCTCCCGAAGGCAACGTAAACTTGCTCATCAAGATTAAAATTAATGAATCGCCTTGAACCTGAGCAGGATTTTCCTCGTGGAAATTATGCTTCCCGTTGGGTCAATTGGTCTCAGTTTTTCAAACAGAAATATACACTATAGTATAATGTGTGAGGGAGAGCATTAGAAGGGGGCGTTAAGGCGAAATTGATAATAAATACTTTCAAATTAATAATCTTCGTGATTTTACAATCAGAAAATTTTTGTCTTGCAAAGTGGGCAGTGCTCCCAAAAAGTTTAAGAACCTATGACTTACACTAATAAGTGGATCTTCATTGTAACCAACAGTTTTGAAGGCTTTTTCACTAAGCTCGAAAATTTTATCCAGACTGGTGTGGGAATGTTTAAAGTAAACTCAATGGCCTGGCATAGCACAACTGCGTTACGTTGGTGTGGGTTTCTAACCATCGGAGTGTTATCGGCAACGTACGGGCTGATGAACTAACCAAGCAGGGTGCGTGTGAGGCCCTGAACCTAGGGTTGTAACTTCAGAGCACTATTCGAGGCTTTTTCAATAACTGGATAAAGAGGAACTCAACGGATACTGAATAAGAAGACCAGGACATCGTCATAGCAAAACTTTACTCAGAGGTCCTTGCAAAAAGAGAACTGCGAAACATTCGCTATTGGACAGGGCCCGGGACCTGTCCTGGGTGTAACTTAAGGGTGCCATTCAGTGACTGGATATACGAGAAACTCGACGGATACTGGATAAGTATCGTAGCAAAATCTTCCTCAGATACCTTGCAAAAGGAGAACTACGAAACGTTTGCTTTTGAACAGAGCGCAACTTAAGATCACCACTGGGTTACTAAGAGGACACTTAACTGTAAAGTAGCACCTATGGAGAATCCGTAAATTCAATGATGACCTAAACTCCAGACTCTACCATGGGAAAACAGAGACAGCAATGCATATTTTGTATAGGTACGATGCATATTTTGTATATATACGATGCACAGTTATTCAGATATCTTACGATGGCTAATGAACACTTCATTATGCAACCAGTGAAAGACCTACAATACAGGGGTACTGAATAGTTGCATTAACAGAGCACTATAAGCCTAACTGACTATGGTTTCTGGTAACAGTATAAAAAACCAATACGAATCGCCATTATTAGGGCCATTATAGCACGTTAAGTATTTTAAGAGTTTCAAATACTTTGAAATATTCTAAACCAACGCATACTCTAATCCAATACCCAGCGACTTACATAAATATTTAAAACATTGAACATTCAGCCATATTCGAACAGAGGTCACCGATCTTTTTCCATTGAATTACATCGAAAGCTGTTGACATGACAATAAACATTATTCTCTTTTTTTATTGGCTAGGAATTGAATTTACGATTGTGATACTTTTTGCATGCCATGGTTGAATCACACACAAATTTTTAATTTTCATCACTCCACCGCTTATTGTTATTTCAATTTGCTTTATTTGACCACTACTGTAAATTATTTTAAATTCTTTAATTTTTTTTACACATAATGGCAATTAATATAAATCTATATTTTCTTTGAACAAAATGTTGCTCAAAAACGAGTCAGTTCGATTATGCCTAATTTTCCTCTTATCGTAAAAATAAGTCTATGTTGCTGTTTGGTATTTGTGATTGTGATTTCTTCTTCATTTTGTTATGAATCATGAATGCATG
This sequence comes from Serrognathus titanus, assembly GCA_039766575.1. Lineage (NCBI taxonomy): Eukaryota > Metazoa > Arthropoda > Insecta > Coleoptera > Lucanidae > Serrognathus > Serrognathus titanus. The sequence goes on along the minus strand of CM077911.1, from coordinate 12,347,460 downwards.
GGATTTTAATTCGTGTTTCGAGTCAGTACCGCCGGAAATTCAATAACCGACGGAAAATGGGACTAAACAGTTCTGTGCTGAGCTCGCTCCGGTCGATTTAGCTTCGTCGTAAATAATTGCGAATAATTATGGCCGCCAGTCTGAAATAAACAAGGAATCTTTGCCGTTAATGCCGGCATTAACGTACGTACTCCGATAGGTGCTCCCTTATTAATGGATTTGCATTGCAAATTGTTCTCCGCAAGTTTTAACGTTGGATACAACGGCCGTAATTACTTCGACAGCCAGAATTACTGCGATACGCTAAGGGGGCGTCAGGATTGTTTCGAACGTATTCTGGTTAATGCGTGCGGTACGGTTCTAGCTATTTTCTCCTCGTCTGGGATACTCTTGTCGTAACTAGAGTAAACCGAGCATGTCCACAAAATCAATACGTTTTCAACTGCTGCGATGGTAAGCCTGACCACCACGTAACAAAGATTCTTTACACCCAGATAAAATATGCGTCCCGAATCCAAAAGACGAATCCCGTTTTGTTATCGACTTTAAGCGTGCAAATGTTTAGTTTCAGATTACGAGGGGTAGGTTGAAAAAATATTATCTTAGGCTCTTCATTCCGAAAGAGAGGCAAAATTTATTTCAGTCAGGCCTGTAAAAATAATTCGGACCCGCCCTTGCCGTATACTTTTCCTGTTTTCTCTTTCGCCTGCGGTAAAAAGGAAGTGCCCATTTCCACCAGGCGCCACTTGAGCTGCTGAGCTTTTCCTTGAAACTCATCATCAACTTTTGACTATCACGTAAAAATATAATTTTGAAATTTTCAATTTGACGTTAAACTACGAAGTGACGAGCATGAAAATTATAAGATTTTAGTAAAAGAACAGTTACTGAAGCGCATTGCTGTACGGTAAAGGAAGGCGTCGTGACTTCGTGGAAGCGACGTATCAGCGATGATGCAGAGAAAACTGGCAATAATGGCCGCCGGCGATTGCGGCAATTCCTCGTTGGAAAAACACATTACAGATCAGAGGTGAAGAGACCACGACGCATAAAGATCTAATCACGATATAACCGGCCGCTCCTCTTGTCAACGTAACCGGCTGTATTAAAGACGTTGATGATGGAGATAAATAATTAAAAGATTCTAGACATCACAGACCGACATCTAGCTGAGGCAAGACGAAGTTTGGCGTGCGGAAATCATCAAAATCAGAAGTGAACCAGTGAAAGTCCGTGGGTAGTTTTGCTCGTTGCGTAAGGTCGTTGTTGTTGTTGCTAACGTGACGTGCTTACGCTTTAAGTAAAGTTCTTACCGAATACTTTATTTATAGCTGTAAACCACTACGCGGAAGCAGTCAATGAAAATGAATCATTGCGTGGAACTTAAAATTAGTTGTCATTACAGTCCTTACTGAATATCTACTGATTTGCTTGACATACCAATGAAATCAATTTTAAAGAGGATTGCAGTGTTTTTGATAATGTTCACAGGCAACAAATTATCGTCGAGATCCACTCGAAACGGAATTGGTTTTCAGATATAATCACGATATTAATTAAGGACCCCGTGCGGCCATTATTGTAATAGTGCAACATTTCTCGGAAATAATTGACTGCAACGCTTCCCGTACCACACTTAATAATGCCGGCAATTATTGTTCCTCAGCTTCGATCGAGGTATTTGTACTCTACCTTTAATACATCGAGTAAACTCGACGGCGAATTTATCTTCAACGCTAACTTATTCTCCACCGTGCACTTTTTGATCGCGTTAGCTTTAAAGCGATTTGTTTACTGCGTCCTGAGATAAACGGCTTTCGTTTACTGAGTACCAAGTTCGCTTCAATCTCATTCATAAATACCGTCCAAATAATCTGTTAAAAACGACGGGCTACAAAAAAGAATTCCCCCGGAGTTTTCCGGACAACGAAGCCGCCGCGCCGTTATTAAGTTTGAGTTGCGCTCGCTCCGGCGGCGTTTATTTTGCGTCTGCCCTAACTTGCTGCCGAGTTACGGGCTTGTTGATCTTCCGCTTCGTTGTTGACAACAGGAAGCTGTCAAGATCTGGAAATTCGCTCGCGAAACTCGTAATTTATTAATCGTGCATCTGGCCGAACAGGAAGAGACAAGATACTGCCATTTTAATTAGACTCTGCGTCCAATTTTGATTGATTTATACAAAAAGAAACGAACGCTCATCGTTAACGAACTTTTCGAAACAAAATTCTCTCGAATTTTTTAAAAGAAATTATGATGGAGGTGCCGGACTTTTACAGCAAATTTCTATTTTGCGTTGCGAGAGAAAACTCTTTAATAATATAGCGCACGTTATGCGCTAGTTTATTTGTTTGTCTGTAACTGGGTTACACGATTCCCACGAAATAACAATAATTTTTCACTTTTCAAGATAAAACCTGCCGTCTTACGTAAGAGCTTCGGCTGCGCGTAAACGTGCTAGTTTTTTTTCATTTCGAACCGAGAGAGCTGATCATTTACCTACGTATGCGTATCGCTTAGATCCAAGACTTGTCCAAGCCAACATACAGAAGATACATACAGTCAGTCAAAAGGCCTTAAAATGGTATGCCTTAAAAACTGCATTTTTCAGGAGAGCACGAAAATCCTGTACTTGTATGTACAAGTGTAATCTTGTAATCATGTCACTCGATAGTTTTGACCATTTCCGACGATGTGAAAGTTCCACTGGTGAATACTCTCTTTAATGTGTTGTTTATGTAATTAATTGCTGTGCACTTAATTACTGCCAATAAATTGGATATCGATTTCTTTGATTGCCATACACCGAAGTAAACTGTAATTACAACGAAAAGTTTAGAACGCAATATTTTGCGATCAAAACCGACTTGCAACAAAAGTACAACGTGACTGAAATTATAGTTCTGTGTTGATTAGGGTGGCTTTAATTTTTTTAAATTGAAACGGAACATGTGAGGCCTACAGTGGCGGTAATAAATCCTCAAATAATATAATACGTTGGTGAGAATAACATTAACGTCGCCATTGCTTTTTTACGACGTCATTAAAGTTGTAGGTGTGAAATTGGTCGTGTTGACTTGCGTGGCGCTTATTTAGTGCCAACCGGAAAGGCGTTAAGCGATTTTGTGGCTGGTGCCATTGCCTGTATGAAAGCTTTCGTTATATGCTCATCCGCAGCATCTTCTATAAGTAGTGAACGTAAAATAACGTCTTTGTATCTATGCCCCGGCGTTTAATGTTATCCAAATCTCTTTTTTTTAATTTTAAATAAAGTGGTATAAAACAGATATTTTACGTAAGTGCGGAAAACTTCAAAGTTCCAAACGGAAAAGTGCATTGAAACCCAGTCGGACAGAGAAGGATTAAATCGATAGAGCAAAAATCAAAGCAATAAAAGTAGAATTTTGGATTGGCTTTTAAATAGTGCAGTAAAAATAATACAATTTTTATACATCCACAGTGGCGTTAACAAAGCTTTGTGAGAACGCATTATTAATTCACTGTCACAGTTGAAAAAATGCCATTTATGATATTTGGAGCTTTGTACTTTGTAAATCGTTATGGTTCGCTTTAATTTTAGCTGCGAACCTGCACAAATTTTGTTAACAAAGTTTTTTGCCATTTTCGCACTTTCTTCTAACTCTAGGACACTATATATATATATACAGTGAGTCTCTAACTAGGAATAAATTCGGTAAAACAAAAACAGGTTTTTTTTCGGAAATATGCTCGGACACGTCGATTAGTATTTTAAATTGCGCTCTTTTTCATGTAATAACATTTTATACAGAGTGTCCCAAATTTTAGATATGACGTCATCGACTATTTTTTTAAATGGCAATCCTATTTTTCTATGACTATTCTTAAAGTGTAATATCAAGTTATACATGCTTACCAAATTTCAATCCAACCCAACCCAGCCCACATTGGATGAGGGAAGGCCACACTCAATTTCCAGAAAAAGTCAATGTTTGGGCAGGGATTGTTGGTGATCGAGTAATAGGACCAATTTTCTTCCAGGAAAATCTCAATGGAGTGAGATATTTAGAATTTTTACAGGAAGAACTAGTTCCGAATTTGGCTACTCTGTTTCCTGATCCGGTTGAAGCTGATGTCCCAAATAAAAACATCTGGTTTCAACAAGACGGTGCTCCTCCTCATTTTGCAAGACCTGTCCGTGAGTATCTGGATGATGTATTTCCAGGCAGATGGATTGGTAGAAGAGGACCTTTTGAATGGCCATCCAGGTCTCCGGATTTAACACCGCTTGACTATTTCTTATGGGGGTACTGGAAAAGCAAAGTTTTTAAGACCAAACGAGAAAATATTGAGGTGTTGAAAGAACGAATAAGACAGGAGTGTACGCTAATTTCCGCCGAAGTAATTAGAAGTGTTCAAGAGGAGTTTAAGTTCCGTTTAGGGTATTGGCAATTAGTACATGGACAACATTTTGAGTTTCAGATTTCTTCATTTTTTGAATTAGTTAATGTATGTTAAATATCTTTCAATGACAAGGAATAAAAATTTGAAATTTGGTAAGCATGTATAACTTGATATTACACTTTAAGAATAGTCATAGAAAAATAGGATTGCCATTTAAAAAAATAGTCGATGACGTCATATCTCAAATTTGGGACACTCTGTATAAAATGTTATTACATGAAAAAGAGCGAAATTTAAAATACTAATCGTCGTGTCCGAGCATATTTCCGAAAAAAAAACCTGTCTTTGCTTTACCGAATTTATTCCAAGTTAGAGACTCTCACTGTATATAATACATTAGTTTTTCTTTAATCCTACTTTCATTATACTTTGATTTTCGCCGTAGCATTTCATTAAACAGAGTAACTTTTTATTGAATATAAGAAAGATGTATAATCCTGAAAGTATCTTTTCAGTATGTGTTTATAAATCGTGAAGGGTAGATACTTGAGCAATTTTTTTTTAATTTGCTAGAAAAATTACATTCATGTCAATAGATTAAAACATGCGTGTTGCATTTTTTTTTAATTACATTCTAATATAAAAAAATTAATCAAGTCCGAAAAAATGAAGACGTTATTCTAACTCGGAAAACCAAGTATGCATGATTTAATCAAATTTGCACCAAAATGCCCCATTGATAACGTGGTCGTGTGTAACGTAGATGATTTGTAAGCAGTGAAGATATCTACAGTTGACTTCATAAGTGACAACTAATGTCAACGGTGACAATTCTTAATGAATGCTAACCATTCTATGAGTAAATACCTGGGAATACCGAAAGTTATATTAAAGTCGAGTTATTTTTTTTAGATAATGTCGAAAACATCACTGGCCAATTTTACATACAGTCAGATAATAAAAAGACGTCTCCCCCATAAAATGTTATGCTCCTTCCACTCGACTGTCCGCCCACTCGGCATAGTTCTATCGCTCTTCATGGGGGAGACCTCTTTTTATTACCTGACTATACAGTAGTTGACAATAAAATCCGGACAAGAATTTGACATGTCGTGTATAATATTTAAACAAATTTGGTAATTTAGGCTTTCATTCAGATTATATTTATGCACAATAAATAAATATAGGGCGAATTAAGTGAAAAGTCATACTACACAAGATCGTCAAGTCAATGGTGAGATTAAGCCATTTGACCTGGACCATGGTTTAGTGTGACCAGTTTAACCGTTCACTTACCGCAACCCATGGCTATGACTGAACCACTTGTTTAATCTTTCCAATCATTGATTGATCAGGTGGTTTATTCTGACCGTTGACTTATTATAATTGATATACATATATAAAGAAATTATATTATACGTCAGAATTATTGGGTATTACTTTGTATATGTATTAAACGTCAAAAATATTGAAGTGAGGTTTACATTGTACAAATGCCGACCGGATTTTATTGTCCGCTACAGTACCTTACTGTGACGTCACATATGTTTGTAATGTTTGCAATGCGTTCACATGCTGTTGTGAACTATTAGACTAAAGCATTTGCTGAAATCAATGAAAACCAGGACCCTTGGTTCTATTTTTGATGATTTTGATGACTTTACCAACGATTTAATAACGGTTTAATGAAGATGTGATTATATCGAACTGTCAACCGATGAAATTACGACACGCTCATTGATTGTACACTTCGTAAAATGGATCTCTTTACGCACGTCATTGGCAAACGCCTAGTAAAACTAGTAAAAATGATTTTATAGCAAGAAACCAATTGTAATCTGTTATAAACTTTAGTAATGACTGATTTGTCATTAATGTCAATTTTTGACATCCTTCCACTAAACTCACTGATCACTTATCCCTATAGATACTTAACGTACAGCATGGTAGGCGGCTGGATTTGTTACTCTGGTGGTTGGGAGCGAAAGTATAAACTTAGCGCGAAAATTAAATCGAACGCAATTTTGTCGAACTTACCTAACCTTGAACTGAACGAAAATGTAAATCGAACACAGCTATTGAGCTTATATTTGTCAAAACGTAAAAAAATTGAAACGTCACACAAAATAGACCAGCGATAACTTTACTATCTGCCCGAACTTCACCTAGCAAAGTCAGTACTCTTATTTTTTTGGCGGAACTTAAATGAGGTTGTTTGTCGAAATACAAAATAAAGAAAAAAATAATATGAATTTTAACAGTACAATTTATGGTGAGTTGAATGAACGACCAAACTGCATAAAATCGTATGTACGGTAGCGCACAATAATTGCCGGGCACATCATTTGTACAGTTTAAACCTTGTTTTAATATTTTTGACTTTTAGTATAAGGCTGCGGTAAGTGAACAGTCAAACTATTCAGTCTCAACCACATGTAATCTGACCGTTGAACACGTTACTTGGTCTGACCGTTCACTTACACTAAACGTCAAAACTATTAGTGACATGTATCAAACGTCAAAAATATTAAAACGAGGTTTACACTATACAAATGGCGTGCCCGGATTTTTTTCTCCGCTATCGTACATACTAGCTGTTCATGACAATAATTTGTTGACTTCGAACGTGTTTCGAATTTGTGGACTAAAATCAGTTGTTGAAATTACCATTAATTTCGTATTTCCATCCATTTTCCTACACAAACATAATGTCTTGTTTGACGCTAATTTCATGTTTCCTCCTCAAGAGAAAAACTGCCTTTACCAATAAAGTTGTGAGATATACGTTTGAAAAATATTTTTTAATAAACAAACATTTCCTAAAATATTATTCCAATTATAAAACTTGTAGTATCCATTAACCAATGCCAGGAAAATTGCCAAGGCGATAGTAAAGTAAAATATTATTAGAAGCATGCATGAGAAGCGTCGAAATAGGAACGAAGCGAAAGCTAAAGTTTCAGGGCGTGAGGTAACAATACAGCAACACATAATAAGCTAAATTTAGTGGATGCTAAGTGTCTATAACGAGTCGAGCGAAAATTTGCACCAGCCGGTGTCTGTCAGCTCGACAAACTATCGATTGCCAGAGGAAAACGCAAACCTTAAGCGTTGCCTCGCACTGGACGGAAAGAACCATCGCTTTATTTATGGAACAGGAGTTGAAGTTTCTAATTAAAAGATCGTGGATAACGGTCGCTTAATGCGTTATTGAAAGAAGCCGTCGCCTTTTATTAGCGTCGCGAAATTATGTCATTGGAATTCGCGCTGCGTCCTCCACAATGGCAACGGGGGAATAAAATCGATTTTACTGTTTTACTCGGGCAATAAATTTGCGGATGATGTAAACGGAAAACGTCGCATTCGTTTTCGCCGTCGATTTAAGATGGATCAATCAGTTTAGCTGGATGGAGACTTCAGGATAATTTCATTGGATGTTTTACGATAATCATTTGAAGATTCGGGCAATAGTAAGAATTCTGGTGCAATGACATTGTGGCCTAAATGTCTGTGCTATGTGCGTGCTTTATAACTCTTAAGTGAATTAGAATTCTTATAGAATTGTCGACAGTTTTGATTTAATTAAAGAAGCATCTCGACTATGCTGTTGGTGGTAGTTAACTACTACGTGACGACAGTTTCTTGAGAGTAAAATTAGGATTTTTTTTTAATTAAGAAATACTGCACAGACACAGGTTGGAAAGTAGAGGAATTTCTGAAAACGAGCTTTAAGAAATGAAGAAGTGACTGCTCAAGCAAAGCCAATAAACTAATCGAATTTCATCCCATTTAATTATGGAAGCAATAAACGTAAAACGTAAAAAGCGAGCCATTCATCCCCGACTTTATTAAACTCCATGAAATTACTATCTAGCACCGTTATTCCAGTTAGTCTCTCGCTTAATCTGAACCGTCGCCAAACAAATTTATGTCGGAAAAAACTTTATTAATGCACTCGGAAATGAAATTTCGCTTATAATGCGGAACGCAGCTATGCTCCGGGGGAGTAAGGGTGAAAGCCGGAAAATTTTCCGAAATCGGCGAGTGCGCCGCTGGCAGATGGCCAACACATTAAAATTCAAATTTAACTATCAGGAACTATAACATCATATTTCAGGTCGCTTTGCGGGGGGCTCGTGCGGGCGCTTTACGACGCTACGTGCGGAAAAAGCGCCGCGACGCAAACACGAAAAAGCCATTCCCGCACAAAACGTACGGTAATATACCGGCAATAACTCACGGACGGACGTAATCGGACCAAGATATGGGCTACTTATTTAAATTATTTCAAATAAAGAGCGAGCCTTTTTTTCGGTTTTATAGTTCGGCATCAAAAGCTCCGATTGTGGAGGTTTCGGCGACGGCCGTCGGAATTTACGACACACGATGATATCGCAGGGATTTTATAACACGTTAGAACAAAAATAATTATCAAAGAACTATAATTTTAACAGCACTACAAATGCAGTGTTCACAATTGTGTATCACAATTGAAAGGAAAAAAAGAACGAAATCCAGTTTATTGACAATAGTTAAATGCCCAATACTTAATTATACAAATAACTTTAACTTAATTAAATTATAGCTGTCTTTTCAAATTTGTTAAAATTTTGGTTTTTGTTTCAGGTAAGAACTCGTTCTAAATCCGCCTTGCATGGCGCTCGATACGCAGTAAGTAAATTATTTTGTAAATTAAAGATAATAATGCATTTGTTTAAATTCGAGCGAAAATACGTGCAAATTCGAGCTAGCCTCAACTACTATTAAACATTGCGTTAGTTTTCGTTTATTGCGACCGGCTAAGCTCTCGGGAAATGTTTGACTGCAAGTAAATGGTTTCATTAGGGATGATGGTGCAAACACCCAGTAAGATAGCGCTCTAATGACGTAGACCTTCGTTTTGCGTTCCCCGTAATGATCTTGACGTCATTGACTCCTTATTTTAATAAAGATGTAATGGGCTTCTTGATCGTATCGCGACGGTCATTTTTGATGGCGAATGTGGAACGTGATGCGCCTTTTGAACGCCTCTGCCATTGTTGAGTTTCTATCGGTTATTAATTATATTGCGTGAATTGTTGTGATCGATTGCGATTTGGCTTTTCATTGTCTCGTATGTAAAAAAGAAACGAACGTGCACAGAATAAGGAATTTTTTTTTCAAAAGATCTACACCAAACTTCTTTATCATGAATAAAACTCTCAGTTGTTGTACAACAATAGAAATTCAAAGGAAAATAAATTTCCTTTTAATTCTCGATGGTTTTCGTATTTTATTTGTCAGGTCGGTTTTAATTGGTAAAATGTTTCCCCCCTTAACAAGCTTAAACTTCTAAGTTCAAGACCGGAAAGAGGAACTTTGCTTTCGCAGGAGTGCCTTTATTTCTATCGACGTTTAGCAATTTGTTGCGCGTAAAAGTCTCAAAATTTTCATTCTTTCTGCAACCCCTTCGAGGGCAATAACGCTTAACGAAATAAGATGAAACGTGAAGACGTTCTACAATATTGTGTGATAATGAAGAAAATTGGTAAACGAAACTCAATAGCAAATTCTGTTTGAAAGTAATAATTAAATTTGAAATGTTTTTGAGGGGTGATATTTTTCCCACAAATCGACGCGACGTCCTCAAGGCGTCGTCGCTGTTTGCTCGTCGTAAATACAGGCTTCTTGAAATTCACATCAGGCGTTCGCAAACGAAGCAGAAGGAATTCGCGTTGGATATATGGAGCAACTATTTAAATAGTTGGAGGCGCCGGTGCGCAGGTCAGGTCGTCGAGTCGCGCGGAGGCAGCAGGCAACGACCGCCGCCAGTGTCATTCGGGCCGTCGGGACGCCAGCGTCGGTTCCCCAAGCCGACGCCAGAGCGGTCATGTTCATCCAGCAGGCCACCGCCATCAGTCGTAATTATTCAGTCGAGGACGACATACGACACTTGACGACTCGCTCCTCGTCCTCGCCATCGCGTTCGTGATAACACGTCAAGTTCTTATATTGTTGTTGATCCTCATAAGTTTATGGCAGTTATTATAAATAAAAGGTGCGCGTTAAATTTTGCAAAAATAATAATATTTTCCTAACCGTGCGCGTTAAACAGGTCGTTTGAAAATCGAGCGAGCCGAGAACCGTGGACCAATTTACATAACCAGTTGGTGCGCGTTAAAATTCTAAAGAAAGTGCAGAAATTTTTATAAATAAATCGTTTAATAGTTGTATTTTGCGAGAAAGTTATCGAAAATTGTTGGTTATTGTTGATCCTTCTGTTGTTGACTAGTGTAGTAGCGGACGAGTTTATTTATATGTATGTTGTATATATCGGCGCTAGTTGAGATAGAGCTCGCAGGGCGAAGCAGTCCGGTTAGTTAATTTCAAATGTAAAAATAAACAGTTGTAAGTATGAGAACTTGTTATAAAATGAGGCGATTTTTTCCGGCTGGAATTCGTTGCGTCGAGCAGCTGCTTCTTTGCTGTTACCAGGGAGTCTTGTTTTGCAAAAAAAAAGAACTGCCATGGCAACCGTGCACCTCACTCGCTCACTCAAACATTATTTTTAATTTTGTTACTCGTATATTTATTATGTATTTAGATTTCTGCTTAAAAAACTTTTATTGTTAAAAAGATTAACTAAACAGCAGCGAGGTTTTTGTTAAAACATGCTCTGCACAGAGAAAAATTAACAGCACTAGTGAAAAGTAAGTACATTAATTAAAATTAATTAATATTCAACGTGATCAGTTTTTCTAAAACCAAGGATTCTATACAGGTGGTCTCGATATAACCTACCAAACTCCGACTGGTAATTCACTTCGTCAACACGAGAGAAAAAGTCCAGTACAATTTTTGAATCCAAGAAAGAACTGAAGATAGTAAAATATTTAAGAAGTACCTTTGTGGAATGAGTCAAATCTTGAATAAATTATTTACATTTTCGTTTCAAATTTAATTGTAAATGATAAAAGGCAACCCGTGTCTATTGCAAAAATTAACCTAAACTAAGTAGATTAAATACAATCAATTTATAATAAATGTTCAAAGTGCCTTTTTTATAGACTTCAGAATTGCTGGGTTATTGCGAAATTGGTTCGTAGCGTCTGCTTTGCATTCCCGGAGTTGGTACTCTGTTTGGTATAGAACTTCGTACACTACTTTTTTCATAAGACCCCAAAAATAAAAGTCCAAAGGCGTTAAATCAGGTGATCGGCGAAGCCATCGCACTGGACCATTACGTCCGATCCTGATTTGGATAAGTGTGATTTAAATAGTCATGAATAATTCGGTTGAAATGAGGAAATGTCTTATCAGTATCACGTAGAAACCAAAATTGATCGCGTCTTTCTAAGATCATTCTCTTCGCAACGTTCGGTAACAAGATTATGTAAAGAAATAATTTCCTCCATTAATTCTTCGAGACAACTATTAACTTTCCATCCAGTAGAGTTTTCAACTGACTAGAGCACTCTGAGAGTATTTTCATCTTATTTTAACTTCATAATAACAAAGGATTCTCAGAGTACTCTGGACTAGTCAGTCGAAAATGCTATAAGACTTCAGCTTTTTGCTCTTAATACACAAATTTTAAATAAATTTGACAAATGTCATTAATGTTATCGGTGCAATTCTGGTATAGTTGCTATAGAAATGATCTCTCAATTTTACAACAATATTCGTTTTTAGCTACATATGTCTTTACAACAGGTTACTATTCAGTGGTATCCAAATATTTTTAACATAATTGATGTTTAATTTTTCTTAAAACTAACAGTGTCAGGGGACAACTCCACGAACGGGGTCTTAAGTTAAAAAAAATACTTTTAGTTTTGTAGGAAACGTTTCTCTCTTTTCTCACAGCCTTAAGATCGCAGTTAGCTAATTTAGATGTCCAATTATTCATAAAAAAATTTATTACTTTTATTTCCTTTAATAATTAAATGTTGACTTATCCCCTTCTTGCTCCTTAGTTGTCGTTTTCCAGATCACACATCATAAACTTATAATTAAGTATACAAATGACACAAACTGTATTATATTAATTATGGAAAACAAACGATGTTAGGGGACAAGTACAGTAAAAGTATGACAGGTTTGGTATTGACACCAAACGATACAAAAGAGTTAAAGTCATCGCTTAGTACGAAAAGGTCATTTCCGTAAAAAAATTGAAGTCATCCCCTTTTTGCAGCAAAGTCTTCAATTTCTATTAGGCTGCGTTGTAAACCACGATTAAATTTAATCATTCATTTTTTACGCAAGCTGCGTTATATCGAGACCACTCTGTACAAACATTTCAATTTTGAAAACTTGTTAGAGATGACAAAAAATAAAATATTTCACTTTTCACTGAATATATAACAAGATCACTAAGTGGAGAGATATCATATGTGCACTCGTGTCCATTAAAATCGTTACATGCTAACCTCGTCCTTATTGGCCTGCAATATGGAAACAACGGCTATCGTTGCGATTGATACTTCTGCTGTACTCGGCCCGTTGGTGCTGTTCTTCGTAAAGATTTATGATGCTCACAAATGTTGTCATTAAAGGATAATAAAATTATTTTTTCTATTTTGGTCTTTAGTAAAACCCGTTTGGCATTTTCATAAAGGAAGTTTTTCCAAAAGAATAAAAAATTCTTTGCCTAAAACCCATGAATAAAAAATCTATTTCAGAATTGTGTTTTGTCTATATTTCGTGTTCTGCTTTTATTTCATTTTTTGTTTTTGTTTCGCGTTCTGTTTTTATTTCATATTTTTTAATTTTATTTAAAGAAAAGAAATCACGTTATGCAAAGATGATTTTCATACTTCTTGTTAAATAATCTTTTTTTAAACAAACTCGTTTATTTACTGCGATCGTCTTTTGTTCGTATGTTCTGTTTTCATTTTTGTTTCGTGTCCTGTTTTGTTTCATTATTTTTTTATTTCACTTAGAGAAAATAAATAAATTTAAGCAAAATCGATTTGCTTTAATGAATCGTCATTTGTTTATTATAAAAAAAAGTGCGAATTTCCTATCGAGAAAAATAATATACAGAGGGTCCCAGATGGACTCAAAAAGAGAGAAAACTTTTTTATTTTCAACTTTAGAGAAAAATGTTATTCTTTATTTGGCTTGTTCGACAACCATAAATTTTCTAAACAAATCCAGTTTTTCTTAAAATTAAAATTATGGAAAAATATTTATTTTATTCGATTTGTAACCCCTTAACTTTAACACATTTTTCAGCCCTGTACAAAAATTCTTTATAAACATTATTATTAGCAATAAATTATTTTAAAACGGCACCTAAAATTGACACTAACGCTCTACGTTTCACTATCGTTTAATAGCTTCGTCAGGAGTGAGAGTTTCACTCCTAATATGAAAAAAAATTAGGGGTTGTAATGGCTTTGAACCTCTAAATTTATTCACAGGTGACACACTTCTATGATTTCGGATTCAATTCCCGTCTCGCTTTATTATGATCGTGCTATATATATCCTAATAAAAAAAAACGTAACTCTGATAATTGTTTACTTGACCCGAATCTTGGCCAAGAATTCACTTACGTAAGACGAGAGATCTCCGAGAATTCGCATCGACACTTTCAGCTGCGCGTCTGACGCAATACAAAATTAGGTGTGAAATTATTCTTCCCTAATTTTCTCTCAACTTTTAACGTTACGATTGCTCCGCTGTAAAGCACACTTTCCCAAAGGCAAGAGAAATTTCTACCGCTCGTAAGTTTCAGTTAATTAAGGCTACACGGGAAATTCAGGGAAATGGGGCGGTTCTTTTTTCCAACGTGATGCAAAGCTGGGTTTCTGCTACTAGTCGCATTGTTATCCATCTAAAGCAAACATTTTTGTTTTCTTTTGTTGCAGAAATTTTCAATTTGTAATTTTACTTCAGGTATTAGTTATGTGTGTACGTGAGAAATACCAGGGCCGTGGATGTTTCCTATAGTAAGTCGTCGAAATCGCATTCGATTTGAATCAAGAAATATTCGCGCCCATTCATGCATACAGGCAGAAATTCTCGGGCGCATCCATCGATAATCTGGAAGGGGGTTTGCGTCTCGCGTTTTGCTTTTTATTGTGAAGAAGCGCGTGAAGACGCGGCTCGTTTGACAACGACGCTCGGCGTCAAAAATTTATCACATTCACTTGAAATTCTTGCGATATTGCAGCTCATCTTATAACATCCTCACTGCACCGAGCAACGTTCAACGTGAAAAAAGATAGGAAAACTTTTTTCTTATTCGTGCAAGAATGACCATTGCAAACAGAATCGTAACAACTTGTTTTTTTAAATGGTCGGTCATCAGGGAATTTCTTGCTGCGAACTCTTTCAGTCATTATTAACTGTTCGTCGGAGAGTTTTATTTTCTTGGAGAAGTAATTACAAGGTGCCCTGTTTTTCCAGCGAAACAAAAATTAATCTCCGGTAAAGAAAACTAAATTTGCCTTGTCTGTACTGGATGTTTCTAAAACGCCGTTTAACCACAGATTCCCGAGTCCAAAGTAAGACGATTTAATCCAACTTGTCTATCTTTATATAAGCTTCTTTGAAGAAAAAAGTAATTTAGGTCAAATTGTCTTATTTTAACCACAAGAGTCTGTGATTAAACCACGTTTTGAGACACTCTGTGTAACGCAAAAAAATTGAAAGGAAATAGTTTTTAATTTAATTTAAAAAAAAATTGGTGGATCAAAGATAAGTAAGACGCGGGCGGCCGTTCGGAAAACAAGAGAAACAAAATGGGGGAGCGCCCAAGTGAATGCCGAACTTTTTGTCAGCGCTTAATCTGAAAGCTTCTCCACTTAATCTCATGATGGATATGAATGCTTTAATAGTAGTCGGAAGCGCTTAATAAGTTTGACAATAAATTTAATAAGTGCCCCGGTGAAGTTATGTGTCAGAAGGCAGATTCATCACTCCGGGGATGGGGGCGAGACGACTCCTTGGGCTCCGGTCGCTCTTACGATAGCAACGTCAACGGGGTTTGTTCTGATAAGCAATGGACTCAACCGAGATTTATGGGATTGACCAAACTTGACGTTTCCATTTAATTTGCTTTTACTTTCTTAAATTTATGATGTACGTTTTAAAAACCACAAGGTAAACATTCTTTAAATGGACAAGAGGATTTAATACCCAGCAGCCTCCGCTTACGTTTACCTCCGACTCGTTTTATTGCGGTTTCATGCTAAAAGTAAATCTGACCTAGTTGGCGCTCTTGCTGATCATTGCCGCAACAATTTTTCAAACACCTGGTATCTGTCCGTTGCATATTACATTGCGATGTGCAACATCCACCCGGAGGCGACGATGCAAGCGAAGAGCAATCTCATTGTGTACGGTGTGAGGCGATGTAAAATCGAAATGTAGCGTACACTATTTTATGACGTGGTTTTTTCGAACCGATGTAAGTCGTGTTTAAATTTGGTTTTAGTTAGGCTATTTACACATCCTTCATTTTAGATCAATACACTACGAAAAATCGAATTCTCTGCCCGATAAAAATGGTTCTAATAAGAGTTAATCATCAAAATTTTCAGGAATTTTTCTCTGCGTAGACTTCACTCGCGCGCGTTTCTCTCTATTGCCCGGTTAGTATTGCAGGCGGATATCTAATCTAACTGATAGTGAGTGAACGAGTGCCATGTGCCATGAATTTTTCCGATTATAACGACACTAGTGCATCGCAGTGAAGTGCGACACTATGGAAAGTTTGGAAGAAGTGGCCGATCGGGAGGAGGCTGAGAGGCAACAGAGTCTGCGGGATTTAGAGCAGCTGTACGAGTGGCTGCAGCAGTTTGAAGATCCTCCACCCGCCCCCAGGCCTCTTCCGCCCCATCAATTCCGAAACGGTTTGTACGAGAACCATATTTTTGTTGTTAAGGGCGCATAAATTTGGTACACGTATTTTTTTTTCTCAGCGCAGCCGTCCCTAATTTTTATTTATCGACCTGTGTTTCTTTAACGCCACATTATTTTCTCCAAGATAAGATTATGTCAAATATAGGCATTTATTATCTGCGAATGCGGATATGGGGGGGGGGATACCTTGGAAAGCCGGAAAACGCATTGTACTGTTTCCAGTACACATTGATTTATTTGCTCTTATTCTATTATTAAAGTATGTAGTGAAAGAAAAATCGTTTTCGCGCTGCGTTTAAAATATTTTACAGATTTTTCAGTCACTGTATTTAGTCATTCACGTCGTAATCCAGAATAAAACTCTTTTAAACTTCACGCAAAAGTGTGTCAACAAAGATGATTCATTATTGTTTTAATTTTATACATCCAAACACAAAATAATATCAAATCATAAGTAAATGAGAAAAGAAATGGTGCATGTTTCTGAATAAATATAAATTTTTTCTAACATATTCCAACATTTCTCTCATAAGGTTTTAGGTCAAAACGAGGGACTTTGTGTTGGTTCGCAATATATAACAGAAAACTATAAATCGTCAGCCATTCCACAATGAAAATGAATCGTCGCCTTAAAAAACACTAGTAAACATTGTAGTGTACTGTTGATTTTTGATAACGCCGTCATGTTTTGTTTTAATCTCCGAACAGACGAATTGTAGGAACCGTCGGCTATCAGTTGTCGGAAAATACGATTAATAATGCACAAACACGAAAATGTCACGTCGCCTTCCGTCCGACTGAATAATACAGAATCGATGACAGCCAGCCGCATTTTAAATAATAATATACAAAAGGGCACGTCGGTAATTTTGAGTGCGTAATGGAGTTTTCGCGTTGCACCACTCTCTTTTTGTCATGCGTTATTTCAGGTTGGATTAACAAGTCGATCGATGTTGCAGTTACTATTTTCCATAGTATGAAAATATCGCCTTCCTAATGTAAAATAAAAAATTATTCAGTTTTTAGTAACAACTGCAATTTTATGTGTGTACTAATCGAATTACACGTAAAGTAGATAACTGCTCCCTAACGTGCTGTGTCTGAAATTAAAAGTTCTCGAGCTAATTAAAAATAACGGCTTAATTAATTTAAATTATTGCTCATTTTTATGTGAGAAGTAATTTCGAAACAAGATCTTGTCGCTGCATTGTTATTCCAAACATTCTTCAACGAGGCCCCGGATGATGTCATTCATTTTGTTTTATTTTGAAATTTTCAAATATTAATTCTAAGCGGGACATTGAATGAGATTATTAATGACAAAAACGTCAACTTCAGTTACAGTTTTCAATATTAAAAGTCATTAACATTCAGTACGGTCACAGAAAGCTTAATACTTCCATATTAGTGGTATTTATCTTTGTACATGCAGATCAAAGAACGAGATGATATTTGTTGTTGAAAGATTTGAAACAGCATCTTAATTTTAAAACCACATTAAATAAAGATTCTAAATAAATGGATTTCAGGTAAAATTTTAGCAAAATATTGTAGGTTCTTGATTATGCTTAATTTTATCTGAGCTCATCGATCTAAAAGAAAAAATTAATAACTTTGGAATTATCCCAGTTTTCAATTTTCGAGCATTTCTATTTTTCAGGTTTTCAGGCAAATTTTAAATGATTGGTTGTATAGAACTGTGTTGTATTTAATTTTGATTGATGCATAAATTAACTGTAGTAAAATTTTTTCGCAAAAATCAATAATAAAATAAATTATTCAGAATCACTAAGCGATTCAGAATTTAATACAAAAATTGGCGGAGATTCGAGCAGTTTGAAATTACTTGGCCATCGTAAAACTAAGCATGCATTATTTATTTAGAATTTGATTTCGGTGGCGTTCCATGCAGATCGATACTGCAATGGACTACGAAAATGTGCGCCCAAAACCGGAACAAACTTGGCGACCGAACTTTAAGTGGAATTTAATGTTCTTCCTGCTTCCCTCTAAACTTGGCCGAAATGCACCAGCTGAAACTTTTCGCGCACTTAATTACTGTTGTTATTAACTTATGTCTTCTCGACGCCGGGGCCAAAAGAAAATCCAGCTTTTTCCGCGCGCGCTATGAGGAAAATAGCGCGCCGGATAAATTGAAAGCTTTTGACCCATTTCAGGAGCTATTTATAGCACTTAATTGGCTATTGCTGTGACATTTGATATCGCTCACATCCACCTCGTCAGTCAAAATTAGTTCGCATCGATATTCAGCTGGTACCAGTCAGGTAGCAATGCTCGTGGCGCTTTTAATCAAATAATAAAACTAAAACAGAAAAGCACACGTGAGGTGAATGTTGTTGGTGACGATCACAAAGCATGGGCAAAATTTCAAAAATCGCAATAGTATTACATTCTAATTTTAGTTTTACTTGTGATGAAAATTAATAGTAGATAAAGATGAGCGAAGTTTTAGTTTATAGTTATTTCAGTAACTTAAGTGTCTGCAATTATAAATCTGGCTTCTTACATCATGTAATAACGCCCGTGTTTATGGATTAGAGCACCTGCACATCTTGCCGCCTCAGATTCTGAAATACGCATGAGATTAAATCATTGCTGTCGAGTGCACATCATAAAACTTCGTTTTCCGAAGTTTCGGCTAAATCGTGCAAATTCCGCAGCCTCAAACACTATAAACGCGCATCTCTTCCTTTCTTTCAATTAAGAGAAAATAAAATTTGAATCTGATTTTTTCAGTTTCACAGGCGTATACTGTTGATTATAAAGAAACAGAATTTTTTTTCTAAAATTAATACCGGCGATGAAACTTGAGTATATCAATGGAATGCTTCCACTAAGCAGGAATCAACCAGAAAAAGCCAAGTCACAATTTTCTCGAAAGCAATTGATGGCAAGTTTTCTTGGATACTGAACGAGCCTTGCTTATTGAGTATATACGAGGGTAGGTCTAGCATAAATGGACACACAATTCAAAGCTTTAAAATTGCTTTGGAGGAAAAGCACCCGCATGCTTATTCGCAAGAAAACTTATTGCTGCACGACAATGTCTTCCTGTGCGTTCCTAGAGTAAAGGCATCCACCTTATAGCCCCAACCTAGCCCCGTCTTCCGACTTCTTTTTATTTAAAAACTTAAAAAAGCCTCTCTATGGGGAAAGCGTTTTTGCATCTGATGAATTACTTAAAGAATCTGTTCAACCTTATTCCACAGAATTACCGAAGGAATTTTTTTCTGAGGGTATGGAGAATTGGAAAAAAGTTGGAATAAGCGTAGAAGCAAATTAAGTAAAAAAATAAATGATATTTTCTTCATGGCTAAGTAGATAACATAAAATATGCCCTCGGAGTTGGAACAGCAGAAAATGTTCATATTTTGGACTGTATTGAAGTATTTAAAAACTAGAATGTCGTTAGTAAATGTTTGAAAATATGTATCAATGTATAGAGACATCGAAATGTAATTAAAACTGTTATCAATTACGAACGATTGCACAATCCAATACACTTAGAGTACCAGTACCACTCAATACATCGCCGAAATGAAGATTGCTAGTGCGAAAACGTTTGCAAATGGATTCGTTTTGTAAAGGCGCATTTCATGGAGCGCCCAAACTACAGATAAAGTTTCATTCGTTTGTACTTATTCTAGTAGCGCAGAGGACTTCGTTGATTAACAACTAGAGATAGGAATGTTATATTTTCTACGATTCAAATCTTAATACAGTGACAACGCTTTGTACTATTGCGATTAATGTCGCTAAGGAAATTGCAAGTAAGCACAACCAAAAGTATGGTCGTGCAAGGCAGGCTAATATAGTTGACAAGTTGTGCTCTGAGTCCTGACTTCCAAACTTGCTTGCAAGAGTGCCTCAAGACAACATGAATGGAGTTATCAAAGTGAAAAACCTAACATCAACATCAACATTGTAACATCGCATTCGGTACCGATATACGCGCGCCTGATACGGCCAGAGTCAATATGCGAGAGAGATATCAAAAAAAGCCACGACGTAATTTATTGTCATTTTCGAACCTAGAACTAATTTCAGACAAAGCTGAAATGTGATTAAAAAACTGATTATAATCATAAAAGCAACTTTCTGACAGGCAGCACCTATGTCGCAAAAATAAATACGGTGCTAAAGACGTCGCGAACATTGAACTTTTCATACTGTAACAAAACCGAATTCTTCTTATACACAACGACGGCAATTTGGCACGATCTTGGTCGCTATTTTCGGTGAAGTTTTCGGTATTGATTACGAGCGTTAGTAAAGTTTTCTACATCGGCCAGAAATTCGTACTTTAAAATTAATAAGAAAATTATATTTTGCTTGTTCTGAAATCATTCTTTTAGATTGCGAAATCTGCGAACTGAAAACATTATTGAAAATGGATATATCGGCTTACGCATCTCGTAAAGCGAATTACTTGACTATTACGAAATTTCCGTTTCAATTAAAACGACCTTAAATCAAGGTCACATTCGCATGTTAATCGAATTTGCTCGGGCAGCCACCCTCGCCGAGGCACATATCGTCGACGAAAATAATCAAGTTAAGTTTTGCTCACGCGATTTACATACATATGCGTTTCATAAATTACAAATCAAGATCGGACTCGTTTAATTAAAAGCACAAACAAAAAGGACCCGTTGAGGAGGGGAGGTTTTTAACTGCGAAGTTAGACAAATACTCTTCTTTGGTAATGCGAGATTAAAATGCGTCGCTATCTGTGCGTGCAGAAACACGTCGGTCGGTGGAAAGCGTTTATTGACTGTAAATTTTCCCCGACACATCTGTGAATTGAGTAGGTGGCGCTCCTGTGGGAGGCACGCGGGCGGTTTTCGATCGACGTCGGGGGTGGCAAGAAGCAAGACATCTTATCAGGTCGCCGTTTCCACTTTGCGACGATTTTCATCGCTCGTTGCTTGCTTGTCAGAGGCGTCGCGACGCCTTCTCACTTTGATTCTACCAGACATCGGATCGGATTACGTTCGCCGTTAACGTATCAATTCTATAAATCGTATCAAAGTTTAGGAACTGTAAGTGTTTTATTCAACCGGTGAGAAAACAGACGTGAGGCAATAAATAAGAAAAACTTAAGACAGGTGGCGGAATAATCACTGGTAATTATTTAACTACAGAAAATGTTTTGCCTCTAATAATGCTGTCAGTGCCTACTTATTTAGTAGTTAGTATGAAATGATTGCAATCACAGTGCAAGTGAAAATGCCTTTTGAACATACCAGGATAGATCGGAAAGCTTCTAGAACGAACCAGAAGATGGCGTTACGTGCGCATCCTGCTCACTGATTTTGAAAGCGCCATTGTTAGTACAACTACTGTCAAATTTTCAGAGAAATCGTGCATAAACTAAAGTCGTTACTGTCGATCAAAGTAAACAATTCATACAGTTTCTAAATCATGAGTAAAAACGAGTTCCATGCAGTGACAAAGCATTTCTTTTTGAAAGGCTTAAATGCTAAAGAAATTAAAACGGAATTAGTTGATGTTCATGGTGAGTCTTCTCCTTCATATGCAAGAGTTGCAAACTAGGTTGCTGAATTTAAACGCATAGTGGATGAATCGCACTCTGGCAGGCCAAAAACGGCTACCGATGAACAAATGATTGGAAAAGTCCAAGAAGTCATAATGAATGATCTGCGAGGAAAGTTTAGAGAGGTAGAAGAGGCAGTAGGCATTTCATGCGACATTGCATCTTACATCAACATTTGGACATGAGAAAGCTTACTGCTAGATCAAAAGCGAATTCGAATAACCATTTCTCAGCAATGTTCAAACATAATCCAAAAGATTTTTTGCAATGTTTTATAGCTGTCAATAAAACGTGGATACATTACTAACTCCGGAGACCAAAGAGCAATCAAAGCAGTGGACAGTACGTGGTGAACCAATTCCAAACTTATTTGGAATTGGTTCACCACGTTAGCCAAGACGATTCCGGCTACTGCCTTTTGGGATTCCCGAGGAAAACTATTTATCGATTATCTGCAACACGGATGAACAATAAAAGGCCTCATTTCGCAAAGAAAAAAGTTTTGTATCACCAGGTTAATGCCCCGAACCACAAGTAGGCAATTGCGATGGCAAAACTATACCAATTACGATTTCCAGTTAATTGATCATTCTCCATACTCGCCAGATTTGGCTTCGTCGGATTTCTTCCTGCTTCCAAATCTTATGAAATGGTTGGCTGGAAATAAATGGTCGAAGCTGTAAATGGATATTTCAAAGGCTTAGTTGGTTCCTATTTTCTTGAAGGGTTGAAAGAACTTGAAAAGCGTTGGACTAAATGTGTAGAGCTGAAAGGAGACTACATAAAAAATACGTATTCTTCCAAAAAGTTGTTTTCTTCCGTCTCGTTCCAGACACTTTCCGATCTAACCTCGTACATATAATTCAGCAGTTGAAAGTGAAAAATAAAATTGATGATGATGTTTATTTTGACTTCCTTCTTGACAGATTATTTCTTCTCTTAATAAATTTAACGTATGTAACTTAAATTTTGGGAAAAAATTTAAAGCTCTTAAACAAACAGTAGCAAAGTTTTTGTTGATCCATGAGTGTTAGGGTTTGTTCCTACATTCTAAAGTAATGCGTAACTAATTTTACATAACTGCCAGAGGACCATTATCTTCAATGGCGTACAGTTTTCTGCGAATATGTCTCATTTTTCACTGGACAAAAGTATCATCTATTTTCCGAATCTTCTGAAATAATCTTCTCCGCAACTGGTGTTTGTTTTTAGCTTTCCAACTATTTTCATAAACTTTTGTAGCGAAATGTGCCCAGAATTCTTCAATGAGGAACTTTTGAGGGATTTTTTTCCTTGGGTGCAAAGTTAATGTTATTTTCGTTTAAAAAGTTCTTGGTTATTCTGGCATAATGACTTGAAGCAAGGGCCAAAATATTATTTCATCATTTTGATGATGAGTATTAACAAAATCAATCATTTTTGGAAGACATTTGCGAATGTAAACATTTGCATTCACAGCTTCACCTCTAACTCTTCCTACATAAAGTCTTCAAAAATAGCGCAAAATTTTATCAGCAAATTTCGCTTTTGGCTTATATTTTACTGCATCAGGGCAATTTTCAATAATAGAAGTGTAAAAAGCGTCATTATCTTTCATTTTGGAATGGAATAACGTAAAATACTTTTCGTCATCCATAACGATGCACCTGTTGTCAATAAAATGTCGCCTTAATACTCTGCAGCAGCTGGGAATTCTTCCAAGTTGAGCCGCTCTAGATTTGGAACATTTCCTTTTTCTTCGACATTTTAAATGATTTTGGTTAAAATCCTGTGAACAGTCATTTGCGAAATTCCAAATCGGCGAGCTAACTTGTACGACAACGTTCCAAGTTTGTTTTCAGCATTTTCTACGACTCTGTTGATTCTATTTGGGGCCAAAAATTTTGGTCTGCCACTTTTTGGTAAATTCAAGTATTCTATACCTTCTTCACATTCCTTTATTGTGCGTTAAATACTTGTAAGCCCAATATTTTGGTTCCTAAACAATTAAACAATTGTTGAAATAATCGTTTAAATTTAAACTGTCATCGTACAACTGGGGGCCTTAGAAGGAAATGAAATTCGAATTTAAATCAGGTTCCTTCTACAACGGCAGCGTTTAGGAGAGTGTCATCGTTCTCTCATTCCACCACGACTAATAATGAAGGCATCGCCATTCTAAATAACAATGATGTCACTTTGACCGAGTGCAAATGATGATTCAGTGGTTCGATCCGCAGTTTGATCCCGCAACCTCCTCGCGTTCCTCGTCCAAAAGGTCAATTGCTACCGTTATTGGGCCCGATACGCTCCAGCTCTTCAACTTCGCCTTACACTCAATAAAATTTAAGGGCGACCGACGCAAACAAGATTGGAGGTTTCAGACGAAACAGGCACAAATTCTGAGCAGGGAGAAAAAAAAAACGTTACAACAAAACGACCCACTTTATCTTTAATCGCGCTGAAACTCGCCTGAAACCTAATGGCTTATGAAAATTGCGGCCGGAGATTTGTGATGAATGTCAAGAACGAATTTCATTTCAGTTCTTATTTTGTATGTAAAGTAAAGTAAAACCTAATAAGAATTTTAAAAATTATCGGCTGTTGGTATTCACCATAGTTTGATTTTTTGTTCGTTTATTTTCAATGTTACATATACAGAGAATTAAGGAAAAAATTAATGTTTCTTGCGATTTCTAGATGTGATAATCACGAGAATTATTATCGCGGTGCGCCTGAAAGTATTCGCGATGAAATCAGTAATGATCCGTTGAAAATATTTAATGATAACCGAACGGAATTACAAGAAACGCACCTGACTTGTTTAAGAAAGAAAATACGACAATATTGTGGGAGAACATTGAAGAGGATACACACCATTCAATTCATAAAAGAAAATATGGGACTTTTTATGTGCTGTAGAATTAAAATTGAACGCGCGTTTTTTTTTTTTTTTTTGAAGAAGCATTCGTATTTGATTTTTTATAGTTATTTAATTTAGTAAATTTCATTGTAATTACGGCGCGATGCGACGCTTCCATTTCAGAATGTTATTTATGTACGCAACTACTGACAGATCTATGAAGAAAACCGAGGCTTGCGCACCTGTTTTTAGCATAATTAGAAATAATGAATTAATTAAAGTTTGCGTGAATTAATTCCGTAACGACGCGCCCGCCGCCAGATAATATAATTAATTTTTTTCTCCCATACTCTCAACTCCCTTAGAAGTTGATCTGAGAATATTTAATCTTTGAAATAACTGCAGACGTTTCTAAATTAAACAAACAACTCTCTCCCGTTTATAATAATTAAAAAGATTCTCCAGGCAGCACCACAGCTTTGTGTACAGCAAACAGAAGTTGTGTGAATTCAGAAAAGAAATCAGACAAAAAAAACGAGAATAAATTTTCAAATAATTTAGTCCTGGAAGTTGCCTGTCGACCTCGCACTATTTATAAAGGGTTCTTCCACTGAACCATCCATCGCAACAAAAACGAGCTATTAGTAGCAACAGCCGCGACAGGCAAAACGAAGAACTGGAAAACGAACGAGTTCCGCCTCGTCCTTTGTTACTTCTCAGCAAATCCTTTGTCACGGCAATCCGGGAAATCCCATCCGGACAATTCACTGTGCAGGGGTAATCGCGTATCGTAAATTTCATTCGTTATTAGCCGAATCTTTTTCAAACGAAACTGAACATAGCTTCTTGCTTTTACTTCAGCTATGTTTATTTCGGCGTTACCGTAAATAAACAGTATTCTAGACAAATAAACGCAGAGTATCACCATTAAAATTAATATGCTTTCAATATCGACCTTGATTTTAAGATTCCCAAAATCTAGTCAAATCGTAAGTAAAAGAAATGTTTCTAGATGCGGCAATGGATAAAATTAAACCAATCTTTATTTTATGATTACTAACGAGATCTTCACATTTAGCAAATTAGTTAGTCATTTACAGCCACTGAACAAACTGTAATCCAATGAAATTTAAATATCTTTCAAAC
The DNA here is from genome assembly GCA_039766575.1 of Serrognathus titanus. Taxonomy (NCBI): domain Eukaryota; kingdom Metazoa; phylum Arthropoda; class Insecta; order Coleoptera; family Lucanidae; genus Serrognathus; species Serrognathus titanus. The sequence goes on along the minus strand of CM077911.1, from coordinate 12,321,658 downwards.
AGGTGATTTTAAAAGGATTTAATGTTGGATGAGAGAGGCTTACTTAGGATAACTCGGTTTGTTAATTAGGAGCGTCGAGATAAAATTCGGACTATTGCACCTCGAGTAGAATACGAGGTGACTCTCCATCAGAACTAATTAATTTAGGGGTTTCGTGTAATTCTTAAACTGTGCAGCTTTTAAAATTTTGTTACCAAATTGTGAAGTGGAGAAAAACGATGTAAGCGGAGAACTTTCTAAAAAAAAGACATCTTTCTGCTCTCAACAAGAACTTATTGATACACACAGAAATGTAGAAATGTCTCATTTTGATGGAACGAATACATGGAGAACGGAAACTGCGAGTCTTGTTTTATGTAGAGAGAAAGGCGCAAATGAAAATTTCTTCCTCGCAAGAAAGTCCAACAAGATCTGTTTTAAAATTTCTTTTACGAGAAATAAATTTTTTCAGTTTTTATTTTACAAAAACGAGTGAAAGGCAGATTAAATTAATGAGTCAAAGAATCAGTCTCGATTACTGAAGTGTTCAGATCGCAAGAAGTAAAACTAATAAATCAGGAAGTAAGAACAAAATTTTCTAAACAAAATGAAAAAGGTGATTTTAACAAAATGCAAATAAAAAAATATAATATAAATCCAACAAAATTATTTGAGTGCACGAAAGCTCTGCGTGCTTAATTTTAAATCTAATTAAAGGCAGACGTCGCCAGAAATTAAGTATACATTAAATTCGCCGCTGATTTACTACTATTTATTATTCAAACTCCTCGGCGTCCGTCGAAACTTTCTCCGCCTCGAAACGGTTGAAACGTTAATACAGAATTAAGTTAGTTATCTTCGGCGAAACTTTGCGAGTTGCAATAATAAATCGACGCAGAACAACAAAGCTCGACACAGTCGCTAGCAACGCAGAAGGAGGGAAGAGGTTTTAAGGAGCATATTTGCGATGACTTGCAAAGCTCCCCGGAGACCTTGCAATTAAAACAGTTTATTATTAAACTGGAATTAAAAATTAAATTGATGGATCCTACTATAAATCCTTTCGGCGGAAAGCTCATTAGCATAAACGAAAAACGCATTACATCACAGATCGTGCTGCCCTTACAAAGTCAGGTAGCAAACGAAAGTTTAAATTCCCCTACATTAATTCCGGTAATTCCCGGAGAAACCGCCTTAATCCGTAAATGACACCGACCTCCGCAATAAATAATTGGTAATCCGGGCGGCCGCGCTTCCTTCGCATGAAGAAGGACCCACGCGAAGGTGTTTCGGGGATTCCGAGATTGATGCGGCAATTTTGAGTTCCAGCCGAGTTTTATAATGGCGTCGACTTCATTTTCCGGCCTCGGTTTTACGCGCCGCGAAAGAATTAAGTTAGGGGCCCTCCGAAGAAAAAGCACGATTTAAAAAAAAAGTTGAACTCGTAAAGCACGATTATTTGAATGGAAAAATTACAATTTCGTGAAGCATGGAAAGAAAGAACTGGATTAATTAAATTTATGTCAGTGGTTTGGAAGATCAAACCAAGGAATCTCTTTTTGATATTATTAGAAAAAAGTTTTTTATTTTAAAAACAGCAGAATAAAGATTTTTTCCGGCCAAGTTCATGTGAATTAAGGTAATCTCCGTGTTTCAAAAATTAAATTGTAGGTATTCGTGATTTCATAAATTTAGAAATAATGGCATTTTCTCGTGCCTAAGAGAAGAACGTTATTATTACTAGAGTGAATGAAAAAATCCTTAATTAGTTTAGCAAGCATGCATGTAAAAGAAAAACGAACGTTTTAAAGCGTTCATTTTTCCAAACACTAAACGCTGTAAAATTTAATTTTGGGAAGCATGCAACGTCCCGCTTAGGTGGCACATCATTTTTCCTATCCTAGATTATAAAAAAAAATCGCACGTCCTCAAAACCAATTAAAACGTGTTTTAAATTTTTATTCTGCGACTCTTCGTCCAAACAATTGTTGAAATAGTTTGCCGCTGAACAATTCGGCTCGGACGTCGGGTTATTAAAAGCGTTCAATTCTGTTTGTTCAAAATTCGAGCGCACACTAATATGGGGCGCATATTTGCAAAATTTCTCATTGTTAATAAATGAGCGTTTTGTTGGAAATTCGAGTCAGTAAATGAAATAATTTTATTTGAATTTGTGCCCGGAATTTTTCAACCCTGTCAGAATTTATTAAATATAAAACCACCTTTATTTTAAATAAAGTTTGTAATGAATGCAGGTGTTTCCGAGAATGTTCAGCGCTTACCTTAAATTTACAACTAGTTTTAATGCATGTGCGCTAGTTAATTAATTTTTAATTAAATTTATACACAGGCGTTCATTGATTATTTGTAGCTGACGTCTGCAAAAAGACGTCTGGTGATTGCGTTCACGAAAAAGAAAAAGCCGAATAAACTCGATCTCCAAAAGGCAATACGCCAAGGAGTAATACTTTGTAAATTGGATTGGAAAATAAAATACTCTGCTTCGATGACGTTGGAACTTCTTGTGCGTTTGTTTCACCCGTTCTTATTAGAACCGGCGGCGACACCCTTTCATACAACCCTCCTCTGTTGTATGTTTCGTCCGCCAGCGTTGCTATTACAAGTGATGGGGCGCGATAATTATATCGGAAGAAGAGAGAACTATAGTTTAAGTTTCTAGCAAATTCGTAAAAAAACGAGACACATAAACACAAATCTAAATTAATGAAGGATAAAGTTCATCTTCGGCTAGTCGCGTTCTTAAGATGGTATTCATAAACAAATCTCTTAAGTATCACAGCAAAAATTGCACTTCACAATCGTGGGCTTTATTCAGAGTAACCTTGTCAAAATTTAGTTCCATACATAAATACCACAGTCGCACTAGACTTTCGCAGCATACAACGATGGCATTACGAACTTTTTAAAAAAGCACATGGTACATTATCTACAGTTCACCAGGTTGCAAGAACTCGAACGTCCCTTAATTAAAACGAGCCTGTAATAAAATGAAAGGAAATTAAAACGCATTAAAAGCACTTCTTCTGCTGCACTTTTACGATGAATTCAATTACGTTTAGAAAAATCAGTGTAGATGTTTTAAGTGCGTCGGATTGATCGCAGTTTAACTTATTTTATTTGTGCGAGAGATTGAAATTAATTGCTTGCGAAAGGTATTCGAGTTGCGAAATTACAATCTTAAGAGGGTCCACATTAAGGAAACGAGAAATTTTTTGTTGCTTGTTGTTGCCGGATAATTAAAGTAAATCTGTCTACACTAAAGCAAAGTAATATGTAATAATTAATAGTATAGTGTTATTAACAAAACGAAAATGTGAGTTCGATCTAGCCTTCAAGAGCATACAACTTAAGGATGTTTGAAAGCTAGTTGTTAACTCCTGCACTAAATTTACGAATTTTATTTTTTTCTAGTAGAAACAGAATGGAGTTGTAGGCGAACAATTTTAAAAGAAATGCAACTTCGGCCCTTTATATTTTCATAGAAATAGCTTTTTTCGTTCTCTGTGAAACTGTGCAATCAAACGCTTATCTGAAGGCACCCGCAGACGGTAATATTTTTGGCTTAATCTTCAATTAATAATTGACAACCTATCTCCAATCACGTTTTTGTTTTTAAGCGGGCATTTTGTAGCAATATTTCCCTCATCTCCCTGAGAATTTGCGACATCTTAATAAACAGCTCCTTCGCACTGTAAATTCAGCGATCTTTCTTCCGTCCGCATTCGCGCTGTCAGAACTGTAATTCCACGATAACTATAAATAACCGCGAACTGGGAGCTGAATGTGAGAATGATGCCGTCTGTTTTTGTTTTTGTTTTTTTTTTTTGTGAATTACGACCTGAGAGAGGAAATTTGTTGCTGGCAGACGCAAAGAAAATTATCTTGAGGATACTTTAATCAAAGAGAAAAGAATTAGTTCTGTTTTGTTTCTGTTGTCACAAATACAGACTTACTACAGGTAATTTATTTTTAATCGCGTTTCGTTAAGCTCTTGCCTCATATTTGATCAGAGAGGGATTTCTTTTACACCACTTTCGGGCGCCCCTAATTCTTGGTAAGCGCGCGCAAAATACGTCTGCAGCGATGAATATCAGCGTCGAGGGAGAACGTCGTTTTCTTCCCCTCCTGCGTCTGAATGAAAGTCCTTCGGAGCATTAGATTGTCAGTATACGGCCGGAATGAGGATGGGCGATAGATCACGAAGAGCGAGCGTCTCGGCGGCGGGCGTCCGATCGATGTTCAATTTTAATTTACTCCCGACCGGAATACAGAATTTATCTTATGAAAAATGTAATCGGAATTCCACTTCATCATCTCGCAGATTATACCTGAGGAATAGATTTTATGGGCCCGACATCGAAACACACTCTTTCTCACCCCCCTTTCAGGAACCATTAGTGGCTCCTCTCTCGTTCCGCTTTTATTTAATGGCGCTATTGCAAAATATCTTTTCCGTTCGCTTTCACCATGATTTACCATCCAAAGCTATACCATATCTCTTCAGACTATGCTGACTTTAGTATTTTAGTATAATGACTGTTAAGTTTTGGTTAACAAAATGAAGCTGCAAGTTATATTATAATTACACAAATCTCATCACATGCGCCATTAAGGCACGCAATAAAAATTATTAGGGGACGAAGACCCGCTTTTATTTGGCAGTTATTAACGCACTTAAACTGAGTTGCACCAACGTCGTTGTTAACTGGTCCTCGATTAAATATAGGGGACTTTCTTCGCTTTAATTCGAGATTAAGTTTAATCGATGTCGGTGCAACTCACCCTTAGGGACCAGTTCGCCCTTGCTTATTCAAGAATCGAAGCCATTTTCGTTACACAACTCCTGCGAGTGCCATTTTAGTTTAGGCAAGCGGCGTGGCGGAGCGATACACGTAACTTTCACGAACTTCCCCCCATATTATGAGAAAGGCATAAATTGTTAGTCGGGTAAAAGGGCGAAAAGACTGTGGCACATATAGACTATATGTATATACATAACGAGAAAAAGAACTTGCATGAACATAGTTAGGACGGTGCTTTGGTTTTATTTGATATAATCATAGTGAATTGTGGCACAGTTATTGTTACCGATAAGAGCCGAGCTTTCCTTAAGGAATCGTTTCCTCACAGCGGAAAATGACTCAAAACAGAACGGAGTCAACGGAAGGGGCTGTTTAACCAGATTACATGGATCAATCGCCGAATTTAATTCCGTCTTTTGATCAAAAGATGTGAAATTAAAAAAATATTGAACGAAAAGAGGCGCACCTAATTAAAATGTCTGTTTGTAATAATTGGAGCACATGCTACAAATGTGTTGGTGCCATAGTTGCACGTTGGGCAAGAAGTGCAATGCAGAGGTAACCCGATAGCACGAAGTCGTGGGAGACGAATACAAAAGAGTACAATCGTTAATTTTCTTTCGAAGAGAGAAAAATCGAACACATGTTACATCCGTTGGGAGGAAATAAAAAGTTGTTCTTGTATTAAAACACTTGTAGAGTCGTTTATTTAATTTGAAGCCGCCTTTAAGAGGCTGCTTAACTTTTCTAGAATTCGTTCGAAAAAACCGAAACATCTTTATTATAAATTAATTCTTTGCTTTCGACGCAGCTGACGTCGTGCTGTTTTTGTAGAAGAGAGAATTTCTTTGAGCGACGAATTCCTGGCGTAACCGTTCCGTTTTAAGTAGTCGGAACTATTTCTTTCGGCCGTAATAAATCTCCGTCGCCGTAATTAATCTTTTATTTGTCTTCCAGCCCCGACCGAACTTCGATATGAGTTCGCCAACTGGGGAACTCGTGAAAAACTTTGGCGTTTATTAATTCCGCACGTTTTTGTTGCAGGTGACATCACGCAGAAGGGCTACGAGAAAAAGAGGACCAGATTATTATCTCCCTATGTGCCTAAACAAAATACAAGTGAGTTCTTATTTTTTTTTCACCAACAATATCCAACGAAATCAAATTATAAGATAAAATTAAGTTGTAATTAAAAAGGAACTTAAATATAGCTGAACCTAGAACGGTACTAATAACAAATCACGATCAAAAATTTATTGTAAAACCATTGATATATTTTCTTTTTTGTTTCGTTGAAAGCAACAAGCTCTTAATTTTGTTCCCGATTGAAAATTTCACCGTCTCTAGTTGGGCCAGAAGCAACGCTCGGAACATACAGAGTGGATTTAAATTGTGAGAAAAACCGACGAATCAGGTTCAGAGTGGAACACGATGAGAAAAATTCTTACTTATTTACAAAATGAAATCTTTATTCGATCTGTCGAATGAAATTAAAGTTCCACTTGTTATAAAATATGCTGCTTTATGTAAGCAAGCCAATTTAATTTTAATTTAATTTAAAACTTCGATTTGAAAGCACAAGCACGTGTTACTTCTCCCAGTTTCTCCTCTTACATTCAATTTCTTGTTTGTGTGTTCTTTGTTTGATTAGTTAACTTTCTTGCTCATCGATTAATGTTGCTTTCCTCCACCTCTCTCTTACTCTCTCAGTTAAAAAAATCTTCTTTTTTTCGTTCCTTTAACGTTTTCTTTTGCTTCTTGCACGCAATATAAGTCAAATTATATTAATAAAAGCAAGGTGACAGAAGAATATAAAATTTCTCCAAGTTGCGGGTTAAGTTCAATTTAAATTGCATATAATCATCAAATATTTGCAATATTTTATTTGAACAGCACCACACTTCATTGAAACATCATCGTATGTCTTTGATTTGCTTTTTTCATACATTTTATTTTGTTAGACGCATTTTCGCTGGTATGTGCAATCATGCAAGAACAATTAAAAATTCTGTATTACTAATTAATTAGTGTAAGATTTAAAAAGAAGTCATTTAGAAATGAATTAATTTAATGCTTTAATTCTTTGCGACAGAGTGCTTTCTAAAACATATATTTCAGTTAAGCTGAAAGTTGAAAATTTGTGACTAAGTCCCGCCTTGGCAGGATAATTCGGCGATAAAACTTTTTTCCTCTCATCGGACGGATCATCGCGAATATTTGTTTAATCCGAGGGTTCAGTTCCCCTTCGAATCCTCGAATTCGAAATTAAAATTTGATGCGTCGTAATTGCTAAATCCCAATCGATTTAATTGCTATATATTTAATCTCTGCTCCCATTTTGGAATAAATAAGGTCAAATTAAAAGAAAGAAAAAACAAAAAACAATTTTTGTTAACAAATAGGGAAGACATACGATGAAATGAAAGGCTTCTCTCTGGCCAGGCCAGATCGAACGGTGCTAGCGAATTTCATACTCTTACGTTGTTATATGCACGCTTAACAATTAACAAAACTTCATGTGGCTTTGTGTTCGTTGACGGTTGTGGTGTTTAGCGGGAAGCGGTGGCAATGACGACGGAAATGACACCGGAAACGGCGGCCACGGAGCCAAACAGCACACTAGGCGACGCACGCAACGACGCGTCACACACAACGAGAAGAGATACCACTCAGGTTCGACCGATACATTCATCTCTTCATCTCATTGTTGTTTTCATAATGTGCGAGCACGCAGCTCTTTGTAAATTTACTTTGCATGCACTTCGAACGCTTCAGGGCTTAACAGTTTGCTTCACGTTGCTCGAGTTCGACAAAAAAAATTCCTCAAATATATAACAATGAATAAAAAATATAAAATTTAATTAGCATCGAAGGACAATACATACAGGTTGTTTCAAAGTAAGTCGGCATCATTGCTAATTTTTTTTATTTTTGGGGCTATTTATTTGAATTTGATTACAAGTATGAAAACAGAAAGAACAGAAGAAGTTTTCGCAATATCTTTTATTTCAAACTTTTTTCAAATGGAATACCCTGTATTTAATCATCGTAAATGAAAGAAATTGGAATTCTTTATGCACAACATATTCAGAACATATCAAATGAGATTGTGAACTTTAATTTAACGAAAACTATATGTTATATATGTTCGTTTAATTAAATGAACCAATCAAATGGAACGAGAAAGAATTGAAATTTTAATAATGCTTGGGATGTGACGATAAAACAAGGACGCAAGATTTTTCTAACAACAATCACCCTGAAAGAGTACCTATCTCTCAATCAACTGTCAGTATAGTTTTCTTTGCCGAAATGCAGAAAATCCAGTTTCCTTCTGGGATTTGTTAAAAGTCAGGTCGAATTAGAACAACAATTAGAGCTATACAACCTAAAACTATTCATAATATTCTGCAAGAGTTTCAAACTAGACTGGCACATTGCTAAGATGTTGGTGGCAGACATTTTGAGCATTTATTTTGAGATAATTTTATTCATTTACGATGCTTTATATCCTAAGGTCCGTATTTATAAACTTATTCTATGCATTCGATAATAATTCGCTAATGATTCACATTTCACAGAGTTTAAATACAGTTTATAAATTACTTTCCATAAAAGAAAACTTTGCAGTACATAAAAGAATGAATACGGACCTAAGTTTACTTATTTTAATTGAAATGCATTTAGGAACATTGAAATTAAAACTCTGCTTTTCAGTTTTCATTATTAATTTTCTCAAACATTTTCATACGAAAGAGATCAGCATTTTTGTAGCATCGTTTTGATAGTCACGAAGTCTGTTGAAATATCAAATCAAACTTGGGAGTTTTCATTTTAAAAAAATGTCAGTGACCTGTAACACTCTGTATATTCAGGCATAAATCAAATACTATCACTGTACCACGACTTGGGATAGCGAGAAACACAATATGTCTTTACTCATATTAAAATGTCAATTAAAATAACGCCAACTCTAAACGTGGTGTTTTTGAACGCATGATATTTGTAAAATTTCTAGTTGGATTTCAAGCGAGTTCAAACTTCCGACTTTATTTATTTAAACTATGTATCTTAAGTATTCTATTCCATTTCATACAGGGTCCCGATTTCAAATTGTTGCCCCTGAAAATTTTAGAATAGGCAACCCATCGATCAGATCAGTATTAACTTTGTATTTACATGGTGTACTAAAATTCACGGAAGTAGAATGTATTGCCTATATTCGAAGTTCAAGGGGTTACAAAAAGAAATGAATCAACCCACATAGCCTTATAAAAACAACAATAAAAAATAAAGCTAAACTTTTCCACGTCATTCAACAAACTCAAAACATATCTAAATTGAAACTTTTGTTTCAGAAATTATTAAAAGAGTATATGATTTTGGATTCAGTCATAACTTAAATAACTTCTCATGTTTCTTTACAAGTATACGTGACAGAATTTTGTAATTTCTTTAAGGCTATTTTATTCCCAAGCAAAGAACTTACAAGATTGCCACATGATTAACTTTTATCATCTCGTAGGCCGCGCAAGTGTTGAATTCAAAAAAGCAGAAAACTCTGCGCGTAAAGCTAGAATTTGTCGCTAAACGTTGGGAAATCTCTTTTTGCCGAAGTCGAAGCAATTTTCCTACCTCTTCTCCCTTCCTGTTCGTACGTGCCATCATGCCTCGGTGTTTACTCTCTTGCCCGTAAACGCGTAAAAATGTTGTCGGTGTCGTGCCGCATGTTGAGTGTTGTTGTTTTTTTGCATGTAGATGTTGGTGCAGGGGGAGCCGGCGAAACTAAGGGCGTCAGCCCTGCGAGCAGGGCTATGCGCAGGGGGAACAGAAGACTGACCCGTAACGAAAGTCGGTACCATTCAGGTAAGACGCTTAATAATCATTGCAAAACATTTCATTGCTTCACGAATTTTAATTGCGCAGGTATTTCAGCTAAACAAACAAACAAATTTACTAGAAACGCTGATCGTTTCAAAAACTTTGTTTTTGGATTCGAAAATTTAGTTGTTTGAACAGGTTTCCAGTAATTTATGAAATATGTGCTTTTAGATAAATGTCTGCAATAATTAAAATGTTGTAATGACCAAAACAGGTTTCAACCTAAATTTTAGTAACTTTTCTGGTGTACTATTTTTTCAAAACAGGCCAGAGTTGGCTTTGGACTCTCCAAATGTACGTCTTCAATAAATTCATTTACATATTACCAATGAAAATAATTAATATCCGGATTTGTCAAAGTACAGTGCTTTTGTTTATATTTTGAACGGCACCTACACATTTTATTGTTAGATATACCGTCTGTCTTACCAGAAACGCACCACGCTATAACCCTGCTATTAATCATCTGCTATTAATGTCGGGCCTTCACTCACAATAAGTGTTTTTCCCCTCGAAACATTTTGCGTACAAACATCTTACAGCCAACGGATTTTACAGGACTTCGCCATATATTAATGGTTGTGGCTATTTGAACTTACTGTAGATAGGAATAATTGAATATTTGCACCTACTGTAGGTACTAATAATTGGCTATTTGCCGCTGCTATGTAGGTATCTATAAGAATGCTATTTATAGTTGCGATTTTTATTTCAAACTTTTGTAGTCTCATGTCTAGAGTTTTTGGTTGTTTATATTACTTGGATGTAAATTCAGTAATTTATTAGACTCCTTGCTGCGATTTGAATGATTTAAGAGGTAGAACGGTGAAAGAATGTGCAGCTATTACTCCTATAATGTTAAGTAATGTTTCTAGAAACTTCTGATCGTAAACGACGTAGCTATTAATTCATATATAAATATTTCTCAATGCAAAATATGTTTGACGTTTCTATTTTTTATTATAACATTTTAAACACATTGTCAACTGTATGCGTGATCAAAGGCGTGGTACTAAAAAAACGTCTACGTACTTTATTATTAATATTGTTTTATTATTTTGATACCCCATCTATTTAAAAAACTAAAAGTTGTATTAGTTAATGCATAACACAAAGCTACGCATTATACCGTTTGATGCGTTGCGATATATTGCATAGGAAAGCAGGAATCTACAATTAAAAAAAATTGCATTCCTATTGTGAACACCCTGTGTGTGCCGCTTTAAAGTAACACTCGGTATACGGATTATTACAATTATTACATCACTAAGGACCGGTTTATTCATTTTCAGTTAACTTTATCTTCTGATTTATTGTCATAGTAGCAATTGTACAAATAATTGTTACTATGGGAATAAACTGAAGGTTAAAGTTACTTGAAAATGAATAGACAAGGCCTTAATAATACAAATTGGTTAACCAAGGAATTGTGTCAAACGTGGCGACCATTACTGTTTCAGTTTTCTAGTTGTACTTAAAAAACCTTTTAAAAAATTTAAATTTGACGTCATTTTTCTCGGCAAGAAAGCGCTTTTGGGCTTTGTTCATTAAAGAATTATTATTTTCTAAAGATCTACCGAATCCTGAAGTTACACAGATTAAATCTGAATCACCCTGTATACTAACACCTTGTTCATTCTTTAAATAATTATTGCTTGTATATTTTCATAATGAATGTAAATAGGACTCAGTTTCGAAATATAGGTATGTTATATGTTTTATGTTAACTATCATTTGAAACATACAGAGTGGTGATAAAGTTCCGCGCCAAGCTCATAATTTGTTTGTTTAATGTTTTTTTTTTTTGAAAAATCTGAAACAGGTCAATTTTGAATTTCAATGCGAAAATCTTTTCTCTGTGATCTTTTTCATGCAGATTTGGATCGTCATTCTTACTAGTTAAATTGTGATATAAAAAAATAGTATCTTTTCACACAAATTTTTCGAAAAAATAGACCTTCCTCTAGAATTTTGGGAAACATTTTTCTTATGCTGGGGAACAGCTTCACTACTTTTGTTAATTTTTACCTGTTTTTGTTTTCAATTTCGCCTAATAATCAATTCAAACTAAAAAAAAAACTTTACCTCAAAAGGTGTTCAAAATAACCTCCGTTTTTGCTAAACACATTCTAGCACGCCTCAAAAGAGATCTAAGTTTCCAACATGCCATTGTTATTTCAATTAATTGTGCGGCCTCAAAAATGTGCTGTCTGTTCTGAATTTGTTTGATACACCAAATTTTTTTCAGGCGTGAATTTCTCCTCTACCAATTACACGACCTTCAAATCATTAGTTTAAAAATCACCTTACATGTGTTGGGGCACCATCATGCTAATACCACATGCCTAGTAAAGAGACAAACATTGGGAAATAAAAACTTAATAGTTAAAATAGTTCATACACCCTGTCTGACTACCTATTGCAGTCAGTAGGTAGATTTTCCAGCATACCCAAGAAATTTAGATATCCATCAGGAGTTAGTGTGTTTTCGGGAACAAACGGATCAAGGAGTGTGTTATCAATAATGCCGCGTCAAATGTTTACTGAAAATCGGTGCTGAAAATTCGTCTCTTTCGTTACATACGGATTTTCGATATCCCAAAAATGGCTGTTCTTCCTATTTATTACTCAATTTAGGATTTTCAGTATTCCATCGGCAAAATTCCATGCGTTTAGCATAATCTGAGGGTAAGAGAGCTTGAACAGGGTGGATGTGAAAAGGATAAAGCTATGCCGCTTAAGAATTCTCCAAACTCTCGTTTTTGGAATATTGTTTTGAGCGGAAATTCGGCGAACAGATGTTCTGGGATTATATTCAATCGCGTTAAGAATATCCTCCTCCTCATTTACCGTTTGCTAGGTTGGACGGTTAGTATTTGTCTTTGGGAAACTACCATGTTGACACAATAGTCGTGTTGAAAAACTCGTCGGTCTGCGTGTCGTCAATTTGAAACTCTCCGCAGCAGCGGCTCCAGCGATACCATCGCAAGAACCATACAAGTAATGAATATCGCCATTTCATGGCTTGTAAAGATAAACATTATTAACAAATACAGTTAAAGTTTAAACTCCACATGCCTGTCAGATTTGACATATGTTTAAGTAATAACGTAACCTTTTTTTTTCAGCCTACTTAAGTCTTAATAATTATTTTTAATTAATTTTGGGACCTTATTGTAGTTATTTTACGATCTCTTAATTAATCTTGTATATAATAATTGTAAAAATTAAACATTAAACACCCAGTATTTTTGAAACGGTTTATTTTAGAACAAAATTTTGTTAGAATTTTTTACTTAGTTCGAGTTGATTATCACGTAGATGAAGTGTTGATATTACGTCACGGGACACTATACGTGAAAATAGAATAATAGATGCAAATAACCAATTATTCGTGCCTACAGTAGGTAGAAGTACCTTAATATTCATACTACAGTAAGTGCAAATGGCCACGTCCTAAATTAAAATCATTTCCAAAATTCACTATTTGAAAATTCTGCCGTATATGTAACACTAATATCAACCACATCAGCATAAGTGAACGCTCGATTACATAACAACTATTCGATGACGAAGCATTTTTCCACAGACGTTGTAAAAATAGGACAGGGACCATCAAACTCTTATATTAATATTTACTCAAATTATCGTTAATCGCATTTTTTGTAGGAAGCTGCGATACACCCTGTATAGTTACATTTATATATGTATCTGAACAGTAGGTACATTTTTAAATAAAAGTAAAAATATTTCTGCGCACATCATGGGTATTTTCATCTACCATCTGCTCAAGACTCAAGCATTGCTTAAATCGCCCACTGTAGGATGGCAACATGCTCAAAATCAGAAACGAATTTTTTATTTATGTATGTAGTTATCTAAAGAAGAAGATCAATCTCCGGCTTGTTTCTCATCTGCAGAATACTTGCATACCTATAGAATCTCATGGATGTAATTTGGAGTCATATTTAATAGAATATATTTACGTAACATTATATGTACTTAAGGAACAGTTTAGGTCGCGACATCCTGCGACCGATTTTTGACCTAACATTGTGTGAGACTCGCAACATTTTTTTTAATTACTATTATTATTATACAGGGTCAGTTTACTAAAAGCACCTTTATCCATGGCTTATTTATAGAACCAGATTTTTTTTCTTTCACAAGGAGACCTAACTTTATTTTGACACATACAGAGTGTTCCGTAAAATACTGCTTAAAAAAAGGATGTGTTCCCCATCTTTATGGGTTACCTGTTCGCTTCTGGAGCCATGTACGCGGAGGTGCCGTATATCTTCGTCGTCTCAGTCGTGGTGGTGGACGAAATTCGAAGAGTTCCAAAATCGCACAACTGAAACAAATTATCTAAATTCATACTGGGTTCAACCCCTAATCATTATCACCAATATCAATTACGCTAATGACTAAATACGATAATTTATTGTAAGACGAGAGTCAATAAAATTTTAATGAAAAATCTAAGGCACAACAACTTGCAATCGCTTCTGCTAACGAGGCCCCAAGTAGGGCCGAAACAGCTGTACAGAAGATGCTCGAGGAATCAAACTGTAATCAAAAGCGACTAGTAACAATTTTTTTAATAAAATTTTGCTTTATAAATCAAGCAAATTATTTGAATGATCGAGTTGGTTGGACGAAAGCAAAAACAAGAAGAAAAATAGATGACAATCGCAACTTTTACGAAAAGACGGAAACAAAGGAAAAAAAAAGCGAAAACACTCAAAAATACGAAAGAATGAAAAACATTTTTGACAATCGAGAATCACAATCACAAAATGGAAAAGCGATTCCCAAAGAAATTAAAAAGAGAGAAAACAATTGACGATCGTAATAAAAAATTAAAACTAAAACGAAAAATAATTAATAAATTTAAAATGTGACAGAAACAAAATTCACAAATAGAAAGAATAAGACAAAGGAAAACAAATCAAAATCGCAACGCAAAAAAAATTGAAAATAAACGTTCGATTATTTAATTTCTGAAAAACAATTGAAAACAATTAAAAACAAAAACAAAAAATAACGTTTTTGACGATCGAGAAGCCTTATGGAATTGGGGGGAAAATCAAAATTCCTGGGAGTAACTAAGAAAAACAAATGACGATCACAATAAAAAATAAATAAAAACTCAAAGTAATAATAATTCTAAATTCACCAAAAGACAAAAAAGGAAGACAAAAGACAATCGTAAAAAAATTCTTAATTTCTGAAAAATAATGAACAATTAAAAACAAGAAAAAATATTTTCGAAAATCCATTCGAAATTACAAAAAAAAGAAAACTTCTGAAGAACGTAACAAAAACAAATGACGATCATAATTGTCGCGAAAAAAACGAGAAATTCAAATAACAAATGCATGAAAACAAAAAAGAAAAACGTGTTTGACTCTTGAAGAAATTAAATCGGAATGGAAAAGAAGAAAGCAATAAATTCAAAAAAAAAGGGGAAACAAATGATGATCGCAATGTTTACGAAGGAAAATGAAAGAAAAAAAAGACGATCGCAATGGAAAACAAACGACAATCATAATATTTACGAAAGGCGAAGTAACAGAAATTTGAAAATAAATTTCTTAATTTCCGAAAAACGGTAAATAATCAAAAACAAGACAAAACGAAGAATATTTTCGACGACTCGAAGAAGCCATCGAAATGAAAAAAAAAAGAAATTTCTGAAGAAAGTAAGAAAAGCAAATGACGATCGTAATGGAAAACAAAAAACAACCATAATATTTACGAAAGGATAAGAAATTTGAAAAGAAATTTCTTAATTTCTGAAAAATAGAAAACAATTGAAAAGAAAAAACGATGAAGAACGTTTTCGATGATTCGAAAAACAATCGAAATAGAAAAAATTGAAAATAAGAAATTACGCGAAAGAACGAGGAACTTAGAGATAAATAAAAAACAAAATAAAACGCAATCGGAACGGAAAAAAAAGAAACTATAACTTCAAGAGAAAACGAAGAAAAAGAAAAAGAAAAACAAACGACGATCGCAAATTTTACGAAAGCAAAAATACAGCAGAATTCTTTTTATGGGACACACTTATAGAAAGATGTAACACTTGAACCTCTAAACACTAGCACATAAATAATAATAAACAGTGTACATACTCCTCTTCAATTGTGTTATTGGCATTCTGTATCTAATCCAATTTTTTTATGTGTTTAACAACAAGATGTGTAGGTACCGTTCAAAATACGAACAAAAAGCCTGTAGAAATGAAAATAGGTGAAATTATTTTGACGTTTGTTTTAATCCAAGACATAAGTGTGCATATTTCATGGCTCACTCTAGCCCGTTTTCAACAAATCGCATTGTATTATAAACACACCTCTACAGTGTCTTTCAAAAAGTGTGCAAGTTATGGATTATTTTGTTAGCGAATTTGATTAAACTTTATGGAAGTAATTACCCAGAACCAAATAAAATAACTGAGAAGCAACGATAAATTTAGTCTTTTTCTATTCGTTAACTTGAAGAATACTTTGTATATACTTGTCTCTATAGAGAGTGATTCGTAATAGATGGAGATTTTTTTTTATTTTTGCGATGGGACTGTAACACTTTCATGTTAAAAAAAGAGCCTTTTACTCTAAAGCCGCCTTCATTTTTCGGAGTCCACGCTGTATACCGCAAGAGATAATTTTGACCTGGCACTTCCCAATTTGTTTTGAATGACATTTGTTAAACACTTTCTGAAAGACACTGTATTTTGACATCATCTTTTCACTAGCTTGAGTCGAACCAAATCAATTTTGTTTCATCTCTGCGCCGCATGCGAAATGAAAAAATAAAATTTGCTTTGCGCAACTTAAAAATTAACTAGAACACTCATTATATTCCTGGCAGAGCGATTTCCTGTTAGTTAAGTAGCTTATTTTTATTTCTTTATTCTCACTAACCGTTCACTTGGATTTTCGATTTTCTCTCGGTCCTGTTGATGCCACTATTTAATTGAAACACAAAACTACTTCCTTAAGTGAAATATTACTATTCCATATCCTGATTAACGCGTACGTCGTTTCGAATGCATTTTTTTTATAAAGTCGTTAATCCCTAAACGATCAACTAAGTGCGTGTACCTGTCATCAGATTTTCTCTTCGTCATTTTGTTAATCTCGGTATTTTGATATTGGAAATGACCTTAAGATGAACGCAATTTATTTATGCTATCAATCCGGCTGTCAAGCGAACTTGGGCAATATCCTGCACCGCCATCCTTCCACTATATAAGGTGGTTGCTCATGTAAGATTTCAAGATTTTTTTTAATAGAAATAAACATATCGCCGACGAAACTTTTAAATATTCTTCTTAATTATTACCAAATTTAATCAGACTTCGAAACTGCTGAGTTTTCCTTTTCCTTCTCAGAATTCGGTGATGCTTTAGAAACCAACGCATCCTTCTCGGAAGTGGTGTAATTTTAATAATTCAGAATTCAGCCTGCGACGTAATCGTCGGTAAACGGAAGAGCCTTCGTTGTAACACGGTAGAGATAAAATTTTTAGTAATATAAAATGCGATGATGGTGTAAGTAATGTAGGGAATGCCTCTTAGATAGATATGCGGTGTGATGCACTGCTGTTGTGTTTGCGTGCTTGAAAATATTGGCGAGGTACTTAATCAGAATTTATTTTGTGCAGAAGTGCGACAGGAGGCTGTGCAACAAGCACTCGCTCAAGCAATGCAGAACAGACACAAACCCTCGTTGCCGATGCCTTCCAAGAGGACATCCGTCATGGCGAGGAGTCCAGATAGAGATAGACACGATTCCGGTAAGTAAAAGTCACGCACAGACGTTTGTTGTTTAAGATAAAAATCTGTTTAAACGCAAAACCCCTACGACTATTTTAATAAAGCCCAAAACAGGTATTCTTCGAACAAAAAAAGAGAAACATACATCATGTAGAATGGATGACTCATGACCGATTACGAACAGAAATAAGAGTTGTTTGGTGAGGTTGGTCAGTCTGTTATATGTATAAACGCGAATGAACGTGTTCGAAGACTTTTTTAAACAAGTGGCGAGATGCTAAAATCGTCCGCACACAGGGCTGTTTTATTCTCCGTCGGACAAATTTTTTTTAAAGATAAGTGTTGTTATGATAAGCGGTCGCAGAGTTTAATAATCCAGTAAGTTGATCGTCAAGGTCGTTCATCCACCTTATCTGAACACAAAGTAAATGTTATAAAACCACAGCGTTCCTTGTGCTTTCAGTCCAGTAGCGAGAGCGCAAGATAACCAACCTTCCTTATTTCCGAATAATCTTTGGCTTCACTTGAGACTTGTACACGATTTCACGTTGTACATAAACATTCCATTTTCGTAACGGTGTATTAAGTTTACGTTGTTCTTCAGTGACTCATTCTACACTCTGTGATGCGGAGTTTTGTCGATTTGTAAGTGAGACATCGCAGTTAGTGTTTATTAACAAATTCGAAAAGGTTCAACTTAACTTATAACTCATTATATTAATTTAACTTTTATTTAAATTCAACTGGTATGTTTAAGATTTATTTTTATGCGAGGATTCTCGTCGCAGAACCACGCACGCACTGAATAAATATTTTTGGTATCGAAATTGAATTCACCGATTAAATCGAAAAACGAAGCCGATTTGTTTACACTATAAATAGACGCGTTGTTTACAATCAACACAAACGAAATCGCCCACTGTATTTGCACAAGATGCATACCGGTCTTATCAGCGATTAATATTTACTCAGTGTGAGTCCTTTGTAATTTAAAGCGTTGCTTTGTTTTTTTTTACGTGCTATGACATCTCTCTACGAAGTGTATATTTTGTTGCTGCCGCAGAGTCTTCCTCTGACGAAGACAGCATAGTAAATGAAGAAACTGTCGAGAGCACACCTGAACGAGAGAAAGGCAGAGATCGCTCCACGCCACAAATGTTACCACCGCCGCCCTTGTCGGACACGAGCAGCACGGGGTCACCGCCGCCCTTACATCACAGACCCCGAATGCCACCTCCTCCCACCTACACCAACTGGGACCACCGGAACAAAGCCGAAATCACCGAGATCAGCGACGTCATGCAAAATTTCCGACCTTGTAAGACTCGCCATTGAACTTCGGTTCGTGAAATTATTCTAAGCGCTTGCAGATTCTCAACCGCCGGATGTGACGCACAATACCGCACAGGGGGGTCGCAGACAGACCGCAGCGGACAGAGTGAATCGGTACGCATCCTCTACTTCCGACGACACCTTGGGCACGGGCACCGGAAGATGGAAGGTGTCTGCGAAAATACAGCAACTTTTGAACACCCTGAAGAGGCCGAAGCGAAGACCTCTGCCGGAGTTTTACGAAGATGACGACATCGAATTGGAGATTGCGGCTAACCCCAAGGACCCGAACGCGCCGAAACCTGAAGGTATTTATCTCTAGCCCGACGCTGTTCTCACCTAATCAATTTGCCCTCACCTCAGGTGGCTGCATGACTCCGGCCGTGGGTGAACAGTTAGTGGTACCGTCAGGGCTTGCCAGAAACTTGGAGGCCGCCATCAGCAGATACGGATCTGGATCCTTCAAAGCGCCCGTAGCAACCGTCTTGGATCCCAACGGAAAACTAACGACAACATTAACATACGGTATTTTATTATCCTTTAAATTGTGATTGTTCTTTGCACGGAGATTTTTTGCAGGGAAATTATTGAGCCGTTCGTATAAAATCGCGTACGCCCTCCTGACGAAGCAATTCAGCAAAAACGGAGACACCAGCTTAAAATCGGGAGACCGCGTCGCCCTGGTGTACCCCAACAACGATCCCATAAATTTCCTGTGCGCGTTTTATGGTTGCTTGCAAGCGGGCATCGTGCCGGTTCCCATCGAAGTGCCCATCACGCGAAGAGACGCGGGCTCTTTGCAGATTGGTTTTTTGCTAGGCAGCTGCGGCGTGCAAGTGGCTTTAACATCGGACGCATGCCTGAAGGGCTTGCCGAAAAGTACGTCCGGAGAAGTGGTGCAGTTCAAGGGATGGCCGAAATTGCAGTGGTTCGTGACGGAACACCTCGCGCGCACTCCCAAAGATTGGTCACCGGCTCCTCGTTTGACAGACGAAACGCCAGCTTACATCGAGTACAGCACCGACAGAGACGGATCTGTGATGGGGGTTACCATAACCAGGACTGCTATGCTGTCGCATTGTAGGACGCTGACGATGGCATGCAATTACACCGAAGGTGAAATAATGGTGTGCGTTTTGGATTTCAAGCGCGAGGTTGGGCTGTGGCATTCCGTCTTGAGTAGCGTGCTGATCGGCATGCACGTCATATACATACCGTACGCGCTGATGAAAGTTAACCCCGCCAGTTGGATGCAAATGATCACCAAGTACAGAGCCACTGTGGCGGTGGTGAAGTCGCGCGATTTGCACTGGGGTCTCCTGGCTACCAAGGATCACAAAGACATAAATCTGGGATCACTTCGAATGCTTTTGGTAGCAGACGGCGCGAATCCCTGGTCGTTGAGCTCTTGCGATCAATTCCTTTCCGTTTTTCAAAGTAAGGGCTTGCGCCCCGACGCAATTTGTCCGTGCGCTAGCTCAAGCGAGGTACTCACAGTGTCGGTTCGAAGACCTATGCGTGCCGGCGTAAACGCAACAGGGCGGGGAGTGCTTTCCATGCAAGGTCTGAGTTATGGCGTGGTGCGAGTCGATCAAGAGAACAGCCTCACTTCTTTAACTCTGCAAGATTGCGGGCAGGTAATGCCAGGCTGTGTGATAGTGGTAGTTAAAATGGAAGGCCCGTCGTATCTGTGCAAGACGGACGAAGTGGGTGAGATATGTGTCAATTCTGGTGCTACCGGAACCCAGTATTGGGGACTGCAGGGTCTGAGTAACAGCACCTTCAAAGTTTTACCCCTCGGCGCTGACGGGAAGCCAATATCGGACGCCGAATACACCAGGTCCGGCCTGTTGGGATTTCTGGGGCCGGGAGGGTTAGTTTTCGTATGCGGATCTCGCGACGGACTTATGACTGTGACGGGGCGTAAGCACAACGCCGACGATATTATAGCGACCGTTTTGGCTGTTGAACCCATGAAATTTATATATCGCGGCCGCATTGCCGTTTTCAGTATTAGAGTACTCAGGGACGAAAGAATTTGTGTCATCGCCGAACAGAGGCCCGACTGCAGCGAAGAAGAGGTATGCGATCTCGGATCAAACAAAAAGACCTCATTTAATTTGATTTTACAGTCATTTCAGTGGATGTCTCGAGTTTTGCAAGCGGTCGACTCGATTCACCAAGTCGGCATTTACTGTTTGGCGTTAGTTCCTCCAAATTATCTGCCAAAAACTCCATTGGGTGGCATACATTTATCCGAGACTAAACGGAAATTTTTAGAAGGCACCCTCCACCCCGCCAACGTTCTGTTATGCCCGCACACGTGCGTTACCAATTTACCAAAACCGAGAGAAGTTCATTCTGGTAAGAACGAAAAATTACTATTTTTTCTCATTTTTTTTATTTACACAGTTTGCATTCTTTAATCCTGAAATTTGTTAGTGATATTTTAAATTTTATTTTCCTGAATGTTGGAGATGTAAGTCTTTCGTTTTATTAACGTACACTTGAAAATATCGGGCCAAAGAAAGGTTGACGCTTACTTACATCTCCTTATTGTGGTGACATTTGCAGAATTTTTTTTCTCCTCATTATTACTTTACTTGCAGGATTTAAGCATTGAACAATTTATGTGTCTGGTGGTATATATAGTATAGTGTTATTTCTTGTCACTAACACACTGCATAACAAAATGCACTTGCGGTGACTAACAGAGCAAAATCAAAGAGCGGTTGTATGTGCACAGTAAGTCATCTTTCGTTCGTTGGAACAGTACGTTCTCATACTAACTGAAAAGCTTGAGCTTGATTGATGCTACAGCATGTTGTTCCTCTGCCTTTCAGCAACCGACTGTGTTTCAGACGTTGGCCCTGCGTCTGTCATCGTTGGCAATCTCGTTCAAGGGAACAGGCTAGCGAGCGCACAGGGACGCGACATGGGCTTGATGGACGAAGAGAACGACCCGTCTAAAAAGGTAAGAAGAGGGAGGGCACTTTTTTCCCAATCATTTCTTCAAATTTATCCGCAGCAATTTCAATTTCTGTCGGAGCTACTTCGATGGAGAGCCAATCACACCGCGGATCATAATCTCTTCACGCTCCTGAACAGCAAGGGCTCCGTGGCTAAAGTCCTGTCCTGTTCCGAACTGCACAAGAAAGCGGAACGCATCGGCAGTCTCCTCAACGAGAAAGGGCGAATCAACACCGGAGATCACGTCGCTTTGATCTTCCCTCCGGGCATAGATTTGATCTGCGCGTTCTACGGGTGCTTGTACGTGGGCGCCGTACCAGTGACGATACGACCTCCACATCCGCAAAATTTGCAAACGACGCTTCCGACGGTCAGGATGATCGTGGACGTTTCCAAGTCGGTACTGGTGTTGAGCACGCAAGTGGTGATCAAGTTGTTGAAGTCGAAGGAGGCGTGTGGCGTTATAGATATAAAATCGTGGCCGCTCATCCTGGATACCGACGACATGCCCAAGAAGAAACTGCCTGTGTCGTACAGGGCTCCCACACCGGAGATGCTGGCATACTTGGACTTCAGCGTATCTACCACGGGAATGCTCGCCGGCATTAAAATGTCGCACGCGGCCGTGACGAATCTCTGCAGAAGCATGAAGTTAGCTTGCGAGTTGTACCCTTGCAGACACATCGCCTTGTGCTTGGATCCGTACTGTGGACTCGGCTTTGCGTTATGGTGAGTCTTTCTGCACTTCCTCGCAACCGACAACAACAGTTTGCTTTTAGGTGTCTCATCGGGATTTACTCCGGACATCACTCGATATTAATTCCACCATCTGAGGTCGAAGTAAATCCAGGCTTATGGCTGACCGCCGTAAGCCACTACAAAGTGCGAGACACGTTCTGTTCGTACGGCGTGATGGAACTCTGCACCAAAGGCTTAGGGTCGTCGGTGAACCAGTTGAAATCACGCGGGGTCAACCTTGGATGCGTCCGCACTTGCGTGGTGGTCGCAGAAGAACGTCCACGCATGAATTTAACAGGCAGCTTCTCTAAGTTATTCAGCGCGCTCGGTTTGAGTCCGAGAGCCGTCTCGACGTCGTTCGGATGCCGTGTCAACGTGGCCATTTGCCTGCAAGGAGCTTCAAGTCCGGAACCCTCGACGGTGTATGTAGATCTGAGAGCTTTGAGGAACGACAGGGTTAGCTTAGTCGAACGTGGCAGCCCACACAGCTTGTGCTTGATGGAAAGCGGCAAACTCTTGCCGGGCATCAAAGTAATAATAGCAAATCCGGAAACCAAAGGACAGTGCGGGGATTCCCACCTGGGAGAGATTTGGGTGCAAAGTGGACACAGCGCCAGCGGCTACTTCACCATTTACGGCGACGATAGCGACTACGCCGATCATTTCAATGCGCAGCTGGTGACGGGAAACACCGGAGAGGTGTACGCGAGGACGGGGTACCTGGGATTCCTACGACGTACCGAAGGCACTCAGTCTGTTTCCGCCGAAGAAACGATCATCGGAGGAAGCGATACGGAATCCTTAGGATCACAACAACACATCACCGCAGATTCTCCAGAGTTACACGACGCAGTATTCGTCGTCGGTGCTTTAGATGAGACGATAATGCTCAGGGGCATGCGTTACCACCCCATCGACATCGAGAACAGCGTCCTCAGGTGTCACAAGAAGATCGCTGAATGGTAACGCGATTATTATTATATATCTGACAGTGTGCATTTAATTGTTAACTAATATCATTTTAGTGCTGTTTTTACGTGGACCAATCTGCTAGTCGTCGTAGTCGAATTAGACGGCAACGAAAGCGAGGCACTCGACTTAGTACCGCTCGTAACGAACACGGTCCTGGAAGAGCATCATCTCATCGTGGGCGTTGTGGTCGTCGTGGATCCGGGAGTCGTGCCGATAAATTCGAGGGGCGAAAAACAACGCATGCATTTACGAGACGGTTTCTTGGCCGACCAGTTGGACCCCATTTACGTAGCTTATAACATGTAATAGCGACATAATCGTTTCGCATACGAGCGCGTCTGCCATTATTTCGTGATTTTTAACTTTAGTACTCCCTCCTGCCCCGCCACGTCCTCCTCACAACTTTCTGCCACACAGGTTTACGTTAAGCGAACGTTGTAGGTGAAATTTTCTGAGAGTGTTCATATTTTGGCTCAAGTTTTTCATGTCTCAATCTCTATAGTTGTGTAGTTGTAAATATCAAGGCCTAAAGGCGATAGTGTAAAGCAAATTTTATATAATTGTTAGGTTGTACAGACTGTATTGCATAGTTGGTAAGTTGCTTTCATTTTCGTGCAATACTTGAGTTTCATCGCTTTTTCTCTAGAAAACTTTTTGTGATTTTTTTTTATTACTTTCGCATATTTGTTTAAGTTGAAGCACACCACTTTATTATTGTACCGCGTGTTTGTAAATATATAAATTTGATTTTGCAAACAACGTGGAAAATCAAGCATCTATTAATTTAAGCATCTAGTCTTATTACGTTTCAATTTGGCTGCTCTATTATTATGAATATAGGAAACGTATGAAGTATGTTAGTCGCATTTAAAAATTGACGAAGCCTTCATTCGCTAAGTTAAAATTATTTTTTTAAATATTTTCTACAAACTTTTATATTAGTTAATGCTATCGTACAACGCACGTATATTTTCTTAAGGGCAGTCCTCTGTGCTCAAATAGATACTTTTGTTGATACGTTATTTGTTTTAGGACCCTTCATTTTCGCACAAATTGTGACTCGTGTACTAACTAACAGATCGTGACAATAGATTTATTATTATAATTATATTGTATTTGTACATACAAAGGAGATACAGCGTCAGGTTTATATTGCTATCAACGGCATGCTGTATTGATCTTCGATCATCCCATCAGAGTCCTTATTGCAAGGGGTTGAAAAAAAAAAGAAATAAATTATATACGTTGTGTAAACTTTTCATTTAAATAAATGTAGAACTCTTACCACAAGGCTGTTTTTATTTACACATGTAAACTAGAACCTATTCTGAACAGAGCGTTTATGTGTTCCTGGTACGAAGATTTAAAAATTGTGCCGGAACTTTGTCATGTCTGATACAAAGTCATCCGCCACCTCCTCGCGTTTATGTGATCCTGGTAGCAAGATTCAAAAAGTAAAGCAGAAATTGTGCCGGAATCTTCCGCGCCTAATACAAAGTCATCCGCCACCTCCTCGCGTTTATGTGATCCTGGTAGGAAGATTCAAAAATCGCAGAACAATTCCGACGGAAAGTTTCTGCGCCGGATAAATCTCATTCGACCTCCTCGCGTTTATGTGATCCTGGTAGCAAGATTCAAAAAGTAAAGCAGAAATTGTGCCGGAATCTTCCGCGCCTAATACAAAGTCATCCGCCACCTCCTCGCGTTTATGTGATCCTGGTAGGAAGATTCAAAAATCGCAGAACAATTCCGACGGAAAGTTTCTGCGCCGGATAAATCTCATTCGACCTCCTCGCGTTTATGTGATCCTGGTAGCAAGATTCAAAAAGTAAAGCAGAAATTGTGCCGGAATCTTCCGCGCCTAATACAAAGTCATCCGCCACCTCCTCGCGTTTATGTGATCCTGGTAGGAAGATTCAAAAATCGCAGAACAATTCCGACGGAAAGTTTCTGCGCCGGATAAATCTCATTCGACCTCCTCGCGTTTATGTGATCCTGGTAGCAAGATTCAAAAAGTAAAGCAGAAATTGTGCCGGAATCTTCCGCGCCTAATACAAAGTCATCCGCCACCTCCTCGCGTTTATGTGATCCTGGTAGGAAGATTCAAAAATCGCAGAACAATTCCGACGGAAAGTTTCTGCGCCGGATAAATCTCATTCGACCTCCTCGCGTTTATGTGATCCTGGTAGCAAGATTCAAAAAGTAAAGCAGAAATTGTGCCGGAATCTTCCGCGCCTAATACAAAGTCATCCGCCACCTCCTCGCGTTTATGTGATCCTGGTAGGAAGATTCAAAAATCGCAGCACATTTCCGACGGAAAGTTTCTGCGCCGGATAAATCTCATTCGACCTCCTCGCGTTTATGTGATCCTGGTAGCAAGATTCAAAAAGTAAAGCAGAAATTCGTTTGAATTTTTCCACTCTTGGTACAAAGACATCCGCCACCTCCTTGCGTTTATGTGATCCTGCTACAAAGATTTAAAAATTGTGCCGGAACTTTGTCATACCTGATACAAAGACATCCGCCACCTCCTCGCGTTTATGTGATCCTGATACTAAGTTTCAAAAAGTAAAATAGAAATTCGTCTGAATTTTTCCACTCTTGGTACAAAGACATCCGCCACCTCCTTGGTGTTATGTGATCCTGCTACGAAGATTTAAAAATTGTACCGAAACTTTGTCATGCCTGATACAAAGACATCCGCCACCTCCTCGCGTTTATGTAATCCTGGTACGAAGTTTCAAAAAGTAAAGTAGAAATTCGTCTGAATTTTTCCACTCTTGGTACAAAGACATCCGCCACCTCCTTGCGTTTATGTGATCCTGCTACGAAGATTTAAAAATTGTACCAGAACTTTGTCACGCCTGATACAAAGACATCCGCCACCTCCTCGCGTTTATGTGATCCTGGTACGAAGTTTCAAAAACTAAAGTAGAAATTCGTCTGAATTTTTCCGCGCTTGGTACAAAAACATCCACTGCCTCCTTGCGTTTATGTGATCCTGGTACTAGCTTTGACTTCAGAACGTAAAATAAAGCAATTTTTCTTAGTTTATAATTTATTCTCCTCCTCTTTTCATTAATTTTACAGATAAATTAAATATAAATTCGATTAATTTCTAAAAGAGAAATTAGTGCTGCCATCTTTGAACAAGCTAATTAATCCAATTTCAAACTTTAATTACAGAATCCTGTACAACGAAGATATTATAGGAATCTGTAAACAGTAAACTTTAATTTAGTAATTCATCAACAGATGGCAGATTCAGATCTTGCGATGTTGATGATAGTACCGCCATCTCTGAGCGGATAGTCCAAGTTATTGATGATCGTTCTAGTAGGATCCCACAAATCAAAAGAAGAACGGCGCCTGGACTTTTGACTTTGACGTATCGAAATGTCGCAGTAAATAATGAGCAGAAAGAAATAAAATTGTTGTATGAGTTGTAGATATCAGAGATAACGTTATCGGAGAATAGGAATTATATACAATGTGGCGCGCAGAATTCAGAATATTTTGACTCGCACAGTCATTTGAATCCGCACTATAAATTGAAATTTATCATGAGCGAAGAGAATTGCGTTTTCTGCAGGATATGTGCTCACAAGGAACCCACGGACTTATTTTACGAAGACGATGATATTGTCATCTTCAAGGACATCAAACCAGCTTCCAAGTACCATTTTCTAGTTGTAACAAAGACCCACATAAAAGCTGCAAATCACTTAACCAAGAGTCAAAGGTCTTTATGTAAGCGCAAAGTGATGTATTTTGTATTTGTTTGTAATAACAATCATTGTTATTTCACAGTACAAAAAATGATAGAGGTAGGTACAAGGACGGTAAGCGAACAAGGTGGTGATGTAAACGATGTTAGACTTGGTTTTCACTGGCCACCGTTCACATCAATTGCACACCTACACTTGCACGTCATTTCGCCCACTTCTGAAATGGGATTCATGTCCAGGCAAATATTCCGCCCGAACACATTGTGGTTTGTGACGGTATGTTAGGTTTTTCAAGAATTTTACAAACATTTTGGTATTATTGAATGTTTTAGGCCGATCAAGTATTGGAACGTCTCGACTCGGCCAAACTTTAATTGAAAAGTATTATTATTACTAAGCAATTTTGTCTATATTTTTGGTGCAAATTATATACATTTTATTTTATTAATGTTTTTATTTATTGATATCTGACAAATTTATAAATAAATTTCTTAATTGCATAAATAATCTGAAATAATTTCATTATTGTTGAGATTTCTTATGCAATTACTTACATTTTTTTTTTCCACTAAACAAAGACGTATGTTGTACTTACAGAAAAATACCACAAAGACTCAAATTTTAAAACAGACACATATTAATTGATTTGGTATAGAATGCTTTAAAATTTGAGCTAAAAAAACGTATTAAGGCCCTCTTTACTTTCATTTACAGGAATAACTCATGCCATGAGACATTTACCTTCAGATTAATTTTTTTTTTTTTTGAAGCGATATTAGCAAAGTATCACAGTTTCACAAATGCAAATAAACCAATCGGGGCACAAATGAAACGTAAGGTTCTGTTAAATTAAGGGCTGCCTTGTTCATTTGTTAAAATTTGCTGGCACTCATCTCATTTTGAGGGAAGACGAATTGCTTATCTTTCTGTTAATCAGACTAGCAATTAAGATGATGCACCAACAAATTCTAATCACTTTCAACAATAAAAGATTACAAAAATAAACTAACTTAAAATGGAATGGTTAATTACAGTTAGGAGGTAGAGAAAAGTAAAAGTGTATAAAAATATATAAGAAAAAAATTATGAGAAACGATAGAAATACATGCATGATACATCCTTTGCATTATTCAGAGAATGACGTATGTATGTAGCTATTTGTTTTTTTTTTCTTAGTTCAACATATGTTATTTGTAACAGCAAATACTAAACAAGATTGACAACCAATATCTTTGGCATTTCAAACTGACTATTTTTGTCACAAAATTCCTTTTTCCATATAAAAATTGTATGAATCTCATTAAAATATAACTTTCATCCAATCATCTTTCACATCATTATTAGATTATTGTAAGTCTTTTGGTTTTTATTAACATCTATATATTACATCGATACCATTATACTGAGAAGACTACATTATTTATTTTTGTTTCGAGCCTGCGCAAATCAATTTAGACAATGAATATCTCGTTGTGATGCTGAAGTAAAAACTGAGTGAAGTTGTTGATGGGGCCTATTGCCGACAGTGACATTGGTTCACTGTCGGACCAAATCAAATTTGGACCAAATACCACCGCTAAATTTTGGGCTGTCATTTTATTTAGATCTTGCCTTTCCATTACCTGCAGAAAAATTAATATCAGGTTTAAAGCTAGTGCTTCTTAGACTTGATTTATTAAAACAAATTTCTGGAAATATTTGCATTACTTGCACAAAACTCTCTTTTATTATAGAAACAATTTACCCTCGACAGAAAACTGATGATGTACTTTAAAATCTTATAATTATCCTCGGGTAGTTTTTCCATAACTAATATAGACACCTGCCTTAGCTGTTCATCTTTACTCCAGCCTAAAATAAATGAAATTTAAAAATAAAGCAAGTAACTAAACGTTTTTCCTACCATGGTTTACAGTTACAACAAGAAATGAAAAATTACTTTAAAAAAAAACGATGAACATGTAGACAAAGTATTATTTAAATATATTATTTATTATGAAATATGATGCCACACTCACATGGAAACTGCATCACTTCGTCATATAAATCCTGTGTCAGGATCGGCTCCTTAAGTTCTCTTAAAAATGTTTTAAGCAAAACAGCAGCTTCATCTGGATTATCAAATGTTAAATTTAAACCTCGATTGGCACTCTCTTTGAGTTGCTTTACCTTGACACTGTATGCAGATCTTCGAAAGAGACCCTCTGTTTCTAGAGCTTGAAAAGTAGATTCCCAAAAGTTTATTTTTTAACTTAGAAACTCTTTTACATACACAAATAATTTAAAAAAAAAGAACGCAGTCTAAGATGTACCTTCTTATTTAGTTACTTAGGGCCAGTTGTACAATTCGGGCTTAAGTTAAAGGTTAAACCTTACAACAATTGTAACAATCATTGTTATGGGTTTTAATTTAAGATTCAGCTTAAATTTAAATTGACATACAACTGGGCCTTGAATGTTTTTGTATCACTTACACAGGATGTTGAAAGGACAAACATATGGTTTGAGATTAATTTGTAAAAGTGAACATAATTTTGTTACAGTTCAAATTATAGAAATTTTCAAATTAATTTTTGTGTTTTTAGTTCTTATGCCCAAATATTGTTGTAACGTTATAATACTGATTAGTACACTGCTCAAAAAAATAAGCAGAACAAGATTTTGAATGTTTCTCAGTGTCTTACTAAATAACAGATTGAAACTTTTTATTTAACAATAGTCAACGAAAGATTCAAACCTAATTGAATAGTTATCAACAGTAGCAAGAAAAATTCGAGAACAGTCCAAAAACTAAGTGCGCTGATCACCTCCAGCATTAAAAAAATTCAGTTTGAGCAGTGGATCTTTGTTAACAATAAAATCGTTAAAAAAAAAATCTAGAAACCGCAGTAATTTTCTTCGTCCCAGCAGCAATAATAATAATAATAATGTTCGGTCTATTTCTATAGAACTATAAACGCTAATACAAAGCACACATAATCAAATTAAATCAAAGTTGAGATAGAACAAAATGCTTACCATCTGGTTTATCAAGATACAATACGCACTCTCTAACGACTGGTGGAATATCAACTTTGTAGTGCTCCTTTATGAATGTTAATGTGACTCCAAACTGTTTTGTTGGTTCCAATTTTTCAGTGCCCCGAGAATCTGTCACCGTTATATTATTTTTGCCGCCCAATCGTTTGTCGTGCCTGGAATTTTTTGAACTAGAAGTGATGTAAAATAAAAGTACAGAATCTCACTCTCTGATTTCATGAGGTATGGACAACTGTTCTAAAGTGATGTCTTTATTCAGCTCCTGCAGGGAATTTATGTAATTCAATTTCTTGCCGAACTTTACGCTTATGACTGGTCGAAAAACTTGCGATATTATTTTCAAAAAGCTGGTCGGATGAACTATGTACAGAGCCTTCAAGTTCTTCTTGTACTTCCGGTCGAACGCCTTGTAAGCCTGCCACAACCACGCTATCGATGGTTTATTTTTACTGTTTAGCCCATAATGGAAATATATCAGGCTGTAATCTTGTTCTACGTACTTATCCAAAGTGTGTATTAAGTATCTGCAACGAAAAAGGAAAATTTACGCATGAATGACAACTTTCTAAATAAAACATAACCTGTACAGCTATGTTAAACGAAGCAGAAAAAAATGCAAGATTACTTGCAAAATGAAATGATATTTTGATTTGCTCACTTTAAGAACCTGTTGTGGTTGATTTGTTCAGTGGTTGGTAATTTGCAGGCGTAAACAACAATAATTTTCCTTCCCACAGAATCATCTCCTTTAACATCGATTATTCCATATCGTGATATGTCATCGAAATTCTCTATTTCATCACCAACTGCCGGATATGAACCAAATGCACTACTTAAACTTTCGGGTCCGTTTAGGAGCTCATCGTAATTGTCTTCGGTGAAATCTGACATGGGGGAGCCCATACCGCTTGATTCTATTTCTTGCATTAAATCTATCAGCAACTCTGTTAGGAAAGATGAACACATCAAGTGTTTCTATTATAAAATGGGGATAGTGATAGTTTTTACCTGTGTTGACGACTGAATTAGGGGCTTGGTGCAGTTCTGTGTCATCAAATTCCAGATTCGGTTCATAGTCGTGATAATCTGATAAGCTCGGATAAGGCTCCTCGCAATCTGCAACTGTAGATAAGATTAACGTTCGTCTACGCACGAAAGTATTCTCTGTGATTACCCGGAAAATTCTTAACGGGACTCATTCTGTTTTCCATTTTCGGCTGTGATGGGTATCAAATCATCTCTTTAAAAAACTCGTGAAGAAAACATCGACTGACTGCCACTCCCTGTTCCTTGCACGAATGAAACCTCTCCGACGAAATACCAAGAAACTGCGTAAAACTGTAAGAATTGTTTCGAAATATTACCGCAAGCGAGATATCGTTGCAATTCGTTCGTCTCGATCTCCCCAAACACTTTGTTTTGACGTCTACCACGGCGCCGATGCTACCTCTGCGCTGTTGGTTGACAGCTGATCCGCTTGCAGACAACTTCTGGTGAGTGTCAAGTGCGTAATTTCAACGCTCAGAAGTATTATCGTTTCAATAAGAGATAAGCCTGCGTCATCAATCACCGAAATAAAAACCGACAAGTATTTCCGTATTATTTCCTTTTCAATGGGAAGTAAGAAAAGGATAGAGTGATGCTTTATATGTCTTTTATTTCAACGCCAATTTATGACGCAGAACTCATCTCTTATGAAAACGATAATATTAGAAGATGAAAAGGTTTTCTGATCATTGTCGTACCATCGGCTGCATAGAAAACTAATGGCGTTTTCGACTGACTGCTCCAGAGCATCTATCTCTATCCTATGTTATTACATGAGGTTAAAATAAGATGGAGACACTTTGCGATTGTTCTAGAGCAATCAGTCGAAAACTAAAATGAAACACGTTTCTGGTTGTAATCAACTGTTCCGTCCGCTGTACGTGCCTATTGGTATTATCCCCGGTAGCGGTTTACTCCAAGCAGGTGGCAACACTGCATGACTGCACACCAACACCAAAACCGAACGCGGCTTCATTAATAATCTGAGAAATCCAGAATGGGAACAACAGGAGAATACAGAACATTGCATGTATATTAACAATGTACTTTTTTGCTGTTGTAGGTACGTGTTTTGTTCGCTCTTAAATTGAAATTAAATACTGATTTGATTAGTGAAATGAAGATGTCTGTGTCCACGCAGTGGCGCCAACATCACTTCCATGTAAATAAACGGAATCCTCCCCTTGGCAGAGCTATTTAATAATTTCCCTAACTCAATTTCAAATATAATTACCTCTAATGACTTGAAGATCTAATAACCACCTAGGATGGGTTCAGAAACCGACGAGGTATTAATCGAGGACTCCGACGACTCAATTTTGGACTTGAAGGAGGTTAGTTTGCCCTCTGTTGTTTAATTAACTGTTACAAAAACGTATTGCCAATTTGTTTAGTTGAACGATATCGAATATGATATACCGTCGGTCGTGCCGCCCTCGTTGGAGACGATACTTTGGGATATGGAATCGGAAGAGGGCAGCGATAGTACGTCTTTGCATTCCCTTCAGAGCTTGATGTTAAAGTTCAAGTCGATGCTGTATCACTGTATTTTGCAAGGAATATCGACACAAATCACCTCGGCCACTGCAAGTTTTGTCCAAATATGTTTATCTTGAAAAAATTAATTTGTTCAATGTTTTTCTAGGAACGTGTGGGTGCAGGCTTGCCGACGATCATTACCAACAGCGTAAAGTACGTTGCAATCGGTACATCTCATGGATATGTTTTGGCTTTTGATTGCGAACAAAAGCTGTGTTGGTGTTGCCATGACACACTTACCACCGATCAAGGTGCCATCTCTGCCTTGGCCTTTAATTTAGATTCAACCAGGCTCCTAATTGGGTTTGTAGCTACAAACTATACAATTCTTTGTCTCGAACTGAGCTTTTTTGTTAATAGTTTCGAACGCGGTCACATATCTATGGTGGATGCTTTGAGTGGAGATGTAATTAGGAGACTTCCAGATGCTCATGCTCCTCATTCCGCTGTCTTACAACTGAGGTTCACTTCTTTAAATAGTTTGGCCTTGTGTGGGGACTCTTCTGGATGTGTATTCTCGTTGACTTTCGGAAGAAGATTAGGTGTGCGTGTATCAGACAGTAAATGTCTGTTTTCCGGTGCGAGAGGAGAAGTGTGTTGCTTTGAACCACTTGTGATTGGACAGGAATTACTTGGAAATCAAATTATTGTAGCAATGGCCACCTTATCGAAGGTAGGCAGTGAATATGTTAATCCTTATCACTCATTTTAGCCTTGTTTATTTATCCAATTCTTTCTTCACAAAATATCTGCATTCATTTTCAAGTAATTTGTTTAATATTTCTTAGCTCAGCATATTAAAATTCACAAGATTTGTTTGGAGTTGTCTAACAACCACGACATAACACTTTTACAGCAATGAAGATTAAAGCTGTAACACAGACCCACTTCAACTTTGTTTTCATATTTGGTACACGATAACGGATTGTTTTCTGATAAATTTGATAATTTGTTTCAGGTAATTGTGATTTCCATAAAACCGAAATTAAAAGTGCTCTTCAGCCAACAGCTACCCAGATCCCCGACTTCTCTCCCACTTCTCTCTTGGCAGCTGGTACCCGTCGGTAGAAATTGGCAGCCGGTATTGGCCTGGGGGCGAGGTGCAGAACTGAATTACACCCGCATTGTATTCACTGGCTTAAATAGCAATCGAATACGATTATCACCCTTGAGGCATGTTCGGTTGGCCTATAGCCTGACGGCATTGCACTGGCTAGGACCTCGTCACTTGGCAATATTAGACACCAGCGAAAATCTCAGATTGGTGGAAGTGCGCACGCAACGTGAACTGGAAATGTTAGAACTCGCCGACGCCAGCCTGGTCTATAATTCTGCACATTTTAAAGCGTTAGCGATTGGCGGAGGCGTCAGCGAGGCATTCGCTCTGGCTGGAGAAAGGGCTTGTTATAACAGTTTATCGAGTCGAGGGGAGCAGTTGCTTGTTTTGGGCATCAGAGCGGTGCACATGATCAAACTGAGAACATGGCATGAACGCTTGGTTTATTTGAGTGACCAAGGAAGATGGACGGAAGCGTTGAATTTGGCAGCGGAAGAGGGGCTACATCGTGAGAAGAGTACCAGTGCATTGCTCGAGAATTATTTGGTGAATCTACAACAACATTTTACTGATAGAGAAAGTTTACTGGCCGCTGTAAACTGTTGCGTCAAGTTACAGAAAACGTAAATTCTTACATAATTTTTTCCATTTTTCCAAAACAAAATCAATT
The DNA here is from genome assembly GCA_039766575.1 of Serrognathus titanus. Classification (NCBI taxonomy): domain Eukaryota; kingdom Metazoa; phylum Arthropoda; class Insecta; order Coleoptera; family Lucanidae; genus Serrognathus; species Serrognathus titanus. The sequence continues at coordinate 12,287,097 of CM077911.1, read as the reverse complement.
GTACTGTGCAATCCAAAATTATAAGATATCAGATAAGGGGAGGATATGGAAAATAAAATCAAGGTCTTAGCTTAATTGATACAATTAATCTATTCACTTTGTCAAAGCTGAAACGTCAAGGTACATTTGAAGATGATAAAAAAAATTCCTAAATTTTCTAATTGAAGACATAAGAATTTGTTAAAACTCTTTAATATGGTACCAACCAATTCCAAATACCGTGGAGTTGGTTGCTGGCCAGTGACTACAGTGTTCAAGAGCATTTAAACAACTAACGTGTTAGAAATGTCAAACTAAAAGTGGTCAATTAAGCTAAGATTCTGATTTTATTTTTTTATTTCCTCCCCTTATCTAAATAGTTTTGGGTAACACAGTATAAAAGCTTTCATACAATGAAACAAATCAAAATTAAAAGAAATTATTGAATCAACCTAAGTCTAATAAACAAAATCTTTTGCAGTACATTTTAGTAATAATGTTAATAAGTTTAAACAACTCCTTTTCTAATTACAGCAGTCTATTGTGTAATGAACTGTGGGATGCGATTTCAAGCGACCAATATAATCGAGATTGGTATTTCTCTCTGATAGCAGACCACATATGCAATGGAAACCTTTTTTACTTGTCACCTGGCGTAACGCAAGCCCTAGTGACTCACTTGGAGCAAAAGGACGCGCAAATGCTGGAGAACGTGCTGCTCTCGTTAGACCTGAGCTGCCTGGATTTACACCAGGTGTTGCACATCTGCAGAGAAAAAAAACTATACAATGCATGGATACATGTCACCACGAAAACCATTGGCGACTACATCGGCCCCCTAATCGAATTCCTAGACGAGTTAAACCCCCAAAACCACAAGCTAGGCAACACGATGTTGGTGTACGTTTCATCTTGCCTCACCGGTCTGGGGTACCCTAAGGGGGAGATTCCGGAAAAAGATGTCGCAAGGGTCAAAGCAGACGTGCTACGATGCTTGGAAGCAGTTCACTCGATAAATTCCAAAGAAGGCGAGCAGATGTATCCTTATTTAAGGGCGTTGTTGAAGTACAATACGAGGGAATGCTTGAACGTAATCGAGATAGCCTTCAAAGAGGTTGAATTTTCTGGGGAAATGGGATTGCTGCAGCGCCAGAGATTAGTAGAAATTTTAATGCAAATAGTTGTTCCTCCGGATTTCGAAGTGAGTGAGAAAGAAACCTAGAGGACACTGTACTAACCGTAACTTTCTTTTGATTGCAGGACAGTCAGGTAATAAATCTGGCGTGCTTCATCTCTCGCCTTGTTACTTCAAACAACTTGAAGGTTGAAGAAAACGTAACAGACACAGTCGTACGTTCTCTGACAAACATGATTGGTAAACCAATTTCGCTGCGCGATCACATGGAACGGGAACAAGCCTGGATAGATTTGTTAAATGCAGGCCAATTGAATCACATGAATCTTGATCAGGTGCTGCAACTTGCGTTGGACTCGAGGTGTTATCGTGTAGCTCAGCACATTTACGAAAAACAAAAGGATTACACTAACATTGTGACGTGCTACTTGAAAGACAATGTGCGCAAATCAGAAGTGTTCGGGTATATTTTGACTTACATCAATGTAAGCGAGCGTTGCATACAAGAACAGTGCATCATCAACTTCAAGGAGTTGGTTCGCGCTGACGCCAAGAAATCCGCGGATGTTGTTGCAGAACATTTTCCTAATCTCATTTGCGAACTGTTTGCAACGTTGGAAGACGAAGATGATTTGCAGTGTACGTTCTTGAGTGAAATAATCACAAGTGAGATTAAGTTACCCCCATACATAGCAGAACGTTATTTACAATTGCTATGCTCGAGGGATAGGAATGCAGTGATGAGTTACATACAGTTAGGATTATGTCGAGTTGAGGAAGCCCTGGAAATAACACAAAAGCATCAAATACACTTGGCGTCCGCTCTACTGCTGGAGAAGATGGGTGAGTGGCACAAGGCTGTAGATTTGTTGTTGCAGCACAATATGGGTAACGAAGCAGTTTCGGTTTGCATCAATGGGGCGGAACACTTGGATGCTAGTAGCGTGCAGCAATTATGGTTGAAGTTGTTAAAAAATTCCAATGCGACAGGTGGAATATCTTTACGTCAGTTGCTGCATGCAGCAGCACCCCACGTTCCCCCAGCACAACTTCTCGAACTCGTCTCAGATGTGAGTTTGGGCGACATCAAGTTGTTATTGGAAGGAATATTATCCGATTGTACGCATGACATTAATATGTTAACAACCACGTTAATATTATTGGGGAAAGACTTGCATCAAGGTTAGTCCTTTTTATTAAAGAATTCACGTTTAGCATCTATCTGTATTAATTGCAGGCCTCGCAAAGGCGTTATTTAACAACGGCAAGGCATTATCAGTGTCTAAGCCAACGTGCAGTATATGTCAACTACCACTTACAAACTGCTGCCTTAGAGATGATGAAAACAAAGTGCTAATTTGGGGTTGTGGTCATTGTTTCCACAACACCTGTTTTGCTTTATCAGAAATGGAAAGCAATGCCTGTCCATATTGTAGAACGATGGGTACTTTAATGCCAGAAGTGAGCAAACAGACACCAAGCAGAAACAGGTTAAAAAGTGATGTTTGCTTAAGACCTGACCTGGAAGGTCATTTTTAACCAACATCAAGACTCCGAAGTACTAGTCCATAATTTGATAAGTCTCATTTTCGCATTAATTTGTATAAATCCCCTATATTTTAGTTAGCCCAGGAAAGAGTTAGCGAACAAACGTCTAGCTAGCACTTTGTGATATTTTTATTATTTATATAATTTATATATTGCAAAAAAAATAAATTATGTATGTACTGATGTTTATGTAGCACTATCACAATAATAATAAAGAAAGAGAAAACGCAGACTCTAACGTATAAAACAGTGAGGTTCACTATTAGGTGTTGGTAGATGCTTGTGGAAACAACGTTTTGTAGTGTTGCACGTAGTGGTCCAGCCTTTCGTCTGAAAAATTCCCCTGAATTATTTAGGTGTTATCTAAAACAGGGATGGGGAAGTGTACACCCAACGTTAAGCATTGAGCAAGGAGAGCAAGAGTGATCGGTTTTGTCCAAACCACATAAGACGTTATAGATGGCATGTTCTGTAATTGCATTTTTTTGTTAGACTCAGATTTTTTTTTTGGCATACATCATTGTGCATTATCCTGTTTATTTAAAACTCTCGCTACCACTTTTCCATTTTAGTTTTAAATTACTTTTTTTTAAATATCGTTGATGCACGTGTTGCTTGCTATTTGCCGACACGACGCCTGGGCCAGAGTTGCGATTGAATTCAATCAAATTGGACTAAAATTATTACTAAAAGCAAATGTCGTTAACAATGTGATCAAAAGACATTCGCAAAAAGTCTGCAGTCACTGAAGTCATTAAAAGAAAATAATTCATTAAAATTTCACTAGAAACAAATTCTGGCCTAAGCATAAAAAATAGACCACATTAGTGATGACACGAAATTCGAATCCGAGTCATTCCCATATTGATGTGAAATAAATTACAAACAGGTCCGAAGATCGAACTCTCCAACTCTTCGCTGAAGCTACTACATATTTAGATACTCAAAATCTTTCAAGAATGGAGATACCACTATAAGAGAGCTTTTAGTAGTCTAGAATCACATACCTTTAAGGAATGCATTTGAAAAATGTGAATTCGATCGGAAGAAGTAAAGAACACTGTGAAAAAGGTCAGGGTCTTTCGATTCTTCTGCAGCTTCAAGAAACTTTCTTGGACTTGAACTGTCTTGCAGTAACTTCAACGCAGACAATATTTGGCCTTGACTCAATAGAACTTCCTGAATTTCTTCGTTTGCTCCTGAAAGTTAATAATAAATATTTACTGATGTCTAACGTATCGAAGCAAAACTCACCTAAACGAGCTAACATATCTAAAGCTAATTGAGACGCAGACTGATGCATATTGCCCAATGACAGGAGCAAGCAGGCTATGGGTTTCGAATCTAATATTACTCCATACTGCAGAAGTTGCTGCAATGCGCTGAATTTATTTCTCCTTACCTACAACAGAGAAATTTGTAAAATGATTTTTTCAACTATAACATGTCAGATGCACACCAAGGTTGTGATCAATAATTCATTGATGTTATGTTGTGAAGGTATACCGTGTTCTGACAAGGACGTTACATAAGCAGTCAGCACCCACTCCAGTTTCTGTAACTGCTCCTCTGTGTCAATTCTTTGAAACACATTGTGGAACATATCGTTCTGATCTATGAGGACAGAGGGCATTAAAGGCGGCCTGCACTGGAGAGGGGCACTGGCAGGAGATGCCATTTGGGTCTGAAGCTCGGCATCCATCCAGTTTCTGTAAATAAGATTGATGTGGTTGAAGGATTCCTGTAGTCTCTTTAGTGGCAGCCTGGCCTGCTTAATATTCTCCAAAATCAACTGAAAGCAATAAATTTAACAAATTTTCTTTTACCGCACAGGCATGAATACCGATAGAAGAACAGATTTTGCGCCAGTGCGTTTTAAGGCCAATTGCGTGCATATTGACAAATTGGTGATTTGAGAGCAGAGTTCACCCAGTAATAATTTGATATACCACAGACATCCCAGTTTGGCATCTATTACAATATTCGGTTGAAAAACCACCCAATTCGGAGAATCTATGAAGAATTCAGGAATATGTTTACTTCAAGCTTTTAATACTCTTTGCCGTACGCAAGGATACAAAGTTCACACATGTGAGTCTGTGGTTCCACCAACCCCGGAAGCGCTAAACTCGTGGGTTTTAATGATCTTGATGGTCCAATACTCGTGTGATAGATTATATTGCCATCGCTCTCTCCCGATAGTGCAATATCAAATATTTGTGAACACCTCGAAGCCTAAGATGTAAACACCTATTTTATCATCGGGATGGTGGGATTGTGAAAATTACTCACCTGATGATGCACTATCACCAAATTATCTACGACGTTTATGGCAAATCGTCCAGACAGACCCAATCGTAAAACATGAGATTTAACGGGCGCCTGTCCAGGTCCATTCATTGTATGAATGTGTACTTCAGCGGTTTGAGGGCCACTCTGATGTCTCAGTATCAAAATAGAAGGTACTCCGTATAGTGTAGCCAAAGTTACGTCTCTCTCTAAAGCCATACGACCTGGCTCAGCTGCAAATATTTTTAAAAATAAAAAGACCCGTCGCTACTAATGAATATAACTTACTTTCTACTTTTGGCAATTTGCTGATGGATCCTTGTTTTAAAACGACAGGTTGTAAATGTGAACCGTGCGCAGATGCAAGCAAAGCTATTTTATTCTGAGGACACCAAACAAACCATTGAACTGTTACAGATGTGGTTTTCAAGTGTCTCAGCGAATGCTTCTCCATCAAAACCAGATACAGCTCAATGCCATGATCGGTGACGAGAGCCACCTCATTATTCTGCGACCAAATAAAACCTAGTATCGAGGAATTCTTCTTGCAACTCTGTGAATATTCTACTTCGATGACTGTTCCATTGAAGTTCATAAATTCCACTGAGGTGGTCGTTCTTTGGACGGCCAGGACGCGCTGGTCTAGAGAAAACTTTATGGAAATGACTGGGCCATGATCTTCCATTCGAAAATTTATGGGAGCGTCGTCTTCTGTGGGCCCCTTGACGACCACACCCATAACTCCACCGGAACGCACAGCGAAAACCTACAGGTAAAAGTGGCGCTTATAAAGAAAGTTACACAGACGTCCGTTACCTGTTTGTTCGAATCATCAAAGAATACATTGGTGACTTGATTTACAGCTTCAAATCGCACGGGATTACTCGATAATTCTAAATAAGACTCTGCAGATGATGATGCGCTCATAATTCAAGCACAAATTAAAATTAAAATTTAATCAACAAGAACAAACCATTCGAATGTCTGCTATTAAAACTGAAGTTGACAGGATAACCAGTGTTGCCAAGTCATTACCAGTTTTTCAGTGTCGCCAATAAACTGGACTAAAATTATTTTCTTGCATACAATATTTCCCTTGAATTCCATAATGGCCCGTTTCAAACGGTCGGGATTGCATTCTGTGCTGATTACATAAGTAAATACCATTTAGAACGTGGCGGCATCTTTTGTATACGAAGAATACTGACTTTACAATTTTGCCGGGTAAATAAATTGGTTTTGGTTTAAACCATGTTTTCTATAAATTTGAGTTTATCAGGATATTTGAGGTATGTTTGATAAGGGTTCCCAGTACCTAAGTCCTGGAACCGAAGCATTTTCGTGACATATCACATTAGAAAAAGGTGAAATACATACAAGTAGAAAAGGTAGGAGCAGCGTGCCAACTGTCATGAAGTTAAAATCGCCAATGTCCATGACATCGCCCAATGTCGCCAACCATAAAATTAGCGCGAAATTCAAGTGCGTAATACCATGCTATCATTTAAATTTATAATTCAAGTGTAGGCGGAATTTTTTTATACGATTCCTCACCTTGCCAATTGACTCGCTGTGTAAATTAGAGGTTATGTAAATATTTTGACATTTTAGGTTCTTAGGTTCAATCGTTTTAATTTAACGGAAATGAAGCACTAGAAAGTAATGCAGTTTTATTGACTATCATAGCAAATGTTGAAAGTGTTCGCCTCCGGCTTCGGAGCAGCTGTTAATTCACCGTTTCATATTTTCAAAAGCATTACTTTGACAATTCAAAGTTAAATTAAACTGTTAACAGGTGATAAATCGCCAAACCTAGCAGCACTGGGTAAGGGTATGTACCGCTTCGGTTTAACCGTTGATGAATCGGTATCCTCGCGATAAAATCCCTTTGACGTTTCAGTTTTGACAGATGGTTAATAGGTTAATTGTATCAATTAAGCTAAGGGCGAGTTAAGTGAACGATCAAACTACACAAAATCGTCAAGTCAACGGTCAGATTTCAGCATCTGACCAATCAGCAATTATGAAGATTGAACACATGGTATAGTCTGACCAGTTTGACCGTTCACTTAGCGCAGCCTTTGACCGTGATTTTATTTTTCATAGCCTCCCCTTATCTAAATGATTCTGGATCGCACAGTAGAATGTTTTTAGATAAGGCAATCGTACTTTTCATAGTACAAATTCTAAAATAAATTCGCTTTTACTGTACTCCTTTTTTTTAATGTAGTTGTATACTTAAATTTATCTGAAAACGGTAATTTATTAAGTTTTTTTCTATAAGTGGAAATTGGACTTTGCTTTATACAAATGATTATTTTTTGTAGGTTTATGTAAACATGGATGGATTAGAAACATATGTAAAGGAAAGAGTTAGATTCATTAAATTCAATCGACCTGAACGAAAAAATGCAATCACACCAGCACTCTATGCAAAAATAGCTAGCATACTAAATGAAGATGCCCGAAGTAACGAAACTGTTGGTATCATTTTCACGGGTACAGGTGATTATTTTACTAGTGGCAACGACTTATCAGGTGCAATAGAGAACCCTGGGGACACAGATCTAGAAGAAAATTCCAAGAAAAACTTCCTCAAGTTCAAAGGATTTGTTGACGCTTTAATAAATTACCCAAAGATACTTATAGCTGTTGTGAACGGTCCTGCAATCGGCGTTGGTGTTACAATGTTGGCTTTGTGTGATGTTGTTTATGCATCAGAACTAGCCACATTTTATACACCATTTGTTAATCTTGGCCTTCGTGCTGAAGCTTGCTCGAGTTATACGTTTGCCAGAATTATGGGCAGGAGCAGGGCAAGTGAAATGTTACTTCTTGGCCGAAAAATCTCAGCCCAAGAAGCTTATCAATCGGGACTAATTTCCCGGATACTGCCTCATGATAAAATTAACACCCTATATGATGAGCTGTTAAAATATGGAAAATTGCCAGTGAATACCGTGCGTGCTAACAAGAAGCTTATGATGGAAGAGATTCGTAATGTTCTTTGCGAATGCAATGACCGTGAATGCGAAGCATTGTTGGAAGCCATTCAATCTGAAGATTTTTTTAATGGTATTACTAACTTTATGACCAGAAAGAGCAAATTGTGAATAATTTTTTATATTCTTTTGTAAATTTATGTTAATTAACATTACTTAATTTGGGTTGTAATGTGATAAATGTAGAAAGAGAGATGTACACAATATAATGAGTGTAAAGGGTTCATAATTAATAACATTAAAAACCAAAGATCAGACTGTGAATGTCAGATATTAAAAAGTGCAAATCATTTAAACTTTTCAATGGTTTCCTGTTTGTTAATTGTTTATTTTAGATACATGAAAGTTCATAGTTAGATAAGCACATATCTTCAAATAAAAAGGTTTGTAAAATATTACTGAAATCACTTGTAGAAATAATTCAAAATTTTTAAAAAGTTTCATGCGAAAGGCAACAAGTGTTAAAATGCTGCATAAAATATTTTTATTAGGATTATTATTAAAATAATGTTATGAATTGGGGAGGTCTGATCTACAAGTTGTAACAATAAACTGTTTTCCAATGATCTTATGTAAAAGAAAAGACATTTTTAGAGATTATGATAAAGACAGACACCATTGCCCCAATTAAACTTTTAAAAATGATCGATCCCATTGGATTTCAACAATTTTATTACATATTTCGTAACTTGGTTACGAAAATTTTTATTCGAATCTATATTTTTTAATAATTAAAAAAAACTACCTAAAATTCACAGAAATCGTTTAGAAATTTATAAGCTGTTGTAGTTTTTATCAATTGACACATTCGACTTTAAAATTTCTTTTCAATAACTTCAAAAATATGTATGAATATCGGAATTCAAAGAACATTTTTTGAGTGTTCTATGTACCTGCTGAATAAAAATTAATAAAGCGAAGCTTGCTCTCAGAGAGTGAATGACGTCATTATTTCATCCTATAGGAATGCTCATTCCCCGTTGGCACGTTCGTATACTGTGACGTCATCAATTGACCTCATTTAAATCTAACGTGTAAAACATCTTAATGAAATTTAAAAAAATCATTTCTTTATGTTTGCGGTTTCAAGGAGTACATGTTTTTACGTAATTTGTTTAATTAGTTTTGATATTATAGTTAGGTATATATAAAAAATAACAAATCGGGTCTTTTTGTTTCGTGTATTCTCAAAAACATTCAAAATTGAAAGGTCTTTAGTAAGCAACGGTAAAATTTTGTAAGTAGGGTATAATGGAGGACGCCAATTGTGTATTTGACATTTTTAGGACGTAATGGTTGTCCGATTTAAACGAAGAATTCTTATACAGGACGTAATTCCAACACTATTTGCAGTTACACTGAAAATAATCTCTTTAAAGCCTAATTCCCTGAAAAAGTTAATAATTTTTCATTTAAAGTTGTCAAATTTCATCAATTAATCAAAATTATCACAAGATTAAGGAAACGATAATAAACAGCTAGGTAATTTACATGCAACTTTCAGAACAAGATTTTACAGTATAAACGTTAAATTCAATCTTTGAAAACGAATCAGTAAGCAAAGGTGCACTGGTTAAAGCATTGCAATGAGAAATTTAACGTCAAAATTGTCTGAATTACCTTTTTAACTTAATTATGTAATATTACATTACATGTTTCTTCGTTACAAACTATAAATACAATTTCTTAAATAATTCGATCCATCTCTGTCATTAATAAATCAAGAATGATATGAGAAAATAATTAAAACAAATCAAGTGGTTTTTGATATTGGATCCACCGGGCTCAACTCATAAGAACTCTAGCCTAAGTGCGCCTTAACACACCCTCAAAGGAATACGTCGACTTACCAGTCATGCTGTATATAATCGAACGAGTCGAATCGGTAAACGGAATGCTGCGTTGCCAAATCAGCCGAGAGTGATATGGTGTATATCTGAAATCTAATTCAAAACTACAAAATCCTATGACACAGAATGACTCAGGAGTCTGAATTTTTACGTTTTTTTTTACATTTAACATTTCGTTTCTTCGAACGAAAGTAATACGTAATCGGTTATTTGAAGATAAATAATTACGTGTCTACAGTATGCGGTTATTTGGTAGATTGTAAAATGTGTCACTATCGACCCTAAACACAACAAAGAATGCTTTCATTCAATCTTTGTTTAGCCAACGGATAAGGTGCGATTGCGATACGTGAAGGAAATATAAGGAATCCAAGTGTAATTCTTTAGTAAGTTTTTGTCAAAACTAACAAAATGGAGGCAGGAGATACTGTTAACGGTAACACTCACGTAAATGGCAAAGGAGAAGACGTGGGAGATGCACTGGGAAATACCAGGTAAATGCCACATTGACTTTGAGTTACTTTGACAATAAATTGTTGCGTTTGTGTGTAGGTTACCAAAGAAGAATGTTGTTGCTCATATGCCAACCGACAGAAATGCTCGGTTTTATAAAATGAACCACGAAAAACGAGGAGTTGCATTAATTTTCAACCATGAGTTTTTCAAAGTACCTGGATTGAAAGTTCGAGCAGGCACTCAAGTGGACTGTAAAAACTTTGTCGAACGCCTCAGAAGATTTCATTTTGATGTTTTTGTTTACAATGATTTAGAATTGCAAGACATTCAAGATAAAATACAAGAAGGTATTTGTTTAAATAAAAAGTGTTGGCAGTAATATTTGAAGATTCTTTTTATTGCAGTAACGTCTTTGGATCATTCTTGTCATGACTGCTTCTTGCTGGCTGTACTTTCGCATGGAGAAATGGGGATATTGTATGCTAAAGACAAAGCATACAAACCTGATTCGCTTTGGAACCCATTCACGGCAGATTTAGTACCTTCTTTAGCTGGTTTGTAGCATTGTTTTTGTCTAATCGTCAAATATTAACTGCTATTTTTGGGTTTTTACTAAGTTTGATTTATATATTAACCCGGTTCTGGTAAAGAATATGTCCCTAACTGCTCAACGTTTTCTGTTCTGTGACATAATTAGTTAATTTACCTTACATTGAATGTATTTCTATAATAAAATTTGCGGATTATTCGTAAATTTCCGAATTATTGTCTTTTAAAAGTTACGACTTTTAGGTTGTGTACATAAGTTTTTTTTATAGATCTTTTTCAAATGGGTTATTTTTTAAATGTTCTGTTAAAGGAAAGGGAAGTACCTAAGTGTATTTGAAGGGAAAGAAACCTTAGTACATAAATATGTTTATTTAAAAAGTCAGCTGGCAGCTGACCATCAGACTTTGGTTGTGAAAATAGCTGCTTTTGATTGTGCATACTGGAGTGCACCGGAATGACTCTGGGCTTCTCGGACAATGAAAATCGAGCAGCCTGGAGTTTTCTGGAGTACGAAAGCTGCTATTATGTACTGCGCCCCCCAAGGAAATCTAGGACAACTCTAGTCATGCATTTTTGAGTTATTTTATTAGTTTGAATGCAACTTCAAACAATTCATTATGCTTGTTCTAAAAAAAGTAAAAGAAACTCATCCCCTGTCAATCTTGTTCCAGAACTAAAATTAATTTCTGCCGTTTGACTAACTAGTAATGCCAAGTGATTTTTTTAAATTTTTTACCAACTCTTTCCAATTTTGTCTAAAATTTAGTTTACCAATCAAAATTAAAGAAATCAATATCAAAAATTATTGGCCGATTTAGAGAATCTTGTTCAAGTATTTCCAAAAGAACAAAGAAATTTAGTTTAGATTGAAATTTATTGACTTACTTTACTTTATGTAATCTGAATAAATTTGGGGAAACACTATCCGCTGCATCTCTAATATACAGTCTGCCAAAACAGGTTCGTAATAAAAGCAAAACTATGTAAGACTTAGTTTTAGGTTTTTGTGTCAGTTAATAACAAACTAATTTTGAACATATTCACATCTTACCATATTTTTAACTACATAATCAAATTATTTACAGGCAAACCAAAACTCTTTTTCATTCAAGCATGTCAGGGCGATCAGTTGGATGCTGGAGTGACATTATCCAGAACAGAAACTGATGGTATTGCATATTCATACAGGATTCCAAGTCATGCTGATTTTTTGATAGCGTATTCTACGATACCAGGTGAGAAAAAAAATTAACTAATGATGTACTATGTCAAGATGAGTGTATTTATTCATTTTTGTGAACCTTGAGACTGCACTCAGTGCTGCAACGTAATTCAGATAGTCCATACAAGCCATCAAAAGTTTGAAAAAAATAATCGAAAGAATCAATAGTAGATAGAGACATATAATCAAGGATAAACTTTTCAAATGACAATATACACTTGAAATCTTTTTAATTTGTTCACAAATCTTTGACGTATGTTATGCACTATTGTTTTGCTGAATTAAGGCAAAAAAAGAATGCGCAATCATTTTCATACGTTTTATATGCACCATCATGCACATCTACGTGTTCTTTAAGAGAAGCCACTACTGTTACATAGTGACATTTCTTTAAGTAAAAGGTTTTCAAATAAAAAAACTTCTCTAGCTAGCCAATGAAAAATATAACGTCGAAAACGCTTGTCATTATAATATATTGTAATTATATAATCATATGCGCCACGTACCTTTTTATTATAAACGTTTTTTTCGCAAACTTCATATTTTCAAGAAAGAGCTGTGGATGGGTTGTCTGAAACACCCAGTTTATAACATTATTATGGAATAAATAATTTTAGATTATTAAAAGATGAAGTGAAATGTGCCTAATAAATTTATTAAACTAAAATAATTTTAAATGTTTTTTCATGTTGCAAATAATTTCAGCAATGTACCCAGAAATGGATCGTACATTCATCTCAGAAGTAGCTGTAAAACAGGATCGAGAATGTACCTGTGCTTATGCAAGTATGTTGATATAAGCTGAGTTCGGTTATTCACGCAATGCAGGGATGGAGTACATACAGAGTGAGAGCGAAGTTGTTTTATTACATGTAAAAATGTGAAAAGAATAGAGTGTGGATGGAGTTGAATAAACGAACGCAGCCGTTAATGCATTGGCCAATAAAAACCATGACATAAACTAATAGAAAAAAATCACTTCAACAATTTTACATAACAAATTTAAAGTACTATGCTAGGGAACATCATGTCACCTGTCATGTCTTTCATTTTTATCACTATTTGTATTAACTATAATAACTGCATTTATAGGCTATTATTCATGGCGTAATACAACTCGGGGTTCATGGTTTATACAAGCTCTCTGTGATGAACTTGAGGAAAACGGATTCGAGTTCGACTTGCTTACGCTCCTGACCTTCGTCTGCCAGAGAGTTGCTCTAGACTATGAGAGCAACACACCCGACATACCTCACATGCATGCTCAAAAGCAGATACCTTGCATAACAACGATGCTTACAAGACTTGTCAAATTTACTAAACGTTTTTAGGTTAAATTACATCCATAGTGTTATTTGTGTTTTTGTTTAGAAAAAGGATTCACTTTTTTCTAGATTAAGTAGGTAATAGTGTGCAATTTGTTGTCCTTTTTAACTTTTAAGTGAAGTTTTCCACTAAAAAATAATTTAAAGTAAAGAAAAACATACAAAATTTATCATTTAAATCAGAAAAAAACTTATTAGATTTCATTGTGCAAAACATCTTTCGAAAATATTATGATTAATGCAATGTTGCAATTTTGAAGCAGTTCGTGAGAAGTTTTTACGAAATTCTTTTACATAGTTTAATTGGGAAAACTGTAGTTTAATTCAATATTAACATTTGCAATTGCTTTCCATACTTGTCTTCTATGAAAAGTCATTTAAATTTGTTCGTTGATCGTTCTTTATTAATCTTAGTAGTGATTAAGAAAGAGTTCATGAATATGTAACTGCAATTCCTTGGTTATTTTTAAATACTTATATGAAATTTTGCATAATTTAAATGAGTCTCAAACTCATGAATATTCCCTTATTTTTATTTACTTTTAGTAAAGCTAGACCACTCAAATTGAGGCTTGTTATATCTCTTACAAGAGACATGTCAGACTTAAAATAATTCAAATATATCAGGTGCTAATTGCAGTTAGACTTTACTTAAAAGTAAATGCAAAAAAGGGGATTGTCATTATATAGGATAGTATTTGTTAGATATCTAAGCTCTAACATTCGCCATAATTTATGTACATATGTTTATTTGTGATGTCACTTATTTTCTATTTCCATATACCAGGTGCGCCATCACTGCACGTAGATACACACCGATATCTATAACTAAGCTCTACCGATCAGAGATTGTAATCTAATACCCACAATTCATTTTAATAGTGGCGTTGTAAATGTGCAGTTGATGTAGAATGAGTGGTGGACATGGTATAGATTCAAACTTTGTAGATCATGCAAGACATAACTAATTAAAGCAATATTTTGCTTAAAAGTATTTAAAATTTGTGTTCATTATCAAAATTGTAATCAACAGTATTAATGCTAATTTTGTGTTATTACAGTAATAGTAATTTTTAACAATTTTTTAGAAAATTGTTTTTAAACTTTGTTCTCTATTAACAATATCGAATTTAATATACCTTTTTTTTTGTTTATTTTTAAACCACTTTTTTTGTTATTGTTTCAAGTAATATTATGTCGATGAGGTTGTTTCATTTAACATCACAAGTAATCAAATCACTATTCCACACAAAGAAACTCTTGCCATAAAAAGGTAAAATATTATAATCATTATTTAACTTTTACATAATATGGTAGTGTCTTTTTTTTTCAAATCACATTCGTATATAAAAGAATTCTGAAGCAATTTAAAAATGGATCTCCTTCAAAGAAATGTATCTCTCTAATGTCCAGTAAGTTAACTACGGCCTTAGTATTTAACTGCCAGTAAATTGTAAGAGTAATTACCAGGCGTTGTGATTTTATAAAAATATTTTTTATACTTATGATATATGTGAATGTACCGAAGTCTTTCAAAATGATTGTGTCTTATGTATTCTCGATTTTAAGGTATTTTTGCATGTTAGCTCGAAAATTCTAGAGCGTAAATTTATTTTAGTTAATATTATGTAAGGGTTGTAGTTTATACCGTTTTTTTCTTGAATTAAATATTTATAGTTTTCTGGTATAGTTAATCTAGATATATAAAAAAAATAATTTTTCAAAGAAACTTGTAAAAACCTGTAAAAGTGTTGCCAACTATTGACAGTCGTCAAGATTCTTGCAGTAAAAGCAGCCCCAATAGAAAATTCAAAAGTACCCAAGTGTTCCTATTCCTTGTCTTAACAAATAACTTTTCTTCATTCAAAATATGGCCAACATCACTTACTTTTAGAAGGTCTCCAATCCAAAAGTTTTTATGCTGTCCTGTCTTTTTCATCCTTCGCTTTTATAGCCAAACTACTTGCAGGGAAGTTCCAATGAAAAATTCCGGGCAAATAACTATTCCTTCTTCATCCAAAATGTGAGCCATTATGGCCACCATCACTTGCCAACTTCTTTAAACTTGCTGTAATAACACGATATGAAGATAGTCTCACTAATGCGGTCAATCAAAAACCCTATTAGATATAACGTAGTAAAATATTAATTCAGTCGCTAACGTATTACAGCACGAATACAATGACATCACACAGCCTTCTAATATGACCGCTCTGCGTTTGAATTTTACTTTACCTAACTTCCATTACGCTCGGTACATACTGTGAGTAGAAGTGCTAGAGAGAGCAAATGCGTTTTGGTGCATGTAAGAGTGAGAAAAAAGAACATTCCGAGCGTAATGCCGAACGCACTGTTTATTAATTTTTTGGGTACGTTCAAAAAATTCTTTGGAACTTGCTATTCTTATTTATTCAGTTATAAAAAAAATGTTTACGAGCCCTTTGTACTGCTAGCAATCAAAGCTCTCATGTTTGTAGCGAGTTATTATACCTATAAGTTCATATTCTGAGTGCGCACTAGTGCAGTCAATCGAAAACGCCATTAAACAAATCTAGCGCTCAGCGACATGTCTGCAGCACTCTTTTCTATGCACCAGCCGTCACTGAATCAGTCTTATCTTATCTTCTAGTTGAGGAAAGACTTAAAAGATTTCATTTTATTCAGAGTTGGAAAAAAATGAAATTTTCTTGAATGTAGTGGGAAATTCGCTTTGAAAGGGTTGGCAACACTAGCAACCACCGAACGACTGTGACCGTACCACAGACCGAACACTTCAACAGCTAGCACGTTGTCGACCAATCGACACATTTTAAATTTCTGACCGTTAGTGTTTTAAGCAAAAATAATGTTACGTTTAAAATTAATAGATATATTTAATCAAGTGCAGAAAAACAATTCTTGTCATCAGAAGAACCTTCAGAAGGCGCAAAACCTATTTTCATCGGTAAGTACGATAACATTCATTTCATAAAAAATAATCTTGCTTTCTGAATAGGTTCCTTTTGAAGAGTTCTTCAGCGAGTTTAAGCGAAACTTAGATATTCTTTTTCAACAAGCGCTTGCACAGAAAGGCGAGAATGTTAACAGATGTTTTAATTTTTGCGCAAAGTTCTGTATTAATTTGGCCGCATTACGTGATAAGCAATCAAAAAGTGAAGATAATTATGAAACACATCCATTTATTGCTGATTTAATAAAAGAAGTATTAAAAGTAAGTAGTTTTATTTGGCAAGATGAAAATGCGAAATGTAAACAATTGTTGATTTTCAGTACCATGATTTAGCTGATGAACGGGGAAGGTATTATTCATGCCAGTTTATATCAGTATTGTTAAGAGATATGGGTGATAATGCAAATTTAGAAAGCCATTTGTGTGATACTATTCAAGATGCGATGTTAGCAAGAATCACAGTAAGTTATGATGATGGGGTTCTCAAAGATCTACGTTTAGTAGCTTGTAGCTCTTAACTTGAACTTTCCGGTGCTCTGCACTAGTGTACTTGCTGAATTAAGATTCTGTGGTTAAGAGTTAACTTGTAAATATTTTATGTACAGGTGTCCCAAATTGAATGGTATTCTGTTTGGTATCTCATTTAATAACGAAAACAATATAAAGCTAAAAAAGCATTAATCGGGTATCGACTGCTATCAACTGTTCAATAATAATTCAGTGATTTTTCAGGATCCAAAACCATCAGTGAGACTTCAGGCAGTGTCTGCTCTCGTAAGATTGCAAGATCCTACACATTCTAACTGCCTGGTTATAAGAGCTTTCATACAAGGATTAGGAGATCCAAGCGCCGCTGTAAGTTCAAGTTAAATAAATAATATAATAATCTTTTTTACAATTTTATGATCTCGATAGGTGATATTAGAGTAGTAGATTTCACTTTGTACCATTTGCTCTTTTAAAGAAATTAAGGCACTTTGACCAAAATTTTCAGTATGGGCCAAAACTTTATTTATATTCCTCCCCGACAAGCTCTGTGAGCTTCGCAAAATAGGAAAGAGAAAAAAAAAGATTAATTCTGTGATTTGTAAAGGATTAATAAATTATTTCTTTCTAAGGTACGTAAAGCAATCGTGGAGAGTTTAGCTGCTTGTAAGTTGACAATGGGTCATATAATAGAGCGCTTGCGAGACGTGGACCATACTGTACGTTCAGCTGCTTTCTTAAAATGTGCATCGATAGGACCGAAATTGATGAAAATCGCAGATCGTCAGACCGTCATGCTGAATGGTATAAGTGAAAGCAATAAGTCAGTCAGAAAGGTGTTCGTTGAGGTTTTGCTTCCAAAATGGCTCACCAGTTATGACAACAATTACATTAAAATCATGACCGCTTTGAGATTGGACGCCGATGAGAATGATTTTAAACAGACTGTTTACATATACGAAAAATATTTGGATATACTTTTTAAGTAAGCAATTGCTTTAATGCATGGGTAAGTAAGTAAGTACCTATGGTATATACATGTTTTGTTTAGGACCGAACCATTAAAAGATTTAGTTGATGCTTTACCACTCGATGACAACAAGTTAATGCGTCAAGACAGCATGTCCGTTGAAAGTGTATTTTACTGGTCTTATTTACTGCATTTTTTTGAGACAAAAATGAAGGATGATTCCAATGTTGCACCGGAACTCTCCTCACTCTGCAGGCTTATTCAAAGGTACACAAGTTCATTTAAAATTATGTTGCTTTAATACTTGCACATCTATTTTCAGTTTAATACAAGAAAAATCATTGAAGGACTTAAGTGATTGGGAATATCTAGAGTATCAGCAGATTCTGTTTAGGCTATTTCAAATGGCTGAAAGAGCAAATTTGGCAGATGAGGTAATTTCAATACGAATTTATTCCGTAACTTCTGCCCTGCAATTTTATTTTTTATTTTAGGTCGGCAGACAGTTACTACATAAATTAATCATTAAAACTATGAACAAGATAAAACTGGAAAGCAACGTCTTAACTCAACTTGCAATAATTTTGCAGAAACTTTTGCCCGATGTAGATAAATTATCTGATGAAATCTGTGTGGTGATATCTGAAATTATGGAACCTCTGGACGAGCAAGGACCCAATGAAGAAGTACTTCGGGACCTAAACTTTAAGGTTTATATTTAATTTTAAAATTTTAGTTTGTAATAAAAGCTATAAACTATAAAATTCAACACGTGTTTGTTGGCCCTTTTAGATCACGACTTCAAATTTTATTGGGGAGACATTACTTTTAATGCATTGTAACAAATGGCCAAGTGTACCAGTTTTTTCTAATCCTGTCAGGGAATTTTTAAAATACGCTATTTTTTTATTTCTCTGATATTTAAGCTTAATTTTTATTATAGGAAGCCGAAATACGTGTAAAACTGAACGTGCTGAAGCACGAACAGGATGAAGCTGTCAAAAGGAGCGATTTCGTGGCGGCGGCAAAAATTCAAGAGGACTTAGAATTGTTTAAAATAAAGTACAAAGAGCTGCGTATACCGTTTGAAGCCAGTAACAAAGTCACACGCACACAGGACACTCCAGAAGTGATCTCTCGAGCCCTAGATATTTTGATCGCTCTCTTGCAAATCCTGCAAGTGCAGAAGATACCTATTTCCTTGAGGAGTTGCATGGATGAGTTTGTTACTCCTTTGATTACTAATACTAATGCGAGTTTACATTGGAGAGTCTTCAAGTGCATCGCTTTGTTCGCTTTAATAAGCAGAGAAGTTGCTGTGGAGAATTTAAAGTTTATTTCTTCTCCTGTAAGTGTCTTGCGAGGTGATTTTCAGAACAAACAAGTTATAATGAAAATGGTTTTTATTTTCATTGCTGCTTTGCAGGTGGTCCTTGATTTACAACAGGAATACAATAGGATAGACATGTATCCAACTTATACTGTTATCATTTTACTTGTTTTTTAAACAGTGTACCTATTGTTATTTCTTTATTGTAAAGAAAATTTTCACATTTTAAATTTTATTTCCAGATCATAATATATCGTCTGATGTCCACATATGACAAATCCACTCTTCTAATATCTGTCAGTGCAATTTCTGACTTATTGCGAGTGTATGGAAAGAGTTTATTTAATAGTGATGATGTAAGCGACTTAGACAGTGAAAACGCCATAAAACGTAATAATGGTC
Source organism: Serrognathus titanus (assembly GCA_039766575.1). Classification (NCBI taxonomy): domain Eukaryota; kingdom Metazoa; phylum Arthropoda; class Insecta; order Coleoptera; family Lucanidae; genus Serrognathus; species Serrognathus titanus. Next base: position 12,267,604 of record CM077911.1, on the reverse strand, counting down.
GTCGCTTATACAAACTTTCTTTAACCACGGATATAGATTCTTTCGACTTCAATAGTATCACCTGTGAAGATCTAATCGATATAATTTTGGATATGTTGGACGATGAAGTAATGACCACAATAATTGGTGGATACACTTTATTATCCATGTACATTTATTACAGGTTCAAGAAATTAGAGAGAATGCAGCCACTGCCATCAGCAAATTAGTATATACTGGATTGATGGTTTCTTCCTCTTTACTATCGAGGTTGTTTTTAAAATGGTTTAACCCCATGACAGGTAAAAGTCGAAATGTTAAAAATGTATTTTTTATGATTTCTAGTGAGAGTTATTTACAGAAAAGTATGATCAAAAAATTCAGCAGGTTCTGGGGGCCTCGATCATACAGTTTTCCAAGCACGTAAGAGGAAGCGCAGAAATATTGGAAAAGACAATTATTCCGACACTTTGTATCATTGGAAACGCACCTCGTACAAGTCCTCTGTTTGAGGTGAATGTGGATAATGTACTACGTTTTATGGCTGAGATTACGAAATTTCAGAGAAACGTAAGTGTGTCGTAAAACCAAAAACAAATATTCTTGAAACATAATTGAAATGTACTTCAACGATCCACGATTACTTTTTGGGTTGCTAATATTTAATTAAGGGATTGCATTTGCAACTAGACATCTAAAGTCTAAAGTTCCATAGTAGAGGCTCTTAAAACAAGATCGTTTTTAGGAATTTTCTGAAAGTCATCGGAACCTGGCGTATTCTATCTTATCGAAAATTCAACAAAAAAACAACGAGCAATTCGTTCCTTTGCTGGCAAGTATGTTGCTTTGTCTTGATGAACCCAACAACAATCAAGTCTTCATCGACGAGATATCCAAGCAAATTGAAAATTGTTTGAAGGTATGTCCATCAATTGATGTATTTTGTAATTCATAATTCTCCGTTTGTTTACAGGTCGTTAACGATAAGGCTGCAGTGAAGACTTTGATGAAATACAGAAAGAAACTGACTGGTCTAAACACTTCTGTTGCTGGTGGCGCCTGTTATACAAGTTTGCTTGATTCTTCTGTTACTAACGCTAAAAGTGACGAGATCTCTTTCATTGGTGAGAAATATAATTAATCAATGGAAAGCTATGCAAAATAGTTGTGTATTTAAATTTCTTGTAATAGAACCACAAGAAGCAAATCGTTCTTTAACGGGCAGCGTGACGAAGAGGAAGCAAACGAGAAAAATTAGTAGACCAACTCCTTTGACTTCAGTGACAGATGAACGTGTTGAGGTACAGCTTTTAATTTTATTATTATTATTAAATTTATAATATGATGTTATGCTGCCACAAAAAAAAGTTTCGACTAAGAAAGAGGCAAGAGTAGGATTTGAAATGATTTGAAGGGCGTTTGAATTTAGCGAGTTGTCGTATTCGTAATGTTCACCTTTGGTAATTTTGTGGAGTACGATAAATTCGGTCTAAATTTTATCAACGTTATTTAAATTAAACCAATTTTCTTTTTCTTTATTATTGTTGTAATCCTGTATAATTAATTAACCGCAGGTCGAAGACAATCTTGAACGAGACAATGTGTTTATAGAAACTCCCACCACCTCAGAGTCGAGTAGTTCACAGGAATTCGTCGATTCCTTTCAGCCTCACACTCCGAATAAAGTCGTTACACAAACATCTTCAGATTCTGGGTTAGTTCGTTTTTGAATGTGCATTTTTTTTATCATTAATGTCTAAATACCTGCATGTTACAGGAAATCAACTTGTAGTTTACGCAGGTCCAAAAGAAAAATTATGAAAAAAACTGACCAGTAATGACAAAGTATAGATTATCAGACTGTTATAGTTTAAGGATGTTACAAGTGTTTTTAATTTCATATTTTATTGTAAATGTAAATGTTTATTTTATTAAAGTAATCAATTAATTTTATTAAAGTAAAAGAAATCAACTTGTAGTTTACGCAGGTCCAAAGAAAAATTACGAAAACAACTGATCAGTAATGACAAAGCATAGATTATCAGACTGTTATAGTTTAAGGATGTTACAAGTGTTTTTAATTTCATATTTTATTGTAAATGTAAATGTTTATTTTATTAAAGTAATCAATTAATTTTATTAAAGTAAAAGAAATCAACTTGTAGTTTACGCAGGTCCAAAGAAAAATTACGAAAACAACTGATTAGTAATGACAAAGCATAGATTATCAGACTGTTATAGTTTAAGGATGTTACAAGTGTTTTTAATTTCATATTTTATTGTAAATGTAAATGTTTATTTTATTAAAGTAATACTAATAATAGATTTAATAAACTTTTGTATAATGCTGCAATAAATGCCTAAGTAAGAGGACCTAAACTGTTTTTTTTTCCTGTTAAGATAAAAATTACGCCATTAGAGTTACCACTGTATACTTATATCGACATAAAGCTATATCAATTCTTGTTTATTTTAATCACGACTTTAGTTAAGCAGGACTTGAATCATAAGATCAGAATACGGACCATTATCATGTCTACGTAAAATCAATTTATTTTAACCATAGAAATACAATTTAAATAATAACATAGAAAATTAAATAATGTCATGTCATCTTTGGTAAAAATTACATAAGCTTAACTTTCAGTAACAAGTGCAAATTAAAAAGCACTAAATTAAATACAAATATTACTTCTAAATATTGCACAGTCTCTGGTAAACTTGTAAGGTGACTATCAAACATTTTATTTTGTACCTAAGAATAGTGTTGTAAAATAGTAGAATAAATCATGATTGGAATGGTGAATAACAATAAATATCTTTTAGCTGCACGAGATGTTGGGTTCATAGCTGCCTACTCGGTTTTTGAGATTAACGTTTCGACCTCTTCCTCAGTTCTCTCTAGGTGACGCTTTCTTATGTTTTCTTCTAAGAAGGATGCATCATCCACTGAAGATGTTGATGATTCTAAAACAACATCACTCTATGTCTACTGTGTGCACCTAATTTCGTGATACTGATACTGTTTTGTTCGTACACATATACCGGATGTTTCAGACCTTTTTTTTTTTCGAAAATAATAGGGGGACCGGAAAGTAATGTCGTTTCTGCGCATGTCGATATTCGTTTGTCATTTATCAGCTCATTGTGTACTTTAAAGTCGTGCTAAAGACATTTTAAGATTAGAGTGACTTGTTTACTTGTAAATAATTAAATCTTAAATTTTTTTTGCAATTTATGGTGAAATGGCCAGCCAAATATCAGAAGAGGTACATATCCGGCATTGTATGCTTTTTGAGTTTCGCAAGGGTAGTAACGCAACAGTTGCTACCAAAAACATTTGCGATGTTTATCCAAGTGCATTAGACGTTCGTAAATGCCAAAGGTGGTTTTCTAAGTTCAAATCCGGTAATTTTGATCTTTCTGACTCGTACCGATCAGGAAGACCAACAACTTTAGACAATGACATGTTAAGGGCGGAAGTGGAAGCAAATCCGTGTCAGACAATCGAGGAACTGTCAAACACTCTTAACCAACCTTGGTCGACCATCCAAGAACATTTGCAGCAGATTGGTAAAGTAAGCAGACAAGGTGTTTGGGTCCCGCATAATCTGACTGAAGAAAACCAAGCTAACCGGTCCACCACATGCAACTTATTGCTTCAGCGGCATAATACAGAAGCGTTTTTTGATCGCTTGATTACTGGAGATAAAAAATGGGTGCTCTATGATAATCCAAAACGCAAAAGGCAGTGGCTCTCTCCGAATGAATCGCCACGAAGTACAGCTAAGCCAGGTTTACACCCCAAAAAGGCGCTTTTGTGTGTTTGGTGGAGTATTCGCGGGGTCGTTCATTTTGAAGTGCTGAAACCTGGACAAACTGTGAATGCAGACCTTTACTGTGAACAATTGGATCGAGTAAATCAATCTTTAATTGAAAAGTACCCAGCGATTGTCAACAGAAAAGGCGTTATTCTGCAACACGATAATGCAAGACCACACTGCGCAAGACGAACCCTGGAAAAAATTAATGAATTGGGGTGGGAGGTATTGCCTCACCCACCATACTAGCCCGATATTGCGCCATCGGATTTCCATTTATTCCGATCGCTACAACATTTTCTAAGTGGCAAAAAATTTGAAAATTTGGATGATGTCCAAAATACCATCTCCAGATATTTTGCTCAAAAACCAATTGATTTTTATCGATCCGGCATTGAAAATTTGCACACTAGATGGCAAAAGGTTATTGATAATGAGGGTAATTACATCATTGATTACAAATAAAAACTTATTAAAAATTTATCTGTTTGAATTTAATGTAAAAAAACGACATTACATTCCGGTCCCCCTAATACGAAGTACTCTATTATTGCAAAATATAGCCTAGACTTGTTTGCTTTTTTGAATTCCGCAACTGCACAGGTGTCCCATTATCGATGGTATTCTATCTCCGTTGATAACGAAAATAGAAAAGAGCTGAGCACGCAATACTAGGTCAATTTTTTACCCCAAATTGAATGGTTAAATCAAAAATTTGCTATTTTCGTGGTACAGTTGAAAATTCATCAAAACTTTAAGTGCAATCGCAGTATTGCGTGCTCGGTTTTTTCCTATTTCCATTATTAACGGAGATACCTGTAGAATACCATCGAAAATGGGACACCTGTACATCACCTTACGTAAAGTTTCAAGAGATATTTCCAATCCATCACAAATTTCTGTTAACTAATAGTTAAATAATGTATCCACCAAAATTCAAAGCAAAATGTTTGCAAATAATTAATCTATAGAGTAGCAAATTGTACCACTTTTTTACCATTAGATAATTGTCCATATCTCGAAATTGTGCAATAACATACAGTGTGTTCCATTAAAAAAATATAAGTTAAAGCTTCAGTGCGTACATAGATTTTAAAAATATTCTACAGTAACACGCACACAATGTTGGCGCGCCCTGTATAAATATAGAAACGCTGTCCTTACCGTGTTACATATATCATATAGTTTTACTGTTTGTTTCTTACCGTCATCCCCTAGTTCTTCAAAAGACTCCAATTTTTGTTTGCTAAGCAAATAGTTCTTATACTCTTCGGAATGTATAAGCTGGTACCAACTGATCATACAGATGACGGCAATAAAAAATAGATTTGAAGTGATTCCTGCAACCAAAAATACTTATAAAATGTTTAAGTTGCATTCAATATTTTTGTTTGTTCGTTTTTTTAATTTTGCACTGTTAAAGCAGTGTTAGTGGCGGAGAATAGCGAAACTACGGTCTCCATGTCAAACCTTTTCGATTATTCCAGTGACTTTCGAGTCGAACGCCAGAGGTTCCGGGCCTTTGCTGGAAAAATCGAGAAGAAAGGATCTCTACTATATAAAGGAGCATCGGCGCGCTGTTTGAATCAGTTATTATTTCGAAAGCGATAAGTGTGAATATACGAATGGTAAAACGTTATAAGAAGTGTTATTTGTTAGACAGGTGTTATTCTCGTGTTTTTATTGTATTAAGCGATTGTGATCATTAAAACTTTTTTTAAATAAACGACGACTATAATTTGCGAACCCTGAATTCGTATCAACATTATAACAATCGCTTGTCCAAGAAAAGTTGGTCAGTCATGAATTTTACAAAAAAATGGAACTGAAATAAATAAATTAAAAAACTACATAATTACTTATCACTTTTCTGCTGTCTCTAAATGTCTCAAAAACTCACAAACTTTAAATTTATTTTTCAAAATATAAAGAAATGTTCATTCCACCACCACCCAGAAAAACTAAACATCGCCTAAAACTGAAATTGTCTTCTATTTTTTTAAAAGAACATCCTGTATATTATACAATTGTATAAAATTCCAAAACCGGAAGAGGTGCGTTGATGCGATTTTGGAGTTATATTATTTTTTTACAAGTCCAAGTGCGAGATAAGAATTTTATTTTTTTAAGCACTTTCTACGGACTGGCAAACAACAAGCTAAGGTCAAGCTGTAGGCACAAGTATTAGTAATAAATAGGGCCAGTCCCATCGTCGCACCTCTTTCGGTTTTGGAATTACAATTTTTCTTTCTGCAAGTATAAGCGCGAAATAAGTTTATTTTTTTTTAAAGATTCTTCTATGGTAATTATTAGTCCAGTCAGTCAAAGCTAATAGTACTGCCGTTCTTCACTGCAATGTATCTGACTAAATAGTGAGTTAGAAGGGGTTTGCGTTGAGTACGACAGCGTTTTAGTAACTGTAGAAATCGTCCTCCCACGCCTTATTAGTAATTCTGGAGTACATATACTGTAAATATTTTCTTTTATAATTAATAATTGAGAAGATATCGCCAACATATGTAATATACCAATTATTTACCCTTTGTGTAAGCAAAACAGATTTATTAAAATAAACACAGGTTTAACGTAACTGTTAATTTCATTTGAACATTAAAAATTCTTACCTATAGCAGCTGAAATTATAGGCCAATTAAACATGACATATCTAAGACCAGTAAAATGTGCGTTGATTAAGAACTTTGCAGAGTACAACTCAATGTGCCTTGTTTGGATTTCAATGTAAACGTCTGTCACCGGCTGATTCTGAAAGTACAAAGAACATGAGGCGTCAAAAAGTGTACTTTTAAATTTGAAAACAATTTCTTTTTAAAAGAAGCAGACACTTTCAAAATCGAACAATTGCTCAACATATCATTATTGGTTGATAGCTTCGTCAGGAATGAAGCAGATATGCGATTTTTAAGTTGATTTTTCCATTAAAAATTGATATACAAAGATCACCAATACAAATAATAATTTCAAGAACCTTATTACTATGTTATTTTCTTTTAAGACTAGATGAGGTGGTTGTGATTGGTTTAGTTAAGGAAAATTATCCTTTTTTTTGAAGAAAAGAACAAATTAATAAAATAATTAGCTTAGTCTGGGGACATAGAGTACGTGGCTGTGTATTTGTCTACCTAAAGGTAATGCAAAACATCTTTAAGACTGCTCACAACACTTTATTATAATGTGTGCGATGGGCTGTTTATAGGGGAGGATTACTCTTTCTCTTTAAATTTAGGCAACTGCTATACTTACCTCAATTTCCTGATAATCCGAGAACAATTCAATGTGCAAATTCTGTTTCTCCTCGATGCTACCAAAAAGCAAAAATGGACTAAACATCACAGTGTAAATTATATCAAGCAAAGAACTACGATAATGCATAATTGCTGATCTACAAGAATGTGTAAGTAGTTTGCCGTCTTTACCATGAAAATCAGCACATACCATGAACATACCTGCAAAAATTTAGTTACAAAACTAAAATCATAATTTATCGTGCAATCAAAACCTAGGTTCTTGTTTGTAGGTGATTCGGGCATTTCTAAATCCAAATGAACCTTGTACGTTTGCCCGAGCATTAATAACTGCTGCTTACGTGCAAGCTCGACATGGGCAGAAGGAAAACTGCAAATGCCTCTTTCGGTTTCACATGCCCTTAAAAGAAAACAACAATTACAATTAAAATGTAATAAATTATTTTACTTACTTAAACTGAAGAAACACTGGTTTCTCATTAGATACCCTTGGAATGTATGCATAATAAAAAGCCAAATACATAAGAATAGAGAGCCAGGCCAATAACGAGGTGATAAATGAGACTACCGTGCCTCGAAATAAGGTCGTTCTGACTTGGCTAATGCCAGCTTTTGATTTGGTTCGAAATAATTCTATTGTACCATGCACGAACACTATTATTGGTAATTTAAATTTCTGTCTAACGAATTCTCTTGGACCCAATCGAAAAATTGTGAATAAACCAAACATTTCTTGAAATCTTTTGATCTGTTAACCTATTCGTACTTGTCAACTTCAAACCTAAGTCCAAGTTCAAACTTCGAACCAGGGTTGCCAACATTTCACATTGGAATTTCCCTATAGTCTATTTTTAAACTAGGCGTAACAGTTGTCGGCCTGTTATAGGTAGATTGACACTGTAATACTAAATCAAAAATTAATTTGGCTTGCTTAGGAGCAACCAAAGAACTATTCGAATCATGATTCAAATAGTAGAATAATGTTCCATAAAGATTAATTCTAATTAATCCCTGGAACTATCGTCATTTGTTTTTGTTTAGTAAATTTTGACAGCTCAGGTAAATCCCCAAAACTGTTTAGTATAATTATTCTGATGATACTTATGAACATAGTGCATAGAAGACCTCTTAAATACTCCTAACAGGTCTGAATTACTCCTATGTCTTTTCAAAATTCCTAAGGAATACAAAATTAAACACTAATTTTTAATACTTGTTATTAGAAGTGTTTACAAATACATTTTACTTTAAATAAAAGATTAATATCTATCACTGCAATTCTTTATACTACTTATTCTTACTTATTAACATGAAATATACAAATTACTAAATAATTAGACAGAATTCTGTTTTACATTATGAACATTCATAACATGCAAACATAGTTTTGAATTAAAAAACGCCACCACAAGTTCAACATTTTGTAAAAACATTTTGCAAAAATAAAATAAATGCACTAATTTGAACAGTATATATTAATGAATATAATTTTTTTTTACGTTTTATTAAAAAGAATATAATGCTATAACACAATTTTTTTAAATTCGTGACATATCATACTTGAAAATTAAACATGAATCCTTGTTTACAAAAGGACTCAACAAATTATTGGGAATAGATAAGGCACGCTCAAATGGGTCTTTTCCCTCTGTCAATGCATAACACAAATCATTTATAATGAATTTTCTACCACGATCATTCACGTCAACAAATTCTATTTCAAATTTAAACTTAGGTTTGTCCTTTGCATCTAGCCCGATATGCTGAAAAGACCACTGCACGGGACCATTGGCAGACCTGCCGTGTTTGCAACAAATTTTAAACAATTCATCTTCAAAGGTGATGATGTGAAAATCGGCATACACAGTGGAAGTTAAATTTCGGAATAAACTCTCATTCAATTTAATCCAGGTGTTCTCGCGATGGCAATTCAGTGAGTGCAATTTTAGATCCGTGATGGAACCTTTCCAATTGCATTTCTCAGAGATTTCCAGCGGGCACTTGATGAAGCTCAAACGGCAGGTGTTTTCATGTATATGTGTTTCTTTCGACGGGCCCACGAATGTGCAGCCTCGGTTTTCATTTCTGCAAGGATAATTTACAATCGCTGTCAATTTTTCTAGTGTGTAATTTCTTGCACCCGAATATGAAGAATAACAGGAGGGACAATTGTAAATCTTTTCTTTGCAGTTGCTGCAAATGCTGTGACCCGTTGAACATATAAAAATTGGAGGAATCATGTACTCTTGACATATGGGGCATTCCAATTCCATGAGTAGACTTTTGTCAACGGGCAGAGGTTTATCTTTACTAGATTCCATCGCTTGTTCTTGTTCTGGCTCTGGCTTACGTACACTTGCTGGTTTATTCACTTCCTTCTGCAATATATTTATGTTACAAGTTATGTTTCTGGTATTCATAATTGATATTAAAGAAGTGACATCGATCTCGTTCATGTCTTTTCTATCGACGTCAAATTTGAGTGCCGGCTTAGTTGTTTTACTGCAAATTTTAAGAAAACTTTCTTCTTGTGTGTTGGCCCTCATCTCTATTTCATAAACAAATTTGTCTGCATCTGTAGACTTTCCCACATATTTCACACAGATGCAAAATTTCTTATTAATTTCGGATACAATCTGTATCAAAAAACTTTCGTTTAACGTACACAGTAACTTGTTCATTTCAACATTTTCTTCGAGAGGAAGCTGTAAATTGGGTTTATCCATATATAAAGACCTGTGAACTTCCTTGAAGTGTAAAGCTAAATTTTTCACCGGGCCTGCCCAAGTGCAACATCTGCGTGGTAATGATGGGCATTCATACGAGCGGAATTCACATGAAGACTCGTGGTCCAGCACAGTGCCCCATGGCAATTGCTGTTTGCATCCTTCCTTGGAGAATCGACAAGGAAAGAAAAGTAATTGTGCGACGGCTTCGTAAGCACTTGCACGGATCCCTCCCTGGCTTTGAAACTTCCCTGTGCACCGACCACAAACGTAGCATCCTTCTTTTATGTGGTATAAGGTGATTGTGGGCACTGATAAATACTGTGAACACAAGGCACACTTTAGTTCCTCTAGCACGTCGTTGGGGATCAACATTTTATTTGAGTTGGCCATTATTACGTGGTCAAGTAACACTCGAACAAAGAACGATTACCGACGTACGTGAGGTAATTAGAGATTATAACTTATCAGATAATTTTAACTGACAAAACACCTCACTTAACAAAACTAGGGAAATACCTAAAACACTATTTGACACTTGACTTGTGCAGTGTTGCCAACTCTAGAAATTCTGGTTATAGTCTGGCCGCCGAACGCACAATTTGAAACGCTAATTGATATGTTCTGTGACGCTAATTAGAAAGCAGCTTTCATTACAAATGGATATAGGTATCAAACAGTATGGCAGTCGAATTTGACGTTGACATTTAAGTGTCGCTACTGGATAATTACTTGAGGGAAAAAATCTCGTTTGTCAAACGTCAAACTTTACTGTGCGGCAATTCTACTTTTGTGTTGCTTATTTGTAAGTGTTGTAGTTTCAATTTGTTTATCAATAGGATGTATACGAAGTGAGCGTTAGTAATTGCAATCAAAATCATGATAGATAATATTAATAAATTGGCGGAGGAGCTAGAAAATCTAGAATTGGAGGTGAGGAACTACAGGTTAGGTGTAGATTATTTATGATATACATATTTTGTAGGCACCGAATGGCGTTGCCTTGCCTCAAATTTATGAACAGTTACTTGCGATTTATCTGTACCAAAACGAACTGTAAGTTGAGTAGAGTAAATAAATGTCTGTGCTAATTTTTTAAAAATCCTAGATGTAACGCAAAATATTTATGGAAACGAATACCCCTAAGTGTGAAGACTTCTACAGCAGAATTGGGACAAATTTGGTTAGTAGCGCAGCATATGTGGAAAAGGGATTTTCCTGCAGTTTATAAAGCACTGAATGCAAGCAACTGGTCAGACACTGTGGCAGAAATAATGAAACACGTTCAAGGTACTACTCACATTAAACTTTCATTAGTTATAGACTTCAGTTATTTTTAAACAATCAAGAAAAAAGCATAGTTATAATGACTATAATTACATATCATAAATGTTTCATGTCCGCATTTCATTTATATCTAAACTATAAATTTTAAATGTTGCAGATAAAGTTCGCAGCAGAGCAGTAGACTTGATATCCCAAGCGTATTCCTCCATAACATTGGAGACTGTGGCGTTAATGACAGGTTTAACCGCGGAAGTTGCTGGAGCGGCCTGCGTGGAAAGAGGCTGGCACGTTGAAGCGGACACTCGCATGGTGCATCCAATTAGGCCTAAATCAGAACCCACTGGGCGTATTTCTAGCGAAGACCAGCTGCAGAAACTCACCGATTTCGTATCGTTTTTAGAAAATTAATCTGTTTTATGTATTCTGTGCCTCAAATTATTATTGTTTTGGATAATATAATTAAGGTGTGATGCAAAAACTGAAAATACGAAAATTGTATTACATTACCGTTACTGAACCCTAAACTAGCTTAATTTATCACAATACTTGAATTGATTGAAATTGTAATGTTTTATGTTGTCATAAATTTTGCACATTATTTCTTCGACATCTTTAAAGGCTCCTTAATAAGTTTTTCAGAATTTAAAAGATTTTTGAAAAAAAAATGTCAAAACGTCAATGAGTGAACAATTTTAAAGATGATGGGGGAAATAACTTATAAATTGGTTACATAAAGTTTCTATGAGCAAACTTGTGTCTTTTTTGCTAAGGTTTTGCCTTGAAACGCTTTTTCATTTGCTGTTAAGAAAAATTCCAAGTTTTCTTTACAGTGTGCAATAACCGTATGCCGCCTCGCTTGATGAAAATATTCGATTCCGCTCAGTAGTTATTAAGTAGTCGAATGGAATGAATATTCAGTCAGACGTGAGTGTATTTATAAACAGACAAGAAAATTACCTCTTAATAACCTGAATTGTTCGGTTATCGGTTATAATTCAATTGATAAATAAATAATTATTTTTTAATCCAGTGATCCCAACACTACTTAACATAAAAAAGCGCCACCTGGCGGTTACTGATTTTCTCGTATACTTTAGATCTATTCGTAGAGCAATTCTGGAACCGTTGGAAATGAATCAATGAACGTTATTTTATATCGCAACTGTCGAAACGGATCATTACTTTGATGGGCGATCAGTTCGAACGATTCCAAACTAAGAGCGTTTTCGATTCAACTGCACCGATTGCACTCGGTGCATTTGCATCTTCCTTTAACCTCTGTAATAACACGAGATGAAGTAACTCTGAGTGCGCACTAGTGCTATAAGTGCTATAAACGCTATAAATTAAAACAAACTGGCCCTACGAACAAATCTTTCCTGAATTTCTAGGGATTTTTTAGTGACAACTGACAAGAACGGATTAAAGATTGAATTGATAAGGTTGGCAACGCTGTATAAGTGCCAAAAGTTCGAATTTTAATTGTGTCGTTAGTCGTTTGAAAGAATGAGAAATTTATTGGATTTTCAGGCACCCAACGAAGGTGAAGTTACATTATGTGAAGTGGATGGCCGTCTGCATTCCATGCATCATAAGTTCTCAAACGTCGACGTCTTCACGAAAGCGGTAAATAATTGAGGTTAGTTTATTCGTTTACCTCAAATATATAAATGAAATAATTTTCAGACAAAACATTACCCAGTCATATATCTTCCACGTGATTCCTTGCATAGTATTAAATCAAGCGATGAAGTTAAAGAATTATTCCTGACAGTGGATGTCCCGGTTTTGAAGCACCTGGCCCAAGTATATCACGAACAAGGTTTTCTTGATGCATTGAGAGCTGCTTGTAACTGCAATCAGTTTTTGTTGTCCAACAGTGCTAAGATTTTACTGAAACTGTACAGCACTGTGCATAATATCAGAGCTCTTTTCAATCCCGGTCTTAATGCAAATGGAGTTGCCATTGTTAAGCAAGTGTCACAATGCAGAAATTGGTCACACGGACCAATTAGATGTATATCGTGGCATTGTGATTCTATTAAACTTGCAGTCGCTACCTGTGATGATTGTGTTAGGATATATTCTAAGCATGCCTCTTTGGTGCCCTTGCTGAAATGTAAACAGCAAAAAAACATTACTGCCATTGAATGGAGACCGGCATCTGATTCAGAGATCGCAGTTGCTTGTGAAAACCACGTGATTGTTTGGAATGTGGATCCAAATTCTGTGGTTAGTTTAAATGTAGAGGCTTGAAATTATTCACATAGGTAATCTCAATCAGTATTCTAAAAATTAGGAGGCGAATAACATTGTGCCTAACATTAACTGAATATATTTTTTTCCTTTGATTGTGGTTCCTTCCAATGGATAATGGTGAATTTCTGTCTTAAAAAGATTTAGCGGTGGTGAATGCTTTAAATTGAACACCCAATATTTGAGAAACATGAGCTAGGAATAGTAAAAATGAAAATTAAATAGTGAACGGCTTACAGAAACGTCAAGAATACAGTTGATTATAAAGTTATTTACTGAGATTTCCTATGTGGACAAAGAAATTCAGCCACTGTGTCCTTACATAGATTAAACTTGTAGATTACTCGTCCTTCAATTAGTAGTGCTATTATTTTATCTAAGACCGAACATCGACCGATTGTAAGCATTGCATGGAGTCCTCGAGGTGATATCCTTGCTACTGCTGCTGCTTGTGATTCGTCTTTGCTGCTTTGGGACGTTGAATTAAATAGAACTAGTAATCTGAAGAGGCCAGGTTGTACTGGAAATACGTTATTGAAATGGTCACCGACTGGCGAGAAAATGTTTAGTTCTACAAATTCCTTAATATTTAGGTAATTTTTTTATAAAGTTTCTTTTGGTATGAATAATCTAACTATTTGCCTTAACAACTGCCAAGCCAATTGTGCAATTTTTTGTTCTAGAGTATGGGAATGTCAGACTTGGCAAGCAGAACGTTGGAACGTTCTCACGGGAAGCGTGCGGGCTGCATGTTGGTCGCCAAACGGAACAATGTTTTTGTTTGCTACAAACGACGAACCAACAATATACGCCCTGTCATTCATAAAATCAGACTACATTTTCGCAAAAGATGCGAGTAATTCCCCTAACCAGGCAATCCCCATATACGATGTAAGTAAAGTCGATATTAATGGAGTTATTGTTGGTGGGATCATTCAAAACATGGAATGGGATTCATCCGGAAACCACCTGGCCATCATATTCTCTGAAACAAATTATGTGGCTGTATTTACAGTAACGTTTTCGCCTAGTTTGCAGTTAAATGCCAGGTAGGCTTAATATCTGCTTTTATGCATTATCAAAATATTTCTTTCTAGTTGTTTGATTGCTGGAGCTCCCGAGGAAATTCCAAGCACAATTCAGTTTCAAAAGAAATTCGAACACGGAGCGTGTTTAGCCATCGCCTGGTCCAGTGGAAGACTTCAGTATTTCCCATTGATTTACTCTGATGTTGCTCGTTCAAATTCTTTTAATAATAGTGTGTACAGTTAATAAAAATGCTAATAAAGAGTAAAATAATGATATTGATTTATTCACACCATACAAAAAAAATTAAGAATAGATACTGCATAAACATACAACGTGTCCAAGGAAGTATGCAATAAATAAGAAACTTGTTTCTTATTGAAATATTTTCCAGATTAGGGATATTCAAAAAAGCTTGAGTTGCAGAAAACTGCAATGTTAACGTTTAATTCATGTATATCCGCCAACCTGTTTACAATTTCGTCGTTTTTTAAATCTGGGCGATCCTCTTTAGAATAATTAAACGCCTTCTTTACTGCACGCTTAGATTCGGAGCTTACAATTTTTGGCAACGTATGATTAAACGACGAATTCGAAATATCAGAGGACGATCACGACTGGCATCAAAAGTAAGAATAATTCGAGGCACCAATTGGCCTTCTGTGTTGACAGGTGTTTTATTTAATATAGCCCCAAATGTAAAAATGAATTAGAGACATAACTCGGGATCGTGCTTGCTAAGGAAAGGAACCATTTTTAAAAGGGAGATATAGGCATTAGTCTGCACGATCGTTAGACATGACTTCAATTAATTTTTGCATTTGGGGTCATATCAAATCGAACGTCTATGCGAATACAAGCTGAATTGGTCCTAGCTTTCGATACCATTCGTGATCGTTCTCAGATATTTCGAAGAATTCGTCGTTCAATCATACATCGTTATGACTTATGTACCCAAAATGGTAGCCTTAATTTTCTTATAATTTCTCAGGTTTTCTTAATAACTTGAAACCAATTGAAATTATATAGCTACTAGAAATAAATAAAAAAGTTGCTTCTTACATCGAGATTACTTCTAGTCCTCATTTTCTTTATTTCGTTATAACTAGACGTGGAAACATTTCTGGACACAACTTTATTAGTAAGATTTGCTTAATTTCATGCCTTCTACTACTTCTGAAAGTTAGTAACAGTTTTTCTGAGACACCTGTATAGGTGGTCATAGGGTGATCATTCTTGTCACTTGTTACGTGATCTTATAGATACAGGCGTGGCATTTTGTGTATATTGTTCCATTGAGGGTACGTTCGCTGATTAAGTTGCTGGAACCTGTGAAAACATAGGATAAAAGATCTGCTGACGCGAGCTTCGAGAAATATTGAGGAGGAGTGTTGGTGACACCCGATACAATCTGAAGCACTAAATGGCTTTAGCAGATTCAGGTGTCCCTGCAACGTGTTCTCGGGCAATATCTCAATAACTACAGAAACTACAAAAAAAAATCAGCGCAATTTTTTTTTTACTTATAAAATTATTCTCATGCATACAAAAGGAATCAAAACAGTGGCGCCGGATATAACTTTTTTTATTTGAAATGATTGGCCAGAAAACTCTTCATATTTTTTATGTAACACATTACTAACAAACTCATTGATTTGAGATGGCTTAATATGATAAACAGAAGACACTTACATTCTGCCCAATTTTTCCACAAAATTTTAACATATAAAAACCCACCTTATTTATATGAAAAGATAACTTTCCGCACGGATGTTCATAACATTAACATCAGGACTCGGGGTCTACTATCTATTCCTAAACACAGACTTGAATTTTTTAAGCGTTCTTTTAGTTACCGTATTGTTAATGTTATGAATGACCTTTCGCGAGATCTCTTGGAACTACGACCTTCCAGCTTTGCTAAAAAATTGAAACAAATCCTCCTTCATGACCAAAACACTCAAAAATAGTATCTAAACATGTAATAACTTTCACATTCAATCTCTACAATTGCAGGCTTCCTAAATCTCAAATCAAATTTTTTTTCTTTTTTGATGATTGCCTATATATATATATATTGTAATTCTTATTGCGCTTTTTCTGTGTCGGCTCGTATTAATTAATTAATTAAATACTTAACTATGGTACAGGGGGTAGATCAGGGTTCTAATTTTCTTACTACATCTGACCCTGTACCCTTTAAGCACAAACAGATTTTTAGTAGTAACTAGAACTAGTTGTTTCGTCTGCTGTAACATGTTGACGTGCTTAATAAATATATTATTATTATTATTATCTAATACCTAAACCTACCCGTTATTGAGGTAATTTAACATTTAAAATAAGTATAATTTTGATTTTTTGAATATCGATATTCTTGAAAGGCAATAGTGGGACAAACAGGTTGCTAGGTCGTTATCAGATAACGTTGGTTTGTGGCGTGGTCGATTGTAGTTGCTCGAGGGTAATGTCCAATTTTGGCTGAGCTGTTGGAATTACAGTTTTTCAAAACCTTCATTGGCAATCGAAGACATTTCCTTATTAACGTGGAAAGCCAAAGGTACGTTATGCTTAAGAAGAAAGAAATTTCATACTCTGTGGTTTGAAGTATTTAAATCGACCACCTGGTCCACGTTTTCCTCGTTCTTGTATTCCTGTACAATCGGCACTTATTCGAGGTTTTCTCAACTAACGAAAATGTTGAGGAATAAGTAAAAATTTAGTTTTTTCTTTCCCTTGTAAAATACATATTTAACGATATTAATCTTTTTTGTTAATTTTAGGATCGAAAGGTATTTCTACATCGTATAGTCTTTGTTGGTATGTTCTCGTTGGTATGTTCTTTGTTAGCATGTGCTTGTTTTTTGTTAGTTTTAGGATCGTCTAGTCTTTGTTGGTATGTTTTCCTATCTCAAGTTTGGGGCATGTGCTACTTATAATTTTATTCTGCAGTAGTTTTATTCTCCTGTTGGATTTTTGCGGCAGAATCCGCCATATGCACTTTAGGGACCGGTTCTGCAGGAGGAAGAGAAGGTCGGAATTTTCCCCGAACAGTTTCTCGGTGGAAATCTGAATTGGGAAACTGTGCTAAGTTAGAGGCGGTATCTTGTACTGCTCGAGAGAGTTTCGAACTAACTTAATATATTTATTGTTTATCGCTAAATACAATTTGTTTTCTCTTATGGGACAATTTTATTTCACATTTAATTTAATTCTTTTTCTCTTTACTAAAATTTTTGCCGTTGTATGAATAAGTGACATTTTTTTGCGAAAATGTCGTAAGTACTATATATGCGTTGCAAAGTTCTGCCAGAATATTACAAATTATAGTCTTCATTTTATTAAAATATCTCAATGACCGAGTTCATATTATCGTAACCCATAAGTGGTAATGTAATTTACTTTTATATCCTTTCACATTTCCAAAGATTGATATTTTCGATTACAGTTATTACTTCCTTAACATGTACATCGTAATTTCGTATTTCATTTTTTTGGAAACTTGATCACCAAAATCTTAAGCTTCAAAATACGTGGCGCCCAAAATTTATTTTGTTGGTTAATGACCCGCTCCCATCCACCGAAGCTAGGCTATGGGACATGCTTGGTGATACTCATGCAAGTTACAAGGAATCATACAGAGTACGTACTTGTGTTTTTGAGTTAGACGTCACAAATTACGACGATTACTAAAATTAAACAGTCCTCAGATGAAGGAGCGAGCCGAAACGGTCGTCAGAACAGGAGTACAACAGAAGCCGCATTGAATGCGACGAAGCAACAAATTTTGCAAAAAAAATGTGCACTACTGTTCACAAGTGCAGGATAATCATTTTTGTTTGACATCTTCGGGAATAACTTCAATTCCTTTTCACACAGCACTCAAAGCGGATGCAATAAACCTGGGAAAAGGTTCTTATCTGAGCAAGGATCGCAATTAAAACGTTTCAGCTGAAGAATAAGCAATTTTAGATTATAGGTCGGACTATAATTTTAACAGCCTTTATTTCTTAACAAATTTAATTTGATTGGAAATCACATATCTTTATTATAATACATACATCAGAATACAGCACAAAAAGTACACACTATTGAACATATTTTACAAATTTGCGTTTTCAAAGGAGCGAGCGATAGGGTAATTAATTTTTTCTTTAATCACTTGTTACTAGGCCCGCCAAAAAAATCTTGGACCTCTACATCTGCTTTTTTGATTAATTTTATTGTTTTCAATGCATCTTTTAACATAACAACAATTTGCTTGTGTGGTAACGTAAAAAAAACACAAAAATACACAAACGGACGATTTTTTTAACAATACTTAATTCGCCGTATTTATAACAGAATATGTAACATATCCCAGATTTTTTTGTCGGAGTATTTTGCTGCTTGTTACTTTACAAAACAAGCGTTTTGTCACTCGTTCCAATTTGTGAAGTTGACATTTAAAAGTTTAAATTTCTAATAAATGCTAAAATCTTTGGCGCATTCTTACTCGGCTATGTATCACTTTAAACTCTTTAGTATCAAAATATTTTTTCAGTCAGTATGTAACAATTAAATTTAGAACAGTCACTTACAGATAACCTATTTAATTTTACATCGCTTTACGTTTGTATAAAAACACATCATTATTTACAGAAAATGAATCAGCGATTATGCTAGAATGAATCTGTTATTGTGTCGCTGCACAGGTTACATAGGAACATATTTTTCGTATATAGAATAAACATAATTAGTTACCTATTCATTGCGTCCCGTTCTAATAGTTCTCTCAAGGCGGCTATATAAGTCTGTGCCATTTGTAAAGTCTCAAACTTACTTAGTTTATGGTCAGCATCCAAGCTGGGAATAACTTGTCTCAATCTATCAAAAGCTTCATTTAATCCGTTCATCCTTCTTCTCTCTCTGGCATTCGCCGCTAATCTTCGCTTCTTCATAATTGAAGGAGATGGCGGTCCGTCTTTCAGGACGTGCTTCTTGCGACCGAGGTTGATCCTGCGCTCCGGGGTGGATTTAATCGTGTCTTCTTTCACGTTAACTGCAGCTTCCGGTGGCTTGATAGTAAAGATATTGAATCTACTATATTCCGAGTTGTACTGCGTAACATCACTTGTACTCGAGTTGATGCTGTCGTACGTGTTAACGTCGTAGCTTTCGGGTTGCTCGCTTAATCTATCGTTGAAGTTACCTTCGATGTCTTGATTGCAATCATATTTTAGGGATGTCAGACTAAATAAATTATATCCATTCGTTTGGAATTCATTTAGTGTATATTCAGGCTGTGATGATCGATTCTGAGTTGTATTTAAATAATCTTGAGCTTCTGCTAACTCATTGGCGACGCGGTTGAAGTACGGCTTCATGATGCAGGGACGATTTTTGTCTCGATGAAGTCGAATTTCTTCATGCTTTTATCGAGTTTTACGAATTAACTTTGCATTATGATCGCCGGATATCGACGCGGAGATTCCCATCACGTTCTTTAAGCAAACAGTTCATTTGTGTTGTAGCACATACGTTTGTTATTTTGACAAATATTTAACGCGCAAGTCTTTCACTAAATATTTATATTGGAATAAAATACGCATTACGGTAACTTTTATTACTTTATATTTTCAGTCAACGAACACAAATAATTTCATCCGTGTGTAAATATTTCGAGTCACTTGATTTTAACACATCGGCAGAGGAGCTTGTTTGTTATTGTTATAAGTGGAACTCGAATTTCAAGATGGGTCACGAAGGGTTAGAGCGATGACCTATGCGGAAGTCAGGAAGTGTCTGATGATAGTGCCGGGGATGGGACTGACCTGCTCTAGCCGTGTCGCGTGCTACTCCAACCACTAACTTTGATGGTAGAATCCGATAGCAGGGTCGGACTCGAAAATTTCACAACCCCGCGTATCTATCGTTGAAGTCATTTTGGATGAGCATTTTATATACGTTGTTAAGAGTAGGTATAGAAAATTGTAATAATTTTTTCAACTTTCGTCTAATATTTTCTCAAAAATCATAACAATGTATGTATGTTCAAAAATCATGTAACTGATCGATTGGTCGACGCCGACTATGTTAAAGACATCGAAGGTCGTACAACCCAGATCTTTGAATGTCAAATGAGCCAGAAGGTGGAACAACTGGTGGTCGCACTGGACTAAAAACTGAAAATCTTTCAGCGAGGATGGACCTTTAGCAAATCCCAAATTCAGTTTCCAGAAAGTGATTTCCATTATGGGTGACGCTTTAAATTGGTGGTGCTGCGTAGAAAGGCAACATTTAGCCATGTCAGAAGACGAGCACATTGAAGAAGCCATCAGAAGACTAACCAAGAGTACAAAAGGAATTACGAAATCTTGCAGTAAACTCTGCAAAACTTAAAATTTAAAGAGGGCAAGTTCCACAAGGATTATCCAAAATCAAGAATCAAAACCAAAGAGGCCCTAGACGAAGAGAATAGAATAATAAAAAGAAATCGTTTCTTATAGCTGATTATTTATTTATTATAAAAAAAATACATTCGTCAATCGTGTGCTGCATTACCTGTTGTACTTTAGTGAATAATATCTGCTAATTCTGCCTTAACAAATAACTTAAGGTGTTTCTGATGTAATGAAACTTTATTATAACAATTTTTAAACTAATTATAATAATAATAGTTGTCTTCTGGGTGTACCCTGGTCGACGGAAGCGATAGATTGAATGTAAATTATAATTAAATGTAAACGCTGGCGTGTTGACAAATTTGTTTCCGCCGTCATATATCAAGAATAGAAACTCAGGTGTCTATGTACTCTTGCCTGTAATCAGCATGCAAAAAGGTGTGAAAATCCGCAGGTGTATTTTTCTTGTACAAACTTGATAATGCTACGCTATTTAGTTTGGTAACATGTATACGCGAAACGTTAGAAATAATTTGTTCTTTTTAATACTTGCTTAAATTTGCATTTTTAAAATATTTCTTGGAATTACTTTGTTTGCCGTCGCATCTTTGGCATACGACCTGCATTATCAATCGAATTAAGTCAACCAAAGTTCTTTCTTTTTTTAATTTGAACTTTACTTAGCAAAATTGATCTGAGCCCAATAATATAATCATCATTTAAGTGGTTACAAAAGACATACATGGTATTTTATGTATATTCTTTAATACTTTCTAGTGACACAAAACTAATAGAAAAATCCAGAATTGTATGATGGTAGAAGAACTTGAACTCGTAACCTTTCGTTGCAAATGCACCTGATTAACTGTAAGTGCAATTTGCTTGCAATTTGTGTGATTTATGAGTAGCAAGCGAAGTTTAACATCATTATTTCCGTAAGAGCGTCATCGTCAGAAGTTCTTTCTAAACACAAAAAAAGCTTAGTGAAAAGTAGCTTTCCAATTAGAAAGTCCATATTTAGTTGTTTTTCCAAAAATTTAAAGTTATAAAAATATTATTAATTAATATAATTAATAAGTGCCCTAAAATAATATATATCGATTTTTCTATTAAATGTGTCTAGATAGTGCTGGGATAGTATAATTAAATTAGAACATGTGCGTCTAATCTAACCCACCGATATTATTTATTGGCGAAAAATTATTACCTAATTAACAAGTACATAACCTTTAATGCTGCAGGTGAAATAAATTCGGAGGAAGTGCGAATTTGCATTTAAATTACATTTTTATCATCGCCTAATTAGAATTCTGTTGAATTTAGATGACGGAATCAATAAATTTGAATAAACTTTAGCTCTTACTTAAATTTAATATCTTCGGGGATTACGTTTATATACTCTCTTTATTTTATTTTTGTATTCTTATTCGTTTTAATTTTAGTTTGACGGATTAGTAATTTTCCCCGATACTTAGTCGTCATCTAGAAAATCATTAGTCGGCCATCACATCAGAAATAAAAAAGAAACTAGTTCTGCAGAGATTTTTCACAATTGGCACACTGGATATACAAAACCTTTGATTGAGGCTATTTCATAACCTACGAGGAGTCGTTTTTATATTCCAGGCAGTTTTCAATTTTAATGTAATTTTTCATTATATTGTTTTTTAATCACATACGCCTTGGTAATATGTTTGACAATTTACAAAACAATTGCAATAGTGTTAGTTCTAATATTTGTGTTGTCACGTATCAAAATGAACAAACTCGAATATCGAGCAGTTATAAAATTCTTAACAAAACAAGGAAAAGCTCCAAAAATTATTCGTGAAGAAACGTTGGCTGTATACGGGGATGATTGTCCTTCCAAGTCGATTATTCGTGAATGGTCAAAATTGTTTAAACCTGGTCGAGAATCACTGGGTGATGATTCCCGTCCAGGTCGGTCTGTTGATGTGATCACTTCCGATGTTATTGAAAGAACCAAGTGTTTGGTACTGGAAGATGCAAGATTAAAGAAGCGACAATTAGCAGCTTTATTAGGAGTTTCGGAAACCACGGTTTTCAGAATTCTACACGAATACCTTGGAATGACAAAGGTGAGTGCGAGATGGGTTCCACGAATGCTTTCGCCATTCCAAATGCGTATGAGGATGGAGACGTGTGAAGATGTGGAGATGAACAATCGACTTGTTACCAGAGATGAAACCTGGGTTCATCATTTTGATCCTGAGTCGAAATAAGAATCGATGCAGTGGCATATTAAGGGCTCCAGCCCTCCCAAGAAGTTTAAAGACACCTCTTCTGTAGGAAAGATAATGGCAACTGTTTTTTGGGATTGCCAAGGAATTCTAAAGATTGATTACCTGTATAAAGGTAGTACGGTAACAGGAGAATATTATGCAAGCTATTTTTTGTTTCCAAAACTCAAAAAAACACTAATGCCCGGTTGCACCAATATTTTAAGCAGAACTTACATTTAAGTGATGCTTAGATCATGACATTATTTATAGGTTAAACAAAACGTTAGTCACATTCTAATTAATACTTAAGTGGAAGTTTAAATGTCAATCAGATTGTGTTTGACATCATACTGACTAAACGTAAATATCACATTCTAAACACAACTTAAATTTAAGCTCTGCTTAAAAAGCTGGTGCAACCGGGCATAAGGGGAACAAAATTTAGGGACGATGACGAAATTATAGTGGCTATTGAAAGGAATTTTGCGGACAAACCAAATTAATATTTTTATAATGGATTAAAAGTGTTATTGAAACGATGTAGTACTTGTATTCAAAAACAAGGAGCCTATATTGAAAAATAAAATTTCTGTTGCTGTTCTAATCTTTTCTTTTCGTGCCTAGTCCGGGAAGATAAAAACGACTCCTCGGATACCAACGCTGACGTAAGTTGGATCCTAAAATCGTCTTCTTCTCCATCACCTTTCAATTCCGCTGTGCATAATGAACACTTTATTTCCTTGAGGTTTTTATCTTTTATATTTATCAAGCTGAATTTATTGAGAATAGAAAACACGGTTAATGTTTTCTAGGATTCTATTTTAAAAAATGCTCGAAGTAATTCCCTTCAGCAATGATACAATTGACCATTCTTTCTTTCCACTGTTCAACTGCTCCCAACAAATCATCTTTCAGAATACCTTCAAAATAAGCGTGAACTGCGGTATTCGCCTTTAACTCTCTTTTGTTCACTGTAAACTGCCTTTACTAGACCTGTACTTCTGAAGAATATTGCATACATAACTTTTCTTTTTCATAGCTCGCTGTCTTTTGGTCATTGTTGGAGTTTCCTCATCTTCGTGAATCCATACACAACTTTCCTGACGGGCAGGTATGCCGAAAAAGGGAATGTAAGTTTCGTTGCCTGTCACTATTTTGGAAAAAATTTGGTGTCCGCCATTACTGAAGAAATTGAAAGTTTCATGGAAAATTCTTACGCGCTCTGCTTTTTGGAAGTCAGAAAGGTGATGCGGCACAAAACGACTAACTACTTTTTTTTTAAATGCAGGTGATCGTGTGTGGTTGTTCTAACAGCTGAGGATTCAATCTTGAGTCGATGTTCTAGTACTGCATAAGTTGCTTTATTGTCCTCTTCAATTAATTTTTTAACAGCAGCAATGTTTTTGTCGATAATAGTCGTAGGAGGAAGCCTTGTTCCTTTTTGATGCTGAACAGAATTCTCTTTGCGTTCAAATTCTCTATACCATCGGTAAATTGTAGCTAAGGGAGGTGCTTGTTCACTAAAATCCGAATCTAAACTCTTTGCACACATAAGGGTTTAAACCTTTTTTAAAATCATAACAAATCATGATTCGAAAACGCTCTCTGCTTAATTCCAATTTTTTACTTGTAATATCACTTTAAAAAATCAGTAACTTGGGTCCTAACGAACGTAACTTCAATAACCGAACTTCAAATGACAGAGTTGCTCTAAATAACACTGTATATCTTGTTTTTCACGGTCTACTAGATTTTTTTATTCTCAATAAATTCTCGTATAGATGGTAGAGAAGACCGAAGCTCTTGGTGGACATCCTGTATACGAAAAAGAAAAAGAAATCCATTCACTTAAAATTGAAGAATTTTTAAAACAACACTCCTTAATAATTTAATGTAGAAAAATCCAACATTCTTCAACATTTTTTATTTAAATAGTTACATTTATTTATTGCAAAATTTTTCTTCTCCTAATGCCCAAAGTATTTATTCTAATTCACGTTTCTTTTTAAATAATTCTCAATAAAATAACAGCATTATTTACTTGTTTTATTTCTTATGGTAGCGCCTAAGAAAAATATTAAATCCAACTCTGTGTTGGCATCTGCGCCTATAGACCTTTTCGGCATTCTTTAACATAAACACCTTATGTTATGCACGTGCCGGCGTACGTAGGGAGGGAGTGCAGATAATCCACCCTGGACGCAACGACCCCAGGCTTAGGGCTTACTTTGGCGTGCGCAGCGGTTAATGACAGTGACAGATGCTGTAATTAACTGTTGATGTTTGTATGATTAGATCATCAGAGTGATACTATGAATATGTATAATTCTTATTATTGAACTTGTTTCAGGTTTTATCGTTCGTTCCGAGGAATTTAAAATTTTACGTGACTACAAAAACCGTTGGTTTCTCCATAGCTCCAGTTACTAAACAATAAAATATAATAAAACAAATAAGATTTTGTTGCTTTAGTTAGGATTTTTGTATATTTTTACTGTTTCAACCTCGTCCAGTACAATTTTTATACGATTATTTATAAATGTAAATGTCGTTGGAGTTTAGTCATGTATTTTCGTAGACAGGAAAATTTAGTGGAAAAATTGATATCAAATAGAATTTTTTTTTGAAAAAATACAAAATCAAAAATATCATCATGTTCTGTTAATTTGATAATAAATGACAGCTGGGAAATTAATAGCAGTAATTCAACCGTTAATGATAAACGATTAAACTAATTGCGTTTGTTAGACAGCTAACTGTAGATTTGATTGACAGCAATAAAATTTTATCTACTTAAAAATAACGTTTAATTTAATTCATTAAATTTTATTGCCGGTCACAGCCACGTTAATCGATTTAAAAAAAAAATAACTTGATCATGCAATAAATCGCAGGGATATTAATATCTTCATCGGTTCTGGTTGGAGATCAAGCGTTGTGAATGGAGGATAAAGTTGTCACCGAGAAAACAATTAAGCCTTTTTTTATAAATTTTTATCGACTGCATCGACTTTAATTCATATAAAACAGATTCCTTAGAGCAACGTACCTATGAAAGATACATTTTAGATTTAGCATTAAATATGCGTAAAAACTCGTGTTTGCTTTATGTGCCTACGTGAAAAAATTGATCGCGAACATCACAAACGTGTTACAAATCGTGAAAGAGCAATAAGAATTCTTCTGGTAGGTATAAAACACAATGTGCGACAAATTATGCTCTTGCATTATGGATGTAATCGATTAAATGATATCAGAGTACAGATGCATCACATTTCAGAAACCATCTGAAATATTACACTTTTATGATGAACGAAAGACACACCAGGAATTATTTATGTTGCCCGCGCCTTATACGCAAGAATAGAAATGCTGAGGTTTATTTCTTAAGAAAAGCTTAAATATTGATGGTTTGAGCTTACTGCGTTTTAAAAACAAAATAAAACCAGTAATTTCAATTCCGTCTATTAATGACTTTTATAATTAATTGGGAAACATCTAAAGCTGCAAAACGGAATACCTTAAAGAAATTACATAAGTATACATGAAGTAATCTTCCGTTACTTCGCGCTTTTTATTTCGTACCATGTAACTCGAAGCAAACATAAAATTTAATCATAAAAGCTGTGAAGGATAAACGAATAAATTGGAATGTAAGTATTTCAGTATTTTTCTTCGCACCATGAAATGTGCTGAAATGGCGTGGTGAACATAAAATCCGATCATAAAACGGATAATAATTGATATGTGTCTGTATATTTAGAAAATTCTACTTAATGCTTGTTTAACCAAGTCAACGGTACTTGGCGGTTTTTTCTATTTCCTTTTTCAGGAAGACATGTGCCTTTAATTAGGAGGATTTTATGTACATAAATGATTCATATGTTTTCATGATTAATAATCACTCCTGATTACTGATAGATCGATCAATAATATTTCGTAAACACTCTCAAGTGCTATCGATGGAAAAATGAGTGAATCTTCATTAAATGTTCGAAGAGATCCAACAGCTTGTGAATGACATTTCTGATTCATGAAATACAAAAGTTCTATGGTGTTTACTGAAAACAATACAATTTCGTGGTCCTTATAGCAATTCAGAAAAGGGGTGGCTTCAATTTGTTCATATTAAATACGCAATTGGGCTACTGGGGCCTATACCTGCAATAATCCTGCTTTGGGACGTTTATCGCAAATTTTCAGGAACATTCAAAATCATTTTTGCAAACGAAAATACCGACGTGTCCTTTACTTCTTTACTGCGAAGACAACAAAAAAGGGGCCCATATTTATGCTACGTTGATAAGTATTATTAAGACACATCTAAACTGAATTTCCGTAATGACACCAACAATTTGGATTCTTCGTAACCAGCTTCGCTAACACTGGAATAATAACTACATTGATTCTTTCCACTCGACTCAAATTTCTTATTCATATTCGTTTGCAAGACTATTGTCTGCATATTTCATCACAATTAGGCAATCTTCGTATGGTTCCTTTATTAACAATTGTTTAATGACATTCAGTCGTTTCTCTTTTCCATGTTTTCCCTTGATAGATGCAAGCATCATATCTTTAATGGGAATTGTATGGCCATTTCCGCTAGGTGTTATCAAACCACTCTTGTCCGTCTGGCTGTGCTTTTCTTTCAACATTAATTGACGAGATTGTGAACTGATTTGTGTTTAGATAGTTATTCATTCCTTTTTCGGTTGATGTTGCGCTAAAAGTTGTTTAACTTTATTTCTGTATTGTTCAGGTATGTCGATTTCATTGGTCTTAATGTTCTGCATTACGTTTCTTGAGCTTCTCAATCGACTTCGCAAACATACATGATTGTCATCTTGGATGCTAGCTATTATGTACTTTTTAATAGCAGCTTCTTTGATTCCTCTCAGATTGGCAATCTCCATTATGGCGTAAATGTACTGCTTTCTAGTTTTCTGCGTGTGTTGCAAGGTTACCCTAAGAGATTCAAAACTTTTATCTGAAAAAAATTGCTTTAACAGAAAAGAAAAAATATCGGTCAGTCACCATATTTTTAAACTAAATGTATAGTGGACCAAATCCATCAAATCGTTTGAAATGCCACTGAATATTGTAGATAAATACCATGCGTTTTTTAATGCCATAAGAGGTGGTTGTGGAAAATATAATTCATGTATATTTAGTTTAGTCAGCTTTGGCATTTGCTGCTAGTTGCTATACATATTTGAAAAATATAAAAAGTGGTTGTGGTCGTTCTACTGTTAGAACTTTCTTTATCCTTGATTCAAATATTTTTTATTTGCAATTTTCCGGATTTAAACGCGAAAGTTTTCCGTTAATTTACCGTTAACTATTAAAATAATTTTATGCTTTAAATCAGTGCAGCTCATAAAGTACAGTAATTTAAACGGTACGGATCGCTTTCATTAAAGTATTACTGCTCGTTGATTAGACTTACATGTTTTGTCGAAAGCCAGTTCTGAACTGGTGTTGCATTTAATTAAATGGAAAGGAATAATAATTAACAGTATCGTACATACGCTACCAAGTTAGATTAGAAACATCCTAGTTCTTTCCTTCGTTAATTCCAAAAAAGAGAATATATCACCGTCCCTAGGACTAATAAAATTGTCACACTAGCATGTCTGACACCTTTGTTATATCTTTCTATAACTAAAACGGGTAAACATGGCTTAATCACAAGTTCCTGGGCTCGAAGTAAGATGCTTTAACTCAAGTTAACTTTAAGATGATACTTCACTCTCTTCATAGCAACTTACCAAACACCTCCAAAATTTGGAGTATAAGATGCAATTTGAAAAAGAAATATAATCATGAGTTTAGATAGATAGGTTTAGATACTCTAGTACAGGGAGGGATGTACCCCATAGGTTTTTTTTAGGTGTAATATTTAATTAGAATAATTTAAAATTGCACTGACCACCTGCATCTTGCTTACTTTAGAAATATTTAGGTTCTTTTTTTTTTAGAAAACTAAATTTCTAAAAGTTCGATTTCTAGCAGTCAGTCAGTAACTTTGACTTGAGTGAGATATGATGGGGTCTATTAAATTTGTATACGGTCGAAAGTGATTTAAGAAAGTTAAAGAAACAGCATATACAACGTTTCAGTTATTATTGGTTATTGTCGAGAAAGTGGCACCGAGAAGAAGTGTTATTGGGTCAGTCGTAACCGGATCTTCGGTAAAAGTTTTCGTATTTATTGGTGGTCGAATCTCGTCAATTCGTATTCAGACTTAGACGTGGCCAAAAATTATTACGTACTACGTATTGATCTATTCAAATTTAATAATACCGAGGCAACTTTGTTCCTCTAGATGTTACTAGTGCTTTAGTTAAGTGAATGCATTTGCAAATTAATTACGAAGGTAGTTTATTGAATCTGGCATGAAAACATAATGGATGCCAGGTAAATTGTTTAAATCATCTAAATTACTTCTTTAGAAAGTGGCAGTAAAAATGGAAACAATGGCGATAGTGCGGCCAGCTAGGAATGGTGTTTGCAAGAAAGGAAGAAAAAGGATCAACGGCAGGCCATAATTTTGCATAGAAAAGCAGGACCCGTTACGGCGACTAATAGGCTCTTAATGAGCTATGCATCGATGATTACAAATGCTCAATTATGGCCAGTAACGTATCATAAGGAGTTTACAAGAACAGCGAGTTGGTCCATTGTTCGGGCTGGCGTCCAGTTAGATATTAATTAGATATTAATTGCATGTGTAATTTAAATATATGACCATAACGCATTGTGTATTTAAGGACGTGCTGTGAAAGAGTCGGTAACGTTCTCGGAATTGAATGAATGCCACATAGCCACTGTTCATGGCAAATCAAAATATTATTAGCGAGCATAATCCTTAGGCACATTCTGTCACTACACTATACTTCGGTTTATAAACACAAGTTTGCTCTCAAAAATTTTTGATATTAAAAAAAGCTTTACTCTACTTTTTTCAAGGCGCATAATATTCGATAAAAAAACTGTTCGGGTCTATTTTCTATCAAAAGATGGAGCCAAATCAAGACTTATCGTGTATAGTGTGCAGTTTTATCGCGGGGGAAGAAATATGTACAGTCCTGCACAACTAAAATGCACATCTTGCACGCAAACCACACCTTTAAAATCTTCTGCTGCAAGGATTACAGATCTGTCAAGTTGTAGCACTTAAGCTGCGCACTGCTATACTTGAAAAGAAAAAAATTAGACGTAAATTTTGTGTTACGAACTATTTTGTAAAAAGAAAAGAAATAAGCGAAAGAAAAAGAAAAAGTTACGACTCAAAGTTAGAAAAAAAAAATAAAAACGTCAAAGGTATCCAGAAAGGTATCCAGGAAATCTAATAACATAACGGATTCGGGGCAAGAAACGTCTCTAAATGAAGACAAATCAAGAGAAATATTATTTCTCTCTATGTTGATTATTCCAAACTCTATAGCAATGTCATTGTCCTGTCTCAATTCAATAAAAGCTGTCTATATTTTACATACTTTCTTTATTTTATTATATATTTTGGCAGAACATTTGGCCTATGGAAGGATCGAATTCATTACCTTCGCGTTTTTAGCACGACGCGACGTTCTAACCAGTTGAGCTAATGGGCCAATACAGACCTGTGCTATTAATAATAAATCGTCTATAAAAGGAATTAATTGTAACGAATATTGCAAAAAAAATTAATATAATGAAATTAGCACTTAGAACCATTATTAAAAAAAAAACTCGTATGTCTCTTCTAAATTGCACAGTTTATAGCTTTCTACAAGGCGCAGTTAAATTATTTCAACCCCCTACGTTCTATACGTACTTTCTTTATTTTATTTTACATTTTGGCAAAAGAAATGGCCCATGGGGGGATCGAACCCACGACCTTCGCGTTATTAGCACGACGCTCTAACCAACTGAGCTAATGGGCCGATACGAACCTGCTTTATCATTTTCGTAAGAGATGAGCCCTGCGTCATAAATTATACGCGTCTGGCACTGAATTGAAAGACATATAAAGCATAACTCTGTCCTCTTCTTACTTATCATTGAAAAGGCAATAATGCTGAAATATTTGTCGGTTTTAGCTTCGATGATTGATGACGCAGGGCTTATCTTTCTTGAATTAATTATAATTAATGTATCAAGGAAACTAAAGAAAAAATTATAAAATACCTTCAGATTTATATTTTCAACTATTCTTCTAAAGGTGCATCATTGATATGTAATTTTCCAATAGCTCATCATCATTCCAGTAAATAATTTAAGCATCTAAAGGACTCGGGACATATTGGAGTTGGAGCCGTAGAAATAGAAGTTAGTTATTATTTTTCCTTTTTGTAGACCACTAAAAAATAATAACAGTATCAAAAGTATTTAAAAAGAAAGCAAATAGACTGATATGGTTTTTAAGGCCGATAAGAACTGATTTCTTCTAAGACTAAATTACTTAAATGAATGTTAGTTAAGACTCATAAACTAAAGTAAGAATAAATTTATTCCTAGATGGCATTCTTTGAATAGTAGAATTTGTTTGCGTTTTCAAATTTGAAGAATAATCGTAATTACCGTTCACGTTTCGCCTTCAGCTTTTAAATAAACTCAAGTAAAATAAATTGTAAATGCAATTAATTCTGTGTAAAGGCATCGTAAAATTAGTAGAATATAAATTTTAATTACTTTAATCGCGGAGTCATCTATTTTGCACATCGCAAAGTACTTTGAGGCTGCGCTCAGGATTTTCTATTGTGTTGTACTCGGCATTCAGACTTACAGAATTTCCGCATAATTGTTCATTCCTTCTCGTACATCACAATTTCTGTTCAATTAATTAGAAGAAATCTGGCGATGGAATAGTGTGAACTTCTGCGTGTACGTCATCGTTTTTAGTTCTAATATCTTTGAATTCCTTTCCCATTAAATGCTCGTCACTCTGGAAGTATATGCTCGTCGTTGTCGTGTATATAATGTAAGACAGGTATAGAAAACAACTTATCAGAGTGATGAAATGTTACACATAGTAATTATTATCTCATTCATGTGTATCAGAATTGTATGTCCCGTCGAATTTATATTCCGCAGAATATCTCTTAAAATAATTAACACTGAACATTTTTAATGAAATTCTTTTTTGTAAGTGCGCCCCTTAGGTGAATTTTAATTTTCAATCTTTCGAAAAAGCGATTTGTCTTATGGACGTTTTAACTAAAGTTGCTTTTTGTTTCCTGAAAACCGTTCGTAAGTAATGGGACGATTACGTTACCGGTTCCGCCATATGTTGCGTTATCTAACGATCGGGGCACACGCCAAGCCATTCTTTATAAATTAGACTTCTATTAGCTTACTAAATTACACAGTGGGGTGTTTTGGTGACTGGTTTCAGGAATCGCTTTTTAAAGAGGTGCACGTTTCAATAATTTTATGCACGGGTGCTTTCCCTAATAATTAGATTTACTAATAACGCTTGTATATGTTTCCGAATGCGTCGTCGCTTGATCATAACGTATTATTTCACGAAAGTGAAACCTAGTTATTATTTCTTTTTTTTTAATAAAGTAATACAGCTATTTTTGGCATTTTTTTTCTATACATGACTTTATTTATTATCGTAACAATCTTGACGTTAAATTTTGTTTATATATGAAAGTAATTCTAAAATAAATAATTTTTTGGTCATAGTTTTTATAGAGTATTGTTTTTAGATACTGTAGATTTTTTTATATTTAATTTTATCTGATTTTATCTTTATGAATGGCACTATACAAAAATTGCAGTTTTGTATCGTCGGATTTATTGTTCTGCTATGAATCGTCACCGATAGTGACTTAATAAAAATGCACATAAATATGCATATTTAATTCGCCCATTTGTTTTACCGTATAAACATAAATCAAAGTGTTGTTCTTACTGAAAGCGGTTAATCATTACAGTAGATCACGTCGGTGATTTCCACTGTAGGGCAATTCAATTCAAACTGCTTACTCGATCTCTTGCGTTAAAGATGAGGCCAATAGACCGGCTCTAATTGCTCGCGGTGTCTACATCAATTCGAATAATTAGTATTTTTCTCTGAAGACGCATTTAAATGTAACTCATCCAGTAATAAGGCAATACGAGTACATATTTTGCTTATTAGAAAAAACTTCTCTTTCGCTAATTTACAAGAGAATGTCTTTTCATTATACAGGCTGTATCATTGGTATGGATTTCTTCAATAGCTCCTTAACTATTGAAGAAAAATATCTTGTACAAAAGTTATTGGTTCTATATTAGTAATTTACTTTTCCAATACAGTGTATGTTCCATAAGTGAGTTATCTACAAAACTTACATTTTTTTAAAAGGAATGTACAAATTTTTATTTAATATTTCGATATATATCTTCAAAAAAAGTAAACATTTTTTATTAAGCAGTTATAGCTTCAAATTAAAGAAGCAGCGGACACTGCTTTTGCCCGATAATCGGATGCCGGATAGCAGGCATATACCCAGCCGGATTGTGAGTAGCAGTAATAAAATGGAAGTATCATTAGTGATTTTAATAATAAAAAAATATTTTATTTTATATATCCTACATGTCATTTTCTAATTCTATTTGATCTAACAGCTTTTCTTCCTTCTTCTGCTTCTTCTTCTGTTTATTTTTCTTGGACCTCTTTTGGTTGTGAAGCTCTATTTTTGGTATTTTAACGTTGCAGCGTTTTGATGCCAAGTTTGAAGCATTTTTAACTATTTACGTCAACATTTCAATTTTCGCCAAAATGTAAAGTTCTCAAAACAACTATAAAACGTGGCAGAGAGGCAATATGATTCTACCCATTTCATAATCGCATTAAAGTGAAAGGTTATACAAGTACTTCCAAAATTCACTGACGGTTTTTGGAATGGAAAAACTTTTGAATAGTAGAACTTAAAAAGAAATACATCGCCTTCTGTGCGATATCAGCTACAGGAATTATTGGCCATAACTTTTTTTGAACAGTGCGGACATACCGTATTAGTAACATCAGAAAGATATTGTTATATGATCAACACTTTTTTCCAGCCAAGGCATGAACAACTTGATGATAATTATAGCATGGGGCAACGAGCTACGAGGCGAATCAGTATTAATATAATGTGTGACATGTTTTCCGGCCATTTAGTTTCTCGGATTGGGAATTTAAACAGGTTAGTCCAGTCCCCTGACTTTTTTGTGGGTATTTTCATGTATACAATAATAGTTTTCAAAAGCTCAAATGAAACTGAAGCAATTCCATTGCAAATGATGGGCAGAAAGATGATGGATGATTTCGTTGGACGGCTAGAAGAGTGTGTATTTACAGGCAATTTCAAAATGTATTGACGGTTTTTGGAATAGAATAACTTTTGAATAGTTGAACTTAAAAAAAATTACAAAAACAACCCTGGGAGTTTTTTTTTACTCAAAAATTGAACGGTGTAGATGGCTTCCTTCTTCTGCTACACACTCTTCTAGCCGTCCTACGAAATCATCCATCTTTCTGCTCATCATTTGCAATGGAATTGC
Source organism: Serrognathus titanus (assembly GCA_039766575.1). Taxonomy (NCBI): domain Eukaryota; kingdom Metazoa; phylum Arthropoda; class Insecta; order Coleoptera; family Lucanidae; genus Serrognathus; species Serrognathus titanus. The sequence continues at coordinate 12,233,097 of CM077911.1, read as the reverse complement.
TTCATTTTCGTTTGAGCTTTTAAAGACTATTATTGTATACACGAAAATACCCATAAAAAAGTCAGGGGACTGGACTAACCTGTTTAATCCACAATCTGAGAAACTGCTCAAATGAGTGTGATACTGATTTTTGAAATATTATTTCTCGATAACGTATTGCTGTGTTATTTTAATAAAATAAGAGAACCCTGTATATATATTTGTTAGGTTAGAAATATTTTGTATTTATTTTATTATTATAATTTGTTAAAAACAATGTATATTACCTTATAAACTTCCAGAACTCAAATGGAAATTAATTACTTCCAAATATTTAATTCAAATTTCTGTTTTATTTGGAAAATGTTGAACGAAGTATTAGAAGTCTCGCTATCACCAACAACAGAGACTTGGTTTCACGAGAAGTTCAACGAAGTCTTTAATGATGTGGAGAACTTCGGGGGCTGCAATCTCAAGGCTCCAGAACTGATTTCTGAGCCCCCTTGTCTTGAGAATCCGGACTGATGACGCAACGCAGGGAAGCTGTCACCAGGGACAAGCCTCGAGAGCACTTCTTCTAAAAGATCGGTGGAAGGCGCTGTATTGTAGTAAAACTGAAAAATCAAAATAAATTAAGACTCTATCAACAACAATACATCGCAGTATGTAACAAAAGTTTTGGGAAATTCTCTCAAAAACAAACTGTAATTGTTTTATTTACATTTTTATTTAAAAAAACTAATCAGTGAAGATTTAATAATATAATGTATTACATAGTAGCTAAAGGCCCATGGGTTTCAATGGTTCCCAATTGAATGCGAATGCCTGTAATTAGCCTTTGGACGGTGGGTTAAACTCTCGAATCTTTTGGTAGATTTTGGTCGGAGCTCTTCTTCATTATGGGCTTTCCACTCACCGTAGACCAAAAGTCTTCAATAGGAAGGGCCTGGGGGACATTCGGAGGGTTATCCCCTCTCAATACACATGAGATATTCTGTTGCCTTAATCAATCTTGGGTTATTCTTGTATAATGGCACGATGCCAAATTCGGCCAGAACATAATATTATCATGAACATGATGTGTTTGATTGAAATTTACTAATGTTGGAGGCATCTTCTAATATAAATGTCCGCATTTACAGCTTCATCCCTACCTCGCCCAACATATAAGGCTTTGAAATACCAGCTTCCGAAATGGCGCACCATACTAGTATCTTGTCCTCGAATTTCACTTTTTATGTCTTATATCATTAGGAGCGTCCTCAATGTTGTCTGTACAAAAAGCCTTCGTCTCCTTTTATTTCGGAGTTAGATAATATAAAATATTTTTCGTTGTCCAAAATTAAATAACGCTATAATGTTTGTTTAAATGACTAGCCTTTTTTTTTAGAGTATATGTATATATGTAAGTTTGGTTTCTCTAAATGCCAGTTTCAGGAAAATTTTAGGTATCGGAATTTGCTCTAGCCTCACACATATTATTTCTCTGAATTATATCTTTCCGAACAACCGAGAGTAAATTACAGATAGCAAAGATTTTATTTTCTTTAATATTTATAGTTGCATTAAAATTTTTACACTCGCTAATTAGGTGGCTGAATTTTCTTCGAGTCCAAAATGATATCCATTTCTTCAATTCTCCACTCAATTTCTTATACTCCCGCTTCGGCAGTTTCATTTTATTCTTAATATCGTCTTGTTTTACAGAATATTCAATGCTCCGTGCATCATAATCATAATTTATTCACGTACTCATCCGCCGCTAAGCTTTCTACTTCCAAGTCATCTTCTGAAGCATCAGCATCCAAGAAAAAATTATACATCTCCTTATTAAGCTGGTGAAGTTCGAACTTTTCTTCCAATAATTCGAAAACTATTTGTGTTATTAATATGTCCAGCATTATATTTTCTATAATTGAGCTGATATATTTAAAATTTTCTTTGGTGCAATAATAAATTGTGTGTGGTTCAATTATCGTAATTTTGTTTGGCAATCCGACTATGATTTACAAAAAAAAAACTCAACCTCAAACAATTATTAAGAATAGTCGTAGAAATCAATTGTACCCTAAATCAAATTTGGGCGCAAATTATTATGATTACCTACACCCGTAATCAAATTTAGCTTGTTACGTAGCGTACGCCAGTATAGTTCTAGACATTCACCTTCGAGATAGCTTCGTATATTGTTTTGCGTTTCTTCAGGGTTTAATGTTCCATATCATCCTGAATAATCTATACCGACGGCATCTAAAACCGACTCGGAGTGTCCATTATAAACTAATTGTATAAATCATTTTAATAGTGCAGGTATAATGCTTTCAGCAGCATCATTATGGCAATTCCTTTCTTTCCGAAGAGGAAGTGTGTACTTAAAGAAATATTTTATGATGGAATACAGTCATTTAATCCGGGGGTTATCGTAATAATTTAATTTATTTGAGAGACTCGGAATAAGTATTTGTAATAACAGTAATTTCATTGCTTACATTATTAGTAAATTTGTATTGGCTGAATTATTCAAAGCATCGCACAATTGACGGACGCATAATATTATGTTGTCGACAGTTGGTTTGCGAAAATATTTCATACATTGTACTAATCGTTTTAACGTGTTATGTATAAGTTTAAACAGAAAGTAGGTGAATAAATTTTAGACATGCATCCAACGTGCGTATCAATTATCAAACACATGCTATGCTTTACTGGAGAAATTACTTAGAAACAGTAAAATGAAAACATTCTCGAACATTTCTTTGCGTAAGTCTTGTTGGTCGTCGGGATTGCGATGGAGTTCTCGAGCTATTCGTCTGCTGATGAGGCCCAAATTAGGGCCGAAATAGCTATGCAGAGGATGCTCGAAAGCCCTATTGCAATCCAGCTGACTTACAGACAAAATTTTGCAAGTATTTCCATTTATAGAATTAACATGTACAGAGGTGATATTTAATCTTATGAGTACCAGCGAGAACACTTGGCAGTAGTAAGTTTTATGCACTGCAATTATGAATCTTACGGCTTTACAACAAACTGTAAGGCTGAGGGAGTTGTTAATTTATAAGAGTATATAGAAACGTAAACTAACAAAATGAGCGACTTTAAATATGAGCGAACCAGTATATTATTAATTATATAAGATGTTGAAATCATTTAAACGTTCTGAGAATTTAATTGACATTGTTTATTAACATATTAACGTCATTCAGAATTAAATTAACGTTGTTTATTGATATATTAATATCATTTGAAATTAAATTAACAATACATTAATGTGATTTATTTTTAATGAAAGAAGAAGTTTAATTAAAATCAAAGTAGCATATTGAAAACTCACTTAATAATACAATTACAATAGAAAATTGCTTTTTAATTATACATGCGTATAGAAAATATAAATTTGGAACAAGAAAAAATGAACTGTAATTATATTTTAATTGCATTTTGGACGTGTGTAATTTGTGATGTGATGTGAGTGAGTGAAAACTCGAATGTATTATTTGTTATTTGTATGTTCGAAGTGCAGACGCATATTACAATAAATCGTGCCGGTACATTTACATGTGTAGATGTTTTGTACGTATTTATGTTCGCTTTTTGTAATTACCATTTCATATTCGTCGTGGCGTCATCGTTGGCTTGCTTGCAATCTGAATCTTAATTAAAAAGAAATTCTACATAGACGTAGACAGTTGCAGAGACATGTTTTATTTTGGATCATATTTAACGTAAATTAAAATTAAATGAAACTACTTTTATTTCAGCATAAAAGAAAAATTAATAAATCTTCGCATTTAAAATCACATTGAAATTCAACAAGTAACAGACCTGTTTCGGGTAATAACATCTCCACGTATTATTTTGAATTACTATTTAATGCAATGTGAAGTCACTAGAAATTGTTGTGTACGTTTTCCGCATCGTTTCACTTCATATTTTTGCATTCCGTGGATGCGCTAGTGTGTAGTTAAAACACTTAAAAAGAGCTTGCAAAATTGCATTTTACTATTAACAGAGAAAGAATTCAAGCGGACTACTAATATCAAGAATTTTATGTTTTTCCACTGAGTTTGTAAAAAAAATTATTTGTCGGAAAATAAAGTATAGATGGTAATCTTTAAAAATTAATGCGAATAAGACAAGTATGCGTAAGTTGTAGGTAGTACTGTGAAGCACTTAGAACTAAAATCGAGAGGAATTCAGTTGTAATCTTAAATTTACATTTAAACAAAATATTATTTGATATTTGTGGAAAATGGCATAACAAGTGCTTTGCTCAGAATGCAAATTCTGAATGAATTTTCTTTCTGTGAAAGGTTTATTTATAACTAAAATAATATTTTTCTTCATATCAACCATTTGTATGGCAACCTTAACTTTTTACAAACGATTTTTCTGTATATCTCCTTTTATCATACTCGAACGTCTTAATGTTTGTGTACGTTTGTTACAAAAATGATAATTTCTTAAAATCTAAACAATTTGTAAGTATAAAATATAATATTTAATAGATATATACATATAACAGTAACATAATACTATGTTGACACTCAATTTCGTGCCAGCATGAATTAGTAGCAGGAAATTTAGTTAATTGATAAAAAGGTGCTAAACTATATGCTCACAATTTTACTTCTCATTTCTTATCGGCGACATTCCACAATTAATTATTACATTCATTAAAATTTTATGGTTATTAAACATCTAAACTAACTTAATTTGAAATTTTACAACAATTAACAATAATGAAAGTGTACACCTATTTACCACCTTTATTTAACACTGCTCCCGCTAATAATACCTTGTGAAATATTGATTAAATCACCTAACCGCCGAGTGGTTTATAAACGTATAATTAGACGAGATTAAATTAACCATTACGTTAGTTTCTACTACCTTGGCCATAACATTTTCAATTGGTCGACTTAACTCAAAGAAGGGAGGCGTCTGCAAAATGTCCGACTAGAATACGCGGAAACATCAATGCGGTAACATGTAAATTATAGTTTTGTTTTCAAGCCAACAAATTAATAGGTGTTTATATTTTGACGCCGGCCGTACAGGTATTATGCATGTTAAATATCTTCGGAAAGTCATGGCCGCCGCCATTAAATTTGTTAATTGTCACGAAGTGATTCTTAATTTCAGGACTCGGGACCATAACGCTGTTATGATTCATTATAGAAAAATACCAGTTTCTTGGTCAGTATTTTATTCGTCACATCTGAGGTTTCAATTAATCATAACAAAGACGGGTGTCAGTATTTATTACTGTGTTATTAAACGTTACAGAATGTCTTTATCATTTCCTGTCCAATCTCTCCTTATTCAAGGTTCAATGGAGGTACTAGATCAATTTAAATTATTTTTAATAATAAGCACAAAGTTCATTAAAGATCAGTTTTTATTATATAAAAAAATTGATGCCGGTGGTGAGTACGATTATGTAGTTATTTTCTGTTATTAACCTGTCGACAGTGTGGTGACTAAATCAAGTTTATAATTAATTTTAAATTTAAATTTAAAAATTTTCTGGTGTTTCAAAGATTAGCACACGAGCGACAAATCTAATTATTAGTTTTAAAATCACCATTATTAAAATCATGATTATTAGTTTTAAACCACCACAGTTCAGTTTGTCAGAAAGATAAACCGACAAAGATGTAACGGCACTTAGCGGAGAACGGAAAGTATCGCAGACAGGTAATTGCCTCTATTTACTCCATTTAAACAGGTTTCGTGACTATACTGCAAATATTCGTTTTTGCAATACGTTTCTCAATTGAATAATAACGTTTTTGTCAGGATGAACGTCTCTTTTTGTAAATTATGACCAAATATAACCCGATCTTTTTATAGTGCTATTTTTCCATACTGAAAGCTCATTCGTTCTAATAGAATTATCTTTTTATCACTTGGGCTTGATAGTTAAAGCTTTTCCAAATATATATTTTTCTAATCAATAGAATTATCTTTTTATCACTTGGGCTTGATAGTTAAAGCTTTTCCAAATATATATTTTTCTAATCAATGTGACAGAATTAACTACAGCCCTACGAGATTTCTTTACAGGTAATGAAATGGTTAGTGTACCTGGAGCCAGTCCTGTAAACGATGGTATAAATGAAATTCCCATCGCACATTTATTTTGCTCGGTTCGTGATGACATCCTAAGGGGCGGTTTGTCCCTAACCAGCATATGGCATTCAGTGGATACGGTTACAATCAAGTATATAACAGTTGGATTGCGTTCCAATAATAATCAACTACTTAAATTTCATCAAGGTTTTCGAGGTTTTGTTGAAAAAGTACAATTAATTATTATTTTATTTTTATCTAATTCCGTATGCATTTCTTTATCTGTGCTTTAAACGATAGTTGTAAACGTTGTACATCTTAGGTTGCAATGTCATAACGACATAATAATGTTACATTTTCTTGAAATCGCAAAGTACGATCACACAGCTAGATTTTGGACATTTTAGTTTCAAGACGTGGTCCGTTTTTCATGCTCGCGACTATACTACTACAAAATCAAGGAAATTATTTATTTGTCACGTTATGTATATTTTAATTTATCTATTTACACGTACTTGGGTATCTTAAAAATTGAATTGAAAATGATTTCTAGTACCTACAATGTATAAACAACAACAAAGTCACTAATGGATATTCGGAAGTAGATGTTCAATATTCTTTTTGAAAATTAACTAAAATTGTGTAACTGGCAATATAGAAAGTGTTAGGAAAGAGTTTATACATGTATTTCGGCCTTATTGGGCCTCATCAGAACATCTGGCAAGAAAACTTGATTTTATTTTTTAATATTCTTTTTGTGGGCAGATGTAAATTGCCGCGATGGTTGGGACTTAATCCATTCCGCAGGTTTCTCCCTAAAATATTTATAGTAAATTGCGGCGGATGGTCAAACAAATTTTTTAATCCTCTTGTCCTTCTTAATCTCTTAATTTAATGATTGTTTCCGATTGGTTCCGAGCGAATATTGTCAAGAAAGGATCTTGAGCATAATGACCAAGCTGATGCAAGGAAAATTCACAAACAAATTATTAGAGACCTTCAAGAATATGTCGTGATATTTCAAAAACTCAGCCAGTGGCTGATTTGAATGTTTCTGATATAAATGATATCAAGAGAAGCATTTATAATGCTAGGAGAAGAAAATTTCTATTGTAGAAATATGTAAAATAAACAAAACATATAACAATAGATTTTGAATAATCTATACATGCGGCTGTTCTTAGTCTATGGTCTGATATCGACATTCTGGGATGCCGCTTTGATTTAAGCCAAGCCAAAAATTCTGAAATATACGTTCGGACTTCAGTATTTAAAACCGGAAGAAGTAGGAGATTGCTTGGTATTTGATTTAGGTGAAATAGAGCCCACTGATCCTAGAGTTACCCAATATATCGATTATTTAGTAAATGTTTATATATCGAAAGATTCTCTTTTTCCTCCAAAAATTTGGGCCTCACCTTCATCGAATGTGTCGCACGACAAATGCATGCGAGTCCTTTCACGCTAATTTTAATAATAATTTTTATAACAGCCATCCTTCATTGTATATATTTATTGAAACATTGTTGGGGTTTCATATTGGCTCGTATATTAAAATAAATAGCGTCAATAAAATAAGGAAACCAAATGTACAAACGAACAATAAAAAGAAATTTTTAGATTTAAGATTAGACTTATACTACGAAAAAAGTACTATAAGTAAATTAACTTTTATAAAACAAGTGTGTCATTATTTTGGTGAAATGTAAAATAATTATGCTTAATTAATAAAAAATATATTTTACAAATGCTTTTTGCATTATTTAATTGTTTGACATTGCGTTATCACTTTGCAATTGTAGCTTAAATATAGGAATCTAAAGAATATTTTTTTAATACCTAACAACATTGTGTCCACAATACACGTTTGTACATACATATATATATATGTTACATCGTAGGTTTCCGCGGGTGTTGTACGTTGTAGTGTTCTTCCGGGCCTTTCTCCGCATAAGGTTCTCAAAAGAATCGTTTGTGTCTTGACGACGTTTCGGCAGAATCACATCCCTCCATCTCCAGGTCTTCTCTGCTGCTTGCTTGGTTCTGCTTCTCGTTGTTATGCGAGACGATGATGTGATTCTGCCGAAACGTCGTCAAGACACAAACGGTTCTTTTGAGAACCCTACGCGGAGGAAGACCCGGAAGAACACTACAACATATATATACATACATATATATTCGCCTAATTTGCGAAGAAGATTATAGAACCCTAACTGGCCATTCGCCGCAATTTACATATTTCTTTAAATATCTATTTGACCAGCCGCCGCAATTTACAAGTTGGATTCATAAAATCCTGGACCGTCGCCGCAATTTACAATCTCCGCTTTTTGTAGCAAACATTATCTTAATTTTCTTAAAATTGTTAATTGTTTTGTTCATACATTTAAAAACTGGAACGTTATTGTCTTTTTTCCGGATACTTTTTAGACGGATTACAGATTTCTTTGTTGCAAACATTTTAATTGAAGTCTCCCCTCGCTTTGTACTGTCTTTGTTGCACATTGAGTCTTACGTTTGCCAATCGCACCAAAAAGCAACGTCGGAACACCACTGTATATACCACCATCTACAATGTCTTTGTTTAGTTATTGTAGATTCCAAGAATACTGTTATACTGAGGTTATCTGGCTTTTGTAAAATCCGGTCTTAGAATCAAAATTCAAACTAATCTCTGTTTTTTATTAATCAGTTTTTTTAAATACGCAATTTTCGGTTAGCCAATTGGGATAATATTGGATATTCAACCATTATTTAGAGAATCGGCTATATCTGAAACCGGTTTCAATTTTTTCCCTTTTTTGCCAGCATTAATAAAAATAATGATATTTTTGTTTTTTAATTATAATTCTTGTAGTATAATTTGAAAAACGCATTGTGCACATAAATATCGAATTTCAAGCACCTTCTGGATTTTGGATTGGTGAGTGGGGTGAATAAGAATTCACGTGCACTTAGGCCACAATTGGACCCAATGTACTATCCCCATGTTCAGCAGTGTTGGACTGTCAGCGTTCTTCGAACCATCCCACCCTTTCGATGAAGCCATGAACGTCCGACAAAGGGGCACTGCGAATTCCAGCCATGTCAGGCCAGAACTCCCATAACATGGGACCTCTGATCGAGGCGAGTGCAAGGCAATCACAGTGGATATGCTCAGCTGTTTCTTCCTCTAGGTTACAATTGCTCTTGCACCTTCTATAATGGCAACTAGCTCTGCTTGAAAAACAGTTGCCAATTGGCCAAGTGCTATGCTCATGTGAAAAAAGTTCAGATCGTTGGAGAAAATTCCTGCGTCTGTTCCTTCCAAAGTCTTAGATCCATCAGTAGAGATGGATCTATCGTATATGTAGGTGAGAGGGAGTCGACCACCGCTCCAAAAAGAGGAGTTTCTTATAGAGCCTCCTCCAGGATGAGGAGCACCTTATTTACTTAGACATACAATGTAGGCTAGCCCTGAACATAATATTAATTGAAGATTTAATTATTATTACTTTCGTTAATAAATTGTACGTAGATTATTGAAAAGCTGCCTTCAATGCAATGATAATTGGCAAAAGTAGATGCGTGCATTAATTAACGCTTTCATGTAGAATATCATTTATGGTTAATAGAAAAAATAACTACCTTCCGTTTGCATTTAATGCAAAAAACGCAGCACGCTTAACAAACGGCCTTCATTAACTTTAATACTTGACATTTGTTAAACGCAGCATCGGCTCTGCGCCGGGAAAAACTGTAAAGTAACCAGCCAGACCTATTAAAAATGCATTGAATTTAAAATCTGGTCCGATCGATTTGCATATGTAACAGCTAGTTTACTTGCAAAAATAAATATAATCGTAAATTGCGCAATTAATTTCTCGATTCGGATTAACATTTATCGGTTCGTTATGTAGCGTAAAAATAATTAAGTGTCACATTTGGTCCGACTTTACACACCAATTTAATGAAAGATAGAAGTGCCTTCGTAGCGCCGATTTCTATTTAATAAGTGTATTGTGACCGACACGCCGGTTCACCCCTAATATTTGTATTGTTGCCGGAGGATAAGTAAATCCTGCACCTTTTTAATTACTTATGCTTCATTTTGGTTTTTGTCTTTGTTCTGCATGTTTTTGCGAACGAGGGTTGCCACCTCGATTTTCTACAAAAACACAACCAGTTTTCTTTTCTTCCCTAAATTCTATACTTTACGTAGGCTTAGATTAAACAGCGATAAAATCAGGACTCGGCTGGCATCCCAGTATTGCAATCCCCAAATAGGGATATTGTCATGATGTAACGTAATCACGGTTACTCACAAGAATTCTATAATTACGAGTATATTTGTCGTATTATTGTAACTTACAGCAAAAAAATGAAAACTTTAATGAAGTCTTCAGTACCAACGATTTTTATTTACAACATTAAATTACTAATAAACAATGGATTTAATTACGCGTAATAACAATAATAACATAAATTATTTTCTGCCTTGTCCTTCTCGATTTAATTAACCCCCCACCGCTTTCCCTCGATCTCATACGGCACCGTCGAGAGCTCATCGCTAATACGAATAACGCACTGATTCTCATAACATAATTACTTCTGCTATTCGACACATAAATATTAATTAAATAATGCCATTAATTCAAGGTTTAATTGCCTGGACGTCATAAAAATTCTTAATTTAAATTCTAAATTGATACAATAAAGGGAGAATATATTTTTAATTATCTTAGCTAATGCTAATTTAGAGTTCTTGGAAGGAAAACTGACAATTTACATTACTGTTTGAATGAATCTCAGTAGAAAAAATTAAATAATTAAGTAACTTTTTTCTTGTCGGGAATCCATTATAGTGTAGGTATAGAATTCTAATTCTTTTCAAAATATTTTCTTTTAGAGACCTAGTCAATGAATTAATCTTTTGCTGCAGTCTGGATAATTTTTTAAATTTCATAATCACATTTAAAAAAAGATTTTTGTATCTTTAACTAATTGGCTTATTATCAAATTCACGGAAGATAAGCCCAATGTCATCAATCACCGAGGTTATAGCCGACAAATGTATCAGTTTTTTTCAATGGAGAGTAAGAAAATGATAGAGTTATGGTTTATATGTCTTTTACTTCAATGGCAGATGCGTATATTTCATGAGGCAGGGCTCATCTCTTATGAATACGATAGTATAATTTCGACATTCAAAAGTATGTGCGTAGATAGATAAGTTCGATATACTCTTGATATAATCTAAAATATACGTAGCTGTCATCATCTATTATAATTTTGATTGTGTTAGAAAATTTACTAAAGAATTTAGAATTCATTCTTATTTTCCTCAAATTATTTCGCAGCATTTGAAGTAACGCCTCACATAAATGCTGCAAGTAGATAAATACGTAACGTTATCCTGGCATTTCGTTTATTTAATGTAATTCGTTTAAACGAAGTACTGCAAATAAAGTCTCAACACGTAACACTTTTTTCAATGTAAGTAAAAATGAACTCTTCACTTCCAATTATGCTCGCTAAATGCATTCAATGCAATAATTCTTACATGTTTAACATAGAGATGATATGAGAGAAGAATATAAACAAACTTAGATGACAAACGTCAGGTGCTCACTGGATTTACAAGTATATGATTTTGAATTGATTATGTATATGTACACACACACACACATGCAGTTCAACCTTGTTACGTGTTGCAAGGCCATAATTGGAAAACGGATCGTGTGATTAGCAAAATTTACTGTCATTATTGTAACAAAAAAAAAAATTTTCTTTCGAGCAGCTTTAATTGTAATATATTTTTATAGCTTGTCAGGCAATTTCAGCGTTCCAACAACAATTCGGATAAATTTCTGATCATAAGTTTGATGGTGGTTCAGTGTTCCAAAGTACAGCAAATTAATTTCAGTCAGCACCTGTTTCCAACAATCTTCTAGCTTCTTAGAAGGATCAAACCCCCATATTTATGGTGATCGAGAAATGAGTGGATTCTCTACTTATTATCTAAATCTTGAGCAGAGAAAATCTTCGATAATCCTTTGTATTGTTTTATTATCTTTGCAAGTGATTGACATTAAAAGATTGGGCCACAAACGGATTTAAAATTTCTGATTCTGATTTATACGATTCTTCACTATCAAGCTCTGTTGTAAACTTTCAGTTGCTTGGGTCCATTATTACAACAACCAAGTTCACTCAATGTATCAAAATGATCCTGGAGCAGGAAGAAGCTAATTACTAATCTGAATTATGTAAAACTAGTAATAACAACATATCAGCAAAGTTCGCATATTATAAAACCAACACTGCCTGCGCAAACCTAGCAGGCAGGTCACGGATTTCCTGATAATTCATAATAAGCATGTAAGTCATCGTGAAAGTCATCCTGTTTGCTGACATCTTCACTGCACGTGCCACACGTTCTGAAACATATAAACTCGTCAGTCAACAAAATTATTACTCTCACAAATAGAAGCAACTTGTAATTATAAAATTATGAGTTACTGTTAGTTTCAGTGGTCGACAGACCGGAGCAAGTTAAACAAGTTGTTAACGTATAGGATGTGTAAATTAAAAAAAAGAAAAATGATCCCAAGAGAATTAAATCGCTCGTTTTGCAGTCGCCGTAAATGTTCACTTTTTTATGAAGCGTAGAAGAAGCTTTTTACGTTCACTTATATTTGGCATGGCGAGTCTTTTTTGTCAGTACATCCAAAGTAATGCTTTTCACATTGTCATTTTCTTTTCCGCATGGAATGGACATGTGGCGATTATAATTCAGAAGCGAGAAAACGCCATCGTATAAGGTAAGTTTGATAGAGCGGTGTCATTTTCGGGCAATTCGAAATGACATAAAGGCTTTATAGCTTCCGATTCAACGAACAAAAAAAATGCCGTTCGTTATTGTGAGATTTAATAAATCACCGGGGCTCGTTTTCTATTTGAGTTCTTTTTAATTAACGTCAATACGAGCTTTTACGAATTAAAATAAATGCCTCTCCTCTTCAGATTAAGCTTATTTAAATTGTGCTCTTTAAAAGTGCCAATTACGTAAATTCCGCTATTGATACGTGACAAATAATCTTTCAAAAAAGGCAATGCCAGCGACAACTGTGCTTAATCAATTTAATTATTAAAGACATCTGCAATACGAGTGCGGTTTCCAAGAAGTTTTTTGATATTTACATTTTACAGTTAGTAGATATGCCTTAAGTCACAATAAGAATAATCGAAGTATAGGTTAAGTTTCCAAATCTATTTTTTTTAAATCATGTGATAGAAGTTGACTAGAAGACGTGTTTCGGAAAAAAAATCTTTTTCAAATCTATAAACTATAATAAATTTTATGAAATAACAACTAAGAGTCGCGAAAAAGTTAATATAAACCTCCAATCAATTTTTTTTGTTGTTATATGCCCATCGATCGTGATAAGTTTCAGAGCTTTTTGTCATTCCTAATATTCCATCCCAACTTAATCCTGAAGAAATGGCAAAGATGAAGTTTGTAATTATCAATACAAAGATATCTGAAATTTTCAAATACGTTTGCTAATTGCTATCTACTAACTTACATTAACTTATTTATTTAATTCAGCGATAAATTTTCATTCTAATATATTTCGTTTAAAATGTTAAATGATAAAACTATTATAAACTATTCCATAGAATGCTTTATTTGATCACAGAATTCTGAGACCACGAGGAACTGATTTTTAATTTTTTCAATGATCAAATATAAACTGTTAAGGAACGTTGGCAACACCAAAGCTCACTAGCAGTTATTTATTGTTAGCACGTTAAAAGTAAGATAGCAATAACGTAAATTGTGTTTAGAGTAACAATAATTAAGAGTTGATTGAAGTTCCGCTTTCAAAACATGAAAACGAAATAAAACGCCGGTTACCCAAGTTATTAAAACTGTCTACATAAAAATCCTTTCGAATAAGTAACAATTAATAGCTTCATTATAAATTTCAATAATGTGTATCGTGATTCAGTGTAAAAAAGTGACTGCCAGTGCGCGTTGGATGGTTAATTACGTTGATAAATTGCTGTGGTTACGGAGTGTTTGTGCTTTAATTTCAGACTCGATTTGTTACATTTAGAATGACGTTAATAATAATTATAACAAGTTACGGAGCAGAATTTTAAATGAACTTCTGTGGGCCGTAAGAATAAAAAACGCACGTATAGACCGCCAATTATTAAAACCGTATTTTTGGCTGCGGTTCGACTTTCTACATTATTTTACGCAGCTTTATTGGTCCATAAATATAATTAGCTAAACGAAATCTGTCTTGTGGTCTTTAATTTTGGATTTAGAATGGAAGCTATTTTGGCTAATCCGCGCGTGTTAATTACATTTGTGAATGCAATAAGACTGATTAATAAATTCTAAATTGGAAACATCAATTTTAGTTATTTATAAAATTATCTATATTAAGTCTAAGTAAAATTTTGTTGTATATAATTTTGTCTTCCTGTGGGTTCTCATACCAAATGTCATGTAAATTGTTCCAACCGTTCGTTTCTTATTAGAAAAATTACTTTTATTTTAAAGAATTTTGAAGCAGAATACGAGCTTAATGAGGCGCTTTTGGATACAGTATGTTGGTTTCAATCGTCTTATTTTGAGCCCAGGAATCTGTGATTAAACGATGTTTACGTATAGAAGGCATATTGTACTTACACCAGATTTTTATTCAATGAAAATTTATTTAACAATCTCTTAATAACTTCATGGATAGGCAAAATTCGTACACTTTCGCGACATTATACAGTACCTACATCTTCTTTAGAAAACGTTATCAACCGGTAGCCAAACGTGTGTAAATTTTAAGCTATACGTGAAATGTTATTAAGAAATTTTGAAACAAATTTCCATCAAACAAGAAACTAAAGTATAAAATAAAAAATTGTAAACAATAGTATTGAATTTACGTAAAAAATTAACACTTAATATGAGTTCAAATTCACACATAATTTCTGAGTTACACCAACATCGTTGTTAACTAATACTGCGTTAAACATAGCACTTTCTTTGCTTTAACTTTTTTTCTTTGTGTTAACTTTTTCACACAGTGTATGTGTAAAGTATTCATTCTAACGACCCATGTTAATTTTCGCACAAAAGTCAGTGTTGATCGCAAATAACACAGCGATTGTGTTAATGTTATCATAATTTCTTCAGGAACGTGGTAATCCAGCTGACTTTTGTTCGTTAAACTTTTCATTTACATGAAATTTAGCTCTTTCAGTCAGATTGATTTCCATTCTTTTCCTAATACTTTTTATGGTAGTCTACTATACTTTTTAATGATTTTTGAGAATTATTTTTTTTTAGTTTTATGGTTACAAATAATATATAAAAAAATATTGAAATTTAATTTGAAATATTCTGCAATTTAATCAATAATTGAGAAAATTTGTTTCTAAGATAAATTTTTCACAATTTTCACACAGAGTTAGCTTTGGAAGCTCCAAAAGTAAGTCTTAAATGAAAATACTTACAGATTTGTCAAAGAACAAATTGTCAAATTGTGACCAGAATGCTTTCCATTGAACAATAGTTTTTATTAGAAATTTTATATTTAGTAATAAGGATTCTATTATGTTTTGCAAGTGAAGGACAACATTTTGAACATTTATTGTGATATTTTGACATGAACATAGGTTAAATAATTGGACGTTTGTTTTAAAAGAAATTTTATGATGTAAGTTTGCAACATTTCGTGGCCCATTCTGGCCTGTTTTCAATAAATCGCATGGTAGATAAATATAGATCAATACTTCCGGGTATAGAACACTTTTCGATACATTTAGCAATTACGCTCTACAAAATTGGCTATTTTTTTTCAAATAAGATTAATGTACTATTTGAACTCTGAGATTAAAAGAGAATTAGTTCGGAATTCACGTCCATTAAACTAAAAAATACATTAATTTTAATATGATTGGAACTCGTTAAATTAATTTTCTTGTGTTATAACGTTTCGCGCTGATATTGCATACAGTGACGGTCAAAAATTATTCTCGAACAACAATAACTTAAAGCTTCGGCTAAGTTGTCTTAAACAGGATACTTAACCTAGAGCATTCTTCAATCGCCGCGCTGGTTTCACGTGACGCGTGAAATAAGCAACGGATCCTAAAATTATGAAAGAGCACTCTTCCATAATTAAATATGTATTTTTATTTATAAAAAGGAATGCATTATTTTAATTTCATCAAAAAATACAGAAAATGACTTCCTTAAATGTTTAGTTAAGTCGAATTCGTAAACGTGGCCATTTCTAAACTGTAGCAGTTTAGAAATGGCCACGTTTGCGGATTCGACTTAATTTTGATAATGGAATTCGTTCTGAAACATGCCAACTAGACTCGATGAATTTTTCAAAATTTATATGGTCACTAATCTCATGGATAATCCTTTGGTAATAAACTTTTATTCATATTGAGTATTCTGATTTGCGACGTAGTAATAAGTAACCATTTTCTAACTTTAAAATAATCCACGTCTTCTCTGGAACATTTCTCGGAGCACTTTTGTATTTATATTAGTTTTCAGGAAATGTTTATGATAATCTAGTGATATTAATGCCATAGCAGTAATAAATCAAAGGCAGATCTAAAATAGCAATTTTACAATTGTTTATTTTCCGCGCACATCTCTTCCAAATTTGCGGTTTTAAGATTAAGGATCACTAAATCGTTTCTCTCTTGCTTGTTTGGTTGTTCTGAGCAATGAGAAATTCTCCAGAATGATAAATTAACATAAATTCATATTTAAGTGCGTTGTAAGGAACGGCCTCGGCAATGAACGTCTTCGCAAATGGCAATATGTTCCAGTATCGCTTCCATATTAGCAGATATTTTCGATTTCAATGCTGGAAACACGATTCAGGATGAGATTACGCAGATCCTAATGTACATTTTATTGCAGCTAAATGTAACTGATAACATTAATTGCCCTGTAATTCTAATAATTTTACGTAAGTAAGAATAAGAACAAACCAAAAAAGTAAATATTAGAAAGCATGTATCTATATTTTGACAAATCGTGGAGTTATCGTCTTATATACATATTTTCTAACTACACTGCTCAACAATTGAAGTGGATATTTACAATGATTTACTTTTTACGCAGAAATTTTAAAAAAGAAATGCAGATTCATACATAATATAAATTTATTTATTGATGGACGTTACGATAAAATTAAAGAAATCAAAAGAAACGGACCTTCAATGGGAAAAATGAGTAATTGAAAAAAAAAAATACATATAAATATTCTTTTATTGACGAATTAAAGAAAATTAATACTATTTAGACTCACCCCTGGTTCGCCTTAATGCTGTTACTCTGTTGGAAAGACTCATTATCAAATTATTAATAAAGTCCTGAGGTATGTCTTCCCTAATTGCTTGCAACACTCTAGACAATTGCTGTAAGGTTTGGGGAGGCTGTTGGGGCTGATTAAATTGGATGGGGATCTTAGCACAAACATCTTCAATGCAATTCGTATCTGGTGAACAGGATGGCCACTCCATTCTTGTCATGCCATGATGTTCTATTCGATTATTTACAATTTTTGTACGGTAATGACGTGCATTAACAAAAACAAATCCTTCACCTATTACAGCAGCAAATGGCACTATTATCGGCCCTATAACCTGTTGCGATATCTTATGGCAGTCATAGTTTCATTAATTAAAACCTGTAGGTCATTATGGCCATCAATATATTTATCACTCCAGGCACAAACTGATCCTCCGCCAAAAAGAGTGGTTAATGCCATTAAATCGTTGTTGACTTCCCCTCCATAGCAATGTTTGACCATCATACGTGAACAAACAAAATCTTCATTCGTCAGTAAAGAGGCGATGTCTCTAATTTTGAAAATTCCAATGATAATGTTCTATCGCCCAACGATATCTGTAAGCACGTTGATCTGCTATCAATCTTGGGTATGCAGCGCGTCTTCTTGCGCGCAAATTACGTGTATCCAACCTTCCTCTGTCAGTTTGATAAAAAATCATTCTTCCAATAGTTTGCTTGAAGAAGCAGTTAATTCTTGAAGCCATGAATGTTCGATTTCTGGTTGCAGTCAGGACTATCAAACGGTCTTGGGCATGCGTTGTGACTCGTTCTCGACCTTCGCCATGAGTGTACCTGGAAACCCAGTTTCTAAATTGCGATTCCATGCTTGACTTACGACACTTTGCTACACGTTCAGGTGGTTAGCAACTTCTTGCACTATTTCCAAACGTCGTAGAGGCATAATTTTTATGGTAATAGACAGAAATGTTAAAAACAAGTATAGTGATTCCGATATAAGCAGCATTCCTACCTTTTCTTGTTAAAGCGATAACAGCACAAAGCAATAAATAAACTTGCGGTATAAAACAGAATTGAGAGACACTACACAGTGCAACTGAAAATGGCCAAGTTATGAACTATGACAACCTTATTTTACGAATTGTTCTAGTGATTCCAGGTTTAAAATTCTTAAATTACTTCCTGTTCAACAACCAAGCAGCACACAATATTTCTAAGTAGAAATTCATGTGGACACCCCAAAGATTAACGCCTTAAATTTTTTATGTCCCATTTCATTTATACCCAGAATAATCAAATCAAGGTTTTTTAAATTTTGGTTACAATTTTGGGATATAGTGTGGCGGGTTGCGAACATCTGATGATCAGTGATGTGGGGGTTTTCTTGTAAAGATGAGTATTCGTTATACTTTGCGAATTTAAATGTTCAACAAATTTTAAAATTGAAAGGTAAACATGTTCATAAATTCCGCTACGAATTACTAAAGAAAATTCGAGCGAATGAATCGTCTGAACGTTCTCATCTCTTTTGATAGTAAAAAAATGAATAATTACTCTGCTAATACTGGACGAGACAAGCTCACAATATAAGCTCCACTGTTGAATGGAATACAATGTAATAACAAAATCAAAAGTAAATTACGTGCTTGGCAGATATTGCAAGATCAATCACCTTTCAACAGGAACGGTACACATTACTATGCGTTATTTATTACAAGCGTCTTCCAGTGATATCATCTTTCCATCTTTCTATCATTTTATATACTTGGGTTCTGAATTTAGTATATAGTGTCCAAAACTTGATTTTTAATTTCGCGCCCATAGAAAAAAATCATATTGTTAATTTAATCGCAAGTGGAATTGTTGGAATATTGTTACTGATCCATACAAAAAATATTGAGTTGAACGAAGAACGTAGTTTGGGTGCAGTTATATAAAAAATTTGTATTTCAATTTTATACTCAAAAAACAATTAGGCAATCAAGTGTTTATAGTTAGAAAATTGAGAGCTATAGTATTTATTACAGTCTGTTTGCTATATCAATGCGGTTAATCCACATGAAAACATTATTGTTGATGCAGAATCAATAGATTGTAACAGTTTCCAATAAAAGAGCTTTGCGTTTGCGTACGCTGTGGTTAGTTGGTGTGGTTTTCGGTGATGCCTAGTTTATAACTGAAACTGGGTGAGAGTGGTGATGAATTTATTTAACTTGTGACATAATTTATTCAATTGTACTACTGATATGAAGAACATAATTTAGCAAATCCGATTAGGTGTGGGGAAGGGCGAAATATCGACTCTTACGTTATAAGAATAGCTTGTTCGACAGGAATTATAATTTAATTAAATATTTTGATCCAACAATGTGTAATATTCCAATACTGTATGTATGGTATTAGTATGTATCAGTTATATTTAACAACTATCTGACGAAATCTAAGATCGAGATTGGAAAAAATCCTGAAGTGTATGTCCAACTTCAATATTTCAGGCGTCTTCTCTTCAGTTATTATGAGAGTTTGTGATTTTAAAGGAGACAGGAAAACATGCAGATACAGTGCCGACCTATGCCATGAATTTTGATTGAAATCATAGTTGTTACGGGCAACTTGACCCGAATATAAAATCGCGTCTCATCTCCTTTCAAGAAGCACGAACGGTAGAGCAATTTCAGTAAAATTATTGAAATAATGCCTTTCTATTTTAATAACAGTTAAGGTAAATACATTTGCATCAAGCTAAATCAGCATTTTTGTGTAGAATATACTCTCCCAACTGGTGAATTGTAGACCTGTAACACAGAATAATCGATTACGATTAGTTAAGTGTTACGCGTTACGGTAGAAGTTATTTAGATTTATGATGTACTATGGGTGTTAAAATAACATTCAACAGTTACGATATCTTAACTGCACGTATCATGTTTGTTACAGTAACATTCACTGTTATTTGAAAAATTGTTATGTTTTATAATTTTTATAACTTTTGAGAAGTTTCTTGTGAAGCAGGGACTCTGGATATCCGAATGTTGTAAGTCTATATAAATGATTCACAAAAAAGTAATAAAATATTGTTGTACCTTTTATTTCTACAAGGTAGTAACGTCCTGCAATATTCTGATGTCAGGAATCCACTATTGCTCTGTGTCTTACTTTTGGAGCAGCTTGTATAAGCAATTTTATTTTTTTAATTTTCCATTTTCAAATGGAATTTTTTTTTGTTCCAATTTCGACCTTCTTTTTTCAAAACTAATAGCGCTGCTCGAGAGCACTCTCGGAGTATTTCTGTCTTCTATTATTACTTGGGATTTAAACAAGATGGGGATAGTCTGAGTGTTCTCTAGAGCAATGAATCGAAAAAGAAAATCTAAATAATTCAAATAGTAATGTTTTCGACATTATATACAATTTTAATTTCACAACTTAATTGAGTTTAAGTTTATATTGGTGATAGAAGATTTTATAATAAGTACATACCTTCGCATGTATAATTGCGGCGTTAAGTTATAAATTTATGAAGTTCTCCTTTCCTTAAATATGTGTTGATGTAAATAAAATCGATTAAAATTTATCTCTTACATTCCTTAAGTTCGATTTAGCAGTGGGCAATCGAGTGTTTCCGTTTTAATTAAATTTAAGACGCTTATAAATGCCTTATAAATTCGTTTGACAACGTGAGCGTTGTGAAAGGCCGCGCGTAAAACAACAACCCGGACTTGGTCTCCTCGGCGATTTTCTTTATGCAGTTAATTAATTAATTTATATTCTTCAATAGAAAATTATGTACACATTTTACTTACTAGTTAAGAGCTTAATTTGAAGGTTGTAAAAGCAGTGTTGTTAGCGGCATAAATATCAACGATAGTTAAGTATATACCAGGTATAAAGTTTGTATATGTATATTATAGTGCAAATAATTACTTCAGTTTGCAATAATTTTAATAAGTAGCGTGTGTTAAGTGCAACTTTGAAACTAACTAGTGTAAGAGCAATGTAATATTTTAAGGCCCAGTAGAATAAGGACAGAATAATTATTTGGCGAATATTCGTTAACCTTCCTCCATATTCCAAGATTAGCGTTTATTCTCAGTTAATTGAGTCCTAGTTTCTATTCTGCACCTTATATTATAGATAATATGAACATTTGGTAAATCTCGTTGGCCATCTTGGACTCAAATTTGCAAGCTCTATTTTAAGCGCTCCCAATAAAGGTACTATGTTTTTTTTTATATTCTCCTCATGTTTACCCATGCACGACTTATTTTTATTTTTATTAAAATAAACAGTATAAAATATAAAAGTAAAATATTTATTAAAATATTGCACAAAAGTATGATACATTTGGTAAAAAGAGTTTTTACAAGAGGAACATTTTGTTGCTCATTAAATATACATACAATAAATATACATAACAAAAAAACCATTAACATCAATGAAAAGCAACAAAAAAAATTGCTTAAATATGTTAAAGTAAAAAGGAACTAAAAATTAAAACAGAACTTACATTTAAACTTAGAGCATAATTTCTTTCAGCACACAATTCACCAGCAGCTTAATTTGAAGTTTCCGTCAATAATTAAATAATTTTATAATAATTTATTCAAGAAGTCTTATCTCAAAGAATTTGCAGCCTGCATTAGAACTTGTTTGAATGATTCCTTAATTTGGTATTTCATTATCAAATTAAGTATTAAAAATAATAAAGGATTCTTCTTATTAAATAAATAATAATTAATCTTCTCGAATAAAATAGTTACATTTGCAGTTATTTACAAACATAATAATGTGTGCTGCTTTCATGGATTCTTGATAGAAGCTTAAAAAAAACCTGTATTGAGTGACGAACAAACAAATGATCGAACACTGGCTGAAAGAAATTATTGAAGTTATGTACTACGCATAAAATACAAAAATAAATAATAAATACTGCTTACAATAAAAAATATTGCACTTAACTGTAATACTGAGGAAAAAAACGTAAATAGTTATTGCACAACTCCCAACAACCAAATTAATAATCAATTGCATACAGTGTAGATATAACGTCGAAAGCTACTAGAACATAATTTGAATATGAAAAATGTTGATTCTGGCTTCAAATTTCAACAACAAATTGTAAGTGCTTAAATACGCGACACGTTAGTTAAATATGAGATAAGATCGTATGTAACCTCTCTAAGTAGTTGGGTGAAACATGTTTCGTACTGTTAATCTATGCGAGCACTTCTTTTAATACATTACACATTTCAATAGTCAATCAAACTTACTACTAAGAAATAATGAGAAAGTCGAAAAAGACTAGAAATTATTATCTGAATTTGTGAATTACCAATTCCTTGCGACTTTTTTTTCGATTTCGTGTCCTAACGAAAACTGTAACACCTTCAGAGGATATCCTCGATTAATACAATTTTATAATTTTGGAATAACATTCAAATAGGGATTAAAATTTTTTTAAAAAATGTAATTTGAACAAGATATTAAACAAATATTTAAATATAAGCGTGACTACAAAAGCGATGTCATTGGTTCGCCGGCAGTATGACGTAGATAATGTGCAAACAGAATATGTTATATGTAAGAGCAAGTTCGTAAATTCATCGGTTGATAGTTCTTTGTAATCACGTCCTCATTAAACCATTCGTAATAGTTATTTATGTATTAAGGGCATTGAGATGATGTTTATGCCCGATGGCGATGAAGTTAAAAGGTCGAGGGCTGCTAGGCCCGAGAGCTTTTAAATCGCCCATACTTCATATGTTTATGTCTTACCACCAGTTTTATACCTACCAGAATAATAATTTAACATTGATATGTTTGTTATCTGTTATATGAAGTTTATCCTTTTAAGGCCCGGTTTTTTCACCTCCAGTTATCTTTATGTGACGGTTTATTCCTATAGTAACAATTGTGATCACAATCGTTACTATGGGAATTAATCGCCAGATAAAGTTAATTGGAAATGAAAAAATCGGCCCTAAGTGGTTTGTGAATTTGGAGCTAGGGAAACTTTATAAACAAACAAAAGTTTTTTGCACAAGACGCTGGCAAAACGAAATACAAAATGATGAATGATGAGGAAATCATTGAAATTCC
Source organism: Serrognathus titanus (assembly GCA_039766575.1). Lineage (NCBI taxonomy): Eukaryota > Metazoa > Arthropoda > Insecta > Coleoptera > Lucanidae > Serrognathus > Serrognathus titanus. Next base: position 12,209,612 of record CM077911.1, on the reverse strand, counting down.
CTCACAAATTCTGGAAGAAGCTGCGAAAGCAACGGAAAATATACTGCCCCGAAAGTCAAAAGGATTGTACGAACTGAAATTTGACAAATTTATTAATGGATGATAGGTAATGGTGTTGCACTCATTAATGTTAACAGTTTTGTTGGGATATTTTGAAGAATTGGTATGTCGAACATAACATATTGTAATTTGTTTACTTACTTACAGTCTGGAAAGTTTTCTCCAAATTCGCTCTGGGCAAAGTTTTCTATGCTGAACCAAAATTTTGACGTTGGAAAATACCCCAAGTTAGTAGCCTATTTAAAACAAGGATCGAAAGGATACGAACCAAAAAAATCGAAGGTTCTAACTCGAGAGGAAGTGGTAAAGTTTATTCAGGAAGCACCAAACGAAACGTTTCTTATGCTGAAAGTGGCGTTGTTATTTGGGGTGTTTGGAGGTTGCAGGCAGGAAGAATTAGTGAATGTGTTAATTGATCATATAGAGGACAGGGGTGAAGTTATTGTTGTGACCATACCCGAAACGAAAACCATCAAGAAACGTATTTTTACCATTATTGATGAAGAAACAATGGGTTCCTGGAAGCTGATAAGAAAATATGGATCATTGCGATCACAAAGCTGTGTTACGGAAGTACTTTGTAAATTATAGAAACGGCCGCTGCTGTGCTCAGGCTGTTGGAAAAAAATACATTTGGAAAGATCTCTGCTACCATAGCAAAATATTTAAATTTGAAAGATGCCTACCAAAACGCAAGCCATTGCTTGCAAAGAACGTCAGCCACCTAACTAGCAGATGCAGGGGCTAGTATGGCTGCATTAAAGAGACATGGCAGTTGGAAGAGTAGCAGTGTTGTGAAAGGATATTTAGAAGACAGTATCACATTCAAAAATAAAGTCGCGAAACTTCTAGCTGGAGAATCTTCAATATCAAATACCGCAACCTTACAATTAGATGGGAAAAGTGTTTCCATTACTGGTATTATTAATAATTGTTCTTTCATTGTAAATGAAAATAAATAAAGTGAAAAATGTCAACTTCGTGTTTGTATTGTATTAACCTGTCTAAACTATAGCAACCCTTAATGCCCTAGAGCATAATCTTCCATTTTATGCCCGCGTGTCGAAGTTGTTAACAGCAGATAATGGTAGTGGCAAGACATAAAATTAATGAAAACAAAATCAGGGGTTTATAATTTCATCGAATTTTGATCGTAGAAAATCGATGTGCACTCCTTTTCAAATGAATTCGTTCGATTCGCGATAAAACAACCTTATTGAAACATGTCTTAAGTACACGGCTTTATTTTAGTGGACAGTTCAATGTTAACGATTAAAATTTTGCTTGGTATGTTGGCACTAAGGTAAACTACGAATCTAGGGAAAAACTACCTTGCTGCTTGGGTTGATACAAAATCTGCACTAGAAAATATAACTGAATATTTAACAAATACGTCTGCTTATAGTTAGACATAATTATATTTTAATTATTATTACTTTTAAAAGAATTTTGCACATGAATCTCTTAGAACGAGATTAATCTAGTTTGTGCTCTTAAATGCGTCCACTTCTGAAAGGTTGCGCAAACATTGTATAGAGTTTCCCATTTGAAATGGCAAACAAAGATTTCTGCCCCGAACAGTCAAATTCACTATATTTTGTTTAGAGAATATTTAGATACAAGGCCTTTAAACAGAATTGCGCGATTCTGTATCTAACTCTGTACTAGAACTAACGAAAGAACATGATGAAACTATTAATAAAACAAAAGCCGCTGAATTAGAAGTTAATTGGACGTTGAGAGATTATCAAACTATTAGTTATTATGTACCTTTACGTTGTTGTGTAATCGTGAAGAGTTACAAATATAAATATTATAAACGAAATGATTTACTTAGAAATGACATGAATCGGTTGAGCGTAGATTCGTTTTTAACTCTGGACTGCCTTTGCAAGATTTCACAAAGATAACCCGAGTTCTTCATTTTAATTAAATAAATGAACGATTAAACTAACACAAATGTGCAAAGTCCTTAACCAAATTATTATTTTAGATGGTCCATTGAATTTAATACAAAAATACAATTTGTGATCCTAATAAATAGATAACATATTCGCTCTCAAAATTAGGAATTTGCAGTTTTTTGACGACTTTTCAAAAATGATTGAATATAAAAGAGTAATTTAACACTCTTTGTATCTCTTATAGTACTTGTAAACTGCCTAGAATTATGTAAGATTATATTCGTAACAGATATTATTATATATTCCGTAGTTCTATGAAAACGTAGTTGAATTATCTGTGTATAACGATTAAGTTAACGCTAAAATGCTGCATCAGAATTTGTTTAGACGTAGTTGAAATTAATTTGTTTAATTGTAACTAAGCTTTAATTGTAACTTCAATTAAACTAAGTATACAATAATGAAATAATACTACTCTCCACTGGATGAATACAACACAATTCGTCATACCTTGTAGTTAGTTCAAGGGGAACTCGAGACTGAAAAATTCGAACTACTATCAAAATATTTTAACTGTAACCGACGACTAAAGTTAATGCTAACTTGCATTTTGGGAGTTTTAGGGAGTTTTTGTAATGCATTACGATAAAAATAAAGTAACCTTAAACGTTAAAATTCGATTCCTGATTGGCTAAATCTATAGGGTTGCTAAACAAAATAGCCCTTAACGTAACGATATTTTTATCGTAATGTATTGCGAAAACTCTCTAACAAATTAATCATCTTTAAACTTAATACAATGTTTTTGTAATACAATATTTCAATACTTTTACTTACTTAACCAGTTAATAAAACCAGTGCTCGGAATTCAATACTAGCCAACACGCAACATAGTTTACGGGACCACCAAAGTGGCCCTTTAATTAGTTGTAACCTTGTATACATAATTTGTTCTGTGTAATTGTTTACTATATTTTGATGTTTGTATGTAACATTAAAGCTTTTTGATGGGTTTTCATTAAGTGAAATAGTGTTAATCTCCCCAGGTAAGATAATTCTTGATTTTTGAATGTCGAAAATAAATCATATTCAGTAATATTCTATATTAGAAATTCAGTAGTATCCTGTATAACACAACAAATACAGTTAAAGCATCATAAGTAATTATCCCTCTTCAGTATACGGACATGTACTGCAATTAATTACGCCATTATACAAAAACATTACAATAAATATTTACAAACAAATTTCTTTTACGCTTTGCAGTAACGCTTCAAATTGATGTTATTCAGCAGTCATTATTTTCAAGAGAAAGCACATTTAATCTCGGTCTGTACAGAAAACGCCAATAGCTATGTTTACTCACTGACCGCCCTCAAAAGTCTTAATTACCGTCTTGAATTATCTTAAGTGCAATTAGCTCTTTGCTTCATCGAACATGACGGCATCTTAATACGTTTTAATGAGACTTTTTCGTTTTCCGTTATTCGATTGGTGCCTGGGACCCGGGCTAAAGTCCCGTTGGCTTTGCATGCAAGTATTATAACATAAGACAAGAGTTCCTTGTTCCTCGTGGAAAGCCACTCGCCGAAATCATTGCTGACGACACTTCTCTCTAAACAATGCTACGTGTACGTCTACAATTAATCTTATTAATCGAACAGGATCTGTGTGATAATTGCCATGATCAGTTACGTTACCAAGAAGTTAACTAGCTGACTAGGTAGGTTTATGATAACACTTTAGTGTGTCAAGATTCATTAACTCTACAGTAAATTGTAATCTATTAGGAAAAAAGTTAAATCTACTTTAAACAAAATGTACTTTATCTGAAGCCACAAAATATCATCCACATAACGAAAATATAAAATTAAATTGAAAGGTAAAGAATTGAAGGCGACTTTCTCGAGCTCCTGCATAAAAATTTCAGTAAAAACAAGAGAGAAAAGAACTCCTAATTTCCTTATCAACCTTTACAAAATCAGTACGAAATTTATTTCTTATTTTTTTGTACTCTAGAAGACTTTAAAGCTACGAAAAACCTTTGCAAAATCTATTTTTTATTAAAATAGAATAAAGATTTCTTTTCTAAAACAAAATATATCTTCTTGAGAGAGTTTCTGTGATTTACCAACCATTTATTTATTATATTTTGATGAACGTTATATAAAAATTTTATTTTTAATAGAAATAAGATTGTCAAGCGTATTCTGTAACGTTTTTCGGATCGAATCGGAATCTGTCAAAGAAATCGGAATATTTTTCAACTAAAATGTGCAACCTCTGTTACATTTCTTGAGTATGGTGTGTGGTATTCCGTAAAGAAGGTAGAACGCGTCAGCTATTTAATATTTTTTAATATAGAAATTATGGAATACTAATTCGAATATATTACGATCTGATTCGCGATCATGCAGGCCAAGGAAAAGGACCATTTTCAAAAGCACAATAGTTGGATTGGGAGAAATAGTCCTTTTCCATCGCTTGCACGATCGCGAGATAAGACTTCCATTCATTTCTGCATTTGGGGTCATATTAAATGGAACATCTATGCAACATCTACACAGAAGAGGAATTAGCAGCTTTTGATACCATTTGTGATCGTCATCAGATATTTAGAAGCATTCGTTGTTCAATTATACTTCCTCACAGACAAGTTACTTTTTGTCGTCATTTCGTTTTAATTTGGTACAACTTTATTAGTAAAAGTTACTTAATTACGTGCCCTCTGCTTCTACTTCTGAAATCTAGAACGGCTTTCCTCTGCCACCCTATTTATAAATAGCAGTACTTCCAAATGATTTTAGTTAATGTGATACTGCAAATATTGAACGCACTAAACTAATTTCTTCGCCGTAGTTATTTACTGGTTTATAATAAATACTAGCACACTAAGCACGTTGTCTGATAACTATATTTAATCATGATTATGAGTTATCAGATCCGTTCTACATTTTGATTATTGTATTATTTTGAACTCGAGCATATTTTTGCGATATTATTAATCAAAGTCTGTGATTGAGTTTAAACCTATATCGTAGATCACCATCCGAGTTGCGGTATTCTTTTGCAGAAATTAAATTTCCTGTGAGGAGTAACAGAACTTATGTTTGCACAGTGGTGCTCAACTAAAACGATAGGACTGGGCAATTTCGTAGATCATATAGAGAGGTTGGCTTTAACTTATTCAATTTGAAATATGCAATTTGTCAACTACAACCTACACCAGTTACTACTAAGTGATTATTTGCTAAAAGTACATAGTATTTTCAGGTGTATTTAAAATATGTATGTATGTATAAAATAATTTAAAATATTTCCTTATTTTACGTCATTTTACATCAGTAGATGTGGCCAAATATGATGCAAATTAATGGAATTCAATTTTCTTTCATTTACGATGATAATATTCAGGGTGTTCCATTCGAAAAAAGCATGAAATAGAAGATATCTGGAAAACAAAGACTAATTTGGTAATTGATCGACTCTGCAGCTCCAAAAATAAGAAAGTTAGCAATGTTGCTGAGTTACTTTGAAACAGGGTGTATACGATTCCATTAAATAAATTATAAGGTAGGTCTATAATTTTGAAATGAAGAATCCTGTATAATTGAAAATAAATTATGCGGGATGGAAACCATTACAAGTTTCATTAGGAAAACATTTTAATAAAATGTATATGAGAGGGCAGGGGATTTGGGACACCTGTGCAAGTGACAGAAGTCAAATTAATCAGTTAAAAATAAAGCATTCAAAAAATTTAAATTCAGTGGACTAGGTCCGACGTAAAGCTTTAAATGCTTCTAATTTACAAGAGTGCACTCGCTTTATGCATATTTCATCAATGGGACCTGACAGTGCAGAACAAAGTTTATAGTTTGTTAACTAATGCTCGTAATTTATAATAATAATAATTATTACAACATAAACTATCATGTATTTTAGAGTTGTTCTGCGTTTTACGGCACAATAAAACTGGTAATTCGTTATCAAATTTAAAGCTGGCGTCAGAAAGTTTTTAAATTGTCAACCGTGTGCATCCGGACGCGAAGACGGTAAATACTGCAATTTGAATTCATTTTAAATTTCTCTCGTTCGTTAAATGAGCGAGTAATTCTTCTGCATATATATTGTCATTAACACAAGAACGTTGGCCTGAATTCTTAGTAGGATCGAGAGACAATTCTTTAAAAATTTCGTAGAGGGTGGTGGACAGTTGACGATCTATAACCAGTTTAGTTAATGGGAATCGTTATTTCTTGATGACATGTATTAAACGTTTCGAAGTTGTCTTTCTTTGTACCCATTCCAAGGGGCCAAAATTTATGTAATTATATTGTAGCGCACTAATACTTAAGTGCAAGAAATTTTTGTAAGTAAACTTCTTCTGTATGTTCTTCATTCTTTTTCATTTTAATTTTGGAACACAAGAACAATTCATTAATTTCAATTCGAGCGTTTTGTTAATTAAAGAAATAATTCACGATCTCACGTAGGCATTCACCTTAATGAATTTGACAGCTGTTTCTAATCTTATCTTAACTATGTTAATTACACTTCTTTTTTTTTACTAATGATTTCTGACATTCCGTCGGCTGTTAGCACGGGAACAGAATAATTTAAAATTAATTTACCGACCAAATTTACGACACTTTACGAAAATGCACCAACAGTTATTCCCAACAGTAATATTTTATTTAACGCCTTAGTAAATTGAGGACACATGGGCTTTAATAACGCAGATAATAATGCGTACGCGTCTTGGCACTTTTTGTCCCATATTATTTCCTTCTTGAACAATAATAAAAGTACGTCACACTAAAAGTTAATCATCGTCTTATATTTTCCGCAATAAAAAGTTCTACTATTTCGTGGTTCACCGTTAGAGGTGCTTTTTTTCTATTAAGAAAACAAACGTAAACAAGCACCTCGTCGGTTTTGATAGACGAATTTGTATGCCTGTGTCGAGACTTTATGACAAGTGAATACAATAATTGTCGGTCGGTAATTGACAAAGACGCAGCGGATTGGCCCACGAGCCATTTTTAATACGTTATGCAATTTGCAGCCATTGTTAAATATATCAAAGCAAATTCACCGAAGAGATCACGTGATAAAATAAATAACGTTATTATTACATAAGTACACTGCCTTCCAAAAGTATCAAAGCAACAAAATTAACCTGTGGTCTTAACAATTGGAAGACTAGCGAAAATGACCCGTAATTGCACTTTTATGATCCTAACTACAATGAGGAGCAGTATATTGATTTATAAGTTTAGAAAAGTGATAGGTGAAAACTCTTAAAGCTTCAACGCTATGGTCAGTGTGCATCGATGCTGAGAAGTAGTTTACAATAAATGAAAATGAGGATATTTCTGCATGTAAAAAATTGCTGACTTACCTAAAACGTCAAAATGACGGTTATGTGACAAAAAAATCGAGAATCGATAGATAATGCGAAGGAGTTTTTAGAAAAAGCTCCTGATGACACTTTTCTGCTTATGAAGGTAGTGTTGGTAATTACTTTGCATGGAGCACGTCGGGCGGAAGAATTACGTTTATGAAAAGTGGATGATGTAGAAGATTGCGGCCCTATTTTGGTCATAAGATTACATGACACGAAAACAAAGAAAAAACGAGTCTTTACAGTTACATCGGAAGATGGAGTAAACGGAATTGAGCTTTACAAAAAGTATTTGAATTTGAGACTCAAAAATGTGGACCATCAGAGACTATTTATATTTTATAGACAGGGCAAGTGCATAGAGCAACCAATTGGTATAAACACCTTCTACAATTTACCAAAGAAAATTGCTGCGTATTTAGGGCTACCGGAGCCGAACAGCTTCACAGGCCATTGTTTCCGAAGAACATCAGCGACCATTTTGGCCGACAGTGGAGCTGACATCCAAGTTTTGAAGAGACACGACGGCTGGCATAGTAGTGCTGTTGCAGAAGCCTACGCCGAAGATAGTATCGAAAATAAAGTAAAAATTACAAAGAAATTTTTTTGTAATTCGACTGAAAAGCAATCTTCGACCTCTGAAACGTCAACATCAACAGTAGCAGCAAGTGAAGTAATAAATTCTAATTTGTCAGTGTCTGCGTTGCGGTCAGTTTCCTCATCTTCTGGTGTAATATTTAATAATTTAACAAATTGTTCATTTATAATTTACTGACAATAGGCTTGTTCACCTTTCAATCAGCCATTGCTTCACAGTGTAAATGTTAAGCTTAATGAAAGAAAATGCCCACTGAACGATAAATTACGCGAAATTCGTGTCGTGGCACTAAAAAGTGTTCACAACGCGTTTTGGCATAAAGCGAAATTCATCTTGAGGCTCTTTTAATAAGACGTTTATTAAGCAGCTATGATGTGATGTAAGACAAGTTGTAATCTGTCATTCAGGAAAAACCCACGTTGCATAATACCTGAAATCAACGGAATATTCCTAATCCTAAACCATCAGATTTGAAATTCATGTAGACGCCCGCTATATTGATCTAACTGTGGCGAGATGAGGAGGAACTTAATAAATTATGCGCACGAGAATTCCAATTTTAACATGCGATAATCAGTTTTTAGCTTGAAACGGAAAAGCAGGTGCAAACGAGGATGACCATGATTCACAATCGATGATCGAAGTTTGTATCCGTATGGTTCTTATTCAGAATTTACAGTTAAGCGTTTACGAGTGATATAACTGTCCAAGAGCTTTAATACAGATTATGTGTGTAGGAAATTACCGTACGACGTTAAATTTATTTTTATTTAAGCAGAATACTTTATGGAGATATAATAATCATAATAATAACGATAATAAACACCAACGAATGTTATTCTGGATAGGAAAACGTGCGAGCTTGAAGACTTTCTCTCTGCATTGACTTAAAGCTAGAAAATTCAAGTCCTTCTAGATTTATAGCAACATAAAATCCTCGTGGAATTTAAAACGATGGCTGATTTTATGACATTAGCAAATCAGAAATTTAAATTAGCAAATTTCTATATGAGTAGGTACTAACTATCAGTGATTTTTTTGGATATTGCTTCACAACAGTAAAGAGTTGTTAATAATAGAGTCACTTGATTGGAACCCCTAATTATTTAAACATTGAATAGAAGACATTGAAGTTTTTACAGTTTTCTCACCGCTAGAGCTCTTTGAGATTTTCTTTTTTGATCAAATTTATTTACAAAGTCCGTAACATATGAGAATCAAATATTTCTAAAAGATCAAAAAATAGAATGTTTTTCACAAAGAGATATATGTTTATTCTTCTTATTAATCAAAAGATAAACGGAAACAAATTGAGTTTATTTATTGAAAATGTAACAAAGTATTTGTTTAAATGGAATCAATTTTCTGTAAAGAACATCGTTTAAGGCAATATTTTGAGTTGGTGGTATTTGTCTCAATAAATGCAGATCAAAGAATGAGATTATGTTTGTTTTTTCAACTAACTACCAATTTTGAAACCAAACGACGAAAAATTCCAAAAGAGAAGATTTTTGGTAATAATTTTTTTAAAATACTGTAATTAGTTACTGAAATACAAATTTTGCTACAAGTCGGCAGGAATGGGGCCCCCCGATGATCCTCTGTACAGCGCTATTTTGGCTCCAATTGGGACATCATCGCAATCCCACCGGCCAACAAGACTTTACGCAAGGATACCGCGTAATAGCAAATAAATAATAACGATAGATACTGTAATAATAATTCCTTAAATCATACAAGAGACAGTACTAGTTAAAAACTAAAGTCTAGTTCTAAGTTCAAAGAAAGATACAATCATTGATTTAGCCAAGCATTTAGGCGGCTGGTTAACAAAATTACATTTTACTTACAAAGTGTAAATGAAAATCATAGCAATTTATCTATACTAAGAAAGGAATTTAAAACAACTTAAAAAGTAAGACGTCAAACTCGCTTAATATAGTGTTCATAGATTCAAAAAATTATCCTCAGACTGTAGATATGTAAGGAGCCGGAAAAATGCTTTAGAGAACTCTTAGAATCAATTTTTTTTAATTTTATTTTAATCATTTCATTATCAGCTCTGCTTGTTCCTAGAAAGAAATCGGATGTTTGAATCGCTCTTATGAGCTTCGGATGCGTTTTCAAATCAATACCGTTAACAGGTTACTGAGATAAAGTTTTCCTTTCTCATTGACTCAGTAATAGGAAATCACGCCACTGTGCGTCTCTGCCTTTGAACGACCGACGTTGGTAAAACTCGGTAAAAGCGAGATGTTTACGCCCTCTCGTAACGAGAAAAAATTTGCTTGGAAGCTACTGTTTGGGCCGTCTGAATTTAAATTGTTGCTGATTTTGCAAAATTTCCCTTCTCACATTTCCAGGAGGTGACGAGACTTTAAGTAGCTTAAGTGAGGGAGATAAAGCAGTTCCCGATTCCCTTATGTTTGGTTCGCGTTAAATCTCTCGTCGAAATTTTGGTTTAATTTTATTTTCCTTTTTTAAGTTCGGGTTTTGATTTTTTGTTTTAAATTTTCCAAAAGTTTGTTATGGGTTTCGATCAGGAAAAGCAGAAGCTTTGCCCGCGCAGTTCTAGTGTTTTTCTTAAATTAAATTCGTCGTAAGCGAAACAAGTCTGGCAAATCTAACTTTTGAGTGTTTCCCCAAAAATTTCGGATACGTGAAAAATCCTTTTTGGTTCGTCGCTGTTAAGCTCCATGTAATTGTTTGTCAAGAAAGTTGATTTTAAAATTTGTTGTAGATTTCTTGTTCTCGTAAAATTTTATTCTAATATATATTTTACTTGTTAAAACTTTCGAATTTTTATTTAAAATATTAAAGTAGTTTTTAGAGAATCTTTAACAATAAGTTGAACAAAGAGAGGAGGAATATTCAACAAACCCAAAATAAATAAGTCTGAGGGTTAGAAGGGCTAGAATTTGAATCAAGTCCCTAGAGAGCGGGAAGAACGATTGCTGGCTAATTTTTGGCTAAAACTGGAAACATTCTCGCGTCTCGATTTGGTTTGGAAAAATTTTGGTTAAAAATGCTTTAAAGAGAATTTTTATCATAACATAGCTATGCAACAATTTTTTTTTTGTAATAGTGCTAACGGCTTCTGGTCGTTATTTATTCACAGATACTAGGAAAAATGTAACACTCTGTATATGTAAAGAATGCTTAAGGCGGGGGTGGTAGATAAGACTAACGCGAGGCCAGGAACTCAGTATCCCCGGAGTATTCCGGAGCGAGTGAGTGAATGTGTTGAAATGTACCTGGAAAAATGGAGATGGTTTAAATTCCGGAGTCAAAATTTTATTTCTTTTTATATTATTTCCGGTTGATTTGATTTTGAAATCGTTTAAGCCCCTTAAGTATTTTTGATACACTCGCTCTCAAATTTAATGTACACGGTTTTTGTTTATACTTTGAACGTTACCTACACATTTTATTAAATTTAAATACAAAAGTTTTGGGGATTTATCTGAATCGCTAGAAAGTACAAACAAAAATAAATTATGATCGGAAACTTAACTTATTAAAGAAAGCGCATTAGTTTATTGATTTGTTATGCGAGGTCGTTTCTGCTAATTTCAGAAATAACTTGAGAATAAGACATTAAGAAATCAAGGGAATCGATTTGAAATATCTGATAACAGTTTCAAAAAGTATTTTCCGTTATCAAAAAAAGTAATCAATTTAATATTAACTATTATAAAAAACAATTGCATTGTTTCTCTGATTAATTCTGTTACCTGGAAATAATCATTATGAAAAGTTAGCTTTCGCCATTTACCGGAGGGGAAGTTTACGAGTTAACTCACAATTTTAAATAGTCAGGATCATATTAGCTTTTACTTACAGAATTTATCTTTTCAAACAGAGAGATGTAAAGTTAAATTCTGTAACATTTACGTAAAAGACTACCGTTAGACTATTTTCTAGACAATTTGGAAACATTTAGTGAAGGGAAAGATGAAAGATTTCACCAAGATATCAAAGATATGAAAAAGAGGTACCAAGGGAAGTGGAATGTTAACATGCTCGCTTGCTATTGTTGGATGCTGAAGGATGTGAACATCCCTGACGTGATCTAAGAAAGGTACAGCAAATTAGAAAGTATGTATGTAGTATCAGAAATTTTTCAAGACCTTCAAAATGTATATGTAGCTTCAAAATGTGCACGTGCTACGACATAACATTATAATAATCATGTAAATGTATCACACAGATATATTTTCACAAAACCAAGCCGACTCGAAAATTAATAATGTGTCTCGGAATTTGATGAGCTCATGTACATATTTGTCAATAGCGACGTACGTATTTGTAAATGTTGATTCAGACCTGCTATTAAAAATTTGAATTTTCATTGTTCTCTGTCAGTATAATTTAAATTTCATTTCATCGAATCCCAATAGAGCAAAATTCATAGAAATTAGTAATATAAGTCAACGCCTTGCCCACGGCGACAATCTGAAACACGTTTATTTATTAACGGTACCTGCCCATAGTAATTTAGACATCCAAACTATGTGTGATTTTAATATACGCGTATCTACGAGTATAAATTATACCTATATGTAAGTTTCGACATATATGTCGAATTCTAGAAAGTGTCTCATCGTTTTAAATTGCTGAAAATTATAAATTTAGATTTTTACAGTGCATTAAGACAAGATTCTGCACTGTAATTAAGAGATAAAGAAGAAGTTTCTTTTTTAAATAAATAAGAGAGCAAAAAATTACATATATTACACTGTGTTGGTTAGTATTTCGGTCACAAGGAAATAGTATGAAAAACTAAATATTTGTAAGCATTGTAGTTCCCATTAAAGGAGTAATTTGTTCAGAATGTTGTCTTTAGTATCTAAGAAGTCGAACACTCAGTTAAAAATAAAATAAAAAATTACTATTTCGAAAAAAAAATCAGGCGTTTTCTCAAAATATATCCGAGCACCCCATATTTTAATACATCATCACCCAATAATTAAAAATAAATTAATTTGTCTCGAAAAAGTTTAAGTGCTGTACATACGATCTTTCTCATATTTGTTATGATTTTTCTTCGTATTATCGCTGCGTTCCTGTTCGGAAAATTATTTCGAATCACCTCGTATTAAACAGATTAATTTAATAATGAGATTCCACTCTACTCTTGAGATTTTTTTTAAAATTTGTGTGTTCACTAAGTTCTTAAACAATATTATGTAAAAATAGCCCTTGTTCGTACGTACAGAGTGGTCTATACGTGACAAAGTTCTATAAATCCATTGTAATAAGAAATGTACAAGAAAGAAAAGTTGCAGAGTACTAAAAAGTTTATGTTTTAAAAATATAGTCAAAGATGTAAGTTGTCCTACAAAAAAGTGACAAAAACGTTAATGTTTTTAATTTGAAATTCTTTGATTTTACATTTTCGAATTTGGCTTGGAGTAAGGTGTACAATGAAAGAAGATTCTTGATTTTGGATGCAGTATTTTACTACTATTTATGGAAATAAATAAATGGTAGATACATTGAAGGACAATTATCCTTCGTGTGCCACTATAAAAAATGGGTTGTAGAATTCAAGAGAGAACAAACAGAGTTGAAAGATGAACGTCGTGGTAATAGACTCGTTTCACTGTCGATTCCAGAAAATGTCGATGCCCTGCATGACATCATTTTAAAGGATCACAGAATTGGGCTCAAACGTATAACATTTACTATGAATGTGGGTTTCACATCGTACATCATGATTTTGACAAGAGAACAATATATGCTAAATGTATCTTCAAATGTGTGAACGTTGGTCAAAAACAACTTCGAACTATTTAGAAGAGGATTCTTCTATTTTCCTGGGTTGAATTGTAACACAAGGACAATCGAAAGAATGGAAGCCCACTCTCTTCGCCCTGCACGAATAAATTTCGCGTCGAAAAAGCGGCAGGAAAGGTTCTCGTATTAGTTTTTGGGGCTAGGACGAAGTAATTGTGACTGAATACTTAGAACAGGTTAAAAAAGTAACAGTAATGTTATTAACCACGTTTCGGGAAAAGAGGTATGGAAAAATTGCTAAAGTTGAGCTTTTCTTGCAAGACAATGCATTCGGTCATAATTCTCTACTTGCGTTGCAAAAAATTGACGAAATTGTGACCGAATTAAAAAAAAACTTAAAAGGTAAAAAGCTCTCAGCGAATGACGCAGTATTAAGTATTGTGGAGGAGTGGTTTGCAGATCAAGATAAACAATTTTTTTAAAGAGTTAAAAGAATAAATAATTTTTTAAATATGGTAATGTTTTCTTTGTTAGGCAAATTGAAAGGCGAATTTGAAGTCGAAACATATGGTAGCAAGTATTCAAGAAGCTCCTTTACAGCTCTCCTCTCCTCTCGAGCTTTTTGGATCCACCACCGAGTGAATATTAATAGTTTCGTGGGATAGTGGATAATCGGTACATGTGAATTTCGAAAGCTTCAAATATAGTTTCATTTCTGGACTTAGTGAACACCCAAACTTTAAAAAAAAAAAAATCGAACTGATCCAGTTCACATGAAATAACCTACTTGTCTTTTCGCGCTATAACGACCTAATTACCTAAGAAGAAACAAAATATTGCACAAAGAGTTTAACATTATCTTCTAACATCATTATATAAAAATCACATTGTTTCTAAAACAAAATCATAACAAGGAATTGACTTAATTGATTAAGACAAAGTAAGTACTTCTTACGTTTCGCCTTTAATCCCTCTGCAGGAGCTCGTGAAGCGCAGATATGTACGTCTGGGCCATCTGCAAGGTTTCAAACTTCGACAACTTCCTATCGTTCCCCAAGGAGGGAACAACGTCCCTAAGCCTGTCAAATGCGTCGTTCAGACTATTCATGCGTCTCCTTTCTCTTGCATTGGCTGCCAGTCGTCGCTTCTTCATAACCTCCAATCCTGCTTGAGCCGTCGTGTTCTTTTTATTCTCTTTCTTGTACTTGTTCTCACAGTTGCTCTTGTAATAGTCCTGATTTCCATATCCGTGCGTGGAATTCGAGGTTTCCGCACGAGAAGATTTGTACCTGTAGTCGTACTTGTGGTACAAGTTGTTGTTCTCACCATAGTACTGTTGACGAGACCAAGGATCTTCCTGCTTGTAACAATTCGGAATGTAAGGTTGCGAGGACATCCCTGATTCTGAAGTGCCAGGACTCGATAAATTGTACCTATAAGAACTTTCTGGACTTGAAACGCGTGGCGAGTTGTAACCATCAGAGGAAGTTTCGTTTGACATTGAGTTATAATCTCGACGGTAAAGGAACATATTTATGTTCGATAAGTAAATTCATTCTTAGCATGATGTGACTCTAATTAATATATATTTTGGCAAAGAGTATTACATATGTTCAAATAAATTGTCAGGTATCGCGTAGCACTACATCGCTTGAAAGTATGCGAGATATTCTGATTAAAGTAGGTGGTATTCCTTTCTTGCATTTAAACAAGCTGCATTTGTTTTTATTTTTGCGTAGTATGTCTTGTTGTACATATTTTCTTTATCTTCCGGGTTACGTTATGCTCTTCTGTGGAATTTATCACTTAATGCGCCAATCTAGTGTTCGAATTGTCGTTCAATTTAAGATTAGTTCCACATTTTGTGGTTTCTGTAAGTTTACTCTTGTCAACTTGATACATTAGTAGAGTCGATTAGCTGCTGAATACTGTTGAACCTGTAAAGAAAAAATCAGGTATTAAGCGACTATATTATTAACTCGAAGATAAAAACCAAACCACCAAATTGAGAATTTAGAATTTCCAAACTTTATTTTAAGTTGTGCTTCGTGCACTAAGCATGCAAAAAAATTGTGAAAGTACCTCAGTACCCCTAATTAGTTTCAACAATAGCAATAAATAATGGATATACGTGTGCCACATATTTTTGAAAACTTTTTAAGACAATAGGAACGATGTAATCTAGCCCAATATAAGAAACTAACAGATCTTAAATACTTAGAAATAAATAATTTTGTGTCACTATGCGATGAAGTTATATTAATATTGTGAGTAAAATTGAGCTGGTACGTCGATTACTATTACAACAAATATCGTATACGTCACATTAAGTTACAACTAAATACAAACAAAAGGTTAGACCGTAGTCAAAAAGAACAATACATAAAAATAGCTTTAATATTAACCGTGCATGATATACAATGATTTATTGATTAATAAATAACACGTCTAAAGTTCGTCACTCAGAGACTTTTATTTTTCCTTATATAATCGTAAATATATAATTTCTGCTACTCTCGTCTGTATAAATTGAGCTTTTTCTAGCTCTGAACTTATGAATACCACTGTGCATAGAAAATTAATGTTTGGAATTCTCAAGAATTTATAACTCGATGAACTTTGAGGCCTGGGATTATATGAACTGCTTTTCTTTCAAGTCTAAGTAGACGAGATAAATTGAATACATGACAAGGCTAAGACTTACGAGATATTAATTAGTGGTATGCAATTTAAAAGAGAGTCTAGGTTTTGACTGTTGGAACAAAATCATTTGCTTCCATCATGGACAGTTTTATCAAATGCACCGCATCATGTGGATTGTTACCTGATACAACTAGAATGGTTTCTTCAGCGAATAAAATTGGTTCTGATAGAGTGGCCGATTCTTTTATGTCATTTGTATAAATGAAAAACAGAACGGGAGATTGATCCCTGTGGGGCACCACGTTTTAGATTAGACATCGACGAGATCCGATTATGGACACAAGCTGCTTCCTATTACACATATAGGATTTTATTAGCTGACAACTTTCGTTGCTAAAATGTAGATTTTCCCATTTATAGATTAACAAATAGCCCACACGATCGATATTTTTTTGTGGGTAACAGAAAACTACACCAACACATTGTTTATTCCCTTTTCCTCCAATAATTTTACTAATTAAACGTGACGCCGCGTCTTTCATTGTTGCCTTTTTGTCGATGTGCATATATCAGTTTTAGTTGTTTTCAGTAATTTGCTTTAATATGTACATATATTGCGTCGACTGTTTCTAACTCCATTCTGTTAATCTCCTAGTGCGTAGCCTTTCTTTTAATATAATCATTCGTACTTTACATGTTGCGTTACATGCGTATAAAATTTTTACAATTTGCTAAGTCTTGTATTTTTGGTACCGGATTTGTTAATCAAGTTTTAGATTTGGTTGGAATCTTTCCTCTCCTCTTCACACTTTTAATATTAGTCAAAATTTTGTTTGTGTAATTCATCTCCTCCTTCTTTTATTAATTCCAAGGTTATTTTGTTCCATGCAGCTGCACCTTTTTTAAATTGATTGTTTTATTGTTTTCTCTGCTTCCTCATATGTAGATTCTTCTACAGTTATCTGTTATTCTTCTTTTCCTTTTTCTATATCCACGTTTCCTTCTTTTTCTTTTTCTTCATTTTCATATAATTTCACGAAGTGTTTATTTCAATTATCCTCTTTAATATTAATGGTTGTCATTTTTCTTTTTCCTTTCTTCATATATCTTATAAAAGTTTAGTATTATTATTCCTGCAGTATCTTTCTCTTTCATCCATTTTTCTATCCATTGTGGCTTTTTCTTATCGCATAGTTCTCTAGTTTCTTTTCTATTTAAGTATTCATATCATCTTCGTTCTTTTTTGAGGCGTTTTTCTCGGTTCGTTTTTTAATTTTATTGCATTTATCAAACGTTCACAATCAAGCCAACGATTATAGTTTCTAAACTTAGTTTACACTGTTTTAGATAATTTTCTATTCACCTTCTTTACTGTTGCCTACTTTATTTTTCAGCTTATTTGTTATTTCTATCTTATATTTATTGTTCAGTTTCGCTTGTTCTAATTTTTCTAAATCCCATTCTATTTTTACTATTTTTTCAGTCTTTTAATCCTTGTAAATTTATTTCGCATTTAATTATCAATATGTGATCTGAATCAATGTTAGCTCCGCCTAAAAACTATCATAAATTATTTGTCTTTTACCCTAACTTTTAAATTTTGAATTTAAGACGAAGATCCTAAGCTGAAGGTTTTCAGAAGAAAACGAATAGACGAGAGAGGAATACAAATATCGACGTTAGCTAAAATTGTGCAAATAAAAATGTCACAGTGGTGACAAAAATTGTTTGTAAACTCAGTTAGAGCGAACTATAACTTCCACTTAAGAAAAAAATATATTTGGTCTGTAGCTCAGCTAATATAAAGTTTCTAGATTATTTGATTATAAAATCACGACATGCTTTAAAAAGCTATTAAAACAATGTGTCATTTGTATTCGAAAAATTGATCATTACTTCTCTTTTAGACAATACCACAAAAACAGGAACAGATAGCTAATTTATGCCATCCAATTTAGGACACCTGTACATGACCATCTCGACAATAAGATCGTACTTTCAGACTTAATCGCGTTCATTAAAAAATCATCATACTTTATTAGACATATCTACGATTTTTGTTAACTTATAAACCAATCGTGTAAAAATTTCCTTCAATTATATCTCTAACACTACGAGGGAGAACTATTTTCACATTTTTTCCATAATCTGTGATATCGATTCTCTAATTAAAAATCATACGTCTATTAGAAACGAGAAAATTGTTCGCTTTACCTAAACTGAATGAACATTATTAAAACAGTGAAATCGGTAAAAATAAAAAGCGATTAACTACCGTTTGTGATTTACTAATTCTATCTTTACAGAGACGTGACAGCTGCGTGATGATTTCAATTAAACTAACATGAATTGAGGTATAAAAACTAGTTATTTCCATCGAGGAGTGCAATATTAGCAAGTACAATAATTTATTAGTCCCGGTGCATACGTACTTAGGGTTTTTGAATATCGGCGCCGGACTTGTTATTTATTGTCAGAGTATTCTGAAACGGACTCATTTTACAATCGCTTTCATGGTTATTCAAGACTACTTATCAAAACGTAATTCTAATTTTTTTGTTAGTGATTGCTTTTTCCAATTTAACGATTCTTAAACATCAGAGATTGCGGTGTGTGATATTCAGTGACACATTTTAGAACTCCAAGTTGCAAATCATGCAAGATGCAGAATGGACCAAATTTGACACTTTCAATAGGAAATTCCTGTTTCGTTCATAAATTCTAAAACTGGAAGTTGCAGTGTTTTCTTTTTTATTATAGCATCCTCCGCAAATAAGCAAACACTGTCTGCATTTACGTTTTTTACATCACACACTAAGAAGAGTATTGATCCCAGGATGGTGCCTTTAGGAACGCCGGGAAGTATTTTGTTTCTGGAAGATTGTGTGTCGTTCCACTCAATTATCTGTGTTCGATCTTGGAGATTGGATGTCAAAACTTGTAGTGGCAGATCTCTGATTCCATAATAATCTAATATCTGATCATTTACGGTGTCGAAGGCTTTCCACAAATCGCTACAAGCAATTTCTACTACTTTACGTTTATCTAAAGCTTCCATTACTTCCCCTTTTCGATATCTATGTTGGTTTATACTTAGAAGTCGTCTGTTCAATTGACTATAAAGTTTCGAAAATTGTATTTCTTTTATCGAGCCTTCCATAAATTGGGAAACTAGTGACAAATTTAAGACAAATATTTATTTACGTTTTAGTAAAAATTAGTTAAGATTTATCTGACTATGCGAAGATTTCTCTCGAATGACAAAAAAAAGAATTTATAGTTTCTTTTTCTAGCACGTACAAAATAACACTACTTTTGATAGTAGTCAAAATGCCTTCCCATTTTGTTCAAGTTAACCACGTTAAATTAGATATCTAATTGCATATTTTTCGCTAGCATTTTTCTACGATTAGTAGTTTATGCGGAAAAACAATTTTGATTTGTAGTTCATCGACGATGTGAACACGAGCTTTGTCCATTTGCAAATAAGTTTTGACTTGTATTGTTCTCTTGGAAGTTATGGTAATTGCAAAACTATTAGATCGGCATGCCACGAACTGCCGGAGAAATTGCGGAAAAGTGCAGGCTTGTAAAATTTTTATACCGAGAGTCCTTAATTATGGGAAATTGAATGGGTTAGAATTACGAATTAATTGTTCTTTTACCTTAAAAGTCGCCGTCAACGGCTTCTGAAATATTTTATAGTTTTCCGTAATTTCAGCATCGTTTGCGTTCTCGGTGTGACACAATTTGAGAAATAATTTTCACTGCTCGAACAAGAACAAGTTTTACGTCTGACAATAATAGTGTGTTTTATGATGCCTGACCGCGCACTTACGGTGTCAAGTGGCAAGACTTCAGCTACATCCGCGTGTCTTGTCGAAAGTCTTATGCTCTACACATGTTACCCGCGAGATGTTGAGATCTCTGCGATGTATATCACACGAAGACCGCGATAAGTGATTGCAGCACGCAACCAAGACCTACTGGAGATGACCAGCGCGTGTTGACTGTTAAATCAAAGAAGTGGTAAGCACCGTGGCCTCTGGTGTCTACCAATGCCAAGGCGATGCTGTGATTCACTGGCCACTGCACTCGACTAATTAATCCAAGCTCAATTATTTCGAGCATTTTTCGGTAGTTCTTTGACTATCTTTGATTGAGTCGTATTCTCTACGCTTGGAATTTTCCTAATGACATCGCACGTCTTTTTCTTGCTTTGTGCGTTTTAACCACAATTGTAATGTATTTGCATAATTAACTTTCATGATTGGAACTAAACGAACTTAATACATGTCTATGCATAAATTACTAACGTTATTAACAAATGTTATTAAGTAATGTGTTAATTTTTGCTTGAAAAATTTGTTGCCACCCACAGCGGATTTTCCGAATTTCCAGATAATACAGTTACTAGCGCGACGTCGGATATGACCCTTCGATAGGTACTTTAGTTCATGTAGGTAAATGTAAGACCACCGCCGTTGTTCTTCTAGCTAATTACAGTCGTGTTTATGCTTGTCAAAGGATTGAACGTGTGGATTTCTTAATTCTACCGTGACATTTGTGTTTATGGGCCGTAAAGACGATAGTATTTTTTACACTTTTTGTTTTTTAGTGATTGTTTAATTTGCACTATAAAATTTTGCATGATACAATACTAGTGGAAGGCCACATAATGAATTCAGAACAGGTGATGGATTATTTAAGAGAATTAAATGAGTAGCAGTCAAAAATGATATAATTCATAAAGACAATGATGGTGTGAGTGATGCAGAAAGCTCTTCGATCGTGGATGAATCTTTCCCAATCTGCGTCAGCAAAATCCTCGAAGTTTCTCTTGCCGTACCTGAAGGTGATACTAAGGTCCACTGTTTTCGCTTCTCGCTGCGATTTAAAGAGCAATGCTCCAACCAGTTCACGATAGTGTGAGTTAAGATCATCAGCTTCTGTCCAGGAATTTCCTTCAACCTCGAGCGACGTTCTGCTAAAGTTCATTATTTGACAAACCTTGCTTTCTTCCCTATTTTCCAAGAAATCCATCTCCAAACGACATTTCCTTTTTCCGATATCCCTCGCGTCGAATCTTCTAATATTTGCTCCAGAGTACTTGGTCTGTTTAATGCAGGACATAACTAGAATGTTTTCTGCTTGCATGTACGACTATAATCATTAGATTGTTGTTTTTCCTTTTTTATGTAAATATATGAATCACCTATCCTATGGAGTTGCTCCTAAGTCGATTTTTTTTATCTAATCGCTGGTGCTAGGCGTGTAAAGACTGTAAAGAGCTTTTTTTATTCCAAAGACTCATTTTAAGTCTGCTCTAATTTCGAGTGCAACCTGCAAACTATGTTCCCATCGAATTTTCTAGACCTAAGTTTCGGTGTAACTCTTCATTCCTGATATCTGGCACCTTCATGAAAATCTTCTCAGCCATTAAGGCACGCGGTGGTATCGTCATCTTCATTTGTGCTGCAATCGGATCGAACTCAGTCCAACCACCGGAGCATAATTTTTTTGGACATCTCTGTCAGGCTGTTGTGAAAATCCCTTTCCCTTCGCTTTTCTAGAGACACGTTCACGACGACTCGTTCTTCCGGACGCTTAACTAATTCTCAAGTGTCGTCCTGAATCCATTTGTCCGACTCCTCTCTGGATATTGTTTGGCGAAAACGAACTTCGCTAAAGAAAGCTTGTTCAAATTACGCTTTGCGCCCTAATATGTGACACTTAAAGCATTTCATTGGATGTTTTTGATCGAGCTTTTGTTCTTCTCAACTGTGATCTTCATCGACTTTTTCTTTTGAATGTAGATTTACCGGCCACCATCGCAAGTTGATTCGATGCCTTGCCACCGACGAGTGATAATATTTCAGAATCTTGGCACGCAACGTCTCGGATCGTCTTACGACGAAATTGCACATTGAAAGCTTTCTGGAAGACTTCGCAGATGCATGTAACTGAGCAACCCATTATTTATCTCAATGCTCATGTCATTTAATTTATGGGCGATTTTAAGAAAGTCTTGAGGTCCTTTGTCACTGTCCAGCATCTGATTTAACAAAGCTGAAAAATATGTTTGGTAAAAATAATTGTACTGAGCGGGAAAATCCAAAGCGTGCAAGGAGCTCTCTTAGTATTTTGAAGTTGGAAATTTCTTTTACTGTATCATTGGAGATCCCACATGTATACTTACAAAATTTCTATGTCTTCCAAGATAAACTTTAATATTTCTTATGCGTTTTCTAATTAGCCTTTTGTATAACTTCACATTTCGTGAATGACCTTTTGAAATCATCATATATTTTATATATAGGCGAGTTCTGTTATAGCACTTTTTTAAATTTAAGTGGCGTTGGCGACTAGTTTCTCTGAAATACGCATGATAGATGATGAAAACTGAGTAGAAAGAACTAAAAAGTACATAGTTTTTCGGATTACACAAAATTAAATTCGATGTAATTGTATTTAGGTGCTATTACCGAGCTCAGTTTTTCTACGAAAACGACTGGCTTTGAGCACAGTTCCAAAGCGTACTCGATCTATAATGCGTACATTGCCTTAAACAGATTGTGCGTGCATACTTGAAATTCATCAATTAATTCTAAGTACTTAATTATAGCTACACAAATTTGTTTCTCTGACTTTACGTGCTGAAAAAAGAACCGAACAATTATCGTTCGATAATTAAAATCGTATCAAACATGTGTCTGATAAGGCATTCCGTTCTCACTTTCGAAATAATATAAATCGTTCATTCGGGGCAATAAAAGTCGGTAGTAGATTACGGCTTTTGGTCAATACATATAATTTATCGCATAAGGAGTTTGCCAAGTTAAAACAAATTTAAAAATGTGAAATAAAGCTCTTTGCGTACAGTTTATTGCATTTCCAAACAAAGTTGGAGAAGAAATTCATTAATTATGTACTTAAATAAAACTTAAACTTACAAGAATTGCTCATAACTAAAGTCTCCAACAAATAGGTCCGTATGCATTGGCACTTCGGTGCGCAAGCGTTTTATTTTATTTTAAATTATTGAACAGTAAATAAAACTGAAAGGTAACGTAATAAGAAAGATTGTTTAAGAACGATTCTCTGTTGGCTCCGTGAAATTACAATAACATCTTATTAATTTACATTTATGTAGCAATTAGTAATTAATTAGCAGTTAGGGTAACATTAGTTGAGCATAATGCCAGTTAAGGGACAGAACACTCTTTACTCATCCTTAATAAGATTAACAACTTCTTATGTGCCACAATTACTTTCTTTACTATATCCGGAAGTCATGTAGCTAGTACGACAAGTTAACGTTAGACGGTATTATTTATACAAAAAAAAATTGCCATCGTTTATTTTTCAGTGCAACAATAAAGAATTTCGTAAAGGCGCGTTTATGAATATGTGATGCAATTTCCTTTCAGTAACGTAAACTTGAAATTTGAGGTTCAAATTGATAGTTCAACCGACTGTAATTACAAATTCAAGTTTTACTGTATTTAGTCTTGTATATTTTTCCGATACCTTCCTTCACCTACTGTCGCTCTCTTCTTTGGTTGCAAAATTGACTTGTCTAGTTTACAGATGGCATCTTCCTCTTTACCGAGCGTGCGGGTTGAAAGCTACAGCCCAGCGGGAAACAGGCTCCTCCGTGCGTCCCCATATCGCGGGCATCTGAGGAGAATATGATTCCATTCCTCAAGTTCTTTGTAGTCACGTGTAGGAACCTCCCGGATTCCAAACGTGGCGAATGATCCGTGGTCGGTCAGGAACGAAGTAAGTTCAAAGTAGAAACAGCTGAATTTCACAACGGGTACGTTGTTCGGTCCCATCTCTCCTGCAATTCAACCTGCTTCCGGGCTGTCTGCTTGCTTCTGGAGCTTATGTGAGTGTCCAGCGGCTTTTCTTGATGGCGATAAATCGCTGCGCTCCGTTTTATTTCTAGGTCGGGCGGTAAACAACCACTTAAGACCCGAAGAGCATCGTTGGATACCGTTCGACAGACTGGGTAATGGATAACATAAACACCCTCTGTCTCGCAGTCAAAGATCTTCACTCTGTCGTGCCAGACGGTAGCTCCATAACACAGTATGCCCCTCCTAGCCAAGAAAGTGATTAACTTTTTGCCCGGGATTGTTTATAATTTTAAACGTTAATCAAGGTTAAGAAATATAATAAAATTAAATTAAAATGTTTGCGCGTAGTATAAGCGGTTTCAACAAATTGACGCGATTGTAAGCAGGTAGTAATTTTACAATTAAAAGTAACGTCTACGTTTACTGATTTATTAAGCGAAAATTTCAATCTGATGTGATATCATTAGCGATATTTGTAGCACCATAACACGTCTGCTTTTTATTTATAGCAGGCAGACTTATCAAGGCTTCCTAACGATCTTAAAATGCTTATTAGTTCAGAAGCGACAAATTACACATAATTTACACGAGCGTGTAATAAAATCAATAGCTGATTTATTGGTAGCTCACAATGTGTTAGCTCAACCATTACTGCCGTCATTTATGTTGCAAATTAGCTCTCCATTATTATCCATCTCCATTTTGGTCGTAAAACTAAAGGTGTACTTGCCGAAGGTCGCGGCCTGGAAAGCACGGTAAAAGCCGTTGTTAATAATATTGTGTTCCTGATTTAATGAGACCGCAGAAGTCAGAAACGACGGTTTATTTATTAATTATAATCGGACGGCAAATGAATGTGTTTCGACATTTAACTAATAAACGAAAGATGTATTAATTATTGCGTTGAATTTTAATATTTCTCGATTAAAAAAATTAAATTTAAAATGTCTTTTTCTCTTAAGAATATGATTCTATTTCAAGCGAAAAATATTAAGAATCTGTATGAAATAATAAAAAAATTCAAATAATGAATTTTTTGATAGTTTTATGATACACACGTACATGGCCGAAAAAATCTGGTAAATATACAAAAGCAAAATTTTCAGGCAGAAAATAACGGACTCTTAAGTGGGTTAATCGAATTCAACCTTAAACATACCTGTTCTTCTGGTCAAGTAGTTTCACTTAATAATTTAGAAGTAATTTATGCGGTATTGTTTCTGTCTGGAATTGATGTCACTCTTCAAGATAAGGGAAATACCAATAGGACTATTTTGTTGGAATATGGAGTCGCGAAAACCTGAACTAATTAAGGACAGTGATGTTCACGTTTTGTATTATAATTCACGTTTGTATTGAAAAAATCTCAAATATTCATAAAGCAATTTTTAATTTAAAAAATATAATCAAAAACTTATTCATTATAAAATGTTTAGATTTAGTTATTTTTCATAAAATCTATGTTTGTATACTTGTTCTGTTTTGTAAGAAATCAAATATTCAATATAACAGTTATTCCCAATCTATAATTAATACAGATCAAAGCTGAGCTTTTTTTTCTAAAGTTAAAAAATTCTGCTTCTTATTTAGACGTCAAAATATATATAGGAATAACTACAGGCACTGAGAATTGGCAATTTTGTTTTTCCTTTATTTCTTATTTTATTATTTGTTCAGCAATAAATGCCTTCCTAGAAGTTAAAACATCGCCTACGATGTCAGATAATTATATCCTTTCCTTTACGTCTGCAGCTTTCGTTTTTAAATTTTCAATCAATTTCAGTCCAAGAAAATTTTCAAAAAGTCATTTGTTAGTTGTGATTCATCAGGGAAATGACTTGCTTATGGCAGATCTTCATGAGCCAAGTGATTTGGTCGTGGCTCGTCGACGACTTGGTCTTAGTTGTGGATCATCAAACAAATGACTAGGTTCTGGACTTTGGCTTGACAAACACTTTAGTAGTAGTATAGGAGGTGGGTTTTTGACAAAAGGGTGTTGTAAAAAAAGGAAGTTATTAGAGAGGAAGTTCAAGAGAGAATTTTCAAAATCATCAGAAAACTCTTCGCCAGTTTATGATTTTTGCTTATAAAGTGAAAGTCCAGAACTTCCATTGCAACCCTATTCGCAAATGGCAGTTATATCTTGCAATTGATGCTGGTTTATCAGAGAAATCGTTTCCCTGCTACTACTTGTTATTAGAAGTCTCTGGATCGTGTGTACGACTAGACTTATTTTTATAGTTTTATTTCTGCGGAGCTCCCAGTAATGTGCTTGTTATTTGGATTACATTTTTTTGGCCTCTATAATTTTGTCATAATTTGGATAAACATCTGCATTTCTTGTTTAGCTTCAGACCTCAGTAAACATACTGTTGCTTAGTCAGTTTTGCCTTAATTAAAATAGAAAGTGCTTCATCGTTGGAGTATGGCTTTATTCCTTTTTTCTTTACTATGGTCAGATCTGCAACTAAAACTTGGTACAGAATCGTTCAAGACCTCAAGGGTCTATTTACAAAATTTGAAGAAATTTGACGACAGACAATTTCCAAAATTGTTCAAATTGACACTTGAAAGAATTGATTATGTTTACATTAAACAATCTCTGTAGTAGTATGTTCTTATGGAATACTATAAATTATAATAAGGGAAACCTCATTATTTTATATTCGACAATTTTTGAAAACAGTGCACGTGAACTTGCCTCTTCTTAAACGATAAGTTGAATAATAGAAAACTACTCGATCAATCTACGGTAATCTATTTATTAACGAAAATAATCAAAGTTGACCACACTCGATTATAAAATTGCTTAAATCTTAATGCTTATAAAGCTTAATAATGTGGAGCTGAGTAAAAGTAAAAGCTAAACATTTTACGATAGTAAACATTCGCTCACAAATTAATAGTGTCATTGAGGAGCATAATTTTCAAGTAGGGAATTTTACAAATTCTTTCATTAATGAAACGTCGCCGTAAAGTCGCGAATAAAACCAACAAATATTAAAATAATAATTAAATATTGCCATTAAAACTCTATAAATTAAGGCGAAATAATTAAAATTTGCTGTATACGGGCGCAGTAAACCTTAATTGTTTCCGAAGCGTAATTGAGTTTGAACATTATTTTGTTATAAAACTTACTATCCAAGCGTTTTATTTACCGTAAATATATGCGCTTCGAGATCACACAAGTGCAAAACTATATATCTAGAAGTAATAAAAATCCCATAAAATTTATCAAATACTTAAGCTTCGCATGTCAATATTGTTAAAGAGGTTACTCTAAGTTTATTACTTAAAATTAAAGCTGTGGCACTATTTAAGAAGTACTCAAGCAATATACAATTCCAGTAGACATTTAAACTTATATTTATGTGGGAGCAAAACATCATATCGTTTTACTTTCTCTCGATTCTTGTTTAAACTTGCTTTACTCATATATAATGAAAATTACACACAAAAATTAAATTGAAGCAATTTCTGTATAGTTGTATTAATGTATTAATATAATTGTACACATTAAAGAACTGCACGAGTAAATATAGAATCGTCCGAATACAATGCGAATACTCATTACAATTCTTCACATTTTGAATACTATCAATAGTTAGGACTTGTAAAATAATATAAATGAGGAAGGATTTTTTTTTACAAGTTACCTCGTGATGAAAGGCTTGGTTTAGCAACTGCCCACCAACTGATTTATATCAACAATTTCATAATTGTCTCCCCTATAGATATTTTCCAAGAATTGACGAATAAAATGCTTTCAGGTTTACATGGAGCAACTGCTTACCTTCACGACTTAATTGTTACTGGAAGAAATAAACAAGAACATCAAGAAAATCTTCGCTCATTTTTCAAAAAGAATTCAGCAAGAATTCGCTGAAAACAGAGCAAACATTGTTTGAATGTCAGAGCCCAAGGATGTTGGTGAATTACGTTTATTTTTAGGAATGATTACCTACTACGGTATTTATGTTGGCGAACTTTTAAGAAGAAACGCAACATTGGAATGATCTTTGAAGTGCCAAGAAAGTTTCGAAAAAGCCAAGAAAATACTTTACTCAAAACTACCTTTAATGCATTGCGATCCGAGGCTGGTAATCATTAAACATGGAACTGGAGCAATCAATCAACACAAGTTTCCTGATGGTTCCTTGAAAGCAGTGTGCCACGTTTCATGCACACTTACTGAAACAGATCGAAAGTATTCGCAAATTGAGAAAGAAGATTTAGCACAGACATTCGCAGTCAAGAAATTTCATAAAAAAATTTTTATGACCTTTTTTTCGATTAATGGGCAAGGTAGGTATTAGGTGTTGGGTTGCAAAGTACTCCTCATACCTTTAGGCTCCAATTATTAAGGGCATATGGCCAACCCTACTAGATTTAGTCGAATCTAAGGGAATTCCACCCCCAGTGGCGATTTTTAACGTGCCAAACATTGCATTGACACGGGACTTACGACTTTATTTCCGTTTCGAGAAGAAGACATGTTTATGTTTTTCATCCACAATTGAAAAACCGACCGCTGGGTTGGGAATTGAACCTACGTCCTTTGGGTCCGAATTTCTGTTTCAGCTGAACACTATTCCGGTACCGAAATCGAAAATTCTACGATGATTTCATCACCAAAAAACAAAAACATGTTTATTTCCTGTAAACTGTGGCGGCAACGTGCGTCTTCATTACGTCCTGGCCGTTGCCTTATACGTTTCTGCCTTGTCTGCAATTAATCGAACAAAATATAAAATTCCTATCGCTAGCAGTGAAGAATCCTCAATCGCATTATTAAAAAAAATGATTACACACGTCCAACAATTAAATAATTAAATCGATACGTCTCTATAATTTACGAGTACCGAGAATTTACAACAATCACAAAGCAATAAATGCCAGAGTAACTGTAAGTAGCGCAATTAGCGATGGCCAATTTTACGTTCTCGAGTAAAATGAAAACTCGGCCTTCTGAAATGTACTGAAGCACACCCGTCACAAACGGCTGTTAAAACAGTATCATCGATAGCTATTAAAATCGCCGTCTAATTGTGACTGTCCTGAAACAGTTAGATAAATGTAAAGTCCGTGTAGAAGTGAGTAGTAAATATTAACGTGTGTAAGCTGATGCTCAGAAATTTTGATGAATTTCGTTTTTCAGTACGTTCCCAAAATTAAATTGAATTAAATGTGAAATATAACGGATGATTCAATAAGTTTCAAGTCACAAGTGGTTGTGAAAAAAAACTCATGTCTCAACTTAGAACAGACGCGTTTGAATCACAACGTCGTTTCGCTGAACACGCCTTTGAGATGTACTAAGGTTACGTTAAATTCTGCGAATAGAAGAGCTAGAACCTGATTAACAGTTCCGATGTTCTCATGTGGGGCCCTATTCTCAACCTGTTCGAAAAGATTCGTATGCGAAAATGACGAGAGTCTACACAATTTTGACGTCGTCAATTACGCATACGAATCTTTTCGAATGGACTGAGAATAGGGCCCCTGGCCTTTTTTTTAGGGTGGCTACTACCTTCTCTTCCTGCAAGCTACCAGATTCTCTGAATAAAGCTACCTTATGATTTAAAACATACGCAAAAGTTTGAAAATATCTCATGAAATTCTAAATGGAGTACTTCCAAGTCCCTTCGACTTTTTGTGCAGTGCGAAAGTAAGATTCCATAATGTTCAGTTGTAAAAACGATTTTGTCAAAATATAAAATAAAAATTGGTTTAATTAAACTAGTGGTTTTGAGTTAAGATTCGGTGCAAAATTGATAATCCTCATCCTCAATAATTAATTTTTGAATAGTGACATTTCAAAAATATGTACCTACACAAGAAAATTTTAATCATACCAATAAATTAATGTTTGTTCCAAAAATTATGCAAATTTATGTGTTTATGTAAAAATAAACTGTTTTTAAATGACGGCGCGAAATCAATTCAAAGTCAGGGTCAGAAATTTTCTCTACGACAATGGTATTGAGAATCTGAGAAATTAAACGCCTAAATGTTCGTCTCTTACTAACTGATTCACATAACTGGTTGCATATAATACTGAATTATAAATACAAGCTGTATCCTAACTTCCCCCCGATTCTTTGTTAAAAACTGTATCGACAAATGTAATATAATTTTCTAAAAAGAGTAACCGATCTTACCTCTTTGAACTATCAGAAATGTAGGCTACATTTGTCTCATTAAATCTTCAGGCCTCTGGATAATTTCTCACATGCCCTACTTGCAACAATAGCAGCATAGCAACTGTAGTACATTAGGAACCACAAATATTTTTTCATTACTCTTATAGAAATTTTCTATATTTACCCATTTAAGAACATCAGATCTTTTCAGAGGTCTTAAGATGCTACCAACATAAGTGGATCATTTTGTATGATTTTTTTTTGAATCATCGCTCTATTATGTTATTACGATATACTTAAATTTGGTTCTATTTTGGTAACAACAATTAATCTTGCTACTTTTAATAATAGAATTCTGTAGAGACTGCAAGTGGGTAACTTATTTAATGAATGAGCTGTTATATTTTATTAAAAAAATGAGTCTGTTGATATTATTAATCTGTTAATGGAATTTTGAAGTTATTAACACCAAAAATAACTACCGTGCAATAAGTTATCAACAAGCATCGGTCGTATCTAAATTGAGAACACTTAACAACAGTCAATACGGTTCAATTAACTAAATAGGTTGTCCATAAGCAAATCTTTATCAAGTGCTGTATCACTGGCTATAATAGAAAGCTACAGTACAGGACCGGGCCGGTTCTACTTTAGACATCGAGGAATAGTAATAAACTTCTTTCGTTGCTACACTTGCATTTCATTCCTGTGCTTCCTGTGCGGTGATTTTCAAGCTTTGCACATTGGTATGGTTCCCGCCAGATGGCCTTTTTTAATAAATAACTTCTTATTATTTTTTTGAAGCAAAAATTAGAGAATAAAATCCTTAATTAAAATTGTCTTTTGTCATTTTTTCGTAAACTAAGAAAAAAAGAAGATTTTTCAAACTTGCAAATCGTTGTAATCAAATTATTTTGTTGACAAATGGATTGTTTTTGAAATTTGTGGTTATTAATTATTAAACATTTTCAAGCTATTATTACCCTCAATTTTTTTATCGTAAACGGTTCTCTTTCTACAATCAATTTATGTTATAATCAGAGAGGGGAATCGAAATATTTTTTCTGGTTTGAGTTTGAGACAACTATTTAATTCTTAAACATCTTCTTTGTAAACCTATTCTCCGAGAACCGTGCCCCAGCCAACGTTGGGTTTCTTCCTGATACAACGTTTCATCAATTTTTATAAATATAAACTTTTTTAAGACGCATAATCTCAGACACAGTGGTTTTGGACATTGGCGTTCATTAAAAGTAAAGTAGTAAGTCCGGTCCTGCTGCCTTATATAAATAAACATAACCGAAGTAGATTTTTCTTTTGGTTTAATTAATAAGAGAGATCATTTGTGTTTTTTAGTAAATCTAAAAGCGTATGACCTTGGATGTATATTAATTAAATTAAATTTAAATGTAATGATAATTATAGATTAGTAATTTAGGGAAAAAATATATTTAAGAGATTAATGGATGAAACACATCGGCTTAATATATACAGAATGTCCACATTTCGAGCCTACCCGTAGCGATCTCGGTTATCTTAATAGATACGAAGTTGGTTCAATTGGGCTCAGGTTGTGCATTTTTGTCTCAATCGATAATAATCTACGAATACATTTCACCTATTTTTTATGGTTTCATGATATTTAAAAAAAGTAAGAATCAGGATTTAGGTTTTTATTTTTTTTTATGAAAACAAATAAAGTTAGGTCACAGATTCTTTAGACACTTTCTTATGAGGAATTTAAACATGCTAGTGTCTTTGTCACTTCGCCAAAAATTACAGTGGAAACTAAAATATACAAGTTCTGATACTTGTGCCCAGTCTAAACTAAGCTTAAGAATGTTCATAAACAAAATAGAAATGTTTGCTTAACTTTGCCGTGATTTTAGGTTGTTCGCAACTGTGAGTGATCGGAGTCCAAAACAACACAAGAAGAAAGCTAAACAAACGCTATGGAAGTTGAATAAAATTGACCAAGACTGAGTGCCAGAAAGACAGCAGGAAATTTATAAAACATCTGCAGAACGTTGTAAGTTTATTTAAGTGTTTATACGGCAACGTTTTGCTAAAATAGTTCTCTGAATTGTAGATTACGAAGAAAGAGCAGGGCAAACGCTAGAAGTTCTCGTACGAGATTAAACCGTAACACATGGTAATTTCCCTCGTTTTTGTTAATATGCCTAAAATTTACTTAATTAATTGTTTTTAATATATTTATTTAAAGGATCTGTGAGTTATTTATTTTGTAAGCGACGTTTCGTTGTATCAATTGACAGCCTTCAATCAACTACAAAGTGCTATTAAAAAGTACTTGGAGAAGAGTTTCGTAGTTTTGCCAATTAAGTTTTTAACTGACAAACTTCGTTAACTTCCGTTCAATGTCAAGTGAAGTTATACCTGTTATTCTAAGTTTGTTAGATGGCGTCTTTCGTAAAAAAATTAACAGAATTAACTGAACTTCTATTAAGCGGCCAGCGGTAGTATACAACGCAACGATATCCGTCATTGAATGTAAAGGAAACTAACTTGGATATTTAAAGTGAAATGATAGAAGAAGGAATACTTTTAGCAGCTTCCAGCTTGAAAGAAGGACATCCACCGTTATAAATACATTTATTGCCAGTGTCCGCGTAATGGAGGTAAATTTCTGAAGAATTTTCAATTTTCTCCATAAATTGTACGTTCCTGCCTATCTTGTAGAGGAGTCCTCCTAATAGTACATACAAATTACACATAAAACAATTTGGGGAATTAGGAAAATGTCCCTCTAAGAGAGGTACCCACCATGTACTTTTTTCTTTGCTGTATGCATTCGTCTCGTATACAAATATCGTTAAAGTAATTTCCTATTGCATTAGATGGAAGATTCATAATCATAGGATGTCTTACATCATCATAATAAGTACTGGTCATTTGCAATTAATGTTTTGATTACAAATGTTATTCAGTGTGTTTAAGTGCAATCCTTCCTTATCTCTATTTTATATTTTATTTTTTCTATGATATTGGTTTTTCTTCGAATGTACATACATACATAACAAGCACGTGTATAAAATTGTTCGACCTGCGTGTCTGTCGGTAGAACATGCAACTGAAAATAACAGTTCAGTGGAAAATTGTATACACGAAGGAAAACAATAGAAAAATTTAGTAATTAATCACGCTTATAAACAACGTTCAATTGCTCCCCAGTTAATGGAGGAAAATTTCACATTTTTTTTCCTCTCATTGTCACAATAATCTTTTCGTGTTTATAAACTTGTTCCAAATGTTGAAGCAGAAACCGGCAAGGAGTTATACATAACATAAATATGGCAAATAAGAATTTAAAGGAATAAAAAAGGCACAGTTTGTGCTCCTCTTGACAAACTTTTATTTAACTGGTAATATGTCAACGTATTTGTCTTCACTGTTTATTTCAAGTACATTCGCTTACGCAAGAGCATTATAAATAAGACGATATTTAAGTGGCGTCTTTAAAAATGTTCTAAGTGAGACTGCATTTTGGGCAATTGCCAGCAGTACACAAAGTGAGAGTGATTTTACGATATTATTGCTAGAAACTTAGAAATTTTTCATTTGTAAAATATTCAACCATTCGATGTAAGATCAAAAAGACATTTGAACAAATTAAAAATTGCATCAAATAATTTTTATTTAATTTTGGATTATCAGAATTTGTATAACAAACGAAAAAAGATAATAAGAAAATAAGATTTACAACAAATCATCAAAATTGTGGTATGTTCACAGTAAACACGGCCAAGTTCGATCTACATCCTCTTCACAATCTTTCAAATTTGCCCTAAATGGTGCGTTTGCCAGTATTAATTCATTACCAGGATTGAACATCAAAAGGCTGTAACCGCATTCGTATTTTTTTGTAATCTAATCGATGCTTCACTCATAGTTTTATTCAATATTGGGATTAACGGTTCATCGTTACTATCAATGCTGGATGTTTTACCCAAAATGTATTGCACGAATTTTTCACATCCGAAACGATTGCATGAAGCTCTTTTTCTATTTGAGTCCAAGATCTTTGACTTGCAGTTAAAGATTTTGAAGCATAGGGTACTGATACATTAATTTGGAATAGTAGCCACATCTGAATTACTAACATCGACACCAGAATTTTTACTGAACAGTATTTTAATTTGAAAGCTATAAAACAGAGCGACTTATTTTTAATTTCCGTTAAACAGTTTTGCCGCTTGCAGTCGAAGATTTTAACTCAGATTGATCAAAACGGCATATAATAAAAAAATGACGTTTAGTTTACTTTGATAAATCAACTTGTGATAATTTGGAGAAAGAAAAAAAAAGTAGACACAATAACAAATAAATCGTGAATTACAAATTCCTGAGATATCTGTCCGGGATAAGCTATCGAATATGTATTTACGAATCAAGATCAATTGATATATCAATAGAGAGATAAATATGATTGACTGATGCTAACGATATGTATGTACGCAGGTGATATCATTGCGTTCAGAATCAGACATGTTTAATCACAGAAGAATAAAGCACACGAGGTTATGTTTATATGTTTCCCCTAATATACTTTTAAGTACGCCAGATTTATTTCTTTCAATAGTAATTAAATTGATTTACTTCACGGTAAAAAGTTATCAAAGTGAAAACACACATTTGTAATATGAAAATCGAATTAAAAGTTACGTAGTAAGTTCATGAAGCTTAAATTTGACAATTTAAATACTGCGAATGCGTAGTTTTGACAGCTTTTTTAAATATTTGATGTTTTTGTTCATAAACTTTTCTAAGATAAAATGATTCAACGAAATTATCAGACATTGAAAGAGCATAAATCTCTGTGAGCAAAACGAACGCGGATTCTTACGAAATAAAAAATTATTACATTATATTTGTTTATCACAATATTGAAAAACTGAACAAAAATATGGAAGAAATTTAAATATAAATTTGTCAGGAAGTTTGTATATAATATGTTTACTGTTTAGTTTATGTCAAGGTAACTGCAGTTATAAAATAATTACCGAAATTAAAAATCTATTATAGTTATGTCATCGTTTATCCTTAGAGAGTAAATCATTCCACAATTCTTTCTTTCGCAACTTAAATGTTGATATTTATTAAATTTGTAATAATAATTTTTTCTTGAAAATATTTACGTTTCGCTAAACAATTGACATCTTTCTCAAGATAGATTACATACAGAGTAACGTCGAAAATAGAATTTAAAAACAATAACTACTCTTTTCAGCAAATTAAAGATAAAACTCCATGTTCATTACAATCCGATTATCTACTCTATTCGATGCTTATAATGTGATAGGGTTTGTATAGGACAAATTTCTAATTGGATAAAATCACGATTATCACGATTATCACAACACAAATCTGATGTAAAGAAATCGCAGAAACCAACGCTTTCAGATTAAATTCTAAAACAGATTCTCTGTTTATAGATTAAGAAAAAAAAAATATTTTTTTTATTTATGCTTAATTGCATATTTTAGCAACTGCGACTGCGAACTTAAGGAATAGTGTGTCAGTTCTAGCAGACAGATTGCAATAGCGCACTATTTTAGCAACTACAATAAATTATTCTCGTGGTCTAGGTATTTGCTCAAATTTCATAAGTGCAGGGTTGTGAGATCTAACCCAGGTCACCACAATTTTTTTCCATTTTCAATTGTACTTATCCTATCAGCCTTGTTTTAGTGTAGGCCACGGTGAAAGATGTAGAGGTGTTCCGACGCCGCATTCGGGTACGGCAGGCGAATGTAAGAGTCAGTGTGCGAGAAAGATCGCACAAAGCAGACCGAAAATTCAAATACTCGCATCGTCTTGCATTCGTACGCCACCGATCTCAGCGCGTAGCCGGGTTCGTCGGAATACCTGTTTTATCGTCTACCTTTAGTTATTTTTTTAAATTTTAATTAATAAGTTAATTTTGAAATTCAAATAACATCAACTTACGAGATCAAATTCACATTTATTATTTTATTTGACACTTTCCATCTTTTTTGTTACAATTCGTTTAGATTTTTCCTGATAATTTTAAAGATGGAAAGCTTTAGTTTAGAAAACAGAATATTAATAGTTATTCGACGGAATATTATTAGATATTCAATTAAACTTTCAACGAAGTAGTTATCGTTGAATTCATGCTTTGGGAATGTTACAAGATATTCAAATTTCTACTGCGTTTAGTCTAAATTAGTTGAAGAGCAGCACTATGAAAAGGCTGATTGATTTGACTTGTTCTTTATTAAATTAAAAAAAACTAAACATTTGTAATTATTAGTAATGGATATAGAAAAAGGGAAAGTATAGGTATAAAAAGAACGGGAATTTGAAAGTATGGAAATAGAGTCAAACAAAATCATGGAGATTTACTAGATGGGACTATTTTGTATACAAATAAAAAGACAGGAGTAAGAACAATAAACAACAGAGAAAAAGGGAGACCAAGAGTAGAGAAAACAACAATAATAATGTATGAATATAATATAATAATTATAACAACAAAATAATAATAAAAATCAATTAGTTTATATAATATTTCTGCAATAATGTAAAGTAAATTTCACTAGCATCTTTATAATAAGAAAATAACTTAAATATGCAACTTGGTGATGAAAAGCAATTTTTATTAATTTATGTTAAATTCAATTAATTACAATATTAAGTTCTAATAGGATCACATTTTTTAACGTGACGGTATCTAAAATTTGAAGTGTTAACCTGTCACTACAAAATTTAATAATAGAATATTTAATAATTTTTAGTGCTTTATCTGACACTAATATTCCCGTTACATGCAGGACAATACGTGACAAAATATATCTAAACCAGTTAAATTCGTACTTATTGCACCGTATTAAGATCGACGTAAGATAATTAAAGGCGTTTACGATGGACAGCATGTCCAGCGAAATATTTGTTTATCTTTTCCAATCGATAATGTAACAAGAGATACTCGAGAAATTATAAAAAGTATAGAGATTATTGCTCCATAAATAAGTCTTTCACTACATATGTTATATATTTGTTTGAAACAAGGAAAAGAAATGATACTCGCAGTGAAAGATTTTTCTATTTTATATATGTAGATGACATTTTAACTTGTATACCAAAAGATAAAATTACTGATAATTTTTTTAACAACATTCTCTTCACAAAAAACAAAATTTAATTAAAATAATATAATTGATAAAATTGTGGTGATATACAAGGATTTGTTCACATCACATATCCCAACAAATTTCTCAGCTTTTACAAGACCTAATACCGACACCGTCATATTTTATTATAGTTGTGCGCATTTTAACGAGATCCTACTTACGAATTTGTTATTAAAGCACTAACTTTTTAACTAACCACCCATAAATTTGAGCTAGTACTCTAGTTCACCATCGTAAAATTTTATTTGTTGTAATCCAGTGTGAATATGTCACGCGTCGATGACGCAAAATACAATCATGAGGGATCGAAAATTTAATTATCGCAATTAACATAAGTTTGAAAAACAAAGTGGACCATTTACATATATCGCGCGTTAATTTTTTAATGAAAAAAAAAAACTAAGCATTGTTAAGTTGTTAATGTATCATACATATACATCATGAAGAAGTATTTTACGTTTTCAGTGACAAGGACGGACAAAATAAACAACAATTACGATTCAAATTTCACTAGTTCTGGAGTAGTTGTATCTGAATATATTTGAAAAATTTAGATTTGTTTTGTTTTAAGCTGTTCAATCTTTTGCTTTTTTATTTATTAAAAATATAATAAAAGTCGAAAATACACTCTTTATCAAAAAAAATGGAGGACTCAGAAGGAGCGATTTGTTTATTGCCATTTATATGTATATAATAATAATAATAACTTGATTTGAATATAATATAATTTTAAATTAATAATTCTTTCTTTTGAAATTAAAACTAAAAGATAAAGTTAAATTGTCCAAATCTCAAGGTGAGATTCAGGTGGCAGTTAAGTGCCTCTGCTTTTAAATCTATCAAATGATAGCTTTTGTTTGTAATAACTAATAATAAATACATCGCTCTTTTTTCTCATGCATTTGACAGTTTGGGTAATGATCTTCTGTCATTGTGCACCTTTTTTGCATTACTTCTGCCAAAGAATTTTATAGAACTACGGTCCTTATTTACTCTTAATGTGAATCCACTCTAGAATTTTTATCCAATATTGCAACGTAATACCGACAGCTGCCTTTAAGTATTAAAAAGACTAATAAAGAAAAATTGGGCAGTAAACTTCTATAAGAAACTTTAATTTTTTAACAGTCATATTAATTTTATAAATGTATACACTGAGAAACAGAAACAAGAAAATCGTCATGGAACTTGAAAAAATCTCCATAATTTTTTTTTTAAAGTCAATAAATTAACCATAGATAATGATTAACATTTAATATTTATTATTACTTTGGAACAACGTATCCTTTAAAGAAAAATCACAAAAATTTAGTGAACATATAAATAGACGGATTACGTTACGCTAGGTTATGGAATAATATTAATACAACTCATAGTAAAAAAAAGTTATTAAATTTAAATAAACCATCTCGATTTCTAAGGCATGCAGCAGCAATAAAACGATGTGTAGATATTAAAATTAGTAATTTGCTTCTGTTGTTGTGGATACTTCAGATTCCGCCGATAAGTTCATTGACTATAAATTTTTATCCTTCAATATACTCATACAAAATCATTCACGTTTTATCTCTAGTTATTGAAAGTTTTAAACATTGGCTCATTTCAAATTCTTATATTCATATGGTATATGTATATAATTATTTAGGAATGGCGATTGATAGAATAAATTGGAGAACATAAAATTAAATGTTTAAAAGCCAACTCCTTCACGATTGGACTTCAACTATGCAGGTCCCGAAACAGGCGGAAACCAGATATTTGGACTACCACGTAAGATGTTCCAATACTTTTGGACGGTAGAAGAAAACCGCTTACAGGAATGAAACCACGATAACGCTCCAGTTGACCGAAATAAATTTGTGTAGTAGACGACTTAAAATAAAGTAAGTGA
The DNA here is from genome assembly GCA_039766575.1 of Serrognathus titanus. NCBI lineage: Eukaryota > Metazoa > Arthropoda > Insecta > Coleoptera > Lucanidae > Serrognathus > Serrognathus titanus. The sequence continues at coordinate 12,170,187 of CM077911.1, read as the reverse complement.
GGATGTCTGCATTTTTTTTTCTAATGTGTACTGCAAAAAAACGCTAAGTATTTTTAAAAATGTAAATAAGGACTTTGCTTGAACGCCAAATGACGACAATTTGGCAACTGCTTCCGGTAAAATATTTCAAGTTGTGACAAATTGTTCCATGTGATAACTTAAATATGCAACTTGAACATATTTTTTTGAACGGATACTCAAAGGATTTGTTTTGATATCAAATATTTTGATCGCCAGGTACAGTTCGATCAACTACCATCTCCGACCATTACGAATTACACATCGCCCTACCCAGAGCGCTTCAAAAACTAAGTTTGCGTCTTGAAAATGGTTTGATTCTGACGTCATCGTTTAAACACCGATTCAAAATATCCACAACATCAAAATAGGGCTTAAGTTTTGAGGCTTACGTTTTAACATCTCAAGTTTTGTTAAATATTTTCCGTGAATTTGTTTGCCGCACAATTTGCTCTTATTTACAATTTTATAAATTAACGTGTTTATAAAAACATAATTAATATAACAAATATGCTATTATTTATTTAACGTCTAACACAACGTACGAAAATACAACAAATTCTCTGTTTACTATACACCTATATTTTCAAAAATATGTTTATTCGTTGAAAATTATATCATTTGAAAATTCGTTGTCAAATATAATATCTCATAATGTTTTCTGTTCTATTTTTAACCTCTTTCCCTATCACGTATTTTCGATCTGATATTGTTTGCTTATTAACAATACACACGGTGTCGGTCGCTAAAATGTGTAGACTTGGCTTAACCTCAGATTCCTGGACTCAAAATAAGACAATTTAACTCAATTTATCTATATATATATATAGTACTTCGTTAAGACAGTGCTTCAAAGTTTTTGGAAAAAAAATCTTTTTTTCTTATAAAAAAAACTTTCTCTTTATTAAAATTGTCTTTTATTTCCACAAGTGTCGAAGGCATCATACCATTCGAGTGTGATGAAATGTGACATATGTCTGAATGCGGTAATCACACATTACATTTTCGAGTAAATTTCAAACAATTGTTTCCACACACTGAAGAAACACATACCAATGATACTCATGTAAATGCTCACATTCCTTTTAGAGTACATTCTGCATGTAGTCTTTTACGTATTGGTATCTTATTAAATCCGAAGATGAGATATTACTTTTAACGCTTAGTGTATGTATCTACATAGTACAGAGCGTTTCAGAATATTTGAAATTCATAAAACCGATTGTAACGACGAGACGTCGAAACGCACTTGCATCGATAAAGGCGAAGAGATATACGCCCTCCAATGTCATTGCTTGGCGCACGGACGTTCAAACGTCTGTCCGTGCGTCTCGACGGCCCTTACGTTTCGCCATCTGTGACCATCATCTTATGTATATTATAAGTTTCAAATATTATGAAATGTTCTATAATCTAAACTGCTGTTGTCTGTGTTTTGCTCTGTTTATTTAGAATATTAACATTTTTGTAAGCAACCAAATTTAATTTAAAACTTATGTGTAATGTGATAATCACTCTGTATATACGTATACAGTTACAAAACAATTACATCTCTCATTTGGTAAAGTGCGAAGATAATTTTTATTAGATAAAACTAAGTATCGACCAAAAAATCCTTTAATTCACTAATTAATTAATTAATTAAGTTAATAATCTAGCAAATATTCTATTTCTGCTTGCTGAAAGCTGCAGTTCGAAGCTTTTTGAAAATAACCAACGTTTCTGCTTCGTGAAATTCTTATAGGCTGCAAATACTGGAAGAGTTTCAGATCAATCATGATTTGTATCTGCTGAGAGTAATTACCATTTTATTCGCTGCTGTGAACCTATTGTCCTTATCGTTTCAGTTTTATATCTGGTAGCACTTATTTATGTTTACATGGACATCGTGGAGGGGGCAAATACTTATGCACCCGTGAGGATATCGAGTATTTATTAGTATCATCGTCAGTGACCGCAGTTCGCGCTTTCGTTGGGGAGCTTAAAGGATACTTGCTGTATTCCTTTTTTTATTTTTTTGTGCATTTTAGTTACAATTTCTCAAGGTAAGAGATATATAAATTTTTTCATTTACAAATTCGTAGTAATAATTATTTTTCGGACAACCTTTAGTAAACTTTTGAAATTACTACGTTTCGCTCTTAGTTGATAGATTTTTCAAGATAATTGATAAGTAACAGGAAAATAAAAACTTAATTTAAGGTTCATTAATAAGGTTACATGATTTTTTAATTTTGTATATTTCTGCGAGACTTCTTTTGAATTTTCGTTTTTCTTCTTTATTTTTATTAGACTTATAATGTAGAGCAGTATCATTAACATAATTAAAACTTAATGAATGTCTGTCTTGGCTTTTTACATTTCTGGCCTGATTAAATTAGGTAAACACGACATACCTACAATCATTTTTCACATTAGTTTACTTATTGTAATTTCATTACTTACCCTAAAGAAGCGAAACAGGATATTTTTATTTAATTTTGTCATGTCGATAGTTAAATTCTGGTCCTCTAATAAATATTACTCTCGACATTCTAAAAGCAATTAATTCAATCAAATCAACATAGCTCCGAGATTTTCAAACAATTTATTCGATTTTTCATTAAAATTATTAATAAAAATAATATTTGACGCCATATTAATTACAAAAAAAATGTAATCATAGAAGCATATGGTTGTATATACATATTTTTACATATTTTACACATACTTAAATAAGAAATAAAAATTATCTTGGAATGTGACCAGCTAGTAATAGAAAAATGAAATATAATGCGTTAACAAATTTATTATTCCTTGCGTTCGTTTTTAAAAATGTGTAGGTGAAACATTATTTTCAGAAGTTCAAACGTCAACGAATTTTTAGTTTACGCAGTTGAAGTCTCATGTGAGTTGATTCACAGAAATTGTTGCTGATTATATAAAAAAATGAAACATGTTTTCTGAAGTTTAAATAATAGTGGATATTTTGCGACATGAGAATGAATTATTTACAAATTAGCTTAACCATATATTGCTGGCCTCAAAGTAAGACGACTCGTACATCCAAAAAATGCTTCGTTTAGCAAAGTTTTTGAAAAAAAGTTAATTTTGCTCATAGCAAAAGAACGCTTGGATCAATTTGGATGATATTTAGTATAAGAACGTACAGGAAGGTGAATGGTGATCGCCATTTTGTAATTTATCGTAGTCACTTTAACGTCTTTTACAATTTAAAATGTAACTTGTCGTTTTACGTTATCATGTTCAAGTTTGTTAATCAATTCTTAAGTCTTCAGTTTTTCTCACGAGGAAGATTTTAATAAAAATCGAAATATTGAAATTCAAACAAAGGAGCTTATGTTTTGTAGAAACGTCCAATTAGACCGTTATTAATTGATTAATTTAATTAATTATTTTCCTCCTTAAATGAAATGATTTGATAGATTTGCCCAAACAATTTATGACCTCTAATTTATTGCTTCACCTTAGAAAACTTTGTAAATTAACTTCCTTTATGAATAGGTACGAAAAATTTAAATTTAAAGTATTAAAAAAAGTATTTTGAAAAATCTACTTCATTTGAATTAAATATATTAGTAAACCTGGTTTGTATTCTTGTTTATTTAATTCTATAATAAAGATTTTTAAACAACTTAAAATTTTCCGAATTTATTCATTGTTATTTTTTTTTAATTTTTATATTGTCTCCCCGTTTGTTCTTTTTATTTTGCCTTTTTTCTGTTTTCTCCGTTCATTTTGCTTTCTCACTACGACACTTGCCCTAGGAAATTCTTATTTACACGTACAATCGTAGAATGGAATGAAATGATTTTTACGAAATTTTCCTTGTTACTTGTTTTATTTTTCCAAATTTTTGTATCTTCAAATTTAGTCGAATCGCAATTCATTAATAGTTCAGAACACTAAGACCCAGTTTTACAATCGTGGAATAAGAGAACAGAATAACTATTGGCGGAATATCCTTTAACACTCCTCCATATCTACGTCATTTATTCCAATAATAATGTTATACTCAGTTTATCCAACGATTGTAAAATCAGGTCTTAGAGAAATAAACTGTTTAGTCAACAAAAAAACACGTTTAATTAACATTTTTTATCCTTTACATATTGGCAGTCATCACGGAGAAAAATAATTGCATGATTTTATTTATTTGAATGAACAATATATATATATTTGATTCAACAAATACTTAAAGAGACATTTTAACTTGAATAAATCTATTTCGAATTGAAAGTAAAGTGGTTTTAATTCAATTAATTAAATTCGTAGGTCATATTTAACCAGATTTTCTCTCCGTGTACACGGTCGTTGATCCTACGTTAAAAATGTTAAAAAAATTTAGATCGAATCAACTGCATACAATGAAAACTTCGTGAATGTTGCTTCAATGTATAGAAAGATTGATATAAAAACATTAGATTGAAAACAGCTTAATATTTTATTTGACTGAAACCTGACAGGAAATTAAAATAAGATTTTTGATATATTACATTTAAATGTTACTTTCTAGCATTACATTGTAGCAAAAGCGTAAAGTTTTTAAAAAACTCATATTTGTAGATACAGTTTTTAACAGAGGTTCGAGTGGTGTGAATATTTGTCGGATGTTATGAAAGAGCCTGCATTTTGCCCTCTTTTAAAAATCAGATTAAATAAGTATAGTGTACTTATCAGCAATCCAGTAGAAAAGGTGTAGGAAGTAGGGTTGCTAGGTTTGAAAAAAATTAATGTAAGACAACGAGCTAAAGTAATGTTGAGGGTCTGACAACTTTGCCCCCCGGAAGGGGAAAATCTTTACTACTTGAGTTGTTTTGTTCCTTCATGTCGAATACCAGAATTATTTATGACCTCTTGACTATTATCTAATCGTAAACAAAACTAGAAATTACAAAGAGAATCGGGAATTAAGTTATAGTTAAACTCACGACCAAAGAATAACATTAACAGCCAAGTTCAACGAAATCGTTTTTTTTTTAATAGAAAAACGCTTTTCTGTGGTCCGTATTCATTAAAAATTAATAAATTTAATATTTCATATCTCTGATTGGTCTCGTATTGTGTCGAGGATCATTCAAATACGCAAAAAGCGGGATACCTGCAATACAGAGATGTTAAACACACGTGTTTAATTGGCGCACCATAAAACACATTCAAATTAAAATCTTCAGCGATATTGTTACGTGGTAAAAAAAACAGATTTAATTCAACAAAGTGCAATTTCTATTTCCTTCTTGTTTTTCTTTACGTAACAAATACTGTAACGATTCGATCTCGTATCAATCCAATTCTTAACACTATACTCGCCAATACTGTGCACGAGAAAGAATCGATGTCATGAATTCGTCTACTGTTTCACAATTCAAAAAAAAAGTTAAATAAACTGTACTGTAAAGACAAAATCCCAAAGATAACAATACATAAAAATAATATTTTATTTTGTGGTAAAATTCATCACACTTTTCAATAATTCTTTGGGTAAGTGCCTGCATATTATTAATGGGCGTTTTAAAAATGGAATTTTTTCAGTGGGGACAAACAAAAAATCTGCGAATTATCCGATCTCCAAAAAGCTTTTGAAGGAAATTTAAAGTATCTTCAGCACCATAATGCTGGAAATATCCAAATTGCAACTCGTCATCATGCAGTTGATTAATAAATGGATGCAAAATCTCTTCCCGATATCTAAGTACTGTTAGTGTGTCATTAAGAAACATTGGACCTATCAATCTTCTCCGACTTAAACCTATCCAAACACCAATTTTTTGTGGATGAGGGTTTTCTCTACTCCAGATCCTCATATTTTGGGAATTAATGTATCTTGTTAAATGAAATCAGGCCTCATCGGAAAATAAAGTTTTGTCCAACAAATCGTCATTCTGAATACTGTTTAAAAACCAATTACAGTATTTTCGCTTTGGTTCAAAATGTACTGGAAGCAATTCATGCACGGCAGTTAAAGGATAAAGGAACATTTGCAAGTCCTTTCTTGGAACAGTTCTGCAGCTCCCGACAGAAAGATCAACTAGTTGTGACAGGTGACGGATGAAAGTGCGAGGAGTACCAGTCATAATTTGTCTCATATTTCAACTACCTCATCAGTTCTTACTTCAGACCTACCTGACACCTGCTTTCTAGCCACACTGCCAGTTTCTCTGAATAGTCCTACAGAGTACTGAAGTTGATTAACAAATTTGTGGTACAGAAATACAGTTTTTGGAAATTTTTCCTGAAATTCTGCAATACAATCAGGAATAGAATAGGTCCATTCGCCTTGATTTTTTTGGGCGTTTCGAAAGTAGGATTCAACCATAAAAGATTTTTCTTCCAATATGAAAACCATTGAAAAATCAAATCAATAAAACAATTTTGTTTAAAGTTATGTTTGTTTACTTGTTTGTTTAGGGTACGGATCAAGTAAGAAACATACACATGTTATAAATAAATTGTGTTTTATTTAAACAGGGATCGTTTACTTAAGCCCGATCTTTCCATCTACCCGTTAAAGTTATTCGTCGAATATCTTGATTTTTCTGAATGGTTGATTGAATTTATCCGTCAGTCAGTTTATTAAGAGATGGGAATATCGGTTCTCAGGGAATTCTTAAAAAACAAAACTTAAAACCTCGAAACGTATACTCGAAAATACGAATAATACATTCAACTGTTTATAGAATGCGTAAATAAATGATTACACCGAACTAAAACATTATATTTAGCAGCCGTTGACAAAGACATATTCATTTCTTGTTTTGCATCACCGCTGCTAGTTTAAAATGTTTATATTTGATGCATGCACGTGCCCAATTATTTACAAAGTGTAACAAAAGATACGCGAAACTCCGAAACGCTTACACTTGAAAACATATTAGCTCGATTGCATTAAAATGCGCTTACAAGGGAATTTATTTGCTCGTTACCTGAAGTGAATTTGTATTTCCATTCGCATAATTCAGATGCGGCGGTGCTGTCGATGGTATTACGTAAAAGGATTGAAAAAGATGAAGTGTTGAATAGAAGTTCTCACCCAAACGAAATATACATCCACTAGAATAAATCTGAATTGCTTAAAATAAGTTTCATTTGGCGACAATCTAAAAATTCTTTATCGTAAATATTTCTTACTCTTATTTTTATCTGATTCACACAACATTCTGTTAATTTTTAAATTTTTTTTTATCTACAATAAGTATTTTTGCATATTTTTTTTTACATCAGCAAAATAAGTAAATAAAATAAATAAAAATAACCAAAATGTCCTAAATAGTCGGAAAATTATGGAAGTTTTAAACGCTCACGCCTCACAAGTCGATTTTGATTGAAATGGATTCCTCGAGCATCCTTTAAACACCTGTTTCGGTCCTATTTGGGGCCTCGTCTCCAGACTAACTCGAGAACTTTTTAGTTATTAGGCAGCAAATTGATTATAGAAAACAATTAGCCATTTAATTTCTAATAGAAGCTTTTTTTGTTAAATTTATAATAATGACTCTATTATTGATGCTCCTTAATTTGTATTCGCCCTATATATTTATAACTGGAGTAGATATTCGTAAAAACACAGATTGATATGTAAATATTGTTATTATCCAAATTTGTCTCCGGCTCAATTCTTTCTGAATATAACTCAATTGCCATACAACGTTGAAAACTAGATTACAGGTATTTATTTATAAACAAGTTGTTACTTAATCACAATTTATTATCGATCATCTACGTTATGTGAGATGAAGACTACAAATCCTCCAATTCACTATCGATTGCTTATCGTGCGTCTACGTCGATAATGTGTAATTTTTCCAAATTGTAATAAGAGTGAAATTAAATCAATTGACAACTTAATTTATTACCACGATTGGAATCTGAAAACGTGCCGTTATTGATAAGATACCGGCGCTGCTTTAACTATAAGCCATTATTTGAAAAGTTTTGCAGAACCGAAAGAATCATTTCAAAAATGAACATTAGCTAAAATTAGTGACGCGTTTACTTTACCGATATGCCATAATTAAATTTGCAATTTTTCACGACTGCGTAATTATGCGATAAAATAATCTCATTTAATCTGAAATACATCAAAACTATCTGTGGGAGGCATGTTATTAACATATCAAAGTGGCCGGAAAGATAAGCAATGCCAGTAAAATCAGAGCAATTCGAATTGTCTAACGAAAGTTTCTATTTTACGGCACCTAAATCTGTCAGCAGAAAGTGACACGGCTATTGAATAAATACTGAGATTCTGCCGTATTTTTGGCTTCGCACGCTTGCCAAAATCTATTCGAAGGACACCTGAAATAAATAAAGCTTGAACTACTGACACGAAACAAATGTATGGATTAATTATACTTCAGTTGGCGACTGGAGATATACAGAGTCCTCAAGTTCCGTGTAAGTGCGAAAACGGCATTATTTGCACAGTCGGGGAATCAATAAAGTTTACCCTTTCATAATAGTGTCTGTTTTCAAATTTTTGGATATTGTAATTTGGTTTTTGAGACCAAAAATATTTTCGAAACACTTCAATTGTATTTCACAAAACAATACTATTCTAATAAGATGTAAAAAAATGATATTTGCCTTAAAATGTCTGTTAAAAAAGGTTTTCTAGCTGGCGCGAAACTTTTCAGTCCCTACATGTCTCGGAAAATTTTATTTTGTCGAAGGTGTAGTCATTAATTTGAACAAATAAAAAAGCCAATCGAAAAAGGAAAGAGTAGAAATATTTATTACGATAAGGTTGTGACAAAACCCGAACACACACATACACACTGACGTTTGTCTGCACTTCAATTAGATATATTAGGATAAGTGTAAAGAATGAAAAGAATTTTGGAGATCATGAAAAAGTGAAAGCTCTTTTTTGACTTGGAGGATTAAAGCGCTCCGCCCACTAAACCTGACCGTAACTGAGGCAACATATGCAAAAAAAATATGATCTCGATAGTTTTATATGTTATAACGCCCATTAGTGCGTATTGCGTATCGAGTCGTAAACGGAAAATAAAACATGTTGAAGACGATGATTAGTTAATTATATGAGAAACCATCCCTTTTCTACGGCTGATGAAGAACTGATTTCCCTGCTGAAGAGCATATTGCTAGGAAACGTTTAAAAGGAGCTGGTTTACGAAACTCGAGCAGCGCAAAACCCTTTCTAGCAGAAAATAAATTAAGGAGAGTAGAGTTTGCAAATATGTTCGTAAATAGGAATCACGCATGTATTGGTCCAGTTAGTCCTAGTACGGTCCTATTACGGTTAAGTCTAATGGGCAAAGTCCTTAGGACTCACGTTCAATATCCAGAGAAGTTAAATATATAGGGTCGCTTTGTAGGACTTAGTCTCTACACCTTCTACATTATTTCCCAACCTTGATCATCCGGAAATTCCAGCCAATGAAGTCTGTTTTCAGAAGACGGAACACACTATATAAGAAACGGCCATTGATTTATTCTATTAAATCCAGAAATTTAGAAGAACTGAAGGAATGAATGCGGTACGGCATTCGAGCTATAAATCAGGATATATTAAATAACGTATGGATAGAGACGGTCAATCGTTTAGAGCTATCCTTAAAAGAGAACCATTGATAATTTGAACATTTAATCGAAAACTCTAGAAGCCATTTTACATTGATAATCTATTTATGAATTTTTTGTGAATTTATTCACGAACACATTTCGTATTATATTAGTGAAGAAATTCATGAATTTTCTTTGATCCTAATGGCCGTTTATAGGTATTACCAACATAATGAAAGAATTTGCAGGCGACCTTAGTTTTCCACAGTTGGTACGCCTGAAATTCTGGCTAAAAGTGACGAAAAATAGAATTTGCTGTAATTCGTGAATAAATTGACGAAGAAATTCATGAATTTATTTAACGCTAACGTCAAAGTTGGTGCATTACAATTGTCCAACTTCTCCATCGACCGACTTTACGAATTAATTCATGAATAAATTTTCAATGTAAAACATTTTATTTCTTTTTTATTTCATAATAAATAAATTCTTAATTTTGTTTTAACGTTTAAATAAACAGTAAAAGCGGCGTAATCAGGAAGATCGAAGATCAGGCCCACAAATATTTCTTTAAAAAAATACGATGTTGGTATTTAAGAACTCGTCATATCCGCTACTATACCAACGCCTTTTATGACATTTTTATATCAAATTGCAGAGGAGAAAAAATAAAATCGATCTGTCCCGGGGTATTCATCGAAAAAGCACATTTCCAAAATTTATTAAAGACTTTTCTGGTGCATTCAACATATTTTAAATTTTTTAACGTTTATTTGCAAAGTAAAATAGTGGTATGTCTATTGCCGAAATCAGAAAGAGCAGATCTATATGATTTCGTTATTTTAAAAAATAATCGATGCATCATATCCACTTTTTCAGCAACGCCTTCTAAGGTATTTTCGTATCAAAATGTGGATAAGAAAAACTGAAACCGACCGGTCCGAGAATGTTTATTGAAAATGCATGTATTTATAAATACTGAGTTTTTCCCAGACTTTTCTAACGCACTGGATAATTTCTTGCCGACTTCTGTTTAGCATATGTGTAAAGCAATAAATAGAATTGAATCGAATTTAAGTGGACCTTGATTAATGATGTATTTATCATAATGATCTAGCAAATATTCAATTCTCGTGTTCGACGTACTTAATCTAAACTTATTGAAAATACGGTGTGCACCAGAATAAACGTTAGACCTACAGGTATATTCATGTTGAGTCGCCTATTAGAGTATGTTGGAAACTACGCTTTACAGATAGCTGAAAATTTGTACATACATGGTAATTATCGATGACGAATGATTTAAATAATACAAAATCAGTCATGGCTTCTAACTTTCTTATTTTAAATGGACTACCCCACATATTATTAGATCTTTTGAATTCACGTACAGGGTGGGCCAAATTCGACACTTTTAATAGGAAACTCCTATTTTTAGAAGAGTTAGACAAAAACTGACCTCGGTCCCTGGAGCTCGATTTTTAAGACAAAATTAATGGTGAAGACCGCGTTTCGATATCTTGTACCGTTTAGGAGCTACAGGGCGTTTTTCAAAATTCTACGATTTCTAAAAACCTTCATAACTTTTTTGTTTATGAAAATTTTTCATTTCTGTAAAGACTTCGTTAAGGCACTTTTTCATGTAGAATTCATCGCTCCAAGTTATTTTTTCCTAAACTGCTCAATATTAGAGATATTGGCAAGAACTTTGATTTTTTATATGGAACACCCTATATATTTTTACATTTCTGAAAAGAGCATAAAATTCTATTTATAAAATATAAAACACTTGATATTTTATTCAAACAGTTTGTGAAATATAGAGTTTCAAAGTTTTAATCAAAAATTTAATTATTTTTACAACATTAAAGTAGGCTATGGATGACGATAACTAAGCGATTTAAGTTTTTGTAACTTCCTGGTAGGTCGCTATCAAAATTTGACACAATCTCTTACAGTACTTGCTTTTCTCTTGAATTTTACTATCTCTATAAAATAGACTTAAGGAGATAATTAAACTTGTAGGAAAATTACGAGAAATACGACATATTATAATATTTATATCAACTCAAGACTTCATGAAGTGCCTTTAACTTGTAAGTGTATGTTTGTATTGACGATGACAGCATAGCTGCTGAAATACGTATCTACGGATACAATCTATTTTGATTTATATTTAAGGATATAAACTTTTTTGATTTATATTTACTTTCTTGATTTGTTATTTCTAAACCACTGTCTTTTTTACTAATATTAAATGTTAAAGTGTTTTATAGAAATTGGTGAAAATTCAGAAGCAGCGATTAATTTTTACCATGAATGGTATCCTGAAAGATGACGATCCTTCAGAGATATATTCTTGAGATTTAAAAACAATTTAATAAATTTTTAGTCATTTAAACTGATAAAAACTAAAAATTATGAATCTCAAAATGGAAATAAAGAATTAGAGGAGATCATAGTTTTGGGAGAAATTGAAAATGACCGACGCAAGTTGGAGCAAACATCTTAGCAAGAACTTCTGCAATACGAATTTTAAAGAAACAAAGATTCTGACCTTATTGAATAAGAAAAATGCATCACTACCAGTTCTTGAAATGGTGATGTCAGCTCAAACCATAACAAAACGAAATCATTTATGTTTAGTATAAAATGGCCGACAATTTGATACTTTATGTAATTTTTGTGCAATTTCGATTACATTAGTATTTATTCATTATAACTTCGTTATATTTATTAAAAATAAAGTAATATTTTTTCCTGACTCAATAAATCTTTAAAAAATATTTAGCTATCATCATCCACAGCCTACTTGAATGCTGTAATAACCTCAAAATTTTAATTAAAACATGAAAGCTCTACTGCTCAAAAATCTTTTGAATAAAATATCAAGTGTTTTATATTTTTATAAATAGAATTTTATGCTCTTTTCAGAAATGCAAAAATATATAGGGTGTTCCATATAAAAAATCAAAGTTCTTGCCAATATCTCAAATATTGAGCACTTTGGAAAAAAATAACTTGGAGCAATGAATTCTGCATGAAAAAGTCCCTTAAAAAAGTCTTTACAGAAATCAAAAATTTTCATAAACAAAAGAGTTATGAAGGTTTTTAGAAATCGTAGAATTTTGAAAAACGCCCTGTAGCTCCTAAACGGTACAAGATATCGAAACGCGGTCTTCACCATTAATTTTGTCTTAAAAATCGAGCTCCAGGGACCGAGGTCAGTTTTTGTCTAACTCTTCTAAAAATAGGAGTTTCCTATTAAAAGTGTCGAATTTGGCCCACCCTGTACATCGGGGCTTCAAAAAGCATTGTTTTCACAAGATTCATTTTTATTTCAACGTTACAGTAATTACAATAATTTGGAATGTTAAAAAAAACTAGAAGAGATAGAGAATTATAGATTTCACTGCTTGATAACAAAGAGAAAGTAATACTTTTCTGATAAAGATAAAATGTAAACTTTAATTGAGCTTACAGAGGATCCATAGAAGTTGATAATTTTGAACAATTAATAACTTAATTTTTTAAGCACAAGTTATCCATAAAGCTTGAAATTCGATATTTCAGCACAGAAATAGAATGTATCTTTTATTTGCTAGTTTTGTTTTATTTATTTCTTCAATAGTTATTTTTACAATTGCTTGACGAACATGCATAATATTTTTCTTATGATGTATATTATTCAACCCCGAAATAACTCCTGTTTTGAATTCATGTTTTTGAAAAAAATAAAAGGATGATTTCAAAAATGACATGTATATTCTCTAGCAGAGATCGTAGTGTGCACGTCATAAAATCTTATTTTAAAATAATAAATAATACTTAACAAACATTAGTATTTATAGCTGGTTATGTAGGAAATAAAATATATAACACCGTTTGTAACAGAAATCGAATAACTTTATACCAAAAAATTATGAACACGTGAATAAATACTTTTAAATCATAATACACAAGTAAAAACAAACGTTTTATCATAACAAGAGCGGAAAGAAGAGAAAAGAAAGTATTGCAAAGGTATAGAATTTACTTGTAAAGTAAGATTAGAATGAAATTAGTTTTCTTTTCTTTTTGAGTTAAATTATTTTTCTTTTTAGTCTTAATTTTTGATTAGATTGTAAACTAAAAAAACTATATTACTACTGACTACCCTGCTTTTTGGTTCTAGAAAATTTGGAGGTAGAACATATTCTATTTTTCCAGATAGTTTTTAATTCACTTTAAAATTTAGCTGCCTGATTTTTTGAAGCCTGATCACAGTTGTAATACTAACTGTAATGTTCTGTTGCTTAGGAATTAATATCTGTAAAATAAAGTCTATAAAATAAAAAGACTGTCAATTCTGAGAGTGTTTTTGGATTTGGTTAATTAATAGAGCAATTAAAAAAGACAAACGCCTTTATCATGACATGATTTTTGCTGAAGATGGCAATGACACTACCAGGTTGTCAGTGTCGATATAAATCTCGCAGAAATTGTTTTTGTCAAACTGCTACTGTAAATTCATTTACTATTTACTGAATTCTAGTTTGATGTGCAGAAATATCTTGTACAAAGGACATCTACACAATACAATAATTTACATTCAATTAACTATACTTGTTTAAACTATTAATATTCATTTTATCCTCACAAGAAATTGAATGACCATGTTAAATAATCATACGCACATAAAAATACAACTTATTAAAATTCTTATTTATTATTTTTTTTTAATTACAGAATGGCCTTAGAATGGGGATATACTACTATTAATGGTAAGTAAATGTGGTATATAATTTATTTTTGATATCTTCCAATAACATGTATTATTTTATTTTATGTGTAGGTAAGTTTAAAATTTAAATAAAAACTCTGTAAAGCAGTCGTAGAAGAATTTCATTTTAGCTAAGTATTGGACTACAGAGCAATTTTAAAATTGATTATGCACTGAAGTGACTAATCCATTGCTAAAAAACAATAAGAAGTCACAGAAAAATTATCCATATTTCATAGATTACCTACTACTCAAATAAGGTAGCGAACCAATCTGCAATAAACAATAATTTGTTATTATTTGCAAGTTTCTGCTGTCTACTTATGTTGGTTGCGTGCGCTTACAGCAAGCTTTTAATATCCTTATGTTAAGGCAATGATAAACTAACAATTTTTGTTCCTACGGCATTTTTTATTTTACATAAAAAATCAATAGTCGAAAGTATCGTTGCGCCTTCAAATAATATCGATAACTGATTTCGATGGTAAGAAACATACACAACAACATTCGACCATGTTTTCGAAAAGTATTATAAATTACGAACAGAACCAGTCAAAAGTTATTGAACACTCCTATAAAATCAAATTGAGTACTGGACTTAATAAACACCTATGTTTTTTGAGGGTAACCATGCTTATGTTAGCAATGGCGGTTTTGTCATCATGTACAAACATTGTACCCAAAGGCACGACACTCCACTGGCTTTTGACTAAAGTGAAAGTGAATACAAACCTCAGATAATACTCTGTTTCTTTAAGGTTATAATTAAACCTCCCAATGCAACCTCGATATCGGGACGAACGCTTGAATTTGATGGAGCAATTAAGAATCAGATTATATTAAAAATTATTGTCTGAATAAGTAGGTAATATTTCCGAATACATTCTGAACTTGATAATCATTTCATTACTCACTAAACCTCGCACATAATTAGATAGTTGTTGTTAATACAGGAGTTTGAAGTGTTTTTCGATTTTCTTAATAACGTAAATTAAACAATACTAATTAATAAATATTATAATTTGTTAAAAGTGAAGTACTAATTTCTGTTTAGCTTGCTCGCTCGCTTGCTAGTTTTGCTTGGGATATAATGCATGCTTTATCTAATACACTTTATATGTATGACCCTGGACGTGATTATTTGATTCGAAAATTATACAAGTACTCTTAATAATGCGACGAGCCTATCTAGCCCAATTGTCCATTTCCTTTGTGAGTGATGTGATAAATTAGTCGCAAAACAAATCAGTACACCCATAAGGATTAGGCACAAATAAAAATTACCACTTCTACTAGTTGATTGACTTCCTTGTCGAAGTGGATGTATCTGGACTAGAATTAAGTTGAGTCAGAGATGTGCAAAGCGCTATCCATTGTTTGGGAGAATCCGAAAACGTAGTGGCTTGTAGGTCCTGACAGATAGGCATCTGCATATAGCAAACTTGTGGTGTGCAACCAACTTTTCAACCTGCACCCATCCCTGAGTTAACATTGCGTGACTACCCCTGCTTTGTGGTTCTGGAAAACTTGGAGGTAGAACATATTCTATTTTTCCAGATAGTTTTTAATTAACTTCAAATTTTAGCTGCCTGATTTTTTGAAGCCTGATCACAATTGTAATACTAACCGTAATGTTCTGTTGCTAAAGGAGTTGTATAAATCGTTGGAACAGCATTTCTATTTTATTTTATGCGTCCAGTTGTTTGGAATGTAATCTAAAATAAATAATCTGAGGAATTTTTTCAAGTCAATTCTTCCAAACGTTTTCTAACTTTTAGGAAAAAAGTAAAATTTGAAGTCAGGATGAATTGGTACAGCCAAGAAGCTTACTGACATAATTATTTTAAGTAAGGAATATCGACATTTTTAAAAAATTGCATTCATTAAAAATGTAAGGTTTGAGATCTTTTAAACATATGTAAAATTTATAACTGCTGTAATAAATCAATAAGCTAATATTAGTCTTAAAATTATGTTTATATAGTTCGAATATTTTTCATTGTCATACAAAGAATAAAACTTATTTGATCTATGAATTAGAACAATTAGAATACTCATTTTCTCTCAGCTAATTTGCACAATTACGTATTATTTTACGTGTTCGCATGTGCCGCTTTGATTTGCATAAACCATTTCAAGATCGATTTGGCGAAGCTATAATAAATTTATTAATCAGATCAATGAGAATAACATTAAACAATGATATCGGAATAATAATTAGATTAACTTCGTTTATGTAACAATGTTAACATAAAAAATTAGTTTGGTCAAATAGAATGTAGAGTAATTATTACGATTGAAACGCGGTTAAACGATATACGTCGTGGTTTCATAGATCACAAAAAATTTGCAGTGGTTTGCAAATGTGCTTTTTTAAAAAAGATGAAAACGGAAACACTTAAAATAAAATATAACATAATACAGAGTTTTTATATATAATTCATCCAGTGACCGTCAAATCCATGTAATCATGAAAGCATACCATTACTTCGCTGGGCATTTGGTTGTAACGGTTCCGAAGTATGAAACCCCAATTAAATTGGCCTTACACATTACCCATACCCATTTCTTACTATGAAAATTTGTATTAGTATTAAACATGGAAAAAGTACACTATATAATCCTCATCCACCTCTACGCATTTTTCTATCGTTCATCTAAATTCCATGTACACGTTTCTTAACGTTACTTATGCTCGTGTTCATAGTAGTTCTTTGAAGTTTCTCTTAGAATGGGTGTTGTGTAAGACAAACCCATTCTAAGGGGTCTCTTATTTAAAGAAACCTCAAGGAAGTATGAATACAGGCTTCAATCAGTTTCGTCAAATTTATTATTTATTTTATTTTAAATTTATTTGGTAAGTAGTTTCTCCGATTCAGTAACATTTCATATTGAATAAATCCGCTACTGTAACGTGAGCATAGCTTTAACTGAGGGTATTAATTACCGACAAGCACTTGAATCACTTTGACAATTTCGGCTAATGCAATAATTCCGAATGTAATTCGAACTTGGACAAATTTTCGAGAGTAAATAAGCATGTTTTTGTAAATTTTAAGTCATAACGAAGCAGTTCGTGGACTTTCCTGTCATCTTAATACATAGATTTTAATGCAAGCAGAAAAGAATAAGAAAAAAGACATGTTTTTCATTTATTATCCCATAATATCCAAATAAATGTTTTTAAACTTTGATTTAATTGTTTGGTTCATTCTCGATTATTAAATTCTCGGTTGATACGGTTGATGTATTCCAGGTCCGAACACGTGGGATAAATGTTTTCCAGAGGCAGCCGGTACGAGACAAAGCCCGATCGATATTAAGCCAGTCGATTCAAAAATTCTAAGCACACACGCAAAACTAACGTGGAAATATATACCGGAAAATACAAAGGACATCACCAACCCTGGTTACTGTTGGAAAGTTCATGTTCATGGCGAAGGATCTGGCAAGTATTTTCTTCTCTTTAAAAAACAGTAAACAATTTTTCTTAATTGTTTTTATGAGCGCGTTAATTAACTAGAAAAATAAAAACACACATAAGATATCTAATCGTTTTAACGATTACACATGAACAATTTTCCTAATGGATAACACAATTATGCACTTTAATGCACAAAGGGGTAAACATTGAGGAAATAACTTAATGATTTTATTGCATGTTAACAAACACATCAAGTAATTAATTAAAAATATAAAGTTACATTACATTTCAATAATGCATATTTTTTTCTTTCGTAGAACTCTCTGGTGGTCCTCTTGAAGGTAAATACGTCTTAGAACAGTTTCACTGTCACTGGGGAGCAACGGACAATGTTGGATCGGAACATACGATAAATGGACAACATTATGCTGGAGAGGTAAATGATATAAACCTTTATAAGTACAAAATTAGTAGAAATATTACGTTATACAGGATTTTAATTATTCTTAACGATGCTAATTATGTTCAACTACGTATATTCATTAAAGTTATAAATATCAGCACTTTAGATTGAAAAATGGCTCAGTTTTCTCAAGAATTGTCGCATTTCTAAATAAATATTCTAAATTTTATGGAAAATGTGCTAATTTTATTCTGCAGTAAATACTTTATCATAATTTGACCTAAAATATATTGAAATTCTACCTCAACTTTCTCAGGCACTTCTTGTTTCTGCATCAAGTTGAATTACACTCGAACATTTCGTTTTTTTAAGACCATCTTAATTTTTTTAAATACAAATTAGCAATATTACAAAAATCTTTTAAAAAATACATGAAATGTGTAGAATATATTGATAACATAAATTTAAAAAGTATTAAAACGAAAATTATAAAATGATAAACAATGCAAAGTGAATATATAAAACCAAGTTAGGCATAAAAATATACCAGGTATTCTAATTAAATATTTACTTATTATTCTCTGAAATTGTTATTGTTATTCTATTCAACACAATTTCCATCGGTAAATTTTACATTAAAATTAGAATGTCTTTGAATATTTATGAATACATTATTTCATTGTGCTACGCAGGTCACTGAATCTAAATCAATACTGAAAAAGCAAAATCCTGTAATTGTTTCTAATTTTATTCAATTATACTTCAGTTAATAAAATGTTAAAAATGTCAGCGTCATGTTGCGTAGTTGAATACACCTCGAATACATGAAATATCTAAAAGTGTCTTATTTATATTTTCTGTCAGTACTGATTTCATTTCCTTGTAAACTATTAAATACTTACTTCCACAATTTAATTATATCGTTTGTGCCCATAAACTTTAATGGTCAGGCTGACTTTAAAGTAAAAATCGATTCTGATGCTAATGTCAGACCAGCTTTAGAAGACTTTCAAATTATTACGATTATGTAGTAAGGAAAGAAC
The DNA here is from genome assembly GCA_039766575.1 of Serrognathus titanus. Lineage (NCBI taxonomy): Eukaryota > Metazoa > Arthropoda > Insecta > Coleoptera > Lucanidae > Serrognathus > Serrognathus titanus. The sequence goes on along the minus strand of CM077911.1, from coordinate 12,151,012 downwards.
TCAAAGAACTCGACGAATGGTACGTGAAGATGTGATAGTACCAATTGAAGAACCTTCGGAATTTTGTGGGCCAATAGTGGTAGTACAACGCAAAGACAGAGGACGCATTATAGTACGTGTTGATTACACAGAATTAAATAAATACGTATTAAGGGAACGATTAGAATTGTCGTCAGTTGAAGAATCATTAGCTTAAATTAACGGAGCTACAGTGTTCTCAAAACTCAAGTTTTTGTTTTTCTGTTTCAGTTACACTTAGTTCACTGGAACGCGGACAAATATCAATCTTTTAATGAAGCTGCCAAGCATCCCGATGGATTAAGCGTTCTCGGAATATTCCTGAAGGTATTTAAAAGTGACAAGCACTTTTTAGAGAGTTAATTTTAAAATGAACGATTTTCAGCCAGGACGAAGACATCACGAAATAGATAAGATCGTATCGCACCTTCACCAAATAGAATATAAGGGTCTTGAAGCAACCATCAACGAACCCGTCGATCCAACTCAATTTATTCCAGAAGATACTTGCTATTATACGTACCACGGTTCACTGACGACGCCTCCTTGCTCTGAGTGTGTTATTTGGATCGTTTTCAAAGAACCCATCGAAGTATCACATGAACAGGTACGATAATAAAACCTTAGCGAATTTCCTAAATACTCTTGATGCTCTGAATGAATTTAACTTGAATTTACATTTTCCTTTTTAGTTGCAAGCATTCAGAACTTTAAAATCTTACTGTCCTCAAGAGCATTGCCCGTGCGATGAATTCCAGGGCTTTGTGAAGAGCAACTTCCGTCCCACTTTACCACTAGGCCAAAGGGAAATACGAGAATGCAGACAATAAATAAACTTGGAAAATTCAAGTAATACAATAGTAGAAAGTAGTTTTTTAAAGTACCTAGTTAAAACGAAGACGTAAAACAAACATGCCATCAAGTTACTTAAGCGTTACATTTCAGAGTAATATGTAGCTTTAATACTTACCAATTAGTATTTTTTTAGTAAATCTAGGTGGTTGGTAATCTCTTAGTTTTCTAAGTAACGCACAAACTGTGCCTTAATTTAGAAATGGAAGTAAAACCTTTAACTTCATCAAGTTGATGAAGTAAAATTGATGATGCTTTAATCAGATTTGTGTATATTAAGGAGACGAACAAAGTAAATGATCTTAGTTTTTGAACTATTTGCAAGGACGATAACTTTCTTATATACACCATCGGGTGTCTATAAAAATAAACGACTGTTAATTGCTAGCTATTTGTGTTATGATCTTTTCTTAGATGAATACAAAAGTAAATACTAAAGGTAATTTAAAATAGCAATACAATGTACAAGTTAGATTAATAGAAGTCGCCTTAAATTGATAATTAATTTCTTGTCGATTTACTATGCACCCGATGATATCTAAATCTGGTTCTAATTGTCAAAGTTAATGTTTAAACCTGTAAATGTAACAAAGAGAGGTATTATTTATTTTATCAGTATTTTTAAAGTAAATAAAATATATGAATATCAAGTATATTTGCTTTATTTTCTTCATTTACCAAACTATACGATGCGATCGAGCGTTCTTGAGAAAATGAATACGCAAAAATACCTTCCGCGAACGGAATTCTCGAATATATTCTCGAACTACCATACGATTTATTGAGAATAGGCCAGAGTGGGTCATGAAATGGGCAAACTTATACCATAGATAGGATTACTTTTAAAACAAAACTTAAAATCAAAATAATTTAACCTGTGTTAATGTCAAAACATGTCTTTCGCTTGCAAAACATAATTGCTAATTGGATTCTTCTTTTTAAAATTAACCTTTCATCCACAAAACTCTACTTAGAACCTACTTTGGCACGTGCACAGGATAATATCAGGAAAAATGCTAAGAAGAAAACAAAAAATCTGCTTCTTGAACAACATTTATAAAAGTTTTTAGAAAGCTATTTACAATTTACACCTCCTGAGAAGGAAAAGAAAAGAATAAGTTGTCATCCCAGAGAGATGACATAGTTTTAGCTTACTCTGTAGGTATCCAAGCAGTTCTACTGGACCTCAGGTTGAATGTAACAGCAAGTTACTACAAAACGAAATAAAAGTTCACAACTTACTTACTACTCCACCAAGACCATCTACACCACCAAAAGCTACCTTGAGAACGTAAAAATCAAGACGCCCCCCAAAGAGAACGCAAGATATTTGCAATTATAGTGGCCAACGATAAAACAAATTACATGGAGGCCCTGAACCACGTAAAAAAGGCCATCCAAGACGAACCAGCGGCCAAAACAATCAAAGGACTTAGGAGCACCAAATAGGGGGCTTCGGTACTCGCTGAGGATGGTATTGTATTGTCACTAGCAGTACTTTATCGCCGGAAACAGTTACAGTGTAGCAACACTGTTAAGTTACCGGGGATGTTGGAATTCTTGACCTCGTCGATTGCATTGTGCTTCCAAAGAACGGTCTTGGCTTGGTGTTGACTGTGCTTAGGCCAACACTAGGAGACAGTAGCAACAATGATTCTGAGAACGTACGCTCAGAAGGCAAGGTATGATAATATCAACCTGGGTCTCTTCGTTATGCACGCGAAGTATGAAGATGAACATCTTCTCCGTGAGTTTCTATACAGGGAGCTGCTGCGTCTAGATTAGCCACTGGAGTAGGCGAGGCCGGTCAGGAAAATGTTCCACATCGTTGAGTAGATGTTCGTAAAATGGTTACTTGTAATTTTGCATGATACCCTCATCAAATCAAAAAGCAGTGCCCGGATGCTAAGACGTTTACCCTCAACTCTGCAGTGGTCGAGAAAGAGAGAAAGAAAGCAGGGAAAGAGAGATATAACGAAAGGATGAGTGAATGTTTATTGTAACTTCGTCCTCTGACAGCAATACTTGTCAATAACATTTTAACAAAAAAAAATATAGCCAACAAATGTATTAATTCAGAGTAATTTTAAGTGTAAATTAAATCGTTTACAAAATTAAATCAATGCTACATTTTTTTAATGTTTTCTTATTTCATCATAAGTATTGTAATGGTATTGTACTACAGAACAACCACTTTGTTACCGTTCTCACCGCGTAATGGCCAATGGCATCGATGATGGAACTCGTTTTACGCTTTACAATTTACATTTCTCGATTCGTTATGCAACACAACATACATTTCTCTATAAACAAGTTAACTGCCTGCATAAAATACGAGAGATATACAGATACGTTAAATTTAAGGAGAGTGTTATTATACCTAATTTTTTGAACGTCGAGTTATAAATTGGCACAAATTATTAATAATGAAGTAATCCGGTAGAGAAAAACTGGACCATTGGTTTTCTTGAGGTAAACAAGTCGAAAAATTAAATAATAGTTTGCTGATAGTAAACATAGCCTCCGAGGAGTTGATCCAGGCTTGTTTGCTTTTGCGGCGAACATCAACAGGGATATGACAGGCAACATACAGTACATTACAATATTAACAATGTTTAAGACCATCTAAGGGCAGATTCATAATAAATGGCATCAGGCGGCGGGAACAGACACGGATGAAGAAAAGAAAAGGAAAGCTGGCCAGGATGATTATTTTGTAAGAAGCAAGATGACGAGGAGAACACTACTGAAAGGTAGTAAAGATAAAAATGAAGATGTAGAGGCAATGATACATATGATGAAACCGCTCATGAAGAGGAATGATGAGATGTATAATGAAATAAAACAAATAAGAAAAGAACAGAAAGAAAACCAACAACAACTAGTAGGAATAAAAAAATAATCGGATTTGGAAAAAGAGGAAAAAAAGAAAAACCTGCTAATATCAGGATTGAAAATGGATTCTCAGGATGTCAAAGTAATGAAAGAAAGTATACAACATTTTAAAGGAAAAGAGCCACAAATAGCTATTAAACTGCGTAATGTTCTGAAAATAGGAGAAAAAACACGTAATCGAAACAGAAATGGTGGACAAGATTAATGTACTAAGAAAGAAATAAGAACAAATTAAGTCACAAAGAGAGGATTTATGTAGAATCGGGCCTGGCAAAGAAAGAAATGCAAATACAAAAGAAATTAAGGGATTTAGCTAAAGAAGAAAGAGAAAATGCAAAGCGCGTAAAAGTAGTTTTAGATATAGATGGAATTGAATGGAAATGGGATAAAAGGCAAGAGCAACTTATCAAGGAAGATGACATACAAAAACTAACTGATCTAATAGCCGGAACAAAGGAGACGGAAACGGATAGCGGAAAGTGTAAAGAAAAGGAACCGGAATTAACAAACGTCTATAAGGAAATATATCAAGAAAGTAAACACAGGAATAAAAAGAGAAGAGGAAAAATATGGAAGTTGGCAATCTGGAATGTCAGAGTCTTGAATGGTAAGGAATATAAACTCATATAGAAATTCGAAAGTGCTAGTTTAAACATACTGGAGATTTGTGAAACAAAGAATAAAGGAAAGGGAATTATGAATCTTGATAATTGGCACATGGTACTGAGTAGTGAAGTAAAGAAGTAGTTGGCTGCATAGTTAATAAAGAATACGTCATAGGATTCGGGAACTGGGATTGCAGGGCAAAAGAAGAAGTTGGTTGCATAGTTAATAAAGAACAGGTCATAGAATTAGAACAACATAATAAAACAGCAGTAGTAATTGTTTACAGTAGACATGAGAACTGATTTAAAAGACAAGTATGAGGTTTGTGATTAATAATATGCAACAAAATTTTTAAAACTTTCAATATGCTTTGACAGCACGCTTCTTGGCCGCCTTGTATGGGATGACTTGTTAACCCTTCACTGGTCGAGTTGTGGTCTATGAGACCAGATAGGGCGATTTTTTAAACTAACTTGCAAAGTAGGGGTTGAATGAGATTTTCATGATATTCGATAATACGATTCTTGCAGTACAATACATTACAAATCCGTAGAATGTTAGTTCAAAAATTCAGCAGAGAAGATGGATTTAAATTTTACATGTCAAAATAGTATTTTGTGTTTCCCAAAAATTAGCCTGAATGAATTTGTTGAATATTGAAACTGAAGAATTTAGTTATCAGTACTAATCTACTAACACATGTTATTTTCACTTAGCGTCGCTTTGTGTTTATTTATTTATAAACATATACCGGAGTCATAACGGGTTTTTATTTATTTATCTATTTATTCAACATGCTAAACATTTCATTTATAAGTGACAAATAGTTTCAGTTTTGATAGTTACTAAAATATACATTAAAAAAATTTACGCGATCTGCGAAGGGTTAAGTAGCAATCTGGCTACAATTTGCAATTCCAGTGCAATGTTAGGTCAAAAAGTGATCGTAGGATGTCGTGATTCGAACTATTCAATAATATTAATAGTAAATTGATAATATTAGGTGATTTAAATAGCAGAGTTGAGAAAAAGGTAAAACAATGAGGTGTTGAGACCCTACGCACCTTGGGGCCAAACAGTCATCCTTTTTTTTATTAAAAAATCAAAACCAACTTATAAACTCTTATGTATATTTCAATAAAATATTTTTTTGAAATTATTCTGTAAACATTCTGAAAAAATTATTATTAGTGGCGACCAGGAGCATGAACTGGTCCATGGGACGGTGCACTGTGTCCGTGAGTGTCCTTTCCACCGTGGTTATTTTTAGCTACAGCAGGAGGACTTTTGGGTCCGTTATTTTGATGTCCGCTTTTAGAAGACCCAGGCTTGTGACTAGTATCGTGGCGATCACCAAGAACAGCAGCGATAACCAAAATGGCGACTAAACACATTACCTAGACACAAGAAACAAATATATTCATTGCATCAGCATTTAATAAATTAACTAAAATTCTTTTTCAAAGTGAACCTAAAATTAAAATAAAAAAAAATAACACATTACAGCTTATTTAGGAAATTTATTATCTACGAGAAAACTTTAATAGGAGCGTCCAGGTATAGATTTGTTCTTTAGACTATGTTAACCGACTGGAAAATTCAGATTTATGGATTTCTAGCTCAAAAATTTGAAAGATGTCATATATTACTTTTAAATCAATCAGTTCGAGCATAAAAAGGTGAAATTTACTGCTTAAAATGTTTTTTGCTCTTACATTGTCAGTATGAAAGCAAAACGTACGATTATCAAAGCTTGTCAACCTTGATTGACGTTAGTTAAAGATTTCTCTAGCGAATGTAGAATAACAGAGTTATGCGTGATTTTAATCTGCAACCCTTAATTAACGCATTGCATTGCAAAATCAATAATACCATTTTTGCAAGTACTAATTATATAAATAATACGAATATATAAGAAATAGTGTAACTTACGATTGGACGAGACATTTTTGAATTAACGATGAGTTTTGTTTCATTCACCTTATGGTAATAGACTGAGTAGGTACTAGTACGATCAGCATATATTTATATGCAAAACCAATAACACTAATGGTTTAGTAAATATTTTATTTACAATATCAGAGATATAAATAATTCGGGATTACCCTATTGGAATATTCAAGTGGGAAGATTTATTTATCTCTCAATTAGAGGGTGCTAATTACTTAATATTCCCAGAATATTTCGACGGATGTAAAAAGGCTGTTAACTTTTAAACACTAACGTTTATGTCAATTTATTCGCACTTCATTGCATCATGTATTTACTATTTACCACCTTATGTAACCAGGTGTTAAATTCAATTAGTTAACTATTTTTAATGCTTATACTGACTGCAAATATATTTAGTACCATCAGCAAAAGATGCAAACACAAATAAAAAAATAATTAAATTGCCACAAACGATATCAAACGATATCTTTTAAGCCTTTATATTAACGGATTGTGTTTCGTTAAATATTTTTATGAATATATAAGGGGCAGAATGATTCGTAGATTTCAACGGGGAAGAGTAATAAAATCGCAATAAAAGTACTTTAGTGGTTACGTGTTGGAGTGAAAACAATGGGGCTTTCCGCAGAATGGCAGAATCCTGGCTACTGAAAGCTGAAAAGACACAAAATATTACTTTGTAGTAAAAGACACCAAAAAGGTATGTAAGAGTTTAGAGAACATGTTGATTTATTTTTTCAAGTTACAAGAGGTATTCTACATAAGGTTAATATTCACAAATTCACATAGTCATGGTGGGAGTTGCGAGCGATTTAACTTCGATTTGCTTAAATGTGCCGGCGTTTGCTAGCCAGAATGACCCATTTGGTCCATCTTCGATAGCTTTTATCAAAGCTCTGGCGACGACTTCGGGTCTGAAAATTATGTGCAAGTAAAAAATATATGCGCCTCAAATTTATTCACATTATTACTTTTGCTTGGGCCATTCATGCAGTAGCGGAAGCAATTTCTCGTATTCGGGGCCCAGATTCCTTCCGCTGGATTCAGAAATAAGTGGGGTGTCCGTAACTCCAGGACAAATTGTCAGGACACGTACTTTTGAACGCGCATAGTGTTCTGGTACACCGTATGATCTTGATAGACCGATGATTGCATGCTTTGTGGCCGCATAGACGGGGATGCTTGGAAAATGCGTCAGTCCCGTGATGGACGAAATGTTGACTATGACTGCCTCGTCGCCGGTTTTATATTTTGGAAGGTACTTATCAAAGCCAAGAATGTTACCATAAACCGTGCCTTGCTACACAAAAAGTATCTTTTAAGTAATAAATAACACTTAAAAGGGAATTATTATGACTTCGACTTTTATATTTTTTCGTGTTAATAAAGAAAGTTACAATTATATTGGATTGGGTTGGGTCGGTAGATTTAGGTCCCACGAGCACGTAAATATTAGATTTTACACTGTCTCGTGATGTATGTGAATACAAACGATGCAGAATTGAACGAGGAGTGCAAAAATGCAATAACATACGGGGTATTTCTTTTAAAACAAAAAAAGATGCGGATTTAACCATTGAAGAGTCCACATTACGTTATTTTTACTTACGATGTTAATTGCAATTTGCTTTTCCCAAATAGCATCGTTCAAAACTCCTGCGTTATTAATAACAATGTCCAAATGTTTGAAAGTATCCACGGCTTTCTGGAACGCCGCTAAAATCGCAGACGAGATTATTTCTATAGAGAAGAGGGAGAAAACAAAAACGCACCTTCAACTTCTTTTTCGATGGTTACGTCTGTCTTGATAAACGTGCTGCGGTTTGGTCCGTATTCCTTTGTGAAAAAATCCACTGCTTCTTTTCCTTTAACCGGATCTATGTCAGCGATAACCAGGCCCTGAAAATTCAAATTTGTACCAACCAAATAAAATATATAATTTGTAAAAGCGATTTCAAATAAAATTCTCAGCGTTTTTTTAATCTAAATATTCTCTGCTGGTATTCATATCTGGCATAATTTTCCTTATTGAGGAACCGTCTTTAGTTCCTTCCTAAAGTTATAAGTTGTTAATACAGTAAAACTTCTTTTAAACATACATTCGTTTACAAGGATATTCCTTTTCAACGAATATTTTCTTGGAGCAGATTTAAATGCTCAGCTTCATTGTCATTCTTCCGTAAGCAGGATATTCCTCTGTAAAAAGGATATTCCTCTTAGGACCGGTCTTACCACCTCTTAAACTAACTGATCGATAGCTACCATGGAAACGATTCATAAAAATCAAGTTAATCGCCGAATGACTTTAACGGGAAGATTGTAAGAACGGCCCTTAATCGGACATAAGAACGAACCCTGTCCGTCTTAGAATTATACTGATGATAATGTATAAAATGATTATTTATAATCTGTCTTGAATACTTCCATCTAAAATAGTATATTCGCGTCATATAAATTATTAGATAACGATAGTTTACACGATGATAAATAAATATGACGAAATAGAAACGTGATGTTTATAGAACAAGAACGTGATTTTGTTTTTATCATGCTAACTTTTTTTTGGCGGGTTGCGTTAATAATTTGTTTATATTTAAAAATTAAGTAATTAGCGGAGTAAATATAATTATATCATGTTTGTATAATTTAATCCGTAGTAATGCACATCTGTTGAAAACTGAAAGCAATATTTATATATCATTTTGAGCGTTATTGTATAATAATATGATTTGACATTAATAATAGCATTAACTTACAGTTGTGAACATTCGTTGCAAGTTGGTTTCGATTGCAATGGAATCCTCGAGCATTCTCTGCTCTTTCGGTTCTATTTGGTTCCTCTTCAGTAGAAGAGTAACTCCAGAACTCCAATGCAACCTCACCGACCTGCCCCCATTTTCGTTCGCAATTGAGTTATACTTTTATTATATGCCGATCGATTGATTGATAATATGCGAGATCATTATATGTTTAGAGTCAGACACATGAATTCAAATAAATTAAATTAAATAAATAAAGCAAAGGGACTCCGAAGTCTTGTGATATGTCGGTTTTTTAAGCTAGACCATTGTAGTTTAGAGACACATGTTTAATAACACCCTGTAGGCTTTTAATTTTGCTTAATAATATTTATACTTTAACTACTTCTACTAGGGTAGTACTAGGGTAGTACTAGGGTACTATTTACATAAATAGCATCATCTCTTATTTTCCTCCAATCTCGTCGAAACCACTTAAATGTGGCCAGATTATAAAACTAAAAACATACATTTACTTTGTTTATTTTATTATTTAACAGCGTTTCTCGCGTTATTTGTTTACACTTGTCACAATGAATCTTCATTTGTCCATTATAAATGAAGGCTACTTCAATTTTCAAAATAAGTGAAAAAAAAAAGGTTTTTATGACAGAAAGTAGCTGGTTTATAATCACCTTTAAACTCAAATAAATATATTTGATTTTAGACTCAAATTTATTTATTTGAGTTTAATAATAAAAACTAGTAATCTCCATGTAAAAAGTGCTGAAACTTTTAGCTCGAAACGTAAAATATTATTGACTTATTTGTTATGAAGTTTCTTTTGTATTATTTAATTTTTTTTGACACAACACTGATTGTTATAATCTTATATTATTGTCATAAACATTAAAATTATTATAATAATGTGTTTGCGAAATGCCACGGGTGTTTTACATGACCCTAAGGAGCGAAAAGACATGGATAAGATAAACAGAAAAATAAAAATTTCGATTACATAAGTTTATGGCATCATACTAATTATAGTATATTAAAAAAACAAGTTTCATAAGACATGATTATGGCGCACGCGTCCAAGTTTAGAAAACGAGCCATACGGCGAGTTAAAAAAAAATGAAGTGATCACAAAGTTTGTATACATAGATAAACATGCCCTTTCTGAATTCGTAACTAAAACACGCGCTTCTGTTTAAAAAAATTAAAATTATTTTTGCACCTGAAAGTACGCCACTGTATAAACAATTTAATCACATCAAATTATGATAAATTTATAATGCAATTGAGGTGTCCGAGCGTTTTTGCAAAAGGCTAGCATTTAGGAAATATTTAAATTTGTATATTCCCCTAGGAAAATTCTTTTAAATAAAACCAAGTTTTCGGAGAGTAGAAAAATTTTCTAAATCAGTGTACTTTCTTGGTAATATTAGGTTCTGATTAATATTCTTTTCAATAAAGTTATATCGGATGTTCAATTTGAACGGTTCATTATTGTTAATTTTTTCCGAATCGTGTTCCGCCAAACAATCAGTATTAGGCAAATATTTTAGTTGATTATGTGTAATCTCTTTAATTCTTTATTAACAGTTAGAAGAGATAATGACGTAAAGAAAAATGTCTAACGAAATTGCTAAATGACAACACTTTAATTTGTTTCTTGTTTACGTGGTCATTAGACATATCATTTGGCGATTACTTAAACAACTTGATTTTTTACACAATCAAAAATGATTTCTTTATTATTTCGTTATTATGGCATCGTTTTTCATGTCTCTGGAATGGATTACAAAAATTACTACATTTTTATGAAAAAATACATATATAAATTACTATGTTGCTATTAAAAAATACAGTTATACAAATAGTTGACAACTAGCAGTGCAGTTGGTTTTTTAATTAGAAATTCAGAATTAGCCTGAAGAACATTGAATCTTTAGTAATTGAACGAAATTATTGCCGTAAAAAGTTATTTCCCATTTAATTCTGAATTTTTGCAGAACACTGTATAAAAATAAACTTTATAAAAAATCTTATGATATTTCTAGATAATAATGATAATAGTACTTAATGTAATTTTCTTATTCGTTGAAAATTTATACAAAATATTATGAAAGAAAATATTAATTATTTTTGGAGTAACTTTCTTAATGATTAAAATGTTCGGAGAACAATAATAATTATAAATTTAATAAAATCAAGTTTTCTTGCCAGATGAAAATTATGAAAATTAATTAAAATTGTGTAACTGGCAATATAGAAAGTGTTAGGAAAGAGTTTATACATGTATTTTGGCCTTATTGGGCCTCATCAGAACTCTGTACCTTAAAAAAATTTGTTTTCTAAATTTTTCAATAAATCAAATTTTTTTAAGGTACAGAGTTCTGATGAGGCCCAATAAGGCCGAAATACATGTATAAACTCTTTCCTAACACTTTCTATATTGCCAGTTACACAATTTTAATTAATTTTTGTAAATTTAATAATTATAAGTATTACGTGAGTGTTATGGTTTGGAGTAGTTTTACAAAGTCCATGAAATCGACGTTTCATTGCACCTGATACAGTGAAACGTTGACTATTAATTAAAGCATATTAAACACAAGCTGAATCGAATTCATATTTTTTAATAAAAACACTAATTGAGAATTAAATATAATAATAAATAATAACTGAAAATTTATTTATTATTTTATTTATAAATCTTGCGGGAAAATCTTGATGATGATTTTATTGTTGTCACTGTACTTGCATATTCTTTTATTTAAACGAGAAAAATCTTTTTTCTTAGCAAATGAATATTTTCTAAACTTTGTTAAAAGATTACGTAAAAAACTATCCAAAAGTGGAGTTACATATTTTATGGCTCGAAAAGTTCTATACACATAGTCGGACTTATAAAATTAAATATAAATATTTCAGAAACTATTAATTTTATATACCGTGAGCTTTTATGTCTCTGAACACACAACCGTTCTTTTTAAACTAAACAGGAATATTTGCATTGCATGTTCGAAGCTAAAAAAAAACCTCAGGATATTTGTATGGACGACGTTCTAAAGGATTCATAATTACTCATTAATTTTAATTAATTAATTCAACTGAAGGTTTATTTATGTATTATTATATTATTGTATTTTATACTTATTTACATAGATATTCTGAAATTGAAAATTATCTCAGGAATAGTTAATTATAAATATGTTTCTTAAATTTTCGACTAGGAACTTTACAACAAAGAAACAATTTTTCTGTCAATCGAATATATTATATTTACAAAAAATCAACAAATTATTTGTTTTGGGACAATCGTAGATTACGCAAAAAATTAGGTATTTATTCTATGGGAGAAGTAATTATAAAATCGTTTTTCATTGAAATATAAGTACTTTACACAATTAATTCTGTTTTAATAATGCTAGTAATCATGGAAAAAAAAACATTAATATTTTGGGGTTTGCTTGTACTTTAAAATAAAATTTTTATTCCAGCTTTTAATGAACGGCAGACAAAGTTTGGACAATTCTCTTATTTCCCTACAGAAACGAATTGATGTCAAGCGCTTGAAATATTCAAATTTTAATAATTTCCTTCTTATTAGACTACACCGTACAATAAAATTTTTCGCAATGAAATCTATTGTAGGAATACGTTACCTTCAAGCCATTCTTAAAGAGTTCGATTCCATAGGCCAGGCCAATTCCCGTTGCACCTCCGGTAATCAGTGCAATTTTGCCCGGAATAAAAGGCATGTCTTCGATGATCGAGTTCAACGAAAGCGTGTTCTTCGAATTAAATCTTCTACTGCAGGGTATGCAGGTCTACTGTCACGGAAGGCGTATCAGCTTAATATAACTTTAGTGACGTGATGATGTGCAAAAAAAATTATCGCATGTTTGGGTTAAAGGAAACGTCGCGCATTCCTTAATTATTAATTAATTTAAAGCAATACACAGTTATTTGTTCGCAAACATAAAAAGATAAGCCGTTTTTCTCCGTTTAAAAAGAATCTTCCAATTTTGCGAAATATTTTGCGTCAGCACTGAATTTTGTCGGCCGTCAATGTTTAGATTTATGCTTTTGATAGTCACGTGTAAGTTCGAAAACATAGATCGCGTAATGGTTCTAAAATAGTACAAAAAATATGCCTTGTCATAAATCTTTGGGCTTTAGAGATATATCTACAAGCGAGGGTGAGTTTATGTTTAAAGGCCAATTCTCACTATGGACAAAACGGTTCCACGGTTCCAAGCGTGAGTCCTCCGTAAAAATTGTCGTAACAGAAACTTGTAGTTTGGCACCAAAGGGAAAGTGGTTGCAATCAGGTGTATCCGTATCTATCCAGCGCGTCATGTATTCACGCAGGAAAACAGGAATTTACAATTAAAAAAATGCATCGTAATTCCTAACGTGCGCAATTAAAATGGAGACCCGCCATGTAATGACAGTAATGGAAATGACCAAAAGAAAAATGTATTTGTCAACGGTGTAGAAACATGAAATTTATATAGTTTCATTTTTTATTTATTTCATTGAAAAATGCAGCAACAAATGTGATGCAATGCAAGGAAAGTAGAGACTTTTTGAATTCAAATATGGCGCACACATCAAAAGAAATCCGTTCTGAGAGGAGGTCTTCAAATACCTTTAATGACTTTTGTCTGCTCGATAGACCAATATAATAAACGACATTGTGATATTTTATTACTGTACGATGTTTCGCCATTCCCATATCAATTTCGCAAACATATTTTTATGTATAATCAGACGCGTGCCGCGTTAATCGGTCTCTCAGGAAAAAAAAATTATACGTGTTCCTTCAGATAAACTTTGGCACCTAATTATACTTTGTTAAAAATATATGCATATTCATTAGTTATTGGCAAAGATTATATAAATAGGTGGATATACTCTAGAGTGAGAAGCATTGTAGGCTTCGTCACAGTCAGGTATAATACTTTACCTACCTAGGCAGGTAAAGTATCGCTTTCTCTTCTTGAATGGGTATGATGAAATTGTTCTTTCGAATGTGGTAGTCGAAAAAAGTTTTTCTTTTGTTAATACCATTTATTACATATTTGTTTTAGTTTACATCAATTTTACAATTTTATACAGGACGAAGCTAAACAAGGTTTCTTTCTTGTTTTCGTTTTCCGTCATTTTCAGAATTTGAATGTGCGTCGTGGTCTGTTCTTTCTCTCCTTTTGAACTAATTTGGTCAGATGGAATACCAGTGTGGTGCTGTTATTATTATCGACCTTCCCAACCGAACGTAGCTAACCAGGTTGTCGATCTTCTTTAGTTTCTTTTTAAATTCGGATTATTTGTTTCAATTCCTTTTGCTCTATGTATTCAGATGTACGTAATTTCTTGATGAACAATTTTTTGAATCGCTTGTTACATTCAAATGACCTGCTCTTATGTAAAATGTTCTGTACTAATTAAAAATATCCCCCATTTATTTGAAATAACAAAAAATATACAGGATGCAGGATACAAATAATAATATTTTCTTTTAATAACAGATTTAATAATAAATTTCATAAATTTTCAAAGAGCACTGACGAAACTCTATTCAATTGCTAGTACGTTATGAATATCATCTGTTGTTCTTTCGAGTTCTTCTTTCTCTTTACTTGTGCTTTTCTTTTTCGCACAGTGTTTATCCCGTCATTTAATATAGATCCGTTAAATTAGCGAATATAAGTTGAATTAGCCCACTTTTGCTTTATGTACCTTTTCAACCAGACCCACAAAGCTCAATGATGTGAGGTCTGGTTATCTTGGTGGCCAGTTAATAGGACCATCACGTTGATAATCCTTCAATTACAAACATGCATTGCATATTCGAAGCATAATTTGATTAGTTTGAATCGCGACATCCTGCGATCACTTTTTGACACAACCTTGTAAGTTTGACAAGTTTGATTGTATTTAATTACATACCTTGTAAAATTACTTATCTAAAATTTTAAAACCTTTTCATTTGATAAGAATACGAGAATATATGTTGGATTTGAAAAAAGAAAAACTCTGTAGCACTAATTAATATACACTTTTGAACAAAATTAAAGGACCACAAGTAAAATTCAAAATAAATTTAAAACAAGATAACGAAATTTATTGAAACGAATAAATATACAAATCTAAGCGTTTCCTTACAGTTTAGTGTGATGAATATTCTACTTTAAAAATTTGTCATTGTATACTATCGCTAGACTTGGCTCCTCCAGATTTTAACATCCTTTCCCTCAATTGAAAAAGTGTTTGAAGGTCGTAAATTTTCTTCCAACACAACAAGGAGATCTTAGAGGCTGTGAAAATCTAGTTTATAGATCAAGAGGAAACATTTACATAATTTATTTTGAGAAGGTTGGGTGAAGGTTCGCTATTTTACATTAGGGGGAGACTATGTTGAATAATAAAACAATTTTAAAATTTTATTTATTTCAATAGTAAGCTAAGAACTACCCCTTCGTAACAATGAACACCATCTAATTAAACAAAAATATTTAACCTAGCAAAAATTAATAAGAAAACAATATCAGAAACAAACACAGTCACCATTGTCTCTCTTTTAGTTTCAACCGTATGCCATTCTTGGATCTGAGTATAGCTTCGGTTGCAAGTATTATTTCATGTTCAACAGGTTCCAGTTCATAATTTTGAAGTATCTTTGAAATGGTGGATTTCATGGCGAGCATTGCAAACTTCTGACCTAAAAAAAAATCATTAATTGAAGAAGTTTCAATGATAACGCCCGAACTAACCTATGCAGTTTCTTGGTCCGGCACTGAATGGAATGTACTCGAAAACACTTCTATCCGAACTACGAAACGCATCAAATCTATCTGGCTTAAAAGCGTCAGGATCGGGAAATAAAAGCGGATCTCTGTGCATGACACAAGGAACAATTATCGTCGTCAAACCTTTCGGTAAATTAACTCCATCTAAAATTAATACAATGATTATTTCCTGCTTTTCACTGATATTTGAAACTACCGTAATGAACATCTTCTTTTAATACTCTTGAAAAGTAAGGGACGGACGGATACAATCGCAGTGTTTCTTTTATCACCATTTCCATGTACTTCATTTGATGCAAATCGTTGAAGCTTGCTTTTCGATTTTTATCGTTGCCAAGTATATTTCTTATTTCTAAGAACGCCTTCTCCTAAAATGGTTATTATAAAAAAAAGTATAAATTAACCAACATGTAGTTGGAGTTTCAATATTTCTACTCACTGCACCTACCTGTTCTTTGAGATTGTTAGCTAACAAATAAAGAGCGAAGCTAATTGCTGCGGAAGTTGTGTCGTGTCCCTGAAAAATAATACTTAATTTCTCTGAATTTACTATATACACTAGAAGAACCTCAAACATAAATGTATCAACCTCTTCTCGGATATCCCGATCGGATAATTGTTCTCCGTTTACTTCATAGTTCAGCAGTAGATCTAAGAAAGCCAACCTTCTTTTATGTCCAGCAGAATGAGTGGGACCGTTCATTTTAAGAGCTGCACGTTTTCGTGTTATAACCGAGTTTGTGAAATTGTGCAAGTACTTCAAAAGTCTTCGCTCCTTCCAATAATTTTGGGTAAAATAATAAGTCCACTGGAAATTTTCCAACGGATTTATCGGACGCTCTATGATGATTTTAGTTATCTCGTTGATGCTTTGAACGTAGTTTGAGGTGTCGTGTGTTTGAGCGTTCACAGAAATACCCATAGCAGATTCTAAAATAGTTAAATTTTGAAATTTAGAAGAATGCAGTTTCGATTCATACCACATATTGCGTCCAATGAGCATAAACTGATGTAGGGATATATGTCCGTTGAGTCGTTGGTCAATTCTCGGGTTAATTTTTCGACTAAAATATCACTGGCGTTGCCGAAAGCTTCTATGAATTCTTCTAGTATTTTAAAGTGGAAAGCCGGGGTAAGCATTTTCCTGCGTTTTTTCCATTTTTCGCCTAAGAATTAAATATATAATCCAAATATACATAGCCCCTTGGAATGGCCTGTCAAAATTACATAGCAATTTAAAAGGATAACTTAGTTAAAAATTAAACAAGAATTCCTAGGTAAATGGGCGATATCTTTTCTTAATCTCAATTTGCTCATTCTGCAAGAAACAATTACCTGTACTAGTAAGTAGTCCAAGTCCCAACCAGTTATGGAAAAAGTCATACGTTCTACTTTTGTCGATGTATTTTGTCGACGACAAAATCGTTTCCACAAGTTTCGGATCCGTGAGCATAAGGACGGGTTCTATCCAAAAAATACCCCAATATACAGTACCTAACTTGTTTCGCAGTTCCTTTAACTTCGCATATATAACTGCAATAATAAAATAAAAAGTATTTTTTTATAATCATTTCATTTTTTTATATAGGGTGACTAACAATTATTCCGCCAAAGAAAACCACGATAAGAAGCGAAATCTGAGAGTATAAGAAAAAGTTCTTTCGAAAAATAATGAAAATTTTCTTCAAAATGACGATACGTCACTAGTTAAGAAACAGGAACAAACGAACGAAATAAGTACAGTCATAAAAGTGTTTTGTAGTTTATGATCTTAACCTTTAAACAAAATTTCGCGTCATTTCCGATTTTATAGGTAAAATTCACGTCGACGACACAGCGAAATACGAACTTCAAAATCCGTGCAAAGCACCTGAAGTAAATTATTCCATACAAATGATAACAACGCCCTCACTTGAATACCTTCTTTGACGGGTAAACGAATAAATCATTACAATACGAAAATAATTCAAATCTCATGTTAAGAATTCCTAATATTTTTTGCACAAGCAACGTCTACCATTGTATTTCAATCAGTTTCTTTATTTCGTCAATATTTGGTAAAGCATTTGGGTTATTAATTATTAAAATTTCGTTTTTTGTGCGACGTTCAGTGAGGACCAAATTCTATTATTATAAAAAACGAATTATTAATTATTGCAACTCTCTAGCCTGTGTTTTTAAAAATTTGTTGCAAGTCGGTTTTGATTGATTTCTTGAGCTTCTTCACTACAGCAATTTCGACCCTATTTCCTGTGCTACTCTTTTGCTGCCCCAAATAGAGCCGAAGTGGCTACACAGAGGATCCTCGAAGAATTCATTGCAATCAAAATAGACTTCCAAGATTTTTTTTAATGTTCTACTTATTATTTGCTAGACTCACATCTATCACTTTCTGAATAATTGATTTAAATGTAAATTTCATTTACTGTAACTATTATTAATACACAAGAAAAGAAGCAAAGTTATAACGTACATAAGCATGGGACAAATAGTATTTAAAAACAAAATTTCTAATGAAAGAAATGTTAGAAATATAGATATGTGCCTGTATCATAAAGTCTGACAAAAATTCACACCACGCGACTCTATGTTAAAAGCTGTACAGAAAATTATAATACCACTTTGTTCTTAACTCTCTAGTTGTGAAATTATTAAGAGTTGAAAATTGATTATTGTTTTAGTAAGGCGCGATAAATCAACTTAATATTGTCAAAAAATACATAAAATCTGCAATAGAGTAGTCAACTAAACTTTATAATTTAAGTTTTACTGAAGCAAATTCTTCGTACTTTATAATCTGGGATGATATTTAATATATTATTATGTTATTATTTAAAAGTTATAATTCCTAGCTACAGAGGCACATTTATACAGATAGAACAGATTCGTATCAAGTCGAATAGTTCGTTTTCATATTACGTTTAAAGTCACAAATGAAAAATTGGTACAATGCCGCCACCTATGCGTGGGAATTCTTGTTCGTCGAGGATTTCTCAAGCAGAAGCCGACATGAAAAAGCTACAAATGCGAAGGGGCTGAAGAAAATTCATCTAAAGGAGGCACTGCGAGTGTGAATCGGAGCAACCGCATGGCAAACCGTCGATTTCATCGGTGGATATGATAAGCCAACTAAAATAACACTACTCAATAAACAACTTTTGAACAAGATACCTTACAAAAATATACAAAATGCAATAGATTTTTCGTTAACAAAATCCATCCTAGAGCCAGATCCATGGGAAGTACTTGACATCAAACAATCTCTGAAAACTACTGATGAAATTCCAATCAAACTCCTAAAAATGTGTGCCAAAACCATTTCCGAATCTCTAACCGTTTTAATTAACATGACATTTAAAAAAATAATATTTCCGGATAAACTAAAACTTTCAAATTAATTTGCTACATAAGAAAGGAGATAAAACATCAGGAAGTAACTACAGGCTTTGTTATCTGCAATAGCAAAAGTATAAATGTATTATTTAC
This sequence comes from Serrognathus titanus, assembly GCA_039766575.1. Classification (NCBI taxonomy): domain Eukaryota; kingdom Metazoa; phylum Arthropoda; class Insecta; order Coleoptera; family Lucanidae; genus Serrognathus; species Serrognathus titanus. The sequence goes on along the minus strand of CM077911.1, from coordinate 12,131,643 downwards.
TGAACTCATTTTAAGGACAGCTTTTATATATGATATTTCTTTTGAAAGAGTTATTGAAGAAAACACTACCAATGATGTATCCTCTATATTGTTACTGTTGATTTAAATGATTATAAAAATATGCTTACTTGTACTCGAAGAAAAATGCAAAACGCAACCAAGAAGTGGTAGAGGTTTTAATTCTGGAATATGCTTCATGTACCTATAAAAGGTGTAATACCTAACATACCAAAGTATCACCACGAGTAATAACAAGAAGCAAAAAGCTAACAAGCACCACAACCACACTAACATTCTTTATGAAAGTATCGTAGAAAATATGCCAGCTCCTTGATTTTCACGCATTTTTGAGCGATAGTTATGTTATCAGTCCAAATTATTATTGTATGGAGCAATCATGTAATAATTAGTTTTGAAAATCACAAAGTATACAAAAAAGAAAAAAGAAATTACGAAACTATTAACGTAATTTATAAACAAATATGCCTGGTTTGTACTTTGTTACTTTTTTTTAATACTCAACTAGTTACGGGTCAATAGTAAAACTACTTAGTTTAGGACGTATTTTTTTTTTTTTGGTGCCGACAAAACGCGCTAAATTGTTATGAATGAAGTATCAGCTAGTAACATCAAACGCTATCAACTATATTGATATTACCATTTCTATTAATTCATGTTTTTTAATTAATTTCAGATGCATAAAGACTAATAAGATCCGACGAACAGTATTTTGATGTACTTTTCCCTCGATTTCCTCGGTTCCCTAAGAGGGCAACAATCTTATTTGTGGTCCCAGCTTAACTCCATGCACTCGTCTTGTGAATTGTTACGATTAATTTTGAAATATTACATCATTGTAGTTAACAAATATCATTCAATCTAAATTACAAATTAAGCAAAAAAGAATGGGATACATACTTACACACATACAATGCGTCATATAAAATTTAAATCACATAAAATTTCTTGTGCCGATTGGTTAAACAATCAGAAATTCTCTCTACAATACAACATTTAAATCCTTGCCTCAAGTCTAAGTCGTTCTTAGTGATAACATATTATAACACATTAGCCAATGAATTATAAAATGATTCGGTTCGAAATTATTAAGGACAATGAATAGGAATTTATTTTCTAACTAGTAATTATATCGTAACGATTAAAAATTCATACCTGTTATGTTAGATTTAATTTTATGTTGTGTGAGATATGTCATCAGTCATCATGTCCTGAAATGACGCAGAAAATGGAAGTTAATTAATTATTGAGTTTCTACTTCAATATTCTAATGATCCTAATTAATTAAGGATGTGCTTTCACGTGTTAATACTACATAAATAAAATAATTGTTTTCAATATCCGATGAATATGTCAAAAAGTATTTTAAAATATATATTTATACAGGGTGATAAAAGGTTAAAATTCTCATAAAACATACGTATAGACATTTTCCGGCCGATTTTTTGAGCCCCGAATCCATAATAATACTTATATACTTTCGTTCTTATATGCTAGTCATTATTGTTGAACACCTTCATTTACTATCCAGTTTTTTTTAATTCGTATTAAAACGTATAACATTATTTAGGTCAACGTTTAATTATACGATGAAATGTATTGATATGACTACTATGCACTCACATAAATAAGAAATGATACATACTAAATTTAATATTTTTGATATCAGTTCATTTAAAATTGTAGGCTTTCTTTCAGTTAAATGACACGTAATTAAATGCAAACTAAAAATTATAGCTTTCAAGATATTAGCACCTGTCGTACCTACGCCGGTTCTCACTTTCCTCAGCAGTTAGTGATTACAAAGTACAGTACGGTATTAACAACGTTTAAGTTAAGATGACCAAGGAGAAGTACTTGAAATATAACGTAAAATTATTACAATTTGCGGGACTTTTCAAAGTTAAACATCCCGTTATGATTGCATGGAAATTCATCTGCAATTTTTCGCTCTTTTACTTTACAATTGCATCTTTTATCGATATTTTGAAAAGCAGACATCTGGGATTTAATGCTATTGCTATAAATTGTGTGAACGTAGGTGAGTTCAAATAATATTTAATGAGGAAGAAATTAAATCATATATATTCATTACGACCAAACAGTCTTAGAACTGAAGTAATTGAGCTTGAGACTGAAGTACTTGAGTTACCTTCTACCTGGTCGTCAATAATAGATTTGTTATGTTCCTCATTTACGTCCTCACCATCAACTTCACGGTTAAAATCACTAGATTTTTGAATTAAGCGTTTTGCAATCTCCTCATGTAGTTTCTCAGTTAATGGTAGCTTCCTAAATCGGTACAATAAAAAAGTTCTTACAATAACAAATAACTAATTTCGACCTAAAAATTGTGTGATTATAATAACATTGTAGGATCTTAGATGCACCAAGGTTTTTAGTCAGTTAACTATTACATTTTCGCAACCTACTACTGACAGGCAAGATATATGGAATTACCTCCTTTGAGGGTAACGGCGCCTGTAAACCTTCGGGTCCCCGCGACCTCATGGTGTGGTTGGTTCTTGAGTTAATACAGTTAGAGGATTTGTATTTTTACATTTTAAAACAGGAGCTACATGTAATAACGTCACCTTATTTGTATTTTCATAAAAAATGAAAACCATTGACAAGAATTAATTTTGAGTTTTCTTGAAGATATTCTCTGAATTCGATTTTAATTTAATATAAATGTTTTCAAACCAAATATGCGAGGCGTTACGTAGTAATTCTAAAATGAAAAATGTGATAATTGATTTTTTTTTTCTTAATCGCAGGTATTGGAGCACTTGTGACTATGAGAACAAACTGTTATTATCTATCCACTAACAAATCTGAACGTTTAGTAAAAGAATTGAACAAGTTATTTAAGTATTCTTCTGAAACCTGTCTGCAAGAGAAAACTATGGAAGATACCGTAAAAATTACCAAAAAGATTTCATTCGCATGGTTGTACACGGCGTTAATTTTTGGCGAAGGATACGCAGTGGCACAGATGATTTTGGAAGGTTTCAAAAACAGGTACTGTACGTACTTTACTATTACTAAATTTGTAATTGAAGGAGTTGTTTAGCCAAAATATTAACAGTATCAAAAGGGAGCGCTAGAAAACATGCAAACTACGGATTATCGAAAATCGCAATACCTGCATAAAATAATTACCGCATTTGCATTTGACAATAAAATTGGCGGAACTGTTAGAGGCTTCATTATTTGGAATTCAATTAGAACAAATAATTCAAATTAATTCAATTTTTCCATGAAATAAACTGTCACCAGTAAGTAAAGTGCAAACAATTTGTGATTGTTTCGAAGTCACAAAAACTATGTTATAACTTTTTAACCCAATAGAGCGTTGTGTTTCCTTCTTCATTTGCAACGTGAAAAGCAGTCATTTATGCTTTTGCACGGCGACATCCACACTTGTCTTGATTAATGAATTAATTAATAAGTTAAAAGTTAAATCGTTTCATAAGTTAAATGTGAAAAATTTGTTTATTCTTCAATAAGAGTTTTTCTTTCAGAAAATTACCCTATCCCATGTGGTACCCTTACGATTGGAAACAACCTCTGATTTATGAAGTTACGTGCATTCAGCAAATTCTTTGCCACATGATATTAATTCAAGTTCAATGTGCGGCTGAGGTATTCTACGCATCAACAGTACTTTTAACAGTTCAACAATTTGAAATTTTTGGTACGCGGAATCGAAATTTACTGCTTATGAGAGGGATGCACACGTAATAAGTTTGTTGAAATTTTAGGCTGGGACTTGTACAACATCGTGTACACGAGTTTGTTAGAGTGTGGAATTCACAAAGACAGTGTGCTAAGATTTAAGGAGCAATTTAATCAAGGAAAAACAATTTTATCAGGGTATACCCCACTACATAATAATTGAGAATTTCAATGTCTTGTAACTAGATGTTTGTTATTTTTAGAGATACTTCCGAAAGCGAAAACAATTTTAAAATCATCTACGAAACAATAGATAGTGAAAATTTTAATCATTACCTGCAAAATAAATTTAAGAAGCTAATTGGGTTTCATCAGAAATTAATGGTATTGTCCGACATGCTGGAAGACTTATTTTCGCCTATACTACTTATATACACTTTGGGATTTCTGTTAATAACATTATTTGCGCTTTATTATACAGTCACAGTAAGTAATATGTTGTTACATTCTAATGTATGAACCGCACAACAGGGTAAGGTAACTCAACTACGTGCTAGTGATATCAGGGAAAGAGAACTGCACATTTTACACTAGAGGTTTTCCATGATGTTTTTGCTCATCATATCACACGTCATCCTGCCGTAAATTCGCGCAAAAGATGGTAGATGATTTCTAACGTAATTATATGTACTTATAATAATGGTTGCAATGTTTATAACTTTTCAACATTCACGCAATTAGGAGATGCGGCTAAGGAGGAAATCAATATTAATATCAACCATTAGTAAAATTAGAAGTTTTGGAGCAGTTGAGCAGGTGAATCTATTAGCGACTATTTGTATTTTTTTTAAATAAAATTAATATATCGGAACTTAGGACAATTTCAGTTGAGATACTAATATGACTCCTTTGTGATCCGAATACGATGCACTTAGTCATTAGATCCATATAGTTAGGTTAGTCGAAGCAAAGGTCGTTTACATATATCAGAAACAATACCGGACCAAGTACGCTACCTTGAGGAACACACATTTCATGTTTTGTTCAAACTCCACCTGCTGCTCTAAACCAATCATGAGCTAGCCCTCTTATTCCATAATAATAAAATGTTTTGGTCAATACAATTAAACGCTTTACTGAAGTCTATGAAAATTCCTAGAGTTCTCGAAGGCTTCCAATATTTTATGTGTAAACTGAAATATTGCGGTGTCAGTTGATTTATTTTTTAGATACGCGTGCTGCTTAGTAGTTAGCCGATTATTATTAATAGAAAAATTTAAGAATCGTTTAGTAACTAACGTCTCCCTTTTTTTTGGAAAAAGAATATAATAAATTATCAGGACGATAATTTTCTGCTGAAAGCCTGTCTCCTTGTTCGGTAAACGTGCCGGAGCTTATAGACTCATTGAATATGTAACACAATTCATGGCATGAATTTGAGATCAGATTTTTGTAATCTAAGCATTATTTATTCTTTCTTATACGACACAATAGCCTTATTACAGTTTTAAGAGTCATCAGGTTGTGTTAATATCTGGTGTTGTTTTAGACAGATGGTTATTTATAGAGTTTGTTGGAAGAATCAGTTAAGTGAATAATCTGCTAGTGAATAAAACTAAACCTATATTTTGGTTCTTTCTTATAGTGACTTAAGGCATATGTATTAACTGTTACAGTATTAATATTTTCCCTTTATTCAGTATAGGTAGAGATTGCCAAAAACTGAATATGATTACAACTTAAAGGCTCACTTTCACCAAATTAATTATTACTGATTTTTATCGATAAAAAATGTTATATATTTATATTGTCCTAAATTTCAAATCCCTTTTTGAGTCATCAGGTTGTCTTAATTGTTGTATTAATTCCTTATATTGTTTTAGACAGATGATCAGTCAGTTCGTATAGCTTTTGGAGGATACATACTATTAATTCCAGTAGATATACTACTTACATGTTTCTTTGGGCAAATGCTAACGAATCAGGTAAGCTCTAATTCTTTTATTTAAATGATAATCTCAAGGTAGTGAAAACATAAGGCAATACAATTAGGTTAAGTTAACATTTTTGTCAATAAAACGATAAAGACTTTATTTCAAACATTTGTAATTCAGAAATTCATATATTTTGTTCGGAATTCTGGACTCTTTGTTACTTTTGGGTGATAGCTTTCCCAAAGCGTAAATTTTAAAAGAATGATGCCGTTATGTTTTGCAAATGAAGGAAAACATTTATTGTGCTTAAATTTTTTTGACGTTGACATAACACTGCACTACATCTGATCTTATAAATCAGTAAATTTGTTGTCATAAAAACTTTAAAAAGATTTAGAGGGGCAGGGGGTGTTAAGCAGAAAACGTCCTAAAACTACAACCAATGAAGAAAACAGTTTCTTTTTCTTGATACACAGGAAGTTGCAGAAAATTCAAAAACTTCTCTACAGCTATTATCCCTAAATCATGATTTAAGTAGAAGAATTTTAAAACATCAAAAGCTCTATACGTATAAAATCCACTTATTTCAAGAATTAAGCGAAGATAATTATGGTCGACGACAGGAATTTTGTAACTCAAATAATCTAACTTTTTGTTTTATATGATATTCAAAGAAGAATCTACATTTTGTTTAAATGGTCATGTGAATAGACACAACTGCAGGTAGTAGTCAATTCACGATTAACACTGGATGGATGAAGTACATAAGCAGTTTCCAAAAAGTTTGGGAATTAATGTATCCTGTTAAATGGAACCAGGCCTCATTGGAAAAGAAAGTTTTGTCCAACAAATCGTCATTGTGAATACTGTAAAAAAACCAATGACAGTATCTTCGTCTTGGTTCAAAATCTACTGGAAGCAATTCATGCACGGCAGTCAAACGATAAGGGAACATTCGCAAGTCCTTTCTTAGAATAGTTCTGCAGGTCCCGACAGAAAGACCAACTTGTTGTGACAGGCGACGGATGGAAGTGCGAGGAGCATCAGTCATAATTTGTCTCACATTTTCAACTACCTCATCAGTTCTTACTTTAGACCTACCTGATACCTGTTTTCTAGCCACGCTGCCAGTTTCTCTGAATAGTCCTGCAGAGTACTGATTAACAAATTTGCAATACAATCAGAAATAGAATAGGTCCATCGCCATTGATTTTTTGGACGTAGGATTCAACCATAAAAGATTTTTCTTCCAATGTAGAAACCATTGTAAAATCAAATCAATAAAACAATTTTTTTAAAGTTATGTTTGTTTACTTGTCTGTTTAGGGTACGGATCAAGTAAGGAACATACATGAACATGCGAAAAAATTAGAGCTAGATGGGAAAACACTTTGTACACATATTACTTACCCATTGTAATGAATTCTTCGTATTCTTTATCTGAGCATTGGCTACTTTGTAATATTTTTGTATTTTAATTCAACCATTTGCATAATTTAGATACATTTTATACTCACTTCCAATCCAGTCTAATGTATGTTTCCGCGAGATTGCATTATTTCTCGCCCTATTTTTGCAAACGGAACGAGCTCATAAAAAATAACTCAGTTATAATGTTATTCTCCAAATTCACAAATAACTACGTTATTTTCATAATTGCTGCGTAATTTCACAATAAAAGGGGTTAATTAATAATATACAATAGCCGGTGTATTTCTTGTATGGACGAAATTTACATGCTCAATGTGTAATTCTTATATTTTAGAGCGAACAACTTCAAAACGATTTATATGAAATGCCTTGGTATATATGCGACAGAGTATTCAAGAAGAATTTCCAATTGATTCACATGAAAGTTGGACAACCAGTAACGCTGACCATCGGAAAATTTGCGGCTCTAAATCTAAACACATCTTTGTGGGTAACTATCATCTCAGGTATTCGGTAAAGAATTAACAAAATAATCGTACATTTTTTCATAAAGGAAGCAGAAGAAGATGGCAATTATAATATGAATTATTTTCCTTACAGATTTTGAGAACTGCATTTTCCTATGCTACAGTCCTTCGCCAAATGACTAAATAAACACAAACCGCACAGAAAACTTTACCAAGACTTAGGTATCACAATACTCACAATGGATTAGTGCATATGAAGAAGTTATTTTCAGACATTATTTTTTCAAAAAAATATGACGTAATCAAGATTTTTTTTAAATGACAAGGTCTAGTTTTTATTTTTGATTTCGGTGGATTTTATAACCTGTTTTCAACCGTATAAAATTTTGAATCGATTAATAACAAAAAATTAAAAAAACGGCCTTGTATGGATTTTATCCGCTACTTAGTTTCCACGCTGTATATTAAACTATACTGTACTTTGGCGCGTTGCTTAGTTTTAGTATTCTATTTTAATGAATGCAATTTGCTTGAATTATAAATCTAGATTATTTGGAATGAATCTATTTTAATCTTTCCTCTAACATCAAATAATGACAACAAATAGCCTTCATTATCTCATTATCTCGTTGATGCTTTGAACGTAGTTTGAAGTATCGTGTGTTTGAGCGTTCACAGAAATACCCATAGCAGATACTAAAATATCACTGGCGTTGTCGAAAGCTTCTATGAATTCTTCTAGTATTTTAAAGTGGAAAGCCAGGGTAAGCATTTTCCTGCGTTTTTTTCTATTTTTCACCTAAGTCAGATAGAATTAAATAAATATAATCCAAATATACATAGCCCCTTCGAATGGCCTGTCAAAATTACGCAGCAATTTAAAAGGACAACTTAGTTAAAAATTTTGAGGTAAATGGGCGATATCTTTTCTTAATTTCAATTTGCTCATTCTGCAAGAAACAATTACCTGTACTAGTAAGTAGTCCAAGTCCAAACCAGTTATGGAAATAGTCTATGTTCTACTTTTGTCGATGTATTTTGTCGACGACAAAATCGTTTCCACAAGTTTGGGATCCGTGAGCGTAAGGATTGGTTCTATCCAAAAAATACCCCAATATACAGTACCTAACTTGTTTCGCAGTTCCTTTAACTTCGCATATATAGCTGCAATAATAAAATAAAAATTATTTTTCATAATCATTTAATTGTTTTATACAATTATTCTGCCAAAGAAACCACGATAAGAAGCGAAATCCGAGAATATAAGAAAAATGATGAAAAAGTTCTTTGTACTTTAGTTTTAGACAAATAATGAAAATTTTCCCCAAGATGACGATACGTCCCTAATTAAGAAACAGGAACAGATAAACGAAATAAGTACAGTCATGAAAGTGTTTTGTAGTTTATGATCTTAATCTTTAAACTAAATTTCGCGTCATTTCCGATTTTATAGGTAAAATTCATGTCGACGATACCGCGAAATACGAACTTCAAAATCCGTGCAAAGCAGCTGAAGTAAATTATTCCATACAAATGATAACAACGCCCTCACTTGAATACCTTCTTTGACGGGTAAACGAATAAATCACTACAATACGAAAACAATTCAAATCTCATGTTAAGAATTCCTAATATTTTTTGCACAAGCAACGTCTACCATTGTATTTCAATCAGTTTCTTTATTTTGTCAATATTCGGTAAAGCATTTGGGTTATTAATTATTAAAATTTCGTTTTTTGTGCGACGTTCAGTGAGGACCAAATTCTATTATTATAAAAAACGAATTATTAACACTTAATAAAATAATAATAATTCAAGAAGTGTTTGCAACTCTCTAGCTGTGTTCTTAAAAATTTGTTGCAAGTCGGTTTTTATTGATTCCTTGAGCTTCTTCTCCAAATAGAGCCGAAGTGGCTGCACAGAGGATCCTCGAAGAATTCATTGCAATCAAAATAGACTTCCAAGATTTTTTTTAAATGTTCTACTTACTATTTGCTATACTCATACGTATCACTTTCTGAATAACTGATTTAAATGTAAATTTCATTTACTGTAACTATTATTAATACACAACAAAAGAAGCGAAGTTATAACATACATAAGCATGGGACAAATAGTGTTTAAAAATAAAATTTCTCATGAAAGAAATGTTAGAAATGTAGGTATGTGCCTATATCATAAAGTCTGACAAAAATTCACACTACGCGACTTTATGTTAAAAGCTGTACAGAAAATTATAATACCACTTTGTTCTTAACTCTCTGGTTGTAAAATTATTAAGAGTTAAAAATTGATTATTGTTTAAGTAAGGCGCGATAAATCAACCTAATATTGTCAAAAAATACATAAAACCTGCATAGAGTAGTCAACTAAACAATATATTGTAAGCCAGGGTCGAGGGGGTGAAAGATGAAGTCTTCCCGATCAACTCTTCTTACTGGGGTAGCGGATTTTTAATAATAAAGTAATAAAAAAAAGAGAAAAAAAAATAAAAATGCAAATTATTTAATTATCGCAAGGGATCAAATCAAAACAAATTTTGTTTAACGCTGCCACCACCGGAATTAAGGGAATTCCGGACCCTTAAATGGTTCATAAATTTACCAGGCCGATCATCACTCTTACGGAGGTAGGTTCTTGGGAGTGGAACTGTGCAAGGCGCAATATGGTTGTAAGCTACTTTAATCAAATAAAAAAAATTCAACAGCGCTCAATCTAAGATATATTGGAGCAGATTTTCTTTTTTAACAATTTAAATTTTACAGTAATTATTTGTTCCTACCTTGATAGGGAAATTAGGAGTGCAGCAGCAGAGAACTCTTCTTTAAGGGATTTTTGATTACTTCTCCCTCCGGGGAGAGACTCTGGGCCAACGGGGTTTATTCTTCTACACTACCACTTACACACCCTGTAGGATTTTATTTTAATTCCCCACTAATGAATAATAATAATAAAAAAAAAACAAAGATCTTAAACGAATGTTCCAAGAGAGAAAACTTAACCACTCCACAGAAGGGCTTGATGAACATTAATTGTTGATTTTGAAAATCCCCCTACTTCCACGGGAGTTTTGTTTTGGTTAGATAAGAAATTTCCTCCTGAGAAGTGCTGCCCTCTCGTAGAATGGTTTGTTCAACTTTGGTTTATAAGCAAATTTTGGGCGCCGTGGTGTTTTATGTTGCCTAACGTCCGGGTACAATTTAGTACGATTTGAGTTCCTTATCTCTACGAGAGTCACCTTCTTCCCACGCCTGAGAAACTCTACCAGCGATAGATTTGTTTATTTCAACGTTATCTGGGGATGTTTAGGCTAATTCGCCTGGAACTTGTTTACTTTAAGATTAAGTTGAAATTCTTTTAGATACGTCTGAAGGATAAGCATTAATTTAATTGAATTAATTATTTTAAATTTTAAAATTTTCCGGCTGCTTACAATATTCCGGATTACTTATAATTTATGTTTTACTGAAGCAAATTCTTCGTATTTTATAATCTGGGATGATATTTAATATATTATTATGTTATTACAGATCTGTTTATTTAAAAGTTATAATTCCTAGCTACAGATGCACATTTATACAGATAGAACAGATTCGTATCAAGTCGAATAGTTCGTTTTCATATTATGTTTAAAATCACAAATGAAAAATTGGTACAATGCCGCCACCTATGCGTGGGAATTCTTGTTCGTCGAGGATTTCATAAGCAGAAGCCGACATGAAAATGCTACAAATGCGAAGGGGCTGAAGAAAATTCATCTAAAGGAGGCACTGCGAGTGTGAATTCGGAGCAACCGCATAGCAAACCGTCGATTTCATCGGTGGATAAGATGAGCCAAGTAAAATAACACAACTTAATAAACAACTTTTGAACAAATAAATAAAAATATACAAAATGGAAAAGATTTTTCGTTAACAAAATCCACCCTAAAGTCTCATCCATGGGAAGTATTTGACATCAAAAAATACTGATGAAATTCCAACCAAACTCCTAAAAATGTGTGCCAAAGCCATTTCCGAATCTCTAACCGTTTTAATTAAATAAATAATATTTCCGCATAAACTAAAACTTTCAAATTAATTTGCTATATAAGAAAGGAAATAAAACATCAGTAAGTAACTACAGGCTTTATCTGCAATAGCAAAAGTATAAACGTATTATTTACTGAACTAATTTTAAGCGACAGCTTTTATATACGAGATTTCGTTTGAAATGGATAGTTAAAGAGTTATTGAAGAATATGCTTACTTGTACTCGAAGAAAAATGCAAAACGCAACCAAGAAGTGGTAGAGGTTTTAATTCTGGAATATGCTTCATGTACCTATAAAATGTGTAATACCTAACATACCAAAGTATCACCACGAGTAATAACAAGAAGCAAAAAGCTAACAAGCACCACAACCACACTAACATTCTTTATGAAAGTATCGTAGAAAATATGCCAGCTCCTTGATTTTCACGCATTTTTGAGCGATAGTTATCAGTACAAATTATTATTGTATGGAGCAATCATCTAAATAATTAGTTTTGAAAATCAAAAAGTATACAAAAAAGAAAAAAGAAATTACGAAATTATTAACGTAATTTATAAATATATATGCCTGGTTTGTACTTTGTTACTTTTTTTTTAATACTTAACTAGTTACGGGTCAATAGTAAAACTACTTAGTTTAGGACGTGCTTTTTTTTTGGTGCCAAAAATACGCACTTAAATTGTTATGAATGAAGTATCAGCTAGTAACATCAAACGCTATCAAATATATTGACATTACCATTTTCACTAATTCATGTTTTTTAATTAATTTCAGATGCATAAAGACTAATAAGATCCGACGAACAGTATTTTCACGTATTTTTCCCTCAATAATATTATTTGCGGCTCCCAGCTTGACCGCCATGCACTCTCCTTGTGAATTGTTACGATTATTTTTGAAATATTGTATCATTGTAGTTAACAAGTTTCTTTCAAACTAAATTACAAATTAAATAAAAAAGATTGGGATACATACTTACACTCACATAATCAATGTGTCATATAAAATTTAAATCACATAAAATGTTTTGTGCCAATTAATTAAAAAATCAGAAAATTTTTCCACAATACAACATTTAAATCTTCGCCTCAAGTCTAAGTGATAACATAATATAACACATTAGCCAATGAATTAAAAATGATTCGGTTCGAAATTATTAGGGACAGTGAATAGGAATTTATTTTCTAACTAGTAATTATATCGTGATGATTAAAAATTCATACCTGTCATGTTAGATTTAATTTTGTATTGTGTGAGATATGTCATCAGTCATCATGTCCTGGAATGACGCAGAAAATGGAAGTTAATTAATTATTGAGCTTGTACTTTAATATTCTAATGATCCTAATTAATTAAGGATGTGCTTTCATGTGTTAATACTACATAAATAAAGTAATTGTTTTCAATATCCGATGAATATGTCAAAAATTATTTTAAAAAATATATACAGGGTGATAAAAGGTTAAAATTTTGGCAAAATTCTCATAAAACATACGCATAGGCCGATTTTTGACCTAAACTGTCTGAGTCCCGAATCCATATTAATACTTATATACTTTCGTTCTTAAATGGTAGTCATTATTGTTGAACCCCTTTATTTACTATTTAGTTATTTTAATTCACACGAAAACGTATAACACTTATTTAGGTCGTTTAATTATTGATATGACTAATTTGGACTCACATAAATAAGAAATGATACCTACATACTAAATTTCATATTTTTGATATCAGTTAATTTAAAATTGTAGGCTTTTTTCAGTTAAGTGAAACACGTAATTAAATGCAAAGTAAAAATTATAGCTTTCAAGATATTAGCACCTGTCATACCTACGCCGGTTCTCACTTTCCTCAGCAGTTAGTGATTACAAAATACAGTACGGTATTAACAACGTTTAAGTTAAGATGACCAAGGAGAAGTACTTGAAATATAACGTAAAATTATTACAATTTGCGGGACTTTTCAAAGTTAAACATCCCGTTATGATTGCATGGAAATTCATCTGCAATTTTTCGCTCTTTTACTTTACAATTGCATCTTTTATCGATATTTTGAAAAGCAGACATCTGGGGTTCAATGCTATTGCTATAAATTGTGTAAACGTAGGTGAGTTTAAATAATATTTAATGAGGAAGAAAGTACTTTTAATAAACCATCCACCGAGGATGTTAGTCTTTTCTAGCGTTTAAAACGATGGTCAATTTATGTCGGCAGTTGAGATTACTTTAATAATATTCACTAATGAATAAGATGTTGAACATTATTCTCTACCTCATCATTACATTATCCCAGACGCAGGTTTAATTATAGCAAATTGTTAGCAGGACCAAATTTGCAAAAGATTTAGAACTCATGGAATATAAGTCAAAAGTTTCGGCAAATTGTTGTTAAGAAAAAACACTGGAATTTACAGCGTATACTTTGAGACTAGAAGCAGAAGGTCTTATACAAATTTATACATTGAATACTACGACACAACTTATGTTTCATATAAATATAGGTGAAATCTTTGTTTCCATCATTTCCAGTTTTGTTTTAGATTACCTTTAAATGAAAGTTAATGTGGTGGCTTCATGGACAATTCCATTTGTTCTATATCTGAACTTTCACTTGCTTCAGCTGAACAATAGTTTTCGATTTCCAATTTCGTTGAATCCAGTCTTGATTATTCAATATTGGCTATTTTTTTATACGGCTTTAGTAATGATGACTCGTTCGTTTCTTTGTTCTTGGCAGATTCGAAACATTGCTTGCAAGTAGCGCTTGTTTTCTATTTTACTTTCTGTAGTAACGATTGAGCAAATCGTATACATCCAAAACGACCAAATAGTCTGAGAACTGAAATACTTGAGCTTGAGACTGAAGTACTTCCACTTTGTTCTTCACCTATTTCATCTTCTACCTGATCGTCAATAGATTTGTTATGCTCCTCAATCATGTCTTCACCATCAACTTCACGGTTAAAATCACTAGATTTTAAATCAAGCGTTTTGTAATCTCCTCAAGTAGTTTTTCAGTTAAGGGTCGCTTGCTGAAGGTCATCCTACTAAACCGGTACAATAAAAAAGTTCTTGCAATAACAAATAACTAATTCCCACCAAAAAATTGTGTGACTATAACAATATTGTAGAGTCTTATGTGCCCCAATGTTTTCAGGCAGTTAACTATTACATTTTCGCGATGAAACAACCTACTACTGACAGGCAAGACTAAATACTGAAGATATATGGAATTACCTCCTTTGAGGATTACGACGTATATAAACCTTCGGGTCACCCGCGACCTCATAGTATGGTTGGTTCTTGAGTTAATACAGTTAGAGGATTTGTACTTTTACATTTGAAAACAGGAGCTGCATGTAATAATGTCACCTTACATGTATTTTCATAAAAAACCGAAAACCATTGAGTTTTCTTGAAGATATTTTCTGAATTCTGAACAATCAATGTTTGCAAATCAAATATGTGAGGCGTTACGTAGTAATTTTAAAATGAAAAAAATGTGATAATTGATATTTTTTTCTTGATCACAGGTATTGGAGCACTTGTGACTATGAGAACAAACTGTTATTATCTATCCACTAACAAATCTGAACGTTTAGTAAACGAATTGAACAAGTTATTTAAGTATTCCTCTGAGACCGGTCTGCAAGAGAAAACTATGGAAGATACCGTAAAAATTACCAAAAAGATTTCATTCGCATGGTTGTACACGGTGTTAATTTTTGGCGAAGGATACGCAGTGGCACAGATGATTTTGGAAGGTTTCAGAAATAGGTACTATTACTATAGCATATATTTGTAATTGAAGGAGTTGTTTAGCCAAAATATTAGGAGTATTTATATTAATAAAGAATCAACACCAAAAAGAGAGCGCTAGAAATGTGTAAACTACGGATTATCGAAAATCGCAATACCTGCATAAAATAATTACCGCATTTGCATTTGACAATAAAATTAGAGGAGCTGTTAGAGGCTTCATTATTTAGAATTCAATTAGAACAAATAATTCAAATTAATTCAATTTTTCCATGAAATAAATTGTCACCAGTAAATAAAGTGCAAACAATTTGTGATTGTTTCGAAGTCACAAAAACTATGTTTTAACTTTTTAACCGCAAAAGAATCGTTGTGTTTCCTTCTTAATTTGCAACGTGAAAAGTAGTCATTCATGCTTTTGCACGGCGACATCCACACTTGTCTTGATTAATTAATTAATTAATAAGTAAAACTTAAATTAAACAAAATTTGTTTGTTCTTCAATAAGAGTTTTTCTTTCAGAAAATTACCCTATCCCATGTGGTACCCTTACGATTGGAAACAACCTCTGATTTATGAAGTTACGTGCATTCAGCAAATTCTTTGCCATATGATATTAATTCAAGTTCAATGTGCGGCTGATGTATTCTACGCATCAACCGTACTTTTAACAGTTCAACAATTTGAAATTTTTGGTACGCGAAATTGAAATGAGAGGGTTGCACACGTAATAAGTTTGTTGAAATTTTAGGCTGGGACTTGTACAACATCGTGTACACAAGTTTGTTAGAGTGTGGAATTCACAAAGACAGTGTGCTAAGATTTAAGGAGCAATTTAATCAAGGAAAAACAATTCTATCAGGGTATACCTCACTACATAATAATTGAGAATTTCAATGTCTTGTAACTAGATGTTTGTTATTTTTAGAGATACTTCCGAAAGCGAAAGCAATTTTAAAATCATCTACGAAACAATAGATAGTGAAAATTTTAATCATTACCTGCAAAATAAATTTAAGAAGCTAATTGGGTTTCATCAGAAATTAATGGTATTGTCCGACATGCTGGAAGACTTATTTTCGCCTATACTACTTATATACACTTTGGGATTTCTGTTAATAACATTATTTGCGCTTTATTATACAGTCACAGTAAGTAATATGTTGTTACATTCTAATGTATGAACCGCACAACAGTGTAAGGTAACTCAACTACGTGCTAGAGGTTTTCCATGAAGCTTTTGCTCATCATATCACACGTCATCCGGCCGTAAATTCGCGCGAAAGATGGTAGATGATTTCTAACGTAATTATATGTACATATAAATAATGGTTGCAATGTTTAAAAACTTTTAACATTCACGCAATAAGGAGATGTGGCTAAGGAGGAGATCGATATTAATATCAACCATTAGTAAAATTATCTTAATAATAAATTCCCTTACACATCAATTAAAAGCACTATTATCATCTGATCAGGCGTATGAATCGAAAGAGGGAACTTTAAAAGTTTTGGAGCAGTCGAGCAGGTGAATCTATTAGCGGCTATTTGTAATTTTTTTAAACAAAATTAATATATCGGAAACTTAGGACAATTTCAGTTGAGATACTAATATGACTCTTTTGTGATCCGAATATGATGCACTTAGTCGTTAGATCCATATTGTTGGGTTAGTCCAAGCAAAGTTTACATATATCAGAAACAATACCGGACCAAGTACGCTATCTTGAGGAACACCCTTTTTCATAAATTTAATTTCAGATTTAGATTTTATGTTTTGTTCAATCTCCACCTGCTGCTCTAAAGCAATCATGAGCTGGCCCGCTTATTCCATAATAGTGCAACACAATGAAACGCTTTACAGAAGTCTATGAAAATTCCTAGAATTCTCGAAGGCTTCCATTATTTTATTTAGAAAACTGAAAGAATTACAATAGAAATAATAGTTTGCCGTTTGATTACAAAGAAGGCAGGAGTCGAATCTTACGTATTTTAAAATCTTTGTTCCGAATGGCATTGTTTAAGAATAAAAAAAAAATAGAGATCGACAAAAACTAAAAATCATTACAACTTAAAGGTGCACTTTCATCAAATTAATTATTACTGATTTCTATCCATAAAAAGTTGTTGTATATTTATATTCTTCTAAATTTCAAATCTTTTTTTGAGTCATCAGGTTGTTTTAATTGTTGTATTAATTTCTTATGTTGTTTTAGACAGATGATCAGTCAGTTCGTATAGCTTTTGGAGGATACATACTATTAATTCCAGTAGATATAGTATTCACATGTTTCTTTGGGCAAATGCTAACGAATCAGGTAAGCTCTAGGTATCATAATTCTTCTATTTGAGTGATAATCTCGAGGTAGTGAAAACGTAAGGCAATACAATTAGGTTAAGTTAACATTTTTGCCAATAAAACGATAAAGACTTTATTTCAAACATTTGTAATTCAGAACTTCATATTTTTTGTTCTGAATTTTGGACTCTTCGTTACTTTTAGGTGATAGCTTTCTAAAAGCGTAAATTTTAAAAGAATGATGCCGTTATGTTTTGCAAATGAAGGAAAACATTTATTGTGCTTACATTTTTTTGACGTTAATCTTATAAATCAGTAAATTTGTTGTCATAAAAACTTTAAAAAGATTTAGAGGGGCAGGGGGTGTTAAGCAGAAAACTTGGGCGTCCTAAAACTACAACAAACGAAGAAAACAGTTTCTTCTTTTATTAAACAGAAAGTTGCAGAAAATTCAAACTTCTCTGCAGTTATTATTTCTAAATCATGATTTAAGTAGAAGGATTATAAAACATCAAAAGCTCCGTCCGTATAAAATCCACCTATTTCAAGAATTAAGCGAAGATAATTATGATCGACGACTTGAATTTTGTAACTCAAATAATGGAACTTTTTGTCTTCTATGGTATTCATAGAAGAATCTACATTTTGTTTAAATGGTCATGCGTTAATATAATAGCCAATTCTGAGTCCTGTGTTCAGAATAACTTCAATCAGTTAATTAATTCTGAGAATATTACCTGTCCATCAACAGATCTGTAATATTTACAGAAAGATGCATTAACGTAATACCCAATTCTGAGTCGTGGGTTCAGAATTACTCCAAACAGTTAATTAATTGTAAGAATATTACCTGTCCATGAACTAAAAAACATTCATGCGATATTTACATGCCCAATGTGTAATTCTTATTTTTTAGAGCGAACAACTTCAAAACGACTTATATGAAATGCCTTGGTATATATGCGGCAGAGTATTTAAGAAAAATTTCCAACTGATTCACATGAAAGTAGGACAACCAGTAACGCTGACCATCGGAAAATTTGCGGCCCTAAATCTAAACACATCTTTGTGGGTAACTATCATCTCAGGCATTCCATAAAGAATTAAGAAAATCATCGTACATCTTTTCATAAAGGAAGCAGATGAAGATGGCAATTATAATATGAATTATTTTTCTTACAGATTTTGAGAACTGCATTTTCCTATGCTACAGTCCTTCGCCAAATGACTAAATAAACACAAACCGCACAGAAAACATTACCAAAACTTAGGTATCACAAAAATACTCACAATGGATTAGTGCATATGAAGAAGTTATTTTCAGATATTATTTTTTTAAAAGTTATGACGTAATTAAGATTTTTTTAAATGACAAGCTCTAGTTTTTATTTTTGATTTCGGTGGGATTTTATAAACTGCATATTAAACTATACTGCACTTTGGCGCGTTGCTTAGTCTAGTATTCTATTTTAATGAATGCAATTTGCTTGAATTATAATTCTAGATTATTTGGAATGAATCTATTTTAATCTTTCCTCTAATATCAAATAATGACAACAAATAGCCTTGAAACAACAACCTTCACATAGCTACTACGCACGTATTACGATAACATAATTGCGAATACTTTTCATATCACAAATATTTTTCGATTAAAATGTTTGATAAAGAGCTCAAATTCATGATATGAACTGCAGTCGACGTCGACATGGACGGTGTCAGTAAAAACTTAGTACACCCAGACGTGCGAAAAAAAATCAGCGATTTACTAGATTCAAAGGGCATCTCGGATTACAACATCGAGGTGACGAGTGGTTCGAAAAAAGGCGACAACTACGTAGGAGTCATCGCGAAACTCACCATCGAAGGCAAAGACAAAGAGGAAAACCCGGTCAAATTCGAATGGATCGTCAAAAGTGCGCCACAACAAGATATCTACAGAAACATGTTGAAGGTAGACCAAATATACGAGCGCGAAGTGATGATTTACGAAAAAGTCCTGCCCCAATTCAGGCAATTCGAAACGAAAAAAGGAATAGCTAATTTTATCTTGGAAACACCAGAGTGCGTCATGTCCTGTTTAGAACCGTACAGGGAGAGCTTCGTAATGCAAGATATGAAAGCTTTGGGGTACGCAATGTGGAACAGAAAACAGCCGATGAATTTGAATCATGTACGCTTGGTCATGAGAGCATACGGGAAATTGCACGCAATTTCTTTCGCGATGAGAGACCAAAATCCGCAAGTGTTCGAACAGATGAGTAGAGATTCCGAGGAGAATATTTTTAAAGCCACCGACAGAGATGAAATGACCAAAAATTTAGAGACCCATCATGAGAAAATAATTGAATATTTGGATTCGGTGAAGGACGCAAAAGTGATTGAGGTGTATAAAAGGTACTCTGAACGGTCCGTTTATATTGTATTAGACGCCATGCTGTTAGCTGAGAATGATCCCTTGGCTGTAATTGGACATGGAGATTGTTGGATCAATAATATGTTGTTTAAATATGATGTAAGTAAAACTATGTTATTTCAAAGATAATTAACTTAAAGGTTTCTCAATTACCGGTCGCACGTGTAATAAATTTAGACGGTTGCGTGCTCTATGCAAATCTCAAACATCTTCAGCTTATGTCCATTTTGTTTAATCCTAAACAAATTTTCTAGTATGTTCATATGAGGCAAGGTACAACTCGAATCCCTTTATTTTTTGAAGACGACAAATTATGCAATGGTCCTTAGGATATTGTCAAGGCTTTGCTGAATTATTTTCTGAAAATTTACATACATAACAGCTCTGAAGTTGAAGATGTCCATTCTAACTGTTCTCCTTTTTATCTTCCATCACCTCCTGAGAACGAATTATTGGAAGTAATGGCTAAGTTTCCTGCCAAATTGACTGCTGGTGATGATCTAATTCTAGCTTTTTGGTTCGTGATGCGAAATGTGTACTTGTCAAACCTTGTGGGAATTCGTATGTTTGGAAAAATAGATTGATTACATATTGTAGTGGATCACAAATAGAGGCGGCAATAATTTTTACAATTTAAGCAGGAATTACATCATAACCAGATTTTTAGCTTTAATTTTGGTTTTAATTATTTCTAAAACTTTACTAGAGGAACAGTGAATGTATTGTATATACTAATTACTTTCTTCTTTAGGATATAGCGCATCCAAACTATCCAACAAAAATATGCCTGCTAGATTGGCAATTAGCGCGATATGGATCTCTTGCCTTTGATCTCTCCTATTTCTTCTACACATCCACTGATAAAGAACTTCGTGACAAACACTATGACATGCTGATCAAAGTTTACTATTTCTCTCTGTGTGGTCACTTAACAGAGTTGGGTAGCAACCCAGAAGTGCTGATACCCTTTGAGATGGTTCAGGAGCAGATGAAACGCTATTCCATCTATGGTTTATATATGGCGACGATAGTATTGCGCGCAGTTATGAGCGAGGAGGAAGAAGTTCCTGAAATTAAAGATGGAATGAGTCAGCAGGAATTGCTTGGCACGCTAGCTGTCAAGCATAAAAATCAAGAGGCGTATCAGGAGCGAATGAGAGGAATTGTCGTGGACTTTTACGAAAAAGGATATTTTGATTTTTATCTATAATTACGTACTCATAGAAGCACAAAAGTGTGCACAAGTTTGATATACAGGCTGTAAACGTCCGACAAAAATTCACACCAAACGATTCTATGTTCAAAACTGTACAGATAATTATAATTCTACCTACTTTCCTCTTAACTCTCTGGTTGTGAAGGTATTGAGAGTTGAAAATTGATTTCTGATTTGGTAAAGGTCAAACGTAAAGACCTAATTTTATTTCTGTAAATCTGACGCAAGTGGACAGTGATCTTTAAATAAAAGTAAATTTAATTAAACGCTATTAAAGAGGAAGTTAAGATTGGTCTTCATTTTATTCTTGAAATTCAGTGTTGCACAGGCTGCGAAGCCAGCGAGTATTGTGCTTATGAATTTTTCTTCATAGTGTTAGCACACTTAGCAGCGACACTCAGTATCGTCAATGCCACACTGTTTGCATACGTAATGTATACGTAGCTTACGTATACGCAAGGATAGCTTTTGCAAATCAGTCGCTACTGGGTGATTTTTATACTGTGGTATTAAGCTAGATTCATTGCTCATCGATTTTTTTATCGTCGCGTTACATGATAGAGATTTAATTAAACGAATCAATCAAATTTCTAGTGCGTAAAGCGGCGACGAAAAACCCCTGAGCAGTGAATCTAACTCTAAATCAAATCCCTATTGCGTAATGCGGCGACGAAAAATCGGTGAGCAGTGAGTCTAGCTTAATACCACAGTATAAAAATTATCCAGTAGCGACACTCGAGTATAACTGTCACTTTCGACCTCCATCGCGATTTTGTTTGATATACGTACCTACTGTCTTACCGATTTGCAAATACTATTCTTGCGTATACGAAGTGTTATGTCTAATTTCCAATATTACCGGTAAAGCCACAACACTACGTATACATTACGTATACATGTAGGTATTAAACAGTATACCGGTCGATTTGTGCTGACGACTAACGCTATGAAGAAAAATTCATAAACACAATACTCGTCGGCTTTGCAGCCTGCGCAACACTGTGTTTCGACTAAGAATAAACTCATGCGCAAACAGATCGATAGCAACTGGGCTATAATTCAAAATGACTTTCATTGTGTGCCATGATAAATAAAAATATAACGTGCATGTCTGAGATACCTAAATCGGTGACATTTCAAAATTACATTTATCACTTTTGTCAGATTTAAGTTTTGATTATTCTCTCACATTTCAGTATTATTGGGACATAACGTAAAAAAGACGAATTAAATATTGTCAAAAAAATTCATTCGCTTGTATATTTCTGTATTTTTTTATGTTACCATAGAACGAGCAAAATGAATACTTTAAAGCTGCATTTAAACTAATTATAAAATAATAACGCGCAGGTCAGTGGACTCTAAAACATTGATAGGAAATTGCGCACGGTTTTAATAAACCGAAGCTTAAGTGAGATTTTACGCACTTTAGCACTAATTGTGTTCATACTGATAATAATCAGATTATGATTATCCACGGTTATTATATGGATAAATGTGGTGTTTTACGTCGAAAAATTGAAGTAGATTCAAGTGAGAATGTAGGTTAGTTATTTCTAGATATTAAAAAAAAGTTATCCTGATTGTTATATTTGTTTTTCTTGAAAGTTCCACAGCTACTAGCAGCAGTTCAATTAAGCGGAACTTTATTATTTTATTAACACAGTTACTAAAGACAATGAGAAATATGGTGATGGTGAATGGTTGCCTGAGCAAATAAATAAGTGAAGGTATGCACAGAAACATATACTCAGTCGTTATTTTTGACATATGTGCATATTTTAGGGAATAAGTTTTCCTGGACTCCAGAAAGCACTTTCTTTTTCCAGGCTGAATATGAGAAGCGTTGCGATGAATCTCATAATCGAAATTGAAATGGAATAAATTGGATACAATATTGATGCTGCTGTTCTTGATAGAAATGTGAGAAATATGAAGGGGACTTAGAAAATTACTATCTATATTAGACGGTAAAAAGACAAAATAAACTGGGAGAGGAATACTCAATGGGAATATTTTAATTTTGACAATTGATTCAGACCTCTGTGTTCATCAATGCAGTTGGTGGAATCACAGGAAAATTCTCTAGAATTAATTAACGAATAACCTGATATGATTTAGAATAGCTGACCTCTAGGCAGCCCACAAGAATCATGTACAGAAACACCTACATATATTTCCAACCCCAATATTCTTCGGAAAAGGCAACTAGAAATTTGAAAAGATGAAGAAAATTAGGCAAGGAATTGAAACATATAATAAAAATCAATAAGAGAAACTTAATCTTTTCCGAATGTATTTACAAAGTACGAATAACAGAGTGTAAGTGAAGTAATCTACATAAATGTCGGTTTACGCAACCGTAATTTGGTTCTTCGAGGAATTCTAAAGAGTCAAATCGTCTTGTTCGTATTGTTACAAGATACAACAATGTTTGTACTTATAACCAGGGCTCGGAACTTTTCTGATATTCTTAAAAAGTCTATGATTTTCTGCGAAGATGCGGCAATTGAGTGCACACGTTAATTCTATGAAAATACACATTTGCGGCTGTATTTTTGCCGAGTTTTATGAATACTGGCATCAATTACCGCATAACGCTTGCAAGAAAAAAAAACTAATACAGACCAGTGAAGGCGAGACTCTCAATCGAATGAAATATACGATTGCTTTAATCAAATCGTGAAAATGAAATTAACTTCACAACAGATTGCATAAGCGTCACATGGAGAAATATTAAACAGGTTTATGCATTTCAAATATTTTAAGATTGTGGGGGCTAGCACGTTTCGCAGCGGCAACAAAACATCAAGGTGACAGACGTCAGAAACGTCAAGTTGAGAAACATCATAGTTACAGCTGTCAGAAACGTCAAAGTAACAGACATCGGAAACCGTTAGATTGTCAAAGTCAAAAAGACAAATAGATCACATTCTCAAAATTTGATCGTTAAGGCAACCTTTGCTACAACACGAAAAGATTGGCCCCCGACGAATGAGATACTATCCTGATCATCGGTGATTCGTTCGTATCCTTAGATCAATGAAGCAGAGTTACGTCGTACCTATTACGGAAGAAGTCCTATAAAAGCGAGAGCGCAGACCACTTTAGCTTCATTAACTTGTCAGGAACACTCACCAAGGACTCCTGTGCCTTAAATTGTTAGGAGCTTAATACACCCAACCTTTCCGTGCACTCACATGCCAAAAGCATAACTACTTCACGAGTTGCCCTCCGTGCAGCTCGTCCAAAGTCTGCAGTGTCTTAAATTGTCAGAAGCATAATCACTACACGAATTGCCTCCCATCCAGTTCATCCAGAGGTTTTCGCGCATTAAATTGTCAGGAGCATTCACCACCTAACGAAGTCGGCGATATCAAACTACGTACAACCATCGACGTTGTCAAAGCTAGCCGATGAACAAGAGAGAAGAAGGTGAACTCAAGCAGAAGCAAGATACCCTGAAATATCTACTACATCAATCTGGAGTTCAACATCCAGCTGCCCAGACGATAACCGATCAAAAGAGCAGAGTGTCGCACACATTGTCATTTATTGATTTTATAGTTCATTCATTTTTCTATTTTTATTGTGTTAAAATAAATTATACAGGGTTCCCGAAAGTCAGATTTAAATTAGTATTACGCGGAACGTCACTTTCCTATAAAAAATTATTCATTATTATCGTTTTCATAAGACATGATCTAAGTCATCAATCACAGAAGTAAAAACCATATGATTTTCTTTTTAATGGTGAGTAAGAAAAGGATAAAGTTAAGCTTCATATGATTCTAAAGAAGAAGAGCTGTTATGGGAAAGTACTAATATTAATACTGTGGTATGCGATAAATAAAAAATAATATTGCTATATAGCAGTTACAGAATTCATAAATCATAGGACGCCATGCCCATCTGGAATTACCCTAGCCCTGCTTATAACGCCTTCAAATGAATTGCAAATTAATGTATGTTTTGATTTCAATGTTCTTTTCTCCTAAACGTTTGCAGTACCGACAGCTATTCAATTGTGGTCCAATTATTTGAATTAAACAATTTCAAATTACATAACAGTGTGTTGTTTAATGTTGCCCCTTATTATTGAATTGAATTTCGTTCAATAAACACAAAACGTCTGCATTTGTGAAAACGTACAGGATGATGTAAATGTTTATTTATAAATGATTTCTTCTTTAATTAACAAAAATTGTAACCTGGTGCAATCATATGGATCTAAATCAAAATTCAAGTCATGCTGGTGACGAATAATGACAAGCCCACTACTCTAATCTAGTAGACTGATAGACCATATATGGGTAGAGGACTCTAGATAACTACGATTATAAATACTTTTATATCACAATTATGCATAGTAAAATTATAACTCCTCAGAATTCTGCTGGTAACATAGAAAGCCAGACGTCATGAATGATACTGAGAGCAACGAGAAGAATATTGATTTAGTGCAACCAGATGTGAAGAAGAAAATTTGTGAATTGGTCGATTCCAAGGGTATCACAGATTACAACATTGCTGTAAACAGTGGCTCGAAAAAAGGAGATAATTACGTGGGAGTCATTGCCAAATTTACCGTTGATGGCAAAGACAGAGACGGCAACGCGATCAGATTTGATTGGATTGTGAAAAGCGCGCCGAAAGAAGACGTATACAGGGTTTTGATGAGGGTAGATTTAATATACGGACGCGAAATATTGATTTACGAAAATATTCTGCCTCAATTCAAGCAATTTGAAACTGAAAAAGGAGTAGACAATCCTATATTTACAACACCAAAGTGCATTTGGTCTTGCCTAGAGCCGTACCAAGAGAGCTTCGTAATGGAAGACATGAACACTTTAGGATACGTAATGCAAAACAGAAAGAAACCTCTGGATTTGAATCACGTGCGTCTGGTAATGAAAGCTTATGGAAAATTGCACGCGATTTCGTATGCCTTTAAAGACCAAAAACCGCAAAAGTTTGAGCAGATACGTCAGGACACGCGGGAGAATCTTTATACGGCGTTTAATAGAAAAGAAATGGCTGACAGTCAAGCTTCTCATCATGTAAAAATAATCGGTATTTTGGAATCTGGAGAAAACGTGAATGCCCTAAATGCATACAGGAAATACGCAGAATGTTCAGTTGATATTGTGGTGGATACGTTCATTCTGGCTGACACTGATCCATTTGCTGTGGTTGGACATGGAGATTGTTGGACCAATAACATGCTGTTTAAGTATGATGTAAGTTTAACTCTAAACTAACTAAATACTTATTTTTCATTGATGTATCTCAAATTTAGGTGTGTCATCAAGACACCTAAACGTGCCAATATTCATGAAATTTTTGTTTTTAATTTATTTCATAATCTTCCCACAGACAATACACTCCTCTAATTAATATAGTTCTTTTTTTTTCTGTAATTTGAGGACGCAACAAATCCCAACTGCCCCACAAAACTATGTCTGCTGGACTGGCAACTATCCAGATACGGATCTCCTGCTTTCGACCTGTCTTACTTTTTCTTCACATGCACCGACAAGGCTCTTCGCGATAATCACTACGACAACTTAATAAAAGTTTATTATTATTCCCTCTGCGCTTATCTGGCAGAATTGGGCAGCGATCCTGAGAGCCTGTTATCTTTTGAAGACCTGCAGGCTCAACTCAAGCGTTACTCTATCTACGGCCTATCCATGTCAACGATGGTGTTACAGGTGGTATTGAGCGAAGAGGAGGAAACTCCAGAATTTAAGGATGGTATGAGCCAGAAAGAACTTATTGAATCATTTAATTTTGAGTCGAAGAATCAAGCTGTGTACGAGGAAAGGATCAAGGAACTTGTTACAGATTTTTATGAAAAGGGGTATTTTGATTTTATACTGTAGCAATACCATTATCCTATAATTGTAGGAAAGTTAATTGCGACCTCATTGATTCCTATTAAAAAAGAACAAAAATTGTTTATTTCAATAGCTAGTATATTTAGATTTGGTGTAGCTGGCATCGAATATTTGTATTCTTTTTGTAATAGTTGTTCTTCTTATTTTGAGAATTGTAGTGGTGAAAGGTTGGTTAGTCTTGGGAAGAAGTTGAATGTTTGTTAGGCAGAACTGGTCATGTAGAATGAATTTCTGGCAACCGCTGCAATTATGCAAATATTAAATATATTAAATAAATTATATTTTAATTTCATGACTGCACAGTTCTAGTGAGAATACACTTGTATACGTTGGTTATACATAAGATAGTCACTGTATGTATGTTGCCACTATTTTATGGAACACCTGTGTGTGTCAACAAATTTTAGGTTATAGGTAGTACTCAATAGGCAGATAACTCTGGAAGAAAAAATCCATAAATAAGCAATCGAAGAAGGGGCACATCCTGTATAATGTGAGTAAGGCAATAAATCGAAGAAAAAATGTACATTTCACAGCGAATTCTAACGGTAGAAGGTGTTGTTAAATTGCGAAATTCGTTAAATAAACACGTAACATCCTGTATTTGCGAAAAGTACAGTGTGATGTAAGTGTTTATTTATAGATGATTGTTTCTTTATCATTCCAAACAAATAATCAAAGTCTTAACGGTGTTGCAATCGTATGAAGGTCGATCTAAATCAAAATTCAACTCATATCTTTCTAATCCATTCAACTGATAGACCTTATATGGATGGAGGAATCTAGATAATTATGATTACAAGTACTTTTATATCACAATTATGCTCGCTAAAATTACGACTCCTCAGAATTCCGCTGGTAACACAGAAAGTTAGTCGTCATGGATGATCTTGACAGTAATGAGAAGAATATTGATTTAGTGCAACCCGATGTGCAGAAGAATATTTGTGAATTGCTCGATTCCAAGGGCATCACAGATTACAACATTGCTATAGACAGTGGCTCGAAAAAAGGAGACAACTATTTGGGCGTGATTGCCAAATTTACCGTTGATGGTAAAGACAGAGATGGCAACGCGATCAGATTTGATTGGATTGTGAAAAGCGCGCCGAAAGAAGACATTTACAGGGTTTTGATGAGGGTAGATTTAATATACGGTCGTGAAATAATGGTTTACGAAAAAATTCTGCCTCAATTCAAAAAATTTGAAACTGATAGAGGAGTAGCCAATCCTGTATTTACAACACCAAAGTGCATTTGGTCTTGCCTGGAGCCGTACAAAGAGAGCTTCGTAATGGAAGACATGAAAACTTTAGGCTACGTGATGCAAAACAGGAAGGAACCACTCGATTTGAACCACGTACGTTTGGTGATGAAAGCTTATGGAAAATTACACGCGATTTCGTATGCCTTTAAAGATCAAAATCCGCAAGAATTTGAGCAGATACGTCAGGATACGCGGGAGAATCTCTATGCAGATGCAGATAGAAAAGAAATAACTGACAGTCAAGCTTCTCATCATGTAAAAGTAATCAGTATTCTGGAATCTGGAGAAAACATGAATGCCTTAAATGCGTATAGGAAATACGCAGAATGTCCAATTGATATTCTGGCGGATACGATGATTCTGGCTGACACCGATCCATTTGCTGTGGTTGGACATGGGGATTGTTGGACAAATAACATGCTCTTTAAGTATGATGTAAGTTTTACTGAGATTTTAAAATTATTTATTTTTTATTAAGTTATTATGGTATTTTCGCAGAATTGCACTTTTATGATCTTACCTAGTTTTACGACGGGTCGGCTTTACTACACGAATTGTCAACATTCGTTGCAGTTTCCGTCAGAGGACATTAAATACTTTTTGCAAATCGATGATATTGTATCATTTTGATGTTATTTTAATTTATAAGTCAGAGATTTTGTCTCTCCAAGTAAATTGCTTTCATAGAACTCAATTATATGCGAATTGGAATGAAAACGGGAAACGTAAGACACGGTAGCGGAAAATTTTCATGCAATCACCTAGAATATGAATGATGTTGGCCGTGATACAACAAAACGTCAACAATCATAACATTTAATGTTAAATTTTAATCACAACAAACACATTTAATTAATACTATTCCTTTTTTTTTATAATTTGAGGATGCAACAAATCCCAACTATCCAACAAACCTATGTCTGCTAGACTGGCAACTATCTAGATACGGATCTCCTGCTTTCGATCTGTCCTACTTTCTCTTCACATGCACCGACAAGGCTCTTCGAGACAAGCACTACAACAACTTAATAAAAATTTACTATTATTCCCTCTGTGGTTATCTGGCAGAACTGGGCAGCGACCCTGAGAGCCTATTATCTTTTGAAGACCTGTACGCTCAACTCAAACGCTACTCTATCTTTGGCCTATACATATCAACGATGGTGTTACAGGTGGTATTGAGCGAAGAGGAGGAAACTCCAGAATTTAAGGATGGTATGAGCCAGAAAGAACTTCTCGAATCATTGAATTTTGAGTCGAAGAACCAAGCTGTGTACGAGAAGAGGATCAAAGAACTTGTTACAGATTTCTACGAAATGGGCTACTTTGACTTTATACTGTAACTTACTATTTAAGCGATACAGTTAGGGCCGGTTTTTTCATCTTGTTAAAGTAACAGACGGGTAACTACCATGGAAACAATTCATAAAAGTCAATCAACCATTCAGAAAAAACACGTTACTTGCCAATTAACTTTAACGGACAGATGAAAAGACCGGGTCTTAACTAAATAAAATTTGGGAATTTCAAAGAACAGGTTTTTGTAATTAAGTTAGTTGAATAATCTATCTTGTATGTGTGTTAAGTTTTAAAATTATGTTAAGGTTTCCACAGTTATTAATAAAATTTGCAGTAGCCAATAGTTTATCCAGATGTAAGCCAGACTATCTATTCTACAGTACAGTTTATCTAATGATGATGACAAAAGCAGTGTTATTGCAGTTATTGCCACCTCGAATAAGTATTAAAAATTCTACTGTTAGGCCAGAGACAGACTTATTATTTATTATCCCGTAAGTTTATTTTATAATAATAAACTCATATAGTATTAATTTTTCCTTATATTTTAGGTTTCGCCCCTGTTTTATCTGCTTATGAGATATTAGGGCTAAGAATGAACCTTGGACTAGGAAAAACTGGCTTGTAAGAGAAACTTTGATTCCTCTTAAGCATAATGTTGTTAGCAAGAGATCGCATTATATTGCCTCCCCTCCATATCAAGCTAGGATTAATGAAACGATATGTCAAGGCTTTGAATAAAAATGGGGAATGTTCCAAATATATTTCAAGTAAATTTCCATGTTTAAGTTCTGAGAAGCTGAAAGCTGGTATCTTTGATGGTTCACAGATCAGGAAGCTTTTAAAAGATTCGAATTTTACAATTTCTATGAACAATGTTGAGAAAAACGCTTGCAATTCCTTTGGTTCAGTGATCAATAACTTTCTCGGAAATAATAAGGCAGAAAACTATTCCCAGCTGGTTGAAGACATGTTAACTAACTACCAGCAGCTTGGTTACAATATGAGCATCAAGGTTCACTTTCTCCATAGTCATCTAGGCCGTTTTTCTGAAAATTTAGGTGATTTTTTAAGCGAGAGACAGAGAGAAAGGTTCCATCAGGACATTTGGACTATGGAAGAACGCTATCAAGGTCGTTGGGATGCTCGTATGATGGTTGACTATTGTTGGAATCTTCAAAGAAATTTTCAAAAGACTGTTTATGCTCGCCAATCTTATAAAAGAAAGTTTTTATCTCTTTATTAAAAATCATGAATTATATTGGATGCAACAGAAATGCTGTTGTGCGGTGTTATGGTTGGGTCGCAAATAAGTTGCCAAAACAAGCACAAAGAGACTACCCCCCGACGATGTTTAATCGGCGGGATATTTAAAACGATTAGGGAGATTAGGAATTGTAGAGGCTGAGCATACGAGAATTGCCACTCTATTAAACACTTTTACTTATAAATTTAGGAAAAAGTTTA
This sequence comes from Serrognathus titanus, assembly GCA_039766575.1. Lineage (NCBI taxonomy): Eukaryota > Metazoa > Arthropoda > Insecta > Coleoptera > Lucanidae > Serrognathus > Serrognathus titanus. The sequence goes on along the minus strand of CM077911.1, from coordinate 12,100,454 downwards.
ATGCAAACATTGAATGAATGAAATATCCAAAATCCAAAATTCTCATGCAACCAGCAAGCATCAGTTAACGGAAAGTTGTCATTTTGTGAATAGTACAGCTCTCAGATATTACGTTCATTCTAAAATACGTCTTTATCACTACTGTATACGAAGTAAATGTCTATACTACGACAAGAGTGAACATATACAGGTGCCATGTTTGCTCTAACTTAGGAGGCAAGTTCGAAGCAGGTAGTCGACCTAAAACTGCAGACTGCATTTGATTATTAATATTAAAAGGAATTAGAATTAAGTAATAAAAATGACCTACGCTTTAAAAGTAGTATCACATCCGTCAGTTAATTAAAAAAAAGGCAAATTTTACACAATCTCCTGAAAAATCTAATTCCATTAGCACCACACATATCGACAATACCTGGTATTTTACAAGGATTATCGCAATCAGTATCAAGGACATCGCAATCTGATAAATTTTATTGCTGTTAAGGCACGTTCATTGTTTTGCCTTTATCAAATGAGAGCGTGTGGCGTATGTCATAATCGATTATTGATTCAATCACATTGCAAAAAAAATTCGTGCGAGCGCACTACCAATACAACATGACAGAAAAAGTTTATCTTCATCCGTTTGTGCTTCAAAGAATTCACCGGTTGATCGAAGAAAAGGACATCAGCGATTATAAGTTGGATTTAACTCCGGGCGCAGTGCCAGGCGATAATTATTTGGGGACGATAGTGAAAGTCACAATCGACGGGGTAAACGAAGAAAAAGGTGAGCGTGTAACTTTGAACTGGATCATCAAATGTGCAGCTCTTGCAGATGCCGTCCGAAAATACACCCAAGTCGACAGATTATTCAAACGTGAAATCTACGTCTATGAGCGATTGATACCCCTCTTCAAAAATCTTCAGTGCGATCATGAACTTTTCGAACCGTTCGCGTCAATCCCTGAGCTGCACTTGAGATGCACGGAAACATACCAGGAAAGTTTAGTTTTGGAAGACATGAAGTCCTTGGGCTTTGCCGGCGTGAATCGTCAAAAACCTTTAGAACTTGGTCACGTCGTTCTCGTGATGAAGGCTTACGGAAAACTGCACGCGTTATCTTATGCCTTGCGCCAACAATATCCAGAGGAATTCAAGAGAATCGCAGAGGATTTCAAAGAAAAACAGAACACTAACGTTAACATCGGAAACATAAGTTTGCAGCTGAAACACAGCTGCAGCAGAGCTCTTGAAACGTTAAGTCTATCGAAAGACAGGACCATCATACAGACTTTTAAGAAATTCATGGAGAGGTCCTTCGAGTTGCAAGTGGAAGCTATTAAATTGGGGGCTATTGGACCTCACGCGGTGTTTTCACATGGCGATGCTGTTGTCTCCAATATGTTGTTCAAGTATGATGTAAGTAGTAAAGCATGTATTCATCATCAGTTTTACCCAAAAAGGAAATCTGAACGTATCTTATCAGAATCTATCTTTGATAAGTGATTCGAATTAATTTCCTAGATTATTATTTGGTTCCATAAAAAGTGCTACAATTTGTTGAAAGCAAATCATGAAATCATGCTTTTATAGTCGTATGTACAGGCTATCTTCATTTCGTCATTCTATATTTAATGATCAATTAAATAAAGGTGTTAAATGAAAATTCACATATTTCAGTTATTTCATTTTTTTTTCGAATATGATGTACATATACAAAGACTTATTACTAGAATTCAATTTTCTTTCATTCACGATGATCAAATACAGCGTGTTCCATTTGGAAAAAGCTTATAATAAAAGATATTTCGAAGACTTTACGTTCAATTGTATTTCTGTGGAGACACACAAAGAAATTTGCTAATCTGATAATCTCTGTAGTTCAACTTATAAGAAAGTTAACAATGGTGGCGACTTACTTTGAAACATCCTGTATAGTCATCGAAATTAGCCTCGACGTGTGCCGTTTAAAAATAAAACGATTTTATCATAATCATGATAAATAAATATCTGCAATATTTTACGTTTTCATTTCTGATAAGATAGTGTTTTAAATTGAGGTCTTCATTATCAAGGTCAGTGACTCTACATATAAAAATAAACGTAATTTTTCATTGCAGAATCCCGACAACCCCAACATACCAACAAAAATCTGCCTCTTGGATTGGCAGTTTGCTCGTTACGGATCTCCCGCTTTAGATTTATCAAATTTCCTCTTCACAGCAACCGACAAGAATTTTCGTGACAAACACTACGAGCAGATGATCAGGATTTACCATTACGAACTGTGTTCTTACCTCACAGAATTAGGGGAAGACCCCGACAAATTAATACCGTTCAATATTCTGGAACTGCAATTGAAAAGGTATTCGGTGTATGGGTTATGTATGACGCTTCTGATGCTGCCCTTAATCATGACAGATGAGGATGACGCACCAATTTGGAATGGAGATGTGACCGCTGAGGACATACAACAGACGTTTGAGTATAAAACGAAGAATGATGAGGAATATCAAGTTAGGATTCACGACGTTGTTAACGACTTCATTGAATATGGTTATCTTAATTTTCTTAACTGAGAATGAAATTTTGTATAAAATATAAAGATGTTTGCGAAATATTTTTCTTTTATGTATATATCGTACAGGAAATTCAAACCAAATTCACCGAACTGATCTTCCAGAAAGTTTTGATTGGAAAAGAAAGAAAGAAAATTAAACAAATAATGTAAAACACTTGGACGTATGATTTATTAGTTTAGTTTCTTACACTGATATATTACACTTAAGCGCTGCCTATTAACAAATTTTTACACTTTTTTTGTTGCAAAACAATAAAAAACTATACATTTAAATCATTAAATTTCGTCGAATTATTTTCGGGAAACGCGTTCGCGTCCAAACTGAGGCAGAATTTCCCTCGAATAATCGCACACATTTATAATAGGATATCGTCCGCCTAAACGGCCGGTCAGTAACAATTTAGTACGAATAAAACAGCGATGTGAATACAAATGTTTGCGAAGTACCGAAGTCGATCGGCACCGCTGGACTTAACGTTGTAACCGCTCGCGTATGTCATGTTGACGTTAAAGACGCCTTCCGCTAATCCATTTGGAGATCTTACTATTAACGAGTACTCTCCAACATCTGTATTCGTTACTTTGGACATGTACAGAACTGCCTGGTGACAATACGGAGTTGAGGAATTCTGGAACGAAAATATACAAGGATTAGTTTTCATGAAGCCATATGCAGTCTGCGAAAAAAAAAATTAAAGAAGTTACAGAATAAATGTAAAAGGTAACCAAATATATTAAAAATTTTGTTGCAAATCGGTTTTAATTGCAGTGGATTCCACGAGCATCCTGTGTACAGCTGTTTCGCCCCTATTTGGGGCCTCGACAGAAGAAACGTAGCTCGAGGATTCCACTGCAAACCAAACCGATCTGTCCTAGTTATTCGCAAATGCGATGTAACAGTAATGATTAGATCGCGACATCCTGCGATCGCTTTCTGACCTAGCATTGCATTCTCTTTATTCGGTAGAATAAGAACTGTTGTTAGGGGAATGGACCAATACTTATTTCCGTGTTATTTATTCGTAGGTTGTTTTTGACGGTCTAATTTTAGATAATTAAATATTATTTCCCTTCCGTTATTATTTTTATTCGTTTCATTGTATATATTTTTTATAATTATGAGTACGATTAGGTGTTTGTTAGATTTTAAGAAGTGCTTTCCAGTTCCTCAATAGTCTTCCTTCCTCTCTTTTGGTTTGTCATTGCTTAGTCTAATAGATACTTTCCTTCATTTTATTTTGTTTAATCGGGTCGATGTTTCTATCCTGTTTAAATGAAATATAAAAAAAACTACCGGGGTGAATTCAATTCCGAATTTTAATTGCGGATGAAAAGCGTAAACATACCTTCTTCTCGGATACGAAGTAAAGCCATAGGTCCCGTGTCAATGTTCAAGTTCAATGCTTAGCGTTTATTTGTAATATTTACATTTACCATATTTAGCTGCATTATCCTTTAAAGCTACTCTCTCTACTCCTATTTTGCTTCTTTAACTGTGCTGCTTACTTTCTCTGCTTTATATACTTATTTGGACTTTTTCTTTGATACCACTACTCCCTTATCTTCTTTAGTCTTCACCATTTCTACATTGCTTACTAAATTATTCTCTACTTCTGTACTGCTTGCTTCCTCTCCTTTACATTCTTCCTTATTTTCAACTCCTTCTTTATTCTCCACCTTTTTTACATTGCCATCTTCAATAGTCTCTGCTTCTGTACTGCTTCCTTCCCCAGTTTCCACTTTTTCTTCGGCATTGTTTCGTTCCTTTCCTTCTTGACAAACCAAATGCAAATTATACTTTTTATACTTAAAATAATCAGGCACGACTCCCAACAATGCAACCCCCCTGATTACTTTAATAACCACCGAAACTTCTGGATTTTTCAAGTCAACTTAATGCTGTCTATTCTGTTTACCAATCACGTCAGCGGTTTCCAGAATCACAATTTCCTTGGATAAATTATTATTATTTCTGTGATTGAACACGATTGAGAATGACTTCTTTAAAGTGTTTCTCAATGAGCAACTCGAAAGCCTTCTTCACATCATCCACGTATGCCTTGCAAGTGACTTCCACGGGGATTAAGCGTAACAGAAAGCGAGTTTGCTCTTGCTTGGTTCTGTTTATTTCAGTTACTGTGGCCTGGACTAGTTCTACTGGGTTTTCTAGGGTGGCACGTTAAAAATCTTTACTGCTACTAGAGGTGGAATCCCCTGTATTCAGCTAAATTCTGGTAGGATTGGCTGCATGACCAATAGCAGTTGGAGCCTAAAGATACGAGGAATATTCCGCAACCCGATAACTTATCCCTTATTACTAGAAAAAAAAATAATGAATGTTCTATTAGCCCTAAAGGATTTTAATTAAAATGGAATGTATCTGTATGTTAACGTACTCTGAAGTACTTTCAGTAGAATTCTTCTGTAAAATTCATTACAAGGTAAGCAGCTTCAGCAGAAAGTAGCAAAGTCACGAAGTATTTAGGTATCCATCTTACTAGATAAAATGTGTGAAGATGTGTTGCATAATTTTAATACTTGGATGGCGATTGGATCGAAGAGCATGGTTGTGAGAGTTGGGAAATAGGGGTTAAAGTGGTGAACTTTATTGGCAACTGAAATGAAATATTGAAAGTTGCATAACACGTCCCTCATGTCAAGTTGTCGATGTACGGTTTCTGCTGGTGACGGTCTATTATTGCCACTAAACACAGATGTTTAACGAGAAAAGTTTCTAAAGTATTATAACTCAGTTGGCCTAAGACTTTAACGACAACATTTGTTTATTTATACTTATTGATTAATTCTGCGTAAAATTTGCGTTTCAAAGATGAGGATAATAACATGAAAAATTTTAGTATTGTCAGAAAATTCAATTAAACTGCCAAACTCCATCAATGCTGGAGTTCAAATACATACAGGGTGACTGACAAATATTCCGCAAAAAAAAAGAGGATGAGAAGCGGTCTCACAGATTATGGAAAAAATGAAACAGTTTATGGTTGATTAAAATTTACCCATTTACGCCAATGTTTTAGAAACTACGCATTGACAGTTATAAACGTTTTATTTTATTTACTCAGAGACTTAACCTGACGCAAAATAGATGGATCGTTAACCAGCTGATAAAACACAATGCGATATTTTAACTAGGAAAGTATCATCGTTTTGGGTATAACATTTTATTAATTACTTCTCGGAAACTAAGTTTACATCCAACAATTTTAACATCTTTCCCATACTCCTGGAATCGCTTGTTTTAGAGGTTTCATGTCGTCAGGTTAATTGACGGTCACTGTGGTTCAATTCCCTACATTTCAAGAACTTGATATTCGAAAGCGAAATCATTCTTCGAATTTGGATTACTTCGTATATTGAAAACAAATCGTCCATGTTTAAAAGAATCCGCGATGCGTTTCCGCAGAGATTTTACCTAAGCAGATACACAAATCAGTTATGAAGGACTGTTATTCAATGCAACATTTTGAGAGAAGCCGGATTTGCTACATTTCAGTGCATTCCCGCTTTATTGAAACGCAAAGATTTGTGCTGACGCGAAAGAACTGAATGCGAGCGTCCAGGTTCAAATCAAGCCGGAAATAGACTCGGCTGACGTGTTTAGGAAGCAATAATGTCAATAAAAAATGTTGGTGAACGCTTCGGTGTTCTTAAATTTTAATGCGAACGGACGGGGCAACGTTTCGTAGCTTTATGCGATGAATAGATTCAGATTATGTCACGATGATTTGAATAACATTGCATGGGGAAAATAGAATTCTGAAATTTATATTTCCAAACGTTCACTTCAGATAAGAAATTTTTAGTTTCCTGTAACATTCGTTGATACTCCGGAAATGACTTCCAGGTCGTGTACTTTAAACGCTTCGATTTTTACTGCAAATGTAAAATTATTAATTCTTTATATTTCAGTTCGTGTATGTATAAGTTTCTCGTGTCAAAAAATGTGACTTTCAGGAAAATGAATTCAATTTTTTGTTTTGTTGTTTATAAATTCTAAAGTCCCAAATGACGAAACTCTCGTTTACTATTACAAACAATAACACTATGAGTTGCTTTAAAGAGATATTGCTGAAAGTAAAGAATTTAATGTTATTTATGAAATGAAACGTAACTTTAACAAATATATCTACGAAAGATAATTCAAAGAAAGTCTAAAAGAGCATTTTGAAGGTGAAGGGTTTGGTGGGGCTAGATTTTTGTTTCTTCTAATTTCATTAAGAGTAAACAAATTAATTAATCAAACTTGTACTTACGGTAATAGAATATACTAGGACATCGTTGTCAGAGTCTCCCGGTCTGTACATTTTGCTCTTGGCTATCCAGAATACCTTGTTATAAGGTGGATTGGCACAAAATTCTGTAGTGAGTGTTAGGGGTTGTCCGAAGACGGCAGTGATCGTCTTGTTGCTGGGGAAAACCATAGGCCGTCCTAAAAAATTAATTTCTCATTACAATGATTATAATGAAACAAATGTGAACAATATAATTGAAACAATACAATGTTCCTTAGTTTATTTTTTAATGTTGGCTATAGTATTTTGCAATTTTTCGATTGCATGGTAAAAGAGCTAGTGTAAATAAATTACTTTTCTGTGTCTTATTAAAGTAAACAGCATAACAATGGTACTTTCGAGTATCATCAGTTTTGCGAGGAGCTGGAGCAGAACGGAAAGAATATCAAATTAGATAACGCATGCGGTGGTTTTCACTCAGCCATCTTGTTTATTTACGACTTTTGGGATTTGAAACCGCAACCGAAACGGGGACGTACAAACAGAAGAAAATTATAATTGTAAATACCCGACAATCTGCCTTTGTCTTCGTATATCTCGGAGAAATAAAACGCCGAATAAAAACAGCGGCGAATAAGTTGCTCCTTCGTCTACGTCTTTTATGCGGAAATTAGCAAGTAATTGTGCTTACGAGGTAAATAATACCGTGTTTATTCTTGCGTTCAAATTCTAAGAAAATAAAAACACGAAGACTTGGCTTCATTTTGATGAAAAATAATAATTCGCTTGTAAATTGAAATAAATTTGTCTTTATTAAAATTTATTGCAACACAATAGTGATTACTAGAAACTTAAAGACACAGAAACTTAAAATTTCCAGCACGAATTCAAGAATCCCGCCATTACCCGCAAGTCTACTTCACATACAAGGTGATTTAAACTAGCCAGATTATTACAGGGTGTAAATAAAATAGAGCACATCACACTGATCACTAATTCATAAAAGTTCCAAACTCGAAAAAAAAAATAGGTTTCAGTGCAGTTAAAGTTTTAACCTGATACTGCAAAGTCGACTTTAAGTAACCTTCCTGATAAAAAATATTACTAATATAACAATAACAACAATAACACTCTATTTTCTTTTGAGGATCAAAATAATTTTAGATTGTACAGTATTTAACGGGCAGGAAAATTCTAACTCGTACTATAAATGAGTTATGGGAGAAAGAAATTTTAATGGCTCAACCCCTGTATATTACAAAACCGAATATATCATATTTGTAAACGTAAAATATCGAAAACATTAATTGTTCTGACGCATCAAAAATAACAATATATCACCCTTAGTAACACATAAATTCACAACGTGTAGCAAAAAATTCTATTCATAGAATTTTTTGCTCGGATACATCATTGATCTCTCCACTACTTTCGATTTGTTTTCAGAAGGATTTGGCCGCTCCGCTAGAAACCGAAAAAGCAACCCGTCCTAAATAAGTATAAATTTTAAACGCGAACAAATTTATTTAATGCAATGTAAATAAATTCTCTCCGAAATATATACTGCGGCCTTTTCGATATTCGCATTATATTTTCCAATACTTTAGCCCCGTGGCTTAAGGTGGAATCTGTCCCAATTGTTTAATATTCTTCGAGGGGGTTTGTCAGAGCTGAATTTGATTTAGCTGCCTGTCTGGAACTGTGATTGGAATATGAATGAATATCAGAAATTCTGAGCTGGTCGAGATTAAAGTTCGAAATCAGAATTAGCAATTTACTTTCAATTATTTCTGGCTTCCTGTGACTGAATTGGATATACGACTGGGTTACTGTTATAACAGAAATACGCTAATGCATTGAAAACGAGAAATGAATAAATGTAAGAGTTACGAGGGGAATATAGATTTGACCTGGACTTTCTTATACAGCGATAACAATAATAACACGAAATTAATGAGACAAATTTCATTTTTCAAAATAACATCTTTAATTCAGGGTGTTTCTAAACTTCTGTCTTTAATTAAAACTGTAAGTTCCTCATTATGTTATACATTCAAATGTCTTATTGAAAAATAAGAAACTAACCTACCTCAAGACAGCGGAGTCTAGCGGAGTCACTTTGTTTTGAAACCTCTGCTCAGTTGTGTTCACAATCGTATTCAATAGAGCGCAATAAACTGCTATAAAACTTTCTATTTACGTGCAGAAGAATTGGGTCAAGTCGCTTTTTATTAACATGATAAAGATATTTATTTCGTTCTTATTAAACTATTCGTTTAATAACTTATTAAAGAGATGGGAAAAATAACACCCTTAGTCATAATGTATCTATACTTCTATACTTCATAACACAAAATGATGCAGTTATTTGTTTTACCATAACCTGAGAGGGAAGAAGAGAGAAAAAAAGAATATTTTATTCTAATCAATTTAATAAATAATAAAGAAAATATGAATGAGAATTCTCGTGTCGTCATCCCACACATTTGATGATCATATTTGTCATATACCTTCATATTCGGCAAAAGCGTTTAATTCCGTGAGATGTATCGGGATTACACTTTCGGCACTTTCCATTTGCCCACCTAAAATATCGTGGCCGATAAAAGCTGTGAAATGAATAAAATATCTCTGTTGATTTCCAGTTATCCCTCCGTGCCATGTTGACAAATCATGCAATATGTTACTGTCACTGCAAGCATTTCGAGAGTATCCGTAATTAATTGCCTGGCTTATCCGACCTATAATTAATTATTCATACGGACGGCGAAATAAAATCAAATAAGTACTAGCCGATTAATTTATTGTTATAATATAGATCAGAGCAAGTCAGTTCGAGTAACATTTTATGTCAATTTATCCCAGAAGGTTTGTCAGTTAAATGTTAATACACATGACTAATAAGTATTCTCTGATTATGCATGCGACGATTAGATATTCACCTCAAAGATACTAATAAGTATTCTCTGATTATGCATGCGACGATTAGATATTTACCTCAAAGATACTTTTTTAAAACTAATTTTTATTTATTATGTGAAGTTTATGAAAGCTATTACAGCGAAATTTCATAACCTAAAATTATTTTAACACTTACAGGGTGTTACGTAAAATTAAACTAATACAATACTAATAAATTGTACCATTTTTTTTTAAGATTAATTTGTCTAGATTTTGAAAACTCCAAGCTTTAGAACAATAAATCATTACATTGTCTTCAACCTTTCGTGATGAGTTACATAATGGTTTAAAAATATGTAGTATTCATTTACAAAATTTATACACCGTGTACCAGAACTCGCGCCCCAGAGAGCAAGGGCTTGTGCATACAGCAATGCAGATAGTAAATTCGAAAACTAAAATTGTCTATGTTAAACTGTATTCGAACGCAGATGAAAAAACGGTAGTCAATACCGATAGCTCTCACGTAGGTAAAACATAGGACCTTTAAATATTGCTAGGAAACGGTCGAACATTCTTATCTATAAAACTTTTAAAAATATTTTGGTCCACTGTAATGTCAGTGTACCGTATTCTCTGAAAAGTCAAATGAAGTTCTAATAGGAACACCGAATTAGTTGAAATCAGGTATTAAAATTAATAATCAAGAACAAAAAGTTAAAGTAAATGCTCGAAATGTCCGCCATTCATTTGTAAACACAGTCGTGCTCTTCTCAAAAGACTAGATTTAGAATTGGTAACCACTTGAGGAGTAACCGCCGCAAAAGCATCTTGGATTCGGTTCTGAGCTGCTCCTTGGTCTCAATTGATACACGATATACAATGCTTTTAACAAGTCCCCAAAGAAAAAAATCCAAAGGATTTAAATCTGGTGATCGAGCAGGCCAATTTCGTGGACCACCTCGTCCAATCCATCGGTCAGGATATTGTTGATCCAAGACTTGTCGAACTTCGTAGCTAAAATGTGGTGGTGCTTCATCGTGCTGGAAATACTCGTTAATTCGAAAAATCAGTGGGTACAGCGTCTAATAAATTTGGCAGTTCTGTATTTAAGAACTCTGCATAAATTTGGCTTGTTAAACGTGCAGGAAATTCAAAAGGTCCAACCTGTAGGATAATAGTCAAATTAGAATCTAAAGAAAAAAATTATTATTCGATGACATACTACGCGATCTCCTAATACACCAGCCCTCAAATTAATCGAAAATCGGTTTTGAAATCCCCGTTCGAAAAGAGCATGTGGATTTTGCATTTGCCCATACATGCAAATTATGCGCATTGAAGCATCCTTGTCGACCAAAAACAGACTCATCCGAAAACATAATTCTGGTGACAAAATTGGGATCGAGTTCTTCTTGATCTAACAACCACTGACAGAATTCCATTCTAGCGAGAAAATCTACCGGTTGCAAATGTTGCACTCGCGTGAAATGAAAAGGGTGTTGGTGATCATCTTTCATAACCTGCTGAACCGAAGTGCGGGAAACACCTAGTTCCCGCGCAACTTCTCTAATGCTTCGTCTACCATCTTCCTCAAGTGCATGAAATATGGCCTCTGGCGTTACGTCCACACTCCCCATAAATGACGATCATTTCGGTATAATCAGCGGCGGAAAACATATTCAAATTTTAAACTTAAACCTTTTAAGTGACAGTTACAATGACAGCAGCGTCAGAATAAAGTGGACCAATTTTTTCACATTTTTTTGATATCAACAAAGCATTTCTACGTATCCTAGTAATTTAACGAAAGCCTACGCAATACCTATGGCCATCTGCTTTTGGGATTGGCTATTGTTTTTTATTCTTAACTTAGTTATCCTTTACGTTAAACAATTTTAGTTTTTGAATATGTGTTCCGTATTGCCACTGACATTTGCCATTGCTCTCTGGGGCGCGAGTTCTGCTACACGGTGTATATAAGTTAGGGTTGTCGTTCTCTTACAGAAGTTGATCCTCCCTTTGCATATTTCTTCGAAATATTAAGTTGTGGTATATGGCGTTGATTTGCTTTTCAGATATAGGAAAATACTCTATGAAACAGATTTGTTCTAAAATTTACGAGAAAGCCAATAATTATATACATTCGCCGGCACAAAAAGCGACTCACTTTGAGATTTGTGTAATTCATTGCGACAATAATTCTTTTAATATATTTTTCAACTGATAATTGTTATTTATAGTTTTTTTGGTTGATGTACATCAAATAAGGCCAAAAATAAATAAAACAAACAAGTTTTTATTACTTTTATTAAAGTAATAAAAACTGCAAAATTGATGACATTGTAACTTAAAGAAAAATGCAAAATTTCAATCTTCCTAATTAATTAATATCGAGTATTGCCTCTGTGAGCCTGTATTACAGCTGCATACGTTGTGGCATCGACTCCACCAAGTGCCTAATCGCTAAATTGTCAAGTTGATCACATTCTTGCTGAAGTGCTATTGATAATTCTTCTAGGGTAGCTGGGGCGGGGACGCTAGCTCTAATATTCATGTCGAGGCCACTGCATTCGGTTAACACCAACAGGTCAAGAAATTCATTAACAATTCTGGCGTCATATGGCCGTGCATTATCGTGCATCAACATAAAATTGTCGCCAATAAAAGAGGCAAAGGGTATCGCATGATCTTGAAGAACATTTTCAATGTATCTCTGCGCGTTAATAACTCCCCTATTTATTATAACAAGGTCTGTACGTGCGTTCGCAGAAATACCGCCCCACACCATAATCGAACCTCCGTTGAAAGATAGTCTGGAAACAATATTACATTGAGAATACCGTTCGCCGGTCCTTCTCCACATTTTTCCACGACCACCTGGCGCTTGTAGGCAAAAGCGGGACTCATCAGTGAAGAGTACTTGAGTCCACTGCCCCATATTCCAATGAACATGTTCACGAGCAAATGCAAGTCTGCTTACTCTATGCTGTGTGTTAAGCTCTGGGCCATGTGCACGTCTTCTTGCCATTAAATTAGCTTCATTAAAGCGTCTTCTGATCGTTCTGTCATTTACATGCACATCTCGAACCTCTGCAAGGCGATTTCTGACTTGAACAGGAGTCAAATTCCTGTTGCGAAGAATCGTTGTGTAAGAAAATGGTCATCTCTAGCGCTTGTACATTTTTGACGATCTGTTCCAGGGCGTCGATTGTAAGATTCAGTTTCCAAGAATCGCCTCCACGTTCTGGAGACACATGATTGAGAAGTTCCAAGAACTTGTGCAACGTAACGTTGAGACCGACCATCCTGAATCAAAGCAATTACTCTTGCTGCATCCACTGCATTAATAGCCATGAAAGCAACTTATTAATGACAAAATGTAAACAAATTATTAAATTAAGTCTTTAGGAAACGTTTGGAGAACAAAAAATCAACTGCAACACAATATTGACAATGGCGTAGATACTTTCAATAATTTATTTAAACAAGAGAATTTAGTTACCATGATGATCATGGCTCTCCCGATTATTGAAAATGTCCTATCATCAGATAATTTATTTTAAAAAATAATAGTGAGTCGCTGTTTGTGCCGGTGAATTATATTTAGTTTTACATAATATTTTGGTATTGGAAAATTAATCAACTCGGTGTACAATCACAATTAAACGTAATATCTCAAAAGTGATTACACTACAATTTAATTGGGGAGACATTTACTTTTCATTCTGCCTGTACGTGTATGATAAAATTAAGAGAAAATTCCATTTTGTGATCTAAATATGTGTTCAAAGTTTACAGGGACATAAACTAGATTATGCGTTTGCTTGGTTCTCATTCCGAATTTAATTCGATGACCGAGATTTTAACGCGATTTAGAGTTTAGTTCCCCGGGTTTAATATGTGTGTCCCTGAACTAAGTTGGTAGTTTTATCCAATTTTTAATACGCCGGAGATAAAAATTTTACGGACGTGTAAAACATACGAACAATAAAGCCGTTCCTGTTTTGAAATGGAAATTTTTCGCTTCCGATGTAAATAAAAACGTACAACCTTTTCGGCTGCATAAATTGTAAACGCATTACGGAGGAGCCGTAAAAGTTGAAAATCTTTAGCCTTCGGAGAATCGAATGAGAGATATGGTTCTGGAAGTTTGCAGCTAAATGGATCGCTTGTGCTCCTGCTTCGGCTCTGACTAAACGGAATTTGTAAAAGCTACAGTGCAAGGTCAAATCTTTTCTTTGGAAGTTTTTGCTGAATAGTGTTGATTTTATAGATATGTACAGATTGAAAAAAAACACCAACACACTCATTATTGAGTAAAAATCAATATCAGATATCAGAAGATAGAATTTCACGGTGGAAGTTCCACGTGCATGTTCATCAATAATCATCTTTTAGATATATTTGTTGCGTTCCTTTTGTAAAGGAATTAAGTGTAGAATACGGGAGATGGCGTAAACCGTCTAACCATCACGACGATTTCTATTTTTGTGTTGCGAATGTTAGTGGTATTAATCGGAAAAATCGTTCACAGTGGACCTATCTTGCAGGAGTGGGAGTGGGACGACCTAAGAATAAAAAATGAACATTTTTCTCAACCATTTTATAGAATTTATCCGTTACTTTTGGGAAACACTGTATAAAGGATCAATCACATTGAATTTGAGTGTGTTTCTTTATAATTGTCAGTTGAAGTGTGGTAATGGAAAACATATTGACGTTGCAATTCAAATTACTAAGAGAATTATGCAGATGGCCTTATCTTGCTTAACGTCGATGAGGTCCCCAAGAAATTGAGGAATACAATGTCATTAGTGGGAAGAATCTCCTAGATAGCAACCGGCACAGCTCCTTCGCAATTCCTCGTATAAAACTAAATCTCACCGGGCCCTGCTTAACATGCAAAGCATTCTATTAAGTGCGGTCGTATAGAAGTTATCGCGACCGAAGTTCAGTTAATGCGGGGCGAATGATTGTCCTTGGGGCGAGGCCTCCGGGGACGGAATTAGCAGAAAACAACCGCAGGAAAAACTGCTGCGGTCGTACTTTATTGCGCCGGCAAATTAACTGCAGTATCAAATATTTTTACGCAAGCTTTAATTTCATTTCCGGTGCTTTTTAGGAGACTAAAGCAAATAAGGCGTGTATCATTTACTAGAGGAACGGAAATGCTTTTCGTAATGCGCATTTAGTCTCGTCGAAAATTTTATTCCGGCTTCCGTCATAAAACATTTCCACCGCGCATAATTGGAACTGACGTGGATATTGAGTTTCAGTCGATCAAAACGTCGGGACCGATAAGCATTCGAATAAAAAATCGCTCTCTATATCCCCACGGAGTAATATCGAGTTTACTTGACAGCGGTCACATGATCACGTAGGGAAAACTCGGATACAGTTCATTTCATTATATCCCACGTCCCCTTTCCCGTAAAACAGACTTGTGTGTATTACCAGTAAGTCCGGTCATAAAGGAGGATAGGCACGTTCACTTTAATCAAACTCTGCTTAGTGTTAGTATTGTTAAGAGTAAGTCGGAGAAGTTGGGAGTTAGATAATAAAATCGAGCATTTAATCATCAAGTCGCAATTTAATTTATAACCACGCTTTAGTAATTAAAGCACACATACAAATTCTATTTTCTGGAGTACTTTATTATTGAAAATAATTATTATTTTTTTCAATAAAATACAAGCCAGATGATAACTTAATGCCTAATCTACAAGGGGACGGAATTCATTAGGGACTTTCCGGTTAACATGTCCGTGAATTCTATCCTTTACGCGCATGACACTTTTTACGTCTGAAAAAAACAATAGGAAGTAAGTTTTACATGGTGAAACCAAAAAAAGAAACTCATGATGTATTTTCGTGCAATTTTAGTCTGTTGATAAAGTGCTGTGTTAGCTGTATGGATTTTACCACTGTTTACCTCTGCGACAACTTGTTATTGGGTTTTGGACAAAAGCGAATTAACAAAAAAAAGCTTCACTTTGATCTCCCTCAGCTATTTCTCAATCTCCTCCAAACATTTAGGAGACATCCTGTATAATATTGTCATTTGGGGAGTGCAACTAAAAGGTGTGTCAATTATTTCAAACGTTTACTTTTGAACCATACCATATATAGATAAAAGTACAAACGTAAAATAAATTTGGATTTGTTTATTTGTGGTTGAGGCTTTATTCAATATCCTGTAAATGAAAAGCAAGTTTCCTCCGTGCTCTGCTTTTAATATATTAGATAAAGCGTTCCAAAAAAAAAAAAGGCTAATGCGCGATCACAATGAAACGGAAAGTCTGTAGCAAAGTATTGATTGCGTTCATCTTCTTTTTTCCTCATTTTAAAGAGATTTTTTCCAGCCCTCCTGCGTTACCAAATCATCGGTAGATTTCGAACATAATCCCCACGGGGTTGTAAATTCCGACCGGTCGAGCAATCAGACAAAATTGACAATTTATTGTCTGCCCTCGAAAGAATGACTGATGCACATTTCCTATAATGTTTCATTAATATGTTACCGCCTATCAATTAATAAGGATGTTGTTTAAATATCACGAAACTTTTCTTTTGAATTATTTTTAATTATTTTTAACAACAACAACCAGATTATTGAGTAAAAGAAGGTAATAATTATAGACGTTCCAATAATATGACAGTAAGAGAGGATCGGTAAAAATAAGTACTATTTAATGTCTGAGCATCTGGCGAAGATAATCTATAGAATCTATGGATCGGAGATGATCTCGCCCTCGAGACTTGTAGTTGCAAGCGCTCTTTGATCTGTCATTCTCTAGCAGACTTTACCGGATACGTCCGCTTAACATTCATAGAAATTCAGTTCAGGTTTAGATTGGCGAAGGAAAAACAACCGGAACACCGTACCTGACTGAATTTTCAACAGAAACTTTTTAAAAAGCAGCGAAGAAAAAGTAACAACGCAGCAGTTGCTCTTGTGCGACAAAAATTTATAGTATCTCTCAGATTTACTTGCAGCTAATTTGTAATGTATTTGTTGCAATATTATTTATAATTATTTTTTTTCGAGAATGAGTACGATTTGTGTTACCATTACTGTTTCTTCTTTGCTTCGTTTAAAAACTCTTCGAGGTGACATTTAATGTTTAGAGTTGTCTAGTGATTTGCAACATTTTTTTTTATCGATAACAATAAACTGCTCACCAAGTTTGAAAATATTTATAATAATATCTGTGTGATTTACATATTATTGACATTTTTTAATTGTTTCGAGTTCATAAATTGGGCCAACAATGTACCTTAACAACGTCTGACTTCAAAATGCCTGGCTTTATTGATTTTCATGAAAATAAAAATAATAACAAGTATCATCCTTTTTACTTCAAATACTAGGAAAACAGTTCTCAACAAAATGAAAATATATAAAAACATTCTATTGTAATTATACATCAACTATGTATGATATGAACGATGTTAAGCAAAGGATAATCAGGATAACAAGGTTTCGCATTCAATTTAGTGAAGAACAAAATTATGTAAAGATGAAGTTGTTATAGTAGCTACACTCACCGGCACAAAAAGCGACTCACTTTGAGGTTTGTGTAATTCATTGCGACAATAAATTTTTTTATATAATTTTCGACTGATAATTGTTATTTATAGCTTTCTTGGTTGATGTACATCAAATAAGGCCAAAATAAATAAAGCAAACAAGATTTTAATAAAAGTAATAAAAACTGCAAAATTGATGACATTGTAACTTAAAGAAAAATGCAAAATTTCAATCTTCCTAATTAATTAATATCTAGTATTGCCTCTGTGAGCCTGTATTACAGCTGCATACGTTGTGGCATCGACTCCACCAAGTGCCTAATCGCTAAATTGTCAAGTTGATCACATTCTTGCTGAAGTGCTATTGATAATTCTTCTAGGGTAGCTGGGGCGGGGACGCTAGCTCTAATATTCCTTCCTAACATGTCCCAGACATGTTCGATGGGATTCATGTCGAGGCCACTGCATTCGGTTAACACCAACAGGTCAAGAAATTCATTAACAATTCTGGCGACATATGGCCGTGCATTATCGTGCATCAACATAAAATTGTCGCCAATAAAAGAAGCAAAGGGTATCGCATGATCTTGAAGAACATTTTCAATGTACCTCTGAGCGTTAATAACGTTGGTTATTACAACAAGGTCTGTACGTGCGTTCACAGAAATACCGCCCCACACCATAATCGAACCTCCGTTGAAAGATAGTCTGGAAACAATATTACATTGAGAATACCGTTCGCCGGTTCTTTTCCACATTCTTCCACGACCATTTGGCGCTCGTAGGCAGAAGCGGGACTCATCAGTGAAGAGTACTTGACTCCACTGCCCCATATTCCAATGAACATGTTCACGAGCAAATGCAAGTCTACTTACTCTATGATGTGTGTTAAACTCTGGGCCATGTGCAGGTCGTCTTGCCATTAAATTAGCTTCGTTAAAGCGTCTTCTGATCGTTCTGTCACTTACATGCACATCTCGAACCTCTGCAAGGCGATTTCTGACTTGAACAGGAGTCAAATTCCTGTTGCGAAGAATCGTTAGGGTAAGAAAATGGTCATCTCTAGCGCTTGTACATCTTTGACGATCTGTTCCAGGGCGTCGATTGTAATATTCAGTTTCCAAGAATCGCCTCCACGTTCTGGAGACATATGATTGAGAAGTTCCAAGAACTTGTGCAACGTAACGTTGAGACCGACCATCCTGAATCAAAGCAATTACTCTTGCTGCATCCACTGCATTAATAGCCATGAAAGCAACTTATTAATGACAAAATGTAAACAAATTATTAAATTAAGTCTTTAGGAAACGTTTGGAAAACAAGAAATCAACTGCAACACAATATTGACAATGGCGTAGATACTTTCAATAATTTATTTAAACAAGAGAATTTAGTTACCATGATGATCGTGGCTCTCCCGACTATTGAACATGTCCTATTCACCGATGAGCACAAAAACAATGGACAAGATAATTTATTTTAAAAAATAATAGTGGGTCGCTTTTTGTGCCGGTGAGTGTATAATATATTTTAGCCATAAAATAACTAAAACTATAGCTGACGAGGTTCGTATAGAATTCAGCATGGAATGTGTTGTGCGTCTCGTATAGAATGGTTGTTGCTGAGCGAATAAATTTCAAGGGTCAAGTAAGCTGGATCCAGTTTCGCAAAATTCGTTAAGTACAAATGTCATTCCTTTGTTCCAAGCGAGGCCACGGGCCGGCATTAAAGAAAGTAAAGCCATCAATGTTCTGCTCATTGGAAATGTCACTTTCTCTCTCGCCGAGCTATTTCGCTCACTTATTACGAGGATCCTGCATCCCGAGGGATCAGAGAGGGTGTATGCTCCCGGGGATTTAAACTAACGGGTGTGCGGGGCGAACTCCGGGATGGGAACACCTCCCTTAAGTCCTCTTCGGTAACTCGCAAACTCGTGTAACGCAAAGTTAAATTCGTGCCGCTGCGAATTTTAGTTTTTAGGCTGGCTGTTTGCGAATGTCGGGAAGCATTAACGTTCGATTCTTCGTAATTAGATCTTGGAATAATGATAATGTGAAGGCTCTGTTTTCCAAATGTTCACCTTATTTGCATTGCAATTTTTTTATTTTCTAAATTCCTTTTTGAACAAAAATTATTGATTTATTTTTACTATCTGCTATTAATTTAGTGGCCACTGAAGATTTATAATTAAAGTAGACTCTTGGACGATGAAAACAG
This sequence comes from Serrognathus titanus, assembly GCA_039766575.1. Taxonomy (NCBI): domain Eukaryota; kingdom Metazoa; phylum Arthropoda; class Insecta; order Coleoptera; family Lucanidae; genus Serrognathus; species Serrognathus titanus. Next base: position 12,080,984 of record CM077911.1, on the reverse strand, counting down.
AACAGAAAAAAGGAAAAACGTGGTGGAAAGATAACATGGACGACTTGCGACAAAACGCGAAATGACGTATACTAGAAATTCAAGAAGAAAATTGCAATTAAGAAATCAAAAAGCATCGAAGTATGATGTTGGTGATCTCGTTGTACTCGGTAATTATTAATGACTTATAAAGGATGTTCTAAACTCGAATAATTGCAAAATGAATTATTCTTGTTTGTATGTAAGTTACATGAACCAAAAATGTTTTCCACTGTATTGTTATGATTAAAAATGGTGTGTTATTGCAAACATCATAAAATATTGAAGTTATTTTAGGAAAATGTGGTTAAGTCGTCATATTAAATTGAACTCTTCATTCAATTCTCCGCTTATGTGTGCAAATGCAGAGGATTTCTAGAATGGGGAATGCACTGTACGTTATATACATACAAAACAATTATTCCGAAATCCATATTTGCATATAGATTGTACTTCGTAATATACTTTGTAATGGTTTTAAATTCGTTTATGGAATTCCGTTCGAATATTGGACTCTGGAAATATCGCAAACCTCTCTCCCGGCAGGTTAACGTTCGATGTCATCCGGCCGACCCCATCGTTATTAAACCGCTGTTAAAAACATAATTCAAACGTAATCTGCAAATAATAACTTTGTTAGTCGAGAATGGCAAGACCCACTGCAAGTTTTAATCCTCGGCGTTGAACGTCAAAGCTCCCACGTTATTTATGGATGTCAACTGGACGCAGTTAAACCGGTGAAATGGTGCACAACCCCTGACCCATAACTCACTGCGATGGGATATAAATGTTAAAATACTGCGGTTTTATTATGCAGAAAATGCAGTAGATAATTTTTTTAAATGCGCACGTCGTAAATTCACGTCTATTTTTGTTACGGTTCGAATATATGTTTTAAATGTGCGATGAATTGAAAATGCGTTCGAAAAACACAAAAGAAGTTGGCAAAACTGCGCGCATAAATCGCGTGCTAAAAAATTTGTTCCGTTACACAAGTGAATTATTTTTGCGAGTATTAAATGTGCTCATTTTGTGCTGAATGCGATTAATTTTTCATGTTTTCGTGCCCCTAAAATTTGTGCTCATATATTTTTTTTGTCAGTTTAACTCGTGGTATAAAAACAAAACAGAAACAAAATATATAATCTCGTATTAAATCTATATTGTCCTTTCTTTTGGCGATAGGCAGAGAGCGAAGTTTTGCTCTAACGTGTAAAAATTTTCATCATTCAATTCATAAAATTTGGTTAGAAAGCAACAAATTTTAGGAAGAGATTGAGGACAATGGATGCTCTAACGTAAATGGATTAATTGACCCATGTTATAATCACATTGGTTAACCCCAAGGTTCAGTTTTGAGACCTCTTTTGTTCAACACTTATACTGTTGATATTCAAAAAATTTTCCAATCTAACAAAAAACTTTTCAAAAATGCATAGATGTACCGGTATGTCTAAATTCAAAGGGTGGCTTTCCTTGAACGGTTTTTATTTAAATTCGGACAAAACCCGAATTGCGTTTTTTTCTCGCCATAATTAACCCGTACAGCAATTTGTTCCATTAATCGACAACACCTTTCCGTTCAAAAAAGAAACTATATACTTGGGGTTAATCCTAAACTGCAAATTAAATTGGAAAGTATAACATCCTGAGTAAATGTCAAAAAGGTATGAATTTCTTGAAAATGATCATGAAACCTAATCGGGAGCCGATCATAAATCGGTTCTTCTTCTTTATAGAGCTTATATTAGGTCTATTATAGACTACGGTAGTACTCTATAGAGTTCTGCGAGTAACTACCTTTTAAAGAAGCTTGATTTCTTCCAGTGAAAATATTTCTTATCAATTCAAACTTTATTTACCTCGGTGTATACTGCTGAAGCAATGGCTGTTTTTGAGACTTAAGATTAAGATTCTTCATATTAACATCCTTCAAAAATAGATACATTTTTGATTATAACATAAATTCTGTTATTACAGATATTAGGAATAAAATTTTAAGACTTCAAAGTAATGGATTAAGATTGACTGTGGACTTAAATTTAATGAAATGGTTGATAATCTCATTAAAAGAAGTATACAATAGGGATAACCCCTTGACAATGAACTTCTTGTAGCTGATTACGTATTACTTTATAGAGCAAAATTATTTTCACTTTGCGATATAAATGGAAGAATATTGTTTTAAAGATTTTCGATTTTTGAGTTAAAAACCTGGAGTAAATGTATGAAACAGAGGATATAGACAATTATCTGGCTACATTTAATCCCTAATTAAAAATTTAAAAGAAACCCGAAACTTTCTAGGTCGCGATTCATATTTAATATTTCATTTTGCGGCGTAAATCGTAAGATAACTGTTCCTTGGAGATTCGAGAAAACGACCGACTTTCAGATAGCGAGCCAGAAGTTGGGTCATTAAATCATTTAGGAGTTTATTAAGCCGTTTCAAAATTGCTTGTCGATTTTAGAGAGGGCATGGGACTCGAAGTTGTACAACAAAGAAGTTGAACAAAATAGCTTCGGTAAAACAAACGTAAACCGAGGGCGTTAAGAACTTTTGCTGTTGGCACCGCACTACGTGAGGGACATAGTAAGGAAGGATTTGTAAAACGCGACGTGTTTTCCAATCTTGGAAATTTTTGAAATCGATTGGTTGTATAAAAATTCAAGTTGGGTCTTGATATGAAAATACTTTATTCAATATTATTATATTTCGAAGGAAATCTAGAAAGATTATGACAGCAAACTTTAAAGAAGACGTCAGATTAAATTCTTACATAATAAAAAGTAACAAATTTATGTTGTTCGAACTATTTACTTACTTTTTGTATGTTTTAATGCAAGCAAAAGAATACCTTTTTATTCCTAAAACGTAAAGTAAATGTTTTTTCTCTATTGCAGAAAATCTGTGGATACTGTATGTATTCAGTAACATCCCGTGTAAATAAAAACGCTGTGATGTTTTCAGGTTTTACTTTTAACCCGGGAGTGGTTGCGTCTCTTTTTACAACCACTATTGGTCGCGCGTTTGCATTTTGCCCACATTTCTCTTGAATGCAATACGAAGTACTTCCAAACTGTTATTAATCACGTTACATTCGAATAACATGTGTGTGTTAGATATTAATATCAACTTTAAATCTGGATTAATCAAAGTTATTCAATATTCAGTTTCTAAACCATGCTCAACTTGCAGTTTAGTTCATCACTCGATGTGATAGACGATGATATATTACAAAAAAAATCTTTACATCTGATTCAAACTTTATTTGTTCTTGTTATTAGATTTCAAGTCTCCGGAGTACATTTTATTATGTCGTTGGAAGCTTATAAAAGAGATAAAGTTTGTTATAGATTGTCACATCGTAATTTTTGCGCTGATTTCCCCGAAGTCGTAGCTACATTACATTAGAAATGAATTATTATCGACTCAAATTAAAACTTCCTGCTCTCTTCCAGTCTGCCGGGACGTACGAGCGACGCAAAAGGGCAGGCAAAATCGAACTTGAGCAATTTCTTGAAAACGACAGCGACGAATGCATAAGAATATTTTATTAAAAAAAAATGCTTCCGTAGCCAGCATCGCATAGTGGAATGAACTAATGGACATTGCTCTAAAACTCAAATAGTTAATTAGGAAGTTCTTTTCGTACATACTTGTGGTATATAATTTAATTGATTCTTGGCCAACAAATTTTGATTCTTTATACAGAAAGAGAAACGAGAATTTGGTACTCTGACATGAACACACTATGACATTATTCGAATGTTAATTCTGCTGATGTGTTAACAGCACTACTAAAGGCTCTCCTCCTGATGACTTGGTTTGGCGATTACGTTTTGTTCATAATTTCTTTTCAATTAAGAACCAAATTATTCCAAACTTATTTCAATTTCGAATATTTCTCTTCAAGTATAATAACACCTGTTACATAAGTTTTGGGAAAAATTTTAAATGCTCTCTGTGACATAGTAAAACCAATACATCTAGTCAACTATGGCGAAACATGTTGCTGGGGATTATGTCAATTTGTTTAACATTTCACATTTTCGTTTGTCATTTGCGAAATGGCGTATAAGCTAGATTTGCGAAAGTCCATCTGCAACCTAGTTGGACAGCTGCCTAGACGAGATATAGTAAACTTGTTTCGCAGACAAAATATTTCAAAAAGTACCATATATCGGACAATTCGGGAATGCAAAGAGGGAATTCCATGTATAAACCTACCAAAAACAGGCCGTCCATGTGCGTTAACTGAAGTTCAAGTCAACAGACTAGTCAACCGTTCCAGAAACACCATTGGAGTGTCTACCAGCAAGCTTTCCCGTCGTTTCCGCGTTTCAAATGCTACAATTTCTCATTACATTGCAAAAACAGGCCTAAAAACAGAAAATGCAAGAAATGCCCCAAGTATACTCCCGCACGATTGGCCAGAATCCCTGGTTGTTGCCGAGCTTTGAGACGTCGTCATTTCGCCCACAACCGGATCATAATCATGGACGACGAGAAATATTTTACCTTTGACCATGCAGAACTTCCTGGAAATGCAGGCTTCTATACGGATAATATTGAAGACACTCCCATTAACGTAAGATACAAAAAGAAAGCAAAATTTTCTGACAAAACTTTGGTGTGGTGCGCCATTTCTGAGGCGGGCATATGTAGGCCCTATGTAGGCCATGTAGAGGCCAGGCAGTGAATGCTGAAGTATACATCCGAAACTGCCTATCAAAATTGGTTATTTTTATTAATCAGCAACTTGCTAATGATAATTACATGTTTTGACCTGACCTTGCAACATCGCATTATGCCAGAGATATGCTAAACTGGTTAGAAGCCCATCATGTGCCATATGTCCCCAGAAATGATAATCCTCCAAATGTCCCTCAGGCAAGGCCAATTGAAAATTTTTGGGCCCTATTGGCAAGAAAGGTGTATGATAATGGTTGGGAAGTCCAAAATGAACAACAATTGCGGCAAAGAATTCTTCAAAAAATTAGAGAAGTAGACTTAGAAAGCGTCCAAACATGTAAGACAAAAATTACGTCTTATTGAAGATAGATAGAGGCCTCGTAGCAGCAATATAGCAACCAGGTGTTAAAGTCTAAGATTCATTCAAAAGACTCAAGAACATCAAATTTGTTTTATATCATTTATTCCAATCATGGTTACTTTGAAAACCAAATGTGTATTCACAGTGTCGTTGCCGAAAAATTCGAAATGCAAAGCAATATTTTGTAGGGCTTCCATTGTTCATGTGAATAAACCTTTGCCGTGGATTATTACGGACCTCGATGTAATTTTCCCCGAATTCAAATCTTATTTTCGATGGGGTAGTTTTAACCCCGGCTGGTGCCCCGAGGTTATATATTATACAACGCACGAACCGACTGCTGCAATTCTGAAGATCGCTTTTGATATGTAAATACCTTGTAATTGTACCACATCCTGCCAATTCGACGAGGGCGTCCCAAGAATCATTCCCTCGGCTCATCCGTTATCGTATTAAACCCATCAGCTCTTGTCTGTTACACGCATCAGCATTCTGGAACTTTTTTTTGTTAAAATTATGTCGAAATAAATTATGCTGGAAAAGATTTAATTGCATTTGCATTAAACCGCACAATCGACACCTGAATAACCTCGTTGCACGAAATGAATGGCTTTTTAATTCACTAATTTTTGTCCATTAGAAAGTTTAATTTCATATTAAAACTACTTTTAGGTTTTTTTTTCCGAAACGTGTTTGGTATGGCAGAATTCATAAAAAAAATTAAAATGAGGTAGCAGCAAATCAAACGAAGTTCAATTATAAATTAATTTGGAACGGAAAATTAATAAAAATTGACCCATTTTAATTAATAAGTTTGCTTGTTATTGAGAAGCGAGCAATAATACTCTCAAACGAACTCGTTTATACACCCACAGTATTGCTTCCAGGATGAAGCCATTTCTATAGAGAGCAGTAAAATATACAGTAACGTAGGGTTTAATGTGAGCATTTTAAACGTACCACAGCGCACTGATACGGCAAGTTATCAGGAACAAAGTTTACATCTCTGAAACACTTCGTTCATTTATCTGACTCTACATGACCTAGTTTCCTTTTATATGGACATTCTTACAGCTCGTGAATAGTTTTGTTATTATTTGTTTCCTTAAGGGATGGTAGTGTGCGCAGCAATTGCAGTTTTAACAGTCACAATTGTTTGCCAGATATACAGGCTGTTATAAATTCGAGGACCACCATTGGGATTTCGAAAACGTTAAGGGATACGACGTCGGTTGAATTAGGACAAAGTTGTGTATTTTGGTGCTGATTGATAAATCTTCTGCGATTTGTAGTTTTTTTGAAATATTTCCAAAAACTGAAAGACGAAATTTTTTTTTTTATTGAAGTTATTACACAATCACAACAAAATTCATACATACTACAGGCACGCTTTTGAGCTTTTTATGGTGATATCGTTTAGAACATATTGTGATGATTGTGCTTCAAACAAAAATAAGTGAAATGCCTTTTTGTTTTGTTGTTAACTTTTTATTGATGTCTTAACTTGCTAGAAATTATTTGAATTATATATTTTGTTGAAGTGTATTAGAATCAATGCTCTAGTTATGAATATTACTGTGGAATCTTTACTACATTTACTAATCATAATTATTGTATAAAATTAACAGGCAGATATACTTCTATCAATTTTTTTTCAAACGAAAACGCTTCTCTAAGATTCACATTTTGCCTGTAAACGCGAGGTGTAATAATTATGGTGTTTTCCGAAATAAATGTCGGTTTATATTAGAGTCAGGTAGAGAAGCGTGACTCTAAGTTGTAATTAGACCTTAAAATGGCGCAGTCACGAAATGCGGGTAATCAAATATTAGTAGACAAATTTAAATTAAGTTTTCTCGGTTTACATTGCGGGTCGTGCTATATTATATCAAATATCGTATTCAGTGCCAGATCCGATGGATATTACTGGCGAGAGATTGAAAAACGCCGACGGATTTGCGAGGCACATTATTGTGTAATGCATACTGAATACAGTCCGCTACAAATCGCATATCAATTTGTAGAATTTCATTTCAGCTTTTCCTCTTTATAAAATTTTATACAACTTCTCACCTATTTAATGAGATACTAAGTATAGCTTTTGCTAATTTTTTCAACGATAATTGTATTCACAGTATAAGCAGATTACAAACATACTTACCAAACATTTGTGAAACTTAACTTAGTTTTGAATCTTTTCATGAAATTTCACTGCAAAATAAAAGTACAATCTAAATCCAAAGAAAATGAAATACAAAAAAAAAATATTAGCAGCAGAGAAAAGCAGGAGAGCACAAACACTTTTGCTTTAACACACAGTTCATATCTTCAAGTTTAAGCGAATGTATTCGTACATTTCAGTTGGTAAGCGATTATCATAAGGTTAGTGCGACATTCTCAGATTATTCTCATTTTCTTTTAACCTTATACAATAATAGAGGATGAAGATACTCTAATACACGCGTCGGTTAAGTTCCAATATTGGCTCCAGCATTGGCTCCAACGCTATTTTGTCGATCCACACGTTGGACGAACGCTGTTGGTGCCAATGTTGGCTCCAATGTGTGGAGCCGGCGTAAAGTTAATTGTCAAACAATCAAAACTGCGAGTGTTGTTTTAATTGTTTCTACAACTATTGAATTGAATTTTTGTTAGAAATTAATGTCAGTTAACGTTTCATTTTATGCTGTTTTGTTTAATTAATCATTTTAACGGATACAGACAAAAATGAATAGAAACAGTTATCATTTAACAGCTGAACAAGCTGCAATGGCAATTGCACTCTTAAATGACGGCAGGTGTTTAACCGACTTCTAAATGAAGTGTACAATGAAGTAAATGTTTTAAAAGTTTATCGGGAAATTCGGTTTGTCTGTCATTGGATGGATGGTCCAATGTCCATAACGAACCAATCACATGTGCAACAATCACTACAGAAAATGGGTCCTCCTTTTTAGTAGACACAATAGACACGTCTGGAAATCCACATACATCTGCATATTTATCAGAATTTGCAATAAACCTAATTAAAATGCTAAACACTGAATATCGCTGTGCAGTAAGCAGTTTTGTAACAGATAATGCTGCTAATATGAATGCAATGAGAAATCAGATCAAACAGTCAACAGAATTAAATGTTATTACATGTGGTTGTGTGCCACACATCTTAAACTTGTTATGTAAGGTCCTGGAAATTAGTGAAATTAAGCAACATGTTACGTTCATTGTAAAATACTTCCGAAACAATCATTTTGCAACATACGCGAAAGAAGGAGGAAAAGAGCTTCTTTTATCTTATCTAGACGTAAGATGGAACTTACTTGCTGACTGCTTATATGGTTTTTTTGAAACATGGCCCAAACTTTTTAAAACTAGCGAGTAACATAAAAATGAAATCGACAGTATAGGAAGGCAGAAAATTTCGAAATTTATTTGAAAAGAACAGCTGAAGATTTCTTAACAATACTGAATCCGATATCTGTTGCAATTGATAGGCTTCAAAGAAACGATGCAATTCTATCAGACGTCGTAGAACAATTAAAAATACTAGAATCACATTTTGAGAAAACTAAATTTACTCTAAGCCAAATGCAAAAATTTAGACATCGCTGTGAATAGAGTATCACTCCATACCATTTGCTAGCTTTCCTTCTGGACCCTACGAAAACGGAGCATACATTAACAGAAAGTGAAAAAAATGGTGCTTTAAATGCTGCAAATGATTTATACCCCAACACTGGTTTACTACCATTGATTATTAAATTTCTAGCTAAATCCGAGCCATTTATCGAAATAATGTTTCACGAAGAAATTCTTAAAAGCACAAAGCTTTGGTGGAAATCTCAACGGAATATTGAGGTTATTGATAAGTTATTCCCGATTATCAAACAATTATTATCTGCTGCAGCTTCTTCAGCCTCCATTGAAAGGATATTTTCAACTTTTGGTTTAGTTCATTCTAAAATTAGAAATCGCTTAGGGACTGAAAAAGCTGCTAAATTAGTTTCTCTTTATAAACACTATAATTAAAAAATTAACTTAAAATGTCCCTTTTTAAGTACCTGAACCGCATTTTATTTTCTTTTTAAATTTAAGTTTAGTTTACCCTTATTCCTTTTAAGCAGGTAGTTTTAGACATGTAGATAATCTAACATTAAATAAAGTGTTCTTTTTATTTGAATTTTCTGAAGTTTGATTTATTTAGATTATCAGTTTTTTACAAGGTTTGATTTAAATTAAAACTACAGTTGATTTAAATCGTCGCAACCCTGGACTAAACTCAAGAAAACCTCAGAATGCTCTAGACCTCTAGAGCAGTGAATCCAAAACGCTATAAATTAAACAAGTACATGAATGACATCTTCTGATATAACCAGAGATTAAAGCACAAATTTATTATTATTATTGTAAAAAAAGAATCACATCCAAAGCAAATCTTTTAAATACATCAACCCCTAAGCCTCGAGTAATAAAACCTCTGCGCTGCTCAGGAGGTTCATCCGAGTGAACGTGTTTGTAATACGGGTGAGGGGTATGCAAAATTAATCAATTTACGGTAAAATTTAAGCTCATTTATTATTTAATACACTTAGAGCTCTAGAGTTGAATGCGCGAACGCTGAATTAAACAGTTTGAAATCTGTGTTTAAGTGAAGAAAAATTGCCGTAAATATTTAAGCGGCCATATAATAAATTGAAATGAAAACTAAAGTAATAGGACGTTGAAAAGCCATTAAAAATTAAAATTTAAATCATATTTATTATGTATATTTTATACAATGTGTCCACGTATCGACTTGTTAAGAGAAAAAACTCTTTTAATTTCAATTTTAACGCTTTTTAACAAAAAATTCTGCTTCTCAAGAAAATTCAGAAGCAGTACTATCAATCGAAGGCTGATTTGAACCTAACGCACGTGTAAACGATAAATGATAATTCACGAGCGTAGCTTAATCAATTTATTAAGGGGGCGAAAGTTTTAAAGGATAAACTCGGCTATACTATGTTGCAATTAATCTAATCACATTTTCTGTCTGTTTGCTTTCCTGTAACGCGTTCGGGTATTATCAGAAAGGGAATATTTTATAACTAAACAATGCCTTCGCGATGATATCTTCGCCGTTATAAATAAATGGAAGGCGTATGCTTTGACGACGACCTACGTGTTATAGGCTGGTTAAGAGGGCACTGCGCAGATAAGGATGCAGTCCGTCGGAAATAGCTTCTGGAAAGTGGGAAAGCAAACTGACGTATTCTATCTTGAACTCGGTAAATCTTTCCTTGAGTTTATAAAACCGACTAACTAGATATAAGAGAAGAAATACAACGGGGTTCTCCGAAGTAATATATTTTTAGAATTCGTAGATTTTATGTTGTTTTGGATCTCAAAGCGAGTATTTTTTTTATGACATATTAATATCTGAGGAATGGCTCGATGAAAAAATGTACTTACACAAAATGAATTCGAGTAATAAAATTGAATTAGTTTCTCTTTCAACCTTTCTTATGACAATTAATTAAAATTGTGTAACTGGCAATATAGAAAGTGTTTATACATGTATTTCGGTCTTATTGGACCTCATCAAAACTCTGTACCTTAAAACAATTTGGTTTATTGAAAAATTTAGAAAAACTTACCCCTTTTTTGAATTTCTTATAACATTAATTAGGCACGGTTATTTTTAATTTCTTTTATAATGTTAAACATTTTATTAAATGCGTTCGGTAAAATTGCTCTAAAATGAAATTCATGTACTTTTGTTTTGATTAAGGCGAGGAAATTTAATAACCTCTAACGAGATTTAGTAAATTTGTTAGTCTTGTATTTAATGCAATGCAAGTTCTAACATAACACTGAAAAGCTTCTGAGATGCTTCCTGTTCCAGTGCCCCGGAGGCAATGTAGAACATTTTACAGAGCTGAAAACTTTAAATTAGTCATTCAGGAATAGTTTGCGTTTTGAAAAAGTTTCAAAAGCTAATAGCCCGTGGCTTCAGGAAATTGCTTCAAAATGAATAATAATGTAATCACAGTTGAAAGCTTCCGATTTCTAATTAAGCAGGATTTTGAAATATCTCACGCAAGAACTTGTTCATATTTGCAAGTTGAAAACAATTTATTTTTATTAATGAGAAAATATAAGGTATACACGGTGTAAAAGAAATGTGGCGCCAAAAGTATACCACGCTGATCACCAGTCTATGAAAATACCAAAATCGAAAAAATTGGTCCACTTTGCTTTAGTTTTGAAACTAAAGACTGTTAAAGTTAGATTGCTTCGTATACATAAATCACGATAGATTTATCTTAACTTTAAGAACCTTAAGAGCTTGGTCGAGAGCTATCAAAAAAGACAGTCCATGTCTGATAGTGATAATTATTATGTACGTTGTGTTATTATGTACAGACAATTTGCTTAATGTTTAGCTATTTCTTTAATTTTTTTCTTTTAAGTGTTACTATAAGCATGAATTGGTTCCTTAGTTGGGTTATCATGTGGGAGTCAGAAATTATTGAAAACCCGGTACTATTTCTTCATGTGTGACGAAAGCTTCAGCAACACACATGTTCTTTTAATCAGAAGTGCAAGTCTCTCTAAAATAGTCATTACATGTGTTATGTGTTACATTTGTTTGTCAAAGTGTTTCAAGTTAAACTTGTGACCATCAAAACTACAATCCATCCAAACAACCTATTATTACAATAAATTAATCTCGCCGCATCTATATTCAGTTTAATGTCGAAACTGAAACTGTTGAGTTTGAACAAAGACACTTACTTGGTAATGTTTCGATCGCAAACAAACCGGAACAGGTAATTCATCACCGTTGGCTATTATAACCAGTGGGAGGGCGAATGAAGATTTACTATCGCTGTGCATGTTTATCCGATTAGAGCTATCACTCTTGGTGTGAATTACGCGGTTATATAAATTATTAATGCAATGCGTGGGGCATTTTTTTAATTTTATAATTCCATGCGAAGAAAATACTCGGATAGCCTGCGATCGTTAGCTCAAACGCAAATCTCAATTGAAAGCCTTTCATCTGATCTGATTTAATCTGGTTAATATCAAACGGTTGATTTAGTACATGCGGATAAGCAATTCCGTTTCTTCTTTCGTCTCGAATTTCTTGATCAAAGAAGGAGTCGCTCAATGAGATTTCTGCGCATATAGAAAGCGGATAATTGTATCGACCGAACAGGGGGGATTGTAAGAGATTTGTGTACAATGTAAATTTTGTATTTCCTTTCGGCGAAAATGATCCTTTTTACAATTTGAACAAAGTCATGTATTATAAATTTATTTAAAAAGGATGGCAAATAAACCAAAGGAATGAATTAACATGTATAAATACAAACACATTTGGGTACTCATAAACTAGGAAATCCAAAGCAGGAGTAAGTTTTAACGAAAAATTAAAACTTTTCTAGTTTGCTTTTAGTTAACACCGTAGCTTGGTTCTCAACTTATCAACGACTCCATAATTTTACATGTACTGAAATAAAATAAAATCACTTTTATTTCACTTCCACTTCACTCCTCTATTTAAAAAAATAAATGTACCTTTAAAAAACTTAATTCTATACGTACCTAAAAAGCACAGATCATGTGTAGGTACTATTCGATAAATTGCAGAAAATAAAATAAAACACAAATAATCCCGGATTACATAAATGTTCAGAATAATCAACATTTTCTGCAATTTTTGTTTTCAACGAACATCGATTATTTAGATTACGTTTAGAGTACTCATCGTGTACGTTGGAAAAACAAGTTGCATACAGTGATCTGTTATTCTCGGAATTTATAATCGTTTCATGAATATGAATTAAATATCTAACGTTTAATTTATTCTGTGCAATAATGTGTATCTGCGTCATGAATATGTAACGTGTGCCCCCCGTTTCTGAAACGTCTAATTGATGTTACGTACACGTGAATGTTATTGTTGTATTAGGTATAAGGTGACGCATATAATAAATGATGCGGAGGGTGCAGTGGAATAATTTTCGCAGCTCACAGCATTTACCAGTGAATATCTAAAATCTAAGTTGAATATGATAAGAAATAATGTTTTACTTTTATTGTTTTTTTATTTAATTTTATTTATAATGTGTGCATGAATAAAATCCACAATTTACCTACAGGCATTACATGTTAATTGAATAACTCGATGATATGGCCATATGAGAAAGTGTAGTACACTGGTTCAGTATCATGATATTACATATTAAAATAGCAATGGTGTTAATTGGTAATAACATTCAAAAACCTCTAACTCTTTATCTAAAATTTTGTTAAGAGTTTTGTTCAATAAAAAAATGATTATTTGAATTAAATAAAAATTGTTGGACCAGACCAATAGAGATATAGAAATCGTGCCAACCACTCTAATACATGACAAAAAATACGAAGATGTAACTAATCAAGTGTTTGTTTCGAGATTTATCCGACACTCACACCTCCTCCTCGATGCGCAAAGAGAACAAATTAAATTGCATTAGTTCAACTACGTCGGAGCTGTCTTTTCCAAGCATTTTTTAATTTCAGTTAGAGGAGGCAAGTGGCTGTTATAAATCAGGAAAATCCGAGCTTTTATAACGCTCCCGTCTAATAAGAAATAAAGAAAGAGACCGTGGAAATTCCACGATTGTCTTTTCCCGGGCCTGTACCTGAATTGTCGAGTTTTTAAGATAATTTGTCGTTTAGAACTTGAAGATTTTAAAACAAATTTTAGAATATTAGCTCTTTCCTTGCGGCAGAGAAATTTTCTGCCCGACATTACTCTTCGCTGTTTATTTATTGATTAAATGACTTACCTATTATTTTGTTTTGTTTTGAATAAAATTAGAAATCTCTATTTTTGAGGGCGCAATATCAATGTTATATAAATTGTTTTGCTTAGTTTTATAAATACTATTCGATCTAAAATATTTTCAGAAAGGAAAGCGCAGATAAATTTTCGTAAAAGTATATAATGCATAGAGAGGTAAAAGGTAAAATGAATCGCGAAGAAAATGAATTCTCATAAAATTTTACAATTTCATTGTTAAGCTATGGGACACAATTTCTACGGTCACAATCTGTAACATAATCATAGTGAAGAGCAGGTAGGAGATATCAATATTCTGATAAAATATGGAAAAATGTGTTCATTTGCTTCGATTTGAATTTAATTCTTTTATTTAGCATCGTTACTGTTATTAACGACAGCATATAAGGAAATTTCAAGTTAATAAAATTTAATATTGAATGGAGATGTTGGGTATAAAATAAATTGAAATCGGGTTCCGCTCGTTTATTATGCTTTCCGATTGTATGATTCATGATGTAATAAATAATTTTACTACTGTCGATTTGTTCCTCCAACAAATGAATTGTTTTACGATTTACGCGTATAAATATTAAACAGGAATGATTAATGGTACGTTAACAACATTAGTAATAATAATAACAGTATTTATCGAAGGCCAATGTTTCCTTCGAAAATGACCAGATTTATGGTTAAACCTCTATTGCAAAAGAGACTTAAAATGCTTGAATTCAATGAATACTGCTTATTACTTTCTAGGAATCATCAAATCATTGCGAAGTTAAGGAGGTTTTCCCATCTAGTGTGTTGGTCTCATTTTTTCGCATGTTCACGTATGTTTCTTACTTGATCAGTAAACGCCAAATTGACTTTTAATCTTGACACAACATTAACAGAAAATCAAAACCAATAATTACGATTTGTTACGTATTTGAAACCAAATAAAATAAAACACTGAAAATAACGTTGAACGTGAGTTCACAACAGATATTGAAAATGGCCTCTGTCTTCTCAAATAAAGAAATCCAAAGGAGTTACATAGCAAGATCTCGAAGACCATATGCTTGCCATTTTTCTGCTATTATCCAATCTCCAAAAAACTCTTAAAGGAAATTTAAAGTATCTCCAGCCGCTGCACCATCCTGCTGGAAATATCCAAATTGCAACTCGTCATCGTGCAGTTGATCAATAAATCTCTTCCCGATATGTAAGTGCTGTTAGTGTGCCATTAAAAAATATTAGACCTATCAATCTTCTCCGACTTAAACCTATCCAAACACCAATTTTGTGGATGGAGTGGATGGATGAGCGTTTTCTGTACTCCAGATCCTCATATTTTGGGAATTAATGTATCCTGTTAAATGGAACAAGGCCTCATCGGAAAAGAAAGTTTTGTCATTGCCAATATTGTATAAAAACCAATGACAGTATCTTCGCCTTGGTTCAAAATCTACTGGAAGCAATTCTTCTTTATGCCATTTCTTTCAATGTCATATACGCAATGCAATTTTATTTCTGGCTCTGTTTGTTCATCTCTCATTTTACTTCCTCCCAACACTCTTCTCATTATTTTACGTTCCTATCTCAGCAACCTTTCGTATTCTCATTTAGAACTCAAGTTTCACAGCCAAATATAGGCCTCGATAAGTGTGTTTTAAATAAAACATAGATGAGGCTTTAAGGAAGAGGTTGGCGGTGCCATATAATTGCACCAAAAGGTTTTAAATGCTGAGCGTTACAGAGAAGGCCTCCGCTTAAACAATAGAACAGACTTTTCACAAACACACACACGAGTTGACTAAACCAAATTAACTGCACACAACAGCAGAGCCCCCATATCTAATGGTTTATCAAAAATTAGCTCAAGGGGGGGCTTTATGTTTGCCTTCGGTATGTTTCCTCCTTTCAATTATTACTTCAAGATTGGAAAAACATAGAGCACTCAAAGATAGCTTAGAGTTTAGTCAGCTTCAGTTTCTACAGGTCCCTTCTCGTCAAGTCTAGAAACTATTCAGCAAAGTCTCGTCGTTTTCTATGTTAATTTACGTCGAAACGATGTTCATTAACTCTGTATCACGACGATTAATAATTTGTTTAATAAATGGTGAGTGAAGCAGAAACCACGATACATAGAGGAGGTAGACTATATAAAATAATTTGAGATAATCTCAGTACTGACGTATATCACGGGTTAGTTATTATTCTGAGTTTTTTGCTTAAGGTTTCAAGAACAAAAAAATTACTTACCAGTTACAACAACTTCGACAGATAAAATACTTTTTATAGCTTCCAGCCTGCGCAAGGAGTCCTTGCTGGCCGCAACGCATCGATACTCTCCACCCTCCTGGTAAATAACGTGCTCCAGCCTCAATTCCTGCGATGCGCCCAGCGGTTCGAGTCGCCCTGAACTCGAGTCCATCCTTGACCAGCAGCCCGTAGTACCTGACAACGAAAACAATTTGATTTACACTTCAAACGCAAAACTACCCCGCCGTATTTGTTCCGCAAGTTTCGGCGTCCCTGGCGGTTCAAGTGTAATCGCATCCGCGAGCGTTTACAAATAAAACAGACCGCGACACGGAACGGCGGCTTTACCGCACAAACGCCCGTTCGGACTTAAATTTAATTTAGAATATTTCATTGTGCGAGTTTATATATCGATCATTGGGTAGTACACAACTACCGCTGTGAATACATCAAAAGATTTCGCCGAATTCCAAATTAAATTGGAATTTACATTTGTTTATTTCAAGCTTGCAGCGTTGTTCACACAGTTATTTTTTTTAAAGAAACCTATACTGTATCTAAAAGGGAGCTGCAGTAGATCCCTAGATTACAAACTAGAGATCGTGGATTCAGTACCCGCGGTTACCTCCACCATCGATTACAATTTTTCGTCTCCAGCTGGACTCTGATTGTTTAAAACGAGTAACAACCTGAACTCACGACGTGTGACTTACGGTAGCTCGTAGTTACAGCACCTTTAGGTTTGGAAAGGTTTGTTACGACCACGAGCTCTTTCATTTCCATGAACTTACATAATAATAACTTTAGATTACCTACATGTTCAATAAAATTTGTATAAATGCCGTACTGTACGTTTGACAACTTCTACAGGATAAATTATTTACTTTGTGATCATTTTCAATAAGTAATAAGTACTTCAATTATTTTATTTACGATTACGTATTAGTCTTTATCTGGCAATGATCGCAAGTTATATTGCCTATGATCGTATCTGTTATATTGCTTATATTAGAAAAAACTCCAAAACAAAATGTAAAAACTTTATTTTCAACGCGAAATGCAAGCGAATGCGTTCAATTCACGGCAAAAGGTCACTGTATATGTGAACCATAAACACGACGTCGCGACGTCGTGAAAAGTTAACTCGTCAGAATTTTACAGGTTCTTTTAAATACATGCCAGCAGGGAATAATAAAAGTGTGCCTTTTCTGCACTGAAAATGTACGTGCACTAGTGAATTTTTAAAAAGAAAAGAAAAAATGACACATGTTTGATTATTGGAGAAGTACGTACTAATATTTCTCTCACGAAAATCGTATATACCCTAAGTATTTAGGCTAAGGTGGGCTAAACATGGGACAAATGACTGTTGGCCTTTATTTTGTCGCTTCCATGGACTTTTGTCAGCAGTGTGAGATGCAACATGTTGTCTTATATGCTTTACTTTTAAAATTTTTACTACTAATTTAATTTGAATATAAACTTAAAATTTCTTAAACTATACGCTAGCCACTTTTATGGGGGGTTTCAAATTAATCGTAAGTAATTGTATAGAATTGCTTCTGTTAAACTTACATCGCTTCGTACATAGATAGATGTGGTGCTTGTAGTAAACGCTGATGATCCAGATTTGGAAGCTTGTAAGGCGTGTGCAAATATAACACACAGTTTATATGGAATTATTCAACAAGAGACGAAAACTCTTTTAGTTAGTCAGAGAAATAATTCTGATACGAATGACAGAGGAGTCATTAAGGGTCTTTACAGTATATCACAAATTGGGCTTTTCGCGAAACCATTAATATCTGCTGAGCAAGTTCTTAAGGGTCCTTCTATCTCTTAAAGATCTGATATGGTTGCGCAATCCAAAGAACATGAAGGACATGGTCAAGGATTTATTGAAATTTTTGCAAAACCAAATACCAAACAGAAAAATGCGCTTATCGCAATGGAAATATTTTATGTTCGTCTAAGTGCCATCATAATTTTATGGGTCGATTCTGCTCAAATCTGTAAGTATCATAAGGACTGTAAGCCTATAATTTTCCCTGAACTAATAAACGGTGCTACGTGATGTCCGAAATAATAATAAAATTTAGAAAATGTCTAAACTGATAGATATAAGATTTTTCAAATACAGGCTGTTTTTTAACTTCATGCAAAAAATGAAACCAGTGAAAGTTTACAATAAAAGTGATGGAATGAAGCAGTTTTTGTATAACAATTGATTAATAAATATTAGAGATAATAAATGTTTTTAGCGAACGATAAAACGGTTTGATAGTCCCTGATTTATTTTTCTTACGTAATTACGTATTCGGAGAAATTTGCTGATGTCAGCATCGGATGTTTAAGTGGGTCAGTTCTCAGCTGCACTTCGTCGCGTTGAAAACATAACCGAATTTTCCAACATTGTTCTTGTCGACATGATTTTAATTTACGGCGAATGTGGTCCAGATGCGTTGGCTGCAAGACGACGAGCACTGTTTACAAGAGTGCATGTATGGGCAGAAGAAAATCGTCGTGCAATGCGGCGTCGTAGCTTTCAACAACGCTTCTCGGTCAATCTGTGAGCAGGTATATTAAACGGCACTTTAATCGGTCTATTTGTTTAACCTAATCGCTTGAACGGAATGGTGTTTCTTGCAAACTAATTTGCCGGAACTCCTAGGGGATGTAAATTTAAATAATAGAAAATATTAGACCTTAATTCATTAGATTTTTATTTGTGGGGACATTTAAAAAATCTAGTGTACGTCGAAGAAGTAAATACAATAGACGATCTCAATGCACGCATTAACGCAGCTGTGGAAAATATCCGACAACAGAACCAAATGCATAATGCATAAGAATCCCTGCTTCGTCGAGCCGACCTATGTTTACGTCTCGCGTAGGGGTGGAACTTCGAACACTTATTGTGGGTGAAGGTCACCGTCCGTTGCGTTTAGCGGTTCTAAACATTTCACAAGGAATTGCTGGATGTCAGTATGAATTTTTTAATTTTTTTTTATATTTTATATTCGTGAGAATATCTCTTACCACATAATTCATTAATTTTTTTGTATCAACTTGAAGAACACCTTGTATGGCAAGTATGCATGTTAGTTTCAATATTTGGCAGCAAGTCGCCTGGATTGCAATGGGGCCCCCGAGCATCCTCTGTATTATACTATATCAGAAGAGTAATTGGAGAACTCCATCGCAATCCTCAAGACTTACACAAAGATAACGCATAAATGCAAACATGTCACACTGTCGTGACACAGTGCGACAATTTTCTGATAGCGTTCGTTTTCTTTTTGCAAACAGTTTCGGATCCCTTGTTCGAGTTGCTCCTGTAGCAGTTATGGTACGTAGTATTAGTAATATTGCTTGATACTCTTACAACATTTTGCCATGGAAGCAGTTTGGGTCTTCGTAAATTTGGGTCTCCGTAAGTTGATAACTCTCTCCGAATTCTTCTACTCTTTCCAAGAAAGATAGAGGATCTTTTCCATTAAAATGACAACCCCCATTTACGGATTTGATATTATTATCCTGAACTGAGGTAGCTGGTGGTCTTATAACAATACTAGTACTTTGTTGGGTTGCAATATAATCGTGTAGGGCTGACAAAAGTAGGAAACCTACTCTGAGTTGGAGTGCACGAGACACTAGTGTCGGTCTGGAAAGAGTAGGACACTTACTCAGGATCGGATAGCAGGAGACACTCGTGTCGGGCTGGTAAGAGTAAGACACCTACTTAAGGTCAAGCTTTCTTTTTTAAACTTTCGTGAAACAGCTTTGCTGTTCTCAGAGGTCACGTTGTGTTCTTGTTTTATTATTTTAATTTTGTAATGTCGAACATTAATATTTAATTATTGATAGAAGATCATCTGGATATTTTAATCAAACACTTCAGCAGCAAAATTTATTAAATAACTACTTCCTAAAGTTGTTTTTTTTTATATTTTTTTTGTTTTTTTTTTCGCTAGATAGTCAGGGTTGGAAAGTTTTCCATGCTGATTTTTCATTTCCTTGCTAATTCCATCTTTTGCTTATTGATATTAGGTATTCTTATTCTATTTTACCTTTTTCTTTAATATTCATTAATTAACAATATGCTTGATAATTATTTGTAATTTTTTTACCTTTTATCTGCGATAAGTAAATATCCGTTTTCAATAACACAAATCTCTCATTTCTTCCTATTATCGGTAAATGACATTGCATCATAGATGAGCGCTTATTACTGCAAATTACTGTTCTCCAATACAAATCAATAAGATATTACGTGAAACGACATCTTCGTTGCTTCCATCGAAGTTTACAGCAGAGCTTTCTGTCAAATTAAATAACAGATCTCGCTTAGGGCTGACGAATATGCTACAAATCATTTCGACGTCCTCGCATCGGAGCAAACATAATGGACACGTGCTCGCAGAAAGTAATACGTGCTATGATTCGGTGCTTGTTCTCATTTTGCGCGCTCTGAAACGTGAACAGAAGAGAGGATCTGATGTGTGTCAATTGTAATAAAAGGAAACACAAATACGATAGCTCTTCTGATGTAATAAAGTTATGAGCGTTCCGTGCTTCGATTTCTTTCCAGAAAATCATTGCAGTAGGTTATTTGCAAAAATAATTTCTTATTATATGATATTAACAGTAAAATCTTTAAAATCAGAGAATAGATAGATTATTATTATTATTTTTTGCTATTCCTAAACATTTCTTAGCAAAATTCACTTAGTCCCCTGGCATTGAAGGATAGTATTAAAAGATTGAGGGAAAAGTCAATCACCTAGAAGATTCTATACTTAGTAAACCTCAGCAGATAATTTTTATAGATAAATTTATAGAATTATAATAGTAATAATAATACCTATCTATTAGAGATGCAGCGAATATCCGGCCACATTGTTTGTAATATAAATAACTACAACAGGAATAAAATAAAAATTTATTATACAAAAAGAAAGATCAGGGACCAGTAAAAATAATAAATAAAAATAAATTTATCATGATGATGAAATAATCACCAGAAATAATAGTTACTTTGGATCTTGTATTTTGTTTTTGTTCTCGAGATTTAAAAAGAAGGTAAATGATATCAAGGAAACAAGACGACGCTTCTTCCGATTTAAAATTGCGCGAAACTCAAGGTGGGAAATAAATGGCTGCGAATACGGTAACTCTATTAGGTGAGGAAGCGCTAAAAACAAAACGTGCTCTCACAACAAAAGGAAGAACTAACCTGGAGGGCAAGCAAGTTGAACGGCTCCCCCAAGAGCAACTTCTAATTGTCTTCCGGTAGAACTGAGCTCTCCGATATCGAAATCGGGTTCTTGAGTCACTTCGATGTCACCTAAAATATAACATAACACAATGCAGATGCTCGAGCCGAGTCTTTCATTAATAAATAACGTAGTAGGACACTTTATAAAACGTGCTCGGAGGGTTTTAACTTAATTAACTGGCGTCTGCAGTTGAAGCTCTAACTCATTTTCAAGTTTGCCAACTAATCCTCTCACCATAACTATTTATAGCCGAACGTGAATGGCTTAATTGTAATAATAAAACTGAAGCCATCATGCCGATCGTAACATATAATGATAGGTAAGCTCACTTGAAAATGAAGACATAATTCTGCATTTAAATTTATAATTAAATAAAGCAAGCAATTTCATGGAATTTTGCTGGGAAATAAAGGACGCTGGGGTGTATTTTTCATTTAACGAAGACAATGAGCAGGTACCAAGCGCAGTACTTGCTTTGAGAGTACGTGTCCCAAAATTAAAGTCAAATACATTTAACTTAAACTGAACACCTACTATATAAATTGCAACATATTTTATGCAACACAAGAGGATCGCGTATCCACCCCAATGTCTTCATATCATATTGAACTTCACATTCCTTTTCTTATTTTAGCTGTACGATTTATATAATATGTGGATCGATAAATGTAATATTATTTATGTTACTGAGAGTATAACAAGTATGGTGCTATTTTTTTAAAAGCTGTTTAAGATTACCTTATTTTGTAGGCAGGATTTAGTTTAATCTCTTGAACAAGTTAAATTGTGCTGTAAATTAAATCAATACTTAAATTGAACTAAAAACTCAAATAATAGAACGTGGTCTAATTCCAAACCCTATGTGCAGCTATAACATTTCTTATTACGAATATTTATTGCAGAAATTGAACAAGAAATGGCATGGCTTAAAACGACCTTAAGACTATAAAATCGCATGGTTCAACACACTTATTCGTTAATTAGCTCATAATGCAACTTACTTCGAACATTTAGATAGTAGCCGATGCTAGAAAACCTGCCCAGAAGATGGCGTGATACACATTTGTACCAACCACTGTGTTCCTTGCGAAGTTCTGTGAAATTTAGGAAACCATCGGAGCTTTGTTGGACCGGTGGGTCACTGTCGTCTTTCTGCCAAATTGGGGCGGCCTTAGGATTCGCATCCACGTCACATTTCAAGGATACCGGCATTCCTTCGCGGATGGGAAATCCAAATCCTGGTTCCCTGGATATGGCGAACGAAGGTGTATCTACAACAAGGATCAACTTTGCTAAAAATATTGTACTGATTGGTTGATTCAAAATTTCTGATTCAGAAATTTGTTAAGTGCACGTATAGCACTACTTCTAAAGTTACACTCTTGAATTGCCTTTTTTTAAGTAATCATTCTATTTTATATATAGGAGGCCGAGTTACTTTAGTTGTCACTGAAATGCTTGTCAAAATTCCCAGTATTAAATTCACACACACATAAACAGACTAAAAATATCATGTCGCGTATGACTCCGCCTTGTGACGTACTGGAATGTTCAGGATGTACGAGAAGCCCGTGCTGTTGTGAAAGTGATTACAATTTTCAAACGTTAAGAAAAAAATGGTCGAATTATACCCGGTGTAATTGTTGCCCTTGCGAAAAGTCTGAAAAGAAGTTAAAGGGGATGTTTGGACTGGCATGGGTGCCATCAGACACCAATTCCTGTTGCAGACAAGAACCCCCCAAACTCACCATGCAATACGTTACAACAAATCGGGGTGTCGAAGATATATTCGCCCAAATTTTAAGGTCCATTAAAAAATCGTGCTGTACTAAGCAAGAATGTAATTGCTGTTCGTGCGAAAAGAAGAAGCGGTGCTGTTGCAATTTGAAGGCGTGCAGTCCGATGTGTGTCGTCTGTCCCCAATGTCCAAAAAATTTAAGGAAAAATTTGACGTTTACCAAACCCATGTGCGCCGTAATAACTCCGGCCGTTTGCTGTTGCGAAAACGATGTCTGTATGTGTTGTACTTGCACCGAAAAGAAAGTTCCTTCCAAATTGAAATTTATTTTAATAGTCGCCGTGCTTGTTTTAATCTTAAGCTTCTTGCTTTTGTATTATTTCGAAATGGTACCGTTTAGATTCGGTCGATGCAAGAAAAAATACAGATACACTAAACTGACTAAAGGAATAAGTAAACGAAATTAACTCATTTGTAGTTTGATATACAATACACGCAAATTGATTTAAATTAATTTCGTTACAGTTACAGCTACAGTTGCAGAAGGGTTTTGGCATCATTAAAATTTAGTAAACTTGGAAATTAAAGAAAAATTTGTTGTATACTGTATAAATTACAAAGAGAAGAAGAATATATAAAGTTAATTTTATTCGTCCAGGAATAAGGGTTAAGGTAAAGACTAGTAATTTTCAATTTTTAATTACAAAAGAAACCCATTCCTGGGTTGTAAAATAGCCGGTAATATAATGCACTTATTCAAAAACCGGTGCGCGGCAAATGCAAAACATCGTTCACCAGTGATTTGTGTGTTACATCATGTAAATCAAATCAGCTCAAATGGAGTAAACTGTCAAATAAGATAAATGTGCCGTGCACGCGGGATAATTTACTGCAGTTATATTTTATTATGAAAATTACTTCCGATGCGAGGATCCCAAGAATACGGAAAATTTATGTAGCTTTTGAAATTACAACAGCGACGTTGAAACTCAGAATGTGTGAAAGAACTGAAGGCACTTGCCAGTCTTATGGCATGTGTATTTCATATTAAGATTTGGACTAAGAATATTTCTTTGATTTTCACGTTGTCACTAATTGGAAAAATTAATTGCACCCTAAGTGTTTGAAACGTAAGCATTTTATACAAGAGGGCTTAATAAATCCACAAGTAAAACGTTTCAGTAAATAGTTACTCCTAGTTTTAATGAATATGTTAAAAAGCAGAAATTTTTAAACATACTAAATATCTTACGGAAGTGAACAGCCAATGAAAGATAATTTTATGGAGTACCTAAGGATGACACAAAAATAATACCGTTTCATTAAAATAATAAAAGTTATTGCCCTTCCATTGTTGTCAAAATAGTGATAGTTGAGGAGCTTCTTTCCAAAGTCAACAAAACCACATTCCTACACTTCAGAAAACACTATATTCTATTAGAGCTTACTAAATTGAAAGTTTCTACATATTTGTTATATCTTGAAAGATATTCTGTGACTCACTGAAGAGGATTTGTTCCATAAGGATTTGTTCAGTTTTTTTTTTAAGGACTTTTATTAAAAACTAGTTATTTTATCTTGTAGTAACCCAGCAAATACTACCTGAATCCGTATCTAACTCATAAACTGACAAAAGTGGATTTGTCGACTTTTGAAGTAACACTCCGCAGTTTAACGAAAAACCAAATATTGTTATTTACTGATGTAAATACCTTCCACTTAGTTTGAAATAGCATCACAATATCTGCTTTCTAAATTTCCTTGTTAACGAGTTAATTATAAAAGTTTCATCCGCATTTTTCGAAAATCACAAATAAAGCCTTAGACTTTATTTCAGAATTTTCTATTTGCTTCTCCAAAATCTACACATGGTTAAAAATTTTAACCAATAATATTTACTTATGAACGGCTTATTTATTTTAAAGCAATGTTAATGATGTCTATTTGTTTCTTATTAGTAATATCGAAATTTTTAGTAGATCGTATTTACGCTGCACGACTCTATGCCTCTTTTATTCGCCTCCATCACGTCTCTTCCCAATGTCCGTACCATGTTCATGCCATATCCTTTATGTGTGTATTGCGCCTTAACGGAAGGGTAACTTCCAGTTTGAACACGTATGATGTAATGTTGTAAAATGTACGTCTGCGCTACCTAACGGTTTTTGACAACGTATTTGACGTCATATTTTTAAAACGAATGAATTTATATTCTACGATAAATTCTAAAAAAGAAATCCGACTTTTCAATAACACTTTGTCTTGTTAATTTCAAATTAATTAGTGATGAACTAATAAAAACGTTTTTCTGTTCTCCTTTGTCATAAAACTTTGTGATCGTGTTTTATTAAAGGATGGATTCTGGAATTATATCAAATCAAACTTGCAATGCTGCATAGAGTTAAGATACCCACTGACCTAATTTCGTCAGGCTTTTTTTAATCAAAAGTTTAAAAAATCATCTCAGGGGAAAGCGTTTTGCAACTAAAGAAGCTGTTAAACCAAGGTCTCTTTATTGTATAAGGTTAGCACATTTCAGACCATGATGATCCTTTCTATTCGAGGGGAAAGGGGAATAAAAGTACCCTTATGACGTCACAATTGTACATATTGTACACGTAATGCCTTATTGTACATATTGTACACGTAATGCCATCCAGTTTATAAAGTTTAAATATAAACAACGACTAAATAACTAAAAAAACGTAGAACTATTTTAGATAATTAATTTCTCTGGCATTCAAGATAAATTTAAAACATATCAGTTAATCCGTTGTTGTTCACATTTCCAGTTTTATAAACTATAAGAAACTGAACTTGAATCTGACAACAAAAAATGACAGTTGTCGTCCTTTGTTTGTCGATGAAGAAACTGCTATAGACATTACACTAGTTACCGTGAGGCAGGTATCATTTATTGTTCAGTGAATTGTTGATTACATCATTTCATGTTAATAATTAATTTATTTCTTTCTATTTGTTTCTATTATTTTCAAAAATAAGTGTTTATTGCAGTACATCATTGAACGCAGAAGGAGTTCCTTGAAAATTTATTACAATCCTTATATCATGCCATTTAGAAAATAGAAGTTGACAGTTGTCATGCAGCTGTCTTAAATGTATTAAGATGATAAGAAAGAGCAGTGTTTTTCCTGTCATTTCGTTCTTGACTGTTCAGATCCGACAATAAACACCGACGTATTCGCGTAGACAACTTTTTGGATAAAATTTAAAAAAAAGTGCACCACGAAGCCAAAAATTAAAATAATTTGCAAAACTCTGATACTGCAAAGAAAATTTATGACCAAATTCCCTCTGTTATTTAAATAAAAAATTATTTATTATATATTGAAATACAGTTGCGGAAAATTTCGGATGTCAGTGTCATTCCACTGACGTAAAAATTGAAAAATTCCTTGATGGAAACTAGTCTTTATTGCCATTTTGATTGATGCTTAGAAATTAAGTTTTGAAGCTTATTTTCTGTCAGGCATCTATTTTTGATGCTATATCGGCTGCATCGTATTTCAATAAAGTTAAAATTGTAAATTCTTCGACGGCGTAAGTGTATCCCAAAGGCAAATTTCAGAAACCATAGAAACACCGATTGTTGAGTTATCGTCGGCAAAAGAAGATTTGATAGTCGAACGGCGTTTAAGTTCAGGAATACATCGAATATTTACAGCCCATCAAGACTCAGTTAGAAATATCGTACTGATTTTTGAGCTTTGGAAATTATCAATTTTCCTGGTTTCGCTCGAACTTCCGTCGCGTCGTTTCGTCTGTTTACTGTTGGACCTTCATATTCAGAAAAATTACATGCGATGGCAGATAATTTGACAACTTCCAAAAAACTACTGCACTGTAATGTGACCAATGAATCAAAATGAGGAAAATGCGTAGAGGGAAACTATTAAATTTATCTTGTGATTAAAATTATTTTTGCTGTCAAGATGACACGAGTATGATTAAAGCCGAAAGCAAGTTACTTGTTCGTAAAGTCTGTTTTACACTCATACAACAGAATTCCGTGCTGATACATCAAATGAATGACAGTGACATCCGAAATTTTCTGTCCGCAACTGTACACAGATATATCAAACTTCGGCCATTTACATTAAGGACGATGCTACAAGTGGAATCGGCCGTTAAAAAAGTAATATTGACTATCCGTAAGTTCTTTCGAAAACATAGGATCCCTTTATGGTTAATTCAACAGCTTCGGTTATATTTCAGCGTTTCCGTAAGTTAGGCGATCGAATCCTTAGAAAGATGCTTTGAAGTGTTTTATTGTGTAACAAGTTTCTCCCTTCCGTAAATTTAAACGAAAAAAAAAAACTAAACGCCTCCAGTGTTTATTCATTAGCAAATAGCATGTGAACACTTAATAATGACAAATGAAGTTAATTTGGTATTAGCAGACAGAAAATTTCGGCACTACTATAATTCCACCAACATGGAAAACTGTAATAGTGAACCATAGAATGGCGAATACGTTCGGGAACAGCGCCCCCAACTGTAATTTAAGGTGCAGCATTTGCAATGACAGTTGAGGTCAAAGCGACCAGTTAAATGATGATAATTGCTTATAATTGACGTTATTTGTTGATAAGTACATAATTTAATCCACAGACTGAATTATAAACGAATTGTTTGTTGAGTAATTTCCACAAACAGAAAATGCCCGCTGCTTGTTTGGCTATAAATTACAGCAATAGGAGAAAAAAAGACGCGAATGTATCGTTTTACAAGTAAGGATTATACTGGTTCAGGTGTAAAGCAAAAGTTAACAAAAACAATTTTTGAAGGGCGATAAGAGTGTTTCTTTTTTGTTTTCTGTATAATAAACTACAGTTTAATAAGTTCAATAAAATTAGTTTATAATAAAAACCTACCTTTGCACTGCGAGTTGATCACAACTATTATGGCGTCCACTCGTCACAGTTTTGAAGCATCTATGGTGTACTATTATAGTTCGTTGGAGGAAAACAGTACAAAATAGTCTTTATGAACAAGTAACTTTCGGTCATATTCGTATTTCCTACCTGTCATTCCGATAGCCAGAGTCATAATAGAAATCACAGAATGTAAATGTATGCGATTCGATGGCAGATATTTTTTGTCGGTCTGAATATTCATTTGGATAGTTATTTGATAACACTTATAATTGAAATATAATATGTCCGACACAGATGCCTGACAAAACGCAAACTTCAAATTTTAATTTACAAACGTCAATCAAAATGTGAATATTGAAATTCATTACTAAACTAATCAATAAATGATAGTAGAGGGTGCATTCCTAGGAAGAACACAAACATTAATATCACTCAGAAACTAGGGAGTTTTGTGCAATGGATGTTATGGTTAAATCAATTGCAAATATGCTCCATAAACACGTCCTGAAAAGAATACGTCGACTGGTAATCACTGCATATACTTAGAAATCAATTAATTAGATCCACCGTCTTTAGTGTCTAATTATCTAAAGATGTATATTCTTGAATTTTTTTTCATTCTTACCTTATACATTTTTTTAAATTTCAATCAAAGTGAAAATTCTGGCTTATTCTTTCTATTGACGGATTTCTTATGCGTTCGTGTGAATTATGAACTTCAATGAAATTCCAACTTCTAAACTATAGAAATCTGACTTAAACTGCTGGCATATCTCCACATTTAAGAACGGTTATTGTGCGCTACAGACGATCTATAATAAATTCTTCCGTTTAGATTCACATTCTGTATTTGCATGATTTATTATACTCTTCACTTAAGTTAGTTTATCTTTTGGCACCTTTTCCTTCATTTATAATAAATATATCTACTTGCGAGCTTTGAACTCTAAAACACGTTGACGTACTTATAAAATTTCAGCGCTGTCTTCACTTTTTAAAGCGACGTAAGTTGCTTAGAGGGATTTTAGAAATTCATGCATATTAATTAACAACTAACATAGTGTTCCTCTTTTATCCGGAAGTGGTCATGTTAAGCATGTAGCACAAAACTTATACACGAAACTGATGGTTAAGGTCGACCGCGGGAACGGTGAGATAACAGGAAGCGAAGAACAAAGTTTCTTAGCGCTTGTTGAATATATTAGTAATAGAAATTGCAGTGGAAATGTCAGTTAAACGTTAAAATAATTAAAAATACAAAGTCTTACCGAACATAGTTTTTATTACAAAAGCAATATGCTGAAAATACAAAATAGCCATTCGTAAAACAAAACATCAATTAACAACATTTATTGCTGATTATGAGACTAAAAAGAAGGCATTCTTTAAAAACCGTCCGTGTTTGAGAAAAAGAGGACTCCTGATCGCTCTCATCTAGAATAAATGAATCAATAAATTGACCTCCCACCTGAGGAAACGAACACGATCCGCCACTGCCTAGTGTCCTAAATTAAAATAATTAAAAGATACATAACAAAATCAGAAAATAAAGCTACATAGTCCGTTTAAATTATGTACATATATCGATCGAAATTACGACTCATATCCCGAGAGTGGGCACTTTATTTTCCACGAGAAAAAGTAACTTTCTCATTAAAATGACGAAGAACCTCTCATTTCTTACGGCACTACTGATTTGCGCGTCTCAAAAACTTAATTTATGCTTCACCCGCTGCCACTAAATAACGCAGACTTTTCCACACAATTGGCTAATTTTCGCGCCTTTGTTTCAGCACGTTCTTAATTAACGTTTAATTAAGGTAGCGTTCTGTTAAATCATTTTCGCGTGACCTTATTGACTATCATTTCACAGAGCTAATTATGCATAACAGATGATAATTATTTTGGCGGTAATCAGGAATGCGTGAGTAAGTCAGGTTCAAATCAATTATGAGAACGTTATGGATAGAAAAAGTTTTTCTCTGGTTAGAGATCAACTATAAAATTCGAGCTTTAAAAAGTGCTTTCAGCGGAACTGAATTTATCTTCGTTCTATTTTACTCCGGAATTACCTGCCAAATTTATAATAAACGCGGCAATTTTAAGAAAAATTAAGATGAGAGAGTCCGTGGAGACCTTGGCACATTGCCAAATTTTTAGGAAACAATTCTTGGGGAGAAGAAGAGATAAGTACAGAATGGCTTTTCTAACGTCTTTATATTGTCACGACATAATACATGTAACTGTAATGAGATAAGAATTATTTGCAACATTTATTAAAATCATTCGTGTTAATTTGGAGATGGTTTATCGAAAATCCGTAAACCGATTTGTGGATAAATCCTTCGGACGATTTACACAAACATTTTAGTAAAAAGGAGCGGAGTTCCCCAGGTACCTAGTACTAAACATCTAGGTGATAGGTGCTTAAATTAAATACCTGGGGGAACCCGCACAGATCCGTATTAGAGAAAAATTTTACGTGAAGCATTATTGAGCAAATTGTACTGTTTCGTCTTTATGCAGGGTCTTTCTGAAGTACGTTCCAAAATCTGAGAATGTGATTCATTAAGAAAATATGTTCCTAAACAAATGGCCACAAGTATATATTAAGGAGGGTATGATGTTTAAATAATTTAGTTTAAGACGTTATAAAAATAGGAATCACCAAAAAATAAATATTTTGAATTTGGCTTCGGTTGATCAGACTAAACCACGTTTTCTCAATTGGTCAGGTAATGTCTTACCGTTGACTTGACGATTTTGTGTAGTTCGACCTTTCACTTAATTCTCACTATGATTGCAACTATCGTCAAGTGTCATTTAATAAAACGACAAAAAAGTCGAAATTTTAGTTTCATTCCAGGGACAGACTCATCCACCAGGTGTCCCATCATCAAGCGCCACATCAGGCATCCTTGGCCTCTCTCCACTGAACAAATATGTGGAGGAGATGGCACTGGGATCGGCCCTTAGACTGCGAGGAAAAAAGGTGTGGAATTATAAAGGTCTCGGAGATAGATACCACCTCATCCTGGACGAGGCTCTACAAGAAACTCCTCTTTTTGGGACGGTGGTCGACTCCCTCGCACTAACTAAACAAACATATGCATCGCATTGGTTTAACAGACAGCCCAATTTGTAGAGGTTGTAACTTAGAGGAAGACACAGCTGAGCATATCCTCTGTGATTGCCCTGCACTCGCCTCGATCGGAGGTCCCATATTAGGGAAGTTCTAGCCTGACATGGCTGGAATTCGCAGTGCCCCTCTGTAGGACGTTCTTGACTTCATCGAAAGGGTGGGATGGCTAGAAGAACGCTGATAGTCAAACACTGTTGAACATGGAGGTAGTACTATGGGTCCAATGATGGCCTAAGTGCATTATTCACCCCCCTCACCAATCCAGGGTCCCGAACAGAATACGATTCATAGCGCTTACCATCTCCTTTTAACTTTCGTAAAACAGAAGTGTTCCTTGCAGTCGGAGGTAACATTGTATTATCAACTCAGATTGATCAAACTTGCTCCTGTTAATTATCCAACGCAAATTTGACAATTTAGAACTTTCTATTGAATTTTAATATTATTTATAATAAAAAATATATGAAAGAAAAAGCAAAACAAACTTTTTAACATGTTCAACATCACTACTCTACAATATAATGAAACTCTGAATGAACGAAGCAATTTATTGCGTATCATTAAAATTATATCAGCAAAATGGGAACCTATTGTTATTCGATATATACTGCTCAAGAAATCGGTATAAGGCGATAAATAAAACAAAGAAAATAGCTAGGTTTATCACCTTCCCTAATTCAACTTTTTCGTAATGACGGCACTGCTGCTTCGAAAACTTTTTCTGACTATTATACAGCGGTACTTCAGCTTGATATTCGCGCAATCTATCTTCTGAAATGTACTTACGTCGATAATACTCCGATTTAGGGCAACTTCTCTGACAGTTTAGGCAAAGCCCTTCGCATTTTTCACTACCCGCTTTGTCCTGACTTTGACATTCTAGACATTCTAGACTCCCGTACTGCGGTTGCATGTTCATTAAATCTTTCTGTTCTAATTCTTTTGAACAAGGTTGTCTGTTTAGTGGCACTGAACTAGGTATTGAATTCGATATTTCCAATAAAGCTTCTGCAGTTTCTTGAAACGTAACCGAAGATCTATTAGGGAAAATGTCGGATGTTTTATCGTTCTTAATTTGATCCAAATTCTTAGAACCAGATTTTGCATTAAGTGGCATTAAACTGTGTATCGATCCGGAAATGCTTTTTCTCGGTGATTCACGTAACTCAGTGGTACTTTCGGGTATGGTACTTAATTTTTCGGAACTTTTTATTTTGGTTGCCGATATGCTTTTACATCTGGTGTTCAGTTTACTTGGAGGACTTAATATTACGCTGGTGTTTTGCGAATACAGCGGGTTCTTGCAGAAATTGTCCATACATTGGGTACTACATGTCTTAATTTTTGGTTTGTTCCGTGCACAACTCCTTCTGGAAAATACCAGTGATTTACTTGGTATGGATGCAAGGGGTATTTCCTTCGATTTGCCACTCTTACTTTGAATACACGCGTCTTTTCTCAAGCTCTTACAAGTGTCCTTGTTTATGCAATTTGCAAAAGAGTTTTTAAGCTTGTTACGTTTTTCCTCACCGGAAGATGGACATTTACAGTTTATACCCTTGGTGTTGGCTGTCAGTTTTGCCAAAGAAAATTCATTTGCTTGGACTCTTCTATTGCGACAGTGTTTCTCACAGGTGTTACTACTGTTGTCTACAGTCCGGACTGGAGATTTATCTTGAAAATTTCTAAATTCAGCACGTTCGATGATTATGACATCGTTCTTCTTGAAATTTTCTCTAAAGTTATCTCCTAACGAAAGTATTTTTTCAATGACTGGTTGTTTATTGTTGATGATATCCAACATGTTAATATTGTTTTCTTTTATCCTCAAATTGTAATCGTTTTCTTCTCGTTTTAAACTGCAGCAATTTTCTTTTTCTTTTTCTCTTAAACCACATGTGTTGTCTTTTTCTTTAAAATCGTTATTCTTTTTTCGCGTTCTGGGTATCTTAGATGCGGGCTTCGTTTTTTCTTGGGTTTTCTTCAGTTTATATTCAAGTGAAATTGGTATTTCTGCCTGGTGTGCCCCTTGATCTGCCCAATGCACTTTTAAGTCGAGCTTCTTCTTATCGATTAACGCTTGAAAATTATTTTTGGCTACTTCCTGAGGGACAAAATTCAATGTCGCATCTAGTTTCTCTAATTTTTGACTTTTCTCATTTTTCTCTGGTTGTCGTCTAGCATATTTTAGCACTGCGCGTTTAATCTTCTTCGAAACTCGATTTTCTAAAGTCCTTATGGCGGAGTTCAAATATTTCTTGTACTCTTTTTCGAAACTTTCTTTTTCCAACTTGCTATCGTGTGCATGATGGTAATCAGGAAAACCACATCGTGAAAGCAAATCCTGCAAATTAACAGATCCATCACTGACGCTTTGCTTAAGCGGCAATGGTTGCAAACTTGTTTCCTTTGGCTGACTGTTTTCAGACTGAGACTTATTGATGTTTTTGTGCATTTTCAGAGGTACCTTATCCAATTCTACAAAAGAAATCTGTTTCGTGGAATCTTCGTTTTGCCTGTCAATCTTGGAAGAACTTCTCCGTCTTGCCTCAAAGTATCCAAAATTTTGAGGTTCGGTTCGGATTATTTTCAAATCAATCGATTTTTTTATCGTCAGCTGATGAGTGCTGTGTGTCGAAGCAGTTATTTCGTCTTTTGCTGTCGAAACTATTTCGTAATAGCCGGTGTTGGTCGTTCGAAGATCTTTATGCGCCAATTCAATATGTTTGTTTTTGCTGCAAGTTTTTGAGTTAGTAATGGTTGCAGTTTCTTTGGTCATCGTACTACTTGAGCAAACATTCCGAGTGCTTTGAAAAACTGACTCGACATGCGGATTCGATTTTAATTGTTCCGGCTCGAAATTATCCTTTGCCAATTCGCCTTTATTCCTAACAAAGTCGTCGTCCTCGTTGTAAAAATAGAAATAATTTGGGTTTTCAAAATATTTATCAGGCGATGGTGGTGTAGAAAAATTAAAACCATTTTCCGAGTACGAAGCGCAAGTATGACAACAGTTATCGTTAACTTCTTTAAATAAACGGTGATTACCTACGTCACAGTTATGATGGTAATAATTAGAATCTCCAGGTACATTGAAATACCTCCAGTTCTCATCTTGCGTTGGTTCATTTTCCCAGCTCCATGGTGTTTCTTCGTATGCCTCGGTTTTATCGGAAATGCAGTTATCCCAATCGCTGTTTGCGCTGTAATCCTCGGCGAAGTCGAATTGCTCGATATCTTCTTGTAAATGATTTAAACATCTACGCAAAGCAGTCCCATTTCCCCTGTTATAACATCCATGGTGATAACATCTGTTCATGTTTTGAATTTTGAGATACTTGTAATTTTGATTTTGACAGAAATTAACAGTCAGATACTTCACATTTTAGATTTTAGACAGACGTTAGGGCTATTTATTTGTAAGTTAGTAACGCGTGATCTAAAATAAAATGACTCAGAGTGGGACATGATGATTAAAAAAATTATTAGGTAATACGAATTTACTAGCTGTACTTAATAGCGGTATTTTAGTTGATTAAAATTGTTTAAAAATCTTAGAGTTAAGTTCAGTTTCCTTAAGTAAAAACTAAAAGTGTAAAGTGTACGAAGTTAAAATATAAGAAAAGTACTCTTTTTTAAATTGATTTTATGACAGGACACCTGTGTGTTACCTTCAATCTACCGATGAGCCCATTTTAACTTAGTCACCCCATCTATATTCTCCTTTATTCCAGAGTTTCAAGTCGGACGCTAGATGGTTCCAGATGTTTAACCCAATAATCGAGCATAGATGTGCCTTTAATATAAAGGCAGGACACGGCAGAAAGCGACGACGTGTAAACGCGCAATTTTTAACAAAAATAATATCTATTCAAAAATAAAACTTAAAACTAAAAGGGAAAGGCCTATGGCGTGTGAAGGGGGAGACTAAACCTATTAAATAAGAAAAGGGTATCCGATCTTAGCAAAGAAAGGAGGTAGTGAGACAGATCGATTTGTGGACGCATCTTGGGGTCATTTCAAGGATCTGCTTATGATCCGATCCCAGCCTAAACTAACAAAAACTGAAATTTCAATCAGAATACCGGCGAACATCACTTATCCTAGAAAAACCTTAACATTGCCAAATAAGTGTAGGGTTATCAATTAACAACCAAAACAAATCATAACCAGAAGCACGATAATACGTATTCAATATAATATTATAAAACACACAAATTTTATCTTACACCGTTTTCGACTGGCTGCTCTAGAGCTCTCTCAGAGTATCTACATTTATCACCTTGCATATGGAAAACAAAGCCACATGTTTAGAGGGCATTTTTTACTTAAAATTGGCCCAGGAATCATCCCTTCAACCATTACCATCAACTCCAGAACTTATTTTAAATTAAGAAAAAGGATGTAATGAAAATATGAGAGTTAGAGTTACAGTTGAGAGCAAAAATAAGTAGGCCATCAATGTCATTCAAAAATTTGCTGAAATCGTTCCAAATTTAAAATATCTTCGTGTCTTCTTGTCGAGATTTTAATCAATTTGAATAACAATCTTTTGGTTTTCAGGTTCTTCTTTATTTAATTTAAAGGTTTTATGTAGACGTTAAATATTTTCTATTTTCATTTACAATATCTTTGAAAATATTTACACTCAGAAAGTGACAATAAACTAAAGATTTTAATATTTTAATATGAAATAAAAAACAGTTGCTGTGTATAATATTCGTAGTCTCGACGTAAAAGTTTTATTTGCTCAACGTTAGTACAAATGCTGGTAGCTATTCATGTTCTCCCTTGTTTATCTTCACTGTGAAGTTCAGTATCTGAAGTAAATACAAACATATGAAATATAATACTGGCTAAAATTATTGAAACAGAACGGAGATACATTTAATGGTAATATAATGTATTTGAGAACACGTACTTTTAAAATAATTTAATTTGATGCTATTCCTATTTAATAACAGTTAATGCTAAATACATAATCGGTTTTCGGTTAAATATTTTATGCCGTATGAGTATAGTAGCTGATTTTCTTACTTGAAATGAAAATTTGCAAATTGTAAAAAGAAGAAAAATTTGCGTATTCATGAGTTGGGAATAATTATAAGCTGCCCACCAAAAACCGAAACACTATTTAAATTTATTGAAACGAAGAGATCTTGCGCATATTTAAGAAATGATATTTTAAAAGTAATTCGGCAAAAACTTTAGAAGTTTTAGTTAACAATAAGAACAATAAATAAAAACTGTGTCCAATGAAAATATGGTCCAAGTAATTTCATTTAAGAAAGCAATCGTGGAACACACGAAAACTTAAGAAAACACTGGCTGGAAATTCCTCCTGTGTCCTCAAGTTTGGGAAGCTTTACTTGCCGAAGCGATTCCGGTCAGTGACACAATGACTTTTTTCCTCTTTGCGGATACTTTAACCTCTTTATTGAACTTTAACAAATTAAATTGGCTCCTGATTCCCAAGCAATTTCCCTTGTAATCGTCTTATGCATCCGTTCGCATGACCAGAGCTCTTTGCAGGGAATTGGGGAGTGTAAAAGCAGGAATGTTTGGAAACTAAAAGAGCGTTTAAAACTATTTATTCTAACAATAATTTTAGAGACTTTATAGTAATGCTTCTTCTTGATTACGGATTGAAAACTTTACTTAATCAAGGTTAATTCTTAATTGATTCTTGCTCTAAATCGTTTCTGTTCAACTCTTTTATGTTTACTTAAAATATATGTTATGTACGTAAAGTAACCAGTTTGCTGCCTAGGGCCTGCTGAACAGGTCGACCCCAACTCATCAACCGACAAATCATCAATTCTCATTCACATCAGTAGCCAACTGATCCGCGACATAACATCAACGATTCTGGTTGTTGCTCTCTTTTGACAATAATTCGTCTTTTTTTTTCCTAATCTTTATATTCTTTTCTCTCTTCTTCGGCATCGATGGAAGAATCTAAATCAATTGGATATTGATGCAAGTTGATGATTTGTCCGTTGGTGAGTGATCTCTTTCTGATCACGAATGGCGGTCAAATGGCATGATCAAAATTTTACATTGCAAGATGTGAAAATCAAAAATGAAATCCATAAGAAAAGTAACTCAATTGACAGTCGTATCTGCAAATCCACAGACGTGGCATAATTACAACTAGACTGAGTATAGAGAGGTAAGTTAGTTCTTTAATTAGTTGTAGCCCTGTATAAATAAAACAAAGAAAATTACTTACATTGCACGTCAAGAAGGAGCGAAACGTTTAGGGGTTGCAACAAGGCAATGTGATGCACAACACACATAAGCGTCGCATTGTGATGTGCACGCATGACTCTCTCAAGGCGGGCGTCGTTTCGGGCGCCGACCTTCTGCTCTCGTACCGTTTCTGTTAGATTAAGAGCTTGATAGGGTACTTCCGGCGCGTCTAACAAGGCGAGAGAGCCGAGTGTTAACTCCCAGGATAGGGACGGCCTTGGGTTACCACCGTCCACTACGCAGGATACCGTTAGGTCCGTGTTCTCTTTTACCGGGATAAACAAATTTCCGGGATCCAGAATCCTGTTGTCTATTAGGAGATACGGCTTCTTTGGGGAATCTGAAATTGAAAAGTACCTACAATAAGTATAAACGTCATAAGCGCGCTATAGATATATGTATAGAGGAAAAGAAACTACAATTTGCTATTGACAGAGAACTTTGTTTTATAGAGTGACAGTTGACATTTAAATAGAAAAAAGTAATTTTATTTTTTCAAGTTTAATTTGCCACTACTTTATCCTTTCAAAAAATATAAATTAAAATAAGAGTACAGGAATATAAGCATACTATACTACGTACTATAAGTAAGAACGTAGGCAATATAACAGACAGAAGGGAAGGGTAAAAGAGATGAAGGAGACATCCATCCGTACGTTCAAGCTTATTGCGGAGACAATGCGTTTTCTTTACTTTCTTACTAACTATCCCTTTCGCACTTTATAAATTTTAATCTTCAACTATATGCACTAACTATTCTAATTAAATGTCTATAATCTCGGCTAAAGCCTCGTCCTTAAATATCGATTCTTGCAGACTTCCGCGGCCGTTGTGTATAACATCTGTTACATAAGTTTTGGGAAAAATTTTAAATGCTCTCTGTGATAGTAAAACCAATACAACTAGTCAACTATGGCGAAACATGTTGCTAGGGGTTATATCAATTTGTTTAATATTTCACATTTTCGTTTGTCATTTGCGAAATGGTGTATAAGCTTGATTTGCGAAAGTCCATCTGCAACCCAGTTGGACAGCTGCCTAGACGAGATAAAATAAACTTGTTTCGCGGACAAAATATTTCAAAAAGTACCATATATCGGACAATTCGGGAATGCGAAGAGGGAATTCTATGTATAAATGTACCAAAAACAGGCCGTCCACGTGCGTTAACTGAAGTTCAAGTCAACAGATTAGTCAACCGTTCCAGAAACACCATTTGAGTGTCTACCCGCAAGCTTTCCCGTTTTCCGCGTTTCAAATGCTACAATTTCTCGTTACATTGCAACAACAGGCCTAAAATACAGAAAACGCAAGAAATGCCCCAAGTATACTCCTGCACAATTGGCCAGAATCCCTGGTTGTTGCCGAGCTTTGAGACGTCGTCATTTCGCCCATAACCGGATCATAATCAAGGACGACGAGAAATATTTTACCTTTGACCATGCAGAACTTCCTGGAAATGCAGGCTTCTATACGGAGAATATTGAAGACACTCCCATTATCGTAAGATACAAAAAGAAAGTGTGGTGCGCCATTTCTGAGACGGGCATATCTAGGCCCTATGTAGGCCATGTAAGAGGCCAGGCAGTGAATGCTGAAGTATACGTCCGAAATTACCTATCAAAATTGATTATTTTTATTAATCAGCATCATGCTAATGATGATTACATGTTTTGGTCTGACCTTGCAACATCGCATTATGCCAGATATACGCTAAACTGGTTAGAAGCCCACCATGTGCCACATGTCCCCAGAAATGATAACCCTCCAAATGTCCCTCAGGTAACGCCAAGTGAAATTTTTTGGGCCCTATTGGCGAGAAAGGTGTATGATATGGTTGGGGAGCCCAAAATGAAGAACAATTGCGGTAAAGAGTTCTTCAAAATGTTAGAGAAGTAGACTTAGAAAGCGTCCAAACCCTGATGCGACATGTAAGACAAAAATTACGTCTTAATGAAGATAGAGGCCCCCCCAGCAGCAATATAGCAACCAGGTATTAAAGTCTAAGATTTATTGGTGATTGTTATGTTATGTTTACTTAATAAAGTTCTCTTAAATTTAAAATAATACCCTTCTGTATTTTTGCCAAAACTTATGTAAAAAGTGTAAGTTGAAATGAATTCCGATTGGAACCGCGTCACGACTGCTTCTACTGTCGACGTTTCATTCTTGCTCAGGACTGCTGGTGCTGAAGATGTTGCTATTGCTTCTCGTTAGCCGATGAGGCTTAGTCAGACTTAGACGCAATCTCATCGACTAACGAGAACCAGCAGCAACAGTTCTGAGGAAGTTCTTTCGCAATAGAGAGCGAAATGTCGGCAGGAGTAGCAGTCGTGACGCGCTTCCAACCGGAAGTCAATTCAATAAATAAAACACATTTTAAAGTGGATTTATTAAGCATTTTTAACAAATTTACAACACGGCCTATTTATTTGAAAATGATTTTTTTAATTATTTTGCTATTTTGTAAGCAAATTTAATAAATTTTGATTTCACTGCGAGAGAAAAGAAAAATTCCAAGCAAATAATTACAAAAATTACTATATTCCTATTTATCTGCTGTAGAAACATTTTTAAACCGGCGCTATGAAAATTAGAAAATATTAAAAATAAAAAAGATAGCATTGGTGAACGGTTCAAATTGAACAACTTGTATATCTGTACGTTTACATATTTAGCATTTATTGATGAAATTTAGGCAAATGTAAATTGAATGCAAATAAATTTCTCTACTGAATTAAAGGCTTATCGCCAATAATTCGAAAAAATTAAAGAGAAATCAACCGCGGCCATGAAGTGGAGATAACAATAAACTATTCCGACCGGTGAATTTTCATTTGTGCATTTTTTTTCAGTTGCAGAGAGATAACAAAATTTGCAATTTGCGTTCGAAATGTCATTTATACTGATTACGTCGCGCTTCCATAAGAACGAACCATTATTCTTTTTTCTACCCGGCCGCATTTTGTAACTGAATTATTATAACGATGTTGACTTGTACGGTAACCTGATCCACATTTAATTAGATCATTAAAATACACAAAGATCGGATCGAGTTGGTTATTTGTATACAGTACAAAGGACAGAACTTTTATGACTGTTATTTTTTCAGGAGTTATGGTTGCCAATATACCTTTTACAAAAATTATAAACATAATAACTTTTGGAGAGAAGTTGCTCAAAAAATAGCTAGTAATTTTGTACAGGGTTTTCAATAAGATTCGCAAGTCCTAGTAGACGTTGAAAGGATTGCTCCGCTTCTTTCCGAACAGTTGTTTGCAATATTTTTAAATATCGCAATCAAAATAGAAATAATTAAAAAATCTAACTGATATTCAGTACTTATAGTTTTGTACGAGTAGTCAGTTTTATTAATATCAATTTTAAAAACAGAATTTGTGAGACTCGAGATTCAATTGTAAGCACATCCTTTACTTCACAGTCAATCTCTTTAATTACACATCGGCGAATACTTCGGCATTAACGTCGAGCGAGTCCATCAGGAAGTCGTCTGTAAAGGCGGGTTCATTTCGAATGCTTCTGGGCTAGGTGGTATTATGCCCCGAGATTTATGGACGAGGTTGCTACATAAATTGACAATCGGTTTTCCGATCATTGTAAATTTAAATGCGTATAATTCAGCCGTAAAGCTAAATTACTGCCGATAAAAAAGATTAAATCGTTTCATCAATTTTACCGCAGATATTTCTGGCCGCTGTTTCGGACGGTATTAGACGAGCGCTTTCAATGAAATTTATTCATAAATTACAAATGGACTCTGAGAATTCGTTAGCTGTAATTGTTTCTGAAACGGACAAAGATGATATCTTGTCTGAAAAATTGGAGGTTTGTTCGCGTTTCAATTTGAAAAATATTCACGAAAAGAAGCACTAATTGAGACTTTCGCTTAAAATTAGTCCTTCATAAGCATAATCTTAGTGATCGTTAATACTGTATAATACAGTCACGTTCAAAATGAGCATTTAGCTTTCAATAAATATTGGAATACGTATTTCTAATTTAATTCCTACAGTAATTCTTACATGCGTTGCACGTCATGGGTGTTCAAGTTCAGTCAGCGTTTTAGCGGCGGATTAATTCATTAGCAAATCAATCGATTCGAACACTTTATTTTCGTAAACAACATTGCTGTTAGTTTCAGTACTTTGCAAACTAATTTCCTTTTTAAATTGTGACATGGTGGAGGCACAATCGTGACAATACAAGTAAGTGCATCAATAAGAGACGTGG
The DNA here is from genome assembly GCA_039766575.1 of Serrognathus titanus. NCBI lineage: Eukaryota > Metazoa > Arthropoda > Insecta > Coleoptera > Lucanidae > Serrognathus > Serrognathus titanus. The sequence continues at coordinate 12,039,287 of CM077911.1, read as the reverse complement.
AAACAAGAAACCGGTTGTTATATAACGAAGGCAATATTAGAGCTTACACCAATTAAAACTATCTCACGTTTAGATACAAATTTATTTTAAATTAATTAAGCAGTTTGCTTGCTTCTATATTATGGCAGAAACAGAAAATTTCGTTTCATTATCTCGTGCATAAGTTATGTTGGAAAAACTTCCCTAGTAAACGACCAAAATAAATGATTACTGTGTGTCCATAAATATACACTCTGCAGTAATGATTTCCAATAAATAGAAAAATATGGCAGTCATTTCGAACCCTCGCTATTTTCTTCGGGGTAACCTAATCAGGTAATTCCCATAAATTCTGCCATAACGATGCAAGTTTTTGGCGAGCAATCGGAATGTACGTACCTACGTACGGATTTTGTACGTTTTAGCATGACCATAAAAGTTATCGTCGCGCCGTGTTCGAAACTACAGGTATTCGACGATATCGTTAAAGCAAACGATGAAGGTTATTGCAATCGTTGACGAAATACAAATGTGTCCGTATAACAAGATTTGATTGCATAAATGTTTGTCTTACGGGATATTGCCGAGTTATGGAATATCAAGTTTGCGCAACTTTTCGGAACTATTGGCATTAGCTATATTGCGAATGCTCCTGTGCAGATAGCGGGCACGTATTTGTATGAGGTATACAATTTCATGTCTCAAATTATCGGAAGTTTCACTCTTTCATAAAACTAGAAGAAAAATAAACTAAACCAAATTAAAATTACACTTTTCATTCTATTTAGAGAAATAAAATATTTAGTTTTAATTAACAATTTCATTTGTTTTGGAGTAAATTATATGGATGGGTTGAATCTGAAACTAATATTATTAAACCTGATTGATTTATGCAATATGTGAAAAATCTGCATATTCCCTATTCAATTTACGCCTCTTTTAGATTCCAATTTAAACATCGTTTAGAAATTTCCATACTTTTAGTTGTCAATACAACGTGGTTGTTTCGGAATTGCATGGAGCAAAATTAAAAACTTTTATTTAAAAAATCAACAACTGCAATTTGTTCATTAAATACCCCGGACAATATCAAAGGACTGAATTGTTTCGAGTTGTGCACTCGTGTATACGTAGAAGAAGAATAATACAGCGGACCGCAAGCTCAAGTACCGCTTCGTCCGCAGGTTAATAACAAGCTTCCGGTAATTCCTTTTGGCACGGAAAGGACCGATTATATCGACGCACTGGGCATTTATTAATGGAATACCGTAACACTCCGATGGTACACTTTAGAAAACGTTACGGCTTTCAGGAATTTTCATGAGGGCCACGTCATTTCGAAAGTAATTTAATTAAAATTACGAAAACGTTCATGAAAGCCAGAATATTCAAGTCGTAAATCGACGAAAAAATTTGTTTGGTTCGAAATTATACGCGAAAAAAACCGTTTTAACTCTAACAAACAAGATAACACAATCAGTATTCCCTTTGCCGAAGCAGAAAACTCATTTAACTTTGTTCGCCAACACGGTCTGCCTATCAATATATTTGGGGTCGGAGGAATTTCGCAGCGCTCAAACTATTAACTAAATTTCTAATGACCATTACGCATTCCGAGTACAGAAGATGCTAAAACCGACCAAGTTTGTCGTGTTGCAGGTGATTCGGGGCAGAAATTCAAATTCCGATCATTTAATCGGGACTTCCTGGCTGCCTTAATCCAAGAGCTAATATAAAGCAGAATAGCATTCATTCTTCATTTAGAAACATTGTAGAGTTATTTAAGAGCCCCACGTTGCGGTGTCAATTGTAGAGTTTCTTTTATATCTTTGTACGGCTTTGGGTGCCAAAATTGTTATGTTCGTGGCCACTTTTGGTTGTTTTTGTCAATTACTATCTTTATGTATGTAAGTACATGTCCCTTTTCTTTTTGTCTTTCTCTCAAGGTTTCCTTTGGGTCGCTCGGAATTACCCACTTTTCATATTATGGCCCCACGGCGGACACATACAATGACGAACACAGAAAAATGAGGGGAAGTGTCAGTGTCAAATGCATATGCATCAGTGCCTGTTAGAAAAAGAAATGAAGAAAAGCGTTTATCAAAAAGGTTGTTGTCTGTCCAAACTGTACACCTGTTAGCACAAGTTGGCCAAATCACCTCGCCTTTCACAAGATTCAGTGGGCCCCCTGCCCTATCAGATGTATACTTTGTCAAAGGGAGACGCTCTGTACCGCCGATCAATTCTTTCACAAGAGAGAGGCGCCCTTTGACGATACAGGTTACTGTCCGTCCAAAGCAAACAACAGGTATCACAAGTCGGCCATGTCACTTCGCCTTTCACAAGGGTCGGTGGGCCTCTTGCCCTACCTGATGTACACTTGTCAAAAAGGAGGATGCTCTGTACTGCCGATCAAGCATATGCCTCAACTCTTTCACAAGAGAGAGACGCCCTTCGACAATACCTAAACGTCTCCCATTGTCCGGTGTTTATATAAAAATTTTGTTTGTGTTGTCACGTATGCCCTACCTGGAAGCATCTTCCATGTTGTTGGTCCAGGAAAAAGGCTACTGGGTATTCAGGATCCAGTAAATGTTTTTTCTTAATGAAAATACCTCGTTGTATTTAATAATCTTTTTTAATAAAAATTTCTTATCTGCTTGCTTTATAGAAGTTTTACCTGCGGAGGTCGAAGAAGGAGTCCCTTTTCGTTTTGTATTTGTCCTCTAGTCTGTTTGTTTGTTTGTTTTAGATGTATGTCGCTTTGCCGAAACGTCTCGTCGTTCTTGCGTCTACCTCGTCAAGTTGTTTCGAAAGCTGTTGTGTAACATCTGCCTGGACCGTGGCACTGTAGTATCTGTTTTTAATTGTTCCCACGTAATGTAATTGTTTAATTCAATTTTCAAAAAGGTAATTAACACTGCAATATATATTATTCCCGTTAAAAGAAAATGCTCCAAAGTTTGCTTGGAGCTAATACAGGCTGGTTTTTAAATTTTCGTATCAACTCTTGTTATGAAATTCAAAAAGCACGTTTTTAGCTTAACTAAACATAAGTTTAGCTTAAGTAAAAATAAGTCATCGCGTATCTTGAATTATGTAGTATTTATAACTAGATTGATTACAGAGAAAGGGTTGATGGATGTAATACCTATTTGGAATTGGATGCGTTAATTATGCTATACTAATGCCCAACACATTCTGGAATATACGAACATCTTCCTTGCACTACCTACACATTTTCTAGATTTAATTGACATTTAACTTATTTGATAGGGCTAGGAAACAACCTGTCAGTTTCCCTATCCTTTTGATTTCGTGGTCATTTATAAAAAAATTAACCCCCTTTTTCTGCAACTCATAACGACAATCGTTAAGTTACATATTTTGACCAATTAGTATATAGAAATGCGTTACATCTAAATACTGATTGATTAAACTACGTCACTTAACGATTGTTATTATTTAACAATATCGTTAAGAGTTACAGAATAAGGGGGTAAGGGCCAGTTTTTCAATCACAAGTTTATTTAACCAAGAGTTTATTGCCATAACGTTTTAAATAACGTTGTTTTACAAACCTAAAAGAAGTATTTCAGATTAATATCCCTTAATCAAATTGTGAATAAATTAAATGTTATTTAAAAAGTTATCTGTAAAATGTTAAGTGGACTAAATGATATGATTCTGGGCTCATACTCTATACTCATTGATAAAATGCTGTTATGCTTCTCTGTTAACACCAAATATAATGCGATTCTTGCGATCAGTACGATGCGTGCGAGCAAGCCTGTGAACGCTTAGCTTTAGTTTCCCTTGACTACTCTATTTACTGGACGACCTTGTTTGGCAACTTTATTTATTTTGACCCCTGATGAAGCTATCAATCGACAGTGAAACGTAGAGCGATAGTGCGAATTTTAAGTGTCCGTTAAAATAATTTATTATACAATTTTCATCGGACAAGAATCTACTTTAATGTTGCAAATATTGTTTAGATTATTCTATGTTTTATGTACTTCTTGACGATATTAGGAAGATTTATCGCACTTTACTAAATCAAAAATCTATTTTCAACTCTCAATAACTTCACAATCAGAGAGTTAAGAGCAAAGTGGTATTATAAGTTTTCAAACAAAGAATCGCGTGGTGTAAATACTTGTCGGACGTTATGATGTAGCCTGTATATCTTTCTCAATTTATTCTGTGGTTTATTATATTAGTTTATTTCTCAGGTTGAAATCGCCTGTAGCCTGTATTTGTTTTTCAATTTATTCTGTGGTTTATTATATTAGTTTATTTCTCAGGTTGAAATTGCGGTTGTTTTTTTATGTAGCACTTTTCTTAACTAAATTAAAATCCTCATTCTCACAAGACGCGAGAATATTTAGTGGGGTATTAAAATCTTGAAATATTTAGCTTGGGTTATATTCTCAATTACAGAGTAAACGCTGCAATTACCTTTAGTTAAGCGACTTCGAGTCACCCGGACTTTTCAAGTGAAGTTCAGTGTTGAAAGACTTCAGCTCTGTAAATCAGTTTGCCTTTGAGTGACCTAATTAGAATTAATATATTCTTTTTCTTTTTTTTTTCAAGTAACTGAAACAAAGTTGAAATTAATTCACTTTAGATACAGTAGTATTAGAACCTTCTATGAATTATATCAGAAAATCATGGAGATAATGTTCAGAGACAGGTTAATTTAAACTGGAGCCACAATCAATTGTAATATCTGTATTTTTTTTAAATATAAAGAGAGCTATTAGAAGAAAGAAGATCTAAGGGTTCAACTAAACATATAAAATTTAAAAACTCTACCTTTAATAAATTCTTCAACAAGAATCTACCTCGGGTTAGCCTTGGAAGTAAAAATACCTATCGTAAATTGAACTGATGTCATTTTGAAGGTTACAAATAAGTCATATTTCAGCAAAGCATCGATGCAGTAAATCATAATAATTCATACTCCCCATCGTGACATATTGGAATCACCCAAAAAATCCGTTGATTTAATTAAGTCTTATGTACACATCTTAATTTTTATCGACACTTGTTTTGAGGTCTTAATCCATCCGTTGGTTTTTCAAACAACGCATTGGAAGGCAGTTGGTAATCAAGAAAAGCCTTACCATAAAAATAGCTATTACTTCAAACAAGGTTGACTTGGAGAGCTATTGTGTACTTACCTGTTTTAAAGAATATTGTAGTATGTTCTTTTGGGAAAATATGAAAATTACAAACATCATAAATAAATTCACCAATGCGTCAAGTTTGATATTTAATCAGTACAATGCGAAACTTATTTCGGTAAATATTTTATGACCAATAAATTAAGGGTGAGGATAATGCTAACGCTGATAGCAGCTAGAACAAAATTTATGGAATGTAATAACCCATATGCACTTCGTTATTTATGTTCCCGACTTGATTCTAATTGGGGTTCCCGGAACACCATGCATCCTTAAACATACCCTATATGCGATAGTGACTCTTATAAGGATGGAGATTGATATTACTGCACTTGTAATCCGGGGATAGTTTACCACGTAACGCTCCTATTTTATAGAAAGTTTCATTTTCTTGTTTTACGATTTATTTATGGTTTACTTTTTTTTATAGAACCGAGTGGCTATTGAAACTTATTTACTCAAAGCAATTAATTACAGCTCCGCAATGAACTGGGCAGCTTTGACGTATTTCGTTTGATGTAGCAATTTATCATACATTCATACACCTCATGCAAATTCCTCCGTTGTCCTAAATCCTTATTTGTCCTTATCAATAAATCACCCGTTTTCATTATACCATTAATGGTTTATTAGGTACTAGTCCGGTCTGCCATAATTAGTTGTAGAATGCGGCACCTAAAGCGCAGCATCATTACTGTCAGTCGCATGCAAATGCATTTCGACCATATTAGGGGATTTCATCGGCATTCTCCTCCTCAAACATATTACCCATTGATTGGCCGATGCGGAGAATCTCTTTGTATGGTTCGTAATTCGGTTTAATGCAACATCCCCCTAATATGTATAATTATATAGCTAGGAGCTTTGGTCGATGGTAAATGCTTAAGGGATAGACGTTAATATCCCAAATTGAGACGCACACTGCGACTTTAACGTCATTACTTCGCCTAGTAGTTTCTCTACATAAATTTAATTCGATAACGTTCGCTTAACTTGGGAGGGAAATAGATCGCTTCACCTTGATGTATTTGGTAAATTGAAAGTTCAAAAGTGTAAAAAGTCTTCTTATTATTTACTGTAAATTAATGTGATTCAAAAAATGTTCGCATCATCTTTTACATTCAATTCTAACAATTTTTTAAACTTGATAAAGCAATTGTTGATTATATTTGTAATTAAATTACACATTTTTATTATTAAGGCAAGAAAGTATCACACTAAATTATGTATACATTTAGAAAACTTAAAAGATATTACTATTTAAGGAAACATTCTTGTAGTATCATAAATATTTATATTTTTATAAATAACTATTGATTATCTCTAATATTTCTTCATTCTCACAATAAATAAGGCGATTTCCATACGTCCTTCGAGTCTTTTGAAAATGTTTCTATCTAATTTACTAAACATTGTTCTACATGCATCTTTCTGGATATTGTTGGTAGTAAATTTCGTTCGCTGTTACTGATCTGTTATTGTTACTATTTTGTTTTTAATTTACAAGAGCTAATGAGCGTGTTTTAAATATATAATTTTATGTAACACTTTCTTAATTAACTTCATATCTCTTACAGTTTTCGAGATCCCAATGTAGAGCTTCGAATTGGTAACAACCTGTATATGAAAAATGACAATTAACAATACTTATTGTATGCATGAAATTTTAAACAAAAAATTTATAAAATTTGCGCTCGTATTTCAAATTTTGGCATGCGCGTGAAATCCTATATGCCTAAATTGTTATTTGCTGTGCACCAAAATGTATTTTTAATAGCCGTAATGCACCATTTCGAATCCATTTAAATGAAGAGCAATTTTATGTGCATACCGAATAAATTGATTTTATTAACTTCCCCGAACAAAATGACGCTAACGTGCGCATATTTCAAAATTTGAATTCAATTGTGTCTTATTTTATTTTGCTTCAAAAAATCTTCATCAATGTTTAATATTTAAAAAAATATATTTAGGCATTTTATCTATTAAAACTTATTTATGTTAAAAAAATAGAAATCTTAAATTAGAAACTTTGAAACTGTAAAATAATGTGTTCAAGCGAGCCTTCACCCTTCATAGATATTGTTTACATTTGTCAACGCGGATGAATCATCCACTCTACTTATGAAGAACGATTTCTTACTTTTGATGACAGTGAATAACCACTGGTCGCTTTTTGATGGTCACTGAAAATGAAATTCGGGTGAATTTCTATTTAGACTTTTCACTGATGATGAATCATCCATGATGATCTAAAACGTAATCCCAGAGTATAAGAAAGTGAAGCTCTGAAAATCCGCCCCTTTTTAGAAATCTTCGCTTCATCCGCAGAAGTAGGTGTTTTAGTGAATTTAAACCAACGTAGTTTAATATCTCGGTCCAATTTTTTCCAGTAATACCTACTTTAGCTGCCCTAATATATAAGAAAGAAATTCTTGAAAATTTTGTTAACCAAGTCCACGACGAGAGTTGCACATGAATATGATCAGTACGACAGCAAAAGAACTCATATGGTACAATCGAGGTCTTAACAGGACATGAAATTAGTCTATAATAAAAAATATAACCTTTATTCCCTTTTTTTTAATATTGCTGTGAATTTAACAATTTTAAGTGATGAAGGAACACTGCCCCTAGTTTATTAACAAACATCGACGGTTACGACACGCTAAATAAAACTTTCTTTTCAGAATACGCTTAGTTTACTCATCACGGTAACATTAACTCTCCAAACTTTCGTATGTAAAATTCTTTTAACCCCTATTATTCATCGAAAATCCCCACTGCAATGGTAAAATGTTAGTATGTGATTAGGTCGCAGTCATCAGAGGTTAATTGGTGCAATTTTATTTGTCAATACAATTACAGGACAAAGCCATCATAAAAAAAAATTGAGCCATAAATGTTTGCATAGGGATGAGCTCCGAGAAGAGTTTGTTCAATAATAAGCCGAGGCTGTAGGTCGCATATCATGAAACCGTAAAACTACTAATCTTGCAATTTAACGGTTTCAATGGAAAAATTAATTAACTTATCAATAAATTCTGGAAAATTAAAAAAAATTAAGCCAAACTCCAAATTTGTCTCCAAGAAATTGGCCAACACATTCAACGTTTGCTACAAACTTTGATAACAATTCGTAGTTTCGCTTATATGCTTTGTAAATTTATAATAACAAAGTTGTTAGATGCCTGGGTGGTCCACAGGTTTTTACATTTGCCTTCGGACCCGAAGGTTCAATTCCTCACCCGGCGGTCGGTTTTTCAATTGCGGATCTTCTTCTCGGATGGGAAGTAAAGCAAACCGATGAGAAATTAGCAATAAGATTCCAGCAACAAAACTATAAAATTTCAAAACGCTGTCGCCGCTAAAATAACGATTACAGATCAATAATATTTAATCCATTGCAAAGAGTATAAGGTGTACATTCTTCTTGCACGAAGAAATTAAAAAAATATTTGATAAAAGTGACGTTCGGACCAATTGAAGAATACAAAGTTCAAACGCTCATATCTCGTTATCCAGCATTTGCATAAACATTTTCTTTATAGAATATGAAAGTACACATCGAGATCTTTCGTTTTAAGTAATCTCTGAGTTCCTAGCCGTTGATTTGAAGTGATTAGAAATTAATTAAAAGTCACCTTAATTGCAAAAAAACAGTAGTAACTTTAATTTCTAATTCCTTCAAATCAACCGGCTAAAACTCAGGGTTTACTTAAAATGAAAGATCTTGATGTGTACTTTCATATTCTGTAAAGAAGAAGTTTATGCAAATGCTAGTTAATGAGATAAGCATTTAAAGTTACTACTGTTTTCTTGAAATTAAGGTGACTTTTAATTAATTTCTAATTACTTCAAATCAATTAGCTAAAACTCAGAGATCACTTGAAACGATAGATCTCGATGTGTACTTTCATATTCTGTAAAGAAAATGTTTATGCAAATTCTGGATAATGAGATATGAGCGTTTGAAATTTGTATTATTCAATTGCTCCGAACGTCACTTTTATCGAATATTTTTTTAAATTTCTTGGTCCAAGGAGAATGTACACCTTATACTCTTTGCAAAGGATTAAGTATTATTGATCTGTGATCGTTATTTTAGCGGTGACAGCGTTTTGAAATTTTATAATTTTGTTGCTGGAACTTTATTGTTAACTTCTCATCGGTGTAAAGCAGTAGGTTCCGTGTCAATACCATATTTAGCACGTTAAAAGTCCCTACAGGGATGGAACTCCCCTAGATTCGACAAAATTCTAGTAGGGTTGGCCATATGACTTTAGTTGCTGGAGCCTAAAGGTACGAGCAATATTCCGAAACCCGATAGCTTACCCAATAAAGGAAAAAAATCAAAGCTGTTTTTTTGGTTGCACGTGCCAGATTTAACATTTAGGATTCTCTAAAAAGCGTCTTTATTTTCTGTTCTTGCTATATCTTCAGATAACACTTTTGGGGCGCATTTCATACTTTAAGTTCTCAATTAATTATGGACGTTGTTTCAGTTTCTAAGGCCTGCTCGAATTTAGCTGATTCGCAGAGAGAAATTAGTAGTAAAAAGTTTAACAAATGTAACAACTTCTTCGAATTGTAATAAAAGTAAGGACGAACCTATACTATATCATGATGAAATGTGTATAATTTTATAGTAATTCCTAATTGTAATAATTATTATAAAATGAAACATGCGTATACAATTTTTTTTATACTGTTTAATTAAAATGAAAAAAAAATACATCACTCTCATATGTAAATAGCAGAAACGAGGCGAATAAAGACGAGAGACCTGCGAAATTAAATTTCGCTCACTTGACTGTGATAAAGGTAGTTGGATGATGTAAAATAACGTGAAATTGTGTTGTGCAATTCTCCTGGCGCACTTTTTTTGCCACCTAATGTTGTATTCATTTGTATATTACATAGATAGCAGCTGTTATTTGTAGTAACGTATAATATTTTATTCTTGACGCGTTTCATGTAAAACTGAAGTTTTTCGGCTCCGGACAGTGACAAATATTTCACGCCGCTTAAGCCATGCGGATATTATTTATTTAAAAGTTAAACTCTTTTGAAGTTTTATTCGAAATATATTTCTAAAGTATCCAGACGGCGTTTTTATTTAAATATTTTGGACGTGTTTTCTCTTCGAATTCACGTATTCCCAATATTGAATTAAATGCGCAGGAGTTCGTCAACTAAATCGGCAATATATTTCTTTCACGTGGATGACTTGTGATTTAGTTGACTTTCTGAAAGTTTTTGGATACAATCTACTGAAACGTCTTGATATCAGCGGGATATATCAACGCTTCGCCTCGCCCTACGTTCGTGTTAGCTCTTAATGCTACGGATATATGTAATATCCCGTGATACTGCTCCCCTAGTTTCAAAAACTCTGACTTTCTCAATATGTTACATTGAAATGAATAAAAAAAAGCATCGCAATCACAAAATGAATATTCAAGTATTAGATTGTCATAGACGTTATTATATTAGAAGTGAAATTAAAAGTGAGTTTCTCGCATCATCATATAGAAGTGGCAACTATGTTGCACTTTAATAATAATAATAATATAAACAGTGTACCAAACAGGACAAATATGACCTTAAGAATAAACAATAAACAATAATATTTAAAACTTAAATAGTAATGTAATTATTATATCACACAAAACATGCTGTAAATGAAATTCGTTACAATTAAAAAATTGTCCGACATCATTTCATACATTTTATATTTCTCTAACACGTTACTAAACGAAAAATGTTTCTCTTGTGTGCCGTGTTATTGATTTCACATTGACTTCTCGTTCCGCCTGAATTTTTATTATCAGCAGTCTCTGCGAGAACAATAACTCCGTAATTACATGAAAAAGTAAATGAACCGCTGTAAACTCGCATCATGTTTACTGATATAAATAAATTTCCGCCATTTTCTGAAAATTACGGCGCTCGTAAAAATATTCGGTCTGTTAGCTGAATTCGCACTGCGCTCTCTCTGCAATAAAATATTTGGCCAAAATGACTAATGTTCTATGGTTTTATTTCACGTTGGTATTTTTTTTTAAATTTTAGTGTAGAATGTTATTAATCATAAACGACGTAATTTCTGTACGTACGCGTTTCAATTGACCAAATAAGCCCACTTTACTATTTCAGTACTGACCAAATGATTTTTGTGAAACAAATTAACGACGCGCCTGCATATTATTTATTTTTGACACCCGCTTCATTCTGGGATTCATGTTCGGAATTATTTAAATGAAATTTTTGAGAACAGGTCGATTGGTAGTATGGGCAGCCCAATCCCCAAAGATCTAAAGCCTCTAGATTTCTTGAGACCATTGTTTACAAAAACAAGCCACAAAATTTGGAAGAACTAAAAAATCGGCAATAAATACGGGTAATATTGCATATAACGTTATAATGCACGATTTAAAACAGAGTTAGTGGTGGCGCCAAAGTTTTAACATAAACATAATCGGTGGGTGCGCTTGTATGTATTTTATTCAGTAATGACTTTACGAAGTTCTAATGGAATTTGTGCGTGATAAAGTACGTTAATAATAGGTGTACAAACAATTCAGTAAACTAAACGATAAAAGGTACAAGTCTGGTGTTTTACTTAAATCTTTCCAGGTACACAACATTTATTGTCGTAGTTCAACCAGTTTAGGACATAATAATACTGTTGACCAGCAATTTATTCAAATTTTGTTTACTGTAATGGATTTTGTACAAAAAGTGTAGTAATCTAAAATCAATATTGAAGCAAATTACCTAAGCAAGCGTTAGTCTTAAATGTATACTTCTGTGCAATAAAGTTAAGCACATCGAAATATTACGGTTTAAAGCGGACGTAAAACCAAATATAAATTCGTCAGAATAAAATACGAGGCAGAGTCAAACGAAAGCCTTAAAAGTACCCTAAAAACTGTGCCTAACGTATCCTTGATTTACACGTTGGCAGAAATATTACTTTTGAAATGTATAAACTATAAAATAATTACTGTGCCTAAGTTTATTGTACAGAAACGTACAGGGTGAATGAAACAATAAACAACAAAATATAATAGATTAGGGGACAATGCTTAAGATACTTTTCTCTTGCTTTTGCTGATTTATTATCCATTATAATCAAACGTTACTTAAAATATGTATGTAACACATTTTAACGTGTAATTTTAGGCATTATAGTTATGTTACGGCTCAGTTTTAGGTTTTATAATTAATTATTACCCACTACCCTTTGGTGCGAAAACTATGTTCAACCAGTTTATACTTTTCATTATAAATTTTGAAAAGAAAAAAATTATAATAGTATGAACTCCCCCTCTCCACTTCTCCACTGATTGTGTCTAACCTGGGAACTCTGGCAAATTATTCCGTAACACCTTATATGTAAAGTTAGGAAAAAAATCATTCACTTATTAGATATAATAAACATTAGTTTCCGTGGATTATATTACGTATGTACTATTGTCAAAAATGAACGGTTTCCAGTTCGAACGTTTCATTTCATTTTAAAATTTTGCTTAATTTAATTTAAAAATTTGGAATAACAAAAAAAAATTTTTACTACCGAATAAAGAATTAAAAGGCGTTTCAAATGAGGTGTCATATGACCCCTCATTCTATCTAAAAATTTTAAAGGAGCGTCTGTTACTCGAAGGAGGTAGGACGGAGAGATTCAAAATTCTGCTAAACTAGTGCCATTTTATAATTAAAAATCGACGTGTTTCAGGACTTTACATAAAAATCGTTCATTTCACAGAAAATTAATTTATTTCAACATTACGCACCCACTGTATATGTAATGTAGCCTAATTTTATTGGTGAACTCCCAATTTACCTACTGATGACATTCAGAATAATTGCCTGTTCGAAATGTTTTTCGAATACATGTTTCCAAATTAATTATTTGCATATTTAGCACAACTTGAAGTTTAACTAAACTTGTACATTCCAAATAGTTAAATTTTACTTGAGTAATTAACATCATCCATTAACTATTGATGATATTGCCCGGTAAGTAATGTTAATAACCATCGCATTAGGTCATTAACGTCAGTACCCGGATTTTAACGTTATTGTCCTGTTAATCATCATTCTCCGTAACATACCTAACTCAAAATCTCGAGGTGGTACAATAAATTTATTGATGATTTTGATTTAGCAAAATTACTTCCAATTATGTGGCTCTACCGCAGTTATAAAAAAAAGTTTAAAAATCTCAGATACTGTAATAATTAGTAATATGCTGTTCGCAAACTACGATTTGTTTTCTTTTCAAAGAAAATTATAGGTACACTTGCTTGGTATTAGTTTGCAAAGTACATTAAAATATGAAGTATCTATATTTAAATATAAAATGAGAAAATTTTAATGGGAACTGAGGCAGATCGAACCAGAAAACTTGTGAAAGTCAGTAAGATTTTTATCACACTTTCGCAATTAGCTAAGGTTTACAACTGAAATATCCTCCAGGAATACTAGATCTAACACATTTTATTTTTCCATATTAAAAACCATTGTGTTTAAAAATTCGCTTCATATGTTAGATAAACTAAAAGAAATAGTTCGTGAAAATGTAACTGTTTTACATTTTCCTAGGAGCATTTATCGTTGGCTTACATTTGCCAACTGTTAGTAATTTCGCCTACAAACTCCCTTTTATTGGACCAACTGGTTGAATCTTCCACTTCCCAACAATGGATCTAACACTTCTACCGTTGGATAATTTAAGGCAAGGATTAGGACAAATAAACAATTTTGGGACAACTAGAAAATTCGATGAATTGCATCTGATAGAGTTAACCAAAACAAACAGATGCAGTATGCGCTGAATCATTTGGCAATAAATGTTTTATCAAAGTTGTACAATTTGAAGACTGTAGTGATGGTGGAGGAGTAAGTGGCAAGAATGGTTTAAATTGGTTCACATGATGTCATCTTTCCCGCTTACAAAACAAATATTTTATATCACGAAGAAAAGGGGTCCCTGTCAGGGTAGTGTCCAATCCTAATTTAGAAAAGAAACCAACTTCTCTGTGTGCTGAATTCTTGTCACATTTATTCTATAGTTTCTATAGGTTTCGTAAAAGTATGTATTTAATAATTTTATTCCCAGTTTATATTCGGTAGAAAAGGAAAAATGTCCACGAGCGTTTATTTTCTTTTTAAACTTAATTTGAATAAGTCTTAATCAAGTCGTTATTGAAAATTCCCATAAATTGTTTTATTACAGGAAGAATTTCGATTTAACGTTCAGTAAGCCAAAAATCAACTAATTTGCCTATATAAGTATCACGAATTATCCAAAGCTTTCAATGCTATGCTTCTTCTATTTGAATAAATTTGATTCCATTGCTTGTACAGATTAAACAAAATGTTACCTTTGCATTACCCTTGTAAAATACTGCCACTCTACGAAAATAAGTAAGTAAATTCAAAATGTGATTTATTGCGAAGGGATGATAATGAATGCAAAGTTAAGATTGAAGTTGAAAAGAAAAGCAAGTCACAGAAGGTGTCACCTTGTTCTGGTGATCTTGCTGGCCAAGTTTCCCTGCTTATGAGCTATTGCTCCATTTTTCTGAAAGTAACCATTTTCAAATTCATCGGGATGCACCTTCTCTAAAAATGGGGTCAACAATTATATGTAAAAAACTTCCAAATATAATTAGATGAGAATCATTTTGTTCCACATTGTATTTTCATCACCTTATTTTGAGTTATTTTCTACGTTAACCTTTTGAATTTTCTACGTATTATTAAATTTTATGTAAGATGTTAAATCGAACAATCACGACATTAAAATCAATTTGACTTTTCTCTATGATATAAATTTATATGATTTATTTTGCTTTATCTGAATGTACTCTTTAAAGAAAGAATTTTATTGACTAAAAAGAAGAGGTAAAATTTCGATAATCCCGAAATTAAGTAGTGGCATGGCAAGGATTAAATTTCATTCTAAGAATGAGAGGGATTCCTGGCTCTTTTAAAACTTACACCAGAAACCTATAAACAAGGGAATTCCGATTCGGGCTTTACACGGTCTGACTAAAAACAATTTGGTGAAAGGCGAGAAAGTGGAAAAAAACCAGTCAGATTATGGTTTGTAAAATTTTTATAATGTTTCGTAATTGAGCATAAGAAAATGAATATATTTCTCACTCTCGTTATGGTATTTATGTAATGGTAAAGCTTGTCTTCAGAAGTCCTTGGAAAATTGATAATCTTGAAAGTAAAAGAATCGAAGGATTGTACCAGACAAGCACTTTGTAATATTGCTAACAATATGCCGTGATTCACAGTGTCAAAAGCCTTAGAAAAATCTAGCATAACTAGTACATTGATCATTTTAAAGTCCACTCCAAAATATCATCCACAATACAATAATTTTTCTAACATTTGGCGACTACAGAGTTTAGTTTTGCGGCAAAGCTACGAGTTCGATACATTTTTGTTCCTTTTCTATTTTCCGTACATAATTAAAAAAACTGTGCTCGAAACTCCCGCGACGGTTTAATTTAAAGTCTAACTAACCTACCCCTAATTATAAAAATGTTGCCGTAGAAAAAAGAATCCGTCAACAAATTTAAATTACACACGACATGTTTGCTTAAAAAGAAAAAAAAATTGAAGTAGCGTTTTAATTCGAAATATTTTCTTATTAATAATTAATCTGTGTATGTATATATTGGACAAGGAAACGCATTTTCTTGTGATAAATACAGTCAACTCCGGATATAGTCAACTTGAAAAGTGCATCAAATTGGTTTACTATATCTGAGGTTCGTTGTATAAGAAATATAACATTATTATGTATGCTTATTTTTCGATGCTCGAAATAGCGTTCATTACACCCGGAAGTTCACTTTAAACAGGTTCACCTTATCCGGAGTTGACTGCATTCGGAACAAACTTGTGATTAAGTTTTTTTTTGCGTTTCAGATAAAACTTTGCTAATAGAACAAATCTATATCTTTCCTGTGCTAAAATATTGCTCCATCTGCTTTAGTTCCCATTAAAGTTTGCTAATTTTTAATTTATTTTTTCAAGCATCTCGTTAATATGCTTCGCCAATTAAAATCAAACACAAAACTAAAATTAAAGTTGGAATCAAACTAAATTCAAAAAACTTTTCCAATACAAGTGGTGCTGCAAATAACTGCAGAGAATTAGAGATTTTTCTTAACATATTCGTTCTCTCTTTTTTGACTTCAATTAGATAAAGGAACCGTAAAACGATAATAAATAATATTTCATCTAGAAATCCATAGATTTGACCATCAGGATATTTTATCAGGCATGGTCTGGCCGAGAGGTGAGTGCACGTTACGACCGGCGGTGAAAGCAGGAGGGAAGGAAGTAATCGCTAGATGGAGACAGTGTCGCTGTTTTATGACCCAACTAAGCAGTGCTTCCTGACTGCCGCATATATCCGGTCCCGAACTGCCCTGTATAATTCCGGTGACGCATGTTTTACAACGTATTTGGAATACGGAGACTGTGAAACGGCTATTTTGCATTGCCAAGTAGTTGGAGGAGTGTTGCCTTTATACAAGTAGCGAGAGACTTGTCTGTCTGTGTGCTTGGTTCTAGCGAAAATTTGCTGCTTGAACTCCAAATGTACAGCGAAAATTTCCACTACCGTTCCATCGAGAGAAATGTTCCTCTTTTAAATTCCGACTTTATACTAAATTACTTAAAAACAAATATACTTAAATACTATGAAGGACAAAAAGAAAGGGGATGAATTATATTTTATTTTCGACTACCCTTGATAATGACATATTTGATTAAAATCATATTAAGAACATCAGAAAATAAATTGAAACATTAACTTAAATTAAAAAATTAATTAATTAATTTCTTTTCGAATATTTTAAGATGTTAGGAACCATAGACAATAGATTGTAATGCGAATGCCGGAGGAGAAATAAACATAAAATGGGTAGCGCCGCCAACACCCTTCCCCGAGAAGCTCTGTGAGCTTGGGGAAATAGGTGGAAGGAGAAAAAACACTAAATCGCTGTTTCCGGGGCTCCGCTCTGATCCAGGACCGGACTCGGGGTCGAGTCTCTACAGATGAAAAGTCCGGGCCGACGTACGCGTACGTTCCGTGTTTGGTTTGATTCGGTCGGTAAATAAGGCGGAAGGAACTTTTCAAAAGAGCCGAAAATTATAGTTTTTCGAAAGGAGGGCACTTGCCCGCTCCTTCCGGAGTTGGAACGCGGAATCGCCGGCGCTCTCGGCTTCTTCGGTCTCTTTCACCATACCATGATGGAACGCTTTCGCCTCTTCGATGAATTTTAAAGATTGAAAAAAATTGCCGAAAAATGATCTGCAAAGTGTTACCCCTCAACATTTTTTCCCTTAGTTCCTGGTGGCGACGGAAAAAAAACAAAAAAGCGTCGCAAGGATCATCTGCAATATCGAAAAAAACCTGTAAAATCGTGCTTTTAGGTTATTTTTCGAAGCGACGCCCGCGAAAATATCAAAAATCGACGTCGCAGAAATTGTGCGCATCAAAATTCGATTTTCGAACACTCTTCTTATGTTCCGGACTGAAAATGCTCATGGGCATACATGATTAATTTCGATAATGCAGATTTAAAAGCACAGATTTACGTCGCTTGAACTGTGTAATTTATTCTGAGCAGAAAAAAATAATTCCAAGAGCAAAAGTAAACAGTGCACTGTATTGAATTCCGTTAATTTTAAAATTCCGAAACATGTTCCTCTCTTTGTCGATTGAAAACGTAATTTAACCCTCGTCGATGGTTAACTGATTTTAAATTACTTTCCTTTGAGATATAACGACTTTATTTATTCACCTTTTACTTGTAAGTATAAAACATCCCGCACATATTTTCATATTTTTTTTTTCTTAAACAGCAAGATATACAAATTTTAAATAATTCTTTTGAAATTCTGCTTTAGTGGCTCCCAAGTTTGAAGCAATTATATTTCGAGAGACATAAATCACACAAATAAATTTATGTGCATTCGCTAGATAATTTATTTGGGCGACCTATTCATAACTTTATAAACAGGCGCCTGAAACTGATTGATCCCGAATAAAGAATAATTACCACCCTGTGTTATTCAAGGAGAGTAAAGCTCTTCGAAGTCACATTTGAAAATACACGTAAAGTTAATTTTTTGCATTATATGCCGTTCGGATCAATCTGTGTTAAGAATGCAACGTGATCTCCTTTTACAAGCGGCGTGGCTGTCTCACGAAAGTTAAAAGGAGATGACTCTATAAAAGTTACTAGTCGATCGATCAACTTATAATAAAAAGGATGATGTATAGTTCTAGATATAAACATCTTACTTTACTTCTCCGTGAAGTAACAAAGTAATTAGAAACAGTTTTCGCACACAGTGGCCATACAAAAGACAAGGTATTAGTAGCCAGTTACCAGAAGCGCAAACGTAAGTGGTTTTTTAAATAACAAATTTTAAATATTTAGCTCCAAAACGCTTTATCTAAGCTATAGGATAACAACAAAGTTAAATTTTCTCACCTCTGCAAAAGAAGTATTAAACGACAGGCGTTCTAAAATGAGATTTGAAGGATTGTTTGAAGATTCAAAACAATGTGAATGTACTGAGACATGGACTAGGAGAATCCTTTTTGTGAGAATTGGTCAATAATAATACTAAATTGGAAAATATTTACAACAGAATAAGAAACTAATTTAATAAATTATAAGAAAATGCTAAATGAAACTAAACTCTAAGTTGATCCCAAAATCTGACACGTTAACAAATTTCTCAAGTAGCAAGCTCTAATACAGTTTTCATTTTAAAGATTTCAATTTGAAGAAACGAGGGACAGTTTTTAATCAAGTTTCAAAGTAAATTATTATTTTAAATAGAATAATTAGTGCTGTCGATAATACCTAATATTTCCTACGTTTGCACTTTAAAAAACTTAGCTGAGGCTGTTGCTATTGGCAGAGCTTCACTTAATGATGAACCATTATCACATTTGTCATAAACGACAGAGAACGACAATTAAGATACAAAACATTCCAAAAATAATGAACAAGAATTACAAGCACCAACGTAGGAAACTATTCCTACTACGAGGGGGCGTTGTGCGTATTGTGATCATAAAAAGAACATATTTACGAGAATTTCTTGCAAAAGATGCGGTTCATTTATGTGTGTGTATTCAATAATATGGCAATGTTTCTCGCCTTCTGCAGGAACGCACTTCCACTGGATGAAATAGTTTGTACTTTGAATGGGTTAGTTGGTGGAAAGGGATTCAACATCCAAGCTACCTAACATATTTTACGGATCCACAAATCCTTTATTGATTTTTCTGAATCTCGAAGATGAAAATTTCACCTACCTGTGAGACATTGGAGAGTCTATGCGAGCTATTTGGGGAGAGAGTACGTTAGCGAATTGATACTTTTAACTATTGATTGCAATGATACGTTGGACCTGTGAAATGTTGCAAGTCTGTAAATTTTATTTATATTTTATAATATCAGCGGTCTTCTAATTAATAAAGTCGGCCAATAAGCAGTTGTTTTATTTCCAATCAAATAATATATTGGTCGTTTTCGTAAAAAATTCTTACATAGGAACACCGAAGGGAAGATGGAATTTCTTCCTACCTACTCAAACATACATTTTAGATTAGAGAATAGAATATAATATACGCTAAAGTAGGGCTAAGCAAAACGTTTTCGGCTTTAAATTGCCTCGGACTATCCTTCCATCATTAGTAATGCGTCGCTGACAGCGTAATTTCGTTAAGTAATTGCTCCCTTAATGCTAAAATAGTTAGTGGGAAAAGTTTGAAATTGTCATGGATTATTAAATGTATGAGGCAAATTGTTCTGCGTTGCGAATGACCAACGCTTTAGGCTAATTTATTTATATCAATTAAATTCAATCACATAACGTTAGAATCTTGTACCAAGTTTTGGTTTTTCCGAAAAAATAATTTTGAAATATCAAATAGAATCATTCGTATTAGGCGACTGTGAATTATATCGGGTGTTAAATTTGAACAGTTCACCATTGCTAGGTTTTTTATTTTAATTCGGTTAAATTTAAAATAAAAAAGTTAGTGATGATGCCAATAATTGCCAATTTACATGTCTATCTTCTTCTATTTTAACGTCCATAGTCTTCTCAGGTATTCCTTTTTCTTTGCTGAACAATCTCTTTTACCTTAACTCCTTGTATTTTGTGCTTTACAGTAAAACAGCATCAAGGAGTGCAATGTAAAACTTTTCACTTAAGCTAAGATATGTTGTTCATATTTCATAGCAAGAATTAATAAAAAAATTTTAAAAAAAACGTTCAGTATAAACACCATGCTTTTAGATTGCAAATATTCGTAAATAATACAAATTGGCTAATAAAAATATCTTTTCTTGTTTCCTTTCCATTGAATCCTTGCTGCATTTTGGTAATTGTTTAATATACTGAAACAAATATTAATTAATTTAATACGTCACGTTTGGCAAGTTAAAAATCCCTACTAGGAGTGTAACCCCTCCCAGATTCGGCTAAATTCTAATAGAGTTGCCCACTGAATACTTGTATTTTCTTATGAGTGTCCCTCGGGTTAAAAATGGCAGATGAGAATACTTTAGCCTTAGCTACACCATTGGAATTTGGACAATTGATGGGGAATCCACAGTATTAATCCATTACAGTTTCCCGTAACGTCCTGCATTGTACTTAATAAGTATTTTTAGATAAAACCTTTAAATTCACAGTGAATCATTTACAGTAATGGTAGTTTATTTTTAGATCTGCAGTTCTGAGAGTTTTTAGGTTTTTTCTTTTTGGCTTTGTATTTACAATACATATACACGGTGTCGAAACAGTCTTTACATAACTCAATCAATACTTAGGACTTTTGATCCTCATCATATTCTAATGGTTTAAAAATTGCAATATTATAAGTTTATAAAAAGAAACACTTTCGTGTATATTGAAAATTATCGCAAAATCAAATATCTTAGACAGGCTGCAGATTTAATGCAAATATCGACGTGGACAGCTTCAATAAATTGCAGATGCAGAATCTATTCTAGAGAGTCAGGACGCCCAGCTCTTCTTCTCAAAGGATTATCTCCTACCATGACTAAACGGTGGGAACTTCATTCATTCGTATTTGATTATAAAATCGTTATAAATAAAACTTCACTTTATTTCCACGAAAAAAATCGTAATAGTACTGACGTGCTTAATATTACTGTTAGGTTCAAGGGTTTACTTACATCGCCGACACCGTTTTCCTATAACATTGTTAAGTTCTATAGCAATATTCCTCAGAGCTTTCACTATCGTTTGAAAGCTGCGTCAGAAGTGAAAATAAAATTGCCAATTTTAGTGTCAGTTTAAAATAATTTATTATTCAAATAACTTCTGTGATTCAAAATCTCACAATGTGAAAATGTAAAAGAAAATTGAGAAAGCTTTACCCCCATCCTAACTCGATTAACGGAGCAGTAGTTAGACTATAATTATTTTTGGCACGGAAATCAAAATTTATAGGTCTGTTTTTTATTTATTTAACTTTTACTACTTATCAAAGTGTCAAAACTTAGAGATAGTAACGGAAATGCAAGAAGAAAACTTACCTAACACGGTGAGTTGAATGGGCTTTCCGGTGACGACAAAACCGAAAGGATTCTCCGCTTCGCACTGCCATCTGCCGTCGTCCTCCAACCGCACGTTATCAATAAGCAAATTTCCGACGTTATCAACTAAAAACCTGTGTCCACTAACACGCTTGTTGTTGGCGTTATCTTTCAGTATAGTCTGAACTATCTGTCCGTCCTTAAGCCAGATGCTCGTGCTGAAATTAATGTTAACCGCGCACTCTAACGTTAACTTGACGTGTTGGTTGGAGTACATTTGTACGAAGACCGCTTCTGGCGAGCCGGGGCTGTTCTCGTTGCTGAGATTTGTACGAATGTCAGCTCGAATTGAACGATGATGTGTGTTTCCGGTGTGCGAGTGACGCGTGTGCGATTTTGATTCCGCTTGGCCTGCAACAAAATACAAAGCAATTCTTTTGTTTCTTGTTTTTGTATGCGGGAGTTTATATTCGGTCATACAAAACATTAAAATTCAACGAATTTCATGTACGTACAAAAATACTACAACACACGAAAAGGAACGCTGCATATTATTAAATGCTGTTTTGATATTCGAAAAGAATACAGACAAGTTATGACAATGGAAGTCCTTTTTTTATAATGCTAATAATGTTTAGATAACAACGATGACGGAATATAGAAAATGAATTAGATGATTTGGTGAATATAACACCTGTTACATAAGTTTTGTCATTTGCGAAATGGCGTATAAGTTAGATTTGCAAAAGTCCATCTGCCACCTGGTTGGACAACTGCCTAGACGAGATAAAACTTGTTTCGCGGACAAAATATTTCAAAAAGTACCATATATTGGACAATTCGGGAATGCGAAGAGGGAATTCCATGTATAAACCTACCAAAAACAGGCCGTCCACGTGGGTTAACTAAGTTCAAGTCAACAGTCTAGTCAACCGTTCCAGAAACACCATTGAAGTGTCTACCCGTAAGCTGTCCCGTCGTTTTCGCGTTTCAAATGCTACAATTTCTCGTTACATTGCAAGAACAGATCTAAAATACAGAAAACGCAAGAAATGCCCCAAGAATACTCCCGCACAATTGGCCAGAATCCCTGGTTGTTGCCGAGCTTTGAGACGTTGTCATTTCGCGCACAACCAGATCATAATCATGGACGACGAGAAATATTTTACCTTTGACCAGGTAGAACTTCCTGGAAATGCAGGCTTCTATACGGATAATATTGAAGACACTCCCATTAACGTAAGATACAACAAGAAAGCAAAATTTTCTGATAAAATTTTGGTGTGGTGCATCATTTCTGAGGCGGGCATATCTAGGCCCTATGTAGGCCATGTAAGAGGCCAGGCAGTGAATGCTGAAGTATAAATCCGAAATTGCCTATCAAAATTGATTACTTTTATTAATCAGCATCATGCTAATGATAATTACATGTTTTGGTCTGACCTTGCAACATCGCATTATCCCAGAGATACGCTAAACTGGTTAGAAGCCCACCATATGCCATATGTCCCCAGAAATGATAACCCTCCAAATGTCCCTCAGGTAAGGCCAAGTAAAAATTTTTGGGCCCTATTGGCAAGAAAGGTGTATGATAACGGTTGGGAACCACAAAATGAACAACAGTTGCGGCAAGGAATTCTTCAAAAAAGTTAGAGAAGTGGACTTAGAAAGCGTCCAAACCCTGATGTGACATGTAAGACAAAAATTACGTCTTATTGAAGATAGAGGCCCCAATAGAGCAGCAATATAGCAACCAGGTGTTAAAGTCTAAGATTTATTGGTGATTGTTATGTTATTTTTACTTAATAAAGTTCTCTTAAATTTAAAATAATACCCTTCTATATTCTTCCCAGAACTTATGTAACAGGTGTTATGTGACAACGCACCTTCCTATGCAAGCAGACAATATGTTCATTTGGGACCATATTCTTCGATGCTCAATCAATAAAATTAAAACATAACACGGAAACTCATCTTCGGGTTCCACAAGTTAGAGGCATTGGTGCTGTGAAACAAAGACTTCTTTGCTTGGAACAAATTATAGATATGGCAAAAGACAAGTACCATGAAATTTACAAGTTGATAAAATCATACTACTATGCGAATATCGAAGTAAATATTTCAACTGATAATAATAGTAGCTAACATACGATTGTGGTCTACGTAAATCCCGACTAAGGGGCTAGTTTCATAATCGAATTTAAAATAGACTTTAAAATTAAAGTCAGATTCAGATGTATAAATAAATGTTTTCAAAGTTGTTTTTACATCGAAATTTAAAGTTTTCTTTAAATTCGTGCATGAAACCGGCGCTAATACACATATAAAATATTAAAATGTAGAAATTACACCATGTACGCAAATATCTTGTGAGCATTCGTGGAAAATGTAAATTTTATTGGCGAAAAAGGCGAAGAAGAAGCGCCAGGCGAAACGGAACAGATATAAAACGAACGTAAACAGGCAAGAACAAAAACGAGTGTCGATATTGATCGACAGGAAACTGGAACGTTCCTTTTCTTGACAAAACTATCTCATATGAACGCCATAAATGTTGAAGATGTGCTTTGTTTTGTTGCTCTTTTACAATATTGGTAATTCATTCTATCGAGGGAAAATAAGGGGATTTCTAATAAAAAAAATACAATATTCATAAAGTACGTTTAAGTACCAATCAATGGTTAGAAAACTTCAATTATATTTTTTCTTAAATACATCAAAATGTTGTACAGGGTGTCAACTCGAGATTTCCTACCTCTTTTACATCTGGATGTAAAAACTAAAAATTCAGATTTCTTCCCGAGTTCTGAGACAGCAATTTTTTTTTTGAAATGATTGCAATCCCAAACGCTTTTTACCCTTTTCAGAAGAGAGTTGCACTTCACACTGTCTAAATAAATATGAATTGTACGGGACAGGACGAATAAAAAGCGAACGGAAGCAATTTAGCTGGAGAATTATCGCTCGGAAAACGCGGATAATGAAGAAACAGTCAATCAACGATTTACATAATAAAACTGACGCTTATTTCAATACTGATGGCTTTGGCTGTCGTAGTCATTAATCCAACAGCTTGATATACGAGCAGTCAGCATTACACTTGACAGCAAATTGATTAAGTGCTCTATATTCATACCAGCACCACTCAATATTCGTAAATCCGTCGGCTGCTTTTCGTTACGCACCGCACATCTATTTCATGTTTGAAAATCACGCGCTTACGCTCTTGTCAGCAACACCTCTGAAGCCATTTTTATCAACCCCGAAAAAAATACAATTACAATGAAAAGGTGTACATATTATTATTTTCTACTTGTTTTTATTCTAATACGATCAACTGCATTTTGGCCAACAATTATTTTAAGTTGGGCGATGTTAAATCTCATGGCTCCGTTTGAAGCTGCTACAAGAATTAATGGCATTTATTTTAATTAGAGCAGACATTAGCATTGTGCGCCGCGACGCAGTTGAATTCTACTTAGGACGTAATTTATTCGTACCCTAACCGCCCCTCTGCTGAGAAAATAGTGAATAAATGGAACAATAATTTACCAGCTTTGGATAAGAGAAGTTCACGGCAGTGTGTTTATATTTAAGGACCTTCTAACTTTTAGAAGGTAATTATTTTATTAATCCCGGCATCGGTCCTATGTTTTTAAAACGCATCTAAAGTCGGCTTAGTGTCGTTCTAATAAATCTTTCCGAACAAACGCTACGTACATCGCGGGCTTGCTCTCAGAACTAATAGAGTTAAATTTAATTTATGGTCTTCATTTAATGTTATCCCACATACTAACATGATTATGAGAAACCGAGAATTGCTGAAATTAATTAAGCAGTACGCAATAGTTTGTCTAACAAACGATACCTCTGCTATTATTTCATTAAAATAACATATAATTTTTGAAGATTTATTTAGTAAGTAAATACGTTTTGGTTTTCTCATATCAATTTAGCTTAGGCTTGACAGCATTGTAGCGAAAATGAATAATTCTAATATTTAGAGAAGTTATACTGAACATTTTATTGCTTGGGAGTTGAATACCGACAACTTCTATAATTTTTAAAGAACATCCTGACCTCTGTTCTTAAACAAACTATTTCTCTCTCCTGAACAGTAAAAAGTATAGCTTCGATTATATAGGAGAAAAGTTGCAATTAAAAATATTAATAGGTTAAATATTTTTAATTTTGCTTCGATACCATTTAGCCAAATTGAAAATAATGCAAGAAACATTATCTGAGTCGATATTTTAAAATTTTAATGAGGTCAGGAATGCAAGACTTTGGCAGTCAAAATGTACGCGCTACTTCGTATTCAAGAAACATGAGAACTCTCCAAAATCTCGCCGTCCTTATTTAATTCATAAATGCGCGCGTCAAACTGTGAACATTCTAATCTATTTTACGAATCGTTCACCGAAAAAAGCCGCATTGAATCCTTTTGGCTCGCAAACTTCCTTACGTGCATTCGGAATGGAATTCTGCGGCAAGCTTTATTCCTCGGGCATTCAGACGTCGGTTAGAAATATTGTTATTACTTTTTTTTATTCAGGACTTGCGGTTGTATAAAAATTACGATCTCGATATCCGATCTAAACTTCGAAAGTAAAATTCGTTTCAATTCTTTACGAGAGGCACTGAAAATGCGATATAATAAAAGATTTTTCTTCTCCGTGAATATCCATCGGCGCAAATGCAAAGTGAACCCTAGTAAATTTATAGTACAGTCACTCAAATCAACAGAACGCAGAATTAAATTCGGATTCAGAGAGTCGAGTAGAGTGTGGCATCCCCGGACATTTGAAATTTGTCACCTAACGCAAGGTGTAGAAAGGTGCTATTCTAAAGGGTGGTAATTTAACGTTACCTGATAAATTAGAACTTAGTATATGTGGTTCGACCCGGACACTATCCGAACTCGCTCCATATATCTGTTTATTAAATTACTGTGCTGTTTCTCTGTCCAGTTCTCTGGTCCAAATATCGACCCTTGAGGAGCACCTGATGCTATGATTCAGAAGAAAGATTTTAAATTATTAATGAGAACAGCCTGTGTCCTATTGTTTAAGTACAAAGTTATAAAACACACACCAAGATCACTGAAACCGAGAAAATAAAGTTTTATACATATCAGCCTGTGACTGATGGTATGAAATGATATAGAATAGTCAATCAGCCCTTGTACAGTCAAACCACCATTATCTTAAGCTTTTAAGATATCACTAACTTTAAGTAAGACTGTACTCATGGTGTATCCCATCCTAAAGCCCGACTGTGCAGGAGATAAGAGTTCATACTGCGATGTATTGTAGTTGATAAATGGAAATTTGTTTAAATTATTTTGAATGTGGATTTATCAACAAATAACAAATAAGTTCACGCATAAAAATTTAACATTAAGACTCTTTTCTCCATTTTAATTGTTTATTGGAATGGAATCTCAAGGCTGCCAATTGTCTAGCTAGCAAATTAGGATTACGGGGTCCTGTTTTATCTTTAATTTTTTTGTAATAATTAAATCGTTAATTAGTTGATAATTTCGTCTCGCTATGTGAAATGCAATATGTAAGCAAAAGACAATTTTATTCATATATACATGTTTATTAAATAAATATTTCATTTACGATCAATTACAAACTCCACATCATTTTGCTTGTCATATAATTAATTGTCAAATTTGTTTTTCGTCAGACACATATATAATGGCGTACATAAATATACAAGGAAATGTTTCGTTTGTTTTAAATAATTACAATTAACTATTTGATAACACGTTAATAATAATTGTTTTAGTCATAATCATAATCATACATGGATTTATAACCAAAAACGCAATAATAGCCCTTCTTGTCATTAAAAATTGTTACAATAGGTAAGTTTTTGATTTTGTAATTAATAAACAAACATTAATTAAATTCATTCATCAGAATTGTATCATTAACATTTATCTAAGTGAATGATACAATCTGTATTGTTGTTTTATAGGAATTGATTAATTCAAGTTTAAACAATTACCACGATACAGCCAAGCTTATAAATAATCCTTCAGGCTACTCACACGGTACTTGTTTAGAAAGCCATTGGTAATAACGCTTTTAAATAACTTAGACAAACATTTGTCATGCGGCCAAAATTAAAATAATTCTTACTTGTTTTCACACAATACAAAATTTTGCCAAGTTGTGAGCAATTAATTCAATCATAAGTTCATAAATTCAATCATAAGTTCTAAAGTAAATCTACTTTAAAATTCCATTTAAATGGCAGAGAAAAACAATCGCTACTTGTTAAGAACTGAACTGTTCAGCTTGAAGACCTGAACATGACTAGTCAAATCACTCTGGATTTCTCCTTTTTATAGCTAATTAATTAAGTGGAGAAAAAATGTGTAACCTTAAATTAAAAAAATATCTAAATCCTTTAAATGAATGAAATTCAAATTTTAAAGTTTCAAATAAATTAAACATTCTCTTCCTGATTTTAATAATGTAATTACATTTCGAATAAACCCAGCTGTACGGCTTTTATCTTCTAAAGTCTTATTTTTGTTTGATTTTGCAGTTTTACTACAACATGGCGCCTTCCACCGTTCTTCTTGAAGAAATAAACTCGAGGCTTGTCCCTGATGGCATCTTCTAGTGAGGTTGAAGAATGCGAACAATTTCTCAGTGTTGTGTCATCGGCCTGAAGTGGTTCCTTGAAGTGATGAGACTGTTTCTCAAAACAAGGGGCCTCGGAAGTCAGTTCCGGAGTCTTGGGATTACAGCCCCAGAAGTTCTCCACAACATTCGTTGAACTTCTCGTGAAACCAAGTCTGTGTCATAAGTGAAAGCGAGACTATGTCATTTTTGTAGTGTAGCACGTAAAAATGCAGACACAAATCATAAATGGCTCTTTTGAATGCACGTTTTTTTTTATTAATTAAGAAAATAAAGCTAAGTGGCTGATTTGGCACGGGCCGACTTTAGGCGACCCTGCCAACCGAATGTAGCTACTCAGGGTCTGTGTATTCCGTCCTGGGGAACGTTTCTTCTGGGAAAGAAAAAAGCGATGTTTTAAGCACGCGATTGTGGCCCTTAAATCGGCTGATTTTTACGAATGAAGATTTTTTTTAAGCAAATGCCACGGACCATTGAGATCCTCAACTTAATACAGAACAATTTATTATTACGGACGATACTTCCAAATGAGTCAGATTTAAACCATATTAATACTATTATTTGTACACACCACGATCTTGATATCAACCGAGCTTCTACATCTGCAATGACAAACGCTTTATCTGATGTAGATGTAGATGATAAAAGGGCATAGATGATAGATGAAATCATAAATGTAAAAAAACCCGTTACCCTCATTTCAGCCTTATATTTGGGGATAAAAGGTCGTTGCCAAAGGCAATTCCTAGACAAACTAATAGGAAATTTCGGTTAGGAAAATTGCGAATATACACTAGCATTCTAAAGAAAAATAGAATCGAAGAATTATAACAGACAAGGAAATTAAAAATAGAAAATCTAGAACGAAAAAAAAATTACAACGGAAGGTACCGAACCTAAAAATACTGCAGCGGAAACCACAAAACCATAAAAGAAAAAGAAGCTTACGAAAAAGAATAAAACATTATGGTACTTCCTCAACTGACTCTGAAGGTAAGGACCAAAAAAAATTCAAAATTCTTTATTTAGTTTAGGGAACAGCGTAGAATCAGACTACGATGACTTTAATAAACTTTTAGATAATTTCATATTATGTCAGTTCTTCCTGCTATTTATTATTTAGCTTACTTTTGATTTTGTAGATGAGGAACAGATCTTCTGCAACAATTATGTCGACGTGTTCATAAATGCCAAAAAATAACGGTTCTATTGGCTTATGCTAAAAATTTGAAAACTTGGCACCAAACTGAACAGAAAGAGATGTTGCAGAACAAGCTTTGTAGCCCAGTACATGTAAATACCAGGGTTCTGTTTTCAGCAACACTTCCGAAAACAACCTGTATATTATATTATCGTAAGCCTTGTGAGGCCAGCTTAATGATGACACGGTAACAAAATCGCTGAGTTAACTTATAGAATATTATAGTTATATCCGAAGACAGCAGATTTTCACCTCAACTATAGGCAGAAGCAGACAGGACATTAAAATTATTTTATTTACGATTTAATAAAAGCTTTTACTATCCAAATCCATCGACATTTAAATTTATCAAGGTTGTTTGTAACTTTCAAATTGATACTTATATAAGGTGGTCCAAGGATAATGAGGCACAGAGTAACTGTTGATTCCTAACATCAAAATATTGCGATATAACTAAGCTCACTTAGTCCAAAAGTTGATAATAAAAGGTATACAGAGCGTTAAAATCAAAACTTGAATAACTTAAAAAAAATTGTTACAAATCGGTTTTGATTGCAGTGAATCCCTCAAGCATCCTCTGTACAACTGTTTCGACCCTATTTGGGGCCTCGTCAACAGAAGCGTAGCTCGAGACTTGGACAGGTCGGTTTGGTTTGCAGTAGAAGTCTGGAGCCACGCTTCTGCTGACGAGGTCCCGAATAGGGCCGAAACATCTGTACAGAGGATGCTCGAGGGATTCACTGCAATCAAAAACCGATTTGCAACAAATTTTTTTTAAATCTTTCAATAGCTAATTGATAATCGTTGAATAAAGATGTGTTTCATGTGTAATGAACATTGAAGAAATAATGAATTCCTTGCTTTCACCGTTAAGTTCATAGCTAAGTAATGTACAGCTATTGTGAAATTGAAAACATTATATAAAACTATACCTTCGAAAAACAGAATGTTTTATTTGTCGAGCGATCTAATAATGTAATGTTAAATATGTAAGTAATTAAACTGAAGATATTGAAGTGGTAAGTTTGCTTCAAAATAAACGTGCAATGTACGTTTCGTGCATTCTAATTGTATTTGATTTCAGATTTGTTAAAGCGGTCCGTTCGCACTCGGCATAAATGAAAAGAGCATTAGAGTCCGCCGGCACAGAAATTTAATATCCCCCTCGGAAAATAAAAATCGGTTTAACGGAATCGATTCGAGCGTTTTGAAAGTTTAATTAAATACGAGCGACGACTGTATCCTAGGATAGGATATGAAATTTCGGAGCGAATTAAAACACGCGGTAATCATTTCTGCTTTTCGCCGCCGCGCCGTCCGAGAAGAAAATTAAAAAGATAGATGGCCGTTTAAGGTCCACTTTATTAAATAATTTGGAGTGCGCCGCACGCCGGCGTAAGGAAGAAGGAAAAGGACGCGATTAGCAACGTAAGTTTAAATTTTATTGGCGACGATAAAATGGAGCATGAAGGGAAATGTATGAAATTGAAGATAATGCGCTCTCGCGAGACTTGTTTGCTCGGGTTCGGATTTATTAGAATTGTTTCTTAAATTGGCTACATCAATCTCTTAAAAATAACTAAATCGCCTTCGATTTGAACACCTCGACATTTTCATTTACTCAATTTGATCATTTATTTCTAGTGAAAAATGTATTTACGAATGTAAATTTTCTTATCACATTAAGTTAAGGATTTGATTAGTTAAGTATCTATGCGTTTTTTTTACTAGAAAAGAAGAATTTTGAATAGAAGTAATTTTTTCTTGAATTTATTTTATTGCAGGTACATAACTGGGTCTTGGAAAATGCATCACCATCAGAATTTTTACTGGATGTCTGTTTGGTAAGCAGTGGTAGACGATTAAATTCGTTTTAGGTGCAACCATCCAAACTTAACTGGTGCCCGAAATTGGTTGATTTTCCGGAGTATATTAAAATGATGTATACCTCTACAACCAAAATAATTATTTTTCCATTCTTATCATCATTCTTGTAAATCGAGGAGATATCATCTTCTTGGTTGATTAAATCGATCTACATAATTCCACGAGGAAGTTCTAGAGAGACATGGAAATAAAGATGGAAGTTAATTATTAATTCTTGGTTTTTAAAAACTAGCTGCAAATAGGGAAACTTTTAAGCGGAAAAGAAGAAATTAATAATTCGCAGAAACGCTCTGAGAAATAGGATCTACTAACTCGAATAATTTAATGAGCGGAGCATGTGAAGCAGCACATGAAAATGCAGACTAGTAATAAAATTCCCGCAGTTTATTAAATGTTTCTCTACAAAGCTACAAAGCAAAATAATTAAGAAAGTTGCTCTTAATCACGCTGGAGTGAAAACAAAAACAAACGTAACTGCATTATTCACTTTCAAATTAGTACGCCGGCCGATAAAGCAAGCCGAACAAACATAGTTCTAAAGTTTACTTGTTAACTTTATTCGAGCATCTACGGATTCAATATTGCAATATACGTTATACTGTCCCGCCTCATACTTTACTAACAAGGTAATTAATATCGAGAAAGTTTATTGTGGCAAAATAATTAATTTTGTTGAATTCCTGACGAGCTGAAACAATATTATATTAATTTGTATTCTTTTGAAGTGCCTTAATTATTCTATGCGGTTTCGTTCCAAATGGAGCTCAAATAACATTATAAAGGCACATATTTTCTCTGAGAGCTTTTATGTTATTAACTTTAGTAAAAGCATTCCGGCTTGTTTAAGGCGGCACTTTCTTTTTCACCTCAGCTTTTTGAGGCCGAACTTATTTAAATATTTGCAGACATTTCTACTTTACAAAAACATACTAAAAAATTCTTTGCTTTAGACTCCGTCCTAAACCACCTGAAAACTAATTCAAATCTATAAGGAGTCAATTTTTAACTTCACTTAATTTCAATTATATCCAAACGGGATACAGATTTGTGAGCAGGAGAAAACCCACGTTAAATTAGCAATTTTTGACACAAATAATCCCTGTGAATTCCTGGAAAGCCTGTCAGTGCATTTGGAAGACACTAATTAAATAATAGCGGTTTTAATTCGCGCAGGGTATTAGTTATGGAACTATCGTAACTGTGAAACAAGTAGAACCATGCACGCCGCCAGAATAAATTTCATTAGTGAAATTTATTGCATCCAATAGTGACCTGCCCTGGATAACTTTAAATTTGCGAATACAGAGGCTTTTAATTAGGTATGCACAGCGTTCACTCATGTCCGAGAATGCTAATTCATTTATGCAGGTAAATCTGTGATGATAAGATGGACGCCACATTGCATTGGTTCGAATGAAATTACTTCCTGAATGTAGGTTGAAATTTCCACGACGTTTTAATTTAACCTTAATTAGGATATCAAAACTTTGCCAACATAATAACATTATATATGAAATTCGACAAAAACGAAGCAGAAGCAAAAGAGGAAAATATCTATTTCAATTTTTTTCCCCCGAAAGAAATTCTAATCCTAAATCTCAGAGAAGCTTGAAAATTGTGTTTTCCTAATTGACCATACAAACCCATGATAGTTTTTGCCAATTCTGTTTTTGCTGACTTCTTTTTCACATTGTATATTATATACTACGTTGCATCTCATTAAAAAAATTAAAGGATGAACCAATTTATCCGCCGCCTCGAATTCCTATTCGAAACAAATTTGGCCAACGCAAAAATAATTGAGCTAATTAGGAGAATCTAAAACAATTTTAATTTATCAAAACGAATTCGACAAAGAACCGGACGGCTCGGCGAATTTATGCTCCTTTAATTATCTTAGAAGCCTGCGAATTTTTCATCGTGTTCATTAGCCCGAAACTTCGAAATTAAGTGTATACATACTTGGAAGAGTTTGCTAAAATGCCTCCGTCTCGCTTTACTTTACGTAATTACTACGTTATTTAGTTATTATATCTGCTAATACATTCTTTGAAATGAAAACGTTCAGTTAATTACTTATTTCATATTTAGTATGTAATTACTTTCAAATTAGATATTTATTTTAAAGCTTTGTTGTTTTATCCTGGATATTGAAGTATATGTATGCGATCATCGATGTTTCCCGAAATTCATGTTTACACTTCCTCCATTTTTTTTTTTTGCTAAAATTCGATCTCTTACCTTATCTAATGAATTAAATCTCTGCGTTTCATACCCCAGAGATCTTCCTTTTATTTCAGAACCTATAGGTACATATACGTGTATACAACGTGAATTGGATAGTTGTGTGGTCTGTTTTAGCTCTTCTTTATTGTCAACATGTTGACAATAAATTTCATTAAATGATCACTTTCGTCAAAAGGATCATAGAAACATAGAAGACGGGCATTAGCCTTTACCTTATAACATTCTCAATGTTTGGGCATCATATGTTTGTCTTGTTTATATAATAAACGATCGTAAAACAATAAAAAACTTTATCTTATTTCAGTTAATTTGATTTCTACTTTACTTGCATTTAACAGAACTACATACGTGTTTATACTTTCATTAAAATTATAAGAAAAGATATTTACGTCCTGAACTTCCACTGTTGGAGTGATATTATCTTCTAACAGAAGGAAACCTTACATCCTCTCACTTCGACGTTCAATTAAGACTCGGATTCAAAGTTCTCTCGAGAGGAAAGACAAAACGAAACCGAAAAAAGATAGCGGATAAGCGAGATAAGGGAACGGAGCGGAGTCTTTGTTTATGTATTAAAAGCGCAAAATGACGGAAATGTGCAATTAAAAATAAGGCCGGAGATAAAACGCAATAAACGACAACCTTTTCTAAAAAATATGAAAGCCATTCGGGGGAATTTATGGTTAAAGTTTCCGGAATAATGATAAAACAAGTTGTAAAGATGTAGATACCTTGGCATTGATTATGAAAATGTTGCAGTACTGTATATTTGCGGAGTATTTATTAAATAACGCGGTCAATTTTTTTTTTGGTCGAAGTATTATTTTAAATATTGCTAACTCCGTAATTTATAAATTTAAATTTCAGGTACAAACGTAAAAATAAAAATACATTTGTCCACGACTACTCAATAACCTGTCACTTATTCATGTATTTGGTCAATTTGGTAATTCACTACCAGCAGTGAATAATCATTTACGGTATCATGGTAATCATCATTGTTTTTGGCAATTCCTTTTAATCTTTAACAGACAAATCTAACAATTGATCAACGTCTCATTATATCCAGGAGTGAAACATTGAGTAATTGTGAGGTTTTTACAGTGTTAGTTAATAAAGTTTAAAAAAAATTGTGATACATTTTTCATTGGACAAGAGTGTACTTTGATAACTGATTATTGTTTTTCCTACGTTATTCGCCTTACAAATTGGGAAGCAAGCAGCTTATTCAAACGGTCGAAGACAAAAAATCAATCTCTCACACAGGACTCACATTTCAGGACAAAATTAAACCCACCCTTAAATTATTATATCGATCGTTGATAATATTAAAGTATGACAGTTGAATTCTGCTGTAAGCAAATTGAATACTTCAACCTCGAACGTTCTTTATAAAAGTCTCCATTTCAGTTAACAATAACTAACGAACTCAAAACTTGAATGATTCGGCCATTGTTCCGAGCTGTGAAAAAGGAAGAGTTTGGAGGAATTGATTAACAGTCTACGGTAATAACGCTTACAGAACCAATCAAGCCTTGGAGTATAGATTACGGGATACCGAAAATTGGCATCTGGAGCATTATGATCTAAATAGAAAAGTCGAAGAAATAATAGAATTAAATATAAACAGATCTAATTTATGTAACTCATTTACGATCTATTTTCGATTAATACTTACAATTAGTTAAATGTCACATACAGTTTTCTGGCAAGTACTTTCCCGAAGATCATTTCTAAAGCTGAATACACACTCGAGTACGAATGCGAATCAATCAGTTGAGACCCTAAATAATGCCTCGGAGACTTTGTTTCACAACTATAAGATAATGTTCGATTTATTTAAAGTCATCAGTAAAACGAATATATTACCAATTTCCTTTGATGTAGCGTCAGCATACTGTCAAGCAGTACAATCAGAAACAAGTTCCTCGATTTCTCTTTGCATGCTTAGTGTGTACTTGGTTTGAACACATTGAAATAAAAGAGTTGCTTTTATCAATCCAATTAAATAATTACGGCTTCGTTTCGTAGATGCATTTGTCATGTACGTCAGGTTAAAGTTAATCGGCCTTAAGGCAGTCGCAGTTTAACTTTAATCTCTTCTTTATTCCCATTGTAACAATTATAAAACAATTATTCCTATAGAAATAAACTGAAGAGACTAAAGTTAAATTGTGACTGAGAAACAGAATCTAAGGGCCAGTTTCATAATCGAATTTGAAGAAGACTTTAAAGGAAAAGTCACATTCAGATGTGTAAACAGTTGTTTTTACTTTAAATTTAAATTCCCCTTTCAATTTGATTATGAAACTGGCCCTAAGTAAATAAATGCAACGATTAAAAGACCCGTATTTATTTATTTTGAAGACAGTGTCAAATAACGTGTTGATACTGATAGTGATCATTATAGCGAATGCACTAAAAAAAAACTTGTAGGTCATGGAATAGTTCTAAATGCGAAGGTGGGTCGATTCTTCTTACAGCATGCATCATTTAAAAGTTTGAAAGTGAGTTAGCAGTTCGGACGTGACTGTGTAATTTGTCACAATGGTTAAGCACGAAGTATCTTTGTTGAAAGTTACTTGTTTGAGAGCTATTCGTTGAAAACCTGTTTCGGAAAGAGTAGATTTACTCATGTAATACTTGATTACGTAGAATTTAAGAAGATGGCAAAAAAAATCTGTAAGCAAGCAACGTTCACGCTAAGAATGTATATAATAATAATTGACTACCAATCAAATCATTAAGAAATAGTGCAAATTATAATAACGAGAGCCTCCTTGATTATTACTATTTCACTGGCTATAAAGATAATCTCATCAAGTTTAGAATCAAATATTATATCAAGATCTCGGAAGGTAAGGGTCTAACAAGTTCTGACCCATCTATTCTGTATGTTATGTGAAGAGGTTTTGCTTTGTAAAAGTCATAACGTTAGTGAAAAAACAATGTATTAAGGCTTCGAAATGTCATTGATAAAAATGCTAAAGAGCAGAGGACCTAAAACAGAAACTGAGTACCCCAATTCCTTGTTTAAAAAAAGAAATGTGTTCGTTGAGTTACAAGAACACGCAACGATCTTACAAATAGGAGGTCGTTAATTTAATTTTATTAATAGAAAAATCAAAATAATCAAGTTGTTTACGTACCGAGAGAATAATCGTAAGTCTACAATCACAGGTACATGATAATTTGTTTGTTGCCAACACTTACCAGATCCTAATTCCCATGGCACCTAGTTTTGCTCTGCTCACCTTCATGTCACAAGTTACCTTTTTTTTTTCTTACTATACCTTTTTCAGTACTTGTATACTTGTTCTTTCTTTTTCCAACCATAATTCATACCTAACCATCAAAGTCTTACCTGTTAATTTTAGTTATCTATCTTTATTTCTTCTGCTTCATATTTTCTTTTCCACATACAATGTGCGGCATTTAACCGGGTTTCTTCGATAACGCTACTTTTTTTTAATAAATAGGACGTCGAGAACAATGGCCATTGGTTCTAACCAGGCTGTGGATGAATATTTCGATATTTCACTGCAAAGGGTTGACACGATGAGGGAGGAAATTAGCGCACAGATGTCCAGAGAATGTGAACGGAGTACCAATGCGGCGAATTCATAGAATAACTAAAAGTGTATCATATCTAAAGTGTATGTAAATATCACACCTAAAGCATATGTAAGTATCAAACCTAACATGCAAGATCCCGTTCAAAAATTCGTAACTTCTAAACCGCAAGAGCCATCTGTATAGATAACTTCGGAGTCTGGTCTTTATGAAGAAAATTAAGAAATTGACTGCGGTAGATTGTGCATTGTGTTTGGGGCCAACTTTGTGAGGTCGAGTCGACTGTGAATCGAGGGCAGACGCTATGGTAGAAGGGAACTCCATTGAATTTTGAAGACGTCAGGTGTATCAACATCATGCAGCTGAAAGCTGATATTGAAGAGCATTTTTTTGGCCTTCTTGCGATGGTAGACATCTTCGAGAAACTATGGTTCATGTGATTTGGGTTGGCATATACGGAAATCGAATAAGACAGCAAAAACTGGTCCCTACGAAAGTTAAGAGGAGGAAACCTAGTTTCACAATGCAAGCTTAATGCCTAACTAGTGCGAAAGACTTCAGAGGCAAAGCGAATCATTTTGCTTTGGATAGTATCGAGTTATTTTAAACGGGAATTGGCGGCAGACGAGTAGAATGAGAGAGTTATATAGCTGCAATAGAACATCCGTGTCTGCCCCCCCCCCATCAAACATGAGCGAGGGCCTTGATAATATTAAGTATCTTACGGCAGGTAAGTCTTAATTCGTCAATGTGACATTTCCATCTAACGAACTTAAGCCCTAGGAACCTAACATTTGTGACGCACCGGATGGTAGACTAATGAATGAACATTCGGGGATCATTGCTTAGGAGTGAACGCATAATATCTTTGTACTGAAGAATTTAAATTCTCTAGACTCAGTGTTGGTAATCGTAGCATTAATCGCGTCCTGCATCATACGCTGGAAAGGTTGCACGGGAGGAGCAGAAATCGTCTTCCTATGGATGGGTGCAGTCCGTCCGCTAGACTATTCACAGCAACCAGAAATAGGTAACACTGAGAGTGGAATCTTGAGGAATAGCGTTTTCTAAAAAGTTCCTAGAAGAAAGGGTGGATCCAATCCGCACTCTGAAGGACGCCAAGGAGAAATTCAACCCTAGATTACCCCTTACGCCCCAATTATATATAACGTTTCTAAATGTCATATCAAATGCCTTTTCAAGTTAAAAAAAGATGGCATTAACATGTTGTCTATTGAAAAAGGCGCCTGCATAGTATTTTCTAGATGGACTAGTTGGTCGGTTGCAGAACGAGACTTTCTGAATCCAGCCTGAAAGGGAGCTATCAAATGGTTACTTTCAAGGAACCATATTAACCTTCTGTTGGCGATACTTTTGAAGATTTTCTATTAAAAAAAAAGTTCAATTGTCAAAATGGAGATAGTTTTACTAGAACCCTATTTAGTGAAAGGCTAATTTTGCTACTGCGGTGGATACCTTCGACGTAGCAATACAAAATAACTGGTTTCTAAATTTCTTTGTTAATGAGTTGATGATTATAGAAGCTACATCAATATTTTCCGAAAACCATAAATGAAGCCTAATATTTTAAAGACTATTGGACTTAGGTATAGGCAACTGACCTTAATAACCCCATAAACTCAAATTCGTTATAAAATATAGAGTGTTCCATTTAAAATAACAAAGTTACAAATCGCACAAACAAATTGAGATACCTTGTATATTTAAAAATAAAATTAAGTTATGGGACAGGCGAGTACAGTCAAGTTAGAAGTGCGTTGTCAGTAAATGGACTCAATTATAATCCGTGGTGATAATAGATTTATAATCTACGAAAGATTCTACAACTTTTGTACTTAGAAAAGTTTATATTTACTGAAAAATTAATTTGTTTTATATGTATTTTGATTGACATTAAATATACATGGTACTTGCCTATTTAATAGAAGATATGACCAGGAATGATATAATTTTGCTAGTAAACAACGTTTTATCATTTCTTTACCTGTCCTGAATTCCAACCCGCATCTTACTTTATATTATAAGACGTAGTGCGGTCTCTTCCATATCTCTCGGAAATATTCCGCTTTTTATCGTTCCATATCGTATATTCTAGGGCAAGTGCTCACGACAAGGGTATTTTTGATCCATATCTTTAGCCTCCTATAAAAATGCTAAACGCTCTTTCCGCCATGACGTTTACTGCCTTATTAGAGATTTATGTCATGCCTAATCATTTATAAAGCTTTCAGGAAACACCACGGAACTGAAACATCTAATCTTACAAACCTAAATTTTGTTACTTTGATTTCAAAAGAGCAAATTTAATATTTTATTTTACAGTTTTTATTTTATCTAGAATAATATTGAATTGCCTAATTAATTAAGACTCCTGCAGTATTATCAGGCCGATCTGTCCAAGTTTGTTCGCAAATGCAATGTAATAATAATGAATAGTTTGAATCGCGACAGGTCGGTTTGGTTTGCAGTGGGAGTCTCGAACTACGCTTCTGCTGACGAGGTCCCAAACAGGGCCGAAACAGCTATACAGAGGATGTACGAGCGATCCACTGCAGTTAAAATCGACTTGCAATAAAATTGATAAAAGCAAGAGATAATAATACAAAGAAATATGCCAACGTAATTCTATATCAAATAAAATGTTGCGAATTTTCATAATTAAACAATTTCTTGTCTCATTAAAAATAAGTGGCAGTTTCAAGCTGAGAAGTTTTCAATTTCAGTTTTTCGCTTTTATTTATTTGACAGCAAACAAGACCTAAGTTGAGCATATTTAATGCAGTAGCTTCGCCTCGCAAAACGTTACATATTAAATGATCATTTATGAAAACAATCTGTCGCCGGCCTTTCACGTGAGCTTTCCATTAAGCTCGGAATAAACCGGCCTCGCACAGCTCGTTTAGTTGCAAATGGAGGAGCATGTGAGCGAAGCCCTACACACGCATATTAAAGACTAAACTCACATAAATTAACGGGACGTTAAAGCCTAGCAACCCATTATTGCTTTATTTCAGCCGCTGTTCCCGGATAAGTTAAATTATTAACACCGACACAGCGGGATTCGTTAACATCGATTATTAACTGCTAAAATAGGAATGCAAAGTTCATACTAAAT
Source organism: Serrognathus titanus (assembly GCA_039766575.1). NCBI lineage: Eukaryota > Metazoa > Arthropoda > Insecta > Coleoptera > Lucanidae > Serrognathus > Serrognathus titanus. The sequence continues at coordinate 11,998,779 of CM077911.1, read as the reverse complement.
AATAAATACAGTGCAACCTCGATTGTCCGAACTAATTATTGCAAGATTTGCTAGATTGACTCTAGTTTTCGAGCAAATACATATCTTTATTAAAACAGATAAATATTCACATTTACCTGAAGCGTATGCAGATATTAATGAAGGCTGCCTTACATCATGCAAATAAGATTAGTAAATTAAAACTTTTTTTATCATCCACGTAGTAGGTACATTTTACATCGCAACTTTACAGAGAACAAAACAAAGTAACAGTTCATTCGTGTTCTTCAAAATGTTTGCTGTTTTTAATCTCGCGAATTAAATTAACTCAATTAAGCCCATTTGTAGCTTCAGGCGGTGAAGTTGTTTGCTCTTTCGAATTTTAATTAGTAAAAGCCGATATCTCATCGAGCCATTTCAACCACCGACGTTTCTACGTCAGCCACATCCTCTGCCTAACTTTGTGATTCGACATAAATTCACGTAAATTCGGATACGTCACGTGAGAGCGGAAAAAAGTTGCGGGCACTCTATAATTCCAGAAAGTTATCGAGGGTGAACTTTTCCCGTTCGACCGACTTAAACCGCAAAGCTATCCATGAATATGAAAAATTAAAGCAAATCACGAAATCCCTCGCGGAATGAAGTTAGACTTCGATCGTAAATTTCTTGTAGTGCTGTGCCGATTTCAACTTCGAATATATAATGAGAGCAAGCGGACAATGGAAATAGTCTACCTTCGGAGTTAAGTATAAATCAGGAAATTAGATTGAGCATATTTGAAATACCTGTAATTTGCTCTTATAAAAAATTTTCTTTCCATTGCAGGTCTCATTTGCGAATCCATCGTCAGTGAAGTTCGTACTCCTTCGAATGAATTTTTAATTTATTTGTAAATTAGGGAAATTTGCGAAGGTCAATAACAAAGATTATAATCAAAAGACGACCGCAAGATAGCTCAAGGAGACTTGCCAGAAGCAGATTACTAGCGAGACCAAAGGGTCAGGCTCAGCGATTTGCCAGAAATATGGAAGACTGCCTCAGCTAATGATATGAGCGTACCATTAGCTTGCATATTTCAGGCAAACCGCTTGCCTGTAGGAAAAACTACAATATAACATTTTTCAATGCTCAGACAAACACTTTTTCAACCTGAGCGTGACCAAAGAGGAATCTGCTTCTGGCAAGTCTCCTGGACCTATCTTGCGGTCGTCTTTTGATTGTAACCTTTGCTATTCACCTTCGCAAATTTCTGTAATCGTTTTATATATAAATTAAAATTCAAACTTCACTGACGATGGGTTCAATATACTGTTACGGCTATACCAATGATCAATAATATGTATTAACAAACAAATAATTAATGTAGTTTATATAGCATTTATTTTATCGCAAAATATGTAATTAAAATTGATGAGACACTTCATAAAATTGACATAAATATTTATTTATCATTTATTTGCACAGCGACATGTCATTTATTTTAATTTTATGTGCCCAATCACCTGTACGAAGAATATCCACAGTTTCGATGTGCCATAAATAATATAAGCATTACACTATTTTTATTAATTAGTGTACACCTTCGCCTACTTTTCAACATAATGTTCTTGTAAATTCAAAAAAAAAATTTTAAAATGAGCTTGTATTTCCCATCAAAGGAGTCAAGGCAGTGAGGAAAATTCCAGAGGTGATAAACTGAGTTGCAATTTTCTTCCATTATTTAGCTGTTACCTGGATCTACAAAATTTTTTTTTTAGCTTGAGACCATCGCAATCGTGGAAGAAGTTACTGGTGCAGTCGCAGTGGAAAGTGCTGCTAATGAAATTATTCTTCTTCATTTCATTCTTCTGGGGATTCTTCAATAGAAGCCTTGCTCCATCAATTGAATTGAGAATAAACTGACCTCCCGAAGGAATTTGTCCTTTCAACCCCCTACAAATTCCCCTTCTAAATACCCTTATCCTCCTGGACATACTAAAAATGTTAACCATGGCCTAAAAAAGCAAAAATGCTCGAAGTCAAGAAGACATGATGGCATCTGCATATGATATATATTCGGCAAAAATAAATAAAACACAGTGCGATCCACCATGGTTGAAAGCGAAAGTTCTGGCTTATTTATAATATAACCAACAAATTACATATTTACGACACGCCAGAAATAGTTCAACATCTTATTACTAATATTCAGGGCCGGAGAAGGTCATTATGACATAATTCAGCCATTAATGAACTCACAGTATGGATATTATATTAGAAGGGAAAAACCAATAGCCACACAAACACGTTTCCCGCAAAGCTATGGCAACAAATCCCTCAACAACATCTATTATATCAGAAGAGCATACTACATATACCTCCCTCAACACCTCCACATCTATCACTTGATAGTGTTGGAAATGCAGAATTCCACGGAATGTCAAAATCGTACGCCTAAAGTCAACACGCTATCTCCAGATGTTTTTTGGCAGAATTTTCCGACATAAATAAATAATGTAGATGACATGTTATAAAAAATAAATGTTCTTACCTGTATTTTTTGTATTAATTATAGCTTCACTTAATTTATTTGTTTTTTAATAGACGGATCATTTTCTTTAAACATACTTGACATCCACCACCATCTTTATCTTCTCCTTTTCTTACAACAATATCCTATTAATAATAAATGCAGCACTCGAGACGTTTTGGTTAAATATTGAATAAAAGTAAGCGCATGTCAAGGGTGAAGTATTCACAATGAACATTCGCTGCGTTTCTGAAATCGAATTCTGTAATGTACTGCTCGTCGTGAGCATTATATTAGAAGACGTAAGAACATAGGAACAAGTGTCAATGATGAAGTATTAATAACGAGCATTCGCTGCGTTTCTGAATTCGAATTTTTGCTCGCGGTGAGCATTACAGTACAACGTTCTGTTACAAGTCGAAATTCATACATCAATCGACACGATTTTTGGTTTTAACAGTGCTAACCTGATTAGTTTTCCTATCCAAACATGTCGCGATTTGTTGACTTGCACAGAAGTTGTGGAAGATCCGAACTTTGTCGATATATCTCGTAATTACGTACAAGATAATTTCTAACGAACAAGAAAGTGCTTCAATTACTTATTTCGTATCTACTTTTTAATTCGTATCTACAGATTAATTTAAATTATTCATAATTGATTTGGTTCTGATTACACGACCTCTAAAAACATCATGTTTTACTCATCACACCACTTACTTACAAACTTAGGAATTTATTTTAAGTTACGTTTCGCATATAGAGACGAAGGAAATATTGGAAAATATTCACGAGAAGCAATAAAATTTCCTCGATTGTTCTCGCATTCAAATTGAGATTTTTATCGCGTTTATTCGTATGAAAATACGAGAAAACAAGGGGCAGATATCAACCATTCCCTTATAAAAATTCATGTCTTAAAGCAGGAGGAGGAATCATTTGAAACCTGCCGTAAACTAAATACGCACAGACACGCAAAATACTGGGGTTTTCCTCTCTTTAACTTAAAGAAAACTTTTCTAACTTCATTGTCGTTAGAAATACAATAATTGTTTGGATTTGGATTTGGATTTATAAAGATGTATCCAAGAAGTAAAGACTTAAATTTGAAACAAATTTATTTATATAAACTACAGAACAAAAACAATTTTCATATTTTAAATATTCAACTATTCAGAATAAATTTCTGTTATCCATTGTCTTCCGAATGCTTTTATAGCCTATGGTCATCAGCATCTTCCAAGCGTCGTTTTATTCATAATTGATTTGCCACTCATTCGGCTAAAATTTCCGGCTGCAGTGAATGCAACGAGTGCCCGGGAAACCCAGAAAGCTCTACGTCCTGTAGGGCCAGCTTAAAAGTTAACTAACATTAGCATTCCCCGATTTGTAGACCTTCTGTAGGAAGGGTTAAGGCAAAACGCACCCAACAAAACGTATTAACAAACAGCTTTATCAAACTAATTTTGCACAAACGCGGAGCTAATCTTTTATCAACCTTATTGACAATTGGGTAGTAACTATTCATTCAGCGACTGTAAAGTAACAGAATCGTGTAATACGTGAATAATTTAAACTGCACCGACCTGAATTTTATTCCTCATCCACTTCCTTCACACCGCACAAACTATTGCCGCACTGATTCACGTATCCTCTTCTTTCCTTTCTGCTGTTTACGTAACATAAAACTTCTATCAAGTTTGAACTAGATTTCTTGGACCGTTAATCATCTTAAGTTACAATGATATCATGATATAGCTCTAGTTACGCAACATATTAAAAATTCTTTTTTATTCAATTACCCCTCAAATGAACAACAAGATGTAAAAAATGTAAAATGTAAAATTAATATAAATTTCATGCAGCTTCACATTTTTTTTTATTAAACCATAACATGTATCAAAATTTGCAGACATAAAAAAGTTTACTAATGAATGACTTTCTGAAAATAAATTAACTATGCATGATAAAGGCATTTGTTTTTCCTGTGGAGCAGGCTCGTGCCTGCCCACGGCCCTTCTGACATTTTTATGCGGCCCACGGCACCGAATTGAATATTAAAAAGAAATAAGAGCAAAGTAAATTGAGATAATTTATTTCGATATAAAATGCACATATTTTCATTTTATTATTAGCTCTCATTTTTGTACAATTTTTTTTATATAAATTTTACAATTAAAATAAAATATATATGAAAAAGAAAAACTTACATTGACGTTTCACAAACCAGATTGCTTGCTTTGTCAAAATGAATAGAATACTGAAAGTGGTAAAATGAAAGTGGAAATAAATAGTGAAACAAATTAGAAATCAATATATTTAAACACATATTGAGTGGATTATTTTGTGGACACCTGAAGATGGGGTTATTTTATTTAAAAAAGAAAAATATCGAGAAACATTTAATGAGAATTGCGATCTGTCTGATGACCCATTTTTTTCTTTAACTACAATGAGTTCTTTATCAATCCATTCTTAAACTTGATCATTGACTATGTTTTTTCTTCTCTCGATGATAATATTCTAAGTCCATTGCAGGTTTGTTTCTCTTCTTTAACAGCAATTGTTATTATAACATTAGTGAACTTGGTTTTCAGCGGAATGTATTTGGAAAACAAATTTTGAATGTTTTGTTTTATTTCTTCATTTACCATTTTCGATATTCAGTCCTTTTTTGTCTTCAACGGAGATAGTTTAAATACGTATCAGATTTCGCTTTCCTTAAAATGCCATCGTTATTCATTAAAACTTCAACTTGGTCTGAAAGATCGTTTTCAATTGTCATTGCTCTTTTTATGGTATCTTTAGGTACAAGGTATCGAACATATCTCATTAATTTCATTCGCTGCGTTGAAATATCCTGGTGGACAAACAATATTCTTCCTAAAACCAGTTAACTTCATGTCCTTTCTATGTAGCATACAAAGAAGTACTACTTCATAAAAGTCTTGTCGTACAGTATATTAATGCTTCTATTTTGTGATTATGCAATTTCAGTTCTTTAACTTGGAAGCTTTTGTTTACTTTTAAAACCATATTCATACCAAGGAGTAGCTTCCTTTTTATTTTTGCTCTCGTTTTTCTGACATTTAACTGAGATGTAACCAAAGCTACATTTTTTTGATCACGCCACAGTTGAAATATCTCTAGGTTGTAATCTGTTGTATAACGTAAGACGAATAATAATAATAGTTACTATTTTTAAAACGCATTTATTTATTAAAGGGTTAAAATCAGCTCCACGTTACCCAACGTTCAACATTTTAAAATTTTTAAATCCTCTGAAATAAGATGGTTATAATTGTAGCAGTGAGTCGACAAGGTTTTAACAAATTAAGTATCTTTACTGGCATATTTTCGATTTGCTGTAACAAAATTTGATTAAGTTCGTGTTTATTTCATTTTATTGATAGGTGCTTTTCTTTTACCATAAACCTTACCTCAGATCAAATAAACGTCATTTCCGTTAGCACGAACAAGTGAGTTTGAATTTAGATTTCGACCTCCCACTTTGCCACTCGAGCATTCCCATTAGTGGCTAGATTGAAATATTCGTTCAAACTTACTTGTTCGAGTTAATAAAAATGACGTTTAAGTGATTTGAGGAAGAGTTGTGGCAAAAGGAAGTTTAGGCTGCGATAAGTAAGACTATACAAGAAATTTCCTCCAGAAAAGAAATGTTATGTTACAAATGAAGCTTCCAGCATTCTTGATATCTCTTTTCCATATCTTCGTCATCCCGATGGAAACGCTCGTCGTGTTCTTCACTAACCGCTCCCAAATTTGGTCTAAAAAATCCAAATAGAAAGGCAGAAATTGGGGTTTGATTAACATCTTGCAGCAAAGTTTCAATAATCTCTTAATAATTATCGCTCTTATGATTATGACAGTTTGTCAGTTTGTCTTCCAAAATATGTGATTTTAGCATCTGTCGAACTTGAAATCCCGTAAATATGTTTCAATTTAAAAATTCCATTGACAAGATTTTAGTTTTTGCAGCAAAAATTTGACTTTGTCGTAAATGGACAGAATGGATATCCATTTCCATTATACAGTAAAATTTCCTTAATACTCTTAGTAGAATTATCTATAAACAGTGTCCAATTTTTAGCCACATGAGCATTTCATTTGATCAGGCCTAAATCTCTGACTCGACCATCTAATTGTTTTTAGTTTGGAAAATGAGGTTCGTTTGATCCATCCTTAATTTTCTATGAAATTCCCAGTTGCCATATGGTGCTATTCTGACCTGAAATTTAAGGAAATTTAAGCCTCTTTAAAAATTTAAGTCTTAAATGTCAAGCAGTTAAAGAGTTAAAGAAAAATTGCTATTCTGAGCGGTCTTTAAAATTTAAATTTCTTAAATTTGTCTTTAAATCTTACGGCGATGAAAATATCGCCGTGAATGTTTAAAGAGTTTGAACAATAAGTGCATTTAAATAAATTATTGGGAATAATACGCGATATATTGAAGTTTTGCTGCTTGGGTATTAGAGGAAGATCATTCTAAATAAATATAAAAATATTATAATTAAGAAAAATCTACAGGAATTACTTAAGAATTGAAAGAAGACTAATTAGAGATACAGAGAACCCTTTTGAACTGTCTGCATCGGTTTTATTTCTAATTTTCGACTAACAAAAGAACTTTAATTTGAAGTAGAATTAATTTTACTATGACAGGAAGATTTTTAATTTTTTTTTTTACATAATCAACATCTAACTTTGGGTTTATGGGAACGTTTAATGCAGCTAACTTCATTAAACGTTCCCGGAAATATCCGGAATTTAAAGAATATTTTAAAGAAATTGTTTCAGAATACCTATTTCGTCATATTCTTTAAGCGCTTGTTTTAAAGAGGCTTTAGGTTAAATAGTTAAAGACTTAAAGAATTAAAGAGTAAAATCTCAGAATAGTCCCAATAGTTTCGTGGGAAAGAGCTGGAATGGGTAATTCAACATTCAGTGGAATTGCAGCCACTGTTGAAGCAGTACTTGAGTAAATGTGGTCGCCTTTTTGTTTCCTAAAATGTGAATTGTCAGTTAAACAAAAATAGCAGTTGTATAATAGTTGGTAGGTTCTTTCCAAATTCTAAGACTAGCAAAAGGCATTACGTTTCGTTCATCTAGCATCCACCCTTTTAGAGTTGAGTAATAACTATCACAACATACTATTATTTTCTATACATCTTTTTGCATTGGCCACTTCCACCAATGTTTATGTCGTCCAACAACTGAAATTAACAAGTAAAAACTAGATCTTGTCCACATACGAACATTTTGAGGATAATCAAACTTTTTGACATATACAGAAATGAATATACTAGCTACGACATACTTGTCAATTATTAAATCAGATTCCTTCAAATTTTGCTACTTTTAAACCACGGCTACAAGAAATTTGACTTTTTACTACCATGCCATGTTTCTAATAGCAAAAACACCCTTATTGTTAAATATTATTGTTCAGGAATATGGTACTACTGATTTCAAAATTTGATGGAACATGTCAGCTAATTAATAACTTCATGTAAACACTTATTTTACTTTTAGTTTATTAATTGCATTAAATTTCCATTTCACGTAAAGCATAGTTAAAAGATCAAAGTAAAGTGCAAGTACTGGGTCACGCTACGTCACGCGCTCTTCAAAAGGACTTGCACGCCATTTGCAGACAACTAACTGAGGCAATATGTAGCGACTAGCAAATTGCTACAATTGAATATAGCATCGTAATTGAATTGCACCGGCTTTTCCTTAGCGAATTCTTAGGAGATTAGCCTTTTTTCGTCCTAATAATGGAAATGCTTCCTTTCGAACTATTTTAATACGTTCTTTGTGCGGAAGTGTAATTATGAAGTTGCGACCGTTTCATGCATTTTATTTAACATTGGATGAAACGAAATAGAATTATATTCACTTAAGGTTACATAATATTGGAAAGTATCCCAGTTACATTTACCTTTAAGTATAAAATCATAATCCAGAAAAATGAAATATTCTATAATTTCTGGCAAAATTTTCATTGATGCCGATTTTTATATTTGACTGATAATCAGACACACCTTTGTGTATTTATTAATTAATGTTTTAATGTATGTATGGGGCTTAATGGTGAAGAGATTGCAAATTTTCTCCCCCAAAACAGTTAAGAATTTATAAATGTCACAAATGTAGAATGGAAAAATGTAACACAAAAGTATTGCCAACACTTAACTAGAAAAGATAAAAAGTTTTGTGCGGTTAACAATTAATATAAATTACAGGAGATATCTGCCTTGCACTGCACATTTAATACTACTTTATTAACTCACTCTTCTAAAAGAATTGTCTGAAAGACGGAGTCTGAATTTTATCCTCCTTTTAAGATCGTATGCTTACCTTTAAATGATCGTTTCCATTATACCTACTTTTTATTTTTTGTAAAAGTAATAAATTAATTATGTCAGGAACCGAGGTGTAATTTAGATTCATGAGTAAAGTAAAGGATAAGGAAAGTAAAGCGAGGTGTATATAGAGAGAAATGGAAGAAGGCAAGCTTTTTTTGCGTAGAAAGTCAGAAATAGGATTCCGTAATGAAAATGGCATCTCCTCTTAGATAAAAGTTCCTCCTATACGCTAATATCCTTTTTTGCTTGCGAGGCGAGCACTAGAAGTTCGTAAATATGTGATCCTTATCAACTTCCCGAACTGAAGAACTCATTTGATACGTGCTGAATAAACAAAGTTGTAAATATTTCCGCAAGATGTTTCTATTCATGAGTGTTTGGAAATAGCGGGATTACAACATCTTGTGTTATCGTTCTTATACAACGAGTATATTTTTTATAATATTGTAAGTCAAAAATTTCATTATAAATTGTTGTAAAGTATTTTATTTTCATGTATGCCATCGAAATATATGTATACAGTGTAATATCTTTATCGAATGGAAATTCTTAGTGAAATACTGAATAGGAACGTGCTTATCCTCACGTAATATGTTATTTACTCTTGATAGTATTGTCCTAGAGCCTGTCCGAGGGTTACCGACGCGACTAATCTGACCACCAAGGGATATTAATGTTGGTCGCTATTGTGTTAAGTTGGTATACGCGAAACACGCAGAGACCATTGTATGCCAGTATCGAGAGAGTATTAAATTATATTAAGGTATTGTGTAGACTTTCTTTACATCCCTTTCCATAAAAGCGAGAAGCTTTTGCAATTTAAATTTCTCATCCAAGATTATCAATTTTTGTAGAAGTTCGTATATGTACATTACAAAATGGAGCAGAATTTTTAATATGAAAACTAAATTCATAAAACATTCAAAAATAATCCGATGCATTTTCAGAATTGTTTGTCTAATCCTTACGATGCAATCCATGCGCTTTGAAATCACAATAAAATAAAAAACATCCTTTTATAAAAATACACACGTTAAAAAGTACTATTCGAGATGAAACGTTCAATTCCAAACAGTGGAATTATTCAGTACTCATGGCAGTGCGTTCTGATATTTTATTTTATTTATCTTAGAGCAGAATGAAATTCATGTTCAAGTACATACGGGGGTAGAATGAATTTAATTAATTCAGAATTACAGCGTTTTTTCTGTGGCTTTGTTTCATCTGTGTGCCAAATTACTTTCTAGAACCTTACGAACAAAAAATAATATAACAAAATTCTTTAATTAACAAGGAATTACTTCTTGTTTTAGAATCCCTAAATTTGAATGATATTGAAGATGACTGATTTGGAAACAAATTGTCATATATAGGGTTTCTAGATATGACTGACTTTTAATTGTTGGTAGATGCAATGTCTTCTGATTGGATGTAATTAATGGGAATAGTCCTAAACTATTTTTATACTTAATGCTGTTTTGTAGAGTTATTGATTATATTTTTTTTATAAAAGAATGACTATTTCACTACAAAAGTTTTTAATTTTCAGACCTGTTTCACCAATTATGTCATAATATTTAAAAATAGTAAAAACTTACAGTATCTTCTAAATTCTATTAAATTAGTGTAAATTTGTATAATATTTATACAAATGATGGATGTAGAGATAAATAAATAAACAATATCTTTTTTTTTAGATAATTGAGTCTAATTTAATTTATACTGTACTGAATGCTGAATGAATGTTAAGTAATCAGATACAAAAATTGTGTTTTACAAAGCGATCTCTTAATTTCGTTGGGGACGCTTTTAATTGGTGTTGAAGTGTCGCTCCAAAATAACAACCGGATGCGATTTAATGACAGAAAATGATGATATTCAAAAGACCATTAAGAAACTGGCATCAGGACTTCAAGCAGAGTTACAAGAATTTGGGGTCAATTTGAAAGCATTCCATATTTATCAAGATCAAATTAGCGACTGTATGAGGATAATCGAAAGCAAAATTAAGGCAACTGAAGACACGGATACTAGGAGTAATTATCACGACTCGAATACTAAAAGCCGACATCAAGAGACTACATTCTAAGTTGGCAGAAAAAATCAAGAATTGGTAATACCACCCGAAAAAATAACTTGATACTATTAGCTACCGATCACGGACTGCAGTATAGATGACGATCACTCTAAGGATTCCAATACGGATTCAACTTACATCAACACCTTTTGCATGGGTGGAAGGAACTTGAATCGTAAATCACAACTGTTTATTCCTTGCTGTGAGAAAACAATGTGCGACAAAGGAAAAGCAATAACAGGTCAGGATCTACACCAATCTCAACAATTTCACAATAAACTGTACTTCCTTCCTCGAGTATCTGCTGTTCCACTGTAGGGACCATAATCTGCAAACTTATTACTGATGCAACCATCCAAGAAATCAGCAAGTACTGCCCGCTATGATGACATAAAGGAAAAGCAATGATCATCTCAAAAATCAGGGGTAACCAATTCGTAATTACTCACTTAAAAAATGAAACCTACATTACATGCCTAAATGCACTGAAGAACTTAGCCTAGTGCGTTGAACATTTTATTACCCTGCCAATTCAGCCTGTTTACAGGAGAGCTCAACAAGATGCCCTTGTCCCAGTTTGGAGGAAAATTTGAGAGTGTACACATCTTCCCAGCCATCTGGACAACGTTAAAATCATTTGTCATAAAGCCAACTTTTGGGATACAATCGCTATGCACTAACATATCCGAATGTATAAATTGGAGCCTAAATATTCCTCATCTCAATGTCACAACTAGTCAATCATCAGGTGAAGAACTTCAAGTATATGTGGAAAACAGAAAAAAAAATTGGTCGCTACTAGTAAAACATCTTTTCATGAGGATACATTATTTCTTTTGTGCAACATTATCCTCACGTTATGTATCATCATTTTATTCCGAAAAACGCAATCAACACCAACCAGGGCCTATAGTTTTCAAGAAATGCACGAGGTAACTGTATATATGGCTACGTCCGCACTGCACATATGTTGGACAGAATAGAACCCTGGAAACTCGAAGATATAGGACTAAGCCGTCCTGTAAAGAAAAAGGAGGAAACGCCTTAAAAATGAACGAAACACAATCATTCACCTCATCAAGGGAAGGTCCCTCTGGTTCTTACCCTACCACCCTAGAACAACCAGGTTAGAAGACACTCGAAAGTGAATCATCCAAGGAAAAAGCAAGTCAACTTCGGATTTAGTATAGAAGAAAGTGTGCTCTTTACAAAGTCCAGGAGCATGCATAATGGTTGCAACCAATTCAGAAGTGGTCAGCGTGAAAAAATTAGCTCTACATCACAAATTCTGGCTGAAATACGAAATCGGGGAGAAGAAGTATCCTTGAATGACCTCTGTTTACGTTTTATTTCCATAACATAGTGGTATTCAAACATTAGTGTTTTATTAACGGGTGTTAGGTGGTAATAGTATTAGCTCTGGGACGAGCAAAAACCGTAAGAGAGATAATGTCGCGATAGAATAATTATAATCAAATTCTAGTATAAGTTTTAATTGGAAATAAGTTACTAGGACAGTTTTACAATTAATGTGTAACTGCATTCTCAATTCGAAACCACAAATTCGGCGTTAACTCCAACACATTAGGTCACAAGCACAGCACCACCGCGCAAGCATTGTCGTATAATTATTGTTTATATTGTCCGAGTTACGTTACGATTTATGTTCGAAATTAGGAAATCATGATGTAGGCAATTCACTGTACTTTTAACTTTTATGTAAAGTTAAATATTGATATAAATAATTCGGCTGGATGTTAGAAAACAATCGGTACTCTGATTTACTAGAAGAGGTGACGTCGTTACACCGCTGCTCCAGACCACTCATCTACACCAGTCAGAAGACATTCCTTGCCGACTCATCCAAAAGGATCGATCAGATCGCCATGGTATCGTTGCTCTCTGGACGACTCTTTACCCTGAAGCCCAAGACATCTCTTGCTGCCAACGCATCCAAAAGGACTGACCCGATCGCCACAGCATCGCTGCCGTCCGGACGACTTTTTACCACGAGGCCGGGGTCAGTTGAGGGCCACACAACCGCACGGCACTGTAGCTGTTGATATCTCCCGAGTTGGCAGAATCCACTAACAAACACCGAGTAACTCAAACTACACCCAACGCATCAACCCCAAGGAGCAACCTGTTTGTCTGCGCACGCCATCCTTCAACCGACGTCTCGATGCCAAGTTTTGCAGACCGGCATTTCCCCGCATCAATATTAAACATTAAACATTTTTTAGTTGCTTTGAATAAAAGGTCAATTGCTAAGTCTATTAAGCCCTAGTTAATGTTGTTAAACACATGGCTATTTAATTCCATTGTTAAGACTCGTGATAGATTGAACAGTGACGCGCGAGATAATTTTAAATTATGCGAAGCTTGAAAATATGAAGCATTTATACCAAGACAGCGTTATTGAAGAAATGCCACACACCGTAGAAAAACAAATATTTATTGTTTTATAACTAGATAAATTATTTAAAAAAAAATTATCATCGTATCCGGCAGTACTAACACGTACGAAAATATATTTTAGACCATTAATTATATTTAAACGCAACTGCTGGCATTCGGTTTAAATTAATCTAATTTACAAAATATCGCCGGTATTACGATGAAAAGCTGGTGTGCTCTCATTACCGCGGTCGTTTTATTTTGTCGCAAAGTGCTTCCATCGATTCAATTGAATTTCCTATTTACGAAATTAAATTAGAATTGCTTATTCGAACTCGTACGTTTTCTGCCGCTTTTTTCCGAATCTATTATTTTCGAACGGGGCGCGTAACTTCACTCGAACATGAATATATCAAGTTATCTCATAAATTAAGTTGGCCTGGCAGATAATTAAGGCTTTATGTGAGGTTATACAGTTAAGCGGTATTTTCCCTGAAAATGTCTGTTTTACTAGATTAAATTTATTGCCTTAAGTGTTTCTGTCGGCAGTAATTTCAAAATTATTGCAATTTCCAGCCTTATTTAAATAATAATGAGAACCACCGCTATTCTCTAATTCTTTCGAATTAGCACAATGTGTATTTTTTATATCATGTGGAAATATTTTGTTTTCGTAAACACGCATTCTAGTGTCCTATCAACTGTCAAATAAGTGTTTTCGTGTTTGTTGATGTGTTTATGGGTTTCATACAAAAATCAGTTATTTTCAGGACTCATTTACGATCTTATTAGGAAGGTCATACACGTTTATGTACCTACAATAATTTGTTGTGAAGACAAGATATTCATTTATCAGCGTGTATTGATAGTAGATCATTAAAGAATTTATTTGGAGATGGAGAAATTTTACGTACGAACCTGAGTACAGATTTGTAAGGAAAAAATGTTATTAGAGAACCAGAAAAAAATATTACTGTGACTGCAGCGTTTAAAGAAAATGATTTATTTTCAGGAGCTTTTTGTGCGAGGCGAAGTAAGAACTTTTTTAAGCTCCAGAATATGGCGAACGTCTTAACGAGCAACGTGAAATGATAGCAAGTAAAGGTTACTGGATTCAGTCGTCAGCAATTCTATATTGATAGCTCGCAGCTCGCAACTCGCAATAAGAATAAATTAAAATTCAAGTACTTGCACGACAAAAAAATTAAATTTTAATTTGTCTTTTGCACGATATATTTTTGATGTGGCCAACAAAATAATTAATTCTTTTTTGTTGGATAATAAAGTATGATTTTGACATAACTCGTTCAAAGGTCGCGTTAAAAAATCGTTTTTTTTTATTCACAAAATGCTCGGACGTTGCAGACGTTCAGTTGAAACTGTCACTGCTGGGTAAATAAATAAAGCAATAAACGAAAGGACGGAACGTAACTGAAGCTCATTTGTTCCATCTTATCTCTATGTATGTTAGACAGTGTACATATATCCGGTCCTTTGAAAAACAAATGTTTTACTGTTATGACGCGTTTCAGAGGAGACCTATTTGTTTTTTAATAAAAGAATTCATTCGATTTATATTAATATTAATCGAATCATGGAAGGAACAAGTTTATTCAATAGCTACAACAACAAGCAATTCACTATTGAAGTTGAAATTAAAAATCATGTCTTAGCTAGATTAAAAAAAATTATTATAAATTGAGCAGAAACAAATTTTAATTTCGTAGCCTTCTACTAGAAAATATTCGAATTTGAATGTAATTTTATTAATGATAATAAACGTAAAGAACATTTATTGAAATATAATTTATCAACTAAAAATATTTGACAGTACAAATGCAGGCATAATTCGTGTTTAAAACAGATATGAAATTAATCAGGATATCGTTCTGACGATGCCAACTGCTTGTGACATAAAGGCTTCTTTTATCACTTTCCTCTTCCTCATTCTCACAGTGTCACCGGTGGCAATAAATCACATAAGCGCTAATATCGCTTTTGTTCTAACAGCGGACGCAGCGAAGGACTGGCGCGAGATATTGTACCATATATCCTTAAAATATCCAAAAAGGATAAAGGCTCCGCAATATTAATGGCTTTAAATCACGCAATTTTGAATCGGAAAGGGTTTTTTTCTTGCCACACAGTTTTTTCTGCGCGAATTTATCCGAATAGGTGCTTTATGAGGATACCGCCGAAATTTTATTAGTTTTTTTTTGCGAGCGCCTTTCGGATTTCATATTTATTTCCATCTCTGCATCTTACGTTTATTGTAGATAATGTCACCCACTTAGATGAGATGCTACAAAATGTGTATATCACATTTTAATGTAAATTATTCCTAGTGACGTACAATCATGGACAACTTAAAAAGGAAGCTCGAGATTTACCAAGAACAAATATACAATGTAAGCTAAAGAAATCTACCATACGTGTTAAATAACATTTGACAAATAACTTGTGTACAAAAAGTTTTCCCATCTAGTATGTTGCTCTCATTTTTCCGCATGTTCCTTACTTGATCAGTAAGCGCCAAATTGACATTGACGTAACGTTAACAGAAAATCATAACCAATAATTATGATTTATTACGTATTTGAAATCAAACAAAATAAAATATTGAAAATAACGGTGAACGTGAATTCACAACAGATGTTGAAAATGGCCTCCGTCTTCTTCGAGGCATTTTCTAACTCTTCCGCGACATTCATTAATAACATTTTGTAAAATGTCGGGATATTGTTTATTTCATCACACTTTTCGATGATTCTTTGAATAAGTTCCTGTAAATCACTAACGGGCGTTTTAAAAATGGAATTTTTCAAGTAGAGCCAAACTAAGAAATCCAAAGGAGTAAGATCGCAAGATCGCGGAAGCCATATGTTTGCCATATTTCTGCTAATTAACCGACCTCCAAAAAACACTTAAAGGAAATTTAAAGTATCTCCAGAAGCATGGGCAGTTGCATCATCCTGCTGGAAATATCAAAATTGCAACTCGTCATCATGCAGCTGATTAATAAATGGATGCAAAATCTCTTCCCGATATCTAAGTGCTGTTAGTGTGCCATTAAAAAATATTGGACCTATCAATCTTCTCCGACTTAAACGTATCCAAACACTATTTTTTGTGGATGGAGTGGGACTTCAATGAAAATATGAGGGTTTTCAGTACTCCAGATCCTCATATTTTGGGAATTAATGTATCCTGTTAAATGGAACCAGGCCTCATTGGAAAAGAAAGTTTTGTCCAACAAATCGTCATTGTCAATATTATTTAAAAACCAATGACAGTATCTTCGCCTTGGTTCAAAATCTACTGGAAGCAATTCATGCACGGCAGTCAAACGATAAGGGAATACTTGCAAGTCCTTTCTTGGAATAGTTCTGCAGGTCCCGACAGAAAGATCAACTTGTTGTGACAGGTGACGGATGGAAGTGCGAGGAGCATCAGTCATAATTTGTCTCACATTTTCAACTACCTCATCAGTTCTTACTTTAGGTCTACCTGATACCTATTTCTAGCCACACTGCCAGTTTCTCTGAATAGTCCTACAGAGTACTGAAGTTGATTAACAAATTTGTGGTACTGAAATACAGAGCCACAATATACAGAAATTGTCATAATACAAATGCTACAAAATGCTTTTAAAATCAAATTTACCCATTGTCACTATCAGATGATTAATAAGTCACATTCCAATTAACCAAAAGATGCTAACGTCGAAAAAACATTTTCATATAAGTTTTAAAAGACCCTCATTCTGGCACTTCTAAACAGCTTAAATGACTAAAATTAAGAAAACTAAACTTCAACACCAAACCAGGCGACAGTTGTTTATCCGCATTAGCATATTCTAGCCGAAAATTAATTTAATTCTTGTTATTTCATTATTAGCAATTCTATTTCGCGGAACGGCAGCGTGGCATGCATCCGCCATAAAGATGTGTCCTCAAAATTCGACACGAGCCGTCTGCCGGCATTATGGAAATCGGAATTTAACACTACAAGAAGTTCGAAACACTTTGACGTCTCCCGGCGCGCATGCAAAAGTGATAAACAAAACGGTCGAAGGCAGAAATACAAGCAGGTCTGGAATTTCCATGATAAATGCATTACTTGCGCTGCACTGTGTCCGGAATAATTTATACCCAATCGAAGTTGTTCGGTTTACTTCGATTTAAACGAATTTGAAAAGCATTTAGAAATAAGCTGTCTACAACTATGAGATTAATTTACTAAATTCAGTGAAATCAGAAGATTGAGTTTGATAAACTTACGTAACATCAAATAAATAAACTACTTATGAATATGAACTAAAGTAAAATATACAGGATAATCAGGATAACAAGGTTTTGTATTCAATTTATAGAAGAACAAAATTATGTAAAGATGAAGGTGTTATTGTAGCTACACTCACCGGCACAAAAAGCGACTCACTTTGAGGTTTGTGAGATTCATTGCGACAATAATTTTTTTAATGTAATTTTCGACTAATAATAGTTATTTATAGTTCTCTTGGTTGATGTACATCAAATAAGGCCAAAAATAAATAAAACAAACAAGATTTTAATAAAAGTGATAAAAACTGCAAAATTGATGAAATTGTAACTTAAAGAAAAATGCAAAATTTCAATCTTCCTAATTAATTAGTATCGAGTATTGCCTCTGCGAGCCTGTATTACAGCCTGCTTACGTTGTGTCATCGACTCCACCAAGTGCCTAATCGCTAAATTGTCAAGTTGATGCCAATCTTGCTGAAGCGCCATTGATAATTCTTCTAGGGTAGCTGGGGCGCGGACGCGAGCTCTAATATTCCTTCCTAACATGTCCCAGACATGTTCGATGGGATTCATGTCGGCACTTCTCGGGGGTCATTGCATTCGGTTAACACCAACAACGTCAAGAAATTCGTTAACAACTCTGGCGACATGTAGTCGTGCATTATCGTGCATCAACATAAAATTGTCGCCAATAAAAGGGGCAAAGGGTATTACATGATCTTGAAGAACATCTTCAATGTACCTCTGAGCGTTAATAATTCCCCTATTTATTACATCAAGGTCTGTACTTGTGTTTGCAGAAATACCGCCCCACACCATTATCAAACCTCCGTTGAAAGATAGTCTGGAAACAATATTACATACCGTTCGCCGGTCCTTCTCCACACCCTTTCACGACCATTTGGCGCTCGTAGGAAGAAGCGGGACTCATCAGTGAAGAGTACTTGACTCCACTACCCCATATTCCAATGAACATGTTCACAAGCAAATGCAAGTCTGCTTACTCTATGCTGTGTGTTAAGCTCTGGGCCATGTGCAGGTCTTCTTGCCATTAAATTAGCTTCATTAAAGCGTCTTCTGATCGTTCTGTCACGTACATGCACATCTCAAACCTCTGCAAGGCGATTTCTGACTTGAACAGCAGTCAAATTCCTGTTGCGAAGAATCGTTAGGGTAAGAAAATGGTCATCTCTAGCGCTTGTACATCTTTGACGACCTGTTCCAGGGCGTCGATTATAAGATTCAGTTTCCAAGAATCGCCTCCACGTTCTGGAGACACATGATTGAGAAGTTCCAAGAACTTGTGCAACGTAACTATGATTATCATAGCTCTCCCGATTATTGAAAATGTCCTATTGACCGATGAGCAAAAAAAAAATGGACAAAGTGTCCTCAGATAATTTATTTTAAAAAATAATAGTGAGTCGCTTTTTGTGCCGGTGGGTGTAGTAATATAAGAAACCACGATTATAGAAGGGGTATTTTGTACTAGTGTGCACTTTTCCCATGTTATGCATCCTAAGTAAAATATATAATAGTGAATATGAACCCTGTGTTTTATTGACAAACAGCAAATACAAGATTTTATCAAGTTGTGAACAATTAAATAAATTCAATAATAAATTTTAAAGTAAATCTACTTTAAAATTCGATTTAAATGACATAGAAAATTAATCACAAATAAATATGCATTTTTAATCAAAGTTATAAAGCAACAGATAATTCTTACATTTTTCACAACTCACTACTTTTCAAGAACTGAACACCTGAGCATGACTTGTCAAATCACTCTGGATCTCTCCCTTTTATAGCTAAATAAATGGATAAAAACTGTGTAACCTTAAATTAAAAAAAATATATAAATCCTTTAAATAAATGAAATTCAAATTTTAAACTTTCAAATAAATTAAACATTCTCTTCCTGATTCTAATAATGTGATTACATTTTGAATAAACCCAGCCGCACGACTTCTATCTTAAAAAGACTTATTTTAGTTTGATTTTGCAGTTTTACTACGACACGGCACCTTCCACCATTCTTTTTGAAGAAATAAACTTGAGGCTTGTCTCTGGTTACAACTTCCTAGTGTTGTGTCATCGGCCTGAAGTGGTTCTTTGAGGTGATGAGACTGTTTCTCAAGACAAGGGGCTCAGAAGTCAGTTCCAGAGTCTTGGAATTACAGCCCCAGAAATTCTCCACAACATTGAAGACTTCGTTGAACTTCTCGTGAAACCAAGTCTCTGTCATTGATGAAAGCGAGACTTCTAGTACTTCGTCTGACATTTTCTAAATAAAACGAAAATTTGAAATAAACATTTGCATGTAATTAAATTTTTATAGGAGTTCTGGAAGAGTATAAAGGTAATGTACATAGTTTTTATAAATTATAATAATAAAATAAATACAAGATATTATTCTAACCTAACTATTATATACATGTGTCTCTAAATTAACGAAATAATATAGCAATATGTATTTGTATAAAAACAAAGCATTACCTGCTTTATAAATAAAACTCAGGAAAATAAACAATGTAAACTTGTAATCAAAAAAAGGTGACCCATCCCTGACTTTCTGATTATATTTACATGCTGTGCACCAACCCTGCAGTTTTGGAGGTAACGCGGCGCGTTTGTCTTCATTTAAGTAGACCATTATTCAAAGTAACAAGTTAAACATGACATAATGTGACAGTTCTAATGATTTACTACTTTGACAGATCGAAAGCCAATTTACAATACGAAAAAGAATGGGTCAGTTTTTTTAACCGCAAGTTTATTGTACACTTGAAACTAATTGCAATTTTTGCTTAAGAAAATCAACAGAGAAATAGATAAAAGCTTTAAAGAAATGATAATTTATATAGTTTTGTAAAGTACATGTTCACTTGTTGGTAAAAAATTAATTGTTTCGTTATGCCATCCAATTAATTAGTATTTCATCTCCGCTTTTAGAACTATTGTCAATTCGGAAAACAATTGCACTTACATCTTTATAGTTCTCATCGTTCCAATAAATTATTCGTAGGTGTTGTTTATTTTATTTGAAATGAAATTACTCTTTCCGGAATATATCGACATGTACCTTTTACTACGTGAGCGTACAGGAAATGTTACGACAGCATTAAAGTTGGGTGGCACGATAACAGTAGAAATCAACCAAGAAGTGTTGCTATTACTTTATTTTTTACATTTATAAGAAGAAAAATTAAATAATCAATAACTGATGTCAGTTAAGTTTGGCACGCTTTTACAGTCATCTCAGTTTCATTTTCATAGTAACGATATTACCTAAGTGACAGTGTCGTCAGTTAAATTTAGTGTGAGATACGAATTAAAAATGAAGGTAATGTGTTGCCCAATTTAAAATTCTTAAATTGCTCCCCGCTAAAAGAAGAAGCGGCAGACTCCCCAAAGATGAGTGCCTTACACTTTTTGCTCCACATTTTATTTACGCCCCGTATAGACTTTAATTATTGATTTACATAGTATTAAATTATGTGGACATGAACAATGTTCTAGCATGCTACTATTCGTGGAAAATCAATTTCCCATTATTAATTCAAAGCTTAAAATATTTACCATTCAGTGTTTACGCTGCATTTATAATTTGGAAATAAAACTGGAAGCAATTTTGATAAACAAACACGAAACTAATATGAAATTCTGACGCGCTGGAAAGCTGACACGGTTTCGGTCTCAATTTAGTTCGCAAATCAAATATTTGCCTTTTCAGGTCATCTTCATAACACAATTGAATATCGACTAACGGGATTCGAGCCGCTCCCGAAGAATCCGCCGTGTTTATTTTACTTTTAAAACGCTTGAGTACAGGGATTCGACTTGTTCGTTTCCTTAAAGAATAAAACAAACGCCTCGAAATCTTCGGATCACTTCTGCCGGTGTCTCGAAACTCTGTGCTATCGATTTGCCGACGACGCGCGTCTCGGGCGGAGGTGTCATCCCATATCTTAGCGAATTCAAGGATTATTGAATTCGCTAAAAGGAAACCTTATTCCGCACCTTATCACCTTTATGCATTTTTCATAGACGAATGGAAATCTTAACTTTTTTCTAGCATTACCTCTAATTTGAAATAAATAGATATGTTGCCACAATAAAGGATGTTCACCTGCAAAAAGAAATTATTCTCTGCAATTCATTTAGAGTTTTACTTTCCTCATTATTGGAACCTTCATGGTTTAAAATATTGATACAGAATAGTATACCAATCTAACAATATCATACCTTTATTGTAACTATTAAATGTATCAGAATTCAATTATAAATGTAAATATAATATTTGATATTATTATTATTATTATATTGTTGTGGATAATAAAATTTATTTTTATTGTTAGAGCCGATTTTTCAATCTCAAGTTAACTTTAACCTTCTGTTTATTGCCATAGGAACAATTGTTATTATGAGAATAAACCGAAAGTTTAAGTTAAATTGTAATTCAAACAAAGGCTGCAAAATCAACTGTGGAGGTATGTAATTAATGTGGGTCATTAATCATTTAAAATTTCAATTAGTTAAACAATTAGTTGATTAATATTTACTTGAAATGAAATTTCAACATCAATTGCAACTTACAGTTGAATTTTATTACAATTAATTTGTTGAATTGCAAATCACTGTCAAATTTAGTTAAAATAACTTATGCTATATTTGTCAGTAGCAGAAGCTCTTCATATTATACAGAGTGAAATTAATATTTATTACTCCACTGTAATCATGTCTTCTAACTTCTAACCTTCAGAAAATTAGCAAAACAATTTTATTTATTATAAGACTCTAAATGCTATCTACTCATAAAGTGTTGAGAAAATATTTGAAAACATTTTCAGTATAATAGTAATAAGTTCGGTGATTGATGACGCAGGGCTCACCTTTCGTGAATTTGTTAGTAACACCGTGATTGTAGCATATACGTACTTCATACAACTTCATATTTTATGTTATCCTTAATTAAAATGTAACTTACAAGTATTTATGTTCACTGGCTCATAAATATAAAGTAAACAGGAAATGGAAACTGAATCGTGCTAGTGAGCACTTCTTCAACCAGCAACCAAAATGAATGTAGTAAATAACGTGCTACAAGCGTAACAAACTGTGCGAATTAGTCAAACTCTAGCTCGTCTTCCTCGGGCGCAGTTACGTAAAAATCCTTCGGCATCCTCTTTCAATTGCTCTAATTTTCTAATGGATTGTGTAGGTGATTTCTCGGAGCTACATATAAATCTCATTGTGCAGACTTCTAGACAGATTGGAAAAAGCATTTGTCAGTTGCTGACAGTCTAAAGAGTATAGCTGAAGTGCCAGTTAATTCTTAAAAGGAAATGGAAAGCTTTTTATCAGCTGAGATGTTCGAAAGTAGCTTCAATGTATTTATTGAAGGGCTCCTTGTTTACAAGTCGTTTCATCAAGTTTCAGAAGAGTTTTATTTTTCTAAACATATTTCATAATTATATTATCATATTTCGTAATAAACTTCTTCCTTAAAGGATTTATTTTCTTTGATAGTGAATAGAAATATTTATTTATAACTCATTTCCAAAATTGATTAAACCGGTCTATTTAGAACATTTAAAGTGACGTGATCATAGATCTGGAACGAGGGTAGTGATGTTTGTGTTAGAGTTTAGATACCTGGCTATCGGAAATATTGAACATGTTCAGGTTTGCCGACCGTAATGACATCTTCCAGCCAGATAGTCAACATTTGGGCTGAACACATCGACGGGCTAATATTAGAAGTTGTAATTGCACACTCCTAAGCTCCTACATGTTACCATAATTAAATGTACGGTTTAGATTCCTGACAAAATTTATTGTTTAGAAATGCCAAGCAATTAGTGAGTTCACACTAATTGAATCCTGCAACGGAAGCAAATACACCTAAATTAGAAGGACACTATCATATGTATGTAATTTCAGAAGCGTATACACAAAAAGTTCGCATTATGGGGGAAATTATTATTGATTATTGATTTAAAAAAAAAACTTTTCGTGCCAATACATGTTCGATAACCAAATGGAATTGTTGGACATACCATTTTTAACCACACTAAGAATTGCTCACCGGGTCTGTCCTATTTATATTTGGTTATCGAACATGCACAAGCTATTGTCGCAGAGTTTTTTTTTTAAATCAATAATAAATTTTTTCCCATTTGGTGTGAACTTTTTGGCGGTCAAAATAGACTATACTTTTCTAAAGTCGGCAAATGCGAGATAATTTATTACCGTACGGAGAAAAGTTGTCGTGTTAAAGATAACATTCTTAAGAATTGTGTAGAATCGTAAACCGAACTTATATATCATCGTATAAAGCAACGAAGTTTTATGGTTATCCCAGACAATCTGGAAATAAAAGACGCACAAATAAAACCATAGCGGATTTTATACTTTTCATCTCATTTATACGCAGTGCAGCGTTGCCTAGATCTTGGTTATAAAATTATTAATGGTAAGTATAGTAACATAGTTTGCCAAATTTGACATTGTCTTTATAAGAGTTAGACAAAAACTGACCTCAGCTCCTGGAGCTCGATTTTTAAGACAACGTTAATGCTGAAGATCACATTTCTTGAGCTACAGAATTTTACGTTTTCTAAAAACCTTTATAACTTTATGAAAATTCTTGACTTCTGTAGAAACTTTTTTAAAGCACTTTTCACGCTCTTATTGGTTTTTAATGTCATTTATTCATCAATTTAATGCCTTTAATTTTCTGAAAAAAAATTATATTCTGTGATATCGATGTAAGGCAAAGAATTGCTTCTCTACTTTTTATTACAGTGAAATATTTAATCTGCATATCAAATTACATGTTAGCAACAATAATGAAATATTTCCACTAAGTGACAGCAACAAGAAGAATTTCCCGGAATAAAATGCTTGCAAAGCCGAGATCTTCAGGTGCAACTGGTACGTGACTCTTGTTACATTCCTTTTGATATTCAAAGAACTACGTTCAAAGAGTATGTTTTCAATTCGTGCTTTTATATCCTTGTACCTGCTTGCTTTCTTAAGGACTATTAGTATGATATGAAAGTGGCTTATTGAAAGAATGTTGTAAGCAGATGACAAAATGTCGAAGTAAACAATTCGCGTTTTCACTTTGAAATTACTGCTCGCTGTTGATACTCACTCGCAGAAAGAGAAGAATTCTTAAGGAAGCAATACACGATTCAATAATAAAGTATAGTAAAATACATGCATGTAGAAATTGAGATAAAAATGTGCACAATACATGTTTCAATATTTAACAAAATAGTAATTGATGGTAACAATACTGGCAATCAGTATAGCTTGTGTTCTACTTTCAAGTTGCTGTCGGTACTCTTTTGGTTGTGCAAATGAACTTACAATTCTTAATTTTAAAATACCAATGGAAGCAGAAATTAATAATACCGTTTTGCTACAACCATGTCTACTGAAGCAATCTTACTTTTAAAACCTAAAAAGAAACACTTAGAGACAGACGATACTGGGTTCGGTGCTCGGTTGCAACAAGAGACAGTAAAGGAATAATAAACTTAGTAAACACTGAACATTCCTCTGCATTTAAAAACCATTAGAGAATGTCCAGAACCTTCACTTTTAAAGGTATTTTCCAAAATCGAGACATAAATTTCAGAGCAAGACACTAACTGCTTACGATGAGACAATGTATTCTAGCACAGCGTAAGTTGATGATAAGATTGAGCTATTTAGCAACCGGAGAAACGTTTCATAATTCTGCAAGAGTACATGAATTTACCGTTGCTCGGTTTGGCCTGATTCTTATTAAATCCATGCAAAAGATTATATAAAAGTGTTTTTAAATTCATTATTTTATTTTTAAGTGATTAAGGACCAGGATGGGTAGTATAATATAACAAACGCCCTCGATGGTAAATTTATTGCATTCTCAGCACCATTTCCGTGTGCTATAACTAAAGGGTTTTCCAATAGGGTCGGGTCGATGTTGAAATGGAATAAAACAAGCTATGTGTGAGGTATTAACGAAATTCTTTTTTATTTGAAAGAACCATGTATGCCATTAATTATAGAATATAACATCGTTCAAATGTCCGCTGCAGCTTCGCACGGTGCTAGGGATCCTAGAGGTCCAATTTTCAATGACTCTGCCGCATGGATCCGGCTGGATTTGAGAGATGGTTATGTTGACTTTGTGGTCATCGTCGATTACGGTCTATTGGCATAGACCTGCAACTTCAGAAAACCCCACAAGAAAAAGTCAAATCGCACGATTTTGGTGGCCAATGCACGTCACCTTCGCAAGAGACAACCATACCCTCAAATCATTCATGAAGAATGTCCCTCGTGGCGTTCGTTGTGTGATACGTAGCGTCATCCTGCTGGAACCACATATCAGTCACGTCCATATCGTTCAATTCGGGCCAAAAGAAATTGATTATTATCGATCTATAGTGCTCGTCGTTGACGGCGATGGCCTCACCAATGTCGTTCTCAAAGAAATACGGCCCAAATGACGCCGCCGCATCGGCCCAAAATCCGCACCAAACGATAACTTTTTGGTAGATGCATTACCACCTGGTGAACCTCGTGTGAATTGGTGTCGTCCTATATACGGCAATTTTCCTTGTTAACATAGCCATTCATCCAAAAATACGCCTCGTCGCTAAAGATGAGTTTTCGGCCATTTTCGGTCATTAACTTTGATCTTCTGGATCAGTTGGATCTTGCACGGGTGCAGGCCCTAATCCCCACGCAAAATTTGAAGTCTCCGAAAGGCCGAGTTCTTGTTCACAGCGAGGAATTGACTGCCTCGGGTTCTCCTGCACACTTTTACGGACAGCGGCGATGTTCTCGGCCGATCTGGCGTTCTTTTGACGTACGGATGTTCGCTGATTGTTTACCGAACCAGTCGTCTCGAATTCGTCCACCAAACGTTAGAGAGTCGACTTTGAAGAGGCCACCGCGTCTGCCGTAAAATGGACGCAACGTGCGCAACGTTTGCACAAACGAACACTCGTTTTGATAATAAGTTTTATCATTTGGACGTACTACTCAATCGTGTAACTTGCCATGGTGATTTGGCATCAGTGACTGAATAATAAACAACAGATTTGACAGATGCCGCCAGAACAACATGGCCGCCACAGCCTATCAACATCGACCCGACCCTATTGGAAAACCTTTTACAACGCCTCTCATACGGCTTACATCAGATGCAAATTACAGATTTATAGACACAGATGTGGGTGTAAATGGAAAAGGATGGAAAGCACCTTGTACCAATCTTTAGAAAATAATTCTCTATATGTGACATGGTCTAAAAGGACCTAATGTGCGAATTTGAAACTTGTCTTCTGTTTCAAGTTTTGTAGATTTCTTGTATTTTTATCCATTCGAGTTCCGAAGCGAATATACTACTGTTAAACTGTTTGATGCAGAAGCTAGTCTCACAGAACTAAGAGGTCATTAGAGTCGTTTACTTTTCTATGTACACGACGCTACTTTAATAAAAAAAATACTTTTTCTAATTAATTGTCTATCAAAAACCAAGGGGCAAACCACAACCTGCTTCTCACAGTTTTATTGTAAACCTTGAAACTGAAACACTATGGTTAATATTTGTTGCTTTAGAGGTTGTAGTGTAGGTGGGTTTTCCGTTAAACGAAGTTCTACTTCAAGCATTTCACAGTCAGGTTGTTACTGGTGACCTTGAATTTGCAATAAATCCAAGTGCTGTAGTTGAAGCTTTTAGAAATTGAAGATCTTCACTAACTTTTTCTTCGCTTCCCGATTGGAAATGACTACAGAGAAATATAATTATTATTCAGCCATCCTACAACCAACTGAAAGAGTTCGAAAACCTTTTTAAGTATTGCTTCAAATTTTGTTAATGTTAAATGATATTACTTCCACATTCTGCTATACTCCTCGTACATGCATGCATCCATGGCGACGGTTCATGAACTACGTTAAGTCACGTCGTTAATTTAAAAGCCAAACGGCAAAGCCGTTCATACAATGATTAAACTTGAATGATTGTGCTCATCAATTAGTTGATTATATTTGATGTTCATTTCGGCACAGTTGGTCAATGGATAGTGTTCTGGCTCCTCTAATAAACCAATTGACCGAGGATAATTTAATTATATGCCGCCGATGCGCTGAAATTCGCGACCTCCATTTTTCTCTAACACAGAATATGCATTTCGCTTCAGTATGTACGCGGAGAAATTTAATTAAATTTATTATTGGACAAACAAAAACCTTTAAAGCTTTATCCTGCAACATTTCACTTTTTAAGATGATAAATAAAACCAAATTAATAACACTTGGATTTTATAAGTTTGCATAATTGAAAATTTTAAGTGTATTATAATTTCAAAAAGACGGATTTCTGTAAATGTGAATATATTACTGCACAGGTACCGCTTATTGAAGTTTGATGGAAAGCCGCATTCAGTTTCCAGCGGTAACGAGCCATAAAGTTTTGTCGACCGCAATAAAGTTTACCGGTAACTTTAATCGAGGCAAGTATTAATTCCAAGAAATTAGTGCGATCGGTTTGTTGCCATTTGAAGTTACGTCCACAAAACATGGAACGACATTCACCACACACACAATTATCCTTTCAGATGTTGAAGTGTTTCCCAAAGAAAAACTATTCGAACGATTTTCGAAATTAACGTGCTTGTAACATTGCAAATGCATTCACAAGTGAGCGTTGTTGGTTCACATGTTGAATTAAACTTGTTTATATCAAAAGACACTTCGCATATTTACATTTGTGGCGCAGCTGTTATAACATAAAGTGCAATGCAAGAACAGGCAACGATTTGGATGCCACAGAGCTTACCAATGGGAATCAGAAATGTAAATCATGTTTTGTAATATCTTTCAGATACTATGAAAGTAGGATGTATTAAATATTTTATTTCTAATTAATAAGTTAGATTGAAAGGTTGATTAGAGGATAGAATACGTTAATTTATAAAAAGAAAACCCAATGAAGAAACAAGAATTTTCTTAATTGAAAAATGAAACATCAAAACTAAATCTTCGCTCGATCTATTTTCCTAATTTAGAAAGGGCGTTTTCAAAATAGCAGTATAGTTCCATTTTGTTTCCTTAGTTTTCCTTAACAATCTCGTCTATTTTTCAATCCTGCAAGTTGAAAGCTCTTCGCGATAAGTTACAACGAAATTGACATAAAAACTTCTGTAATTCTTAGTAATTCTAAATTATTTTCGGCTCCGTAGGTAAGCAGCAAAGTCTGAAGACGACGAAATAAAATAGTTACGGGCGCCAAGAAAGTTAGCACCAAAATACTGACCTTCGATTTTTTATTTCTTAAACAACAATTTTACAAAACAAATTATGATCTCTTCGTCATAAGTAAACTGCACATGAATTGCATATGAATCATTTTCTGTTGGCGTAGCCCATTCACTCAGCTTCTCTGTGCATATGACTTCTATACGTAAGTTATATGCACAGAATATGATTAATATGCGTTAAAGGCTGTCATCGGTCCACAATTTAACCATAAGTAATTACTAATTAGTTATTAATTGCTCCATAAATGTGAATTATTGAGCAGTTATTGTAGAGGCCAATTACACAGAGTGCAATTTTTCATGAATCCAAAAATACAATCAGGAGATTATTCTTCAACATTTTCGTGATTATTAGTTTCTGACGAACTCGATAACGAGTAGAGATGAAATAGGATAATCCTATAGCAAGGTATTGTTTTCAAATGTATTTTTAAGTGCACATGTAAATATTAACTCACATTATAGTTCGTAAATCAATGCCTAATCACCGATGACGTTATTAAAATAGATTTTATCAAACGTCAGTGAAACATAAAGCGATAGTACCAATTTTAAGCGTCCGTTTAAACAATTTATTATAAAAGATGACGTTATTGTTCGCAAATTATTCAAATTTTATGAAAGATTGTTTAGTAGTGCACAGCATATTCATAAATCTTAAAAAACGCAGACATAGACGTTAATGTAAATAATTGCTCTTCAACGCACTATCGCACGGCAATTTGAAAATCAATACTTATGTTATTCTGACAGTCACAAAAAAGTAAGTTTTATGGGTGAGAAATCACCTCATATGGAGTAACAATAGTTTTTCTAGAACGAGAAATAGCTTCGTGTGGCGAAAATAGTTACGCCTTCAAATTCTCACGATGGCGCACTCAATAAGGACCAAAGGTAAAATAAGTAATATATAATGAAATTGGTTCCTACAATAATACGAGCCCCGTCAACTATAAGTTCGGGCATTTTAACTTTTTACGTTTTTGCCACATAACTGACCAAAATGTTGCAAGGTTATTTTACATTTGCAGGATTCAACCAAGATAGGTTGCAAAATATTCAAAAAAAGAATTACAAGATAAAGAAAAAGAATTAAATACGAGACGATGACGTTATTTCTACAAAACGAGGCCCTAAGCCAAGATATATCTGTGAGATTAGGATTAGTACGTATTGACATTGTTATCAGAATGAAGCGACGAATCATGTGCGTGCTTAATTACGATTTTTTCATTTTATCTACTCAGCCGGATCAAGTACATGTGTAATTATAACGTCCTCTGAGTTCCTCGAAAAATTAAATTTGACGAGAATGAATCAAACATATTTTTACTGCTCGTAACCTTGCATAGTTACATGACGGGTACATGTTCAAGTGTACTTCAATATTCTGTTGTTCTTTGAATCTCGTTAGATCAGTGAAATTGAGAAGTGTCAGTTGATATATCATGGCATTGATTCATTTTTCGGACACTTCCGGAAAGTTTCTTAGCCCCTCTTATCACATTGCAAGAAAATTGTTATGGTATTTAAATAAGTAAATGCTTGAACAAATTATTCCTATACTGTTTTACTCACAAATATACAGGGGCCAATACTTGCAAACATTCAATTGCACATGTTATTTCCTTGTCGAAACCAACCAACCAAAAATTAAACGCCTTAATAATATTGTCACATTTCATTGACTCTTTCCGCACTTCACCAAGAAGTTTATATCATCTAGCATTCCCTTTCTATCCATTGTTTTGGGGAAAGCTATCAATCAAGCTTTCGTTAACTATAATTTGAATAGTTAGTCACTTAGGGAAAAATCCAAGGAAAGTTTTTTGTCTAAAAAGGCCCTGTTTGGGACCTCGTCAGCAGAAGCAGAGCTCGAGACTTCCACTGCAAACCAAACCGACCTGTCTGCTGGCGAGGCCTCAAACAGGGCCGAAATAGCTATACAGCTGTACAAACCGATTTGCAACAATTTTTTTTGAAGCTTTCAAGATGCTTTGAGAGCACGATTGGTCGCCTTGTATATTCAAATTATTGATTATTAGTACTTCGCATTTATGAATAACCTTGGACAGGTCGGTTTGGTTTGCTGTGGAAGTCTCGAGCTACGCTTCTGCTGACGAGACCCCAAATAGGACCAAAGCAGCTGTACAGAGGATGTTCGAAAGATCCACTGCAATCAAAACCGATTTGCAACAATTTTTTTATTAAACTTTCAATATGTTTTCACAGCACGATTGGCCACCTTGTATGGGAGGACTTATTAAGTAGCAAAGTAGCTGCAATTTCCTGAGCAAAGTTGTGTAAAAAAGCGATCGCAGGATGTCGCGATTCAAACTATTGATTATTATTACATCGCATTTGCGAATAACCTTGGACAGGTCGGTTTGGTTTGCAGTGGAAGTCTCGAGCTACGCTTCAGCTAACGAGGCCCCATATAGGGTCAAAACAGCTGTACAGAGGATGTTCGAGGAATCCACTGCAATCAAAACCGATTTGCAACAAAATATTTTATTTATTTATAAGTGAAAGTAGTTTCAGTTTAGATCTATACATTAAATTGTACGCGACCTGTGAAAGGTAAGAATCAATTGCCAAATCCACTTTCGGTCTGTATTTTAAATAAAAAAAACTTTTATTTTCCAAATTACAATCAATGACAAGTTGTTAGAGCTTCTTATTGAAATCGTATACAATCTCAGGATCTCTTGCATCTTTCGTCACTTTTTGTAATAGATGTAATTTTTTTGAAACACAATGTTGAGAGTCCCTTCGAAAACCTGTAATACCCATCGTCCCCAGGTTTACGTTCTTTGAATGAATTTGGAATATTTTTCATTTGTACAAAAACTGACTTATATAACTTGAAGACTTTCGTGGCCGCTGTCCATAATTGAATAGGCTTGCGGTTGGAACCGCATCACGACTACTTCAACTGCCGACGTTTCGTTCTCCATAGCAGAAGAACTTCATCAGGGCTACTGCTGGCGGTGTTACTGCTACTGGTGGTGTTGCTGCTCCTTCTCCTTAGTCGATGAGACTGTACTTATATTTTATATCTTCCTTATCATAAGGATTACAATGCATGAAGTGTTGTATTTATTTGTACCTTGAATTTTTAGCAATTGCGGATAGAATAACATAACTACAATTACATTAACCTATTAGTCTACTGTATATTTAGCAGCATAGCAATATTCGTTGAGTTTCAAGAGCATTTTCAAAAAGTATCATCGACAAGTGACAAAATTCGCACATTAAGAAGTAAAAGGAACTGCAATAAGCATGAGTACTTCTAAACGTGATTTGATTCGGTATTCATATTTTCTTAATACTATGAAAATGTTCGCCATGATTTAAAATAGAAGAAATGATAATACAGGGTGACTGACAGCAAATAAAAAACCAGGATGAGATTTTATGTCAACAAGTTACGGGAAAACGTATAAAAATGGAACAGCTTATAATTAATTAAAAATTTACTCTAAAAGCACACTGAGGCATTGCGTATTATATAAAACGCGATGTTTTGTAAATGCAGCAGAAAACTCGAATATAATTATTACATTATTGAGTACAGTGTGACCTTGACTCATCTGAATTTCGCCTTATTACGTGTGTGACAACTGGAAACGAGAGACTGAGTCATGTTTCTTTTTTTTAAATCAACGAACTACACTACCCATATAGAATAATACGCTAGAAAGTAACGGGTTTGCAAATAAGGCATTATCGAAACAAGACACGACTGTTACAATTCCATGGAGTCGCTTTTACATATCGATTTTTTCCTGAAAATTGAAAGTGTTTTATTGTATCTGCAATTCATCGCGTGATATTCTTTTAATAAATGGGATAGACGATCGGATGAGCCTAATTCGTCATTCACGCGTACCTACAAAATTACAGCTGGTTTTAAACTTTCGCACTTTCGAAAAACGTAAAAAAATGACCGAGTTCACAGCTATAAGTGCCATAAACGTTTTATGATATTTATTCAGAGAATAAAGCTATAAAACCTGCTGATAAAAAAGCAATGCGATACTCGTAAATCTATAAAATTAATTAAAATTACTTATGGTAATCAAAACCCTACAAAAGAAAAATAATGCTTACGATTTCTAACCGATTTACAACGTACTTGATGCTTTAAGCAAATTTTCTTCTTTTATTTAGTCCCTTAATTTCTTAACCAAGGACGCGTTTTGGGTATAATTTTTTGGAAACTAAAGTACATAGATTTTTTTGTATACTCTCGGATATGACTTCGTTTCATGTTTTCATTGTCAGTCAACCTATACCTTTATTAATTCAGGAAATCAGTTATTCTGCTGATTTAATTGTATAGTTTAAACTGACGTTATACTTTAAGCTAGGATAAAAGTAAAATTGACGCGATATCAACGAAAATTCATTAATCATAAAGCAATACAAAACAAACAAACTGCCAGGAAAATATTTGTCATACCTAATTGCTTTTTCTCGTAAGGGCAATCGCTCATTTATAACTGTGTTTACTCGAAGTAAGAGAATCCCGTTGATTAATAATAAGTTACCGGTATTAAGTCGAATTTCGATATGTTAGTGCGTTCGTCAGATAAGATCAACCTATGATCAATAAGTATATTATCAGTTTGGCCCGCAAATGTATAAAAGTGCAAAATCGGCGGAGATTATTTAGTTGCATTGGAATAGCGTTTAACACACTATCATACACAATGAAATCCATCGCGAGTCTCCTTTTTATTAGTTCGTTCCTTATTTGTGGATTTGTTTGTAATGATCCGGTAAGATTTTTAAAACATTTTTTTTCCAATTAAATAGACGCAATTTTATTTTCAGTTAAAGGCTCTTCCTCTCGGGGAATACTACAAGCTACATACAGGAGGTAACACAGTGCAGTTTCTTTTTACTTAAATCAACAAAACTTGTTTTTTACTATCCATTCCAATACTTCATTTTGATTTTCAGAACCACGCATCATTGGAGGAATTCCAGCACAACCTGGTCAGTTCCCTTGGCAAGTTCTTCTTCTGGGTAATGTTTCGGCTATCAGTACAGTTGTTTGTGGAGGCTCTATTATTAGCGAAACTAAAATTCTCACCGCAGCTCACTGCGTCTCCTAGTAAGTTGAAGTGTTGAAGTTTAAGTTAAATTATAATTAAATATTGACTTCCATTACAGTCCGAATGTGCAGTATCAAGTCTTACTAGGTGGACTGACTTCGGCTGAAAATGAAATTGGACGAGTTGTTCAGTATTCTACAAATTATCGTGCGCATCCCAACTTCAATGGTGAGACCCTAGAAAACGATGTTGGAGTAATTGAGCTGGATACGCCACTGAATTTCACCACCAATATTCAACCGATTAATTTACCCGCTCCAGGTGAAGTGATCGGGGAGGGTGCAGCAGTTCGAGTAAGCGGATGGGGTATAACTGCTGACGGTAAGTAGATCTATTCGAAATTGCAACAGATTTGAGCCAGGATTAAATTTAGGGCTAAGTTAGAATGTGACACAGAGTCACAATGGGTGCCATATTCTAACTTAGGCTTAAATTTAATCCTGGCTTATATCTTTTATACGAACCGGCCTAAGTAGTGGAATATCTCTAGACAAGTCACAATAAACATTACATAAAAATTCTTTATGATTCTGTATATTTTCAGACTTGAGCCACTTACAATAACGTAATATGAATTAACACAAAACTTTTCCTTAAAAGTTGCCTGATCTGTAAAACAGTAACTTTAACTTTCAGCTCTAACTAGGTGTCCGGACTAACAAAATTCTTCACATTTTAGGTAGCCAAGTCATCAGCCCCGTTCTAAACTGGGTTAACCTTACTACAATTACTAACAACGCGTGTCAAATTCATTTTGGTGACATGATCAAAAGCTCTACTTTATGTGCCATTGGAAATCCTTATCATAGTACTTGCTCCGTAAGTAAAATTATTCAGTCTTTATAAAACTTACTTTTAGAAATTACTCATTACATAACTGCTACTTAAATTTAATTATTGATCAATATGTTAATATTCTATATATTTGATAGGGCGATTCAGGTGGCGCATTGGTAAAGCTAGATGGAAATGGAACAGCTACCCATGTTGGTATCGTGAGCTTCGTTTCTGTGTTAGGCTGCTCTGCCGGCATACCCTCTGGATATGTTCGCACTGAAAGTATGCTGAACTTTATTAACAACGGAAACGGAATTTTAATAAGCAACGTCTTATTAATTGCTGTAGTACTGTTGAAATTATTTCTTCGATAAGTTAGTTCCTAATTAGTATGTGATTCCTATTTATTATTATTATTCTTCTAATAAATTTCTCTGTAAAATGAATTTGTATAGTATGATTTCCTTTATGAACCATTAACTTATTTTAAATACATTTATAATGAAATATTTGTTCTAAAGTTTTTTTTGTTTGAATGAAACTTTCTACAATTCAAAGACTTTAAAAAAATCAGCTTCTTGTAATACGCTCAGCTGATTTAGAATGCTACTGCAATCCTCCTCTATACAGGCTTGATTTATTGAATGAGAAACATCCGGATTTCAAGGTTTTTTTTTAATATTCATGTAGCACCTGTGATGCACATTGCTATCTGATCCTAAATCTAAATTTACTAATATATTTTGTGAACTTTTAACCTCTTCAGTTTTCACTTTACTCCCAAAACGCAGTTACAATTTTTAAATATCATTTTCTGCAGAAAAATTGCCACTTACGACCTTTTAAATATGGCACCCCACAATTATACAAATAATTGATACTATA
Organism: Serrognathus titanus; assembly: GCA_039766575.1. Lineage (NCBI taxonomy): Eukaryota > Metazoa > Arthropoda > Insecta > Coleoptera > Lucanidae > Serrognathus > Serrognathus titanus. The sequence continues at coordinate 11,963,024 of CM077911.1, read as the reverse complement.
GAAATAAACTGAAGGTTGAAATTAAGTCGTGATGAATAAACCGAACCTTAATATAATAAAATAATGGAAACGCATGGTTTTAAAAGTTGTCCTAATTTTTAATATCACGTACGTAAGTGCGAACATATTCAAGGAAAATAGTTTCATATACCAAAATAATTTCTATAAAAAAAAAACTGAGTCAGGGTTCGGAAACGTAGAAATATGAGAATGTTGTTGAAACTCAGATTCGTCAATTTTAAGTTTAGATAAGAAATTTTAAGTTTAGATAAGAAAAGAAAAAAGATTACATAAAGATACATTAATGAGTATCTGGAATAGTACGTTATTTTGTCCTTCAGAACGCAGTAAACACATTCAAGAAAAATACACATTTTCTATCACCAGTTTATCAGGCGTCAACCAATCATTAAAATCAAGTTATTCGCCAAATAACTTTAACAGGCAGATGGAAAGAATGGCACTTATTGCTTTATGATAACGTACCCTAAAATTGTGTCCGTCCGTAAAGGAGCCTTTATCATTTTTGTCATTCAAAAAAAACCAAGGAGGGTAAAAAAATTGATCTTATGGTATGACAGAAACTGTTTCACTGATAATCCGAATTTCTCTTTTCGATTCACTCTTCTAGAGCACTCTCAGAGTATTGCCATCTTGTTTTAAGCTTATGTAATTGGATGGAAATATTCTGATGTGCTTCAGGGCAACCCCAATCGAAAATACAATAAAGTAACATAGCAAAGACAGATTTGATGATTACTTCATTGACAATACAAAAAAGATATACAAGGTCCTAAGCTTTTAGCATAAAAATTCTCCAAAAAGGGATAACTCCGTCAAGTTGGCAACTCTGCTTGAATTGTAGTTTTGCTCGGTTAGAAGTCGTTTTTTCATTTAACACTCCGTGATTTCTCCTATAATTTCTACTTTGCAAAAAGAAACAACCAAACCATTGATGTATCATGGTTGTTAAAACAACATTCAGTGGTTGTGTTATCTTAACTGCACTTGAATAACATCTCATTTAAATGCACCGACAATTTTTAGTATGATGAATCGATTGTTTAATGTCGTTCACATGAGTGGTTATCAGATCACACACAGGTGACTCATAATTGTTCCGCGAAAAAAAAACGTGTAAGAGCATCTCGTTATATCAAGAGATTCAAAAAAACCTCGTCAAAGCAGACCATGAGAAAGGTACAGATGGCAGTCACCTTCAGCTGAATTGTATGACAGACATCAAAGTTCGTGAAAACATTTAACACAAATATGAAATTTACGTTTACTGAAGAACAAAACCGAAATTAAATTTAGAAATGGTAGTAAAATTAATGGACATTGGGTATACTTAATATTTGAAATGCCAGATGGTGATATAGATGACGTACTATCAACAAAATCGAAGAGATTAACGAAACACTATGAATGCTGTAGCACGTTATTGACACTATTAAAACAAGAGCTCGAATATGTATAAATGTGGGTGGTACTTACTGTTATGTTATTTAAATTTTTATTAGACATTTCATATAGAAAGCGATAATAAATTTGAAAATAGCAGCTCTGAAAATTGGGAGCAACTATTAGAAGGTCAATGGAATCCCTACATTCAGGACCTGACATTTTAGTTGCTTTATACAAGGAAAGTCTTTGATATGGATAAAGTTTTTTTGAGTGTGTCATTAGTTTACAGGCGAAATATTTAAGATTCTACGTCCTACAATTACCATTACACAAAACCATGCTGTGGCACTGCGTACGAAATAAGACGCCACGTTTTATAAATGCAGTAGTATAATAGGAAAATAAAGTTGTATGATTATTATTATTGACTGCTTGACTACACACAATGCAACCTTGATACAATTTCATTTTTCAGACGTTTAAAACCTGAGTTATGTTTCTAAAGTAACTGAAATTGCGTATGAAATAAGGCGTACGAAATAAAAGCAATACATATGCAAATTATGTAAATGATTTTGATCCATTTATCGGTGTAATTAAATAATTTAAACTTTTCGATTTCCTTTAAAAACGCGTAAGACGTCATCTACACAGTGGAATCAATATTTTATGTTTGATAAAGTGGATATTTTGAAATGGTGTTTAGTTCTAAGTTATTCAAAGAAATTTCACTGATAAAAAATGGAAAAAGTCGGTATTCCATGTGGTTTAAACAGCTGAAAGCAAAATAAAAGACTAATCTAATAGTAGTTTTAATAAAGTATTAAAATTAGATAAATTGGGTCAACATTAGTAAGATTTTTTTTGTTTAATACTAAAACTGCAACACCGGTTATTTTGTTCATTTTTAGTTTTCGTATCTCCATATTTTTCTTATTTTAGCAATTAAACTAATGTGCGTCCTTGGTAATCTTTCGCCCCACAGTATAAACTTTGTTTTAATACTTTTCTCATATAACTTATCTCAAATTGCACATCTGAAACTGCAAGTCCGGTCGTTATGACCGTTTTTTTTTCCTTATTACATTGTCAATTAATTATATTTCTGATTTTTGTTTACGCTTTAGTCCAACGTTAATTGTAAAACTAAGATAAAATTCTTATTTGATTTGTTTTTTCAAATCCTGACCGGATGAAATTGATTCTTTGCATAGTAAAATATAGGTAAGAATTGTAACTATATTAAGATGCTAAAATGCAAATATAAAAGAAAATTTTTTATATCTAAAAATAATTAATATAAATCGCATAATCACAATGTATTTAAGTGCCCGTCAATACATTTGTTTAAGGCTCTTGCCACACCTAAATACGACTTGGCCGCGCGGCATTGCAGTCGTGGTGGGCGCACCATGGTGCCAAATGCAGTTAATTTTGTCAAAAATCTGTAACCTCGCCATTTACTGATATTTTTTAATCAAATTTTGTATTCTTAATGAAAAAGAGGTGAGGTTTAACGTGTGCAATGAAAAATCACAGAAATGTAAGTAATATATTAAAAAGAAAATAAAGATTTGCGGAAATATGATTAGTTACAAATGCTATCTATATGCAGAAGATGTAAAACGATTGTAAAATAATATTAATTAGTGATGTAATGAGTTGTACAATAAAAAATGAAAATGTGCACAAAAACTAAATGAAAAAGAATATTATAAATATAATTGTTCTTGAAGAATAATTTTAATCTTCCAGTAAATCTAATGGAATCATCATGGAATTCTACAGATACGATCGAAAAAATGGAAACACCTATGTTCATTCTAGATACTTTTAAATCTCCAGTGCTAGTATTATCAGGTTGCATTAAACTTGATCATTTTCAAAGAATTGAAGCATTTTTCAACCACTGAAATAAATTTAAGTTCTACAGAAGAAAAAGAAAAGAACTTTATTAATGAAAACAAAACATTATTTTTTGGATTAGGAAAAATTGGTAAATGTGCAATAAAATTAAAAGAAGGTACACAACCAGTAATAAAACAAATCTGAAGAGTGCCTGAAAGTATAACAAGTAAATTAAAAGAATGTTTAGATAATTTAAAAGTTAAGGAAATAATAGCTTAAGTTAGCGAACCAACCGATTGATGACATAATCTTGTAATTGTAGAGGAACCAGGAACCGTTCAAGGTCAACTGTCAACTGATTTAGAAAAGTTAATAGATTCCTGTAAAATATGTGAAAAATTTAGTAACTCAAGTACTAATTGAAAAAACGTAAAACTACGTGGAACCAATGTTTATCAAATTTGTCTATGATAGTGTCGTACTTTTTACGATCACTGTCAGAAAAGCAAAAGTATCGAAGATATCTAAAGCATCTTCGGCCACAAAATTATATTCTTCGTTTTTTTATCATAGCCAATAACTTTTAAAAATATTTCAAATTGCTGTTTGAACTTCCTCCAATTTGCTCCATCTTCTTGGCTAATTAAATGACTAGGCGGGTTAAATATTCCATGCATTTCTATTCTCACACTTAATTCTTCTAATTTTTTGTTATTTTAATACTCTCTTTCAGTAAGTAATTTAAATGCCTCTTCATTCCACTCCCAAACTATATCCTATTTAAGTAGATTCGTGAATGCGTAGTATTTGTGGAATATTGAGGAATACATTTGCTTAAATTTCATTTCTAAAAATATTTGCAATGTTTTGACGTTTCTATGTGGATTTCTGTTTAAAATAGTGTCTACTGTTTTATTTCACGTTTTGAAATTAATATACCTTAACTTCCAAAATTGTATTTAGTAATTTATTATAACTTTATTTTACGTTATTTTTACTGCTCTTTTAATTAATTTCTCCATTATCTATGATGGTCTTCTTCATTATCTCCTGCTACTATAATATTATAAAAATATACCTCTACTCCTGGTTACGATAAACCGCAGGTAAATTTCATTATAATGAAAAACATGAAAAAACTGTTTGTTCTCATCATTAGAATATATAAGTTTACGTTTGAATGTTTCAAAATGTAAATTACGAACAATTATGTTCCGCGTTAGGAACTTTTCCCATTTTCACATATAAATAGCGACTGTTGAGTGTACAAAATAAACCTTCATTTTTAAAGTTCGGTAGATATTTTAATTTCTATTTATTTCTCCTTAATTATTTTGGAATTCAAATTCATTTTTGAAATTGTGTTTGAATTCCTGACAAAATTGCCACAATCTAAATTTGCACTATCCGCAAAATATTATATATAATATTGTCAATATCAAATTCAGCCAAACTAAAAGGTAATCTCCGCTTTAATAAAAATGAATTTATTTTTAATTCTGGCATGTATCGATTAAATCCAGCGATAAGAGTTTCAAGCAGGTAAACATTACAAATAAGTACCGAATTATTAAATTCCTTATCGTTGCGAACGGGCGATGATTCACACCATTCACGGGCTATTTAACTTACGTAAATACTATGATAATATAATAAGCATTAACTCCATGTTTATGACTTGGACTAGATGCCTATAAAGATTGGTTTCAAATACTTATATTTATTACAAATAAATTGTAAATTAATCTTAACAATACTCTCCCTATCAATTATTAAAATTTTAATTACGTTAATGTGAACAGCTGGTTCTCAAAGTAAATCGTTCAGAATATGCACCAATCCAAAATTGGATGGAAGATTAATTAATTACTCCCTTTAACAGCGCTTTCCAAACCATGTTCCGTGGACCGTGAATAAGTATTCCGTTGAGAATTATCGACATAAATTTTTTTATTATTTTTATTTATTTTATATAAATAGACAATTATGAACAGTTATTTTTGTGAAAAAAGCGAATAAATTTGAGCTTTTCAATATCTCCCTCTCTGTTAAGTAAACGCTGACGAAAATTGCTCCTGTAATAAAGTCGTTAAATAGATCCGATGTAACACCTCAGCGTTTGTCTTTGAGAATTGCTACTGCATAATTCCCGACGTTCCTTAAAAACGTTTCCACGTAATGACGTTTAATTGAACCGCGGACCTCTAATTTACACAAGTCTGAAAACCATTGCAGGTAGTCGCACAACGTTGAAACTTCGAAACAGAATGCATTAGATCGAAGCTTCGAGTTTAGCAATTTGCTTCCCTAGAATTCTGTGTTGAATATTGACTTATTTTCTGTTTGACTGCGCGTGATTATTAGAGCCGCTTTAAGATTCGAATACGAGAGGAACTTGGAGGAAGAAACAAGATTATAATAAGAACCAAAGGGTAACCAAAATTACTTCATAACTGAGATACCCATAGTTGTCCTTGATTTAATTTAATTTTATTTTAAGTAACTTGAATTTGCAAAAAAAAAATTATAATAATCACACATTTTGGGGATATTTGTGTTATTCTCACTAAAAGAAGCCGTATTTATAGAAATTATGGAAGAATTGAAAGAACGAGGGGAAATAAAAAAAAATTGATAAGAAATTGTTATTAGGTTAATTTTGAACGAGATGTACGAGTATTTTAAATTAAAAATTGTAAAAATGCACGTTATAAGGTTTTACAAAATTTCCATAAGTAAATGAAGTGTGCGTTTCTCTACAAAATTAAATTCGAGTAATTACTTATATAACAATGACTTTTGAACGAACTATTAGGAGTGTGAACATATATATCATACTTGAAATAGTAAATTACTGATATAATCATTAAATACTTAGACAAATAGTCTGCTTCGTAATACTAGATCGTATCATGTACAGTTTCATTGAGCCAATTTCGCAATGACAAATTTGGTATGCCAGTTGGTGGTAGAAAAGCATTCGTTGATGTCAAATCAAATATGTTATAATTAAGGTTAACTTATGAGGCTCATTTTAACAAGTGCTCATACCGTAAATTTACGTCAAACGGATTATTGGAAGCTCTTATTTCAGTGTATAAACATTTATATTCCATAAAAGAAATTATTAAACTACATATCAGTAAATGCAATGCAAGAAAAGAAATACTATAATAATTTTTCGGAAAATGGCCGGAATTTTTGCTTATCTTTGAAATATAAGCCTGCTTATATGTTGCTAAATAAAAAAGGCGAAGTTAGATCAACAGAAAATTAAAATTAAAAATGTAACGTCAACGAGGTTGTAAGCCTTTATTTGAACATGATAGCAAATTTGCCAGAAATTCGAATTGCACAATCCTAGAGCAGAATAACGTCATGGGGCTGAAAACGGCTAATACAAATTTAAATTCAGCATAAATGCATTAACATGTAGATCAAAACACCCCAGAGATGGTGTGTTTCAGGGCAGCTGGACAGTTTATCGATCGCTATTTTGATGTGTCTGTTCAAAGACGTCTGCATATGTCATCGGTTCAATTAGTGTAACTAATTTGGGTGCGATGGTTCCCTTAATTATATAGATGAATGGCAATGATCAATTGTAAAATGAGCTCTAAGGTGATCCATACATAACACCCTTGTAATTATTACATATTTTAATAACAGAGAAATACGAAATAAATTGTGAATAAGGATTGATCCATTTGAAAAGCGTAGTTTCAGTATTAAAATATTTTCAAATCGAGACTTATTTTAATTAACTAGATTCTTGTGGATTCAGAACGGGATTCGCAGGAAGCGAAATAAGTGCTCGATGAAGTGTATTGTGTGGTAATAAAGTGTCGTTGCGCAATTAAATCCAAATTTAGGTACGCTCTCGCTGGATACTGACAAAGTTATATTTATATGAATTTACAATTATGTATAGCGATAACAGTGACTCAAAACTAATTTCGAAAAACATTTCCAAGTTTCCATTGTACTGTCACAAAAACGAAAAAAATTACAGAGTAACATATTCATACTTCGAAGAACCTGAGAACAGAGTGCTTTCTCCGATATATTATTTCTAAGGAAATATCCCAACGATTCTATATTTTGTTCGATGCAATATATTAACATGCCAGACCGAAATAGGTTACTATTATTCAGCATGCACCCCTCGTGTATCGGATATTCTTTTCGACAGGTTCGAAGCCGTTTGATGCATGACCCAGACGTTTCGTAACATCCCGTGGAAATTACTCTGGAATATGTCAGGTTGTATGCATGAGGACACGTCATTTAATGCCCGCGCTGAAATTTCGCACACACGACGAGTTCATATGTTTCGCATTTGTATACATAGTGAAATCGTATCTTCTACATCTCATTCCCTTCGCATTTCTGCACGCCTTTCGTTCTAAATGAATTATTCATTGTGGTTTTATCATATTTCGGTTTTCTATGTTTGGGAAGATAATTAAGGAATTGCCAGTAATCTAAAATGTTCACTTGCACGATTTAAGCTTTTAAATTGCAAAGGTCGAATATACTTCAGGATGTTACTCGTATAAAACAAGAAATGATATTCCCTTACAACATATTAAAGATATCAGTAGAAGTGGAATCATATCTGAGTGACATATTCCTATGCAAGTGTAAGTGTCATTGGGCCTTGCTGTTTTCTTTACCTTCCTAATAATCGTTAAAGTAAAAATTAAACAAAATAAGGATCTTTCATTTCCATGACAATCTTAGAAATCTGTATCCTAGTAAATACAAATTCAATATAAATTAAGTAAAATACGCCCCTGAAAATTTGCGGAGAGCAGTAATCAAAACTCGCCTGACTGTTCTAAACATTTCATCACATTAAACAAATTTAGGAGGGCATTTCAAGCTTAACTGCCATTACCAAAGAGACGGGGCGATTTACTTGCATACATCACATCCGTCTTCTTTAACTCGAGATTGTTCACGAAGACTGATTTTCTCTCGATAAAGCGGCAAGCTTTATTATTATCCGACTGGCGATATTTTGCGCGCGTAGATATGTAAAAGTTTCCCCGTAATGTGACAATTTCTTGGTAAGTAAATTGCGAAAATATTTAAATATCGTCGATATTAAAAATCGGTCGAGGAAATAAAATCATAGACGAAGATTTTCCATATTTTCCCGAAGACGCGTTGCTCGTTACAGCGCAAAATTCAATCTACGTAATTTCCAGGAAAGGCGAGGTTTCTAATTTTTCAGGTTTCTGGGATAGATTTATCTGCATATGCAGATGTTCTAATAAAATAGAAGCATGAAAGTTTTTTTTTTTAATAACACCTGTTACGTAAGTTTGGGAAGTATATAGAAGGGTATTATTTTAAATTTAGGAGAACTTTATTAAGTAAATATGACATAACAGTCACCGATAAATCTTAGACTTTAATACCTTAGTTGCTATATTGCTGCTAGGGGGCCTCTATCTTCAATAAGACGTAATTTTTGTCTTGCATGTGGCATCAGGGTTTGGACGCTTTCTAAGTCTACTTCTCTAATTTTTTGAAGAATCCTTTGCCGCAATTGTTATTCATTTTGGGCTTTCCAACCAATATCATACACCTTTCTTGCCAATAGGGCCCAAAATTTTCAATTGGCCTTGCCTGAGGGATATTTGGAGGGTTATCATTTCTGGGGACATATGGCACATGGTGGGCTTCTAACCAGTTTAGCGTATCTCTGGCATAATGCGATGTTCCAAGGTCAGGCCAAAACATATAATCATCATTAGCATGGTGTTGATTAATAAAAATAATCAATTTTGATAGGCAATTTCGGACGTATACTTCAGCATTCACTGCCTGGCCTTTTACATGGCCCACAGAGGGCCTAGATATGCCCGCCTCAGAAATGGCGCACCACACCAAAATTTTGTCAGAAAATTTTGCTTTCTTTTTGTATCTTACGTTAATGAAAGTGTCTTCAATTTTATCCGTATAGAAGTCTACATTTCCAGGAAGTTCTGCATGGTCAAAGGTAAAATATTTCTCGTCGTCCATGATTATGATCCGGTTGTGGGCGAAATGACGACGTCTCAAAGCTCGGCAACAACCAGGGATTCTGGCCAATTGTGCGGGAGTATACTTGGGGCATTTCTTGCGTTTTCTGTATTTTAGGCCTATTCTTGCAATGTAACGAGAAATTGTAGCATTTGAAACGCGGAAACGACGGGAAAGCTTGCGGGTAGACACTCCAATGGTGTTTCTGGAACGGTTGACTAGTCTGTTGACTTGAACTTCAGTTAACGCACGTAAATACCTGTTTTTGGTAGTGTGTATATGGAATTCCCTCTTCGCATTCCCGAATTGTCCGATATATGGTACTTTTTGAAATATTTTGTCCGCGAAACAAGTTTACTATATCTCGTCTAGGCAGCTGTCCAACCAGGTTGCATATGGACTTTCGCAAATCTAGCTTATACGCCATTTCGCAAATGACAAACAAAAATGTGAAATGTTAAACAAATTGACATAACCCCTAGCAACATGTTTCGCCATAGTTGACTATAGGCGTTTTTCAATTACACGTTTGTGCTTCTCAGGATAGTCCGTAGATGATTCGAAGCATTCCGATTGTAAGAGCGCGAAGCACCTGAACTAATCAGTTTTGGTTTCCCTCTTCCCCTCGAGCACCTGTCATATCGTTTGCGTTTCGAGCACCAAAAGGGTGGGAAAAGGAAATATATGTGGCGCTCACATGGTCAGTTTGACATATACGTCGCAACTGACACTTGCTAGCGTTCCCATTACGATTTCTAAAGTGTAGCTCGGATCAGATCAGTTCAGGTGCTTAGAGTTCGTAATTGGAAAGCGTCTAAAATGTATTGGTTTTACTATGTCACAGAATTAAAAATTTAAAATTTTTCTCAAAACTTATGTAACAGGTGTTATAAAAAAGTACAAAAGTTCTTTCTTTAGCAGATATAATTGATAGATATTGTTCGACCAATATCTGCAGTTTCTTTCTTTACATCGTACTTACATTCCTATCTTCGGAGCAGTTACTATTATATGACATCAATTCTTTTTGGAACCAATCTTATTGTAATGATGCATACTGTAGAATAGGAGGTCGCTTTACTCGAGAAATATTTTTGCTATGGAGTTATTCAGGTTGTTTTCCCAAAACTTAGAAAAAAACGGTAGAGCCGGCCCAGAAAACACGAAAAATAATGTCAATCCTAATAATACACTCACCGGCACAAAAAGCGATTCACTTTGAGGTTTATGTGATTCATCGCGACAATAAATTTTTTTATATAAATTTCGACTGATAATTATTATTTATAGTTTTCTTGGTTGATGTGCATCAAATAAGGCCAAAAATAAATAAAACAAACAAGATTTTAATAAAAATAATAAAAACTGCAAAATTGATGAAATTGTAACTTAAAGAAAAATGCAAAGTTTCAATCTTCCTAATTAATTAATATCGAGTATTGCCTCCTCGAACCTGTATTACAGTCTGCATGCGTTGTTGCATCGACTCCACCAAGTGCCTAATCGCTAAATTGTCAAGTTGATCCCATTCTTGCTGAAGCGCCATTGATAATTCTTCTAGGGTAGCTGAGGCGCGGACGCGAGCTCTAATATTCCTTCCTAACATGTCCCAGACATGTTCGATGGGATTCATGTCGGGACTTCTCCGGGGTCATTGCATTCGGTTAACACCAACAACGTCAAGAAATTCGTTAATAACTCTGGCGACATGTGGCCGTGCATTATCGTGCATCAACATAAAATTGTCGCCAATAAAAGGGGCAAAGGGTATTACATGATCTTGAAGAACATCTTCAATGTACCTCTGAGCGTTAATAATTCCCCTATTTATTACAACAAGGTCTGCACTTGTGTTCGCAGAAATACCGCCCCACACCATTATCAAACCTCCGTTGAAAGATAGTCTGGAAACAATATTACATACCGTTCGCCGGTCCTTCTCCACACCCTTCCACGACCATTTGGCGCTCGTAGGAAGAAGCGGGACTCATCAGTGAAGAGTACTTGACTCCACTACCCTATATTCCAATGAACATGTTCACAAGCAAATGCAAGTCTGCTTACTCTATGCTGTGTGTTAAGCTCTGGGCCATGTGCAGGTCTTCTTGCCATTAAATTAGCTTCATTAAAGCGTCTTCTGATCGTTCTGTCACGTACATGCACATCTCAAACCTCTGCAAGGCGATTTCTGACTTGAACAGGAGTCAAATTCCTGTTGCGAAGAATCGTTAGGGTAAGAAAATGGTCATCTCTAGCGCTTGTACATCTTTGACGATCTGATACAGGGCGTCGATTATAAGATTCAGTTTCCAAAAATCGCCTCCACGTTCTGGAGACACATGATTGAGAAGTTCCAAGAACTTGTGCAACGTAACGTTGAGACCGACCATCCTGAATTAAAGCAATTACTCTTGCTGCATCCACTGCATTAATAACCATGGAAACAACTTATTCATGAGAAAATGTAAACAAATTATTAAATTAAGTCTTTAGGAAACGTTTTGAAAGCAAAAATCAACTGCAACACAATATTGACAATGGCGTAGTTATTTTCAATAATTTATTTAAACAAGAGAATTTAGTTACCATGATGATCATGGCTCTCCCGATTATTGAAAATGTCTTATTCACCGATGAGCAGAAAAAAAATGGCCAAAAAGTGTCTTCAAATAATTTATTTTAAAAAATAATAGTGAGTCGCTTTTTGTGCCGGTGAGTGTATTAATAAAACGAATTTTAAGACAAAATGGAAGTGTTTCTTAGAGACCAAGAAACATATTTTCCACAGGCATTTTTGTCATTTTGTCTCATATGTGCAAATCATATTATCTGGAACACCGCTGTAAAGTATTTTGAAAACTCATAAAAACTTCATTAACATTAAACCATGCAGAATTACCTCAGTTTTTAAATTAAAGGTGCATTTTACTCGATGGTGGATGGCAAATATTTACGTACGCAAATGAAATGACTGAAATTGTAATTCAGCGGTGGAATTACTGTAACAATATTTAACTGTCCAATGGTCAATATGCATGCAGCTGTTTCATATTCATACGTTTTGATTATACTTGAGAATTGTAAACATTATAACTTTCAATTCTAAATGTAAACCGCTAATGAAATTCTATGCTTTTAATTATTTAACCCGCCTGGAATATTCAATAACTACCCTAATAATTGTGTTTCGCTGTATTATTTGATACTATTTGACTTGTCGATTTTATGTAATTAGTTTCTTTGCAAAAATTTGATATAATATTAAATACTACATTGCTACAGTAACTAAACCTTAATCAAAAGAATTATAATAATAATGGACAACGTCAAATTTAGTACAATTGTATACCTATCAGTATAAAATAAATAAAATAATACAACAAAAACTTTCTAGACGGGAGAGAACTCGAAGAACAGCCATCAACCCTCGGCCGTGAAAGCCTGAAGCTACATTAATTTTAAAGCGTGTTTCTAAATCTGCTAAAGTCAAAATTTGATAACAGGGATCGTTTAAAATGCCCTCAGAAAAACGACATTCCAAAATAGTTTTACATTTGCTAACAAATAGTTATTTGCTCTACAAGTAGCGATAAGTGAACTTTTTTTATCCGAGGCGGTAGTTTGTGGACCGAAACGGAGCTGAGGTCCACAAAACCACCGAGGATAAAAGAGAAACTTACCCTACGCGTTGCGCATTACGTTTTTCTCACTACCACAAAACAAATTCTTTAATAACAATACATGCCCGCCGTTATTGTTTGTTGCTACGGTGCTTGAAATGTTGATGTCAAAAATAAAGAAATGCAAGAACACAATATTTATAAAAATCAAATTAGATGAAGCAAAGACGTTTAGCACATCAGCGGTGATTTTAAAATCGACATTAAAAACACAAATGATTTTCGAACTTCTGATTTCAAATCACTAATTATCTTAAGCATTAATAGAAAATTTCATATCCAGGAGAGTCATTTAATTTAAACTTCGCTAGTTATTAGTTGTAGGTAAACGTATCTTCATTCGCAATTAATTTTCTCATGGTAGTAAACAGAACACATAAGACGCAACGGGGTAATGTATCGCCAGTGGATGAAGTAGCCTGTTAATTACTAAGAGTTTCTCGTAGATTACGTAAGTTGAGAGTAGTCCGTGAATATTATCTTCATTAGGAAGGTGTCGCGAACAACCGTGCTTCTGCTACCGGTTGTAATATATAGCAGCAATTCGGTTCCGTACAACCATAACTACAAATTTCGTCGTTACTGTTCACACACTCTCAGTAACGAGTTCTAATTCAAACGAATGTAAGCTCGGATAATGAGAACGTTCTCATTTAAATCGCAACCCTTATGTTGTACGCAACGGTTGAAAGTATTCTGTATTAAGGGAATCTAAAAATAGGTTTCAGAATATGAAATATGAAACCAAATAGTTATTAATTTATCATCTTGTCTGATCACAATGCCATCAAGGAAAGTTAATGAATTATCAATTTCTTTTTCCAGAGTAAATTGTAATCTATTATGAAACGAGTCAAAGCTATTTAAAATGAAATCTATTTTATCTGACAGTAAAATCAATAAAATGGCATCTACATAATGAACATATGAAGTTAAAATGGAAGGGCAGAATTCTTGTATCCTTCAAATGGCATGACCTCCATGACGTTATTATTGTTCTACACTAATTTAATTTTTGTTAATTTTTTTGGTTTAGAAAAATATAAACTGATAACTGTTGGTATCAGAAAAAAAAACAGAATTCTAAAAATCATTACAGAATATTTAAATATGAAAAAATCAACTTAGAATTTCGTACGTTGCACCCGCCAGTGCAGCATCTTATGTAACGTTTGATTTAAATAATATTGTCTGAAATATGTACCTATAAAATTTAATATGCGAACAGTAAAGATTTCAGACATGTATTTCCTATATTTCGTTTTAGTTCTCTCTCCATCTCTTTGCAGTCTCCACGCACGAATTTATCTAATAAAAGCTCCGCTCAGATGAGTCAGAATTTTTGATCCCATCTCACAGGAAAATGAGAATTTGTATCCTTAATATTGCAGCCCACGAGAAATTTCTTTTGTCTGGGAAGCAATCCCTGTAGGAATATTAATACTTGCGGTATGAGATTAAACAATATTGCTGTGTAATGTTATATGCTAAGCACAAAGCAAATCGTTTACATAAATTATTCCGCTACACCGATGAGGTTATTTATTTTTATTTATAAAAAGAAGATCGTTGAAAGAAATATAATTATTTTTTTTGAAAAAGTTAATCGCTTTCTCACAAAGAAATTTAGTCTCAACTAATTTGTAACTTAATTTTTATTTAATAATTATCATTTGATTTTTTTTAGCACATGACATTTCTAACGTTTTCGACCATCTTAATACAACTTTCGAGTTTTTTTTTAAGAAACCCATCGGATAAGTGTCAAAACAGATTGTCCACTTTTAATATTCGATGTTGATTGCAAAAGCCGTTCAGCATTGGCCGGTATTAATTTCTTTTTAACTATTTGCTGTTGTAATGTTCCGACCATTGGTATTGCCAAATGTTTTTGCAATAAACTCCAACTATTAAACGTGGTCTTTTAGCTCTAAAATGTTAGCCGTCCTATTTATAATACGTAATGTTCTATTTAAAAATGTACACTAGCGATTTTGATGGTATTCAATCGAATGAATTAATTACTTCGTCCGTAAAACTGTAAACTGCATTTCATAATTACATCCCCACAATAAAGCTCCGAAGTTAATCAATATTAATTATTCCATTAACTCCAAACTCAAATAGGAACATACTAATAAGAGGGTCATAAATTAAGTTTATGGTTTCCAAATATTCGCAGTTCCCTAATTATTAACTTTGGGAATAACATTTGCTGTGCAATTTCCTATATGCGGCATTACTCATTTGCTTTGATAATCCGGCGACCCTAATTTGAGATATTTTGTTCGGAAGGGATTTACTGATAAACTTGTGCTGTGTTATTTTCATGGGTCTGCGCTTATTAAGTACTTTTGTTTGTCTTTAACTGATCTTTTTTTATCATTGAAGGCCGATTAATATGTGAAGATTGAAGATAGACGTCTTCTACAAATTTAAAAGAGTATTAGATGCTAAAAGTTTTTAAAACAATATGTGATTTTACTATTACGAATTAATTTTCTTTGTTTGCACCTCGCTGGGAAAAGAATATGTTATAAAGTTTCATATATTTTAGTGGAAGGCAAAAATGAAAATTCGGTTATTGACGACGACTCTCTGCAACGACTGAAATCTAAAGTCGAATTGTCCAATATTCAAGAAAATCGAGAAAGGGGGAAGTCCACAGCTAACCAAATGAAGTCGTGTGTGAAACTGGCAAAATCTATTTCTCGGCGAGCGCAAATTACTAAAATCAAGGAACAGACATCTGTCATCTGTTATCTTAATCTGCGAGTAAGTTTACCGAACACAAGCCGCACAATTCGGCGCACAATTTCCTATGATTATGCTGCGTAAACATTAAGGACGAGATATGAATATGCACGAGACACATTCGGGTGACTTCAAAGAGCCAATCTCTGGAACCTAACGAGCAATCGGGACGTCGAGATCCCGCGCACGATGCTCAGAAATCTAAGTTTAATCTCTTCGCTAGTTTGATAATCAACGGAGTAAGGAACTACGTTACTTTTCATAGTTTAATATCAACTTAACGCTGTAAACTTTGGCTTCGAAAGTCCGACCCCCTCGAAAGCGCTCCTTATGACTTTCTTTCTCGAGTTACACAATTTCGTTTCGAATTTCATGCTCAAATCTTGAACACGGTATAAGGCCTTATTCACCTCAAAGTTAAACGCGAACTATTAATAACGAGTTTTAGAAAACATGAGAAAAGTGAGGAAGTGAATAAAAGCTGCGTTTACATTAGGCGACTTTTGATCGAGCGATTTCAGTCGGGCAAGTAAGTATTCCCTATAAACAGCGTTTCAACCAAGTTGAAACGATTTTTGATCGTTGATTTATAATTAGTGATAAACTGTAACAATGTCAAAAATAATCTGGGAATGTTTATGGAACACTTTAAGCGATACCTATACAAATTGTATTCTCAAAAGAAAACAACGATAGACGAAATAATAAAAGAAATAGGTTTTGAAGGATTAACAGTGACAATTATTAAAGAAAAAGAATTGTACGTCTGACTTCCGCTTTCTTGAAAAGCCCAGTTATGCGTAAAGTAGATGCAGGTTATTTCCAACACCTCCTGTAAATTGATTTTTATTAAAGCGATTTTTAAAATAGACTTTTGTCCCATGAAAATTTGTATAACACATTGTTTTTCACCTTTAACGGACACTTTAAAAAAAACCTGATGAAGCTATTAGCCGATAGTGAAACGTAAAGCGATTGTGAGATTGGTAAAGTGTTCGTTAAGGATGGTTTGCACGATGATAGTTGCTGTCATGGAAGCAACTATCACAGAAACTCTCATCATGTGTAAATAACTTGACAGTCGCTTTCGCCTTAACGCAACACGACTTCTATAATATCTCGTCTAACTAGATAGTTGATAGAGCTTTTGCGATAGTGATTCATCTCATTTGATGATTTCACATAGCAAGTATTGTGTTCAAGATTTTTAAGATACCGCAACGATTCGATTTTTAAAAATGTTTAAATTTCTATGATTGTGGGAAAAAATAAACATTTTTAACAGTTTCAACAACAAAACTATATTTGATCTTCCCTGTAACAACAAAATATAATCAATATACGTATTTTTTTCTATTAAACATAAATAATCAATTTGATTTTTGATAAAACGCCGCCAAATTTAGTTTCATGTTGCACAAACTCGAAACACTCCTCAAAAATTCTCAAAGTTGAATACGATAATCAACTTGAACTTCGTCGGACGCACAGCAACGAGGTTATATTTCAAAGGTATTCAACCGCAGTAATACAATTAATTACCACCACACTTTGTCCTTCTCGGCGTACGAGTGGCGAAGTTTCCGTATTTTCTCCCTGAATGGGCGAATTCAGGAAGGAGTCGGGAGGCGAACAAATGGAACTGTGGGTCACTCGTCCTATCCCCTAATACAGAGTATTGAAATTGTAATTAGAGTTCGCGTCGAGGGATCTTGATGCGAGACGCTCGAGAGAGGAGGAAACTGCCGGATTGCGAAATTAGATTCGCTGTGACGTTTTTTTTTTAAATATTTGTGGTCAAGAAGCAGAACAAACATATTACCCTGAACGCTCAAGATCCAAGGATATAATTACGTTATGAAGGTTAACTACGCATAAATTCCGTAACCTAACAGGAAAGCCTATTTTTAAAACCCCTAATAAATAACTAGAAACTGAAACCTTTACGTTCTTCTGTATAATCAATCTAATTATAAATCTAGCATGCAACAAAAGCGTTCCTTTTGGCAGAGAGAACGCATATCTACTTTCGGCGAAATAAAACGCAACGGAGAAATCGTTGTGTAGATTCCGCCCTGTATAAACGTTCCCGGGATATTTCTATTAAAATATGGTTTATTATTACACAGAATGGTATTATTGTCAAAAACGTTCGAATATATTTACGTCATTTAATTTCATTTACATATGTTCAGGAGTGCAACAAGCAAATCTGAAATAATGATTTGTTTTATTGGACAATTGTCCATTCAAACACAATACGAATTGTAAACATGTACCAGAAATAAATAATTACAACTCATTTATTATTCCAATGAATATTAAATTAACTACAAAATGACACACAACACAGAATTACATTAATCCGGTCAGCAATTGGGTTATTATCGAACCCAAAACGAAAACTTTCAGTGTGTATACACGAACGAATTTTTCGCATATTTAAAAACACATTTCACTTTCAGACAAGCGAGAATGATTCACGCACGCCACACCATTTTTTTTTTTTTGTTTTTTAATTCAGCGGCAGCGGTGATTTGGCAACTCCCTCGAAATTTGTTTTGAAAAGGTTTCCCTGCACACAACACATTGCCATTCGGTTCAATTTATTGTCGCAATATATAATTGATATCTCTCGATACGAGTGACCATTTGCAAAATGGACAGAGAAGGGGCTGAATTGCGAATATACATCCAAGCACAAATGACCCTAAAGTTAATATTCAATCAGAGGAGCCATCAGTGCGAGCTGGCCCGCGGGCATTCAATTATTTATTAATTTCCTCTGTTCCGGCTTGCTAAAGTCGTACGTTCACGTTACTGTGATAATTGGAAGAATTTTTAAACTCAAAATAATGAACAGCCACGTGACCGTTTCAATAAAAAAATTAGCTGAGAACTTTTATATTTGACTTGCACTACGAGCGTTTCAATTTACTCATTTTTAACGTACGAAATTTCAGAAAAGAATACCATTTATTAATTTTTAATTTGATTTAATTTAAGATACACAAAGTGTTTACCTACAATTTAAATTACCAATAGCCACTTTTTTTTTAATATCGTGATTATTGAATTAGTAGCCAAATGGCAACGCAAGTAAAAAGTAAAAACAATTCATATCAAATGTAACACATAAACGTAGCTTACAAGTCTGGCAATTTATTCTGGTGAATCCAGAAATGGTAGCTATGCACTCCTTTCTGGTCGCTTTATCAGGTCTAGCAGAAATTGATATATAAATCCTCTCTTGTTTTTTCTGTACTAATGAAGGTCTTCCCCTTTTATTTTATTTACCAGTTTGAGCATAAGATGCAGCTAATAGAGGATAGACTTTTTTTTTTCATTGTTTGAGCATCTCGTTTGTACAATATCCAAGCTTTGATAACGTAAATATCTAAGATCCAAATAAATATGGGAAAACACCAACTTTTTGATTTGTTTGGACTTGTGTAGAATCCTAATAAAGAATTAGATTTGTCCACTCCATTCATGTGCTTATCATATTGCGTCGCAAGAGCTGGGCAAGGTACATTACCTGATTTAAATACCATTTAATATTTACGTATCCTCAAAATTGGTATTCCGAGCTTCGGACCTTAATTTTGATAGTAGGGGTCAGAGGAGAAATACACTACGAGGGCGTCACAACCCTGAGGAACTCAGAACTTCTCTTTTGGGTAAATGGAAGGCACCTAATGTAATGAAAGATACATAATAGTGCAATGCAACTAATCAATAGAGAAGGTTAAACGTTATTATCCTCCTCCTGAGCTTTGCTTTTGCTTCTTTACGATCACACTATGTTTTGACATTTCCAATGAATCTATACACTCAAATTTGAGCTTAGAAGATGAATCAATCAAATTTCAAGTTTGAAAACACTTGTCAAAGTAATATTAAGTTTCAAAGCACTAAAAAACTATTCAATTAGGGAAACTATGATATTTTGGTTTTATAAATTTTTATTTTTATGAAATTTTATTAGAATTGTGCACATATGGGACCAATTTTCTAATGCACAGTGTTTTTATCTTCTTCCAGATTTATTCGAATGCATTTCCTGCAGGATCGAGATTTAGAGTGCGATTTTTACTGTCTAATTGGTCGGAGGCTGCTGTACATCAACGTATTTACAGACTTCCCGGCTTCGAAATTTATTGGCAAATGCACACGACACACGCCACTCTTCAGGCGTGAACTGCACACATATAATTCTTAGAACGGTTTTTTTTTCTCATCGGATATTGATTTGCTGTTGGGAAAATAGGCTAGAAGCAAGGCCCGCATTGATAAGAGTCTCTTACCCTACAACTTTCAAGCTCTCCCGAAGCTATTCACGGCATCCCAGATTTTTTTACAAAACAAAGTTCATTAGTTTCTTACTAGAAACTTCGACCACCTATAGTAATAGTAAAAAGTTGCACACAAAAAATTACATAAATTGTAAAATGGTAATTTCAAGAAGATTCTTTTAGTCTTCTTCTTACTGTAGAAATTTCATTTCCAGTGGCTAATCGAAGATCATTTTTTCTTCAAGCACCCAAGCGATGGCGTTGTCAAATTTATTGGAAGAATTTTTAATGATTTCTCCCATTTCTGGACTTGTTAACGAATAAAGTTGGCGAGAAATGGAATTTTATTATTTAGATTTTATTATTACCTACACTAATTTATTTAGGAATACTCCAAAGGCCAATGTTTTTTGACGTTGTTTTCTGGTTCCCCGGTTGAGTTCTGTGTTCGTGAAACATCGGTTCTTTTTATAATCATCTCCGAGCCCTAAAAATTGAATTTTCTACATCGTTCTTGGTATAAATGAAAATCGGCAGCCTATACCTGTAGTCTTCCCATATTTTTTATCGCCATTTCGAAATCTATCACTAATCTCTCTAGGATAAAAAATCTCGACACTCTCGGCGGCATCAGAAACATTTCTATTCCCAAAAATTTTGGATTTTTCTTAAATTAATTTAATTTTTAAGTAAGGACTACAAGTATATTTGAAAAAAATAAATCGGAACTCATTGTACGACCACTCAAAACTTTTTACTTGTCGATAACATCGCAATTTGTAAACTTATGAAAAGACATTCGTTCCGTATTCGCGACACGATTGTGTTTACTTTGGGTTAAGTAACTTTAAAAAAAAAGAGAACGGAACGCCCATCACACGTTCTCCTCGAAGTTATTTTGCTCCTGAACACGTTCCCGATCGTTTTCATGAAAACTTATACAAGCTACGCGGCCCTCTTCGATTTAAGGGCGGAATTTATAGCAGCGATATTTCATTTTTCCTGCTTATTAGATTGTTTTTGAAATTTCCAAAATAGTTTAAGAGGGCAGACAACAACAAATGATAAAGTGCTGCCTTCTTGTAACTTTATCACGTGCTAAACTTATCAGATATAATAAATAATTACTTTTACTTGTTTGTAGTTATAAGCGCATTATTAGTTTTGTATTTTACATTTAAAGTAAGCGGTTTCTTAATCAATAGGTTTTTTATATTTTTTATATTACAGTAACTCATATTTCCCAGTCAAGTCAATAACAACGTAAACAAAACGCTTTCTGTTACATCCAATATACTGACTTTCGCAAGAATAATAAATCTCCATCACATTTGAAAAACATATCAACATTCCTGACATATTAAATAATGAAGAACTTTCGCCACCTTTTCAGGCTCATACATTCCTCACAGATGTCAAAGATAAAGATTTTCGTGATATTTTATTTCGTCAAATTTTCCCTCACGTTATTATTTCCGTTACGTATCGCGCATACGTGACGCTCTTTTATGAACTTTTCGGGACGGATAAATGATAGTTCTGTCAAAGTATAATGTAAGGTTTGCATTTGTTCCGTAACACATTTTCCTCTTCATACATATTTCAGTAAGGACTCGCCAACTTATACACCGAACGAAGCATGTCAAAGAGCACTAACACTTGTATGCGACTTAAAAATTTATGAATCAAACGCACGTTCATACCTATTCCTAGTATACGGTGTTGATTATGTGAATGGTGCTCGACGATTTTTTTTTTCTTTTTGGTTTGTGCTGTCGAGGCGATTTCGCAAAAAGGTTTTCCTTTATAGGGAAAATAATACGTAAGTTAGGGCGAAAACGAGTGAGTTTGGCAATTTCAGTACCTATATGTGGAGAATATTTGCGAAAAAGTAGAAACTGAGGGCGTTTGGAGTTTCTATGCGACTCTCGTGTCGCAAATATTATCCGCAGTTAGGTGCGGTCAGCGTTTTCTTTATTATCCAGGGTCTTATTCGGATTTATAAATGATAATTCGAATTTCTTTTATATTACATTTTAAATTGCTAGTGATGATATACAATCACGAGCAAAGAAAGTTCGTCATTAGTGATACTCAAGGAGGAATTAAAAAAAGTAATTCCATGTCGAAAAGAAATGGAAAGGAAAAATTACGATCATGGTGTGTTGTAGACGGCAAATGAAAATGCAAGCTGTGTTATTTTAGACGGACGTTTCAAAAGAGATCTCGGAACACGAAGATGAAAGTTCTTCTGGTGGTGAGGTATTTGAAGAGGCAATTACTCAATGTACAGAGATTTTGGAGGGCAAAAACGGTTTCAAATGGAGCCTACAGGAACCTACAAGAACAAGAACTCCTGCCAGGAATGTATTACAAGTATCTGCCATGAAAAATCAACATTTAATCACGATTGGGAAGGAAGCTTGGAATATTTTGTTTTGAACAAAATTGTAACTCATACTAATGAGGAAATTGAGAAACAAAGCGTTAAGTATTAAACAGGTACTAAATATGTATATATATATCCCACAGATAATATTGAAATAAATGCGATGATAGGTACTCAAGAAGACACTCACTTATCCGTGAAAGAAATGCTTTTTCCAGAAGGACCACGAATGTATCGATGCATTATGACTGAGGTACGCTTCAATAAGGAAAATGGAAACCGTAGTGTTAAATTTTCACCTATAAGAGAAATTTGAGAGGAATTTATTTAAAACTGTAGTTAGTAGAGTTAGTCTCCCCATTGTTATGTACCCATCGATGAGCAATTACTGGGATTCAGGGGCAAGTGCCCGTTTAGGGTATATATAGCATCCAAACCTGATAAGCGTGGAATTAAAATTGCCTATATGTGTGATGCCAGAAGATTTTACATGATAAGTGGTATTCCATATATTGGCAAAGACACTAATCCCACAAGTGATTCAGTTCCATCCTATTTATTAAAGAAATTATCAAAATTCATCTATGGAACCATCCGGAATGTAACGATGGACAATTGGTTCACTTCTGTTCCATTGGCTCAAAAATTCCATCTATTTATAACGAGACTGGATCCAAAAATGGAAGCAACAACGATTGAAAATTATTTGAAATCTATCTACCCAGAAGTAATCTGCGAAGCATCCAGGGTCCTATGCTTCTTTTAAAGTAACAGTTAATAAGGATAACTTATAAAAATTATGACCGAAAAGGAATAGCTCCAAGGTGTCCTAATCTCCCAGTTTTTTCAGAAGAGACTAATACCTCCACATGTGCAGTAGTAAATATTTTTCATATTAATATTTAGTCTCTGAAATCTAAGGTAAATGAACTGGAATCGTTTATTCGTGCTGCAAATTTAAATGTTGACATTTTATGCGTAAATGAACATTGGCATTACAGAATCCAAAAATTCATAATTTACATATTGTTACATTCTTTTCTAGGAAAGAGTTTAGACATGGCGGTGTTGCAATTTTTGTAAATTTTCATTTTAATGTTTTAACAAATGCTAACCGGTGAAGTTAGCAATAGATTTCCAGCAATAAAAACCATAAACTTTGTCGTCGGACGACACGAGTGTAAATTATATATTGAGATATTCCATAAATTTAAGTAATCATTGCTTCATATTATTATAAAAGTAGAATCTTTTATGAACTTTTTCCAAAAATTACATTACATGCTGAATTTACTCGGATCCAACGCAAACTGTTGCTACAAAAATAGTCCTGTGATCAACTGTCATGAAAATTCTTAGGAAATTTCTTCAGGATATTAATTTCCAATGGTAGGTAGCACTTTTTTTTCTGAATTCATTGGTATGCTATCAATAATCGATTACTTCAAATTTCTTTCTTATATATGAAAATTTTCTCGATGAGACTCTGCGTGACAAGCTTGATGACATTCCTCTCAACATCCGCCAACGAATGAGGTTTCAGCACGACGGCGCACATGTCATAGATCACCCTGTATAAAGCTAATCTGATCATAATCACTCTTGCAGCTGATAAATGCGCTCTTTATTTGGTAAGGCGTAAATTTAGCCATTTAAAATATTCCAGCCCGAGTTATGTGAAAATGAATTTGGAAACGGGAAGTACTGTTCAATTATTATTGTTTGATGAGATCCAACTACGTTGATTCGAGTCATCAGAACAAGCTGCAAGACATTTTTGGATGGTTTGCTTAGTTTGGCGAAGCATACAGTGTCCAGTTATTTCAAAGGCTCTGCAGTCCGTATTCTGCTCCACCCATTGGAATTGATTTTGATCAGTTTTGTAAGTTGAACTGATTATTTTGTATTTAATAGTCTATTAATTATTAATTGTTACGGTTTTACAAATACTTTATTAACAAACGAGGAACCTCATTCGAAGGAATCCGAACAACATCTGAAACGTGACAATTTTAATTTTAATTCAGTCGGTACAAAAATAGTGAAATGATACGATTAACCAAATTAACTATTGATTTATCAGAATTGAAACTTTTATATTGTTCTGATAAATTAAGACAAACATCCTGCGATAATATACTGTAACTATAACTGAAAGTTTGAGTCTGGAATATTCAGATATACGTTGATAGAAGATGTAATAAAAGACACCAAACTCTCTAAGAAACTAGTAAATTAACCTAGGATACGTTATGGAAGTTATTATCGATAACCTAGTACTAAATACCCTTTGCTGACTAACAAATTGATAACATATTTGAAATATTTAAGACGCAAACCTGCAAAATTGCTGGTGAAAGTGTAGAATTTTATAAAGTGAAAATGACAATAAATTTCTGTTATCTAAAGAAGCGATTTAGAACTTCGTAATTTCATTAACACATTAAAACGTTTGTTGTCATAGAATAATTTTATTTAGTTACATAATTTTACAGTTGACTGTATCCAAAATAAACCTGGCTATGATGTTATATCAAAAGCAAAAATTAAATATCAGTATCGTTTGTGTTTGAATTTTTACTGGCCATTATACATATGGCCCGCTAATAATACATACAGACGTTGACGATGTGAACGGTCTGTGCTATCGTTAAATTACAAAATCAATAAAAGACAAGTTTCGACATTCCGTAGCTACAAATTTACGAAGATAAACGCTTTACTGGAAGTTTAATGCATTTCTAACAAAAATTACATCGTGATGAGCTAACTATGAATACACCTATATAATGTTAAGAGTTGTTAAATTGCTGCATTATTACAGACCCGAAATTAATTTTTTTTTAATTGCTCACATTATAAAAAAAAATCAAGTCGGGTTACAGAAAAGGAAAATTTAACTAAAAGGAACTGTTAATTAAAATTTTCTTTTTTGAAAACAAAATACGCGTTTCAATTTAAATTTTATTCAGCATTAGGCATTTTATACATGTATAAAAGTTCCCACTTTATTTATAAATTTATAATTGTAAGAGGACGTTCAGGAAATTGATTTTATCGAATTTTGTTCAAGTTACCTCACTTTATTCTTAGGTACGACCTTGCATGACTACCCCATATTTTTGCACTTTCTAAGAATAGGCAACATGTAGATGTTTTCCTTAATTCATAAATCAATCATAAAAGTCATTACATGTTTAATAATATAAGTTTCAGATTTTTTATTACGGCAATTTCAAATTTTTACTCATCCATAGAAATTATTGTAATTTAAATGGAGACTATTTTCGCGCGTTTTAAATGACGTGACAAAATACGATCATGTCCATGTCGTGCATGAAACAGACGCTTGGCAGGGTCTAAATTATTTGTTAGTCTTAGTTTGGTGGCTTTTATAATGGAATCCACTAGAACGTTCATGTATAAATATCGTATTGTGCCAATGTGCACAAATGCCACTGTAAACGACTCGAATAAACTCTTTTTTAATGTACCAAGAATTTTCGATGTCAGATGAATGTTGTAAAGTATTAAAATATATCAACTACGTCACAAGCATTGCGTTACGTATTTACATTGTAAATAGATTGTAGAAAAAATAGTAGAAAAAAACTGGTAGATGACCCCCAGAATATTAATCCATACCTCAGCCTCGTCTCAACATGAAAAGAATTTTAAAGAATTAAGTTCGATATTTTGCTTTAGGTAGATTAAAGCACAATATGCAGATCACAGTTGATTACTAAGTTTAGTGCGGTGCTCTTCCTAATTAAGTTCAGAATCTACAACACCCAAGAAATCTACAGTGTTAATTGTTGGGTAAGGATGTTTGTACTATTCGGAGAAGTCATGCAGAGTTATCTATATCCATTTCAGTTTTACCGTTACCGATGGCTAATGCCATCGCTATTAACTATTGTAAACAGACGACTAGGTACTTACAAGAAGAGTAACAATAATCTAATTCCATTTTTAGTGCACAACAATAACATAAGCTTAAAGAACAACGACCCACAAAAGACGAAATAAAAATATAGATACCATCAAGTAAATTTTATTATATAATTGTAAATCGATTACAGACGCGTATATTTCTGTTAGTAAAATTGGAGCATATTATTATTTCATAAATCCTGGAATAGGTACAACTTCTAAATTAAATATGCATGAGCTATTAGAGTTGCTATGTCAATAAATACGAGTATTACGTTACAAACATACGCGAGCAACGCAACTGATGGAATTAAAAAGTAGAATATTAAATTATGCATTTTTATTATTAAAGCAAGAAAGTATCAGATGAAATTATGTATTTAGAAAACTCGTATCTTAAAAGACACTCCCTACTTCTTCTAGTATCTCTTTATTCTCATTCGAATTTTATAGAAAAATACATAAAATGTAATATTTTTATCTAATTTACTAAACATTGTCTAAATGATTGACGTCTTTTTTTTTTTCGCAAAATTCTATAAACGAAGGTCTGGGTCATGCCTATTTTTTTTAATTTGTTGTGACAGGCACTCTTTTTTTAATATCACCATTAACTGACATGAAGGATGATGAAAATCTGCATGAAAAATTAAGGTTGCTACTATGATGACATCAGAGCGGATGTGTCTTTTTAAAATTAAAAATTGACCTGTTCCAGGATTTTACAAAAACGAAACATTAAATAAACAAATTATGATCTTGGTGCGGAACTTTATCACAACTCTGTATAATCCTGTGTGTAAACACACGTTAAGATATAAACTGTTCTGTGCAATTAATTAGGTTGGCGGTTACGTGAATTATAATATTCAGCAAATATTTGTCCATAAGTTTTAGTTAATAACACATTGGAAGCAAATATTGATGTTTAAGCTACTTTCCAGCGAGTATCCGCTCCCTTCGATGATAAAATGGCGAAGCGCCATATTTATTTTAAACTTACGCAACACACGTTAAGTGAAGAGAAAATACAATATTGGATTATTGTTATTCTTATCCATAATTAAAAGTACAATCTAATAGAAATTATTTAAGTCGACGGACTTCTGTAAGAAACTGCCGGCACAGTTAAATCGTCATAGTACTTTCATCTTTCCCGCTGAAAGGAATAGTTTCCATTATCATTTGCCGCATTGTTTAAACTCTAAGTTTGCATGCATTGTACCTAAAAGTTTCTGAAAGCAGTCCCTGATATAATGAATAAAATACCACGTAACAATCCGTCCGCTACAGTTCGACCATTTTACTTGAAGATACTGGAAATACCGAAAACATTTATCCAACGAAAAGCGTTTCTTAAAATAAAAGTCATTTTTTACATTAATTTTTAAGTAAATTGGAGTACCCACCTACCCTAATACCTATAGCTATGTAAGGTACAAACCTCCTACACTCGAATTTAATGGCGTTTTCTGAAAAGTCGCAAAAAAGGAACAGTCTAAGCTTGAATCACCTGTACATATTGCACTTGTGTCACTTAGAATGTGAAACACTTCCTTCTTCAAAACTGACTAGTGGCATTCTTGCGTTTTTTTGTTTTTCTTTTATCATCGTGTAGGTAGTCCATCTTAGTAATTTTCTACATTAATTTTAAAATAAATTGGAGTACCTACCTACCCTAATACATCAGCAAACTACCTACACTCGAATTTAATGGCGTTTTCTGAAAAATCGCAAAAAAGGAACAGTCTAAGTTTCAATCGCGTGTACATATCGCGCTCGAATTTCTATCTTTCGAAATAAAAAAGTTAACAATGATGAACGGTTTAAATTGAACACAACGATATAAGCCGAATTAAGTAAAATAAATTTTAATAAAACGCTTGAATTATCATTTTTGAACTGTCGCTTGTATTACTTCGGAAGAGATATCTCATATTTTTATTTAAACGCTGAAATCGCAATTTATTTTTAGAAATAATTGTATTCCGCCTTTACAATTTTTTATGATATGTGACGTGAATAAAAAAAAGCATATCTGGGAAGGAACAAAAGCTTCGTCTTCCGTTCCTCGAGCGAACGTATTAAGAAAAACGCCGACGCTTTTCCATTTGAAATTCGGTATTAAAAGGAAATACCTCGGCAAATGCATCTGTAGTTATTGTGTTGCCGTTAGGAGCGTTCGACAGTTCTTTTGATTTATGAGTCCATTGATTCGCCATCTGTTGATGTCTATACACGTCGGAAAATAATATTGGAATACTCACGTATTCGGGACTGATGAAATGTAAGAAAATTTGCATGTAAAATTGGGGATCCTGTTCTGCATAACTCAGTTATAATTTCACCAGCGGAGGCAGTATTTGCATATCTACAAACGTGCAGCATAACACTCTGTATCATTTCTCGTAAGCGATTCATTGTGGGTTTTCAATTTCGGAAGAAATTGGTAACTGCAAAAAGATCAGTTTAGGCTATGTATTTATATTAAACTTTTAAAGTCGAGGAATATGTTACATATTTAATTTATTGAATTATTCTGTATAATAATTAAATATTAATATTAACAATGAACTATAATTGTTATAATACAATCGTTGCTAGGTGCAAATAAATCAAAATTACACTGTACGTGTCGCATACTTCTTTCTTCTCTGCCCTCAACGAACCAGTCAATTGCCGGAGTGCTTCATTCGATCTGCTGCTGAAAAGGCTGAAATCTAGAAATGTGCTTACGCGACGGTAGTTCTAATGTTGAGCTTCACGTTAGATTATTTTTGCAGTTAGTCGTGCAATAAAAAGATTTTCACATTGACTAAACAAAGATTTTAACAAATAGATATTTCGAAGCCCACGTTTTAATAGGAATTTCCCACAATAAAAGGTCTTGTAAAGACTGACGTTAATGAAAGGCATTTTGCTACTAATATTTAATAGGGCAATTCAGCAAATAAAGTGTCTCCCTGGAAGAGAAAATTGGAGCATGATTTTTTGTCGCTCCCGTAAACTAGAATCCCAGGCGTTAAGGACAATTACCGATAATTAAATGTTATTTTTCACCTGACCTACTTGCTGTTTGCCATCAACAGCGGTCCACTGCAATGATACTGTTTCAGTTCTCAACTTTAATCTTGAACCTTAATGTTATCACATTAATTGAGAGCTGGAATTGAACCTGTTTGCGCGGTAACAGGAATTTATCTGGTGGCTTCCTAGGAAACCGTTATAAATGTTGTTGAAAAGCGGTTAAGGAAAATTAATGTTGGGAATCAGTTTGAAATGTACAATTGCTAGATTATATTTTCTAATGTTATTTATTGATAATTTATCTCTCCTCATAAAAATAGTAGCGTCTATTCATATTTTAGCATTCTAATCGCATTTTATGAACAAAATCCGAAATTATTAAAGTTGCAAGTCGATGAAATGTGTTAGCGAGTAAATGAAAAGAAAAACTCATTAAAAATTGGAGAAGATTCAGTCTTGGAATGGAAGGAGGAATCTACGCAATCTGAGAAAATTGCGCTTTCTAAGCAAGTACATTTGCACTCTCTCTACTGTCATTCTGTCTTTCGTTATTTCTTGTTCTGCCAGCTCTTGTTCTTCATTCATTCATGACTCGGTTAATAGATTCTTTAAACCTGTTCAGATCTGCTTATATATTTTTTTTTTCTACCAAATGTTCCGCCCTATTTTGTTCATTGATTTTCTTAAAGAACCTCTTTTGTGTTTCTATTGTTTATTTCCATTTTCCATGTTTGTAGCCATTTTTCTTTACTCTCTCTTAACATTTTGTTGCAATCATTCATTAATTTTCTATACTCGTTTTATTTCATTTCAACTTTACTCTAACTTTCTTTTCTAGCATTTCTTGTTGAACCATCTTTCTTTGTCCTGCATTTTTAGCCTCCTGCTCGTCTTCTGACTTTTTGATTTTTATGTTCCGTACTGTCTTCACGTCTTCCTCGTTGCCTTTACCCACTGATTTTATCTCCTAAGCACAGTCGCTTCTTTTTGAATTTTTCTGGGCTTTAACATAGTTCTAATTTTCCAAGTACCAATCCTTATTTTATTCATTTTCTGTCATTCCTAGAGAGCCTACCTTCTTAGTTCGTGTTATATTTTAGAGAATTAAAATAAGTTTTTGGAATGACAAGATATTCAGAAAAATTACCTCGCAGATTTTCAACTAAATGCGCATCAAGGCCCTTATTATAATCCTCACACAAATTCCGGAAACCTTAATGCATTTTTTATGTGAAGGTGTTATATGAGGCTTGAATTTTACAGAATCTGTCGTTCCCTTATCAGACGTTATATATGTATAAAGGGGTAGTTTTCGCGTTTCACGCCGAAGAAGATCGTATTGAAAAGTTTCCGAATAATAAGAAAGAATCGACCGCTCTTTGGGACAGGCCGAAGAAGCAGCGAGTGACGTTTTTGAATAATTCGTGGACATCAGAATGAAATGAAATTCTCGAAACGAATATCGACAAGGATTGCGGAAAACGGTCTTGTGAGTGCTGTTGCAATAAATATTTTGTTAGCATTTTCGCTCACATCTGTACTTTAGTGCTTGTCACTTCTATTGGATAAATTCCTCGTTTCTGTTTCCCTATCTATTTTTAATTTGGCAGCAGTTAATGGTTGCGGACGTGGGCCTGAATTCCTATGGAAGATTTATGTTGCCAATTGACCCTGCCTCAACTTTCGTAAAATTAAGTTAACAGATAGCAATACTTGTTGACTGCCGACTTTAATTATCGCTCTTATAACGCAAGGTATTTCCGAACAAATTAGGACAACTATTGATTAGTAGGTATATACATGATTATTTGTAATCATTAAGAATCTCATTTCATGTAAATCTCAGAAGGATCAAAAGTAAAACAAGGTGTAGAGTAATAAGTTATCTAATATAAACTTTTGGGCTCATAACTGCTCAAGATTTTTCGGCAAATTTATTTTCAAAACTGTTAATAATATTGCAAGCATTGTGCTGCTGGGCTTTTGAGATTGACCGCAACAGAAAAATTATTCATTAATTTTTGTAAATTAAACACTCAAAAATAATTCATTTTTTTTTTTAATGATAAGTGATAAATAAAACTACAGATTAAGAAATGAAAAAGAAAGCAATTAGCTAGTGTCTGAAAATATCATCTTCGAGTTTCCAACAATGTCCGAGTAATGCCCGTTCAGTTTCACACGGTTTGTATTTCTCGTCGTGCAAGTCTGGCATTAATCTCCCCGCTTAGGGCGTCTTGTGGACGCTTTAAAAGCTTTCTTGATTACATCGTATTGATTGATAGATTGTTCCCCGTTTTTAATGCGTTCGTTCTGGGCCAAACTTGGAAAAATATGATATATGTGCGGAGCTTAATCCTTTTTCAAAGCTGTGCTTTTGCCATTTAAAAAATACCATTCTAACAGTGTTAAGAGTAATTTTATTAAAAATTAATTCTATATCATTAAGAGTTATCCGATTAATATAAACGTTTATTCACAATAGTCATAAACGTAAAGAGTACATAAAAACAAAGTAGATATATAAACTAAATTTTCGGTATGGTTGCCAATCCATTCAGAATGAACATGTTACTATATACTGCAGTGTAAATGTATCTGACCTTAACACACAGACATTTAACACTAAATAAACAAATAAATATACACAATACTACACTCACCCAACACTCATGCAACCAATACTAAAAATTGTAGTCGAACGACACTAAATATACTAATTTACTATCATTATCCTAAGGCAAACCCTAGAAACGATGAAGACAAAAGTAACTAGAGAAGAAAAACAGTGGGTGAAGCAAAAATTGGCAGGAAATGGCTGCGACGAATTAATAAATTACCTGACCAAGCCAAAACACCTCGAATACAGCCACGAATACGAAGGAGAGGAGGCTTGTGTACCTCGAAAACGGTAGAGATAGTGAGGGTCAAGGCAACCAAGGCACAGGATGTGGGGATAAATTACCAAGAATTACTTGAACGACACTTGAAAATAGTGACATAAATAAAAAAGTTATGTTACACCAAAAGTATTTTTGCAAATTTCTTCTCACCTACTGTGTGGCCTTAGCCTTAGATTTTATAAGTCGCAGTAAATATATTGCCTTCCAGAGCAAATACGAGGATAGATCGGAAAGTGTCTATAACGAGACGGAAGAAAACAACTTTTTGGGGAAGATCGTACTTATTTTTCTATACAATCTCCTTTCAGCCCCACACATTTAGCCCAACGCTTTTCAAGACCTTTCAACCCTTCAAGAAAATAGGAACCAGGAGCCTTCAAAGTATCACTCCACAGCTTCGATGATTTCAATATTCGATGACAATGTCTTTCCAGCCAACCAATTCTTAAGATTTGGAAACAGGAAGAAATCCGACGGAGCCAAATCTAGTGATTATGGAGGATGGTCAATTAACTGGAATCGTAATTGGTGTAGTTTCGTCGTCGCATTTGCCGACTTATGGCTCGAAGCCTTATCCTGGTGATACAAAACTTTTTCTTTGCGAAATTAGGCCTTTTAGATTTGTTTTCTTCGTTCAATTTGTCTAATAACGACGCATAGTATTCGCCTGTTATTGGTCTCCCGTGCTGAAGGTAATCGATAAAAATTATTCTTTGAGAATCCCAAAAGACAGTGGCCTTGGCTTTTCCAGCAGACGGAATCATCTTGGCCTTCTTTGGAGTTGGTTCACCACGTGCTGTCCACTGCTTTGATTGCTCTTTGGTCTTCGGAGTGTAGTGACATATCCACGTTTATAAAACGTCGCAAAAAATCATTTGGATTACGTTTGAACATTGCTGAGGAATGGTCATTCGAACTCGCTTTTGATCGATTGTCAGCATACGCTACACCCATCTAGCAGTAAGCTTTCTCATGTCCAAATGTTGATGTAAGATGCAACGTACGCGGTCTCATGAAATGCCTACTGCCTCTTCTATCTCTCTAAACTTTCCTCGCAGATCATTCATCACGACTTCTTGGACTTTTCCAATCATTTGTTCATCGGTAGCCGTTTTTGACCTGCCAGAGAGCGGTGCATCCTCTATGCTTATTCGACCGCGTTTAAATTCAGCAACCCAGTTTGCAACCATTGCATATGAAGGAGAAGGCTCACCATGAATATCGTCCAATTCCGTTTTTATTTCTTTAGCATTTAAGCCTTTCAAAAGTAATGCTTTATCACTGGGTACTCGTTTTTATTCATGATTTAGAAAATGCATGAATTGTTTACTTTAATCGACAGTAACGACTTTAGTTTGTGCACAATCTCTCAGAAAATTTGACAGTAGTTGTACGAGCAATGGCGCTTTCAAAGCCAGTGAGCAGGATGCGCATGTAGCGCCATCTTCTGGTTCGTTCTAAAAACTTTCCGATCTATCCTCGTATTTGTGAAGATACTAAGTTATTTATTGATTCCACCCCTTTGAAGACTTTCGACGTCAAATTTGGCACAACTGCAAAGCGTGAAGTCTGAATTCCAAAATTTTTGCTCCATTATACGTAACGCACTCAATCACATTGTATATAGACGGTGGTGATAAAGTCCCGCACCAATTTTTAATATTAAAAAACCCAGTTTAGTCCAAAAATCTTTTCTTGATCAGCATTAGTTTTCCGCTGTGACGTTATTATTAATATTTTAAATGGCAACCCTAACTTTTTCCTGTATAACCGATGTTTTTCATGATGGCCATGAAACATAATCACCACATTACATCTTATGTACAACGAAAAAGAAATAAAAACAAATAAGTTGAAAGATTTAACCAAAATGATGTAAGGACGAAACATCGATGCGATTTAGCGGACCTTGAATAACAAACGTATGCTTGTCGTGTAGATCGGTTATCACGTATTGTTGATTAATATGGAAACAATCATACATGACTTGTTATCGTCTGCCACGAATCTGTTAATGTGATAGATTATATATGTATGGTATGATTATTCCAATGCGGGTATCATACCTTAAAAGAAAATTAAACGTCGCCTACACACATGTAACTATTTATCGGTGACCAACGAAAGTTCAAGTACATACATGCAGCACGCGATTCAACAATAAATTACCGATAATTGCGCCTGCATTTGCCCCAGACCCCGGTATTTAATTTGCATAGCAAATTATTTCCTCGACAAAAACTTAATCTTCGTATACGTCGTCCGGAATTCGGTGTCTGTGCGATTCCTATCTCATGCAAAACGTTCAGATCGGTTCCTCGGGTTGATAGGATGCGCTGCTGGCGGCGATAAAATATAAAGAGGCATGTCTTTTAGTTGGCAATCTGTCTTGGACGAGGCCCGCTCGTAAAGAGGGTTCGCAGAAATTGGTGGATTTTGATAGCTCTCAATCACGGCGAGCCCAAACACTTTCGGACTCGCTCATACGAAAAGAGGGGTGTGCGGGGGCAGAAGTGTCGAAGTTTTATCTGTAAAAAAACGTATCGTCCGGCGAGCATAGTTTAAGGGGATTTGAAAAACAAAGCCATAAATGTCATCTCGTCATATTACAAATAAAAATGAAAATATACGACAAGGTAGCTTACATTGCAAAAAGAAATATATTTGAGAAGCCATACAAGAATATATTTGAATATTTTCGTATTATTTATTTGGATGTTATTATTTATTACTCTATGGACATTACACGAACTAATACACAATCTCCCTCCAATGACTACTTGCAATGCTTACCAGCTCCAGGAAGGTCAATTCAAACCTTGTCGAATTTGTTTTAAACTCTCAGTATCATATACGTTCTAAAGATTTATTTGTAATAAGTAGGAATAAATGTTATTTTTTATTATAAGTATAAATAAATATTAAATGTTTCTCTCGTTTCTTATAGGTACTAGTATTTAATGTCGTGAAAGCAATTCAAGCTTTAACGATTCCCTGACGCCACAACATATCACTATCAAATGAATCCTAACAAATATCACATTCCCACAAAATTATCATGACAACCTTATAACTCCGACGAATAAGGCTTTATAAGGCAGCTCGAACAATATGGGTTTATAGCAGTAATGTGGTGGACGCTCGAACATTAACCCGGCGCAACTTACATACGTGTAATAAATGTTAGCTTGCTCGTGTAGCTTGGAAAAGAACAATTTTTCTATTTTTGCACAGAACATCGAAATTTGCCATCAGGAAAAAGCAAACATTGTTTTTTCATAGCAATTTTTAGTTAACATACGACAGAGAAAACTATTTCTTGCTCAATTTCTCCAATATTTGGAACAAGAATTTTTTTTTGGGCGGCAGATATGAAAAGGAAATAGAGTAGACAGTTTTTGATTTATTTTAAATTTTTCTATATTTTACTACGCAATTGTTCAAGAAATTGAACCAAATCCTGTACATGAAATTGAGTAGTCTAAAACGACTTGTACTAGATTCCTTTTTCCAGAACATTTCTTAAAAAAACTTGCGAATGAAATTTATTGTTTCTAAATAAATAGATTTATTGGACTGCCCGCTGAGAACTGACTGCAGGTATTTGAAGTCATTTCATCACAAAGTTACGAAACATATTGGCTATTCCAAAGAATTCGACATCGTTCGCGTAAAAGCGTGAAAAAGTAACGACCGACAATTTTATATAAAGTTTGTCACGGCAATTCCTTTAGTGACCTCCGTTTCCTGAAATATATCAAGGTACAAAACGTTGAAATACAGGCGACGCTAGACAGAGACTATTTATCCCTATCTCTCTGGAACGAGTGCGATGCATCCGTCTAGATAGGATACGCATATACGAATCGAATCGTAATCAAACACGTTTCATCAGAAATCGTTGTTGACGACAAATTCGACGGGAGTTCCTTTGATCTCGGCGCTCGTGAAAATTGAAAACTTGTAAATGCAGTTTCATATGTACGTAATCATCGCGCTGAAAACACACATCTCAGCAGTGTGGATAACATTTTTCGATACGCCTGCCTCGTCTGTCGGGCTTTTACTTTCTTTATTGGAAGCAATCCTTAATGGGCACCGACGGTACACTCAGAAAAATAACAGCAAGGAAAACCGTCCAACTCAGTCTTTTTGGTTGTACATAAATAATGCCACATATTTCTTATTTCAGTCCGTGGAGAAACATCAAACTGATTGCTTCAAACTGACCAAAAATTATCTTTCATATTAGTTCATACGTAAATACAAAAGTTTTAAAAGTTAAATGTTTTATTGAAGGGCAGTATCAATTACCCCGCATTCATTATCATAATTCTATTTTGAGACTGTAATATATACTGTGTTGATTCGTTTCTCAGACATAGCAAATCAGTATGTAAAACTAAATACATGTGTACAAAAAGTTTTTCCATTTAGTGAGTCGCTCTCATTTTCTTGCATGTTTACTTGATCAGTAAATGCCAAATTTATCTTTGACATAACGTCAACAGAAAATCATAACTAATAATTACAATTTATTACGTATTTGAAACCAAACAAAATAAAACATTGAAAATAACTTTGAACGTAAATTCACAACAGATGTTGAAAGCGTCCTCCGTCTTCTTCGAGGCATTTTCTAACTCCTCTGCGACATCCATTAATAACATTTTGTAAAATGTGGGGAGAATTGTTTATTTCATCACACTTTTCGATGATTCTTTGGGTAAGTTCTTGTAAATCATTAACGGGCGTTATAAAAATTGAATTTTTCAAGTAGGGCCCTACAAAGAAATCCAAAGGAGTTAGATCGCAAGATCGCGGAGGCCATATGTTTGCCATATTTCTGCTAATTCTCCGATCTCCAAAAAACTCTTGAAGGAAATTTAAAGAACCTCCAGCAGCATGGGCCGTTACACCATCCTGCTGGAAATATCCAAATTGCAACTCGTCGTCATGCAGTTGATTAATAAATGGATGCAAAATCTCTTCCCGATATCTAAGTGCTGTTAGTGTGCCATTAAAAAATATTGGACCTATCAATCTTCTCCGACTTAAACCTATCCAAACACCAATTTCTTGTGGATGGAGTGGGGCTTCAATGAAAATATGAGGGTTTTCTGTACTCCAGATCCTCATATATTGGGAATTAATGTATCCTGTTAAATGGAACCAGGCCTCATCGGAAAAGAAAGTTTTGTCCAACAAATCGCCATTGTCAATATTGTGACAGTATCTTCGCCTTGGTTCAAAACCTACTGGAAGCAATTCATGCACGGTAGTCAAACGATATGGGAACATTTGCAAGTCCTTTCTTAGAATAGTTCTGCAGGTTCCGACAGAAAGATCAACTTGTTGTGACAGGTGACGGATGGAAGTGCGAGGAGCATCAGTCATAATTTGTCTCACATTTTCAACTACCTCGTAAGTCCTTACTTTAGACCTATCTGATACCTGTTTTCTAGCCACACTGCCAGTTTCTCTGAACAGTCCAACAGAGTACTGAAGTTGATTAACAAATTTGTAGTACAGAAGTACAGTTTCTGGAAATTTTTCCTGAAATTCTGCAATACAATCAATCAGGAATAGAATAGGTCCATTTGCTATTGTTGTTTTGGCCGTTTCTAAAGAAGGATTCAACCATAAAAGACCAATAAAACAAATTTTTATGTTATTTATTTATTTATTGTTTAGGGTACGGATCAAGTAAGGAACATATGTGAACATGCAAAAAAATGAGAGCAAGACACTAGATGGGAAAACTTTGTGTACACATGTTATATGTAATTATTGGCTTTCTCTTCAATTCTAGAGCAAAACGGAATAGAAAGGATATTGGTGAGAATTTTAAAATGCACTAATACCTTATTTAAAAGTTCAAATTTCGCAGCCATTTTCTTCTAAAATGGCAAAAATCTTTCTGGAAAGTACATATAATTTACTAAGTGAGTTTTGACTCATAAATGTTTATGTAATTGAAAGTGACGACTTCAAAAATTAACAATTTTTGCACTTAGGAAAGTTCTATTTGTCTTTCTATTTCGTAATTATTGCAATGTATTCGAGAAAGTCTTTGCGGTTATTTACGTAAACCAAAAGATACCTTGTGTGGATACCATTAATAGGATTATTAAACAATTTGAAACATCAGGAAGAGTAGACAAATCATGCAAATGTATAAAAAATATAATTAAAATAAAAATTGAGATCGTTTTAATGTATAGCAATGGTGAATGAAAATAAAAATATAAGTTTGAGACAAATTAGTCAAAATTTGAGAATTCGTCCAACTGCACTTTTTTATCTGCCAAAGAGATAGACATTAAAATTCAAATAGTTTAAATACCACACCCTGGACACTCCTACAGTTGATAGAATTGCTATTAAGGCTGTGTTGCATAAAAGGTTTAAGCCAGGATTAAATTTAAACCTACGTTAGAATGTGCAACACAATATGCTGTACGTCATGAGTGTTAGACTTAAATTTAATTCTGGCTTAAATCTTTTATGCATCCCACCCTAAAAGAAGCAATAATTGTCGAATGTAATCTTAGTAATCAATCGCCAAGCGTGAGGCAGGAATGTTATGATCGATTAGAGTATTGTTTAGCTACAAATGGAGACCAGTTGGAATACATTTAAAAAATATATTTTTTGTTGTCATAGTCATGGCTAATAAAATGTATTTTATAAAAAATTGTTTAAAAACTGAAATTTGCCTAAAGTCTTTAGTTAACATGAGGCATAATTTTCGTTATGTAAATCCTTATGGCCCGAGCTAAAAAAAAGCATATCATTTTTATTTCTATAGTGCTTTTAAAAAGTTGTTGCAGTTTTAGGTCAAAAATTGGCCGCGAGGTGACGCAACCCACACTATTATTACTAAATGTTTTTCTAATTTCTGTAACTTGCTCTTGCTAAAATTGTCAAACGCGGTTATCATAAATTACACAGGATCACGATATATAAAACCCGGTTAAACTAGACAAAAACGCGGGCATAAAAAGCTCTATCAATAAATTGTATCTGCTCGGTATGCGTCCGTCCCGCTGTGTTCCGTGACACTTTGGTATTTCATCTGAAATTTACTATACGTCATTATTATAACTGACAACAACGTTGCGGAAACTACTTCCTCTTCCGTACACAACTTGGCGTATTCGAATAAGCCACTTACGCGTTCTATGTATGTGTACAGTCGAGTAAAAATTATGTATTAATGTTACCACAATGCCGATGGTTGTACTAAAAATCGAATATTGAGATACAAGTTACAGCATGTACGATTCCGGAATTCCATCATGAGCCGCGTAACGGTGAGTGATGTAACGGACTAGGCTTGAATAACCTTCTGTAATGAGTATTTTATACTATTTTTTCTATTTTGCGCCTTTAATGTCCTTTTCAAGAAAAAAGCATATTCCATTTGACCAACAGAATTCTATTTCATCAGTCCAATGTTTTCATTCACAGTTACTTCAAGCAATTGCTTTGATTTCTCCATTAGACTCTTAATAAGCTAGCTGTTGATTAAGCAGTGAAAACATCCAATCAAATAAATTCTTCAATTCGCCGTTGGTAAAGCTGTTTGACAGCACACCGGATAACATGTTTGTGTGCGTAGATTGTAATTATCAGGAAACAAATTCTAAAATGAAAGCAGCACTGCTATAATTCAACGCGAGCCGTAATAGGATATCGATCGCGCCCGAAATTTGATATCGTAGCGAAAATGACAGATATTATTCACATTTTAATCTAGTATCTAATTAAGTCCGTCATCGGTGAAATATATTTTGCCACTGCAATGCGGAGGACCTACAAGACATGAAATGTGTAGCGTATTCATAGGAAATTTATGTACCATAAAGCGTTATTAAATTAGATTGTCCGGAATCAACTATCAAGAGGGTCGATTCTCAAAGGGAAGGAAATTAAAAATAAAATACTGCCTTACAATCATTGTCACAATTTCTTTTCATAAATTAACAGCTAATTTTACACAAACGAAGTAATGGCTCTACAGCTATAGAACTTAAAGTATTATTAATTCGAGTTTCGCAGAAATAATCGTCGTTTTAATTTAAAAACAGTTTAAAGTCTAATCGTTTAACATAAAGTGAACAACAAGTGTTTTGTTAGTATTGAATTATATTAATGACTTCACTATTATTAAATTGACTTCCGGTTGGAAGCGCGTCACGGCTGCTTCTACTGCCAAGTACT
This sequence comes from Serrognathus titanus, assembly GCA_039766575.1. Lineage (NCBI taxonomy): Eukaryota > Metazoa > Arthropoda > Insecta > Coleoptera > Lucanidae > Serrognathus > Serrognathus titanus. The sequence goes on along the minus strand of CM077911.1, from coordinate 11,922,529 downwards.
AGAAGCAGTCGTGGCGCGCTTCCAACCGGAAGTCAATTTAATTATGGACAACTGCTGCTTAAATACTTTCATTGCGTTATTATTATTATTATTATCTAATAAAATAAAATAAATGAAAAAAAATTCATTAAAACTAGATGGTATTATCATTAAAGGCTAAATCTTATTTAAGTCTCCTAAAGGAAACTTCCAAACATTTAAAATATTCAAGATAATAAATTTGGCGAAAAGTTTAGCATGCACGTTAAATTTGAGCAGTTTCGAAATAGAGCAAAACAGAGCAAAGGAAGCGAACACTTGGCTAATTTAATTTATGATCAAATTCCTGATGCACGACGCGAAATGTAAGATGTCATAGATGTCGAACGGCGAGCCAACCTATAGAAATAGCTCTTTATCCAGCGAAATTCTATTGTGCTCATATCTTCGCTCCAAATTCCAGCTTCCTCTCTGAGCACTTCATTTTATTCCGCCTTCAATAAAGTGTACACGTTATCCCGCTCCAAGGGATCAAAATCTTTACGTAGGGCTGCAACGACAGGGACCCTATCTCTGCAGGTTTATGTTACATGCATAATGATAATAAATGATCCGGGCGTAATTTGGCAGACGCTTCAAGTAGACAGTGATGCCTCACAAGAAATCGCTTCTCGCATACGTTCACAAGTCATTTAATACTGATTTTTTTTCCAAGAAATGCTTTACTGAATTTATTAATTGATATTTTCTAATATTCCAAGAAAGTATTTAGATATTTAGATAATTTTATTTTAATATTAGGGCAAATTTGAAAACCTTGCCTCCATTTAACCGATTCTCTATGTCTTATAATAAGCGAGATCCTGATGCTGGCCCTCGAATTTCAATCAGCCTGCATAAACTTTGGACAGATTTTTTATCTCGGGTCTCAATTATGCAGGATGATTACTTAATACGCGGCAAAAATTAAGGGGGTTATTCCTTGACCCATTGTAAGATTTCTTTGTCTTTAGATGATTTTTCGGAATGACGCTTTGATTCGAAGATACCGGGTGTAAAAGCTTTTCGGAAAGAAACAGTACTTTAATATTATATTTAAGATTATTAATTTTAAGAACTGCTGAAAGTGACTACCACCAGCTAGGATGCATGCATCCAGTCTTCTCCTCATTGACTGCCAAACTCGTTCAAAAATACCAGGGGTGTTTCTTATTGCCTTACATCCAAGAATTATTCTAATTCTCAAACCTTCTTTATTTTCCATTGGAGAACTGTACACTAACGTCTTCAAATGACCCCATAGGAAAAAATCTAAGGGATTTAAGACTAGGGATCGAGCAGGCCAGAAGTGAGGTCCACCTCGGCCAATCCAGTTTTGCATTTAAAAACTCACGAGCAACTATACTAAAATGTGCTAGTGTAGTATATGTCACTCACACACTGATTCCTAGCGTTAATTTTCCGGTCCCGAAGCGACGTCAGAGCACCTCAATATCTATAACCTGGCATACATTGTTAGTAAGTACATCCGCACGTCGCTGTACGCTTACTAAAATAGACAAACAAGAACAAGTGATATTGTTTCTTGGCAGCCGAAGCTTTCCTCGAGATCAAAGGTCTTCACTACTTAGCAATGCTCGCAGTGAACAAGTGGCAAATTCAGTTTAGCGTTTAATTCTATTATAACGCCGCCCTGCAGGTGCCTTACACGTTAAGGCGTTTAATTTACATATCCTAGGCACGACGTTTATAAATATTAATTCTGGAGTAAAAATACACGTAAGTCTAAAATTTACCCCGCATTACGTATGCAGCAGCTGAATAATTTATTAAAGTTTGCGCTCCTGCGCTAGTTCGTTGAAAACGTACGCAGTCGGAATGGAAATACAATTACCCTTTTATTATTTAACCCTAATTTATTACCGCTTACGGTTACATGGTTTTAAAGTTTCAACTTATATATATCTACCTTGACGTGAACCTCTACGGAGTTGAGTCACTAATTAAAATCGCAAACACTTAAAAAATATTTTTTACGCGAACAAGGATGACAAGTAAAATAGGAAATAGGTAAATTTTCCTCCCCAAAAGTAGGTTGAGTGATGCTAAAGGAGTCAAAGTACACTTGATTATTAGTTAAATAAACTAACTAAATTAAAAAAACCTCAGATAATTACAGCTGAAAAGCTTGCACGATATTAATTCGTTAAAATTAATTTCCTACTTCTTCTTCTCCTTTTGGGCACTCCAATATATCCAGATAACAAAAGAATGGACAGAAAACATTTTAGATCTTTAGTAGTCATTTCAAAATTTTGATCTCATTTTAGTCTGATGTATAAGAAATTGCGTACTTCATCAAAAAATATCTTTTGGGCTGACGAAGGGACCAAACCCAGATCACTTCTCAAATAGTTTCGTTGAACTAGTAGAGCTTGATTGCCATGAGCCATTGAGCTGATTGAATTACTGGTATGCGTTTTTTCCTTTGCAGATGAACAAGAAGACATCGTCATAGTTGCTGTCTTCATCGCCCAGTCTAATAATTCCCTGATTCGAATAAATTATAGTCATAGCCTGAGCCTGAAGTTGAGATCCATTAAAATTATCTCTAACTGAAGCTCTCAGCACCATGATTTGGAGGAATGAGGTGTGGCAGGAGTGTTTTATAATCCTTGATTAAAGTGATGAATCCTCCAATTGACAGATTGTGTTGTGCCTGGCATATTGATCGTGTTTGGAAAAAACTAGTAAACATTAAAAATTCTGAAAAGAAAAGTTGAGTGTTAAAAGACAATCCCATGATATTAATTGTGACATCATCAAATAAAAAATGAGTTACAAAAAGCCAAAAATGTTGTGAAGCAAATCAAATTCAGAAAAAACATACGAGAACGTTTATTTGGATCTCCATTTGAAGACTGGAAGATTGAATTCTACATCGGCTACAAGAAGTGTGCCTGGTTCAAATGTGGCTATTGCCTTAAACATACACGGAACAATGATTAAGGATCCTATTATTAATTTCGTCTCTTTCAAATCTGAGTATAAATTAACCCTACTTACTTTATGTTTGAGAAAAATCATGATGTGTAGTACTCCTAAACAATCCCTTCAAAGAAAAATTCACGCGTGATATGAATTAAATTTACAATAAATTTGTATACAAAAAACAAAGCAATTTATTTAACTGTAAGCTTTATATGGCAGTGATAGTTTGAATGTAGCATACAAATAGCAAAACGATTATTCGAATCAATACTTTGTACTTATGAAAAGGATTACACAACACAAAACAAAAGCTTTTGGAACAAATCACAATTGGATTGTCGTTTTTATTACATATGTGAATTCATAGTTTTTGTTAATTAATAAAAATACTTTCGTTGACATTCAAACAAGGGAACATGGTTTCCTTTTTCGTTCTTGTCCTAGAACATTGCATTTTGGAGAGACCTGAGGAATTAATAAATGATTCGAATACAGTAACCAGTAATTTTCTCTCCGAAATTTCCTTCAGTGTTTATCTCTCGAAGCATGGCAGCTTCAAATGCGTGCATTAACTTACCTTTGCACTAAAATTAAGCTAAGTAATGAATTGCCTTTACATTCTTGAATATTAGATTTTGGATACTTCAAAGTCGGTTAATATTGTTGCTGCGTCAAAGGGTTTCTTAATTGCTGTTCGGTTAAGCAGAGTGTTCCGTTGCTCTTTAATGCACGTCGTCGAGAAAGTCTAATAAGTTTCTTTCGTTCCGACGCAATTTACGCAGGAAATCATTCATGTGATGTAATGTGAACTAAGTTGTGAGAAACTAATATTCCCCCGTCTCATGTCTAAAGTAACTAATAACCAACTAATACACCAAGAAGATAAGAATATATTCACATTATTTGCGACCATTAACTTAACTAAAACCATCATTCTTCTACTTTCAGTTAAAATTATTAAAATCGTTCCACTTTGGTTTTGAACGAAGAAAAGTAAACAAACTTCCTCCCGTTGGAATAGATAATAATTATAAATATAATATATTATTTAAATGTCATTAAAATCTTCAGCTTCTGGTCCATGTAATATTCATAGGAAGATGATTTCGAATATGCCGTTAAACTAAAGGTCCTTCTATCGGTCAACTTTTTCGGGAGAGAAGAAAATTCTTTTATGCTAATAAATCAACAAGGCATGATATAAAACGAAGAAACTTTAATTATTTTGCTTCATTGGTAGCTACCAATACTCTTCCTATTCAACGACTGACAAATTTTCAAATTATAAGTACCACAGAGACAAGGACGACAATTTTTAGACAACTTCTCGAGATCGTCATCTCCTTGTGTGTGTATTTCATAAAAGTTTCAACCTCATGTTAAGATTTAACGAGCTTTTTGTGATGCTATACATTTAATTAAAATTTGCCGGGAAAATGCAAAACAAAATGTATTAGAGACGACAGAGTTTCCGCTGGCATTATTAATCTTGCGTTTCAGGAATCGCGGCATGCTGTAAATAAATTAATTATAAGCCGACAAGATTTACTGGCCGGTGTGTCGCCATAGAATAATTATATTGACTAAAACACTGATGAAGTCATCCGTGCACGTTCAGTGTCACTCGAATAAGCGTTAAACGCAATTCCTTTTAATCAAAAATTTAATGGTTTTATAATAATAAAATTATTACAGGGTGGAATCTATTCAAATTATGTAACACCATGCGATTCCGCGTTCAAAACTATACAGAAAATTGAATACCACTTTCCTCTTAACCTTTAATTGTGAAGTGATTTCATCGTCAAACTTCACATTATAAGATCGGCCGCTTGTTGGACTTGTATACCTGTTTCAGCGCGTCACCATACAAATGTCTTTCAGTTTACGTCTTAATTTTTAGAAATACAGATTTGTGTATCTAAAATATCCCAGAGGCTTTAAAATTTGGGGTAAGGCAAATCTGTATGGCTATGCAAACTCTAACCTGCACACATATTAATCCGCATATTCACTAATCCGGACACTCACCACTTCAACTTATAATTCAATAAGTGTTGACGTAAAGAGTCTCACCAGATTCTTAAGTTTTACGCAGTGTTGGATTGTTTCCCATTAACAAAACATACAAACAAATAAATAGCACAATGTTCAGAAACAAAAACAAAATGGACAGAAGCCAACACGTTAACAATTTCTTCCAACATAAAGCTTGCGGTATGGCTGCTAAACGTTTTCGTTGTAAGGTGCCAAAATATTTTATTGTATTGCTTATCAATCGACTTGAATACAAATGTATCTATGTGCTAATATTCAAATAACACTCTTATTGCACACCAACGGATAAACTAAAGCATACAAATTCTGATGCAATATGGCGCAGTGTGTTCAGTTTATGAAGCTTACTCAACACGTCTGAAATTGCAAATTATAAACTTAATGAATTCAAATTTCAAGCTGAATGGAAATTAGATTCACGGTGAATTTAAGACAGCAGGAAAATTTACCGATAAGCGATAAATTGTGAGTTTAGAAGAATTTCTTAATGAGCAAGCGGCCAGCCAACAAAAAAGGATAAGTAGAAGTAATCCTTATTAAATGCGAGTTGAGCGCTTGCAAACAAATATCACCCTTCTTCGGTAGATCTTCTATAGAACAAATTTTTTTTCTTAGTGAGTTTTACTATAACCAAGATTATTGTGACAGGTACAGAATGTTCCCCAAAGTTACAAGCAGCATAATTCTTTTTAATTGTATATTTTGTTTTAGAAAGACGTAACGTTTGATCCTAACACCTGTTACATAAGTTTTAGGAAAAATATAGAAGGGTATTATCTTAAATTTAAGAGAACATTATTAAGTAAACATGACATAACAATCACCAATAAATCTTAGACTTTAACACATTGGTTGCTATATTGCTGCTGGGGGCCTCTATCTTCAATAAGACGTAATTTTTGACTTACATGTCGCATCAGGGTTTGGATGTTTTCTAAGTCTACTTCTCTAATTTTTTTGAAGAATTCTTTGCCGCAATTAATGTTCATTTTGGGCTTCCCAACCATTATCATACACCTTTCTCGCCAATAGGGCCCAAAAATTTTCAATTGGCCTTGCCTGAGGGACATTTGGAGGGTTATCATTACTGGGGACATATGGCATATGGTGGGCTTCTAACCAGTTTAGCGTATCTCTGGCATAATGCGATGTTGCAAGGTCAGGCCAAAACATGTAATCATCATTAGCATGATGCTGATTAATAAAAATAATCAATTTTCATAGGCAATTTCGGATGTATACTTCAGCATTCACTGCCTGGTCCCTTACATGGCCTACATAGGGCCTAGATATGCCCACCTCAGAAATGGCACACCACACCAAAATTTTGTCAGAAAATTTTGCTTTCTTTCTGTATCTTACGTTAATGGGAGTGTCTTCAATATTATCCGTATAGAAGCCAGCATTTCCAGGAAGTTCTGCATGGTCAAAGGTAAAATATTTCTCGTTGTCCTTGATTATGATCCGGTTGTGGGCGAAATGACGACGTCTCAAAGCTCGGCAACAACCAGGGATTCTGGCCAATTGTGCGGGAGTATACTTGGGGCATTTCTTGCGTTTTCTGTATTTTAGGCTTGTTCTTGCAATGTAACGAGAAATTGTAGCATTTGAAACGCGGAAACGACGGGGTAGCTTGCGAGTAGACACTCCAATGGTGTTTCTGGAACGATTGACTAGTCTGTTGACTTGAACTTCAGTTAACGCACGTGGACGGCCTGTTTTTGGTAGGTTTATACATGGAATTCTCTCTTCGCATTCCCGAATTGTCCGATATATGGTACTTTTTGAAATATTTTGTCCGCGAAACAAGTTTACTAAAAAACTCTTGGCAAACCTAACGCAACTTCGCTCTTAATTCCTAATAAATTGGTAACAATTGTTTATGTTAGTGGGCATATATATACGACACCATTACCTGCAATTTTACATAAAATGATTAAAGAGGGAGTTATTTCTGTATGTCATGCAACAGTTCAATTACGTAATACCAGAAATGTTTGCATTACAAGTAAAACACCGTGTTCATTAAAACCTGCCCCCGTTTTTAATTAAAAACTAACAGCAATCCATTAACGTGTCATTTATTTCACGCGATTCTGTGTGAGTGGGAGTCCATTTATGATCGCGCGGTATTAAGCCTGATTTACGAGGGTAAAGTAGTGCTCACCGTTGATCACTCGGTGGCAGTTCGCAGTTCAACAGAGGAAGGTCAGGAGTGGGTTAATTAATTTCATCTCAGTCCGTTCATTTATTTCTGTCTTAATAGCACTTCTTTTGTTGCGCTTTCTGGCAATAAATACGAAACAAAGGCGAAGAGGGAAGTCACAATGGGCACGCATATAAGTCAACTGGATGAAGTTTATATCAGTCTTTCGCTGAGACAGAGAACATTTTTCCTGGAATTTTTTTGCGGCTTCTACTCTTTTATCCTCCGGCGGCACCTCCTTCCGGTTGTTCCCTAATGAAACACAGTAATAACCTATCCGCGTTACAGAAAGCGAAATGTGTATTGAGAGAAAATATTCCTATATTCGAGACTATTCAGTTGCTAAAATGAGAGAAATTAATTACAACATTGAACAGATACTCGCACATACGTTTAGTACACTTCAAACATAAAATGTTTTCGATTGTGAACAATAAATATGCAAAACAATCTGTGCATATGATACTTCGGTGTCAGTATTCATGCGGCAATAGCAAACAAGATTAAAAGCAACGACCACTCGTAAAATTGACATAAACATCTAATTTATGTGAAAGGATATGTTTATATCTTATTTCGCGAGCGCAATAAATTCGACGCCATAACAAACAAGCTCAACCTAATTGGATTCCGTAATCTGATAGTGTACTTGGCGCTTAATTATTTTTACAAATTATGCACAATTTACCTCTAACGAACCTGTTTCGGGTTTTCCATTAATTTGATATTCATAGAATCATTTAGTAATAGACTATTCCAAAAGAAACCATCGTTTCTGCGGTTTATCTCGTATGGATTTTATTCAAATGATTTCTGTTAGTGTAATCTGAACAGATTACAGTATTTATTAATGATTAAACATATTTCTGCAAAAATTTGAATATATTTTGTAATAATCTGTTTTAAATACATAAATAAATAATAGACTTCCGCCCGGTTTTTTTCTATCTCCAATTAACTTAATCTGGTGATTAGTGAAATTCTGGTCAACTTGACAACTTCTTATGTCTGTTAAAAAGAAAACTAGAGGCTTCACTGAAATATTTTTAACCGAATTCGCGATTTTTCTAATCCGCAAAGACTATGATTGTGCATCAACGTCGTTGTTAACTTATCCTAGATTAAACTTCGCTTTGACTTTTATCAATGTCAAGTCATCCTGTATGTTTGAATTAGCTAAACGAAATTGTAGGTAATTACGTGCAGTCTAATTAATTACTTACGCACTGCGCTTTATTAACCATCCATTCAGAATTTATATTATTAATAAATCCCTGTGAAAAGCATTTATGCGACTAAATGGCCACACAACATCATGTTAATCCCACATAACTAGGCTAATTGTAATATCGTTGATTAGTTGTAACATTTGCAAAAGCTTGCCAATACGCTGCGCCGCGCGCCGGTTCAAAAGCAACTGTAAAGTACCATTGAATTTAATCTAATAAAAATAACAAAGTTCCTAGAAAAAATAACATTTTATTATTATGAGTATCGGGTATTCAAATTTTTTTAATGATACCATTTACATTCGTAAAAAGAAATTAATCTTGTAAAACCACATCAAATTTAAAAAATAATTACAAGGAATAAATAACTCTCCAATATTGCTGTGCTATTTCGTTAATTTAGAGACACTCGTATATAATAGTAAGGTTAGAATAATATTTTGTGTTTATTTTATTATTATGATTTATAAAAACTATGTACTTTAACTTTACTCTTACAGAACTCTTATAAAAATTTAATTACATGCAAATATTTATTACAAATATCTGTTTTATTTAGAAAATGTCGAACGAAGTACTAGAAGTCTCGCTTTCACCAATGACAGAGACTTGGTTTCACGAAAAGTTCAACGAAGTCTTCAATGATGTGGAAAACTTCTGGGTTTGTAACTCCAAGACTCCGGAACTGATTTCTGAGCCCCCTTGTCTTGAGAAACAGTCTCATCACCTCAAGGAACCACTTCAGGCCGATGACACAACACTGGGAAGTTGTTCACATTCTTCAACTTCACTAGAAGATGCCATCAGGGACAAACCTCGAGTTTATTTCTTCAAGAAGAAAGATGGTAAGCGCCATGTTGTAGTAAAACTGCAAAATCAAACAAAAATAAGACTCTTGAAGATAGAAGCCGTACGGCAGGGTTTATTCAAAATGTAATTACATTATTAAAATCAGGAAGAGAATGTTTAATTTATTTGAAAGTTTCAAATTTGAATTTCATTTATTTAAAGGATTTATATATTTTTCTTTTAATTTAGGTTTACACCTTTTTTGTCCACTTAATTAACTATAAAAGGGAGAGATCCAGAGTGATTTGACAAGTTATGCTCAGCTCTTCAAGCTGAACATATCAGTTCTTAACAAGTAGTGCAACAATTTTCATAACCATAATTGTTTCTATTCACAAGAAGGACTATTACTGTATTTTTGGTTATAAGTCCATGTATGATTTCACTGAAACAATTATTATTAACATGTTATCAAATTCATAGTTAATTATAATTATTTAAAACAAACGAAACATTTCCTTGTATATTTGTGTACGCCATGTAAAGTGTCTAACAAAAAACAAATTTGCCAACTCATTCTGTGACAAGCAAAATTATGTGCAGTTTGTAATTGTTCGTAAATTAAATATTTATTTAATAAATATTTATATGATTAATATTCTCTTTTACTTACCTATTGCATTTCACGCAGCGAGACGAAATTACGAACTAATTAACGATTCACTTATTATAAACAAATTAAAGATAAAACAGGACCCCGTAATCCTAATTTGTTAGCTAGACAATTGGCAACCCTGAGATACCTTTCCAATAAACAATTAAAAAGAGGAAAGAGTGTTAATGTTAAATTTAATGCACGTTCTCCAGATTTAACACCCAACGATTTCTTCTTGTAGCCTTATTTAAAATCAAAAATTTATCAGACTCCTTACCGCGATTTAAACGAGTTGAGAGGTAGGATCGTGGAAGAATGTGCAGCTAGTACTCCTAGAATGTGAAGCAATGTCGGTAGAATCTCCTAAGACAATACGAATTATATTTGAAGTCTCCATTTTTCATTACAAAATTTTAAAAATCAATAAAGTTTGTCAATTAGAAGTTTTCCTACTTGATCAAAATTGCGAAATAAAAAAATATATGCGTATTTAATTTTTTCTTCTTTCTATAATTTTGAAAACCCGTGTATTTGAAAAACACACTAAAAGTAATCTTGGGTAATGTACAACACAAAGCTACGTTTTATGCCGTTTAGTGCTTTCCATATTTTTGTATCATCATTTGGAATTTGCTTAAAAATTAATAATTTGCATTTTATACGGATTATTCCAAACTTTATTCTCACTCTGCACATACAACGTGTCCCAAAAAGAAGTGCTCAAGCGAAAATGTTAGAAAATAGTCGAGATTTCATTAATTAATTCATTGATTAAAAAAAAGTTTATCAAAAAATTAACGAAAATGCAACTTTTTTGTAATCAGAAATAATTTGTTCGCGAATATGTACTATCCTTACATCAAAAAGCTATTATTAGTTTCGCAAAGCTGTTTTGTTGAAATAAACTGACCGAGTAGTTTATGAATTATGTGACAATTTTGTATGAATATTTCACTTGGGAATAAAATCCTTATGTCTATAAGAGAAAGAAAATCTAAGCCTAAGACAATATAAGATTTTAATCGATGGAATCTCGTCCACACTCTGCCATTTTCGTTCGAGCACTTCTTTTTGGGACACGTTGTATATATATAGTACATCCAGAAAGTTCTGTAACTCGTTATATCCATTTATTGTAATTGTCATTGTTATTTCTTCATTAAATACTTTCTATTGATTTTGCTTTTTGCAGTTTTATATTGCAACATCTAACATGCGTTCAAAAACTCACAAGTTTGAAGTTAGCGTTGGTTCGGTAAATGTATGTCTGTGCCGGAATCATAACATTCATAATCAGCTAAAATTTTAGAGTTAGAATGAGTTTATTGGAAATCTATACAGCGTTGCTAAAAGTGGATTTAGGAAGATGTACATGGCATATTTCATGCTAATGGCATATTTCAGTATTATGGAAATTTATACACAAAACTTTATTTAGAAATGCTATACGTGACGATTAAATTATTCTAATTTAGACTCAAACATTTTAATCTGAATCGTAATGTGACATGTGAACATGTTCGGTTTCATCATCGACCTGACAATCGACGTGTTACTGAAAAGAGGGTTTAAACAATTTGAAGTATGAGGTCACAAAGTCATCTAAATTTTAATAGGTCTGGGAATACTTTCCGAATGTTCGCAGAGTTATGTACCGAACGCGAATCCCCGCGCAATCCGGGAACTAATAAAATCAAGACACAGGAAGCGCGCACAACAAAATCGCCGTTTGTTGCAATTAAATTGACACGGCGCGTTGTAAATTTCGTCTTACTCGGGCCCGAAATAAGAGCAGGAGCGCTTAGAAAGCCCCGCTGCCCGCTGGGAAATCTCGTTGCATCCCTGGGGATGACTTCAACTATACATGATTTTTTTGTGCTTTATGAAGAAACAGTAATATGTAATCGAAGCGTCGTCGGCTGCACTGCAGTCACATGTAACCAAAAATCAGAAAATATAACATATATCTGATAGTATATAAATATATTTTGCCATTTGTGTGTAATTAGCGTAAAAGCACCGTCGAGCGTCGTTATGGAAGTTTCAGTTTCAGATCAGTTTCTGTTTTTATAAATAAGACTTGAAGATCGTATGTGGCACATCAAGTAATTTTTATATGGGTTTTCCTTTGATCATGTTAATTAAATAAATAAAATTATTGAATTTGGTACCGGTGGTATTTGCTGCTTATTAAATCTACTCAAATCTACATGAAGCCTCCCGGAATTGTGGTTTATGAAAACATCCATCTGCCTTACAATTTTAGAAGGCCATTCAAATGGAAGAAAAAGACCAACAAGGTATCCGTTTCGTCTGAACGAATGAACAAAGCTGTTGAAAAAATAAGCATCTCACACGATCGACTAAATTCCTAAAATTCTAAAATTATTCAAAGTTCTGTAATTAAATATTTTTTTACAATATAGGACTAAATAGTTTTTAAGCCAATATATCTCCTATTTTTATCTTGTAGATAAAATCGAAAGCGAAAACCGTATGCATGTAATAAACTGCATGCATACACATTTTAATGCCTTTACAAAATAGATTTAGACAGGTTGAAAAGTCGTGTGGCTATAAACTCAACTGTAATTCCGGTTTATCTACCTCGTCTGTCTCGGTAATCTCAGAGTCGATAAAACATATGGGGATTTTCAAACATGATAACCACTGTAACGTAGAAAGTACTATTACTGGAAAAGATAAGAGGAAACTAACTGACACATAAGATAAAAAGGAAAAATAAATAATTGAAGCTGATTTAGGATCTCGTAATATGCTATAAATTTCAACATTCGTGACAATATATAAGCTATTCGATTTGAATGATTCAACATTTCTAAGTTCTAAGTTGAATTAGCAGAGATCCCGTTCTTTTCATGCTCATTTTGAATATCGAATTAACAAATAATTGCACATTTAATTCTCAAGCTATTTGTTCAAGCATATTTTGGTGAACTAACAATGTAGTAACACCTGTTACATAAGTTTTGGGAAAAATATAGAAGGGTACTATTTTAAATTTAAGAGAACTTTATTAAGTAAACATAACAATCACCAATAAATCTTAGACTTCAACACCTGGTTGCCATATTGCTGCTAGGGGGCCTCTGCCTTCAATAGGATGTAATTTTTGTCTTACATGTCGCATCAGGGTTTGGACGCTTTCTAAGTCTACTTCTCTAATTTTTTTGAAGAATTCTTTGCCGCAATTGTTGTTCGTTTTGGACTTCCCAACCATTATCATACACCTTTCTTGCCAATAGGGCCCAAAAATTTTCAATTGGCCTTGCCTGAGGGATATTTGGAGGGTTATCATTTCTGGGGACATATGGCACATGGTGGGCTTCTAACCAGTTTAGCGTATCTCTGGCATAATGCGATGTTGCAAGGTCAGACCAAAACATGTAATCATCATTAGCATGATGCTGATTAATAAAAATAATCAATTTTGATAGGCAATTTCGGATGTATACCTCAGCATTCACTGCCTGGCCTCTTACATGACCTACATAGGGCCTAGATATGCCCGCCTCAGAAATGGCGCACCACACCAAAATTTTGTCAGAAAATTTTGCTTTCTTTTTGTATCTTACGTAATGGGAGTGACTTCAATGTTATCCGTATAGAAGCCTGCATTTCCAGGAAGTTCTGCCTAGTCAAAGGTAAAATATTTCTCGTCGTCCATGGTTATGATCAGGTTGTGGGCGAAATGACGTCGTCTCAAAGCTCGGCAACAACCAGGGATTCTGGCCAATTGTGTGGGAGTATACTTGGGGCATTTCTTGCGTTTTCTCTATTTTAGGCCTGTTCTTGCAATGTAACGAGAAATTGTAGCATTTGAAACGCGGAAACGACGGGAAAGCTTGCCAGTAGACACTCCAATGGTGTTTCTGGAACGATTGACTAGTCTGTTGACTTGAACTTCAGTTAACGCACGTGGACGGCCTATTTTTGGTAGGTTTTCCTGAACTTTTCCCTCAATTGTTGTTTTAATTAGAGATTCAGATTAAGTATAAAAACCGACTTTATAGCTTTAAAAAGAGAAAAGTTAGCAATGAGTCAATCTTTCAAATTGAACACAACTCTACTGCCCCATCTCTCCCCAAAAATTATAGTGTGGATCTCCGCTGGCGTACTCAAACAAAGAACACCAAATTGAATTTTAACTGTAATCTATTGTCATTACCCGACGAGACACAACTCGCTTTAAATTATCCGCCTTAATTTAATTAAGATGTTTCAACTGAATTAGTTGCGTTCCCCTGTGAAAAATTGTCTTAATTATTTCGCTAATTCCTGCGAAACATGGTATGAAGACATTTTCTTCTGAAAACAGCCGCTTCCTGGACAAAGTTTGCAACGCAATATTACAAAGCGACGACTAAGATATACGGTTCCGCTAAATCATGTCGTCCTTACGAGAATGTAATGAACATTCAGAATAACAAGAAAAAATTAGGGGTATCATGTTCGTTTGTAAACAAAACATGTTAAACATGTTTCACTGTTACTTAACAATTATTTAAATTAATGAAGCATCTAGTCTACTAATTGGAAATATATATACAGGGTGTGGCATTTGACGGGGTAAGACTCAAGCTCCACATAATATACAATTTCTTTGAAACAGGGTGTCTACATTTGTTTAGTGCTCCATGATGTGATTGATTGATTGTAAGAGTTGGACTCAATCTGTAGGTCCATAACTTTTAAGAAAAGTTGTAATATAATGCTTTTAATTTATCAAACAGTGCTACATTAAAACAAATTTACAACGAGTTAGTGTAGAGGAAAACGCAAAACGCGCTCTAATTCGGAAAACAAGAAGGAAAAACTAGGACATTAGCGACCTCATATCCGTTCTTAAGTATTGGCATTCATTTAAACGAAGGCAATTAATCTTCCCTGAAAATGATTAATTCATTAAAGTGTTGAGAGGAAAAAAAAACTGGAATAACATCATCCCTTCATTCATTAGTAGTACGTCTGCGCTATTCTTCTTTTCCGGCCGTTGGCGTTCCTTGTTTCGGCCACATCTTTTCGCAACGAATTGAAGCGACAAAACGTTATAATTTAATAGTGAGTTGGAGTTTTTTAACGCACCATAAATCATTTTGTGCTGCCCACATTGTGCATGAAATTTAAATTGTTTTTTGGGGAACTTTTAACAAAAGGTTGATTTTAAAAATACGGCATTTATCTTTACTGTTTTGCGATTTTTGTTCACCGTTATTATAAGCAAACAATTTTTTGCAATATGTATTTAATTTTTAATTAATAATTAAAATAAATTAAATATTAACTTCTTGTCAAAAACATAGTCTATAGTGTTCGAGCTTTTCTCATAATTTTTTAAAATAAGGCCAAAAATAACTTTATTCCGTAAGTGTATAATTACATCTAATTTCTTAACTCGCACTTAATGTGTTTCTCATATTTGTTAAACTGTTCTTGTATGGTTAAAGGAGGAATTATAATCGGCCGAAGAGGTAAAGACAGAGATTGCAACTAATACCGCTTTAGCACAAAGTTTTATGTGAAGTATGTATGGGCGAATTTCGGTCGGAATATTAATTGCTAATTCAAAATTCCGTGCCGCATCAAGAAAACTGAGAAGTACGGAGCGTGGCCAGAATACACCAAGAGTCGCATTATATTAAGTTCCTTCCTTCTCAAAATCGGTCGTTAATAATTAATTTGCTTTCTTTTATAAGTCACAGAGCTTTCCGTTTTCAGTCGTGCATATCCCGGGATGCCCGCAATGAATCATTTAGTGGACACATTTTTCGAACAGGTTTTAAATAGTTGAATTCTTGGCTTCCGGTTGGAACCGCGTGTCTCGGATTTCTCTACTGCCGACGTTTCGTTCTTCGTTGCAGAAGAACTTCCTCAGGGCTGCTGCTGGTGGTGATGCTGCTGCTGTTGTTCTTGTTGCTGCTTCGCGTTAGTCGTTAGTCTCAACGACTAACGCGAAGCAGCAACAAGAACAACAGCAGCAGCATCACCACCAGCAGCAGCCCTGAGGAAGTTCTTCTGCAACGAAGAACGAAACGTCGGCAGTAGAGAAATCCGAGACACGCGGTTCCAACCGGAAGCCAAGAATTCAACAATGGACAACGGCCGCGGAAGCCTTCAAGTTAAATTAGGTTTTAAATATTCCCTTATGAGTAACATAAAATATGATTTAGTTAATTTCTTGTTCATACAAAATTTCTTTAACAAATTTAATATAATATGGAATTAACCAGAGAGCATTTTCGAATCATGATTTATTATGATTTAAACAATATATATTAAATACGAACAAATAGATGAAACATTTTGAAAAACTTTGAAATTATTACTTACAACATACAAGCAAATAGAAGTCGCATGTAATATTAAATATTAACACAAAACTGTTTTGGAATGTGTAAGTATGTAATGTAAATACTTACCTAAAGCAGGAGAAAACAGAAGAGCCGCTAATATAATGGTTATCCATGGTAAAACTGTTAGCGAAGATTTCATGTCGTCGAAAATATCATGTCTGTTTAGCAGTGTTATTAGGCAAATTCACTTTCACCAGAGATCATCACTCCACATAGGGTCTTACAGGGCATGTTCAACACCAACCTGTAATAATAAACTGCGTATCAATAAATGAAATATAAAACTATCAAGTCATTCTAATTGGAGTTAAAGAATTAAATTAGCTGAACTGAATTACTCAAGTCGTGATATTTTATTCAATACTAACTAAACTTTCATTGTAAACTGTCAGATAAAAGTTTTCTACAATTCCTATCATATTGAGAAGGCTCAAAATTATTTCAAAAAAAAGGACCTTTCTGTACAGTATGCTATTACCCGCGTAAAATACAAAAATATGGCTTATCATAAAACAGAATCATATTATGGAGTTCCAGAAGCTGTAACTTCTCATAGAATTAATGGTCAAATAAGAGCATTAAGTATGTCAGGTTCTGAGGTGGCTACAAGATTAAACATGGGTTTAACTTACGATAAAGAAAATTGCTAGAATTGGTTGGGAAGAATATCGAAGCCAAAAACTTGAAAACGCCCTTTAAGATTGCTATCACACATTTATCAAAAGACATCCAAGGCTTTCACGCAGGAAAACCAGAAATAATTTTCAATTTTTTGTTTCTGGTGAACTCAATAATATCAAAGAAGGTGAAGGTAAGGTTTCAAGTAAGATATATTGGTATCAAAGGATAGGATTCGTGTAAATATGGCATATCCAGTAGGTAATTGACAACAGTACTTGTGTGCGTGTCTACGGATCACAAAGCACTACCCCCTTTAATTATAATGAAGGGTGCAGCAGTTCAAACTCGTTGGACATCTGGTAATGCACACCCAGGAACTTTGTATGCGACTTCTAACAACGGATGGATGTAGGAGTTTCAATTTTATAAATGGTTTACATGTGGTTTGAAACTACTTGATGTCAAAATACTTAGAGAAACAAAAAATCTATCAAAAGAAACAGTTGCCTTGTTTTATGGTGAGCCATTGCAATCATATTAGCATTAGAATTGATAAACTTCAACCATAAATAAATAAAAAATGTGTATTTGGACCTTTCGAAAATAGTTGGATCAGCTTGTGGGTTAAGCATGCGGGCGGTTACCAAAGAAAATATTTGCAGAGCTACTTGGCAGAACGTGACAGCAATCGATGAAGTCACGATTTGCAAGTACTGAAGCACACCCTGTAGATTCGAATATGTTTCCTAGAAATGAGTTTATCGGCGAAATCTCGAAAAATATGAAAAGTTTTTGTTCTATTTTTTATAGTCCGCGTCCTAATGGAGTACGAATAGTTCTCTCAAATACTAATAGTTCTCCATCAGCTGACACACAAGTATTCCAACAGTCAATAATAGTTCTCCATCAGCTGACACATAAGTATTCCAACAGTCAACCAATGTCACCAAGCAGTAAGCAAGCGACGTCATTGACGCCTCTGCTATCCACTTCGTTTATTCCACAACTGTTAACAATAAAAACAGTAAGTGATATTTTTATACCAAACACAACGAAACCTATCAATGAGTCTGTTACATCCTTGAAGTTTGCTAGCTCTTCATTAAAACTTCAATCATATGGGTTAGTGTTGACAAAAAAGAAATGTGGACGAGGCTGAAGGAATCAAAAAAAATAAAAACAGAAAGTAGTAGAGACTTCAAAACCAGAATCCAAACGAAAAGACTATTGAAGAGTATGAAGATTGAAACTTCTTCACATGAAAATAAAGACGATATGTGCCAGAATGAAGTTAATAATTCATGTGAAGAAATGAATGAGGAAAGTGAACTTAAGACTGTTGATTTCATTACTGTTCAATTTGAAGGAGAAAAAGGAGACTCTACAATTTGTAAATATATTTGTGTAATTGAAGAAACGTCTTATTGATCAGCAATAAATTAAAGTTACAGATCTAAAATCAAAAGTAAGATTCGAAAACTCTTTTCCACATAATAATCAATGATGAATCAGCTACAATAATTTCCAAATGATTCAGGAATCCAATTAAAAGGCATACTCGTTCTACGCACGAGTTTCATTAGCTGAACGGAATTAATTTTTTTTTGTAATATAATATTTTGTTTGTTCTTGTATTATAAATACATATAATGTTATTATTTTAACAACATGTGCTCCAGTAGCTGAACGAAATTTCTTTTTTACAATTACTCCTACGAATATGTGGTAAATGTAATGGTTTCTTTACAAAACATGCTGACTTTTGATTTATGATCATAAAGCTGAAATTACCAACTTTATGTTTTGTTATAAAATTAGGGAAAAACAAATTTAGAAAACAAATGGCATTCATTTCGAAGTAGCCTAAATCGTGTCCAATTACCTCAAGTAGCTACAAATAAAATGGCGCATCGATATTTACACAGCTTCCTGTGAGAAGAAACTTTTTAAAATCCGTTTATAAACCCAATAACGTGTGAGTTATTTAACTATCTGCAATAATAAAATAACATATCTTTCCGAATATTAATTAAATGAAAGTAATTAAACTTCAATTCTCAATCGCGGAATTAATTATTACAATAGCGGATAACATTTAAAACATGACCCGAATTGTACTACTAATTGCAAAAGTTTCGTAATTAAATAATAACTTTAATTAAACGATAACAAATAACGCCTCCCCGGGGGATCGCTCAAAGGACCGTTCAATTTAGCTGAATTAAAATTTCAATGAAATTCGACCGCTGCTGCCTACGTTCAAAAATCCTGCGGACGCGAAATTACATAAAGAAGAACGCGATGGAAGGTCACAGAAACCAGAAATAAAGTATCTTATTTATTCTAAATCGAAGCCCATTTAAATATTAAAGATCAGTTTTCCATTTCATTTCGTATTGACTCGCGCACATTCTGATTTTTAATAAAGCGCCTCGATAAACGTCCGGAGTGATTTTATTCAGTTTGTGCACAACGCGAATACATTTCAAGGGTCTCGCAATTCTTTTTCTTTTAAAGACCCATTGAATACTTCTTATACTCTTGCGTTAACAGATCTCCATTATATTTGTTATTATATTTTTATTAATCATTTAAATGAATGTACACATATAAGATCTCTCAGTGAAATTTCAAAAACTCATCCAGTAATAAACAACAAAAACAATGAAGAAGACAGGTCTCGTGATAATAATTAAAAAAAATAATAACAGTTGCTTCAGTTTATGCTTGAAAGATTGTGAAGACAATTTTTTAATCTAATCGGCAAAAATTAATATTTTCTGTGAATTTATTAAAAGAAAAAGAACGTTCGAAGAATGCCGATCTATGTATGTGGAGGTGATGAGATAAGCTCGCGGTATCTAGTGGTGATATTATGGGCATCAGATCTAAAACGGATTTTGTTATATAAATATGTTGGAGTTTTAAACATCAACATTTTATGAGTAAACATAAATTGGAAGTTCTCGGCGATTTTTCACATTTAACCATCCAGCTACGTATAATTTATGGGAAATTTGTTCATACTTTCTGACACCAAATATAAATCTTAGACAAGCTTATTGTACTGTCTGAATACGGATTAAGTGTAAAATAATCTAATGCTGTACGATAAATAGGGAAGCAATAAATAAACTGAGATGATACGAGGGCCTCACCTGAGCGCTTTTTTGTCTCAACATTTAAGACGCGAATCTGAAATCATAAAGTTTTCTAATTGATTGTAAGAATTAGATATATGTGACCTGGATTACGAAAAGGGACCCTGTTGCGTCACCATATTAATTATTTAGAACATATTTTTTAATTTTAGTTGCGTTGTGTGCCAAAGTTTTTGTTTTATTCATTTTATTTATTGGCTCGAATTGCTTTTTGTTAATTTCTTGTGTGGATAATTCTTTATTCATTGGCGATGGAAAAACGGGGCGTTTGTTTCACTTGTGACCCACACAGTTTGTTAAAACTCGTCGCTGGACAATCATCTGCACGCTAGTGCGCATTTTCGTTGTTAAATAAAAGCCGCTAGTTTAAACAATAAAAGCCACTGGTTTAAACAATGTTGCCATTCAACCACCAGATTGATGCATGCGAAGCCTGGAATCGACTCCATATCCTGTAGGCTTCGCATGCATCAAACTCTAAAGACGATTCACTTTGTGTTAAAAGAGAAAAGAGACTGAAGTTGACCTTGAAGTTCTGTTTACCACGATGGATAGATGGCGTAGATTTATGACCAAGACAATTCAGCAAAATTGTTCGTCTTCCTGTCTCACCCTGTATGTTCAAATTTATGCAAATCTCATTTTTTGTATTCAATTAATTTTAAATATGTAAGACTGGATTAGTTTAGAATCCAAACTAAGTATAAAGTCGGGGGGAATTTTGAAAGCAATTTCTAGCGCCCCCACAACTAATTAGCGCGTTTTATTTAATCAAAAAATTATTTCTCACGTCCGAAAGTCAGCTTAATTCGAACGAAGAAAATCGCGCTATATTTTCCCGAAAATTATTCCTTTCCAAATTAAAAAATGGTCGAGCTTTTGGGGTCCCCCTCGACCCCCTCGGGAAAATTAATACGTATTCTTATCATCGCGGCACTTCCGAGGGCGTCCGTAAAACGCCTACGAAATTTCGAACCCCAAACTCATCGCGGAACCCCCAAAACCGCCCTCCAAAAATTTTACTACGAAAGGGGATTCCGTGCTGACGTCACGAGCCGATTTACTATATTTCTGGGAATCGCAAGGTCGTTGGGTGATAATGAATGGCCGCCATTCGATTGTTTTTGCGGAGCGCGTCGGTCCTCCGGAAGAAATTTCGGGACTTTAAAATCGTTTAAAGGAAGCAAGAAACGCGACGTGGACTTAAATAACGTCGTTTTAATTCGAATTCAATAGTTTAAATAACACGGGGGGTTACATTTTGAGCAAAATTTCGTTTTTCGTTTTCGGAAGTTTCGGGTTAAGCAGTTGGCGGCTCTGCGTCGCTGGATTTTGACGTTTGGGGGTTGTCCTGCGAAGCAAATCGATTTATTTTGTTCAAAAATCGATAAAAATTGGATTATAATGATCGAGGAAGACTCAGAAATAAGGTAAATATAGAATATCGTGTGAGAACCGGTTTTTCGACGTAAATCATCAAACATAACCTCAAAATTTTTGGTTGCTGTAACAGCACTGTGCTTCAATATGCTTTTTGTAGTGAAAATTTTTGAAATATGAGTTATTCGTTGTTGCTAAAGTCGATTTTGAATATTATTTAATCATTTTGCACTTCTTTGCAGGGGTGACACACGTTAATTGTATAGAAAACGATGAGACTTTACTGAATAGTTTCTAGACTTGACGAGAAGGGACCTGAAGAAACTGAAGCTAAACTCTAAGCTATCTTTGAGTGCTCTGTGTTTTTCCAATCTTGAAGCAATAATTGAAAGGAGGAAACAAACCGAAGGCAAACATAAAGCCCCCTTGAGCTAATTTTTGATAAACCATTAGATATGGGGGCTCTGCTATCGTGTGCAGTTAATTTGGTTTAGTCAACTCGCGTGTGTGTTTGTGAATAGTCTGTTTTAGCGGAAGCCTTCTCTGTAACGCTATGCATTTAAAACCTTTTGGTGCAATTATATGGCAGTGCACATAAAATCCTATGACTTTTGTATTTAAAGTATCTCTCTGAATCCTAACTACTTTGGCTTTGCTGGAAGAATCGGTGTTATCAAATTTAAGTTCCTTTAGGACTTCTTGAGCAGTGACCAAGCAAGTGATAACTCCCACGACATTGCTGAGTTGCAGTTAAAATTGAATGTGTTGTTGCTTCACGCACTTTTCGTGGAATCCTTACGCGCTGTTATTAAGCCGTTACTCTTCCAAAGTAATCGACATAGTTACATCTCTCACTGCTACTTTTGTTGGACGTGCGTGTGCGTGATAGAGAACGTCGAAAACGGACGAGTCGAAAGAGTAAAGGCCTTAATCAAAACGGCGTTTCTTCATTCGGTTGAAATGCGCTGTCAGTTACTAGATACATCCAAATTACAATGTTTCATTTTGTGTGACGTGAACGTGAAATACAGCGGGTAGTTAAAGATTATGAAACTGCAACATCGCTGACCTCTTAAAGCCTCATCTATGTTTTATTTAAAACACACTTATCGAGGCCTATAATAGTATACGGCTGTGAAACTTGAGTTCTAAATGAGAATATCTAAGGTTGTTGAGATAGGAACGTAAAATAATGAGAATAGTGTTTGAAGGAAGAAAAATGAGAGAAGAACAAACAGAGAGATTTATGAGCCAGAAATAAAATTGCATTGCCTAGATGACATTGAAAAAATGGCATAAAGAAGAACATCGAAAGCCAAAAGCAAGGAGTGGCCAAGAAAACGATGGCGAGAAGTTGTTATAAAAGTCTTAGAACAAAGAATTAAAAAGTCTGGAAAGTCAAAACTAACAATAAATAAAAAACGGAGCTGTAGACCCCACGACCTCTATGGAAAAGCGAAAATTAATGGTGGATGCGCCTGTATTATAATTTTTTTTGATGAATTATAATTTAGACATTGTATTTGAACTAGTAATAACATCTACTGTGGTCAAATTGTGTCAGTTTTACAGTACCTTTGGATTAAACAATAAAATCTCATCAAAAATATCATTTACAGTACAAAAAAAAACTCCTGAAATAAGAACGGAATTAAGCAATGTAGATAAGATAATTAGAAAAAATAAATGAGAATAGCTTGACCTTGAAAGAAAACTCAAATTATTGAGTGATAATTAATAACTAATTTTCAGGCTACTTAAAAAAAATATATGGAAGATTCCTCACAGGCTGAATAATAAAACCTGAAAGTGTGCAAATAAGGCTCTGTTACAAACTAAAGCCCGTTTTAGACTATCACAAGTGAGTGAGAAATGCCAATTCAATCAATCAACATTCCCTGTGATAGCTTATCTCTCTCACTTTGTGACAAAATTATTATCAAATCTGTCAAGTGTAACGGCCATGACATCGATTCACTACTGATCGACAAACTTCTCTGTTGTTGAATCATACGTCCAGTTCTGCTTTTATAGAGGTCCCCTTAATCGGGAATGCTCTAGTATCGATTAAGAACTAGCACCGGCCTAACATAACGTTATTATTAATTAATTAATTCGGTAAATAGAAACAAAATTCGATGAATAGAAACAAAATGATTAATTAATTAATGCTAGAAACAAAATTTATTATTATTATCAATTCGATAAATAGAAACAATGAGACGTAAGTAAATAGTAAAGTAATGCAACGAGTTATGCCCAAAATAATACAAGAAACGAAATTTTGGTGATTCTACGACAAAACAAAAAAAAAATAGAAAAACGTCAACGATTTAAAAAAAAAGAAGAAAAATAGAGGAAACTAAACGAAATAATTAAGTATATTCGTTAGGCTTTTATTTTTTTGATACTCCACTAGAAAATCGTTGATAGTTTTTTGTTTTTTCGTACGATTTTCCAGCGATAGACATTTGCAAATCAAAGACAGCCGAGGAAACTAAAAAGCGTCAAAAAGCAAAATAAGTTTGACGATTGACGACTGGGTATTTGTCGTTTGTTTTGTTCTAGATATTTCGATGTTATTTTGTTTCAGTTCTCTTTGGTTTTATTTTATCCAAGAATTTTTCGATTTCAATAAGAACTCGCCGATAGTCTCTTGTTTTCGTTTATTTTATTCTGCATTTCGACGTTTTTTTTTTTTGTTCTAGTTTGTCATTTATTATTCGATGTTATTTTGTTTCAATTCTCTTTCGTTAATAATAATAATTTTTTGTTTTTCAAAAGTCTTTTGTTTTCGTTCACTTTTTCTGTATTTCGACGCTTTTGTTTTTTGTTTGTTCCAGTCAAGGTATTCTTCTTTGTTTTGTTCTAGATATTTCGATGTTATTTTGTTTCAGTTCTCTTTGGTTTTATTTTATCCAAGAATTTTTCGATTTCAATAAGAACTCGCCGATAGTCTCTTGTTTTCGTTTATTTTATTCTGCATTTCGACGTTTTTTTTTTTTGTTCTAGTTTGTCATTTATTATTCGATGTTATTTTGTTTCAATTCTCTTTCGTTAATAATAATAATTTTTTGTTTTTCAAAAGTCTTTTGTTTTCGTTCACTTTTTCTGTATTTCGACGCTTTTGTTTTTTGTTTGTTCCAGTCAAGGTATTCTTCTTTGTTTTGTTCTAGATATTTCGATGTTATTTTGTTTCAGTTCTCTTTTGTTTTTTTTTTAACCAATGGTTTTTCGTATTTCAATAATTTCATAGGAACTCGCCGATAATCTTTTGTTCTCGTTCATTTTATTCTGTTTTTCGTCGTTCTTGTTTTTTTTTTTTTGTTCCAGTCCAGATATTCTTCTCCTTGTCGTTTGTTTTGTCCTAGATATTTCGATGTTATTTTGTTCCAGTTCTCTTTTGTTTTTTTTTTACCAATAATTTTTCGTATTTCAATAAGAACTCGCCGATAATCTTTTGTTTTCGTTAATTTCATTCCGTGTTTTGACGTTTTTGTATTTTTTTTTGTTCCAGTCCAGGCATTCTTCCGTTTATCGTTTGTTTTGTCCTAGATATTTCGATGTACTTTTGTTTCAGTTTTCTTTTGCTTTTTTCTTGTTTCTTTCTTTTTTTCTAAGTCTGTTTCTCGTATTTCAATAAGAACTCGCCGATAATCTTTTGTTTTCGTTAATTTCATTCCGTGTTTTGACGTTTTTGTATTTTTTTTTGTTCCAGTCCAGGCATTCTTCCGTTTGTCGTTTGTTTTGTCTTAGATATTTCGATGTACTGTTGTTTCAGTTCTCTTTTGCTTTTTTTTCTACCCAATAGTTTCTTGTATTTCAATGAGAACTCGTTGCACAACTATGCATACAAAACCATTTTGATTCAGAAATTTCAATTTTTCCCAATACAGGAATGCCCTGAGCTCTTTGAAACATAATTATAAATTTCCTTAAACAGTACTTCAGGTTCTTTTGGTAGGTAATTTACTGCATGCAACACCGGATGAGGAATATTTTCTTTTAAAATGGTAAATACCGATCTATTTTCACCAACCATGACTGCAAGTACAAAATGGTTTTGTACGCATAGTTGTGCAACGTGTATTCTGCAAGAACCGTGTGACACGATGTTAATTTTTGTATACAAAGTAAGAGAGAGGCTGGCTACTACAGTGAATGTTTATTGGTTGATCTCATACTTCTCTCGGTTTTGAACAACTTTTATATAAAAAACTTTAACATCGTAACACCATACGGCTCCTTAAAGATAAATCTTTCAAATTAAGCAGTACAAGTATTTTTTCAAGGATAATCTGGTTAAGAAATATCAATATCAAAACAAGTGAAATTAAATTTGAATTCACAATGCCATCATTTGGAACATTCGTTTTGAAATTTCAAATGTAATTTTAATCTATAAATAAGAGAAAAGTAGCATAAAGCTTAGTGAATTAAAAAGAGAGCCCTAATAAATATAAAATTTCCGTTTCACTGACCAATAATGAGGAGAGATCCGCCATCAAGATGACATTCATATTTCGTAAAACAATGAACAGAGACGAGCATCACCTTTACAAACATATACAAAATTAAAAGCAAGAATTTTTAATATCATGAGATGCAGCAGTATATTAAAACATGCAACAATGACGAATGCAATTGAGATAAAGTAGTAGCTAGGATCTCCGAGAAAACAGTTTCGGAGAATCTCGTTATGAAAAATAGGTTCTTTTCAAGTACTATCGATTTTGTCGTCGGAACTGTACAGCTGCACAAGTTTGAAATTAAGTAAGTCGATTCGTGACTTTATATCTGACCTGTAAAATATACGTCTTTTAACTAAATTGAGTCTGTTTCACAAGCGGTACTGAATAATTTATTATTATGTTAGAGGACATTTTGAAATAATTTTGAATATTTAAATCATCCTTTAAAACAAAATGAGACTTACCTTTTGGATATCTCAGGCAGAGGTTTAGGTTTACTCTGTAAGCATGTTAAGTTCGTTATGCTTGTTCGATATCAATCGCAACAATCATAACAATTGTTTTATTAAAAGCATTGAATTGCAACTTTAAGTTTTTTCTTTTATGAAATTGCATACTCCCGGCATTTGATGCCTTCCTCCCGACTTATCCTATGTAATAGAATATTTACTATAACAACCATGAACTTTTACAAATCAACATGTAAAATATATATCACACCGTTACTCAATTAAAGTCAATTTAAACGTAATAAAGCTCGTTTAATTTTTTTGATGAACAAGCCCGGAGCGTTTGCTCGCGGAAGCTATAACAATTAATTAAAAACATGACCCACAGTGCGGGCTTGTTTACACACACTCCGATAACATTGCCATGCTGAATCACAAGTATTACTTTGATTTTAAAAAATATTTAACCGCAAAATCCAACTGTTTTTCTTGTAACAGCTTCAATTTGAAATCACACTAAATTTGTGTACTTTCAGTATTGAACTGCTGAAGTTCTTGATGATTTTTATATGCGCCATTGATATACATGAGTTTAAATTGGAATTTAATATTTGTCTAACAAACAAAACAATAAATATATGTTAAAAAAGTAAGCGTAAACAAAAATAATTAATAAATTGTCAGGACTTCTTTTTGAACTAAACCTTGTTCAAGATACCTACACTTGTAAAGACACCTATTACTAATTTCAACAGACTTGACAACATACGGGTATTTGCGACTGGATACCCCTCAACACGATATTGCATCGTGTAAAAACTAAACTAAAGCCTAATTTATGTACAAGATAAATAAATGCATACGTTCGAGTACGGGCGATACTAAATTTATTGTGGCATCATCTTATTTACTCATTTAGGGCATTAACAAACCCATAATTGAGATTTTATCTTTTATTTCGGAAATTATCGAGGTTTATAGGTAGGTAGGTATATTGCGGGCGACAAATTTATGGCCGACCGAATTAATGAGTGCGCGCCGGAATAGTGCTATTGCCGAACTCGTCTCTTTTTTAAGAAAATTTATTTACGGCGTAAACCGGGTTTAAAGCATGGCTGCACTCAAACTGCAACGTTTATTTTCGCGGTCTGCGCCAGAATTACAGCTTTTCATTCAAGCAAATGTAACGCCAATATTTATGGGACTTAAACAAAGAAACCCATTTTAGTATTTTTTTTTGTTTTATTTTAACGTCCATTGGACCAGTTTTGAGACGGCAAAGCGCCGAAATCAGGGAAGTTTTTCATAATCTTTGTTTATTAAAAAAAATTAAATAAATAAATACACTTTTTTTCAGCCATTATAAAAACACAATTCTGTTTGCTTTCGCTAACTCCTCCAATACGCACACCTTCAGACTCTTCTGTTAATACCAGAGTTCTTCAAATCTGCTTGCAAATTTGCAGTGCATATACGTAGTATTAGTTTGGGTTTTTAAAAGGATAATCTTCACTATAAAATTTTGATGCCAAATTAAATGTTTCCTTTCCTCTTCCATTGATTCCATAGAGGAATCTGATTCATCATCAATTTCTGATTCTAAATCAGATTCTCCTAATGCAATTATGAAAGGAAGAATATTTTCAAACGAAAAATTTCCCATATGTTTCGTCCAGTCTTCCGAAACTAATTTTTCACAATAATTACAAAAATTTTGCCACGTGTCGAGAGTACATTTTGAAAGAGCCTCACGTCATTAATTTGCAACCCTATCTTTCGATAATGGCTGCCAATTTATGTATATATATATAAGCGTTTTTCTTCCACTCGTTTCTGTTTTCTGCAATCGCCCTCCAATTTTTGATTCCTTTTTCTTCTAAGTCTTCAGCTACCGCTTCACTCCACCTTCTTCTTGGCCGTCCCTTTTTTCTGTGTGCTTCTGGTTGGCTCCAAGCTATGTTCTTGATCTTCCTATTATTCTCCATTCTTCGCAAGTGCCCCAGCCATTGCAGTCTTCTTGACTTTATAAAATCGCTAATTAATGGCTCATTATACAGATCGTAAATTTCCCTATTACTGCGCCTTTTCCAGCCCTCTTCTGTTTTCCTCCCTCCAAAAATTCTTCTTAGTACTTTCCTTTCCCATATTTCTAATTTTTGCTGTTGTTTTTTTGTTCATGACCCATGCTTCGCAACTGTAAGTTACTGTCGGTCTTAGGATAGAATGGTATAATCGAATTTTTGTTTTATAGGATATTTCTTTTGACTTTAGAAATCTCTTTATTCCAGCTGCGCACTTGTTTCCTTTGGTCATTCTCAAATTTATTTCCGGCTCTTCATCACACCTGTTGTCAATTAACACTCCCAGATACATACAGCTATCAACTTCTTCAAACTGGTATGCCTTATCGTCTGCTATTTTAACGTTGAAATAACCATTCCTCCCCGGCTTCCTCTTGATTTCCATAAATTTGCTTTTCTCCATGTTTATTTGTAATCCGAATATACTCGCTGTTTCTATCAAGCTTATGGTTATCTTTTCTAAATCATTCTTTTTTCTGGCCAGTAACAGCACGTCATCTGCTTAAGCTAGACACTGATGACTTTTGTTAAAGAGAGTCCCTTTTGTATTTATCCCACTATCCCTTATGATCTTTTCCATTACTATATTAAATAGAACCGTGGTCAGCGGGTCCCCTTAACTAAACCCTCTCATTACCTTTCACAGCAAAGGTCGTGTTACGTAGCGACATTTCTACCAAATTTATTAGTTTCTCGGGGATTTCGAAATCTTTCAATACCTGCATAAGTTTGGCCCGATCTATAGTGTCGTATGCTGCTCTAAAATCTACGAATAGCATGCATGCTGGGATTTCATACTCGTAACTTCCTATTAAGATGTGCTTTAACATGAATATCTGGTCTATCGTTGATCTTCCTTTCCGGAATCCACATTGGTAGTCACCCAGCAACTCTTCCTTATACTTATCTAATCTTCTTTTAATTATTGTAGCAAACACCTTATATGTTACATCCCAGCAAGGCTATTCCTCTATAATTACGAGAGTTAGCTGGATCCCCTTTTGTATATAACGGAAGTAGGTTTGCTTTCCCCCAGGCATTGATTCTGTTCTCCAGATATCGCTTATTAAGTTAAATAATTTGGTTTTTAAAAGGTTTCCGCCGTATTTTAGGTTTTCCGCAGTAATCCCATTTTCACCCGGGCTTTTATTGTTTCTCATGGCGTGTAAGATTTCTTCCACTTCCAGCATGGTTGGACTTGCGATCCCTTCTTTATTTAGCAATGCCCTCCTGTCACCTACTCTTTCTTCCACATAACCCTCATTTAATAGGTCCTCGAAGTACGTCTTCCATCTTTCCAGCACCTCCTCTTCTTTTCCCAGTAGGTTTCCTTCTTGATCCTTCTTTATATAATCGCTTCTTATAAGCTTCACATCCTTATAAAAATTTCTCATTTCTCTTTTTTTGTATTTAGCTTCCGCACCTTTTACCTCTTCCTCCATATATTCCCTTTTGCATTCACGCAACAGCCGCTTTACTTTCCATCAATTTATGTACTTATTGTAAAAGCTTCTGTATTGCCCCATGTCATCTCAACAGGATTGTATTGACTATGATATGGGGGCAATCTAAGAACTTCATGGCCATGCTCCTTCAGTCGCGTATCGTTTTGTTATTCCGTCTGTTCTAAAAGGCTTAATTAATTCCCATAATTGTTTTTTTTTTGTAATTTTGCCCTCCTTTTCGACATTGTGTTTAACCAACTACTTCTGCATTTGACTTTTTTACAGGAAAATGTGGGTGGTTTGTCCAACTGCACCGAGTGACATGGTACATTGTCAGTCACCACCACACATTGTCGTTGCAACTTTCCTAGTGCAGGAATAAGCTGATAAACCACCCAATTTTGAAAAGTTTCTGCATTCATGTTTTTGTGGTAGTCTCTGTCATTGTTCGTCGAGGCAAGTAACAAGTCGCACCCTTCCAAAAAGCCAAGTTTTGTTCCCGCGTGCAACATTGTAAAACGTTTGCCTTCACTTTTAATTTTGGCTGGGTTACTTTTCAAATCTGTTTCGTGTATCCATCGACGAACCGCAAGCCCACTTTGGTAGATCCAAGTTTCGTCAAGGTACACGAATATTATATTTTCACTAGAATTTTGAAACTGTAAGAATTTGCTCAAAAAAGAAACTTTGGATGCAACGACGTGTTTTTGTTTACATAAAATTTTGCGTCCGTTGACCATTTTGTGTATGTAACCCATAGATTTCATAATTTTGAATAAAGTTGTTCTCCCTTCTTTAAATTCCAAAGTATCGCGTTTGCAAGTAATTTGTCCAAAATTCAATGCTTCCGTAAATATAAATGACATTTTTTTGTGAACAAAAGTAAAATGTAAATGCAAAATGGACAAAATCGGCAAAACCAGACTTGATAAATACCTAATAGTAAGACAAACTGCTGTACTTAATGACTTACAAATACATTACGAAAATATCAGAGGAAGCAGAAAACAAATTAACAGCTGAGAATGAAACGCCTCAAATGGATTACAAAACGGAAACGTCTCAATAAACACGCAGTTGTAGACATTGAAGAAAATGACTGCATATACGCGGCGCCGAAATGTCAGATGCTCCGTCATCATCCGAGAACTCCCAAAGAAACAACACAAAATAATTTCAACAAAACCGGAGATAATAACTCCCCATTATCCTTCCTGGAAATCAGCCTGCTTAAACCTCTCCGTGCCTTGAAGGAGCATCAAGTCAAACAGAGCGACCAACACAAACGATGCCATAAAACATCTCGATAAATTTAACATCCCATATCACGCATATGTATATTTCTTAGAAACGAAACATCATTAAAAATTATTCTGCATGGCGTTCCCGAGGGAATATCTTTATGTGGACTTCTAATGATAGGTGGCGACAACGATCTTCAAATGACTGTCGGCACCATTGTTAACTTACTTATTTTTGGAGCTGCAAAGTCGTGCAAATCAATAAATTTATCTTTTTCGTTGGTTACCACTGGGCGGAATTTTATATTTTATTTCAGCCTTCTCACCAAATATTGGTGCTTCGTGAACCCGAGAAACGCCAACGGCAGGTTGCAATTATATTAGTATCCAGTATTATTTCGAAATATTCTTTATTTTCTTTATTATTATCATTAACATGATCTATATTTATTTTCTTTAAAAATGTTTGCGACACTATTGCATACTATTCCAAACCGCCTAGATATAACTTTATTAGCCAAAAAATAAATAACTTAGCACAATTAGTTAGATTAGATTTAAAGTTGTATTATACTCGCTTTGAAATGGTTGAAGTGATGTACAGTTATATTATTCGCATTTTAAAACTTGTGTTTACAACTTTTACATCATTTTAAATTGCGTTTAATACGACTTTACATACTCGAGGTATTAATTATATACTACGATTGGCTAACAAAGTTAGGTACGGATAAAATACGGCATAATACATACAGAGCCGTACAAAATAATTTAAAATATCGTAAAGTTGCATTGTACAAAGTTTAAAATACGTATAAAATAACTTTAAAGCCGTATTTTATCGTTGCAGCGTTTTAATGCTAGGTTTGGAGCCTTTCTAACTGTTTATGTCACTATTTCGATCTTCACTTAAGTTTTCAAAACGCTATAAAAGTTATATTTGAGTGTGACAGTGACTTTTTAAATATTATTCCTCGATAATCTGATAGTTATTCTGCCTGAGAGTTCCCTATTGTTTTATAAAATAAATAGTTTATCCCAGTAATAAATATATTTAGGAATGATATGTTCTCTTTATCATAGTCAGTTTATCAGTTTCTTTGTCTGCCTCCTAATTTGACTAGTGTCTACATTTGATTTATGTTGACCACAGAGAGCACTTCACTAAGCCTGCGTTTTGAAAACAGTTTGTCTCTGATGTAACCGTTTAATCGCTAAAATATAAACGCTTTTCTGTTTTCATATACTGTGCATACTCGTATGCGTTCAATCAGAAAATTTAAAATAAAAAGCAAAATCATATACCTTCATTTATTACTGATCATAAACCTTAATAACGAAGTCCTGAAAGAAAATGAATTTCCATCAGAAACATCTCATGTTGATCCAGGTTATTCAAGTGGTAGCAGCAACGCTCTTCATCCAGCTAACGATTCCTTATCCGACCTGATAGAGAGGGCTATATTTGACCTAAGATGTGTCTAATTTTCTTAAAGCATCAACGCGGAAGATCACTCAACCCTTCAGGTTTATTTAGTAACAAAGGAAAGGACAAAAGAAAATGGAGAGAAAACAAAAATAATCCCAAGCAAAAAGAAAAATTTTACAAAAAAAAGTGAAGAACGTTATTTGATATAGAATACCAACGCAACACATCCCATGAAGCTTTCTCAAAGAGTAGACCAAATGATCGATGCATTTTGAAATCAACAACAAAGCTTCATCTATTATACATGATACTTTCTAGACGATCTATATTCTTAATGTATTCTCAGAGGACCTTTAGCGGGATCATCATTAATGACGTCACAAATAAAACAGTTTTGAAACAGCACCAATCGTTTTGTACGCCGAAAAACGGCTTAAGTAAAAATTATTTAAGAAAAATTGAAACGTTTGCTAGATAATTCTACCTACAGCAAAATTTTTCACACCTCAGTCATTGGCAGTAGGTTTTTTTATGAAATTGTTAATTAGAAGGGTATTTATTGCATTTTGGTGCTCCTGCAACTCCAACCTTCACCTAACGTCATTCCTCCTGCTTTTTAGGCGGAACTCTATTGTCCCAAACTTGGTACTGTAGAGTTCCGCTCAAAAAATAAAAGTAATGAAAAAGTCAGATGAAGGTTGGAGTTGCTGGAGCAACATATTAATGTCATGAACAAATGTGCACCGCAGAACTGCTGACAAACGCAAATTTTGATAGAATTTAAGTCTGGTGCTCCAGCAACTCCAACCATCACCTAACGTCATTTCTCTTACTTTTTAAGCGGAACTCTATTGTCCCAAACTTGGTACAGTAGAGTTCCGCTCAAAAAATAAAAGTAATGAAAAAGTCAAGTGAAGGTTGGAGTTGCTGGAGCAACATATTAAGGTATGAACAAATGTGCTCCACAGAACTGCTGGCAAATGCAAATTTTGATAGAATTTAACTCCCGTGCTCCATCAACTCCAACCTTCACCTAACGTCATTCCTCTCTTACTTTTTGAGCGGAACTCTCTTGTGCAAGGTCTCTCTACTGTCCCAAATTTGGTACAGTAGAATTCCGCTTAAAAAGTAAAAGTAATGACTTTGTTAGGTAAAGGTTGGAGTTGCTGGAGCAACAAATTTGCAAGTGCAAATTTTGATAAAATTTAAATCTGGTGCTTCAGCAACTCCAACCTTCACCTAACGTCATTCCTCTTACTTTTTGAGCGGAACTCTATTGCACAAGGTGTCTCTGGTTTCCCAAATTTGGTATAGTAGAGTTCTGCTCCAAAAAGTAAAAGTAATGACCTTGTTAAGTGAAAGTTGGAGTTGCTGGAGCACAGGATGTAAATTTTATAAAAATTTGCGTTTTCCAGTAGCTTCGTGATGCACATTCGTCTGATATTTTATTTCATACTTAATCTTAACATTTGTACTTAATATTATCACTTTTTCATGGGCCACCCTTTATACGTAGAATTATGAGGTTTTTTCGTAAAAATCTACAAACTTCTGTGGCTAATCTGTCATAAGGTTGTGCGTGCTTTTATTGTATTTTCCATTCATAACGACCTAGAGAAATGACATGAGTATAAACAATACCTAACACGACGTTTCCTCTCGAAGGAAACAAAGAAGTTTTCTAATCACTCCTTTCTGCGATAAAATCTAACCAAACAATCACAGCACTATTGTCAACACATCACGGAGTGGTCGCTTTCATCGAAGGGGGTGTATTGTGTTCGCAACAATGATGCTCAACGTCGTACCGGGAAATAACACTGGAAACGCTCCTGTACAGCCGCCGCGACGCTAACGACTAGACTTAAAGCGACGTCCGACGCCGCGCGCATTACCGACGCACTGACTTCCACAGAGAACGTGCTCGCTCCTATCGCAAAGGGACGAACTTTCGTCGCCGATCGTGTCGAGGGCATCCCTTCTCTCTGGCTGCTTCTTCTTCAGATCTTTGTATTATGGCTAAGTTTGGTATGTATGTACCAATGTCGCGGAAAGAAAAATCTTTGTATCAAAACTTCAATCAGTTTGCTTTGAATCAGTTTTCATTCTGCTTAACAGCTAGTGTAAAATTATTTCTGTGTGTTTATAATAAACAAATCGAAAGCAAATTAATTGTAAGAGTGTAACCATCAAGTTAAATTAAATTAAAAATTAAAAAAAACATCAATTAAAGAATTGAAAGATGGTCTTGCTCAATGTTGACCGTCATCAGCAGGAAGTACTTTAGTTTACACCTAAGGCACTTAAGTGCCTTTGAATTATTTTTCTTTGCAATACGAAACTAGGATTCGCGTATGAGTAACTCGGAATATATTGTTTGCATGCAAATGATACATCAAGCAGATATTTTCCTATGAATACCAGAAGTCTAATTACAGTTAACTGAATAATGACCGACACAAATTTTTGTTCCCGAAAGTATAAAAACAAGTTCGTACGTAATTAATCTCTGTCGTGGAACTTATGAGAGCAGAGTTTTATCTGCTTAATACATTTATGTTTACGAAACAAATTTTCAGTTTTTGTATACTAAGAGATGTATTCACCAACACTGTCGAAAAACTTATCTATTGCCTTGACCTTCTTACGTATTTTATCTTATTAGAGTTATTGTAACTGAAGTATTTTAGATGACCGACCGTAGGAAATGATGTCTGAAATCCTTTGATTTTTATGTAAACCTTGCGCCTACAATCTAGAAGTTACTCAGTCGCTCAGCTAGTGAAAAAAAAAAAAAATAGCTCCAACTCAAGGTACAATCAGGATAAAAAGTTATGTGTTCCCAATAGAATAGAACATGAAGGCTGCTAATCAAAAATCGATACCGAAGGTCTTTTCGGAAACTTAAAATACTCGATCGGGTTTCTTATGTCTTCGTTCTGACACTCAATCCGATTAAATGACATCGAAAAGTAGCACGAGTGGTGATGGTATAGTGACTTGTCCTCATTAGAAGAAACTCGATGGTCTTCAGAATGACAAACTTGCTTGTAGCACAGATAATAGATCTCTCCAGATAGCCAACGAGATAGGAACGAATGGACGCTCTAAAAATAGTTTGTCAAATGCACGACAGATGTCACTTGTATGCACAAATTCGAAAATCGAATATTTGTCACAAACCATTTGCTAATTCCAAATCTCAATTGGCTCACGTATCGCTAGATGTCTCTTTGAAGTAACAGAGAAATACTTTTAAAATGGGTTCAAAACACGATAATGTGACGTACGATTATGAAGTTAATTCTCCTTTTAAACTTTGCATCACACCTCTTAGTTATAGAGTTTGTTTAAATATTACTTATATTTACAGATTCGGTTTTCTACTCTGCTATTGTAATAGTAGCGCCACCACATATTTGGTGCGCTGTCTCCAAACTAACACAGAGTTTGTCTCCAAATCGGAGCGTCAAATTTAAAGCATTTGATGAGCCATCTGTCTAGTTCTATTATCTGTGCTTGTAGTTACCAAAATGGGATAGACGCATTATCTACTACTGAAGGTTACTTGTTTTACATATTGTTTTTCTTTTTGATTGAATAGTGTAATTTTTATCCAGATGAGTTGTAAGTGGTGCAAACACCCTCAACATCTACTAGGAGTAATTTTGAAGCAGAAAGTGAGACCGACAATACCGAACAGTAATTACGTTGGGTGGGAAGACAATTTGACGAAAATTCTCAAAGTGTTGTGAAAAATGAAAAGCTTCAAATTGTTGACGTGTTGCAAATGAGACCAGGACGTCCGAATCAATCAGTCACAAGCAAGTAGCTAAAGTATTTCTTAGTTTATGTGCATTCTTTTACAAAAAGACAAGTACATACATTCTTCACTTCAGAGTAGCAGTAAATTTCAGAGAAAATTCAGTAGCAATTTCTGTAACAGCAACAAAAATTCATTACAGAAGAACCTGCAAGACAGAGACAGTGGGAAATCGAAATGTTGGAACGGGAGCGGGTTGCCAATGAGCAAATGATATTGAATGCCTTTTGCAACAATTTACGTAGCATTATGCGTTTTATCCACTCCTGCCAACCTATTCATCCGAGCTACCTTATCTGCACGAAGAAATAAAGCCACCCCCATAGGATGAGCCACCTTAACCACCTTCACACACTACAGACAAATATACGGTGCAATGCTAAAGGCACTGCAGTATTCTCATGCAAAATAGTAATAAATAATATATTTGTCTTTCAAGAAATCCTTTATTTTTTTATTTTAATAAAAAAAAGACGGTTATTGCATCACACCAAGAAAAAATAGGTGCGTTGTAGAAGAAGTACAAAGCATGAATCAAATCTTCTTGGAAAATTATTTCAATATGGAGGACTAGCGTAGGTGAGCTTATTAGAAAAAATGCTTCGATTCAGAGAGCTCAACATTTGATGAAAAACATTAATATTCAAATCGAGGCACTTGATAGAAAAACAAAGTCCACAAAACACTGGATATAAGTAGAGGACAAATTAATACAGACTGCGATTGCGTAGCCGTTTGGGTGTCCCCTACACAGGCTTTGAAATTGCAATTCTAGGATCCCGTAGTTTCTCATCGGGAATTGGCTTTCCATCGAATACTATCTCGAATGTGGTTTGAAGACCTGGTTCAGGGATATTGTCCGTGTTAACATATTAACAGGAACTTTGGATATGAAATGCAAAGACGTTCGTCTAGATCAGAGAATTGCTTCCTACTTCCTTCAGCAGTGCCCGTTTGTTGTTGAACCACTTTCAGCTCTCGTGCTCTTTTTTCGTGTGGCTCTTGTACTGTGTTAAATATGTTTATATATAAATTACAATTCAATTAACATATAAGGACATTCATAGCTGAACTCTTCACTTTGAAATCTATTGTTTCAATGTCAATTCTTTTAGGAACACATTAAATCTCTCCAGTAGGCGTTTACTCCTTGAAAAGGATTCCATCGTTCTCCAATTTCGAGTACTTCGTAGTAAAACCTAATTTTTCGATTTTATACAAGACATATTTACATAATTTTCGTTCAGTTCAAGTTCTTTTAAGATCGAAGAAAGATTTCAATATTATCAAAGAGTTAAATCCTTTTAGTTAGATTATTAATAACTGCTGATAGCATGCTATATGTTACTTGTAGTAAACATTTATGCGTCTTTCACATTTATACATTTGTGATTTTGTCGAAAATGAATTTAAAAACACAGAAATATTCGTTAGCTAGTATTAAGGCAAGCCTGCACTATAAGATCCGGTCGCAAATCGCAAATCGCAATGTATTCGGACAAAGTCGTTGGGCGCTATTGGATGAAAATTTTAGCATACACTTAGTGGGGTTTGATTGAATATGGCCCGCGAACAATCAGCTGATGGACCCGCTGCAGCGCAGCGGTGAGAAACCGGTAGCGTGTGGTAGCGGCCGACAAAGAGTTTATTGCGGACCGCAATTTGCGGTACTCGACCAATTCAGTAGAGTTGGATTTCAGGGTGCGGCACGGAGCATTGAATGCTTGTAAACATATATTTTTACAGGGTGTTTCTACGTACTTGATCTCCATTGATACCATCGTTATTGTGTTTATATTTCGGCGTTCTTTAATGAGCCCGGTTCCTTCTTGCGAATCTGAAATGCATTACTGTTTTTCGACAATGCTCTGTAAAACACCTGTAATTGCGCTTTACCTCTGCCGGATTGTTTACTTCCACCTGTCACAAAATGCCGAGAAATTCCCACATGAACATTACGTGAATAATGCTGAGTAAATAGTCAACAATATTCGCTGAAAATGTAAATAGTATTTGTACGTTATAAGTACAGCTCGGATTCTAATTCGTTTTAACGAAATAATTAAAACGCAGCCGACCACACATAGTATATTAAGCCGTTCATACTATAATTTTAATTAAAAATTTTGTTGCAAGTCGTTTTTAATTGCAGTGGATTCCTCGAGCATCCTCTATACAGATGTTTCGACCCTGTCTGGGGCCTCGTCAGTAGAAGCAGACTGGCAACAATTTGTTAATCCTTATGCAATGTTAGATCAAAATGTCACTACTCAAACTTTTCATTATAGTTTTAATGAGCCGCTTACCTAAATCAATTTTTTTATGAGGAGAGCAGGAAAAGCAACAAAACCAGCAACGTATTGGCAAGATGAAGGTAGCCACAGATGTGACGACATTCAAACGATCTGATCACTGCAATCTGATCGCCCGGAAATTTTAGGAAAATCGCCTGAAAAAATGGAGCCCCACTGATGCTTACGAAAAAAATTGCCGAGTCGTAACCCGTGCTTCACAGCAAAGCTAAACGCAGCCTACATTTATCTCAGACTTTCCCCGATCTTATAGACTAAGCCTACCTTAACTGCCAGCTATGGAACGTTTCCTAAAACGTTTGTTGCTCTGAAGTCGAACTTTTTTTTTTAAATTTAGAAACAGAATTCCGACGTTTTTTTCATTCAAATATTTTCTACAATACTATCTTAACTACGAAATGATAACTCGTTTCAACCATTGAAATGTTTCATATTTTTCAGAGTTTTATAGAAAAAATACAGAAAAAGAAATAACTCATTTTTTTAATAGTAATAATAATAATAAAGTTTAGGTTGCGACACCCTGCGACCGATTTTTGACGTAACACTGTGGTAGCATGGCCGACACCATTGATTAGCTAATACTTATATGGCCATTTCAATTCGTTTTCGTAAGAGATGAGCTCAGCCTCATCAATCATCGACGTAAAAACCGACAAATATTTAAGTATTATTTCCTTTTCGGTGGTGAGTAAGAAAGAGATGGAGTTATGCTTTATGTGTCTTTTACTTCAACGTCAATTGATGGTGCAGAGCTCATCTCTTATGAAAACGATAATACCTGTAAAGCATGACATGATCGTACGGTGACAACGTCATCTATGAAAGTCACTCTCAATTTGCAAGAACGTTGCAAATTTTTATTAATGCGTTAAGGAAAAGCAATATAACCGTAGTTATTATTTCCACCGAGGCAATTTAAAATGGCGCTGTAATTCAAATTCGCCTGTTCTAAGTTAAGACATGAGTTCTCCTTCCATGGCCGTCTGTGACCTGAAATTTATTGAATCATTGTTCGAATTTCCTAATGCATTTCCGGTTCGAACTGTATGGCTTGAATCGTTGGAAAAATTTTATGGTACTTGAAAGTAACAATAAATTCTAGCGTACTTTGTTAATTTCTTTGTTATTTGTAGATATTTTTAAGATTACAGATTATTCTATAATCACAAATCTAACTTTAAAAATTATATATAAATTTGAAGCTCATCATTGGGATTTTGAAAACTGTAAGGGATACGAAGTCAGTTCATCTACGATTTGTAGCTCTTATGTGTCATTCATTCATAAACCAAATTAGGCACAAACACACGACAC
This sequence comes from Serrognathus titanus, assembly GCA_039766575.1. Lineage (NCBI taxonomy): Eukaryota > Metazoa > Arthropoda > Insecta > Coleoptera > Lucanidae > Serrognathus > Serrognathus titanus. The sequence continues at coordinate 11,882,517 of CM077911.1, read as the reverse complement.
ACGCTGTATTAAGATCACATGCTGATTTACTTTTAAATCGCCAGAACACATATCACAATTCCCTCGTATAATCTAAGGTAGAGCAAATATCAATATTCTTTACTCATCAGATTTTATCCGTTGGATTAGCTAATTTTCTCTTGAAAACCAAATTTAAGCCATTTTAACGATTAAGCGACTGAAGAGATTGAAAAAAATCTCATCAAAATGAATGAACAAAATATCATTTCATCGTTTGTAACTGAATTTTATTCAGAAGACAAGTCTTTGTAGTTTATAAATATATTTCTAAACATAAAGTTAAAACTTCAAGCCTCATTATTTTTATATTTTCTACTCTAATAACAACAGTTAAAACTTAAATACTCGAATGTAATCGAGAATTGAAAACCACAAATTATGCAGCAACAAGGTAAGGCAAATATTTAATTCATCAAAGTCGCTAATATCAGAAACTTTGCGCCGATAAATCAGGACGCACTGGAGAAGTAATTAAATCTCGATTACATTCCGGATATAGTTTCTAAGTTTATTGCAGATGTTATTAATTATTTGGATATTTAATCAAGATAAACTTTAGTTAGTTAGTCGAAGCTTCAAGTGAGATATAATTCAAATACCGCTACGTGCTGGTAAGACTTGAATTTGTTTTTGTTTTCCACATGTAAGAAACTTTAAACCTAATTTAAAATGTTTGTGCATGCGAATCACAATCAAATTCAGGTGCCAGTTCAATAGTTATTGAAATTAGAAAAACAAGGAAATATTTAAAAATCACCAGAGTTCATTAGGTGCAAAAATATACATTGGTCCTTTTATTTGGACTCTGCTCTTCGAAGTACTCAGTAATGATGTAACAAAATAATACAATAATTAGGAAAATCGATTTATTTTTGAAGTTTTTCGTGCGCGAATAACAGAATAACAGTGCCGTCTAGCAATTTGTTCCCAAAATTACGCAAATGGTTCATCTTAAGTGATGTGTCAAAATATCGATTTTAACTCTTTTAGACGATTCGAATAGAAGAAGATATGCTTTTTCAAATAAAACAAATCGCAGAGATTTATAGTAAACTGCGATAAAATTCACTATCACACACAATGGTATTCTTATATAATTATTTATCTCGAAAATGAAGAGACATATTTTTATATTCGCACTTAAGTATGATATCGATTCGCGTACTGGTTTTATTTGGCAGTGGCTTAGCTGCCGGAGCTGAATTGCATGAAATACACTTCTGGACAAAATTAAGGGACCACCAGTAAAATTCAAAATAAATTTAAAACAAGATAACGAAATTTAATTAAATGAATAAATATATAAATCTAAGTGTTTCCTTACAGTTTAGTTGATTTAAGGGCTATTAAATTTAACAAATTTTAAAATACTTTAAAATCTTTAAAGTAACATTGGTCTTCTCATGAACTTATATCCTAATTTGACAAGTTAACAAAACTAAAATTATTAATAGCGTGTATGCCCTCCTCTTGCAGCAATACACGCTGCTAATCTTCTTGGCATGCTTGAGATTAAGTTTCGTATACTTTCTTGAGGTATCTATTCCCATTCTTGAACAAGCTCACTTGAGAGCTTATCAAATGTTACTGGTGGTCTCGGTACGTTTTTAATTTTGTTGCCCAATTGATCCCAGAGATGCTCAATAGGATTGAGATCAGAGCTTTTGGCAGGCGACTCCAAACTTTGGATATTTGCATCTCTCAACGTAGCTGTGACAATTTGGCATTGTCTTGCTTAAAATGAATCCATTGCCGAAATTTTCGGCAATTGGTTGAACATGGAGTAGAATAATCTCGTCTCTATATCTTCTTGCTGTTAACGACCAATTTCGTATCAAAACCAATTCTGTACGACCATTAAATTGTATGCCACCCCAAACCATTACAGATTCCCCATCAAATTTGTCAAATTCTTGAATGGTACATGATGCAAATCGCTCGCCTGGTCTTCATATGTCAAGAGCACGGCGATCGTTCCTACTTAGAAGGAATCTGGACTCGTCCAAAAACAAAACGGAGTTGCACTGCCCCTCGTCCCAACCTTGATGATTTTGACAAAAATTTAAGCGATTTCTTTTGTGCGTAGCTGTGAGAGTTGGACCAGTTGCTGGTTTTCTAGCAGACAAATTGACTTCTTTTAGTCTTCTTCTACTGTTTTGGTAGAAATTTCTTTTCCAGTGGCTAATCGAAGATCATTTTTTAATTCACGAGATATTACAAACCGCTTTCTTAAACTCTGAAGTTCGATAAAGCGATCATCTCCGCGTGTTGTTTTTCTTTTAGCACCTCGTCCGCGTCTTCTTTTGAAACTACCAGTGTTTCTGAACCGTGCTGTGGCCCTCTGAACCACAGATTTGTTGGTATTTAGAATTCCAGCAACTTTTCTCTGTGAATATCCTTCACGAAGAAGGATAATCATTTGGGATACTTCTTCTGGTCTACAATGGCGTCTAGACATATTTAATTAACTTACTGCAAACAAATTCACTAATTTTGGAAACAAAAAGCACGCTTTATTAATTAAATGACTTAAAAAGGTGTCAACAATTAGGCCTTTTTGTTGACTTTTCGTTTCCTAGCAGAGAATGCCTTGCGATTGTTAACTGTTTCATGACACACTATTGGAATTGTGTTTAATAAACATCAATTTATGACATATAAAGTCTATTAATAATAACTTGTAAATTTGAAAAGTTATTTCAAGTTTATTTGTCGGTCCCTTAATTTTGTCCAGGAGTGTACATGAACGCCTGCCGGAATACGTAGGTTTTAACTTAACCCCATTGAATTTTTAATATTTTGTTAATTTTGTCGATTTATTAAAGTGTTTTTCAACTAAAAGCGAATAAAAAATGAAAGTGATAAGTTCTCGTCTTGTGAAGAGCTTTTAAAAAGAGTGTATTGAACGAATACTAGATACGAGTTGCGAGAATCATCGAAAATCAAGAAAAGGGGAATCCAGATACCGTTCAGAATATTAATAAAGTCGAATAATATTACATAAAATTCGTTTGCATTAAGGAGGACATCCTTTCAAATCGAAAAAGGAAAATTCGTTAAGACAACTGTAAAGCCATGATTGCAACGCTTTAATTTCTCTTCGTGTGAGTTTATGCAAATAATTCCTTCAAATTAACGATATAAAAAATACGGCTAAAAATACCTCAAGATTTAAGAGATAATACAGTAGAATCTTTAAGAGCAGGTGCTAACAAAAAATTTGAGCTGTACCTAATACTGAAAGAAGAACGGTTTGAGTGAAATAATTGGAAATTGTTTATTAATTAAAGAAAATGAAGAGTCACTTTTATCGATGCGTTTAAACAACAAAATAATTATAGCAGAAAAGTTCAGAGATAAAACAGAAAAAAGTTTTCTTTTTCAACAAACTATATTAATACATTTAACATTTTTTATTTTTAAAAGAAAATAACAGTGCAAGGAGATGGAAAACTAAAAGAATTTGTAAATCTTAGAAACTAATCTGATGCGACATCACGAACAGCATTTCGCTGAATAATTCTCATACAGACTCTGCTTTTATCGACAATAAAAAAAAGTAATAAATACATGATCAATTAAATTCGTAATTTACTCTGATAAACGGCTCGACATTAAAAGAAATATTCTTCTTTGAAACTGTAAAATCTTCAGTTTCAGTTAGTTCTTAATCTTAATCTATCGAAATTTGAACGGAGCTTAAACAGAGCGGCAATTTGGATCTACAGCATCTCTGATCACAAATAAAAAGCGAAAACCCACAATTTTTTAGAAAGAAGGGCTTTTACTTTTGAGTAAGTTTCCTCAAAATCGATCACTATAAGTAGCTTAAAGTTCTGAGGGTGAAGTGTAAAACAAATTATGATCATTCTTTTCCCCCATCGCCAGCATTCGTCATCTCATTTGCGATCTTTACACCCTAGGATTTCAGATAAAACGCCCTCTCTCTCCCATTATATTATGATTTATGGACGGGCCGAAAGAAGCCGAAGGTACTATCTACCCTCGTTATCCTTTGACGCCCCAACTCGAACGCGGAGGAGTTGCCATGGATACAGACGCATCTGTATACTACTCTGTACGAAAATGTCTTGTGGGATTGCATACGCACTGCAGATCAGTTTAATTAGCAAATGGTGTGGAATTTTTCCAAGAGATTTTTATGTACATACGTATTTTAAGATACGGAATACAAAGAACAGACAAAATCTTCTTTAACAAAATAACTCCTCTAAAACATCAAATTGTTCTTTAAGCATTATTTTTAAGAAATAACATTTTTGACTATTTAGAATAAAATTCAATATACTTTAAGACAGTTTCAAAATGGGTAATGAGTACAAGGTCTATTTTTATATTTTGCAATCTATCTAGAGGCTTCATTTTAAAAGTTAATATCGTTTTGCACTACCCCATTTAGTTCAATTTAAATTATACAAGATGTAAATGAAATGTACAAAAAGTACTGATCACTGAAAATGCCAAAATTGGACATTAGTGTCTAGTCTGATTTAGTTTTTAAACTGCAAACTGTTAAAGATAGCAGCTGGTACTGCAAAATGTAACAATTTTAAGTAAAGTTGCAGCGGATATCCGACAATTATCGGGTTTGAACACTTCACAATCGTTAATTATCAAAATACATTTAACACCGTGTGAGACACATCAATAAACTTTAATAATAATTAAATTTTTGTCAGTAAAGAAGTAACGTCAGTTCATCCTTATAAAATATGGTTGATTAATTTAACTATCACTGACAACCCTGATAACATCATGCACGTTTTATCACTGGGTCCCAAATTTAATTTAAATCTCAAAAAATATGAATTACCTGTGGCAACCATCATTAAAAATATTGAGTTTTGTATTCAAAATCAGCCTGTAAAGGTCGATAAAAATTTTCTAAGGTCCTTAAATACTAGCATTTTAATATTTTGTTTTAATTTCAATAGTCATCCTGCCCCCCACAGAAACTGACAGGTGGTAAGAACTATCCTGACATTGTTGTCACCAAGCCTGATCAAGGGCCACTTACCGACTAGGCTAACTAGGCTAAAGCCTATACGCCGGTGTCGATCGTATACCTGCTAAATTATTTACTTTTGTTTCAATTAATATTATTTTCTAGCTTATACATTCCGACTGAACCTAAACAGGGTTACAACTAATTAAAGGCCCACCATGGGGAACTCGTAAACTATAAGAGATACAAGGACGATTAAATTTCGAGAAAGTTGCGCTATTTTGGGGTCTATAAAAATTTGCAAGTAGGTCTCTTCTATATTCCTTCGTTTCTGAAATATGTTAAAAAAACTGAACATTCTTAATTTCGAAAACCTCGAATGTTTTGTTTATTTATTAGGATAAAGTCACGAAACTTGGTCATTTCATATTAGATTCGATCGACAAACGTATACAGTCAGAAGAAACAGCTTAGACATACTCGAAATCATTGCTCGCTTTCGAACTTTCGAGATCGCAATGACCTCTTATATCGCCAAGACGTATCGGCAAATTTTAATCAATGAAAATGTCACTTCATTTCAGCTTACACTTTGGCGAGAAAGCAAACATGAAGCCATCAAGATTTATTAATTAAGTACAGTAATATAGCATTTCTTCAATCGTAGCATTACGTGATTGGCTACGGAATAGCTATCCTAAGGATGTCGAGGTCAACCTCCGAGACCTTTACGTGAACTATCTCTTAACCAGCGCTCCAACGGTCACTGAAGCCGAAATGAATTTGTTAACATTTTAACAAAGGGAGGTTTTGAGTTTAGAAAATGGGCGTCCAACAAGCAAGAATTATTAAAACAAATCACAACCACATCGGATAAGATTAGTTTGAATTTGGACAAAGGAGACAACATTAACACGCTGGGAATCCAATGGGATTCACGCGCAGATATTTTTCATTATTCGGTGCAAGGAATTAGTTTGACTAATCGAATCAAAAAACGCTTCATCCTTTCATCTACGGCTAAAATCATAGCTAAAATGTTAATGTAACGTATATGGAAACTCAAGCTAGGTTGGGACGAGTCTGTCCCTGTAGGCATACAATCAACCTAGCTCCAATACGCAACAGAACTATCAATATTAGAATCTGTCGCAATGCAACCAAAATACATAAACCTGCATATTTTGAATTACATTATTTCTGTGACGCAGAAGATCCTTAGGTACAGAAGAAAACAAAGACAAGAGTACACTTGCAAAAACTATTTCGTTACCACGCTTAGAACTCTATGGAGCATTAATAGTCGCTCAGTTAATGAACAAAACAATTCCAATCTTAAATATTCAGATCACAAGAATTTATTACTGGACCAACTCCACTATAGTCCTAAATTGGTTAAACTCCTCTTCTGGATTACGAAAAACATCAAATACTGCTCACTAGAAACCATCCATTAACGGCTTCAACAATAACACATGAACATCACAAAACCTGCATGCTGGAATTCAATCAACATTAGCAGCAATTCGACAAAAATTTTGGCCCATTTCAGCGAAAAATGCCATCGAGGGAATCATTCGTAAATGTATAACATGCTTTAAGGCGAACCTAAGGGGAGTAGAATATATAATCGGCAATCTTCATCCCAATCGAATAAGACCAACCCGTCTATTTGAAAATGTTGGTTTGGATTATTTCGGATCCGTCCATATTCGTGAGGGAAAAAGGAAAACTTCCAGAACCGTAAAAAGCTATGGTGCCATCTGGAACTCGCAGGGGATCTTCTATCTTTTTTTGTTTTTTTTTTATTTGAAAGCCATAAAATTGACATTTCGAGAATTTTTTGTAGATTTTAAAACTTTTGCAAAGATTACCTTTTTTTTTAAAACGTAAAAGCTTTTCCTCGATTGTAGAAAATCCGTACACATAAAGTACATTGCCATTTAAATTATCCACTTTTTATATCTCGTCTCTAATGATTTGCATTAATTTTGATACTATTCAAAAGCCAAGGATTATTGTGGTTTTGGATACAATTTCTAATCAACTATATTTCAAAAACTACGAGACGCACAACTATTTTTAGATTTTTCCAATAATATACGATATCGATTCGCTTCTGATTGAATTTTGCTGGAAACTTTAGAACTCACCTTCCTATACTGCGTACATAAATGATCTGGTACCGTTGACGTCAACATTCTATTTTCCAGAAATGAGAAAAGCAATGCCAAAACGTTACCTCGAACACCTACATCACACAAGATGTCGAAAACCTAGGACAACTTGAGACAAATAATAAATATTTTCACGAATTTCTTTATAAAACCAATAGTTCTATTTACGTAGATCACAACTCCCTTGATCCATCCAGCTATGGGTCTCCACAAGGTTTTTTTTTTCGAAAAGAAACTCGCAATAGGAATCGAACATTGGTTTTCTAAGTCTTTTATTTATTATTTGTATAACATGGGAGAAGTCATCATTTTCTGAATACTAAAAATTTAATTTTTGCCATTCCTTTGGCTGTGATGGAAATATTTATGATTATCAGGAATAAAATAAATAATAATGGTGATGAAAAAATCATGTCTTTATTTCTTTATTAACAAATATTACATAAAAAATTACATATTTATTTATAAAATAAACAACAAAGCTATACTGATAAGACTTGCTAAAGTTAATATTTGAAAAATTAAAATATTAACAACAACATAATTCGAATATCATATATTTAATAAAACTATTTCGAAATGTGTACCCATTTATGAAATTTGCAAAACATTGAAAGCGTATATAATTTTTAGAAATTTTAAGAACAAGTAACTCTTCACAGTCTTGTGTATGAAAATTACTTAATTATTTAAGAGACAGGCTATAATTACAAAAATCTATTTATAATTCATTTAAGTACAAGTATTCAAAGTCTGTTAAATCACAGTTAAATGCAAAACAATTATTTTTACAGGATAGGTGGACTTATCTAAATACTATTTCATTATGTATTTTTAAGCAATTAAGCTTATCTCAAATTTAAATTTGTTTTTTTTTTTATTAAAATTACTGTCGTTTGAATAGATACAAAAATTATAAATTGAAATTATCAATAGGTACAAGAATTTTCAAAGTGAGAGTGAATTTAGTGAGAGGAATGTGGCACTAAATATTCGGCAAGAATCAGCAGTGCAAAAGATCCAATAAGGTACAAGCTTACAGGAAGTGACTCCAACCTCGCACTTTCATCTTTATCTAAAACAGTACATAACACCACAATCAACAGATTTATCATGCTTTGTAAGAAATTTCCATTGACAAGCATATCACAGCCAGCAAACTAAGAATTAGGAATCACTAACAAACAAAACTATTACCAAAGAGTAGATAACTCATTCAAGAGAGGACACTCAAATGAGGAAGTGCTAATTAGAAACGAGGAAAAATTTGCGAATTTTCGCTATGCCAATTTAAAGAAACAACTGGAGAAGTTCATAGTGTTTCTCCTCTTGAATAATTTATCTACTCTTTGGTACTACAGACAACAAGGTATCGTTTGTCTTTTACGCATCTAGAAAATCTAACATAAAGCTTAAATTCATTTGTCAAATTTTGCATAACTACACGTTATTAGCTTTAACACACACAGGTTTTCGTAAACGTAAGATAAATTCGCCAAATCTAGACTTTCAGGTTGTCAGTTGCTAAAATAAAAACTGTTTTCTATTACTTGAAAGATGCAAAGAACCAAATTTTGTTTCCAAAAAGTTTTATTTTCAACTGATGTATCTTACACAGGTGTTCCAAAACAACGTTTAAATAGTTACAACTTTATTCTTTTTTTGTTAAGGTTTTCTCGGTTTTTACAATGTTAAAGAAGGTGTTCAAAATGCCGTTCTTCCATATCCACACAGGATCTACATCTTCGTTCAAATAAGGACTCTGATTTAAAGATCCCAAAAGTTCACAAAGTTCAGTTCGCTGTTGTCTCGAAAGCATTTCATTTGCAGACCCATGTACATTAAGAGTCTAATTCATTAATTAAATTTAATTAGTGATTAACTCCATCGTTACGTTTGTTAAAAATATAGCAACAATTATTTCTGAGGGCTGGTTAAATATAAGTGACTTTTTAACTAGTTTTCGATCGTAAATATTTAAACGTCGTTTTGGAACACCTAGTAAAAGTCATTCTACTAAAACTGTAACACTAATCACTAAAACTGTGCACTACTTTTTTATTTTAGTTTAGAATCTTTTCATTCTAGTTTACTTAAAGCAAAATAGGAATATTTAAAAAAAATCAACACAGATCTGTTTACATGCTACATGCAAATCAACTATGGGAATAACAAGCAAATATAAACTACCACAAACGATTATTACCATGAACTTACCACCCTCATCTTCAAACTTTGAAATAGAAGGAAGGCCTAAAGCCAGCAAAAAGATTTATTATTTACATGGACGTTCAAACAAGTTAAAATGTGTGTGTTTGTTGTGTTTTTGTTAGTGGTGACTACCCTAGATCTTGTATAATTTAAATTAAACAATAAATTGTATCAAAAATTAAATTAAAAAAAATAAGATCAGCGTATAAACTACCATTTCGACTTTTCGACATATATAAGATGGAAATATGGCAATTTTGTGTTGTGAAATGACTTTTGTATTAATAACTTTTGTTTTTCTTTTTAGTTGTGAAGTAATTGTGAGAAGTCAGATATTTTTGACATGGATTTTTATTGCTCTCACGATATATAAATTTGTAATGCAAAAGTTAAAAAAATTAGTTTCAGAACTGTAATAATGTTGTGTCAAATGATCCTCATTTTGTCACCTTATAACATACTGGTAAAACAATTTACAAATCATCTACCACAGTTGATCTACTTACAGGTTTCACATTTTAGAGGATAAAGTAAAAACACGGGCACCATTTGTTTACTTTAAACCTCCATGTTAGTCAAAACTGTGTGTTCATTTCAAATTATAGAAGAAAACTTAAATATGCTTCTCAGTAAGCAAATAAATGTTTGTAAAACCTATAGGTAAAAATCATTAAGAAAACTCACTATGTTAGAATACTAAAATTTACCCATTATTATTCACTTTGAAGCTAAAAACGCTAAATGTTAGAACTACTTAAAAAACAGACAAAATTTCATGTTTCATATTATTTACAGTTTTACGAGTGTATTATAGAGGTACATAAAATTTTATTGCATTACTTAATTAATACTCACCAGTTGTTTCATCATCTTTTTCATCTATCCAGTCTAAACTTCTTGCGATTGCCATCTTCCATTTCGAGTATTTTATATCTCTTTCTAGAAGTAAACATTTAAATTTACAAATACTCTTATTTAAATTCACTTACGATCCTCTGTTATTGAAGGATTGAAAGTGTCACTTGGTACAGCTTGAATGTTATCCAAGTCCCAAACCTCCACCCCTTTTGCGAATCCGGCTGCAATTGCTGCCCCTAACGCAGTTGTTTCAACCAATAAAGGTCTTACTAAAATAAAATAAGTACTGAGAATCTTTTTTAATTAATATAGAGAGGCCATAATTATTTTTTTTATGCGCCTTATTTTCCCCAAGCTTGTCGAGGAGAGTGCTGGCTAGTTATCTGAATATTGCCATAACAGCTGCGACCGACTTACACATGTTTATATCTCCTTAGGCATTCGCCTTACAAACTGAAGAAACGTAGAAAACCCAGATCGAAGTAACCGATATTACTGCGAACATAAGAATTCCATCTTTCACATAGAATTCTCATGACTCAGATGGATCCACATATACCGAGAGAGAATTCGAACCCTACCAAGAGTCAAGCCCACAACTATTATAACTGAGAGACATATTTCAATAAACAATTAGTTAATCAACAAATAATTATAAATGAGATAAGAAAATTAGAGAAGTCATTTCAAAAAATTCCTAATATTTACCATTCCAAAATTAATTTATCTCTGCTTACCCACAGGGATTCCACAATAATCCGCTTGCATCTGCATCAAAAGATTGTTTGCAGTCATTCCTCCATCAACCAACAATTTCTGTAAAGGATAACCGCAATCTAAAGCCATTGCTTCTAATACATCTCGAACTTGAAATGTTACGGATTCCAATGCGCCTTTGATGATATGACCCGGTTTAGTCTCCTCCGTTAATCCACATATAACACTAAAATTTTTCATCTACTTACTTAAAAGGTCTGTTTAAATCTAAATCATATATGAGCGATGTTAGATACCTCCTTGCATCTTTCCTCCAATATGGTGCATATAATCCTGAGAAAGCAGGAACAAAGTAAACCTCACCTACTTCGCCCACAGAAAGTGCCATATCCGACGATTCTTTTACATCACTTATAATTTCCAAATTATCACGAAGCCACTGCATTGCTGCGCCTATAATTGCAACGAATATATTGGAAAAAAATCCTATTATTTAAAAGGTACCTGCTATAGCTATGGATCCTTCTAGCGCATAAACTGGTTGAGTGTCTTTACCCAGTTGATAACCAACTGTGGTGAGCAAGCCTTGAGACGATTGCACAATCTAAAGTTATAACAAGATTTTTGTAAACTTCTTATTAAACTACGCACTCATGAACTGAACTTACAGCAGTGCCAGTATTATACAACAAAAAACATCCTGTACCATAAGTGCTTTTCGCTTGTCCCTGTTGGAAACACATTTGTCCCACCAATGCAGCTTGTTGATCACCTAGGCACTAAAAATTAAGCACTTTTAATAGTTTACGTATTAATTTTTTAATACCTACGCCTGATATTGGTAGTCCAGCAAGAGTAGACATCGATAGATAACCATATATTTCTGACGAGCTTCTAATTTCTGGCAGTATGCTCATTGGAATGTCGAATATTTTGCATAATTGTGGGTCCCAGTTCAAGGTTTCTATATTCATTAGCATTGTTCTGGATGCATTTGTTACATCTGTTATGTGAAGTCCACCATTAATACCTCCGGTTAAATTCTGAAAAGAAAACGAAATCTTGCGTAAATAAGAAATTGTTCCTTTTTTGGTTGTGTAAAGCAAATGATTAAATTTTAACTTCAAATATTAGGCATAGAGACTGGTGAAAACATTTTTAATATTCATAGATAAATAACGGAGAAATAGGCTTTTAAAGTTGTCATGTTTTGAACGATTCGTTTGTGACGTCACTTCTTCGCGTAGCTGAAAGCGGCTACTCTGTTAAACAGCTATGTAAGTTAATATTCCTTCAATTTGTAATGAAGTACTGGTACTTGCATTTGACGTTTGATTAGCTACTTTATTATAAATGAAAAAAAATCTCGTCACAAGTAAAAACATCTCTGAAATCTGAAAACTACATTTACTCTTACATATTTCAATTGGAACGAAGTCTCTAAGTCCACTGAAACATGTTGGTCCACCTGTCCGTCCGTTCGTTTGTTTGTTTGTTCACCATTGCCACGACTATTTTTAAACAATATTCTACAGGAAAGTGCTGAAAAACCTGTGGAGTACCTAATAAATAAAGATGGTTTTAAAATACCTTCTTGCTAACCTGGAGAGTTGCAAACTAGATAGAATAGAATTTAAAAACGTGAAAAATTTTTAAATAAGCGAGTTGATAGCGACTTCCGGTATAACTGAAAGCGGCTGGAAGTCAATTTTATTTTATTTGAAATGATGCTTTTGAAATCCTCTCCTCCGTAAAGTTAAAATTTGTATCTAAACGTCTTCCTCGAAAATTCTTAACTATAGGTGGTTTACATTTACGAACTGTAACCAACCTACTAATTTAAAATAATGGCCCTACTACAATGGTCAATGAATGGATTATAGTAATGGAGAAGTTTACTGATCTTCGAAATAGAATATTTCCTTAAATACAGTCAGGTCCGTTTATAACAAACCTAAAGAGACTGCCAAAACAGGTTCATTATAAGCGATGGATCACTATGGTTACCACGCTTTAGTTCGTACTTAACAAACTGGTTCGTTATAACCGAAATTTCGATTTAACCAGGTTAGTAATAAGCGTAATAGTAAAATATATACCAAAAGTATCTGATTAGTGAAAAAAATTTTTAAATTCATCGATAAATAACGGAGAAATAGGCTTTTAAAGTTGTCATATTTTAAGCAGGAGTGACGTCACTTCTTCGCATAGCTAAAAACGGCTGCTCTGTTAGATAGCTAAGTATAGTTATTATTTATTCCATTTGACAAGTGTTTTACATTGTTTGTTGTTTATTACCTGTGTATTTGCAATAAAATGGAAGTTGGATTTGTAAAGCATCAGTGATATTATGCCGAAAGGAGAAATGACGTCACGTCGGTCAGAAACTATTTCCATAAAAATTTGCGTATTTTTAAGACTACCTGCTCTGATAATTACAGTAATTATTTTACAATGAATCCTTACAGAGGGACGTAAGGCCAAACTTACCCAAATTAGCCATGTATCAATTGTTCCAAAGAGACAGCGATTTTCTTTTATGGCATTTTGAACTTCCTCGACGTTATCTATCAACCACTTTATTTTTATTGCACTGAAATAAGTGCTAACAGGAAGGCCACAGACTGACTTTAAAAAATTCTTATTCCTTTTGCCATTCTGTAAGATGTTATCAACCGTCGAAGCAGTTCTCACATCAAGCCAAACTGAAACAATAAAAATTAAAACCAATAAAACAGTACTTGGAAAAACCTGGCCAGGTTTAAAAACATTCTGAGATAGGAAATAAACAAGTAGACCGAGACTTCAAGAGTTTGCTTTCCTAAAATAAAATAGTACCTGCACACTGATTGATTAGTAATCAGTGATTACAAATGAGAAGCATTCTAACAAAACAGGGCATGTCCACCTTTGCTTGAGCAAACTTAGGATTTGTCAAGTTTTAATTGAACACCCTAAATGTTGATGTCTTTAAAGTAGTGCATGATCAATTTGAATTGCTTACTTCAACATATTTTATTTAAACCAGTAAATAACGCATGTAACAAAAGACTTCGCAAATATTTTCTGGAACAATATCGAAATGTGGAAGTAGTTTATTCTAACCATTCAAGCAACTTATTCCTTAATTTCTAAACAACAGAAAACATAATTAAAATAATACTTAGCGGCCCATTGCCTTCAATGCTATGCAGTTTTTGCTTGACGTGAAACACATGCTGGACGTAAGGCTAAATGTAAAGCTAAAGCTGCTTTAGAAATTGGGAGAATTGGTGATCTATGATTTTCTTTCTACGGGATATCGTTAACTCCATTGATAACTTCATGCCCGTTTTATTATTATCATTTTAACACTTCTTATGGTAACGTCTTTGCTTTTTATAATACAGTTTTTCATAATCTTGAAAAAGCCAACAAAGTACCTATTTACCTAATGCATTATACAATGGCTTTCCTGTATTGGCATCCCAGAGTACGGTTGTTTCACGTTGATTTGTTATACCTACTGCGACAATATCTTCCGGACTTATATCCAGCTGGATTAAATTATCACAAGTGACATTGATAGTTTCTATGACAGAATGTAGAATAGCTACGGGATCCTGCTCCACCCAGCCCTCATGAGGTGTTATAGTGGGCACATCTATTTGGTGGTACGTCAGGACTTCGGCCGTTTTTGTAGCGAATACCTACAATTATTGCACATTAATTTTACACAAAACTGACACTGTTACTTAATACTACTTACTAGAAATCTTGTACTGGAAGTTCCTTCATCAATTGAACCTATTAAAGGTCCAAATCTGCCCTTGGATACCATCATATTTGCTTGCATGCCACAATGCGTACATATACTATTTGAAATCACATAATCGTACAATAGGTAATAATGTTGATCTTTGAACCGTTGCGTCAGCTCTTTCACAATAATTATTTGTAACAACAGGAATTACGATTTACGATACCTTGATATAGGTTATCTTGTTGCTTTGGTTCAGTGTTGCCAACCTCCGTACACTAATTTAGCGTACCAATTAACCAATTGAAGAAAAATTATGGTATTTTTGATACAATTATCTTATGGTAGCGGAAAATTTTTTAATAATGCGGTAATCCTTCAGGATATTTTACTCTTTTTATTTATTATAACCTGATGTCATACATAATACAAAGCAGTGTTGTTAAATTACCGGCAGAGCTGTTGCAGGTACCCCAACAAATATTGGCAATATCCCGAATTTCTTATTTGGAATCAGCGTTGCCAACCATACGATAATTATCGTATTTACACGATAATTTACATCGATATACGATATACGATACTTAAGTCATTATCGTATTGAATAAAACGATAATTTCTCGTTTGATCTACTAGTTATCTTTTCTACATTCTAAACATTATTTATTTTGTAAAATATAATAGTTGCCTCCCATATTTTTTTACTACTATTTAAAAATATCTTAGACATCTACATTTACCTGCTTGTCTATTACGCGTAATGCCATCTATCGAAAATTAACTTAAAGCATAACTTACAATGTGACACACGTTATGGCGTGTAGTATATTGTATATCACGCTCTAAGTTAGACTTCAATTTAAACCAGATTTAAATCTTGTGCAACCCAGCCATTGGTAAACATTTTAGAAAAGTTTCGATTTAAATCTGGTGCCAAAGTCTCCTGCATGCTAAATTACAGTTACCTACATTTTTCGCTTTTGCCAACATCTCAGACGCAAAAATTCGGGGCGGTAACTAGAGATGGCGCAAGAAGTTGCTGAATGAAAGAGCTTAGGGACTGACGTATCTATTTCTTTCTAATCTATGCTGATGTATCTATTTCTTTCTAATCTATGCTGATGTAAGTGTCTGACCCCTGCTTGACAATCGACACATTTCAAATTTCTAACCGTTAGTGTTCTAAACAAAAATAATGTTGCGTTTAAAATTAATAGAGATATTTAACCAAGCGCAGAAAAGCATTTCTTGCCATCAGAAGTACCTACAGACTGCGCGAAACCTATTTACATCGGTAAGTACGATAACATTCATTTCATAAAAAATAATCTTGCTTTCTGAATAGGTTCCTTTCGAAGAGTTCTTCAGCGAATTTAAGCGAAACTTGGACGTTCTTTTTCAACAAGCTCTTGAACAGAACGCCGAGAATATTAACAGGTGTTTTAGTTTTTGCGCAAAGTTCTGCAGCAATTTGGCTGCGTTACACGATAAGCAGTGTGAATCAAAAAGCGAAAACTATGATTGAGGCCCCCAGAACCTGTTGAATTTTTTGATCATACTTTTCTGTAAATAACTCTCACTAGAAATCATAAAAAATACATTTTTAACATTTCGACTTTTACCTGTCATGGGGTTAAACCATTTTAAAAACAACCTCGATAGTAAAGAGGAAGAAACCATCAATCCTGTATATACTAATTTGCTGATGGCAGTGGCTGTAAGTAACTCTCATTAGAAATCAAAAAGCGAAGATAATTCTGAAACACATCCATTTATTGTTGATTTAATAAAAGAAGTATTAAAAGTAAGTAGTTTTATATGGCAAGATGAAAATGCGAAGTGTAAACAATTGATGATTTTCAGTACCATGATTTAGCTGATGAATGGGGAAGGTATTATTCATGCCAGTTTATATCAGTACTGTTAAGAGATATTGGTGATAATGCAAATTTTGAAAGCCATTTGTGTGATACTATTGAAGATGCGATGTTAGCAAGAATCACAGTAAGTTATAACAAGTTATGATGATGGGGTTCTCAAAGATCCACGTTTAGTAGCTTGTAGCTCTTAACTTGAACTTTCCAGTGCTCTGCACTAGTGTACTTGCTGAATTTTGGTGTCTCAAATTGAATGGTATTCTGTTTGGTATCTCATTTAATAACGAAAACAATATAAAGCTACAAAAGCATTAATCGGGTATCGACTGCTATCAACTGTTCAATAATAATTCAGTGATTTTTCAGGATCCAAAACCATCAGTGAGACTTCAGGCAGTGTCTGCTCTCTTAAGATTGCAAGATCCTACACATTCTAACTGCCCGGTTATAAGAGCTTTCATACAAGGATTAGGAGATCTAAGCGCCGCTGTAAGTTCAAGTTAAATAAATAATATAATAATCTTTTTTACAATTTTATGATCTCGATAGGTGATATTAGAGTAGTAGATTTCAGTTTGTACCATTTGCTCTTTTAAAGAAATTAAGGCACTTTGACCAAAATTTTCAGTATGGGCCAAAACTTTATTTATATTCCTCCCCGACAAGCTCTGTGAGCTTCGCAAAATAGGAAAGAGAAAAAAAAAGATTAATTCTGTGATTTGTAAAGGATTAATAAATTATTTCTTTCTAAGGTACGTAAAGCAATCGTGGAGAGTATAGCTGCTTGTAAGTTGACAATGGGTCGTATAATAGAGCACTTGTGAGACGCGGACCATACAGTACCTTTAGCTGCTTTCTTAAAATGTGCATTGATAGGACCGAAATTGATGAAAATCGTAGATCGTCAGACCGTCATGCTGAATGGTATAAGTGAAAGCAATAAGTCAGTCAAAAAGGTGTTCGTTGAGGTTTTGCTTCCAAAATGGCTCACCAGTTATGACAACAACTACATTAAAATCATGAACGCTTTGAGATTGGACGCCGATGAGAATGATATTAAACAGATTGTTTACATATATGAAAAATATTTGGATATACTTTTTAAGTAAGCAATTGCTTTAATGCATGGGTAAGTAAGTAAGTACCTATGGTACATACATGTTTTGTTTAGGACCGAACCATTAAAAGATTTAGTTGATGCTTTACCACTCGATGACAACAAGTTAATGCGTCAAGACAGCATGTCCGTTGAAAGTGTATTTTACTGGTCTTATTTATTGCATTTTTTTGAGACAAAAATGAAGGATGATTCCAATGTTGCACCGGAACTCTCCTCACTCTGTAGGTTTATTGAAAGGTACACAAGTTCATTTAAAATTATGTTGCTTTAATACTTGCACATCTATTTTCAGTTTAATACAAGAAAAATCATTGAAGGACTTAAGTGATTGGGAATATCTAGAGTATCAGCAGATTCTGTTTAGGCTATTTCAAATGGCTGAAAGAGCAAATTTGGCTGATGAGGTAACTTCAATACGAATTTATTCTGTAACTTCTGCCCTGCAATTTTATTTTTTATTTTAGGTCGGCAGACAGTTACTACATAAATTAATCATTAAAACTATGAACAAGATAAAACTGGAAAGCAACGTCTTAACTCAACTTGCAATAATTTTGCAGAAACTTTACCCGATGTAGATAAATTATCTGATGAAATCTGTATAGTGATATCTGAAATTATGGAACCTCTGGACGAGCAAGGACCCAATGAAGAAGTACTTCGGGACCTAAACTTTAAGGTTTATATTTCATTTTAAAATTTTAGTTTGTAATAAAAGCTATAAACTATAAAATTCAACACGTGTTTGTTGGCCCTTTTAGATCACGACTTCAAATTTTATTGGGGAGACATTACTTTTAATGCATTGTAAAAAATGGCCAAGTGTACCAGTTTTTTCTAATCCTGTCAGGGAATTTTTAAAATACGCTATTTTTTTATTTCTCTGATATTTAAGCTTAATTTTTATTATAGGAAGCCGAAATACGTGTAAAACTGAACGTGCTGAAGCACGAAAAGGATGAAACTGTCAGGAGGAGCGATTTCGTGGCGGCGGCAAAAATTCAAGAGGACTTAGAATTGTTTAAAATAAAGTACAAAGAGCCTCGTATACAGTTTGAAGCCAGTAACAAAGTCACACGTACATAGGACACTCCGGAAGTAATCTCTCGAGCCCTGGATATTTTGATCGCTCTCTTGCAAATCCTGCAAGTGCAGAAGATACCTATTTCTTTGAGGAGTTGCATGAATGAGTTTGTTACTCCTTTGATTATCAATACTAATGCGAATTTACATTGGAGAGTCTTCAAGTGCATCGTTTTGTTCACTTTAATAAGCAGAGAAGTTGCTGTGGAGAATTTAAAGTTTATTTCTTCTCCTGTAAGTGTCTTGTGAGGTGATTAAAGACAATGAATTTTCAAGGCTAACGAGTTCTAATGAAAAAGGTTTTTATTTTCATTGTTGCTTTGCAGGTAGTCCTTGATTTAAGACAAGAATGCAATAGGATGGACATGTATCCAATTTATACTGTTATCATTTTACTTCTTTTTTAAACGATGTACCTGTTATTATTTCTTTATTATAAAGAAAATTTTCACATTTTAAATTTTATTTCCAGATCATAATATATCATCTGATGTCCACATATGACAAATCCACTCTTCTAATATCTGTCAGTGCAATTTCTGACTTATTGCGAGTGTATGGAAAGAGTTTATTTAATAGTGATGATGTAAGCGACTTAGACAGTGAAAACGCCATAAAACGTAATAATGGTCGTCGCTTATACAAACTTTCTTTAACCACGGATATAGATTCTTTCGACTTCAATAGTATCACCTGTGAAGATCTAATCGATATAATTTTGGATATGTTGGACGATGAAGTAATGACCACAATAATTGGTGGATACACTTTATTATCCATGTACATTTATTACAGGTTCAAGAAATTAGAGAGAATGCAGCCACTGCCATCAGCAAATTAGTATATACAGGATTGATGGTTTCTTCCTCTTTACTATCGAGGTTGTTTTTAAAATGGTTTAACCCCATGACAGGTAAAAGTCGAAATGTTAAAAATGTATTTTTTATGATTTCTAGTGAGAGTTATTTACAGAAAAGTACGATCAAAAAATTCAACAGGTTCTGGGGGCCTCAATCATACAGTTTTCGCTTTTTGATTCACATTGCTTATCATGTAACGCAGCCAAATTGCTGTAGAACTTTGCGCAAAAACTAAAACACCTGTTGATATTCTCGGCATTCTGTTCAAGAGCTTGTTGAAAAAGAATATCCAAGTTTCGCTTAAATTCACTGAAGAACTCTTCGAAAGGAACCGATGTAAATAGGTTTTGCACAGTCTGTAGGTACTTCTGATGACAAGAATTGCTTTTCTGCGCTTGGTTAAATATATCTATTAATTTTAAACGCAACATTATTTTTGTTTAGAACACTAACGGTTAGAAATTTGAAATGTGTCGATTGTCAAGCAGGGGTCAGACACTTATATGGGCATAGATTACACAGAGAAAACCATATTGTTATAACAACAAAAAAATAAATGTTACATATTATTGAACTGAACATATTTTATATTATTGAAAATTAAAATTCTGTTTCACAGTAGAACATTTTTTGTTTGGATTATACATATTCATCCAATAAGAAATTTTCGTTGCCACAAAAGTAAACATAAAAATATTTTTCATTTAAAATAAAATATTTTTTGAAATTCCTACCATAAAATGATATTAACCCAACAACAGAAGAATGGTCAATTTAACATATTTTTTGTTAAAATGTTCAATCAAGTATATTATTGTTAAAAACATTTTTTATTTTATCCAATGTGAAGTTTCATGTTCAGCAAAATTTCTATAGAAAGAAATAGATACGTCAGTCCCTAAGCTCTTTCATTCAGCAACTTTTTGCGCCATCTCTAGTTACCGCCCCGAATTTTTGCGTCTGAGATGTTGGCGAAAGCGAAAAATGTAGGTAACTGTAATTTAGCATGCGGGAGACTTTGGCACCAGATTTAAATCGAAACTTTTCTAAAATGTTTACCAATGGCTGGGTTGCACAGGATTTAAATCTGGTTTAAATTGGCTCTTTTTCAATCAAATTGTAAATATCAAAACGCATTATTAACAAACAAAATAAAAAGTATAATCAAGTATAATAGGAGTACTAATTACATTAACATAAAATAAAGTAAATAACTAAAATTTATTTAGGTAACTCGAAACAAATGGCAAAACTAACATAATTGTGATGTAAATTACACATTATGATTGTGGCACAATAAAGTACTTTAAGCATATTTAATTACAAATAAGAACAGTAAATAGGAAGAATCATAAACAAAATCAAAATATTATTGTAATTATTTTCATTTATGCCATATGTAATAAAAATTATAAAAATTAACAATTGCGACAAAGTAAATGGCACTAAGATTCAACAGCAAGGCCTTCCAGGTTTCCATTTAAGACGTGTTTCGTGACTTCGTCTTTGCCATACATTTTTTATGTGCTAAAATATGGATGCTATCTACATTTATCCGTCGTGAGTTCTTGCCTTCTAACACTCTGTTATTTACCTCCGTTCTTCTCTATCTTTACAGTTTGGAACACAACAACGTTTAACTCTCATGTTTATTAGAATATATACTAAAATTATCAAATCCAAACACTATAAATACGCCTATTATTTATCAAAACACTCCAAACACGCCGATTATTAATCAAAACACTGCAAACACGCTGATTATTAAACAAAACAAAGCACGCCGATTATTTCCAACTTCTACCTCCATAAGACTACAACTCTAACTCTAAATAACAAAAAAACTAGTAATTCTACAAACCGGGAAATTTCATTTCTGCCAACCTTAAATTATTTCGGCTATAGTGACACTGTGATTGCCGCACACAACTAAACTTATTGCCAGATAGTACCTATAATAACAGTTATCACCCCCTGTAAGCATGCAGTCACGAAAACTTAGCTTTTCTCATCAAATCCTCAGTGGAACTGTTTCACTGAGAATTTGGTGAGATCGTTATTTACCCGTTGTCAGAAGATGGCAGTATAGCTGTCGAAATACGTAGATATTTAAGTAGAGAACTTCGTGTGATAAAAGATTTCTTTTGTTTTTATTTATTTTCAAAACCAACTCTCCTTTGCTACTTTAATGAATATTGTTTGTTTAATTTTTATGATTTGTTATGGTTGCTGCAGTAACTTGTAACTTTTCATCAGAAATAAATATGCAATTAGTATTCTTATACCCTTTTGTTGTAATACTGTTTTTAATAAAAAAAAATAAATTAATAAAAAATTGAATTTGTTCATTCGATTAAAATTTGGCTATTTTTGGCTATTCTTCCTTAACTACTGGCGACACCTACGAGGCTACGTTTGGCAACACTACTTGGGTCATCGGCGCCCTCATTCTCCTCTCGCCCATGTCTAGGTAAAAGTGTATAGTTTGATCATCGGTGATTATTGCCACAAAAATGGTGATATAGTGTTAAAACGTTTTGCACACGCAAGTGTGCCAGCACATATTATAGATATGGAGTAAGTATGACCTTACTTTACTAACTACTATTACCAAATTATATTATGTAGTCGCAAATTGATGTACTGATAGGAGATTTCTGCGCCGCCATTATCGCATGTGTTTCCAGAATTTTAATTACGTCCCATTAACGTCAATCTATAAAACGAGTAATGACTAGTATGTTATAAATTACAAAGAATTGTGATCGTAGCAAATAATTTTGGCGCCTTAAACACATTTTGGGAATGGCGCCTTTTTTTCCTAGTGTTACAAAAAACACTGAGCATAAATTGCTGAGTTTTCTACCATTTCTTAGAAGAGTTTTTGTTTTGTTTCTGATTAAACTTAATTCATCACATGAATAGGTAGATATTTATTTTTCAAATAGATTTCCTTGATTTTCGATTTTTTAAAGGTTAAATGTGTGGGCAAAATAAGTTTGCCAGTTGGTACCTTCATCTTCATCACTACTCTTTACAATACCTAAGGCTATTTCTAGTTTCCCTTCACCATCGGTACGAAATCGTTGAAATTTAAAGAGTGTTCACTGAATTGGCAGTCTTATAAAATAATCAGAGGAAATCAATTATAATTGCATTTGCAATTATAATATAACAATGTGACTTCACCCCTGCCAACTAATTCCAAACCAGACGAGTTCCAAGCAGTTTGGAATAGAAAAGGAAAGAAGCTTTGACTTGAATTGAATTCTCACTTAAAAGTCTTTGCCTAGGAAGGTGAAATCAGAGAACTAAATCCAATTGGAAGCCTTTGCCATCATACCAAATAGTCATCGAAAAGTTTGACACGTAGGAGATCGAATTGTTAAAGTGCCGCAATTCACGGTACCTCAAACAATTCGAAGAGTGGCGAGTGCCAAAATTTCCTGTTTTTCGGAATAAGTTGAAGAAGAATGAGGCTGGTCTTATCCGAACTTAAAAACACTGAGCAGAACATGTTTAATTCAGGAGCTGGTGAAATATTAAAACAGTTCCACATGTCGGTATATTAAAGGAAAGGAAGTGATTATAACTAAAGTGTGGTACAAACAAGCCTTCGTCATTTCTTCTTCTTTTCATTGATTGATTATGTTTTTTAAATCTGTTTTGCTATTAGCAGATTGCCAAAAGAATCAACCAAATTCCAATGGAATAAGAACTTAACACCCAAAATCGTTACTTTTACAATCATCGTATTATACCTTATTCGAATAAGTCTCAAAATGAAGCTGTATCTAAAAATAAGATTTATCTATGTTACAAATTTCCGGATCAAAAGATAACCGAGAGTTTTAATGTAATGCGCAATTATAAATATTATGAAATTATCCGTATCAAGTCGAATTTGCGGACGCAGATAAAATAGACTATGTATCAAATCCATTTGCAAAGTTATATACAGGCTGATTAAAGTTATAGTCGCGCCATTATTCATTTTATTGTTATACAGTGTGTCACGTACGAGCCTGGTCCCACTTCAGTTGGCCCACTTACAATTTTCTTAATTATTAGCACTGAGAAATAAAATTCTCTTCAGAAGTAAAGCTTCTTCCTATGTTGACAGCAAAGACTCTTCTAAGATTTTTATTCTTAACAATTCCATTTATATTATGCAGACGTTGAATCCTACAGTATGACAGATTTCTCTTTCCTTTTTCCTGGATGGAAAGCTAATTTTTTTGGGGAATAGGTAATTCTGTCCCGTTTGTCACTTATACAAAGTTCATCGTTCCAATATTTACTCTACATTCCTTACTTTCTTTTGCTCACTTCAATGTGTTTTTCTTTTGCTTTAGTGTCAGCAATGGTTTTGCCTTAGCCTAAGCACATTATGTCCATTTTTGAAATTTTAGAAATTACTGATTCAGCAGGCGATCATTCGCCGAAGATCCAAGTATATACTTACGATTATTTATTGTTTGTAAGTTGAACCATGAAGTTGAATGCTGTAATGCACCTTTCGTTTGTACAATCGCGACCTTAAAATTTCGCACAACTTAATTTTCCGCTGTAAATATGACTTTCTTTAAGGGCTTGTTAAAAATAAGCTTTCCAAACGTCAGATTTCAAATGTAACGCTAGAGTGTAGCATCACGATGGCAAACGATGTGCTTTCTAAAGAAGAGAAGGATTTTGCAAACGCATTGCTACTTTTGTTCTGTTATTTCAGTTTTAATGCTTTAACTACTTTGCTATTCAATCCAATCAATCTAAAAATCAAATGACTTTTAAAGTCAAAAAGCCTGTTTTACAAAACTATAATTACCCCAAATTTAAAATTTCCAAATAGCACCTCTGACTTGAGATACATCAATGCAAAGGTCTTGCAAACAAGTTTATTAACGATTTCATATGTATATTGCTTGTAATTTGCAAACAATTTTTGATATACTAAATTAATTATATCTATTAAAGAATTCCTTGTTGTATTTGCATCCTTGATTTAGGATACTTACCTCTTAAGTTTCTTGCACTAATTCAGGGTCGATTGTAAAAAACGTGCCTCATTGTATTTATTTGTTTACTTTTTAAGCAAAATAGAAGAACTGTTTTTAAACGCCAAAAGCTTCTTTTCACCTGTACTTTAGACAAATAAAAAAATCGCTTGTAAAAAGAAAATAATTTTTTAAACGAAATAAGTAAGACCTCATATGCATGTTAATGTAATTAATCAACATTATTCCTGCGTCACATTATTATGAGTTTTTTCATAAAAATAAATAAAGTTTTTCTGTGAAATCAGAAGCAATTTCGCAGATTCATAAGATAAAAACTGATTAAGTGTTAACATACTATAACAGGTTTGATAACTTGGAGAATATTTTGAGATATAATAATTTGTATGTTGAATTCAGATTGTTTGTGTCCTCGATTAAAAAAATTTATCTTTTATTGATTATTTTGAATCAATGCAATAACTATGTACTAACATTCACAGAATAATTTATATACAGGCTGTTTCAAATTCGACCCTCACCGTTGGGATCTCGCTTATTTAAAGAGATAGACGATAGGTTTAAATTTGGAAAAGTTGCTAAATTTGATGAACATAAATAATCCGAAGAAAAATAATGTCAACTCTTAATCGAAATACAGTCCAACCTCCATAATTCAAATCTCAAGGGACTGGAAAATTACTTCAGGTTATAGAAGTTTCGAGTTAAAGAAAGAGATTTCAATTATACACAATATGCTGGGACATCAGTAAACTTCGACTTACAGAAAGTTTCAAGTTGTGGAGGATATTTCTCTGCGGATTATTAATGCTCATCAAATTTAAGCAACTTTGCCAAATTTAAACCAACGTCTATCCCTATTCCCCGTACTTTATAGTTTATCCATAACATAAAGAATAAAATTTATAAAGAATGGTATTTCTGGATGATGTTGTATGGAAATACTTTTTTTAATAAAAATATATATAATTTGTCAACCGACATAGCAATTTGATAATGAGCATGAAAGAAGAAACATGGCATTAAGTAACAAGGACTACAATAGGGTGGGCTCGGCACACACGTCGCGTATCTCCACAACAAACTGTAAGCGTCTTCGGCCTTATCACGGTTACTCTAATATATCTATTTCCTTCTTTATGTTAACCATTGGGCAAACGTCTACATTACATAAAATAAGTTACCGTGATATGTAATAATAATGTAATAATATATTTTTTACTCATAATTTCTGAGTAAATTTATTATTTTTGTTTCAGAGCCAAAATGGCGCTTTACTTTATTGCCGTCAGGCCTTCGGCAAAAATACACGCAAACTTAAATTCGCTTTCCTTAAGTATATTCAACGACATCAGTAAAGAACACTACCCCCAAGATGAGTTCTGTACTGATATGCGATTGGAAGCAGGAGCCTCTGTCACCTCTCTTTTCTGAGGAGGTGGCATTGGTATCCGAAGATGAAGCTTTATATTGGACGGACTTGGAGCAAGGCAACGTTAGTAAATTAGAAACAGAGCCCATTTCTCTCAGTTGCAAGGCAGAGGAGGATTCATTGCTCGACGATCTTGATCATCTAGAAGATTTGGATGAATGGATCAAACAAGGTTGGTACTAGATTTTCTTTTATTTTTATGATGTAAATTAAATGCCAAATTAAACTATTGAGCGGTTTAAAGTTACTAAGAAGAACACAAACCAATACGATAGGCTTAGGCTGCATTAAATAATAAACTTTACGTTCTCAAATATTGTCAAATTTATATATGAACTCAAAAAAGATAAAATAAAAATAGTACAGTGAAACACAAGTGTCAAACAAAATTGATAGAACCGACATCTACCTAGGTGCTGACTCAGATACACCAGATTGAGTCCTAATCATGTTGCAGGCTCGTTCAATGCGATGTTGCAAGTGTAAAACTATAGTTATTAGTCCTGCGTAGACCAAGTTTTTTTTAAAAGTCCAGAGAAATAAATCCAACCCGTTGAGATGGGGAGACCCAATCGGTCTACTTCGCCCGAATGTTGTTCGTTAAGGTGTTCCAGATTTGCTAATTCGAAATGGGCTAAAGCACCGTTGAATTTGAACCATAATTTACTTCTGATGTTCAGTGGTTCATCTTCCAATAGTGCAGCTAACATGTCCATTAGAAAATGTAGATAGACTTGACAAATTAACCGATTGGGTAAAAACAGAGGCCCAACCACTCTTCGCTTTCGAAATAAAACTGATTTCAATGACGTGCCTTTTCTGGCTCACGTATTAGACACTCTTTCCTTCCCGATCATTCCAGCAAACACCAGAACACCCTGTATTCGACTCGAGACTCTCTGGAATAATCGAGAAGATAGATGGCGTCACCAGGCCGAAATTATCATTGGCGGTTCGGACGTAATATGAATATCTAAGATAGTTTGTATCTCTTATAGTTTACGAGATTTCCATGGTAAGTCTTTAATCACGAGGTGTGTGAGAAAAGTAATGAGACTGATTTTTATCTACCAAAGTTTTTATTCTTTTCAAACAACAATATTGTCCCCTTCAAAGTAATTCCCTTCTGCGGCGGAGTTGTTGTTCCCAGTCTTGGTAACAGCGCTGAAAGGTTTCAGGGCCTTTAACATGTTGATCACTTTCTTTTGAATGTTCTCCAGAGTCCCAAAATGACATTCTTTTAAGACATTTTTCAATTTCGGGAAACGAAAAAAGTCACAGGGCTCAGATTAGGTGAGGAACAACAGGAATGCCTTTTGAGGTCAAAAATTCCGTGATGGAAGTGGCCGTGTAACATGGAGCGTTGTAATCATGAAGCATTCACTTGTCTACAATGTCTGTTCTTACATGAATCACCCTTTTCCTGAGCCTTTCAAGGACATCTTTGTAAAACACTTGATTGACAAATTCTTTATGCATGATACTCTTACTGTGAAAAAAGCAAATCAGGATTGTTTTGATCTTGGATTTGGTCCTTCGAGTTGTTTTCAGTCGAAGAGATATTTGAGTGTGCCACTCCTCACTTTACCCCTTCGTTTCAGTAGTTGTAATAATAATGTTTATCACTATTTCTTTTAATATTAGTACATCCGTCGTAACTTAGACTTAAATAATAGAAGGCATTAATTTATTTCTTTTACATTTTCAAAAAAATCATATTCAATATTTAACAATGGACTTGGAAGCGCAAATTCAAATATTTCAGTTATAATTCGAGCATGTAAACAAACCTAGCTAGCTAGCTCGAATTAGAAGCTTCTAATTCACTTTATTCTTTAAAACCATTTAGTATATTTACAAGAATGGTCCAACCGGAAGGTTTTGAATTGTCTAGTACGAATAGTAGGTATAGGTTTGTGCAGCCAAGATCATTATCATCGTATGATACGATTCCATGTACCTTCTATGATATTAATGTAAAAAAAAATGCTTTTGAGGTTCTTAATCGTAGCTACAAAATGTTTACAGGCACATAAAGCGAATAAATTAACAAAACAAAAATAACCATAATTGGCTCTTTCTATACACCCTTTTTCTTGTCTGTAAGAAATAAACGCATATGACCTACTTCAGAGATTTATTAATAATGAGCTTTCATTCTCGTTACACTACTGCTGCTTTTCCAACGATTTCAATATTGAACACATATTTTACCACCATATTTTGTGCCTCATTAAAATCTTCCTGGATTATAAATTCTTTCTTCCAATCGGTCAATTTTTGCTTTAACTACTTTTTCTATAAATATATGTCCTATAGATCACGATTATGGCCTTGAAATAGTGTGCAAGTGATGTAAGCGACCTTGAAATTTCGCACGATCAAGAATAAATAATGCTATTTAAATTTTAAAAATGCTCTATGAAGGAGTCTTATATAACAAGAAAGCTTTATGCAAATATGGCAAACTTGTTAAGTGCGATGAACCTCAGCATAATTTTAGAAATTAAAACAAAACTCAAGGGAAGTCCCATACGAAAAAGAAAAAATAGCTTGAGGCTATAAATAAATATACAGACCGAATCAAAAGTATGAAATAATCAAAATGTCTCCTCAATGATGATGATTAACAAAATAAAGTAAGACAAAAAAGATTAATATTTGTTTGTCCACCGTTTTTTGAATGACTTCCTCGAGTCTTCTCGACATGGAGTTAATTAGGGATCGCCCTAGATCTTCCTTATTTGTCAGTTGCTCCCACGCTTCTTCATTGCTGCCAAAGTTAATCAACAGTTTTTCAAGAATTTTAACCAAAAGCCCCCAAACATTTTCGATTGGATTTAAGTTTGGAATGTTTGAGGGCCATTGCAAAACGTCCTAAACCAGTTTCTTATCATTTCAGCAGTGTGGATAGGACAATTATCTTGCTGAAATATAAAGTCGGCAAGCACATGTTGGACCGTTGGAAGCATGACATATTCTAAAATGTCTCTGTAGGCAATCGCATTAAACCTGCCACCAATCCGCCAGCATATTCCTAAACCTTGTGAACTTATCCAAGCCCAAACATTAACTCCAAACCTTCCAGATGTTCTTCTAAGTTTTAATGTATGCCTCACTATAACGAGCACCCCATGGTCTGTAGAGTCTGAAAAGTTTTCTCGTCGTTGTAAATAACGCGCTTCCAATAGATTAAATAGTTAACATGATTTAGGGAAAACAACAGTCGTGATTGTTTCTGTTCATATTTATAACAGCACTTTCAATCATTATTTATTTTAAAATAAATCTTGGAATGGAATGGAATGCAATGGAATCTTATTGCGCTAGTCTTTTCAAACTTTAAATGTAAGTTGTTACATGTTCATAAAACAATTGTACATCTCACTTCAATGTTAATTAACATTTTTGTAATAGAGATTTCGCATTGAAAGATGTCAGCTGCATAAAAAGTAGTTTCCAGGTATCTGTAGATACTTTAAGTCGTTAATGTAAAGAGATAAAACTGGTGATCCACTTAAGTGGCACACACGCACCTCGAATACCATATTTATTGAGTGTGTTCAACAATAATTCATGATTGAAACAGTCAAATGATCTGTTTAAATCACAAAAGATCCCCACAGGACACTCCCATGCCTCTATGTTTTGTAAGTAAAATGTAGTAATTGTCGTTGTAGTTAATTTTCCTAATTTTGACAGAAAATATTTTACTTAAACACAAAAACTAAAAAACGTATTCCAATACACCATTTAAAACTTTATTACATCTGAAATTTAAATCATCTCTACGTTCATTTTCCATTTTTTGCACAAAGAATTGTTTCAGTTACTACTACTCTTCTTGAAATCTACTGAACGATATACGATTTACGTATTTGCTTTGCAGCTCTTGCAGTACCAACATAATGAATATAGATATATATATAGATATAAGATATTCTGAGAATTAAAATTTCTGCATGAATGATCAGTATGATCACTTATAAAACGCTCAGCCCGTTATCTAACGAATTAAGGTAGGCGTAATATCCTTCGGATAGAGGGATTTCCTTATTCCACGATTGTAAAACCGGTCCTAAATGAATTACCGTAGGCTTTTTTCTTTGTGATTTGAACAGATATCGTTGTAACGTAAAAGAAAAAAAAATGTTTCTTTTTGCAAAAGAACTACCACATTATTATTTATGCTCAAGTTTCCTGAAAAACTAGTACGTATAATATGCTCTAGTGACCTTTCATAATGTTCTTGCAAAGAAGTAAAAGGCGTTTGAAATTTTAAGCGCCGCGCCGTAACTTGAACAATGTCTTACGCAGTATTGGAAATTTCCTATCATGAATTAATTGACGCTCGCATGCATATACTCGTACATATACTCACATGCACACACATACACACCGCTGTATACAGTAGCTCTGTAACGAGCCGTGTTTTTATCATATCCTTGATACTAGAAGAGGAGAAGGGGGTCGACGAAAGAGACCACTACGTGTATACATAGCTAGATAGTCGTGCTGTGTTCACTGGAGAACGATAACTGTTTAGAACAGACCTCGCGCTTTTCGCAAGTACGCGAATAGAAATAACTCGGTTCGTTTTGTAATAAACTTCGTGAAAGTGTTTGCTCAAGTTGCAGGATTTAAATACCGCACTCGTTCTCGATGCGCGTTACAAATGATCAACGTTGTCAACGTGTGTAGCATGAAGTGCAGCTACCATTACACGTGGAATCGGGAAATTGTGTTCAATTCACAGAAACTCGTGAAAAGACGTTGAAGCAACAACTTTCAGCGCCGTCTTCGCCGCCAGCTTATTATCCAAATAAAGACGCATCTTCTACAACACATTCAACTTTAATCTTAGTGTATGGACCTTACCTAATCGCTATAATGGCTGTTTGTTATGGTAGGTTGACAAATGATATGCATATATCAGCGTAATTGAATTTGCTCAACGCATATCTAATTTCTTGCGGTAGCCTCACAAATATTCATAAATTAATGTTATTATTATCTCCTGGTCGAAATCCTGTTTTCACTGCATAAGTCTGCGTCGAAAGTACACACGACCATTGTGCTAGTCGGACTATTTAAGAATTCATTCCCATTGCATAGGTCGAAACACTACGAATACCTCGAAATAAACGCGCTCTGCGTAAATATTGCGTAGTAACTTAACACGCTACAAATTTTGGCTTCAGCATTTGGCAACATTACAGTTCAGTAATGAAAGGCGAGATAACGGAAGCGTTCGTAACATACAGGCTGTACTACTACTGAAACGAAAAAAAGTGATAATCATGATAACTCCATTTAATGACAGGTGCAGATAACATCGATATCGAATTTTCATTACTTTCAATTTCTTTGAAGAACATTTTTCACGTTGTCCAATCCGATGTTATACAGATATATTCAGGTTGCGAACGTTCCTAAAGTCAGTAAGCGATTATCCGTCCATACATGAACAATACTCATCATATCATGTTGTAGTTGTTAAATGCTTCTATGACTGCGTTGAAAAATATCTGAAAGGTTATACTTGTTCGACGAAAATTTTATAATTACATTAAGCACCAGTTCGCAAGCTGTATATTTCATCGAACATCGATAAATTAAGAGTTAATTCGAAAACGTTGGCACTCAAACAAAACTATTTATAAAAATGTATAAGGCAAGGATGAGTATTTTGCATCCCATTAATCCGAATATAAAGTCTGCATAATGATTGTACTTTAGATGAAGGGCGCAATTTTTGGAGAACGTTTTTTTTTACAGTAAAATAATTTATAGCTATTTTATTGAACTAGGAAGCGTGAACTCGATTCCGCAACGAGTAGTGTTGGTGCTTATTAGGAGGAGGATGATCCAACATTCGATTCCTTGTCCTCCCACTTTTCTTTTAATGGTAGCCTTAAGGTATAACCCAGTCTAATCTAACTGTTTTGAAAGGACTGTACAACTGATCCATCAGTTCTTTATCGGCCCTTCTCTTTCTGATCTCGATTTTCATCAGGGACCCCACACTCTTATTTCCTTTTTTTAATCTGGCATTTATTTTCTGTGTTTATCAATTCTGTTAATTGTTGCTCTCAAATAAGATATCGTTCTTGGCATCAAAAAATCCATTTGGCTTTTTATTACTAAATTTTCATCGGTATGCCTATTTCCAGTCCTTAGAAACATATACTTTGGCTTTTCTTTGTTTATTTCTAAGCTAAATACGTCTACATATACCAAACAGTGGTGTTTATGGCTGTAAATTGGTCTTCTTCTGTAAATATTTTCTTAAACATATTACTGGTAATAAATCAGGATAATGTTAGAGTGAAGGAAATGATTTATGCTTTCAGTTGTACCTTCTAAAACTGTCTCATTTAATTTCTTAATATAACATTTCTAGTTATTCAATTTGAACGATACACCTTCATAGTTTGGACGAGAATGCACTATGCATTCACTGCCAAGACGTTTATCAGAAACCGTGAATCTGTGATCGCGACACAGAGAGCTTTTCCATACATATTTTGGGCTCGGTCACCGTGGTCCTATTCCAGACAGTATTGCTTTGGGTTGCGAATCTTAAGACCATAGTTTCGGTGCTAAAAAGAAAATCACCGGAAGACCACGATTCGGCAGAAAATATTGACACTATGTGGCGAACCGTTTTGCAGTCTGTTGTTTTTAAAACTAAGTGAAAATAAACTACATGTGTATTTTTGAATTATGCAACAAAAATTGTAATTATATTAACTATGCCATTTTTTGCCTTCTAAAATTCTTTTAGCCGCATCTTGTACTATGACCAACTTGTTTACAAAATAACGAAACAATTAAAAACTCGTTTTTAAATGATGTGTGCCACATTCATGTATAAAATCAGGTTGTCT
Organism: Serrognathus titanus; assembly: GCA_039766575.1. Taxonomy (NCBI): domain Eukaryota; kingdom Metazoa; phylum Arthropoda; class Insecta; order Coleoptera; family Lucanidae; genus Serrognathus; species Serrognathus titanus. The sequence goes on along the minus strand of CM077911.1, from coordinate 11,849,551 downwards.
AAATAATTGACAAATTGTGTCTAATACGCACATAATTAAGTAAATGAAAGCATTCTTAATTTAACATTTGCATTTGAGTTTATCGACATCAATTAAAGTGAATAATAATCCACGTTTTTGAAAGTGCAATATTTTAGACATTTATTTCTTAATTTAAAAAGTGCTCCTGCTGTAGTGCGTTTTCTTCAAACTAACGGCATTTCAAAAAGTTAGTTTAGTTGGTTACCTACATTGTTCTTAATCACATTTAGAAAAGTTCGGTGCTGTTGTAAAAAAATACTTTCAAATAAATTATTACGTTGTTTAAAAAAAAATTCAACCCGATAAATCTTCGCTAGTTTAACTGAATTTTTATCTTGAAAAATAAAAAAGGTCGTCAAGATGAACCATACAAATTGTCCAGCCTGTAAACTTTATTTTTTCACGTCTTGGTAATTTTTCAAATCTTAATTCTTAAAATTTGCCTCTGGTCCTATAAAGATTGCAATTACACAGATATTATTATGAACAATTTTTATTTTGTGTACAATCTTCATTGCATTCATTCATCTTAGCACTTCGAGCCTAGCAGGCCCATGGCTTGGTTTGCTATTTTTCTCCATTCTTTCTTGTTCTTCGCCTTTTCTTTCCAGTTGACAATCTTTAATTGCTTTAAATCCTTTTCTATTTCCTTCTTCCATCTTAATTTCGGTCTTCCACTTCTTCTTCTACCTCCTATGTCACTTCTTAATCCTACCTTCCTGCGTCCTTTCCATATGTCCGAGCCACCTAAGTCTTTGTGCTTTAATTCTCGTCACTATACTCGGTTCTTTGTATAGATCTTCTATCTCTTGGTTTGTTCTTCTCATCCATATATTCCCTATTTTTTTCCGCCTAGAATCTTCCTCAGTATTTTCCTTTCCCATACCATAAGCATTTCCTCTTCCGCCTTACTTAGCACCCACGTCTCACCTCCATATTCGACTATTAGCCGTACTACCATTTTATATACCCTTATCCTAGCCCCTCTAGATATACTTTTATTTTTCAACAACCTGTTCAATGTATAGACACTTCGATTCCCATTCATTATTTTTGCCCGTATCTCCTCTTTAATTTCCGGCTTCCTTGTGAACATTCTTCCTAGGTAAGTAAATCCGTCCACCTCTTCAAATTTATATTCCTTTTCTTCCGTTGTCATTATCTTTAGATGCTTGCCTTTTCTATACTCCCTATCCGACGAAGTCATGTATTTCGTTTTTGATTCATTTATATATAATCCCATTTTTCTTGCTTGCTCTTCCAATTTCCTTACCGTTTCCTGTAGCTCTTGTTTACTTCTGCTAGAATTGCAATGTCGTCCGCAAATGCCAAGCACTGATGTCTTCTATTGCATTGCGTAGGTGTAAAGCTGACAATGCTGTTTTTTCTTTACCAGTTGATCTACAGGATGATTTGTTGGGGAGGGAATTTTAAGTGAATATTCTTTATAGTAACTGTACACGAGTATTTATTTCAACATTAAACTAACTGGTTTAAGTGACCCCAAAGGTCAAATGTAGAGGATTTAGGTCATGGGACCTCGAAAGCCAAACGATGGGACCCCTACGACCCATGACCAATTCATCTATTGGGATAATGCGTGCTTAGCTATTCAGTTACTCATGTTCTACAATGGGCTGGGGCGCCATCACATTTTTTACCGATCGTGAAGTGGAATGTCTTCCAGCATCTCATAAAGTCTTCCTTCCAAGAAAGTAGCGTGTTGTTGTGCATTTAAGCTATCATCAATAATAAGCAATCGACTGTTAACAATGCTAGCCCACGTATTAACGATGCTGAAATCTTTTCTGTCCGATGCTATGGGAGAGACCATAGATGGTAAATTGAGCCACAATATTCTATCTAAAAATTTGAATCTTCCATAGTGTCACGTAGCAGCCAGGTACAAAACTCCATATGTTGGCCATAATCTTTTAGTTGTACTACCTGAACTCTTTGAATTTGAAGAACATTTGTAACACCCTCCACATAAAGCTCTGTGAAAAGCACAATTACGTTGCGATGGTCCTAGAAGTATAGGATTGTCCAGAACTCAATCGATTACATTTTTTTCATTGATAACATTACCTTCTGTAGCATGATTACTAGCTTTATTTTGAGCAGTTGTTCCAGTCTTTGAAAAGTACAGCCAAGAACTCAATAAGAGGATTGTCTATACGCGACGAACGTTAGCATTATAGTAACAATTCACGAAAATTCAGCTGCACTAAAACTTGGCATTTTTTGGTACAAATAATAGTTAATTATTAAATTTATTCTCTCAAACGTCATTCTCAACAAAACTGGATGAATTCATGTATTTTATATAGTAATGGGAATTGGATCGAATTATCTGCCGCCTATCCAAAAAATTTTTAAAAATACGCAAATAAATGTGCAATTTGTATACTAGTACCATGAATAGTATTTTTATTTGCAAAAACTCTGAATAAAACGCTTTTTACGTACTGACCTTTTGTGTTTTCAAAGATATCTACGGGAAAATCCCATTCATTATCTGTTGTTTTGATTTCTATTAATTCTCAGAAATTTTAGGTTGGAAATATCAAGAAGGAACCTTCAGAAAATTATTTGTCAATAATACACAGAAAGATGGCAGATTTTTCTCTTGTTGCAAAACATATACAAAGCGTTCAAGAAACTTTGCATCTTCTTCTTTGTTGCATGAATTAACTACAACAAAATGCGTTCGTAATATTAAATTATGAAAACCTGTTGCCACAAATTACTGTTATCGCTTGCTGCCAAGTCATTTGAGTGCCTCAGTGGAATTCCGTCTTTACTTTTCTTGTATCGGTTCAAACCCGCCTCAAATCCGGTTTCGACCTCAGCCTGTTGCCCCATACAAGAAATTCGTGAGATAACTACGCTTGTCCTTAGATAAATCGAATTAAGCGACTTCATTAACTAAAAGTTTTTAGTAAACGTAATTTCCTAATTTTATTCAAAAATTACCAGGCCGTTGTCAATTTTAATTAATTAATTAAGGGCACTAATCATTCTTTAGGGTCAAGTGTTAAAAGTGAAGCTTGAAAAGTACTAAAGCATTGAATACATGTGAGTGTTTGATCAGAACTTATCCTTAAGCCAAGAAAAGAAAGAATCATTGACTTTTTCCTTTTCCTTACACGGAATAATTTTTGTCGACCTTTATTACATTTCGTCAAGAATTAGGCGAAGGATTAGTAACCACCAACTATCGACTTTACGGATATAAAAACAGACATGCATTTTGCGAAAAACGGGAACGATAAATTCTGTGATAAGGCAGACAAGCGAGCATTAATTAGTGAAACGAGGCTATCCACTTCTGACCCAGCAACAGGCTCGCATTGATATTCTTATTGCTCAATCGACAGAAATTGTTCAAATCGAAAAAACAAAGCCGAGCTGCTGGTCAGTAAATCGATCTAACAAGAATTATTATTGCTGTGTATATCGTCTTCAGTCAACCTGCACCCAGGTCAATGTTATTGATTTGTCTTCAATAATTAAATGACCGCGTGCCCTTTAAATTGATATAGATTCTTTTAATTATTTATTTACTTGCCAAAGAAGAGGGCATGCAACCTTGTTTTCCTGGGAAAAAGTACATTCTACAACATTTTAATTTTATTATTATGGAAAATGCTACAAGTCTGTTTTGATTGCAGTGGATCCCTCGAACATGTTCTGTTAGGTCAAAAATCGACCGCAAGATGTTGCAATCTGTCCTATTGTTTATTATTATATTTATATTTATTTCTCCTACGGTTTATAAAGTACTAACTAGCAAGAATAATGCGAAAGAAGCTCACTAAATATTATCGATAACTTAGTAGGGGATTACCAGGGAGAGTTTAAGAAAGGAAGGCCAACAGTAGAATGGATCTTCACTCGTAATAGCTATGAACAAAACCTAGGACTCCACTTGGTAGTTAGTTATAAGAAACATATTGTACCACTCTATGGGAAACCTTCAAATTCTCAGAAAGCTAATTAATCTGATAAAAATAACTTTCAGAATAAAGCGACAACAGAGAGAAGGTTTTCACACAGCTTAGGCAGAAGAATAGGCTTAAGGCAAAGAGATCTGCGATCATCTGTGCTATTTATTCTGGTACTAGAAGAAAGCTTTAGAGAAAGCGGAATTTATACGCAAGTCATAATTTACCTTGTGTAGGAAGACAACGTAGCCATAGTAACGAATACAATGATGATCGAATAAAGAATAATTGTAAAAGGTATTTAGCAAAGCGGAACAAGTTACAAGGAAGTACGTGTTGAGAATCAACGAAGGAAAGACAAAGTATATGATTATGAGAAGAGAAACAACCTAAGAGAGGAATAATACCAAGTTCTCAAAGCACGAAGTACGCATATAAATATACAGGGGATATCCCAAAAATAAGTATTCGGACGAGAAGGGTAGAAAGCAGCCGAAATTTCATCGACAAAAAACATATTATCAGGGTCGGAATTTCTTAATTCTTTTTGTGTCTTCGAATTTTCTTCTCAAAGAAAAAAAATTGCCACATAATTCATAAACTATTCGATCAATTTACATCAACAGTTTTGGAAAGTTAATAAATTAATTTTTGATTCGAGGTTAAAACATCTTCGCGAACAAATTATTTTGATTAAAAAAGAAATTAATAAAAATGGTGTTGCTCTTGAGTTTTTTTTTTTTTTTTCTAAGATATGACCGAGTCAAGTTGCATTTTCATTCATTTGTCAAGCCAAATTTATTACCAAAATAAAGCGAAAATATTAAATCTTATGCATGAAACACGATATTTTGCAAACGAGCGCCGTTCAACTCTTCGCACACATTTAATCCGGCCTTGAAGTTTTCGATTGAAGCATTGCCTGAGGAATACCATTGATTTCATCTGTTATTCTCTGCTTGAAATCGTGTACGCTTTGCTTACACTCCATTTCCACAGAATTTGAGACAATTGGACTTGAAGTTTTTGATCACTCGCCGAAGGATTGCACGAGGAATACCACTCTGTACTGCTTTAATTGTTTCAAATGTGCAAATGTGTGCAAACTGTACAAGAATTGCTAGGAGAAGCAAGACAGTGTGAGCACTAAACAGTCTGCTAAGACCGAAGGAAATATCAAGAACAGCCAAGATCAGAGTGTACAGTTTGATGGCACCTTATATTAAGTTTATGATATTCCTCTGGGATAATATTATTCCATTCTTTCAATAACACGTTTCTTAAAATTGCTTTAGATGTAATTGGATACCTTTTAATGTTACGCTTTAGAATCCCCCACAAATGTTCTATGGGATTTAGGTGTGAGGATTGTACAGGCCAATCCAGGAGGTTGATATTGTTTTCTTGAAACCACTTCATGGTAACTGCAGATTTGTGGCAGGTTGCATTATCTTGTTGATACAGCATTTCTTCCATATTTGTATCACCAAACATCTTGGAAAATGATTGCCGCATTGTCGTTTCCAATACGTTTATGTAAGTGTGGGAGTTCATTCGACCTTCACAAACAAACATTTCGCCTACACTGTCGGCTGTCATACAACCCCAGATCATTGCACTGCCTCCCCCGTGTTTCACTGTTGGTACCACGCAGTCCGGAAGGTATTCTTCACCGATTCTCCGCCTCACGTAAGCTACACCACAATTGCAAACTATCATCTGCCACATGTTTTACAACCGCTGTAAATTACTGTGCATTATTTAAATTATCGTTTATTGTTGCCAACTATATGATTTCTGAGTAATATTTTCGGAGATAAATTAAAAAATTAAGGGTGCCTAATACTTTTGGCGAAGGACGTATAGATATTGTTTAGGTGTGAAACCTCTGAACTCTAACTAAAAGAAACCAATTGAAGCTGGAAGCGAAATGTGTTGATAAGAGTTTTCTGGAAGAACCAAGATGGAAAACAAACTGTGGTGGAGGAGAACACATCTCTTTACATATTGCATATTTACGCGGAAGACAAAATGCCTTCTATATGAAAATACCAGGATGATAAAGACTCCAAATACATTGCCACAGCAATGGAAATTTAGTCTGAGGAAAAAGTGATTGTAAAAATCCATTGGCCAACACTAGCATTGTATTTAAATTCATTCAAAAACTTACGAGCAATTGTTTGATTAATATTCAGAAGAGCACGTGACTGTAGAAGAAATATTGCGTAGATAGTATTATGCCGGATATTTACTACAAAGTTGTAAATTTTATGTCAAACCGTTGCCATGCAGTAATCAAGAATAATAGATGTTAAATTAGGTATTAATCTAAAAGTAAAACTTTGAAGAATTCTACACAGAATTTTAATACAAGCTCATAACTTAAAGTCATCATCAGGAGAAGAAAGCCAAGAAAACCTCGGAAGAGCCATACACGATATTGTCAATAGAACTCAAAAGTGTATTAAACTATATAGTTAACTATATTTTTGAATAATAAATATGTGCAATAATCAGTGTCAATTGCCCTTCCATAACACCTTTTGTGATTTTTTCTAAGTAATATTCAAACAGCCGTCTCCGTAACCATTCAGAATTGGACACATAATTATATGAACTTTTTTTATTCAAAGTGATCCGCACTACCACCTGAAATATTAAAGCTTCCTCCTGATACACCCTATATCTGTTTACTATTGGTTGATATCTTTAGTGTTTGTTTCTAGATTCTTAAAAACCTTTGAACTCAATTCTTTTTGATGAATAAGCCACTACAAGCTACACGTGACATATTTTTTACTATAAATAAGGTCGATGCCCTCATTAATTGAGTTTATTTCTACATATCACGATGATTTATTCCTTAACTACATGGGTGACGCTTTAACAGTGAAATGTTTATAAATTGTGATCTCTTTTTTGATTTTAATTTTGACAAGTAAAACGTTAAATTCGTTCATCTACTTTTTTAACGTGTAAAATTTTGTAATAATTAAGAAATTTTAGTTCTACTACTTCACTATAAGTGCCCTGAAGAAGGAAATAAACTTTTTCGAAAGCTTGGTATTCTTTGTATTGCCCTTTTCATTGCCTTTCTGCGAAAACAAAAACAATGTTTCCTCTTTTAAATACGTGCTGCGATTAATCGAAATTTAATATTTTGTTCGGTTAATTTCAAACAGGACATTAAGGTCAAGTATTTTATGAGTTTGAAATCATGTTCTATATAATTAGTAGTACGATATTTTCGCGGAAGCAATCTGAATCAACCGTCATTATTGGGATTCCAACTTTTCATTGTAAGTTCGTTAGTCGAAGAATTACATTTCTATGAAGGAAGCTAAATAAGTATTGTGGTATTTCCATTGTCATGTTTTGTTACACATAAAAAATGTACGGAATACCGAACGTTGTTGTAAAGTGAGGAAAGGCAATGCAAAAGAGATGGATCAGGTTTTATGTACTCTAGCCTCTTGCTCTGTCCCGTTCGCACTTCATAAATTTCAGTCCTCAATTATCTGCGCTATTCATCATTAGCCAGTATACGAGGGTAGACTGAAAGAAATCTTGTGATTTAAGTGTTCTAAGTGACTTTTAATCTCGTCGCTTATAGCAATTTGAATATCTATTAGTTGCTATTAATAAAATAGCCGTTCTGGAGTGAAAACTTTTTTTAATGAAAGTCTTTAAGTTTTTCATTTCTTAGATTTTAAAAGTGAAGAGAAGCTTAACCTTTTTCACAAATACTCTTGATGCCTTTTAATTGAAACTGTCATAAACAAATACAATTGTACTAGTAGTAAGAGAAAATATAACATAAATTGACATTAAATTATTAAGAAAGATCATCTTGGGCATGTTTGTAGCGAATTCATAATGGCAGGGAAAAACTACAACCACGTGCTCCAGTAGCACATTTTATCGAACGCTTAAAAATGTCGTGTTGATGACGAAACCGCGGTCGTATTTAGGTGTAGGACCACATAAAAAGCAATTGTAGTTATAATTGTACTATTGACATTAAATTACTTACAGAGACTCTGAGCAATCGGCACTTCATAAACTATGGGAAAAGTAATCAAGTAATCAAAAGAAATTAACTAATTGAATAAGTTTGTATTTCGAAAGATACTCGTTATTGACAAATTTGTTTGTTTATATTTAAATAATGAATATATTTGTTTTATACATGAGATTCTTTTAGGCGTAACCTTTCTTTGTTTAAATTGATGTAAATCTATGAACGCTTTGGGGTCCTTTGCACGTTCGTAAGTAATTACTTATACATACAAATAAATCAAAATAAATTCTGCTCAAATTAAAATTCTTTATTAACATTCCTATATTTGCAACAATGGTAACTGTTTATTTAGTTGAATTTAATATAAATTAGATTCCTATTATGGCCATTTGTTTAAATACGTGTACCACAAAACTGTTAGTAACAAGTATGTGTTAGTCATCGTATGGATTCAAAATTGTTTATTTACAAATTAATAATCGGTTCAATTTCATACGATTTTTATACACCGAACTAATCTTTACAAACACTTCACCTGCGTAAATTGATTTATTATTTATGATTATTTCACATTAATATTTAATTAAAGTAGATTTTTGTCCGATGAAATTTCGTAATAAATTATTTTAAAAACGGACACTAAAAATGGCACTAACGCTCTACGTTTCGTTATCATTTGACGAAGCTATCAAACGGATGCGAAACGTAGAGCATTAGTCCCAATTTAAGTGTCCGTTTTAAAAATATTTATTAATATTTAATGTCGCTTGATACATTCAAACCCGTGTGTTTATTAAATTCCTCCCCAATTTAACGTTGCTTTATAACCTGGCAAAAAAAAACATTAAACGCATCATACAATCCTTTAATCCTTTGCCCTCCCGTTCGTGCTTCGTTTTAAATGAATCCCCAAGTAATTCTGATATTTGTTGTCAGACTTGCTCCTAGTTTTAAAAGTTTAATTTCGGAAGTACCTTCAAATAACTGCATAACCTTCACGAAGGTGTACATCGAAACTGCTTTGAGACTGGTGTATATCAGTCTGATGATGACGATTGCAGCTTTTTACCTTTAACCGTTTCCCTTACGTTTGGTTTTTTTTTAACAAAAAACTGTGTTTTAGTAATAGCAACATTTGTGCTGAAATTGCTTGGGATCATAATTTTCCTTTAACATGCAAAATTTAATTGATGTATGACAAATCCCGAACTAAATTAATATTAATCAAAATCATGAGTACAAAACTATTTATTTGCAACAATTTTCAAAACTAAAATAACAGCAATATGTTTGTATGTTGTCATGTTATTTAGGAGGTAACAATTTCAACGACAATGATAAAATAAAGAAACTCGGAGCTAAAACCTTGTCGATTTAAAAATTTAATGAATGAATCATGTTCTTATTATTACGTTTTTATTAACGTGATATTTTTGCACAATATCAATGATTTCAATATAAATTCTACGTAAATCTAAGATAAAATACCATTTTTACGGTAACGAAACCAATCGAATTCTAAAAGAATTCGTTTAAGATATAAAATACTAAATCATATTATATTCAAAATTGAAACTTAACATTGCGTAGACAATAACTCATTAATTCAAGCAGGAAACTTACTGAACTTTGTAGATTATTATAAAAATAACATACAAGTCAATTCACGAAAGAATACGTAATACGTCATCGATAATACTCGTGTGCTTCAAATAACTGCACTACGTTAATCAATGTCAACTTCATATTTGAATTTAAAATTAATAATTTACGTTGAAGTTTAGATCAAGGAAGGTGCTTTAAGCGTGTTGCAGATTTAAATGCGAAAAACATACTTTTGCCATCTAGAGATGGTGTCGTTTCGTTTCTGTTCGTCCAAGTATGCACTATACAGTATTAAGGTACAACGTACAACAACACTGAACTTAATGTAACTTATACCTGTGTATTGTATTAATTAATTTGTTCTTTTTGAATTGGAAGGCTGACAATAAATAAATAGAATAAATAAATGTACTTAAGTGTGCCTTTAAGTTTAAGTAGCGTCTGCTACAAGATCTGGGTCAGTGTGTCGATATATCGATAAGTATTGATGCACAAATTCTTTTTATTTGATAACAGTCAGTATCTTCAAGGGGGTGGAATCAATGCAAAAAGAAATAAATCAGTATAAGGTAAAGTGGTCTTCCTTTTAAATTTAGGAGAATTGCGGAAAAACTTTCGACCCCAAATTTGATGCAAATTCATTTCTTGGCAAGCAAACTTAAAGTGCAAAGCTGAATGCCTAATTTTTTGTTCCACTGTACGTAACGCGAACACAATCCGGGGACACACTGTATAAATCCACATTGCAATTCAATGTGACTTCTTTTTGCCTCTTTTGGATTTGATTGTTTCCTCTTTCGTTCGTCCAAATATGCATATTTATATGTATTACGGCAAAAGTAAATAGTTTTCGCTTTGATTCTCTGGTTTCAATTCGTTTACGTGTGCGTTTATCCTAAAGGACAAAGGGTCACAATAACTTTTGATTAAGAAATCTTAATTTGAATAATATGCATTCAAAAGTAAACACGTAAAATTTATTGCATTTAACAGCGAAATACTTTAGTTCTGTAATAAGACAGCTTTTACTCTTTAATAGAACGTATGTACGTTTTGTTTCACTTGTATATAACTTACACATTAACATGCAGCAGTTTTACGAGTATGAAAAAAAGATAAGTTCTAAAAATGTGCCGTTGCTATGCACATTTCATTTACCAGCAAACGATAACAGGTCTTCCTACATAAAAGTTAATAAATATGCTCTATCTGGACGTACCCGTTCACTAATTTAATTTCCTTTATCATCAAAAATTACCAAGAAAAATAAATACCGTGAGGAGTTCAAAGCGAAAGTATTTCTGCAGCAACCTTACTGTAAAAACTACTATAATTGTAGCTTTATTGAATTTTCAAAATAAGTTGATGACATTGCTTTTGCTTTCCAATGTCAATTACTTTTTGAAGAAGAAGTTCATCACGTACTCTACGATGAAGAGGGACGCTAATGAGTAGAGACGAGATTTTTAGGTGAAAACAACATTGTATTATAAAGTATATTTTTCTAGATTTTTGATATTGACGTGCGAATTATACAAAACAAAGAAAGATTTGTTTCTGTATAATTAGAATGTTAATATCAAAAACCCAGAAAAAGATCATTTATAATGCACCTAAAAATCCCGTCTCTACTAATGAGAGACAGATTTGAAGCAGTTAACTACAGTCGCTAACATTCTACCTAAAATGTTGCAATTTTTCGAGTAATTGCACTGTTTAAATTTTGATAATGAATATATTGCTGCCGCCATCGGGAACAAAGTGCTCGGCGTTTTGTTTTCAACCTTCAAGTTGGCCTTTAAACTAAATTAATAATCTTAAAGTTGTGGTGTTGTAATCAACAAAACCGATAAATTGGAGTAAAGTAGGCGACATTCATGGACCTTTATTTGATCTGGAAATTTTACATGTGCTATGCCACGTATTTTTTTATTTTCTCACTAATCTCCACATTACTTACCAAACTTACCCGTATTACATTTTTATGCTGCTAAAAATATACTAATTTGTGATTAAAGAATACAACTGGTAATATATAGAAATTTAGTAACAAAAATGACAAGTATGTAAAATAAATTCTACAGCAAACTCGCTGTAGATTAAAATGTCAAAGGAGGACTCCTGTTTACTTCTATACTCATCATAAAAAACTTTTTAGAAAGAGTACAAAAATTAATAAATTGAATTCTGTACACTCTCTCCGCAAGATATTTATAGAAATTATCAACTCTTCTTATCGACCTGTAGGTAAACTCTCACGTTGAGTTTGAACTTTTATTGAATTTTTATACTGCATTGGACGTAAACTAAAATTAATACAGAGAAAAAAAAAACGTAATTTTATTACATATTTTGATTCATAATAACCTCGACGATGTCAAATGTCATGGTTCGTGTGTTTTTAATTTTATTAAGTCCTACTTTTTTTTGCTTGCATCTTATCATTCCAGATTTTTGCAGGCGTAGAAATCAATGGGTAGCAGATTCAAATCAAGGACATTATGATAAGTTATCTGTTTTAACATGTTCCCGTTTCTAATTTGTTGGGTCGCCTTAAAGAAATTTTCAAAACAAAGGAATAGATTATTCCACTAAAGGTTACAAGTTTCGTCCTTAAATTTTCATTTCACGTTATAAATCAACGCTTACAGAGATTGACGATAAAGATTTGAGAATGAATTTTTCTAAAACATTACGTACCATACCGTCGTCAGATCTACAGCCTTGGCCAAAAATATTAGGCACCTTACATTAACTCCTATGCCATGAAAATCTGTTATTAAAGTAATTAGTATTTTGTTGGGCCACCTCTAGCCTTAATCACTGCAGCTGCTCTTTTCGGCAGAGTACATATAAGTTTATGACATTCCTCTGCGATAATATTATTCCATTCTTTCAATAACACGTTTTTTAAAATTGCTTTAGATGTGATTGGATGCTTTCTAATGTTACGCTTTAGAATTCCCCACAAATGTTCTATGGGATTTAGTTCTGGGGATTGTGCAGGCCAATCCAGGAGGTTAATATTGTTTTCTTGAAACCACTTAATGGTAACTGCAGATTTGTTGCAGGGTGCATTATCTTTTTGATATAGCATTTCTTCCATATTTGTATCACCAAACATCTTGGAAAATGATTGCCGCAATGTCGTTTCCAATACGTTTATGTAAGTGTGGGAGTTCATTCAACCTTCACAAACGAACATTTCGCCTACACTGTCGGCTGTCATACAACCCCAGATCATTACACTGCCTCCCCCGTGTTTCACTGTTGGTACCACGCAGTCCGGAAGGTATTCTTCACCGATTCTCCGCCTCACGTAAGCTACACCAGAAGTTCCAAATACTTTACAATTAATTAAAAAAACGTAGATTTTAAACACACCCTATAACTTTTTACTGGCGAAGTGTAGAAGATGCAAACGAATTCAAAATTACAAATGATATAAAGCAAATATTACTTCAAAATTTGATTCGTCGGACCACACAAGATTTACCCAATCCTTCTCTGTAAAGTGTTGGTACTTTATAGCCCATTCCAAACCAGACTTTTTGTTTGTTCTGGAAGCTAAGGCTTCTTTCTTGCTTTGCAGTCTTTCAAGCCAGCTTCACTAAGTCTTTTTCTGGTCGTTTTGGCACTGATCGGTTTCCCGATTTCCTCGGATAAACTGGTAGCGAGCTCGGGGGAAGTTTTCTTTCGATTTTTAAGTGACTCTCGAATTAAATTCCGATCCTCACGGTCCGAACTTATCCGTTTTCTACCTGATCTTGTTCGGTTCGCATGTGATCCAGTATCCGCGTAACGTTTCAAGGCAGATTGCACCGCACAACGCGAACGTTTAATACTTTTGGCTATTTCTGTCTGTGTGTTGCCTTGTTCGTGCAAGATCTGAATTCGTAAACGTAAATGCTCACTAAGTTCGTTCTTTTTAGGCATTTTTTACAACAAAAATGACGATATTCAAAATTATAATGAAATAAACATACTGGAAAGATCGTTCTTACTACAAACGCTTATACAAGACTGTCTACCTATTCTCAAAACCACAATTGCGAACTATCATCTGCCACATGTTTTACAACCGCTGTAAAGTACTGTGCATTATTTAAATTATCGTTTATTGTTGTCGACTACATGATAATAAAATTCTAAAGATTTCTGAGTAATATTTTCGGAGATAAACTAGAAAATTAAGGGTGCCTAATACTTTTGGCCAAGGCTGTATATGCACAATCAAATTTCATATCATTTTCTAATAACAAGAAACAGTAGAAGTGTTCTATGATAACATAGTTAAATACATCTTCTTGAATGTCATAGAAGAATTGAGTTTCACCTGCTTGATTTGGCTACTTTATCAAGTATTTCTAATGTAAACTCTCCAAGATCTAGACTTTGAAGTGATATATTAGAAATGTTAAGATATAAATGGAAAGTTGCAAGTTCTAATCTCTTCGTATCAAACTGTTATGTGTGAGATCAGTGTAACATATTTAAGCGATAAGGAAAATGTTTATTCAAAAGGCAGACATCATTGAATTTTTTTTTTACACGCAACTGCCGCAAACATTTTTTTTAGATGCCCCGTTTTTAAAATTGAACAGTTGAAACTTTTTTTTCATTTAAGTGTGCATGATGGACGTTCCTTTTTGTGCGATTTAAATCATCACAAACGATGCGTAATTAAATTAGATTTCAACATATTAAAGGAAGCATTGTTATCAAGTTGTTTGTTTGCCACTTGCTGTAACCAACGTCGGAGTGAATAAGAACGTTTACGGTCTATATCGATTTGCATTCTCGAGGAATTTATAATATGCTGGTTTCATTTTCTAATAAAGCGAAAACAAGGACAACCGCGCCGAATACTTTCACCTATTCCAAAGTCACAAACAAAAACGTGCTTGGTACTTGTGCAGTTCGCTTAAAGTCGCTCCTACACTTGTACGCAAACATTTGTACAAAGTTATATACAGATCCGAAAGGCTTTGACAAATTGCATATGATTTCAAACATTTGCACATGCCTAGGCAAATGCCTTCCTAAACTTATGAGTTTGCGAATTTGCACTTGTCTGGGAGCAGCATAACAGTAACCGATTTAAGTTCCTTTTTGTTACACTCTGCTATGAAGTTAGAAATGTAGTATTGTAATGGAAGTATTGTATTGTTATATTTTTTTAACAAAATATGTGCCATTTGCACGGTGCTTAATACAAAGGAGGAAATATATTGGAGGAAAATTAGTAAAGTCAAGCACTAAATAGCCAACTGTGGGGTTACGCAACGCGCAAGCCGACCCTACTCTATTGCAGTCTTTATCATTAACATACTTGATACGTTTCCTAATTTGCCTAGCTCATTACCAAACTGTTATTTACATAAATCGGTTGTTACGGATATTTTACCTTTGCTTTTACTTTACTTTTGATTATTATTAATCTAAGTCTGTGCTCACATTGAGGAAGCAAAAACATCTCTGGACAAAACGTTTCACTTTATTATGAAACTGTTTCAGTGTGCTTTTTGTTTTGATGTATCAGTGCGTGCCTGGTCCTATCTAAAGCGTCGTCTAACAAAATTAGTCAAAAATGTTTCGCCTGAAAACCTTTTTGTTTCATCAGTGTGAACGTGGCCTAAAAGTTTTATATAATAAAAATTTGATGTTTCGAACGCAATTATCCATTCACTATCTTTCACACTTTAGTAGGCCATGTTTTCTTTTTTATTTATTATTATTTTGTAATCGGAAGGAACAAATTCGTTTTTCTGCTGCTTTTTAAGGCATACGACCTTTTGCACTTTGACTGACGATATCTAAAACTTAAAAAAAAAAATTGTTGCAAGTCAATTTCGATTACCGAACACGTTAAGTCAAAAATCGATTGGAGGATGTCGCGACCTAAACTATTTATTTTTAATATATGCGATTGCGAGATACCTAGGACAAGTCGGTTTGATTGCAGTGGAGTTCTCGAGCTAGTCGTCTGCTGAAGAGGCCCCAAATAGGGCCCAAACGGCTATCCATATGACGCCCCCGAGGAATCCACTGCATTCAAAACCAACTTGCAACAAATTTTTATATCTAGAGACTGAAAATAAAATCAACTTATCCAAGTACAAAATATTGACCCAATTTTGATTTTCTTTATTTTAAAATACAGAATATTGCTTGTCATAAGACATTTCTGATTTTTAATAGCAGATCAATCGATTATTCATTGTTGGAAAACAAGGCCGTCAAGGTCGTTACAATTGCACACATGAATATGCAAATTCACAATCACTAGAACAATTACAATAACTTTATTATATGCAAAATATGGGTGGAGACGTATTACATTAACTTTTAATTACGGAAAATATATTTCCCTTTTTTTTATTCGCCGGACAAACAGGTATTATTTCCTACTTTACTATGCGCATGCATTTTGATTAAAAAATGTGCAGCGCTTTTACGTTGCATTTGAAATTTAAATAAAATCTTATTACACAAAGAGGGAATGCATAATTCTCTTGCGCGAAAAACATGTTGCCTTACTTTTGTAAGGATAATTATGAGCCTCTTTCTCCAAAACATGCCCTTCTGTGCACTGCACTATCCTCTAGAAGGGTGGGTAACCTTTTGTAAATTATGTCAAAGATCTATATCGTTCATACCAAATGTCGCTTTTTTTTAGAATACCTAGAAATAAAAGAGTTCCAGAGGTGCGAATACCAACCTGAATCACCCGGTATATTAATGACTTGCCTGATTTTGGAGAGAGCGAATAACACATGCTTATTTGTGGATGACACGTCCTTTCTGGCAAAACTCATAGAAATAGAAACAAAAATCGACGAAATCATGCCTGAACCAAAAGAATGGTTTAATGGTAATTCCCTAAATATGAATTTGCAACTTACCTAAAAAAAAAATGTTTAATTTGACTTACTTGAACTTTGATAGTGGCCTCACATTTTTCACAAACAGCAACACCATATTTTCGAGATTTGAACTGTTTCTGCGTTACATGATGAAAGAAACCATAAGGCCATTTGAAGTCAAAAGAAAGCTGACCGAACTGAAAGCCAAAATTTTAACGAAAAGAAATACGAAAATATTATTCTTTTAATTTTGTTCATTGATATCAATATTGATTACTTTCAAAGTAATCTCCAGTTAAGAGTACAGCTGCAGGTCAACGCCGTTCCTCATCTTGAAAGCATTTTTGGTAGGTAGATTTTGGTGTAGTTTTCTAGTAAAAGAATCAAAATAAGTTGCTTGTCTTAAAAGTTCGCCCTACAATGTATTTAAAAACAGATTTTTAGTTTTTATTATTTTTTCACTTGTGTAGAAATAAATAGTGTAATAATTGAGTTACTTTCAACGTATTTTATTTTTGATTTTGCTTCAAGTATTATTGCAGCGAAATTTTTCCTTTATTTATTGTTTAAAAAAATGAAGTTTCCAAATGCAACAAATTTGGAACTAATCTCAAAACGTGAGCCTTGTGAAATCATTAAGAATTCGTTAAACATAGGCACGTTGCACATGCATTATTAGAAAAGGAAAATATTGTAGTTAGTACTTGTAAGGAAGATTACTTCAATAAAATATTTATGCGCCAAATTTTATCATCAAATGCATTGACAATTATTTTCACTTTACCTAAATAAAAGCGATGACGAATTGCTTCACCTAAAAAAAAAACTTGTTTTCCATTCAATCTTTGCAGACAGTTTGTCAGGACTTCTAGCAAAACTGCAAACTGCAATCCTACTAGAATTGACACAATGTTCCTTAAGTTCTCAATCGCAATCAGAAACCCTATCAATATTTATTATGTTTTCAGAGCCTTTTTCACACTGGTTGGAGGAAAAAATGTTGCCGATGTTCGACGTGGACACGGCAACAGTAACACCTATGAAACCAGAATCCATAAAAAGCGTGCCGGATACCCAAAGTCTTTTGAAGGAATTCGAGACAGTATTTGATGCTGTTAACCACGGCACATTGACTCCTCCTCAGAGCCCTCCGTATGAACAACCAATGCTGACAACATTGGAGCCGCTCTCTGCTCAACCAAGCAACACCGTTCTTCTCAAAGACTACACCAACGTTCTCGTTTACTCCAGACCCGAATCCATCCAATTAGATTACGTCGTACCGACCCCTCAATCAAACATAGCACATGAACTGGCCGTGGTCGATGAACTGGTACGCACACGTGCTCAAGATATGGTACAGTGGAGCAGCCCGTCTTCTCCAGGTAGCAGCAACAGCAACAGCGACAGCAGCAACTTCGGTGATTGTTCTTCAGATGATCCAGAATGGATTCCGGAACCGGTGGAAGATGAATATCCGGCCTCGAGCGTTCCCAGTAAAACACGCAAACGTTCGAAACCGTATTCACGCGTACCCCCTGAAGACAAGAAAATCCGAAAAAAGGAACAAAACAAGAACGCGGCGACGCGTTACCGCATGAAAAAGAAGGCGGAGGTCGAAGAGATCTTGAGCGAAGAGCGCTCCCTGCAAAATGATAACGAGAAAGTCGTCGACAAGATCAACGACTTGCAGAGGGAAATCAAGTACTTAAAAGGATTGATGCGCGATCTTTTTAAGGCTAAAGGGCTCATTAACTAAACAGTCTTTAATTTAAGTTGCTTTTTTCTATTTGCTTGTTATATCTTCTGTTTCTAATTTACTATATGCCTTTGCTCTATATTTGTTCTTTACATTAGCTTAGGAAAGCCGTTTAAGAACGTAATCTTAATACTAGCACGGTCCCTAGATGTACACATTTGAACTGGATGATGCAAATATGCTGAAGATGTTCATGTGTGCGCATCAGAAGCGATATTTTTATTCTATAGTTTCGTTTATCTTTCTTTTAACATGTATTCTAATATTGTACTAATAAAGGATATTGTCAGGTGGCAACTTTGCGTTTTTGTCTTAAGTGCACTTATTGAAGAGGTATGATTTAAAAACATTGAATAGAGTAAGTATAATTGCATAAAAACAAGTTTAAATAGCGGTTCAGTTTTACCAGCCACACCTTATGTCTTTTATCACAAATGCGGTGGAAACTCGTTTTCAATTCTAATGCAGTTTAAATTAATAAACAAATGAATAAATAATTCGACCTTATGGTCACCTTTTATTTTCTGTTACAATATAATGATAATCCTGCATACGATAGGAAAATTTCTTAAAATGAGGTGCAGTGTTTTAAACTGATTTTCCATAATTAGTATACAAAGTAGGAAAGTAGTGCTAGAGATTTTATTTCGCTAACTTTGTAAACAACAATTTAAGAATTACAAAAATTATTTAAGTTCGTAAAATAAAATACAATTAATTTTTTTTTATTATACAGGTGTTCGTTGTTCGGGGATAATCATGAGGAAGAGATACAAAGTCAGTTAAATTGAGGCAAAGTTGCACTTTTATGCTGATTAATAAACTGGAATGAAAACACATATCTTTTACGGTTTACAGGATATTCGAGAAAAATGAAAAATCAATTTTCATTTTTAATTCTTTTAAGACAAACCTTTGAAGATACGTATTTCTATGTTCGATATTATTGAGGCACTTATTTACAAGGAATTGAATTCAGTCATCGCCTTTATCATCACAACAAAAATTGCAAAGAAGTTTTTGTGTTTTAAATAATGACTTCGATTACAAAAATATAGCACACTTGACAGTGTACAGTTGTATTTTGGATAATAATCATAATTAAATTAATAAAGCACATGTTATTCTGGTGATGTGTGTAATTTATTATTAAAAACTCAAATTTGCCTAAAATCTTTAGTAGAGCATAATTTTCGCTACAGTTGAAAAAAAAACAGTGTAAATTAATTAACTATTAAGAAATAAAAATGTTTCATAAATTTTTTTTAGCTTTATAGTATAGGTACTACTGTACAGTATTGTAACATATCTACATACATACTGTCAGTGTATCAAGGTCACAGGAAGTAGTGTAAGATCAAGACAATCAATTTCGATCTCCCTGTATAAATAATACATTTATAAAAATATATATGCATCAAGAAAATAATATTTTTATTTATCCTGAAGAAGCTGCAGTGAAATGTAGTTATTGCAAACACATTTAAAAACTGTATAATTAATTTTTTAATTACAATTGTCCAAAATTTCAATTGGCATTACAGAGTTCTCTAACCACAACTTAAAATCCACATCTACAATTTTATCCAGAGTCACTTCTTCAAAAACATCACTCCTACTAGTTTCGAGGAAACCAATTTTTGAAAACAACTGTAAAGATACGAAGTTAGATACAGACACTTTGACCACGTAATGTTTCACATTTAAATATGTTATTCCATAATACAGCATTATTAATAAAGCCTCTAATCCGTAGTGTTTCCCTCTAGCCGATTCTTCAGCAATCATAATTTCAGCTTCTGCCACACTAGTGTCTTCTTCACTAATGAAAAACAAGTTGGTATCACCAATCATACTTTCTAACAAATAAGACGAACGTTAAAAACTAAAAGAAATGTGCACTGATGGTACCTACCAACTTCATCGTGTGTTCTATCATATCCTTCCTTTTCGAGAATTATAAAAGTGCATTCTGAAAAATGTTTAGTTGAGGTATTTACAGATGTAGGTATACTTATTGCATACTGTTGGCATCTATCATCCACGACTGTTGCATTTCATATTCTTCGTGTAAGCTTAAAGGCTCTGACGCAGTCAATTTTTGCAATTCTGGCGATGACATCCAAGTATGATATCTGGAATATATAAAATACTTAAACTAAAATTGTTAAATATAGTATACTTACATACTTCAGCACATGTTCTTTCTTGTAAGGCACTAATATAACTTGCTTGCCGATGATTTTCGTCGACTTATTAATCAGCATCGTTTAAGTAGTTAGTAATGATTCGTAACTTATTCACAACTTGCTTTATAGTAACAAAAGTAAAAAAAACTAATTTTGTATTAGATGACACTTAAAATGTAACTTACAAGCTGCAATTACATACTATGAAGCTCATTTTTGTAACTTCCTTATGTACTGAGCTTGTTTGGTGATAATCTCCAAACAAGTTCAAATTCAATAGTAATTAGTCAACCTTTTTAGTATGAATAGTATGTATTTAGTATAATTAGGTACGGACATCCCAATGGATATCATGTAATCATGTAACTGCATAGAAAACGAATGACTCCATTATTAAGAAGACCCTCTCACTCTTATGTTGGCATCAATTCCTCTTTGTCTACTGCGAATCTAATATCTTAACACGTCATTTGTAGAACATTCGTTGTCGTTGCGTCGTTTACGTTTGACAGCAGAATTGTAAATATTTCATTATAAATAATTTAAAATTAAAATGGGAAGGAGATCAATTAACACCACTAAAAGTGGTAAATACATGAACCCAACCGATCAAGCAAGTAAGTTCACTCCATTACCTTAATTACATTTACTTAACCTCAACCACAATGTTCATTTTTAAATAACAGGGAAAGAAGCTAGGAAACAGGAACTGAAGAAGAACAAAAAGCAAAGGCAAATGGTAAGAGCTGCCGTATTGAAAGGCAAAGATCCACAACAGTTACTTGAAGAAATGGAAAAGATCGATCAAATGGGTATGTGTTACGCCTATCCTACTACGCATTGAGATAGGATACTAGGATGCACATTGCCAAAGGCGGCTTCAGGTGCGCCATATTGATACTACATTTCGCTCTAATCATCGAGACATTTCATATTTTCAATTCTTGATTTAAAAACTATTTGAATTCACTTCGTTTTAAAAAGAGTATAAGGTGTCTTGTGCTGTATGTGGTTGCTGTAGCAGAAGCAACATAGATAACAAGAAATTGTCAGGAATATTGTTTCATAACTGACATAACTTTTTTTTTATAGTAACATGGTTATTTGTTTATAATTACAATACATATTTCATCAAGTTCCAGCACCTCTTTGATCTAACGGCAGCTTCAGACATGCGTGATTTTTTTACTTTACGCTCGTTGTAGTAATTCGCCATTTACATAGTGATCGTAGATAGTATATTACACGAGTTTAGAAAAGTGAAGTTTTACTAAACGAGTTTGACTTGTTTAAATAAGAGCGAGCGAGTAACTTAAAAGGCCATACGAGTTTAGAGAACGCTTTCCTAATGAATAAGTATACTATTTTTTGATTTCCGATTGGCTAAGTCTTACCTCAGATCAGATAAACGTAATTTATTTTTGCACGAACAAGTGTGTTTGAATTTTCAACCTCGCACTTTGCCGTTAGTGCATTCTCATTAGTTGCAGGATTGAAATATCTGTTCAAACTTACTTATTCGTGTTAATGGAAATGATGTTTGATGTAAGGTAAGATTGGTGGCAAAAGGAACGCGACTTATGCCTTTCCCACTAGCGCCATTTTCCGCAAAACAAATAGTCCCTGTGTTGTCTCCTGTTATACTATCTCAATGCTATAACTTAGTTCATTGTTTTCACTAGATGCATAAATTGCTATAGCGGCATTCAGCAACAAAACTCATAAGTCATATTTATTCTTTTTATTATGTAGCATTTGTTTTTTTATTCAGCATCTTGCTGCGATGAATGTAGACAGTGGTTTGTACAGAAATTAATTTCTGTTAGAAAATAATTGATTTACGTCGTCTAGGAATTTAATAACAATTTTTCATTACATTCCTACATCTCAATCTATTATAATCTAACAGAAGTAGATTTCTGTTCAATCCTTTAAATTATTATCTATACCCATCGCAACAAATTGCTGAATTAAAAAACACTAAAAAATTTAAAAAAAAACTCGTGCCTTAGTTTAGAACAAGCGCCATTTATTGAAGTTAATAAAACGTTTAGCTTTTATTCCGGAAATTAAAAATAACTAGTGTGTACAAAACAAAATTAAAATCATTAGTATATCATCGATTTACAACAAAATTTTAATTAATTAGTAGTTTATTAATATTGATGATGATACAAAACTAGAGCAAATGAATTTTAAATTCAAAATGTGTAAGTATTAACTTACAAAGACAAAAAATTATATTTTATGGTCGTTCGAGATCTAAAAACTTATGAATCATAAATGGTTAGATAGACGAGTTGAGAATTATGAATTACAGTTGGAAATGGTTAGTGCAATGTGCTATACCAAATCTAACAGATATGATTATAACTCTTAAGTTTGAATATTTTCAGAATTTAATGTGAACCAGCCATCACCTCTAAACGAAAAGGTTCTGAAAGATAAACGTAAGAAATTAAGGGATACTTTAGAGCGAGTATTGAGTATGTATGTACGTGTGATGTTCAATTATTTCGATGTGCATTTTTCAATGGTCTGTTTTCAATCCAGCACAAGGATGATCCGGAGAAGTGGGCTGATTTGAAACGGAGACAGACAGATTATGAGCACAAGCGCAATCAACTTGTGGCATTTTACGAATCGGTCAAAAGTGCCCAACAAGTGACAGTAGATGAAATTCCTCTTCCGCAATTACCTCAACAGCCAATCATAACACAGTCATTGCAAATACCCTTACCAATTGAAACGAGAAAACCAGAGCACACAATATATTCAATTGCCACTGCTTTGAAACTACAAGCATTGGTAAGCTTTTTTGATAGTGATAGAAAGCAGTACATACAGTGAGGTATCTCTAAAACAGACTCTTTTACGAAGACATTTATAATTTTTTATAATTTTAAAATTGCCAATTGAAATAAGTGCTACCATTAATTTTAGTTTATTCTCAGTGCTGTTTGTAAGCGAACTCCTACAAGTATTTAAAAAATAATACAATTTTTAAATTCGCTTATTTGTTATTTTAGGGCAAACCCATTAGAGAACCCCCCGGATGTCCTCCAGGACCTCCTCCAGATATAAACAGTGATGGTGAAGTAGAAGAATTTGAGCAAGAAGAAGTCTCAGAACATCAACCACAACATTCTGCTCAACAAGAAAGGGAAAAATCGGCTTCGCCAACACAAGAACCTGCAGAAGTTGGTATCCCAGTTAAGCCAACATCACTTCAGCAAAAGATGGTTGCTATTTCCGGACAAAATGTTGACGATTTCATGAAAGAAATGGAAGTTGCCCAAAAGAAAATGGAAAGTGACAAGGAAGAAGATCAAATAATACCGCAGCCTAGATCCAAACCTGTCATTAATATCGAATCTCCTGCACCACCGGGTATTGAACCTGAAGTTCCTATTAAGCCACCAGTTCAACCGTCGCACCCTATGCCTCCTTTGGTTATGTTTCCCGGCCCTGGCCCGATGAGAGTTCCACCTGGACCACCGCCAGGACGTCCCATGATACCTCCAGGTCCACCCCCTGGTTTACCACCTCCCAGACTACCTCTTCGTATGCCACATCCGCCCTCACGTTTGATTCGCATACCAGGACCACCCCCCATGCAGGCCAATATACCCCAACCGAATTTACTGGGCACTCCGAATGTACTCTCGGCTGCTCCTCAGTTAATCAGTCGTTCAGATCCCAATAAGGGTAATGCTACTATAATGGCAAAACCTCAAATACGCAATTTAAGCGCAGATGTCACAAGATTTGTACCTTCCACCCTGAGAGTAAAAAGAGAAGATAAGAAACCAAAGCCGTCAAGGGCAGCTCTTATAAATGAACTGAGGCAGAAAGATTTAATGACTCAGAATATGCAGAAGCAGCCGACGAAAGATGACGCATATTTGCAGTTTATGAAGGAAATGCAGGGACTTCTTTAAATGTTTCTGACTGTGAATTTGTAAATAAAATCAAAGAATATAATTTGAATTGCATTAGGTGTGATTTATATTCCTGGTTAAACGCAAGTGAATTTATTTAATATTGCGATTTAAAATTGATGAGATGGAAGTACCGTTTTCATCTGACGACTGACGTACAGTGGTACGATAAACTTTAACAGGGTGGTCTGCGGGCTGCAGGTTGCCCATCATTGTTCTAAAGCACTCTCAGATTATTCTTAATAATAATAGTAATAATAAGGGATGGAGATATTCTGACAGTGCCCTAGAGCAGTCAATCGAAAACGCTGTTAGAAAGAAATATTTGTCAGTGTGTCATTGTCAAGTTGTGTAAATAAATGCCAAATAAATGTCATTTAATAATATTTTTTGAATTAATCTAAGAAGAGGTAGTAGTTTAGAAATAATAAATCAAAAGTTATCCACATACGTATTTCGGCAGCTGTGCTGTCATCTTCGGTACATGTATACACACACAAGTTATTTTTTTAATTTGTATAAAGAAAACATTCAATCTAGTGAAATAAAATTTAAAATGACGAGAACACATGGGCATATTTATAATTGAAAGATTTCTTGTTTATTTTTAAATTTATTCTCTATATTTTTCTTTGAAAAGTTTTGCCGGTTGACTAACTAGTAACGAGTGATTTTTAAATCAACTCTTGCCATGTCTTAGCTTTATTGTAAAACAGCATCAATGAGTGCAATAACGTACTTTTCACTTAAGCTAAGACATGCCGTCCAGATTTCATAGCAAGATTAGATAAAAAGATTTTAAAATCACCCGGTATAAGGAATGGTATGTCGAAAAATTAATTATTTGTTTAATGTATCTTTTCCAATTTCATGCAAATTCAAAAAAAGCTTGCAAATTTTTAAATTATTCAAGTCGAGCTATGAATGGGGTAGGATGTCTTTTCAGATAATCCGACACCTATAGTTTCAGTTTCTCTTGGAAACTGTTTATTTATTTTCACTTCTGACGAAGCTATCAAACGATAGTGAAACATAGAGCAACAGTGCCAATTTTAGTGTGCGTTTAAAATAATTTTTAATCTAAATTTTACATTGACGTTCCTAGTAATAAAAAAGATGCTTTTTACATAAAATCCGAATTTTATAACTTCGGGCAGAACATTCGTTCAGTAATTAAAATCAAATCAAATCAAAATATGCACCTAAAATTGGCAACCCTCCGTACTAGGGTTGCCAACTTTAGGTGCATATTTTGATTTTTTCGGCGCTCAAGATACTTAACCTTTAAATTATTTTTTAAAATAACTTTTTTTTAATCCTTTTAAGTATATTTATAAATTTTTTTAATGAAAAGTTTATTGTAATACTAAAACTGAAATAATAATAATATAAATATAATAGTGAGGGATGGATGAACAAAAATCTAATGAAAATGTGAACCCGGTTGTAATTAAACCAATCAATAGTGATACTGTCCATCGAATATGTTCTGGACAAGTAAGAGAACACGTTTGTAAAAGTACTAATAATCGCCTAATCTTTTAACAGGTCGTAGTAAATCTAGCAATTGCTGTGAAAGAATTAGTGGAGAATGCCATAGATGCTGGTGCTACAAAGATTGAAGTTCGTTTAAAAGAGTACGGAAGCGAGTTAATTGAAGTAGTGGATGATGGTAGCGGAGTACCTAAAGAAAATTTCCAAGCGTTAAGTGAGTAAAGTTTAACGAAATACTCCGAAGCTGAAATTATATTCGATTTTCAGCACTGAAGCATTATACTTCAAAGTTAAGAATTTTCAATGATTTAGAATCGGTTGCAACGTTGGGGTTTCGGGGAGAAGCTTTAAGTTCTTTATGTGCTTTATCAGATTTAACGGTCACAACCAGGCACATTATGGCTGAGCATGGTTCGAAAATAGAATACGATCACAGTGGCCAAGTAATTAGCGAAGCACCTTGTGCAAGACCTTGCGGGACCACTGTTGGTTTAAGCAACTTATTTTCCACTTTGCCAGTTAGACGCAAGGAATTTACAAAAAATTTAAAGAAAGAATACAGTAAGATGTGTCAGTTGTTGTATGCTTATTGCTTAGTATCAACAGGGATAAAGTACGTTAGTTAATGTTAATTTTTTT
Organism: Serrognathus titanus; assembly: GCA_039766575.1. Classification (NCBI taxonomy): domain Eukaryota; kingdom Metazoa; phylum Arthropoda; class Insecta; order Coleoptera; family Lucanidae; genus Serrognathus; species Serrognathus titanus. The sequence goes on along the minus strand of CM077911.1, from coordinate 11,823,066 downwards.
GAATGATAAATAAATATCTGGCGACCCATGCTGTAGCATAGATATGATTAACTTTAGATTGATTTCAAACTTATTTGAATATCGTGGGATACTGGGTGTCCATTTGACAATGAGACGTGTCTACACCATGGATCACAAGAGTAATAGATAGGGTTTCAGTTGATTACATTGATCTTACATTATACATTATATCGTGATGAGCGCAGTTTTTAAGCACAAATCGAAAACTTCTTTTATTTACTGTAAACTTGCAATTTTACTACCATATACTGTTAATACCTACTCCCTAAATATAAAATGTAATGTTGTGGAAAGTTTGAATGTGAAATTTACAAGCTATAACCATACATTTATATATTCATATCACTGTTCGCGTAAGCAGTTGAAACCCACACCATCAATCACTTATTTCTAATTAATAAAACTTCTAGATTCTGTTAGCAAAATGCCACAGAAATATTGAATTGAACTTTCAGATTGACTTGTTCAAATCAAACAAGCAAAGGTGCAAGAAGCACTGTGGTATCAACGCAGGGTTCCCTTTTAGTCAGAGACAACATCATTAGTGTCTTCGGTCCAAAACAAATCTCCACGCTCATAGATATTACGGTAATAAATCCCGAGGAGACCATCTTACAAGAATTTGGCACATCACTCACTCCCGGTGAGAAATTCCCATTCGAATTCGAATGTTTTGTATCTAGTGTAATACATGGTAGTGGTCGGAGTGCTGCTGATAGGCAGTTTTATTACATAAATTCCAGACCTTTCGAACCGAATAAAATAATGAAACTAGTAAATCAAGTTTACAAGCAATTCAATGGGAACCAATATCCGTTTGTTTACCTAAACATCTTGACTGAGAAAAAGAACGTTGATATTAACGTCACGCCTGATAAAAGGCAAATACTTTTAGAAGAGGAAAAGTTACTCTTAGCTACCATAAAATCATCACTGCTTGAGGGTTTTAAAAATTTTCCATCCACGTATAAAATAGAAAACACAAGTTCTGTTCCATCGCTGAACCAAGCCGTGAAACGATCTCTGAATGAAATCAACACGGCAGACTTGTTTGAATCGTTTAAGAAGAAAACGAAAACTAATTTCGATGTGCCAGATAAACCAAAAGTTGAAGACAATAAAAGGCAATTAAAATTGACTAATAATAAAAAATTTGAAGTGAAACTTGCAGAAACCACCGTTAGTGAAGGAAAATTAAATGATACCCGTCATATAGATACATTGGCCTGTAAATTAAAAAAAGGCAGTGAAGCAAGCACCTCACAAACTGTAGAAGGAAAGCAGATTGGAATAACAAAAACAGTCACATCGGTAAGCAAACCTGTGGAAACTAATACTCTAAAAGTTGAAAAAGAAAATGTTTCCCCCGAATGTGTGAAAACGAAACTCATCGAGTCGGAAGAAGTCAAAATGGAAAACAAGCTTAAATTTACGAGTTTCAATAGAAGTGTAGTAAATGTTAATGTGAGCACGGGCCAAATAAAAGAAATGCTCGACAGAGGTCAAGACGAAAAAAAGGAGAATGTTATGGTCAAGTTCAGATCTCAAATATCTCCAGATTCTAACAAATTGGCCGAGCAAGAATTACAAAAACAAATAAGTAAGGGCGACTTTAAGAAAATGGAAGTCATTGGTCAATTTAACTTAGGCTTTATTATTGTTAAGTTGGAGAATGATCTGTTTATAATTGACCAACATGCTACAGATGAAAAATATAATTTCGAGCAGTTGCAACTCAGCACTGTATTAGAAACTCAAGTTCTAGTGAAGTAAGTACATTGTTCTGCATTTTGCTCTTGCTTTTTGCAATTTAATTTATTACTGTAGTCCTAAACCACTTGAATTAACAGCAGCCAATGAAGATTTACTTATAGAAAATGAGGAAATTTTTAAGAAAAACGGTTTCACATTCACTATTGATGACACAGGTAATTACACAAATACAATAAATTCAATTTAAAATCATACTGATCCATAATTAGGTGTAATACTTCCTAATTGCATTTTTATTGTTTATTTGGCTATCAATTTCGATCTATCATCCTCTTCAGGCTGCTACCATCTGTCTTTGTTAATTAAATGTAAATTTTCTACCATAGGTGAGGAAGAGTTCGTATACAGACGATGGCAGCCTGAAGATGATAGAAGATCGAAACAGTTTTATTTTAATCTAATTGATAACATCATAGCCTCATTGTTTCAGCTGAAGCCACAAGAAAAATCAGATTGACATCTATACCTCTTAGTAAAAACGTTATTTTTGGAAAGGATGACATAGATGAATTACTATTTATGTTGCAGGTATGAACACCTTTCCTAGAGAAACAAGTTAAATGATTTTTTCCACAACCCTGTCTAAAGTAGATACTTTAAAGGTTCATTTTAGTTTGTAAAGTGTTACTTTTTAAAAACCAGTGCATAAAAAGTAATAATGGGTAGATTAAAGAAAGTAAAAAACCAGAAAGAATGTAATTACTAACATAAACAAAGCAAAAAACAGATTTTTAGCTTGTAATTAAATTATTTACTAACTATTCGCTCTGTCAAAGTGATAACGATAAGTAATTAGTTATTTTCAGTGGATTAAATGTATAACTGTTTTTCTGCAGGATTCAAATAATACCATGTGCCGCCCATCAAAAGTTAGAAATATGTTTGCATCGAGAGCCTGTCGGAAGTCAGTTATGATAGGCGATGCACTGACGTACAGCACAATGAAGAAACTAGTAGAACACATGGGCGACATAGAACAACCATGGGTCGGTATTGATTTTTTTGCTTCGACTTTTACTCTAAAATATCCTTTGCAGAATTGCCCTCATGGAAGGCCAACAATGAGACATCTCATCAATTTAAATCTTGTAAACAAACGTTAAATTTGTGTGAATAAATCAAACGAAAAATTTGAAAATTGCATTTACTTACTTAACAGTACTTCAGTTATTTAAGAGTGAATGGTATTTCAAGATATTTTCAGTAATTTCACGAACATTTAGCTTCAATTACTTCTACGAATGTTTATTTATTACCCCAACCTGAAATTAATTTTGACTTAAAGCTTAGTGACAAAGCAAGAGAACAAATTCCATAGGTACTTCGGTAGAATAATTAAAACTAAAACACCATTGGCAAGCCAATAGACTATAAGAGACTTTTTTTAAACATTTTTTAACTTTGGTTTCTCTCTCTTTCTCGGTTTATTTGGTTGGGTCTAATTTCAGTCATCCTATAAATTACATATTGGAACAAATAACATGATTCTGGATACAGGAAGTAGTTTATAATGGCAAAAACTGAGCCAATTCATTTAAGAGAATAGATCGATACAAAAGCAATTCAAAAGACTGAATGCTACTGACACATAGTAACATCCAAACAAAATAAAGTTTCACCATAAAAATATCCCCGTTCACCAGAACAAAGCAAATCTGATTAGTTTGCAATAACTGTTGGCTTCTGGTAAACCATCAGATAACAACATATTGTTGCCAAACAAATATGGCAACGTAATTTCATCATAAACTTTTTTTAAGCTTTGTGAGAGCACTGCTCATTATCTACAGCCGCTTGCTAATGGTTGGATCTGGTGAACGTGGCCATTGGTTTACATAATATAATTAATTGATGAAAGAACTTATTTTATAATCTTTATTAGACACTTATAGTCCTGAATATGTTAAAACCACTGTGTGCAGTGCTGATAATAACACCTGGAAGCTGTGAATGCCAATGTAATTCTTTTATATCTGCCTGTCCTTGGTGAATAAATAACAGCTGTGGGGGTAAATCCTGTAAGAGCACAAAAAATTATGACATAAATCCACTGCCAAGTGAATTATTATTACTTCAATGTCTTCGTTATCTTCTTCCTTCTCAACAGATAAATCCCAAAGAGCTATTTGATTATCAGCTCCGGATGAAGCGAAGACGGCAGAATCAGTTGGATGCCACTCTACACTAGTGATAGGCTCTGTATGATGTTTGAAAATTGCCACTGGTGATTTATCTTGAAATCTCCGTAAATCCCAAATCTTTAAATACCCATCATCTCCACCTATTACATAAATTAAGTTTTAAATTATTGTTTACGCTGTGCAAAAGATGCTGACTAACCACTAACTATGAAAGGTTCATTGTGATTCCAACTTATAACATTAACGTCACTTTCGTGTGCATTGTCGTTGGTAATCATACATGCTTTGCTCGGTGGAGCTCTGGTATCCCATATTCTTATGCTCTTATCCACAGAGCATGAAGCTAAAACGTTTCGTTCATTTGGTGACCACTGCAGATCCTCCACTGATTGTGAATGTCCAACTAATGGTCTTTGGTCTACTTTCCAGGTTCCTGCTTCATTCAGATCCCATATGTGGATGTCTCGTTTACAGTCGCCCGTTGCTAATACCTACATTTACACTTTTCATTACACCAGCAAGTAAAAAATTAATTTAATGCAAAAAGACAAGAAATGACAAAGTCAATGAGGACTTTGTAGAAAATAATTTGTTGAATTGATACAACCATGTCTTCATTAATTTAAAAATGCTTTTTAAACACTTTACATTATGATTCAATCAAAGCATACCAATTATTATTAAAAAACCTGATTTTCTGTGTTGCATACCGATTAATTAATTATCTCAAAATTGATATATTGTGAACTGTTTATAAAGAAACATTTTTCTTACTCCAGGTTTTGTAGGAGACCAATCTAAGGCAAAACCTTCCTGCTGATGTCCACTGAATGTAAATATGGGCGTTTCTGAAAATCCGGTTTTCTCTTTATTATACTTGGAAAGTAACTGCTCATTGTCCACAGCCTGCAATTGCTTGGATAAATTCCATATGTTTACTCGACCTAACTCACTCCACGTAGCAGCCAGTACATTATTTTCCAAAACCGTACTCTGTAAAATCAACAGTTTAAAATTAACTAAACACGTCTATTTAGTTACAACAAACCCTAATCCTATTAACACAACCTTGGTGTTTTATGTGCGCCCCCGACATTTTAGGGCTTTTTATTTCATTTTCATCATCTGAATCGTCCTCATCATCATCATCATCGTCTTCCGCATTAGTTTTGTGTAAGTTGTACAGCTTCATGACAATAATGCTGTTTACATGCGTTTGATTTGCTTGTGTTCCGGCAACTATGAACGCAGAGAGAGGAAAACTTTCCCTGTTACTTCCTAGATTGTCCTTAATAATGTCGAAGCTTAAGCAAGGGGCACCGGTCTGGGCTTGATGTAACATCACGTACGCTGTAGGGTCGCAGGTAAGTTCTTCACCTTCTGCCAAAGGCTTACTCGGTAAATATACTTCTTGCTTATTACTATTCGGTTCTGTTTTAACGTCGTTTGTTTCATATTCGATTTGTTCGTTTTCTTCGTCAACTACTTCCATCGAGTCGTCACTGGCGTCAGACATTTTTACTTGCACGTGTTCAAATCAAAAAGTGTGGTTAGTTATCTGTCAAAAGAGAAAGGCAATGTTGCCAACAGAATAAAATGAAAAATCTCAATTTAAAAATCAAAAAGTGATTGCGATTCAAGCTATTCATCAAAAATCAACAGAAATCACCAAATTGAGATAGAATATATGAAAAATCTCCAAGCTTTTAAGAGGACTGTGGATCACGTAATCAATTAGGTACTCGAAAGCCACCAGTACTTCCCCTAAACCCCGGCCCGGAAGACGCGCCTTTCTTATAATTAAAATAAGTGACGTTTAATCCAAAGTATTCCTGTTTCTGCAAGTTATGACCTATTTATTGTGTGTTGCAACATACTACGTAATCTTGTCATCACATGACAGACCAAATGGCCCGGAGTTACTCAACAAAAAGAGCGCTTGCAATATTTTTTGGTCTTGTCGATTTTGCTGGAATTAACGCTTACGTACTGTTTTCTGAGCTTGACAAAACGCACAAAAATAAAACTGGAAGGCGTGTCTTACTAGAATTAGGTGAGGAACTAATAAAACCAGAAATAGAAGAAATAATTCAGTATCCCCAGGTTCAGATAAGGAAAATTCGTAAATGCTGGGTTTTAGAACTTATTTCAGCAGTGCAAACAGCCTGACCAACCACACAATAAACGAGGAATCGTTTAAGATATCATGTGGAAATAACATCACCAAAATCATTGTATTTTGCATATCATTGAGATTAAGATCAAAACAAACTCCCAACAAAAAATTTTAAAACTCAAATATGCTTTCGCAGCCTTGTGTGGGATGACTTATTACTTATTAAGCAGCAAGTTCGTTGCAATTTATCAATGTTAGGTCAAAAATCGATCGCAGGCTGTCGCGACGCAAGCTATTTACTGCTAATGTATCGCAATTGCGAATAACCAGGACATATCATGTCGGTTTGATTGCAGCGGAGTTCCCGAGCTATGCTTTTGCTGACGAGATCCCAAATAGGGTCGAAACGGCTGCCATTACAATCAAAACTGATTTGCAACAAAAATTTTTGAAAGAAAGACCGTTTGTGTGCTCATTAAAACAAAGCCCGCACAGAATATGAAATCAAGAGCTAAATTCATGTTTAATTTGTATTTGAGACGCCCGAATTAATGCCTTGTAACTTATGACCTGCTTTTAGTAGTTTTCTCGAAAAAATATGTTTCACACATACATGTGTACATATAACCCTATATTATAGAATACTCTGTTATTACAGGGTAACTTCAGGAAAGCTACATGTGAGCATTCTTTTAATAATGTATTGTCTAAAGAATAACACCTGTTAGTTCCCAGCAATATTAAACTTGCGATCTTTTTCAAATATTTATTTAATCTACGTCCTGAATTTTTTAAGAAAGAAATATTTTACCTTTATGTTCATAAAATCAGTTGGAAATAAAATTAATTTCGGTTCTAAGGCATCAGTAATTAAGGGAAACATCACAGAATGTATGTGTACGGAAATACATGCTTAAAGCTAAGCCTTCACAGACTTAATTGGATTGCATACATCGTCTCTTCGCAAGAATTACGTTATAGTATTTGAAGAGAAGCATCGAACTATCAGCATTTTATTGTTGAATAGAGCACAGAATCATATCATTTGGCCCACTTAATATTTTACAGATAACTTATTTAATTTATTGACATTTATTATTGCTAAAACTGTTTGAAATATTATTGAGAACTTTGAAAAGTATGATTAGGAGATATTAATCTGAAATACATCTTTTGGGTTTGTAAAACAAAGTTATTTAAAACCTTTGTCAATTCTAACTGGTTCAAATTATATAATTCAAATGATTGAAGTGGGAAACTCATCGGGTAACCGGGTACCCTGGTACTACCCATAGAATTATTCCCAGGGAGTCGTTCTTTACTCGGATACAGGGTGTTACGGGACTACTGGTATTTATTAATACTGTACGTACTTTACTGTGCGTAAATTTCAATAATTTTGATATTTATATAAAATACATAATTAATTGAAACGGGAAATAGGTAAATGTATTTTTTATTGATGCGCGAAGGAAAAAAGTAGAGGATTGGAACTTGAACAGGTGCTCTGTGACTTCAGCAATGTCGGCGCATTGCAAAAGAACATTGGTTTCAGTCAGTTTTCGTTGACTTGTAGTCGGAATAACACGTACATGTAATAAATTGAAATCTCGTTGTAACTGTACAAAGAGATATACGGATATTATATTAACACCAGTTGAGAACATTACAAGAATTCATGGTGAAGGATTTGCTTTAATCTTTTTTGAATTTTAAAAAGTACTTGCAATCTTCAGTATGTAATAGTAATGATTGATTAATATTGATTTAATAGATATCTTTCAGATCATGGATTTGAACAACTCTATGAAATATAACGTAACCGCACTGAAAATTGGAGGACTTTATAAATTTGAAGAGAACGGGACTCTACGAAGGATACTATATTTTATAATGAGGACAATTTTTGAAATACTGTTGATATATTTTGTTCTCGGATTTGCACTCGAAGTAGGAAGCAAAGGAGTAACTGATTTTAATTCAAATGCAGTGATATACGGTTTCATGAGTAAGTACATACCTCTAACACGAATGGACATGGTTTAACCACAAACTTTTGAGCTCAGAATTAGACGATTAAACCCAAATTATTTATATACAGTAGGGCTTCGTTCGTAGGGTTCTTGGAAAAGAAATATTCCGAATAATTATCTTATCAGCAATCACTGCAAAATCATTTTAAAATTTTAAAACCTTCTACAGGCTCTCATACCAAATATCATCCAACGAAGAACTTAAGTTTCTTTTCGTATTTTATCTATTAGCATATAATCTATGTATATCTCATTATACAGTCACTCATTGAACACAAAAATTACATCTAATTCTCTTTCTTATAGGTATAAACGTATGCGTTGTGCAGCGAGGAATTTATTACATATTAAATGAAGATAAATCACAGAAATTAGTTTCTGACATGAACAGTTTTTTTAAATATCAAACGAGCACTCTCTTGAAAGAAGAAAACATGGATAATTGTATCAATTTTACTAAAAAACTAACTATTGGATGGATGATTTATGGCCAAGTAGTTACGACGACTTTCTTGTGTATGCCTTTGCTTTCCAAACATCAGGAAAGGTAAGCTTCTTCTTTGCATTAAAAGCTCGAAAACTGGCGCTTCTAAGGACTTTATTGCTACGACACCTACAATTTATTTAATAATTCGTGGATTATTGAATATCCCATCTTCACTTTTCTTTACGTAATATTAATATGATAGTAATATCTCGCTCATCAATTTTAATTCATGAATTTTGTTGCATATTTTTCTCTAATTCTTGATTTCGCTTTTCGATTAAATGTTGTCTTTTGTATTATTCGTGTTAATAGTGGAAATAGTTAGTGGAAGAGAAATCATTTCTTTAATAGTTAAATACAGAAAAACAGAATTTACATTTATTGAAAAACTTATTGACAGTCAACAACTGCACAGCTTGCTCGCGTATTCACCAACCATTTTTAACACTTCCCCATGAGACAGGCATTGGATCTTCTAGTCAGCATCTTCATGGTAATGGTTTTCACATTCCCAGTTCTCCTAAGAAACTCCTCCTTAACAGAATCACTTAAAGCTATGTACTCCGCCTCTGTTGTTGATAGAGCAATGATGTGCTGCTTTCTGGAATCCCAAAAAACTACTTCACCATTCATAATAAATTAATAACGAAGAAAAGAACATCTACCATCAATGGATACGAGATCAGTGTCCACATGTCCTGTGAAAAAACTTACGCCACATTTATACATGATCCATTTAAACCTTCAAGTAACGTAACACTCGTTTTGCTGCCGTTTCAGTGAGTCTGGTTGAAACAATCATTGAACTGATCTAGTGAACTTGCAGCATGAGCTAGGTCCGGGCGTGTTGCAAGTGAAAGATATAGTAAACTCCATGTTAGTTCACGGTAAGGCGATTTCTTACCTACTGAGATTGACCATGGCGAGTTCCATTCCAACATTAAGAAGTGTGGACACCGTGTAATTCGTGTGCAATTCGTCATCCTGAATCTTTGAAGAATATCCTTAACGTAAGTTCCCTGATCGCTCCTCTTGAAATCGATACCCAAGCATCTTTTACTTCGAAAACTTTACATAATTTAGTTCCAAAGTTGCACATACGAGTATATCATCGACATATATGACAATGATCATCGGTTCGCTTCCTTGGTTTCTCAAATACACGCAAGGATCACTTTTCGTAGATTTTGCTCCAAAAATACGTAACTCCTTGTGCAGACAACTGTTTCAGGCACTACTTGCCTGTTTCAATATGTACAAGGCCTTCTTCAAACTACATACCTTGTCACCATTTTTCAATTCCTTCAGTATCACCTTTGTCCTTTAATGAATTGAAAACCACCTTTCTTTTTTTCTTTTACATGTCTCAGAATACTATATCCGTATAATTTGGCAATTCCATAAACACGGTTTCATTTAGCTCACCATTCAAATGCCGTTGCAATGCCATATTGGCGATTGATTATACATTCTATTTAGGCCCGATCTTTCCACCTCCCAATAAAGTTCCCGACAACGTTATTTGGCAAAGAACTTGACTTTTGTGAATGGTTTCCGTGGTGATTCGTAAAGTTATTCTCCGAATAAATTTATTAGGAGGTGGAAAGTTCGGGCCTTAATGTTGCTAATGCAATAGCCAATCAAGGTCTGTTCGAGATGACACTCGGGGCACGCTCTGAGCAAAAGCGTGACGAAGAGCGAATGCGTTTCAGTGCACATAAGAGTGAGAAAAATGAACATTTCAAGCGCCCCGAGCGTCATGTCGAATGCAGAGCTTAAACGTGGAACCGGAACAAAAGTTCCAAGGAATCTTTTCCATACCGCTTGAGAATAACCCTTTGCTACAATTCTTGCCTTCCTCTTCACTATTACACCATTTGCATCATATTTGTTGCGTAATACAAAACGGCTACCAATTACATCTCGTGCTTCCCGTCGCTGTACTACATCCCATGTATCGTTATTGAGGATTGATTTTACTTCACTTGTCATCAAGTCCATTCATTCATCGAATTCTGAGCTGGACAGTGCTTTAATAATCTTTCCTGGGCATGCTGGTGACAGGAGTAGGGTTTAGAGAACTTGTTTAGGAATAAGACACACACTGATAGATATTTGAACGCGGGATTACATAACCACCTTAAAAAAAAAGAGGTTGTTAATCAACACCCTGTATACCACATTAACCGAGGTGATATGTGATGCACAGATTTTGGCACTGGAAAAAGAGCACCAGGAAGCGGCTTTTACCAAAAATGGTTACTCAGCTGCAAGGAAGAGAAGTTGAATGTTATTTTATTATATCTCCACTGTTTCCATGGTTGTTATGCAATCCATAAGAGTCAAGACTGTTAAAATTTAACAGCCACGGCCATGGTCTTTATCTCCTTTGTAAACAAAAACGAAGACTTTAGATTGCAACATCCTGCAATCGCTTTCTGACCTAGAATTGCATTAAGATTGACAAATTGCATCCAGTTTGCTACTTAATAAGTCAGAGGATGCTCGAAGAATCCACTGCAATTAAAACCGATTTGCAACAAAAATTTGTAAACAAAAATGCTGCTATACAATCAAATCACACTCGGAATTCAGGCTATTGAAATTGAATTGAAATTGAACGGCCTGTAGATGAAACGATGGAATGTAACCATTGTTACGGTATTCCTATTTGACATGATTAGAAAAATGTATGATAATAGTAGGTACATGGGTCGATGATAGTTTTAATGAACAAAAAAGTGTTTTCTTTCGTTTTGTAGCACTTTGGACTTTAGTAAATCGAGAGGAAATTAAAGTGTTTTCGAATTTTGTAATTCCTCCTTAAAAAAAGATGATTTGTTTTAGGATATTGGCAGTACCCATGTGGTTTCCGTACGACTGGAGAACGTCACCGTTGTACGAAATGACATATGCTTTCCAAATTGTATGCTTTTGGATAATGGTTTTATTGCAGACAGCGAGTGATATGTTTTTCGCTGCTTGTGTACTGCAAACCGCCGAACAATTCAAGTTTTTAGGTATATTCGACAATAAACTTGTTTAAATGATTTTCGAGATAATTTGGTGACTACAGAAATATTTAAAATATTTTCTAGTCAAAAAGAAATTCGAAAGAAAGTTGTTCGGCCTAGAAAGATTTCCTCTCTGGTTATTAGTAAAATAAGAATGAGAGGGGCGCCAATGAATTCGTACTTTCTCAATGCGGCATTTTTGGTACTATGTTGCTGGACGACCGACATTGGATGTCGAATTGCACGTGCTCGTTATAACTTTGCTAATAACTTTCAAAAAAATACTACAGTATCAAATTTAACAGAAAATTTATTTGTGTCTTCTAAATTTATAAAGCTTATTGTTTATGAGAAAAAAGTCAATTGACGACATTAAATATTAAGTTAATGCAGTGGACAATTCTATCTACTTTTACTCATTGGAAGAATTACAATACATAAATTAGTTTACTTAATTTTAGGCAAAGAATTCGAAAATTTGCTGTATACTAACTTAATTCAGAATGGAATACCAAAAGAAGAAGTTAACAAATTTAAGGAACAATTTAACAGTGATAATCGGTAAGTCTTCACTCTTTCTTATTTGCTTATTTCAAACTTTACGTAATTATAAAAAAAGGCATTTTTTTCCTATTTTGGTGCTTTAATAATGACTACATTATGGAATTCATTTGGGTTTCATAAAGTAGTTCATTAAAGCATCCGAAACTTTATATTACTAGCCTGACAATAACTTAAGTAGTGACATTGGTTAATGCTTTAAATTATAACAATAAATAATTTATTATTGATTATTATTTAGTTTTTGTTTCTCAGTGACGTCGAAGAATCTGATTTTACCAATATTTATGAAATGTGCGAAACAGAAGGATTTACGCGTACCATGTTGAACAACGTTGTGAGATTGACTGAATTTCATCAATCATTGTTGTCTTTTCATTCCCACTTGGAAGAATTCTTTTCGCCGTTAATGTTGATAAATTACCTGTTTCTGATGGGTTGCACCCTATTCTTAAATCTTGTAGTTATTATGGTAAGTATCTCATTTCCCTTTTTTAAAAATCAAACTCTGTATATGAAGGGCGTAATTCCAAAGTGAGCATTTGTTTCTTTCATAAAGTATACGTCCTTTTTTTTGGTAATATCTTCTTAATCGTTAATTTCTTTAAGCAAAAAATAAGATAAATACAAATACGTAAGTCAGATACGTTATTCTGTTTCCCAAGAAATTAACGGTACTGAAGACCGAAAACTTTGGAACTATTTAGGCCCCTCATATTTTCCTGTATATTCCAAGTATCTTATTTCATTAAATTTTCTTCCAGTCAAGAGACACGACTATGGCAGTGACATGCGTGCCATTGGCTTTGGCGGGCTACTTTGTAATGTTTGTTCCATGTCTAATGGGTAACATCTTAACAACTAGGGTAATATCATATTGAAAAAAAAATTTAATATTCCAATTGTTTTAATCATATTCTACTTATCCCTGTAAAATTTACAGGCTGGTCCAAGCTTATTATGTTTAACTTTCCAAAACTTAAATTTCATAAATGGAACACCTGTATACTTATATACGTTATGAGATGCAGAATCACTTTTTCTGTTAGATTATTTGAAAAATACAAAAAAAATACTGCGCTCCAGACGGTCTATATTAAAAAAAAAGGTCTCAATAGTTTCCAAAATATTTTCCCTTTGTTCTGAGTCACCCTAAATATTTTATATTTACAATTTTTTAGGCGGAAGATATTCAGTCGCAGTCATACACATTGCCATGGTATATTTGTGACAGCAAATGTAAAAAAGACATCAAGTTTATTCTCCAGAAAATGAGCGCTCCTGTGACAATAACAGTAGGAAAGATAACTACCTTGGATTTAAGATTATTTCTATGGGTTAGTATTTTACCCATCAGGAGATTTCTGTTTCTTTTTCGTAAGCGAGAAAATTTGAATTATCCTTTCAATTGATGTGTTTCAGAAAAAAAAACAATATTTAAACATTCTAAATGTGTGATGTTAATTTCGAACATATTTTTCGACTTTATATACAGGGTTTTTTTATGAAACATCATATACAGTGTGGTATCATAAGAAACTTTCGTACTACGCTTCATGCTGACACGAAATTGAAAGTGAATGTAGCTTCATCGATTCCACGACTGTGACCTTAAAAATCGCATTTAAACATTGCAGACTTGAATTAATAATGCTTTTTTCCAGATTGTACGAACCATAAATTCTTATTGTATTGCACTTTACCAACTGTCTGAACGCAAGTAAAACTGATAACGGATAGAAGCAAATCCTCACTGCGATAGTAATGTGGTAGTTATACAGCGTTCTCAAAACAGTAGGGAACTGTTACTTACACATCTACGTAGGCAACCAAACTTACTCGTGAGGCACAGGGACGTCTTAAGGACTCCGCCAACTACACCTGATCGTAATAGGAACGACACGTGCAAAAAACCCTGGGAGTTTGATGCAATCACGTTTTCATGTGCCCGTCTTCCTTTAACGTTAATTTTGTTAATCCCGTCAAATTTAATAAATTGACTCAATTGACCGGGCCGGTTGACAAAAATTTAGTAACACATACAGTAAGTCAGTAGCAACGCTTAAAAATCTGCGTTTCCGAGTTCCACGTGACCTTCAAATATATCAAGCGTTCAAAAATTCCCACATTTGTAGTTGGTCATGACTTGCCATAGCAAGAACTACTTATTTATGTTAAAACGTCAAATAAAGTAAGTGAGATTAGTTGGTTATGACTACAGCACCAACATACGATTACTGAACCAGTGCCAACACCAAACGTAGGAGTTTTTCAACGCGTGAAATCTTTCTTAGAAAATTTGTTTCCATATAGTAAGTAGACATAGGCGTACATGGTTTTTATTACTTTGTTTGTTGTTTGTTTCATATCTTTGGCATATTCTTGCATTTTCCGACCTTACGTTAAAGCTGTAATTTTTATATTTTCTGATAAAGTTATTCTATTACGTCACTGTTATCCTATTAGCTTTGTTCCAACACAGGCTTTGACTAGTTCGAAACTGTCAAATATATTCGTCCGTCGAAGTAATCATCGCTTTCAAGAGTTAGTTTCGAACTACTCAGAAGCTGTTGTAGGAAAAGGCCTAAATCATTTTTGGGATGCATATTTTAAGTATTACTTTAAGTATGAGTTTGGTTGCCTAATTCGGGTGCTTAAATGTATGTTTTTAAATATGTAGTTGCTTTTATAAAAATAAATTTGACTGCTTCAAAAATGTTTAACAAGAGCAAATCTGCCCCTCCCCCTAATTTTATTTCTTTTAACGTTGTGTGATAGCAAGGCCAGCGGTTCTCAAACAGTTTCGAAAACTATTAACTTTTTGTTAAGGATATACAGACTGATCATTATACATTGTCCAGATAAAACTACTTTTCTTGCGTACATCAAACCTTACTTCCTCTCTGATGTTAGCCACATTATTTGACACTTGTCCTACTTTTGTTAGTTTACGAATTTTCTGTAGTAATTCTCCGAAAATAGTCTTTTTCAAGACCGTGTAGCATATTGTTATTATTTCAGAATCTGTCGGGTGTTTTCGTAAGTAAATTTTATGGGAAAGATGGATTAAAAACAGGTAGGTAAAGTAGATAACTTCACTGCATACATGACAATGGATGAAAATTTTGATATCACGTCCATGGAAAGCAGTTTTTTCTGGACAATGTATAATGATCTCTCTGTATGAGTTCAATTGTTAGCATTTATAGTGTTACAGGTTTCAAGCTTTGGACAACTATCACAGTCACCCTGTATATAAAACACTATAACAAAAGCAAATGTAAAAGTATAAAAAAAATCTTAAATCTATCAGCAATTATTGTGGCTACACAAAAATAAATAAATAAATTGCAATTATTAAATTATTAAAGCAACTTTAAATTAAATCAATTTAATCAATTTACTGTCCATCTCTGTTCACTTAACAATACGTTTTTAAATGTTTAACTAAATTATTTAATAGATAATTTGTTCAAATCCAAGGGAAGACCGTTATGCAAAGAAACAGCGTTGTAAGTAAGGCTACTGAAAGGCATTCGGATTATGCATATTTGCATTATGTAATCAACTATGTGGCATTAAAGATGGATTACCACTAAGTACCTACTACTTTATGTATCGTAGTGCCCATATGAAGTAACCTCCAGCTTGTTTAAAGTGAGAAGTTCAAGTGTGATAAGAGATTTTTCAGGGTGAAAATGCATCTGTTTTGAATTTTTTGAAGCTGTAATTTTGTCAGACGCATCTAAACTTGGACCATAGACTATATGATTGTAATTTAGATTAGATAAAATTAAAGAATCTGATACAATTTTCCGCAAATTAAAATTTACTAGATCAATTTATCCAGTTTTGCAACTGTCAGTCAGGCTTTTGACGTGCCATTAATCTATGCCATATAGTAAGTGAAAACTTATAAATGGATACGTTGTCGGCGAGAAAAGTTAAGCTGCATGGAATGAAGGACAGCAGATGGCAAGTTCAGGATAAGATTTCGCAATATAAGGGACTGATTAATCTATATCGTAAATAATCTTTAATTTTTTCTTAGAGTTAGTGTAAAATATTTTTTCAAGTGCATAAAATGCTTATATTGCTAAGACCGCTTGAAAGAGGCAAATATCGTTTGGAAGACTTGATCAAAAATATCAAAACCTCAATATGCATTTTCTGTGATCTTGAGTAATCTCCTTATTCTGTAATTCAAATCGAATCGAAGTCAGTGAATTTGAGAAATCAGATCGTAATGTAGTTGATTTGATACGGCGTAGTTCTGCTCGATTTCCACACTAAAATGTTAAATAGTATGTTAAATAGCTGGTGCAATCTATCTTCTTCACAGAATGCCAGAGACCATACTCAAGAAACACAATATTTTGATTTAAAAATATTCCAATTCAGCTTCGATTCGAAAAAGTTACAGGACAGGCTTGTAAATCTTATTTCAGTAGACAATACCCAATAATCTTGTATTCTTAACTCAGACTGATCCGATTGGCATATAATAAAAAAATAACTTTAGGAATATTTACGTTGTATGTTCAGAGATATAAAAAAAGTTATGGCATATAATCATTGAACAGTCAATGTTGATGCTTTTGATCGTTGATTACAGTCAGCTAAAACTGTAGATAACTAGTACTTATCAAATATTTGGTGCAACACCCACATTTTCTTGCAAGAAAAGTCAAATTCAGAAGTTCTTGGTTAACCACAACGTCGAAATCAAAATTTAACAAAAAATAATTAACCCCTCCAATTCTCTAATTTGTATTTTTTTAAAGATCAAGTATTTTATTTAAATAAAATTTAATAAAAAAATCACGGAGGTTCAGGAAATTTAAGCAGCGAAATGCGTTCTGTGGAACCCTTGTCCTATACTCTGTAGGATCGTATATGCAGTATCTGGATGAATTACGAAAAATATGAAATTCGCTGCATTACAATATTTATCCCCGGCAATGTAAGCAAAATAATTCGGCAAGGACAGAACAGAACCACACGATGATATTTTCATAAATGAATGCTTCAGTACCACTTCAGATGAGTTGCCATCGACGCACTGAATTCCAAGCTCCTCCAGCTCAAAATACACAATTTTCTTAAGCCATTCAAATTTCACACCGTTATTACAGGTCAGGCTAATAGTCGGAACTAACAAAGTATTGACAACTTTATCAAATTGCTTCACATCACCTTTACCACCGACTTCAACATATCCCATATACGTTACTTTGTAACCAGGACTAGTTGCTTTTTTGATGTGTCCTTTGGAGCTCTGCTCCAAAATCAAGCTATCTTTCTGCATTCTGCTTCGCAGAATGTCCGAATCAAACTGAACTTCTTTGAGAACTGCTCTCATTGGAACGTACATTTGTTCTGTGTCGGTGTAAACTGCTTTTATGGCTGTTAGTAAAACTGGACGGCCTCTGCTGCTTTTCAAAATTGAACTCAGTCTACCTTCCGTTGCAGAACAGATGAAGACGTTGTTCAATGTATCTAGT
This sequence comes from Serrognathus titanus, assembly GCA_039766575.1. NCBI lineage: Eukaryota > Metazoa > Arthropoda > Insecta > Coleoptera > Lucanidae > Serrognathus > Serrognathus titanus. The sequence goes on along the minus strand of CM077911.1, from coordinate 11,805,416 downwards.
ACATTATGTTTTATTTGCAAAATCAAAATGTGAAATATTTACAGAGAGAGATAAGAACATTAGCAAGTTTGATAATGCTGTGCTCAGGAGAAAGGAGAAACGAATGCTTACTGATTTTAAAAAGACTATAGTTCACAAACGTGCTGAATTGGACAACGCGATTTTCGGAGACCGAGAAAAAATTAGGTGCACCTTGGCCGAAGACAAACGTCTCCAATGTGCTTACCAGCACTTGCCCGTTGACGTATTAATTATCACTGTTCCGAAAGGAGACAGACAAAACACGCTTATTTATTTATGTTTTAGAGAATCATAGAGCACATTCATCAGGATAACTTCAACCAACGGAAACTCTTAGACTTGTTGCATTACAGGAAACTCCAAAAAGGAAATTATTTAATAAAACTTAAGGTAAAGTTTTTTTTTATTTTATTATAAACGGATAAATAGAGCGTTGTTCCGCTGACGTACCAAGCAAGCTATTTTGTCTAAAGCTCTAAAGCTTTGAGGTAAGATTTATGGCAGCCAAAGACTGCGATGGATAGGTTATCGAGTTATCTTCGAAAATCTAAGATCCCTGAAAGTTTGGGTTGAGTAAAATTTCAGTCCAAAAATTTTGATAATTAACATTAACATCTTCCAAGTTTTTTTCCCATCGATCATTACTTCTTCAACGTAAAAACTAAAAAAAAAAAAAAACATTAAGAACGAGAAATGTTTCACTCTTAAAACTTGTTTTTCAGTTACAAGTGGCAGAATTAGAAGATAGAATAACATACCACATAATTGACGTTCACTCCGAAAAAGTAAATGTGGCGACAAAGATAATGACCGGTAAAAACCAAGACGCGATTCTCAAAAAGGAAGCTGCAATTGTAATTAACGAAACTTACAAGAAAATTATAAAGGTTATGAATAAAGTAAGTTTTAAACAAAATGAGCAAAGTTCGTGTACAATTTCTTTCGCATTAGTGAAAGGAATATTCAATTGTTCTATTTAAGCAATTTTTAGATAATTTTGCCGTCCTTTTATAATATTTATATATTTTTTTAGGATAGAATATATTTTGATTCTATTTTGCGCTGTTTACACGCCGACGTTCTGAAACAAAACAGGTGCATGTTAAACGCTGTAATTTTGGGACAAGCGGCAATGGAATATTTGGATGATAGAAAACATGAATTATCTAAATTAGGGAGGGCAGTTAAAATAGATTTGACGGAAAGACTGCACACAATTAGGAAGACTAAGCAAAAAGCAGAAAAGACATTTCGCAGTGTAAAATACTTCGTAAGGCGCGATGTGAGCAAAAATTTTCTTTCTTTTTGTAAATAGACGTTACAGATTTCAGTCTTAGAAATTGTCAGTTGAAAAACTTCTAAGATATGAATAAAAATAATTTTCGAAGGAAATTGGATATCCCAAGAATTATTATAGTGTACAGGGTGTCTCTTAATGTATAGAAGAGATTGAGAGTGTAGTTAGGGGAGATAAAAAAAGCTTTTTTCTTAATTCGCTTTTAACCAAAATCCAATAACAAGCCAGTTAAAATTTCTTATCAATTTACGGCCACTTATTAACTACCGGAAGAAAATTAGAAATAATAGGTATAATCGTTTTCATGTTTCCAAGGACACATATTTCTTGCAAATGCTAATAGTTTGCTGTTACATTAATTTTTTGATTGAAGTAGATTCTTGTCCGTTATTAATAATTTACAATAAACCGAATGTTTATTTAATAATTACACAATTTACTTTTTAAGTTGCAGTTTATCATACAGAAAATAAAAATGAAACACTCTTTTTAAAAATTGTTTATGTTAATTCCCGTTTTACACTCGAACCAGTCAAACGACATATTTTTTCTCCTATTGCTGAAATTTATGGCCAAATTCGTTTACAATTCAGTCTGTGGATTAAACCATGTTCTTATCAGTAAATCACGTTAAATATGAGCAATTATTATCACACTGGTCGCTTTGTCATTACCTTTTAGTAATTTATCATTTCGAAATCATCCCTTTTTAAGAATTTTAAGAAAGAAATTAAATACGTAAGGCGATTGTATTACACTCACATTTACGCTTTAGTTTTTCTTTTCATTTTTAGAGTGACATAAGCATGTTACCACGAAGTACATATTTACAAAATGGTGACATTCAAAATGAAATTGAAGACTTGGATGAAATTCTGAAAGAACTAAAGAATGTGTTCTCTGCGACGAATTATGAAGACATGTTTTCTCGGTACGTATTTACCACATATTTTCTCTAATTTTTTTATGTAACTGCTTGAAAAGTCGTTAGAAATATTAATAAATGGCTGTTCAAAAACTGGTGTAAAGCAAATAGTAAAGAAATACAACGCAAAAGAAGAAAATTCTTATTTGATATAGTTTGATATTAATCAGTAATTCGCTGCTATGTATGGAATGTGTGTGAGAAATTATTTGAGATAGCAGTAAATACAATTAGATGTGTTAATTTTCATAAATGGATCTTTTCTCGACAATTTTTCTCGGAAAAATGACTTACTTTTTACAGTTTTTTCCTTCCAAGCACGTGCATTTCTTTTAAAGAACGTGAAAATCAAATGCGTTCTCACTAATTTTTGGACACCTATGCGTACAGTAGTAGTTTTTCGACGTTCCTTATTTCTGAATGGATTAATAAAACCTTAATTTTTGTTTAGTGTTACTGAGCAGGCCAGAGAAAACCAATGTTTGAAGGAATTACGCGAAAAGTTTGTTGGCGATCGCGATATATTGAAGAATAAGGTTGCGCATGCAGAGGCAGTGCACCAAAAAATGGTGAACACCATGAGCGAGTCAGTCACAGAGTAAGTATTAAGCAAATTGTAATTAAAAGCCATGGAATAATTTAAGTTGCCTACACCACAAGTGATTGCCAGGTGGTTTGAACCGGTTTTGCTCTCTTGCTTCGGTGTGGTTTTTACTTTAATCGTATCTAAATGGTCACTTAACTGCAGGAGTCAGTATTTTGACTGGGCCTTGCGGCTTTTATCGCCTGAGAATATTTACATTAAAAAATTAAAGTGGGTTAGTCTTGTTTAAGTTGAAAAGTTTTTGGCTGTTTACATAACTATGATTTGATTATTCTGTAATTACCCAATACACTAATCGGTTTTATGTTTCGCTTTCTCAGATCAGTTATGAGTGATTTACTTGTAGATATAAAAAGGAAAAAGAACAATTACAAAAACAAATTCAAGAACAAATCGATAAAGCAGCGAAATACTTAGAAAAGAAATCTGGCGTAGCTCAGAGGATAATGGAAGTCAAAATGTGCTTGCAACACATACAGCAAATTTGCAATATTATCGAAGTTCCTAAACCGAAAACGAGAATTACCAAAGAAACGTCGAAGGCATCAAAAAGCGCTGAGGTTTTTTCGGTCTATGAAAACCGTAATGATTTAAAATAAGTCAAATAAATGTACTTACAATGGAAGTCTATTTTAGCCAAAACGATTATTGAACTGCTTCTCCAGAAACTTCCGATATTAGTGGCGTACGATGCAACGCAAAAGAGTAAACAAACTGATTTAGCTTGGGATTTATTTGAAGAATTGTCGTATAGGACGCATTATAAAAAGCGTCTTGATGATGATACCGAAGTAGATAGTAAGTAAAAATTTGATTTTATTTAGACACGATTGAATATGTGAACAATTCTCTAAAAAAATAGTAAAGGATACTATGGTTTAAGAAATTATTAAAAATTAATCTCTGCCCACGATAATTTTATATCCGCAGATACGTATTTAGGCAGCTAAGCTGCCATCTTCAGTACACATAGTGCCGGTAACTTGTTATTATAAAAAAAAATTGGGAGGACCTTGTAAATTCTCATTAATTTGGGAACTAAAACCGTTCCAAACTGGTTGGGTGCTCTCCTACTATTATTTTTTAAACAAATAATTGTCAATTTGAAATAATTAATGAAATTGAATTACATCAACGTAATTATGGAGTAAGAATAGGATTTTCCTCGCTTTAATTTATTTAATAGTAATTAATTAATAATATTTATTTTAGCTTGGTTGGACGATCTTCCGATTGAAGAGGCATCCGTTCCCAACAGACAGGACATTAAAGCGATCAGTAAAGAAATAGTGCTGGCTAATAAATCGAGCGATGAAGATTTTATTTGGCGTCCAAAACGAAAGTACTAGATGTTTTGGTTGTTACCTTTCTTAATTTATATATTTTTATTTATTTATAGCTATATTTTTAATAATAAAATGTTTAAAGAAGATTCTTGTCCCATGAAAATTGTATATTAAATTATTTTAACGGACACTTAGAATTCGCACTATCGTTCTACGTTTCACTAACTATTGATCGATAGTGAACCGTAGAGCGATAGTGCGAATTTTAAGTGTCCGTTAAAAAAATTATTATAATAATAAAATGCTTTATAGATTTCATAAGCTGCTGAAATTGCCGGTAAGCATTAACTCTGGGCATTGTTTTGGAACTATTATCGGAGTAAAAAGTTCTGATCACTAACTTTGAAGGTCTACATATCAAAAACTGAGAATTAGTAGGAGCTCTTATGTATTTATCAGTAGCAACACGTCCAGATACTTCCCATGCTGTTAGTTTTTTTAGGACAATTTGAAGATTGTTTTGGAAAAAGTCATTGGAATGCTGCTAAACGAGTTTTGCGTTACCTAATGGGAACCATAAACATGGGAATCGCCTTTAAGAGGTGAAGAATTCATTACAAGAATATGTAGATTCGGATTGGGGAACTTGTCCAGGTGATGGACGATCCTTTACGGAATATGCTTTCATATTTAATGGAGGGAAGTCGTGGGGGTCTAAAAAAGAGAGAACTGTAGCATTGTCTACTGTGGAAGTTGAATATATAGCATTAGGAAAACCTGCCAAAATCATAAAATAAATATTTTAATTAGAATTGTATGGGAGGTTATTTCAAATTTCCCGCTTTAAAATATTAGAGAGTGTCGAAACGAATGACAGATAAAGGATGGAAGGAGCCCATCTAATGCGAAATGTTTTCTCGAAAGTGTTGCCAGATCTGGTGATTTTGCACCAGATCTGGTGATAATTACACTTTTCAGTTTTTTAGATAAATCTGGTGATTTTTATTTGATTACTAATTCGTTGGCCGAAACAATCTTAACGTCCAAAACAAGTACTACAAAGTGGTCAAGATAGATTGTTTGGGTTGGTAATGCTGAATATTAGTTTTAAATGGTATAACAGGAGTAACTTCCGGTTGTTGACACTGACAGCCATCACTTTACAAGCGTCAATTGATATTTCAAATCCAAATTAAAACGCAATTACACAACCTACAATCTATCGATGTTACGTCAAATAAACCAACAAAACTTAAGGTGCTTTCCAATTACACGTTTGTGCTACTCGGGACTAGTCCGGAGATGATCCGAAGCGTTCCAATTGCAAGAGCGTGAAGCACCTGAACTAATCAGTTTTGATTTCCCTCTTCCCCTCGAGCACTTGTCATATCGTTTGCGTTTCGAGCACCAAAAGGGTGGGGAAAGGGAATACATGTGGCGCACACATGGTCAGTTTGACATATACGTCACAACTGACGCTCGCTAGCGTTCCCATTACGACTTCTAAAGTGTAGCTCAGATCAGATCAGTTCAGGTGCTTAGAGTTCGTAATTGGAAAGCACCTATATATTCGGTTGCAGTGTTGCAAATAGTCGAATAAGAAAATACTCTGAATTGTATTACCAACTCAAACAGTTCTTCTTGACCACTTGTATAAAGAAGATACCTCCTTCATTTCTTCAAAATGCTCTTTACAACTTGGAAAAAATGAAAAATCATTTTTTTCTAATGAAGACTTGAAGAGCTTAATTTTATTCTAGATAACACGTACAAATCACTTTTTATTACATATATTTATGTCAATCGATCGATTGGTAAGTTTAGGAACTTGCAGCTGGTCGGCATACAATAAGAAAATGAACAGTACATGTTTCGAAAGCCTATTCTAGTGATTTTTATCCTTGATCTGGTGATTTTTGAACTGTCAGACTGGTGATGAAAATTTCCTACGCTTGGCAACGCTTTCTGATTTCGTTGACGTTTCTCATTGACTTTTAACCTAAAAACTAAATAGGCATAAAAGGGAAAGATGCCACAGGGAAGACGCAAGACTCCTTTCAGTGGAAAAGCGAAAAAGGAGCAGCTTAAAAACAAGAAGCAATCAAAAATATTCGAAGGTAAAGATATCCTTCAATTAGATTTTTTTGATGACATAACCTCAATTTCAGCCGGTCAGAAGAAATATTCACTAATTCAAAAACCGGATGAGGAAGACTGTAATAAACCAAACATTCAAAAACTGAACATCCAGCCTGGCAAAAGTCGAAGCGCAAATAAGTATGTCTTGCAGTTTTACAGTGAAAGTGACCAGGAAATCAAACGACGCAAAGAACTGGCCAGAGCGACATTGCGAAAAGCACAGGAAGAAGAACTAGAAATTAATGGGGATGATTATTTTCTTAAAGAACTTGATTTTCCCAAGAGGCCTCCCTGGTCTTATACGATGTCCACAGAATCCCTGGAGGCGAGGGAACAAAAGTATTTTTTAGTAGGTACATACGTTGAAAGTTTGAGGTCAATCAAAGTTAAAATATTGATCCTGATTTATTAGGAGTACATAAACAATCTGGAGCAAAAGTTTGAGTGGAAAGACTTAAGCTTTTTTGAATTGAATTTAGAAACGTGGAGGCAATTATGGCGAGTGCTAGAAATGTCTGACATTATCCTTGTTATTGTGGATGTTCGATTTCCTGTAAGTATTACTTTAATCTAATGTTTAAAATTTAAAAAGAAGACATATAGAGAGCACAGTTTAGTTGTAACAATTTTAATCACTTGCATTGTGTATCCCAAACAACAACATTGGCACCAACGTGTGACCCGACAACAACATAGCATAAAATTGGCGCCCAACGTGGAGCCACAATAACACAGTACAGTTACTGTGTGTGGAGATAACAAACTTGAGCCAACCCATATATTCAAAAATTCCGGTTCCCTTCAGCTGTAATTTTCTAAACTAAGGAATCTTGTTTTACTTTAAATCATTATTTTCCAGCAATGTATAAGCATTACTTTTTAGGCATTGATCTTCCCTCCATCTTTATACGAATACGTAAAGAATATTTTAAAGAAAGAAATGATTCTCGTTATAAACAAAATAGATCTAGCCCCAGCACCTCTTGTTGCTGCTTGGAAACACTATTTCAAAGAAAAATATCCGGACTTACACGTCCTGATGTTTACTACTTTACCCGGGTATAATTTAATGGGGAAACAATCAGACAAAGCTGGATTATTAGTAAGACGGCGCAAGGGCAGATTAAGAATGGCAGCCGAAGGCACGCAGCTTCTTTATGACGCCTGTAAATCTATAGCAGGTGATAAAGTTGATTTGAGTTCGTGGCAACAAAAAATCAAAGAAGAGATGTCGGAAGAAATTGCTGACGATGATAAAGTTGAAGTTGGGCAAACGATAGGTGTTAAAAAAGTTGATACTGGGTATTTTGAGCATGAGAAATATAAAGATGGAGTGTTAACGATAGGCTGCATTGGTCAGCCTAATGTAGGAAAGTCGTCTGTTATGAATGCAATAATGGGTAAAAAAGTGGTCAGTGTGTCCAAAACTCCTGGTCACACGAAGCACTTTCAAACGATATTCTTGACTCCTACTGTTCGCTTGTGTGATTGCCCTGGTTTGGTCTTTCCGTCAAAAGTCCCTAAAGTATTACAGATTCTTATGGGAAGTTTTCCCATAGCACAGTTAAGAGAACCGTTTACGACTGTAAAATACTTAGGTTAGTATAATTTATTTTTTGAATATTTATGCAAGTGTCATGTCTTTTTGCCACACACACACACATTTGCTGATGAGCAATCGCATAATGTAAATTGCATCTCGTTAAGGTAAACCTTTTTACACTTTCTTCAACTATCAAAATTTCGACTTGCCTTTTTTCCATTTTAGCTGAACATTTAGATTTACCAAAGTTGTTAAGAATCGACCATCCAGAGGGTGATGACGTTTGGTCTGCCATGGATATTTGTGATGGCTGGGCTAAGAAGAGGGGCTATTTAACAGCTAAAGCCGCTCGGCTAGACTCATATAGGGCAGCCAATAGTCTTTTGCGAATGGCTCTGGATGGTAAATTGTGTTTGTGTTTACGCCCGCCTGGTTATCTACAAATGAAGGGTATTTTCTTGAACGCTGCAATTTTTTTTGCTAACAGTTCAATTTATAGAATTTTGGAGTTCCCATCCGGACGTGGAGGTAGTTAAATGGATCCAAGCGAGAGTGAGTGAAGATGAGGCAGCTGCTGTAGATGTTGATGTGCAAGAGTCAGAGACGTCTGACGATGAAGAAAACGCTTCAGGCTCATGTAAAGTTAACCAGTCTGAAAGTGAGACCAGTGAAGAAAGCGAGGGAGATTTTCAAATTGCTTCTAATAAATTTGCGGCTCTACGTACAGATGATTAGCTTACAAAAATTGAACTTAAATGTGCCTTAATGTTTGTGCTTCTGAATTAAATGTCGACATTTCTAATATAAAATCTTATTTTATTTCAATAAAATATACGATTAAAGAATATTTTGCAAAAAGTATACATACATAGTATACACACATGACTGTTGATTTAGTGTTGTAATTGATTTCTTATTTTTTGCCTTTTCCCAAACCTAATTCCTCCTCTTCGCTGGCAGTGTTTGCTAGAACTATTTCTAGACTCTGTGCTTTGATAAATTCGTTTGTAGGTATCTGTGCGTCTTCCATTGTGATTCCTTCGAGGAGGACGCCTACAATAGTATTAATATATAAGTCTTTCTTATCAGTAGTATTCAAGTAGTGAATAAAAAGAAAATTAAATTATTTCAACCCACGATGTTATGTTTTTAACGTCTAATCTAGGATTAGGTGCAACTCAGCCTCAGGACCCATACTTTAGTCACCGATTAACTTTAACCTTTGGTTTATTCCCATGCCTACAGTTTGGGAATAAATCAATGATTAAAGTTAACCAGTCACTAAAGTATGGGCCCTAATTACAATGCAAAAAAATTAACTTACCAACATCTTGTTCTACGAAACTCGTTTCAATGACACTGCAATTTTGTAAAACATACGCTCTGTATTTTTGCTCAGCCCAATCCTTGGCTTCTCCTTCCAAAGGCGGATTTTTTTCCGATTCCCGTACGAGCGTCGATAACTTGGTTACCAATATATTAATCATGTTCAATCCATCCTCTTCCACGTATTCCGGACTGTACGTAATCATGGTTGTAGACTGCTTGATTTGGATGTTTCTTCTACTTTCCCTATCGGTGGCGATCGGTTTACATTTAGACACGAGCTGTTGAAGGTACCTGCGGATCATCACCAGTAATTTACCACGGTTTGTGACTGTCTCTTGTATGTTCTTTATTCTATTGCACGTATCTTGTAACTTGTCGGTTAAACTTTGCTTTTCTTGCTGATATCTGAAAAAAAAAACATTTTTGGTGTATAACGTTTCTTAATAGCTAATCCAGGAGATTTTGATGACCAATCCATGTGTTTCCGAACCGTTCATTTAAGTACTTTCATATGATTTGCGAAAAGTGGATTGGAACTCCATCATCTATAAAATACACGTAAAGTTAATTTTTTATTTATATGTTGATGTATAAGTCTGAAGGAAGAAAATACACAACGAAATGACATGATGTGACAAAAGCCACAAGACCGTTTCACGAAAGACAGGACATAGCAATCGGATTCCTTTTTGTGAATCGATTCTATAGCTCCTAAGTAGTACAGGATATCGAAATGAGGTCTTCACCATTAAGCTTCTTTTAAAAATCGAGTTCCAGAAGTCGAGGTCAGTTTTGTGTAACAAATTTAGCCCAGCGTACATTATACAACTTTAGTCTTTAGGCTTAAGCTCTTAAAATGATCCGCTCTTTAGTTATTAATAATAAATACTTACTCAAAAGTACTTTCGTTCATGGTGTACTTTAACTTGTAATAATTGTATTCTGCGTGTGCCGATTTCAGAGATAACGCGGCACAATCATCTTTGTATTTGTTCACCAATAAGTTGAGCTTTTCGAAATGCGCTCTTTGTTCTTGAATACTGTAAAACTAGTAGTCAGAGGCACACTCTGCATTTTTTGCAAAACCTACCAGGGATATACTTGTTCGTAATTTGTGACCTTACTTGCATCCTGCAACTTTTGAAACACACTCCTCATGTATGCCAAATCGCTAAGCATATCTAGCTCGCTGATTGTGCGGTAGTTTTGCGAAGAATTCGCAATGTTGATATCGCTCTGAAAGAAATAACATCTTAAATTATTGAGCAATGGTGATTGCATCATGCTAAAAATTGTCGATGTATTTATATGAGGTGTTATCCAAGCGCTGTTGAATGTTGTTTTAACACCCATGATACATCTAAAGAGCGACGAGGGCGATTTGTAGAAAAATGATGAATATTTAAGCGTAACAATATTATAAGTATCAATTATTTAAACTTACGTCTCTTCTTATCAACACTCTCATTTGCTTGCTTAGTCCAGTCACATGCAATCTGCTTTCCTGTAATTCTTTGACGCGCGATGTCATGTCTTTTTTAACTATCTTTTCCAGCTTTAGAAATTCCGATTGCCTATCGTCCAAATATTCCGTGGCTAATTGACCCAGCTGAACGGTGCGTATCATGCACCTATTTTGCAACAGGCAGTCCTTGTGCAATGTGTTCAGTACAGCATCAAAATATATAGCGTCCTATTTAATAAATAATTTAAATCAAATGAGTTCTAAAATAAAATAAAATAACGTGTGACTCAATAAATTTCAGGTCTCAGGTGGGTGTAGAAACAAAACTTATGCCTTAACTTAGAACAGAAGCTACTGTCTGTTGTAAAAACCATTTTGCAAAATTATAAAATAATAATTAGTTTAATTAAACCATTAAACAATTAATATTTGAGTTAGGTGCAAAATTAATAAATAAAACTCAAACGTTAAGTTGTACTTAGCTAAGACATATTCCATAGTCGCCTGAAACCTGAAATTATATATTGAATTATATGTTAGTTTCAGGCTTTACAGTATCTACAAATTATTCTTTTCTATCAATAATTCATCATTACTTACTTTTTTCATGATATTTAGTATTTTCTTATATATATGACTAACACTTATGGCGGCGTCTGTTTTTAGTATGGCGTCTTGAACTTGCGCCGTTATAATCTTTGATTTAACTTGTTCGGGAGTATATTCCGATGTGTCGTAGGTAATTCTGTCTTGGGCTTCTGCAAGCTCCAACTGTGAATTTCAAAATTTCAACTTGTATTTTTTTTTTGGGCAAAATTTGAAAGTCAAGGAAGAAACAAAAATATTTAAATCATATCGTCCTTCTCAGGATAAAAGTGGCTGTATCCGTTTTCTTTTTCTTTTTGAGTTCTATGTGTCTAAGGGCCGGTTTATTCACTTTCACTTTATCTTTTGATTTATTGTCATAATAATAATTGTTACTATGGGAATAAACTGAAGGTTAAAGTTACTTGAAAGTGAATAAACAAGGCCTAAGTGTCTTTCTACTGTCTACAATACAACGTGTCCTAAAATGGTTGGGGTCGGAACGGCTTGTTTTTCTTGCCGAGCATTTGAATTTTATGCTCAAAGAAAATATTGTTAATTCAAAATTGGTACATAGTTCATAAACTATTCGATCAATTTAAATCAACACAACAATTTTGCAAAACTAATTCACACCTTTTTGATTTAAGGATATTGTATCTTCGCGAACAAAAGAAAAACTTGGTCAAAATATTAATGATCAGCCTTGATGTATTCACACGTACGGTACAATCCAAATTATGAAATAAAACTGTACGTGACGATTGATTTTGAGTTCTTACCAACATGCCTGCATCGACTTTAAACTCTTATTTAACGTGCATGCAGTTTTACTTCACATTTAGGAGTGTCTCGTTCTGACGTGTAAAGGATCCTACTGTTTAAATTGTCTATTGCACATGAAACGAGTACCATTAGTCTCCTGGATTCTGGACTCTGGATTGGTGAGGGTGTGAATGAAAATTCACACGCACTTAGGCCACAATTGGGCCCATTGTACTACCTCCATGTTCAGCAGTGTTTGACTGTCAGCGTTCTTTGAGCCATCCCACTTTTTCGATGAAGCCAAGAACGTCCGACAGAGGAGCACTGCGAATTCCAGCCATGTCAGGCCAGAACTCCCCCAACATGGGACCTCTGAGCGAGGCGAGTGCAGAGCAATCACAGAGGATATGCTCAGTTGTTTCTTCCTCTAAGTTACAACCTCTACAAATTGGGCTGCCTGCTAAACCAATGCGCGATGCATATGTTTGTTTATTGCAATGTCCTGAAAGTCTTCCTATGAGTATGAGCATACAGAATCGTGTCAGTTTGAGCGAGAGGGCCGTTATAGCCTTTTTCGCTTGGTGACTCTCGTCTAGATTTACCCATCTGTCGATATGTCGGTCCTGGATTCTTTGTTTCAATAAGGCATTAAACAGACTTAATGACGGTACTATAGCCGGTTCGGGGCCCCAAAAGGGTTGCCCCTAGCCCTATCTAGCCAATTCGTCTGCCTGTTCGTTGTCAAATGTTCCAACGTGTCCTTTAACCCAAATGAGTTGCAGGGTGTTGTATTTGGTCACTTGTTCTAGTGTGCCGTGACATTGGAGTGTTATCTCTGAGGATATATTGTTGCTGTGTAGAGCCAAGAGTGCCGCCCTACTATCGCTAGCTATCCCAACGATTTTATTCTGAACACCTCGATCCAGAATTGTTCTTGCACCTTCTATAATGGCAACTAGTTCTGCTTGAAAAACAGTTGTCAGTTAGCCAAGTGCTATGCTCGTCGGAGAAAATTCCTGCGCTCGTTCCTTCCAAACTGTTAGATCCATCAGGGTTTGGGTGCATCTTCAGCCATCAAGAAAACGTTGAAGACGAAGAGGAATTTCTTGTAGAGCCTCCTCCGGGATGAGGTGGTGTCTACCTCCGAGACCTTTATTATTCCACACCTTTTTTCCTGCAGCCTAAGTGCCGATCCCAGCGCCATCTCCTCCACATATATGTTCAGTGGAGCGAAGCCAGGGATGGCCTCTAGGGCGGCGGTAGGGGTGGATTTCAGCACTCATACATGCCAGTCTCTACGTGCGAAAGCTCCAATGCTGTTGTCCACAGTCGTGATCTGGACCACCAGACCAACGCTCCATAGCACAGCATGGGCCCAATTACAGCAGTGTACAGCGGCTTTTGGTGATGGTCCCCAAATTCCGCGCATGCCTTTGCTACTTTTACATTAACATGTTTACCCCAATTCAGTTTTCGGTCAAAAATGACTCCCAGATGTTTGACTTCATCCGAAAAGGTTAGTCTTCTGATTGCTGCCTCGTGCAAAAATATATTTGCATCATCAGGATTGATCATTAGGACTGCCCATCCATCAGTCGCATTTCAAACGTGCCTAATGACCCCCACTCACTTACAGGCAGCCTGTAGGTCGCAGACTGTAGTCCATGGACTGAAGGTGAAAATTGAATGAAGTCATACATTATTCAATTCAGAAAACAACCAGACCTGCAGATCGAGGACTGACTATCACTATCAGACTATCTCAAATCTTCACGCACCTTCAGTCTTTTTTAAACGTCGGTTTTATAATATACTAAACCTTTTGCTGGGTGGATCTAATTATGAACTGATACTTATGGGTGACAATCAGTAATAATTATTGTTTGTCATCCATAGGCGCTTTCCAATTACACGTTTGTGCTACTCGGGACTAGTCCGGAGATGATCCGAAGCGTTCCAATTGCAAGAGCGTGAAGCACCTGAACTAATCAGTTTTGATTTCCCTCTTCCCCTCGAGCACCTGTCATATCGTTTGCGTTTCGAGCACCAAAAGGGTGGTGAAAGGAAATACATTGGCGGGCACATGGTCAGTTTGACATATACGTCACAACTGACGCTAGCTTGCGTTCCCATTACGATTTCTAAAGTGTAGCTCGGATCAGATCAGTTCAGGTGCTTAGAGTTCGTAATTTTAAAGCGCCTCATAAGTAGCAGTTCATATTACAACCAACCAGCAAAAGTTGACGTTTAAAAAAGTGTCCACTTTGTTTTGGCCGCGACTCTAAATACTTCTAAATCTTACAAATTACCTTCAAACGTATTAGCTTTTCTGTTTTCACACGCATTTTGTGACTAATACGGTCGAGTTCCTTCCTTTTATTAAAATTAGCCTGATGAATATGATCAATAATTTGCTAAAAACAGATCGAGAATTAAATATTTCGTGAATAGGGGGTACATGTTATTACTAAAGCGTGAAGATCCTGATAAGCCAACTGAAGCGATCTATGTTCTTGCAGGGCATTCCTAATCTGCTGTTTATCCCCGCGAATAGCATTATCTAGATCACTTCGGTTCGCGGCGATGTCTTTAAGAAGTTTCTTTGTCAGTTGCTGTTGCTTTTTCGTGGCAACCTGAGTATCAACTTGCATAATTTTTCTGTCTCGTGCTGAAGCGGAGTGCGTTTTAATAATATGATCGAGGAATGTTGAATGCACTCACTGAATAAGTTGATCAGTCCTTTGTACTGCGTAATTTTGTCCTTGGTGGTCCAACGGTTGTCCTTCATTCCGTGAAGTTTGACTTTTTTGGCCGACAACATTTTCAGGCCTTTTCCTCGAACGTTCTCAACAAAAATTTATACGACTTCGTTAAATACAGACTTTCAGAGGAACATACATTTCAGTAACATACAGAATGACACTGCAACGTCAAACGAAACAAATAACAATTTAGATTTGTTTATTGTTATCAGAATGTAACTTGATAATGTACTGCTCGAGGAAACGACCTTCTATATTATACAGGAGTGGTTCATTGTAAATGTAAAACATGTCATGAATTAAAGTATGTATTGTAATGTCCACGAGCTACCTTATCCACGTCTGTAGTAGATACTTAGTATTTACTACGTATTAGACTATAAAGTTTACTTTCATAGTATATGCTTACTTTATGTAATAGAAGGTACTTCGAATTTGAGAAGTATTAGCATTTACTTCGTTCTGTGCATACCACCCATTGTATTTATTGTCATCGGTGTCTATATTTTTTTTATGATATCATAAAAAAGCAATACTATACCGCTTGACCAAACAAATTCAAATGATTGAGATTTATTTTTCTGCATTTTTAATTGTAATTATTTCGTAAAGAAAAATTTCCATAACATCCAGTATAATTTATGTAAATTAGGTAACTGTTTTCATTATTTTCTAAAAACATATTATTTTGAGTATATATCACACGCCCCCCATTTACGGGAATATTCCAAAAGTTTATGTGAGCACCAAAGGTATTTCATGATGAATATTTTCACGAAGTTATCACAATTCAGAGAAAATTATACAGCATTCTGTTTTACGGTACAATTCACTCCCTAATGAAAATACTGTTGGTATTTGGGTCACAGCGTAAAACGAGTCTTTATTGACGTCTGTATTAGAATAGTCGGTGCGATCAGGTCCATGTGGTGTGAGCCGGGTCGTTTTCATTTACATATTGTGGCTTCTGTTACATTACATATATTGTTGTGCGTGCTGATGCGTAACATTCCTTGCATTATTCGCAGTGGAATTACTTGCGTGACGTTTTGACACTTTGTATGATGAGTATTGTCTGACTCAGATATAGTCAATGTTGAGTGCTTTCATTAAACTTGAGCATTACGGAGGTCCTTCTACAAGTATTTTATATGCACATACTTTCAAAGACTACTCACATTATTTGCAAATAATGGGTATTCAAATAGTCAAATAGCTGCAAGTTACAAAACGCACATTTTTGAAAAATCTCGTCCTGAAAAAAGTGTTAAGCTTATTGCACCGGCACGATGTGTTAATCCGGGATACCAAGTGTAAATCTTTCATTGAGATACATAGAAGGGTATTTTTGCACTATTCCAGAGGTTTGGTACATCCTGTACATTTATTTTCCGAAGTAATTTGTCTTGATTTAAATTAAAATTGAAACGCTGCTGTAATTGAACGCTGAACACACTTGTAAATCTAAAACAGCATCAGTTCAAGTTCTTATTCACTGATTCAATCATCTTATCCTGATAACTTATAATTTTTAAAGCGTTAAATATTTGTAACCCAAAATTTATCACCAATACGTTACCAAAAATCACCCAACCAACATAAACTGCGTTTAGGAATAAAGCAGAACAGAAACTCTAGAATGTTGACCTGGAAAATCAGCGAATTTATTCAATATGCAGTGGAATTATTTTGATCTGCGAATATTTATTTTAATTATAATATTGCCAGGATTCGTTCGACAATAATTTCCTTTACACTTTAACAGCAACTGTACGATTCTGTTCATCAGTTTTACTAGCAGAAAATAAAGTAATTGAATGAATTTATCGCCTTATTTGTGTAACCGAAATTAATCAATATATTTCGTATAAAACTGATATTTTTTCTTCTTCCACCTCCTGCCAGTAGTGATCGTGTTTCAATTACTAAATTCCATGTTAACGAATGAATTATAATCGGTCCTAATTTCTACTATAGAAAATTAAATTTCTTAAAAACCTTTTTTTTACTCTTCGTGGGAAGTCTTTCAGTTCAGGACAAACAAACACATCCATTACAGCGCGACATAAGGAACATTTAGTTCACCTAAATTCCGAGCATTTGATAAATCAAGTGTGTAGTACTGCTTTGAGAATAGTTCAATAAAAACACGAGAATAAAGTAAGCCATTGAATGGAATTGAATATTTATTTTAATTTGACGTTTCGCTCTTTAATTTAGCCTTGTCGGTAATGGCAAATTAGTGGATTTGACTTCGAGTTTGCGATTTTAAAATAAAAAGCACGTAGCGTGAATGAGATGAAATTTGCCATCAAAGTCCACCTCTGTGGCCCATATTCACAGTCAGTTCTTATACTTAAGAAAAATCTAAATCTTGTAGATTCATAAGCCCATATTCATAGTCAGCTCTTATACGTAAGAAAATCTTAAGCAGTCTTTTAGATTTATAAGCAGATTTTAAGAAAGACTTAAGCATTTGCTTAAAGTGTTGTACACTATTCTCGAAGGAATGGAATAACAAAGAATTATTTGCAACGACGAACAATTTGAATATCTATTGCGGAACATGCGAGATGTTGACGATACTAATACTGATATTTGACATTGACTAATCAAAGTTAAAATGAGCTTACAAAAGACGACCTTAAGCACTTACTTAAGTCACAACTATGAATGCGGCCCTATGAACACATAAATGTGTTTTTTTTTTATTATCTGCCGATCTGTTCAATCTGAGTTAAGAATACAACGTGACCTCCGACTGCGAGAGGCAAAGGTATATCGATATCTCGATTATTAGGAGAAATGGGAAATCGGTTGAATGGAAGCATACTACGCTGCTTAACAATTGAAGTGAATATTAACAAAGATTAATTTTTTTAGGTAGACATTTTAAGGAGAAAAACAGAACCATGTGATACAAATTTATTCATCGATGGATGCTACGATACAATTAAAGAAATCGAAAGAAACAGACCTTTAATGGGAAAAAATGAATAATTGAAAAAAAAATTGTATGAATCAGAGAAAAATAACAACTTTCTTTAATTCATCAATAAAAGAAAATTAATACCTTGTAGGCGTACCCTTGATTTGACTTAATGCTGCTATTCAATTGCAAAGACTCATTATCAAATTATTAATTATTGATTATAAGCCCTGAGGTATGACTTCCCAAATTGCTTGCAACGCCCTTGACAATTTCTTTAAGGTTTGGGAAGTCTGTTGGAGCTGGTTGAATTGTCTGGACTTTTCGGCTTAATCCAATTCATGTGTGGTGAGCATGGTGTCCACTCTATTCTTACGAAGTTTATCAAACATAATGTTTTACTGCTTGTTTCTTGTTTTTTCAGGCAATAAATACATAAAAAAACGCCATTTTCATTATTCTGACTCCAAAAAAGGTCCATATTAAATTCTTTCCTTTTTGAATTTGTGAAGTACTTGTAGCAATTAAGTGCTAAATGGTAAAGCATGAATAGGAACAGAGATTAGAATCTGATTTAAGTGTTAAAGAAGCTGTGGCTGTAGTAACACAGAAAGGTTAAGTCAGCATTACATCGGTCAGCGTCTTGGTGTTAATCAATCGGCCGTATCCTGTGTTTTAAAGAGGATCAGGAAACTCGTCCACACTCAAGAAGGCCTGCGCAAGGGAGAAAACGAGTCACTACTGCTGCCCAAGATCGTTTTTTGAGGATGCAGACTTTAGGGAACGGTGGATTACGGCTCATAGGTTACAAAATATTCTCGCAGAGGTCTACCATATTCGTTATCATAAAAAAAATGTTTTGAGGTTTTAATTTAACTCCAAAAATAGCAGCAAGAGGACCACAATTAATCGCAGAGCCAGGTTAACATTTGCTCAGGAACATGTAAACTGGTTACAGGCCAATTAGGCTGATGTTATGTTTAGCGACGAGTCTAGATATTGTCTAACAGTGACAGATGAATGCGTGTATATAAACGACCAGGTGTAACATTGCCCCGACTGTTATGTTTGATGGAGGCTCTGTTATGGTGTGGGGTGGTATCACTTTGGAGGTTCGCACGGAGTTGGTAGTCATACCAAGAGAGAATATCACGGCAGCTTCTTATATTGCAAACATTTTAGAACCATAAATGATGCCTTTTGCGCCTCTTGTAGGCAACGATTTCCTTTTTATGCATGATAACCTAAAACCATATTCTGCCAGAATTGTACATTATTTTCCCGAAGTGAACATCCTCACAGTGTACTACCCAGCTAGAAGACCAGATCTTAATCCGTTAGAACACCTCTGGGACACGATGGGCAAAGCCTTAGAGCACTTCCTCGGTGTCCAATAAATCAATCAACAAGAGGATGGACAAAGATTGCAGGAAATTTGGGAAGACATTGACCAGAATGAAATTAGGGCATTAATTAGTAGTATGAGTCGTCTTAGCCTGGCAGTTATTCGAGCAAGAGGAGGAAGTACTAAGTATTGAGAGTACCAGTCACATGTTATGTTTTGTCAAAATTACTTCAAAGTTTCTGTCTTTATTTTTGCCAAAATTTTTGGGATGGAATAACTTTTTTTTATATATAATCTTATGTTTTTAAAGGTGTTGTGTTAATATCTTTCGCCAACGTATTTCATCCAGCATTACAAAAATGCCTATTAATGAATGAACGGAGAAAATCAGTTCTGTTCATAATAAGACTTATAAGTCAATAAATCGCGTAGTATATTCTGTCCAGCCTTGGACATCGGATAATTGGTTGAAAATAGAAGACGAATTCAATTGCAGTTATTTCGAATATGTACGACGAGGTTATGCCATGTTATCAAAGAAATCTGAATGATCAACTTTACGCCTTTTAAGTATCTTTCGCCAGAAATGTTAGAGACGATTCTTTGATAAATACGACTAAGAATATGGGCACCCCTACTAAGACGGAGCTGCTTCGCCTAATTGTTCCATTGTGTCTTACCATTTGCATAATACATTTCCTAATAGACCCCTTCACACGTATAGGCTTTCGTGTATGTACAAGTCTGAACCTGACACTCCTGCGAGCACGCTTGAATGAAGAAGCGGATCTGAAAAATCACTAATTAAAAAATCGACGCAAATCTTCAGTTAAGTATGGCACATTTAGGAATATGACGATCAGATATGTGACACACTAAACAGTAAAAAAAATAAGGTCGAAGTTTGCGTCCACTCTGATATTAATTTGTTATCCATACATATTTATGATTAGTTTCAAGATGAAAGCAGTAGAGAATAATCCAAACCGTGCTGTAGCTGCTGTCGCACTAGTTGCAGTAGCAAATGGTTAAAATTCAGGCAAAAGTAATACGAGGGAATTATCGAGATTTTTACAAAAGTTATTTGCGGTTAGATTGCGTTTTTTTCGATCTTCTTTTGGAGCAGAGTAACGTCTCACTGCTACTTTGAGATGTTTAGCGGCAGGCCGTTCGTATAAAGACGACCATCATCCCAGAAACTTATAAATTTTTATGATATTCTACGAACTGAGTATATGAAGGTAAGTAAAGTCAGTACACTTTATTTGCTTTTTTATTTAGATAGATTCAGAGTAAAATATAGTCAAACAGATATAATAGGGGAAAGAAAAGAATTGAAAATAGCTTCCTCGTAAAGAAATCTCCTGATTCTTATCAATTTATAGTATTTATGAGCCATTTTATAACTATGATCTTTAGCTTATTCAAATCGGATTTTAAATAACAGAGTTATGCCTTGAGGCGTTTTTATCTCACACCCGGTATAACTCATTTATGATATTAAATTTGATAAGAACATATTGTTTTGGGATACAAAATCTCATATTGTGTGCGTTTACCTTTAAGCGATCCTTTATAAAGTCATCTCATTTAATTGTAAATTAAATTTGCGAAACATGTTTTTAATTAAGCGAGAACCTTCACGTAGCTTATACAGCAGATATTCAAAGATAATTCTCTAATGGACACCCTTGCGTGACGGATTTCATCATTGGCCTCAACCTCATCATTTACTTCACTCTCTATTTCTGGATATTATTAGATTAGAAATAATGTTCCTTAACTTTCAGCATAAACAGCATAAGGCTTTCTACCTTGTTTACGAAATTTCAAAATCCAAACTGTTTCATAGCATAGCATTACATTCTGTTTTTATCTTCAGTTAAGAATAAAAAAGTGACTATTTTTGAATTACGTTTAATTTTAAGGCAATTTATCGTTCAGTTTGTCATTAATAGTAACCCTTGTTGCATGTTACGATAATAATTTTGAAAACGCATCTGCAACTAGTTATAAGTTATAAGAAAGTTAGTGGCTGCCTTGTATGGTCGATGTTATACACTATCCAAGCTTTAGTCTAATATTTCTATATATATATCGAAGTTCTAGTTGCAAACACCATAATTGTTTAAAAGGACCGTAGAACTTGTTAACAAGATTGACGTTAAACACAACATCTCAATTCACGCAGAACAAAGTAACTACAACAAGTTATTTTTGCTTGCTTATTTTTTTATTTCTATAATAATGCTTCATTGTCCCTTGTAAATTATTTTTAGTGTTCCGAAATTACATATTTTCAAAATGTGATCAACCTTAAATAAATACAGATTTTCTCAAACCTTAGGGTGGTAGGTACGAGTAAATAATACGAGGATGCGATACCTCAACGATCGAATTACTTTTGACTTGTTTCTCAGAGGAACATTCTGTACTATATGTTTACGACACAAACTGAAGCTATTTGCCAAAACGACGACGTTCTGAGGAAAACTCGACGAGTGTGCGTATCACTTCAGAGTCTATGTCAAATATATATAATCGAAGAGTTCGCGAGGGCACAGTCCCGCGTGTTCCTGCCAGGACAACGCAAGGATTTCTTCAAATCCATCGCAAGTTATAGCGGATCACGCGACTAACGAAGCGAATGAACTCAATCGACAGGTCTATTTAGTGTTCCTAAATTTCTACTGATTTCGAAAAGTAGTTAGATGAATACTTACTGGCGACCTTAAATCGTAGTTTGTGTTTTAAAATTAAAGTGGCTGATAAAAGCTGATGAAGTAATATTACGGTACGTAGACTTTTTTTGAATTTAGGCGAATCCGATTATAATTTTTTTTATTGGTATGTGTATGTGCAGGTATCTAAGGACTTCTCTTTCATAAGTAAAGCGAAACGAAACTGTAATGCTATAAAATTACTCACTTTTCTAATGAAATATTTTTCTTTTTGATATCACACCTATGAAACCAAGAATACGAAGAATATCAGCGAAATGTCTTTTTAAGTGACAACTGCATTTGTCCTTCTCGTTGGTGAATATATTTATTTTTTCTCAAATTGAAGATATGACTAAGAAATTATTGGGGGCAGGCGAGGGGGAGAAGACACATACATACAGGATGACTGTTAATTAATCCGACAAAATGGAACCACTAAAAGAAGTGATGTCCGAGAATATGGGGAAAATTCTTTCTGCTTTAGTTTGCGAGAAATAATTATTCAAAAATTAGCCCCAAAACGATGCGCCCCTGTTTAAAAACTAGATGAGCCGATGATCGAAATAAATACCCTCATAGTTTTTTTTATAGTTTTATGATACGGCGGCTTGGCATCGTGAACTTGACCTTTAACTCCGTTTTTAGGTGATGCCGTGAAATACGAAATATGAAAGTTTACTTGACAAACGCATGCAAATCACCTGAAGTAGATTATTCCATACAAAGTATAACAGCGGCTCCACTTTGAACATCTGCTCTGACAAGTAGACAAATAAATCACAAAAACGAAAAACAATTCAAATTGTCGTGTTAAGAATTTGTTCGCACGCACCGTACACACTTGCGCTTCTGCCATGAATGCCGCCATATTCCTTTGCGTTTGTCGAAAAACCGACTCTCTTTGGTTCGCGGTGAATGACTCGCGCTTCTCTAGAACGTTGGTGAATTCCGTACATGCTTGACAAATTGTTGTGTTTCATCTTCAATTATATGTGCAGCTGCACATAATATCCATTCACGATATTTTTAGATTCAGACTGGGCCATGTTAGGGTGACATTTTTGTTGGTACCTCCAAGAGAATATGTTCCATTTTAATTTGATGGTTATATTTTTGAAAACTGGCGCCGAAAAACAATGATTTTTTAGCTTTTTGACTTAGTACTAGAAAGTCACAAGTAATTATTTTAATTATGTTATTACTTAACTCTCTTCATGCCGTAGCAGCAATATAGTCGACGGAACTGACGTTAAAGCGTCTGATTTTTACATTTGTCACATTTTGACTTTCATCAAAATACATGCACGTAACTTAACGAAAAAAAAATCATAGCCCTTTAGAGTCTAGAAAGATCGTGAGTGGAATATAATAAGTTTCATTGCCTCGTTTCCGTGATGACAACGTTAATTATCGATGGAATCGTTTCACCGTTTCGTCTTCAACTGGGCAGTACGCTATTATTCACTAGTATTTTATATGAAAACTCGCAGCGTAGTTTAATAAAGATGGAGTATTTTTCACTTTAAATAATAAAGTTGATGGCACCGTAACTTATCGTGGCGATTATCTTTCTTTTAATGCGACTCCTCCATGTTCATTTACGACTCAAAGCATGAGAAACCAGCTATTATAAGATACTCGTTTCTTTCCAATTAGCGTATTGCAATTAAGACAGCCTAATTTACGTAAAAAATCCCTAATAAATTGCTTGGAAATTATTTTATTTATTTCTCTCTTACAGTATCAGTAGTAAAGTTAATGGTATGCGAATTTTATCGGTATTTTTTGTATTTGTACATTTTATACGGGTCATTAAAAGTAATTAAGATAAATTTGCTGAAAAGCCGAGCAATTTTGTCTGTTCAATGGTACTGCGAAACAATTCGTGCTCATGTTTCGTTTAAAATCGTTTCTTCTCTGGAATGAAGATAATTGCTTTCAGTTTTTCGATTATTAGTTGCAAATAAGGTATCGTATACAATTGCATTTTTTTGTGTGTAATAAGATTTCATTTTGTTGCAAATTTTTATTTGGTCTTTTCTTTCTGATGGCTTCCTTACACCGCTGATTGTGTTTAATGGTGTCCGGTTCAAGATCATACATAGATATCATTTCATGTGGAGCATATGGACCAAACGTCCGATAACAGCTTTCTCCTTTTCGCATTGGCATCTCCGATTACTATTATTCATGACCTCTTCTTTTCGTTTTCCGTTATTCTAGTATTCTCTTGATATTTGATATTTATTTAAGCTTCAATTAATGCGTTACCATAAATGAACAGTGGCCATCAAAAAGTTAATATAAAGGCAGCTAAGTACGCAGGTCGTAATATTTTCATGAAAATAAATTACAAATATCAAGTTTACAACTCTATTAAGGGACTTTTTATGATCAATATATTTAATGTTCCTTTTATTAACGCTTAATTTTCCGATGTTAATTAATCAATTGATACTACATTCGTATTTACTTTTTAATTTATAAACAAATGTTTTTATTAATGATACGTTTTCATAGCTAAAAGGAGGAATACTATAATTTCTAAGTTTTACTTAAAATGCATGGAAAACATTCTTGTCATAATTGTTTGCTTGTCGTCGAGTAAACATTATTGATTTTTAATCAGTGGAAAACTCTTGCTTCAGTTCAATTCGCGTTCACGTTACAAAAAGACCTAAAGAAAGTATACATGATAAGTTTCAGGGCGAAAATAAATTTTAAGTAAATAAGTTTTTCTTTTATATTTTCCAACTAAATTTTCGTTGTTTACGAACCGCCAAAACCTGAAATTCACATACTTTTATTAACTTTAAGATTTATCACAAATTCGCAGATTGGATTTGATACATGATGGTTTATTTTACTTCGTTGACGTTGTAAACATTCTCGAATGCATTGTCTGCAGTCGCGTTTATGTTTGTCCAGACATAACGACCAGCAACGAGTCGTCCAGTGGCATGTGCTCCTGGATGCGACAGACCATGAAGGGATTCAAGCACTTGGCGACGGAATTTCTGTGTAACGAATGGACTTGTTGAAAAATCACAGTCGTACTGTAAACCAGGTTTTGTCACTTGACGGAGCTGTAAAGTTGTTTCTCCTTGGCGAAGTTTTTTAAGTTCAGGATCATCTTGCACACGAGCTGGTGCTTCAAAATCGACGAGTTACCTATCGCTTCCATACGCGACAGAGTATCTGCTACTATGTTGTATTTTCCAGCGATGTGCCGAAGATCTAACCAATGAAATCTAAGTAGCGAAATTGTCGAGGCGAGCATTTTTCTAATTTTTGATGAAAAGCGAATATGAGAGGCTTATGTGGATGTCGCCGTGCAAAAGCATGGATGACTGCTTCCTCGTTGCAAATGAAGAAGGATAGACAACACAACACTCCGTTTAAATGTAAAAGATGATTGCATAAGTTCGTGCCCGATTTACGTATGAAGAAAGAAGATGGATAGAAAAAGAATATTTTTTATTAATCAATAACATATTCCCCATTCGTTTCTACAATGGCTCTCCAACGAGAAATTAGCTTGTTAATTACTTTTTGGTTAACGATTGAAATAGTCCACAGCTTCCACGGAGTTCAACTTTTTTCCATTCCAACTGTTCTGGAGAGATCGGAACAGATGGAAATAGGAAGGGGCGGTATCTGGAGAATATGGTGAATGTTTAAGAATTTCCCATTATTACGAATTGCTCAAAATAAATTATTCCTCTGCAATCCCACCAAACACGCACTAATACTTTCATAGGATGCAGACCAGTTTTGCGATGGGTTCTCCGCTTTCGTTTACCTTTTTCCAACTCCTTTTTCGTTGTACGTTATCGTATAGAATCCATTTTTCATCTCCAGTTACGAAACGGTTCAAAAAAGGTTCTCTTTAATTACAGGCAAGAAGAGAAACGGCCACATTAATCCTGTTCGGTTTATTCATCTCAGGCACCCACGTAACGAGTTTGGCAATGAACCACAAGGTTTTTCCAAAGACGAAAAGCGGTTGAATTATCTATTTTCAATCTCAGAAATTTCTTCAGTCGTAATTTGTGGGTTATCACAGATAATAGAACTGGACGGATGGCTCATCAAATGCTTTAAATTTGACGCTCCAATTTGGAGACAAACTCGGTGTTAGTTTGGAGACAGCGCACCAAATATGTGGTGGCGCTACTATTACAACAGCAGAGTGGAAAACCGAAACCTGTAAATGTAAGTAATATTTAAACTCTATAATTAAGAGGTGTGATGCAAAGTTTAAAAGGAGAATTAAGAACATATTATAATCGTTCGTCACATTATCGTGTCTTGGCTCCATTTTAAAAGTATTTCTCTGTTACTTCACAGAGACATCTAGCGATAGGTGAGCCAATTGAGATTTGGAATTAGCAAATAGTTTGTGACAAATGTTTGATTTTCGAATTCGTGCATACAAGTGACATATATCGTGCATTTAACAAACTATTTTTAGAGCGTCCATTCGTTCCTATCTCGTTGGCTATCTGGAGAGATCTATTATCTGTGGTATTATCGTCACCTATGATGGATGGCCATCCAGAACGAGGTTGGTCTTTCAAAAGTGACTGCCTGAGATGGTTAATGCCAAAGGCAATAAAGTAGCATTGCTGCGCAAAGCGAAAGATGGACAGAAGAAGACGATGTAATAAGAATGTCTCGATGTATGCATATGCGAAATGGAGACCAAGTAATGCTTCATCGATAAAGTGCATTTCAAAGTCCGAAAATCATCACTGGAAATTCGAAAAGGCCAATCGTGGAAAAAAGCTTCTTGTTTGCAAAGTCTCGTACGAAATCTTCAATGTGTGGCAGTGGATACTTATCTGAAATAGTAATTTGATCACATAACGAGAAAATTACTTCACAATACAATGTTTTTAAATTCTCAAAACCAGTCAAATTTAGAAATACAGGTTTAGTTGACGATATCTCGTATAAATGTTCATAGGACGAATTGGAACACGCTTAATTGACATTTATTGATCAATGCTATTATTATTGTTAAAGGTCAGTAGAACACCATCGTTGTATAATTGTTGAAAATAAACATTCGCCGACTGAATTGAAAAATTGATAAGATGTATGTATTAAACGGTTTTATTAGTAACAAGGATTTGCGCAGAAATTTTAATTTATTTAACACACCAGTCGGAAAAGACGGGCACGTTTCATGTCACATTCCAATGGTTCGCATGTTCGCAATATCCGTTTTAAATGAAATATGTCTAGAAAGAGCTTCCCTCTTTGCTGCATCCTCCCATGGATGAATTGGAAACGACGTTCTGTACGAAAATATTTCAGTACGCCCAGATGTGTTAACTTTGTTATTAAAAATGAGAAGGAATGAATTAAATTCGAAATATGTCAACATTATTTCTACAGAAAACAAGAAATATTAGTGAATTTAATGCGATTCATATGTTACTACTTTTTTCTGCGATTCCCTTTTATCTCTCTGTTCAGCAATTCTTTATGCTTAAAACCCGAGTTCGATATATTATTTCCAGCGAACATAATTTAAAAGTTAAATATTTAGCAGTAGCTTTGAATTATTGCTTTTGCTTTAGAAGTTCAACGAAATTTATGTTTCCTCTTTTTGAATCTTGAAGAGATGGAATATTCACGTATAGGTATGTACAGTGACCATCAAAAAGTCGACATCAAATGGGAAACATTTTGAGTTTGGGCATAATTTGTGCTAACCTCTGTCAGATGTACCGAGTGATTTTCTACTTAGTTAACTTCCACGATTAATTTTCGCTGTGCTATCGCCGTACCAACTCAGTATATTTCAAAACTGAATCGAGAAATTTTAGACCAATTATTTTCTTTTCAGTAAATCGAACTACGTCAATATTCCAGAATTTATTTCAAAGGAGAGCCGCTTTGACGTCCCGAAGTGTACTTCAATTGAGAAAGTGTATTTTATTTTTCAGCTCCCGGAGCTGCTATAGAAAGTGGCTAACGGGCAAGAGGACGTGTTATTAACGCCCTAATATTCTTTTGTGCATATTTTTTTCGCCCTTAAAATATTTCCAGGCAAATTTGGTGAATGCGATATTAGAGAGAGCTTGAGTGTTTTTAAAAGGTCGCCTCTTTAGCTCGATAATTCAGTTAGTATATTCTGCTGAGATAATATAGGGAACATTTTTCGTACACAGCTTTCACTCGTTCTGAATGAAACTTGTAATTTTATTATTAGTCATCGTTATCATCAACGCTTTCAAGTTAATTGACATAATTTTTTTTTGCAACGTCAAGATTTAAGTACACATAATATGAATATCAAACATTGCCTTACATTTAAAGACAGGATACTAGTTTTATAAGCATGCAATTAACTTGGTTTACATGTTTGTTTTTTTATGTACATAAATGCATTAAAAGAAAAGCTAGCCAGCATTAATTGAATTTAATTAGTGGAAATTCTAATATGGATGCACTTTTAAAGAAGTTTAAAGTCCTAGAGCAATTATGTCGAATTAATGAACTTTCTGCCAAGTGCAGCAGCTTTTAGAAAAGTGATATCCATGAAGTTTAAAATTGAATAAAAGTAAAATAGAACTCTATCCTGAGCTTCATCGAGAGACGCGCGAATGCAATTTAAAATAGATTTTTTTTGATATTCCTTCTTTACTTAGTAAGACATTTATTTATCTAATTAATTTTCATCTGCTGTTTTCCTTAATAACATAAATAGCGACATTTGCGACACTGGCATTAGGTGCACTTATATCGATTTGTAAAATTAATAAATTAATCTAATATTTTCGGATTTCAGTTCGTAACAAAGAACTGAACGCCTCGCCATCATGCAAGGCCTTGTAATTTTATTCCTTATGATTAATTGTAATTGTTTTTCAACTTTCCTCCGCACTTTATCCAGGCTTAGGACTGACAGAGAATTTCTGGCGTGTTTAAAAGTTGGAAATATATTTCCGCTATCATTATGTTTATTTTGAATTTGTATTTTATGATATTTTTTTGCAGTTTATGTTTTCAAGGTTCTATTTACAATTCTATGTACAATTCTTTGATGAGAATCATGTTTCTAATTCTAATTTTTGAATGAAAGCCGCTTTCTTCAAGAAATTTTTTAAATTTCTTGTTTCTTGATATTCAAAATATGTTTTTCGAATTCTTTCATCTACTCTTATATAAGTTTTTTTGTTCTCGATATAGATAGATAGAAAAAAGTTTTTTGAATGTACAATATACATAGAAAAGATCGTTTACATTATCCGAGATACATTTCTTTCCGAGCTTTTGTATGTACATCATCTAAATTGAACTTCTTCAAACAAGAGTAAGTTTCACCCCTTGGCGACGACTGATTAATGAACTTTGGTGGCCTTGATACTTGTTTCGAACACGAAATTACATTAACTTGATATTTAGGACACGCTCACTTTACCACGTGAAGGAATAATTAAACATTAATTATTTTCTACAATTAATACTTAAAGATTAGCTTGGAATAATAGCAGCAATTAAAAAATATCTTTAAAGTAATAAGTTATAGTAAATGGCACGTTTGAAATATTAATATTTTCAGCAGTGCACAAATTAAAATTAAACTAAAACATAATCTTCGTTACACTTCAGAAAGTGATAAAGCTAGACTTTATTTTTCATTTAAAATTTCAGCTTTTTAATCGGTAAAGACGGGACTCCATTATAATTGAATTGACAACAAAATAGAAAGTGACAGAGAGCGATGTTTTTTTATAATTACGTTACGTTCTTAAAATCAAAAATTGCGTGCGTTGAATATGTTTCGCGTTTCAGCGGAAGTTTTCACTTCATCTTCCAGCTCGTGAAATTTAAATTAGGTTTCCTTATCACGGTGTCAGCAGAAATAAAAAAATCCCGAAATATCAAAACGGCGAATTTCTGTCAGGAAAAATATATAATTGAGCCGACAAGTGAATGGTTGACTTAACATAGTCCGCACGCAAATATGGCTGTTTATTTATGTGCCTCTTCAGAATCACACTTAAATATGTACATTTTTTAATTGGAAACAAAATAAATAAATATGAGGATATTGGTTTAATTTATACAACTCATATTTTGAGAAGTCATTGCTCTTACAACTCTCTTAATATATGTAGTGCACTAATTCTTATTGAATTTACAATTTAAAATTCTTTGCTTTTTAAACTTGCCTATTTTTAGCAGATCTGTGGTGCTTTTAGCACGCCAGGTCCAAAATTGTTAATTAAATTTACATTTGCATTGGTAAGCCGATCACGTACTCGCAGGTTATTTCGTCATGCTTTGGTGAATGTTGTAAAATCAATAATTATCTAGTGAGGTCCCCTTTTGATGTTTGGAGCGTGAGAAATAGTAATAAAAGTTTATCAACGGAGACTTAAAACCTACTGTGAGGCTACTGTGAGGAACTCATAATTTGTGATGAAAAGAAAACTATTAAATTGCTTAAATTAGGTTTATATAATGTAAATATATTGAAGAAACTGAAAATTCTTAAATTCTAATATTTTGCTGACATAAACGTAGTAATTTGCAGTGGTGCAAAACAAATATAAATGGATTAGACAGGACAATAAAGGATAACTAAAATACTGTATCGTGAACAAGATATTGCGTAGCCTGATGTTTGCAGTTATCGCTTTTCGCCCTTACATCACGTTTGTTGTAAGTAAGTTGAATCGACTTGTTAGCAATCCTCGTGAAGAACGCAAGTTGGTTTTGAAACGAATCTATCAATAACTCGAAGGATTCACATATCTAGGACTTCTGTATAGCGGTGACACTTGCAATTGCAAAATTCTATATTCCGATGCTTATTTCTCAGGTGCCCATTCAAGTAGCGATTTTCAAGCAATCTCGTCGCTGCGCTATAATTACATGAAAATCACCAGGACTTAAGCAATACCGCGCACTTCACAAGGCAGCTCCGTAGAAATGGCTCGGCAAATTTAATTAAACTTTTTGTGAATCAAGAAAATTAAAGGTTTACCACCAGGCAATCAAAATGTTCTCTTCAAACTAATTCCAACTATTGAAAGCAATTAGAATATTTCAGTATCACTACGAATGTCTACACATCCATCCTTTTTTAAAGGAGTTAGTATTATCCAAGAAAAGAGAGGGACCTAACTTCTGAGGTTGTCATTTGTGTCCTTAACTTTAACTTTCTAATTATTGAGTTTTTATTAAAATTTTATGAAGAAAAAAGCTTTACTTTAATATCCCGAGATACTTGTATAATTTATGCGTTTAAATAATGAAAGGCTTACACAACGTCATAATTAACTGACGTACCTATAAATCAGAAACAAAATATTAAATAAGTTGTAAGACAAAGCAGAGAGGTTTTTAGAATTGAACTCTGCCAGATACTTGTGTAATATATTGTGGTATCTAAATATTTGTTTCGTATCGCAGATTCTCTATGTGCACGGACGTGATTTGTAAAAACGATTTCAATGATATCGAATAAATTTGCGTGCTGACTGTAGTGATATTGACAGAGAAATAACTAAAGCATGAATACGGAATGTATTCCGTTGGAGATGACAGATCAATTTTCCATCATATCTATGAAGACGATCAAAGCAACTAAATTTCTTTATTAAACTGTCTCTATTTTTTATTCTAAAATAGTGCGTCATATAAAAGTAAATTAATTTAGGCTGTAACTTGAGCCATTAGACACACTAGTCTATTAGATATAAAACCCCTCAAAAAGTGTTATAATTCATGAAACGTTGGAATAACACTGTTAGGAATTTCTACAACGAAATGCATCGTTTTCCATTTTTTTTTTCGGCAGAAGTTGGATTGGATTAGGATGCGAATACTTGAAGATTGATTCCTTCCTTCATTATCCATGTTTCCTCCTTGTTAAAACTAGGTAGCTTCTCTCAGTAGTTCATCAAACTGTTTGTGAAAACACTCCTCTTCTTCTTTTTTTTTCTACTAATAGCACTTCTGTTGGAGAATACTTTAGTCGGTTCGTAATTATGAGAAACGGGTGTTTTAAAGCAGTGTAAGACTCAGCACATAGTGAATTAATCATGTTATTTAGTGCGCCTGTATCAACGATGACATTTATTGCGGTTTAAAATAAGGCAGCAGGAATAAGTTATTACTCCGGACGATGGTAAGAGTAGTGATGAATTTCTCCGTTTTGTGGTGTGACTCCAAATTTTGCTGAGAAGCATTGACTCGGTTTTAGTGGCTGAATTAGAAACATTAAAAAATTGTCAGGAGAGAATTTTTTATTTTGGTTGCAGGTTCTGTCCAGAGAAGAATGGAACACCCTGGGTTGGAGTTTTAGGGAGCATTGTAGCTTCCCAAATTATTGTGGGGCTATAGATGGCAAACGCATTTTAATGAAAGCGCCTCCCAATTCTGGCAGTTAATATTTTAATTATAACCGTGGCACCTATGGCCGTTTTTGAAACTAGCCAGATTATTGCTGATTATTGATTATTGGGTTAACGGATAAATGATTAGATGAACTTTAAAATATTAAAAAATAAATTAAACATTGAACACCCTGTATTTTTGAAACGATTTATAGAAAACGTGACTGTAGACACAAAACTGAAACGAAATTTCAGTCGGGCGGCGTGCAATGCGAATGGATCGCGGGTGGGGTTCCATTGTCCAACGACAATCCTTTAATATAACCCATTTTCAACATGGAACAGTCTCAGTACAAAAGGGGTGTTCGGGGGCGACACAATTAAACTTTCGCCAAGATACAGGTTGACCCAAAAGATGGAAACTATTTGGAACGAATTATCTTACGTAACAGTCTAATACAACGATCATTTTTGTGTAAGTAAGTACCAGTACTTTTATGAGTTTTAACTAAATAACATCTTAACCATATTTATTTGAAAACAAAATTGAATTTTTCAAATAAAAATTATTTCTCTAACAAATTAACTAAAAATTAATTAAATTAAATCTCACAATTGTAAACAAATTAAATTCAGTTTTAATTAAAAATCAGCATTCCACACATCAGTACACTTTAACTTACTTTGTTTCTTTTAGATTCTTTCGCAGAAGATCAAGATGTCTGCATTTAATGGCAGTCTTCGTTCGTCCTACAGATATTTCAGTCCTCGCCTCCTGCTGGATTTTTACTATCTAATCGGCCAGTGCTTTGTATTCTTCATTTTTATATACATTTAAAATTTTTTATTTAACTTAAATACCACAGCAATATGTACTGCTTCAGTTCCATTAATTTTGCTTTTCACACTTACCAGTGACTGACGTCGTTATCCTCTAAACGTACTGAAGATTCCTATTCAAGATGTTATGTAACATGTATGATTGCCCTTTGAAACTTTCTAGAATTAATCTTAGAGTTGGCAGGCCAAATTCCAGAATAGTAAATGTATTTTATGCTCCCAGTGTCAGAACTGATACAGGAATGAGTTCTCTTATGCAAATGATCCAACGTAGTTGAGAAATGGCTGGACATATTTAACTGCACTATTTCGGAAATTAGAAATGCAATTTATTAAACTTTGTAGATACATTCAAGTGTCCTGTAAATGGGCTTGTCCCGTTGGACACTTTAATCAAATAATATTTGTAGCCCATATTCTACAATTTTTATGATTATTCTTTAATACAAAATAAAGGTCGATTTTTCTGTTAAGAAATATGTTTGATGAAATTTCTATTATTATTTATTATTATTGGTTTCCTTTATTTTTGAGTTTCAAAATTACCCTCATAATATTAAATAACAAAATAGAAATATGCTTTTGATAATTAAATTTTTTGTAACTAAACTAAAAGCTCGTTATCAACGCAGCCAGCATAATGACAAAAGTTTCTTTGAAGTTATTACAGGAACTAAAATAAATTCATAAGGCTGTTTTCAAACGCACTGCCCAATATATTCAACGGCCACTGAAAATCTGAAATTATTGTATCATAAATGACGAGCGAAATAATTCATCGTAATATCTTTTATGAAGGAGAGTAAAGCTGCGAACTGCCGACTTTAATGGCCTAAATTTCAACAATCAAAATATTTACCCTCGCTCAAAAAAATAACATTTTTGTTTGTTTTATATCAAGCTTTATGTGTTTGAACGAGCGCAGAAATGTGCCACGAGTAAAATAAAAAAAAGTTTGAGTGGGAAACGTTCTAAAACCTAACATATTCAACAATGTCGACCGGAGTCTAAAAATGTACATTTCAAACCTCTTTAGCTTTAATGTTTTTTTTTTTAATGTTATACCGTAGTTTCAATTAATTAATAAAATTCTGAAATTAATTGAAAAAGATTAAAAAGAAAAAAGAAGTTTACAGGGGGAGCAATTTTATTCATGGGGGTTCCTTCAAATAGTTTCGGAAAAACTTTCAACTGCGATTTCCTCGAAAACTATTAACTTTTTGTTAAGGACGTTTGAGTTCCACCGCTA
The DNA here is from genome assembly GCA_039766575.1 of Serrognathus titanus. Lineage (NCBI taxonomy): Eukaryota > Metazoa > Arthropoda > Insecta > Coleoptera > Lucanidae > Serrognathus > Serrognathus titanus. The sequence goes on along the minus strand of CM077911.1, from coordinate 11,771,248 downwards.
CCATTTACAGTGACATATTACAGGATTATTCAAGCTTTGCACAGGTATCACAGTCACCTGTATCTTGGGTGTTTGAAAAAGAAAAAGAAAATAAAAACACCAATATAAAAATTTAACACGGCAATTTATACAACAAATAAAATATAATGAATAGATTTGCTATTAGATTATTATAAATTTCAACTAAATGTTCTGTTCCTAGATTAAATAACAATGAAGAACCACTTTGATTCCTGTTTTGCTAATCTTAAAAATTTTTGAATCATTTCTTCATGAATATTTTAAATTATTAAATTTAACAGCAGAAAGCTAAATTTAGATTCCAAACATCAAGAGTTCCGCGGAACGTAATCGGGATTATTATTTAATATGTTTGTTTCAGTCTCTTCCCTAAGCAACGAGATCGAATTTTGGAGTTTCGTTGCTTTTCGTTCGGAATAAGGAATCCACGAGTGTAATTAATTTAATTTAGAAGAAAATTTCAGCGTATAACTCAGGACGAATAAAATTAGAATAACTACTTTGATCTTCACTGATAAATAAGAACTACTAATTTCCATATTATGAAGCACTATAATTAAATATTTAGCGAAGCGAAATGAATTAACGCATATACGCGTACGATGGTAAACACAACGCAAATTTGCTAGAACATGAAACGTGGATTATTTCCGGCAGTTGAATATTCAGGAATTATCTAGTGGTTTAGATAGTGGATTATCTGTTAGAACGGATGTAGCTTACTGGTTATAATTTGAAATAATAAAAATAAGCTTTTAACTGTTTTAAATTTTATGGAACAAATTAATTTTAGCTTGAAACAAATATTTATACTTGGATTTAATATTCATATTTCATTTTCAATACACTTCTGGACAAAATTAAGGGACCGCCAGTAAAATCCAAATAAATTTAAAACAAGATAACGAAATTTAATGAAACGAATAAACATATAAATCTAAGTGTTTCCTTACAATTTAGTTGATTTAAGGGCTATTAAATTCAACAAACTTTAAAATACTTTAAATCTTTAAAGTATCATTGATTTTCTCATGAAATTGTAACAAGTTAACAAAACCAAAATTATTAATGGCGTGTATGCCCTCCTCTTGCAGAAACACACGCTGCTAATCTTCTTGGCAAGCTTGAGATTAAGTTTCGTATACTTTCTTGAGGTATCTGTTCCCATTCTTGAACAAGCATGTTAGAGAGTTCATCAAGTGTTACTGGTGGTCTCGATGCGTTTTTAATTTTGTTGCCCAATTGATCCCAGAGATGCTCAACAGGATTGAGATCAGGGCTTTTGGCAGGCCACTCAAAACTTTGGATATTTGCATCTCTCAACGTGGCTATAACAATGTTAGCTGAATGAGGTTTGGTATTGTCTTGCGTAAAAATGAATCAATTGCCGAAATTTTTGGAAAATGGTTGAACATGAGGTGCAATAATCTCGTCTCTATATCTTCTTGCTGTTAGCGACCCATTTCGTACCAAAACCAATTCTGTACGACCATTAAATTGTATGCCACCCCAAATTATTATAGACCCCCCACCAAATTTGTCAAATTGTCGAATGGTACATGGTGCAAATCGCTCGCCTGTGGTCTTCGTATGACAAGAGCACGGCGATCATTCCTGCTTAGAAGGAATTTGGACTCGTCCGAAAACAAAAAGGAGTTCCACTGCCCCTCGTCCCAACCTTGATGATTTTAACAAAAGTTTAAGCGATTTCTTTTGTGCGTAGCTATGAGAGTTGGACCGGTTGCTGGTTTTCTAGCAGACAAATTGACTTCTTTTAGTCTTCTTCTTACTGTTTTGGTAGAAATTCCTTTTCCAGTGGCTAATCGAAGATCACTTTTTAATTCACGAGATGTTACAAACCGCTTTCTTAAACTCTGAACTTCGATTAAGCGATCTTCTCTGCGTGTTGTTTTTCTTTTAGCACCTTGTCCGCGTCTTCTTTTGAAACTACCAGTGTTTCTGAACCGTGTTGGTATTTAGAATTCCAGCAACTTTTCTCTGTGAATATCCTTCACGAAGAAGAATAATCATTTGGGGTACTTCTTCTGGTCTACATTTAACTTAATGCAAACAAATTCACTAAGTTTCGAAACAAAAAACACGCTTTATTAATTAAATGACTTAAAAAGGTATCAACAATTAGGCCTTTCTGTTGACTTTTCATTTCCTAGCAGAGAATACCTTGGTATTGTTATTGTTTCAGGGCACACAATTTGAATTGTATTTAATAAACGTCAATTTATGACATGTGAAAAGTCTATTAAAAATAACGTAACTTGTATTAAAAATAACTTGGTGGTCCCTTAATTTTGTCCGGAAGTGTATCTTTGAAATTACATTAATTTAAAGAATGAGGTAGAAAGTATAGTTTTCAAGTTGAAATCCTCCGGAGTTAAGGCAGGATTTCTTTTTCCTTAATTGTTTAGGCAGTATAACTTGTAAACTTTTGATTAGAAAAGAATACTTGTATTTAAAACTCCAATTTTTTCGGAGAGGATTGTAATTGCATCGCATTTAAATTTAAAATTTTCTTTTACTAAATTCACCGGATACGGTTTAATTTAATTTACAAAATACACCCTCGCTTTATTTTATGCAAATTTAAATCCGGTAGGTTGCGTGTGCATACACGAAACTCACCGGAGCGCCTTCGACGAAATTATTTGTAAAAAAAATACATAATTTATATTCTTAAATCGGTTTGTAATTGTCTTGGCAGTGCATAGAAATCTATTGCTGTATGCTTATCAATCGTTGGTTGAGGGGAACATTGCTAATCGTACAGTCTGGACCGAATACATACAATGGCGGACATTAAAATCCGAGCAAGAATGTCAAGCACTCTGAGGCAGGCAGGTTGCATTGAGATGATATATATCGCTGGCAAAATGTAAAAAGTCAAATTTAATAAACATTTCATAATCAAGAAAATAGCAAATTCATTAAAAAATGAGTGCCCGGATTTTATTGTCGGCTACTGTACGTGACTTTTCTCTTCTGTGCGGTTTTATGCGGTCCTGACAATTTTTAAGTCTATGATAAACAATTTAGGAATGTTAAGGTCCGACAAAGCACTAATGAAGTTAATCTTCGTACTGTAAATTTTATGCATTTCAAATTAATTCATGTAAATGAACATTCGATACGCCAAATGAAAATTTTAAATACAAAGCAACGATTCGGTCGCTCCGTAAATATAGTGAAATTGCTCGTAATATGAAAAACGGAACCAACGCTTCACTCGCTAATATTTGAGTTCACGTTAATTTTCAATGCAATGTGGAATAAAACTAAATTAATAGCATGCAAATATGATGAGGTTTCAATATTTGACATTATCAAAGTGTAAATTTGCAAATTTATTAGTTCGTATATCAATCACACTCATGGGAAACAGTTCTAGATTAACTTATTAACTGGTGCGTGCCCATGTAATGTATATTTATAAGTTTTCATTCGTATAAAATTGATCAAATTAATTCTGTAAAGTTTAAAAAATATCAGCACCTTAGGAAAAGATACAAGAAGTGTGTGTAGATTTATTTCTAACAGTTGTAGAATTGTTCCACGATCCAGTCATTTCCGGCATCTTGTTCGTTGCCTTAAAGTTCAGTAATTATCTTACCATCTAGAGGATAGGGTGCGGTTTATTTAGTACATGATCCTGAACCCTTTATACTACTCTCTGATATTAGAGTAATTCCGGCAGCAATGATTCAAATTTTTACTTAAAGTAAAAGGTGTTTTCTAATTTTAAGTACTGAGCTTGATAAAACAAACGATTGCTCGACGGAATACGAAAGTAAATAAGTACCTTATCATTAGTTATTTTTTGGCCCTAACACTTAATATTGTTATTATGTAATTTAGGAGAAAATGTTCAAGTGCAAACTTTTTAATTCATAACTTCAAAATGAATCTCTGTCGAGCGAATGATTTCACTGCAGTTGCCGAGAAATTTCCGCTCAAGTAACTGAAACGCTTCCTGTTTCAGATATGCCCTCTTTATAATTTATTTTAATTTTAAGGATTCCTGTAGAACAAAAGAAGCAGATTAAAATTAGTTTCAACCCTTAGCGTTAACTTAACCGAAACGAAACAACCTCATTTTTTTCAAATCAGTGCATAGTGAAAAAAGATAATCAAATTCTGAGTCGTAAAACTGAACAGAGAATGAGAAAACATATGGAATACAAATCGGTCATATTTTTTTAGTTTTCTGACATTATATGTGTAACTCTAGCACGAACGTTCAAAATGTTGTAAATAAAACGTTTCACATCAGAATATTACATGGCAGCTTGACTTTTCTAAATTGGCACAAAAATTTGGAATGTACTTGTAGTTTAAAAAGGTAGGAGTTTGAAACTTTGATTGATGGATAAGTACCGTTTATTAATGTTTTTTTTTTAATAAAGTTAAATATCCGACATCATAATATACTGTGTCCTTATTAAAATCAAAGATTTGAAAGTCTGATTAATTTTACATTCACTCTGCATCTACGTAACTAGGAGGAAGGGAATCTTGCGGCCGCAGAGTGTTAGGGGAGCCACAACCACTTTTCGGAACCTTTACTTGGGTCAAGCCTCTTGAGATTCTTAATCTAGTTATTTACGATTTCACCCAGAGCACCAATAATTAAAATAATCACGTTTATCGAACATCCCCAGCTTATACTTTGTAATTTTCTGAATTTTCTCAGTTAGAATGAAGAAATCAATATGTTATGCTTTCGACATGTCTATTACAATTAATGTCTCAATTAGTTTGTTAAAAATCCTTTAAAAAAGGTATTCCAAACGCCTAATCCTGTTACGCTCTTATGCAGCCTTCAGTTTAACTTTTTAATCTACTGTCCAGAAGGAAAATGTCAATTTTTTTGAGTAGGTTGTAATGGTTCGAGGGAGCTAGAAACATGCTTAGACATTTAACAACTGTTTTTATTCTTTAGTCTTTAATTAGGTTCGTCAGCCAGACTCTCACGTCAGTAACTGAGACTGTATCACCGAGGAACTGAAAAAAAAATCTATAAAGTTCAACCTTGCTTGCTCCTAGACTTTGAGTTTTAATTTCCGGGCCTACTGAACATGACTTTTTAAGTCGCTTAATATTAGTATCTGATGTTTTGGATAAAATGTGAACAGATTTTCACATGAAACAAACCGCAAGCGAATTGTACGTAAGTGCGTACAAACGTCGATAAAACAAGCTTTGTGCTGTGTTCGAAGTGCTGACCGCAGGTTAGTTAAGTGCAAATACATCATACCTATACATATACATATACAGAATATTGTATTTCTCTCGAAATTTTATTCCAGTCATCATGATATAGCATTACCAACACCATGAGCACTTTTCACAATGCGGAGCTACTCGTGACATAAACGCGTTATGTTCTTTTCATTTGTGCTTCGAACACTGGATAGATCGAGAGCTAGCGACGGATTCACTTAAGCTTGAAAATTAGTAAGAACGTGCCTATAAGAACATCGAACACAGAACTATGCGTTTGACACTCTGACATGGGCGGAAAGAGGAATAAAGTAGCCCCAAAGGGACGAACTCAATCAACGCGCACTGATGCACTTACCTGAGGCCTTCCTACAAGAAAAACTTTTATACGTCGGATGTTAAGATTTATTTTAGAACAAAAACATATAATAATAAAGTTTGAAATGGCCCGGTTCACGTTTTTAACAATGTGCTGAGCAATTATCCAATACTTACAAAGTATTTCTTAAAGATTAAATCACGACATTTCATTGATAGTGACAGCATTACGGTTTTGTTGAAGCTTGTTTGCATATTGCATCCTACAATGCAATGGGAACATTTACATTGTACGTTCAAAATTAAAAAAAAAACACATTGGTTTATATAAAAAGTCAGAGTTATACTTCAATTCCGAATCCACCGTACATCAGACTGCAATCAGATGTGTAAAATATTTCTCTGTGAGAGCAAGCAGGACAGCCTTATATAAGCACGTTTATTGAGTTCGTCTCTTTGGAGCTAAATTATTCTGCTTATTTAATTTATGAGTTGTACGTAATTTGTTGTTTACAGTAGTGGTCGTAGGTAATAGTATGTTACATATAGAGGTGGAAAGTGTTTCATTTCTGTCGAGAGATTAAGAAGTTAACTATATCTCGAGACAGAAATGAAACATTCCACCGAGGTTTGTATACTATTTTATTTTCAACCATTATTATTCAACCTAGTAATAATAAATAAGATCCTATTGTTACCAGAAAAGAAAGCCACCTCAAATTAATTGTATAACTAGAAGGCGTTTGCATTGCCATGACGGGAAATATAACAAATAATTTATTTGTAAGCAAAAAGTGGCGTCGTTTTTCGCGAATTGTGAAAATCCAGGAACAATGTTGGATAGTGATTGTGAAACAGAGTTTACGTGCATTCCACCTGAGTTACGGGAGGCCGCAGAAAGAGCAGAAGAATGTTTGTTGCCCCAAAAAAGTTAGGCTTCAACGTCATCAGGAAATCACCGTTTCTTCGCCAACAGGTCAACAGGGATTGCATTTTTCAGTTTCAACGCATAATAATTCAAATGTAACAATTAATTTTAATGAGTAGTTCGATAAAAATTAGCACCTTTTTTCCAAACAATAAAATGAGAAGGAAGTTCAACGTTGGTTTTTTACTTTCTACTTCTCTAGGGTTAAAAGTAATAGAATAATGTTGATTTTCTGAAAAATGATAGAAGTACTAATTAAATTAGGAAATTCTGATTCTATCATGACTTAAAATTGCCCTCTCTAGGGTGCTTTTGACGAATAAAATATAATCTGCGGAACTTAGCGAATTTCGAATCAGATAAGATCAAAACTTGCAAACAACTTTCATTCTGACCTGTCTGGTGCCCTTCATGAATATAATAATAATGTAACTAAATAAGGAACCTAAGTTTAGAGCTTCGCACGTAAAAGAGGTGTTAACATTTCAGACGATACATAAAAGTGATTAATTAATGTTTTTCTCTATAACAAAGGGTGTGTTTTCATAATTTTCTCATATAGTAGCATTGCTGTTCACTTCGGTGCAAGAAAATTAATCACATTGAACTATTACAGTTTAAAGCGGACGTAAAGAACAAAATGAAAACCTTAAAAGTGCCCTGAAAACTGTAATTTCATTGCACAGAACGGTGCATCTCTTCTTAATTACAATTTAAAGTATTTTTTGTTCAGGAGTAGGAGATAACTAAAAGGATTGATTATTTATAATTAGCTGATTTTTTTTCTTTACGCAAGTAGTTCAGTTTTAAATAAATAAAAGCTATTTTATCTCAATCAACGAAACAGTTGTCGGTGACAGACATTCAAGGGTATTTAGAGTAAATTGTACAGTGCTCAGTAGTAGAAGAAAAACTAATTCTATTAATCCAAAATAATTAATAATAATACTTGTCCAAACAGTTTATAAAATGTCCTTACAGAAAATTTATTTAAGAAAATGTTTCTAAAAATAAACCCGATATGGTCCAACGAATAAAGAGAAATAAGAAGGAAAGTCGCTGAATACAGAGAAAATCTCTTTATTGACAGAACAATGTGCCTCTGCGGGATAATTTATAAAGGACATTTGTCTACGGCCTATCTTGGCAAGTGATAAAAATGCGATCGCACGCATACGTGAATATTCGATTTTTCGAAATAGTATGTCTTTGCAGTGAGCGTTAGTTAACTTACCTTTGCGATTACTGTCTGCTGTATAGTGTTGCATATTACTTCACTTCCTAATGTCTCTCTGCCCAAAATTTTAACTAAACTATAAAAATAGTTCTCAAAAATAATTGTTTCAGGCAACTATTCGAATGCAAAACACATAGAGAAATACAAAAGTGTTTCTTATGGCCTGTTCTTTGGCATTAGTTTTTGCTCTTAACGACCCAAAAATCCGCCCCCTAGTCATCAGTAAGAACTACAGCAGCATCTTCCACATCTTGTAGTTGTTTAATTGAAAGGCCACCAATTTATAGTACACCACTCGATCCACTTACAACAATCCTGCCAAAAGCAGGCAATGCTATTTCCTCTATTGCAGTGAGAACCAAATTCCGAAGATTTTTGTTAAACCCATGTAGGAAAACAAGATAAAATGTTAAAATTTTCCTCTAAGTGATGAGTTATAATAGCTTGCAAATGTATTCATTGAAAATATAAAATTACTTTTTTCTTAATTGGTATATTTCCCCATCAATGTAGAATTAGAATACGAAATAAGATTTTAAACGAAACTTAAAAAGAACAATCTCAACAATTAACAGAAACGAATACCTTTTCGTAACGAACGGAATTCAAAAATTAAAATGTGCCTCTTTACTTCGTGCTAATTAAATTTCTGTTTAATAAAGCCATGTTTAAAGGTGATTCTAAGTCCTCACTCAGCTTATAAGGAAGCCCTGATTTTAATTTTTAATCAAAACGGTGAAAATTAAAATGAAAAATCCAGACGTTCCTGCAGAATCACAAATGTACTAGAAAGGTTTTAGTTTACGTTTAAATACTAACCCCCTTATTCTATAAGTCAAATCGAATCGAAATCAGTGAAGGTGACAGATTAGATCCTAAAGTAATCGAATTTTAGTAGAATTTACTTCATTTACATCATAAACAGTGATGGCTACCATAACACCGTAAATAATGATTATTCACTGCTGGTAGTGAATTATGGGTAGCAAATACGTAAATACGTGTTTATTAAACATTTTCAAGTTGAAGAAAGAAACTAAACATCGATAAAAGAAATACACATCACAATCTAAAGAATTTAAATTTAAATACATTATTCGCTTTCCTGCAATTTGTGTTCAAAATGAATTTTTCGACGGTTGCCTCTTAATAAAAATAAGCTCTTGATTTATATCTTTCGGAATTTATTCTCATTTCCGAGTTCAGTCGCTTTCTTTGCCATCATGGCGCCGCACTGTTTATTCAGATATATCATTTCTTGATCTCATTTCCTCAAATTTATATCGCGAAAGTAATTGAGTCTTAATATTTCCTCTAAGATTGTCTTTCAAAATTTACGGTTCTCTTTTTAATATCAATAAACTTTAATTTCACAGATGTTTATTGTTTTTTTTTTTTTATAATGACTAACTAACGAGACAAAATGAATAAATAGAACTGATTATATAAAAGCGAAGTACATAGTATTAATACTTTCGTTTTCATGAGAGATGAATTCGGCGACATATAAAGAGATACAAAGCACAACTCTCTCCTTTTCTTACCCACCATTGAAAAGGAAATAATAGGGAAATATTTGTTGGTTTTTACTTCAATAAATTAATAAGAAATTGTTTTAGATTTACTGAGCTTCGGAATCTAATGATATTTTTAGGTGAAAAATGATACTTCAGGTTTTGAATATTTCCATTTCGTTGTTAAGAATTTCTGTGCAGTTACGCGAATATATTTGGAACATGTAAACGAATAAACGTCAAGAAAAACGCTTTATATATTAGCTGCGCACAACTGAGCAAAGCATACATAAAGGAAAGCATGTGTCCTGTTTGTATTCCCTCAGGACAATAAAACGAATATGTTCATGCTAAACGCTAAACAAAGTAGTGTCTCTCTGAACTTATTTCAATTTCACACAACAACCACAAGGAAATTGAAGCTTTTGGATAGGGGAATCTCTCACCATTTAAACAAGGCGAAAGTGTGGGTATTTAACAATTAATGAAGACGGCAGTGATCGTGACACTTCAATTTTGCGAAGCATTGCTGAGAAGTTAAATAATTAATTTGATTTATTCGATTTTATAGTTCTGTGAGGGACGGGTAGTTACAAACAATTAAAAGGTAGGGGATGATTTATTCTTTACTTTCAGATTTATCAATTTTACGAGGCCTCGTCGAGACGCTATGCTCTTCTAGCAATAAAGACGAGAATGTTCTTTATCTATAACAGATTGCCGAAACTACTGCGCAAATATTTTACAGCCTATTCGACCCATTTTTTGCTTCGTTTTCCGAGTTTCAAATTTTCAGTTAGATTTATGTGCTGCAATTATTCTTGACCTCTGATCAAGTAAAGCCGCGTATTCACCAAAACTCTAAACAAGTTTTAGAGCTGCTCGGAGTTAGTTCAACAAAAGATCTGAACTTAGTGAGGACGCTTCTCGTGTTCGCTGGTTCTGAGCTTTTAACAAACCGAATCCGATTCGTGACAGACGAAAGGGTTCAGAGTTCGGACAATTGCAAGCCAGCTCGGAACTCATTTCCAGGGGAGAAATGTTTTTTAAAATTAGCAACAACTGAATATTGGCGATCCAGTTCGGGACTTTCGTTCCGAACTCCAACAATTTTGGTGTGTACAGATCGAAAAGTTCTTAACCTGCTTTGAACTCGTTAGCCCCCAGCTTCGAAACACTCTTTTTGGTGAACACCGGCCTTAAGGGATGCTAAATTGACTTTCCGTAGAATTCAAAGATGTGCTTTTGTGCCGCGGGACGCGTGCGTATCACTGTTGCCAGTACCGGAGAAACCGAATGGCTTACAAATGCACAGTATCGCCTGTTCCTGCTTAAATAACGCAGGACTACCGCAAGCTCGTCGGGGGTGCAATTTTTTTCGCACGCGTATTTTAGCAAGCGTCATGCACGTCCAGCAAGAAGAAAACATTGAATCTAATTTACTTCTGTCTAATAAATAATGATAGTTTTACATATTTATTTAAAAATTAATTAAACAATTTTAAAAAGCAAATTTCTATTTTTGTGAATATTGCAGAAGTGTTAAACTAACATACGATTATTATCAAGAGCAGTCAAAGTGAACATAACTGGTATGTAAAAGCCTGTTCTTTTTTAATTCTTAATAGTTGCTTGTGAAATACGAAGGAATCGTATCCATAAAGGAATATTTGTTTCTTACCATTCCTAATTGAAAATCACTGTACGTACATCTTGAACGAGATTAATTAAACGCCTTAAAGTTTAAAGTTTCAAATGTATTAAAACCCTTGATACCAATTTGCAAAAGCTGTCTTACTCCATCTAACAGCTATATTTGACAAAATAACTTTCCACCTTAAAGAGTTTTTGGTTTATTGGTCCAACATTCTTATTTCTAGCGGAACATCGTCTGCTTTGTTTCATATTAGGATATACCGGACGGGAAAAAACAAAGTTTGCCTGCGGCTCTTAACGAGCGCACTGCGATTTTCTAGGTGAAGAACAGAGATGGATAAACATATTAACTTTTTCCCGCTCGGTTGGAGTAGAAATGTTTATTATCTTTAGGCTTTAACAGATACAGTCATCTCCGGATATAGTGATAAAGCGAACTTCCAGGTATAGTAATAACGTTTACTACTATACCCGGAGTACCGAAAAATTTTTCTGTAAGACCAATGTAATTAATTATGTACCGGTTATATAGTGAACTCGGCTATAATGAACTTTCGGATAAAGTGAACCAAGTTTTATTAAAGTTTATAGTGAATTTTTTGACAGTCTCCGAGTTTTAAATTTTAAATTACGATAAGAGCACACTGACCACATGAGCATTTCATATTTTACTTTGAATTTAGTGAAGTTCATTGTGTCTGTTGGCCGTTCAGAATGGAAAAGCAAAAGCGTAAAGCTTTAACGCTAAAAATTATTATTATTATTATGCCGAAATCAACCGCTTCCGTACTTAGGAAAAAAGAGAAGAAATTTTATCATCATAAGGCAAAGTTAATACAACGTGTGAAAGGTTGAGAAAATCAACAACTCATGAAGAAATTGATAAGGGACTTTTACGGTGGTTCACTAAAAAGAATGTTCCCTTAAGAGGTCCTATTCTTCAAGAATTTCACTGGGCAGTAAAATTGAGGGAAGAAATTTTGCAAGTTGGATTGAAACTGTATCGCTGGAGGAAGAATTGTTGGCGAGTCTGGGTCAGTTGATATGAATGTTGTCATTAACTGGTTAACCACTGTTTGACCTGACCTTCGCAAGAATTATGACAGAGATGACATTTTTAACGTCGACGAAACCGGCCAGATAAAACATTGAAATTCGTGGGAGAAAAATATATTGGCGGAAAAATGTCCAAAATGAGAATTACAGTTTTGGTAGCTGCAAACATGTCTGGCACTGAAATCGGCCAATCCTAGATGTTTTAAAAACAAGACATTACCAGTCAAGTACAGATCAAAGAGTAAATCATGGATGCTATCAAAGTTGTTTACTGAAGAGCTAATTGAATGGGATGCAGAGTTAAAAGAGAAAAACAGAAAAATTTTTGCTTTCAATTGATAATTGGTTTTAATACCGCCTAATAACAATGCAAAGCTACAACCTATGGATCGTTCCTTAAAGAGTTGTTACAGAAAGGTTCTGCTGATAAAGATGTTAGAAGCAATTGAAGTTTTTTCGATGAGTCTTTTAGACGCTGTGAACTTTATTCAACTGCCAAGGCAGCAGGTAATAGAGAAACTGTTGCAAATTGTTTTAATCATGAAATGGAAGATGAATTTGATTCAGTCTTTAAAAAACCATGCAGAGATGATATTCAAAGATTCGTTGAAATCGAAATGAAGAAGAGATTTGACGATTTTGACTTGAATAATACGTGAGAACCGATAACGACGTCATTTCAACTGAATCCCTGACAGAAGAACAAATTATCCAGTCAGTCACAACAGGTAGTATGATCAATGCAACTTTGGAATTAAAGCTAAACCTGCTATTATTTTTTTTTCAGTGGAAGTAAGTGATGTTGAGGAGAACAATGACAAGGACTCTGATGAGGATGTTGTAATGAATGTTCCCTCAATGAAAGAGATGACACAGAAAATGATAGAAATTCGCACTTTCTTTCAATCACGTGAAGTTGCAAAAGAAGTTTGGAATAGTTTTTGTAACCTTGAAGGATATATAAGTAACATTAGTTTTTCTAACAAACTTGTACAAACCAAAATATATAATTATCTTACGTAGTATACGAGTTTATTATTTTTTTTATAAGTATTGTAAAGTATTGTAACTCATAAATAATAAGTACACACATGCATACATAAACTAGTGTATTTCACGTCATTTAAATGTATGTCATAATAAGAACACAATAGAATAGAACACAATAAGAACACAATAGAATAGAACACAATAAGAACATAATAGAATAGAATACAATAAGAACACAATAGAATAGAACACAATAAGAACACATAATAAATAATTTCTTTTACAGCGAACCTCGGATATAGAAAACCAATTTTGATGCATTTTTCAAATTCACTCTATGAATATTAAGCTAATTTAAATATTCCTGGACCTTCTCAGTGAGAAACTCTTGAGTCTGCTTTCGAATGTTTTATATTTTTGAGAAGTAGTTCTGTTAGCGGTCGCAAACTCGCCGATATCTAATTTTTTCGCATTTCATACAGTAACGTATCATATTAATATCTAAAAACTTTGCTGCAAATCGGTCTTGATTGCGATGAATGTGACAATTATTAACGTGACAGTGTTTAATGTCACTTCTATTAAACATTAATAAAATCAAATTTCGCATAAAATGCGAAGAAATAATATACGCAAACTCGTTAGAAAAGTATTCTCTCAACTCGTACTCAAATAAGCCAAACTCGTTTAGTAAAACTTCGCTTATAATATTACGTAACAACAAGATTTATTAATGCAGATTCCCACCGAGGTCATGATATCGTGCAGTTGGACGATACGAACAATTCACAGTGATTTAATGAATCACTCTTATCACTCCTTTTAAGCCAATAAAACATGTTGAAAATCTGTCGCTCTACCCCAAAGCACAATACCATAAGAGAGATGAAATTGGACACTTATTTCAATACATATAAAAGGTACTTCACATTTTAATTGTGTTATTGCAAAATATGCACGTGACAAGTGATTACAAACTTGATCAATGATCTTCCTTGAGAGGTTATTATCTACTTTTAGTCCTGAAAATCTAACGCTATTGGTTACATTTAAGTCTTGCCTGTATAGAGGACCACTCTTGTTGAATATTATACGCTGAGTTTTTAGGTTTAGAGTCATTTTATTCTTATGGTACCACAACTTTATTTAATTCACTTTTTAGTATCAGAAGAGGTGATTTCAGTTTATCACCAGTTCTTCCAGACAAAGCTATTGATATCTCATCAGCGAAATTTAACTGTCATCGTGCCATTGTGCAAGAATAACCCAAAATTGATTAAAGCAACAAAATGTCGCATGTGTACCTAGAGAGGATAACCCTCCGAATGTTCCCCAGGCCCATCCTACAGAAGAGTCTTGGGCTTTATTCGGTAGAAAAATTTACGACGGTGGATGGGAAGCCCAAAATGAAGAAGAGCTACGACGAGAAATCTATCAAAAGATTCAGAGTTTTACCCACTTACCTTCCAAAGGCTAATGAGAGGCATTCGCATTAAATAGTGAACCATTGAAACCCATGGCCCTTTAGCTTCTATGTAATACATTATAGTTTTTGTTATATCTTCACTGAATAGTTAGTATAAATTTAAATAAAACAATTAGTTTGTATTATTAGATTTGAAAAAAATTGTTGCATACGCTATAATCGATCGTAATAAGAAAACTAGATAGAATATGAAAACGTGAATAAGTTATATATTTTTTCATAATTCCTGTCATCATTGCTTTCTTTAACTATTTTCTATTAAGTGGATTTAATATCTGACAAGAAAGGATGAATTTCTTTACCATCAGTTGAATTACAGACGTCGAGTCAGTTAATAAAACTTCGGCAAGCAGTCACATGAATTCTAACAAACTTAATTCATAAAATTTGCAAAATCCTTTCAACTCCCAGGTTTTAAACAATTTCGTCTGGTCAGAAAAGTAGCTAAAGAATGTTCGATTCAACGAAAAATTCACATTTTGCGGTAAAATTCTCTCTTTATATCTGCCGTTCAAAGGCTTACAATAGAACTTTCGCAAATTTGATTCTAAAAAATTTCGTGCTCGTAGTAAAAGTTCCGTTCCTAAAAACAGTGGGAACTTGTTTACCTGCCTCGCACGTTTGTTAGCATTTACAGTTGTGTTTATTTTAGCCGTTCACATTATTTGAAATTCAATTGATCTTTGTTCAAGCGTGCTCCTTCAACACATGTTAACACATTATCCCACTATAGAAAGTCTGAATTGTTTCTTCTTTAAATCTCTGCTTTACTGATAAAATTTGTTAACTATAAAAAGTGGATAATCGATTAATTTAATACAGTGGATAGACAGTTTATTACATGAACCGTGTAAGCACAATAATTTATTGTCAATTAATCGCATGATCACCTCGTTAGTTAAGTAGACAGAAATATAGTGAAACTACTAGAAACAAGGTAATCCGAAATTAGTAATACATATATTACTCTATACGGTGTATGGAATATAAACTTTAGGACACTGTTAATAATTTAAAGTACACTTATTTTAAGTATTTTTTTATTTAGACATAGATTAAAGGATTTACAACAAGATGAACTTTGCTACAATATAACAAAACACGTTTTACTTAATTATTTCACTGTGGAAAGTTGAAGAAAATAGATACAGTTTATTCATTTATGTAACAGAGACTAGGTCATCAAAACAAAAAAAAAATGCTTTTGAAACTCTCACAGTATTGATCATTCGAAAGTTAAAACTCGTTTTATATTAAGATCAGAATTCTGGTCAGGAATATAGCGCAACGCTAAATCACTCAATTCTGTCGAACAATATCAAGAATCTTATGTTCATTGTAGAATAAATGGTCCATTTCACCATCATAAAATGTAAAAGATAAGAAATACAACACTAAAATCCCTTACATAAATTCCAATATAAATTGTCGAATGTGAGAAAGCCAAGCTTCATTTTCATTAGACATCGAACTGTTCCTGTGCAAATTAGGATTTAAACATAAACAGCTTCAATTAGGGCTTTTGAAAGTAATTTGATATAGCGTTCAAATTTCATCGATCGCAAAAGCATGTAAATGCCGGATGGAAAGAATCTGACAAATAACGAGGAGGCGCATTGTTACAAGATTATTTTCTGCCAACGAAATCAAATATAAAATTAATGGGATAACTTTTGCAAAATGACACTTACTGAAGTTAGATTGACTTTGGTATCGTATCATATTTTTTTTCGTGAGTTTATTCCAGTTTTATGTGCCGTAACGAGATTAAGTTTTTCTTTCCGAGAAAAATCTCTGCTGAGAAATTGCAATGAAATAACAGCCTTTAATATAACTCACAAAAGCTAGAAACTTGAATTTTAAAGTTTTCAATTGAGGCAATTGTTTACTCTCACAAAACACATAAAAGAAAAATAAATAAAATAGAATCTTTAATCCAGGATGTTCATGTAAGAATATCCTAGGATCGTGCTCGATAAGATTGCAAGCTTAAGGTCTCTTCGTAAAACTTCCACTCTCTCTCGGATTTTAAATCTATTATTAACTAGCTGAATTCGAAACAAATTAAATGATTGTTAATGAGACTGATTACCCTTTCAATATCACCGAGTGAAATACATGAAAGTGCAGGTGTGAGTGAGAAACGCGAATGTAAAATAAGAGAATTTAAAATATTAACGAGACCCGGCTCAAATTAATTACGCGCAGTTCTAATTTAGCAGACAAGATTAACGGAGCTCGTCTTCTAAGGAGCCACAAAACAGTATTGCAGTTTCATGAACGCTGGCGAAAAATAATGGATTTGCCTAAATTTAATTACCGTTGTTAGTTACCTTAAGCCTTTAGTGCGCCCGAATATGGAAAGATTAATATATTTATAAATTTTTGGCCTAAAAGTGCTGTTAGGAATACACAAAATTAGAGATATTTATTTTAATATATGGTTTATATAAAAATCTTAAATGTCTCTTTGATGTTACTCAAGGAAACAAATTTCTCGATTATTACAACAAAAGAAGCTCCATTCAATATTTACTATACCATGATAAGCGAAAGCTAGATATCTAGCTTTCGCTTATCATGTAAAGAATGAAAGAAGAAATCTTCAGCTATTTAAAAAAAACTGAATCTGTGGTCATGCCTTAGTTCAATGAAAAGATTTAGAGAACACCGGAATAGATTTCTAGAGAAAAATAGAGAGATAATGGAAACGTGTTTCCCAACAGTTTTAAATCACTTATAAAGATCATACTTTGGTTTGCTTTCACATGAAAACTTGATAAGTGGTCCCTTTAAAAAAAATCTCGGAAACTCTATCCCAGAACTTTAATAGCACTTGGAGGGCATATCACCGTCCACGAAAACAATCTGTTCAGTTTTCTGATTAAATAAATATAAATTACTGTTCTTTTGCATAATTATACTGAGTAATTTTGTAACTTGAGCTCAAATTTCATATTATTTTGGAAAACGAATTCATTCCTTAAGAATTAAATAACACAAGCATATGTATTTATATTTACCTTATAGCTTTTATTAACAATGCTTCATTTTGGAGAGCCACAGTATCAAGTATTATTCAGAATTGGATAATCGTTTTAATGTCGGGGAAACTCTAACAACAGAACTCCTTACAACTTCTATGCCTACAGATAGTGAATGCAGTTTCAAGACTTGCTATACAAAGTAGATATGTACATATGTAGACACGAATTATAGTGTGTGCGGCTAACTTTGACGATCAATGCATCGTTAACATACTCTGTTCTGCGCAATCCCTTGTTTGGTGAAAGTTTCTCACATCTCCACAAAAGGGTGCATTATAATAATCTACAATATCCATTAAAATCTGCTTTCTAGAGAAGCTCTAAGTCTTGAATAACTAAAATCACGTTATTCTCAGCGCAGTCGTTGAAAAGAAATGTTTCAAAATGCTGCAAGTCCAAAGCTGCAATAAAAAAAGAAATAAAAATAAACAAGTTTAGAAAGTAATTTTAAAAATTTTAAAAATATGGAGATTTTAAAAGTCCATCCACTTTAAGTATTGAATATTACAACTGGCGACGAAGATGAGATTGGATAATCAATGTGATAAGGAGATCATCGGGTTGAAAAATTAAATTCCTCCACATCACATGGGAAAAATGGCTGAATCGGAACCGACCACCATTACTATAAATTTTAATTACATTCCTAAGATTAATATTGACGTTAAGCGATTAAAACAATTTTATATCGTTATATAAAATTGTTGAGAATAAAATTAAACGTGCAGTGTTAGGAAATAGTTTGTCGGAAGACGCGTATGGTCTCGCGCAAAACCTTTTACTACCGGAATCACCGGAAGATGCCGATTATGCGGCAATTATATCAAACTTAACAAAACAATTACCTCCGCAGAGCGTATTGTTTGCTGAACGTTATAAATTTTACGCAGAAGTGAAGTTGAATCTATTAATTCGTGTTCGCAGTCTTTCTACTGAATGCAAATTTGGTGAGTTTCGCTTCGCGACAAATTTATCATCGGATTGACTCCGGGAAAAATATTGGATCGATTATTTGCAGACGATTCCCTCACGTTTAACAAGGCTATACAAACGGCTTTAGCTATCGAGACTCTTTCTTCGGGATTTGGCATTTTCGGCGACAATCAACAGTCAGGGGTTAAAGGGGAACGAGGCGAAATCAACTGGAATCACCTCAAGTGAAAAGCTCAGTTCCGGAAGGCAAGTGAAAGTAATAAAGGCGTACGCCGGAAAAACAATGAGAGCAGCAGCGGCAACAAAATTTTCAAGCAAGGACAAGCAAGGTGTACCAGATGTGGAATTTGTGGTGATTATGAAGTTACGTTAAATCCTTATTTACAGATCAACAAGTACCCATTGCCATGGATTGATGACTTGTTTACGTGTCTTAGAAAGGGCAAACAATTTCCCAAAATTGATTTGAATCATTCATAAGCATTGTTAGATAAACAACTACAAAGATTGACTGCAATTTCAACATATAAGGATTGTTTTAATTGTTTTTTATGCTTTTAGAATTTTTTTTCTTTTCTTTTAACAGTTCTCCAAAGTTGTTTCAAACAGGAAATTATCTTCGTCCACTTCGCCTGTCTCAATTAAAAACTAACGAAGTCACTTCTGTACAACAGCTTTTCATTCTGAAGTTCCTAAATTTCTCTCTTCTAGTTCCGTACTTAGATCTACGATTTTTAATCCAGTGAGAGATACTTTTCTTGCAGTCATTTCGCTTTCCGTAATCACCCCACACTTGACGCCCATTGTAAAGCTTTTCTTTTCACTGTTCGGGTGAAGTTCAACGCCAGCGAGTCACCAGACACTTTCTTTATTGCAGAATGATAGAAGTAAATCTAAAACTTGACTCCTCTATTTCTTTATTTTTTAACAACGCCACCCCTTTCTTAACTACCCTTAAATATTGTCATGGACGGCCGCTTACCTTCTTTACAATATCATTTTTAAAAAAATCTAATTCGGTTTAGGGTCTTATATATTAATTAAAGGGAAGATTGCATCCAGGCGTCTGGAAGAGCGATAACATAACCAGGTCGGCTTAATTAACATTAGTTGTTCAACTGAAACGAGGGTCGCTATAATTAGTAACTACTTGACATGAAAATTAAATTACTACTCATTATTTCTGAGCACGTGCATTTCTAATCCTCATGTATCGAAATTTATTCAACTTTAAAACGTCTAAGTAAAAATTTAAATGATCAACAATAAGAAACGTGCATTACCTTTTTCTTTTCTTAATTATTGTAAGATCAAGGACAAACAACTTAAAAACTTGGAATACGAGTTGCATGAACGAGAAATGACGAGAAAGAATGATAGGCAAACAAAAAAAAAGGCATGAATTTATTAACACTTGAAAAACGATTTATTAAAATTATTTGTAATTGTTATCTACTTTGTTTGTTATGTATGTAGACCAAATTTGATCTCCGATTTGTTCAAGAATGTATTTATTTTTTGTTTTCTATTTTCATATTTGTCTAATAAAACTTCAGATTATGATTTCTTTGTTTTTCCGTAAATTTACCATAATTCTGTAAAGTCTTCTGCTAAACGTTTTTTTTCTTCAAATGTGTTTAGAACAGTGCTAACTTTTTTTACATTTTTGTATACGATATTGAATTTATCAGAAATACATTTGTTAGCTACAAACCTATAGGTAATATCTATCATAAATAAATGAAAACTCAGGATAAATAAGTCTTACCACAGAAATACTAATATTTGATTTCAATGATTTGAACTCCAGTTAAAATTATACTTTACAATGAACTGAACCTCAGCATCTTTGGACGTTACGACCTTACGGTACAATAGTTTTAATTTGATATTTTTATTCAGTGTGAACCACTGTCGTCTATAATTTATATTTTAAGTTCGTTATGAGAACGTCGGTTTTTTTAATTAAGTCGACGCTGAAGTCATTTCTCTGGTAAATATTTGACTTAGCGATGGAACGTTCCATGTACCAGTTAAGCTTTACATAGTTAATTAGTATTTTAGACGAAGGGGTTTCATACAGTAAAACAAACTCGGTTGTTGATTAAATAAAAGGAATTTAATGGTTTTTGAAATTTTATTGTTTAGATGTTTAAAAGAAAATGCAAATAAATCATATAATAGGAAATTTTAAACGAAAAATTAGGAAACTTTTCCGCTAATAATGTTTTACTTAATTACATCGAGAAGCTAGGTAATCCAACAATTAGGAACGTGGTCAAAATTGCAATAGAAGTGAAACCATTCCCAATAACCACGTTGACTTTCTTATTATATTATTAAGAATAAATGTAAGGTAACGAGGTTATTGATGGTGAATCTCCACGAAATTTTTCCTTCGTTCGGATTTCGAGCACGTTCTCAATTAATTCGCCTCCTCATTCCTACATTCCACTAAATTTTATTTTTTATTGTCCACGAAATGTTTATCTTATGTTGCCATGGAAGAAGGAACTTATACTTAATATATTATTATAAAATTCGTGATGTTAATAAATTTTCTTAACATTCATTAATCACATTTATCATGTAAGATTATAAGATTACGTGCCATAAGTATTTTTTATAAATATCGGTTTTCCTGCAATTTAAGATCAAAAAATAAAAATTAAATCTCCTTGGGCTATTGACGTTTGTGAGAAGCTTTTCATTTAACGCAACGCGTGGTAGCTTCACTTAAATGATGGTAACCCTCATCACTTTTCATGTCATGTTGTAATTTATAAAAGCCGTGCATAATTATGTTTGCTCAAAGTCTATAAAGAATATAATATGAATTTAAAAAAAAAATGTAACGCATTTCTCCTGATCTCTTTTCTTGTAACTAAATGCAGCTTTAATAAAACGTATTAAATTTAAAACGCAGAATTTATGTTATTCTGTTTTTACATATCAATCGAATAACTTACAAAGGAACGCTTCCAATCAGACAATTCAAAAAAATATTGAAACAGCGGGAGACTGGTCCACCCTAGAAAAAGCGCAGAAAAAATTGACATCTTCTTGCGGTTTGAATTTAGCTTCAAGTGTTTTATAATTGTTTAGATTCTTGAAGCAATTATTCGGTAAATCCAGTTAATGAGAAGTAATTTTATTATAAGCAGATGATGGATTAAAGTTCCGTATCTATATCTAAGAACGAAAATATTTTAAGTCCAAATTTCGATACTTTTGGCCATGTACTCGTTCCTATGTATAACTTTTTGTTTTGTATCGCATTGTATACCTTACGATGGAAAAGCCCACGATAAATCTGCGCGTCGGAATGTAGTTTTTATTAAAATTAATTAAAATTGTGTAACTGGCAATATAGAAAGTGTTAGGAAAGAGTTTATACATGTATTTTGGCCTTATTGGCCCTCATCAGAACTCTGTACCTTAAAAAATTTGGTTTGTTGAAAAATTTAGAAAAACTTACCCCTTTTTCGAATTTCTAAAATCCCAAAACACAAGAACAGGAATTAATGATAAAAATATTTGCAAAAGATTTTCATATTTTTATCATTAATTCCTATTCTTGTGTTTTGGGATTTTAGAAATTCGAAAAAGAGGTAAGTTTTCTAAATTTTTCAATAAACCAAATTTTTTTAACTGATGAGGCCTAATAAGGCCGAAATACATGTATAAACTCTTTCCTAACACTTTCTATATTGCCAGTTACACAATTTTAATTAATTTTCATAATTTTCATCTGGCAAGAAAACTTGATTTTATAGTTTTTATTGTACGCTCAACTCTGCAACAGGTTATTGGTCCAGGTGCGCCGAAATTATTGGTCCAGGTACGCCGAAGAAAGTGTGAAAGCCTTAAAAAAAACAATAAAAAGACGAGAAAACCTTTCGTAAAGAAAAGCGAACGAAGTCCTTCATTACTGGAGATCGTCCAATCCGATGTCTGTGGTCCTTTATGCGTGGAATCGAACGGAGAAAATATTTCATTACTTTCGACTCTTCTAAGTGATGCGAAGTACACTTTCTAAAGGCCAAAAGCGAAGTATTGAAGGCATTCATTCATAAAGCGTTGGTTGAAAATCTGAAGGACAAAAGAATCAACGGAATCTCAATTTTGTTGCTCTT
Source organism: Serrognathus titanus (assembly GCA_039766575.1). Lineage (NCBI taxonomy): Eukaryota > Metazoa > Arthropoda > Insecta > Coleoptera > Lucanidae > Serrognathus > Serrognathus titanus. The sequence goes on along the minus strand of CM077911.1, from coordinate 11,748,691 downwards.
ATCGTGAAGAGATTTTCAATACCTTGCTATAAAGAGTAAAACGGCATACGCTGCCGAACGAAAGAATACAACGTTGTTAGATAGGGCCAGAAGCCTTTTGCTACAGTCGGGTTTACCGTCAACCTTCTGGGCGGAAGCAGTTTTGATCGTAAACCACATTAGGAACAGAACTTCAAATTCCTACCAAAATGGGAAAATGCCCTGCGAAATGTGGACTGACAAGAAAACCTGATGTTTCACATTTTAAAGAATTCGGAAACAGGGCAATCTGTTTGAACACTGAACCAAACAAAGGAAGTTTGAAGCTCATGGAAAACCAGTAATCTTCATGGAATATTCGGAATCAACGAAAGGTTACAGGATGTGGTTAATCGAAGAACGAAAGGTGGTAATATCCAGAGATGTCAAATTAACGACACTGGCTCAACAACCTTCTAAGATTTCATTTCCGCAGAATTATATCGGAACAATGAAATCGCAGAACCCTCCGAAGAACGAGTGATTCCGTCAAGGGCCCATGAACCCGAACGGCATGTTGATAAGTCTGAAGATGAAATGAATCCTCCCAAGAAAGACCTCGAAAGATACGCACGGGAAGAAGGAGAAGGCCAGCACTCCAGTACCATTTCGCTCGAGAGGAACCAGAAGCGGAAGAGAAACTCGAAATGGAAGAACGAAGAGACATGGAGAAGCCCCAGGTCACGAACGTGGCCAAAGGTGAAGATGCAGACGATTGGTATCGAGCTATATGTTGCGATGTAAAGACTGTCCTCAAAAACGACACATGGCTTTGGTGGATAGACCCCAAGACAAGGAAGTAATTGGAAGTCGATTTGTCCTCCGAAATAAATATAATTCAGAAAGTACGTTGGAAAGGAGAAAGGCTCATCTGGTCGCCAAAGAATTTGCACAAACACCAGGAGCTCACTACAGCGAGACATTTGCACCTGAAGCGAGAATGAGTTCCGCTTGCCTATTCCGCTGCACTTACATCATTTAGACAAAACCACACCTTACATGAATGAGGACATCCACGATGAGTTGTTCTTGAACTCCCGAAATTGCTGAAAGAAGTGCTCGAAATCAAAGCGCGAAGGAAAGTTGGCGATGAAGGTCTCAGAAAGAAGGCAGAAGACATGAAGACAGGAATTGTTTTTAAGAAAGGTTTGAAGTATATGCAAGGTTTTGTTGATTCGGATTGGGAGAATTGCATTATAGATAGACGCTCATATACAGGCAATACTTTTCTGTTGAGTGGTGGACCTATTTGTTGGGATTCAAAGATATTACCGTGGCCCTGTCATCTACGTGGCCATAACAGAAGCCACGAAAGAAGCAGTTTTTCTGAAAACATTCATAGCAGAGTTATATTTCGGAATCTTATTCAACGACAACATCAGTACTAAAAGTCTAGTTGGGAATTCCACCTATCATTCAGGCAGCAAACACGTCCGATACCATTTTATGCGGGACGTTCTGAAAAATGGAAAAGTTGTAATGCGTTACTTGCCTACGGAGGACGTGATGGCGGGTGACGAACGTGTTAACTAAAGGACTGTCTAAAGATAAAGACTGGAAATGTTTAACGTATTTTTGAAAGCAAAGGAAACAGCTCACCTGAATTAAGTCCAATGATCTCATAGAGCCAAAAGAAACTTATCTTTTATTAGCTTTACTTTTAACAACTTCTCTTTTAATTGCGAATCTTTTCTCATAATTGCTAATCTTGGTAAAATACAGACGCAGCTAACAATTTTCGATTATTTCTTTTTCTTCTCGAAATATTTCTCACTTTTAAATTACCAGGAGCTTCAATATTTGACGTTTCAATATTGAATACAATCTATAAAGGCGGCAACGCGACGGCTGGATATGATTAAACTCGTATTTAAGAAGAAATTAATTCGAACACTTCGGTTAAGTGGGATTTGTTTTTGCGTTTCTTCAGTAAATTTAATCAAGTAAATGCGGTGCTCTTCCAAGCATCCGTTGAAATTATTCCACGTGCTGGCGGAAAATAACAAGTATAAACTGCACCGTAAAGTTATTTTTGCACTTTGCCTAAATGAAATTTTAATTATAAAAATATCAGTTTTGACTAACTATAAATGGAATTTCGTACATAAAACTAAACCACTGAAATGATTCTGATGTACAATTTCATTGTAAAAACAACTTCCATAGGATTCCATCCGGTAAAATTCCTAGCAAACATCGAATCTCCGGCGGGCTGAAATTTAAATAAAATAACTGGCGGATGTGAAGTGAAAATTAAATTCAAGCGAACCACATCCTGCCGATTTAATTTTATCGAAGGGAACAAAGTTTTGAATTAAACAGCTGCTTCTTAAGGGCCAGTTCGATGCTTGCAACGGCAATCATGAAGTGATTATTGTTAAATTTCCTTGCGGAAAAGTTTTTGATAAACTATGAAATCCAATTTAAATATTTCTGCTAAGGCTCGATCTTTCCACCTCCCGATAAATTTATTCAGCGAATAACTTTACGAATCACCATGGAAACCATTCATAAAAATCAAGTTATTTGCCAAATAACGTTATCGGGAACTTTATTAGGAGGTGGAAAGATCGGGCCTAAGAGGAAAAAATAAAATGGCACGTTAAGAGATTGTAGGTGGAAGCAAAAATGTAAATGTCAGTGATTATAAAACAAGTTACTTGATAAGAGATACATAAATAAGAACAGCTAGTGGGTTAATATTCGATTTCATCTGCCATAAATTGTGTACCATTGTCTGGTACGATTTGTTTCGGTAGGCCGAAAAGTGAGAACCATTCTTGTAAAGTTGATACTACTTTTTCTGCTGATGTTTTTTGTCTTGGTTTGACTTCCACCCATTTCTAAAATGCATCGACGAGGATAAACCACATACGACCTTCCGTTACTCCTGCAAAATCGATGTGTAGTCCTTTCCACGGACCGTCAAGTATATTCCATGAATGTAAAGGAACTTCAGTTGACACTCTTCGTACTAGGCGATGAATTTTTCGATATTGGTGTCTAGTTTTGGGCAAAAGTGTTAAAGTTTTCGAAAGTTTTGTTGCATTATACATTTATAGCACGCATGGCCATCTTGTAATTTGTCTATCCTAATGCAATATTAGGTCAAAAAACGATCGCAGGATGTCGCGATCTAAACTTTTCGTTGAAATTTTCGATTAGTATACTACAGTATTTTTCCAGCAACTGAAATTCTATTTGAAATATTACTGTAATAATAAAACGTCATTTTCAGTGTGATTCCCAGTCATCTGATAAGCGCCAAGAGAGTATTTCGATTAAGGATCTTAATCTGCGGATTTCAGCAAGTAAATAATCTTAATATTATGTAATGTTGTCAATGATTCATTAGGAAGTATTTAAAATTCCAAAAGATGTTTATTCATGTTAATATTTCAGATTAGTTTGTATGTAAACATTAAAGCTGTGTTATTAATGTTATCATTCCCACAGTTAATAAATATTTTTTAGTTTATCTTTACTGAGACAGATTGATAACTTTAAAAAGTAGGAAATTTTTGAAACTAACCACGATCAATAATCTCTTCTTCTATTTCATTTTGATGGCCGGCTATTAGCACCCAAGAAAATTTATTTAAATTGCTTAGGATATCCTCGACTAGAAAGAAGATGGCAGACTGTTTCAATATTTATTATGAAATGATATGATTTTATTATTTCTTCATCTTGTTAAGTTTCCTTATTTTCATTTATTACAGCTTAAAGTGACATTAGCTTTTGCCAGCATTTTCGTTTCTTTAACGTGATTTACATACGCTGTAAAAACGTATTCCATAGCTTCCTGAGTTATCAAGTTCTTCTCTTAACATTTTTGATTTTTTAATTTAAATATAATTAACCAATTAAATATAAAATACAGTACATACATGTGTATAAAGTCGCATTATAACTGCCAACAGTACGTGACGACGAGTACAATCATCGGGGAACGCCTTTAAACATCAACTATCATCCATTGATTTTGAGTGATCCTACATAAACAACCTTATATATCTTACATATCTAATCACATAATAAGCACACTGCGTGCGATAACAAATACTCTTAAATAAATTAAGTATTCCATGTCCACCACAAATATTCTCCGTAGTGATTTCTGTTTAGGTGCATCAAAATATAAATAGTACAAGAGCTGCACTTCAAAAGTTTGCGCAATCAGTAGAAGAGAATTTCGTCTGAAAGCAGTTTTCATCGCGCCGTTGCTTTTATTTTGTTTTTTCGCTGTCGGAAAGACGGTATGCTATTAATTACCGTCGTAGATAGAATCAAAACGCGATACAGACTAAATGAGTGCGTATGTGTGCCTGTAATCTTTCAGACAAACTGAAAATGTGGACTTAAAACATTATGTGTCTATAATAAAGAGTGCGTAATATTGTTCGGAACTTAATTCATGGAAGGGTTTTCACAGAAGATGGAAAAGGACATAGAGGTAATAATTTAATTTTGTTGAGCTAATTTTTTACGTCATACAACTGTATAGTCTGCACACTTATCAAGGAAAATTAGTAATATTCACAATACTTTTATATAAACGGTATCATCCTACGTGATATACATTGTGTATATTACATACAGGTAATTGTCTTAAAGTGAGAACATAAAGTCTGTCAAATTTAAGATTGCGTCTGTATAAGTTAACAAAGACATGAATATACGTGTCACTTACTCTCCAATAATGTGTAAAAAATCGATAAGAAACGTGTGTTTCTTGAAAAACCAAGTACACACTACCAAGTTAAAAGTACTTTGAAAACTAACAACCACCTAATCATACTACTACTACTACGACTATTACTAATTATAAAAAAAATAATTAAATGAAAACAACCTACAGATAAGAGCAAATAAATAATACGGAAATAAGTATTGTTTCAATCTCCTGAAAAAGCTTCTTATTCTACCGAATAAAGAACTTTGGTAAGCATTTAATTCTGTGTTATTGATACCGCCTTAAATATTCTTAAAATTATCACTAAAAAAATTATATTGAAAGTTTTACTGCAAATCAACTCATGAATATCGGCTCCAACATCCCCCGTTACTATGGTTTACCAAAAACACATAAAGAAAATACACCCCTTAAACCTATAGTCTCTTGTATAAATGTCTGGCCAATTTAATTACTAAAATACTTTCAGTTAGTTTCCTAACTATAATTCCCATAATATTAAGGATTCATTAAAAATTGCAAGTAACATGAAGGACTACAAACTTCCTGAAGACCATAGACTCATATCACTTGATGTAGTTTCCCTCTTTACGAATCACTGCTATCCTCCTAAACAAACAGGATGAAATTTTAACTGTTTTTAACAGTTTTTAGTTTCAGCGTAGGCCATGTTAAGGTGACATTTTTTGTTGGTACCCTCAAGTGGATATGTTCCATTTTAATTTTGAAAACTGGCCCCGAAAAACATTGATGATTTTTAGCATTTTGACTTTGTATTAAAAAGTCACAAGTAAGTATTTGTTTTAATGTTATTATTTTACTCTCTTCATGCCATCGTAGAGTATAAGAAGCAATATACTCGAAGGGACTAACGTTAAAGTGTCAGAATTTTACATTAGTCACTTTTTGACTTCCATATTAAAATATATGCACGTAACTTAACGAAAAGAAAGCATAGACCTCCAGAGTCTAAAAAGATCGTAAATGGACTATACACACAATCAGTTTACCTTAGAAAATGGAATTGAGAACGTGTTCCCTTTCTAGATACTAAAGTAATAATATTTTATTAGATTGGTGCAATAAACCAATTTTCTCTGGAAGATTTATTAATTTCCTTGATAGTCATCCCCTTAAACAAAAAATGTACGCCGTTGTAGCTATGAAAAATCGGATTGCTCAGATTTGTCATGAATCTTTAGTGTCAAAGAATTTAAACAAACTTGTTCACACCGCCGCTGATAAAGAAATTAATCTTTTCTGATCCAAACCCTAGTGTTGTTGCACAAGACAAAAATGAAACATCAGTTACCTACAAAAAATTATCCTTTATAAAATCAATTACCCCTAAATTTATTAATGTCCTGAAACAAGATACCATCAGGACAACTCGTTACAACCCCCTCAATATTAATAAATTATTTACCAAATGCAAGGATAACATTCCCGCTTTATTTAACTCAAATGTTGGATAAAAGATTCCTTGCCTACATTGCAATTTAATTTATGTAGGACAAACTCGCCAGTTACTGAAAAACAGAATTATACAATACTAAGGTGATTGTAGGGTGGGAAAGAAATCCTGCGCTCTAGCTATACACAGTAACTTTGTATAATTTGATTACTTAAATCGTCTCGTAAATCGTCTAGTGATCATTTAAAGAGGTCTCTTTTCTTATGCTCGCATCAACACAGTTTCTTGGTATTGATGGGAAATTTGAAAGGAGGAACCTTACACTAATGAAATAAAAATGCAAGATGAGCGTTTAAGACGTATATTTTGAAATCCACAGTCTTAACTGCTCTCACCAGTTCTGCGTAATAACACAGATTCAGACCGCGACGTTTCGGAAACATTATTAAGAAATGTACAGGCACTTTCCTGACTGGACCTACAGACTTATTTGCCACTTATTTATTAGTTTATCAAGGATAAGAGATAAAATCTGCAAAAAGAACACGAGTGTTTATTTGAAAATAATCTTTAACTTAGTTCAAAAATCAAGACCGAAAATAATATTCGCAGATTTTTAATAAATGACTTCATATTAATTAACGCTCGTTAACTCTATAATATTAGGAAATTCTGTATTCTTACTTAGGTCAAACTACAACACAACTATAATAGCCACAATTAATGGTACAATGGTACGTAAGATTTTCGCGAGTTATTTCTGTATCACCATCAATCAAATGTGAAGTAGTCAAAACATAATCTGAAAGTTATGATCTGTATTCAAGTGAATTAATCTTCCAATTTTTTTTGCTACACTCGAACACACTATCTGATGTCCTTGCGATGAGTACATAATACAATAATTTCTTATCCACGAGTGCTTAATTAATGCGAAACAGGATTTAAAGTTCAAATGCACGGACAATTTTTAGCGGTCAAGGAAAACCAATAAAAATGGTTAGAATGAAAGGCTAGTATTTGGATAGTACAGCATTTTATGAAAAACGTGTCCAACAGTTATTGTAGTCCTGAATAGCTGTAAAATCGAATATTTTTAACTGATCTATGTTTTAAATCACAAGAAAACATTAAATACTTTTTTTTGCAACCGTATTAAATGTCTTTTAATAACAAAATCTGCAACTGAAGTTGACGTTTCTGTTACTGATAAAAAAAGAGTGTGTTACTAAATAACACTTTTAGAAATTTTTGGCATGATTGACATCGCTTGATGAGATTCTCGATGTCTTGATCTATTCCAGGCCAACAACAATTAGTGACCATTCTTTAGAAGAATTAGATGCAAGATATAAAAATTTCGAACAAAATTTTAATGAAATTTAATATAACGATCGACAAACAAAACCAAAACGAGACGATTCCCGTCTTGGAATTTCACTTTTCCTATATTAGAAACTATTTTTGTTCTTCTTACAGTTTTAAGTAAGTTTGTGCTATCTCAGGTTGTAGTAAATTCTATTAATTCTGTACGCGATCACTTTTAGATGGCTAATTAAATGAAACCTTCGTAGATACAAAGGCTTTCACCCAAAAGAAATTTAATTTTTATTCGGTCTTGGGTTGTTTCGCTTTTTAATGAGAGCACTTTCCGCAATCCACAAAGTTATAATAACGAAGCCAATCTGAGTAAATATCTTATTTCCCTTCTTTTAAATATGGCAAAATCCGCACAATTTAAAAGCGAAATGAAAGATTTGCGTTGACTAATCTGATTCGCAACAGAGTAACTTATTCGCATCAGTTTTATAAATGTGGGAAAGTTTATCATGGAAGTAGGGCAAGTTTAATGATTTTTTCTGAACATTATACTCAAAGACTGAAAGAGAAATTCGTCATCTTCCTGCGATTACACTATACAGAATTTCGCATTCACTTTGCACTCAAACTTCAAGATTACATAGTCGCTCGCACTTACTTATTCAAATAAAAGAGGTAAATCGTTAGCCAAAAATTAGACAGCGTGTTCTCGAACCTGTGTATTGATTGAAAATTCAAGTTGTATAATAAGAATATTGTACTAACAATTGAGGGAGAGGGATTAAAACAGATAAAGCAGTTTTCCAAAGGTCATTTGGACAACGCTATAAAATTCAGGAGTGCACTAATCAGCTCTGAACGGTAAAGAGATGATTACGGTTAAGACATGTCGAGAAGGTGAAATATTGGTAACACTGCGATACATTAAACAAGTTTTCAGTATTGATTACTAATATGAAATGATAATGCTATTCTTGTGGAGTAAAATTACATTGCAAAAATCAGTTCCCCCACCAAATCTGTGTGAACACTTTTCTATATGAAGAACACGTGTTTCAGTTTGAAAGTCTTTCAATCTAGTCCGCTTCGCGAATGAAACACATGTTCACTAGTGTGAAAAAGTGTTCGCACTGTGAGGGGAACTGATTTGTGTATCGATTTCTGTAAACTGTAAAACTTAAGCATAGAAAATTTATAGTAAAATTTGAAGAGGAGCAAGAGGAATCTTTTGCAGAAAGTGATAACTAGCAGAATGTAACAATTACGTTTAGACTCTCTACATATATAGCGATACAAGTCCTGTATCCTTCAGTGCCTTTTCAAAATTCTGAAAAAAGTTATTGATTCACAAATTCACACATTTAAATATTTTATCTCGTACATTACAATCTACTTGGAAACCGATATGCTTTATAGTTACGGAGAATTGATGATAAACCAGACAATAACGTTAAAGTCAAGGTAATGACGTTAATGATCTAATGCGATGGTTATTAACGTTACTTACGAACACGAATCGTATCGCACCCTTAAAGAAGTATCGGCTCGATGCAGTACCATATAGAAAAGTACCGGTACATACAATACCAATTCTTATGGTACCGAAGCTTTTTATGCATAGTTTGATGCAATAAAAATCAATAATTTTTATTCACTTTACTAATACGCAAAAGAAATTATAGTAATAAGTCTAGAAAATGTCTGGAATTAGTAAAATTAAAAATAAATTATTTTACACGAATATTAACAGTATGTAAGTATGATTCAAAATTTAAACCAATTTGTTTCTTTTTACATTTCAACATTGTTCAATAATAATTTATTGTCAATAACGACAAAACTCGGGCATTGCCTTTTATTATGTTTTCACATGAGAATAATTAACGACACTGTCCTTTATTATTGGGAATTGACTTTAAAATCTGGATAATAACGTAAATTACCATAAGAATCGGTCAATAACGATCCCATCCGGTCATTAACGTCATCACCCTGTTAACGCCATTCCCCGTAACATATACACCGATAATAATTATCTCAAAATAAGAAAATATTAGAAAAAATATTATATATGTAGTAAAATTTTAATAGTAAATCTAAAAAGATTATTAAAATTAAATTCAGAAAGCAAGTTTAGTCTAAAATTTACTGACGATTAATTCAATAAAATCATAATTCAATAAAACGCAAACAACGAAGACGGAATCCTCGTCCATGTTCAAGAAGGTGATGTAACCTCGGTCCATGGTATTCAAGATGGGACAGAATGGATGCAGCCAACAGGACGCTCAACCGCTCAACAGTAACTCTTACGATAAACACCATTAGAACGAAATTTAAAATGAAGCGCGAAATTTAAATGTGATGGCATTTATGAAAGTTTCGTGAAAACGTCATAAATTCATGAAACTTTCGAAAATTTCAAAAATTTTCGATAAAATGAAAGATTTCCCAAAACATTTCACATCACTTAACATAACAGTTTATATGATGGTCTGAACAAACCAAGAAATACATATTGTAACGTTTTAAACCGTATGTAAACATTATACTTAATTTATTAGTAATTATACAATGTATAAGCGAACGTATTTTGGCACTTGCACATTTTAAACTCAGAACAAACTAAATTAGTTTTATCCTCATAAATTCAGTTTTTTATTTTACGTAAGCTTCGCCAACTTTATAATGAATATTGTTCGCATAATTAAAATTCCCAAGGTATCAAGCAACATTGCCCAGGCGTTTGAGTGAAAAAGGGGGCGAAGTGAATAACGAAAATAATGAGAACATGGCCCGTAAACGTTACATTCGTTTCTCATCATTACAACATTATCGCTAGGTATTTCCATATCTGCTGAGAAACGTGAATAATCAACAAATTAATTCGGTTAATGATGCATTGAATAGAAAGTGCGTATCAGGAAGACTTATTCACTTGTTTTTGAGTTCTAAAATATTCTACAACGCATAAAAGTTCTATTCACAGAACTATAGCTCAAGTATAGGGATATTATTTCAAATTTGGAGCGATTTTGAGTGATTATTAATATTCTTTTTGCAACTTTTAAAATTGTCATACTGTCGAAGAGCTCTGGCAACGGAGAGACCACACATGGTTGGCCATCCCTCGACAAACCGTGCAGGCCTCGTCCGGGGCGTTTGAGGAGGACATTATTGGTATTAGTTATTTCCGAGCTCCTTCTAGCGGTGACTACTTTTAATAATTTTGTTACTTACTAAATACTCCTTGTATATACAATTTCATTACATTTGGACTTCGCGTTCCTGAGATACAGGGTGTATGCAAATTTTTGACTAATAGTGTATTTCTGGTTTTCTTAATTACAGCGGCCTTTAGTTTTTCAATTAGTATGCAAGTTGATATCCTTGCTTTTTCTTAAGGCTCACCCCACTATGTGACAAGAATATTAAATGATTAATATATAACGCCAAGTTCTGCTACCTTTATATAAGACTCAGAGCGTAAGTCAACAAAGTAATGGCGATATCTAATTTGTCATATAATAATAACTCCTAACACGCCACGGCTGATGACATTATTACAGTATCAATCAATTAGATGGCTGTTTACTTCGCGCCTCAAATATTGACAAAAATTCTTCTTAATTTACTAATTTTGTTTACCCGATGCGTTTTTGACATTAACGACAATTAAGCTAACACGCTGAGTCACCGCCGGAAATTTTAGGGCGTTTATTTTCTAATTATTATTATTATGGAACGGATGTTTTGAAATGATATCGCTAAAAACAATGTTACCTTATTTTTTTTTTTACATCTACACATCTATTGTCTAAACAATAGTGAATAATAAATCACGCAATCAAATGTACGTTACACTCGACGAGATTTCGAAAATAAAAACTAATCAACTGCGCGTGATTATGAAAAAGATGATAAGACGTATCTAAGTAAACATTTTGAAACTTTCACAGGAAAATCCACGATCTTAAAAGATACGCGAAAAGATTGTGTATGACCGTGAGTTCGACGCTTATTCATTATTTTAATTTTTTTTCCAAGGCGAATACAAATCAAATTTAAACGTTTTAAATTCAATATCAAACCATATTTTAACAAATATTATAGCTACTCTCAGAAATTATTTAAATCTATTAAGGGCAATTTCGAGGTATTGTGAAGCAAGCACGTCTTCCAAAATAATATTTCGGAAAATAGGTGTAGAAGCAAGTAATCCTTACAACGTGTTACATGAAGAAAGTAACGTCTAATCAACAATGCTACTACTTTTAATGATAAAAACTCTAAAACTTCAAAAACACTAAAACCTCCACCAATTTTTGTTCATGGAATTATAAAATACGATATGGTAATACAAATACAAGAATTAGTTGAAGACGAACAATATTCTTGAAGAAGGATCCCTAAAACACTTAGTGATGAGTTGAGTGAGTGTAAAATAGACGTTTTGGCAATACAAAGAAGGAAACAGAAAGGAAAAATAGCAATAGAAATGCTAATGCGATGTTAATCCCTTAGGGTATGCCGTACAAGGGAAATTTAATAACATTGTCAGGGACCGAATGCAGGTGGCCCTGAATGTAGTAACAAGGTGGGCCGAGGAGGAAGATCTGAGGATCAGTCCTCAAAAAACCACCATTGTGCAATTCACTCGAAGGCGAAACCTAGAGGGTTTAGGTCCTCTGCGCCTTCGTGCAAATGAGATAGTCTTGTCGGGGGAGGTAAAGTACCTTGGAGTGATTTTTGACTCCAAACCTGGAACCAACACTTAGACAAGATAGTCAGGCGATCGATGACCACTTTTACGGTGGCCAGACGAGCCTATGATAGTACGTGGGGCTTAAAACCAAGTATGGTGCATTGGTTGTTCACCAGAATGGTTAGACCCACAATAACTTATGCGGCCTCGGTATGGTGGCCCAAGGTCAAGCAGGAAACCACCAAACTTAGACTGAGCAGGGTCCAAAGACTTGCTTGTCTAGGCATAACGGCGGCGATGAGCACAACGCCTACCGCTGCAATGGAAACCCTTCTAGACCTCCCTCCCTTACACATTGTGATAATGGGAGAGGCAAGACGAGGACTCCACAGATTGCAGCATTCATGTCACCCACTTAATATAAGCACGGGTCATACAAGTATCGTTGGTAGAATAAAGGGTCCTTTACTCGATATGAGGACGGACTATATGGCCCCCAAAGGTAACATAAACCTGCGCATTAAGATAGAAATTAATGAATCCGTTGAGCATCGGGAACCTGAACAGAACTTTCCTCCCGGAAGTTTGATCTGGTATACGGACGGCTCCAGAACTGAGACTGGTACTGGGTCTGGAATATATGGGCATAGACCAAAGGAGAAGTTATGCTTCCCTTTGGGCCGATTTGCCTCCGTATTCCAAACAGAAATATACGCCATATTACAATGTGCGCGGGAAAATAAAAGGAGGGCTTACACAAATAAGCGGATCTTTATCCTAACCGATAGCCAGGCGGCTTTGAAGACTTTGGTGAAGCCAAAGATTTCTTCCAAACTGGTGTGGGAATGCTTAAATGAGCTCAATGACCTTGCGGAATACAACTGCGTCACGCTAGTGTGGATGCCAGGTCATCGGGGTATTATCGGCAACGAACGGGCCGATGAACTAGCCAGACAGGGTGCGGGTGTGGCATACCTTGGCCCTGAACCTGTCCTAGGTATAACCAAGAACGCTATTCGGAGCTTTTTCAGTGACTGGATAAGCGAGGAACATAACAGATACTGGCTAAGCAGGCCAGGACATCGCCACAGCAAGACCTTCATTAGAGGTCCTTGCAAAAAGAGAGCTGCGGAACTTTTGCTTTTAAGCAGGGCGCAACTCAAGATCACCACAGGGTTACTAACAGGACACCTGACTGTTAAGGAGCATCTGTGGAGGATCGGTAAATTCAATGGGGATCTAAACTGCAGACTCTGCAATGGAGAACCAGAGACAGCAATGCACATTTTGTGTAGATGTGATGCGCTGGCAAATCGCAGACAGCGTATATTCGGACATCTCATGATAGTTCCCGAAGATTTCAACACGCAATCAGTGAAAAACCTATACCAGCTGGTGCAGGGACATGCCTCACTGAATGGTTGCGGTAAGAGAACCAGGGTGAGCACAATAAGCCTAAATGGCTGCAGTGCCTCCGGTGCATTCTTTGCGGACGGGTTCTGGTCATGTAGGAAAAAAAAGGCGATGTTTTATGAAGAGCTGGATAGTTATGGAAAGGATTTCAAAATACAAACATAAAATTATTGCTGAGCGACGTTAATGCAAAGGTAGCAAAGCAGAAGCAAAAGCAGACACAACTCAAGTATTGACAACGGGAAGAGACTAATAGATTAAGCACTGGAAAATGACAAAAAAATAGTAAGTACAGCATTTGACCATAAAACTATCCATAAAGGAACATGGCTAGCACCAAACAGAGAGATAAGGTCTCAAGTAGACTTTGTTCTGGTTGAAGGAAAACATGTAAACTTACGGTCAATAAAACTGACTCGGTCTTTTCTTGTATTGTAAATTGGCTTTCGATCTATCAAAGTAGTAAATTTTTGAAGCTGTCATATTGTGTCACATTTCATTTGTTTAGTTTCATTTGTAACTGATGTGTCATTTTTTTAACCGCAAGTTTACAAACCATAATGAAAGTAAGAAGTTTTAGAGAAGCCGATGCAGACAGCGAAGCTAAAACAAGAAAAACCACGTAAAAATAAAAACATTGACAAGAAAAGAAAGAAAAGGTAAAATACGGAGAAATTTGATTGACAGGACAACGGAAAGAAAGAAATGACAAAGAACATGGAAACCAATGCGCGCAAAGAACAAATAGAGGAAGAATGGGCACAAATAAAAGCAGTGATGAAAGAGGTCACAGGAAAAATATTAGGAGAAACAAGAAAACAAAAAAAATACTTTGATGAGGAATGCAAGAAATTACTATAACATAGAAACAAGGTCAGTTGGAGGAGATAACGAAGAAAAGAATATGAACAAACAAGAAGTACGGTAAAGATAGCTTGTGGAAAGAAAAAAGAAATCATATGGAGCAAAAACTAGAGCAAATAAAAGAGCTTTATAAAAGCAAGGAAATAAAGAACTTCTACAAGTAAATAAAGCATAATAATGGGCACAGTTCAAAATCCTACTATTTGAGGAACGAAGGAAAGTTTTTAGTGAAATATAAAGAAAGGAAATTAAACAGGTTTGAGAGCGTAAACAGTTTGACGGCAGAACAATTTTCTATTAGACGCATCCCAAATCGGAAATCTTTTCTCGTCAATGAGTGGCGCCTCCGGGAAACGGGTTCGTTTTAAAAAAGTACCAAAGTCTAAATATTTTCTTTTTCCGGATACTTTCTAGACGGACTTTACCTTCCATAAAGTCCAAGTTGTTTCTTTACGAGGTTACATCCAAGAAGCGAAAACGTATGTAAACAAATTAGATTAAATCGTAATATTTTGATGTGTTTTGTGCTTGATATAATTATTGCCACCTTAATCGATAACATCCTACAAACGAATTACCCATTTTCGGCACTCTCAAAGATAACGAAATATATTCAAGGCTTTAACTTTTGTCGTTTAAGTAATGTTCTTTAATAACTTAGTGTTTTACTATGGACTTTATCGTTGCGTTTTCGCTTTAACGTAGAAAAAACGACGCATTTTTTGCACTTCACTCTTATACGCATTATTCCACCGACTTTATCTTGGTTGTCTCTTCACTCAATTAAGAATTTGTTAACTAGTCGTACCTTATTGATTGATATACAGATATCAACATACAAATTATGATAGCAATAAGAGCAATTGGTTCCAAACATTTATTACACTCAATTACTAAGAGAAAATTAATTTTGGCCAGCTCATATATATTTCCCGGCAGTGTGACACTTCTACGTTATATTATATCATTCCTAATGAAACTTAATAGGTTTCCAGTTGTAATATTACTTAACTGGAATATACTATCATCCGTAGAATAGTAATTTTAGTTTCCGAACCACAAGATGCAGTTATGCAAATGCACAGCAGGAAACTTTTAAGGTTACCGCTCATTTCGTTTACTCAAGGCAGTAAAACCATTTAAATCTTGCTCTCATAATTTAGTTTTCACAAAAATATAGGAACTCAGATTTGTAAAAGTTCTAATTAAATTATTAATAAATTAATCCGGGATTATATTCCGTATTATGAAAGATATCAGGCTTCACACATAAAACTAAATATTTAAGGAAAATCAGAAAACTTCCTGGAAGGATTGGACTCCAAAAGCTCTAAAAGAAAAAAGACAATAAAGAGAAATCAAACGCAAAACTAGATGCAAAGACCCCATCAGGAAATCAAGTACAAGAGGAAGAGGTGTTAAAAGAAATTCAAAGTAAACTGCAAATATAATACAATGCAAAAATATTTAACTATACATATTTATTGGAAAGTTATGGTTTGATACAATAGATGGATGAATCAAGCAAAATAGCATCGACCTTGTAATTTCTGTTGGACGTTATCCTGATATCTGACAATGTTTCTTGCATTAATACGGAATTGATTTGCATGGATAATGTGCCTGGTCACATCGTGCCATTTATATTACGAACGTAAGAAAGAAACTCCTAAATTTCATACTTACCTGCAATTTTAATTATAACGCCTTTAAATGGGATTTCATTATTAATATGACTAACGTAGACGAAATGGTTGATTTTTTTAATAAAAATATAATCTTTATCGCAATCTCTGAAAACTATCAAATAACCAAGCCATATGCATCTTGGTTAAGGATACTATTAAGATGATGATGTGTACCCACGCAAAATGGCGTCGCGAACGGAACCGAAATTGCGACATACGGGACAGTGAATTTGACGCTCGATTTCGTGATCGCATAAATTTGAGCAATTTGCCAAGTTTTTCATTGAAATCGACATTATAATTTTCATTTTAAAAATTTAAAAGGAAGTTTGGATTATCCACAACTTACAACGAGTCAGATAAAGTTCCTTTATATAAGTGAAGTTACTGTCTGGAGGGCAGGTTAAAGGACAGATTTCTTACATACAAAACATTTGCAAGTAACTTAAAAGGAAATTAAAAAGACCGAGCTTTAATGTAATTTGCTTGTTCGCTGAAAGTTTGTGTAAAATGTTATGGAACAGAATTATTCTTGGGGCAGTTTAGAAAAATGCTCGGAAAACAATAATTACAAATTTATTTTTCTTGTTTTTAAAGAACAATGCACTACATTAGTTGTGAATTTGTTTTCCTTAGGAAACCAATTTTTTTGAAACGTTGTTAAAAGTGTGCTTAAAAAATTGCTTTTATATATTTTACAGCTCTACAAATGTTTATACAATTTTTTTACTGCTATAATAGTGAATTGCACTTTCTTAACTACCTTAACGGAATGCCTCAAGTGATATTTATTGATTGGAATTTATTTTTTTTTATGTTTCCGTCTGATGTGTTCAAGTAGTTGCTGTGTTTGTAAGTCTTAATTGAATCTTCTCTCATGCAAGTATCTGATAACGATATCATCTTTATCAGATTGTATGTACTCTAGAAAACTTTCGTTTACTCTTTGGACTTCGATTTTATATTTTTATCATTGTGAAGAAGCTGATCTGTTGTCAAAAATAAACTAAACGAATTTCACAGGCAAAGCACGGAATCATTGGACATGCACACGATATGTTCAGAAGGTTATATGCACCGTCCACCGAATATAAAAGAGTATTATTAGCGAATTCAATTCAGAAGGACTTTGTACGTGTAAAAATATAAAATGCAGAAACAACATGGAGAAAAATATCTCGAGGGTGCAGGTGGTAGAAAAAAAATCACTTAAAAAATGTTCTAATGACACTGTTCTATCTAACAATCAGAGACATGGTTCCTATTTCTTACGATTTTCAACATATTCGAAAAAAAGTAAGACGATTTTCGATTTTATTTTTTTTTAATAAAGCCAATAAAACGGCATTTTTAAGTTAGACATTGTTAGACATATTCTTATGAGGAATTTCAATGTCCATCTCTTTTGTCATGTCGTTAAAAATTGAGAACACACGACGTTCACCATTTTATTTTTTATCCACACCATCTTGAACTTTTGCACTATTAAGTGAAGCTTCTTTTTCTGGTTACTATGATGCATCACACTTGATGGTTTTAGTTAGATTCTGGACAAAGTTTCAAAATTATCTGTTATAAAAAAAAGTGTTTTGGCAACAATAACAACCCTTTTGTTTTCAAAGAAAGTTTATAAATTAAATTCAACTTGAAGTGAGTAATGCTTATTGTTAGTTGCTGTAATAAAATGCCATTTTTGAACTAACAAGGAAGATGCGTGGTGTCAAGCCGAAAACTGCAAATAAGAATAGTGCTATCGGGGACGCTGATTCCGAATCTGAAGTCAATTTTTGCTTAAAGACCTTTTTTAGGGGAAGGGCCAAGTTTTTTTACTGTCGAATTATAAGCTACTTCATCAAAGTACGCAACTCGAGCTCGGTAGCGCAATGAATAATAAGCGTGACTACGAGGATAAGGACACTTTTAGTAACAACAAAAAGTAATTGTTAAAGAAATAAAATTAATAGTTCCAGAAGGTAAACATTTTATGTTATCGAAAGAAATTCATTGTGCTGTGTTCATTCGAATAAAATAAAGACAACTCTGTTCCTCGTTCGACGAATCACCACCATCAACTCCAATCCGAATGAATGCCGTTGATTTCGGGGCTCAGATGCTTTAAGATTTTGCGTGGAAAGTCCTAAGCTAAAAATTGTTCGGAAAATTTTGCACACAAATTCGTAATCTTCGTTAAATACCTAATTGCCCTTGATGTTGGTCGTTATAAAGCGCAAGCTCCTTGCAATCGGATTGGGGAAAACTGCGATCATAAGATAAGCTCGCGCGAAAGACAGCGGTATTAATTAAAGCGTGACCGTAGTTTCTGTGTGCCTAAAAATTCAAGGTAAAAAAGTTACTAATATTATCAGCATTATTTTACAAGATTAAAAATTAGTCTAAACATTTCGCCATTTTCGGTTATATTAATTAAGTTAGATTTCCCATAGGTTTAAGAAAGTAGAATTATTTTTGCATTCTGTCAATTATTGTTCGATGTTTTTAATTTTATTTGACACGCAATCCTTCTTTCCAAAGTATACTGATTTTAACATTGTTGATACATTACAGACATTTTTCTTATTTTTCGAAAATTATTCTGAAAAATGAATTTGGTTTTAAGAATTATAAGAAAAGTATTTTCACTCACTTAGAATTAACCATTTGGGTCAGCTAACAACTTAAGCTGTGTTTAAATTTTTTTGTTCTATTTGAAATAACTTTTTGTGAAGAATTTATGAAATTTTTACGTAATTATTTGTTCTAAATGTATTCTAGATGTTTAATGAAATCCTGATTGAATTGTATCAGTTTGAGTTGACACTTTCTAAACGTTATTATATTAGTTTTATTCTTAAAACTAAATTTTGCAGACATCCATTAATACGAGCTTAATTAACATCAAAGTATTTTATTACTTCTTCAAGTATATTTTCACGCAGTTCATTATAAACATCATTCATATTCAGTTGCAGAAAGGAGTCCTAAAACAGTGTTTCGTAAATAATTTACTAATTATTACCCCAATACCAGTAAGTACAATCAAACGTTTCACGTGTTCTTCAAGAGTGTCCGAAAAAATAAGAATGTGTTAACATCTTTCCATTTCATTCCTTCAAAAACTTTATTAGTTAAATTTTCAAAATTGCGGAATCGTTGCAAAGGGAGAACATTAAATTCGTATAAACCGTCTGGTGTGATGAAAGCTGTTTTTTGTTTGCTTTCCTCTGTTAATCCTACGTGATAGGATCCGCTAAATAAATCTAGCCAAATAGCTCCTTGCAAACAATTTAGACAATCTTCAATTAAGGGTATTTTTTGACGAGTTAGATTGTTTAATTTCCGGTAGTCATCATAAAATCGATAAGTGTTATTAGGTTTTCATACTAGAACAACAGGAGATGACCAAGGAGATTGACTGGGTCTGATAAATTTATTGTTTAACTTTTCTTTTACTTGTTCACTAATCATTTCTCTTTCGTTATGTGACACTCTTAATGTGTCGAGTTGACGTTCAAATAAAGAAAGTTTTATTAGTGGCTATTTGATGGAAAAGGTTTGATTTACGCCTATGTTTCGAGATATCCTATGGTTGTGTTACCAAATAATTTCTGGGGCAAGTTTCCCAGATTTATTAATTCGGACAATGTTTGTTCGGATAGGCTTTTTATTGTTAACTTTCGTGAAAGGAAAAATCGACACGAGGAATTAATCGAGTTTTCTTAAGGTTTGCTGAAATCGACAGGTTATTATAAACAACTTCAATAAATTGAGGTTCATTAAGGCGAAGGACAACATCTGTTTTAAGAATTAATTTAAAATTGTTGGAACTTTTTTGTTACGAAAATTTTTCTTGTGTCGTAAAAATCAATTATCTAATTTAGCAACACCTCGAGATCAGTGAACTCGTATATTACCATAGAGTTCTATATAGTTTTAAGGGGAAAATGATAATTGCTTTTGATTTTCGAAGAAAAGAGGTTCTTAATATTAAGGGCCTTGGTAGATCGTCAACTACAAGAACTTCTATTGGAAAAAGCGCATTTGAAATTTGTAACTTGATGAAAGCTCTGCCAATTACGTTTATGGGTTCGTTTCTAGCAGGTATTATATTTAAAGATCGTCGTAAAGGAATATAATTGGGAATGTAACGAGAATTAATTACATTGTGTAACGCTCCAGTGTCAGTTATAACCTTTAGGAAATTGTTTTCTAACGTTAGTGACGATAGTGACGATTCCAGACGATTGGAAAGAGCACAGATTTTTTTTCTTTATTTTCCAAGGTGACGCCAGATTTTACTGAGAAATATTGACTGTGGTTTTGCATTTTATTAGTTCGAAATCGTTATTGTCGATTATGATCGAATTTCCGTGAATTATTATTTATTTTATTTGGTTGTTTATAATAACACAAAAATGACCCATCTTATTACAAATAAAACAAGTGGTCTTGCGATTGTGCACACGTTTATACTTCAATTTAAATCAATACATATTTCTAAAATATCGTACATATATTTTAATATATCCTCGTCTTCTCTTTGACTTCGCTTCATTAACCAAAATTTTAAGTCGCGGATGTAAAACATAGCTCCGAATTTTTTCTTATAATCACGGAGAACATCACTAAATATTAACAATTAACTCGTATTCTTAAACATTCATTTTGTTTTACCCATACAATTTATATTCACTAAAAATCACTGGGCTTGTAAAACGAAAAACACTCACAGCTCAAAATGTTTTGTTTCAGATGGCATCCAGAGACTTAGAGAGATTGCAAGAACAGAAAATCGAACAAGCCAAAATCGAATGCGTGAATAAATACGGCCTAACAGTTTTGGAAAATTCTACTGAACCCTTTTATAATAGTACATCAGGTAAGACTTTTCAATTGAGCAGGATAGGACTTCGGTTTCGCTGGAAGTTATGTCAACTTTCTTATTTTATAATAAATTATTTTAACGGACACTTCAAATTGGCACTATCGCTCTACGTTTCACTCTTAATTGATGGCTTCGTCATAACTGTTCACATAACTGTAACACACGCTGATTGATCGATAAGTCAAGGCTCTTGTTATGTCATGTCGTTTCTTAGCATATTTTCTTAATTCAGATCTAAACGATCGACGTATAATAAAAAAATAAACTTTATATCGATGCGGAGATGATCGGTAACAAAAAAATAAAATCATGTTACAGAGAAATGGAGCTCGGATAGAAGATCATTAGTCACACACCACAAACAAAACTATTTTTTTTACTTTTAGGGACGTGCGTCGCGCCTTTAGGAGACCTTGTTTTTCGAATAGGACACGCTGCTTAGTTGTAGGAATGCTTAATACTATAATTTTTCGTTACAGATAAACATTTCTGCCCTCCATATTTTGATGGCTTACTGTGCTGGCCCCCAACGCCCTCAAACACACTTGCACTTGGACAATGTCCAGGTCACGTAGTTGGATTCCTTAAAGTAAGTAACACTAACATTATTTCCTTTATGTTACTTTAACAGAGAAGTAAAACTGCGATCCATAAAGTAGATGCAAAACATTTCAAAGAGGAACATTTTGAATCTTAAACACGCATCTACATTTTACTGCAAGCTCATAAAACGTTTCTATAATGCCCTTTGCGAGTTTCAGCGCAGGTAATAAATACCAAGTTAAACCCCGCATTTTACGGCGAGAGAAGACGCGGTCCGGAAAAGCAAAAGGGAAATATTATCGCCAGTTTCCATCATTACATACTTATCAATTTCTCTGCACAAGTAATTTAATACTGGCATTTTTGTTTAATCTATCTAATCATGAGAAGCTATAATAATATTGATAGAATCAATGGAACTTAAAGATAATCTGTATTTTTATCGAAATCAATTCAAAAGTGTCATTTTTAACATTTTTAATTGGAGTAAAGCATGATTTTACAAAAGTTCTTGTCTGTACTAGTTCTGGCAAAAACCGGAAAAAATTGGAACCGATTAATCGGTTTCTTTAAACACCGGTTTCGGATATAACCGGTTATCCAAATAATGATTAAAACCGATTTTTCGAATACAACAACGAAACCGGTGACTTTTCTTTCTGATGAAGCTTGATTTCACTTATCCGAATATCAAAACATGAAGGTTTGCTCAACTAAAAAGCCTTAATTCAGAAAAAGTTGGAGTTTGGATGGCTATATCTCCAAAACATTTTTGATTGATGCAAAAAAATGTTCAACATGATTTTTTTTTTAATCTTAAAGGTCCACAATATAAAATTATTTTCATCTAGTCAGACTAGTAGTCGTCGTCGTCTGACTCTTGAGCAATAAAAGCGTGTCGGTCAAGTGCCATAAATTTATATAAAACACTCTAGGCCATTGCAGGTCGAAAGTAAACATCTGTGTGACTGAAGTTTGCGAAATTCTCTGGCCTGAGGCCTCGGAAACAACGAGTGTACGAGTCAAAGTGTATCCGAGTATCACCACCCCACGATGTGAGATTATAGGATGTAACAGAAGGACATAAATCACATTGAAATGACCCAATTTTCAGGCGGCTACCGCCTATGAGGCGGTATTAATGTAACACAGTTGTTTCAAAGAATATGTCGTATTGTACGACATGCTAATAAAATTTGTACCAGCAAAAAATTAATACAAAACTGTTGAATGGAGGCAGTACTAAATTAAATGCAATCGATGGAGAAACCTAGAGAATTATGACAGATATACTAGTGAAAGAGAAAATGGCACAGCTCCTGTAAGTCTGGCAAGATAAAAACAAAGAGCTTTAAGCTCCGCACAACAGCATTTCTGTTGCATCCAATATTATTCATGATTTTGAATAAAATATTGACTCTCATTGAAGAACTACAATCAGTTTTATTGCAACAGCTCTAGTTTTTGAAATATCGAGCAGATAGTTTTGTCAAAAAATGAAAGGTTTTGAAATTTAACATTTTACTAAGTAAATTTAAAGAGATAAAAACTTTCTTTTATAAGATTGGCACCCATAAACAGTTTTTTGATAACTCCTTTGAAGATTCCAACAACAGTCAGCCATCATATGAGAATCCCAACGGCCTTGATGGCGTTCTGGCATAGTCCAAATGTCCTGATGGAACCTTTCTCTCTGTTCCTCGCTTAAACCACCTACATTTTCAGAAAAACGGCTTAGGTGACTATGGAGGAAGTGAACCTTGACCAAACAAATAAACTCAGCTTAACCTGCGAATTGATTTGTTTGGTGCATCCTGAGAAGTTTCTTGTACTCGTTTTTACTTTGGAAAATCAACTGCTTACTTTCAATTCCCTCATTACTTTGCAATGAAAACCAAAATTAAAAAAAAAATTTAATATTCTTAACAAACTTATAGAACAGCTTATATACATAGTTTATTCGCCTTTATCCTCCATTTCTTCATCTTCGCTTTCATGTTTCTTATTCAGCATTTCAAAACCCTCGCCCTTTATCCAACAAGCTTTTAATATCAACTGTAATTTTGCTAACCTATAGTCTAACAACTCTAGTATCTTAGCTTGTTCTGGTGTGAGCACACTGCCTGCTTTACAAACTTCATAATCCTTAATTAACGTTACAACACCTAAAACAACAACAAAATATATACAGTCCGTCTAGAAAGCATCCGGAAAAAGGAAAATAACACTGCGACTTTCAATTTTTTAATTTATGAACAAACAAGCACAGTAGATGAAAACAATTATAGTAATTGTTTATGTAATTTCTGTTTAATCCCAAGAATTATATTTAAACGTTTCCACAAATAAACTTAAATACTGACCTCTCTCTAATTTAGTGGGAAGTCCAAGTTGTCGCAGAAATGGTTCACTTGAATGAGGAAACTGACTTAAAGGCCCTGCTTTTAACTCGATTGTTTCATCCACTTGAAAACCTGTTCTCGCATGTGCCTCATAAGTAAAACTGTTAAACCAATCTACAACTTCGTTCTTTGGGCAATCAGTGAAAAGTAGCCCACATTCATCCTTTAAACACTGTGATACCTACAACAGTAATTCCATTCCAATTAATTAAAAAAAAAAATATATTGAACCACTTCTAGTTCAATCAAAATTATCACAAAATATGTATCGCATGTGCGATTTTTTAAAACTAGTTTTTTCAGTTGATGCTACCGATTGTCTGCATTCAACTTGCATAGTATTTAATTAATTGCTTCATGTAAAGCTTAAACTTAAAGACCTCATCCAGTCAATCTCGCATGTACATTTTCGGTTTAAAAATGAGTATCATGAACGGCATCTTTACTTTAGCTTACTTTATGTAAATCTTCTTCGATTTCTTCCTCTGGTGTTCTACCAAAGCCGATCCTTAATACTTTATTCTTCCCATAAAAGAAACAACTCGGCTTCCATTCGTCTCTGATCTCTTTCATTTTATTGTTTCGCATATTTTTGTGCGTGAACACATACACACCGTGATACTTCTCTATACAATTTCTTACACTCTCCACTATTTTCTGCTTCAGAGCCAAACCTTTCTTGTCAACCTTCGTCAGAGAAACTGTAAAACAATTCTTGTAAGAAGTGAGGTTAGAAACTGAAAGTGCATAGCAAAATACGGGAAAAAATGTTATGTACTTACTTTTTTTATCACGCTTTGATTTAGGCATATTTTATATTTCTCTTCACTGTGATTTACTTTGTATTACACAAATCAATTCCTTCACGTGCTCAATGACAATGCCTACGCGTGCAGGAATTATCTTTATCGACCGTGTCGAAGTTATGATGCGCAGCAGTGTTGCCAACTATGGTGAAGTTAAAATCACCAGTATTTGTCCGTGAAATCGCCCAACAACACCAACCATAAAATTAGCGCGCAATTCAAGTACGTAATATTCTAGGGCGAAATATTTTGCTGGCATTCAAAGAGTTGTAATATAAAAACTCTACTGAGATATCTTCCATATTCTAAGAAAAATTAGGTACAACTTACTTAGCTTTTTCAAAAATAAAAATTTTGCTTCTTCCGAATTTCAGAAAAATAATCTTTGTTTTGTTGATTGAAGTGCCCATGTATTATTTTGGGTTTGTGTAATTACTGTAATTGGAAATTCTTTGATACGCCACTAATACTTTATGAAGAGTAGTTACGAAGAAATTGAATTTGTATATCTGCGTTTATGAAAAGTAATTTTGGATTTCTTTTTGCAGTTGGTGGTGACTCAAACCAAAAATTTGGAAGAAAGTCTTAGTAAAAGGTTTCTTCTTGTTCGTCATGTTAATTCTACGTTCTTTCATGCAATTTACTGAATTCCTGAGCTCGATTTTTAACACAAAATTAATTGTGAAGACCGCGTTTTGATATCTTGTACTGCTTAGGAGCTACAGGTGTTTTTCAAAATTCTACGATTTCTAAAAACCTTTTTGTTTATCAAAAATTTTTGATTTCTGGAAAAACTCCTTTAAGGCACTTTTTCATGCAGAATTCATTGCTCCAAATTATTTTTTCTAGAACGCTCAATACTATAGATACAAGCAAGAACTTTGATTTTTTTTATATGGAGCACCCTATATATTTTTACACTTTTGAAAAGAGCATAAAATGCAAAAGTTATGATGTCAACGATATTTTTTTTTAATGGCAACCCCATACTTTTTGTTGATCTAGTAAGTCTGTCAAAATTTTATTTTATTTTGTGGACATCTAAAATTAAAAAAGAAATGCGTTGAAATTTTTTTTTGTATTTTCAGTAATTATCGAGAACGCACTGTTGGGACAACCTTTATACCGGATGTCCCACGCCATGTGGTTACACTTCTAGAATTCTTACTTTTTAATCGATTTACATGAAATCTGGAAAGAAACAAAAAATAAATTTTCCGATATACTATAGATAACAAAAATAACAAAAGAAAATTGAAACACGTACGAAGAACAAACGATTAAAAATCAAATGACTAAGGGACAAAAAGACACCGTCGTAATGCGAAAATTAATTTCATACAAAGAAACAAAAGGGAATTGAAACAACCGACAACTAAGTACAGAGTCAGACGAGACGAACAGGGACAATGGCGTCAGAATCGAAACGATTGATGTAATAGAAAAAAAAAACAAAACAGAACCGAAACAAATAAAAACGAAGTACAGAATTACTGTTGAAAAGAAAACAAAAGAACGACGATTTCACTGACGGAGAAACAATAAAAATCAAACGAAAAACATCATAAAGAAAAACTTGGCAGAAAAAAGAACAAGAGTAAATGCAAACAAATACTGCTCTGACGCTAAGAGTAGGATGAACGAAAGACAAATGAATATCGACTATTCTTCACAAACAGAAAATTAAAGATCGACGACTTGATTGGCGGAGAATCTATAAAAAATAATATTCCATAAGAAACAAAAGGCAATTGACACAAGTATGTACACGAAGAATAGGATGAATGAAAAACAAATGAACAGAAAGCAAAAGCTTCACGATTTCATACAAGGAGAATAAATTAATAAAAATAATAATTAAAAAAAAAAAACGATCAAAAACTCTAAAAAAAGCTCGCAAAAAGAATAATTCAACGAAAAGGAAAACAAATGAAAATTGAAACAAACGACCTTGAATATGTACTAAGATCGGAATGAACTTAAAAACAAATGAATGCCGATTGTTCTTCAGAATTATATAAACAGAAAACAAAAGGTCGACGAATTCATCCGGCGCGGCGGAGAACACGAACGTGAACAAGAACAAAAGAAAATCAAAAAATATATTTCGATTAAAAGAAAAACAATTGAATGTCAACACAAAACAAAAGAAAGAAGATTTCACTCGGTGGGGAATGAAAATAAAAATAAAAATTACAGAAAAAAAGATTCGATGAAAAGAGTAAAAGAAAACGAAAAACAAATGAAAGGCGCCTGTTCTTCAGAATAATGTGAACAGAAAACTAGAGCTTGACAATTTCATCCACGGGAAACAAATAAAAATAATTTAGAAAAAACGATCAAAAAGGATAATTCTAAGGAAGCCATCAAAAAGAATAATTCGATAGAAAAAACAAATGAAAATTGAAACAAACGACATTGAAATTAAAACTTAAAACACTAAGATTAGGATAAATGAGAAACAAATGAATGGCGATTGTTTTTCAGAATTCTAAATGGATTACCATATACAGTGTGGTGATAAAGTAACGCACCAACCCTTAAGCGTTGACTTTTTCGAAAAATGCTCGGACAGATCATTTTATTTCCGAAAAAGATATTTTCTACAACCAATTTAAATTTTATGTCAGTTATCACTTTTGCGCCGTGACGTCATCGACATTTTTTTTAAATGACAACCTATTTTTTTTAATATCACTTTTCTGAGTAAAAAAAAATTTGAGCCACTATTATGTTGCATAAGAAAATTTTGAAGAAAAAAATTATTGAAAAATGGAAATGTGATTTTTAATTTTAATAAAATCTCAACCTAAAATAATACTTTCTTAAAAAACTTAACAAAACAACTTAATAAAATGCTCAAAATGTCTCTCCACCAATCACTTGAAACCATCGCAAAGTCATTAACAGCGTTTACTCGAGCTGGTCACTGGTCGCCAAATGGTTGGCGGAGGACACGCAAAAACAGAACAAAAAAATTATAAAATTTTGCAAGGGGTTTTTGAAAGAGCTAGAAAAAATGGCGTACGTTTTAATTTACAAAAATGCAAACTTGCTATAAAAGAAATCAAGTGCGTAGGTCACATTTCGACAGAAAATGACATAAAACCAGATAATTATAAAATTGAAGCTATAAAAAAATTGATATAATGTATATTTAATCATTAATATTTTGATTTGATTACTATTTTGATTCGATTACTATTTTGATTCGATTCCTATTTCGATTTGATTAATATTTTGATTCGATTAGTATTTTAATTCAATTATTACTTTTATTCGACATTAAACAAATTGGATTTGAAGAAATTATCAATTATTTATTTAGCATCATTCGTTTATTGTATAAAAATAATTCGGCTTATCATTTATTTATTGTTGTTTTTTTTAGGACCAAAATGCAAGTCGATGGTGTACAGAAACGGGTTACTGGTACATGGCCGATCATCCAAAACGGTATTGGACAAATTACACCCAATGCTTTACGGCCGAATACCCAACCCTAGAAATATTATTTCCTCCACCATCTAACACCATATCAGAGGTAATTAAAGCAGGCGCTGAGGAAATTTCGCATACATACATAATATGTATTCTTTTTCAGTTCTACGTTACGTTAGTTAAGGCAATATCAAGAACCGGTTACACATTCTCATTATGTGCCTTGGTAATCGCATTTGTAATCATGTTTACAATAAAGTAAGTATTAAAAACGGATGCCTTTTTTTAGTTCTCTATCTATAGACTTGCTTATGTATATGGTTGACAGATGGCGGTTCACGTTTATCGTTTTATAAAGTATCATATCTTGAATAAAAAGCTAGGAATTTCTCGTTTTAAATTACTGGCTTAAGATCTATCAATTATTATTAAATGGCTTGGTTCAATGGGATTAAATTTCATCAACGTTAATTGTCGTTGCTGAAGTTTTTGATATTCCATTGGTTTTTAACATCACTCGTAACGGGGTGATAATTTTTGTGAACGGGACCAGCGTCTATGCGCTATCCCGGCATTATTTTTAAGTAGCAAAATTTTTAGCCACCTTTTGGAATTATAGTTTAAATATATGAGTCCTGTTTTTTTTTTTTTTTTTGATAAATGTAATTATTATTCATAAAGCTTGTAATAATAATTATAAATCTATGAACTGACTTTTAAATCAGATTTCGGTGTACTAAAATGACTCAACAAATGTAAGCGATTCTAGTATCTCTTTCATAATATTTATAATTTCTACTTCCTCTACTTACATTATTATTATATTTTATTCGGTTTACTTTGCCAACGTGTGTGTGTACATTAGTCGTAGGATCAAATTTTCTATAAATAAGAAACTGGTTTCATTATGTCTTTATTTATTATTTATTTTGTCTTCACACCTGCTCAAAATTATATATATACAGATTATTTCATTGAAATAAAATAGAAAGAAAAATTAGATATTTTTTGTTTATTATTTACGAAATCTAAACTATATTATTGTTCTTAATTAATATTTAGTACTAGCCTATATTTTGTTTCTTCCAGAAAATTGCATTGTCCAAGAAACAAACTCCACATGCATCTGTTCGGTTCTTTTCTTTTAAAAATATTCTTCACAATCCTGAAAGATTTCCTCTTCGTAGGAGGAGTAGGACTAGAATCCAACATCAAGCAAAAGAATGGTGCATCATATTTCTATGTGGACAGAGAAGTAATATTGTTATTATTAATGTTATCGAAGTTGACCATAACATTTTCAATTTCAGTCTAACAACTGGACATGCAAGTTCATCATAAGCCTATGGGAGTTTTTCATCGTCGCCAATTACTCGTGGATACTGATGGAGGGTCTGTATCTTCATAATTTGATATTCAGAGCACTTTTTGCAGATTCGAATCGAAATATTTTACATTACATAATTCTGGGATGGGGTTAGTACTTACCAATATTACGAAAAATTAAATAAATGTGAAAAATTATAGGTCTTCCCATACTGGTAATAATTCCATGGATAATCACAAGACTGATCTACGATGACACGTTATGTTGGACCACCCATAACGAGAAAAATATTTTTTTAATTATAAGAATACCCATAATGATCTCTATTTTGGTAAACTTTCAAGCATCCTCTCGTGAAATGAGTATCGATTTTCTGCTTTTCAGATAAATTTGATATTATTTGTAAGGATTACATTCGTAATATTTAATAAATTGCAAGCTCCAGTATACGAAGAAGCGCAGCGGTATCAAAAATGGGCCAGGTCTACCCTTGTTTTGGTACCGCTGTTTGGAATACACTACGCTTTATTCTTGGGAATGTCGTACTCCATGGATCAGAATAAGGCCGTCGAAATTATCTGGTTAATTTGTGATCAGTTTTTTGCCAGCTTTCAGGTAAGTTATCTCAAAGGTGCTGCGACGAGGTGGAGGAATCCCTTTAATTTAAATTAGATTGTAACGTATGGTTCAATAAATTCCAGGTCAGGGTGGCTATAAAATAAAATTCGATGTCTAAGGGCCAGTCTCATAATTGAATTTAAAGGAGATTTTAAATTTAAAGTCACTTCAGATGAATGTGACTTTAACTTTAGCACCTAATCTTTCTCAACTCAAACATTAAACTAATTTAGTTTAGTTAAACTAATTTTTATTTTATATTTTTACAAAATGGTTCACACCACCAAAATAATTATAAAATGCAAACCATTTTTATCAGTTTCGAAAAAAAGATCTCAGTGCATTGATTGTATGATTTCAACATGTTCAGGTTTTCAAAATTCAATTTGATTTTGATTCCGTTGAAGATGACAACCGAATTAACTTTATTATATTTTTTAGGGACTATTCGTTGCAATTTTATACTGTTTTCTGAATGGTGAGGTAAGATCGGAGCTAAAGCCACATGTTCACAGCTTCTTAACGGCCTGGGCCACACATAATTGCTTGAAATACCTCTTCCCATGCAGGCAAAACTACTTGAGGTAAGCCACATATAAACTGATCCTAGCTGCTTACATACAGGATGTGGCATTTAATTGGGTTTCTTCAATTACGCTGCTTCTATCGAATATAATGAAAAAATGCTTTATACAAAAGTATCGTCCTTTCAAACTCCGCATAATTTTAAATTATTTAGAAGTATACAGGCTGTCTCAATTAAGCTATATGTCGTGTAACTTTTTCATTTTAAATGGACAATCCTGGCTGCAATTTGTCAATCCTAAAGCAATATTAGGCCAAAAACCGATCGCAGAATGTGATGAACTAAACTTTTCATTACTATTACATCGAATAACTAGGACAGAGCAGTTTGGTTTGTAGTGGAATTCTCGACGCATAGGGTCGAAACAGCTGTACTGAGGATGCTCGAGGAATCCACTGCAATCAAAACTGACTTGCAACAAGTAGTACTATGAAATTACAAGACATCTTAGAATTATTTTGTTGACCCTATAGTTTTCAAACTTAAAACTTTCATCAAAGACTACCACAAAAGAAATTACTTATGTATCATGTTTCAAAAAGTCAAAATCGATATTTTGACACATTAGGCCCCTGTTCGTAATGCAGCTCAATTATATTCAATAGGAATAGCGTAATTGAAGAAACCCGCTTAAACGCCACACGCTGTATAAATTCTATAAACTTATTTCATGTTCTGAGTTATGTGCATTAACGCCCTGTTTAGATCAGGCAGAGGCAGGCCTTCAGTTTGCACGACTATGTCATGTAGTTCTCTGTACAATAACGGAATCAACATGCACAGGAACAGCAAGACGAAATGGGACATTGTTCCCAGAGCGAAGCAGACTCATGTTCAAGGTAAGGAAATTTCATTCTCCTTAGAGACACGACACACCCTTTTAATCCGATCTTCTGCTCGGAACAATTATTTTTTGATTCTCAGATAAAAACAAGGATCACATTTGTCGCCCAAACATCAGAAGCTGGCACGACATTTCCACCAGATGGACTTCAGCTGGAGTGCCCAGGGGTACACATCATCAGTACAATTTCTGTTCGAATGGAAGTATTCCAGTAAGTACGAATAAGACGAAACATTTTGCATCACTAAAATTAACACCTGTAGAATGAGAAGACGTCTTACTTAAGCCACCAAAACGAGAAGAGCAAATCGGAGCCTCATCTAATGAACGAGAAGCTCTGCATGTTGCCACAACATCCTTGAGATTACATGAATCGGGCTGGCAAAGAGTGGAATGAGCGATGGCAGTTTTCAAGTAGCTCCACTCTGTGTACGACGTTGTCGGGAAGTACCTGTAATGATCTTTGTCGCCCTGTAATTATTACTAGTGAATTATAACCAAAGAGGTTGAGTAAGAAAGTCAATTCTTAGGCATTTAAGCTCATAAGAAATGGTTGAAATAATTTGATGATGTATGTATATGTCCAAGCTAACAAGAATTTATTGGAGAAAAGAATAATCAATTTCGCTTCTTACAAAAATGAAACCCAGATCTCGATGATACATCCAAAAGTATTCTGTTAATCAAAGTAGTTCAGTTCACTTCTTTTTGATAACCTTTTTAAAAAATAAAGTTCTACTACATGAATGAAAAATTCTGAAGCATCCAATTCTTCTGATAAACTAAACTAGAGAAGAGAATAATAAGCTAAGTTTTAAGTTCTTATCTTTTTTTTTGTTTTTCCTTTTCACGTCCTCGTTTTCTATTTTTCCTATTTCTATTTTCCCAATCTTGAAATTCTTCTCGGCAATCTATAACTTCCTCCAATAAGTAATTATATGAACTGATATTTAAAATCTCTATACAGCATAATATTTTTGACACAACATTGACCAAGTTGCAGACAGTTTTAATTGCAGTGATGTGGATACCTCAACTGTTTGGGGCTCTATTTGGGGCCTCGTCAGGAGAAGCTGTTCAGAAAATGCTTGAGGTATCCACTGCAATCAAAACCGATTTGGATAAAATTCATATTTCTGTGTAGGCAACTATAAAATACAAACAAGAGATTATGATAAGCAAAATAAAAATGTAAAGTGAGTAAAGTGAAACTTCCAGCGACAAATAAACATCCAATCGTGCAGTTAAGGCATAGATATAAACCTCTATAACTGGCGCACGAAATTTCGTTCCTTTACGTTTAATATTAACTCAAAATTTTGGAAGTAGGAAAAAGACTGTGCAGCATTGCCTCTTAACTTTATTAGAGCCCTTTACACATGCGTGCACGACAGAACGAGATACTCAAAAGGTACTGTCACATTTTATATCATTATGAATATGTCAGAGATGATATCAAATTTACGTGAACGCGTATTTCATCACGTTTGTTACGTGTTCGCGTCAGTTGTGCACAAGTCTTAATTTGGAGTGTCTCGTTCTATCAAACCATATATGTAATGGGCCCTAATCTCCTGTTTATTCCCATAGTAACAATTATAAAAACAATTATTCCTATGGGAATAAATTGAAAATTAAACTGAGAAAGCGGGCCTATGACATAAACATTAGTGTCACGTTCTAACTTAGGCTTAATCTAATCCTGGCTTAAATCCGTCAATCCAGTCTAAATGTACCTACGAAATTACATATCAATGTCAGAAAGGTTGAAATTGTACTCACATAATCAGATTGCGATACCTATGTTAGGTGTCATGATTTTTTTTTTAGAATAGATATGTATGTAGTACCTGCTTTAATATTTGTGTATCTCTGCATATGTTGCATCTAGTTATATTTCTTAATGTGTTATTGTTATATGTATATTTGTGTATCTATTACTTACATGTACTTCTAAGTATGTTGTTAAAAATATTTCCTTCATTTTGTATTTCTTATTTAATAACATTCCAAACATGTGATGGAATCAAAGTGTTTTTTTTTTGCAGTTCCTCAGGTTCTTATTTTCTTTTCAAACTAATAAACAGCAAATATAAATTTGTTGTCTGTTTCACATCCACCCATCACCATAAATGTTAATTGACGTCTTTTCGT
The DNA here is from genome assembly GCA_039766575.1 of Serrognathus titanus. Classification (NCBI taxonomy): domain Eukaryota; kingdom Metazoa; phylum Arthropoda; class Insecta; order Coleoptera; family Lucanidae; genus Serrognathus; species Serrognathus titanus. The sequence continues at coordinate 11,714,970 of CM077911.1, read as the reverse complement.
CTTTTTTAATGATAAACGTCATGTTTTTCTTTAGTTCTTTCTTCGGGTTCTCGGGTTTTCTGCCATGTAGAAAGTTTGTAGAACTTGACGTTTCGATCATTTTGTCGTGCTCTTCACTTCACGTCACAAATTATTCTTACAAAAATAAAATTGATATCTCTCATCTTTTGATCGCCATGAGTAAGTACCACAGTGTTACTTCCAAGATGTAGCATGTGGCGGTACAATTTTGACACTATTGCGAATACAACGCGACTTATTTCGTTGCTAAATTGCATTGGTCAAGAATAAGTTCCATGGACTAAATATTCAGATGGCAATGGCCTAGTTTACACCGACAAGTGTTTGGTCCGGTCAAGTCTGGTCCTAGTGTACTAGGAGTGGGGATAGTACAAGGATACGTACACGTTTACAACGCAAATTCAAAACCAGTGTACTAACTTGACCTAATGTAATCATAACTTTACAAGTGGTATCTATAAATATGAGGCACGTCGATAAAACATTCTTGATATCATTTTTCATGTAACACAGTGTTGTAGCAGTTACATCATTATCATCGGCCATGCATATTACACTAACGGTATGAATCATGACGACGGACTATTTTGGTTCGGTACTGTTTCGAAATGTACCGAACCAAGGGTGTACCAGCTTGAACCGCGGTTGTTTACACCGTTTAGTTCTGATATGGTGCAAGACCAATGGCGTTACGCTTCACCTATATAATTCCACTACTTCCACCATGCTTCTAGCAATCTTGAACAAATGTGCTGTGAGTGCCAGTTATGAAATGTCATGATTTAAATTTCGAAACCTTACGAAAATCTTTGTATTAGATAATTGCTTAACACATTGTTTAAAACATGGAGGAGAACATTTCAAACATTTATTATTGTGTTTTTGTTAACAAAATCAATCTTAAAATTACTTTACTGAAACTCGTTTTGTTTCATCATCATCATGGGTAGGTGGTATACCGTGGCAATGTTTTATTTTAAAAAGCAACATAGGCACATGTTGCACATTAAAATAATTGCATGTGTAGTATTTGTCCAGTTGCTGATGTGCCAAGTAGAAACAATGTTGGTTTTACATATTGTAACAAAAAAATAAATAAATAATAAACTTATAAATATCTAAAATTATATTATTGTATTAAGGCCCCTTCAATTAACTTTACCTTCCAATTTATTGTCATAATAGCAATTATACAAATAATTGTTACTATGGGAATAAAATGAAGGTTCAAGTTTCTTGAAAGTGAATCGCTCGTACAACATGCCATAGGTTCGCTCGCCATGCCTGTCGTAAATTATAGAGATATAGAGACGTTTAAAGCTTTGAAGCGGTAATTCCCAGTACATTGACAACATTGTCAACCCTACCATCATATCTCCAGATAACATGTGGCATGGCCCGCTTTTTACAAAACTTGCAATTATCTCTTTTGCTCAAAAAGGTTACACATGCTTGCACCAGATGATGAAATAGTAACTACTAATGAAACAAGTAAGAACGCGAAGTATTTTGACTTAAACAAAATAAAAAATTTGTTTCCAATCTATGCCGACAAAATATTTACGTGCCTATCCAAATTGGTAGCTGTGTCCAAAAACGGGTTAACAGACAATTGCCTAAGTACTTACTTAAATCGCATATAAGTTAACGAACTAGAATGAATGAATTCTGCTCACACTCTATATCACATTAAATTAATTAGGCTAAATGCGCCTGTTAGGCGACCACTACCATTTGGTCGTTCACTTTAATAAACAACATTTTAAAATAGTCGATTAATAAGTTTTGGATTGTATCTAAATTGGCTATTTGAAAATATTGTGGACAACCAACTGGCAGTACTTGAATGTTGGTCGAAAACAGGCGAAGTCACCCTAAGATCACAAATAAATTAATAAAATAGAAAATTTAGGTGGTATTCCAATGTTCAGCCCTCCACAGCAAAACGTACATGTTTTGCTTATTGGAAGTAATCGGTAGATGATTAATAATGGGGCTCTGTATTACTCCTCCGAGATTCACTGACGAGTCAGTGTATCTGGTCAACAAGCTGCGATAACCTCGACCGATTGTTGCTAACAGTGGACTATAATCTTGTCTGTCATTTGATGTTTTAAGCCTTGCGAGTGGAACAATTGCTCTCACCTCTTCTTCATACGGTCTGAATATGGTTATCGGTCGTAAACTTACTCTCTCTGCTATTATGATGCAACCCCAAGTCGTACCTACGTACAGTTCTTCATTCAGCACTGCTAAACTAGTCACCTAAAAGAAGAACAGGATGAAGCAAACAAAAACATCTATGGAGAAATGATAATTTACTTGACAGTTAGTCGGACTCAAGTGTTCTTCGATAGCTATTGATTTTAAGCTTTCAGAACAAGGTACTAATTTTGAACAGTCCAATTTATTAACAATAGTCCTGCTTTCTTGGTTCCACTGATACACGATGCAACCAGGATATACATAAGACCATATGGAATTACTGTCGGAAATCAAATTCTTTACGTGGACGTTTTGTATTACAGGCTGATAATGATTCAAAATTTCATGACTGGCAACGACTTGATCTTTAATGGTGTAAACAGAAATCTGTCCCATTGATTGTCCACACCAGAGTTCACAAATACTGAAACAATATTAATAGAAAAATTAAATGTAACTTTTTTCATTGAATGTTCTTTGACGTTTCTACGAAGCAAGAAAACCATTTTATTAAAAAAAAAAATTAAAGCAGATGAGTAAAATGACCACTACCTGCTGCATTAAGAAATCTTTGAATAACTGCGTGAGTAACGTTAAACATTTTGGGCGATTGACAATTAGTATTAAGTATGACGTTATCCAAAATTCAAGGCATGCAATGAAATTCCAACGCCCACCCAAATTCATTTTATATTGATCTCTGGTTATAACAAACCTTCCATCGTCCTTACTCAATGAACAAAGACAAGTTATAATGCTGCTCGATCCCAATTCGGTCATAACAAAGCTACCTTCTGCAGATGTAGGCGTTTTTGGCAACGAGTCGGAATTTAGGAGAAACAGTCTTCCATTTGATAAAGAACATACAACACGTTTTAAATCTGGCAAGTAATGGAAAGCTTCCACTGATGTGTTTCCATCATTTTCGAGGGAGTAAGTGAATATTTTGTAACCATCGTTTACTCTGAAAGAATATTTTAATTACAAAAGTAACAGATTTTCCTTGTAAAAAATTATACAAGTCCTTGATTTTAATACTAGCTCAACTTAAATATGTGATATTTTTGTCCGCACTTGTATTTTAGTTTTCGGTTTGAAATTGCTACTAATGAGACAATAAACTAATCAATAAACAAAACATTTTATAAATGAACCAGAATTAAAACTAATTTTGCTGATTTTGTGTTAATACTTACGAATAAGCATGTACCCTTCCGGCAAAATCACCGATCCAAATGGTGTTGCCAACCGTGCAAGTTGCGGTTGGGCGAACTGGCAAAGTCATTGTATGATATTGTAGCCAACCCCTACCAACCGCCAACAATAAATCTACCCTTGAGTTAGCACACATTAGCCATAATTCCGATCCCGACAGACCATCATCTAAAACAAACAAATTCAAATTGTCTAAAATATAAAATATGGTACAATAAGAGCTTATTAATATAAGTTGACCACAGGAAGGTTGCATTATTTAATTTTATACAAATTACAGGCGAAAGTCGAGGATTTTTTCATTTACTTGGCTCTCTTCAAACAATATCACATCTCGAAAAAAGTTGTCCTTCATTAGACAACGTTTTATGTTTACGCTTCTGATGCAAAGGCTTTTTGTTATTGTTGATTTCTTGATAGTGTGTTATTTTATTTTATTTTATTTTATAAGCCGAAAAAAATACCAAATTCCAATCACTAGTTATTATATCCCTCGGACATCGCTGTCTTTCAAATAAAATTGAAACACTCAGGGGGTAACTTGCCTCTTCCTTGCCTCTCTTCCCACGAATCGCTACTATTGAATACCGTTACCTGTAATATGTGTTATAGGAGCACTGGTCGTTGCTTCAACTAGTGCCTGATGTTTAAGAGACATGATGTCACTAAGATGAATAAATTCGGGAGCGCTAGCAATTGAAACTATCTGGCTGGCTGATGGACGATCTTTTGGATGCTGTGACCAGCACAAAACCATTAAATCTAGACAGTAGCTTGGATATAGAGTTTCCTGTAAATCATAATGTCAATGAGGTCAATTAAATTCGCAGAAATTTTTAAGGTAATTAGCAAAAAATAAAATAAAACAGTTTGTTATGGAGGCACAAATAATAAAATTCTTATTAATCGAAGTAAATGCATTTTTCTTCTCTCAAAATTAAATAGGAAGTGTCTCCATAGGTGTGTATACTTGCTCCCACTTAGTCATGCAGTTATGTGTGTGTATAGGGTCATTCACTTTATTATTTTTCTCTGAAAATTGTAAGAAACAAGGCATATTGCCAAGATGATGGCAAACATTTTGAATATTTATTTTGAGATACTTTTATTCCTTTACAACGCTTTATATCCAAAGTTTACTTACTTTTTAATTGAAATGCGTTTAGAAACGTTAGAATTAAAACGCTGCTTTTCTGCTTTCTTCCTTAATTTTCCCAACATTTTGGGTATGAATGTCAGGCACATCATAACTCTTACTTGCAACACTCTGTATAATCAGGTGCAATGCCAAACAACGTGCAATTTAAATCAATAATTTACACTTTATACTGTTTATACTCTCACTATATATCATCCCTATACCGGTTTATTCACCCAAACTGTTCAGTAAAAGTTTTCAAGGAAGTTTAGATAGAAATTTGAAAGTTAAGGAGGAGAGAGGTATTTCAAAAGGATCTTTTCAAATAAAATGAAATTAGGTAGGTGAGTTTAAACTGAAATATTTTGATGTCGGGAATCCACTATTGCTCTATACATGCACCATAACTTTTGGATCAGCTTTGAATTAGGAAATAATTTCTACACAACACCGTGCAGACAATAAAAAAATATCGTGGCAATCATCGTTAATCACAGTGTAGAAAAACAAGATAAACTGAGACGACCAGCTACATCCATCCATAATCACGTTTTTTTCATTGATACAGACAATGAATATCTTAATTTTTAAAATACCTCACCCTGTACGTTAAAGGCGGCCTTCCTCCTTCCAGAATACATTCTTTTATAGACTCATGTCCTTCGAATGGCTGGTGCAAAGTCAACAGTTCATATATAAACATCCCAAACGAGAAGCAATCAACCTTTTCCGTATATTCTTCTTCGCCATTGTAACGCATTATTTCAGGCGCCATGAAACCTTCAGTTCCTCCAAAACCTTTCGTACCAGACGGAAGGGTCAATCTACTAATACCTGCAGTAGCAAAACAAACAATTATACACTTTCGAATGGAATGTTTAAACTTACCATAATCAGCTACTTTAATGTGTACAGGTTGATTAGGGTGATCGACGAATGGCGGAGGCATTTCCCAGACTAGCACATTTTCTGACTTTAAATCTCTGTAAATTATGTGCTGACGATGTAAATATTCAATTGCCTTTGCAACCTGCGCATAAATTATAAAGATTCACTGTTACACATGAAAATGTTGTTTAATTGACCTGTAATATAACAGCTTGTAATGTATAGGGGCCAACTTTGGCACCTGATCTTCGGTAATGTCGTAAAACTAAATCTAACGCACCCTGTGGCGCCAGATCTAAAACTAAAGCCAGAGGACTTGTGCAAACTCCAACAAATGGAACAATATTCGGATGCCTTAGGGATAATAATATGTTTAGCTCCTGTCTGGCTGTGCAGTAAGCTTTGCAAGCGTACTGCAATGGATCACGATCCCACTTTCCTTGCGCAACTTTAAAAGCAATAATGGCTGACTGTCTGGCATTTGGACCGGGTTGGACAGGTTGTAACATTTTCATAGCCACATCAATGATGGAATTAGTACCACGATTACGACAACTTCCTTTAAAAACAAAACCGAAAGCTCCACGACCTAAAAGCCGTCCTTTCTTAATGTTATCAGGTCGGATGAGGTATCTTTCTCCAAGATCTAAAAATACCTAGGAACAAGAAAATTCTACATAAATAGGAAAATGTAGTTGAAATAGGGATGGTCGATAGCCAATGGCCAAGTCAGTATGATTTTTATATTTAAACAAGGAAGGTATACTAAGGCCATAGTTTACGATTGGCAATGTTTGTGACGTCACAGCAGGATTTGTACACTTGTCATCCCAAAAGTGAATTTGTACATTATAGGGCGAATTAACTTGCCCCCCTCTCGTAACTTTTTTCGAAATTTTCTTGCACAAAGTGATTGCACCCTAATGCACCACCAAAATTAATTTTTGCACCCCTTCAGAAGAGAAACTGCAGGCAAATTTCGATGGGAGGGGCAAGTCAACCGTAGCCTCCTCCCCCCAGTAAAGATTTCTTCGTTGCACCTTACTGCAAGGCACGCCAAAAAGAACAAAATTTGATTTTGATATTATTACAGATAAAATTCAATGAGATATGTAAAAAGATAATAATAAGAATAATACTTATTTACTTACAGCGTCTGGTGTGACTTGAGTCAAAGGTATCTCATCATGGACAGGACAGATTACATATTTCTTGCTATATGCAGCTAATATACATTCTTCCACCATCCAACTATAAAATATTTGATTTGATGAACTCGTTGATTGCTCCTCTAAGTTAAGGGCTGCATATCCTTCTGCTGAAGGAATCCTACTAGATCCAGCAGAGTCAGGGCCAACTCCACTGTCACATTCTGAAGTATAAGAGTCTTGTGATTTCCTTACTCTGCGGTTGTTTTGACACAGCGTCTCGGCATAATCTTGATTGAAGTTGTCGAAAGTGTTTCTCCCTCCATCAGTAGGAAAACTAAGTAAGTGTTGTTCTATTTCCGCTGACATAGATAAGCATTTTGGACATGGAACCAATCGCGTCACCAAAAATTTTCCTTCTGATGTATGAACAAATCTCGTGCCCAATGTTGGATACCAGTCTTCTAATAAAATATCAATATGATCAACAGCTAAGGCAAGCAGCTGAGCAGTCGATTCTGGAGTACAGTCAATTACAAGATCATTTTTGAATTTGTACTGATTCACATCTGAATTGCAATTAAATATTGGCTTTATAACTAAAGACTCTATCGGGAAGTAAATTTCCAGAATTGAGGTGTTTTGCATATCTACATCGCACCAAACACCATCTTGTTTCAACTTGAACCTAAAGTGACATCATTGAAAAACCCAACTCGTAGAAGAAAAGGCAGAATTCTTACTTTAACTGCCTATAGTGCGAAGAGAAATTATGTAGTACTTCTCTCAGCCTAAATAAAGTAATTTCACCATATTTTAACTGCAGACCTGTTTGCCATAAAATCCATTCGGCTTTGAAATCCATCAGTTTCACCAACTGCAGATCCTGGGCAATTTCCTTTGGTAATATAAAAAAAGAACGAATAATATCAACAATTGTATCGTCTGCTAAAATTCGAGACATTAGCCTTGACCAAAATCCAGATGGGAAATAAGACATTAACAACAGTCTGGTAATTGATTTATTAGATGAAGGCTGATTGGTAACTTGATATTGCACTTGCTCTTCAACCTCTTCAGCTGTAAAACGTCAGCATTTATAATATGAGTAATTTTTCTGGTAGGGCAGTAAGTATACAAGACCTAGTAAGCCAGATTGTGTTTAAGATATGGTGACCAGAGAGCGAACGACTTAAAAAGAGGGGATGATAAAATTCTTAAATATTGTGTTTGGATTCGTTTCTCTACTTCTAGGAAATGATATGTCAGCGTCATGCCACTAATATGTATTTAGCTCTTTTGAATTTTTGTACTATTTTATATACAAACGACTGCGACACTCGATGGACCACCTGTATAAAAAGCAGAGTACTGAGAAGAGTGTCGCCGCCTCCGATGTGTAGTAGCATATCACGATACACTAGATCTTGCATACTTGTTGATTAGCAATTACTGTTGTTAACACTTACTGTTGTTAACTATCACCGAAGTAGAGGACAAATTCATTTGAAATTTACCCTGCATACTGCAGTCTCTAAACAGCATAGACTTTGGTGAAACCGTAATCTTTTTATTTCTAACTGCCCAACCTCGTGATCTTAAGGGTACTTTAACCTTTACCATTGGATGACACTGACTAGGGTATGTCAGTGCCATATGAATGTCTTCTTCAGAAGGCAACAACGATGGAATCAACAGTGTTCTCGAATCCCATGTTAAAGCAACTTCAAACTTATTCAGTAAATTAACTATGTAACCCCTAGTATCTATAGGACCTATACTGCTAGCCTTGAATATGTGCTTCAGGTCATCCAATTTCATGATGCCGGTACGTGCAAATGGATTTATTTCTCGTATAGTGACGACATGTGCAAGCATATCACAGAGCCACTGAGGATCCAAGAAATATAAATCTTTCAGAGTTGCATCGTCATAATGTAACAAAACACCTTGAAAAAAAAAAAAGTATTACCAAATTACAAATTCGAGTATTTAACTTTTTTATATTATAAACCAATATGGTAATCAAATTACATAAATTCGTTCGAACAAGTACCAACTTTTTCATGCTTACCATTATCATGTAGGAATAATGTGGCCTGATGTAATTCAGCAAAATCTCGAAACGTTCTATTGTATCTTTGCTGCATTTCGACGGCAACCACACTGCGATACTGATCTGCGTTCAAAACTGGATCCAGACCATTCGTTCTTCTTTCTGCTGAAATATAATTGACGACATCCTCCAAAGCCAAATACGAAGCAGGTACTTTCTGTTCAAGCAACAATTCTTTGCTTCCTAAAACGATTGTGTTAACTGCCTTTTAATTATTAAGTTTGAAGAGGCTTACCTGGGGGTCTTAGGCTAAACACCGTGTCATATATTAAATTACAGAGCAGTTTGATATTATGCCTCGTTTTACAACTAATTTCGATGGTATCCAACACCCTCGGTAAACCGCACTTTTCTGCGTCCACGATATTAATGAACCTGTCTCTGATAATCTGCTGATATTCTTCCGAAATAATTGAATTTTGTTCCTGCACAATGTCGTAATGCGTTCCAATTATTAGCACAGGTGAATTAGGTGCTCTCGCTTGTATATTAACAAGCCATTGCAATATCTCGCAGATACCTTTATGCCCGTCAATAATACGCCATACAACGAGGTATAAGCTGCGCTTTGATAAAAAATACTGATGTGTCGCATAATACCTAAAAATGGAACTCAAGCGTTACAAAAAGACGAGCTTTAATTTGTACTTACTCTTTTTGTCCACCAAAGTCCCACGTTCTAAATATAACAGGGCCGTGAGTTGATTGGTTACGATTTTTCTTTTCGTATATCCAATCGCCTATGTCAACTCCAACAGTAGACATGTTTGTACCTCTTGTAGTTTTTATATTTATGTTCTTATTGCCCATTCTTTTAGCCCAGTGCTAAAATTAATTATACAAGGTGATTTTAATAGTAATAACTACAATAATAATACACTACATACTCTAGTTAGGTTTTAAGCGGATTTCTTAGTAAGTCTTATAGTAAATACTTTTATTTAAGTATTTTATATATGTAAATATCACTATCTCATAAAAACAGAAAATAAAAGCTATTTGAAGGAAACTGTGACCTTCAAAGTATAATAAAAAGCCCAGACAGTTGTATTGCAAGTAGGAATACCAATGCCAATAAATTTTACACGTTTATAACTGTATGAAAAATATTTAGAATTCGAAAATAAATCATTCGAACCTCTGGTTTGCGCCTGGTAATTCCCTCCTGTCGAAGTTGTTCAAGTAAACTCGTCTTTCCAATTCCTTGCACACCAACAATCATAAGTTTCATCCGAGCATAAGGTCTAGCGTCCTCTAACACAGATTTTAGATAACCTATAATATCCATAGTCTTGTACTTTTTACTCTCAATCATAGACTTTAAGGGATCTTGCAACGAGCATCCCCTCGTGTTCAAGTTCCACAATCTGTTAAGCAAACCCATCTGCGGCGGTAGCTCAGTTATCTCTAAAAGTAGCCTTCGTTAGCAGAATGTGCTAATTTACACAGATAGTTATAAATTCTCACCTAGATTTCCACTTATATTTAAGACAGATAAATTACTTAATTCATAGATATTCAGTGGAATCTCTTTGAGGGCATTATTGCTTATGTCTAGCATTGAGATGTTGGGAAACATAAATCTGGCTTTAGCAGTCACAGTATTCTGTAAATAAAAAAACAGTTTATTCAATGGACAAATTCTACTGTAAATTAAATAATAATAATAAAAATGATAAATTAGTTCTTTTTTATTTTCATATGATTCTTTCAGTTGTGGCAAATAACTTACCCTTTCGGAATCGTCATCCTCTGTACTGCTTGAATCACCATCATCATCCGTCGTAAGTTGTATTCTAGTTAGCTGATTATCAGCTAAAATTAACGTTCTCAAATTGTCAAGTCTTAAATGCCTTCGATGCGAACAAACCGAATGCAGAACTGTGTTTCGAACAGAAATACTAGATTGTCTTCTGACTACAACAAATTCGACATGATTGGAAGTGATCGATTACATGTACGACATACACTAACATACCGCCTATAATCGGTAGCTTATCTCTGGAAGAATTAATACCAGTGGCGTAACAAGCGACATTTGCAAGTTCCATTATGTCTTGAGCTTCGACCTGCGGCAAACTCGGCCAACAAGTAATTTGATTGTGACTCAAATCCAATTGCTTCAAGAAACTTGGATAACTAGTAATGTGCGACATTGACCTCAAAGAATTAAAGGCCATGTTTAAGCGGGTCAAATTCACCGCAAGGCAAGGAAGTACGACTGGAATACTAGTAAACAAATTATGTGCGAGATTTAGAGAGGAAATTTGGGAAGATTTTTCCAATATTGACTCGTCGTTGTGAAGTATCTGTTCAGTAACTTCGATGCTCTTACTCCAGATGTGATGCTTGTTAATATCCAACTGCCTAAAAAATAAATCGTGGCAATTTTTCTTCAAGCTAGGCTGGGTGTCCCAAAAGAGTTAAGTTTGGATTAAATTAATGGTGCTACTGCATGTCACATTCTAGCTTACCATTAAATTTAATTCTGACTTAAGTCTTTTATGAAATCCAGCCTCATATATATAAGGCCTACATTACGCAACGATCTTTCTTCTTGTATTTAACTGGAATCATTCCACCTTCGGTCCTTGAATCACACTCAATGTCAGAATGTCCATCAGATTCTATTTCAACTTCTGTATGACTAGATAAGTGACTGTCACTTGAACTTACGCTTAGCCTGTCCGAATCTTCTTTGGCTACCTAAGAAAATAAGTAGGCCAAATTTGACACTTATAAGAGGAAACACCTATTTTTAGAAGGGTTTACTACTTCTTCTAGAGCACTATAAACACAGGTATTCTATTCTGCCATCTTTGACCCGAGTTCGACATATACTCCGTTTGCCGTACTATAAACACGGTGTTTTTAAATAGCAAATATACAAAAATAATAGCGATTGGATAATAAAAAGTACCTTTTCTTTTTTCCTTTCCATTGAATCCTTGTTGCATTCTTCCTAATTTGGTGGTAATTGTTTAATATACTGAAATAAATATTAATTAATTATACGTCATGTTTTTATGGAATTGTAATTTTCCTTTGAAACGTATAATAATTGCAGTCTTTTATTAATTTTAGAGTATATAGGTATAACGTGGAAGCTTCTGAAAACTTGTATTTTCTTGTGAACGTCTGTAGGGTTAAAAATGGTAGATGAGAATACTCAGACTTATAGTGCCTTACTTCTACTCTTACTATTACTTTAGAGCAGATAAAATAAGTTATAAGTAATTTCATATTTTGTGACCATTTTCAACTGGCAGGAAAGTGCTTTAATAAAGTTATCGACCATTGCTGTTGTGTCATGCATCGTATATAATGCTATAAGGCAATCCATTCCTTCACTACTTCACTATTTGTTATCACGATATGCGTTGAAATCTAGTGAGAATGTGGTAGTCACGTATGTAATTAAATTTTGACAATGAATGTATTATTTGTTTATGTATAATTTATTAGAGACTGATTATGTAAACGCCTGTTTCACTGAAACTTGAGAAACGCCAAAGATAGAACAAGTTATATTATAAAATGAAAGATATAAAATGAAACCATTCACTTGAAGATACATTACGTTTTTACTTTCTTTTATGTTCTAGACAAAAGATTCGTATAAAAACCAAAGAGCATATAAATTATTGCGAATACGTTTTCAAGTTAAAATGAAACATACATACGTATATAAACTTACTTCAGTTGGATTGATCGGAAGTTCTTTCAGTAAATTAAAAGAGGCGTTCAATTCCTTCAGCTTAGGTGCAAGCCACATATTAAACGGCAAATGTTGTAATTTGTTATTAGACACAACCAAAGTGACGAGATTCGGAATTCGAAAAATTGCTTCAGGTATATGACCGAGTCTGTTGTCTTGTAAATATAATTCTTCCAAAATCGGACAACAGTAATTAAGGTCCTCAGTACTCGTGCTTTTTCTTCGGCTGCTCCTTTTAACAGGCGATTCGACAGGCTCAGGTAGTTTCTCGATCTTATTCTGGGCAACGTTAAGATACCGAAGGCTGTACAGTTTCAAAACAGCTAAAGGAATCTCAGTGAGACTGTTATTGGAAATGTCGAGCCTCGTTATCGCATATAAAGCAATATCATAACTTCTGGGGTTTTGCTTCAGCTTGGGATTCAAGTGTAGGGCAGCATCTATGAGCCACTGAGTTTTAATCTTAAACAAGTGGCAACGTTGATTGTGCCAATTGATCATCGTCGGAGTGTTTGGAAATATTGTGCTGTAAGTTAAATTTGAAACGCTGGAGAATAACGTAAATTGTGATGAATGAATATTTTCCGTCATCGCTTTCTTGTTGATCTTATACTCTTGATCAGGATGGGCCTAGAACAAGATTAAAATCATTTAATCGATTCCGTGCTCGACCAATTCGATGTATAGGCTGGGCCAAAAATCAACGATTTCTATATGTAACTATACCGTCATGCAAATTCTTTACAATCTGTAAATAAATACCTTAATTGACAATAGCTTGGCAATGAGGGTCTCATCCTTATTTTGTACTGTGACTGAAAGTGCTTTGCAGTCATCATCACGTGCGCCACATTTTAAGAGTAAATCAACTAACGGAACATCCCTATTCCGACAAGCCTCAACTAACGCTGTAGACTGGCCGGAATTCACATCGTCCTCTACAGAATAGCAACTGATGCTCTATAATAAAAACGAAGTCAATTATAAATATTGCTATTCGCAATAAGTAGTATACTCACATCGTTATAGTCAAGGTGAGGTTTAATAATCAAGTTGGGGTTTGCTCCTGCATTCAGTAAGGCTAACACAATATCAAAATGTTTTCCCTTCACTGCTGCATGTAAAGCAGTTTCAGTGTTGTTGTTGCAGTACATATCAATTTTTAATGGACATATCATTGATTTATTACCGTCAAGCTAAAAATTACAATAAAAAGTTTAAAACATCATCACCTAAGATATTTAAAAGAAAGAGTAAAGCTAAGAACATACACTGTTGATAAATCAGAGACTTTACACTGTCGTTTTTCAGCATTGCAGTCGACATAAGGAAAGCTTTAAACCAATGCCGAAAAATGCTTTTACTAGATAGAAATAATTTATTTACCTCAGCATTTTCAACAGAATTTTCCCGAGACAAATTTAATTTCGACATTATTGACTGAATACCATCTGAAATTCTGCGACGTGTAGGACTTAAAATTGAACTAGTTTCGGAGTTCGGCGTTACATCACCATCCTAAAAACAATATATTTCACGTTATGCAAAATATGAAACTAATTTCTCGAAATACTTAACCACTTTAATGCGAGTTGCGCGCACTTTAAACTTCAAAATTAAATCCAATAACTTTTTATTTCCCAACAAACACGAAACGTATAAAATATTTTGACCGGTCGCATCCCTCTCGTTAATATCAAAAGCCATGTAATATTCCCATTGTCCAGTGCTATCACTGCAAATAAAAAGTCGATGAAAATTTGCTTCGTTCGACCGTACATTTATACTCACTGCAGTTTTCGAAAAATATGCTGCGAATAGGGAAATTGAAAAAGCAAGTCTAAAACTGAAACGTGCCCATTTATGCAGCAGGCATGTATTGGTAACCATCGTTCTACCGTGTGTTGCTAAAATACAGATACCTAAGTATTTATTTTCAAACAAAAATTGGCACATTTAGCACATACAAACCTGAACTAACTCTGGAAATTTTATTAGAAGCATTTCAACGATATCACGATGCCCATGGTAACAAGCAATATATAAAGGAGAATATTTGGTAACTGGATGATGCCTACCATCAGCTCCATGATCTAATAATATCTTTACAATGTCTTTGTTGCCTATTTGACAAGCGCTAGAATGGTTTTGTTAAAAATTGCACGAGAAATCTAACAGTTACAATATTTACGTAAAAAGTAAGGTGTTAGCACCACTTGGTGCCATGTTAATAATGAGTTCAACATCTTTGGATAACGAGGACACAAGTTGCTGGACAGAATTGCAATCACCATGATTACAAGCATCTCGAAGAGCTGCATGCATGTCCAACTTTGCCTTTTCTCTTGCATCTGCAAGTTCAAATACACAGTTATATTATTTTATTCATTGCAATATCCTTCGTTAAAAGTTTAGAAAAGTAAATTTTTACTAAACGGGTTTGGCTTGCTTTAATACGAGGTTTGTCAAATTTTGAGAAAATTTAAAAAATTGATAAATCAACTTTTGCGGAAGTTAGAGAAAGAAGCACTATTTTCTGGCTTCGAAATTGTTTAATAAGATAAAACTAACACACGATTGTATTGCGGAATTTCAGGAAAAATTTTCAGAAACTGTATTTCTGTACCACAAATTTGTTAATCAACTTCAGTACTCTGTAGGACTATTCAGAGAAATTGACAGTGTAGCTAGAAAACAGGTTAATAGTCCTGTTCGTTTATAAATTCTATGCGTCATTGGCACGCAGATGTGATTCAAAGCAAAAAGGTTTATATATACGATCACCTATCCACTGTGGCTGTATGTCCCCCTATTTAAGTGATGTTCGGCATCACTTGGAGGGTATGGGGAAAACAGGGAATGTCCAAACTGACATTCTTGCACTATTTAGCAGAAGGTAAACCTATTTTTATTATGAATATTAATAAAGTTTATAAGTCTTCTGACTTGAATTATTTTTTTTTAGTTGTGATATAGGGGAAAGCGGGGTTAATTGAGTACAGGGGTTAACTGGGCCGGTAGCTATAACTTGAACCAAAATTCATTGATGTGTCTCGGAATAACTTTCAATGTCTGTAAAGAGGTGATGGCATCGATAGCAGAACGCATGGGTCTGTGGGTATTTACAATTTTTAATTTAGCTTATAATACATATTTCACGGTTAGTGAAGTAAAATTCGTACGTTACTTTTGAAAGCCAAATTTTGAGGTAAGTGGTTAAGTTAATTATGGATTTATGTTAATAACATGCCTTAAACATGACAAACTAAGTCATTTATGATAAAAATTATTTATATTATACGGTCTTAATATTTTTGAACATTATAGTGAATAGTGGAGTAAACTGGGATTATTAAAAAATGGGGTTAAGAGGTGCAGTACCCATTTAATCCCACAATGAAATTATACACTTTTTTTGTAGAATCAAAATGCTTCGACAAAGAACGAGAACAACGAATAATCGTTCATACTCTAAAGTAACATTACAAAAGGCAGTGGAAGTCGTTATCAGCGGCGAATGTTCTATAAGAAAAGCTTCAGTTATGTTTGAAATTCCCAAAAATACTTTGACTCGTTAAATTAAAAAGGCTAAACAATCAGAAACTATTGAAGATGTAAATTTTAGACCAAACAATGAACATTTACTTGTATTTTCTCCTACTGAAGAAAACGCTCTAAAAGACTATGTTGAACAGGCAGTGAATATTCACTATGGCTTAACTATGACTGAGACTTGTCGTCTTGCCTACGAATTTGCAATAGCAAATAACAAATATATTCGTCTGAATTGGAAGGAAAAAAATGGCTGGTATTGAATGGCTGCGATCATTTATGAAACGACAAAATCTAACTTTGAGAACTCCCGAACAAACAAGTTTAAACCGCTGCACAAGTTTCAACAAAACTAATGTTCAAATGTTTTTCCATAACTTGCAGACTATTCTAGATCGTTATAAATTACAAGCCTAAGATATATACAATTTAGACAAAACTGGTCTCACCACAGTACATAGACCACCAAGAGTTTTAGCGTGTAAGGGACAGAAACAAGTTGGGCAAGCTACTTCCGCTGAAATTGTTGCTGCCACAGGAAAAACAGAGCCTCCTTTTATAATATTCCCCAGAGTTAATTTCAAATAACATATGTTAAAGGGTGCTCCACCAGGAAGTTCAGGACAAGCTAATAAGTCGGGTTGGATGATTAGCGAACTATTTTGCAAAGTTTTGGAGCATTTTGTCATTCATGAACGTCCAACAGTTGATAAACCTAAACTTATCATCCCTGACAACCACGAAAGCCATAAAAGCATAACCGCATTAGAATTTGCCAAGGCTAATGGTATTATTTTGCTAACGTTTCCACCTCATTGTAGCCACCGGCTCCAACCGCTAGATTTTTGGGTCTCTGAAAGCGTACTTTAACAAAGCTTGCAAATCATCCAGGGCAGCCAATAAGCATCTATGATATGAGTGAATTATTGGCACTAGCATTTCCTTCTGGATTCACCCCTAAAAACATTATAAATGGTTTTGTATCCTCGGGAATCGAGGATACAAAACGACATTAACCGTGGAAGGTATAAATTTAGATTTTGCAACCACATCCAAGGATCTGACTGACAGGCTTCCAGCTAATGACGCCAATAGCCAGACTCTAAAAATACCAGAAGTTGCATCCACACCCAGGAAAAATCTCCTAAAAATATTCAAATGACACTTCAGACGATTCCAGAAAAAAATAACTCGAAAAAGATTAATGAAAACCCCCAGTCAACAACATCTGTGGTCACACCATATCAAGTAAGACCTCTACCCAAAGCTGGTGCTCGTAAGGGAAAATCTCGTAGAAAGGGCAAGTCGTACGAACTAACAGCTACACATATTTTAAAGAAACTCAAAGAAGCAGCAGCAGAACGCGAAGCTAGAAGAATGGAAAAATTAAGAAAAGGATCAACGAAAAGAAAAAGCAACAAAACAACGAAGAAGGCACTTAAAATAGATGTCAAAGAAGAGAGCGAAACTGAGGAATCTAGCACAAATATTTCATACAATGATGATACATCAAGCAATTTTTCTGAACTCCAGGATGACATGGATGACGTTTCAATAAATATAGGAGACTTTGTTATTGTGAAAGTTGAAGGTATAACAAAAAATTGTCTTCGCAACTATGTAGCAAAAATTGTTGACATTCAAGATGATGGTTTTGTCGTAGAATGGTATATGAGACATAGGAGTACCAACAAATTTTTAATGTCGTCAGAAGATACTGCATTCGTACGAGCTACTGATGTAACAGTTAAATTACCAATGCCATTCTCCCATGGAGAAAGCAAGCGCTTTTTCAATATGATATCGTTTGTGAATGTTGATTTTTCTAAATATTGCATATTTTAAAATATAGTTATTATATTTTTAATTAATATTAGCTAAGTACATACCATGTTTTTGAGAATGAAGTTATTTTTGAAGATATTTCTAGCTTGACAATACCGTTTCAGTTAACCCCATCTAATGGCTCGATTAACCCCGTATATGGGGATAACTGAGGACAAATGCATGAATCTACAGTTATGTTGTTACCTTTGTACCGAATCAAAAAAATATATAAATGCATTCGTTTTATTTGAAATCAAGGACATGTAACACTATATTACTTAATTACTTTCAAAATAAAAAAAAAAAAACATAGAAATAGTAGAATTTTTTGGAAATTGTACCCAATTAACCTCGCTTTCCCCTACCACAACACGGTATACTGAGTAACAGTAAATTTTCTAAATTACTACGTTTTTTTAAAAAAATATTGGATTTCTAAGGTTTAGTTTACAAAACTTCACCAATGTACAATCGTGCAGCAAGAACCTTTGCTGTTGTTGGCTTCATTTGTACTAAGAAAAATCGTAGCACTTCCTATAAGCATTTATAAGAATTTATGTAATGCAAAAAGAGTATAGCATACATGATAATAAATAAATGTATAATAAGTAATAAGTATAATTCAGACCATCTCATATATCGTCAAAGTACAGAAGGTAGTATGTCTTAAAAGTTGCATTTTTCAGGAGAGCAAAAAAAGCAATTTGTTTCGTCTGATTTGATTTATAACTATAATATTATAATGAATAGCCTGAATCGCGACATCCTGCGATCACTTTTTGACACAACATTGCATTAGGAATGGCAAATTGCAGTCAGTTTGCTACTTAATAAATCATCTCATACAAGGCGGCCAAGCGTACTGTCAAAGCATATTGAAAGTTTTAAAAATTTTATCTTCTGTACAGCTGCTTCAGCCCTACTTGGAGCCTCGTCAGCAGAAGCGTAGCTCGAGACTTCCACTGCAAAAGTGACTTAGACATACTGTAGAACTCGTTATAAGAGTTAACTTTTCCACAAAATTTTATTTATTTATTTTTTTAAATTAATAATAAGAAACTATCGAAGAAATATACACATACTAACGTTGCACTCTTATACACAATACCAAAAACGAACCCGCACCTACCTACTCGTAAATTGACATTAATTATATCATCTGTAAAATAATCACAGGCATCAAAGGCTATTTCCGGTGAAGTTACATTCTTTGGATGTTTAGGCATGCTGAACTAAGCACAATTTTAATAACGCACATAATACTTTATTTCACTCTGTATGTGAGAGATATTTGCAGGTCATCAACTCATCACTGCGTATTCATAACTTTATCTCATCAAAGTTGAACAAACTCGTTTCTCACATTCAGAACAACGTGCACTTTCAGAGCAGTCACTCAAAATTTTTAATTAAAAATCGCACTAACGTTAAAAGTACGGAAACAAAAGTAAAATTAACAACGTAACACAGTAAGTCACTAAAAGCAGGTGGCATCCATGCCATTTAAAGAGGGTAGTCGAAAATAATCAATAAGTACAGTTCACGGTAAAAACTGTAAATTACAACTGGACGTAGAAAATATTGCTGTGGTTAAATAATAAACCCGTTGAAATACGATACCAGACACAATTTACTCACTTTAATTTCCTGGTGTTGCCACCGTCGTTGTTAAATTTAATTCGATATTGTTAAGCTTCTTCTGTAGGAGTACTGCCACAAGATATATTAAAATTAATAGAAGAATTGCTGTACAAATACATCTTGCCATTATTTTGTATACAATCATTTGTGTACTTCCACTATACACGAATTGTAACTGATATGTAAGTTCGTTCACGTAAAGGCTATCTGGCCCGATACAGCCTATATCAAAAATAAACTGGCATTAGCAGATCAGCACTGAGATTTTCAAATGCTTAGGAATGATAAAAATATTTACCAATGTTGATAACATAGCGGATAATCGGTGACAAAAATGATTTATTAATAAATTCTAATTTTGTTATCTAAATGGGAAATGTAAACAATGTGTTTTATCTACATCTTTATACATATTCATTCATTGAAACCATTGCTTTTTTTCCTTCAACCATTTATATGTATATACGTGAAATGTTTTTCATATAAAAAAATCTAATAAATTTTTTATTTTAAGTAATATCACAAAAAGAAATCGTTTGGTGTTAAATCCGGCGAACATGCAGGCGTCGTGGATCAACAAGCCTGCACTCAGTATGCTGCTTTTTTTAACAATAACTTCAATAGGAAAGCAGGAATTTACAATTATAAAAAAATCCATTAAATTCCTATAGTGCGTAATCAAAGTGTACATTCGGTATGTGTGCATCTTTTCGTGAAATTGTATGACAAGTCCCCACAGGGAGGTTCACTTGTTGTGGTGAGGGATGGGGCTCATTCTGCATTATCTCAGCTGCTTCAGTAACGGCTTTACCTAAATGTACAGTGTGTTCTCGGCCAATATTTCGATAACAAACAATTTTTAATGCAATTTTCTTTTTAATTTTAGAGGTCTACGACATAAAATTATTTTCATCTATACAGTAAATCAAAACAGCAGTGCCGTACACTATTTTTTTTTTTATTTCAAATGGCACATCCTATATTTGAAACAAAATTTGGATTGCTCATAAAAATCTACACATTTCCTGTGCACTACTGTTTATATTTAAACCTAACCGTCATTGTGATATTTAACATTTTGTCTAAAAACTACCATTTGCAACCACTATTGTATTTTATTTCCTAATATTTTGGTAAAGGTACCAACCTCCGAAACATTTGACTGGTATTATAGAAAAAAAAGGAATATACATTGCGTTGCCATATTTAAAAAAACTTTGATCGGCTATATTTTGGAAACTATACGTTTTTGGAGAAATTGATAACAACAAACGGGTGGCTTTAAAATAATGATCTGATTCAAATGTCCCAGCGGAGAGACGTTCGCAGGCCATAGTCTTCGTGCTAATAAATTAATAAAAGCTCGGATGAATTTAAACGTTTGAGGCAGGTCATTACAGCGGCATTCCCTCTATTAAATAAGTTTCACGGTTAACTTTTATAGTTTTATTGCTCTGCGTAAAAAACGCAATAAAACGTACGAAAACACGATATCATAAAACTTACGATTGCGACGAACTCCATACACATTGGCGGAGCGTGCTTTTTGGGGTCATTTTTAATTAATTATAAATTTTCCCAAAGAATTTTTTTAACATTTTTCTCATAACCTATAATTTAATTCCTTTCACAGGGCTCCATTGCTTCATACTAAACTTTAACTTCGTGTGTTGTTTACGCAAAATATTTATTTTCTTGTGCGACCTTCTGACAGATTGTTCATTTAATTTAATTTTGAAATAAAGACAAGAGTGTGACAACTTATTTTATATTTATATTTTATTGTTAATTCTTGCCCCCTTTGCTTTTTGGTTTTTGTTTGAATCTGTCCGTCTCACTGATTTAGCTGGCAATGGGAAGAACTTAATTTGCACTCCCTGAGTTTGTAGCCTACGGGTAGGTAGCAATGCATCACTTATTTCTTCAAATACTGCAATAGTTTTCTTTCAATATATTGAGAAAGGATGAGAAGCTTTCCGAAAGTGTCTGAATCAACGCATAGTCGATTGTAAGTAACTCCTCTATGTTCAGTTACAAAAAGAAATTTCATAAATACTACTTGTACTTTTATCAGAAATTTAAAATCATAGATACAAAGCGTACTTACCGGCTGCTTCTTTGAGAATCGCAATGCATTGAGTGTGTCCTGCCTTATCGGCCAAATCCGACGGCGTCATTCCATTCAGATCCCTAATTAACATGCTGGCTCCAAGTTGCAATAGGATTGTTACGTTGCTACAGTGACCGTGTTCTGCACTTAAGTGTAACGGTGTCTAAAAATAATTAACACATTAACTATACAAAGCAACTCGAAGAGCCAAATATTTAATCTTATCAATCAAAGAAGTGAATTGGAGTCAGTTTTTTCATTCTTACGATGCATCATTACAAACATCAAATATATTTTTACTTTGACGTAATTTAATGAGAAAAAAGGAAAGAATTCCAGTCAGTTAATCTATTTGGTCTATCTGATTAATGTCTATATATTTTTCTGACAAATTTATGTTTGTTCTTTAAGTCTGGTTTAAACTATAATATTTTAATGAATGTGATTGATTTTATTGCACAGAAGTGTGCTAGCTATGTTTACTTATTTATTTTCAACCATTAAATACTATTTTCAACTCAAATTGTTGCACATAGTCTTATGGCAATTCTAATGTCTTCCCTATTTCAGTGGTCATGTAAGTGGCCACCAGAGGTCAGCCACTTTGCTGATTTTTTCCTATACTTTTGAGTCCTACATATTATGACCTTAGTTTACACAACCTTATTCTCTCCCCGTGGACCGCATTGGATGTTTGGGTCTGCTCCAGTATTCAATAATATTTGCAAGCAATGAGAGTTTTCAGATATAGCGGCAGCATGCAAGGGAGTTCTGCCCCAGCTATCTTGTGAATTTATAAACAAGGTTTGGCCTCCTTCAAGCAGATCTTCCAGTAGTTCTGTATTATCCCATAAGGCTGCCTGTAGGTAGAAAAGCAAATACGTTCATTTATCAAACAAATTATTCTTCAGGCAGCTTTTAACAACCTTTAAAATATCTAGGGTTCGTTGTACAATGACAGGTTCTTCAGGATATTTATTATTCATAACAAACAAAAACATTTATCCTAAAGAAGATATCAATAAGGAGTGAAACATAGATGTTTTAACATTTTCGAAAGTATAATTACTACAAAATTGTTTAACAAATTTCAACAGACGAAAACGACATTTAATTGTAATTTACCTGGTGTAATAAACGACCAGGAAAATCTTCGTCTTCAGGCGATGAATCCAACATATTTTACATGCACTTTATACAAAGAATTTGCAGATACATATAAAAAGTCACAACAAAACAAGCGATTTTACAGTTAGTCACTATACAAGGTTAAATAAATTACTGTCAAACATTAACATAATTAGTTTCTTTGAAAGTTCAGTTAACAATCTATTTATTTTTCCAGCATTGATACTTCTGTACAGACTTCTGTCATTTTTAGTTTTTAGCCTTCCTTCAATGCTTCAAGTTCGTCAGGCTTACCAACTACCGAATTTAAACAATGTTGAGGTTGGTTCATGCCACTTCGTTTAATTTAAGAATTAAAATAGTGTAAAGTAAAGTAATTTAAGGAATGGGTCGGGGAAAAACGGGCATTTTTGTTGTCGAAAGTGGGGAATAGCAGTTTTGTTCATTGGCAACACTGCTCATTCGACCGTAAGTGTAGTTTTATTAATTTATGGTTTTACTTGACATTTTGAGGTGTCTCGTTCTGTTGTGCATAAAAAAAACTTTACTTGTGAATATAAATATACAGCTTCAGATGTTAAATGTCTTCTCTTATTGCTGTGTTTTCACTTACATCTTACTTTAGGGTGTTTTAGGATAGTGAGTATTGTTTGAGACTTCTGACACTTTTACAAGATACCATTGCTTTAATGGCTTTGCAAAGTTTTCAGGTAATTAAGTTAGAATGGATGAGGCTGCTGCACTTTCACAAGGACCCCCAATGAATATACTACCACCCACTCCTGCAGGATTAGAGACTTTATACACATTGTGCAGAAAAATTTACCCAGACCAAATAAATCCACTACAAGTTACTGCATTACTAAAATATTGGTACGTAAAAAGTGAAAATGTTCTCGTTCTTTTAAAACAGGTATTTGTACAGAGAGTTATAGTTCTCTATTTTTAGAACAGCCACCCTTCATTTCCTGCTTTTAATTAGTAAATTATTTATAGCCTGAAGTTCGTTTACTTTTCAAGGACATTTCTTGCTTGTTTGTTTGTTTTGTTCTGCGCTTATCTTTTGGGAACAATCATTCCAGACCATCACGAAGAATTTTTTAGTAGCTGGGTTTAAATTAGACATCACAAACATCCATGGTCAATGTTGAGATTCAAACTCACGCTACCCGAGTGACACGACTTCCATAGTCGGCTAGGCTAAGCCACTCGGCGACTCATGGATTTCTTAATATTGGCTTTTCATGTGAAATTGATTTTTTATGTTTTATGATTAGTTTATACAGTAACTAATAACTAAAAGTTAAGGATTAAAAATTGTGTATTAACTAAAAAAATTTTAACTATTTTAACTAATAATAATTGCGCAGACATACTAACAAGTAATGGCTTAGTGGTGAATGATTGAAAGAAAGAGAAGATGAATTGCCAACTTGAAAAATAAGATTCCAAGCATTAAAATATCATAACTATCAATGAATCTTCAAACTAAACAGTTCACAAGATTAATTCACATAAGTTATATGCCCCGATTTATTAACAGGCAAGCGCACTCAGATATTTCAACAATAATTATCACTAAGAATTGAAATAAAGTTTATTTTAATTATTAGTTGTTAGCGTTAAGTTTTTATTTATACAATATGCACTTGTACTCGTAAAAAGCTCTCTTTCTATTCTTAACTTTTAATTATTACTTCTTACTATTAGTGGTTGTAGGTATAAACCAGGCATAAGAATTTCCTCTAAATTTCTCTATGTATGTAGGTTAGGTGGTCCAGATCCTTTGGATTATATTTCTATGTATGAAAATCCAGGCATTCCACATGAAAACATTCCACCACACTGGCATTACATTAGGTAAACGTTAGAGTAAAACAACACTCCAAATACTAAATGTTTATTAATCTGTATAGTTTTGGTTTGAGTGACTTACATGGAGATGGCAGAGTTCATGATATTTCTGGCCCGAAAGGAATTTCAGGTTTTGGTTTCGAACTTACCTTCAGGTTGAAAAGAGAACCTGGTGAAACCGCACCACCTACTTGGCCGGCCACTTTAATGCAATCTCTTGCCAAATATGTGTTCCAATCTGGTAAAATCAGAAAACACTGCTTTAACCTAAATTAAAAAGTTTTCTTGTTCTTGTAGGAAACAATCTGTGTGCAGGTGATCATGTATCTTGGCATTGTGCGTTAGACAATAGTGAATCTCGAATACAGCACATGCTCATGACAACTGACATACAGTTAAACACAGCCCTTACTCCATTCGGAGCTGTAGATTTTGTACAAATTGTTGGAATTTGTGCAGATGAATTGAAAGCTGCTCAACAATGGAATGGGGCAGGATTATTGGAAATGATCAGCAGAGTACCCTCGTAAGTATTTTGTCACAAATTATTATAACAATTATGTTTTTTGATATCAGGAGTAAGATTTAATGTTTCATTAAAAGTTGATGAGACTGATCCAGAAGTTTGGATTTGTCACATTTTGAGTTCTATCAATATATGCATGCAACTAGTTGTAACCCTCTATATATATTAATTCACTGTACCTTTTGAGTGTATGAACAATATTATAGGCTCTTGTGTTTTGCCCTTACATGATATTTTTATTTCATCACGAAATACTCCTCTGTAAGTCATTTGCATTTGAAAAATATAACTGAATATTTTGCTAAAGTTAAATTAAATGCCTTTTTAGTGCCGGTGGACCGTGGCATATTACAGACATGCGAAGAGGAGAAAGCATTTTCGAACTGGACACAAATGCACACGAAGAAGTGGAGAGGGGTTTCGAAAACGAAGGTTCAAATCTGAGTGGAGTAAGCGCACGTTGTTCCTGGAACGAACAAAATCGGTTTAGCACTAGTACGCACCAGAAAGATGATGAAAATATAAACAGATTAACAGAGGAGGAAACTGAGCAGATTAAAACAACATTTCGAAAAGGACTGCATTACGCAAATAACAACGAGAGTATTAGCTGTGGAAGTATGTATAAAAGAGAAGGAAATCAAGAGAATCCTGGTGCACTTGAATCAACGGAATTACTGAATCTTAAGAAATTAGAAAGTGTGCATCTAGTCTTTAATTTGGAAGCGGGAAGTTTACTTCCATTAGCAATAAGGTACAGTATAGAAGCGGAATTACTTGTACCTATTGTCTATCATTGGTATCATTAGGAACTGTCTATCACAGGTATTATTAGGAAATGTCTATCATTGGTATCATTAGGTACAGTAATTTCCACGAAATTTTCTTTTCCAGAATATTAACTGAATCTTCTTTATTGTCATTAAAGCAAACTTCCACTATAACATTCACAACTTGAATTAGCATAGAGATATTAAATTCTTCCACGATAATTTTTCACGTTTTAACCTTATTTCACTTTTTTTTTATCCAAATTGCTCTGAAGCGTTTATTTTAATCGCTCATTACTCTGAATGTTTGCTGACCACGTGATCAAATTCTGGAACGTAGCATCTTATGTGGAAATCGAGTGAACAGATATTAGTTCCAAATGAACCGCCTTAGCACAGTGTACATATCAATCAGTAGGGACAGCTCATGTCGACGTCTTTAAAGTTCATCCTACCTTTGCAGATCCAATATGGCGTTATTTGATGGTCCTTCATTTTAATGCTACTAAATGTCACTGGTTGAAAAAGTCACGCGGATAAAAATTATTGCAAGTGTTTGCAAGCAAATCATAGAGTAATAATGGTCTATATATCATAATTACTATCACATGGCGTACATATTATAATATATTTACTTTTGTTACCTTTTGTTACTTCCACAGGGAATGTTCGTTTTACTCAGAGTTACTCAACATCACTCAGTAACTTTGAAAATTTGTATGCTTTTTTACCAGCTGAATGGCTAATTTGACATTTGCATAATGAGTGAAAATAAGCAATGTTATTTCGAGAATAATTCGTAACCTTGGAACTTCTCATTAAGGAATGCATTTAATAAATGTTTCTGTTTTATTAGGGGTCGTGTAAGACACGGAAGACATTTTACATTTAAGTCGGTGCTCGGTGAAACAGCCATAACATTAGTAGCGAATTCAGTGACCGGAACGTTCGCAGACATGGAGCATCCATATGTTGCACAGGGTTTTTGGTTGCAGATTTTAATTCCTGACGATCTGGCTCAAGACATGGCCACGACGTTTCAGATCTTAGGAAGTCCAGAGACACTGTCACTGCCGAAAACGTTCTCATGGCCCGAAAGAAAATTGTCTATAACAATAGTTGCTGATAAATTGTAACCGCCAGAGAATTTAGTTCGAGCTGTTTTTTTATGTACAGGAAAATTATTTATAAATATTTTTACACATACGGAGTTACAATCAATTAAAGTGAACTTGTGAAATAGAGAAATTTTTACATTTTATTGCATTTAAGAATGTGTTTTAATTTAGCTACTTGAGTTACTAGGCCAGTTCGGATGTGTAATTTAGTTTTGACTGACTGAAATAAAAATTACACACACTGTATAGAAAATTATTAATCTTATTATTGAATTGATAGTGATAACACCAAGAGTTCGTAACCTTTTTTAGAGAAATGTAAATTTCTGAGGACAACTCTTCGAAGAATGTTATAAATTAATTTGTTTAAACAACAATAAATATTAATTTTTTATGGTCAATAAAATAGCACAATTTTTCTCTAAATTCGCCATCTATTTACCTCTTATTATAAATTATGTTCTGTCTGTTTAATTGGTTGTAACCCTGTATATATTTTTTAAGATCTGTTAATCTAAAAACCATTGTTCTGTTTTACTTCATTTTCTACATTATCCGTCCTGTAAAATGTAACAACTTTTTTGTTATTGTTTATTGTTATTATTTTTTTTTTTTTGATGGGTAGAAAACATTTATATACAGTGAGGCGATAAAGTAAGGAATGAATTCAATATTTCCTTAATGCTCAATATGCATGAAACACGCCGGGACAGGTCAATTTTAGATTTTTATTGTTTATTTCGATTGTCATTTGTCATTGGTGACGTCATTGAACATTTTTTAGTTAATGAAATGACCACGTTTTATTCATTTCATTTGAAGACTCATGGTTTAGTCTCTTTGACAGTATAGTACTTTTGACATTTAAATTTTAACACATGGTTAAGAGAATTTATTCTTGATGACTCAGGCTTTAAACAAGCGAAAATGCTTAAACCATGAGCCTTCAAATGAAATGAATAAATGAAGTCATTCCATTTAAAAAAAAATGTTCAATGACGTGACAAATGACAATCGAAATAAAAATTTTATCTAAACCATCAGTTCCGCAATGAAAATCTAAAATTGACTTGTCAGGCGTTTTTCGTGTCCATTGAGCATTAAGGAAGTAAAGAATTTATTCCTTACTTTAACACCTTACTGTATACAGGGATATTCACGGTGAGTGAAGGACTCCACCCACTAGACCTGACCGTAATAGGATTTGTATTTTGTCAACTGCTTGTATACTATTGAAGAACATCTTCTTTACTGGCCCATAACAATTCCAGTGGCTTGATATATTTGTTTTCGACAGGAAAAAAAATAGATCATGAGTTTTTTTTGTCTGGTAAATGTTGTAGCATGCTAATGTCGTTTGATCTTCAGTTCTTTAAATGAAATTTACCTATCCCGAGCAACAAACTCTAATATTAAAGCATAGAACAGGGCATCCAACTATGATTTAAGGTACTGCAGCATTTTCCATGACAGTTGAGGTCAAAGTGACTAGTTATATGTATATATATAAATAGTTCGTCACCGATTATTGCCATGTGCAAATTTTAAATGAACTGTAAGGCGTAGTTTCCAATATATTTTAATA
Organism: Serrognathus titanus; assembly: GCA_039766575.1. NCBI lineage: Eukaryota > Metazoa > Arthropoda > Insecta > Coleoptera > Lucanidae > Serrognathus > Serrognathus titanus. Next base: position 11,686,410 of record CM077911.1, on the reverse strand, counting down.
GACCATTCACCGTGAAAATCCCTGTATACAATAAAAATTCATACGTATTAAAAAAATCAACATTTGTAATATTCGTATTTATTCTCACTATATTTATATGTATTTCATTCTAAATACCTATATTAAAAGTATTATTTATTGTAATTTGCATTTTTTTTAATAAAAGAACTTGTTTAAAAATTGTGAGAAACATACGCAACGAAAATAACTAAAAAAAGATTTTCAATTATTAAGTGTTCAAAATGTTGCGCGGTATAATTTTCATACCGTTATTTCTCATAAAGTAAGAAGGATAGAACCTTAAACTCTTTTTATTGAAAGGGTTCTCAATGTAGTTGTACAGTAAAACTAAAAAAGTGGTACCCTCCTGTTTTTTTTTTCCTGTGAGTGAGAACCGATACCGATAATTTTGTTACCCGGGTACCATTTTTGGTATCCAGATTATCCATCACCCGATAAATACCTGGGTATAAATTAGTATTTAGAAAGATTTGTTATTAATTACGACGTGAGTCTGATTGCGTGCATTCATTGAAAAAAAAAATGCATTTTCCCACTTGTGTGAAGCCTGCAAGGATTTGAAGCAGATAATAAATTCTGAATTTCATTAATGACACATCTTGGTAGTAATTGCGTTATTTTCCATTTAAGCTTTTTTAATTTTGATACATTTTATACCCCGTTGATATTACCGACAATTTTTCTGCCGACTTACAACTGCTCCTGACACGAACCGTTCTGAAATACGAATCCGAACTGCCTTGTTCTTCATGATCAAGACACCAGGCCTATGGTCGACTAATTTCCTCGAGTCGTCTGAACTTGAAAGTGGCTACTCCAGGAGGCAGCAATTTTCCAAGTAGAATGAGTTAGCTCCAAGTATAGCGCACTTGCTCGATCAAAATTTTAAGAGTGTTTTAGAAAAGTTTTGTTCATGAACTTTGCATTATTTTCAGACAAGTTGTAAAGTCTTGGGGCCCAAAAGTACTAGTACGATACTGTCCATTTATTATTTAATTCAATTCATTGGCGTAATTATATCTTGAAAATTATTGTATTTTTTAATGGAATAATAATCAGTCACCCTGTATATATTTAGAGCAAAGGTGAGAGTGAACAATACCCATTCTAAGGGGTCGCTTATTGAAAGAAGCCTCAAGGAAGTTCTATAAACAAATTCAAATGCGCATCATCATGTGACTTACGCAAGTTCTAATTTTTACTTTTGCACGTTAAACTTCTTGTTAGAACTATGATCAGCATAAAATAAGATCTTAAAGAATAAAATCAAATAGTGATGATAAATAATTTGTTTAAGACCAATTTATAAAAAAAAATAATTAAACAATTGTAATTTATTTTGACATAATTAATGAATTAATTAATGTTTTGTTTAAGTATATTCTCTTTGCCTGATATTTTTGGCGCCTTTGTGATCCAGGCGCCTATGTGCACAAATGGCACCCATGCCTAAATATTAAAATTCCCTTAAATGTAAAATTCCTTTAGTTTCTTTCTATTAATGGCTCAACATAATGTTATTATTTGATCTAATTTCAAACAAAGTATGACTTAATAAATCACGTTTAATTCTTCCCTTCTTTTTAACTCTCCTATTAATTATTCATACGCTCTGTTCGCTTTCAATTTCAAATTCCATATCATCATAGAAGTCAATACAGATGTGAATAATGCAGCAAGCTATAATGAATTTAAATATTTTCTCAATAGAATGAATATCTAACATTAGTAATTGCCACATTCGAGATTTTAAAATTCCAAAACGGTTTTCTAGAAGGGTCCATCGAATTTAATGGATTTTATGATTTTATTTTCATAAACAAACAAAATATTCCAACATGTTCGAAACTGAGAATATTCAGTTTCTTGAGTATATTTCAGAAATTAATTCAGGTAGAAAAGACTCCATGGACTTCAAAATAACGCAACTTTCTTCTAATTTAACCGTCTTTGTATTTCTTATAGATTATGAGTTCCCCACAGTGAGACTTTAATTAGTTGTAACTCTATATAGATAAAGATCAAATTACTGTCGTCAATATATCAGATTTATTTTCAGACAATCTTTATAGCTTCACGTTAATAAAGAGCATTTGCAAATATCGTAAATCGTCGGCATTTATTCATTTATTCAATCGGTTATTGCTTTTTAAACAGGATGTATGACATTACAAATATGGTTTACATTTGATACTGTCGACGTACAATAAAGCAATACATTGTAATCACATAATTTCATATTTTGAGATATTTTGTAACTAATATACTAGCTTTCTATTAAATTAAAAATCAATATTCATAAAGTATTTACTTCTCTTTAGATACATACGTACATAATCTAGTGCACATAATACTTACAATTACATATATGTATCACACCAAAGATACCATATACATGTAGAAGGGAGGGAGGAAAATTGCATCAAATTTGTATCTATTATATGTATGTAATGTTTATTTAATATATTTAACGCTAGAAAATAAAGCAAAGTACAATATTATATAACTTCAAACTGATGCACCTCTTCTACGTCAAAATCATAATAATTACTGCTTTTCCAATCCCTTCCGATTCCTTGATTGAGCAATACTCTGATGTAATGGATAATTAAATGTTACACTATCCTCTGCTAGTTGAAGCCTGCTCATGGACGCTTCATGAATTTTAATGTTGGCAACCTCTCGAGCATTTCAGGATCGTAATAAACGCCGGGTGATGGGTGACTCTGACTGAACATCAAGTGACTTTTCCGCGGGTGAAGAAAGCTTCACAGGACAGGACATATCATCTCTATGCAGTGATAATTCGTTCATAGACCGTCGCACAGCAGGAGGTGATGCAGATCTTTCTTCTGTCGGGGGTGTACTCGGTTGAATAAGAAGTTTAGGACTTGGAGAAACGTGCACACTCTTCGGAGATATCACACTGGCATTGTCTGGGGCACTTTGAGAAACTTTCTCGTCTTACGGAATCAGGTGCAATGGATCTGGTTGGTAGTCGAGGATGGTTGTTACTGGGCCTTGCCTATGATCGACAACAATTGATACAACTTAATATTAAACCCCTCATAAGCTCTTTGCTCTATTTTCATCTAGCTGATCTTACCAACAATCAATCATTGGCATGGCTAGATTGGTGAGTCTAGGCTGTTTTTCCAAGTCTCATAAATATTTTAAAGATGTTTCCAAATTTTCATATGTTGGTAAATGAAAATTCTTCTCTTTGTCACCACATAGCAGATGTAACGTCCGTTACGCTTTAAAAATGCTACCTGATCTATTTTAAAACGCATTGCTGTTAAAGTTCACTTCTCCCATGAAGTTGTTTGTGGAATTCTGCGGCTCTCCACGTGAGTCTTCAGACACACACTGTACCAAAGAATTATTTAACGGCGCGCTGAATAAGTTATCCGTAACTTCTTTGAATTTGGTTAACTTCATGTCGACATCCTTTCAATGGGGCCGACTCGGCCCTCGCGCTTCTTGTTGAGCTTGTTCAGGTCCAGGTTAACGAGTACATACCTTTAGTCTATCATGGTGTATCACCATTCTTTTCTTTTGGGGACGTACCCAGTAAGTTCCCATGCCCATGTTCTTCAAGATCTTATATGCCTTATGTAACTTCCTTGTTTTATGAACTCGAGGAACGGGCTTGTGAATTCAAACTAGTTCTCCGCATCCAAACTTCCCCTCATGCACATTGTGATCGTAATGTGACTTATTCCGTAAATGGGCAGAGTTCAAATGTTTTCTTACCCTCTCGCAACTGTATTCCAAAGACTGACGCAGAGAAGCCTTTCGCAGAGGGAAACGATTCACCTGGTCGTAATCCGTACTGTAAATCGATTGGAAGACGGACTTTTGATCCAAACATTAACATATTCGGTGTGTGTTTTGTTGCTTTGTGATGACTAGAACGAAAGTCCATCATAATCCGGGGTAATTCTAAATCCCTGTCGCTCTCCTGACCAGTGACATAAAATGTCCAGAAGTGTGGGTGGTTAAACCCTTCGACCCCATTCCATCCGATTGTGGCCGAAATGGAGTCGTTCGCGTCTTCTACATATTTCGAGGAATAATTGGATGCTCCAAAGCGGTAAATAAATTCGTCCATTAATTTCTTAGGGATTATATCTGCTTTCTAATCTGGGAAAGCCTATTTCGTAAAATAATGACCATGATATAATTATTACCTTGACTGGTTATTGGTAACGGTCTCAATATATCAATAGCTCTAATCTTCGTCACTGAATATATGTTTGTAGTTCTGCCCTCGGTGAAGAAGCTGGACAGCAATCTTCACAGTCACGGCACCTTCACGGAACATTTCCATTCATGTTACTCCAATAATACCTATTCTGTATACGCGCTAACGTTTTTGATACTCCCAAATGGGCACCAAATCTACATCACCCAATATAATTTCGTACACCTTTGGCTTTAACCTGCTTCTTCCGGAAGGCCATCTTCGTTTTTATATTTCATCTCTCGTTGCTTTCGCCAGATTGCGGTATCTTCTTCTTCCTTTCCCTCCAGAGACTGGAGTGCTCTGCGCTGTTAAGATGGCCATATCGACTGTGCATCAGCATTACCATGTAACTTTCCTGGACGATGGATGACGTTGACATTAAATTCGATGAGCAACTCAAGTCACTTGTCCTTTTGGCTCTCGGAAGGTACCATTATGTAAGTACGGAAATGTCGACACGCATTTACTAATACTAATAGTTCTCGGCGTGTTGTACAATATTTACGTTCGTGTTTCGTCAAAACGCGACTAAAATTGCCAAATGTTCGACGTCAAAGTTTTCTCGTATACGATTCCATTATCTAAATAAACGAGAACAGCACGCCAATCTAGTCTAACTAAGACCATATCCATAAACGTCTGAAAGGTAGCTGGTTCATTACATACTCCAAATGGTAAAACGTTAAACTCGTACTGTACCTGTCTTTGCGGTCTTCTTGTTCTACTTCATATTGCCAATAGTCTGTTTGTAAGTCCAGTGCTGAAAACGATGTAGTATTCGATAGAAATTCTAACACAGCATCAATTCTTGATAGTGGGTAACTGTCCTCAATAATGACATCATTTATTTTCTAAAATCTACACAAAATCTCTAAGCACCGTCTTTTTTTTTCGCAACATGACTAGTGAGCATTATGGTGATGAGAAAGGACTCACCATTCGTTGAATCTCTTGTTCAGCTTCTTCTTCGTCATAGGTCTAATTGAATACATAAGCACTTGTAACATGATAACAACCAATTTCAAATACTGCAAAATTGTTTGCTAACCGATGACTACAGTGCTGGAGATCGTTGAAACAACTAACAGATTTGACAGGCATCAACTCCAGTTGACATTTTATGGCAACACTTCATTTTTACTAACCGTTGTTAAAAAGAAGCTGTTAACTACGTATTGTTATTTTATGATACATTTTTGTGTATCTTTATTGGACTTTTCTCTAACAGTTCTATAAACATGCTATTAAATATACTGTTAATTCTTTTGTACTAAATATTTTGTCGTCTAATAGAGATTTCTCTTTTTCTTTTTATTTTCTTTGTTTCCCAGCACGTTCCTTGTATCTCCATATTAATATTAAAATCTCCACGTCTTATAATTTTCCTGTTTCTAATCTTTTTTAACCAATTCAATTACTAGATAATGTTAAAGAAAAAGAAGTTTTTAATTGGTAATTTGGTGTTTAGAAAGTGGGAACTGAAAGTTAGGTACTTAAAAGCAACTCGGTCTCATCTTGATTGGCAAAATTTCAAGAGACGGATCCTATCGGCCGCCGAAACAAAATCCACATAAAATCCACTTTTGAAGCGACAAGCTCTCCCAAAATAAAGAGGAAAATATACGATTATTATGTGTGCGACGTTTTCCTCTTACACTTTTAAAATAAGCAGATTTACTGCTTGATATGCATAAACTAATTTAACTTTTCTCAAAGTGAAATGATGTGATTGGTTTTGTAAGTGAGGCGAACTCGGCGATGATAAGATAATGTTTATAAAATCACCCCCTCCGACAGCTGTTTCTACCGTATAAATACGTTGGACGCGGAAAAGCACATTTACATCTTTGCTGGTTTTTAACTTGTGCACTAAGTTACTCCTCGCCACCGATTCCACATCTGGTTTGGATATGAATAACGAGCTGTGTCTGATTTTGTTAATTTTGGGTACGTGTAATTAATTAATTAAAGTATTTTTTGTCCGTTAAAAATTTATCGTGTATTTTTAGGATTTCCACTGTAGCTTTCTCATAGTTATATTACGTCCACAAAGACTGTTCAAAAATTAAACCACTGATTTGATTATGTACATTATACGAAGGTCAAGCTGAATTTATTGAGAATTAATATTTTTTAGGATTTTATTTTAAATATGCTCGAAGTAATTCCCTTCAGCAATGATACACTTGACCATTCTTTCTTTCCACTGTTCTAAAGCTGCCAACCAATCATCTTTCAGAATTCCTTCAAAATAAACGTCAACTGCGGCATTAATCTCTTCTTCTGACGAAAACCTTTTATCCTGCGGATTCCTTTTAAGCCCAAAAAATAGCCAAAAGTCGCACATTGCTAAATCGGATGAATACGGCGGATGTTTTATTACTTTTATGTCTTTTTCTGCCAAAAAGTGGAGAGTTAAAGCTGCCGTATGGGACGATTATTATGGTGCAGCATAATTCCTTTGTCTGGAACTCTACTGAACACTTCAGGCAAATATTTTTCAGTGTACCATTTAGCTGTAACTGTCTTTTGTCCATCTAGCTTAATTGCTTTTACTAGGTCCTTACTTTTGAAGAATACCACGTACATAACTTTTTCATAGCTCGCTGCTTCTTGGTTATTGTTGGAGTTTCCTCATCTTCGTGAATCCATATACGACTCTCTTGGCGGGTCGAAAAAGAAAATGTAAGCTGTGTCACCTGTCACGATTTTGGAAAAAAATGATGTCCGCCATTATTTAAGAAATTTATAGTTTCCTGGCAAATTTTTACACGCTCTACTTTTTGGAAGTCAGAAAGGTGATGCGGCACGAAACGACTAACCACTTTCATTAAATGCAGGTGATCGTGTATGATTGTTCTAACAGCTGAGGGTGCAATCTTGAGTTGATGCTCTATTACTGCAAAAGTGGCTTTATTGTCCTTTTCAATTAATTTTTTAACAGCACCAATGTTTTTGTCGGTAACAGCCGTAGGAAGACACCCTGTCCCTTTTTGGTGCCGAACAGAGATCCTTTCGCGTTCAAATTCCTTATAGCATCGGTAGCCAAAGAAGGTGCTTGTTCACTAAAAGCCGAATCTAAACTCTTTTTGCACTCATAAGCGCTTAAACCTTTTTTTAAAATCACAATAAATCATAATTCGAAAATACTCTCTGGTTACTTCCATTTTTTACTTGAAATATCACTTGGGTTCTAACTTCAAATGACAGAGAAAAACTTGCTCTAAATATCACTGTACGTTATGTTTTTCACGGCCTACTAGATTTTCTTATTCTCAATAAATTCAGCTTTACCCTCGTATACATCGTATGTTGTGTACAATGGTTTTTGATTATATTATGAGCGGCATTATTAGGCAAACCAAAAAAAGTTAAATACAAAAGCTTTAGGAACTTACCTGAATTGCCAGAATTTACTAAAAAAAGAAACAAATGACGATCGGAAACCTAACAAATGTGTATCAACTTTGTTAGTTTAAAGAGAACACTCACTATATTTTCTTGAATTAAAATATGTAGTGAGTTTATATTTGGTTTCATACTTTTTGCGATATTTAAGTTTGTAATTATTATTGTTCCCATAAAATGATAAAGATGCCTAAAGTAGATTCTTGTCCAATGAAAATTGTATAATAAACTATCGCTCTACGTTTCACTATCGATTGATAGCTGCGTCAGGACTGAAAATAAATAAAATATTTTAGCTTCGTCAGAAGTGAAAATTAAAATTTATTTTCACTCCTGATGAAGGTATCAATCGTTAATGAAACGTAGAATGATAGTACGAATTTTAAGTGTCCGTTAAAATAATTTATTATCTGAGGAAGAATACGTTTTTCTGTTTTGAATTGAAGAATAAAATAACTCCCAGTTTGTAATTCTCCCGGATGGCATTCAACGTACAGGGAGATCGAAATTGATTGTCCTTTCCGTAAGCTTGATATCAATATTTACATCTATCACTTGAAGGTTAGAACGAAAAGCAGTGACGTGCATGTAACATACATGAAACATACATCCAAACCTAATCTAATTAATAAAGAATGTAATTATTGTTTAGTCAGATTGCCATTACAATAAAATAAATCATTTTTGATGAATGTACAGCAATGAATTGTCAACATAATCTTAGGATTTCTAGTAACTTCCCCAGATCTCCCTTTGTTACTAACTTCATTTTAATAATTAGATGTATATATCGATATCGAGCTCGTGGAAAGCAGTGCAGGATCAGGACAATCATTTTCAATCTCCCTGTATATAATTGCCTGATTTTTTTAACGTTGTTACCGATCTTAGTTTTGTTTGTTTTGTGTGAAGTTGCATAAATTTCTCCAAACCTTGTTTTATTCATTTCCACACATTTTATTGAGCACAAATACTCTGCTCTCAACAATTTTGGATCTTTTTTCGTGAATATAGAATAGATTCGACATTTTAATAATTTTGAATTTGATTGTTTGCTCTTGTTTAAAATTTGTAATAGCAGGAAAAGTCAAATTACAATTTTTTTTCCATGGCTATATCAACAAAATATTTAACTCTTTAAAATTGTAAATTTTTATGAATTAAATAAAATGATTAGTTTAGAATAGAGGTGGTGAACCTGCCGCCTTCTGGAATCTTCTATGCAGCCTTACCATAAAAAAAAATTATAATAAGCTTGCAGCTATATAATAATAATCTTTCGTTCTGCACGAATGAATGTGAGTAACATAAACTGATTTGTTCAGTTACTGCAAGTACCCGTAGTAGAAAATGGGAATGTATGTCCTAAACAAAAAGGCAGCTGATTATTGTGAATCGAGTAGTTGAATTAATAAAAAATACTTCATGGGGTAACATTTGCATTTTTATAAATATGAAACTTATGCAGTTTTCGTTGTGGGGTTTAAAAACAACTACGATCTCCAACCGAACCTGAAAAAAATTTAATCAAATTGTTCTTTCATACAACAAGTGAACAAGTAAACTGAAAAAATAATTTACTATCACTTAAATATGTTCACTTACATCACTAGCAATCACCACTACTATTCCTCAAGCAATTGAATTACAAAAGCAATTATCAAAGTAGAATTCTGCAATACTTAAGGAAGTCACGAGAAACTGATGACTTCTGGTTCTTGATAAAAATGAATCTTTCAAGGCTATGGAATAGTAAAGAAGACGTTCTTCAAATACCAGTATCCCAAGCCATGTGTTCACCTTTCGAGAAGTCTTGTTTTTTAATCGATTGACATCACTTCCGGAGAAACTGAAAGTCCTGCTGTACTCGATATTATGTTAGAAAATTCGTTTTTTGTTTAATTTATCTTTTAAATCTCATGTAAATCGATCAAAAATTAAAAATTCTGGTGAACACATGGCGCAGGACACCCGGTATACAAAGACATTTCTTGTATTATTTGTTTTTATTTGATAAAAAAATGATTCAGCGAGAATGTTATGATAGGTGGTTGTTAGATTTCATGAAGTGCTTTTAACTTGGTAGTGTGTATACTGAAGATGGCAGCTTAGCTGCTGAAATACGTATCTACGGATATAAAAATTATTGTGAGCGGATATTTATTTTTAATGAATAGTACAACATAAAACAAAAAAATTAAATTGTAGTATTAAATTTTGTAATAACGTTCTAAAGTTTATTTACATTTTTCCTGACACAAATTCCTTCCCTAGGAGCAGTAGTTTCGCGAGAAGTTCGATCCTGCAATTCCTGCGGCCTGGAGTGTGAGAACGCCTGCGGTACCAGAAATTTTCGAGCGTGCTGCCTGAACTACGTGAAGAAGAGGAGCGTATTGTCGGAGCCTTTTCCCCTAACTATGGACCCCAGCTTGCGATTAGAACTGTGGCTTGCCAAGTCGAGAAATTCCTACTACCAGAGAAATTTTGACGAAACTATTTTGTCTCAGGAACGCCAGCCGGAAGAGGCGATGTCTTAATCTGCCACGTTTGCCATTTTGTATCTGCTTATATAATATAATACATGATTATGTAATCGCATTGACGTTGTGAATTTCGTGTAATTATTTAGGGCTGGGTATTAAAATGAATTTCTTCTTTTAAATGATTTATTGAGGGACGTATGTCGACAAAACAAGGCAAAATGCTCAAAAATAATACCAGATATTGTAGACTTAGGAGAAGGACTTAGCAGCAGAGGACCTCTCTGTAGCTTCCTTAGAGGCTTCAACTGTTTCCCTGGGAGGAACTCCTACACTCTCACCAGGAAAATAATATTGGCATTTATAAAATAAATAATTAATTAAGATTGGTTAAATTAAAAAAAAAATATTAATAATTAGAAAACAAACAGGGATTACGCAGTCTGTTCCAACCTAGGGATAGGCGAACGTTAATTAATTTTTAATCCCTCTCTGGAACTGCGACAGTTTTTTGTTTACATGTAAACGAAAATAGGTCACTATGTAAAGTGGCATTCCCTATGAGGTATCCACTGCAATTAAAATGGATTTGCAATAAAATTTTTCAAACTTTCAATATGCTTTGACAGCACACTTAGTCGCCTTGCATGGGATGACTGCAAACTGACTGCAATCAGATCGCTTCACACCATTTTCGCGTCTCTTTTGAATCGTCTACGTTAGACACGGCGGTAGGTAAAAACTGAGCAACGACGTTCTTGGGTCGTTCTCAATCATACACGTTTATCCAATTGATTTAGATAGACCCCCTATTTATTTTCATATACACACATTAAAAATTATAATAACAATAAGATATGTTAAAATACGTATATACTTTCCCTTTGGGGGGTGTTCAGAATAAATTCAATTCTGCAAAGAACACAAAAAATTGCACACAAACATTGACTACATTTATATGTAGCATGGCGGTATTGCACAGTTGCCGACGCTACTTCTTGCCGGCGACGGAGCGGTTTCTTCGGAATTTTCGGCAAGGCTTTCCTGAGCACGTCGCAGTTCTAGACTGGCTTCCTGGATGGCTTCCCATAGCTTCGCTTCTGATAAGATCTGCCTCGACAAGTCTTCCAAGCCCGGTTCAGAATTGAGCTCCAAAAGGCTGCCAATAGACTCGTCCAAAATAGGACGTTGTGGTGACTGTTCTGGCAGTGGTGGTAGATTTGAGCGTTTGCGACCACATCCTATCGGAAATAAAATTATTTATTATAACACTTACTTTATAAATATTAGATTGAGGTTGTGAAATGATTATGTAAATTTTATCGGGCAAGAATCTACATAGTAGTTTAACTATAAATAGTAGAAATCGGCTTAATTTTACTCAAAGAAAAATCAAGCATGGGCATTTACTTTATTGGAGTATTTACGAGTTCATTTCAATAAATTTTGAAAAGTGAAACATTCACTTATTTCAAACACAACCGTTAACAATTGTTATGTTCGTTTTACACACGACTCAGATTAGTATTTGTTGAGTTATAACCAGTGATAAGTAACTCGTACACCTTCCTCCAGTAGAACAACTACGTTCTTAATACCAGTGCTTGTAAACAGCTCAATTAAAACACTAGGCAATTGAACTGTTCTTTTACAGTAGCTTAGCCGAAGGGGAAACAGCTTAAGAGGCAACGATTTTACTATTCACAGCACAATTATAGGTCAGAATATAGTTGTTCGGTGTCGGGACCGTATGGCATGTTTGCATCTAATCGCAACCTTTGGTAAGTCTTGTTGGTCGTTGGGATTGCGATGGAGTTCTCGAGCTACTCTTCTGCTTCTACCGATGAGACCGCAATTAGGACCGAAATAGCTAACAAAGAACACTCGGAGGTCCCATTCCATTCTAGCAGACTTGCAATACAAAAGTTTTCCATTTGTGATGACTGCTAATTGTCCGCACTGGCCATCTCGTGCCTGTTATCTTAAGAAGGAACGATTATGTTGCGATTTTGATATTCACAGCATGATTATAGGCCAGAAAATAATCGATTGTTGTCGTGACTGTGTAGCATGTTTGGCATGTGCTATCTTTGCTTAAGTTTTATTGGTTGTTGGAATTGCGATGGAGTTATCGAGCTACTCTTCTGCTGATGGAGTACCAATTAGGGCCGAAATAGTTATACAGAGGATATTCGGGGGCCTCATTGCAATCCACCCGACTTGCAGTCAAAAAATTAAACACACAACCTCCTTCAAGATTTAGAAAATTTAGTGTTTCGCGTTCGTGAGACTTGTTATTTTGTCTTAGTTTTTTGGTGTCGAATATTTACTTATTACTCGAGGTTCCACGAAAAGGATCCTTGGAATTATTACATGCAAATAATCCACGAATTGTAGCTATGAATCTTACTAATTACAATTTTTAATAAAGATAAATAAATTAGTTGCGAGATCATATTTTTTATTATAAGTATATATTTTGTCATTTTAGATTTAATTATATTTAATTTTATAAATTCACGAAAACAATAATTGATTAAATAGTATAAGTGAGAAACGCATAGATGTAAGTATTAACTTCACCACAGTGGAATCCCAAACAACTTAGGAAACGTACTTTAAAGTGCAACTTAAACCCAACTAGGATATTTGTTAATTTTTTATTACTTGTCCTGTTTAACAGAGTAATCTTGAGTAGCAATGTCATTATACAAATCATCAAATTGCCAATTACCTCAAATGTGAAAAAAAAAACGATACGAGAGATAAAAAATATGTATTTATGAAAAAACAAATAACAATAATGTAAATAAAAAAAAATAAATAACAATAACGTAAATATTAAAAATATTACCCGTGAACGCGTTGCAGAAAGGTCTCTTCTTGGGATCTAAGATACTCTCTTTGGCAAGATAATTAACTTCCTCCTACGAACAAATTAAATGTCAGAACGATATACAGCGTCGCTGAAATTAATAATTAAAGCGTTACTTAAATGCAGTCATCGCTTAGATTGACAAATCTCATTAGCACTGCGATCCATACCGTCTTAACTAATTAATTGCTTACCCTTTTAGGGAGGAAACGGGTCTGGGTGCAGACGAAAAGAACGGACGCGGTCAGGAAGATAATGAAGAATGCTGGCGGCGCGGTCATATTTCTCTGAAAGAAGGGAATTATTAGCACTGATAAATGGATAAGCTTTATTGGAGTCCTCACGACACTACAATGAAATACTTTCGACTTCCGACCGAGCGGAATGCAAGGGAGGTCTCGTTTGAACCGAATTGTTGAGTTCACTCTCCCTTTAGCACTGCGATCAAAACGTTACATATTTATTTCGCAAACATTTATTATGATCTCTGGAATTTATTTAATAATGCGGAATTCTCGGCCGAGTGTTACATCAAAGATGGATGTTTTCAACAACGACAAAGAAGGCATTTTAATTCATCTAATATAATTTTGCAAATAAGCTCCTTTTTCTTTGTATTCTATTAAAATCAAAATATTATTTTTATTATACTTACCAAGTTTATTTATTATTTATTTATTTATTAGTCCAAAGCAAAGTACAAGAAAACTTACCAACAGTTCTGTGGCTGGAGAAATGAAAAAAATATGCAAGGGGCAAATGAAGATTTTGATTAATTTAATTAATTAATTAATTAATTAATTGCGTACTTTTTTGAAATGATTTGTTTTATTTATAAGATTTATTAGCATTAATTTTTAAATATTCTTAGGTGAAAACTCTTAAAGCTTCAACGCGATGGTCAGTATACTCGATGCTGAGAAGTACTTTACAAATAAATGAAAATGTGGACATTTCTGCATATAAAAAATTGCTGGCTTACCTGAAACGCCAAAATGATGGTTATGTGGCAAAAAAATCGAGAATTCTATCAATGGATGATGAGAAGGGGTTTTTAGAAAAAGCTCCTGATGACAGTTTTCTGCTTATGAAGGTAGTGTTGGTAATTGCTTTGCATGGAGCATGTCGGGCGAAAGAATCACGTTTACTAAAAGTGGATGATGTAGAAGATTGCGGTCATATTTTGGTCATAACATTGCATGACACGAAAACAAAGAAAAAACGAGTATTTACAGTTACATCGGAAGATGGAGTAAAGGGAATTGAGCTTTACAAAAAGTATTTGAATTTGAGACCCAGAAATGTGGACCATCGCAGACTATTTATATTTTACAGACAGGGCAAGTGCACAAAGCAATCAATTGGTATAAACACCTTCTACAATTTATCAAAGAAAATTGCTGCGTATTTAGGGCTACCGGAGCCGAACAGCTTCACAGGCCATTGTTTCCGAAGGACATCAGCGACCTTTTTGGCCGAGAGTGGAGCTGTCATCCAAGTTTTGAAGAGAGCGCGGCGGCTGGCGTAGTAGTGCTGTTGCAGAAGCCTACGTCGAAGATAGTATCGAAAATAAAGTAAAGATTTCAAAGAAATTTTTTGTAATTCGACTGAAAAGCAATCTTCGACCTCTCAAACGTCAACATCAACAGTAGCAGTAAGTGAAGTAATAAATTCTAATTTGTCAGCGTCTGCGTTGCGGTCAGTTTCCTCATCTTCTGGTGTAATATTTAATAATTTAATAAATTGTTCATTTACAATTTACGCTAATAAATAAAATGACTGAAAAAAAGTGTTTCTAACTGAAATCGTGAAGAAAAGTGTTGCTAACGAGAAAAATTCCACTTTTCTTCACGATTTTTATCTACACGAAAAACACATTTGTTTACACATCTGAATGTGACGTTAATTTTAAAGCCTCCTTTAAACTCCAATATGAAACTGGTCCTTAAGGCAATAATTTTAGGAAATTTTAATTCAAGCTTAATATTTGTTACCGAACTTTCGGAATTTTTTATTTCTTTTTCAAGGTTTTACAATAATTACACACGTAAGTTTTAAATTTGTAGCAAAAATACACATTCCGACTGATGGCGACATCGGGTGTGTAGTATAAAAAGCCGACCATTGTGAAAAGAAAATTTCTAGTGACGAGACTGTTAAAAATAAAGGTGTATAACCTCAGCAGAAAGCTGCATTTAAGTGCTATTCATTTCTGAAATAAAAAGTAGGCCGTTCCATTAAAAAAAAATGAGATACCGAATGTTCCGTAAGTATCGATCTCTCGGTATAATCCAAAAAGTTATCTTAATTTTGTCGTTCATATTTTCATAAAGGCCAAAGTCATAAAAATATCGCGTTCGATTTTCGTTGGTCTGCGTTATCTCAATAATCAGAAATTCATATTCAAGCTGATTAAATTTTTGCAAAATTTTTCAAGAAAAAAAAATTATTTTACGAAAGTAATTCAATGAAATCAATATATATATATATTTATACCGTATAATCAGCTCATTGGGGCGCATCCAAATATCTGAAAATATACAGGTAGTACCACTTAAAAAAAATGGTTTCCACGAACCACTATTTCTCTGATCACTCTGTGTAGTTAAAATAATATTGTAATATGCCGCATATTGTCTAGTTTAAATTTCTTTATCGATTTTTTAAAAATTTTTTTGCCATAAGCCTCACAGAAGAAATACGCATCGTTGGGCCACCCTCCTGTACATATTAGAAATAAAGATGACAGATTTGATATTTAAATTTTTGTTAATAGAAAACTAATTAATTAATTGAAAAGAAAGTTGCTGGTAATGAAAAAAAATAGTATATAAACCACGGCAGCCTCGCAACAAGTGTTTTCTTCCCCATCTTGGTGTATAATGTACTTTTAATACTTTTATCTTTATTTTGTAGCAAATAATCTATTTATTTAAATTTAAAAAGTATTTAAATCAATAAGCAATGTGGGTGATTTTGTGCTCTAATACAAATTCGTTTCGATTACGGACCTGACTTATCCACACGTAAAATGGCGTCAAGGTTACAAAATCTTGTCACGCCGACAAACAGTTTCCATGCTGGTTATGCTGGTAATTGTTTTTCCCTAATTTTTGAACAAAAATATCCTGTTTTTCCCCCAAATTGAAATTTTAAGCTCTTTATATACGTTTTTGTCAAGATTTGCCTTAAAATTTATTCATGGACTTTTGTCTTCAAAAAATCCCTTTTTCCCAGGAATTGCAATTTTAGGGCAATTCTCACAAATGGGGAAAATTCCCACGAATTGGCAACTTTCGTTCAAAGCCCAGTTCGTCATCCGATAATGTAGAATTCAATGCCAAAACTGGTGGTATCCGGAATTTCGCGCCCTACTCTGGAAATTAGTGTTCATGGATATGGAGATATAGCGTTAATAGATACAGTTATAAAACAAAGTGTGGCAAGTAAGACATGATAGCGTTTATTGTGCCAAATTAATTATGAATTCCACCGCTGAGAAACAAATAACATTCACGGACGAAAAATCGACACCTACCACGGTTTTCCTTACAATAGTGGACGTCATGTCAAGTGGTTGGGCTTTCCCCACCGTACTTAGTAGGCATCGATTTCCTCCTTGACATTGCAAGATGGCATGGATAGTCGAAGGCTAAGAAAACTTGGCTCCGAGATGTCTTCAGGAATTTTTCCAACAATTACAATATCAGTTCACTGGCACTTCGAAGCGATGAAGAGACTCATTTGGTTGCAAAAGATCAAAAAAAGTTTGAAAAACCATTACTACAAAATGTTTACGTTTTTGCAAAACCTGGCGAGCCCATAGATAAAGCGGAGCAACAAATAGATTTTGGAAACTATGTCCTCGTTTTTTCTGTGCCGTAGGCAACCAAAAAGGAACTTTTGGCGATAGCTTGCATTTTACGGGAACCTAATGAAAAGGTACCGTTTGGATTCGAATCGACAGTAACAATTACGTCATTAGGGCAGTTTTACTTCAGGGGGAGGGTACTGATGAATGCTCAAAGAAATCAATGTTCTAGGTAGGTCGTCTGCGGAGATGTTCTGCCGACCTAGAGGAGGAACACGTATGGTGGCCAGACGCTGCATTGTTTGGATAATGGAATCAAAACTTACGCTGGGTTCTTTTTGCTGATAGAGTGACTATAGTTGTTTTCTTACTTTACGCGTTATTTCTGAATGTTGCATTTGGATAACACTTCTACCAATCGCTATACAGGCTGTTACAAATTCGAGGCTCACCATTGGGATCTCGAAAATGGTAAAAGATACGAAGCGGTTAAATTAGGACAAAATTGCGTATTTTGGTGCTGAACAATAATCTTCTACGATTTGTAGTTTTGAAATATTTCTAAAGAACTGAAAAACGTAATTTTCTATCTTATTTTTTTCTGAAGTTATTAATGTTAGGGATCACAACAGAATTAATACATTTTGCAGCCATTTTTTTTTTGAGTTCTTTACGTTGACATCATTAGATTTCACTAAAAGCATTTCGTTTCGTTCTAACCATCACCAATTTCATTTTTTCTTGTGGGCGCCACAAATAGACCTATTTTTTCTGAATATCACACATCCAAATTTAATAAAGTGAAACGGCTACAATAGCTGGGATGTACCGTCGAAATTTTATAGCTGATTTTTTTAGTTGTAAAAATGTGAAAGACGTAAATTTATTGTGCTAATAACCACAATTTAGAAATAGCAAGAGAAATTTATTTCCAACAATATCCAGAAAGACGAAGGTAAAGCAGTAGTTGATTAGATTTGTAATTAAATTACATATTTTTATTATTAAAGGAAAGAAGTATTAAATTATGTACGTATTTAGAAAATTTTATCTTAAAAGGAAACATCCTTTCTTGTAGTATCATAATTTTTTACGTTTTGTAAATAACTACTAATAAACTCTTCCAATAATTCTTCGTTCTTATAATCATTAAGGTGAGCTCCAAGTCTTTCGAGTTTTATAAAAGATTCCATAAAGTGCAATGTTTTTATTTTATTTTTTTACAGTTGTTATTGCAGAAATCACTACAAAATTATTACTTTCAAGGTACAAAGTTTCGTTTTCTTCTGACTATCTTCAACTTATTTTTATCTTATTTAATTCGGTTCAGACATGATTTTGAATTTATTGTTATGATCTATCCACGTAAAACCTCAAATATAACTTTATAAAGCACTTATTCAAACATATTTATCAAATATTAAATAAATATTTTAAAATCAAAATCTAAAAATCCAACGTTAGAAAATCTATGAAATTATATAGGGTCTTCTCGTCCTCCAAAAAGATTTCAGCTTTCTTATGATAATATAGAAATAGTTTTTGTTTTTCATTGATTTTGTTTTTTTATTGATTTTGAATTAAGTAAAAGATAGGCCGGGTCTTTTATTTTTAGACAAATTGGATAGAGCTTTTAGAGTATATTCTGAACTCTAAAATGTTTCACTTGAAACAATAAAGTTCCACGACATTACCGAAACATGCTAGGCTTTGAATAAAAATAATGCATTATATATATCACTAAATAAAATATAAAGTAATTATTTTAATATATCTATTATTAAATGAGTTAGCATTGCAAATGTAGACACAAATTTGGAAATTTAAATAAACACGGCATAATTTTAATCTTCAAAGGCAACATTGAAAGCACATTTTGAAATAGATATAAGCCGAATTCTGTTAAATAGAAATAGAAAAGAAAATAACACTAACCTGTTGCTCCCACTTATAAGTATTATTTTAGAGCAAGGAGCGTGAACTAAGTAAGCAAGTCACGATTTAGGAATTTATATAAAAGTGCCCCCGACCGCGCACACTCCCGTTACCCTGTAATGGGAATTATAAATATCGATAAGTGCTTTTAACTTTTCACACTGGATAACATGGGGTCGCGTTACAAAGTCTTTCCCTTGCTCTCTGTCTCTCTCGATAAAGCTTGATTATTGTTAATGGACTTTTAAATCTTGTCATTATTTTTAATAATTCTAAAACCGTCTGATTTCCTGTTTTTTATATTAACACTTGGACGGCTTTTGTATATGATTTTACTAATTGAATTAAAGATGTCTATGTCTATAATGTAATGTTGTAAGTGGTCCAATTTATTTCTAACCCATATTTAAAACAATCTTTAAGTTATTAATTCCTTCTCTTTTATTTTTGGAAGGAATAATGACATCGTCCTTTAGGTAATACGAATTAAACCTCGAAAAGAACGGTTCATGAATCTTTGAAAGACAGCTGGCGAGTTGGTTAATCCGAATGGTACTTTTAAAATTTGCAAATGAAGAGTGCTTACGATTGTTTTCTTCTATGGCCACTTCAAAGAATCCAATCAATTTCAAATCAAGAGTTCTGAAAGCTAGAGCATTTTGTAAAAGAGTCAATTGGTCTTCAATTAAGGGTCAGGGAAATTACTTTGTTAGTTTTTCTGTGATCAACACAAACAATCCACTTTGTTATATGCTCCATTACTTCATTTCGCTTATGTATAGGAAATCGTCTAGGTCTTTAGAAAATTTTGAGTTTCATCTGCCACATGGACTATTTCTTGTCCTGTAATTGTATTGTGTATAGCAAAATCGCAGTAATATGGTTCCTCTTAAGCTACCAGATACGATATGGTTAGTACGGACAGTAAGCGTTATTAAGATTCTTTTTTTTTTCAATAAAGTTAATTAGTAGTAATTGTGTTTCGTTTAATCTCAGTTGCAAACTTACAACATCTGCTTCTCTTTCAATAACCGCTCTACTTGCTATTTTTCTTAAGATAAGTGCGTATTGCTGCAAAATGTCTTCATTTTTCTCTTGTCATCAAAAGCTTATGTTTTCTAGTACCATTGGTTTTAACGTGAAATACTTGCGACAATTGATTCTTTAATTGGGTCCAAGTTCTTATTCTTGTTTCAGAATTTATGAAAGGTTTTGCTATTGCTTTTAGGCACGTCTTAGCATAAATAAACTTTTTATTAAATCTGCAATTTCCTTGAAATTAATTATCCATTTTTCAATTGGATATTCGTTTTCACCATCATAAGGTCTAATAGAATGTTCAAAATCTCGGTAAGTCAAAGCAATCGATTGTGAGTGTGACGCAACTGTATTGGAAGTATTCGCGACATCTACATATGCGCCTGTATTTGCAATTGTATCCTCTTCTCAGTTGCTCTTGGGTCTTGTAATACTCTTGGATCTTGCGATGCTTTGGATCTCCTTAGAACTTGCGATCGTCTGGCGCCTCTTGGGTCTTGCGATCCCGGCTGAGCCACCAAAATTACAGGAAATACTTCGCTCCTCCTTTCTGTTACCTGTCCTTGAGTGGGTGTCTCACTCATACTTACCTGACACGGGCGTTTCGTGTACTCCGTCCCTGGGTGGGTGTCTCACGCGTACTTACTGACACGGGAGTTTCGTGTATCCGGTCTCTGAGTGGGTGTCTCACTCTTACCAACCTGCATCCTTGAGTGGGGTTTCACCCATTCTTACTTGACACGAGTGTTTCGTACACCCAGACCCAGAGTGAGTGTTTCACTCACTTCTGACCTATCGACCTGTTCCGCGGAAGCAGAACTAAGTAAAAAACTCTAATAAAGTAAACCGTTTCAAAAATACTGGGCGTTTAATG
Source organism: Serrognathus titanus (assembly GCA_039766575.1). NCBI lineage: Eukaryota > Metazoa > Arthropoda > Insecta > Coleoptera > Lucanidae > Serrognathus > Serrognathus titanus. Next base: position 11,665,719 of record CM077911.1, on the reverse strand, counting down.
TTTAATTTTGTATAATAGATTATCTTGACGAACAATTAAAGCTCACACTATCGCTCTACGTTTCACAATCACTATCGATTGATAGCTTCATCAGGAGTGAAAATAAATAAACAAAGTTGTCAAGTGAACTATAATTTTTTTAATTAGTATTAAAATTAACAGATTTATATTCTGCTTAATGAATCTAGAAAACTACAAAATTTGTCGTTTAAATTAGCAAAATCCGTATGATAAAGCAACAGTATTTTTAAAATCAAAATTATGCTTATTTTCTAACGAATATTCTACAAGAATTGAATGATTTTCATTATTTTTTGTATGTTGATCTGAATTTTTTTTTAAATTTTAATCTGATTTTCACTTACTCTTGCATTATTCAGTAAGTAGTAGGTACTTATAGATGTACTTATTTTAAGGAAGTAATTTAATACAAGTACAGTCTTCGTTTCAAGTAGATACTTAAGTAGAAGAAAAATAAAAGTACTTAACGTTATACTAGTACTTATAACTGTAAGTACTCGCACTGCTCTGTGAGTGATGCTGATAAAAATTGTATTTCAATTCGCTGATCATCTCTGAAGTCACAAGTTACTTCCCAGTCAATCAATATGTGTTAAAGGGATACAATAAAATCAGCAATAAACATAAAATGCATAGCTGAACACATTTTTCTACTTAAAAGCATTCGAGGGCAACTGGTGCAATCATGAACTCCATGGATAACATGATTAGAAGCTTTAACAAAGTTAATGCGATCAGATTATATAGCTAGCGCCATCTAATGACGGGATTAAGCTCGTTACACCGTAAGCTATGGCTAACGGACCGTAGCTTTTGTATCGATCAGTTCCTCATAATAAACTTCTTTTTTTCGTTTAATTAACAGGTATTATTTTCTATAAAATTGGCTGAACTTGGCACTAACGCTCAACGTTTCACTGTCGTTTGATAGTTTCGTCAGGAGCGAAAATTTTCACTAGTCTGCTAATTTCAGTGTCCGTTTGAGATGATTCATTACACAATTTCACCGGACATCAATCGACCTTAATTATAAAATTTGAGTTTAATTTGTCATGAGTGGTCCTCAAGTACAAATATAAAGAAACGTTTTCAATGTTGAGAACGAGTGCTCTTTGTGCATTCAAATTTGCTCTTCCGGTGAACCGATTATTTTTGTAAAAATTATTTATTTTAGTTAGGTACCTTATACACTCCTAAAGCATAAACAGAAAACCTACTTCTTGAAATTGACACCTCAGTTTTTGGGTTCTGATGGAATTCTAGAATCCTTAGTTAATTAAATTAAAATAGTGAGACAAAAAATATTCGAAAGCTTAAAGTGATAGAATCTCTAAATTAATAATTCACGATTTAAATTAATTTTATCGCCACAAATATGGCTGTCAAATGGGGATAGTTACGTAACTTCAATTAATGTTGGTCCAAAATCTGAACAATAATTGCAATAATGAGTGTAAGGTTATCACTACCGAGTATTTCTATTTCTTAAATCAACGCCAGTTTCTTGATTTTGTATATTTTGATTAATTTATTTTTTATGATACTTTAATTTGTCTTAATTGTTTTGCGTTTTGCTTATAAAATATCCCAAATGAGCAGACTTTTAATTATAATTAACACTTGTCACACAATAAAAATTTTACAAACCAAAGTAAATGCATTTTCTTTTTAATTTCAAAGCAATGAAACCAAATGTGGACAAACAACATATTTTTGTAATTAGGAAGAAAGTATCTTTCTCAATTCGCGAATATCTATTGAGTGTTCCATTTAAAATAACAAAGTTGATGCTCATTTATTAAGTGTCCGATCGTCAATTGATTACCTTTTTTAGCAAATCCTGGCATGTTCAACAGATATTGAAAATGGCCTCCGTCTACTTCGAGGCTTTTTTTTACTCTTCTGCGACATCCATTAATAACATTTTGCAAAATGTGGGAAGAATTGTTTATTTCATCACAGATTTCGATGATTCTTTGGGTAAATTCCTGCAAATCATTAACGGGCATTTTAAAATGGAAATTTGGTTGCCTTACTGTGATCAGGCTCCATGTAACCGATAGCCAAAAATACATTTCGGAAATATCATCCTACAGGATGCAAATTATTTTTATAATAAAGGAGATAGACGAAAGTTTCATTTAACCAACTATTTTATGATTTGAAGCTTTAACACTTAAGTTACACACACTCAAACTTGGCCGTTTACATGTGAAGGATCCGCACGCCTATGCTTCGTTTATGCAATGAAATATATCTACATATATTGCGTGAACTTTTGCAATGTATTTTATAGTACTAAAATGGCTACTTCTTCTACTATATAAAAATAAATTTTTGATGTTTAATATGCATTAATTAATTTGATATAATTATTTAATTAAACTCATTATTAAAATTACAAAAAGTAACTTTGACTAAACTTTGAACTGTTAGCAGGGTTTGTCCCAGCCATTTTTTCTTTTTTGGTACATACGGAAGTTAGTTTATCTGTCTATAAGACGCAATCAAATTTGTACTGCATTTCGACTCATTTTATGTGAAAACGGGAAAAGTTTGGATTACTGTTTTCCAACGCGGAACGTAATTGTTCGTAATTTACATTTTTAAACATTTATACGTAAACATAAATGTTCTAATGATAAGAACAAACAGTTTTTTTTATGTTTATTTCATTATTGTGAAATTTACCTGCGGTTTATCATAACGAGGTGTAGAAGTATAGTTTGATGATATTATAGTAGCAGGAGATAATGATGAAGACCACGATAAATAATGAAGAAATTAATTAAAAGAGCAGTGAAATATAATTGAATTCTAATAAATTACTATATACAATTTTGGAAGTTAAGGCATGTTAATTTCAAAACGTGAAATAAAACAGTAGACAATATTAAAAACATAAATCCACATGGCAACGTCAAAACAAAAATGTCCAATTCTTTAAGCAAATGTATTCCTCGACATTTCACAAATATTATGCACTTACGAATCTACTTAAATACGATACAGTTTGGGTGTGGAATAGAGAACATGAAGAGGCATTTAAGTTACTGAAAAAATGTACTAAAATAACAAAAAATTAGAAGAATAAAGTGTAAGAATGGAAATGAATGGAATGTTTAACCCGCCTAGTCATTTGATTAGCCAAGAAAATGAAGCATATAGGAGGAAATTTAAGCAGCAATTTGAAATATTTTTAAAAGATGATAAGAAAAACGACGAATATAAGGTAGTTATTTTCCTTAATATTGTTGGCGAAAATGCTTTAGATATTTTCAATTCTTTGACTTATCTGACAGTGATCGTGAAAAGTACGTAATAGGTTCATTAGTAGCTACTTGAGTTGCAAAATTTTTCACATACTTTAGGAACCTATTAACTTTTCTAAATCAGTTGACGTTTTATATCATTAAAAAAATGATTTTGAAGGCTTTTTGGTTCCTCTACAAATTACACGATTATGTCGATTATTTCCTTAACTTCTAAATTATCTAAACATTCTGCAATCTTCTAATTTGTTTTTTTACTGGTTGTGTACAAGCTAGAATGTGACAAACATTATGACATACAGCATTTTGTATGTCACATTCTAACTTAGGCTTAAATTTAATCCTGGTTTAAACCTTTTATACAATGCAGCCTAAAAGTATCTAGAACGAACATAGGTGTTTCCATTTTTTCGTTCAAAATAAATGAAAAACTATAACAAAAGACGTTCGAAAACATAAACAAAAAGGTGATCGATTATTTAACGAAAGCAAGAAACAGTGAGAAAAAATGGTCGATGATTTGATGCAGAAAACCTTCAGTCTTCATTTTTGCGTTCAAAATAAATCAAAAGTGATAACAAAAGACGTTCGAAAACATAAACAAGAGGCGATCGACTGTTTTACAAATGCAATAAAAACAAGAAAAAATTGTTGACGATTTGAATATAACTTTTTCACTTTTTTTTTTAATTACAAAAAACAATCGATTGTCTAAAAAATTCAAAAACAAAAAAAGATCGACGATTTGACTTCTATGTTCAAAACAAATCAATAACGATGATAAAAGCCGTTCGAAAACATAAACAAAAGACAATCGACTGTTTAACAAATGCTAGAAACAACAATAAAAGTGCTGGACGATTTGATTATAAATAAGAAAACTTTTGCACTCAAAATAAATCAAAAGCAATAACAAAAGGCGCTCAAAAACATAAACAAAAGACGATCGATCGTTTAACAAATGCAAGACCCAAGTAAAATAGTCGATGATTTAGTCTTTGCATTAAAAGATCGCCAAAATTACAAACGAAAACGAGAATTGATAGTTTTTGTCAGAAACGTAAACAAAAGACCAACAATTTTGTTCAGTAAATGTAAGAAACAAAAAAAAAGGTCCGATTCGAATATTAAAAAAAAAAATCTTTTCTCACTTTTCCATTAAAGATAAGCGATATGAAAAGATGATGTTCAAAAACATAAACAAAAGACGATCGATTGTTTAACAAACGCAAGAAACAAAGAAAAATGGTCGACGTTTTGAATAGAAGAGAACTTTTGTTTTCACTTTTGCCTTTAAAATAAACAAAAGCAGTGACAAAAGATCGATTATTTAACAAATGCAAAAACAAAAAAATATATATGCACGATTTGAATATAAGACGTTCGAAAACATAAACAAGAGATGATCGATTTTTTAACAAAAACCTGAAACAAAAAAGATGGTCGACGATTTGTGTATAAGAGAGTCTTTCGTTTTTCACTTTTGCGTTCAAGGTGAATTAAAAGCGATAATAAAAGACGTTCGAAAACATAAACAAAAGACGATCGATTGTTTAACAAATGCGAGAAACAAAAAAATAGCAACGATTTGATTATAAGAAGACTTGTTAGTAGAAACGTAGCTCGAAACATCCACTGCAAACCAAAGATTCAAAAACATTTATATTAAAAAAAATTACTAAATAATTTAATTTCTAATCTTGATTTCTCTATTGTCCCCAAGACCTAAAAATATTTAATTTAATATTAATTTATTTTTTGAAGTTTTTAAATTTATTTATATTTTAACCAAATACGTCATTACCAAGTATAGACATGCTAACTTTCTATGTTCCGGAAAAATGCTTACTCGGTATGTGTATAAAGGTAAATATTAATACCCAAATAGAGATGGACCAATTAAAATTCGTTTCAGAAACCGGACCTAAACATAGCCTGTCATCGACTGGAACAAGAGCCATATGGATCTCGAATTCTGACATTTGTTATGACACTAATGAAAGTAATGATCGATTGGATTAAGTGTTTTTTTTTAACTGTTGTTTGTAATCTTGAGTATTTCGCTAATATTCAGCGTTTATCCTACGTTAGAAAATTTAATTATCAGGTCATTTGACCTGCCTGTATTGTACACTATGAGCATAAATGATTGAGGACAAGTTGAATGTCCCGCCTTTCAATATTTTTCTTAAGTTGGTCAAATGTATAGGGGTGCACTGGGATGCAATGTGGATAACGAGATTATTACTCAATAAAATAGTCTGGTAATTAGTTATGAATTAATTTGGTCATTTCAAATATCTAATTGCAAAATATATGCAAACGTTGGCTCTGAAAAGATCCGACACTGAACAAAAATTAATTTATTTTCAGAACGGCCAAACACAAGGAGTAAAAATCACTAGATAGAGACGCGGGAAATTCAACTTATCCTCAATCATTTATGCTCATACTGTATACAGCCTGTATCATAACGTCAGCCAAATATTCATACCATGCGATTGTATGTTGAAGACTACAGAAAATTATAATGTGGTATTATAATTGCCCTTAACTCTCTGGTTGTGAAATTATTGAAAATTGATTTTTGATTTAGTAAGGTACGACAAATCTACCTAATATCGTCAAGAACATGCGTACAAAAAGTTTTCTCATCTAGTGTGTTACTCTTATTTTTTCGTAAGTTCACGTATATTTCTTACTTGTTCAGTAAATGTTAAATTGACACAACGTCAACAAAAAAGCATAACTAATAATTACGATTTATTACGTATTTGAAACCAAACCAAATAAAATGTTGAAAATAACGTTGAACGTGAATTCACAACAGATGTTAAAAATGGCCGCCGTCTTCTTCGAGGCATTTTCTAACTCTTTTGCAGAATTTCGCTTTTTACTAAAAATCAGGTTACTAACAAACGACGCCACATACACATTCCCCAATAATGGGATTTATTAAATTAATTGTGCTGTTCTTTATACTGCGTTGCTATATTAAAAAAAATAGTCTATATTTTGGAAACTATACATTTTCTTAGAAAAAAATGTTGACTGCTTGTAAATTCTGGTAAGCGGCAAAGATTTTTATTCTTAAAAAAATGGAGGGGCATTGTTACTAACTTTTTGATCAGGAAAATTACTTAAAGTCGTTACAGTAACAAGTGCTAACTTTAAGAGTCTGTAGTTTCAAAACTAAAGCAGGCAGGATTTCTCGATTTTGGCATTTTCATGGATTGATTTCATCATCTTTCATGATCAGTGTGGTGTACTTTTTGTGCCACATTTCATTTACACCCTGTGTTTTATTTATCCAGTGTTACAGCGCGCCTTTGTAATTGATAATTTTTGCCATAATGGCGAGGAAATAAACGTTTCTGGACATTGTATGTGAAAGACCGAAATCGTTCATTAAGTTTGGGAGTGATTAAGTAACAGAATAATAATAATATTTTCCAAAACTATTGTTTATTTAATTCAGTGAACAATGCAGACGGTGAATCTACATTTTCTCGGATGCGCTCTAATAACCGGGCCGCTACTCGACCTCATCAGGGGTTACCCTCAAAAATATGAAATATGATAGTAAGGGCGGATATACCTGCATCCCCGGTAATCGCGAGCATGCGCACGTTGACAGGGATGCTCCGAGGCGGAGTCATCGCCCCCGCAAACTCTCCAATCACTGTAGACAACCACCCGCCACAATATTACCAGATAATCACGTTATATAACCGCATGTGTGTTCGCATTACGCGTCCTTTTTTATTGCAGGTATAAACGTTAAATCTTCCTATCGTTTCTACAGAATATCGTTCAATAAAATTTTAAGTCACTGTTAGGAAATATTTTGCAGAATATTCATATAAACGTATCGCAAACCAAATATCTCGTTTTAGTTCCATATGCCAAAAAGTTTAACACAAAAAAGAACTGAATCCAATCACGTATTAACTAAAAATGTTGAGGTTTCTCCTCAATAGTTTCACTGTAAGAAGTAGCTGGACGTTTTGAAGTTCCGTATTTAAAATGCTAAAAGTTTAAATATTCTAATAAATTTTATTCACAAAGATTCCCAGGATATTCACTAAACATAACTTCTAATGATGAGGAATAACGAGTAACGCCTATTTATTATCTCATAGTGTGTAATGTTGGTTGCCTATATAACTAATGTCCTTACTTCGAGGCTTCCGCTGCCATTGTCCTTAATTGAATTGGTTTCCGGTTGGAACCGCATCACGACTGCTTCCATTGGCAGTACAAGCAGTCGTGACGCGGTTCCAACCGGAAGCCAATTCAACAATTTCCTTACTTTATTTTTATATAAAAGTATATATACCTGGTATTTATATAAAAAAGAAAAAATCCCTATATACATTCTCACTACAATAGTAAAAGTGAGTTGTTTAAAATCAGACATAGGTTGTAATATGCATAGTGTAAATATATAAGGTGGAACCAACGAAATGTAATAGTAAATTATAGAACAGTGAAATGCCAATTACGTTCGCGCCACAAACTGTGACTTAAGTGCCAGATTAGGGAAGAAAATCCCTAAAATTAGGGAAAAGGGATTTTTTTAATCAAATGCATCAAATCTAGGGAAATTAGTTTGAAAAGAAAATTCTTACTTTTTAATCGTGTATTACCGTAATTTTCAACCCCTCATTCCTCAACCCCTAGGCGCTAGCAACGCCAACTTCAAAAATTCAAATAGCAGAGTACTCCATATGATACGTCATTTGATAGCATTTTGAATACACTGAATAAAACTGAGATATTCAACAAAAATGTATTCAAACGAAATAAAACATCAAACTTAAAAGAATATATTAAAATTGAATTAAATGTTCGAATTGTTGTCCGTTAACAGCGAGGCACGTCCTAATCTAAAAACAAACACTTGTTGAATATTAATCTACTATTTCAGGGGTATTTAAGCGAATTTCTTGTCGAATTCTCTACTTTAACTCCTCAATATTTGGAGGTCTATTAAAATACATTTCAGCTTTTAAATAACTCCAGAGAAAATAATCCAAAGGGGTTAGGAAAGATTTGGTTGAGATATTCCCGTACTGGACGTGCATAATGAGGAGACCAGTGGCGGAAAGATCAAGCCTTTGGCCCTCCGCAAATTATTCGGGTCCCTAACACGCGACGTTGAAACGATACGACACTGCTACTCTCTCTTTTAATGATGCATTTAATTTTCATTGTATTTTGTTGATTATTAAAAAATAGAGTAAAGAAAATACACACGGAGGATTTGGGCGTCGCGTGGTTCGGCGAATTGTAGTTCCACAACTGGAGGAGGCGCACCAAATTCTGCGATCGGATGAATCAGAATCTTCTGCATTAGGAAACAGTGCTGCTGAAGCTGAAATTAATTCAAAGTGAAGGAAGTCCAGATACTGTTCAGCACCCAGCGTTCCACCAGTAATTCAGTTACCCACAATTCCAACCCACACTTTAACTCCATCGTCCAATGCGAATTTTCAACCGCCCAATAACGGCAATTTGCTCATTGACGGTACCATTTAAGCAAAATGTTGCCCCATCACGAAAAAGAAAGAATATGTAGCGATCACAGCGCCACCTGCGACCCATCTCTAGACCACTGTCACGCACCAAGCTGTAATACCCTTCCACACTACACTCAGCCCCTCTACAAGATGGTTCCGGGGCTATATAAACTCGAGCGAAACAACAAATTCACTCTGTCCCAGCCAGCTGCAAAGTTGGAAATTCCCTGCCGGTCGAAAGGTCGGACATTCCTCACCAGCTGCAAAGTTGGGCATTCCTCACCAGCTCCAAAGTTGCTCCTTCCTTACCAACCGTAAGGTTGCACACTCTTCTCCAGCCGAAAGGTCGGAAACTCCTCGCTACCTGCAAAGTTGGAAGTCCGTAATTCATTGATCAATTAATGAATTAATAATTAAAGTTCATCCCTTTGGTGTACGTATTGTAAGCTAAAGAAGAAGATTAAGATTAAGGAAGGTATTGACCTATCAAAATTTCTTCTGCTGACCGAATTTATGAAAAGTAATTCTATCGGCGATGAAGCTAAGAAATCTTTGGTACTACAACGGGATTAAATTGAGAAATTCATGTTAAAGGCACCAAACCATACGTATTTATTAGTTAAGGTACGACAATGTTCCTAATTGGTTAATTTTGCTGTTACATTGTTATTGTTTGTAAGTTGCCACAGCATGTTTAGAGCGTGCCACGTGAAGAGCTACATGATTTAAATGTTCAAGATGTGACGATTGAGGGTTAGGTCCTCTTGGTAAAGATCCGTCGAACCAAAACCTATACGCCAAGGCAGTTTACGGTCGTTCCGAACCAAGATTCTGTTGATTACATTAATTTGTACAACAAATATACTTCCTTATGTCCAAAACATGTCGAAATTGGCATTCTGTTTTTATCTTATCACAGCGGCAAATGCAATATCTGTTAAAAATGGGGTTAAATTGTTAAATTTACTAAAAATTTCCTTTACAAGTACCGCATAGGAGCAGTTTTGTTTCGGTGATGCAGCATTTGCATGATCACGGACATTTTCGTCCTACAAATGGTCGTGGCCCAAAGACAACTTCACCAGTGTGATAAATATTTTAAATATTGTCGACGAAGAATCCAACATCAGTACTAGAAGATTGGCATACAGGGCTGGAGTTTCCCAACCGACGGCTTGGAGAATTCTCCGTCAACAGGGACTGCATCCATACCATGTACAAAAGTACAAACATTACAGCAGGGAGATGCAAATCATCGTGTTAGGTTTTGTCAGCGAAAATTAAATTAAGTTGACCAAAACAACGAATTTTTAAACGTGGTATTATTCACCGATGAAGCTCATTTTACTTGGGACGGTGTTCGAAACTCTCATAACACACACGTATGGAGTGACAAAAATCCACGCGCTACAACGGAATTCCATCATTAGTATTGTTGCTAATTGTTTGATCGGTTCTTACATTTTACCACAACATTTGATTGCCATAAATTTAGAATTTTTAAATAATGATCTTGAGCTACTATTAGATGATGTGTCCTTAGCTGTATGACACGATATGTGGCCCTTCGTGCAGCTCGTGTTGTAAGAGAGTGGTTAAACACTAATTACAATAATAGGAGGATTTGGACGTTATGCTCCAGGACTTTGGCCAATGCGATCTCTAGATTTAAATCTCTGTGATTTTTTGTGGTGGTGGATGAAACAGCTTGTGTATTCTACCCCATTGCATACTGTAGAGGAGTTGCATGAACGCATCGAACATGCTGCTGAAGTGATTCGAAAAGATGTTTTCGAACGTGTAAGGAAAACTCGAGAAAACGGGCTATAGCTTGCATTGATAACAATGGTCCTCAGTTTGCATCTCCTTTGACAGGTAAAACCGGAATTTTAAAATTACTTATCACAATTATTTTTTATTTATTTCAAAGTAGGACAACCACAATTTAAAACATAAAAGCCCAGCATTACGAGCGTAATGCAAGGTGTTTCATGCTTTAAATTGTTACGGGGGTACTATCTTTTGTTGAAACTGATTTTAGTCGGATCTGATTTAAATGTTCCAGCGGAGTGACGTTCGCAGATGATCGTCTTCTTGCTAATAAATTAATAAATGCTCGGATGAATTTAAACGTTTGAGGCAGGTCATTAAAGCGGTGTTTTAAATAAGTTTTAGGGTTAACTTTTATAGTTTTATTGCTCTGGATAATAAGTACAATAAAACGTACGAAAACACGATATCATGAAACTTACGATTGCGACGAACTCCATACACATTGGCGTAACGTGCCTTTTGTAGTCATTTTTAATTAATTATAAATTTTCCCAAGGAATTTTTTAACACTTTTCTCATAACCTATGATTTAATTCCTTTCACAGGTTTTTTTTGGCGATTTTGCAAGAATCATCCTGTAGTTATGTACATACAAGATTCTCATGGCCCTAAATCCCTATATTGCACGGACAGCACGTTTTTGCAACAGTAATTTGGACTGCGATGTAATTGGATTATCCCAAAATAAGAGCCCATAATTAGCAACGGAATCGAAACAAGCGAAATAAATATTAAGTAAGGTTTTTATGCTATAGAGTTTTCTCATACATCGAAGTGCAAATATAGATTTACATAACTTCTTCCTCAACATATCAGTCTGCTCATTCCAAGTCAGTTCTCCGTCTAATTTTAATCCGAGTAGCAAGCACGAGTCTACAGCTTGTATTTTTATGTCTTCCCAGTTAACAGCCAGAGCCACTAATTCATCTTCTGTGTTGACAGGTGTTGCAATTATTAAGACCCCAAATATAAAAATGAATTTATTAGTGTCATAACTCGGAATCGTGCAGGCAAAGGAAAAGGACCATCTTTAAAAGAGCAATCGCTGAATTGGGAGGCATAGTCCTTTTTTTAGCCCGCATGATCCTTAGATATGACTTCAATTCGTTTTTGCATTTGTGGCCTATCAAATCAAATGTCTATGCCAACAAAGAAATGAAATTAGTCTTGCTTTTGGTATCATTCGCGATCATCCTCAGATATTGAAGATTCGACTTTCAAACATCGTTACAACTTTTGCATTTCTTATAATTTTTCAAGTTTTCTTAATAAATTAATTGTGTAACTACTAGAAATAAATAGGAAAGTTACTTCTTACATCGAGATTATTTCTAGATCTCATTTTCTTTATTTCGTTTTAACTTGACGTGAAAACATTTCCGGATACAACTTTATTAGCAAAAGTTACTTAATTACATGCCCTCTACCTCAATCACCAAATCTACTCTACAATCCGATCTCATAAAATTTAAACTCAAAAAAAACCTCTGAATGATAAGAAGATTTTTTTTTGAGGCAGTCTGTATATTTTTTAATTAATTAAATGTGAAACGTTCACTAAAGAATTAAATAAGAAGAAACGAATTGCAACAGATTTTCAGAATCGATGCGCACCAATAATTTAATTCGGCAGGAAAAAACAATAAAAAAATTCAGCCGCATAAAAATTCAGGAAGCGGAGTTTGAACGAGCACATTAATCCACAATTTAGCGAGATTGAAACACAGGTTACGGGTCGCTGGGGGTTGAGGTTGTAGAGGGGGTGTGTCCGCGGATCAGGGCCAACCCCTGCGGCTGGAGGGGCCCCCTCGTGAGCTTCAAACAAGTGTACCTTATGTCAGTTACATCACGGCAGAGATAACAAACCTAGTCTTCATTTGGCTAATTCACTTACAAAGATAAACATTGTGAGGTGTACGATTCCAAATTTTAATTAAACAAAGAACCAAAACCAAAGAAGTACACGAAAACAGTTTTTCTTTTGCTCAGTAATTAAAACGCAATACAATTGTGTGTGTTTGTGCGCAAGATGTTAAAATAAACATTATGTTACATCATTACAATTATTCTACGTCACTCTCTCATTTCCTAAGCTACCACCAATTGGAAGATCAAAACGTTACCGATAACGACCACACAACTCCAAATTCCTTGTGCGAAGACGGTGAAACCAGATGTAAAAGCACATCGGGGGCAATCAACAACAAATCATTCACCATCGCTGCCATATTGGGCTTGAAAACCGATAATAATGACATTAAATCCGCCGCCACCGATCTTAGTGTTGTTAATTTGAGTGTGCACTCAACGGGAACGGACAGATCTTTGGTGTCAAATTGCGGCAGGTTGCAACTTCCGGTTCGTCACAGTTCTTCTTCAGTCGGCGTGACCGGCCACTATTCTGTTGGACCTGGATGTCCAACGAATAGGCATGCAGGTATAGAATAACATTTTTAATCCGTGTCTCGTTACAATTATTTACCTTCCTTTTTTCTTATTACTTTCACTTATACAGGAGAACAAAATTATATGAATTTTTAGTCTGTTTGTTCAAGAATGGCCATCCGGTGATTTCGCTATTAATAGAAAATTAAATTTCATTAACTTCATTTGATTTTACTGACCCTTGATATGTTATTCAATTTAACTGAGAAATAAAAATTTGAATATTCCAGTCATAGGTCATAGTCAGGCGTTCGACTGAATTTCACCTCACAGGTGGTTATGATCAGACTTATGATTTCGGGACACTTCGAATGTAACTGTATTGTATTTGACTATACACTCCCTACCTTCGCACGTTCAAACGTGCTAGGTAGAGGCGGAGCATCTATTTACCGAAATTTATCATTCGTATTATTAGTTGCACGCATCTGTTTCGATCGATCCATTATTGTTAACTTATAGTTTCAATATCGTACTTAAAATGTTTTAAGTCGTTTTAGTTAAGTTTGTTTCCTGTTTAAAATTAAGTTCGAACTAAACAACTTCATTAAGTGATTTTGTAAATTATTTTCACTTCTTTTGCAGCTTTTACAACGAGAATTTTGTGGGTTGAGTGTTAATAACAACCGCAGTAAATTGATAGATTTATTAAAAAAATACGTAATACCTTCGCTCAGAAACATTTTTCCGCTCTGCGTAAGAATATTTACAAATATCGAAACGCATCATGACTCATGACTGAATACGTTTAATTAGGTAATCATCCGCAGCACGAATCCCTTCCACATTCTGACGGCGTGGCCTGTGCACTCGAAGTAGTAAATTTTCGAACCATTTCAGTGAGTCGTGGACCGAAATCATAAGACTAGTGATAACCCATCTGAAGAGGATATTGTAGAGATTTTTATCTTCACGGGAATGATTAAGTGAATGAAATTCAGTAGTGAGATCACTGTAGTGAGTCAGAAGAGAGTGCATCTGAACAATAGTTCAATACATTAGCGAGATTACTGACATATTTGGCCTAATCCGCAGCACGAATCCCTTCCACATTCTGACGGCATGGCCTGTACACTCCAAGTAGTAAATTTTCGAACTATTTCAGTGAGTGGTGGACCGAAATCATAAGACTAGTAATGACCCATCTGAAGAGGATATTGTAGAGATTTTGATCTTCACGGGAATGATTAAGTAAATGAAATTTAGTAGTAAGATCACTATAGTGAGTCAGAAGAGAGCGCATCTGAACAATAGTTACAATAGTTACATTAGCGAGATGACCTAATGAGACTGAATTGACAGTACTCGTCCTTTCGTCAATCATAAGCAACTTGGAAAAGCCTGGCGTGTGTGTTACACATTAACCAACAAATCCCTTCACAGTCAAAGATGCACAGAAATACTGTCAATGAAATCATAGTGGACAAGACCTAAAAAGCTCCGTTGGTAAAGAGTTAGACAGATAATTAAAAGGTTTTGGGTTCAATTCCTATCGCCGCCTTTTTTTTTAATTGAGAATGCAGTTCTTAAATCTGAACTGGTGAGATCTCGAGTGGCCATAGAGATTGATGACCTAGAAGGTTGACGGGCAACTGAGTGCTGCCAAATATTCCCAAAACATTTCTCGGTTTTGGGACTCTTCCGTCTATTCATGGCCTACAGTAACATCGAACAATAATGACCTGTCCTGTTAATTCAGGATTGATGGTCGTGCCGATAATTCTCCTCGCTAGACACATACCTACAAACGGTGTCGTGAAAGAGGAGATGCTGTAAGAATAGATCGAATTGTAGACGGAGCGATAAACGGGGAATGTTTTGCACTTTTTTTTTATTAAATATTGGGGCGTTGAACACCGAGAGATTTAAATAAGACTCTTGGCTCATTTTCGATCATTTTTCTATGGTATTTGCATGCGCCAGTTGACTTGGACCAGAAATGTAAATCCATTTTGGAGTGTCTAAAAACAAACGAATTTGTAATGTTTTTTTAGGTACATTTAAGGTAATTATGCTTGATTTTGGGTGATTATCAATGGGGTTTTCGTGTGCCAAATGGCCTGGTCCAGAAATAAAAATCCATTTTTGGGTGTCTAAAAACAAGAAGTTTTGTAAGGTCTTTCGGGTGTTTTTAAGGTAATTGTGATTGATTTTTAACCATCTTTGGTGTGTCCAATTTTTGGTGGTCTATAGGTATTTGGATACTTTTGGGGTGCATAAAAATTTAGTTATTATTGAAGAATTTTAGATCCTTTTCGGCTTCATATCCTTTTTTGATCTTTTTTCACTAATTTTTGCCCTGGTCCAGAAGTAACATTTTATATACTACTTTCCTGCACTGCACATTTGCGCCAGATTAGGTAAATGTCGATTGCTCTGGCATGTATTGATTACTTTTGACATATTACTCCTGTCAGTTATAAATTCTGTGAACAGCACTAATCTGAGACATAGAGTATGGTTTTTAAAGCCCACTAGAGGTAAGACTCAGTTGATCACTCGATAAGTTATAGTTAAAATTTAATAATTTTTACAGTACCGATATCAAAATTAAAAGTGATTATGGAAGTGAATATACATTTAAAAGGTAGAAATCATTTTTTTAAATTGTGAGTAAACTTATTAAATATCCTAATTTGAAGTAAAATTTACATTTTATGAAAAATATCAAAACATGTTCTCCTCTTTCACTATAAATGTACTTTGCACTTCTTGCACACTCTTTTAGTGTTCTTTTGGCGCATTTTACACCTTGCATCGGTCCCCACGTCTCATTTAAATATTTCGAAAATTTACTACTTCAGCTTTACAGGCCATGCCGACGGCGTGTGGAAGGTATTCGGGTCACGTATGATTACCTGATTAACGCATTCAGTTATGATACGTTTTGATATTTGTAAATGTTCGATTACGCCCATTGCTTCCGTAAAAAGCTTTTAAATTTTGTTAATGGAATATCGGCTGCAAGCAAAGCTTTGCAAAAATCAAAATGAAAACTTTGGTATTTTAGAATTCTGAGAGCGTATCTTACAGTTGGACTAGGATCAACTAGGATCCTTTTTGTTCTGTACGTATATGAATGACGCACCAAAACCTTTTGTTTGGTACAATCTTTTTGCCGACAAACTATATAAAATCTAGTATCCTTTTGTAATATGTGTACAAAAAGTTTTCCCATGCTCTTATTTTTCGCATGTTCAGATATATTCCGTACCCTAAACAGACAAGTAAACAAACATAACTTAGAAGAAATTGTTTTATTGATTTGATTACAATGGTTTTCACATTGGAAGAAAAATCTTTATGGTTGAATCCTACTTTCGAGACGCTCAAAAAATCAATGGCGAATGGACCTATTCTATTCCTGATTGCATTGCAAAATTTCAGAAAAAATTTCTAGTAACTGTATTTCTATGCCACAAATTTGTTAACCAACTTCAATACTCTGAGGGACTATTCAGAGAAACTGGCAGTGTGGCTAGAAAACAGGTATTAGGTAGGCTTAAAGTAAGAACTGATGAGACAAATTATGATTGATGCTCCCATCCGTCACCTGTCACAACAAGTTGATTTTTCTGTCGGGACCGGCAGAACTATTCCAAGAAAGGACTTGCAAATGTTCCTTTATCGTTTGACTGCCGTGCATGAATTGCTTCTAGTAGATTTTGAACCAAGGCGAAGATACTGTCATTGGTTTTTAAACAATATTGACAATGTCGATTTATTGGACAAAACTTTCTTTTCCGATGAGGCCTGGTTCAATTTAACAGGATACATTAATTCCCAAAATATGAAGATCTGGGGCACAGAAAACCCTCATATTTTCATTGAAGCCCCACTCCATCCACAAAAAATTGGTGTTTGGATAGGTTTAAGTCGGAGAAGATTGATAGGTCCAACATTTTTTAATGGCACACATCACTTAGACATCGAGAAGAGATTTTGCATCCATTTATTAATCAACTGCGTGATGACGAGTTGCAATTTGGATATTTCCAGCAGGATGGTGCAACGGCCCATGCTGCTGGAGATACTTTAAATTTCCTACAAGAGTTTTCTGGAAATCGGATAAATGCAGGAATATGGCGAACATATGGTCTCCACGATCTTGGGATCTAACTCCTTTGGATTTCTTTGTTTGGCCTACTTAAAAAATTCCATTTTTAAAATGCCCGTAAATGATTTACAGGAACTTATCCAAGGAATCTCGAAAAGTGTGATGAAATAAACAATTCTCCCCACATTTGCAAAATGTTACTAATGGATATCGCAGAAGAGTTACAAAATAATTAAAATCTGTATCGACAAATATAACAAAGAGTTTCAGCAAGACGTTACAAGAAAAATGTCGTAAGTTAAAAGCTATTTTTCTTAGCAACTTTATGGATTTAACCAATTCGGAAATCGAGTTTTAACGCTTAACGTACTTGAACTTTGATGGAACGTCTTGCTAAAACTCCCTACGTGTCACAATCCACGGTTGCATCAACAACTGTCTGAGTGTAATTCAAATTCGAACAGTGGGGACCAGCTTCGTTTGGAATTGAGACTTGTGACTCTTGTCAGTGAATAATTCATTACTAACGATTCCTTGGGAACAAATGTTTTTACGGAATCGAGTTCGCAACTGAATGATTCCTTATGGCTGTATTTATTTCGTTCATCTGCTCCTCTACTTTTTAACCAGCGACGCATCGTCATTCTGGGGCTAATTTTTGATTAATTATTTCTCGAAAACTAAAGCAGAAAAAAAATTTCCCATACTCTCGGACATCGCTTCTTTTAGTGGTTTCATTTTGTCGGATTAATTAACAGTCACCCTGCATATTTAAATGTTTCACAGCACGCTTGGAATCTCACATGTTTGGCAGACAGTACTCTAATCAGATGCTCCCCCAGTACCTGGCGCATCAGAACGTGTGAAGGCGGGGAATGTACAGCAAAGTTACCTTCGAAGTAGGCCGAAATCGTAACCCTGATCAACTTCTTCAGTTTCAATATCTTAGTTTGTCAAATCTTCCGAATTTTACTGAACGAATATTTTGATGATTGTCAATTTTCGAATCTTTTTCAGGCATTTAGTAAAAGGATTTAGGATTTTTGCGAAATTTGCAATCAATCTGCGGTAATAACCAACCAGCCCTAAAAAGGCTTTGATTTCTTTTGTTGTTTTTTGTATGGGATGTTCTTGGATGGATCTTATTTTATTGGGATTAGGTTTGATACCATTTGACCGAGAAAACCAACTTCTTTACATAAAAAATGTGATTTATCTAGTTGAACATTTAGATTATAATTGCAGTAATTTTTGAAAGATTAATTTAAGATGTACCGAATGTTCGTGAAGAAATTTTGAAAACATGACGAAATAGAATATCGAAAATTATTTATACAACGCTGAAATGTACTGGAGCGCGTTTTTAAGCTCAAATGGTATCCTGACATATTCGTGGTGTCCATTATTTACTGTAATTCAACTCAATTGAATGGGGGTCCATTTTAATCTGATGGAATACTTATGCTAAATCAAGTGTACAAAAGTACATATATTTTCCTAAATTGTCTGGTATTTCATCAATTCGAAGAATTTGGGAACTTATCTTCTACTGCTTTCTATAATCTATGACTGATCTAAATTTTTTTTTTCCACTTTAGTCTAATTTTTGCGGCACAATCCATACAGGTGTGCTGTAAGGAGATGTGCTTGGTTTTAGAATCTTTTTGTCTAATAACTTTTTTGAATCTTTAAGTGATGTGAATATCGAAAGGATTTACAATAAATCGGCTCCTCGTTTGTGGTTCTAACTTTGTGCTTAAGTGCATTTGTAAAAGTTAAATCGATATTTTCACCGTAAAAGATATTTTTTTTATTTTTTACATAGTTCGAAAATTCAAAGTTCAAACCCATATTACTCGTAACGAAATAAATAACGGGAATCAGATCTATGGACGCAGATGAGTGCCAATTTTGCAAAGGTTCGTTTACTAATCCTAAAAGTGATATCCAGCGCAGTAATTCCAAACTTTTGTGCAATACTTATTACGGTGGTGTAACTAATCGCCGGGTCTTCCATATACGTAAAGCATTCTGGAAATGCTCAACTGAAATTAAGCATTTAAAAAAATTGCTGGAATACTAACACATAATTATTTCCAATTTAGAAGACAAGGTAACGCTGCTAAAGTCTAAAATAAATTTACTTCATAATTAACACACGTGGAAGATTACTACTAGAATACCTTTTCGGTACCACTTTGGAGATACTTAATGTGGTTAGCGTAGTACCTACTTTTGTTAAGTTCCCAATACAGTAAGGCATAACGGACTATCTAATCGAAGTATCCGTAATAAACAGATAGTAATGACCACTGGTTACAAGTTAAGCAAAACTGCTTTATTAAACCTTGGAAGGTACTCCCAAGGAGTACAGAAATCTGAGGTCTACCGACTGAGCGCTTTACCTCTTTACCTGAAGTGCCTGGAGGCCAGACTCCGGAATCCTACTGCCCCTGATAAAATACAAACAATTGCAAGAGTTGCAAAGAGAAGTTGATTTTCTTCACGACTCTATTACAAAATCTTATGAACGGGCATGTCCAGTAAAGACATTCAAAGCACTTCAGCCCTTATGGTGTCGTAGACAGCTTGATAAACTGAAATGTACCATAGGTAAACTGTTCAATAAAGCAAACAGTACTATAAATAGAGAGGATATTGCTTACAAACGCCGCCAAAGACTGTATAAAAGGAAGATTAGGGAAGGAGAGAGAAAAATATGGATATCTTTGTACCAGAGATTCTGCTCGCCTCAACTAAATCTAGTCAAGATCCACATCAGCAACCAACCAGCCTAAAACGTGAGGATGGTTCCTTCACCACCAACGTTGAAGGAAGAGCAAATAGAAGAAGATTACGCCTACTCGTAGGAATACTTTCAGGCCATTGTAAACTGAACAAACATATCCACCGCATAGGTTTAACAGACATCCCAATTTGTAGAGGCTGGCGAATCCTTTATGATTGCCTTGCACCCGTCTCGACGGTTGTAATTTACAGTGTCCTCTGTCAGACGTTCTCGGATTCGTCGAAAGAATGGGATGGCTTGAATAGCGCTGTGGATTATGGGGGTAGTACTACGTGCCTAAATTGTGGCCTAAGTGCATGTGACTTTTCATTCACCTCCTCACTAATCCGGAATCCAGAATCCAGAAAACCTGTAGATCCTAAGTTTCAAGAAAAAGTACATAATTCCATTTAAAATATTGAAAATAATCCAGTAGAACCGGAAGTTCAAATACTTTCAAAATATGTTCATTAAAAGTGCACTAGCGGCTATGAGAGTATAAAAGTAAATGCCTAAACTAAACGAGTTGCGTGAATCACCTGTATATGTAGCTTGATGAGAATTAACAATCCGCATATTTCTAAACCGAATAAAATATTTATGTAAATTCTGTCAGAAAAAGAGCAATTTCAAATTTGAAAATAATGTTTCTTTTGATTTCAGTGAGAGGGTTGAAACATCTTTCGAACACAGTAGTTTCTAATAAGAAGAGTTGCAAAAGTAAACGAGTGAGGACGATTTTCACACCGGAGCAGCTGGAAAGGTTAGAAGCTGAATTCGAAAGGCAACAGTACATGGTTGGTCCGGAGAGATTATATTTAGCACACACTCTTCAACTTACGGAAGCACAAGTAAGCTTCTCAATTTTTGGCAAACACATTGTTTTAGAAATGTTAAACATAAACCGTTTAGAAAGTACCCTTTTGATGCCGCCTTTTTGGTGAGCACCGTGTAAATGAGTGAATAATCAGTTCCATGAATATAATTATAATAAATTCAATAAAATATCCAATAAAAATCATTGACTAAAGAACAGAGTATTGCGCGAACGCGTTTGAAAAATATTAACTATTATAAAAATAAATGATCCTAAGGGAATGAAATGAAACTTAAACTTAAACCATGACTGAAATACCGGGCCTAACATATGTAAATTATAATCGCACTCATAACAATGAATTCCTATCTTTTTACAGGTAAAGGTTTGGTTTCAAAATCGACGTATAAAATGGCGGAAACATCATTTAGAATTGACCCAACAACGGCTTGCGGCACTAAAGCAACAGCAACTTCTTCTGGACGACACCCACCCCGACACTCAGGATACTAATAGTTCGAGCACGGACACATGAGTGAACACGTTCGAGGGCATGAGCCGAGTGGATGAAGTCCTACCGTTTCAAAATTTGTCATCCGCTTTGTTTTGTACATATTCTCTTCAAAATCTTCGTAGTTACGTCGTTTTTAATTCACATTAGCTGTGTTCGATTTGCAATTTAGTACGGTTCAAGGTTAAGCAAATGCGTTCTGTCAGATAAACAGTTCATACAATTCGAAGGTTTATTGAAATGTGTTTTATTTGTTGTGGTTCGTTTACGTGAGTTTGTAACCCCTATTTGAACTGAACTTATTTTAAAATATCAAATCGAACACGACTATTAAAATTGAAGTAACTAATTTTACCAAAGAATATCTGTTGTATTTTAATTTTAAAATGTTCTTTAGAGTTTTTAAGTAAAACATTAATTGAAATTTTGCTTTGATTTTATGTTTTCTAATCTCACATCGCCCATACATCGTAAAATTATCCTTCAATGTACAAGTTAGCTACGTACAAAGTAAACCCTCCCCTGTAGGTAATGCCATTTAACCCCGACCAGAAGATTATACTGGTTGTGAACCACTTTCTTCTAACGAGTATTTGCGAGTTTTGCTCTGGGACGCAATGAATATGCGAATCATTTTTACTCAGTAACAATTTTCCTTCTTTCAAAGACACTGCTTTTCTGAGGTAAGTATAGTACGGATTTTACTTACTTGATGTTTCTGCTTCGAAGATAAGATTTGAATTATTTATTAAAGAATTCCCAATCACCTTCAAAAAGTACTTGGAAAAATCCGAAAGTATCTTAGAATTAAAACTCAATTTTTAATTATTACATGTGTTATGTCATCGTAAAGAGAAAAAAGAACGCATTCCAAATTTTACTGGACGTTCCATAAGAAAAACTGAAATTGGGGGGGGGGGCGAAAACTCGAAAATACAAATAACAAAAACGTATCGATTACAATAAAAACGAAATTTGAAAATTTTAGGTCTTTTGATGTAAGTCCCGAACTACGCGGAATCGCAAAAGTTTACAACTGCCCTAATGAGGTTATTGAAATCGACACCTCAAAAATTAATGTTCCTCAAAACGTCAAGCAGTTGAAAGCGTTACTGCAAACTTATTCGTAGTTTCGATGATTTATTCCGGGATTGTCCGAGACTGCGAATCCTCCGAGTAATCTTCTGAAGAAACACAGTAATTAGAAGTGGTCTGGAGAAGAACAGGTTACCTTCCTTAAACTGAAAGGTCTGTTACTTACGGCCCCTATTCTGCGTCAAACCGACGAGAATCTACCATTCACTCTACGTACTGATGCCAGCGGCGAGAATTCAAATGAAAGACCTGTGGAGTATGCAAGTCGATTACTCAATAGTGCAGAAAAGAATTAAACGCAAAGCTCTGGCAATCGTGAGGGCCGTAGGAAAATATAAAGGCTACATTGAAAACAGTGAAGTGATAATTTGCACAGATCATCAAGCCTTGAGATGGCTGAAAGGACTTAAATCCCCGACCGAACGACTTGCAAGGTGGGGCACTCTTACTACAACCTTATAATTTAAAAATCGATTATACACCTGGAAGAGTGAACCGAATGGCTGACATGTTACCACTCTTCTGTTGAACAAGATTGTGCAGTTTGTAAAGCTACTGTTGACTTCTCTACACGCAATGGAAGAGAAATACGTGAAGAATAAATGAAAGATGAAGAGATTATCAAAATTATAAACTGTTTCGAAGATGCCACCAGTGACGGTGCACGTTGTTGGACAGACAAGGGATACATTATGTGTGGCTGCATTTTTTATAGGCGTGCCTCAGAACAGGATAGAGAAAAAGCCCGAAAGATAGAAAATTATGGCTGAATACCACGATGCTCCTAGAGCAGGCCAAAATGGAGTAGAACACACAGACAGACAGAATAGCTCAACGATTTTATTGGATTGGAATGCCTCAATTCATCACGGAATTCTGACTATCAACGCCGTCAAGTGAACGATTTGAAGTTTGTTATAAATTATAAACACCAGCTGTGGCTCGAAGATTTGAAGTGATCTCCAGTAATCTGTTTGGACCATTACATAGTTGAAGATGTGATTACTCACTGGATAGAGTTGTTCGCTCTAGTACAACCCAACGCTGAAGAGTGTTCTGAAATATTGATAGAAGTTTTTCTACGCCAAGAGATTTGTAGAAGAATACTGAGTGACAATGGTGTACAATTTGTGAGTCGTGTCATGCAACATGTAATGTATTGTCCGAGCATACAACAATTTCTTACACCTGTTTACCATCTAGGTGGAACTACGTAATCGGTGCAACTCGCAATAATAGTTAAAAGTTAGCGAAAAGTCTAAGTTTCGACACCGCTTTTTGACCTAACATTGTATGAGGATTGACAAATTGCAGCCAGTTTGCTGCTTAATAAGTCATTCAAGTCATACAAGGCGACCAAGCAAGCTGTCACAGCATATTGAAAGTTTTTCAACATATTATTACTAATCGGTTTTAACTGTAGTGAACATCCTCTGTACAGCTGTTTCGGCCCTATTGGGGCTCTGGTAAGCAGAAGCGTAGCTCGAGCTATCTGGGGCCTCGTCAGCTCGAGTTATACTTGTGCTGACCAGGCCCCAAATAAGACCGAAACAGAGGATGCTCGCTGAATCCACTACTATCAAAACCGACTAGCAACAAAATTTTAAAAGTTAGCACTCGCAATGGCCAGAGAAACTACCGACAATCAATACGATTTGCGTTGTGCCAAATTACGAATTCAATCCGTTATTTGATGTTTGGCAGAGAACTAAGTACTCCGAAAGATGTGCACCAAGATATAAGGGCCATTGTCGAGACTGAAAATTTTGTTCCTGAAATATCGCCATACTTGCTCCGCATGGTAAATACTATCATTCTCGCCGAAGAAGGACCTTCTACCAAAACTGCTACACTTGAAAATATTACAGTTTGCATCACTAGGGTCCGGTTTAAGGTATTAAGGTAGATTCTTGTCCGGTGAAATTGTGTAATGAATTATCTCAAACGGACACTGAAAATAGCACAAATGCTCAACGTTTCATTATCGCTTGATAGCTTCGTCAGGAGAGAAAATAAATAAACAAGTTGTCAAGTTATTTATTTTCACCCTGACGAAGCTATCAAGCGATAGTGAAACGTTGAGCATTTGTCCGTTTGAGAAAATTCAGTCAGTGCTTTAGATAGTTAATAGATGGTTTTTTTTTTACTAGAAAAAAGAATTAGGTAACTTATCTAGCTAATCCCTAATCGCCTCCCAGTCAAAAACAAATTGACTACAACACATTTCAAAATACACTCACCGGCACAAAAAGCGACTCACTATTATTTTTTAAAATAAATTATCTGAGGACACTTTTTTCCATTTTTTTTTTCTGCTCATCGGTGTATAGGACATTTTCAATAATCGGGAGAGCCATGATCATCATGGTAACTAAATTCTCTTGTTTAAATAAATTATTGAAAGTATCTACGCAATTGTCAATATTGTGTTGCAGTTGATTTTTTGTTTTCAAAACGTTTCCTAAAGACTTAATTTAATAATTTGTTTACATTTTGTCATTAATAAGTTGTTTTCATGGCTATTAATGCAGTGGATGCAGCAAGAGTAATTGCTTTGATTCAGGATGGTCGGTCTCAACGTTACGTTGCACAAGTTCTTGGAACTTCTCGTTCATGTGTCTCCAGAACGTGGAGGCGATTCTTGGCAACTGAATCTTACAGTCGACGCCCTGGAACAGGTCGTCAAAGATGTACAAGCGCTAGAGATGACCATTTTCTTACCCTAACGATTCTTCGCAACAGGAATTTGACTGCTGTTCAAGTCAGAAATCGCCTTGCAGAGATTCGAGATGTGCATATAAGTGACAGAACGATCAGAAGACGCTTTAATGAAGCTAATTTAATGGCAAGAAGACCTGCACATGGCCCAGAGCTTAACACACAGCATAGAGTAAGCAGACTTGCATTTGCTCGTGAACATGTTCATTGGAATATGAGGCAATGGAGTCAAGTACTCTTCACTGATGAGTCCCGCTTCTGCCTACGAGCGCCAGATGGTCATGGAAGAGTGTGGAGAAGGACCGGCGAACGGTATTCTCAATGTAATATTGTTTCCAGACTTTCAACGGAGGTTCGATTATGGTGTGGGGCGGTATTTCTGCGAACGCACGTACAGACCTTGTTGTAATAAATAGGGGAGTTATTAACGCTCAGAGGTACATTGAAAATGTTCTTCAAGATCATGTGATACCCTTTGCCCCTTTTATTGGCGACAATTTTATGTTGATGCACGATAATGCACGGCCACATGTCGCCAGAGTTGTTAATGAATTTCTTGACGCTGCTGATGTTAACCGAATGCAGTGGCCCCCGAGAAATCCCGACATGAATCCCATCGAACATGTCTGGGACATGTTAGGAAGGAATATTCGAACTCGCGTCCCAGTCCCAGCTACCCTAGAAGAATTATCAATGGCGCTTCAGCAAGAATGAGATCAACTTGACAGTTTAGCGATTAGACACTTGGTGGAGTCGATGCCACAACGTATGTAGGCTGTAATACAGGCTCGCGGAGGCAATACTCGATATTAATTAATTAGGAAGATTGAAATTTTGCATTTTTCTTTAAGTTACAATTTCATCAATCTTGCAGTTTTTATTACTTTTGTTAAAATCTTGTTTGTTTTATTTATTTTTGGCCTTATTTGATGTACATCAACCAAGAAAACTATAAATAACAATTACCAGTCGAAAATTATATAAAAAAAAATTATTGTCGCAATGAATTACACAAACCTCAAAGTGAGTCGCTTTTTGTGTCGGTGAGTGTATATGCACGTGTAGACACAAAATTGTAAAGGTTGATTTCATGAGACTTAAAACCTATAAATAAAAAAACAAAACAAACTGAAACAAAGGCAGGAAAAATTGCGAATGTGAATCACACGACTGCAACACAAATACGCATCTCCTCTGTTGAGAAGCAATAAATAAATACCAGAATCAAATAAAAGCAAAGCGGGCCGCTTAAAAAAGTAATTACACATCAAACGAATTACGGAAAAATGTGCTCGGAATTCATATTGTTTTCATAACATAACGAGCTGTACGATATAAACTGTCATATATCAAGAGGCGAAGAGTACTAAGGGTGTGTCCCCCCCTTTCGAACGTCAGTGACATGATTGACTATGTTAATATCATTTACCGGCGAATCTGAAAGCAAGTCAAGCACCCAAACAAATCCGCTCTTGTCCGTACCTACTGTCATTAAAGTCTGGTATTTCATAATGTATGTCTCTGCTCCTACTTTATTTAATTAGTTTCTACATAGTATCACCACACAAATTACAATATAAGGTTTTCATTTAGTTTCTTATTAAATTAACAAATAAATATGTATATTTCGTTTTCGGCTAAAATTGCTTATTTACCGATTTTTATTGCTACTCTCGACTTAATTGTATTTCGATTCCGGAGGTAAAAATAACCCGAGGTCACAATGTTTTAAGCTTGTAGTTGTAGGGATGAAAATATTTTAATAAGGTTCACACAGTTTTATTGCTTTTCGGACGAATACATTTGGAAGGCAGTGTACTTACTTAAATATAAATTTTATATTATTCCTTTATTTGTGTTTCTACTCTCTTTAAATAAAATTAAATTAAAAATTGTTCTCCATCTACAAGTAATAATAATAAATAAACTATTACTGTTAAGTCTAAAATGGCGACAAAATACCTCCAAGCGCGTGTTATTATAAAGTTTCTTACCGTATTCCTATTAGATCAACAACAACAGACATTAAAAGAAGAGGGTAGGAGCTTTTGCAAAATAAAATAGTCGTTCGCGTCGCTTTTATTAAAAGTCAAGCGTGCGCATATTGCCTACCCCTCGAATTCCAGCTATGCATCCTCCCTTTGTATGGATGTTGTCTCTTTATTCGCTCTTCTTATTTAACCAATTTGTGTCGCTTTATCTGAAATTGTTAGAAGGAAGCATCGGACAGGACACTTTATTCACTTAAGGCGTTATATTAAAAATCCAATTACGTGCAGAATTTATCGGATCGATACCATCTGCATTCATTCACCGGTTGAGTTACTTCTTTTGAATTAAATTAACGAGAAATTTCATGTACAACAGTTAAATATCACGCATAACTTGTGTAATTACTTACGTTTTTACATTTTTTTAATGTACGTATGTTCCTTACTTGATTCGTACCCTAACCAGACAAGTAAACAAACATAACTTTAAAAAAAATGCTTTATTGATTTGATTTTACAATGGTTTTCTCATTTTATGGTTGAATCCTACTTTCGAAACGCCCAAAAAATCAATAGCGAATGGACCTATTCTATTCCTGATTGCATTGCAGAATTTCAGGAAAAATTTCGAGAAACTGTATTTCTGTACCACAAATTTGTTAATCAACTTCAGTACTCTGTACGACTATTCAGAGAAACTGGCAGTGTGGCTAGAAAACAGGTATCAGGTAGGCCTAAAGGAAGAACTGATGAGGTAGTAGAAAATGTGAGACAAATTATGACTGATGCTCCTCGCACTTCTATCCTTCACCTGTCACAACAAGTTGCAGAACTATTCTAAGAAAGGAATTGCAAAAGTTCCCTTATCGTTTGACTGTTGTGCGTGAATTGCTTCCAATAGATTTTGAACCAAGGCGAAGATACAGTCATTGGTTTTTAAACAATATTGACAATGACGATTTGTTGGACAAAACTTTCTTTTCCGATGAGGTCTGGTTCCATTTAACAGGATACATTAATTCCCAAAATATGAGGATCTGGAGTACAGAAAACCCTCATATTTTCATTCAAGCCCCACTCCATCTTGATTCCATTTTTAAAACGCCCGTAAATGATTACAGGAACTTATCCAAAGAATCATCGAAAAGTGTGATGAAATAAAAAAAAAGTCTCCTCACATTTTGCAAAATGTTACTAATGGATGTCGCAGAAGAGTTAGAAAATGCTCCGAAGAAGACGCATGTATGGCAATGATTACTTAAAGTAACTCCTCATGATGATCTGAGTCTTTCAAATCCGTTATTTCATTCTCATCTTTATTGGCTCAATCATCTGTAGTGACTCGTTCTTGCAACAAACAACGTGTTCTTAAACTATTCGCTATGAGATCAGACTGTTCTTTGTGGTGGTATGGACCAGTATGGCTTATCAAAGATAATTTACGTTGGCCTTCTACAGTGAAACCTCTATTTTCGTCCACCCCTTAAAAGCGGTCACCTCTAAAATCGGCCATATTTCAAATGCTAAAACCAATTCTATGAAAACACCCATATAAATGACCCTTCTAATAGCGGGCACCTCTCAAAAACGATCGCGGCCACTTGCAAGAAAATTTTCTAGGAAAAATACTTGTAAATTCACCCCTCATTACCGGCCATAGATTCCAGATTACTGGTATTTACCTGCTAATACCGACCGTCATTAAAGGGGATTTTCCATGTAAAGCATATTAGAATGCAGACCCTAAAAACCGTATTTAAAGTTCTACAATACTAATTTCGAGTTAGTTCATGTTCAATTGTGTTACTACATACACGACGCATACATACACATACCACACAATTATGCCGTTAAAAAGAAAACGTTTGTCACTTAAAGAAAAAATTGATATTATTACAGAAAGTGAAAAGTTTAGTACCAGTGCTAGGAAATTGGCTGAAAACTTTAGTGTTGGAAGAACACAAGTTAATGAAATTATAAAAAATAAATCCGACTTAAAGAGGCTCTTTGAAGAAGGTTCTAATGCAGGGCAGAAGAGAAAATTTCCCAAAACTGAAGGTTTCGCCATTGACCAAGTAGTTTACAATTGGTTCTGCAAAGCTAGACATAAGAACATTCCTATATCTGGACCTTTAATAAAAAAAAAGCCTTGGAAGCAGCCAAAAATTTACAGATTACGAGTTTTAATTATTGGGAAAAGCAAAAATCCTCGTTGTTTTAAAGGATCTCATATTAACAAACTACCGTTGGAATGGGTATCTAATAAAAAAGCTTGGATGACTCCGTGGCTAAAAAAATTTGACGAAAAAATGAGAAAACAAAATAGAAAAGTTTTATCATTTCTGGATAACGCAACGTCTCATCCCAAATTGGCACTTGAAAATGTGAAGATTGTTTTTCTACCACCAAACACCACATCCCATTGTCAGCCATTGGATCAAGGAATTATTAATAACTTCAAGGTGGGATACAGAAAATTTCTTATAAAAAGGCATCTAACATTCACAAACAGCGAAATTTCTTTCGAAGATGCAGAAAAAAGCATTAATTTAACTAGTGCCTTAGTTTGGGTATCAGCAACCTGGAAAAACGTTTCGCCAGCTGCAATTTCTAAATGTTTTGCGAAAGCGGGATTTTTGGAAAAAGTTCAGCAAGAAGATTTCAGTGAAGTAGACGAAATTCCACTAGCACAGCTTTTTCCTACACATGGTGTAAGCCTGGAAAATTTTGCATCTATTGATTGCAATGTTTTGACGGAAAGTCCCCATTTAGGCATTCAAGAAATAATCAGTGAATTAACAACTGACAATAAAGACGGTGATTTGGGCAGTGAAAGTGAAGTTGAAGAAACTGAACTTTGTGTGTGTCAAACATTGAAGATATGAGTGAAGCGTGTGAAAAGCTAAGAGATGTACAGAGTTTCTTATTTTCTAATGGCGACAGTGAATTAGCTGGAAGTTGTTCGAATTTTAGCGAAATTCAATCGAAAAATATTTCCAAAAAATGTAATTACGTACGTAATAAATACAATGGCAAATAATTTTCTCTATAATGTATATAATGTATATAACTTACGTGTATGCAATAAAAGTTTTTAATGTAGATAGTTGGTTTATTTTAATAAAAATGTATAGATACCCATAAAGCACTTTTTTTCATTTACATATTCTGAACACTCTTAATAACGTCCACCTCCATATAGCGGTCATATTTCAAGCAAATTTTCCTGGCCGCTATTTAGAGGTTTTACTGTACTTGCATCCTTGAAACTGATCTTCCAGAACAAGAATTAGAGAAGCGTAGTTTGATCATACAAATTGATGAATGAATAATTGAAAGATATTCTTCTTTAAATAAATTGCAAAAAAATGTTGCTCATTGTTTACGATTCAAGTACAATTGTTTGAACCAATCAAATGCTAAACATATTGGTAATTTGAGTTAGAATGAATTGCAGGAAACTTTTTATCGCTTGGTATGGATATCTCAAAATAAATGCTTTCTCAAAGAAATTAGACTCTTAAAAAATGGTGAATTTTTGAAAAAAGACACTAGAATTAAAAATCAGAATCCATTCTTAGATAATAATGGTTTAATTCGGATAAGGGGAAGGCTGCAAAATTCTCAGCTACCACATAATGTTAATTAATAAACACCAATTTTGCTACCAAATTAATACATTTATTATTTAACAGGGAACATTTACGTTTGTTTCACGTAAGAGCTCAACTCCTAATGTTTAATATTCGTCAAAAATACTGGCCTTTAAAAGGACAGAACTTAGCTAGAGAAACAATCCATGAATGTATCAAATGCTTCCGAGTGTCACCGAAATAAGTAACTTGTAACTTCATGTTAAACTTTGGTACAGTTTGATTTTCTTTAAAATCAATTATAAACAAATCTCTAATCCATATAAGAATATTTGTTATCATTTATGCGAGACTCACATTAATTTGTTGGTCACTCAAGAAGAACCTAGCCATGTTCGAAAACGCTTTGATGAGATAAAAAATGAACATTTGGACCAACATTTTAAGAGTTTCCTTTCTTAAAATTATTAAGAAAAACGAAGAATTAAACAAATAATTTATTTTGTGAAAGACTTTGATAATCTTTTTTAACAGAGATTTAGAAATTTTACGAAATAATGAAGCGGCAACCTTTGTTCCTCGTTTAAGGCACCAACAACCACAAACTGACGGTGTTTATTATTATTCTAAAAATTAACAATTTCTAAGAGATTTCTCGGCGAGACAAACAAAACCGATGCGAAAACTACTGAAAGAGGCTGGAGCCGACATCAATGTTATTAACTTGAGTCGAGTAATTAATTTCTTAGCTTGAAATTCAGCGCCAAGATATTATGAGTAAATTATCAATAAACTTGTCTGATGCTACCGCTAAATTAGTTTCTGGATCAATGTTGGCGTTATCTGACGTAAATTGTATTTCTCTCTCATTTTGCAATTAATTGATTGCTTGGCTATTATGATGTCAAATTTCAGTCTGTGGTTTTAATTTTAATAAAATTCTTCATCAACTGACTAAGATTATTAAACAGAG
Organism: Serrognathus titanus; assembly: GCA_039766575.1. Classification (NCBI taxonomy): domain Eukaryota; kingdom Metazoa; phylum Arthropoda; class Insecta; order Coleoptera; family Lucanidae; genus Serrognathus; species Serrognathus titanus. Next base: position 11,634,083 of record CM077911.1, on the reverse strand, counting down.
ACTTTTTTTGTTAACAAAAAGAATATGAACAAACTACAGCAAAGTAAATATGTATCGAGTCTTCAACAAAAAAGTAACTTGAACATCGAGTCAATCTTGGAAAAAACCCTGCCTCTCAGGAAAGATTACTTTTAAATGTTTTCCGACATTTCTTGAATAAGGAGGAGGCGCTTAAAAAATTCGTCCTGCACATGATTCGGTCCGTTTACATAAACCTTGCTTTTCACATAGGTCCGTAGAAAGTAATTAAGTGGCGTTACATCCGAAAACCTTAAGTAGCCACTCAATACTTCCTCTACGTCCTTCCTGCCTCTCAGGAAAGATTACATTTAAATGTTTTCCGACATTTCTTGAATAAGGAGGAGGCGCCTAAAAAATTTGTCCTGCACATGATTCGGTCCGTTTACATAAACCTTGCTTTTTACATAGCTCCGTAGAAAGTAATTAAGTCACGTTAGGTCTGGAGACCTTAAGTAGCCACTCAATACTTCTTCTACGTCCTTCCTGCCTCTCAGGAAAAGTTTTCCGACATTTCTTGAATAAGGAAGCGCTTAAAAAATTCGTCCTGCACATGATTCGGTCCGTTTACATAAACCTTGCTTTTTACATAGCTCCATAGAAAATAATTAAGTGGCGTTAGATCCGGAGGCCTTAAGTGGAATATTCTATTTAGAACGATTACAGACATTTGCGAAAATCAAAATCAGAAGGTGACCGCAAGATGTTAGCTCAAGGAGAGTTGCCAAAACCAGATTACTCTTTAGTCGGGCTCAGGTTGAAGGAGTCCTTGTCTGAACAATGATAAATGTTACTTTGCAGCTGTTTTTCCTACAATCAAGCGGTTTGCCAGAAATATGCAAGACTGTCTGAGCCAATGGTACAATGGCAAACCACAAATCTTATTTGAAAGTCAATAACCTCTACTAGTTATGATATTTAGTTATAATTAAAATATAAAGGAACACAAAAAAATGAAATTTTTTCGATGGAAAATAAAAAAAGGAAAAAAGCGCACCTGTCTCCGCTAGCTAATAAGGATGCAAATTAGCGTCCCGGCGGAATTGAAGGCGGGGGTTTGCGGAGGGGACATACAATGGTTAGTGTACGCGAGGATAATCGGGCTGTGATATTAGCTGCACCCCTACGGGTCGACGGCGGGCGGTAGCATAAAGCGACGCTCGTCTCTTTTGATTCGCGGATTAATTGAAATACCTCGCATTCCATGGGTTCGACTATGGTTCTATGTAGCAAAAGCATTCTGGAAAATGTTCGGGGTTATTGAAGGAAGATGGAGCTACATCAACACCGGATCGACTGCAAGGGATGAACTCTAGGTGCTTACCGTATAATGGAATTGTTGTTAGAGCTGAATCTATTTAAGACTAGTACAACTACATGCGGTTTATCTCAAGAATCTATTATTGAAAACCTTTCGAGTCTCATTAAGTAATCACCTGAAAACCGTTTTCAAAATAAAATACATTATTACAAATTTCTGTATCTTAGATAGTGATGGATATTGTAAAATAATAATTTGTAAATTACATTAGTCACTTAATTCAACGTAAAGCCTACGAATTTATCGAAATGTATGTAATATAAGAAATACATGTGTCTGAAACTTTTGTAATTTCCCTCGTATTTGAAACGACTATTTTAGATTGTATAACTTCGTAATTTTCGTAAACAGTGATCAAAACAATGGTTATTGGAGAAGAATGGAGTTTGGTCACGTTAATTAACTGAATGAATTAGAGCTAGAATGTCGTATTCGGCACTTTTTTATTTTTGTTTGAGTGTTGCCCGTCTCAATTTTCCATAAACACTCATTTTCTTGACAAAAATCAATAAATTCAGTGAGAAGGTCTCGCGACATTAATCTTACGGGAAGACTGGCAAGCAAATGTGAGAATCCTCCTACACCATCCTTTTTATCTATCGATAAAATGGAACACGCAGATAAATCCAAAAGTTGATGTTTATATTTTTGTTGTTAAGATCAATTAATATATTCAGTAATTCTTCCCGCCTGTAACCTCCAGACACCCCAAATAACAGCACCACTTTCATCATAAGAGACGTTTCGTTTGGTGCTTCGTGAATAAACTTTACCATTTCCTCTCGGGTTAGAACCTTCGATTTTTTTGGTTCGTATCCTTTAGATCCTTGTTTTAAATAGGCTACTAACTTGGGGTATTTTCCAATGTGAATATTTTGGTTCAGTAGCGAATTTATTTATATTTATCCCATAAATTGACGTTAGTTAGACTGTCACTTATATGTATGATTCTAGTCTGTAATATTCTACATACATATCTGTTAAAATATATTCTATTGTAAATTACTTCTATGGTGGTAACAAAGTATACAAACAACTTTTTTCAAAAGTTATAAATCGTCACTCTAATATTAATAAAATGTTTCAATAACCATTAATAAAAGCCAGGCTGGTATTCATAATCGAATTAGATCATTGGTGCATTAAATGCACAACCACAATTGTATTCGTACGCTTATAATTTTGAACGCCAACAAAAAGAGCACCTCTCCTCCACAAACGCGATCCCTTTGTGAAGAGTTGAGTGCACGTTTATAATGCGACCGCATCTCGTTATTACAACTATCGGATTTGGTGATTTAATTACTTGTATGATTTCATTCTTTAATATCCGGAACACGACGACGGTCGGTCGTAATTCGTTCGCAATGATGGCAAATTAAATGCAATTTTGCAACCGCAGCTATTCTCGTTCTCTTTTATATTTCAGCTGAAATTATGAATCGGAGTGTCATAAACATACGTCAAATATTTTGTAATCATCTCTGTGTAATAAATATTTAATTACTTTACCATAAAATATAAATAAATATTGTTAATGCAATTTTAACTGAAACAAATAACCAGTTGAAACAGGAAACGAAATATATCTGAAATATTTTTATGTATTGTATAATGAACTAGAAATTTAAAGGTGGTAGTTATATGTCATATAATTTTTTTCTTTTTTTATTAAAAGAGTTTTTCCTTTAAATTTTTTCAATAACCAGGACGCAAATACGAAACGCAATGCTATTGCTTGTTATGTGTATTATGCTCTCATTTTTCGTTTGTTCACGTATGTACATACCTTACTTGGTCCGTACCCTAAACAAAGAAGTAGGCAAACATAACTTAAAAAAATTCTTTTATTGATTTGATTTTATAATGGTTTTCACGTTGGAAGAAAAATCTTTTATGGTTGAATCCTACTTTCGAAACGCCCAAAAAAAGCAATGGCGAACGAACCGATTCTATTCCTGGTTGAATTGCAGAATCTGGGATACAGAAAACCATCATATTTTCATTGAAGCCCCGCTTCATCCACAAAAAAATGGTGTTTGAATAAGTTTAAGTCGGAGAAGATTGATGGGTCCAATTTTTTTAATGGCACACTAACGGCACTTAAATATCGGGAAGAGATTTTGCATCCATTTGTTAATCAACTGCATGATGACGAGTTGCAATTTGGATGTGCTGCTGGAGAGACTTGAAATTTCCTTGAGGAGTTTTTTGGAGATCGGATAATTAGCAGAAATTTACTGCATCTTCTTAATTAGTTGTAATCCATTATGAAACAAACAAGGAACCACATATATGTATACCTAATACATTCAATAAAATGTTGAAAAAGCATGGAGAGGACAATCAAAAATCCAAAATAACAAAGCACAAAATTGAAACCATCATAACTTCTAAATCGTGTACTTTTAACTACTCATTACAAAAGTGATTGCACTTTAGTGTTCCATTTAAAACGTTATAAGTTACGTGTGTAACTTTCAGACGAACAATACTGTATAGAAAATAATTTTAAATTATGCGGAATGGAAGCCTACACAATTTCTATTAACATTTTTTGAAAAATGTATATTAAAGGGCATTTTTGGTGTTTTCCAGAGGTTTGGGACACCTGTACAGTAGAGAGAGTAAGAGGGAGGGAGAGAATTCTCCCACTTTCCATTTGAAGCCACCACCATTCGGACGTTTGTCCAATTTTTCTTTTTTAATTACCACGCAATAAAAAACAGAAAGCTTCTTTTCGGTTCGTGGCAAGGATTTTACAGGATCTAACACCGTCCTTTCGCAATTCGTCGTCAGAGTAACCACGTATATCTACAGTAATCTCTAAGAATGCATCGTGTGTATCATTTTTGAAGCATACATGTTGGTTGTAGGCCAAAATTCAAATGTAATTTACATAATCAGTTTACTTAAACTGCTTCCTGAATGGAAAAGTGCAAGAATATGTTTTGCAATACATAAATAACCAAAAGTACCTATGTAATGTAAATCAAATAAATTGTCGACGGTCTATGTGTGCATTTTATATTAAGTATATTTATAAATATTACTGTTGGCAAAATCGCAAATGTAAATTGCAAATGAGCTTATTATTTCTTAATGAAAAACTGCATAACAGTGATCTACTTTAGTTGTATCCATGAGCAGCCATCGTTTTACGATTACACGGCACCATCTGATGGACGAGTGCCGAATTAAGATAACAAAGTGGTCTGTATAAATTAAAATACATTTACTGTATTGTTTGACAGTTTGAGAGCAAGAAAAGTATGAGAGCAAAGCTTTACTTACTAATATATAAATTAATAAAATATATCCTACTTTAAATATTAAAAAAAAAATAGGAAGTATTCGTTTGCTTCCTCACTAAGTCCGAGGACTATAGTGGCAACAATTATCATTCTGAAATGTTGGCGTTTGACAAAGTTGGCAACTCTGATTCAGAGAATAATCACTGCGAAAGTTCAACCGTCGTAATCAATAATCGCGCACTTCGCCCTTTTGTGGAGTAATTATGATAACTTGGAAATTTATATCTTGATGAAAAATAATTCAACATTATTGTAATGTACAGTAGTAACCGGTAATAACTGTTTTACTTTTAGGATGTTTCCTTGTTTGTACAGATCCCTCACATTATCGTTGAACCGAAAGAAATCTGATGATGTGGTTTAAATAATGTCACAACAATTTAAATTGGTGCTTTTCGGTAGGTAGGTGACATTTTGTCACAGAAACTGGTGACATTTTGTCAGATAAACTGGCGACTTAAATTTTGCTCAACTGGTAACACTGCGCACAACCATTCATAATGTTTGCGGAAATAAGAAAATTAAGATTCTTCGATTTTGCGAAATCATTCAAAAATGGAAGGGCCGTAAACTTTTTGGTTTATATTTTCTTAAAGAGGATTATTACCTCTGACTACCTATGAAAGTAGACAATCCTGCATTGCTTAAAAAAATTATAGTTTATATTAAGGCGCGTGCTGGCGGGAATTTTAGATTCTGCGAAATAATTCAAAAATGGGGGGGACGTAAATTTTTGGTTTCCATTTTCTTAAAGAGGAATGTTACCTCTATCTACCTGTGAAAATAGACAATCCTGCGTTGCTTATTAAAATATTATACTTTATATTTAATAGCAATTTCATGAAAACTAACAACCACCTAAACATACTAATAAAAAATACAATTAAATGAATAAAGATAATATCTATTTTCACAGGCAGATAGAGGAAACATTCCTCTTTAAGAAAATGGAAACCAAAAGTTTACGCCCCCTCCATTTTTAAATTATTTCGCAGAATCTAAAACTCCCGCCAGCACGCGCCTCAACTTGGTAGCGTGTGTACTGAAGGTGGCAGCTTAAATGCAGAAATACGTATCTACGGATATAAAATTATTGTGGGCGGAGATTAATTTTCAATTATTTCTTAAAACACAGTCTCCTTTACTATTTTTTAGTATAGGCGCACACAGAGTGAAGTTAGTAAGAATATGACTTTTATTTTGATCGTTCTGTTTAATTTGGCCTATGTAATTAACTGGAAAGCTTTCTTTATTTATTGATCTATTATTTTCAGTAATAATAATTACAAATTGAAAATAATTTGACATATTTTCGAAAACATGTCAAATGCTTACATCATTGTAATCAGCAGGCGGATTGCGTTCACCAATTTGAGTCAAATTCACCATTTTTGTCACTGCTTACTATACAAAAAATATTGAGTTTTTTTAAACTAATACATTTAAGCTAACTGGCGTTTAACAATGACTTCAAGACAATGTAGGTATTAATGGTTTATACAACTTTTACAATATTTGTGAATTTGAAACAACTTTGAATGAAAGTGAAAAACGATCCTGGAAATCCTTTAAGAAAATAGTAAAAAAAATTGGGAATCCGTAAGTTGCATATTGACTATTATCCGTAAGTTGCATATTGACTATTTTCCCGAAAATCTTAGTGCCCTCGGAGCATAGCGAAAGATTTCACCAGGACATTAAATGCAAGTACTAAGCCAGAGGGAATATAAATATGTTGGCAAACTATTGTCAGATGTTAAAAAGAGATGAACCTGAATTTGAAAAGTCTCATAAAAGAACAAATCTGAATAGGAGCTTCAAAGAAAAAAGACAGAAGTACTACTAGGCACTTTGATGTTTTAAATCGTAAATTAAGAAGAAAATAATGTAAGCAGGACAGATTCGCTAAGCAATTCTAAGAATTGTACTTATTTAAAATACGAAAATTAAAAAAATGTTATAATTTGGAATTGTTGGACGTATTAGACAAAATTCTAATACACAGAGAGAAATGACAAAGTGAGATTTTACGTAATATTGTGTAAAATGGAGGTGAAGAAATTTTTGAATATTTTTTTGTATAAAGTTCTACACATTGCGTAAAACTATAATAAAATCGCAATGAAATTATTAAATTATTATTATTAAAAATACCGTTAAATATGTTAACATCTTACACAAATGGTTGAATAATATTGAAGTGAGGTGTAATTATGTGATTTTTGCGACTTCTTATTGGCCGTTTAATGCGGATGACGATTAGGTAGAGTACGTTACTCTGTGTTGGACTGTCGCCTGTTTTATTTATAAAGAATGAATTTATGAAAAATAAACCATCTGAACGTGAACTCAGTACAGTACTGCAGAAATTATTTGAAGGTAAATATGAATTTTTCTAAATTAAATATTCCTTTATCTTATTTTTTAACGTCTATAGATGACCCAAGCTGGAACTTGTCGAGCAAGTGTCAGAATGAATTCTACCGTATTCCAATCTATGAATTTCTTCATAAGATTTGCACCTAACACAAGGTCGAACCCTGCCCGATTAAATGTCGAGTCGAACCAGAGTCCTCCTTCCTATTGGGCCATGGCAATCAGTCCCGAGTCCCGCAAAGTTTAAAAAATGTCCCGCTTTTTGGAAAGAATATGCTGTTTGCCAGTTTACAACAAAAAAGGACATTTTAATTAACGATCCCAACCTTTAAAGAAAAATTCATTCAAATGCGAAATATAATCAGGAAATATATTTTTTTCGTGTAGTTTATAGAAAAGTGACACATTGTTTAATCAAAAATCGTGAAGAAAAGTGGGACTTTTCTCGTTAGCAATACTTTTCTTCACGAAAATATGGCCGCAATCTTCTACATCATCCACTTTTAGTAAACGTAATTCTTCCTTCCGACATGCTCCATGCAAAGCAATTACCAACACTACCTTCATAAGCAGAAGACTGTGATCAGGATTTTTTTCTAAAAACTCCTTCACATCATCCATCGATAGAATTCTTGATTTTTTTGCCACATAACCATCATTTTGACGTTCAGGTAAGCCAGCAATTTTTTATATGCAGAAATATCCACATTTTCATTTATTTGTAAAGTACTTCTCAGCATCGAGTGCACTGACCATAGTGTTGAAGCTTTAAGAGCTTTCACCTAAGAATATTTAAAAATCAGTGCTAATAAAACTTATAAATAAAACAAACCTTTTCAAAAAAGTACGCAATTGTAGAATGTCTTCATTTGCCCCTTGCACATTTTTTTTTCATTTCTCCAGCCACAGAACTGTTGATAAGTTTTCTCGTATTTTGCTTTGGACTTTTTAAGTAATAAACTTGATTCTGCTTCTGATACCAATTGTAAAATTTCTTCATTATTCTCGTTTTCACAAATTATTTACTTGCTCATATGTTTTGTTACTATATCAACAAATGCTTGACATACTTTGATAACAATTATTATTCTTTGACACTCTCAAAATGTTAGCGTTATTTTCGTCAACTACACGAAAAAATGCATGATCTACACGTTAGAAAAATGAATTTCTATGTTCGTGTAAATTTGATCCACACGCTCACTCGTGAATTCAAACATTTATACTCGCTGGAAAACTATGATTTTTCCAAACTTATAAATCAAAATACCATTGTTTATATTCTCAATACTGTTCATTAAAATTCTAAAGTTCATATAAATTATAAATCTATTTTTTTTTCTTATGTTTACAGATGTTTATATTAACATGTTCTGTTTTTGAAATATGTTATTTTTGCAGTCTTCCATCATAAAATCTAGTTTTTTAAATTCCTTTTTCTTTCATAACACCCCCCTCCCCCGGGTCGATTTTGTCCGCATTGCTAAAATTAAAGTCCAGGTCACCTTATACCAAGGCATCAGCATTAGCCGCTGAGCCTCCGCGTTCGAATTTTCATTTCGATAAAATCGCTCATAATTTGACTGTAAAAAAAATGCGCACTCACCTGATAAAAGCCATTACGCAGAAATTAACTTGAAACTTGGACTTAGCGTCCTCGATTTCCTAAGATGACACGATATTTATTTAATATTCCCATCTTGACTTCGTGCATCTCGTAACAATTTTTCTTCATGAACTTTCCTCCCGAGAATGTTTCAATAAAATTCGAATAGTATCAAATGTGACGTCATTGTTCCTAAACGAAAATTACAATTTTTGAAATTTTTTGTAACCCAAACAGTGGCTACCATTCATCAAGGAAAAAACGCTTATTGATTCTGTGGATGCTAAAGAAAAAAATTTGAGCGATATAACTCTTGCCAAACTTTTTTTTCAAATCACTTCAAAGTCATTATGAACATGTAAAACATTATCCACTACAATTTTTGAGAAAGCGATCAAGATATAAGTGAAAAATCTTCTAAATGAAGGTGGATGGTTTAAAAAATCATCTGATTTTACGAATAACAAAGCAATAGGCGAAGCATATTCGCAGACAATCTAGTAAACTAGCAAAATTTAATTATAAAACTAATATATCGAGTGTTCAATTTGAACCGTTCTATTATAAAACATAAAAAAATCATTAATTTTTTTATATCACCTTTTAACTGACAAGGATCAAATCCTATATCAATATTGTTATGCGCATGGGTTAGTTCAAGGGTATTTAGTATTATGTAGTTTCATATTTATCGAGTAGGTAAAGCAAAATTAATGAATCAGTGTCGAATTACTATCAAATACAGTAAAGTTTAGATACTCTTTCCTCATTTTATTGTGGACACTGTTTCGCCTTAATTAAACGTAGCACGTTAAAAAAAAAATTAGCGTAGCTTGGGAGCGGCGATGTCTATCTCTCTTTCAAGATTACGTGCTGCTTTCAGAGGATTTACGGCAGCATAGCATGCGGACCGCACGTTTTCAGGAGCCACTGACGGCATGGAAGTAACATTGGGCGTGCGCGTTTGACCTAAACTCTGCAGCTCGGATGAAAGGACCAGTCCGGGTCGAATCCGGGAACTGCTCGCAAAATCACAAACATCTTCACTACTGCATTTGCAGTAATCAACAGAATTCTTGCCTTGAGGTCGATTAATCGCGCCCCCTCAAACACCAATAATGTTAATACTCTAGCAATGCATTGCTTAATTGAACTGATAATCTTAGGGCTTAGCGTGTATGGATTTTGTACGAAAATAATTTTTGTAGTGCATTTCTAGGCGTTAAATCGTGCGGTCTAGTTTTAATAATTATGTTAAGCCATAACAATAACTGATTAATTGTAATAAACTTGAACGTACTGATACTAGATAAATATAGTGAAGTTTTATCTTAAGCTGTGGTGATACGCAAGCTTGATGTAAAAGTTATGGCTACGCCATCAGACAGTCCCATCGAAGAGGTGGTATACGAAATAGAGCCTTCTAGGGTACCAAAACCTGTGCCTGTAGCTCTTGAAGATCTTTGCAGACTAACAAAGTTCACACGCCAAGAAATTCGCATTATGTATCGTGGTTTTAAAACGGTATGTACATTTTTTTTTTATAAAATTAACAGACTTAACGCGAAGCAATAATAAACAGCTTCTTATGTATATACATAGTTCAGTCGCATATTTCTTATTAAGTCAAAATTTGATGGTATTTCATACAGATTTTTTTGAATATCAAGCTAGAAATGTAAAACTATTACAAGTTGTATTTTTCTGCCGTTCTCAAAATAGCAGGGCGTTTATTGATTCTCCACAATTGCTCTTCAAACTAAATAATGCTCTTCTGGATTTACGATACCTAATGAATTAAAAACTTCAGCATCACATGTTTGCGTATATTTAAATCCGTTAATTCTGATCATTATTTCGCAATGCACTTGAGTTTTTAGCTTTTCAAAGGGTAATAAACGTAAATCCTAATAAATAAGCGGATAAGAAAGCTTTTATTGTCTTTAAAACATTGACCCAAATGAATAAAACGAAGCTTATACTATTACTTTTTTTATAATTTTTTTTACTGTTACAGACAGTTACTTAGAATTTCATTTTTCTTAATGTATTTGTAGTTTTAATTAAAGAATTTGTAGCAAAAGCTTCGTTTTATTCATCATACGTATGATAATGAGTGTTAATTACTTTTACTTTCTAAAACTTTTTATACTAACAAATTCGTTATTTTTATCAAATTACAAATCAAATTGAAAAGTTTATGTAACATTTTTTCTTGACATGTTGAAACTAATTGCACTCAGAGCTATACAGGTTGATTTAAAAATAAAGCAACAGCATCGGTGTGAAGGGTAGAACCTGCTTGTATATAGATCCACATTCTGTAGGGGCAGAAACCCCTATTTCCATCCTAACATCAACGTAGTGTAGTGTAATGAATACGTCTCGCTCGCTAACATAGCTGATATAAAGAGACCATAACAGTTTCTTACATCATAAATGCAGTAAAAAGTGTGTTTCGTAATGTGCTACTTCCAGACGTTTGCGCAAATTCGGAAAGGACGGCATTCGCATGTGCAAATATTTGAAATTAAATGCAATTTGTCAAAAGGAGTGAGTTTGCAATGCACGAAGGTTTGCACATAACTTCGTACTAATGTTTGCGCACATGTCCGGCAGCGACATACATATTGAGATCATATATATATATTATACATATACAGGCTGTTTACTAAATAGCACCACAAATTAAGGATGTTATTCCTTGAGGTATTTTAAGACTTTTGTGCCCTTAGATGATTTTCAGAAAAGCGCTTTAAAAAAAATTAATATAGACTACGTAAAATGATGCATTGGGCCTATTGAGTACAAGGAACCCGTATTTATCTTTTAACAACTTTCCGATTACTAAGAACTGAATTATTTGTGGTCACACCAGGCTAGTGCAGATAGCGACAACATTATTATTTCAACCATTAATTTCTTACATTGCTAGGTTTGTTCGTTTGTAACGTTCCAGGTTATTCTAAAAGCTGTAAAATATAGTTTTCTGTCACATTTGTTTACCTCGCACCGAAGAAACCCCGGACTGATAGTGAAAACTACATTTTGTAGCTTTTAGAGCAGCTCGCAATTCAAACGAACAAGCCTGTTGATGTTTCCATTCTGACTTGTCACTTTTTTTGAAAGTTGTCAAAATTGATTGCGTCTCGTATGTTTGTATGATAATTAAAAGTTTGTTAGTAAAACTATCTAATATGAACAGCTATATGAACGCCGAGATGACCTTTATGCATTTTATGTATGGACTTGTCAAAGGAAATTCGGTTGTACAGTGAAAGATTTCCCACTCGTCATGTTCCTGATAGAAAAACTTTCCAAAGTATTCATCGATATCTTCACGAAACAGGAAAATTTAAACGAAGTGGAGGACCAGGAAGACCAAAGACAGTAACAACGGTAGAATTGGAAGAGAATGTGCTGAACATGGCAGAGGAAAATCCCGGTACTTCTTCCAGGAAAATGGCAAATGCGTTCAATGTCAGTAATAGGACTATCTGGAAATTTTTGAAGCTATCACTGCTTGTATCCATACCACATTCAGACACTTACTCCTGCTGATTTTTCGACACGTAATGCATTTTGTCAACGGCTTCTGCATACATTAGTTCAAATCCCTCAACTACTGACGCTGATTCTTTTTATCAACGAAGCAAATTTCTCCAGGAATGCAATTAGGAACTTCCATAATGGCCACGTGTGGGCTGATGAAATCCCACATGCGGTACTTGATCGTTTCCAACATCAATTTTCATTAAACGTTTGAGTTGAAATTGTGCGTGACTGGCTAATTGGACCGGCATTTCTATCGGGAAGGCTTACCGGTGAAGTATATCGAAATTTTTTGGAAGACTAACAACCTGGGTTTCTAGAGGATGTACCATTGGCATCAAGAAATGCAATGTGGTTTATGCACGATGGTGCACCAACATATTTTAGTGTAGTTGCTCGTGAGATTTTAAATGCAAAATATGAAGATCGCTGGATTGGCCAAGGTGGACCTCACTTCTAGCTCTGCTCGATCCCTACACTTAAATCCCTTAGATTTTTTTCCTATAGGGTCATTTGAAGACGCTAGTGTACAGTACTCCAGTGGAAAAAGAAGAAGATTTGAGAATTAGAATTATTGTTGGATGTAATGCAATAAGAAACACCCCCGGTGTTTTTGGACGAGTTTGGCAGTCAATGAGGAGAAGACTGGATGCATGCAGTTCTTATAATTAATAATCTTAAATATAATATTAAAGTACTGTTTCTTTCTGTACAGCTTTTACACCCTGTATCATCGAATCAAAGCGTCATCTAAGGACAAAAATCATCTATGGACAAAAAATCTTACAATAGGTCAAGGAATAACCCCCTGAATTATTGCCGCGTGTTTAGTAAACATCCTGTATAACATTATAAAAAAAATGACCTTAATTTTTTGCAAGTACGAGTATGTATTATTAGGTAATTTTGGGTTCCAATGAAAAAAAAACTTTTTTTGTTTTCAATCTAGAAAGTTTTGAATCGTATAGTTATTTAAATTTTATGTTTTTTTTTTATAATTTAACAAATTTTTGCTGTTCACAACAGATTTATCTGAACTCACTTTTATGCGTTTGGTATCAGTTATACAATGTGTACAGAAATGATCGAAGGCCGTTTGAATTTAGCGCGCTGTCGTAATAGTAATTTTCATCTCCCTATATTGGTCTACCTGCTGAGTATGATGAATTCCACCTAAGCTCCATTACTTGCGCGCTTTTGATATTTATACAGGGTGCTAAGTTATTGCCTGGACAAATTAAAACTGTAGTTCAGGGTGTCAAACAGGGTGAAAAAGTTCCTTTATACGATGAACTTTGGGAACATTTTGTAAAAATTGCAATAACTAACATAAATAATTGAACTATTGGGAAATTAAATGTTCTAAATGCATGCCGCGAACTCGAATGCATGAATCAACACGACGCATCTACAGCACGTGCATTGCATCTACATTCTCCGTGCATGAGAATAATGTCTACAATTCCATTATTTGTATACGAATGCTGACATTAATCCGCACATCATTTGTTAAGACACTGACCTATTTGCGTTATCATGCATAGAGCAATAAATAAACCATCTGCGAATTTATGCCGATTGGCATTTGTAACATAAATCAGTGGTTTTGAAACAATTTTTGTCGATTTTTATATCAACGATAGCCACAACACTCTCGAGTATAAAAACTTTTTTACTCTACCAAAACGTGGTATAAAAGTGTCCAGTTGATTACCTAACAACCTGTGTTTTGATTTCTTTATTTTACTATTATACTAATCAGAAAAGGTTTCGTTTCCTCCTAATATTTCACATTCCTTCGACTAGCTTATCGTCAAAACACAAACAAACATCCCCTGATATACGTATACAGATGTTTATTAGGCATTTTAAACCACAGTCTAATTCGTTTCTTAAAAATAATAATGGCCACGACAGTGCACCAATTAACGGTTTACATCTAATACAATTGTCGAAACTGACCATTACTTCAATGAGCAACTGATTCTCATGGTTCCAAACAAACCTAAAGATGACTGAATTGGATTTTATGATTCTTCAAGCATCACTACGAGCAAGCCTATGAATATGATTTGAAATTCCAACCAGCAGCATAATAAATTATCTGTGTGGCATTAAACGCGAAATATTGACCGAAATGCGCAGTAAACTCCTGCTTGAACTGCAGACTAGTTTCCCAAACAAATGCAATTATTCTGCGCTACTATTTTTACAAGACATTTTGCGTTTACATCAATGTTGAACATTTTTATAGACGACGAGCGTAAACACGACGCACACAATTTACCATCTGTTTTACGCGTATAAATAATGCCTTTTGATTAATGCAGGCAGTAATAAGAGCGGCGATAAAACTATTTTAAGTCCAGCGTTATTTATAAATAATTTATAAATACACTTAAAATAATTCTGGACTACGATGCAGTTCACGCATTTAATCGGACAAAGTTTATTTTGAATAACGTTGTGTCCCCAGATGGACAGAAACAGATGAAAAACGTTATTTTCAACTTTAGAGAAAACTGTTGTTCTTTATAAAAGGCTTTGCTTTTCGAAAACCATAATTTTTCTAAACAAAATCCAGATATTGTTTTTCTTAAAATAAAAAATTAAAGTTGTGGAAAGACATTTATTTTATTTGACGTAGAACCCTCCAATTTCAATACATTTTTCAGCCTTGTACAAAAATTATTTATAAATATTATTAATATCAATGAAGTATACAAAGATATCCAAAAATCAAGTTCATATTCGTTTTCGTTAATTTTTTTTAAAGCACATTACAGATTCTAAAAGTTTAGAAGCGGTGGGCAGTACACTAATTGGATGCAGTTGTTAGATCTTCCGCCACAGCGACTTTGGGGATAGGGGTGATTATAGAAGTTTTCCAGCAATCCGGTATAACCGAATTTTGTATGGAGTATTTGATAATACGAAAGAGACCTTTTTTACAGTAAAGAAATACTAATTTTTACATTTTTAAGTTGATGCCGTCCGTACCTGTCGCATTGAATCTCACAAAATTTATATTAGATATTTTCCAATTGACTTCGGACTTGACTTTCTTATTTTATTGTAACAACCCTGTTCCGCTTTTTCTTTGTTTGTTAGTTCATTAATTTTAATAGACTTCTTAGTTTGCAGCAGCATCTCGTTCTTCTTCTCCTTCTCCCTTTTCTTCCTCCTTTTCCTCTTCTTCATGAACCTGAGATGTAATTAACAATTTAGAGAACAGAAAAAAAAAGTTTTCATTTCTTGTTATATTGACTCATTGTCGTTTTAATTGAACTATTGAAACAATGGGAGGTGTAGGGGAGACGGGTAGAATGAAATATACACAAAAACTAAACGAAAAGAAAATATTATTAATATAAGGGAAGAATCATTTTAATTTTCCAGTAAATCTAATGCTGGCGTTGAGTTTAAAAGGTTGAGGGCCACTAAGCCCGAGAGCTTTTAAGTCGCCAGAGGGCATAGACATCAATTAATTTAGTACATATGTCTATTTAGGTCTTACCATCAATTCTATACCTTCGCGAACAATTCTATACCTTCGAGAACAATAATTTAATATTGATATGATTGTTATCTGTTATATAAAGTTTATCGTTTCGAGTCGTTTGTGAATTTGGTAGCTAGGGAAACTCTCTAAACAAACAAAAGTTTGTTTTGCACAAAACGCTCCCAAAACGAAATACAAAATGATGAATGATGAGGAAATCATTGAAATTCCCGCAAAAATTCTGGAAAAAACTGCGAAAGCAAAGAAAAATATACTGCCCCGAAAGTCAAAAGGATTGCACGAACTGGAATTTGACAAATTTAGAAAATGAATGACAGGCAATGATGTTGCACTCATTAATGAAACAATTTTGTTGGGATATTTTGAGGAATTGGTATGTCGAACATTGTTGGTCTTGTTATCATTATTGTAATTTGTTTACTTATTTACAGTCTGGAAAGTTTTCTCCAAATTCGCTCTGGCCAAAGTTTTCTATGCCCAAGAAAACAGTACTACTGACCAAAATATTGTCATTGGAAAATACCCCAAGTTAGTAGCCTATTTAAAACAAGGATCTAAAGGATACGAACCAAAAAAATCGAAGGTTCTAAGTCGAGAGGAAGTGGTAAAGTTCATTCAGGAAGCACCAAACGAAACGTTTCTTGTGATGAAAGTGGCGCTGTTATTTGAGGTATTTGGAGGTTGCAGGCGGGAAGGATCGATGAATATGTTAATTGATCATATAGAGGATAAGGGTGAAGTTATTATTGTGACCATGCCCGAAACGAAAACCGACAAGAAACGTATTTTTAACATTCTTGATGAAGAAACAATGGGTTCTTTGAAGCTGATAAGAAAATATGGATCATTGTGATCACAAAACTGTGTGTTATGGAGGTACTTTGTAAATTATAGAAACGGCCGCTGCTGTGCTCAAGCTGTTGGAAAAAATACATTTGGAAAGATTCCTGCTACCAAAGCAAAATATTTAAATTTGAAAGATGCCGACCAATAAACAGGTCAATGCTTGCGAAGAACGTCAGCCACCTTACTAGCAGATGCAGAGGCTAGTATGAGTAAATTAAAGAGACATGGCAGCTGGAGGAGTAGCAGTGTTGTGAAAGGATATTTAGAAGACAGTATCACATCCAAAAATAAAGTCGCTTCTAGCTGAGAGTCTTCAACATCAAATACCGCAACCTTTAGATTAGATGGGAAAAGTGTTTCCATTACTAGTACTTTTAATAATTGTTCTTCCATTGTAAGTGAAAATAAATAAAGTGAAAAATGGTTGGTATTGTATTAACCTGTCTAAAACTATAGCAATCCTTAATGCCCTAGAGCATATTCTTCCATTTTATGCCCGCGTATCGAAGTTGTTAATAGCTGATAATGGTACTGGTAAGACATGAAAGAAATTATTCCTCTGAAAAATAACTTTTGAAGTAGAATATTTAAGATTTCGATTGTTCTTCAAAAATGACTTTAATTTAGTTTACTTTATGTGACCAAAAAATACGCAAGAACAACGCAAATATAATGGACGCTCTTGCTGCACCCTTTTTATCCCTCGAGTATTAAACAAAAGCTGTTACGTTATAGAGCATTAATTTGATAGATAGGGTTGGCTTAATCTCGATCTTGGGTTCCTTATTTAACTTATTGATTTTCGCAGAGGGTCACCTTCATTCCGCAACTGTTCATCGTGATTTTGTAATTGACATCATTATGCTTTGCAATTTTTTTTACTGCCGAGTGCGAAACCCTTTAAGCTTAAGGTAATGAAGAAAACGTAGTTAAACCTTGTAAATCAAGAACATACAGTGCGTGTAATTATAAATAATAATAAAAATAAAAATAATAATAAATAAATAATAATAAGTAAAAACTAATAATAAATAATAATACTGATAACAGCGGGGTGGGAATTTCATCTTCACATTTGGTGAATAAATTACGAATACTGAAGGGGTTAAAAGTTCAGAATGTAACACGGTTCTAATCCTCGGAGTGAGAAACTTGATAAACACACAAATGTGCAGATATTAAACGGATCTAAAATACAAAGTTCATACAATTCTTGCAATTTTCGGTTTCCTTAGGCTAAATTGAGGCCATTAGAATTGCATTATCAAGAAATCAAAACTGATAACACAAACTTTTATGTAAACAGAGCCTTGCACTTGAAACTTGAAAAATCGTCACAAATTTTCTTGTGCATGTTACAACTAAGAACCCAAGAGCAAATTTAATTCTTTTAAATATTTTTTATGAATATAAATGGGTGAGCTAAGTACTTAAGTCGTATAGCAAGCGGGATACTGTGACACTTTGGCTTCGAAGAAAATTGCCATCGTTTAAGATCAAAACCTTTCTGGATGGGTTTTTTCATGTGCAGAAGAAATAACCTTTTAGTTATTTTTTTCTAACTTAAGAAGTGATGACAAATAAGGGTGTATGTGTCGTTCAAGGTCATTCCCTTTGTTCTTGGATCTAAAGAATTGTCGACAATGACGTCATCTTACCAGAGGGTGGTTGCTGTTGGAATTTTTTGGTAAGCGCGTGAGGTCAATGGCTTTTTGAAGCACGTCTGGACAAAGCAAAAAAAATTGCTTTAAGAATGCATGTATGTAGGTAAACGAGTCTTATAAGAAAAATAGCTTATTCATTTATATAAAATTTTCAATTGTTTAAATTGAATTAATAAATACATTTTTACTATTAAATTAATCGATTCGTAACGAAAAAAAAAGAAACGTGCATGCATGCATGCAAGTTACTCTTTTCTTCCATTTGACTAGGTCAACAATCATTCTTACGAATCTGCGGAAGTTAGAAGATACTAAAAAAAAGTAGGTCAGCGCGTGTGGTCGCTGAATTTTTTTTTAAAGCGTCAGCAAATTAATCGATTTACTCTCTCTGCTGGTACTGAAAGTTTTTTTTTGCAAACTAAATAAATTCCTTTTCAATTTATAAAAATAAAGTGCAGTTTTATTAAAATGTCGACGTTGAGTGTTTTTGGCAAATGTTTGGACAGGTTTGCAGTCTTTTAAAGAGACCAATGACCTTTAAAGCAGCAAATAATAATCGAAATGTATTGCAGAATTTCAGGAAAAATTTCCAGAAACTATATTTCTGTACCACGAAATTGTTAATCAACTTCAGTACTCTGTAGGACTATTCAGAGAAACTGGCAATGTGGCTAGAAAACAAGTATCAGTTAGGCCTAAAGTAAGAACTGATAAGGCAATTGAAAAAGTGAGACAAATTATGACTGATACTCCTCGCACTTCCATCCGTCACCTAGCACAACAAGTTGATCTTTCTACCGGGACCTGCAGAACTATTCTAAGAAAGGACTTGCAAATGTTCCCTTATCGTTTGACTGCCTTGCATGAATTGCTTCCAGTAGATTTTGAACCAAGGCGAAGATACTGTCATTGGTTTTTAAACAATATTGAAAATTATGATTTGTTGGAAAAACTTTCTTTTCCGATGAGGCCTGGTTCCATTTAACAAGATACATTAATTCCCAAAATATGAGAATCTGGAATACAGAAAACCCTCATATATTCATTGAAGCCCCACTCCAACCACAAAAAATTTGTGTTTGGATTGGTGATGACGAGTTGCAATTTGGATATTTCCAGCAGGATGATGCAACGGCCCATGCTGCTGAAGAAGGTACAAGAGTCTACGTCATTTTGACGTCAATTACGCGTACGATTCTTTTCGAATAGGGCCCCTGGTTGAAATGAATCAGTTGTCCAGCGAATATCCTTGTCATAAAAATCCCGTAATCTCACCTTAGACTCATCTGAATCGCACAAAAAAGCAACACCCAAAGTAGCCTTCATGTTCGCAATACTATTGTCAACACGAGCGTTCCATATGTCGATTTCGTAATACTATTTGCAGCAAATGCAACAAACGTGGACACCTTGCATCCGTGTGCATGTCTAATGCTAATAAAATGAATAATTTCGATAGCAAAGCACTTGAGTTGAAGAACAGAGACAAGAATTTCAAATCGCACTACCAAGTAAAAAATATTCATGAATTGTCGATAAATGAACGAGTGCCAATCGAGGATCGGGACCTGCTTACAACGTGTATCCAACAGTCAATGGTATTAAGCTCAAGTTTTTAATGGAGACTGGAGCATCTGCATCTATAATTGGACTTACTGGATATGAAGCAATTGGCCGCTCAAACCCGCAAGCACTCAAATTAAAGGTTATTGCAACTCAAACATTCCAATCAAAGGATATTTTATATGCAACGTACAGATTGGGTCAACACTCCGCAAACTTCGTAATAGAATCACACGATACAGTTAATATTTTTGGTTCAGAGCTTTTGGTTACAGAGTTTCGCAACGAGTTACACATGATCCCGAATTAATTAATGCACACCATGCATCGTCTACATCCCTATAATCTCCAGAGTCTTCAGTTAATGCTGAACTTTGCAAGCAGCATCCACAACTTTTCAAAAAAGAATTGGACCAATGCAACTCATTCAAAGCTTCATTTCGCCTGAAATTAACCGCAGCACCAAAATTCTTCAAGCCGAGACTAATCGCATTTGCTCTTAAAGATAAAGTTAAAGAAGAACTCAAGCGACTCGAAGCTGCTGGCATCGTTACACCTGGACGATTTAGCCAATGGGAATTACAAATCGTCTTCAAGGGGTCCCACTCTACTATTTAGTATTTAAACGTTTGATTGATCATTTTAAGAGCTTTTTGACTTTCGTGAAACTGTTTTTCCTTTCGCAATCAATTACGTTACATTCTTAATTCAGATTGACAAATAGAAAATGACATTTACTTACAACATATTGTAGCTAGTTTTTATGTCTTTTTTGCTTAACTGGGGAGTAACTCCCACAGTATTTAAGCATAAGGCCCCAGATGTTAGCGAGCCGTGGCATAGTCAAGCAAACAAGGCTGTATACAAACAAAGAAGCGTTTTGCTCATTATTAATGAGAGCACATTATTTTTATGAAAAAATTGCATATAAAAATCATTCCGTTGCTTTTCTCTGCTTTATACAAGAATTGTCTTTGTTGCAGGAATGCCCTGAGGGTGTCGTTCACGAAGACTCCTTCAAGGAGATCTATTCAAAGTTCTTTCCGCACGGCAGTGAGTATGAAAACAATGTTACTCAGTGCAAACTCGTAGGTGTCAGCTGAACTCTTTTGTCTTGTAAGGAAGTACAGTTTCAAATATACCTATAAATAGGCGCGTATTGACCTAAATAATTGTAAGTTCAATCGATATTTTATTTTTCCCCCTTTTCTGCGTATTGCGTGCCGTATGAATGTAAATTTCATAAATATCATTAGATACGTTCGTAACTGATGTAGATAAACTAATTTACAGTATGATTCAATAAATTTCAGGTCTCAGGCGGCTGTTTTCGTTAACAGTTTTGACATAGTCGCCATTTTATTTTTGAATTTGTATATGTTACGGTATGTTTGGTTATTAATGTGTAAGTCCTTGTGAAATTTACCGTTACAGCTGTTCCAAAAATTACAATCGCCTTAGAAGTTTTGTTGGGAAGATAATCGTTGTTAGTAGTTGCATAGCCGAGTTGATTGAGTCCGGACTTGACATTACTTCGGCAATATAGAAAAGGGTTCGATCCACACTCGATGGATGGAGGTTCTATGTGAGAGATAGATTTTTTCCCGCTCAGTGTGTGGGAGTCCTATGTGATAGATATAATTTTCATGTGTCGGTTTGTGTTCGTATTTATACCGGCACTTTTGAACTGGATTCTCTGCGTTTCCCCAGCTTGCAAGGCGAATACCAAAGGAGTAAGGCGGACGCAGCAGTATCTGTCATAATTAGCTAAGATACGCCTTCCCAAAAGCTTCTTCCAAGCTTGGGATTAGTCAGGATGTTAAAAAACAACTATGAATTGTCAGGAACTACATATGTCGCTACCTATTTGGAACACAATAAAAGTAAATTAGTGAATAATCTAATTCCACGTTAAATTACTCACTTGGTATGTAAATACCAAGGTTCTCTTTTCAGCCATAGTTCCGAAAACACCATGTGTACATTTTTTTTCGAAATTAATTAAAAAATCTTTAAAGCCGAAATACGTATCTACGGTTATAAAATTATTTCGATTAATTTTGAATTATTTCTTAAACCAAGACTGTGGTTTAAGAAATAATGAAACCACAGTCTTGGTTTAAGAAATCATTAAAAATTAATCTCTTTATTATTTTTAGTTTTTTAGTTTTAAGTGAGAAAATCTGCATTATTTTTTCTGTTGCAGATGCAACTTTATACGCGCATTACGTGTTCAAAGCCTTCGATGTAAACTGCAACGGAGCAATTAGTTTCAGGGTAAGTATATCTTAACTGAGCGGTTCTACGTGCCCGCAGAGTGACGCAGTCTACCGATCGAATTTACACCCAATAGCTACATTTCAACTTTCTGGGTCAAAGTTGACTGTAATGTAATGTAATATCTATTTTCAATAAAAAAAAACAGTGACAAACATCACCGTTAGAAATCGAGAGTCAAAATAAAAAAGTAATGCTGAAATGTAATTTAATAAAAGGAAAATTTAAATTTAACAAATGTAAATGTGAACTTAAAATTGAAGCTAAATTTAATTCTGTTTCTTATGCTGCATAAATTCATCAATAAAGCTATGAAAATCTGA
This sequence comes from Serrognathus titanus, assembly GCA_039766575.1. Classification (NCBI taxonomy): domain Eukaryota; kingdom Metazoa; phylum Arthropoda; class Insecta; order Coleoptera; family Lucanidae; genus Serrognathus; species Serrognathus titanus. Next base: position 11,611,700 of record CM077911.1, on the reverse strand, counting down.
AACACTTCTCTTCACAAAAATCCTGGTGCAAATAGTAGATTTAATTCTTCCAGGTAACTTATAGAAGAATGTCATAAAATCGAACATAGACTGTATGGTATGTATGTGGTTTTCCTTACTATGGATACCTTTTCTTCTTGTTAGATTAGCACTGAAGTCTTTTCTCGAAATAGATAAAAATAAGAGTCAGTTTTCTGGAAAACGGTCAAAAAAACTGTTAATTGCGTTAAACTGAACCCAGCTCGATGTCGGTTGTAAATTTGTATTGAAGCCACGCGCGTGAAAACATTAAACTCTTGCGTTAGAAGCGGAGGCTGGCCGTGCATTCTAGGAATGCCGGGTAATTAAGGACCTGCATAAAGCGTTCCAGGACGGCACTGAACCAGAGCTCGTCCAACGCTGTTGTTGAAAGGTCAGACTTGACAAAAGCTGAGCTAACACTGCTACCGAAAGGTCAGGGTAGTTCCAGTCGCTCTAACATCGCCACCGGGAAACAAGCCAGAGAAGATTACAGGCACCACACGACGTAGGCCCAATCGTCTCTCCAGAAGCGGATTCCACCACGGAGCCAACACGACGGAAATCAAGTCGCCGCCGCTGGGTATTATACCGGGAAGCATTCAACGAGATCAGGACGGCGTACGTCATACCATCTACGATACCGGGATCAGACCAAACCAGTTTTCTGCAAAATCGGAAACGACGCCCAGGACCGAAGCGATTCATCTTAGACGAGTCAACTTATACCACTCCGACCAACTTATTGGTTGATTCGGCTGGACATCCCCGCAGCGGAATATCACCACGTACCATGGAGCGCCAGTCATCCCAGGGACCCACCTAGGCGAGGAGATCAGACTTCGTGATGCCGAGTTGTAATTATATATTGTAAATAAAGCATTTGTTGGTAGACCCATCTTTTGAGCACAAAGTGGAGTTGCATCTCCGCCAAACTTTCAACAAACGTAATCGTTCTACTAGTTCATTAGGATTATCCCAGATAGTATGTATATCTGCTAGGCATAACTTGTTTTTCCACCTGTTTTGGAGTCCACCTAGCGTTTGGTGGTGTTATTGGTTTCATAATATTTGCATAGTTAAATCTTCTGCTTCGGATATTCGTCCAGAGGGATCATAGAAGATATAAAAAAATGATAGACATTTTTATTCGACCATTAACAAAGATCATGTTTTCTTTATTAAATTACATAAAAAGTTAGTAATTGCCTAGATACGAAGACAAGCTTTTTTTAATGGTATTCCTTGGTAGACTTTGACATCATGAAAAATGATACCATCGAAAATGGGACACCTATACAAGTACCTTAAAAGTAAGTTTCAGGCCTAATGATCTTAGTATGGTAATCTAAATATTGTTATCTACGTTTCCTATGTCTAATAAGAAGCGTTAATGTCATTTTTGCAGTATAATAATTTTATTATTTTGTCAGTCTTCAAGTACCTTCAAAAAACAAACGTCCAATACTTTGGCTTACAACAAAATCTTTAGCATAACCATTATGACTCCTTGGAATTCGTGTCTGCCTTTCATAATATTTTGTTTCCTTTCTATTTTCAGGATTTACTGATATCGTTGTCAACGCTACTTAGAGGATCCGTTTACGAACGTCTGCGATGGACTTTCAAATTATACGACGTCAACGGCGATGGGTGCATCAGTCGCGGTGAATTATCGGAAATAGTGATTGCGGTGCATGAGCTTATGGGACGCAGGGCGCACCAAGTGGAAGATGATCGTAAAGCCCGAGAACAGATCGACAGGGTCTTCCGAAAGTTGGACCTAAACCAGGATGGCGTCATTACCATAGAGGAGTTTATGGAATCGTGCCTAAAAGACGATGTGATAACGAGATCTTTACAGATGTTTGACACAGTGCTATGATGTTCAAAGTATCGTACAAGAAGAATGGGTCGAGGACAATATTAGGGACAATTCAAAGCATCGTATAGTGATACCTGCGACTCTATTTCATCCAAGCAACTTTTCCTATTTATGTCCAAATAACAACGTTAAAACGATATCTTAAAGAAACTGTGTGTGTGTACATTGCTTTTCCGAAATATTTTCTGAGGCCACCGAATTTCTGGTGATGTTCATGTCGATATGTATGTGGTGTAAGATATTAAGTAAATGTCAATACACTGTTTAGTATAGGTAAATCGTAATTGTAACATTAACGTATTCGTTCGTATTTCCTAATGTTATATTGGTTAACTCAACCTTATTAAGGCAATATATTGTATATTCGTTTAATATAAAATTAAATTCTGAAGTGCCTCTTAGTCTAATGTGAAAAATATTGCCGTAAAGGCATGCGCGTGTTCAAAAATAAATAAGCCATAATGTTTTTGTACGATTCTATATTCTTGATGGTTGACACTCAGAATGACACTATAAATTTTTTATTGAACCACAAGAACGAGTATTATGTGGTATTTGTTTTCCGAGTTGGAACCGCATTCGCCTTCTCCTAATTTCGTAAAATTGAACGAGGAATGGTTTTTGCAGCGTGAATTTGAATTCCAAAAAGTCAACTATTCAAAATCTGAAGAGAAAATGAGTCGTGATGCAGTCTTCGTCTCGTGCTCCTGGTGCGGGTTACAAGCGAAGGACCACGTCGGGACAAGACCAAGCTCTAGTCGCCTAATTGAAGAAGGACCCATTTACACTACTGCCAACGCAAAAGAAGAAAGCAACTTCCCACTTGCACTCGTGTTGATTAAATGAAGGTCTACGAAACCATGTAACGACCTTTCTTGAGGAGGGTGAATTTGGTTAACCGAAATATTGGCAGAGATAATGACTTTTGGAGACAGATGGAAAAGTCTTCCAATCTACTAATGATGCCCCAGTTAGTTTCGGTTTTCCATGCACTTCTCCGTGGTTGTTGTTGAGTCGGAAGTTCGTTCTTCTATGGGAATTCGTTCCTCTGAATTGAAAGAGTTTCCATCTGCGTTGAATGTTTGTGTTGGTCTTTTTCATGGTAATAACTGCAAGTAAAGCATTAATTTATTTTTTCCTTTGGCCTATTGTTGGTAAGGGCTGTAAATGGAATTAAGTTTCTTCGTATCTTTCTCTTTTCGGTAATTATTGTTGGTCCATCTTGTCGTTCTATATTTCCTTCTCGTTTAATGTCTGTTAGCCACATCTTTCTTCTGGTTTGAGTTTTCTTTGTTCTGTTACCCTGTGCCGTAGTATTTTTGTTTTCTTTTGGCATTTTCTTGTATCCTCTTTACATTTTCGATCTTCGGTTTCAACTTTCCTTGTGTTTTCTAGAATTAAATTTTGCTGTCACAAGAATATAGACGGGAGTATCTTAAGTAGAAACTATATCGAGCTAAGATGTGTTCGTGTAAACTCGTAAGAAGGCTGTAAGTGGAGGATTTCATTATTTCTCATGCGATTTTAACCGAAGGCATCATCGTCTTGTGGACACAGATCCTCGGGTTAGTTTCTCCTTTAAGTAATTCGTGTAATCTCCTTTTTTTTTAAGGAAAAAAGAAAACAAACATAATAACGCGTTCGTGTCAAAATAAGAAATAATTTAAGTTTATTGAAAATCGCCGATGTGGATCAAATTTCAAGGCCTTTTTGTTTTAAACCAAGACGCATTTTAGAATTTATTTTTTTAAAGCAATAAATAGCTAAGTGATTATGACTTCGTCGCAGATCACCCAAGTACACCATGTGATTATAATAGCCGTTCAGAATTTTTAATTATATTAAATATGCGAAATAGTTAGTTTTACTTTAGTTGTGTAATCCAGTTCTTCCTCACAGTTTAGGCGCATAAAATGTTTTCATTTGGTTGAACAATATCGTGATAAAATTTTGTTTGTAAATGTTAATCTTAGAATTTTGTAGATCCTGTAACTGTTCGATTAGGTACGCTAAGGAAAACAGACTATTGTTATAGTGAATATCACACATATGCAACTTGCGTGCCTGAATACAAGTTGAATTGATGCCTGAAATTATGCAGATACGTGAATACATCAAATGTAAATGCAATGACTTCAGATCTGGTAGTCGGAGTCCTTTAGATTGCCTTGTTTTGTGTTCAAGGTTTGGAATAAATTATGCAGTAAAGTACGGTAAAGCAAAATTGAATATAAAATAATCCTAAAAATAGAACGTATTCTATTTCCAGCACAAAAAATTATCTGGTTCTAAATATTACTATAGAAAGTGAACCAAATCTTGGACATACAAGAAATAGGGTAAAGAAAACGGTATTAAATACTTGTTAATATAAATGAAACAGATTCTATATTACTTTTCTACTTATGGATTAAAGGCCGGTTTTTTCATCCCATCATTCATTGATGTAATTTGAAACGCTTAAAATTGGAATGAGAAAATCTATTCTTGATCTGTTAAAGCCTTCTTAAATAAAATCCGAGCTGTCCTAAGCAGATAGTGGATAGTGAAGCTGGAGCCAAAATTGTCAAACGAGATGCTTTTACCCTTTTTTTAGAACAAAAAAGGTAAAGGTAATGAACACATGCAGAATTTATGAAGCGCTGCGCACAAATCGACTTTCGTACCGTCATCAACTTCCTCTCCATTAATTGTGCGAATTAATTTCGTCCAAATTATTTGCTGGAATCAACCATGATTATGAAATAGATGTACCATGCCGGGCACTAAAAACGAAACACTATACCAAAACAGTCGCCGTATGTAGCACAAGTAGCCAAGCAAAAATCAACCTAGAGCAATTCACTGTTTACCCATAAGATTCATTTTCGTACCAATGTATGGCTTTTCGTTCTATTTTTAGTGCCAACGATAGTATATCAATAATAAAAGCTCACATTTTTCTTAAGCGAATGGGTTTTTTTAATGGAGTTCTATATAAGTATAAATTGGGTATGCATGTGTAAACAATAGATTATTAAAGTACAAACCGTTCTGCGCTATAAAATTATCACAATTGGACGTCCTATACCATAATGTTCTTGCATTTAAGTGTCACTGCGAAAAGAAAAATTATAAAAGTTAATGCAGCAAGTGCATTAATTGCAATTGTGAATTATTCACGAAACCCAGCAATTTGTGTAGTACATAAATTTGACTGAAAAATTAATTGAACGTATTTATTATATTATTGTTAATACCTAACTTAATAAATTGTTATACAGTGTGAACATATGATTTCTTTTTCTTTTCCTTCATAATGAATTAGCATCGTGACCCAGATTTCCACATCATATTGGTGTGTTAACCCAGAGAATAAAAATCATTCGGTATTATATACGAATATATGTCGTATTTTTCATTATTTTACTTGTTATTCTAAAATAAGCGTTATCAGGCACATGCATTTTCTTAGTGTAACTAATTTTAAGGTCGTTCATTTCTAAAAAAAAAATAATAATAAACAAAACTGGTTTCGGTACAGACCCCTGAGGGACACCTTTGTAAATATGAAGTGATGAAGTCTCGCTTCGTTTTAGGAAGCAACTGATTTCAACCGTCTGTGATTTGCGTTTCAAAACAGACAGGTTTAGAAAGCAATGACATTTCCGGTTACACCGGAAGTTGATGTCAAACTCACTATTTTATTTTTCACTATTTTACTTGTTATTCTAAAATAAGCGTCATCAGGCACATGCATTTTCTAAGTGTAACTAATTTTGAGGTCCTTTCATTTATAAAAAAAAAATAATAATAAACAAAACTGGTCTCGGTACAGACTCCTGAGGGACACCTTTGTAAATATGAATGAATTGATGTGCCAAACTTTTGGAAAAGTTTAAAAATGCCCTCTCATTCTTAACAGAAATTCTGTAGGTTTCCATTCAGCATAATTTAAAATTATTTTCGAGTCTACAGGGTTGTTCATTTAAAAGTTACAGACCTAACATCATAAGTTAGTCTTAAATGGACCACTTTATATTTTATTGCTGTTTTGGTTAGCCCTTGAAAATGATATAACAAAACAAATTAAATTACGTAATAGAAATGGGGAAAGGGAAACGTAAAAAGAAACGGACATAGCGATGACGTTTTAGAAGAGAAAAAAGGTAATGTGCTTTATAGGTGAAGCAAACATTACGAGCTATATACTAGAATGCATATTTTTATTTAAGAAACCACCAAAATCACTTTTTTATTTACTAACTACAATTTTTTTATGAAATATCTTTATTTTAAGGCAATCCAGCCTCAAATTTGCCCAGAAAAAAGCTTTTCTGTTAACTAAAGTCGAAATGACAATAAGTAACTTTCCTATTCGATATTGCTTTTTAAAACATGGATATCCCATGGATGTGAAGTTGTTATATAAATTAACAGGATAACGCAAATCACACGATTTTGAACTGTTCATATTTAGCCATTGCCACTCGGCGCCATCTCTTCGACGATTGTAATTAGAATAACTACTTTTTTATATTTTTTAACCTGCACGTTTCGTTACACGTAGGCATCAATAGATGGCACCAAATAAGAAACAAGGTTCAAAATGTCAATTTAGTGATTTTATTACTAGATCTAGTGACTTTCTGTTGAATTTTAAAGCGATTTCAGACATGTCGTGACCGATTTAATGCCAAATCTAATGACTATTTGGAAATATTAATTCAATCAATTCTGCCACTTTATGGCAAGTTATTCTTTACTAAAAATACGTTTATTTTTTATTATTTACAGATTATTTATTATGTACTGAAACAGTAGATTTTCTATATATATTTTTAGTAATCTTCACGATTGGCAGACGAAATGAAACGAAAACTATGCGAAAACTAGTTGTAATTAAATGATTTCCATATTCTGCTACAGATGGCGCTGCTCTTTCCTATTGCAACTGACACATGGAAAGCTCAATTTTCTTTTTTACTTCAGTATACTAATTATTTATTAACCTTCTTTAAAACAAAATGTTAAGTGTGGGCGTAGTCAGTAAACTCGAACGTAATTTGTGAAATATTGAACAGCGCCATCTATTGCATTTTTTAAACAATCCGTTGACCCTGTGACAGACAAGTAATTCTTTATTTTTGTCACTGCTTGTTTCAATTTTTTATTTTTTGAATTTGTAATCGAATTGTGCTCTAAAATCAATTGTCTTTCGTTTTTATTTTTTTAATATTAGTTTATAGGTATTTTTTTAAATGTCGTGATATCATACAGCGCCATCTATTGCAATTTCTTAAAAACAATCTGTTAATCACTTGGAAGACAATTTTTTTGTATGTTTCAAATTGGTTTTTTTTTTAATTTATGAACCTATTGAACTGTGCCCTGAAATCGACTTTTGTTTGTGTTAATATTATTGTTATATAATAATTTAGGTTCTGCGGCCCATTTTTGACCTAACGTATTTTTTATTGAATTAGCTTTCGGTTGCAACCGCGTCACGACTATTTCTAATGTGACGTTTCGGTCTCACTTGCAGAAGAACTTCCTCAAGGCTACTGCTGCTGGTGGTGTTGCCGCTACTTCTCATTAGTCGATGAGACTGTGTAATTGAAATTAATTTTAAAACATGCCACGCGATATCTAATATAACTTTCTTAATTTTTCTATTTCCTTCATGTTATTTCTATAGTGTTCACAATAGTTGTTCACATTATTGGGACAACCTATACATCCATTTGCAGCACAGTCTCATTAGCTCTATTTTTTTTTTGTAAATTTCCCTTTATTCGTTTTGTTATTTAAATTAGCATTCATTTAAGTACATTCAATAAATTATAAATAATTTAATTAAACAAAATATATTAACATATATTTATAGAAATAAATTCATTGGAGCCCAACATTTACTCTTATTTATCTAATCTACAAATTGGAGTGTCTTGTACCATCTGAAGATCTACTTTAGGGCCAACTAAATCCCGAATATTATTGTAGCCATATTTAATCATAGTTGGTCTTTCCAGTGATAGTCCCCAAGCTATTACCCTCACCTCCTCTGGTAAACCCATCGGTAACAACATTTCAGGCCGAAATATACCCGAATTTCCAATTTCCATCCATTTATTCAAACCCTTGTGGAAACAAAATATCTCCATACTGGGTTCTGTATATGGATTGTAGGCTGGTTTAAATTCTAAATCCGTAATGCCCAGTTTCTTGAAGAACTCTGTGAAAACTCCTATCAAGTCACCCAACGTTAAATTGTAGTCTGCGATCAAGCCCTCGACTTGATGAAATTCTGCTAAGTGAGTTGCGTCTAATGTTTCATTCCTAAATACTCTATCTATGCTAAATAGTTTTACTGGCTTAAAATCACTCTGTTGGGCCACTTTATATAACATTCGGGCGCTAACTGCCGTTGTGTGCGTTCTGAGCAAATTCTTTTGTGCCTCTTCTATTTTCCAATCGTAACCATATCTAAAAAAAATAAATAAATTGGTGAAATGTCAGACAATTGAAATTTTCAGGAAATATAGAAAGATATTCTTTCCAGGACGACAAGAGTTAGTAAATCAGGAATACACAATGAATTGAAATAGTATTAAGTGAATAAAATAGCAATTAACTAATTATAATGCAATTAACAAAGAACTTTGATAAACGTAATTATGTAATAATAATGGCAGGAACTAACGATGCCCTACAGGAAGGTCTTGATATAATAATCTAATTTGCAAAAAAATGGAAATTCCAAATTATTCCCAGCTTCAGGGCCACGGTTTAAGTTGGATCGAAAGCAAGATAGCAAATTCTGTTAATTTTAATGATGTAATTAAAGACTGCAACGAAAAAGACCAGAAAACTTTAGGTATGTTAACATGTTGAGCATAAACTTACCCCAGCGAGCCATATCCACCAGTACTGTGCACCTTTTTAACCCTTTTCAAATAGTCCATTGGAAAGTTTACGGTATTCTTTGGATCAGACACGAAGAAAGTATCATGAGCATCCCGAGCAGGATGCTGTTGCGGTTGAAACAATGCATCGAAATTCCAGAAAGAGCTTTCAATGTAGTTATTTGTGGGCATTTCAGAGAATCCCATTTCTAAAAATATCTGGCGAAATTCAGCTCGTACCTTCAAGAGAGGATGTAAATATCCACTCTCTGGGGGAACTCCTAACGCATCAAAATTATAATCTTTAAACTTCAGCGTCTTCCAATTACCGGTCACCAACATCTCCGCAGTTAAATCTGTTTCTAATTTGGCCAAAGCTGTCGAAAATTCTGAACCTTTCCCAAGTTGGAAGCTCTTCACTGTGACCTCTTGTATCAATTTCCGTTTCTTGTACTCATTCTTCAGGTTGTCGCTGATATTTGAATAATTTCCCGCAGCTATGTCTTGCAAATTATATTGAACAGAGTCGATGATACTTTTAGCCTTTCGTTTCACTAGGGGTGTGTTTCCATTTTTGTCGACCAAAATCCAACCAGCAGACATTGCTTTGCTAAAACCAATCTTTCCATTTGGTAACTTCAATATTTCAGACTGTGCAATACCATCATCAGGAACTGCGTTATAAATAGTTGCTTCATGACTACCTGAAATTGAAATTCTTGCATCATACAAATTCAATCTTCCCATTTATTAACCTGTTTCAGCAATTCGTTGGCCTTCTTCAGTCAGCTCTAGAAATTTGTTAGTAACTGCTTTGGCCGTAACCAAATCACCATTTGCTTGAATGCTTTTTAGAGCGCCTATTATTCTTTGATGATCCACAGAAAATAATTTCGCTAATTCCAAAGTACTCGCTTCTCCACTGACTTCCAAACGTTGTAAAATTTTCTCGCTTAGTTCCGACATTTTTACTTACAAACGGATACGGAGATATGATTTGCTGTAATGCAATATTAAGAATTTTATAAGAAAATTTACATTTACCCACTACATATGTACACCATGCACACCATAACCTGTAGCAATCAAATGACACTGTCAGGGCAGTGTTGCCAACTGCCTAACGATTTCTGCTCTAACATGAAAACCATTTCGCAATGTATGTAGTTGACAATGCAAACTTGTTATAAGCTAAGACATGCTTTTCTCGATCTTTCTGCAGCATTTGATATACACTGGGCTATACAATACATTTTAGGCATAATCAAAGGTATTTTTGAATTTATTACGATAGGAAGCAAATATTAAATGAAACAACTACTATAATGACAACTAATTTGTTGAAGATCAAATAGCCTGTGTAGGCAGTCCCTGTACCCATCGACAAAGATCGAGTGCCTATATACATGTATAATTCTAAACATAAAAGAGCGCCACCTGGCGGTTACTAATTTTCTCCTATTGTGAACGAGCCTCTAACCAGTGGAACCGACGCCAAGCGTTAGCCATTTTGTACTTCGTCTTTTGTGTAAGTGTAGCTTGGGATTTGCGATTGTGATTTTCTCATATTAATTCTAAACAGTAAAGTAAGTTAATCAATTTTCGTGGTGTAAAATACGTTAAGCTTATTAATGAATACTCTAGCGATGGCCGATGAAGAAAAGGATCGCTCCCGTGACCGCGAAAGGTCGAGAAGAGACAGACCAAGCAGATTTTCTGAGCCGAGCAGAGATCGTAGTGGCGACCGGGGCAAGGAACGCGGAGGCATGAAATCATCAAACTGTAGGGTATACGTATCGAATATCCCTTATGAATACCGGTGGCAGGACTTGAAAGATTTGTTCCGAAGCCAAGTAGGAGAAGTTGCCTTCGTGGAATTATTCGTCGATGAAAACGACAAGCCCAGAGGATGTGGTATAGTTGAATTTTCTGATCCAAACTCGGTGAAGAAATGTCTGGAAGTTATGCACCGGTTTGAGTTGAAGGGACGCAAAATTGTAATCAAGGAGGACTTTGGCAACGCACGAGATAAGTACGGCAACTTGGTGGGTGCAGGACAGAAGCGGAACAGAGATCGAGACGACAACAGGGGAGAAATTCGGTTCAGAGATGACAGACGTGGATTCGATAATGGACCACGGATCCAAGATGGTGAAAATAAATGGGGTAACACTTACGGATTAAGTCCACAGTTTTTGGAATCGTTGGGAATTCATTCGCCTTTGACAAACAGAATTTTCGTTGCCAATGTAAGTTTCTTATTTCTTTTCATTTTAGTTTACAAGTAAACAATTTGATTTAATGCTAAAACCTGTATTGATTATGTACAGATTTTGGTTCGTAGATTATTGGCCTTCCAAATATTTTTTAAATTTTCGTCCTACCAAAGTATCTACAAATTCTTTTCTTAGTCCTTAAGCTATATTTACATTTAATTTCATACCAGCATGAATTCTTAGCACGAAAGTTTGACGTGCTTTCTTATGTAAGAAAGCACGTGTTAAACTTTCATGCTATGAATTCATGCTTGCTCGAAATTGAATGTAAATGTAGCTTTAGCCTAAATTAATTTTAGACTTGAGCGTGCACATACAGACTGTTCACAGAGAGTAATATATCGGGTATCCCTTGCTATATGCTCACACATCTAGAATTTTTATTTTTTAATCGATTTCGATCAAATAAAAATTAAGCAAAAAATGCATTTTCCGACGTACTATTGAGCACCATAGGACTTTCCAGTTTTGCCAGATGTGAGACCAACTTTCTTATTTTAAATGGAACACCCTATAAATGTTTACATATTTAGAATCTACAGATCATTGCTAGTCCGAATATGTATCATTCAAAGAAAGAATGAAGTATTTGGTATTCACGTATTCAGCAATAAATTTTCTGTTAATTTAGGCCTCAGAAGCACAAGGTTCCACTTAAAAAAAAAGAGTTACGATCTAATGAAATCTAATGAAAATTTGAAATGTAGTAAAAACGTTAAAAATCAAAATATAATAAAACAGTGATTGATTTTCTCGAATTGGTTCATTACATTGAAAAAGGTTTTTTTTTTCGTTGTTTTGGAAACCAAAATTACCAAATGATACATATTCAGACCACAGTGTACATATCAATCAGTATGGATGTCTTATGGTTTTCGTTGCTACAGTTTTTGAACATGCATGTCTGAAAACTGGCGGATGTTCCACAAATGGCCATATGTGGTGCAATGGTAAATCCATCAATTGCTCTTAAATGGACATTTTTTAAATCAGCATTTCGTCTGATGTTAAGTGCTAATTTTTGTAAAACATCTTCAATATAGAATATTTTCTTAAATAAGAGTAAAATATAGACAAAAAGTATCTGATCGGTGAAAAGATTTGAAAACATTTATTATTTTTACGGCATTCTAAAAGCTATAGGACTCTTGTTAATTATTTTCTTTGTAATTATTGGTTTAGTCCTCGGCATTGCATTTTGATATTTAGAAAATATTTGATATTAATTAATAATTAATTAATGTTTTGTTTTTGAAGCAGTTTTATCCTTGAAATTATTTAGTTAAGTTGATTCTTCAAATGAAATTGTTACAAATGTTACAATGCCGTTTTTTATTTTAAAATTGCTACAAGGTGAACTCCATAATTTTATCACTCTAATTGGCAGATTGATTAGTTCTTAACTTTTTGTTTATTAAAGACAAGGAAGAGCAAAAAGTGAAACCAGTATTACAATTACAAGGTTTTTATTCGTTTCATGTCCTTTTTTAGTAACTTAGTTTCAGTAGAAACGTTGTTCAGTTATTCAACAAATAGAAGAATTAGACAGTTGGTTATTAGCTTTCCATTTGTTTAGTGTATTTCAGTTTTTGCAAATTGGACTTGCATCGTATTGCAGGTAATTCCACTCGTAAACGAAGGGAAATAAAGTATTGCGTGTGTGTCTAATTTTTAATGTTTTCACGGAATGTAATATGTGATTCTATTGTTTATTTAGATTGGTTTTGCTACTCCTTTCTCAAAAATGTTGTACACATTAGGCTACAGCTAAGGATTTATCTTGCAGTTGGAATATACGATCGAAAAGAAGAAACTTAAAGAGGTATTCAGATTGGCCGGCAAAGTTGTGTGGATTGATATGCCTTTAGATAAAGAGGGTCGTTGTCGTGGTTTTGCTGTCATTGAATATGAACATCCCGTTGAATCTGTTCAAGCCATTTCTATGTTTCATAATCAGCAATTATTTGATCGTCCAATGACAGTTCGTATGGATCGCATTCCCGACAGAGAAAAGTTACCAGAAGGACTCAAATCTATCGGCATGGGGCTCGGAGTAAACGGAGAACCTCTCAAGGATGTTGCGCATAATTTACCATCTGGAGGCGGAAACTGCGGCAACGCAAATACAACAGGCAATACCGGCCCTGGTATTTTGGGTGCAGTACCTAGTTTAATGGGTATTAATACTGCGGCAGCATTGAGTAATCTTAACACTGTTAATTCAGCCCTCGGCAATTTAAATACTACTTCTGCTGTACTACAGGCAGCGAATTTAGCAAATTTGCCAAACAATTTACTTGCCAGCAGCCTTGGTGGCGGAGATTTAAGTTTAGCAGCTGCTAATCTTGTTAACAACCCTCTTGTTCAGAATCAATCGTTGGCTAGTCTCACAAATTCTTCAACTCTAAATAGTGCTTCAAATTTCAATCGTTCAGATAATTCGTACATGGGCGGGCAAAGTTCCAATTTTCAAAGCAATACCACTAGTGGTGGTGGTGGCAATTTTGGAACAGGGAGAAATTTTCAGTCAAGTTATGACTCGTCGAAAGGCGGTGGTAATTTTGGTTTCGGCGGAAGCGATCGTGATGGTCGTTCTAATTACAACGCGAACAGCGGCGGTGGGAGCGGATCCGGAAACCAAATGCTTCGATCGACGACCGGAACTAACAAAAACTCAGGATTCTCCAATAAAATACTGATTTCCAATGTAAGTTTTTCACTAATACCAGTGACCTTATTTTGTTTTATTCCACGAATTCACTATTTGCAGCTTCCACCAACAGCAAGCTATCAGATGCTGAGGGATAAATGTCTTGAATTTGGTGAAGTACAACGTGTAGATGACAAAGGCAACGGATCTGTCCTCGTTTCGTTTGCTAATGAATGGGACGCAGAAAGCGCTATTAGTATCCTTTTGATTTTTTTTTTTTTTCATTTTTTAAAACCAATCTTTATTCTCATTTAAAAATCTGAGCATGAGTTTTGAATAAATTTCCTTAATTGTCTAACAGAAAACATGGACCGGGCCAGGATCGATGGTCGTACAATTGATGTTCGTTTCTATTATTAAACTCATAATTCGCTAATTACAGTTTGGTTAAATTAGGAATGCTATTTCTATGTCGTTTTTTTTTCTCGAAGTTAATTCCAAGTTTTAGTCAGTATTATTAACTGAGACAGAAAATTTTATGATCATGACTGTGTGGTTCATATGTGTTAAAAATGTGTTTAATTTTCAATAAATGAATATCATTAGCTTATGTACCACTACCATACTTATTTAAACCCGTTAGTTTAATTGAAGTTCTAGGATACAGATTTCTACCCCATAAGGTGTTTATGCTTTTGCAGAGGTGTTTTCTTAATTTCGTTTGTCGGTAAGTTTCCTACAGATGCAGTATACCTTGTTGATATTGTTCATGTTTCGTTCAGTTGTGAAGAAAGTCAACTTTCTCTACCAGTCCAACGAAGGGATTTATTTTTAATTTGCAGTTTTGATTTCACCTTTTTTAACTTGTTAATCCTAGGCACATTTGGCTTGGCAGAACGGGGCAAAACTCAGTGTGTTACAGAAGGCTTAAGATGGTTTCCAAGTTGTTAAACTACAGTTTACTTTGTTTATGAGGTATTTATTATTTATTCGTCGGAGGAAGAGGTTCTGCAAAATTTTTAGTATAGCAAATACAAAGGCGTACATAAGTTGTTATGTTAATCCTAACAAATGATGATTTCCATCTGTTTGGCGATTTGTCTAAAGAAACATGGAAGCGAGAGATTGGTCGTTTCTCCACTGGAAGTACTTATTTGTAGGTATCGCTTTATCGTTGGCAGGTGTGATTCAGCTGAATTTACAACTGAAGTTTCGTTCACTCTGTAACAAATGGAAATCGTATTTGTTTTGTTTATTACAAGAATTTATATTGTAATTACAGAAAAATGTAATCTGTCAGCATCCTTTTTTTGTTTTAGTTTATAAACTTTGGAACTTGATTGCGATCGTTGGAGAAATAATCAACAGCTGAAGAAAAACGAAGCACTGAGAGGCGACCGTATTAGAACCAAGTATGTGACTGAAGTTTTTTGAAACAATAAATGGAAAAAAATATAAGTTTGCGTAGTAATGATATACCAAGTGTAAAAATGTCCTCCGAAACATAGGATTTTACATGTAAAAATAAAGAATCTCAATTATTTCCTCTCCTGACAATTTTGCGGCAAGATAAAAGTTATATAGACTTAAAATTAAAAGTATTCCTTTATTTATTTTTATTTTCTAACATCCTCTGGTACTGAAATAAAAAGCAAAAACGAATTTAAAAAAATATATTTGAAAGCAATTACTTTTATAAAACCAAATTGACTTATATGGGAAACTATAAAAATTGGCCATTGATTATGCGCGCCATCTTACTAATAATAGAAAATTTAAATCGGCTTAAAGACATACATTAAAGTAATGCAAGCAGTACAAAATACTGAAAGTTCTGTGAAGAATAGATAGTGGAATTTCTTTATTTTCAGTAAAATACTTAATACTCTAAGTACATCAAACAAGTACTGGTAGGTACTGATACTGGATTCCAAATAAGAAGTTCTGGGTACTGGGTATTGCTTTGTTGTGGTACTTGCAACAGCTTTGCTATGAATACGGGCATAAGGCATTAAACTTAGAGTAGGTTTATTTTTCCTTTATAAAATAGGGCCTTAAAGATTCAGCAAAGAAATAACAATGTAAATGACGAAAAAATTATATAATTTTCTCTGGTTAAAACCTAATAATCCCTCTTCTCTTATTAGTTACTATTTATATACAATGTTTGCGTGTTCATCTGTTAACAACATCCTATATAAGAATTCTTTGTTAATTTTCAAATTTTCGTTCAGTATACTCCTGTTACTGTAATAACTTCAGGTTGGCGATCTTGCTAAACGCACTTCAGTAAGAGCTAAATTCACAACGTATTTATAGATTTTACTTTCGGAGAGCAGCTGATCTTTGATTACGTAATCAAATTCACACTTGTATGACGTAGGACGACGTATAAGTGCGAGCCTCCTGGCAACGCTGGCGAATATTATCGTATTCAGTGTTAGTGTGGCAGTCGTTGTTGAGTTCTTTCCTAGTCGCTGTTTAAAATTTAGTGCGTAGTAGATATTCGTAGTTTATATGTCTACGATGTTCCACTTAAAATCCGTATCGAAAGCCGTAACTCCGGCTATGAAAAACTATTACATAGAAACGGGCACGTTGTTAAAAATGCTGCCGTCCGTGTTGCAAACGCGCACCTACGCGGACCATCAAATACCGGACAGGCTCAAAGACATGCCCACAAATCCGAGTCCGAAATTCTTCGACATGGTAGAGTATTTCTTCCATCGGGCTTGTATGATCGTCGAGGATAAATTAGTGGAAGATTTGAAGTATCGAAAAGGCCAGAGATTAACACTTGAACAGCGCAAGGCCAAAGTAAAGGGTATTCTTACTCTTATGGAACAATGCAATCATATACTTGAAATAGCTTTCCCGATTAAGAGAGATAATGGGGAATATGAAATAATTAAAGGCTATAGGGCACAGCATAGTACGCATAGAACACCGTGTAAAGGCGGTAAGTATTTTTTGTTGTAAACCATTTGTGGATGCTTACTATGGATAACGCTAGATTGGCAACATAAAATTAGACTACAGATTAGGGTTCAGCATAATACAGGCTGTATGATAACGTCCGACAAATATTCACACCACGCAATTATATATTTAAAAGTATATAGAAAATTATAATACCACTTTGCTCTTAACTTTCTGGTTGTGAAGTTGTTGAGAGTTGAAAATAGATTTTTGATTTAGCAAGGTGTGATAAATCGACCTCATTTCATCAAAAAGTACGTAAAATATGCAATAGTTTCACGTTTTTGTCTCCCAGTTTACTTCTAATTTATATTTCACTAATAATCCATCTCTGAATAAAGTGGCTATAAATTATTAGACGAATAACTATCATGGAAACAATTCACAAAAAAAATCAATCAACAATTCAGAAAAATCAAGTTATCTCGACCTTATATCAAATTCTTCGTATTTTATAATCAGGGAGGAAGTTACAATTGTGTAGATATGTATCCAAGGTAACTTAAAAGTTAATGATATCTGTGAATGTTATTAGTCTCGAATTTGAAATGTATTTTCCCAGAATACTCCCGTTTACAGGTTGCTAAAGGCCGTTTTACATTGACAATTCATGAATGAATTCGGGAAGTCGCTTCATGAAGAAATTGGATAAGTGTAAAGCACCCACTTATTCAGGAATTTACAAGCAGGTTCTATTTTCCGTCAATATTTGCGCGAATTTCAGACGCACCAACAGTGCAAAACTAATGTTATGGTATTCGTTTGTGTGTAGCAGTATAATCACTACTGGGCGGAATTTTATATTTTATTTCACCCTGCCCACTAAATTTAATAATAAAAATTATATTAGTATCCAGTATTATTTCCATAATCGGCGAATTATCTTTATACTTTCTTAGAGTATTATCATTAACATTATTATTATATTTTCTGTAAAAATGTCTGCGACACAATTGCATATTATTCCAAACCGCCTACATATGACGCCACTGAATCGTGACGTTTTAAAACTATAAAAAGTGTTCAATGAACCAGCTAGATATTGGACACACTCTCGGTTATGAAAGCGTAACTTCAGTTGGTCAACGCATCTATTGAAGTGCTTGCAGTTTGAATTGGTTTATTGCCTGCGGTGCATGCAGTAGACGTTTACTAAGTTGGTAATACCTATAAACGGCTATTTATAATAAAATTCATCAATTTCTTCGCTAATGTAATACGAAATATGTTTGTGAATAAATTGTCAATGTAAAACGGCCTTAAGAGACGACTCTGAATAATGCAATTAATTAAATGAAGTGTGCTGTTCTTTACACTTCAGTTGCAGCGAGCTCATGTTGTAAATCAAGTCTTGCGTTGTTATTTTTTGTAATTTTTCACAAAAAAATAAATAGATACTATTTTTTCGACAATGTCTAAAGATCATATTATTGGGTTTTTTAGTATACAGTACATATATTCTTGAATAAACCGCCAAAAAGAACCTGTGAAAGGAATGAAATCATAGGTTGTGAGAAAAATGTTTAAAAAATTCTTTGGGAAAATCTATGATTAAAAAGCACGTTACGCCAATGCGTATGGAGTTCGTCGCAATCGGATGTTTCATGATATCGTGTTTTCGTACGTTTAATTGTGTTTATTACCCAGAGCAATAAAATTATAGAAGTTAACCATGCAACTTATTTAATAGAGGGAACGCTGCTCAAATGACGTGCCTCAAACGTTTAAATACATCCGAGCGTTTATTAATATATTACCACGAAGACGATGACCTGCGAACGTCACTCCGCTGGGATATTTAAATCAGATCCGACTAAAATCAGTTTCAAGAAGAGACAGTACCGTCATAACAATTTAAAGCCTGTATATCATTAAAAATTTGAATTCTACCTTAAATTTTACTTCGATACGATGGGTCGCATGGTGGGTCTAGTGCCAATAGTTTGCGAGCTATTCATCGATGCGCTTCCTGCTATGATCCGACGTCTCTCCCTCATTTTTCGTCCTTATTTTTGACGTAAGAAGAAAGTGACCGAAACAAAAGTTATAGAAAATTCCAAAGCGCTTCGAGTGACGTTCACGAAAAGACAATTGAGGGTCGCGTTTTCAAAATATAATCCAAACTTGGGCATTTTTAAATACAACGCCCTGTATATTATTGCATATTTGCATTCTACGTTAAATTCTAGTTTGATTTGATGGATCGCATGGTGGGTCTAATGCCAACAGTTTGCGAGCTATTCATCGATGCGCTTCCTGCTATGATCCGACGTCTCTCCCTCATTTTTCGTCCTTATTTTTGACGTAAGAAGAAAGTGACCGAAACAAAAGTTATAGAAAATTCCAAAGCACTTCGAGTGACGTTCACGAAAAGACAATTGAGGGTCGCGTTTTCAAAATATAATCCAAACTTGGGCATTTTTAAATACAACGCCCTGTATATTATTGCATATTTGCATTCTACGTTAAATTCTAGTCCGATTTGATGGGTCGCATGGTGGGTCTAATGCCAACAGTTTGCGAGCTATTCATCGATGCGCTTCCTGCTATGATCCGACGTCTCTCCCTCATTTTCCGCCTTTATTTTTGACGTAAGAAGAAAGTGCCTGAAATAAAAGTTATAGAAAATTCCAAAGTGTATCGAGTGACGTTCACGAAAAGACAATTGAGGGTCGCGTTTTCAAAATATAATCGAAACTTGGGCATTTTTAAATACAACGCCCTGTATATTATTGCATATTTGCATTCTACGTTAAATTCTAGTTCGATTTGATGGGTCCATGGTAGGTCTAATGCCAATAGTTTCCAAGTTATTCACAAAAGTGCTTCCTGCTGGGAGCTGAACTACCTCCTTTCTTTTCTACCCTTATTTTTGACACAAAAAGAAAGTTCGAGTGTTTAGAATGCCGTTTACAGAAGCTGCTGGTGGTGGTGCTGCTAAAGCTCTTCTTTCAACTGTTACATTGAATTCCATTGAAGGTCAGGTTCGCCCCATTTCTCACCGCAACAGCCATAAAACGATAAAACATTTATGACTGTATTTATTTTCATTCCTTTAACTTCTGGTTCTTAACCAGTGAAGTATCGTGTACTTGGGTAAAATTTATGATTAATTATTTTTAGAGAACTAAAGAACGCAATATTTCTTATACCAGTTTAACTATAATCTGTAATTTCAATTCTTGTACGGAATATTATTTGGCAAATTTGGAAATATTAGAATATAACTATTAAAAACCTGTGACTGTGTAAGTATGATTACTACATCAAAATTTACATAACAATAATTAATGATACATATGGGTGTGTTAATGACGTCTACTTATGTTACGTTACGAATGAACTAAAAAAAGATAATTTTAGAGAATTCAAAAACAAAGGCGAACTGGATCTCGAGCACGTGCGTTGTGTAAAGAATAGTGGGACATATGGGCTGCGTAGGAATTATATGCTCGCCCTGATCACGCAATGAATGTTTGTGCCAGCGCTCCAAGAGACAAAATTATTTTTCTAAAAATAAATTCAGCATAGTCCAGCTTTAGCCATCTTTGCTTGGGATTTCAAACAGGTTTTGTATAGAATTTTATTCGAATGAAGTTGCCAGTACAATTTTACCTGTTTTTGTTTTCAATTTCAAGATTATGATTAAAATAAAATAAAGTTGTATTTCTAAATTGTGATTGTCTATTTTTTTCGAAAAGTTTGCGTGAGTTTCCTTTTCGATTTTGGTATTTTCGTGGGCCAGTGGGGTGTACTTTTTGTGCCACATTTCACTTACATTAAATATAAATCGAATGAATTATGTATCTTACATAATAATTTCAGGGCACAATTAAGGAAGCGCTGAAAAATAAGAATCAACGCAAATGATAAGATTATTTATAATTCTAATGATAAAGTAAAAACAATGCAGTAATTAAGAAATAGTCAAAGGCATAGCGTAGTACAGTTTTAATGCCAACGATTTAATGATGTTTTATTAATGTACCAAATATAATATAAAGTATTCACTTTCAATTGTAAATGGTTTGCTTTATTTGGACCCAATAACATCATAAAATTGCCAAATTAGATTTACAGAAATTAGTTTTAATGTAATTAGAGATATTGCCATGTTATTGAAGAATTTATCCATTATTTTGTTATAATAGTCTAGTCGAACATTAAAGTTATTAAGGAATCAAGGGCGTTATAAGGTTTATAACGCCCCAAGTCAGTAGTGTAAAGTGTAAAGACTTTAATTATAGGATGAGAATGCGGGTCAATGTCTTTAATTCGGTGCTTCACCAAATTTGTAAGTTATACTTGATAGAACTAAAATAACCCACATATATATATTTCAAAAAATATGTTTATATTTATACAGTGTCCTGATAAGGAAAATAAACATTTAATTAAGCTCGATAAAAATTCAAAGGAGTTTCTATTACATCTTTCACGACTGCATCCTTGAAGTTAATAAATTTACCAGTCGGAAACATTATTCATTACGAATATTTGAAAAGGTTATAATACTGAAAAATTATTTTCAATTCTAGTAATAATGATTATTATCAGACCGCTATTAATCAATTTAATGCAATAAAAATTAGATGTATCAACAAACTGTCGAGAGCTACAATGTTATTATCAGCGCCAAATAAGCCAAATAACCATTCCAATTCAAGTACATCATTAAATACAACAATTAGCTTTTGGTTGTCATATACATATTGTTTAAAAGAATTTGTTTTTAATTCGGTGTTTTAAACAATGTTTCAAACTTTCCAACCCTGTTGCTTGCAGCATACTTTTGAGGTAAATTTATATAACGGCTAGAAAAAAAAACAGAAATCAAAGCTTCACATTTAGCAATTTGGTAAGCAGCTGTATAGTATCAACTTTGTTTAAATATAAGTGAAGTAAAAGGTTTTAGCTTATACACATTATTGATCTTCGACCTCCTACGATCTACTTATCAACTTAATGGACAAACATTTATAGATACGTTAAAAAGAAATTGAAATATGTTGTGTCCCATGTTTCACGATAAATTTTGTTTCTACTTATAATGAACAGCTTATCTTAAAAAGTGAAACCGACCTAGAAATGTGCTGATACTTCAAGAACTAAATTTGAGTCTCGATTTTTGGTCAAGAAGTTCTTATTTCATAACGTTCTCGAACTTGGGCAGGGTTCATCTTCAGTATGAAAAAATTAATGCGAGCCTTGCTTCAACCATGATCTGGGAGAGACTGAATGAACATTATTTGGGATTATTAAATGAAGAGCATTTTTGAAAAAAAAAAGATTTTCAACCGAGGAACGCTTTTGAAATTCATATAAATTACAATAAAAGTTTGCGCAATCGAAGATATACAGTCATAGGCATTATAACCCAGCCAAGTACTTTTGGGTTACGAACTGCCAAGATCTGGCGAATGACTCTCTGAAAGCAATGGAGAACAAGAACCACGCCAACCGAGAATTACACGTATACACCGAAACCAACATCGGTACCAAGTCAGGTACGTGTTTCATTTCGTGTTGGCGCGAGAACATACATTGGCTGTCGAAAGATTTCCAGACACCTGCACGGAGCCACACCAAATCATCAACAAAGCCGGACCAGTCGCCTATTGAATTCACAAATCAAAACGACCAATCAAAATTCACATAAGTAACTTAGGGCCAGTTGCTCAAACATCGTTCAACTCTAAACTTGGTTCTATCATTACAGTAACATATGTCTTTATAAATGTTGCCGTGGTGACAGAACCAAGTTCATTCAATGCTGAACCATGGTTCAAATGTTTGAAGAACGGTAGGTACCGAAACAGCCATAACCGTGGCAGTAAACTCCTTAAGCGGGGGCAATTGTTACTGGCAAGCATTTCATGAACTAAAATGCGCCGAGTTATGGCTTTCGAGCAAATAAGCAAGCCTGGAAAACATAGTTATAATTAGAAGCGGGGGACCTGCAAGGTTTTTCCGGTTTCACCCGGTTTGTTAATTAATCAGTCTAATTTGTCAGAGTACAAACAGATCTAGTTCCAGAAAATAATAATAATAATAAAGTTTTCCGTTGACAGCGGAATTGTTACTGTATTATCGTTCATTGTCCCACTACCCACACAGGTGCGAGAGAAGTGCAATAATCACCTTATCTAACAACGTCTGCATTCTACGTCTAGAAAATTGCAGTGCATTTTACTCGCACCCGTTAAAACGCCCTTTTTCCTTTTCTGCATACTCCAAATAGTAGATGGCTTTAGATCGCTTGATACAAAATTAAAGGACCACCAGTAAAATATAAAATAGGATAACGAAATTTAATGAAACAAATAAATATATAAATCTAAGTGTTTCCTTACAGTTTAGTTGATTTAAGGGCTATTAAATTTAACAAACTTTGAAATACTTTAAATCTTTAAAATACCGTTGGTCTTCTCATGAACTTATATCCTAATTTGTAACAAGTTAACAAAACTAAAATTATTAATAGCGTGTTTGCCCTCCTCTTGTAGCAATACACGCTGCTAATCTTCTTGGCATGCTTGAGATTAAGTTTCGTATACTTTCTTAAAGTATCTGTTCCCATTCTTGAACAAGCATGTTAAAGAGCTCATCAAGTGTTACCGGTGGTCTCGGTGCGTTTTTAATTTTGTTGCCCAATTGATCTCAGAGATGCTCAATGGGATTGAGATCAGGGCTTTTGGCAGGCCACTCCAAACTTTGGATATTTGCATCTCTCAACGTAGCTGTGACGTTAGCTGTATGAGGTTTGGTATTGTCTTGCATAAAAAAGAATCCATTGCCGAAATTTTCGGCAAATGGTTGAACATGGGGTACAATAATCTCGTCTCTATATCTTCTTGTTGTTAGCGACCAATTTCGTATCAAAACCAATTCTGTGCGACCACTAAATTGTATGCCACCCCAAACCATTACAGACTCCCCACCAAATTTATCAAATTCTCGAATGGTACATGGTGCAAATCGCTCGCCTGGTCTTCGTATGACAAGACCACGGCGATCATTCCTGCTTAGAAGGAATCTGGACTCGTCCGAAAACAAAACGGAATTCCACTACCCCTCGTTCCAACCTTGATGATGACAAAAGTTTAGGCGATTTCTTTTGTGCGTAGCTGTGAGAGTTGGACCCGTTGCTGGTTTTCTAGCAGACAAATTGACTTCTTTTAGTCTTCTTTCTACTGTTTTGGTAGAAATTTCTTTTCCAGTGGCTAATCGAAGATCACGAGATGTTACAAACCGCTTTCTTAAACTCTGAAGTTCGATAAAGCGACCTCCTCTGCATGTTGTCTTTCTTTTAGCACCTTGTCCGCGTCTTCTTTTGAAACTACCAGTGTTTCTGAACCGTGCTGCGGCCCTGTATACCACAGATTTGTTGGTATTTAAAATTCCAGCAACTTTTTTCTGTGAATATCTTTCACGAAGAAGAATAATCATTTGGGATACTTCTTCTGGTCTACAATGGCGTCTAGACATATTTAATTAACTTAATGCAAACAGATTCACTAATTTTCGAAACAAAAAGCACGCTTTATTATTTAAATGACTTAAAAAGGTGTCAACAATTAGGCCTTTTTGTTGACTTTTCGTTTCCTAGCAGAGAATGCCTTGCTATTGTTAATTGTTTCATGGCACACTCTTTGAATTGTGTTTAATAAACGTCAATTTATGACATGTGAAAAGTCTATTAAAAATAACTTGTAAATTGGAAAAGTTATTTCAAATTTATTTGGTGGTCCCTTAATTTTATCCAGACGTGTATTTCCAATGTAAGCGAGAAGAACGTTTTACGTAAAAGAGTGATTGTCATTTCTCCAATCCATAAACTTCTTGTAAATGAATTCATACCTTTCTTGGCATTCATCTGGTAAAATATTATTGGAAGCAGACTCTGCGGTTTCAGTAGTGTTCGGTGATGTTCCTGGTTCACTTATTTCGCTTTCGGAATCCATAATAAATTATCGATTTGCAATAAATTTTTAAACCGAACTGTCAACCTGGTTATTCCATAGTAACATACACACTGTTTTTTTTTCGACATTTGTGACACTCTTACTTTCATCTTTTGAAGTGAAAGTATTTTTATCCCTAGATATGTACCAAACGTCGTACTTTCACGTAGGGTTTATCGTTTATAAATTTATAATCGTCTATTCCTCTATTGGTTGCGTTGTAAATTTTAACGTGAGCCGAGGAATAATTCAATGCATATCACCCGTTATAAAAGATATAATCCGAGGACCATATAATCGATGTGCCCTCCTTCCAATCGGTTGTTCGCCTGTGCGGCATAGTGGTTAGCAATACCATCACAATCACATTTATTGAGGGAGACGTCTCTCTATTACCTGATTGTACATGCAACGTAACAAAACATAACCATTAGAATGGGTACGACTGAAAATTCAATGTCTCGTGTACGTGCTAATAGTTGCTAATATATACTCACTACTTTAGAAACAGACAAATAACGATTTATCACTAATTAAAGGCTGACAAATATGTTTTCGACAATCTATAAATAAAGTTAACTCAGTAAATTGACTCTAATTGTTATCTTACATAAAATTACCGCCTAGGACGCAATTAATGTGAAGATGTATAAGTCGTTTAATAATTTGTTAATGATAAGAATTAACAAAAATAAGCGTATTATCATTTTTCGACATTTCCGTGTGTACTACGTGCACCGATTGCGACTAAATAAAATTACATGCATTCCAACTTTGTAACCGTTAAGGTCCTTATCGTGTTATTAATTAATTACATATGCAAACGTTATCAGTTGTGTATATTTTTGAATTCGTTTTTTGTTTTTGCAATTACTTGCTTATCGATTTATGGGTCAACAAGTTAAAACAATTTCCCTTTTGACCCTCATTTTCTTTCGCAATCGTTCCAGAAAGCAGAGGTGTCTCTTCTTCGGATAAAGAAAAGACCAACTTTAGTTATTTGGGCTATTGGTTCTTGGGCAGGTTTTTTAAGAACGTTGAGTGGAAAATTAATTCGCATGTGTTGCTTAACCGAACACATTTCGATAGGAAAACCGCGATAATTTTATCATAAGTCTTAAACTCATTTCTTTAAAATATTACCTAATGTGTTGTTGTTGTTGTCGCTGAAAATAATCGCCAAACTTTTTGATTTGTACTTTGGACTTATCCGCGTGAATATTTGCCTTGGGCCTTTCGCTGGCCAAATTACAATTTTTCTCCAACACTGTGATGCCTCTCAGATGAAAGAAAACCCAATTTAACTTTTAATTTTAAGTATCAAAGCTCTGATAGATTAGTGAATAGCTAAATACATTCAAGTTTTAAACAACTAAGTGCTAAATTGTATTGATAACTACTAATATTTATTGAATTTTAAAATATCTGACACTAGAAAATATTTATATTATCAAACCGCGGATTAAAAAGTACCGTCGCACCTACGTCTGCGTAGGGGAGGCTCGCGGCGCACGATCCGATTCCTATTGGCGTCATAATCTTTGGCAGCTTTTTCAGAAACAAATGCCATTTATTGACAATTGATAGTACAGTCTGCTTTAGTATATATTCATGGTACTATAACAGCGGAACGTATATTGGAGATGTTGTACAAGAAGTTGTACATACCAGGTGCCCTTTTCCAGCAGGATAACGCTCGACCTCATGTTGCCCATAGGACAATGAACTTCCTGAAGCAATCAGGTATAGGCATCGTTCCGTGGCCCCCATGAAAGCCTGATCTTTCTCCCATTGAACATGTATGAGATATGATGGGAAGAAGAATTAACAATTTGCCTCGCTCTCCTCTAACTTTGGCAGCTTTGCGGCATGAGGTACAAATGGGTTGGGATTTCTTGCCTCAAGAAGAAATTGATCACTTAATTAGGTCCACGCCTAGGCGAGTTCAACAATGCTTAAGACATTATTAGTTTTCTTTTTCTTTTGTTTTAATCGTATCGTTTTGCAAAGGTAATCATTTAATTCTTTATTCAAGACAAATATATCCATCAAGTTTGGCTGAAATATTTCCATTCATTCTAGGTGATGCTGATGGTGTTTTCAAAGAAATGTGATTGGGAATTAGTCCAAATTTTCTGCAATATATATATAATGGGGCGTGCCATTTGAAATAGAAAAGTTGTATCCCGTATCACTGTTTTGAATCACTCTGTACAGATCTGAAAATAATTTTATTTGTAGACCTCTAAAGTTAAAAAAATCCATTGGAAACATTTTGTATATTCAGTAGTTATCGAATAGTTGCCCGAGAACAGATTGTTGGGACACCTGTATATTGCAGAGATATTTAAAAAGCATAGCCGACTTTGGAAGTCGTGTCGCTCGATGGCGTAGGTTCGAATCCTACCACCAGCCATGGTTGTTTGTGCTATACAAATTTAGACCCAGCTACAAAAAACCAAAAAATGGTTAATACCAAAAGGCAATAAAGCAAAATTGCTGCGCAAAGCGAAAGACAAGAAAAAGAACTATCATGTGCACCTGATGATTCAGAGAGACGTCTGAGACAAGGTCGTAGAGCGTTTGTCACGAGTTGCCATTAATTTTAATTCACGGTAGTCTTGGCATAGCATCAAAAATTTCCTAATGTAAAGATTGTCCATTTTTAGGGTAACTTTATATGTTACAAGGACGTTTAACTTATCATTTGATAGCGCATAGTTTTTCAGAACTTGTTTTTTTTTTTTCAGGTATTCGGTATTCGATGGACGTATCGAGAGATGAAGTCAAAGCGCTTTCTGCTTTAATGACATTCAAATGCGCTTGCGTTGACGTTCCATTCGGAGGAGGTAAAGCTGGAATCAAAATCAATCCGAAGGAATATTCTGATCATGAACTAGAGAAAATTACCAGACGATTTGCTCTAGAATTGGCTAAGAAAGGTTTCATTGGTAAGTTAAATGCCATACTGAACTCATTTTAAAAATAAAGTAAGTCAAAGTGTAAATGAAGCATATTTTAAAGCAGCCCATCAGGTAATATATTGCATTATTGTACTAAGAGGTCGAATCTTTTAGAATTGCGACCATTTTATTCAAGCTCCAAATTTCGTGTAAATCAATTAAAAAATAAAAGTTCTCCAAAGGTGACCACATGGCGTGAGACAGCCGGTATATGAAGGGATACATTCTTATCAATTATGTTAATGCATCTACCATTGCCATTAGATAATAATCGCCTTGGTCACTCTTTATAAAACGCTTCTAAGTGGTCTGCATGTACTCTTCCTATTGGTCTTAGTTAGAGAGTTCCAGAACATATCATTCTGTATAATAGGAAGGAAAATACGTTACTATGCAATTCTCACCCTTCCCCATGTCTCATTTCATTAACGATTACATTTATTTTTTAGGTCCTGGAATTGATGTACCGGCACCTGACATGGGCACCGGAGAACGTGAGATGTCTTGGATCGCAGACACGTACGGTAAAACGATAGGTTTTAGCGATATTAATTCTCATGCCTGCGTGACTGGCAAACCTATCAATCAGGGTGGTATCCACGGTCGTGTATCAGCCACCGGCCGAGGAGTTTTTCACGGCTTGGAAAACTTCATTAACGAAGCCAGTTACATGAGCATGATTGGCACGACGCCTGGATGGGGCGGCAAGACTTTCATCGTTCAAGGTTTCGGTAACGTTGGTCTGCACACGATGAGATACCTTCATCGTGCTGGAGCCACTTGCATCGGTATTATAGAACATGATGGTTCTATTTATAATAGTGAGGGCATAGATCCAAAGGTTGGTTTGCACTTTTTAGCAAAGCGCATTCGCCTCTTTCAATTCTTTCTTTACCCGTATCCTTAATCTCATCAAATAAGAAAATTATAATATTTTCAGGATCTGGAAGAGCACCGTATTGCAAACGGAACCATCGTTGGCTTTCCTGGAGCTCAACCGTACGAAGGGGAAAACTTGTTATTCGAACAGTGCGATATCCTCGTACCCGCAGCCGTAGAGAAAGTTATAAACAAGGACAATGCGCACAAAATTTCCGCCAAGGTA
This sequence comes from Serrognathus titanus, assembly GCA_039766575.1. Classification (NCBI taxonomy): domain Eukaryota; kingdom Metazoa; phylum Arthropoda; class Insecta; order Coleoptera; family Lucanidae; genus Serrognathus; species Serrognathus titanus. The sequence goes on along the minus strand of CM077911.1, from coordinate 11,582,976 downwards.
TTGCAGACAAAAATTCATTTCGTTTTTGATACATCCTTTTTGTGCAGATCATCGCAGAAGCTGCAAACGGTCCGACCACTCCCGCTGCCGATCAAATTCTAATTCAGAAAAACATTATGGTCATTCCGGATCTGTACATTAACGCCGGTGGTGTTACGGTGTCCTTTTTCGAATGGTTGAAAAACCTGAATCATGTTTCCTACGGTAGATTAACATTCAAATACGAACGTGATTCCAATTACCAATTGTTAGGTAAGTAAGATTTAATCATACTTATACAGAATAGCCTATATCTACAGCTGTCAACAGTCACCCTGTTGTTATATATGTTACTGTAAAAGCCCGAAGAAACTTTTGCACGACTTTTAATTTCGCTCTGTATAAGACATGCACGTAACAACGGACGATGACTGCGATGCGCTTATGATTTTGAAATAATAACTTACATTGTTCATGAATTTGTGATTAATGCAAAAAAAAATCCTTTCCAGAATCTGTGCAAGAATCTCTAGAGCGCCGTTTCGGACGTGTAGGTGGCCGTATTCCCGTCACACCCTCCGAATCCTTCCAGAAGAAAATTTCCGGTGCATCTGAGAAAGATATAGTTCATTCTGGTCTTGACTACACCATGGAAAGGTCGGCGAAAGTAAGTAAATAATTGCACATAATTGAAGCAGCTGCGATTAAATTCAAAATAAAATCATTGAGACATGTTTTGCGCTTGTAGGCTATCATGAAAACCGCAATGAAGTTCAACTTGGGTTTAGATTTGAGGACCGCAGCCTACGTCAATTCAATCGAGAAAATCTTCAATACTTACAACGAAGCAGGACTTACATTTTAAATTAATTGAACAAATACGTATTCACTTATTATTTGATTCATCTGTTAACAGTATTTTATGCGAGAGGGTACATTGTGTTATGTATTAATTATATGTAATTCATCTTGTGCTATGTCAGTGGTATTTAAACGGCTATTATAAAAAATTTAAACTTATTATATTTGTTTTATTATCCTAATATTAAAAGAGCGACGACTTAAATAAAAAATACAGGCGAGAAGGCGGCAATGTCGATTTACCCGCTTGAATAAGTTGCATCGGAATTTAAAATTGCAAACTCGTATCAGGAACACATAACGCGAGGAGGCGAGGGAAGACTTTCCCGCTTAAATCAGCTGCATCGACACTTTGCTCCGTTTCTTTAAGATTGTAAGCTAGTATCAGGATCACATACAGGCGAGGAGGCGGTAATGTCGATTTCCCGCCTGAATAAGCTGCAACGAATTTTTCATTTGTTTCACTTAAAATTGCAAACTCGTATCAGGAACACATGAACGCGAGGAGGCGAGAAATGAGTTTCCCGCTTAAATCCAGTTGCGTAAAATGTTTCGTTAAGATTGTAAGCCAGTATCAGGACCACATGCAGGCGAAGGGGCGGTAAAGTCGATTTCCCGCCTGAATAAGCTCCAACGAAATTTTCATTTGTTTCATTTAAAATTGCAAACTCGTATCAGGAACACATGAACGCGAGGAGGCGAAAAATGAGTTTCCCGCTTAAATCAGCTGCATCGATACTTTGTTCCGTTTCCTTAAGATTGTAAGTTAGTATCAGGATCACATACATGCGAGGAAGCGGTAATGTAGATTTCCCGCCTGAATAAGCTACACGACTCTATTCTCTTACGGTTTTTTTTTTTTGGCGGAACAATTGTTAGTCACACTGTATTAACAAAAAAACAAAAATTAATTTTTAATTTTTATTAAATGAAAAGAATGCAATTATAAGCCTTGATCAAATTAATAATAAAAAAAAATGTAAATCTTAAATTTAAAAGTTAAATGCTTAGCCTACCCAAAGGTAACGTGCGTTCAAAAAAGTCCGGTATCAAGAAGGCTCTGAACTTGCTTTTATTTTGCGACGGCACGTCGTAGCTTAGTACATACGTTCAAACCTTGAATAACAGCCTCGACTGTCAAAGATTTTGTTTACATCTTCGAGATATTTGTAATAAAATTAATGTTTTATTTGATTCATTGTGTATTTTTATTATCCATTTTGTAGAAAATCGTAATTAAATGGATATAAAAAGTTAAGTATTTATAATAATGGTACAAGTTACGACGTGACTGCAAGATTTGCATTTAACATAAGCCTACTTGATAACGGTTTTTATTGAACGCACTTTACTATGCCTGACAAAAAAACCTGGCACTTGTATGTTCTATTGTAAATACGACAAACTAAGTATTCGTAAGAAAATCATCCTTTTGTTATTTCTGTGTTTCTTTTACGTTACCGTAGAACAAGCAAAGTGAATTGTTTAAAACTGCATTCAAACTAGTCTCCGATTTTGAACATGTACTGAATGAACACATGTTACATGGAATCTTGTTCGCGTTTCATACAGAAAATCGCATGTGTTTTAGGCATATATCGAGAATGTAAGTCGTGAGCCTTAAAAAATACGCGTGTATACACACATTACTTCATGTATATGAAGTTGAAATACAAGGGTTCCCTTGCATTTAATTCAAAAATGCATGCGTAAAGTTGTCTCAGGTTTTTTTTAGCGGGCATAGTACCTACATTAAGATATAGTATAAAAAAGAGTACTTTTAAAACAAAGAAATTAGTATCAGCATTAGGTCAGAAACCTTTATGAATTTTTCTGAGGCACAGCTACAACAACAGTTTTGACTTCAGAGTACTGATGTAGACCGTATTCTCCCATTTCTCGCCCAACGCCAGAGTCCTTGAATCCTCCGAAAGGCGACTGAGCGCCGAACGCATTGTAACAGTTAACCCAAACTGTACCTGCCCGAATTCCCTGCGTTACGTAGTTAATTTTGTCAATATCCTTGGAATAAACAGCGGCAGCAAGGCCGTAATTAGTATTGTTGGCGCGCTCAATAACTTCTTCGAGCGTCTTGAACTTCATTAACTGTTGGACGGGGCCAAAAATCTTTAACAGAATAAATATTTAGCATATGAAGAATAAGAGTGCGTTACAAAATTACCTCTTCTCTAGCGATGATATGGTGGTCTTCAACTTGTGCAAATACGGTCGGCTGTACATAAAATCCTCTATCCCCGAATCTTCCTCCGCCTGTCATCAGTTTGGCACCTTCGCTCTTACCACGCTCGATCAGCTTGAGAATCTTATCCATCTGAACTTTATCAATTTGCGGGCCTTGTTCCGTTTTCAGATCAAAAGGATCACCAAGAATCCTATTATTAGCTCTCACAATCGAACTAAAAATAGCAAGCGCATAATGGTTTGATTGAGTACTTTCTTATTTTGTTACCGTTCGACGAATTCGTCGTAAATAGAAGCGTCTATGAAGGTTCTTGACCCAGCACAGCATACCTGCCCTTGATTGAAAAACACGGCGTTATGGGCTTCCTCCACAGCGCTAGCAATGTCGACATCAGCTAATATAATATTCGGGCTCTTGCCTCCTAGTTCCAAAGTAGTACGTTTCAAGTTACCAACTCCTGCTGCCTGCTGAATTAATTTGCCCACTTCGGTCGAGCCTGTGAAAGCTATCTTGTCCACCTAAAAAAATTAATATTATAATATACTAACTCTACTCGGGGTCAGCTTCCTTAACGCGCACCACGAAGAAATGTTAAAAAAGTTTTTGTTTTGAAAAAGAAACTTGCCTTAGTGCTCGCACATAAAGCTTCACCGGCATCTCCATATCCAGGCACCACATTCAGCACACCAGGAGGTATTCCGGCTTCTTTAGCCAGTTCGGCCATGTATAACGCGGATAAAGGAGTTTGTTCAGCTGGTTTTAGAACCACCGTATTCCCTAAAGCCAAGGCTGGAGCTATTTTCCATATGAACATAACTAAAGGGCCATTCCAGGGTATAATTTGACCACAAACACCGACCGGCTCGTGCCTTGTGTAACAAAAGTAATTGCCATCAATTGGTATGGTTTTTCCATGAGTTTTATCAGCCCAGCCTGCTACGTAACGTAAACATCCAATGCTCATGGAAACATCACCTAGATAGGCGATGTGATATGGTTTTCCTCCGTCCACCGCTTCTAAACTCTATACGTCATTAAATATAATAAAGGTAAATAATTTTAGCTTAGTTATGACTTACTGCCAAATGGGCTGCATCTCTTTCCATAAGATCTGCGAGTTTGTGTAACAATCTTCCACGTTCGGAAGCGTCTAGTCGTCTCCATGGAGAACCGAATTTGAAGGCGGTGGAAGCTGCGTCAACCGCAGCATCGATGTCGGCTTTTGCGCCTTTTTGAATATCGGCGATTTTTTCCCCTGTAGCGGGGTTAATTGTTTCAAAAGTCTGCCCCGATTTAGACTTCTGCCATTCATTATTTACAAAAATCTGCAAGTTGAAGTAAATATTAGAAATAGAAGTGAGTTAAGCAAATATTTTAAAATACAAGGTGAAGTTAATTATAAGCGCCAAAATACAATCACTAATTATAGGAAAAATGTTTAAAAAATCCTAATTAATAAATTAGAACGAATTAAAAATTTACACTAAAATCATGTAGTCCTCGGGCTTTCGCGGACGTCGTTGATGGTTGCTTTTCGGTTCTCAGGTTCTCTGCCGTGTAGAACTGCCAAGTTCTACAAACATTCTACACGGCAGAGAACCCGGGGAAACGAAGAGCAGCCACTAAAATCATGTTATGACATTGTCTGTAAGTTACAACATAACGTATTGTAAAACTGCAATAAAGTTTTACAACAATTACTCTCGTTCAGCGCAGCTCACTACGTGACGTAGTTATCAGCTTTTCCTAAGAATATAATCGATATTTTTTACGCAAATTAGTGTTCTCTAAGAAACCAATGACTCAAGATACGTATAATTAAGAAAAAAGTAGTGGGATCGTCTTAAGTGCAATTAATTATTTTTAATCTACTAGGCTCACGCTTACAAACATTAAGAATCTTATTAAATTATAGCGCATACTTACGTTTTTACATAAAAAATCTTATTTAATCTTATAACACATAGGAAAGGAAATTTTGGAAAAAATTTGGCACCTTTTGGGTGACATTTTGTGAGCAAATTGGCGATATTGCCCATAAAAAATCTGGCAATACTGGTGGAAAACGCCATTAGCTTATACTTTATAGAATCACTAACAATTATATTTTGACAAAACTATTATCGTTTCTTTCAGAGCTGCCAGAAGAATACAGAATATGTTATGTTAAATGACACCAACACTATTTCCTTGCAATTGTGCAGTTTTTCTAAATAACCATAACTTTAAATTTTTTTCCATCAGAACCATCGGTCTTTCAATTGGATGAATTAGATGTACCATTGCTAACACAAGAAACTAGGTGAAAACCTTTTTAGCAGGGTAAAACTGCTACCGACCATAAGTGTAAAATTATTTGAATTTATTTTTTCAGTCATGCTTAAGGTAATGTTTCAATAGACTTATAATTCTTATTGTTTTATAGTTTATTGATATTAAAATTTACATAACATAAATATTAATTACATGATTTAACAATAAAATAGGATTCAGTATAATAAAATAATGGAAACGCATGGCTAATGGATTTGAAAGTTGTCCCAGTTTTGTATATGATATCGATAGTACAACGATTTTCAATGACAGTAAAAAATCTATGAAAATAAGTCCCCCTAGTTTTGTTTTTGATGGTTTTATGATGACTTTAAGAACTTGCTCTAGAAGGCCAATTATAATTTGTGGAGATATACGCAAATACGTTATAATTTAATTTTAAATACATAACTATATTCCATTCACGACCTTTTTAGACTCACAATAATAATAATGATGTTAGTAATATCTTTGATTAGTCGAAATACAGATGCATTAGAAAATTAAACAGAGATTTTCACTTTTTTCTTCCTTAAATCGCTTAACTCATTTGTAATTGATTAAGAATTCTTTGTATACCTATTTTGTATATCTAATTTTTGCTTAGAACTGATTTTGAACGGTCCAGAACTTGACATTCTGACGATTGGAACGGACCTAATGTAAATACATAATGAAAAAGCTTGACTATTTGCATGACATTTTGATCGATTGTGGAAATCATGTTTTGCTATATTCCATCCACGATCTTTTTAGACTCAAGAGGACTATGCTTTTTTTCGTTAAGTTACGTGCATGTATTTTGATGGAGGTCAAAATCTGACATGAAAAAAACTGTCTCCGTATAAACTTGAAAATGATTACAATTAGGACACCAAATTTATTATAACATTTTTTTAATTGTGGGAAAGTCCCTGACACCTGTACACATAATGAAACGTTAAAATTTGTGTGACGTTATCGGTTAACAAATTATAACGAAATTGTTACAAAATTTTCAGTGATTAAGAATCTAACTTGAATTAAAAATTTTGAATCTTTAAAGAAGCTACAAGAATTTTAGAAATTCATATTTATAATCTAAGCTAGAAACTTTTTTAAGAAATAAAAATTTCAAAAACGCAATTGCAAGATGTCGCGATTTAAAAAAAGTTTAAATCGTGATATTCTGCAATCGCTTTTTGACCTAAAAAAAAACCAAATGCAACAAAATTTTTAAAAATTTAAGATTTTCTACAATTGGGATATATTCTTAGTATTAGTGTTTTATGTCATTTCCTTTTATAATTAATCAAAGTTTTAATAACAATTAAACAAGTTTATATTAAAAGCCGGCATCTCTAAATTCTTCCAAATGTATCTTAGAATGATTCGTGATATTTAAGAGTGTAAATAACGATTTTGTCAACTCATGTATATCAAATTATATTTGATGTATTAAGTGTGGATAAAAATAAAATTCTTACCCCCGTATACAGGATCTTTGGATTGGAATCTCCTGCTGGCAAAGCTTGCGTAGAAAATTTGCATTTCTGCAATTTCAAAATACCTGCACGCACGCTACGAAGCATGTTTCACGCACGCAGCTTCACAACGAAAAAGCACAACTGAGAATATCGACGATGATAAGCTGTGTTTATACTATATCATAATCATCAAAGTTGCCCCATCATTATGTTGTGGGGAATCTAAAAATATGTGCTTGTTTTTATTACGCAATTTAGATTCGATGAGTCTACCAATCCTACTAGTTTGAAGACAAGGTCAGTATAATTTAGGTTTGGCTTTTTTTTGTAAGGCCCGCAACACATGCGTTATAAACGCTTACGATTTTATCAGATGAATGAGTTCTCATTTATTTAAAAGCAGTAGAATTATTGAATGTAAGCATAATTAATTAATAATTCTTTAATGGTAGGTTTCACAAAAAAAAATAGTTAATCAGCGATTAATTTAATTCTCTGATTAAGGAATGTCATTGGACGTAGTAAAGAATAGATTTAAAACAACCAATTATGTTGTTTCACCCAGCCAATCATAGGCCTTAATCACGCTGTTAAATTAATCAGTGATTAAATAATTTTTGTGAAACTGGGGGTAAGATTGTAAGTTAGTATCAGGATCACATACAGGCGAGGAGGCGGTAATGTCGATTTCCCGCCTGAATAAGCTGCAACGAAATTTTCATTTGTTTCGCTTAAAATTGCAAACTCATATCAGGAACACATGAACGCGAGGAGGCGAAAGATCAGTTTCCCGCCTAAATCAGCTGCGTCGATACTTTGCTCCGTTCCGTTAAGACTGTAAACTAATATCAGGATCACATAAGGGCGAGGAGGCGATAATGTTGATTTCCAGCCTGAATAAGCTGAATCGAAATTTTCATTTCGAATGCTTTTACATTAGATTGGTTTAATTACTAATTACATCAATAAATGGGTCGAGAGCTTTTATTTCATATGCAATTCCAGTTATTTTAGAAATGACTAATAATTACATCGCGTAAAGGAAACATAATTCAGATTTTCGTTCCCAGCTGCAATAAAACGAAATGTGTGTCTAGGTCGCATTGGATGCAGGCAATAAGTCCATAAAATAATAATCATAAAACTTTATAGTCTTATTATACGCCTGTATTTATAAAACGTGATGTCATATTTCACACGTAGTCCCTTGGTTTTGGGGTAATTTTTTAATTAATTATAAACTGTTCTGAAAAACATAAACCTTTCTTCCGACATTTCCTCTGTGACGTCAATTCTCTTACTTTTTTTTTGTTAGTCACACTGTATTAATGAGAAAACAAAAATTAATTTTTAATCTTTATTAAATGAAAATAATGCAATTATAACCCTTGATCAAGTTAATAATAAAAAAAAATGTAAATCTTAAATTTAAAAGTTGAATGCTTAGCCTACCCAAAGGTAACTACTACGCCTGACAAAAAAGCCTGGGACTTGTAATATGTTCTATTGTAAATACAACGAATTAAGTATTCGTAAAAAAATCATCCTTTTGTTATTTCTGTATTTCTTTTACGTTACCGTAGAAAAAGCAAAATTAATTGTTTAAAACTGCATTCAAACTAGAGTCTCCGATTTTTAACATGTACGGAATGAACACGTGTACATGGAATACGTGTAATTATCTTGTTCGTATTTCATACAGAAAATGACAAATACGCGCCTGGCTTTATGTTTTACGCATTTATCGCGAAAGTAAGTCGTGAGCCTTAATAAATACGTGTAATGTAAATACACGTGTATACGTGAAATTGAAATACACAAGTACCCTTGCATTTCACTCAAAAATGCATGGGTAAAGTTGTCTCAGATTTTTTTAGCGGACATAGTACATTATGATATAGTATAAAAAGGAGTACTTTTAAAACAAAGAAATATGTTCAAAATTTGAAAGAAATTAGTATCAGCATTAGGTCAGAAACCTTTATGAATTTTTCTGAGGCACAGCTACAACAACAGTTTTGACTTCAGAGTACTGATGTAGACCGTATTCTCCCATTTCTCGCCCAACACCAGAGTCCTTGAATCCTCCGAAAGGCGACTGAGCTCCGAACGCATTGTAACAGTTAACCCAAACTGTACCTGCCCGAATTCCCTGCGTTACGTAGTTAATTTTGTCAACATCCTTGGAATAAACAGCGGCAGCAAGGCCGTAATTAGTATTGTTGGCGCGCTCAATAACTTCTTCGAGAGTCTTGAACTTCATCAACTGTTGGACGGGGCCAAAAATCTTTAACAGAATAAATATTTAGCATATGAAGAATAAGAGTGCGTTACGAAATTACCTCTTCTCTAGCGATGATATGGTGGTCTTCAACTTGTGCAAATACTGTCGGCTGTACATAAAATCCCCTATCTCCGAATCTTTCTCCGCCTGTCATCAATTTGGCACCTTCGCTCTTACCGCGCTCGATCAGCTTCAGAATCTTATCCATCTGAACTTTATCAATTTGCGGGCCTTGTTCTGTTTTCAGATCAAAAGGATCACCAAGAATCCTATTCTTAGCTCTCACAATCGAACTAAAAATAGCAAGTGCATAATGGTTTGATTGAGTACCTTCTTATTTTGTTACCGTTCGACGAATTCGTCGTAAATAGAAGCATCTATGAAGGTCCTCGTCCCAGCACAGCATACCTGCCCTTGATTGAAAAACACGGCGTTATGGGCTTCCTCCACAGCGCTAGCAATGTCGACATCAGCTAATATAATATTCGGGCTCTTGCCTCCTAGTTCCAAAGTAGTACGTTTCAAGTTACCAACTCCTGCTGCCTGCTGAATTAATTTGCCCACTTCGGTCGAGCCTGTGAAAGCTATCTTGTCCACCTAAAAAAATTAATATTATAATATACTAACTCTACTCGGGGTAAGCTTCCTTAACGCGCACCAAGAAGAAATGTTAAAAAAGTTTTTGTTTTGAGAAAAAACTTGCCTTAGTGCTCGCACATAAAGCTTCACCGGCATCTCCATATCCAGGCACCACATTCAGCACACCAGGAGGTATTCCGGCTTCTTTAGCCAGTTCGGCCATGTATAACGCGGATAAAGGAGTTTGTTCAGCTGGTTTTAGAACCACCGTGTTCCCTAAAGCCAAGGCTGGAGCTATTTTCCATATGAACATCATTAAAGGGGCATTCCAGGGTATGATTTGACCACAAACACCGACCGGCTCGTGCCTTGTGTAGCAAAAGTAATTGCCATCAATTGGTATGGTTTTTCCATGAGTTTTATCAGCCCAGCCTGCTATGTAACGTAAACATCCAATGCTCATGGAAACATCACCTAGATAGGCGATGTGATATGGTTTTCCTCCGTCCACCGCTTCTAAGCTCTATACGTCATTAAATATATTAAAGGTAAATATTTTTAGCTTAGTTATGACTTACTGCCAAATGGGCTGCATCTCTTTCCATAAGATCTGCCAATTTGTATAACAATCTTCCACGCTCGGAAGCATCCAGTCGTCTCCATGGAGAACCGAATTTGAAGGCGGTGGAAGCTGCGTCAACTGCAGCATCGACGTCGGCTTTTGCGCCTTTTTGAACATCGGCGATTTTTACCCCTGTAGCGGGGTTAATTGTTTCAAAAGTCTGCCCCGATTTAGACTTCTGCCATTCATTATTTACAAAAATCTGCAAGTTGAAGTAAATATTAGAAATTGAAGTGAGTTAAGCAAATATTTTAAAATACAAGGTGATGTTAATTATAAGCGCCAAAGTAAAATCACGTCCAAATTACTTGCTTAAAAAATTGTAATTAATAAATTAGAAATTAGAACGTATTAAAAATTTACACTAAAATCATGTAGCTTTCGGGCTCTCACGGTCGACGTTGATGGTTGCTTTTGGGTTATCAGGTTCTCTGCCGTTCTCTACACGGCAGAGAACCGGGGGAAACGAAGAGCAGCCACTAAAATCATGTTATGATATCGTCTGTGAGTTACAACATAACGTATTGTAAAACTGCAATAAAGTTTTACAACAATTACTCTCGTTCAGCGCAGCTCACTACGTGACGTAGTTATCAGCTTTTCCTAAGAATATAATCAATATTTTTACACAAATTAGTGTTCTCTAAGAGACCAATGCCTCAAGATGCGTATAAATTAAAAGAAAAGTAGTGGGACCGTCTTAAGTGCGATTAATTATTTTTAATCTACTAGGCGCATGCTTACAAACATTAAGAATCTTATTAAATTATAGTGCATACTTACGTTTTTATTTTCTATTAACTTATAACACATAGGAAAGGAAATTTTGGAAAAATTTTGGCACCTTTTGGGTGACATTTTGTGAACAAATTGGCGATATTGCCCGTAAAAAATCTGGCAACACTGGTGGAAAATGCCATTAGCTTATACTTTATATAGAACCATCGTCTTTCAATTGGATGAATTAGATGTACCATTGCTAACACAAGAAACTAGGAGAAAACCTTTTTAGCAGCGTAAAACTGCTACCGACCATAAGTGTAAAATTAATTGAATTTATTTTTTGCTTAGGACTGATTTTGAACGGTCCAGAACTTGATATCCTGACGATTGGAACGGACCTAATGTAAATACATGATGAAAAAGCTTGACTATTTGCATGACATTTTGATCGATTGTGGAAATAATGTTTTGCTATATTCCATTCACGATCTTTTTAGATTCTAGAGGACTATGCTTTTTTTCGTTAAGTTACGTGCATGTATTTTGATAGAGGTCAAAATCTGACATGAAAAAAATTGTCTCTGTATAAACTTGAAAATGATTACAATTAGGACACCAAATTTATTATAACATTTTTTTATTGTTTTGATCGAAGCGGAATAATTTCCTATTATGGTAGTGGGAAAGTCCCTGACATCCTGTATAATAAAACGTTAAAATTTGTGTAAAGTTATAACGAAACTTAGAAAATTTTCAGTGATTAAGAATCTAACTTGAATTAAAAATTTTGTATCTTCAGAGAAGCTACAAGAATTTCAGAAATTCATAATTATAATTTAATATAAAATTTAAAAAAAAGCGATTGCAGGATGTCGCGATTTAAAAAAGTTTAAATCGCAATCGTTTTTTGACCTAACAAAAAACCAAATGCAACAATTTTTTTAAAATTTAAGATTTTATACAATTGGGATGTATTCTTAATATTAGGGTTTCCTTAGAATTTTATGTCTTTTCTTTTTGTAATTAATCAAAGTTTTATTATTATTATTATCATTATTATTATTATTATTATTAAACTTTGATTAATTATAAAAAGAAATGAAATAAAATTCTATAAACTTGTTTATAACAAGTTTATATTAAAAGCCGGCATCTCTAAATTCTTTATCTTAGAATGATTCGTAATATTTAAAAGTGCAAATAACGATTTTGTCAACTCATATACATCAAATTATATTTGATGTATTGATTTGCTTAGTGTGGGTAAAAATAAATTTCTTACCCCCGTATACAGGATTTTTGGATTGGAATCTCCTGCTGGCAAAGCTTGCGTAGAAAATTTGCATTTCTGCAATTTCAAAATACCTGCACGCACGCTACGAAGCATGTTTCACGCACGCAGCTTCACAACGAGAAATCACAACTGAGAATATCGACGATGATAAGCTGTGTGTATACCTGTATCATAATCGTGAAAGTTGCCCTATCATCATGTTGTAGGGAATCTAAAAATATGTGCTTGTTTTTATTACGCAATTTAGATTCGATGAGTCTACCAATCCTACTGGTTTGTAGACAAGGTCAACATAATTTTGGTGTGGCTTTCTTTTTATAGGGCTCGCAACACATGCGTTATAAACGCTTACGATTTTATCAGATGAATGACTTCCCATTTTTTATTTAAAAGCAGTAAAATTATTGAATGTAAACATTAATCTGCACCGGTAACGAATTATTTACTTTGGCACTCCCAAAAGTAAGGTTCGTGGAATTCATTAAATGGCTGATTTTATTAGTACTGACAACCAAAATCGGTTGTTAGAATAATCAGCTAACCAATTTTGTAAGAAATTTAAAACCATTTTTTGTACGTTTACCACTCAAACCCCACCCAGAGACTAACTGCTCTACCTTCTCTTTTTTTGCATCCCTCTGCCTGAAACGTATCCCCGCATCATATTACCAAACAATAGACAAAGTAAACAAACGTGCTCGTAATTTACGGATATACTGAGAATGTATAAGCTTTCTTAAATTCTAAACTTCTTAATTAAACAATGACAACAGTATACAGTGCTCGCCAAAAAAAAATCTGATTTATTGTAGAATAGTCGAAGAATGTATGGACTTCCGTGGAATTACCGTTATTTACGTCAGGCAGTGGCAGTTACTAGCATCATCAATAATCATCACATCTTTGATGAGCTTCTTTCACTAAAAAAATATGAATGAAGACTCCCAAGACCTCACTTCTTTTAAAAAGTGAAAATGACGAAAATCGGATGAGTCCTTTTCAAATTTTGCTATTCCATTCTTATTTGGGTTTGACCGAAAATGAAATATGCAGATTATGCTTAATCAGAAAGCGAAACCACTGAGCAAATGCCAGTGAAACAGATCACCACATCAAAGGCGAAAAAGTGCCGTAATTCTAAATTTTATTTACACTTAAAAGAATAGTGACAAACTTTGCCAAATCTAAGCCATGTTATTGTATCATAAAATATACTAAAATAAAAGAATAAATAATTATAGTGTGTAAAAATTATTTATTTACTTATTTTTACAAAGTAGTCGGTAATTTTTCGTTTATTTGGATTATCGGATGTCGATTTTTGTAGCACACCATTTGCTGTACTGGCATCAGTTGTAATATCTTCAAAATCATGTGCATCCACATCTATACTGATAAATTCTTTCCTACTTTTACGTAGTGTATTTCCTGATGATGTTTCAATCCCGTCTATGACATTGATAAGGCTAATAACGTCGTTATGTTTTTCCTGTGAACAGTTATCTTCAAATAAATGCTTTATATATTTGAAATGTTTGGACTCCTCCTCAGGCTGACTAGATTCTATGATATCCGAATCACTTGATTGAGTTGGGCTGACGATATTCATCGGCTCTTCTGGGAAATCAGTTTCCATTGATGTTGATGGAGCGTCCACATTTCTCGTTCTTACTGAACTATTTCTTCCCAAAATATTTCTTGGCTTTTCTGCCCGACTAGTTAAGCACAGTTGTGTTTCTTCGCTTTTATTAGAACTAAACATCTGCAGTACGGACGGTTGCTTTTTGCTATCAAAATATGCTTGTTGGATAAACGGGAAAAAGTTTTGATGTTTCAATTGGGCTGCCACAAAACGGCACAACAATCTCCACAGCTGACCTAAAAAAATCTTATTTAATTATAAGATATAACATATAAAATAATGTAATATAAAGGTGTCCATTATAGATCTGTTCCAGCTATTTCTGACTATAGTTCTAAACTCTTAAAAGCATGCATTCAATAAAGTTGCGCACTTGGTGGCGATGAATTACTAAATTATGCAGTTTAATATACAGGGTCTACCAAGAGCTTTGATTTTATCTTCTGCCGATTTAAAAAAGAATTTGGCAGGGGTGTCATTCAAGGTCAACCTCTTTAGTTCTCGCATCTCACCAGAGAGTGGTTGTTGATGGAATTTTTTTGGTTATTGCGTGAGGTCAATGGCTTTTCGAAGCATGATTCGACTTCTCTGAACAAAGCAATGAAATTCCACCAACAACCACCCTCTGGTAAGAAGATGTCATTGTCAATAATTCTTCAAATCAAGAGCTAAAGGGGATGACCTTGAACGACACACCTCTGCTTAAGTCCTACGACATTATCAACACTTCTTAAGTTATAAAAAAAAAGTAAAGGGTTATTTGTTCAACATAATTAATTAAACGATGGTCACTGCAGATGACCAAGTGCCATCCCCAATTTTTTTTATAAGGCCAAAGTGTCATAGTGTCTGCCAAGTTATCAAAACGATGTTTACGACTTGAACAAGCGAGATTATCCTAACTGAGGTTTTTATTGATATTTCCTAAAATTCTAAATTTACAGAATTCATTCACTGTACGTACTTACAGATAGTTATTTTGTTTGCAGCAAGAAAATTATATATTTTGTAAATTTCATCTTGTAGTTCTGCATCTCCAAAAGTGTAATACATCATATTCCTATTCGCAGCACTGCAAGCCATTAACTGAAGGACGAATTTTAGTCTAGGGTCCCCTCTATATGCACCACAACCCCAGTTTCCGGTCGCCACTGGCGAAAGCTTGCTATCAAGTTTTGAGTGAAACCCTACATACGCCTGAAACAGCATAAAAATTATAAAGAAATAAAATCTTATTTGATATCGGCTCTTCACTGAAGGTTTGTGCAACAAAATTATAAATAAGTACAGCCTACTTTGTAAAATAAGTGCAGATTTCAAGAGAAGGAGTCTCTTATCCGGCCTGGACAATTTATTACTTCAAGTGTTTTTTTACTTACTTATCATGACACCCTTCGATGATAATTTTTTTGAATCGCAGGTTATTTTATCTTTTTACCTTATTGAGTTCTCGAAGAAGTGATGATGTATAAAACTGTTCTACTGGTTTATTAAATTTCATTGCATCAATAGCTACAACGCTTGTTCTCTTTCTCCCACATTTATCATATGGTGCATCATCTTTATAATCACCATTCCACACAAATCCATCACTGTAACCGGAATAATCGCTGTACCTTTCTATGCCTACATACACATGACACTTTCATTTTTACAATTACATATTTCTCCAATGTTTACACTTACCCATAATAACAAGCGCTTCATAAGCACCTAACTCTTCAGTAAACAAGCGGCTAATGATTAATTCAGGGCATATGATGTATCTTATCTCTTCCTGCACGCAACCGTAACCCAGTACACCACCTCCAACAAATCTATTGATAATAACACACAAATAAATATTTCTTATTTGTTGTTGAACTTAATTACTTGTTTGCAAAATCAATTTGTAAAGCCCAATAGCCGCTGTCTTCGATTGTACCTGAACTGGCTACATGAACTCTGACATTCCCCAAATTATTTTCTATCCTGTCCCACCTAGGCACTTGGTTTTTGTGAAGAAACTTTCTTTCGAATGTGACGACACCTACTGGTGCTGAAAAAAGAAAAGAAAAAGTAAGACCGATTAGGTGTAGCAAATTTGAATTTAATTAATACCTTTGGACAGAATCTTTCGGAAATAATGAAAAACACACTTTAATTTTTCTGCAACGCAATTTTGTCGTTTCGGCCTTAAATGTGCAGCAAATAATCTGCAATATCTCACATCAAAATCGACAACGCAAAACAAAAATGTTATACGTTTACCTTACGAAATTAACTCCAGGGTAAGAAGCAGACACATCTTTCCTCCAAGGAAAGGTGCACAAAAAAGCATTTGACAATAGACTAGCTATCTGCAACTGACTTAAACTTATAGATGCAGCAGTTTCCTTTTTCAGAAGTGGCAAATTTCCAGGTAATATGTCTGGCAATTGTAAGGCGAGTTGGATGATTCCAGGGAGAAGAGTCTTAAAAAATGCTTCGGTTTCTTCTTCTTCTAAAACCTAGACAGGTCATAATTAATTAATTTTTCCGACAGAAACTCCAATGAAACATACTTCGTCAAAAAAATAATGCAGAGCTAGAAATTTTGGTAAACGCGTGTTATAGCTGTTTATCACTGCTTCGAGTTTTCTGCTCGTAGTAATTGGCTGCAGTAGAGACTCTTGAATTATTTCCCAACGACTTTTAAGTTGCTCTTCCCCTTCTTCCTGCAAAAGAGAAGGTTACCGAGTGATTCAATAATGAACACTCTGTATTTATTTTACCATTCAGTTCGGGCACTGCTTAAACACCACTTAAATTTAAGCAAGTGGTCATTAGTGCCCCAAACTGTTTTTGCCACTAGATTGTTTTCTGCTTACATTTGGTTTATGACCTGATTTATACTTTTCTGAGTGAAAACACTACTACCCCATACTTTAAAATTTTATAAATAAATACTTACGTCTTTAACAGGAAACAAATTGTTTGCAGAGAAAGGCATGCGAACGTGATCATCATCCCAGTGACGAGTGTGAACATTTTGATATGGTTTCGGTATGGTAATTAAACTAACAGGCAATTCAAACAGTACTGCATGGTTTTTCGAGGGTGAAACATTAGGCACATCGAAGTTGTATAAGCCATTGCCTCGGCCAATATCTTCGACACTGGTTCCAATCCAAGTTTTGATCTCAGTCATGCTTTATGTCCACCACAACTATTCACGATATCTTCCGAAGAATATCATGTTTACTATACAGTTTACAGAAGATTTACAAATATTACACCATTGCATGTAAATCTGTTTTAAATAATTTGATTAATCAGAACATTAAATAGCTTTTCGCATATCATTTTAAAATATAAAACTGTGAAATATATTATGATTTTATTGGAAAACAATCACCAAAAGCACAATTTTTTAGAAATGACAAATAACTAACCACAATTTACAACTCAATGACGTGTTGAATATAGACCAGAGACAGAATTGCCAAGTTTGTCAAACGTATTGTTGCCAATATTTCAGAATGAAATCGCCCAATGCGTATATTTTATATGGAAGATAAAAATTTTTAGTCGCCAAATTCAAAAGTAAGAATCGCCCACTAATGCATTTTAAATGAGCAAAAGAAAATTTTTGGTGGCCAAGTTTTACTTAGAAATCGCCCAATTGGCGACCCTGCACAGAGGATTTGATAAAAATGGGCGCGTTCAGTGGACGCAATAGTTGACTAAAACCACAAACATGTTTCATTTAGTTTGCCTTTAAACAAGTTGGAGCAGTTGAACGCTATAACAATTTACTGTTATTTATCGATCAATATTTGACATTTGGAGTGAGGTTAGATTTTCATACATTATGATTATGAGTAATTATTCTAGATTATAGAGTAAAAAAATAATTTTATGTTATACTTCTTACAACATTACAGTATTACTGTTGACATTATGACAATAATAATATTTCTAGTTTCTATGTTTTGTGTTGGCAACACTGAGCGGCATGTTGTCATTATGCGTTATGTGACATATATTGTACCGATATAAATACTAATTAAAAACCATAAACGTAACTAAAGTATTTGCATTGTATCCCATAACCACACTGCGTAAGAATTACTCATCATAATTATAATAAAAAACTGTTGGCAGTCAACACAAGTAACCATTAACCGTTCAGCGTACCAAACAAGTCAACATACTCAACAGTTGTGTCCGCTGAATGCGCCCAATAATTTGTTAGTAAATAAACTAACAACTAACAATAACAAATTCTTGCACTGACCAGAGAAACAAATCAATTATTTTGAAGAGTTGGTACGAGTAGTGTTACTTAGTGTTGGGCATAATCGGATGATTTCAAGAATCGGAATCATCGGAATCGGATGACAGGAATAATCGGAATATGTATCGGAATCGGAATTATGACTAAACTCTTTTGTTTATGAGAAGTGATCTCAGAAATCTCTAAGTACCACGTTTAAAGCAAATTCCACGAAAGTAATAAAAATTTTAATCCAAGAAATTGATATATAAAGAAACATTTACTTATATTTATTGTTTTCCTTTGTTCCGTTTCTAAAGTGTATTAATAAATTTGTTTTCTTTCTTAAATTGAATTTGGTTCTTATTGCGGCTCTCTGAATTGCGATAAGAACGCTCATAAAATGTGCCGTCCGCAATGTAATGTCCGTGATGAGATGAGTAATTTACTTATTTCATGCACTATGCACTATTCAATTTAGCACATAGAATAATAGAACTGTAAAGACATAGATAGATTTGATCAGCACGATCGCGATCATTGAAAGTGAATGTGTAACCTATTTAGATCTGTTCGTTTAACAGTTTTAGATTCTTTCAAAGCAGATACACTCTACTTCGATCGAATCAACTGACTTCACCTAAAGCTTCACTAAAGCTGGGTACACATGTATACGATTTCCAACATCCGATATACCGATCGTATATGTGTTTCGGTGATGAAAATTGTCATTAATCACATAAATGTTGATTAATAATTTAATTTATCTTGTTCATTTTTCAAAACATGCAAAAGTGGAGTTAAATTACACACGACGTCGGACAAAAGTTGAAATATTTTTAACTTTATCCGATACTGGAAGAAAGTTAAAAACCATCGGATTAATGTGCCGCCAAAACTATTTTTAAAAATTTCAACCAATAGACAGTCGTTTCGTACAATCAGATGTCGTATGTCGGACACGTGTGAAGGGAGATTTTTAATTTGCTTGAAATCGGCCCGTGAAAACACACTTTGCTTGCAAACCAATTCAAACAGATTATGTACTGTGAATGCTTAAAGTTAAATCATAATTCAGAACTCAAGGACAATATTCCAATGTATCGACTAGTGGTTTCAACGTTCCAAGTTCGATTAGATTCCGTTTTTTCTTTCTAAAATATCTGTCAAATGTTTCCGTTAATGACAGGAAATTTCAAAAATTTCTGTCCTACATTTAGTGATAAAAGCAGGGTTCCAACAGAAACCCTAGAATTTTGACACTGACAGGTATTATAGAAAAAAGAAACACTGTATACCAAATCAGCAAGAGCCATCGTTAATGTCAACTTGACGGTAAATAGAACGCAAATGCTAATCAATATGGAATCGGATGATTCCGTATCTACAATCGGAACCTTCCGATTATTTTAAGAATCGGAATCAGCTCCGATTATCATCCGATTCCGTCCCATCACTAGTGTTACTAGAATTGCAAGTTCAAATTGCATTTAACGAGAACATGTCTTAAATACATGTAATTCATTGCATATGCGAAATTGCATACACTATTGCACACAGTGTGAACACAAAACTTCGTGCAATTCGTCGCCACGCACGGAACCGCTGCGAGAAATCCTATCAGTGTGAATCCTGCTTAAGTATTACCAGATCAATTTGGGGTTAGAATTGGCGCCAAACGTTACATTTGTGTTGTAAAATTGTTTTAATAATGCAATCAACTTTTAATATCCGAGGAATCCCGGTTACGTTTCCATGTGAGCCTTACCCATTACAGAAAGATTACATGGAAAAAGTTATCAGTTGTCTACAGTCCGAAACAAACGGTGTCTTGGAATCACCAACGGGGACAGGAAAAACGCTAGCCTTGCTGTGTTCGTCTTTGGCATGGTTATCCGTTAAAAAAGCACAGATTCAAGCCCGATGTCAGATGTCGGGCATGAATAACACTGATGAATACATCGACGAACTGAAGGCAGGCCTAGATATGATGGTAGGAAACTCTGCAAATAGCGGTCAAACATTTTTTAGGGCGCCGACTATCATTTACGCGTCGAGAACTCATTCGCAACTTTCTCAAGCAATGAATGAATTGAAGCGAACTGCCTATAATCACATGAGGGCAAGTGTTATAGGATCTAGGGAACAGATGTGTATCCATCCAGACATTATGAAAGAAGAAAGTTCTTCAGTAAAGGTGAGTAATTAAATTGAATTAGCAAAATTTTTCTATTGTAAAATTGCAAAAATTGGAAATATCAGGATGGATCTATTGACTGCTTTTCATAAATGTTAAGTTATTTATAATTACGACCACGATATTAGGACTTTAACGTTACAATATTAGTGATGTATCATTGCAAGAACAGAAAGCTCATATATTTATTTTGATTAACATTTTATCAGAGTAAAAAGACATTCAATATACAGTTGTAATTGGGATATACAGTTTGTTAATCCTAAGTGCCAGTTTCACAGACCGGTACCATCAAAATTAAAACCACGTCGTCACTTATAAATGAAATGAAAGTCTAAGGTGCGACATTTTGTAGTCGATTTTTGACCTAACATTGCATGAAGATTGACAAATTGCAACCAGTTTGCTACTTAATAAGTCATCCCCTAGAGGGCGGCCAAGCATGCTATCAAAGCATATTATTGAAAGTTTTTAAAAAACTTTTAAACACTGAGAAAGTTGTTGTAAAATTGTAACTTAAAAAAATCTGAAAGTGTTACGATTTGAATTTTCCACAATTTTGGGGGCTCAAAAAAAACACAACTGACATGTAGCAGATCGAAAAGATTATCTCTAGAAGAGAAAGAAATAGTTGATAATCAAGTTCGGATGTGGCTTGAGAAAGAAAATATCGAACCAAGGTTTTCAGAGTATCATAGTCAAATGGTACTAGTAAGAAAAAGAACAGATCTCCATTCGCATATACTGACATGAGCAACAAAACGGGTTTACATGTGTCAGAGTTATTAAATGAAGAAATAGTGAATATATTTAAAGACAGACTAGAAGAAATGAGAGAAGATGCTAAGAAACAGATTTTAAAGAGGATCGCATGACTTTTAAGAAAGTTTTCAAATACAACATTGGAGATATGGTCACGATTAAGCGCACACAATTTGGGCTAGGACTAAAACTCAAAGCAAAGAATCTAGATCTTTATCGTGTAATCAAAATGAATCTATATTATACTCATGAATACGATGTTTGTCGAGAAGGTAATGGTGAAGGTCACAAGTCTACTTCACCATGTGCTGATGATAATCAGGATAGCGAAGTGTGTAATCGGAATCGGAAAATTAATTTTTAGGCTTTCCGTCAGGATGATTACCATCACAACAACGGGAGTGAATTGTTTGTGTTTGGAATATATTAGAGAATATATTAGAGATAATTGTTCTGAAAGTGTTACGATTTGGAATTTAGTTCGTTTTCCCCAGTAATATACAATGATGTATTGCAAACGATACCCGTTATTAATTTTTCAACATTTAAATTTGTAGATCTATTTGTGTCGTTCGAAAGTGTTGAGCAAATCCTGCCATTTTTATAATCAAGTTGAAAGGAAGAAAGAGGATCCTGTAATAAGACAACAAACTGTAGTCGACATTGAGGACTTAGTAAAATTAGGACAGAAACACAGATTTTGTCCTTATTTCATGGCCAAAGATTTGAAACAACATGCCGATATTATTTTCATGCCATATAATTATCTGTTGGATCACAGAGCTCGGAAAGCTTTAGGTAAAAATGTTATCTATTTTAATAGTAAACTTGCGGTCAAAAAAACTGACTCAGTCTTGTTTTTGTATTGTAGATTGGCTTTCGATGTGTCAAAGTAGTACATTATTGAAGCTGTGATTGGTCATTTTTTTTGACTGAAAGTTTCATAAGACATGATTGGTGGCCATATGTGCTGCCAAAGTATAATGAAAGTTATTATTATGAACAATATTTTCCGTGATGCAATCACCGCGTTCCTTATTTTTTTGTTTTAACGAATTGCATCATCACCATTTCTTTCATAAGCATTTAATTCCCTGTTAACTTTTCAAGGACACCATATATGACAAAGGGTGCAAATAATATTTTTTTCAGGCATCGAATTAGTTAATACTGTTGTGATACTAGATGAAGCTCACAACATAGAAAAGATGTGTGAAGAATCAGCTTCTTTACAAATCAAAAGCACAGACATTGCGTTGTGCATTGATGAAATCACCGAGGTAATGAAAGCCATGTCAGAAGAAACTGTAAGTTTCCTGGGAGAAGACGTGCCCAAAGATTTTACAGCGGAAGAACTCTGCATGCTAAAAGAAATCCTGTTGAAATTCGAAAAAGTTCTAGATGAAATCGTGTTGAAAAAAGACCCAGAGGGCACCGTATTTGAGGGGACTTACATCTTTGAAATACTGAATAAAGCTGGTGTAGGTAAACTGGAACTTTCAATTTTATGCGTACAAATCGTGTCTTCTTTTTAGATTCAAGATCAGAACAAACACTTCATTTTGGGTCTGATTGAAAAAGTCGTTCAGTTTCTGTCGACTGCAAGGAATCAACCCTTCGCAAGGAAAGGTAATGGTTTAGAGTTATTTGCGGACTTACTGAATATCGTGTTTGCCGGTCAATCAGAGGAGTTCAAGGAGAAGATACGAAAATGTTTTAAGGTTACGAAATTTTACTCTACCATGCTTCTTCATAGGTAAATTTATCCATCCTGTGTTAACTTAAGGATAACGCATTCTTTTTTTTTATCTTGCGTTATGCCCTCGTGCAACCCAATGAAAGGAGTGTTGCTGCGATGGCATTTAAACTTTGAAACGTGGTCCACTACATTTGTTGAGCAATATACCTATACTCCTTATAAAATGGTTCCTTTAGAATATCAAAGAAATTTTAACGTTCAACTTTATTTCTTTAATTTTAAAAGATAAAAGCTTTATCATTTAATCACTTCCATATCAAAATGCAGTTCACCATTTATTATTTTTTATTTTATTCGTACAAATAAAAATTGAAAAAGAATTAACACTTTCAGGTTCATTTATGCGAGGAGGAACAAAAGAAAAATTATTCTGACGATTGGTTATCGAAAGCCACTCGTGCAAGTAAACAGTGCAAAGTTTTAAGCTATTGGTGTTTCAGTCCTGGTTTCGGGTAAGTACAAGCGCAGATATTTTGTTCTCAGTTTTCTATCTTGTAATGCAGTATGCAGATGTTGATGCGCAGAGGCATAAAGACCGTGATTTTAACAAGTGGTACGTTAGCTCCGCTTACACCTTTAATATCAGAGTTGGAAGTGTCCTTTGACGTTCGCTTAGAGAACCCGCACGTAGTATCAACGAAGCAAGTATGTGTAAAAGTTTTGTGTAAGGGCCCTGATGGTGAGATTCTGAACTGTAACTACCAAAACAGGTATCCATCGCATGCGAATGAAATTCTTATTCTCATTTAAATCCATTTATAGAAACAATCCTAAATATATATCATCACTAGGCCGTTCGATAATCAATACAATGAGAATGATTCCTGGTGGTCTGCTTATATTCTTTCCATCATATTCCGTCTTAAAAAATTTTCAGAATAATTGGCAGTCGACTGGTATTTGGACTGAAATGAATTCTTTGAAAGTGCGTTTTACTTCAGTTTTTAGCCTTTGTATTTAACATTTGTTTGCAGCAAATTTTTGTTGAACCAAAAACGAAAGAAGCTTTCAATTGCTCTATGAACAATTACTACAGTAAAATCAGCGAGCCAAATTCGAAGGGTGCAATAATGATGGGAGTGTGTAGAGGAAAATTGTCAGAAGGATTGGATTTCGCCGATATGAATGGTAGGGCCGTCATAATAATAGGCTTACCATATCCTCCTCTAAAAGATCCGAGGGTGATTTTAAAGAAGCGCTATCTCGACGTCTGTAACAGGAACAACGCGGAAGTATGCAATTGCTTTTGCTAGTTATACTTACCGGAAATGAATGCCGCTTTAAGTATTTGAAGGGAGACGAATGGTATAGTCTAGAAGCATCCAGAGCAGTCAACCAAGCTATAGGTCGAGTTATTAGGCATCAGCACGATTATGGAGCGATTATTCTTATGGACACCCGGTTTACAGGAGTAAAAATTAAAAGTCAAATGTCTTTATGGTTGAGAGATCGCATACAAGTAATCGATCATTTTGGCAAAATCATTTTTGAATTGAAGACATTTTTTCGTAATGCTGCAGCCACAGTAAAGTCAAATAACAATTTCGTTCGTTTTGAAACTAATTTATTTCATGTTTTAGCTTCCACTTCCAAAACTGAAAGGAAGTGAAAAAAATGAAGATGCATTAAAATCGGCAAGTACTTCAGAATTCGATATACCGATGTGTTATAAGAAACAGAATTTGTTCGATTTCTCCGCGAATACGTTGGCCAACGAAAATGAGAGAGGTCTTGTAAATATTCAAAAAAGAGCTGTTTCCAATGCGGACCAGAGTAAGCCAAAGAAGAGGAAAGTGACGTTAATTTCGTCTGAAACCGAACCGCTTTCTGCAAATTCTGCAACAGACGACGCTAAAGAATACATTCTCACGGTAATCTATTTTGTTTTTTTTTTAATTTACTTCCTCCTTTTCTCCTCTTCAATTGTTCCAATAAGGCAAATTTTCACTCACATTTTTATGTGAAGTAAGCAGATCGCCTCAGTTACGTCTGACTTCAGTTCCTTTGTAAAAGGGACGCTACAATAGTCTCGACTCTCATAAATTTTATAATTGTAAGTATTGCTGCATATTATCGTTTGTATTCATAAGAAATAAATTGAAGTAAAATTCTTCAGGGCTTCGTTGGAGGCTGTAGCTGCTGCTCAGAGTCTTCACAGCAACAGCAGCAGCGACTACATCAGCAGCTACAGCATCCAATGAAGTAAAATTCTTACTCACCATTGAAAAGTAAATAAAACTGAAATATTTGTCGCTTTTAATATCGCTGATTGATGATGCAGAGCTCATATTTCGTGAATTTGATAATAGCGACCATACTTATGAGATCTAAAATAAAATTTCTGATACAACTAATTACTTCTTTTTATTGCAGGTTAAGGAAGCTCTAGAATCGCGCGATTTCCTTTTGTTCGTGCAAGCTATTCGCAAATACCGGAACGAAAGTAATTTTGACAGTCTCGTTCAATGTTTGGACACAATATTTCTCGACAAGTATAATTTACGGTACATTATACAGGGATTAGGTCCTTACATTAAAGACTGCCACAGAGATACCTTCGAATCATATTGGCAAAAAATGAGAATCTAATATATCCACGTTGACTTATTCTATTTACTTATATGTTCTTTCTAATCTTTTTTTTTTATTAAACTAGGTATGCTGCTTTATTTTTTGATAATCGTGCAAATATTTAAATTTAAGACTTTTTTATATCGAACATACAGCATTTTTGTTGGTCAATAAAAGCCATAACATTGAAATGTCAACAATTAAGGGGCCCAGTTCCAAAGTGAGCAATCTCCATTTGTTACTTTAATTTGTTACTACTACGGTGCAATTATTTGAGAGAACAAGATTGAAAATGGCTCTGGATGGTTTAACAAACCAAATTATTTTTAAGAGATATGGGCCTTGTAGAGAAGGTAAATGCATAATGGAATAATAAATAATATAAGTATAAATAATTATTTTAATTATAAGTACCAGCTCAATTAAAATAGAAGAATTCTACTTGATTCAAGTAATCTCTTTCAATTTACCAAATAATTTTAGAAAAAAATTTAAATTATCTAAAAAGTTAACAAGATTTCTAATTAACGAATTGCGACCATATTTAAATCAGGCAAAAAGAAGTACCGGAACTAGCATCGAAATTAAAGTGCTGGTATTTCTTTGGCCATGGTTCCTATCAGACTGATACTGGTAGTAATTTTAATTTGGTTTTATCACAACAGCCTGTAAGTAAAAGTTTAAGCGAAATAGCTTCTGCAATGACAAATAATTTATTGCAAAGTTGGGTTGTTTTTACTCAGACACGTGACATTGATGAAATCAAACGACAGTTTAATGAATAAATACAACATACCACGAATTATTGACGCGATTGACTGCACACATGTCGCTACCATACCTCCGCATATTAACCATCCTGCAATAGCATATTACAATAGGAAAGGCTATCATAGTAATGTTACACGCCCCTTTGGTCGTTGGGGGTCGTATTCCTCTCAGAAAGTAACGCTAGCCTAGGGCTCGAGGTATCTCGTAATTGAGAAATAGAGAAATTGGTGCCCTCTTTTTAATGACTGCATGGAAATCGAGCGCAGAAAAGAAACACCAGCTTCTTCTTAAGTACACTTAATTTACCCCAGCTCGTCTTGGAGGTGTACCTGGTATACCCTTCAGCTATCCACTCACCCTCCCGTCCTCCGTGGTCCATCTGGTACCCCTCCCCTTTAACTATTGATAGCCACCAATAGGTGGGATCTAAGGCATGTTCATGGCAATTAATATGCGATGCTAACTTAAAAATTCTCAACAATAATGTTAAATACGTAAGGGAATTTACGATCGTCGTGGCTGATTCCGGCTATGCCCTACAAGCTTGGCTTCTTACTCCTATAAGAAACGCAGAAGAAAATACTCCAGAAGACAGATATACCAAATGTCACATACAAGCAAGAAATGTGATTGAAAGATGCAATGGAGTGCTGAAGCAAAAATTCCGATGTTTATAAAAAAGTTTTGCATTACGACCCTGTAATGTCAGGCAAAATTATTCCTGCGTAATTCTTTATAACATGTGCAGAAAATTTATGATAGAAGATTAAAATAAAAATGACAAAACCAACGCCAATGACGAAAATAATGAAAACGAAGAGAACAACGTACTTGACAAGGAAGATGGAAGGTGTACAGCAAATTAACGTGCCAGATAATAATAATAATAATAATCACCAACAGAATTTAAATATGAATGTACAATGAGGGGCATATCATTGAAAAGGGAATTTTATAGAGAACTCAATAATACACGAAAATTAGATTTTAGCGCCCTCTTTCGAGAAACATTAATATTACATAATCCAAAGTGTAGCATCTCATATGAAAGTTAAATTTAATAATAATTTTTGGGTATTCATATTCACATTACTTAATTCTCTATAAAATTACCTTTTCAGTATTAAATTTATTTAATTTAAATTCTATTAGTTACGAAAGCTGGAAGGGGATGACGTATGACAGTTGGGTATAGGATAAAAGAGTGTCCCCTTTGGATTATAAATCGACCTGTTTTTCGTTTTTCAAACCAAAAATTTTTTGGCAGATATTCAGATATTTCGTTTTCATTGGGCCACCGTGTATAAACAAAGTAATACTTAAAAAAAACGCGATGCAAACAGAACCCTATTCGAAGGTTAGATGTAACTGCCATCTGTTGTAAAAATAATAATGTTTCCAGAGTTCTCCGTTATTTACTAAAACTGCAATCTTGATGACACCTTCCTCTTTCGTATTGATTTGAATTTTAAAGGCGGGAAAGTACCTTGCGAAATGTAGGGGATTTTGTTCGTTACGTAGCGCGGCAGGTATGCAAACAAACCAGGTGCAAAGCGAAGACGGATAAACAATTCACAATATGGTTGTGATTATTTTTGTGGAGTGCCTAAATACATGTTAATGGTGTAGTGATTTCCAAGCACATACGCACAGAAACGGTAAGTCAACATGTTCGTTCGTTTTATGTTTCGTGTTCTGCCGTACGTGGTAGAATAGGTTAGAAAGCACTGTTTACAATCAATTTACGATGTTTACCTTACAATCCTTGAGGCAATTAAGTGTAATTATTAATTAGTTGTGTTTAATTGGAAACTAGGTGTCAACATTTCGAGATGCGACGGGGTTTGCCTATTCGATAACATGCACTATTTCGTCAAAAAACAATTTTTTTTTTACCTAGTGAAGACCAGCTTTAATTAATCAAAATCAAAATCCTCGAGTTCTTTAAATATGAGATTATTATGTTCCTATTATAACAGCTTTTCTTATTAAAAATTTTGTGTAAAATAAAATTGTTTATCAATTTATGTTATGGACCTTATTCTCTTCATCGCCCAGAGAATTGTTTTTGATACTGCGTAATGGCACATGACAGTTCAGTATCGACTTTGTTTAAATGACCACCACCTTGAGTGAAAATACCATAATAAATCAATGCTTCTAGGTTGAAACGAAGGACGAAGCATACTTAATGAAGCTCTACTAATTGCTTTCAGTAAATTCGTGCAAATGTTCTTAATTGAAGGGTCAATTTATAGTTTATTTTTTATGTTTTTTTTGTCATAATATACCGGTGTCCCACCATATGTGTTCGCCCTTCTAGGATTTTAATTTTTTAATCGATTTACGTAAAACTTGAAAGTGTTAAATTAAACAAGAAAATTGATTTTTGGATATATTGTTGAGCACCGTATTATTTCCAGTTTCTTCGGAAGTCTTGTCAATTTTCTTATTATGAAAGGAACACCATATATTCTTACATACACTTCTGGACAAAATTAAGGAACCACCAAATAATGAGATAACTTTTACAATTTACAAGTTATTCTTAATAGACTTTTAAGATGTCATAAATTGACGTTTATTAAACACAATTTAAATAGTGTGCCATGAAACAATTGGCAATCGCAAGGCATTCTCTGCTAGCAAACGAAAAGTCAACAAAAAGGCCTAATTGTTGACACCTTTTTAAGACATTTAATTAATAAAGCCTGCTTTTTGTTTCGAAAATTAGTGAATCTGTTTGCATTAAGTTAATTAAATATGTCTAGACGCCATTGTAGACCAGAAGAAGTATCCCAAATGATTATTCTTCTTCGTGAAGGATATTCACAGAAAAAAGTTGCTGGAATTTTAAATACCAACAAATCTGTGGTATACAGGGCCGCAGCACGGTTCAGAAACACTGGTACTTTCAAAAGAAGACGCGGACAAGGTGCTAAAAGAAAGACAACATGCAGAGGAGGTCGCTTTATCGAACTTCAGAGTTTAAGCAAGCGGTTTGTAACATCTCGTGATCTTCGATTAGCCACTGGAAAAGAAATTTCTACCAAAACAGTAGAAAGAAGACTAAAAGAAGTCAATTTGTCTGCTAGAAAACCAGCAACCAGTCCAACTCTCACAGCTACGCACAAAAGAAATCGCTTAAACTTTTGTTAAAATCATCAAGGTTGGGACGAGGGGCAGTGGAACTCCTTTTTGTTTTCGGACGAGTCCAGATTCCTTCTAAGCAGGAATGATCGCCGTGCTCTTGTCATACAAAGACCAGGCGAGCGATTTGCACCACGTACCATTCGAGAATTTGACAAATTTGGTGGGGAATCTGTAATGGTTTGGGGTGGCATACATTTTAATGGTCGTATAGAATTGGTTTTGATACGAAATGGGTCGCTAACAGCAAGAAGATATAGAGACGAGATTATTGTACCCCATGTTCAACCATTTGCCGAAAATTTCGGCGATGGAGTAATTTTTATGCAAGACAATGCCAAACCTTATACAGCTAACATTGTCACAACTACATTGAGAGATGCAAATATCCAAAGTTTGGAGTGGCCTGCCAAAAGCCCTGATCTCAATCCTATTGAGCATCTCTGGGATCAATTGGGCAACAAAATTTAAAACGCACCGAGACCACCAGTAACACTTGATGAGCTCTTTAACATGCTTGTTCAAGAATGGGAACAGATACCTCAAGAAAATATACGAAACTTAATCTCAAGCATGCCAAGAAGATTAGCAGCGTGTATTGCTGCAAGAGGAGGGCAAACACGCTATTACTAATTTTAGTTTTGTTAACTTGTTACAAATTAGGATATAAGTTCATGAGAAGACCAATGGTATTTTAAAGATTTAAAGTATTTAAAAGTTTGTTAAATTTAATAGCACTTAATCAACTAAACTGCAAGGAAACACTTAGATTTATATATTTATTCGTTTCATTAAATTTCGTTATCTTGTTTTAAATTTATTTTGAATTTTACTGGTGGTCCCTTAATTTTGTCCAGGAGTGTATTTGAAATCTGCAGATCATTGCGAATTCAAATTTGTTTTATTTCGTAATTTTAACGAAATACTCTTTTTTGTTATTCAATTTAGAAAGTTATGAATCATGTTCTAATGCGCTCAAATAATCCGGTTTGATTGTAATTTGATTTTTAAAATTTTTATAGCGTTTGAAGCTTTCAATGGATCGTAATTCATTTTTTTTTAATGGAACCTCATGTTTCTTGGCCTAGTTTAACGCAAAGATTTTTGTTGAATAGGTACGCTGATATCAGACACTTCATACTTTCTTTGAACGTCATTGAAAACAGCATGTTTCATTGAAGTTCTACGCTTGCTCCATTTTAAATGACTCAGAATGTATGAAGTCTTCAGTGTCGCGTATTCAGTAAAAAATATATTAAATTAGACTAAGTAACATGTGTACAAATAGGTTTACCATCTAGTGTGTTGCGCTTAATTTTTTCGCATGTTCGCGTATGTTCTTTACTTGATACGTACCCTCTAAACAGACAAGTAAACAAACATAACTTAAAAAAAATTGTTTTATTGATTTGATTTTACAATGGTTTTCACATTGGAAGAAAAAGCTTTTATGGTTGAATCCTACTTTCGAAACGCCCAAAAAATCAATGGTGAATGGACCTTTTCTATTCCTGCTTGTATTGCAGAATTTCAGAAAAAATTTCCAGAAACTGTATTTCTGTACCACAAATGTGTTAATCAACTTCAGTACTCTGTAGGACTACGCAGAGAAACTGGTAGTGTGGCTAGAAAACAGGTATCAGGTAGGCCTAAAGTAAGAACTGATGAGGTAGTTGAAAATGTGAGACAAATTATGACTGATGCTTCTCGCACTTCCATCCGTCACCTGTCACAACAAGTTGATCTTCCTGTCGGAACCTGCAGAAATATTCTAAGAAAGGACTTGAAAATGTTCCCTTATCGTTTGACTGCCATGCATGAATTGCTTCCAGTAGATTTTGAACCAAGGCGAAGAAACAAGAAACAATATTCACAATGACGATTTGTTGGACAAAACTTTCTTTTCCGATGAGGCCTGGTTCCATTTAACAGGATACATTGATTCCCAAAATATGAGGATCTGGAGTACAGAAAACCCTCATATTTTCATTGAAGCCCCACTCCATCCAAAAAAAATTGGTGTTTGGATAGGTTTAAGTCGGAGAAGATTGATAGGTCCAATATTTTTTAATGGCACACTAACAGCACTTAGATATCGGGAAGGGATTTTGCATCCATTTATTAATCAACTACATGACGACGAGTTGCAATTTGGATATTTCCAGCAGGATGGTGCAACGGCCCATGCTGCTGGAGATACTTTAAATTTCCTTCAAGAGTTTTTTGGAGATCTGATAATTAGCTTCCGCGACTTTGCGATCTAACTCCTTTGGATTTCTTTGTTTGGCCCTACTTGAAAAATTCCGTTTTTAAAACGCCCGTTGATGATTTACAGGAACTTACTCAAAGAATCATCGAAAAGTGTGAAGAAATAAATTATGGATGACATGAATGTCAGAAAGAAACAGTACTTTGCAAAGAAATAAAAGTTGTACATGTGAAACTGAATAATAGTGTCGATAACAGCTAATTACGTTTAAAAAGCGATTTTTTTAGGCCATAAGCTCTTTAAGGCCAAAAGAATATGCAAGAATTGGTTACAATTGATTGATTACATTTTGTAATTTAGAGTTCGGTCTTTTAACTTTTTCGTAAAGCCTTTATTTATTCAAATGAACAAGCAGCGTTAGACTATTACCTACTAAAATTAAAAATATATGTGCATTAGACAGGGTCAGTATTACATTTTTTAATAAAATCATTTTCAATTCAATTTAGTTTCGATTTATGATACGTACATACCTAAACTTTCAATTGAAAAGTTCAGTTTACACGTAAAAATTCCTTACTTGTAATTTTTAAAGTCAGCTTGAACTTTTCAGTTGTAAGTACTACCTATTAATTATACAGGATGTCCACCGAGTGCTGCGACCTTCTCTAGCATCTACAGTAGAGCACTACGGGCACTGATGACAGGCACTGTCATTACTGTTAAACAAGGTAAATTCATCCAAATTAAATTAATGTTGTAATTACATATTACGGCTTATTTTATATGGCACATTAATTCAGAAATTATTAATTACATTAGAATGAAATACGGTTGTGCAATAGACAAGTCGTCTTTTTAAATTTTCTAGTATTATGAACATATAAGGTAAATCTTATTATGTAAAATGGGGCATGATTAAAAAAGAAAAGATATTGCGGGCTTAATGGTGGCCCGCAAATAACCGCAAGCCCGCAAACCGCGCCCCGCGGTCTTGCGGTCTATTTTTCGTCAGTATTTGCATAAATTTCAGGCGTACCAATGGTGGAAAACTAAAGTTATGATATTT
The DNA here is from genome assembly GCA_039766575.1 of Serrognathus titanus. Classification (NCBI taxonomy): domain Eukaryota; kingdom Metazoa; phylum Arthropoda; class Insecta; order Coleoptera; family Lucanidae; genus Serrognathus; species Serrognathus titanus. Next base: position 11,550,285 of record CM077911.1, on the reverse strand, counting down.
GTTTATATCTAGCAATATAAATCACCTGCAAATTCTTTCGCTATCTTGGTAATACCTATAAACGGCCATTAGGATCAAAGAAATTCATAATTTCTTCACTAATGAAATACGAAATATGTTCGTGAATAAGTTTACGAAGAAATTCATATAGAACTTTATGAATTAATTCATGAATAAATTGTCAATGTAAAACGGCCTTTATAAAAATATATATTAACTCTTTTCTTTTTCATACATTTTCACGAGTAAGAACAGCACGAAACTGAAATATGAAATGTTTAATGAAATTCACTCTCCGTTAATGTCATGACATTTTCCTTACCTTTACCTTTCAGAAGCTGCTATTTAAAGCGGCACCCCACTTTACAACCCAAGCGATGAGATGGGTTCATTATGTTTTTGCATTCATAATTTTGCTTGCAACGGCAATAATCAAAAATGTATACAAACAAAATGAATTTCCTGTTATTAGGTATGGTATATTACAAAAAGTGTTTTACTCTCATTTTTCGCATGTTCACGTGTGTTCCTTACTTGATCCGTACCCTAAACAGACAAGTAAACAAACATAACTTAAAAAAAAATGTTTATTGATTTGATTTTACAATGGTTTTCACGTTGGAAGAAAAATCTTTTATGGTTGAATCCTACTTACGAAACGCCCAAAAAATCAATGTCGAATGGACCTATTCTATTCCTGATTGTGTTGCAGAATTTCAGGAAAAATTTCCAGAAACTGTATTTCTGTAGCACAAATTTGTTAATCAACTTCAGTACTCTGTAAGACTATTCAGAAAACTGGCAGTGTGGCTAGAAAACAGGTATTAGGTAGGCCTAAAGTAAGAACTGATGAGGTAGTTGAAACTGATGCTCCTCTCACTTCCATCCATCACCTGTCACAACAGGTTGATCTTTCTGTCGGGACCTGCAGGACTATTCTAAAAAAGGACTTGCAAATGTTCCCTTATCGTTTGACCGCCGTGCATGAATTGCTTCCAGTAAATTTTGAACCAAGGCGAAGATAGTGTCATCGGTTTTTAAACAATATTGACAATAACGATTTGTTGGACAAAACTTTCTTTTCCGATGAGGCCTGGTTCCATTTAACAGGATACATTAATTCCCAAAATTATACTTTGAAATTATCATCGTCTTTATTGAGAAAAAATCTCATAACGTCAATGAAACTAGAGACCTCCGTCAGATTGCCTGCTGTCGCTGTATCGCGTCATTAAATCACGTCAGTTTGTGCTGTTCGTAGCTTAATCATGATTGCTGATTAGAAAGTGATTTGGATCTTCCCAGGACTCCATCAGAAATAGTAAATCAAGCTTATTGCCAGAGAAATCGAAGAAGAGATATGAAGAAATCTATGCAAAATTCATGGAATGGAGGGCTAATGATAATGGCGTAAATTCATATTCGGAAACTGAGCTGCTTGCATGTTTTGCAAAATTGTTGGAAAATTCGAAGCTATCGACCTGATGGTCCATATATTCTATGTTAAGTCTAAAACTTTTTTCTCTCTAAAAAAGAAACACGTTCTTAACGAATGAACTCGTCATTTTTGACTATCTGTTAAATCAGGAGATTAGAATAAACGTTATCATGGATCCGCGGAATTGAGTTTATAACGTCATAAGCTTAATACCTTTACTATCTATTTACAGAAAGAATTTCAAATTTTTTCAAACTTAGTTGCTTTAGAAACGAAATCTGATAACCACCAAGCGCGTTTTATATAAGACACTGATTCACTCTTTATTTAATGTTTTATCTACTTATGTGCATGTTAAGTTTATAAGTGCACGACCAGGAAATATATTTTTAATATATATAAGTTTTATTTATAATCTTTTTGCCATGAACATCCGATGTTTGCTTGTCTTTCGTTAAACTCCTCTAACAGTTGAGTGAATGCATTTGTGCGATCATGTAATTCAATGATTGCTTTTTCTGAGATTGACTCTCCCTGTATGTGCGCGTCTTGAATTGCTTGATTAATTTGCGTTTGACTGCACCTTGTTTCCGTACGAAATTGTGAACAAGGATTTCTTCTTACGTGTTTTATTTTTATCCGAACTGCAGAGTGAAACGAAAATGGCGTAAGCTGCCGTTAACGATAAATTGCGTACAAAGCGTAAATTGATTTGCACGTACGTGTATCTTTGTACTCGCGTATAATTGATTGTATCTTGATACAAGTAGAAACTGCAATAATCGTAGAACAACAGGAAAAACGAGGAACGCACTGTTTTGCTGCCTTTTCAGTCGTTCAGTTGAATCGTCCTTGTACTTCCTGTTTCTATCGTTGAGAAATTGCTTGGTCTACATTAGTGGTTTGCTTTTTTCCTATTTTTGTTTCCAAATCCGTCTAATTCGGTTCAGTTGGACAAAAAAGAAATTGTGGTTTCGATATAGCTGGACAGTATAAGTTTCACTGATTGAACTTCAAATTGTTGTTTTTCCAATTAAAAGATGTATTATGGTTTTGGTGATGAAAAATGCGCAGTCGTGGTTTTCTCCCATAGCTGTCTAGTGTTAAGTTAGTTGCCAGCGTTACCAACTTGGTGCTATCAACTAGTTTTTCATTGCTACCTCTTTTCTTACTATTTGCCATTTTCCATCTTTTTTTTTGTGATTTCAATCACCATATAGTAGTTACTTGAAGTTGATATCAGAGAACCACATAATAACGAAATTCACAAACTTCAAAGGTGCCGACAAGGAGTGCGAGTACTGCTTGAAGAAAATACTGTGGTTTTTTGTCGTCGATGTCAACTTCTAGCAACCACTGTATGGTGATTCGCGAGTGGTTGATACTACCGACAACAGACCGCTAAATAACTACAAAAAAATCGCAACAAAGTGGCACGTGTGCGTTTAACTTAATTTCTTTGCTCGTCCAAAGCTAGCACAATTGGTGGAGGTTATCCGATTACAGCTTCGTGTGGAATAGGGATAGGTGTTTTTCTTCTAATGATTCTCTTGCTTTACAGTCATAACTTATCAATGACACCGTCCTGTCCATTCCTAGTAAATCAATGGTTCTGTAATTAAAATGCTCAGTTGGTCGCCAATATTTGAAAGATGGTGTTTTCCATGGCGCGGCAACGAGCAAGTTCGTTGATTGATTTCTGCGCTAGTTTAAATAATATCAATTCTTGAGGTATCGCGTGTCCGCCGCGTCAATCCCGTTGGATTATCGCTGGCAAAGCCGTGTGTATCAGTCGTTATCATCTTATCATACCTCCCACCTCGTCACCGGCTTTAGTGATACGGGAACGTTCTTTACTGACTCGCGGCGCCTATATACTTTTCGTTTCCTGCATTATTTGCGAAGAAAATCTGTGATTTCAATGAATATGGTTTAATATTGTGAGGGAAAAACCAAATTCTGACGGGACAGGTGAGTTCTGAGAATTTACTGGTACCTAATGACCCGGTTTTATCATTTACGCTCTCTATTGATGACTAATAATGATTATTCGCCACGAGTTAATAGTTATGCGAAAATTGTATGTTACTGTATACTGGAGTGATATCTGATTCCGCTTTAATTTTTAAGTTAATTAAAGTACGCTTGTGATCTGTTGAAAGTTAACAAATTATTTTAAATCTTTTAACGGACATTTAAAAATCGCACAATCGCTTGATGCTTCGCTATCAGTCGCTGACTTCGTCAGAAGTGAAACATAAAAGAAAGTTGTTGAGGAAATCTATTTCAATTAAAAAAATAATTACATATTTCATAATTTTTAATATTTTTTAAGAAATTTTAATAAATATTAAAATAAATCGTGTTTAATGAATCTAGGAAACTACAAAATACGCGCTTATTAACAGAATTAGATTAATCTTGAATATGTCTACGATTCATCTTTTAAAAATATTAGATTCACAATGTAAGATAGTACAGTCAACTCCGGACATAGTGAACTTAAAAAATGGTTTACTTTATCCGAGATTTGTTATAAAAGAAATTTAACATTATGTTTATTATGTGTTTTTACTGTGACTGTGACGTGAAATACACTAGTTTATGTAGTATGTATGTACTTCATATTTATGGGTTACAATATTTATAAAAAAAATAATAATAAACACGTAAACGACGTAAGATAATCATTTTGGTTTGTACAAGTTTGTTAGAAAAACCCATGTTACTTATATATCCTTCAAGGTTACAAAAACTATATCAAACTTCTTTTGGAATTTCACGTGATTGCAAAAAAATTCGAATTCATGTCATTTTTGTCATCTCTTTCATTGAGGGAACATTGACCACAACATCCTCATCAGACTTCTACTCATTGCTCTCCTCATCATCACTTACTTCCACTGAAAAAAAATAACAGGTTTAGTTTTAATTCCAAAGTTACATTTATCGTACTATCTGTTGTGACTCATTAGATAATTTGTTCTTCTCTCAGGGATTCAGTTGAAATAACGTCATTATCGGCTCTCATGTATTCTTCAAAGTCAAAATCGTCGAATCTCTTCCTCATTTCGATTTCAACGAATCTTGGAATATCATCTTTTGTATGTTTTTTAAAGGTATTCCATTATCTGAATCAAATTCATCTTCTATTTCAAAAAATCCTTGCGTGCTTAAAACAACTTGCAATAGTTTCTCTGTTAACCTGCTGCCATGCCAGATGAATAAAGTTTACAGCGTCGAAAAGGCTCATCGAAAAAACTTGTCCATTACCAATTACTTCTAACATCTTTATCAGCAGAACCTTTCTGTAACGATTCTTTAAGGAATGAATTACCCCTTGATCCATAGGTTGTAGCTTTGCCCTGGTATTAGGCGACATGAAAACCAATTTTATTTGGTTTAGCGAAACTTGGGATGCGCCGAACAATTATCAATTAAAAGTAAAATTTTCCCGTTTTTCTTTTTTAACTCTGCATCCCAACTTTGATGTCATCCATGATTTATCGTTTGATCTGTATTTGACTGGTGATGTCTTGTTTCTAAAATATCTAGGATCTAGGATTTTCTGTTCCAGATATGTTTGCAGCCACCAAAACTGTAATTCTGACTTTGGACATTTTTCCGCCAAAACACTTTTCTCCCACGAATTTCAATGTTTTATCTGGGATCAGTTTGTAAAAAAAGGCCGGTTTCAACTTCTTCATGAGCTAATTTTCTCAACCTTTTACAGATTGCATTAACTCTGCCTTATGATGATAAAATTTTTCTCTTTTTTTCCTAAGTACGGAAAGGGTTGATTTCGGCAAACTCATTTCACTATGCTTAACTCCACTTTCTGTCTTTTGATTACTATCATATTTGTCTTTTAGCGTTAAAGCTTTAGATTTTAATTATTTTTTTGAATAAGACATTTATGTTATAAGTTTTTTTTTTAATCTTGGCTTGTGTATAAACTGAATTACAAGTTAAACATTTGATTTCATAAATCATTAAATTATTCTCAATTTCCATTAAGTTTGTCTTTTTAAATGTATCCTGTACAGGATTTTTCATCAATCAAATAATTATCTTTCATCAATCAAAAACGCCGTAACACTTCAATTAGAGTTCTCTACAGGTGTGTCATGGTTCTGTATTTCAATAACTTTTTTGATTTGAAAGATAGACCAAAAAATATTTAAAAAAAGTTGCTTTGAATGTTAAGGGCTACAATCCGGAGAATTCCAAGGACCTTGATTTTGAACGGTTTTCAAGCAGCCATGCTTTATTAACTTTTTTTAAGAAACCATGACGTATGTAGTGTTCATTTTCGTTAACATGATCATTATTTGTTATAGCAGTAGATATATGTAAACATTTCGCATAAGGATCATGGCCTATCCCGTACCTCGCATTTTTTGCAAAACTTTTTCCTATTTATGGTGGTTTTCCTATTTATGGTGGTAAGCTTTTTACAGAGGCAAACACACATTTCAAATGTCTATTAAAGTTCGTCATAAAATGTACACCATGCTATTTAAAGAAACTGAAGAAGGTGTGGTTTCTTGAATACAATCGAAGATCGAGGTCTTTAGTGTTCTTCTGGTTGTTGCCTGTAACGAAGATTGTACCCTTTAACATCCTATACAACTTCTCTTAAAGATTTTTTTACTTTGTCTCTCAAAATAAGAAAGTTATTTTCAAAATACAGAATCGTGAATTAGCCTGACAAATTTTAAAAGTACAAGTGTATTAATATACGTCATACGAGCAAGAATTTGATATTTGATATTCACGTTCAACGTTATTTTCAATGTTTTAATTTGTTTGGTTTCCATACGTAATAAATCGTAATTATTGGTTATGATTTTCTGTTGACGTTTTGTCAAGATTAAATGTCAGTTTAGCGTTTACTGATACAAGTAAGGAACATACGTGAACACGCGAAAAATGAGAGCAACACACTAGATGGGAAAAACTTTTGTACACATGTTATTAAACGTTAGAATTACCAGTAAACGTCAAAAATATTAAAGTAACGTTTACATTGAGCTCGGATTCTATCCGCTACTATACAGTCTGAAGCCCAACACCGTTCACTTTGAAAGGTTTTTTAAATAAAAATGTTTTCTTTTTCAATCAATTGAAGGTTTCAAATGTGACACACTGGAAACTAAACTTTTCAGATGAAATTTAAATAATTAATTAATTGTCATGAAATTATTTACATTTTGCAATAATTTTAACATGGTAGTAATGGTTTTAATTTTCTCTTTCGATTAAGATCCTTACAATTTTTGTATGTTTAATTGGCGAGCGGTAATCTCCATAAACGTGCTTTTCAATGCAAGATTTCTATGTTCGGGATTGAAACTTTCCACCCGGTATACCAATTAGATTAGATTAGATCTACAAGCTACACTACATGACATTAAAATTAGTTTTTCACTGTTAACCGTATTATTAATGTTTCGATTGATTGCTTTTCCATTTATTTCCAATATAACCTTTAAAATTGAAAAAATCATCAAAGAATAATATAAATTGTTAAAAATATTTCACCAAGAATCCTCTGCACAAACAATCAACTCGCTCATACTGGATATCATATGGGTATGATATGCTTTTAAACTAATAGCGAAGTTTTACGATGAAATACTACTTAAATCAGTGTCTCTAACAGTCATTTAAAGAAAACAACATTTCAGGGTATCAAAAATAATAATCATGATATGGTATTTTAGTGCTATTGGTCCTATTGATGAATCGGTAGGTTTTTGATATTTTCTTTCTAAATCTTAGACTTTAGCCCATAAGTGTGGTGAATTTACCACTACTATTTTTGTTAAGCGAATGGTCGCATCTAAGCCACTAAGATGAATGTTATTCACTAGATTCACTAGAAATGCTACAATTGTTACCATGGGAATAATCAGACAGTTAAAGCTAACTTGCCTTCATAACTCTGGGCCTGAGAACATAACATACACAATGTTGTGAAACTTATGTCAAATTATAAGTGTCACTAAAATGTAAAACAGTATCAAATATAGTTTCTTTTCACTAGTTTTTGTTTACTTCTTCTCACGCTATTTCATTCTGCTATTCGCGAATATAAATAAATTATCATTTTCTGCTTCGGTATTGTATTCTTTTTTCTTTTCCAGCATTACTCGCATCTTTTATTACATACTGCATGTTACGAATTACTCTTTCCAAACATTCAAAATTTCTTCTACTTGTATGTACTTTCTGTTGCTATTCTTATTGAACGAGTAAACGTGAAAATATTAAATGCAACTAATCGAAACAAAGTGCACTGTGTAAGTCTGCCTTGAAGTAGCATATGTTCTAACAAAATGTTAATTTTAAAAACGAAAGCTCTTTTAAGTTATAAAAACTCGGTTGTAATCTAATCACTTGTTATTTTATTTTAGTTGCCAAGTGCTCGAACTAAGATTAACCAATACTTCATTGCAAATCAAGTGTAGGGTATCTCAATTTTTTGTTATCTAGTAATTCACATATACTAAGTGTGTTTTTATAGTTAGGTACCTACAACAAATTCAAAATATTCCGAAATCGTATTATTGTTTCAATCGTATTATTGTTTCCTCTAATCTCAAATTCATATGATATCATACCTTTCGTCTTGGTGGAATTATATAGGTGAAACGTACTATACAATAAAGTGTCAGCCAAAAGGAGCAAAATTCAGTGCTGCCTCAAGCTGGTTAATTTCTCATTGGTTAAATTTGACTGACTACTACAGATCCGTTTTAAAATGTCACTATGCCCTTTCGCTTTCGGTATGTCATTCTCGTTTCTGGTAACTCGACTATTCCCATAGAAAAATATAGAGACTTTCTACATTAACTATTCTTAATCACATCAAACCGTAAACTACTTTCAATTTCTACCGACTAACTACAAACAATTACGTCAGAGTTAACTACATTCTGTCAATTTGAACTCCCCAAATCCTGAGGATAGGTAAAATCATGGTTAATGTTGTTATCTTTCTCGAATTGAAGTGTTTTTGTAAATAAATGCAACTACTGATATGGGGGAGATATCATTGTTCAAAATACGAACAGGAATTTAGAAATTTCTATAATTTGTTTTTCACTACAGTGTTTCTCCGAGCGTGGTATTTTCATCAAAATTATATTTTCCAAAGATTCGATAGTCTAAGGGGTCGTCATACATGATTTATGAATACATACGTATACTAGATGTCCCACGCCATGTGCTCACCCTTCTAGAATTTTAATTTTTCTAATAGATTTCATTGAAATTTGGAAAATAAGGAAGAAAAATTCACGATTCATAGCTTTCTAGATTTCATTGAAATCGATTAAAAATTAAAAATTCCAGATGAGTACATGACGTGGGACACCTGGTATACCTTATAAGTTTCACGTTGGCGGAGAAATGCTATCATATTTGTGTTGGTGGGTGCGTTACAATTGTGTATTGATTTTCGCGCCGAGGAAATGAAAAAACCTATTAGAGTCAGATTTATTTGTTTCTTATCGTTGAGCTATTTTATCATCGATAAAATCGTACATGCGTAAATCCTGCCTACCTTTTGGGTCACTGCAGTACGAAACTCGGATTTCGTTTTATCACTTCGTGTATTACAAGAAAACGTATCGAATAATTAAAAATGAAAAAAGAAAAAACAAGGAATTAGTTGTGATGTTTGAATCTCCTGACGAAGATATCAAACGATAGCGAAACGTAGATAGTTAGTGCCAATTTTGGTGTCCGTTTTAAAATAATTTATTAAGAAATTTTAAGGTAATTGGCAGCTTATAGTACATACCTGCTTAATTCATTATAATAATACACCAATAATACACTCTAAAATGAACGCAAGCGAAAATTGGTTGAGCTGATTATGGCCGAACGCCTGTAAGGCGCGCTGAACGCAGCTTCGGTTGTAGCCGAAAGTTCGGCTATTTCTTTGCCAAAACCGAAACTTTGGCTGAAACTGAAACCGAATCTTCAGTCGGCCTGTACTACTCTCTGTTTTATTGCCTATGTTTTCAATTTAAATAATTATTTATGACCATACGGTGTATGACGTTCTTATACTCTTAAACAATAAAAAAATTAATTTTAGAAATTTAATATTGACAGACAGGAAGCCATTCATCTAAAGAATAGCAATTTATATACCGGGTGGAAAGTTTCAAACCCGAACTTACATTGAAAAGTACTTTCGTGGAGATTACTGTTCGTCAGTTTTGCATACAAAAATGATAGTGGTCTTAAAGGAAAGAGAAAATTATGACCATTATTGCCATGCTAAAATTATTGCTAATTGTTGATAATTTCGTGAAAATTGAATTGTTCAATTTCATCCGAAAATTAGTTTCCTTAGTATTTCAGATTTGAAACCTTCAACCTTCAATTATGTTCTACTAATTGAAAATAATAGTTATTTGTAGTTTTTAAAATAAAAATCCTTTCTTGATCTGATACATTTCGGGTGACGTATAAATTATTTTCAATTAATAGAAAATCTGACATACTGAAAACTAAATTTTTCAGAGGAAATTTAAAAATTTAATCTTCACAAAATCCTGAACATTTAGCAATAATTTTAACACAGTAAATTAGGTCAAAATTTTCTCTTTCTTTAAGACCATTACTATTTTGCATCCACTCTGCTCCGTTTCGTCTCGCAAATGCAAAATTTGCTCGACGAAAAAGTGACGATTTTAATCCTAATAAAACAATATGCTATTTAAGTATAAAAATATTATGTTCTTCCATTTTTGTTTTCGTCGCAATATCGATTAATTTATGGCGACCTTAAATACCTAATGATGTAGAATAACAAGTGCTCGTTAAAATATTTAGCATTCGCTCTCGTATTTGAAAGATAAATCAACTCGCAAATACGAAGTTGGCTAATAGTTCGTTCTGGTACCCCGAAGTGGTTAGACAAGAGGAAAGTGTTTGCTTAAATGGGGCAAACGAGAACATCAGCTGATATCTAAATTGTCATTAATAACTAACATTCTGGTGTAATTGGAACGGGTCATCTATCGAGTGTTTCGCTGTCAGTTGCACTTTCTCACGGTTGCTCATAAATGAAACATTTTCCCAGCCTTTCTGCTTACGTGGTTTTCCACGGAAAATGAAGGAGCTTTTATTTTTCGGTTTTGGAGCGCTTCCATTATTAATCAAGTCACCGTACTGATTTCTCAGACTTGTTCTTCACAATTTTACATTTGAAAATGGCTTTCGGCTTCATCTTAGCCAGCCGTAAGATAAGCTGACTGATAACAGTAAGACAGATGTCAATACTAAAAAGCATACTAATGAATACAATGTACTTGTGCGATGATATTAATAACTTTAACTTTAAGTAAACACTTAAGGAACTGTAGATATTAAGTTACATCGGCCAAGTGAAATTTCTTTACACCAACTTTCTTTTGGCATCCAATTTTTCGCATAAGATGTTAAATTAATTACAAATTACAAATTTCAAATACAAAAGCATAGCAAAATTATCCACAAGTACGGAAACTGAGGCTGGAGATAGAGTGCAGGAGTTTAGAAGGATACCAGTTGCGAGGAGGATTACTGTATAAAGAGGACATGGGTGCGAGGTGAGCAGAGCAAAACCATTGTCTGTAAAGACGTCTGGACGTAGAAAGGGCGAATCGAACTATAATCCCATTACTAGCGAAGTTGTCAGCACCAAGGCCAGAAGAATGGTACAAACATCCGGGCAAGGCTCAACAGTGTTTGAATGCGGTCTTTCACCGAAGCGTAGGAACATCTCCATTTAAAGAACTTTTTGGTACGTCACCAATTGCTGATACAATTAGGAAGAGTTAGTCGCGAGTTCCAAGACGAACGCAATGCGCTTCGAGACCTAGTGGACTAGCAAATTTTTAAAGTGCAGGTAGAAAATGCTGCGACAAGAAGAGGAAGAAATCGAATCATTACTGCGAGGTCCCTGATGAACTCAATAAAGGCCAGGCTTGAAACTACATTTCAAATATTTTGGACCCTATGAGATGACTAAGATTCACGGTCATGATCGATACGAAGTAATGAAAGTTGGAGATTCCGAAAGCCCTTTGAGAACCTTCACAGCAGCTGATTCAATGGAAGCGTGGGCCAACGAAGAAGAAAGTATAAAGTCAGAGATAGATCGCACAGAGGAAGAGAACGAGGAAGGTTCAGGAATTTGAAAAAAGGCAGAGTTTGTCCAAGGGCGGAAAAGCCATCACAGCCAAGTGTAGGAGTTTGAAAAGGGCGCGTAACGTGAATTGACGAGTACGCAATTGAGCGGGGGGAGTCCACGCCGAGCCATTAGCGAACATACGTTCCGCGAGGTTACGTGGTAATGATGGTAATAAGAAATGTACGGAATAACAAAAGCCAACAAAGACAAAGCATGCGAGTACTGAAACTATCAGAATCAACAGAGTTGGACCTGTTGGAATTGAGATGTCTAAGTACTTCACTATCTAATATAGGCTTAAGTTAGAGAAGTTCTTCAAATTGTGATTATTGATGACATAGACATCTCGTAATTGAGGTGGCAATTGACAATTAGGAGTTATACTGTGTACATTCAGATTATTGAGATCTCTCCATAGTTTGTAAGGAGTACTATGCGTCAGGCTGTAATCCAAATAGGCTTTCTTTTCCCTTCGAATTGCCGAAGTAGTGTAATTTCTTAGTCTTGTAATAATTTAAGGCACCTACAGTAACGTTTTAGTTCGTTTGAAAGCACTATCCCTAAGCGACATCATTAATCTGATGATCTGATCAGTGAGCCACGGAATGGGAGGTTTTTTTATACTTTCCTGTTTTATAAGGGACGTGTTTAATAAATAATATAATTAAATTTAAATTAAAGAAGTTGACAATATTATCAATGTTTTCTTTTTTCAGTGCTGTTCATGGCCGGGCATTTTGCAACGGCTAGCACAGATGCTCGCCTTTTGTACTCGCCATCCAGCCGCGGCCGTCAGCGTCGTCCGCGTCTTTGGAATCCTTTTTCCATATCCCTCCCTCCACCCCTAACGACGCCTTTGACATCGCTTCGTACTTATACAAATCGTATTTAATATTCTATCGGGTAAATCACTAATATACGTCTACCTCTGCAATATTAAAATATACAAATAGCCGTAATTGTTTTTTATTCGTCGAATTTATTATTAAAAGATTAACATATCGTTGCCTTATAAATAAAATTAAAGAAACGCAAGTGACCTTATGCCTATATTTAAAATCGGGTTCCTCTCCTTGTCCTAGCAAAACCCATTATGGACAGAGCGTCTCTTAGGAACCGAAGACGAACGTTAACGACAGGTGAGTTTGTATTTCATTTTAGCAATTGCAGTTTTGTTTGCACAGGGGACGCCTATTAAATACTTTTACTGGCTGGTAAATATCATTTACGTTGAAGGTTTAATTACCTGCGGACCTCACAACACGGTTTCCTTGCCTTAGGCACGTGTTACATTGATATATATGTAAGTACTCGTACAACATATTTATCGATATTATCGATATTGAAAATGTGATATTGCGCACCCCTATACAATACTAAGAAATAGGTTTCACAATATGTCGTAACTTTATATTAATAATTTTAGTACAATTCACGAAACGTCAAGTAATTTAATAGGTATATTTTTGTCCGATTTAAAGTTATTTTCTTTTTCATCTTTAATGATATCATTAGCGACGTTTACAATAAATGTTTATCTTTAGCCTCGCAGTATTGCATCGAAGCTTCAATTACGTGTCGAAAAAAACGCACACACCTGCGGAATCATAAGAATACAAGTCATGTCATAAAATTTTTAATGGCGGACCGCTATTTAATCCGTGCACGCTCAGGTTTATGATGTTTTTAAAGAGAAACTAGGAGGCGTTACATAGCAATTCTTTTATATGTTGTCTAAAAACTATTGGAAATTAATTATCCTGAAGAAATTTTCTAAGAATTTTCAGGTCAAATACCCAACCATAAGGTTTTTAATGCCAAACTGCTCTTTAATGCCTATATACATGCTCAGGCGCTATTTAATCCGTGCACCCTCGGGTTTATGATTTTTTTAAAGATAAACTAGGGGGGTTACATCGCAATTTTGTTATATGTTGTTTAAAAAGCTTTAGAAATTAATATCCTGAAGAGAGTTCCTAAGAATTTTCACGTCAAATACCTAACCATAAGGTTTTTAATGCCCAACCGGTGTTTAATTTGTGCACGCTCAGGTTTATGGTTTTATTAAAGATAAACTAGAAGGATTACATTGATGTTTTTTTTGACAAAACTTAAACGGTTTTTTTGTGATATTAGAAAGAATTAGAGAAATTTTACACGTAAAAATTCATGAAGTTCTTTTTTATCACAAAAGGACACATTTACATGGCAAGAAATACATGCAAATTACATCAAATTTATTGCGGCCCTAAGAGAAGAGAATTACGTTGAATGACTGCATAAACGAATTCCTTGAATCCTGTATATTTACTTTACTTTACTTTCCATTACTTTACACTAAATGATGGTGCATAAACTAACCTTAACTCAAAACTGCAAAGTTTCTGTTACATGCAAAAACTACTCAGTTTTCGTTACATGCAATAACTACTCCATTTTTTCCATAGTAATTCGAAATTTGAAGCAAAATTGTTTAAATAATCATATCTTCAACTTCTTGAGATTAATATATGGTGTTCTATTATGATTTATTTCGTATTTCAAATTTTTTGTAAGCTGAAATTTGTTAAAAATTCGTTGTAATATTAATATATGAATGTAATTGTATTCATATAATATATTTTATATTCGCAGTTTATGTGAGAAACAGCCACAGGAAATTACATCCGCTACAATGTAAAGGATGGATCAATACTTGAAACTAGGCTGGTCATCTACAATTAAGTGAAAGAAATTATAAATTCGTGCATAGCAGAAATAAAAGAAGGCTTGCATCATCTGGGAAGATTAAATATATGCAGTTATCATTTAGGTTTTATAAGATAGATACACTTTCCTCATTCAATCCTAATTTTTTTTGTATTCACCCACATCAAGCAAAACGCATCGCTTTCACTATAGTCTATATATAAAGATAAACATTTCACTTATACTTACATTATACAAAAATTTAAAGAAATTTACACTTTAATATCAATTTAAATTTAAATATCAAGTTATTCATTGTTGAAAACTATCGACTTCTGTGGATTACTTTATTTTTGTTATCAAATAGTGAAAACTACAATTCTCTATATTTTTAGTTTTTGAAATATTCCAATTTATTGTAATCACTGTAATCGTCATTTTTGAGCGGGGAATACAAAAATATAATTAACACGGGTTATTCCATTTAAAACAAGAAAGTTAGAATCTAGGAGCATAATGGAACCTTGTGGAACTCCTTTTGTGTTAGGGACTTGTCCGCGGCTTTTCCATGTGTCTGTAAAATTTGCCTTCTTTTTGTCGAATATCCTAAAAATGCAGTTTGTAGGAGAACTTCGTTATCCATACAGTTGAGTGCTTTACTGAATCCTATAGAACTAGGGCGAAATAAGGAAAAAATTATACTTGATTGTGTAATTTTACAAATGAGATAAAAATTGTATTCGTGAAATGAATCTACAAACATAGTTTGTAGGTATAGAAAACAAGTATAAACTTAGTAGAGCTGGAGAAAGAAACCGGCACTGAATTATTTTCCCGCATGGATTTTCTGACCAGGAAATACGTAACCGGATGCTTTTATCCAAGGCGAAATGGTTCGCTTGATAGTGTACTACCTAGTCTTTCAAGTAAAATTAGCAAATATTTGAACTGTTCTGATACAACTTAACGACTTTTATTTACAACGTTAATTTGTAATAATTTTATTTTTGAATTAAAAAAAAAAAAACAAATTTATAGTGTCCCAAATAAAAATAAATAAAATGCTCTAAAAACCCAACTAATTTTCCGCAAGGTTCACATTTTGCATGCACCAACTGAAAGTATTTTGAAATATAGGTGTTTATCAAATTACTTGTCTAACTTATATTTTTGTTTTTTATGGAACTACTACTAATGAACTACCTGTAATTCGCACAACCGCAAATTAAAATTTTCTTGATTCGTTGTGCTTGAAGATGATGAAATACCTGTTGTAACGAAGCCTGCGAAATTTTCGTCTTCTTCAGTTTCTCGTACCCACTTTCATGTCTCCTGTTCATGTCACACTTTACCTTTAAAATAAATACTTTTATTAATCGAAGATAATAATAATCTCATAAAATACCATAAGGTAATTGGGGGGATGACGCCAAACATTTTAGTTGCAGCCTGTTTCCAGGCTTGGTTTAAGATTCCTCCAAATTGGTATCTGGTAATTCTGCGTCCAGGAAGAGACCTAATCCAATGCCTACAAGCTTCATTCCAATAAGTTTTGAGTGGTTTAAAGAAAGACCTTCGAGGGGTTGCAACCAATGTGTAATATGGCTGGGTCGTTTTCCGCCAAGAAATCTGTGAATGTCGTTTTCCGCCAAGAAATCTAAAATATTCACGTCGTTGCAATGTGAGGCATGGCCGTCAAGGATCAAAACAACCGGACAGGTTCTTCTCTGGGCAGAAAATGATCTTTTATCCATGATAAGAAAATACCGCTTTTGACATAGGCTGAATCAGGAGACTCGGGAGAGTTCTCAAACTCTTTCTTTTTGTTTTTACCACGGAAGATCACGTACGGTGGAAGAAAATTGCCTTCTGCGTTGCAGTAAACGACATACTAATAGTTTCACCTTTTTCTGCCTGGTGAGACTTTGAACATCTTTGGACCCTTTCGATGCGATTGCTTTCCCGGGCTTATTACACAATCAACTTGCATCCATATAGAAAATTTTCCTGGGCTTGTCTATTAAATCATGTGTCTCTAGGGTGTCTGGAAGTATCTTAAAATATGAATCCACTTCATCATGACGCATTCCCAATGAAGAAGCTATCGATCGACCTTGAGCAGCGCGTATTCGCAATTGGGAGATCTTTTCATGAAAAGACGAAACCTGCTAGCTCGTTTTCCTCATTGAACCTGTGTTTTATCTGTTTTTTTTTTCAGCAAATGTATAAGCTAGATCCCTAATATCGTTACAAGTTAGAGAATACCCAACTTTTCCCAATTTCTGAATATATAGGATGGCGCAAAATGAACGTTACGGTTTGAATGCTTTATAACTTTTTTATTTCAAAGTCGCTGATGAAGTGCTCTTGGATTCTCTGTAGTCCATAACCTGCTGTTTTGTCTGTTGACAAAGCCATTTCAATGAAAATGGGCTTCATCGCTCATTATTAAATTGTGAATGAAATCACATTAATTAATTAATTAATTAATCACATAATTAAGCCGTTGCTGGAAGTCTGTTGGTTTCACTTCGTGCACAAGCTGGATTTTGTATAGGAACATATGCAATGTGGCCAAAATCCGCTGAATGGATCTTCGCGACAGCCCAAGTTGTGCCGAACGTCTCCTAGTTGATGTTTCCGGACTTTCTTCCACACTCTCCCGTACACGTTGAATATTTTCAGCTGTGAGCGCCGTACGTGGTCTTCCGGTACCCTGGAGGTTCATTACTGAACCTTGTTGCTGAAAATTTGCAACCAGACGATTTATTGTCGGTACTGAGGGTCCATTCCGCACATTAAAATGCACGCTGCGTCAAAATAACTGACTGTTGGTTTGCAAAATAAAATTCGATAATTTTTATTCGTTGTTCGAGTGTGTATCGCTCCATTTTAAATTTTCCAAGTCTTCTTTACAAAATTCTGAAAGAAAAATTAAAGAAAACATTAAAATAAAAAAGTTATGAAACAATCAAACCATAACGTTAATTTTGCGCCACCCTCTACATACTAGTTTTTCTTCGTTTACTCTTCCAAGACAACATAGGGACCTAAACTCCCTTTATCTAAGTGATTCTTGCTCAGTCTTCTAAGAAGAGTTCACAAAGGAATTCCAAATTAGCTTGATGCTTCTAGTTTAATGCTGCAACGCCAGTGCAGCAGCCTCAAGATTCTCCTCTGTCCATTGCCCTATGGACGACTTTCTTAAATGCGTCTGCATATAGTTCACTATAATAAATAAGTATGTACCTACACGTGAAGTAAGTAATTTGCAGGTTGGCATCTTACCCAACACAATTTATACAACTAACCCCAATGTGTTGGGGAAGATCCCAAGCTCCTTCAATAAATCAAACTTTGATGCCAATTACTTCTCCAAAAATGGGAATAACAGAAACTTACCTTTAGCCCAGCTAACAATATGCCACAATTGAAAACTGTGTCCGTCCTTGATTTTCGGACAAAATACTACTTTCACACAAAGTCAAAACTTCGCGGTGTTAAAACTTGTTAGTTAATTCCGGAAACGCACGTAAAGATATTTGTAAACTGCATTTTGTGGAAATCTATTTAACAAACTCTGAATTAGGATGCTTTGGCGTTTTCTCCAATTTGGCATCTTCACCTCAATTACCTTACATTAATTAATATTAATTGAGGAAAAAAGAAATTACCACTTTCGTACAGACCTTGCAGAAAACTTCTTCTTTTTCCAAAGTTAGCTCAGGATGATTTTTAATCCACAAAGACACAAGACATCGATTGGCCTTCGGCATTTCGAATTTATTAGAGTTTATTTCTTAAGAATGGGGAACTACCAGAGCAGACCGTAATAAACTAACAAAGTAATATAGTAATGGCCGCCCGGCGAGTACGACAGTTACGACATTTCAGTGAACTGCAAAAATAAGACCGGCGATTGTTTTTAATTCTTGCTTACCGCCTAATTGTGATAGAAACTAATTATTGACATTTTGAAAATATGTCAATTTTATGTTCGAAAACCGAAAATATGCACTAAACCATCAGTTTATGCAAAATATGTAATTGTAATTGTAATGAAGTTTGGATGTATCCTAAATTTTACATTGATATTCCTAATAATAAAAAAAATCCGAACTTTACTTATCACATGCATTTTTGTGAGTTATTTTTAAAAGTTTAACTTTATAACTGTGGTTACACGTATTATAATAATAGTACGTGAGTCGTCTAGCAAAATTTTATCCGACTTTTTGTTAATTACTTATTATTTTACTGTGCGCATAATAATTACTTATCACAGTTGCTTTGTGTGATGCGTGCGTTATTTATTTCTTTGATTGATTCTATGACAAGTAGGCGGTAAACAATTGTTTTACGAGATTGGGTTTACATTGCCCTCTTCTATTTGCGGTCAGTACTAAATTGATTCCTTGAGGGAGGCAGTACTTTCGCAGATAACTAACCGACCGATCGAAAACTTTACACGGCTTTCAGTGTCGTGCATCGCCAGTGTTATTTTTGGTGATGAGATGACAGTTGTAATAATATTTCCTATTTACTTGTGTAAAAACTTGATCGTTTCTTTGAGCATTTGCATTCGCACGACTGCGTTAAAACCGTAAGGTAAAACGAATCTTGCTTTCTATTTGGAACACTCCCTACATGTTACTTCTTGAAACGTTACGACGTTTACGTCTGTACTTAAAGCTGAAGAGTAATCATTCCTTGGAGCTCACGTTAAAGGGCAATGCCGAACTGATGACACCCTCAGCGTTAAAATGGATTACGAATTGGAGGTGTTCGAAGTGTATGATGACAACGAACAACCGACAAACAAGAAACATTTGAAACACACTCGTAAAAAGTGTAAACAAAAGACGTCTGTAATCAATATAGACAGTACTGATAATGACATTACTAGGTCTAAAACAAGTGTAGTTAGTAGTGAATGTCAACGGAGGCCCCTGAGCCTACGACAGTCCATACTTAGTGTGTTTAGCAAACTTGTAGTTTGGAGAAACCAGCAGAGGTATCAGACAACGATACCAGATAAAGCAGACTCTCCACATTCTTCTAGAGATATTCGTAAGGGATATATACCATGTGGTGAGTACTCGGCGTTGTTAAAACACTCAGTTTCATTTCAAGGACATACGTATGTCATTTAAGTTAAATCGATGAATTATATTTGATATAGTATGTTTATGTCCATGATTACTAATCATGTAACCGTAATCACAATTCTGCATGTTCATCCTCTGTGATTACTTTCTCTCCCACCTTTGATTAAGCGATCATGATTACAATTTTCATAATCACAAGTCATGTGTGTGATTTTGTATAATTTGATCACAAAGACGTAACCTAGAAACATACTGATTTAATGTGTTTTGATCAGTATTAGGTGATCATATGATTCTGTTTACCTAATCATTGATTTTGGATTTGGTTTAAATGAAAGCAGGTATTATTTAATTGGTGAATTAAACTTGAGTGTTTGTGTTCTTAAAAAATTCAAAATCTAATATTGTTTGAAGCCCTGAAAGTCAATTAAATGGATCTTATTTAGTTGGTAACACTTGTATGCTATTGAAATGTGAAAGTTTCACTTGATGGCGTAGGTTAGAATCCTACCATGGCCATGGATGTTTGTGCTATACAAATTCAGGCCCAGTTACACAACTTAAGTGATTGTCTTTAATGGTTAATGCAGGACTACGCAAAGCAAAGGAAATGTAAGGTTTAATATTTTGTCATTTCTGCTTTTCTATTTCCAATACTATTCCTTTGTTCACATCTTGTTTACTTATTTATTTTTATTTAGACCATAATCATCTGCCACTGCTCTTATTGTTTGCAATAAACGATCAAAGAAATCGTATGAAATTTAGAGTACCCTTGATATGGCGAGAGCAAAGAAATCATATCGATGATTGTTATTTCTGTTCCGTCAATTTACATGGTGCCAACAGAAGAAAAATGATGTAACTTTGGCTAAAAGACCTTTACTACACTCAGAAGAGGTGCTGTTCCTACTTTGCATGGCCTTTTAGAACTTCCACAGAAAGAAACTGCGGAAAATGTAGCACAAGTGATGACGTCGACAGTGATTTTGAAGGAACAACTTCGATGTCGCAACCTTTTAATCAAGATGAGTTAATCAGAGACCTCAAACTTTCAAAAGAATCTTCAGAATTGTTGACCTCAAGTCGCTGAACAACGAAATGCCGTATGAATTGCTCGTTGAAGAGCACCTTAAGACACATGTTAATAAATTTGGACACTTGTTATTTCCAAAACTAACATTTCAGTGTGAGCATTCCTTGATCTAAACCTTCTTCAACCAATTGCAAAATATTTGTCAATTACGATGTTGTCAACATGTTATTAACAAGTTTACGAAAAAAATAACAAATATTTATAGCAAGTGCTGTTAATAAAAGTTATTAGCAATAAGTTACTAACATTCTCTCCATATATTTTCACATATTAATTGTAGCTATTGTTACCAATCTTAATAACAAAATAATTTGCCATGTAAGACTTACGTAATTACAATAAAAATTGCAAATTACAACGCTCTCATGCACCTTTGTGTTAGGATAATTCCTCGACATTAAAATCGTCGTACATATTTCAAGACTTTATTTTGTGTACTCTGAAGTATAGTCAGAATTAAAAGTAAAATCATTGACAAGAATTTGATGTGTGCCTGTTCACTTGTCTGCCTACTCGTCGTAATGGTCACACCACACATCTTTATTGATGAGATATTACTTCTAATTTTGATTGTACATTTACTGCCAAAAAATTTTATAAATACAAAAATAATACTCCTAAAACCGTTTTTATAAACATTTTGTTAAAAATAAATATAAAAAATTTTACAATGGGATATCGGCTTAACATAAAATATAAGAATTATTTGATATGAAGGTAAATAAACACGAACGTTGGTGCAAATGTATTCAGATGTAAACATCACGTCCACAGATATTGGCCGCACTTTTTCCCAATTACAATCAGAATCAGACAACTGTATTTTTAGATCAAGACCGTCATTAGAACCCATTTCAGTAACCAAAGACATTTAATTCAACGGCAATAATAAGTTATGATTTGAGGTCAAGGATAATGTCAACACGTGTACGATGCTCACAAGAAATATATAAAGTCAAATGTAGTGAGTGTTTAAATAAAAATCTAACGTCAAAATTTAATGAATTATCATTTCATTATTAAATAGTGATTTTGCTTTATAAACAGTTTTTTTGAAAACTATTTTTCATCGCGCAGCAGGAATCGCTTTAATTGTTATTTTACGTTAATCTCTCATATTATGTTAACATGGAACTATAAGGCTAATTGTCATAAAATTCTTTTAAATATTGTCAGGCTGGGTTGTAACGTATAATTTAAAGCAAGTGTCTTTTTCTAATATTGGAGTCTAGCGTAATATGTCTATGGTAAAACCTGTTTTACATTCATACGTTAGATGAATGACAGTGACGTCCGAAATTTTCTGTCCGGAACTGTACGTTCACTAATTACTTTTTGAACACATACATAGTTCAGACGTAATGTGAAAATTGCTCTGATATTACCTGAAATACCATAAGATTCCGGGATTTGTAAAGATCAGGGCGAAAAACAACAATAAAAATATCCATTCTCCACAGATAGTAAACTCCAAATCAACCAACAGTCAAATTTAAAAAGTAAATCTAAAAAAAAGTATTAAAATCAAATTTAGAGGGCAAAATTATTATAAAACTTATGAAATATTAAGTCAAATCAACATTTTCTTAAAGAACAAACGAAGATGATGGAATCTTCATCCACATACAAAATGAAGAGGTAGCCTGGGTCCAAGAGTTTGAAAATAATATGAATTGGATGGAGTTTTGTGAATTTTTAAATAAAATATATCATCTGCTAACAGCAAGAAACTGGCCAGTGCAATTGACGAAGAATCATAGAAGACGAAGACTTGTATATTTGGAAGGTGGGAGACGCCTAAGGCTAAATATGTTAAAGGCAGAGGACGCCCAAAAAAACATTAATTATTTGAATTATTATGTTATTAGTACATACCTGTTAAATATGATTTTGTACTTACAAATTGATTTAGATTGTTTATCGTTATATAACAAATTTACACAAACATTTCATGTGACGTTAATAAATGTCAAAATTGTGATATTAGAGTATGAAAAAGGAGATGTACAGAAAAAAGTTAAGGTTGCCTTATAGATGATTAATTAAATTTATTTAATTGTAAATAAACCTTTGATAAAAAGAAAATTGTTTCACAATTTGCCCTCTGAATAGAAAACATCTCTCTTTAAACCTCAAGCAAACTTGGTAAACTTTTATTCAAATTTATAAAATTAATATCCTAATAGAAATCTTGATTTTATTAAACAAGTAAATCAGTATTCTAAAACAATAAAATAAATAAAAAAAGAATTATATCAGAGTTATATTTTCTTTAGTAGATAGATTCACAGGCAAGAATTAGAAGAATTAGATGATCAAACAATAATCAAAATAGATCTTAGACATAATTGACGCTCAAAATAAATTTTCTTCAATTAATGAATACTTATTAAAGACGATTCGCTACGATCGTAGTTAAGGCATTCAAACCTATTGGACCAAATTTGTATGAAAATTTTAATTTAGTCGACGAATGTTTTCAAAGGCGATTCGTAACGATCGTAGTTGAGACGTTCAAACAAAATGAATTAAAATTTTAAAACATATAAATAGAGATTATACGATTAAAGAATAGATTGCAGACGATTCGCAATGATGGCCAACAATTTATTGTAACCTATTGTTAATTTCAAAATACAAGCATAAAAGAAAAGAAGAAAAATCTTTCTTAACTAAAAAAAATAAAAAACCTTGTGATAAGGCTCTAGAAAATATCCGAAAAAAAGAAAATAACGCTGCAGTTTTAGAATCAACAATTACAGTAGAGGAAAACAATTCCAGTTATTTGTTTATGTAATTTCTATTTAGTCCTGAGAATTATATTAAGTGTTCAGGCAACCTGAAGTCAAATCAACTTCACCTTGCGTAAACTTGATGTTCCATGCGTGTAAAATTGATGTTATTATTTTATTTTTTGATCGAAACGACTTTAAAAATCCTTTTTCTTTAATTCTGAACACCTCTATTTAAAAATTTTCCATCAATTTTTTTCTTTTCTTAAATTTGACACAATTACTCAAAATGTTCTTTTTGTTTAATATTGTTTAACATTTAACATCTGTCGTCACTTTTTTTTTTATTAGATTCTTTCAAAAATGTTGACAAAAATACTATGCTCCTAAGATATCAAGAATATAATATAATACATACAGCGTGTTCATTATCAAAGTAATCACCAACAATTTCAAGAACAATTCCCCGAAGGGTATTCACATATGATTGTTTTATGCAACACGTCCGCCGTATAATTTAGAGATTTCGTGAAACAGGCAGTGTTTCTAAAGGAAAATCTACAGGCCGACTCACTGTCCTCACCGAAGAAGTTATTGCAGATATTCATCAAAGAATGGATGTACGTCCAAAGAAATCTTCACGGTGTTTATCGGCTCAAACAAATTTATTTCTTGGTTCATGCCAAAAGGCTTGCAAGAAGGTTCTACATTTACATCCATACAAGATAACTGCAACTCTTAAGTTGCTGCCTCTTGATTTGCCTCGTCGAGTGCAATATTGCCATTGGTTTAATGAGTTTTTAAATAATGAAGATATGTTAGTCATAACTTTCTTTGGTGATGAAGCATGGTTTCATCTCGGCGATTATGTAAATTCACAAAACCGTAGAATATGGCCTGCAGAAAACTCATATTTTTGAAGAGACTTCATCACATCCTTAGAAGATCAATGTGTGGTTGGCAATGTCAAGAAGGAGGATCATTGGACCATATCAAGAAGCAATTTTAAATCCTTTCATTCAAGAACTTTCTGATGATGAATTACAACGGGGTTACTTTCAACAGCGTGCAGCTACAGCCCATAGTGCATTAACAACGTTGAATCATTTGCAACAGTTCTTTGGGCATAGATCAATAGGTAGGGACAGATGGTCTCCTCGATCACCAACTTAACCCCATTTTATTTCTTCATGTTTGGTTTTTTCTTTAAATAAAGTGTATTCAGTACGTCTCCATACGTTAGAAGAGTTACAAAATGCTATTACTGAGGATGTCAGCAGCATCACTCCAGAAACACGACATAAAGTTTTCGAAAACATGAAAAAAAGAGTAAATTTGTGTTTGGGTTCAAGTAGGGGAAGTACAAACTTTTACAAAAAAAAATTAATGGGCGGGAAATTCAAACGCCTTTCAATCAATAATGAACACTGCATAATAAGCAATGTATTGATACAATTTAATACTTTCTAGACGGTCTATAGAAGAATTAAAAAAATATGTTATTGTGGCAGGAAACGTTTTCTACTAACTCAAATGTCATGTGACATCTAAAAGGATTTTGCAAGACCAGAACGTCAACATTACCCGAATATTTTCATTTTAAACAGGCTTTCGTTCTGCCCCTTTTTAAATAATATATAAAAGGTTTTCATTTCCATGCTTCTGACTTTAATCCATAAAATGTTCAAGGTTAAACATCTTCCTGTCATTTCATTTCAATATTCTTATAAATGTCAACTCTTAGAATAGTGATATGAGACTTTTTACTGTTACATAATTTGATTAGCATCGTTTGGGCTGTTTAAAGATGTATTACCCTCCAAGAATTAACTATTCGGCCATATATAATATACAAATTGTGCAGCTAGTTCAGATACCCTCTGCCTTAGGATTGCTCCTAACGAACGTTGCATTACATAAAAAACCGTCTAAAATTGAACAAGGTACGTCAACCTACGATATAAGTAAATTCCAATGAAAACAGAGAACAGAGAGATGCCGTGTTTCCTGTACAGTCAGAATTACAAGTAATGTCTTATCTATTAGATCATATTACTGATGCGCCCAGGCCCGTCATACATACAGGGTGCATCATTGGTATGGATTTCTTCAATGCTGAATTTACATGTGTATAATAGCTAAAGCAAGTTACTTGTATCACGTAAACAATGATGTTTAATTTAATAAATGATACCAGTGAATAAATTTAATATTACGAACGTTTAAGGTAACGCTATGAAGTGCCTAAAAACTCCCTATTATTTACATGAAATAAGCATCGGCTTGTTCATAGGCTTAAAATATACAGTCTCAAAATCAAGCTTGTGCTTTTGGGGTTCGATTTTTTCCACATTGGACTTCATTAGAAATGGAGTTACATAAAATATAAATTCTAATTCGTAATATGCCTTGTATAATTTCATTGCATCTAACTGACTTGCTTTATCCTTGCAGATAATCAAAGGAGAATTCGTGCTAACGACCGAGTATACAATTCACAATTTCGCTATGCGGTAAGTGCTCGTTTTGAATATCCCTAACTTTATAACCACGTTGCTATGTTTTTAGAACAATTATATCAAAACCTCGAAGTACTCGGTGCTGACGTTCCTTCCTTTGAATTTGTTTGAGCAGTTCCAGCGACTGGCGAATTTTTACTTCTTGTGCCTTCTAGTGTTGCAGCTAATTCCTGCCATCAGCAGTCTCACACCCATAACTACTGCTCTCCCATTAATTGGGGTACTGGGACTCACTGCTATAAAGGACGCCTACGATGATTTTGTAAGTGATATAAATATAATTAAATAATTTTTTTTTAAATTAATACTTATTAGATAAATACAATACCTAAATATTTAAAACAGACTAGAGAGAACATAAATAATTTCATATATTATTCAGTGGAAAAAGAGTATTGTAGAGAAACCGCGGGTTTACGTTATGTAATAATTCTTTTTTTGCAGCAACGTCACATGTCTGATTCACAAGTTAACAACCGAAAATCGCAAGCTGTCCGAAATGGAAAGCTTATACAAGAACGTTGGTCCGCAGTCCAAGTGGGGGATATTATCCGTATGGACAATAATCAGTTTGTGGCAGCTGATATACTGCTACTTACTTCTAGTGAACCAAACGGCTTGTGTTTCATCGAAACTGCTGAGTTGGATGGGTCAGTAGATTTTAGTTTATTTGTTCCTTCGTCTTCAAACATTTACGTGAATAAATAAATGAATGTCTTTGATTAGATAAGTTCTTGCACAATTGCCTTTTGGGTTCAACCATTCCAGGCATTTACTGAACACTTGTAGATAGGTCATAGATATCCATGGCAGCTGGTGGGATTTGAACTTCCAAAGTCGGTTATGCTAACCGCTAAGCAACTTGACAGTCCTAAGATCTAATTCACATGGAGCGAAATGGCACTTTGTATTACTTAAGTTTTATGCAAAGATTTCATTAAAAAAAAACTGCTATCGGGATGTTTTCGCTAGTGAAATATTCTCAGGCTCCCAGCGGGCCTATTGTAAATACACCTGTCAATTATTTCATCGAAAATAAAGTTTCTCTTCGATTTATTAATAAATTACATTATTTTAATTACATATAAACAAAGGAAAAGCTCATTTTCACTTTTTAACTGCAGGGAAACGAACCTGAAATGTCGACAGTGTTTGGTGGAGACCGCAGAAATGGGTGATAACGATGCCCTCATCAGTGAATTCGACGGGGAAATCATTTGTGAAATTCCAAATAATATACTGAACAAATTCGAGGGCACGCTGAACTGGAGAAACAAACAATTTTCTCTGGATAATGATAAAATTATCTTGAGAGGCTGTGTATTGCGCAACACACAATGGTGCTACGGTGTCGTCATCTTTGCTGGCAAAGATACGAAACTTATGCAGAATAGTGGGAAGACCAAGTTTAAACGCACTAGTATAGATAGGCTTCTGAATTTTTTAATTATAGGGGTAAGTTACAATGTTCTTTTCTCTATGTAAACTCAGTCAATATGTACTAATATTTTCAGATAGTCTTCTTTTTATTGTCCATGTGCCTTTTCTGCATGATTGCATGTGGTATCTGGGAGTCTTTAGTCGGACGTTACTTTCAAACATTCCTTCCGTGGGACAGTCTCGTGCCTTCGGAACCATTGGGAGGCGCTACAATTATTGCCCTGCTTGTGTTCTTTTCGTACGCCATCGTTCTGAACACGGTGGTGCCGATTTCGCTGTACGTGTCGGTGGAAGTCATAAGATTTGTACAAAGTTTTCTAATCAACTGGGACGAACAGATGTATCACGAAAAGAGTAAAACACACGCCAAGGCCCGGACAACGACGCTGAACGAAGAATTAGGTAACGTATGTACTTAATATTTAGCATTTAAAATTTTGGACAATCTAGAGAATAATAGATTTACATACAGGCTGGTTAATTGACCCGACAAAATAAAACCACTTAAAGAAACGAATTCCGAGAATATAAGAATTCTATGTACTTTAGTTCATAAAAAATAATCATAAATTATACCCAAAACGACGATACTTCTTTGGTTAAGGAAGAGCAAGAGATGAATGAAACAAATCCGATTATACAAATGTTTTATAGTTTAAAATTACATCACCTTAACGCACTACTTGTTGCAGGTCAAATAGAGTACATATTCTCGGATAAAACTGGTACATTAACCCAAAATATCATGACCTTTAATAAATGTTCCATTAACGCCCACTCTTATGGAGACATCATCGACAAGAACACCGGTGAAATAATCGAAATCACGGAGGACATCGAACCGTTAGATTTCTCCTCGAATCCAAACTATGAGCCCGAATTCAAGTTTTACGACAAAAACCTGCTGGATTCCATAAACAGAAGCGACGAAAACTGCTACAGCTTCTTCCGATTGTTGGCCCTGTGTCACACGGTGATGTCGGAGGATAGGAACGGTCGCCTTGAGTATCAAGCACAGTCACCAGACGAAGCTGCACTTGTTTCAGCCGCAAGGAACTTTGGTTTCGTCTTCAAAGAGAGATCACCCAACAGCATTACAATCGAAGTCATGAACAAGAAGGAGGTCTACGAACTTTTGTGTATATTGGATTTTAACAATGTCCGGAAAAGAATGTCGGTGATTCTAAGAAAAGACGGGAAATTGCGACTGTATTGTAAAGGCGCCGATAATGTGATATACGAGCGACTGAAAGTCGGAAATGAAGAGCTGAAAACTAAGACACTGGAGCATTTAAATGTAAGTTACGTTAGAGTTCCATCAACGAAAGAGGTTGGAGTACAAACACCTGTATATTTTTTTATTTAATATTACTTGCTTTGTTTCCATATCAAAAATTCAAAAAATTTACTCTTATACATGTGATGAGTAAAAATTTGGGACATTAAAGTAGACTAAAATGGTTTCTTTTAGAAATTTGCTAGTGAAGGCCTGCGAACTCTGTGCTTGGCCTGTCGAGATCTAGACGAAGAATTTTTTAACGACTGGAAACAAAGACATCAACAAGCGGCCGTGTCACTAGAAGAGAGGGATGAAAAGCTGGATGCAATTTATGAAGAAATAGAGACAGACATGATCTTGCTAGGAGTCACTGCGATCGAAGACAAGCTGCAAGATGGAGTTCCTCAAACTATTTCCAATCTTGCCCTTGCCGGAATCAAAATTTGGGTGTTAACAGGAGATAAACAAGGTAACAAATCTATCTTAAGTACAACGTGATGACTTAATCAATTTAAGGTAGTGAAATACATTGTATGTGATTGGAGACTAAAACCTATCTTTCTTTTTAGAAACTGCAATTAATGTGGGATATGCATGCCAACTTCTAACTGATGAAATGGTAGATGTGTTTGTGGTAGACGCGACCTCTTTCGATGAAGTACAACATCAGTTGTTTAAATTCAGAGATAGCATTAAAATCGTCAACACTTATCAACCTCGCAGTCCACCGACGCATTTAGGGACCACGAACGGCGGAGTGGACACAACAGACTATTCAATCGGCACATCTACTCCGCCACAACCACCTGCAGTCAGCGTCGTCACTTTCAGGTGGGATGATGCCATTGAAACATGTCACAATCAGAGAGCAAGGTAGACTTGTAAATTATATTGTAATTCTTTTCTTTATAACTCTTGGTTCATGTAATTGCTAGTTTTTCTGGTAGTGTTAAAGAGGTGTCTGCCAGTAAGGATTTATCTTACTTAAAAATTTCTTAGCATATTAAGTTACCCCCGGCAATCTATTAGAAGGATCTAAATTGGCAAAGATTGCTTTAGATTGCTTGAAGAAAAAAAGAGTATATGCTAGAGCGCTTTTTTGTGTTTCACCCACGTATCTAAGAAAATTTTAAAAAAATGCATTCTGCTACCCACAACAATATATTGTTTAACAACAAAACAAGCTCTTATATGCATATTTTGCAACAATAGTTTTCAACCAGGATGTTGAAGCTATATGAAAGAGATACAGGATATTGACTTCACAGTAAATTCAATTAATTAAAACATTTTTTGAAGGATTGGTGGAGATATCAATAATAAGTTTAATGTCGTGTGCTCTTTTATCCATCTTCTCTTAAGTGATTTCTGAAAGTTTGTAATGAAATCCTGGTGTTTCGAGCTTTCGGCAGTTCTCGCTCACATCTCGGAAAGAAAAAACCATAAGAGTACCACTTTTTTTAGTTTAACTGTAACACTACATCAAATAAAAAATTCTATGTTCTATTCCTATTATTTTATGTTATTATTATTAAGTCTGTTATATGGTAGACACCTTAGTTATCAAAAATTTATGTTTACAGCCTTATCGTCTTTAACATCAATACTTTCTATTGGTTCACACCTGTTTATTGTACTAAAACCGTTATATACTACTTGCTCTCTAGAATAGTACAGATGCTTTGGCTAATAATGTTTGACTCTCGAGAGAAATTCTTACCAGTAACGCATTTGTTTTCTCCATGATCAGCACCGAACTGGAATACAGGGGCGGTTCTCCGGATGGAAAAATTGAAGAATCGGCCTCTGGTTTCGCTATAATAGTGAACGGACACTCTTTAGTACACTGTTTACATCCGCAGCTGGAAAGGCTGTTCTTGGACGTGGTTATGCAATGCCGAGCGGTGATATGCTGCAGAGTTACACCCTTACAAAAGGCATTGGTGGTGGAAATGGTAAAGAAAAGTAAGCATGCAGTTACATTAGCCATCGGAGACGGCGCTAACGACGTATCTATGATTAAAGGTAATATATTTTATCTATGATTGCTTGAATAAGAGCCTATTATGACATTCATTTGCAATAGTTAATGAAGTTTGTTACCATACTGAGTGTGGTAAACATTTTTCAGCACAATTTATTATTAATAGAAGTCGAGAACAATTATTTATGAACATATTTACTTGTTTACCCAAATTGTTTACCATAAAGCAAAGCAAAATTACAAAAACTGCAGGTATACCCCTTATATACAGTGTGTCCCCGGATTGAGTTCACATTGGAAAAAAAATTTTGGAATTCATTCAAAGGTAAATCTCCCAAAAGTTCAGGAAGAGTATTTTCCAAAGTTGCTGTGATCTCGGAAACGGTTGATATGCTGGCCTATGTACATTGAGACTTGTTTTTAACTGTACTACATGCCCTATAAATATTTAAACGTGGTTGTGGAACTACTAGACAATAATAATTAAGATAAACGAAGGTAGTTATTTATTTATTCTTTGTTTACAGCTGCTCACATCGGAGTAGGAATATCTGGTCAAGAAGGAATGCAAGCCGTTCTTGCATCGGATTATTCAATAGCGCAATTCCGCTTTTTAGAACGCCTGTTACTGGTACATGGTCGATGGTCCTATTACAGAATGTGCAGCTTCCTAAGATATTTCTTCAATAAAAACTTTGCTTTTACCTTGTGCCACTTTTGGTTTGCATTTTTTTGTGGATTTAGTGCACAGGTAACAACAATTCGGATTAATTTGTACTTGCAGGAAATACGGCGAGCTTTTCTGTTCCAGACAATTTTTGATCCCATGTACATTTCTGTGTACAATTTATTTTACACTTCACTACCTGTACTAGCCGTCGGCATTTTTGATCAAGACGTTAGTGATAAGAACTCCATACAATACCCTCAGTTGTACAAACCTGGACATTATAATTTATTTTTTAATAAGAAAGAGTTTTTACTTAGTGCACTGCAAGGCTGTTACGTTTCAATAGTATTATTTTTTATTCCTTTTGGTAAGTCTCGATTTTAATGTTTACATTCTGCTTTTAATTCACTGTATTATAGGTACATATTTTGATGCCGTAAGTCTAAGTGGCCACAGTTTATCTGATTATATGTTATTGTGTAGTGTAATAGCTACAATACTCGTCATCGTCAATACAGCACAGGTAAATCTAGTTTTTTTTTTAATTAAAAATAAATAATTTATAAAAAGTACAAAAGGTACAAGGTGAGGCACGATTCTACAGGATGTTATCGATTATCTATACCCAAGAGTTCTTTGTTTCTGAGGTATAGCCTCATAAAGGGACAATTTTTAATAAATTAATAAATCTTATTAAATTATAATACGTATTTACTTGCCTAAAAAATGTTATTTTCTGAAAATATTTCTTAGTAACTTAATATTTGTTTTAATACAAAAGCAAAATTATTTATTTTTTTAATATAAAATATCTTTTTTTTTTGTATAGATTGCTTTAGACACACAATACTGGACCGTATTCAATCATGTAATGGTTTGGGGCTCGTTGGCATTCTATTTTGCAATGGATTACTTCTACAACTATGTCATAGGGGGGCCCTACGTTGGTTCCTTGACTAAAGCGATGTCAGAAATAAATTTTTGGTTCACTACCGTACTATCCGTAATCATATCAATCATGCCCGTGCTGGCGTGGAGGTTCTACTTCGTCGACGTGTTCCCGACGTTGACGGATCGAGTTCGTCTTAAACAAAGAATGCAACAGATGAGGTCTCGCAGTCAAGACGTGCTTCGCACCCCATCTGCAAGGCGAGCCAGGCGTTCGATCCGTTCGGGCTACGCTTTTGCACACCAAGAAGGATTCGGTCGACTTATAACATCAGGCAAGATAATGAGGAAACTACCCAATCCGGACTTTAGCATACCGGGGTTGGTTAAAATGATAAATCCGAGTGAAAAAGGACAAAAGAATTCTAGTGTTGTGCCTGCCACACAGGAGAGCAACAGCAGTGCCGGCACGAGAGCGCCCATTCAAGATTTAGACACCATTAATTTATGAAAATGAACGATCCTTTTTAGGCCTTTATGTGTTTAAGTTTAATCGTCATTAGACATTCTAGCACACGTTGAAACGAATTTGGTTAAAATCAAAAATGAGAGTAAGAGAGGGTAACAATATTAAATTCATTCGTTACTTATTGAACATTGCAATCACTTTATTCTAGGGGGACAGGATTCGAATTGGTCGACTTAAAATTGTATCAAGCAGTATTGCACACACAAATTTGCAAAACCTTTAAATAAATAATCGTTTGCTTTCATTAACTGTATTATTGCATACAAAACTGTACATTTCTCTCTTGTATGTAATTGTGATATTAAAAATAGTATTAACGACATATTTTTATTTTTTAGCACTTAAGAATAACGTTACAATTCTAAGTTGACCTTGCGTTGCCCCTCGATCTACATAGTTGTACAGTAAAAATTGTTTTATGTTATTAGACTTTAAGTTTGTTCCAGCTTTTAAGCATAAGAGGTAATCGCATAAATTTTTATTGAACAATTACTGTGAACTGTATTTGTTAATTATCGTTTTTAAATCCTCTGTTAATGTATGAAAGTGACTAATATACTTGCATTTATATAAACACGAAAAATAAAGCTACGTGCATTGATGAATCAAAAATCGTGAGGTTGTACAAGAAGAAATCGAGTACTTTCAAAGATGATGCATTTAAAATTACAAGCCGTCATGTACTGCTGGAGCAAACCTACTGAATGTTAAACTTGTACTAGTCAGCAGAGTATGTTTAATGTTAAAAGTTTCTTTATTATGAAGTTTATTATGATGTAGAAGAAATCTATGCTTTTTCGTTTTTTTATGATTGAATAAATTTATTTTTTCCGTAAAACTTTAGTGTTTTATTAACTGGAAAACGCAATTTAACTTCAATCTGGCGAACTGAAACGACCATACATACACGTTGGTAATTGATAATGGCAGGCCATGATTTTCATAACTAATGCACAATATGGACACTGGTGGCGCTGTTCTCGGATATGCATTAAGGCACTCGATCTCTGTCTATGGACACAGGTGCTGCCATCATGTTTTTGACACTGACAGTGGCTATTAGTTGAACAAATTAGTTGTCAATGTGACAGTTGCTTCAATTAGTATTTGCTTCCTATCGTCATAAATTTAAAATTTTTTTGAGGAAAGTTAAATTTTATAGCTTATGTTAAGTTCTTGCGTCACATAAATCTCATTTAACATATCTTCGCGTTTATGTGATCCTGGTAGGAAGATTCAAAAATCATAGAAATAGGAAAAATTGGAGGAATTTCTTTGTTGACACACTCGCGCTTGGCACCTCCTCGCGTTTATTCGCTCCTGGTAGAAAGGTTAAAAATCGCAGTAAAATTTCGATGGAATTTCTTTGCCTCTGATAAATCTCTTTCGACACCTAGCGTTTATGTGATCCTGGTAGGAAGCTTCAAAAATAGTAGGAATAGTAAAAATTAGGGAGAATTTCTCTGCTTCTGATACACTTGCTTGGCACCTCCTCGCGTTTATACTTTCCTGGTAGGAGGATTAAAAATCGCAGTAAAATTTCTACGGAATTTCTTCGCGTCTGATAAATCTCATTCGACTCCTCCTAGCAATTATGTGATCCTGATAGGAAGATTCAAAAATCGTAGGAATAGTAAAATTTGGGGGGAATTCCTCTGCTTCTGATACACTCGCTTGCCATCTCCTCACGTTCATACTTTCCTGGTAGGAAGATTGAAAATCGCAGTAAAATTTCTACGGAATTTCTTCGCGTCTGATAAATCTAATTCGACACCTCCTAGCGATTATGTGATCCTGGTAGGAAGATTCAAAAATCGTAGGAATAGTAAAATTTGAGGGGAATTCCTCTGCTTCTGATACACTCGCTTGCCACCTCCTCACATTCATACTTTCCTGGTTAGGAAGATTGAAAATCGCAGTAAAATTTCTACGGAATTTCTTCGCGTCTGATAAATCTAATTCGACACCTCCTGGCGATTATGTAATCCTG
Source organism: Serrognathus titanus (assembly GCA_039766575.1). Lineage (NCBI taxonomy): Eukaryota > Metazoa > Arthropoda > Insecta > Coleoptera > Lucanidae > Serrognathus > Serrognathus titanus. The sequence continues at coordinate 11,515,729 of CM077911.1, read as the reverse complement.
GTAGGAAGATTCAAAAATCGTAGGAATAGTAACATTTGGGGGGAATTCCTCTGCTTCAGATACACTCGCTTGCCACCTCCTCACGTTTATGTTAATGTTAATGTTTTTAAAACAATTTTGTGTTTGATTTTTATAAGTATAGGATTAAAGATTTGATACACACATATAAAATTAATAAATGTCTATAGCACCGTCTATAGACTCTCATGAGTTTTATTGTCAAGCTAATGCTTTAGCTAGACCTCCAATCTCATTATTAACCGAGAATTTTTTTAGATAAAACTAATTTTAAATAAACTGTATTAAATGTTGGGCAATATTGAAATGTTACAAACATTATTGCAACTTCCAACTATTATTTATATTAATTTTGGCACCAAATCTAGTTATAATTGTACAATTTGGCTCTTTTATGGTATGAGACTATAGTCTGACCAAGTTAGAGTGGCGGTTCAAGCAGCACGAGCGTTTTGTTGTGTACACTGCGAGATAAAATTTTAACGCGCCAAATTTAAATCGATAACCTCTCGGAGTATTTTGAACCAAAGGTAATTTAGAAATTTCGTAAGCTTATAAAATATTAATTTATAAATTGAATCAGTGTAAACAAGGCTCAAAGTAATATTCAGAAAAAAGCAACCAATAATTCATATATATTTTTGTTTCAATTTATATTTTCTCTAATGAACTTTTATCTTAAATTTGATTGAATGTTCAGCTCACTTAATTCATTATAATTGCAGAAACATAAAAAGTAATAAAATTTAACACAACTTGTATCAAAAATTTGCATAGAAATTTTTTATTTTAAGTCAGTGTAAATTAGTACATATTAAAAAAATATACTAAACCATCTCATTTATTCATTATTACAAAACTTAGAACTACAAATATTTCTACATACATTTATTATAAAGTCTCATTATCTCAACATCAAATATATTTTATTCATTATCTGATTCCAACCAATTTGTTTCAGAATCCGAATCATTTAATTGAATAATGAACTCTATATGCTCTTCATTTAATTTATCTCTTTCAATGTACTCCTTCTCAATTTTCTTGACATGTTTACATTCTTGTCGCCATAAGTCATTTGTGATTTCAGTAAATGATTGTCTAATTATTGCCTCGAGATTACAACTTGCATCAATGTTACGTGAAGCTACCTTTCTTTTCACCATGCTCCAAATCATTTCTATTGGGTTAAGATCGCAATGATAGGGAGGTAATCTCAAAACCGTGTGTCCAAATTCTGCTGCATAACTATCAATTTTATATTGTGGTTGTTGTTTATTGCGTTTCACGATTTCAAGTAACTCACATTTTAACATTTCTGGATGACATTGAATGTTTTGACTCATTAGCCATGATATAATGTCAGCTTTCTTGGATGCAGTTGTGGGCATCTTATTAATTTGAACACTATGATATGGTGCATTGTCCATAATTATAATTGAATTTTCTGGTATGTTTGGTATCAGTTGTGTTTTAAACCATTTTGAAAAATTGTCATAATTCATTTCTTCATGGTAATCACCACTCTTTGTTTTGGATTTAAATAAAAGCAAGGCTCCTGTAATAAATCCCATATCACCATCAGCATGACACATAATCCAACGTTGTCCAGCTCCATCTTTTTTCAAGACACCCTTTTCTGTTGTACTCTGCCAACATTTGGATACTGTATAATTCTTATGCACGTAGCTCTCATCGAGATATATTACAGGTCTCTTATTTTCAGCAAGACTATCGTTGTACATCAAAAACCGTAAATATCGTGCTCTCCATGCAACAACATCATACCTCTCCATCAAATATTTTCTGTTTGATTGACACTTTTTATATTTATAGCCCAAATCAAGAATGATTTTGCGTAACGTCTCTTTGCTACCTTGAAATTCAGTTTCATTTTTCATCGCTGCATGTAAAGTACTTAAAGTTGGTACACTTTTTGCAACAGCATACATTGATGAAATCTTGTTTCGTAGAATAAATATAACACAAATATAAATATTAGATACATTAAATAGTAAAGGCGTAACAAACTTGTCTGCATCATCCAATACTATTTTGCGGGATTTCTTTTCCTTTTCTGGCTCCGTACAAGCAGAAGATGAAGGTTGAGGTTCAACAGACTTGAACAGTCGATTTTTAATTCTCTCGATCGTTCGTTCAGATTTGCCCGTCATGGCAGCAACTCTTTTTATGACCTGCTCTACAGGAAAGGCGTAACACCCTGTTTGCTTTTCGGTCTCACAGAATTCAATGATGGTCTCCAAAATGGTCAATTCGTTATCTTTAGAAGATTTTCGTTTCGCCATATCGAAGATACTAGATAAAATATTTGATAAATAAGCACATGATACACAATTGAGGTTATAAAACTGTTTACCTTTAAAATCAGATTCACCAAACCGTAGTTTTGAAAAAAACCGTTGAAATACTCAAAAGTAATAAAAAGGAATAAAACGCAAAGAGAATATCGCAGGAAATATCTATAAATCAAATTCGAACTCAAAAAAATTGGCTGGGACTGTACACAACTGTCAAACGTTCAAAGTGAGGGTGAGAAGACTGCGGGGCATGGTATAGGTAATTTAGTTCGCATATTTTCCGTCCGCCAAATTTACTTGGTTGGACTTTAGCTATATTTCTGACACTACAGATGGCAACACTGATACGAGTCTATATCTTGACACGTCATTGGATAAATCGTAACTGACGTGTGCGCTTGCCTCTTATTTGAGGTTATGACCACGTCAAAGTAAAAGTAACTGCAAGCAAAGTTAAAGAATTACGGCAATCAAAATGGATATTACAATACTGTTCAAAGCGTGTGTAAAGACGGTGCGAACAACTAATAAAGCCTTAGGTGCAAGCGATCAAAAACCCAGCATTCTGAAATCTGCCTCAAAAGACGCCAATTTGACAAAAGCTAAGGAAATCGTTAAACAGTTAAGCAGTTTGCATCAATTTTTTCTGGAAAATAGATCTGCTTATCTGAATGTACTCAATTACCTATCAACAAATAAAACCATGACAGAAGCGGACCGTGAGAAAATTGACACCATGTATCAAACCACTATAAATATGTGTTCGACTATGATAAGTGACTATAAACAAAGTTTGATGAAATTGACTATGAGTAAACAAAAAAATGAACACTATCGTAATGTAATAGACTCGGTAGAAGCATATTTAAAAATTGTGTCCAGGCTTTATGTGGAAGCCAAAGCTGTTCGAGTTAAAAAAGTTATTGAAACTCACAAGCTATCTAGATTAGAAAATATATCGTCAAAGGGGGCCATCGACAATAAAAATGACAATAATGTAGACAAAGATGTTAAGAAATCATTTCAACATCCACAACCGGCCTTGGTAATCGAGAACATTGAAAATGAATTATCTCCAGAAGAAATTCAAATGTTCGAATCTGAAAATGAACATTTATACAGTGAGCTTAACAGTCTCTCGGATGAGGTTAAACAAATAGAAACCAAAGTGGTGCATATAGCTGAATTACAGGAACTTTTTACTGAGAAAGTACTGCAACAAGAGAAAGATATAGAAAGAATTGCAACCACAGTCGTGGGAACAACCGAGGACATGAAAGATGCAAACGAACAAATCAGACAAGCAATGCAGAGGAACGCAGGTTTACGAGTTTGGGTATTATTCTTTTTATTGGTTATGTCATTTTCATTATTGTTTTTGGATTGGTACAATGAATGATGTTTTTTTTACCATACATTTTGACTAGGTAATAAAGTTTATATTTTCTGTTTATAAGTAAGTATCGTTGTTTGTGTCACCTTCTCCTTTAATTTAAACATAAAGCGTAATGTTTTTTTAAAACAAAAGGAGGTACCACCGGAGCTGGGTTGCAAATCCGATTAGAAATACCCCCTAAGGGCGGTTCCTGAAACTATTGTCGCTTTAGGGAGGTCATTTTAATTGGATTTGCAATCTAGCAATGGCAGTATCTCCCTTTACTTTTCTATGGTACCTCCTTAGCAACTGATAAGAAGCTGCAACCTCGTCAATGCTCAGCGCAGTTTGCCAACTGTCAAAAAATTAATCCGCCAAGTAGAGCTCGAAATTTCTTCAAATTTTGAAAAACTAAGCTAGAAGTGTGAGTACAAAATTTATATTAATTATTATACTCATTTAAAAATAAATACAATTATCTTATCAAAATAGTCTTTCGTTCATAAAAAAATACCAAAAAGTAATCTAATTATAGAATAAACTATTTTATACATTTTAAAGAGGATTTAACAACTTCTGTTATTCCAATTCCTCGTATTTTTAAGCAGTCGTTGGAGCCCATGAGCTTCAAAACATTTGCAGATAGTACGTAGCATGACTTAGTCGTTTCATTTGTTATATTCCGCTTTTTTTCTGTAATGTCCTTCAAGTGTTTCTGATGTAAGCACTCATTACCTGAATGTTAGAAAATTTTAAAAATTTCTATTCTGCACCCATCTTCTGTAATAAAGGAATTAGTGACAATTTATACAAAATAAATACCTATTTAGAATCGTGATAATTAAGGTAATTAATCAACAGAAATTTTATTAGCGAAACTAAAACGTAGGGACTCCACAAAGTTCGATTTTGCACTCTTCGCCCTATAATCGAGCTCTCATTTCGTTGTATCACGAGTATGGGAAGCACCGAGACGACGCCAGGGCAGCCAACCTCATACCGATGTAATTTACTGTCCATGGCCGCAATCGGTCTGTGAATTTTTATGTACAACTCTCACGCTATATGTATATCATCTGTCTCAAAATAAAATGACCTATCACATTGACATTTAATGACGTTTTGATTATATTTACATACTGTGTACCAGCCTTGCAATTTTGGAGGTTATACTAAACGTCGCGTTAGAAATGAAATGTGACACAATATGACAGCTTGTGATGACAGCTATGTACTACTTTGACAGATAGAAAGCCAATTTACGTAACAAAGAAAGACCGAGTCAAAATTATCATTTTGTACCGGACTCGGTACAATTGTACCCAGACGAAATTTCAAATATCTAGTTGCAAATGCAACGCCTTAATTAAATATTGGTTTTACTGTACTCTGTTTTGTTGGTTTTAACAATAACCCAAAAAGCAATCGTGGTATGCTGAAGTATTGTGGTTGAAGCGAGTTTTAATTACGTTCTGTTAATGACAGAGACTTACTTATTGATTTAATAATAATTTTCCGTTCCGCTTTGAGCCGTTTACTTCGCAGTTTCCTGTTAATAGTACTATATTTGGAGGGTTCGTACAAGGAAAGTACACTACCCTGAGAAACGTTTAGAACATTTACCTTTAGGTAAGGTACTTCAAAAACAAGCTATAGATAAAATATGAAAATGAAAAATTATACTAGTGTGAAACTGCCTTTTTCCGAAACCTGGCGAAGTTTTATTATTGTGTGTTCAAACAAGGAGAAATATATCCGCGTTTAATTTATCAGAGTGAGATGTAGCATAACGTTGTAGATTAACGTAGTTGCTTTCTATGCGAGTCAAAATCCCAATATAATTCGATGCAGTGTTGCAATGTTTGTGTCAAAGCTGTGAGGTTGTGTGTGCTCAGACTATGCTGTCAGATGTCATGTACATCGAAAGGGCGTTTTACGTGTAAAATGATAACGTTAAGAAGATACTTTTTATCGGACAGGTATTTCCTAATGCTATTTACGAATTAGATTTGATTAGATTCCTGCTTGAAATGTCACAATAAAATAAATCAATGCCGATGATGTCAACCATGTTGGGAATACTTACTATTTGTTGTTATATTCAAATTATTTATTACACATTGTTTTTTTTCATTTTCGTAATTTCAAAATTTTGTTGTTATATTCAAATTATTTATTACACAATTTCACTAAATTACTGTCTCGCCTTCCAACATATCAATGCCCCTTTCAATTCTGGCTTGTTACTGTTGTAATTGAAGCCTTGCCTTCTAGGTACCTACTTTAATACACCTGCAGTATGAATATCATGAGAAAATTAAGAGGTGGGGTATCAAACACCCCATCTGCTTCCAGTAATGATATTTCGGAGAGCTCTGCTGGATCAACACATACGCAACTTGGTTTAATGCATTTGAAAAAGTTGTTCTCCGAATATACTCATCCGACTCATCCTCTGACCGATTCGGAGAGAGACGACAAGCTTTATAACATGTTACCACTATTTTGTAAGGTATGTTTACTAATATCGAGAAATAGTTATGAACTGCTGTTTAAAACTTCTATAAACAAGGCAAGTAAGTGAAATAATCCTTTGCACAGCATAACATTTATGTGTAGGCAATTATAAAATACAAACAACAGATTATGATAAGCAAACTAAAAGTCTAAAGTCAGCAAAATGAAACTTGCAGCTACATATAAACATCCAATCGCAAAATCCATTCAAGTAGCGATAATGATAGTTAGCCGCTAAATGATAAGTTGAAGGCCAATGAATTTGATTCACCTGTGGTTAAAACATTTTTATACTAATATTAATTGGCATATTTAGCACAGCTTTTTGCAAATAAGCCCAAAAAATAAATAAATTTCTCAGTTGACTAAATTATTGAAAATTACGGTGGAAGCTACGGAAACCCCATCAAAGAAAAATGAAAGAGAGGGTGACCATCTAAAGCCAAACGTGATCTTGTTATTCTGTAATTATACAGTGTGATTCAAAATTGTTTGCCAATATTTTTATGATGAATAGAACTTCTCTTTTTAAGTAATTTATTTTCCTGAAGTGAAAGATAAGGGAGTTATAATCCCCTGAAAGAGGGGTGAAACGTATTGTTTTTTGGCAACATGCTGTGGATCCTTAAAATTATCAAACTAATATTTGAAACTCAGGCACCTAACTTCGTCAGATCCTTCTTTTAAGGGGTAGTTTAAGGGAGTCATCTTCGGTATTTTATAGTAACAAAATGCAATAGATGCATGGTAATTATTAAACCTTAATTACTAGAAAAGGTTTGGCTTATTGAAATGCAACAAGAGAGCTTTTTGTCCCAAATAATCTAAACACTATTGTTTTGACAAATTTTTGAGGAAATATGTGAAAAATAAACAATTAGGGATAAAATACTGAAGAATCAACCCCTCTCAATAGGAGGAACTTTAAAATATCATCACTTCAATAACTTAAAGTTAAAAATCAATAATTTTGCCATTACATTGTATTTTAATGCTTAGAAAAATTCTTAATAATCTCCCGGCTGCTTAAACCATAGCTATTAACATTCACATTAGTGTAAAGTATGGAACTTATATGGGTACCCGAACTTATATGGTTACCCAAGCTCTATATGGGTACCCGAGTAGCTCAAACATACGGGTATGACCTCCCTAGTAGGACTATAAATTGCGAGTGGGCAAAACAAATTTTAAAACGTCAGTTTTTGAATATTTTATAAATTATTTAGAATTTTACTAGAGTGTTTCAACAGTTAAAGACCTGATTTCTTGCGACCGATTTTTGATTTACTTTTTTGAGTCATTAAATCATTTCATAAAATTTTACATTAACAGATTAAATGAGAATAGTTTAGATTAAATTATATTTGAATGCAGAATATACTAGAAAACTTGAATATTTTTTTAGGTCTTTGGCTCAAGTCCGTCGTGTGATATGAATGAAAAATTCTGGGATATTTTGGCATTTTGTCATCAGGTGTCCTTTCTTATGGTATCAGAAATTCGCAAGAGGGCCTCCAATCAAAGCACGGAGGCTGCAAGTTGTGCAATCGCAAAATTCCTGGAAATCGAAAACTGTGAGGAGTCTAGCAATGGATGGATGTTGCTCTCTACATTGAATTTATTGTCTTCTGGAGACGGCGCTCTAGTGCAGGCAAGTATTAAGATCACTAATGTTAACTATATTTCGAATAGGTAGCGGTTCTAAAGCTGTTGCAGTTTATTTTGAAACTAGGAGGAGTAATTTTAATTAAACTCGAACTGAAATTCGTTTTAGGTCATGTCTGAAGCATCTGTTCCTTCAACGTTGGTCAAGTGTTTGTATTTATTTTTTGACTTACCGGAAATGATAGAATCTGACATCAATACTAAAGACAGTAACAGTGACTTTACACCTAGGGAACGTAGGATATTACTGCAAAAAATATTTGTACAAGTAAGCTAAGACTAGGCTGTTTGACACAATAACAAATTTGTTATAAGATTTGTGACTCAGAGTAGGGCCATGTTAGGGTGACATTCTTATTGGTATCAAAAAAAATATACTTGTCAGAATTTTTATTGACGTTCACTTTAATGTTATAGTTATGTTTTTTGAAAACCATCACTGCCACTGTTGCCAGCTCGACTGTGGAGTGTGACTGAAGCATTCCATAAAAACGAGAAGCATCGTCCCGTACAAACATTTGATAATTATTTATTTTTTCATTAAGAAAATACTACATGTCTGAAGATTAAGTTAAACCTTAACTGAAATACCAGGCCTAAGGCTGCGTTGTATAAAAGGTTTAAACCAGGATTAAATTTAAGCCTAAGTTAGAATGTGACACACACAAATGCTGTATGTCATATCGTGTTTCACATTCTAACTTAGGACTAAGTCTAATCCTGGCTTAAATCTTTTATACAACGCAGCCTAAGCCCTTATGCATGACTTAAACTGAGTTTAAATTTAAATGGTGTTTACATTAGATGTCAAACTGATAGTATGTTGGCATCATTACACACTTGTGACATTTCCTGTTTTATTTAACAGAATTTTAAATTAATTAATTACATTTAAAATTTTTTTATTGCTAGTCGGTTTTGATTGCAGTGGATTCCCCGAGCATCCTCTGGGAAGGACATAACATGATTTTGTTGGTAATCTGTTTGGGTTCCAAATTTTTAAAAACTTTCAATATACTTTGACAGCACGCTTGGTCGCCTTGTATGGAATGACTTATTAAGTAGCAAACTGGCAGCAATTGTCAATCCTCATACAATGTTACGAGATCAAAAAGCGATTGCAAGATGTCGCACCTTAAACTTTTCATAATTAATTATAATTTAATGCATTTTACAAAGGCGTTGTTAATTTTGAAAGCAAACAAATACTTTTTAACGTCAGTTATATTTAATCTGGCTTTTATTCACTGACATGTTAGTAACCGAATGTAGAACATGTTCTGTTTTCATCACAAATCATAACAAATATATTCACAAATTTTATAATAAATATGTTACCAAATCAAACAGCTATTATGATGATTGAAAATAACTTACTTTTAACTGCTATTACCAGAGCACTATAAACACAGGTATTCTCTTCTGCCACCTTTGATTCGAACTCGACATTCGAACTTCTGACATTGGTAATTGTTTAATATACTGAAATAAATATTAATTAACTTAATACGTGACGTTTTGATGGAATTGTAATTTTCCTTTTAAAAATGAGCATCTGTCGGGTTAAAAACGGCAGCTGAGAATACTCAGATAGTGCCTTACTATTACTAATTACATCACAATGTAATGTTTTGCTTAGTTATTGGTGAGATTATGCAGTCATCGTATACCAGCTGAAGAACTTGCTCGCAAAGATGATTTAACTCTGTTATTTTCTGCTATTACTTCATGGTGTCCACCACATAACACAATGTGGAGGAAAAGTGCTGCTGAAGTTCTGATGACCTTATCCAGACATGGTCTCACTCCACCGGTAGTTGGATATATACATTGTAAGACCAATTTATAAGTGAAGTAACATTCTTATGTGCATTTTTTTTTCTAAGCAAAGGGATGTGTAGCAATATGTTTGGACAACATGCAGCGAATTCCTGAATTAGCTCCACTGGAATTGGTAGAGATGTTTGTGACAATGTTTTGCTTTTTGAAGGACTCGAGTGAAGTGTCTTCGTCATTACTGGATGATTTTCGACAGGCCCAGGGTTATATATTTCTTTCGGATTTTCTTCTGAAGTGAGTATGTGCATATAAAAATTGTTATTAAATGCTAAATATCAAGGGAAAAAATAAACAAATGTGTAATATGAATTTGGGAATTTCACAACTGGGAAATAAATTATATCCGAATTGTCCATGACGATATTCTGCAGGTTTCGATGTACTTTTCCAATCTGTTTTTCGAATATTATTATATTGTAGTATGAGGCTTGTATTTTCTCTTTCCTTTTAGATTTGAAAATGAACGATCGAATGAAGCACAAGAATCTGTAAGGAACTTAGTATTAATGATAACATCCTTGTGTATGTGTGGTTACATGGAATTGAAACCATCTCAGGCTTCAATGGGATCTCTCTTCCTAATGCAGGGTTTCACCTTGCCTCAGCCCTCTGGAAGAGGAACCAGCGTCAGAAACATTCAAGCATTTCACGTAAGTGAGAGAACGACGATTTTTTCTTTTGCATTTCATCATCCCCACGCTTTCTTTCAGGTCTTGCAAAGTACATTTATAAAATCAAATTCGCCAGTATTATGCTGTAATATATTAGACGCGATTTCAAGTATATATCATTCAGACAACGCAAACTATTTTATTTTGGAGAATCAGAATACGCTAAGCCAGTTTACAGAGAAAATACACTACAAGTCTTTGGAGATACAGCAGAAACTGTTTCAATTAATCGAGTTCTTGGTTTTCTCGTTGAACTTCGTACCGTGCAAGGAACTGATATCGATGTCAATCTTTTTGAAGACGCACAGTTTAAATCACGTGGAGTGCAGTATTTTGTGCATGCAGTCGTTACTCAACATATTAAAACACAGTGTCATATTCAAAGATGTGTACCGTGAAGTAGGTTTACTAGAAGTTTTCGTAAGTTGTTTGAATCGATATGCAAATCTCTTAGAAGCAAGAAGAAGCGCTCAAGAGCAGGGGAAAGATTTTTTTATATCTTCGGGTCAGGAAAAGCTTGGGGGTTTGGTGGTGGAAGGATTGACCCTCCTTTTATCCGCGAATTCGGCTAACGCAAACGTTTTGCGTGAATGTGGAGGAGCTAAGTGTGTTCATGGACTGGTGGCTTTTCCGGAATGTCGTCAAAGTACTCTAGGTAATTAGTATATGATGAAAAAGTTGCGTACAAATTATTTAAGAGCTTTTCCTTTATGTCATACATATATTGTGTGTTTCGTTTTGTACTAGGACAAGTCGGTGAGATTGCAGTGGAGTTTTCGAGCTACTCTTCTGCTGATGAGGCCCCAGAGGTTGCTCCAGGAATCCATTGCAATCAAAACCTATTTGTAACGAAAGACAAAAATATAATTTATTTTTAACAACCTTTAGAAATATATGTATTTTAATTCTTTAAGTTTAATTTTTACAATTATTTATTATTGATTGTTTTGTTTATTTCGGATTGGCTCATACGATTACGAATTACGACATAAAGGAAAATATCAAGCGAACCAACTACACTGTAACCAATTTTTAGGTATTATAAGAGAGTTGGTGCTAACTGCTGGCGGCGATGATGATATGGCACAGTTGTTAGCAACGTTGCATTCTGCGCCTAGAACCATGTTACAGTTGAAAACTGACATACTGAAAGCTCTTCTGGTTTGTCTGAGGGATTCACACAGAACTCGCACAGTATTTAGAAAAGTAAGTTTATTTATGTTTATTATTAATAAAGTTTTGCTTCAACATCAATTTGTTCGTTTCAGGTAAATGGATTCGTTTATGTGACTAGTGTTTTGGTGGCTTTAGAAGGGAAACTCTCAAAAAATGAAATCGATCCGGAAGCATTAAACCTTTTATACATAGTATTTCATACAATTAGCACGGCTATGAGGTTTGAGCCAGCAAACGCGAAATTCTTCCATCATGAAATATGCATGACCACTCTGTGTGATACGTTGCGTTTGCTGGGCTGCTTTTCCTCGTGCAAACTCGACTCGTTCGTTGAAAATGACGGGGGAAATTTTAACTTCAATTTGCAAGATATCTTTCATAAATTGTTTGTTGGAAGTACAACCAGTCCAGTGTAAGTGGATAACTTTTATTTGGAAACATAAACTTAAGTTAATATGAATATCTATATTTTAAACTTGAGTTATACTGAGTGTCTACTTTGATTACCATATGTCCAAATAAATTTTTGATGAAGACAAAACGTTTGTCTCAGATTACTATTTATTTACTTGACTATGTATGAATTGACAACTTGCTGTGCAATTACAAAGACTGTAACTTTCTTCTATTCAATTATAATTTATTATTTACATTCAAATATTGTGTTGCTCTTGAGTAGTTAGATCTTGATGTGTCACTAAAGTCAAAAACTATTTGGCTACGACATACGTTTGTACTTCCATGGCTTACCTTTATCAAAAATTTATTTGGACATATGGTATGAGATGAACCTATGATGAAACAAAACTTTTTTCTTTTTTTCAAATTGTTTTGTTTTAGTTTGCCACTGGATTTACCACCATCGTTATGTTATGCTACAATAGTTTATAGACTGTTGTATGATGTAGCTCTGGATTTATTTGATAAGTCAAATCTATCTTTTGGTATTTTATCTATGAAATCGCCATCTCTGTCAAGACAGACATCCAATGAACCTGTAAGTACTTTCACTGAGAGTTTGCCTCGAGATCGAATGCGCACTCCTCTGAATTCAAATTGCACAAACGCAGCAACCAACTATTACCAGTGTTTTCATTCTCAATCTTTTGTACAGATGAGAGATTTTCTACCCCTTTAACTTTCTTATTTTTAAATTTAGAAAAAATTGTTTAATACAAAATTATATGTATATATGAGTAGACTAATTCAGAGTTTAGCGCAAATCATTGGAAATTTAAATGTATGAAATGTGGAAAGAATAGCCAATGGTAAAGAAAGCAATTTGCTGTTGTTACAATACCAATGGCTACCCGAATATTCGATTTGCGCTATACGAGGCAAATTCTCAGCGAGTCTAACTGAAATTACGCTAAATAATCGGTGAAAACTTATAAAAAGAATGGCATTCGTTCTAGAAACGATCATCTTTCATTTTTGTTTTTTGTATTTATGTACAGGTCGATCATCTTTGTCTTTCTTGTTATCAATTAAGAAAGAAACAAAACGCGTATGACTTTGTTTAAAAGAATCAACGTTCGCTGTGCAGTCGATCGTCTTTTGTTTTTTTTTCGCTCCTCCTCGATTTCGATTAAAAAAGAGCAAAACATGATCGACTTTCTCTAAAAAAAAAGTTGAAATTTGTTATTCGTGCAATCGAATGTGTTTTGTCCTTGTTTTCTTAATTAAGAAACGAACGACTTTCTTCTAAAAAAAATGACCTTTGTTATAGAATCGCTCGTATTTTGTTTTCATTTTCTCTCCTTTACTTAGATGAAAAAAGAAAACATACTAACGACCATCAAAGGAAAACATCAAAGAAAAAGAACACGACTTTCTTTAAAAAAAAATCACGTTTGTTTTACGATCGATCGTCTTTTGTTTTATTTTCAATCAAAAAGCATGAAATAATACAGATAACTTTTGACTTTCTCAAAAAAAAAAAAAAAAGGAAAAATCGATCGTCTTTTATCTTATTAGTTATCTGTGGAAAAATAAATAAAACGCGTAAATACAATTTTCTTTAAAAAAATTAGAATTGTTGTAAAATCGCTCATCTTTTTGTTCTTTTTGTCTCTCTCCTTTACTTTCGACGAAAAAAAGGAAAAAATGGAAAACGCGATCATATTTCTCTAAAAGAAAATTGAAATTTGTTGTCGTCTTTTGTCGCTTTCGCTTACCCTCGAAGAAGGTGAAAAGAAATGACATTCTTAAAAAAAAAACCATTGTTTTACGAACGATCGTCTTTTGTTTTACCTTTGACGAAAAAGGAACAAATACACGATGATCGACTTTCTCCAAAAAGAGAAGTAGAAATCGATCGTCTTGTGTCTTTTTCGTTTTCCATTGAAAAAAGAAAGAAACGTATAATTTTCTTAAAAGAAATTGACGTTCGCTATATAATCGATCGTCTTTTGTTTTACTTTTCTCTCTCCTTTACTTTTGACGAAAAAGCCAGAAAAACAAAAAACGATAATCTTTTGTTTTTTTATCTCTCTCCTTTACTTTTGTTTTCGCCTTCACTCGAAGAAGAAGATGAAAGAAAACAAATCACGTTTTTCCTTAAAAAAAAATTGCATTTGTTTTACGATCAATCATCTTTTGTTTTACCTTGGGTGAAAAAGGAACAAATACACGATGGACTTTTCCAAAAAAAAAGTAGAAATCGTTCGTTTTACTTCTTTTTTGTTTTTCGTTGAAAAGAGAAAGAAACAAAATGCGTAAACGTTCTTTAAGAAAATTGACGATCGTCTTTTGTGTTATTTTTTTTTTCTCCTTTATTTTTCGCGAAAAAGGCGGAAATAGAGAACACGATCGACTTTTTCAAAAAAGTTTGCTTTAAAATCGATTATTGATTCGGTTTGAATTGATCGTCTTTTGTTCTGTTTTTCTCTCTCTAATTTTAACGAAATACAAAACACGATCGATTTTTTCTAAAATGGTTGAAGTTTGCTTTAAAATCCATTGTCTTTTATTACTTATTGCTTTCAGTTTAAAAAAAAAATAATGAAATGAAATAAAATAGGAATAGTTTCTTTAAAAAAATACATTTATTGTAAAATCACTCATCTCTTGTTTCTTTTCCCTTATTACTTTTGACGAAAAAAGAAAAAATAGAAAACACGATCGTCTTTCTCTAAAAGCAAACTGAAATTTATTACAATCGATCATCTTTTGCCGTTTTCGCTTTCAATCGAAAAAACATTAAACAAAACACGATTTTCTTTAAAAAAATCACATTTGTTTTATATTTGTTTTATTATTATTATTATTAAAACAGAAAGCGTAAGTTATTATAATTATGTGTTTTCAGGTAAGTAATCCTAATCATTCTGGTAAAAGGTCTACTGTAAATTCTCTAAATTTAAATCCACCTGCTCCAGATCCGATAATTGTGCATCCTGGAATTATTGTAGCTATGTTGCAGCTGTTACCATGTATCCAGGTAAATAAAAAGTTATTTTTATGATTCTTATTATCATGGAATTGTTCACACTCCTCAAGCACAGTCAGACAGTTTTTCTCTCGCCCTATTTAATCTCAGCAGAAACTATTTAAAATTCCGCATTTTCGATTCATTGCTCTGGAGTACTCTCAGAGTATTCTTCTCTTGTTTTAACCTTGTATTGTTAATAATAGGAGATAGAGATAAATCACGGCTTTAATCAGGAATTCATTAGAACGTACAGTGCATATTTTATTTAAATTGGCTACAAAAATCTAATTTTCCATCAGAAATGAATCATACACTGTTTTGCTAGAACACTCCCCATGTTATTTAATTTTTTTTTGTTTTACAGGATAACAATGTAGACTTACAATTAGGACTTCAAAACTTTATATCCGAAGTAATAAAATCTTTAGTTAGAAGTGAACGTAACCAGCAAGTAATGTGTGATAGTAGATTCGTCAGTTACTTACTGTCCATAGGCTCAGTGCCATTGCAAAATGAAAGTCATCCACTGCATTCGCCACTCCAGTATATGTTGGAAAGGTTAGCAGCGCAAGCTCTAGAACCGACCGACCTAAGGAATTTTTTACGCTTAGGAAATTCTCTCTCGTGCTTACCATTGGGGAGTAAAAGTCCCGGGGGTGGCCCTGTACCTCTCACCAGAATAAAAACTTTAGTGTCGATGACGACGCCCAAAGACTTTAGGGCACATTCTTCTTGTACATTGCCTCCCTTTGTCGAATTCGATATGTCAGCTGAGGGTTTTGGATGCTTGTACTTACCAAGTATTGCACCACAATCATTAACTGTTCCTAGTGTGGTTACAGGTGTAGATAGCAATGTCTTAGGAGGCATAGGAGCAGGTACGTCTCTCGTATTAACAGGTGTGCACGAATCTAGTATATTGAAATTTATTTCAGGTGATAGACTGTTTCCACCTCAAACGGGTCTTAGTTTTTCGACGTGGATCTGTGTAGATAAATTTTCCGACCCACGGACCGATCCTCATTGTGTAAGACTGCTTACTCTAGTCAGGAATATAAATACTGCTAGGGAAGACCATTTAGTGTGTTTATCGATTGTTTTGTCTGCTAGGGATAAAGCTATTATTGTATCTACTCAGGAAACTCATATACCACATCGTAAGTAACTCAATTCTTTATTTATTTTGTTGGTACTTTATAATGCGTGTTTCAGATATCGGCGAATGGGAACCGGAAGGCTCAGGCGAATACGGAGCAAGAATTTGGTGTCCCGACATACTGCAAGAAGGACAGTGGCATCACGTGGTGGTCGTACTAAACAGAGCTGTGTTGAAAAATTCTTCGTTTTCTTTGTACCTGGACGGGCAACATATGCACACACAGAAGTTGCATTACGTTTCACAAAATCCGGGCGGTGCTTCTGCTAATTTGACGGTCGCCTCTTCAGTGTATGGGTTTATTGGTTCTCCACCTGCTTGGAGAAGATTTTCCAGGTTATGCTGGAAGCAGGGACCATGTCATTTAATTGAAGAAGTAAGTACCCTTTTAATTAAAAAGAAAACCTCCAAAGAGTTGCTGCTGTATCATATATGTACAAAAATAACAAGAAATATGTCAGAAAAGTGCGTTATTTTTTACACGCCATGAATTGGAAAGAGAACAAGGAATTTGCTTTTTACATCTTTTGTAGCAACAAGTTTTTAAATCTTTATTTTATAGTACAGTATAGTACTTCAAGTTTAGATGAAACAATCATGAACGATAGATTATGGAAAGGATATCGTGCCGTTTTATATTTCAGGTATTACAGCCAGTTACAGTTAGTCACATTTATCAATTGGGACCACATTACATGGGTTCATTTCAAGCATCAAACTTAAACACAGCGGAACCAATGCAACTGGTGTCTGAAGAGAAGGTCATTTTTGGTTTAAATGCGAAAGCCGTTTCTCAATTGACTTTGAGCAAGATTCGTAAAGTCTACAGTCGGACAGATAATAAGTCGATTGCAAAGCAATTAGGCATGTCCAGCCATGAAAACGCGACTCCAATAAGGATATTGCACAATTCCGCCGGTCACCTGGCCGGTCCTTCTCGCACTTTAGGTGGAGTCGTGATAGGTTACCTTGGGGTACGTGTGTTTTGCCCAAGACCTGTCGCCACAGTGGTAAGAAGTATAATTCTTGGTAAATTCAACCAAAAATCTTATCGTATTAATTTTTTAGATAGACACAGTGGGTGGTTGTTCTGTATTGTTGGGGCTAATAGCTATGGCGCAAGATGTGGAGAGCTTGTACGCAGGAGTTAAAGCCTTAGTATGCGTTGTGCGAAGTAATAAGACTGCTCAATCTGAAATGGATCGCCGAAGAGGTTACCAAACACTTGCCATGTTATTACGAAGAAAACGACCCTTGCTGAACTCTCATATATTACATCTTGCTTATAGCTTGGTTGGCACTGTTGATAGCGGGAGAGAAACATCGGCTATTCCAAACCTTACTGCATTTCAGGTATTTATTTTATCGTTAATAATAAATTACTCTCTTCTTCTTCATTTTTTCTTTTAATTTCAGGACCTTTTATGTGACCTAGATGTATGGCACGAAGCTCCAGGTGAACTACTTCGCTCTCACTTAGAGCATCTATACGAATTAGCAGCAGAATCCAGCGAAAAGAGAAGCAACACGTATGCAATGAGAGACTTGCAATTAGTTACAAAGTTGCTTCACATTATGCCAGATATTAAACACCAAGCAACTCGTCAAGTTCTCTTCTCTTTACTATCTATTCTACTCGGTGGCCAACCTAAGCACTCGGATCTCTTATGGCTGGGTCAGTTTATTGCTTCAACCTTGCCAGTATGTTCAAGTCCAAGCGAAAAGCATTTGAACTTGCGAGAGGGCGACCCCGGGAAGGAGGGGGAAGGAGAGCACATATTGTTGAGAAACAGGTGCTTACAACTTGTGCACACGTTGCTTTTTGCGAACAGGAATTCCGTGAGTCTGATGGTTTGCGATGAAATTGCTAGGACTCTGGGATTCGACTGGATTTTATTGTTTCTGCAGCCGCACATACATTCATCTACAGTTATCTGGGGTTTACGAATACTCATTGTTATGTGCTCAAATCAAACTTTAATGACCAAGTAAGTGTATTTTTATAACAAATAAAAACGTTCTGTGGTTTGTTTATTATACTTCCATTGAAAATGTATGTTATTTTTCTTGGGCGTTTAAAATTTTCAACGTTTTGCAGTATCAAATTGAAACTGAAACATGATTTTGTATTAATTTGTAGATATCGAGATGGTAATAGTAATGGCGGATGGTTAAGACATACTGAATTGGTAACACATAATAAAATGGCTGTTGTTCTTGGATGTCAACTAAATAACTCTCAAGGAACTGATCCAAAATCAGAAGCTCTTCGAATTCCTGGCTTTCAACATTTAGGCTGGTTACTACCCTCACACTTGGACATACCTGAAGTGTACTTCTTATTAACTGCTTTAATGATGAGTCAGCCAGTAAGGCTATTGCCTGCCGACGCGAAATTCGACTTAGATTCAGTATGGGCTTTCCTATGGGGAGCAACTGTTAACAGCCAACCAGTTAGTAGTGTTGTGCCTAGGGTAACTTTTTGTCCGGAAGCTGTAGTTGTGTTATTGACCATGGCGAGATTTATGATTCATTGTGACCAAAACATATTGCCCGATTGGCTTAAAAATCACGCAATATCCATTATACAGGTGTGTAACAAATAATTGTGCTAAGTAAAACATGCATAAATTAGTAAATTTACAGGTCCTGTTTCAACTCTATCATAACATGCCCGAATTTATGCCCATGTTTATGTCTGCCGAAGTCCTGGGAGCTGTAGCCAGCATGCTATTTCCTCTGCCTACGAATTTAAACGACAGCTCTGACAGTAGTGGCGCTTCTACACCAGCAGAAGAGGCAGAAAATCTTATAATGATTCCCAGATCGCCTCCAAGTGAAGATTACTCTTTAACCAATCATACCGCCCGTCAGTTTATAATTGATTTTATTAGAGTAATCATCGTGGACTCGTTAAGCCTGTCAGTAACAGGAAAGTCAGCACCTGTAATTGACCTTGCCCTCGATGCATACCCCGAGAATTCCAGCAGTCATCAACAAACTTGTTACCAAACTGAAGTGTTAATCACTCTCATGGATCATTTATTGGCAGCAGACATGTTGGTAGGTGATCAGGCGGCCATACCCGTGGTGCCACTGCCCAATGCACACGTACAGCACGTAGCTCCGAATGTTTTCTATTTGACTGCAAGGATCGTTGATAAATTATGGCAGGGCTCCCTTTCAAAAGACCCACACGACGTGTTTGATTTTATTGTAAAACTCATCGGGCAGGCTAAGAGAAGGTCGGGAAATTTTTCCCTGGAATGTTTGTACCATTGCTTGAACAGGAGTATTTTATTTTTGCTCTCACGACCTACAGATTCCATTGCTGATCAGATGTCTGTTTTGGAAGCTTTGCATAAGTTAACTACAAACAGGTGTGTATTAAGCATTCCTTAAAGTACTAATTTGCTTTAAAATTCCATGTCTCTTCGTGTTGAGTTGTTATTATTTATTACTCTCAAGTAGAATTCTTTCTAGAGAGAGAAAGATTAATGGCGGAATAAACAGTTTATATCAAATTAAGTCATAACAAAAAAATTTCTTCAAATTAAAATAGATAAAAATCAGAACAAAACTATTTTATTTCAGATTAATAGTTTTTGGTGCGGGCAACCACGAGCTAGATTTCATTGGGTGTCTCACGTACTGTCTTCTGCAACTAATGGCGGACATGAAGATCATGTTGGACACGAACATGCGAACTCTCTGGCATGTAAACCCTGGAAGTGATTTGGAATCCTGCGATGAGCAGTTGAATCAACATCAAGGCAGGAATTTAATGGCCGGTGCAGCTCTGAGAGTATGGGAAGAGTTGTACGTTTGTAAAAAGCCTGCTATCGAGGAAGTCTTCAAAATAACGCTGATCCCGCCAAGTCCTAATGCCAAAGCGCCTGATTTGATAAGCGTGAGAGAACAGATACATGAAGCAGCAACGAAACTCTGGCTCAATTACATAGACAGTGAACGTAAAGCAAGTTATAGAGTTCCTTGGGAATTACACAATCAAATACAGTCTAAAATACACAAGGTTACAGGTGGTTTGACGAGGTTGGCCAGCAGGACGAAGGTTAGGAAAGACGATGTCACTCGAGTGCGTATTCGCATGAGCAAGCGCCAGGCACTATCTTGGATTTTAAATCACATCAATTTGATCAAGTAAGTCATCAATTTTTCTGTATAATGAAGTTGCATTTAACAAATTAATTGCTGCACAGAGAATTAGCAGAAATGCGAAAGAGCCAACATCAGAACACCACCCAGCATACGCAGAGGTATGTCCATCAAGAGTGGTTGCAAACAGAAACCGAATTGACCAGAGAGAGGGGGTTGTGGGGTCCAACTTC
This sequence comes from Serrognathus titanus, assembly GCA_039766575.1. NCBI lineage: Eukaryota > Metazoa > Arthropoda > Insecta > Coleoptera > Lucanidae > Serrognathus > Serrognathus titanus. The sequence continues at coordinate 11,495,209 of CM077911.1, read as the reverse complement.
TCCTTGTCACTTGGATAAATGGATGTTGGATATGACCGAAGGGCCTCATCGAATGAGGAAGAAGACCATGAAGAATGATTTGTTTTATTTGCAATATCCGTATCGACCAGAAGTTGAAAAGGGAATGTTAAAGTATAAGGTGAGTCCGTTTATGATTGAAATGCGGATTTTGTAGTTTTTGCATTTAGGTTGCTACAAGTCATCACAGCAAAGAGTATTATCAAGCTCTGAAATTAAGGAGGTATAATGGCATCAGTGGTCTTACCGAACCTGAGAGGGCAGACAGTGTTTGTGAAGAAACTAACAGTCCCGTGCCTTTAGCTCCTCTGCCTCCACTTGCCAGATTAAAATCTGATCCGGATGACCAACAGGATGATAATGATACGGAAGAAGAACAGCCGCCTCCTGATAATCAAACATTGTTAAGACTCTTGGAGGAAAATGAAAAGGTTAGTTTGTAAATTTGTAAACTTAATGGTTTTAATTCAAATCTGAAAATGAAATTGTCGTAAATACGTAAATATAAACCCTGTTTTTTTACCTAAAAATTCATAAATTGTGCGAGCTATTAATAATTGCCTTTTAATATCATATTAATGATTATGATAGTCATTTTATTACTTCGTTATTTAATTTTTTTATGTGTATGTACGTGCAGATAACATACATGTTTCGTTGTGCAAGAATTCAAGGATTGGATACAACAGAAGGGTTGTTGTTGTTCGGAGTGGAACACTGCTACGTAGTAGATGGATTTACGCTTTTAAAAAATCGTGAAATTCGAGACATTGATGGAATTCCACCTAACGGATATGAACCTATCTTGCCAAATTCTGGTTCTCCGAGAAGATCAAGAGCTATGCGTCAAACGTCTAAATTTTCTTATGAGGATATACGGTGAGTGAATCGATAAGTTGATAAAAATTTAGGTCGCGATTGATTTTTGCCCTAAAATTGTGTGAGAAATGACAAATATTTATAATAGCAAACAATTTATTGCCTAGTAAGTAAGGGGTTTACTTTTAGCTCAGTTTTTTTTATGTGCGGTAGCCGACCACGTGGAGGCAGCATACAGGGTGACTGTTAATTAATCCAATAAAATGAAGCCACGCATCGGAGTTGATGTAAAATTCCACTTAGAGGTCAAGTTAACGATGCCACCCTCATAAAACTATAAAAAGATATTTATTTCGTTCATATGTTCTTCTATTTTTTATCCTCGTCGTTTTGGGGCTAATTTGTGATTAATTATTTCTAGAAAACTAAAATAGAAAGACATTTTTTTAACATGTTTCCTACACTCTCGGACATCCCTTCTTTTAGTGGTTCCATTTTGTCGGGTTAATTAACAGTCACCCTGTATTTTAATGCGACCTTCGATACAGTAGCACATTGTTCGACTCTGAGCACTTGCAGCGGCGATATCTATGCATCGTATACTGTGTTATGACCCCAGTGAGCCAAACAATAAAGCCAACTAATAAAGCCATCCTACACGAAAATCGAAATTTAGAAATTTTATTAAAAATCGGTTTTGATTGTAAAGGAATCTTCGTTTATAGAGTAGTTTCACCCCGTTTTATTTATTTCGGAATGTAAAACAAATAATTGTTTACTTTTGCTTTGTTTGCTTTAATAGGGAAGTTCATAAAAGAAGATACTTACTTCAACCGATGGCACTGGAGGTATTTTCAGGTGATGGCAGAAATTATTTATTAGCATTTCCTAGGAAAGTACGTAACAAAGTGTATCAGCGATTTATGACCACCGCCACAGGAATCGCAGACAGTGCACAGCAATCAGTGGCGGGCCAAAAGAGAACAGCTAATGTGGAGCAGGCAACAGGGTTATTGTCTAATCTAATCGGAGAGACGAGTGTTACGCAAAGATGGGTGGTAAGTCCAATCTTACGATTACTTTACGTCTTTAATCTTAACTCAAAGTTATCTATTCAGAATCTGATGTTTAGTAATTTGAATTCATCTTTTCTGTAATGAATACGCTTTGGACTTTTAGAGAGGAGAAATATCGAATTTCCAATACTTGATGCACCTGAACACATTAGCCGGTCGCTCCTACAATGATTTGATGCAGTATCCAGTATTTCCATGGATTCTAGCCGACTATGACAGTGAAGAATTAGATCTCAATGACGCTTCTACGTTTAGAAATTTCACAAAACCTATGGGAGCACAAAGTCCAGAAAGATTGGAACAGTTCAAAAAGAGATTTAAGGTCCGTAAATGATAATCTAAAGAAAAACATGGATATTAATTATAAATTTCAGGAATGGGATGATCCTCACGGTGAAACCCCACCATATCATTACGGAACTCATTACTCGAGTGCGATGATTGTTTGTTCATATCTAGTAAGACTAGAGCCGTTCACTCAACATTTCCTGAGATTACAAGGCGGTCATTTTGACTTAGCAGATCGCATGTTCCACTCAGTGAAAGAAGCTTGGCTCTCTGCGTCTAAACATAACATGGCCGATGTCAAGGAGCTTATACCAGAGTTCTTCTACCTACCAGAATTTCTAATCAATTCCAATCAGTTTGATTTAGGTGAACAATATTATTGAAGGTAATAATAAAAAAGAAATTATTTACGCTTTGTGTGCTTTAGGTGTGAAACAAAGCGGTATAGCTTTGGGCGATGTAGTGCTGCCTCCTTGGGCTAAACAGGATCCCAGGGAGTTCATTAGAGTACACCGGATGGCCCTCGAATGTGATTTTGTTTCTCAGAACTTGCATCATTGGATTGATTTGGTGTTTGGTTATAAACAGCAAGGTCCATCGGCTGTTGAGGCTGTTAATGTTTTTCACCATTTGTTTTATGAAGGCAACGTAGATATTTACAAGTATGTATAAACAAATAAATTAATTATTAGTTAAAGCTTTATTCCAATAATAATAATAATCCTCTGGGTTGAATCCACCAGTTCCTGACATGACTAGACTTGATTGATAAACTGGCTTGGTGCTAAGAGATCTTTTTTTTTCTAGTATTGATGATCCATTAAAAAAGAACGCAACCATAGGTTTCATTAACAATTTCGGACAAATACCGAAGCAACTTTTCAAGAAACCACACCCCTGTAAGAAAATGGGTGGTAACAATAACAGGACATCGGTGATGGACACTGGCTCTTTGGTTCAAGCATTTACTTTACCTCAACCAGAGCGCTTGTTTTACCACCATTTGGATAACTTGAGACCATCATTGCAACCTATCAAAGGTACAAGGTACTTTTAACAAAGTATAAATTAATTACGTTGATGGTGTTTTTTAGAGGTTAAGAGTCCTGTAGGACAAATTCTTCACCATGACAAAACGGTACTTGCAGTAGAACAGAACAAAATATTGATGCCCCCCATGTACAATAAGTATGTGGCCTGGGGATTCGCAGACCATTCGCTGCGAATTGGAAATTATGATAGTGACAGAGCTTGTTTTGTTTGTGAAACTATTATACAAAACAGTGGAGAGATTGTAGCATGCGTGTGCCCGTCATCGAAGTTGATAGTTACAGCGGGGACAAGTTCTGTAAGTATCTTATTAACAATTGCATAATTGTTCTTGAATTTACAATATTTTGAAAAGGTTGTCACGATATGGGAATACGAAGCCAGGAAGAAACTATTGAATATCAAATACAGTCTGTATGCTCACACGGATGCAGTAACTTGCTTGGCTGCAAGCACTGCGTATAATGTTATTGTATCTGGTTCAAGAGATTCTACAGCAGTGATTTGGGACCTCTCCAGGGGTGTATTCGTAAGGCAGTTAAGAGGACATGCTGGACCAGTCGCAGCAGTTGCTGTCAATGATCTTACAGTGAGTTTTATGGTTTAATGTACTTTGTTTTTATTAAACTGTGTCCAAGCTACTGTTTGGTTGATCTATCTCAGTAGGATTGTCAGAATTTGACATATGTTAAAATGGCATCAAATTAAATACTAACTTAAAATAACCGCCTACTACGGTGGTAGATAGATAAAGAATAGATGGATTCTATGTCATCCCTTTTACCCCCTAGTGATCATTTTTTAATTATTTCTAAAACCATTATCTTCTTTACTATTTTACTTTGATCAGGGTGACATAGCCACATGTGCAGCGACTTGGCTTCACCTGTGGAGTATTAATGGTGACGAGCTGGCAATTGTAAACACTTGTGTTGGGAGAGCAGATCGCATGCAACAAATTTTGTGCGTCGCATTTTCGCAAACACACGAGTGGGATTCTAGCAACGTCATTATGACTGGTTCCACTGATGGAGTGACCAGAGTAAGACTTTTCGCCAAATTGAATACTTCTCGTGCTTACCAATTTTCTCTTGTAGATGTGGTCCATAGAATACGTGCAAGTGCCAATCGAAGACAAGGATGTATGCACCGGTAGTTTTAAAGACGAATCTAAAGCGCACGAAACTGTTACGAGACCTTTATCGATTCATAATCGCTTGGTGAAACAAATTAACGTGTCCAATGATAATTCTGGTAGTTTGACTAAGTCGGGTTCAGATAGCAGCTTATCCGAAGATAACACTGCTCGTTCGTGTTCTACTGATAGACAGATATCTGGAGAAGGAAGTTCGAAAGAATGGCGCACTGAACAACAGGATGAGAAGGAAACTTGCAGTGATACAGAAGAATCTTCTCCTATTATTACTCTGAGACGGAGGCGTTCTAGAGTACATGGAGGATTTAGAAAAAGTGAAGGTGAGTTAATGTTTTCAATCAATTTAAATTTTTTTATAGGTTACAATAATACATACTGTAGTTTTGAAATTTGCGAGGATTTATATTTTCTTTTGATTGATTGTATACTGTAGTATTAATTTAATTTCTAGGAGGCAATAGTGCAGACAACCCAAGTCTTGAAACTGACGATAATTCAGGAATGCGCACAAGTAAGTCTGACACAAGCTTAACGGATTCCTTTGTAATTGTACCTGACGCTCGGAAGAGGCCGATAAATTTGCAGAACTCGCTCAGGCCAGGTGAAGAGACCACATTCATTTGGTTGGTGTATCTCTAATGTGCGAACAATACGTTTTTCAGGTTTCAAATGGCAAAGGCAGCTCGTGTTTAAAAGCAAACTAACAATGCACACGGCGTATGATCGAAAGGACAACGCAGAACCAGCTTCTATTACAGCATTAGCAGTTTCCAAGTAAGTTTCTTACTTTGAAATTCGATTAGGCTGGTGTTTTCATCCTATTTTCTTAAAAGTCGGAATAAAAAATTTAATTACATGTAGTTTTTGGTTTTAGTATTAACACGTTACGAAAATTATTTTTTTTTTTAGAGATCATCGCACGGTATATGTGGGTGACGCCAGAGGTCGTGTATTTTCTTGGAGCGTCTGTGAAGCACCAGGAAGAGCGGCCGATCACTGGCTGAAGGACGAAGGTGCGGATTTCTGTGCCGCCTGCAGCATCAGGTTCACCATCTACGAACGTAAGCATCATTGCAGGAACTGCGGTCAAGTTTTTTGCTCCAAGTGCAGCAGATTCGAGAGTGAAATATCCAGGCTACGTATTCTTAAGCCTGTCAGGGTGTGCCAGAGTTGCTACGCAATGTTGAAATCTGACAAATAAGTTAGAAGTACAAATGAATAATTTTCTAGAAAGCAGAGGCATCAACGCTTCTGGTGACTTATTTATGAACAATAGATGTCTTAGTTAATTCATAGAGGTATCGTCAATGTACAGAGGGAACAACAGAGATTGAAAACTGGGCCGTTCGGTGTCTCATTTATTGTCGACTAAAAGACCATGTAATCTTCAATCAGCGTTGTTCATTCTTTATGTATTGGTACTCAACTCAAAAAAGTTACATCTCTCATGCCATTGCAGTGTTTGAAAACAAATGTAAAGGCTGTTTAATGTACCTTCTGCAAATTGCAATTTATCTTGTAGAAAGTTCTGTTTTGATTCACTTTCTGCTTCGTTTGGACTTGATTATGTGGTGGGCTTTGTAAATGAGGACTTATGAAAATAATAAGGAGAATTTAGTTGGTCTGTAGTGCAAAACATTTTAATACGTCATTTAAGGTTTAGGAGGTCGATTCAGATCTGGACGCCTGCAATTCAATTAGTAAAAAGTGGAATTCTGAAGTTCCCAGTATGATGCGATTTCTTGTAAGTCTCTAGGATATCGCAGAGACTTATGAGTAATCCTAGAAACCTAGGAGAAATCATATCTTCAACTTCAAAATTTAATATTTTAATAATCGAATTACAAGCTTACAGATCTTACGGTCCCTACAGATATGAGCAGTTCAGTTTGGATACTTAACCCTTTCGCTGCTGCAATTGCATTTAACTTTTGCGCTTCCTGTGTGGTGTTTGTCAAGCTTTGGGGATTCGTACTGTTTGCTTTCTGGGATTTAATTGTGCACCCAACGGTAATAATTCGTTCAAGGTTTCTCAACATTAGCACATAAAATTTTACTACTACATACAACACCGATAAACATGTTTGATGCAATTGTCAATATTTATGGAAACAAAACAAAGTCTTTGGTATTTATCTTGATTATTATGAAGTAAATTTGGATGTTGTTCATTGTTATCAATCAGAAAATTAAAAAATGCAGGTCAAATCTATATTACCCTCGACTGTTACGCCAATAGCGTTTGTCTCCCACAGTTAATGCTCAGAAATATTTACCCGGCTTCAATATATAAAACATAATTTGAGGGGGTATTTCCGGTTCAGGCAGTGAAAGGCTTAATATTAACCTATTCTGTGTATTTGTAACAAAAACATTGGAACATTAATGTTGACTTAATACGTCTCTTTAGTATGCAGTGAATGTATTTAAATACAATGTGTTAACCGAACTGTGAAAGAGGTTCGAACTATTTTTCCTAAAAATTTGAATCATTTGGAATATTAGTGTTATTCTCTTGATTTTATTAGTTTAGAAGGTCTACACCATTTTGAGTTATCTCAAGATAATTATTTGGAAGAAATATCGCAACAATTATAAAATATAAAACACATACACACTTAAGATATAAAGGTAGAAAGGTGTGGCTTTTTTGAAGAGCCATATCTTCTTCCTAATTTTTAATTATATCGTACTTGTAATCTGTAGTGCACTCAGAGAAAACCAACTGCTCCAGTAAATGCAGCACTGTCGCACTCAATGCAAGCAAATTGCACTATTCACTTAGATACAATTATACAGGGTGTAACTTTAATGTGGGGATAAACTTCAAGAGCTACTTCCTCGCCCCAAGACATGAAAAAAAGTTCATATAAACATATATCCCCAAACGCATATTTTTTGAGATACAACAAAAACAAATTTGTTCTTTATATGTCAAAAACTATACGTTTGCAGACATATGTTTATATGAACAGAACAGGCGCGCTTCTGGTTCGTGGGCGGGCCTCTCAGTAGCCACTACTGAGCCAATCTCTTTGTTGCGTTGTCTAACACTGAGACCGATCTTAACGCATGACCGGCGTTCGTCCGAATACATACCATGCACTAAAGTAACTAAAGTAATAAATGGTCGGTAGCAGCTAAAAAAGTCTTGTCCTAATTTTTTATGACGTTACTTTGTGCTAAATTAGTGTCATAATAGGTGTCGCTCGGTGGCGTAGGTTCGAATCCTATCATTAGCCATGGATGTTGTGCTATGCAAGTTTAGACTCAGCTACAAAACTTAAAAAGTGACTGTCTGAAATGGTTAATGCCAAAAAACAACAAAAGCAGCATTGCTGCGCAAAGCGAAAGAATGAAAGTGTCATAATCGAATTTAAAGGAGACGTTAAATTTAAAGTCACTTTCAGATGTAAGAAACACATTTGTTTACACATCTGATTGTGACTTTAAATTCAAAGTCTCCTTTAAATTCGATTATGAAACTGGTCCTAATTGATACAGTAACGATAAGCTACGTAAGTCCGCCATTGACCGACCATTTAAATTAGTCTGTTGACTTAACTGCTGTGAAAAGATAAAGGCTTGGGAGGGGGACATTTGAATAGATAGTTGAAGGTTCTTCAAAACAGTTTGCTAAACCATTTACTAACATTCCTAGAAACAAAACAGAGTAAAGTCATTCACAATTCCCATCAATTAATTTACACTCCTCATTCACTGTGCAACTGTACCGGGTGCAACCAAGATGATGCGCAAATATTTGGAATGTGGTGTTCCTAAAGTCGCTCCCACACATATGCGCAAATATTTGTACCGGATGTCTCAACGTAATGTATTTCTTTTGTGCAGCCTATATGAATAACAAGAAGACAAAAAAAGATTAAGAAAGTTATACTAGACATCACTAGGTATGACTTAGATCGTTTTTCCCCCTCTACCGAGTGAAATCAATATATATTTATATCACTCTCTACAAATCAACCTTTTCTGGAACACCTGTATAGTTGAAAATGATTTTAAAATATGCCGCGTGACGTCTAGTACAACTTTGAGCACATGTCTGGGAGCTGCATAAGATGTGTTACCTAACTTGGTTCTATTTAAAGCGGTAAAAAAATAATGTGGTGCTTTATTATTACTATTCTTCTAGTAAAGGTAACTTACATTTTCACTTATGTATTCCTCCTCATATATTCACTTCCCCTTATGCGCAACTCTCTCCTGTGAGGCCACGAAATTTGATAACACAAACATCAAATTGCACCACACTTTAAGTCACTAGATTTTTCAATATGCATTAGATAAGAAAAAGTTTACAATCAAAACAGAATTTAAAAAATTATCTCAAAAAAAAAGAATGCAGTAAAAATCACCTTCAAGGAATAAAATAATGAAAGGCGTAATTTAACTTGAAGGCTTCCGCGGCCGTCGTCCATTGTTGAATTCTTGGCTTCCGGTTGGAACCGCGTGTCTCGGATTTCTCTACTGCCTGTAATCCGAGACACGCGGTTCCAACCGGAAGCCAAGAATTCAATAATGAAAGGCGTTTTTAAATTTTAAACTTATGAAAGATGATAAATGTATACAGGTGTTCAACGAGCGTCTAAGTTTAATTAATTCACTACTTAAGTAAATAAAATGCAAAAATCGTACCAAAAAGTTATATCTTTTAAAATGAAAACTCTACAAAATGTTCACACTGAGTTTAACATAAAGGTTTAAATTTTTGGTAAAACCCCATTTAATTATCTTCTAAAAAAATTGAACATATAGAACAGCAATTTTAAAATATAAAACTTGAACCTTATAATATTTAATTTATTTCTGTGCTCTACTATAATAGACGATGATACATTGGTAAATACACTGTATTACAAGTAAAGAACAATATGTACAGTAGAAATATGACATAGTAGGCATTTAGTATTAAAAATAGTATTAAAATGTTTGTTTGGTTGTTAATCTGTACCAGATTTCATGTATATTATAATTAGTCTAACCTAAAGTTATTTTGCCATTATACCACAGGTATTTTTGTTATATGATGTGTTTGTAATCTATGTACTTTAATGAATTTCTATTAACGTAATGCTGTTTAACTTATTTTAATTTGTTTGCAAAGCAATAAATGAAATAGAACAATAATATATAATATTTATTGTCTATTGTTATTATCGTTGAAATGTTTTAGTATTTTATTTTAATCTTTATGTACAAGAGTAGCGAACAGCTTGTGCAATTATCTAACGATCTTAATTGTTTATTATACAATACTCTCTATGATTGGTATTACTTTTGGAATTATTTGAGTTGCACGGGCGTTTCGTAGACAATATTACATTGGCACTATTGTGCATTCCAAAGTATATTTCTGTATATTTTATAAATGTATGTGATATTTGTAGGTTTAGTGTAGCTGAATTGTATATACATACTGTCCTTAATGATATAAAAATAAACTGTCTTGACAGTTTTATTGGATTTTTATTTGATGCACATTTACACGACCTAGACAACCATGATTTCATATTTGAAATGTCTGAACAATTAAGCATTGTAGTAGTAGCTAATTTCTTGTTGTTAATTGTTAATTCGAGCAAAAAGAAATCTCTAGAATGGTATATCAGATAAAATATTTCTGAAATGAATGAAAAGAACGTGAGTTCATCTGAAATTTTTTAAGCTTACGTAATTTTACGTTGAGACCAGGTTGGCAGCATCAGAATGTAATTTAAATCGGGTGAGCTAGAAGGATTGAACCGTCATTTTGTAATACTTACCTTCAGGATCCATGGGGAGAGTTCCGTCAACAATTTTTTTCTATTTAAATACATTTAAATCTAATTTGTTAAGCATTCGGGAATAATAAATTAATCAATGCTTGTTTCATTTATAATTTATTAAGAAATGATATGCAATTGAGCTAGACTTTACAAGAATGGAATTAGTAAACCTGTTCTGAGCATTCTGAAATGAACCAAAAGAAACCTTATTAGTTATGCACGTAAAAGTAAAACACCCTAATATAACATAACTTGTCATATGGAAGAGATATAGGAACAAAAATGGCAATTATTATAGGCACTTACAATTTTAAAATATCTAATGTTACAGGAGTGTTCGATCTTTCATTAATTTGAAGGCAATGTGTATTGTTGTGGGGGGGGGGCTAGTACGACTGTGTGTTATACTTATCACGTTTCATTATTTATAATTGAAAATTCCTGTCTTTAAAACTACGTAACGCTTTGTCTATCTTTCATACAAAAGAAAATGAAAAATTGAATTTACTCTGAAAACATATCAGCTTTGAACACAGATACAATGAATTTGAGTCGTTCGGTACAATTACACAAGAATTGTTTACCTAATTCAGTATTTACTTTAGAAGCCTGACAAGTGGTTTGCAATGATAAAAGCTCGAACGTTCCTGTTATAATATTAAATTACATAAAATTGTCTAACAAAATGTCTTGATCCATTCTTCGGCGAATCCTTTCAATGGACCTGTATAGAAGTGCACTTTTATTCATCACAGCATGATCCCATACAGCTTATTTTGGCTTTTCTAAATTGCACAATGACGTGCCTCCAAATTTCATAACTTTCAACATTTTTCCACGTTTGATTACGATTTAATTTCAGGAAATAGATTTTTATTTTCAATTCTTAGTTAATAAGAATGACGTGTAAAGTAGTAAGAAATTTGGGACACTCTGTATGTAAAGCGATAGTTTCCTGTGAAAATTATTATTATTACTCAAGCTGGTACTCTTTCAGAACGAAAAAGCACTAACTGAGGTATATGCAGGGTATGCGTTTAGGAAACTTATCTAAATGTGACGACACACAGTTTCTGTAATAGAATCTTTTTAATTCGCTGCCTTAAAACACTCTCAGAGTATTCTTATATTATTTTAACGAGTACGTTTTAGGGCAGTGAATCGAAAAGGTTCTTATTTTTGTCACTTAAAAAGTGGCATATTTCGATGCCTCTTAAAAACCTCTCACAAAAAGTCTCATCAATAGTTTTACTAAGACATACAGTGCCTCAGTTATAGTCTTTCGGCCAATTAAGAAGTCTATTAAAATTGGACTTTGAATGTCCCAAAATACCGTAACCATCATGTTACTTGCTGGCGGTATACCTTTAAATTTCTTTAGCGGCGATGAATTTGAGTGGCGCCAAGGAAGTGCAAAGAAGATAACTCATATATTTATTCTATTCTAGGCAACGGGATTAACTATTGTGCATAATTTTAACAACAGATATTGAGTTTTATATACTCAGTGACATTAGAAGTGTACATCTAATTTTTTGGACTTAATTTTTTGGCAACAGAATGACTATATTTAAAGCAGTTTTGTGAGAAGAAAATAGTTTCTGACAGCTTATTAGTACAGATATTTTAAGTCCTTGTGCCTCCGTCTACTTGTGTTAAGCGTAACAAAATGTCTAGAACCTGAGAAGATCAACAATATCATCACCTTAGCAATTTCGACAGGGATAGAATTGTTGCCTATTGAAATGTTGGTTTGTTCTGTGCGAAATTGCCCGCCGCGTTAATGGCACTGCAATGACGGTAATGCGTGTGGATAGAAGAAGGTAGAGGAACAAGAAGAAGACCAACTAGTCAACCGAGGTGTACTACAGAGCGTCAAGATCGGCGTTTGAGACAACTAGCTCTGCGAGACCGTTTTCCTACTGCGCCAAATGGATGACCAATGGTTTGGAGAAGAAGGTAGACCTGTTAGTATGCGAACCCTAAATCGCCGCATTCGAGCTTTTGGACTTGTTTCATACCGTCTACGATTAGTGTTTCCTTTGACGGTGGAACACCGTCGTCAATGTATGGACTGGTGCAGAGGATGGCAGCATTGGGAGGCAGAATGGCATAATGTCGTATTCAGCGACGAATTGCGATTCTGTCTAGGCATCCATGATGGTCGAAGAAGGGCAAGACGCCGCCGTGGAGAGCGACGTGATATTGCGTTTGCTGTTGAGAGGTATGTTCACAGGACTGTTGGAATAATAGTTTGAGAGGGAGGGGGTTATTGCCTATGGTAGCCGATCACCTCTTTTGTTTATTCGAGGCAGTATGACAGCTGCGCGTTGATATTGGGTTTGCTGTTGAGAGGACTGTTGGAGTAAGAGTTTGGAGGGGCTATTGCCTATGGTAGCCGACCACCTTCTTTGTTTATTCGAGGCAGTATGACAGCTCCTCGTTAAATGGATGACATCCTACAGCCCACTTTACTGCCTCATCTAGGTGACCGTCCACACGTCCTTTTTCAGCAAGACGACGCGCGTCCTCATATCGCTCATCGAACTATGGACTTTCTCCAAGAAGCTGGCGTTAATATTTTGTCATGGCCACCTCGTTCACCGGATTTAAATCCCACTGAACATGTGTGGGATATGATCGGGAAAAGACCATCCTCCACAGACTCTGGCACAGTTAATTCACGAAGTGCTTGGAACGAGGTGCCTCAAGTAGACATCGAACGTCTCATTTTGTCGATGCCTAGACGTGTACAGGAATGTACTCGACTACGGGGTCGCCAAATACATTATTAATTTTTTCCGTATTGTATGTTATTAAAATTTCTTGCAAATTTTATCGTTTCATTCTTGATGTGGGACTACCACATTGCCAAAAAAATCAATTCCAAAAAATTATTCCTTCTAGGTGTAACACTTCTAATGTCGCGACGAACGAATTCTTCGAAATTTTTGAGGACGATCACGAATGGTATGTATATAAAGCAAGACTAATTCTGTTTCTGTGTTGGCATAGACGTTTGATTTAATATGACCCCAAATGCAAAAATGAATTGGGAGTCATATCTAGCGACGTGTGGACTAAGGAAAAGGACCATATCTCCCAATCCAGCGATTGTTCTTTCAAAGATGGTTCTTTTCCTTTGGCTGCACGATCCCGAGCTATGACTCTATTCGTTCTGCTCCTCGTTGTTATGCGAGTGGAACTTCGCATAACAACGAGGAGCAGAACGAAGAAAGCAGCCGAGAAGACCTGAAGATGGCAGATGTGATTCTGCCGAAACGTCGTCAAGACAACAAAGGTTCTTTTGAGAACCCAACGCGGAGGAATACCCGGAAGAACAACACAGAATATATATATATATATATACCTACACTTTGTCCACGACTACAAATAGTAAGAATTTTTAATTAAAATTTAAACGACGCTACTAAAACCATGTTGTAAGACTATATGTTAAACGAAAGCAATATTGTATTAATTTTGAGATTTGAGGCGTTTGCACAAAGTTTTATTAATAAAAATATAGGTTGTTGCATACATAAAACGTTATAAAACTAAAAGTCTTCTTTAAATAACGTAATCATAACTTATTTACTTCATTGACAATGATGGTTACCATGACACCGTGAATAACAATAATAATAATTATTCACTGCTGGTGGTTAGCTTTATCCTTGACTAACACATAAATAACTGTCAGATTATTGAGTAGTCGTGGACAAAATATTAAATAACGATCTGTTCTTTATTCTTATGATAGATCATCAGAAACATCAGATATTCAGCGCCTCGTTTTTATATTATTGACTTAAACAAGTATCTATTTTCTTTTGAATCAACACCTCAGAGCTAAATTAAAACCAATTTTTTGCAAGAGGTTCTTAAAACGAAAAAAAAAAACGATTGAACTGGTGTATCAACATAAAAGAAACCTTGAATGTTTCATGATAAAATTTGTTTGAACATACCCTGCGTATATGAGTTTTGTTTTCTTGTTAATAATTTTTAGGACCGAAATAGTGTGGCTGTATGGGTTATGTCATAAAAATTAATTTTACTAAGTATACAAATGTTTGTGTTTCACGAGATAGTTCTGCAAATCCTGTACTGAACCGTACGTACTAGCCTCGCTTCCTTCGCACATCCTTTTTTGAGCTTGGTCTAAACTACTATCACAAACCGCTGAATGGTACACGTGCACTAAGCCAGGATCTACACTTCTCACGATGCGCAAACTGGACTTCAATGTGTTGTCGAAAAAGTTGACGTCTTCCAAGCCCCATCCGGCTATCGTGGTGTTGTAACCGCCCAATTTCAAAAAGTCACTTTTATAAAAACTCACTAATCCAAAACCGAACTGTCTCCAATAGCCGTTGTCTTCGTTCAATAGCAGTTCTTTTTCGTATACAGCGTGGTCTTCCAAATTGTAAGCTTTGTTAAACACTCTCGGGTTGTACAAGCTGTAAACGATCGGAAAATAAATAGATTGGTTCCTCAGAGTATTTTGTCGTATACGTAATAGACTTCTTGAATTAAAAACAATATCTACATCTATGCAAAATAAAAGTTCGTTGTGCTGTACTACATCGATGCCGTATTGGAGTGCCCTTCCTCTCGCGAACACCTCATTCACCACCACTACGTTAATCTCACTACTTTTGTATTTCATTTGTAGATTGTCGATTAAAGTTCGTGACTCCCTGTATTCATCACTTTTGTATAACACCACCGTAAGTCTGGTCTGTTCGTTTTCTTTAATGCACACTTCTTCGTATATGTCCAGGAAGCGTCTGAGCGTTTCGTAACGTCCACTTACAGGTAAAATAAAGTGGACGTACTTCTTACTAAGGTTTTGGACGGCGTCAAAGATATCGGGCATTTGAAGATTTTTCCCGAGCTTGGAGATGCTATGCATGAGTTTCTGGTGAAACGGTAGGTCAGTTTCGTGTAGGTCATCGGTGTCTTTTTGAAAATCTTCGTTGATATTTACTTCGCGAATCTCGATTCCTGTAACAAAAGACTTTATTTCAGTAGCTCGAGGAAAACTTTAAATACAAAAGTTAAGTTAAGTTATATCTAGAATTATCACAGCGAATCGCAAAGAATAGAATACCCTAAATGTTGTTCACAAAAATGAAACCTCCTCCTGAGGTCTTAGAAAATGTACATGTAGATAGAAAGTGCCAGATTTTTTTCAGATATACCCCAAACGTGTATATCTCCTTATTTCACTTGAATAAATATTTCGCGTTGAAAGAAAAAAAAGCGCGTGTGGTCTAAAAATAAGACGTCATCTTGTAAAAACATACCTGTGAATGTTTGCTGCACATAAGCATGCCGTCTTACAGTGACTGTCATTTTATGGCCCCTATATTTGCGGTAGACTAACAAAAGATCTAAAATAATGTCGACGCCGTTTACCGGATCCAGCCTCCAATACGTGTAGTGTATATCCTTGAAGTCTATTACCCTTCCTCTCTGTTTGGAGTACAAATTTATGATGTCCATTGTCTAGGAGCAGAAGGTTGTTCTTCAACGTTCGACAATTTTGAATGTACTTACTTCGCGTAGTACATCACTCAGTCCTTCTTTCAGCGACGAGGTGATCCTGTGATTGGGGTTCGAATCCTTGTAAGAGAATACGGTTTTATTGAAAAACTCCCAGTCCAAAATATCGGATAATGTTTCTGCGGCAAATCGGTTTAGACCTGATGGAATTCCTAAAAGGATATGAGAATTAATATAAGCCTTAAAGCCCTTTTACACCACCCAAGACTTGGTTCGATCTGCCCAATAATTTCTAGAACATGTTGCGTTGGGAAATAGAACATGTTCTATTTCTTCAGATAATTTTTGATTCAATTTAGTTATATTTTATTTCATAGTTTAAATTCTTCACGAAATTGAACTAAATCTTGTACAAGAAATAGGGTAGTATAAAACGACCTTTTTTAAACCATCATGTATGTATGATGAAGTATTTGAATCGGGCGTTACAAAAATAAGCGGCTAAATTGCAAGAGAAAGGCATTGTTGGCGATTTAAATGGATTTTAAATATCTCAGCTGTGCAGAATTGGTATTTTTTTGTGGCCATAAACAAATAAACGCCGAGATGTGTCTATTGAGCTAGGTCATGTTGGTCCTTCACAAAAAAATTTCGTCAGGATTTTAAATACAAACGTCTTCACGCGCGCTGCCGGAAAGCAAACTGAATTCGTAGTACAATTATGGACTTCAGTTTTATTTGTTTCGTTTTCATGACAGTACATCGACCTTAACACTGTAAACTGCAAAATGTTATGTTTATGTTCATTAATAAGACGAAAATAAATGTTTACTAAAAATATTGATAAATATTAATTAAATCCAAGAAACGAGTGGCTCAATTAGTTTTCGTGATGAAAATTTGATTCTGGCTTAAAATAATTCGGAATTTTCAGAAACGTTGACCTACATTCGCCTTGGCGATTTATTGGTAACAATTGCACTGTCATAAAATAAAATTCAGCTGGCTCAGTTTCGTTCCTCGTATTTTATCGTTTGTTTCTATTATTATTATCATGCTGTCAGGTTTTGAGACACCCTATATACAATAATTTTTTCAACTTGGGGATTTCGTTTATAAGGGAATTCAGTTAAATGGGATGAATTATTCCTAATTATTAGGGCAGTTGTAATTTAAAAAAATCAACATAGTTCAAAAAACAAAAAATTTTAAATTTCAAACTCTTTTATTGTAATCGATACGTTTTTGTTATGTGTACTTTCTTAAGACACAATTTTATGCAGAATGTAAATGTGTTTTCAAAGCCCCAACTACAGTTTTCCTAATGGACCGTCGCACTATGGTGTCAAATGTAGTTAATTTTGTCAAAAATCTGTAACTTTGCCATTTATTGATATTTTTTAATCAAATTTTGTATTCTCAATGAAAAAGAGTTAACGTTTAACGTGTGCAATGAAAAATCACAGAAATGTGAGTAATTTATTAAAAAGAAAATAAACATTTGGGGAAATATAATTAGTTACAAATGGTGCATCCAGAAGTTGTAAATCATTCTTAAACTAGTGCAAAATAATATTAATTAGTGATTTAATAGTTATAGTAATAAGTTGTGCAATAAAAAATGAAAATGTGCACAAAAACTAAACGAAAAAATATTATGAATATAATTGTCCTACAATAATAATTTTAATCTTCCAGTAAATCTAACGCTTCATCATCGAGTTCCACGGTTGCGATCGAAAAAATGGAAACACCTGTGCTTGTTTTAGATACTTTTACTTCTCGAGTGCTAGGATTATCAGATTGCATTAAACTTGGCCTTGTACAAAGAATTTTCAAGCACTGAGCTAAGTTAAGTTCTCTCGAAGAAAAGAAAAAGTTTTATTAATGAAAACAAAAAAAAATATTTTCTGGATTAGGAAAAATAGGTTGTAAATATAAAATAAAATTCAAAGTGTACACGACCAGTAATAAAACAAATTAGAAGAGTGCCTGGAAGTATAGCATGTAAATTAGAAAACAATGTTTAGATAATTTAGAAGCTAAGGAAATAATAGCTAAAATTAGCGAATTAACCGATTGGTGACATAATCTTGTAATTGTAAAGGAACCAAAAAGCCTTCAGGATCAATTTTTTATTGGTGTAAAATATCAAGCGCTTTAGAAAAGTTAATAGCAATTTAGCAATTCAAGTACTAATGGACTGCATAAACTGATGGTTTAGTGCATATTTTCGATTTTCTACATTTCAAACATAAAATCGACATATTTTCAAAATGTTAATTATTTTATTATTTATTAGGTAAACATGAATTAAAAAAAATTGCCGGTCTTATTTTTGCAGTTCACTGAAATGCTTACTGTCGTACGGGCCGGGCGGCCATTGCTATATTACCTACTTTATTAGTTTATTACGGTCTCCCCTTGTAGTTCCCCGTTCCTAAGAATGGGGCCTGCAGATGTGTCGGATTATCTTAATGACACCCCACCCCATTCACAGCTTGTCTTGAATAATTTAAAATTTTGCAAGCATTATTGTTTTTCCAATCCTACCGTAAACTCTAATAAAATTCGAAATGCCGAAGGTCAATCGTTGTCTTGTGTCTCTGTGGATTAAAAATCGTCCAGAGCTAACTTTGGAAAAAGAAGACGTTTTCTTGCAAGGTCTGTGAGAAAGTGGTAAGTTTTTTTCCTCTACATTTTTACGAGGACCATTAATTAAGAGACACTTAATATTAATTCGAAAATTTTTAAATTTTGATTACATGAATTTTATGAGATTATTATTATCTTCGATTAATAAAAGTATTTATTTTAAAGGTAAAGTGTGAGAAAAAATCACAAATCGACCAAAATGTCGCGACCGGGAGACATAAAAGTGGGTGCGAGAAATTTAAGAAGACGAAAATTTCACAGACTTCGTTACAACAGAATGTATTTCGTCGTCTTCAAGCACAATGGATCAAGAAAATTTTAATTTGCGGTTGTGCGTTATAGCGCTATTAAGTGCAAATATTCCTCTAGATAAGGTACAAAATCATAAATTTAAATCGTTTTTGGAAGAATTTTGTAATAAAAGTGTACCTCACGAAAGAACTATTGTATGAAGTTCAGTTTACAATGATGTCATTCGAGACATAAAAAGTTGTATTAGGGATCAATTTCTTTATATTATTGTTGATGAAAAGACTGATGTCACTGGTCGATATATTGCAAATTTATTACTTGGTGTTCTAAATAACAATATTTTGCCAAAATCTCTTGATTAGCGCACAAAACAGCGAAAATTAATAGCGTAGAGATTGTTGCTTTTATTAATGAAAGCCGACTGACAAAATTCATCTTTTAATTACAGATGTAGCTTTGTATATAGCAGAGACAAATTTAAAATTTATTTACAAACATTTAATTCACGTGACCTGTTTAACACACGCAATAAATAGACTTGCCGAGGAAATTAGATGTCAGTTTCCATTAGTGAAAGTAGTGTACTGGCGGGATCCTGGCACAGTTCGATGGCATGTCCATCCGAAGTGACCAGCGTTGAAGGTCATCCCCATGTTTAGGGGTTGTCTTCAGTGCTGAAGAAGTAATTTAGGGGTGGTTTTTCGTGCAGACGAAGTAACCCCTTTGGTTCTTGTAGCCGAAGACTTGTTTCCATTAGTGAATTCACTAACAACGAATGTAAAAAAATATTTATTGAAGCACCCCTTCGAGTGCAAGTGTATAAAGAAAAATTACCGAACGTTCCTTTATCTCCCGAACCCGTTATTAACCGGTGGGGAATGTGGTTAGACGCAGCCATATTCCACGCGAATAACTTTTCCAGTATAAAAAACATTGTATTAGATTTCACTGATTCAGTTGAATCAATTGCAAAGTGTAAAAATCTGTACGAAAAACGTGAGCTCATAGATCCGTTAATCTATATTAAAGCTCATTTTAGTAACTTAAGTAGCTTTATTAAAAATTAAAGGTAGAGCAAGTGAGTTTAATAGAATTAATCCCTATATATATATAGGGTGTATGTATGTGATTTAATTTTGCAATTTGTAGACACAAATGAACTTATTTTATTATTTTTTTTAATATTATGCGGCTCTCCCAACAGCGTGTTCTCGTGCAATATCTCGATAACTACTAAAGATACAAAAACATTTTTTTTAAATCTTAGAGTTCTACAGTGTGAATTCACGTTACGTATAATGGAGCAAAAATTTTGGAATTCAGATTCCACGCTTTACAGTTCAGGTCTACAAAGGGGTGGAATTGAAGCAAGAAGAAATAAATATGTGTAATGTAGTCTTCCTTTTAAATTTAGGAGAAAATGTTAGTAAAATAAAATGTTCTCGTTTTAAATTAGGGAGGTATACCAAATTCCAACATCCTTAGAAGAAAAATAGAATAGAGTTATAAAATATTAACGTCCACTATTTATTGATGAAAAAAAGTAAAGAGTTAAGCTATGTTCTAATATGGGTTCTAATATGAGTTAACGTCTTATGACCACTGAAATATTTATCAGTGATTTTGTGCAGTTTTATTAAACATATTATGTCATTAATTAAAACCATAAATAGTGCTCACGAATTTGTTATATATTATTAGGCAAAGATAAAAATTACTTTTCATTTTCATATCATTTCAATCGTTGGGGCGCGCTGGATACAGTTTAAATGTCCCAGGCTGAGCGTGTTTACACCTGTTAACCGTCGTCCACGAAGTCATAAATTAATAAACACTCGATGATTTTAAAAACCATGACCCAGCCAACAGATGATTACATAAAGCTGGTCAGGATTTCGTGTTAAATTTGAAAGTAGATAACTTTTGTAAATAGCATTAATTTCCTAGACCTAACAATAACAGAAAACAAACAATAAACTAGAGTTTAGTATATTTAGAAAAGCCACCAACACGGACGCAGTAATTTCTAATGACTCTAACCATCCGACAACATACAAATTAACCGCCTCCCATTCGAAGCCAGCGTAGATACCCATGTCAAACGTAAACTACCACAATAAAACAAATAGCCAAAAATAATAAATACCCACCAGAACTAATAGATAAATAAATAAATAAGATTACAAGAAGCAATAAAAACAATATACCTAGTAGTGGTCAACACGAAACAAGAACAACAATTTCGTTCCATTACGTATTTTGGTCCAGTTAGTGAAAAAAATAAAAAGAACCCTGGTCAACTGTAATAGTAAGTTACAAATCGTTGTCAAATATATCAAAATTAGTCTTCAACGCAAAAGATAAACTTAATCCGCTAAAAAATCCAGGCGTATATATCGGGCAAACCGGACGAAGTATAATTGATTGCACTACTGCGCACTCAACGTATTCTCATTTTGTCATCTTGTTTTCACCTCAGTAATAATGAGATGAAGACCTCGCACCCAAGCAAAATCAGAAAGGTGCCCAATCTTCCTAAATTTTTTCTCATTAATTGAATTAGGAATAAACTGACCCCCTAAATGAATTTGTCCCTTCAACCCCCTCCAAATTACCCTTCGTAATACTCTTATACTCTGTGCACAACAAGTTCAATCAATCGAAAAGTTATTAGTTATAGTCTGGTTCTGTTTATTTTTGAATGCTGAATATTTATTTTATAAATAAGTTGTAGTTTTTAAGGGTTTAATGTTTGTGTTACATACCTTTATCTTTTGTTTAGAATTACAACACTTTTCAAGACTTTAATCGTGTAGAATTGGGGACGCTTCGATTTAGAGCTACAGATGCTTAATAAAAAAGTATTTGTTTTTAATAAATCACAGGTACTGAGGTCGGTGACATTCATTGGCCCCCACCATCTCTCAACCTTAACAGTTGCGATTTTTTCCTGTGGGGGTTACTTAAGCCACGTATGTATGAGTTCAAGTCCCGAACCTTGGATAAACTGAAAAACTCTATTGGGAAACAAGTAGAAAAGATAGACAGGGAGATGCTGAAAAGCATGGTTTAAAGCTTCCACTCGCGGCTTACTTCGTGCTACGACTAAAACGATCAGCATTTGAGTGATGTTAGTTTCCGAACAGACAAGGCAGTGTCATACCTACATTTAATTCATAAGAAAAAAAAAATTAAACAACAAATCAAACCATCCGATTTCTCTCACGCACCCTGCTAATTCCAGCGACTCTAAATAAACGGTATGTTCTATATTTTTAACCACATAACATGATAGCCACCTTAAGATACTTGCACACTGTAGTATATAATTAGTTTTTTTTTTTTGGAACGGCTAGTTTCGTCCTGCATAAAAGTTACGGTTTTAATCAATTGGGTAGGTAAGAATCTGTCTCGTGAAATCTAGTAGGTCATTATTGTATGTTTAATGTGTGATATTGAACTAATAATGTAAATTAAAGCCAAGCAAATGTTACATTACATTCTAAATTCGTTATAAACATAGCATTTGAAACAATTCCTTTAATTTTGAATTCGATTCAAACTCGAAAATAATTTGAACTTTTAAGTCGCTGAAAGTTGCAGTCTGTCTGTCAAAAAAAAGAAAATATAAAATATTTCTTACTGACGTCACACCTAAAAAAAGAAGTAGGATATACTGTGCTACACTGAACCAGATGTAAATTGTAAACATTACGGATGTTCGGTGACGCATTCCAGCCCCGCCGTAAATTATGAACGTATATCTTTTCGAGAATGGGAAGTAACATATTGCATTTCTACTTCACTGATTTGACATATGTGTCGGCGATTTATTTTTGTTGCTCTGTTGGAAAGAAAAGATGCCACGGTATGAGTTTGTCTTGCTTTTGTATTTACGATAGATACGGTGTGTGCCATTTAACCGGGTTTCCTCAATAACGCTGTTATGTTGAATGTATGAAAACATATTGTTGTCATTGTTTAATTAAGAAGCTTAGAATTTAAGAAAGCTTTTTCATTCTCAGTACATCCGTAAATCACGAGCACGTTTGTTTACTTTGTCTATGGTTTGGTAATATAATACGAGGATACGTTTCAAGCAGGGGAATGTAAAAAAAAAGAGAAGGTAGGGCAGTCAGTCTCCGGGTGGGCTTTGAGTGGTAAACGTGCCCGCGAGTGTTGTTAATAAAATGTATTGGATGTTTGATAAGGGTTTTCTGTGGAATATCGACCTTGAGAAGACGATAACCTGCCAGAGATAATATCGGCCTCGTGATGTCGATATTTTGGTAAAGATAGTTTCGCAATACTTCGACCTGATTTGGCGAAGTGAAGGGACCGTCGGGCGTGGCGGAGTCCTGAGCACTCGTCGAGGAATGTGTTGTATTGTCACCAACAGTATGACATCGGCGGGGAACGGTCGCAGCGTGATAACACTGTTAGGGGACCGGTGATATCGGAAGACACCTGACTTCGTTGATTGCATTGTGCTTCCCAAGAACGGTCTTGACTTGGTGTTGGCTGTGCTTAGACCAGTGTAGCTAACACTGTAGGAGGCGGCCAGCATCAATAATTCTGAGAACGTGCGCTCAGAAGACAAGGTATCCTAACATCCACATGAGGCATGCGAAGTATGAAGATCGACATTCGAAGACACCTTCTCTGTGAGTTTCTATATCTACAGAGAGCTGCTGCGACTAGATTAGAGTAGTAACAAAGAGTACGTAATAGAAAAGATCTCGAGTTTCGAATAGTTAAGGATAGCTCTAACAAATAATTGCCAAGGAGAAAATCTATAAAAGATAGAAACTAGAGTTAAAAGTTTTCACGGAAGAGGCACAATATTTCTGACAATTTTACAATTCACTATTACTTCAAAGCTAGACGACTTTGTCATTAAAAGCTTCAGTCAAATTTATCTACCCAAATGGTATAATCGGCGTATTCCATTCCAAAAGCATTTCCTAGATTAGGCAGAAATCAGGATGTAAGGAATTCCTATTAAAAAATGTATTAAATGAAGGCAGTATTAAAGAGAACATTCGTTAAAGGTTGACTTTTAACGGTTTCTTTTTTGTAAAGGTATTAAAAAAACAATAAATAAAACTCTAGAATGAAACGCAGATGATACGTCTTTAAATCCATATTTCTATAGGAAAACATAAGTAAAAGAAATCTCGAAATCATCATATTACAGTGAGTAATGAAAAATTTTCGATTAATACTACAAGAGTTTGTAGATCGTAAATGGTGACCACTTGTTAATAAACAAATAAAATGGCATATCTTATTTAACAAAAAACTGTAGAAATATTCATGTTAAAATAAAAACTTATTTAAATACAGAAGAATTTTTCCGCGTTACTGATGTACCCTGAATAATAGGTATTAAATGTTCTATACCTACAGGTCCTGCTTTCGTAGATTGACACGATTGGATTTTGTGCTTTTGTAGAAAGGCAAGGAAGTTCTTATTGAATGTTTGAAATTTTACGATTATTAGAATTTTTCTTCGCTTCCTTCCATTACATCTACTTCACCCTCTTAATAAAAATCCGCAAATAGTTATTTATTCTGTTTATCTAGAACGAAAAGTTGATCTTTAAAATATAAGCAATGAACAAGTTGTTTACAGCCGAGGCTGAAATTATTTGTGAATACCTTTAAAGGAACTTTTCATTCGAGGTAAATACAATTTTTTTTTATTTCGTACAGGACTCTTACCATGTTAAATTAGTATGAAAATCAGTTTTGATATTTATTTTACACAAACAATCCGTAGTAGTTAAAGTGCGCGATGAGCAACTTCCATAGCAACGGAATTACTTACAAACGTCTAACGAATTAGTCACGTCACGTTTTGCTTTATTACGACGACTTTAATGTCCTAGCTGTATTTAATGTACTATAAATGATCTGGAGAACATCACTTTAGAAACAAGTCGAGCTGAATGTTATATGCTACATTCTTCAGAACTCCAATGACCTCGATCTTCAGCTACTGCGTTGTGGTATCCATGATCTCGCGCAAAATACTTACATATCTCTATTTTCGAGCGTCCTAGTTCCAAAGTGAGCAATTTCCACTCGTTACTTTCTTAGGAAAGCAGAGGCATGGGGTTCAAGTGCCTATTAATATTCCTTATGAAAGATGTACCATGCGATTAAAAAAAGAAACTGAATAAGACGTGGCCGCTTTGAAACAATTGAAGATCTTGGCCTTGGAAATAATTAGGATTGTAGCCTTTAAAGTCTAGTTGAGACTTTATGCTCGGATTTTCACATTTTTCCCAACATTTGGGGGTATAAACATTTTGGACAAGTAAACGCATATTAAAATCAGTCATAAAAATTACACCACAACTAAGAAACAGAAATAGATGTGGTTGCTTCGAAACAATTGAAAATCGAGGTCTTGTTTGTAGCCCTTAACAATCAAAGCAACTTTCGTTCAAAACTTTTTGTCTTTATCCCTCGAAACAAGAAAGTTTTGTTAAAAATACAAAACCGTGACTCACCCTGTATCTTAGTGAGGAAATTCTACAAATCTACCCCTATTTTGAGTTCATATCTTCTTGAAACTGTCTTTTGGCTCATTTTTCTTCTTTTTAAGTTTAAGAAACTCTTTAAGAGTCCTCCTAACAGAGGGTAAAATCTGGAATAATAAAATCCAGAATTTATAAAACCATAGTGAGATTACTGTGAGACCTGAGTTTTAAACGCTTAAATATCTCAAATTAAATGTGTGCGAAAGGAAAATCCTCAAAATTATAAATATGTAACTTTGTGTAATAACGGAACACTATTTACGTTTAAATTGATTATGACAGCGAGCATGTAAGGGTGGCAATATCCATGGTCATTGATGGTACATAATTCCAGTTGACTGTACAAATTGGTATCTCTAAAAATTCCTGGATCGTGCCTTCGTCCTTCGTGAAGACTAACAGTCATTCCATCAGGGCACAAAACTGATATTTACGCAATTTTTTGTGCTTGGAATGACAATTTAGTACAGCGTTGCGTGTGTAAGGTTTAAAAGCGCAAAAAGTATTTTGGGTGTTCATACCATATTTCATAAATATTGTAGTTACGAACGTTTAAGGCTATACGGTATGAAGCGTCCAAAAACTCCCTATTACTTGATTGTAAATAAAATACTACCTAACAAGCTTGGATCTCCAAGATAGTTTTCCGACCCCGGTGGTTCCTCAAACAAAGGCACGTTTTTTACTAAATCCGCTGTTGCGAGCCGATTCAGTTCCACTCTCAGTTTCTTCATCGAACTGGCGACGTCTCGGTGAAGATAAATACTTTCCTGCTGGAGCGACTGTATTGTCAAACCCTGAAAGAAAAGTTTCAATTTTCAAATTGCAATCAATAAAAATCAATCACGTCATGTTTGAATTTTTAAATGGTTGTGTGAATAAATATTAATAGACATTAATTATGACATTCCTAGGAGTTCTAATCTGCTGTTTCTAGAGTTTTGAGAACATCTGCGTTTTGTACTCAATTTTAATTGACCAGACATAAAAATTGACCTTGCGTGCTTGCATGCTTTCGCGAGTGAATTTACAGTTCAATTACATCATTCTAAATTTAATTGCGGATATAGTAGAGATTTTTTTTTGCTATAGAAGTGCGTCCACACTAGCTAATTTTAACGCGAGTAGAACGAACTGAACTTTCTTTTTCCGTTATATTGAAATGTATATTTCTGTCCCTTTAATTGTTCGGTGAATCCTTTTGAGTAATTCCGATTTAAGGACAAGTTTCGGAAAACATTTGGCGCGTTTGGTTCGCTTCGGAGGAGGCACGTCCACCCTTGGCGAATTCTGCTCTGCCCGTTCTGTTTGTCTCTTCGTTTTGTTCAAGCCTGGACACAGCTTAAGAAATACACGATGCACAGAAACGAGTTTTCCTTGTTAGACAAATCCATATTCAAAATTTAGGGGAGGTTGGAGTACCTAGCAACCACGCGAAGTTCACCAAACGACTTATACTTCACTAAGGGCCGGTTTCTGAAAGACATTTTAAGCGGCCCTTTAAACTAACTGATCATGAAATTAAGGACTCGGTGGAATATTTCGAAAACTAAAAGACATCACTGTGTGGTCACAAAGATGAAGTAATACTTTTCTGATAAAAGATAAATCGTAATACATACAGAGGATTCACAGAAGCAACCACTGACTTTTTTCCGCACCAACTGACGCAAAATGTAATCTTCTTTATAAACTGTATTATGTTTATCTTTAATGGTTTCCAAGATATTTATGCATAATTTAAAACCTAACAAACATTTGTGCGCCTTGATCACCGGAAATGAGTGATAAAGTCATGGAAATGTGCTTCTTAAAAACACAATAAATAAAATAGGGTGGAATTTTCACAACTCGAACTTTTTCGTAAGTCGAAATTTACTAACTGAAATATATATCCTTAACTCGAAATTTCTATAACTCGAAGTAATTTTCCGGGCCCTTGGAGATTCGAGTTGTGGAAGTTAGAAAAACTGGAATTTTATTCAAAAATATAAGAAATGAAATGCGCGGTGTGGGATTAGTATGTTTAGATTTATACACATTAAAATGCAACGAGATAGCGCCGGATATATTGCAGCACATTTTTAATAGTGTGAAATGTCGTACAGTTATAGGCATTCAGCAAAATGGTGGTCACTTCAACATTGCTGTGACTCACCAAACCGAACAGGTTTTCCATTTTATGTAATATTCCTAATAAAAAAGTTGCATCCTGTGTGTAGATAGAATGAAAAATCAACCGTCGGTGTAATTCTAATCATAATTCATTCCTCAATCTTGAGAAAGCCGTGATCCATTATTGCGAACGATTTTAAGGTGTCTTCCGAAATAATATACATTTGTAAATTTTCGATTAGATAAAAAAAAAGGTTGGATATCTTTAGAATTGCGAAAATTTAATTGAAGCGTTACTCATCCAGATTATGTCATATATTGCTGTTTATTAGATCTTTGACTCTAGTTCTTGAAATTTATAAAAACGTGCGTGACAGTTGTCACTGAAGCAAATTAATGGTCATCAAAAAAAAAATAAACAGACCGCAAGCTTAGCTTCCTACATAAATAAAGACATTTTTTTATGGGCAGCCTTAATAAGAAACTTATTACATCATTTGCTGAGTATTATTTTATGTTTATAAATGAAGTCACAAAACTAACATGAGATTTGCTGTTTACAAAAGCCTAATATCACGCTGTGTTCGTAAAGTTTGGAATAAATTCATTTTCTACGAAATTAATGATTTTTTTTAATTATAAAATGACATTATTTCACACCCTTCGAGTGACAGATATCCAATTAAGACTATGATTTTCAAACTATACTGTTCACTTGTCAGATCCAGATATACTGCCAATTGGCAAATTCATCTTTTAATTACAGATGCAGCTTCGTATATGATTAAAGTTATTATTTACAAACATTTAATTCACATGACCTGTTTAGCACACGCAATAAATAGACTTGCCGAGGAAATTAGATGTCAGTTTCCATTAGTGAAAGTAGTGTAACTGGCGGGATCCTGGCACAGTTCGATGGCATGTCCATCCGAAGTGACCAGCGTTGAAGGTCATCCCCAAGTTTAGGGGTTGTCTTCAGTGCTGAAGAAGTAATTTAGGGGTGGTTTTTCGTGCAGACGAAGTAACCCCTTTGGTTCTTGTAGCCGAAGACTTGTTTCCATTAGTGAATTCACTAACATCGAATGTAAAAAAATATTTATTGAAGCACCCCTTCGAGTGCAAGTGTATAAAGAAAAATTACCGAACGTTCCTTTATCTCCCGAACCCGTTATTAACCGGTGGGGAACGTGGTTAGACGCAGCCATATTCCACGCGAATAACTTTTCCAGTATGAAAAACATTGTGTTAGATTTCACTGATTCAGTTGAATCAATTGCAAAGTGTAAAAATCTGTACGAAAAAAGTGAGCTCATAGATCCGTTAATCTATATTAAACCTCATTATAGTAACATAAGTAACTTTATTAAAAAAATTAAAGGCAGAGCAAATGAGTTTAATAGAATTAATTGCAATTGTATCATATTTCGAAAATTTGTTAAAAATGGCCTGAGGCGAAATTGGAAAAACAATACTTAGGAAATTTAATAGCGTAAGAACCAATAACGTTGATTTTAAACAATTAACTTGAATATTTAATATTTTATCATTAGAATCCACTCATGATAATGATTTAGATTTGGATTTAGATCCTCACCATGTTGCAGCATTTAAGTACGCACCCATCACGTCGATGGATGTCGAAAGAACATTGTCGACTTAGAAGAATGTATTGTCAAATAGACGACAAAATTCAAGGTGGAAAACTTAGAAAAACATTTGATTGTCAACTGGCATAATAAGAATAGCAGACATTAAGTTGGAAGCTGAATAGTGTTAAGCGCTATATTGCTTAGATCACACTTAATAAACAGAATTATTATTATTTTTATTTAATGTAGTTGTTATCATAGATAATGAAATTCGTTCTGTAAAATTATTATTGTTTTTATGCTTAAATATAGACATGTTTTGATTACCTCGTTGTTTTATTTCATCAGAAACAACATGCATAAAAGCGCATAAATTTACGTACGAGAGCATATTTTTGACATATTTTTTTGGAAAAACGTGACATATTTATGCGTAACACTCTTATGCACAAAAATCCGAACTTTACGTTATGAAATATGTCTTCAATGCAGAGATTTAAAAGCAATGGTTAAGCGCAATGTTCATTAAATCACTGCGTTATGGAATACACCTGATTATGTTTAATATTTAAATAAATATTTAAATTATTGTCATTATGTTTCGTTCATAAGTGTCACCGATTTCGAAACACCGTCTACTCGCCTGCAGAATAAATAAAAATGTATTCTATTATTTGCCCAGATTTCTTTGTGAATACGATATTTTTTCTATCTATAGAATCAATTACGCAATCTTCTTTACTTAAGCGTACTCTGCGTCTAGGAAGACAAAAGCGAGACTCCCAAAAAAAAAAAATTAAACAATTTATATTTATGCGCTCATTCAGCCTTCGAATGAGAGAACGTGTGAAGAGTATACATTATGTTTGTAATGTGCTCGTGTAAATTATACAGAAATGTTTACCGTTCCTTGCGTAAACTACGAAGAAAAAAGCAGTAAATGCCAACCGTGCACCCAAGTGTCTAAATATTTTTCGCAAAAATTATAAAACCTTAAAATATCTGGTTGCACGTGGAACAAGAAAGTGAGTTTACAGTCTGATCTAGCAAAGTGAGTGAAAATTAAAAATTACCAGGAAAGATTAAAACATATCGTAAGTCTTATAAAAAAAAAAGGTGGCAGCAATTAAACAGATTAACTTTTTTAGGTCAGGTGGTTAGTAATGCTAATCACTTATTCAGGCAATGCTGCCAATAGCTTTCGGAAAAAGTTAGCTTAAGTAATCAGTAAGATATCACTAGAAGCAGACCTATTCCTGATTGTATTGCAGAATTTCGGGAAACATTTTCAGAAACTGTATTTCTGTACCACAAATTTGTTAATTAACTTCAATACTCTGTAGGACTATTCAGAGAAACTGGCAGTATGGCTAGAAAACGGTATCAAGTAGGACTAAAGTAAAAACTGATGAGGTAGTTGAAAATGTGAGACAAATTATGACTGATGCTCCTCGCACTTCCATCCATCACCTGTCACAACAAGTTGATCTTTCTGTCGGGACTATTCTAAGAAATGACTTGCAAATGTTCCCTTATCGATTGACTGCCATGCATGAATTGCTTCCAGTAGCTTTTGAACCAAGGCGAAGATACTGTCATTGGTTTTTAGACAATATTGACAATGGCGATTCATTGGACAAAACTTTCTTCTCCGATGAGGCCTGGTAACATTTAACAGGATATATTAATTCTCAAAATAGGAGGATCTGGAGTACAGAAAACCCTCATATTTCCATTGAAGCCCTATATTATCCACAAAAAATTGGTGTTTGGATAGGTTTAAGTCGAAGAAGATTGATAGGTCCAATAGTTTCTAATGGCACACTAACAGCACTTAGATATCGGGATGAGATTTTGCATCGATTTATTAATCAACTGCATGATGACGAGTTGCAATTTGGATATTTCCAGCAGGATGGTGCAACGGCTCATGCTGCTGGAGATACTTTAAATTTCCTTCAAGAGTTTTTTGGAGATCGGATAATTAGCAGAAATATGGCAAACATATGGCCTCCGCGATCTTGCGAACTAACGCCTTTGGATTTCTTTGTTTAGCCCTACTTGAAAAATTCTATTTTTAAAACGCCCGTTAATGATTCACAGGAACTTATCCAAAGAATCATCGAAAAATGTGATGAAATAAACACCTAAACAGGTAATTCAAATCACAAACACAAATTAGCAGAACACCTTAAACAGATGTTGCCTGAAATTTTCTAGAAATGACACTGAATTTCCACTCTTCAATTGTATTTTGTATTTTAACACAGATGTTATGCGTAGATTTGAATGCATTATTAAATTGTTTATTTACTTTTCCAATGTAGCATTCCTCTCGTCTAAACACCCATTAGATCCACTAACTAATTAATTTAAATGGATCAAAATGTATTAGACCGGCTTATCGTAATATTGATAAATCACTTTCGTCGTTTAATAAATTAATCTTTGTAAAAAGGCTCTTCGCCGCCTCTCTGACCAATGTCAATAACATGCGTTGAACTATTTGTGTTACACGATATTCTACGCAAACAAGTTTCCTCTGTTAGATAATGCTGCATGTGCTCGTAGCAATCGATAAACCAGAAACGTATTTGATTACACTTGTAGTTGTAAGGAAACGCAAAGTACAACGCCGTTCTTGATACACAAACATAAAGATGAAGGTGGGATACGTACTACGACAGAAAAAAAAGTATTTTGTAAATTTATAATGATAAAAATACTAAACTTTATTTACAATACAATTAAAATTAAAGAAAAATATTAACGCGAAGATTGACGAATTGCTTTCGTGTTGTAGTGATTTATTTGTTGCTTTTTGACGAAGCAGATGGTCGTTCGTATCCTTTGTACGGAATTATTTATGGTCTGGTTAAAAAAATTAATAAATCTAAGTTGCTAAGGTGCCCTTTTTACAAATGTCTAATTTAGAATTTTAATTTATTTCACTGTAGCAGAGTCATTCACGGAAAACGTCAATGAAAAGTGATTCATTTGGAAGGCATCGACTTCATTATACATTTTAAATTATTACCATTAATGGTAATGAATAAATACGACAAATTGAATAAAATAAGAATAAAGCCACAAGGCAATTTTCATAAAGATGGGATGCACTACTTCCGCCAAACTAAATTCGAGACCTTGGCTCATTCATTCCATTTACTTCAACTACTCTACTTATTACATTTGTGTGCTTATAACAAAATAGTTACTTGTAATTGGTCAGGAAAGAAAAATAAATTATGCAACTGCTTCGTAATATTAATTTACAATGCTTTTAGATGAGTAAATTGAACTCCTGCTTGCCGTACGTGTCTATCTTTGGCGAAGAAAAAAATTAATAGCCAAAGTAAATGGGAAGTGCTAATTTTGTTGGACGTGTGAATTTAAATAAATTTACATTTTTACATCACTCTAATAACACACGACGTATTATTTAAACAAACAATATTTCACGTGTAGACTATGCATGTTTAATGTTATTCAAGGTAGGAAGTGTTGTGTCGCAATACAAATGCTATGATATTAAGTTATATTAA
The DNA here is from genome assembly GCA_039766575.1 of Serrognathus titanus. Classification (NCBI taxonomy): domain Eukaryota; kingdom Metazoa; phylum Arthropoda; class Insecta; order Coleoptera; family Lucanidae; genus Serrognathus; species Serrognathus titanus. The sequence goes on along the minus strand of CM077911.1, from coordinate 11,462,798 downwards.
CATTAGCATTAAAGTAAATATACTTAATAATATACAGGAAACCTCATGGATATTGATTATCGTTGAATTGTTCGTGTAAGATTTTTTATAAGCAAAGAAGGTCCATGAAATTACCTAAGCCTTGTTTATAAATAAAATTAAAAATTAAACCTTAATTTTTAAAGTACTTATGCAGAAAATGGGTCCTCCTTTTTAGTAGACACATTAGGCACGTCTCGAAATCCACATACATCTGCATATTTAACAGAACTTGCAATAAACCTAATTAAAATGCTAAAGACTGAATATTGCTGTGCAGTAAGCAGTTTTGTAACAGATAATGCTGCTAATATGAATGCAATGAGAAATTAGATCAAACTGTCAACAGAATTACATGTTATTACATATGGTTGTGTTCCACAAATCTTAAACTTGTTATGTAAGGACCTGGAAATTAGTGAAATTAAGGAACATGTTACGTTCATTGTAAAATACTTCCGAAACAATCATTTTGCTTCGGCGACATACGCGAAAGAAGGAGGAAAAAAGCTTATTTTACTTAGTGACGTAAGATGGAAATGACTTGCTGACTGCTTACATGGTTTTATTGAAGCATGGCCCAAACTTTTTAAAGTTAGTGAGGAACATAAAAACGAAATCGACAGTATAGTAAGGCCGAAAATTTCAAATATATTTATTTGAAAAAAATAGTAGTTATCCTTCTCAATCAACAAATGCTAATTTTGTAACAACAATAAATAACCGTATGGTACATATCTTGATATAAAAAATTCAGCTAAGAAAAAGTACTATTTCACGTGGACCTTGGAGTAGTATTCGGCTGTCTAAAATAATTATGTGATTAACGCAAGCTATAAAATTATTGTCTATAATTAGATTCAAGGATGAATCAATAATTAACATAATAATAACGCATTGAGTTTTGGTTATATATTTATTAGCTTTGCTTTGCCGCACTTGTGCATACTAACGTCGCGAAATTAATTCGTAGAAGTGGTATAACGCTCTTTTTTTAACGATGACATTTAGTTTGATGCATGAGAAGTACAATAATAATAAATAGATAGGAAATATTTTCTTGACTTAATTTAATTCGAGGTCAAAAACTGGAGAAATAATAAAAATTAACATTGCATATCGGGTATTCCATTTACGATGATTTCTTTCATATCTATTTAATAATTCATTTTGCAAAAAGAAATACTAAAATATAATCTTAGTTATCGAGGTAATGATGATAAATCCGAAGATGTAAAAAAATATGGCGTTCCTTTTAAAATATGAGGTATGAACGAAATCGTCTTAAGTGGAACGAACACCCTGTATGTTAAAAAGTTATCTGGCAAAAAGTAATAAACTAATCCAGTTTGGAATTCATACCTCTGAGCATCAAGGGGGCAACGACCACTGATCGGTGCACTTACTTTATATGTATATAACGCAGACAGTTCTAACAACGGGATAGTTCCGCCTTGGGACTTACATTTAGAAGTGCAAAAAAAGCAAAGATAAGCTGCAAATCTGCATGGTCACACACTTTAAGAGTAGTTGATTAATATTGTACATTACATGTTTCCTGTATCTAATATTTTATTCTTGTGAACAAAGCGGCGAGGTTTCAAACAATGCTGAACGTGATTTATGAATTTATGGTTAAATTTTAGTTTGTAAATTATCACTTTTTAAAAGCAATGCGTAAAAAGTTATTTTACAAACACTAGTGCATAAAAAGTAAAATGGGTTGCCTATTTTTCACTATTTCATGCACGGAGTATAGGGAGGGAACCTTACGATCGCAGATTGAAGCCGCCGTCCGTCATATTTGTACGCACAAGGAAATTAAACAAACGTAGGTTCCGTGAAGTAAACAAAGCGCCGCAAGCTGAGTTTTTATAGTTGTATAATTGCGTATGTAACAAAAGTTTTGGGAAAACTTTTCGTATTATAAACATGTGTACAAAAAGTTTTCCCATCTAGTGTGTTGTTCTCATTTTTTCGCATGTATGTTCCTTACTTTACTTGATCAGTAAACGCCAAATTTAACCTTGAAATAACGTCAACAGAAAATCATAACTAATAATTACGATTTATTACGTATTTGAAACCAAACAAAATAAAACATTGAAAATAACGTTGAACATGAATTCACAACAGATGTTGAAAGTGGCCTCCGTCTTCTTCGAGGCATTTTCTAACTCGTCTGCAACATCCATTAATAACATTTTGTAAAATGTGTGGAGAATTGTTTATTTCATCACACTTTTCGATGATTCTTTGGGTAAGTTCCTGTAAATCATTGACGGGCGTTTTAAAAATGAAATTTTTCAAGTAGGGCCAAACAAAGAAATCCAAAAGATTTACATCGCAAGATCGCGGAGGCCATATGTTTGCCATATTTCTGCTAATTGTACGATCTCCAAAAAACTCTTGAAGGAAATCCAGCAGCAAGGGCCGTTGCACCATCTTGCTAGAAATATCCAAATTGCAACTCGTCATCATGCAGTTGATTATTAAATGGATGCAAAATCTCTTCCCGATATCTAAGTGCTGTTAGTGTGCCATTAAAAAATATTGGACCTATCAATCTTCTCCGGCTTAAACTTATCCAAACACCAATTTTTTGTGGATGGTGTGGGGCTTCAATGAAAATATGAGGGTTTTCTGTACTCCAAATCCTCATATTTTGAGAATTAATATGTCCTGTTAAATGGAACCAGGCCTCATCGAAAAAGAAAGTTTTGTCCAACAAATCGTCATTGTCAATATTGTTTAAAAACCAATGACAGTATCTTCGTCTTGGGTCAAAATCTACCGGAAGCAATTCATGCACGGCAGTCAAACGATAAGGGAGCATTCGCAAGTCTTTTCTTAGAATAGTTCTGCAGGTCCCGACAGAAAGATCAACTTGTTGTGACAGGTGACATATGGAGCATCAGTCATAATTTGGTCTCATATTTTCAACTACCTCATCAGTTCTTACTTTAGTCCTACCTGATACCTATTTTCTAGCCACACTGCCAGTTTCTCTGAATAGTCCTATAGAGTACTCAAGTTGATTAACAAATTCGTGGTGCAGAAATAGTTTCTGGAAATTTTTTCTGAAATTCTGCAACACAATCAGGAATAGTATAGGTCCATTCGCCATTCATTTTTTGGACGTTTCGAAAGTAGGATTTAACCATAAAAGATTTTTCTTCCAATGTGAAAACCATTGTAAAATCAAATCAATAAAACATTTTTTTAAAGTTATGTTTGTTTACTTGTCTGTTTAGGATAGGGATCAAGTAAGGAACATACGTGAACATGCGAAAAAATGAGAGCAACACACTAGATGGGAAAACTTTTTGTACACATAATAGTTATTGTATTGTATCGCAAAGTTTAAGTAACTGGGGCGTACTTTAAGGGTTGCATATAAAGGGTTTTCCAATTAGTGCGTCAGAACTTTAATGCCAAAAATAAGATTGCTTTGGAATGTAAAAGGCAAATCTTGATAACAAATGAATTCAGTGCATTGTCTCAAATTAATACGGTCAGATTATCGATTCAACAGCGTTTAGAAATTATTCGTATTTATCATCAAAATGCGCAACGCGCGAAATGTTCGCGAGTTGCGAGTTTATGGTCAACATAACCGACCAACCGAACGATCTCTTTATCGTTTAATTCAAAAATTTGAACAAACTGGCTCAGTTGTAGATAAGTAAACATCAGTACGCCATCGGAGTACCCGATTGGAGGCCAATATTGTTGCTGTAAGTCAAAGTGTAAGAGATGATCCGAACCTCTCTATTCCATGTCGTTCTCAAGAATTCGGCCTTTTTCAGACGACTACGTGGAGAATTTTGCATGCAGATCTCCATCCGAAGGATTATAAAATTCAAATCATTCAAGACCTGAAACCAAATGACCATCGTTTGCGTCGAAATTTCGCTCTTGAACAGTTAGAAGCTGATCCACATTTTGCAGAAAGGATATTGTTTCCGATGGTTAAATGGGTTTGTAAACAAGCATAACTGCAGAATTTGGGCTGTTGACAATCCTCGAGTGATTCACGAATCACCTCTTTATCCTGAGGTCACCGTTTGGTACGGTCTTTGGGTTCACGGAGTGATCAAACCTTCTTTCTTTGAAGACAATAATGAAAATCGTATTACTGTTAATGGTGAACGTTCAGGAATATGTTAACTGAATATCTTTGGGCTGAACTGAGAAATGTCGACATAAACAATTTTTTTCCTGGACGTGTTATTTCGAAAAATGCTAATGTCAACTGGCCACCAAGATCATGCGATCTCACGCTCTTGGATTTTTTCCTATGGGGTCATGTGAAATCTCTGGTTTACAAAAATAAACCACAAACAATTCCCGACCTTACACGGAATATTCAACGCACTTTTACAAACATACCACGCGATATGTGTGAAAGAGTAGTCGCAAATTGGACCTCCAGAATGCATTCAGTTAGACGAAGTCGAGGAGGACATTTAAACGATATTATTCTTAAAACATAAGTTCGATTGTTCTTCAAAATAAAATAAAGATTAAAGGATTATCACGTGTAGTTATTATTGTGTCTCATTTTAAAGTTCTGACGCGCTAATAATTGGAAAACCCTTTACTACCGAGCCTTCCCCCTGCCCCACCGTAGCTTCAGTTTTCCTCGTCCTAAAACCTGCTTACGTTCTCTATACTCTATGGTTTCATGTAATCAGGCAATGTAGTGGCGGCAGTTACAGCAACATAAAACTTTTCACTTTGAAAAAGTAAGCAAGCTGTTTGCGTAACGTCAGTGGTAATTAAATATGCTATTTACTCGATAATAATATGTTTTCTTTTCCATATAATGAAACTTTTAATTAACTAACCAGTTCAGTATCATCATAAACAAAGCAGTTAATGGAAAATGTGAAATATTTTCTTTTTACGTTGAAAAATGGGTTGTTAATCGTTTGAGGTAATAGAGCCCACCAGGACCCTATTATCTAAAAAGGATGTATCTGGTAGAATGCAAAACCATGTATTTTGGCTTTACTAACTTTTAGGTAAAAGTATAATACTCTTGCCAGAATTTGCTCAGATTTTAAAAAGATCTACAATTTTGTTATGAATGCTTTTATCTTACGTGGGCGTCAATCCCCTAGTCTCCCCTACCAACTTTATTATTTTCAATGGAACACCTGTATATTTTTTCACATTTCGATAGAACTTTATGTTTTCATTGCTTTGGGATCAAGTTTGCCACAAGTTTTGTTACTAAACTGGAAAATATTGATATTTAATAACCGTTGTTAGCTCTCAAATGAAATCTAATACGTCGTTTCCTTACAACTTTGTTTCCAAAATTAAATAATTTAAGTTTTGTTTGCTCTTTGGGTTACTGTTAAAAACAGTAAAACTGAGTACAATAAAATTATGGTGTTGCATTTGCGACTATATTTGAAAATTAATTTAAGGGTTCATATCTGCAACGACCAGAAGATCTTTAAGCCTGTCACTCAATTATTAAAATATGGAATTTTGAAATTCTCTGGAAGATATTATTTCTCTAGGATTACTCGTAAATCTCTGCGATGGTTTCTTAAAAAACTTACAAGAAATCGTATCACACTCAGAACGTCAGATTTCTACTTTTTAATAATTGAGTTACAGGCTTACAGATTTACGATCCTTACAGATAAGATTAGAATCGACCAATTACTTCAAAGCCTGAATGAAAGTATGCTGAAACTGAGAGAATTAATGAAGAAAAGAAACACCTGAAGCTTTATATGTATTTCTTGCAAACCCTGCATAATAATCAGTTAAATTGTCCTGTTTATAAATAACTTCTCCGGTACCTTTAAAATCGACGTTTGACTATACCAGTTAATAATTTTTAAATATGATTTATATAAAAAAAATACCTTTACGTAGTTATGAAGACGTTCCATATGCTGGGGCTGCTTAATCGGATGCAATGTGATGGCGCGATGTACTTCCTTCTGCTTCAAATCCCCCGTGAATGCGGCACTTCCGCTCGAGTTGTGGTACAAGATGACTTGCATCTGAAACATCAGACGGACAACATTAATCTTGGTAATAACGGCAGCAATTTCTCGAACCCAATTTACAGCTAATTAACAAAATATATACACACATTATGCTTATGTAAGACTCCAATTGACCGTTAATGTTAATTAATTTAAGTGGTCATGGAGTTCAAGTTTCAACAAAAATGCCAGTGTTTGCGTCAATGCTGTGTGGAAGTATCGCCGCTGACGTTCTATTCGATAAAATTACATGGACCGTATTTGCGATAAAATATTTTATGGTGTTTTTAGCGCATTAAATGTAATGTAACTTAATTTAAATTTGATGAATTAGGATTTTGCTGAAAATAAGTTAGGAAAGTTTCTAATCCTACGTAAGCAAAAAGAGCTCATATTCCTTTATGTGGCAAAAAATAAGCGAAACTGTACCTAAGGTTGGAAAAAAGAAAAATTAATGAACACTAGAAAAGATAATTGAATTGGCTTCCAGTTGGAACTGCGTCATGACTGCTTCTACTGCCAACGTTTCGTTCCCCAGTGCCGAAAAACTTTCTCGGGGCTGCTGCTGCTGTTGGTGGTGTTGCTGCTACTTCTCGTTAGTCGATGAGACTGAGTAGGTATTACGTTGGTTTGTTTGATATGCGAAGTATGTCCGGTGTCGTGGTATTTATAGTGTTCGGTGGGGGCAGTGGATTGGAATGGTGAGCGGGGATTGGTCTGTTGGGGCGTGGCGTAATAAACAAAAATCTCATTGGTAATCCGCCACACCCCAACAGACCAATCCCCGCTCACCGTTACGATCCACTGCCCCCACCGACCACTATAAATACCACGACAGCGGACATACTTACTCAGTCTCATCGACTAACGATGTCGCAGCAACAGCACCGGCAGCAGCCCTGAGGAAGTTCTTCTGCAATTGTTATATTAGACTGGCCTGCTTGAAGCCTAGACCTTAACCGAAAAGGAGCACCTCTGGCATATTCTCTTGTATTAATAATTTACAATAAACTGATGAAACAACAAATACAGTTGTGAAACGTATATATATTTAATATACAAAAAAAAAACTGTTAAATTCTACAAAAAAAAAAAAATAGGTAAGTCAAGAAAATAACGAAAAAAAAATTGAACTTAACAATAAAATTAAAATAAAACAAAATTCACGCAAATCCATCTATTAATCCGCAAGAGCTCTTGATTTTGATTTAAATATACACCAATAGTAATCTTTGTTTTACTTTATACATAACCATACATAATACAAGCATCTTTAGAGAAATATATACCATAGTTTGGGACACAGAGAGTGTTAGTGTTAGTTTTAGATTTATTTGTTGACAGCTCTTAAAAAAAACTTTAAGATATTACAGTATTTCAAAGCCTTATAGAACATGCATCGTTCGTAACTCTTGGCTTCCTTTTTACTACATCGACTTATATAACAGATAACTTATTCATTGGGTAATTGCCTGGATAACGACTTATTTGAGTCGATAGAAATATACCATTCATTCATCATATAAATTATAAACTCCGAGACGGAGTATTATACATACATCATAATCGGGCATAATCTTAGCTTGTAGAATGGCCAGGATGCGCTGTTGTAACAGTTGGAACTAGGATGTTCTTCGACGGTAATTGAATAAGAAAAGAAAAAAGTTAAGTCAAACCTGTTTCGTCTCTTTTTCGAGATTTATACTCAAACCAAATACGGTCTCATTTTAAGGAAACATCTGATTAATAGATTAATTGCATTAGTATACAGAGTGTTATACGGAACCAACATATTACAGGGAAATTTTTGCAAAAAAATAAGGGATTCAAAGTGAGGCAAATCAATTTAATGAAAACTTGGTAATTCTCCTACTGAACGGAAAGTAGCCCAAATAATTATGGTACCTAAGCCTGGTAAGAACGTAAATGAGGCTACAGCATACAACCAACTTGCTGCAGTATCTAGGGTGTTGGAAAAATTACCGGTAAAACGGTTTTGGTTCGTACTGTATAGGCAGTGGCGGTATATTGTTGAAAGTAGCCATTTTTTTTAAATTCATAATTGATCCATAATGGTTTCTTGGAAGAAAACTGGTCAAATAATTCTTCTCTGAGACATTAGCTTTATTAGCTGGAGAGGATCCGAGACTAGTTCTTGACAAATGCGTTTACGGAGCGAGAAATCTAATATTTTGGCAACAAATTTGTAATACTAGAATATCCTAATGTTACCGCGAATGACAAATTTGCTGTTAAAATCTTAGATTTCTCGCTTTGCAACGCTAATAATCGCAGAGCGTATGCGCATTTATCAAGGACTAGTCCCGAATCGTCTCCGCGAACAAAACTATTGGTACCCAAACGCCAATTTTAAGTGGATGTAAATTACATTGTAGGGATCCTATAGTTTTGTGGAACACAGAAATATGAAACCAACCTTTATCGAGTATAGTATAAATCAACAATAAATAAAAACAAGTGTTCGCGATGTACAACGCAACAAAAATTCAAATATTAATAATTTTTCTATAGCGTTTCAAGGCTAGGGTAATTTCGTGGTGAATATAATACTAGAATTCATATCAAAGCGTTCGGGACAACACATACCAGTCGCGGAGTCTCTCGAAATTTTTACCTGCGGTTTTTTTAGATCAAAAACAGGTAGCTATCTAAAATTCATCAGGGTCATAAATAGGCATAGCTTCAATAACGAGTGACCATTGTCTTTTCTAATTATGTGGCCTCTAGAAATATAATCGTGTGTGTCTTTGATTAGTTCATTATTTCAAATGCAATTTGAATTATTTATATTGCATTCTTATACAAAATCTAACTGCTGTTTTTATGTATTACATGTTTTTTTTACAAATTTGGATAACAAATAACAATTTTCTCAATTAGAAAGCACGCTAAGAGCATATGCGCAGCCGCAGCTCGTCGCAACGACAGTTTTTAAACTTACGTTCGGTGCATACATGACTTTTGTTATGTTGATTCAGTTTGTTAAGCTATGTTTTTGAATTAATTAAATCTAGTGCAATAAAATGCATTGGAATAAAAGTTACGTTTAGTTTATTTATTTGTGTTCAAACTTAGTTAAAGTCAAGTGAATACAACGAAGCGTAAAATGTCCGCCTGTGTTTTAAATTGTTAATAACATTGGCTAGGATTACTGGATTGTTATTTAACTGTCATTTAAATGCAACAATAAACACTCACGAACAAAGATTTCTGTTAATGAATTACACTTACTGTCGGTTATAAATAATTACCATGGCATTTAAAAAAATAATTAATCAAAGACACAATTTTCTCTCCATAGGTCACTTGATTAGAAAAAGGTCACTTGATTAGAAAAGACATTAGGCACTTTCCAATTACGAACTCTAATGGCCATTTGCACCGCTTTTTAAGCAGATATTAAATTTAAGTCGTGCTTAGAAAACGATAACTGACATATGTCCAGTGGAAAGTCAGCCACATTCTAACTGACACTTAAACTTCAATTTAAGTGTCAGTTAGAATGTGGCTGACTTTCCACTGGACATATGTTAGTTATCGTTTTCACTTAAATTGAAGTTTAAGTGTCAATTAGATTGTAATTGACATATGCTGTCATGTATTCACGATTGTCATATTCTAAACACGTCTTAAATTTAATCAATGATTAAAAATGCGGTGCAAACGGCCATCAGCACCTGAACTGATCCGAGCTACACTTTAGAAATCGTAATGGGAACGCAAGCAAACTGACCATGTGCATGTCACATGTATTTCCTTTCCCCACCATTTTGGTGCTCGAAACGCAAATGATATGACAGGTGCTCGAGGGGAAGAGGGAAATCAAAACTGATTAGTTCAGGTGCTTCGCGCTCTTACAATCGGAACACTTCGGATCATCTCCGGACTAGTCCCGAGTAGCACAAACGTGTAATTGGAAAGCGCCTATTGATTACGCGGTATAAATACATATAGGGGGGTTCGCACGTTGCCCATAATGACAGATAAGCGTCAAAATGACAGTTGTCAGAAATGACCAGATAGCGGAAATTTTATGGGATGACGAAGCACACATAGTTGGCCAGCTGACTCGACGAAGCGTTTTCATATCCATACATGATCCACTGTAGTTAGTGCTTGCATTATAGCGGACCATATACGGACACGGACACATAATGAACCTCGCAAATCTATACATCTAGATCTAAGGATCTGTAATTTCGTCTGTCAAACAAAGACAAAACCGTTTAATTCAATCTAAGATATCGAAATACGGTCTTCTCCATTAATTTCGTACTTTTTGCAACTGTTTAATGTACCCAGAGTGCAAAGATACACAAATTTCCGCCAACTCAGCAAACTTGATGGAGAACGGATTGTTGGATTGGAAGAGACAGGCTTGTCTTTTCGGGAAATTGCTACTAAACGCCGTGCAAAGTTATTGTCGGGTATGACTTCAAAAAGACCGAACATAAAAGCCAGAACTATAGAACGATACTTTAAGAGACCATCCTTTCTCCACCAGGCTAAATCATTGGCTTGCAGAACATACAGAACTATAGAACAATAGAATTCGAACTGTTTATGATGAAACTACGTTAAAATATGCACCACACAAGTATTTTACTGACGTAAAACCTTCATGTTCGCCATGTAATTAATTGCTCTTAAAATGTGACAGTCATCTTACGTAATCATGTTCGAAACCTGTAATGGTTTTAAGTCGCATTTACGCATTCGCGTTCGTGCTTCGTTTTGTTTCTCACCGACGTTCGAACATTCGTCCCCTACTTGGGGCCTCGTCAGCGTAGCAAACAAACCGAAACAACTGAACAGGGGATGCTCGAGGAATCCACTGCAATCAAAACCGACTTGCAACCAAATTTTTAAATCTCTCTTATGCATTGACAGCACGCATTGTCGCCTTGTCTGGGATGATTTAATAAGTAACAAACTGGCTGCAAAAAACGATCGCAGGAAGTCGCGATCTAAACTTTTCATTGATAAAAGTTACCAAATCGTGTTACTTTAGTTACTCATTACAAAAGTGAATGTACTGTGATTCCCACTTCGCCGCGGTTTAACGTGGTTTAGTTACAACTGCTTTACCTTCACTAAATGTATCAGGAAAGAGAATTAAAAAAGAATTAATATAAAGACACGCCGCATAATAATAATAGTAAGGTAATTTTGATATCTTTAATAGTAATTAAATGTAATCGTAGTAATTATTGTTTCAGTTTCGTTTATGATTAAAGCAGGGACAAATTTAAACATTTTTTTACAAAAATTTAATTCACGTGACCTGTTTTGCACATGGAATAAATAGAGTTGCCGAGGAAATTAGATTTCAGTTTCCATTAGTGAATTCACTAATACCGAACGTTCTTTTATCTCCCGAACCCGTTATTTCCCGATGGGGAACGTGGTTAGACGCAGCCATATTCCACGCGAATATCTTTTCCAGTATTAGATTTCACTGATTGCATTGTTATGAGAGTAGAGGATTTTAGGGGAAATCTCAGCATTTATGCGCATATTTTTCACATTTCTTGTGCATAAAAATCCGAACTTTACTTATAATAAGCAAGATCCCTACGTTGGAAAAGTGATCTGGGACATATCGTATATGTAAACGGAGAAAGCTACTAAAATAATTATTATTTATATTTTTAATCTACACCACGTTGACAAATTGTAATTGTATGTTATTTACGATTAATGAATTTAACACAAAAAACACTTCTACCGATTCGGTTAATTCAGGCATAAAAATTATTAAATTTAATATAAATTTTATATCTAATTTTATCAAGTTAATTTATTGAGTTCATTTACGAAAACATTTCCTATCTGTTTATTTTTTAATTACGATTTAATATACTAACGTGAAAGGCTGTTCAAGGAGTCAAAATCTTAATAAATATAAAAATGATAAGCTTCAATTTTAATGCGTCGCGTCAGCTAAGGAGATAAGAAGGAAGACTTAATTGCGGAAAAAGTGAAGGAATAAAAGTTTTTATGTCCTTCAGGATACACTGAAATCTAGTTTGGTCCACATGATCCATCCAGCTTAGCCTTTTACTTCTGATTTATTTCTAATTAAACAAGGTTAAATAACGTCATCAATACATATTTTTTTTGTCTCATACATTTTCGCATTTCGTTCTTCTTCACTGAGTTCTCTTTGGTTTCTTATTACCCAATTAATTTTTCGAATTTCCTTTGCTCTTATTACAGGCTTTATTATCCGTTAATATTAAATTTTTCCATGTTTCTTCCATCTATCTGCTTTTCCCGTGCACTTTACTCTTCATATTTTTACACTGTTTACTTCAGTTTTTTGGCGAATTATTCTTTTGCATTTTATTATTCTGTTGACATTAATACTATGTGTATTTCTTCTCAGATTGTCTTGGTATTCTTTTATGGTGGTTACTAGAAACATTTGTAAACACCAACCAGCGTCATGTTATAGCTGCCACATATTTATTCAGAGGGTTCAGGGCTTATCGAATGTTGCAGATGCGCGCGTGTCAACTTCAAACCATTGAAAATTGGAAACTGGAAAATGGTACATACTTCCACCTCCTAAAATATTAATACTTCATCCTGAAACAACCTGTACACTCGATCCAAAATGGTGATGATCTTTTGAATATACCTATCGATGTTTCAAAACTATCGAACACATTACACCTTTTTGAAATATTTTATTTTATACATTCTGATATAATTCTGACATACTTTGTAGCGAAAATACGAGTCTGAGACTGATTAGAAAACAATGATGTCGATAAGGCGCACGCAAGGATTATAAAATTGTGACTCAGATTTTTTTTGTAGCTTTGAATATTTTCGGATTAATTTCTGTACTTGAACTATATATTTTTTTTTGTTTTAAGAACTTTTCTGTAAGTCGAAATTTACTGATGGTCCTTTCACATTCAATATAACTGAAATCTATCTCTTTAACTCGAAGTAATTTTCTGGTCCTTGGAGATTCGAGTTATGGGAAAGTATGGGAAAAAACTAATTTTAAGAATTTGGAATCTGGGTCATTATTGAGCTCTTTAGGATCTACAGTACAAATTTGAACACCCATGTTTGATACAGAATGCCTTTGATTTTTTCTGTACATAAATTTCACAGGGACGCCTCCGCGTGTACTTACTGTTAACTTAATCTAGCGCATTAATCTTATTTAATCTTAGGCCACACATGTAACAACAAAACAAAATTAGCATTGATTCGATAATTCAATTTGCTAACCGTAGCTGTAGCTGCGGAATTATCCACGTACATCCTGCAGTTCACATAAGCGTACTGCTTTTATAGTTAATTAAATGGTCATGAAAGGAGCTCGGCCGTCAAATTGAACAGAAAAACGTAAATCTTATTCATATTTTACTACGCGCTCGGAATATATTTAATGTAAAATAAAAAGATTAGGAAACGATTGAAACGAATGGAAGACTTGAAACCACTCGCAAATTAATTACGAAGATACATACCGTCTGTCTCACAGAATACATACTTAAACTTTAATTTTTAGAACACCGTAGGGAAATAATTTGACTTTTTAAGCAAAATGAAGTGTGCACTGCAATATACGCTCAGATCAAATGTCTCTCAAAAAAGTACTATGTCTGTACTAAATTGGGACATACTCTTTGTTGAGACTAACATGGATGCTGCCTTTTCCATGTTCATTGATATACTGTTGTACTTATTTGAAGAGTCGCATTGTACTTACGTAAATAAAATAAAAAGGAAATCAGCAATGAATAACTAGATTACACCGGAAGTCAAAGACATAAGCAATAAATTAAAAGATCTTTATTTATTGTTTATTTATCTCTCGCATGCCCTCCCTGCCCTGAACTGCCGGATAAATATAAGAATATGAAGCTTGTGTGTATAAACCACTACTTAAAGATACCAAGCAAAACTTATAAATAACATTTCTAGAAATCTCGGGAGCATTATTAATGAGGAGATGGGCGGAAGTGGTAAAAGAATCATTCACTGAAAGATACTAATCAGCCCTTCGAAGTCGCAGAAATTTTTTCTGCCCATTTCATGTATGATTCCATAAATGAAATTCATGTAAAATTTGGAAAAGCTACTGTTCCGGCCCATTTGTGTTTTGGAGACCTCTCAAATTAGCTTTTTACCGGAGGTATCTGAATCAGATGTTAAACGTGAGCTTCTCTCCCTGCGGTTAAATGCTGCAACAAGAAGCAACATGGCTTTCTGGAAAATCCATTGAAACTGCCATCGTGTCGAAAATGGATTTTATTAACAGTGAGCTTCACCTTGGTAATCTTGTAATAGGCCTGTTTCTTGATCTCTCTAAGGTCCTTGACACTGTGAATATTGGGCTTCGATTAATCAAGCTTGGTTAGGGTATGGTGTCAGGGGCCTAATAATCGATTGGTTTATGGAACGAGTTAAAAAGCCATTTACCCTTTCTTTTCCTCAATATTCACAGTTTATTTGAAACGATTGTTTGTATGATGGAACGGTTTTGTATTTTTTTTTTGTTTGATGCACGATCTAACTGTAGTAATTTTTTCTCGCAAAAATCAATAATAAAACAGCTTCCTATTTGCTACGAACTTTATCAAATACGATCTCAATTTAATAGTAGGATCATAGGTTAGTGGATAAAGTTCAGGTTACTGAACGCTAGTAAATTTTAAGTCACTTATCTAGAATAAATATTTAGCAAAAAGTGTTACCGTGTTTACCAGACATGCTCAAGGTAAATAAACACATTACAAGCAATGCCGAGCATAAAATCGAACTCTATGAATTATATAAAATATATACAGTGTATCTCCGAATTGAATTCGCGTTACGCAACGAAGCAAAAATTTTGGAATTCGGACTCCACGCTTTGCCGTTCAGGTCTGCTTGGCACGAAATGTATTTGTGCAAAATTTGACGTCGAAAGTCTTTAAGGGGATGGAATTAAGGTGCACAGGTGTATACGTGTACCTTTTATTAAGAATAAATTTAAGTTTTATTTGTAAAAATTAACATAACATGTATTACTTATACAGAGTGGTGATAAAGTTCTCGTCAAACAATGGAGAACAAACGAATAATAATTTGAAACGACTGACATTATTCTTGAGAAACAACTTGAATTATAAATGCTAAATTTTGCAATTTTCAAAAAAATAATACCACAGCTATTACTGAAGCAATTTTATTTGTAATAAGCTAATATTTACGTTAAGAGACACGTTTCCTTTCCTAGTCATTCAACTCAAACGCCGCGTCGCGCCATTGATTTGTAAAGGAAACAAATTCACACTGAGACGCCCCAATGCCTTGTTTTATTATCACCCCTTTGAAAAGTGGTCTATTATAAATTCCTCAGTTCATAGAGGTAAATTCAAATCAGAAACTATTTGAAACCTGATTAGAAAACAATTTCGAATAGACATAAGCAAGACGTTTTCTCGTTATCTTCAATCTAAACCGCTATCAGAATTCAGAATCAGCCAAAAAGATAACAGATCTGGTTTTTAAAGTCTAGTACCTTACGTGTAATGATTACATAAGCAAACTCCTGCAAGAATGCAACATTAAAAACTTTTCAAGCAAGCAAATGGTTGTTTACCACCTCCAAAGACATCTTCCCTCCTTTAATTTTAAGGTATTCCATGGTATGTGGCACGTGTACACAAATGAAGCTAAAATAGCACCAATAATTGACATTTAATCTTGACATAACGTCAACAGAAAATCATAACTAATAATTACGTTTTATTCGTATTTGAAACCAAACAAAATAAAACATTGAAAATAACGTTGAACGTGAATTCACAACAGATGTTGAAAATGGCCTCCGTCTTCTTCGAGGCATTTTCTAATTATTTTGCGACATCCATTAATAACATTTTGCAAAATGTACACTTTTCGATGATTCTTTTGGGTAAGTTCCTGTAAGTCATTAACAGGCGCTTTAAAAAAGGAATTTCTCAAGTAGGGCCAAACAAAGAAATCCAAAGGAGTTAGATCGCAAGATCCTGGAGGCCATATGTTTGCCATACTTCTGCTAATTATCCGATCTCCAAAAAACTCTTGAAGGAAATTTAAAGTATCTCCAGCAGCAAGGGCCGTTGCACCATCCTGCTGGAAATATTCAAATTGCAACTCGTCATCATGCAGTTGATTAATAAATGGATGCAAAATCTCTTCCCGATATCTAAGTGCTGTTAGTGTGCCATTAAAAAATATTAGACCTATCAATCTTCTCCGACTTAAACCTATCCAAACACCAATTTTTTGTGGATGGAGTGGGGCTTCAATGAAAATATGAGGCTTTTCTGTACTCCGGATCCTCATATTTTGGGAATCAATGTATCCTATTAAATGGAACCGGGCCTCATCGGAGAAGAAAGTTTTGTCCAACAAATCGCCATTGTCAATATTGTTTAAAAACCAATGACAGTATCTTCGCCTTGGTTCAAAATCTACTGGAAGCAATTCATGCACAGCAGTCAAACTATAAGGGAAAATTTGCAAGTCCTTTCTTGGGATACTTCTGTAGGTCCCGAGAGAAAGATCAACTTGTTGTGACAGGCGACGGATGGAAGTGCGAGGAGCATCAGTCATAATTTGTTTCATATTTTCAACTAACTCATCAGTTCTTACTTCAGGCCTACCTGATACATGCTTTCTAGCCACACTGCCAGTTTCTCTGAATAGTCCTACAGAGTACTGAAGTTGATTAACAAATTTGTGATACAGAAATACAGTTTCTGGAAACTTTTCCTGAAATTCTGCAACACAATCAGGAATAGAATAGGTCCATTCGCCATTGATTTTTTCGCGTTTCGAAAGTAGGATTCAACCATAAAAGGTTTTTCGTCCAATGCGAAAACCATTGTAAAATCAAATCAATAAAATATATTTTTTAAGTTCTGTTTGTTTACTTGTCTGTTTAGGGTACGGATCAAGTAGGGAACATACTTGAACATGCGAAGAAATGAGAGTAACACACCAGATGGGGAAAACTTTTTGTACGCATGTTACATTTTCTAATTTATAACGATTGTTTTTATAACGTAAGAACGGGGTGGCGCGAACTCTCTACTATTTAATATTTCATTAATTCCGTACAGTATGTAACACACAGCAAACTAACACCAAACCACTCGCAGTGCTACAGCAGATGTAGCCGTAAAGATATTCCAATGCATCGAAGGCTAAACATCTGCAGAAGAAATATCATTAATGTAATCTCAGCCTGGAAGCCGAGAAGTTACCCACACATAACGGTCGCCTTCGAATGAAAATTCTAATAAATTAACTAAAATTCTGTAACTAGCAATACAGAAAGTGTTAGGAAAGAGTTTATACATTTATTACGGCCTTATTGGGCCTCATCAGAACTCTGTACCTTAAAAAAGTTTGGTTTATTGAAAAACGTAGAAAAACATATCCCTTTTTTGAATTTCTAAAATCCAAAAAAAAAAACAAGAACCAAAATTAATGATAAAAATACACAATTTTAGTTAATTTATAATTTTTATCTGGCAAGAAAACTTGATTTTATTTTTGAAAATTCTAATATAAGTTAAAGAAATCTAGAATATTGGATACAAATGAAAATTGTTACGTTTTTAACACTCACTTACTCTATTCCCTTCCGATAGTATTTTTCTAATTGCATTTTCCATTTAATTAACACAACTTCAAACCTATACGAAATCTCAATCTTCAAAGCAAAGTATACTTATTCGTGTAGAAGTGAAGCCACATTTCTCAATCAAAAATCGTACAGAAATGTACTAGTTTTCTTGTTAGCAACACTTTTTTCATAGCAGCATTTGAGTAAAAATGTATTTTAATCGTTACAATGTCAGCACACGCTTGACATATCTTGTTAAATGATATTTATTTGTGCTTTTCGTGAAATACACGAAAAAATAGCACGTAATGTCCATTAGAAAATGGATTTTTTAACGTTCCAAACAATCTACTATGTATTGCAGATGGTTATTTTATACAAATGTGATAAGAGTTTGAATAGATAAATAGCGATAAGATCGGTACAAAGTTTATACTATTATACGAAAAACGCACTTTATGTTTTGACTGGGATTGGAATCACCGCTATTTTTTAAAAAATTCTTTAGAAATTTCTATGAAATTTAACATCACATTCCAAAAAGTCACATATTTATCGGTTAATCATGTGTAGATGACCACGTGGATATCCAGACAATACACGAGAGGGTATCGATATTTAGTTAGCCTAGGACCTTTCCAACAAAATCGAAAACAGTTATCAGTTAACAGTATGTTATTTGACCTCCAAGTTTAGCCGAGCTGCACTGTCAATTTTTAAACAAAAAATATAAGACGAAAATTTCACTTTTGATAAAATTGAGTAACGGTCGGTGACAAAGTGTCTATTTTTGAAAGGATTTTCCGTCAAGGATATAGTGGATGCATCGAAGGACAATTGTTCTTCGTATGCCACCAAAAGCGATTGGGTGGCAGAATTCAAGAAAGAAAAAAACAGAGGAACACACTGTGCACGACATGATTTTAAAAGATTGGGCTCAAAACGGAGACACTCAACATTTTTTATGAATGTATACTTCACATAATACAACATGAATTGCACATAAGAAAAATATCTACTAAATGGATTCCCAAATGTCCGAATGTTGATCAAAAACGAGTCACGACGACACGACTTCGACGAAACTTTTGCTGAAAATTCTTCTAATTTTTTTGGACCATTTGTAACTACGGAATAAAGGTGGATCTATCACTACGATCCAGAAATGAAAGAAAAAACAAAAGGATGGAAACGCACTGGTTCGCCCCGCCCGAAGAAATTTCGTGTCCAAAAATTTGCGGGGAAAATCCTAGCATCGGTGTTTTGGAACGATTACGACGGACTACTTAGTCTTAAACTGTAGCGGAAACGAATTATTCTATGTTATTAACTTCGGGAAATAATTATGGAGAAACACCATGAAAAAAAATCCAAAGATGTGTTTTACTTCTAAGACAATACACCCGCTTACAACATTGCAAAAATCGTTGAAATTGGCTTCGAATGAGTTTACTCCCTTCCCCCTATTCACCAGATTTAGCCTTTTCAGACTTATACTTCTGAAATTAAAAAAAAAACTTTGTAATAATAAATTTTAAAGTAAATTTAGATTTGCTGGCAGTTAGGAAAAACAGAAAAGAAACGCCAAAGAGAATCTGAATTCTAAAAGGTTTTCGAATCCCTCGAATCCTTCATACAAAAATTATACCTCTAGGTTGCGACATCTTGCGATCGATTTTTGACCTAACATTGTGTGAGATTTGACAAATTGCAACCTGTTTGCTGATTAATAGGTCATCCCACACAAGGCCGCGAAGCTTGCTCTCAAAGCATGTCTAAAAGTTATAAAATTTTGTCGCAAGTCGGTTTTGATTGTAATGGATTCCTTGGGCATCCTCTGTACAGCTGTTTCGCCCTTATTTGGGGCCTCGCCAGCAGAAGCGTAGCTCGAAGACTCCACTGCAATCAATTGTTTACTTCTGTCGTATTTACTAGTTTTTTGAAGTGTTCAGAATATTTTTTTTTTCTCGATATTGCTATTGCTATTGTTCGTTGTTCGTTTCTTCACTAGACTGAAACGCTCGTTGTTTTTATTGTTGCGTTCTATTTCTTCCATAGTTTCGTTAATCCACTGTTCGCTTTTTATTCCGAGTACTTTAGTGCAATCTGCCGTTTTTTCTCTGTATATTTGTTGAGCCTCGAATTTACTAGATTCTGTTCATTTCATTCTGGCTTCTCTTTCCTTCTCCACCCACTCTTCATACTAGTTGCCAAAACATTTTTTCTTTCCCTTGCTTTCCTTCCGTCCCAGAATCTCTTTTGCTATCATAGTTCTAGTATATTTCATCTCCTTTCATTTTTGCTCTACGTTTTCACTTTGCTTTCTTTTTTGACGTTCCGATTTAGTTTTTTTTTTTTAAATTGGTTTCTCTTGTCTTTTGATTTTAAGTATTTATTTATAAGAATTTTCTTAACATAATTTGACAAAAAATATTTGAATGATAATTCACCTTTTAACAGTTTTTCGATTAGAATTCGAAAGAGCACGAAGATTCTCTGAACCTCTAATCTTTTCCAAGATTCTATCGAATTACTATGCCATGTGTGTTTCACTGTATATTCTAGCTAAAATTCAAACGAAAAATGAAAGGAATTAAGACAAGAGCGCGCAAAATATGTGCGAACGATTTCAATTAAAAATGAAAAACATACGATATGTCATTACACTTATCAATAAAAACTAGTAATGTTCTGTAACACCTTGTAAAACAACGCTAAATTCTAAAACTCTTATCTTAAAAAAATACGGAAACTGAAGCTTACTTTCAATTCCTCTAACACGAAAAAGCGCTCGTTATTGAAACGTACGTTCACACTATTACGCACAGAGGACGACAAGCAGAGTGCTAATTAAATAATAAAGCTGTTACTTTGTTAGCTCATTTCACGTAGGTAAGTACGCACGTCTTCATAAACTGTGTAAATTATGGAGAAAAAACATAATAAATAAGACATGTTATGTTTAGGTCTATAGCCGTTCTTGATCAGTATAGTATATCTTTTATCGGCAATTAGAGGAATGGAGAAAATAAATTACTTTATTACGCTCGTCACATACTGCGAATTCTCCAACAAACTGCCTCTACGTGAATGAAATTGATGACCTGAATCCAGGTACTTTTTACAGAAGCCGTAAGAAAATGAGTCATTGATCATATTAAGGTTGCCGCACACTTAACGATGTCGTACACTTAAGACCAGAGCAAACTATGCAGGGGCGGGCCATAACGCATCGCGCTGTAAAAATGCAAATGTTTTCATAGACTTTATAACACGTGTCCTGTGTGGCTGTGGAATTCAACATGAATATCGATTTTTACTTCACATCGTTTGACTAACGTCTCAAATACTGACTGTTAAAGGTGAGCGTCGAGCATTATTCGAGATCTGGCACAATGAGGAGGATATTGCTAATAGGAACAAGTTCTGTGTAGTCATACCACAACCAATTTACATTTAGAAGATTGTGATAAGCAACTAACTGTATGTGATAAGAAAGTTACAGACAGTCTTTGCATACATTTAAAGGATAGATGGCAAAAAAGCGATCGTATATTAAAAAACTTTTTACCTAAAAACGCTAAATGAGAAATCAATAATAAAAAAACGTTTTCCATTTGTGTGGATTCAGGAAATCCAAATTTTGAAATCTACATTAAAGCAAAGCATCTTTATTTTTCAAGATACGCGAAAATATTATTTGGAAGACTTATTACGAATTATTCTGAGATCTGAAATGTTATTGATCATAATTTCTAGTTGATAGGCGAGAGAAAAAGAAATTCCAGAGTATATTCATGTCACACCTGCAGAAATCTCCAGCTTTACACATTCAAAGTTGCACTTTAGATACATTGTTCACAACAGTTCTGAATAATTTCTAGAAATAATATTTAAAAAATAAACATACTTTACTCTCAAGTCAATTTCAAATATTTTGATTCCCTTGGTGATAAGAGGTTTTCAAATTTTGATGTGTGCATTTTGAATTTGGTACGATGCAGGGGCTTCCATAAAGAATGAATTTTTTTAAGAAATCATAATTACAAAAATTCCCAAATATGTCCAATTTCTACCGGTCACTATATTATTGGTCAAATACCCCATACCATCTAAGTTTTTATTTGATTTACGTGACACTCGTTATAATGATGCAATCAAATACTGAGAACTTAAAAGCACACACTTTTTATCGCTTTCAATTGAACTGGAAATGACATTGAGTTTCTTATTTGAAGACAGATTATAGTTAAAAACATTTTTTTTTAATTTCACGGTATTCGGTTACCTTTTATATAAACAGACGTTTCAAATTAAATTTGGGCCTGTGGCTTGGAATTTTTGACTAACTTCGAAGGTGAGGAAGTTAAAACGGATAATCATTGACAATCTACCAAAACTCTGAATTGCTTTTCGATTCTAACCATTCAATGGGGCCCGGTATTATAAAGGCAAGGATTAAAGTTAACTTACATTTATAATACCGGGCCTAGGGAAAAATCAAGACGAAAGCTTAAAACAAGTGAAGTGTGGAGCGAAAACTACACCAAGCTGACCACAGGTCATTGAAAATATGAAAATTGAAAACAAAAAACAGTTCATCATTAAAATAACGCCCGGTACTAGAAAATGTGACACGTTTAAGTAATTTTCATGACCATATAAAGTTGCTAATATTTAATTTTCATAAAACGAACAGTTTTGGCAAACATCAAGTGAGAACATGCTCGATATAAATTTATTTTCTATTCACAAAATAATATCACAAGCGAGAACTGATTGAGATTAAATTAAACAGATTTTCATAATGTACGAGGTCTGACCAATAAGTAATGAGACTAAGTCCATAAAAATTAAGGTGCATTGATGTGATCCCCTTCAAAGTACTTCCCTTCCACAACTATACACTGGTTCCAACGTATCTTCCAGCTTTCGTAACATTTCTGGAAGTTATGGACTCAAAATGGGTTCCTTTCACGGCCAATTTTGTTTGGGGGAACAAGAAGAAGTCACAGGGTGACATATCCGGCGAATAGGGCGCTTACGGCAACACTACGATGTTTTTAGAAGTCAAAAACTGCGACACACTGAAGGCACGATGGCATGAAGCATTGTCGTGATGAAGGATCCACGTTTTGGCAATCTCTGGACGGACTCTAATGACTCGTTTTCGCAGCCGATCGAGTACTTTCAAGTAGAAATGTTGGTTGACGGTCTGCACAGGTGGTACAAACTCTTTGTGCACGATTCCTTTGCTGTTCAATATTAGGTCGTTCCATATTCGTGACACGCCTTACAAACACGTTGTCGAAAACACAACACAGCTGGAGAACTAACGAACGTACGAAAGTCGCGAGCACATGTATCGATAGAGGAGGGATGGGAGATTAACTGACCGAAGTTTCAGGTTCGCAGTGTTACCACAAGCGCAGCTAAAAAATCAGTCTCATTACTTATTGGTCAGGCCTCGTATGTAACAAAAGTTTTGGGAAAATTTTACGTATTATAATAATAATAATAATAATAATAATAATACTCTATATATGCTTCATGTTACAATAAACGTATAAAACACGTCACAGTAACATATTTGACTAACGTTTGTACAAAAAATTACTAAAGTTCTTTGACAGGCTCACTAAAGAAACTTTCTACAGAGTAGAGCGTTCTACTTAGAAGAATAGATTTCAATTGTTTTTTTTTTTGGAAGATCAGTTGTTAAAGAATTAAAAATTCATTAGCAAATTGTGTTTCTTTGTTGCAATGTATTCGGGTTAAATGAGTTTTCGTCGCTAGTAGATATGAATTTAATATCGCTCTTATATTATGTGCAAGTGATAGTTCGTATTGAAGAAAGAATTCAGTGTAATTGTTTTTTTTACAAATAAGCAACATGGTTGGCAAAGTAAGTATATTAAATTGTTTAAAGAAGTCTTTACAACTATCTCTTGCTTTCAAGTTGAAAATGGCCCTGACACACTTTTTCTGGAGTTTAAAAAGACGCTCAACATCTACTGCGTTGCCCCAGAAGATGATACCGTAATTTAATCTGGAAACACATATGCGTAGTAAGCACTCATGGCTGTTTCAAGACCAACTGATCTTGAAACTACACGGAGAGCATACGGAAACTTTGGATATTTTTCCAGCCAGATCATCTAATTGAGATTGCCAGGGCAGATGCACATCAATTTTTAGCCCCAGGAAAGAAACTTCTTCAGCACAGGTAAAGTTTTTTTGCTGTATTTGTAAATTTTCAGGAAATCAGAAACTGCGTTTAATTTTAAGTTATGATCTGAAAACCATTTATGCAAAGAGGAAAGATTAGTTTCAAGATTATGAACTGCCTCTTCAGTGGTTTGTGCTTTCACAACTATAGATTTGTGTCATCAGCGAACAGTACTACTTCGGGAATGTCATTTACATAAAGAATAAAAAGCAAAGGTCCCAGTATGGATCCTTATGGTACTCCAAGTAATATTTTAGCCCATTCTGAACTTATTTGTTTACCGTTGTTATTATACATTGTCTTCTGTGGGACAGATATGATGCAATCCATTTAGATATTAGCCCTCGGAAACGCATGACTTCCATTTTTTGGAGTAGAACCTCATGATCCACACTGTCGAAAGCCTTAGTAAGATCCATGAAAGTTCAAAGTCTTTAAAGTTTATTTGAAGTTCAATATTTTTTGGGACAATATGGAATACACCTTATATTTCGACTTTAATTAAACTTGTTCTTTTAGTTTGTACATCGTCGTTATTTGAATATCTTGAACTTTTCGAGTTGATGCTATCCAAAATCTCTTGAATTAGTTGAAAAATATTATGTTTTCCTATTACAAAGTAAAGTAATCAACTTATCATTGGATATGGAGAATTTGTCAAGTTTTCTCTACAGTTTGACGATAAATTCGTGTTCATAAAGTTGTACAAAATGTCTTACAAGCTAGAATTGCGGAAAGGTATTTACAACTTGGTTAACCAAATGCCCAAACGTGATATCGTCGCCATTTATAGAAACCAAAATATTTCTAAGATAACAATTAGGGAATGTGAGGGGGGTTTGCGGTGCATGAATCTTCTCAAAACTGGCCGGCCAAGAGCTTTCAATCATCCAAGGCAAGAATCTGCAAGAAATAGAAGAGGAGTTTCAACGAGAAGATTAGTCCGAAAATTTTACGTATCTCATATGACGATCAAGAGGGGAAATTAACAGAAATAAATTGAAATTTAGAAAGCGACAAACGTGTCCAAAACATACGGCTGCTCAGGTAGAGAGGATTCCAAGATGCTGCAGACATTTAAGATGAGTACTTTTCAGAGACGATAATTTTGGACGACGAAAAATATTTTACATAATCTAACTCCGAAATAAAATGAAACAAAGGCCTTTATACAGACAACACTGAAGACGTTCCTAATGACGTAAGATATAAGAAAAAAGCGAAATTCATAAGATACTAGCGTGGTGCGCTATTTCGGAAGCTAGTATTTCAAAACGAGTTAGGGGTGAAGCTGGAAATGCAGACATTTATATTAGAAGATACCTCCCTAAATTAGTAAATTTTATTCAAACACATCGTGTTCACGATAATATTATATTCTGGCATTGTACCATTATGCAAGAATAACCCAAGATTGGTTAAGGCAACAAAATATTCCATGTGTACCTGGAAAGGATAGCCTTCCGACTGTTCCCCAGGCCCATCCTATAGAACAGTTTTGGGCTTTACTCGGTAGAAAAAGTTTACGACGGTGGATGGGAAGCCCAAAATGAAGAAGAGCTACGACGAAAGATCTACCAAAATATTCGAGAATTTAACCCAATTATACCGTCTAAAGGCTAATAAGAGGCATTCGCATTAAATTGCGATCCAATGAAACCCATGGCCTTTTAGGTGCTACGTAATACATTATAATTTTTATTAAATCTTCACTGGATAGTGAAAATAACAAAAGAAGAGCTGGAAGCAGCTTTAAGAAAAATGAAGATGGGAAAATCACCAGGACGTGACAAAATTACACCGGAAATGATACAGAAGATG
Source organism: Serrognathus titanus (assembly GCA_039766575.1). Taxonomy (NCBI): domain Eukaryota; kingdom Metazoa; phylum Arthropoda; class Insecta; order Coleoptera; family Lucanidae; genus Serrognathus; species Serrognathus titanus. The sequence continues at coordinate 11,437,066 of CM077911.1, read as the reverse complement.
GGAGAAGAGGGATCTAAAATGTTGCTGGACTTGTACAACAAGATATGGATTGAGGAAAAAATACCAAGAGATTGGGAAATAGGCCAGATTGTTCCAATTCACAAAAAAGGCGACAACAAAGACTGCAACAACTATAGAGGCATTACATTATTAAGTATACCTCTCAAGATATATGAACAAATAATTGAAACAAAACTACGTACAAGGGTAGAACATACATTATTGGAGGCCCAAAGCGGATTCCGAAAAGGAAGGAGTACACAAGATCATATTTTCACAACAAAAGAAACAGTTGTGAAGAGGATACAATACAACAAGAAAACATATTTAGCATTTTTAGATCTACAAAAGGCTTTCGACAGTGTACCACGTAAGAAAGTATGGGAAAGTTTATATTCAAGAAAAGTAGAAACAAAGCTGATACGAGTCATACAAAATCTGTACAGAAATACAAGAAACTACGTCATTAGCAATAACAACATTTCAAAGGAGTTCCAGACACAAGAGGGGCTAAGACAGGGTGGAGCCTTAACTCCAGTGCTATTTACAATATTCATGGACGATATAATAAGAAGAAGAGCGAAAGAACAAGAGATGAAGAATCTGCACGTAGGATACAGGAATCTACAACCAATTTCTATATCTACATGCGCCTTCGCAGAAGACGTGGTTATTCTCGCAGAAAATGAAAACGACCTACAAACAAACCTATGGGATGAAATACTAACACAGAACAAAATGAGAATAAATACAGATAAGACAAAAATAATGGTTGTAGCTAAAGAACATAAGAAGATAAACATACAGATACAAGGAAAACGAATAGAACAAGTACAGAAAATTAGATACCTGGGAGTCATGTTTGATGAACAAGGAAGGCAAGAAACAGAAATAAATGAAAGGATAGAAAAGGCCAACAAACTGTATTATGCCATGAATAAGAACTTTATCGGGAAAAAAGAAATAACACGGATAACAAAATTGAATGTATTCAAGACAATTTTCAGACCGACAATGACATATGGATGCGAGACGTGGACATTAAACAAGCGTTTGAAACGAAGACTAGAAGCCACAGAAATGAAATATCTAAGGAAAGTTAAAGGAGTCACGTTAAGAGACCGAATGAGAAGCGCACAAATTAGAGAAGAAATGGAAATAACATCAGTATCAGAATTTGTGGAAAGGCGACAGTTAAGCTGGTGGGGACATCAAAGGATGAACGACAGTCGACCGGTAAAGCAAGTATGGGAATCAAAGAGGACAGGAAAAAGAAATAGAGGAAGACCACAGGAATCATGGAATAAGATACTGGGAAAAATTCTGATAAAGAAGGAGACGACATGGAACGAGGCAAAGATAGTAGCAAGAGACAAAAAATTATGGAGGAAGTTTGTGTATGAAGAATAGAAAGGACATTTTATTTAATTAAATAAAGCGAGGATTACATTAATTTAAGGAGAATTAGAACAAACAGTTTAACAGTAGGATAGATTAGGAATAGTTAAGAATAGAGATAGTATACTGTATTAAGCAATCTCTCTTATAAATCAACAAACCCCATACTGAAAGGTAAGGAGGATACGATTATATATAGTTTTCTTAAGTATAAAACAATTACAGTTTGTATTATTAGATTTGAAAAATTTTCCTAAAACTTTTGTTACATACGTTTGAAAACGAAAGTCCCTAGGGCTCGAGGGGCTATTGCCAAAGGGTAACAAGTTTGAGAATTATGTTCTAATCTATCGAAATCTCAAGTGGTATTCGAAAGATTATTTTTAATATTTTTAAATTTTATATCACATGCGGAACTAAAACGTTTGTGATTTATTACTTTTTTGTGCTACTCACTCAACGTTTGCATTAATCTTTTTTTTTTTAATTTAGAAATAAAAATGTTTAATGGAGTGGCAATTCTCGTATGGTCAACCTCTAATAAAACAATTGTTTTAAACATCTCGCCGATTATACTATCCGTATTATGGCGAATGATGAAAGGTCAATCAAAACAAAACATCCAACATCAAAAATCATTATTGGATACGAAATAAATTTCTATGCTATGGTACAATATCACAATTGGGTAGAATTAAACACGTGATCAAAAATATAGTTAAACGATTGGAAAATGGAAACATTAAAAAGTAATCGGTCAAGTAGTCACATAGGCCATTCCATCAAATTGCCGATGGACAAGTCATTTCGTTTTAAATAATATCTACCTCGTAATTCCACGTGCATGAAACTCCGGCAAATTTCCTCACACATCTTCCGAGTTCGACGTCTTCGTGGAGAGTATACACATTGACCAAACACTCTTCTATAAAGGGAGCGATGCGTTTAAGCGTTTCTCTGCTGAGTATAACACCAGGACCACCCATACAGAAATTCTCGTCGTTCTCAAGAGACAAAAGGCCGAATTCTTCGCTATTTCCGCGCCCGGTTTGCCCGATGAACCAGGCTTTCCTGCTGTCCACAGATCTCAATAGGTTTTCTAGTCTGTCGGTTCGAACGTAGACGTCGTCGTCGGCACGCATGAACCACTCGAATCTATCGATGAAATGATCGTGCATGTATTTGAGCATGGCGAAAGACTTCTTCTGGGGTGGATAACTGTCATCAACCCCAGGTAAATTCACTAACGGAACTGACTGCGAATAGGAATTACTCGAACTAAAAAAGGCCAGTTTACCGGGAACCGATTTGCCCCACGTGTTGTACACGGTTTTCGCTCGGGTTTCCAGATACTCGGCCGCACTCATCACCCCCACGAACAACAAATGTTTTTCGGCATTCTGGCCTTCTACGCCTATCAGTTCTAGGGGATCCACCACGACTTTTCGCCGTACCGTATCCGCCGGAATGCACATTTCCGAATTGTTTCTGATCACTTCAGAAATACAGATACCTATTACTAATCCTAATATCAAGTTGAAGATCCTTTTTCGCCTTGCCATCGTAAAGTACTGTGTTATCAAACATGGTACTCAAATAATGCACATACCCGTTCACACATCACGAGTGAGAGTGATATTTCAAGCGACGGATCACTGTTAAGACTGAACGTGAATGGGATTGTGAAGGCCGGGTCAGGCATGTCAAATGCTTGTTGCCGCCGAAATTCATCACTGAGGCTGCAGTCCATTCGGTGGTTTAAATCCGTCACTATCTTATCGGTATTTATTCAATTAGGAAAGTTCGTAATTAGAGTCCGTTATCAGTCCCGTCGCAATTCCATTCGCGCACTTAATTTTGCATATTTAAACCGCGATAAAATTAAAACTATTTTTTGCGTTCCACATATTAACAGCGCAGTCAATTAATCCTTAAAAAATAATTGCATTGGTGTAATCGGAGTGTTTAAATTTGAAGGATTTTTAATGTCGAAACCGGGTTCAGGAGAAATTGCCAAGCTTATCCTTGAACTATTAGCACGCACTGGAAGTAAAGAGCGCTCGCCTGGCTTGCGGTCCACACTCGGTCGGTGGCCTCAACACACTGGGATTTGCCTGTCGTAAGACGTCGACTTGCTAAGAACGAATAAGATAGCAACCGGATTGTAGCGTAGCGGTCGGGATTTAAAGCGTGGAGCAGGCTGCATTTTTGTTTTTGGTCCCGTGCCCCACAAAAGCCGTTTCCGGCTAAAACGGTGCGCGGAAAACCTCGGCTCAAAATTTATTGATAACGAATGTTGTCACTCTGGTTACCGTGATTCAGAGCATACATACAGCGAGCTGTAAAATAAGCCGACAAAATCGATGTCCAAGATTATGGGAATAATGCTCAAAAAAAATTTCTACTTTGATTCTCGAGAAATAATTAATCAAAAATTATCCCGAGAATAACGATACGCCCCTGGTTAAGAAAAAGCAGCGAACGTACGAAATAAAAACAATTTTTTATATAATTGTTAAGGTAGCCACTGACGCGTCGATTTTCAGGCGGTCTGATCCCTACCCAAAAGTTGCACGGAAATCGCCTGATTAAACGGGGCCCAAGGACGCATCAAGTCTCACGAACAAAGATGACGGCCAATCAAAATATCGCAAGCAATTTCATCGTCACTCTCCATTCTCTAGGGATATTCACGCTATCCGGTCCAAATTCGTATGCATCTGCCGGTCGCAGGATATGATTGCTGTTTATCGAGTCGACCGAGTATCGATGTATGAATGACCACCTTAGCAGCCCATAAACACGACCTTTGAACGGAATTTGTTATACAACATCTGCGGAATTACGGAAAATTTCATCCTGCAGGACATCTATGATCAGACGAGCTCGTGCGTCGGACATGAAACCGTAAAAGGCAGGTGGCGGTCGCTCGATATGATTGCTGTTAATCGAATTGCCCGAATATCGATGCATCAATGGCCCCCTTTACGCCGCGCCGTGACTGTCAACTGAGGATGCGTCAAGTCCCACCTTTTACGACGTTTATTTCCGTTATACAACATCTGCGGGACCAGACGAGCTCGTGCATTGAACATTAAACTGTAAAAGGCAGGTGCCGGTCGCTCGATATGATTGCTGTTAATCGAATTGCCCGAATATCGATGCATCAATGGCCCCCTTTACAGCTCATAAATATGGTCTTTAAACGGAATTTGTCCAAATTAGAGGGAGCGGGCGGAAAGATTTCAGGTGCACTTGTTGACTTGACACCTTGACGCGGTCTCTCCGTAGTGGACAATAGCTGTAAGTGAAGTAAAGTGTAAAGTGTAAAATAGTGAATTTTTCGAATTCGGGAAAAACGGATACGGGTCTACTTTACAGAGAATCCGAATGTACACCGCGCCATGACTGTCAACTGTAGATGCGTCAAGTCCCACCTTTTACGACGTTTATATCCGTTACACAACATCTGCGGGATTACGGAAAATTTCATCCTGCAGGACACCTATGACCGGACGAGCATTGAACATTGAACTGTAAAAAGCACCCGCCGCGCCGTCACTCGATATGATTGCTGTTTATTGAATTGCCCGATCAATGGCCACTTTAGCAGCCCATAAATATGATGTTGAATTCTTGGCTTCCGGTTGGAACCGCGTGTCTCGGATTTCTTCACTGCCGACGTTTCGTTCTTCGTTGCAGAAGAACTTCCTCAGGGCTGCTGCTGGTGGTGATGCTGCTACTGCTGCTGGTATTGGTCTTGTTGCTGCTTCGCGTTAATCGTTGAGACTGGCGAAGCAGCAACAAGACCAACAGCAGCAGCAGTAGCAGCATCACCACCAGCAGCAGCCCTGAGGAAGTTCTTCTGCAACGAAGAACGAAACGTCGGCAGTGAAGAAATCCGAGACACGCGGTTCCAACCGGAAGCCAAGAATTCAACAATGGACGACGGCCACGGAAGCTTTCAAGTTAAACCATAAATATGATCTTTAAACGAAATTTATCCAAGTTAGAGGGAGGGGGCGGAATGATTTCATGTGCACTTGTTGGAGTTGACTTGCCTCAGTAGTGTACAAACGCTGTAAGTGAAATAAGATGTAAAATGGTGAATTATTTCGAGTACGGCTCTACTTTACAGAGAATCCGGGTGTACGCCGCGCCGTGACTGTCAACTGTGGATGCGTCAAGTCTCACATTTTACAACGTTTCTTTCCGTTATACAACAACCGCGGGATTACGGAAAATTTCATCCTGCAGGGACTAGACGAGCTCGTGCATCGAACGTTAAACTGTAAAAGGCAGGTGACGGTCGCTCGATATGATTGCTATTTATCGAATCGCCCTAATATCGATGCATCAATGGCCACCTTTACAGGCCATAAATATGATCTTTAAACGGAATTTGTCCAAGTTAGAGGGAGGGTGCGGGATAACTTCATGTGAACTTGTTGGAATTGACTTGACACTTTGACGTGATGTCTCAGTAGTGTGTGAAGTGAGTGAAGTAAGTGAAATAAGATGTAAAATGGATGGTGGCCGTGCTTGTCAATTGTAGATGCGTCAAGTCTCACATTTTACAACGTTTATTTCCGTTATGCAACATTTGCGGGATTGCGGGAAATTTCATCCTGCAGGACACCTATGTATGTCCAGACGAGCTCGTGCATTGAACATTAAATTGTAAAACGTAAAACCTGTGCTCTTTTTGTATTTTTAAATGGAAGTTTCATGTGATGATAATCTGAGACCCTGTAATATAAAAATGCAAGTTAACTTTAACCCCTCAGTTTATTGCCATCAGAACAAATATTACCATGACAATAAACCGATAGATAAAGGTAACTTGCCTTTATAATGCCCGGCCTGAATGTAATTAAACTATTTTACAAATTAAAATAATTTTTCCGAGAAGATTGAATCTAAGCTGTATGTCTTCAAAATTACATAAAACAGGTAAATCAGTGAGGCCAACTATTTCTGGATTAAACTCACCTGCTGCTCACCCACTTTCAAAATATTTAAATCATGAACTCGCTTGCTTCTTTCCCTCAAGATCATTTTTCTATAAGTAATAAGATTCGATGCGGAACTATGCAATGCTAGACTTTTACAAAGAAAACGAAAACGAAGCAGATAATAAAAATTTTTATGATTAATTCAATATTTAGGCAGTGACATTCTTTCTAAATCTTCCACATTAACGTTGAAAGAAAACAAATTCCTTAAACTGGTGCCATTAGTATTTCTAGAGAAGGTTTTCCGGATTTTTAGCGTACCACGTGTTTTATGTATGTTTATGTGTTTACTTATTCGCAGTTTGTATATCTTTTCGGAATTTAAAATAGATATGTATTTCTGACCTCTGTATACATTAATGGTATTTCAGAACCTCCATCTTGGCGAATCCATTTATTCTTCGAGGAATACAAGAATTGGCCGCTTTGATGTGGTAAACCAATAAAAGAACATTAGGATTCGTATCGTATTTTTTAATTGATTCTTGGAAATTATAAAATAAAAGTAATTTTAATCATTTCAGCTTTGTAAATTAACTAAATAAAAGCGAAATTGATTGTGATGGGAAGGCAGAACAAAGAAATGTCTGTTAAATTAACTGTGGCTAAACAAAAGGTCATTGCATCATTTCACAAAAAAATGACAAATATGCTGACATTTAGTTTATCAATATCAGAGGAGCCCTAAACGCATGAGTGCTATTACCACACCTGAACGTGTGTAACCTGTCGTATACGCTTCCATCGACATTGGTGTGAGTGGAGTCTACACGAGCAGAGTGTTTGAGTACGAGTGGGGCGGATAAAATTAAATCTTGCGGTTCACGTCCCGCAGCTACTTTTATTAATGCTTTTAATTTCAGTAGTAAACAAACGTTGGTGTTGTGCGTAAGGTGCAATGGAAAATGAACTTCGACTTTGAATTGTGAGAGCACGTGGATACCCGAGGTAAGTTTCGCTTCCCGCGTCCATTTCCTACCTGATGCTCGGGACGAAGCTTCTGAATGTAATTGATTCTTAGAAGACATTCAACTAGACTCCTAAAAACCAAGGACTGCGACCATTCCACGAAGCGAAATTTGAACTTGTCTAAAGAGTAATTCAAAATGATATTAAAAAAAAAAACATTATTCAATTGATTTGATAAGATGGGTAAACGTGACGAATAAAAATAACTTATCTGAAAGGTGTGAATTATCAAAACCAATAATACACATGTTCGGCTGGGCGTAAGTGTGTGGGTTGTGTAATTGAAGATAATGAAACTGAAATATTTTCAAGGCTTTAAACAGCACTTTCCAAACTTCTTCCCAATAATTCCTATCAAAATATTATGCAAATCGAACTAAATTTATAAGTATGATTCGTGGAATCAAAGCAATATTGAGTGAGAATTATAGACCAACCTGCAACTTTGGCTAAGGTTTTCGAGAGTCTGTTATTAATTAATGCCATTTATCATTCACTAAAATTCTGATCAATGTGGTTTTATGGAAAAAAGATCATCTACGCTCATTTACTCAATATATATCCGATTTCGTGGACAATAAATCCAGGTGGATGTAATGAAAACGGATTCCCAAAGAGCTTTTGATTTGTTTTATTAAAAAAGTTACAATTTTATGGTTTTTGTAAACATTTAGTTAATTTACTTTCTTCTTATTTGTTAAATCCAAGAAATATCGCTTTTTTTTTTCATAAATATTCACCGTCCTCAGGAGTACCACAAGGGTCACACCTGGGATCTTATTTTTATTAATGACATCCTGATACATTTATTGTTGCTGATGATATGAAAATCTTCTTCAAAACAGAATCAGTTTCTGATTGTAGCTCGTAAACATTGAATCGATTAAAAGCAATTAACATAAATCTTTAGATAAGGATTTTGTAGTAGTTCTCAAATAATTGTTCAACCAGAGTTCCATATGTTTCTGCCTTCAGGCAAATACACTGACCTAAAAGGTCTTCTTTAATATTCATATTCTCTTAACTTATTGGCATACAATGGGAAGTAACTGAAAGTTAAGCAAGTCGAATGTAAAATTTTCACTGTGCTTTGGTAGAGAAAGTAATAATATGGTACTACAGGCGACTTAGGGTAAAATTCCGTTTTCAAACGTTTCCGCTACAAACACCAAAACGTTATACGAGGGTCAAGCTGAATTTATTGAGAATAAAAAACACGGTTAATATTTTCTAGGATTTTATTTTAAAATATGCTCGAAGTAATTCCCTTCGGCAATGATACTCTTGACCAGTATTTCTTTCCACTGTTCAAAAGCTCCCAACCAATCATCTTTCAGAATACCTTCAAAATAAGTGTGAACTGCGGCATCAATCTCTTCTTCTGACGAAAACCTTCTACCCTGCAAGTCCAAAAAATAGACAAAAGTCGCACATTGCTAAATCAGATAAATACAGCGGATGTTCTATTACTTTTATATTTTTTTCAGCCAAAAACTGGAGAGTTAAAGCTGCCGTATGGGACGATGCGTGATCATGGTGCAGCATAATTTCCTTGTCTGGAACTCTACTGAACACTTCAGGCAAACATTTTTCAGTGTACCATTTAGCTCTAATTATCTTTTGTCCATCTAGCTTAATTGCCTTCACTAGGCCCGTACTTCTGAAGAATAACGCGTACATAACTTTTTTCATAGCTCGCTGCTTCTTGGCCATTGTTGGAGTTTCCTCATCTTCGTGAATCCATACACGACTCTCTTGGCGGGTAGGTACGTCGAAAAAGGGAATGTAAGTTTCGTCACCTGTCATTATTTTGGAAAAAATTTGGTATCCGCCATTATTTAAGAAATTTAAAGTTTCCTGGCAAATTCTTACACACTCTGCTTTTTGGAACTCAGAAAGGTGATGCGGCACAAAACGACTACCACTTTTTTTAAACGGAAGTGATCGTGTATGATTGTTCTAACAGCTGAGGATCCAATCTTGAGTTGATGCTCTATTGGCTTTATCGTCGTCTCAATTAATTTTTTAACAGCAGGAATGTTTTTGTCGACAACACCCGTAGGAGGACGCCTTGCTCCTTTTTGATGCTGAACAGAATTCCTTTCGCGTTCAAATTCCTAATACCATCGGTAAATTGTAGCCAAGGAAGGTGCTTGTTCACTAAAAGCCGAATCTAAACTCTTTTTGCGCACATAAGCGCTTAAACTTAAACCTTTTTTAAAATCATAATAAATCATGCTCTCTTGTTAATTCCATTTTTTTTGACTTGTAATATCACTTTAAAAAATTAGTAACTTGGGTTCTAACGAACGTAACTTCAACAACTAAACTTCAAATGACAGAGAAAGAGTTGCTCTAAATAACACTGTATGTTTTGTTTTTCATCGCCTCTTAGATTTTCTTATTCTTAATAAATTCAGCTTTACCCTCGTAGATAACGTACTGGTGTCAATAAATATAGAGTCCCCAAAATACCGTAATCGAAGATAATGGCATTTCTCCAAGTGATTTCAAATTTCCCCCCTTTTGTTTAGCGCCGCAATAGCTACTTTTGCTATACGCTAGTAATTACTCTAAATAAGTAGGTAAACATGGAGATGTTGTTAAGAGAACAACGCGCGTTTATGATAGTAGCTTTTTTTTAATTAATTTGAACCAATTCGAATATCAAATTTGGTGATGTTCCCTTCCCGCCAAGATCACCAACCCTAACTACCCCAGATTTTTTTTGTAGAGATACTTAAAGAGTAACATCTACGTCAATCCCCCAGCCAATACGAATGAGAATCGCATTCGAGAGGCTATTACTAATATTAATAACTAATTACTGTTAAAATATATCAAAGAGTTTACCAAAATTGAAATCTAAAGATTGGAGGAATGCAATGGGCAAGATGGATAACTTGTTGTTTAAAAAATACATGTATGTAATCTCTTAATTTTAAAAGAAAAAGTTTTCAACAGTTTAACTAATTCAGTGCGTGTGTGTGAAAACGTCATTAAATCCGTGACGTCAGAAGCGGAACCCGGCCGTGCGTTCCAGGACGGCATTGGACCAAAGCTCGTTCATCGCAATTACCAAAAAGTCAGACTGGGCGAAAGCTGCCGTACAAAGATCAGGGTAATTCCAGTCGCTCTAATATCATCACCGGGAAACCAGTTAGGGAACCGCACACTATAGGCCCACTCGTCTCTCCAGAAGCGAATTCCACCACCGGCACCACTGAGCCAACACGACGGTAATCAAGTCGCCGCCAAGCACTATACCGGAAGGTGTTCAACGAGATCAGGATGGCGTACGGCATTCCAAGAGCTTTGTCACCAGACCAGCAGTTGCAAAATCGGAATCGACGCCACAACCCCCAGGACCGAGTCAACTAATACCAACCCGGGAGCGTCGCACCGACTTACCGGTTAATTCCGTTGAACATCCCCGCAGCGGAATATCATCACGTTTTTGTGACGTCGAGTTATATTTATTCTCCCAACCTGTACACATACATTGTAAATAAATTTCGTCTCTTAAGAAGCGAACTCCACCATCGGCACCACTGAGTCAACACGGCGGTAACCAAGTCGCCGCCGGGCACTATACCGGAAGGTGTTCAACGAGATCAGGATGGCGTACGACATTCCAAGAGCTTTGTCACCTCACGGGATCGGACCAGACCAGCAGTTGCAAAATCGGAATCGACGCCACAACCCCCAGGACCGAGTCAACTAAACTAATACCAACCCGGGAGCGTCGCACCGACTTACCGGTTGATTCCGTTGAACATCCCCGCAGCGGAATATCATCACGTTTTCGTGACGTCGAGTTATACTTATTCTCCCAACCTGTGTAAATAAAACATTTGTTGGTAGATCGATCTTTTGAACACAAAGTGAAGTTGCGCCCATCGTGCATCCATCACCTTTACAGAAAAACTCATTTTATGTGTGGTTTTCAAATAAGAAATAATTTACCACATCACGGATTCACTTTTATGTAATAAGGTTTGAACATTCATAGTTTTGAAGGGGATGGGCACTCCTGGCAAAAGTGAATGACTTCAAGGGGTACATACAATATAATTTTCATAAACCAAAAATTGTTTGTCTGATAAAACAATTAAGGCAGAGTTATTCCTTGAAGAATATTTGAAGAAATTAAAAAAAATTAATGAAAGTTAGTTTAATTGCAATGAAATTTTACACTAAACATTGAGCGCACACTGTCGCGACCTAAACTGAAGAATATTTATTTTATTTTGTGAATTAGGCACTGTTTTTCAGAAGAAGTTTTCATATTATAAAAAGTTTCCATTCCCTTGAAGACTTTCGACGTTAAATTTGGCACAAATTCATTTCGCGTCAAGCAGACCTGAATTCCAAAATTCTGCTTCATTAAACATAACGCGAATTCATTTCGGGGACACCTGTATACATATAAAATGTGGATCATTTTTTTTTTTGTCTAAAACCCTGTTTTATTACAGATTTTAAAATGGAAGTGTTCGGCATCGAATTTGCTCCGTTAAATATTCCATTGAAACGGCGGATGCAAACCTTAGCAGCCGCTGCATATTTTGTACTTATGGTGGGCGGTGGTTTCGTTGGTTTGCTATTCGCGCTTTACCTCATTCTGTTCACTTACTGGAGATGGATTACGATTTTATATTTAATCTGGGCCTGGGGTATAGACAAAGACATTTGTGAAAAAGGGGGACGGCGTTTTCACTGGGTACGCGATTGGATGTGGTGGAAATATTTGAAGTACTATTTTCCCTTGAATTTGGAGCGAGTTCCCTGGGTCGAACTGGATTCGAAACGAAACTACCTTTTTTGCTGCTTTCCTCACGGAATGATATCCACGGGCGCATTTTCCGCTTTCGCCACCAACGTCGGCGGCTTCAACGACTTGTTTCCACATCACACCGCCTACATCCTCACACTAGCACAACACTATCACATGCCGTTTTTCCGAGACCTCGCATTGGCCCTTGGAGGTTGCAGCGCTTCGGCGAATTCAATTAATTACCTTTTGGATCATCCCGAAGGTGGAAACGTTGTCGTCCTGATGGTCGGTGGTGCAGCGGAAGCTTTTAATTGCCGTCCAGGACAGTACAGACTTGTCCTGAAAAATCGAAAAGGCTTCGTGAGGTTAGCCTTGAAAAACGGGTCACCTTTAGTACCGGTCATTTCGTTTGGTGAGACGGACCTATACAATCAAGTGGCCAATCCGGAAGGATCACTCTTACGCAAGATTCAGGAAGCGCTTAGAAAATGGATAGGACTTGCACCTGCAATTCCTCTCGGAAGGGGCTTTTTCCAATACAAATTTGGAATCGTGCCGAAAAGAAAACCAGTTACCACATTGGGTGAGTTATTTAAAAAGATTTTTTTTAAATATATATTTTGTTTTTATGGCCTTTATTATTTATTATCGTTACCGTAATAAGTGGTTTGCAATTATCAGTAGTAATATCATAAGAGATTGACGTCAGTTTAACGTGTACAAAAAGTTTTCCCATCTAGTGTGTTGCACTCATTTTTTCGCATGGTATATAGAAATATACTTAAATATGGCCAAAAGAATGAAACCAAACAGAAAAGCTACATATTTTTTGAATTAGAAAGGAAATGAGAAAATATACGTAAATATCAAATTGAAATAAAATATTTACGTAGAGCTTTCTTAAAACAAATCAAATATAGTAGCACTTTTGTTTTCAGTGGGTCGTCCCATCGAAGTGGAAAAGGTCGAAAATCCAACAAAAGAACAGGTGGATGCCCTGCACGCAAAATTCATCGAGGAGTTGACGAAGTTATTCGAAGAACAGAAGCATCTTTACGTGAAAGATGCGAAGGACGTGTGTTTAGAAGTACAATAAAATTGATGAGGAATATTTTTATTGGGTGTTTTGGGGATCCAGCACCTCGCGCTAATTTTCCTACCTTTAAGATTTGTGATATGTTATTTGAATAAAGTCTAGTATTACGCGTTAATGATGTTATTAAGTTTTTATTGTGACGGGTAAACACATATTAAAGGACAGTCTTGCATTTAGGACACTTTTAATAATAATAATGATCAACCCTCGGACGATTTTATTTTAACGCCTACTACCCATATGCGATTCTTATTATTATTAGCACCCTGCATTGCTATATAGATTAGCGCACACGTCTCTGTTTTAATTTTCATAAAAGTAATCGTTGAATTCGTCCTCCAAACCGTAAGTGCGACGACGAAATATTCAACGCTACTCTATAAACAGCCAAAAGAAGGGGTAACTTGATCGACTAATGTTTTTCGTCAACTAAACCAGTTTCAATTTAAAGCATTGGAATAGGAATAAATAATGCTCCTTTCAATCCTAAGCCTGATAATGATATACACGTACTAAACTGGTTTCTCCTATTGTTCTAAATTTAACGCGCAGTTTTGAAGCCAAGAAAGTAAATTATAATGAACTTTTGACTGCTGCTAAAAATAGGAAGTAAAGTGCACACTGATGCATCTAAATAATTTGCATTCCCTTGTGCAATCAACAGATTAATATTAAAAATCACGATATTACAATGTATGAGATTATTTTTTAATTATAAAGTCTATTACGAGCGCAATAATATTAATAATAAATGCAGTTCTCAGTCCGAATAACCCGACAAAATGAACCCAATAAAATAATCGATATTCGAGATTATGGAAAAATAGTTCTACGTATTTCTTGAAATAACTAATCAAAAATTATACCCAAAATGATGATATTTTCCTAATCAATAAAGAACAGCAGATGAACGAAATAAATAACTTATAAAAGTGTTTTGTAGTTTTATGATTATTACAACTGAAGTAAGATCTCCAATGAGTTTGCGAAATTATTAACAATTGCACGCAAATCACAAATTACATAAAATAAGGATAACAACAGCTGCACTTTGAATACCTCTTTTGACAGGTAAACAAATAAAGCACTACAACACCAAAACAATTCAAGTGCCCATGTTAAGGATTCACAGTATTTTGTCTTTAATTTTAATTTTTTTATTGTTCAGCACGACGTTTACATAACAGCTATAAAAGATATCTTTATGTGTAATCATAAGAGGATAAGGTCTCATTTATACTACTGTGAATTTTCATAAAGAATATTCTTATAAATGTTGTTATTATTAATGCTTTTCTCTTTACAAATAAGTTACTTTTCTTAAATCATCTACTAGGATTTATTAAAATATTAATTTACAAACAGATTCAAAATAAAATACAAAATTTGGCAAATTAATCTTAATATCTCACTCTGTTTATACGGCACAGAGCTAGCCCATAGAGTAAACGAAAGAGAGAGTAACGTAACAACCTACGTGTAGCGTTCGTTTCTTTCTATCACATTGACTGAAAGGATAGTATGTCATGCTGCGGACGAGCTCACTTTGATCAACTTTACAAGGACTAGTACCGAAATTGCAGTTTATATTCTGCATTTACAAATTTAAAGGACACAAAGAGATGAAAAAGAAGTTTAAACAATATTTCAAAATTGTTTTAAAGATTAAATTGTATTAATAAACTGCCCACCCCGACGAGCCACCACTGAAATAAACTTTTGCAACTAAATACGAGGACAATTCGAGAAATCATTGAAATCGCTTCCGTTTACATTTTTCTAACTTGATACACAAAAGACGTTAACTTGTTTATTGTAGTACTCATAACTACATATTTAATTGTTCTTGATAAACTCTAAATGCTAAGTAAAAGTACACAATTTAAAGATAATTACATTTCTCGTTTAGTTTGTGCAAGAAGAATAATGCATAATGGTACAGAGTATAACAAATACGTTAATAATTGATTTAGAAAAAGTAATGTTTATTAAACAACTTTTTTTTTAAATATTTTAACAATCATCAGTTTTTATCTTTCATATTAATATTAGAAAAGTTAGAAACTACCCTTAAAATCGAGTCAGTTTGGCATCTGTCAGAGATGACTTATTTGTTATAGTGTAATCCCGACTAGGGTATAGTTTAAGGGTACAATGTAACAAGATAATACACCGGTGTCCCACGTGATATGTTCACCCTTCTACATATTCTATTTTATAATCGAGTTACTTTAAATTTGGAAAGGATAAATTCAATAAAAAAATGAAATTTTCGACATGCCATTGAACACGGTAGGACTTTTTACATATTTGGAATCTGCAAATCATAGCAAGTCCGAATATGTACAGTTGCGGAGTTTAGAAAGCATACATTCAAATTGTCTCTGCTTAAAATTAATAATTGTCAGAGTGACAGACTGATATTAACTTGCCACATTTAGGTGCTGTACAAAAACCGTTAATTTAGAGAACAAAACAAATTTACATTTTTATTGTTTTCTTCTCGCCTATTAAAAATGATGGTAAAATTATGCATTGTGTCATTTTAAATGATTTAATTGTCAGCTTTGTGAGTGACGATCAGACAGAGATCGATTTATAAAGACTTGTGTGCTTTTTTTTTAATTCCGCAACTACCATTAGATAATTTTAGTTTTCCTGATAACAAAAACTTGAATTATTAAGCATGATTTATCGAGGTTTTGTGCCCGCTCTTTTTTAAATTACTTTCAAAGAAGTATCGGCAGTATCTGGCTTTGTTTTCCTACTATATATTCATCAAGCTCCTTGGCGGCTGCGACCGACTTTGAAGTTGTTTTCTCCTTCAGCATTCGCCTTACAAACTGGGAAAACGCAGAAAACCCAGTTCGAAGGAGCCGGTATGAATCTGAACACGCTCCGAGCCATGAGAATTCTATCTTTCACATATGTAGAACCTACACATACTTGGAATGGTCATAGGATTCGAACCTACACCTAATAATTGCCTTTTCAAGCGGACTGAACCACTCAGCTAGCAACTACCTTGACTAGGCTAAGAAGCACATAAGCTTCCATTAAAAAAGGAAATAGATACGACCTATTGAAAATTTTAAATGCTGTGGTTAAGAATGTTAGAAATCAGAATACAGTAGAGGCAGTGATTTTCTCGAATTACTTGATCGCATTAGAACTAAAATACACGACTTATAGCGTTCTAGATTCAAAAATAAAAGTTTTTTTTTTGTTGTGGAAACCAAAACTAACTAATCATGTTTCATATTCGGACTCGCAATGATCTGCAGATTCAAAATATGTATGTATAAAATATGTAGGTTGTTCCATTTAAAATAAGAAATTTGACTTCACTTCCGGTGAAATCGGAAATCCTCCCGTGCACAATGTCAGGTATATCATTTTTGTTTAATTTTCCAACCACAGAAGCCTGAACACATGGACACTTGGTATGATTTTTAAAACAACTTAATTGCTTTTGCAATTGTTACAAAAATGTTCAAAAATTGCAAACAAAATCTTTTGAGGGTTTCTTTTTAAATAACACAATACGAACTCATCTCTGTGGTTGAAATATTAGAGAGTTACTTACTGAAATTGGTTTTTATGTAAATTTCTATAAATTTAAACTGAAAAAAAATACCTGACAAATTGAAGAGAATTGTTATAATCATCCCAAATCCAGTGTCCATTGTGGAAAGACGATATTAATTCCGCACACATTTCAATTTAGCGAAAATGATTATTTTTCTTGATTATTAAAAGTGTAACGTTTAAATATGATGCAATGAATCTAGTGAAACTCTTGATGATTAATGGCAAAATTCAAAATATGACTTTATCCAGCAACTCTGATAAATATACATTAAATAACATGTAAAATGTGAGTAATATACTACAGCACGACCTACTAGATTTCACGAGACAGAACTCTTAACCATCTTACTTAAATTTTAATGCAAATCTTGACTAAAATGCATAAAAATAACTTAAAATTGCAATTCGAATGAAAAGCAAGCATAAAGTAATGAGTAACTAAATTTACACGATTTAGTAATTTTTACTTTTTCTAATTTTTTCAATAAACCAAATTTTTTTAAGGTACAGAGTTCTGAAGAGACCCAATAACGCCGAAATACATGTATAAACTCTTTCCTAACACTTTCTATATTGCCAGTTACACAATTTTAATTAATTTTCATAACTTTTACCGTTGAAACTGTAGGCATTTTGAAATTACCGCGCAAAAATTTATGTTGGCGACACCGAGTACGAGTTAGGTTAGCAGAGAGAGCGCACGGAGTAGGTGCAAAAATTGGTTTTAAGGTTAAAAAAATGTAGCAAACTGAAGAACTGAATACTGTTTTTATTAAAAAAACGGCCCCTTATAAAACCTGACTTCTTTTAGTTCCCGTATCTTGTGCATAGGACTGTTATTTTTAGGTTATGTTGGTTTCAATTTTGTGCAATTATTTTGGATCTTTGGCTACCTTCTCCATGCTTTTCCAACATTTTATTGTATGCATTATACCTAAACGTGGTTCTTTGCTTGTTTTGTGTTGAATTTCTGGGTCATTTTTGAAAATTGCATCTTGCAATTGACAACTAATTTGTGACAAAGGATAATTTGATTAACAAAACTTTAAATGCAATACCAATCACTTGCGTAGGACAACATAAAAACAAAAAAGTCACAATTAGGTAGTTACTCATTACAAAATAAAACCCCGATAAAAAGAGGTGACTCACATAAAGATAAATTACAAATAATGCAGTTTAAACGGTTCGTTTCAATGGGAGAGAAAAGCGATTCTCAATGGTTGGCAACACTGTGGCTTCAAATGTATCTTGACGTTGACATTCAAAACAAGTTAACCTATGTTTATATAAACATTTTATTAAATAAGAATTCGCTAATAAAATGAATAAACCGGAATTAGAAGGTACTGCACACTTATTAGACGAGTTAGATAGTAAGTGCCTACTATTTTATTATTCTGTGAAACACCAAACCGAGTAATTCCTCTTTGCTTAGAGAAACTAATGGTTTTACTGCGGGATGGCAGGACTCTGATAGGGTACTTAAGGAGCGTCGATCAATTCGCAAACCTTGTTTTACACCGCACCATCGAAAGGATTCATGTTGGAAAAGATTATGGTGATATACCAAGGGGTGTGTTTATAGTTAGAGGTGAAAATGTTGTCCTCTTGGGAGAAATAGTAAGTTAAACTCATTTTCTTCTACTAATTCATTATTGAAATATGTAGTCTCATTTAATTTTTAAAGTTAAACTGAAATGGTAGGTAATGCTATGCCCGCTAAAATAATCTGGGACAACTCTTTACCTACATTTTTGAGTTACTTTATTAGTTTGAATGCAGCTTTTAACAATTCATTATGCTTGTTTTATGGTAACGTAAAAGAAAACTTAATTTGTCATAGACAGTAACTCTAATAAAATGTGTAGGTACCATTCAAAACATAAACAACAACCCTGTACTGTAAAACTACTTCAACAAACTCTTTTGAATTATTTTATTTGATTGCTTTTGTATATTAGGATGTAGAAAAAGAAGCAGACCTGCCACTTAATGAAGTTAGCGTCGATGATATATTAGATGCCCAAAGGAAAGAACAAGAATTGAAACAAGAACAGCAGAAATTGCTAGCAAAAGCATTAAAAGAAAGAGGTCTTCATTTAATGGCCGACTTAACGCATGATGATATGTACTAGTAATCTTTTTCAATAAAAATTTTTATATTTTTTTTGCACTTGAAAAGTAAATTTAAATTTGATTTTTTTTATTTACTTAAACCCATTTTATCGTTTGCTATGAACAATTTTGTTAATGAAATACAAGGGCATTAAAGAAAGTAAACTAAAATATTTATTATTGAGAACTTTTTTATTTATAATCAAAAAGATGTTTCAAATACTATGGGATGCCCGTTTGCATCAAACTGCTTGGGTTTCAACACTAGTTTCTTCTCGTCACTGTAACTTTGTACATCACATTTCTCAGAAAAATCCGACTGGTTGCCGTTTAAATAATGCAAGAGTGAAGCGCTCAATTTACTGTCACTCAGCTCTTTAATATCGTTAGAGCTGTAATCATCTGTGCGACTTGAGAAACTCAGATCCACCGGCGACGCAGTCATAACACTGCGAGTCCAGAGGTACTCCCTAAACGTACTGGTTAGGAAGTCGTTTGCACCGGCTTCTGCTTCGTTGCAATCTACAGCTTCGTTGCATACTAAATTGCTTTCGCTTTTCGATTTTTTCAAGTGCGGTGTCGATGGCAAATCGGAAATTTCCCCGGTTTCAACTAACAAATCAGACTTTTCCTCTATCAGACTATCCATTAAAACTGTTTGGTTGCTTAGCTTTGGTAAATTGTTTATGTTTGTACCTGAGACTACTAATACTGGCTTACGACTTCTTGGTGTCATCATTGTTTCCTAGAACATATTTATTTATTTACTTATTTATTTATTAGTATATCACCCCCAGTCAATTTAGATATTTACGATTATCAGAAATAGATAAAAATAATAGTCAGTTTTCTGGTTGTTTGAGAACGAAGCCCAAAACGGTCATAAAAAAACTGTTAGTTGCCTTAAACTTGATCCTACACAATACCAGTGAAAGAAAAATAATAAATATAGATACATTTTTTGTGAGAAATAAGGTGGCTAATATAGATTTCCGTTAATAATAGTAACAAAATTTGTAAAGATTGGTTTTTATAGACATTTTTTCTTAGGTGCTTTCACCTATAATGCTTAACAAGAAATAATTACAAAATAACAAACCTGCATAGCACGACACATATTCTGTGTCGATTTAGTAATTGGCGACATAGATTTTCGTTCCTGTCCACTGGGACTAAAAATACTACCCGAAAGAGCATGTAAAGAAATACAAGCGGGTGTACTTGTCAAGTAAGCATTAGACATTCCGACGCTTACGTTGGGACTAAATACGTTAATATTTTCCGTTTCGTTCTGTTCCGATGCTTTGCATTTGCAGTCTTCTGGACTGGGTTCGGACTTTTTAAACTTTTTAATGAACAGTTCGTCGTTACTTACGTCACCGTTGCTAATACTGCAACTAGTGCAAAACAAAATTCTCTTCGCCGTCACACTTTGTTGCGGTGTCTGCAAAACAGTTGAAGAAGCACGAGCACATAAGCCATACAGTAAGTTATGTTAAGACAGAAGCTATTGCAAAGCAAGTTAAAGATAACGCCATTAGTTACGGGAATCTGGTCACTAAAACAATATAGAAATTCGTAACTTGAAGTATATTTACTTATTTACTTCGCTCACTGATAATATTGATTTATTTCATCAAGAATAATTATTTCTTTTTACAACACGACATATCACCACTCTCAAACTGTCAGTAATTTTCATTTTTTCTTTTGGTTTGTTCAAAATAATTTTTATCCTAGTAGATCTGGTCACATACAGGGTGACTGTTAATTGATGCGAGAAAATAAAACCAGCAGTAAAAGAAGCGACTTCCACGAGTATGAGAAAACGTTAAAAATATTTTATGCACTTTAGTTTACAAAAAAGCAATTACAATGCAAGTATGTAAATTTGGACGTGAATACACCTCGTGATGTTAAAATTTAAGTCGGCAAAATGTATACTTGACTAATGGCTTAAGCAAATGTCTAACTAATTTTAGTTGGATTACATTTATTTTATTAATAATAAATTCGAGACTTACATTCAACAACTCCTCACTTGACGATCGACGCTGCGAAAATCCGGCTTTCTTAACACGTCGAACCAACCCTCTTTGAAAAATATGTTTCTTTATAGATTCTCCGAAGCTCTTATTCTTTGGCATGCTACTCTTAATTTCCTGCAGTGGTACCCCATGTCCGTTCTCTTTATTGAACTGCTTAACGAGCTTTTGTTTTTTGGACGATTCCGGAAGGCTTTGGATATAAGCGTAGAGCTGCGCGAGTGCAGTTTCCGTTGGGTTCGCTTCGTTTTCCTTCGCCGTCCTTTCATGATCCACGAAACTGAACACGGTATGAGCTGCGAAATTATCACTGACTGATTCGTCAAAGTACTTCTGAGGAGAATGCTTTCTTCTCTCACGTTCTGCGTAATATGCTCTAATATCAACGGCAAGTTTGGTAGGAATTAAAAATAATTCCGACGACTTTTTTATCATGTATGACAGGATTCCTGATAAGGTCTGAGAATTCATGTGAAGTACCTCGGGAGCTAATTTTCTCGGACAGAGCAAATGTGGTGTGTACAACGTCGCCAGACTATCGGCTGACATTTTGTTCCGGCTTTCATAGGATGCAGTCAAATGTAGTAAGTTTAGCACTTCTTTGAGTAAAGCCCTATTTTCCACGGGCAGTAGTAGAAGAAGCAGTTGTAGTGACTCTATTAGTCTTGATTCTTGACGAAATTTTTCACCAGCTCCATATAATTCTGAAAATAAGTGAACCATAAAATGTAACTTTGTTATAAACTAATTAAAAGTTATGACAACAATTTAGCAATGTCGTACGACCGCTTTTTGACCTGAAATTGTGTGAGAAACGACAATTTGCTGCCTGATAAGTCATCCCAGACAAAATGGCCAAATAACTTTATTTTAGTGAAATTTAAAAATCTGTTGAAAGTTGGTTTTAATTGCAATGGAATCCTTGGGCATCCTCTAGAGAGCTGTTTTGGTCCTATTTAGCGACTGTGTTAGCTTTTAAAAAAAACAATAAATCGGTTGCAGCCGCAGTGGACAATATCAGAATAACTATCACAACTTTATTAAAAGAAGAACTTAGGATAAAAAAAATGTTGAAACCTACAGATTTTTTAATGGAAAATTCGAATTCTTCCGTCCATAGAAATTGGGCTGAGTCACTGACGTCAGAGTCTAGCTAATGAACTGCACGCCTACCTAAAATAGTTGAAATCACAAACCTGCAATTTGACAGTAGACCGGATAATGTGCTTCTGTAAGCAAAGGTTCTGGTAATTCAGCTAAAAATCCTTTCAGAATCGATGCACAATCATGCACGCTATAAATCCCACTTTCTAAATTCAAAGTAGAACCGTCATTTAATAAACCTCTTAATTCCTGTTGCCTGTTTAAAGAGCCGGTCCTTCGGAAAATACCTTCCACACAAATATCTATAAATAAATAATTGTAGCAGCAGCACTTGTGTGTTTTTCTAAAACTTACTTGGTTCTTGTTTTAAAAATGTTATAAGCTGATACACCTGACATATTCCTTCTCGAGTTAAAGGAGCTCCGTCCATAATCCCACGACATTTTTTCTTGCTGCTGAACGGTGTGATAACCCATTTCCTTAATCTTCCTTTCTCGGTTAAAGTATCACTTCTAACAAGTCATCGGGTTTTACTTTATTTTACACATCTATTGTTACTTACTCATCGGTATTTAAATCCAGCACAAACGACAGATGCATCCGAACTAAAATGTGAAACTGATCGCAATTTTCTTGCCGTAATGTCTCCGCTAGTTCTTCATCAGTCCTGTTGCTTACACTCATATTTGGTTCAATATCACAAGCCTACATCTATGGAGTCGTCAATGATTAATAAACGAAAGCAGCTACTGAATTTAAAGTTTCATTTGCAAACGAAGTATTCATAATTTGAGACACTTACTTTCAAATGGGTCTCATAAATTAATGTCATCTTGTTTAGCTGAAAGTTAAAGCAACGAACGTTAATAATTTGAAAATCAGGACTGCCACCAACGATGTTTTGAATTCCCTAAAATAGCATCTTTTCTCAAATAGGTGCGTTCAGAAACTGGACTGCCAGATTAACAACCTTGAAATATGTACCGACTTTAAGTGCATAACCGGTCATTATTTCTGGTTATGTCAACTGTCTTTTATCGACCGTTTCTGACATTAACATCTGTAGTATTCGTAAATTCGCACTTAAGTGGGGTAGATCGAAGCCTATTTTCGCAATGGAATAAAAATTAATGGAAATTGGACGTGTGGAAAGATGTTTTGAAGAATTTATTATTGGAGAAAATTAGTCGAAACCACGTCAAAACATTGTAATTCCTTAGGTCCTGAGATGGTAGGATTCTAACCTACGCCGCTGAGCGACACGACTACAGTTCTTGTAAACATCCAGCCAACTTTCGTCATTCATATTGATGACGTAATGCTACAACAACGTTGCCAAGTATTGAAGTGTTTACATATGACCGGTGATTGACGGTGTATAGGTTATGTACGTGTTCTATTTGTTGTACGTACTTAATTTTCATATTTCTTTATGACATCCGACTTTTAATCAAACACTTATGACTTAAATTACAAAGAACATGTTACTTAAATGTTACGTAACTTCAGAAACAGAATGGTAAAAATTCGTATCTTACAATTAACATAACCATCTGACGTTAGTGATCATTGAAGCGGCAACATTGTCATTTTAAAAAACTTGTCGTAACAAAATGTTACTGAATTTCAACGAATACATCGTATGTAACATCTTGAGTTCAGTTGGTACTGATTTAACGTCATTAATGACGAAAGTCGGTTGGTTGTTTACAAGAACTGTATGCTAACCGCACCCGAGATAAGTCTCAACTATTGGAACGGGTACTGTTCTGCTGAGTCACCCCATTTTCTAGTAGTTCAAAAAAGGAATTTTTTATCAACTCTTGAGGGATTTTTGTTTTTTGCTCGTTGGTAACACTGTGCTTGTGTTAGATTATAATTCTAACCTTAAAGTCATCATGCTTTGCCCCTATAAACATATAGGTTTTATAGAAAATGGATGTGGAAATACGTCATATTGATAACGTGAAGGTAAACCTGGCAATAACGGCCTTTTTTTTGGTCATACCAAACGTCCATATATATTTTAGGGGAAAGGTTTGTTTGCAAAAAGAGACATCAAAGTAGGCAGTATAATTTTTGAGGAGAATCCATTGGTTTGCTGTCAGTTTTCATGGAACGCTGCATACAATTATAAAGCTTGCGACCATTGCCTCAGGTCAGTGTAATTAGGGAAATTGTCTTTCGCTTATATTCATAACTAATTTAGGCCTTTGGAATCTGCTCAAGAAAATGCAAGAAGGTTAACGGGTAAACTGGATTTAATATTACCTTATCTAGAGTGCTGCACTACTGATAAAAGCACTATAGCCACCTGTCCTTTATGCGACATTGAGTATTGCAGTTCCCAATGTCAAGTAGCCGCTTACAACCAATATCACCGTACCTTATGTTTACAGGCTGTGGAACAAAATTTAACACATCCCTTGGTTCAATTAAATGAAGCTTGGAAGTAAGTTTACATTTAGTGTAACTCACCCTGTATATGTATCATAAATTTAAAAAAATATAAAATTTATTTCAGACAAGTTCATTACCCACCAGAGACAAGTACAATTATGTTGATACCTCGGATATTTGCAACGATAAGACAATCACCCAACAGAGAACAGACTTTAGCTCAGTTCCATCAGTTTTGTAATCGGAGCGTCAACGAGGATGCAGAACTCGCTCATAAATTTCTCGGAGAAAAGTTCGCCGGCCAATTAACCCTCCTCTATAATCTATTAGTTCAGGCAGTGCCACACGATGGAATCGAACAATTTTTAACACAGGAGGGTTTCCAAAGCTTACTGGCGCTGCTGGGAACGAACGGTCAAGGTGTTGGAACGAGTGCGGTAAGCCAGTGGGTCACAAGGAGTTCAGAGTTGGTATTGTCAGAATCTGACAAGGAACAGTTGGATAAGTTCATCGATAAGTTATATGAAGATATGGATGCGCACTCGGGAAACTTCTTAAACAACGAAGGTGTTGCGTTGTTCTCGTTTCAAAGTGCTTGTAATCACAGTTGCGTACCGAATGCTGAACCTACGTATTTACACAATAACAGTCGATTGTCTTTAGTTGCGCTCCGAGATATACGTGCCGGCGAAGAAATCTGCATCAGTTACATTGATGAATGCGCACTTCAACGCTCCAGACATTCCAGGCAAAAGGAGCTGGCCGAGCATTACTTGTTTATTTGTTGCTGCCCTAAATGTGAAGAACAAATACACGAACCTGATGTTACCAGCGATGAAGACGAGGACGATGAAGAAATGAGCGAATAAAGTATGTTAAAATGCAATTTTTTTGTATCTCAGAATGAAATATAAGCATGTTGTATCGAATTGATTTATTGATATAATAATAATTGTTATAATATGCACATAAAAATAACACACATACTGTACATAAAAGATATATTACAGAACGGCACGACAGTACAAAAAAAAGAGAGTAGAATCGTGCCACTCTTTTCAAGATAGCTAAAGTTAGAGTTGTTTTGACTACATGTTTATATACACTAGGTAATCACTAAAGGGTTAAAAAATGTAATAATTAAATAATACATAATAATAAAGTTAAAAGATAACTTACATCAGGCCATGAAAGAACGACATTTCTTTACTTGCGGTAAAACCACCAAGTAATATACAGTGAGTTTCTAAAGTCTGGAATAAAATTCGTAATTTCTTTATTTTTGACATTACAAGAAAACGCTTGGACGCATTTTTTTCGAAATATCAAGGTAAAGAAATTACGAATTTTATTCCAGACTTTTGAGGCATTAGTAATAACTAGGGATCGGAGTTTTATATTTTGTTCATTAAATACAACGAGGCGGCAACGTGTAAACGCTTATAGCGACGAATTAATGTACACACGCTCGTTGCGGCCTTGTTAAAAATAAAGCACATGAAATATAAAATTTCGTTCCCTAGTAAGAACAAATCAGAATACAGTGTGATATAGTTCATCTCATACTGTTTACTTATGTACAATAATTGTTTTAAAAAGAAAATAAATCCACTATTCAGTAAATAGCACTGGGTTCAGATCATAATTATAAAATGAAGACATATCCATCAACAATGAAAACTTAGAAAATACAATTTGTACATACGTATTATATAAAGTAATAACGACTTCAATTAAACTATGAATTCTTACAGGTAAATATTACAATACTCAGTCTGTGTTATATTTACACCTTGACTACCACCAGATGTAGCCTTAGAATAATTTCAGTTTGAGTATATTCCATCAGAAAATAGATCGAAGTCCTATCTAACCTTCTGAAACTGACGACAAGCTACTACGTGTCGAACCATGCAGTGGCACTTCTGGATTTAGATCGGATAAGTCGGAGGGCAATGGTAACGGTGTGATTGGTCCATAAACTCTTTCCTGCTCCTCCAGTTGTTGCTGGAAAGCTTCTTCCAATTTCTGCACCAGAATTTACTATTAGCACATCGAGTCGTTTGAAAGGACACTCAAACAAACCTGGCGCCATAAGAACTTATTCCATAGAGGCAGATGTAGAGGAAATGACAAAATAAGAAAAATAAAGAAGCAAAAAAAAAGAAAACATCACCAGACATCCACAACAACTGAACAACGCTCACAATCACACAACACGCAACATCATATTTTCGGTGTAGGAAGGTAATTTAAATCAATGAAATTTATTTAAAAAAAAATTATCTATAACCCTTAAGTACAGAGCGTTTATAAATGATTAAAAGGTATTTGAATTTAGGGCGCAGTCTTGTTATTAATTTTCATATTATAACATTGGTATCAAGTGTTAATTTAATATTCTGGTAGCATTGGCTATGGAAATATTTTGTTTCCCTAAAGGCACGTCGTAGCTTAAGGTTCACGCGAACAGAATAGTCACTAACAATGTCATTAGTTCTGTCAACTGTCGAGTAAGTGTTCAATGTCATTAGTTCTGTCAACTGTCGAGTAAGTGTTTTCTTGTTTGTTGGTTTTATATAAAAATAAGTTATTATAAGGACTCATTTACGTTCTTTATTTGGCTTACAAAATGATGTTTACAAAAGAGCAGAAGACATTTGGAATTGAAAGTTATTTTCGTAATAGTTCAAAAAAGGATGGGGCATGATAGCACCCAGTACGAAACTTAACAAAAAAAATTGCTCTAAATAGCAGTGTGATTCATAAAAATAATAAACTTTAAAATAACTTTTTTTAAATCAATGTCTCATTAAACTACCTTTTGTAAATTTTCCCTCGTGTATTTAGTACCAACTTTTAAAACTAAACTACCCAGCCAGGAATTCAAATATCTTTCAATCATTTTTGAATACTCTGTGTCAACGTGCGTATGAAGTAATTAATTAATTCGACATGCATGGTGCCATTTATTAAATTATAAATTTCCCCCATCGATTTATCTCTCAAACATCTGTCGAATGCTTAGCGTCTCGTACCACAAACGTGGGGAAAATAATAATAAATAAGCTGCGTACACACTTGATCGCAAATGCGAATGAGGCAAGCCGAGGACGTGTGAAGAAGTTGTTTGGAGTCGTCAATACAAAAATGAGTGATAATATTGCAATAACTTCTATAAGTTTTATTATTTTATATAAATTATTCAAGTTTGTACGCAGCCTACACATGCTGCTTCGGTTCGTCTGAACGTCCACACGCATATCTGTGCGTCCTCGGCTTGTCTCGTTCGCGTTCGTGCTCAAATGTGTACGCAGCTTTACAGAATCGATTCTTCAATAAGAAAAATCGATCTCTTGTTTATCGTTTATTTTAAGAATTTTAGTATTAGAATTGATTATGAATGTTACAAAATTTTTCGGCTTGACAGACAAAAATAATATAATCTAGGGTCCCTAGGTTTAATTGACATTTAACTTATTTGCAGTATTCCTACTAGCATAAAAATTTCGACTTTGGACCAAAAACGACGCCAAATTGGGGGACCGGGTGTTCTGAAAAAGATTTCAGTCAATTTTTAAGTCCCTAGAAATGAGACTCGGTCACTAACTTAGTTGTAATTTAACTAAGGTGGATTAATTTGTAAATTGTAAATTTGTAAAAAGTAGAAATAAATATCCAAAATATAATACAAGATTATGGGCCAAATTCTGTTATGAATTTGAGTTTAAACTCAACTCACACTCAAACTTGGCGTCTGACGTTAATTGAAATTCGGGAGTGTTTTCATATTTACTCATACAATCAATTTATGGTCCGCGTAAGCATTGTGATCATCAGTGATTTACCATAGAAAGTCAAGAAATCATTAAAATGAAAACTAAAGCATAATTTCAAATCAACATTAATTTGACAGCGAATATGCGCGATCTTTCAGAATTTGGCTCACGGTTTCAGAACGCAATTTCAGCAGATTTGAAAATTTTTCGTAGAAATTACTTTCAAATAATGTATGCAATTTGCAAAACACTATACAAAGTACAGTAGCGAACAACAAAATCCGGGCACGTTGTTTCTACAATGTAAACTTTAATGTTTGACATTTAATACTTAAGCAAAATGTCACTAGAATTCCGACGTTTAATACAACCTCAATAAAAGCCTGATTTACCAAATTTGTCTAAATATGCATAACATCTCAAATTCTTGCCCGGATTTTATTGTGCGTTACTGTACGATAAGCTCTGTTGATGGAAGTACATTACCATATTTACGATTATAATTACAGTGGCGCCATCTATTATTATTATAAAAAAAATCTGTTACGAAACTCTAAAGAGACAAAATCGTCTGCTTTTATTAAACAGCTATCCACATTCTATAAATACAAAAGACAAATGTCAAAGCACAGACATTATGTAAGCTGTCCTAATTTGACATAAGCGTAGGTTATGAAAATCAATATTTCAAATGAAACATTTCACATGAATTAAATCCTACTTAAAAGTGGGATAAGAAAAGTTCGTCCGTTGTGATAATGTAAAGCACACTTGTGACAGATGAGAGAGACGCAAAATATGTTTAAAATCAAGAGTGAGAAAGATACGATCTTGCACCCAAGATGAACGCAACCCTGATGTGTAAAATTGTATCGAGTCTTTAACAAAAAAAAAATACCTCGAGTTAGCCTTGGAAAACAATCATACATCGCAGCTTGCACAATCATTTCTTATAAGTACTATTGCGACCGAAAAATTGAAGACACTTGTTTTTGTACTCTGTAATAATGGCTTTTCGAATAAAACAAATACGAGTAAATTTCACATTGATAAGAGTTAATTTCCAAATTGTAAAATGCTATACCTAAAATATGCAATCAAATATCATATTGATATTAAAGCCGTATTCACAATGTCTACAATTTATAAGAACTAGTGTTTCCATTTTTTCGGTCGCAATAGTATGTTAAAAATGGATAATCGTGTCATTAAGTTAAATGTCAATCACATTTAGGGACTCTAACCCCAAGTAGCTCATACGCGGAATTGGGAAACGCCTAATGAGCTAATTCTGTTCAAATCTGTAACGTTTATTATTAAAGTAAACTATTTCTCCAACATTTAATAAGAGCTTGCTGATTTAGTTTACAAACATTAAAATTATGGTAACAATGACAAATTGCTTTTTTATATTATCAAACACGTTAGCATTTAAGGGTTAATTAGTGGTTTCGGTTTTTTTTTTATATTAAACCAAGTGTTTGCTATTAAATATTTTGCAAAATAAAATCTGAAATTATTGAATATAAATATTAGTAAAACGAGAACATTAGGAAATACATAGTACTCTACAGAAGAGAAAATAAATAAATAAAAGCATTTACACTAGGAATAAAAAAAGGTGTGCAGCAAGCAATTAAGCAGCGGAATCATGGTTTTGGATGTCATTTTGAGGAGCTAGGTAGATGCTTGACTTGTTATTACTCGGCTCAACTATACTGGTACTCCATGACCTTTGGTGACCCCAACTACTTCTAGCCGTGTCGGTAAAGCAGGGAGTAGATGGAGTAGAGGACGGAGATTGGGGATCAGTATCTGTGGATTCACCAGACACTCCCTGAAGTATGAACGGAGACAAAAATTCATTGCATTTTGCAGCTCGAAATTCTTTTAGAAGTTCTTCCTCTAATTTCTACAACCATTCATGCTATGTTAGTAAACGTATTAAGTCGCCAAACTAACATGTTTTACAGAGCCGCAAATGCAGTTTTGTAAAAATAGTCATTTGGATAAAAATAAAAGAAAGTGTTACGTGACCGATTATTTAAAGCAAATTCGCGAAAATAAGAGACACTCACCTGTTTCCTGGGTTTAAGTTGAGCTTTCCACTCACGAAGTTCTTTAGTGAACGCCTCTTCTCTCTGTTTTAACTTCAGAGACTCGTGTTCCATCAGCATTTTGCGCTTTTCATTTTGTAATTGTTCTAGCTCCTTAACTGTTGCATCATTCATCGCTCGCAGTTCTTCCAACTGACGTTGATGTTTCAAATCAAAACGGTGCTGCTCTGCTTGATAACGTTTCTTTTCGTTTTCTTGGAACTAAAATTAATATTATTATACATAGAAAGTGTTAGGATTACAGGTCTTAATGGCCCATGGTTTGCGCGCTAGAAGAAATGATTTTGTCATGAGTATTGTAAGGAATTTCATATTTTATTTCAGCCTCCCCACCAAATATCATCGGTGCTTCGAGAAACGCAAGTGGCAGGTTGCAATTTCTTTATTTTCTTAATTATTATCATTATTTAATAAGTTATTTTAACGGATACTTAAAATTGGCACTATTGCTCTACGTTTCACTATCGATAGCTTTATCAGGAGTAGAAAAATAACGTGGGCAAATGAGATTTTGAATCGTTATTGCTCACTCCATACAATAATTGAAAATGTTAACCCTGGTTTGCACGAACAAATAAATTTAAGCGTCACTTAAAACATGACCTACTCAATGTTGTGTAACTTAGAATTGAACTCAGCTTAAGAGTTGGGTGCAGATGGCCAATAAAAGAATTAATGGTACTTACTTCTTTAAATTTATTTTTTTCCATTTCTGGATCGGCAGCTCCCGAAATAGATATTCTCATGGATTCTCTAAACATTAGTTCTCGGGCTTTCATTTCGGTGCGAATTCGCTTTGGTAGCGATCGTTTCTCGATGGCCTGCTTCTTAAGCAGTTCTTCCTCTTTGCGAGCAGCTCGACGTTGCACTTGATCCATTTCTTTATCATGCCTTATGATCATCTGATGCCTTTGCAGGAAGAATATGTCCTTGAGTTGCCTCTTCATGAGCTGATGTTTCTCGTGAATCTGTTTCTCTTCAATCTCCCACAAAGCAGCCTCCCGCGTCCTGGTCAGCTGCTGTTTCTGTTGTAAGAATTGCCTCTCCATCAGTGCAATCTTTTCTCTGTGAGAATCGCTCAATCTTCGCAAGGAGCTCTCGTGATTCTCGTTAAGTTTTTCTAAGAAAGACTTTTCGCGCTCCAAATGTTCTGCATCGAGCTTCTCCTTGCGCAGCTTGAACTCGTTCTTGCGTTGATCTTTCGGGAGCCTTTCAATTTCGGCCTTTAACAGTCTCAATTCTTGTTTGAGACCTTCTCTGAACTGCTTCAAGTCACGCTCTTGTTCGGTTCTTATCTTTTTGGAGGCCGCTCGCAAATCAGCATCCTGTTGAGCTTCGGCTCTCTCGATCTGCAGTCTCTGCTGGCGGCTTAACATTTCCAAGTCGTTTTCGTAAGTCCTTTCCAGACTCATCCGCTCTTGTTCGAATCGTTTTTCTTGTTGCTCAATGGCGACGTTTTCTTTCAACGCGAGCTCCTGAAACTGCTTCTGTTCTTGCTTTTGAAGATACTTCAGCTCTCTGAGTTCTTGTTTTCGATCCGCGTGCAAATCGCTTGGGTTTAGGTTATCTTCATCGCCGTATATGACCTTGCTGGTTGTCGTCGTGATGAGCACGCCATCAACTATGAACTTGCGAGTGCGTTTCCTAGTTTTTCTATTGTGCAAGTTCAGGGCAATTTCTTCTTTGCTCCTGGTTTGAACGGGCCGCTTAGGTCGAAGTACTACGACCTCATCTTCAGTTTCTCCGGATTCAGACAGACGTTCTATTCTGTTTTCCTTTCCGCTTCCCCGACTGTCATGACTTGCCAGGGATATACTTTCGGCGTCAGAATGTTCTATGCTTTTACTAGCACCCGATATGGGACGTCTATGTGAATCATTGCTTCTCACCGATCCACTATCGCTGTGTGAAAGAGAATCCGAAACAGCAGTCTCGAAACTGTCGGGATACACCTTCCCGTTGATGCTGTTACGCTGGTAAAAGACTTCCCGGCCCGGAGAATGTCGTACTTGTCCGTTCATCTTGTGCTTGTGCTCATCAGATCCGTCTAAAACAATCGACGTGCCTTTGGTTTCATCGCCACATTCACTCCGGCTACCCTTACTCGAAGAAGAATTCGACAAGTCACTGGTGGAGCCTCGCGAGTTGTCTCCGAACATGAACGAGGCAGAATCTTTGACTTGAACCTTTTCTTCGTCTATTTTCACTACGGACACGTGACTGGTATCTAAAAGTCTGGTACTATCATCACTCGTAACGTCGAGTCCAGAATCGTTTATAACATAACTAGAATCCACAATTAATACTTCACTTTCATCCAACTTCTTTAATGGTTTATCTCTAAACTCGCTAGGAGGAGGATGGTACTCCAGTGAATCTAACGATGGGTAACATTCGTCATCAGACGATTCGTTAACGTGTGTTTTATTAGTTTCATTAGCTACTATAACTACTTCATTGCCGCTATTGATCGAAGACGCTGAAGACCTTGACAGGCTCTGTAAATTATCTACGATTATCGGAGGGTGAGTCGTTACTACCGTTACCTGTGGAAGAACATGGATTTCTAATTTACAATATAAAAAAAAAACACAGTGATATTACCAAACCAGTTAGTGCATTCTATAATTATAAAAAAATTACAATTTTGAGTGTCCCGCTTTAAAAATACTCTTTAAAAAACGCACCGGAACAAGCAGTGTTGTCAAACAAATTTCCGTTTAATGAAAAAAATTAAGATTACGGGAAAAACAGTGCTTATAAACTTTTAGATTCTTCTAGGTGTTGTACAATAATCCAAGTGGTTAAAAAAATGCATTGAAATTCCTATGGTGCGTAATTAAAGTGGACACCCGGTATAGTTTAATGACTTTTCCAACTTTCAATGAGACAACCAGTATATCACGTATAATGAAATGACACTAAAGTTAAGTTTAATCGTAAAGTAAAGTATTTCGTGCAATATAAAAGCTTACTTACTTGACTAATATTAGAAGCTAAACTGTTAGAAGGGTCGCTCGTATCGCTGATGATGATGGTGGAAGTGTTTAACTTCGTACGATCAGGTTGTGAAGTCGAAACTACCACCAAATTATCGTCTGAAGTCGTGTTGCTAACAGTCACTCCATCCACTGAAGATTTGTTCTCGACGTAATGAGACTGTTTCTCCTTTATGTCGGACAAGATTTTATTGTAAGCAGTATCTAGAAACTCTTTACCATCATTCGATACTCTGTCCTTTGCTTTATTTTCATCACCCTCTGCACTTTGGTCGGAAACTAAGGGTACGTCTGGGATTTCTTTAGTTTTCTCTGGAATAGAAGGAGGCAACGCAGGAGGTAACGGCGGAGGAATAGGAGGAGTGCTCGGAGGTGTAAGTGGAGACGAAGGTGGTGTTGGAAGGTTTGGTAACAACACGATAGGAGGAAGAGGCGCCGGCCCTTTGTCTTTTTCCGGCGAAGAGGTCGAAGGTTGCGGCGGCGGCATTTGTACAAGCGGAGGTGGCGGTGCTGGACCTTTATCCCTAGAATTTCTGCGTGCTTCTTCTTTCTTTTCGGTCTAGAAAAATCGTATTAAATCAATTTAGATTTGTTTATTACTAGAGATCGGATTTTTTTGAAAGGCCTATTCACATTTTAAATAACGCGTGTTCAATTGAAAGGTTCATCAAGTTGATTTTGGTTTGTTGAAAGAAACCAAAAAAGGACGACTTCCTAAACCGATTGACGTTTGACGGCTGGCAAGTGTCAAAAAGTTGTTTAACGTATTTGGTTTGTTGTGTGACTTCTTCTATGAGGTGATTTTGAATAGTATGTCTAAAAGAAAAACTGAATCTCTAATTTAAATTTTAATTAATGAGCTTCATTTAAGTTCTCGTAACGATTCTCATAAAAAAAGGCATGAACTTTAACACTCTCGTACGAGAAAACTAAGAGTCAGAGGACAATTTTTTTTGCAGTTTTGTCTTCATTGCCCATGGAGGAAAGGTTTAAGCGACAGCCTGTATACAAGGTTCTTCATACTATTTACGATTTTAATAAACGTGACTCAACCTTGAATAAATTGTAAATTGAAATAAAATTTAATACTCAATTGTCAACGAATTAACTTAAGGTCATGTTCCTTTTCTTGATACTATTTATAATTTTAATAAATGGCTCAACTTTAGTAAGATCTTAAACTAATTGAAGTAAAATTTAATACTCAATTGTGTACGAATTAACTTAAGAACTACGTCTAAAAACATTTTTGGTGTTTACTTCCTTACTTACTTGTTTTTTGTCTCCTTCTGACGAAGCACTGCTGGTATTCGATTCAACAGAAATTTCCTTTTTCAGTTTCTTGGGGTCCACTTTGTCTTCAATCACCGGCTTATTAGATGTCTCTACGTCAAGTGCTAGTCGAAGAAGAAATAAAGATGGGTATTAAGTAAGTCTGAAATTAATTGTAAAAAAAATATATTTGCCTTTATTGTCGGCTTCGTGACTTCGAACAGAGGCAGAGTCATCTTCGATGTCCAGTG
This sequence comes from Serrognathus titanus, assembly GCA_039766575.1. Lineage (NCBI taxonomy): Eukaryota > Metazoa > Arthropoda > Insecta > Coleoptera > Lucanidae > Serrognathus > Serrognathus titanus. The sequence continues at coordinate 11,402,135 of CM077911.1, read as the reverse complement.
GTAATTGCGATGTGCGACTGTTGTCCTAAAACAAGAAAACACTTTGTCGAGAATATTCAGCACATTAATTGCTGTGGCTGGCCACTACTCATACACTAAATCAGCCAATTAAATGGTGACCTTCAACACCAATTTGTTCAGTACTTGAAGTATATAAATAAGATTTATAAATCATATCTGACGTTACCGGCCGTTGGAAACATAAATATATAGTTAAAAAAATATACAGCTCGGTAAGATTTAGTACATCGGCGATATTTAAAAATAGCTGCGTTCTTAATTATCTGCGGTTTCCCATTTTTACATTATTTAACCAGATTTTAAGAAATTTATCTTAAAAGAGCTGAAATTAAAGTTTTGATTCCGTTCTTATAAAAAAAAAAAACAATACAGCTTTTTTAGTTATTAGGCATTTTTGATGTTTTACTTCTTTACTATTATTATTTATTATTTTTTCAGAATAAAAACGACAATAATAACAATTTAATATAATCATTAAAATCACACCTACTGTATGTTGTATTATTGACACATAGTCGGGAAGGCGTGTAATTATGTATTACTAGTTGCGGTTCCGAGCGATTTACTAGGTGGTTCTCTCCTTCGTCATTCACCTTAGAAATTGGGGAACGCAGAGAAGGAACCAGTATGAATCCGAACATAAACCGATACATGAAAATTCTATCTCTCACATAGAACTGATTGGGGATCGAACCCACACCTGCATCAAATCCGTTACCAACGCACTCAACCAATTTGGCTATGCTAACCGCCATAATAACTATTATCATTGTATTGCCTAGCCTTAGTTTGAATCGTATGCGTACAATAGTTACAATACTCTACAAACTAAGGAATAAAGTAAAGCAAAGTATATCTCACCTGAGTGAGTATGCCAGGGGGGCCCGGCGAGCCGCATGCACAACAAACAAGCCTTGATAAAAATATGAATATACAGGGTCTAAATGAAATGTGGCGCAAAAAGTACATAACACCGGTCATTGGCCCTTAAAAAAGTCAATGTGAAACAGTAGACCATTAAAGTAAGCACCTTATACCAGAAGATGTGATGTATTCAAAATACTGATACTAACATTATTAACAATAATACCCTAATCTTTTTTTAAATACAGAGCTGTGCTACATAATCAGTTCCAGAATAAAAATCTTTGCCGTTTACCACAATTTACAAGTAGAAGTGATAATGTTTACTGTTGTTTGGTAAGGTTTGTAAAACTACTCTTGCAATGTTTACAATGTTTATCTACGACGTCATATAACTCATCAATATTGGTAAAATAATTGAACTAATTTAGCAAAATCGCAATGTCAAAAAAAAAGCATTTTAGTTATGGCTTTTCACAAAAGTTCCTCAACGAAATCGATTGAAAAATATAACGAGAGTACTCGTACCTTGTCTCACAGACCATGTTTAGCTATACAGGCTGCGTACGAAATACAACGCCACGTTTATAAATGCGGCAGTACAATAGGACTGTAAAAGTTTTTTTATTGACTACCAGCTTGTCACAATGACACACATCTCAATTCTATTTATTACACGTTTAACAGCTAGGAACGGAAGTCTGAGTTGTTTCTTTCACGCGACGTATATCTCTGCTTGGTGAAAGCCGGTTGCCTTCTTGGATTTTGCCTAAAAGAACTGAAACTGCGAATGAAGTAAAGGTAACAAATTCGCAAATAATTGTTTAATTCTTACGTATTACTTATTAGGCCGAAATGTACCAGCTGTTTTATCCACAAAAAAATCTGGTAATTGCGTGCATTAACGCAAGGCCCGTAACGTCTGAGACCAAGCAATTTTTGACCAAATCGCGTAGTGAATGTCCTAGATTATGAAAAAATTTATATAAATTCTTGTAGACTAGTTTTTAATTGATTAATTATAAGTTTTCGAACAAAGTAGTTATGGTTAGATTAAAACGACAAATTCACAGCGTACGTCTGTCATAAATATTTTATGATATCTACTCAGATAAGCTTGTAAAACTTGACTCTGTCTCATAGACGTGTTAAATTGCGTGCAGATAGCATGCTTTGGGACGTAGGACTTCGGCTCGTTTACTGACAACTTCGAACAAATGCATCAACGGCGAACACTTCTCGTGAGGATTTTTTACAAAAATACGACCAGGAAATTCGCGTTCTTGCTCAAGTTTGTATGTAGCTTTAAGCTTTGTATGGAATAATCCACTTAAGGTGGTTTGCATTGCATGCATTTGTCAAGTAAATATTTGTATTTCGTTCGCATTTCACAGCATCGGTCGTTGACCTAAAAAATTCCACTTAAAGGTCAAGTTCACGATGCCATGCCGCCGTATCATAAAACTATAAAAAGCGTCATGAGGGTATTTATTTCATTCATCTGCTCCTCTATTTTTTAAGCAGGGGCGCATCGTCGTTTTGGAGTTACTTTTTGATTAATTATTTCTCGACAAATAGAAAAAAAATTAACATTTTTCCCATACTCTCAAACATCACTTCTTTTAGTGGTTTCATTTTATCATGTTAATTAACAGTCATCCTGTATGTTTCAAATTACAGCGCGTCAATTGAACTAATCGTAGAAGGGACTATTCCCTGGATGAATATGGAAAGGTATTTAGAGAAGGCGCTCAGTGGGGCACGACATTCGAAAAATACAAAGATGTAATGCACCGGCCTGCAGCATTAACGGTATACGCCGAATATTATAAAGACCTGATGTCGGCCAAGTTTTACAATCTTTGACAATCGTATCAGCTTTGCTTTCATAGTAACGGCATCGTTGATTAAATCTCGTGTACGATTCGAATTACATTTGCAAATAAAGTTTCTGACAACAGATTCTTCTTGTATGCAACCCAAGGATTAGCACCTTACACTTTTTGATCCACATTTCATTTACACCCTGTACAAGCAAAAATTTACGACAAAAAATTGCTGTCTCATTTCCAATTCTCAAAAATCAATGCACTCAAATTGAACTGGGCAGTAAACAAGTGATCAATTTGTGCTCCTTATCTCAATCTAAATTAATTCGAAAGCTACAACTAATACAAACACTGACTCTACGCGTGACTTAATTAACAGGTATTTTTTTGTATTTATTATACAGAAACAATTAAATACTTCTTATTGAAGCACTAATAAATAAATACAATCCTAATGGAAGTTTAACGGCCTCGAATTTTCAGATGGCTTGGGTACGTGAAAAGAATGTCGAATGGCAAACTAGGTAGACATTATTTGAGGTCAAAACCAGAAAAAGGAAAACAAGATGGAGATCGAATGGAAAAAATGAATAATGCAGCAGTGGAAAAAGGAATGAATAGAAAGAAACAAAAGGAATCAGTCAGCTTAACGCCCCAAATGCCTTACACTCCTAAGGGTAGACAGGTTCAAGGATTAAGTAGGTTTGTTTACACCTCGCGATCGAAAATAAAATGATGTAGGAAAGAAAATAGAAGGGCGACCTAAAAAAGGTGAAGTAAAACAAGCAGCTGAAATGAGAGGAGTGAAATGGCAAGAGGTAAATCAACTGACACTAAGTTTGACACGACCATACTCAGTTAGTCGCTTTTTGGTGTGTTTTGCCGCTTCAAGACTCTGAAGAAGCCACTTCGCTCGATGAACGTTCCACACGCAGCAACTGATGTAGCAATAAATCATATTTTGATGCAACATTAGATCGTTATACTAAACGTTAATAAAAGTTTAAGTATTTCTACGTTTCATTACAACTTGGATTTGCGGCGAATAGATTTTTTTCTGTTGGGCATTGTTTATACATTTTATTGTTCACCGGCTAAATAGATGAGAGTATTGCAATTTCTATTTGATTACTTTATAAATATTCCGCCCAGTTCTGAATTTGAAAACATACATCGGAAATGAGATTCGAATAAAAGTGTTCAACAACTATTGTCTTATTTATGATAAAAACTTACCAACTCTTTGGTAAAGCTCTTTATTTTTGCGCGGCTTCCTACCTCGCTAAGCATGAAAATATGTACATAAGCGTAAATTTATAAATCGCTACCAGAAAGTGATGCATCACATGGCTTACCTCAGCATCTTCATCCGTAACTTCCTCCTCAACAACCTCAGCCTTGTACTCTATGAGCAGTTCGCGTATAGGTTTAGCATCCAGTGTACAATTGATGAACGGATGTCTGAGCAGGTCCTCGCAGTTCGGCCTCCTCTGAGGATCTTTGATCAGCGCTTTGGCAATGAAGTCACTAAAATCTTTGGACCATTTTGACGGTTGTTCCAGTTTCGGCGGATCGGATTTTTGTATTTTCAGGAGGACACGCATTGGCGACATCTCGTGGTTGGGAGGCTCCATCTGGGCAAACTCTATTAGCGTGATGCCCATCGACCAAATGTCGACTTTGAAATCGTAAGGATTGTCTCGGAAAGTCTCGCAGAGGACCACTTCAGGTGCCATCCAGTAAGGTGTTCCAATAAACGTGTCGTGTTTTTGCAATGTGAATTTATTCTTCGCAGATACACCGAAGTCAGCTTAAACATAAAAACGAATACTTCAGAGTAAATACTAAAACAAATATACATTCGGAATCATAATAAGATTTGGATGCAGTCGACGTTCATAGTTTTAAAGGAGAGGATAATTATGTTCTTTCTCTAAGATTGCTATAAACGTCATGAAATGCGATTCCGACTGTACATAACAAAGAAGGTAACTCGAACTACACTCTAAATGTAAATAAAACAAAAAAGAGAAAAAATTATGTGATAAAAATATCAGAAAATCAAGTCTTATACACCCTGTTCAGTAATTAGTGGACTCGGTGATCATAGCGCTGTTCCTTGCATGATTCTAATAGGACTCACACTCGGTCAAACAATTTGTACAACAAAAGGGTGTTGTGCAAACATTTTGATGGTGTATGTTTGTATTTGAGTTGCTGTGCAACAGTTTAAGTAAATTCCAGTATGTAGCAACAGGCGTAGTTACTCAACATGTTGAAATGTGTATGTAGGTATTGCAAGACGTTTTACCACAGTTGCAATGTCTAGAAAATTCAACGGTTTTAAAGAGAAAAAGGGAATTTTTATGATTTTAGCCAAACTCTAGGGAAATTTAAACAAAATTCTTCAAAGGAATGAATATTTAAATACGATATTATTCAACTTTAAGTATTAACATGGTAAAAGACTTGAAGAAGGGTTTAACCCAATAGTTCTACTGAAAAACGAGCAACAACTAGATAAAGAAGTGGAAATGCTTGTTACTTATGTTCAAAAAGCAGCATGGGAGAGTACACCAGAAATCAAGCGACAAAGAATAAAGTCAAGAACAAAGGGAAATAACTATCCAAACGAGATCAGCGATCTAATCGCAGAGAAGAGAAAACTAAGACGAAAATGGCAGCAGACTAGAAACTCACAAGATAAAACTGAATTAAAGAATGCTACTCAAAACCTTAAAGGAGATCCAGCAAATTAAAAATGAATCTATTAATGTTTATCTGGGGGAACTAATGGATGACAGCAGTACTGATTATTCCTCCTGGAAAGCACCATGGAATTAAAAAGGCCAATAATGCAGATTCCTCCAATGAAACAAGATGGGGAATAGGCCAAAAAGCTGAAACGTTTGCAAATCATTTAGAAAGAATATTTTAGAACCAAAGGCCGATATCACTACTACCTGTTATATCAAATTTGGATCAGAAATAAACACCCCACTATTGATCAGGTCCAGAGGATAACTAATATAATGGGAAAATCTTTAAAAGAAAACTAGTTTGTTAAGTTAAGTTAAGTTAAGTTAAGTTTGTTTGTTAAGTTAAGTTAAGTTAAGTTAAGTTAAACTATAAACTAAAAACACTCCTCCCAAAACAGTACTCTCAAATAATCAAATCATATAACGGGTGTTTTTGGAAAATGAGCACGGGCACGACATTAAACAAATCTAATAAACGGCAGAATTATTTTTCTTTTTTTTTTTGAGTAGATTTTCAATTGAAAATTCAAATTCAAAATATTTTTGATGATATGAAGCTATCATTAGACGACTTTATTACGGTGTATGAAGACAATCAAAGCTGTCTTAGACTGACTGAAGAAGAAAAATCGTCCAATCGTACGAAACATATTGACACACTAGTTTCTGAAGTATTTTGTGACTAAAGGAAAGGTACAGTGTAAGTACCGATTTCATGCTGGAGATCTACTTACAAAATCACTATAGGCACAAAGGCTAAAGTTGCATGAAAAATGCAATCTTGTGTGAACAAGGATGAGTGTTGAAAGTAGCATTCACACATTCAGTAAGTTTTAAGTTTGCAGTGAAATACAAGTTTTATTTATTGATATAACGAAAAAAATAAATATATTGCAGTCAGATTAATTTCTTATGAAACGCTAGAGTTAAAGAAATAAAGTCAACATGTCCATCACTTCAAAAGGTATCGCCAGGTCAATGGTACTTAAAAAAACCAGAAAAGAGAGGTTTAATACTGCCTGTTTTTTAATTCTTCTTAATTATATTTCAGGCCGTCACGCATGTAAAACTTAAATTCATTTTGCGCACAATTATATTTAGTTTAACGCTAATCCCGTTATTATACAAGGAATTTATAGGATTCGTAACACGTATGATTAAGGATTACGTCACTTGCAAAACATCATTTATATTTTTATTTCTTTCAGGTAGCAGTTTTATACTTACAGTATACTTTTGTTATACGTGTCTGATTTTTAAACCTACTTATTCGCTTAAAAAATTAATGAAATTGAATTTTGTGAATACATTGAAAATGGAACTAGTTTTATAAAACACCTAATCAATATCTTTTTGATTTAAGGATGATAATAATAACTGCTTTCCCTCTAACCATGGGAAAAAAACACAAAAGTTTAGAATGCCTGATAATTTAAGACAGATCAAAGAAATAATGGATTTAATCCATACGTGCAACAGGGGGAAGATGAATTGAAACAACAATTATAAACACATTTCTATCTTACTGATGTACTTGGAATGTCCACCAATAAACAGAAAGCCTTGTGAAACATAAAAAAAGACACGTCACCTCACCCCTCTTTGAGTAAGCCTAACAATATTACAAATGAGGAATTCAACCAATTTTTCTGTAGCATTGGCGGCAACACATTCCAGCAAGCAGCAACAATCCAGCTCAGTACTTAAATAAATCTTTGCAAAACTCCTCCACGTGTTCTTAAATCCTGTTACTCCAGAGGAAATCAAATCAATTATAGATAGACTCAAGCCAAAAACCTCGGCAGACATCTAGGGCCTGAATGCGAAACTCATTAAGGCATGCCCCATACATTTAACGAATGTAATCAATACCTGCTTTCAAAGTGAAGTCCCTGATGAAATGAAAATAGCGAAGGTCGTACCCGTATTCAAAAAAGCGAACATCAACAGCTACAGGCCCATTTCAATCCTGCCTGTGCCTTCTATAAGATTTTCAAAGCTGCCTTATGCTTCCTCTCCAAAAACAACTGCTTGACTGTACTTCAGTTCGGATTCAGTAAGGGGAAAAAAAAGTGTTATCATTTTTAAATTATATTTCGAGAATCATTATGATTGTGAAGCCTTCCTGTGCGATCTAAGTAAAGCTTTTGATAGCATACAATACGACATAATCCTTTTGAAACTTGAACACTATGGCGTAAGAGGAGTTACTCTACAACTCGTAACTTAGGAAGCTGGCTGTTTATCTAGGTAGGCAATTCAGCGGACTTATCACCCATTCTTAGGGGTGTTCCACAAGAATCTCTGACAGGGCCTCTCTTCTTCAGCATTTTTATTAATGACCTACCCCATCAAACATCAGCCCACACTATACTGTATGCAGATGACACAACATTAACATACAAAGGCCATAGTATTAAAGAAGCACAAGCAAACCTGGACAAAGCAAACAAAGAAACAGCAACCTGGTTTGCCGATACTAAACTGATTTTAACCAACGAAAAATCACCGAGGATATCGTTTACGACCAAACGAAAGATTGATTTTCATTGTTTCTTTTGTATTAAACGTTTCTTTTGTATTAAACGTTTCCTTTAGTAGAAAAATTGAAACCGGAATTAATTTGGCCTTGCACATTACACATTTCTTACTACGAAAATTTTTATTAATTTAAAAAAAGCAGAACATTTCATGAAGAAGTATTTTTTACGTAAAATTAGTAATAAAAAAATAACTGTTAAGATATTTTCTTAGTTACTAATATCATGGATAATCCCTTAAATTTAATATTTAAAAGTTTTCCATTTTAACAGAAACTGTGTATATATATTTTTTTCAAATAAAAATACTAGAGAGTCGTAAGAACGACATTGCTCGTAAAAAAGCCAAAGCTGCGGCGGATAAAAGATTGTTAGGTTACAAGGATATTTTTAAAATGTTAATGCTCGAAGTTATTTTTATGATAAGCATTTGCATATCGCGTCAGATCTAAGCGGAAGTAAGCAACCCAACTTCCTTAGCGAATCTTGGAGAGTACTTTATGATTAGAAAATTATTAATTATGAACCATCTGCTTTCAGTAGGCATTGTCTTGATAAACACATGACGCGATAAGTAGCAGTACAACTTAAAAAAAAAAAAATTTCTACATAATTCCCAAATTAAAATACGGTATACACTAAGAGTCAGACGACTATTGTCACATCGTTAATATTCGTTTATGCAGGGGAAAGACAGATGATATACAACAGTCAGGAGCCTATAAGCTTCAGTGTGTTGCGAGGTTTGCTGTTGGATAGAATAATTTTCTATTTCGTTTAAGTTATTGTTCATATGAGGAAGAATGTGCTCAAGAACGTAAGATTGTGCTCAAAGAACTTCACACTTCACCTATGGAAATCGTGAAGGTCAAATCATATGTGTGGTAGCTCAAACAAGATGAGAATATAGAAAGTATGAAATGTTTAAAACTACAAGGATAAACCTCCTAAAGCTGAATGGCCAGAAAATCCGTGGCAACGCCTTGACATAGATCATTTGGGTCCCATTATCGTAATTTGCCATTCCAAATGAGTTCAGGCCTTCCCCACTACCACAATGACGTTTGCTAGGACAATAAGGTTACTCAGATTTGGTCTACTGGAAATAATTGTGTTAGACAACTACTCTGCATTTGATAGCCAAGAATTTAAGAACTTCTTACATCAAAACGGAATTAAACTTAAACACGGTGCACCTTTCTCGTCAAAAACCTATGGTGCAGTGCATACAATTCAATATTGTTTGAAAAAAGCATTAGTGGAATCAACAATCAATCCCGATTTGGATGTGGTTTTGAACAGATTCTTGCTCGAGTACCATAATACACCTCATGTATCTCCTGGGGTTACCCTTCTTGGTCGACAATTAAGAACCAGATTTGATCTTTTGAGACCGCCTATTGCTTCTTCCAAGGTACGCAAGTCGCAAGAAAAACAGATAGAAACCCATTGTGGAGTTAACGTGGACGAGACAAGTTAGTTATGTCTTCGTTCGTAATTACAGACGTACCAAAGACAAGTGGATTCAAGCATCCGTGATGAAACGTCTGGGGCCATGTCAACGTCTCTCAACATGTAGACCAAATTCAAGGTTCCTCCCCACAACATACTCCAGTCACGATTGAAGACGAGAAAGATTCAAAGTCTGGAAGTGCCAAGTTTGAAAGAATTCATTTTCGTTAAATTAAGTAGGCCGTGATTTATATAAAACAAGAGATTGCCAATTTTTTTTGTTTTTAAAAAGATTGGGAAATAGTAAAGACTGTTTGCTACTTATACTGCGTGCTCTTTTTCTTATTTCTATTATTAACGAAGGTACCAGTAGAATAACATCGAAAATGGGACAGCCTGTACATCGAATTCCGTCTGATTGATATAAACGCTGACAATTAAAACATGTAAAATGACCAAATTCATAATTCTACTTTTCTTTTTAAGAGTCAAAAAGACCACCCACCCTTCAATTAATGTTATTATTTGCATTTTTTTTTTGGGCAACATTTAAATGTCTGTCACTTTGACAATTATTTTGACTTATCTTATCATTTTAAACAAAGTCAAGCTCACAGCGAGACATTTTCAGTGTATGCTTTTTAAATTCCTCTACTGTATGTGTGTTCTTTAGACAATTATACATTTTTTTTGTATTTACACCGTACTTGCTCCAAACTCTCTATGAACTTGTCAAGGAGGCATTAGGCTAGCTACTATGAGGTGGCAACCAATATACTAAGCGTTTTCCTTCAACATTCGTTTTACAAACTGGGGAAACACAAAACAACCAGTCCGAAGGAACTGATATGAATCCGAAACACAATTGGACACTTAAGTGCTCCATCTCTCACATGGAACCCACATGCACCAAGAGGGGATTCTAACCCACACCAACAGTCGCTCAATCAAGCTTCAAGCCCATTGCCAGCGGACCCAACCAACTCGGGAATGCAACCATTTAATAGAGAAATAAATTTAAAAACTCATGAAGTGGGGCTTTAGCCAGATATACACTTTTCATTAATTATCTCATTTTAGATGGAAGCTGGAACAATAGCTTACGCAATTTTTTGTATCTTCAGTAATTATCGAGATATTGCCCAAGAACACTCTGCTAGGACACCCTATATAAATAGGAAATTAAAAACTGTCTGGCTAAGAGAGGTGTCCGCATATGAAGAGCGTCCGTTACGAGAGAACACACTTTTGATACTATTAATAAAAATTGAAAATAAAATAACATATCAATTGAGTAACACTTCAAGTTAATTTACTGATACTGAAATAACAACGAATACCGAGATAAAATGTAATGCTATGAATTACATAACGAAACTTACCCACTTTCACTCCTCCAGCCATGGTGAGTAAAACATTCCCAGCTTTAAGATCTCGATGAATAATGTGGGACTTGTGCAAGAAATCAAGTCCCTTACATATACTTTGGCACACAAAAGCAATTTGCGGTTCGGTGAGTGGTTTTTCGAGTTCAGTCATAATGCTATCCACTGCACCACCATCACAGTATTCAATAAGCATCCACAGCTGTTGCTCTTTTTGAAACGCTTCGTGAAGTTCAACGATGTTCACATGTTTGCATTCGGATAGAATGTCGATTTCAACCATAAAATCAGCTAAATCATCTTCCCCATCTAATCGACACATCTTTGCAGCGGCAAGCTCTCCAGTTGTCTTATGTTGAGCCTTGTACACCTTACCATAAGCACCATCTCCCAGCTCTCCAATCATGTCCCAAAATTCTTCCGGATCACAGTCCATACGGACATTGTTGAAAACTTTCTTCTTTTTCGCATCGTTGCCTCCGAAGTGAAGCACCTTCTTTATATTATTAAAAAACGACATGATCACTATAGTTTATGTTTCTATTCAAATGTAGAAAAATATTTATCTAAACGTAGCACTACTGTACCCAATGTGATGACAGTACATGTGAGACAATCGAAATGAACCCACTAGAATCTAACCTTCTCATTTTAATGTTAGTGAGATTCTTCAAAAAGTGGAATAGGAATCGTTGAAGCTTTAATCGTCTTGCAAATAGAGGTATGGTGTTTGCAATGGTGCACAAAAGTAGACTAAACAAATACAAACTTATTACTAAATTCTGCTCCGAAGTAGCAAAAAAAAAAAAAAACGTTCACAGTGGCATCACAAATGTTAATGCGAAAACATCACAATTTTCAAGATTTCTAAATGAGCGTTTTATTTTATTCTGTGATTAGAAATATCTCCAACAGTGAAAGGAAATGTCAGAGTAACAAGTTTATGGCCAACAACCTATCCATTATTAAACGTAAGCAGATTTATACATACGGCAACGAAAACGTAAGCACTACGAATTTAAGTGTTTAACAACGAGTTAAGCGCAATGGAAAATACGGCACTTGTATTATTTTATATTTATATTTAACCATCTTCTAGTAGTCAGCCATGCCAATTTTACTACAACTTATCCCCGCAGCCCTCTCTAATACCACGCCTGAAATGACATCACGGAACGACGGCGCATGTCAGCAAGCAAAAGAAATTGAATTATGAAAAATTAGACCTCTATAATTATGTGTTGATCTTAATTTTTATCATTTACCAAATGTGAAATATATAATTTTTAATTTAAACTCTCTAGAATTAATGTGGGAAGGTCGAATAATTCGTATTTAATTTGTTGGTTACACTGAGCCAGTGTTGCCAACTCTTTGAAACACTTTTCCACCATAAGCGATTCAATGGGCCGATTCAGCAGTGAGCAGAACATATCACTATTAGTTTTCACTCCAACAGTTAATACTGAGCGCTCATTTTCCGCCATAAGATTCGCTCATTGTTACATATTCCGATAGGTAGCGGACAGAGAGCTCATTGAGCTACAAAAAAAAAGTGGCGACCGATCCAACTCAACAGTTAAGTGAGCACTTGTGAGAGATCGCATATAACGGAAATTTAGTAAGGCAGTCGATCTTTATCAAAATCAACAGTTGTACAACCTTTGAGTCTTCTGAATTATATGGCTACGTTTTAAACTTTACGTGAAAACCTAAAAACAACAGTTATGTTTAATGAGACTATCAAAACTTAGCAAACCGGAAACGACATCATTGAACTACTTGTTTGGTTACAGCAAATGTTTAGTTTTGCTGACCATAAAACTCAGCGTCGTTATCGTTCACTTCGCCGCGCCAAAAGTTTACTTTTTATTTTAATATTGTAAATATAACCTTGTTTGTTCTTCGTGGATGATGCCTTATGAATCACAGGTTTCGAGAACATATTGTTAAATGAATATAAAACTCTTTTTAAATACAGGGAGATCGAAATTGATTATCCTGATCCTACACTGCTTTCTACGAGCTTAATATCGATATTTACATCCAATTATTAAAATGAAGTTGGCAACTTAGGGAGATCCAGGGAAGTTACTAGATATTGTTGACAATTCATTCATTTGAAACAATAATTATGTCCTTTATTAATTAGGTTGGGTAAATTTCAAGAATGTTGTTTGTCTGTTTGCTTTGCGTAACCATTCCAGACAATCACGAAGAATATTTAAGTAGCTGGGTCTAAATTCTTAGACAGAGCACAAACATCCATGGGCAGTAGTGAGATTGGAACTCACATCGGCTAAGTGACACGACTTCCATAGTCGGCTATGCTAACTGCTTAGCCACTCGGCGACCCTTCAAGAATGTTCTATGCACGCTAGTGCTTTTCGTTCTAATTTTCATGTGATAGATATAAATATTTTAATTTTTAATATGTAACTACTAACTGCCGTCACAAAAGAGAAATCTCCGCTACGCCGCGTCGCCACACACTTTGAAAATCCGCTACAGTAGCGTAATTTCCCCACGATTGGCAACACTGCAGTGAACCGATTTGATTGAATTTGAAATATAAATTATGATGGGGGGATTCTGTAACTTGTTAATAGGCTGCTAAAATTTAAGAATACATTAAAATTCAAAGTAGAGTCTTGCGATAGGCTGGTACTATGGTAACAAAATTTCGAGTTCTTCATGGCGGATTGAATTTTTAACAGTTGGCAACACTAACTATTGTAATTTTCGTACAGGGAAAGCATTAATGATTCCAACCCACGTGACCCCGCCGTATAGGCAACACATTGTACTCTGTTGGTAACAAATAAATTTGAAATCTTAAAATTATATTTCTGTATTAAAAATGGTTTGAGTCGTTACTGTGAACTTACCTGAGTAAGTTTTCAAATTGAAAATTAATTCTTAAAAGAACTGATTTTAAAATAAACGCATAAAACACCAAAACAAGCAAACATCCACGAACGTCAATGACAAATACACACGAATTTGAAACAGCTGATATCACATTTCTCAGTGTTGCCACTTATTAGAAAAAAAAACCTAATTAAACTGGTCACGTGGGTTGAAATCATTTATGATTTCGCTGTATATTTTTCTTTGCAAAGAAATTTTGACACTGTCAGGTATTTAAAAAAACTAGTTTGACGTTTGAATAAAAATTTTATTTACGACTTTCTTTCAGCGATACTCCAACTTGGAATTATAATAGAAAAAAGCAGGACCTTGAGAAAAGAAACCATCAAAGTGAAATTCCTAACCTCAACCTTGACAATGATTCACATTACATATTCAATTATGTTGATCTTATAATCGGCTTATGCCCACAATAGAATGAACCAACCACCGGCGCGAAGCATCTTCGCAAAGATATTTAAAAATTTCATCGACTCCTTGAAGCCACGGAGATGGTCTGGCGATTTAAAGGGGGCTGATTATTTTGGGAACAAATACTATGAAATACCTCCTTCAAGTAATAGAAGGAAACGGGCACGGTACTTTGAACCTCCTGAAAATGATAATTTTGAGCAAGAATTACCTGCCGAATGGGAGGCATGGTTACGAGGCAGACGTAAAGAACCTCCTTCAGAAGAAGAAGTCTTAAGGAGCTTAGCTATAATGCAAATGAAAAAGAAAAATGCAGTTGCAGTTGAGGCAAAGGCTGGGCAGGTTACTCTTCGAGATAAGGGCATGGAATCATTTCCTAAACGAACTGAGTATGAATATACACCTGGATCGTCAAAATCTCGAAAATAATATTTGTGGTTTTGTTAGTGTTATTTAATTTTAACTTTAAATAGAGTCATACAATAATGAAATTTTGCTTCATTTTTCATCGTGCTTAGATTTGATTCCAATTATTGATTAATACTAGGCATTTTATGTCAAATTAAAAATTTCTAAGTAAAATTTCCCATATTAGTAAATTCAATTTTTGTAATTACTTCTATTTTTCGCCTTTCTTGATATTATATTTAAAAAATGCACACCTTTGACCTGATATTTATACTATTTAGTGTCCCAATTATCATAACACATTAAATTACACATAAAATTCACAAAATAATTTTCACAATTTTCATATGCGTTTAATTTGGTAAGTAAATTTGACAACTGTTGACAGTCAACACAAGTAACCATTAACCATTACCAAACAAGTTAACATACTCAGCAGTTGTGTTCGCTGAACGCGCCCAATGCGTATTTCCTCGTGCTGCCAATTTTATAAACAGCAGCCCAGTTGTTAAGTTGGTATGGTCGGTAAATGTCATTGTCAGTTTATCTTGTGTTTATGTCAGTTATCTATCACATAGAGCGACGTTTCCTAAGATAGCGCCACTATCGTTCATTTGGAACGTATATATGCACGGCATGTTAGGTGTGCACGGCACACTTGTATACTTGGTGGGGTACTTGGAACACGGCATAAATGTAGAACAAAGTTTCCTAACATTCCGGTAATAAGTTTGGTGCAATTCGTTCTTACGCGTGATAGATATTATATGAAAAAACAAATTATTATCGAGTAAATAGTATTGCAAAACGTCAGTGGTAATTAAATATATTATTTACTCCGAAACATTTGACAGGTATTATATACACGAAAATTATGTGATTGGCAACACTGAGTGTAACTCAAGATTTTATGAACGTGACCCAAAATGTCATTTATTGATTTCTTATCGACTTCCGGTTAGAAGCTTGTCCGCCATTATTCGTCCCGTTCGTTAGGAAAGTTTTGCCTTATGTAAATTTCAACGCATTTTCTTTCGGATGATAAACATGATGACGACATATCAACAAGACCATATGGTTTTAAACGGAGCTGCTGGAGTTGTAAGTGAAAAGTAGTTTCAAAAGTGGGTCATTGATAAGATGATATATTTTGCTTAGATCGACGCGGAGCCACCTGCACCTGGTACCGAAGAACCACCGATGAAGAAGCTGAAGGTAGAAGGTAAGTCTCTTAGTTGATTTATTGCTGTTAAAGTGTAGTCGTAAATTACCGGAAGCCATACTAATGTGCGATGTTTCGGTCTGCTTGAGATGTTCCAGAAGTGAGTTCGGCTGGCTCGTTACCAAGCCTGGAGTCGCATTAGCCTGATTAGCTGTAACCGTTGCCTGCGCGGTTACATGGTAGGATAATAAGAATTATGACATGTTTGAGTATGTGTTTCCCATCTTATGTGAACTGCCTTAACTTTTCTCTCTCAAAACACATACTCATACATATTTTCCACATCAAAACGGTTTACCGGGTAGTCTAGACATATCTATTTTCTCTTTGTGTTTCCAGATACTGTTAGGTGCACCTGATGAGAATTTTCTATGCGATGTTCAATGAAAGCTACCACAATCTGATTGGCTACACAGCAGATCTCTTGTTTTATTTACTTTTGTAATAAAACAATATTTATACTCTAAGAGCTATAACTATTTGTTTTAGATTCTTTATATACTTGCAGGTAAATATGTGGATAAAAAGATTTCCTTTGTTCACTTAAAAAATACAATTAGGTATATTTAAAATTATATGAGTGTCCCACTCATAAAGACTTTACTTGTTTGAAGATAATTAAATTTAGGCCAAATTATGGGAATTATTTTGGTATGTGTACAATGCCTTTATTTTAGTATGTAGTAACGTGTAGGTCTCTATGTTACTTTTTAAAATAATCGTATCAATGCATTGCAGGATATGGAAGATTCTAGCCACCTCCTAGCAATCTTGAACTAAACAAAGGTGCTGTCAATGTCAGTTATGAAATGTCATGATTTAAATCTCGAAACTTTAAAAAAAATTTTGAGGAGGACATTTCAAACACTTATTATTGTGTTTTTGTTAGCAAAATAAATCTTAAAATTGATATCATTATTTTAAAAAGCAACATAGGGATATGTTGCACGCTAGAATAATTGCACTGTATACCTACAATGTGTAACTGACTGTTGTTTTGAGGGGAGGACTGATTATTATTTTTTTTTTGGTCTCTGCATGATTCTTTGCCTACCTACATAGAAGTTATTTAAGTGTTATTTGTTGTATGTCAGGTATTGTAAAGCATTTACTTTGCAAGTAAGATTTACTTCCCAACCAATAGATTTTCCATATTATAAATGTCAAGTAAATTTCGATTAATTGAAAATCTATATTATTTTTCTGTCAATTTACTACCAAGTAAATTTACTTGATAACTAACTATCTGGAGATTTCTTTAGTGTTTATAATATTGGCCACTAATATACCTGTTTCAGGTACGTATCTAATGATACGTAAACTAAATCTCCCAAAGAACGATAAAATGTATTTTCTGCATCTTTCATAAATAAATCAATTAAAATAATACATTTACTGCGTTCCAGAATTGTTTCCAGATTGTTGAAGATCAGAGCGAGTAAATGTGGAGTAGATATTTGATCACATAGTCAGCGAGCAATCAGAGTAACTAGTGATTAAAAGTATGTATCGGAACAATTTAGGTAGAAAAGTAAAGTTATGGCAAAACGTCAAAAATTACTCATAGCAAAAGTTTATATCCTAGAAAAGAACGAACATTTCAGAACTCTACCTAATTTCAATGATAGACAGTAACTGCTTTCTTTTGCTGAATGGCTTAAATCGTGATTTGAATAGTTTAATGGTTGCTTTGCCTGGATCTGGATTATTGGAGCAGAACATCCTAGAGTTAAATGAATTGAAATCCAAACGAATAATAAAGTTAGGAAGTTCCAAGGGGGAAAGGGGATTACCAATCAGAATTGAAATTTCACAAAGAGAGGATGAATCTGTTTGCAAGAGAACATCCACCTTTGAATCTAATCTAACATTTGAAATTGTCCTACAAAAAATTCATAATTTAAATAAAGATAGAGGACAGCCACTCATTATTTTTAAAACTGAGGCAGTATCACAAATATAGTCTTGGAAATATCGTGCATACGATAAACTGAAAAATTTTTCCTGCCAAAGTGACTAAATATATCAAATTTTCCACAATGATGTGGATGCTCTGATTCAATCATCAGAGCAATAGTCCGCTTAGTATGACGTCGCAGGAGTCACGAAATTTGAATCCGAATCATTCCCATTTTGATATGAAATAAATTGCACCTTAAAGCATAAGGCAATAAAGATCACTTTATTAGAGCCACTTTTTGAGCCGCTCGTACGAAAGCATTAGAGTGCCCTAAAATTAATTATTTGAAGCTTTAAATAAACTCTGACTCAAATGATTAGTCCAAGATATTAAAATATGTATTTACAGCGAAATGAAACACTGTTGTCGTACATAACATGCACTGCAATAGAATTCATAACCTCTACCCAACGAATAAAACTCAATAATTGAATTGACTTCCGGTTGGAACCGCATCACGAGTGCTTCTAGTGCCGACGTTTCATTCTCCATTACAGAACTTTCTCAGGCCTGCTACTGCCGGTGGTGTTGCTGCTTTTATTTTCCATTACAGGACTTTCTCAGGCCTGCTACTGCCGGTGGTGTTGCTGCTGCAGCTCTGAGGAAGTTCTTCTGCAATGGAGAACGAAACTTTGGCAGTAGAAGCAGTCGTGACGCGGTTCCAACCGGAATCCAATTAAATTATGGGCAACAGCCGCGAAAGCCTACAAGTTAAAGAATAAAAATCAGATAAATAGACCAATAAGATAAGATAGACCAAACACCAAATAAGATCAATCATAAAAACAAGAAACAGCTAACAGAAATAAACTGTGTACTGCAACAGTGTTACATCATTTTCATTTCGCCATAAATAAATATTTTTCATATCTTAGGCTGACGATTTGAATCAGATGTTTAGTTGCTAATACTTCAAATTATTCATTCTGGACCCTTCATATCTTAAATATTCCTAATGCTTGTGTACGAAAAGTGATCATCCTTGTAAAGTAATCTTTATTGCAATTTATTTTTCAGCAAAATGGGAATGACTCGTAGTCGAAATTCGTGCATTTTTTGATGTCATCACCAAACTTCGAACGTTTCGAAGCGGTGCTGTGATTACATAATACGAGAACCAATGAAAAGTGCCCATTCATTGCGTAGCCACTCCGAAATATCCGAAGTCTGGTCATCACTAATGCGGTCTATTGAAGCTTCAAAATGTTTAAAAGAACGCGAGCAGGTCTCGATGCGTTTGCTCTCGATGCAATGAAAAGGAGCAAAGAAATCTAATTCTGGAACGCAGCAGTATTAGCCATTTTTGCGTCAAGCAAATAAGACATGTCATTAATCGGTCCATAAGTGGCAATATACCAATCCATGACCTCTTATGGTTGCAGCAAATGCCGAATCAAAAATGCACTTCATTATGCATTTTCTCGCGTCAAATTTAGAATTATCATAACGAAAATTTTTAAATAATAGAGAGTTTGTGGCAACGCATTTCCCATTTCGTCAGACGACCATTTTTCCTTATAATGTAGTGTGACAAATTCCTTAGCGGTTACCGTCAAAATTTTCAAAAAAGAACCTTACTATTTTGCGGTTAGTGTCAGTAAACGACGTCGGGGTAACTGTCAATATGACAGAAAGTTCAAAATTTGATTTTGTTCTAATGGATAGTACCTATTGAATGCTTTAATATCCGATTAGTTTACTATAACAAAATAATGACTCAAATTTAAAACGCGTTAGCATTGAAATAATGCCCTAGGGCGCTAAGTAAGTAATCTTTATTAACGCAAACATTTTTGAAAACGGAAATATTCTTTCTAATACAGTTTTTGTTTTTGTCTTTTGGAGTACAAGGGCTTCCGCTGCCTTTGCAGCTTTCAGCAGTACTTTTTCTTCTTTTTCCATTTTAATTAACCAACTGAGAGCACTTAAATGAAACGTCACAAAATTGACAAACAAAATAAGCTGCTCAGATACGGCGTTAAAAACGAGATCTATGATTTCCAGAGATTTGATGGTTTATCAAATTGTTATAAATCTAACGAAATACAAAACTGGTTGGATATTAAACGTACAAGACACCACGGGCGTTAAAATTATACGCCCTTGGTCAGTGTAGACCCCTCGGATATATAACGGCCCTTGGTACCTTAATAATTATAATCACCTTCATGAAATTTAAAATGCTGGGTGTTTTGTTATTCTACACATATATCCTAAATTAAGTTAAACACTAAAATAATGTACAATATTCGACAAAAAAGTTGATGTTGTATGTAAAGCGGTACATTCCCGATTACCTGACTAGACAGTACGTTAAAATGACAAGTGTGCGGTAAAGTACAGCTATAATTATTTTAAAATGAAATACATATTTGCTTATGAAATAGAGAAAACCAAAGCTTTATCTTAAACATTTGTAGGAAGGAAATTAGTGTTGATTAAATTCTTCCATTAAATATTACATTAATGTATTTTTAAGCGTTTTCGGTGTAAACTGTTTCAGTTTCATAAGAAAGGAAGAAGGACCGCAGCTGTCGGAAAAATAGTGTATATGTTACGGAGAAAGATGATAAACCGGATAATAACGTTTAAAGTTCAGTTATTGAATTATTGCGATGGTTATTAACGTTATTTATCGGGAAATTTTTTCGTTAATAATCTCCTATAATGGCAAATTATGTTAATTTAATCACAGTCCGGATATTATCGTTATTAACCATGTCGAGACAGACGGTCGTCGACAGTAGAGTGATCTGTGTCGTTTTTCAAAGAATGTAGATGGAAACAGAAAACTGATGGAAGATATTTTGAATAGAGTACATAGTTGAAGAAAAATTATTTGTAAAATTGTTTCTACACAAAAGATGTAAGAAAAAAATAAAATAATATCAGTTATAATCAGTTTTATATACGCATGAAACACAAATCTACTCAGGATGCGATTGATTTGTTTTCTAGAGTTCGATTCTCGAACCGTGCGAAAAGATTACATAATTAAATAACTAGAATTGTTTTCCTCTATTGTAATTATTTCGTTCATAAATTAAAAAAATGCAGTGTTATTTTCTTTTTTCAAAACTTAAATCTGACAGAACTGACAATTGTAATTTTGAAGTGTCACCAATTGTGGTATCTCAAACATGCACGTTATATGTACATATCTGGATTTATAGTGGCACCCTTCGATGAGTTTTTTTTACCATATAGCCAAATAAATTTTTGATAAAGGTAGGTCATGGAAGACAAAACGTTTGTCTCAGATTACTACAGTAATTTATTTATTTATTTATTTACTTGGCAATTTATAAATTGACAACTTACAATTACTGGTACTTCCTTCTATTAAATTATAATTTATTTACATTAAAATATTGTATAGTTTTTGAGTATTAAGAAAATAGAAGTTTAATTTGCCATATTTTACACCTTGAGGCGTCACTCACGTCAAAAACTGCTTGGTTACGACATACGTTTACACTTGCATGTCTTTCATACCTTTATCAAAAATTTATTTGTACATATGGTAATTGCTGCTATGGGAATAAATTGAAGATAAAAGTTAATTGAATGAATGAAGTTTATTTTTCATTAATGTTTAGTTATTACTTAGAAGCAATAGAGAATTAAAAAATAACAGTACGATTTAAGTGGGGATTAAGCTAATGCTTAAGTTAGAATGTGACACAAAATATAATGTGTACGTCATAAGGTATGTCACATTCTAAATTACGCCCATTAAATTCATTTCCAGAAACCGGCCCTAAGTTCAAGTATTTTATTAAAATGTCTTTTATTTAGCCTTCCATTCTGTTTTAATATTTAAAGAAAGAAAAGAGGCTTTACATTTTAATTCCATGTATGACTCGGCAGAACGTTTGACATGATTTACAGCCTTAGTTTGGAAAGTTCCTTTACTTTCTCTACTAAAGATGGGGAACATAGCTGTCGAAAATGTTACTTAATGTTAGATATAAAAATCAAAAACGAAAAAACTCCGATGTTCCTTTAACTTGTAGAATTACATTAACAAATTTTAACTTATATTTGTACGAAGAGTAAATGGATTTTAAAAAGTAAATACCTTCTTAATAATCAAGAGCTTTGTATGCCTCTTAGAACAATATTGTTTAAGTTGTTTATTTGGAGCCATTCAAAGTTGTTTGTTTGCATAAAGCCACTCCTTGAAGGTTTGTTGTTTCGAAATGCTGTTAAGCGTTTGTGTAAGGTTAATGTAAATCAAAAAAGCCCGATTAAGAAAAAATCACAAAAATTGATTAAATCCTAGATTATTTTGTTATAGAATAGTATTGAATATGTCCGAAACGATTAAAAGTTATAATTTGTCAAATGCAAATGCAAGTATTTTATAAATAAAAATATTTTTTGGAGTGTACTTATATGGGGTGTTGCGAATCATAAGTCATTTTCGCTTAACTGTTTGAAATAGATCGAGATAAAAATATAAACAAAATATCATTCAGAAAAGAAAACATAAACGACAATAATTTCAAACCTGAACATTTTTGACTTGATTCTCAGCATTCTGTATCATAAAAATTTGTAAATTTTGTTTGGTACTATTTTCAAACGATTGGTTGTAGAACTATAGTCAAATTGCCAGCCAGATGCAGTGATAAAAATGCATAGTTGTGGTAGACTTTAGTAGTTTGCGTCTTCAACACGTCTTTATTTTTAAAAACTTTAACTTTTCTATGACCACATGAACATTTCCTATTTACTGCATCTGGTCGACAATTTGACCATAGAATCAAAGTAGGTTTTAAATCTCCTCCTTCGTTTATAAAAATTTCCACAAGTCAACAAATAATATTAAAAGAAAATATATGCACTACTTAAAGTCGATTCTTATTAATGTTATGAATATATATTTTTATTTTGGTTTCAGATTTAAGCAGCAGAATATTTAATGAGACACCCGTTTGCAATTTATGTACTATGCCTCAATGTGTGTTAGAGTGGATGTGTGTATTGAATGCACATGTATGTTTCAAATTAGTCACACCGAATCGTTACGAATAATTAAAAGAAACACAATTCTCAAACTTTAAAGTGAGAATATCACTGAGAATCTATTGAAAATCAATAATTTTGTTTATAATTGATTCAAAGTCAAATCTAATCTTCACCTCGTATTATTACATGAAATTAAAAGAAGATGCAAATGCCACCAGTGCAAGTGAATCGAAAACGCTATTAATGAAAGTAGAGGGTGATTCTTAATTGTTCCGGAAAAATCAAACTAGTAAAATAATCGGTATCACAAATTGCAGCCCAAATATAAAATCAATTGTTTGCCTCTTAGATTTTGAAGTACAATGGATCAAAAATCATATTCCAAATAAGCTTGTCCGGGAATGGCAACTAATGAACAAGCAATGTAGAAATAGAAACGTCCACAGTCTTAATTAAATACAATAAAAAATTCAGTGAACATGAAATTACATGGATGGAACTCCAGAAAAAAGGGGGATTGCCGAAGGAGAAGAATACCTAGTAAGTTGATCGTAGCCGCAGCCAGCAATATTGAGAATAACTAGCTTAATGCCCCCCGACAAACTCAAAGCGAGCTTGAGATATGTAAGAACTAAGAAAGTCGTTGAGTGCAACCTTAACATGGGAACGGACGTTCATAGGATAAATAGTATTTTTGAAAAGTTGTGGTTAGAGAGTTCGAAAGATAATTTGTCAGCAATGGATTGTAGTATGTTAAAATGAACCTTTTTGCATTTGTGGCTGTTATTACCAACTATTACCTGATAAAGGTGTATGAAAATTTAATCTGTATCTAGATTACACTTGATGTAGCTAATAACCAAGCCCCGGATAAAAATATTTTAACGCCAAGCTCCTCCTACAATCCTTATGCAGCTCGTAGATAGAGAGATATATAGATTAGCACTACATAGATTGGCGTGCATGTCGCTGGTTTAGTTTTGATAAAAATAAAGGTTGAATTCGTCCTCCAAACCAGCAAGTGGTTTATCACTTACAAATATTTGTTCATTATTTTGGATATCGATTCACATACAGGTTTTATTTTGTTGAAACAACTGAGAATTACCTTACCACAATTGTACGATTGAATACGTAACCAACTGCAACTCATAATTTTCTTTGAATTACTTATAAAACTGAAAATAAGATTAAGTGTACTGTTTGCTGTAACTTTTTAAATTTGTGATATAAATTATATGAAATAATAAAAAAAGGTCGAAGGTGTGACTAATTTAGTAGTTTTCTTTCTTTAATATTTAACATTTCACGAATGATTTTGTTGTAGATGGAGGAGATAAAATGGAATATTTTTATGATATCATTCAAACGGGCGAAGTCCTACCCGGTAAGATAGAAACAGAATTATTCCGTTGTACTAATCTACTTGCTTGTCGTGAGATTACTTCAACGTTGTCTTTTTCGTGCGCTAGGTCCCGGTGCCAGGAGCAGTACCATTGCCGGCATATTGGGCGGCACCTTACCGAAGTTATCTTCGGACCAGAGTGATTCCGTTAGCAAGGCAAAAAAGTATGCGATGGAGCAAAGCATTAAAATGGTTCTCATGAAACAGACACTGGCTCATCAACAACAGGTGACTTGTTTATGTTTTACTTTTTTTTTATTTATTGAAGCAGTGGGATCCAAAGAGAGAATATCTTATTTTCACAGTTATGTATGTATTACAATATTTAAGACGTTTCAGTTACTGTTTCCAACTACTAATGATATGAGAACAGCGATTTGTTGATTCTTAAGAATTAAAAAATCATTTCATTAAATACTATATACTAACATTCCACTTAAGACGATTTAAATACCTTTAGATATTCATAATTGAATTGGCTTCCGGTTGGAACCGCATCACGACTGGTTCTACTGCAGTAGAAGCCGGCAGCAGAAGCAGTCGTGACGCGGTTCCAACCGGAAACCAATTCAAATATGGACAAAGGCCGCGAAAGCCTCCAAGTTAAACTCTAGATACTCATTTTACAAAATATGTTTCAAAGAAAGTTTTACTATATCATGTGAACTATAATTTTGATGAAACATTGCTAGAGGCTCATCGTCACTTGTTCGGAAGATATTTTCAATTATTTGATATGCTGCAACAATTAGAATTATTTAAAAAGTGACAACGTCCAGACTAAATAGAACACTCTATATATAAAAAAAAACTATTTTTAAAGTATGCTCCCGTGAATCTTTTATTTGAAACACTTTTTTGTATTAGAGGCATATGAAAGAAATCGTCGTAAGTGGAACATCCGGTTTACCCCCACGTTTTTCCTACTACCTAAGCATCTTCATTCTTTCAAAGTTTGTAGGATTTGTCCCGGAAGGCCGAAAATATAAATTTGAACTCATTTCGTATCAGTTTTTCGTATTCAAAAATACTTCTTCTAACTAGCGTAAATGATGGATGGTAGTTACTATATGTACAGTCAGAACTAAAAGTAATCCCTTATAATAAAATGTAAATCCATAACAAGCAGGCGGCCAACTAGATTCAAAGTTGGTCAAATTAGGACAAAGTTGCGTATTTTTAATTTAACGGACTTCGTATCTCTTAGTTTTCGATATCTCTAGTAGCCTGTATATGGAACCAATTTGGATTTCTTATTATTTTTTTTAAATTTAATAAATCTTCAACATAAAATTATTTTCGTCTATACAGAGTGAATCAAAACAGTGGTGCTGGATGCGACTTTTGTTTCAAATGATATATTGTCAAAACTGGCCGTGAAAAGCCGGCAAACAAATGAACCGATTGACATTAGTAATTACTTTTCATTTAAGTCACTAAATACGTAAAATACTGCAATTTATTAAGCCAATAGGTGCGTTCGTTTTTATTATTTATGAAGTTACTCTTTTGCTGATTTTGCAAACGAACATAATGGATACAGTTAGTCAAATAACAACTTCTATAAGCGGATAGAAAAGTTGGAACCGTCGATGTCCCCTTATGAGAGCTTTCACTGTAATTCCTCATTTTGACAATTACTATCAAATTCACAATCGACGAGCCCTGCGTACAAAAATCACCGAAGCTAAAACCGACAAATATTTCAATGTTATTTCCTTTTCAATGGTGAGTAAGAAAAGGATAGAGGTTTGCTCTATATGTCTTTTACTTCAACGACAGGCGCGTATAATTTATAACTCAGAGCTCATCTCTTATGAATACGATCATGGTAAGCGAGTGAATGAGTAATTCTTAAAAAGCTAAAATTATGAATTGATTACTTAATGTCAATTGAAGACGTCAAAATTGATTGACGTGTATGTATTCAAATTAAATTTAGCTATAGTTATCGAAATCATAAGAGATGAGTTCTGCGTCTGGCGTTGAATCGTCAGACATGAAAAGCATAACATCCTTTTCTTATTCGCCGTTAACTAGGAAATAATACTGAAATATTTGTTGGTTACAACTTCAGTGAATGATGAAGCATGGCTCACCTATCGTGATATTGATAATATCTTACGAAACAAAAATATTTTTTGCGTTAAAATTGTTTTGTTGTTGGACAAAGTACTATAGAATCCAAAAAAATAAGTCTAGGAGGCAATGAAATTTATTTATTTTTATTTGGTAGTATCACTGTTTAATACTTTGAGGTTAGATTTCTTTTTTTAAGTAAGCACTTAAGGATTGTTTGCTATTAGGCACGGTTATTGAAAGTTACTTTCGAAATGAGTAAAGCTTGAAAATACCCCATTTTAAGTGTGACAACGCAATTTCTTTTAAAATAAATTTCAATGCAGTATCGGGTCTTTAATAAAAAACTACCTCGAGTTAGCCTTGAATGCCATTGATTGTATAATCAATCTCTTCTTTGCCAAAACATTCTTATGTAGACAAGCTCTAGCTTTTAATCGTTAATTTCAGTTGTTGGACGACACATATTCGTTGATGGAACTGGCCAATACAAGAAGATATTTTGAGAGTAGTATCTTCGTTCTTATTTATTTATTTTTTTTTTTTCAATAAATAAAGTGTTTGAATTCTGTTCATCCGCATGAACCTAAGTTTTATATTTTGACAGTTCGTGCGATAATTACAGCACCTGTATAGTTCAAATCTAGGATAGGTAGGTTTTTCTTAAAGACCCAATACATATTTCAGTTGACTATGCTAAAGCAATGAAACCTTCGTAATTGTAAGCGTAAGCCTGTGGGCCTGTATGAAAGTTTCAGGTTGTTTTTTTTTTTTTTTATTGAACTAGGTAAGACTTTAGCTCAAGTGTAAATATATTTATCCTATGTAAGGATTTCTAATGATAATCTACTCCACAGAAACATAAGACGTTCCAGCGACACCAAGTCTTGGTGTTGATGTGCAGGTTAGTGCGTAGAATGTCGCACGCGCCCGCTCAGGGGGCGAGAGCTCGCCCCCAAGCTTGCGTTTACCTACTGTAAACATGCCCCTCTGTTGCAGCAAATGGCAAGTCAGAGGACTCAGGTCCAGCGGCAACAGGCTCTCGCCCTTATGTGCAGGTTAGCACCAATGAAACAAGCGCCACCCTCTTTACAATTAACAACTGCTTCATAATACCTTCCATGAAGATTAAATTGCACAGCTGCGTCAGTTGTTATTTAGTAAGTGTGTGGTGTTCGTTTTCCTAAGGAAATTTAGGTTTGCATGTGATACGATAGAGTACTCCCTTTTTTATGAAATGATGATCCATTTATTTTAGAAGTTGTTGAGAATTTTACACTCCAACTTATGAAGTTTTAGCTGATAAGATCTGAAGGTTCTACTAATTCATTTGATTGTTTTTTTTTTTTTTCATTTTACTAATTAATTTTAACTTCATTCAGAGCATAAGTCGACGAGTTTTGATATTTGTTATTTGTTTACATCGTTTGCTGTCATTAAGTGTTATTTTTTATTGTTTTACTTATCTGCTTTGTTCATATTTGAAAATGTTTACCTGTTTCATTAACTTAACAGACAATACCGTACGATCTTTTAAATTTTAGATAATGGGTTGGTTGTGGATAACAAATGGGAATCTGTTATTAATTCGTGCAGGCATTAGGTACCAAACAAACCCTCAGTTTGACAGGTGTCAAGTAAAGTCTTGTGCTGTGCTAGAACGGATACAAAACGTGAAATGCATAAAATTTATTTTCTTCTTCACAGAAAAGTGTACATGGTCACCTGCTAACATCTATTTGAGATCAAATTACTTTAGAAATTGAAGTTGAGGGTTTTAAGTGAAATATATTTCAGAGTAACACAACAAACAAAAGCACAAAGTGGAGAAAAAGGCGCAATTAGTGTTTTTTTTTTAATGGAACACCCTATGTATTGGTCGCCAAAATGAAATATCATTTGTTTCTAATTTCAAAAGCATATAAAAAGTTTCACTTTCACTTTGGCGAATGATGCGCAGATGTTCCATTAGAAAGACAAATTGCATTTGTTTCTCTACTTTGCGATGCACTTTTGTGTTTATCAAAATGTAAAAAATAAATAATACATGTTAAACCAAACAACATTTGTATTTATCTCTAACAAAGAAACAAAGCCTCGAGATGGGGTGAAAAAAACCTGTACCACCAGAATTGTAGGTACACAGTGAATGGTCGAATCAAAGAAAGTTTTGGGTCAATTTTTTCAAAAGAAAAAATAAAATAAATGCCAGATTTTTAACAATAAAAAGAAATATCGACTTTTCAACAATTGCCGAGTCCCATGTTGATCTTTCTTGGAAAATTGCTTTCACCAAAGAAAAAGTGAAGGTAGGCCATGTTGAATTTCAATTTCATTTTTAAAAAGGAAAAAAAATCCTAGTATATCAAATAGATTAGAATTTTACAAGGGATTCAATGGCATATTCATTTTCATACTAACTTTAAAATTACTTTTAACTTTGGAGATACGTATGTCAAGGGAAGGTGTTGGTTGTACACAATTAAAAATAATGTCTCCCCAATAAAATATAAATGCATCGATTCTGATTGCCATAACAAGCAGGAAGCCAAGCAAGGATTCCATGCAGGTCGCATATCCGCCTTCTCGTTATAGCAGTCAGAAGTGATTAGGCCGCAATTTAACTTTGTTGGAGACACACTACTTTTAATTCTGACTGTATCTACAATGACATTTACATCCAGGAAAACATATCTAAGCGATTTTTGACTCTTCTGGTATCATTCATCCTACATCATCACTTACAAAAGCAGAATGTAATAAGTACAAAATGTCCAAATAATTTTTCGATAAAAGAGGGTCATTGAAAACAAAACATTTGTCTGCGATATACAACTTAACCTACTGTTCAATTTTTGTAGCCATTTCAACTCCCAAAGAAAAAGCTTTAGCCGCAGAATCTTATTTCTGCAAAGCAAAGAAAATAAATGATCAATGACCATTCAGTACCCCGTTGCTGTAATTTCATACAAAATTTCCCCACCTTTTGTTCCTCTAAGCAAGTTTTATAAATGTTCAAATTTTTAAATTTTCCTGCAATTATAATTCCGTTTCATTAATAATTCATCTGCTAATTGTAGTAATTAAAATCTCCAGATTTAAACGAATCAGCATGTGTGTGAAATGGCGAATATCTATTAGTGACTTGAGCATGTAAATTCTTATGGCCACACTTAAAAAATTCACTGTATAATAAGGGAAAAGGATTGTACACAGTACCATATTACGATATCCTAACAACAAGGGTACTCTATGTTACTACAACAATATTATGAACTCGACATCTATTACTGCAACGTGAAAAATTTATTAAACTTTGGCTTTAAGTAGAAGTAGCTATATTTTATCATAGCAGTAAAAGTTGGCTGAACAGGTTAGTGTTTGATGCTTGATAATTATCTAAATTATTACAAAATAATATTTAATTTAAAAGATTGGGGTATATTACTCCTATTAGGATAGTTGACGGTGTTTACATACCTACAAGTCAATTTATTTTCTAAACTTTTGGACAAATAAAGCTCTACGATTATAACACCTATTCAAAGCACTCAGTGGGACAGAGATAGTACAAAAACAACGACGTGAATTTTATGGCAAGTAGAAATGCACTTGACGTGAGACAACTGACATTTGTATGAATTTTGACGTACTGGAAATACTGTCAATAAGGCTCGGTTCATTGTTATAACTTAATTTTTTCCTTCACTTGATTCCCATTAGTTATAATAACATGACCTACTAGATTTCATGAGACAGCTTGTCTTTATCCGGTCTGCGGAATTTATTGGTTCAAGTGTTTCTCCGCTGGCGCCACTTACCTTCAAAAATCGTAAATGAATTACATCAGGAACGTCATTTCACAGAAACATTTTCAATTCATGTTAAACTCACGCAGTTTATAACAAATACTCTTGTATTTTCTTGCTCAAATTGTGATTTTTTTCTTTCGTTATTTATGAAGGTTCTTATTTAGATAACTAGCGCCAAAGCGAGGAAAATTTACATTAAATGAAATAAGTCCAGGCCGATTAAGAGCTCTGTCTCGTGAAATCTAGTAGATCGTGTTTTATATAGTTGCTACTATTACTATTACTAAGTTAAAGTTAACTTATGAATAAACTGGGACATTATCAATTTTTTTTATAAAGCCCTATTTTTCAATCACAAGTTAACTTTAACTTTCAGTTTATTGCCATAAATACAATTAAATAAATTCCACTATAACTAATTAACAGAGCACGGAAAAAATATATAAAATGTATAAATTCGCCCCTCTATTCTGTAACTCATAACGACATCGTTAAATAACGAAAATCGTTAAGTGACATTTTGACCAATCAGTACGTAGAAATACATTGCATCTAAGTACTGATTGGTCAAAATATGTCACTGTTTGTAGGGGCAACATTCGTGACGTTTTATACGAACTTCCCGCGCCCTGCTAATTAACTTTAAAATCAATCAAATACTCAACCTGATTTTTTTTTAATTCAGATTACGTAAAATTTTCAATTGAAAACTACTTCGTCCATCAAATTTAAATTGTTCTTGTGTTTTCATTTCAGTTTATAAAGCATTAATAAAAATTGCAGTTTTTTCACTTTCATTTTACTAAATGACAAAAAATTAATTTATTCGCGTAAGAAAATGATTTATTTATGTAAATTCAAATGAACAATATTCCACATCTCAAAGCTCATGCAAAATTATAACTGCGTCATATACCGTGTGATTGAAACTAACTATCCTAGAGGTCTTTTTTTTCGAAACTGACATTTGAAGGTTTCTAAAATAATATTGATAAATAATAAAAGACCATCATATCAAAGTGTTAGAGTCATCTTCTAAATTCAACCGAAGTCAACCAACTTTAAAATTACAAATAAGGACACAGGGTATCATTGAGTAGGATTTTAAAAAGGAAACATTTTTTCTGAGTATCAAACCAATGCTGCCTTCTTTTTTATCAATTATATGACGTATTGAAAGTAAGTCAAAGACTGAGTTGAATGTCATTGACAAAAATAAACAAATGATACTTAATTGATGATTTCATAATATTTAGAAGCTTCTGAGAAAAAAATCAAAAACGTTGGAGCATCGCTGAGTGTGTTTTTGAACAACTTCCTTAAAAGTCAATTTCGAAATTTAATTCGCAGTAAACTTCGTTTCTGTTTTGAAACTCCATTTAACTATACCCATCTCGAGCTATGTTTGTTTCAAAATTGCAAAGCTTTCTGTTTTATTTTTACATTTTGCAACTTGCACTTACTTGGGTATTCTCGGAAAAAGAGCTGGGACGTGTAATCTAAAACACGGTATTTCAAAATAAAATATCCAGAAAAAAAGTAAAAAGTAATTAGTACGAGGTCTCATTACAGCATCGATTATGATAAAGTGATTAAAACCAATCTCGTAATAAAACAGAAATAACAAATATCAAGAGTAGCGATTGAGTAAATTGTAAAGACTCATTACAGCATTCATCACCACATCTTATTAGCTATTACTTTAAATGCAAAAAAAAAAACACATGAGGGCAGTTGGCTACAACATGATGGGTTTAGGGTATACGTGGGCAGCATCAGTTTCGAGCTAAAGGAAGACACCATTCGTCAGTCGTTCCTGCCATTCGGGCCCATCAAATCCATTAATATGTCTTGGGATCCGGTCACGCAGAAGCACAAGGGTTTCGCATTTGTCGAATATGAAATTCCAGAGGCGGCACAACTGGCCTTGGAACAGATGAACGGCGTCATGATCGGTGGCCGAAATATAAAAGTAGTTGGAAGGCCGAGCAATATGCCACAGGCACAAGCCGTGATTGATGAGATACAAGAAGAGGCTAAGAATTACAACAGAATTTACGTGGCTTCCATTCATCCTGATTTGACTGAGGATGATATAAAAAGGTAATTTAAAAGTCGAATTATGATAGGAAGCGTAATTAATAGTTGAATTTTCAGTGTTTTCGAAGCCTTTGGCCCCATTATATATTGTAAACTTGCTCAAGGAAGTTCAGCTCATAAACATAAGGGTTATGGTTTTATAGAATACGAAACGGCACAGGCTGCGAACGAAGCGATCGCCAGTATGAATCTTTTCGATCTTGGAGGGCAGTATTTACGAGTGGGTCGAGCAATAACTCCACCAAACGCCCTCATGGGCCCATCGACCGGTTCCACTACAATGCCAACAGCAGCTGCTGTTGCCGCGGCTGCAGCAACAGCAAAAATACAGGCCATGGACGCTGTGGCCAGTAACGCAGTTGCTCTTGGTTTATCAAAATTAGGACAAACTAATACATTGCCTGTGGTTCCGCAAATTCCCGTGGCCATACCAACACAAATGCCTGGATACATCCCACCCCCTGGGGTTGCAATACCACAGTTAACACCTATAAGTCAACCTAGTTTAACACAACCTGCAATAGTAACACCGATTGTCACGACTGTTCCCCAGACTTCCATAGGCAGTGTCATTCCACCTCCTGCAGTTTTAAGCATCCCCACTTTAGCACAAATTCCAACTCCACCCACTAATTCGGCGCAGGAAGCGATGAAGAGAGCTCAGGAAGCACAACTTAAACAACAAGAAGAACTGCAGAAAAAACTACTAGATCAAAACGAACCTCAAACGTTGCAACAGCAAGAAAATATGTCGATCAAAGGGCAGAACGCCCGGCACCTGGTCATGCAAAAACTGATGAGGAAAGTCGATTCGCGGGTGATCATCTTAAGGAACATGGTCGGACCTGAAGACGTCGATGAGACTTTGCAGGAAGAAATCCAGGAAGAATGTAGTAAATTCGGAGCCGTCGAACGCGTCATTATATACAACGAGAAACAATCGGAAGATGATGACACTGATGTTATAGTTAAGATTTTCGTTGAATTCTCAGAAACGCCAGGTAAAAACATAAACGTTAGTGTTATCTAATATGTAATAATTTGGTAATTGCAGAAGCTGAAACGGCAAGAGACGCTTTGAATGGGAGATATTTCGGAGGAAGGATGGTAAGGGCGGCCCTATATGATCAAACTTTATTTGATCACAGTGACTTCTCTGGTTGAGTCTGTCTCGTGTAAGAATCTGTACATTAACTGAAACATGCGCGCTTTTTAAGGAATGTGTTTTAAAAATGTGGCATTGTATTGTTTGTATATTAGATTTTATATAATATTAAGTAAGTAATAAAAAGTTAAGTGATTTTTTTTCGTAAATTTTTTTTTTGGTAAATTGCTCCATGATTGACATTAGGTAAGGCGAGAATTCAACGACCGTTTATAATTGCCTGTGATTCGCAGTTTAAAATAGCACAAAACATTTCAAATACTGTAACGTTTGCTATTGCATGTTTAAGCTAAAATTGTGAATAAATTAAAAATAACAGCCAGGGATGCCAACCAGGCTCTAAAAATTTCGGTAGATCTCCCTCCAATCTAAGCTGCGTCGACTCTGGCACGTCAATTGCTGCTATTTCAAGTTCAGTCGCACGGATGTCTATGGAAATTTTGAGAACCCGGTTGGCAGCGCTGATAACGACCCCACTTTGACAGGTAAACAAATAAAGCTCTAAACATGAAAATAATTCAATCTTCGTGTGAATAATAATTTGTATTGCAAATACTCTACACACACTGGCGTAATAAACTTTTTGGGTAAGTTTTTAATTAATTATAAACTATTTCATAAAATGAGGCAATTTTTTAAACATTTTTCCAGTAATCTGTAACATTTAAATCTGGTTCATGTACGACTCTAAATTTAGTGTAAAATCCACTAAGTTGGTATCACTGTCTCCAAGCGTCTGGTTTACATTATACGTGCCCACCGATACCAAGCACATTGCAACTTGGCACGGGCACGATAATGGGAATACAGCTTCAGTGCCATGATCTGTGCTAGTAACTTTTCTTTAACTGGCAACGCTGATCACTTACACTTACATGAAGTTGGTGTCTGTAACTGTAATGACAATATGGGTCGAAGGTTTGACAGTATTTTAACCTATAAAACTTAAAAACACAATACGCATTAAAAATGGATATCACATTGCTAGCAGGAATAGCATGTCTAATGTCGTTGTTGATTTTAATTGTAGGATTTTTCTTTACAACAAAACCAGAATCAAAAGGTATTTATTTACCTGTAATTTATAATTCGTATAACAGCGATCTTTCAAATTCTTTCTGCAGCTGTGGACAATAGACCTAGAGGCGTTCCACAGAGAATACGCGATGGGGCCCCAAGACGAGCACAAATGGCCAGAAACAGAGGAGCTCGTTTAAGAGCGAATGGTTAGCCTCACATAAACGCCGATTAATTTTTTTATAATTTTTAATTTCAGCTGCACATCAGAACGAACAATTAACCGATGACGAAAATGAAGGTGTTGATGATGAAGATAAGAAAGTAGAATTTCCAGATGGCAAAATCGGAGCAAAGAAGAGGGCAAAGCTTGAAGCTAAAGCTGAAAAGAAGGCCCAACGTGAAAGCGATGAACAATTACGGCAGGATAAGAAAAAGCGAGAGCAACAAGCCGAAGAAGAACGTCGAAAGCTTGCAGAGAAAGAAAAAGCTGAGGAACTTCAAAGGGAAGAAGATGAACGCAGAGCCAGAGAGGAAAAGGAAAAGAAAGATCACGAAGAATATTTGAAAATGAAAGAGGCATTCAGTGTAGAAGAAGAAGGGTATGAAGAAGGTGAATTTGATGAAAAGAATTTGTTGCAAGAATTTGTTAATTATGTAAAAAATCAGAAGGTTGTTGTGATCGAAGATTTAGCAGCCAAGTTTAAGTTGAAGACGCAAGCAGTTATAGACAGAATTAAAGATCTGCAGGAAGACAACATTCTGACTGGAGTTATTGATGACCGCGGTAAATTTATTTACGTGTCTCAGCAGGAGATGGAAGCCGTTGCGAAATTTATTAAACAAAGAGGCCGAGTTTCTATATCGGAACTCGCTGAAAATAGTAATCAACTTATTAACTTAACTCCCACAACAGCTAGTATTTAGTTTACGAAACAATGTCTTGTCCAATAAATGTATCAATGTACTATTAAACCCTTTTGCTCTTTATTAAACATATCAAACCCAAATATATTTACAAGATTAAAGCAGAGAGATTTTTTTTTTGTCGTACATACTAAGTTCAGCCCAGGTGATGTAGAGCTAGTGACAATATGTTTTAATAGCATTATGATTATGGCCTGGTACTTTAATCACAGATTAACTTTAAGCTTCAGTTTATTGCCATAGAAACAATTTTTAATAAACTACCTATTTGCAGTATGAATGTATAATCAGAGTCAATAACTTTGTCTCACATTACGTTGTGGTTAATTAATTAAAATTGCGTGTTTCACCCATTTGTAAGGACTTCCTCAAGATTTGAATTGTTGGCTGTTGCTTTACTTGCTCTCTTTGTAGTTGTGTTCTAGCAATTAAGATGATTAAGTAAATTAAAATCCATTTAGACATTGAACACCATTGGAACATCTGTATAAAAGGTTGCATATTAATTATAAATAAATAATTAAAATTGACGTTTTCCAAATAATATATTTTAAATAGCAAACTATAAAAAATTATACATTCGACGTATGCTTTGGATGTCTGGCTTTTAGATGTCTTGACAACTTCTGGCTTTCAGTAAAAGACTTGCCACAACCGGAAACTTTACACGCATAAGGTTTCTCACCCGTGTGAACTCGTAAATGTATAGTGAGATGATGTTTCTCGAAAAAAGACTTAAAACACTGCTCACATTTGTATTTTCTAATTCCCTGAAAAGCAAAACATAAGAGAGACTGCATATGCAGGGTGACTGACAATTATTCCGCAAAAAAAAAATGATGAGCATCGATATCATCATAATATGAGAAAATATTAAATTTTACAGAATAATTTATAATTAATTAATTAACAATTTCACCCAAAAGTATGTTTACGCCGGTGTATAGATATAGATGGATCCAGGAGAAATATAAATATAGGTAAATACAGAATTAATCTCAATCTTACTTGATGATATCGTTGGTGTTTAATTAACTCTTTGCTGGTATAAAACGCAGATGGGCAGGTTTCACATTGAAACTCCCTCACTCCAGTATGTATGCGTTCGTGTCTCTCCAAGCTTGATTTTGAAATGTACGCCCTGGTACACTGCGAACAGTAAAACCTGATACCTTCATGGTACTTCTGTTCATGAGCCCGCAAGTTGCTACGAACAGAAAATCCAATGTTGCATATTTCGCATGAGTATGGTTTAATTTCCAGGTGAATCTTCTCGTGGCAGTTCAGCGAATTTTTAGTCACGAAACCTTTCCCTGTTTGAGTAAGCAAGAATTTTGTGCATACATAATAAAATCAGAAAGTGAAGCACTTACCACAAGTCACACAAAGAAACGGTCGTTTACCCTCGTGATTCATTTCATGTGTCTTTAGTGTGTAAGCTGAAGTGCAAGTTTTATTGCAATTTTCCCATTTACACGTGAACGTGGTTTTGTGGTTCTTTTTATGTAACCACCAATCGACTCTCCAAGAAAATTCTTTACTGCATATTTTACATTTAAAGTTGCCTGAAAAATTCAAGTTAACCTACTCGAATATTTGAAAGAAAAAATTAAAGCTTGAAGAAAATAGAATTACAAATGTATGTCTAACCTTCGTTTTTTAGTTCTGGTTTATTACTGGGAGAATCAGGTTGTTGAAATATCTCTTTATTTTTTACATCGTCTTTATTGACAATCTGATCTATTTCTGTAATAAAATAGTAAATATTAACTTAGTAATTAAACAATCACACAGTGTATCATACAAAAAAAAACAAAAGCAATTGAAAATAAAAATTTTTTTCTTTAATATCCCGAGATCGAGAATGCCTGGACGAATTAATACTAACTTAGTAACAATTTTTTACGTTTTTATGTTTACGCACTTGTATTGATATATTTCTTAAAAAATCATTAGATACAACATAGCCATGACATCACATGGCTGGTTTTTGACCTACGAGTGTGCAGGGAAGGCAAATTCGCAGTGACACTGCTGCTTCATAGACTACCACATACAAACTTAATGCATTTTGTTCAAGACAAATTATATTATTAAAGTAACCCACATACCTATGTCTCTAGTAAATTCTTCATTAAACCAGTCTTTCGTTGATATTGCTAAAATACCACATATACAGCAAATAATCAACAATGTTATTCCCAAACATATCTACTTACGATTACTGTTACATTCTTCTATCTCTACAGCTTCATTTTCAAATTTTTTGTTCTCAGAAAACGTATTATTATCATTCTCTCGAGAGTCTACTCGTTTCATTATTTTACACACATGATGTGACTTCTCGTTTGTGTCATTAAAAATAACCTCACACGTCACACACAACAAAATTGAATGCTGTCGCTTATGAGACTGCAAATTTTTAAGTCTGGAATACTTCTTTAAACATACCGGGCATTTATACTTTTTGTCCTCATTTTCTTTCATTATCACGGTCTTCATTTGGATTAGTTTGCCACCGTTTTCCATACTGAACCTTTTTCGAAGCTCTGCATCCACCTTCCGGACTGTCTGCAAGAACTTACAGAACTCACATATTGTCTTTTTACACTCCTTGCATATGTTGGAAGGTAGAACCCCAAGTAAGTCATCCTCTATCTGTAATTATTTCATTTAAGTTCTTACAGTAGCAATTTGAGGTACCTAACCTTAATACCGGTGCACTCGAAAATCTGTCGGTTCAGGTCACCAGATATTACTTTAACGACGCCTTCTTTTGATTGACATAAACGACAAAATTTCAACATTTCATCTACAGTCAAATTCATGTTTCATCAGAAGAAAGATTGCCTTTCATATACCAATTAATTGAATTGACAGTTATACGTGTTAATGTAAGGTTGGCAACGATACGTCGAAACCAACAATACATTGATGTCTTGCAGCTTGAGATGCATTGTTTTTAATGAAATTAATATTTATAAATCTTAATAGAAGTATTTACAAAATGATAGAAAAATTTTAAAATAATTTATTAAAAGTATGGTGCCCTCTTGTAACAAACAGCTTAACTAAGTCTTCTATTATGCTGATGCCAATATAAGGAATTTTCGCAAATTTTTAACATAAAAGTAACATATTTTGATTCCATCAAATGAAAACATCAATGATTTGAAACATTAATATTTATTCATCGTTATATCGAGGGCATCCATGGAAGGCTTTCAATATATACGCATACGGTAGTATCAGTGTTGCCAACCTTAGAGAATGAAATTATCGTAATTTGCGTACAGAATTACCGTATTTGATTCAAAATTACCGTATGTTTCAAAAATAAAGGCAAAAAATCTATAGAAGGTGTCATATAATTAAAAATATGCGCCTAAAAAATGATGAATTTTATGTACAAGGAAGGAAAAAAACTACAAATATAAAATATTTGACAATTGCACAAATTACACATATTGTTAATCGTTAATCATTAAAACACTCTAGAGTTAAAAACCCGGGAATATTACAAGTTTCTTGTGGTAGATACTTATAGCGCTCTCCGGCAGAGGACGCAAAAACATCACTACTTTAAGTTAGTGTTGTTACACGTGTTTGGCAAGTACCAAGCACCCAAGCAGTAAGTCCCCAATTAAATTGTTAATTACTGAATGTATAAAAAACACAATACAAAAGGTTCGAAATTATCTAAAAGTTACCATACAACTGCGTACGATGGACTTATTCATGAGATTGTAACAATATAATTGAAGTCCTGAATTAATCACAAATTATTTCTACGCAGCAATTTAGAGGGTTTGAGTTAAACTCCGATGGACAGAAAAAATAAATTTAATAAAGCAATAATAGTAACATAATTAACAAATCACGTGCTATATGAGAGCCCCGTCAACTATAGGAACATTTTAATCTTTTTCTCACATAATGACCAAATTCATAACAAAATAAAAACATGTATTAACGTACTATTAGAATTATACATGATATAAGTACGTTTCAACAGAAAAAAAGATCCAAAAGAAAACTAAATTTGCTATCAGTAGCTGCAATACATTGATCTATAGTTGAGTGCTCGTATAAAGGTCGTTTTACACTACCCTACAAATTGAGGTAGAAGTTGAACTTTCAGTGCTAGAAATGTTATCTAGTGATACAAGAAATTGGGTCAAAAAATACATTTCTTGTATTGTGCTAGCCCATATTTCTTGCACAAAAATTTGTCCAACTTCGAGTTCAATTTCTGCTGTAGTGCAAAATGGCCTTTAGAAAAGTTTCATTATTATATAGACAATATTAAACTTACAGAATAATTAATATCTTTAAAAAGTTAAATCACAGAAAGTCCTTTAAAAACACAGTGCAATTAGGTATTGTGTTTTAATAATAATTTGACTACTGCTCCCGCCATTTTAACTCCATAATGACCCGCCCAGAATTGAGTGTCTTGGCCACAGTGCATGAATTCTACACACTTAATGTTATCAGGATAATCGGTAATGACCATTTCCAACTGGAATTATTTACATTATAACTCTTATACGTGCTCTAAGCCCGTTTGAGTAGATCCCTGACTTACGAATTTTCTTCGACGATAAAGGGCGTCAAATTGCTAAATGATCGATGTGTTTGATTCTGCTAAACATGGACGCCGACAAGCAAATCCGGCTGACCAGGCCGACATCGACCAGATCTACCCCAACACCTATCAAATTCATAAGTCAGGAATTCACTTTCATTTACCTTCTCCCACTTTGGTTCTGCCCATTGTTCAGCGACAAACTCTAATTTTCCTCCATTTATTCGTTTACCATCCTCACAAATTATTTCCAATCCCGAGGCATATTTACAACCACAGTCAAAACGAGGTGCCACCCATTCACTAACATATATATGCGGTTTGTAACTCCTCAGAAGATCCAACTTACTTCCTCTGAAGTGTATCACTTGTGTTTTGGCACAGCATCCATAAGAAGTTGCGAAACAACTGGTGTTATTTTGAAACTCGGGTACTTTCTCGGGTAATGGGTGACTTCCAACGGGTATTTTCTCAATATTAAACCGGTTACCACCATTAGCTGTGATCGTCCAATACTTAAATTTTTCTTCACCGTTCACATTCTTGAGTAAGTTCGAGTCAAAAAAACCGCTAAATAAATGGTAGTATAAATACCAGGGTAATACTTTCGGGATGTCATGGTATTTCCTTTTGTACTTCAAACACCATAAAGTGTTCGATGTGACAATTTCGTTCCACTTCTTGCATACAAATCGACATTTTAAAAGCTCAGAAGCGTCCACATAACTTAATATATGACTAATTACTTCTTCTGGCACTAAGACTTTATTCAAAGTTAATCCATTGTAACCGTCCATGTTCTTGCCTTAATTTCTCTCCAATTTAAATTTGAAGGTGATTCATCACATTACAGATTATCTTTGCAACAGTAATGAGTCAGCTATAATTTATCTGTTTACGAATTTTATAATTATCAATTTTTGAGGTTATTTATCGAAGGTGTAAAGTGGTGGTGGAAAAGAATTGATTTTATAAATTCCTTTATTTGCAATTTAATGGCGAAGTAATGTAAACATTTAGCCATTCTGCCAGATTATTTGGAAATAGTCACGAAATCAATGAATACTGTGTTCCAGTCGGCGATCATATCAATAGTTCCAGTGTTGGCAACATTGAGCTGGTAGCTGGTGTTAAAAATTTTGACATAAGCGACGGATCGCCGAGTGGCTTAGAGGTTAGCATAGCCGACTTTTGGAAATCGTGCCGCTCGGCGGCGTAGGTTACAATCCTACCATTAGCCATGGATATTGTACTGTCTAATGACAGATCCAGCTATTATATTAAAAATTATCTGGAATGGTTATTGTTGTAAGACAATAAGCAGCATTACTGGGCAAAGCGAAAGAAGACAATACATAAGTGGCAACTTAAGCTAATGTTAGACCGAATTTCACAAATCTTATGGGAGTAAATATGACGGACAGATTGCGTAGAAAGTTGGAAATGTTTGAACTTTTTACGAATTTCGTGAATGTCAATTGTCATTCAGAGTTTCAGTGTAACCTATAAATTATTCAGAAAAATTAATATCACACACCGTTACAAACAACTATATTTACTTCGTGAAACTGAGAAGAATTATGAAACGAAAGGGCAGTGTTGGAGAATTTTTTCAGAACAGAAAAGAAAACCTGGGCGTATCCTTTATTATCGCAGTAGGCTGTGATTTTAAGTTAGTAAGTTGGCTATCATTCTAACAAATTTAATATGATGTGATTGGGCGCGTTCAGCGGACACAACTGTTGACGATGTTGACTTGTTAGGTACGCTGAACGGTTAGTGGTTACTTGTGCTGACTACCAACAGTTGTTGAATTTACTCACCAGAAATAATTTACGGTGAGTGCAGTCCCAGCGAGTCACTTATTTTTTCTGTCCACATATTCGAAATTCTAACCTCTTTCGAATTCTCGACTTCTCAGTTTATATAATAATTATGATGAATAATATTGTAATATTGTAAGAAGTGTAACCTACAATTATTTTTTTTACTATATAATCTAGAATAATTATAATTATAATGTATGAAAACATAACCTCACTCCAGATGACAAGTAACAGTAATGAATTATCCCAAACGGACTTCGTGAAGCTATCAAGCGATAGTGAAACGTTGAGCGTTAGTGCCATTTTCATTGTCCGTTTGAGATAATTCATTACACAATTTCACCAGACAAGAATCTACCTTAAATAACAGTAAGTTGTTATAGCGTCAACTGCTCCAACTTGTTTAAACGCAACATAAATGAAACATGTTTCTGGTTTTAGTCAACTGTTGCGTCCGCTCAACGCGCCTAATGGGGGTAAGGAGCGTCCGACGCACTCAAAGCTTCATGTAAATCCAGCTTTAGCTTTACGGGTTGGCGGTTGACAAGTGGCAACACTGGTGGTGAAGGTGAAATGTGGGTGAAATTGCAGCCGCACGTTTGACGTGTCTCAAATATTTAAAATTTATTGACAAATATGGACAAGTGGATAATATTTATTTGACTTGTTTCTAGTATCAGTTGTGTTTCATACATAAACATTCGTGAGCTTAACATTAATTGAAAATGACGCTGAGAAGTAACGTTCCGGATACAATTCGCTTTCCGATTCTTTAGGTAAGTGGCGCCAGCGGAGAAACACTTGAACTAATGAATTGCGCAGGCCGGATAAAGATAATATGCTGTTTTGTGAAATCTAGTAGGTCGTGGAAAAACAACAGAATCTCTACCGTACTGTATATTCAAAGAGATTTCATTTAGTTTAGTTTTGTATTTTTTTTAATCCAAGAAACTAACCAATAATATTTCTCGCGATCACTAATCACTATCCTGCGTGTTCCTTTGAATGTCAAAAGTGTTCACGAAATTAATTTGGTCAATATTAATTAATTTTTTGAAATCCCTCCAGAACCGCGACGGCTTATTGTTTACATTTAAACAAAAAAGGCCATTTCTCTTCGGTGCAGTGGCGCCCCCTTCGGCGTTTTCACGGGGTGGCCTGCCCAGAAAAATCATGGAGGTGAATTATGTTACCTACCCTACAGGATAGTATTATTCAATTTTTGGCCCATTGCTTTCTTCCACGTGTGGGCGCCAATTAGCCGTTCTCACGCGTTAGGCTTTCTTTAGGGTTTATTTATTTTAGCGTATCAAAATGGCCCTTATCTTAAGGGGGTCTGATGTTGGGAATGATCAACTTCTCAGTGCCCATTAGCATAAAAACTTTAAATTACAATTTTTCGGCTGTTCACAAAATTATACACCACGTATATGCATTGCAAAATAATTTGTGTTACATTAAAATTGACAATAAAATGTGTAATTTTTATTTAATAGTGTTTGCCAGATTATACAATCGTTATTAATGTGATGTAATAGTTTATATTTCTCTACAATTAAGAAAAAAACAATAGTAAGCAAATGCATTTTATCGAACACTTGAGTGTAGCTATCCACAATGCATACTTATTTTACCCGAAAACATTGCATTGTATTAAATGTCGAACGATTGGAAAATAATAACAAAGAGCATATTTCATGTAAGTTTTCAGCAAGAATACTTTACGGTAAGGAACATCAATAAGAACAACCTCTTAATATAAGAGCTTAAAATGAACAGTTATTAGAGGATAACAAAATTAGTCTTAGTTTAAAAATTATAAATGTAATGAACACCCACGCTAAAGGAGATCACTTTTGTGAATCTGTACACTGCGTATTACTCTGTACCGCTTCGCTTAATTTAAATACATTGAT
Organism: Serrognathus titanus; assembly: GCA_039766575.1. NCBI lineage: Eukaryota > Metazoa > Arthropoda > Insecta > Coleoptera > Lucanidae > Serrognathus > Serrognathus titanus. Next base: position 11,358,544 of record CM077911.1, on the reverse strand, counting down.
TACATCGAAATGTATAAACAGATTTGGACAAACATTCTCAAAATGTACAGTTCGATTCACTGGAGCACCTAAGCGCCGCAGTAGATCGGTAAACAGTTTCTCTTCCTTTTTAATCCACGGTCGTCTGTCGTCCTGAATCTGATAAGGTGTCACATGAACGTGTACACGAATACCTAGAAGTGCTTTCTGTGTCACTGCATTACAACATTTTATAAACACACATACCCAATCTCGTGAAAGTTTCTAGAAGTGGTCTTGACGTGATCCATGTATTTTTCCCACCAGAATGACCACCATCTAACCAATACATATCCTTAATTCTTGACACTATATCCATAGATTTACGATCATCCGGAGTAAGAGTCTTAAGGTAATGGAATTCATACAAAAGCTGGTTTAGAACAACGCATCCTTTACTGAAACCTATCAGCGACAAATTATTCTTATCCAAATTTATATTTTCACGCCACCAAAACGTCTCTTCCAACGTAGGTTTCTCATTCACGTTGTTTGAGGAATTTGGTATCAAATCATCTGACGTCTGTATAGTACAGTCTTCAGTCTGAAATAAACAGTCTCTTTCGTGGAACTAATCATTTTCGAAATCAGTCTTACATCAGTTTCATCTTGCAAATTAACGGGGTTGTAGGAGGAAGTAGCATTGATCAACTCCGACTCCGTCATAGTTCTTAACTTCTCGGACACGCTCTGAAGTAACTTCTCTAAATGCTGCAAGGCGAAATGCATGGGGGTGTGTTCGGGTGCGCCGCAGTTGTTTGAGGGGACGAAATTTTTAAAGCAGCTAAAGGTTTTGTATTCTATTCTGAACATAGAACGTGAATTAGTGTACGACTAAATTCAATTCAAATCGAGTGCTCTACCTTGCAGGACGTATGACAATAAGGTGGGAATCCAAGAAGTTTGTTTGGATGACACGTGCTGTGTCTTCTAGATTCCATTTTAAATAATTTTTGCTATCCCTGTGACTTCGCATGTTCTCAGAAAAGTCCTGTCAATAACAATTACATCATAGTCATGAGTAGAGATCGGAATCACACGTTTCACGTCATCATATGAGCGAGCGACGTATACGTTTATTAGGACAGTGCGGCGTAATGACATATCGTCACCTTACTTTCAAAACCTCCTAAGTACATTCTTATATACATGAGGTTTTAAAAACTTTGGAATGAATGGAATGAATGAATTTCCGTACTTGTCTGAAAAAATTTGTGCTTCTTATTCACTATTAAAACCTAATAATAGGCTTTTAATAACTTAATGTTAGGCTTTATTGGATCCAAAGTTTGCAAAGAACTTAGCTTTTTTGAAAAAATGGACTTAGAAGGTTTTGAATTGGAACTAGAATTGCATAATTGCATAAAATACACTTATTATTAAAAGCAGTATTTAGAAATTTAACACTGACATTATTATATTGAGCGTGAGGTCTGAATGTGTTTCGTTCTCGTTTTACTGAAATGTGAATTCGTTATTCGTTGTGTTGGACATCGACTAACAAATGCATTCATCACCCCACAACATGACAAGCACGGATTTTATTTAGCTTTTTACGGCCCGATGATTTTTAAACGGTCGGAAGTTTCTAAATATACCTGTTAGCTATTAATAATTTTACAGTGTGTGTAAAAATAAATGCATTTCAAGGTAAACTACTCTAGTATAGCAGAGATAAATTACTGAAAATTCAACTTCCTGAAATATTCGAGTCTTTTCGCGATGATTTATTGTTTTCATTTTCATTTTGGTTAAAACAAACAATAAGTTCAGAATTTAAACGGAATTTACATGTTTTTCAATTAGAGATCAACCAACAAATACATTAGACAGAGAACTAGATGAAGATATGTGTTGAATTCACTGGGTGTTCTATTTAGAAAAAGATAACTTAGGTGGATTTCAGTTACTGAACATTCTGTATAACCAAAAATTATTTTATAAAACAGAGCTGGCTGAGTTACATCTTAGCTCGTTTGAATTTTTTTGCTATCTTATGTACTACAAACGGAGAAGACCGGTGGACAATAGTAGCTATACACTTGTTGTATATTGCAAAGTTTTCTTTGCGGCTTTTATTAATTGTATTTAAAATGGTGAAACCGAAAAACGGTGCAGTTCTTAAGCGCAAAAAAGCAAAATCTATTTATCTAAAAGACATATGCGTCGCTTAGTTTTGAAGGAAATTAAAAAAAAAAAACTTGCAAAATGCAGCATAGATTGTATAGCAGATACCGATAATGTAGTGAAAGATCTTGCCTCTAAGTCTAATAGCAAATGTAATACGAAACTTGTAAATGTTGACTGCCCAAGTAGTTCTTTTGAGACTTCTTCAACTAATCAAGAAGAAAATATCTAATTTCATCCTCAGTATAAAACCTGGATTGTAAAATTTCGATCAATATCAACGCAAACTGCTTTAAATGAGCTGTTGTCTATTGTACGTTCTGAAGGCTATGGGCTTCCCAAAGACTGTCGAACCTTGTTGGAAACTTCTAAACTTGCGAGACCAGATAATTATTATTATCACTTAATTATTGCCAATACACTAAAAAGGATTATGGAAAACAGAAATTTTGAATCTACACTTTATACTTACGAGTCAATTTTCATCTTGTCAGCTATGGTCAAATTTAATGGCAATAGATTTAGACAAATGGGAAAATAAAAAACCCTTTTTGGTAGGCATTTTTCTTTGACGGGCGAAAAAAAAGACATAAATGCGGCATCACGTCAAGAGAGACCATATTTTAAGAAATACTGTAAAACGAGAAGGTTGTGATTTACTTAATACGTTAATTAATGAACTGCCAATACATTTGCCAGGTTACAACTACTACGGTCCAGGTACAAAATTAGATACTCGACTTAAAAGAGGAGACAGAGGTCTTAATATATTGGATGAGGCTTTCAAGCAACACGACATTACATATTCGTTAAGTAACGATTTAGAAAAGCGTCACAAAGCAGGTAGAAGATTATACCAAGTGGCAGTACAAAGAACCAAAAGTATGGAAGCGGAACTCTGCATTATCTGTAGCCGCCTGAATGAAAGCTGAAACCAAGCTCGGGCTGGGAAACAGAGAGCAGAGAAAGGCACGATTAAGCGGAGGAAGCGTGGTAGTGAATTATCATTTTTTGTATCACCATTTTGCTGACAAGAAGGACGATCAAAATCTGCATGAAAAAGTTAGGATTACCATTTAAAAAATTAATGATGACATCACAGCAGAAAACCAAAACTAAAATATGTTTTTTTAAATTAAAAATTGACCTCTTTCAGGATTTTGCAAAAGAAAACGTTAAATAAATAAGTTATGAGCTAGGTGTAGGACTTTATCAACATTTGACGAAATAACAACACTTTGAGGGCAACCATAAGCAGTTTCGTTAAACTCGATTTTAGCTAAACAAATTCAATGGGAAGATTGTTGTGCTTTAGACCTAGAATATTGGAGGAACTCCAAAATAATACAGGTGGTTTTCCAGTGGATATAAACAATAGCTTTGGCTATATGAATAGAGTGTAATTTGACCGGTGGATCTTATAGCGGACAGTAATTAAATTAAATTCCAAAAGGATATTGAAAGTTTTAAAATTTTTATCGCAAATCGGTTTTGATTGCAGTGGATATCTCAAGCATCTTCTGTACAGCTGTTTCGGCCCTACTTGGAGCCTCGTTAGCAGAAGCGTAGCTCGAGGACTTCCACTGAAAACCTTCAATACGCTTTGACAGCACGCTTGGCCACCTTGCAAGGGGGAGACTTATTAAGTAGCAAACTGACTACAATTTGTCATTCCTAATGTAATGTTGGATATCACGATTCAAACTATTCTTTATGTTTTACATATACTTTACGTTTCTATTATGGCTTACGTCCATTGTGAACAAGGGCTTACACTTCATTGCCAGACCCATATAAATTATAACGCAGGGCCCATCTCTTATGATTACGATATTTGTTTTTATTTTAACTTTTCGCGTAGGTGTTCGTAATTCCCCCATCTCCCCCTTCCTATGTCAATCTAATGGATATTGATGATGTTTTGTCACTAGCATGACTGCTGTCAGAGACAACCATGAGACGACCAAGTCAATAGCAAAATTCTATTTTTTTTTTCGACGCCAATCACCAGCAAATGAAATCCTGAAATTGACCAATGACACTCGGCTGCAAAAATACTAGAACTGCGCCATCTGCGTTTACCTTTTGTTTAGTAAGACAAAAACAAGCATACTGCAAAGGTATGTGACAGACAGAAATAGTGCACAGTTGGCAAAGCGAATAAATTCTTCTTCTTATGAGTTACACGTCTCATGGTTGTCTCTTACTGCTATTTATACAAATTTTTGTTGTTGGTGTGAGACAACTTTAGGAATGCTATTTTTTGTATGGATATGATTAGTCTGCCCGTATAATATTTAGTGAATAAAAATACCTGCATATCTCCACCAAAATAAATAACGGTGTGTGCCTTTTCTGATCGCAACGCCGGATGACAGTAGACGATATCGTTAACGCGTCCATCATAACCAGGAACGGCGTACAGTCTGATGGGGCAAGGTGGCGTAGGTGATCCTAGCATACTCCGCAATCTCACATCTGCAATTCGATCAAACGCAAAAATCAGTTCACCCTTAAATACAAAAAAGTTCGACGAATCAAGCGGGACGTTGAAATATTTTCGATCTAATATTTTCGAAGTCTGCAACGCTGGCAACAGAAAGAGAAACGCATTCTGGTATCCTCCAAGCACTGACCCATGTCCTCTTTCAGTTCGGACACTTTAACGCGAATTTCCTCGCGCATAAGATTATAGCACATCGCCACCAAACCCAGGCCGACCAACATGTACACGAAATTCACCACGAGTTTGTAATGGTTGCCTTCTTGCGAATCCGAAATATTGGCGCCGGGCACAAAATCGCCCAAACCGATTTTACACAGGCTTGTAACGCAGAAGTAGGTACTGTCGAGGTAAGTCCAACCTTCCCAGGCAGAAAACATAATTGCTCCTGTAAGAACGTAACCTCCGATGACCCAGAGCGACGCTGATGATGGAACTATGATTCTTCTTGGGGGCTCGTTTTCTTCCCGCTCTGTACTACATTCGTACAACCACGTGTAAACCCAGCGAAATGTACCAGCGAGGACCTCTCCCATATTCATGAAATATAAAATATACAATGGTATACCAAAGAGGGCGTACAAAACTGTGACGCATTTTCCCATATCGGTTCTAGTTACCATGTTTCCATACCCAATCATCGTTATTATACTGAGGGAAAACATTAGGGCTGCGGGAAAAGTCCACACGTCCTTTATTTTTCGGCCACTATACCCCGCCTTAACAGCTTGCACTAGTATTTCTTGGAACTCCACCAGCGCCGCGTTTGTTTTGATGTTGAACGCGGTGTGATTGAGCACATTTTCATCATCAATCACAACCCACATGTTATGCGAAAAATTCGTCCGGGCCTCCTCGACGATTCGTATTTCTCTCGTTTCCTCTAGCGTCTCTATATACTGGAAAGTGAACGCTCCGATGACGGTATATCCGACGACGAGACCTCCGACACCGACCTGCGTGCACATGAAGGCCACCAATTTGCGGCAGCAATCTCTGATTTTTTCGCGGGCCGCAATATCGCTCGTGGAAGAAGAATTCTTGCTCCGTACGGAGCTGCGAAAGTAGCGATTCTCCATTGTAAACTGATGGGTGTCGTTGATGTTTTCATTGCGGTGAGTTATTTTTGGGGCGGCGGGTTTGGCGTGATGCCATTTTTAATCTCACAAATTAGTACGCTTACATTAGCACTTCCTGTTTATCTAAACGTGTGACAGTGGTTTTCAATAATTTACAAAAGAATATTAAAAAAATTATTTGGTTTTTGAAATCCCCAGAGTCTCGATGCTAAATTGAGTAGATATCACGGAATAGGTCGCACATTAGTCAATATTATAACAATTCCTAAATTACTTCATGCAGGCGTTATACATAAATTTAGTGATACCCAGTAGTGGAATGGGTCTAAAAATAAAGGTTGCCACGAGACAAAGAGGGCCCATCTCAGCGATGCCAGCGTGGTTATGAAAATTTCCTTAGATCTCCAATTTAAGCTGCGTTAACGTTGATGCGTTCGTGGACCGTCAATTGCCGCTATTCCTTTTTCAATCGAACGTACGTTTAGTATAATTTATATAACCTCGCTGGTATGACTGGCTCACCTAGGTACAACTAGTATGAACCGTATTTACTGTCGTGATTTAAGACGGACTTTCGTAAGTTAACTGTTTAAGACGTCTTAAGTTGCTATAACGTAAGTGTAATTCGAAGTCCAGTTAGTAAAAACCAACCACTTCAGTAAATACAGCGCTGTCCCCCTCTACATAAATATTTTGTATCCAATAGTTAGATACGTTGCGGTATAGAGAGTCCTGTCAACCTCAAGGGCCTTTCAGTCTGCACCAACATTGATGGTGATGCTAGCAACCACGGAATTGGAGGCGTGATATCACAAATGTAGGACGGAGAAGAACGTGTTATCTGTTGCTTCAGTAAAGTTTTATCCAAAGCTGAAAGAAACTATTGTGTAATCAGAAGAGGTTCCTCGCTGTAATGAAAATAACAGAATATTTCCACAAGTGAGTCTATGGTCGACAGTTTCATCTTCGATCAAACCATGAATACCAGAATTTCCGAAGTGGTACGTCAGTTGGGCACTTACAAAAAGCCCGAGAAAGGTTTTGTTGGGTTAAACGTAGGACCAATGTGGAGAATTGATGCGTCGGATGTATTACCTGCAATGCAATGTCAAGACCTGCGAAGACTCGGCGAAAACTGCTTCTGTACAACGTTGGTGCCCCCTTCAAAATAATAATCGGCCCGTTTCCAGAAACCGATTCCTGAAATAAGTACATTATGGTTGTAACCACTTGCTTCACCAAATGGCCAGAAGCAACAACTGTCGCCTCCATAGAAAATTGGATAACTAGATTTGGGGTGCCAATTTTCCGAAGTGGTACGTCAGGTGGGCACTTGGAAAAAGTCCGAGAAAGGTTTTATTGGGTTAAACGTAGGACCAATGTAGAGAATTGGTGTGTCGGATGTATTACCTGCAATGCAATGTCAAGACCTGCGAAGACTCGGCGAAAACTGCTTCTGTACAACGTCGGTGCCCCCTTCAAAATAATTGCCATTGACATAGCAGACCCGTTTCAACCGATTCCGGAAATAAGTACATTATGGTGGTAACCACTGACTTCACCAAATGGCCAGAAGCAACAACTCATAGAAAATTGGAAAACTAGATTTAGGGTGCTAATGAAGCTTCATTCCGATCAAGGTAGAAATTTCGAAGGCAGCGTCTTTGAAGAACTGATTCGGATGTTTGGCATTTTTAAAACATACACTGCCCCATTACATCCACAATCAAAAAGACTAAAGAAGTCTCTGCAAATTAATAGGACTGAGATCAACATGTGGTCATTTTATAAGGGCATATCGTTCCGTAGTACATGACACTACTAAACAATCGTTGTTTCCTTCTGTTTGGAGAAAAAATGCGTTTACCATGAGACGTCATCGTAAACTTGCGACAATAGCGTGTAATAGCAAACTGGATTGCAACGGGCCCCCGAGCATCCTCTGTATAGCTATTTCGGCACTAATTGGGGCCTCATCAGCAGAAGAGTAGCTCGAGAACTCCATCGCAATCCCGACGACCAACGAGACCTACGCAATTGCAAACAATTGCAGGTCAGACTTTAGTCGCTCGGTGTTGCGACAGTGTGACATGTTTGCATTTACGCGCTATCTTTGCGTAAGTCTCGTTGGTCGTCAGGATTACCTTGAAGTCCTCGAGCTACTCTTCTGCTGATGAGGCCCCAATTAGGGCCGAAAGAGCTATACAGAGGATGCTCGGGGGCCCTTTGTAATCCAGCCGAGTTGCAGCCAAATTTTGCATGATTGAAGGACGTTTGATTTTACTGCGTTGTCGCATTAGTAATTTTTACCTTACAACGTTGGAGTTCCTGCTGAGTACGATGAATTCGACCTAAATGTCATCAGTGGCGTGCTGTTGGTTACATTTTGATATTCTTAATTTGCTATTATTATTATCAAAAAAGGTTATTCGTGTTGAAATGGTAAATAAAAAAGGGTCACATAAACATGTAGAGATGATAAACTAATAAATAAATTATCCCATGCGACGCTCATGGCGAAACAGTGCAGTACTTTTAAAAATAATCTAACAAGCACTTTTTAATCCTTTCTGATCGCATCGTATTTGGCATTTGAGTGATTTTTTTTTTAAGATTTGGGACCGTTAATTAAAATTTTAATTGTTTGCTGTAAACTGGTATACAAAGGCATATTGTTTCCAAAAAGCGGAACGTCTGGCTAGACGTTAGACCCATAACTTTTTTCCAACAAATGATTCAATAAATGAATATTAAAAATGGGCTGTCTAAGTAAAATTTGCATAGAAAATTGGGATGAGGCTGTACATTCAATATTTTAATAAAAAGTATTGCATTTTTTCTAAATTTATGACTTTTTTCTCTGTGTTCAGACTACAAGAAAAGACTGTAAGCATTTGGTGAAAAATGAACACTTGGGATGTCACATGAGGATACGAGTTCATAAAATCTAAAAATAATTTGTCAGAAATTTTATAAACATATCACCGATCGTTTTTGAATTTCAATAAAATTTACATCTGACAAGTAGAACAATAAATAATCCATTTCCACTTCTGGATGTTAATTTTACTACCTATTACAGAGGTCAGTTATTTATAAAATATTGGGAAAACAATGCTGTAACAATTATTTAATGCATTATTTTAAAATCAGTATTACACGATTACTTATCTACTGCAAAAATAAATTCCGACTGATTGATTACATGAATACCATACTTATATGGTAGGTACACCTGTTTTCTTCGATTAATTTTTATTTTAATTGTTAATATCGATGGTGGAAATTAAAAAAAAATACATATAATTATTAAGCGCTTTACATTAATAATAAAAGTAATCAAGCGAATACGCAGAGGACAAACTGGACTGGACGACAGTGATCAACTTGACGTTTAAATTTGAGGTTACAAATTCATAACGATGGTTTTTGAGACTTACCTAAATATTTTGTAAAGAAAACATTTCGTAAAGGTTTTACTACAGTCGACGCCGTAATTTTCTACAAACTTTCTGCCCGTTTTAAAACTTTAATTACCGAATTTCAATGGATGTCAAAACCGGCCTGAAGTCTGCGCAAATTTTCAGTTTCAGATATCGACCGCCTCGATGAAGACGCGCTGATAAAATTTGAATGACCTTCTCGTCATTCAAGTAGCTGAAAAAATTGATGGCCCTCCAAAGTTGTGTAGCACGATATAAAAATTTTTACAGGATACGCAATTAGAGATATCCGATTTCCTTATTGAGTGAAATATTCAAAAATAATTATGGCAGATAGCAGTCAACTTCTTATTTACTTTCAACATCCGAAAAACTTAAAAAATATATTAGATCTTATTCGATACGTAGGTCATATTTAAATTCAATTCTGTCGCACGTTGTAGTAGGCCAGTGTTGCCAACCTCATAGAATGAAATTACTGCAGGATTACTGTATTTAACTCAAAATTACCTACATAGGTATCATATAGTTAAGAAAATGCACTTAATGTTAAAAATAAATTTATTAGTATAAAATATAGACTCTGTTCATGAATTTTCTACAAGTACAGGGAGATCGAAATTGATTGTCCTGATCCTACACTGCTTTCCACGAGCTTGATATCCGTATTTACATCCAATTGTTAAAATGAAGTTAGCTACATAGGGACGATTCTGGGGAATTACTAGATATGCCAAGATTTTGTTGACATTTCATTCAAGAAAAATGATTTATTGTAATAGCAATCTGATTAAACAAATTATGTTAGTTAATAATTAATTGGGTTGGGTTTGGATGCAAATTTCATGAATGTTCTATACACAATACAGCTTTTCGTTCTAACCCTCATTGATAGATATAAATATTGATATCATGCTCACGGAAAGTAGTGTAGTATCATGACAATGAATTTCGATCTCCCTGTACTTGTTAAATTGAAGAAATCACGAGACAAAAATTGTCTTTTTCTCTTTCAATATTGACATTATTTCGCCTTTCCAACTGATTTTTCTGTTTTGAAACTTGCGGAAACTTAAAAAAAATGTTATTTCTCTAAATGTTTACTACTTCAACGGTTTATTTTTGAAAATAAAATATCAAATTTCAATGAAATTTTATATTTTATTAAAGAAATTTTATCGAATTGATTTTAAAAAACAAAAATCACTTATTTTAAAGTGACGTCACTCCTGACGAAGCTATGAAACGACAGTGAAACGTAGAGTGATTATGCCAATTTTAGTGCCTGTTTAAAATAATTTATTACTAACTTTTAACTCAAATTGTTGCAGACAGTCTACGGCAATTCTAGTGTAGTTTATCTATCGGTTTCCTTAAATCTTTGGCCTTCATCTCCTTTGTAAACAATCATGGCCGTTAAAATTTAACAGCCACAGATGTGCAGGTGTAATGAAATAACATTCACGTATTTATGAAAAATAATTATAAAATTAAATGTTAGTTACTGACACCGTGTTGAGTTATTTAACAACTCATCACAAACTTTAGAAAATTAATTGAATGGACTGAAGTAGACTAAATTTGCTTCAGTCCAAGAAGGTAGCCAACAGGTCAACACATTCAACATTTGTTATAAACTTTGAAGCTTCAATTAACAATTGGAAGTTTCATTGAAGTATTTCATAAATTTATAACTTGTTTTTTTAGTTAACACTTAACGGTTAACCTAAAAATACTACGCGACGGAAAATTAGTCGATCACTCGATATAAGTGCCCCACTAATAAAAACTTACTTGTTTCTCAATAAATGTTTTACTATTAATTGAAATAGCAAATTATTGATCTCTTTAATAATTAGATTTTAACATAAAATAAATGCCAGAGTAACAAAAATTGACATAATTTCTTGAAGCAGTCGAATTCTTGCTCGCTCAGTAAATAGAAGTATTTAAAGTACAGCATTATATTAAAACAAAATGTGATATTATAAGTTTTACATGTACTTAAATAACATTGGCACTACAATATCATGTATGTATATAGAAAAAAGCGTTCTTTAATAAGTCACGTAATAATACTTATTATATATGTATATATATAAAAAAAAAACTCGGAAATCATTTATCTTAAGATAGTTACAGAGTTTTTTGTAAACTTAATGTATCTCGAAGCAATTGATTACGAAGCGCCCAGAGCGCATTTAGAACGTTATCCTGCTGATTAGCTTTGCTGCCGAGCCAAGCTGCTACAGTGTTGAGTTTTTCCGCATCTGGAGCTGGGATGGTTTCTTGAGTCGCATTCAATGTCTTCTCCCAGGGCGTTATAAATTTGTTTTCCATGTGCAACCCTTCAATATACCTGCCAAAATCGAATTCAATTAAAGAACACGATGAAATCCAATTCAATTCCAACTTACTTTATATAAGCTTCAGAATGTAGTGCACGTTGTGGCCTAGGCGGCACAGCAATGAACAATTGCTCTTGTTTCTGAGCTGTAGTCTGCACTGACGAAGTTGCTGTAAGTGTGTATTAATTAAAAAATTAGGAGAAAGTGGTATTAAGTACATTAAACAAAAGCATCTAATTTCCTCAACACTGACTTACTAGAAGAAAACAATTTAATGTTATTATTTGGGTTTGAATACTTTCGTAATAGGTCATCTCAGTTTCAAACATTTTGTTTCTGTTCATCACAAAAATTACAAGAAAAGAAACAAAATATATCTAGCTAGAAGGTAATCGTGCTATTTCATATCAAGAGAAAGTTGAAGATGTAAAAAAATAATTAAGTGAGACAGATCATCTTAATTACACGTATACATTTGGATGAGATGACCTTTTATACATGTGAGTGGAGGGAAATTTATAATTACATGCAAAGGTGGGACCACAGCCTGAAAAACATTAGTACTTAAATGATTTCTATATTTTATAGAAATATCAAAATAATTGAATTTAAACATGCACGATTCGAGATTATATGAAATTTTTAATAATTGAGTTGTTTCTTGCAACAATTTAGGTGTAAGTTCGAATTCCCTCCTAGCGCTTGAGGGTTCTGACTGGGTTTTCTGCGTTTCCCCAGTTTTTAAGGCGAATGCCAAAGGAGAAATAATAACATCAAGTTGGTTGCAGCCACCAAACATCCTCTCCTGGCAAGCTCTGTGAGCTTGGGGAATTTGTGTGGGGAAAAAAAGAATACTCATAAATAGAGGCCAGATTTTAGGTAAAATACCTTTCTTTAGTTTTTAAGTTCGTAGAGATTTTCGTTTCATTAGAAATAGAATTATTTGACTCTATTTCTAATGAAAAGATATATTTAATTTTTTTTACAAACTTAAGAATTAAAATCCGGTCTCTATATATAAAAATTTCAAAAATAAGAGGTAGGATATGGGACAAAGAAAGTATTTTATTCATGTTTATTTTTAAATTGAAATGCATTAGAAGTTCAAGTTCACTCATCAACAGTCAAAACAAGTTCCATAAAACTGTTCTGCTATTGAAAATACACCATAATAATGTCAAAAACATCTCAGTTATTAAATAAATTAAAAAAAAGAAACTAGAGTGGTTCACAGTAAAGAAATCTCTTTACTATCTAAGTCTACCTTCAAAATAACAACAGCAATCAACTAGTTCGTACAGCAAATCTACAGAACAGAGATAGTTCAATACATACTAATTTCAGGCGCCAAATATTATTATTACCTGAACTAGTTGATGTTGTGAAGTTGCCAGCAGTTGAATTAAATGAGCTACTAGCAGCTAATTTGAAACAAACAGATCAGTTAGGTATCATTAAAGTAATATATTGACATGATATATTCACATTATCATGTCAATGATTTTAGTACTGGAAGTTTAAAAATCACAAACACATTACAACATGAATATGATTGGATTTTCTTAGCACACAATGAAGCAAGCACTTGTATTTCATCAATCAAACGCAAAAAGTTTCATTGAAATAAAAAAAAATTAAAAATAAGCTAAACTACGAAATTAAAAAAAAACTCACGAGGGGTAGGGGTGGCAGTGGGAGTTGGTCGAGCAACTGATGCAGTTTTACTGGAGCTCTTGAAGTTCCTACCACATTAAAATCAAAAATGCAAACCTCTACTACTACATAAAAATATAAAAAGTACATATAATAAAGAGTTCGTATACTGAATAACAATTTCGTTAAACTACTCAGTATACTTCACCTTTGGGGTCTACATTCACTTAAAAATAACGCAACAAGAATTAAAACCTACAAAACGAAATGCAATAATTCTGGATCCTGCCAAACACTGGAAAGGAAAAATCATAAAATTCAAGCACATGCAAAAATGCATTGTAAAAAGAAACAAACCAGCAATTATTTCTGCTGTTGTCGATACACAAGGCTGCAAAACTGGCATCCGGTTTCCAATGAAATTTCTGTTAATACAGTGACCATGGAAAACATGAATGGTAATGAAAATTTGAACATTTAATAAGTAACCAAGAAAATTCGTTTCTCACTTTAAAAATGTGACATTGTTTTCCAAAATTTATTTATTTTTTTTAACTTATAAATCGAATTTAATTTCACAAAACGAATGAAAAAAGAAAATTATATTTTGGTCTGAAAAAAAACTATTTCAGAATGTAAAATTTTTGAAAGCAAGTACATATACCTAATTGCTTTTGTAAAGTTTCCAAAAATATTGACTTTATTCCGGACTTTTCTAACGTGTCTAGGTAACACATACAATACAACTTGAAAAGGAAACAAATTTGAATAATACATACTTGCTTCTGTCAGAAGGAGGCACAGTTCGCCCATTGCCTTTATTAATGTGCATATCTCGAACATGTCTAGCCAGCCTAGCCAAATTTGGGAATGGTTGGACATTCTTTTTGTTATTCCTAAGGCAATTGCGCCACTGACAATGCAATTCAGAATCTGGATTAGACTGAAAGTACGCCTGAACATGACCCTGGCTGTCCTTGTCTTTAACGCAGTGCTCAATACAATCTGAAACTTCTTCAAACTGAAAATCACAACTGTCCCACAGGCATTCGTAAATCTAAAAATGCAACATCCAGTAAGTGTTTTTCCGCAAATATGATCAGATTTTACATGATCCGGATTTGTTGTGGCGGGGCTGGCGCACTGTTCATCCAGCAGCATCGCTTTTGTTTCTTCATTGAGCTTTGATGCGCGCTCCTCCCAGGATAATTTCTCGTGAGCTGATAACGAACGCCACTCATTTCCGACAATCTTGCTGATCTCACCGAAATTAGAATCCGGGTTGTTTTGGACGACAGATTTCCTGACTTCACGTGAATACAGTATGTAACCAGTTACTACTTTATTCTTGTTTGATTTCTGCAGATATGAACAGAATTAATTTAATTTAAGGCTTTAACTTATTGGAACAATTTTAATTACATCCTTTTATTTCGAAAAGAGTAGCAAAATTTGTTTCTTAAAGTTGTTTGATATATTCAGGTTATTTTTCATGAAACTTTATGCAATCATCGACCGAATTGCTTCAATAATCAGTAGCGATTAGATTGCAAGCGATATTTTGATCCTCGGCAATTTTTTTCCTAACCATCTGACGTGTCAGTGGGATCCCGCTTATTCTGGCGATTTTCGGGTGGTCAGATTGTAGCGATCAGACCGCTTAAAAATCGCCACGTCAATGGTCGCCATGAAGGAGAACGCAGACATGGCGATATTCGGGCGACATGTTTCGGCCTCAGAAACATTAACTACTCTTTCTACTCTATAACTGTGCATTTATGTGATTGATTTATGCAATAAGTAAAAGATCTGCACATTCTCTTTCATATGTCGAAAACATTATTTTTTTATTATCTATGACTCGATTCTCTTACTAGTTTCATTTTGTCGGTATACTTAAGAATTACCCTGTATAAATTCATTTATCATATTCTAAGTTTATACTTTTGAAAAGCATTTTACCTTTTTGGAAGTAACCGGTGTCACTGTACTGGTTCCAGGATTTGAAGTTGCAGCTGCAGGTATTTCACCGGATCCAACTGAAGGAGGACCTCCGTCCAAAGAATCTTCCATCAAGATATCCACATCAGTCATTTTTGTAAGTACTGGAGATGCCTCCTGAAATTTTTAGTGAATGAAATTGTGAAAAATTCTAACTGTTTGGTTATGAAGGAACGTTATCGTATTTAGAAATGAAAATAATAATAAAATTTTATTGTTAAGTGTCCTTATACATATTTGTTTGGTTAAGACACATACTTATTAACATATTTCATTGGTAATGAAGTTATGAACAAAGCAGAATTAAAAAATTTACTGCGTGTAAAATTCTGCTGAATTTTTGCAAAAATCATGTAGGGTACGGACATGTCGTTTATAAAACCTATTTAATAGTTCAATGTCTGTGAAGAATTAGTAGAAGTAATAAGATTAAAACTGATTATCCAAAGAACCTCAAATTTCTATAACAAAATTTAAAATATTTGAAGTATAGGGACCACGCACATGTAAGGACAGCGCTACCAATGGCCATATTGTGCATCAGTGTTAGGAAAATATGAGTTGTTTCAAATGATTAGTATACATTTTAACTTGAATGTTGTAATGAGTTTCAATACCAGGAGGGTCAAATATTATGTACGACAATCGTAAATTGTCATCAGAATGATATTATTCCCATGCAATGAACCTCATAACACTAAATCACATATTTTTTAATAGTAGATGCCATTTGATAGAATATTAAGTGACATTAGCTGCTTTCGTTCAAACCAATCATAGAATCAATGATTAGGTGAACAAAATCATGTGATTACCTAATCCTGATCAAAACACATTAAGTCAGTAATGTTTCTAGGTTACGTTTTTGTGATCAAATCACACATAAGTTGTGATTATGAAAATTGTAATCATGAACGCTTAATCGAGGGTGGGAGAAAAAGTAATCACAGAGAACGAACACGCAGAATTGTGATCATGATTACATGATTAGTAATTACGGGTGTAAACGAAAGCACCTATTATTATTATCTTCAGTGCATTTGCAATTATTTTTTTAAAATCTTTCATTTTCGAATGTCCATAACTTTTTAAAGAATCATTTCCAAACAATACGTCCCTAAATTTTACCCAAGTCATTTAGTGACACCCTATATATTTGCTAAAGTTTTTGAAGTAATTACTAATGGGCGGAATGATAATATTTTTCAAGGTTATCGGTCAGAGGCGTACTGAATTGCGCGCGGTGAGAGAAGCGCATACAACTTCCATTACCTACAAATTAATTGCTTTTTACTTGCATGGGAGCGATTAATTTTTACAACGCCGCTGACTGACTCGATACATTGCAATTTGCAAGCATTTTGGTAACCGCTGATGAAAAACGTTTAGTTTCTATAATGCCAATGAAACTTAAATCTTAAACACATGCTACAATGTTTGACCCACCTTCTCAGCTTAAAACTTTTACCAAGCTCTACTAGGGCTTATCAAAAGCACTATAAAGAGACCCTGTCAAAGTAGTAAAATTACTATAAAACATAATCTAAATTGGAAGACTTCGGGTAACTTCACAAAGCTGCTGTGACGAGCCAAGAAAAGCCCAAAACAATAGTCCAAAGTTGACTCTATTGAAATAGTCTGTATTATAACACACTGTGAAAACAATCAAGATGATTTTATAAAAGCACATTTAATTTTCACGTGGTACAAAAATCTTAAGCTAAACATGTTTACGAATGAGGCATATTGAGGTCACCCAAGTGGAATATTCAAATTACATTAAAGCCATTACACCCCATGCTTTAAAGCACATAGGTTCAGTTTGTTTCAACAGTCGCACCTGCACTTTTATGCAGTCTGGACTTGTCTCATTCGTGTTCGTGTTCATGTTCAAATTTGCACACGTTTTATGATTTTATGTAGTCATATCACTTCAATAATGCAGTTGAGAATGATTTTTTGAACAGATTTCATAATTAAAACGTTCACTGCTCAATTCAAGCATTTTAAATATGCACACATAATATCTTAAAGTATTGTGTACGACACATTGAATACGAAGACTATTTATTATTAAAAAAAACATACCAACGTTATGTATTCCATTGTCCAGAGATAGAGGAGTAAGCAATTACTTAATTTACATTATATTAATTAGATAAAATACGTAAAACGTAAGAAAAATGAGTAGGTATTTGGTTAGGGGAAGAGTCACATTCTTTTCAAATTTGCATAAAACCCAGTGCCCTTCTCATTAAAATAAAATAAAATAAAGTCACAGCCACGGCAAATTCCTCTCAAATTCGTTAATTTCACGTCGCGGACGTAATTTTCGTTTCTATAAAAATGACATAACCTCAAAATCACATATGATTATCACTTTCTAATACCGGATTAAATAAAAATTTCGCGCACGAACACCGTTAAACATAACGTAACTAAAACTCTACGGGAATTACTACACGCAAACAAATACGAATACGTATTGTTACATCAGAGTAGATAATTTTATCAGAAGCTAAACAATTCTATTTTTAATTTTCTAATGGAATTTTAAACATTCACAATTCACTTCTTTGTTTTCAGGGGAGACGGTGACTCCCACCCCGATTATAATTACCAACGGCAAAAAAATAAAACAACTTTTCTATAAATTAGTTATGTAATTCGATCCTTTTAATGTTTTAAATAATAAACATATTTAGTTGTAAAATTGATGTTTGTTGATGTTTTTCTTAGTTCTAGGTCTCTTAAAAACATTTTTAAGAAATCCGTGATTTTTAACTATTACGAGGGTAGAGTTAAATTTATTGAGAATAAGAAAATCTAGTAGGCCGTGAAAAACAAAACGTACAATTTTATTTAGAGCAACTCTATCTGTCACTTGAAGTTACGTTCGTGATATTATAAGTAAAAAAATGGAATTAACCAGAGACCATTTTCGAATCATTATGATTTTAAAAAAGGTTTAAGCGCTTATGAGTACAAAAAGAGTTTAGATTCGGCTTTGAGTGAACAAGCATCTTCCTTGGCTACAATTTACCGATGATATTAGGGATTTGAACGCGAAAGGAATTCTGTTCAGTATCAAAAAGGAGCAGAGCGTCCTCCTACGGCTGTTACCGCCAAAAACATTGTTGCTGTTAAAAAATTAATTGAAGAGGACAATAAAGCCACTTATGCAGTAATAGAGCATCAACTCAAGATTGGATCCTCAGCTGTTAGAACAATCATACACGATCACCTGCATTTAAAAAAGTGGTTAGTCGTTTTGTGCTGCATCACCTTTCTGACTTCCAAAAAGCAGAGTGTGTAAGAATTTACCATGAAACTTTAAATTTCTTAAATAATGGCGGACACCAAATTTTTTTCCAAAATAGTGACAGATAACGAAACTTACATTCTCTTTTTCGACGTACCTACCCACCAAGAGAGTCGTGTATGGATTCACGAAGATGAGGAAACTCGAACAATAACCAAGAAGCAGCGAGCTATGAAAAAAGTTATCTACACGGTATTCTTCAGAAGTACGGGCCTAGTAAAGGCAATTAAGCTAGATGGACAAAAGACAGTTACAGCTAATGGTGACATTGAAAAATGTTTGCCTGAAGTGTTTAATAGAGTTCCAGACAAGGGAATTAAGCTGCATCGTCCCATATGGCAGCTTTAACTCTCCAGTTTTTCGCTGAAAAAAATATAAGAGCAAAGCCATATTCACCTGATTTAGCAATGTGCGACTTTTGACTATTTTTTGGGCTTAAAAGGAATTTGCGGAGTAAGTTTTCGTCAGAAGAAGAGATCGCACTTTACACTTATTTTGAAGGCATTCTGAAAGATGATTGGAGCTTTTGAATAGTGAAAGGAAAACTCAAGTCGATTAAAAAGACTTACTTTACACACTAGTTGTATAAATAGCTATTTTAATTTAAGCTTTGGCTTAAAAAATAGAACTAGGATTCTGCAATTGGGCCTTAAATTTCACTCTCTTAAAGAAAAAGAAAAAATCCAAAGAACAGGTTATGAAATACAGTGTACGGTTAATCGAATGATTTCACGCTAATTTTCATTTATTTATTTATTGATTTATATAGCGAAAATTATTTTAACATTAAGGTGAAAATAAAGAAGTAATTAGTCACCTTGCTGTCAAGTAGCAATAATATACCGTGCATTCAATTAAATTCCTAATTAAAGTAGGCCATGACTTCAGTGTTTTTTCTCCTAAAGGTTAGTAACGTTGATAGCTGACAGCTGTGCTAACATAACCTCCCAACACTTGGCAAACGCGTTTGTGCTTTCAAGATAAAGGACAACATTTTCAGCGTCTGTTTAAAGCATTAATGTTATTTTGAATTGAAGTAATTACGTATTTCTTTAAATTTTGAGTTTACACTTTTTTATGTGATGTCATGATTAGATAATATGACACTGACAGTTATTGACAACTGTCCATCATTCTTGTATTGAGCGTCGCCAACTTTATAAAAAAATCACAGCTTTAATGAGGAATTCATTTGAAGGCACGGTACATACATTAACTGCAAGAAAAATATCTGTTTATACTATAAACTGACACTTGTTATAATGGTAGATATTTGTTTTAGTATCTGTTATACGTTTTCCTGATTTCACACACTTGGATTATTTTATATTTCCCTATTTCAAAAACACAGTGTGTACAACTCCTATTCATAACTTTCAAAATCGCCGTATTTCAGAGACATTTCCAGAAATATTGCAGAATATTTTCACCAACACGAAACGCCTTGTAAATTCATACTTACAAATAGAAGGCAACCAATCTCAGCAAGTTTTCTAATTATATTTTCTGTCCACTCATTATAAAACGGACCTTTTTAGTTCCAGAAAGTTGTAAACAAGGAATTTCTAAATTGACTGACACCACCCAATTTGTTGCAACAGTATGTTTTATTATCGTATTTATAAGAGATGAGCCCTGCGTCATAAATTATACGCGACTGGCGTTGAAATAAAAGACAAATAAAGCATAACTCTATCCTTTTCTCAAGCATCATTGAAAAGGAAATAAAACTGAAAGATCTGTCGGTTTTAACTTCGGTGATTGGTGACGCAGGGCTCATCTTTCGTAAATTTGATAATAGCGACGTAGACGTATCGTGACTGTGGTTTGTTAATGTTAATTTGAAATTCAGAAATGCTTTAATTTTCACTTTAATGATTTTTTGACTTTCTATCGTAAATCACTGATTATCAAAATATCTATTTGGCCATAAACTTGATTCAACAAGTAAATATAAAAGCATATCTGAATATCGAATAGCGTCAAACGTCAAATTTGGGTGTAAATTGAGTGAGAATTTGTCCCTAAGATTTCAATTAGCCGTCATACAAACGTCAAGAAGGTAAATTATTTTACAGAAGCTAAGATATTCCGTCCAAACCTCATAGCAAGAGTTGATAAAAAAATTTAAAAATCACGCGGTAGCAATATGGCTGTCACTTGTATACTTGAAGTAACGATGTTCAATAGATTTACTCATGTGTGCGCCAAAGCGAGGAAAATTTGCGTTAAATAAAATATTGCCCAGGCCAGTTAAGAGCTTTGTCTCGTGAAATTTAGTAGTAGTAGTAGTAAATAAACTCATCTCTTACTATGTAGTATAAGTATACTTTTTGGAGGAAATACTAACGACTTTTACATGTAGGTACTGTGAGAGTTATTCATAAAAATTCACGGACCGATTGCTGCGATGGACAGTAACTTACATCGGTGTGAGGTTGGCTGCCCTGGCGTCGTCCCGGTGCTTCCCCGCACTTATGATACAACGAAGCGAGAGCTCGAATATAGGATGAGCAGTGTAAAATCGAACTTTGTAGAGTGCCTACGTTTTAGTTTTGCTAATAAAATTTCTGTTGTTGCATTGCCTTAATTATCACGATTCTAACATATCAGAAGTGCGATTTGAACTCATTGGCCACTATTCAATTAAACTTTTGTGGTTGTTTATTGCTGCAGTGACTATTAGTATTTTGTTGCATTCATACATACTTTTTAATCAAAACTAACAATTAGTGGTGCATCACACGAAGCCGAAGGACATTCGTTGCTGACGATTTGGGTACATGCTCCCTTGATTCAGAAATGACTACAAGGTCGTGAGTACAGCAGTTTACTTTTATTGTTCTATTGTTAGCCTGTACGATTACTTTCTTTTTGTTACTTTTGATATTTGATACCGCACGTTCGCACTGCACATTGATATTGGATACGGCATAAATTGGTTATTTTTGATTAGCAACATATTTGATAATAAGATGCAGCGTCGTAATAGGAGTCCGAGGCGAAGAGATCGAGAAAGCCGTCAGCGATCTCGCTCGCCTCATGATAGTAGAAAGTTTCGCAATTTTGAAAACCAAATGGAGAACCGATTTAAGCAGCTCGAAGAGTTAATTCGTTGTAACTTAAACATTCCTTCGGTATGCGAAAGATCAAGAACGCCGCCGCTGTCTAGCACCCGGCTATCACAATCCCGAAGTTTAGATCAACAAATCTCAGCGCAGAATAATAAAACTAATAAATCACACACGTGCGAGACCGCAAGTGGGCAACGATACGTTGGACGGATGGAGCTCGTTCCGGAATTTGACGCGTCAACTGAAAGTATAACAATTACGCAATGGCTAAATAAAATAGATTCTGTAGGTGAATTATACGGATGGGACGATCGTGCAAAAATTTTCTGTATGATCAGTCGTCTAAGCGGAAATGCAAAATCTTGGTACGATTGCCAAACAGAAATCAACAGTGATTGGCAACAATGGAAAGCAAAATTAACTTTAGCATTCCCGTCGGTAAGAAGCATAGCATTGAAAATAAAAGATTTTGTCAATTGTGAGCGAAAGCATAATGAGGACGTGGTCACTTTTTATTATAATAAACTACGTTTAGGAAAACATTGTGATTTGCCCGATCATGTTATTACGGACGTCATAATTTCCACAATGAATAACAGTTTGCTAAAAGCAAGCGCTCAGGCAGCAGGTTGTAAAAGTACCGAGTCATTATTAAAATTTTTAGTCGAATCAGATTACTCCAGCACTACTACAACACATAAAGTGGAGTATCAAAATAATAAACAAAAGCAGAATAACACACATAAAGGGCGCGGCTGTTATACCTGTGGAAGGATGGGTCATAAATCTCAGGATTGTTTCAAAAACAAAACTGTAAAGACATCAGATCAAGTAATCAATTTTTGCACTTATTGTAAAAGGTCGGGTCATACGCGAGAGAAATGTTTTAAATTAAAATCAAATTCTGAGACGGTAAAAATAAATTACGTCGCTGAAAACGATAAAAAAATACCACCGAGAAGTGATGATTAACAATAAAAATATTATGGCATACGTTGATTTCGGAAGCGCATGCACTATTATTAAGAATTATAAAGCCAACAGTCTGGGGCTCCCAATAAATAAGACAAAATCGACACTGATGCAGGGATACGGAGGCGCGATTGTACCTTCTCTGGGAGAAACGGAAGCAGTAATCAAATTAGATGAAGTAGAACGGTTGACAACAATCGTAGTAGTGGAAGATAATGCTCAACATGTGGATCTACTGATAGGGAGAACATTTACCGAATTACCAAAAGTTTGCGTGTTAAAAGGAAACGACTCTTTATTTTTCTATAATGAAGAATATAATTTACCGATTGAAGCAGTAGAAACGAACAGAAAATTTACCTTACACGCCGAAGAAAACTCTACAATCATTCCTAGGATTAATAAAATTGAAATTTATTGTGAATTTAATCATGGGTGCCTAACAACTACACATTCTGAACAATTTTTAAACGGCAGCACTGTTATTATTCCAGCAAGCCAAATAAAAGTAACAAATGGCTTGGGACTTTTAACTGTCCTAAACGTTAGCAAATTATCAGCCGCATTTAGAAGAGGGCAATGTGTTGCACGGGGAATCTCTTCGGAGCAGTTTTCACAAACTGAAGTACCTGAGCAACCTACTCTCGAATCTGAAAGTGGGCAAAAACGTTTGGAAAGTATACTGGCAAAATATGATCGCTGCTTTGCAACAAATAATTTGGAATTGGGGAAAACAAATGTTGAAATGGAAATCCAACTTACTAGCAGTGTTCCTGTATGCTACCGACCTTATCGATTGTCCTTTTGTGAAAGGGAAATTGTAAGAAACATAGTTGACGATCTTCTCAAAAACGACATCATAGAATCAAGCACATCGCCTTATGCGAGTCCGATACTGTTAGTATGCAAAAAGTCTGGAGAGATGCGCATGTGCGTGAACTTTCGCAAACTAAATTCAATATCCGCTTCCCCGAATGGAAGATCAATGGGACAGATTATCAGGACAAAATTGGTTTACCACCCTTGATTTGGCATCGGGATATCATCAGCTGAGAGTTGCTGCAAATTGTAGACATTACACAGCATTTGTCACTCCTGACGGACACTATCAATACAAGAGAATGCCATTTGGATTGACCAACGCACCGGCTGTTTTCCAAAGGACAATTAATGACATATTGGGTCCTTTACGGTTTACATTTGCTCTGGTATACCTCGATGACATTTTGATAATAGCTGAAACTATTAAGCAGGCGCTTGAAAGACTTGAAGTAATTTTGAAAATATTTTTGAATACTGGAAAAAAAAAGGAGAGGATTTTTACATCCAATCCCAAAAATGGATAAGCCATTCCATACCCTTCATTTGGACCATTCAGGACCTTTTTGCAAAACTCCACAGGGAAATGCTTTCATGTTAGTAATTGTGGATGCTTTTACGAAATTTACATGGATTGAAGCAGTTCCTGATACGGGAACTCAATATGTTATTAAAGCAGTGGAACTATTAACCAAATTTTTCGGAATTCCTGAAAGAATAATAACCGATCGAGGAAGGGGCTTCACTAGTAGAGCTATGACTGAATTCTGTAAGAACTATAATATTAAACATGTTCTAAATGCAATTGCTAGTCCGAGGAGCAATGGACAGGTGGAACGATTCAATGCGACCATATTAAATGCCATGACAGCTGCAGTAGGTGACGATTATGATGCATGGGAAAGCAAAATTCTAGAAGTGCAGTGTGGTATCAATGGTTCTATTAATGCAACCACGGGAAAATCTCCGTCTGAGTTGCTATACGGGTTTCGTCCAAGGTTGAAATTTGACTTGAGTGTTGTAAATCAAAAAGACAGGCTAACAAATTTAGAACGGTTCCGGGAAAAGGCTGCCGTAAACATGAAAAGAACAGCAAAAGTGATGAAGAGACGTTTTGATAAAAACCGTCTAGACGCAATAAAGTACAAAGTGGGAGACATGGTATTGGTAGAGCGTACTCCCATAGTGAAGGGTGTTTCTAGCGGGAAATTGGTTCAAAAATACATTGGTCCCGTACGAGTAACACATGTTTTGGGAAACGATCGCTATCGAGTCCAATCCCTGTCTCAAGATAAAAGGCGCTTCAAAGGAGTCGTTGCCAGCGAACGATTGAAGCTGTTCAGAACCCAGAAAGTTGACTAATTGGTGAGTCTTCTCACTTTTGTTATGATAGTTTAAAACTTGGCGATTTGTGTGTAAATCACTAATTGGTTCTTGAGTTGTAAGCCTTTTTCTTTAAGATTTAAAAAGGTGTAGTGTGTTGGGTATCCGTAGTAGAGGGTGCCTTAGAAGTTGAAAGATACTTCTCTTGACACTTGCACAATGATGTTTTAAAAAGGTGTAGTGTGTTGGGTTTCCGTAGTAGACGGTGCCTTAGAAGTTGAAAGATACTTCTCTTGACACTTGCACAATGATGTTTTAAAAAGGTGTAGTGTGTTGGGTATCCGCAGTAGACGGTGCCTTAGAAGTTGAAAGATACTTCTCTTGACACTTGCACAATGATGTTTTAAAAAGGTGTAGTGTGTTGGGTTTCCGTAGTAGACGGTGCCTTAGAAGTTGAAAGATACTTCTCTTGACACTTGCACAATGATGTTTTAAAAAGGTGTAGTGTGTTGGGTATCCGTAGTAGACGGTGCCTTAGAAGTTGAAAGATACTTCTCTTGACACTTGCACAATGATGTTTTAAATGCGTGGCAGTGTGTTGGGTACCTTAGAAGTTGAAAGATATTTCTCTTGACACTTGCCCCACTTTGGTAAGATTAATCGAGTGTCGGGGAGAGTTTTAGTAGTTGAAAGATACTTCTCTTGACACTGGTAGATTAAAAAAAAAAAAATATATCACTGGTACTCGTGCGAAATTTTAATTACAGGTGTCTGAATGGCCCGAGGACGTGCCTGGTCAGGATAGCCGAATGTGAGAGTTATTCATAAAAATTCACGGACCGATTGCTGCGATGGACAGTAACTTACATCGGTGTGAGGTTGGCTGCCCTGGCGTCGTCCCGGTGCTTCCCCGCACTTATGATACAACGAAGCGAGAGCTCGAATATAGGATGAGCAGTGTAAAATCGAACTTTGTAGAGTGCCTACGTTTTAGTTTTGCTAATAAAATTTCTGTTGTTGCATTGCCTTAATTATCACGATTCTAACAGTACTTACATACTTGGATAAATGCTATATGACTATAAAATCTACTAGTTTTTAGCCTCGATAGTTATGGAATAACTTTCGGAAAACGTAAAGCATCGTTATTTGAAGGGGTTAACTAAAACACTGAATCAAAGAGTCCTACATGTAAAAGTTTTATAAAACTCCTGTGAGAGTTAAAGGTCATTAACTACTTTCAGCTACGTGTGATATTTTTTCATCGTATATCTCTTGAGTATAGTGATGATTAAGCAACAGTTACTTAAAAAACAAAAACTAATATTCTCAACATGCAATTATAAAAATTGGTTACTCACTACTTCAATCACGGGTGGATTCGGATGCTTAGCAGAATCGGATGTCTGGGCAACTTCAAAGCCCACCTGTAACACAGTGAGTTCATGCCAGACACAATTAGCATGTGACGGAAACATGCAAAAATAAGGCACATTTAAAGCATCATTAGTATATCCCAGTTATTCATATTAAATAATAAACTCATACTGACACCATAAGCACATTAAAAATTCTATTAAAAAAAAACAATGTAAATCATAAAGGTTGGAGACAGAAAACAAAATAAAAATGAATTGATTAGTTTATAGCCACGCAGGGTCACTAATTAAACAGTGTCAAAGTGGTGCGGTTTACAATCATGTATGCATGGACGAGTTCGGAAGAAAATATTGCAAAAATGATTGTTCGTTTTGTCAAAGCGAATAACGATAAATTAAACAATTAGTCTACTAAATTCTAAAAGATTTTTTTGTGAAGAGAATTTGGTTGGTTACATTATAAGCCAGGTAAAACAGTCTTTACTAGCGATAGGAGAATTAACTGACGAGTCAGTTACCTCCTTGAGCCAGGCGTATATTGTATAATTTTTTAATTGTTACACAATTGTAAATCTACAACATTATATAAATTATTGCCAATAAATTTTCATCAGAGGAAAGTGTCTCATAAGCCATGAAAACCTTTGAATAATTACTGATGCAACATACATCGTTTTTTCGTTATATCTAACGTCAACAACGCCAGTGAATTATAAAATTTTTACTGGTTTGCTGTCAATTTTACAAGTTAGTATCTGGCAAGGGTGAAGTTTCAACATTTATAAATCAAATCCATTCACTTTAACAAAGCGAACATTTTCGCGAAACGTCAGTAAGTACTTTAAATATACTTTTACTCGATAAAAATTTGTTTTACATTACATATTATAATACTACGAGTAAGAACTGCCCCAAAACTCAGTTATGTATTATTATTATACAATTTTTAAAACTTTTTAAAAATTCTGGAAATACAAATATCAATTCTTAAGCCTTGCACTCTTTTGATCCAGTCACAGACTGTCAGTTAAGCTAAGCTGGATATTGAACTGACAAAATATAACGATATATTATTGTTTTCATAAAAGAAGAGCCCTGCGTCATAAATAAAACGCGTCTGGCATTGCATCACCAAATATAACTCCATATTTTCTTCTTATTTACCGCTGACAAGGAAATAACTTCGTGGATTGATGACGCAGGGCTCAACTCTGATGATTTTGATAATAATGGATTCTCGTCCGTACTCCTTTATGACAATGAGTTTAAGAAAAATTAGGAAGATAACATAAGCAGGGTTACCGACGTTGTTTATCGTTGAGAACCAGACACTAACCAAAATAGAGCTACGTTTATATGGTTAAATAGGTACACTGGTGACCAAGTAAATCGTTGCGACTAGAATGACACATAACCCTTAGTGTCAATATGAATGAAGAGACCTAAACCAATTGCAATGACAGTCGTTGTTTCCATATGAATAGGAAAAGATTGTACAATCTAAAATTCAGCACTGTAACTTCAATGTTGTTATTATCATTATCACAGATAAAACCTGAAACATGTGAGGCTACCTTCATAATTTTGAAAAACTGCAATAAAAGTAAGAAATGTCTTTTTCCTAAAAATTAAAGCTTTTCCTCTTACATAAAATCTATTTAAATGCCGACTGGCGCGTTAAATCACCCAACAGCAATACAAAAGATCTGATTTTGTGAAGTTGTCAGGTCGTCAGATTAACCAGCCACCTGATTGTGCCTGACGCGAAATACTTGTGTCAGATAACAGATGTACAAATAGCCTGATATTAGATGCTTCCCTTTTACCACAAGCCTCACCTCTTTCCGTTAGCACAAACAAGTGATTTTGAATTGAGATTTCGACCTTCCACCTTGCTGCTCGAGTATTTTACTTGTTCGTGCTGACGGAAACGACGTTCAAGGTAAGGAACTCAGCTAATATTATTAATTTAAGACGTACGTTTTGAGATTTAAAAGCCAACTCTGGCCTGCTTTCAAAAAATCGCACGGTAGTTTACATGTCTGATCTTACCAAATCGACTTGCAAGTCTGACAAAATCAGATCGTCTGTATCCTTAACTATTGCTTTGTTCTGTAATGTAGCAATTCTGTCCTAGCTCCGACTTTTTTCTAGCTTCACCGAACCAGTCGACCTGTACTGTTTCTTATTCGATCAGTGGCAACTGCCACTGCAGAAAGATCCCATTTGAAATTACGAAAGAATTATCTCAGAAGCAGTGTTTATGAGAAAAAGCTTAGTGGACTGGACTTCTTAAGTATTATTAGGATTTGGGGTTCGCAGAAAAATTGTTGTTTAATTTTAAAACGCTTTAATGTCTACAATCGCTTAACACAATAATAACGAGCTGCAACACTTGTTTAATAAATAAAACTTGTTATAACTGAAATGTTCTATATTCACACGCATTCAAAATAATAATTGATTCAAAAATAGCGAGCCGGTTCTCGTTTATACAGGTGGTCCAAAAGTAATGGGACACAGAGTAGCCTGTGCATTTCTAACACCAAAACATCGCGATTTAGCTAAACTCACTTAGTCCAAATAATAATAAGAGAGATATAGGGCATTAAAATTAACATTTTAATTTTGATCAATAATTCTTCAATTTTTGACACATTGCCTTAAAAAACGACATGTGTGGGGATTTTTTGGGACGAGAAATAACAATGTGGCCTTGATTTTCATATAGCGTGTTGAGTACAGTATTATTCTTGTTTTTAAAATGCTCTAACTTTTCTGTAAGTAGATTTATGGAACTTTTTTTTTTATGAAGTTAACCATTTTCGAAATATTTGCTATTTTATTTTTTAATATGCTACTTTTATTTCCACGAAAAATTCATAATAAATGCATTTCGCTGTGAGTTTTATAAAGGATTGTTTATTATTAAACAAAAATCAGTGATTTTAATAAACATCAATTATGTTTGTTATTAATATGATGGTGATTAATGTCATTTCTATTAAATGGTATACGCAATCTCGTTAGAAAAGTGTTCTCTAAACTCGTTTGGTCTTTTAAATTACTTCCTCGCTTGTATTCAAATAAACCAAACTCGTTCAGTAAAACTTTACTTTTCTAAATTCCTTGCCTAATATATTAATGCAGCAGATTAAGTGTATTTTTCGGGCTATTTTGATAAGAACACGCCAAGAACAATAACAAAATTGGAATTTGAGGGCTAGATGACTATTATGCTGTAAGTAACTTCAGTTTCAGGATCTATTAAATTTAATTGTTTACAATTAGTAGCACTTTCAGCAATCATATTGTACCTACTATTGTGAGTTCACCGGCAAAAAAAATTAAACACAATTAAACAACCAAAACAATCTTTGACATAATCTCAAACAATATTTTGACGTTATTTTGAAGCTTCGTGCACCAATCTCTTATCATGAGTAGTATCTTGAAAGAAGATTACCCTTCAGATATGTTTTCTTGAGATTTAAAGACAATTTAATAAAATTTTAAATAAAACTTTCGAAACCTAGAAATGATGAATCTCAAAACAGAAATAAAAAATTAGAAGTCACAGTTTTGGGAGAAATTGAAAGTAACCCACGATAGTTGGAGCAAATATCTAGCTTAGCAAGAACATCTGCAAGAAACTAAGATTCCAACCTTATCGAATAAGAAACATGCACTACTATCTGTCCTTGAATTGGTGAACTCAGGTGAAATTATAAGAAAATGGTAACGTTTATGTTTAGAACAAAATGGCCGAGAATTTGAACACATGTAATTTTTGTGCAATTTCAATTAAATTAGCCATTATTTCTAATAACTGTTATATTTATTAATAATAAAGCATTATTTTTTAATCTTTTAAAAAAATTAGTTAATTGAATGCTGGAATAACGATTAAAATTTTAATTGCGTTCAAAAAAATCCGTTATCAAGAAGGCTCTGAACTTGTTTCTATTTTATGACGGCACGTCGTAGCTTAGTACGTATGTTGAAACCTTGAATTACTGCGTGCTATCAACAGCCTTAACTGTCAAAGATTTTATTTACATCTTCGAAGTATTTGTAATAAAATAAATATTTTATTCGATTAATTGTGTTTTATTATTCATTTTGTAGAAAATCGTAATTAAATGGATATAAAAAGTTAGGTTATGTTTATAATAATCGCATTGTTACGACGTGACTGCAAAATTTGCATTTGACATAAGCCTACTTGATAACGGTTTTTATTGAACGCACTTTATCTCTGTAAATAGAATTCTATGTTCTTTTCGAATTTGTAAAAATATATAGGGTGTTCTAAATAAGAAATCAATGATTTTGCTTACGAAAAACGTACCACATTAGAACTCTGTTATTATTAATTCGATTTAAAAAATTCACATAAAACTGATTTATAAATACTATAAAAGACTATTTTTTTTAAACATGATGTTTTTGTCAAGAGATAGTCAAGTTTTTCAAATAGCAGCACATTTTTTTTTATTTAATTTGATAATTTTTTTTCTGAAATCAATGGTCTCTTTCAACTTGATTTTGTAGCACACTGGAAGAAAATAATTTCACTTTTCAAATAGAAATAAGGATGCGATGGAATACAAAGAAATGGGAAATTTTATTACACACTAAAATAAAACACAAAAATTACCTAATTTTTATAAATATTGTTCCCACCTTGCTGAACACAGTTCTACTTAGCCCATAAGTGTATTCCACTGCACACTTAATTGTACTTAACAATCGAAATTATTTCCCTCCAGTATTCTAAAAAATTAAATGCAAATAGATCATTGAATTCAGAAAAATCACTATCACACTGAATGAAAAATTATATGTGTTGCCATTTGGAAAAAAGTCGACAAAAATATCATGCAAAAAAAAATCAAGAATGATACCCAATTGTAGTATTTATAAGTCCGCTGTACGTAATTTTTGAATTACTGAAATCCGATGATTAATAGCAGAGTTGTAGCATGATGTGAAGGCAGACGGTATCTCAGATATTCAACACTATGAAAAAAAAATAATTTAGAGCAGTGAATTCTGCATAATATTTTCCCCAAAGAAGCTTCTACAGAAATCAAAAATTTTCATAAACATAAATCGTAAAATTTTGAAAAATACCCTATAGCTCCTAAGCGGTGCAAGATATTGAAATACAATTCATTTCGTGTTAAAAATCGAGCTCCAGAAGCGGAAGACCAGTTTTTGTTCAACTTCTTCTAAAAATTGGAGTTTCTTTTTAAACTTTAACGGACTTTAACAATCTCACAAATCTTTCAACATTTCATTATCGATTGATGGATTCGTCAGGAGTGTAAAAAACTATATAAAGTTGACAACGGAAACTAAAAAGACAAACGTAAAGGCAATATGAACTTTTTAAATCTAAAAATTCCTTTTAATAATAATAATAATGTTTTTCTAAAATAATATTTTTTAAGAAGTTTTAATATTGACAGATTTATAGCCTAACTTAAATATTATTTTAAAAAAATTAATAATTATCATAAAGATCAAAATACCTTTATGTGTCTGTTTTTAGTTTCCCTTAACAACTTTATTTATTTTTCACTCCTGACGACTCTATCAACCGATAGTGAAACATTGAGGGATTGTGCGATTTTTAAATTGTCAAAGATCAAAAATAATTTATTTGTTAAATTAAAAAAAAGATGCAAGGTATTGATGCAAACAACATAATACATCTGTTCTTACCTTTGGAGGATTAATCAATTTTGGAAAGTAATAAATTTCATCTTCCGTGACTGCAGGGCTGTGGGTGTACTTCTTCAAACCCTCTGGCGGAAGCTTACGTACTTGCCTGTTTATTTCATCATAGAGAGAATTGCATATGTACACGTCTTGTTCTGGAATTTCTGTTGGTCTACCTATATATTTCAAAAACCAAATTTTATTCAGACGTGACATGTAATAAATGTAGCACTGTCGCTATTTAACAATAGCATATGTATGTATAACGTTTAAAATAGAGATAGGATGTCAAAATTTCAAATTACATTCAAAACAATGCAGAGAATTTTAATTAACTTGACGATTGTAGATACCACTAAGGCATGCTGCATTAAATTAACATAAAGTTAGTTAAACATTGTCTTTTAATTGATATCGCTTGGTATTCTCTAAACTGGCTAGACTGTAATTAAAAAAAATCAACCAGAAACTTACTTGAAATGTATTCATTATAATCTAGTACAGCACATTTTCCCATTATACCAACTAAAGGATTAGTGTCTTCTAGAGTAGACAAAAACATTTCTTGCTTGAAAAACATTTTATTTGGAGAATGAGGTACTTCCGACGGAGTTATAAACCAAGGACCACGAAAGTAACATTTTCCACTGAAATTAAAAAAAATGAGCTATTGCAAATGTTTGAGTGAGAGCAGCTTTACTCTTTAGTATCCCAGATGCTATCAATTTGAGCTATCATTTGTCGGCCACCTTCTGCTGCAACATATACGAAATCACCGGATTTCACAACGCCACTGCAAATTGTGTTGTACTGTTCATAATATGTATTCCCGTCATCGATATCCATATTTGAGAAAGCAACGACGTTCTAAAGAAACAAAGATTAAGTAGTTAACAGTCAACTTCATGTCTGACACACTTACAGGTTTTTCTTTCTCTATAAGCTTCTCCTGCTCCTGAAGCTCAGCTAATTCATCTTTATGCTTCTCGACACGTTCTCTAAACACAGACATCACTCGTTTAGGTTCTATTGGTATCTCGCGAGGTATTAACACTAAACTAGGATTTTCGGGAAATATTTTAATTTTTTTAAAACTTCGAGTTCTTGTACTATAACGAGATTCACAGACGTACACATCTTTTTCGTCGTATCCTGAAAATAAATTCACAAAACGAATCGAAACAGAACTCATCATTTCTGAATGGAACTCACCTTCGGGTTTCATCATAAAGTACTGCTTGATATTCATAACGCAGCACCTTTCTTTCACCTCCTCCAGAGGTACAGCGACGTGGGTGTCTGATTTGAACACCTCTTTTTCTAAAAACTTTCTGGTCTGAACATGATATGTCTCGATAGGTCTCAAAAAGTAATTGCCATATAACATCTGCTGTCCGTTGTTAGTCCACAATCTTTCAATGAGGAGTATATGTGGCTCACAACCTTTTTCTTTCGCATCTAAATATACGAATTCGCCAACCTTGTACGTCTGCTGATTGCAAGTCATGGATTCGCCAGAATTCAAGTTTGCATCTTTTATTACCGAATCATCAGAACTCCGAGTTTCACTTTCATCTTCAAGTGATTCCTGCAAAATTTTGCTTTGCCTGTGCGATTCCACGTCGGCAGTTAAATGCATCAATGTATAGGCAAATGCAGGAGACTGCAGGAGTTCTCCGTTTTTGCACAGCTCATCACGTTGCTTGATAAAATATGACTGCAATTCTAATGAATCTTCAAACACTTGTGAATCTGACCTTGATATCCGTCGGGCTCTGTCTAGGCAAGCAAACATGTCGTCTTGGAAGGTGTCAAGTCTGCGGTATAAACCTTTATCTAAACGGCGTTTTATAATATCCAAAGATAAAGCACGAACTCTAAAAGCAAACGTTTTAATTTAAAAAGGACCATTTTAGGGCCTTACTTTTTGCCATCGATTTCATCATGTTCTGGTAAGTCGGCCATAGAATCAGAGTAACATCTTTCATCAATATCCTGATGATTGTAAACGTTAGTGAATAAATTCAGTAATAGATCTTGCACGGCAGCTGGCACGTCAGGAACTGTATCATCATCTTCTTTCAGTTGCAACTTAGTTTGAAGACAAACGCGTTGTAAAACCAACGCATCTTTATAAATTTGCGAATCAGGTTCGTTGTATTTGCAAGCGTTGTCGAACATTATGATGAAATCTGTGACCAAATCATCCAGGGTTTCGTACATGTTAGATTTTAACTTGTGTGAGATTTTTTCCATGTCGATCGGTGTCTTTATTACTTCATAATAGTCAGGGTAATCCTAAAAGTTGTACAATTACATGTACGCACGAAGGCGAATTTTAACTTACATTTTTTGATGGTAACTTCATAAAAATTAGGGCCAATTGTCTATTGGCTTTCGGTTCACGGTAATCTCGAATGGTGTCATATAAAATTCGACAATTTTTTTCTGTTGGTGAGAGTATTCTTCTAGGCTTGCTTCTGTAAAAAAAAGAACATGATACTTCAATTTCTCAAATAAACGTTTTTCATAATTTGCTTCCTTAATAACACAATATTTACTCTTCTGCTGAAGAGGCCCCAAAAATAGGTGTGGAAGTGAATACATTTTTTAATCAGAACAAGAAGTATCCGTTAAATGAATTTGTTATAAAACAAGAACATTTAGAAAATTAACAAAATTTGTTGCTAGTCGGTTTTAGGTCAAACGTTGCTGTGCGCAATCTAACCTATTGTTTAACAACAAGAATATTGTTAAGTCCTATCAAATAATCGAAATAATCGAAACAACTTACATTCTAACGTAATTTTTCTTTTCCGGTGTTGGTATTAACTGGCTAACTTTTTCTGACATGACTTTCTCCAATAAATTAGCGTCTTCGTATATTGTGGAATTCTCTTCATTAAAATGGCGGCAATTCGAAAACATGAGTTTAAAATCGGAGATGAGATCGTGTTCATTTTTGTACTGTTCATTGCGAATTTTATTTTCTATTTCCAAAAAGTCTATCGGTTCAGAAATAACCTCATAATAATCAGGATAAAGTTTCTTTGATGGTTTTTCCATGAAACCCAGCATTGGCTTTCTACCATCTTCACACTGGAAACGTTTGTGTTATACTGGATAATATAGAGCGTAATGAAAAACATTACTTACGGTATAGTCCAACAAAAATTTTGCAAAACTGTGTAATCTCTTTTTTAGAGGAATATTTTCTTTGGTTGTTCTACCCGGTCTTCCCGGACTTATACCCGCTGTACTTTTAGGCTTAGGACCAGGTCTTCTTCTAGCAGCAACAGTCTTTGAATCTTCAGAATCTGCATCGCTGTCGGTGTCCTAAAAAGAAGAAAGAGTTTTACTCGAGTTTTTCTCAAAAGTCTGGTACAAAGTAGGAGAATCATGTCTGTGATCATCCAAATATCTACAAGGAACTCAATGATAATTTAACCACATGTACCGTGCTTTCAACAATTTCCAAGTATCACGTGACCAAATTAACTGCCTTAGAAAATTTGTCGGGAATTTATTATTTTAATAAATATTTATGACATTTAAGGTTGCATTTTTTGCTTTTTTGATTAATTTGTAGGGTTACACCATTAATTATTTATTACATATTGTAACTGGGGTATTTAATTTTAAATATTACAATCAGTGTGACTCTATCAACAATCATAGAAATATTTGAATGGTTTCAGATTTGTTGATTCTACATGTATAACAATTAATAGCCAAAAGCAAAGCGACAAAGCAACATGCACATCTCTTACGAGGACACATTACTGTAAAAAATAATTCTTTGATTTGTTACCTACACAAACTTAAAGGATTTTTTGAAATTCCTTCGTTTGGGCAAAATTTAAATAGGTAATGAAATGAAAATTTTAATTAGGTGAACTAAGAAAATAAATATTATTAATAAAAGGAAAAAGCAGTGCAAAAGTGCCATTACCTTTCGGTGCTTGTTAGTGACTCTTTGAGTTACCTGATCAATGTCAAGTAGTTCTTGGACTTTAGCCTGCATCACTTTCTGCAATTTTACGGCATCCTAAAATAAATTTGACTTTAATTACGATACCTGAATGATATGTTTTAAATAAGAATTCTTCACTCACCTTGTATAATTTGGATGACTGGACATTGTACTTTTTTGCATTCTCAAACATAATGGTCAAATCTCCGGCCACTTCGCTGACAGTACCATAAGATTTGCTGGTTAATTTTCTCTTGATTTGCATCAGTGACACTGGATTTTTGATTTCCCGATAATAATCTGGATAGAATCGCTTAGAAGGTAGCCTCCAAAATGGATCGCTAAGCGGACTACCCGAATTATTAGTGACAGAACGCACCGCTTCAAATAACTGCCACTGCGGATTATCAACATCAACTGGGTCAGCAGCCTAAAAAAAATCTCTCGGTTACTGACTGAATTTGTAATACATTGTTTAACTTACAGAAGAGGCTTCTTCCTCCGTAGATTCTTCTAATTCTAAATCTGCATCTGAATCTTCATCTCTTAGGGCAGCTGTTACAGCAGATAGACACGTACTTCCCCTCAGACGTTTATTTCGTATCCTTTCACTACTTTTATTACCAGTTAATTTATTATGTTCTATT
Organism: Serrognathus titanus; assembly: GCA_039766575.1. Lineage (NCBI taxonomy): Eukaryota > Metazoa > Arthropoda > Insecta > Coleoptera > Lucanidae > Serrognathus > Serrognathus titanus. The sequence continues at coordinate 11,322,136 of CM077911.1, read as the reverse complement.
TCTATTTTTTTTGTTGAAATGATCTAAATAAATAAATTTAACCGAACATGTACTAAAACTTAAAAAATGTACGGAAACAAATACCTTCTTAAGGGTCTTGGCATTCTTGTAAATTTGGGATCCGGGTTCATTAAATAAGCAAGCGTTCTTCGCCATCAAAAGTAAATCTCTTTCTAATTCAGCTAAATTATTATATTCACCGTTCTGGATTTTAATAGCGATACCTTTTAAGTCTATGGGACACTCTATAACTTCATAGTATTCAGGATATCTCTTCTTAGATGGTAAGAGCTGAAATTCAGTATGCAGAGGACGATTATCTGCGTCGGTTGTGGTCATAACAGCAGTAAACAGGTCTTCAAACGGACTGTATTCTTCGTCAGGATTCGTAGAACTTTCTGACGTGTCCTCAGACTGTTCAGCTTCTTGTTTGCGTGCCTCGTTTACGGCAGCTGCTTTTCTTGCGAATTTGGTAACTTTTAATATTATTTTATTTTTCGCATCTACATCATCATCCCTATCTTCTAACAATCTACAAAAAAATTAATACAAAATTAAACTTTCAACTTTTTCAAGTTTCTCATAAATTCAAGATCCTATGCTTTTACAGTAACAGAATAAAACATCATTTTAAAGTTCCGCTTCGATTAAATGTATGTAATTCTTTAAAATTAAGAACACAGGCAATATGACACACATAAAGCTTTAAAGTTATAGGCACTTAGAAGAGGTGAAGGATCTCTTTACACATTCTAAGTTCCTTCTTCATACTTACAGGTAAAGTACTGCTTTCGTTTTAAAAATAACTTACCTAAGACACAAGTTTGCACATTTCATGACTCACTCTGGCCTACAGTAGACCTCAGTTAGTGATCCACCGCTTACAACGTACTACATTATTTTCTGCTCGTATAATTCTCAATTTATTTTCAATATAAGAATGATTTTTTACTTGAATTCTATACTTTTGAATTACATGTGTCTGCAATTAATGAATTTTTTTCTTTGTTGCATTTTGGGGGTTTGAGAATAGACATTGAATGTCTAACTATACTGGGTGCTTTAGTTTGGTATTCTCACCCTGTAACTTTTTAATTTCTATTTTTAGAAAAATGACATTTGATATAAATAATATAGTTTATATGACAACATGTAACCATTTCTGGTTTAAGCGGAAGTGGTTTCAACTGAAAAAATGTAAATAGGACAGCCTGTATATTGCAATTTTGGATTGTAGAGGTAATTCTGGATGTAAATGAAAACATTTCAAATTATTCAAAAGTAGTAAAATTATTTTTAAACGTCAAACAGTGTTCGGATGTCCTATTTGTGTGGCCGTCTACGTGTGCCATTCATGTTACCTGTTATAGTTTACGACCATATAAGCGGAAGTTCTGAAATATTTTCTCAGATTCTATTCTATCACCTTTCTAATAACTTCAAACATAAAAATCTTGAAGCATGCAATATTACATCGAAAACTACGCACCTATTTTTGTTTGTAATAAATAAATCCCACAACTCGCATGCGTCCTTATACTCCTGCGAGTTTCTTTTATAAAATGCTTTGGCGTTGTTTATGATCAATTCAATATCATTCTGCAAGTCGTCAATATCATCGTACTCATCCGTTTTCAATTTCTGTTGCACTTTCAAAAGGTCTATGGGATTACTAACGACATCATAATATCCAGGTTCCTGTCTACGTTTTGGAACTCGTATGAAGCTATCGCAAAGCAAAGTTCCGTCTTCCTTTTTATGACTGCGAACTGATTCGTAGAGCTGCTGACACAACTCCATCTACAAGTCAAATAATTGAATTATAAATGCAAGTACGGGACAATTCACTTACGGGATCTTGTTTTCTACTTCTTTTCCGCAATGGTCCGGAGGAACAGCCCTCTAACCCATCCAGAGAATCCTCTTCTTGACCTCTGCTGGCAATTGAACTAGTTCTACGTCTTTTACTCATTTTTAGATTCTAATCCTAACACAATTATTTTTTTTTTAATTAAACTACCATGTCATACTATCTGAAATGTATTGCTGGAACAGACACAATTTGTTAAGATTCTTGCAAGTTTATAGCAAATAACCTCTAAAACTTACAAGAGCCTATGTTCTTAAATACGCAAGTTCTCTTGGTGTATATCCTTACCGCTCATCTACTTCCAATAAGAAATAATTTCTGATATTAATTTACATTCTAAGCTTTTAATAGATGTCGAAACCAGAAAATAAAACGCCACACAAGGCCTTATGCAATGGCGGATAAAGATGTTTAGAGGAAGATGGAAATAGCGGCGATTTTCGAGAGGAACGCAGACAGAAACAAGCACATTAAACGCATGACGTATTAAAAAGCGGCAAATTTGAACACAAATATATTTAGATTCTTTCATAACAATGTCCTCATGAAATTACAACGTAAATTTGGTATTACTCTAACAAAGCTGTTTGCGTAGGTTCATAATTTTGTAAATATATTTGTTAAATGATTCTTCTTTGACGGCGCACTTGTGAAAAGGCTACCTGAAAGTAAAAAAAACACATTAATCAGGTCATAGGTGAACTAAATGTAAATAGCTAAAAGTACTTGGAATAATATAATCAATATACAGGGTGATAGAGGGTCTTTATTAAAACATTCAACTCCTATTTTCATCATTATTTTCTTTGCACGTAGCTACATTCGTTAACATTAGGTTTATAACATGCAAAAACCGATAAATCCACTTATGCATAAAAATTCGTTTTAACAAAATTCTTTGACAGGAGTTATTATGTTAATAACTTTAAACTTCTTCCTTATACACACTGTTAGTGGATACCTAAGCTTTATTAAAAATTGACATTAGAACTTATAATGCAAGACGAGCACATGTAAAATTTACTTTGAAAAGTGAATAAAATAATTACGTACCTTTGAAAGTATTTTTAGAACAATCTTGATCATTACTAATCACCACACACTTATCGATTTCATAAATCTGAAAGTCAAGGCATCTAAATTTTTCATCTGTTTGATATAAATTATGGCCACCGGAGGAAAAGTAAGGGCGTCCTGAGAAAGGATTTACAAAATCAGCCCAATATCCAGCTTTTCGAAGTTTGTGACACACATTTTTCGCAGCTAATACAAACTAAAACAAGAAATGCAGTTCAGTTCATCACTGAAAATATGTATGCCTTAACTCACAAGCTGAGCTAATTTTTCAGTTTCAAGTTCTCTGTTGTGACGGTAACGCTTCTTGTCAGGCTTCAAACTAATTGTTATTACGGACAACTCTGAATTTTCTAAATTGTGATAAGGAAATAAATCACAAACAGTCTGCCGAAACACCTTTGGACACTCTTGTGCTCTGCATATGATCCCGGCATCCGGATTCTAAAAGTACGATGTTAGAAAACATATTTAGACTATCTTATGTAGATGAATACATTTTCTATTTCCTGCATGACAAATGTACCTTCATTGTTCATGGTTGTGTGTACGTCGTACCAAGCTGGTCCCACATTACCATGCATAAAAAAAGGAAAATTAGGTGAAGCAAGAAACTCAAAATTAGGGTCTCTCCATGCTAAATTGGTGTCATCTGAAATATTATATTATTATTACTAACGATGGTTTTGGTAGGGTAAGGTTATATCTGCTTATCATTTCTAATGTACCTTTTTGGGCTTTTCTAGGTTTAACCACCTTGTAAGAATCACTGGACTTCACACTACGACGCGAAAAATTTCGAATTAGTAAGTTCGTAAAAGTTAAATTCTTTTTGGAGATGGTTTGCAAAAACAGTATACTTTGATTTGACATATTCAGTATTTGACATTTCGGTTCTGCTAAATTTTTGAACGTAGGGCAATTTTAGCAACGGATCGCTAGATTTCTACCATTCGACTTTGCAATGACGTCAGCTACCTAGATTGATAAAGGATGAACACTGGTTTGCACTAGAGTTAGGCGAGTAGAGGATTTTATGTAAATCGACTTGCAGATCGAGTCTATCAACGCTAAGTCGATTAGCTACGATTAATCAGTCAGCAATGAAAGTCGAACAAATAGTCGATTAAATTCGTCAATTAAAAATTTGTAACCATTTAGATGTTTTTTATTAAAATTAAGTACGCAATCAAATATTTAAAAATGAAATTATCGTGATTCTATGCTAACATAATAGGTGCATAATAAATAAAGATTGTGTAATTAAAAATATGATTTAATTAAAATTAACATTATGTATATTTAACTATGTATGAACACACACTTTTGAATTTTTATATGTATATATCTAAGGTTGGTACTTGAAAACATGCAGCGTTTTCGATTCACCTGCACCGGTTGCACTCGGTGTATTCGCATCTTCTTTTAACCTCATGTAATAAGACGAGATGAGGATATTCTGAGTGCGCACTAATGCGGTCAATCGAAAACGCTAATAGATATTTTCAAGACTTTCATTGGAACTGGTAATTATATTGGGGACAATTAAACTCACAGTATACATATACTGTGTTAAAGCGTTAAAGTTAAAGTGCATGTGATCCTAACCTGAAATCATAAATAAATAATTGCAGCCTGAATCAAAAGCTAATCATCCGACCTTTTCATATTCCAAAAGCGAACGTCAAGTCTAGTGTCCGTCGAGGTTAGGAATCCTTAAAACGTCACGTCAAACACTTGACAGATGTTACTCCGTTTCAACGAAAAAGCGAACATCAGGAGGGAATCATTCTCAGTTACCACTTCGATGGCGTTAAAGTGGTATCCTCTCTTGTTCATGTAACCAATCCTAATTTGGTGGACAAAAACGGCTAGCATACGCCATTAATCGAACCGTTTCACAACGATGCCCCCGTAGGTTTTTTTTAGCTTGCCTCCGGTTACCAAACTCCGGTAAAGCGTTCTTAACGACGTGGGGGTGGACAGAAGACGGAATAAGATGATGTAAAATATACCAAACAAAAGGAGAAAACAAAACTACTTTTTTCAATAAGCACTTAGATTTTCCTATTTTGTGACCCAACTCTAAGAATTATCAATAATTACAGAGATATGAAAAAATTTCTTAATGAATGCTCCTTTCTCAAAATTTTATACCAAACAAAAGGAGAAAACAAAACTACTTTTTTCAATAAGCACTTAGATTTTCCTATTTTGTGACCCAACTCAACTTCAAAAAAGTTGTTGCAAAATCTGTGTTGTCGTAATCCTGTTTTTCGCATTAGCTATTCATTTTAAATTACTAAAACCGTCTTGCCTTTCTGTGTGTCCTCATTCAAGCGTTCTTTTGTTATTAGAAAAATTAGTTTTCTTTCAAGAATTTTAACGACGAACTTTTGGATATAGATATGTTGGGTTCAATCGTCTTATTTTGAGGCCAGGAATCTGTGGTTAAGTCATGTCCACGTAATTTAGCGACATCCTGTATATTATAAATAAAGCTTTTGTTGGTAGCACAAAGTGGAATTGCGCCAACCGCGCATCCGCCACAATAATACATAATGGTATTAGGTATAGTTCTATGGTCGAGGCTATAAATTATCCGAGTTTGTTATACAGTGTGATTGAAAAGGAATTTACATGGTCTGAACTGGATTAGTACCTACTTCAAGAAAACAGTGGTAACTACAGACGATAGAGAAGACCGTCCCAGGTAGCACGCGTAAGTACGTCGTAATAACGTCTGTTTTTGGTCAGAATTACAGAATAACGTCAGTCGCTTAAAGACGAACGTAAAATTGACGTTTGCTTTTGGACGATATTATGACGACAGAAAGAAGACGTTAATTTGACGTTTTCAAAGAATTAAAAATGACGAATTCAATAGTTAATTTAATTTTATATCATTTCAGAACGTTTTTATTATCTAAGGCAATAGTAGTGATTATTTGAGGAAGAAATAAAATGAAACTAAAAATCGTTATACATTTAGAACCGGTTTTTTCATCTCCAATTAACTTTATCTAGCAATTAATTCCCATAGTAACGATTGTGATCACAATTGTTACTATGGGAATAAACCGTCACATAAAGATAACTGGAGGTGAAAAAGCCGGGCCTTAGTAGATCTATATTTCCTAATAATTTGACAATGCTGTAAATAATTTATTGCATTGTTTTACCCGATATTTTAATTGCGCTACTGTTTCGATAATAATGTACGGATTCAAATTCTAAAGGTCAATTGCATCGCATTTTAAGGTATCTAACATTAGATTTGATTCGTGTTTAAATTATAACAGTTTATGTAGGTCTATCCGTTAGCCTCTAGCGTAATGTCAAACACATTATAAGTAAAACTTAAATTGAAAGTATCAAGCAATGTGATTGACATGCACTGAGAAAAATTTTTGGTTAATTATTGTTAATGTATTTATTTGAATGAACGAGTTTTACAGATTGTTTTAAGTAACTTTTCTGTTGATTCAGATATTTTATTGTTTCATTCAATTAAATTAAATGAATTTGTTTCTCGATATTTGATTGAATGAAACAAAGAAAGTTTTTTTTTCAACAAATGTTATTTAAAACAATATGTAAAACGCGTTTATTCAAATAAATAAATCTATGTATATAACCAAAAGTTTTTCTCAGTGTGCAGTCAATTGTCAAGTGTTAAAGTTAATTTTCCGATTAAGGATTGTTATTGGACGAAATTTAACAAGAGATTTAACACAACCAATAGTATTGTTTTGGTCGACCAATCATAGATCTTAATCGGAGAATTAATTTTAATCATGATTATGATTAACTACTTTTTGTGAAACTGGACATTATACTAAACACGAATAGATTTAATATTTGCTTAAAAATGCAATGCAATTATGACATAATTGGATTATAATTTGACGTCTTAATTACGACATATTCGAAGTCAATTTGGCGTCAGTTGACTATATCATTTTGACGACAGTTGACTACATCACTTTGACGTCAGTAGATGACGTCATTCGGCTGTGACAAATGGCCGTCCGTTTAGGATCATCTTGACATCATAAAGACCGTTAAAATGACGTTAGATTCGACAGCGACTGACTGAAAAGAGATGTGTTTATGACGACACCGTGCTACTTGGGGTGGCACTCGGTGTATACATTCCTAAACGAAGCAATCATCGTAATTGCAACTTATGCAATTTGTTTGCTTTGCTCAGACAAGTCGAATCATGTTTTGAAAAGCCATTGACCTCACGCGCTAACCAAAAAGATTCCATCAACAACCACCTTCTGGTAAGATGACGTCATTGTCGACAATTCTTCGGATGCAAGAACTAAAGGGAATGACCTTGAAACAATATGTAAAACGCGTTTATTCAAATAAATAAATCTATGTATATAACCAAAAGTTTTTCTCAGTGTGCAGTCAATTGTCAAGTGTTAAAGTTAATTTTCCGATTAAGGATTGTTATTGGACGAAATTTAACAAGAGATTTAACACAACCAATAGTATTGTTTTGGTCGACCAATCATAGATCTTAATCGGAGAATTAATTTTAATCATGATTATGATTAACTACTTTTTGTGAAACTGGACATTATACTAAACACGAATAGATTTAATATTTGCTTAAAAATGCAATGCAATTATGACATAATTGGATTATAATTTGACGTCTTAATTACGACATATTCGAAGTCAATTTGGCGTCAGTTGACTATATCATTTTGACGACAGTTGACTACATCACTTTGACGTCAGTAGATGACGTCATTCGGCTGTGACAAATGGCCGTCCGTTTAGGATCATCTTGACATCATAAAGACCGTTAAAATGACGTTAGATTCGACAGCGACTGACTGAAAAGAGATGTGTTTATGACGACACCGTGCTACTTGGGGTGGCACTCGGTGTATACATTCCTAAACGAAGCAATCATCGTAATTGCAACTTATGCAATTTGTTTGCTTTGCTCAGACAAGTCGAATCATGTTTTGAAAAGCCATTGACCTCACGCGCTAACCAAAAAGATTCCATCAACAACCACCTTCTGGTAAGATGACGTCATTGTCGACAATTCTTCGGATGCAAGAACTAAAGGGAATGACCTTGAAAGACACATTCACTCCTGCTTAAGGCCATTATCGACACGTCTTAAGTTAGAAAGAAAAACTAAAGGGTTGCTTCTTCAGGACAAGAAACAACCTCTCTAAAAGTGTAACGAATTTAAACGATGGTCACTGCAGATGGACACATGCTATCCGCAATTTTTTTTTCATGGCCAAAGTGTCACAGTATCTCGCTTGTTATACTACTAGTGTCATGTCATCCAGTACTTTAACTTTGTTGTTTACTGGAAGCTTGCATACGTTACCTCGTTTTTGTACTCTTTTGGACTTAGTGCCATCAGTTGTATCTGATATGGTGAAACGGGCTCAAGAATTTACAACTTACAAAAAAAAGACAGTAGTAAAAAATTGGTTTTTAATAAAAAAATATTTAAGTACAAACAACTGAAAAATACTTCAATTATTGATAAACAATTTTGGTATTTTTTGGTATCTTCTTTTGTTTTCTACGTCTTATGATGTAAGCTAAAGTTAAGATTAGTAATAATATAACTACTGCTGCGGCTATTCCTATATTTGTTAAAAGCTTCGATGTAAAAGACTTTATCATCTGCGCCTCGTGCAATTTTCTGCAGTTATTATAAATTTCCAGGTCTTGTGGTGCCACCTCCTCTGAACATTCTGTAAAACGCAAATGTATTATTAAGTGCAAAACTGTATTCAAACGCTTACCTATTGGTTTGCAGTTGAACGAAGAAAACGTAACATTCCGCTTTTTTAACCAAAGCTCAGCTTTCCAACACTCGCAATGATTTTCGAAGTGGGAAGACGTGAAATCATTGACCAACTGTTGTAAACTGCAGAGTCCGGCGAAATCTCTTGGCGAAAGTTGAATTTTCCCATTCCCTGATATGTTATACATTACCAACGATGGCATTTCACGTAAATCTGGAAGTCGGTGCAATTTATTATACGATAAATCCAGATAAACCAAAGGGCTCTCGATTGGTCTGGAATTCTCAATGTCCTCCACCATATTCGGACTTTCAATGTGGCTCAAATACAGTTTCCTCAAGTTGGATAAATGGAATAATGTTCTTGGAACGCCATACAGAACATTATAAGATAGGTCTAGAGTATGCAATTCTGATTTATCTTGCAGAGCTTCTTCGCTTATGTTTGTAATCACATTATCGGTTAAGTATAGTATTTGAATGTAACCGTATTTCGACAAGTCATTTTCTGATATTTTACGAATTCGGTTTAACGACAAGTCTAGAACCTATAAAAATATTTATAAAGTTAATTCATTTTTATATAAGTAAAGAAATAACGATCTTCATGTATAAGGTAGCAGGAATTTTATTTATAATTTAAAATAGATAACTGAAATTTACTACAAACGAAGACAATCGGTTTGGCAACTTGCTGAGGCTTTGTTGCACATAGAATCGACATATGAATAATTTCTTCAACAATTGCATTCACCTTCTTTGCCTTTTTGTTACTTTCCGATAAGAAAATTGCACAAACGGCATGATTGAGGCACGTTTGATCATGTTAAAACAGATTAAAAATAAAATTTTAACACATTATGTCTCTTTTCGTTGTCCAGGTCACAAAAAAAACAAATTATGAGCTTGGAGCGGGACTTTATCACCACTCAGTAGAAAGAATAAAGACATGAAGTGGCAATTTGGAAAATTAATGGCTGAATAATTGCTGGATCAAGTTTCTTTGTTCTTCATTAATCTTCCAAACTGCCATTTCACGTCTTTACTTTCTCTACGAAGAACTCCACTACTTTCGTGGTAGTCATACCATCTATGAGATTCTAGAACTTTCTAGGCGCGTTCTAGAAGGTGGTAGAAATTACTGAAACGCTATTCTCAGAGGAGTATACAATTTGAACTTAGCAATCCATTACTCACATTTAATTTAAAGATGAAATCACGATAGAAGTTCGATTAAATTAGCAAAATTAATCAAGCAGGTTCTTATGAATGCGACAGTTTTTCATTACACCACTGTCTTCATTTGTTACGGGTAATCAAGAGGTCCCGCGGGAAGAAATTCAATGCTTTCCATTGCTTTATTTTGAATTGAGCAAAAAAATAAGCTGAAACTATTTCAAATGACATACCTACCTCAATATTGCTGGAAAGACAATTGGGCACTTCCCTGAGGTTCTGGTTGTAGCAGTCGGCGCTGAGAAGACCTTGAATCCGGCTCTGCTTGCAATTCTCGCGGCACACATCGCAACACGTCATCGAAAACATGTAAATGAAGATCCATATCTTCCATTTAATCATTGTAAACTGTAACAAGAAAGCCATACATGAGCTGCCAGAGGGTGCCAAGAAATAAAACTCTCTTAATCATAACTAATAACAAAACCAAGCAGACCCGTATCGGTGAAAGTTTGTTGCTGTTTGTGCAACGTCTTTATTTTATTATTAGTTATGAAAGAAACTGTTAATGGTAAATGATAAGTCGTTGTCACTACAGATTTTCTTAAATCGCACCGACACATAAATATTCTTTTAACCGCTCAGCCTCCGCACGTTAGATAAAGAACGTCTGTTATAGTGAACGGGTTGATGGTTCTCATGGTCAGGTTCTGGTGAGTAGGAATCCGATTCGCGACCATCCGCGTAACAGTATTCTAAGTGAAAATCAACGTGAACCCTGTCGTACGTTGCCCTCTTTGTGACAGGTACCATGTCTACGGGCAGATTTTCTACGCACCAGTTTGCTTAAAAACTTATTCGGTTACTGCCCTTCATGGCGTTTAAACAAATTTTAACATGAAAAAAAATCCATTGTCTCAACCTTGAATTAGTTTGAATTTCATATTACCTACAATAACTTCGTTCAGATGAGAATGTAAGCACCAGATCAATGCGTTATTTATTTAGGATCGAAATCATCTTTTAAATCAACTAGAAAATGGTTTAGATCTTTAAAAAATCAAAGATCAAATAAGTAACATGCGTACATCTAGCGTGTTACTCTCATTTTTTCGCATGTTCACGTATGTTCTTTACTTGATCCGTACCCTAAACAGATACTAAACAAACATAACTTTAAAAGAAAGTGTTTAATTGATTTGACTGTACGTACAATGGTTTTTACATTGGAAGAAAAATCTTTTATGGTTGAATCTCACTTTCGAAACCCCAAAAAATCAATGGCGAATGGACCTATTTTATTCCTGATTGTATTGCAGAATTTCAGGAAAAATTTCCAGAAACTGTATTTCTGTACCACAAATTTGTTGATCAACTTCAGTAATCTGTAGGACTATTCAGAGAAACTGGCAGTGTAGCTAGAAAACCGGTATCAGGTAGGTCTAAAGTAACAACTGATGAGGTAGTTGAAAATGTGAGACAAATTATGACTGATGCTCCTCGCACTTCCATCCGTCACCTGTCACAACAAGTTGATCTTTGTGTCGGGACCTGCAGAACTATTCTAAGGACTTGCAAATGTTCCCTTATCGTTTGACAGCCGTGCATGAATTGCTTCTAGTAGATTTTGAACCAAGGCGAAGATTCTGTCATTGGTTTTTAAACAATATTAACAATGACGATTTGTTGGACAAAACTTTCTTTTCCGATGAGGCCTGGTTCCATTTAACAGGATGCATTAATTCCCAAAATATGGGGATCTGGAGTAAAGAAAACCCTCGCATTTTCATTGAAGCCCCACTCCATCCGCAAGAAATTGGTGTTTGGATAGGTTTAAGTCGGAGAAGATTGATAGGTCCAATATTTTTAATGGCACACTAACAGCACTTAGATATCGGGAAGAGATTTTGCATCCATTTATTAATCAACTGCATGATGACGAGTTGCAATTTGGATATTTCCAGCAGAATGGTGCAACGGCCCATGTCGCTGGAGATACTTTAAATTTCCTTCAAGAGTTTTTTGAAGATCGGATAATTAGCAGAAATATGGTAAATATATGGTATCCACGTCTTGTGATCTAACGTCTTTGAATTTCTCTGTTTGGCCCTACTTGAAAAATTCCATTTAAAAACGCCTGTTAATGATTTACAGGGATTTACCCAAAGAATCTTCGAAAAGTGTGACGAAATAAACAATTCTCTCCACATTTTGCAAAATGTTATTAATGGATGTCGCAGAAGAGTTAGAAAATACCTTGAGAAGTTGAGAAAGTTGAGTGCCCGAGATTCGTGGTCATTGGCGGTGGATGTTTCTGTACCGACCCCCCCAGACGAAACCCGATTTTGGTTAGTGAGCAGAGAGAAACCGCCATAAATTTCTAAATTTAAAAAACAAAAGTTATTGCACTCCAATTGTTTTCAAAATGGAAATAGGTTTACTAAATACCTGTTTTGTGAAGATTAAATTTTATTGTTGCGGAGATATCTTCTACGTACCACAATATCTGCTTTCTAACTTTCTCCGTTAATGAGATAATAATTATAAAAGCTACAACCATAAATAAAGCCTCTTATCTTAAAGACTATAGGACTTAGGTACTAAGACCCCTTACCAAACATATCCTAATAACCTGATAAACCTAAATTCGTTTTAAAATGTAGGATGTTCCATTTAAAATAACGAAATTGATACACCCTGTATATTTCAAAATAATTTTGAAAAGATGAAACTTTTGTATAAAACTTTTCTGCATAAATGTAACACAAGCGGCGTTATCGAAGAAACCTGGTTAAATGCCTCAACCTGTATGTAATAAAAGTTACCTGATAGTTATTATTAACTTGTAAGTACAGTTTTAATTTCTTATCTGCATTAAATCTGAAACTATGTATTATTTATTTTCAGATTAAAAATAATTTTGTATTGCATGCTAGTGAAAATAATCTCACACTTTTAACTCAAAGAAAATAACAGGAAAATTAATTATAATAATCATATAATTAAAGTAGATTCTTGTCCGGTGAAATTGTGTAATAAATGATTTTAAACGGACACTATCGCTCTACGTTTCACTATCGTTTGATAGCTTCGTCGTGATAGTGAAACGTAGAGCGATAGTGCCAATTTTAGTATCCGTTTAAAATAATTGATTAAATAATAATTTAGGAAAACAACTGCTTTGCTTATTTGAAACTATTTTCTTGCTTTTTCGGAGGTATGGTTATTGACGATGGTCGTGATGTTTACCCCGGCAGGTAATGCAATAAAATAAGGCTTAATTTTGCTGGATTCTAAGATGTATTGGTGCCAAGCAAACTTTCGGTTATCTTTTAAAACTCAGCGATAGTATATATCTATATAACTTACTTATTTATTTATTTGTCGTTGAAAATGTTTTTTCACACAAGATAAGATCACTCATATTTTCACCTATTCAAACAACATTTGAAAGCACTAGGTCAGGGGATCTGAGATACAAATAACGTACCGACATGACACACCGAATGATAATTCTAGAACTAACTACTCTTTCAACGAAGTTCGCTTGGCTAAGTACTGGATTGTAAAATTTAATTGCAGTTTCCAAGAAAACCCCTAACGCCTAAACGACTTTGTCGACGATGACCGTGTCTTATCGTCCCTTAAGGCCAGTTTCTATAGAGGCAACATTTCGCCAACGTAGGAGATTTTAATATTTATTCTTGGACTTCTTACTTTCTTGAATTAAGTTAAGGCTCCTCTGGAGGAGAATAGAAAAATAGTACATTCGTAGAATTCATTTTACAGGCGTATTTTTATAGTTGAAAAAATGCTTGTCATCTAGAAGAGTTCGTTTCTGTAAACTACTATAAGTCGTTTTTTATTGTGTTCTTTAATTCCAAAACGGAGATTCGATGCAGAAGGCAACACGACGTCTGTATTCATCGTTGCCTGAAGCAGATTTTAACATTTAATATCTGATATTTCGATTGTATTGTTTCAGGAAATACAATCTATTAAAATTTATTTTAACTTCATGATCATCTAAATAAGTTAATCAAAGCACCACCGTACAGGTTCCAGGATAGTACGAAGAAGGTATCTTTCGGAATGCACTTGGAAGGATCCACATCGATTACCTCGAAAAAAGAAAAACGCGGATTCGTGGGCCAAAAGCGTTCGTTTAATCAAGAGGAAGTGTTGTTGCACCATGACACTAGCACCCATAGTGGCAAAAATTACCGTCTATCTTCTCCCTTTTTCCCAACTTGCAGAAATGGTTCGGCGAAAAACGGTCCACTCTCAACAGTAAAATCATCGCGGCTATTTCGCAGAGCTTCTGGAAAATGTTTATAAAATGGCACTCGGGAAGTAAATAAAAAAATCCGCTTTTTCTTGTCCTTAGTCTCATTAATTCATTATTGTCGAACAGCTTTTATAGTAACAAGTTGTCATCGTTTTTAATTGTTTGGTATAAGTGGAAATGTCGTCGAAAACTGGAAAAAGGAAAGAAACCTATTTATTGACAATTCGAGGTATCATGAAAAAATTGTTAAAGAAGTAGGAGCGCCAGAAACCGGCGATTCAGTAAGTCAAGGCGACCTTGACTACCGGCAGGAAGAACGTAGAAGAATGGAAAAGAAAATGGTGATTCAGCAACTCCAGGCGACCTTGATTACCAGCAAGAAAATGTAGAAGACGAAGAGGACCAACCGACCCAACTGTTTTTGTCAAAACTCAGGAATTCCATAACTATCATTTTTGTGTGTCTTTTTCCCTTTTTCGGTGCAGAGGCTCCTTTAGCTGTATGTTATGCTAATATTTTGACAATACAAATGTCAACAATGTCAATAAAAATTAAATAATAAGTTAAATCATATTCTAAATTGTAAAATAAAGGTTTTCAACTCTCAACTTCTAACGAAAACTACAGACCGACACTCACATTCACGTATTAAAAGCAATTTATTGAAGAGCTTCCCTGAATAAATCAGTTTAAAGTATAACAGCTTTAATGCTTGTCGGTTCTCTGTTAAACGTCAATAAGAATGCGAATAACGTGCAGAGTTATAGTTTCCAATTTACTTGTTCGTCAGTGTATAATGGTGGTCAGTAAAAGGAGAATGGAAAACAATATACCTGTGCCAAATTCAACCCGATCTCTATTACACATTAATGACGGACGTTCTCTTTTAACCGTCCAAGACTGTACTACATGTATAAAACATGAATCTAAAATACAGAGTGATTTTTTACATTTTTTATCAACTCTTGTCATGAAATCTGGACGGCATGTCTTAGTTTAGGTGAAAAGCGAGTCATTGCACTTCTTGATGGTGTTTTACAATAAAGCTAAGACATGTAAGATGGTATAGTTTCGTAAGCATAATATTAGAAATCTGTAAGTTTGCATAACTTAGGTACATCTGATTTTTTATTTTAGTTTATCTCTTCCAAGGAGTAGTTATTTCTTAAGGATCGTTTGTGATTTGTAAAGATTCCGACACACATTTCATTTCATAATATAATTTGTAACACGCAGACACTTGATTACTCATAATTTTATCTAAAAGTACATTTGTAAATCCCTTACGCAAATATCATATTGTAGTTTACATTGGTGAGTAATTATAATCATTGTGCTACGTATGTTTCTGAATAAGCAAAGGATTAAAAATGAAGAAAAAAAAATCGTAATTCGGTAGTCGGAATTAATTCAAGTATTCAAGCACATTAGCACTGTGTTGTCCAGATATTAATTGAGTATTACATGCTAATTAATCGAAAATAAATTGCTTTGCATCTATTTATTATGCGCAGCGAGTTAGAATGGTTAATTAAACACAACATAAACTACGTATGACGTTTGCTTCCGTACACTTAAATCGATTTTATTGTTACGTCATTACTATTATTGAAATCATAAGAGAAGAACCCTGTATCATAAATTACACTGAATTATCGGACATACAAAGCCTAACTCTCTTCTTTTCTTATTCACCGTTGACAAGGAAATAATACTGAAATATTTGTCGGTTTTAACTTCGGTGGTTAATGACGCAGAGCTTGTCTTTTGTGATTTCGATAATATCATAAAATAAAATTATGCATGACAAAAACTGAATAGAAAATATAGTACTGAAATACTAGTATTCGTTTAAAAATGATTCAAACTATGTATCTCAATATTGCTGCACTTTCTTGTTAATAAGTTCTCTGTTTACAAGAAAGTAAACAATTTTGAGAGTTTAAATGATTTTTAGACGAAAGCTATTGGTCGTCTGTGTATCTAACTCTAATTAATGCTTTTCTTGGATACCAAGACATATCAAAGATAAAAATAATGGTTAGTAGAAGTGCAGTAAGATGAACAAAAAAAACTTTGAAGAATACAACTATGAGTTTCAATTTCTAGGCACTCCGAGGAGTGCAAAAGATAATGGTCCCTTACTTAGGAAGCTTATTAAAAATGATGCCAAAGCTAACAAAGCAACACATAAATCCTAAAATATGTATGTCTGAATATAAAGTTTGAATGTTAGAATTATACCAAATCTTCAAGTGCGTTGTTACGTGTTACATAAATTCACAAAACATCGATTATTTCACTGCTTCTAAAATATATTTCTAAGACACACATTTTTGATGATCAGTGAAAGTCATAACGTTCAATTTTTTTACTGGAAAAGTTATTAACTTATTTTGGTTTCATAGGAACTAATTGATGATATTTTATGTACAGAAATTGAACCAGTCACGGGCCTTACGAAAATGGAAAAGGAAGCCAGTGAAACCGCAAAAGTCTTGGAATTTGTAGACAATTTAGTTTTAATGGATGAAATGGTAGACAATACAAGAGTTAGTCTTTAGATTAGGACATTGCCGGGACGTTAACGCAACAATTTGAACATTTAATTTAATTTTAATATTGTTTTATTAAAAAAAAAAATTAGGTTTGATGTTTTGTTTCATTTGAATACATTTGTGTTGAATATCGCAGTTATTGATCAGCCGATTTTGAAAAATCTTTATTTATTGTATTCAGTATAGAAGTGCTATTGTTGTGGTACACTTTACTACTTGAATTTTTAAGTTTGGGGTTGCTAGCGTTTAGGGGTTCAGGGATGTAGGGTTGAAAGCTGCATCATTAAATAATGATTTAAAAATAAAAATCGATGTATCCTATCATTTTTCTGAAATATTTTTCTCAACCATTTGATAGAATTTATCCGTTACGTTATCCGAAGATACATGTTAACCGCAAGTTAGCTAATTAAATGTAAGAAATAAACTTACAAATTCTCAATTACTAAAGCAGATTCGTTATTGTTCACAAATTCTCATATAGCAAAAATAAATGCAAATTGTCCATATTTATTAAGCTTTAAAAAATTTACGTCCATATCTCAATATTGCCTGCAAAACGCTTAATTTCAGGTGTAATTAATCTGCATCAACTATATTGCTCCGAAATAAACCTCATGGGTCAAACATTTTGTTAGAGAAACATTACTTTTGCACTTTGCTGTACAACACGAAAAAAATTCCCATCCTAGTTCATAAAACCACTTCTGAATCATTTAAGATACTCAGAAATATGAATAATATCAAGTCATTTTTATGTCACACTAAAGTCTGCATTTATTTATCAATAAAATTAAAAACTGCAATTTCTCAACAAATTTGAATTTATTTGTTAGTGCGTTAATGAAATGCGAGTTCAGTATAAGCGTTGATTGAAGAAATAAACTCCTTCACTCAACGGTATAAAGCAGTATATGTAGCATAAACATAGCCATGCTCGTTTACTTACCAAAACTAAGAATTGTAATGTGAACTTTCACATGAATTTAATCGGTGAAAATATGTCCGGAAATTTCAATTAATTAAATCGACACTGGACGAGGAAAACAAATACGCATGTACAAACATACATGTTTCTGGTACAAACATACACGTTTCACGGTCATAAAAAAAGAATAAAGTGTCGTGATAATAATGCTAATGTTATCTCTACGGAAGTGTTTATCATTTCCTACCCTTTAAGTAAACCGAAGATTACAAATAGAACCAGTCGTGGTATAATGCCGCGAAAAACCAAATATTTAAGGTACAACATGTCAGTAATTTCAACGACCAACTAGAAAACGTAAATTATATTATTTTTTAGTATAATCACCGTCACAATCGAGTTAATAACGTCATTAATCTGATGGTAATGTACTTTGTTGCCAGGTTAATGCTTTCAATGTTAATTGTTTCTTTTTTTTTGGAACTCGTCATGCTTATGTTTGGTAGATTTCATGCAGTATCAACAGTTTTTGTATTGGTGAGCATTTGATATATATTTTGTAGTGTTTAATAAATATTAAAATATGGTGTTATGTCTGTCTACAGTTCCTATAACTTTGATTGTAAGCTATTAGCTAAATAAACAGAAATTTCTAACTGGAGACAACGTTCTGAAAAAATTGCACTGAATTTTACGCTCGAGAAAATGGCCCATGCCACATTCATCAGAACAAAAGAAATCTGAATATGCTTATGATTAGTTTGCGATTACTTATGGCTTCTGGTGAACCATAAGACACCAACATATTCTCATGATAATTGTTTATGTTTAATCTGATTTGGTGATAAGTATATGGTTTAATCCACAAACTAAATTGTTTGTTGAGTAATTTTTACAAACAAGAAATGTCGCTGCTTGTTCCGCTATGCATTTCAGCAATAGTATTAAAAACCTATCCTCAGCTGTCGTGGCGCCCACTTATCACAGTTTTCAAGCATGTTACAGCCGTTCCATGGTTTATTATTACAGTTTACAGTTCGTTGTTCACCAGCATGTTTGATAACAGCTTACCAACGATTGGATCTGATGAACGCGGCCATTTTCGAGTGAGTCAAACACTGTATAGTATGGCCACGGATTTTCAGCAATAGTCGAATGACATATGACTTGTTTCTTTTGTTTTAAGCGTTTCCTTTATTAAAAAATTGTTATTTCTCGGATTCCGTAACATTTTATTAAATAAATCGGCTCCCGCAATGTGACCATAGCTTTAACTAAGGCTAATAATTACCGAAAAGTACTTAAGGGATAATACTGTCTAATGCGATATATTCTAAATGTAATTTGAACTTAGATAAATTACATTCTTAAATTTAAAGCCATAAATGAGACTGTTTGGCTTCGGATCCGAAAGACGTGGGTTCAATTCCCGCGGTCAGTTTTTCAAAGCGTGTTTGGCACGTTAAAAATATCTACTTAGGATGGAATTTCCCTAGACTTGGCTAAGCTCTAGTAGGGTTAGCCATGACCTTAGTTAGTTGGAGCCTAAAGGTATGACGAGTATTTCGCAACTCCATCATTTGCCCATTAAAAAAAACAAAATTAATTATTTGATTATTAAAAGTTGTATGTTGTATGAGTTTTAATTTTAAATAATCCACAATGACGCCACAATCCGAGATTATGACGTTATACGATAACAAAAACAAAAACAGTTTAAGTATAGAAAAAAATTAGCCACTTAAGTTTTATAATAACGGCTTTATGATCGACCGACGTGTTCTTTTCTTTGTTCACCCTGTATATTGTACAGCAAATGAAGCGGGCCACCAAAACATTTCGAATAAGTTGACTTCTAGTATGATTCACTTGGGGCTACCTTGCTGGTCAGCTTATGGAATATAGGAATCCCATACAAAAAATACAATCTTAAGAAAAGATTTTAAGGGAAGAATTAAATAATAAACATCAACAATTTGTTCGAAATTTAATTTAAAATATGTCTAAACTAAGCTATCAAGGCCTCAGATGTTCCCCGAGTGTCCTTACGCGTAATTTGATCCTATTTTCAAAACAATTTATTTTTAATCCTTAACGGACACTTTAAGAATCGTACAATTGCTCAACGTTTCACTATTGATTGATAACTTCGTCAGGAGCTTAATAGTTCTGTGTGACATAGGTATACAGTGAGAGTACAATCAGTATAATCATTGATTTTTAAGAAAATTCCCAAAAGAGGTCAATTTTTTATTTAAATTGGGTGTTCTTTGGCATTACACCTCAATACACAGAGTGTTTTAGGTAAGAGTCATGGCGTAACTGACATTTTTTTTAAATGGCAACCCCCAAGTTTGAGTTGATACTTCAATAGACTCAATAAACGTTCAAAATGTCTGCCACCAATTTCTTGGCAATAGTTTGAAACTTTTGCAGAACAATGTGAATAGTTTTAGTTTGTGTAACTCTTATTATTTGTCTTCCAATTGTTCTCTTTGCACACCTGACTTTTAACAAATTCCCGAAGGAAAATATCCTCTTGCACCCTCGTTTTATCATCACATCCCATCAATTCTTTCTCGTTGCATTTGATTGGTACGAACCAAGCAAATCTCTATCGTTTAACGCGGTAATGAAAAATCACCGAGCAGTGAATCCAGGTTAAAGAATTAAAATTTGCGACTTATTCAGATTATTTTGAACTAGAAATTCTGAAGAAGCAGATGAAGAACATTTTGAACATTTATTTTGCGATAGTTTAATTCCTTTATTAATTTTTTTATTAAAAGGCATTTAGAGACGTTGAAATTAAAACTCTGTTTTATTTATCAACATTAACTCAAAAATTTATAGCGTGTAGTGGTAGTGTACGCGAAATTTCAGCTTTATACGTTAAGCTGCGACAGAGATAATAGAACTAGACAGATGGCTCATGGAGTGCTTTAAACTCGACGCCCCAATTTGGAGACAAACTCGGTATTAGTATGGAGACAGCTCACCAAATTGTGGTGGCGCTACTGTTACAATAGCAGAGCGGACAACCGAACCTGTAAATATAAGTAATATAAATTCTATAACTAAGTCCAGTGATGCAAAGTTTAAAATGAGAATAACAGCATATTATAACCAATCGTCACATTTTCCTGACCTCACTTTAAACTTACGGTTTCTCTGTTACTTAGAAGAGACATCTGGCGGTAAATGACCCAATTGGGCTTTGGAATTAGCAAATGGTTCAGTTTTCAAATTTGTAAGGTTAAGCTGTAAGGTACCGCCATTAATTTCGGTGGCTTGCGCCGCCCAAATTAAAAAGGACGCGATGAAACCATAGATGAAAGGCTAAGAAGAAAAATACATAACAAGTCACTCTTTCTACGGAGTTTATGAATGAATTTAACACCAAATTAAAAGAGATGGAAGAAAGTGAGAAAGAAAGTTGGCGCTACCTTCGATAAAGTAACCTTGCAAACTTGTGTATACCAGTGACATCTATTGAGTATTTAACAAACTATTTTTAGAGCATCCGTACGTTCCTATTTCATTTGACTATCTGGAGAGATCTATTATCTGTGCTTGTATGTAATTAGAAAATAATTGACCGATTTTTCGCAAAAGTTTCGTATTCTATTTAAGATCGTCAGTGAAATTTTAGAAAATTTTTGAAATTTATTTCCGTTTCAATCGATTTTATTTTCTAGAACTTCCCCTGTATGACGGAAAATGCATAACTATTCATAAAGAATTCTAATTTATATTCTGTAAAAGTTAGATTTAAAATTACGTTATTTAAACTGGAGCGTTAATTGTAATAATTTTCAAGATCATAATCCACGGATGCAAAATTGTGACATCCTGTATACAGCTGGGAACAAACAAGTCAGTAATGAGAATAACAAACTATTTCCTCGTCGTTTAATCATATTTGTTTAAAACATTATTATTACTTAGTAGATGATTATTATGTGTTCGTCGGAGTATTGTCGAAGTAAATTACTTTCAAAAAGTCAATTGTTATGTCGTACCGCTTACGCAAATTGTAAATAACAGGTCGCACACTCAAATTATTTTAATCATGTACCTGTTATTTGCATCATACGAGCTGACACACTTTATCCGAATTGCAACGTCATTTCACATTCACATTAGCAACAAAGCGATTTAAAATTCATACCGAATCGCTAATAAATAATACAAAATATACTTGCGTACGTACATACCTATTGTTTCGTCTCTGCTTGAGGTGGATTTTTAAAAATACTTTTTTGTTACAATTTATGCCACACTCGACCACGAAACTTCACCACACGTGCTTCCAGCATTTAAAATGTAATTATTCACGCCGTAGTTGTGCAAGTGTCGTTTAGCGCAATCTGTTTTACATTATTTTATGAAACGCTTATTTGCATTTGGGTTTGGGAAAATCACAACTTGTTTACCTCATTTTTATAGCGTCACAAACAAAACTCTTTTAAAAAGCAATTCCTTTGTATAACCACTATTTAATATGGTTTAGACGTTTTTAAGTAAACTGTACCACACATTTTATGCTTCAAGTTTTGTGTTCAGTCTCGACTAACATAGCTGTGGCAAACTAGTCAGGTTTTTCCTTCGTACCGTTGCGGCCACTTGCGTCACTGAAAGGCAAACAGCTACCAGTTTCTCAAGATCTACCAAGATTTTTTGCACCACGCTCATTCCCTAAACTGTGAGATAGCTTCACTAGCTTTTTTTTGCTCACTGACGCGACGTACAGAAACACATGCGGTAATTTAAACAAAAAAAATATGACGCTTGATCAAAACTTAAATTGATATTGAAGCTGCTTTAAAGCATCCTAGTTTTTATTTAAGATTTATATTTTATTAAAAATCGCTGAAATAATATAACTTGTTCTATCTCCAAACTCTATCTGCAGTTCAAACATATCTTGTTCTAAATACTTATTTATTGATATAAATTGATCCAAATCTTGTACATACAGGAAATAGGATATATCTGCAAATTACTACCGTTGTCGATCCACTACTCTAGAATATCTTCGTCTTCTATTATTAAACGAGGTTAAAATAAGTTTAAAATACTCTGAGGAAGCTCTAGAACGGTTTTCCAGATTATTTAAATTTGAATAAATTGTAATAATTTATACTAGAATGTTCTGTACCTAATATACATGATTGGTTCGAATTGCTTAAACAAGCAACAAAACAGTATCACGACTAAACAGTCATACCAAATAAACTTGGTATCATATAGAAGAAGTAAGATCGTAGAGCTTAAGATTAAGCATTCCATATACTACTCTTAGAGCGTCTTTAATATTTTTTTATTTACTTTTAACCCTTTCAGTACCACAGGACGTACGACGTACGTCAGTTTATTATACCAGTGGACGTACGATGTACGTCAATAAGTATGATTTAAATAATTTGAAATATAAAAATAATTATTACACGTCTGGTGGCTTAGGTCCTTTATAATGAATTTAATTCTTCATTGAACAAATATGAGGGGCATGGGGAAGGATCTACCCTATCTTGAATTCTGGGTCTTTTACATTCCTTCAATTTGTAAGGCGAATGCTCAATAAAAAAAGTCGACTAAGTTGGCTGCAGTATGAAACACTATTTTACGCATCTTTAAAATGAGATTTCTCACCAATTGGTGATTCTAACTAAACTCTACGACCTTTATAAATATGTACAATTGATCGGATACTTAGAAAAATTGATATGAATGTTGATGTATCGCAGCTTCTTCTGTATATTATTTGTACTGAAGAAGTTTTATAATAAGTTTCAACAGACGAGAAAGTACTTCAATTACTGTTAATAGTCTTTACAGGTAATTGAATTGACTACTAAGCACTAAAGAAAAGGTTTACCGGAGCAGTCAGTCCGCAAAAGAAACAATTTTACCAATTTTAAGTTAGGATGAAAAAATCACCATTTCTTATTAGATAATAATACCATACGTCCAAATAAATTTTTGATAAAGGTAGGCCATGGAAGTATAAACGTATGTCATAATTTAACAACTTAATGTTAGTGACACGTCAAAGTGTAAAATGTGGAAAATTAAACTTCGTTTTTACTTAACTACTGAAAATTTGATTATAAATAATAAATTTTAATTCAATAGGAGAAAGTTACAGTGTTGTAATTGGACAGCAACTCATAAATTGTCAAATAAATAAATAAATTGCTGTAGTCATTTGATACAAACGTTCCGTGGCCTGCCTTTATCAAAAATTTATTTAGACATATGGTGCATACCCCTATAACGAAATATTCAACTTTTTCATGTAGGCTTGGTTCTGTTTTCATGTGTCAATGTTTGCTGTCAATTACAAAAAATTTTGTATTCCACACGAGTTTTAGTTCAACATGAATACGAGTAGTGGTGACTCGGAATCTGACTTTGATCCAAACGAGTTGAGTTCTGAAAGTGATGAAGATAGTTTTGATGATGATAGTGGAGACAGCGATATATTTTCAGAAGGTGGTAGTCTGTCTACGATTGATTACGATTCATTTCAGTGGAATATGATAATAGATCCTTTTCGTGACCAAAGACTTGATAATAATTCCAGAGTTTTTGGGTATTCCAGGGCCAAATTCTGATGTTTTTCCAGATAAAGATCTGACATTTACAAATTCGTTAAGAACATTTCTATCTGATAACTTATTAGATTATATTTGCATCTGTACGAATGAAAAAGCTGCACTGTATTTTACTGCGCAGCCGCAACGTAACGGAAAAATAAATGGCCTAGAATGGAAGAATACAAACACAACAGAAATAAAAACATTCATCGGCTATCTATTCAACATGGGTTTGAATAAAAAACACAACTCTCCATGTACTGGAGTACTAAACCAAACTTGAATACACCATGGTTTCGTGAGAAAGGCATAAGCCGCAATAGATTTTTATCAATTTTGAAGTTTCTCAGATTAATTTAGCACCTAATGATAGACTTTGTCGTATCCGGCCGTTTCTGAATCGTTTGCAAACTATCTTCCGACAAAACTATCAGCCAAATCAAAATGTTGTTGTGGATGAGTCATTGTTGTTGTATAAAGGTCAACTTCATTTTAAGCAGTATATAAAATCCAAGCGAGCCAGATTTGGAATCAAAATTTTTAGTCTTTGCAGTTCCGATGGATACTTGTACAGTTTTGAAGTTTACACGGGTCAGGGAAACCAACAGTTTTTACTTCAAGATCCAAATGCTAATGCAAATCTCTCCCTATCAGAAAGAATAGTGGTATATCTTGGACAAAATTTACTAGATTTAGGTTACTCTTTCATTACCGATAATTGGTACAGTAGTACGAGGCTTGCTGAGTACTTGTTGCAACGAGAAACCTTATTCACGGGAACTGTGCGTCCTAATAGAGGGGTTCAAAATGTACTACTTACGAAATATCAAACAGCTTTTGCGAGAAAGGGTAATATGATGGTACTGAAATATTTTGAAAATAGAGATCTATTCGTATTGACAACACAGTTTAAAGCAGACTTAACAGAGAGACAAAGATACGTTGGTAACGGGCAGTATGAATTTTTTAGAAAACTGTTATACAACACTACACAACTTGTATGCGCGGAGTGGATAAACTGGATCAATTTCTTCATTCATACAATTGTTGTAGAAAGTCTTATAGCTGGTTCAAAAAGCTGGGAATACATTTTCTGTAACGTGCCGTGATAAATGCTTTTTTGGTCTACAAAGAAAAAAATTATTCCAATATGACTCTACTTTCTTACTTGAATTATGTTATAGACTATTTTGTGGATGTTGTTACTAGTGACATCCAGTTTATCGATGCTGGTGAATCAATAGTCAGACGACGTCGAAGACAGCAGGTACGAACTCGTACGCCAATTGTGCATACGCCATCAACATTCAATCCAACAGCTCGTCGTCAGCGTCCTCAGCGTAAATGTGTCTTTTGCACTGTCAGACGAATTCGAAGAGATACAAGATATTATTGTAGTTTATGTCTAGACAATCCAGCACTCTGTGTACCTCACTGCTTTTCAAATTATCGTCATAGGTGCTAAATGTATGTACTTACATAGATGGTGTTCCAGTAAAGATTTTCTTCTTTTGAAAAATTTGTTGATTTCAATTTAACTTCCTATTTCCACTACAAGCTACAATTTCTAAAATTTTCAATAACGTAGGTGGGTTCGAAGTGATATTTTCGTTTGTTTTTTGTTCTTAAACCTTTACTTTCCTAATTGAGGCACGTATAGACTTGCCACTGCGCTAAGTTTGTCGGTTTTTCGTCGTCTGATCAAATTAAATACACGGAACAGCGTTCAATAGGTTTGGATGGGTCAACAAATAATTCAACGATCACTTGAACCCAGTTTTTGGAACGTTACATAAAGTTAAATCGTTCTATAAAGGTGAACGTTGCTATTGGCTATACATGTTAGAACTATAGGAATATTCATTTTGACCTTAGGTAGTTAACTTTATGAAACATTCCAGAAACTCTACCTTAATTCAAAAAAGTTATTTAAGCTTAAAATATTTTGTCTCAACAAAACATTGTGGTATTATGAAGTGTACATAGAATTAACTACTGGTGCTGAAAGGGTTAATATATTTATCGATGTGGGAATAACTCAACTGTACATACTCTATTCAAGTTTTTAGATACAAAGGCAACTGGCATCAATAATCCCTTCTGGTTACTTTGGAAAATTGCAGCTTCATTCATTATAGCTTCTCTATGATTTCTTTTAAAGCATTTTCGCAGTTTTGTCTTCATTTTTCCTTATGTTTTTTTGCAGATGTTGGTATATGGGGTGTAACATGAGCTGTATTCGTTTTATCTGAGCTAACTAACCAAACTGAATGCAATGAGGTAGAATGGTCAGTTCTAAATGATCAGATCAGTTAAAACACGCCAAAAGTAATACGTAGCTAGGTGTGGAGTAAACTTGGTATAAAAGTTGGTTGTAAGTACAATATCCCAAATAAGTTACTGAGAAAAGAAGAAACTTGCATTTTTTATGCCGCAGACGAACACCGTTAGTTTCAAAGGTTGAAAGAAGTTTTTGAAATGTATTTTCTGATGTTGTCTTCCCAGTAACGGTATCATCCTGAAAGACTCCCACTGATGATATCTAGTTCTCTGAATAATATTTAAATCGTAGGTAAATTGGAGTATCAATAAAGCAGCTTATTCTAAGCTAAAAAACCTTATACTTGCTCACTATTGCGTCAATATTTATATTGCTTTCAAGTCTCTCTTCGCCATAGAATACTTCTCTCAAGGTTGGACTGTCTTACGAATGGTCTTAAAACCAGCAATGATCCACCCTTTCGATGACTACAAATCGAGAAACTCTGCCCACTTTAATTTCAGCAAGTATGGCCCCGAAAGGATGAATCATCGTAGAACTGTAAAGTCATTCTAGTGGTACTTAAGTGATTGAAGTGAATTTCATCGTCGATTTGATCGATGATCTCGAATCTACCTCGAAATTCATGTATTTTCCAGGAACTTGTATGCAAATGGCGCTACCTCTGCCTGTTATATAGAGCAAGGAAGTTAAAGCTTCAAATTCGTCAAATCTTCTCTCTCAATTGAGTGATTCTACAATACTTGTTCGATGCAGTTTCCGTATCTGAAACATTTCTTGTTTTTAACTTGTTTTCCTGCCGATTTTCTTTAGGGTGGCCTAGACCTAGGTTCTCAGTTATTCCTTTCATTCATCTAGAAGCTTAGAACAATATCGATAGCCATAACGAAAGTCTAAGTTCCTGTTGACTCTTTGGTTTGAATTTCTTGATGATTGGATTTTATTCGTAGGCAGAGTTGACATAGGTCATAGTAGTTCATAGCTATCACTTTTATCCATTTAGAAGCTCAAAACAATATCGGTAGTTATATCCAAAGGGAGATTGTTTAGGTTCTTGATTCTTTGGCTTGGAGTTTCTTGGTGTTTACATTTTATTAAAATAGACAGAGCTGATCTGGATTGCCGTAGATTACTAATTTTACCCTTAGACATATCACTTTAGCAATTTCGGTAGCCATATTTAAATGAGATTGTCTATTGTGATGATTTTGTGTAAGAATGTAATGTCCCATATACCAAATACTGCTTGATATGATAATGATAAACATAATCTTTATTTGCAAAATGATTCTTAACAGAATATTGATTCATCAGATATAAAGAGGAGGATATAGATTTGGGCGAATATACAGGGTGATTGTGATAGTTGTTCAAAGCTTGAAACCTGTAATGTATCACTATAAATGGTAACTTACATGTCGTTAATAAAAAGTTAATAGTTTTCGAAAAAATCGCAATCGAAAAATTTCCGAAACTGTTTGAGAACCCCTGGCCTTGTTATCATATAACGTTAAAGGACAGTGGTTCTCAAACAGTTTCGGAAAAATTATCAACTGCAATTTTCTCGAAAACTTAATAAGTTCAGTCGTTACCATTTATAGTGATACATTACAGGTTTCAAGTTTTGCAGAACTATCATAGTCACAGAGTATTACGAAATTATAAAAAATCAGTTTCTCGAAATATCTGACCAGCCTTAAACTTTAAGAAAAAAACAAAGCTGCATTAAACTGCAAATCTTTTCCCACTTAACCCCCTTTCTAGCTCTACTAGTTTTTGAGGTCAACAAACTTACCCCATACATATACCGGGTGTTCCGCGCCATGTGCTCACCCTTCTAGAATTCAAATTTTTTAATCGATTTACTTGAAATTTGGAAAGAAGAAATTAAACGAAAAAAAGAATTTTTTGACATACTGTTAAACATATATATGTTTACGTATTTGGAATTGTAGATTATTACGAGCCCGAATATACATATATAGACTATAAAATAATTTTTAAAAATTCTACACATAATTAAAAATTGTTTAAAACTGATTGAACATTCACTAAACATTTTACAGTTACTATTGCAGTAACCGAAAGTTCCTTTCGATATTCAATCAAGGATTTATTTACACAGTACATTTTATATTTACATCCAAAATGCATTTCTTCAGTAATAACATGAAAATAATCCAAATACGTACATATATGAGTGCAAATTAATTTTTTTTAAAAGTACCTCGCATCAAGTCCACATCAGTTTTCTTCACAATATGTTTATGTTTACGTTTCACTTATAACAAAATATAATTCTAAGTTAAAATTAACTGCAACACACCTCGGAACAAACTGACTTAAAAGCATAGATAATCTTAAAAAACAATGAAAAAAATGATAATACTAAATATGTTGGTGTACAGTTTACAAACTCTTAATATTGAATTTCTGTTTATATTTAGAAATACTTTAGCCTTAAATAACGATAACTTGGATACTTCCCGCATGTAATGGAGAACGGGAATTCATACTATCTTGAATATGCGAGAACGTTAATCGATCAAAGTCTGTGTAATGCGTTACTAAACAATTGCGGAATTTTCCCTATCTGCCAAAATACAAAGCGGTATTTTATTTATTTAATTTCGGCACAATATTCATGTTTTCGTTTAGATTTAGAAAGTTAATAAAATTCAACTTTTGCTTCAATTAAAATCAGAAAATCATTTTCGTTAAAAGAATGAGTATATATGGAAATCATTCACTAATCACTAAAGTCTCCAAATAAAAGGTCCGTTTGACCCAGTGGCACAACTAGTCATACGGCAATTCGGTGCGATGCATGGGAACCCCCAAGAGTTTGGGGCCCCGCGAATTAGCCTAGTTTTCCCTATTTTTTCTAAATATAGCAAATTAACAAAAAACAAACACAGTAACTTCAATAAGAGTAAAAATTTTATCGGATAAAGAATCTTTTTTAATTATTAATTGGTAATGTCTAACGCAAGTGTCGGCAAATAGAATGAGGTGTGTTCTGTCGTTTGTATAGACTGTACCAGACTGTACACCAGCAGTTAATTCCAACTAGTGATGTAATTCAGCTGGGTAAACTGACCACAGCTTTTTATCCGAGCAAGAAGACGGTGAAAAAAGGCAAAATATAATTTTTTATTTTTTAAGCTTTACGGTTTGGTGGTTGACAGATGGCAACACTGATGGTGAAGGTGAAATGTGGGTGAAATTGCAGCCGCACGTTTGACGTGTCTCAAATATTTAAAATTTATTGACAAATATGGACAAGTGGATAATATTTGGCTTGCTTCTAGCATCAGTTATAAGTGTTTCTAACGCACTATACTTCCACATAGGAGAAACGGAAAGAAAATGTTTCATAGAAGAAATTCCGGACGAAACCAACGTCATAGGTAGGTTATGCCTGTCAAACAAGAGCCCACCATTAACTAATGCTTTGCTTTACCTCAGTTAATTACAAAGTGGAGCTATACGATCCTAGAAGTGGCGGATTCATGCCGTCATCTGTCGGAATCGGAATGCACGTTGAGGTTAGAGATCCGGACGATAAGACGATCTTGTCTAGGGTTTACAGTTCCGAGGGTAGAATATCATTTACGTCTCATACTCCCGGAGAACACGTGATTTGTATGTATTCAAACAGTTCAGCCTGGTTCAGCGGATCACAATTACGTGTGCATTTGGATATACAAGTTGGTGAACACGCTATTAACTATGGAGATGTCGTACAGAAGGAAAAGCTTACAGAATTACAGCTGCGCATTCGACAATTATTAGATCAAGTGGAGCAGATTACAAAGGAGCAAAATTACCAGAGAGTATGTATTAAAGAATCTGTTAGTTTCAAAGTAATGGATAATTGTTCTTTTAAAGAAAAATGTAACAAATTTTGCAGCAAAATTTACTAATTGATGGATTAGAACCATACGTGTCAGTAGATGAACTGTTATATGAAATATGAAATATGTGTGAAAATTACATGATTACATGTGAAACTCTTTAATTAACAAAGCTGATGAAGTTTCTGTCATGTAAAAATAAATATTCCTTATTTTCAGTTTCGTGAGGAAAGGTTCCGTAGCACCAGCGAGAGTACAAACTCTAGAGTCCTGTGGTGGTCCATTACCCAAACTGTTGTTTTGGTTATGATGGGTTTCTGGCAAATGAAACATCTGAAGAGCTTCTTTGAAGCAAAAAAATTAGTGTAGTTTGTCTATCTCCCCCTGATTTTGTGTGTTGTGCGAATAAATACAAGATTTGTTATATGTTATTTGTCTTACTTCCATCTTAATTGGAATAATTAACTCAGTTTTTTATCCACTGATAATAATTTATAAGACGGACTGCATAATTCCAAAATTATGAGTTCGCTTAGCTATCTTATTGATTGAATACAATTCATCCCATTTAACCAAATCTGTATCTCTTATAACCACTTTGCGGACCGACGACTTCCACTATCGCAATGCTAGGAAGCCCGGCCAGAGTCGTGCGTATCTGAGAGCGTACACATATAATATAATGTGAACAAAGTCGTTTGCTGTCTTGACATTGCGTTAATTTCACAATTATTGAACACTCATATTCAATAATTTTTCAGTTTTTTTAAGTAAGTATAATCGCACGTTCTGTACGAGATTAATACTGCATCGACACTGGTAAATTAAATCAGACGAGCGCGTCCTTTTACAATGAAAGCAGTGCAGCATACGCAGACTCCGTGTGATTCATAGACGATAGTGGAAGTCGTCGGTCCGCAGAGTGCTTATAACAATGGAAATCCCAGCCTAGGAATCCAATTTTGGACACACCATACAAAATAGCCTTGTGAATCACATGCAAAACGCGATAAAGAAAATGCAAAGGCTTCACATTTGAAAATATTTTATTTACTGAAAACCCATACACTTATCTAAATAAGCAGCAAACGCGGACTTATTCGGAGGAGGATATTTTTTTAAGAGCTGCAGATCTTTTAGTAATATTTCTTTTAAAGTAGCACAAGTACAAAAATATATATAACCATTGAGTTGTAACTGTTCGGCCAACTCAACCTGATGATTGTCCATCAGTCTGTCGTTCACAACTGCAATTAATGGCTTGCCACGGCGTAGTACCTCTAAACATGTTCCAGCTCCGGCATGACTGATTATTAGATCTGATACATCTACTTGCTCGCCGAAATTTTCAAAGTAGGAATCATAGTTTATTGTCATTCCGGGATAGCTACGCTTTTCAAAATTTGCATTGCCGGTTTGAAGCTGCAACTCGACATAACCCAACTTTTGCAAAAGCTTTAAGACATCAGGTTCCGTAACAGCCCTTATCAGTTCTTCAAATTTTGTAGTGCCTACCGTAACAAATACACGTCTTTTTGTCATATTTAACGACGAACTCAAGATATTGAAATACACATAACATGCACATAACCTTATATGTACCACGTGACCACGTATTATATACCAATATTACAATATGGCCATCTACCGGGCAAAAGTATAAAGTCAATATTCGTCGTATGCAAACGATGCCGCTACGCCTAAATGGTATTTACTTATGCAATTTGACATGTAATCCCCACCATTTGAAACACGCCCTTAAAACAGGCTGGTGTTGCGTCGCCCTTCTTAATACCAATTTACTTACACGACTACCAACTTACAACATGCTTCATGGCACAGACGAAGCGCTGCGTAGCTTTCCACCAGGCTGAACGCAGGCATAGCGTAGATTTTATGTGTAAAACAAAAAAAAAATCCCTGTATATTTAATTGTTAGTTTCAATCAGTTTTTATGTACTATTATATAAATTATCTTATAATAAATATGTTTTATGTATTAACTAAGTTATTAGTAATTTTAAGTATACAATATTCTAATGTAGAATATGAATATTTTACTTATATGCTGAAACTTTAGCTTTCAACATAACTGCGGGCATGGTGGATGAAACCGTTGTAATGTTATTTGGATCTGACCTGCAACAATGTTGACAGTGATTACCACTTATCAATTAATTTATAGTTTTAAACTAAATCAGTAGATACAAATTACTGGTAGTAGTATATTTAGGAAATATCAAATGCATAACGTTAACTTACGACTTAATGCAGCTATCGGGGGTCTTGATTTCCATTCATCTGATCCATCGCAGCAGTCGCAAACACCATCGTTGACTCGATTCGAGGGTAATCTCTTGGGATAATCTTCAAAGGTAACTTGATTTGTGCAGGAGAATTCTCCATCAGCACAGGCGTTAGTTGCAGGTTCATCGGTACCATCTGAGCAATCGCAGTAATCGTCGTTTACTTTTTCGAAATCTATTGTTTCTAGCGAGTAAATGCAAACAAATTTTCCATTTTCATTCGGTGTGTACATCCGCTCTTGCAGTTCGTGGACACCTCTGAAGCGATTAGGTTTCATCGGAGTTTTTAAATCGTTACTTAGCTGAATGAATATGAGTAGTTGATAAATTATAAAGACGATGGATATTATCAACACTGGAGCAAGAAAAAATTTTATCTTTTTTCTTAACATGTGCACCTTAATTGTTGCAGACATTTATAGGTTATGTTTATTAACATTTCCGCAGATTTGAGGAATTGACATATTATCAGCAGTGTTGCCAATGTGGATGGGACAAAAATACTGGATCGAATCGATCGTATTGCGATTGCGAACACGATAAGTTACATCCGTGGCCAAATAAACACAAGGAATTCACATGAAACTGGTATTTTAATGAACACAGTACCCAAGCACAATATAGATATTAGAAACGTTAACGGAAGCCATTAAGCTGGACGTGCAACATACTTCGAATTAGCGCGCACAGCCTTTTTGAGTTCTTCAAGCAGGAGTGCCAACTTAAACTAATAGATAACAGTTACTAGATTGGTTTAGTTTGGTATTCCATTCCTCGATTGAATTTTTTTCTCATCATCGATATAAATTGGGGTCATTTTAAGTAGTACCTTTTGAAGCGGTAAAAATGTTTGGCTTAATAGAGAAAATATATTATTTCTACTAGTACTGCATAATGCCGCCATTTACACCGTTCGACGACTACACTTTTCTTTTTCTCCTCGTTAATTAAAATAAAATAAATAAATCTCACCGTTGATTTATATCTGTAGATATCTGAAACGCCTTGCACAGTTCCAATCTGGAAAAATTTTCCCCCGAAGTTCTAAGTAAATAGGAGATGTAATTTTATAAGTTTAAAAAGGGACCAGAACCCTCTACCCCAATTTCGGTGGTGGCAGCGACAAAAATCATAACTTAAGAAAATTTGTATTATTTCATATATGCATTAATCAGTCTATTTACTTTTTATTTCATAAATTACGATAACGCTAGTGTAAAGTCTGACCACAGTAAGGTCAGACTTTACACTATCCTGCCTTACATGTTGAGCTTTCCACGATATGTAATTGTTTTTGAGTTTCACGATGTAATCCTACAAGAATAAGTTAAAATATTTGCAATTTTTGTCAAGGAAAAGAAATGGAACGTAAAAGTAAGATTTCACTACGGTATCATCAACCTTGTTAGAAACTTTCTCACTGCACGCGGTTAAGTGGGGCAATCAGTCGCGTACAAACACGAATTCCTTCCTATAAGTTTTTAGAACGAGTTTATCAGAATGCTTGAAGACGAAAAATTTAATAATAATAATCATAACAATAGACAAGACTTGGATAACTTGAAAGAATGGCTGAAGAAACAACTTCATTTACCCCAAAATATAGGTAAGAAGTCTTAATTTTTGTAAATTGATTAAGAATTAAAGTATAAAAACGTTAAAATAGGCAAGTTTGAAATAGACTCTTCTTTTATTTCTAATACAATCAAATTAATAAGGACAAGTATAGGCATGGAATACTTGGTGGACACACTTTATACTACATAGTAGCAGTACGTACATTTGAAAATTATGATTAATATATTTTTTAATTTGCAGATGAACATAATTTGCGGAAGTTTCTCTTCAGCTGCGACAACAGTTTGGAGAAGACGAAAAATTTGATCGATTTATGTTTCACTTTACGATCGCAGGCCCCAGAGATTTTTGCAAATAGGGACCCCGAGAATGTTGATTTGAAAGAAGCTTTTAATACGATGTATGTATAACTGTGCACCCTATATTATTATTTACGAGCCCAATCGCATTTTAGTTGGCCCACCTACTTAAATTTCAGTTTCTTTGAAAATTATTGAAAATGTGTGTGCCACTATCTGATATTTATAGGCTGAATATTGATATTAAAACCTTTTTTGACTACGTACAGTAGAATTTGTCCGTTCATATTTAAAGCGTGAAATCTGAATTTATTTATTTTTGCAAAAACTAACAGCCTATTTGAGACAAACAAATAATTTTTTGGGACACAAATCTGTGATTTCTATTCTTGTACGGATTATTATTTGGCGGTCTATTCCCACTGTCATTAACCGAACATTGTAATTCGAGTATTAATAAACATTTAATATTGTACGGGAAGACTTTAATTTTTAAGTCTTTTGACCGATATGCTCTGCTGTATGTAACACTATTTTACCAAAGTGGAAATAATGCATAATTCGCGGGGTGCCGGTGCATCGCACCGACTGCCCTAGGATAGCTGCGCCACTGGTTATACATAAAACGTTAGTTCCATAAAATACCTGTAGAAGTCATGACCAAATTTTGAATTTTCACAACGTAGGTAGCAGTTTTGCCAATCGTAGCAATTTGTCGCTACAATAGCGACACTTTTAAGCCCGCAGCGACGTAGCGGCGTTTGCCGCGGAATGAACCAAAAGTAGCTACTTTTTTACGAATCTAAAATTAGTTCAAAATTGGGTGGGTTATAAATAAAAAAACAAATTAAAAGTTAAAAGTCGTAAGAAATACGTTAAAGTTAAAGAAAACGGAAACAAAAGACGGTCGGTTTTTCAGCGCAATTCACTAGATTATGATAATTTTTTTTAATATTGGGAAGAATGGTGAAAAAACAATGAAAACAAAATAATAAAAATTCAAAAATAATCAAATTAAAAAATTATAATAACAAAAACAAAAAGACAAGCGAATTTTTAATTTATTAATATTTAAAAACCAATAAGAACAAAAGACTATCGATTTTACAAAACAATTCGGTATTAAAAGAAACGAAAAAAAAAACTTTTGACATCTTTCGACAGATGGCACAATTGAATGTCCAATAACAACGCATTACGAAATCTTTTGTTGTCACTGTTCAGAAATGATTGTCAGTCGAAACTCAATCGATGGTGGTTTTTCAATGTGACTTTTGTCAAAAACCAGTGAATCACCTCCACAGAAACAAATGAAAAGAAGACTACCGGCAAGTTTCAACAGATGGCGTTGTTGAATAACGCAATCGATAATTTTAAAAATATACGCAAGGGTTATTTTAATAGAAACTTTGAGAAATTGTGGAGCGCATTCGTATTATACAGAATGCTCATTTTAAATCGTGATCCCTGAAGGTTTTAGAAAAAACAAACCGTCAATCAAAACAGAAACAATTTCGTGCTTCGCATTAGCCGAAAGTAGAATTTCAATTTTGATAAATGTACCGAGTGACTTTTAATGATTGAGGCAAATATAGTATGTTGGGAACACTGAGGAATTGGCAGTATTTGTTAAGTTCGTTAATTTTGCGTGGTTGTGTAGTTATAGGTTAAAATTGATGTTTACAGTAATGACGAAGAATGTTGTAACAGATTATTATTATTCAGGAACTAAAAATATTGGCTCCCTTTGCGTAAGCAGCACTGAATCCTTTGAGATAAGTTATTGAAGGCATTATTAAAGTTTCAGGTGGTCCCATATTTGCAATTCCCTGCTGCAATTCTTCCAAATTGTTTAATACATGTTCTGAACACCACATTATTTAAATAAGGAAATAAGAAGTTCGGTAATGGATTACAGCAAATGTTCAAAATGTTGGCCTCTTTCACGTAAGCAGCACTGAATCCTTTGTGATAAATTATTGAATACATTAATCAACGTTTCAGGTCTGATATTTACAATTGCTTGTTCAATTGCGTGCTGTAATTCTTCCAAATTGTTAAGATGATTACGGAACACCACTTTTTTAAATGCGGAAATAAAAAGAAATCCAGTGTTGTCAAATCGGGTGATCTACTAGGCCACAAACCAGCACTAATTAAACGCCCTGGGAAAAACTCCTCTAAATAATTTATTGTGGTTCGTGCTGTGTGGGCAGTGGCGGAATCTTGTTGAAAGTAGCCATTTGCTAATTCAATATCATCTAATTGGTTTATAAATGGTTCCAATATAAGTCTCTGATATCTGCGGGCATTAATTGTTTCCCGGAAGAATATTGGTCCAACAATTCTTCTCCGAGACATTGCCACCCAAACACCAATTTTAAGTAGGTGTAAAGGCACTTCAATCAAATTATGAGGATTATGTTCTGACCAAGTCCTGTAATTTTGTGAATTGATGAACCCAGAGAGATGAAACCAGGCTTCATCGGAGAAGAAAGTAATATCCTGTTGGTCAATATTATTTAGCAAGTTATTGTTGTACCACTGACAAAACTGAGTGCGTTGAAGAAAATCGGGTGGGTGAAGTTGTTGAACCATCGAAAATTTGTACGGTCGGAAACGAAGGTGTTTTTTCAAGATCTTCCGAGTACATTCATAAGAAACTCCTAAATACAGGAAATTGAAATAGAAAAGCTTAAAAGAACCAAATTTATTGCTAATCCATACCTATTTGGTGAGACGCGCGACGTACGGAAACATGAGGATTCTGTTGTACAATATCATTAACATTTTGTACAACATCGGGTGTTATTATAGTGGGGTGACCAGTGGATTTTCCTTTTCCTACATTACTGGTTTGCAAGAAACGTTCAATTATTCTTGCACAATGTTGTGAAAAAAGACGAAACTCAATTTGTTGTTCAGGGTATATTTCAATAAATTCGTCATAGGCCTGCTGCCGTGAATAAATCCAATTACTATTTTCATTTTGCAGTCCGCTTCGAAAA
This sequence comes from Serrognathus titanus, assembly GCA_039766575.1. Classification (NCBI taxonomy): domain Eukaryota; kingdom Metazoa; phylum Arthropoda; class Insecta; order Coleoptera; family Lucanidae; genus Serrognathus; species Serrognathus titanus. The sequence goes on along the minus strand of CM077911.1, from coordinate 11,284,511 downwards.
TAAGCCATTACTAAAAATGTATTTTGTTCTGTGCTCAAAACCATTTTGATAATAAATTTAAAAATCTGATTTATTTAGTTTTCTTGTTTGACACTTGACAATTTGACAATTTAGTGACTAATTTAAATTTTGAATTTGAAAATCCAGTACACCAACATAAACATTGAAAAGTGTTGCCAATTTAATAAAATAATTTTCAATCATTAAAAGTCACTCGGTATTATTTGTTACTGAATTTTATTTAATGTTAAATATGTCAAATATTTAGAAACTAATACACCTGTAAAGAAATTGTTAAAAACCGTTATTTGTGAATTTTTATTATTTAGGTCAAGTAGCGACCATTTGGTGACTTTCTTAGGTTTTGATAACGAAATCAGCGACTTTCGTTTCTGATTGTGGCGATATTTCACTTCTACCGGTTGGCAACACTGGTAGGTAGCCGTCATTTTGAAGGGTGCTGTGTCAAACTCAATTTTTTTGTGGTTATGGTTAAGTATACTGTGTGTTTTTATATTTAGAATAACTTTTTGACAATTTGCGGGATGTCTTGTTCTGTGCGAGGATGTACAAACAGTCGAAGATTTAAGCCAGAAGGTGTTTCTTTTCACAGGTAAGCAATTTTGCATTATCCCTTTCGAACATATTTACCTAAACGAATCATGACTTGTTTTGATTTCTCCAGCTTTCCTCAAGGTGAATTGTCGAAAAAATGGTTGCACATTTTAGGAAAAGACTCAAAAACGTGGACTTGGTCAAAAAACAAGGTGGTTTGTTCTCGACACTTTACTGAAGAAGATTATGCAGTCAAAGGTGTCAAAAACGCAGTTCCTTTTATTGCAGTTACTAACAGTGGTAGTGGTGAAGTGAAATCCACAAACAAGCAAAGTAATATGTTTGTTTCAAAGAGTTCGTTCGAGCAACTTCGGACATCATCGTTGAAGGCTGCACAAAAACTATTGGGGACAAACTTAAGGTACTATATTCTACTTTTATGTTAAATTCTATTTTCTGGTATATTTTAGTGAAACAACCCTGTTTGCTGAGAATCAGGTAAACTCAATGAGTGACTGCCCTGAAACAAAGCGCAAAATCGAGTTCATAAAGTCAATGCATAATTACTGGTGAGTTTCAAATTCTCCTAACAAAAAACAACACTGTCAGTTTGTAAATTTTAGCACTTCTCCCCAGAAAGTGATTAATAAGATTATTAACTTACAAATGCGACGACGCCGGCACCGACAGAGATTGCGTAAAGCTAAGAAAAGACTCGCCAGTTACATTTATACTTGGTCTGTAAGTGGTCCTTAAATTATAATGTACATGACCAAATCTGCAATTATTTTTAAATAAAATATAAATTAATGTAGTTGTTATTATTATTACTACAACATTCATAATTTAGGTAATTTGACACAACACTAAAATGGCTCTCCTCACCACGTTACCCTCAACCCTCACCAACAGTGTCATGTGAAATCTATTCTATCCGTGGAGATTTAACATTGTCAACAATTTTAAATATTGTTTGAAATACGTACTTACGTTTCAGAGATTATGTGCCTTTGCCAAAATTAACACCGCAAAAATACAAGTTATTTGTATATCGATTAAAAGATGGCACCCCAGACAAGTTTGTGTATTCAGACGCTTTGAAAGCATTTTTTATGGTTGCTGATTTAAGAATGTATACCAACTTTGAAGAATCAGATGGAGAAGTTCCAATTTTTGATATGGCAGGGTTTACTTTGAAACACCTAACAAAAGTGAACTTGCCAATACTCAGAAAATACATGACCTACACGCAGGTGTGTAGATTTATTACATTTTGAAGCAAGTAAATTGTATTTATCAATGTCGTTTCAGGAAGCTCATCCGGTTAGATTGAAGCAGATTCATGTAATCAACATTCCACCGTTTTTAGACCATTGTCTTACTCTGGTTCGCCCATTTATGAAAAGTGAAGTTGCAAGACTGGTATTAATTAATCATTTAATAACTTCTTAAGTAGAAACATCACTGTGTTTTCTGCAGGTGAAGTTTCATGCTCCAAATTCGAAAACCTTATTCGACTATATTCCAAAGGAGCTGATCCCAGAAGAATATGGTGGTACACTTGGAAATCTCGAACGGCTGTCAGCTGAATGGAGACAAAAAATTAGTGATAACAGAGACTTCTTTATGGACGAGACTCGCTGGAAGGTCGACGAAAGAAAACGGCCTACAAACGGTATTAATAATAAACATGAAATATATGATATGCAAGGATCATTTAGATCACTTAGTATTGATTGACTTTAAAAGGGAAAATCTTATTTACCTTATTATTTCAATTACTGGATTAGCTAAGTTTGAAATACAATCTAAAAATCAAATTGATTTCATTTATTCAAACCTAGAGCTCATCACAATTTCTTGAATGTAAACAGCCTTATTTAAAAAAGTTATTAAATGTAATTTCTAATCGTTTAAGAAACAGATAGTTTATAGCGTGATAATAATTTAAAAGTAGAAATTAATAATCTTCGTCGTCTGAATCCGGACCTAAATCAGTGTTGCGAGCTAACATGTAATTGTCCATGTCGATCGATCGACAGTTATTTATTGAATAACGCAGTCTCTCTGCCATTATTTCCTGAGTTGTATATGGTGGTAAACGTAATTGGAAGAAACAGGTTTGTGCTGTGGGCAATCCGTTTGGTACGCGATCCACTTTCATAACCTGAAATTTTAACATTATATTTCTAATGGACAAGTGTGCTGATATGTATTCTATACTATTTAGGTTCTTAGATGTAAAAAATAACTCAAGAATATGCTATTACTATACATTTTGGCCTTTTGTAACAAAGTACAGAACGTCAGCAAAAGAAGAATAAGTGATGGTTCCACCGAAAGTCATAGAGAATGGTCAAGGAAGCCGTTATTTCAAGTACTCCTTGTAAAAGATTGTTTTGGGGTGAGAATTATTAATTACATACTTGGAAGCGTTGTGACAAATCAGCTATGTTAGCAGGTAAACGTGAACGGCCAGAAACGAATCTCATGAACAGAACTCTTTCTGAATTGGTAAAATTTTCCAATATATTCCACAGCCATTGAACGAGTTGATGGTTCTCATCAAGTTCTCGGTATCTAAAAAATATTAATGATTAATTTCTAATTCCTTGCCATCCAGTTTTACAAACCTGACAACTTTTTTAAGCAATGCAATGGATATATGTGGCATCCCGCATACTAATTGTTCCATGTGTTCAGCCGTCACCAACGATATAAGCGGGATAGGAATAATACCGGCCATTCCTTCTCGAACAGCTGCCACTTGTAAATCGAATTCTTGCAACCTATATTTGACTGCTTGCTCAAAATACTGAGATCGATTATTGAAAGTCAAGCTTATGCTACGACCACCTGGAACTATGGGAACCACCTGAAATTTTTTTAGATATTTTATGTTAAAAAAAATAAAAGGGCGAACTTTTAATTAATACTGTTACTAACCTTTCCATTGCAACTAGTGCCCTCGAAAGTTTCGAGTGGGATTATTTCATGAAAATTTTGTTCGGTAACTCCAGATAAATGTATGTCCCTAATGCTGCGCAAGCTTTGGACGTACATACTATCAGCTTCTTCCAAATCCTCGATGGTCACTGGCTCACCAACAATCAGCTTCCAAATAATCGGTGCAAGCGGCAACGCCAACGGTTTTTTTGTTCTCATTGCAACCCCAAATAAAATACCTACAATATATAAATTTAATACAGGACCTGCAGAAGTTAACGAATTCAGAACATACCTAAGAATTTAAACCAAAGTATCTGCTGCGGACTACTCATTTGGGGATTGAATAGGTATCTGTCTCTGTTGAATCCCTCATCATTAACGGCGTTGGGTGTAGGAATAAGAAGTGGAACGACACCGGAAATAATCTCCTGACACATTTCTGTGATGGTATCATCAAAAACGCCACCTGCATCGTCAGCTCCTTCCCCCACTAATTTAACTTTCCAAGCCCTGGAGGGTAGGCACAATTCATGAGGGCGCATTTCAACCACTTGCTTGGCAATCTGAATAAAAATGGGTTTTGATTTCTTTCCTGGAACGCAATAGTTTTAATTTCACTTAAAATAATAATAACTCGCGTTTACCTTTTGCCAAAATTCTCCTAACTACGACTTGCGGCCCGTAATTTCTACCTTGCACCATCGTTTTTCCGATGCACCTCACCAAAGGTAGTGTGTAAACCCTCGGAGCCAATAAAGGTCTTAGTTTCGGTGAAACCAGGCCTTCTAGTGGTGGAACGTGCACGTCGTTTTGCTGAGCACTTAGCGGAATTAAAGGCCAACAAGAATAAAGTTTGTCGGAGAAGCTGTATAAAAACTTCAAACGTGCTTGGATGGCCTTAATGGAAAGACCTTGAAGATGTCCGTAGTGTATGGGAATTTCCGTTGGTAAACCAAACGTTAAAGAGCGTGTCATCCCTGGAATCCTCTGCAATAACGGCATTGCAGTCCACGCAGCACTATGTGTCCGGCCTGTAGATATCTGTTTGATTCCTTTATTAGATAATTGTGGAATTACTTCAGGTTCCCTTATCAACGTGAGATGGGAGAGTGCCAACTGATCGTCGGAATTAATACCCCAACCCAAGACTTTGTCGCATGAACTCAAAAATAAAACGTGCTCGGTTCCAATAGCGAAGTCTTCCACGAAATAAGCAGCCAAACCCGTTAGTAACTGTGGCTTGTAATCGGAGCGATCTCTAGGGTGGAGTTGCCAAGGAACTCTGTCAATTCCACAAACATAAATCTTGCCTTCTTTAGTCAGGAATACGGTTAAGTTGGTACCGCACTGCACTTTTTTAACGCCGATATTGCACAAGCTTTCTACTAACTGAGGCGTAGATTTCGTCGAAGTATGGCCAAGTCCTAATTTTCCAAAGTCACCCTCTCCAAATGTCCACACATTCAAACCATCCACCGAGACGCAAGCTGTATGATTCAAACCGCACGATACGTGTCCAATTTTATAATTTTCCAAAGCCATCACACGCTCGGGGAGTTTCTTGTTTGAAGTTGAACCCAAGCCCAGTCTGCCATAATCCCCATTACCGAAAGTAAACAATTTACCGTCGCTGGTAACAACGGCACTGTGTTTGAATCCACAAGAAACTTGAACGACCTCTTCATTTTGTAAAGCTTCTATCTGCCTAGGTCTTCTCTGTCTATCGCTGTTTCCGTGCCCGAGCTTTCCGTAGTCGCCGTCGCCCCAAGAAAAGACTTCGCCGCTTTCTGCTAAAGCGAGACTGTGACCATCCGAGCCAACGGATGTTGCCAGATCGGTTATGACGAAACCTTGCAGACTGGATATTATGCTTAATGAATGTAGGTCATCAGAGTTTCCTTGCCCCAAGCGACCGTAACTACCCTCACCACATGCTAGGACTGTACCGTTTGCTTGTATGACGAAAGTGCAGTTATGACCACAAACGATTTTTTTGGCGATTGAAAACGACTCAACCGGTAGAGGAACGGATGTACTGCAACCTAATTCAGCGAGTTGGCCATGCCTGTTAGAACCCCACATGTACACTTTACATTTGCCCCCGATTTGCCAATCTTGAGGTCGATTAGTAACCCACTGCATTATTTGCTCGTCTTGTTTGACGCTCCAGTATATGTTCTGTACGTCACACGATTTCCCCTCCTCATCTAACTCATCAGTAAAGAAATTTTTACGTATATCCGTTCTCTTAACTAAGTTCTCTGCTAAACGTGCACCCAAACTAAACGTCTCTAGCCAATGGAAGCCGGTGATAATTTCTTTACTTTTGTTATTGTAAGGCTCGAAGGGGCGACACACGACCGAATCTAAGTCAATGAGTAAGGCCAAAGATGCGAGACTCTTTAAATAAATACTGTGCATTAACTGATGGCCAGTTTGTACGGGTAATTTCTCGAAGTTATATTGTTCGTGTAAGACCTTCGGGAGCGATAAGATGAGCGCTTTGAAAAAAGGGGCGGTTTTTAAACCTCGCACGCCATTTCTCATCAAAGAGCAACGTGCAGTGCTTAAAGCGGCATAATCGTTAAAATCTTTCACGCCGTACTCTAAAATTTCGACTAGTTTAGACCTCGCAAATGCTAGTGATAAAGAATTTTCATTAAGCCATTTCAGACCATTTTCATCTATCCCTCCGTTGCCTGTTAAAGTATAAGCAAGCGAACCATTATGTAGAGACCACACGTTCAAAACGCCACTAGGTCTTTTAACACTTCCACTGGCCATTAGTAAACCACTGGCATGTATTGATATGCAGGTCACTGGATCGTAAGAGTGTCCTTGAACGTTCATCACTAATTCTGGCGTTTTATCAGTGTGCTCGGCGAATCTCCAAGTGCAAATGCTACCAAACGACGTACCAATGGCGAGAAGAAACGGAAAACTACCGCTGCCAATTAGGGGCGACCATTCTAAACACGTTGGCTCGTGTGTGTGGTTTAGCACATGCAGTAAACTTAATTTCTCATCTTTTTCTTGCCAAATTTTGCAGGTCAAATCAATCGATGCCGTGGCGAGAAGCTGTCCTCTCGGATCCCATTTTAACGACGTAATTTCATTTTCGTGGGCCTTAAGAGTCACTATGTTCGAGTCTTGGTCGATTTTGCCTAGTTTTATGGTGCCGTCCATGTATCCAATTGCAAATGACTGTCTTTCGTGAAACCAATCAATATGGTCTACAGCTGTAAAAAGTAACTTTTAATGTGCAGTGCAATAAACACATGAAAATTGTAATGTTTATAACAAAACGAGAAAAAGAAAGAGAATCTTATTTATATTTAAATTGTTGAAGTAATTCAAGGATTAAAAGACGAAAATTAGGTAGTAAAAATTAAAACAAGAGGAACTGAAAAATAAATAAAGTTAGAAGTAATGAAAAAACTGCGAGATAAAGAAGGCAACAGTCTAAATGTCTGGAAGATGAATAGAAAATAAAACATTTTGGTTAATATTAAACAAAAGAACTGGAAGAAACACTTCAAAAGAATTGTATAAAAATGAAGAAGAAGGAAACCTACGTATGAAAAAATAGAGAACACAATAAAACAATTAGAGAAGAATTACAAAATAAGTGAAATAAAATGTAGGTAGCAACGCGATTTCACAGTAACCTTAGAGGTGAAAAGTGCAGGATTAAGATAAAACTCTAAAATAAATACTTACTGTGCTGAATGGAAAAGTTTGCTAAAGTATCGACTTCTTTAATCCCCTTATACAAGGAAATTAAAGCCACGGTTCCATCAATTTTTCCAATGAGTAGATACTCTTTTAGATTAGGATCTTCAGTCTTACATTTAGGCCAAGTCATGCATGTAATAAAATCATGTTGATCATCGATAAACCAATCCTTGAAGCCTTCCTTTTCTTCACCACAGTTCGGAAGGGGCCATATATTTATAACATTTTCCATGGCAGCAGCTATATATTTGCCGGTGGATGACCATTTCAAATGTCCTATGAGTTTGTCTTGTAATTCAGAGCCGTACACATCCATTGAAATGTGAAACACCAAAGTGTGTTCCAGATACGGTTGACGTTTATTATCGAAAGACCAAATTCGAACAGTGCCATCGTAACCACAAGATGCAAGCAAATTATCTTTCTCGTTCCAGGCCAGTATGGTTACTCGGTTATCATGTGCTTCCAGTGAAATAATTTTTTTTTGTGGAAGTGTATTTGATAAATCTGCGTAATTTACTTGCTCAGTGTTTGGACCGGAAAACGTTTGTATTTTAGTAGCAACACATTTAAAAAGTTGCTGTGCAGCCCATTGGCGGTTTTCATGAGTGACTTTACTGGATAGAACAAACGCGGAGAGGGCATTTATCAGCGTCAAGGGGCCGTTGTTACTTAAGATGTTACTTGGGTTTAAGGACACTTCTTCCTTGGGTAAATCTAATAACGAGCAACCCCCATGAGTTGACAATATACTGACCAAAGCTTGGGTGACTGCAAATCCACATTTCGGTATGAACACGCGAGCAGCTGCCATAATTAAGTCCTTAGTGCACATGTCTACCACCATTTTCGACGACTCGACGTCATTTTGAGCTAAAGCTGCGATGCTAATGCTCAGGTTATTAAGGCAAGAAGTTACGGCTGGCGAAATTTGGCCGGCTATTTGCGAGAAACATTTCGTCAGTGATAAAGGCGAACTTGCTAATTCATTTTGATTAAGCATATTGTTGATTTCAATGCGATTCATTGCTGTGAGCGTCATCAAACGGACTACCTTACGAATGTCAGATAGCCCAATCATTTCTAAGCTTTTCACTAAATTAACAGAACTAGAACCAACTGACAGCAGGGACAGGACGTTTAAAACTATTGATCTCGATAGTAAAATATGCACTGATTTAGTTAAGTGTTGGAGTGCTAATATTCGATCTTGAGTCAGAACTAACAGCGAAGCTTGACTGCCAAGGTATCGCATTTGATATTCGCTTTTAGCTTCCGATTCTTGAATCACAGTCGGAACCACTGATGTACCCAGCGGGTCATTATCCTTAAATGGAACTGTGTCCGGGACAAATTGAGCATCTGATAAGCCCAAGTATGATTTCACTTTTTCTAAGTCATCGAAATCAGGCATGGAAAATTTAATAGCTTGAGCGTCTGCTTCGGTTGTGTCTACGAAAGAGAAGCATTACAGTTGTTTGTTTAAACGCATGCACAATTCGAGTACCATTCTCATCTAAAATTATATCCGGAGCTTGATTCTGTAAATGGTTATTCAGATCTTGAGTTTTGCGACTGTACTTATTTCTGCAATCTTGACACAAAATATAGTTTGTGCCTGAAAATTAAAAAGCGTTGGTTTCGACAATGTCGAATTAAAGACCACAAATATAAATAAATGCGCATGGGGCTACTTTAACCTTCGGATGACCAGGTGAAATATGAAGCACAAAAGACCGGGTGAGTCACTCGGTGACAAACAGCACTGAATTGAATTGGTGGAAGGTGACCAAAAATTTAAACCGACCTGTAGCATGACGTACGTTTTTCAATCACAAGTTAATTTTAACTTTGTTTACTTCCATAGTAATTATTATGATAACAGTTGTTATTATGGCAGTAAACTGAAGGTTAAAGTTGATTTGTGATTGAAAAATCAGGCCTAAGTGGATTTTTGATGAATATAAAATTTAAATTCCTATTAGTTATGAGAGCTTGAATGGCCTATCCTTGTACATATTTTTATGAAATTTACCAGCAATGACAAATTTGCTATACCTACGTAACTCAATGTTTAACATGGAAAATGTTTAACAAAATAATTGACTTATCTGTACATATATTGAGTGATCAATTAAATTTCAGATTAGAACAAGCCTTGGAATTTAATTAATCCAGAACTTAAAGTTTGAACTGCATACCAGATTTTTATTAAAAGTAAAATCTGAAAACAACACTCGCAAAACCAGTAAATGAAGAAACTTCTAGACCAGCGATTCTAATTCTTTTTTAATCATCGACTCCTTACAAGAATTTGCCATCGACCTCCACCTTTTGAAACTTAATTCAATAGCACAGACGTTCTTAGGTCTAGATTTTCAAATTCTAATTCTCAGTCATTATTGAAACAAAATATTTGTTTTTGTAGGTGAGGATTCGTTATACATATTATTTATTGCTTCATTTGAACCATAAGTAATAAGTGAATTAATATAAACCTTTGTTTTTATTATTTATATTTAATAAATATTACAGACAGCTTATTCATATGGTTTAGTCAAAGATATGACTAAAATTTTCGTGGATAACAAGGCTGAAATTTAATTGATCTTTTTTTAATATTCCGACTAAATATTATTTGTCACCCCTGGTATAATAATTCGATTATGCAGATCGTGTAATTGTTACCACAGTCACTTTATACTACAACATATTTAACTAAATGGTGCAATATTCCTGAGTAGAGTGAGGAAGTGCTGCGTATACTGGAACGATTGATTTTCTCTGACTGGATTAACAATCACACGTACCATATACAATCTTAATAGACTACTTTTATTTATTAAAAATATAAACCTGCTAAGCTTCCACAGTAACCAGGTCGCCATAATATTCCACAACCGGGATGATAAATCAGCATGTGTTCTATTAAGTGTGGGGACAGATGACCACATACCGAGCATATGGTGCAAGTATTTTCAACATGCTAAAAATAAAATTATAAAAGGTAAGATTTATTAATGAGCCCCCAAAAATCTTAATCATGGGCGGACGGAGGCTAAAGACATGTCCTAATTTGAGGTAAGTCTAAATAATCAAAATCCAATATTAAAAAATACTTACCTATTTATTGGCGATATTATTAATAAAAATAAAACTTTAATGCATGTCATTTAAATGATAGTTTTGGACATTTATGCTATTGTAAACGCTCGGGCATGGGATTGCCATACATAAAGTATGGAATTTTTATGAGCAATCAAGTATATTTATAAATTTAAAAAATTTTAAATCTGATGTAACAACTCACCAGTGGTTTCATACTCGTGAATGTTTCATTATTTGTATCATCATATGATCCATTTCTTAGTAAAGGATGCGCTTCACCACGTACGTGTTGTCTTTCTCTATCTCTGCGTTCTAATAAATTTCTTTCAGCCCAATCAGTCAGATAGTTTCTTATATCTGAACATGCTCTCCGGCGTGGTCCCAATCCTCTTCGATATACTACTTCTGAATCCGCAGTGTCTGTCGTCTAACACAAAAAAATAACACACAAATACCTATAATAGCACATCTGTGACTTACTTGTCGCATTATGTCTGTCATAGCTAAATTGCGTGTAATTCTCGCTATACCTAAATTTCTCAACATGGCATTTTCCTCGGTTCTATTGATGTTAGGGTTGGTAGAGATGTTGTTGTCTTCTTCTACACAAGTGTCAAGGCAAGGATGTTCGAGCATCCATGTTGCAAGCATGTTAATCGTGTGAGCGCTAATTTCACCGGAACTACGAGTTTCAAATATCGCCTTCAGTATGTGCCTTAAAGAAAAACCCATTTCCAATAGAGGACCGGCGATTGGTGGAGGCGGTGGCGAATTAGATCTTCTTCTCATTGACCACAAATCATCTTCAGATTCAGAATTTGTAAACAAACGACGGCTTCTTATTTGTGAAGACGCCCCTAAACTAACGCCCGTATCTTAAAATAAAAATAACTTTACATTGTACCAATAGCTTCATAAATATAATTTACTTTGTGGTGTCGCCGGATCTGAATAGATTGATCTCGGAGGATAGCTAGCAGTGGTAATGGTAAGAGACGAAGGAGGTCTTGGCACGGCATCATTAGAAACAATCGAGCTTCTTGATGTAGACGCCACATTACCATTATGCTGCTTTACCTTCTGCTTGTTCTGCATATAATCTAACAACCAATCAACGCGCTGTTTAATTTCATCTTTGTCCAGGCCTTCTTCGGACTGGCACTTTATATAGTTCGAATGTAAAACCATTTCTGCTCGTTCTAACTCTGCCAAACTAACAATATTCTTCAACTTGCATTGCTCGGTACTTTTATCGACCAAACAGTGCATGATTTCTTTGATGGTATTGTGCATCGCTTCACTTGGAGGTTCCTTAAGGTCACTATTATTTCTATCAGTCTTGAAGTTATTGGAAACCAAAAACAGTTCCGAATATTTACTGCAAGTTAAAAGTATATTCAAAGATTTCAAAGCAGAAAACTGGAGGAACGTCAAACGCAAGCAGTGAATTTCAACTTTCAGCAACTTCGTTTGCAGTAATTTAGCTTCGATTTTGTCGCTTTCTTTCTGAGCGTTCTCTTCCACATCTTTAATAGTAGAATCACTCTGAGTGGTAACCATCTTCTCAGAGCTCAACCGCTTCACTTCTCCCATAATACTCGATACCATTTCATTAGTTAAATTTTCCATAGTACGCACAGAAGTTGACTTCGAATCCGTGCTGATCAAATGATTGTGCACTTGTGGATCGGAATTTGAACGCCACGTATCGCAGCTGTACCAGGAATGTCTTCTTTTACCGTCGAAATTTTCCGGCTTTAGTAAGTTTTGCTCCGCCAATGTTAATTTGTAACTGGGGAATTCTATTTCTTCCAAAACGCCGCTCAATCGAGCCAGCTGTTTTAGTGTATCTGCTGTTAAACCTAAACGGAAAGGGTGATTATTAAAAAAAAAGATAATCCATTAATTACCACACCAGTTAGTTTGTAGGAACTGAAAGGTATTGGCTCGATATGCTCCAAAAACGTAACAGAAACGTCTGATATTTCACCATCAGATTCCCATTGCACTTTTACTGTAGTAATACCTTTTTTTACTACTCCTAAAACTATTGCTCTTCTCCCAGTAGTTTTGTGCTTGCAAAGACCACCCATTCTCAAACCCCTATCGATTCCTAAAAGAATGCACAAAAAATACTAAGAAATTTTCAGTTGGGAAATTTTTTTGGTAGTTAATGGGAAAAATTGTGAACATTAATTACTCTACATTGTGTGATGTCCTTTTTTTTTAGACGCTTAGACGTGACGACAAAAGAAAAATTAAAGTTAATTGCCATGAAGAGCATAGCTTACATAGCAACATTTGAATTTTTTTTCTAAAGTCAATAAAAAATTTACGGGCATGTTTCGTTACTTTTTCCTCTTCCTGTGTATATAATAACATAAAATTATTAATACCTCCCATTACTGCTAAAGCAGGCCAAACTACTTTGCATAGTTTTTCCGTATTAATATATTTTAAGACGTTGACGTCACTCTCTTCTTCCTCCTCAATCTGATCAGAGTTTTTAGCGTGGAAATATTCACTTATCATATTTAATCTGTTAATAATGCAGGTGTTCACCTAAAAAGTTAAAAGTTAAGCAACCTCAATAAATTACAATGCACTAATAACTAGCCTAGGGATGTTAACAGATAATTTCATGCACCAACAAACTATTTTGCATTAACTTGTTACGGTTACATTTTTAATACCGTAAGAATTTTAATATGAAGATTGTTGGCTCTAATATTTATCGATCCTACACGTCACTCTCTAATAATAATATACCTACATAATTTTTATTTATTTTAAAGTTTACCTCATCAACCCACGTATTTGAAGCATGTAATTTCCTAATCAAAACAACGTGAGCTTGACCAATAACAGCGCACATCGGAGCTAAAGTAGGCTCGCCTGGTAATAAATCCTTTTGTGAACCATGAATCTACAAAATTCTGTTCTCAGCGACGCCTTTTAGTCTAAAATGATAAGGTTACCTGCATGTCAGTGATTTTGACTTTCTCGCCTGGATTTGTACTGTAGAACATCACACAAGGATACAAATCAGTCGCTTCGATATTCTCAAAAGCGACCCGGGGTTCCTCGCCGTTTTTTCCAAAACTTAACGTTTTTGTGTCCATATCCAACACTACTGTTATATAATCGCCTTGGGTGTAGCTTTGAAGACATAGATCACGTTCACCGTTGTGATAGAGGCTGCCACTGTAAGCTCTATACAGCCACATGTCACTTGTCGTTCGATGACTGAAGTCCTTTACCGGGTACTTTGAAACACCCACACAAGTGCCTTCGTTTCCTTTATTTTCCTTGACTATTAAAATTTTCCACTGGTAGCAGCCAGATTTGATGCATCTCATTCCCAATCCATACCCTCTGCCACCAGAACCGTGAGTCAACGTTAATTTTCCTTCAATAGAGCAATTTGAACATTTGTCGGGATCAAATCCCATGTCGTTGATCGGAACATGATTATCGCCATCAATAAATTGGTAGTACTCATCGGTTTGATCTTTCTCAAAATTTTGCTTGAATTCACAAGACTGTTTCTCAAGCGGGATGCACCACATAACATCAGCAAGAGAATCAAATAGCTCGTTTATTAAATACTCTCGATCTTCCTGTTCTATCTGCGCAGTCTTCAAACCGGGAAGCACAGTCTGTAAGAGCTGAAGCGCGAGTAGTTTTGAACGTAATCCACAAAATTGATTGGCGCCTCTGTTATCGAATGTATCACTTATTATTATCAATAAAGCGTCCGTCCACTTTTTCGATGATAACAGTCTTTGAAATATGTGGCTCGAAGCCAATGTTCTAATAAACACCAGGAAATCACCCAAAATTTTATCGTAATTCGATTTCAGCCTACTTAAAGTATTTGGGCTTATGTAAGAGAGAATGCTGGTCGGTTTATTCTCTAAAATATGCATCATTTGTTCATACATCTTGTCGATAACTTTTTCTATTGCGGAAGAATCGATTTTCCTAGCGTGTACACAGCATGAAACAGCCAAAATATGCATTAATCTAAGCGAGGCGACGTTTAAAATTTGTGACCTACTCAACAGATGATTTGGCACCGTTAAATAATTGTACATCTGCACAAGTGTACTCATTATATCATCTTCTATGACGAGATTCAAATCGGATGGCAAGTACCTCGTACTTAAGGCAAATATGGTTAATAGCTGCAGGTGTTTATTTTGAGTGTTATTAACATTGGTTTCCAAAGAGGTGACTAGAAGTTTATAAATATTATGGACAATATTACATATTTTTTCTTGGGTCTTTATTGGAGATGACTTAATGCCCTCTAAATAATGGTACTGAGTACATGAATCGTCGTATTTTATATTACATAAGCCGAAACACCCAGCAAGTAACTGCTGATAAATGCAATTCCGAACAGTAGACGCAGACTCACTAGTTGCTTTTTGGAACAATTCCAACATTTGAGACAAACTTTTTAATCGGCCTTCCGCGCGTTCGCTTTGGTGCAGTAAAGCGCTGTGCAAGGTCTGCAACTCTGTACACCAGCCGTTATTAAAATCGCCCTTCGCGTTTAAAATCTGTTTCTCTGCAGGCTCATTACAGACGAAGTTCAATAAGTAACCACATACTCTCCTAAAGTTATCATTTTTCGAAGTCTCCCGGATTTTGTAAAAGTCTATGTAATGCTTTTCTAATTTTATTTCTTCGTCTGAAGACGCCGCCTGTGTTTCTGATACATTTAATTCTATTTCTGTAACAGAAATAAACGTTAAACATTTTATATGCTTAGTCTCGGTGTACACATATGGTTGTTGGTTGCTTTGGGGCATTAAGTTAACACAAACAGATGAGCTAACATATTAGTATTATTAGAAAAAAATACTTAAACAAATTTACAACAGTAATAATAACGCTTACCTTTAATGTTAAAAAGAATGTACAAGCATCTATGCAAGATGTGTTTGCAGTAGTTGTGAAAATCGTAATTATCAGTCTCCCAACTAAGCTTCATCACGTTTCCTTCCTCAGGAGTTTCTGCTGAACTAAACTCTTTACTCTCGTTAATGCTCTCCTTCTGATCATACTCGATATTACATATGAAATTTAGCAGCTTTTGCCTTAAATTCAAAACGAAACAGAACACTTCCTGTACCCCCGGATGGTCTGGTGATTTTTGCAACATTCCAGTGAACTTTAAGCAGGCAATCAAAAAAGTTCTCACTGTAGTATCTAACAACTGGCCGCTTCTGTCATCGATGTCCCATGATTCAATTCCAGCCGACTCGATCATTGCAGAATAAAAATCATTTGTATCCTCGTATGTGAGGTCACCTTGTATGGCGCACGCCTCGTCATATTGACATGGCAGTTTAAAACATAGTTTGCAGTACCCTTGCCGCGTAATACTCAACTCTGATATCATTTGTGGTATCTGATCTAACAGGTTTGACATGGCTAAGTAAGATATTTGATATATAATATCTAATTCTGTTTGTTCTTCTTCTAATCCATACGAAAAAATAATATTCTGCAGCCAATTACGACAATACAACTCCTCATTGAATGGTGGGTCGCCTATTAATATACTTCCCAGACATTGTCCTATTAATAAAGAACATGTTCTTTCTAGGTCAATCAACCATACCCATGATTGATCCGTTAATTGAGTTAGAGTTGGGGTTTCAGTACCTGCAATATAAATTAATAATATCTAGGTGCAATATATTTATGTCTTCCCTCTTGTCAACTCAATCCGGGGACATACAGTATAAGTACTTACCTGAAGTAGAAAGTTCATAATCATCATGGATATCGACTGGTAAAAGTCTGTTTAACCTGTCGAGAGGCTGCAGCATTTCCAGTAAATGTGGCAGTAAATTCTTTGAACAATTACCAGGCATTAGCAACATTGAATTTAGAATCTTCAACAACATAGAACCAGCTAGTGACTCCAACAATACATTATACAGAAGTTCTAGACTTGTCGGGTAATTCTCTAAAATATCCGCAGCTTTTGAATATATCTCAGCTGCTGAAGGTATTAAATAACGCAAATGTCCGCTGAGAAATTCAGTATCAACAGAATTACAGTGCTCCTGAGATATCAAAGTGTAATGTGCTAAGAGATGATTTTGCAGAGATGACAACAACTTCCGCAGGTGAGGGATTCTTTGATTATTGGTGTTTTGCCATTTTGCTTTGACATTATTCATTACGTGATTCTTAACGCTGTTTAAGCTTTCAGCCTAAAATAATAATATACAACAATTAGTTTACTTTTTGATGCAAGCAAAAGGCTAACAAACTTACTGTGTATATGCTAAAACTTTGTAGAAGGGTTGTCATTAGCATTTCTGTGAGGTAAACATCTTTTGTATCGATTTTCTCCGGAATAAAATTGTATCCAAGTAAGGCAGCAATGTGAGCAGGTTCCTCGAGGCTTGTGAGGACTATATTAAGCAGCATTTGTTGCCCCTGTGACAGATGTGTTCCGTGTGGTAGTTGTTCGTGGAGCAATTCAACGCGTTCCTTCAGTTTCGGTAGCAGAAGTGATGCGCCAATATTAATGACTTCACACACTTTAGAATGTATTTCAGCGGGAGCACTGATATCCACCAGCCTAATTAAATACAAATGTTAACTTCTTTTAGACGAAATTTAATTAACTAATGTATGTGTGCATTTCAACTAAAAAAAAATTAAAGATTTGTGGTGTAAAATATTAAATCGTAACAAAAAAAAAAACCATTTTTCTTCTAAGCATTGACTGCAATATATTTAATTATTATTTTAGTTTATTAGGTATTCAAAATCACTGACTTACCTAAATAATAATATTCGCAGAGGTTTAGCTTGACAACCGAGTATGTTTTTATTTAATCCAGCAGTCACACATAAATTCAAATGCGTACACAGCAGTTTTAAGCACAAAAAAATAAAATGATGATGATCATAAGTACTGACGAACGGCTCTGGAGGTATTGAATTATAAAAATTGCTCGTATATTTTTCCAGAAATGACTTCAAAACTAAAAAAGTTTGTTCGTGTAAATCCAAGCAGAACGGCCGGTGTTTAGTGATTTGTTGATTTTCCAGAGGGATGGACGTCCATGCCAGAGAATGAGAAGTTCCTGAAATTCAAGGCTGACAAGAACAACTAAGAAAACAAGATTAAAACGATGATGCTAACCAGCGCTAATTTGTCTTATTTTAATTTCTCCCAATCCTAGGACTTTGTGTGGTTTCACAATGGGGCTATTGATGTGGCCTTGCCCACATTGACCCATGGTATTGGTCCCCCAAGCAAACACTTCATATTCGTCTGTCAATGCAAGGCAATGACTGTCGCCAGCAGCTATGTCCGTGACTCTGTGTGGCGTTAAATCCTGAACTAAGGTAGGTATAAGGCAAATAGTATCAGAAGTGCCGATACCCAAGGGTGGACCAGTACCCCACGTATACACCTATAACAAATATGCTATAATAATTGCTTCATTAACATGTTGATGATTGGAAATCAAATTTTCTGCTAAAAAAAAAAAAGAATGCAACATACCTGACCATCAGTTGTGAGAGCCATTGAAAACATAGCTCCAGCACAAACTTTCCTTATAGTTAGCCCTTGCAATGCTTCAATGATTTTAGGACGACACACTTTCACAATTTCACCATGTCCTAGTCTTCCGCTGTCTCCCGAGCCAAAGGACCATACCGTCTTACCGTCCTTAGAAACAACTAACGTATGTGCACTACCGCAAGCAACAGACCCCACATCTTTTAAGTCTCTGACTTCAGTAGGCACATCTCGACCATTACTATCGCCATGACCTAATCTGCCGTGATCACCTTCACCCCACGTGTATAGAATACCATCTTCAGTCACAGCAGCACTATGCCGATAGCCTAATAACAAATTTCAAATTCATAAGTAGCTCTTGAATTTAATCACAATGACTTTTCACCTGCATTAACACATTTGATTACTTTTTCTGTAAAAACTCCTTGAATAAGTTTGGGTTGCTTATGTGTTGTGCAATTTCCATGTCCAAGTTTTCCGTAATCTCCATCGCCCCAGCTGTATACCTGACCATCTTCTGTAAGTGCTAAAGTATGGCCATCACTACCCTTGGAGCTCGATAGTTTCTTAATGCTATTGTCTAGTAACACTAACTTTGGCATGTTCTGATTTGCAGAGTCACCTAAACCAAGTCTACCATAACTACCTTTTCCGCAAGCACTGACTTTACCATCCCAATGAATTATAAAAGTACAATATTGTCCAGCTTCTGACTAAAAAGCATTAGAGTCAACAAAACACTGGGTGATCAAATAAAATAAAAAATGTCAAAATGGGCCGGGCCATCTCTGACTAAAACTTGCAGATTAAAATTTTTTGACCTAATATTGCAATAGAATTGACAAATTGCAGCCTTTTTGCTACTTAATAAGTCATCCCGTGCAATAACCTAGCTCGAGATATGCTTCTGTTGATAAGACCGCAAATAGGGCTGAAGTAGCTGTAGCAGAGGATGCTTGAAGAACCCATACAATCAAAACTAATTTGCAAAAAGATTTTTAAAAAAACTTAATATTTAAAAAAGACTGTAAATAGATGGCATGGTCTACTCTGACTTTATTTTATTCGATCATTCAATACAATTGCGCATTAAAAAATTGAAAGTACCTGCTGGACTTGCTGAAAAACTTTAGACTTAACAGGAACAATAATTTTTTCCAAATTGCCTTCGGCTAACTGATGTGAAGAATTGCTTCCCCAAATATATAAATCGCTTTTTTCTATGACGGTACCAAGAGAATTGTGTGTGCTATCTTCCAAAGCCGTTGAAGCTCCACCATAATCCACCGCCATCTCCACCAGCTTTTCCATTAAATGGTAAGCACCGTCATATAAAGATATTTCTGACCCATCACAGTTTAAATTTTCTCTACCTAAATTCTTCCCACATTCCATTTGTTGAAGCGCTTTCTTATATTTACTGCTTATAATCTGATCCTCGTTTCTGCTGCAAGCATCAAAGGCTAACTCAATCCATTCTAATAAGTAACGAAGTGAACCTCTTTGTAAAGCTATGCTTAGTAAAAGTTCCGAAGCAAGCACACGGCCCTTCATATCAGCTCCGGATGAACTTAAAATAACTTCCTTCAAGAAAGTGGCCACCTTATCCAAGCAGTTTACGCCTAAAGTCGTCAACTGACTTTCGTTTGATAAAGATAAAGGCGGAAACTGTTCGATTATTTCCACTGCAGTTTGTAGAACGGGATTACAGAGTGATGGCATGTTTAACAGCGAACTGTTTTGCCAATTCTGGCGTAACAAAGCGAATAAAAGACTTAAACCAGTTTGCACTCCAATCTCCAATAACGCTAGAGATCCTAAAATTGGTTCTTTTGGTAAGAAATCCGCTTTTGCATTCACAATAGGACTGTGGCTGGACTTTAATTTTTCTTTTTCATGGTATCTCATTACTAGTGCATAATATATACGACGAAGTATCAATAAACGCTGTTTCAGAATTAAAGCAAAAGGTGTCGACGTACAAACATTTCTGGCTAACTCCAGCTGTACGGATAGGAGTTTGGATACATACTGATCTAATTCCATTGGTAACATTGTCTCATACTGGAAGTCTGGTAATGTTTGAATATCATTGTACGATGCGGCTGACATAGGTGTTATCTTTATTTCTTTGTTGCTCAATAAAGTGTCGTACATAGATTGCACGAAATCTCTCAGCGCTAAACTATCACAGTCTTTGGTAGACCACGAGCTGTTAGTGTGATCTGCCCATTCTACTTCGACGTTGGTCACTCCTGATGTTTCCATTTTATTCATTCACCTAGATTTCTTGATTCTTGAAGCAAAAACAAGACCAAAAGTAAATACCTAAAATTTTGATTTAGAGGTTATAAGGTGACTTTCACCGCATTTATGAATTACTAAAATTTTGTTATCCCAGCACCGCACCAACAAGAACTGCACAGTTCCATATTAAACAGATGTTGAAATTTATAAGATGCTTTGTTTGACGTATATTTTAAAAGAGAGTAGAATTGAAGAATCGAAGTCAATGTTGCCACTACTATAAAATTTAACGTATCGACTCCAAAAAGAAAAACGTACATAATTTTGAGATTAACGTACATACAGAGTAGAGATAACAGCCGTCCTCCATTTACAACCATTTTGAACCCGACTCGATTCAAATTCATTTAAAAATCACTGCATTCCATTTGTCGTTAGCAGTTAGAGGTTAGCAACGTTGGGTAGGTCGCAATCCAGTCTCAGTCACAACAATCATAGCTTTTTTAGTGGTGAGTGATAAGTATTCATATTATAATTTTCATATCTAGGTTATATCTTATTATTAATGCTGTTTGTGATTACCACAATTTGCATTTTGATTCTACGTGCATTTCAAGTTTAATAATCTGGGAATCCCCATGTTTTATGTAAGTACTTGGGTAATGTCCTGCTGTGATTTTATATCAAGTACATGTCTGTACAAGTACATTCCTTTGCTATATGATAAATTATCTTTCCCGAAATAGGTAGTATATAAGGTACTTCTAAGCAGTCTTTGTTTCAGTCTATATAAAATTATAGGTTAGTGAAAATGTCTGATTCCGAAACTTCCTCTTCTGGAGATGAAACTCTCTCAGAAAGTAATAAGGAGAGTACTGAATCCGAAGACGACTCTCTAGATGATGAACAATTCAGATTTAATGAAGAATTAAATAATAATCAAGTAAGTACATAATTAGACGTTTATTATACTGTGAGCTGAGAAGCAAGAATAAAATTGTAATTATTATCTTATTAATTTGGATTTAGTATAAATTATATTGCAAGGAACCAAATACCATTTTCCTTGTGTGGAGAGTCTTGCGTCCAGGCTTTAAAAGGGAACTTTATTCCAATTTTAGTCGTTGAACTTGAGACAGTTCAAAGTTCAAATAAAAATGAAGTGTAAGAGGATTCACATATGAAAAGGCAAGCAAATAAAACCAGAATCAACTTTATTCTTGTGGTGTGAGCCACACCATTCGTGTATGAAATGTATAAAAATTGTGTGAAACCAAGTTTGTGTTGGTTTCACCACGCAATTAGTTTCGAAAATTATTCTTTTGATCAAGTATAATTAATGTACGAATGTATTGTGGGTCTGTAATCTGTTTGTACATTTTTAAAATAAAACACACAAAATGGATAAAAAGGGATGAGCTTATTGGACCCCTTTAGCCTGTCCATCCATATTTATGACAAACTCACGCACCATTAATGAGTATTTTGTATGATGATTCTTTTTCTATCTGAATAACAACTTTTGCTTGCGATTATAAATTAAGAATTTTCACTGTTCATGTTTTATTTCGAATGAGTACCTACTTATACTATGAAATTTTAATATACCTACTCAAAAAAATATTTTTGTTTGCTGAGCTTCATTTTCCAGTGCTTTCCTCTCTGTCTGTAGTCTTATTTTATTATTTGCTCATTCATTGTATGTATTTGCTATCCATTGTATGAGTATGAAGTAATGACTTAGACTCGCCTTGCCTGTGCTTCCTGCATTCTCGATTGATTTCAGCATTTGAGCGAAATGGCGAATATCGTGAGTAACTTTAGCTCAAGTATGCGACAAGAAGTGCTTTCCAGAGGTACTCTGCTGTAGCTTAGAGCTACTCCGACGCTTACCTGGAAAGCTCGTACGGATGTCAAACCCTAGATCATGTGATTTGAGTTTAGATGTAATGGTGCTCATGTCTGTATACCCTACAATTCTTATGTTGATATTAATTCCTCTTTGTATATAGCGAGTTTAACTACTTAACATGTGATTGATGAGATACTTAACCAGTGGTGCCAACTCTACACTCCATTGCGAGCTAGACGACAGTATAGACAACTATACCGTGGCTAGGCGTCAGGCGCTAACTTAAATAGAGCCTGATTTGTAATTTTGTCAATTTTTTATTAAAAAACCAATTCTTTATAACAATTTATTAACAAAATACGTAAACTTTATACCGAGTGACTTTTAATGATTGAGGCAAATGTAGTATGTTGGGAACATTGAGAAATTGGTAGTACTTGTTAAGTTCGTTAATTTTGCGTGATTATAGGTTAGAATTGATGTTTACATTGATGAAGATTGTTCCAACAGATTATTATTTTTATTCAGGAACTAAAAATATTGGCTGCCTTTGCATAAGCAGGACTGAATCCTTTGAGATAAGTTATTGAAGACATTATTAAAGTTTCAGGTGGTCCCATATTTGCAATTGCCTGCTGCAATTCTTCTAAATTGTTTAATACGTGTTCTGAACACCACATTATTTAAATAAGGAAATAAGAAGTTCGGGTCTAATAGAATATTACAGCAAATGTTCAAAATGTTGGCTTCCTTCACGTAAGCAGCACTGAATGCCTTGTGATAAGTTATTGAATTCATTAATTAACGTTTCAGGCCTGATATTTACAATTGCTTGCTCAATTGCGTGCTGTAATTCTTCCAAATTGTTAAGATGATTATGGAACACCTCATTTTTTAAATGCGGAAATAAAAAGAAATCTAGGATTGTCAAATCGGGTGATCTATCTATCTATCGTCTAATTGGTTTATAAATGGTTCCAATATGTCTCTGATATCTGTGGGCATTAATTGTTTTCTGGAAGAATATTGGTCCAACAATTCTTCTCCGAGACATTGCTACCCAAATGCCAATTTTAAGTGGATGTAAAGACACTTCAATCATATTATGAGGATTATGTGCTGACCAAGTCCTATAATTTTGTGAATTGATAAACCCAGAGAGATGAAACCAGGCTTCAGAGAAGAAAGTCATATCCTGTTGGTCAATATTATTTAGCAAGTTATTGTTGTACCACTGACAAAACTGAATGTATTGAAGAAAATCGGGTGTGTGAAGTTGTTGAACCATCGAAAATTTGTACGGTCAGAAATGAAGGTGTTTTTTCAAGATCTTCCGAATGCATTCGTAAGAAACTCCTAAATACAGGAATTGAAATAGAAAAGCTTAAAAGAACCAAATTGATTGCTAATCTATACTTATTTGTTGAGATGCGCGACGTATGGAAACATGAGGATTCTGTTGTTCAATATCATTAACATTTTGTACAACATTGGGTGTTATTATAGTGGGGTAACCAGTGGATTTTCCTTTTCCTATACTACTGGATTGCAAGAAACGTTCAATTATTCTTGCACAATGTTGTGAAAAAAGACGAAACTCAATTTGTTCAGGGTATATTTCAATAAATTCGTCATAGGCCTGCTGCCGTGAATAAATCCAATTACCATTTTCATTTTGCACTCCACTTCGAAAATAAGCCATTACTAAAAATGTATTTTGTTCTGCGCTCAAAACCATTTTGATAATAAACTGTGATGTTTAAAAATCTGATTTATTTGGTTTTTTATTTGATAATAAACGAATTTGAATTTGACAATCTAGTGTCAAATTTTGAATTTAAAAATCCAGTACACCTACATAAACATTGAAAAGTGTTGCCAATTTAATAAAATAATTTTCAATCATTAAAAGTCACTCGGTATTTAACAAAACATTTATCGAATCATGTTGTATATTTTGTTTTTTTTTTCCCCTATAGTACCTGTCAGTGCCAAACTTCTAGGGTTTCTGTCGGAACCCTGCTTTTATCACTAGATGTAGGACAGAAATTTTTGAAATTTCCTTAACTTTCAGGCAAGACATTTAAACTGTATAGGTATGCCAAACTCGTATGAAGGCCTCAAACCAGTGTGGTATTAACGCGATAAATCATCATCATCAGTCATGTTTAATGTCTTTATGAATTAAGAAAATTTTCGAAGATTATCATTTAAATACAACCTTTTCTTTCTCATTTAAAATTCAAGTTTTTATTGAGGCACCCTTTAGAAACGTCTACAAACGTATTTTTATACTAGTTCCGGATCTATTTTCTGTTCAAGTTTAAAACTAGATCAGCGCACAAATGCATATTACAGTACTACCAACTTTTATTTAAAAAATGTGGAAAAATAGGATGTAAAAAAATAATAGTAATGTTTTTTTTCTAGGCAATAAATGAGAAAAGTAAATATATGAAGTTAATTCGTCAAATTAATAAACCAAAATTCGAAGATGTCACTCCAATGGTAAACAGTGCCATTCCATTCCTAATCGATGGGGATTCGTTAATGTTATGTGCATTAAGCCAGAAATACTACAGCTTGAATTTTGGTGGACAGTTTCTGCAGGTCATTTATTACTGCGAAAGGATTTTGGATATACTTAGGCAAAAAGGTGGTAATTTTATCATTGTTTTCTTTGATGCTTGGAAGCTCGTTTGGGATAATAACTGGTATCTCCAGACTTGCCGTTTATCCCTGCAAAATCACCTGAAATATAACACGGAGTTCAGTGTGCATAAGTTTTCTACATTTTACAGCACCGAATTACATTACCTGATCAAAAACATCAAACCAAGATGCGTTTTTTTGCATTTAGCCACACACTTTGATGTGAAAAAATTGAATGAAAATCTAGAAGCATTTGGGACAACTGCTTTTTTACATGAAACTAGAGCAATTCGTTTGTTTTGTGGTGAAATAATGCTATTTTTCAAATATGGTTTATCATGCGTTGATGTGGATGAAATTCAACCTAGCGTGTCTATTATTTCCTCATTTCACTTAGAAGCTTCACGAAATTTTAATGCGATTATATCGGAGATTCTTGAGAAAGAGATTGAAAAAGATTTTGACCTTATATTGAAGCAGACAGTTCCACACGTAACTACAACAAACATCTATAATAATAACGACATCCGACGTTTTGTAATAATAATAGCAGGGAGTGAATTTTTGAAAACTAGGAAAGATGTTGCCTCATTGAGATTAATGTTACTGTGCTGTGCTGCCCAGGAAGTGTTGAAATTAGAAAATCGCGGCTGCTTAAACTTTGAACTAGATAAAAAATCTACAAAGAAACTTCAGAAAATGATCCTAGAATGGCATAGACAATTATATTATGTCTTAAATAGCATTGAAAGTAATAACTTTAAGTGGAATAATATAGGCGATTTGTGGCAGGGAACACTCTTCACTAATATTTGTTGCATGATTACAACTAAGATTATCAATGGAAAAGACCTTGGTTTATTTCAAAAACCGTACGAGGATCTAATATCTCAGATCGCGAAGGAATCAAATGAACACATAGAACCATATCCCATTGAACCAATAGATCGTATTACATGGCCTAAATCTGAGATTTTGGAAAATAAAACGGCAGGTATTTTCTGTTTTTAATTTTACTAATTGAAATTTAAATTTTCTGCTTTACATTTTAGAGCAAGTTATGATGCAGCCAGTTAAGACTACTCTGATCGAACAATTTTGCGGCAGCATGTTTGAGGGAGTCTGCTGGGCTAATCCAAAGAAAGTGTTAGCCCTTAAACAGCTTCAAGAATTACGTCACTGGCATTCTAGAAAACCTTTAACAGATGAGTATGATCATATTCGAAACACTTTTTTGGAGAAACCTACTTCAAAATGCGAATTGAAAAAGTAAGTTTTCGTAAGTTAACCTTTTAAATTGATCGAGTTCTTTAATTTTACAATTTTTTGGACGAAATGTATAGTGTGAACTATGGTTTCTAGTTTGTGATATACTTATTCTTAATAATTTATTTGCGGTCGTTTAATACTGGAAGCGCTTAAATTAAGGAGGAGAGGCCCTAAGTTGCTATTTCGGTTTTAAGCTATCTACTCAGTTAAGCTGACAGCGTTTTGTGGCTCTCGTGCAGCATTTGTGATTGGCTTCTTAGAAATCACTGAAACTTATAGCCAATCACAAATGCTGCATGAGAGTCTCAGAGCCGTTTAAAGGACTAGAAAATTAAATTCTAGTAAGAAGCCTTTATGAAAAAAGTCAAATTGAGATATTTGAGCTTTAAATTAACAAATAGTATCTCTCTTATTCGAGAGTATGTAATTACTGATAGGCGTAATTGTAGATAATTGCCCTCGAGCATTTAAAAGTACTCGGCTTTCGTGCTTTACTCTCGGACTATAAGCTCCTAATCTGCCCTTAACACATAAATTACTATTACTTGGTTGTAAATGAGTGTATTTTAAGTCAGAGTCCTTTTTTTTTAAATCGTTCTTGATTAAGTTGGCCTCTGAATATTTCAAATTCTATCATGTAAAAAATTCAAAAATATTAATAAAATAAAATTCTGTAATAAAAAAGTTTTCTGTATGTCAGAACTTTTCAATACAACATTTCGTTTTCTTTTTTATCTTTTGGTAATTCTTTTTTCAGATATTATGCTAGTGCAGCCAAACAGTCGCGTTACATGAACGTCTACGGTAAAAATTTGGAAGGTAAAGACATTGTCCCTGAAATAATCATTTGCAAAGAGAATGAATCATCCAATTCGAAAAATGGCGCAAAGAACAAAACAGAACGGAAAAAAGTAGGAGATATGAAAGCTAGATTGCAAGAAGAAAAAGATAAGAAATCGTATGATAAGGAACTACAACTGCTGAATGAATTTAAATCAACAATAAACAACGGTGACAGTCTTAATAATTATAAAATCAGATTGGAGCAAATACAAAAGCTTTCAACTAACTTTAGTGACTTAGACGTGTCATTGGAAGCAAAAGTCATAAAACTGCGAATCTTAAAGTCCATATGCGGGCATGAAAGAGAGAATATTTCTTTAGAATATGTCAAAGAAATATTTTTGACAATACGCGAAATTCTTCAATTAGATTGCCAACTAACAAGTAGACAAAAAAAAATTATTTCATCTCTCTTATGCAAGTTTGGTTTTGATGAAATCGCACAGAGAAATAATCTTCCAGTTGTCGAGTGCGATAAATTACTAGAGTTAGATTGGATTCGATATCAGTTGCAGCACATTGGGGCGGATTTGGAAAAAGACGTTTCAGAAGTTTATGATCCAGATATTGGTTTTACCCCTGACCTGTGGCAAACGAAATTTATAAACGCAATTCGTAAGAATGAATCTGCTTTGGTCGTCGCTCCAACCTCAAGTGGAAAGACATTCGCTTCTTATTATTGCATGAAGCGCGTTTTGCAAGAATCGAGTACAGGAATTGTGGTATACGTTTCGCCAACTAAAGCTTTGGTTAATCAAGTGGCCGCTACAGTATACAATCGATTTTCTAGAGTGACACTCCGCGATGGTATTTCAGTCGTTGGCGTCTTTACAAGAGATTTCAAAACGAACGCTTTGAATTCACGCATTTTGGTTACTGTCCCACAATGCCTTGATATTTTGTTGCTATCACCACGTAGATATTCCTGGGTAAAAAATATAAGATACGTCATATTTGATGAAGTCCATAATTTATCAGGTGTCGAGGGTCCGATATGGGAACGTTGTTTGCTTATGATACGTTGCCCTTTTTTGGCCCTATCTGCAACAATCAGTGAACCTACACATTTTCATAAATGGCTGCAACACATCGAAAATTTTAAAAAACTACAAGATACTGACAATAACTCCCTACGCGCAAATGGCTCCTACCATGTCGAACTTGTTGAGCTTTCGGAGAGACACTCAGATTTAATTAAATACACATTCGGACAAAACGGCCTTGTACATTTTCATCCTTTTTGCGCTTTAGATGATTATGCTCTTGACATGCATGAGGGTATACCTCCAACGGTAACGCTCAGCCCATACGAAACTCTACAATTATATGATGCAATGTATTCCTGTACAAATTCAGGAAAGCTTTTACCTTCTGATGTTCACATGGAAGTATATTTCAAGAGTCACTGTCTGTCTGGTTTTATAAGACGCGAAGTGGTTCGAAACTATGAAAAAGAATTAGGACGCATCTTTTACGATCTTTATAGAAAACAGAAAACAATAACTAGTTCAATATTACAACAGCTTCATGAAGATAATCCCACAGGACAGTTTGATATTCTATCTTTATTAAATGTTATGGAACAGAAGAACATGTTACCTACCTTAGTGTTTTCTTACAACAGAAAGTTGGTTGAAGATTTACACGCAACTGCCATTCGGGGGACATGTAAAGTAGAGGTAAGTATTCTAAAAAAGTCAAAGTAGTCATTAGTATTTAGAGAGTGGTTTTACGCTGGGTGTCAAAAATGTTAAAAGTAATTTTATAAATTAATTATTTTTTATTGAAGCTCTACAGATTTAAAAATGAAATGAGAATGTTTTAGCGAGTACCTCAAAATCGCACTGAAAAGATAAGTAAGAGGGCTCGTAAAATTATTGAAAAAGAAGAGAAAGCTATCGTAAAAAGTAAAGAAAAACATAGGGACGAAGGAGAATATCAAAAACGAAAAATAAAATATGAGGATGTTTGGAGAAAATGTGGAAAAGATTTGAATACATTTGATGCGGCTGTAAAATGTCATGGAGATAGATATCGAAGGAGAACAGAATTACCTCCATTAAATATATTGAAAAACACTGGGAGCAATTTTAAAGGTAGGTACATACCGGGCCATTCCAGTGGGGACTCCACATGACCATCTCTAAGGGGTCTTAAACGTTACTGTACCAAATTTTAGATGTGTACTTACGCTTTGTGCGTTCACGTGAATATGTTCTAACTTTTACTTGTTACTGTGATTTATACTAGTTAGGTCTTGTTTATTCACTTCCAAGTAACTTTAACCTTCAGGTTATTCCCATATAACAATTATTTGTACAATTGTTACTATGGTAATAAATCGGAAGATAAAGTTAATTGAAAGTGAATAAACAAGCCCTTAAAGTAGCACAAACATATTTGCTCAGAAGAGTTTATTATTTCCAAGTGAGGAACCGTAATTGCTTCAAAATTGAGGAGTTGTATCAAAACTTTTCAAATATACAAGTATTTCATACAAATTCTGATACTCGTGGCTAGTGGAAACTAACCCTAACGTTGTGTGATTACAATCAGTTTGCTGCTTAATAAGTCATCCCACACAATTATAAATGTATCGCAATTGCGAATAAATCGGTTTGATTGCAGTGGAGTTCTCGAGCTACGATTCTGTTGATGGGGCCCCAAATAGGGCCAAAATACCTGTACAGAGGATGCTCGAGGAATCCGTTACAATTAAAACAGACTTGCAACTCATTTCAAACATGTAATTGCTTTCTTTTTAGGTGTAGGTTACGTTGATAAATACGACATAGAATTTATCGAATATAGATTGAGCAAAATAGGTTTTCGAGAAACACATGTTTCTATAAAGGGTTTCCAGTTGGGTTTTGGATATCATCATGGTGGATTAAATAGTATAATGCGAAGCTCTGTGGAAATGCTTTTTCGTTTAGGCGTCGTGAAGGTAGTGTTTGCAACAGGAACGCTCTCATTAGGTAAGACAAAATACTTATTTTTAAAAAGACCCAATGCAGAGTCACATTTTTTTCTACTTTTAATATCTCAGGAGTAGGCCTGTGCGATTCGGGAAGTATTGAAAATCGTGATTACCTTATTTTCTCCTATACTTAATTGATTTTGACTTAACTTATTTAGACTAAATACTATAGTTAACTTATTTGTATTGTATTTTAGGTATCCACATGCCTTGTAAAAGTGTAGTGGTTTTCGGTGATTCTCACTTCTTGAACAGCCTTGAGTATCATCAAATGTCAGGACGTGCTGGCCGCAGAGGTTTTGACATTGAAGGGAATGTAATATTTATGAACATAGATGAGAAACGACGAGACCGATTAATCACCGATAAGCTGCCGAAGATGATCGGTAAGCTTTATTTAGATAGGAAATTAATTCTCCATTATGATTAATTCTCCATTATGATTTCCACAATCAGGCGTTGCTAGGAATTTGCGCCAATGCTTAGTTAGAAGTTATAAGGATACAATAAGACGCACTAAAAATACTAAATGTACAACTGAAGTTGATATTCAAATATACTTTCTTCTTGGCTATTCAAGGGATGCAAAAGATAAAAACAGTGCATAAAGTATCTAGTGAATAAACTGAAAAAACTACCTTTAAGGTGCACTCAATTAAGTTAGCCTCTAGCAGGAAACAATTCATAATAATTCTACTTTGTTTTTTCCATTAAAGTAACAATTTTGAATCACCTATACATTCATATTATTTACTGTTGTATTATTTTATTTCACTTTTTATTTCCCGGATGTAGACATACACTCTTATTAAAGTATCATTTGTTTTTTATTTGTTTGTTTGCAATTATTTATTTTTGTTTTAGGAAATTATCCAATTAGTGTAACTTTAATTCTAAGATTATTGCTATTGGTGAATACAGTTACCGATGATAATTGTAAAAGCGAAGAAGCAACAAAAGCCACACTTTCGCGCGTGTTGACTTTGTTACAGAATAGCTTAATTTTTCAGTCCCAACCGAAGTTAGCAGATCAAATTAAACATTTCGTTGGCTTTGCATCACAGCTCTTATTAATACAGGTATGGGTTTAATCTAATGGAATAATTGTGGGAATTTCACTGTCTTACAGTATATTGGGTGGCTC
Organism: Serrognathus titanus; assembly: GCA_039766575.1. Lineage (NCBI taxonomy): Eukaryota > Metazoa > Arthropoda > Insecta > Coleoptera > Lucanidae > Serrognathus > Serrognathus titanus. The sequence goes on along the minus strand of CM077911.1, from coordinate 11,253,610 downwards.
AACGAAAACGAAACAGACTGTATATCTCACAAGAAAATTTTTGTTTTAAAAAATGCAAAAGCAGGTCGATTTATAATCCAAGTGGGACACCTTTACATAGGTATGGGATAGAAAAGTGTACCTGTTTTTGCGTTTTCTTAAACAAAAATTTTCTTTTGTTTTCGTTGAGCCAGCCTGTATGTATAATTGTTATTTGATTACTGCTGTGTTTTGTATGAAAGTTCATTGAAAACAGCAAGTCTTAACAAACGATTTCTTCTTAAGAAAAAATGTCATTGCAGTTTTGTTAGTGTACGTTCATTGTTTGTAGCTGCTTTATTTTATTTATTTACTTAATTATTATTTAGAAATTTGTTACAAGTCGGTCAGGTGTTTCGGTTGTATTTGGGGACTCGTTAGAGTAGCTCGAGAGCTCCACTGTCCTAATTATCTCGGAATCGAGCACACTGGTACTCAAAACCAATACTTTAGGTCACGACATCTTGCGGACAATGTTTGGCGTAAAATTTAATGAGAAATAACTTATAGCATAATAGCAACCAGTTTACTTCCTAATCAATATCCCATACAAAGCTGTTTTGTTGCAAGTTGGTGTGTTACATTAAGTAGGAGAATTTAAAAAAGTAGATGTTTTTATGAAGATACAGTGGTGCAACATATTTTTCGAGTTTTTTAAGAAAAAGGAAGCGATGACCACTACAACAATTTATACCAGGAATATCCTGTGTGAGCTATTATAATGAAATATAAATTTTTAGGACATCATTGGTAGTGACGGAACGCCTTTAAAACTGGGAGGACTCGTAACACATTTACATTACCATGAGCCTGCAAATCTAGCATTCGCTTATTTATTGCGCACGGGCGCATTAAGAAAACTGTTGATGACTGGTGATAATGACGAAGAGGTTCAGTGGTCTTTGGTTATTGTGCTGAGTCATCTCTTCGCGCGCTTAAAGTTGCATAAAACTCAGCTTAACACCGAGTTCAAAAACTCCATTGTAGTACTTAATCCTCTACCAGACATTATAAAAATGGTAATTTCATCTGCTTAAATTTACAACCAATTGAAGGACCAATCTTCATTGTTCCTGGTGAAAACAAAATTAAATATTAGATATTTTGGAAATCAAAATCTCTAGATGCATCAAGACAATTTTGAAATTGAAAGTACAATTTACAAAATGCACGTAGTGGTTCTTTAAATGGTTGTAACGCAACCCACTTCAGTGTTTGCTTTAACTTTAATGTTTGTTTTTCAGGCTTTGAAACAGTATAACACCGAGGTAGAATTTATTTTTAACCAATACATTCGTAGTATTTCCATAAATTATACTAAACGCTACGGACCTGATGACACTCTACCTCTATCAAACGTTAAGATTCTACCTGAATTCAGTTGCGAAGATGCAGATGATGTAACAGGTAAATATTCAAAATAAAATGAAAGAAATTATGTCAAGTAAGCATTTCTCTTGCTTGATGATATATACCATCTTACAAAATAAATAATTAGAAGAAAGGTTTAAGAGGGAAATGTATCGAGGGCGCAACTGTTCTGATACCAATTAATATCATTCCGTTTTTTAATTAGAATTTTTAATTTTATGTCGAGATATAAGTCAAATAAGACTGAGTAATTATACTGATTATAGTTATGAGCGTATAAAAAGTATTATAATTTGTTTTTGTTTTTAGATACATTATCCACTAAAATAAAGAACTTGTGTCCCCCAAGACAAGCATGCTCTGCATTTATAGCTTTATCAGGACATGGAGATGACAACTTATTCACTCAATCAGCAATTAATAATATACGGCATCAGGTTAGTTGAATTTTTATTTCTTAATTCGCATAGAGTTTTTATCATCCATTTAACATTTACGTTGTTTTGTCTTTTCATTGGACGTTTTCTTATCGAGTAAATAAAAATTTATAGATATGCCCAGATATCAATGCAATACCACTGCTGCATTTAGAAACAGAACTGAATAGTTACGCTGCAGATTTCTACCGGCATGGAATTATAAAGGCAATCGTTAGAGATAACGGTTTACGTGCAGGACAGGACTACATTCTCCTTAAAGATTTCATGTTGATTTTGAAGACCATTACTATAAGTCTGGATGAGTTGGAGCCCACGGATGAGGAGGATCCAATTGTGCACCATTTTGCACATGTTAACAATAAGTTTCAGTCATTGTTTAAAAAAGCATTTAGTGTGAGCGAAAATTAAGTAATTTTTTCCGGATTTTTGTAAAGTTGTTTTCCTTAAATAAATAAAACAAGATTTTCTTGACCGACATGTTTTTATTGTTATTATTTTTAATTTGGAGGAATTATTACAAATTACTTTGGAATGAAATGATTTTTATCGCATCAGATACTGAACCTTTAATATCACAATGCTTTCACTTTTGATATAACAAACTTTTTACTTATGTTACTGTTTTATTATATAGTGAGAAAAAAAAACAATTTAAACAAAATTTTAATAAAAGTGAGCCGCAAACAATTGATAAAATTAAATTTGTTATAAATATTAATAATATCAAATCAAGTTTTCTTGCCAGATGAAAATTATGAAAATTAATTAAAATTGTGTAACTGGCAGTATAGAAAGTGATGAAGCCCAATAAGGCCGAAATACATGTATAAACTCTTTCCTAACACTTTCTATACTGCCAGTTACACAATTTTAATTAATTTTCATAATTTTCATCTGGCAAGAAAACTTGATTTTATAATTGTCAATTTGTTGTCTTAGTAACATCAAACAAATATTTTAAAAATGTCACTTTTGTGGTTTTACTAGAGAATGCAATCGCTTCCTTGTAAAATTTGCAAAAGATTTTCATATTTTTATCATTAATTCCTGTTCTTGTGTTTTGGGATTTTAGAAATTCAAAAAAGGGGTAAGTTTTTCTAAATTTTTCAATAAACCAAAATTTTTTAAGGTACAGAGTTCTGATGAAGCCCAATAAGGCCGAAATACATGTATAAACTCTTTCCTAACACTTTCCATACTGCCAGTTACACAATTTTAATTAATTTTCATTAATAATATCATAAATTAATTTGCCTGATTATTCTTTTTATAATACTGTTAACTTTTTTTTTATAATTATTTTTGATTATTAGTTTTTGTTTTGATTCTTAATATATTTTCCTCACTGGTATAAAATTCTATTAGTAATGTTATTTATCAAAGAACACATAACATAAGTAGTTATAAGAAATAGGCATAAAATCTGTAAACTATTCTAAACATAAAATGATTTGTAAAATTTTGAAGTTAGGGGCCGTTTTGTACCAATCCAGTCTAGTCCAGTCCAAGTCTATACTTCATTCATGTTAAGGAAGCATTTCTCTTTTGCATTTTTTTAGAGCACTACAAAATTTTGTAATAATTACGAGTTTATCTTAAAAAGGGGATTTTATTCAAATACGCTCTAGGTGTTAACTTATTCCAATGGAAAGATTTTTCTAGATTCACCTGCTACCCAATACTTTCTTTTTCGAATAGGAATATACTTACTTCTTTGTATTTCCGTTAATTCAACGCTCCTCTTCAAAAACGGTAAAGTTACGTCTGCTAGAATCGAGCCCTTATGTGGCACGCTGTAAAACATGATGGCCTTAGTTTGTTTGTAGATTTTCTGCAGTCATTTTTCGATGCTGAAAATGTATCATGAATGTTAATTTACGCACGCAAAATATACTTATTTCGTATACAGTGTGATCAATAAAATTCTAAGAAGATTTATATGAATTTTATTTGCTTTAATTCACTTTTTGCTCATTAGCATTTGCTAGCGATATTTTTATTTGTTTATTTACTTCATTGCTGTATAAAGATATTTAAAGCCAATCAGTTGTTTTAAAGATGCTTTATATTAAAAAAATATTTCGTAATTTAATGCAGTCTTCTATTATTAGAAGGTACTGGCACAGACAGTCATTATTGATCGCATTGTATGTTACTTAACTGGTGGTTCACGTGCCTCCATGTACCTTGGCATCATGTCTTGAAGAGGGATCTGTGCAGACCGTGTATGAATATGTCATCAGCGGTGATTTGTTCTGGGTTTGTTAAAACAAGGCACTCTACGCATTTCTCAGGTTTATCATCATCCACAACCGGTGTGGACGTAGGTAGGGCTTCAACAGGAATTCTGTGAGCTTTTGAAAGAGGGTACGTTATGCCACGATGCACAGAGGACAGTGATTTCGATATGCTATTGGCAAGGAACAATGTACGAGTACGATGTACGAGTCCTCTGAAGATTTAATAAAAAATTGCTGAAAACGGAATGAAAACTGTTATTAAGTCTCTATCATTACAGAAACTTAATTAAAACACTACAACGTATGTACATAAGACAATTTCCTAACTGGCTGGATATCCAAGTAGAATATATTTCACAAAATTATATTAGGAGAAATATTTATTGATCCTTTCTTCTATGAGGGAATTTTAGCAGCCGAAAGATATTTTTCATTTTTATAAAATGAATTTCACAATTAGTTTCATGATGAATTTTTATTTTTGGAGAATAAAGGTTAGAAGTAAATATGCCACCTACTGACTAAGTTCTTATACATGATATAAGAACATTACACAGAAAAATTATCGAAAGGGCAGATACTAAGTTTGCTTTTAGTAGTTAAATTACATTTTACTTAAGAAATAAGTAAAACCGTAGTGTCCGAAGCTACAGGGCTCGCAGGAGTGATAGTTACAAACTTACGTATGACGTGGACAAAGGATAACCAGGATAACAAGAATATTAAAGAATGTTTTGCAATTAATTCAGTGAAGAATAAAATTACGTAAAGAAGAAGGTGTTATAGTAGCTATAATATATTTTACCCAAAAACAACTAAAACCGTAATATCCGAAAATACAATCGATGGGGCTCGTAGTAAATAGATCCCTCAATATGGAAAAGATGAAGTAGAAAGTGCAAAAAAAAAATTAGATCAGTTAGAGAAATATTCAAGCAAGCATCATCACAAAAGGCGATAATTTTGAATTTTTTTAATCTATTTAATCGACGTACGTTGGTCACTCCTGATGTTTCCATTTTATTTATTCACTTAGATTTCTTGATTCTTGACGTAAAAACAAGACCAAAAGTAAATACCTAAAATTTTGATATAGAGGTTATAAGGTGACTTTCACCGCATTTATGAATTACTAAAATTTTGTTATCCCAGCACCGCACCAACAAGAACTGCACAGTTCCATATTAAACAGATGTTGAAATTTATAAGATGCTTTGTTTGACGTATATTTTAAAAGAGAGTAGAATTGAAGAATCGAAGTCAATGTTGCCACTACTATAAAATTTAATGATTCCAAAAGGAAAAACAAACAGAATTTTGAGATTAACGTCCATACAGAGTGGTGATAATAACTGTCCTCCATTTACAACCTATTTGAACCGGAATCGATTCAAATTTATTTAAAAATCACTGCATTCCGTTTGCAGTTAGCAGTTAGGGGTTAGCAATGTTGGGTAGGTCGCAATCCTGTCGCGGTCGCAACAATCATAGCTCTTTTAGGCGTGAGTGTGTGAGTGATAAGTATTCATATTATAATTTTTTATCTAGGCTATATCTTATCATTAATGCTGTATATGATAACCACAGTTTGTATTTTCATTCTATGTGCATTTCAAGTTTAATAATCTGGGAATCCCCATGCTTTATGTAAGTACTTGGGTAATGTCCTGCTGTGTACATGTCTGAGAATCCCTTAGCTACATGATAAGTTATTTTTCCGGAAATAGGTAGTATATAAGGTACTTCTAAGCAGTCTTTGTTTCAGTCCATATAAAATTATAGGTTAGTGAAAATGTCTGATTCCGAAACTTCCTCTTCTGGAGATGAAACTCTCTCAGAAAGTAATAAGAAGAGTACTGAATCCGAAGACGACTCTCTAGATGATGAACAATTCAGATTTAATGAAGAATTAAATAATGATCAAGTAAGTACGTAATTAGACCAGTTTATTATACCCTAAGCTGAGAACCAAGAATAAAATTGTAATTATTATCTTATTAATTTGGATTTAGTGAATTATGTTGCAAGGAACCAAATACCATTTTCTTTGTGTGTCCAGGCTTTAAAGGGGAACTTTATTCCAATTTTAGCCGTTGAACTTGAGACTGTTCAAAGTCCAATTCAAAATAAATTGTAACAGGATTCACATATGAAAAGGCAAGCAAATAAAACCAGAATCAACTTTATTCTTGTGGTGTGAGCCACACCCTTAGTGTATGAAATGTATAACAATTGTGTGAAACCAAGTTTGTGTTGGTTTCACCACGCAATTAGTTTCGAATGCATGCAACATTAATGGGTATTTTGTATGATGATTCTTTTTTTATCTGAATAACAACTTGCGATTATAAATTAGGAATTTTCACTATTCATGTTTTATTTCGAACGACTACCTACTTATACTATCAAATTTTAATATACCTACTCAAAAAAATATTTTTTTTTTGCTGAGCTTCATTTTCCAGTGCTTTCCTTTCTGTTTGCAGTTTTATTTTATTCTTTGCTCATCCATTGTATGTATTTGTTATTCATTGTATGAGTATGAAGTAATGATGTGATAATATTTAGACACGCCCTGCCTTACGCTTCCTGCATTCTCTTTTGATATCAGCATGTGAGCGAAATGGGGAATATCTATGAGTAACTTTAGCTCAGGTATGCGACAAGAGGTGTTTTCCAGAGATACTCCACTGTAGCTTAGAGCTACTTCGACACTTATCTGGAAAGCTCTTAAGGATGTCAAACCCTAGATCGTGTGATTTAGGCTTAGATGTAATGGTGCTCATATATGTCTGTATTCCCTATAATTCTTATGTTGATATCAATTCCTCTTTGTATATAAGCGAGTTCAACTACTTAACACATTGAAGAGATACTTAAGCAGTGGTGCCAACTCTACACTCCATTGAGAGCTAGATGACAGTATACATAGACAACTATACCGTGGCTAGGCGGCAGGTGCTAACTTAAATAGAGCTAGATTTGTGATTTTGTCAATTTTTTATTAAAAGAAAACAATTTTTTATAACAATTTATTAACAAAATACGTAAACTTTATATTTAACAAAACGTTTCTGTTTTTTTCCCTATAGTACCTGTCAGTGTGAAACTTCTAGGGTTTCTGTTGGAACCCTGCTTTTATCACTAGATGTATGACAGAAATTTTTGAAATTTCCTTAACTTTCAGGCAAGACATTTAAACTGTAAAAGTATGCCAGACTCGTATGAAGGCCCCAAACCAGTGTGGTATTAACGCGATAAATCATCATCATCAGTCATGTTTAATGTCTTTATGAATTAAGAAAAATTTCGAAGATTATCATTTAAATACTGTCTTTTTTTCCTCATTTAAAATTCAAGTTTTTATTGAGGCACCCTTTAGAAACGTCTACAAAATTATTTTTATACTAGTTCCGGATCTATTTTCTGTTCAAGTTTAAAACTTGCATATTACAGTACTACCAACTTTTATTTCAAAAATGTGGAAAATATAGGATGTAAAAAAATAATAGTAATGTTTTTTTTCTAGGCAATAAATAAGAACAGTAAATATATGAAGTTAATTCGTCAAATTAATAAACCAAAATTCGAAGATGTTACTCCAATGGTAAACAGTGCCATTCCATTCCTGATCGATGGGGATTCGTTAATGTTATGTGCATTAAGCCAGAAATACTACAGCTTGAATTTTGGTGGACAGTTTCTGCAGGTCATTTATTACTGCGAAAGGATTTTGGATATACTTAGACAAAAAGGTGGTAATTTTATCATTGTTTTCTTTGATGTTTGGAAGCTCCTTTGGGATAATAACTGGTACTTCCAGTCTTGCCGTTTATCCCTGCAAAATCACCTGAAATATAACACTGACTTCAGTGTGCATAAGTTTTCTACATTTTACAGCGCCGAATTACATTACCTGATCAAAAACATCAAACCAAGATGCGTTTTTTTGCATTTAGCCACACACTTTGATGTGAAAAAACTGAATGAAAATCTAGAAGCGTTTGGGACAACTGCTTTTTTACATGAAACTAGAGCAATTCGTTTGTTTTGTGGTGAAATAATGCTATTTTTCAAATATGGTTTATCATGCGTTGATGTGGATGAAATTCAACCTAGCGTGTCTATTATTTCCTCATTTCACTTAGAAGCTCCACGAAATTTTGATGCGATTAAATCGGAGATTCTTAAGAAAGAGATTGAAAAAGATTTTGACCATATGTCGAAGCAGACGGTTCCACACGTAACTACAACAAACATCTATAACAATAACGACATCCGACGTTTTGTAATAATAACAGCTGGGAGTGAATTTTTGAAAACTAGGAAAGATGTTGCCTCATTGAGATTAATGTTGCTGTGCTGTGCTGCCCAGGAAGTGTTGAAATTAGAAAATCGCGGCTGCTTAAACTTTGAACTAGATAAAAAATCTACAAAGAAACTTCAGAAAATGATCCTAGAATGGCATAGACAATTATATTATGTCTTAAATAGCATTGAAAGTAATAACTTTAAGTGGAATAACATGGGCGATTTGTGGCAGGGAACACTCTTCACTAATATTTGTTGCATGATTACAACTAAGATTATCGATGGAAAAGACCTTGGTTTATTTCAAAAACCGTACGAGGATCTAATATCTCAGATCGCGAAGGAATCAAATGAACATATAGAACCATATCCCATCGAACCAATAGATCGTATTACATGGCCTAAATCTGCGATTTTGGAAAATAAAACAGCAGGTATTTTCTGTTTTTAATTTTACTAATTGAAATTTAAATTTTCTGCTTTACATTTTAGAGCAAGTTATGATGCAGCCAGTTAAGACTATTCTGATCGAACAATTTTGCGGCAGCATGTTTGAGGGAGTCTGCTGGGCTAATCCAAAGGAAGTGTTAGCCCTTAAACAGTTTCAAGAATTACGTCACTGGCATTCTAGAAAACCTTTAACAGATGAGTATGATCATATTCGGAACAATTTTTTGGAGAGACCTACTTCAAAATACGAATTGAAAAGGTAAGTTTTCGTAAGTTAACATTTTAAATTGAATGAGTTCTTTAGTAAAATTAATTGAAAGTGAATAAACCGGCCATTAAATTAACAAAGAGTATCTCTCTTATTTGGTAATAATAAAGATTCGGTTTATTGTAATCTAATCTATGATAGGCATAATTGTAGATAATTGCCCTCTCGGACTGTAAACTCCTAATCTGCCCTTAATACATAAATTACTTTTACTTGGTTGTAAATGAGTGTATTTTAAGTCAGGGTCCTTTTTTTTAAATCGTTCTTGTTTAAGTTGGTCTCTTAATATTTCAAATTCTATCATGTAAAAAATTCAAAAATATTAATAAAAAAATTCTGTAATAAAAAAGTTTTCTGTATGTCAGAACTTTTCAATACAACATTCCGTTTTCTTTTTTATCTTTTGGTAATTCTTTTTTCAGATATTATAATAATGTAGCCAAACAGTCACGTTACATGAACGTCTACGGTAAAAATTTGGAAGGTAAAGACATTGTCCCTGAAATAATCATTTGCAAAGAGAATGATTCATCCAATTCGAAAAATGGCGCAAAGAACAAAACAGAACGGAAAAAAGTAGGAGATATGAAAGCTAGATTGCAAGAAGAAAAAGATAAAAAATCGTATGATAAGGAACTACAACTGCTGAATGAATTGAAATCAACAATAAACAAGGGTGACAGTCTTAATAATTATAAAATCAAATTAGAGCAAATACAAAAGCTTTCAACTAAGTTTAGTGACTTAAACCTGTCATTGAAAGCAAAAGTCATAAAACTGCGAATCTTAAAGTCCATATGCGAGCATGAAGGCGAGAATATTTCTTTAGAATATGTCAAACAAATTTTTTTGACAATACGTGAAATTCTTCAATTAGATTGCCAACTAACAAGTAGACAAAAAAAAATTATTTCATCTCTCTTATGCAAGTTTGGTTTTGATGAAATCGCACAGAGAAATAATCTTCCAGTTGTCGAGTGCGATAAATTACTAGAGTTAGATTGGATTCGATATCAGTTGCAGCACATTGGGGCGGATTTGGAAAAAGACGTTTCAGAAGTTTATGATCCAGATATTGGTTTTACCCCTGACCTGTGGCAAACGAAATTTATAAACGCAATTCGTAAGAATGAATCTGCTTTGGTCGTCGCTCCAACCTCAAGTGGAAAGACATTCGCTTCTTATTATTGCATGAAGCGCGTTTTGCAAGAATCGAGTACAGGAATTGTAGTATACGTTTCGCCAACTAAAGCTTTGGTTAATCAAGTGGCCGCTACAGTATACAATCGATTTTCTAGAGTGACACTCCGCGATGGTATTTCAGTCGTTGGTGTCTTTACAAGAGATTTCAAAACGAACGCCTTGAATTCACGCATTTTGGTTACTGTCCCACAATGCCTTGATATTTTGTTGCTATCACCACGCAGATACTCCTGGGTAAAAAATATAAGATACGTCATATTTGATGAAGTGCATAATTTATCAGGTGTCGAGGGTCCGGTATGGGAACGTTGTTTGCTTATGATACGTTGCCCTTTTTTGGCCCTATCTGCAACAATCAGTGAACCTACACATTTTCATGAATGGCTGCAACACATCGAAAATTTTAAAAAACTACAAGATACTGACAATAAATCCCTACGTGCAAATGGCTCGTACCACGTCGAACTTGTTGAGCTTTCGGAGAGACACTCAGATTTAATTAAATACACATTCGGAGGAAACGGCCTTGTACATTTTCATCCTTTTTGCGCTTTAGATGATTATGCTCTTGACATGCATGAGGGTATACCTCCAACGGTAACGCTCAGCCCATACGAAACTCTACAATTATATGATGCAATGTATTCCTGTACAAATTCAGGAAAACTTTTACCTTCTGATGTTCACATGGAAGTATATTTCAAGAGTCACTGTCTGTCTGGTTTTATAAGACGCGAAGTGGTTCGAAACTATGAAAAAGAATTAGGACGCGTTTTTTACGATCTTTATAGAAAACAGAAAGCAATAACTATGTCAATCTTACAACAGCTTCATGAAGATAATCCCACAGGACAGTTTGAAAGTATTCGATCTTTATTAAAAGTTATGAAACAAAAGAACATGTTACCTACCTTAGTGTTTTCTTACAACAGAAAGTTGGTTGAACGTTTACACGCAACTGCCATTCAGGGGGCAAGTAAAGTAGAGGTAAGTATTCTAAAAAAGTCAAAGTAGTCATTAGTATTTAGAGAGTGGTTTTACGCTGGGTGTCAAAAATGTTAAAAGTAATTTTATTAATTAATTATTTTTCATTGAAGCTCTACAGATTTAAAAATGAAATGAGAATGTTTTAGCCAGGATCTCAAAGTCGCACTGGAAAGATAACTAAGAGGGCTCGTAAAATTATTGAAAGAGAAGAGAAAGCTATCGTAAAAAGTAAAGAAAAACATAGAGACGAAGGAGAATATCAAAAACGAAAAATAAAATATGAGGATGTTTGGAGAAAAAGTGGAAAAGATTTGAATACATTTGATGCAACTGTAAAATATCATGGAGATAGATATCGAAGGAGACTAGAATTACCTCCATTAAACATATTGAAAAACACTGGGAGCAATTTTAAAGGTAGGTACATACCGGGTCATTCCAGCGGAGACCCCCACATGACCACCACTACGGGGTCCTAAACGATACTGTACCAAATTTTAGATGTGTATTTGTTTACCTACGCTTTGCGCGTTCACGTGAATACTTGTTATTGTGATTTATACTAGTTAAACTAGCACAAACATATTTGCTCAGAAGAGTTTATTATTTCCAAGTGAGGAACCGTAATTACTTCAAAATTGACAAATGAAAAATGTATGAGTTGTATTTCATACAAATTCTGATACTCGTGCCTAGTGGAGACTAAGCCTAACATTGTCTGATATTTGACAGTTTGCTGCTTAACAAGTCATCCCACATAATTATAAATGTGTCGCAATTGCGAATAACTATGACAAGTCAGTTTGATTGCAGTGGAGTTCTCGAGCTACGATTTTGCTAATGGGGCCCCAAATAAGGCCGAATCAGCTCTACAGAGGATGCTCGAGGAATCCGATATAATTAAAACAGACTTGCAACTCATTTCACATATGCTTTGACAGCAAGCTTGGGCTCCTTGTGTGGGACATACAACTAATTTTTTTATTTAAGTTTCATTTTATTATTTCATATTTCACAATAGTAACTTAAAGTTGGAACATATTCGCGTGAACGCGTTTTCTTTGACAGATCGTAAAAAATCAACCACCTTAGATATACAACTAAAATATTGTACAGTTTAAAATCCCACACAGTCTACTTACAAAATTAAATTTGGAGAACGAATGGGAATTCATTTATTTGACATGGAATATCCCTACTTTTAACTTTTGTAATAAATGCTAATATAATTTCTTGCTTGAGTTGTGTTTAAAAGTATTCACAATATTTGGTTAACACTTACTATTTTTTTTTATTAGATAACATATTTTTCTTCCAGTGTGTAGAGAAACTACATGCTAGCATTACTTGGGAAGAAAGTCTTTTAATCAAGAAGATGAATCAGTTATATCTTTTCACGTCAAATTAAATTAATCATTTTCAGAGGTGACGTAAAGAAATGTAATTGCTTTCCTTTTAGGTATAGGTTGCGTCGATAAATACGACATAGAATTTATCGAATTTAGATTGAGCAAAAAAGGTTTTCGAGAAACACATGATTTTATAAAGGGTTTCCAGTTGGGTTTTGGATACCATCATGGTGGATTAAATAGTATAATGCGAAGCTCTGTGGAAATGCTTTTTCGTTTAGGCGTCGTGAAGGTAGTGTTTGCAACAGGAACGCTTGCATTAGGTAAGAGAAAATACTTCTTTATAAAAAGACCCAATGTAGAGTCACATTTTTTTCTACTTTTAATATCTCAGGAGTAGGCCTGTGCGATTTGGGATGTATTAAAAATCGCGATTACCTTATTTTCTCCTATACTTAATTGATTTTGACTTAACTTATTTAGACTAAATACCAATTAATTTACCACATGTAGTGAACTTATTTGTATTGTATTTTAGGTATCCACATGCCTTGTAAAAGTGTAGTGGTTTTCGGTGATTCTCACTTCTTGAACAGCCTTGAGTATCATCAAATGTCAGGACGTGCTGGCCGCAGAGGTTTTGACATTGAAGGGAATGTAATATTTATGAATATAGATGAGAAACGTCGAGACCGATTAATCACCGATAAGCTGCCGAAGATGATCGGTAAGCTTTATAGCTTTATTTATAAAGGAAATTAATTCTCACGTAGCGAGACCATCATGATTTCCACAAACAGGCGTTGCTAAGGACTTTGCGCCAATGCTTAGTTAGAAGTTATAAAAATACAATAAGACGCACTAAAAAATACTAAACGTACAACTGAAGTTGATATTAAAATTTTTCTTTCTTTTTGGCTATTCGAGGGGTGCAAAAGATAAAAACAGTGATCCATTAGGGTGCATAAAGTATGTAGTAAATAAACTGGGAAAAAAAACTACCTCTGCATCAATTAAGTTAGTCTCTAGCAGGAAACAATCTACTTTGTTTTTTCCATTATATATACAGGCTGATTTTTAATTCTCAGAATAAAAGCAGTAACAATTTTGAATCACCTATACATTACCGTTGTATTATTTTATTTCACTTTTTATGTTTTATTTGTTTGTTTGCAATTGTTGACTTTTGTTTTAGGAAATTACCCGATTAGTGTAACTTTAGTTCTAAGATTATTGCTATTGGTGAACACAGTTACCGATGATAATTGTAAAAGCGAAGAAGCAACAAAGGCCACACTTTCGCGCGTGTTGAGTTTGTTACAGAATAGCTTAATTTTTCAGTCCCAACCGAAGCTAGCAGATCAAATTAAACATTTCGTTGGCTTTGCGTCCCAGCTCTTATTAATACAGGTATGAGTTGTGGGAATTTCACTGTCTTACAGTATATTGGGGTGGCCCAACGAAAACGAAACGGACCGTATATCTCACAAGAAAATTTTTGTTTTAAAAAACGCAAAAGCAGGTCGATTTATAATCCAAGGGAGACACCTTTACGTAGGTATAGGATAGAAAAGAGTTCCCCTTGGATTATAAATCGACCTGTTTTTGCGTTTTCTTAAACAAAAATTTTCCTGGGAGATTTCGTTTTCGTTGAGCCACCCTGTATGTGTAATTGTTATTTTATTACGGCTATGTTATGTATGAAAGTCCATTGAAAACAGCAAATCTTAACAAACGATTTCTTCTTAAGGAAAAATGTCATTGCAGTTTTGTTAGTGTACGTTCATTGTGTGTAGCTGCTTTAATTTATTTATTTACTTAATTATTATTTAGAAATTTGTTACAAGTCGGTCAGGTGTTTCGGTCCTATTTGGGGACCCGTTAGAGCAACTCGAGAGCTCCACTGTCCTAATTATCTCGGAATCGAGCACACTGGTACTCAAAACCAACAGTTTAGGTCGCGGCGCCAATTTTCGGCGTAAAATTTAACGAGAAACAACTTATAGCATAATAGCAACCAGTTACTTCCTAATCAACATCCCAATCAAAGTTGCCAAATAATGCTTTTATGGCAAATTTGAAAACCTGTGGTTGTATTAAGATGGAGAATTTAAAAAAGTAGATGTTTTTATGAAAAGCAGTGGTGCAACATATTTTTCGAGCTTTTTTAAAAAAAGGAAGCGATGAACACCACAACAATTTATACTAGAAACATCCTGTGTGAGCTATTATAATGAAATATAAATTTTTAGGACATCATTGGTAGTGACGGAACGCCTTTAAAACTAGGAGGACTCGTAACACATTTACATTACCATGAGCCTGCAAATCTAGCATTCGCTTATTTATTGCGCACGGGCGCATTAAGAAAACTGTTGATGACTGGTGATAATGACGAAGAGGTTCAGTGGTCTTTGGTTATTGTGCTGAGTCATCTCTTCGCGCGCTTAAAGTTGCATAAAACTCAGCTTAACACCGAGTTCAAAAACTCCGTTGTAGTACTTAATCCTCTACCAGATATTATAAAAAGGGTAATTTCATCTGCTTAAATTTACAACCAATTGAAGGACCAATCTTCATTGTTCCTGGTGAAAACAAAAAAATAATTAACTTAATAAATTAAATATTAGATATTTTGGAAATCAAAATCTCTAGGTCCATCAAGACATTTTGAAATTGAAAGTATTTACAAAATGTACCTTAAATGGTCGCAACCTCAACCCACTTCAGCGTTTGCTTTAACTTTAATGTTTGTTTTTCAGTTGAAGGACCAATCCTCATTGGTCCTGGTGAAAATAAAAAATAATTTACCTTAATAAATTAAGTATTAGCTATTTTGGAAATGAAAATCTCTAGGTGCATCAAGAGAATTTTGAAATTGAAAGTACAATTTACAAAATGCACATATTGGTCCTTTAAATGGTCGTAACGCAACCCACTTCAGTGTTTGCTTTAACTTTAATGTTTGTTTTTCAGGCTTTGAAACAGTATAACACCGAGGTAGAATTTATTTTTAACCAATACATTCGTAGTATTTCCATAAATTATACTAAACGCTACGGACCTGATGACACTCTACCTCTATCAAACGTTAAGATTCTACCTGAATTCAGTTGCGAAGATGCAGATGATGTAACAGGTAAATATTCAAAATAAAATGAAAAAAATTGTGTCTAGCAAGGCTTTCTCTTGCTTGATAATATACACCATTTTACAAAATAAATAATTAGAAGAAAGGTTTAAGAGGGAAATGTATCGAGGGTGCAACTGTTCTGATACCAATTAATACCATTCCATTTTTTAATTAGGATTTTTAAATTTATGTCGAGATATAAGTCAAATAAGACTGAGTAATTATATTGATTATAGTTATGACCGCATAAAAAGTATTATAATTGTTTTTTTTTTTTTTAGATACATTATCCACTAAAATAAAGAACTTGTGTCCTCCAAGACAAGCATGTTCTGCATTTATAGCTTTATCAGGACATGGAGATGACAACTTATTCACTCAATCAGCAATTAATAATATAAGGCATCAGGTGAGTTGAATTTTTATTTCTTAATTCGCATAGAGTTTTCATCATCCATTTAACATTTATGTTGTTTTGTCTTTTCATTGCACGTTTACTTATCGATTAAATAAAAATTTATAGATATGCCCAGATATCAGTGCAATACCACTGCTGCATTTAGAAACAGAACTGAATAGTTACGCTGCAGATTTCTACCGGCATGGAATTATAAAGGCAATCATTAGAGATAACGGTTTACGTGCAGGACAGGACTTCACTCTCCTTAAGGATTTCATGTTGGTTTTGAAGACCATTACTATAAGTCTGGATGAGTTGGAGCCCACGGATGAGGAGGATCCAGTTGTGCGCCATTTTGCACATGTTAACAATAAATTTCAGTCCTGGTTTGAGAAAGCATTTAATATGAGCAAGGATTAAGTAATTTCTTCTGGATTTTTGTAAAGTTGTTTTCCTTAAATAAATAAAACAAGATTTTCTTGGCCGACATGTTTTTATTATTATTTTTTTTTAATTTGGAGGAATTATTACAAATGACTTTGGAATGAAATGATTTTTATCACGTCAGATACTGAACCTTTAATATCACAATGCGTTCGCTTTTGATATAACAAACTTTTTACTTATGTTACCGTTTCATTAAATAGTGAGAAAAAAAAACAATTTAAACAACATTTTAATGAAAGTGAGCAACAAACAATTGATAAATTAAATTTGTTGCAAATAGTAATAACATCATAAATTAATTTGCCTGATTTTTTTTCTTATAATACTGTTAACTTTTTTATAATAATTTTTGATTATTAGTTTTTGTTTTGTTTCTTAATATATTTTCCTCACTGGTATAAAATTCTATTAGTAATGTTATTTATCAAAGAACACATAATTTCTAATCCTACAAAAGCACATAAAAGAAAAAATACACAAACTAAATCACATTTGAATATTTATAAATATTAAAAGATCTTGCCTAAAGGTTTTACTTCTGATGTTCCACGTTTAAGATTATTCTCGAAACAAATTCTCTTGAGAGCAAGATCTTTATAATGAGTGAGATTTGTACTACATTATAAATACGTGTATGAGTAATTTCTTTACTATTCACTTAAGGCACTAGATGCACTTGAATTTTAAATTAGTTCTTCGAGCAGCTAGCATTTTGTATAAGTTTCACTAGTTCTTGATACAAGACGCAATCCCGACCCGCGGGTTTACAGATTTCGCGGTGGTCCAGGGGAACCCCGCAGATGTAACCAATGCCTGGATCTAAAAGTAAAAATAAGTAAGCAATGTATGGCTATTAAAAAAGAATATGGTACTAACCTGCTGATTCAAAGGCAACTATTTTCAAATAAACGAAACTCATCAGCGTAAACGATGTTTCTATGAAACTGAATATTTCAGGCTTGAACTTCGACGTTTGGAGAAGATCTAAGAATTTCTTGTGTAAATTTAACACAAACGGACAGTCTGCAAAATAAAAAATATGCAAAAGTAGTTAGTTAGAAGAAATAGGTATAAAATATGTAAACTATCCTAAACATAAAATGATTTGTAAAAATTTAAGTAGTTAGGGGCCGGTTTGTACCAAGTCCAGTACAAGTCTACGTTAAGGAAGCATTTTTTAGAGCACTACAACATTTTTGTAATTACGAGTTTATCTTAAAAAGGGGATTTTTTCCAAATACGACCAACGTGTTAACTTATTCCAATGGAAAGTTGTTTCTAGATTCACCTGCTACCCAATAATTTTTTTTTTCGAATAGGAATATACTTACTTCTTTGTATTTCCGTTAATTCAACGCTCCTCTTCAAAAACGGTAAAGTTACGTCGGCTAGAATCGAGCCCTTATGTGGCACGCTGTAAAACATGATGGCCTTAGTTTGTCTGTAGATTTTCTGCAGTTGAGTTTCGTAGTCACTTTCCCATGCTGAAAATGTACCTTGAATGTTAGTTTACGCACTCGAAATATACTTATTTCATATACAGTGTGATCAATAAAGACTCCAAGTAGGTCTATATCAACTTTGTTTGCTTTAATTAACTTTTTGTTAATTGGAATTTTATTTGTTTATTTACTTATTTGCTATATAAAGATATTTAAACAATCAGTTGTTTTAAAGAGTGCTTTATATAAAAAAAAATATTTCGTAATTTAATTATTAGAAGCTGGTAGTACAAATTAAAGTGCCGGCACGGACAGTCATTATTGATCGCATTGTATATTACGTAAGGTAGCATTTAGACATAAAACGAGGCACACGCTTTTTATACGAACACAAAAACAGGTCACAGAAAGCGCAGATTTGTATTTCTTTTATTTAACACTAATGTAACATTAATTGATACGAATTTTCAATATTTTACATTAAACGTTGCCAAACTTTCTTCTTGGCCCCAAAGTTTTGGGAAATTCAAGGTGGGAACGATGAAAAAGAACAGTGCCATCTTAAGGCATCAAAACCGCCGAGTCCTAAGTCCGTTCCTGCGTAATGGTTTTTTTTTTAGATGAGGAGCGCTGTAAAAATTTAATTCAATACAAAAAAAATTCACAAGGACGTTTTCAATGTTGCAAAATTAAGTTGTCAACATTTATTTCCTTTGGCATCCTCAATACCAATCAACAAACAATGTGTCCGTATAAAGTAGTAGTTTCTTTTATAATTCCTTTTGAAATCGTACCAGGTATGTTTTATTTTTACAAAAAATAGTAAAAATATTAAAGAGACGATAATTATTCCGGTTGTTAAGTGTTCAACAACATATGATACATTGTCCCGAGGCTCCCAAGCAATGCAAGATTAGAACCACACAACATAAATCACAAAAATTTAATTTTAATTTAATTAGTAATTACTTTGACGGGTCTTTTTCCTACGACACCTCATTCGGCGTGGCTTCGTGCGCATCTGCTTTTGCTTGCGAGCTTTTGTGTGAGCAGCCATTTTTTTGGCACCTACAAGTTAATTAAACATGTCAAACATAAAATTCTGAGCTTTAAACTTTAAACTCGTGAAGATATATTAAGCAGCTTTTCTTCCTGTGACTTTTTGACAATATTTAAGAATCACGTTGTATTTTTAAGAAAAGAATAGAAATTTGCTCTTTCCAAAAGATTAAATTCAAGAAACCCTCTCTCCCATTGTGTGATAAACACTTAAATGTCGCATGTGAATTTCCGTTACCCCAAAATTTTCCTTTTACCTCCGTCGTTTGTTAAAGAATTTGTTTTATTCCAATATTTTATCATATAAGTGTACAGTAAACATTGAAAAGTGTTTAATACTTACAGTCAATTATTATTTGTTTAACAAACAGTCCTCCTTTTGAATGGCCGACCCATATAATTGGATGTTCTCCTACCCCTAATTTTAATAAATGATCTATCATTTCTTTGCTTCTTTCAGTCATGGAAGTTCTGTAATAATCAAATTAAAAAGAAAAGCGTTTATTATTGAATTTGATTACTTATTATCGTATTCATAAGAGCTGAGCCTTGCGCCAGGCACATCTTTTGTGAATTTGATAATATTCGAAAATATGTGGCTGGACCGATAAATTCGGGTCGTGGAATTATTCTTTATAATATCGAAAAAAAAAATTAATGAACCAGTGGCGGATTTGTGGGAGTTGTGGTCCGACCCCACTTATCACAACGTGCACAGATGATTTATTCTTATTAAGGACAAAACGAATTTAGGCAACGCTCAGAACGAACACGTCCAATGTCGGTCGTCTAGCAACATAGCGCCAAAAATGCCGCGTTGGTTGGGAAAATACGAATTCACCGACGCCCCCGCCACTCTCAATTTCGTCTCTAATTCTTACCTATTTCTCTTTTTTATCCAAAGCGGCCTCCATAAGTACGGATCTGTAGAATAATTTAAGCTTATAACTCTAGCCCCAGGACAATCCACAGGCAACCAATCCTGCGGCCAGCATTTGGAATAACCTTCTTGCGTTATACTCTCAGCATCACTCTCAATGTCGTCGACGGTTATAAAATCACAATCTCCAGGGCCCATTTTTGAAATCTTTTTAGGACAGGCAGCGTACACGTCCGATGAAGATCGCTTCAGTGAAATCCTTGCGATATCATCCTTTATATCACCCGTTGATAAGCTCCGATCCAATGTTCTTTTCCTTAGCTGGTGGTTCACGTGCCTCCATGTACCTTGGCGCCATGTCTTGAAGAGGGATCCGTGCAGACCGTGTATGAATATGACATCAGCGGTGATTTGTTCTGGGTGTGTTAAAACAAGGCATTCTACGCATTTCTCGGGTTTACCATCATCCACAACCGGTGTGGACGTAGGTAGGGCTTCCACAGGAATTCTGTGAGCTTTTGAAAGAGGGTACGTTATGCCACGATGCACAGAGGATAATGATTTCGATATGCTATTGGCAAGGAACGCTGCTACACTTGGTATAACATCACGACGAAATCTTTCGTATATTGTTTTCTGATTTCTTAGGTAAGCGTAGTACACTCCTATAACTCCTAATAATACGGATTTTGTGAACAGCGTCACTACGAATCGTAATTTCCTGTAACAAGAGGAAGACTAAATACAGTGGGTCCAAAACTGCTAATAATATTTCCGTTGGCAGCGTAATTTTCTTCTTGTATGTACGAACCCTCTGAAGATTTAACAGAAAATTGCTGAAAACGGAATGAAAACTGTTATTAAGTCTATATCATTAAAGAAACATAATTAAAACACTACAACGTATGTACATAAGACAATTTCCTAACTGGCTGGATATCCAGGTAGAATATATTTCACAAAATTATATTAGGAGAAATATTTATTGATCCTTTCTTCTATGAGGGAATTTTAGCAGCTGAAAGATGTTTGTCATTTTTATAAAATGAATTTCACAATTAGTTTCATGATGGATTTTCATTTTTGGGGAATAAAGGTTAGAAGTAAATATGCCACCTAACTGACCAAGTTCTTATACATGATATAAGAACATTACAACAGAAAAATTATCAAAAGGACAGACACTAAGTTTGCTTTTAGTAGTTAAATTACATTTTACTTAAGAAATAAGTAAAACCGTAGTGTCCGAACCTACGGGGCTCGCAGGAGTGATAGTTACCAACTAGGACAAAGGATAACCAGGATAACAAGAATATTAAAGAATATTTTGCAATTAATTCAGTGAAGAATAAAATTATGTAAAGATGAAGGTGTTATAGTAGCTATAATATATTTTACCCAAGAACAACTAAAACCGTAATATCCGAAATTACAGTTGCTGGGGCTCGTAGTAAACAGATCCCTCAATATGGAAAAGATGAAGCAGAAAGTGCAAAAAAAAAAATTAGATCAGTTAAAGAAATATTCAAGCAAGCATCATCACAAAAGGCGATAATTTAGAATTTTTGTAATTTTTTTAATCTAATTGTAAAACGTCGTTATCAGTTCTGAAATTTGTCCTCTACGGTTAGGGCATATTCCATGAGGAAATTCGTCTTTGATATGTTTTTAAGGCAACTCTAGCGTTGTTATTAAACTAAATACACGCTTCAAACATATCAGTCCTTAAATTTCATTGCAATTACTGATAATTTTTTTGTTTGATGCAATCAGTTACCATAATAAAATTGTCCGTGTTTTTTGATTGAAATAGACACGTGCATAGTGCCATGACAAAACGCTCAAAGTTTGAAGGTTTTGTTTGCAGGACCCTTGGCATGTATTAATCAGTGCTGCCGTTTAGCTACAATTGTACCTAATTCGGTACGAAATGATTTTGGGTCCGTCGGTACTCCTTTTTTAAAACTAGGCGTTTTCGGTACAAAATCCAAAATATTTGTTCTGTGTAGTTCAAACTTATTGAGTATTTTGACGGGAGGCAACGTGTTGGAATGTGACGGATAAGCTTTACATAATTGAGTTGAGTTGCGAAAATTAATTTGATGTTAATTAACAACCAATTATAATTTCTGATGTGCAGAAAGGACGTGCGCGTTGAGAAACTCTAAAACAAACGTGGTATTAATAAATTGCTGTGTAAGTATTATCCAATGACGTCCTCCAATGATGATTGCCACTTGAGATCTCTCGACGTTGTGATAAAGGCAATTGTGCTTGATAGCGCTTAATTCCGAAAGCTAATTTTAAATTAACTGAATGGTCGGGAGCAGAATAATTTTTAATTTGACGATGTAATAACATTAGTCATTGAACAACAAGTAGGGGGATTACATTCACACAACGTACACAATCGTTTCCATTTTTTACACCTCTTGAATATCCTGGCCGTTCACGGTTGGAAGATTTTGGGAATTACAAATGTCTGTATTAAAAATTTGTGTAAGTAATTGAAGATGACAGTGGCATACCTACTTCCAAAAATCAATACCAGCTTTCTTATGGGGTAGGGTGGTCCTATACCATGTGTAAAGAGATTTCTGTAACGTAGCTGTTTGCATGGATGATTAATTAATACAAAGGAGAAATGTATTGGAGTTATCTTGGTTAAGACAAGTACTGAAACAGTCTATTCCATTTTTGGTCATCAACAACTTAGGCTGCGTATCAAAATTAACAAATCGTTGTAAATTTTATGTTCCGAAAATAATAGGTTTGTTCGTACAGTGGTTTCTGACTAGTTCGAAATCGTCAAAAGCCGGCATTCATCAAAGTTATACACTTGATGATGCTGTTAAATCGATGATAACTTCGTTGGACAACTGATTCTGATGGATCTAAACTAGTCAGAAATGTTGTACGAATAGACCTAATATATTTCAGAAAGGCACTGATACCTACGGATCGCGGTCATTGTAGGAGTTTCAGCATTTGCCACAGTCAGTAATTACAACTACATGATTTTCTTTCGTTGATTTAATTATCGCTGTTCACATATTACGCTATAATACAGATCATCTTCGTATTATATGTCGATCGTATAGATATGAATTAGGAAAATGAAATGAGAATACATGAAAAGAGCCGCAAGGCTGTTTCACGACTTATCGATCGATCGATCGGCATTTATTGGAAAAATGAACTGTAGCTATCTTTTTTATTATACAACGTGAGTATAAAATTTGGAGTAATCACTATAAAATGTAAATGATTGATTTTTAAGAAAATTCAAAAAGCAGGTCAATTTAAATTGCATGTTGTTTGGCATTGCACCTGAATATACAAAAATGTTTCAGGTAAGGGTGATGACGTTACTGACACTTCTTTTAAATGATTAAACTCCCAAGTTTGAGTTGATATTTCAATAGTTCCCGCCACTACCAAAATGATGCTACAAAAATTCTGACACCTTTTATAAAAAGAATTTTGAGAAAATTGATGAAGAAAACTGAAAAACAGAGTTTTTAATTTCAACGCACCTAAATGAAATAAAATTATCCCAAAGTAAATATTCAAAATGTCCTTCATCAGAATTTCTCGTTTTCAAGTGGCAAATTTTAAGTCCTTAAGCTGGAATTACTGTTCGGGGATTTTTCTTTGCCGCATTACAGGATAGAGATTTGCTTCTTTCGTTTAATCCAACGAATCGGTCAAGTGGAACGAGAAAGAATTGAAATTTTAATAATGCCTGGGATGTGACGATAAAACAAGGACCCAACAGGAAGTATGTCAGCTCTTTAACAACAACCGCCCAGAAAGGGTACCTATTTCTCAATCAACTGTCGGTTTTTTTCGCCTTAGAAACTGGGGAAACGCAGAAAATCCAGTTAGAAGGAACCGGTACGAATTTAGATTTTTTTTCCTTCGGGGATTTGTTAAAAGTCAGGAGTACAATTGAAAGATCGAATTAGAACAACAATTAGAGCTATACACTAGAAGTTGGTGGCAGATATTTTGAACGTTTATTTTGAGTTAACTAAACTAACAAAAATTATTGTAATTTAGAGTTGTATGACTTATGTTCGTTTCCCTAGACATTTTAAAGAAAAAAGAAAGCTTATGGTGTAGAGTCAAAACTTCTACTTTATCTCCAAACCAGGGATGCACAGGCTTGTAAGATCAAGGGCTAAAAAAATTCACTGCTATTTATAAGAAAACTGCCAAAACAAATCCTGAAACTTATCTGTCATATCTATCGTGTAACTAATCTAAACTAATCAAAATATAAATAAACGAGGAGTACTACAATAAAGTGATCAAGTGAAATTCAAACCACAAAATTGATGACTTTTCACTTTCCATGTACTTTTGACGTACGAAAATAAATTTCCCAATATCCAATGTTTTTCACTTTAATCAATTTTAAATTGAGTTTGTTAACAAATTAAACGACTTACCTTACAGATGCCGATGTGGAATCGCGTGCGAACACATCTAACTCCGTGGAGATTATAACTTGGTCGCACATTATGTCTTCCACCTCCGAGCCCAGCAATCCGACCATCCTGCGGAACTATAATCAAACGTCCATTTCACAAAGACAGCACGCACGTATGTAACGTGTAAAGCCTTAGGGAATATTTCATAAAGTTCTGGCTTGAATAAATCTAAGCGATAAAACAATCACAGCGAGATAGTAGCGATAAAATTTAGAGATAACGATCGTCTAGAATTGAATTTGCCTTTAATCGTCAATTTCTGCAAAGTTTCCAGGTGTGCCTAAGAACCCCACCGATAAGACCGAAATATCTTTCAACTAAACAATGCAATTAAATTTTATCTTCACTTAATGTTTAGTGTATTGGCGTAGATTATTGGGCTTATTTACGAGTAGATACAATCTATGTAAATTAAAGCATCAACACATTAGTATATGTATGTTATAAGGATGTATTCGGGTAAGAACACAACACATTTGTACATATAAAGAAGAGTGCTTAAAAATGCTGACAAATAATGATTCATTATTGTTTTAAATAGCTTCTTCAGGCAACACATCGGTTTACACGATGATCGCCACCAGTTGTATCAACTTCGAACTCTTTTCATTTCATGGCCTTTCACTACAGTAAAAAAAAGTTTGTACTGAAATAGTTACGATTTACTATGACAATAAGCATAGATTTTACATTAGAAACATTTATAAGAACACATCCACACATTAAGTACTAGTATAAAAATAAATCAAATCAATATTTTGAACTTCTGAATTTCTTCTGTCAAATTCAAATGTGTCTGTCCCTTTAGAATTCTCTAAGGTAATGCAATTAGCCATATGAACAGCTTCCAGTCAGAATGAGGATGGCAAACCAATTCCAACTTAAGACATTCTATTTGGAATTATATGGGCTTGCCAAACATCTGATGATTCAATCGCTTTACTTAAAAATGGAAATGCGTGATTCAATTTGGTCGAGCTAGTGAACATCGAATTGAACTACTTCAGTAGCAAATATACACTGTTCAATTTGGTTGAATCAACCAAATTGAATCATGTTTTCACCTTAACTCATTGAATTTTCAATTCAGTTCAGACTCACATTCTAACTGAGTAATAAGCTTAGTAGCTACTAAAACTGATTATGAATATGGCTGTAGGAGTATGTATAATATAATATGGAAAAGAAATTTCTACCAAAACAGTAAGAAGAAGACTAAAAGAAGTCAATTTGTTTGCTAGAAAACCAGCAACCGGTCCAACTCTCACAGCTACGCACAAAAGAAATCGCTTCAACTTTTGTCAAAATCATCAAGGTTGGGAAGAGGGGCAGTGAAACTCCGTTTTGTTTTCGGACGAGTCCAGATTCCTTCTAAGCAGGAATGATCCCCGTGCTCTTGTCATACGAAGACCAGGCGAGCGATTTGTACCATGTACCATTCGAGAATTTGACAAATTTGGTGGAGGGTCTGTAATGGTTTGGGGTGGCATACAATTTAATGGTCGTACAGAATTGGTTTTGATACAAAATGGATCGTTAACAGCAAGAAGATATAGAGATGAGATTATTGTACCCCATGTTCAACCGTTTGCCGAAAATTTCGGCAATGGATTCATTTTTATGCAAGACAATGCCAAACCTCATACAGCTAACATTGTCACAGCTACGTTGAGAGATGCAAATCTCCAAAGTTTGGAGTGGTCTGCCAAAAGCCCTGATCTCAATCTTATTGAGCATCTCTGGGATCAATTGGGCAACAAAATTTACAACGCACCGAGACCACCAGTAACACTTGATGAGCTCTCTAACATGCTTGTTCAAGAATGGGAACAGATACCTCAAGAAAGCATACAAAACTTAATCTCAAGCATGCCAAGAAGATTAGCAGCGTGTATTGCTGCAAGAGGAGGGCATACACGTTATTAATAATTTTAGTTTTGTCAACTTGTTACAAATTAGGATATAAGTTCATGAGAAGACCAATGGTATTTTAAAGATTTAAAGTATTTTAAAGTTTGTTAAATTTAATCAACTAAACTGTAAGGAAACCCTTAGATTTATAAATTTATTCGCTTCATTAAATTTCGTTATCTTATTTTAAATTTATTTTGAATTTTACTGGTCCAGAAGTGTATTTAGATTTCATTTTTTGTGGATACAAATAATTATAGATTTCTTTGCAATTGTAATTTAGGAACGTTTAATTGTTTTGGAAACTATTTAGATTTTATTTATTATACTTTACACCACGTGTTGTAATTTATCGGGACATGTTGATGAAATCGCTATAGACATTGTCATAAATAATGATTAAACAATTCTTGATATCATCAGTAAGATCATTTAAAAATAAATATAAATAAAAATGAGCGATCATTATGAGTTCTTATTTTCTTGAAACAGTGAACCACTGCACTGGTAGAGGCATTCCTCAGATCAATATATTTTTATTTATTCGATGTTTCTGAACTTTCTAAGGTGAATTCCAGACACACTACTTACTAACATAAGCTAATTATGGCTCTAATAATAGGTAGGTAAATAATAACCAGATGAACATGTTTTCGGATAAGATATTAAATCTCGTAACTTCTAATGGCATGAAAATTGATATTCATTTTAAATTGTTTAGCGCGTATTGTTTCATACGTGACATAGGTACTTACATTGTTTCTAAAACGATACAAGAATGTACAAATTATAAGATTTCGATCTCGATTTTACGATTAAATAAAAATCTGTATATCTATAATTGAACCTATTTTTGTATATCTTTAGAAAGGCACATGTAACGTATCTAATGCTTGAAAGAGTCTGAGAATCCATTCACAATCTAATTGAAGACAAAACCATAAGCAATCCTGCATTAACATTTTGAAAAGTTTCAAGAAATCAAAACCATTATAAGAACCATTATCCCTAGATCGCAATATAAAAGTGGGTTTGGCAGATTCGCGCAATTTGTTATGGTTTAATCAAAAAACTGTTTGTAAAATATACGCTTTTTTGACTAAGACTATAATGGGTATCAAAATTTGCAAAGACACAAAAAAGTTTACTAAGGAATGACTCTTTCTAAAAATAAATTAGTTATGTATGTAAGAGGCATTTGTTCTTTATGTATTTCTTTTTCCTAAAAGCACTTAGATTTTCCTATTTGGTGACTAAACTATCGACAATTACAAAAACACGAAAAAGTTCCCGAATTAACAACTTATTAATTGTAATCAATAGCTTGAATCGCGACATCCAGCGATCACTTTTTGACACAACAAATTTTTATTAAATTTGTATATTATAGTTATTTTCTCAACCTCAAAAAAGTTTTTGCAAAATCTGTATTGTGGTAACGCTGTTCTTCACTTCAAATTACTAAAACCATTTCGAAAGGTGACTTGCCTTCCTGGAGGTCCTCAAATAAAATATCATCCTAATCAGTTCAAGCGTTCTTTTGTTGTTAGAAAAGTTACTATTTTTTTCCAGAATTTTGAAGCAGGCTTAACGAAGCACTTTTGGATATAGATATGTTGGGTTCAGTCGTCTTATTTTCAGCTCAGGAATTTGTGATTAAGACATGTTCACGTAATTCAGCGACACCATGTATATTGTAATTAAAGTACATACTGTAAATTAAAGAAGAAAGTATATCATAGGAAAGGGATTTAAAAATGTTATATGCTGGCATTAACACAATTTTTTTGTACAGTTACCCGCAGAAGTAAATCGAAGAAGAAAAGCAAATAATAAATCAATAAAGTCAAAAATATTTAGTGAGAGTTTTATTTAAAAAAAATCAAAAAAGCCTTGATTTTTGTTACTTAAATCAAAGATCTTTGATCATAAAAAAATCGTGATTTTTATCAACACTGATTCTAATGCTAGATCTAGAATTTTAACGAAGGCAGATAAGATGGAAATCATTAAAAGAGTAGAACAAACTAATAGGTACTTGAAATGAAAAAAGAGTTTCAACATGTTTAACTTAACACATGAATCATGACAAACTGAACACAAACAATTTTTTTGTTACTCTGTACAATAGAAAAGATTAATTATTATTATTATTAAATGGTACAAATTCGTTAAAAAATGTGATAATAAATTAAATAAAACATCATGAAGGCGAAACTCGAATGAGAACGCAATTTAGCGAAGCAAGAACAATACCAACGATTATATTGCTTGTTGAACAATAAGTAGTGTAGTGAAGTAATTAATTGCATAATTAAGTAGAGCAATTAAGTAATATAATGAACAAAGTGTAATTTCCCTGGTTTATTTAATTCTAAAAATATTTGAAAACGTTAAAAACTGCTCTTATTGTTGTTTTATATCAATTAAATTATTTAATTTATCTCAATTTTCAAGGCTTTCTTCATAATAAAGAGGAAATAAGTATTTTAACTGATGAATGGAAACCAACAATATTATGTTTGGTAGAAACTCACGGGACACCGGAGATTGATATGGTTACAAAGTTTAAAGATGTGACTTGAAATAGGACTGATTTACATGTGTTAAAGATGAATTTGCATTTAAAATAAAACAGAAGAAAATGCATTTAGTGGAATGAATTCTACAAAAGTGATGTCAATATCAATTTTCTTGAAAAATGTCCTGGATTTTAATTTTAAAATTAAAGCGAAGTTGATAACATCTAACTCTGTTATCTCTTACCTTGGATTTGAGGAAATCTTCAAGTTCAATACTTAAAACACACTCTAGCTAAAATCGCAGTTACTATATTACAAAGCAAATGTACTATAGAAGACTTCGTCGATTTACAACCGAACTAATTCATCGAGTTATGCGGCTCGTCTAATGGATATTAATTTGTTTTAAACGAATGCCAATGACTTATTCAGAAGATTGGAACTATTGTGTGCGGCTGTTGAAAAACCAAGTTGCCATTATCATATCAACCATTATTGAATCAGCGGCAAATTCACTAGGCATTGAACGCAGAAACGGTTAGACAAACATTTTCTTGATAACAACCGAAACAATTAGTCTGCGTACTTTTGATTAGAGGGGAATTTAAAAGATATATTACCCGTGCATATCACATCAGGTAAACCTTGAATCACAAAAGGTATGCTTTTTGTAACTGAACAATGGGTATTATGAGTTATATAGTATTTTTGTTGAAATTTGACCAGATAATTAAATACACAGGATGATCCATGAAAACGTAGTATTATTAGAAATATATATAGCAAAAAGCTTTACACAACATTTCATTTATGCTGACCACAGGGACGTATCCAAGTTTGAAACATGTGCTTAATAACAAGGTCTCGCAATCTTATGATAAATTCTGCAGAATACATAGTGTTGCGATATCTTACTGGGAATAATTATTGTAAACATAATTGTTATGGTAATAAATTGAGGGTTAAAGTTAACTTGCATTTATAATACCGAGTCTTAGAATGTGAAAATTTAAGTTCAGTTTAAGTGTAACTTTAGGACTCATACTTAAATTCTATGATTATAGGTAACATTTTGCAATTTATTTTCTAATTTTGGAATAATAAATGTATAGAATTTCTGACCGACTGCACTCCTCGCACTTGTACTAAACTTCTAGAGGCTTGCATAGCAGCGTCGAATTCCAGTGCATGGACCAGTACATCTGTGTATTTGGAGAAAACCCAATTGCAACACTTGCTGCTTATCTTGGTCTTTAAGGCCGTTGCTGAGTGCTTGGATGACTAAACTGGTTCAGGCAAAAAATCACCATATGTCATCCGTACCAGTCTTTTAACATGGAGTTCAAATTCTTGAAGTGACTCGCCATTCTTCTGGATACGAATTTTCAGTTGGATAGTATGGAGTTGTTTCATGCGTGCATCTCCAAAACGCATGTCCACGTTCTACCTGTTGACCAAAGTTATTCTACCTGTTGATCAAAGTTGTTCAGTGCTGGATCCAGTAGAGCCAACACAAGTGCTTGCAGCTTTATCACAATCATTCCAACCATTCACGTCAACAGCAACTGTCTGATAAAAGTAAGTAAGTCACCTTGAAATTTGGGTGGTTTTAATTCTTGACTTGACGACGCAGATGATGGTAGAATCGAACAACCAAGTTCCACTTTATGCAGTTGTTTGCTTAAATTTTCAAACTTATCCTGGAACTCCTCCGATTTTCTCGTCAAGCTTGCCATCAAATTCAGTTTTTACCTTTGAGTTCATACGACTTCAATTTGATCAAAACTTATATGTTCAAATTTTCTTTTTGCATTTTTAATTTTTCCATTAGTTTCCTCGTCGAATTGTGCGTTAAGATATTCGATCTTTTCATCGATTTGATTCTTCAAATCCTCTATTTTCAGATCGGTGTTTAAACTGGAAGTCTCAATTTTTGTCTCCAAGCTTTCTATTTGTTTTCTAGAAAGTTCTTCTTTCATTGCCAATTTCATATTTTCTTTCACTGCTTGCATTTGTTATGTCTTTCAGGAAAGTAAAAATTTTTTTTAGGTGTGTCCCCAAGAAATATCCGTGTGTATTTCAAGTTAATAAAGAAAACACTTAATTTCACACATGTAGAATTTGTTTAAAGCAATAATAACTCATGTAAGTTCAATAATATACTACAGTCCTTTCGTAAATGTAATACAAAGTTTTACATTGTACTATCTAATGCGTTGTTTACTTACAATAACTACTTGGCATCCAAAATATTCTTCCTGGAAAACTCAGAACTTTTAAAAGTGTAACAGTTTTTGCCAAATCACTGACGTCTTTATTTTTGGCAAACTGTACCATTGAAAATGCAGTCGCATTTAACTATTAATAACAGCGATACTGCATTTCAATGACAAATAATCAACACCTCAATATATTTATGTATGTAAAACGACTCTAAGAGTGTCACAACTCAAGAGTTTTTGATAAATGTCATCCACCAAGAAAAAATTAAAATAGGGAATAAATAGCATTAGAATCACTACAATAATAGGCTATTAATCTAAAGAAGTTGATGATGATGCGATTATTAAAACAATTTTGCTTCAATGTTCGAATTTTGATGGAGAAAATGCATGTAACGGAATATTTGTAATTTTGAGTTAGAAGACATTCTTGCGACTGATGTGCAATATGTAACATTCATTCATCCACATTAGGATTGTAATTAGTAATATTAACAGTCGATTGCGGTCAAGAAACGATTATTTTGGATTAACAGATTCTTCTAGAATAGGTGATTTATTTTGGATGATATTTAGATGTACTATGGTGTTTAGCTAAAACCAAACGACAATTTTGTGGTCCTTCTAGCAATAGAGAGACGGGATGGCTTCGACCTATCGAAATGAAGCACTGAAACTGAAACTTTTTTTTTTGAAATAAAACTCGTCTGACGTTGCATCATCAGACATAAAAAGCATAACTCCATCATTTATTCTTATTCGCCATCGACAAAGAAA
Organism: Serrognathus titanus; assembly: GCA_039766575.1. Lineage (NCBI taxonomy): Eukaryota > Metazoa > Arthropoda > Insecta > Coleoptera > Lucanidae > Serrognathus > Serrognathus titanus. The sequence continues at coordinate 11,221,684 of CM077911.1, read as the reverse complement.
TATTTGTCGGTTGTGACTTCGGTGATTGATGACGCAAAACTCTTCTCTTATTAAAACAATAAAATGTTTAAATATCAAGAGTTTTGTTCGCGGTGACGATCCGGGATTAATCCGGGGTCCGTGAACGTGCGTCGACGGCATCTGCGGATGGTGTTTTAATTTCTGCTTCAAAAAATCGTCCTAGGCCGCACTGTTTGGGCCTCAGGAGGCGTCCGAGTTCCCGTATATTTCTTATTATGGGAAATGGAAAGAAAAGTGAGAGATTTCCTCGAACTGGAGAGAGGCGGACGCGCTTTTCACGACGGCATGAGGCGTCGCCGTCGTCGTCCCACGCACGTTGATCGGACGTCCAGGGACGACTCGCCAGGGCCTCAAAGTATTTGTTGGAAAACATTTTGTTTTCCAAAACGAAAGCGATATCGCCGCAGCGTTTCAACGAGAATATACCCGTTTCCTTTTCTTTCGCCCGCCCATCCGAACATAGGCGGTGCGATTTTTTTTTAGTCCGACGTTCGCGTGACTCGAGTACCGGACTTGCCGGAAACGTTCTTTCCCGGTAACGCGAGGCTCCAGGCAAGGTTTCTCTTATTTTATTTCTTTTTGAAGTTATTATTGTAGGAATTACAACAAAATTAATACATTCTGCAGGCTCTCTTTTCAGCTATTTGTGATGATATCATCAGATTTTACTTAGAAGGTTTCGTCTCGTTCTGACCACATCATCAACTTAATTTTTTCTTAAGGCCGCCACATTGGATTTTAATACTATTAAATAGATCTACTATTTTCTGATGCTTTTCCATATACAGAATGTTTCCAAAGTAAGTGCAGAAATTTTAACTACTGTACCCTGACAGCACAAACAACAAAAAGAATATTCCTTTATCCGTCCCTTATTCGGCGCTCATGAAATAACAAAAAAAAACTTATGGAACCTGCTTCGCTGATCGTAGGCAGTAAACATCGAAGGAATGACTAATACGCAAGCACACTCACCAAATAACATCTGTGTGGAGGATCACATTTAAACAAACGTTCACTATCGGCATTTAGAAATGTTTATGACAATTGTTCGAAGTGGCGTCCATCATTAGCGACACACAAGCGAGTTCGGCGAAGAAACCGTATTGGCATGCCAGGTTTAGCGAGAATAATGTCGGTGGCGTTATGAATACTCCCTGACAACTCATTTAATCTGTTTATAGGGGCGGCGTACCCTATTTGCTTCAGGTGACCCCACAAAAACAAATCACACGGATTTAGATGAGGAGATCGAGCAGACCACCACATGGGTCCGTTTCGACTAATCCATTTTCCTGGAAAATGTCCATTAAGTCTGGTTTTGACAGGAACAATATTGTGTGCTGCAGCACTTTTCTGCACAAACCAGGTGTTTTAATGCATCCTAAAAATCTTCAACGGTGTTCCGCAAAAAATGTAAATAGGCGCCGTGTTTTTATACGTATTTATACGATCAAAGAGAATCATAAATAGTTGCTAAATTGTATTAACGCCGTAAAATATTACTGAATTGTTTTATCTGTAAACTTTTGGGAGTCGCATTGCATACGCCTTCTCTATTCTCTACATAGAGATAGAGCAATTTTTCAAACAAATATTATTAGAGGAGCGAGTCTGTTAACTTCTTTGTTTTCTAAGGTATCACTAAGATCATTTATTGGAGATACTAATTCAGAAGATCGCCGCCCCAAATTACGACGAATTCATTCACTGAACCAATAAGGAAATGTAAACTAACGTACTCCTCTTGAATACTGATTTCCGAAGAAGCAACGCGGAGTGCCTATTTCGATGAACTCTTCCGCAAGAAATAGAAAAACCTGTAATTTGGGAACTCCTTAATCCTTTTCGTTTCCTATATTTTCTTCCATTTTTTTTAATGATCTCGTAACAAAAGAAATAAACCACACGTATTCCAAGCGTATGACTTAAGCTCTTGGATTTTAAACTCGAAATTATGAAATTGAAGTAAGAATCGCCTTTACCCGCATTCATAAAAGAATTTCGTTATTTTTTAACTTAAACATTCTCAGGCGATAACGTGCGTGAGGAAATCCTTCAGATAAGTGACCATTAGGATACGTTAAAGTGAATAAACCTGAGAGCCTGAGCGCGTGAGAACAACACCCACGCAAGAGAGCGTAGCTGGTCCAAAACACCTCGCAATCACTTGTGGAGGAGTCACTCCCACGATCTCTTTGGACAAGCCCTCAGGGAAAGACGCTAAAGAGGGCAGCACGTCTCGAAGGAGGTGAAGCGTCGTAAAGAATAAACCGTTGCGGTTAAAAACGATAATTAGAAAGGGGATTACTTTCAGATTTATCAACTAGTAACAATATCTTTATTTGTACGTATTAGATTTGGACATTGTTAAGCCAGAAATGCCCCTTTTATATGGAATTAAGTTTCATTTGTTTCATAATTTTCACACATGTGAAATTAAAATGCAATTACAGATTACTCGATATAATATCACACTTAGTCAAGACGATATCATGCGAAGCAATGCAAATTCAAGTCAGTATAATTTTGCACATCAAACAAAGCATTGCTAGTTTTTATAACATAATTAATTGGCACGTGTTGTCACCAAAGCATGGCACTAGATGTAGAGAAACAGACAGATTTTTGGAATTTGGTTACACACTACGACATTCTTTGACTGCAGTTCACGCCCTCGAAATCTGGGTGATGTCAGGACCATACGATTACTCTCTGTATGATCTCTTATCGTGAGTTTATACCGGAAATTCCAATTACGGGAGACCTTGCATGTGGCTCTATGAGTCATCGAGATTTTCCTAGGATCGACTGCTCTCTTTGTTGTAAAATAAATAAATCTTTTTACATAACGGCGGCACTCCCTATGAGTCATCTCGGCGACTCTTTGATAATGCAATATGCAGTTGCTATCCTTCGAATGCAATATAATTGCAAAGGCTGTTATAACTAATGATGGCAAAGCAAGTAGCTTGTTTATTTAATTTTTTAGGTGGGCGCGTAGATGACGTTCTAACTTACGCGATCTCTTAGTGATTTGTTAAATGCCGGTTCCTTTTCAATATTTTCATTTTTCTTTTAATTTAATCGCCGACGTCTTTTCGCGACTGTATTATTGTATTATTAGACGACGCATTATTGCTAAGAAGAACACCCTTCGCTTAGGAAACCTGGGGACGATCGAGAAGTTCTAAGGAAACACTGAGAGAAGAGATCCTCTGCTTCTAAATCTCGTTTTCCTTAAAGATGGGAACCATTTATACCCCCATTGTGAGGAGCTTTTTTCTAATTTACATACTCGATTATTGACCCTGTCATAGTTCTTTTAGTTTGGGCATTTTATTTACTTTCTACAGCTTTTGAGCCCAAGGACTACGTCCTACGACAATGAAATTATTAATAAATAAATGAGCAATCTTTAGTTTTTAAATTTTGTATTCCTGCCAAAAATTCTCCGGTACACAGGTGAATGAGGGTGGTTTAGCAACACTCTATAATTTTTAATCGAACATTAATACACTGCACGTCTGTTTACTCTAAAAGTACCACCGTTATCGTCCAACATAAAATGTAACAACGTCTTTACTAAATAATTAGAATTAGCGGATATACAGAGTGTTCATAAATGATTGGAAATCGTTTGAACTTACAGTGCAGCTAGGTCAGTAATTTTCATCCTACACCATTGGTATCCTTGCGGTACGACCTTCGATCATTTACTTTGTTGATTATTACATCATGATTTCCATATTTTCGTTGAGTTGATAATTACTTTCATCGAATGCTTATTCAAAATATTAAGACATAATGTAAGTAAAAAGTACTCTAAACATCAGTGTAATAAATAACAAAAACTTTAAAATAGTTTTTGATAAATTATTTTATCAGTTACTCATTAAATTGTCCTTTTGTAAATTTTCTCGTATAAAAAAATGCAGTATTTAGTATCAACTTTTAAAAAGAAGCTAAGCAAGAAATTTAAAAGTCTTTCAATATTTTGTGATCGCTAAGTATTACATAAATTTACAAACGAATATCGTCGAGAAATTAAGAAAAAAATGACCGTGACAATTCATTTATGAAAATTTATAATTGCATAAATTCTCGATAAATAATTAATAACAAAACAATCACATCAACATAACAATGATTGTTCTGACTCGGGTTGTGCGCAATGTATACTCGTAGAACAAAGAACGCGCACTTTTAATTTTCAACCACACGCGCATCTTGCAAATTGATTTATTGGTTCTTAAAACACATAAATGTTGCAAAACCTTACGTACGAAATTAACATTCAACATTTTTTTTTAACAAAACATTTCAGTTAATGAAAAATGTTAAATCACAAAAGAAACAAACCGCGCTTTCACGCAGTACATACGGCATTAATTAAATAAATAATATTAGTTTACCTCGTTTCAAAGTTCAAGGCCCACAATCGTAAACATACACCAACCGATCTGTTTTCATATCACATTTCTGCATCTGTCGTTGTTTGCGACGCCTTTTCGATTTCTATTTTACGTTATCATAAGCAGGTGTTCGAGTGCAATACTAAATTGAGCAACGACACATTTTTTAACGAGCGATAAAGGCATGCGCCAAGACGCTCGCTGTACTACACGAATGAAAACTGGTGTTATTAACGAATGAGAAATGGTTGTAGACGGTTGGTGATGGAATAAATACATAGGCCGAGTTAAAAACAAAACGCTTGCTTTACGAACGGATAGACGTTCGTGATAAACAGATTATCTGCCACTGGTTCTGTTTCAGAGCGGTCACTTTTAAAACCGCGCACGTGATGTTACGTAACGTTAGCGTGACACATTTTTTTTTTAGAACATAAAACTACATATGTAGGTATTTATTAGTGTTGTAAATTCGTTATTAACCGGATTAACTGGTTAATTATCCGTTATTAACCGGGTAATTAACTGATTCATTATGGTTAATAACACCCGGTAAATTATGTTATTTACCTATGCGGTTATTTATTTTGAGTTTGGCGCCAATAGTTTTGGAGATATTTGCAAGTTCTTAAGTTTTGGACGGTCAGAGTTAACAACAAATAAAGAAATAGTAATTGTGATGCAATAATTTTTAATAAGGGCGAGAAAAATTAAAGATTCTTTTTTTATGCACTTTATTTTTGATATTGCGCACCCTTAATCGATACACATTTTATCGTATCACGTACTAATTGAAAGACCATTTATTATAAGATCATAACATATAAATTATTAATAGTTTGAATCGCGCGACATCCTGCGATCACTTTTTGACACAACTTTGTACAGGAATTGACAAATTGCAGCTACTTTGCTACTTAATAAGTCCTTCCATACAAGGCGGCCAATCGTGCTGTCAAAGTGTATTGAAATATTAAAAAAATTTTGTTGCAAATCGGTTTTGATTGCAATGAATCCCTCGAGCATCTTCTGTACAGCTGTTTCGGCCCTATTTGGAGCCTCGTCACCAGACGTGTACCTCGAGACTTCCACTAAAAACCAAACCGACCTGTCCAAGGTTATAAGCAAATGCGATGTAATAATAATCAATAGTTTGAATCTTACTATTTAATTTTTATATTGTTTTGTTAGAAGAATAATTGAAGGGTTTGGTGCAAAAACCGGCCAGCTCCATTTGTCTTTGAAAATCACTTTTTAGTTGGATTTCATTCTCGCGTCGCATCTTTTGGAATTGAAAACGAACAGCTCCATGGTTTCTTACACGAAATATTGGAAACCAAATTTTCTAGTTTATTGAGTTTCCTTACTTTGAAAAACAGTTTTTTTGTTGCTACTGAAAAATTAAAAAAAAAATGGAGCTGACCGGTTTTTGCACCAAACCCTTCAATTGGTCCAAACCTGATGATGCTATTACATTAATTGTTGCAACAACTGTTCTGCTAAGGACTTGAGTACATAGGGTTACTGAAGCCATTACAATTGACATGTTGCTCAGTTAAGTTGGGCATCAGTCTTAAGCTTCCTAAATTAGGGTCCATGGAAAAGGCTTTCACAATGTGTTGCCATTTAGCTGTATATGTTTGCTCTTCTTTGCGAAATCGAACATCATATTTTAAGAAATTATCCCTCAGTCCTTTAATTAAATGGGGAGAATCATAAAGAGGTATGATTTTTTCGTCCTCAACTTGAAAGTATTCATTCCGTTGTTCCTGGGCCTCTCTTAAATTCTTGGCTTTTGGTATCATTGAGTAATTAATTGATTTATAGTGGCTACATTATTTCGTCCTTGGTCGCGCAGAGAGTTGCTGTGATTCCGAGTCTTGCATTCACACAAAACTGTAATACGAGGGTAAAGCTGAATTTATTGAGAATAAGAAAATATGGTAGACCGTGAAAACCAAAACATACAGTGTTCTTTAGAGCAACTCTTTATCTGTTATTTGAAGTTTAATTGTGGAAGTTACGTTCGTTAGAATCCAAGTTACTAATTTTTTAAAGTGATATCACAAGAATTAACTAGATAGTATTTACGAATCATGATTTATTATGATTTTAAAAAAGGTTTAAGCGCTTATGAGTTTAAATGCGGCTTTTAGTGAACAGGGACCTTCCTTGGCTGCAATTTACCGATGGTATAAGGAATTTGAACAGTAAGTATTAGAGCATCAACTCAAGATTGGATCCTCAGCTGTTAGATCCATCATACACGATCACCTGCATTTAAAAAAAAGTGGTTAGTCGTTTTGTGCCTCATCACCTTTCTGACTTCCAAAAAGCAGAGCGCGTAAAAATTTGCCATGAAATTTTAAATTTCTTAAATAATGGCGGACACCAAATTGTTTCCAAAATAGTGACAGGTGACGAAACTTACATTCCCTTTTTCGACGCACCTACCCGCCAAGAGAATCATGTATTGATTCACCGAAGATGAGGAAACTCCAACGATGACCAAGAAGCAGCGAACTATGAAACAAGTTATATATGCGATGTTTTTTAGAAGTACGGGCCTTGTAAAGGCAATTAGGGGAATGTTGCGTATATTGAACCGGCGCCTAAATTGGACCTCTGTTGTTTTTTTTTTAAAATTAATAGTACTATGCGTATGCATCGGTTTTAGTATGAAGTATAAATAAGGGTTGGTCGCACTGACGAAAATTGTCATACTTGGCGAGTAATATAACATAAAAGAATATTTAGAACAGCTGATGAAGTAGTTTTCATATAGTTTAGACCTACATTTCGTATATTTTTTTTAGATTAAAAGTTAAGAATGCTTAGTTGCCTTAAATGTACCATGTTACAGTTTCCTAAATTGGATCAGTTCAATTTAGGAGACTTAAGCCATACCTTTGCATCAGACGATTTTGAATAATTTTTAGATGAATATAACGAATAAGAGAAAAGATCCGTATTGCAAACGGACAGAAGAAAATCTTCAAAATGCCATTACTGCACACAAATCCGGTGGAATTGGATTGAACGAATGCTCACGGCAATTCAAAATTCCAAAAGCTACTCTTAAACGACACCTTTCAAACTCAAATAAATTGGCAAAAGGCATAAAGAAGGCTAAAGATAGACCAAAAATACTTCTAGTATGGAAGAAGATTTAAAAAATCATATTCTTCATTTAGAAGAACATATGTTTGGATTAACTGTTACCGAAATAAGGAAACTGGCGTATTAAGTGGCGGAAAAGAATGGAATTACATCTGGATTTAGTCAGACTAAAAACTTACTGAAAAAAAATGGTATTATCGTTTTATGAAATATCATCCAGAGTTATCGCTGCGTCAACCTGAGGCTACTTCTATGGCGAGAGCGAAGGGATTTAACAGAGAAAATGTTTATGATTTTTTTTATGTTAAGAAAGAATAGTTCAAGATAATTTAGATGAAACACGTATATTTTACGCAGATGAGTTTGTATTTTCTACCGTTCAAAAAAGAACCCAGAAGATCGTAGGTTCTAAAGGCAAGAAACAAATTGGGGCAATTTCTAATGGAGAAAGAGGAATGAATATCACGATTGTCTGCAGTGTGAACGCATCAGGTTTTTTGTTCCGCCAATGATTATTTTTAAGAGGAAAAGGATGCATGAGGGCTTAAAAAAGAGAGCTTCTCCGGGCAGCATTGTGAAAATATCTGAAACTGGCTATTTAATTCAAATCTCTTTGTAAAATTTGTATTAAAAATTGTAGACTTTCTTTTATAATGTTTTCAAATAAACTATTTTGGTTAAGTTTATTTTTGAGTTTAAAAAATTAGGACATTTTTCCTTGTTAAATGTTATTGTTTTATTTCCTACTGTAAAGGTCCATTTTTGGAAACCGGGGGTTCAATTTAAGTTACCGGTCTCCTAAATTGTACCATTTGCAATCCTTTTTATATTATTTTTTTAAGCTGACAATGACAATCTAAAGATAATTAAAAAAAGTATAAATGCACAAAATAATACAGTTTTATATAGTGAAATTCTACGTCGAATTAATTTGAGTATTTTGAAGTTATGATAAAAAAACTACAAACGGGTCCAATATAAGCGACTCTCCCCTAAGCTAGATGGACAATTTAATTTAATATCTTGGTTATCCCGACATGAAGGCAAGTATTCTCTATGATTTACCAGTACATGATCTGCAATCTTATTTTTTAGTTGGTAACCGAAATCTTTAAATTTTTCGACAGTACCATTGACAGAATTCCAATACAAGCCTGGTTGTACACTCGAACATGAGAATACATTATTTACATAATTGGACTGGATTGAATTGGTATTCTGTTTAACAGACGTTCTAAGATTCTTCCTGATGGGAAACAAAAAACTTTTGACAAAAGTTTATAACCACATCCACACTGTTTAAACAATCCTAGTAGAGCCACTTGGTCTTCTACGCGGTATCTTCGTTCATAACGCTTCTTTTTGCAATTCAAAAAACCTGGTTCATGTTATAAACTCAAATTCGTTATAAAATATAGGTTGTTCCGTTTAATATAACGAAGTTACACATCGTAGCACCAACTTGGGACACCTTGTTACTTCAAAATAAATTCAAATTATATATAGCTTGAAAGGATGATACTTTTGTATAAAACATTTTTACATACATTCAATAGAAACAGTGTTATTGAAGAAACCCGGTTAACTACTACACCCTGTACATATCTTCATATGAACTTTTTTGATGCAAATTACTCTAGAATAAGCACATAAAGTTTTTCGCACATATTAAGAATCACTCTGTATTTCCTCTTTTTTTATTGTAAATAAATTTTTGTTTTAATGTTAATAATTTGTTTTAAAAATAGTTAATACGGGTAAGTTTTGTTACTGTTGTATTGTATACGCAATTAGAACTGAAATTAATAAAAACGGCAGTGTAAAAAAGAATTGGGACTTTTCAGTTTTTTCATGGTGTGAAAATGACTTTATTAGAAATACGTTAGAATTATTTGACGGTATGTCAGTTTATAAATAAATAGGTTCTATTTTTTTATAAAATATGTATTATCAAGATCACTCTATCATATCATATCGAACCATATCGAACGGCTATCTCTGTAAGAGTTACATAAAAGTGTTATTCTCGAACGCACCCCAGAGCTCGTATTATTTGACCACGCCTCCATGCCCTTACCAGAGTTGCCAACTTTGTCAAACGTATTAACGCTAACATTTCGGAATGAAATCGCCCAATGCGTATATTTTATATGGAAGATTTTATATAATCGCCAAATTCAAAAGTAAGAATAAATTCAAAAATAAGTAACCAAAAATGTAAGAAGCATTTTAAATGGACAAAAGAAATCTTTTGGTCGCCAAGTTTTACTTAAAACTCGCCCAAACGGCGATACATCGCTCACGTTGGCAACTCTGGCTCTTCCCCACCGTCGCTCAGGGTTATTCTAATTCTCCAATTCGTAATTTTGGGGTTCTGTTACTGTCGGCTTCCCTGATGGAGAAAGAGACTTTGCGTTGGTACTACCTGCAAATTCGGGGATTTTTGGATCAGATGCTTCTGCGCATCACGAATAAAAAGGAGGAAATGGTAAGTTTTTTATTATGTAATAACAATTAGTTTATGCCGGTGAATGTGAGGTTATAGGCGCAGTATTTTTGGCGGTGGGTTATTACGAGCACGCTTAGCGCGTTAGAATGGAGTTCATTTTTCCAACATATTGTGTGTTTATTATAATATGGTTACAATTCAGTACATATTTCGTTAGATGCAGTATTAACTCTAACACATTCGACCATTTTACAACGTGTAATTACCATCTTGGAAATGTAACAGTTCAATTGAGCAGGTAGGTTAATTATTTCTCTAATTGAATATTAAATTTTAATAGTCGCTCCTTGGAAATTAATTTTACCTCATTGAAACATGGATTTTTTATGAAACAATACGACCGGTAGGTAGCCTGATGTTTGTGTAAGGGCGGGTCTCTAAATTTCTTGATACATTAACTGATGGAAACTGGTAACTTTAATTGGAAGAGGAAAAGACCGGCACTAAATTAAATTCTAATTTTATAATACAAATATTTCAGCAAACAGGTAATCATTTCTAAGTTTGGCATGCAAATTAAATTGTCGCCATGTGCTCCAACAAATCCTACCGCCAACTGTGACCCAAATGCTTTGGTGTGTGTGTCAATGGGATCTGGTTTGAAAATACAGAACGCTGGAAAACAATTCGTGTTGATTGAACAAACAGGTACCTCTTTACGTTCAATTCAATACGGTTCTTTTCATTAGCAAATGTTTAGATGAAGATAATCCCGGCGAAGTACAAATTAAGCTGAAGTCTCTTTATGGCAGTACCTGTGAAGCACATCCCAGTAAAAATTACACTACTTATGTGTCTTTTGGGAGAAAAATTCAGGTGCGTAAAAATTGTCTTTTTTAATTTATATTGATTGTCATATTTAAATATTAAAAAAATATGAAGTTGAATTACATAAAGTAGCGCTAAATATGAGACGGATATGACCTCTAGTGTCTGCATATACAAAAACTGTCGAAGTAGCAAAGCTGCTAGTATTATTAAGGTGGTTGGTAAGTAGCTGGGTGGTTCAGTCCACTGGCAATGGGCTTGACGCTTGGCGAGGCTAGGCTCGAAACCTCTCCTGGTGCATATGAGTTTTATGTGGGAGATAGAATTCTCCTGGCTCAGATCATGCCGGCTCCTTCGAACTGGGTTTCCTGCGTTTCCCCAGTTTGTAAGGTGAATGCCGAAGGAGAAATTATAACATCAAATCGGTCGCAATGATATTTATGTTGGTCTAAACGTTTTTTGTTTTTAATTTTGACTTGTTTTTCTTATACCGGGTGTCTCACTCCATGTGCTCACCCTTCTAGAATTTTTATTTTTTTTAATCGATTTACATGAAATTTGGAAAGTATAAATTTCTGACACTTTCGAATACTGTAGGACTTTCTGTTTTGCTGGAAGGATGTCAATTTTCTTATTCTAAATGGTACACCATGCAATTTTTGCATATTTGGAATCCACAGATCATTGCAAGTCCGAATATGTATTATATAGTAATTTTGGTTTCCATGACAACGAAAAAAAAACTTGGTTTTCAATCTAGAAAGCAATGAATCGCGTATTTTCCTTCTAATGCAATCAAGTAATTCGAGAAACTCACTATTTTGATTGTATTTAGATTTTTAACATTTTTACAGCATTTCAAATTTTCGATAGGCCGAAATTCATTTTTTTTTTTAATTTTGATTTTGAAAATACTAATGTTTTATATTGTGAATCTAATAACGTATGTTCAAAAAAAATCCATTATCAAGAAGTCTCTTGCTTTTATTTTATGACGGCACGTCGTAGCTTAGTACGTATGTTGCAATAACTTCGAGCTGCTAACAGCGTCTGTGTCAAAGGTTTTGTTGACATCTTCGAAATATTTGTAATAAAATAAATGTTTTATTTAATTAATTGCGTTTTACTATCAAATAGTAACTAAAACGACATAAAAAGTTAGGTTGTGCTTATAATAATCGTATGATTACGACGTGGCTTTTTCAAAATTTGCATTTGACATAAGCCTTCTTGATAATAATTTTTTTTGAACGCCCTTTATTTTCAAAAGACATTTTATAGAAACGTGTGCAAAATTAAAATGTTTTTGAATTCTGTTAATAAACGTACGGAATTTGATCACGTAAACGACATATTTTGTAATTTTTAGATTCATTAAACAGGATATACTGGATGTAACAAAAATGATGGACCGTACATAGGCAGTTTCTACGACCAAAAATAATGAAAAAAGTTTATATAGACATAAGTCCTAAAATAGTTAATAATTTATAACAGTGAATTAAAAAAAAATTACTAGTTACACACATTTACGCATTTCAGACTATTATCAAGTAGGTAATACGTGCTTCTTGTTTTCGTCATTACAGTTGGTTAAGTCATTTAAGTCATTACTATTATTTTCTAATTAATTATACAAAGTTACAAATTATTCTTTCGAAAAGAAGAACCTTTTTAGGGCATATGTCTTTATAAACTTCTTTTCATTATATTTAGTCGCCTATGTGTTGTCAACCCACCATTTTTGTTACACCCTGTAGATGTGTCAATTTTAATATTTATGAAAACTTAAAAAAGTAATAGTAATTTATTAAAAATAACTTTCAGATTTAAAAAGATCGTTTTACCCATTTCAGTTTCCCTTGGAAATTTTGTTAGCTTGACAAAATATCGAGACTTATCAACTAGATATAGATATCTCACAGTGATTCCTGAGCACTTCACTTCTGAGAAATATTGCGTTTGAGCGACATTATCTGAATTTACTTTGGAAATATCTTTTGCCTGACATAATATTTAAGTAGTGGTGGCGGCTTTTATTTATTAAACAATGCAGGTCGGGCAATTGTATTAGCACCGCAGACGTTATATGATACTATAGATGGATTTAATTTATCTTTATTATTAATATTTATGAGGTGAAAGTAATATTTCCTAATTTGTTTTATTTTTATTTTTACTTGCTACCGGTTTCGACAGTTAATAATGTCTTCATCAGGCCTAGAAGTCAATAGAAAAGAAATTTTTTTACAATGTTGTTTTGAATCAGAAAAAATTTTTACAAATTTAGAAAAGTTAACTAGGATATAAGAATTTATAACATTATGAAAATGAATTGACAAGAATAACGTGGTTGAAATTTGAGGTTAAATTTTTAATTTTATGTTAATAAATGTGATATTTATGTTATTTATTTCTTTAAATAATTAATTAATATCAAGAAAAATCTACAACAACAGAAAACTACACCACACACAAATTCTTCCCAAGAATAACCAATCTATCAAAAATGCAACTCACCGAACAAGAAGAAAAATTATTAAACAAAGGATACAAATACTCCATAACAAAAAAACCAAATTTACAAATGTTAGCAATCGACATCGATGTAGCAATCAAAGGACATCAACACGAAAACGAATTACGAGCAGAATGCATACAACTATTGAAAAATGAAGAACGAAAACTCAAGAAACAGAAAATATCACACACACGAAAACGAATTACGAGCAGAATGCATACAACTATTGAAAAATGAAGAACGAAAACTCAAGAAACAGAAAATATCACACACAACGAGAAGAGAAAAAAAAAAAAAAAATACACTAAAGAAACTACAACAAAAAATTAAAGAAGAAAACGTCATCATCACGAAAGCCGACAAGAATGCAGGTATGGTGATCATGGACAAAAATGATTATATAAACAAAACAGAACAATTTCTTGCAACAAACAACTTTATACAAATTAACAAAAACCCCTTAAACTCTCTTATCAACATCACGAAAAACACAATCAAAGAAACAAAACACACATTACTTAAATACATAAACAACTACACATACAACAAATTAATACCAATGAATCCTACTATACCACGACTATACAGTCAACCCAAATTACATAAACCTAACATACCAATCAGACCTATAATCAATTCAATAAACTCACCTACATACAACCTCACTAAACAACTCACAATTATTTTTAATGAAGCAACACAACACAACACCAAATACACATTAAACAACTCACAAGAACTTATACAAGACCTCAACAATATAAATATAAAAACTACAGACAAACTTATATCCTTTGACGTCACTAACTTATATACTAGTATTCCCATAAATGAAACACTAAATATCATGCAAAATATACTCTATTCACACAATAACAATCAAGAAGACACAGAAAACATAATAAAACTATTTAAGCTAACCACCACACAAACACACTGTAAATTTAACAATAATTTTTATAAAATGACAGATGGTCTACCAATGGGTGCACCCAACGCATATCTCATAGCCAATATTTATACAGACTCAATAGAACAAAAAATATTTAACACGAATAACAAATACAAAAAACATATCAAATACTGGAAACGTTATGTCGATGATATAATATGTATATGGGACAATGACAACTCACCTATACTACAAGAATTTCACACTTATATAAACAATCTACACACTAATATTAAATTCACAATGGAAATAGAAAAAGATAACAAACTAAACTTTCTTGATCTTTCACTCACAAAAAACAACAACAAAATAGAATATAACATTTATCACAAACCTACACAAACAGATATAATAATACCCAATGAATCTAATCATCCACACAAACATAAATTAGCTGCTTTTAGATATTACCTCAACCGCATAAATAATACACCTTTAACACAAGATTCCCTACACAATGAATATAACATAATAAAACAAATAGCACACAACAATAAATATGATACAAATATACTCAACAAATTACAAAACAAAACAAACAATAATAAACAAAAAACAACAGACACCAAATACAAACAAATCACGTTTCAAGGTACTATTAATTACAAACTAAACAAAATATTCAATAAATATAACATTCAAAGCGACATATCTCAAAAATCTAATTTACTCTCTAACCTACAAAACAATAAAGATAAAATTACAAAATTAAACAAAAGCGGCGTCTACCAATTACATTGCAACAACTGCACCGCAACATATATAGGTGAAACAGGACGTAACATCAACATTAGAATAAAAGAACACATTAGAGACAAAATAAATTCCAACGTTGGCAAACACCTACATGAAAACGGTCATAATTTAAATATAGACAACACACAATTACTACATCATACAGAAAAAAGCTACAAATTAACACTACTTGAAGCCTACGAAATACATAAATTAAAAAAACAAAACACACAAATTTGCTTAAATGATCAAATACATCTCAACTTCACACCGATTTACACATACTTAAAACATTGATACTTATGTTGATCTAATTTAATATCAATTAATGATACTCAACACGCTATCAGCCATTACTTTAATTTTATAAATACATTATTTATTAATTTACAAAGTACTTTGAATTTTCGCCGTAATTTTATAAACTTAATGATGATTTAACATACATAAATTTCAAATAATAACTCAATTAATCAATTACATTCCATTTTCACACTGGTCTATAAAATTCATATACATTGATCCATAAGTTGACCTATCTTATATTCAGTCTATAATTTTAACACGCCTTCAGCTTTCACAATAATTTGTAATTCCAATTTTTCTGTTATAATGATTTTAACTTTTAAATTTTAATGTGACTATTTGCAGTAAGTACTTTTTTGCCATGAACACCATACTAATAATTCGTCATAACATACAACTACCTTTACTAATAATTTTTTCACACATGAGGAAAAATTTTTAACTTCAGTTTAATAATGCACTTCAATAATTCATTTTTTCGACATTATATAATTCACTTAATTATTTAAAGAAATAAATAACATAAATATCACATTTATTAACATAAAATTAAAAATTTAACCTCAAATTTCAACCACGTTATTCTTGTCAATTCATTTTCATAATGTTATAAATTCTTATATCCTAGTTAACTTTTCTAAATTTGTAAAAAAAATTTTTCTGATTCAAAACAACGTAAAAAAATTTCTTTTCTATTGACTTCTAGGCCTGATGAAGACATTATTAACTGTCGAAACCGGTAGCAAGTAAAAATAAAAATAAAACAAATTAGGAAATATTACTTTCACCTCATAAACTTATGCACCTAATTATGGACAACAATTCTATCATTTATTATTAATCTTTGCCTCTGCGCCTCCTTCAGTGTTAAAATTCATATTAGATAGACTATAGGTTGATACAATAAACGAATAAATAGAGGAAAAACGTATATTTAATTCGACTAGGAGTTCATGGTTGCCAAAAAAATTTGGGCTAAAGTGAACTTCGATTGAAAAATGATTGAAAAATAATTAAAAAAAGAATCTTCAAAGCGCAATTTTCTAAGAGGCCAAGAAGTTGTACCGCTTCTTGAAATCAATGTTATGAAGATTTTTACGTAAAACATCAAACTAATTCTAATTGTATGACTTGTCTTGTCGAAATAAATCTTCCTTTACTTTGTGGAACAAGAATTTTTGAAACGTTTCAGTACGTGCGTAATGTGTTACGTCCATTGATAGATTATGTTGAACTAATCATTGATTTTATGATTGATTTGAACGAAAGCAGCTCTTGGAAAGATGCAACGCCTATTTTAATCTGAAATTTATTTGATTGCATGATACATGCTTCTAATAATTTTATTAATTGGGTGTTTCATCTTGTTAACTAAATTTTTCTTTAGAAAATATTGTATGAATAACGTGAAATGTAATTTTTCAGCCCAGATTAATAGATGCCAGTGACTGTGAGTTTCACATTGAAATGTTTGATCCAAATATGGAATTGCCTTGCACAAAAAAAGTAGACGGTTTTCTATTGGATTTTCGAAGTTTGGCAGGTGAAATGAAGATTCAGTCCAAAGACAAGACTTTTTTCGTTAATCTCTGTGGCCCTGCAAACAGCTGCAGAGACAGCACCGCGTCAGCATGTGTATTTAGTGATAATTCAGTTACTATAATAGGTAGTCTGACAACACAAAAAATTAGCTTCACCGAGGATAAGAATGTTCAAATAACATATCAGTTTGGAATGGGCAAAAGTAAGACAAGCTGGGGTTCTTCTCGGAAAATTGTAATTATTTAATTCGTTTGCAGGACGATTGCAAACCCGTATATACTTAAAATGCAACTGGAACGTTATTAAAGCTAAAGGGCGGTATGTGGTTCCATCTACTCAAGGAAGAAATTATCAGTTTATAATTGAATCTTCTTTGGGATGTGTTAAACTTCCGATGAATTGTCAGGTATGTTTTGTGTGTGTTTGCCGTTGTGTTATGTACCATAATTGCAATTTGTAGTCCTATTGCATTTTGCACCATTTAGTTGTATTGTTGTTTAAGTCAATTGTTTCGTTGTTTTTTGACGATTATCGTCATCTTTTTTCTTGTCGAGGATGTTTGTTTAATTTTTGTCTCGCATTAATCGATCGTCACTTGTTTTATTGTTCGTCTTGTACTTCAGTCAATTGTTTCGTTGTTTATTTGACAATTATCTATCACTTTTTTTTAAATTGAAAAAAATTTGAAAAACTGAAATTGTAAGAAAGCAAATGACAATCGATTGTCAAAAATGCTCGATTTTGAAGACAAAATAATTCGAAATTTTGAAGAAAAAATTGAAAAAATTTGAAAACGTAATGCGATGAAACAAATGACGATCGATTGTCGGAAGACAAAATAACAGGAAATTTTTAAAAAGTTGAAAAATATTATAAACTGAAATTGTAAGAAAACAAATGACAATCTGTCACTTTTTTTCTTGTCGTAGACGTTCGTTTGATTTTTGACTCGCATTAATCGATAGTCACTTGTTCTATTCCTTGTCTTGCATTTCGTTGTTTTTTTTTGTCGATCACTTTTTTTTTGTAATCGTTCGTTTGATTTTTGTCTTGTATTAATCGACGTCACTTGTTTCATTCGTCGTCTTGTATTTAAGTCAATTGTTTCGTTGTTTATTTGACAATTGCTTTTTTTCTTATCGAGGACGTTTGTTTGACTTTTATCTCGCATTAATCGAGCGTCACTTATTTTATTGTTCCTCTTGTACTTGCGTCAATTGTTTCATTATTTATTTGGCGATTACCTATCGTTTTTTTTTCTTGACCTAGATATTCGTTAATTTTTATCTGGCATTAATTGATCGTCAGTTGTCCTCATAGTAGGCCTCTCACTCGTACTAGTCCTAGTCCTGTTTTGTTTCGTCCTTTTGTTGAAAATGTTTAATTTTAAAGACAAAATAACAGTAGAAAAAAATTTGAAAAACTGACAATCGATTGTTGAAAACTACATTTTTTAAGATAAAACAACCAGAAATTAAAAAAAAAAAAAATTAAAAAACTGATGTGTGAAAATAAATAACAATCGATTGCCGATAATGCTTAATCCTGAAGACAAAATAACAGGAAATTTTGAAAAAAAAAATTTAAAAACTGGAGTTGTAAGAAAAAAATGGCAATCGATTATCGAAAATGTTTATTTCTGAAAACAAAATAATCGGAAATTTTGAAAAACTGGAACGTGTAAGAAAATAAATGACGATCGATTGTCGAATGTTTATTTCTGAAAACAAAATAATCGGAAATTTTGAAAAACTGGAGCTTGTAAGAAAATAAATAACGATCGATTGTCGAAAATGCTTAATTCTGAAGACAAAATGACAGTTAAAAGTTAAAAAAATTTGAAAAACTGAAATTGTAAGAAAACAAATGACAATCGATTGTCAAAAATGCTTGATTTTGAAGACAAAATAACTGGAAATTTTGAAGAAAAAATTGAAAAAAATTGAAAAAGTAATGTGAGGAAACAAATGACGATCGATTGTCGGAAGACAATATAACAGGAAATTTTAAAAAAGTTGAAAATTTTATGAACTGAAATTGTAAGAAAACAAATGACAATCGATTGTCGAAAACTACATTTTTGAAGACAAAGCAACTTGAAATTTTGAAAAAATTTAAAAAACTGCTGTGTGAAAATAAATGACGATTGATTGCCAATAATACTTAATCCTGAAGGCAAAATAACGGGAAATTTTGAAAAAATTTGAAAATCTGGAACTGTAAGAAAAAAATGATGAATGATTATCGAAAATGGTGTAAACAAAATAATCGGAAATTTTGAAAAACTGAAATATGTAAGAAAATAAATGACGATCGATTCTCGAATATGCTTAATTCTGAAGACAAAGTAACAGTACAATTTGAAAAAAAAAAAAAAATGAAAAACTAGAATTGTAAAAAACAAATGCCAATCGATCGTCGGAGATTCTTCAATCTAACAAAATTTCGGAAAATTTTGAAAAAATTTAAACAGCTGGAGTTGTAAGAAAACAAATGACGATCCATAGTCGAAAATGCTTAATTCTAAAAAGCGGCAAAGCGGCATTTCTAATTTAGTTTTGATTGACTGGGGCTAGTTTTGACTGACTGTATAAAATTTTCGCAACAATGAATCAAACTGATACTTCATAGTCAATTGAGCAGCTGTTTTTATATCGAAACATCAACTTGAACTTATTTGTAATTCGCAGAGTAATCAGATTGTCGGATATTTCCCATTTAAGAGTTTTTTCCATGGGGGGAACAATTTTTCTGGGAGGTTTTTTTAGGGGAAATGCAGACAGGAATTATAATATTCGATTTTTTATAATTTCCGGATAATTTTTACAATCGAAAACAAGTAAATATTTGAAAGTAAAAAAATGTTTATTTGTTTACTTAAACCACGCAGTAAATTGTAATTTAAAATCTAAAATATACATTGAATAATCAAAAAAAAGATATACCGGAGAAGTCACCCTTAACTTTCTGACTCTACACATTATTCTAAATAAAAAATGTTAATGTTAAAAAAAATATAACCGACTTTGAGATATAAAAATAATTAATTTTATTTGTTTCAATACACAATTGTTAAATTTGTGTTACATTCAAGGAGAGTTCAATAAAATGTGGTGACGCTGTCATACCAAAGAAAAGTTGATCTGCTCTTGAAGCAAATGAAATTTCTGTATTAGCATTCTCTAAAGTTTATTTATTTAATTATAATTATCAGTTAATGTTGTAATAAATATCTTTGTTTTGTTGATATTTATTGCGAAAAATTGCGATAATTCCAACATACTATGCCATTATAATAAATCATTATTGATAACAAGAAAACTAAAAGAAGTAGGTACAGGGAATGTTAATACTAATCGATGTATAATTTGATTCTGTATCTCATGGTGTAAAAATACACAGCTCTTCCATTTACAAAAGTTGAGTTTTCGGCAGTTAAACATTATGAGGTTCGACACCATATAATAATAATAATAATAATAATGGGTCTTTATTTTCCAAATTTCAAGAGAAAAAGAACAACATAACAGTACATAGATTAAATTTAAAGAGAAATTTAGAAAACCACTAGGCGCGGTTCAAAAATCAACATATAGTTGTTTTTGATCTACCACCGTAACCTAGATATACAAAAGAGACTCAATAAAACTTAATATAGTAAATCTTAATTAATAACTAATTAATTCGTTAATAGAGAAGGAATGCCTACAATTAAGTTCCGTAAAACTAAACTAAATTAATTGATTCCGTGAAGTAAAAGAGTATAACAAAATTCTGTAGCGACAGAGAATCAAAAATACTTAAGCTAAATTTGATCTAAAAGTAATTTGGCACGTAAATATTTCTTAAATTTGGTCCGTGAATATGCTCGGACGGTGAGCGGTAACTTATTAACTATGTGTGAAACTTGATAGCTAAAACATCGTTCGAACAATGCTGTTCCATGAACTGGAGGAGTTATTGTTCCTTTATGTCTGATATTAATATTATGAATGTCGGTTCGAAATCTAATTTTTCTATATAAATATGCAGGAGTTTGATCACTGATTATTTTATGAAAAAGACATGAAGAGAGTAAAACCCTTCTGTTGGCCATATTAAGCCAACCAGACTCTAGTAACTTATGTGAAATGTGATCATATTTACGTATACTGTATATTAGTCGCAGGCAAGAGTTTTGAACTCTTTGAATTTGTCTGCTAGTATCCTGTGTTAGACATGATCCGTATATTTCCGAACAGTAAGAAAATTGGGACAGGACTAAGGAATCACAGAGCAAGGCTTTAGTTTTGGTACCTAAGACATGGCGATGAGGATAAATTAGTTTTAGATTACAGTAGGCTCTCTTTACGTAATTTTGAATTTGTGTCTTGTACCTAAATGAATTATCCATAATCAGACCTAAGTTTCGACCCTGATCCAGTAAAGGAATACTAGTATTGTCAATGCTCAGATTTACGAAGCGCTTCAGTTCATTGCAATCTCCAGCTTTACCAAATAATAAGATCATTGATTTTGACGCATTAATTACTAGAGAGTGTTGCTTCGATATATGAGCAATAGCTTCCAAGTCATCTTTTATTTCTAGCAATGCACGCTGATGTTCCGATAAAATAAAAGAATAATATAATTGGGTATCATCAGCGTACATGTGAACCTTGCAATTTTTTACGACCCTATGAAAAGTAGATGTGTAAATAATATATAATAGCGGCCCGAGAATGGATCCCTGTGGGACACCTCTAACAACAGGGCTTAGTGTCGAAGCACCATTAGGAAGAATAACACGCTGGTTTCTTTCATTCAGATATGATTCAAATAATAGTACTGAATTTCTGGATAAACCAATATAATTAAGAATAGATAATAGCAGTCTGTGATTTAATGTATCGAAAGCTTTACTGTAATCTAAGAGTATAAGTGTTGACACCAAGCCTTTGTCAGTTGCTCCGATTAAATCATCTGAGATATTCAGTAATGTTGTAGTGCAGCTGTATCCAGGACGAAATCCTGATTGGCAGTCGGAGATAATATTATTAGTTTGTAAGTAATCTCTTAACTGGTAATTAATCACCTTTTCAAATAATTTAGAAAAAATAGGTAAAAGGCTAATCGGTCTTAGATCTTTGAAGTCTGTTGGATTACTTACTTTAGCGATAGGTACAATTAAGGCGTTTTTCCAGCATTGAGGAAAGGTATGATGAATTAAACAAGAATTAATAATATGAGTTAGAAAAGGTATAATGGTTGGACAGCAATATTTAATCATTAATAGATTAATGCCATCAGATCCTGAGGCATTACTTTTTATTTGAGTAAGGAATTTGGCAATAGTAGTTACATCCACAGTTTTAAAATTCAGTTGGGAAGAATTTATACAAAATTTATTGCTGTTGTAGAAATTAATTAAGTCGGAATTGTTTACATTCGTAATAGGCACATTATCAATGAAAAAGTTATTAATGTCGTTTGGTTTTTGTAATGCTTCTGGTAGAGCTGACGGGGTAGGATTAGTAACATTTAATGATTTCAGTTCCCTCCAAAGGGATCTGGAATCACGAGTTCCGCATAAAAATTTGAAATACGCCTTCTTTTCCCTGATTATGGCTTGAGTAGTAAGATTGCGTAGCACTTTGTAATACTCCCATTTACTCTGTGATCTAGTCCTAAGATATCTGGCCTTAGCCTTGTCTCTGAGAGACATCATAAGTTTTATTACGTCCGTAATCCATGGGGCCCTCTTTTTTGTAATTTTTATAGTTGTAACAGGAGCATGTTTGTCAAAAAGAAGAAGCAACTGCTGATTGAAATATTTAAGTTTCTCATCTATATCATTTATATAGAATAAGCGATGAAAAGGTACAAGCGATAAATCATGCTTAAATATTACCGGGTCAAAATGTTTAAAACTTCTAAAAGTTTTAAATGTTGGAGTTACTACTGATTTTCTTATATTGAGGTCACAGAAAATGATTTCATGATCAGATAGGCAAAGTCCCCCTACACCAGAACTAGAGATAAGATTTACATCTGATGTGATAATTAAATCAATCAAGGTTGCTGAATCTTTGGTAATTCTCGTAGGCTCTGTTACGAGTTGACTAAGATCAAGAGATTCAAGCATACCGTTGAAATATGCAGCATCTAAGTTGTTAGGTTGAAATAAATCAATGTTAAAATCTCCCAAGCATATCAATTTATCACACATTGCAGAACATAGTAAACAGCACTGTTCAAATTCATCTATAAACGTTTTGTAATTTAATGTCGGAGGTCTATACACAGCTCCAATTGCAAGGACTACACTATTACATTTTAATTTTAACCATACTTGTTTAAGTGTGTTATTTGTTTCAATAACTAGAAAATTATAAACATTTTTAATATATATACAGACACCTCCACCGCGTCCATTTCGATCATGACGGACAAGCTTATAATTTGGTATTTGTAGTGTAATATCGTCAATATCATTAGTTAACCAGGTTTCGGAAATAGCCAAAACATCAAGTTGTGTTCGCAATAAATAAAAGTTAATTTCATTAAATTTGGGAATAAGAGACCTGATATTAATATGACCTAATTTTAAACCAAAACTCATTGCCAAGAAATACTCTAAATTCTAACTAAAATTCAACATATTCTGAATTAAACACATTAATTAGTATCGCGTACAGAAATAACATTAACGAAATAAATTTTAAGTAAGAAAATACTTCTGGATAAAAACAGGTAGTTTTTACTTTCTGAGAAAAATCCAGACGCTGCAAGAGAGGTCGGTCTCACTAAGCAGCACTTATACCCACCGATCTGTTTCAATTTAATAACTCGTTCATAGATTTCACACGCCGGATGGAATCACCAATTTTCGCAATAATATTTCCCTCACTCGTCCATACTTTAGTTACTCCGTATTTTTTGCCCGCTTCCTTCAAGAGTTGGGCCCTTCTTCTAGTGAGGTCTTCTCTTATAACTATCCTAGAGCCTTTTAGCTTGCTTTTATTACTGAATATTAACTTCTTGGTGTTTCTACTTGTAAATTTAATCAGGAGAGGCCTCTGATTCGGTTCTTTTCCCACTAATCGATGACTGCAGTCGATATCTGCAGGAGTTATAGTTAATCCCAGTTTATTCTTACAAAGAGAAATAATCGTTTCGTCAGTATTCTCATTTTTGGATTCCGGAATACCAAAGAACCGGAGGCTATTACGCCTCGAATACTGCTCAAGATCATCCCTAGCATCATTTGCCTCTTGCTTTGCACTCTCTAATTCACGTTGGAGTTGATTTACCTTCTCTTCATATACCTTGGTTTGTGAGGCAAGTAAACGATTGAAATTTTCTTGCAGTTTTGCTATTAAGCCTTCCAGGAAAGTTGGTGAATTTAATACGCTCTCAACTACTCTCTTAATGAGAATTTCATTTCTTTTTTCGTCTTCCGACGCCGATCTTGTCTTAATATCCGGCATTGTAACTTTTGTTTTAGGAAACTGAACACACTTAAAAGAAATAAATAAAGTTGCTGCAAGACAGACACGTCTAGCCACTACGACAGTTCATCACGAAATATAGTGACCAGCCTGCGATATGATTTCAAAGCCTGAACATTATACTTTCAAGCGACAAAATGTTATAACAAATTTGTTAACATTGACATTTTATGCATGCCACTAATAGAACAATAATTAATTTTTTTTTGTAGATACATGATTTGCTCTATAATTATCAATACAATTTAAATGGTTTACATAGGCCAAATAGTTTCTGGGAAGTTTCTAATGTTGGAAAAGGCAAAATAAAAATTAACATGTGCGGGCCTTTAAAATCATTGTCTGGAGTCTGTGCAGGTTAGATTTTTTTTTAATGATAAAATTAGTACATAATATCTATGTCCTAATGCAATGTTAGGTCAAAAAGCAATCCCAGGATATCGCTACTTAAACTTTTATATTACATTTTCTCGAATTAATTTGATTCCTAATTCCAAAAATGTGTAGTTTGTCTATATTATAGAAAACTGAATTTATTTTGTTTAATAATAATTTTTATGTGTGGTTAATTATTGTCTGGGACATCTTATAAGATAAAATAAATTAACAAAAGTATACCAAAACGATAATAATTTCAAAGTATGAATCCGAATGTAGACAAACTATATATTTTAGGAATTAGTGCGTTTAAGAAAATTTCGAACTGTTTTTAAATGTCAACTTTGAGTATAAATTATTTATGCTGTAACATAGGTGTTCTTTTTAGCTAATTATTCTCAGGTGTGTCATACGGATTTGAGAGGGCGCAACTTCAATTATGGAAGTATACTGACTCATGTTAAAGTACAAGACGACATTATCAGAGCAACATTCTCAGGTAAATGGTTAACATTAAAATTAGTGAAAAAAGAAACTACA
Organism: Serrognathus titanus; assembly: GCA_039766575.1. NCBI lineage: Eukaryota > Metazoa > Arthropoda > Insecta > Coleoptera > Lucanidae > Serrognathus > Serrognathus titanus. The sequence goes on along the minus strand of CM077911.1, from coordinate 11,196,387 downwards.
AAATTTAAAATGTTTCAAAATCTAATGTATATTTTGTTTTTGTTTTAGAAGGCTCAGTTTGCACTCAAAACAGAAATTTAACATTGAATACTAACATTGCTTTCAAATGCAACAGTCAAGAGAAAGGCCCGATCTTACTTGACTTTAAAAAGTGTTCTGTTGAGTTGTTATGGGAAACACCAAAGGCATGCCCATATTACGTAAAAACATTACTTCAAAGTTATGTCCTCATTTAACGTAGATAATTTTATAGGTCGTCTCAAGTCAAAAATGTTCTGTAATTGATATGCTAGGAAAAAGAAACGTCTCCGGTATCTATTCTAATGCAGATAGAAGGCACAGTTTAACCAGTAATTCAATCTTACGGTATAATTTGTGTGGCAATCTGATTCAAAAGTGTGGCGGTTTTAGTAACGTTAGCATTTGCTTGCACGTGCGAAATAAACAGTACGTGTTAGGTATGTGGGTTTCATTATAAACTCTCGGATAAAATTAACGCAAAACTTTTCATGATTACTTTTACTTTTTCGAAGTTTTAAATTATAGTACCTACGATGATTTCAACAAATGTATGATAATTGAGAATGGTATCGGAAAAAATATGAATAAATATCAGAAAGAAACAATAATGCCAAATCCAATGTAAACGGTGTCAATGAAAAGCTTTAAAAATTATATAAGTTCGGTCTTGTCGAATGGAGTTGCAACTCTTTATCAAGAGTGACCCAACTAAATAAAATGATTTAAAACTTCGAAAAACTTCCAGGAGTTTACTTACAATAATTTTAATGTATTTATTATTCTAGGTTTCACAAGCACTAATCTAATTAGCAGTGATGGGCTTCTGTCATTAGTCATGCTTGGTGAAAAGTGTAGTGGGAAAGAATTCCAACGGAAAGTAAATGTGACATTTGTATGCAGCCACACTGCACCTAAAGCAGGAGTAGTTGCAGTTACAGTGGTAAGAAAACATTTAATACTGTTGATGTTTTTAGTACTTTATAATAAATATTAAACATACTCTGTTTAATTAATCTAGAAAAGTGGTACCGAGCGATCGAAAATTGAAAGATTCAGAGTAGGCCACAGATATTGAAAAAAATTTTGATAATACGTACCGTCTATTGAATTTAATAGCTGCATTTATCAGCGATATTTAAAATGTTCTACTTGGAGCACCGAACGTTCACTGTTGAAAGTTATTTCAGAAAAGGTGAAAAATTCGATCATGGCCTACTCTGAATAATTTTATTTTCGAACACCTAGTATATAAATATAAAAATATTTTTTATTTCTTGTAGGTACACGATCGTTGTATTTATAATGTGGTGGTAACGACGCCATTGGCATGTACCTCAAAAAATCAACTCGTTATAGAAGACTGCAGTATTATAAACGAGAGCTCTTTTTATAATCTAACTTTGCTTTCTAGATCTGATAAAAATTATGTAATAAGAGCACCAGGTCAAAATGAAGAATACAGTATAAATGTGTGCCGTCCAACATTGACAACCAGTAATGCTCTTTGCATAATGAATACTGGTGTATGTGTAAAAAATACATCAGAACCGAATTTCAAGCATAGGTACGTATACTGCCTTCCGAATGTGTTAAAGTACTAAAAAAAAAAGCCATTGCCTTAAGGATTATTTAATTTTCGCCTTGTTCCTTACATTTTTTGTTCTCACTGTATGCATACCTCTAACAAAATTAATTTATTTCAGATACTATTCGGTAGGTGCCCGCCAAAAATTTGTTGTACAAAATAATGAACTCCAGCTGCATTATACTTATGGTAAATTCTGTGCTAAATCTGTAGATTCCTCTACCATAATTCACTTCAAGTGTTCATCAAATGAGGTAAGACACTATATTTTCTTCTGGCATAATCAAAGTTCGCTATTTTTACTGTCTATTTTTCTTTGAAACTTTCAATGGAATATTATTAATATTATTAATAATTAATATTAATATTATTAATAATATTCTTTATGTAAAACCATTATTTACGGAGATACAGGTCTTTATATACATAGTGAAACGTCGATAATTGAGCTAACTATTTCAATAATATTTCAACTTTGGCAGTTTATAATTTTTTTGTTTATTTATTGCTTTCATTTTTATCATCTACAGGAAAAATTATCGTTTCTGAGGGAAACAAATTGTGTTCATGAATTTACGTGGATTACACCCCAAGCTTGCCCAAAGAAGTTACACATACCAAGGTCTTTAATACAAGAATGCATTTTAAAAGACGATTACGGAAATAGGTATTACGTTTTCTTCACCAATAATTTCAATGTTTTAACTGCCAACAAATTTCTAGCCTTAATTTAACAGATGTGAAAAAACGCAGGGTAGAATTGGTAATCAATAAAAATTTCATATATTTGTTTAATATATGTGAAGATCGGTATACAGTCGTTCCTACTGAAGGGAGGGAAGAATCTCATAGGATGGAAAGAAAGGTGTTTAAAAATGGAACCAGCTTGTACATTGAATTTGTTTTAAAAAACAAAACGTGCACAGAAACTGAAGAACTTAATTCTGTGCAGATGTATTTGACATGCGCTTCAAAATTGGATGGCAATATTACATTGAAAAGTTTTAATAACTGCGTTGCAGTTGTGGAATTACTTGAAATTTGCAAAGAAGAGGTGAGTTGCAGTTTAAATTTAAAATCCTGTTAAGACATGAATTCAATAATTTCATTATTAAATATTTTTAGGATTCTCCAGTTGAACCAAGTGCACCAAAAGAGTACTCGACGATTCCTTTACCTGATCGTCCATCGCAAACAGAGTTACTATCAAAAGAAAGATATATAACAGTGTCAAGTAAAATCGAACAGAATTGCAGTATTTTATATGACAACTTGTCCGTTAACATGAACACTATTAAACCTATCAGTATTCTTTCACCAAAGAAATATAACTATACAGTAGGATTAGGCAACCCATTTTCGAACTGTGCTGGATATATTTGCAAGGAAAACCGAACAATTGCAACACTTGAAGAATGCCCAAGGGCAGAAGTCAAAGATGTAGATTTAATGGTGAATTTTTCTGGCTATGGCGGATATACTGTAGAAATTTGGTTCAAGTGCAACGCCACGCAAAATACGTCTGTTATTATGGAAGAAGCCGAACGACATGTAGCTTTAACGTATCCATTGTGGGAAGTCTGTGTATTGAAGAATGTTAAGAGTGAAAGTGGATTGAATCTCACTGAAATAATCTGGATAATAGTAGCTGCTTTAATCTTACTTATTGCTTCTGTTATTGTAGCATTTTTGAAGAAATTTGGTTTCTGTACTGAATATCGGAAGATATCCTCAAACAAATCATCAGTAGAAATATATTGCAAGGTAGGTAAGAAAGATAAGGTAGAAGGTAATTCTGTTGTAATGAATGAGTACACCCCATTTTCTTTTCACATCATAATAAGAATGGCGATTACTCATCTTATTAAACATCTAATCATCTAAATTGATCTGTGGAGGCTTAATTTATGAGAATCACAATTTATTGTGAATCACTCTTTATATACACTACGTCAGGAAATACTAATAGGATTCAAGTATTCGCCAAAATAATACGAAGAACAAAACACGAAATTGGTTTTTATTTCTCAATTATTTCATTTGGTTCTGAGTGATTATTTCAATACGTTCCGAAACTTTCTTGTAACACACTTTTTTAAAGCCATTGTGTACTTAATTCATGATTACTTAAAAAGACGTTCATTTTTATTAAAATATGAATCTAATCATCTTATGGTTTAAGTCTTAAAATTGTTGCTTTACACAGATACACGCATCCTGATCAGCATCCCCGGATAAAATTATTTTAACGCCAAGCTCGTCATCTCGTTACATAGATTAGCGCCCACGTCTATGTTTAGTTTTCATAAAAATAAATGTTGAATCCGTCCTCCAATTCAGCAAGTGGGCCGATGAAATATTCAACGTAGCGCTTATCAACGGCCAAGAAAGGGAATATCTTGGTCGACTAGTATTTTAGTTTGCAACACCGTCAACTGAAGCGGTCCCATTTTAATAAAAAATAATTCAATCCGGGGTCTGCTGATCAGCCTCGAGGTTATAAGAAACGTATTTATCTTTTCTTTGGGTATATCGAACGTGTATGGTTTTTTTTTTCTAGATAGTCAACAATAAAATTAGAAAATTTCTGGTATTTCTGTCGTGGTTAAGGAAAAATTCATTTTTGATAGTAGAAAACATCGATCTAAACAATAGACAAGAAAGTCTCACACAATTTAAATTTTATTTTAAAAAGTAACATCTTTTCCATAGTATTTATCTTGCGAGTTGTAACAATTTGGGATGTAACCAATTAAATCAAATCTTATTATTGCGTTTACCATACAATAGACATTGTAGTTTTTAAGATTTTTAATGATTCATGTTCTTTGTCTTGCAGAACTTAAGCGAATGAGAGAAACGACTTTAGTGATACTTGGAGAACCATTATTTATTTAGATTAATTCTAAAATAATTAATCATAGTTCCGGACAAATTAAATTTTTGTAGAACATCAAATGTTTTAGATTTAGATATTGTTAGTACAAATTGAAAACTTGTATTTTTAAACTCAACAACATCACCGTTCGATTTCACAACATCATCGTTCGATTTCAGTAATTCCATATCAAATCAGAAAAAAATTTTTGCTGCTTTCGAGTTGTAAATTTCTAAAGCATTTGGTTCATAAAACGACTTGGCTGTTATTTCTTTCAATTAATCACTTTAACAATGTTCCTATTAACGTAGGTACCTACGTTAAGATGTAGATGTAAGATTAATAATGTAGGTGTCTACAATGAAAGCTTTCATAGGCTGACACCGACGGTTCCAACTTTTTTTGTCCGCTTATAAGAAAGTAATAATTTTAGTTCCAGAAAAATGATCCGTTCGTGAGAGACGTCCGCTTATGAGAGCTTTCAAAGTGCTTTAATTTATTTTCTTGTTTAAAATTGAAGTTTTATTACTCGTTATTCGAATTACATATTTTTTAGTATTGTTATTTTAAAAATAAGAAAATAACTTGTTATGTTCGTCCTTTTAAATGACTGAATCATCAATACAATATTACATAGTCATTAAGAGTGAAAAATTAATTTAAAGAGTACAACAGGGGAAGAGTGGTATGCAATTTTTTCAATTATGCACAAACATCGACACTTACGTTGCTTGCATACAACTCTTGCTGCTGAGGTTAAAAAGTTCAATATTTTTGAAAACCAAGATCTGATCGACGTTATCCAAGGCTTGTAAATGTTTACATAATTTATGCCACCTTTTTGAAAAGCGTTTCAAAAACATATTTTTGTATTTTATGCCGCCTGTCTTACGAAAAATAATAATTCAATTTCAGTAATTCAAAAATCATTCATAAATTTTACAAAAGAGTATTATTTTTTATTGTTTTTTGGTATGACGCTTTCGTCAAGCAATAGTCAACACGGAGACACACGGTATATACCGCCTGTCTTACGAAAAATAATAATTCAATTTCAGTAATTCAAAAATCATTCATAAATTTTACAAAAGAGTATTATTTTTTATTGTTTTTTGGTATGACGCTTTCGTCAAGCAATAATCAACATAGCAGCAAATATATTTTTTTCATTCATTTTAATACATTTTTTTCTGAATTTAACTATATTTCAATTTGATTTAGTAAAACACTGTAGGACAATAATTTAGCGTTTTAAATAGACAAGAAGAGTGGAGTCGAACGCAAAGCAACTAAATACTAAAATAAAACAGTATAAAAATACGTAATTATTACAAATATTGCTTAAAATATCTCCTGCCTTATTAAATATGTAGCTGCACTGGCACCCCAAAAGTTTATTTCATCGCACACTTCAAAAAGTCGATTATCGCTTGATGAAAAGTCTTACTACTTGCTTTTCACTGACCGAAGTTAAAGTTACACAATCTGTATAACTTTTTCTGCGATACCTATGAAACAGTAGTATGTAGTAGTAGTATTTTTCAATCGAATGCTTTTCTTGCAATTTTTGTTACCAATTTATTTAATAAATTAATTATATTTTAAAGTAGTTTTTTTTTTAAGTTTGCGTTTTTATTTTGTCGAAGGTTTTTGACTGAGTTTTTAGGTGTGAATTTGAAATACAGGGCAAGATAAATTTCAGGGACATTACATACTTGTTTGGATAAAAGATTTTCAACGAACTTTAGCTGCGCATCAATTATTAATTAATTAATTCAAATTTAATTGGACAAGCAATATACGGAAAAGGTAAAAACAGAACTGGTGTGCGACTTTTAACGAGTGCGAGTAAAATGCACTGCGATTTTCTAGGTGTAGAACACAGATGGATATAATATCAGCCCCGGTGTTATCAGATAAGCTGATTAATACCCCCCCTATCCTGCCTTTATGGGTGGTGGGACAATTAACACAATAATGTTGTTAAAGTTAATCTAGGAAAACTCAAATGTTTATTTTTTTTTTTGACCAATAGTCTTTGGGGCTTGTGAACTCCATGTAAGGAAAATGAATAAAATATTTGTAATAACATTGTCATCCCTGAGAGGCTTTTCCCTCATAGTAACAATCATAACAAGGATTAACGGCTTGAAGGGCGATTGAAAAACTTCTATTTAGTTTAGTTCAATACTTCGAAATTAATTTCCTTCATGAGTAATGAGTAATGACGTCATTGCTCATTCTTCATTGACTTAAAGTTCGAATCTCGACTATGGCAGAAGTTTTTCTGCTAATTTGTGTGTTCCTTGAATTTATTTTCATTAACTATTAATACGCTAACAATATGCTTAGAATATTTAATGCTTGCTAATTATATATATAAAAAAAATGTTTTCTAATGAATTTAAAACTAAATGTTTAGCACTTCTAATCAACCAGAACCATATTTTGTAAGTGAGTGTATGGAGATGTAATTAACTATTAATTTTAAGTTGACGTTTTCATTCGCTGTAACACTACAACGATCTTAAAATAAATATTATTATTATTATTATATTTGTATTTTTATAAAGTGGTCATTATCAAATATATCACGACACCCTTCTGCGAATTCACATATTTATTTGCATTACACATAAATGGCATAGGTTACAATTTTATTTACACAATTTGTAGGCATTTGGAGATGTATGTAAATAACTCGATGTATATACATTTGTGCATTGCAGTTGATGGGTAATAACAAAGCATTTCTGCACAGCACACAAATTAGCGGCTAACTTGAGGAAGGTATTCCCTTGATGGCGTACCAGGTCTCCCTGACCCTGGAAAGCCCGCGCTGGGTTTCTGTGGTTCTAAAGGCACAGAATTCGGGCCCTTTGAATCAAACGCAGATCCTCTAGGCCCTTCTGATTTATCAGATCCTATAGGTCTTTGTTGTAATCCGACAGACTCCATTGGCCCCACAGATTCTTGTGGTCCACTTGGTCCTTGTAATGGTCTGTCACCTATGCCCGGGCCTTGTGTCCCTGGATATCCACTACTCGATCCTTGTCCTGGAAAACCTGATGAAGATGGAACAGCGCCTGGAAGTTGTCCAGAAATAAAGTAATCATATATATGTGCATTGATTCCATATAGCGACGGTGCTGAATTACAATCAAAGTGGTTCCACCATGCACAAATCAAGTATTCTTGATGGAAAATTGTACCGTTGGGGCATAGAAAATCATACGTTTTATTATTGGCGCAAACGTGGAAAACCTGGCACCTAGCTTCGACGTCAGCGTAGTACCCAGGATATTGTTGCTGGTTACAGTTAAATGAAGTTTCGGGTATTGAAGAATAGATTGGATAGTCAATGTCTGGATCCCCTGGTATTGCAGAATAATCTCCTTCTTCATATTTTCCTTCATAAAATATACCTGCGCCGCCCATACCAGGGAATGGTCCAATCGGAGCACCCGAGAATGATCCACCAGGAACACCTGGGGTGCCTGAATCACTGGGAGTACTTGGAACTCCAGGTACACCCGGAAAATTTGAATCTCTATGAGTTCCTGGAACATTTGGCCTTCCAGATGCATCGGGAGTTAAAGGAACACCAGAAAAACCTGGCCCTACAGGATGATTTACATCAGGACCCCCGTGCCCAGGAAGATAAATTCGTGAAGGTTCTCCTGTCCCTCTTGATCCTGCATCTCCAGGTACTATAGGTCCACCAGAAACTTGTATTCCGCTACCAGGTCGAGGTCCTTCATGTCCACTATAATCTTGCGGTCTGTTCACTCCTTGATCTCCATTTGGTCCTTGTGGTTTTCTAGATTCCTGTTGTGTGCCGGCGCCTTGTGGTCTGTTGGATGTTTGTGGTCCATGAGAGTCATCAGAACTTATCGGTGGAATATATGAACTTGACGGTCTACTAGGACTCTGAATGTTAGGATAAGGTTTTTGTTGTCCTAATTCTGAGGCTTGTGGAACACTGGGGCCTTGCAGTCCGCTTGATCCTTGACCTCCAGGATATCCACTAGTGCCCTGAGAGCCTCCGGGTTGTAAAGGAGAAGGGAAACCTAGATTTGGAAATGAGCCATGAGTTTCGTGAATTTCAGAAATTCCAGGTCGTTGAGCACTAGGAAAACTTGGTCCTTGAGGTCTTCCTGATGGATAGCCGGTACTTGGCTGTGTAGAATATCCAGTGGATCCCTGGGATCCTTGAGGTCCACTGGGTATTTGTGATCCACTTAGTGTTTGTGGTCCACTCGTTTCTTGCACACCGTTAGGTCTTTCTGGCCTTTGTGGTTCACCGTGTCCTTGCGGTCTCAGAGGGCTACCAGGTGGCTGGGAAAATGTTGGCTCTGATCTGCCTGAAGGATATCCATTAAAATTTCCTGCTGCTGATCCAGTTGGTCGTTGAATTCCAGAATATCCAGTGGGGCCTTGAGGGCTGCTAGGTCTTTGAACATCAGGATAACCACTAGGGCGTTGTGGGCCGCCAGCTTGTTGGCTTCCGCCTGCTTGTCCACCAAAACCTTGCGCTGCACTAGGTCCTTGCGAATCGATACCTCCAGGTCCTGTAGGTCTGCTGGATGTAAAAGATCCTGTTCCTGGACTACTTTGTTGCTGAGTTTTAGAACCTTGAGGGGTGGGAATTCCATGAGTACCAGGATATCCGCCAGAGCCGCTCGGTCGTTGACTTCCAAAATATCCACCAGAGTTTTGTGGAGTGCTAAGTCCTGGAAGTTCAGGGTATCCGCGGGGACCTTGTGAACCCCCAGGTTGTTGACTGCCAGGACGTTCGCCGGAGTCTTGTTGGCTGTCAGGATATTTGTTAGAAGTAATTCCTATTCCAGGACGTTCGGGTTGTGTGGGACTTGGATATTTCGTAGTGCCTTCAGTAAATGGTTTAACTGGCTGATGATAACTATAACCATTCTGAGCCTATGATATATATCACCGAAAATTATTTGATGCTTGCAGGGCTTTGACATTAACTTACCAAAGTTTGGCTGCTAAACGTCAGTAGGACTGGAACAAGTTTTCAATTAATAAAAAAAAATGTTTCACAAGAAATAGCAAAGAACAAACAACATTGCGTTTCCTTTTGTGCAGATACATTTATACGAATGTTGACAATTATTGCTGTTCATTTTATATTTCATTCTTTAATTAGTTATTAACTTCGCGGCTCGAACATGGTTCGTTTGCCTCAACTAAACGGCAAATTAATACTTTTCTCTGAAGTTATGAAGACTATAGAATAAAATGACGAAACTTTTGCAGAAAAAATATGACGAATAGAAGGTAATATTTGAAGACGCCTTTTCTCAAGTGCAAGACGAGCACTTGGCACAAAACTGAAAGAACTTCAACGTGATATTGATAAAAGGAAACGCAGTCTCGAATAATAGGATAAAATTGAATAATAAGAATAAGCATTTAATGCAATAGCAATTACATACATTTTTAATGTTTGCACGTACTCTGCAGGTTTATTTTAATAAATATTTAAGTACAACAAAAGCTACTTACATGTAAAAGCAAGTATCCAGTTCATCATTTAATGTTCTGAAAATATAGAACGTTTCATGGTCATAAAATTATATTATATTACACTGATTCCACTTAACAATAAAATGTGGACAAACCTGAGTCTAAAATGGTGCACTTGGGATGCCTTGCAGCTTAAGACTGGCATTATCGAAAATCGCGTTGGTATTTATAGGAATTCAACCCCAAAAAGAACGTGCTTGAAAATCACCCACTACCAAAACATACCTCTAAAATAAAAGATAGGAGGGATCATTGTTCTTTGTGAACATCTTCCGAGCATGGAGGGGTGAATGAGGTGTTACATCTTCGAAGATATACGATTTCGTGCAAAATACATCTGAGATGTTCTCCACTTGAAAAAAGCCGCTGCATGATCATATGGCCAAGACTAGATACTTTCACTAAGGTCGCGCGGGTGGACGTCATTGTGAAGATTCATCTCAAGTAGAGATATTTTTTGTTCCCCCGGTGCGGTAAGATGCATTATATCATTTGCGCTGGTTTTCGTATTCACGTTCACACTGCGTTAATTGTCGAATTGTCTTGCTTGATTTATAAATAGGAATAATTACACATGCCTAAAATTTGCATCAGCTATTTCTTTGTTTTGGGTTCATGTAATGCTAACATTGCCTCTATTTGTTCAGGATCAGGTTCAACATCTGAAGTTTCTTTTTTTTTCAGTCCAAGAAAAAATTGTTAGCTTTTTCTTATTTTGATTTCTGCAGTTTGTCATTTTCTTTTTAAAACATACAGCGAAATTATTATATATATCCTTTACAATCGTTGCACTGTTTATTAAATGCAGGATATTGTCCTTGCCTGTGTTTCCTTCCACATTCCATAAAGTCAATTGGTATTTGTTTCGCTTGCAAGCTTGCTCTTTGTTTCTTTTCATTAATAACTTCAACTTCTGACTTTCAATTGCTTTCTCCACTGATAATCTTCTTCTTGCGGCAATTTTTCTCTAATAGCCTTCAATACTAAACTAATTTGTCCGGGATCATTTCATTTGAATCCTTAAATTCAGAATCCTAAATTTTTTATTTCAGTCAAAAACTGCTCGATAGTTTACGTTGATTTTTATATAGCATTATAGAATCTATATCTTTCAAAAAGTAGTTACATTCTTTTTAGGCCGACAGAATAAAGAACCTTATCAAATTTCTTCTCCACGAAAGACCTGCAAAATATTTTAACTATTTACAAAAGTTAACTGCTTTCAAATCTAACACGAAATCCTGTAGTTGATAATAGTAAACACGCTCAGCATGGGATATTTAAATCGTGTCCAGTGCACTCAAACGATTTATATAAAATAGAGAAATAATTGTAATCCGGATTATTATCGATCTTTGCCCAATGGTATATACTAGATTTTGCTTCTTTACTTAAGTTCTACTTGTGGTTTTAATTTTAATATCATGTTCAGTAATACCCTGTATATTAAACAATATAGTTTTGTACTTTAATTAGACACGTATTCACGTTATGAAACGCTAAATAAATATTATTGCATCATTATTGTTTTCGATAAATTATTTGATAATTAACTCTCTTGTCTAAAATTTCTCTTAGATGAAAGAATTTTTTAATTAAGCGTGGTTATACAACTCTGGTCCATGTATTGTAATGCAAATACTAAATTCGAGTAATAATAAACAATAAGAAGCTAATTCTTTATGCAAGGTAGGTACAACAAAGATTATGTTCAAACAAAATTAATACAGCCAGCATTTGCATTGGATTGAAGTCGCAGGGGTTAATTACTGTAAACGGAAGAAAGTCTTTGTCTGTGATTTGTGCTATTCACTTTTCTTCCATTGAGCACTTATGAAATGTTTAAGAAATTCGAATTATGAGAAAACTCTTTGTTTTTCACATTGGGTAAAATATTTTTCTGGAATGCTGAATGTGAAGAAGCAGAAAAATCTAATTACGGATTCAATAATAAAAAAAATTAACTCTAATCTATAATATCAGTTTATGTCTTTACTAAAAGCGTTTTAGGACTGACATTTCAACTTAGAATGAAAGGTGCACACAAAATATTCAAAATAAAAGAAGTGATATGTAGAGGACTTTATTTTTTGGTAGTTATGTTATAAATTACGATTCTTCACTCACAAAAGTCTTACTAATTACGAAGGAAGAATTTTTAAAAGTCGCCAAGTGAGTGGCTTTCGAGAAGTTAGCAGTTAGTATCAAAGTTTTGGATTGCCTTCTTACTGGCCACATCCTGTCGTACGTTTCACTGCTCAACATCGTCAATAACGTTTGGACTGATCAGAGAAAGACTACGCTGGAACATTAAATTGAAAAGTTCAGCGATGAATCACAATTCTGTTTGCAGATGCATGACTGCAAGCGAAGTCATGGTGAATAGTGGAATATTGAATTTTCTGTTAGGAGGCATGTTCATCGAACTATCAGTGTTATGGAGTGGGATGCCATTGCTTACGAAAGCAGGTCTCCTTTGGCGTTGACTGTTCAAAACAGAAGATTCTCCACAACAAGAAAGATGACATCCGGCGTACCACAAGGCTTCTCAGAACTATATTATATACCAAAAACGAAAAATCCAAAATATTCTTAGTTGTTGAAGGCTTTGCTATAGCCACAAAATCCAGAAGTCCAAAAATAGCAATAAAACACTTGCAGAAGACTTTAGACAACATATTAATATGGCTACAGAAATTGAAATTAATAATAAACTCGGACAAACTCCAACTAACTTTAATCTCCAAAGGGAAAAGACCGCCAAACGAGCAATTAACAATAGAAGAAAACAAAATACCATGGAATAAAAATATCACATACCTCTGAGTTACAATAAACTACAGATTAACCTGGAAAAATCACATCGACCTAATCAAAGATAAAATTCAAAAAGCCATAGGAAATCTTTACCCACAACACTTTTGTTGTGGGTAAACTCAATCTAAAAAACAAAAAAATAATCTACACTACATAGTAAGGTTGCGTTGTATAAAAGATTTAAGCCAGGATTGAATTTAATTCTAAGTTAGAATGTGACAAACATTGTGACATACAGCATTTTGTGTCACATTCTCACTTAGGCTTAAATTTAATCCTGGTTTAAAAATTTTATACAACGCAGCCTTAGACCCCCAGACACCAATCACACATACATCTATCTCATGGATTACAACAGCGAAAACAAATAAAAAAAATAGGGGCACCGTAGAACACCATCATCAGAGACTTGGGTATCGACAGTTTCCAGAAACTGTAAGGGTGGAATAAATAAGGTGGAGAATCACGAAAATCCTCTTCTAAAAGAAGTATTGAAATATGAAGCAACCCCAGGACGACCTAGGCTAATAGATAACATAAAATAAAATAACAAATATAGCACCAATCAACCCAGGGAGAAAGGCAGGAAATGGCCTTGTTCAATACTGTCAAACAAGACTGAGATAAAAGTTTAATAAGTCTCTTTTATAAAATATAGAAAAATGAGTTTTGGCATAACTAAAACGTGCAATTTTTTTTCAGTTTATAAAGTAAGTTTATGCTATCCACTTTGCTTAATGAAATGAAGTTTCGCATTTAAGGATAATCATGAATCCTAAGTCTAAAACGAAGTGCAGTGTAATTTTAAAGCGACTGAAATCTAAAGAACTATCTGAAGGGTCTAAATTTTGAAAATGATGTTCAATAGTGGCACATGCAGACATTATGAAACATGTTATTAAACTAATCATACTTTTAATTCAGCTTGCAAATCGTTATAAAATTACAGGTGTTTGTGTGCAATTACGTAAGACGTAATTCACGAATTCATCTTCGCCCAGGATTTTATTTATAGTTTATGAAGACTTTAGGCTGAATTGCACCAACGTCGCTGTTAATTAATCCTACATTAGGACTTTCCTCGGTTTAATTGAAGATTAGCTTTAATCGGTGTCGAGGCAATTCACCCTAAGTTTTTAAAAATCCTGCCGTTCTTCCAGATCATACCAACTCAGTTAATAACATAAATAAAATACGACATCTATAAATTATGCAGATATTCGTGATTGATAAATGAAATAAGTACGTTTACTTGTGTAAGTATAATCAATTGTGACTGTCGTATTACATTCATCGATTCCCGGTTGTATATTTAGTATTTATCATCTGATCTTTTCATTGAATCTTCTGCTTTGAAAACATAAATTTTCCTTTCATGTTATAGGTTTCGTATACAGGGTGACTGTTAATTATCCCGTCAAAATGGAACCACTAAAAGAGGCGATGTCCGAGAGCACGGGAAAAATATAAAAAAAAAAAATTAAATTGGTTGGTCGTAATTAATTTATTACTTCTTCAGGATCATTCTACAATATACAATCATTACAAACTTATAAAAATTAGAGTCAACTACTTACTGAAGGTTAATTATGTATGTGTAGGCTTGCGATACACTGAACATCCGAGGCTTCCGTTTTGTTCCTTCGTTATCAGCAAGTCCAGGAATGGAAGACTATTGTCCTTTTCGATTTCCATCGTAAATTTGATCTTCGAGTGTATTCCGTTCAGATATTCGTGGAATTTTCGTCGATTTTCTTCTCCATGTGTTCATATCATGAACGTATCGTCGACATACCTGAGCTATAAGTTTGCTGCTTCCATGAATAGGTTGTATATTTTCGGCAGTCCATATAGTTTTGGGCACTTGGACGACTCTCTCTTGAAATTAGTTGGTGTTGTTGTTCTTCGCTGATGTTTGACTTTTGTTGTCTTCTCCAGATATGTCGTTGAATCCGTGGCGATAGGTTTGTAAGATGGCAAACGTCGTCAAGACAGAAACGGTTCTCTTGAGAACCCTACGCAGAGGAAGACCCGGAAGAACATTACAACATACAACACCCGCAGAAACCTACGATGTAATATCCACACGCTTGCATAATTGCAGTGTCGTTCTTCGCCATTAAATTAACTGTAATGCTTCTCTAACACGATAATCGACTTGTTTAACACTGAAGTTTCATTAATCTGTTAAGAAAGCGAAGAGATTTAATAGTTAACATCCAACCTTTTTACATTATTCGATCGACAACACGTATTGCGTATCTCGGACATACTTTTCGTGATCCATTCATTGTTAAGCTAAAAATAAGAACGTCTCCATTCCACGAGCTATCGTTTAATATACGAGGACTGTCCCAAATGCATGTAAAGCGGTGTCAAGTTGTGGTCCCATGGCCTGTCTCGACATGACTCGTGTTCGCCCTTGCGTGGTGTTAGATTCGGAAACGCATGTTAACGCGACAAGCTCTTTTGTTCTCACAAAGTGTAATTTTCAAAGGTTCGTCAAAGTTTGTTGTTAATACAAATAATATTACTATTAAGTACTACTTCCATTCTCTGCAAGTCTACAGGAATTTACGAAGCAAAACTAAACAAGTCAGCTCGTCGTAAAATGCTTTGACTTATGTTGAAGGCGATCCTTCAAGTTTCCAGTCACTAGCACCGACGCACTCTGGGGCCAGAGTAACGTTATCGTCTCAAAAATAACAAAAATGAAAATCTGCATTGCGATCTGCAATACTAATTTCCTAATACCCAATGAATTGAAGTTTTATAATCCAGTTAGAAAAGTTATTAAAACGTTCACTGGGATTAGTTGTAAGACTGAGAATTTCGGAGTTCGATGCGATTGAAAAAGCGGCTACTCTGAACCTCATTTTAAATAAACAATTACACAATTACGTACTTATGACGCAATGAAAATATAAAGTGTTACGTACCATTGGAAAGAGCATATCTCATAGTATTAAAGCAACTAAACAACTCACATTCTTCCACGAATTTGTACGATTGCATCGAGATTTGCAATCAGAATGTATTTTCAGCCATGAAACTAATCAAAAATTGGATCATTGACAATTTAATTTAATTTAATCTTCTGATTGGTAATATAGATTCTATTAAAACTTATGTTTTACACCAAAAAAACTAGTGCGATTGCTGCAAATCGATTGTATTATTGAAAGCAATAAATTTTAAGTTAATTAACATTTTCAGTTAGTAATCATATAAACTAAAAGCAGTCTGTAGTTTCGTGAGATGAATAGCGCTGCCCACAGACTATTAAAACACATTTCGATTTGTTCTCGTTCATTAAAATCGTCTATAACATCCGATCGTGTATGGTCAACCTTATTCAACCGTCACAAAAATTACGACGATGCAATAAGGCAATTGAGTAAAACGTACATAAATGTGTAATGCTATAAAGGTAATTCAGTCAATTACAATAACTTGCATTGTGCAATGTGGAACAATAGCACTAATTCGTTATCAAAACTGCAATTAAATTGTTATTAGTGCTTCTAATTTTCTAAATTTCCTCTTTCAACATTGACCGGTTTCTAAAACCGTACGAAACAAGTTTAACAAAATTACTATTTAAATGTTCATTTTATCGGGTGTTTAAAATTTTTATATTTTCAAAATCATATGAAAAGTTTAGATCGCGACTTCATCCTAGACATTCCTCTTTCAACATTGCGTCCTTACACAATCCAAATGGCATCACTGTAAACTCCCATACCAATAGAGAATGCAGTTTTTTTCTTGGTCTTCAGATGCTAATTCCACTTGCCAATATCCACTCTTCAATCCAGAGTTGAGAAAATCTTTGGTCCAAAGTATTGTCCATACTGGGTAAAGGGTGGGAGTCCTTCTTAATGCCATTATTAAGTTGTCGATAAATAATCCACACAGATTTGACGTATCGGTTTCTCGTTGCCTCTATCTATTTTATATTGCACCACATCAGTCCACTCTTTAGATCCATTCTCCATTTCGAAGAGATCTTGATAGAGGTGCTGTCTCCTTTTCTTGCGTCAGGTTTTGCCAGGTGACATCGCGACTTCCAACAATTTCTTTGGTAACTTGGATCTTGTCGTGTCCGCTACGGATTTGTGGGAAATAGAAGATACCATCGCACAGCTTCTTAAGGTTGTACCTACATTTCTTGATGTTGACAGGATAAGAATTAAGATTCATTATGCGAACTGGCACTGCCACCGACTAGAATTCCTCGTCCAACATTTTGGTCGTCGTTGCTTGGTTCCGTAAACACTATTCCAGTCTTCTGCACACGTTTTCCTGCTGAACTTCGAATTCCACTGCTTCCCTAAGTACATATGTTTCTGCTTTTTGGAGTTCTATCTTGGCTTTGTGCTGGATGTCGGTTTTGAGTTCTTCAACGTTTAAATTTCTTCTGATTATGTTGTTTCTCACGAACCATTGTGCGTCTCCGCAGTATCTTAAAATTTTGTTTCGAATTCCTTCGATGAATTTGAGGTTTGATTTGATGGTAATGGCGAATGATATGGCAGATCTGTTTATCTGTATCTAGATCAGCGTGAATGTGTCGGATAGTGTCAAGCATGTATGTCATTTGAGGCTTGTGTTTCTGAAAATAACATTTCAGAGCAATACTTTATGAAAGAGCAACAGAAATGAAAGTTGGTCACCATCAAGAGAGATGGTGAAGGCATTAGTGAATTGACCAAAGGGTTGAGTAGGTGCAGACTGTTGGCGACTGGGGTCCTCGGTGCGTAAATAACTGTTGTCTCTTGCAAATTATTGTACAAAAATGTTATTGTTGCATAGACGCATCATGTCAATGGGAGGTGATGGTAGTGAACGGTACCCGGTAGCCAAAGGAAATGCTTAGCGTTTTGATAACTTAAATTTATACTAAAAAATTTAATTGATTAAGAAATAGAACCAAATCTTGTATGAGAAATAGGGTAGTGTAAAACGGCCTTTATAGGAAATTTTAATTCTAATGTAAATCAGAAATGTAATTAATGCCAACGACTTTTCTGCAAGTTGGAAATCATTTAACGCGAGTCTACAAGACGCCTTTAATTGTCGTAATATTTCGTTCCTTGATAATTACACTAAAGGTTAAATCTACCATAAAGTGCGATTGCAAAGAAACACTAATTACCATCTTACTTTTTATTAACAATTTTACTTGCGTTAGGGCAACATCGAAAATGTATGGAAATTACTCATTGCTCTAGCGAATGTTGAGTAATATCATTTTTTAGAAACGAAAGTTTTCTTCTTCTTTAATTATTTTAATCGTCCTTAACTTACATAATTAATTAATCGTGAAAATCTTTAGTCAACACTGTCGGTGGTTTCTGATTGCTCGCTTGCAGATTCGAGGACGCAATCACGAAACTTTTGCTGTGAGAAAACCCTGAGACCGCCACTGTACAACTACAACACGCATCACGTAGCCAAGATAAGATTTTGTAGCCAGGGAAGTACCGTTGTAAAGAAAGCAGACAGCTGAGACAACGGACAAAGCCAATCAGTTGACACCAAGCATTTGAGAGGGCGTTATACATAGCATTAACAATTATTTCAAAAGTTGTAAAGGATTACAAATTATATTGCTTTTTAAACGTTATTTCTAACAATCCTTAACTCATTGTGTTCATTCCTCATTAAAGTTGCCTGTGATTACTATACAGGTGATTCTTCAATAGACCGCCAAATAATAATCGGTACAAAAATGGAAATCACAGATAATAGTTAAACTGGTAAAAAAAATATTGCATAAAACACCCAGCTTTACGAGCGTAATGCAGGGAATTTCATGCTTTAAATTGATACGGGGGTACTACCTTTTGTTGAAACTGATTTTAGACGGATCTGATTTAAATGTCCCAGCGGAGTGACGTTCGCAGAGCATCGTCTTCGCGCTAACAAAATAATGAATGCTCGGATGAATTTAAAGGTTTGAGGCGGGTC
This sequence comes from Serrognathus titanus, assembly GCA_039766575.1. Taxonomy (NCBI): domain Eukaryota; kingdom Metazoa; phylum Arthropoda; class Insecta; order Coleoptera; family Lucanidae; genus Serrognathus; species Serrognathus titanus. The sequence continues at coordinate 11,177,563 of CM077911.1, read as the reverse complement.
ATTACTGCGGCGTTTCCCCTATTAAATAAGTTTAAACTTTTATAGTTTTATTGCTCTGGGTAATAGATACAACAAAACGTACGAAAACGATATAAAACTTACGATTTCGAAGAACTCCATACACATTGGCGTAACGTGCTTTTTGGGGTCATTTTTAATTAATTATAAATTTTCGCAAAGAATTCTTTTAACATTTTTCTCATAACCTATGAATTAATTCCTTTTTTTGGCGGTTTATTCAAGAATCATCCTGTATAAAGTTGGCTAGATGTAATACAAGAGTGAGAGAACAGTTATTCTATGGCTCTATGAACACAAAACTCACAGATCACAGAAACGCGTTACAAACCTTTAAAAAAAGAGATTAAAAATAGTCTACTTTAATTAGCAATTTATTTGGATACACGTTATAAAGCAAGTAATATCGTAAAAACATTCGCATTTTATTTTGCGAATGCGAATATTCAGTTGTACGCGAATATTCGCGAATGCTAATGCGAATTTTCTTTACAACACTAGACTGTAATAATAGCTTTCACTTACAGAATGTTTTTTTTCAACTTACAGAGGGATGTAAAGTTAAATTGTGTAGCAATAGTGTTTGTAAATTGACCGGAAAATTATATAATTTACTTAATTTACCGAATTTTTAACCGATCAATTAAACAGTAAATGAAGTAAATAACAAAATGAAATAAAACTGATTTTTTGATTTATCTTTTTAGAAAAGATCAAATCTAGCTACCTCACAATCCTGGTTTTAAAAGAAAATTAAATTTTTCTTGTTAAAGATTATGATTTTGTAATAAATAGAATGATAATGGTCTATAATATAATATAACATAACATTACTGTAATAATTACAAAAAAGACCACAATCGCACAAATGTCACGTAAAACGTTAGTTCCATAAAGTACCTGCAGAGGTGGTGACTAAATTTTGAATTCCCCAATATTAATAAAACAGGTTTCTCATATTACCACTTTTAGCGCCGTATATTTTTTATTGAGAAACGAAAAGAGCCACATAATCATGTAGAAATGATAAAATAATAAATAAATTATTCTGCGTGACACCCATGGTAAAAAAGTAATTTTAGCAAGCGGGAAATTCAAACGCCTTTCAATCATTTCTGAACGCACTGTATAAATTACGTCGGTGGTAGATATTTTAATGTTAAACTGAATATAAAGCTTATAATTCGATTTGACATTTAGCTCTTGAAAATCAAACTCTTTCAGTCTCAAATAGAATTATGGAATTACCTAAATTTGAATTATTTTAGTTAGAATTTGCATAATTTTATTCAATGTTGGTACGACTTTGACAAATGTGAGTGGTACGCAAGCGTGCACCGCGAAGTTGGTTCAATATTACAGTTTAGAAATTTCGGTCAGCTGTTTGTCAAATTCTAGTGTTTGTGAGTAAGTTGTTGTACAGTTAAAAATAAGCATTACTGCATTTCCACCCACAATTATTCCTGAATATTTATAATGCATAGGAATTGTAATAATTATACAAAATTTTTTTTTTAAATCAACTTTGTTCGATTTCAAGGTTATGTAACCTATTTTTAGTTTCAGTGCGTCTAATATCTTGCTTTTTAAAAAGCGATGTATTTATTTGTTTATGCAAATTAGCAATCAGAACGTGTTTTTCGCAGGTGCTGTCGAGCCATTTATAGTCCACACAAGTTGGAGTGTATTATGGGTATAACCGATGTTGTCACTTGGTAAGTTAAAACTTGAAATTTTTACGTCTTAATTTATTTTAATTCTTGCAGGTACCAAAAGAAAATAGGTACTTATGATAAGCAAGAATGGGAAAAAACTATAGAGCAAAGAATTTTAGATGGTTTCACACATGTTCGAATGAAGTCGACAAAGCTAAAAGAAAACTTGATCGATTTGGACCTGGTTAGAGGTACGTACGAGATCGTCTTAGTTCTCTCTGTTTTTAGAAAGCAGTGCTAAGGTTGTGATTTAAATTAATGCAATTAATTTTATCTAAATTCATTCTTTACATTGCTGATAATTTTTCTTTTTGCTATAGATTCATGAAATAATAATAATGAAGATTGTTACTCGTAACTTTTACACTTTCAGGAAATATTAGCTTTATTTTTTTTGCAATAATTTGAACTTTGCATTCATAACTGGGTATTTACTATGCAGGTGGTGTACATGAAAGGCGTTTATGAAAATTCCCCCAATTCATAATTGGGTTAGAGAGTGTTTAGAGATATAATGCTTATTTATCCACCGGGGTTAATTTTCGTAATTGCCTGAAGATGTATGTTATATACCACATTCTGTACATTTGCTGTTATGCTTTTCTAGTTCTCAATTCTAATTTTAAAAATGAATAATGCATATACGTAAATTTAAAAATAATGTCTCAAAATTCTTAACTGTGATACATTATTGAAATAAATTAAATATTTTAGTATTTTTCTGTAATATTAATATTTGTTTCTATTATTGCCAATAAATTTCTTAAGATTGTCCAGCAAAGCCTTGATTTTGATGTTTATTGAAAATGGGAGACTGTGAATGTAAAATGGAATAAACTGTGTTTGTATAATTTCTTTTATTAAATGAGACTGTGACAAGAAATAGATATTTATCGAAACTCATTGCGTCACCATCATTGAAATTTATTTACAGTATGTAAGGAATTTTATATTTTCAGTAACTGGCTTGTTTATGTCTTGTTGTTTGCTTACACTTTTATGACCTATGTTTCCCGCATTTTGTCTCATATCAAGTGCATATTGTTTGTTTCATTTTAAACTTACTCAATTATTCTTATCTATTAATATTTATGTTGCCCTAAGCTATTATTATACCCACCTAAATTAATTATATCTTTAAAGGTTTTTACATTATTTAACAACGTATTTATGAAAGAATTTTTACAAGAATTTCTGAATTCTAAAATAAATTAGAATTTCTTCTTATTTCAATACTTGCTTCAATACTTTTTGGTATCTACTAACTTTTCTATTTCTTCACTGATACTATCTTTAGTACAGCTTTTTTTATAAGTGAAAAAAAATGTAAAGGATTTTTAATTTAATTTGCTTTAATTAATGAGGTATTTATTGTCTATCATTTGACATTATAGCCTGTGATATGTTAGAGATTGAATGTTATGCTGCAAAATAAAGGTCAAATGTTTTTATCTTATCACCTGTGGTTTCGTTATCTTCCTGCTTACGTATACTCTTTAAATATGCCGACGGCGCACATACTTTGTTAGAATTGTTTTGAAGATATCCCTTAATAAGATGTTTATTTCAGGATCTTCATTCACAAAAGCTAAGCCCAAGCACGGGTTTATAACAGTGGCTCAGCTGGCAACGCTGCGATTCATCCTCCTGCCATATTATTCCAAGTGGTGGACACGCCAGACTTCAAAAACCGTTTATGTAATCATACTAGCTCTGTATATACTGCAGGTTTTTAATATAATCATATACACGTGCAACATCATAAACGTAACGATTGAAGAATCAGAGGTATAAGTAAATCGGTGATTGAGCGATGAATTTAATGCGTGCTTGTTTCCAGAATGTCCCGTTGTCAGAAATTGTGATTCCTGTCATAATGATGTGGATACTGAGCGTAATCCAATCGCAAATCGGTGCTACCAATTCGGATCCCAAGTGCTCATTGAAAGGATCGTTCTCTCGCAAACACTTTCGCAGAAAATTTAAAAGAAAAGTCAATTTAAGTTCTGAGGAGAAAAGCGAAGTTACAAGTCATAGCGTGAATGAAATTGATGACGAAGACGATGATAGTGAATGTGATAAAGAGTATTTGACAAACAAGTTGAGGCTTCGCAAGGATGACAAGAATGACGGGCAAGCTTCCTCCAATATTAAACAGAACAATGTAGTATTGAGGTAAAGTAACTGCCAGGTGTCTCTTAATTTATTGTAAGTATTAACAAATTTAATCTTCAGAGCAAAATTCGGTAGGCGTAAGATATCGAATGGGCAACAACCTTACGATGACGGTTTCGAAAGCTTACGCAGCAATGCAAATAGTTCTAGTGATAACAATGATGAAGTTAGAGTTCCTAATGAAAAAAGATCATACGGCGAAAGCGTAAATGTTCCTAGAGAAAATCAAATATGTAGATTAGGTGACGTTAGTGCGGATAGTGCAGCGGGAAAAGAAAATACAAAAAATACTCAGACTGATTTCTATACGTTATTTGATGGCCCTCGCGTTGAGCCACAGCATTCTATCTACAATCGCAGACAGTCAGAACCCAGTGTCGTGTACAGAAGTGAAATCGAGTCATTAGTAAGTCTCCAAACCAATTGAGACACTATTTTGTTTCATGCTTTTTTTTTTCTTAGACATCAGATGCCTGGTCATTCAAGTTACCAAATGAAAACTCCCCTCAGATTGAAAGCACCTGTGATAGTGACGAAGATAACTGGATAAGATCTTCTTCAGTGACAGATGTTATTAAAAAAAGGTCGGAGTGCACGGGTATCACTACAAATAGTTCTGATGTAGGTGAATCAGATTCGCAGTACGAATATATAGACAGAGATTATAGCGATGAATATGACATTAAGGTAGCTACTTTAACTCCACTGTGTTTATCTCGTAAAGAAGCAGGTAATTTTATTGTTACGCATTGAAGAGATGGGTACATAAATTCATGTCATACTTTACAGTAAGCTGTACAATTTGGAAGAACAGAGAAGTAAAAAAGGCAGAGCTGACAGTTCTAGACATAAGCTCCTCTATAATAGCAAAAGTAGAAACAATGCCCAATAGCATGGATTATTTTTACTTGGGTGCTGTATTATCTACATTCCTAGCTTTAATTCCGACCATGTGTCGCTTATTTAATTCAGTATTGGATTCACCAGCTGCTAATGAAGTTCAGCTATCAATGAGTGAAGTACTAGAGCTGATCACCGCAAAAGTCAGCAATTCATTATTTGCATTCATTGAGGTTGCATTCGGACATACGTTATTGTAAGTGTGAATCCCTTCATTATCTCTACTATACTAACGAAAAATCTTTCAGAGAAAAATTAATGTCGTTAGTGGCTTGCGTGGAACGCTGGATGCTGTCGTTTTTCTTTTTTTTCATGTTAGCAGTTGCAGAACGTACATTCAAGCAAAGATTCCTGTACGCAAAGTTTTTTACACACCTGACATCATCAAGGCGAGCTAAAAACTCCGAACTTCCTCACTTTAGATTAAACAAAGTGCGCAACATCAAAACCTGGTTGTCCGTACGCTCATACCTGAAAAAACGTGGCCCTTTACGTTCCGTTGACGTTATAGTTTCTGCAGCTTTCATCACCACAATAATTCTCCTTTCGTTTTTAAGCATGGAATTGCTAAAGGTATGTTTTGAAATTTTTTTAGAAATTTTTTCTAGTGTAAAAATAAGAAGTGATTGGTGACAGTTTTATTTACTTTGTTAAAATTTCAGAGCTATCCGTTGACTTTGAGTTCAATTGTAGTATTGTTGGATGCACTTCAGAATACTAAGTTGAAGTTGGTTTGTCAAAGCTTACTTGATTAATCTCAATTGTGTTTCAGGATTCGGTAACGTTTCACTCGCAGTATAACCTAGAAGCGATGGTGTGGAGCATAGGTCTTGGTATATTTCTTCTGCGATTTTTAACTCTGGGTACAAAAATCAACCGGAAGTATCGCAACTTTTCTGTCCTTATTACAGAGCAAATTAATCTTTATCTGCAAATCGAGCAGAAGCCACGTAAGAAAGAGGAGCTTATGGTTGCTAACAGCGTCCTGAAATTAGCAGCAGATTTATTGAAAGTAATTTTTTTTTCAATTATTTTATTTGACTACACGTAAATCATTTGTTTTTAGGAATTGGAAAGTCCCTTTAAAATTCTGGGTCTTTCGGCTAATCCAATTCTGTACACGATGACAAAAGTATTCATCTTATCAGCGCTGTCAGCTGTTTTATCGGAGCTCCTCGGATTTAAATTAAAGCTACACAAAATTAAATTGAAATGAACGTGATAGAATTGCTGCTATGCTGAAGTTACTTTTAATTACTTACTTGTAATCTCTGTTCTTGAATATTTTGCGGATGTAAGTGTACTCATCTCCTGATAATAATTTTCTCTTTTAGGAAATGTTTTCTAATTTGATATTTTTATGATTTATAAAAGAGTGATTGTGATTGAATTAACGATTATAAATCTAATTAATTGAAGTCAATTAATTTCGCAGTCGGACCTGCTTGTAATTGTTTGCCCCAAAGCTATTTTCAAGTCTTAACATTGTTATATAACATTAAAAGAATTGAAAATTTTTTAAACAGCAAATTTAGGCAAGTAACATAAAATCTATAAATTAAGTGTAGATCGTTTCCAATAATACAATAATTATGGTTTCTTGCATGAAGTAGAAGTGAAAGGCAAAGAGTGTGGTACATTAGCTAGAGCTTTTGTTAGAATTTAGGTGTTGGTCTTCTTCCCTTGGTATATTTGAACACTTGCGGTTTTAAAATACTTGTACTTGAACATAAATCGTGATTGATATAGAATTTTTGTTGCATGTAAAACAGGTAAAGTAAGGGTAGTAAATAAGCATAAAAATACTTTTCCCTTTACAAGAAATACCACACCTCAATATTAGTATAGTAAAATTTGCTTGTATTTTATTAGTGCAGATGTAGATGACCAAATTTTAACTTTTTTTAAACATCATTCTTTTATGCAGAAAGTTGTATCACTGCATGTTAGTATTCCAGGGTTAAAGTAATTGATTTGAATGTGATAAACTAGCACAGATAATCTTTTATGGCAGAAACTAATGATAATAGATCTTATATTTTGTATAGATTGGATGCAGATAAAAAATTAAGATCTTTGTAGCTATGTTTAGAAAATAAATGAAGAAGAAAATTGTAAAAATGTGTTTTAATTCTTAATTACACTATAAGATTCCTCGAGCATCCTCTGCACAGCTGTTTCGGCTCTATTTGGGGCCTCGTCAGCAAAAGCAACGAAAACTGACTTGCAACAAAAAACCGCGCGTGGTCACCTCGTATGGGATGACTTATTAAGTAGCAAACTGGCTGCAATTTATCAATCCTAATGCAATATTTAGGTCAAAAAGCGATCGCAGGATGTCGCAATCTAAACTTTTTATAAGAAAAATATAATGATATAGCAATGTGTACTCTTTCTTTTATTAAGGTGCACGTACCTATCTTTAACGAAATAATTGCAGCAGTTGAGTTGAAAATAATTACAGTTCATTTTGTTTGTTCGAAATGATATAGTGTATGGTTAATGATTATTTATTGTTATTCTTTAAGGATGTGACCTAAAAATATGTTTTTAAATTTTTTTCATTTATTCCGAATTAAAGTACAATAAGAATTTTATGGAAATGCTGTCGTTTAACAGTCATGGAAAGTTTTTTTTTTGTACAGAAAACAAAATGTTGATTGCGTATTATGTGCTAAAACTTGCATGTTTAATGCAACATATTTGAATATTTTCCGCGCAAAAGAATTCAATTATATTTTAATTGATATTTACTTGCCCCCTTACTGTTTGCTTACTTAATTTTTCATTATCTTTAGACATATTTAATTAATTGAGTTAAAATATTCTATCTACTATTTTAAGGAATCGTTTCATTACAATTTCCGTCATTAAAAAAGATATAAAATTTTAATTCGCATACTGATACCAATTTTAAACAATGCAGGCATAATAAAGAGTTCTAGAGCTTACGCGAATTGGTAATAATAAAACACAACGCCAGTTTAAACTCGAAATAATTAAAAAAACTTAACACACATTTTCCGCCTTTCGATGATTTAACTGACACAAACCAGAACAGGTTGGCTATTTCAGAATTAATTTGGTTTTGATTACAAATTTTGGGCAAAGCTGGTTTATTTTCATTTCAGTTTCGCACTTATTAAAAACATCATTTTTTCATGTTTGAATAATGCTTAAATTATAGCAATGAAAATTGCTACGAAAATCAATTTCCTATATAAAGCCTAATTTGTAAAAATATTTTTATACTTAACACCACAGTATCAAAAAAAATAATAAATTAAATTATAATTACACAACTTTAATAGATGAATATATTAAGTTTAAAGGTATAATCAGAATTAAAAGTAATGTCTCCCCAATAAAAAGTTAAATTGTGGCTTACTCACTTCTGACTATAATGAGTAGGCGGACAACCATGCATCGGATTGTCGTCGCTTTTTAATTATAGAATGACACTATTTTAGCAGAATTTTGTACTTCGAATGACATTTGCCCCTTTAAATTTTTTAAATTGAATGAGGGGTCACGTGATACCTCATTTGTGAGGTCTCTTAATTCTCTAATCAGTAGGAACTGCAAGTAGGTACTAATATATTTAACCAAACTAAAAGTAATATCACTAACTGCATCCATACCGCGTACAAAAAGTACAAACATTACTTCTTCTATTAAATAAGTTTCACGGTTAACTTTTATAGTTTTATTGCTCTGGGTAGTAAACACAATGAAACGTACGAAAACACGATACCATAAAACTTATGATTGCGACGAACTCCATACACATTGCCGTAACGTGCTTTTTGGGGTCATTTTTAATTAATTATAAATATTCCCAAAAAATTTTTTTAACATTTTTCTCATAACTTATGATTTAATTCCTTTCACGGGTTGTTTTTGCGGTTTATTCAAGAATCACCTTTATATTCGAAATCTGTTTTTATTGGATCGATCTACCGATACATCAAAAGGAGTAAGGTCGATATCTATCACTTAATACTATTAGGAATTCAAGTAGAATACTACTGAGTGGCTGTTAATGTCCGAACGCGGTTTATGTTGGCAGCCTGCAGTTTTATCAACTTGTAGTGGCAACCATGTCGATTGTGTCAATTTTGACAGTGCACATTGGCGTATCGTTATTTGGGTGTCTCGTTGGTGTTATAAAGGTTCTTTGGTGTGGTTTTTTGATATTTATTGCTTTATTTTCAGTCAGTTCTTATTAGAGCTCATTAATTAACGTTGTGAGTTGCATGTAAGTAATAATTTAATGTGAATTTCAAATTACATTCCAATATATTCTTATTCCTTTCAGTATTCACAGTGTTTATCAAAAATGTTTACACCTGAACAGGATGCGTACATTCTTATGGCACACTTTCGAAGTGCTACTCGAAATCTCGATGGAACATGGGCATATAATTTGCGCTCTTGCTTTGAACAGTTCGTGGAAGCATTTCCTGATGAAAATGTAAACTACGAAGTTTTTAGTCATCACAAACGTGAAGTTGTGAAGAGATTTGAGAGAAAAAATTGTATTTGCAAAGCTAAATCAACTGGGCGACCTACAGTTTTAACTGAACCTGTTGTCAACGATCTTCAAGGTCGAATGGATCAAAGCCCGAATAAATCACTAAGAAAGTTATCAGCACAGTCAGGTATGTGAACCGCAGCAATGAAAATAATGCAAGTCCTTAATTACGTACTTTTTGCAGGCATTAGTAGGGCTATAGTTCGTTTTTTAATTCGGAGGAGTAAATTGGAAAGTCATAATTACACACAGAAAATTTTCAAGTAATGTACATGGCGCGAAATTTGAATGTTGGTATATTATTCTAACCTGATACATTTGTAAGGTGACTGATCACAAATGTTAATGATTGCTATTGTAAAAATATATAACTCAAAGTACATGTTAAAATAAGAATAATGCTGGAATCTATAGAAAGGATGTATTTATTAAAGCACTAAAAATAAAAATTGAGATTTCAATATTTCATAACAATATTCATACAAAGAAGTGGTTATTCAGTGTCAGATGATAAATGTTCACTATCACTAGAGCTATTGTCACTACCAAGAGATATAATGAAAGGTTCTATTACATCATCAATTAAACCATCTAATTCACACATTTTTAACTCTTCCTTTATGACGTGTGCTATGCATTTCTTCCATTTGTCAGGAGTTACATTCTGAATGGACTGTAATAAAAGTTCTTTTATATCTGCTAATTTGAATGTTGTATTTTTTGCTGCTACTTCATTTTTTATTTGAGCCCAAACTAATTCAATGGGGTTGAGTTCGCAGTGGTAAGGTGGTAGTCTCAGCACAGTCTTTTTGCAACTTTTAGCCATCTCGTCTGTAACATACAGATTATACTTCTCTTTGTTCTGACGAATTAACTGAAGTAGTTCTGATCGAACCATATGAATATCGTAAGTAATGTTTTTGGACTTTAACCAAGCTTGCATATCTTGTTTTCTTGATGTTGATGTGGGAACTTTTTCAAGTCTGCGGCTGTGGTATGCAGCGTTATCCATAACAATAACAGCATTTTCCGGTAATACTGATACTATTTCAAGGAACCATTTTTCAAACACATCGGCATTCATTTCTTCATGGTAATCTGCGGTTTTATTTCAGACAGAATTTTATTCAGTGTAGGAAGTTCATTCTTATAAAAAAAGCTGTGTATTATTTGTCTCACAGAATACTTGACTGTTTCATTGTAGTCAATAATAACAGAATGTCGGCCTGAGCTTTGTTTTGGTGATATAACTCTACCGATCTCCTTATATTCCTTTATGGTACGATAAACTGTAGATTTTGCCACTCCTAAAAGTAATGTAATTTAAATTAAAATATATAAGAATGCATCGATATTTACTAACCTGTAGTACTTGATATTTTTGCAACAACAGCAGTTATTTTCATATTAGGATTATCACCTTGCAGTTTCTTGAATATATTTAATATATTCTGCTTCTCAGATATAGCTAAATGTCCCAAGCCTAAACATTTTCGCTTTCGTACTGGAGATAATTGCATTCCAGAAGTACTCGGTGACTGATCCATTACTCAAAAATGTTAAACACAGACAAAATACCAGTCAACTAGTTTTGAAAAAAACTATTATTATCACTGTTTATACTAATACGTAAAGAAAGAAATTGAAAAATGAATTTCCTTCACACAAAACGAAACTTCGATCAGCTGATTAAACAATACGGCTGACATATTATGCTACGATTTTGCTAGTGTGATTGTTACCGGCCAACCACCAATGACAAAGCTCGTTTTTAGCGCCAAGATTTCAAAGTACTCCTCCGAATTAAAAAACGGAGTATAGTTGTTCAAAAGCTCTGCATAAGAATCTGCATATGCATCCGTACCATGTCTCTGTTGTTCAGCAGCTGTACCCACATGATTTTCAAAATAGAGTGATGTACTGTCAATGGTTTAATGAGCAATTAAACAACGATGATTTGCTTGATTTAACTTTTTTTATTGACGAAGCATGGTTTCATTTATCTGGTTACGTAAATAGCCAGAATTACAGGACATGGGCAACAGAAAACCCTCATAATTTTGTTGAAACAAATTTACATCCAATAAAAGTTGGAATTTGGGTAGCAATATCAAGACGAAGAATAATAGGACCAATATTCTTTAACGAAACAATCAATGCAGGAAGATACCAAACTATCATTTTGACAGAATTTATTAATCAGCTGCATGATGATGAATTAACAAAGGGCTATTTCCAGCAAGACGGAGCTTCTGCTCATACTGCACGTGCCACCATAAATTATTTACAACAGTTTTATGGAAATCGAATTATAAGCCAAGGTTTGTGGCCACCAAGAAGTCCAGATTTGACACCACCAGATTATTTCCTCTTTGGACGCATGAAGAATAATGTGTACAAAAACCGCTTGCATGACTTAGATGAACTTCAACAAGCAATTACGCATGAAATTCAAAATATAATACAGGAAGAACTCTGCCGTGTATTCGAAAATATGAAACGACGAGTGAACTTGTGCTTACAGAATAATGGGGAACATTTTCAACAATTATTATAAAAATAAAAGTTATTTTTTAGTCATCAATGTTTTATTATGCCAAGTAGCAAACATTTGTTACATGTTCAATGGACATGTAACAAATGCCTTGCTACCTGGCATGTAGCCTTGCTAATTTGACAATGTTCAATACACATAACCTTGCTGTTTGTCATTTTTCATATTTTCACATCAAAACTTCATACCACGCCACTGTACCACACCAACAGTAGAAAAATAAATTCAATAGTGCCAACATAAATGGCGTTCGGACATTAACAGACACTCTACATATAAGATAAATACCCCTGGGGTGCGTTCAGGTATAATACGCGAGCGAGAGCGTTTGTCCAGTGGAGAGCGCGCTCCATTTCACCCATTTCCTGAACGGTGTTTAAACTCAAAATAGCCTAAAAATGGAGCAGAGAAAAGCTTTAGTGGCAATTTCCGTATTAAATTCTGTAAGTAATGTACTACAGTGGTGTGTAGAAGATACAAATTCAAGTGATGGAGAGACGTCAGATGAAGAAATAAGAACCGTCTTAAAAGTTTCCGGTAGGGAAAGAAACGAAGTTACGCGAATAAAATTATACCTAGAAGTAACTATTCCTAACTACTCAGAAGAGCAATTCCATCAACATTTTCGTGTATCAAGGAGAGCCTTTGAAGTACTTTTAGGTAAAATTGGTCCAATCCTTGAAAGAAAAGGAAATATAGGAAGACAGACAATTAATATTGAAAAACAATTGTTATCAGTTCTTTGGTTGCTTGCTACTCCAGATTCATATCGGTAATTATTATAAGACATACAGAATAAAACATTAGCTATGTTTCTATATTTTTATAGGTCAGTAGCAGAAAGATTTGACATGGGAAAATCATCTCTATCTGTGTCCTATTTTCGTGTCATTAAAGCACTTAATAATATTTCTGCTGACATTATTTCTTGGCCACTGCAAAATCAATTACCACACATAAAGGAATCTTTTAAATCCATTGCCAAACTGAATAATGTTATTGGAGCAGTAGATGGAACGTTTGTACCTATAAAAGCACCAAAACATGATTCAGAGGTATATATCACGCGGAAATGTCACTATGCAGTTACTCTACAAGCTGTATGTGATTGTGATTTAAGATTTACTGATGTATTTGTGGGGTATCCTGGTTCTGTTAGTGATGCTCGAATCTTCCGTAACAGTGATTTATATTTTAAAGTAGAGGAAACTCCAGGAGCTTTCTTTTCACAACAAGAATTTATAATAGGAGATAAGGCATATCCGCTATTACCATGGTGTATACCTCCATATATTGATAGAGGTACACTGACACTTGCTCAAAAAAATTTTAATGAAATGCATGCAAGAACGCGTCAAGTAATTGAGAGAGCATTTGCTCTTTTGTTTGGTCGTTTCAGGAGATTAAAATTTCTAGATATGAATCGACATGATTTTATTCCAGCCACTGTACTAGCAGCATGTGTTTTACATAACATTTGCCTCGACTCTGAAGACACATTTGCCGAACTATACATAGATGAAGGCAGAAATAATGTTCATTCAAATGAGGATGTGGAGAGAATCTCAGGTGAACATATTCAGCAAGCATCAATTAGAAGAGATAACATTTGTTTTGAGTTATATAATATAAATTAAGATGATATTGTTTATTGATACATTCTGAATTAATACTTTCTGCTTAACCTAGGTATAACATAATGTCAAAATAAAACTAAAAGAAATGTTTCAGATGTGTATTTCTTTATAAAACTTTAATGCAGTGTTTGTTTCAACTATAACAATTTCATAACACCATAAAATATATAAAACTTAAACTGAATTCTTACCTAACATAAACTTAAGAAAAACTTATTGGATTTTTACACAACAAAAAAACCAAACAATGAATAATAAAGAAACACTCAAGACCCAAACAATAAATAATATACAAATACAAAAACTTAAGGACCTTATTTCTTCAAAACATTAATTAAAGTGTCCATTTGTTTGCTTAGTGATTCTAACAATTGATATTTAAACTGCATGTTTTCTTGATGCCTTCGATTTCTGGCATCTTCTCTGGCAGATGCATTTGTTCGCATTTCATTTAGTAATTGTTCTACAGGTGATTTTTTATTTTTCTTTTTTGTATCTTGAGTTACATTTGCAGTTTCCCTGTTGGTTTCTAATATTTCATCCTCATCAGTATTAATTTCTCGGTGGACTAAATTTGAAGCTAAGCTCACTGGATTCACATTTGGTTTTGCACTAAAAATATCATCCATTTCCGGAAAATATTGAAATTTAATACGAGCTGCACCAGTTGAAGTGTTTTTCATGTTATCTTTTTTTTGCATATACTTGGATTTTAAGTATTTAAATTTAAATTTGCACTGAGTAGGTGTATAATTAAAACCATTCTGTATCAATTCCTGCGATAGTCGGCCCCAAACTTTGTCATTCCTTTCGGTGGTTGTATTAAAATCATTTAAGTATTTTTTGTATAGGTGTATTAGACACAGCTGTGCTTCGTGAGTCCATTTTAATTTGCCTAAAGTGTCCTCAGAATTTAATATTCCCTGTGCTGTCACAGATTCTTGTTCTCCTGTTTCACTTGTTGAACTGTCTTGCGATTTCATACCTGAAACGATTATTTTTTAAAGACAACATAAACAAATCCTCATGAAATATTTACCCATGTAGATGTATAAGTTTTCATCTACTACAAACTCATGTACTGCTTCATCAAATGTAGTGAAACATTGATGTGCCTGGAGTGTTTCACAGCGGGTATTAATAAACCACTTACAACTTCCACATTTATATTGTACATTTGCCTAAAATTGAAATACACATACTTATACATTCAGAATTCTCTTACTTGTAAAAAGATAATAATAAATAAAACATTGCGGAAACAATTCCGTGAAACATCGATTGTAAATATGGTAACCTATATTTGCAAGTTCCTAAACATGTCTTATTTATTTTAAATATTCTTCATGTATGGAGCTATTAAACATATTACAATAACTCACACTGTCATTCATTTTCTCTTATATGTTTATCACAGTAGATCACAACGTAACATAACCTATGATTTGTAAATTTCGTCCACTTGTACTCACTTTCGTGTAGGTATAAGAAGACGCACTCCGATTGTCTACTCCGACTATTCCTGAACGAAGAAAATATTCAATCAGATTGTTTTCTGAACGGCTCTGGAGTAAATAAATTGCACTCCACTTAGTCGGAACGCTCTTACTGAACGCGCCCCTGATGGGAGCTTTCAGTACCTAGCAAAATCAGGTAGTAATATTTCTCCAAGATGATAGGAGGGCGCAGCTGAAGCAATTTAAATTTGGCGCTTCAGATTTGTATTGAATGTTGACACGTTCTGTGGAATCAACATTACATTTTGTGATAGAAGACGAATGTAGATGAGTTTATACATATAGAATATAAAGTAGTTTATAGATATAAGAATATAGATTAATGTATAGATATAGATTAGTTTTGCAGGGACGTGTGTGAAGGTTATAAAGACAAGATCTGTGTTATTTCTTTGTTACTGTATAAATTATACGAAAGCTAGCATTGTGATTTGATGGAAAATATCTGCAACTTTTCCACAGATGGATATTAACCTGTGGGAGACAAGAGTTATTGGAAAGATGTCCAGAAATCGTATATAGGAACTGCCGTGTATATCACCAGCATTTTAAGGAGAACAGTTTTGGCAGTATTTACTGAGTATTTACCAGGTAATACTTGCATGTAATTGTACGAAGTAAATAGTTAAGGTTAATTTATGAATGTTATTTAGAACCTCTCCAAAGGACGCAGCGTCCAAAAATGACATTCAACAGTTACACCAACAATGTATCTACAATCAAAAACCTAATTGCAGAGACTCGTGCGGTGAATTTACGCAATGGAATTGAATGTTTCAGCAATACATTCACTCTGAGTGACAATGAAATTATACCTCTGTTTGATGAACCACATTTACTGAAGGGTGTCCGCAATAATCTGCTGACATTTACATTTTGAAATAGATTCACAGAAGAAGGTAATAATACTTGCCAATTTACTTACTATTTAAGATAGTTGTTTCATAGAGTTAATTTTTTCAGATTGCAAAGTGGCAGCATATTTATGATTCGTATAGAATGGATCCTTACATAGGGAATATTAGAAGTATGCCCCGTTTAACTGATTATCATGTAAATCCTGCAGCAGTAAGAAAAATGAAGGTGTCCTACTGTACTCAAGTATTCAGTAACTCTGTGGCAAAAGCTATTAATTTAATGGCATTTTCTGGTATGAGGTTCACAATATATATTTAAGTCTATTAACTCCAGCACATATACTTTGTTCTTAGGATTAGTTGAGAATATGGGAGATAAAACACTGAAACTGTAAAAATCTGCTTCGGATACTGCGGAATGCTGTCAGTTTTTTGACCTATTGTTTAACAGCTTGAATGGTAGTACTATACATACAACAAAACAGTGGAGGAAAGCAGTAAGAAAGATTACTGGTTATTTTGAATTTTGGACCAACTAATAGTTGTTAAGTTCTAGAATGCATCATCAAATGTGGAAGTAGTGGCAGTGGAACCCTTCACTGTTTCACAAATAATATGCAGTACATGGAGTGAATTTATGAAGCAACTGATGGTTTCTGTCAAGAAAACATGTCCAGAGTGTAGAATAGTTTTCTTACATACAATCCTTCGTCAACATTTCACCAATTTACACACCTCAAGGCTTTTAATATTAATTCAACATTATTTTCTGTAATATAAGTTGTGCTACTTTCTACTCGAAGTATGTGTTCTAGTTAACAGTCGTAGTTGCATTATGTAAATCAGGTAATTAAACAATACTTCACTAATTTATCATTATAGTTATAAATTACCTATCAAACTTGTAATTATTATTATAGTATACAGCCACATACTTTCCAGTAGAATTGTCTTTATTTGTCACTTCATTATACTTTATTAAATAGTATTTTGTGTTTTTTTTTATTTTCAAACATTTAATTAATTTACATATTTCAATAACCAACCAGTACATTCAGGTTTAAACCTAAGGTTACTTTTTCTCCAGGCCGTGCAGAGGGCGCTTTACTTGGTATTCATTCTATGCATTGAGTGTCTCATCTACAGCGAAATCATAAATGATTTCAACCCACGTGACCAGTTTAATTAGGTTTTGTTTTCTAACAAGTGGCAACACTGAGAAATGTGATATCAGCTGTTTCAAATTCGTGTGTATTTGTCATTGACGTTCGTGGATGTTTTCTTGTTTTGGTGTTTTATGCGTTTATTTTAAAATCAGTTCTTTTAAGAATTAATTTTCAATTTGAAAACTTACTCAGGTAAGTTCACAGTAACGACTCAAACCATTTTTGATACAGAAATATAATTTTAAGATTTCAAATTTATTTGTTACCAACAGAGTACAATGTGTTGCCTATACGGCGGGGTCACGTGGGTTGGAATCATTAATGCTTTCCCTGTAGTTATCTGTTATCTATAGTTTACTACGTCTTTGGGTCTAACGTCAGATAAGTTGGCTGTTGTGTTTTCATCACAGATGTTTTCATTTTACGTGTACTGAAATTGCAGGTGGTTGTTCATTCTGAAGTACTTAAATGTAATTAACAACAGTTGGATATTATTATTAGTTCTTATTAGCTTATTATTAATTAATTGCTTAAAAGTCAGTACACTCTTGGATTTTGTGCAGTAGATAACGAATGGATTGCAAACTTTTGAATGTTAAGTTGCCAAGTGGAAATCAGTTGCCCTTGATTGGATGTAAGAACATAAAATTTGTAATATTCATTCACACATAAGGCGGTGGCTATTAATGAAAATGAAAATAATTTCAATTTTCAGTAGGGACGTATCAAATACATGGTAGACAGCTAATACGAGAGATTCTAGATATTGCATTGTCTGCTGGTTATCGCTCAATAGGTACAACAGAAAATAGGAAGTAGTCACATGAAATTAATTTGTTTGTCATTATTTACAGATACAGCTGAAGTGTATGGAAACGAACGTGATATTGGTGTGGCCCTTAAGGAATTGCTACCGAAGTACAAGTTAAAAAGGGAAGATATTTTTATAACTACAAAGTTATGTGAGTATTTACTATATCAAACAAGTCAAGTAATATGTCATCTTTGATAACCAGGCCATGGGAAATTCGCTGTGTTATAATGTGAATGACCTAATGCCAAATACTATGTAAACAATCAATGGCAGATGTTAATTGAAATATCTACAAATATTTTATGTACAATTGAGCAGTGCTGCGTTTGGACTTTGAACCCCACAAGTCATCTGCCATTTATTGATAATTCATAAGTAAATGAGAGTACAAATAATAGGTTTATTTATTTGCATTCGCAGATCACATATTTAGATATGAATGTCCTGTTTTGCCTTTTGAAATACAGTTATAAGTGTCGCCATGTAGTTGCAGGTGTATTAAGAATTCGCGGTAAATTTAAACACCAAATGTCCTATTAATTCTACGGTATTTTAACCGACTTAAACTATTTTTTCTAAACATGCACAGATGCCAGTGTTGCCATTTTTTAATGCAATTGTAATAGATTCAATACAATTGTATTTTTTTTTACTACAGCAGTAACCTCATTTACGAATTTCATACAATCTAAGCAAATTCCAAATATGTAATAAATTGCACACATATTTGAATCTCGAGGGTTAACTGTTGGATTGTAGCTCTAAATACGAGAAAGTGAGATGTACCATGTAAAAAAGTGAGGTTAAACTGAGACAGAAATAAAAAAAAAGTTAGCGATGTGGACCTTTTGTGTTTTCTTGGTTATTTGGTACAGTTGGCATAATTGAACTAATTAATAATAATAGTAATAATAAAGTTTATTGACTGAATATTTTACAAATAATAAAAACAAATGAAAATTAATTAAAATTGTGTAACTGGCAATATAGAAAGTGTTAGGAAAGAGTTTATACATGTATTTCGGCCTTATTGGGCCTCATCAGAACTCTGTACCTTAAAAAAATTTGGTTTATTGAAAAATTTAGAAAAACTTACCCCTCTTTTGAATTTCTAAAATCCCAAAACACAAGAACAGGAATTAATGATAAAAATATGAAAATCTTTTGCAAATTATACAAGGAAGCGATTGCATTCTCTAGTAAAACCACAAAAGTGACATTTTTAAAATATTTGTTTGATGTTACTAAGACAACAAATTGACAATTATAAAATCAAGTTTTCTTGTAAGTTTTTCTAAATTTTTCAATAAACCAAAATTTTTTAAGGTACAGAGTTCTGATGAGGCCCAATAAGGCCGAAATACATGTATTAACACTTTCCTAACACTTTTCTAGTGACGAAACTGTTAAAAATAAAAGTACATAACCTTATTGAATTCTTAGCTTCCGGTTGGAACCGCGTGTCTCGGATTTCTTCACTGTCGACGTTTCGTTCTTCGTTGCAGAAGAACTTCCTCAGGGCTGCTGCTGGTGGTGATGCTGCTACTGCTGCTGCTGTTGGTCTTGCTGCTACTGCTGCTGCTGTTGGTCTTGCTGCTGCTTCGCGTTAGTCGTTGAGACTCGATTTTTTTCTTAATTTTTATACTATAGGCCTCACAGAAGAAATTCCCTGTAGCTCCTAAGCGGTACAAGATATCGAAATGCGGTTTTCACCATTAACTTTGTCTTAAAAATCGAGCTCCAGGCACCGAGGTCAGTTTTTGTCTAACTCTTCTAAAAATAGGTGTTTCCTATTAAAAGTGTCGAATTTGGCCCACCCTGTACATAATAAATTATTTAACATTTACATAACAGCTTTATGCATACTTATGTCAAACATTAATTTATTCATTCCGAACATTGCTAATTCATTTGTAATCGCCCCTTTCTCCGATATCTCATTATTAAGAAATGCTTTAACATTTACCTTTACGTCACCATTCATTACACTCACACATGGAATCATGTTGGCATAGAATGTTTTATAATTCAATTCTTTCAAAACTTCTAAACGATATGATAGAATATCACACAATTTCCATAATTCCACTAAACCCTTATAAGATATGTACAATATCTCCATACCTCTTTCTAATTTCAATATTTTAGTTCCTTCGATACGTTCGAAAGATGCCTTTACTGAACTAATTTTCATTACCGGATAAACGATTTTTTTCTCAGTAAAATATGATTTCAGTGTGTAGTTATAAGAACAGAATAGTTTCCATCCCTCTTCTAAAAACGATATGCTCTGCCTTTTAGTACCCATAATACGTATTACCGGATCAAAAAATGATTCACTACACAGTCCAACACAAACCCATTTCGTACGGCTCTTATTTAAAAAATATATACTTTGAGCTAACAGCGGTAACTGGTCCACATCAGTCACTTCTCTTACTTCTGATACTTCTGAAGGTGCTTTCTCACCACTATCGTAATGAAGAAAATCTTCATCCGTGAAGAAAGGTTGGGACAATACTTCAAACTGAAATTCGTTTCGAACCGTGGACGTATTCAAATCTTGCACATCCTGTTCTCTGGGTATGTCAACGTTTTGAGTTAGAAGTCTTTTCTTCTGCGCATCATCACACTGATCATCCAAGTGTCTTTTCTTTTGCTTTAAGAAATATTCCACTTGTTTAGAAGTCACTATTATATACATAAAAAAATATAAGAATTACATATGATTACTAAAACGCAATAATAAACTTACTTTTATATATAAATCGATGATACACTATTAACTTGGTAACACGACTCACAGTTCTGTGATAACTGAATCCAGTTACAAATTAACAACCTTATATAGTAAAATCTTAGGTGGGGGTAATATTACTTTACATCCTCACCTCCTCCAACCACAAGCTCACTAATAAACCAACTCCTACATTTCGTTAAGGAGGAGAAAATAATTCTACAACCTCCTCTGACATTATTCCACTCATTTCAAGGTCAACTTATTCTGGAATCTCCTCCTTGTCAAGGTCATGGTTTCAAGGTGAAACCTCCGAGGAGGAGGAAAGGTCATTTCAAGGTGAAACCTCCTCCGAGGAGGAAAGATCATTTCAAGGTGAAACCTCCTCCTCCGAGGAAAGGTCATGGCGAAGGTCACATCTGGGATAGGCCGATTCTGGAACCTCCTCCGACCTTGACCTTGAAATTTCGGACAAGATCGGAGGAGGTTCCAGAATCGGCCTATCCCTACTACTTTCGTTGCTGACAATCAGTAGTATCAGCTGAAAAAACTTGTATTGTGTAACTGTATAGTGAATAATAACCTTAAAATATTTATGTTGGTGATACAATACATCTTGTCCTCTAATTATTAAAGCAGTTACTATGTAGATTGGAAAAATCGCATGAATTATATCACCGCCAAGGCGATAGTATAAAATAAAAATGCTGACAAGAAGAAGATAACGTCGGAGAATCTTCCAACGCAGCGCGGTTCCCAGGATCAAGCAACACTCCACATCAGTCCGTTGTAGAGCATAGATGCTATTAGTACTTTTATGTAATTTTCGTTTTTTTTTCATGTTTTATACAAAATAAATAATTTTTAAAAACGGAACTTTGACCCAGCAAAACATATTTCACGCGAAATAACAAATTCAAAAAAAAATTCCATGTGCGACTACTATTTGTGAGAAATTGCACAAGCGACAAATCGCTTACAAAAATCGCTCCATGTAAAGTTGCCTTAATTTCGAGCAATACAAATAAACAACTCTAATGGTAAAACTGCACTTTGGGTTCCTATTTTTGTGCATAGTCGGTAAGTTTAAAATGTGGTTAAATATACAATATTAATTGTAAAGGAAAAACTTACTACGTTAATAATGAACAATTAAAACGATAGAAAGTAGACAAGATTTCATGGATAAAAAACCTATATTGTCAGGGTCAGGGTTTATAAACTATTTGGTCAATTTAAATCAACAAAACAGTTTTGTAAAGCTAATTAATACCATTTTGATTTAAAAATAATACATACATCTTCGCGAACTATTTTGATTAAAGAAAGTTTCAAAAAATTAACGAAAATGCAGCTTTTTTTTCGTCAGTTTCATATCATATTTCGGAAAAAAAAACTCAGAGGGATGCAACTTTTTTTAGTTTTACCGTAAAATTACATACATCGAATTTAATTTCGTTAATTTTTTGATAAAACTAATTTGCGAAGATCTATTATCCTCAAATCAAAAATATATTAATTAGCTTTCCAAAACTAGCTCTATATTGACCAAATAGTTTATGAACTATGTGCTCATTTTCAATGAACAACATTTTCTTTGGCAATAAAATTCAAATGCCCATAAAATATACTAAGCCTTTTTATTGATGAAATCTCGTCTACTTTCTACCATTTTCGTTTGAGCACTTCTCTTTAGGACACGTTGCATTGCAATGGCTGTCATAGAGAAGAAATTTAAGATCCTAAAAGTGCAGTTTTACCTGTTTATGTAAATTAATATGATAAAGTTTTGTGATTTTGCCAGTTCATTCAATCTAACTTTCAGTATCACAAAATTTCAGCTCCAAGTCATCACGGAGACAGTGTACCCACAGCTCTAAGTAATTCATTGACAAATCTAAATTGTAATTACATTGATTTGTATCTGGTACATTGGCCTGGTCAGTCTGGAGTATCCGTCAAAGATTCCAGAAATGCAGAAGTACGAGTGAAAACTTGGCAACATTTAGTTGAGGCAAAGAAGCAAGGATTAGTACGTGATATTGGAGTTTCAAATTACACTGCTGATCATTTGGACGAGTTGTTTGCAAATAGTTTTGGTGAAAAACCTGCTGTTAATCAGGTAATGAATGATCTTATCTAAATATACACTGTGGATAAAAAGTCTGGAACACCTTAAATATTTTCTAAACATTTTTTTTCGTAAAATTGTAAAAACACATCGATTATTACTATAAATTGCCATATTTTGGAGTGACAGTGAGTAATAACCTTAAAATATTTATGTTGTTATATTCTTGTCCCCTAATTACTAAAGCAGTTACTATGTAGATTGGAAAAATCGCATGCGAAATAACAAATTTAAAAAAAAATTCCATGTGCGACTACTATTTGTGAGAAATTGCACAAGCGACAAATCGCTTACAAAAATCGCTCCATGTAAAGTTGCCTTAATTTCGAGCAATACAAATAAACAACTCTAATGGTAAAACTGCACTTTAGATTCCTATTTTTGTGCCTAGTCGATAAATTTAAAATTTATTTATAGAAAAATAATTTTAATTTTTTTAAATGGCAATCCATTTTTATTTATTCCAAAGGGGCATATTTTTTTACTTAATTCTACATAAAATGCGGTATAATACAACTTTAGTACATTTTAACAATTGAACACCTCAGTGCAAGAATCGGACAACTACCCCAAAGTAAAATGTTGGAAAACAAGGAAAAACTGTTTATTCTTTTTTATTATGATTTTGACAATTTCTGTGATATGTATATAATTAATAGGTGTGTAGATGTTTTTAGGTAAATTTTAGTTAGTAATTAGTTTTTTTTTTGTGTGTATAAAAAGAGTTGCTAAATCAGATGTCTGGTTCTTGCACCTGATATCCTTCTAGCGAAAACACGTAATCAAAGCGAAATATGTTCATACACCATAGGCTTTTACTTTTCATTTTAAACCTGAGAACAAACAGATGGTGATTTGTATTAAAACAAAACAGTTTTTCAACAAAAAGGAGATGTCTGGTTTTCCACCAAATTATCAGGTACCTGGTTTTTGCACAAAAAAAAAAAACAAAAACCATAGCTTTTGAACTTAATATTAATATTGTTTATTAAATTGAAAAAAATAAACCAAAACATACATAAACCTAGTGAAGTAACACTGAAAAACATAAAATGTATCTTTAAGAAACTTAAATCTAGAATATAGAAACGCAAGTAGTTTAATCAGAATCGTCATCATATAGTCGTCCTCCTGGTTGACTTGGGCACCGGCATTTTATATTTCGAATATTTCATTGTAGTACCACTTGTCTGTTGCTGGTACGTATTTGTTGGCTAAATACATGACGTGATCGTATTTTTGGGGTTTTAATTTTCGTTGTTTCATATACAGTTTCTGCTCAGGACTAGGTAATGTCGCTTGTTGGTAAGGTTCCTTAAGAATATTGTTACGCTAGATCTAGGGAGCGCTGGTAATCGTTAGATGGCTCTGGAAAAAAAAAGTGATTTATTGATTATTTTTTGAGTGATAAAAAATAGCGTTTGAATAATTGTCAGATTTATTCTGTATTGTGTATTCGGCAAGTAAATTACATTAAACTTTGTTAAACTTTAAAGAGTGAATTCATTGCGAACCCGCAACGTAACAATTGGTGTCAGAAGTGCGATTTTCAAAACTGAAAATGAAACTTGCCGAGTTGAAAGTGAAAGAGCTACGTGAGGAGCTGGAGGAAAAAGGTTTAGATACTTCTGGAAAGAAGCCCGATATGCAAGATCGGCTGAGAAAATCGCTCCAAGAGGAAGGAAAAGACCCGGAATTATTCGATTTTGAGACAGATGTCATGTCTGCCCTGTTGAAAGACATGACACAGAAGATGGAAAAAGCAAACGAATGGAAATAACTATTGAATGGAAATAACTTGTTTTATAAGGAATGTTTTAGCTCAGCAAATCTCATATCACTTGTGATATTTACTGATCTATATCGAATGTAAAACGAACGCACCTTATATTACTTGGTAACTGAGCAAGTGTCCCAAGGAAAGTCTGATTACCATTCTACGTGAAAAATCTTATGGAACCTAAGAAGTCATATGCTAGCGCGAATAAGTTAGCCATTCCAAAATTGGATTGTGGTTTAGATGGGCTAAGTTGAAGAGTGATCCGCAGTGTGGTAGAAGTCATCTTTGATGGAACTGGGATCGAAGTTTTAGTCTGCAGCTACAGCCCAAGAACCTTTACCAAAAGCAACAAGACAATAGATTGCACAATTGGATGTTTATTTGTCGCCGGAAGTTTCATTTTGCCGACTTTAAACTTTTTATTTTGCTTATCATAATCTGTTTGTATTTTACAATTACGTCCACATAAATATTATGCTGTACAAAGGATTGTTTCGTTACTTGCCTTCTTTAGAAATTTTAAACTGGATTAGAATGTCAAACCACTCTTGGGGAATTCTATTCCATTTCTCCTTGCCAACAATTTGTAATTCTTGAAGCGTTCTTGGTGGCATGTTTCGTGCAACAACACGTCTTTCCAAATCATCCCAAGTCATCTAGGGAACTGGCTAGCTACTCCATTCTCTTTATACCAACTTCATCAAACCACTTGTGAGCTCAATTTTGTACGAAATAAAGATCGATGTGTCCTCCAGTGGTTATCCCATTACACCACCGCCCTCATATTCAGGCCTTTCCCAGACAAATTATGGATTACTGCGTGTGTCGAGTTCACCCTAAAACCGACTATTAATTGTCTATTCATGATGAAGAAGAAATAATCATATTTTTTAACAATGCTATTCATTTCGTACCTTTCCAAATATACAATGCGAGCAAAAATGACTGATATGTGTGAAGTTGCAGTTCAGTTAACTTATATCCAAATATATTATCTACTCGCAAGAATTGTCAAAGTCAATATTGTCAAGTGCGTGCATCATATGTATATGGACTTTGACAATTCTTGGAAGTAAATATTGGAAAATGGATTATATTTTTGGGTATAAGTTAACTGAGCTAACTTCACACATATCTGTAATTTTTTCTCACCCAGTATATAATGTAGAATCTTTTTAAGTTATACGATCTGACAAATGCACCATAAATAACGTGTTTAGAATAGTTTATTATTTTTATTCAAACAAGTGAATGTATTGTATTTTAGGTTGAATGGCATCCACACTATCATCAATCCGAATTGAAAAAACTCTGTAAAAAAGAAGGTATTTTGTTGCAAGCATATTCCTCTCTTGGCGGTAGCCACAACTTTAATTTAATTTCTGACCCAGTTATAGTTAATATCGCACATGGATTGAACAAGGAGCCTGCACAGGTAAAATAAATTTTATCTCCCTCTCTGTCTATAATGGTTTTATTTTTAATTATTCTGTATAAGGGTGTCGACCAAAGAGTCGCTTTTTGGTATACATACTGTAAGTGTACATCACTATACAAGCGTCTTGCACCATTTATGGGTCGATTCTGCTCATATTTGTTAGGACTGTCAAATCTGTAATTCAAATATGGAAAAATATTGAATTTGGAAGTTCTGTGGAAGATATGGATTTCTCCTATGTCTCAAGGGGTCCGTGAATTTGGCTATCACAATATCAGTTCATTAATTTACACTTATGTAGCAATTAGTAATAAATCAGTAATTATTTATGATCATGAGTTAATAAGTATAAGATCGTTGAAAAGTACAGATCGCGACATGCTGCGATCGCTTTTTGACCTAATATTACATTAGGATTGACAAATTGCAGCCAGTTTAATAAAACATCCCATACAAGGCGGACATGCGTGCTGTCAAAGCATAATAATTTTTTTTTTAATTGTTGCAAGTCGGTTACGCTATGCTTCTGCTGACGAGGCCCCAAATAGAGCCGAAATAACTGTACAGAGGATGCTCGAGGAATGCACTGCAATCAAAACCGACTTGCAACAAAAATTTAAATTCAAAACTTTCATTATGCTTTGACAGCACTCATGACCGCCTTGTATGGGATATCTTATAGCAAACTGGTTGCAATTTGTCAATCCTATGCAATATTAGATCAAAAAGCGATCGCAAGATGTCGCGATCTGAACTTTTCATTCACATCGCAATTGCAAATATCTAGGACAGGTCAGTTTGGTTTGTATTGGAATTCTCGAGCTACGCTTCTGCTGACGAGAACCCAAAAAGGGCTGAAACACTTGTAGAGAGCATGCTTGTGGAATCCACTGCAATCAAAACCGACTTGCAACAATTTTTTTTTAGAAGATCGTTGTTCAGAAAAAAAAACAATGCCATTATTTTGGTGCTAACTTCTTGAGGCCCCTATTTGAATTAATATATTTCTTCGTTTTCAATAATTAGGAAGTTACTTGTAAGTATTTATAATCACGAAGCAGTTTTTGAACACTACTTTTAAAAATACATATATTTAAAAATATTCCTGACAACTAGCTTTAAAAAATGACCGAAGGAAATTTCTCTATCATCTGGTAATTAAAAAAAATTAACAGTTTTTACTTCGGTGATTGATGAAAAATTGTAGTTGAACATTACAGCGATATTAAAAATACTTCCAGATCGAATTTTGGAAAACACGTTGGTCATTTTGTAGATTGAAGCTTAGTTAACGAAACAGTCAAAACAGTTTTTAAAAATATATAAGGATAATTAAGTTATGATGTCGCACAATTTGTTTTTGGTAAATTATTTCTATAAGACTATAAGAATATGTTCTCCCTACCTAAAGAGCTGGGGGCGGTAACAAAATAAACAATCACGTGATCTTTTTCTTCGGCCTGAGGATATATTTTGTTCCGATTTTTTAGTGGTTATTGTGCATGATCTCAGACAGAATTAAGGCGGATAATTTAAACATATTTAAGTTTGTGCACTGATTTTCCAATACGGGAAATTATAAATACGATTTTGGTACTTAATATTTTTTTGTTAGTCAAGGAAAGACCAAGTTCACTATCTCTAATTACTTAAAAGGTATGACTTTTTCGACGGTTGGAGAAAAAATATTTTTAGTCGGTTAAATTGCATCACCGTTTTGCCCATTCTGACTTACAACTTTCTTGTATGAACTTTCTCGCTCTGGCATTTTTCGTTGAAAAAACCTAAAAAAAATTTTTTGGGGACGCATTTCACTTCAAAAACATTATTTTGTGTAATAACTTTTGTATCAACTTCTGTTCCTCATTATTAATTTAAATGTAAATACTGTGACGAACGAATTGCGACGGGTGATGCACTCAGCGACGCGTCATGCATGACTCACGATTCGCCAACGTTCCGACATATTCCAGAACCGAACTTACTGGAAAAGCTGCTCCCATATAAATACGCGTACGAGGTTCAGTCTTGGTCAGTTCGACGTAGAGTTACTTACTGTTTAATCGCTCGGCTTGTAAAAATAAATTAGTCTTAGTCCGTTATAAATAAATTAGTGTTAAGTGTCGTTAATAAATTAGTTATTAGTCTTATCAAGTATTTTATTTAAAAATAAATTAAACCTAAAAACATTACAGTATGCTAGTCTTATCCTTTAAGTGATTTACTTGATAATGATGTATCACTGAATGTTGAAAGACGAATTTCTGATCAAAAGTCTATCTCCAACTTTGCATCTGCAATTAAATTGAAATCGTTTCAGTCTATTAGTGACAATAATGATTTGGAGTCTAATTTAACAAATTTTTTTGAAACCTTTATATTTAATAATAAAAATAATAATAATAATTTTATTAAGCACAAATGTAGAGTACATGACAAAATATAATTCAAACAATAACAAAATATAATCGGAACAATAACTTGTGCTTAAAAGTTAAAAATTTAATAATTAAGTTACAGGCTCACAGATCTTACGGTCCTTACAGATATGATCAGAATCAACCTATTAGTTAGATATGTTGTAGTACAGAGCGTCATGTCTAATTTAGTCTTGTCTAACAGGGGTCAAAATTACAAGATCTGTATTCACTTGATGGTCTCCCATCTAAGTCTAAAACATGCGCAACGTGCTTAAATTTTCTTAATAACAAATTCCCACATGACCATAGCATTAGCTGGTATTGTAAGCTTGATTTTTTTAAATGAATTTTTGTGCGGACATTTCTTTTGTTTCTAAAAACACGCAAAGTTACTTTTAATAAATCACCTTTTCTTGGATAATTTTAGGTGTTGTTAAGATGGGCTCTTCAACAAAAAATTGCAATCATTCCCAAAGGCACTTCAAGAAAACACATTGAAGCCAACATAGACTTAAATTTCGTTATTCCAGAAAAGGAAATGGCCACTCTGAGTAGTTTACAGACGCGAAAGAAATATGCTTGGGATCCCAGCACTGTAGTGTGACCAATACTTGTTATTTTATAATTATAAGAAAGTTTTATTTAATGGCACTGCACGATAGGATTGCTGAAGTTTCACTTCAACACTTTAACAACCTGCCAAAAAGTCGCAAGCCATCTGAGAATGAATGGACAGTTCTATCTTGCATCATAAAGGAAGACGTTAACGCCAACTGTTTAGAAGTAGTCGCTCTCGGAACAGGTTCAAAATGTATAGGAAGTTCAAAAATGTCGGCAACGGGCGATATTCTCAACGATTCTCATGGTGAAGTTATATGTAGAAGATCGTTTCTGCGATACTTGTTTTGTGAAATAGAAATTTGCCTTTGTAATAGAAGCAGCATATTCCTTTTCAATTCCGACTTGAAAAAATTCGAGCTCAAAAGTAATGTATTGTTTCATTTTTTCACTACGCAGGTGCCTTGTGGTGATGCTGCCATATTTCCAAAAAATATCAATTCTGACGATGTTGGTAAATGTCCATTATTAAGGGATGTGGTTGATTCTGAAGATGATTCAATTTCTGAAGGAAAATGTAAAAAACGAAAACTGGATGTCACTCAGAATACTCTTGATATCTTTCGCACTGGAGCTAAGAGCTTACCTAATGATGAAACCAAGGATTTACATCTAATTGGAGCTGGTTATCATACTATAGGATTGATCCGAACAAAGCCAGGTGATTTCAAACTTTGAAGAAATTTATGTTTATTTATGATTCATAAATAGTTAAATAATATTACCACAAGATTTAATGGTATTTTTTTACAGGAAGAGGAAGTCCTACTCTGAGTGTATCTTGCAGTGATAAAGTAGCAAAATGGTGTTACTTGGGAATCCAAGGAGCTCTGCTTTCTTTACTCCTTGTTAAGCCCATTTATTTGAGTTCTATGACATTAGCAGGAAATACTCCTTATTCTGAAGAAGCTTTAAATCGAGCCTTATATAAAAGATTTGCAGATATTGACTTGAAGTTTCCATACCAGAGGCAAAAGATGGCGTTAAGACAAGCGAAAGTGAATTTTCAATTTTGTAAGAGTGAAGGGAAGCTTCCTTGTCCTAGCAGCGTCATTTGGAGTAAAGACAACACCAAGTAATGTAACCACAGTTCTTATTTATTGAAAGTTTATGTAATACATTTATATACATCATTTTTAAAACACTTTGTAATTAATATTAAATCTACAATGATTTGGGTTTAATCTTGATAACTCAATCTGTAAAATTGAAAATAATGGGCTTTCAAGAAGCGCTTTTTTTGCCAAATTACTTGGCATCAAATTTAATTTTTTTTTAATGTGAAAAAAAAATCTTAGGTCTTGCAAAATGATATTGTAATGTTTTTAGATTTATTTTGATTTATTTTTAAAATAAAATACTTGGTAAGACTAATAACTAATTTATTAACGACACTTAACACTAATTTATTTATAACGGACTAAGACTAATTTATTTTTACAAGCCGAGCAATTAAACAGAAAGTAACTCTACGTTGAACTGACTAAGACTCATCGTGTGCGTGTATTTATACTAGAGGAGCGGCTTTTCCGGCAACTCCTAGGGTATTCTGGAGTGCGACGGAACTTTTCCCGAATCGTGAGTCAGCCAGACTTCAAGGCGCGCGTCAGGTCGGCCGTCGGCGGAGTGCATGACTCACTCTTAGTTCGTCACACTATATATGTGACAATTATGGTATTTAGATCTTCATTTGTGCCAAAGTAAACTCAAATTTCGTTTATTATCGATACTATTTTTTTTTAATGCTGGGCATTAGCACGCATTTTTTTTAGCGCCACTTAGTTTCATTTAAACAAATCACCGCCAGAACGACACCATATTTGTATTAAACCTGGCATATAGAACTTCAAAGGTGCCGACATGAGCTGTCCCTACTGACTGTTACGTGCCTATACTGTATCAAGGCGACAATTGTTTCTTCTCCTAGTTTATAAACAAACAATAATTTAAAAAAATACATTCGCGTTGATCATTAATAATATTTCTGTTTTAGTTCTGTGGAAGTGGCAATTAATGGAAAGAAACAAGGCACCACGAAAAAGAAATTCAGCTCTCCAACAAGCAGAGTGAAAATCTGCAAAATTGAATTGTTCAAACGGTTTATCGAGTTAGTTGTAACTTATAAACTATTTTCATTAGATTTTAACCTATCTAAAAAGAAATATTGTGAAGTGAAACAGATGGCAGTTGATTATCAAGACGCGTGGAAGATTTTAAGATGCTCAGTTTTTAGAATATGGACCGTTAAAAATTCAGTGCTTTTGTACTTTACTTGCGATAGCTAAATAAAAACCGTTGTAAAAATAAATATATAATTGTTTTAATCTAGATTTTTTTTCTACTTGTTAATATTTCTGTTCACGAATATGAGGGTCAAGCTGAATTTATTGCGAATAAAAAACACGGTTAATATTTTCTAGGATTTTATTTTAAATATGCTCGAAGTAATTCCCTTCAGCAATGATACACTTGAGCATTCTTTCTTTCCACTCTTCAAAAGCGCCCGACCATTACCTTTCAGAATACCTTCAAAATAAGCGTGAACTGCGGCATCAATCTCTTCTTCTGACGAATACCTTCCACCCCTCAAATTCCTTTTAAGCTCAGAAAATAGCAAGAAGTCGCACATCAGGTGAATACGGCGGATGTTCTATTACTTTTATATTTTTTTCAGCCAAAAACTGGAGCGTTAAAGCTGCCGTATGGGACGATGCATTATCATGGGCAACATAATTTTCTAACGATGATAATTATTAATTAATCCAAAATAGGAAAAAAAAGTTAGGTAAATAATTTTATTTAATTATAAAAACATTTTCTGAAGCAGTTCGTAATCCACAACGGAAATTGTTATCGGTGTTGTTCCAAACAGCTTCGTATGAAAGTTCAAAACACGTCAACTCAAAAATTAGCGAAAATTAATTAAATTTGTGTAACTGGCAATATAGAAAGTGTTAGGAAAGAGTTTATACATGTATTTCGGCCTTATTGGGCCTCATCAGAACTCTGTAACGTATTTTGGACTTTCATGGAACAAATTCCATTGCGAAAATAAGCGTGAATCGCTTCAACCACAAAAGATTTCTGTTATAAACTAAAAGCCTTTGTGTGGCACAATTAAAAACTGAAAGGTACGATTTGTGAATTGATGGTTAAATTCGCTGGATATATATAATTCACAAAAACAAAATCTACAACAAGCCTACTTGACCCGGTCTTTTATGAACGCTCATTATATTTACTTCTGTTTCTGTTCTTTTGATATTCTTTGTAAATTACAACAAACACACTGGGAGTCTGCGATTTTGTTTTATGTTTATGCTTCCTACATAATACAAATTCATCATAATCATTTCTGTTCAATCTTTTTCGACACTGTCTGCATCCATCACAAAATGCTGAATAAAAAAACGCCCTTTTAAAAAACAATTGATGAAATGACCGTTTCGCCAATCATGACTATTTATGGAAAGGTCCGCCAGTTTTCAGACATGCACACTCAAAACTTATAGTAACGAGAACCCCAAGTCTCTGCCCCAAGCTGTCCCTGTCCCGTAGTGATAGGCGATTTGAATCTTTTTCTGGATTCGTACCAACCGAATCCGTACCGAAAAAAGATTCGTACCACCGATACCGAGCAGGGGTCTTATTCTCGAGTTCGCTCGAATAAAAGCACGTGCGAAAGTGACGTCATTTTCTCTTGAGAAATTTAAACGCTATTCTGGAAAGTCGCACGCGAAAATATACGAACGATCGTCACTCGTCTTGTTACGAGTGCATGTTATCGCTCGCAAACGCATATTCGCTTGAAAATTAAATAACTCGTTGGCTACAGTTGGCGAATGGCGCTGTATTGACAGATTCTGCCTTGCTTTCACTTGTTATTAGAGATTTTAGCAATTATATTGTGTGTGGTAAAGTAACTATTATGGCAAACTTTGATGAAATTGTCATGTTAGCCGGTGCTGCAGTGCTTGAAGAAAATGAAATAGCAGTAGATCAACGTGACAGAAAATTTAGAAAACGAGAAAATGCATTTGAATTACCTGACAGACAATTTATTAATATATTTCGTGTTTCTAAAGATTTAGCACGTAATATTATTGAATTGGTTAGTGAGTATATACAGCCCGCTTCAAGAAATGCAGCATTAGATGTGCAAACGAAAGTAAGAAATCAATACCGAAATATTAAAAAAATATATTATTTTAACATTGTGTAGGTTTTAATAGCTCTAAGATTTTTTGGATGTGGTAGCTACCAACAAGATATGGCAAGCAATCTCTTCATTGCTGTTTCACAAGCATCAGTTTCAAGGTCTATTGCAGAAGTTGTAGATGCTTTGAACCAGCCAGCTATATTTTCTGCCTGGATAAAGTTTCCGCGGAACATAGAGGAACTGCAAATCATACGCAATCAGTATGTCATTATAATAAGAAAAAAATAATTAATAGCAACACTATATTTTTCAGGTTTTACAATACTTTTGGGTTTCCGGGTGTTATAGGGTGTATAGATTGCACTCATGTAGCAATTATTGCGCCTTCCACTAATAACATAAACTATCCTGAAAATATATATGTAAACAGGAGAAACTATCATTCTATAAATGTTCAATTGGTAAGAAGCATTCATGTCCTCAAAACATATTTATAATTGAATTCATTACAGATATGTGATAGCAGAATGAAAATTTTGAATATAAATGCCAGATTTCCTGGAAGTACCAATGATGTATTTATTTGGAACAATTCAAATGTAAAAAATGTAGTGATGGAACTTTACAGAAGACAACCCAATACATTTTATTTGTTAGGTAAGTATTGAATAACGGTGAAATACTGTAATATAAACATTTCGCAGTAGTAGTAATGATAGAATTTAAATTCAGGTGATTCTGGCTATCCTCTTCGACCATGGCTGCTAACACCTTTAGAAGAAAATCCACAGCCTGATACACCAGAAGCTGCATACAATCGATGTCACCAAACAACACGTTGTATCATAGAAAGGTGCAATGGACTCCTGAAAATGAGATTTAGGTGTTTACTCAAACATCGTGTGCTTCATTATGCTCCAGAAATGGCATCGAAAATTATCAATGCCTGTTCAGTGTTGCATAATATGTGTATCGAGCACAATGTCCCAGAACCAGATCCTCAAAATATTGAAAATTTGAATGGTATTGATTTTGGTTTAGTACCCAATGATGAAGGCCATAATGAGAATGTAGTGGGAAGAAGAATTAACATTCACCTAGTAAATGGTCGAAGGCTACAGAGACAATTAATAAGAAATTATTTTCTTAGAAGATAATTTTATTGTGAAGCCACACACAATATCAAATGTACAGCTGCGGAATCATAAAGCGGGACAGTATAATGTCAGTTTAAATGTTACTTCTTAATTTTGGTAACTATATGGTAACTTAGAAACCTTTGTGGTTTATAATATAATTAAATAATATAAAATGGTAAAAATCTTATCATATAAATAAGAAAAAAATTAAACACTATCGAAATAATACAAAATTTTGCTATAAGACGTCCTGCTTTATGATTCCGCAGCTGTACATGCATAAAATATGGATAGGTTTTGTTTCCAAAATACATTGATTGCTTATGTAAGGAAAGAAATAATCATATGTACTTCAACAACTGCAAAAATAGATTCAATAGTTGATGTTTCGTTATCTGTTTGGCAAATTCTTTACAATAAGACCAATAATATGTAAGGTGGCATGTCTGCTACTGAACTGATTTTTACAACTGTTATTGAAATACAGATCTTGTCTAATAATGTATACTTTTAATTGCGTTATTAAATTAGAAATTTTATTTTACTGTTTTAATTACAAACTTATAATATATTGTACCCTTTGTAAATAGAAATAATATGAAAATAAATGTACATGATTATTTTTCAATTAAATATTCCAATGCAGTGGCAATTCTTTCTTTCACATGCACGTCTCTCTCTTTGGAAGCAGCAATTCGTTCCAGGATTTCTAGCTTCTTTTGTAAATACTGCTTCTTAATATTCAATTTTTGAGCAGCGAGTTCTGCCAATTTCTCCGTAGCGTTTATTGAATTTTGGAGGCGTTTTCTACGTTTTACGCTTGGGGTCCATGTATGTGCTAAAATAATAATTTTTTTTTTAAATATCGAATATCTAAAATCATATTATAAATCTATTATTTTAACTTGCACAACTCTATAATTTAAATCATTTCGATATTATACATATTATAGAAATTAAATTACCAAAATGTAATAACATGATTTATCACTATATCATAACTAACTGATAGCAGTTGAAGTTCTCTAAGAGAAATTACCTGTAGTACTCATGCTATTAGGTGAAGGTTTTGGTTCTTTATTGGTAGTAAAGCCATATGTTTGTGTACTAGATGAAGGTGTTGGTTCTTTATTGGTAATTAAGCCATGTCTTTCTACAGTGTAATCATGATCTAAAAAAAATCAACAAAAAAGTAGGTATTGAATAAAGTCATTGTTTTGAATTATGTACCCATTTCAGTTATTATTTGCAGATCAGATGGTAACTTGTCATCTATAACTTGTGGTAGCATTTCAACGAACTCCTGTCAAAAAATTACAAAATCATAAATTCGCTTTTTTAACTCTATAATAAAACTTACAAATTCAACTGTCGATTCAGCTGTTTGTGAGTGCCCTTCAACTGCAACTTGAGAAATTAATGAGAGAATTTTGTCCTCATCATGCGATATTTCTTCTATAAGCGGAGGGCCACCTCCTGTCCCAGAAGCATGCTTAACACATAATGCCTTTTTTTGTTTTGCCTTGCTTCTAAGGTCTTGCCAAGTCTAAAATAAATTATTTGAGAAGTAATACTTGGTACTACCTTCATTTGATTTTAAAGTTATATTTTAAAATGTACTTACTTTTCTCCACTGATGCCATTCTTTTTGTGCTCCCGGTATTGCATTTAATATTGCACTTATATTTTCCCACTGCTTTTGTCCATCTTTTTTAGTAAATGTGCTACTAAATCGACCACTTAATAATTGTTCATTTTTTCTCATAAGTTCAATTAAATTGTTTTTTTGCGAAGTAGAAATATGAGTGCTTTTCTTATTCATTTTAAAAAATTTAATTATATTTTTGTTTGATAAGATAAGGTCTTTACTTTATGAAATTTCCGAACGAAATATTCAAGTTTCTGTTATGCATATAACTACCTACCTACCTCCTTTTCGGAAAAAACATCTGTGCTACACGTGTTGTAAAATTTATGCCGCATTTTTGTTTGAATACTATTGGTTACGTTCAAAGGAAGTCGCGTGAAATAATCACCGACTCATAGTACGCACTCGAAAGCGATATTTTCTATTCGACTGCTACTCAAGAATACGAATTTCACGATTTCATCTTTCTCACACGAATCTTACCGCTCGAAAATATTCACATGCGACTTTACTCGAGTGAACTCGAGAATAAGGCCCCAGTTACAAGCATAAAGAGTCACGAATTGCGGTCAGTGTCGCCAACGCCTATAGGAGAAAATCCTAAATTTGATACGTTCAGAACCTCCAGAATACCGCCAGATTTAAACAAATTAAAGCCGTTTTTTTATCCATGAAGAAGAAGTTGGACAAGTGTAGTGCACCAACTTTAGATGATTTCACATGTGTCCGATATACGACATCCGATTGTACGAAACGACTGCCTATTGGTTGAAATTTTTAAAAATATGGCGGTAAATTAATCCGATGGTTTTTAACTTTCTTCCGATATCGGATAAAGTTGAAAATATTTCAACTTTTATCCGACGTCGTGTGTAATTTAACCTCACTTTTACATGAAGAACGTGAATCCAGTAATTAATCAATATTCATTAAATAGAAACATCTATTTGCAAAATGTAAATAATATGTCACTATATTTAAGGAAGAAGAAACGGAAAGGCATTTCAAGAAAATTTTGGATACGTGGTATTTTTAAAAATAGAAAATTGCAAGGATTTTTTTTATATTATTTGTTACAAGAATTGCGCTTGGTCGATGAAGAAAAACATTTTAATTATTTAAGAATTATTTCGTTATGTTGGTAATACTTATAAACGTCCATTAGGATCAAAGAAATTCATCAATTTCTTCACTAAAGTATTACGAAATATGTTCATGAATAAATTCACGAAGAAATTCATGATTTAATTCATGAATCGTGAATAGTCAATAGTCATTGTAAAATGGCCTTTAACAACTAGCAAATAAAACTGTTAAATATTATTCGTTAATTAAGTACAAAACAAACAAAATTATAAATTTATTTGTTTTAAGAGCAAATTTTTCAACGGCAATAAACACCCATACAACTTTGTTTAATTTATTTTTTAACTAGGACTAATTTACAACTGGTTTTACACAAGCCATAGAATTAATAGAATGGATATCGTATGGCAATGCAACTGCATAGAAAACGAATGACTACAACACTAAAAAGAGAAAACTTAATATAATCACCCAGAGAAAGAAAAGAAAGGGAAATAAAACAACGTTACTTCTGGCAATGTTTCTGTGGTTTTCGTCAGTAATCCATATAAACGCTTATTGTTTTGCCTTAAATCGGTTAATCAACTGATTTCGGGTAAGCGTCCTTTTCTAATATTGAAGTCATTACGGCTAGCGTAAAATCCATGCTATTATATCGTGCCTTCAAATGAATTCCTCATTAAAGTAAGCTGTGATTTTTTTTATAAAGTTGGCGACGCTCAATACAAAAAGAGGAACAGTTGTCAATAACTGTCAGTGTCATATTAGGTGCTTTCCTTTTGCCACAAATCTCACCTCACATCAGATAAAATTAACAGGAACAAGTGAGTTTGACTTCACATTTCAACCTCCCACCTTGCAACTCGAGCGCTGCCATTAGTTGGTATAAAAAATAGTTCGAAATAATCGTTCAAACTTACTTGCTAATCTCATCTAATGTGACGTGAGATTTGTGGTAAAAGAAAAGTATCTATTATCTAATTATGACATCACGTAATCAAAATTCAAAGAAACACTCAATTACTTAAATTCAAAACAACATTAACGCTTAAAACAGACACTGAAAATGTTGTTCTTCATCTTGAATGCACAAACGCGTTTGCCAAGTGTTGGAAGGTTATGTTAGCATAAACAATTAATTGGACAGCTATCAGTGTTACTAACCTTTAGGAGAAAAAACGTGTCATGGCCTATTTAATTAGGAATTTAATTGAATGCACGGTACTATTGCGACCGAAAAAATGGAAAACCTGTTTTTGTACTTTGTAATAATGATTTTTCGAGACAAAAAAATACGAGTAAATTTCACATTGACAAGAATTTATTTGAAATGCTATATGCAAAATATGCATAATTCCAATAAAATTTGTTAATTTGAGTAAACATGTCGATCTCTGTGTTCGCAATGAAATGTCATCTTGATATCAAAATCGTATTCACGTCTAAAATTTATAAAAGTTGGTCACTAGATTTATCTTGTTGTTTCCATTTTCTCGGTCGCAATAGTATCTATGACACAAGCCTTCAATTTAAGCCTAAAAATTAAAATCTTTCATAATTCATGTGATAATTTCAAGTTAGTTTTAAATTTGAAAGCAAATTTGTCGTTAAAAGTGGTTATTTGAGAAATTTGTAAACCTCCTAAGCAAGCCAAATTAATTCCTAATTTAGTATTACAATGTCACCTAGTGTTGTAAATACTCGGATGATTTTGATATTCGAATACTAATGTCAACCTATCGAAAACAGACCAAAAATAAGCTATAGCGATGAATAATTTGGTTTGGATAACCTGAATCTTTCATTGCTTAATATTAAAAACTTACCTTTAAATTAAACATAATTATTAAAGAAAATACAAATTATTGTGCCACAACACGGCCCACAGCATATATATTGTTAATTTGTTGTTTGGCTATGTAATAATGTTGGTTTCTGAATTCTGATTGGTCGATTCTATTTGCTTTGAATAATGCAGAAATACCTATAAAAGTAAAATCCCCAAAAAAGCCACCAAAAAAAAATTAAAAACTTCCATATTTTCGACATGCCTTAATTATTTTTGATTTTTCTAAAATTTAGTTTCAAAAACTTCAGATTTAGCGGAAAAACCTCCAATATACACTTCCATTTTAAAAAATTAACATTAATTTTGTCAGTGTTTGTGATGTAAAGTGCGTTCAATAAAAACCGTTATCAAGTAGCCTCATATCAAATGCAAATTTTGCAAAGTCACGTCGTAACTGTACGATTATTATAAACATAACCTAACTTTTTTTATCCATTTAAATACGATTTTCCACAAAATGGATAATAAAACTATAATTAATGAAATAAAACATTTATTTTATTACAAATATTTCGAACATATAAACAAAATATTTGACAGTTGAGGCTGTTGATAGCATGCAGTAACTCAAGGTTTCAACATACGTACTAAGCTACGACGTGCCGTCATAAAATAAAAGCAAGTTCAGAGCCTTTTTGAAAACGGATTTTTTTGAACGCACGTTATTTGTCAATCTATAAAATGTCATCCTTCTCATTCGATTATAGAATACCCGCCGAAATAAAATCAGAAAGAGGATGTAATATGGCAGATTATGGAATAATGTTTAAAAAGAAAGAATTGTAATTAGTAATATTAATAGCTAATTCAGTTATAATTGCTCAAGTGTCAATTCCGTCTTGCAATCGCATTTGAATTATTACATTTGAATTGAATTGAATTACTGCATTTAATTGGGATATTTTTATTTGTTTTGTCAAAGTGACATTAATGTCAAAATGACAAAAGAAGCACGCTTCAATTAACTAAAATTTAAAATGAAGTCGGTTTCTCTGAATACGATAATAAATAGTTGAATGTTGAATCCGAGTGAAGAATTCTACAGTCAGGTAATAAAAAGGCGTCTCCAACGGGTGGACAATGAAGTGGAAGGAGCATTTTATGGAGACGTCTTTTTATTATCTGACTGTACATCTCTGTAGGTACTCATAACAATTAATTACGATTATTTTGGCAATTGTGTTGTTTTTTCACACAATATGCTCTTTGAGCAATTTTACAGATTTAATGAATTCATATTTTCCATAAAAAATTAATTGTTTTATAATTTATTTTAATTTTTCCGTTATATTAATCATTTCACTAAAACAAAAAAGAAATAATTATTTGAAAGTAGAAGGTCCTCAAGTATCTCATAAAACTAAATAAGAATGGGTAAAGAAAAATTATTTTTAAAGCAGTAACAAAACTACCCTTTTTGAATTAATTTTAAAATGCAAATGTTATATTATATTTTACACTAAAATATGTTGCTTTTTACCAAACCTGTGTTCTAATTACTTGCTTTATTTGGAAATATTAAAAAAAAATGTTAAGCTTCACAGCCCAGTGAAATAGGAATTACTTTGACCTGTGTTCTTCCATTGCACAATATTATATTATTATAAAATGTGCACAAGTGAATCTGTGTTTAATTAAAAATCTAAGACTCGAGTTGCAATCTTTCATTTTATGATGTATTGGTATGGGTTGGCACCAGTACTTATTCATTATAGAGATTCAATTCAATTAGCTGCATGATGCTAGTGGTACAAATCTCTTAGATTCATATCGTATAAATCGGAACACCAGGTTAATTTTCGTAAATGCCTAATGTTGTCCCTGTGCTGGAAAAGACAACTGACACTTTCTCTTTCATACCAAGATTTTTGATTATAAAAGCTTTATTACAACACAGCTTCTGATTAATTCAAAACTATCAAATATATTCGCCCATCAAATTAATCACTGCTTTCAAGAGCTGCATTAAATGTGAAACTTTGATCGACACATACTTCTGACAGTTTCGGACTAGTCACAGGCTTATAGGAACAAGGGTAATATTTATAATGCTACTCCTAACCTCACAAGTGTTGAACACTCGATACTCTCATCCTGTGTATGTTGCAAACATGGAGATTGAGCAGTCACACCAGAATATTTAGACCATCTTCTGTTTTCTGATTATGAAAAATTAGCAAAATTTATATTCTAATTATCTTTCAGTAAATACGTGAGTACACATAATGAAAACATAGCAAGTAAATCAAAATTCTTAACAGGTATTTCAATGAACAGTAAACACATCAAATATGAAAATATGTTGCCCTTTCCAATTTCTAATATCTTTTCAAACATTCTGTACTATATTTTAAAAATAAAATCATACTTTTTGTTTTCACTTACAACTTTTGACAGAATTAAAATGCTTCGACTTCAGCTATCTGCTCCAAATGAATCAGTTTGCATGGAAATTATGCATAAAATCTGTGAGAACTTTTAATTAAAAATAAAAGAAATCACACTCTGTGTCAAAGTAAAATGTATTGACTCACAGACACAAGAACAAGAACTAAAAGTAGTAATGGAATATGAATGTAACAAACATCAAAAAATAGAAATATGCAGAGAACATCGCAGAACCTTAATAATCTTGAGATTGAGTCTTGCCTCCTTTGGACGAGGAAGTCGCGCTGCCAGTCTTCTTAGGTAACAACACCGCCTGAATATTTGGAAGAACGCCACCCTGGGCGATGGTAACCCCAGAGAGCAATTTGTTTAATTCTTCATCATTCCTGATAGCCAACTGAAGATGACGAGGAATGATTCTCGTCTTTTTGTTGTCTCTTGCGGCGTTACCGGCCAACTCCAGAACTTCAGCAGCCAAATATTCCATGACTGCGGCCAAATAGACCGGGGCCCCGGCACCTACTCGCTCGGCATAATTTCCTTTACGAAGTAAACGATGTATTCTTCCGACGGGGAACTGCAGACCAGCCCTGTTGGAACGCGACTTCGCTTTTCCCTTCACTTTTCCACCTTTGCCTCGGCCCGACATGTTTTATAGAATAACGGTTTTTGCACAAGCGTTTACAAGAAAGCGTCTGTCAAGCGCGGGAAACACAATAAAATGGTAACTGAAATCACCACTGAAATTCAACACGAACGAACTATTCGCCCCACTACAAAATAAGACTGACTCATTGGACCTACTTGAATAATTCAGTAGACCTAACAGCATTGCCAACCAGCAACCATACGGTAATTATTGTATTGGCACAATAATTTACATCGATATACGATACTAAAGTCATAAACGTATTGAATAATACGATAATTTCTCGTTTGATCTACTAGTTATTTTTTCTACGTCCTAAACATTGCCTCCCATATTTTTTACTGTTTAAGAATTTCTAGA
Organism: Serrognathus titanus; assembly: GCA_039766575.1. NCBI lineage: Eukaryota > Metazoa > Arthropoda > Insecta > Coleoptera > Lucanidae > Serrognathus > Serrognathus titanus. The sequence continues at coordinate 11,135,274 of CM077911.1, read as the reverse complement.
CACCTATATTTTTTTCCACAAATTCCCCAAGCTTCTAGAGCTTGTCGGGGAGAGGAGGGGGTTGGCGGCTGTGACCGATTTGATGTTATAATCAGCTTATAGGAATATTCCTATACACTGTTATAATTTCTCCTTCGGCATTCGCCTTACAAACTGGGGAAACACAGAAAACCCAGTTCGAAGGAGCCGGCATGAATCCGAACACGGTCCGAGCCATAAGAATTCTATCTCCCACATAGAACTCACCAGGAGAGGATTCGAACCTACGCCTAAATAATTGCCCGCCAAGCGTCAAGTCCATTGCCAACGGAAACCACTCGGCTACCAACTATCTGCTTGTCTATTACGTGTAATGCCATCTATCGAACATTAACTTTACCGTCACAAAAATGTCAATTTGTTGTTCCCACGGTGGTTCCCGCTAAATGATTTGTTAAAAGATTACGGATTCATAAAACGTGAAATGTAAGTAGAGTACACAGGATAGCTGTTGGCCACCAGATAGTTATTGGCTATTTAATTTTATATATATAAAAAATAAACAAGTAACTTGCCCTACCAACTTTTAAAATATAAGGTAAAAAATGGAAGTTTTGCTCTGTGTAATCAGTGAGTATATAATTATTTCTATACTCACTGGTGTAATATAATGATTTCGTGTTGTTTAGTTGGCAGCATTTTCCACAGTAGTTCTTAACATGTCTACGCTTTCCATGTTGTTCACTTCTTAGGAAAATTTTATGGTTTCTTTAAGGTAGGTTCGCTATTCTTTTTAAGAATTTTTTAATTACTTTTAGTAGTAATTGCAAAGGTGTTTTTATAATTTTCAATTATCAATTTTGATGTCTTTCATCTCAAATTAGAATAGCTTAATTGCTTTTCTCTTTTTTTAGTATGACAATAACTATTGGTGTTTACGAAAAACTGAACGGATTATGTGATCAGAACTGTTCTATCACGTGACAGAGTAAATTGGGATCACTATACGATCAACCAATTTCCGAACAATCAGTGATCTGAGTGACTCTACTTCAATAGCAGAGTCACGAGATCACTGATCCAGTTGATGATCGGTTGTGCTCCGTTCACATTTACGAACGCAATTTATCTGCACCGATCAGTTTTTCGTAAGCGTTAGTTACAAGTTACCTGATCCGATCAGTTTTTCGTAAACGCCATATATAATCAAATTATGTAGGAGAGAGTAATTGGCCAGGGTGACTAATAACTGTAAGCCGAACTAAAATAAAGAATTCTGTTTTAAATAACACAGTACAAGCGCAATTCAACTTTTTTATTTTATAAGGATATCACGTAACTTTTTAATTAATCACTATCAAAACTACTGGGAGTTAAATATTTCATTTTTTTACAAATCTTTATTACTAAAAATGCGAGAAGGCGCTTTTTATAAAAAAAAAAATATAAAGAAGACGCTGCTAAAGCTGTCAAGACAATTAAAACGGAATGAGCCAGAGACATGCTGCAGCTCAATTGCCAGATCATTTTTCGCTAGAACAATAGATAGTTCAATAAAAAACAGTAGATGGCAATAGAAGAACAGTAGATTCTGTATTAAAAAAGTTTTGTATTTTATTTTTTTTACGTTTAAGACCTCCTGCAGAAGAACCTTCATCGCCAGAACTAATATACTCCTTATCAGACTCGAAACTAAAATATTCGATAAAATGCTCAAATAGAACACAACAATAACACAGAAATTTACCTCATTTTAATATGACCACATGTATGTAGCCCCGGTATAATAATAAAAAATTAATCAACGGTAATCCAACACTTTGGTGCACTTAAACTGCGCATGCGTTGAATGTGCGTTACGATACGCTGAAAACTGATCAGCATTTAACGCATGCGTAGTTTGGATGCATCACTAAAGTGCAGTTACTTAGGTTATGAACATAATATATTTCCGAGAAAGCAAAAAACAGTAGTTTTTTAACCGAGAACAGTAGAACAAGGGCTAAAACAGTAGACCTGGCAACACTGATTTAAAGTACCTAGGGCCACAGATCACCTATAACCATTGAGATAGAGTATAATTATGGAACATGGCGAACTCCTTTTAGCGGGAAACTGAGATGTGAAGTTGGTAATCAGACCTGAAGTTGGAACATTTCCCCTTACCTCAGTATTTCCCTTGGATGGACGCCTCACCCTATCCTTGTCTACTTTGCTGCCAGGTCATCCTATAAAGCTTCACCCCCGTGGCTAGAGGTGTCGGGTGAAAGACAGGCAGTACTAGTATCCGAGCTGAGCCGTAGGGGGGCATCCCTTGAGGTGTCGGGCCACCTGTTCGGAAGCCTATTATCCGAGACGAAGACCGATGCAGACCACACGCCGACCACCCTTAAAACTAGCCTGTCTAGCTACCCTATCCTACGTTCGTGGGGAACGGATGCTGGGGCTAGTATTAGATGTGTGGTAGAGGTTTGCGTAAGCGATCTCGACGGTCACTCATCAAACGTTGCTAGGGTAACCTTGCTACAGCGACCGGACCCTCCCCATGGTAGGCGTATGTCACAGGAAGGCGGGCTGATGCCCGGTGGCCGGGTTATTGGCAAAGCGACCCTATCCACAGTCATCCTGTCGGGTAAGCGGATATCCGTTCGCATTTGAGCCGATGCGGAGCAGTCGCTTGAGGTGTCGGGTGGAAGGCATGGGGTACTAGTATCCGAGATGAGCTAGGGTAGAGCCATCGTTTGAGGTGTCGGGCCCCCATGTACAGAAGCCTAGTATCCGAGACGAGAACCGATGCAGACCACACGCCGCTTACCCTTAAAACTAACCTGTCTAGCTGCCCTATCTCACGTAATGTGGGTAACAGAGGCTGGGGTTAGAATAATATGTGTGGGAGAGAATCGCGCAAGTGTTCTCGAACGGTGACTCATCTAACGTTGCTAGGGAAGCCTTTCTAACATGAGTACTAAGGGGAGGGGTGAACCCCCCGGCTGAGTCGGGACCCCTCATCCGGTGTTGGGCTCTTAGGAGTTGGTGGTCCCTCGCTAGTCCAATTAAGGTTATGGGCGGAAGCCTGGGTACCTAGGTACGCATTAAGCGTTACCGACCGAATTGGACTGTATATCTAATTTCAACATCGACATTTGGCGGTCGATTTTTTTAAACATCGATATGAACTTTCGATATTAACATCGATGTCCCATCCCTAGTCATCAGCATTTTTCAAAAAATGAAAATGGCATTACCTAAAAATTGAAATTCTGTAAAAAGTAAAAAAATGCAGGGTAGCAAAGTATTCTTTTATTATTTTTACTTCTATGACTTTCGAGGCCTAAAACCATAAGAAAAATTAAGTAATATTCCAAATTTCAAAGTGGTCGATTTTTCCCAAACATCCGGTTTTCAATTTTGAGCAACAAATTATTTTCCTCTAAGGTTTTACATTTGCGTTGTATAATTCGTATCTGAAAAATTATATAAATTTTTACCAATGCTTGCTTACTTGTTTTGCGCATAATACGCTTTTTATTTTATCGGCATTTATTGACATTCGAGACAGTTTGTACTTAGCCGAGTTTAAAGCCAAATTCTGAAACCTCACCTTAGTGGAGAGAGCACTCCACTCACACTCAAACTGTTACTTGAAGTTGAAATTTGCTTTTATAGTTACTAGTATAATCGAGTTTATGATCAATACAGGCACTTTGATCATCAGTGATTTACGCTAGAAAGATAAAAATCATTAAAATGAAAATTAAAGCTTTTCTGAATTTCATATTAACTTCGAACTGTCAATTTGAGTGAGTGTTGTTTCTGAATTTGGGCCTAAATCTTTAGACAGCATAAACACCCATGGCTCTGGTAGGATTCGAACCTACGCCGCTGAACGATACGACTTCCAAGATCGGCTGATTAATTAATTAAAAATTAATTATGAACTAAAAAGTCGGGTTATATGACGAAAGAAACGGTTATTATTATTAATGGATAAATAAAGGAAGTCATTGATTAAAAAAATATTTAATTCAGGACAAAATAGAGAAGAATAAACTTTAATAATCACATAAATCAGACGACTATAAAAGCAAATTAATATGATCCTTTAAGTATCACTGCGCCATAAACTAACGTAATGTCATGACACAATGCAAAAAATCGATATTTTTTTAAATATTAAGTTCATCTTTTCACCTTACATCTGATCAAAGGAATCACAAATCACAAACAAGTAAAAATATTACTGATATAAATTAAATACACTGACCAGGAAATATGATGACTACTAAGATTAAATAAATATAATACTTCTATAAAAATAGAGTAAATTAAGATCGCATTTGTTGCATAATTTTGAGCATTTATAGTAAATGATTATATTCAAGGAACTAAATATTTTAGTATAACATTTCAATGTCGGATGTAAAGGCAAGAAGTTAGTTAATAATTTTTCATGAATTTAATAGTTTCACATATTCCCACTTACTTTAAATACTCATGCCTATCATGCAAACAATTTAAGGTACATACTTATTCTAACGTACATCTACTACTAAATTAATTCATTTTCTGTTGTACAACCTACATTCATTTATCAACCTTCTTGTGCAGATGTTGTTGCACCATGGTATAAAGTAATCCTACTGTAAGAGCTCCAACTGCAACACCTTGTGCCCCCACTCGAAGTTGCATGAGGAAGAGGCTTGGACTCATTTTACCTCGCTTATTGAATTTATATGCTCCAAATGCAACGGATGCAACCAATCCAGCAATAGCTATAAATAATATTTTTAAATAAAATTAATTACATTAAAAATTAATATGTGTGTTTTTTTGCAGAGTACTGCTGCTTAATCAAGCTAAAAAAAAGTACAAAAATCAGGATTACACTGTGAGTACCATAAGACCATAAGAGCAAAAAAAATGAAAAAAAATATCACTATTAATTAGCCTTAAATATAAGTAAGAATGAGAGCGGTCAGCTTAATAGTTTTATTTAAAAATGTTTGATTTCTTTCATCGGTCGGCATATGTATTATGTCGCTCCCAAACAAAGTTATGTGGTATACCCTATTCAGTCTAACTAGGCAATGACGTCAATAACGGCTCTTCAATGAAGCCAACTTAACGCGCATTCATTATGTACATTTTATGTACAATTAAGAGTCAATTAAGTTGGTAATACTGAGCGCTGTTGTCAGTAATCATTCTGTCAACTGTCAGTTATTGTTATTGTATGTTTGGAGCTTCGTTTGTAAATAGACAGTTTGCTTGTATATTTAAACAGTTTTTAAAAAAACTAAAAGTGGTCTACTAAATTCTGAAGATGCCGAAACCTTTGTGTAGTCAATCCAAGCAATTGGTTGCTACGCTAATTTCATATTTTGAGAAAGAGCGTGATTGTGGAGGGCCAATGTTCCCATTAACTGCAATGAGAGATGTAAGTTTTGCATGTCACATGTGACAATGTACTCATAATTTTAAAAATCACGTTTTTTTCTAGCGTGTCGCAGCAGCTCTACAATTGAGTTTCACAACAGTTAATCGTATTGCTGCAAATGTGTGTACTGGAAATGAATTACATACTTGCAGAAAACGTTCCCGTCCTAAAACCGTCTGTGAAATAAATGAGGCAAAGAAGATTGAAATTCGTAATGTTATATACATGATGTACGAACAAAGTAAGTTTTTAAAATAATAAATTTCAAGTTTTCTTTTTATTTATTGATGTTAATTGCAGAACAACATATCACATTAGATACACTACTTCCTAAGTTAAAGGAGAAGCACCTTTTTGAAGGGGGCCGAATTTCACTTTGGAAGATTTTAAAGGAAATAGGTTTCCGATGGAAAAAGGATGAACCCCGAAGGGGCCTTATGGAATTGACCCACATTGCTTTTAAACGAGTCGATTTTTTGAGCTCATACATTAAGAACAAGCATGAAAATTTGTACCAATTTGTGTTTCTTGACGAAACTTGGATATTCCAAGGTGGCACAATTGGTCGGTCATGGCAGGATGACAACGTTAAAAGTGTGAAATCTACCAAAGTTGAAGGCAAAAGGTATGTTGAAAAGAATAACAGACATGAAAATAATTTTTGTATTATTATTTAGATACATCATTCTTCATGCTGGTAATGAAAATGGCTTCATAGAGGGTGCGGAATTAATATTCTCGACTTCTAAACAGCATGAGGATTATCATGGCTGCATGAATAAAGAAAATTTTCTAAGATGGTTTGAAAATCAATTATTGAAAAATTTACAACAACCTTCAATGATTATAATGGACAATGCATCTTATCACAGCACATTAGAAAATAATACCCCAACTTCATCTTGGAGAAAGATGCAGATTCAAGAATGGCTCAGAAACAATGGCATTGTTTTCGATGCAAATTTTCTAAAGCCTCAATTATTACAACTGGTGCTACGGTAAGTATTGGTTACCTTTGTTAATTAATAAGTAATTAATGAATTTTGATTCTAGCAATAAACCTCCAAAAACTTATGTGGCTGACACTATGGCTGAAAAATATGGACATAAAGTATTGCATCTTCCACCGTACCAGTGTATTTTTAACCCAATCGAAAATGTATGAGGCATTGTAAAGCTTTATTATAATAACCATGTGGGACGTGAAGGTAGGTCAGTTGAAAACTGCATCAATTTGTGGAGGGAAGCGGGAAGCACAGTTACTCCTGAAAAATGGACAAACTGCATAAGACATGCTGAAAAAGAAATAAAAAAGTGGTGGGACAAAGAAATTCAGTTTGATGTAAGAGACATTTCTCCTCTTATCATAAATCTAAATGAGGACAGTGAGGATTCTGAATGGTCAGAAGACGAAGATATGTGATGTAATCCTTCATTCTACACAACAAATGACATTTAACTGAGTGAAAGGTTTACTTATTTTTTACAGTTTTTACTTATAAAATGAATAACATAAGAGATTCCTCGGCAATGTAACAGCTTATATGTAATAAATTAATTCATGCCGAATTAGAAATGTTTGTCTGTCAGTTTCTGACATGATCCGTGTACAATGTAGGTACATTTTCAGGAAATAAGTCTGCACTGTATTTGATGTATAATTATATAATAAATAAAAAAATATAATGAATAAAATTGATTTCAAGCGTTAGTACTTAACCTTAATCCATACAAACAATTACTTGTCAACATAGAAATTTGGCAACAACGTGATCGTGTGCCGTCATTAGATTCACTGACGTCATTGCCTAGTTAGACTGAATACCCTATACAAACCTTCACTCACGCAAAATCGACTCGCTTTGACAAATCGGTTATGATCTCAAACATTTGCACATGTCTATGCGAGTGCCCTCCTACTCTTGCGAGTGTGTTAATCAAATGATGTTCCACCTAAAGTAGGTAGCACCTTTTATATGAGGATAAAGCTGAATTTATTGAGAATTAGAAAATCTAATAAGCCGTGAAAAACAAAACATACTGTAATGATGTATTTGTTGTACGTGCCTTGATGTTGGGGTGCCAATTAATGTAATGATGATGATGATGTTATGTTGTTGGGGTTCAATTGCAGTATTTATGTATATTATTTGTGGGTGCGTATCTACTCTCTCAGGGTTTCTCTTTGGGTCGCTCGGAATTACCCACTTCTTGTTTTATGGCCCCATGGTGGGCACATACCATGACAAAATACAGAAAATATGAGGGGGGAGGGGAAGGAAGTATCAGTGTTAAATGTATGCATTCGTAAGTGTCAAAGAAAATATATCGAAATATTATCGAAAAAGTTGTTGTCTGTCTCTAAATGTACACCGGCTAGCACAAGTCGGTCCTCACCACACCCTTCACAAGGATGTCCTATCCGATGTATATCTTGTTAAAAGTGGAGGCCCTGTATCGCCGATCACGCCTGTGCCTCAACTCCTTCACAAGAGTGAGGCGCCTTTCGACGATACAGACCCGTACACAGGAAACAACAGGTATCACAAGTCGGCATTGTCACCACCACACCCTTCACAAGGCAGGTGTACCTCTTGTCCTACCTGATGTGTTCTTGTTTAAAGGAGGATCGCTCCGTATTGCCGATCACGCATGTGCCTCCACTCCTTCACAAGAGTGAGGCGCCCTTAGACATTACCAAACGTCCGTTGTCCGGTGTTAAGTGAAAATTTTGTCTGTTTGTCAAGTATGCGGCTACCGTGAAGAGTCGTCCATATCGTTAAAAAAAAGGATATAGGTATTTGGAATCTGATATCAGGTTCAATTCTTGATTAAAATACCTTTTTATATTTTATAACCTTTTTAATAAAATGTATTCTTGGTAGTCGAAGCCATAATCTTCTTGCGGTAGTTGAATGTTATTCTCGGTTGTCGGAGAAGGAATCTTCTTGCGGTGGTCGAAGCAGAATGTTATTCTCGGTGGTCGGAGAAGAAATGAATTCCTCGTCGTGCTCTCGCTATTTATAGCGTCTTTCGTTGTTGATTTTTTACCGTTGCCTTGGTTACCGGAACATTCGCGTACTGATCTAGTTACATACTAGATTTGTGTTGGTAACCAAGACGTCACGTTTAACAATTAGCGTTTTATCTTAAATATGAGAACATTTCACTAAAGTTAAACTAAAAATTGAACTGAAATTATCTAACCTACAAAAATACAACTTACTAAAAAAATATTTTTCAACGTCACACTTAATCTATAATAATGTTTTTCACTTTTTAATTTCCACTTTGCGTCTTTTCAGCCTTTCCATGTAAATGTTCGTCGCACAAACTTTGATATCCACTAGGAAGTCTGGCACTTGTTTCCAGTTACAACGTATCCTTTGGCCGTCTTGCAGATAAATTAATCTCTTCCTGTTTTTTGGCGGCTTATTCTCGTCCACCGGGTAATGTTTTGCCGTCAGTGGCCCCTGGAATGAGCCAAACCTTTGGTTCATTGCCTGTACGAAATTCCAATGCTTCATTGTCCATTCAAATTGATCAACGACCTTGGAACTTCCTTCTGCTATCGTTATTTGATTTGTTGAGCTGCAATTATGCTTTCTAAAGCTGCGGTATTTAGTTTTGTAAGTGTCTCCTTTCGTTTTGTATCTGTGATATAGTCTGTTTTGTTTTAGGTGCATGAAGTTATGTCGAAACGTCTCGTCACTCTTGCGTCTACTTCGTCAGTCTGCTTTGGAAGCTGTTGTTGAACGTCTGCTGTACCGTGGCACTGTTCTATATGTTTTTTTTAACTCCTCTCACTTACTGTATTTGTTTATTTTTTTCTATTCATCATGGTAATTAACACTGCAATACGGTGGAACAGTGGAAAGAAAGAATGGTTAAGTGTATCATTGCTGATGTGAAATACTACGAGCATATTTAAAATAAAAATAGAAAATATTAACTGTGTTTTTTATTCTCGATAAATTCAGCTTAACCCTCATATCTACCACCGTGACTTCAGTTTATCTCACTAATTAATAACTTCATAATATATGACTGCATTGTTATTGACAGTGTTACAAAGAAATCATATATAATCTATTAATTACTCCCAATAGTGTTTGACTTTTTTTGCATAAATGAAAAGTTATTTTTCTGTTTTCAAATAACCATTATTACCGATCTTCGAAAATTGCATTGGATAAATTGCAGGCGATTAGTAGCGTCAAAGGAGACGAAGGGCGAAACAATTAACGATTACTCGAAAATTTTAAAGGGATTGGTTAATTATTATTTTAGATAGATATATAATCAGGCTTCTTATCTCCAGTATGACACCACACTTATGAAATATTTGCTTGAAGTGGTATTTTTTTTATTTGCTTTTCAAATTAATATCAGCTGAAGCATGAGCAACACCAAAAGTCCCGTAAACATGTTTCAATATCGAAGTTAGTGAATTTTTTATTAATTCTTTTTTAATAATTAATTTTTATTTATTAATTTTTTTATACCTTGCTCAAAAATAAATATGGAAAATATTTTATATTAACAAAAGAAAATTATAAAATTTTAAACCCCATTACGGAAAATGACTGTCCGACATTCTACACTCACCGGCACGGAAAACGGAGTACCTGCATTTTCTTAAAAAACTTAAAATTTTAACATTTTTATAAAGTTTTACTAGTATTATAGTTTGAATACAAATATAACAAGTTGTTGTAAGTAATTTTTAAAACTTATTGAATTCTTAACGTAAAAAACTGTTTTTAGTACAATGGAAGGATGTTATACTGCAGAAACCATATATTCAATGTATAATGATGATAAAAACTAAGCGATAATGTTAATATTAACAAGTATACTTGTAGAAGTGCAAAGGGTGAGCAAATTGTTTGAAAGCAATACTGCAGATCCTACAAAGCTTTACGGAGAGCTTTTTCAAAATTTGGTTGCAAAAATTGTGATATTTTTGAAGGAAAATATGAGGATTATATAGCCAGAAATTGCTATTTAGGAGATGGATTTCAAAATATGTTGAATAAAATGAAAGAAGAAAAGCGTCTTGCAAAGGAAGATGAAAGTGATCTAAGAGACTAAAAGAATTATTAATTTTATCATAGCTCTTATTTCTCAAATAAGAATAAGGTTTACAGAAAATTATAATACTTTGAAAAACATTTCAGTTTTCAATCTTAATAATGTTCTCAAACATGATAAAATGTCACTTCTGTCTTTATTGAAATATTTCTCCAAAACTGAGGTAGACATAGATGATATAGAGAGGCAGTGGCGAAACATTCATCCTTTAAAATGGAATGAACCAAAGAAAACAAAAGATTTTTGGTATGAAGTTGCTCTATACAAGGAAGCAAATGATACAACTGCATCACATCACTTCGACAAATAAAATAGGCAAACTTACTGAATATGTGATTTTAGGTGAAAGTGAACTGATCTCTCTTTATATTAATGAATCAAACCTAAAAAGTTAAAGCTGAAGAAGTATGAGGTGATAAGATTCTAGGCCGTAACTCATCCAAATTATTTATCAGGTTTTATAAATGCTATTTTTTAGATGAGGAAATAAGAAATAATCTAGTGCATCAAATCTGGTGACCTTTGAGGACATTCAGGAACACATCTCAAACTGAAAAGTCTAGTATCGTAAAATTCCCGCAAACGTCAGGGTCTTGGGTGTAGTATGAGCAGCGGCCCGGTCATGTTGAAAAAATCCATCCTAAATTTCCTCGTCATGTAGCTAATTGATAACTGTTTCTATATAGAATCTCATCTCGATACCTCTGAGCAGTTATATCAAAAATTTTTATGGCAAGTACTCACGGACACAGCCATTGTTGTAAGTGTCACAATGATTTTGACGGATTATTTTGCATAATTCATTGGACATTCTCAACTAAGTAAGGGGTTCTAATAATCCATTTTCCCTGAACTGTTGAATAGTGTTATGTAATGTCCGATACTACAATAAAATTTGGAAAACATCTAAACTCATTTAAGCAAGCTTGGTCACTGTAAACTCATCCATTGTTATCGAGACAAATTAGATTTTTCAAATATGGTAGGTTTGTATGTTACCTTTTTAGATGTTTTTAATTATTTCAATAAAACTTGGAAAATGAATAATTTATTTGAACTTCATGGCTACCAAATGCCAAACTGACATTTAAGATTTTTCAAATACATGAATGGTGCTAAGACATGTTTTTTATTTTCCACAGCCATCCTTTATAGCATTAAAAAAACTCATGGTAAAAGTTAAAAGTAACACTTCAAAATTGCGAAACAAAATACACTTTTAATTCAGATAAAACATCCTACTTTTTCTGCAACCTGATTCAAAATAAGGTTATTCACAAAACAAACTTAACTAAAAATATTAAAAGTACAAATTCCTAAGATTGAGTGTTTTTAATCCAAGGAACTAGCAATCTACCTAGCAACACATACCTTTTTTAATTAGTGACTAACATATCGAGTTTCTCAGTCTTTAACTTTAATCTTGAGTTTATTTTCATAGTATAATTGTTACTGTGGGAATATAGAGGCAATTAAAGTTAAATTACGACTAAGACACCAGGCCTAAAACATCAACTTCAATTGTAGTTTTTAATATTAAAAGTCATTACATTTAATATGGTTGCAGAAAAAAAAAATGTTTAATGTTTTAATTATAGGAATGTTTCAAAAATTGAAAATCTTATTCATCTCTAATGGCAAAGTGCCATATTGCATTTCGTTATAACTTGTAAATTCTGCAGCAGCCTAATTTTGTTGTAAACCTTGCCTTACTAATGTAAGTAATAATAATTAACTTCTTACTCTTTGTCATTGAGTTATGTTAAATGTTTACAATTTGTACATCTCAATCCTTTGTGATTGTGATCAATAATTGTTGTTTTTAGATTTTTTCAACACAAAAATTCTTTTATAAATGAACCTTCATCACACATGAAAAGGGCTTCGATGTACAGGGTTACAACTAATCACAAATCCACCATGGAGATCTCGCAAACTCTAACAGATACAAGGATGGTTAAATTACAGTTTACGAGTTCCCCATAGTGGGCCTATATATAGGTGTAACTCTGTATATTTGTCCTACGTGATTTTACTTTATATATTTTATAGAAACAGATAAATCTGAAATTGAGGAATTTTTTTATCGTTGATTTCACAAATTATTTCTAGAAAATTGAGATTGCAATTTAAAACTGTAGAGCTGCAGTTACATTCAATTTCATGCCAGCACGAATTTGTAGTAAGAAAGTTTGACGTTATGTTCTCTTATGAATCATTTACATTGGTCAATGTAAATGGCATCATAAGAAAGCACTTTCATGCTACGAATTCATACTGGCATGAAATAGAATGTAAATGTAGCTTTGAACTTCTTGAGGTGTCCTCATTAAGGTTAAGGTTAAGTGGCAAACCTACTAAGCAGATGCTATTTTATTCATAACATACCTATTGGAAAGAAGGGGCTCTCCTTAGACTTCCTGGCCAACTTATCTGAGTGAGACTCCTCCTCGTAGGTGAAGATGGGCTCGGGCATTTTGGTGCCTGAATCAAACACAAGTGAAATTAGCAAACAATTTTTTTTGTCTGGTGTATAAGTCTGAAGAGATGCAAAAACAGGCCAATTAAGGAATTAAATAAATTAGAGCACTTGTGTTGGTCAAGGTTATGTCTTTAACTAGGTCCTTACGTAACATGAGCGCCAGCAAAAAAATTAAACAAGCACTACTAAATAATTAAAAGCAATTTGCTTATATCTTAAAAAAAGTAAAAAAACAAAAAAAAAACTCACTTAAACTCATGACTGTGAACTTTAAACTCAAAATCGATTTACCAAGCAAAGCGATGATCAACGATCACTGAAGGTTGAACTCGAGTCCAGAGAAAACGTTGGATAATTTTATATATAAAGTGTTCCTAACCGAACTTAATGAGTGCAAAAGAAGGAGCGTGGGAAGGTGGGGGACGAAGGACGAACGTCGTGTGACGTGCAGGGAATCACGAGCTTATAACATGATGACGACACGCTTTCAAATTGCACTCTCCATTAATGATTTTTCAGGAAATCACTCATTGAATGTAAACATGTCACACAAACGCTAACTGAACGACGTATTGTCCACATTTTTCAATTAAATTTTCGATGTCGATATATGATACAATATGATGCAATTTGATCCTTTAGGGCATAAAGTTTTGGAAGTGGAAAAGTCGATTTAGAGGAAACCATGGAACCACAATGGAACACTAATAAATAATTTACAAAATCTTAAAAAAGTACATTTATTTTTATAAACGCATTGGATGTTGTTTAGTTATTTGTTGGGAATTAATTAATTAGGGGAGTGAGACTATTGCACTATGTATACATGAGATAATAGTTTGTAAGTTGGTTATTTTCTTGACAACAGTTTTCTTCATTGCGACATATACCTATAGGTTGTTTTCCAGACTTTTCCGTTATCTTTTATGCACACGGAATCGAGTTCGTATGTGCGCACGTCCCAGTTATCGTTTTGCGCTCATTTTTTGCACTAATTTCTTTCACCCTGCCCCTCCATTTTCCTATCATGACATCGCGTTCAGAATCAGGCAGAAAGTTAGTTGTAGCACTACAGAATACCTACTGTAACACTGTAGACTGTTAACACTACAATAGGGTATTCCATGTTCTAATGGTCTAAGAGTTCCCACTCGACCATTTCCAAATTTTAAATAGACTTTATGGAGTGATACTGTACCAAATTTTAATAAGATATAGCGATGCGCGTTTGCGAATAATATTATTCGAATAATCAACTTTATTCGACTCTTATAAGCGTACATGCGCTAACCGCCTGTGCGCATTGCAAAAACGAATAACTATTGGCTTACTTCAATTGTTCGATTCACCTTCCATTGCAATTGTTATTCGTTTATCGGTTCGTAATGCTCGCCCTTGCCTGCGATGGATACGCAATACGCTTTAGGCAGTGTTGCCAGTGTGATAATTATACTCTTCTGGTGCTTTGGAGATTTTTTTGGTTTTTAGATAAATCTGGTGATTTTTATTTGATTAATAATTTGTTGGGCGAAACAACTTTAATAGGGCTTTTACGTACAAAACAAATACTACAAAGTGGTCAAGACACACTGTTTGAGTTGGCAGTGCCGAATATTAGTTTTAAATGCTACAACTAGAATAACTTCCGATTGTTGACAGCTTGACATTAACAGCCGTCACTTTACAAACGCCATTCAAATTCAAATTAAAACACATAACCTACAATCTGTCGCTGATCAGGTTACGTCAAAAAAACCAACAAAACATATTTCCAGTTGCAGTGTTGTAAATAGCTGAATAAGAAAATAGCCGAAAAAGAAAATGCTCTTAATTGTATTGCCAACTCAAACAGTTCTTCTTGACTACTTTGTACATTCATGTACAAATCACTTTTTATTATTTGTCAATCGATCGTTTGGTAAGTTTAGGAACTTGCAGCTGGTTGGCATATAATAAAAAAATGAGCAGTACAGCTGAAATCAATAAAAACGGGAAATGTCAAAAAAATAGCACGTTTTTTCATAGTGTAACACGATTTTATTAGAAATATGTCAGTTTTTATATAAATAGGTTATATTTTTTGTATATAAGGTATGTATTGATCGTCAAGTAGGCAATTAATTGACAAATACAACCAAATTTACATTTGGAAAAACTTCATTTCCCCTTTTTTTTTTTTCACTTCAGCTGTACATGTTTTGAAATAAAAAAAATATTTTTGTTTTGTATTTTTAAGTAAATCGTGTAGTAAAAACTATTAAATATTGCTTTGAATTTGTTAATATTAAAATCATAATGATGAAGCCTGATGATTTTTATCCTTGATCTGGCGATCTGTCAGACTGATGTTGAAAAATTTTTAGTCCTGGCAACACTGCACATGTTGTGTGGTTACTGCAGAGATAATGGTTACTGCTTACTGCTTACAGCCACAGAACGAGTTATAGTTGGAGAACTGTCAGTGTGAGTTTACCTCAAATGTTTATCACTGTAGCATACAGCAAAGTGAGTAAAATTGTTGAAAAATGACTCAAGCCGATTATCAATTAGCCCTGTTGCTTCAACGAGAATTTGAAGCGGAAACCAAAAGAAATTCAAATACTTCTGACTATAACATGGCATTAATGTTACAAAATCATTTTCAACTTGAGATGAACATTGATAATCCTAGAAACAATTTAGTATACGACAGGAAGAATTCTCAAAATCTGCCGAAGAATGACTACCAATCATTAGTTGATCCTTCTTGGGAACTGATCGATCCAACACCTAACATTCACACTTTGTTTGTTGCATTCAATGAAAGATTCTTTTGGAACAAGCTGCAGACAGTGTGTGTTTTATGGAGCAAGAGAATGACAAGCTGTGCAGGAGTATGTACTTATAATCCAGGGGGAATGTGTGCTATTACATTGAGTGAGCCACTATTGAAGCTAAGGCCTCGAAAGGATTTAGTGGAAACTCTACTGCATGAAATGATTCATGCTTATCTGTTTGTAACACATAATAATAGAGATCGAGATGGACACGGACCTGAATTTCATAAACATATGTATCGAATCAATAAAGATGCTGGTAAGTATACTCAGAAAGAAATGTGTATATTTAAATCTACAAAACACATATTGCTGTGTTATTTTTTTGGTCCCATGTTGTTGGTCAAAAATATTGTTGTGTTTTTATTTGTGTTGTATTTGGTTTAGTGGGCGTCGTTGTACTGCTTGTCCAGGTTTGATCTTTTTTTTTTTTTAAACTACGCAATACAACAATGATTTGTACCTGGGCTAGCTCAATTTCTTTTCTTTTCTTACAGGGCTTGGCTACTCATTTTTTTTTAAATGACTCTCGATTTTTAAAATTCCGTAATTTCTTTTATTTA
This sequence comes from Serrognathus titanus, assembly GCA_039766575.1. Lineage (NCBI taxonomy): Eukaryota > Metazoa > Arthropoda > Insecta > Coleoptera > Lucanidae > Serrognathus > Serrognathus titanus. Next base: position 11,118,903 of record CM077911.1, on the reverse strand, counting down.
TTTATTTTTTTAAGGTTTTGATTGCTTTTGACTTGTTCCGATCTTCAAGTTGATCTCCTGTACTCATGCTGCTAGAGATCAACTTCAACTTAGCCGAAACAAACCAATGCACTCGTTTACTGGAAAGACAACCCTGTTTGCACGCTTTTGCTTTCCAATGTTTTAAATTTTCTATTTTAAATAAAGTTTCTATTATTTTGTTTAAATAGTTCGGTTACTAGCGAATTCGCATTCAGGCCAGGCCGAACTATTGTTTTATTTAATTCCTATTTTAAAAATTTATTATTTTTTTTTAATTAAAATTGTATTCTAAATCAAACTAGATTCTTTTATTTAATTTTAAAACGTATTTTTCTTCAGTGGAACATTTGAAAGGAGTTTATTAATTAAATTTTTCAAAATGTTGAATTTAATTTAAGACCGTACAACAACACGTCTGATCGATTTCGTGTCTGCTAATCGATTTTTTCTTTTTATGAAAACTCATTTTTCCGACCTTGCCCTAAATCCTGTTCGAACATGTTTTTATTTAAACGCGCCTGCGTTCGCACATGATCAAGGCTGGTCGCGCTCGTTGCATACAATAATTTTTCAGTTTCCAAGCCTGCTCCAATCGCTCCAAAATAATATGTTGGCAAGATACGCGTCCCATGCATGTCCCATGCACACTAGAGAGTGCCGCGTTGTGCGTCTGTGCATTGCTTTGCGTCTGTTTGATGTCATCTAATTGGTTGTATGATTGCTGCTAAAGCGCGCCACATTTAATATACATACGTACTACATGACACTCGTTGTAAAATTTTTATTTATAAGTCTGATTAAAAATTTCTATTGGGTTGACGGTCCTGCTTTAATGTTGTCTGTGCCTATATAAAATTATCTTGTACCGAATTATTGTACACCAAATTGTCTTACACCGAATTGTCGCGTACACCGAATTGTTGCATACACTGAATTGTTGTAAAACCAATTATCGCGGACACGGAATTGTCGCATACACCGAATTGTCGTTCACCGAATTGTCGTTCACCGAATTGTCGTACACCGAATTGTCTTTCACAGTTGTCGTGCTCCCGAAACTTTCCACCCGGCATAAGAGCCTAATGGTACATATTTTGGTTTTTGTCTCAATACTTTATTTGTATATTATTTTATAACTTAGTCTGTAGGAAAAAGGGTTTAAATTAGTAAAAAAAAAAGTTGTGATTAATACAAACTAGTAAGTCTTTACTGTTTCTTTTACAGGTACTAATATAACTATATATCACTCTTTCCATGATGAAGTCCGTTTGTATCAGCAACATTGGTGGAGGTGTAATGGACCTTGTCAACATCGAAAACCTTTCTTTGGTATTGTACGCCGTGCCACCAACAGAGCACCTGGACCAAATGACAGGTGGTGGAATGAACATTTACAAACATGTGGAGGCATATTCAACAAAGTATGTATCAACATAAACCCAATATAAACCTCTTCATTATTTTCATTTCAGATTCGAGAACCAGAGAGAACGACCAAATTACAAACAAAGAAAAACAATACTGCACCAACTAAAAACCCCAACAACGACATTAGAAACTTTGTGCAGATTTTGAACGGTAAAAGCAAACAAATTGAAAATGACAAAAACGTTAATAATAAATCAAAAATCAAGAACTTTCATAACTTAAATGACAATAGTAAAATTACTAATATCAGTTCAAATATTGTTGGATTCGTAAATTCAAATAAATCTCTAAACAAGATGAGATCGAATTCTAACAGTACAATTGTTATTACTAAGAAACTTACCACTTCAACGAATACAAATAATTCTGTTAGTAATAGTTCGAATAAGAACTTTCAAAGTACAGGTCAAACTTTACAGCTAAATGCAGTGGTGAAAAGCAATGACTGTAGTGTTGTTAGAAGTCATTGGTTGAATAAATTTGACTTGAATACTGAGACAGGTAATAAACGAACACAGAATGAAGTTCCTTTAGAAGGTGGTGTCACTTCGTTAAAAAAATATAAGTTAACCAATCCGACTGATGATCCAGTTGTATTAAAAGAATCAGTCGAGTGTCCTGTTTGTGAAAAAAAAATACCAGTACCCGATTTAAATGATCATATAGATAAATGTTTGGAGTTTCAAACGGAAACAGTTTGCGTAATATGCGGCCAGAAAATTCAACGGTCTCAACTAAACAACCACCAGACGAAATGTTTTAACAATAACTTTGCAGATGATTGTGGAATACAAAAGTGTGAAATATGTAATGCTTTCATCGAACAAAATCATCAGGAAGAACATACAAAAGCTTGTCTTGCTAAAATATTCGACCCTGAAGTGGAGAACACGGCTCCACAGGCTTTACTTATAGAATGTCAAGTTTGCAATGAAATGATTGATTCCGGCTTTATAGAAAAACATACCGACTTGTGCTTACATAAAATGTTTAATGAAATTGAGGATCGAGTTGGTTTAGAAAGTAGCAATGTTCTGGTGTCTTGCGTTGCTTGCAGTAATGAAGTTCGTCGAAGTGAATTAAATACGCACCTGGAAGAATGCATGAAGGACGTGTTTGATAATAAAAATAAATTTATCGATATTAAGGAAGACAATGAGGATAAAAAGTCGAAGTTTGGTTGTGAAAGTGAGAAGATGAAGAGTTATAATTGTCCATTTTGCTTAGAATTGTATTCGGAATTTGATATGTGCGCTCACATTGATAAATGTTTGGCAAGTGACGAAAGCAAAAGTAATGATAAGACTTCACTAATTGATTCCTTCATAAACGATGATTTTTGAATGATTTTTTATGGTTTTTGTTATTTTTTTAAACTTTTTTGTATTGTCGATATAAAGTTATTTTATTTTGTTTTATTTTTTAAGTTTAAAATATTGATTATACTGAATAACTCAAACTCAGGAAATAAATATTTCGATTTTGTTAGTCTATCTAATCTTGATTATGTGGAAAAAGTTGTATGACAGCCAGAATTTACTTACCGGTTAGAGTTAGTGTAAAGAGATTTAGGCTAGGTTGGAAAAAAGATTTAAGCCAGGATTAAATTTAAGACGAAGTTAGAATGTTACATAATCACGTGTATTCTGTAAGCACCAACTCATTTCAATTGATGTCTATTGAAGTGAATTGATTTGATATGAAACTGTAGCAGTCACAGCAATTCACCAATGCGGTTTCAATATGCTGTAACCACGACCTACTTGATTTGACGAGATAGAGCTTTAACAGTCCTGGACAATAGCTGTTTTCCTTTTATCCTATTTATAAGATGACCTCACCTCACCTCAGTTATTTGCGTTTTATATTTACAACTGCTGATGAAAAAGACCTGAGGAATTTATCGCCCCTCTTCTTCGTGAGCTTACTTTTGTTTGTCCTCACTTGGCCGAGTTCGCATTTTATAACCTGCATTTATCTTTGATTTGAATGTGACATTTTGCATCAAACGTGTAAAGTGAAGCTAAATACCTTACATCAGATACATTTTCCTCATTTAATATGTAAATGGAAAGCAGCTAATATTACATTTATCGGAAACTCTCCTCGCCTAAATAAGAAACACCATAAATTACGAAACAAAAAATCACAAGGAAACTATATTTGAGCAAGTAAATACAACTATACTTGAAGAGAATATGGCTTTTAGGAAATCAATATTCTCTTCAATTGATTGTTACGACATATTGAAACGTCATTGGTGAATTGCTGTGGTTGCTATGGTTATATTTCAATTCTTTTCTCTTCAATTATGAATTACCTTCCCATTTACCTACTTTCTGTATTTCCCAAATACATTTAACAGTACTTTCCAAGAAATTCTTCCTAATTCCCTTCAAAAGATCTTGAAATGCACCCTCTTCTTCTGCTTTTATAACGAATCCTATTACTATTACTAATAAATATAGCAATTTAAAAAAATATATATATATATATATATATATATATATGCTGTGTTGTTCTTCCGGGTATTCCTCCGCGTAGGGTTCTCAAAAGAACCTTTGTTGTCTTGACGACGTTTCGGCAGAATCACATCTGCCATCTTCTGGTCTTCTCGGCTGCTTTCTTCGTTCTGCTCCTCGTTGTTATGCGCATAACAACGAGGAGCAGAACGAAGAAAGCAGCCGAGAAGACCTGAAGATGGCCGAAACGTCGTCAAGACAACAAAGGTTCTTTTGAGAACCCTACGCGGAGGAATACCCGGAAGAACAACACAGCATATAACACCCGCGGAAACCTACGTCGTAACATTATCGATCTCTACGGGGAGAAGAAACTACAAGAAACCAAGAAGATGGAGAAGCTACGAGAGTTCCACTCGCATAACAACGAGGAGCAGAACGAAGAAAGCAGCCGAGAAGACCTGAAATGGCAGATGTGATTCTGCCGAAACGTCGTCAAGACAACAAAGGTTCTTTTGAGAACCCTACGCGGAGGAATACCCGGAAGAACAACACAGCATATAACACCCGCGGAAACCTACGTCGTAACATATATATATATATATATATATATATGTTGTTCTCCATTCCTTGCATACATAGCAGACGGGTTGTTTTGCTCTTCAGGATATTAATTGCAGCTGAGGTGACTGCAAACTGATCACAAACAGTTGCTACTACTGTGAGACCTATATTTTGCAATTCTCTAATTACTTGCTTTAAATTTCTTGCAATTTTGTGCCTCCTTCTGAAAAGTCAAACGCGATTGGCAGTTTTCATCGTCTGCGAATTCCTTTAGCCATAAAAACCATCGCATGGTCTGCAAACTTTTCAGACACAATGCTCAAAGCCGATAATTTTATCTTCTTTTATGTCATATGCAAGTGAGGTTTCAAGAGACAATACATCAAACAACAATTTCTATCAAATGGATTTATTTTATGTACATTTGAGTTAAGGTTCTTCGTGATATATTCGTTAATCCCAGTTTAAAATGGAATGTTTCTCAGTAAGTTGAAAAGTTTTTCTAGATGGAAGTACAAATGTCTTTTCCAAAAGTTTGTATACCTTAGGTCTTTGCTTTAATAAAGACAAAGAAAATACTTTATACCTCCGGCATTTACTATTTCTCTTCTGCATTTCAATTTGTAATTTTAAAAATTTTAGTGAATCTCAAATCATCGCTTTCCACAAATTTTAAAGCTTTTTTAATCTTTTGGCCAAATTTTTAAGATTCTCCGTTATATGATACAGCTTTTTTGCTTTAGGTGACAATTCTAATGAATTTACAACATTCACTTCTCTGAGAAAACTTTTGCGATTCTATAAATCTATAATTGAATACAATAATTAATAAAATTAAAACAAGTTCATTATCATTATAGCCAACACTTTAAAACTACACATTATTTCAAAAATAAACAGGCAAAGAAGATTTGGGATTGTTTTATTTTTTAAGTGGTTTTACTCTGATCATGTAACAGCGATAATGATGTCATGTAGTGAAGTTTGTAGATCTGGTCGAGTAAAGAACTTTGGTATGTAAGAAATGTTCCATGCACCCATAAAAAATGATGTTATGGTCAAAAAACAGCTTTTCAGTACATGCATGCATTTACAAATTTCTAACTTCCTTTTTTTTTTCACCGATTTTTGAATGTAACATTGTGTTTAAAAGAAAAATAATGTACCTTTCCAACGTCATACAAAAATTGAACATTGTTTATGTTGTATTTAGTCGGTGGCTCATTATGAACTGTTTTTATTTAGACAAACATTACAAGTATGCCACTTCATATACATAAATGTATAACATCTCCCTTATTAAAATAAAGAAATTGAAAGAATAAACAAATTAACTCAAATAACGTACAAACAATACACCTAAATTGTACATACCTATTCTAATACATAGTCATTGAATCTAAGAGGTTTTTTAACCAATCTTTTGTTTTGGGTTAGAGTGTTACTATTGATATTATTATCATCTAAGTTACAAGGATTTGTTATATGAACATAGTTATTGTAAGAATATGGAAGATTTTTATCTGCTTGGTTAGAAGTGTGAGATTTACGTAAATAAAATTCATTACGAATAAGAGATCTTCCATCTTCTTTTACAATTTCATATTTCCTAATTCCTATTTGTTTAACTATTTTAGCTTTCTTCCAAGTGCTTTTGGGTTTATCTTGATACCATACCTCTTCCCCTTTTTTATACCCTTTTCTATTTTCAACTGTTGTTTTATTATAGTATTTTTTTGCTTGTTCTTGTTGAGAATGAATTTTATTTAAAAATGTCTGTTTATTAATTATTTGTGGTGTTAAATGTTTTTGTGTTACAGGTCAATTATCTCTTAAATACCTAGACATTAAAATTTGAGATGGACTGTAACTATTGCCAACAGGTGTATTTCTATATGCAAGAAGGTTCATGAAAATGTCCTCTCCTCCTTCTTTGGTTTTTTTGATTAATTTTTTCATAGTTTGTATATTCCTCTCAACAAGTCCGTTAGCTTGTTGGTGGTGTGGCGACGATAAGTTTATTTTAAAGTTCCAATCTTTAGCAAATTCTCTGTATTCGGAACTGCAAAATTGTTTAGCACTATCAGACACTACAATCTCAGGTATTCCATGTCTGGCAAAAATAGACTTTAATTTATTAATGATATTTTGAGTTGTTAAGTTATTATGTAAATTTACTATTTCGGGGTATTTTGAATAATAATCAACAAGTAAATATCCATACCAACTTTTTTCCATGGATTACTTGGAATTTCATGTGGAATCATATTTAATTTCCTATTTGAATTTGAATATGTGTTACACAATATACATTTTTTTACAAATTCTTCAATTTGTAAATTTATACCAGGCCAATAGACTGAGTTTTTGGCTCTTAATTGACATTTAATTACACCTAGATGTCCTGTGTGAATTTTTTCTAAAATCATATTTCTACAAGTCTCAGGTATTATAATTCTTTGATTCATATACAACAAGTTATTAGAACCTAAAGTAATTTCAGATCTAATTTTGAAATACTGTTTTAAGTTTAGGGTTAATTTGTTAGTTGAGTTAGGCCAACCATTTTTAATGTAATGTTTAAGTAAATTTAATTCATGATCTTTATTAGTGGCTTCTTGTAATAGCAGTAATTTTTCATCTGTAATTTTAACTAGCTTTTCAATGATGCATACATGAGATTCTAAATCTAACTTTTCTTGGTATCTTTCTTTTAAATTTGCCCTAGATAAAGTGTCTGCTACTACTAATTTTTTACCTGGTTTGTATACTAAATTTATTTCAAATTTTTGTAAAGAAAGTAACATTCTTTGTAATCGAGCTGGGCAAGCATTTAACGGTTTTTTAAAAATACTAATTAAAGGCTTGTGATCTGTTTCAACAGTTACTATTTTTCCGTATACGTATTGGTAAAATTTATTTAAACCAAAACAGATTGCCAATAATTCTTTCTCAATCTGAGCATATTTTTGTTGTGTATCGGTAAGAGCTTTAGAACCATATGCGCATGGCTTATTATCTTGTAAAAGAACTGCACCCATACCATAGCTTGAAGCGTCTACAGAAATTGTGACAGGTTTATTAACATCAAAATATTGCAATACAGTTTTTCTTGTAGCTAAGTTTTTTAATTCTTTAAATGCTCTTTCATGTGCTGTGCCCCATTCAAAACTATTATTTTCTTTAATTAGGTCTCGCAATGGTTTTGTTTTCTCTGATAAATTATCTATGAACTTACCAACATAAGTAATAAATCCTAAAAATCTCTGAACTTCTTTTTTATTTGTTGGACTAGGCATGTCAGTAATTGCTTTAATTTTTTCGTCATCTATATTGATACCTTTTTTTGTAAATTTATGACCTAAATATTTAACTTCATCAAGACCAAACATGCATTTTTTAAGATTAAATTTAACATTGTTATCTTCTGCTAATTTGAAGACTTTTTCCAATATCTGATCGTGTTCTTCTTTATTTTTGGCATGAATTAAAATATCGTCTACGTATAATTCAACACCTGGAATTTGAAATATTTCTTTAAAATATTCTTGGAAAACTTCACTTGCTGTTTTAAGCCCGAATGCCAAGCGAAGGAATTTAAACCGACTATATGGTGTTCCAAATGTCCAAAGTTTACTTGACTGTTCATCCAAACAAATATTCCAAAATCCATTGGTTGCATCTAGAATACTAAATTTGCTTGATCCATTTAGTCTATTACAAATTTCATCAATATTAGGTAATTTGAACTTTCTAGTTTTAATGACATTATTTAAGTCACGTGGATCTAGACATATACGTAGAGATCCATCTGCTTTTCTGACCAGAACATATGAATTTAACCACTCTGATGAACTTTCTACTCTTTCTATAATTTTATCTTTCTCTAACTGAGTCAAATATTCTTTAAATTGTTTTTCTAGTTGAAAAGGTACATTTCTAATGGGATTATTGACAGGTTTACAATTTCTTACTACTTCTATTTGATATGGTTTTCCTATTTTACCTATACCATTAAAAATTTCTCTGTATTTATTAATTAATTTGTTATGTTCAGGATTTAAGTTATTGTTAGTAATTTCATTTATATATGTCAATTTAACATGGACTACTAATAATATAAAAGGTCTAGCGTTTTCATATTTCTCAGCATGTGCGTTTTAAAACAATTTTCTGAACAAATCAGAAGAGGTTGAAGGTTAAAAGAAAATTCCATTATAAAGAACAGTTTAAATTAAAAATATGTAGTTCAGGGGTTTTATTAATCTTAACAAAATTAACATAAATATTACATTTTTATTACAGTCACCAGTTTTGTTAACACTTTTTCTTACAATGAAACGATGTTGTCTTATGCGTTTCATAAAAGAAAAACAACTAAAGCAATATAAATACAAAACTACAGTTTTTATTTAAAATAAAAATCCTAACAAGTAAAACTTGGAAATACAGTGATTTTAACATTAACAGATAATTTTTTTAGTGGCAGCAAATTTAACAATAAAAATCCCGGGGTATATTTCTTTTAAATTGAGAAAAAATGGTGAGTACCCTAGAATTGCATGCCATCAGATCTGAAAAGGAAATTTTAGGTGAAAATGTTTGAAAATGCCGCATTATACATTACGCCATCTACAGGATCTGCCTCGTCTGCTGAACTGATATCATCTCCAAATTCGATGTCCTCATCCAAACCATCTTCAACAAACGTAACAGTGTCGTTAATGCGAACGGTCTCAGGGAATTCACCGTACGTTTTCAAGTTACGGGCTTCATCGGGTGTGTATTTTAATATGACGTCGGCTTTAGCGTCTTGGTAATCTCTAAGACCAATTAGGATTATGTCACCTTGGTTTATCCATACCTAAACAAATTAGTTTTTGAAAAATAACAAAATTGTAAATAATGTAAAAACCAAATTATAAATGAGAATCTAGTTTCCTTGATTTCTGTGTTTTCTTTTAGTATCTATAAGACGAATATGTAATGACCACCAAACACTTGGATACATACGGGACAATTTTTTTTATATTGATTTCTCAAAAAAATTATTCTTTTGAAAGCCTCTGTATCTTTCCAAACTTAAAGTGCACTTATCAAAATTTGAATACCTTTTGTCATATATCAAGGGAATCAAAATATTTGATATCGTCATAAGAGTAAAGTATCTTTATTTTTTAAAATACGCGAATATATTATTTACAAAGTTAAACAAAATTTTATAAGATCTCAAATATGAAATCATGACTACCTACGATGAAAAAATAAATTTTATATAGGCTGTCGCTAAGTAACTGATACCGGCCTTAAAATAAGACGTTTGAACCCACTTATCTACAATGAGAGCAACAATGATTGACACGTGTGAAGTTGCAGTTGTTCCAACCTTATATCGAAAATGTGTTCCACTTATCAATATTGTACCAATATTTACTTCCATGCATGTCAAACGCTGTCAAACGTAAGTGTCATTGACCTTTCAGTAGCGCACATACGTACATACAAGTTCTCCCTGGTTTTAGTCATTTTGTGTTTTCTTTTGTAAAAACAAAGTCTTTCTTAAGGCTCTGTTTTAGTTGTCTAACTAATCTGGTACGTAAAACTGTTATAAACAAAGTAGAAAAAAATCTTATATGTGCTTTATTTTTAGTTTAAAATGTTTACTGAAGAACATAATAAGTTTATCTTAGAAGCGTATTTTCGGTCTGGTGAAAGGGATCTGGATGGTAATTGGCAGTAATTATTCATGTCTTGCTTTCATCAGTTTCAAGAAGCTTATCATGATGAAGATATTACACAAGATACGTTCCGTCAACATGCTCACCGTATTGTAGATCGGTTCCGTGAGACAGGCAGTGTATGTAAAGGAAAATCCTCTGGTAGACCTAAAGTACTAACAGAAGCAGTTGTAGAAGACATCAGGCAAAGAATGTTAGCCAGTCCTAAAAAACCCATACGAAAACTGTCCCTTCAAACAGGTATTTCAAATTTTTGAGTTTTGTTGTCATGCATACTCTAATGCATTATTTCAGGTGTATCTTATGGCTCTTGTTGCACTGCTTTGAAGAAAGACTTACATATGAAGCCATATAAAGTAAGCGTTGTACAAAAACTTTTGCCTCCAGTGAATTATTGCAACTGGTTCAACAGACATTTAAATGATGACAATATTCTTGATTCGTTCTTTAGTGACGAGGCATGGTTCCATTTGGATGGTTACGTTAATTCTCAGAATTATCGTGTATGGGCAACAGAAAATTCACATGAACTTCACGAAAGAGGTCTGCATCCTGTTAAAGTTGGTGTGTGGATTGCAATGTCACGAAGAAAACTTATTGGTCCCATCTTCTTTTACAATAATATAAATGCCCAAAATTATCAGCAGCAACTATTACGTCCTTTTATTGAACAATTGCATGATGATGAATTACAGTACGTCTACTTCCAACAAGATAGTGCAACAGCCCATACAGCAGGTGTTACGTTGGAATATTTACGTGAATTTTTTGATAATCGCATAATTAGCAGACATCTTTGGCCACCAAGATCACCAGACTTAACACCATTAGACTATTTCATGTTTGGTTATTTAAAAAACAGAATATTTAGAAATCGTATACATACTGTAGAAGAACTGGAGCAAGCTTTGAATAATGAAATAAATTCAACAACACCACAAATTCTTCAAAATGTTTTTAACAATATGAAAACTAGGATTAATTTGTGCTTAGAGTTTAATGGGGAACACTTTCAACATTTTTTGTAATAATATTAATAAATGTGTTTCTGAGTAAGTGCATTTCAAGTATGTGGTTTATTTTTAGTGTTGTTTAAATAGTGTTTCTACTAAATATTTTTGCATGGGTAAATTGTTCTTTATGTCTACAAATTAATGTGCAATATTTTCAACTTTATATTGATTTACGTATGTATTTTTTATTACTTGATTGATTTTATTTTGTTGTAATTCCTTAAACAGTGTGTTTAATACATAGTTTTTTTGAGTGTATTATTTTAAGAAATAGAATTGAAAGCACGAAAGAAAGCATGTACAGAATTTTTTGCGCAATAAATTTGGAACTTTGATTTAATTTAAATGCAATAAGGAATCCATAGACATTTTCAATTAATAACAATATTAATTTTAATTTAATTCCACTTTATTCATTGAATTTGGTCGTTTTGACAAATCACAAGTCAAAGGATGACATAAAAATTTTAAGAACGCCACTGAATGTAGTTATGGTTAATGTAAATACATAGTATGCGGCAAATACCCTATTGGTATGGTACGGCACACGTTAGCCATTTTTGCTCTCCCTGTACTAAAGCGGATCAACATGCAATTTCAACTTGTTTATAAACTTTGACCACTGTGGCTTATTATATACAGACATGTTTATCAATCAGTTAGGACTGGTATTGTTAGAATGGGTACCGTTGTTACGAGACCCGAATCTCTGGTAAAATGATAATTGTTTTATATTTTTTAGCTCCCACTACACTTTTGCTTTGCTTCAAAATAAAATAAATAAGCTAATTTAACTCCTTTACATTCCAATGGTGAGTCTCCTCAATTCTTTACAATAGGTACTTTCCAATTGCACATAAGAGCCACTCGGAGCTGCTTCAATGTATTCCGATTGCACTTGGAACATATCAAAGTAGTTCCAAAACCACATGTGCAACTGGAAAGCAGATAATAACTCCAATGATGAGTCTTACTCACCTATTTTATTCCTTATAGTATTAAATAAAAAACTATTTTAAATTGAATCCACGTCTTTTATGTTGTACAGCATTATCAAAAGATAGAGTTCCTAGTCCCCCACAAAGCAAAAAAACATAGATTGCAGAGTTAAAACCTTTTAGTTTCCTGAAATGTACATCATTCAAAAATGTAACCTAATTACATTTAATTTAAAATAAATAAATAATGATATACTGAGTTTTAAATGTAAACCGAGTCATTCTGAAGGTCCAATAATTTCCAAATTACACTTTAACAATCCAAAAGTTGGACTCATAATTACTGAGAAAGAATTTTTTGCTGTCATTAAATGACGTTTTATTTAAATCTGTATTTAGCGCCATTAGGCGCTTTCCAATTACACGTTTGTGCCACTTTATTCGCTATTGGTTATTTCTCTCAGATTCATATATTTTGTATTACATTGTCTTTATCTTGAAAAGCTAAAGGTAAGCTTAGATGCCGCTACTGTCGTATTTGTTACCAACTGTAAAATTTAGGCGCGTGTTAGTGATGTTACGGCCATTTTAGTGTGTGCGTCTCGTGGTTAAGGTCGCTGGCAACGTGTGTTTTCTGGTTTTATACATTTATCTACTTGTGAACTTTGTTTTATTTGGTTTATTTCTTGTTGGGTAAGTATGTATTTGTTCTCTATTAATGATTTTTGCTCATGCCTGTTGCAATTTACCTTGCGGTTGTGCGAATAATAATCTGATCAGGTTATCATTCGCCTCTCGAGCAATTGAATATTTTTGTTGCTTTAAAGACAATATAATTAAACATAGTCATACAACACAAATCCGAAATTTTATTATATATATATTAACTATACAAACTAACATTTTTTATTGCAAGTCAGTTTTGATTGAACCAAATGGATTCCTCGAGCATTCTCTAAACTAAATTTTTTTACAGCCACTACATTTGTAGAGAAGGAAAAATGGTGCCAAAACAGTCTACTTCTAAAGCTTTTTGTTTAGTTTGTGGACGCGAAAAAAGTGAAGTTGAAAAGCTGCATTACTTTCCAACAAATAAGATCAGGTATGTAGAAGGTATAAATGAAGTGTGGAACAAAAAGTGCATTGATTGCATGAGGTTTATGTAATATTTGTAAAATAGTTTTTTTCCATGATGAAGAATAATTTACCTGCAAGGACTAATTAATGAAAATACTTGTTAGTCCCTGTACTATGAAGAGAATCTTGGATGTCATATGAAATATCTTACAAATTCTTCTTTCTTTCATAGATCTCAATTATGGCAAATAAGATCAGGTATGTAGAAGGTATAAATGAAGTGTGGAACAAAAAGTGCATTGATTGCATGAGGTTTATGTAATATTTGTAAAATAGTTTTTTTCCATGATGAAGAATAATTTACCTGCAAGGACTAATTAATGAAAATACTTGTTAGTCCCTGTACTATGAAGAGAATCTTGGATGTCATATGAAATATCTTACAAATTCTTCTTTCTTTCATAGATCTCAATTATGGCAGGAAAAAATGGGTATGCTGTTTTCGGGTGACACTTTAAGGAATTACCGAATTTGTAATGTGCACTTTAGAAAAGAGTCATACTTGAATATTTCTACATGGAGACTCCTTCGAGATGCAGTTCCTACGCTTTTGCCAGCAGCTGCTTCGCACCATCATTCGGGAGCTTGTGGTTTGTTATATTTTGTTCTCCTTGTAGAACTACTCTACTTTTGTTGCTAATACTTTGGGATATTACAGAAAAATAAAAGCTGAACAAAAACCTTTTAATCAATGTAGGGTACAAAGCGTGTTCTTATAATGCAAAAATATGTTAATCATGAAAGTACATATACCAATTTGATTTCAAAGCCCAATTTTATTGCCATGGTTGCGGCGATTAAGACATTGGAGGGCATATTCACGAGTACCCATTTCAACAACCTCAAATAAACACTGTGTCAAAGTTTTCCTCATTTTATCTTGTTATTTTTTTTGTAAGAACCCAAAGTTTGGCTATTAGAAGTTAGGTCGTTTTATATTCTCAAATATAATTAATTGTTTATGTTTTAGATCTGAGACAAGCAACTGTAACAACTACAGAAGAGACGGAGGCACATACAGAAGAGGCTGCAACAAATACTGCTGAAATTGATGAGTCTTCAAGTAAGAAACACATATATAAATTTGTTTCCGTTCGAAAATAAATTGAAATTTACTTTTTTGTTTTCAACAGTCCAAACCGATAGTGCTGTGTCCTGCACCATGATTAAACCAAAATCTGTTTTCCGAAGAATTAAAAACATTGAAAAAAAACCCTCGAACAATGAAACTGATGTCTTTGGTAAAATCAAAAGAGGCTCATATTCGTCAATTAAAGAAACTTTGCCGAAATAGGAAAGAAGATATAAGGGCTTTAAGTGACCTTAGTGATAGTCAGGTCTTTAAAAACCTATTCACTGGATTGTCACAGACAACAAGAGATTTTCTAATTGCACAATTGCGTTGTGCAAAAAAAAGCCCACATGGTCGTAGGTGGACTATTGAGGACAAGACTATGGCCTTTGCTTTATTTAAACGTAATACAAGTGGATATAATTTTTTGAAAAAATTAGTGGCCCTACCATCAAAAAGAACAATTTTATCACTTTTGGAGAAAGTGGCATTCAAGACTGGCATTAATGAACATATGTTCATCCATATTAAACAGTGTATTTCAACAGAGAAAGATGCATTTGTTGCACTTCTTTTTGATGAGGTGGACATTAAACAACATGTACATTATGATAAAAAAAATGATACAATTTTGGGGTTTGAAGATTTTGGCACGAATATCACAGCTTCTTCCAAAGTTGCAAATAAGACACTGGTTTTCATGGTTTGTGGACTGGGAGACAAGAAATGGAAGCAGCCTGTTGCATATTACTTATCGTGTGGAGGATGTTCCAGTGAAGTAATTCAATGTGCTATTGTGGAAGTGCTTTTGGCTTGCCAGAACGTGGCAAACTTGGAGGTAGTGACAACCATATGTGACATGGGCACCACAAATGTCAAAGCTGTCTCAAATTTGGGTGCAACTATTGATAAACCCTATTTCTACATTCAGGAAAAAAAAGTTTTTGTTATATTGGATCCACCTCATCTGTTAAAACGAACTGCAGAACTATTCACGAGATACAATGTGTCTGTGCCAGTGGTGATTGCAGGTGAAGAATCCCGAATAGAGGCTCGCTTTCAGGATGTAAGGGATGCATACAAGAAAGATAGCTCCTCTCCACTTGTGTTTCGCTCCTTACACAAACTTCGCCCAGAACATTTAGCACCAAAAATTCAATATACAATGAAAGTTAATATTGCAAGCCAGCTGATGAGTCATTCTGTCGCAGCATACATATACACACTTACTACTCAAAGTGAGATACTTCTATTTTTCCCAGGAATGTTGTCTTTAATATTTTTAAATTTACAGATGAGCTGGAACAACGGGCTGTTGGAACTGCTACTTTCATTCAACAAGTGAATGATATATTTGACAGCTGTAATGGCAGTCGTGTAACTCAGCCAACTGATGGGGGGAATTTATTGAGATGTCGAGCGACACCCAGTAGTGGACATATGACATTTTGGGCTACAGCTTTAACTCAAGTGCGGAACCGGCAATTCCAAAGGCGAACGAAAAGTGGGCTTCAGAAATCAATGCCACCTTCACAAAAAGGATGGATAACTTCTTTAAATGCAATAAGGGACATTTGGGAATTCCTCCAGACCAAAGGTTTTCAGTCACTACGAACAAGAGCGCTGAATCAGGATCCGCTAGAAAACCTGTTTGGTACTATTCGTGGTGGTTGTGGCAGAGCTGATAACCCAACAGTTGTCCAATTCATTGACAGCTTTAAAACACAAATTATAAATGGGTTGTCATTGTCACAAGTTAGAAGTAATTGCGAAGAAGACGAGGCTTCTCTTCTTACAAATTTACATGCATTTTTAAAAAACGGAGGGAAAAATGTGAAAAGTGCTACACATTCTGAAAACCAGTTTGTGAATGAAGATTTGCCACTTCCTGTTAAAACTGTTAGTGAAGAGATAACAAGTGCAGTAATGTTAGGCCAATCTTCGACATTATCGGTGGCATATGTCAGTGGCTTTATTGCAAAACATATTCTTCAAGCAACACAACAATGCATTGTGTGTACTAAATATTTAATAGGGACACCTGAGGAACCACATAATGTATTTATAGATTTTAAGGAATGGTCAGCTACTACACACCATTTAGTTTATCCAAGTGTTGAGTTGGTTGTTGTAGTTGGTCATTCCGTAACAATAATTGAAGACCTCTTAAACAACTTGGCGAAACGAAAAAATATTGCACAATATTTAACACAACATATGTTAAATGAAGTTTCTTTTGATTTCTTGCAATGTGAACAACATAAAAGTGACATTGCAGAAGAAATTATTAAGTCAATTGTATATTATATTACCATGGTGGTGTAAACGCAAAAACAGAGACTTAAGGGATGCAAAAGCCCAAAAGAAAAAAATTCAAAAATTTAAGCATTTGTGAACTTTACTATAGAGAAAGTAGTTGAGATTTTTTTATAAAATGTAGATGTTGCTTGAATAAATAAAGATTGGGGAAATTTGAAATATCTACAGTTGCGAGTATGAAATACCAAGGTATTTCCACATTTAACATATGGTACTATACTAATCTCTTATTTTAATAGAGTAAAATTCATTGAACTCCAGCATTTAATGCTTACAACCATATTTAATCATCAGAAAATTCAACTACATAGAAAACAACATTAGAATTAAAAGTTCTATACAATGTCTGCTGTTGGCTAACAATATGCTACTCTTATAAAAAGATCGTTTACTTTCACTAGTGTTCAATGATGAATATTTCTGCAGTTATTTCGCTATTTTGTACATTTGCTACCATACATGTATTTGTGTTTAATTCATTAATTATTTTTGTTTTAATTTTTTTTTAAATTCGATATCTTAAAAATTATAAATGTTTTTTTTAGAGCGCAATTTTACAAAATATCAATGTGTAATATGTCGATCAAAAAAATAATTATTTGTAAACATTTTGTAAAATTGCACTTGTGAAAAAAATATTTGTAAGAAAAATCGCAGCGTATAAATTGAGCTTTTAATCAAGCAAGTACATAATTGCAATTTATATTTCCCGGGTTCCACGTTCCCGCCTGTTTTCAACGCCCTCTACGTTTACCTTTCACTTTTGACGTCATGGGCGAAGAGATTTTTATCATTAACTTGCCCGTCTCAGGGTTGTCTCTGATATGCAAGTAAAATTAAATATCTGTTTATTGTAATTACCAAAGATGGATAAGGAACAAGTATTTGAGCTCAATCTAAATTGAGCTTGAAATTCTTCAGGCAGATAGCGTGGAATTACATTCTCAAAATATTCTTTGCATCTAGGAATTTTTCTATTGCGTGGCTTTATTCGATTCTTTAACTTTGTTATAACAACTTTTTCGATATTTTCATCTTCTGAGCTACTATCGTCAGCATTTAGCAATATTTCGCAGTATAAACAATTACTTAATGCCAACGCACTTGCAACAACATTTATACATCTATTGTTGTCCATCGCATATGTAAATAAAGTATTTAATAAATTAATTATAATAATTTTATAATCGAAAGCCTTGTTAATCACACAGTACTGTTCGAAAACAAGTTATCAATGGAGTGTCATCCGCGTTCACTCTTACCCTCTCCACAAGAATGTAATGGTTACTCTAGAGCGACGTTTTCGAACACAGCCCTGATGATGCTTAGGCTGCGTTCACACTGATGAACCAAAAACATTTTCATTTGACTAATTTTGTTAGAAAGTATTTTTTCAATGCTTTAAATAGGACCAGGCATACACTGATACATTAAAACACTGAAAACACTTTTGCGTCATCAGTGTGAATTGCAGCTTTATGCAAAAACGTTACATTTTGCACGTGCAAACAAGATGTAGTGAAAAAAAGAGCGCTGGCCTGATAGATATTAAGAAATATTTGATTTGTCATTTGATGATATGAACGAACTATCTAGCATGAGTATCTTTTTGGTTTTCTGTGAATTTAGTTCAGCTTCAAATAACTGACAATCCATAAACAAATTAGAAATTGACAAGAATATGATTACAAAACATAAGCACGTAAATCCTCACCTTCTTCCTAAGCTTCCCTCGGATGTGACATAACCTTTTCACACCGTCGAAGCACATAGCCTCCAATCTGCCATTGCCCAGCATTTTCGTTACTTGTGCGTATTCTTGGCCGTCCTCTTTGAACACCAGCTCACGTTTCTCCGTTTCGTTCTCATTCTTGCCTCTCCTTCGATTTTTACCTCCTTTTCCTGGGGAATATTTTTATATAAAATGTATGTACATCATGGGCATGTTCTTTATTTCATCAATAAGCCCACTTAGTGGCATCAGATCCGATGGATTACCCAGATTCACCAACAGTCGTTCTTTTGTTCCAGGTGCTCTTAATCAGACAGTATCACCTATTTTTTTAAACGTAAATAAAATTAAAGTTAAAGTGTGTGCCGTGTTTAGTGCGGCTTAGCACAATCAGGAATCGATCAGGTGGCTGTAAATGTAAGATACAATAATGTAACTTCTACAATGCATAAGAACAACTGTATTGAGGTTAGAAAGGATTTCAGCCGATAACTAAAGCGTTCCTATATTCCAAATCTGTGGTATCCATCAGTAGAAGATGTCACTGCATTGAGTCCCAGTACTGATGCTTTTAATCACAAATTTGCGTTGAAATAAAGAACATGCCCTATCTTGTATGCCACTATGAAAAACGTGAACAACTTACAACGTCACCGATAATTACATGCAAATACATATAACTTCGAGAACATTTCTGGAGCAAAACAAAAAATAATTCCGGGCTTTTTAATTAGAGGTGTTCTCATATGCGGTCGCACATTATGAAACGGACAATATAAGGTAAATCAATTGTGAGGATTACACACTCACCTTTATTTTTCGGCATTTCTTGGCAGCATACGATCGCTTATAACGTATCAAAATATTTTATAACTAAAATATTAGTACACATGAACACCACCAACTCGAGTTGGACAGGGTCGCGCAAAGGATTTCGGGTAAATAATCTCCCGCGCCATCTACTTCCGGCTTCTCGAAAAGATCTTTATTCGTGTCAAAAATGGAGTCTTATTACGTTCGGAAAGAACACGAATCTAGTGCGAAAAGGATCAAACTGGACTTTGCGGAGTTTAACGCGGAAGTTTTGTGCAATGGGGTTGGTCTATCGAATTTTTCTGGATCGAGCAGGACACAAATTGACGTTTCCGAAGGTAAAATTTACAAAATATGTTTGGCTGTTTAGGAATTTTTTTCCGTCCAAAATGGCGTCGAGAACAAAGGCGAATCTGCGACATTTTGTAGGCGTGGCTCTTGGATTTTCTTATTTTAAACTTTTCAAATTCTCGATTTTCACATTCTTGAAAATTTTCGATTTGCATTTGCCAAATTACTGTGTATGCCCAAATGTGTTAAATTTTTTTATTAACGACTAAATAAATTTTGTCAAACTTACAATTTTTTTGGTTTTATTTAATTCCCGGCAGTTTGCTTGGTTGTATCAAAAAAAAAAAAAACGAAACGTTTACTACCACAGACTGTATACTCGTTGACACGTAACACGATGTGTTATATATTGAGGTTAAGACAATTCAAAGTTTGAGGTTTTGTATTTGTTTACATCGTCAAATTTTGACTTGAAAGAACGTTAGTAAAGAAACGACAGATTCATTTCCATCTTTATGTATGTCATTAAAAAAAGAAAAGTATTCTAAAAATAACAATTTCCAATGAATATTGACCGATTTGAAAGAATGAATAACTTAGGACCAGAATTCATAGCTGCAAGTTTAGTATATCTCAATCTTACCTGAGTGAGATACTAATTTTTCAGTTCGTAATTATAAAATACTCGAGGACTGATTTCAATCGTTCCTCACTTTAATCACTCATTCAAGTTACTTATGAATACCAAAGTAAAATTGAAACAACTGGCTCTTTCTAAATCCAGTCCATGTTTTTGTTTTGTTTTACATACTTCATGATCAAGAGCAATGCAACACTTCGTCATTGTAAATTGGAAACACAAATATTTGTGTAAGCACCTTTTTAAATTAATATTCTTTTAGGTTTATCAGCAGACTGTGATTCAGGGTATGAAGCATCTTTGCCTACACCCATGCGCTTAACACCGCCTTGTACAGATATTAGTGACATACATGAGAGTTTCTCGTCCACTTCTGAAAGTTTCCAGCAAGTTTCTCACGTGTACAACTTTGACACTTCGCAGGACAGCATCGAAGCAGATGATAATGATGATAACGATTCTACTGTTAGTAATCTTAGTGAACTGAGCGGTCTGTCTGAGCTCTCTGGGCAAGATTGGAAACCAATGGCTGGAAGTATGGCATGGGTAAGTTATATCAAGAACAAAAACAATTTAAAATTTGATCAAATTTTAATTGAGAATGTTTTACTAAGAGTTGATAGAGTATTCTATTAATTATTATAAAAATCATGTTGCTACGTGTAGTTCATGTATTATATGCATATTGATGAATTTGCTTTGTCCCTTATACTCTTAACTTAGATTGATTCAAACGACATTTAATTAAAAAATTTAGCTTTGAAAAATTATATCATTAAATTAAAGAATGTTCTAGGCAACATAAAAATCATTATTGAGCTAGTTAACAGTCAAACTGCACAAAATCATCACGACAGTAGTCAGACTAAACCACCTGATCAATTAGTGACTGAAAAAATTGATTGCGTAATTTAATCTGACTGGTTTGACCGTTCACTTGCTGCAGCCATTGCATAGGTAAGACTCTGCACATGGTGATATTCAGCTTGACTATTTATAACAGCTACAGTTAAAGTATTTAGGGTCCATTATTGGTACATATTTCTTTAATAGCTTATACATTTTGATGTGATATATCCACCAAACTTATACGTTTTTAAATGTATACATTTTTGTTGCACATTTCGAAAGATTTCTAAAAACTAAACATTGGACTAATGAGCAATTGTTCAATGGGGACCTAAACTGCAGACTCTGCAATGAAGAACCAAAGACAGTAATGCACATTTTGTGTAGATGTGATGCGCTGGGAAATCGCAGACAGCGTATATTCGGACATCTCAGGATAGTTTCCGAAAATTTCAACACACAATCAGTGAAAAACCTGTATCAGCTGGTGCAGGGGACATGCCTCATTGAATGGTTGCGGTAAGAGAACCAAGCCAAAATGGCTGCGGTGCCTCTGGTGCATCCTTTGTAGACGGGTTCTGGTCATGAGGAAAAAAAATGAGCAATTGTAATTCTGCATCAAAATAATGACAATCTACGGCTAGCTATTCATTTAATTTATAATTAGCGGTTAAGAAATCATATCATTATTCATAATTAACTATAAGTATCATGTAGAATAATTTCTATAAGTAATAGTAACTTTTTATATGTTTGTTTGCACAGAGACAATTGAAACTTTAAAGTTTTAAAAAACAGCTGTCAAGGAAGACATTGCAACAAATTTTGAAGGCCAAATTCTGAAACGACACCCATACTCAAATCATACTCAAATTGACAGTTCGATGTTAATTTTGAAATTCAGAAACGCTTTAATTTTTATTTTAATGAGATTTTGACTTCCTATTGTAAATCACTGATGAGCAATTATAACTATTGTTGTAAAAATACTGTATTTTAAAATATTTTGCACAGTCCTACGTGTATTATATTGTATTTTATCGTAAAATACCGTATTTTATCATAAAATACTCAAAAGGCTGTATAGGTCTTATTTTCTAAGTTCCGTTGCGCGTCATCAACAACGATGACATAAAATTTAGACACTGTTGCCAATTGTAACGAATGAGAAACATGTTTTGTTACGGAAAGTAAACAAATACTTTGAATTCGCATTATTATTGAAAGTAGATAATTTCAACGGTATGTATATATTTAAAACTGCTTTTGTATAATGTTAGTGCTGTTAATAAGAAATGCCACGGGTATTTTTTAAGGTTAGGATAAATATTGACTTCCAGCTGTAACGTCAGTATTTAACAAATTGGGTTCAGATACATTAAATTCTTTTAAAAATACTCTAAATCATAGTATTATGGGCTTAATTTTCATCATTCAAATATTTTGTGAATCAGAGTGGCTTATTAATTTGTGATTTGTGATAATCCATATATATTATAGGATTAAATAAAAAGCTTTTACTTTGTAATTATTACTATATTTTAATTATCGTAACTGCAGTTTCGACATCACAGTGTCATTATTGAAGTACTTTATAACAGAGACGGCTTAATATAAGAACTAAAGGTAACATTTCTTAGAATTTATTACATCTTTTAATATACACTTTAGTATGCACCCCCATATTTAAAGGTTGTAATATAAATTGTAAGAAATGTTACCCCTAGTTCTTATATTTAATATGGGGAAACAAAAAATGCACATTAAATTAAACAAATAAATTTTGTTCATTCAGTTTTATCAACTCAACAGATCCGATTCACTTTCACTGTCATCAGTGTTACGATTTATATTAATTATTAAGGGGCATATGTCATTGGTATCTAAATGAGCTTCTCTGTCCCACCATTTTAATATTTCAGTATCAGTATGTCTTATACAGTCGGCCCAAACTTCAGGAGTTATCTGTGCAAGTGCTTCTCGCCATAACATAATACAGTCATCCACCGAAGTACCAGATTTTGTTGCATGATTATTATAATATCTCTTTGCAATTCCCCACATGAGTTCAATTGGGTTAAAAATGCAATGATATGGTGGCAGCCTTAAGATTTTATGGCCTTTACTTGCAGCTAATTCATCGATAACATATGTTGTAGATGGTCTATTTCTACAATAAATTTAATTAATAGAATTAATACTGTAACTAAACACTGTGAGAAAAAAAAAGGTGTAAATTATTATTCTGGCGTTTAAAAAATCTACTTTATCATTCATTACATTCTGAAAAAATAGAACACTTCTGGGTAACTTTCTGCAATAATTCAGATTTCAAGAGATGAGGGTCAAATGTAATTTGTTTGCTAGTTAGCCAAGCTTGAATATTAGCTTTTTTCCAAGTTGTAGTTGGAACTTTATCTTTTGTTACGCTATGGTATGAAGCATTATCCATTACGATAATTGATGGTTCCTCTAAGTTTGGAATTAATTTTTTTTCAAACCAGTGTAAGAAATTGTCACTATTCATGTCGCCATGGTAATCTGAGGATTTGTTTTTAGTGGAGAAAATTAATTCTGCACCTTGGATAAATCCATTTTCATTCCCAGCATGAAGAATAACATACCTACAATAAAAGAATATTATATTTCTAGATATATTCATAAAAGTTCTCTGACTAACCTTTTACTTTCAACTTTAGTAGTCTTCACTGTTCTAACATCTTTATCTTGGCATGAACGTCCAATTGTTCCGTCTTGAAATATCCAAGTTTCATCAAGGTAGACGAACTGATAGATTCCTTCGTCTTTAGTGTCCATGTAAGAACGCAAAAAATTTACTCTTTTGAAAGCGATATTACTCAGTTCCATTAAACCTCTCCGTGAATCATCTTTGCGCCATTTGAAGCCAATTTGTTTCAGTACCTTCCAAAGGGAACTTATGTTTTCATCAAATAATGCTCTAGTCTTAAGTTTATCCAATAATGTTTTCAGAGTAATGTGGTCTTCTGAAACGAACAATTTTTATAGTAACTAGAAATATCTGATTAAACACAAAACCTTCTACCTCGCAAATTCCTTTTAAGCCCAAAAAGTAGCCAAAAGTCGCACATTGCTAAATCAGGTGAATACGGCGGATGTTCTAATACTTTTATATTTTTTTCAGCCAAAAACTGGAGGGTTAAAGCTGCCGTATGGAACGATGCATTATTATGGTGTAGCATAATTTCCTTGTCTGCAACTCTACTGAACACTTCAGGCAAACATTTTTCAGTATACCATTCAGGTGTAACTGTCTTTTGTCCACCTAGCTTAATTGTCTTTACTAGGCCTGTACTTCTGAAGAATACCGCATACATAACTTTTTTCATAGCTCGCTGCTTCTTGGTCATTGTTGGAGTTTCCTCATCTTCGTGAATCCATACACGACTCTCTTGGCGGGTAGGTACGTTGAAAAAGGGAATGTAAATTTCGTCACCTGTCACTATTTTGGAAAAAAATTGGTGTCCGTCATTATTTAAGAAATTTAAACTTTCATGTCAAATTCTTACACGACCTGGAAGTTAGAAAGTTGATGCGGCACAAAACGACTAACCACTTTTTTAAATGCGGGTAATCGTGTATGATAGTTCTAACAGCTGGAAATCCAATCTTGAATTGATGCTCTATTACTCCATAAGTGGCTTTATTGTCCTCTTCAGTTAATTTTTTAACAGCAGCAATGTTTTTGTCGGTAACAGCCGTAGGAGGACACCCTGCTCCTTTTTGATGCTGAACGGAATTCCTCTCGTGTTGAAATTCCTTATGTCATCGGTAAATTGTAGCCAAGGAAGGTGCTTGTTCACCAAAAGCCGACTCTAAACTCTTTTTGCACTCATAAGCGCTTAAATCTTTTTTAAAATTGTAATAAATCATGATTCAAAAATGCTCTCTGGTTAATTCCATTTTTTTTACTTGTAATATCAGTAAAAATTAGTAACTTGGGTTCTAATGAACTTCAACAACTCAACTTCAAATAACAGATAAAGAGTTGCTCTAAATAACACTAAATGTTTTATTTTTTACGGCCTACTATATTTTCTTATTCTCAATAAATTCAGCTTTACCCTCGTATTTTATAATTATAAGATAACAAGAACGTTATTATACAGGCTGTCGCTAAACTACGTGGACAGACTTCTGGGCTCAAAATAAGGCGATTGAACCTCCCAACATATCTATGTCCAAAAGTGCTTCGTTAAGACAGTTTTCTGCCTCAAAATTAAAAAAAAAGTAATTTTTCTAATAACAAAAGTACGCTTGAACCAATTTCGATGATATTTGATATGAGGATCCACATGCAGGCAAGTCACCTTTCCATATGGTTTTAATAATTCGAAAACAACAGCTAGTGTGAAAAATAGAGTTACCACAACACAGATTTTGCAACAACTTTTTTGAGGTTAAGAAAATAACCATACTTAATAAGTTTTAGAAAGGAGCATTCATTAGGGAACTTTTTCGTTTCTTTGTAGTTGTTGGTAATTCTTACAGTTTAGTCACATAATAGGAAAATCATCAACAATTGCAAAGACATGAAAAAGTTTTCTAATGAATGCTCCTTTCTAAAAACATATTAATTATAGTTATTTTCTTAACCTGAAAAGCGTTATTGGAAAATTTGTGTTGTGGTAACCCTGTTTTTGGCACTAGCTGTTCACTTCAAATTACTAAAACCATCTGGAGAGGTCACTTGCCTTCCTTCCAGTAGGTCCTCATACCAAATATCATCCAAATTAGTTCAAGCGTTCTTTTGGTATTAGCAAAATTACATTTTTATTAAAGAATTTTGAAGCAGAATAATGGCTTAACGAAGCATTTTAGGAAATAGATATGTTGGGGTCAATCGTCTTATTTAGAGCCTAGGAACCCATGGTTAAGCCAAGTCCACGTAATTTAGCAACACCCTGTAGATATATTTTTTTTTTAGATTCAGAAGCAAATGACTAACGGCGTTAATCCGCGTAGTCTACTGATTGAACTAGGAGTGGATTTAAATCAAATTCCACAGTCTGTAGACGATGTTACACTTTGGAAAGTTATAATCAATATGTTAGCAGAACCTCCTCGTAGACACAAATTAAGGCATGTTAACACTATTGATGACGTTGTTCGCCTTCTGAAAGGTTAGTATTTATTATACTCAGGAGATTGTTTTATTTGTCAATTATTATTTTTCAGGTACCAAGAACGTGATTGTGCTAACTGGTGCTGGTGTTTCAGTATCATGCGGCATACCAGATTTTAGATCAAGAGACGGCATTTACTCGCGTTTAGCTGTGGACTTTCCTGACTTACCAGATCCTCAAGCCATGTTTGATATTACATACTTCAACCAAGATCCACGACCTTTTTATCGATTTGCAAAAGACATTTTTCCTGGCAAATTTAAACCTAGTCCCTGTCATCGATTTATAAAGTTATTAGAAGCACATGGAAAACTACTTCGAAATTACACACAGAACATTGACACTCTTGAAAAAATTGCAGAAATCGAGAAGGTTATCGAATGCCATGGCTCATTTGCTACAGCTACATGTACAAAATGTTCTTATCAAGTGAATGCAGATGCAATCAGAGAAATCGTCCTGTCACAAAGCATACCTATATGCCCGAAATGCCAACCACATATAGGATCTTCTATAACAATAGCCAACCTCAAGGTGAAGGAATCTGGTGAATTGAAGGAGTTGGTAGAGTCTGGTATACTGAAACCTGATATCGTATTTTTCGGAGAAGGACTTCCTGATACATTTCATGAAGCGATGACTGAAGATAAGAACAACTGTGATTTGCTATTAGTTATTGGTAGTTCCTTGAAGGTGAGACCGGTGGCTCTCATTCCAAGTTCTTTGCCACCTAATGTTCCACAAATCTTGATAAATAGAGAACCTTTGGCACATTGTCATTTTGATGTGGAATTACTGGGAGATTGTGATGTAATCATCAACTATATTTGTCAACTGTGAGTATACATTTGTTTTGAAATGCGTACGAATTTAATATATAATATGGGAAAAATGTTTACTATTTATTTTTGCGAAAAAAAATTACTACTGTTAAATCGTGCATCAATCAAAATAAAATACAACAACCAATCATTCAAAATTTGACTGAAAACTTGAAAAATAGAAATGCTCGAAAATTTATTTATTTATCTTTTTCTCCCAGAATCCAAGCACTCAGATAAAATTAAGTGTAATCTACAACCTGCAGTATCTAAATACAATATTTTGCTAAAATTATAACTAAAAATCAATTTTTTTAGATTTTTGTTTTAGGTGGTTTTAAAATTAAGGTGCTGTTTTGAATCCTTCAAAAACAAATATCATCTCGTTCTTTGATCTATATTTACTAAGACAAATACCACTAATACTAAAGTATTATTTTAGATAGGGCGCTTTTTAAAAAAACAGAAATTTTGCTTTAAAAAACACGTCTTTGTTAAATTAAGTAAAAATAGTTTCCGTTTATTTTTTGCATAATAGAAAGACAAGACGTAAATAAGCTTTCTTTGTACAAAAAATGTCTTTACAGCATATTAAAGGCAAATATTCCATTCATGATCTTTTTAGGCTCTAGAGGACTATGCTTTTTTTTCGTTAAGTTACATGCATGTATTTTGATGGAAGTGAAAATCTGACATGAAAAAAATAATGACATTGTCACGTCAGCTATACTAGCTGTGTTGCCAATTCGTAAATAACGTGGGCTACGGTAGCATGACTAAAGTAAAAAGCAACTTAAAACAAATGCCAAAAATCATAAGCGGATGAACTTAGCGCTCAATAGGCAAGGCGTTTAATTATTACAAAAAACGATCGCCCAGATTTAAGAAATGAAGAAATAATAAGCTTTATTTTCTAATGTTTGATATTTTAAATTTCGCAATATACGATAATTAAAATTTTAAAAGGAGAACCTGACATCTTGAAAATTTCTCTTTCTGGCAGACGTACACATACGGACATATTTACAAATTATATGTTTGCAACGATTAATTTGGCAATATAATTTGGAAAATGAACATTTCACTTTGGACAAATTACTTACAGACGTTCGCGATACTTTAGAATTTAACGGAGGGAGAACAACTTTATTGAAAATTATGAAATCTATGGGATACAAACACAAAATGGTTAACGGACGTAAAATTTTATAAAATCAACACTTTCTATATTGCCAGTTACAGAATTTTAATTAATTTTCGTAAAATTTTATGTAAACAAAAACACGTCGTTGCATCCAAAATTTCTTTTTTGAGCAAATTCTTACAGTTTCGGAATTCTAGTGAAAATATTCGTGTACCTAGACGAAACCTGGATCTACCAAAATGGGTCTGCGGTTCGTCGATGGACACCCGAAACAGATTTGAAAAGTAACCCAACCAAAATTAAAAGTGAAGGGAAACGTTTTACAATTTTGCACGCGGGAACAAAACTTGGGTTTTTGGAAGGATGTGACTCGACGAACAATGACAGAGACTACCACAAAAACATGAATGCAGAAATTTTTCAAAATTGGGTGCTAATCAGCTTATTCCTGCACTAGACAAGTTGCAACGAAAGTGTGTGGTGGTGATGGACAATGCACCGTATCAGTCAGTGCAGTTGGACAAACCACCCACATTTTTCTATAAAAAAAAGTCAAATGCAGGAGTAGTTGGTTAAACACAACGTCGAAATTGAAGGCAAAATTACAAAAAAAACAATTATGGGAATTAATTAAGCCTTTTAGAATAGACGGAAGAACAAAACGATACGCAACTGACGAAATTTTGAAGGAGCATGGCTATGAAGTTCTTAGATTGCCCCTATACCATTGTCAATACAATCCTATTGAGATGCACAGGGGCAATGCAAAGGCTTTTACAATAAGTACATAAATTGCAACCATTATCGAAAGATAGGATTGCAAATTTATGACGTGAGGATCTTTTAAAATGTACTCCCGACATGTGGCAAAATATTTGTAATCATTGTGAAAAATCAATTTCGGAAGACTGGACCCAACATATGAGAATTTTTTCGTTTAAAAATATTCCTCCTTTCATTATTGCATTAGGAGAATGTGATTCAGAATCAGAAATTGATGATTCTTCTATGGAATTAATGGAAGAGGAAAGGGAACCTTTAATTAGCCTCAAAATTTTATAGTATCTGGAAAACTTATATGCAAACTACGGCGATCCTTTTAGCAACCCAAACTAATACCACTTATATGCACTCCAAATTTAAGCAGATTTGAAGAACTCTGGTATTACCAGAAGAGTCTGAAGGTGTGCGTATTGGAGGAGTTAGCGAATGTAGACAGAATTCTAAATGAGGTTCAGTGCATGAATTAGTCGGGGCAAATTATAAGATAGCAAGAAGATCCTGGTATTTAAATACCTGTATGTAATACTTTCTTAATGAAAAAAATAAATAATTATCAATTGTTTGGGGTGATACTTCTCGTTTTCACGGAATACTTCAGTCTTGCTTCAGTCGAAATGGCAACGTTGGCAATGGTAGTTTTCAAAAATATAAACATAAATTAAAAGTGAACGTCAGTCAGTTTTCTGATAAATGTATTTTTTAGTGATACCAACAAAAATGTCACCCTAACATGGCCTACTCTGAATCTATAAAGATCGTGAACGGGTATATATTAATTAGATAGTGAGATCCGCACACTTAGCTTATTGCGTGGTGAAAGATATAGAGGTGTTCCGAAGTCCGCATTCGGATACGGCAGACGAATGTAAGAGACAGTGTGCGAGAGAGAAAGCATAAAGCGGGTCAAGATTGAAAGCCCGAGAGATAGCACAAAACGGCTCGAGAAATCAATTACTCGCATTATCTTACACTCGGACGCCACCGATCTCGGTGCGTAGCCGGGTTCGTCGGAATACCTGTCTTATCGTCTAATGTGGCTTTTTCCTTATTTTATGTTTGTGTCCGGTCATTTATTTGAGTCACTCTATGTCTTCAATTTATTGTCAATGTTACTGACAGTTGTTGTGTGTTTTGTTGAAGCTTGCTTGCATATCCTGCAATGCACTGACTTTTTTTTAACTGAATTTTATGCACCGTACAGAAAATTTTAATGCTCTAGTTACAAGTTTATTGAGAGTTAAATAAATAATATTTTCACCTTTTTTTTTTTTCTTCTGGTTTACTCCTAATTTATAATTTACTAAAGCAAATTATTTGCATTTTATAATCTAGGTAATGTTGCAACTGTGTAATTGTGTATCCAGATAACTTAACTTAACAAAACATTACATTACAAAGAAATACATATTTTCAGAAAATTTTTAATGTAGTAGGCGGATGCTTGCAAACATTGAGAACAAAAATTATTATTAAGTAAACTTTGTTATAGACTCGGTGACACTTGGAAGGAAGCCGTGTACAATGCAGAACTCCTGAGTGAAACCCTGCACTTGCTATCTTGGGAAAAAAGAATGGACACAACGACAGAAAACAATGCGAGAACTTTTGAATCACAAAATAATCAGCTAGAATGTAAATGTAGTACAAATAATAGTTCCTCACTGCGTACAAAAAACATAGTAGTTTGTAACTGCTCTATGTCAATTATTACTGATAAGCAATCAAAAGCCGACGCTGAAGTCGTCAATTCTGTAGATATAAAATCGGCTAAAGAAAGGCATATGTCTGTTGATTCAGCCAGGGATTCAGGCATAGGTGAAAATTCAAATTTCACAGATGTAGACGTGTTAAAATACGATGAAAATTCCGAGGAAGCGTGTGCTGAGCTAAAAGTAATGGAAAATTTCGATGTTACTTCAAGTCCTGTGCAAGATTCTTCAAAAACTTCAGATAAGTCATTTGCAGAAATACACGGCTTAAAAAAAGAAGACATTGGTGAAACTTTAAAACAGACTGAATCTAAACAGACAGACCAGCGAGGGTTGTGGCAACCAAAACAAAAACGCAGCATAACCGAACGCCTACCAAAGAATTCATTTTATTTAATACTTCCTAGTCGGTACATATTTCCTGGTGCGGAAGTCTATTATGATCCAGATGAGAAATACAATTATTTCGATAACAGTTCAAGTTCAGATTCCTCTGACAGCGATTCTGAAAACGAAAGTCCAGATGTATCTTTTTAGCTCTTATACTTCTAATGTTAGTCTCACTTAAAAAATATCAATTCCTTGTTGTTGTTTAGTGCGATACTTTTTTATTGTTATTGTGTTTATTTGTTTTTAATATTAATTGACTTAGTAAGGGTGTTTTGTATTAGCAAATTATTAACTTTCGTTTACTTTATTATGCAGATCTTATAAGATTCAGTCATTTGAATGCTTATAATGCCTGCAAGTCATGATCTCTAAAGCAATGTATTTGGTCAGCGTGAGATACTATTTTAGTATCTTCGGTATTGTATTATTATTATTACATATTATTATTATTATTCTGGTTACTATAATGTATGATAAAAGTATTATTGATTTACATAGTGCCAAAAAATTTCCAAAATGTAATTTTTTTCATGGTTAATTTTAAGCTTTAATACGTCGAGTACATATGAATTACTTTGGCAGTTTGTGAATGAGTTTATTAACTGTTCATATATTTAATAAATGAGTACCTTATTTTTACCACATAAAATTTAAATATCACTTTGAAAATGATGTCGATTGAATATCAATTGACGGATGCATTTGAAATAGAAAATTCAATTGTAGTCCTACCTACCTGTACGTAGACTTACTCTTTGGTGTAGCTTGCAGAGCAAGATTATACTGAGTGTGTACTACAGACAATGTTTTAAAGTTGAGTTAACCTGATGAAATTTTGGCTGCCTTGAATGCTGAATCATATTGTCATTTCTGTTAAAAAATTGCTTTTTTTTGTTTAAATGTGCAACCGAACACACAAACTGAGCACATGTACAACATTCATACCATATCCAAATAAATTTTTGATAAAGGTAGGCTATGGATTTATGAATTGAATACCTTTATCAAAAATTTATTTGGACATATGGTATGTGGCAGGCAAAATTTTCAAATCGCACTAATTTTTACAATTAGAAAAATAATAGTTGGTATTTTGTTATACAGATATGTATAATTTTTTTAAATTTTACATACACCTGTATTGTGTGTAAAGTTGTATAAAACAAAAAACAAAGAAATATATTTTGATTATGCCACTATCTTAACTGTGAGAAAATTATGGGGATTTCAAAGTTAGTTATTACAACCTTGATCGCGTAGATTATGAAACTTGTGAACTACTCTGTATGACGAAACTAATAATATAAAATAAAAGTCAAAGAGAATCAGCATTTTTATAAAAGAAAAACTATTTATTTTATCATGTTATATACATATTTGTAAACTTTTAAATTAGTGTGTACTGTACTTTATTTTTATACTTTATTTATTTTTGTAATATTTAATTCATTATAGCTTTTAATAAATTTATTTTTTAATACTTAGTTCTTTCTGTTTTTTTTTCCGTTCTGATTTAGAGATTTATTGAAAATTATTTTATCATTAAATTGCATGTATTTGAAGATAAGTTACTGACCTAATTGTAAAATGTAAATGAAACTTAGTTTTTTATATTCAATATGCCTGACGCATAAACAGAACATCATTGAGTTATATATTTGAAGAACTGAAGACGCCTGCGAATAAATCTGACTATAGGCGTAGCTGTGTTTTTTTTATTACAACACTATTACAACGCTATTGTACTTACAATTCTTTTTTCATTAGAATAATAACTATTCTACGTTAAATATGCATATACAATCTGATTTTCCATTGCTATCAATTATTATTAAACTAATTAGGACGCTGTGGCTATCCTATGGTTTTTAAGATATTCGGTTTTATTTATGGTTTTCGGTAAATACATATGTAACTTTTATAACTATTACTTCATTACCGACGAAAGCCAGAAAGCAGATATTGTGGTGCTGTTATAAGCTAAGTGAAAGGTATCTACCACAGTAACAAAATTTACTCTTCATTTAACAGGGATCCACTAAAACTATTTCTATTTCGATAACAATTGAAGGTCAATAACTTTTATTTTTTTAAATGGAACGGTATTATTTTTATGTCATCGTTAGATGCTCAATAAAATTATCTTTCAATTGGCTATACACTTCCCTATATCAATTTTTGGCAGTTAAGGAAATAAACTGCTGGTCAATTGAAGTGGTCCATCTAAAAAATTTCAAATTTTTGCCAGTTAATGTCAATAAATTGCATCCTATTATTGTTTTCTGCATTAATGAAGTTCTATAAAAACATTTACCTCATTTTCTATTGATACTGATCATTAGGGCAAGGATAAATTTATTTTAACGCCACGCTCCGCCTACTATCCAGATGCGGCTCGTTGTATTAGCGCCTTAAGCTTCGGTCTGTCAGAACCGTGCGCGACGCATAACTTACACGTTTTCGTAAGTATATTGGCTGGGCAGTTTTTATTTAAAAATCTGCTTACGCCAGCGATTCTCAACCTGTGGGGCGCGCCCCCTAAGGGGGGCGTGATAACGATAAGAGGGGGGCGCGAGTACAGCGAAAAAAAATTATTTAATTTACTGAAGGAAAATCAATATAAAATACATTCTGACATAACATAAAATAAAATACACATTTACACTGGCATAATACACTTATAAATAGAATTGTATCCGAATTGCACAATGTATTTAATAATTAACATATCAATACTAAATTAAAAACAAGTTTCATAATTATCAGTGTTTTCCTTGGGCTTGTCTCGCAGAGCAAAGTTTTTCAAAAGAAGGTTTAATATTAGAAATAGACACTCTGAGTTCTTTTTCTATGTTTAACTGAGATCTATATTTTGTCTTCAGAGCACCCACCGCAGAAAATCCAGCTTCGCAAAGGTAGGATGTTGAAAATGGTAATAGTATATGAAATGCTCTCGTTTTCAGTGCAGAAAACTCATCATCCACCCCTGCCCAAAATTCAAAGAGTGATTTATTACTAAATTGTCTTTTGATGTCGCCACTTGCTGTGAAGTCTATGAAGATTTCTTCTTCGGCAGTTGAGAGACCTTCGGGAGTATTTTGAAGCGTATGTAGATTCTGCAAATCTACATACGCTTGCGCAGACATTCCAGAATGTTCGAGACAAATCGAAACTTCTCACAAAGTCGCGAGAATGTCCGACATGGTGGTCGTAAGACAGTGGAGCAATAGAAAGAGGCTTTGATTCTGTTTTTGTCAATGCAACGTATGGGTGTTGCCAAATATCAATAAATTTATCTATTCTTGGTAATTTCTAAGATGTGTAATTAAGGTCGTAGTATACTTTAGCGCCAAAATAAATTGTTATTGTATGATAGGAGAGTGGGGGGGGGGGGCGATGAAAATTGTGATTGAAAATTGGGTCGCAAATACCGACAGGTTGAGAAACGCTGGCTTACGCCCTCCAGAACTAGTTTAACGTCAGAAAATTTAGAAAAAAATGTTAGTCATTCAAGCAAATAAATCTATTACTCATCCTACGTTACAATTTATATTAATTGCTATTTTGCAGAACTCAATTTTATGAGAAAAATTTACAAACTTTTATAAAATGTTCACACAGATTTCATAACAATAATTTCCATTTTCTTTAGAAAGAACCTCAATAGTAAATATCAAATAAAATTAACGCGCACGGCTCTGATTTTGTTTTCATAAAAATAGTCGTTTAATTCGTCCTCCACGCCCGTAAGTGCGCCGACGAAATATTCTACGCTGCGGATATCAACGGTCAAGAGAGGGAGTATCTTGGTCCACTGGTGTTTTAGTTTGTAACACCGAACTTATGCGAGTGCGAAAGCATTGGAACTACGAATGAGTGATGTTCCGCCTCTTTCATAAAAAATAACTCCATCCGGGTCCTGCTGATCATTTTCATTTAATATAAAGTTCTAATTCCTATTTATTCACTAACAAAATTATTACGAACAATCAAAACGTTGGCTTGGCATTGGTTACTTATAAAATTTTTCTTTTGTTTTTTGCTTGTTTTACTTGTAGCTTATCTGTCAGCGTGTATTATTAAAAAATGCCGCGTCTTAGTGAAGATAATTTAGATTCTGCGCTTCGAATGATTCAAAATGGATCATTTCGAAGAGAAGTTGCAAGATTTTTTAATGTGTCACACAATGTAATAAATAGAGCTGTACAGAGGTACCAAAGAACAGGTAGCACGCGATTCGACCATGGAGGAGGTCGGCGAAGAAGCACAACTCCTACGCAGAACCAATACCTACGTTTGCTTGTTAGACGTAATCCTGTTCAATCTTCAAGTGCGCTAAATAACAATTTTTATGGTGGTACGGGAGTAGTAATTTCCAATAGAACTATCAGAAGAAGATTGACTGAATTCAATTTACGAGCGCGAAGGAAAGCAGTGTGTCCATTATTAACTAGGGAGTACCGTGTAGGTAGAAGACGATGGGCTGAAAATCACCTACATTGGAATGATGAAGATTGGAGCAGATGCCTATTTACAGATAAATCCCGATTTACTCTATATCATTCAGACAGTCGAGTTCTAGTGTGGAGAAGACCCGGAGAACGGTACCATGAACGCAACATGGCACCACGTGTCCCATTTGGCGGAGGTGGTATTACAATCTGGGGCGGCATAACTTTAAACGGCCGCACAGACTTAGTTGTTTTGAATAATCAAAGTATGAATGCAGAAAGATATAGAGACATGTGTCTCCTGCCAATCGTTATTCCATTCGCAAGAAATTTTGAAAGGGATTTGATTTTAGTAGATGATAATGCACGACCCCATCGTGCCCAAATACCGAATGACGTTATTGCAATGTACCGTATTGAGAGAATGGTATGGCCCGCTCGTTCACCCGATTGTAATTGTATTGAGCATGTATGGAGCAAACTGGAACTATAACGTCCTATAACGCTGGCAGAACTCAGCAATGCTCTACAAGAGGAATGGGAAACAATCTCTCAAGATTTTATTGATACTCTAATTCAAAGTATGCCAAGAAGATGTTTAGCAGTTTATCGTGCGAGAGGTGGCCCAACAAGATATTAAAATTGTTAATTATCTAGGCCACATTGTTAATGGAAATGGAATCGCCGTGGACTCAGTGAAGATTCAGATGGTGAGCGATTGGCCAACACCCAAAAATAAACACCAGATAAGGAGCTTCCTAGGCCTGTGTACTTACTATCGGCGCTTACATCGCTAAGCCGTTGACAAAACTCACCGAGGAAGGTCGCCCGTTTGAATGGGACCAACATTGCCAAATTAGTTTTGAACAACTAAAGCGGTACTTGATAAGTGGTCCTATTCTAAGTTACCCTCTCCCGGAAGGCAAGTTCGTCGTGGACACAGACGATAGCAACGTTGGTATCGGTGGCGTACTTTCCCAAGATGAGCAAGAAAAGTTGATCGGCTATTTCAGTAAAGTCCTGTCGAAACTGGAGCGTAATTACTGCGTCACGAGAAGGGAATTGTTAGTCGTGGTGAACATTTCTACAAGTACCTGTAGGGTAGACACTTCCTCCTGAGGACGGACCATGCCGTCTTAAAATGGCTCCTCCGATTCAAGAATCCTGAAGGACAAGTTGCACGATGGATCGAACGACTTCAGGAATACGATTTCGAAATTCAGCATCGGGCAGGAACAAGCCATAAAAATGCCGATGCTTTGTCTAAAAGACTCTGTACTGAAACTGCAAGCACTGTAGTCGTCTGGAGGAGGAAGTAGCCATAACTGCAAGGACGGCCATTATTGACGACAAATGCAAGGCGAAGAATTGCGGCGAGACCAGGAGAATGACCCGGACTTGAAATTGGTGCTGAAATGGAAAAGATCTACTTAGGAAGAGATAGCACCGTGTGCACTATCATGGTCTTCTGAAACGAAGCGTAGAGAACCAGGAAGGCACGGAACAGAAGACACAGTTACTGATTCCCAAGAATAGGGTACCAGAAGTTCTGAGGGAACTTCACGATGGTACTTCGGGAGGATACTTGGAAATCAAGAAGACTATGGAGAAGGTGCACGAGCGATTGTCATATACCGCATCAAAAAGATCCCCTTCAACCGGATGGCTCCTTACAACGGAGAAGAAAATGAAGGCACAGTACAAAGGACGCAAGGTGCCGAAGTAAACTTTGAAATCTTTATGCCTCATCACGCCACAAGAAGTAAAGTACGATTTGGAGTAACCACGGAGAAGCAGCAAGATCTTTTTCAAGTGCCACCAGAGTACAATCTGGCCCACTGTGTGGCAGAAGACCTAAGAATGTCAAAGGGGATAGCCGGAAGAAATTTGGTCAAGTCGAGGTACTCCGAAGACAGCATCCCATAGTGGGCAAGAGCCTGCAGATCATCGACATGAGAGCAGATCAGAGACGACGCGTGTACTACTTAGTCACTCAGAAGACATCAAGCGGTAAACCTGACGATCACAGTATGTGGAGAGTTCTCTGTAGTCTGAAGAGGCAGTTGATAGAAGGCAAAGAGACTAAATTAGCTATCCCCAAGTTGGGCTGCGGACTTGACGGGCTGGACTCGAGGGTAATCCGAAGCATGATAGAAGTTATTTTCAGCGGAACAGGGATTGAGGTCCTGGTCTGCAGTCACCACGCACAGGCAGCTGTTGGAAATGAGAAAACTGTGGATTGCTATTTCTTCCAAATCGGAAGTTGCAGAAAGGGGCCAGTATGTCGTTTTCGACATCCTCTTTCAAGGTTATCAGGAGGAACGTTCCGAGACGAAACGTTTTTAAGAAGCGGGCAGTGTGAAGAACTAAGGCGACAAATGAGTCATACACTCGCCTAGCCGGCGACGGCTCGCCGTAGTGTCTGGACCTGTTCGAGATAATTCCACCGTCGAAATACCCTAGGAAAGAAGTCTGCCTGGAGGGCAGATTTCCTTAGTGCGACGTAGAATTTAGTTACTGTTTAATCGCTCGGCTTGTGAAAATAAATTATTCATAGTCTGTTCTAATTAAATTAGTGTTAAGTTTTGTTAATAAATTAGTTATTAGTCTCATCGAGTATTTTATTTAAAAATAAATCAAAACGAACCCTAAATTCACTACAATATTTATGCATTAGATATAGTAGAAGAAGAAAAATAGTTTGACTGTATTTACTGGCGCATAATGTTCTTGATTTTGATACCGTGCAATTACTTGCTTGTAATCACACCTGGCACTATGTTTGATTACGTTTATTATTCTTGTTTGAGATACAAAAACAATTGAGGATGATTAATTAATAACAACTTTACTTGTTGTTTGCCTGCATTGTTTATGCTACCAGCTTGATTCTTCTTGCAGAATATCTACAAAATCTGCAACAATCAAGAAAAAGCTTCTAAAGACGAGTTTACACTTCTTTAACTTGTGCCTTTTATCTACGCAGAATTCGCCGTAAATATCTAAATTAATTTTGGATCAGAATTGCCCAAGAAAATCAATCAAATATATTTCTGAGATTTATGTTAGTTTCACTTAACCTATTGTTCAATTTTCGTAATATTTATAATCTTGAATTTTTGCTGTAAAATTTATTTCTGTGATGCAATCAAAAAGTAAACGGCTAATAGAGATTCAATACTATTGCTTATATGGAAAATATTTCGAACAAAGTTTCCTAACTTGATTGCTTATTGTCATACGTTACGTAGCCTCCTTTTATCAAAACAATCGATTCATATATTTGTCACAAAATTACGTTTTTGGTAAATGAAGATAAAGGGAATGCATCTTTGATCAATTTAATCGCATTTATTGGCGTAATAAAAGTGCCCCGAAACATACTACGTTTACTCTGACACAAATACCATACACTTTTATTCTCTAAAAGGCTGTGAAATTATTTATTCCAAAGTATTATAATATAGGCAGCGTCAAATGAAATAACCTTTTAGAGAGTAAAAATATTCGATCATATGGTAACTTTGATCTCTTGGCAAAAAGACTATCAACATAGAATTTTGCACACACGGGCCAAATTCGAGTTGATGCTCGGAGCGCTTTTTCTTTTACATGCGCTGAAACCCTGAAATGCATACGTCATGTAGAACATGGCCTCTGAGTGACAAAAAATTCACATTGGAGCAAACACATAGATAAATCATTAATATTAAAATGCGCACAAAATTATTTACAACAAATGAAATTAGATTGATTTACTTTCAATTTCTTTTTTCATGGTCAAGTTTCTCTATTTGGGACAATGACTTCGCATATGTTAGCATTTTTTTTTTTTAATATATGAAAGCTTACAATAATATTAGGAAGTGACATTCAATCTTTTTTGTGTAATGTCAATGTTAACAGTCACCAATTTGCTTTCAAATATTATCATTAGAGAACGGATAACTTTATCCTTCACATCTCAGGCACAACGGAAGGTGAAGTGCAAGGAAATATAGTATTTCCGTAAAATCTTCCGTAATTGTTTTAGGTTTATTCTGTTTGGTTAATTTGCCTAACTGCCTAATTATTGTGTTTTTTATACTGTTTTATTTTAGTATGTAATAAAATTTTCCATTTTTTGTATTCCACCGCACCCTCTATTTCTATTTAAACAGTGAAATTATTCTCCACCAATATTCTACAAAATCAAGTTGAAGGAGGCCGCTGAATTCAGAAAAAAATCTCTATCAAAATGTAAAAATATGTGTGCTGCTATTTGAAAAAAAAGTTGACAATCGCTTGACAAAAACGTCATTTAAAAAAATAAAAAATGATACTCTTTTGTAGTATTTATAAATCAGTCTGAAATTGGATTATTAATAACAGAGTTATAGCATGGTGCGTTTTTCATAAGACAGACCGTATAATCGAAGCCATCTTAATTCGTTTATGGACAAATATTATCATTAGAATAATTGATTACTTTGTTGTATGCATTGTAACATTTTGTATGAAAAGCAGTTTTATCTACTTAGAAAGTAATTCTCGCATTTACATATTCATATTTAATTAAAAAACAAACTGTGGGAAAAGTTTTCCGAGTCGGATAACATCGTGCTTGTGTCGGAATACGTGGGTAAAACTGAATTTATTGAGAATAAGAATATATAGTAGGCCGTGAAAAACAAAACATATAGGGTCAAGTGGTGTAAAAATGAGACACGCAATATTCGGGCGAAAAATGAGACATTCAAATAAAATTGGTGAAATAATATAATCCAATAGTTTTCTTATTATAAATACATAATAACAGTTGTAAAGACATCATTCCCACAATTTATTTCATTATTGGGTAACAAATCACATCAAAACTGAAATTACAAAATCTATTGCGTCATCTGCGATAAAAAAAAACTTTTAAAACCGGCTACGGAACTTTTGTCCTATAGGTTGGTACTTCAATCGGCGGCGCTCGGTTAAAGTCGCTGCTCGCTAAAAATAGGCGCTTTCCAATTACACGTTTGTGCTACTCGGGACTAGTCCGGAGATGAACCGAAGTGTTCCAATTGTAAGAGCGTGAAGCACCTGAACTAATCAGTTTTGATTTCCCTCTTCCCCTCGAGCACCTGTCATATCGTTTACGTTTAGAGCACCAAAAGGATGGGGAAAGGGAATACATGTAGCGCGCACATGGTCAGTTTGACATACACGTCGCAATTGACGCTTGCTAGCGTTCCCATTACGATTTCTAAAGTGTAGCTCGGATCAGATCAGTTCGGGTGCTTAGAGTTCGTAATTGGAAAGCGCCTAATATTACCGTTACGACGTGTGCAATAGCATTTTCAATTCAATTTGATCCGTATTCGGGTGACAATGTTTTATTTTGGAGGATAAATTTGAGACACGCACAGAGGTAAAAATGAGACAACACAGGTCTAAATATGAGACAAAATAATTGATTATTTTTTAGATTTTAATTACAAATCCAAGATGCCAAAGAAATATGTACCCAAGCCAAAGAAATATACGAAGGAAGATCTGGATAAAGCAGCAAATTTAGTGAGAGCTGAAGATTTTAGTGTAAGAGCTGCAGCCAAGGCCTTCCATATCGACAAGTCAAAACTATGTCGTTTTATGAATAAGAAGAATTCAGCAAAACAAGGGCGTAAAACAGCATTATCTTTAGAGGCCGAGCAAGATTTAACTTCAAAGTTAATAACAATGGCCCAGTGGGGGTTTGCTCTAACTAAGCAGGAAGTTAAAAACACCGTGCAGACGTACGTGCAAGAAAATAACCTAAAAACGGCTTTTAAAAATGGCCGTCCAGGCGATGATTGGTTTAGAGAATTTTGCAGAAGAAATCGTCTTAGCCAGAAAAAAATGGAGCAGCTTGAAAAGTCTCGACGTTTAGCCACTAGTGATCCATTTCTTATTTATTCGTTTTATGACAAGGTTGAAAAATGCATAAACGACCTAAATATTGCATCATCACAAGTTTGGAATCTTGATGAAACTTCTTTTTCCATAGATTCTTCTAGAATTAGAGGGATAGCCGCCAAAGGACAAAAAGTACATAGGAATATTGAAGGGTCCGGAAAGGAGAACGTGACTGTAATGGCTTGCATATCAGTAAGCGGGCGTTCTTTACCTTCGTTAATAATATTTCAAGGACAAAATCTACGGAGCTCATGGAAAGATAATCATGATTTATAAAATACGATGTATGGTTTTTTCGAGAAAGGTTGGATGACAATACCTATTTTCAATGAATGGTTTGCCAAATTTTGCAAAACTGTGAGCGATAGACCACTTTTGGTTCTCTTAGACGGACATTTGACACATCTGGATAAACATTCCATAGAACTAGCCATTAGAGAAAACGTGACATTACTAAAGCTACCTGCACATTCTACTGACTTACTTCAACCGCTGGATCGAGGTTGCTTTGGTCCATTAAAACTAAAATGGAACCAAAAATTAATCGATTGGCAGAGTCAGAATCAAAGAAAATTGACTAAAAGTGAATTTGCAGATTTGCTTTGTTGCATTTGGGAAGAAGGAATTTCAGAAAAGAACATCGTTTCTTCTTTTGCAGCAACAGGGATATTTCCATTTTCAAGGGAGACATATCCTGCAGCAAGGCTAGATCCTACAAAACTAGAAAAATATGAAGCTCTAAGGTTAGAAAATAAGGACCCCTTATCAATTAGAAGTTAATGAATACCAGAGTGAAGAAGAAATTGTGAATCGTGAAGAAGAAACTGTGAGTCGTCAAGAAGAAATTGTGAATCGTGAAAAAGAAATTGTGAGTCGTCAAGAAGAAATTGTCAAAGTCACAGCAGGCTTAGAATTTTCCAGCACAAGATTGGGCTCCAATGGCAACGTAATTCCTACGCTATCTCCACATGAACCAGAAAACACAAATTCTTCTTTTGAATCCATTCTGTTAAAGAAAATTAATAAAACTTCCTCTACTGTATCGAAACGCCGTAAAATACTCAGCGGTAGTCAAATACTTACCAGCAAGGAATATGCAGAGCTAATTGAAAATATTGATAAAGAGAAGAACATCAAGAAAAATAAAAAAAAGGAAATAAGAATCAGAAAACAAAGAAAGTAAAAAAAATACCTTCTAGTAGTTCAGAATCTGAGTCAGAAGTAGAGGTTCAGTATGATGATGAAGGTGATATTGAAAACATGTCACTAGCTGATTTAGTAAGAAATGAAACTGAAGAGGAAGAAATGATGATGAAAATAAGTCAGAAAATATGCCACTAGCACAGCTTGTCGGGGTTAAATCTGCAGAGGAAAATGAAGGAAGCATAACCATTGGCGATTTCGTTTTGGTTAAATTTAAAACCAAAAATAAAGTTGTGCACTACATGGCTATTGTAAAAGATGTGTTACCTAATGAAGAGTTTTGTGTTTCCTATTTAAGACGCAAGGGACAAGAATTTGTTTATCCGGCAGTTCCGGAAATAAATAATGTGGTAAAGGATGACATTGTTTCAAAATTGCCACCCTCACATTCGCTTGGAGGAAGTTCTAGAGCGGCAGAGATTTTTGCCTTTCCAATAGATTTTGATAGTTATTTGGTTCGTTAATGTTTCTATTCAAGACAGCATCATTTTACTTACCTATGTGTTAATTTGTTGTAGGTATTTTTCTATTAAATAAATTTTTTCCTACTTTTTACCCTTAAAGTCTCATTGTTGGTCTAGAGGACGCCCATGACGTACATACATGCACTTTATAATTGTCTCATATTTAACCTGGCATGTCTCATTTTTAGACTTTTTCGGGGTTAAATGTGAGACACAGACACCTTTTTAAAGGTATTTTTTGTATGTTTTTAAGTTGTCAATAGTTATCTCATCATCATTTACCTCTTACAAAAATTTCATCAATTCCGTTGAAGGAGTCTAAACATAAAAAAATTGAAAGTTCTAAAAAGTGTCTCATTTTTACACCACTTGACCTTAGTCTTATTTAGAGCAAATCTTTATCTGTCGTTTGAAGTTTAATTGTTGGTTACTAATTTTTTAAAGAGATATTACAAGTAAAAAAAATGGAATTAACCAGAGAGCATTTTCGAATCATGATTTATTACGATTAAAAAAAAAAGTTTAAGCGAATTCTGTTCAGCATCAAAAAGGAGCAGGGCGTCCTCTTTTTTTTTTGACTAGAACCCGTCTGCAAAGGATGCACCGGAGGCACCACAGCCATTTAGGCTT
The DNA here is from genome assembly GCA_039766575.1 of Serrognathus titanus. Classification (NCBI taxonomy): domain Eukaryota; kingdom Metazoa; phylum Arthropoda; class Insecta; order Coleoptera; family Lucanidae; genus Serrognathus; species Serrognathus titanus. Next base: position 11,075,204 of record CM077911.1, on the reverse strand, counting down.
ATTGTGCTCGCCCTGGTTCTCTTACCGCAACCATTCAGTGAGGCATGTTCCCTGCACCAGCTAGTACAGGTTTTTCACTAATTGCGTGTTGAAATCTTCGTGAACTATCATGAGATGTCCGAATATACTCTGTTTGCGATTTGCCAGCGCATCACATCTACACAAAATGTGTATTGGTGTCTCTGGTTCTCCATTGCAGAGTCTGCAGTTTAGATTTCCATTGAATTTACCGATCCTCCACAGATGCTCCTTAACAGTCAGGTGTCCTGTTAGCAACCCCGTGGTGATCTTGAGTTGCGCCCTGCTTAAAAGCAAAAGTTCTGCAGCTCTCTTTTTGCAAGGACCTCTAACGAAAGACTTGCTGTTGCGATGTCCTGGCCTGCTTAGCCAGTATCTGTTATGTTCCTCGCTTATCCAGTCACTAAAAAAGTCCCGAATAGCGTTCTTGGTTATACCTAGGACAGGTTGACGGCCATGGTATGCCATACCCGCACCCTGCCTGGCTAGTTCATTGGCCCGTTCGTTGCCGATAATACCCCGATGACCTGGCACCCACACCAGCGTTGTATTCTGCCAGGTCGTTGAGCTTACTTAATCATTCCCACACCAGTTTGGAAGAGATCTTTTGGCTTACCAAAGCCTTCAAAGCCGGCTGGCTATCGGTTAGGATAAAGATCCGCTTATTTGTGTAAGCCTTCCTTTTGTTTTCCTCGCACATTGTAATATGGCGTATATTTCTGTTTGGAATACGGAGGCAAATTGACCCAACGGGAAGCATAACGTCTCCAGTCTCAATTCTGGAGCTGTCCGTATACCAGATCAGACTTCCAGGAGGAAAGTTCTGTTCAGGTTCCCGATGCTCAGCAGATTTATTAATTTCTATCTTAATGAGCAGGTCTATGTTGCCTTTGGGAGCCATATAGTCCGTCCTCATATCAAGTAAAGGACCCCTTATGCTGCCAACGATACTTGTATGACCCGTACTTGTATTAAGTGGGTGACATGAATGCTGCAATCTGTGGAGTCCTCGTCTTGCCTCTCCCACACCGATGATATAAGGAATTTGAGCAATTCTGTTCAGCATCAAAAAAGGAGCAGGGCGTCCTCCTACGGCTGTTACCGACAAAAACATTGCTGCTGTCAAAAAGTAATTGTAGAGAACAATAAAGCCACTTATGCAGTAAATAGAGCATCAACTAAAGATTGGATTCTCAACAATCATACACGATCACCTGCATTTAAAATAAGTGGTTAGTCGTTTTATGCCGCTTCACCTTTCTAACTTCCAAAAAGCAGCGAGCTATGAAAAGGTTATGTATGCGGTATTCTTCAGAAGTACGGGCAATTAAGTTACATGGACAAAAGACAGTTACAGCTTAATGGTACACTGAAATATGTTTGCCTGAAGTGTTCAGTAGAGTTCCAGACAAGGGAATTATGCTGCACCATGATAATGCATCATCCCATACGGCAGCTTTAACTCCAGTTTTTGGCTGAAAAAAATATAAAAATAATAGAACGTCCGCCGTATTTGCCTGATTTAGCAATGTGCGACTTTTGGCTATTTTTTGGGCTTAAAAGGAATTTGCATGGTAGAAGGTTTTCGTCAGAGGAAGAGATTGATGCTGCAGTTCACGCTTATTTTGAAGGTACTCTGAAAGATGATTGGTTGGAAGCTTTTGAACAGTGGAAAGAAAGAATGGTCAAGTGTATCATCAAATACCTTTTATGACCCTATTTATATTTCCCGCCCAAGCAGAAGTACTGAAATTTTATACCAGTCTGTTATGTGTTTGAACTTCTTTCCATGTTGATTATATTTAATTTAATTACATTTTAGTGCGATTTTTGACCTATAATTTTAGTGGGGCGATTTTATTATTTTTGGACAATTTATGCCTTCTAATTCTGATACTTAGGGCCAGTTTCATTAAAGGAATTTAAAGGAGACTTTAAAATTAAAGTCACATTCAGATGTGTGAACAAATGTGTTTTCATATTTGTTTTTACATCAGAAAGTTACTTTAAATTTAAAGTCTCCTTTAAATTCGTTTATGAAACTGGTCCTTATTTCATACCTACATTTTATTAAAGCTAAGCCACATGGTCTGACATGAAGCTTAAATCTTAGTCATAACTTTTGCAATTTCTTGTAGTACATATTTATTTTTTATCGTCAACATAAACAGAAATGGTGAGCTGTAAAATTTGTAAACGATGTAATTTAAATGTTGAGAATTTGAAAATTACTGTGAATGATTCCTTTACATGTGTGTGGTCTGATCCATCTCGTATGTGTAAACTTATTAGAAATACGTTTGGAGAGAAACGAAAAATGTTAGACAGTAAAGGTGAAATCATAGATTTTTCGTACTTGGAATTATTGAATGAAATTCAAGAAAAAGAAGGTCTACATCTTGGGAATAAACTCAGAAGAAGGCATATTCAATTTTTTAAGCAAAAAATGAAAGTAAAATTGTCAACACAACTGTTAAGCAGATCGATGGCTGAATCCTTAACATTTTGTAAAGATATTTTAAAATGAAGGAACAATAAGATTTATAATTTTAATTAATGATGCATTTGATATACTGAATTCCAGAAACTTTTCAGAATTTGGATATAAACAACCAGTTTGTCAGAGAAATATTTCTGAAGTCATTAATTTTACAGAAAGATTTACTACTTACGTGAAAGAACTAAGGTTCTTTAATGTGAATCAGCTAGTAATATCATCAAATCGTAAAACAGGTTTTCTTGGCTTCGTAATTATAGTTCGTAGTTTATAAATGTAGCCAAGATCATTTGGAATTGTTTTTCAGTTTAGTCAGATCTTTAGGAGGTAGTAATGATAACCCAACTTGTCGCCAATTCAAAAGTGCTTATAAAAAAGCTACTCTTACACGCTGCATTACATGATAGAGGCGTTGGAAATTGTATTCCTCTACAACAATTGCCGATTTTAAATTGTTCTTCATCTTCTAGAAAAAAGCTTGAAGAACTGATAAATGGTGATCATTCAATTTATAGTAGTACTTCGGTTGAAAATAATGAATTTGATGAAGTTGATTTACTACTAAGAGAACATAATTATTTCTTGAAATAAAACTCACTGCCTATTTTGCAGAAGTAGTTATATACAGGTGTTCTACAACTTGATGCAAAAAATTAATGGCGTATGTGGTATGAGATATTCTCACGAATGCATCAAAATTAAGAGGAAAAAAATAAAAAAAATTCACACCGACATCCGGCAGTTCCCTGTGAAATGTTTAGAACCGCTGGACGCAACGGACGGTGACCTTCACTTACAATAAGTGTTCGAAGTTCTCCCCCTGCGCGTGATGTAAACATACGTCGGCTCGACGAAGCAGGGATTCACATGCGTTACGGAATTGGTTCTGTTTTCGGTTATTTTCCACTACGTGCTTTGAGTTCGTCTATTGTATTTACTTCTTCAGCGTACACTAGATTTTTTAAATGTCCCCACAGATAAAAATCTAATAGATTAAGGTCTAATATTTTCTAATATTTAAATTTACATCCTCTAGGAGTTCCGGCAAATTAGTTTGCAAGAAAGGTAAATACACCTTTTCGTCCAAGCGATTAGGTAAAACAAATAGACCGATTAAAGTGCCGTTTAGCACACAGATTGACCGAAAAGCGTTGTTGAAAATTACGGCACCGCATTGCACGAGGATTTTTTTCTGCCCACACTGCATCCCTTATAAACACTGATTCGTCGTAACGCTGTGCATACAAACGTCTTGCAGCCAACGCATTTTGACCACATTCGCCGTAAATTAAAATCATGTCCACATCAACAGTATTGAAACGGTCGCGAATTTGATTTTGAAATAAAATCGCGTTTGTATATGCGATTCCTTGTTAACAAAGAGAAATTTTACGAGTCGGAACCATCGGAGACGACGCGGGTCAAATTTATGGTCTTTTAGAATACCGAGTTCGTAAACGGCACTTGAAGCATAGTTGCAGCATATTATAAATCAAAATTGCCTGTCAAGGGTTGTCATTGTACGCGTTAGAGTCTTTGAAAGAATTGGCTACGCAAGCACTCAAGTTATTGTAAAATTTAGAAAGTATCATCTTACATCGCCAGTAGAAAAAAACTGGGCTCTTGTTTTGAAAATCGTACAAGGAGCTCGGGAAATAATAAATATGTCAATGGACACTTGTATAGCGTCGCTATTTTGAAAAATTTAGAAAGTTAGAACATGTGCAGGTCACCGGGAAACCAAGGGCCGGTCAGAAATTGATAAGTTATGTAAAAGGAACGAGAGAGAAGCGTGTGCTTCTTTCTGAACGAAAAGCGTTTATGGGCCAACCGTTTTTTTAAAGGCTTCGGGGGATGGGGGAGGAGTCAAAAATTGTCGCTCGCGAAGGAAAAACCCAAAAATTTAAGACAGAAAGCTTCTGATCGTCCGAACGGAAAGCTGCATTTTTAATTTAACTCGACAAGTTTATTTTTGAGTGCTTTGCAATTGATTTCATCCAGCTTGCATAATTAGAATGAAATCACATTATTTCGGGGCGTTAAAATTATAGTGAATTCAAAAAGGGTAATCAAATAAAAAACCGCGAGGCGCGCGCGATCGGAGACGCGGATAAAAAAATCTAGTGCGCGGGTGAATTAGTGAAGTGCACGTCGCGGAACGGAATAGGTATAATTGCATGAATTTTTCTATTTCTTTTCACATACTTGGTGGCATAAATTTAATTTTATTTTAATTGGCTTATCAATCAGTAGCTTGGAATTTCTATAAAGTGCAATCTTTGCATTGCTTAGGCAATCTTTTGGTTTATTTTTGGTACTTACGCTTGCTTTTGAATCAAGTTAAAACTCAATAAATTCAGTAGTTTGCGCGATCTGTGATTTAATCAACCAGAGTAAATCAACTACACCTAAAATCTTTTGTTTGATTTCAAATACAGTGTATTTTTCTTGCAATTTAGTTCTACCTTTTTGCGATATCCTCGGGCAATTCGGGGACACGCTATCAGGGTTATTCCGATTTGTACAGGGGCATCTGCAACTAAAACCTCTGGTCAGGCAAGTTATATCTGCCAACGCACACAGTGCGGCCAGCACAGTCTAACTCAGAAATCAAGGCAAATTTACTCGTTACGAATTCCGTAGAATTACGAGGCCAACAATTTGAACTACCTATCAATAGACATCTTCTTCACAGAACTTTTCTCATACCCTGCGTGTGTGTGCTAGAGTGTTGTCTTTGGTGAAAGATTTGCAGGTTAATTGAAAGCAATTTGTCGAGCGACTGAAAGGGCCATAACCGCCCATAGCGGAGCGCCGAAAAGCAGTCAACTGGGTCCTTGCGCAAACAAGTTAGGTTAGCCGACGAAAAACGACGTCGAGGGATCTGAAAAAAGCCGTACATTGTACGACCCTTAAATCCCCTCTGAAAAGAGCCCTTGAAAAACTAACGGCAGTTGCTGTTGATTATCTTACAAATTGATCGCCGGAGCGACCTTTTGTACCAGATACATCTCCGAACATCGGATTGATCAATTAATAATTCCCAGTAACAAAGTACACTGTATATACACTGTCACACTGTGCGCTGGTTGATTATTCATAGCGTCTTCGAGTACTAGCTAAGGTGGCAAACGCGAGTACCAAGACCAAGCTATTTTGAATAGAAATAAATTAATTGTTGATCTAATTTAAGTCCCAAAGTAGACACAGCCTTAATTGCGTGTACAACAAGCCACCAACTGTGAGAATTGAAATAAATTAGATCGCTACGATATTCGGCGTCAAATACGTTAAGCGAAGTTTATTCTTCTTTGGAATCGTATTGTTTCAATCCAGGTTTTACACTCAAGCCCCAAGGTCGTTTAGATCTCGTGGCAGAACTTTTACCTTTTTTTTCTTTTTTTTCAATAAATAATTAATTAAATCTAATACCTTGCATTTTATTGATACGTATTTAGTTCCTTTAATCTCTCAAATTCATTCACGTCTCACCAGAATTAGAATCCAGTTACAACAACGTAGGGCCGTTTTTTATTTAATTAGACGAACCCGAACACGCCATTAAAGTCATTTCATTGAGGTGAGCATTCCGGGAAAGGCTTCCAAAAGGGCCGACGGTAGATGTAAGTCAGAATATTGCTTAGCGCCACTAAACCATAATCTTAGCAGGTAGCAATCCGACTTTAGAAACGTCTTTAGAAAGCGCATGCTGTTAACAATAGTATTATCGGCTCTCTCGGAAACCGGCCAAACTCGCGGTAAAGAGGCGTTTATTGAATTTAGTCAAATTCTTCGGTCCATTTAATAAATTAATTTGTCAATAACTTTTAGTTTGTTTTTGTTTGGACCGTGTTTATTACGAGGGTGGGATGATAATTGGCTAGCCTCCGCATAGATGGCGCTCGTATCGAAAATATTTATAGGTCATTTTGAAGATCAACTCTTAAGTTATCAGTAGTGATAATTTTATATTACTGAGTCAAGTAGTTTCTTGTTAGCAGCTATTGAAACAACACGTGTTTTGTGTTTTATTAGCAATGGAAAATATTGAGCATCGCGCTGTTATCAAATTCCTTTTTATGAAGGGTTTGAAAGGCTCAGAAATTTTTGATGAGATGAAAAATGTATTAGGAGAAAGTGCTCCATCATATGTAACCATAAAAAACTGGGTTGCTGAGTTTAAACGGGGCCGTACGAACATCCAAGATGAACCCCGCTCTGGACGCCCAAAAAGTGTCACTACAACAGAAATGGTCGCCAAAATCCACCATATGGTAATGCAAGACAGACGACTAAAATTGAGTGAAATAGCCAATATTGTAAAGATTTCAAAAGAGCGGGTATGCAATATTGTAACCAAAGAATTAGGCATGAAAAAGCTGTCTGCGCGTTGGGTGCCGCGTTTGCTTACACTTGAGCAAAAACACGTTCGAATGCAACTTTCACAAGAGTCTCTGGATCGTTTTAAGAAAAATCCAACCTATTTTATGCGACGATTTGTTACCATCGATGAAACTTGGGTTCATTACTATACGCCTGAAACCAAACTGCAATCAAAGCAATGGACAGAACCTGGTTGCTCGGCTCCAAAGAAAGCAATGACAGTAAAATCAGCTGGCAAGGTTATGGCATCAGTATTCTGGGATGCAAAAGGGATTTTGATGATCGATTATCTTCCAAAGGGACATACAATAAATGGCGAATATTATGTTAACCTTTTGGACCAATTGCAACTAAAAATTCAACAAAAAAGGCTCGGTTTGGCGCATAAGAAAGTCATTTTTCATCAGGATAATGCAAGGCCTCACACCAGTATCATTGCTATGGCCAAAATTCATGAATTAAAGTACGACTTGCTTCCACACCCACCCTACTCACCTGATCTGGCTCCATCTGACTTCCACCTATTCCCCAAGCTCAAAATTTTCCTTGGTGGATAGAGATTTTCCACGCACGAAGAGGTCAGGTGCGCTGTTGACTCCTATTTTGCAGACCTTGAAGAAACGACCTTCCGCGATGGGATCAAAGCTTTAGAGCATCGCTGGATGAAGTGCATTGAACGTTTAGGAGATTATGTTGAGAAATAAAAATGATTTTGAAAACGTAAAGCCCGTCTTTCATTCCCAGGCTAGCCAATTATCATCCCACCCTCGTAGTTATTTAGTTGTCCGCAAAGACAACAAACAAGGTGGCACGTCCGGGCGTGTTACAGTATTGGAAAATTCGGCCATATTTTCAACGCGACAAAGTACAGCTGACAACTGACCCACTTAAACAGCCGATGCTGACATCAGCAAATTTCTCAAAGTACGTAATTACATCATAAAAGTAAACCAGGGACTATCAAATTGTTCGCCAAAAACATTTATTATCTCTAATATTTATTAATCAATTGTTATACAAAAACTGCTTCATTCTATCACTAAACTTTCACTGGTTTCATTTTTTGTATGAAGTTAAGAAACACCCAGTATATTGCTGAATTTGAATCATTTAATTTAGGAAAATCTATTAAATGTGAAATTCGTGTATCATCACTATTTAATGGGTAGTTTGATTGACTTCAAATCTCGAGGAGGATTAAGCTTTCCTAGTGATGACGTTATACATATTTCCGTAGAAGCTGAAAGGAGTTACAGGATAAATCAACGCATTGATGGAATTAAAATCAATAAAATTAGAATAATTTCCAGTTTGTTGAAATTCTTTTCAAATAAAAGTGTTTTTAAAACACAACATAAGCATATTTTGCTTTTAATTCGATGTGTGATAAATGTTTATTTAGATATAAGAATAAAGTATAGTTATAAAAATATTTCGAAAAATACTGAAACAATCCGAAATAGCTGTACTAAATTAATACATTTTAAAGGGCAGTAAAAACGAAAATATTTGTTAATGTGTTTTCTTTCGCTGCTGTCTGTTTATTATATGCACATCGGCCGTATATTGTTTTATAGATTTCGTAATACTAAACGATGAAATAAATATTTATTTTGGCAAAATTATTCATAATAGGAAGTTTTTGTAATCACGTTTTCATATGCCCGTCACCCTGAATGTTAACTTCATTAACCCCGATGGAATTTACCCGTTAAAATTGAACAGCCATGGAAACAGTGCAGATATAATGAAATAACATTCAAGTATTACGAAAATATATTTACAGGCAGTAATAACAATTAAAAAAAAAACATTGAATACAAAATTAATATTTGAAATTATTGGTAAAGATCAAAAAGTTTTTGTTAGCGTTTAAAGAATCACCGTTTGTGTTATCAGTTATAGATATCATCGGGCGCCGATAAAGAAGTGAGAACGTTACTCGATGGGGCGGTTGATGGAAGCAAAAGGAAAACAAAGAACATTCGAAATACGTAGAACTGTCGAATTGATAGGTCGAGAAAAGTGTCGAAATATTACTTTTGTAGCTTTTATATAATTTCCATATCTGTAAAATAGCCGCTGTGGGGAAATAAATGTTATCCCTAACATTTTCTCACCTTTACTTTCTTTAGACATGTCCTGATTTGCAGGACTGCTTCTCAGATATTCACATAAATCTGTAAATGACTAACAATAGGTAAGTGAAATTCAGTTTTTCATAATGATGTAAACCATTAATTTCCACTGCACGACTTATTAAGGACCACTACTATTCAAGAATAATAAAAATTTTTCGTCACATGATTATTAACAATAAAAAATATTGTTATTAATTTGAGCAACTTTTCTAAATTTGAAATTTTCACAAATTTCTTAGAATATACTTAATAATATCTAATAATAATATTTTTTTTGTTCTTAGTACAATGATATCAATTATACAGATAAGATCGGGCGATTACAATATCCGGCTGATTCAAATATTTTAGTCAAAAGATTAGTTGTTTTTGAAGAATAAGATAAAGCACAAGGGATTTGAGATTTCAAGGAAAGAAAAGTAAGTAAGTAATGTTGTGATTAAATAGAGAAATGGACACTTTAATCTAATCAGAGTAACTTAAATAATATAGCGTCGGTATACAAAGTTCATTATTGGCATGAATTACTCAATAGCTCCATTATATTAATTATAAATGAAAATAACCTGCACCAAAGTTAACACTTATAATGAATTTTAATTAATTAATAACTAATAAAATATCGTGTATACCCAATAGTAACATACAGAGTGATTCGCATAACCTTCTCATTAGAAGTTTAGGCACGTGCCTTCATTATTCTTCTCTGAAATCTTGTACTCTCCAACAGCCGGTAGTGCACTTTTTAATGAAAATATTTTCCAAGTATTTGAACTTATTTTTTTTAAAAAGAATCATTTACTTTTTCTTGCAAATTTAGAATATACCGGTGTCCCACGCCATGTGTTCACCATCCTAGAATTTTTATTTTTTAACTGATTTACATGAAATTTGGAAAGGATAAATTAAATTAAAAAGTAAATTTTCCGACTGTTGTCATTGTTTAATTAAAAAGTTTAGAATTTAAGAAAGCTTATACATTCTTAGCATATCCGTAAATCTATGGTTCGGTAATATGATGCGTTTCAGGCAGAGGAACGTAAGAAAAATAGAAGGTAGAGGGGCAGTCTACTGGTGGGCTTTGAGTGGCAAACGTGTTGGAAACGTACGAAAAATACTCGCACTCGCGATTGTTAATAAAATGTATTAGATGTTTGATAAGGGTTTTTTGACGAATATCGGCCTTGAGAAGGCGATAACTTGCAAGAGATAGTATCGGGGTCGAGATGGCGATATTTTGGTAAAGATAGTTTCGTAATACTTCGACCTAGACTTGGTGAAGTGTAAGGGCCGTCGGGCGTGGCGGAGTCCTGGGCACTCGTCGAGGATGGTGTTGTATTGTCACCAGCAGTACGACTTCACCGGGGACCAGTCACAGTGTGCAACACTGTTAGGGGATCGGTGATGTTGGAAAATAGCTACCCTGAATACCTGACCTCGTGGATTGAATTGTGCGATCTTAACTTGATGTTTTGGTGCTTAGACCAGTGTGACTAACACTGTAGGAGGCAGTAGAACCAATGATTCTGAAAACGTGGTTTCAGAAGGCAAGGTATACTAATATCCACGAGGGGCTCATTTTTATGCATGCGAAGTATGAAGATAAATATTCGAGGACCCTTCTCCGTGAATTTCTATATCTACAGAGAGCTGCTGCGTCTAAATTCGTCGCTAGAGTAGAACCATTTGTCGTTTTTCTTGAGGAAAACAGCTTCCGTATTTCGAGCAGCAGCCCATCGAAGCTTGAATTGTGACTGAAAGTGAGAAAACACGCATCTCAAATCTTTATGATTTTCCTTAGGATATGTTGTAATGTTAATCAAGTATGTCTCTAATTTCAATTAATACATATCATAAATGCTAATCTAACAAGGACAGCAATTATTTGCCGAGAGAAATTACTAATAATAATTATTAAGCATTCATTATTAATTGCTGAAAATGTGAATTTATTTGGTGAAATAAATATGAACCTGCTCGCTTTGATTACCAGAAAAGATAGAGCCCCTACGGCGATAGTGGAATATTATATATTAAATAAATACAAATTAACTTGCTGATGTTGATTACCATGAAGGATAAAGTGCCTAAAGTGACAGTGGAAGATTAGGCCCCTCGAAAATCAAAGATTAGGTATTAAATAAATATTTTCATGCTCGTGTTGATTACCTAAAAGGATAAAGCTCTACGCCGACAGTGAAAGATTAAGATAAGGCTCCTACCGCGAAAGTGCAAAATTAGGTATTAAAGAGATCGTGTAATTAACTATAATTAAGAAATTAAATCCGCTAATTTCAAAACTATATAAATTCCAAACACTCTCCTACGGAAAGTTGAACGATCAGCCAGTGAATCAAGTGTTTGTTGTAAGGTGTCTTTTAGTTTAAATAGTGATAATTTTGTTGTGTTTTTATGTTTTCTACAATAATATATTGCATTCTATTTTTTTATTTTTTTCATATTAGTAATTAATTACTGACAGTGTGTTTTTCATTCCATATATTAATATTAATATTAATCAATATTTTTCAGCAAATAATTATTTTTCTTTTCAGTTTAACATTTCAATAGTTGCAATTCATCTTTTTTTCTGCTCAGCATTTAGTATTTTGTTTCAGTTCCTAATTAATCTATTTCTTTTAAGCAAATAATTAATCAATTTTTTTCAGCTACTAAAATCATAGTTTTCAATAATTGTTCATAGATCTAGTAATTGTTTGTCGTTTTCCGCTTATTTTCAGTTAGAAATAAATTAGTAAGTCTTTTGGTTAATTAATACCTGAAAAAGATTAAAACAAAATACACCACAACTATTGAAACGTTAAACTGACAAGAAAAATAATTACACACTATCAGTAATTAATTGCTAATATGAAAAAAAAATAAAAATTAGAGTGCAATATATAATTGTAGAAAACAAGAAAAACACAACAAAATTATCACCGTTTAAACTAAAAGACACCTTACAACAAACACTGGCTGATCGTTTAACTTTCCGTATCACACCACAAAGGAGATGTTCAACCTTCGAGACTATCGGAATTTATATAGTTTTGAAATTGGCAGATTTAATTTCTTAATTATAGTTAATTACACGATCTCTTTAATACCTACTTAGGCATTGCATTTTCGCGGTAGGAGCCTTATCTAATCTTTCACTGTCGGCGTAGAGCTTGAAACGGTCGCGGATTTGGTATTTAAAAACAAATCGGGTTTTATGTTTGTTTAAATTGTAGATAGCCAAGAAAAGTAATTTTACGAGGCGAGAATGCCACCGGAATGACCCGGTTTATAAATTACGGTCTTTTAGAACAAAAAAATATACTTTTTTGACATTCATCGTATTATACAATTACCCCGTATAATATTATTATCAGTAAACACATTCGTAATCTGTTTCGAGTGTTAATTATTGTAATTTATTTTGTTCTATAGTTATATCTAACAAAGTTGTATAGTTTTATGTCTCCTTGAGCCATCGGTGCCAAAGCTTTTACAATCAGCTGCACGATTGTCAGATTGGTTAAATACTAATTATACACCATTCACGTTCTTTTGAGACTCTAGGCGACCATGTTTTTTTTTTTCATTCAGTTACATGCACATATTTTGTTGGAAGTCAAAATCTGATGTGAAAAAAAATTATGATAGTGTCACGTCAGCTACATTGACTGTGTTGCCAATATGTGTCTAACGTGGACTGCGATAGCACGATTAAAGTAAAAAGGAACTTAAACTTAACTGTTATTTCATATACTTATGTTTACAGTACTTTCTTAATGATAAAATAAATAATTATCAAATGTTTGTTCATGAAACTTCTCGTTTTCATGGTCACAACAGTTTGCAACTTTGGCAACGGTAGTTTTCAAAAATATAACCAGAAAATTAAAAATGAACGTCATTCAAATTTCTGACAATAGTTATTTGTATTATTAGGCCAGAAATTGTCATTTTGCAAGTGAGAGCACTTGCAGAGTAGTTTCGGGCCGTGTGATGCACACTATTTTTTGGTCCTACCAATTTTAAATTGTCTCTAAAGTTCAAAAAAATTCAAATTGTTTGCGCTAGGGAAGTTACCTGTATTCAGGTTGGCAATACAATGTCCAACGCGATGATTTCGGATTTGAAATTAAAAATCAAGTTACTTACAGTTTTTATTTTTTTGACATTTAATAAAGAAGTCACACTCACGTTTGATAAAACAAGCTGCAAGCGTATTATATATATAAATTTTCAGCTACACTTAACTTCAAATTTAAAAAATTATTCAATACATCAAATATTTACTACGAAATCGAACCTCTTGTCATTTAAAAAATGTCAACCACAGATGTCAATATTGCCAACATTTGGTCAATTTTTTGATGGCCTGGGCCTTAAATAGGGCTGTTTCCGGATGATTTTGACGAATCCAATACCAACATTTCTGGACGGAGGAACAAAAATATATTTTTTAGTGATACCAACAAAAATGTCACTCTAATATAGCTTACTCTGAGTCTCAAAAGAACATGAGTAGTGTTTACTGTTTACACTAATAAAAGCATCGGACATGCATGTGCATTGGCCCCCATGATCAGTAGATACAAATCTTTGTGATTCTTTTTGTGGGTGGATGAAGCAGCTGGTATATTCTGCTCCAATAAATACTCCGCCAGAGTTAAACAATTATTTCCACAATGGAGAAGTTTACTATATTTTTTAAAGAAAGGAAATAAAGTTATAGCAAGATGATATAACACTGTGAAGGATAATTAAAATTTCTTTAAAATTGATCTAATTATAAGAATTCAAAATTGCATTTTGTGACAATGGTTTCCGAGCGATGTAACGTCGTTTCTCCTTTTCGAAAAAATATCATTTTGCCGCGTTACAAATTCCGCTTCCATTTTAATGCAAATGCACGGGCAATAAACAACAAACAATGTAAAACACGTGTAAAGTTGAATGAATGTTAACTTTACAGAGTTAACAGAGTAATCGTTTTCAGCTATGCGAAGATGTATCGTTACAAGTTCCTGCTTAAAGCATGACATTAAAAGCTTATTTCTCTGTTATTTGTCGATGAATTAAAAAAATCACCGGTCATACACTTTTGGTCTAGAGTTCACTATTATTTAAGAAAATATTCTATTTCGAATATGAGTAAACTTCTCCATTATTTGCGAATTAGTTAGTCTTTAACCCTAATTTCATACGTAAATTTTTTTTTAGATTTTCGCTCCCATACGTTAAACGTATAACAAAACGAATTTGAGAAGTGTGTCAAGGTCGTATTGTGTTTAGTCAAGTAGTCAATAAAATAATAATCATGAAACTTTGTATTCCTTTTATACTGCTGTATTTATAAAATGTGGCGTTGTATTTGGGGTAAAATTTTAACTCATTATAAACTGTTCTGTAGAATTTTTTAAACATTTTTCCCGTAGTTTATAACGACCATTCTCTTACAGGTTTTTTTTTTGCGTAAAAAAATTACAATCGTCAATATTTAAATATAAGTATAAATAATTTCTTTTAGAACAATTAATAAATTATTCAAGAGAAACCTGTTTGAGAATAATGTTGGATGTGCTGATATTATTATTGAATTTATATATTTATTTATTTATTTTTTATATTTCTCTTCTCTATTTTCAACAATGTAAATTGGTCTACTTATTGCTGTTATTGCTGTTAATAATGTTAATATACCCAAATACTTGTGATTATGTAGCATTTATTGTCTATTTACTTCTTAATGCAACTTAACGATAAGCCTTAGGTTAACTAACTATTAATACATAAACAATGCGGTAACTTTCTCCTATTAAATTATAATTTATTATTTACATTATAATATTGTGTAGTTCTTGAGTAGTTAAGTAAAACCGAAGTTTAATTTGCCACATTTTACACTTTGATGTGTCACTAATGTCAAAAACTGCTTGATTACACAGGGCAACAAGAAAATTTTTTTTTCTGCGGCTTGAATTTGTGTAGTCAATTTCGATATATTATGATTGTAAAGTACTCATCATACAATTAGTTTGTTTGAATTGACTCTAGTTCTCGTGATAAACAGTGCAATTAAAAGTATGGTATATGTCAAATCACTCGTTAAATTCTCCACTACGTTGCACAATACTACTTTCATATTTCGCTGAGACAAAT
This sequence comes from Serrognathus titanus, assembly GCA_039766575.1. Lineage (NCBI taxonomy): Eukaryota > Metazoa > Arthropoda > Insecta > Coleoptera > Lucanidae > Serrognathus > Serrognathus titanus. The sequence continues at coordinate 11,060,009 of CM077911.1, read as the reverse complement.
GATACAGTATATTGTAACGATATTTCTGGGCTTTTAAATTTAATGGGCCTTCCATTATATAAACCAAAAGATTAGCGACTCTTCATAGATAGCCCAAAATAAGTATGAAATTACTGCATAATGGAAATAAATTAGCTTCGATCCCGAAAGGTCATTCCACTAAACTTCAGGAAGAATATCAAAATATCAAACTTGTTTTAGAGAAAATTTCGTTTGCCCAACATCAGTGGTCAGTGTGTGTAGATTTAAAAATGGTAAAGTTTTTATTAGGTATGCAAAGTGGATACACTAAATATCCCTGTTTTCTTTGTCTATGAGGCAGTCGTGCAAAAAATGAACACTGGGGTAGGAAAGATTGGCGTCGAGAATAAATATAAGCGTAGGAAAATCTAACATCATTCATGAACCATCGATAAGTCGAGAAAAAATCTTTCTTTCTACATGTTAAACTTGGGCTTATGAAACAGTTCGTGAAAGCTTTAGATACGAATGGTGATTGCTTCAAATATATTTGTCAATCATTTCCTGCCCTCAGGACAAAAATATTAAAAGCAGGCATCTTTGATGGACCACAAATCCGTACTCTTATGAACAACGATGTTTTCATAAATCACATGACTCAGGTTGAACTGGAAGCATGGACAAGCTTTGTATCAGACTCTTTTCTTTACTTATTTCAAGTATGAATGGATTGCTTTTATCTCAAGAAGTGGAGTCAATTTAACAAAGATGTTATTATTTTCGTATTTAGTAGACCATAATTACCTAAGTTTGACTAATAAATTCCATGCCGCAGAATCAATGTTCCCCTGTGTTATGAGACACATTTATACCATGAGAGCAACAATGATTGACACGTGTGAAGTTGCAGTTGTTCCAACCTTATATCGAAAATGTGTTCCACTTATCAATATTGTACCAATATTTACTTCCATGCATGTCAAACGCTGTCAAACGTAAGTGTCATTGACCTTTCAGTAGCGCACATACGTACATATAAGTTCTCCCTGGTTTTAGTCATTTTGTGTTTTCTTTTGTAATAACAAAGTCTTTCTTAAGGCTCTGTTTTAGTTGTCTAACTAATCTGGTACGTAAAACTGTTATAAACAAAGTAGAAAAAAATCTTATATGTGCTTTATTTTTAGTTTAAAATTTTTACTGAAGAACATAATAAGTTTATCTTAGAAGCGTATTTTCGGTCTGGTGAAAGGGATCAGGATGGTAATTGGCAGTATTCGTTCATGTCTTGCTTTCATCAGTTTCAAGAAGCTTATCATGATGAAGATATTACACAAGATACGTTCCGTCAACATGCTCACCGTATTGTAGATCGGTTCCGTGAGACAGGCAGTGTATGTAAAGGAAAATCCTCTGGTAGACCTAAAGTACTAACAGAAGAAGTTGTAGAAGACATGAGGCAAAGAATGTTAGCCAGTCCTAAAAAACCCATACGAAAACTGTCCCTTCAAACAGATATTTCAAATTTTTGAGTTTTGTTGTCATGCATACTCTAATGCATTATTTTAGGTGTATCTTATGGCTCTTGTCGCACTGCTTTGAAGAAAGACTTACATATGAAGCCATATAAAGTAAGCGTTGTACGTTTCAGAAGAGAGTGAATTATTGCAACTGGTTCAACAGACATTTAAATGATGACAATATTCTTGATTTAACGTTCTTTAGTGACGAGGCATGGTTCCATTTGGATGGTTACATTAATTCTCAGAATTATCGTGCATGGGCAACAGAAAATCCACATGAACTTCACGAAAGAGGTCTGCATCCTGTTAAAGTTGGTGTGTGGATTGCAATGTCACGAAGAAGAATTATTGGTCCCATCTTCTTTTACAATAACATAAACGCCCAAAATTATCAGCAGCAACTATTACGTCCTTTTATTGAACAATTGCATGCTGATGAATTACAGTACGGCTACTTCCAACAAGATAGTGCAACAGCCCATACAGCAGGTGCTACGTTGGAATATTTACGTGAATTTTTTGATAATCGCATAATTAGCAGACATCTTTGGCCACCAAGATCACCAGACTTAACACCATTAGACTATTTCATGTTTGGTTATTTAAAAAACAGAATATTTAGAAATCGTATACATACTATAGAAGAACTGGAGCAAGCTTTGAATAATGAAATAAATTCAATAACACCACAAATTCTTCAAAATGTTTTTAACAATATGAAAACTAGGATTAATTTGTGCTTAGAGTTTAATGGGGAACACTTTCAACATTTTTTGTAATTATTAATAAATGTGTTTCTGAGTAAGTGCATTTCAAGTATGTGGTTTATTTTTAGTGTTGTTTAAATAGTGTTTCTACTAAATATTTTTGCATGGGTAAATTGTGCTGCTCTTTATGTCTACAAATTAATGTGCAATATTTTCAACTTTATATTGATTTACGTATGTATTTTTTATTACTTGATTGATTTTATTTTGTTGTAATTCCTTAAACAGTGTGTTTAATACATAGTTTTTTTGAGTGTATTATTTTAAGAAATAGAATTGAAAGCACGAAAGAAAGCATGTACAGAATTTTTTGCGAAATAAATTTGGAACTTTGATTTAATTTAAATGCAATAAGGAATCCATAGACATTTTCAATTAATAACAATATTAATTTTAATTTAATTCCACTTTATTCTCATTGAATTTGGTCGTTTTGACAAATCACAAGTCAAAAGATGACGTAAAAATTTTTAAGAACGCCACTGAATGTAGTTATGGTTAATGTAAATACATAGTATGCGGTAAATACCCTATTGGTATGGAACGGCACACGTCAGCCATTTTTGCTCTCCCTGTACTTCCAAGGCCTATCAAAAATGTATTTGGGCATATGGTAAGTAAAAAATGAGCAACAAAAACTCAGATTAGAGTAGGCAGTGCAAAGAAAATTTATGTGTGTGATTAACTTAATTAATTAATCGAATACATTCATGAATTGTCAGAGCAGTTTGACACCGCGTTAATCACAAACATACATTTTTCTTCCACCGCTCACTCTAATCTGATTTTTTGTTGCTCACGTGGTATTTACTTACTAGTAAATTTTAAGGAAAAGCAATTGTTTAATTTTTAATCAACCTCATTTTTAAGGGAGTGATTTGACAGAATTTTTTTGAATTACAATGTTCTGAGAATGTTATTCCATCACGATTCAAATGTCTGATTAAAGATTAAAGTTTAATAAGAATAAGCAAATTTTTTACTATTTACCTAGTATAAACAAGCGAAATGAGAAGAGAGAAAGCTAACCTACGCATTAGTGGGCGTCAGATAAGATAGGTACGGTACTGAACTGCTGGGGAAGTGGAATCGAACTGTGAACGTCATATCTACACAATCCCATATAAAACTTACCACTCACGGCCACAGGTTCAGTTTAAGTGTGACGTGATTTAAGTGTGTGTATGTTCAGCAGGCAATCATATACCTACGTGGCCGAAAATGTGCGGTGAGTAAAAAATTCTGCGCTCAAAATACATAAGTATAACATAACCTATATTTCATTCTATGTTCACTTCAGATTTAAACTACTTTTCATTAGTTATTTATACAATAACATTTAAAATTGCATGTTACGTTTCGGCGTGTTATGATGACTGCAGTTTCACTACTTATCGCCTGCAAAATTGCATCACAGCTGCTAGTTCTTACATTGTAATGTTAATCCGAAAAGTGAAAGTAACAATTCGTTAAAGTTTTTTTATATGAAAATGTCAATGATATGCATACTACTAGCTCATAAAATACTATTGCGACTGAAAAAATGGAAACACTAAGATAAATCTAGTGACTAATTTTTATAAATTTTAGACATTGTGAATACGGTTTTAATACAGGGAGATCGAAATTGATTGTCCTGATCCTAAACTACTTTCCGTGAGCTTGATATCAATAATTATATCTATCACATGAAGATTAGAACGAAAAGCAGTGCTGACTTGTGGTGTGCATAGAACATTCATGAAAGTTACATCCAAACCTAACCTAATTAATAAACAACATAATTATTGTTTAATCAGATTGCTATGACAATGAAATAAACCATTTTTCGTGAATGAACGGCGATGAACTGTCAACAAAATCTTAGGATATCTAGTAACTTCCCTAGATCTCGTTTTGTTGCTAACTTAATTTTAATAATTGGATGTAAATATCGATATCAAGCTCGTGGAAAGCAATATAGGATCAGGACAATTAATTTCGATCTCCCTGTATTAAGATGACATTTCATTGCCAAGGCACAGAGATCGACATGTTTACTTAAATTAACAAATTTTATTGGAATTGTGCAAATTTTACGTCCAGCATTTTACAATTTAGAAATATACTTTTGTCAATATGAAATTTACTCGTATTTGTTCGACTCGAAAAACCATTATTACAAACTAACGTGTACAAAAAATTTTCCATTTTGTGTTGCTCTCATTTTTTCGCATGTTCACGTATGTTCCTTACTTGATCCGTACCCTAAAGAGACAAGTAAACAAACATAATTTAAAAAAAAATGTTTTATTGATTTGATTTTACAATGGTTTTCACATTGGAAGAAAAATTTTTTATGGTCGAATCTTACTTTCGAAACGCCCAAAAAATCAATGGCGAATGGACATATTCTATTCCCGATTGTATTGCAGAAATTTAGGAAAAAATTCCAGAATCTGTATTTCTGTACAACAAATTTGTTAATCAACTTCGTTTGACTGCCGTGCATGAATTGCTTTCAGTAGATTTTGAACCAAGGCGAAAATACTGTCATTGGTTTTTAAACAATATTGACAATGACGATTTGTTGGACAAAACTCTCTTTTCCGATGAGGCCTGGTTTCATTTAACAGGATATATTAATTCCCAAAATATGAGGATCTGGAGTACAGAAAACCCTCATACAGGGCGATCGAAATTAATTGTCCTGATCCTACATTAGTTTCCATGAGCTTGATATCAATATTTACATCTACCAGATGAAGGTTAAAACGAAAAGCAGTGGCGTGCCGAGAACATTCATAAAACTTACATCCAAACCTAACCTAATTAATAAAAAAAACATAATTATTGTTTATTCGGATGCTATTACAATGAAATAAACCATTTTTCATGCTGTTAAGTTTTATTTGGCAATAAGGGTTTTAATCTCTTTGAAGTTTTCCAGATGCTTTACTAGTTAAGGAATATTTGAAATTTTTCTGTCGCTTCAAGCTAAATTTTGTGTATCTATACCAAAATTGTAATTATCTCCTAAAACACATAATTTACTAATGAATTATCTTCCAAGCAGTTATCTCAAATTCAATCAAACATTGTTGGTAGATATCGGTCTGTCTTTTTATTATTTTGGAAGTCAACCATTATTTTTTGTTTTTATATGGATAGCCTAAGCACTTCAAAATTACAGATTTTAAAAATTATTGTCGATGCAAAAATTAAATGAAAGCAAAAAGTCATTTCTGACTAATATGGCATTAGAATTACAAAGTAACAATTTATATTAATACTTGAAGCACTTTCTCGTCCGATGAAAATTATTACAGAATTTCGTATTATTTAAAATTTTTACCTAGAGTCCATGCGAAAATAATACCAAATTCTATAATTTATATTAAATAAAGTTAAATTAAAAATAAAAGAGATGAAATATTTAATATTACATAAACTTCGCCGCAAAATTAGAGGATATTTAATGTTGTAGTAAATAAATTGAATATTTCAAAATAAATCAACTTATATTACAATTAAAATATGATTTTACATATATTCTCGACATTCTAACGCAAAAGTATTTAAAGAATAAAAAATTTAATCAAAAAGTCATAAATACAAAAATTGTTTTTTAAACAAAAAACGTCAAAAAGCTTGAAAAAGTCATTAGATGTGGTTGTCATCACGTTGTCATGAACAGAAATAGACAAAAACGCCACTTATCTGAAACTGAGGTCGTCAAATTGGTGACCCTGATGGAAGAAGGCTACACTCAGCAAGAAGTTGGCCGACGATTAGGGGTGGGTCAATCTGTGGTCAGCAGAGCTTTGCATAGGTACCGCGAAACTGGTAGCTATCAAAGGCGACGAGGCAAAGGCAGAAAAAAGAAAACCACAATTGCAGAAGATCGCTTAATCAGAATAAGTGCAAAAAGGCGACGGTTTTCTACTGCTAGAACGCTAAAAAACGACCTCCTGCTTGCCACTGGTACAGCAGTCAGTACGGATACCATTCGAAGGAGGCTTAAAGATGCTGCATTGAAGCCGTACCGACCAGCTACTGGACCAGTTTTAACAGCAGCCCACAGGAGAAACCGCTTAGTATTTGCTCGTAGGCATGCTGAGTGGCAGATTGAAGACTGGAGGCACGTTTTGTTCACCGATGAATCCAGATTCTGCCTTTCGACAAATGATCGACGTGCTAGAGTTTGGAGAGCCCCAGGTGAACGATTTACGCAGTGTGCCATACGAGAAGTCGAGCCATATGGTGGTGGATCCGTTATGGTATGGGGTGGAATAAGCCTTGCTGATCGCACCAATCTTTTAAAAATAAATGGTTCACTGACTGGTGTACGATACAGGGATGAAATCATAATCCCTGTTGTAGAACCGTTTGGTGCTCTACATGGACCAGAATTTATTTTTATGCAAGACAACGCTCGGCCGCACATTGCCAATGTTGTACGGCAGGAACTCGTTGCCGCCAATATCAATGTTCTTGAATGGCCACCACGTAGCCCTGATCTTAATCCCATAGAGCATCTTTGGGACAATATCGGGAGAAAGATTAGGGGTCTTGAAAATCCTTCGCAAACATTAGATGCGCTCTCCAATAATTTGCAAGAGGTTTGGGCAGTAATCGGCCAAGAGGAGATTGCCGCCTTAATAGAGAGCATGCCCAGAAGAATTGCAGCTTGCATAGCAGCAAGGGGTGGACACACCCGCCATTAATCGTTGTTTTGATTTTAAGTTTAATTTTTCGTTTTTACTATTTCTTGTTTATGATGAAATGTTAGAGTTGGTATAAAAGTTATTAAGATTTTAAAAGCTATAATGCCATGTTGACCAAACATTTTTAGTATTTTACTAATTATCCTCTAATTTTGCGGCGAAGCTTGGATTACACAATTAAAAAGTCAAAATAGATTTACAGCTTGTGGTCAAAATGACATCCATTAACAGCTGGACAAACATCCGCAATCAAAACAATCAAAATAAATTTACAGCATATGCTCAAAATGACTTCCATTAACAGCCAGAAGGGGATCTATTGGTCTCTTCATATTTTCGAATATATTTACTAATTGTTCAGGCGCAATGCTTCGTACTGCCAAGGTAATAGTATCTTTTAATTCATCCAACGTATGTAAACATGTTTGGTAAACCTTATTGTTGTGAGATCGGGTGATCTCGCAGGCCAGTGTCCCTCACCAATTATTCTGTCGCCATAAAATTGTTGCAAAAACTGAAGAGTTGTTCGAGCTGTGTGAGCAGGAGCATTATCATGCATCCATATTGCAGTTCTTCATCATCAAAGTGATTTATAAATGGTTCTAGTATTTGTTGATAACGTGGTGCTGTTACTGTAACTTTGAAGAAAATTCGTATGGATACAGCTATTCATATCCCAATTTTTAATGGATGAAGCTGTGTTTCTTGAAAAACTTGGATTTTCTAAAGACCATATTCGATAATTTTATGAATTGACGTAACTACAGCTATCCATATCCCAATTTTTAATGAATGAAGCTGTGTTTCTTGAAAAACGTGGATTTTCTAAAGACCATATTCGATAATTTTGTGAATTGACGTAACCTGACAAATGAAACCAGCATTCATCAGTTTGAATTTGAATTTGAAATTTAGTACATCATCATTTCGTAAAATTTCATTAAACCATTGACAATATTCAACTCGTCTGTTATAGTCGGGGGCCAATAATTCTTGCACGGGATCGAAATATAATATTTTCCGTACTACTTTGTGAGCTGCGCCATACGTTAAACCTAGAATAATTTCCTTTTAATGATTAAATTTAATTTCCTTATAAATTACGTTTACCTGTTTGCCGTGCAAGTTGGCGTAATGGTTTCTTTGGACTGTGTTCTATACTGTAACTACCTCTTCGGTAAGTAAAGTTTTACGTCCACTTGATTTTCCCTTAGTAACACTGCCTGTTTCACGAAAACGTTGTATATGTCTGGTTAACGTATATGTCTGGTTAACGTTTCTTCATCGACTTCCATGTCAGGGAATCGATTTATAAAATCTTTTGCACAAAGCGCTGGAGAATACTTCCATTCTCTGTTAGTATCTCACCATTTCGAAATAAGCTTCCAAAATAAATTTCTCTTGATCAAGAGTCAAAGGCATTTTGGTAGGAATTGACTCCTAATCTAATCTGTTGATATAATTCAAGTTCTTACATAAATATTACAATAAAAGGTGTTATTTAATATGATGTAAAATTGTAGGCTTGAAAAAGTCTTTTATGTAGAGATAATCAAAGAACGAAGGTATGGGAATTAACGAAAATGAAAAGCAACGCACGGCAATGAACTGTCAATAAAATCGTAGGATATCTGGTAACTTCCCCAAATCTCCCTATGTTGCTAACTTCATTTTAATAATTGGACGTAAATATCGATATCAAGCTCGTGAAAAGCAGGGTAGGATCAGGACAATCAATAATGATCGGTCTGTATTTTCATTGAAGCCCCACTCCATTGATTGGTGTTTGGATAGGTTTAAGTCGGAGAATATTGATAGGTCCAATACACACTAACAGCACTTTTAGTTTCACATTGGATGCTTTAAGTCGCGAAAGTCAGACAATGGCAGACCTCGTACAGTTCGTATGTAAAACATCGAAGAAACTATTTTGCAAATTGTAGATCATAATCCACGTGTGAGTACAGGCGAATAAGTAGAGCTTTACACATAAATCATGTGTCTGTTTGGCAAACTCTTAAAGAACAATCATTTCGTCCGTATCACCTACAAAAGGTTCATTATTTATGCTATGGTTAGAGAGCGACTGCCATCCGCGCGTACAATCTTCCGAATGGTTGTTACAGGAAGCTGACTTAGAAAAATTATGTTTATAAACGAAGCCTGCTTTACAGGTGATCTGCATGAATGTTCACATGAAAATCCATACGGAGTTCATGTTAAAAACCATCAATTCGGGTTTTCGATTAAGGTCTAGGCGGCATTGTTTTTTATTGGACCATTTCGTTTGTCGAATCGGGCTACTGGAGGATGTGCTGTTGGATGTTATTAGAAACATATATTTTATGCTCCAGCCCACTTTCCGCATATCATACGAAATTATTTAAATAAATGGTTCGGAAACAGATGGATTCATCTTTAAGAAAAGTTTTTCACAGTGTAAAGTCATCGATCCTTGCAAAATGTCAGAAATATCGGCTTACTTTTATGAAATCGTGTCTGCTTATTGTTAGGGTTAAACAGTTTACAAAATGTTTAATTTCAAATTTTATTTACAAAAAAAATATTAAAATATTAAAATTATATTAAAATACATTTGCGATAGGCATCTATGATAATGTGAATTTTAAAATAAAATTTGTCTAAGCAATTTTTAATAAAACAAAAATGATGATGCCATTAAAAAAATTATGATGACGTCACAGCCGACCGAGGAAATATTTTTGCACTAAAATGCGCCTTTTTAAAATTAAAAAATTATTACTTCAGGATTAAAAAAAAAAAAACATTAAATAAACGAACGACAAGCTTGACTTTATCACCATTCTGTATAATTACGTATTGGTAATTTAATTACTCCCAACAATTTCGGTGTCGTTTTTATTGTCAATTGTGGGCAAACTGTGGTTAGTGATCGTCACAATGCTGTTGCTAATTCTCACAGATTATAAATGTCGATAAGGTTCTTATTTACCTATTTCTGAATTTTCTGTTGTAATGTTTGGATTAGGCATCGAGAAATTCGTTTAAAAGATCGCTATCATATCACCTTTATTAGAAAGATTGCATTGTGTCAGTTTGATAAGATAAATAAATAAGCAGGTATTTGATCTACCCGAGATACTGCGTTACAGCTAAAATTTATAATCACATAAAAATATTTACACTTGAGTCTTATATGAATAAGTTGCGAAATTGGAAGTTGAATAAAATAATATGACATGAGGAATAAATATGTTCGCAATAAATTACGTATTAAATTTCTTATTTTTTAGTGTTTTCATTTTCCAATCAGGCAGCAGTATATTTATCACGTGTTTAATTCTGATGAACTGTATTATATCCATCTGTTAAAACAGAAAAAAAGGTTTCAGTGAAACGAGACAGATTTAACTGCCTTAGAAATTTTGAAATTGTAAAGCGTTAATTCGCATAGCCCAGCGGAATTATATGGAACCCGAAAACTGGTCTACAAAATTTTTTTGGTCCTCCGGCCAGACTTTTCTTCCAACAAGATGTCTCTACAATCGTAAGCATAGGAATAAACCAAAAAATAAAGTTAATCGGTGATCAAAATACCGGCCCTAAGACCCGGTTTTTGGAACGTTATATAAAGTTAACCGTCCGATAAAAGTAAACGTTGCTATGGCTACACATGTTAGAACTATAGGAATATTTATTTTAACTTAGATAGTTAACTTTATGAAACGTACCAGAAATCTGACCTTAATGACTTAAAATTTATTAAATTATTTTGAAATCTCAAGAAAATATCAGAAAGATTGTCCTCTTCCAGAAACCACTCGTGGTAAAGATTAATTGCTGCTTTTGCGTTTTCACCAACTTCTATAAAACACTTTAATATTTAATGTAATAGGTAGTTTAGAAATAATGAATCAAAAAAGTTTATATTCGTAAATATAAATCAAATTAGTTTATATCCGTAGATACGTGCTCAGCAGCTTTGTTGCCTTCTTCAATACATATATACTCACAAGTTCAAATTACTTCAAGGTATCTTTGGTTGGTATAAATATCATAACATGTCGTATTTCTCGTAGTGTTCATACTCTGTGAGAAATTATCAAACTTTGACAGCGGCCTTCTGATAATTTTATGCTTTTTTCAAAAACATGTAGGGGTATTTCATATGAAAAATCAAAGTTCTTGTTTATATCTCATATTGAGCACTCTAGAAAAAAGTAATACCACATTTGGATATCTTGTACCGTTTAGGAGCTACAGGTGTTTTTCAAAATTCTATGATTTCTAACTTTTATGAGTTTTTTGTTCATGAAAATTTTTGATTTCAGTAAAAACTTCTTTAAGGCACTTTTTCATGCAGAATGCATTGGACCAAATTAGTATTTCCTATTGCAAGTGTCAAATTTGGTCCGCTCTATAGATCTTTTCCTTTATAATTAATAGTTAAGGAGCTATCGAAGAAATTCATATCAATGATGCACCCTGTGTACTAGTGTCATGGGAGTTTTATGTTTCAAACTTAGTATACTTTAAATGGCCTTCTTCAACAATATACTCTTCCAAATGCTTACAATAATTTTGCTTAACAGATTGAAGAACATGAAGTGGAACTGCACTATTTTAATTTTTTAATATTCCTCTCAATTTTTCTAGATTTTGAAGCTTGTTTACCTGTACTTTACTTTTCAAATAATCTAGAAGAAAGAAATTAGAGGCTGAAAATTCCGGTAATCTTGGAGGTCCAAAAGTTGCACCGTTTCTTGAAACGAACCTGTTATGGAAACTTTTCCATAAAATTTCAAACTAATTTTTGCAGTGTGACTAATAGTACCGTCTTGTTGAAAATTTTCCTTGACTTTGTGGGACAAATTTTTTTGAAGTGTTTCAGTGCATAGCGTTGCAGTAGCTGTTACCATCTGCTATTTTCTTAAAAAGAAATTAAGGTGTAACATATTGCCATAAACTATCACACAATAAAACAGTAACGAGTTTACACTGACCATTTTTTCGTTATAGTTATGTTATATCTTATAAATATACGTTACAGATAAAAAATGAAGTAACATTTTTGATACTAATTTATCTTCGAATAAAAGTAATTATGGATAAAACAGAATGTATTATAATTACACACAGTAATATAGAGAAACTAAAATAACCATCGATTTTGATAGATTCCACTACTTAGAAATAGCGGAACCTATAAGATATGCGACGAATATTCTTTCTATTTCACGATTATAAAATCGGGACTGAACGAATCAAAAAAGTAATTATTGAAAATGAGATGGAAACGCAAGAATCTTCCTAAAAAAGTATATCCGAAATATCTATCAGATGGTGTGCCTTAAGGTAGTACGTCTTCCGTTTTTGTTTTACATAAATGATTTGCTCCACTCCCTACGGCCTTATAAATTCTAATGTATGTAGTACATCGCGAGTAAAAAAATTGGTTGTCAATGTCATCCAAAAATTTAATGGAATCATCACAAATTAAAAACATCTTCTTTTTGGGTATGTTTGATGATAACGATGTCAAATTTGACATTGACAAATAGATAAATTTTTGTTTAATTACTTTATTAACACCACAAAAAATGGCAAGCCAAGTATGACCGCTTTTACTTTTATGGTACATTAACGTCTCCGCACGTTATTAAAGAGATTAGTAGTCGAAATTAGTATGTGTTCTATATTTCTTGTACGACACTGAATTGTCACAGCCTCGTCAAAGTAAATTATTACATTTATGTGACAAAAGCGAGTTATAAATATGAAGGTCGCAATAATCGAGGAATTCAAGGAAATACTTGGCGTGGCTCGAGGCAAAAGTCAAAACTACTTTTACTTACAGCACACTCCTTTGAAACCGACCTTTACATATTTAAATAACTTGCTTGTATAAAATGGCTTGAAATTTTGCGTAAATTTTGAAACAGCATTTTCTTTATTATCAATGTAATTTAATTTATACTTGCAACTAACAAAGAAAGTTATTGAATTCTTTTTCTAAATACTACTTTAAGTTCCAGTATTTTCCAAAGTAATAAATAAAACTATGCAGATACTTTAAATTGTTAAGATAAAATGCCACCGGAGTGCGTTCATAAATGACGCTCTGGCGTGTGAAAATTATATCGGAGTGCTGTAAAAGCATTCATAAATTTAATTTCGAACTCCACACCTCGCCCTAGTGTCTTTGCACTGCTCAAAGGAAACGAAGTATACGAATATTGAGTAATAATAACAATGGAATAATGGAATGCTCAATAATGGTTACTATGATTTCCATAAACAGCACCACGATTCAATGGAGCGCTCAGAGACAAACATGCGTGGCTTCTTCAACACGCACAAACATGTGTTAGAAACCCTTATTAGCAACCCTTTTCCTTATTTTTATATTTTTAATAAAAATGAAACAAGCTACGCTTTACATTCGACTGTATTCAACCAGCATTCAATACAGATTAATAATTCTCATAAAGATTTCGTGTGCATAGTTTATATCTTAGTTTATTATTAATAACGGCAACAAACACATAAATAGCGCACGTGCATCGATTGACGGCGCCGAGGAATTCTTTCTGTTTTGACTTCGGCGACCGTCACCCATAGGCGAGCACTAACACATGTACCCACCTTTAGATGATACATATTGAATTGGTTAAAAAATAAGTGTGCACGATAAGTATACATATATAAATTACATTACTGATGTCGGGTTCACTTAAGGAGAACTCAAAGGTTTAAAAAATTAGGGCAGTTATAAACTAAACTCACCGGCATGCAAAACGGAGCACCTGCATTAAAAAAAACAGACTTAAAATTTTAATTTGATACTGTGTAACTATTATTATAGTTCGAATCTAAACAAGTTATTTTAAGGATTTTTTTTCAATTATTGAACCATTATGAAAGCTAAAAAGCTCTTTTTGTATCAAAATAAAAAAATGCAAATCCAAGCAATGGAAACTGTAAAGCTAGCTACGGGTATTCTTTTGTTTTGATTTTTTGAGTAAATAAACAAGTCGAGTCAAGTGTTACGTCCGTTTGATATCAAAAATTATGGCTGTAAATCGTAAAACAGCGGCTGCTATGGTTGCATTACTTCAAGACGGAAGAAGTGAGCGATTTGTTGCCCGCCAATATGGAGTACAGTCCATCGTATTTTTACACGCTTTTTGGAAACCAGAAGTAACAATAGACGACCTGAAACTGGTCCCCAACGCAAAACTAACGCCCATGATGACCGTTTTATCATCTTACAAATTTTGCGAGATCGTCGTGCTACAGCTGTAGAAATCAGAAATCGACTTCATCACGACTGGAATGTCAACGTAAGCAAATCTCAAAAGTCGCAGACCTGCAACAGGCCCAGAACTTCTCAGGCGTCATCGTGTAGTGCGACTTCAGTTTGCCAGAAGAGTCTAGGTTTTGCCTGCATTCTCCAGATGGTCGCGAAAGAGTATGGCGAAGGCAAGGAAAACGATTTGCTGAATGTACCCTTAGCCTAGAGTCAGCTACCAAAGAGGTTCAGTTATGGTGTGGGCTGGAATTTCTCTAAAAGCCCACACAGAGTTGTACATCGTTCCAAGAGGCTCCTTAACAGCTGTCAGGTACATCGAAGAAGTTCTGCAAAATTTTGTTGTCCCGTATGCTCCTTTTGTTGGAGATAATTTTCTATTGATGTACGATAATGCAAGACCTCACACCATTGGAATTACTCGATAGTACTTAAACGAAGTTAACCTCCCTGTTATGGAGTGGCCAGCAACGAGTCCCGATGTAAATCCAACAGATCATGTTTGGGACATGCTTGGGCGCAGAATTCGAAGTCGTGTTCTCGTACTTTTCGCTTTGAATGAGTTACAATAAGCTCTTTTAGAATAATGGGCAAATATTCCTCAAGATACTATTCGACATTTGATTTTAGGCATGCAACGCACGTTATTGAAATTGATGTTACGCCGTTTGCCTACAAAACAAAATTGTATGCCGGTGAGTGTATTTTGAAATTAAAAAAAAATCCTTGTAGTACCACATAAACTAAAATTTTCAAATTTCGTTTTTCTGCAATAAACTTCCTTGTAATCGATACGTTTTGTTACCTTGTACTTTCTTAAGGCACTCTTTATGCATAATTTTAAATTATCTCAAACCGTCACTGGAAAATGGCACAAATGCTCGACGTTTCACTATCGCTTGATAGCTTCTTCAGGAGTGAAATTAAAAATGTCAAAATAAATAAACAAGTTGTCAAGTAAAAAAATAAATAAAGTTGTTAAGGGAAACTAAAACTGAAAAAAAAAGTTTTGAGATAATTTATCAAACAATTTCACTGGGCAAGAAGCTACCTTAATCATAATTGCTTTTAGATTTTTGTTTTCACTTTCCGTTTTCGAGATTTCACCCTTAACTTCGATTTTTCTTATCGAACGTCGAATAGGCTTTGAAATAATTGAATGGGCTCGTTTTTCTCTTTACAATGATATACACATATAATATTTATTTTGATAGATAATAAAGAAAATTGAGAAAAATATCTTTTCTTGGCAAACGTATCCTTTGTTTGTAAAAAAAAATAAACAAATTTTCTAACAAATGAATATTTCAAATAAATTGCTTAAAATTATTAAAAAGTATACCTATTTACAAAAAAATATGTTGGTCAGGTTGGAATTCGAACTCATATCCTTCGGGTCCAAGGATCCACCCCATAATTCAAATATAATCAGGACAGGGAATACCTTAATAATTGATTCCCTAATTCGTGTATTGGTAACTGCACTGCGGTAAAAATCGACCAATTTATATTCTCAGCTTTAAAAATTATAGATATATGTAATAAAAATGGTGTGCAAAGAGAAATTTTGTTTTTTCGAAAATAAGTACTTTAATTTTTGATGTTTGTATACAAATGTTTTGTTCATATTTCAATTAAGAATTATAATAACTCTGCCACAAAACAGGCTCCCAGAAAGAATTTCAATGCCAACCAATAACCTCCTACAAATTAACCCACTATAAAAAAGCCACTAAAATACCTTTTGCGAGATTCGGATACCTTTACCTGTTTCGATCGGAGCTGGATTTTCCGCTTCTGGTTTAGTTACTTGGATTAACATTTTACGTCCTAAGAGGTGAATATGTTTACACATATTCCATTTTATAGATGAATTCAAGTAAACTAATTGACAATCACATTCTTCCACATTTCTATGTACTTCATAAAACTCAGTTATATATTACGTGAAGAGGAAATTATAGAATTTACAAATAGTTCCAAACTCGCCTTATGTCTTCTTCTCAAATCTCTCAATTTATACCGCATTATACTCTTTTCTAAAAAGAACAAAGTCATCACTGACCGATTTGAAATAAGGAATACTGTTGGAAAGCCTTGTCGCAAATCATCCAACACGAGCAGTGTGAAGTTCAAAATTGTAAATGTTTAATTCATACATACACGGTCTGCTGAAAATTTCTCTAAAATTTGAGATAGACCTTCGTTTATTATAATCAAGACAAAATCTTTACTTTTTAATTCTGGATGTTCATTGAATATTACATCCTGAGATTTATAAAATTTGATTTTGCTTCATATCTTTGACCCATGATTCAATACTAAATGCATCATTAGGATGTCTTACTGCCTCGGAATGTAAATAAAATGCTCCTGTCATATTATTTACATCTTTTCTTGTTAATAAATGAATTCGTCGAATTGAATCTTCAAAGACATTATCGCCTATTTCGTCAAAAATAAACGAAATCTTGAGATCTTTAGTGCAATTCTTACAGCAATTTTCTTTCTCTCCTCAGAAGCTAAGTTAAGTGACCCAAAACAGCTGTATGTCCAACATGTGTTTGTTTATAAGTTACTTGATACTGACCATTTGAATCTACCAACGGTTTCATTCCTGACGGACAGAACCCTCCACTTTTTCTATTTCCTTGAGTTTTTAGATTTCTCTTTTTTTTTGACTCTCTGATACATAAAATCCCGATCCGGACTAACGTAACTAATTATTGAATATTATTTGTATCGAACCTCACCACACTCCTTAACATATTGTGATCTGCACATTCTTTCTATAATTTTTTTCCATACATCAAAGTTTTCCTTTGTTGAAAACTCAAGATTTTCTGTGCATACTTGGATATCGAGAGTTTTTTTTGAAATGGTTATATTAACTGAGTTTTCGAGTCTTTTTATCCCAGGTTTCTTCATCTACCTCAGTTGTTCCCTTGTTTGGAACGGAAAAATCCTCTTCATTCTTGATTACTTCATAATTATCATCTTTTTCTAAGTGCTTGAGCTGAGTAGCCCCAGACGCGTTACTTCTGGGTCCTTCGCTTGTTGTAATTAATTCTTCCCTTTCTTCCATTTCTTCATCGTCTTTTTTCGGCGTTACGTTTCTGGCAGAGACAGGCAGGCTCATCTGACTCAGCACCTACGACTTCGTTCGGCTTTTCTTCATTTTTGATACTAATGAAACTATTCTCTGCCAACAGGTGGTCGTCAGTATCGATTGTTGAGTTTGTATTTTTGAAGGGGTTGTATTCATGTAAATTCGAGTTGTTTTCTGCTTCTACAATTTTGTTTTCTAGCGATTTGTTATATACTTTAAGTGATTCTTCTTCTTCCTGTAGCAAATTAATTAATGATTGGTTCGTCGGATTTTGTTTTACCGGCTTTTCTGCTGTCCAAATTGAATTTTCGGGGACATCTTCTTTTGGATCATTAGTAACGAGTAAATAACTTATAGGAACGTGCGTTTTTAATTGACCCAATTTTACGTCTTTACTGACATCTAGAAGCAATAAAATGAAGGCTCGCCAAAAATGTGAAAATGGTAGTATGAACATCAAAGGCACCGACAGGAACTGTCCCTACTGATTGTTATGTATACTGTGACATAACTAATTAACTAATCTGCTATGATAATTTGATCGTCCTTTCGCGCTCATTACTAATGCGCATGCCGAAACCAATGATTTTGGTCCAACTCGGTGTATTCCAAGAGTATAATTTATGAACGTTAGGACAAATAACTCTTCGGTAAGAATGTGTATTTATGTATGACTTCTGTGTGAATATTAGCTAAGAGTATACCTAAAGTATCATTTATGAACAGACTCTTGTTATTACCGTTATCAGGGTATTGTAACACGCCCGGACGTGCCACCTTGTTGTTGACTTTACGGACAACTAAATAATCTAATAAACACGGTCCAAACAAAAACAAACTAAAAATTATTGGCAAATTAATTTATTAAATGGACTGTAGGATTTGACTAAATTCAATGAAACAATAAGCCTCTTTACCGAGGGTTTGGCAGGATTCCGAGAAGTCCGACAGCTATTGTTAACCGGCATGCGCTTCCTACAGGGGGTTGCTACCTGTTTACTGTTATGGTTTAGTGGCGCTAAAGCTAATCGTCTACTGACCTACTCTGCTGTCGACCCTTTTAGGAATTTCCTTTAATAAACAAAAACTTTAATTACCGATTCTTTTGGATCGTCTAATTAAATAAAAACGGCCTACGTTATTGTAATTGGGTTCTACTTCTGGTGAGACGGTGTATAAATCTGAGAGGTGCAATGTACTAAATACGTATCAATAAAATGCCAGGTGTGAGATTTAATTAATTAAATCTTTTTATATAGAAAATGCAATAATTGACGACTAAGTTACGTCTTGTTTAAACTTGCAAAAGAAATAACTTATGTGCAGTAAATAAGGTTGCACCACCTTGCACTTTCATATAAACAAAAGAAATTCCTGTCAGAAATTTATAATGCGGGGATAACGCGAGTTGTCACTATTTTCTAGTCTACATCGCGAACGTGCGCTGCATAACGAAAACGAGTAATAAAGTGTGTAATACTTCCTAACAGTGTATAAAAGTCCATTTATGTCTTCTCATAGAAGTGGTAGGAAAAAAGATCCTATTTGGCAACATTTTATTGAAAGGTCGTGTAAATCTGCTGGAAAAAGAGGAAGTAAAACTACTTGTAAAAAATGCAAGGTAAAAATTGAGTGTATGAAAAACCACTGGGAAAAATGTGCTGTAATGTAGAAAAAGAAACCAAAAACACATAATGGAAGTACCTCTGCAGGAATAGTGGCAAATGTGCAATCGAACACATTAGAAGAGGACAGTTTGGATAGTGCCCCATTGCTCATAGCTTCTACTTCATCAATTAAAAAAAGAAAGGCATCTAATTCTAGTTCTGGGTCTTTATCTTCTTTTGTCGTGTATACAACGAAGTCTAGTAAAGGGGAAATAGATAAACAAATTGCTAGGGCTATTTATGCAACAAATAGCAACTTCACATGTGTTGAGCAACCGGAAGTAAATTGCGCTTTTACGGTCTGGATGTATACCACCCTCTAGATATGATGTGTCTAACCGACTACTAAATGAAGTGTACAAAGAGGAGAAAAGTAAATGTTTTAAAAATTTATTGGGAAATTCGGTTTATCTGTCATTGGATGGATGGTTTAATGTCCATAACGAACCAATCATATGTGCAACAGTCACTACAGAAAATGGGTCCTCCTTTGTAATAGACGCAATAGACACGTCTGGAAATCCACATACATCTGCATATTTAACAGAACTTGCAATAAACCTAATTAAAATGCTAAAGACTGAATATGGCTGTGCAGTAAGCAGTTTTGTAACAGATAATGCTGTTAATATGAATGCAATGAGAAATCAGATCAAACAGTCAACAGAATTAAATGTTATTACATATTGTTGTGCTCCACACATCTTAAACTTGTTATGTAAGGACTTGGAAATTAGTGAAATTAAGGAACATGTTACGTTCATTGTAAAATACTTCCGAAACAATCATTTTGCTTAAGTGACCTACGCGAAAGAAGGAGGAAAAAAGCTTATTTTACCTAGTGACGTAAGAAAGTCACTTGCTGACTGCTTACATGGTTTTGTTGAAGCATGCCCCAAACTTTTTAAAATTAGCGAGTAACATAAAAATGAAATCGACTGTATAGTTAGGCAGAAAATTTCGAATATTTATTTGAAAAGAACAGCTGAAGATTTCTTAACAATACTGAATGCGATATCTGTTGCAATTGAAAGGCTTCAAAGAAACGATGCATTCTATCAGACGTCGTAGAACAATTAGAAATACTAGAATCACATTTTGAGGAAACTGAATTTACTTTAAGCCAAATGCAAAAATTTAGACATCGCTATGAACAGAGTATCACTCCATACCATTTGCTAGCTTTCCTTCTGGACCCTACGAAAACGGAGCATATATTAACAGAAAGTGAAAAAAAAATGTGCTTTAAATGTTGCAAATGATTTATACCCCAACGCTGGTTTATTAGCATTTATTATTAAATTGCTGGCTAAATTCGAGCCATTTGTCGAAATAATGTTTCACGAATAAATTCTTAAAAACACAAATCCATTGGAATGGTGGAAATCTCAACGGAATATTGAGGTTATTGATAAGTTATTCCCAATTATAAAACAATTATTATCTGCTGCAGCGTCTTCAACCTCTGTTGAAAGAATATTTTCAACATTTGGTTTAGTTCATTCTAAAATTAGAAATCGTTTAGGGACTGAAAAAGCTGCTAAATTAGTTTTTGTTTGTAAACACTATAATTAAAAATTAATTTAAAATGAGAATATGACATAATAAGTAGAAAATCGTAAGTAATACGCAAGAAAACATACCTGAGTAAAGTACATTCGCTTTTGTAACGAATAGTTATTCGTTACATGTTAGTTACATGACATAGTAACTTTTACCATAGAAATGTGACTTTTTTTAGTTCCCGTATCTTGTAAATGGACTTTTGTTTTTAGGTTACGTTGGTTTCAATTTTGTGCTGTTATTTTGGATCTTTGGGTTTTCCAAAATTTTATTGAACGCATTATAACTAAATGTGGTTCTCTATTTGTATGTATTTGCGAGTCATTTTTAAAAATTGCATTTTGCAATTGACAATTAAATTGTGACAAACGATAATTTGATTAACAAAAGTTTAAATGTAATACCAATCGTTTTTGTAAGATAATGTAACAACAAAAAATTCACAATCAGTTGCTCATTACAAAAGTGCACGAAGTTTATATTATATGCTTTCCAGGTAAAATATTTAAACTTCTTAAATGTTGAGCTTTCACTAATGTTTATTAATTTTCATTAGTGACAAATTAAATGATTTACGTACAAATTTTCTTACATAGAGTTATCTCATACACAGAAAAAATTATGCATATATTTTAGATCAAATTTAAAAATATTATCTGACGTATTTTGACAAATTCAGTTAAAATAATCAATAACATATATCTTTACTCAAAAATTACATATAATTTATGCATCTACAGATTGTTCCGTATCGTTATGTTCAAATTTTGGGAGCATAAAATAGACTCGACTCTAAAACTAAAAAACACAGAAGTGGTAGGTCGATCTTTATTTGTTCTGAAGATATTCAGCATGAATTTTCTGTGAATGTTTGGGCTTACTTGGTCCTTACATTCTTCCTATGAGATTAAATGCGGGCAGTTACCTACAACTCCCTATTGAGGAATTGCCAACGCTTTTAGAGAATATTCCCTTAATCATAAGAAGAGATATGTGGTTGCAAATGGATGGTGCACCTGCACATTTCGGAAAGTCCGCATCTTCCTGAACAATAATTATCCACGATGGATTGGTCGTGGTCGTCCTGTTGCATGGCCACCTAGATCCCCTGACCATAATCCTCTCGATTTTTATTTCTGGGAAACCATGAAAGCTTTAGTGTACACACACATTTCAAACACCAGGGAGGAATTGTTAGAAAGATTCAGCATCCTGCTCAACAGTTACGCGAAAACATTTGTGAAATAAGAAATGCCACTTCATCCATCCCGATACGAGCATAAGCTCGTATTCAGCAGGGAGGAGGACATTTTGAAAATATATATTTTGAAAATATCATTCGAAAATGCCATTCATTAAGTTTTTATTTGGTTTAGAAGTTAAGTCTGATTATTTGTTATTTATACTTTCAAATGCCTGTAACTTCAGAACAAATAAAGATCGACCTACCACTTTTGTGTTTTTTAGTTTTAGAATTGAGTACATTTTATGCTCCCAAAATTTGAACATAACGATACGGAACAACCCAACCCAACCCAACCCTGTAGAGTGGGTTTATGATATTTTAAACAGAAAACCTGCAGGCATCTCTAAAAATGTAAGCAGTTTAAATCTCTCTGCAACATTTGATTTGTAATGCAACAAAATTTAGGCACAATCAAAATAAATTGTTTAAAATGTCCGCCCTGATGCGAATACAACTTTCACATAATAATAGTCTTTATTAGCTCATATGATAATACTACAAAAAGGAAAAAACCAAATAAGTAAGCCAAGGCGAAGTCCAGCATAGTGTCAGTAACGTCTACTGCTCTGCTTAACTTAGTGGTTACTAGTTAATAATCAAAGTAGAAAAGTAGCTACAATAATTAATGTGTAGTATATTATCAATAAAGAAGAGAGAGAAAGAAAAGTAAAGGTAGAGCACATCAAGATAGATAGATCCGCTCGACCAAGAGTTTATTCTGCACGAAGCATGGCACACAGCTTTTTAACAATGCTAAATGTAGAATTATATAAAGAATGGTATCCATTAAAAAGATAATAGATATTATAATGGAAACATCGTTTAACAAGATGGCGTCATTAGATCTTTAAATCTGTAACACGCCCGGACGTGCCACCTTGTTGTTGACTTTACGGACAACTAAATAATCTAATAAACACGGTCCAAACAAAAACAAACCAAAATTTATTGACAAATTAATTTATTAAATGGACCGAAGAATTGGACTAAATTCAAGGGAGCAATAAAGGCCTCTTACCGAGGGTTTGGTCACCGCAAAAAGGTCGGGCAATGCTATTGTTATGGCATGCGCTTGTCTAAGCTACCTGATACAGTTATGGTTTAGTGGCACCAACGTTACTCTTCTACGGCCGACCCTTTTTGGAGTTTCCCTTAATAAACAAAACTTTAATTTCCGATTATTTTGGATCGTCTAATTAGATAAAAAAACGGGCCCTACGTTGTGGTAATTGTGTTCTAATTTTTGGTGTGACGGCGTATTTCGAAAGGTGCAAGGTACTAAATACGTATCAATAAAATGCCAGGTGTGAGATTAATTAATTATTTATTGTAAAAAAAGAGAAAAAAAAGAAAAAAGGTAAAAAACTCCGGTTGATTGCCGTGAACGACTAATCAACTTGAGCGTAAAAACCTGGGTTGAAACAGTGGTATCTTTCACAATAAATTAAATACAAATTTCCAAAGAAGTACAATAAACTTTGCTTAAGGTATTTAACGCCGAATATCGTCGCGATCTAATTTATTTCGATTCCCACAGTTGGTGGCTTGTTGTACATGCAATTAGGCTGTGTCAACTTTGTAACTTAAATTAGATCAACAATTGATCTCTTTCTTTAGTCAAAATAGTTTGGTCTTGGTACTCGTATTTGCCACTTTAGCTAGTACTCGAAGACGCTATGAATAATCAACCAGCGCACGCACTGTGTAACAGTGTATATACAGTGTACTTTGTTACTGGAACTTTTGATTGATCAATCCGATGTTCGGAGATGTATGTGGTACAAAAGGCCGCTCCGGCGATCAATTTGCAGGATAATCAACAGCAACAGCCGTTAGTTTTTCACGGGCGGAATAACCCTATCTCTAGCTCATTAACCTAATTAATTAGACTTCTGTGCGTAGGATCTTTGTCAACTACATGCTCCAGAGTTCTTCGAGGTCCTGTTTGCAGATCCCTCTACTTCGTTTTGTATTCTCGCCGACTAAGCCTATTATCTAACTAATTTGTTGCGCAAGGACCCTAATGACTGTTTTCGACACTCCACGATGTGTGGTTTTGGTCCTTTCAGTCGCTCGACCAATTGCCTTCAATTAACCTGCAAATCTTTCAACCAAGACAACACTTCAGCGCGCACACACCGGGTGTGAGAAAGGTTCTGTGAAAAGGATGTCTAGTGATAGGTGGTTCAAATTGTTGGCCTCGTAATTCTACGGAATTCGTAACGAATATTAAATTGGCCTTGATTTCGGAGCTAGACTGTGCTGGTCGCACTGTCCGTTTTGGCGGATATAACTTGCCTGATCAGAGACTTTAGTTGCAGATAACTCTGTACAATCCAGAATAACACCGATCGCTTGTCTCCGAATTGCCGAGGATATCGCAAAAGGTAGAAGTAAATTGAAAAAAAAATACACTGTAGTTGGAATCTAACAAAAGATTTTAGGTGTGGTTAATTTACTCTGGTTGATTAAATCACAGACCGCGCAAACTATTGAATTTATTGAGTTTAACTTGATTCAAAAGCAAACGCAGGTACCAAAAAATAACTAAAAGATTGCCTGAGCAATGCAAAGATGGAACTTTTTTTGTTGACAACTGCATATGCACTGGTTTGTCAAAACCGTTGGAAATAAAATTTGACATAATAATAAATGTCAATTCTTAACTGTGGTTCTTAATATCCTACTTTCTTCAGCTATTCTAAAGTTCTCAAGTAAAAAAATAGTGAAAGAGTTGGTCGAGGCGTGCTTTCAAAGAGAAAAAAATCACGATAAACTTAGAATTTAGAAAAATTAGAAATGAAAAGAAGCAAACATGCAGACTGCAAGAACAAGGACAATAAGGTTCACTTGAAAATGTAACGTTTTAATAAATTATTTAAATATGTAAAACTAACTGAAGATCAAACAAAAACAATCTAAATTCTAAACTAAAAATTAAATAGCTACAATAAATGTTCAAAATTTTGCCCATTTGCCTGAATACATTTTACTAACCTTCTTCTGATGCTCTCTTGAACATTTCTTAACATTTGAGGCGTTATTGTATGTGAAGCATCCAGTGTTTCTTTCAGAGAATTTTCTCCAGGGGGGGGCTCCTCGACGATTCGGGAGTGCGTGATACATAGAAACCAAATAAATGTTTATTTAATTTTATCTGTTACTCAAGAGAAATAAAATATTCAAGAATTAAAAGCTGGATTTACATTTAATATAATAAAAAACCTAAACGTATTCGTTTTACGTATCAAGTGAGCAAGCAAAAGTAAGTACAGTTTGTAAAATGGATCTTTTTACGCACGTCATTGATAAAAGGTATAGTGAAACCAATTTTTATATGTAGCTATTGTATTTACGTATCACTCGTTTCAGATTAAAAAAAGAACGTCTTTATACGAATGTTTGTAAAGTAAAATTTATGATTTATTACTTGGCTTGAAAATGTTGATGTGTTTCATACAGATAAAATCAATAACGTGCGTAAAAAGAGATCCATTTAACAAAGCCAAACCGTTTCTATAATAGATTCTGCTTAGACAACTATAGAAACTTATTTAGTTTACGTACTTTCGCTCAGTTAAAAATCAGTATTTGATGTATAAAATGAATACGCCTATTATTACAAACTACATTAGTCGTATTCGTCTAGGTTTTTTTGTCGCATACAAGTCCACAGTTTTTTCCAAAAACTCTTCTGTTGGACATTTGGGCCCTTCGATTTTCATGATCATGCAATGCATTAAAGTTTCAGGGAGCATTCTCTTTCTTGACTTAGTCAGTATTCTGTTCATCGCACTGAAAAATCTTTCTACCGAAGCAGTTGTTACGGGAATCGTAAGAAGAATTTCACACATCTTTTGCAATTCAGAGTAGCCCATGTCAGCCTCAAGAATTTTGAGCAATGGACTTTAGTCAAAATTGTATGTTTTGCTATCAAGCATAGATTTTATGAAAAATTTAAAAGATTTCAAATCTGCAAGTACATTTTCGGAATTTAGAATAGGAGAGTGGCTCCAAAAATTTTTTACTTCTGTTTCATGTTCATTTTACTTCTGTTTGCATGTTCATTAACGATTGCATTGTTTCAAAATGGCTTCCAAATGTCATAACATTTATAGATTGGTCATTAAACCTGAGTTCTATTTCTGCTACTAAGCTTTTGCAATACCGCTCCAAACCTTTAAAAATGTTGCTTATATTTTCATTTGCAATCAAGCGCACTTCAGATTCGAACTTCTCTGTTATTTCAGTGTGAATCTTGTATTGCAGATCACTGTTTACATTTCCACATTGTTGTGCAGTGTCCAGTAAGTGCAATTTTGTAGAAGAAATTAAGGGAATGACTTTGGTTAGACAAGTCCTTTTTTTGTAAAGTATTGCTGGGATAGGAGAGTGCACTGAGGATTTCTTTCATCACATAACAAGTGACTAAAAACCACTCATTTCTGATTTCAAGCAAGATGCCTCCTGCTAGAGATGCAAGGTCGGCTCCTTTCTTATGTATATGGTCGCAAGCTATTATAATTGACTTCAAGCTCCTGTAGACAGCATTTACTATTCTGTAGTGAGATAACCATCTTATTTCAATGCATTCTGGGATCTCAAGTACTTATAGCTTGGATTTCGTGCAAAACATATTCTTTTTTAGGCGATTTACTGAATAGTTTGTAAATGTCTTTTAAAACATGGAAATACCTTTTAACGTGCTGGTTTTTATTCCTACAAGAAGCTGCCACCAGAGACAAAATGTGTGCTCTGCAGTGTATGTAAAGTATTTCTTTGTTTGCCTTTTCGGAAAGCTTCCTCCTGACACCTCCAACATTTCCAGCCATATTAGAGGCACCATCGAATCCGAACGCTACAATATTTTCATAGCTTAAGTCTACGGAAGATATCTACTGATCAATAGCATCGGCGATGGTTTCCGCTTTGCCGTTAGCGATTTTTACGACAAGAACTTTTCTACCGGTACTTTATCTTCCACAACTCTGAACATTATACTCAACTCCATTTCGTTCCTCACATCTGCTAAAATGGAGAACTTTTTGCCTTTCAAGGTATTCTTCAGTTCATCCCTCAGAACTTCGCTCATACAAATCAGTAGTTCTGTGGCCGTATCCTTGCTGCTATAGTTTGATCTATCACTTTGAACTTTTCTCCATCTTTCAAAATCCTTGTTTAAATTATCTAGAATACACTCGATCAAACTCTCGTACTTTGTAGTATGAGCTACTTCTTCCTTTACCAGAAAATACAATCCACGCAGAAGTATTTTTAAACAGTTCCTATTTTGGACTCTTTCATTTTTACTTTGTTGAACAATCTGGGTATGGATGGGTTTTTTCATGGCTTGTCTTATTATTTTTTCCATTTCAACACTTACAATATGAGCTGAAGAGTGATCATGCTTCTCTAATTTACCAAATTTTTCCTAAAGCCTTTTTAAAAGATGTGAAAGGGACGGTTATGAAAACGCCCTGTGTCTTTTGTAAAATTTTTGCGTCATTTTTCATGAAATTCTGGCACAGTTTACAAAATGCACCTCCTTTTTCTTCATCAAATATCAACCAACAGTATTTCTGCTCCCCTTGTTTATTATAGTGGCGTTCCTCTTTATTTGATTTTCCATGACGGCTAGTGGAAGGATTAGATGTTGTCGCGCTTTCTTCACTTCCAGGTTTACCCAGTTCAGTGAACTAAGTTGATGGTAAGGGCGGTGTTTCCTCTTTCAATTTCTTACTGGGACCTGATAACGATGTAAAATAGAAATCTATTGTTCTTCTCATCCTGATTAAATTGGCCAGTGAAAAGGATATGGCTAGCTAAAATACAGAAAAATAAAAGAAGAGGAAGACCACAACTAACATGGGAGAAAGAAATAGGGAGACTACTGGAAAAGAAAAGAAAAACCTGGACAGAAGCAACAGAATTAGCAATGAACAGAAAAGAGTGGAAACAGTTTATACATGGAAATAGAAAATATTTCACCCTACATCACTATGTGGTATCAAGGGATTTTGATTATATATATATTATTTCAAAATTACATAAAAATCAATTTCAACACCCAAAGAACAAGATACAACGTGCAGAAACATAGAAAATTGCAAGTTTATATTAGACATTATTTCAAATTATATAAAAGCGTAGTGTGCAATAAAAAAAAATAAGAGCGCATTAATAAAGAATTTATCACGTAGAACCCACCTGTGGTTAGAATTGATTTTATAGCAAAATGTTTAAAAAAAAGAAACAAAAAGTATAGTATGATAGTATTCAATAAAGTTAGATAGAAGCATATCTAGGAATAGAAGTCATTACACCTATAATAAAAATAAAAAAATAGATTCTACTGCATGTGGGGTCAAAAAAGACTCCACCTGGGTGGCGAGGGTTAAAGTTAACGTCCGTCCCTATGTGCAAGCAACCCTTTGCTTTATGTGAAAGTATTCCAAAACATTTTTAATTATTTGTTTTATCCAAAAGCATTTTCGTTTCATCAGGGTGTGGCTAGCCGAAACGTTTTACGATACAGTATATTCTTTAAGCAGTAGTCGCACTCCTCGGTGGCACCCTTGACGTTTGTGAATTTCGTTGACTTCTGTGCAGGTAAGCATTCAGATGCAACACGTCGACGCATTAAGCCGAAATTCCGAGACTCGTAAGAATGACGTGTTATGTATATCAGAAGATTGGTTAAAAGAAGCTCAAAACGATCAGCTACGTGAAATAAGAAAAACGCTTCTTTCGGGGGCTTAAGACGAAAATCGTTCACTATTCAAAGATTATGACCTACGGGCAAATCGAATTTCCAGTTTAATCAACCAGGGAAGGAAATGGGTCCGAGGAAGTGCAGGTGGCAAATTGTGAAGTTAAACCATGACACCGTTAGTAATTATGCATTTGAAGAAATACTGAATTGACAGCGCTACTGGTTTCCAAAAATCAAGCGATTTGTAAAGAAATACATACATCTCTTCTTGCTTTAACTGCCTTAATCACAAAAAGCATCAGTGGGAAGAAACCAGGGCTATTGCCTCAATTCCAAAACACACCACGTCATTTCACACACTTCACATAGACCATGTAGGAATTATCTGCGAAAACAAGAAACTGAAACAAACATTTATTAGTGATAATAGACGTTTCACAAAATTTGTTTTTATACAAAGACAATCTACGTTATCCAAGATCTGAATGAAAAATTCAAAATATTTGCAATCCTAAAAGAATAATTTGCGATTCTGGCTCAGCCTTTACTTCCTCAGAATTTTCTCAATATTGACAAGAGAAAGGGATTAAATTAAATACCGCAGACGGTATGCTAAGAGGCAATGGCCAATTTGAGAGAGCAAACAGAACAGTCATTGATGGTTTAGCCACAATGCGAGCAGACACTCGCCCCGACAATTGTCCAACAAGGCATTAATAAATAGCACGAAGCACAAAGTCACAGGCGCCATCCCCGCTACACTGCTCTTCGGTACGGCTTTAAGGATGGAAGAGGATCGTTGTAAAGATGCGACAGAGGATAAGAAAACCGAAACAGACGTTACAAAATTAAGACAAACTGCCAGCGAAAACATCGGGAAAAACGGACAACAAAACACACGCTTCAACGTGACAAGAAAGGTCTTCCTGGGCTTCAAGCTGGAGATCTAGTGCTAACAAAAAAATTGCAAGAATCCACAGTAACAGTGAGAGCAAGAAATTTGTGGAGACATTAAGGGGCCCTTTAAGGTGATTGAAGTCGTGCCAAAGTCTAAAAGAGTAAAAGAAGACATTCATGCAACGAGAAGTAGTGGGTTTGGAACACATGAAACCTTTTGAAATAAGATAAGACATGTAAGTAGACAAAGACCTTAAAGATTCCTCGATTGCAGGCAACATCAGATCATTACACTTTGCTCAGAGAGTCTAATTGCAGGAAATCCCACTAGAACTATCAGACTTAATTTTTGTAAAACTGGCCCACACACTTAGCAACGATTTCTTCCTCAGAAAAGGCAATCGCGGACGATTGACGCTCAAGGTGGCCGATTGTTATCCTTTAGCTTTCCGGGCGCCCAAGAAATGATTCGACGTTACGCACTGGCGCACAGTTGGACAAATCTTTAGAAAAACCAATTATGAGTAAAAAAAATCAACTTGTTTAATGTAGGAAGAAGATATTTCCTATTATTTATGGCCAAGACTTTTAAAACAGAAAACAAAATTTAAATACATAATTTTATTCGTTTATAAGATAAAGAACTTCAAAGTGGAGCTTATTCTAAGTAAACGAACAGGTGATATTTGCACAGGAAACGCTGAAGCTAATATCCGACTATTTTAGACATTTTTTCCAAATACAAACTATATAAACTCCTGGACGAAATTAACTTTTAAATTATAGTACCTACGTGATATTATAATTAAATGATTTCTACTAATGTTTGACAACGTAGAAATGGTGTTATCGGGAAAAAGATGAATAAATAACAGAAAGAAATAATAATGTCAAATCCAATAAAAACGGTGTCAATGAAAAGATTAAAAAAAAATTGACAAATCGTAAGAATTTGAATTCAGTAGCATGTAGATCCTCCTCTAGCTCTTATTACTGCTTCCACTTGTCTGGACTTGCTATTAATTAAGTTGCGAATGGTTTCCTGGGAAATATTCTCCCACTCGACAAGAACGACCTGTTCGAGTTTCCTAAGATTCATAGGAGCAGGTATGTGGCGCCTAACTGATCGTTTTAGTGCATCCCATAGATGCTCTATGGGGTTCATGTCTGGCCTTCTTGGTGGCCAGTCTATAGTGGGAATATTCACGAATCGAAGGTAGTCCAGTACCTCTCAAGCAACGTGTGGCCGAGCGTTATCTTGCATAAAAATGAAATTGTCCCCGACAAATGGGGCAAATGGCATCACATGTTTTTCTATATTCTTCTACGATATTTCCTACGTAGAAATGTGCATTCATGGATCTCTCCCGTATAGGAACCAAATCCGAGCGACCGTCGAAACAAATTCCCAGAACATTATTGATCCACCAAAAAATGGGATCCTCGGAGAAATATTGCAGGCAGCAAACCTTTCTCCTGGCCTCCGCCAAACTCGTTCACGACCATCTGATGAATTAAGACTTACTCTTGTTTCGTCTGAAAACAAAACTCTGTAACCCCCAAAATGTTAAAATTTAAAATTAATTCTCCTGTAAGAAATCTTAGCACTTGGTGACAAGTAAGCGTTGCAACACAGCAACTGTTTTTCCCAAAACCAGCTCAGTGTGACGGGGAGTTTCATAAACGTTATTAGATCGGGCGCCAGGGACTAAACCCCCAATTGCTGCCTTCACCTTGAAGTCGGTCCCAAAACTTCTTGGTGTTCGCCGAAAGTAACTATAACTTGATTCCAGGAGATTCGATGATTTTACACTCAGAAAACCATTGGCAACAATTGACAAACTCTGATTTTAAATAGGCGCTTAAATGCCTCGATAATCAAATGTCATTACGAAATAAATAAATTAAAAAGTACGATGCGTTAATCAGCTGTCAGCTGGAGTTGACTCGTCCGCTATCGTCAAGATGGCGCGCACTTGCTCGCTTGCGCCGATGATCTGCAAAGTGTGAAGTCCCGAAGCTATTGCGTCATCATCCACGAACAAAAGAGCTCGAAGTTCCCACGGTAATCGGAATTCCAACGCTGCTCCGGATAAGATTAAGCTGGACGTAAAGACAACTGCTATCCGGTACTGATACCGGATTTTAAAATCCGGGGCTAAAACGACTCTAGAAGATGCAACAAGGTCGGACGTTAATTAGGCCGCCATTTTATCAAACAGAAGCAATGCGAATTACCTGCAGAAATTGCACAGCCGTTCGAATAAACACAAACAAGTGTTTCACAAGATCGCGAGGGTTTACTTAAAATTCCAGTTAACACTGTTATGATTGAATTTGCAAAGAAAGTTGCACAATTCTCGAGACTAAACGTTACACGTGTTATCACAAAGAGACGCAAAGCGAGAGTGACCCCCTAACGCCGAACAATGGCCTTCACATCCAGTCTTGTTGACTATGACCAATCAGATAATTTCGACGCCAAATAGAGAGCCAATAAGAATTAAAAATTTGAAAAACGTACTTCCTTGGGCGAGCACAGGGTTGTCAGATTGCACGAAAAGTACTCTTCGTCCCGCTATGTTGCTATCTGCAGAAATTCCATTACTGAAATTGGCGGGAAGACTTTAAAACGTAACAACTCGCTTCCAGTCATCGATGTTCCAATTTATGTGTTCCCTTGCAGTCTAGTAACTCTATGTTCCCTGGTGGGCAGTGGTGCAATACCTGGTCTTCTACTGTTCAATCCTCCTTCATTAAGCTTTCTCCTGACCGTTCATCCAGAAATTGTCACATTTCGAGTTACTGCTAGGGCTCTGCTTAGCTCTAAACTGGTAGAACACCTGTTTCTTAAGGCGACTTGTATAAGATATCGCTCATCTCTTATATCTGTAGACTTCTTACGACCTTGTCCTGGGGTTCTACAATAACTTCCAAGTTCATTGAAACGTTTAAGTGTTCGACTAATTGTTGAGTGCCGAACTTCTAACAAATTAGCCACATGTCGCTGGATACGTCTCTCGTTAACTAGAGTTACCGCTTTGATTGCTTCGTCTTCTCTTAAGTTGCGTGGACGATTCATTTGTTCTGTGCACTGGACGAAGTGTTTCAGTCAAATTTGGAAAAAAATCACTAGTAAAACTAAATTTATTGCTTTTTATAAATCACTTTAAGCAGCGTTAAATTTCTTATCAACAAGCAATCACAAAATGTTACTTTCCTTCTGTCAAACAATTCCAATTGTTTATCAGTAGTGACAGAGGATATCCTAGGCAACTACATAAAAAGTTTAATGACTTAACACTTCGAAAAAATAAAAGTAATAATGAGAAGTTTTGCTGATGCGTTAATTTTGTCCAGGAATTTATTAAGTGACACTACTGTTGCTATTCAAATAATACATAATATTGGGGTGATATACATTGACTAAAAAGAAATTTGAATGCGTGGAACGCTCTTTTCAGTAAAAGTAAACTTTCGTTAGAGCTACAAAAAAAAATTCTTACTTCGCCCATCTAAAATTTATATAGGATAAAAGGACAGTCTTTTGTGTTTCTGTCCTTCAAAAACTAATATCCATCCATCCAAAAAACATTTGTATAAGTAGTCACTATTAGAAAGCAGATTAAGACCGGTTGCTCTTACTTTAAAGCTGATTTCGAGGGTAAAATTCCCGTGGCTGGTTTTAATTATGTGAACTGGAAAATAATTAGCGATTTACTTATTACTCTGTAAGATATTCATACAATTGTCAATTACTCGCATTTCGTCAAAGTATAAGTTAAAAGTATACTTACATTCTTAATCACTCTTCTTAGTTGTTCTAATAATTATTTTTACCTGTAATTGATAAGATTAAAGGATGCTGTCGGTTTATATAAATCTAAAATGTCTTCGATCATTGTATTCACTAGTTGTTAGTGGGTATGGAAATTACACAAGTGAAATACAGTGAAAGTACGAGCTTTCTAAATTGTGTCTTGTTAAAATGGTTAAATTTAAAACAAATATGGACATATATTTAGCAATGAAACATGCTAATGCTCAGTTCAGTGACTATTATGTGCTCTTGAACTTAATTTTGTGTAATAAAATTGTTTCGGATGATGAAAAAAGTGAACTTGAAGAAATTGTGCGTCATTTTTGTCAAAAATTAAAGTAACAATTTTAGAATTTCGGCAATTTCGAAATTTTTGTATCATATAAAAAGGTTTTCAGACAAGCCCAAATTATTGCCATAAAAGATTAAAGAATCTAAAATAATTTTTTTGATGACTTTTTAGCAAATTAAAACCAGAAATACTGTGATAACTTTTTATTAAAAATTAACGCGTTGCAGTTTCTTAGAAAGTTCTATCTGAAATTTAAAATTGAGAGATATGTAAAATTAGGCAATTTGAATTTGCATACTTATTATAAAAAAATATATATATATATAACGATTAACTTTTATCTGTGCTCATTGTTCACAGTCATTTTCTTCCAAATGAGAAGGCAATGCTCGAGTGATTTCACAGAAAACCTGCAGTTAAACAAACAGTTTCAGAATGCCAAGGACGTCAGGTCTAAGCATGCAAATAAAAAGCACATTTATAAATAGATAATGAAAGTGAATGTCAACAGAAAAAAGTAACGGACGCGAAAAACAGCGGTATCCTCGTACAAGTATCATATACAAGTGTATATGCACGTAATAAGCGAATTTGTATAATAGGCGATAATTAAGTGAAAGTTCGACGTGATAACTGCTTAGACTTTTTACATCAAAAGACGTTTCTGATTGCTGATGTCAAATGTTGACCTACATTTTGACGCAAGTTAACTCATGATTTACAAATTTTAGATGAATTAGGTAAATATTTTACGCGGAAATTCTCAAAATAACCTCATTTGCTCTTTCGCATCACAAATCAAAGAATAGTTATATAATCTGTTATAATGAAATTGTCCCCCTTTTAGAGGTGTCCGCCCAACAGAGGGTTTAAAAAATTACGTTAAATAAAAACAAGTAAACTGTTGAAATGTTAATTAATTTTATCACCAAAATTGAAACTGAAAATATCAAAGGAACCGACAAACCTGCCAGTCTGAATTTAGTGAATTCTGCTGTATTTAAGTCATGTTACAGTTTAAATAAGCAACATTAGCACCGATAGCCTTTGTCAGCTTTTTAAGTAAATGGAAAAAGATACCTGGCATTTTGCAAGTGTCCGCGTAATAGAGGTACATTTATGAAGAATTTTAAAATTTTGCCACAAATTTAATTTCCTGTCCGTATAGTAGAGGTGATCATCTAATTAGAGGTAGAAATTACATATAAAACAATTTAGGGAATTAAAAACTATTCATCTAAGAGAGGTGTCCGCCAAGGGAGTTTTTACTGTAACTTACAAAATCTAATTCTAATCATTTTCTTTTAATAAAAACATAGATTAAGAATTTTTCAGGTTTTCTTGATAGGGAAAATAATTTCAATTCCTAGAATTCCTTGATCTACTTTTTCAACATCCAACAATAGTGGACTATCCTTTTCTTGTTCCATTTGCCTTGGCATCTTTTCTCCATCTTTAAGGAACCTCAATCTTTTTTCTACCAGAAAATTGTTGACAATCATATCCAAGCTTCACATTTAGTTTTGTTAATGTGTTTTCCAAATTCCACATCTAACATAAATTTATTTATTTCCAGTCTAATAAAAATCCCAAATTTGAGTTTTTCATGTGCCAAATAGGGAGATTTGGTATGAAGGTATTTAAAACAAGGTCCCACTGTATCTGACGCCTGACAAACAGTTTTGCATTACCAAAAACTATATGTTGTATACAAATGGTTATTATTTTTCAATTCAGTATGCAAAATCCGCGATTGCCGATGCATGCATATTGCCAAAGATTCGAAGAATTATTATTTTTTACATTTAGGAATGCTGTATAATATTGGCCGAAAAATACGAAATTATGCTGTGATATGCAGATAATTGTTACAATATGCAGAAAATATATGCATTAATTAATTAATACCACCAATTAACTGAAAAATTCGTGCATATTTTGAATCCTATCCTAATATATGCGTAAATTATAGAATATGCAATTTGTGTAAAATCCGTTCTTTAGTTATTATGTAGATATATCTAAACTCTTATGAAACACTGTTTTCATAAGCTTTCATAAAACGCCAAACGTATTCGTCTAAACTGAAGAAATCGCGAGACAAAAATTCATAATTTTTCTTCTCTTTCAATATTGACGTTTTATATAACATATTGCGGTGTTATTTAGGGAATACCTAAATAAAAATAAACAAACAATAAAACAATTTTAATTTGGCAAAGAGAAATGTTAAAAGAGTTACAAGTAAACATGAAAATTTTGAATTTTTAAAGAAAATTTTTAAAATAAAATGCAAGGTGACAAAATAGACATTCAGTTCAACATAACGAATGAAGAAAGGCAGTGGGTTGACACTAAAATAATGAAATCCTTATGGGAACAATTCTGTGAAGTCATGGATCGTTTCCATACAAAAACAAAACAAATATTTGTAAATAAATTTAATTTAATTAAGAAAAAAAAATTTATAAAGAGAAAAATTTTATTTGATTAAAAAAACCATTTTTACGAATTCGACTATTTTATTTATAAAAGATATAAAAAAGCATTAATTTGTTTAAAACAAAGGTGGAATTGCTTTCTAGTCGTGCGAACGCAGGAAAGTAATTTGCGGTTTGAAACAAATTAAAGGAAAACATAAGAAAATTTACTCAGGAACCCAAGCCTTGAGAAAAGAGATATAAATGAGAGCATTGGTTTGTTTCAACCAAAGGTATGTAACACGCCCGGACGTGCCCCCTTGTTGTTGACTTTACGGACAACTAAATAATCTAATAAACACGGTCCAAACAAAAATAAACTAAAATTTTATGTACAAATTAATTTATTAACTGGACCGAAGAATTTGACTAAATTCTAGGAAGCGATAAATGCCTCCTTACCGAGGGTTTGGTCGATTTTTGAAAGCGCCGAGGCACTATTAACCTCCCATGCGGTCTCCAAAGATACTTTAAAAGGGTCACTACCTACTACGGTTATGGTTTACAAGTGGCGCTAAGACTAATTTTCTACCTATCACCCCGGCGCTTTTAAAAACTCCAAAATTATAACTTTAATTGCCAGTATTCCGGATCGTCTAATTAAATAAAAAAACGGACCCTACGTTGTTGTAACTGGATTCTATTTCTGGTGAAACGGTGTATTTGAGAGGTGCAAGGTACTAAATACGAATCAATAAAATGCCAGGGTTTAGATTAATTAATTATTTATTGTCAAAAAAAAAAACGGGAAAACTCCTGTCACGAGATCTTAACGACCTGGGGACTTGAGCGTAAAACCGTAGATTGAAACAATGGATATCTTTTGCAATAAATTAAATACAAAATTCCAAAGAAGTACAATAAACTTTGCTTAACGCACTTAACGCCGAATATCGTAGCGATCTAATTTATTTCGATTCTCACAGTTGGTGGCTTGTTGCTCACGCAATTAGGCTGTGTCAACTTTGTAACTTAAATTAGATCAACAATTAATTTCTTTCTTTATTCAAATAGCTTGGTCTTGGTACTCGTGTTTGCCACTTTAGCTAGTACTCGAAGACGCTATGAATAATCAACCAGCGCACGCACTGTGTAACAGTGTATATACAGTGTACTTTACTTAATTAGACTTCTGTGCGTAGGATCTTTGTCAACTACATGCTCCAGAGTCCTTCGAGGTCCTGTTTGCAGATCCCTCTACTTCGTTTTGTATTCTCGCCGACTAAACCTATTATCTAACTAATTGGTTGCGCAAGGACCCAAATGACTGTTTTCGACACTCCACTATGTGTGGTTTTGGCCCATTCAGTCGCTCGACCAATTGCCTTCAATTAACCTGCAAATCTTTCAACCAAGACAACACTTCAGCGCGCACACACAGGGCGTGAGAAAAGTTCTGTGAAAAAGATGTCTAGTGATAGGTGGTTCAAATTGTTGGCCTCGTAATTCTACGGAATTCGTAACGAGTATTAGATTTGCTTTGATTTCGGAGCTAGACTGTGCTGGTCGCACTGTGCGTTTTGGCGAATATAACTTAGGTCTTAGTTGCAGATAACCCTGTACAATTCAGAATAACACAGATACCGTGTCTCCGAATTGCCGAGGATATCGCAAAAAGGTAGAACTAAATTGCAAAAAGAATACACTGTATTTGAAACCGAACAAAAGATTTTAGGTGTAGTTAATTTACTCTGGTTGATTAAATCACAGACCGCGCAAAATATTGAATTTATTGAGGTTTAACTTGATTCAAAAGCAAACGCAGTTACCACAAATGAACCAAAAGATTGACTAAGCAATGCAAAGATGGAACTTTACAGAAATTCCACGCTACTGATTGATAAACCAATTAAAATAATTCTTACGAAAATTTATGCCACCAAATATGTGAAAAGAAATAGAAAAAAAATTCATGCAATTATACCTATTCCGTTCCATGCCGCTCACTTCACTAATCCACACGCGCACGCTCTTTTTAATTCGCGTCGCGATCGCCGTCTCGCGGTTATTATTTGATTGCCCTTTTGTATTCACTATAATTTTAACGCCCCGAAATAATGTGATTGAATTCTAATTATGCAAGCTAGATAAAATAAATTGCAAAGCACTCAAAAATAAACTCCTCGAGTTCAATTAAAATGCAGCTTTCCGTTCGGACGGCATAAGCTAACTGTCTTAGTTTTTGATTTTTGACTTCCCACGCTCGACAATTTTCGACTCCTCCCCCATCCCCCGAAGTAACTAAAAAAAAAAACCCTTTGGCCCATAAGCGTTTTTATTTCGGAAAGAAACACACGCTTCTTTTCTCGTTCCCTTTTTTCCTGGTAATACGACCCCCCAATTCGCCTGACAGATTGTCGGACGCTGCACATGTTCTTCGCTTTCTAAATTCCTCAACACGGCGACGTTCTATTGTGTCTATTGTGTCCATTGACAAATTTATTACTCTCCGAATGTTGTACGCTTTTGAGAACAAAGGCCAGTGCTTTTCCCATTGCCTAAATTTTACAGAATTCTTTGAAAGACTCTAAAGCGGCCCTGATTTATAATATGACAGAAAGGCAACACTAGCGACAAGTGTCTTCAAAATTTTCAATTGCGTACCAGACAACTTTAACACGGTTAATTTATGGCCGATAGTAACTGCTTCAAGTGCCATTCACGAACTAGATGTTCAAAAAACCCATAAATTTGACCCGAGTCGTTCCTCTGACAAGCTGCGAAGCTGCGCCTCGTAAATTTTTCTTTATAAACCAGCAAATCAGATAAATAAACGCAATTTTTTTTCATTAAAATTCGCGACCGTTTCAATCTTATTTTATTATACAGGCGCATCGGTTGAACCGAAACACTAACGCCACAGGAAGATTTGTAATGGGGCACCGACAACGCGCTTGTTACATCAACTCCATAACAAGCTGCGATGTAAAAGAACCTTTTTGAGATATTAATTAATTTTAACTCTATACACCTTTCAAAGGTGTTCTACTTAATATTTTAGTCTAAACTGCGTAATAAAATAAATTCCCTGGCAATTTAGTTAATTAATTTCGTAATTAACCGTTGCTTGTTCAGATTTCATAGATAAATGGACTTCTGATTTGTTCTTATCACTCGATTGTTCTGATTAATCGTCGTCACACGTGTATCGAAATTCGTTGTATCAGGTTTTTTTTTTATTTCCTGGTTATTGATTATGCAATGAAAATCAAATCAACTCAAACTTGTAGCGCGCCACGTAATACTCGCCTCACGCTGAACACCCTCATCATCCACGCGTATGGGTGACCACCACCACCACCCCCGAGGAACCGACCTACCCCGACCTTTCGAAATAAAAGAGACGACTTGGCCCGTTTAAGGCAATATCTCTCTAGCTTGCTCGGCCTAGCTTTCGCTGCACAACAACCCCTCAAATTAGCCTGAACATCTGTCCTAAAAACTCAGAGACCCGGTCATCATCCACCCGCGTCGTGAAATATTCCGATGTCGTGAAATAGCAAGAATAAACATCTTTCATCACTGGTGATCTATATTATTCAGGTAACTTACTCCACTTCTATCCAAAAATCAATTCACTTCAAACTGACTCCTACAAAGTGGCGCCCAAACGAAAGGGTCTGAAAAAAAGACACGAATGAAAAACAGCGGAGAAAAAGAACGAGAACTAACATCAATGGTTAAAACTGGTCTAAAAATCAACATCCGTTATCGGACGAGCAATTCGAAAGACTGCTACAACACATGACACTCCAAACAACCGGAAGAAATGCAAATCTAAGTCAGCACAAAGCAACTTCAAAGGAGAACGTGACACAAACAAATTTGAGGAATTCCTGAACGTAAAGACTATCTCCAATAAACGCGAAGGAATGAGTACACGGAGGTCTCAAAACAAACGTCCGCACATGGGAAGAGACATGCAAAAGATCAGAGAAGCTTTCGCTCCAATACCTCCTGCATACCAAACGTATCTATAAATATATAATTTCCTATAAGACAACCGAACATCTACAGATACATTCATATGCGGAAAAAGAGCACTGATATCACAATTACCCGAACCAGCCCAAGAGGAAAATATTCAGTTGGATCTTATCTACGGATTATTGAACCTTCAAATTCGAGAACGAGTTCCAAAAAAGACAATCAGGACATTTCAAGAACTCCATCAGAAAGCTCGCTTCATAGGAGCTCATCTGCATGAGAGAAACGCAAAACCAACTAGGTGTCTGAAATTAACAAGCGAAAAACGTACGCTGTAACTATTGATGAAATCCGAGACACGCGGAAGAGTAATGTAAAAAGAAGAAGGTGAAACCCACAGAAGAAAAAGCAGCCAACCCCACTGCTACGGATTGCAACTACCCAGAAGTAATAAGGCGCAATTAAATACCCATCAGCTTTTGCAGCCTACAGACTAAAACCTAGGGTTTTCAGGTTGGCTTACATAGCCACGTGAGTCAGCGTCTCCAGCTGCAACTTATACTGTATTCTGAAAACTCAAGGTATCCGGTTTGAAAAGGAGACATCAGCCGTTACGCTGGGAAAACAAAAGCAGAGGATCTCTTCTCAGTCACCACAGTATCGGTTAAATTACACGACAAAACCACCCGGGCGACGTTCATCGTTTTCTCGGAACAGCAAAACTCTTCTAGAATAGATTTCGTAGAAGATGCGGAGCTAGTTCTAGATATCCCCGGCAGAATACGGCATTTTTCCGCTCAAACAGAGAAAAGGTAGAAAGCAAATAAAGGAACTGTATACCCTGGCTGTATGTGACCAGAAAATTCCCGTGGAAAACCCTAGAAAGAAGGAGAACATGCTGGTCGACCCGTCTCGCTAGAGAAACCCAAAGAAATAATGCCTAGAGGCCCTAGTGACATCAGTGAGGGATACGGACCAGTGCCGTGGATACTTTCCCCTATCTCTCCTATCTGCTGATCAACTGACTTCATTGAATCCCTATACTGGGACTCGCAGCGCACCATTTGCAAAATTTGAGATCAACAAGTGCTGCGCGGGAATGAAGATCTTTTGCCTCAACCTCCCAGTCACTGCCTTGAACTGGCTACCCTTGACATGAATCCAGCCCTGCTATGAAAAGATGAGGGCCTACACCTAAACCAACGCCGACGCCTGAATAAACTGTTAAAAAAAAATCAAGATCTCTTCAGGCCACATGGAAGATCCACTACTAAGACAGAACACCGTATTGAAACCAGTGATCATGCTCCAATCTCTCAACCTCCTTTTCGCTTAAGCCCTATGAAAACGGAACAACTACGTCAAGAACTGAATACAATGTTGGAAGACGAAATGATTGAGGAATGTGGGTCCCCGTCGTCTGCCAAAGTGATAATGGTCCCGAAACCAGGGGAGAGATTCGACTACGTGTGGATTATAGAGCACTGAACGAAATCACTACGAAACTACACCAGACAAATACCCTCTACCAAGAATGGACAACCTCTTGACCGTGGCCAAACCTACGAATTTTATGTCCACTGTGGATCTCCAGCGATTGGCAAGTTCATATGAAACCCCAGGACCAAGTTAAGTCTGCCTTTATCGCTCTATTTGGGACCTATCGATTCCCTAGGATGCCCTTTGATTTACGAAACGCTCCTAAAACCTTCCAGAGATTGATTGATAAGATCCTGACAATCTGCAAGAGTTACAGATCTACCTTGACGATATTATATTCTTATCAGAAACATTCGAGAACCACCTTAACGAGTTACAAGCCACCTGTAACCAGCTTGCCATCTTTGAACTCACAGACAATCGAAAGAAGTGCCACTTCTGCTGCCCTGAAGTCAAATACTTTGGGATCCCGGAAGAGTGGAAGGCTGTCTTTAAGATCCCACTTCCCTGAAATATAAAGAAACTCCTGTCATTCCTCCGGACCTGTTCTTGGTACCGTCGTTTCATTTTGAACTTTTCGACACCAGCCCATCCCCTCAGCCGAGTAACCAAAGAAACACTTCTTGGACTTGGGAAGATGGACAAAAAAGAGCGTTCAAAGAACGAACTGTTGACGAGAAAGCTGCTGTTGATGCTCCACCAAGCAGACCAAACCACTTTAAGAACGGATGTTAGTAGTTTCACTTTAGGGGGAGGGGTCCTACTGTAAGGGGAAGTATCAGATAAACGCCCAGCTTCCGTTGCGGAACAAGCACTCAAACTAGCCCCAGAGGCTCGGTCATCTTCCACCCGCGTCGTGAAATATTCCGATGTCGCGAAATAGTATAAGTCTAGACTGTATTTCCGCCGAATAAACATCTTTTATCACACGTGACCTATATTATTGAGATAACCTACCCCATCTCTATCCAAAAATTAATTCACTTCAAAGTGACTCCTACAAACTGAGTTTTTTCGAAAATTGTGATTTATTTTACGCATGTGACTGTATAGGAAATGAAGTCCTTTAAAAATTCTATTTATTTTCAACATGTATAATTAGATTCTGCTTATTCACATTTTTCGTATTACTCAAGTAGTTTAATCATTTGCGCGAGTTTCTTTCGAAATTCTGCCGAAATATATCGATCTTTCATATCCTAAATCATGTGTAAATATTCCTATTTTTTTCTTTTTATTATATTAGGCATTCTCCGAGCTTTTTTATATCTTTCATAATATTGTTATTAATTTTTTCTTTCACTTTCAAACATTTTTATTGTCATCAAGTTTTGGGTAAACAAATTTGCGTTAAATCATGCCTTGTGAAATAGTCTTTGGCTCAATTGAAACATCTCTATTAAGTTCATAATATTCAACTTTTTACATTTGCTGTAATTGTCTTTGCGCTTTCTCTTAAATGCATGCAATAATACATTACATAACTGATTAGAATTAATCGGTCAATTTCAAATAATATAATTGACACTTAATTACGAATTATTCAAATAATAAATAACTGAAAATCCGGAACGGTTGTGTGTATTTAACAATTTCTATTGTTTTCAGGAATCTTTGGATACATAAATTATTTGACGCCCAAAAGCAGGAAAGAAATTTTGGAACTCTTGGTCAACGGACTTAAGAGGCTGGAATACCGTGGATATGATTCGGCAGGTTTGTAGAACAATTTTATTATTTTTTTTATAGCGAACGTTAAAGTATGCTTTGTCCAACTCAAAA
Organism: Serrognathus titanus; assembly: GCA_039766575.1. Classification (NCBI taxonomy): domain Eukaryota; kingdom Metazoa; phylum Arthropoda; class Insecta; order Coleoptera; family Lucanidae; genus Serrognathus; species Serrognathus titanus. The sequence continues at coordinate 11,016,829 of CM077911.1, read as the reverse complement.
CAGTGGATAAAACGGAATTTTAACAGCAAGGGTAGATAAAGTAACACTTTAACACAAGAGTAGCTAAAGTACTTTAATTTTGTTATAGCAACAACCCACACAGTTACTGGGATCATGACCATACAACGCGATTTTGACACATGGTTGCTCTTTTTATTTTTCTGTGAAATTGTTTAAATTTTGTCTTTAATGTTCGCTATAAAAAAAAGAATGTTACATACGACGGTAAAATTTAATTATCGACTCGTGAAAAATAATTAAACATTTCCACTCATCGATAAAAATCAATTTTACCGTCTTGTATAACAAATAATTATTACTTATCATGTTGGCGAATTTTGGATGACTTGCGGGTATTGGAGTTCGAACGTTGTTATTATTTTTATCAATGGATCTTCAACATGCGCAGGAATAAATCACTATCTCTGATAATGTCACGGAATTGATAGTCATGTCCGTTTGCAGCTGCAGTTAAGTTTTACATAAATTTATTTTTTTTAATTATCTATTTAAATTAAATAAAATTTTTAAGGTACAGAGTTCTGATGAGGCCAAATAAGGCCGAAATACATGGATAAACTCTTTCTTAACACTTTCTATATTGCCAGTTACACAATTTTAGATAATTTTCATAATTTTCATCTGGCAAGAAAACTTGATTTTTTAAATATTAACAGTTTTGTTGCAAATCGGTTTTGATTGCAGTGGATCTCTCGAGCATCTTCTGTACAGCTGTTTCGGCCCTATTTGGGGCCTCCTCAAAAAGTGATCGCAAGATTCAAACTCTTCAGTAAATATTAACGTATGGAGAGCGTTATAAGATTTATACAGGCTGTTTCAAATTCGAACCTCACCATTGAGATCTCGCGTATTTGAAAAGATAGACGGTACGTTTAAATTTGACAAAGTTGCTAAATTTGATCAGCATTAATAATCCGCAGAGAAACAATTTCTATATTAAGGGGAGACTCCTGTTCGGTGGTTGTAAAATCGGTGACCGCACAACGAAAGTTCGAAGTGTAGACAGAAATTGTTGACTTACACCTTATTACATGCGATGCAAGCCAAGCCAAGTGTATTCCGTGGTAAAAGTTTTCTAGAGGATGGAGGGTCGGGTGCTTGGCTGCAAGATTTCTATTTCCACTACTCTTATACCGAAACGGAACCGCTAGTTTTGCGTGTTGAAGATATATAATAACATTTGATAACTTTGCATGAAAAAGAAACAGATTATTGTCAAGCAAATAGTATATTTAATTATCACTGACTTTAAATATGTATGGATTAATTAAGGGGAGGTTTACATTGCTCTTTTCGAAGATCTCTTATAGGCCTTATTGGAAAACTACCAGACCTTGAAGAATAGCCTTTTATTGGCACATAGTAATGACGGTATGGAGGAGCAGCCTGTAAGAACCTTACGGAGGACGTTAGCTTTCGAGGTGCAAGCCTTGGGGGTTCGATATGGTTCCTAGTAGTTGTCCCTGGTGGAATGGTTGCAAGGTCAACTGTTAGTGGTGTTTACGTGGGATGTGTATTGGGCGCTTCGTGGCTTGTCCGCATATGTATTGGACGTTTCGTGGCTTACCCGCATATTTGTGTGTGTATTGGACGCTTCGTGTCTTACCCGCATATTTGTGTGTATTGAGCGCTTCGTGACTTGTCCGCGTATGTATATTGGGTGCTCTGTGTGTTACCGCCGGCTTTCATCCGACCGACTACATGAAGTCCAACAGGATTGACACCGAAGGGGTATAATATTAAATCATATGCGTCTCTGTTTGAAAACATAGTGGGCGGGGAAAGAAAATAATAATAATCGATTTTTGACGTTAAAATAAATAAGAGCAGAATAAAAGTTGTTCAGAAATTACGAAGGCTTTTTCATTGCGAATCCACAACGGTAACATGTGGCTTGTCCGCGTATTTCTGTGTGTATTAGGCGCTTCGTATCTTGGCCGCGTATTTGTATGTGTTTTGGACGCTTCGTGGCTTCCCCGCGTATTTGTATACGTTATTGACAGCGTGTACTTGCTCTAAGTCAGAAAATGACTGATTTTGACGCTCTGATCGTTTTCTTTTATAAAGGAATTATAATTAGCGTCGTTTTACGTCACTGGCTGAGTTCGTGACGCGTTTCTCCGAGGGCATTTTGTTGTTGAAGACGATACCCACAAGATTTTATTTTTATTTAGAGAAAACACGCGTTTGGAATGTAAGGCACGACACAAAAGTTAAAAAGATGTCAACATGTAATTACAAGTTACAAGTTTTGACAAATGCGTTAAAAAATGATGATTTGTTGTAGGGAAGTCGACGTTGTTTACACTTAGCCAGTGAAAAAGAAATGAAAGGAAAAAATCAAAAAAATAAAGTATAGGGTATTCAGTCTAACTAGGCAATGACGTCAGTGAATCTAATGACGGCACACGATCACGTTGTTGCCAAATTTCTATGTTGACAAGTAATTGTTTGTATGGATTAAGGTTAAGTACTAACGTTTGAAATCAATTTTATTCATTATATTTTTTTATTTATTATATAATTATACATCAAATACAGTGCAGACTTATTTCCTGAAAATGTACCTACATTGTACAAGGATCATGTCAGAAACTGACAGACAAACATTTCTAATTCGGCATGAATTAATTTATTACATATAAGCTGTTACATTGCCGAGGAATCTCTTATGTAAAAAGTAAGTAAATCTTTCACTCAGTTAAATGTCATTTGTTGTGTAGAATGAAGGATTACATCACATGTCTTCGTCTTCTGACCATTCAGAATCCTCACTGTCCTCATTTAGATTTATGATAAGAGGAGAAATGTCTCTTACATCAAACTGAATTTCTTTGTCCCACCACTTTTTTATTTCTTTTTCAGCATGTCTTATGCAGTTTGTCCATTTTTCAGGAGTAACTGTGCGTACCGCTTCCCTCCACAAATTGATGCAGTTTTCAACTGACCTACCTTCACGTCCCACATGGTTATTATAATAAAGCTTTACAATGCCCCATACATTTTCAATTGGATTAAAAATACACTGGTATGGTGGAAGACGCAATACTTTATGTCCATATTTTTCAGCCATAGTGTCAGCCACATAAGTTTTTGGAGGTTTATTGCTAGAATCAAAATTCATTAACTACTTATTAATTAACAAAGGTAACCAATACTTACAGTAGCACCAGTTGTAATAATTGAGGCTTTAGAAAATTTGCATCGAAAACAATGCCATTGTTTCTGAGCCATTCTTGAATCTGCATCTTTCTCCAAGATGAAGTTGGGGTATTATTTTCTAATGTGCTGTGATAAAATGCATTGTCCATTATAATCATTGAAGGTTGTTGTAAATTTTTCAATAATTGATTTGCAAACCATTTTAGAAAATTTTCTTTATTCATGCAGCCATGATAATCCTCATGCTGTTTAGAAGTCGAGAATATTAATTCCGTACCCTCTATGAAGCCATTTTCATTACCAGCATGAAGAATGATGTATCTAAATAATAATACAAAAATTATTTTCATGTCTGTTATTCTTTTCAACATACCTTTTGCCTTCAACTTTGGTAGATTTCACACTTTTAACGTTGTCATCCTGCCATGACCGATCAATTGTGCCATCTTGGAATATCCAAATTTCGTCAAGAAACACAAATTGGTACAAATTTTCATGCTTGTTCTTAATGTATGAGCTCAAGAAATCGACTCGTTTAAAAGCAATGTGGGTCAATTCCATAAGGCCCTTTCGGGTTTCATCCTTTTTCCATCGGAAACCTATTTCCTTTAAAATATTCCAAAGTGAAATTCGGCCCCCTTCAAAAAGGTGCTTCTCCTTTAACTTAGGAAGTAGTGTATCTAATGTGATATGTTGTTCTGCAATTAACATCAATAAATAAAAAGAAAACTTGAAATTTATTATTTTAAAAACTTACTTTGTTCGTACATCATGTATATAACATTACGAATTTCAATCTTCTTTGCCTCATTTATTTCACAGACGGTTTTAGGACGGGAACGTTTTCTGCAAGTATGTAATTCATTTCCAGTACACACATTTGCAGCAATACGATTAACTGTTGTGAAACTCAATTGTAGAGCTGCTGGGACACGCTAGAAAAAAACGTGATTTTTAAAATTATGAGTACATTGTCACATGTGACATGCAAAACTTACATCTCTCGCTGCAGTTAATGGGAGCATTGGCCCTCCACAATCACGCTCTTTCTCAAAATATGAAATTAGCGTAGCAACCAATTGCTTGGATTGACTACACAAAGGTTTCGGCATCTTCAGAATTTAGTAGACCACTTTTAGTTTTTATAAAAGCTGTTTAAATATACAAGCAAACTGTCTATTTACAAACGAAGCTCCAAACATACAATAACAATAACTGACAGTTGACAGAATGATTACTGACAACAGCGCTCAGTATTACCAACTTAATTGACTCTTAATTGTACATAAAATGTACATAATGAATGCGCGTTAAGTTGGCTTCATTGAAGAGCCATTATTGACGTCATTGCCTAGTTAGACTGAATTAGTTAGACTGAATACCCTTTACCATCCTTATGACTTAAGTATGAAATATATTTAAAAATATTTGCATATTTTTAGTTTTTGATTTGATATATGTAATTATAGGGGTTGCCATCGATGCATCAGATAACAAGGGAATGGCCATTATCAAGAAAAGCGGCAAAGTCGCTCAGTTGGAAGAAGAAATTAAAAATCGTAAGTACTGACCTTATTAAATAAATCTAAGTTTCCTTCAAATTAGCTTTTCCCGAGACTTATTTCAAATTCCTTTTAAAATTACGTAAGTAGAATTATTTATACCGAAAATCGCACCACACTATAATTCCGTTATTGATACTGAGCGGGAATTTTATATCTTTCAAGGTTATCAGTGAGCGAAATGTTGTTATCGAGTCGATCATCGGCGTCCATAAAATTAGTTGTTAGCATGCGAGTAAAAATCAACTAATTTGTAGATGGAAACGGCCTGCGCTTGTCTCACCGTACATAATTCAGTGCGCCTCTGACCGATAACCTTGAAAGATATAATAATACCGCTGAGTAATTATAAATTTCCGATTTCACAAATTTAAAAATCACATTAAACTGCAATAGAGTATAATTTTTTATTATTTTTTTAATGACATTTTTGTCAAGCGATAGTCACCTTTTTTTATATATACAGGTTGTCCCAAAACGGACCTTTCGGACTTTAATGATATAAAGAGACACGCAAAAGAAAAACTTTTTTTTAATCATTTTTGTGTCTATCTTGCAAATTAAGATCGCAAAGTCTTGATTAAATTCACGCTCTACTGTTTGACTGTCACTGACTGTGATTAGTATTTTCATACATATCTGTACGATGGGAAGTCCAACTTACACTTACACTTTATGTAACGTTAGGAACAATGTTTAGAGTGCGTTAATGGCTAAGCAGTCTAAATACCGGCGTTTCGATCAGCAAGTCCTGGTTTCACACCCTGAGTGGGGGACATATTTTTATCTCTCACATCTAAAGTAAAATTTTTGCATAATTCACACACCTGTAATCGTATATTTATTGTTGTTGATTAAAATTTTAAAGTCAGAATATTAAAAAAGAATCATTAGTAGTTATAAATGTAATACACAAATCATTTTGTGACGTGACCGCACGTGTATTAACTCACATATTGTGAAGGAATAACAAGGATAGCGTTAATGCCAGTTTTGTAAAGTAGAAGAAGATAAGTAGTAAAAGGCAGGTTGGGTATCCTGACAATATTGTCTGAATATGTTTCTTATGGAGTAAGTGTATCCATGTAATATATATGTATAATCAAAGGCTATCCCTACTGATTGATACCTATTCTTTGCCTATGCTAACTGACAACTTGTTTTGACAACACTTACACAAAATTAACAAATAAGATATGTTGCTTAGAAGCGGCATTTCAATACACAAATCTACGATTTCTAGTAATGTGATGGTGTTAATCAAACATAAATCTAACGGAATACAAAACTAAACGTTGAAGCCGCCCTCGGTTGGCGTACACCCCTCGGACCGAAAGTCCTCGAGTTGTACATTGCCGACCTCAGGCATTATAAACCTTTGATACCTTAAGTAATAACTGCTAATGAATAGCTCTGTTAACTTCTTGTCTTTTCATTAATGTCGAATAGGCAGCACCTCGTTAGATGTTGAAGGATTAGTGGACATTCACTGCGGAATCGCACATACCCGCTGGGCCACCCATGGTGTACCAAGTGAAGTGAACTCTCACCCTCAACGTTCCGATGACGATAATCACTTCGTTGTGGTACACAACGGTATCGTTACCAACTACAAAGTGGTGAAGGTATTTCTCGAAAATAAAGGGTTCGTCTTCGAAAGTGACACAGACACGGAAATAATTGCAAAACTGATCTACCACTTCTACAAGCAACACCCAAACTATTCTTTCCGTGAATTGGTGGAGCAAGTTATACAGCAATTGGTAAATTATTGCAATTGTCATTTTCTTGTTACTATTATTACTAGAGATGTACCCAGTACTAGTCGGTTAATACTAAATCTTCCGTTTTAGTAGTTGTAACTTACAACTACTAAAACGGAAGATTATTAATAATTTTAAGACTACGGAATTGAAGATTTAGCAAAGCTAGTTTTTTTATTAAAAAAAATAACTTCAGGGACTTACAAAATAAATATTGCTTGTACCTTCCTAGTTTATGAAATAAGCCGACTAGTCGGTTTTGAGCCGATTAATCGGTTTATTCTTAAGCAGTCGGAGACTAATCGCCAATAGTCGGCTAGCCGACTAGTTTGGTACAACTCTTAATTATTATGACTATTTGCAGGAAGGTGCTTTCGCCTTGTGTTTCAAATCTAGGTACTTCCCCGGAGAATGCGTTGCTACACGCAGGGGATCTCCGCTCTTAGTTGGCATCAAAACTAAAAACCGCTTGGCCACCGATTACGTTCCAATCCTCTACGGAAAGGGTAAGTGGTGTGACAATTCACAAATTATCGAAAGCGCATTTACTGTACATATTTTGTACATACATAGAACTCGTAGTTCGATAAATTTATGCAGGTGCAGGTACGTCTATGGTTGTTGGAAGGTAAATATTTTCTGGCTCTTTTTTGACATCCTTTTTACTAACGCATGTAAATAACGCATCTTCAGCTTAACTTTAATGGTGCAAATTTGTTACTTACTTTCTCCTGATTAACAACAGTGCTTTCAAGTAATGTATCACAATTCTAAACAGAGCGTATAATGTTGGTTGTTCTAATGTATTTTCTATTTATATACTGGGTGCCCACCTAGTGTGATTTTCTTCTCTAACATCTAAAATACTCGACATAGGCAAAAAATTCAGTCACTGTTTAATTCTTAATCTAAAACCTCTGTAAGGATTAGAATTTAAATGCAGGGTAGAAAAGTGCGCAGCGATGAGTGTGTAATGTATAAAGCCAATTTAATTGCGGTTTCATTTTTATATAAAGGAAATGCTTAAAACAAGCGAAATAATGAAAAACCTTAAAATTATGTTACTAGACTATTGAAGAAAGTTCGTGGGCACGCTTTATACAATGTGTTATTGAAAGTTGTACAGATGTTTTAACTGACGATAGTACTCTTTAAATAGATGCTAAATATCTAAACTTCCTTAATACAAAAGTTACTGGTTTCAGAAAAACACAATTTATTGGTTTTGTTTGAGAGCCACTGTGTATTTTTAAATTTGGCGCTCGAACATGATGGCGCGTGGGCGTCAACCAATCAGATGCAAAATCGAATAAAAAGATTAGCGTCATTGTCATAACTGCAACATTTCAGTGTCATTATGACTTTTGACTGTTTTATAATTTTATCTTTCCGAAAGTAAACTATTACTTATTAAAAAAAACCGAAAATTTGATTTGGACAATTTATAAACTAGAAAAATTTGCTCAAAAAGGCGACCGTCGTTTAAAATACACGCGCTTGCTCTGCGAATCCAATTGTCTTTAATTCTGTTCATGACTTGGTGATTTTGACGAATCTGCAAAGCAGCATTATGGACTCGCCGCTCCAAATTTTCAACAGTGTTAACTGGGGTGGCATATACCAGTTGCTTCAAGTGACCCCACAAGAAAAAATCGCAAGGATTTAGGTCAGGTGAACGCGGAGGCCACAATATAGGTCCGTTACGACCTATCCAACAATCTGAAAATTTTTCATTCATTCAGGTAGTGACTCGGCGTGCGTAATGAATAGGAGCCCCATCATGCAAGTACCACATTTCCTGTCGTACATCTAGCGGAATGTTTTCAAGAAGTCCAGGCAACTCATTTTCTAAGAAATCTAGATAAATGGCCCCAGTTGTTGGTTTTGGCAAAATATTAGGACCAACAAGATGATTTCCAACAATACCTATCCACACATTAATTGAAAATGCCTGCTGGAAATGACTTTCTCGGATAGCATGTGGGCTTTCATCACTCCAGATGTGTGTTTCGGCTATTAAAAACGCCATTTCTGGTAAAAGTAGCTTCATCAGTGGCCAAGATGCGAGTAATGAAATCAGGATTTTGAAAGTGTTGATTAACAATCCATTCACAAAACTGCACTCGACGAGGAAAATCGGTTGGTAAGAGGGCTTGACTTTTGGACATGAAAGGAATGCAAATCTTGTTCTTTCAACGTTCGCCAAAAATGGGATACTCCGACCTCTGCGGCAAGGGTGGTGTGCTTATCTCCGGCCGATTTTCAATTTCCTGAAGTATCACTTCTTCTACTTCTAACGTTTCATTTTCCCGTTGACGACCAATATCAGTGGCGTTCATTTTAAATGAGCCAAATTCTCTCAAATGACGAACCGTATTCTCAAAACGTATGTTCATTGGGCAGTCTTCGATGAGGCCAACGTTCACGAAACAACTTTCAACGTAGACCATCACCATATCCGTTTTTTCTGCGTTTGTAAAATTCATTACGATAAATAATTTTACGAAAAATTCAAATGAAGTTTCATAAAAATATTTGACATATTCAATAAAAAAAGACATATCATTGTATTACTTGATTTTTCTTACAATAAAATTTTTTGAAAAATATCAATAGTTCTCAAACTTTTTTGTTAATAATTCCAACAGCTTTTTCTCAAAAACCATAAACTATTGTATAAGGGAAGTGTGGATATTTAGTATTTATTCGACAAGCCGGTTAAAATATCTGTACAACTTTCAATAACACGTTGTATATACTATTATAATTTATACTTGAACTTATTAATTAATTGTATGATGATTTTCTTAAGGTTATCCTATATCTAAAGTAAACGGTTTTCAAGGTATGAGTTTTTGAAACGGAAATTTGTTAAACGGACACCTTCGAAAAATTCATATCTTATTAATATTAAAAGATTTGTGTTAAGTTTGAGACTGCATGATTTGAACTAAGCACACCAAAATTTGCAAATATTTTGCTTTGCGTGGATTAATAGGTCTTGAAGGTTCTTTTTCGTGAGGTTGAAATGAAAACTTTTCAGTTCTTACAAATGGAATAGAATATCTAATCAAATTCGCAATACTGAAATACATTTAAAGTAAGAAAATAAAGAAAATTAACTAAAATTGTGTAACTGGCAATATAGAAAGTGTTAGGAAAGAGTTTATACATGTATTTTGTACAGAGTTCTGATGAGGCCCAATAAGGCCGAAATACATGTATAAACTCTTTCCTAACACTTTCTATATTGCCAGTTACACAATTTTACTTAATTTTCATAATTTTCATCTGGCAGAATGAATCTTTCAACATTAATGAGATATTGTTAATTTTGCAAAGCGTTTTGTTGCGTAATTTTCAACTACTCAAATCTCGAAAATCTGTAAATTTAGGTTTTATATCTTTTAGATTAAATTTTAAAAAATGCGTTTAAATTTTTTCTCCATGTTGAATATTTTAAATGCTAGAGAAGAGAATCACACTTGTGGGCACCTGCTATATGTATTACGAGTGATTTTTTAAACGACTCTTGCTACGATATTTCGACGGCATGTCTTAGCTCAGGTAACAAGTAAGTAATTACACTCCTTTATGCTGTTTTACAGTAAAGTTAAGACATGCTGTTCAAATGTCATGGCAAGAGTTGATAAAAAAAATTAAGAAATCACTCAGTATATTTTTTTAAGTTTACCCTTTGAGAACTTCTAAAATTAGCGCTCTTCCTAAGAATACCTGTATTAATATAGGCGTGGTTGAAAATATTTTCAATAACAAAGATTAATCGTGCATGACGTACTTACCTGTTAAAGAATATACCTACCCCAAAACCCGTTCAAACTTACGACCCACATCTTCGAGTATTGGTTGTCATATATCATGAGAGCTTTGCATACAACCAACATACAGCCATTAATATTATAGAACATACAGCCATTAATATTACAGATTTTTACACATCAGATATTTCTGTGTTGGAAAATTGGAAAATATTTGATTTTTTATTTTATATTGCAGTTAAATGCACACGAGAAAAGATAACATTAATAGGAAGTAATAAAGTTTTTAAGAGATCTGGAAAAAGAACGGAAACTTTTTTTATTGTTTTATAATAAAACAATATTTTTAACATAATAAGAATTTTTAATAAAGTAGAAGAAGTTATTGTTTGATTTTTTTTAAATATTATAAAATATGTCATTCAGAAAATTAACAAAATTTGATGACATTTAAATTTTGTACGTTTCAGCAAAACGTCTTTTCAACATAGTAGGTCATGGTATAGTATATTGGTATTATGGGAATTCAAACCATATTTATCAATTCTACCAACATTGATTTTTTTTAAATTATTTTATGATTTCTTTTTAATATTGGTCTTAGGGCCAGTTTCATAATCGAATTTAAAGGAGACTTTAAATTTAAAGTCACTTTCAGATGTGACAACAACTATGAAAACACTTTTATTTACACATCTGAATCTGACTTTAATTTTAAAGTCTCGTTTAAATTTGGCGATGAAACTGGCCCTTAACTTTTTTTCTTTAATTTTGACTTGTTCTTCCAAGTTGGGTGCTTAAAAATTGGTGAAGCAGCGCCATTTTGCACTATTCAGGGACACCTCTGAGCATGGTTAAATGTTAAAAAAATTCTATGACGTGATTCCTTAAAGATATGTGGGTTATATACCAATTCTGAAAGACATATTTAAAGTGATGTTCAACGTTAATTTTTATTTAAAATCAATAAATAGTACTTAATTAAAATTCATAATTTTCATCTGGCAAGAAAACTTGATTTTTTAATAAATAGTACCTTTATATGAAGTTTGTTTTTCATGTATTGCACAAAAATGATGAAGACTTTAACATTTTCCCATGCTCAGAGGATGTCTCATTTAATCCTGTTATCTTGGCCGAATCTTCATAACTCCTAAAAATCCTACGCGTTGTATTACCATCGTTCGATGTACCTGCTCCACCTAATTGCACTTGATCCACTACGAGACCCATCACTTCACGGAATTTTTTTTTATTTTAGTTTTTCGGACGTTCAATTTTTCCACGTCGTTTCCTCTCGCTTGCCATTTCTTAAAATCCGAGCGATATGATATGTGAAGGAGACATTCAGAAAAGCGTACATATGCATACAATGTGGATAGTCCAAATCAATCTGCTTTTATTCGCATAATTTAGTCCAATTTGTTCATCTGCTTTGGAGTAGCTCCACAAATGTAGCACTTTTGAGCAGAGCTCGTGGATGTTGCAGAATTACAAATTTTACCATCAATCATGGTCAACAATAATTGATGACGGATTTTTATTTGTTTATCTTTGTTTAAGTCTACATCACTTTTTTCTGAGTTAGAAATCTTATCTTCTATACAGGCGATTTCTTTTCGAGACAAAGCAGATGTTTCTTTGGCGTACAATATTTTTATCGGTCTACAATACCTCACTGATGATGGAACATGGATTTTCCCAAACAATGTTATTTTTCGATGAGACTGGATGTAATAATAATGGAACAAATGACGTGATGAACATTGCTTCTTCCTGAAATTTCTGTTTTACTGACTGTGACCTGTGCTTCAATCACAGCCCCCTTTAGACACCAAAACCAGCTCAGAAATAAGTTCTGCGGGTAAAGATTCAACCACTTCTTGTTGAAACTTAATTATACGAGATACAGTATGGTCTAAAAGTGCCTGCACTCCACCTCCATCGAAGATTCCAATACAGTAATAGATCCGGTTTTAGAGTAACACTGCTCTTTAGCTGCACGCGATTTGTGATAACTCGGTTAGATATTGGCCCTCCTTGCTCCAATTTCTAATCTTATTTTCAAATATTGATTTTTTGTCATTTTTGTTTCCACAAAAGGGCTTCATCGGGTGTATACGGTGTACAGTGATTTTTTTGTCTTCATCCAGGCATCTGTAATTCTCGTAGCTCGGTGTTGTGTGCAGCGCCTCTGTTATTAATTTTTTTCTTGCTGATTTTAAACTCAATTGTACAGCATGAGTTAATTTTTGTGTGTCATATTTTTCGACAAGTTCTTTAGTTTTTTTCCTCTTTGACCTTTCACTACTCCCCTCATAAAATAATTTTGGTCTGCCGCTCCTGGACATGGATGGTAGGTTGCTAGCTGGCAGATCCTCAGCAAATATCCTGTTTTATTAGAACGGTCCTCACAGAAATTGAAAATGAGCGCAGCAAAAAAAAATTACTTTCCTGTACTTCGTGTAATGTAGGTGTACATAAAATCTATTAGTGCCAACAAACTATAATAGTAAATCATAGAAAGGCTGTAACATGCTTCAAAACTGACAAGTGGGTACCATGACAGTTAAGGTTAACTCGCATATTTATTTAATTATTACAATATTTACTTTCTAAATTACAGTTTTTTATGCAGAAAACAAAAATGAAACACTCTAATCGCCCTTTAAAAATTGTTTTTGTTAATTTTTGTTTTACATTTGAACCAGTACAATCCTTACATGTAAAACGATATATTCGCGACTTTTTTTCTCCTATTGCTGAAATTTATAGCCGAACAAGCAGCGGGCATTTTCATGTAATAATTTAATAGTTAAGTCCAATAATTGGATGCAGTTACCAAACAAGAAAATTCTGAACAGAAACATTTGAAGTGTAAAAAAGCTTATAGTTACAGTACTGCAAGATTAAATCAATAGTTATGCATACATCATCTGCGATGAATAAAATATTTTCAAATAAAATGGCTGTTGTAAGAAAGATTAAATTAAAAAAATACATCGACAAAAATATACAGTGACCGGCAAAACGTTGGGCACATATGGGAATTTTTTTTTTATTTTTGATTTGTCGGAAAAAAATATTCTTTATGAAAGCCTCTGTATCTTCCAAAACTCACATGCACATATCAGTATTTCTTGTCATATACTGAGGAAATCAAAATATTAGAACTCGATATAAGAGTAAAGTACCTTTATTTTTAAAAATACGCGGTAATATTATTTGTAAAAGTTATTCAGAATTGTGGAGAGATCTCAAAGATGAAATATGACAGCCATGAGGCTGTCCTCGACGAAGAAGAAAAAAATTATATTTTTGTTTCATTTTTTCAACGTGTGAATCGTAGAACTTTGAATGTATTATAGAGCTGGACGATTTTTCAGGTGTGACATGAATATACTTTGGGATTTGCTTTTCGCTCGACTACCAACTAGAAATTATGAACAATAACATTAATACCATAAAAAATTTAACTTTTTTGTGGCCATACAATTTTTTCATCCTAGATACTCATGATTTCATTTTTGAGATGTCAGAACAATTCTGAATTACTTTTCCAAATAATATTTTTGTATATCTAGAAAAATAAAGTTATTTCTCACGTCGATTTCAAATATTTAAATCTTCTCAGTATATAACAAGAGGTATTCAAATTTTGTTATGTTGGTTTTGAGTTTGGGAAAATACAAGAACTTTCACAAAGAATATTTTTTCTGAGAAATCAATAATAAAAAATCCCATGTGTCCAACTTTCTGCCTTTCACTGTATAAACTATTCCTACATTGGCATCAAGACGAAACCATAAAATATTATTTCTATTTTTTCATCAATGTCTTTCTTACATGAAGGAACGTTAAGAAACTCGTTTATCTTAGAAACTGGAATTATTTGTATCCATATTTCTGTTATTATTGACTAAAAGTGCGAAATATTTCAAGATAATATTTGTTTTTTATTCTCTTTATATGTTCTTTTCAAGAAGGCATTACTAAAAAAATTGTTCAGACATATTTTTGAATATCTAGAGATTTTCAAACATTTTTATTTTTATGGAATTTGGACGGCATATCTTAGCTCTACTATAAAACAGCGTCAAGGAGTGCAATGATGTACAGGGTGGGCCAAATTCGACACACCTATTTTTAGAAGAGTTAGACAAAAACTGATCTCTGTTCCTGGAGCTCGATTTTTAAGACAAAGTTAATGGTGAAGACCGCATTTCGATATCTTGTACCGCTTAGGAGCTACAGGGCGTTTCTCAAAATTCTACGATTTCTAAAAACCTTCATAACTTTTTTGTTTATGAAAATTTTTGATTTCTGTAAAGACTTCTTTAATGCACTTTTTCATGCAGAATTCACCGCTTCAAATTATTTTTTTCTAAACTGCTCTATATTTGAGATATTAGCAAGAACTTTGATTTTTTATGTGGAACACCCTATATATTTTTAAGTTTTTGAAAGGAGTATCAGGAGGTCAGTTTTTGTCTAACTCGTCTAAAAATAGGAGTTTCCTATTAAAAGTGTCGAATTTGGCCCACCCTGTACATTTCACGTAAGCTATACATTTTATGCATAACGTGGTAAAACTGCAGTGAAATGTTGAATTTACAGTTTGCTGCTAAATAAGTCATCCCATACAAGACAGCCAAGTTTGCTGTTAAAGCATATTTGAAAATTTAAAAAATTTTGTTGCAAATCGGCTTTGATTTTTAAAACTTTTAAATTTACAGCAAACTTGGCTGCGTTGTGTGGGATCACTTATTAAGCAGCAAACTAGTTGCAATATGCCAATTCTCATACAATGTTAGGTCAAAATTCGATTACAGAATGTCGCGACCTAAACTATTCATTACTAATGCATCGCAATTGCGAATAACTCGAACAGGTTGGTTTAATTGCAATGGAGTTCTCAAGCTTCTGCTGATGAGGCTCCAAATAGGGCCGAAACAGCTATACTGAGAATGCGCGAGGAAACCATTACAATCAAAACTGACTTGCAACAAAATTTTTAACTTCAATACAGTCCTTCGATTATTTGTATCCTCCTAAACTCTAGGTCATATTTTTTTACAATATATTTTGTATTTCTTAATTCATAAATTTAAAACCAGGGGTTCAGAAAAGATAGACGAGTACCTTAACGAACCGAGCTTTACATTAATGACTTGATTAATTTTATTTATGAACATTTTAATTTATATATATTTTTTTTTGTTTTCCCGATCCTTCCTTTGCATGGATGTGATTTCCTCTCAACAGACGATACTCCCAAACAGAAAGGTATATACATATATATATTCCTCTTATTAACATATTATTAATTTTCTACTGCGTGTCTGAAGTAACCAAGTGTTTCGGTGTAAATGTTCACTACGTTACCCGTCTTTGCCTGTAACATTTGTCTTGGGTTTTATCTTCATTGTATGTAGATGTCTTAAGAACTTCATTAAGGAGGTATTTGTAAGTAAGTAAATGCACAAGAAATTTGTCGTAGTGCGCTGCTGTGACGTGTGGTGTATTTGTGTTACTTTATTACTGTATTTTTAATGTAAAATCGTCGAAAATTTAATTCAAACATACACTTCCAATGTTAAAACACTGATGAATTATAACGTAGTATCACTCATCAACCAGGTCGCCTTCTTTTTTCTACAAAAAGGGATTATTGTTTGTTACAACTATACCCGTAACCAGCAGAGATGAAGACATGTGTAATTTAAGATGCTGTAAAAGTACAGCAGCGGACAATAAAATCCGGGCAAGAATTTTACACGTCATGTATATTTAGCCAAATTTGGTAAATCAGGAGATTATATTTCTCTCAAAATAAATAAATAAAATTTAATAACGTCAGAATTACTAGTGACAATTGCTAATTTAGTCGCCTCTGTAGCTCCAAAATAAGAAAGTTAGCAATGGTGCCGACGTACTTTGAAATAGGCTGTATACAGGTGTATCATTGGTGTGGATATCTTTTATGCTTAACTATTAATTATAAAACAATATATCTTGTACAAAAGTTATTGTTTATAATGAGTTCTAACGTATAATAATAAATTTCAGGTCTCAGGCAACTGTAAAAAAAAAAACATGTAACTTAGGACAGATGTGCTGTTTTACTAAACGAAAATAAAATTCCACGATGTGAGCCTTTTGCTCGGTTGTAAAAACCATTAGTTTAATTAAACTAGTGATTTAATATTTGAATTATGAAAGATTACGTGCAACATTGGTAAATAAAACTCAAATGTCTAGTTGACAGCAAAATCTGTATTTAGCTACGACATGAAATTTTATCCCGTACCCGCCTGAGATGTGAAATTTATTAAATCATATGTTTTTTATAGTCCAGGAGTTGAAACCTACAGAATTTTTTAATGGAAAATTCTAGTTCCTCCGTGCTACAAAATCAGTCTCAGCAACTGACGTGAGAGTCTGACTAACGAACTCACAAGGGAGGTATTCCAACCCGAAAATTCAAAAAAAATTGACACTTTGTGGATTAGTAGTTCACCTTAGGGTAAGCACGGAGCTATTTTTTTATCTGCCCAAAAACGCTTTAAGCAGGAAAAAACACCCTTCGAAATTTTTGCGATTTTCGGTTTTCTGCGAATAACTCGGTAACCAGCAAAGATAAAAATTAAAATTATATGGCAAAATATTTGTTTTTTAATGCTCTATCACATATATAAAAATTGCCACCCCTTATAGTTTGAAAATCAAAACTTACTCCCTACCACCCCAATCTGAAAAGTCAAAAAAATAATTCATTGCTCTGGGTGAGTAGTCACTTCGGGTGGAGTGCACCTAAATTCTTTTAAAACTCGGAAAAAATTTTTAGGAGATGAATACACGTCTCATACTTTCTTCGATTTTTAGTTCTTGGATCGGAACCTTCCTGTGCGGCTTCATATTTTTCACGATTGTCTAGTTTGATAAGGTTCTAATTAAAAATTAACACCAAAATATTAACATTGAAATTATTTCATTAACAAGAAAATGATTTAAGTAATGATAGTATCTTGAAGTTATTTGTGCAGTACCAGGTTTCATTCATTTTGTACGTGATTTGTCTTATTTTTTGTAATTAAAATTATCAATAAGTTAATCAATAAATTGTCAATACAATGGAATCGGGAGCTATAGTTCATGATATGCATTTACGAAAATGGACAATAGATGCTAATGACAATGTTCAATTAAAAGACTTTAAAGCATCAAAGAAAAGGAGATCGCATTTTAAAAGGACATATAGGATTGTATCACGAAAAATTAATAAATTTATCACCAGATCATACAGAACCAGTACAGAAAGACTACAGGAAATTGCGGGCACTTTTGTAAATCAAATACAACAACAAATAGAAACTTATGGTGTAGAGAATATATATAATGCAGATGAAAGTGAATTTTAGCTAGAGTTACATTCAACTCGCACTTTAGCTCCCGAAGGTTCTAAAACCGTTGAAGCAGTAGTGCAATCTGTACAATCAACCACTCACAGTTATACAATTCTTCCATTGATTTCTGCTGCAGGTAAACTTATGTCTCCTTTATATATCGTCTTTAAAGAAACAGGAGGAAGATTTGGACCCCGCGTTCAAGAGTTATTTCATTCAACAAATGTAGTGGCTAAAACATCATCGTCTGGAAAGTTAACCAACGAATTATTCACAAGTTGGTTTTTGGATGTGTTTATACCAAACACAGGTCAGCGAAGTATTT
The DNA here is from genome assembly GCA_039766575.1 of Serrognathus titanus. Taxonomy (NCBI): domain Eukaryota; kingdom Metazoa; phylum Arthropoda; class Insecta; order Coleoptera; family Lucanidae; genus Serrognathus; species Serrognathus titanus. The sequence continues at coordinate 10,998,811 of CM077911.1, read as the reverse complement.
TACTATTAGATTCGTGGACAGGTCATTGTCTCGCTACTTTACAGCAAAAAGTACCGCCAAATGAATATAAAGATATTAAAATATTTACAAAACCAAAAAAAACTACAGGAATGATCCAACCTTTGGATGTATATGGTTTTCGAGTTTGGAAAGGTTTCGTAAAAGCATTTTCCGATCAAGTAGTTCTTGCACAATTTGACATAGATTTACTTGCAAGAAATAACGTCCTAAAATTACAATCACTTATACATAATCAACTCTCAGCTCCAAGATATGTCGTATTCAGGGGAGGCTCGAAAAAAAGTTACTATTCGATCGTCCCAAACTCACATGAAGGCGTCTCGTTGTTAGCGTCGATGGTGTTCCGATCGAGTACCATACAGGGCCGGCATCAGTGAGCATTAAAATTTCTCTAGGTGCAAGCTTGTCGAAATCCTGGCTCAAGGCGTCCATTATTGGGTTTTCGGGGACGCTTTTTCAGATGCCGGTATAGGTTTCGTCGTCGGGGGCGTACCGTATCCAAAGGGGAGGGGAAGTTATCGCACAAATGCCCCGAACTCGCGTGAAGGCGTCGTTATTTGCGCCGATGGTATCCAGATCCCGACGAGACAAACTCGACCGTCACGTCAGTGCCATCATAAAATCAAAGATGGCAGCGCGTAAGAAATAAATGCGTTGGGACCTTTCATTTGATGTTTCATGAGGAAACATAAAAAAATAAACACGTCATGTCACATATCAAATGAAAGGTCTCGACCACACGAATATGGCCGTCATATTGGAACTGAAGATGGTTGAGTTATAATCGAAAACCTCCACGTAAAAGATAAACGCATATCAAAGGAACGACCAGACGAACCGAACACAACTATCAGACGCCATCTTGGATTCAAACATGACCGCATTCTACGATCGAAAACGTTCGTTTAAAAGATAAACACGTCGTGCGACCACTCAAATGAAATTATTTCGCGAGTAGAGAACAAGAAGCACACAGATTCTGGCTGCCGCGAGCGCTTCAACGCCGTTTGGTTCTCATAGCGCGCAGCGCTTCAAATTCTTAACAAAATACACCAATTCGTCAAAAATTGAAAGTTTTCTCTGTCTCCTGGTTCACTGGTTTAGCTTTCAGATATCTACTAAAATTTGACCTATGGTACACGTTGTGTATAAGTAAATTATTTACTGATGCAGAAGTCATTATATAGGGTGACTGTGATAGTTGTGCATAGTTTGAAACCTGTGATGTATCACTACAAAAGGTAACGATTGAACTCCTTAACAAAAAGTTAATAATTTTCAGTTGAAATTTTTTCCCAAACTCAGCACCACTGGCCCTACTATCATACGTTAAAAAAAATTGCTACTATACAGCGTTAAAGAAATTGCACCATTAATTTTTTATTAATGACATGAGTTCAACCATTACTATTTATAATGAAATATTACAGATTTCAAGCTTTGCACAACCATCAGAGTCTCCCTGTATACGATAACTTTTGTAAAAGATATTTTCTTTTATTATTAATAGTTAAGGAACTATTGAAGATATCCACACCAATGATCCACCGTGTATAATTTTACTTTTGGCCGCTAAATTTAATTTTGATCCCATAGTACAGGGTTTTGTTAATATTTCGCACCCCACCTAGAGGTTTTATTTTAAGAGTTATAGAAAAACTTTAAATGCAAAAGTTCTAGGGATTCATGACACGTATTATCTTTTAAAATTATCAGAAATAAAAATGCGCATCGCAAAGTGGAGAAAATTATACTGCTATTGTTTTTTAAATCGATCACCTTATATACTGCTATAATAAAAGATCATTCTTTCCTGATTTCAAAAACATATAATATGTTATATTTGGATGAGCCATTTGTGAGATATTTAAAAAATCAATGCGACTTTGAAAACATGCTTAAAATACTTCTAAATCACTGTTTTAGTTAGTAAATGACAATATGAATTCGAATATTTGAAACGTCACATTAATTAATAATAAGGACTTTTTCAGACCACCTTGATTATTGAAATATTAATTTATTAACATTTTAAACTCAAATATCTCACAAAGGGTTCAACCATATTTTTATGTTTTTGAAATCTGGAAAGAATTATCTTTCATTGTAGCAAACAATATACAAGGTTTTCCATAAAAAAGAAACTGTATCATTTTCTCCACTTTGCCATGCGCATTTTTATTTTTGATAACTCTAAAAGATAATATATGTGTTCACTAGAACTCTTGCATTTAAAGCTTTTCTCTAACTCTTAAAATAAAGCCCCTAGATAGGGTGTAAAATATTAAAAAAACCTGTACACTGCGAGTTTTCTTTTGTGATTCTAGCCATATCTTACAAAGTTAATTGACTAAAAAATATTATTAGATACATAAATTTAGTATTAAAATAATTTGGTGATGTTCTGTTCTTCAGCTTGGGCTTTATACAGTGAACAACGACTTGAAAAAGAGATGGTAAACCAACCAGGTTTGAGTATCAGCTATTGGGGCATTTACATAAGATAAATAAACTTATGCGATAATTTATTTATATATAGTAATGTTCGCTTATTACAAACCCGGTTAAAACAAACTTTCGGTTATAACGAACCAATTTGAAAAGTACAAAGTAAAGCATGTTGACCATAATGACCCATCACTTATAACGAACTTGTTTTGGCAGTCCTTTGAGGTTCGTTATAAACGGACATCACTGTATGATAATTGTAATTAATAGTATATTAAAAAACAAGTTTCTTAAGATATGATTTTAACATCTAGATTTAGAAAACGAACTGCATGGCAAGTTTTCCTATGGACAATATAAGATGTTTATAAAATATAATATACAGAAATATATATAACTTAAGTACACCCATATTCTGAAAATCATAACGATATCGTTAAATAACAACAATTTGTAAGTGACCAATTAGTATACATATACTGAGGAGCTCCAAATCAAGGCGCAGTTTTTGACGACAACTAATTTCGTCAGAAATTGAGATTTTATGTTGTAATTTTGGCTGTAATTTAATTATTCAATTTTAAGAGTTTGTGCAGTCACACTATGTAATTATAAGCATAACATGACGTTGAACTTAAATATACAGGGCGATACGTGCAAATGTTATGATGTCATCGACCAATTTCTCAATTTTGGTTTCGATTTGGAGTTCTTCACATACAAATGTGTTTTATATTGTTAGTTTTTTCAGTAAATTTTTATATTTAGTCATAAATTAACGATTTACTACAAGATGAACTTTGCTAGAACGCTTTACTTAATTATTTTACAGTGAAAAGTTGAAAAAAAATAGACACACATTACACGGCATTGAAAAATTTAGAAAAACTTACCCCTTTTTTTGAATATTTTTTTTGAAATATTAATATTTACGATGTTCTTATTAAATAACAGTCGCAACAAGCTAAGGCAATAGATGGCGCTGGCAATAGTGCCTACTTTAGCCACTTTTTTAATATTTAAATGAAATCATACAAATATTGACAACTGTTATTATTTACGCAACGGTTCTTTTCCAAAATTGTTAAAATGGCAACTTCGTTCTATACATACTGTAACAATAATCCAGACCGTTCCAGTTACATATATAGTCTTTACGTAATTAAATAGCGACGAAGGACTATTACTGTTTTTCCATATTTATCTCCAAGATAAACATTGCGTTTCACATCAAGTTTGCTATACATGCGTTGAGCAATTGGCGGAAAGGGTTTCATGGACAAAATTTAATTCATTCGCGAGTTGACGAGTGATTCAGAATTTGAAAATCATATGTCTGAGATTTAAAGCAGTTACTGAAGATTTTTTGGGTAACCCTTGTGAAAGATATGTTACAAAAATGTAAAAACTTATGTTATGAGCCTAAAAATTTATTTTCTGTTTTCTCACTTGGATTATTTCCCAGAAAATCATGATGCAGTGAGTGAGGAATAAGATAAAAGGTTCCATCAAGATACAGAAAACATGGAAAAACGATATCAAGGTCAATAGTTTGAATCGCGACATCCTGCGATCAGTTTTTGACACAACTTTGTACAGGAAATGACAAATTGCAGCTAGTTTGTATATTAAGTCCTCCCAAGCAAGGCGGCCAATCGTGCTGTCAAGGCAAAACCGATTTGCAACAAATTTTTTTAAATCTTTCAATTTGCCTTGACAGCACGATTGGCCGCCTTGTATGGGAGGACTTATTAAGTAAGTAGCAAACTAGTTGCAATTTGTCATTTCCTGTACAAAGTTGTGTGAGTATTAAAAAAGTTCTTTTGGCAGAAAAAGAGAATAGGCATCTAGAAATTACTCATAACCAAAATAACTTCAGATATTAAGAACGATATAATATGTTAAACAAATAAAATAAATACTGAAATCCTTTAAACATTGCCTTCACTAAGTATTTTATAATTTTATCTTGTGGTTTCAAATCCTTACGTCATAGAATTTTTTTATGTACCCTAGGAATGTGTAAACACACATTGAACAAATTTACACAAAATAATCCAAACCCCACCTGTGTTATTGAACGAATGTAATCATGTAGGCTGACGTTATTTATAATTTGTCACTGTGATTACTGAAAAATTAATTGAATTGGTGAGATCAGAAACAACTCATGTTGTTAACTTTTCAGACAAAAAACAGTTTTTATTTGTTTCAATCAGTACTTTCAATTTTTCTATATACTTTAGACGTCCATACTAAGTGACTCGTGTCATTTCTGCACTTAAAGCATAATTTTACACCTAAAGAATAATATTCCGACAGTAACTCATTTTCGTTAAAATATTAACTCATGCTGTTTCTGATCTCACCGATTCTATTAATGCAACATTAATTTATTACGATTTGTAAGAAATACTTCTTCATACCACTGAAAATTGAGTGGAGTTGTTGTAACACACATACAGTGAAAGCTCTCCATACGGACAGCTCTCATAAGTGGAAGTCTCTCATGAACGGACAATTTTCCTGGAACCAAAAGTTTGGGTATTACTTCGCTAAGAGCTTTCTTCTAGCGGACAAAAAAGTTGGAACCGTCGGTGTCCGCTTATAAGAGCTTTCACTGTAAATGATATTTTTAATATCTTGCTTAATAATAACGGGCATTTTCTTTATAAATTTGCAATAAACAGATTTTAACAGAACTTTTCTCTTAATGACATTTCAACTACCTTGATTTTTTTCGGTTAATTTTATGCTTATTAATTGTAACTTTTAACCGGAAAGTAATTAAGTAGAACCTGTTATTGTTATTCTAGCATTGTAACCAGTGATCAATATAAAAAGGAATTAGGGTAGACATTGAAATTTAAATGCTTGTCTTGGATAACGTCATATTAATACAAATTATAAATCAATTGTGACATAAACAACACGCCGGAAATGTTTTATAAGGTAAATCTCTATGGCCACATTAAAAAAAATTCATTGTATAACTGACTGGTCACTTAACGATTGTCGTTATTTAACTACATCGTCATGAGTTACAGAATAATGGGCTGAGTTATTCTAAAGTAGATCTTGGTGTGTCCTTCAGCTAAAAAAGTTAAAAGTATTGGAATCTTAAATTTTTTGAGAATATTACTACGTATTTGTGTTCATATGTATTTGCATGTGTTTTGTTTGCTTGGTAGTAAAATATATGCCACAGTTGGGAAAAATGACGTTTTTCTACAATTGCTCAAAAAATGAGTGTTTACGCATTAATTTCAGTGCGCAAAAAAAAAATTTGGCGCACTGTGAAAAAAAGAATTTCTGAGATTTCTAAAATTATTTACATTAGTAACTACGGAAACCCGTGCAACGGTAACTTAAAAAAAATAATGCTGCCGTTTTTTTTATGAATTCAATACTTTTTAATAATAAACTTGCTGTTTAAAGCTGTGCAATTGTAGAAAAAAAGTTGTTTACATTACGTACGCAAAACCAGTTTTTTGAGCTTTCGAATGTACATTCTCAAGCTCAAAAAACATTTGCTTTGCGCACTTAATATAAAAATAACTGTTCTAACGTCGTTGTTCTTACAACTGTCAGTTCTCAGCTCGAGTGAGTTCAATTTCTAATTTTAGCGTTTGTTTTTTTTTTCTTTTCTATCCTTGGCCAACCACAGAGTCTGACAACACGCATCCAGGTATAGTTTTCTTACGATATATTTCGCCTTTGCTTTGCTCGCTTTCGTAAGTTACACACTTACACTTACATATATGTTTTCTTTATTTTCATTTAACTAACAGATATTGGTAAGTACCTACATTACACTGTTGTAAGTTTATGATTTTTGTAGTAGTTTGTAGCTTAAGGTGACGGTGCAAAAGCTTATTGGAACTTAAAGGATACAGTTTTCTAAAACGATCTTGCGTACTACTTTCTTATGACATACAATAAAATGATATGTTCGTCGTTGAGCTTCGAACTATATTTTCAATTTGATTGTAAAACGAGGCCAACACAAAGTTTTATTTAAACCGAACCGCAGTTATTGGCCAAGCGTTTCTTTAGGAAGCAATGATTACTTTTAATGTATAGAACTTCATATTCGAAAGAACAAGAAAAAGTCACAAAGCTTAAGATAAATACATCTTTAGTCAAAATCTTCATTGTTGTGGGTATTCTGACAGCTCCACCAAATGCAATTTCGTAATCTGGGTGTAGGGATGATGGGGTAATACCAACGTATTTAAAAATAAAGTAACTCACATGGTTGTACGGTTGTGGTCAAATAATTATTGAACAATTAAGTGCTCATTACACTAAAATGTTAAGACCAGAACGAGCAATGCTTATATGGGACAATACAAGCATTGAAGGTTGCCATATATTAAAGACCTATTCCTATTCTTTATAAAAGTTGTTGCTTGCATTAGAACCTATAAAAATCATAGGAATACAATTAATACATTAAAAACATAGTCAAAAAATTTGACGAAATTGGTCCTGGAGTGGAACTCTGTAGCTAATATCAATAGCGATTGATATTAATTACAGAGTTCCACCCCTGTAATCTTAAGTAACGTGGTAAGGGTGGTTTTCAGCGCACCGGTAGCACTCATGCATGCCACCCTCTGTACTTGCGAAAGCTCTGATGCTGTTGTCGATAGTCGGGCTTCATAGCAAAGCATGGGCCTAGTTACGGCAGTGTACAGCCATAGGGGGTCTTTTGGTGATGGTCCCTAAATTCCTCCCATTGCACGGCGACACTGCCAAAAAGCAACGCATGTCTTTGCTACTTTTACATAAACATGTTCACTCCAACTCAGTTTCCGGTCAAAAATGACTCCCGGAGATTTGACTTCATCTGAAAAGGTTGGTTCAGTTTGGAAAAGTTTGGGGACTCTACGGATCTCAACTTTCCTCTTTTTTTTGTGAACAGAATCATTTCCATCTTTGAGGGATTGATTATCAAAGAGTGATCTTCACACCAGTTTTCGGTGGCATCTCTTGAGGGTGAGCTTTAAACCAGCTCCACGTTGTCGCTGGATCACTTTTTCCTGGTTCTTTAGGTGGTCTTAAAACGTTTTCTCAATCACGATTATGTCGTCAAATTTTCCAAAACAATCCCTCAAAACCGTTTCCATTAGCCTCTCGAATGCAGCTAGGGCATTACACAATCTAAATGGCATCACTGTAAACTGCCAAAAACCTATACCAATAGAGAATACTGTCTTTTCTCGGTATTCAGGTGCCGATTTCACTTGCCAGTATCGACTCATCAAGTCCAGTGTTGTTCTTCGTGATATTATTATGGTCCCGATAATCCACACTGGACCGGGTGGAACCATCTTCCTTTTTCACCAATACTACCGGTGATGTCCATAGCTATTCAACAACTTCATCATGCGATCCTTCTCCATATCTCGGATGATTCGTTCAATTTCATCGCTAACCTAGGGATTTGACGTATAGGTTTCTCATTGCCTATATCTATTTTATATTGGATCACATCAGTTCTCCCTTTTCTCCATTTGGAAGAGTCTTGAAAAGATCTTGATAGCGGCAGATAAGATTCTTCGCTGCTGTCTCCTGTTCTTGCATCAGATTTTGGGCAGGTGAGATCACGAAATTCAACAGTTTCTTTGGTACTTTGGATCTTGTACGACTTCGGATTTGTGGGAAATAGAAAATATCATCGCACAGCCTTTGTGCCTTTCTTGAAGTTGGCGGGACAAGAATTCACATTCACTGTGCGAACTCACACAGTGAAAGTATTTTTTCACTGTTACATCATGTAATTCATGTCGCGCGAAATTTATTTACACGGCATTAGCGTTTATTCGCGCTAAATCATCACTGTCTTTTCTTCGTGGCCCCTCTGGAATCGTCTGGCAAGTCCGCGGACGTCTTCAAGGAATCCATGACGTGAACTAGCGACGTCTAGGCAATGACGTCACTTATCGTCATTCCATCACTTCTCACCATTCCGTTACAATTTGATACGTAACCTTATCCTTAATCTTATTCATTAATACAAAACAAACTTAAGAAATATTTGTCTGTTTTAATTTCTGCAACCTATGACGCAGGGCTAATCTTTTAAGATTACAACATTGCTTTTCACATAGCCCCATAGAAAGTAATCAAGTATTTACGGATATTATTACTGTTAAATAATTATGAGAAGAGATTGATTTTTAATTATTTACTTACAAGTATGAAATTTGAACGAAGCTAATCGACGAATATTTCATCTACATTTTAAAGCAGAAGGGAAATCAGAATACAAAAAACTGTATCTTTGTTAAAAAAACATAAATAAGACGACGATAGTGATTTTTTACAAAAAACAAAATGCCTGTGCAGAAATGACGTTTCTACATGCACAAGTTACTAACATTTTCAGTTTTTCCATGTTTGTTATTTATTGTTTACTGACGGATTGTGCACAGAACATAGACCTCATGTCCGCGGAGAAGTTCAGGTTATTACACGTTCCGAGTCTACTTCCGAGTTCCAGCCCTTGGAGGACAATGAAGTTGAGTATTTCTTTGCCTCAGATGCCTCTGCGGTGATTGAACACACGAACAGAGTCATATATTTTGAGGTAAGATTTCTTTTTTTTTTAAGTATAAATGAATTTCCATTAAGAAATAAATTATCAATTATTATGTAAAACGAATAGAAGGAAAACACAAAAATCAAAGAAAGCAATAAAAGAAAACATCGAAGTGTACAATGTTATTAAGAAGCAAATGAAAATACAAATATTTTGGAGTTGCGATTTGAGCAATTCATCTTACGATATTTTCTACTTAACCGATATTAAATCTGGTCGCACGTTATGATTGCATTCGATCAAATTGTCGAAATATCGTGTCGTGTTAGTGGGCAGCAACAATCAGATTAAAAGCAGTATTTTAATTGCTAGGTAACATTCTGTTTACCTAATCTTAGGGCAGAGATGTCCATCTCTTAATAAAGTGGTTGGCTAATAGTTATTAGACAAATAACTACTAGAAAAACAATTAATAAAAAATGAATCAACAATTCAAAAAAATCAAGTTATTGGACGAATAACTTTAATAAGAGATGGATATCTCGACCCCTACTTGTATAAAATGTCTTGAAAATATCTGATATTTAAAAAAACTAACGTGTGTACAGGGTGGGCCAAATTCGACACTTTTAATAGGAAACTCCTATTTCTAGAAGAGTTAGACAAAAACTGACCTCGGCTCCTGGAACTCAATTTTTAAGACAAAGTTGAAAACCGCATTTCGATATCTTATACCGCTTAGGAGCTACAGGGCGTTTCTCAAAATTCTACGATTTCTAAAAACCTTCATAACCTTTTTTGTTTATGAAAATTTTTGATTTCTGTATAAACTTCTTTAAGGCACTTTTTTATGCAGAATTCACTGCTCCAAATATTTTTTTTCTAAACTGCTCAATATTGGAGATATTAGTAAGAACTTTGATTTTTTATATGGAACACCCTATATATTTTTAAGTTTTTGAAAGGAGTATAAAATTTCATTCATATAAATATAAAACACTTGATATTTTATTCAAACAGTTTGTGAAATGTAGTTTCAAAGTTTTAATCAAAAATTTTATTGTTTTTACAGCATTGAAGTAGGCTATGGATTTCGATAACTAAGCGATTTAAGTTTTTATAACTTTCTGGCAGGCCGCTGTCAAAATTTGACACAATCTCTTACAGTACTTGCATTTCTCTTGAATTTTACTATCTCTCTAAAATAGACTTAGGGAGATAATTAAACTTGTACGAAAACTACGAGAAATACGATATGTTATAACATTTTGGAAAAAAATAAATTGGAGCAATGAATTCTGCATGAAAAAGTGCCTTAAAGAAGCCTTTACAGAAATCAAAAATTTTCATAAACAAAAAAGTTATGAAGGTTTTTAAAAATCGTAGAATTTTGAGAAACGCCCTGTAGCAGGAGCTACCGTACCGTTTAGGAAAACGGTACAAGATATCGAAACGCGGTCTTCACCATTAATTTTGCCTTAAAAATCGACCTTCAGGGACCGAGGTCAGTTTTTGTCTAACTCTTCTAGAAATAGGAGTTTCCTATTAAAAGTGTCGAACTTGGCCCACCCTGTACAGTTGAAAATAAACTCTAGCATGCTTTGAAATGACAATGAAGGTATGTCTTATTACTCTTATTTTATTTACAACTGTCAAAAAATAACCTCAATTTTATATCATTGAAAAAATGCAATGTTACTAATTAAAATTTTATTTTTAATTTATAGAAAGGGTTGAAAATGCCTTCAATGTTCAATACATTTTAAAACTCTACGTTTTAAACCATTCATGACGTTCTGTAACATCACTGGGTTTGCATTTATTTCATTATATTTATCTAACAATCAAGTTAAGACACACGTTAATTTTCCATGGATTGCTGCGAGTTTTTTTTTCAACTGTACATATGTTATTTCTCTGTCGTAATGCTTTAACTGCATTATATGAAGTTACTGTTGCTTTTTCAATTTGTACGTCAATTTTTGATCCGATAGACGGTAACAGCGCAATGTATAATCCATTCTTCATCTATTTACTATTGTAGTAGATAAAAAAGTTAAAAATATTTTTAAAACATTTTAATTTACATATTACGTTTTACTTTTTAGGCCCAGTTGTACAATTCCAGCTTAACTTTAAGCTAAAGCTTAAAACCTTAGCAACCATTGATAAAATCATAGTTGCTAAGGGTTTAAGCTTTAGCTTAAAGTTAAGCTGGAATTGCACAACTGGGCCTTAGAGTTCTATCTTTTTTGGGTAAAATTGAAAAATCTTAGAGCTTCCTATTCAAAACAGATAGATCAACGAAACAGATTTGAAAAGTAACCCTGCCAAAATTAAAAGTAAAGAAAAATGTTTTATAATGTATGTAAATTTGGACGTGAATAGACCTCGTGATGTAAAAAAAAATCGCAACATTAGGTGTGATCGTTATACATTCGCCTCAGATCAGTAAGTATCACGAGTGAAATGAGAATTGCTGAGTTGACAATCCTAAAAGAAACGAGCTATGTCAAATTAGGCATTCAACCATTACATACGCGAGCATTCTAACCTAATTGTACATGATCGTTGCAGGGGAAACTGAGATTTTCTCACAAAACCTCAACAGTGATCCGGTAAAAGAAACGCACAAATTTTCAAGGTTAATAAATGACGTTGAGTAACTTTCAGTTTTAATAAAATGAAGGCACCTATTGCCTAATTCGGAGTACCTTAAATCTAAATCAACATGACAATCATTGTCAAAATTTAATTAGATACATAAGTACCACATTCTTACTAGATATTCACAGCAGACTACAATGGTAAATAGATAGAGTGGATTATAGTTATAGGTATACAATAGGAGCCGGTACTTTCATCGGTGATTAATTTTAATCTTTAGTTTATTCCCATAGAAACAAACAATTGTCTTTACAATTGTAAGCATGGGAATAAACCCAAGGTCAAATTTAATCAGTGATGAAAGTACCAGCCCTAGGTCTTACGATTTTTTTTTGAAAGGACGATGATGTAGCAGCAATCAAGGAAGGAGCACTTAGCATCCACCGCCTGAGAAGATCCACAGACGATCCGCATTCTCGCGAGATAACAACTCTCAAAATGGAACTACAACAGATCATGAAAGGCAACTACAGCCACTTTATGCAAAAAGAAATTTTCGAACAGCCTGAGTCTGTAGTGAACACGATGCGTGGTCGTGTCAATTTTGAAAATCACGTAAGTGCATTCAGTATACAATAGAAATTCAAGGGTGAAGCCGCAGGTTGTATTGGAAGAAGAAGGTGGCTAATAATAGGTTTGTTTCATTCGACAGAATTTCAAGTTCTGAACCGTTCAAATCATGCGCAGTATGGAATTTACATCCAATTTAGTGCACTGCTCATGCTAAGTACAATTTTGAACGGTCCAGAACTTGAAATCCTGGAGAATGGAGCACACCTAATAAGTGAAATTTGAATCTAGAACAAGTTTTAGTTTACATAATAATAAGCAAAATTTGAATCTACAACTTTTAGTTTACATTAGGGAATACAAAACATGAAAATCCAGAATTATGCAGCGGAAATATAAATTCATATGTAAAAGAAAGAGATGTTAGGGAATTGTCCCCCTTATTGTTCTGGTTTTAAAGATGGATGATTGATAAACTCATAACATCGAACAATCCAGGATAATAAAGGCTATAGTTCGTTTCTATCTTGGTCTTCCTATAACATGAGTTCTTATTTATGTTTTAAATTAACTATAATCGTCCAACCCAGTAGAGGAGGAAGCTTGATGACTCGAAACTAGCTTTGTGCGCAACATATACATTCCTGACCGAAGTAACTTTATAGGAAACAAACAGGCTCTAACTAACTGGCTATACAACGTCTCCCAAAAATAAGTGCTCAGATGAAAATGGTAGAAAGTATATTAGAACTCATTGATAAAAAACCTACATATATTGTCAGGGTCGGAACTAGTCGGAATCACTTTTTTTTTTGTTGGGCTTTTGAAGAAGAAGAAGAAGAAACGTTGTTCATTCAAAATTGGCACATAGTTCATAAACTATTCGGTCAATTTAAATCAACAAAACAGTTTTGCAAAGGTACTTTCTGCCGTTCTCGTACTTATTTTTGGGACACGTTATGTAACAGTATGCGTAACATCATTAAATAATTAGTATTTTAATTTTTTTTGGAAAAACATCATTATCTCAATTTCGTTAAAATTTGTGAATGATGAATTTTAGACTGTCACACTTGGTGGAATAAAAGATTATGTCCAAGAAATTAAGAGATGCCGTCGCCTTATGCTCATTGGATGCGGTACGAGCTACCACAGCGCGATTGCCACGAGACAATTACTGGAGGAATTAACCGAATTGCCTGTAATGGTAGAACTCGCCAGCGACTTTCTGGATCGTACTACTCCCGTTTTCAGAGATGATGTTTGTTTCTTCATTTCGCAATCTGGTAAGTTAGTAAATTACTTTTTCTACACTTGCAGCAAATACGGTAATCTTAATCGTCACTTTATTATCGCAGGAACAAATGTGATAAGAGATTTCTTGTCCAAAATAAAATAAGAATAAGTAAAAACAAATAATAAATAAAGAAAATAAGAATTTTGAATTTTAGCCAAGAGTGAAATTACTTGCGAATGCCTTTAAAGGCAAGGCACTTTTCGTTCGAGCTATATTCCATTCACGATCTTTTTGCATTCTAGTAGGCCATGATCTTTTTTCGTTATGTCACGTGCATGAATTTTGAAGGTAGTCAAAATCAGTACTTTACACAAAATGGTTAACGGACGCAAAATTTTATGTGAACAAAAACACGTCGTTGCATCCAAAATTTCCTTTTTGAACAAATTCTTACAGTTTCAAAATTATAGTGGAAATATAATATTCGTGTACCTCGATGAAACGTGGATCTACCAAAATGGGCCTGCGGTTCGTCGATGGATAGACGAAACAGATTTGATAACCCAGCCAAAATTAAAAGTGAAGGGAAACGTTTTACAATTTTGCATGCGGGAACAAAACTTGGCTTTTTGGAGGGGTGTGACTTGTTACTTGATTCGATGAGGATCTACCAAAAAAGGGCGCACCTCTACACTATTGCCAGACACCAAACTCGAATCCCTTTCAGAAATTCTTCCCGGCCTCGAGTATTCACCCCTTCTGCGACAGCGAGGCGAAAATGGCCGCGAGCCCTATAATAAGACCATCCAGGGCCTGAGAACGACAATTCTTCGGTCTGAACAAGATCGAAAAAAAATTCCTGGCCGAACAAGCCATCCTCATGGGTTGCCGATACACCTCTCCACCCGTTGCACAAGTAGCAAGATCCATTTAGCCACACCACTGTGCACAAGATTCTATGAAAACACAAACAAACATTTTGTCATTATTGTTTAATATCATATCTGGAGTCACATTTGTTTATAAAGAAACACTTCTTCGCTTTGTGGCACAATTTTGACTAAGAACACGCAAACAACACACCTCACTCCAAATTTTCTCAATGAAAAAAATAATTAATCATTAAACGTGTGTTCGAGACGATATTTCTCGTTTTCATGGAATACTTTGTACAGCACAATTGAACTGGCAACATTGGCAGTGGCAGTTTTCAAAAACGTAACCAGAAAATTAAAAACGAACGTCAATCAAATTTCTGACAAGTATATTTTTTTGTGGTACTAACAAAAATGTCACCCTAACACGGCCTACTCTGAATACAAAAAGATCGTGAATAGCTTATAAATACAAAATTTTATTTCATACTGAACTTTTACCATGTTAAATTAGTATGAAAATAAATTTTGAGATTTATTTTACACGTACAGGGAGAGCAAAAATGGCTGACGTGTGCCGTTCCATACCAATAGGGTATTTGCCGCATACTATGTATTTACATTAACCATAACTACATTCAGTGGCGTTCTTAAAAATTTTTACGTCATCTTTTGACTTGTGATTTGTCAAAACGACCAAATTCAATGAATAAAGTGGAATTAAATTAAAATTAATATTGTTATTAATTGAAAATGTCTATGGATTCCTTATTGCATTTAAATTAAATCAAAGTTCCAAATTTATTTCGCAAAAAATTCTGTACATGCTTTCTTTCGTGCTTTCAATTCTATTTCTTAAAATAATACACTCAAAAAACATTAAATTAAACACACTGTTTAAGGAATTACAACAAAATAAAATCAATCAAGTAATAAAAAATACATACGTAAATCAATATAAAGTTGAAAATATTGCACATTAATTTGTAGACATAAAGAGCAGCACAATTTACCCATGCAAAAATATTTAGTAGAAACACTATTTAAACAACACTAAAAATAAACCACATACTTGAAATGCACTTACTCAGAAACACATTTATTAATAATTACAAAAAATGTTGAAAGTGTTCCACATTAAACTCTAAGCACAAATTAATCCTAGTTTTCATATTGTTAAAAACATTTTGAAGAATTTGTGGTGTTATTGAATTTATTTCATTATTCAAAGCTTGCTCCAGTTCTTCTACAGTATGTATACGATCTCTAAATAATCTGTTTTTTAAATAACCAAACATGAAATAGTCTAATGGTGTTAAGTCTGGTGATCCTGGTGGCCAAAGATGTCTGCTAATTATGCGATTATCAAAAAATTCACGTAAATAATCCAACGTAGCACCTGCTGTATGGGCTGTTGCACTATCTTGTTGGAAGTACTCGTACTGTAATTCATCATCATGCAATTGTTCAATAAAAGGACGTAATAGTTGCTGCTGATAATTTTGGGCATTTATATTATTGTAAAAGAAGATGGGACCAATAATTCTTCTTCGTGACATTGCAATCCACACACCAACTTTAACAGGATGCAGACCTCTTTCGTGAAGTTCATGTGGATTTTCTGTTGCCCATACACGATAATTCTGAGAATTAACGTAACCATCCAAATGGAACCATGCCTCGTCACTAAAGAACGTTAAATCAAGAATATTGTCATCATTTAAATGTCTGTTGAACCAGTTGCAATAATTCACTCTCTTCTGAAAATCTGGAGGCAAAAGTTCTTGTACAACGCTTACTTTATATGGCTTTATATGTAAGTCTTTCTTCAAAGCAGTGCGACAAGAGCCATAAGATACACCTGAAATAATGCATTAGAGTATGCATGACAACAAAACTCAAAAATTTGAAATACCTGTTTGAAGGGACAGTTTTCGTATGGGTTTTTTAGGACTGGCTGACATTCTTTGCCTGATGTCTTCTACAACTTCTTCTGTTAGTACTTTAGGTCTACCAGAGGATTTTCCTTTACATACACTGCCTGTCTCACGGAACCGATCTACAATACGGTGAGCATGTTGACGGAACGTATCTTGTGTAATATCTTCATCATGATAAGCTTCTTGAAACTGATGAAAGCAAGACATGAACGAATACTGCCAATTACCATCCTGATCCCTTTCACCAGACCGAAAATATGCTTCTAAGATAAACTTATTATGTTCTTCAGTAAACATTTTAAACTAAAAATAAAGCACACATAAGATTTTTTTCTACTTTGTTTATAACAGTTTTACGTACCAGATTAGTTAGACAACTAAAACAGAGCCTTAAGAAAGACTTTGTTGTTACAAAAGAAAACACAAAATGACTAAAACCAGGGAGAACTTGTATGTACGTATGTGCGCTACTGAAAGGTCAATGACACTTACGTTTGACAGCATTTGACATGCATGGAAGTAAATATTGGTACAATATTGATAAGTGGAACACATTTTCAATATAAGGTTGGAACAACTGCAACTTCACACGTGTCAATCATTGTTGCTCTCATTGTATAATCAATAATAATTAAAGTGCGCGATGAACAACTTCCATAGCAATGGAATTGTTTACCAAGGTCAAGCGTATTAAAATCATGTCACGTTTTACTTTTTTGCGACATTTTTAAAATACTAGAGGTTTAAAGATGTATTTTTTATACTATAAATAGTTCGAAAAACGTCACTTTAGAAACAAGCACAAAATAATAGTATACTACGCAACGAGTTTAGAAAAATAAATTTTTATTAAACGAGTTTGGCTTGTTTGAATACGAGCGGAACGTAGCAGCGAATAATTCAAAAAGTCATTCGAGTTTAGAGAACGCTTTTCTAACGAAATTGCGGATACTATTTTTTCGCATTGTCAATAACATTGAGTACGTATACACGTTAAGCAACTACCGTAGTTATAAATACAGTAGTTAGGACTACGGTAGTAATCAAACGCTTGTACACATTTCAAACACAAATCTCTCCAATAGTAGTAATAACTAACTTAATTGTGCAACATTTCGTGTTAATTTTACAAGATTTCCTTTTGACTTCACGTATGTTTACGTTAGTGTACTTTTTCTTTCGTTTGTTGATAACGTCGATAGTTACCCGTATAAAGTACAAACCCGACGTTATAATTCCGCCTTAATAAATATGGTAGTAGGAACCCGTATACACGCACTTAATCACCCAGTCCATAGTTATAACTACTATAGTTACCTCTCGTGTATACATAGTCATTGTTACACATCCTTAAAATTCATTACAGCTTTTTACTAGTAACAATTTTAGTAGCAATGTAATATAAAGATATTATCTACGTTGCCATTGTCAATCAAATGAATGATATTTACATACTTTTTTTTTCTATTGATATGTTTTTATTATTTTTTCGGTGTATACGCACCTTTATACCGTCATTTTTATTTTAGGTGAAACAGCCGATACTTTGATGGCATTACGTTATTGTAAACAGAGAGGAGCTCTCATCGTTGGTATAACTAACACGGTCGGTAGTTCAATCTGTCGTGAATCGCACTGCGGTGTACACATTAACGCAGGACCCGAAATTGGTGTTGCATCTACCAAAGCATACACCAGCCAGTTCATCTCTCTCGTTATGTTCGCTCTCGTGATGAGTGAAGATAGATTATCTCTAGCTAACAGAAGAAGAGAGGTCAGATTCAAACTAGTCTTTTTATTAAGTGGTTTGAAATAATATATAATATTCTAGATCATCGAAGCACTAAAACATATCGACGAGCAAATCCGCAATGTACTTCAATTAGACTCGAAAGTCTTGGAACTGGCCAAAGATCTTTACCAACAAAAATCTTTGCTCATCATGGGACGCGGATTCAATTTCGCCACTTGTTTAGAAGGTGCACTAGTATGTTTGTTTTCTAAAAAAAAAGAGACTTCCCCTTTCATTAAATACGTACGCATCTTTTCAGAAAGTCAAAGAGCTCACGTATATGCATAGCGAAGGCATAATGGCAGGCGAATTAAAACATGGACCACTGGCACTCATTGACGACAAGATGCCTATCCTAATGATCATCATGAGGGATCCGGTTTACACCAAATGCATGAACGCCCTGCAGCAGGTAAATTAAAAAAAAAACTAATTGTTACCACATGATAAAGAAAGTAGTTTCGGACGGCGATGCGTAGGCGAAGAGTTGACCAAGTCGACTGTGTTTAATTAAACATAGTCGACTTGGTCAACTCTTTGCCTACGCGTCGCCGCTTACATATTAAAATGTTTCTTGCGTAATTACGCGGTTTAGAATGCTTAGGAAACATAAATACAGTCTTTTTTTTATGTATTCTAATACAATTAATTCAGTCAAATCTAATCTACTACTAATCTAATTCTCGGTTCGTTGGTAATACATAACTGTAAATTAAGAATGTTATCAACTGTTTTCAAAGTTTTAAAACCGGCTACGGTAATTCAATACTCTCTTTCTCATCCTCTTCAACAGCACTTCAATTTAAACTGGGTTTGGTCCTTCTCTGCTTTTCTTTTCCTTTGGTTCTTGTCTTAGGGCGTTTTTTTTTTCTTCAAATTTTTAGGATGTTTTCTTGAAGAAATTAAAAATTCCGCGATTTTTGAGAAAAAGAAAATTAATTGCATTTGTCACTTTCAAAATTATTTTACAAATTTGTTGTAAATCGAAATTCAAGAGCAAAACTGCTGCATCATTGGTATGGATTTCTTCAGTACCTCCGTAATTAGCTATTAATTATAAAGGAAAATATTTTCCACAAAAGAAATCGCTTATACTGGGTGTTTCAAATATATGTTCGGATATTTTATCTGGTTATAGATTTCATCAATACAAACATAAAACTCTTAATAAACATAGGTCCGCAAATCGACTGTTTCCGAAATATGATCAATTCATTAAAAAAAATTACAAGTTGGTCTTTCAGTAACTTTTCAATTTAAACTTATAATCATGTTAATAAAACAATTACAACAATTACAGAGTTACTCTACATGTCCTTCCATTTCCACACACGCATCTCCGTAAAAATCAACGCCGGCGCCGCACTCTTTCAAACATTCCCGGAATTATACGAATAGTCTGAGAGACATATTCTATTCGTTCCCGCAATTAATTTAAGTTATTTACAGCCCATGCATGGGAATTTTCAGCCTCCCAATTTTTTTTAACAATCCAAAATCCAACTCCCATTGCCCATAAATTTCATTTCAAAAACTCAAAAAATCTCAGAAGAGGTTGATTTACGGACCTATGTTTATGAAGACTTTTGTGTTTGTGTTGATGAGATCTATAACTGGGTAAAATATACCAACTTGTTTTTTAAACACCCAGTATAATGAGTTCTACAGTGCTCACCATAAAATCGGCATCAAATGGAAAAAAAATATTTCTCATTTTTCGAAAAAGCACAATTATTGCCTAAAAAGTTTAGCACCTTTCAGATATATCGAGTGATTATTTTTTGTTATAAGATAGCGTTTTTCGAAATGATTAAAATCCTAAAATTGTTATTTCTCGGAAATTAAGCGAGATTTCTTTGAGATTTTTTCAAACTCTGTTGGCTTCAGCTTAATGAATAATCTCAAGACCAGAAAACAACTTCGTTTTCTTCAACTTGCAAAAATTGAATTTTTCGAATATTTTAAAAACTTCACATATTAAAACTTAATTTCAGAATTCAATTTTTTGGGAATGAAAACTTCAAAGATTTATAATTGGAAAAAATAAGGAAAAAAAAGGCTTAATTATTGCTTCAGATATTTTATTATTTACCAAAAAGTAATATTTTCGCATAATTGTTACGTTTTTGATGCAAGGCGTTTATTAGGAGAAATACTTTACATTGATAAATAAAATAATTAAAGTAGATTCTTGTCCGATGAAATTTCGTAATTAATTATTTTAAAACGGACACTAAAATTGGCACTAACGCTCTACGTTTCGCTATCGTTTTATAGCTTCGAAGCTATTGATAAATAAAATGTGTCAAAAGGCTTCTAAGAGCTCTAATCTATTCCTGTTATCGAATTACTTTCACAAATACTCTTTTTTCGCATTTTATACAGTAATGCATCATATATTTCAAAACATATTACAATACAAAAACAAAGGTGGTTTTAAAGTATCTTTAAATTTAAAGACGACCCAATTTGATTAAGGCCTTGTTTATTCACTTTCAAGTAACTTTAACCTTCAGTTTATTCCCATAGTAACAATTATTTGTACAATTGTTATTGTGACAATAAATCAGAAGATAAAGTTAATTGAAAGTGAATAAACCAGCCCTAATAATAATAATAATATTTATTAGGCTTGTGTGATCACAATAGTGACAAAAGCCACGTCCACGTTATATATGTAGATATACAAGTTCATGGAAAAATATAATCCATTGTGAAATATATAAGGTTATCATAATCTCGGTATTGTTGAGTCGCATGATAATGATAAATAAATCAGGAGAAATATTCTTCAACAGAGCATAAACACTTGTTTAACAGGTACGCCTTGATTTCTCTCTTTGTTGTGATGTTTTAACAGAGGCCAGGTCGTTCTATTTATGAAGCACAATTGTGTATTTACTTTATTAATTATATCAAAAGAGAGGTACAAAGTACTACAACATGTAATACACGTGGTAACCGCCATTAGTCTCAGTTTTTTTCAGTGTTGCCAACTTTCTATACTAAGAGTATAATTATAATATACATTTATTCACACTCTTGAATGATTTTAACTTTGTTATTTACTTTAATTTGTCGGGAAGTATGTTGTATGCTTTCGGACCTATATAATTAGAAGACTTGAGATATCGAGAGTCTGCTTAAAGGTAAACAAAAGTTTTCTTTATATCGTGTAGGACAGTGTTTTTTTTTTTTTCAATCGTAATTAAATATTTGATTTTCTTTATGTAAACTCACCCTAGGTCTAATAATTAAAGGCAAAATTCTACAAAACTTGCAACTATCGTAATCAACTGGCATAATATCTGCACGATCTTTCGGAATTTTGATTGTACGTAATAATCATAAATAAAGGGATGATGAGTTGGGTGTGATTTTTGTTCCAATAATACTTTTAGAATGTGACCTCTCTTGAATTAACTATTTTTTTTACTTATTGTTAGGTAG
Organism: Serrognathus titanus; assembly: GCA_039766575.1. Classification (NCBI taxonomy): domain Eukaryota; kingdom Metazoa; phylum Arthropoda; class Insecta; order Coleoptera; family Lucanidae; genus Serrognathus; species Serrognathus titanus. The sequence goes on along the minus strand of CM077911.1, from coordinate 10,977,324 downwards.
GATTCATTAGTGAGTACTGTTTTATTTTTAATTAAGGAAATATTATTATGTAAAAATTGAATGAAAAATCTGCATTTCTATTAAATATTAATAAAAGAATAGCTGGGAATCGCCGTATTATATCGTATAAAAGTAATAAATAATACAAAAGGTACTACAAGTAAAATATTCTTTTTAATATTTTATACATCCCCTCACTATACTAATAATATATAATAAAATCTATTTGTCTACCTCAACGTTTATTATATCGCATCTACGCATTTATTGCCTTGTCATTTATTGCGCATAACAGTCAATTCGCTCCACCGGGGCTTTAAATCTAATCCAGTGTTTCTCAAACGATTTATGTAAAAGCAAAACGTATATTTTTCCAGAGTTATTATTGACTTTTTTTTCCAAACGTATGTCATAACTTCACTCTTTTCTTGTGTATTAATAGCTTTGATTATATATACAGGGAGAGCAAAAATGGCTGACGTGTGCCGTTCCATACCAATAGGGTATTTGCCGCATACTATGTATTTACATTAACGATAACTACATTCAGTGGCGTTCTTAAAAATTTTTACGTCATCTTTTGACTTGTGATTTGTCAAAACGACCAAATTCAATGAATAAAGTGGAATTAAATTAAAATTAATATTGTTATTAATTGAAAATGTCTATGGATTCCTTATTGCATTTAAATTAAATCAAAGTTCCAAATTTATTTCGCAAAAAATTCTGTACATGCTTTCTTTCGTGCTTTCAATTCTATTTCTTAAAATAATACACTCAAAAAACATTAAATTAAACACACTGTTTAAGGAATTACAACATAATAAAATCAATCAAGTAATAAAAAATACATACGTAAATCAATATAAAGTTGAAAATATTGCACATTAATTTGTAGACATAAAGAGCAGCACAATTTACCCATGCAAAAATATTTAGTAGAAACACTATTTAAACAACACTAAAAATAAACCACATACTTGAAATGCACTTACTCAGAAACACATTTATTAATAATTACAAAAAATGTTGAAAGTGTTCCCCATTAAACTATAAGCACAAATTAATCCTAATTTTCATATTGTTAAAAACATTTTGAAGAATTTGTGGTGTTATTGAATTTATTTCATTATTCACAGCTTGCTCCAGTTCTTCTACAGTATGTATACGATTTCTAAATATTCTGCTTTTTAAATAACCAAACATGAAATAGTCTAATGGTGTTAAGTCTGGTGATCTTGGTGGCCAAAGATGTCTGCTAATTATGCGATTATCAAAAAATTCACGTAAATATTCCAACGTAGCACCTGCTGTATGGGCTGTTGCACTATCTTGTTGGAAGTAGCCGTACTGTAATTCATCATCATGCAATTGTTCAATAAAAGGACGTAATAGTTGCTGCTGATAATTTTGGGCATTTATATTATTGTAAAAGAAGATGGGACCAATAATTCTTCTTCGTGATATTGCAATCCACACACCAACTTTAACAGGATGCAGACCTCTTTCGTGAAGTTCATGTGAATTTTCTGTTGCCCATACACGATAATTCTGAGAATTAACGTAACCATCCAAATGGAACCATGCCTCGTCACTAAAGAACGTTAAATCAAGAATATTGTCATCATTTAAATGTCTATTGAACCAGTTGCAATAATTCACTCTCTTCTGAAAATCTGGAGGCAAAAGTTCTTGTACAACGCTTACTTTATATGGCTTCATATGTAAGTCTTTCTTCAAAGCAGTGCGACAAGAGCCATAAGATACACCTGAAATAATGCATTAGAGTATGCATGACAATAAAACTCAAAAATTTGAAATACCTGTTTGAAGGGACAGTTTTCATATGGGTTTTTTAGGACTGGCTAACATTCTTTGCCTGATGTCTTCTACAACTTCTTCTGTTAGTACTTTAGGTCTACCAGAGGATTTTCCTTTACATACCTGCCTGTCTCACGGAACCGATCTACAATACGGTGAGCATGTTGACGGAACGTATCTTGTGTAATATCTTCATCATGATAAGCTTCTTGAAACTGATGAAAGCAAAACATGAACGAATACTGCCAATTACCATCCTGATCCCTTTCACCAGACCGAAAATACGCTTCTAAGATAAACTTAATATGTTCTTCAGTAAACATTTTAAACTAAAAATAAAACACATATAAGATTTTTTTCTACTTTGTTTATAACAGTTTTACGTACCAGATTAGTTAGACAACTAAATCAGAGCCTTAAGAAAGACTTTGTTATTACAAAAGAAAACACAAAATGACTAAAACCAGGGAGAACTTGTATGTACGTATGTGCGCTACTGAAAGGTCAATGACACTTACGTTTGACAGCGTTTGACATGCATGGAAGTAAATATTGGTACAATATTGATAAGTGGAACACATTTTCGATATAAGGTTGGAACAACTGCAACTTCACATGTGTCAATCATTGTTGCTCTCATTGTATTACCATGGATACAGCAATAGCCTAGAATGTATACTGCCCACATAGCAAAGACAACTTATTTGCTAGCTGTTCCTCTCTGTAGTATAAGATGACATATTGTGAAGGAATAACTAAAGGATAGCGTTAATCCCAGTTTTGTAAAGTAGAAGAAGATAAGTAGTAAAAGGCAAGTTGGGTATCCTGACAATATTGTCTGAATATGTTTCTTATGGAGTAAGTGTATCCATGTAATATATATAATCAAAGATTTATAGTGGTTTCAGTATGTGCAACTTAAATGATTACACCCTGTATACGGCATCCCTTTTAAATTTTTTGAGAAAATTTCACTTTTATAAGTTTAAACTGTACAAACGCAGGTGGAAAATGTTAGTATTACTGATAGATTATTCTACTAGATGTTTATAATTAGTTATGCATAATAAAAAAAGAAATACCACCAATTATTATTATTATTTTTACATTTCAGCTCTTTCATCCAAATGAATAGCTGTAGATGCTTTGATTTAGAGCTATAGTTGCTTAATAAAAAATATTTACTTTTAAGAGATCTGTCGAAATGTGAAACAAAAATTAGTAGGTTCCATTTAATAAAATATTACTTTGGTGGATAACTCACTTATGGAACATGCTATGTGTGTAATTTACTAATAGAACTCGTTACAGTCGAAACTTTTATACAAGATACTTTCCTTTATAATCAATAGTTAAAAAGCTATTAAAGAAATCCGTACCTATGATGCACCCTCTGCCCCAACATAAAATATTCATCATTTTTAAAAGTCGAGCGACCGTCAACAGTGCGGTTAAGTTCTTGAATTTCAAATGTGACAATTGGCAAAATTGAATTTACACACATAAATATTGGTGACATTATTAGTTTAACAGTAGTAATTGTTTTCGTAGTATGATTGAAGTTCTCTAATGAAAATGGTTCAGTTCCCGAATTTATTTAGCATTTTTATCTTAACTGCTATAGCAATTATGAATGAATTGTTAATTTGAACAAAAATAAACTGTCTGGATAAACCTCTCGAATAACATAGCAGATGGCATATTCCTGAATGAAAATATTTTACAGCGATTTCTGTAAGTTGATTATCAAAAAAATTTAAAAAAATTTACCAATTTTACAATTCGTGAACTTAACCATACTGTTGTTGATAGTAAATTTAAAATGGCCACGTGCTAATTTGTTTTTAAACCGAAACATGTCATCCAACCAACGTTTTCTATATTGATGAACTAAATATAACAGAAATTTGTACATTTTTCTATAGTGACCTTCTGGCAATTTTGGTTCAAAATTCTATTACTAGTCACTAACATCATGGATAACCCATTATTACTAATGTTTATACTAATATCAAATTTATTTAAACCTTGTTTTATTTATTTAATTAATTTAGGTAACAGCACGTGACGGTAAACCTATAATTATCTGTGAAGAAGAAGATGATGAAACTGTCAAGTTAGCCTATAAGTCGCTGCAGATACCGCGTACTGTGGACTGCCTTCAAGGTATCTTGAGCGTGATTCCCATGCAATTGCTCAGTTTCCATATTGCCATACTGAAGGAATGTAACGTCGATTGCCCAAGAAATTTGGCAAAAAGCGTCACTGTTGAATAGGCATACATTATTTTTTTCAAGGTTCCATGTGATAGAGATTATTTTAAGAAAAATGTCACTTTTATACATTAATATATGTGCTTGATAAAAGACAATGTCATTGTTCGTATGTACCTACAAAACGGTTAATTGCATTTATACGCAGTATTTTATTGGATCCTAAAGTAGATTTTGTTTTTGAGATTAAAAATTTATAAAAAAAAATTTCTGAAAGAAATTAAAACTGATATTATTTACCTATGTTTTGGTACTTAAAAGTGAGAATAAATTATTTATTAGTTATCTGATTACCAATTATATACATAGGTATTTCTATATTCGCGCAGTCAAAAAGCAGGTTGAAATTTTATTATACAATAGAAATTGAATAAAATAGTGTATGTATTATACACGTTACTGTAATGAATGTTATTATTACTGAGAATATTGGCAATACGAGTGAGCATAGCGAGCGAGTTTTGCAATTATTCGAGGTAATAATAGCCATTATAGCAAGTGGTGTACTATACTTTGTCCTCGACTACAAATACTAAGCATTTTTTATTACAATTTAAATAACAACGTTTTTAAAGCCATATGGATAGACTATATGTTACACAAAGTGGTAGGGCTATAAAATTTGCGATTGGGCAAAACAAACTTTAAAACGTCAGTCTTTGAATATTTTGTAAATTATTTTAAGGTAATTTTAAGTTTTGCTACATTTTTATTAGAATTTACTTTATTACACACAATTACACACAATTATGATTACATGACACTAGTAGTGAATTATCCTTGACCAAACACATGAATAATTGACAGATTTTTGAGTAGCCGCGGACAAAGTTCCTTTGCGATATTTTGATTAGACCATTATTATAACCCTAGTGCCATTAGCATAATCTAATATTTTCTGTTATAATATACTGGGTGATGGAAAAATGGCTACCCGCACCACATTCGATATTTGGTCCTTGAAATTAATCATAATACCGTTTTCAAAATCTTCCTATCTTACGTTAAAAAAAAACAAAAAAGATCCCTAAAAAACGTTATCCAGTTTTTTCTTTGTTACTTTGATACGAAATGAATGACATAATGACGTAGTGTATTTTAATTTTAAACATTAGATATCATAGTGTGGTACGAGTGCGATATTTTCCTATCGCCCGGTATAATGGTATTAGGCAGATATGCGTACGATAACAAACGAGGATAGATTCTATGGCTGAGGCTGTAAATTGTCCGAGTTTGTTACATGCATATCGGCCGTATGTTTGATTTATAGTTTTCATAATACTATAGACCATTCTAACTAGAAAACCATTGGAATCATTTAAAAATCGTAAAGGAACTTTTTTCAGTTTTTATTGTACTTTCCCTATGGGCGAATATCGAAACACCCAGTTTTACAAGCAATTAAAATGTACTCTTTCACGTAAGTACGTTAAAATAATTATACTTCCTCTTATTTTCTGATAAAATTGATCTTTTATTTTTCTATTGCAAATTTTTTCCAGTATTTTTATAACTTTATACATAAGATTAATAAGGTGGTTGTGTTGGGAAGATGGTGTATATATACATATAATACACATATATTATATAGTTTGTGTAATGTTTTATATTTTTATTCGAGCGTTTTAAAATAATGTAATATTTTATGGAAAAATATATGACTTATCATTTATCCGTTGTTCTTGATTACTGCTATTATAATGATTTATGATGTAATAAATTTCAGGCCTTGGGCCGGTTTGACAGGTGATAGTTCTATGTGAAAGAATTTTCATATCTTGATTTGTATTTGAATTTATATCGGCTTTTTTTGAACTAGGTTTTCTGCATATCTTCAGATTGTAAGGTCGAAGGAGAAACCACAACAGCTGTAGCTGACAGTGCGAGTAACAACCAGCCCGAACACTTTCTTGCCCATTGAGAATTTAATTTAAAACATTATAAAATCCTTTGAATGCCTTTCAATAATACTTTGTAATCGATTGATAGTTGTCAACCTTCAACGAAACCTCAAAAAATGTCTGAATAATAATTTTACAAATTTATTTATAAAAAATAACTGAGAAGCGTGGAGGGAGTTTACACTGGAGGGAGCAAATTTATTATAATCGACATTGAATTTGGTGCCGTTATAAAAGTTGAGGTCAAGTTTTTTGTGAGTTTCATATTAATATTAAAGAAACCGGTGTGCATAAACTTAAACTTACGGCAAAAATGCGATTGTGAACTTCTTAGACCATGTTAATGGGGTATTTATAAACTGTACTGTGGCGCCGTGCTGAATGACGGGCCTGACGACTAACTGCCTGATGCCAATTCCAATCAAGTTTACGTGTGGCCATGAATAAAAGATGGCGCGAGCCGTTTCCCGTTTATCGGCGATCGCCGAAATTTGCCACCGCACGATTCGTGAGGGAGGGGGCGGGAGGGAGACGGAGTTAATGCGCGTTTTATTGCGGCCGCTAATCGAAACGGCAGGTTTTATGGGGTCTGACGGTTATGACGGTTGAAGACTTAAACCCAGCAGAGCAAGCACGTAAATTAGACGAGGACTAACAACCGCATTTTAACATTACCCCAACGTCATTCCTTATTTTTTTTTAATTTGCCACATCGCTCCCATGCCGAATTTAGTTGTGGCCTTCATGAGTTTACCGGTTCCCATCCCGTATTTACTTTTGGCTTTCATTATTACAGCAAGTAACGCTTTCTCCTCTGGTCCTAACGCGTTTATGTTCATTGAATATTTATCCTTATTCTTAGAAGAAAAACAAAAGCATTGGTTGAATCAACACCGCCATCGATCGTGTTTTGTTATTGCTCAAGTTCGCTTTTGCGTTTTACTGAGCAATCAAAACAGTGTCTGCATAAATCGGTCACTAACGGACGTTGTATCGATGTCTAACTTGCGTTGAACTTGTTGTAGTTCGACGTTTCGCTGTTCAGCTTCTTCAGGAACTCGGAAGACATAGATACATTGGACACCGCCCAATGCTTCTACAAACAGAAGGTAGAAGACGACTCTTCGCTTTGCATAAAAAGAAACTTGAAGTAGAATATACTATGAATTTGGTCCTTCGAACCGAAATTCCTTCCGTTTTAAATGCGAACTGATGACTCTCAAAAGCTTAACGCACGGCGAAACTCGTAAAACATAGATACATTGGATACAGTCCAATGCTTCTACAAACAAAAGTTAGAAGGCGACTCTTCGCTTTGCATAAAAACAAACTTGAAGTGCAATCTATGTATTTGGTCCTTCGAACCGAAATTCTTTCCGTTTTAAATGCGAACTGATGACTCTCAAAAGTTCAACGCACGGCGGAACTCGGAAGACATAGATACATTAGATACCGCCCAATGCTTCCACAAACAGAAGGTAGAAGGCGACTCTTCGCTTTGCATAAAAACAAACTTGAAGTCGAATCTACTATGAATTTGGTCCTTCGAACCGAAATTCCTTCCGCTTTGAACGCCGAATGACGCAACGGTCAAACAAAGTGGCTAAATAGAAGGACGACGAAGATATCGTCCGAGTTAAAGTTGTTGGTGATCGTGTTTTGTTTTTGCTCGACTTCGAATTCGCGTTTGACTAAGAAATCAGAACGGTATCTGCGTTAATCGGATGCAGATATTCCTTGAAAAAGAAAAAACTTCGCAGGTGACTGCTATGCAGTGTCAATAAAGGCAAAAGCGAAACAGAATCTATGAATCTGGTCCTTCGAACCGGAGAGAATTGATTCTGCACCTGAAGCGTCAGTTAAATAAAGTGGTCGTCGGCGAGGAAAACGAGTAAACGCAATACTCGATCGTGTTTTGTTCATATTTGAGTTCCGTTTTGCATTTTACTGAGAAATTTAAACGGAATCTGCATGAATCGGACACAGATAATCGTTGAAGGAAAAAATTAGTGGCAACGCTTCAGTGTTAATGAGAGAATTTGGTGCTTCTATTACTAGATGGCGTGACAGTCCTAAATGGGCGCTTTCCGTCTTGAAATTGTTTTAGCACTGCACGGACCGAGGTTTAAATGATTCAGATCGAAGCTGCACGGTTTTCAGAGCCAATAAACGCGTTTTCCTCAGTACACGAACCGAGGATTAAAAAGAATAGGTCTAAGGGCTTTTCATAGTGCACGGACCGAGGTCTAAAGGCCGTTTGGAGGACCAATTAACAAGCAGGTTTCGTTTTGCGCTTTACTGAGAAATTAAAGCGGTTTGTCCACAGATATCATTGAAGAAAGAAATTGGAGGCAACTCTTCAGTGTAAACAAAAAGAAAGTGAAGAGTAATGTGCGGATTTGGTCCTTCTGCTACTAGATGGCATAACAGTCCTAAACGGACGCTTTCCGTCCTGAAATTGTTTTAGCACTACACGAACCGAGGTCTAAATGATTCAGATCGAAGCTGCACGGTTTTCAGAGTTTTTCTCAATACACGGACTGACGACTAAAAAAACAGCTTTAAGGGCCCATGAACGATCTTAATATAACACGGACCGATGTTATGTACAATATGTACAATCACAGTTCTATGTAGCGACAGTCAATCTCTTCGCCGAGGCGAGCGTAAGCCTGACGAACTAATTGGAGACGAGGGTCCTCAGGATGTATCGTGCATCTTGTCCTCAGGATGTATCGTGTACTCTGGCGGCGGTACTTCTAGTGGAGTCAGCCGGTAGGTCGCTTGGAGCGATTCCCTCGTTGCGACGCGCGTTGCTTCGTTCGGGACGAGACGTTTGGGCTTAGGGGCTCTAGGCGAAGTCGGCGGGCGCTTATTTCTGCGCTGCAGCGGACTGGGCCCCGCTCTTTATATAGAGCCCCGGTTATCCGTGTTCCAGGAAAATACGCTCGGCTCTCGCTTCTAACGTCACGGGTTTTACGCGTGGTTTGTTCATGTATTAGGCGTGGCTTTGTTCATCCACGTGAGTCGGTACACCTCATACTCCCTCTGCTAGTGTTCGAATTGCGATCACGATGAATAGCGGTCTGGGAACCTCACTCGTCTTCCGCTGCGGGTATTATTTCTTCCGGTGGAATGTTTTGTGAGGTTTGCCTGAGTGTTTTCCAGAAATGCAGTTTTCAATCTGTTGATTGTTGCTGGCTGTCCATCTTTCTCTATGGTAAAGTGTTTGGGGCTTCTTTTGAGGATTTTGAAAGGGCCGTCGTATGGTTGTTGTAGCGGTTTGGGGATGGTGGCACGTCGTACATAAGCGTATGTTGTTGTCGCTAAATCTGTGAATATGAAAATTTTTCGTGCTCCGTGCTGTGTTCCTGCGGTAGGCTATTCTTTGGAAATGTTGCTTTAGCTAGTCTACGAAGCATGCTGGGTCATGTTGGGCTTCGTACTTTGTTTCGCTCAGGAACTGACCTGGGAGTCTTCTTTCCAGGCGTTTCTGATGGCGAGGAGGACTGTGGGCAAAATTTGCGTCCAGTGTTCTCCGGTGTGGCAGCGGATTGCGTCTTTAAGCTGGCGATGAAGTCGTTCTACCAGTCCGTTTGCTGCTGGGTGATATGCCGTTGTCCGGATGCGAGAGAATCCTAAGAATTCTCTGAGGTGTTGGAAGAGTCACGATTTAAACTGTCGACGTTGAACCGTTCTTACTCTTAACGGAGTGTCGAAGCGTGCTATCCATTGTGCGTAAAAAGCTCGTGCGACTGTTTCCGCTTCGATGTTTTCCAGTGGTATTACTTTCGACCACCTTGTAAAACGATCGATGCATGTCAGCAGGTAGCGTTTATCTTCGGAAATTGGTAGCGGTCCGACTAATTGTAAGTCGATGTGGACATGTTCGAAACGGCCTGTGGAGAATTGAGAAGGTCCTGCAGGTGCGGTGACGTGTCGTATAATTTTAGATTGCTGGCACTGTGGACATTGCTTGGCCCATTCTTTGCAATCTTTCCTGATATTTGGCCAGACGAACTTTTCCGTGAGGAGTTTCGTTGAGGCTTTAATTCCAGGATGTGATAACTGGTGAAGGCTGTCTTCCGGAATGCTTGGGTGACGATGGGACGAATTATCCATCCAGGAGATTACTGTACTTCTAGTGGAGTCAGCCGGCAGGTCGCTTGGAGCGGTTCCCTCGTCGCGACGCGCGTTGCTTCGTTCGGGGCGAGACGCTTGGGCTTTGGGGCGAAGTCGGCGGGCGCTTATTCCTGCGCCGCAGCGGACTGAGCCCCGCGGTGGGTTAATGCTTGCGCGATGGCGGCAGCGAGGACACACCGCGTGGGATCCTAGAAGCCGTCCGGGCGTCGCAAAGAGCTTCCCGGAATTGGACTCGGCCTCGACGGCTAGACTTCTGATGCAGCGGCTCCGTGGTGCTGAATGCTGGATCCGGTCCTGGTGGAATGCGGGCTCGGCGATGGCATACTGATCTATTCGGCAGCAGTCTGATCGGAGCGTAGAGTGCGCTTCGTACTGGCCTGTTCGACAGCAGTCTGATCGGAACGTAGAGTGCTCCTTGTACTGGCCTGTTCAGCAGCAGTCGAATCGGATCGTAGAGTGAACTTCGTACTGACCTATTCGGCAGCAGGATTGAAGTGGCTCTCGAGTGTTGTTTCGGCTCTTTATATAGAGCCCCGGTTACCCGTGTTCCAGGAAAACACCCTCGCCTTTCGCTTTTGATGTCACGGATTTTACGATGTCCACGTGGTTTGTTCATGTATTAGGCGTGGCTTTATTTATGCACGTGAGTCAGTACGCCTCAAAACCAAACTTTGATGTAGCCTCACAAATAGAAGTCTAAAGGATTCATATCGGGAGAGCGGGTAGGCCAAGCTACAGGCCCACCGCGAACGATCCACTGATTTCCAAACTGAATTGTTAAAAAATTCCGCACATTACGTTGAAAATGTGGCGTTGCACCATCGTGTAACCAATACGTATCACGTCGTATGTTCAAAGACACTTCATCGAGCAGTTCGCGCACTAACACGAACTAATTTGCACTGACAAAATCATAATTGTACCCCTACGTATGTCGTAAAAATGTCATTCATTTCTTCCGTCTGCACCACAAGATCGATGTCCGCAATAAATGAATTGCCCGATATAAATTCTTTCCGCATAAGTAAGGTCATAAATAAAAATGTTTTTAGTTTCAGTGGAGGGTGAATGCACGTATTTCGTTTTATTTTTGAGAAAGATTGTTGCTTTCGTGACGCAATATAGTTATTCCATTGGACACTAAACAATTTACATCTGAATCTTCAACTAATTTTATCTTAAAAGCTATGCATAACAAACCCCTATGATTATAGTTTTTTTGTTTTGTTTTTTTCATATATTACCTGTGGTTAACGGGTCGGACACTTATTTTGAATCATCCTATATAGTATGTTCAATTTAAAAAAAAATACTAATTTTACAGTTCGTGAACTTAGCCGTACTGTTGTTGATAATCGCTTGATTTTAAGAAATGTCGAATACTTTAAACGTACGGACATGTAGAAATATTTTGATCCTAAATTGAATGCGTATCATGAAAAATAATAATTTGGTAACCGATCGAATATGACCTAATTTTTTCATAAAACCTAAAATAACTCAGTAACTACTCAAACTAAGTAAATAAAAAGCTTTTCATGGACTAACCAAAACAACTATATAGAGTGTTCAATTTCAAATATCATAAGTGAGGTATGTAATTTTTAAATGAACAATCATGTATAGTTGGAAAGAATTTTAAATTTTGCTGAACGGAAACCTAATATTGCATTAGGTTTGACAAATTGCAGCCACGCTTCGCTTCGCCTCGCAAATGCAAAATTGCAAAAAAAAATACACTTTTAATCCGAATAAAATATATTTCGAGGTACTTATGGCGTATACAAGGCACCTAACTGCCAATACACAATGGAATCTTTTTAATTTCACAACAAACTAAAGTCGCGGTTAAAATCACTGATTTTAATGAAGCAATTTTTGTTTGTTAAAATCATGATTTTATAAAATTTGTTTAAAGCTATTAACAAAATAGAAAATTTTATTGTAATTGAACATTTTTAATTTGAAAAATAAGTAGTAAATATTTAAAATTAAAAAAAAAAGTTTAACATTTATCAAAGCTCATGTCACTCAACTTGCAGAAATATATCGCATGAGTTTTTGAAGCAAATTTGAGTTTTGTTACAAATTATCTTTTTGATTTCTTATTATTTGTATAAAAATATATTCGAAAAGTCAAGAAATATTTAAAATGATTTTTTATTTAAATCGATTATTTTATTATTTATTTAATTATTTAATCATGATTTTTATTAATACTAATGTTCATACTAATATCAAATTTATTTATTTAAACCTTGTTTTATTTATTTAATTAATTTAGGTAACAGCACGTCACGGTAAACCTATAATTATTTGTGAAGAAGATGATGAAACTGTCACGTTAGCCTATAAGTCGCTGCAGATACCGCGTACTGTGGACTGCCTTCAAGGTATCTTGAGCGTGATTCCCATGCAATTGCTCAGTTTCCATATTGCCATACTGAAGGAATGTGACGTCGATTGTCCAAGAAATTTATCAAAATGCGTCGCTGTTGAATAGGCATACATTATTTTTTTCAAGGTTCCATGTGATAGAGACTATTTTAAGAAAAAATGTCACTTTTATACATTAATATTTGTGCTTGATAAAAGAATAATGTTACTGTTCGCATGTACCTACAAAACAGTGAATTGCATTTATACGCAGTATTTTATTGGATCGTAAAGTAGGTTTTGTTTTTGAGATTAAAAATGTATAACATTTTTTTTCTGAAAGAAATTAAAACATGTATTATTATTATTTGGTACTTAAAAGTGAGAATAAATTATTTATTAGTTATCTGATTACCAATTATATAGGTATTTCCATATTCGCGCAGGCAAAAAAATAGGATGAAATTTTATTGTACAATAGAAATTGAATAAAATAGTATATGTATTATATACGATGCTAAAATGAATGCTATTATTACCGAGGATATTGGCAAAACACGAGTGAGCATAGCGAGCGAGTTTTGCAATTATTCGAGGTAATAATAGCCATTATAGCGAGTGGTGTACTATACTTTGTCCTCGACTACAAATACTAAGAATTTTTTATTACAATTTAAATAACAACACTTTTAAAACCATGTGGAAAGACTATATGTTACACGAAGTGGTAGGCCTATAGAATTTACGATTGCGCAAAACAAACTTTAAAACGTCTTTGAATATTTTATAAATTATTTGAATGTGATTTTAAGTTTTGTTAGATTTTTACTAGAATTTACTTTATTACACACAAACAATTATGGTTACATGACACCAGTAGTGAATTATCCTTGACCAAACACACGAATAATTGACAGATTTTTGAGTAGTCGTGAACAAAGTTCCTTTGCGATTTTTTGATTAGACCATTATTAACCCTGCCATTAGCATAACCTAATATTTTCTGTTATAATATACTGGGTGATGGAAAAATAGCTACCCGTACCACATTCGATATTTGATGCTTAAAATTAATCATAATACCGTTTTCAAAATCTTCCTATCTTACGTTAAAAAACAAAAAAGAACCCTAAAAAACGTCATGCAGTTTTTTCTTTGTTACTTTGATTCGAAATGAATGACATAATGACGTAGTGTATTTTAATTTTAAACATCAGATATCATAGTGTGGTACGGGTGCGATATTTTCCTATCGCCCGGTATAATGGTATTAGGCAGATATGCGTGCGATAACAAACGAGGATAGATTCTATGGCTGAGACTGTAAATTGTCCGAGTTTGTTACATGCATATCGGCCGTATGTTGTTTTATAGTTTTCATAATACTAAACGATGAAATAAATATCTATTTTAGCGAAATTATTCATAATAACGGAGTTGGATACGTAGTCTGAATTCCGAGTATAATTTGGTGTACAGCAACGTTTTTGTTTACAAAGGAGATAAAGACCAAATAGTAATAATGGCCATGGCTGTTTTAAATATTTGTCATTAATTTATTTAAAATAGGGCTACTCGATTGAACACTATAGACCATTATAACTAGAAAAGCATTGGAATCATTCAAAAATCGTAAAGGAACTTTTTTTCAGTTTCTATTGTACTTTCCGTATATCGAAACACCCAGTTTTACAAGCAATTAAAATGTGCTCTTTCACGTAAGTACGTTAAAATAATTATACTTCCTCTTATTTTCTGATAAAATTGATTTTTTATTTTTCAATTGCAAATTTTTTCCAGTATTTTTATAACTTTATACATAAGATTAATAAGGTGGTTGTGTTGGGAAGATGGTGTATATATACATATATTTTATAGTTTGTGTAATGTTTTATATTTTTATTCGAAGTATTTTAAAATAATGTAATATTTTATGGAAAAATATATGACTTATCATTTATCTGTTGTTCTTGATTACTGCTATTATAATGATTTATGATGTCATAAATTTCAGGCCTTGGACCGGTTTGACAGGTGTTAGTTCTATGTGAAAGATACAAATTTCATATCTTGATTTGTATTTGAATTCATATCGGCTTTTTTGAACTGGGTTTTCTGCGTATCCTCAGATTGTAAGGTCGAAGGAGAAACCACAACTCCTGTCGCTGACAGTGCGAGTAACAACCAGCCCGAACACTTTCTTGTCCGTTGAAAATTTAATTAAAAAAATTATAAAATCCTTTGAATGCCTTTTAATAATACTTTGTAGTTGATTGATAGTTGTCAACCTTCAACGAAACCTCAAAAAAAGAATAATAATTTTACAAATTTATTTATAAAAAATAACTGAGAAGCGTGGAAGGAGTTTAAACTGGAGGGAGCAAATTTATTATAATCGACATTGAATTTGGTGCCTTATAAAAGTTAAGGTCAAGTTTTTGTGAGTTTCATATTAATATTAAAGGGAAATGGTGTGCATAAACTTAAACTTACGGTTTATATAACAGATGTTCGATATGACCCCCTTCTTGTTGTATGATATTAGTCGCACGATTGATGAATAATGCACGGACCCCAGGAAACATTCGATTCGCATAGTTTCGAATTATTTCTGCTGCGGCAAAAATGCGATTGTGATGTTCTTCAACCATGTTAATGAGGTCTTTATAAACTGTAGTGGGGCGCCGTGCTAAATGACGGGCCTGACTAACTTGTTTTATTTACGTGATGTTATATACAATATGTATAATTACAGTTCTATGTAGCGACAGTCAATCTCTTCGCCGAGGCGGGCGTACGCCTGGCGAACTAATTGAAGACGAGGGTCCTCATGATGTATCGTGCACCTTTGCACGAGGTGGTACTCTGGCGGCGATATTTCTAGTGGAGTCAGCCGGTAGATCGCTTGGAGCGGTTCCCTCGTTGCGATGCACGTTGCTTCGTTCGGGACGAAATGCTTGGGTTTTGGGGCTCTAAGCGAAGTCGGCGGGCGCTTATTCCTGCGCTGCAACGGACAGGGCCCCGCGCACAGGGTTCACGCTTGGGCGATGGCGGCAGCGGGGACAGAGCGCGTGGGATCCTAAAAGCCGTCCGGGGATCGCGAAGAGCTTCCCGGAATTGGACTCGGCGTCGGCGGCTAGATGCTAGATGCGATGCTGGATGCTGGGTCCGGTCCTGTTCGGTAGCAGGATTGAAGTGGCTCTCGAGGGTTGTTTCGGCTCCGGTTACCCGTGTTCCAGGAAAACAAGCTCGGCTCTCGCTTCTGACGTCATGGGTTTTACGATCTCCGCGTGGTTTATTCATGTATTAGGTGTGGCTTTGTTGATGCACGTGAGTCGGTACGCCTCAAAACCAAACTTTTCATGTGGCCCCACAAATAAAAATCTAAAGGATTGATATCGGGCGAGCGGGGAGGTCAAACTACAGGCCCACCGCGCCCGATCCACCGATTTCCAAACTAAACTGTTAAAAAATCCCTCACATCACGTTGGAAATGTGACGGTGCACCATCGCATAACCACCACATATCACGTCATATGTTCAAAGACACTTCATCGAGCAGTTCGCGCACTAACACGAACTAATTTGCACTGACAAAATCATAATTGTACCCCTACGTATGTCGTAAAAAAATGTAATTCATTTCTTCCGTCTGCACCACAAGTTCGATGTCCGTAATAAATGAATTGCCCGTTATAAATTCTTTCTGCATAAGTAAGGTCATAAATAAAAACGTTTTTAGTTTCAGTGCAGGGTGAACGTACGTATTTCGTTTTATTTTTGCGAAAGATTATTGCTTTCGTGATGCAATACAGTTATTCCAGTGGACACTAAATAATTTACATCTGAATCTTCAACTAATTTTATCTTAAAAGCTATGTATAACAAACCCCCATAATTATAGTTTTTTTGTTTTGTTTTTTCATATATTACCTGTGGTTAACGGGTCGGACACTTATTTTGAATCATCCAATATAGTATGTTCAATTTAAAAAAAAATACTAATTTTACAGTTCGTGAACTTAGCCGTACTGTTGTTGATAATCGCTTGATTTTAAGAAATGTCGAATACTTTAAACGTACGGACATGTAGAAATATTTTGATCCTAAATTGAACGCGTATCATGAAAAATAACAATTTGGTAACCGATCGAATATGACCTAATTTTTTCATAAAACTTAAAATAACTCAGTAACTACTCAAAATAAGTAAATAAAAAGCTTTTCATGGACTAACCAAAACAACTATATAGAGTGTTCAATTTAAAATATCATAAGTGAGGTATGTAATTTTTAAATGAACAACCATGTATAGTTGGAAAGAATTTTAAATTTTGCTGAACGGAAACCTACATAATTTTTATTCTTTTTTTTATAAAATGCATATAAAAGAGCATTTTTGGACTTTTCCAGAAGTTTGGAACACTCCCTTCAGTTCACAAAACTACTGTATTACTACAGTGTGTTCTGAAAAGATTGAAAGGCGTTTGAATTTAACGCACTGTCCTATTAGTAATTTTCATCTTACATCTTTGGTATCTTTGCGGAATATGATGAATTCGATCTAAATTTCGTCAGAGGCGTGCTATTATTTACATATTGATTTTATTATTTTATTATTATTATTATCAAAAATTTTATTTCAAGTCGGTTTTGATTGCAATGGACTCCTCGAGCATCCTCTGTATAGCTGTATCGGCCTTATTTGGGACCTCTCAGTAAAAGCGTAGCTCGAGAATTCCACTGCAAGCCAAACCGACCTGTCCTAGTTATTTCCAATTGCGATGTAATAGTAATGAACATTTTGGCAAAACGTGACATATTTATGCGCATATTTTTAACATTTCTTGTGCATAAAAATCCGAACCTTAATAATAACAAAGTTTTACTGAAAAGTTTATAAGAATTGATGTTTAAATTGCTGTGTTATGACATGAGCGCAAAGTTTGTAAACATTTTTCTCATTGCAGACTTCGAGAAAAACATTTTAGCGATGGAGAGTATTAAAAATGTTAGCCATAATAGAATTATTCAGAGACGGAAGATCCAATATTATACATAATTATCTATTATCGTCGTTATCATCGCTATAAAAATCGATCACCGGTTATACCCAATAAATAGTCATAACTTTTGGCATAATATTAAACTTTCTTATCTTTCTTATACTTATCTACTGAATTATTTCAGTATTTTTTTTTTTTGAATTATGGAATAAATAAATTAATTAACATTCTAGAAGTTATTTATTATCATTGTATTTCCGTGATATTGTTCATTTGTTTTGCTATCAGTTCTGCAGGAATTCATGGATATAAAAAAACACGAATCCGTTAGATTTTCAGTTCAATATCAAAACGAACGAAGCAAATATCTGAGAAACAAGATGACATATTTTGCTGTGTTCGCAATACTATTCGCTTTAATAATAGTAAATAACGCACAAATGGAGCCAAAGAAACTTTCATTCGATCCAATCCATAATCCTTTTGGAAGTCTTCTTCCTGGCCCCAACGGTGGAGGTTTTGAAAAATTACCTGGAGGTCCAAGTGGTGGGGGCATTCCTGATGGTGATTTAGGTAATCTATATAATATATTCCATTCACGATCTTTTTAGACTCTAGAGAGTTAAGCTTTTTTTTCGTTAAGTTACGTGCATGTATTTTGATGGAAGTTAAAAAGTGCAAAATGTAAAATTCTGACACCAACATCAATCCCATCGACTACATTGCTTCTTATACTCTATGATGGCAAGAAAGTAAAATAATAACATTAAAACAAATAATTTTTAATACTAGTCAAAATGCTAAAAATCATCAATGTTTTTCGGAGTCAGTTTTCAAAAATGTAAGCATCAAATTAAAATGGAACATACTAACAAAAATGTCACCCTAACTCTGAATCTAAAAAGATTGTGAACGGATATTATATATTCAAATAAATTCTTGATAAAGGTAAGCCATGGAAGAAAACGTTTATCTCAGATTACTACAGCAATTTATTTATTTATTTACTTGACAATTTATGAATTGACCTCTTGCTGTCCAATTACAATTATTGCAACTTTCTTTATTAAATTATAATTTACATTAAAATATTATGTTGTTTTTAATTAGTTAAATAAAATCGAAGTTTAATTTGCTCCCTTTTACACCTTGATGTGTCACTAACGTCAAAAACTACTTGGTTACGACATATGTTTACACTTCCATGGCCTACTTTTATGAATCATTATGATCATCGTGTAAAAATATTTTTGAATATATTTTAAATTGCAGAATTACAAAAAATTAAGGCGGAGGGATGTGAAGGAATGTCACATTATGTAATGGGAAGACAAATGAGGCAGTCATGTAGCACTTATTGCGGTTCATCTTTCATGACAGGAATATGCTATGGAGGCATTTGCTATTGCACACCTCGTTAATGGTTAGTTGAACAGATACTATAGACGATAATATACTTATACTTATACCTATATTGTTTCAAATAAATTTAATGTCCCACTAGATTATTTTAACAAAATAATGACACAAATTTAAAACGCATTATCGTTGAAATCGTTGACTATTGTGTGAATCTGTGACTATGGACACTGGACAAACGCGCATTCGAGTATTGGCCAGAAGAACTAAGAACTGGACTAAGCGGTCGGTATAAGAAACTTTTAACTTGATTTATTGAAATTAAACTATTTTAAAACTTGCAATTACGTATGGATAATATTATGGACTTATGTGCTATTTGTAAACAATCCTTTAACGATGCTAAAACAGTGATTCAATGCAACGCTTGTAATTTGTTCTTACATAACGCATGCGGCGGTGTTGAAGAACGGCGAGGTCTTAGAAAAAGGGCCAACTGGAAATGCCCAAAATGCGAAAAACAAAATGACTTGAACGAAACGAATATGACAAAGGACACGGTCACAAACAAAACTGAACTGCAAGATCGGAAACGTAGTGCTACAGGCGAAGAATATTTAAAAGAAGTGCTAAAAACAGTACAATTGGTCTCCCGCCAAAATGTGGAAATCCAGCAGATTCTAGAGCAAGTACTTGAGGAAAACCGTCAGCTGAAAATCGATATCAACAATATAAAATCATATATGATTGATCCTGATTCAAAAACCAAACAATTATTGCAAACACTATTAGTGATAAAGTCAACAATTTTGAAAGGGTTATGAAAGAAGGAATTGATAAATTGCAGAATGGCAAAATTACTTCTTATTGTGACGTAGTTAAAAGGAAAGCTACTCAGGAAAAAAATACTTTGATTATAAAACCAAAAGAGGTACAAACCAGTAGTCAAATTCGACAAATACTCCGCGAAACAATAGAACCAAAAAATTTGGGCGTAGGTATTACAAAGGTCCGAGATATCAAGAAAGGTGGCATTATACTCCAATGCATAAATGAAAAACAAAGAGATCTGATGAAGAAGGAAATTGATGGGAAACTAGGGCAAGATGTAACTGCAAAACCTGGCACCTATAAAGGTCCGCAAATAAAAATTGTCGGCCTGGAGAAGGAATTAGATGGGCAATCTCTCATCGAATGCTTATCGAAACAGAACGACCTCAACTCGGTAAATAATGAAAACACGAAACTATTGGTATCAAGAAAAATGAGGAAAATGTACATGGCAATAGTTAGATGTAAACCAGAAGTGTTTCATAGAATAATGGAAAAGGAAACACTAAGCATAGGATGGAATACGTGTAGAGTGTATGAGCATGTAAATAAACTTCGCCGCAAAATTAGAGGATATTTAATGTTGTAGTAAATAAATTGAATATTTCAAAATAAATCAACTTATATTACAATTAAAATATGATTTTACATATATTCTCGATATTTCAACGCAAAAGTATTTAAAGAATAAAAAATTTAATCAAAAAGTCATAAATACAAAAATTGTTTTTTAAACAAAAAACGTCAAAAAGCTTGAAAAAGTCATTAGATGTGGTTGTCATCACGTTGTCATGAACAGAAATAGACAAAAACGCCACTTATCTGAAACTGAGGTCGTCAAATTGGTGACCCTGATGGAAGAAGGCTACACTCAGCAAGAAGTTGGCCGACGATTAGGGATGGGTCAGTCTGTGGTCAGCAGAGCTTTGCATAGGTACCGCGAAACTGGTAGCTATCAAAGGCGACGAGGCAAAGGCAGAAAGAAGAAAACCACAATTGCAGAAGATCGCTTAATCAGAATAAGTGCAAAAAGGCGACGGTTTTCTACTGCTAGAGCGCTAAAAAACGACCTCCTGCTTGCCACTGGTACAGCAGTCAGTACGGATACCATTCGAAGGAGGCTTAAAGATGCTGCACTGAAGCCGTACCGACCAGCTACTGGACCAGTTTTAACAGCAGCCCACAGGAGAAACCGCTTAGTATTTGCTCGTAGGCATGCTGAGTGGCAGATTGAAGATTCTGCCTTTCGACAAATGATCGACGTGCTAGAGTCTGGAGAGCCCCAGGTGAACGATTTACGCAGTGTGCCATACGAGAAGTCGAGCCATATGGTGGTGGATCCGTTATGGTGTGGGGTGGAATAAGCCTTGCTGATCGCACCAATCTTTTAAAAATAAATGGTTCACTGACTGGTGTACGATACAGGGATGAAATCATAATCCCTGTTGTAGAACCGTTTGGTACTCTACATGGACCAGAATTTATTTTTATGCAAGACAACGCTCGGCCGCACATTGCCAATGTTGTACGGCAGGAACTCGTTGCCGCCAATATCAATGTTCTTGAATGGCCACCACGTAGCCCTGATCTTAATCCCATAGAGCATCTTTGGGACAATATCGGGAGAAAGATTAGGGGTCTTGAAAATCCTCCGCAAACATTAGATGCGCTCTCCAATAATTTGCAAGAAGTTTGGGCAGTAATCGGCCAAGAGGAGATTGCCGCCTTAATAGAGAGCATGCCCAGAAGAATTGCAGCTTGCATAGCAGCAAGGGGTGGACACACCCGCCATTAATCGTTGTTTTGATTTTAAGTTTAATTTTTCGTTTTTACTATTTCTTGTTTATGATGAAATGTTAGAGTTGGTATAAAAGTTATTGAATTCAATTTTGTTTTGTTTGCATTACAAAGTCTGAAATAACTTATTTTAAGATTTTAAAAGCTATAATGCCATGTTGACCAAACATTTTTAGTATTTTACTAATTATCCTCTAATTTTGCGGCGAAGTGTATATTACAATGTTTCCAATGTGGCGGTTTCGGTCACGAAGCTAAAATTTGTAAGCGCAAGTAAGTATGTACAAACTGTTCCGAAGATGATCATACTAACAAAACTTGTCAGAAAGAACAAAACAAATGCGTAAATAAAACAAAATTAAAGCTCGTGGAGAAAGAGAAAAGCAAAATAAATTATAATGAAATATAGCAACTACAGAATGAGGAGGACTCTACTACTCTCAATCCAAAAAACAAAAAAGAAATAAAATCTTCTAGACAAATTCTTAAACTGTGGCATCAGAATGTGCAAAGCATAACGAATAAAATTTCGGCAATTGAATTATTTGCTGTAGAAGAGGACATAGATATCATATGTATCACAGAACATTGGTTGATTAAAGAAAATTATACCCTATATAATATAGATCGTTATGAAAGAGCTTCTTGTACAATTCGAAAAGCTCACATGCACGGGGGCGTCGGCATATATGTCAAATCTGGAATAGAATGGGAAGAAATCGAGACCATCAACAAAAAATCATTAGAGATGTCTTGCGAACTTGCAGCTATATTTATAGAAAGTTTTAATACAGTTGTAATCACCGTATATAGAAATGGTATTGAGCACATAAACATATTCCTGCAAGTCATGGAAGAAGTTCTCAACTTCATATTAGAAGAATTTTCCCCGTGTATTAAAATCATTATCGCCGGTGATTTCAATGTAAATTTCCTCTCTGACTCGATTGATCGACTTAATGTTGTACACTTGATGCAAAGCTTTGGTCTCCGTCAAAAAATATTTAACCCCACGCGAATTTGTGGAAATAGCGAATCATGAATAGATAACATTTTTATGAACGACGACGATGTAGAAGCATATTCAACCCCCACAAACTTGTCTGACCACGATGGACAAATCTGCAAGTTTCAAGCTCCTTCGAATTCAAACGATGAAGACACCAACACGAAATTTAGAAATTTTTCCAAGACCAACGCGTACAACTTTTATAGAATACTTGAGCAAGAGGGATGGATTTTAACGTACATGGAAGACGATGTAAACACGAAATTTAATAACTTCCTGTCCTCGTTCTGTCAACACTACGAAATGGCTTTTCCAATGTTAACCAGACATAAAAATTACCAACAAAATCTAATCTCTCCGGAGACCAGACAAATCAAGGAAACTCTGCAGCATACAAGCAAAGCCGTGACGAAGACTTAAAAGGTATATACAACCGCTATAAAGAATTCTATATTAAACAAACTGAGGAAAAAAAACTGAAAAGAAATAAATGCTTCATAGAAAGTGCAGAGAACAAGATGAAGGCAATTTGGACAGTTATAAACAAGGAAACAGGACGAAGCAAAAAGAATGCGAACCCCAAGAGATCTCCAACAAGCGAAGGGTTCAGTGACTTTTTTATTACTGCCATAGATGATTCCTGCCGCTTCCTAATATAACAATTTCCGACTGTTTAAGTAAAATGCAGTTGAAGGATACGGCAATGTTCTTCTTTCCCACAGATCAAAACGAAATTGAATGTATAATAAAGAATATTAAAAGTAATCTTCATTTGATATTTTTGGAATAAATACAAAAATCATGAAGTCAGTGGCAGCCGTGATATCTCGTCCACTTTCTGATATCTGCAATGCATCTTTCATACAGGGCATTTTCCCGGACAGAATGAAAATAGGTAGAGTAATACCGGTACAAAAATCTGGAAACTCTGAGGACAAAAATTGCTATAGACCAATATCGATACTGCCGTGCTTTTCAAAAGTTCTCGAGGCTGTCATGGCTACAAGAATACTTCGCTATTTCCAGAAGAATCTGTATTTGTCTGCACATCAATACGGATTTCAAACAGCAAAAAGCACGGGTGATGCTATTACGTCCCTCTTGAATTACGACTTTGTATTTATATTTATTTATAAATTTCAAATTGCACATTATACTTCAAACATGTAACATCTAAGAAATGAAAGTAAGAAAATCGACTACAAAACAATTTGTTTTAACCCAATGTATACATCTTAAAACACGTACTTCCTGAATATAAGTTCCGTTAATCAAAGCTTAGGCATGCACACATGACATTCAGACATTTTAAACAACCTATTATGCAAAACACAAAACAAAATACAAGCTCTGTTGATTACAAGTCGACTTAAATGAAATTCCATTGTACAAAAATAATTTAAACATTGCGTCAAGGGCGACGTAATCGACGGACCACAACGACTTTATTTATATAAGCAAGCATGACTAGTAGGAGTAGTGCAGATCAATTAATACAATGTGCACCGACGAACATTGTGGTTTAATACCAGTACCAGTCCACTGGCCATCACCACCACCATCTCACAAGGAAGACATGTTGTCAGTCATCGGCAGTGCAGTCATAATAAGTGTAGTTGTAATTAGTATTTTATTAGTGGTGGACCGTTTTCGAGCCCCAATTACGGTCACCGCAAGAAAGGATCTGGGCGATATCGTGATGCGAGCCCTATCGCGCTATTCTCGCACAGAAAAATTCCAGCAGCACTAAAGAATTCTTTATAAACCATTCAGTAACATATATAACTAAAATATAATAAAAGAAATACAATATTGTGAGTCTGTTTTTTATTTTAATCCCTTGGCGGTCTTAATGGCGGCCTTGAAGGGGGTCGAGCTTGATTGTTCAAGGGGCGCGATGGTGGGAAGCGCTGTGATGTACCCATTGCAGCAGTTGGTCGACTCCAGGGCTGTTTGTTTTCCTTGCGGGGAGTTAGTTTAGCAAGCCGTTTAGCCGGGGGTGGCTTATACACTAGAACAAATGAAACAAAGGATTAGTGTAGAATTATTTAATCACTGATCTTTTTTAATTATTGCGTTAAATAATCCATGTAATAACTGTCCAGCAACTGCATTCGCAGACCAATAGAGGACCCCACCTTTCGTTAACTGCTCAGCAATTGCAGCGGGGTGTACCGGACTTTTTACGAAGGTACCATCCAACGAGCAGTTTGATCCTTGATCATTAAGCTTGCGCTTGCGCGACTCTTCTTCAGAAAATGTGTTAACAGCAGGAGCGTCAACATCTTCGCCCCATTTCACGTTTTTTATTCCCTGAAGGTCCTGTACAAGCGCCTGGTATTCGCTATTAAGGGTATCCGTAGCAAATCCATGGCCTTTGACCTGAAGGTAGCAAACTCGCAGCACTTTGGCCATTTTGGTAAACAGAGTGTCTCGAGAATTTAGCTCGTGTTCCAACCTTTCATTCACTTTGTGCAGATGTTCAACCTAAAATAAACAAAGCATAATTATCTTTCATCAAGCACTTTTTTTGTCAACAAGAAGTTAAAATTATTTAACAATGAAAACTAATAACTACTTTTGAACATTCGAACAGCAAAGTATCACTTCTTGTGCCATTTTTATTTAACAAGTGCACAAAATTATCTGCACTATAAAATTATATTCACTCCAACTTTTTGCTGGAGAAAGCAAGGAAGCAAACGATGATTTAAAAACGTTTACAACCGAAATTGTGGTACAATCAGTGGTTTAAATATAACAAACACTATAGAGATTACATAATTTCATTGTAGAAAATAGAAGAACTTGAATGAAATTTTCAGTAACAATTTTTTAAACGATACAGGCTATATCATAACATCCGACAAAGATTCACTCTGCGCTATTCTATGTTGAAAACTATACAGAAAATTATAATACCACTTTCCTCTTAACTCTTGGTTATTGAGAGGTGAAAATTGACTTTTAATTTAGTAAGGTCTGATAAATCTACCTAACATCGTCAAGAAGAATATAAAACATGCAATAGATTGGTCAACTAACAATATTTTCACCTTTTTTTTCCCCCCGGTTTACTTTTAATTTATATTTTGCAAAAGCAAACTCTTTGCATTCTACAATGTGGAAGAGTGTTGCAACTGCGTAAATATGTATGAATCCAGGGAACTTAAAAATTCGTTTATATGTCAGTGCCATTAGTGTCAATCTTGAAGTGCATTTTCGCACAATTCTCTGGCTTCTTACTTCTTAATCAGGTTGCTAAGGACGGATAGTGGAACTAATTAAATTAAATGTGCTTTCTTTATTCTGCGTTGCCATATTTAAAAAAACTTTGATCGGCTCTACAGGGTGATTGAAATTCGAGGGCCAGCATGGGGATCTCGCTTATTATAAGAGATAGAGAATCGGTTAAATGGAAGCAAAATTGCCAAATTTCATGCTCATTAATAATACGTTAAGAAATTTGAAATATCTTGAACGGTTTCTTCACAATCGGAAAAAAGCTAAAAATTGAGATTTTCGAAAATCTTTATTTATAATTTTTTTCAAAATCTGTGAAAATATTCCTGAAGCCACTTTTTCTGCTTGATTGAATGCCGAACGTACTTTATTTCTGAAGCGATTCGTTTTTATTTTTCCAGAGCCAACTTCATTTTTTCTTATGGGCGCGATTTTTGTTGTTTAGACAGGTATAGCACATTTCTTTCTGAATTCATTGGTATGCCGCACTTACTATTTTGTTTTAATTTTCATTGAGAAATTTTGGAAAAACTGAAATTAGATTCATATGCACATATTAAGTTAGCTTCTATTCAATTATATGCTGCGTAGCCAAGGAAACGTACACAACGAAATTCTATTACAAGTGCTCAGCGGTATTTAGAAACTTATCCGGAGAGAATTCAACCAAGTATTAGATATTTTTCCAAGTTGAAATTAAGAAATTAAAATTAATTTAGAATTGCCCTATTATCGAATTCACCAAGTTTAAAAAAAAAGAAAAGATGAAACCATTTAAAATTCACATCACCCAGACGTTGCATCCAAGAGAAGTGCTCGTCAATTGCAGTTCTGTCATTGGCTTGCCGAACGAGATGACGATTTTCTTAAGAACATCATTTGGACAGATGAATGCAGTTTTACGAATTCTGGACTTTTTAATCGCAATAATGAACATTATTGATCCACAGAAAATTCTCGCATACATCATGACGCAAGATCCAACGTCTGGGTTGGACCTTTTTTTATATGAAGAGACGTTATTTAAATTTTTTAAATCAACATTTGTTAAATTATTTCGAAGACTTTCCACTGATTCATTTAAGGGAACTATGGTGGCACCAAGACGGACCTCCTGCATACAACGCTCGAAGAGTTCGAAACCGCCTAGACGAGATTTTCCAAGGCGTTGAATTGGCGCGATCACCCGACCTTAACCCCTTAGACTTTTTTCTATGGGGAAACATAAAGAATAATGTTTTTAAACATAATTACAACAACGCACAGTGTGATATTTTCCAACTTTAGGTGGACAAAAATATTATTACAAAAAAAAATTAGTAGGTTAAGAAATATTCTAATTAACAGAAAAGATAGTTCATTATCAATTTTAGATAAATACTTGCTCTGACGCCCTAAAAAAATTAATTAAATGAAAAATAAATTAATTAAATTTCAATTTTTTTATTAGTTAAGCGAAACTATATATATATAGACATATTATTATCACAATAAATTAGCCTCTATAAATAGAAGTTTAAAGTTTGCCTTGTAAATTTACTTAAGTTAATTTCAGTTTCGAAGAGAAGAGAATAATAATAATTAATATAGCATGCCCGTCAAAGAAAACTGAGACATTCTACTGTAAATACGACAAACTAGAGTATTGTTTATTTCTGTTTTTTTAATGTTACCATAGAACATCTATGTAAGAATAAATTGTTTAAAGCTGCAATGAAATAATAATAAATAATAATGACTTATCAAAAGCCAACTACATCTGTACCAAAAATCTTTTTCTTAGAATTGACTGTAAATGACAATTTTTAGGTATTTCAAGAACGATTAGGTTTAGATTGAGACAATAGCTGCTTTCCATTTGAAGTTGTGACCCCTGGAGCATAAGGCCTAGAACAACTCGGTTATTTGTTAATGGAATGTTTGCCGTGTCTTGCAAAAAGGAACACATAGCTTAAACCCCCTCTACAGTTCGGAGCTGCTCCTTTATGTAGAAGAAAAGCAACTAGAGGTATATAGAAAATGAGTAGGTTTTTATGAGTGATCCAAATTTGACACCTATGCCATTTGAAATAAAAAAAAGGGCGCCACTATTTTGATTCTGTATAGATAAAAATAATTTTATATTGCAGATCTGTATAATTAACATATGCAACGACTGCAGACGTTTTCACAAATCAGTTTCGTTTCATAAGTAACAAATAGAATCTCTAGATGGTGCCACTTACGTTAACTGGAAGATATGTTCTTGAAAGTATATGCCGAGGAATCATTCAAAGATACGAATTTGTGCACGTTCTAGCTTTTAATATTTTGTAAAGTATGGATGAGTCATAATATCTTGACCTTCGTCTAGTGTAAGTAGATAATATAAGTTAATAATTTTCAAGAGTCTGTTCCCGTAATCATTTTTTTGCCAAAACATAGATCTTTATAACCTGACAGATAATTTCAGTTTCCACATAAATTTAATCGTATTTCTCAGAACATATTTTCTAGTGTTGCATAAGTGCAACACTAGGTCATTGGGTTGTTATGTTGATGTAATTTTCAAAATATATGAGGTATTGATTATTTTATTTTCTATTAATATGTATTTTTCCCTTTCAAATGGAGGATTAACACTACAGGAAGCACTAGAAGTGGCTTATTCGGAGGATATGTGCTTACAGATGAAGATTCTGCAGAAGAAGACAATAGATAATCTGAATCGATCTCAGTTGCGAGCAAATGTTGAAGTCAAATTATTGAATTCGACAAGAATTACTCAGCAAAATACAAATGTCTTAGAAAATCATTTTGAAGAGTTACAGAACAAAAATAAAAGTCAACAAAAGATAAAGCACGTCGATCTAAATATAGAAAGAGATGGACAGATGGAGATTTAGTAGAAAACGAGGCCAGTTCTCATTTTCCTACATCAGATTTTAGTAATTATAAAGATGTAACGCCCGTTCAAATTTTTGAGAATTTTTTTGATGATATTATAAATTACTTAATAGAGGAAACAACAAAATATGCAATTTTCAAAAATTGTCCAGACCCAAAAGTTTCTCCAGAAGAAATGAGATGCTTCATTGCCATTCTAATTTTATTTGGGTATAATCAGTTGGGATTCTGTTTCTGATATGAAAAATCAACTTCTGTCTGAAGCCATGTGTAGAGATCGCTTCATTCAAATAATGAGATTTATTCACTACGAGGATAATACTCAAATAGATCACTCCGACAAATATAATGATAATATGGTAGGAACGGATTTAATGGACGAAAGTATTTCTCATTATCGAATTGCTCTTAGATCTAAAAAGTAGTGGTGGGTATTATTTACATGGCTAATAAATGCATCTGTGTACTTTACAAAAAATCAGGAAATACAATTAGTCATCTAGATTTTCGAAGATATTTGGTCCAGATTTATTTGACTAAAACCAGAAACTTCCAAAAAGTTCTGGACGTCCGTCTATGTCAAAATTTAGCGTATCGCTAAACCGCGTCTCTCATGAATTGCGTTAACTGCGGCCAAATTGCTGATAAAAAAAACGACGATGCTGTGCTGGCGAAGGCTGCACATCCATTTGTAGGATGATGTGCACCAAGTGTGATGTCGGTTTGTGTATAGAATGTATATATTTCACACACAAACATAAGAGGTTTGTCTGATAATGTGAGGTCTTGTTTTGTTTTTGCATAAGATGAACATTTCAAGTAAAGATAAATAGATGATTTATAATGGTTAAGGTGGCTTATGCGTTAAATTTGGTACTAAATTTTTATTAAATATCTTCTTCTTCAATATTTTTTAGATTTGCATTCAAACCACAATTAGATACCTTATTGGCCTAGCGTTGCAAATATGCAACACCACATAATTTGAAAATTGATAGTAAAAATTTCTTTATTTTAGTAAAATTGTATTATTTACCTTTACTTATTTATATAAGAATTGTTTTTTCAAATAAAAGTATAATTCCGGTCATAATGGGTTAAGAGAAAAATTGCATTGAAACTTTTTTTTTATATCTTCAGTAGTTTTCGAGATATTTTCTGAGAACAGACTATTGGGACTCTTGCATATCAAGTGATTTTAAAATTTTTTATCAACTCTCGCCACAAAATCTGGATGGCATGTCTTAACTTAAATGAAAAGTATGTCATTGCACTCCTTGATGCTGTTTTACAGTAAAGCTAAGACATGTTGTCCAAATTCCTGTGTTAATATCACTTGGTATTATTATAACATGCATAAGTAAAGAAGTCCTTACCTTATGATTAGATTCTAATTCATTGGATCGAGCATTTTCCAATTCTGCTACCTGTGCAAGTTCAGGGCTAACTTCGACTAGCTCTTCGATTTGTTTCTTCAACTTCTTCTGTTGCTCCTCGAGAGATCCAAGCTCAGTGTGTAATGCAGAAGCTTGTCTCGTGATGCGATCGACTGCATTACCCAGCCGTTTGTGTCCTTTTTCTTTCTCGGGAGTATCAGTGCAAAGTCCACTCAATCTCTGATCAGCATCCTCTTTCAAGCGCTTGCGCAACTCCAGCAAGTGCTCGCCCATTTCTATCTGATGTACACGCTCTTGAAGCTGTCGACGTTCATTAAAAATACTCATCAGTTTTAACTTGAGCGATTCTTGAGGTGTCTCATTCTGACATGTGCAAGTCCGATTTTTCAGCTCAGCTTGCAGCCTCTCAATTTCTCGGTTTAACTCTTCTATCATTTTTACATACTGTCCAATGTGTAACTCACAGTTCATGACATTCTTCTTAATTACAGTCTTGATTTTTTTGGCACGGGTTGCATATTTCAATGTGTTGTAAGTGTCTTCATATGTCAATGAACTGGGAGAAATATTTGCTATCATAACAGTATGACAATTACCACCTAAACTGTCCTTCAGGAGTCTTGTTAATTTTGAGTCACGATAAGGTACATGTGTGTGCCCATCTGCCAAACTATTAATACAATTGCCTAAGGCAAGCAGTGATTTGTTTATGTTTGCACCCTCAGTGAAACGAGCCCCTGTACACCCAGTGGCTGCACCCCTTTCACTACCAGCAAGATCAATCATGCTCAGCTTGGCTAGCTTAACTTGTGCCGTTGTTTTCATACTCATGCGCATGTATACTTGAAAGACAGCATGTGAGCGTGAGCTTTCCGCATTGGAATCTGTAGGGTGCTGCGTTCGGTTGCGATTTCCTCGTTCCAGAAACTCGAATAGTTCTTCACTACGCTCGATTTTTTTCATCTTGATTCCTGCTATAAAAACTCCATACTTGCCATCTTCTCTCAGCTGTAAGGGCATGCCAGGGTTAAGCAAATCTTGAACGTTTTCATTGTACACTTCCAAATAGGTGACTCCCAGCTCAAAATCTCTCTCGCTTGACAGTTCTTGCTTTTGTCGAAAGAGTTCTGCCATTGTTAGCACTGTTATTCCAGGGTTTTCTAAGTTGCCAAGCATAGTGTGGGTTTTACCTGCACCTGTTGCCCCATACACAAAAACTGAGCAATTATATCCTTCCATTAAAGACCCGATTAGCTTCTGCGTGGTGCAATTGAAGACATCTTCATTAGTAGCATCATACCCAAAGACACGGTCAAAAAAGAACTGAATGTTTTTATTAGCTCTCTTGTTTAAGTCACGTCCTTTCTGTTGCACACCATGATAAAAAAAAGGCTCGATGTCTTCTTTTGGATCGAATATTAACATCTGATCATCAACAATTTTGATAGCCAACCTAAAACAGGATTTGTAGAGTAAAAGCAGCAAATATGATGAGAAAATTATGAATTTGTGCATACCTGCTATTATCTCCTTGCTCTGATCCACTGGGAGGTCGCACCCTCACGACGACTTTAATGTTGGCCGCTGATTGTACCCTGGCACGAGTACTCGGCCTACCAAGGGTCACGGACCTACGACGCGGAGACTTTAAATCCCTCTTATTTTTCACCATTTTAAGAACGCCACTGTCACCCTTCGAATGCAATTTATACATCCAGGCAGCTTCCTCTGCAAATCCACATCGTCAATTGTAAAACTTCGATAAACTTTGTAAAATTTGTCACTTTCTTCGACGCTTAGAGGGCTTTCGCAAAACAAAACAGCTACTTTTGACAAATGCCGTCACAACTCTAGAAAATTCGTTAGGTTTCAGAGTTAAATTCAAAAAAGTAGTTCGATCGGTAATGAAGTGCGTGATATATCTGAATTGCGCTTATTGCAGTCAACGCTCTTGGAATTATTTAAAAACGTTCGATTAATTAATTCTTAATTCACATTTTCAAGAATAAACAGAGGCTCCAAACTTATTTTGCTATTAGTTTTAAGACATTAACAAATTACAACAGCGTGACGAGTAAAGAATAAACAGGAGGGAGTCATGCAAATAGTAGTTCGTGTCCAAAGTAGTAACTAAATATGGCTCCTGTATGTCGGGCGCTTTGAATATAATAGAAGGAGCTTTTATTGTAAATGCTAGATTGAAATGTGCAACGGAAATAGCCATTTGGAACCTCCACGTATGATTCATTACTTGTTGACATCACTGAAATTTGGATGGTGATTGTGTTTATAATCTGTAATAATAGCTTTATTAGTATTTTGTAATCGTTTAGACACTAATTTGTAGGTGAACCGATTAATTGTAAGTATTATAGTATAAATATTTATTCCGCTTGAGAGACGGAAAAGAACAATTATGGTTAGTTGTTCAGCGTGCGGTTCTTCGTTAACCACGAAGAACAAAGAATTGCGAATTACGTTTCATAGGTAAGTATTTCTAGTCGTTTAATTTGTCTAAATGTTAGAGTACTTAAAAATATTTACAAGCAAAGAATGATGTTATGATTTAAGTCAAAATCATGGGCGTACGTAAATGTAGGGCACATTTCAGAATGAACTGGTTACTCCACCGATAGATATTTTAAAATTTTAAAATCCACTGTAAAGCTATAAGTTATTTTATCTATAATAAGTTATTAACTTATTATAACTATATTATTATTATATACTTATTATAGCTTTACAGTGGATTTTAAAATTTTAAAATATCTACTGGTGGCGTAACCGGTTAATTCTGAAATGTGCCCATTAACTGCATTCGATTCGCAGTCGAAAAGTAGATCACTTGTAGCCATTTCGATCAGTTTCATCACGTTTCGTTTATGGCGAATCTAGCATGAATCGAGCGGGTAAGTTCTTTTAGAATCGATTTAAATCAATCCAAATCAGCTAATTGAGTGCATCTATAGCTGCATTCGATTCACCGATTTGGATCGACCTAAATCAATTTAAAAAAATTTACGCATTTGCTTCGTGCAGGATTCACCATTAGCGAAACGTAACGAAACTGATCCAGATCACTTGTAACTGATAGAAATGATTGAATTGATTTCGGCTGCAAATCGAATGCAGCTTATTATATAGGGAATTATGTCATATTTTTTCAAGAATAGTGTTATACTCAGTTTATCCCATGATTGTAAAATCATGCCTGAAACATTTTAATATCGTGAAGTCTGTAAATAATTAATATTGCAAATAATAACTTTTAGTATTAAATAATAATGATTCTCCTAGCAAGTAATATTGTTATAAAAGCACTATTACATATATTTTATTAGTTTTCCTAAAACTGCACAAAGAAGAGAGGCATGGATGAAATTTGTAAGAAAACCAGAGTGGGTACCAAGAAGTTCGAGTGTTCTGTGTTCACTTCATTTTGCTCAAGAATGCTTTGATCGGTCTTCTTAACTAAAAGTAAGATTACTACCAACTGCAGTCCCTACAATTGAAGTGAAACGATTGAAATATGTAAGTATCATTTATGACAGTAACCCTGTGGAAGTAATGTTATTGTGGTATTTAATTTTAGGTAAGAACTTGTAATCCAATTCATACAAAACTTGCAAAAAATGAGAAGAATGAAATATTTGAAGCAAGTGAAATGGAAGTTACACCTGAGCGAACTATGCCAGTTCGCACACTTTCATCTGCATCCAAAAGGCCAATGTTAGATGTGGTTTCTACATCTACATTTACATCCAAAACATTGAAAAGGAAAATTAGTGAATTGCAAGAAAAAGACGTTTTAAAGAGTAAAAAAATTCGAAGGTTACAAAAAATTGCATGGCGACAGAAGAAACAAATATCTTCTCTGAAATCTTTAATGATTCAATTAAGAAAGAAACATTTAATGCTGGCAGAACATGAAAATATTCTGTTGCACCATTTTGGGACAAATAATGATCTCATTCAAAGATTATTTGCAAAAACTAAGAAGAAAAGAAAAAGAATGGTAAGAAAAAAGTTTGAACATTCTGTAAGAAGCTTTGCAGTGACATTGCACTTTTTTTCACCCAAAGCCTATAATTATGTATGACAAAAATTTTGTAATTGTTTACCCCATCCAAAAACATTGGCAAAATGGTTCTCCTCAGTAGATGCTAAACCAGGTTTTACCTCTGAAGCTTTTGACTTTTTAAAAACAAAGGTAGCACATAATAGTAAAACTCTTGTTTGCTCTCTTGTATATGATGAAATAGCTATAAGACAGCATTTAGAGTATAGTGGTGGCAGGTATTATGGTTATGTAGACTGTGGGAATGCATTGCAAGGGGACTGCACAGAGTTAGCTAGGGAAGCATTTGTGTTCTTGCTTGTGTGCATTAACGAAGCCTGGAAGTTACCATTGGGATATTTTTTCAATTCAAGTCTTAACAGTGAACAGAAGACTTCCTTGATAAAACAAGCTCTAACATTATTAAAAAATGTTGGAATTGTCATTACTAATATTACATTTGATTGGGTGTGCAAGTAACATTAGTATATGCAATTTATTTAACTGTCGTTTTAATAAAAAAAATATAAAAGTAGATTTTATATTTGACAATACTAAGTACTTTCTGTTGCTTGATCCTGTTCACATGTTAAAATTAATTAGGAATTGTTTTGGTGAAAAAACAAAATTTATTGATGACAAAGGAGATATTATCGATTTGGATTTCGTGGTTAAATTGAACAATTTGCAAGAAAGAGAAGGGCTTCATCTAGGTACTAAACTGAGAAAACAACATATCAATTTTTTGAAACAAAAGATGAAGGTAAAATTAGCAACTCAATTGTTAAGTCGATCAGTGTCTGATGCTTTACTTTATTGTAGAGACAAACTGTGTCTAACAGAATTTAAAGATTGTGGCCCAACTGCTAAATTCATATTATTAAATATTGCTTTTGATATTTTAAATTCACACAAAGTGACAGACTTCGGTTTTAAACAGGCTGCATGCCCAAGCAATATAGAAAATATTAAATTATTCTTCACAAGTTTTCGTTGCTATTTTGTAAATTTGAAATTTACTGATGGTACGCTTGTTTTGGATTCACAAAGAAAGTCGGGTTTTGTTGGCATGCTGATGGGTATTGCAATGTTACCAGGCATATATGAAGAATATGTTGTTAACAAAAAATTTCTCAAATTTATTCCCGTTTATAAACTAAACCAGGATCACATTGAGTTATTTTTTGGAACCATCTGATCTCAAGGAGGCTACAATAACAACCCAACCTGCAGGCAGTTTACAGCAGCCTATAAGAAAATTTTGATCCATGCTGATCATGGAGCGGGCAATAGAGGAAATTAATATACTCAATGTGAATTCTAACAATAAGGTGTAATAACGGGTGTAATAACCCGTGTCATATTATTTTGTAATAATGAACAAAAAGGTTCCTTTAAACAGGGTGTAGTCACTTTAAAACTAACCGAAAATAATACAACTACTAGTAACCGCGAAATTGATTATAATAAAGGTAGGTGAAAAATTTAGGTTATGTTACTAGATTTAAAAATATTTTTACATTTCAGATTTGAACAACGCTTGTTAAATTATCAAAGTTTTGGCTGCAGTAAAGATGTAACTAAAACAGTAAGTGCTAGAAATTGTGGTAAGTAGAATAAAGGAGCCACCTTTTTTTACTGTATTAATTTATATTATTTAATTCAATAGATCAAATACCTATTTATGAATGCTCAAATGTTAATCCATTAGAACATGAAGAATATTTTCAAAATGAACATGCCAATAATCTGAACGAAGATGAACAAATTTTAACACAATTAGTTGATCCTGAACTTCACACCAGCACGTTCCCTTGGAACCATAAAATTATTTTACTTTTTTTAGATGAGTATGAAAAACAATATAGTTTATTCAGAAACTCAAAAATAAAGAAGAAGAAACTGTGGAATGAGATTGCAGCTAAAATGTGTAAAAAAATGTTAATTAATGCGGCAAGTTTGGATCGAAAAATGCAAAATATGAACATTACATATAAAACCATTTGTTAAAACAATAGAAGAAAAAATACAGGAAGATAAATAAATAAATAACTTGGGAGTATTATTCTAAATTTTAATCTATATTTTTGACTGACAAAACTATAAATCCTGAAAATATTGTATCATCGTTTGAAGAAGCTGCTGGTAAGAGTTATAGTGCGGAAGAGAAGAGATAAATTCTCTGCAGTCATCAAGAGTATCCACACCTCAATAAAATAAAAATGTTTAGACAGTTACTGGAAAAGACAGTTGGAGATTGAGACCGAAATAGTTAAGGAATTACAAAACTTACGTCTAGAAATTGCCGAGTACAATAAGATTCAGAAACAGAAACTAAATCTTGAAATTTTCTTACTTTAACGATAAAAATTATAAATAAATTACTTAATAAATAGAACAAAATACTTCAATATGTGTTTTATTGAGATTATTAGAAGAATTAGTTACAATAAGAGTGAAGCTATTTAATTCATCTTCTCTGTCAATGCCGTTATTGTCAAGGTCCAAATCGTTAATTTGTATATTATCATAGTTCTGGGGTTCATTTTTCAATATAAAAGTATGTAGAATGCAACAAGTAGAAATTACCTCTGGAATCTTGTTGGGCAAAGACACATGTAAATACTTCAATCTCCATTTAACTGAAAAATGTATGTATTAAATTTAACTTTAATTTATTGATAAAAAATTTTACCTTTTCAGTAAAGCAAATGACGTTTCAATTACAGGCTCTTGAACCACTTAGTTTTTGATTTGCTTGCATTTGATTCAAATGCTATTGTCTCGGTAGGGTTTCATTAAATTCTGCATCAATGGGTATCTCCTATAATGTGCAGATGAGGAGGTAACAATGGTGGAGTATCTGTAGGTCTTTGAGATAGAGAGCTATTACGGAAGACTCTACCATCATGTATTCGCCCAGGCATTCCAGCACAAATGTCAATAAATGCTTTTCTATCATCACATACAGCTTGAAGAATCACAGAATGCTGTTCCTTGCTGTTCAAAAAGTAAAGTTTTTACAGGCAATATAATTTCCCTGGAGTGATTGAATGCATAGATTGCACACATGTAGCTGTAATAAATAAATAAATGACACATATCTAGAGGCTATGTACGTGAATAGGAAGGGCTTTCATTCAATAAATGTGTAATTGATGACTTTCTTTTAAATAGTCAAATTATTATGAAAGTGATAATTTTTTAACAGAAACACTCAAATAACAAAACAAAAAAAATTTAATTTTAAGTACACTTCAAGTATGTATAAGGGTTTTAAGATGTTCCCCTGTATATTATATGTTATATTCTCCAATATTTTAGATTTATGAAAGCAAGTTAATTCTTTCGCTTTCTTTTATTGTTTTCGTTTGAATTTTGTTTCAATTATTTTTTATTTTTATTCGTTTATTTATTCCACGAATTCCAATAAATTCTTATACCATACCTGAGAAAGCCTAAATTATAAAATGGTATTACCGGGGTTTCTCAACTGAAAGAATTATTAATGGCCATTTGCACCAAGCAATTTAAGCTCAACTTAACTTAAGCGTTACTTACGGTGGATTTCACAAACGTTACTTAAATTTAATCATGGGTTAAAAGTAAACGTTGCTATAGTTACATGTGCTGAAGGATAGGAATGATTATTCTCAAGGAATGATTAAGTTTAATTGACTTTCGTGAAACCCAGTATTAGAATATGATTTACACAATGCTGTGTAACCTAAAATATCACTTTATAAAGACCAATTAAATTTAAGCTCAGCTTAAGAGTTCGGTGCAAATGGCCATAATTCTTTTAGAGAAACATAAAAATCGTCCTACTCCATCTGCGACAAGTATTCGTAGAATTAGTAAAAATTTTGAAAAATATGAATGTGTAATTCCAATGAAACATAAAAAAAAACAGAAATTAAATAATGCAAATGAGGTACGAGATGGTTTGGTATGTGCTTAGCAGAAGTCGGGGGCCGATTTGATCATCTGTTACATTAATCATTTATAACCTAAATCTATATCTCACCATTTTTTTTTCACTAGAATTACTTTGAGTTCAGTTTACTTTTATTTTATAAAAAATCATTCACGTTTTATAACCGAAATGATATTTTGCGAAATTGTTTTTTCTGTTATTTTAGAATCTTTCGTTATATTGAATTCAAAGTTTTATCAAACCAAAAAAAATCGTGAAACTTATTGTGAATTCTTTTTAATTTTACTACTATTGGAGTAATTCTTTATTTATTTACTTTTATAATGTATGTCGAACTGTTTTATAATTAGAAATAATTATAGCATATAAATGTTTTGCACACACATTTAGAACCAAATTTATAGTTTATCTGCTTCACTGTTAGCAAACAATATTGTAATTAATTATTTATTAAAATCCTATTTTCTTAAATACAGAACAGGTAATAATTCTTTTTGACGCAATTTATAAACATTTATATTGAAACGTTTTGTTGAAAATAATTTTATTGACACTATAAATACTTTTACTTTATTATTAAAGTTTGTACTAGTAGTACATTTTAAGAATTATTAATTTATTAAATATGCGTTCCTCACTACTAAGTGTTTGGATCTGCTGAGCACCGGGAACCTGAACAGAACTTTCCTCCTGGAAGCCTGATCTGGTATACGGACGGCTCCAGAACTGAGACTGGTGCTGGGTCTGGAATATACGGGCATAGACCAAAGGAGAAGTTATGCTTCCCTCTGGGACAATTTTCCTCAGTATTCCAAACGGAAATATACGCCATACTACAATGTGCGCGGGAAAATAAAAGGAGGGCTTACACAAATAAGCGGATCTTCATCCTAACCGACAGCCAGGCGGCTTTGAAGGCTTTGGTGAGTCCAAAGATCTTCTCCAAACTGGTGTGGGAATGTTTAAATGAACTCAATGACCTTGCGGAATACAACTGCGTTACGCTGGTGTGGGTGCCAGGTCATCGAGGAATTATCGGCAATGAACGGGCCGATGAACTAGCCAGGCAGGGTGCGGGTATGGCATATTGCGGCCCTGAACCTGTCCTAGGCATAACCAAAAACGCTATTCGGGGCTTTATCAGTGACTGGATAAGCGAGGAACACAACAGATACTGGCTAAGCAGGCCAGGACATCGCCATAGCAAGACCTTCATTAGAGGGCCTTGCAGAAAGAGAGCTGCAGAACTTTTGCTTTTAAGCAGGGCGCAACTCAAGATCACCACGGGGTTGCTAACAGGACATCTGACTGTTAAGGAGCATCTGTGGAGGATCGGCAAATTTAATGGGGATCTAAATTGCAGACTCTGCAATGGAGAACCAGAGACAGCAATGCACGTTCTGTGTAGATGTGATGCGCTGGCAAATCGCAGGCAGCGCATATTCGGACATCTCATGATAGTTCCCGAAGATTTCAACACGCAATCAGTGAAAAACCTGTACCAGCTGGTGCAGGGGACATGCCTCACTGAATGGTTGCGGTAAAAGAACCAGGGCGAGCACAATAAGCCTAAATGGCTGCGGTGTCTCCGGTGCATTCTCTGCGGACGGGTTCTGGTCAAAAAAAAAAAAAAAAAAGTGTTTGGCATTGCTCACGGCCGTCCCGAATATACTCGAGCTACGCGCCCGCCCACCTACTTGGCTGAATCAATCTGTATACTCTGTTCACGATCTTTTTACATTCAGAGTAGGCCGTGTTAGGGTGACATTTTTGTTGGTACCACAAAAAAATATACTTGTCAGAAATTTGATTGATGTTCGTTTTTAATTTTGTGGTTACGTTTTTG
Organism: Serrognathus titanus; assembly: GCA_039766575.1. Taxonomy (NCBI): domain Eukaryota; kingdom Metazoa; phylum Arthropoda; class Insecta; order Coleoptera; family Lucanidae; genus Serrognathus; species Serrognathus titanus. The sequence continues at coordinate 10,937,439 of CM077911.1, read as the reverse complement.
AAAACGGCCACTGCCAATGTTGCCAGTTCAATTGTGCTGTACAAAGTATTCCATGAAAACGAGAAATAATTTGCAAAACAAATGTTTTGTTTCAGAGTGATGATGCTAATACTTTTGTTCTATTTGAAGATATATTTTTACTTTTTAAACATTTTTTAAACAAAATAGTTATTCCAAGTCAACTACAAAAAATTTCAGACAATAATTTAGTTAATTTTGATTTTGAAAAATACTTAATGCATACTGACTGTATCTACTTTGGTTCCGATTTTCAGCAAATTGCGAAGACACTAAATGAAAATGATAGGATAGATGTGCAAAACCGATGTAAAAATTTTATAGTGTCATTTTGCAAACAATTGCAAAAGCGTCTTCCAAATAACATAAACATTTTAGAAAAAATAAATGTTTTCAGGCCAGAAATTGCAACATCTCAAAAGAAGCCCCGGATATTATTAGTATTGTGTCTTGTTTCAATAGGTATTCAATTAATGACTCTCAGGTAGAATGGGAAAATATTTCAAATAAATCATGGATAAATACAGACGATATTGTTAAATTCTGGGCTGAAGTGTATAATGATAAAGATAGCGCAGAAAATCCGCGCTTTAGAAATATTTCATTGTTAGCTATAGGTTTACTTTCATTGCCTATTTCCAATGCCACAGTTGAAAGAGCATTTTCAATTTATAATGTAATTAAAAATAAAATTAGAAATAGGCTGACGGAAATGGTGCAAGTAATTATGTACGTTAGATATTTTTTAAAAATAGATAATATAGATTGTAAAACTTTCCAACCTACTGCTGATATGATAAGTAAATTTAAGGTTTCGATGTACGACCACAAAAATGATTTAGAAAAGGAAATAGTAAATATAATAGATCTGTAAATAAAAATAAATTTTAGGGGAATATGTGTTTCATTTGGGGGATTTTTTAACCTCGGATGGGGGATATCGTTCTCAATGGGTTGGCAACACTGTTCGGAAGTTAGGTTAGGTTAAGCTTCAATTTTTGAATGTGACACTGTCTTCGCCGATTTCCAACTTAATATTCGTACAAAACGCCTTCGGTACTTAGGTTAGGAAAATATTTTTCAAAATTTACCCCGCATTTAGTTCATGGGTGGCGTTGTTGATTTCATTTAGTGTGTACCCACTACCTACATATGCACTTATTTTATATTCTCCAACTTATCAGCTGAATTCCATTTAGAATACCGTCTGACTGAGCTCGTTAATCTTTGATGGTTCGTTCATCAACTAAAAGCAGGGCTTAATCATGAGCAAACTAAACAAAAAAATAAAAGCTGTATTTGAAACTAAAAGACACTCCCCACAGGAGAATCCACCAAGTGCAAAAAGATTTAAAAATCTGAAACTAAATAAGGACTTTTTCAATGTGCCCTGCATGACTTTAGCTGAGGCTCTGCTGGGGAAAGTTCTGGCGAGAAAACTGGAAAACAGTGTGACATTAAAAGGGCGTATCGTTGAAACAGAATGTTATCCAGGTGGCATAGACAAAGCGTCACACTCCTACAATGGACGGTAAGCACTAAATTTCTGATAGTCTGAGATTAAGTTGCACCTTATTTTTGTAGTCGTACAGCTGGCAATGAGCCTATGTACATGGATCCAGGAACTGCTTATGTATACATAATTTATGGCATATATCACTGTTTTAATATTTCAAGTTCAGAGGAAGGAGGTGCTGTTTTAATAAGAGCTCTTGAACCCTTGGAGGGAAAGGATGAAATGCAAAAGTTTCGCAGTGGTATGTCCCCTGCATTTACTTGTGCATATCCTTAATCATGATATTTTAGTTAAAAAATCAAGAGATATAAAAATGCAAGATCTATGTAAAGGACCTGCAAACTTATGCACTAGTTTTGACATAAGCAAGAACATCTGTAATAAAATTGATTTAACTGAAAGCACACTACTTTGGCTTGAGAACGATTCAAATTTTACTGATGGTTTCTGTGTGATACGAACATCGAGGATAGGTCTTTCATCTGTAGCAGAGGAATGGGTGCACAAACCTTTTCGCTTTTATATTAAAGGAAATATCAGTGTCAGTAAACGTGATAGACTGAACGAGAAGTCGTCAGTTACTTGAAATTTGTTTTTTTCTAAATTATTCGCTAGAGATATTCGAGTTTTATTTATTATAAGTATTTTTGATTTCAACAGTATTATTTTCTTGTGAATTGAAATTGCTGTTTACTATTTAAAATTAAAATTAAAATAAAATAAAAGACATTCAACAGCATTTAAGTCTTAAATTGTTTTTAATGAGTTTAACATTTTTTTAACCGTAAATAAATTACATATGCAGAAGATCACAGAAAGTAAACTTGCACGGCTAATTTCAAATTAAATTCTAATTATCAAAAGCAATCATCAAAATGAAAAATTAAATTGTATTTGTTTTTTGCCTTTGCTTTTTCAAAAATCTATCTCAACGTATATACAGCGGCACTTCCATAACTCGAACTTTTCTGTAAGGCCACTGAAATTTACTGGTGGATGTAACTGAAATCTATTTCTTTAATTCAAATTTCTATAACTCTAAGTAATTTTCGGTTCCTTGAGATTCGAGTTATGGAAGTTCCGTTGTACGTACCTTGAAAAAAGACCAGTAATAATGGGAAAAATATTTCCTAATATTTGAAATGCTAGTCTAGTGCATTTGCTAACCACAAGAAAAAAGAAAATAGCACAGTTCTCTTTCAATTTCACCAGCTATTGGCATTTTTAAATGATTTAACGAAAGTCTAAATTGAAGGCTTCTGCTGCCATTGTCCATAATTGAATTGTTGCTGCTACTTTTCGTTAGTCAATGAGTTGCTGCTACTTCTCAGCAACAACACCACCAGCAGTAAACGTCGGCAGCAGAAGCAGTCGTGATGGGTTCAATTAATTAACGAAAGTCGTTAAAACGAAACAGTCTGCAAAGGTATACGTCGACCTACCGATCACCCTGTATACTTACAATTAAATCCAAAGTTTAGCTGAAAAAATTAAATCGTCAAGTAAAAGAAGATAGATAGTTTCTTGTGTATCAACGTCGAGTGTTCCTACGTAAATTATTACCTACTTAATAAGTATTGATATAATTAAAATTTGGAAACTATCCGAATCAATATTACATCTTTGTTAATTATAACAAAATAAACATTTATACTAAAAAATTATAATAATTCCAAGGCAAGGAAGACCGGTAGTCTAATTTAAAGCTTGACATTATTCGTCTTCTGAAATAAATGTTGTGTTTAAGGAAAAACTGTAGCGCCATTGTTATAAGTCGAGCATAAACCATTTAAAATCAATGCTATAGAAACGAGAAATTGTTATATAATATTAAGCTTATCAATAAAATATCTATTCAGACAAGAATAGGTAAGCAAATTCGAATAAGTATCACACGCAGATGTTGGGATACTACAAGAAAAAAGCATTTCACATTTCACTTGAGCAACGCAAACTGTAAATATAAAAGGAACAAAACACCCCTCGTAACATGCGCAGATAATCGCCACCGTAGGCACTGGTACAAATATTGAATAGCAAACTACCCCTAAAATGCTTGCGAGGCTGCAGCAGCGCGCGGTTACCTTCTTTGCCGTGTAAGTGTCATGGAATCGTTGTGATAATGTTGGCTTTGTGTGCCCAGTTGTCGAGATGGAGCCCTCCAGCTCTACCCCCAGCCCTCCAGCTCTTGCAGATTCCACATTCACCAGGTAAAAAAAAAAACACATACGGAATGTCCGCTTCATCGATTCGTATCGGCGGAGTATTCGAAACTGAACTTGCCAATTACCCCACTGACACGGGACGCACACAAACATTATTTATTACGGAATTTGTGTTTTTCTAACACAATGACCCAATTTCTGACCGCCCGCTTTTTGTCTACCCTTGAATTAGGGCTAACGGATTACGTGAAATTACACACACATCGATTTTATTTACGCGTTCTTAATAAAGTTTTACGTGCAGTCAAGGTCCTGTTTACATTTAATAAGTAGGAGTCGACCATTAAATTTAATACGAAATATTGTTTGACATAAAATATTGTGTATAAGAAAGGAACAAAAAATAATTACTTGTTTCTATAAATAATAAAAAATAAACTATTTAAAATAGAGATGCAGAAGTTTTATTCGAACCTTTTATTTTTAAATAAACTTTATAGTTTACGTTAACAGGATTTCAATCTAAAAATTAGTAGATACACCTTTTTTGGTTTGCTGTTTACTGTGTATGTATGTACAGGATGGATCAATTTCGATGTCTCTTATGGGCATCTCTGCAACTATAAGAGATAGAAAAAAACTAGTGGCCAAGTCTCGATCTCTTTTTTAGAGATAAAGTCAATAACGTAAACAAAAATTGGCTACGTTCTTTTGTTTTCGAGTTATAAGCAAAAATTCACATTTTCAACTTTTCAATAATCGCGCATATCTCGTTTATTTTTACAGATATTAAAAAACTGTTTTAACATCATTAGGACACTTTTTTAAACGCAATTCAGCGAAATAGTTAGTTTTTTGCTATTTAGTTGAATTTTCGAGTTGTAACATAAAGTTATATTTTTTTAAATGGAAATCATAGTAGGCAATGTCATCATTAAATAGATAATTTTTTTCTGTTTTCAAAAATACAGGGTGATTGAAATTCGAGGGCCAGCATGGGGATCTCGCTTATTATAAGAGATAGAGAATCGGTTAAATGGAAGCAAAGTTGCCAAATATCATGCTCATTAATAATACGTTAAGAAATTTGAAATATCTTAAACGGTTTCTTCACAATCGGAAAAAAACAAAAAATTGCGATTTTCGAAAATCGAATATAACTTCTTTATTTATGATTTTTTTCAAAATCTGTGAAAACATTCCTGAAGCCACTTTTTCTGCTTGATTGAATGCCGAGCGTACTTTATTTCTGGAGCGATTCGTTTTTGTTTTTCCAGAGCCAACTTCATTTTTTCTTATGGGCGCGATTTTTATTGTTTAGACAGGTAGATAGCACATTTCTTTCTGAATTCATTGGTATGCCACACTTACTATTTTGTTTTAATTTTCATTGAGAAATTTTGAAAAAACTGAAATTAGATTCTTGTGCACATATTAAGTTAGTTTGTATTCAATTATATGCTGAGTAGCCAAGGAAACGTACACATTTGTTTAATTTATCTGTCATTAAATACAGAATGGCGTATTCAAATGAAGAAAAACGTGATATGTTGCGTATTTTTTATTTGTCACAACGAAATTCTATTACAAGTGCTCAGCGGTATTTAGAAACTTAACCGGAGAGAATTCAACAAAGTATTAGATATTTTTCCAAGTTGGATAACAATTTCATTCAAAATGGTACATTTTGAAACGCCTTACTGCTGCTAATATGTTTTCTTTATTTTCTGCAGAAATTTTGCTTCCGTACTTTCTTCTTGGCTTATCAAATGCACCATACTGAACTAAGTTGTTATCCAACTTGGAAAAATATCTAATACTTGGTTGAATTCTCTCTGGATAAGTTTCTAAATACCGCTGAGCACTTGTAATAGAATTTCGTTGCGACAAATAAAAAATACACAACATATCACGTTTTTCGTCATTCGAATACGCCGTTCTGTATTTAATGACAGATAAATTAAACAAATGTGTACGTTTCCTTGGCTACGCAGCATATAATTGAATACAAACTAACTTAATATGTGCACAAGAATCTAATTTCAGTTTTTTCAAAATTTCTCAATGAAAATTAAAACAAAATAGTAAGTGTGGCATACCAATGAATTCAGAAAGAAATGTGCTATCTACCTGTCTAAACAACAAAAATCGCGCCCATAAGAAAAAATGAAGTTGGCTCTGAAAAAACAAAAACGAATCGCTCCAGAAATAAAGTACGCTCGGCATTCAATCAAGCAGAAAAAGTGGCTTCAGGAATGTTTTCACAGATTTTGAAAAAAATCATAAAAATCATAAATAAAGTTATATTCGATTTTCGAAAATCGCAATTTTTAGTTTTTTTCCGATTGTGAAGAAACCGTTTAAAATATTTCAAATTTCTTAACGTATTATTAATGAGCATGATATTTGGCAACTTTGCTTCCATTTAACCGATTCTCTATCTCTTATAATAATCGAGATCCCCATGCTGGCCCTCGAATTTCAATCACCCTGTATATACTTGGTTGTGTTTATTTCATACAATTAATGCAGTAAACCGCTTTTTTATTTTTTGTTGGGGGTAGTAGGTTCTTGGTAGGCCATCCCCACGTCTTTGTTTGTTTTTTATTAAATATCAACCATCTTTTGTTCAAATATTTTGACAGTTGTAGCAGCGTAAATAATTCATCATCTCTGCTCGTTATTTTCCCAAATGCCGTTTGAAAATTTTGAGAAATATAATATGCTGGAATGTTATGTCCAAGCGAATCAAAATTCCCGTGCAGCAACTGATTATATTTTATTAAATATCCAGAGAGGAGCCATCCAAGTGAAAAAAATATTTGGGAGATTAGAAAGTAATCTAATTAATTTTGGACAGTTCAAGAAACCTCGACCAAAAGAGTACAATGCACAAAATCAAGAAGAAGCAGTTTTGAACGTTATTGGTATTACTACTGCAAATCCGAAGATATCGAGTTGCCAAATTGAGCAAGAAGTTGGGGTGTCACATTCTCGTTCTCTAAAAATTTTAAAGAAAAATACATTCAAGCCATACAACATTCGAAAAGTTCACCATTTGCATGAAAGTGATTCGCAACACCGAACAGAAGTTTGCAGGTGGTTTTTAGAGAAATTACAAGAAGATGATTTTTTTTTCTGGAAAAGTAATTTGGACCGATGAAGTTCACATTAGTAGAGCTGGAATTTTTAATCGCAACAATGAACATTGGTGGGCTGACTCGAATCCACATAGGGTACTGGACAGCAGAATCCTTCAAGGCAGATATGGCTTCAATGTATGGTGTGCACTAATGGGAAATCGTTTGTAGCCTATCATATTTATCATTAAAATTTAAATTCCGCACAGTATTTACGTATTTTGGAAATTCACATTGAAGAGCTGATTGACAACATGCCATTAAATGAGAGAAGAAATTTGTTTTTCCAACATGACGGATGCCCAGTTCACACGGCTAGGAATGTTACGAACTTTTTGAATACAAATTTTGGCAATAACTGGCTAGGAGCAAACGGACCAAATAAGTGGCCGCCTAGGTCGCCGGACCTAACGCCCCTAGATTTCTTTTAGTGGGGGCACATTAAAAATAAATTATATGTAATGGATCACAACAATATTTTGATTTAATGCAAAATTTTGAAATTTGTTTGAATAATGCATCAAATATACATAAGGGGACTTAGAAAACGATGTCAATTATGTTCAGAAAACAATGAACGACAATTCGAAAATTTGGTTTAATAGGTGTTTAGTTTTGTTTATATTACATATCTTATCAATTTTTGTTTATTTAATGAAATATAATTTAGTTGCACGAGATATTTTTTAAGATATATTATTTCGGTATATTACGCGCGATCTGGCAAAAACTCTTATCTGACATTTGGTAATTTTTTAGGAGGCGCAAAGTTAGAACATTTAGACACATGTAAAAGTAATATTATAATTAAATTTTTTTAGTTTATAACGCAATGGTTGTTTAAATTATTCTTGATGAACTGTTCTATAAAACATAATAATAAATTCATTTTTAAAACAAAGTCACTCAAGTGGTTTTGCCATAAGGGCATTTTGGAAAATCACGAGAAAAGATATTAAATTATTTACGCAGCTACAACTGTCAAAATATTTGAACAAGAGCTGCTTGATATTTAATAAAAAACAAAAAAAAATGTGGGCGTGGCCTACTAAGAACATACTACCCCCAAGAAAAAATAAAAAGGCGGTTTACTGTATTAATTGTACGAAATAAACACAACAAAGTATATATTTTTGAAAACAGAAAAAAATTCTGTATTTAATGATGACATTACCTACTATGATTTCCATTTAAAAAAATATAACTTTATGTTATAACTCGAAAATTCAACTAAATAGCAAAAAACCAACAATTCCACTGAATTGTGTTTAAAAGTGTCCCAATGATGTTAAAACAGTTTTTTAATATCTGCAAAAATAAACGAGATATGCGCGATTGTTGAAAAGTTGAAAACGTTAATTTTTGCTTATAACTCGAAAACAAAAGAAGGTGGCCAATTTTTGTTTACGTTATTGACTTTATCTTCAAAAAAGAGATCGAGACTTGGCCACTAGTTTTTTTCTATCTCTTATAGTTGCAGAGATGCCCACAAGAGACATCCAAATTGATCCACCCTGTACGTACGAAGTGTAAGCTAGATAAAGTTAGAGAATAAAATTTTTAGGGAGTCAGTTGGGATTAATGAATTAAGATTAAAATATATTAAATTTCAGATTAAAAAATAGTACAAATAATTTCTTATACAGGGCCCTCCAAGCCGAATGTCCTATTAAATGCTCTTGAAGAAAAAATATAGAATGATTCTGAGACTAGGCACATTGAAGGCTAGCTATATTTACATTCAATTTCGTGCCAGCATGACTTCGTAGCACGAAAGTTTGATACCATTTACTTTGGCCAATGTAGCTTGAATCTTATTTTAAAAGCGCGTAGAGAAATTATGAAAAGAAGAAGAAAGTTTTTACTAGGCATAAGCAATCGCAATAAAAAACAGGAAATTTTATTTAAAAAAAACTTGAGAATGAATAATAGACACTCTTTAAAACAGAGTTAATAAAAATCATGATAAAAAAAAAAACAAAAAAATCACGATTTTTTCTTAAACAATCACGATTTCTTTGATTTATATTTATTTTTTTATTTTTATTACCTTTTTACATAGAAAATGCAATAATTGACATTAACAATAACGAATAATTGAAAATAACAATAACAATTAAGATACATCTTGTTCAAACTTGCAAATGAAATGACTTATGTATAACGTAGCAGTAAATAAGGTTACACCACTTTCATATAAACAAAAGAAACTCCTGTCAGAACTTTATAATGCGGGGATGACGCGAGGTGTCGCTATTTTCTAGTCTACATTGCGAACGTACGCTGCGTAACGATAACGAATAATAAAGTGCGTAATACTTCATAGCACTGTATAAGAGTCCATCTATACTGATATGTCTTCTCATAGAAGTGGTAGGAAAAAAGATCCTATCTGGCAATTTTATTGAAAAGTCGTGTAAATCTGCTGGAAAAAGAGGAACTAAAGCTACTTGTAAAAAATGGAAGGTAGAAATGCAAGGGCTTGTGAAACGTATGAAAAACCACTGGGAAAAATGTGCTTCAAGTAATATGGAAAAAGAAACAAAAACAGATAATGGAAGTGCCTCTGCAGGAATAATGACAAATGTACAATCGAACACATTAGAAGAGAACAGTTTGAATAGTGCCCCACTGCTCATAGCTTCTACTTCATCAATTAAAAAAAGAAAGGCATCTAATTCTAGCTTTGGGTCTTTATCTTCTTTTGTCGTACGTACAACGAAGTCTAGTAAAGAGGAAATAATTTAACTTGAAGGCTTCCGCGGCCGTCGTCCATTGTTGAATTCTTGGCTTCCGGTTGGAACCGCGTGTCTCGGATTTCTTCACTGCCGACGTTTCGTTCTCCGTTGCAGAAGAACTTCTTCAGTCTCAACGACTAACGCGAAGCAGCAGCAAGACCAACAGCAGCAGCAGTAGCAGCATCACCACCAACAGCAGCCCTGAAGAAGTTCTTCTGCAACGAAGAACGAAACGTCGGCAGTGAAGAAATCTGAGACACGCGGTTCCAACCGGAAGCCAAGAATTCAACAAAGAGGAAATGGATAAACAAATTGCTAGGGCTATTTACGCAACAAATAGCAACTTCACATGTGTTGAGCAACCGGAAGTAAAAAATTGCGCTTTTACGGCCTGGATTGTCGTAGTTTATTTAATAATAACCACTTTATAATAGCAAATATGTTTATTAGGTTCTATTGCTTACAATACCGCCACATGTCTTGACCACACCTTAACGACTGTCTGATCATTCTGCACATGCGCACATAAACATCTACATATAGATGTCGCTACTACATGGATATATACCACCCTCTGGATATGATGTGTCTAACCGACTGCTAAATGAAGTGTACAATGAAGGGAAAAGTAAATGTTTTAAAAATTTATCGGGAAATTCGGTTTGTCTGTCATTGGATCGAATGTTTATTTGCAAAGAACAGCTGAAGATTTCTTAACAATACTGAATCCGATATCTGTTGCAGTTGATAGGCTTCAAAGAAACGATGCAATTCTATCAGACGTCGTGAAACAATTAAAAATACTAGAATCACATTTTGAGGAAACTGAATTTACTCTAAGCCAAATGCAAAAATTTAGACATCGCTATGAACAGAGTATCACTTTCCTTTTGGATCCTACGAAAACGGAGCATACATTAACAGAAAGTGAAAAAAAATTGTGCTTTAAATGCTGCAAATGATTTATACCCCAACACCGGTTTATTACTATTGATTATTAAATTTCTGGCTAAATCTGAGCCAATTGTCGAAATAATGTTTCACGAAGAAATTCTTAAAAGCACAAATCCATTGGAATGGTGGAAATCTCAACGGAATATTGAGGTTCTTGATGAGTCAATCCCGATTATCAAACAATTATTATCTGCTGCAGCTTCTTCAGCCTCCGTTGAAAGGATATTTTCAACATTTGGTTTAGTTCATTCTAAAATTAGAAATCGCTTAGGGACTGAAAAAGCTGCTAAATTAGTTTTTCTTTATAAACACTATAATTAAAAAAAATTAACTTAAAATGTCTCTTTTTAAGTACCTGAGTCATGTTTTATTTTCTTTTTAAATTAAATTTAGTTTACCTACATATTCTTTTTAAGCAGGTAGTTTTAGATATGTAGATAATCTAACATTAAATAAATTGTTCTTTTTATTTGAATTTTCTGAAGTTTGATTTATTTAGATTATCAGTTTTTTTACACGATTTGATTTAAATCATGATAAAAATTTAGTAGATTTTAAATCGTCGCAACTCTGCTTTAAAATTTTGAAACTTTTTATTTATCCTTCAATAAACATCTGATAGAGAAAAGAAAACAAACGAAAAGAAAAAATAAAAGATGGTTTTACTTTCTTTTAACATGTTGCTGTTCATTTTACATTTTTTTATAAAACAACAAAAATTTCAAAATCAAGCATTTAGGAAAACAATTTCGGAAATGTGATTAATTTTCTCTTAATTTTAAAAATCATTCAATCCAAAAACATTGCCTTTTATTTTCAAATAAAATTATACAAATTCATTCTCTTAATTATTTTGAAAATGGGAATCTAAGTATTTAGTTTTAAAACAAATAAAAGTAGGCACAATTTTTATGTATGCTGCAAATGACAACGTAAGGAATTCGCTGAACAATTAAAATAAAGTAATAAAACGAATTTTACTTTCTTCAACGATAGTCAGTTGGACACCGGTGATGGGTTCATTCATCCTGAATCCATCCATTGACATTCAAAAAATATCACACTTTTTACCATAAGTGCAAAATAAAGAATTTTACATGTTTTCGCGAACCCGGTATGAAGCAAAAGCTCAAAGTAATTCTATGTGTGCACAAGTTCTATTTTGCATTAAGCTACATTTACATTCAATTAGATATAATTTGGGAAAGAAAACAAAATTATATGTACAGGGTGTTTCGTAACTTCATGAAAATAAATTAAACAATGAAAGTTTGGATGAAAATGAATAGAATGAACCATTCTTTTGTTGAACAAAGTGTTATTAAATTTTCGAGAAAATAAATAATTTTGTCGAACGGGTAAACCGTTTGAACGTCTCTGGTTTAAGTTTATGATGTTTACGAAGAATATAAGTGATGTAATTTATTGTTAGTCATCGCCGGCCGGACCGAGTAGTATGAAGATGTACGTTGAGGTGGTTGCACGGAAATTTACTGAAAAAAATGGCAGAATTTACAAATATTGTTGACATGATTCTACTGTACGGTGAAAGTGGGTAAAACGCATTAGCGGCAAGGAGTTTGTATGTACAGCATTTTCCAAACCGACATTTGCCAACCGGTGCCACATTTCTCTCTGTTGTGCAAAGAGCGAGGGATACTGGAACTTTAAAGACACGTCGCGGAAGAGATGGAGGACGGCAGCGTCCACAACGCATCCTAAACAGAGAAGAAGAAATGTTACAACCTATCGAGGAACATCCTTCATTAAGTTGTTTGGCGCATTCTTCGCGAACAACAATTACATCCGTACCATATTCAAAGAGTTCAGGCTTTGCTACCAGCCGACTATGCTCTACGCATACGATTTTGTCGTTGGTTACTGCATCAACAACAGGCAAATGTGAATTTTGTTTATAATGTCCTGTTTACCGACGAAGCTATTTTTACCAGAGATGGGGTGTACAATTTTTGCAACATGCATTTGTGGGCTGAGGAAAACCCTCACGCAAGTTAACGTGTGGGCAGGTATTGTAAATGGCAATTTAATCGGCCCGTTCGTCTTGCCGAACCGTTTAGATGGTCTCCAATACTTAAATTTTCTATGAACTAATCCACCGGAACTTCTCGAGAATGTGAACTTAAATCTTAGAGCAACGATGTGGTTTATGCACGATGGGGCTCCACCTCATTTTCGACGAGAAGTACAGTGCTTACCTCGACGATATTTTTCCTGATAGATGGATTGGAAGAAACGGGCCGATCAGGTGGCCTACACGTTCACCTGATCTAAATCCGCTAGATTATTATCTGTGGGGACACGTAAAAGCGTTGGTATACGAAGAAGAAATCAACACGTTCCAAGAATTGAACGATCGTATTAACGTCGCATTTCTCTCTGTTCGACAACAAAACATGTTTTATAACGCTTGTGAATTATTACTTCGCCGGGCAGATTTGTGTTTACGAGCGGCCGAGGAAAGGAATTTTGAACATTTATTGTGACTCAGCCGGCACTGAGTCAGAGATTCTAGACGTTTGTCAATGCGTTATCAGTTGAGGGTAAGTTTTATTTTGTTTTTATTTCCTTTTTTATTTAGATGCATTTATGCACACATCTCATGTCCAACACGCCATTATTTTTTTTTCACGATGTTGCGAAACACCCTATAGGTATATGGTACCATTTACATTGGTCAATTCGTACATATTGGCAGTCTAGACCAATTTTAATAAAACTTTATCATTTTACCACAGGTTAAAATAAGCATCACAAGAGAATTTCATTTGAATTTAAATGTGAAAACGAAAAGCATTCTGTAGATTATTTTTTAACGTTTTCATTTTCCAATCGTTTAGCAGTATTTTTGATGACGTGTTTAATGCTGACCAATAGTATTCTTCTGGGAATAATCTACTTACATTATTCTCTTGTGTTTATTAACTATATAAAAACTGTCATTAATGTTATGTCAAATAAATTTAGGCCCGGTCTTTTCATCTCCGATTAACTTTATCTGACGATTAATTTCCATAGTAACAATTGTGATCACAAACGCTTTAGTTTCGCGTCAGTGAATAGAAATTAATATGAAAATTCAAAATATTAAAAAATAATCTTCCGAATACCATTCGAGATTTCGGTAAATTAGAAAATAATTCTCCAGATTCTTTCTCAAACTTGTTGTCATACCCACTCGAACCCAAGGCTCTCGCGTCTATTGCTTGGCAATAAGTTTTCGAAAGAAAATCTGTCGAATTATACTGCTTTCCATTGAAAATGCATCACCTAGAATGGAAATATTTCAGCGAAACTTGATGGATATATTTATCTTGAATAAAGAATTAAATGATTTGCAAAACGATACGATTAAAACAAAAAAAAAACTAATAATATGTAGAACCACCACCTTGTCTTAAGCATTCTTGAACTTGAATCCGAACCCATTTGTACCTCATCCACAAAGCTGCCAAAGTTAAAGGAGGATGAGGTAAATTATTAATTCTTCTTCCTATCATATCCCACACATGTTGAATGGAAGAAAGATCAGGACTTCTTGGGGGCCATGGAAGGATACCTAAACCTCCAGGAAGTCCATTGTCCTTTGTGTAACATGAGTCGAGCATTATCCTGTTGGAAAAGGGCACCTGGTATGCCTCTAACATAAGGAAATTTGTCTGAAAAATAATAATTTATTCTTGGTGTTCTTTTACTTTTGTCAGTCAGTATATAAAAGTAATAGAACATCCACCGTATTCACCCGATTTAGCAATGTGCTACTTATGGCTATTTTTTGGACTTAAAAGAAATTTGCGAGATAGAAGGTTTTCGTCAGAAGAAGAGATTGATGCCGCGGTTCACGCTCATTTTTAAGGTATTCTGAAAGATGATTGGTTGGGAGCTTTTGCTCAGTGGAAAGAAAGAATGGTCAAGTGTATCATTGCTAAAGGGCATAAAGCATATTTAAAATAAAATCCTAGAAAATATTAACCGTGTTTTTTATTCTCAATAAATTCAGCTTGATCCTTGTAGTCTCAGCAGCAGTTCTGTAGACGAGTCACATCGATTTTAAAAACAAAATGAAGCCATTTAAGTAATAATAATTCCAATTTTAAGAAACAGATTTTTTATTAATATTGTGTTAGGTATACAGTATCTTTTAATATTTGCGCGTAAATTAGCGTCTACGCTATTTATTACACAAATCTCTAGATCTGCGTAATAAATTCTTTTTCATTTTATAAATTGAAGCAAATTTAAGAAGGAAGTAAAACAATATATCCTATATTTTTACAGTGTAAAGCAGGAGCCAAGTTCAAACCCAGCAAGCCCCCTCGAGGCTAGCAGTCCGGGTTCCATAGCTCTCCGAAGCAGAGGTATGTTAATTAATTTCCAGCGTTTGCGAACGTAAAGGTTCCCTATGATTACGTAACTTACGCTGCGAAAAAAGACCCCAGAGAGGTACAACAATCGGAAACGTCCGCGGAATGCCAATAAAACTAGGGAATAAACTATCAATGCCTTGCATAGTTACGTAAAAACGACTTCACAAATCAACATGTAATCCGGTGCTCCTATCTGAGAACTGGTGAACGCCGAGTGAGTAATATAAGGCACGATTCTATTTACGATATTAATCTACTGTGGTAAATTTATTGTGTTCATTTCTTGAATAGAAAATCACGTCTGAACTTGTGAATTTTTATACGAAATTTCAATCGCTCTACTTACTTATTAACGACGCTGTAGCAAGACTTTAGTAGGTGTTGTTATATTAATGCAATTATCTACTTCACCGTGATGTTCGATGGTTTGTGATACCGATGTATCGAATATATGGTCCGAGTACGGAGTTAAATTACAAATAAATTAATTATCCACACTCAAACACATTACAAGTTTTCAATCACTGAGAAAAATGAAATAGTTAAGTTAACAACTTTTTGAATGTCAACTTTTAGTGTATCGACTTAAATAAAATGCACTTGTTTCGACATTAATATTCTTATTTTGCCTTATAATGAAAGTGCCTTTATGTGTCTGTTTTGATTTTTAACTTAACAGAATAAATGTTAAGTCAAGTAAAAGAAAGGGTTAATTC
Source organism: Serrognathus titanus (assembly GCA_039766575.1). NCBI lineage: Eukaryota > Metazoa > Arthropoda > Insecta > Coleoptera > Lucanidae > Serrognathus > Serrognathus titanus. Next base: position 10,921,807 of record CM077911.1, on the reverse strand, counting down.
CTAGGTTAATAAGACGTCATGCATTTAACTACGTAATTAGAATAAATTACTAATTTACGTGTTATATTTACAGAAATAAACAATTATTGAGATTCTTGCTTTTGACTTCCATAATTAAAAAATGCCCACAACAATTTTTATATCTGTAGATACGTATTTCGGCAGCTAAGCTGCCATCTTCGGTACACACACTATCAATTTAAAAGCACTTCATAAAACATAAAAGCAACTAATCATAATCAAATAAGAGAAAATCAAATAATATAGTATAAGTATTGGTCCATTCTCCTGAAAAAAGTTCTCATTCTACCGAATAAAGAACTTTCATAAACATTTGATTCCCTGTTATATGATATTGCCTTAAATATTTAAAAATATCCCTGAAAAATAATAAAATATATAAATATTTATATATATAAATAAATCGTGACAAAAACAGCCTACAGATTAGAGGAGATCACACCCACTCATCACAAGTTAAGAGCACTTCAGGAAATCTATCTCGGAGAATCCTCTCCTTATCAAATATCCAGTGCAAATACGCTTAACTGTCTCTAGCACCCCCTTATATATAATTTAGGTCGCGGCATCTTACGGCTGATTTTTGACCTAACAAAAACGACATATTACGGTCGATTTTAATTTATATTAAAAAAAATCGTATATTTCTAAATATGGACCATCAAAAAGCAACCTACAAATTAGAGTAAATCAAATAATACGGAACTAGGTATTGGTCCATTATCTGAATTCATTAAATAATTTTTATTTTTTCGAATAAAAATACTTTCGTAAGCATTTAATTCCTTGCTATTTGATACCTCCTTAATGAGTTTTAAATTATGCTTAATAATACTGTGTTCAGTATTGTAAATATGTTGGGCAACACTTGATTTATCAAACCTATTATACTGGTAGTGACTTAAATGTTCCTTAAAGCGTGTTAATATATTTCTTTTTGTTTGTCCAGAAGTGACTGAAAAATATTTATTATTCTTTGCGAAAAAAAGAATCAGAATTTATATTTTAAATTTCTACCAATTTCTTCGTATTTAATTGCATATTTAAGTATTTCATTTCTCTTGTGCATTTTTGTTGAATTAATTTTGCATTTAGCTTTATTTTTCCGTTAATCTTTTCTTTAGGCATTTTTTCACCAAAGGTCGATCGTTTTTTGCTTTTCATTCATATTATTCCTCAAATAATGTTATTGTTTATTCAAAACTCCTGTGATACGTTTTTGCTAAAAAAAATGTACTTTATTATTTCCTATGGTTTCTTTTTGCATTGAACATCAGGTATTCTAGGAGAATTAATTTTTCTTTCGGTATCCTTGTTGTTTTCCGTTCGTCTTTTGTTTCATTATTTAATTCATGATATTCCCATGTCACTTTATTCTTTCATAGTAAATATATTAAAAAACAAATGTTACAAGACAAGATTTTAGCGCACACGTCCAGTGTTCTAATGGACAAGTGCGCTGGAAACGTCTTCTGAAACGTGAACTTTATACAATTTTTTTCTGTTTTGTTTCTTTAAATGTGAAAATCTGAGTTATTTTGTAATTTAAATGTAGAAAAATTTTGTTTGGTTATGTGACGGTTGGTGACATTTCAAAGGAATGTCAGTTTGAGGTTATTTTTGCAATTTGAGATGTCAATAGATATAGATACAGGTAATGTCAAGCAAATGTTAATTTGGAGGTTGTTATTGTAATTTGAAATGTCAACGAAGTTCGTTATACACAGTGTCTTTTATAAAATTCGTAACAAATGGGAAAATGTTTTATTGATTTTTGCAAAAAATATTTACTACAGTTAATTTGTGCTTCAATAAGAATAAAATGCAACACAGATCCATACAACCAATCATTTAAAAGTTGGCTGAAAACTTGAAAAATAGAAGTGCCCGAAAAGGGAAAATTGCGATAATTCCAAAGTTATTAATTTTTCTCTTCTAGAATCAAAGCATTCACATAAAATTAAAGTTAATCAGCAACCTATAGCGTTTAAGTACAATATTTTGCTAAAATTATGACCACAAATCGATTTTTTTAAAGTTTCATTATATATGGTTTCAAAATTAAGATATTTTAAAAGCTATTTAAATCCTTCAAAAACAAATATCAGTCGGTGCCATTTGGAAACCAATTTTCTATTGCTGTACCTTACTTCCAATTTAATTTAATTAAAACAAAAAAAGTATTTTTCAGTTTTTACTCGAACTTTCGAAATCTCTTCGATCCTTATTTCTATATATTAACTATACCGGGTGTTTTTTTTTATCCTGAGACAACGCATGTCAACGATATCTCGACACCTACGCATCGGATCAAAAAACGTTGTGAATACAATTTGTTCGACCCGAAGGGTCCTATTTAATGATATCAATCGCGACCCCCCACCCTCAATTTTGTGTCTCGCGACTGTTTCCACTTAAATTTTAAATGGAAACACGCTCAAAATTTAAGTTTTGCTGAGATTTTGTAATCATGAAATAAAATTCTCATGTAAATATCTCATCGTGTATTGGTACCTTAATGCCTGCCGGACGACTACACCAGACATACTTCTCAGTTGTGTCCAAACATTCCAGTTGGATAAATAAATGCATCGAAGTGGATGGACACTTTTTGAGCACTTACTAAAATAATATTACAAACACCTCGATGGTGAGAGGTGAGGGGACTCACCTAAAACAAGCACCCCGATGGGAACAGAAACCTACTACGTCCGCACGTCGTTGTTTCTGGGTAACGCTAAAAGTAGGTCTTGCAAAAATTCAACGTCATCTGTCAGGAATCCAAAACAAAGATTCGGACAAACCCTACGTAGTTTGATCGTAGAATCCGAATCTCCAATAAAAAATATTGGTTCCTAATTGCGATTTGAAAGTTGCCCCCGTCCCACCCACTAGGGATGGGGGTGGGGGCCGCGATTGGTATCATTAGATAGGCCCCTTCGAGTCGAACAAATTGTATTCACAACGTTTTTTGATCCGATGCCTAGTTGTCGAGATATTGCATTGTCTCAAGATAAAAAACTCAGCCTGTATACATAAATGTTTCCTTAAAGCGATTATTTTCTTGTTTTCATCGAATCTGGGAAAAAGAGACGTTTTGCAAAACTTTCAGTATATGACATACATTGTTTCATTGTCATAAAAGACGGTTATTTTTAATAAACAAAACTGAAAAAAAAACATTTAACTACTTTAAACTTTTTTTCCTTTTATCGACAATAGCTCTGTTCCAATAACACCTGCTGAACGTTTCGAAACCGTCAGAATCAGTTGCCCACCGAAATATTGATCGATCTTGATAATTTTATCAAATGTAAAACTTTGATGAGTACATTCTTTTAACGCTTTCGAAACCGTCAGAAAGTGTTGTTGGAACAGAGCTAATATTTACTGTTATTGATAATCACATACATATAAATTGTTATCAGGATTCGATAAACGAGGTTTTTTAGTTGGCTTTCTTAGAACAAGATTTCATTACAGATTGAGATTATCATCGAAAAACATTCGTTTTCGAAGTCACACTCGTCTTATGCACTTTTTATTCCGGAGGTCAATTAACGAACAAAGGGCGTTTCTTTCGCCGTCTCGCGAGCGTTTATCGTTTATAAACGGAAAGCAATAATCTTTTATTGTCCGCCGGCGGACGTTTCCTCGATTGGAAAGCGAGTTTCCAGCGAATGCAATTTCCTAATGCCATTATGAATCGCGGCGATCACATGGGCGTCTTTATCGAGTGGGGCTCGGTTTCACCTGGCGCATGCCGTGCATTTCTCTGCGCCCGGCTCGAGCATCAGCTGTGGTTTCAGACCGTCATCATCGATCGGTAAACCGCTGATTACGCTTTTGTGTTTCGCGCAAAGACTAAGCAATTGTAAAAACACAATCGTCGCAATAATAATAACTCTTTAGTTATTGGGGGGGTCCAGGTTACGTTTCCACTTTTTATGTTCAGTTTTATTTTTGTTGTTGTTTCTTGATGACCGAGTGTTACTTTTACGACTGATTTGTATGACCTTGTGGGGTTTCGATATTTTACTTAATTTTCGAGACATTTGAAAAAAATCGTTACATTGCACTGGTTTGAACATTACTTATTAAAGGAAGACCCATTTTCTCTGAAGTTTTATCGGACTACTAAAGTTATCAAGAATAAACCTTAATCACAATCTATTCACAGAATAGAATTAAAATTTTATTCATTTTGAAAATATCAGACTTGCTACATAAAAAGTCAACAACAAATTAGAAACTGCACGTGTAATAACAACAGAAATAATGAGTTATTTGTTGAGTTAATTATTATAACACAGCAATGATATTCCATTCCTCTTAATTAATCCGATAAAGGATCTGAGCGCAATGATAAGCAATAATAAAGCACGACATTGAAAATGAAATTTTTCCCAGTGCAAAACTGGTTCAAAAATACGAACAAACATTCCCGACATTCTGCGCTGTTATCTCGCAGCGGAACTATGAGCTATTTTGTGTAATTTTAAAGAGAACCTAACTAAGATTGATATCTAAATAGACAGCTTTATGTAAAGGCCAAGATCGTGAAATATTCAAGCGCGAAGATGGTCATCGTCATCTTTATTTCGTTCTTTCACGGCGAAGAGCATTTCGTTATTTATGCGAGGACCGTAAAGCTAGAACGCACGCAGGGCGTTTCTTATTTATTAGGGCGACGTAAACTTCGAATAAAATCCAAATAAGTTTCCGCGCTCGCAATAAATGAAATTGTACTACTTTAATATGACTCCTTCAGTTTAGCAATTTTCGAATCTCCAGGAGCACTCTAAATTGTAGGTAGGGAACAGGTGTGGTTTACTTGTGCAACTAAATTGAAAATATTAGAAATTATTTTTGTGGAATTTATTGCTTCTTCTAGAAGTAAATACAGAAGACGTTTATAACTTTTAAATCAAGTTGTGTTTGCATTCTTTGAAGTTTTATCGTTTTCTTAAATTAAATTTAAAAAATATATTGAATGTGGTTTGGCGCAACATTTCACTTACACCCTGTATAAATCGAAACAAACATGAAATGAAATTTTTGAAAAATTTATTTAGTAAAATGATAATGTACCACCCTGGATTTACGACACTGGTGAAAAATGATCAATTTTGCCTAAGACGTATCCATCCCTACACTTCAGTTGTCTTGCATATCAAATTACTACCCTCTATCTTAAACCGTTCAAGAGATACTTAAGAAAATATATTTTCCAAAGTGTCCCTTTGGAGGTTATAGCTACTGACAAGGGAAGTATCCCAAACCGAAAATTCAAAAAAATTTTAAACTTTGTGTGTTAGTAATTCACCTTAGGGTAAGCACGGAGTCATTTTTTTTTCATCGACCCAAAAACGCTTTAAGCGGGGAAAAACACCATTCGAAATTTCTATGATTTTCGGTTTTCTGCGAATAACTCGGTGACCAGCAAAGATATAAATTAAAATTATATGGCGAAATATTTGTCTTTCAATGCTCTATCACATATGTAAAAATTGCCACCCCTTATAGTTTGAAAATCAAAACTTACCCTTACCATCCCAATCTGAGAAGTCAAAAAAATAATTCATTGCTCATATTTTTCATGATTGTCTAGTTTGATAAGGTTCTAATTACAAATTAACACCAAGATATTAACATTTAAATTATTTTACTAACAAGAAAATGATTTAAATAATGATAGTACTTGAAGTATTTTATTCATTTGTGCAGTATCAGGTATCACTCACTTTGCACGTGATTTGTTTTATTTTTTGTAATTAAAATTATCAATAAGTTAATCAGTACACTCATTGTCAATCTATAAACGCGTGTTAATTAATAAAATTGATAAATGATTTTTATATAAGTGCACGAGATGTACGTAATTTTTAATACGTCAAGATATCATGTGATTGATAACGAATCTTTGCCGTTATATATAAATTGATCGAAAAGGAAATTTGTGCAGTTTGTAGTTTTTCAGCTTACTGACTTTTCATATCGTGCAAAGTGGTAGTAATAAATTCAGTCAACATGTATGTTGACATACAATTTTACTAATAATGAAAATAGAAGAACGTACCATCACCTCAGGAGCAGGAGTTACACGATATTTTTTGCTTCTACCGAAGCATAGCAGATACGTCTTTTGAGGCGCAAACCGACACTATTTTAGAATTTTTAAACATGAACCGTTCACATACATCACATATATTGATGAAGATGAACCACCTACATTTGAAGATCAGAGAGAGTTTATAGAAGAAGAACAAACACCCTGTACAGATGAAGAAAATATAGGAACCATTATGTCTGATTACAAACAAGATACTGTCAACTATTAAAAAAGTGGAAAAAGAGGACGTTTATCTTTATCTATGGTACGCCATCGCTTTAAAAAAGTCCAGTCGCTTCCACAATTGTACAGGTGGGAAAAATCGTTAGAACAAGGCGGTTCACGAAGGGAAAAGCTTTTATAAAAATAGCAGATTATATATTTAATTATAACTGCAATGGAATTGGGAGCTATAGTTCATTATATGCATTTACGAAAATGGGCAATAGAATGACAATGTTCAATTAAAAGACTTTAAAACATCAAAGAAATGGATATCGCATTTCAAAAGGACATATAGGATTGTATCACGAAAAATTAATAAATTTATCAACAGATCATACGGAAACAGTACAGAAAGATTACAGGAAATTGCGGGCATTTTTGTAAATCAAATACAACATATAGAAACTTATGGTATAGAGAATATATATAATGCAGATGAAAGTGGATTTCAGCTAGAGTTACATTCAACTCGCACTTTAGCTCCCCAAGGTTCTAAAACCGTCGAAGCAGTAGTGCAATCTGTACAATCAACCACCACCACAGTTAGTTTTACAATTCTTTCATTTGTTTCTGCTGCAGGTTGTAAAGGTTGTGTTTAATAACAACACTTTAACTTTAGAGTATTTACTAACACTAACTTTACATTAATACTTTTATTACTACATTGTCACAGTAATCATGTATTGCGTACATGTGTGTATATAACGTAAGGTGAACCTGGGTAAATGGGACCTAGTTTCACAACATTCAAAGTTTAACATTTAATTACAAAATAGTGATGTTTCTTTGAATTGTTTACATTTGTCAAGCTACTTCTTGGGGTATGAACTTTTTTTGCATATGTATAAAATATGGTCAATCAACTTCTATTGACTTTGAGCAGTCAGTTTCTTTTCATGGACATGGGGTCCCAGTTACCCTAGGATTTCGAGGTAACTGGGACCCCCCCCCTACTATTTTAAATGTCAGTTATGTATAAAAAGATCCCATGGTAACTAGGACATGCCTTGACCACTAACAAAGTTTTAGTAAAGAAACAAAAGTTTTAGCGTTACTAGTTTTGGAGGTACAGAACTTGTAAAGGTATGCAAATAACAGTGACTGCAATAATAAAATTGCATTTATTAGAATTTATTCGAGAAATAATGCTTAAAAAAAATATCAAATGTAGTTAGAATTTAAATAAAATAAAAATAAGCTTTTTGGCATGAAAACATAGACATGAACATATAAAATTAAAAATTAGATAGGCATTTCAGCGACATGGTACATTCCTCCCTTATTAACTAATTTTGGAGGACGAATAATTTTTACAATTTCAGAGCACTCATACTCCAAAATATCGTCATAATTTGGCCATCTCCAATTAAGCAACCCACTCTTTTCCATGAGCTTAACAGTAGCCACATTGTTTTTTATTTTCAAAATCTGACCTGGGTACATGTCATTTTGGAATGTTACAATCACAAAATCGCCTCTTTCAAATTCAAATGGCATCGTTTCAAAGTCACACTCATCTGTATAAATAGATATCTCACAGGATTCATCCTTACTAGAACTTGAACATGGCACTTTTCTCTTTTTATATTTTTCTTTTTGACTATTTTCTTTTTGGCTACCTGTATCAGATATCTCAATCAATTCATCTTCACTAGAAGAAAATGTTCATTGTTCATGGTTTCCTTTTTTTATTTTTTGTGTATCAGGGAAATTTTTTGATTATTTTTCTGTGGTTTAACCATTTCTTCTTTTTCTTTTTTTTTCTAGGCTATCTTTGGCTGTAATCACTTCAGCTCCTGTGCATACTCTTTGTCTCTTCCTAGGTTCTTTATTCCTTTTACCTTGGTATATAAATTTCAGTAATAGATTATCAAATGATTTTTTCTCTGGGGTTGTAGCTATGGTGCCTACCTGAAAATATAAATAACCATTAGTTCATACATAAATAGAATTGAAACTTACTTTTTGACTATTAACATCAGGTAAACAACTTTTATGAGTTCTTTCATTGTTATCAGGTTCATTTTCGTCCAAGTTTACTCCATTTTTGTCTTCTTCTTTCTTCTTTAAATCATTTTGTCTGGTACTTTCGTCATCGCGATTGCCAGTATTTGTAACATTTGTATCAAATTCCGATTCTGCTGTAATATGTGGAACATCTTGGATACTTCTCCTTGCTAAATGCGATTTATACATTTTTAAATCTGCAGTTCTATAAATATCTTCGCGTATGGCTGTTCGATTAACAGGCTGTCCAGTAAGTGTTAACATATCAGAATCGTAGATTCCTGTTTTCTTGAAACCATTAATGATATTCACTGAAGGAATTTCATTGTATACTTTATTTAAAACATCTACAAATACCTCTTTTGGTATCTTCCTTCTAGGATTAGCTCTTTGCCAGGCACACAATTCTCTATCCCATGCAGTTTTGAATAGTTTAAAAAATCCCACATCTAGTGGGTTACATGAGGTGGCAATTTTAAAATGACAATGTCATTATTTGCTGCTAGTTTGGCCAACTTGTAATTTACATGGCTAGCATGCCCATCATATATAACCAGCACAGGTCGTTCATTTGGAATGTTTTCAATAAAACATTTCTTGAACCAGTTATAGAAAATTTCGCTATCCATCCATCCACGTTTGGATGATGCATAACTGGTTCGGTTTTCTGGTCTACGACTTATGTAAGATTCTGAAATACTTTTCCCCTTAAAAGCCCATAAAGGGGGCTGCTTATGGCCAGATGCCGAACAGCAAATTAAAACAGAAGTATTTTCACGGCCTGCAGATGAGATACTTCTAGTGCAATTCGTACCTCTTTCTGCTAAAATTTTGGTTTTACTTGGGTCATTAGAAAATGAGGTTTCATCCAAGTTGAAGATCAAGTCAGGCTTATTCTCTAGCTGTAGCTCTTTGACTGTTTTTTCAAGAAGGTCAAAAAATGCATTGATAACAAAAGGGTTAACTTGGGAAATTCGTGCATATTCAACTCCTTGAGGTTTCTTTATGCTCAATCCATACTTTTGCTTGAAGGATATAAACCAGGCATATCCTGGGTGCCCATCTTTGAATTTAGTTTTTAAAGAATTGACTTTTGAGTAAGTTTGAACAATATCTAAAATTTTAGTCTTACACAAACCATAACCCCATTTGGCCAAGCATTTAATTCCTTGTGCTAAATGAGTTTGATCTTCTTCGGAAAGTGTGTATTTACCCCCACCCCCTTTGACTTCTTTAGAGATAACACCCTTGCCTCTTGTTCCATTTAAGTAGTGCCGTAAAGTTGTGCGGGGGATATTATAATCCCTGGCAGCACCTCTTAAAGTTTTTTTCTTGTTTTTAATTTTTTGCACTGCCTCTTCCAAGTCACTTCTGGAATATCTTCCACCATCTGCACCTCTGTTAGTTTTCCTATTATATATTCTACCCATCTAGAACGATAAACTTTCCTAAGTAATTAAGCAAATATGTGTAATTCATATTTAATGACTAATAATTAGGGCTTGGAAGATATGCAAAATAAAAATCTTCAGTTTAAATTTTTTCGTGAAATCTATACGCTATTTTATTAAATTCAGTAATTGAATACCTACCTGACTCGAACAACGTTGTAAGTCATTACACTTATATAGTTTTCAAAAATTGAAGAAAATATTTTTGAGCATATGGGGATGCCTCTTTAAACATTTCTAACATCTTCTAACTTCAAAAATCTAACTTTATACTTTCATTTCACACAAATAGGAGGCAGCATATGATGCGAAAACATACTAACAACGTTATTCCACCGAGACGACGATTTAGGAAAAAAATTATTTACAACGTTATTCGAGTCAGCTATTCAATTAGTAACTTAATTAATAATTAATAATAATAAACAATAATTAATTTGTAACACAAAATTCAATAAAATGGTATATTGATTTTGCGAAAAAATTAAAATTGAAGATTTTTAATTTGCATATTTTCCAACTTCTATTAATAATATAGGTAACTGGGACCTCTGGGTCCATTTACCCAAATGTGAGGGTCCCAGTTACACGAAATTGACATTTTCTTGGGAAAACTGGGACCCTCCTTCCATCCCTAACCTGTATTATAATTTTGAAAAATTTGTTACCCTACAATCATTATTGTACTTTATTCTTGTAGCCTAGTACATTTAAACGTTATTTTTTTCTGTTTGAATTACTTTTATCTTATTGACAAAAGAATAATGCTGACAGTTGCTTACCTCCGAAAAAGCACTTTTCACACAGTCGCCATTATTAATTTCAATTGTCAATCAAGCAATCTTGTTGTCAATTGCTTAATGTTGCTAACACTATAAAACAACATTTTTTGCCAACGGAACAAATTTAAAAACTTTTCTGAATTTTTTAAAAACTGATGGCCCACTTACCTCAAGGTCCCATTTACCCAGCTTCACCTTATGTACAGTTGAAAAAAAAACTCGCAGCAATCCATGGAAAATTAACGTGTGTCTTAACTTGATTGTTAGATAAATGTAATGAAATAAATGCAAACCCAGTCATGTTACAGAACGTCATGAATGGTTTAAAACGTAGAGTTTTAAAATGTATTGAACAGGGTGGAGAGCATTTTCAACCCTTTTTATAAATTAAAAATAAAATTTTAATTAGCAACATTGCATTTTTCCAATGATATAAAATTGAGGTTATCTTCTGACAGTTGTAAATAAAATAAGAGTACTAAGACATACCTTCATTGTCATTTCAAAGCATGCTAGAGTTTTTTTTCAACTGTACATACGTTATATAAATTTGTTTGCCTACAATTGGTACAAAAGTGGATATATTATCAACAAATTCGATCATCCCGGCAGTTTTGCATCTTCAAATTCAGATAGTTCAGTTCGATCTCGATGTTCAGTTTGTGGAACTGATTTAATACGTTGTGCATAGGTTTCTATGCTTCGAACATTTTTTCCAAGAATATCATTTTCTTCACATGTAACTGGATTTATTACTACCTTTTGTATTTATTGTTAATCAAATAAATATTTTGCTCTGTTTGCCTTTTCAATTATATACTTATACGTGCGTTAGATTAGTAATATAATAAAGGTATGCCTAGATTTCTGAACTGTAATCGAAGTTAATATTTAAATATGACTTTCATAAACCACTTCTAAATTAATACTTTGATATGTAATATTAATATTTAAGCGCTCTGATATTAAGATCACCAAGTACTCAAAATCATAGAAAGTATGAGACGTGTTTTTATCTCCTAAAACTTTTTTCCGAGTGTTAAAAAAATTTAGCTGCACTCCACCCGAAGTGGACTACTCACCCAAAGCAATGAATTATTTTTTTGACTTCTCAGATTGGGGTGGTAGGGAGTAAGTTTTGATTTTCAAACTATAAGGGATGGCAATTTTTACATATGTGATAGAGCATTGGAAGACAAATATTTTGCCATATAATTATAATTTTTATCTTTACTGGTTACCGAGTTAATCGCAGAAAACCGAAAATCGCAGAAATTTCGAAGGATGCTTTTCCCCGCTTAAAGCGTTTTTGGACCGATAAAAAATGGCTCCGTGCTTACCCTAAGGTGAACTACTAACCCACAAAGTTTCAAATTTTTTTGAATTTTCGGGTTGGGATACTTCCCTTGTGAGTGGAATCGAATTTTCTTCAAGCGAGGCGGCAAACGCTTACGGTGTGCATCGCACGCAATAAACCAATTTTCAAACTGCAAGCACTTCAATAGATGCGTGTGCGGACTAGACATTAAATCGACCGCAATAAATACAGAGTACAGAAGTATTGAAGTAGATTAACAAATTTGTGGTACAGAAATACAGTTTGCGGAAATTTTTCCTGAAATTCTGCAATACAATCAGGAATAAAATACATAGGTCCATTCGCCATTGATTTTTGGGGTTTCGAAAGTGGGATTCAACCATAAAAGATTTTTCTTCCGATGTGAAAACCATTGCAAAATCAAATCAATAAAACATTTTTTTAAAGTTATATTTATTCACTTGTCTGTTTAGGGTACGGATCAAGTAAGGAACATACGTGAACATGCCAAAAAATAAAAGCAACACACCAGATGGGAAAACTTTTTGTACACATGTTATGAGGATTGACAAATTGCAGCCATTTTGCTAAGTAGTAAACGGCCTGCAGTTTGTCAATCCTCATGCAATGTTAGGTCAAAGAGCGATTGTAAGATGTCGTGTCTTAGACTTTTCATTACTATTACATCGCAATTGCGAATAACTAGGACAGGTCGGTTTGGTTTGCAGCGGAATTGTCCAGTTACGCTTCTGCTGACGAGGCCCCAAATAGGGCCGAAACAGCTGTACAGACAATGCTCGAGGAATCCACTACAATCAAAAACGACTAGCAACAAAATTTTTTGATAATAATAAAGAAAAAAGAATACGTCGCCGATTATCGCAATAATACTGGATACTAATAGAATTGCGTTTCTCGGTTTCACGAAGTACCAATGATATTTGGTGGGGAGGCTGAAATAAAATATAAAATTCCACCTAAAAAAGCGAAAAGCTTTTGGATATAGATAAATTAGATTAAATCGCATTATTTTGTTGCCCTCTAATTATTGCCACCTTAATCAATAACATCCTGCACATACGTAAACCTAAAATGAAATATGTTACGTTTATTTGGTTTTTAGCATCGAATAATGAACTATGTTGTTTAATTTAATATTTTCGTAAGTTATAATGAAAAATATTTACTTGCTAATACGTATGTGCACAGTTGCAGTTGCAATTTTTATAGAACGTTCTCCACAAAGTAACAGTAAATTCAGAGTTAATCTAATGGACGATTCACTTAATTGCGAGCGGTTGACTTTTACTAAGAGCGATGAAAAACGAAGCTTCTAAACATCAGCGTCAATACCTGACGTGTACCTATAATACATAATCACAACAAAGAGGTGTCGAAAATATTTATTAGCGTCGTAGGTAGAATTGAAAGGCCATGCTCCTCGTGAACACCATTGTAGGATATTGTGTTTGCATGCGTCTGCCTTAAAATAAAACAATCGTTTTTCTCACGATTTATAATTACCGCGCGCTAATAATGCGCTTCCTAGTGATGTTGCTGATTCGATAGCACATGAACGATTCTCTTTTTGTGAATGCTCTGGCACTCGTCGGAGGTGAACGGCCGCGGTTATTCCTCCTGCAAGCCTCTGGCGGCGCTGCTAGCTATTACCGGCCACTAGGTGCGTACACCAGAATAACATCCCATTGCGTCTTCATAGGTAGATGCGTGCCTTCGGCGAGATCACAATCGAAAAGCCATGAATGTTTCCCGATCGGTCCCAAAAGCACCGAAAACCTCCAGTTTCTCTTCTCAGTTGGCAACAAACCATCGGCGTCTTGCATAAAAACTTAATTGCGTCACGGAGGCAATGGCCTCTGTCTGCCAAAATCCTCGCAACATGTACTACTTTGAACCATAATTCTTCGATCGACTGTGATTCTTTTATGTACGCGGAAAGAAAACAAAATCGACTTGCTTCGGCGAACACTGCTTCGGAACGACACTTAAGTTTTAGATATTACATCACTTTTTATCAATCTTTTTTATTAAATTTGGGAAAACTGTACACAGGATGGTCAGCATATCACAAATGCTTTTATACTAGAGCTAAATAACCTTCAAATAAAGTATCAGTGTGGTGCTGTGCTAAAATCATCTTTTAGAAAAATTAGAAAAAAAAATTATTTAAAAAATACAGTAGGTACATATTATCGTTTTCATTAGAGGTGAGCTCTGCGTCATCAATCACCGAAGAAAAACCGACAAATATTTCAGGATTATTTCCTTTTCAATAGTGAATAAGAAAAGAATAGAGAATAATATGTATAAAATTCAAATTATTTGTTTTTTTTACAATTGTTGAAGTAAAGCTTCAATAATTGATTAGATATAATTTTCTATCCTATCTTCGTATTATTAATGTTTTTTTAACTGAAACCCCCCAATTTTTAAAATGAAATTTTCGTTGCTTTATTGACATTTTTTTGGTAATATTTTTGGAAGGAAGTTTTTTTTTGTTTTGAAAGAGTGTCTGAATACTTTACAAAAACAAAAATTGTCGGTGGCCGTGGTCATTTAACTTTTTTATTTTCTGTTTTCCTTCAAAGACACACTGTTTTTATTGTCTTGCTCTCACTATTTCTATGTTATACGTCAGGTTTTCAATCTTTCTTCCCGGTTTAATTTTGACAACTCACTCTCGTAAACAATAAAGTTCTATAGGAGTTCATAGAGGAGCCAGCTTTACGGCCGGCTCCTCTATGCATATACATTTTTGACAGTTTTTCAGATAGTTTTGACTTAAACTTCTATATAATAATAATAATACATTTATTTTTCTTTCTCTTCCTACAGTTCAAAAAAAAATTATTATAAATAAAGAAAAAGAAAAGAAAAATCCTAAGGGTTAGTTCAGATCAGTGATATTAACTATTAATATCACCCCTGTTCTTCCACAGAACCCTTCAATCGCAAGAAAGAAAAAAGACTAACTATTATGAAGGAAACCGACCAAACTACTAATTAGCAAAAATAAAAAAGAAATTACTTACTACTTAACCTAATTGTTCTGCAATCATACTATCATAAACAGAAATTAATTACTTCAAGATATACATAATACAATGACTAAACGGTGACGTAATGAAGTAACACATTGTTGACACTACTGACTGGCAAAAAGACTTTTGCGAACTGTACCCCTAAACAAGGTAAGATTCAAATTTTTTGTATAAATACTTAGATTGTTATATAAAAGATATATATTAAAAGAAAAAGAACGTTCAAAAAAAGATGTTTTATGAAATGGAGGAGTGATAAGGTTCTTATTTCTAACATGAATGTCCGTACGAAAACGTATTCTATTATATAGATAAGGGGGGGTTTTCGTGCGTATTACTTGATGAAAAAGTGTTAGAGTTTGGAGGATCCTCCTATTCCGCATGTTTAACCAGCCCAAATCTATCAGTTTATGGGATACTCTATCACGACTACGCAGGCCGAAAATAAACCTTATACAGGCATTTTGTACCTTTTGGATACGGGCTGAATCAAGACTGTCTAAGCAGGGACCATATACAGGTATACAGTAATTAAACAACGATAAAATCAAACTTTCACATAATAATATTTTTGTTTTAGTATTGAGCACAGATTTGAAATTATACTTTAGTCTCATATTACCATATGCAATGCCCAGTTTTCTAGAAATATAATCTCTAAAACGGAAGGTGTTGTCCATCAGAAGCCCTAAGTTCTTCACTTGTTCAGTCAAAGGTATATTTACATTATTTAGTTGAATATGTAAATGATCCTGAAGCTTACAAACATCTTTCTTCCTGCCGAAAAGAACAGCAACAGATTTATTAGGATTAATAATAAGTGAATGATCAGCAGAAAAAGTTGCAATTCTTTTCAGATCATCATTGATTTCGAAGACAGCACTGTTAGCTTCATCAGGCCTAAAAGATTTATATATTTGAGTATCATCTGCATACATCTGTACATTGCAGTATCTGAGTGTAAAAGGAAGTAGTATAGCATAAATGCTAAAAAGTAAAGGGCCTAAAATAGACCCCTGGGGAACTCCCCTTTTTAAGGGTAGTAATTCAGAATTGCGGTGTGCCAGATGAACATATTGGTGCCGATTAATTAAAAATGAATTCATTAGAGATAAGGATTCATTACTGAAACCAATATGACGAAGAAGAGCTTTTAATATATGATGATTAATGCTTTGCTATAATCTAACAAAATTAACAGAGTAAGTTTATTGTGGTCTGTAGCTTCAATAATGTCATCCGAAACTCGTAGAAGAGCAGTGGTGCTACTGTGATGTTTTCTAAAACCGGCTTGACAGTCAGGTAACAAATTATGTGTTTCTAAGTGATTATAAATTTGTTCAACAAGATTTTTTTCTAGAATTTTACTTAAGGTTGGGAGTATACTTATGGGGCGTAAATCGCAGTAATCAGAAGGTGAATCAATTTTAGGAAGAGGTAGAACAATTGCTGTTTTCCATGCTTGAGGGAAAATATGCTCATGTAAACATGAGTTGATGATATGAGTAATAAAAGGAAGAATATCAGGCAGACATAATTTTAACATGTTAACATTAATTCCATCACAACCTATAGCCTTACTTTTAATATTCATTAAATGTTTTAACACAGTATTTGAATCAACTAAGTGGAAATCAAAATTTAAATTAAGATTTTTAAAGGTAGAATTATTGTAATCATTCAAGATATGTGAAAAATCATTACTCGTTTCTGGAATACTGTTTACAAAAAAATTATTGATTTCATTAGCATTTGATAAATGACTAGGAATTTCTTTGTTATTATTACGTATTAAATGCAGCTTCTTCATTTCAGACCACACACGTGTATTATTTTCCTGAGACGCTAAATGTTCAAAGTAGGCCTTTTTCTCATTACGAAGAGCTAGTGTTGTGAAATTCCTAAGTTGCTTGTAGTAGTCCCAGTCGGCAACAGATTTGGTTTTTGAAAACTTAGCTTTGGCTTTATCTCGTAATCTCTGTAAAATTTTTATATTATCAGTTATCCACGGTTTTCTAGTCTTAGTTATTTTTATAGTCTTTAGAGGAGCATAGAAATCAAAAAGATTTAAAATGTGATTATTGAAAAACGTTATTTTATCATTTACTTCCATGTGAAACATTAGATGCAATGGGAGGCTGTGTAAAGTGTTTAAAAAATCATCATGATTAACAGAAGCTAAATCACGATAAGTTATGTAAACAGGGTTCGCTGCAGGACTGTGGCAAATAATGTCACAAAATACAAGTTCATGATCGGTCAGTTCAGTGTATCTTATCCCAGAATTCAGGACTAGCTGAGGCTGAGAAACCATAATCAAATCTAACAATGTAGCAGATGTCTGCGAGATTCTAGTAGGTTCTTTAATTATTTGAGTTATGTTTAGACCTTTAAGAGTTTGCACTAAATTCTGCGAAGACGGGAGATCGGAATTCATCATATCGATATTGAGATCACCAAAGCAAAAAACTTTATCACATTGCATATTACGTAGAAATAATTCTGTTTCGAATTCCTCTATGAAAGTATTACAATTAACGTTAGGAGCTCTGTATACGCAGCCAAAAATTAAATGACTTGATTCAAAAGTTACCGAAATCCAAATTTGTTCAAGTGTATCACTTGAAGTTATTTTTTTGCAATGAAATGAATTGCGAATAAAAATCCCTACACCACCTCCTCGCCCTTTTCTATCACTTCGAAAAAAATTGTATCCATTAAAATTTATCATATTAGATGATATTTCATTTGACAACCAAGTTTGAGATACTCCTAGAACATCAATATTATGATCAAACAATAGTTGTTCAACATCGTTTAATTTAGGCAATAAAGATCGGACGTTCAAGTGTGGAGCTCGCAAAGTTTTTAAAGACATTTTTATAAGCAGATAGTAAAAACTAAACTTACCAGACTAAAATTAAACATCATAATTATTACGTCTATATTTTATTAAGAATAATTAAATGTTTACTACGTAAATAAATGCTTCTCTTGTAAAAGTACAGAAGTAAATTTATAGAAGAAAAATGAATAAGAAATAACGCGTGAAAGAAAAGATAATTCAAAAACAATTTATTCTTATCTTAGCCGCACCGCCGAGATCAAGAAACTTTAAAAGGTAGACTCACTTTCGATCACTCCTCTGATGATTAATTTTAATGATGTCCTCCATATTTTTTATTTCATACAACTTGTTGCCCAATTTGGTGTAGATATTATTCTTCGTCCATACCGTCCTTGAACCAAATTGCTTTCCAGCTTCCTTCAAAAGGGACATTTTATAAGACGTTAAGTCTTCTTTTATTACAACTTTCGACCTTTTAAGCTTGCGCTTTTGGTTAAAGATTTGCTTTTTAATTTTGCGATTTGTAAAACGTACGATAATTGGTCTAATTCCGTTTTCTTTGCCCTTAAGACGGTGAGATATATCAATATCGCTACCCTTGATTTCAATACCAAGTTTTTCTAGACATAATGCTCCAATAATTTGATCAGTATCTTCACCATTGGTCTCTTTAATACCATATATGCGGAGATTATTTTTTCTTGAATATTGTTGAAGCTGCTCGATCGTTAAATTGACATCATTTAGTTGGTCCTTGAGTTGGCTCACCTCGTTTGTTAACTCCTTGATATTCTCTGTTAGATTTGAAGCAACTTTTTCACTAATTTGGGCACACAGCTTGTTTATAAAATCACCGGACGAAAAAAGTTTTTCTACCACTCTCTGAACAATCGCTTCTTCATCGACACTACTACTGACAACTTTATTTCTAAGTTTATAATCAGAGGCCATGTTAAACAATAATTAATATGAACAATAACTGAGAGGAGCAGGCGAAAACACGTCTATTCAATTCGAATGCTCATTGCAGAATTGCATATTGTTTACAAATTTTGGTTGTACCTTACGTTATTTTTTGTACTAGTTTTGATCACTATATTGTTGACTTAACTTAATTAATTATACGCTGTTCAATTTTTTTAATGCGTTTTTTCAGAACGAATATTGAAAAAATTGTCGGCAAGGAGTTTACATGCTTTAATATCCGTATGTTTTGCCAATTACTTGTCGTTGTCAATTTCCTTTCAAACAACCTGATTATTAAGGGTGGTCCTTACACAAGCACCCTGTATGCGACGATTTTTTTCGAAATTCAAATTCGGTGATATTGAGACAGCTATGATGTGGGGTGAGTTCAAGCGCAGATTTCGCATACCTAGCGTACCGCCGAACTTTCAGGAGCGTCTCCTTATCGGCGAAAAGCCATGGTAAATATGAATTTGAAGATAATTATTGTTGTGTTTATGAAGCAGGAGCGAGTTGGATTCTGATCGCATCCGAGTGTGAATGAACTTTGACTAGAACCGGTTCCATTTCTCAGAGCTACACACGTGTACACGCTGCGGCATCCATCTCCTCAATTGGTGAATACAATTGGTAGAATCGCACCCCTCAAACTAACCTGTTTGATAATAGGCACATATCACGGCGTACGTGAGGAAACGGAACTGATCGGTCGTGCACGTAACCCTGCAGTAATCGGCAGGAGTGCGTGCGGGTTGGTGGTGGTGCCTCTGGGGTCGCTGAAGAGATACGACCTTGAAGTCGGGGCTCATAATCGCTCCACAATAACGATAATAAGATTTGCATTCTTATCGTGATTTGGGCGCTCTCTCTCAACCCGCCTCCTCGTTGCACGGCTGGCGGTCAATGAACCAGTGCCGGTAGCATGGCCACCAGTCCCTCCTCTCTCCGTACTCTTACCTGGCGAGGAACCCAACAGCGAGCATTAGTAGTACGGGATTATACAACCTCGAGTGCGATGCTGCGGAGGACCTGGTGATCACGTGGCCATGCGTCCCGACGCTATACACCGACGACCAAGAGCAAGACGCGAGTGCGCGCCGGGACAACCACCTGCCGGCGGAGGTGTCGCGGCATGACTATGGATGCTTGTCGTGTATGCTCTGTGCTTTACTGAGTGCCAACATGGACGTTTTTAAAATAGAGCAATCTCTGAGCGGTAATCTTGGCAGTGCACCGTCTCCCGATAAGATCACTCCGGAAGTGACCTTCGACGCCGGCTCCGAGTTCAATCTCAGTTTCTTCGACACTCCGGAGGACAGTAGCACGCAGGGTTTCAGCGACCCCGGCTCTGTAGGCTCTACTTCGGCTAGCTCACCACCTCCTCAGCAATTAACTCCCTTACACTTATCCCTACCGGGGACCAGCACCCCTGGACCACTGTTGCTGTCGTCTCCCGGAGCGTCGACCACTGCAATTACTATCAAGCAAGGTATTATCACACACACTCGGCAGTACCAAGTGATAATCCACAGATTAACAAATTATTACAGTAGTATAATTTATCTAAAGAAAACACAAACTCGACAATAAGTAACAAATAATATCCGTGTCTTCGACAGCAGAATATGAATTTTAAATTATTGAACTTGACGAATATAAAATTTGCATCTTGTGTCTTTATAACGTCCGGTTTGGTGAGAATCTGTTTACAATGAAATATGTTGACACCAAATTTATGCTTTAAACTTGTCTGCACACGTACGC
Source organism: Serrognathus titanus (assembly GCA_039766575.1). Classification (NCBI taxonomy): domain Eukaryota; kingdom Metazoa; phylum Arthropoda; class Insecta; order Coleoptera; family Lucanidae; genus Serrognathus; species Serrognathus titanus. The sequence goes on along the minus strand of CM077911.1, from coordinate 10,901,251 downwards.
TATTTTTTTTTACCAAAACGCGCATGAATTTTTTTAATTGCTCCTCCAATTTCGCGATACTTAAAAATTTTAACGACTGGTTGTTCTTTTATCAAAACTTTCATGTGTTTGGTTAGGTAATACATTATAATGTTAATTAATAAAAGAAGTCTTGCATTTTGATCTAATTTCTTAGTTTCTTATCTTTTGACGTTTATCAACGTCTTTGAGAATTTTTTCAAGATTGATTGCGAACCTGTCGAACTAGAACCTACTTTAGTTAATCATAATAAAACTACAAACAGGGTGTATATGAAAACTGGATCAAAATATACACCACACTTACCACTGGTCCATGAAAATAACAAAGTCGAATAAATTAGTGTTCAGTCTGCTCTATCTTTGAAGTAGCAGACCGTTAAAGTTAGTATCTGGTATTAGAAGATTTGAGTATTTCAATTATTTTCCTAATCAAAATTGTTACTAAAGTTTTAACAATGTTACTCTCATTTTTTATATAAAATATAAAATTGTCCTTCAAATTTTTTATTAATTAAAATCTTAGCCGTTTATCAGAATTTACAAGCAAGCAACACTGTTTTTTTTTGTTATTTCGCAAATACTAAAACCAGACTAAATGATGTTGGTTTATTTTATACTGGTTTCTAAAGTGTCATTTTTTGGATCATTTATTCTACAAAAAGTACATCTTTGGAGTCCTAGCACTTTAAAATGCAATCTTAAAACCCTAGTACATTAAAATCATCATCGCGCACTTTAATAATTATTACGGATTATTTGTGTAAACTAAATCTCAATAATTAAACAATAATCTTCGCCCACAATAATTTTTATATTGGTAGGCACGTATTTCGGCAGCTAACCTGTCATCTTCAGTACACACAATACCACTTCATAAAATCTAACAACCAACTAATCATATTCATAATTTATAAAAAAATATAATTAAATGGATAAAAATAATAACAGAAAGAAAATAATATGTAATTATCTAAAATTAGGCCTTCAAAAAGCAGCCTACAAATAAGAGCCGTTCAAATAATACGGAAATAAATATTTGTCTATTCTCCTGAAAAAAGTTCAACCTTCATTTGGATATACTGAAATATATCTTTTACTGGATGAGCAACATTAAAATTATACCCTGGATGTAACAATAACTGCAGATATCGATAGTCTTCCTATTATTTTATTTTACACATAAAAGGTGTGTTTGGTGTCCGTGCATTGGTGGCCAAGCCGGATACTTTTATTTGCAAATTTGCTTTAATACAGTATGAAATCTCTGCTTGGCTTGTTAAAATGAATAAATACGAATTATGTTGACATAGTTATCGAAGAATTTAGGCTGATTTATGCTGGACCAAGCAAATTGTGCGAAAGGGTTTACACTAATGGCCACCGGTGCTGTGTAGGATAAGTATTTAGTAATAGGAGTAATAATTATGTTGATGTCAAGTTTGACAGGCTTCGACAATGGTGTCATAGGAACGTTGTTATTTAAGTAACAGCGTAGTGTTGGTAGATTTAAAATTTTTAAATTGCTTCCTGTTCAGAGACGAGCAGCAAATAATGTTTCTAACTGAAGATTTCCCATGTACGCAACCCAAACATACTTAGGGCCTGTTTATTCACTTTCAATTAACTTTATCTTCTGATTTATTGTCATAGTAACAATTGTACAAATAATTGTTACTATGGGAATAAACTGATGGTTAAAGTTACTTGAAAGTGAATAAACAAGGCCTTAAAAAAATATTTAATTGATTTGATTTTACAATGGTTTTCACATTGGAAGAAAAATCTTTTATGGTTGAATCCTACTTTCGAAACGCCCAAAAAATCAATGGCGAATGGACCTATTCCATTCCTGATTGTATTGTAGAATTTCAAGAAAAATTTCCAGAAACTATATTTCTGTACCACAAATATGTTAATCAACTTCAGTACTCCGTAGGATTATTCAGAGAAACTGGCAGTGTGGCTAGAAAGCAAGGATCAGATAGACCTAAAGTAAGAACTGATGGGGTAGTTGAAAATGTGAGACAAATTATGACCGATGCTCCTTGCACTTCCATCCGTCACCTGTCACAACAAGTTGATCTTTCTGTCGGGACTTGCAGAACTATTCTAAGAAAGGACTTGCAAATGTTTCCTTATCGTTTGACTGCCGTGCATGAATTGCTTCCAGAAGATTTTGAACCAAGGCGAAGATACTGTCATTGGCTTTTAAACAATATTGACAATGACGATTTCTTGGACAAAACTTTCTTTTCCGATGAGGCCTGGTTCCATTTAACAGGACACAATAATTCCTAAAATATGAGGATCTGGAGTACCGAAAACCCTCATATTTTCATTGAAGCCCCACTCCTTCCACAAAAAATTGATGTTTGGATAGGTTTAAGTCGGAGAAGATTGACAGGTCCAATATTTTTTAATGGCACACTAACAGCACTTTGATATCGGGAAGAGATTTTGATAACGGTTTAGATATTTCCAGCAGGATGGTGCAACGGCCCATGCTGCTGGAGATACTTTAAATTTTCTTCAAGAGTTTTTTGGAGATCGAATAATTAGCCAAAAATATGGCCTCTGCAATGTTGCAAACCTTTGGATTTCTTTGTTTGGCCCTACTTGAAAAATTCCATTTTTAAAACGCCCGTTAATGATTCACAGGAACTTACCCAAATCGAAAAGTGTGATGAAATAAACAATTCTCCCCACATTTTGCAAAACGTTATTAACAAGGTTTCGACGATGTAAATCAGTTGATTTAAATCGTGTAAAAAGACTGATAATCTAAATAAATCAAACTTCAGAAAATTCAAAGAAAAGAACAATTTATTTAATGTTAGATTATCTACATATCTAAAACTACCTGCTTAAAAAGAATATGTAGGTAAACTAAACTTAAATTTAAATAGAAAATAAAATCCGGTTCAGGTACTTAAAAAGAGATATTTTAAGTTAATTTTTTAATTAGCTAAAAACTAATTTAGCAGCTTTTTCAGTCCCTAAGCGATTTCTAATTTCAGAAAGAACTAAACCAAATGTCGGAAATATCCTTTCAACGGAGGCTGAAGAAGCTGCAGCAGATAATAATTGTTTGATAAACGGGATTAACTTATCAATAACCTCAATATTCCGTTGAGATTTCCACCATTCCAATGGATTTGTGCTTTTAAGAATTTCTTCGTGAAATATTATTTCGACAAATGGCTCGGATTTAGCCAGAAATTTAATAATCAATGGTAGTGAACCAGTGTTGGGGTATAAATCATTTGCAGCATTTAAAGCACAATTTTTTCACTTTCTGTTAATGTATACTCCGTTTTCGTAGGGTTCAGAAGGAAAGCCAGCAAATGATACTCTGTTCATAGCGATGTCTAAATTTTTGCATTTGGCTTAGAGTAAATTTAGCTGTTCTTTTCAAATAAATATTAGAAATTTCCTCCCTTACTATACTGTCGATTTCATTTTTATGTTCCTCACTAATTTTAAAAAGTTTGGGCCATGCTTCAACAAAACCATGTAAGCAGTCAGCAAGTGATTTCCATCTTACGTCACTATAGGTAAAATAAGCTTTTTTCCTCCTTCTTTCGCGTATGTCGCTGAAGCAAAATGATTGTTTCGGAAGTATTTTACAATGAACGTAACATGTTCCTTAATTTCACTAATTTCCAGGTCCTTACATAACAAGTTTAAGATGTGTGGAGCACAACCATATGTAATAACATTTAATTCTCTTGACTGTTTTATCTGATTTCTCATTGCATTCATATTAGCAGCATTATCTGTTACAAAACTGCTTACTGCACAGCGATATTCAGTCTTTAGCATTTTAATTAGGTTTATTGCAAGTTCTGTTAAATATGCAGATGTATGTGGATTTCCAGACACGTCTATTGTGTCTACTAAAAAGAAGGACCCATTTTCTGTAGTGACTGTTGCATATATGATTGATTTGTTATGAACGTTGGACCATCCATCCAATGATAGATAAACCGAATTTCCCGATAAATTTTTAAAACATTTACTTTTCTCTTCATTGTACACTTCATTTAGCAGTCGGTTAGACACATCATATCTAGAGGGTGGTATATATCCAGGCCGTAAAAGCGCAATAATTTTTAATTCCGGTTGCTCAACATGTGAAGTTGCTATTTGTTGCATAAATAGCCCTAGCAATTTGTTTATCTAATTCCTCTTTACTAGACTTCGTTGTACGCACGACAAAAGAAGATAAAGACCCAGAACTAGAATTAGATGCCTTTCTTTTTTTAATTGATGAAGTAGAAGCTATGAGCAGTGGGGCACTATCCAAACTGTCCTCTTCTAATGTGTTCGATTGTACATTTTGACATTATTCCTGCAGAGGCACTTCCATTATCTGTTTTTGTTTCTTTTTCTATATTACTTGAAGCACATTTTTCTCAGTGGTTTTTCATACGTTCCAACTTGCGTCATCCCTGCATTATAAAGACAGCCGAATTTTCAAGTTCTGACAGAAATTTCTTTTGTTTATATGAAAGTGCAAGGTGGTGCAACCTTATTTACTACTACGTTACACTTAAGTTATTTCATTTGGAAGTTTGAACAAGACGTATCTTAGTCGTTATTGTTATTTTCAATTATTCGTTATTGTTAATGTGAATTATTGCATTTTCTATGTAAAAAGATAATAAAAATTTTAAAAATCAATAAAAATCAAAAAAATCGTGATTGTTTAAGAAAAAATCGTGATTTTGTTTGTTTTTTTTTTTTAATCATGATTTTTATCAACCCTGGTTATTAATGGATGTCGCAGAAAAGTTAGAAAATGCCTGGAAAAAGACGGAGGCCATTTTCAACATATGTTGTGAATTCACGTTCAATATTATTTTCAATGTTTTATTTTGTTTGGTTTCAAATACATAATAAATCGTAATTATTGGTTATGATTTTCTGTTGACGTTATGTCAAGGTTAAATGTCAATTTGGCATTTACTGATCAAGTAAGGAACATACGTGAACCTGCGAAAAAATGAGGGCAACACACAAGATGGGAAAACTTTTTGTACACATGCTGTATTCCCAGCATATAAAATTGACGTCTAAAAAAGTGTCTATTTTTTTGACCGCGACTGTAGCTAGTTAAATTAATGTGACTTCTACCACTACTTATTAAATAACCGTCTTCCCTTCATAATGCAATAAAACTCAACTTTAAATATATAAAAAATACAGTTTCAACCAAATTTACTGCTCAAAATGCGCTATGATAATTTCGTATTTTATGGATTATCATAATCACAATCAACGGATTTCAAAGCTTCAGTGCGTTATAATCAGCAATGTTCACGCGAGAAAATTGTGAAGAAAATTATTACGTGAGTCAGAAACTTTCATTTGTATTCCATTAGAGTTAAATTTTTTTTTATTGCCGCACGTCTTCGGTGGAATGTTACATATGGTAACACGCAGTGTTAACTTAGAACATTTACATATTTATTTGCTTTTATGGCATACGTGCGAATTCGAAAGTTCGCGGAAAGTATGTGATCGACGAGGAGGAATTACGCTCGTATCCATTTCTCCTTTTCTGTTTGGAGTTCACATATGCTGAGATTTAGCCATTCGAAGTCTGTTCTTGCAAATATTTGCATTCATTTGCTTTTATGATTATTGTAAAAAGCTACAGAAATGCTAACGTTTCTTTCACATTAAAGAAAAATTCAACTACACCCCCTATACTGATGTGATGTAGTTAAACCTAAATGAGTCTATTTCTGGAAATAAAATTAAGACGGTGCAAAATTGTGAATTAAAATAGTACAGGTAGCAACTTTTTTCCCAAATGGATTTGCATTTTGCTAAGTTACTTGAATCTGCTGTTATCCAACTTTGCTTTCCATTTCATTTTGCTTTTACACTTCACCTAATTTAGATCAGAAAAATTTTAAATTCCGAGTTTTACTTGATGTACGAGGTTTCCGAAATGAACTCATAATAAAATATTTATTAAGAAATTTAAAAGCTGATGATCCCAGAACAAAACAAACTAAATGAACCGTTATGGAAAACTTTCCAAAATATTGAACACAAACTTGCTGTTTTATAATTTTTTTGTGCTCTGTTCAACTTTTATTGCAAAAGTAAAGAACCATTATTAACAAAAGACAATTTTTGAGTTATGTATTTGCGAGATTCGCTGAATCTATTTAACGTGAAATAAAAAAGAATATACGAAACTAAAAGAAAAAAAATGCGCTGTACAGGATGTTCTTCAATTTGACGCAAAATAATAATGGCGTGTGTGGCACGAGATATTCTCACGAATGCATCAAAATTAAAAGGAAAAATAAAATAAAAAAATTCATACCGACATCCGGCAATTCCCTGTGAAATGTTTAGAACCGCTGGACGCAATGGACGGTGACCTTCACTCACAATAAGTGTTAGAAGTTCCCCTCCTGCGCGAGACATAAACATACGTCGGCTCGACGAAGCAGGGATTCACATGCGTTACGGAATTGATTCTGTGCGTTGAGTTCGTCTATTGCATTTACTTTTTCGGCGTACACTAGATTTTTTAAATGTCCCCACAGATAAAAATCTAATGGATTAAGGTCTAATATTTTCTAATATTTAAATTTACATCCTCTAGGAGTTCCGGCAAATTAGTTTGCAAGAAACGTAAATACACCATTTCGTCCAAGCGATTAGGTAAAACAAATAGACCGATTAAAGTGTCGTTTGAACACATATTGGCCAAAAAGCGTTGTTGAAAACTACGGCGTCGCATTGCATGAGGATTTTTTTCTGCCCACATTGCATCCCTTGTAAACACTGATTCATCGTGACGCTGTGCATACAAACGTCTTGCAGCCAACACATTTTGACCACATTCGACATAAATTAAAATCATGTCCACAAGAACAATATAGGAAAGTTAGGCCATGTTTTCAACGCGACAAAGTACAGCTGACCCACTTAACAGCCGATGCTGACATCAACAATTTTCTCCAAGGACGTAATTACGACATAAAAATAAACCAGGGACTATCAAACTGTTTCATCATTCGCCAATAACATTTATTATCTCTAATATTTACTAATCAATTGTTATACAAAAACTGCTTCATTCTATCACTTTTAATGTAAACTTTCATTGGTTTCATTTTTTGTATGAAGTTAAAAAACACCCAGTATATATATTTATTGTTTAATATTTCATTCACTGAACCACTCAAGCAACATTATTTTTGACAGGTTTTTTCAAGTGCATTTTTTAAATAAAGAGGTACCTAAAATTCATTGCAATGGTATTTTAAAACAACTAATTTCCATGCCAACATAAAATTGAATTCGCAAGAAAATTAAAATGTAATTTAATTAGAAAAAGAAACTATATATTCAAATTCTGCCTCAATTGGTGGGCACTTGCCAATTTATAAATAATTAACGGAGTCGAATTACGGGAGCGCTTTCATGAAAGTTTTCGATTGGAAATGTGTGGGAAACCTCATTCCCATATTCGTTTTAATGTAACCAAATATTTGGCCGTTTCAAGGTTGCAAAATTCGTTTTATGTTTTTATTGCCCGGTGAAGCGAACGCGATACACGATTAGTAATTATTATTATATTAAGAAAAAGTAGAAGTACGGAAAGTTTTGAGAGATTGCCTTAGTAGCCGGCTTGATTTGAATGTAGATTCGAAAGTTCTTGAGGAATGAAAAAAAATAACAAATTTTTGCAATTTTAGCTTAAACATATTTATTCCAATGTTCATTTGCGAAGCATTTTGCAAGAGTAATAAAAATAAAGAAAAAAAGAATCAAACATTAAACGAAAGTGAATGTACAGGCTGTTTTTGGGAATATGGCTGAAACTGAACACGGATAAAATATGAAATAAATCTAAAAAATCGTAAATTTATTTTTCTTTTGTTATGTTCATTTTGAAATGAAGAATAGCTTCCCAAATTACTGAAAATTTGTAGACGCTACTGGTTTTAAATTTTCACTAGTTTTCCAACATTTTGACAAATCTAGCAATTTTCTCTTAGTTGTTGACACTAGTTTTTTTTTTTTTTTTATTTCAAATTTAATAATTAAAACCAAAATGACGACTTTTTCTAAGAATTATTGTTTTTCACCTTAATAATTTATTTAAAGAAATTTTCTTATTCACCAGTGCCGCCAAGTCAAATACAAAATGAAAATGTGTTCAATCGTATACCCAGTACATGTAAATACCAAGGTTCTATTTTCAGTCACACTTCCGAAAATGCACTGCATAATATTAACGATAGAATATTAAATGAAGCAGAACGAAAAAAATAATAATAAATTTAATTTTATACTTACTTTAAAAACATGCTAGGCGGGATGTAATACTCATTAAATGGATTGATAACATTTTTTCATACGTTCAAACTTTTGTAAGTTGCAACAAACTAAAATTCTCCTGGCGCTTCCACCAAAATTACTTCAAGTTTTCTTATACTAGAAAATTTTCGACCGAAAGAAGTATTCTCTTGCAAGGTAACTTAAACTGATATAATTTGATAAATTAGGATGAAGTATGTAATTTATTTTCAATATATTGAGCTAAAATCGGATAATCGAATAAGCACATTAGAAAAATTCCTCTTTAACGAATTTGGGCCTACTTTGGCCCGTTAATTTTTTCTGTGCAGATAAAAGGTATTCAGTCTAACTAGGCAATGACGTCAGTGAATCTAATGACGGCACACGATCACGTTGTTGCCAAATTTCTATGTTGACAAGTAATTGTTTGTATGGATTAAGGTTAAGTACTAACGTTTGAAATCAATTTTATTCATTATATTTTTTTTATTTATTATATAATTATACATCAAATACAGTGCAGACTTAGTTCCTGAAAATGTACCTACATTGGACACGGATCATGTCAGAAACTGACAGACAAACATTTCTAATTCGGCATGAATTAATTTATTACATATAAGCTGTTACATTGCCGAGGAATCTCTTATGTAAAAAGTAAGTAAACCTTTCACTCAGTTAAATGGCATTTGTTGTGTAGAATGAAGGATTACATCACATGTCTTCGTCTTCTGACCATTCAGAATCCTCACTGTCCTCATTTAGATTTATGATAAGAGGAGAAATGTCTCTTACATCAAACTGAATTTCTTTGTCCCACCACTTTTTTATTTCTTTTTCAGCATGTCTTATGCAGTTTGTCCATTTTTCAGGAGTAACTGTGCGTACCGCTTCCCTCCACAAATTGATGCAGTTTTCAACTGACCTACCTTCACGTCCCACATGGTTATTATAATAAAGCTTTACAATGCCCCATACATTTTCAATTGGGTTAAAAATACAGTGGTACGGTGGGAGACGCAATACTTTATGTCCATATTTTTCAGCCATAGTGTCAGCCATAGTGTCAGCCACATAAGTTTTTGGAGGTTTATTGCTAGAATCAAAATTCATTAATTACTTATTAATTAACAAAGGTAACCAATACTTACCGTAGCACCAGTTGTAATAATTGAGGCTTTAGAAAATTTGCATCGAAAACAATGCCATTGTTTCTGAGCCATTCTTGAATCTGCATCTTTCTCCAAGATGAAGTTGGGGTATTATTTTCTAATGTGCTGTGATAAGATGCATTGTCCATTATAATCATTGAAGGTTGTTGTAAATTTTTCAATAATTGATTTGCAAACCATCTTAGAAAATTTTCTTTATTCATGCAGCCATGATAACCCTCATGCTGTTTAGAAGTCGAGAATATTAATTCCGCACCCTCTATGAAGCCATTTTCATTACCAGCATGAAGAATGATGTATCTAAATAATAATACAAAAATTATTTTCATGTCTGTTATTCTTTTCAACATACCTTTTGCCTTCAATTTTGGTAGATTTCACACTTTTAACGTTGTCATCCTGCCATGACCGACCAATCGTGCCATCTTGGAATATCCAAGTTTCGTCAAGAAACACAAATTGGTACAAATTTTCATGCTTGTTCTTAATGTATGAGCTCAAAAAATCGACTCGTTTAAAAGCAATGTGGGTCAATTCCATAAGGCCCCTTCGGGGTTCATCCTTTTTCCATCGGAAACCTATTTCCTTTAAAATCTTCCAAAGTGAAATTCGGCCCCCTTCAAAAAGGTGCTTCTCCTTTAACTTAGGAAGTAGTGTATCTAATGTGATATGTTGTTCTGCAATTAACATCAATAAATAAAAAGAAAACTTGAAATTTATTATTTTAAAAACTTACTTTGTTCGTACATCATGTATATAACATTACGAATTTCAATCTTCTTTGCCTCATTTATTTCACAGGCGGTTTTAGGACGGGAACGTTTTCTGCAAGTATGTAATTCATTTCCAGTACACACATTTGCAGCAATACGATTAACTGTTGTGAAACTCAATTGTAGAGCTGCTGCGACACGCTAGAAAAAAACGTGATTTTTAAAATTATGAGTACATTGTCACATGTGACATGCAAAACTTACATCTCTCATTGCAGTTAATGGGAGCATTGGCCCTCCACAATCACGCTCTTTCTCAAAATATGAAATTAGCGTAGCAACCAATTGCTTGGATTGACTACACAAAGGTTTCGGCATTTTCAGAATTTAGTAGACCACTTTTAGTTTTTATAAAAACTGTTTAAATATACAAGCAAATTGTCTATTTACAAACGAAGCTCCAAACATACAATAACAATAACTGACAGTTGACAGAATGTTTACTGACAACAGCGCTCAGTATTAGCAACTTAATTGACTCTTAATTGTACATAAAATGTACATAATGAATGCGCGTTAAGTTGGCTTCATTGAAGAGCCGTTATTGACGTCATTGCCTAGTTAGACTGAATACCCTATACTAAATTAATTCATTTGAGACATACTGAGACTATATATAATACCTAAATTTGTTATTAAATTTAATTAATTAATGTAGTTATTGTTTTGGCTTAAAAAATCTATTCTATGCAGAAAATGAAAACAGGTAAACGCTGTGTGTATGATAAACTAAAAAATAGTAAAGAAGACTGTAGTTTAAGAATTAATTAAAAAAATAATTAATAAATTATTATTATTATTGTGGGCGGAGATTAATTTTTTAATTATTGTGTGTAAATTGTATTGAAAAATAACAGCTTTTGTCACATAATAAATCCAGAAGCGGTATAGTAATCACAAACCGCAATAATTTCAACCACAAACTCCACACAAGCGTTAAGTAGCGAACGTAAAAAAATTGTCACGGATATAATCATGGCAAAAGTTAATTGCGCGTCACAAACGAAAAAAGGCATTAAAATCGGCGGCGCGCTTTAAAAAATTGACCCCAGCACTTCCAGTTCTGCAGGCAATTTGTTATTCCGAATTTTAAATGGGTCGTCGTATTTTTTGCATAAGGTGCATCAATATTAAATTCAGTTGTCGATGGCCGTAAATATGGCCGATCTTTGGGCGATTTATCAGGACCTTCCGCATTCGGGGGAGCATAAATTTGATACAGGCGTCTGCGGTGGGCTTATTTGCACAGGCTAAAATTTATCAAAGTAAATTTCCCCCTTTATGGGACACCGAAGCATCGTAAGCGTTATCTTGTTTGATGTATAACTTAATCTGTTCGATTTACAGTATTATACATACATAACTGAAATTTATCGTTTTAAAAATTATTATAAACTACAAGAGGACCCAATTTTTTTTTTTGGAAAAATTATTTGGTCCGACTAGTGCACTTTCGGCAGTAATGGCATCTTTAATAGAAACAATCATCGATATTGATGTCAAGAAAATCCAAGAGTTCTTGTACAAACTAATTTTCAACAAAAATGTTCAGAAAAGTGTAACCTGGAAGATTTGTCAAGTTTTTTTAGTTCATTTTGGAAATTAGCAGATTTTAGCAAACAAAATATTTTTCTGCGTGGTTTGGTCAAAATGTCAAGCGTTAAGAGAAAACGGCCAAGAGATGGGTCGGGGAAAGAAAAAGCCTCAACTTTTGAATACACAATACGCGTAAAGAAAGGAAATATAAAAGTGTGTAAGATATTTTTCTTAGGAGTACTGCAAATTAGCTGGGGAAGGCTTTACCGGCGTTTATTTAAAGAAGAGGTATTTGCGGTCACAGATAATCGTGGTAAAAATATTCGAACCAATAAAATAGATGACTCTGATGTTATCGCGCATATAATATCATTTCCTTCGTACCAGAGTCACTACAGTAGAAAAGACAATGACCAGAGAAGGTACCTAAATCCCGATTTAAATATTAGAAAGATGTACGACCTCTATGTGGAGAAATGCTCTCAAGAAAATAAACAACCTGTCAAAAAGAAATACTATTACAAAGTGTTTTCTAGTAAATTTAATCTTCACTTTAAAATTCCCAGCACAGACACATGCAGTTTATGTGATGAGTTACACCTGAAGTTGCTTAATGAAACTGACCTGGAAAAGAAAAGAGCACTAGAATTGCAAAAAAAAACTTCACTTAGCTCGTGCTGATAAGGTAAGAGAAGCTTTAAAGTTTGATCAGCAAAAAGTTTCTGATGACTTTTATGTGTGCACGTTCGACTTACTAAAGGCACTTCCTTTTCCCAAGCTCTCAACATCGATTGCGTATTACAAGAGAAACCTGTATGTCTATAACTTAGGCGTACATTCTTTTAATGTGAATACAGGTTTTATGCATGTTTGGGATGAAACAGAAGGCGGAAGGGGAGCTCAAGACGTAGCAACATGCGTTGTCAAACATCTAAAAGAAAATATAATTTTGTTTTCCGATTCATGTACAGGACAGAATCGTAACATTAAGATGTCACTCTCATTACTTAAACTTGCACAAGATCCTAATATGGCAATAGAAACTATAGATTTAAAATTTATGATGTCTGGGCATTCCTTTCTACCGAATGATGCTGAATTTGGGGTGATAGAATCAGCAAGCAGAAAATGTCAGAATATTTTTGTTCCTCAAGATTGGTTTGGCATAATCAAGAATGCAAAGAGAAAGCAGCCTCGTTTTAACGTAATTGAAATGCATAGGAGTGACTTTTTAAGTACACAAGCTTTAGAGGACGCTATAGTAAACCGAAAAAAAGACACAACCAAATAATCCTGTAAACTGGCTTAAAATACGTTGGCTTCGTTTTCAAAGAGGGCACGAGTTTACGATACAATTTAAAGAACATATCGAAGATCTTGTTGAGTTCCGTACAATTAATCTTAAAAAAACACGTTGTCCCGGAAGGAATCTATTGTGTCTACAAAACGTCCAACAACAATGTCTTTATATAAATCGACGACCCATAACATTAAATAAAAAAAATAATATGAAGGACCTGACGCCTTACATTTTGCCCGTGCACCACCCCTATTTCAAAAATTTACCACTAGTAACTTCCACCCGAGCTGTACAACAATATGAGATTGTAGACGACGAAATAATTTTCGAGGAGGCTGGATGAGATTGAAAACCTTATAGTTGCACAACCTAGTTAATAAAATTCTTGAGTTCGCGACTTGTATTATTTCACAATTCTTCAAATAATTCACTGGAAAACTGAATCAAGTCCAACATCAAAGGACACTTTGTTTTATTTAAGACGAATAAATAGTATGTAAAGACCTAATAATACTACTAACTTTAAATAAAGAATAGATTAACACTTTCCCACCCATAAAAATAATAAGAAATCACATTTGAATTTATTATTAGCAAATTAATTTCTAGCATCCTATCTCACATTTAGTTTGGATGGATTTGGTCCATTTCAGCTCTGAGCCCCTCAATTATAGGTCCAACTTTTCTTGATGTTCTAGAGTCGAAACTAATGAAGATATTATTAACTTATTATTAATATCTTCGGATCCTTTAATATCAAATTTACGAAAATCAAAAGACGCTTTAGCACTACTAGAATCTCCAAAAATAAATTTGAATACAGAAAATTAAAATAAAAAATGAATGCTCTCAAAATATTAAAAATGCCATTTTTAAGTAAATTTAATCTAAACGTGTTTTATGTTATCATTTTTTAACAAAAATTAGTTATAATTAGTTTTCGCCAAATGTAGACTTGTGTGGCCTCAATGTGCAACGTAACTTCATCGTAACTTGCTGACAACTATTCATAGGGCAACGGATTCACTCACGAAACAAGAATGAAACTGAAATTTTGTCTTTATTATCTTGAAGATTTAATTATCCAAACCGGAAATACTAATTTCACTGAGAAATTAATTATTTTCATCTTGGCTGACTCGATTATGATTTCCGTCACGCAATTTACAACTGTCGTTAATTTCGCCCCATTAATTCCGGTAGAAAAACCCACCCGGAATTACTAAGTTAACTGCTCCGGCATTATTGTCGTCAGAAAGTGTCCGGATTTAGTTGGTAATTTCGCACACCTGGCTGGCAACACACCCGCGAATTATTTCGGCGATTCAGAAGCATTTAACAGTCGGAGTCGGTGTGGGCGTGTTGGGTGATTTGTACCTTTTTTTTTGCGGTTGGAAGGTAGGTAGGTGTAGATATTACAAACAAAGGGTTAATTATGAGTTGTCGATATTACATAATGGCATTTCGCTTTTTAAGAAACGATGGGTTCGGCGATGATTGTCGAGACGGCAAGAAGTAATTCCATTCGAGAAATTTAATTTGTTTTTCTGTCGGACGTGGTTCAAATAATAGAAAAGAATAACGTTCGTGCGCAGCTCCTTTTAAAACACGGAAATATTTTCAAATAAAGAATCTTCTTGTCTGTACCTGTTGTATGTCTGTTATGAAATTATAACAGAAAAATTAATGCTTTACAAAAAACAATGATGATAAAATTAATTTATTCAATAAGAACCCTTCTATGGGTAGGGTTAATAAAATAAATATAACTAAACTCTTACATAGAATAATGTTTTGTCGTTTCTAATCTTTTCTAATAATGATGTGCAAGATGATTAAATCGAATCTATACTTGAATCAAAGCAAACTACAAAAGTCCAAAAACGACGGCGTGACAAAAATGAAAGAAAGACATCGGTGTCTAATATGAAAACAGCTCGAATATAATAACAGGCGTAATACTATCACGACCAAATAAATACGACGGATAGATGCATTGAACCATTATGTAAATCGATCAAAAAAAAAAAAACGGAAACTGAAACTAAAAACCTCTTTCGCGAGTTCATTGCCATCGTGAAATGGTTCAGAGATCTGCCAAGATGACCAAAAAAACTAGTTATTTACTACGTAAACAATCTTGTGGCATTCTGCATCATTTACATTTATAATGTATTTATGAGAGAAGGGCGGTGCTATTAGAATATCCGCAGAACTTTTCAACGGTTTCGAAAGAAAATCGAACTAATTACAAACGATTAATATTTAAATTTCTATAAATTTTTTTAATGTACAGGTAGGCCAAATTCGACACTTTTAATAGGAAACACCTATTTTTAGAAGAGTTACACAAAAACTGACCTCGGCTCCTGGAACTCGATTTTTAAGACAAAATCAAAATTGAAGGTTGTTGCATTTCGTTGTCATGTACCACTTAAGAGCTACAGGTGTTTTTCAAAATTCTACGATTTCTAAAAACCTTTATAACTTTTTGTTTATGAAAATTTTTGGTTTCTGTAAAAGCTTTCTCGATGCACTTTTTCATGTAGAACTCATTGCTCCAAATTATTTTTTTATAAAATGCTCAATTTTGAAATATAAGTAAGAACTTTAAGTTTTTACATGGAACACCCTATATATGTTTACATTTTTGAAAAGAGCATATTTTTTTTACAAAAATTGTAATGGTTTGAGCTGACATCCCCTATTCAAGGACTGGTGGTGGTGCATTTTTCTTATTCAATAAGATCGGAATCTTTGTTTCTTTAAAATTCGTCTTGCAGAATTCATGCTAAGGCAGATATTTGCTCCAACTGGCGTCGGTTATTTTCGATTTCTCCCGAAACTATGACCTCTAATTCTTTATTCCTGTTTTGAGATTCATAATTTTTAGGTTTTGAGAGTTTAAATGACTAAAAATTTATTAAATTGTTTTTAAATCTCAAGAATATATATCTGAAGGATTGTTTTCTTTCGGGATACCACTCATGGTACAGATTAATCGCTGCTTCTGAATTTTCGCCAATATCTATAAAATACTTTAACATTTAATATCATGGTTGCGACGATTTAAATCAACTGATTTTTTAAATTTAAATCATGATTTAAATAAAATCGTGTAAAAAAAACTCATAATCTAAATAAATCAAACTTCAGAAAATTCAAATAAAGAGAACAATTTATTTAATGTTAGATTATCTACATAACTAAAACTACCTGCTTAAAAAGAATATGTAGGTAAACTTAACTTAAATTTAAAAAGAAAATAAAACAGGTACTTAAAAAGAGGCATTTTAAGCTAATTTTTTAATTATAGTGTTTATAAAGAAAAACTAATTAAGCGATTTCTAATTTTAGAATGAACTAAACCAAAAATATCGTGTCAACGGAGGATGAAGAAGCTGCTGCAGATAATAATTGTTTGATAATCGGAAATAACTTATCAATCACCTCCATATTCCGTTGAGATTTCCACCATTCCAATGGATTCGTGCTTTTAAGAACTTCTTCGTGAAACATTATTTCGATAAATTTGGCCAGAAATTTAATAATCAATGGTAATAAACCAATGTTGGGGTATGAATCATTTGTAGCATTTAAAGCACAATTTTTTTCACTTTTCGTTTTCGTAGGGTCCAGAAGGAAAGCTAACAAATGGTTCATAGCGATGTCTAAATTTTTGCATTTGGCTTAGAGTAAATTCAGTTTCCTCAAAAAGCAATTCTTGTATTTTTAATTGCTCTACGACGTCTGATTGAATTGCATCGTTTCTTTGAAGCCTATCAATTGCAACAGATATCGGATTCAGTATTATTAAGAAATTTTCAGCTGTTCTTTTCAAATAAATATTCGAAATTTCCTCCCTTACTATACTGTCGATTTCATTTTTATGTTCCTCACTAATTTTAAAAAGTTTGGGCCATGCTTCAACAAAACCATGTAAGCAGTCAGCAAGTGATTTCCATCTTACGTCACTATAGGTAAAATAAGCTTTTTTCCTCCTTCTTTCGCGTATGTCGCTGAAGCAAAATGATTGTTTCGGAAGTATTTTACAATGAACGTAACATGTTCCTTAATTTCACTAATTTCCAGGTCCTTACATAACAAGTTTAAGATGTGTGGAGCACAACCATATAATAACATTTAATTCTCTTGACTGTTTTATCTGATTTCTCATTGCATTCATATTAGCAGCATTATCTGTTACAAAACTGCTTACTGCACAGCGATTTTCAGTCTTTAACATTTTAATTAGGTATATTGCAAGTTCTGTTAAATATGCAGATGTATGTGGATTTCCAGACGTGTCTATTGTGTCTACTAAAAAGGAGGACCCATTTTCTGTAGTGACTGTTGCACATATGATTGGTTCGTTATGGACATTGGACCATCCATCCAATGACAGACAAACCGAATTTCCCGATAAATTTTTAAAACATTTACTTTTCTCTTCATTGTACACTTCATTTAGCAGTCCGTTAGGCACATCATATCTAGAGGGTCCTGAAAAAAAAAATAATGGCGTGTTGGACATGAGATGTGTGTATAAATGCATATAAATAAAAACGGAAATCAAACAAAATAAAACTTACCCTCAACTGATAACGCATTGACAAATGTTTAGAATCTCTGGCTCAGTGCTGGTTGAGTCACAATAAGTGTTCAAAATTCCTTCCCTCGGCCGCTCGCAAACACAAATCTGCCCGGCGAAGTAATGATTCACAAGCGTTATGAAACATGTTTTGTTGTCAAACAGAGAGAAACGCGGCGTTAATACACGTTCAATTCTTGGTTGATTTCTTCTTCGCATACCAATGGTTTTACGTGTCCCCACAGATAATAATCTAACGGATTTAGATCAGGTGAACGTGCAGGCCACCTGATCGGTCCGTCTCTTCCGATCCATCTACTAGGAAAAATTTCGTCGAGGTGAGCACGTACTTCTCGTCGAAAATGAGGTGGAGCCCCATCGTGCATAAACCACACCGTTACTCTAAGATTTAAATTCACATTTTCGAGAAGTTCCGGTAGATTAGTTCGTATTGGAGGCCATCTAAACGGTCATTTAGAATACCTGCCCACACGTTAACAGAAATCCGTTGTTGGAAATGGCCGCGATGAATTGCGTGAGGGTTTTCCTCAGTTCACAAATGCATGTTGCGAAAATTGCACACCCCATCTCTGGTAAAAATAGCTTCGTCGGTAAACAGGACATTATGAACAAAATTCGCATTTGCCTGTGGTTTATGCAGTAACCAGCAACAAAACCGTATGCGTAGAGCATAGTCGGCTGTTAGCAAAGCCTGAACTCTTCGAATATGGTACGGATGAATGCGCCAAACAACAGAAGACGATAAACGCGTTTGTCTTGAGATATCACGTACACTTAACGAAGGACGTTCCTCGATAAGTTGTAGTATTTCTTCTTTTCTGTTTAGGATGCGTTGTGGACGCTGCCGTCCTTCACCTCTTCCGCGACGTGCCCTTAAAGTTCCAGTATCCCTCACTTGTTGCACAACAGAGAGAAACGTGACACTGGTTGGCAAATGTCGGTTTGGAAAATGCCTGTATATACAAACGCCTTGCCACTAATGCGTTTTGCCCACTTTCACCGTACACTAGAATCATATCAACAATCTCACTATTTTTAAATTCTATCATTTTTTTTCAGTAAATTTCCGTGCAACCACCTCAAGGTACATCTTCAAACTACCTGGCCCGGCCGGCCAGCGATGACTGACAATAAATTACATCACTTATATTGTTCGTAAACATCATAAACTTAAACCAGAGACGTTCAAACGGTTTACCCGTTCGACAAAATTATTTATTTTCTCGAAAATTTAATAATACTTTGTTCAACAAAAAAATGGTTCATTCTATTCATTTTCATGCAAACTTTCATTGTTTAATTTATTTTCATGAAGTTACGAAACACCCTATATATCCAGGCCGTAAAAGCGCAATAGCTTTTTTTACTTCCGGTTGCTCAACACATGTGAAGTTGCCATTTGTTGCATAAATAGTTCTAGCAATTTGCTTATCTATTTCCTCTTTACTAGATTCGTTGTACGCACGACAAAAGAAGATAAAGACCCAGAACTAGAATTAGATGCCTTTCTTTTTTTAATTGATGAAGTAGAAGCTGTGAGCAATGGGGCACTATCCAAACTGTCCTCTTCTAATGTGTTCGATTGTACATTTGCCACTATTCCATTATCCGTTTTTGTTTCTTTTTCTATATTACTTGAAAGCAGATTTACACGACTTTTCAATAAAATGTTGCCAAATAGGATCTTTTTTCCCACCACTTCTATGAGATGCACTTTTATACACTGTTATGAATTATTACCCACTTTATTACTCGTTATCGTTACGCAGCGCACGTTCGCGATGTAGACTAGAAAATAGTGACAACTCGCATGATCCCCGCATTATAAAGACAGCCGAAATTTCAAGTTCTGACAGGAATTTCGTTTTGTTTATATGAAAGTGCAAGGTGGTGCAACCATATTTACTGCTACGTTACACTTAAGTTATTTCATTTGCAAGTTTAAATAAGACGTATCTTAGTCATTATTGTTATTTTCAATTAGTCGTTATTGTTAATGTCAATTATTGCATTTTCTATGTAAAAATATAATAAAAATCAATAAAAATCCAACAAATCGTGATTGTTTAAGAAGAAATTGTGATTTTTTTGTTTTTTTTTTTTAAATCATGATTTTTATCAACCCTGTCTAATATTAGTAAAGAAGACAGTGGTTTAGAAATACTAAGTCAAAAAAGTTTATATCCGTAAATAGAAATCAAAATAGATTATATCCGCAGATGCGTATTTCGGCAGCAACGCCCCATTTTCAGTTCTCACGCACACTTACAAGTTAAAGGCACTTCATGAAGTCTTGGGTTGCTATAAATTATAACATGTCGTACTTCTTGTAGTTTTCATACAAGTTTCATTATCTCCCTAAGCCTACTTTATGGGGGTACTAAAATTCAAGAGAAAAGAAAATACTGTAAGAAATTGTGTCAAACTTTGACAGCGGCCTACCAGGAAGTTACGAAAAATTAAATTGTTAAATATCGAGTGTTTTATATTTATATGAATGGAATTTTATGCTCTTTTCAAAGATATAGAGGCATATAAAAAAATCAAAGTTCTTGCTTCTATCTCAAATATTAAGCACTCTAGAATAAATTGGAGCAATGAATTCTGCATGAAAAAGTGTCTTAAAGAAGTCTTACAGAAATCAAAAATTTTCATAAACAAAAAAGTTATGAAGGTTTTTAAAAATCGCAGAATTTTGAAAAACGACCTTTAGCTCCTAAACGGTACAAGATATCGAAACGCGGTCTTCACCATTAATTTTGTCTTAAAAATCGAGCTCCAGGGACCGAGGTCAGTTTTTGTCTAACTCGTCTAAAAATAGGAGTTTTCTATTAAAAGTGTCGAATTTTGCCCACCCTGTACAACATCATCCTTGGTTTGTAACTCACAATCAGTTGACTATCGTAAAATATGAAAAAACGTGGGTGTACTGGCTAGAAGAATTATTTCGTCTTAAACTTCTACTACGTAAAACGTTCTGTTCAACAACGTTTATCTAGTTTTATTACCTCAAGACCATTTGTCTTATGACGATAGTTAACATACTTGCGCAATAGTTCCACGCCGTGCTGCCTCATGTCTTAAATTTCAAAAATTCGGCTATGTTACGCTTTCAGGAACTCTCCCGTGTGATTCTTTTTGCAGATTTGCAATCAATTAACTGAAAACATAAGCCGACTCATTCGAATAAATTTATAGCCAGATTAGTCAACTTTATAAGCGGCGAGCGCCTATAACTTTCATATTCCTCCAGTACGACTCCTGCAATCCTGCCTGATGCTGTCCGCCAGTCTTTGACTTTTGAAGTACTCATGCGAGACAAATAAAGATTATTACTTTATGTTGACACTTGGCGAAGTTATTTGCGTACGTAACGCGAAATGGTAACGGTACTCCTTCGCAATTTTGCAATAGAGAAGAGGAATAACGAAAGTCTCTTAAATTAAATTACGTCCTACATGTAAATGAATTATACTTGTAGTTTTTGGCACTAATCTAAGATTCTTTTTGCGTCTTAAATTTATATAGAAATCAAATAGAAAAATATCCATTTTTTGAATTAATCATAGTTTGAACGTGTTTTCTAAAGTAATGAACCGTGATGCTAAAAATTAAAATTTGTTTAATTTTATCATTTATGAACGAATGCTTTAAAAAACAAAAGAAATAGTTTATCTAAGAAGCATTGCTTTTTGCATTTTAGAGATTAATGGCACAAACTACGAGATTATTATAAATTGAAGAGAGAAACGAAAAATATACGAATTTGTGTGTGAAACACATTTGAAAATTTACCATTGAGTAACATCACCTTTTTGTCAATAACACCCACAATTCTGGTTGTAGTTCGAAAAGCAATTTCTTAAGTATTTACATTCAAAATATCATCAATCGAATTCATGTATAATACCAAATGGTGGAAGCGCCTATATTAGAATTTAATATTACAAGAATTAATAAATTAAAAAAAAAAAAAACAAGAAATCAACGATATTTGTAAAAACTACTTAATTATAATTTGCTTATGTTTTATGAACAATGATAATAAATTGCATAAAGATATTTGAATTTAACGTGGAATTAAATAATGTATGTATATGTATACCTAAAATGGACTACGTCCATAATGTGATCTATACATTGATACTGATAAATCGAATTTGCGTTATTAACGAGCTAATAATGAATTGCAGAGACCTGATAAATTTCACTTAGCATCCGAGTCATCTGCTCTCGATCTTAAGTGCACTGAAGTTTCCATCCAGATAAGCATTTTCAGTCTCCTACGTATACATATTGCCTGATTATGCGGCAAGAACTCGTTCCTGGCAGGCACATTACGTATACATAGAAAGTTGTTAAGCGCCCTAACGTGATCGGCGTGTTCGTTTTTATGAAAGTGGACGTAAACAAATACACCAGGAAACTGATAATTATGCAACGACGGCCGGGACTTAAGCCTCGGTAAATAATAACGAACGGGCATCGCTTTCAGCTAATCGTTTCGGCAAATACGATTTGCATCGAAATCGTTGTTTCATCCTCACGGTATTTTCGTTTGCCTATAGTATTAGCGGGAGATGGGTCAGTAACATACGTAAATTCTTTCATAAGAAAAATACTAGACTCTATATCATCGAAATTCTTAAAAATCCTAGGAAATTTATTTCCATCTGTATTTTTCATGTTAATATAAAGTAGCCATAGTAATAAAAATAACAAAAAGAGTATAAAGGTTGGAATAGTGTCTTCTTTGAGTACGAATGTTACTGATAAACGCAAAATTACATTTACCTTGAGTGCTATCAAAGTTGGGCAAACGTTATGGATAACCACCGTGCTGGCGGATGTCCTGAAGAAAAGCTCGTAACGATTTTGTCTAACCCTCGGTACTATAAAATTCCCGATGGGTTTCTTGGTTTTTCCACGCAAAAAGATTTAACGTCAAGTACAATTAGCTCACATCTTCAAATCGCCCACGGGTTGTAACAATAGTCCACTCGAATTTAAAGTTTTTATATTCTGTTTTTTGAATCTCGTCACTATTACAACTCACAAACGAAATTTCGATCTAAAATCGAGAAGACCCATGAATGCGATGTATCTAAGAAATAAAATTTACTTCAGGTTTACTATGAAATAAAAAAAAACATAACGCAAATCAAGATATCTTGGGTAAAACATGCAGAATTCTTTTCAAAATTTCAATGTAATTAACTCATATTAGGAAAATATGTTTGTGGTTGCATGTTATTTGTAACAACATATTCGTATGGTATTAGTTTTGGCTAATAAAAAAGGTAATTGTTTTCCGTTTCTATTTTAAAATAATGTGAAGCTGAGTCCTTTTTGTAGGAACCCATGTTTTTGCCAATGATAATTAGGATGAACGAGAAACGGGCAAGTGTGGGTTTGTGTGCGTGGCCTTGAATAAAAGATTGAGTAACAGCACAACAGAAATGCTAATATGTTTCCATGAGAGTGTGAGAGCCGCCCATTGGGCCAGAGCCCGTATTTTCGGAGAGGATGGTTCATTGGCCGGTTTGGAATCATTGCTGCTGGAGGCGACGATGTAAAAACCTGTTCCTATAACTAAATAGCATCATCATAGAGGTTCCAACGTCATGTCCGGCAACTTGTAGATTATCATCGACGCACGACTCATTTCATTGCCTCCATCTTTAGCCACGAATGTTTGTTTACTTGTTGTAGGTAGGCAGGCTCGGATTAGTTTTATGTCCCTTTTTTCTTCTCTCTCCGTCTTCTACTGGTGTTAATGCATTTATTGACATTTCTTGTTAATAGCACTTTCCTACATGAATCATTGTTTAAATTATTATTTACAAACGGATCCATTATTGTAATTAGTGCCATTTTGCTATTTTATATTCTTTTTTGTTATGTATGGTACGGAAATATTTAAAAACCGTTAGTGAAATAATTAAAATATTTTTATTACAAATTAAACTAAATTTCCCTCCAACGTTCTGATTTTCAACATATTTCCGCCTTGCGTCATTGTGGAAAACTGTCTGTAGATAACCGAGACAGCTCAAATAATATGAAATTCATTTTATCTTTTAACAAAATCTCGTGATAAAAATTGCCCTGAATATGTCGATAGCATCGGGATTCGTATTTTGTAACGAACTCCTTTGCTATTTTTAGAATTAATCTTCAAATCAAATGACACGAGCTTTCAAGGGGAAAAGCTGAGCCGGTACGCGATAGTACTGTGTGAAATTACTTTTATAATTTAAATTAATAAAAAATTAGAATAATTAAAATTATTTTCAAATTTTACCATAAACCAACTCTTTTCACAATCTGCAACTAACAATAATGAGAACAAGATTTATGTAAATTGTTTCCTAGTATAATGTACGCTGCATGTACTAACTAGACTATTTCTTCAAATGAAAGGGTATTAAAATGCACCGCTTTTGAATGCTAATGCTAAATATAATAATTAAATACATTGGGGAAGTCTTCCCCTTTCTTTGAAAAATTCATCGACAGCTCATTAAATTTTCGTTAAAATAAATTATTTCAAAAATTAAATTCTATTTTTACTTTGCTTGAAATGATCCTTTTGCAAATTGCAAGTGGAAAAACTGAAGCATTCTAGAAAACAACATACAAGTCTCGAGAGAACTCTAGCGTATTTGCGTGTGAACCTGATATCATACGAATGTGTCAGCCGAGAGAAAATGAATTATTTAAGAACGCAGTTGCCGCGGGACTTCTTGCCATACACAAGCTTCAGTTTCTTTTGGAATAACTGCTTCGAGATAATAAACTAGCAGATGTCGCCTGCCTTGGGCGCTATCAACTAAATAGATGATTCTTACAAGATACTAGTGATATGTTCTTATTCACGGGAATCTACTCATAATATATTCAATGAGTTCGGCATTACGCACGGTGCAAGCTTTCAGCAGTGAGCGAATGCATTTCAGTGCCTGTAAGACTGAGAAAAAGGAGCACTCTGAGCGTAATGCCAAACGCACTGATTGTTGATCGTTTCTGTGATTGTAAAAATTAAGGTACTTTTGAAACTATAGTTGAGCTTTGTCCTGTAGATATTTTTACACTGACCACAGTTTATAACTATAAGGATCAATGTATAATGTTATAGGTCTACAAACAGTTTTAAGTAAAAATGTACGTAAAAATTCTTTCTTAGCTTTTCTGAATTCTAAAATGAGACTTCCAGCAATTTTACAGGGTTTTCGATTCATCTGCACCGGTTGCGCTCAGTGTATTTGCATCTTCTTTTAACGTCATGTACAGCCTTGGACAAAAGTATTGGGCACCCTTAATTTTCTAATTTATCTCCGAAAATGTTACTCAGAAATCTTTAGAATTTTATTATCATATAGTCGGCAACAATAAACGATAATTTAAATAATGCACAGTACTTTACAGCGGTTGTAAGACATGTGGCAGATGATAGTTCGCAATTGTGGTTTCGTGAATAGGTATTCAGTCTCGTATAAGCGCTTGTAATAAGACCGATCTTTCCAGTATAATGGTTATTTCATTATAATTTTGAATATCGTCATTTTTGCTGTAAAAAAATGCCTAAAAAGAACGAACTTAATGAGCATTTACGTTTACGAATTCAGTTCTTGCACGAACAAGGCAACACACAGACAGAAATAGCCAAAAACCTTGAAACGTTACGCGGATACTGGATCACATACGAACCGAACAAGAACAGGTAGAAAACGATAAAAAGTTTAGAATAAAGAATAATTTCAATAGGGGTTCGGTGTTTATAGTAAGTATAAGTTAACTTCGGACCGTGAGGATCGAAATTTCATTCGAGAGTCACATAAAAATTGCAAGAAAACTTCCTCCGAGCTCGCTGCCAATTTATCCGAGGAAATCGGAAGACCGATCAGTGCCAGAACGACCAGAAGAAGACTTAATGAAGCTGGCTTGAAAGGCTGTAAAGCGAGAAAGAAACCTTGGCTTGCAGAAAAAAATAAAAAGTCTCGATTGGAATGTTCTATAAAGTACAAACACTTTACAGAAGAGGATTGGGCAAATGTTGTGTGGTCCGACGAATCAAATTTTGAGGTAATATTTGCTTTATATCACTTGTAATTTTGAATTCGTTTGCATCTTCTACACATCGCCAGTAAAATGTTATACGGTCTGTTTAAAATCTACGTTTTTTTAATTAATTGTAAGGTATTTGGAACTCCTGGTGTAGCTTACGTGAGGCAAAGAATCGGTGAAGAATACCTTCCGGAATGTGGGTACCTGCAGTGAAACACAGGAGGCAGTGTAATGATCTGGAGTTGTATGACAGCCGACAGTGCAGGCAAAATGTTTGATTGTGAAGGTCGAATGAACTCCCTCACTTACATAAACGTATTGGAAACGACATTGCGGCAATCATTTTCCAAGATGTTTGGTGATACAAATATGGAAGAAATGCTGCATCAACAAGATAATGTACCCTGCCACAAATTTGCAGTTACCATGAAGTGGTTTCAAGAAAACAATATTAACCTCCTGGATTAGCCTGCACAATCCCCAGACCTAAATCCCATCCCAGAACATTTGTGGGGGATTCTAAAGCGTAACATTAGAAAGCATCCAATTACATCTAAAGCAATTTCAAAAAACGTGTTATTGAAAGAATGGAATAATATTATCGCAGAGGAATCTCATAAACTTATAAGTATTTTAATAAATTGTTATTATTTTGTACCTAGGTTATTTTTTTTATCCTACTCCAACAGATTTTCATGATATAGGAGTTAATGTAAGGTGCCTAATACTTTTAGCCAAGGCTGTATTTTCAGATTCGCGAAAGATGAGCCCTGCGACATCAATCACCGAAGTTAAAACCGAGTAAACCGACAGATATTTCAATATTATTTTCTTCTCAATGATGAGTAAGAAATTAACACGAGATTAAGGGACTCTGAGTGCGCACTAGTGCAGTCAATCGAAAACGCTAAAAACCAATTTTTCGCCAATAAACACCTGACAAGTGCAACAACCTGATGTCATTAGCATCTACGGCTTCTAATAAATCCAGGTAATTGTTCATCTAATATTATGCAACGCTATGGACGAGCAAAACCTTATATTTATAGTCTTTATCTCATTCCGCACACGGAATTTGCATAGGAATTTAATGGAGTCGCACACGAAAGACGGAATGACATGACGGGGCCCACCTGGCCTTGATACAGCAGCAGTATTTTACGCCTTTATTCCGGAACGTGAAAAATGAGCTTTCATTAATATTGATGTAATGAGTCAGAGAGTAAGCAAAGAAAAGACGGACCGCGTAATTGTCCGACTAGATGCTAATGACCTGCGTATGTGTGTTCGGCTGTCAAAGGAAAATAATAATGTTTTTGCGGCTTTTAGTAATTACTTTGTTGAGGATAGGCTTCGAATATTTTGTGTATTTTATCCGGTCGTTAAACGATGATTAATAATCACCGCGTAACTGTAGTTTAGTAAAATATTTGTTTCCTGGCAATTTGTTGCTAACAAGTAATGCATTGCTGAAGTGGAAAACACGTTCTTAGTTTTTTTTAACCAACTTTCGAGTTATTTTTAACATTCATTTAAAATTTGCACGTTTATTTTATTTAGTATTAGATTGTTTTCTTAATATTGTTACACGAGTCTCTGAATTTTATATTATGTATTTAATCTTACCATCTTTTCTATGCGAAAAATACTTCCACTGTTGGGAGTATTTCTTCATACTAGATATAATTAAATAAGATTTAAAAGAAAATATTTTAATTTGTTTGAAGCAGTTATCTACTATTTTCTTCTATACACTGCACTTTTTCTTTCATTTTAAAGCTTTCAGAATTTCGCAGTTTCATGCAATACTTAATAAACTGAAACAATAGTGTCCTTTCATGTCGAACAAAAATCGTAACGTCCGAAAAACTATTTAATTTATTAATTCGAAGTTACGCCTCCTTCGAAGAGAAGAATTTAATACAAAGAAAAATTAAAGAGAGGAAATTGATCTTTGTTGAAAGAAATTAAACAAGAGGGTCAAACAAAAATGTTTTGAATCAAGAGGAAGTACATATATCAAGAATGAAGTTTGCAAATTTACGAAAAAGAAAATATTGACAAAAATAA
Source organism: Serrognathus titanus (assembly GCA_039766575.1). Lineage (NCBI taxonomy): Eukaryota > Metazoa > Arthropoda > Insecta > Coleoptera > Lucanidae > Serrognathus > Serrognathus titanus. The sequence continues at coordinate 10,873,366 of CM077911.1, read as the reverse complement.
ATAGATACGTATGATATTAATGTAATTTAGTAGGCGGAACTTCAATCATAACGCAGCCACACAATCACAGAAAAAACTATTTGTAACAAGAAGCTCAAGAAAAAAACATCGAAAAGGAAGAAATAAAATTAAAATAAGTTATATCCAAGACGAGCGAGCCAAAGGTTCAATCCTTAAAGATAGTTGTAAGTTGTAAGTCAAAATAAGAACGCTCTATACAGAAATTAGTGGAATCAGATATCATAGCGCTGTTCCTTGCATGATTCTAAGAGGAAAATCTTAATATTTGATTTTAGTTATTTTATTCGTTTTTGTTAGGTTCGTTAGTGTTAAGGGAAGATGAAGTCACTTTGTAATTAAAGGCTTTTATTCGTAACTGAATAGAAGAACACCAAAATATATTATTTTCACATAAACAACAACCTTCACTTTTCTTATCAACTCGTTCAAAGCACACGCTTTAATTTAAAAGATTTCCTACTGCGCTGGACCCAACATTTCCTCCTCTGCCCAAGTTTCTTTTTGCGGCGATACGAACGGTATCCGGCAAGTGAATGGTAATTGACAGTTGTCATCCTCTAGCAACGCGGTTTATCTCTCTGAGGTACCGAAACTGGAAAAGGTGCATTTTGGTCGTCTTCAGTACTTGGACCGCAATGATTAGAAAAAGGTAGATTTTCAGTAGATGGGTGTTGCGCGGCTTCGTTGGAAACTATTTTCACCGGTTCTTCCTCATCTAAATCTATGTTTCAGCGATGGGTTACCTCACAATGGCGTTTCCAAATTTGGTTGAAATGACGAACAATGTTTTTGTCTATTACTTTTATTTCAGCCATTGTATTACCAACTAGTTTGACGATGATTAACACGGGAGCTATGACACAATTCAACCATAACTTCCTCCCCTTCTTCGAAGTTGCGTCGATGATGGTCAAATTGAGCCTTCATTTCGTGCTGGACTCAATTCATAGACTGAAGTTCGACTAGTCTTAAAAATGTCAAGCGGTGTTCGGGTTTGACGTCCAAAGAAGACTTGAGCGGGAGTGCGATCGTCTAGTTCACTATGCGGTGTGTAATTGTATGTGGCTACTGCTGCATCTAGGCTGTTCACGGAGTTGTCCAAAGATTTCTTTAAGGTTTGTACCATCCATTCAGCTAGACCATTTGATTGAAGCATGCGTGGTGGTGACCTAAGGTGGACAATGTCAAACTCTACACAGAGTTGAGCAAATTCTGTCACCGTGAACTGAGTTCCGTTGTCAGAAACAATTGTGCTTGGTGCAACAAGATGTCGAAAAAGGATGCAGAAGCTGTTGAAGGTGTAACCCAAGTTGTATCAATGTAGCGGGAAAAACTGTCGACCACTACGAGAAAAGATTTTTCTTTTGTTGGTTTATCGATGTCTATATGGATGCGATCCCAAGGCTTCTTTGTGTCAGGCCACGGATGTAGAGGTTCTTTAACAGGGTTGGCTGCGGTAAGACCGCACTGAAGGCAAGATTTTACCTTATCTTCAATCTCGTTGAATATTCTGGGCCAATAGAAGTGATGGCGAGCCAAATTCTTCATGCGTCGGATTCCTGGATGACCACGATGCAAGCATCTCAGCACAAAATTACGTAGCTCGTTCACCATCAAGCAGTATCAATCATCACTGTTGGTGGTGCTATCTGACTTTTTGTAGTAGAGTGCCAGTTCTGGATCAGATTTATCTTCATTGCGCCATCCACTCTTGACTCGGTCTATGACTTTTCTGAGAGACAAATCTTGCTTGGTGATTTCACGAAGCATTTTACGAGCTTTTGTTGATCCCATAGCTTCCAAAGTAATATCGTTGAGTTCTTGATCAATGTGAATGGAAGCAATGACATTTTCAATGTTGTTATTGACGGGTTTGTTGAAGTAGTCTAGAGAGAGCATTAGCATGTCCAAAATCTTCTGTTCGAATGTATTCTATACTGAAATCATAACCAATCATATGAAGTTCCTAACGCCAGAGACGAGCAGCAGTACGTTCGCTCAATCCTTTGGCGTTGGAAGTCTTGAACAACGCAAGTAGTAGGCGGTGGTCAGTTTGGAGAATGAAATGTCGCCCCCCTTACAAACTTATGAAATCGCTCGACAGCGGTGACCAAGGGAAGGATTTGATTGTAGTTTTGTTGCGACTTAGTCAATGCCTTATTGTTTATTACCAGAATAGGGGCTGTGATGGAATTTCCGTTGAAAGTGAAAGTGACCTCACAGGTACCTAGGGTTTCGATTTTACTTCCGTCAGCATTGAAAATTTTGCAGGACACTCGTCAAGGATTGGTGTGCCAATTTGTTTCCAAGTTGTCGAGCCAATGACAGAAATTCAGCACCAGTGTTTGCTTGCATTCTGACAATGATTCCATGGATGTTGACGTCGAAAAACTTTCGGTAATGCTCATCAGTAAAGTGAATGTCCTAAAGGTAGATAGTTTTGACTGGATTATTTCGTTTTCGTGCTCCCTTCATCATGCCGTCCTCACGTATTTCTTCTTTCTCGACCTTCTTCTTTTTGCGACAAACTTTTGCCAAGTGGCCAACAATTTCGCAATAATTACAAGTAGTATGCTGGTATGGACAATCGACATCCGCGACATGACGATGTTGAATGTGATTCAGACTTTTCCATCTGGCTGTATGCCTTTGGTTTATTTTTACTTGATTTAAAGTTGACAGCGTTGACTTCCATATCATTATTTATTGTTCTATACTCAACATTTGTATCGATGACTCGATTGGAATACGAACGACACTTGTCCTTGATTTCAGCAAAGATTGATGACTGACTGTCTTTTAATATAATGGTTCTAAATGGTTGAAATGCTTAAAACAAAAGAAACAATGAAAAATATATCAAAATCATATGTCATTAGACTATTGTAGAAATCCATGGATACACTATACAGTGATATATCGGCAGCATAAAACTTTGAAAATCCTACATTATCAGAAATATTAAATAAAAAAAAAATATTTTTATTATTTAGGTATTCCATACTGTTTCTAGGTAGTAAGTAGATTAAATACTTACGAGAAGTCTTTCCTTTGTAGTGAAACTTCTTATATTTATTGAATTTTTATTTTTGTTGGTTTGATGACGTTTGAATTAGTATTACGTACCGTCAGAATATCCAATTCAATTTCTTTTTTCTTCAACAATAAAACTTAAACCAAATCAATTCCTTTAAATAACGCTCTCCCGTTTTGGTCAAGCATTACATAAATGCAATTTCCCGTTTCATAGAAATAACTTTCTAATATCTCAAAGACAGAAAAAAAATCAACGTGCAAATGCAATTTACTTATGCAGGATATAACAGACGTGAATAAAAATCCACTTTCTCCAAGAAAACCGACAAGGTATCTTGCGTCGTACAGAATTTTGTGTTAATTTCACAGAATGACTCGCTTCATTTGCTGGATTGTTAATGCATTGAAGGGCATATACACTGCTCACCTAAATTATCGCATCACCTTATCAAAATAGAATTATCTTTGTAAAGAACGGATTTAATTGTTTTTGATATAAGATCGATGTTTAATCTTGAATCTTCATTGATGCTTTGCATATAAACATAAGATAATCAGTAACAAAGAAGCCCATTCAAGCTAATTCTTATGTCACTAATCAGTTGGTGATTTGCGGTGTTTTTTGTGTAAAGTGCATTTAATTTTTGTCAATAATGGATCCTCGTCGTCAACAAAGACATTTAAGCACTGAAGAAGTGGTTCGAGTTGTTACTCTCCTCCAAGAAGGCCGTAGTCAGAGATATGTGGCTGAAGTGTGTGGAATTCAGCAATCTTCCGTATCTAGAGCAGCCAGAAGATATAGAGAGACTGGAGAATATGTACGCCGACGAGGACAAGGCCGAAAGAGGGCCACTTCCGAAAGAGACGATAGATTTATTCGAATATGTGCTCTTCGTCGACGTTTTGTGACGGCAAGATATATTCAAAATTGTCGGTAATATTCAATATTCATATTCTGTTTGTTTTGAATTACGTGGAATTCCCGCCATTTTTGTCAACCAATTAGACGTGCGTATGACTATGTTACTGCGCGAATGCACCTAGAAATAATGTAACAATTTGACGACAAGACGCGTTTGCGCGAAGTTAAGTTTTAGCACGTTGTTTAAATTCCATCAACATAATGTCAATGCAATATGTAATATTATTGAATAAATCAGTTAAATAGAGTATTCGCGATTTATTCTGACAAAAATCGGCTTTCTGAAGTACGACGAGTAAGAATAAGTGATCAAACCGTTAGAAGACGTTTGAGGGAAGTGGGATTGAGGCCTAGGAAGCCTGCTACTGGGCCTCGGTTAACCAGAACACACCGAGTGAGTGTCCAGGTTAAGGTTTCCCCGTGAACACATTAATTGGTTTATTAACGACTGGAGCAGCGTGCTTTTCACAGACGAGTCAAGATTTTGCCTAACATCGTCTGATGGACGTATTAATGTGTGGCGTCGTGTGGGAAAACGATACGCTCCAGGAAACATTCTTCCAACTACAAGTTTTGGAAGTGATTCAATAATGGTATGGGGCGGAATTTCTTTGAACCCGCGTACGGAGTTAATGGTGGTGGAAAGGGGTTCAATAACAGCGAACAGATATGTGGTTGACATTTTAGAACCACATATAATGCCCTTTGCCCCATTTATTGGGGATAACTTTGTACTAATGCAAGATAATGCCAGGCCCCACGTAGCTAGGGTTTCGCTCCAGTATCTTCGTGTTACCGGAATTTAAGTCATGGACTGGCCAGCTTGTAGTCCAGATCTTAACATCATCGAGCATGTATGGGATATGATTAGAAGGCGAATCAGACAATGAGAAGCTTCAATTGCAGAACTTGGTAGGGCGTTGACTGAAGAATGGGACAATTTTCCGCAGGAGTCAGTGAGAAACTTATTTCACAGTTTACCGAGAAGAATGCAAGCTCTTATTAATGCCAGAGGTGCTAACACGCGGTATTAGCTGTTTCTTGTCTTGTTTTTTTTTTCGAGTAAAAACAAAATCGCGTTAGTTTAATGTTTTCTTCTTTTTGTAAACTTGTTGTTGTTTGTTGTTTATTTTTAATAAAATTACTATTTTATATTTACAATAAAGAAACTAGCATTAGAATGCGGAAGAAATAGTTGCAATATATAAATATTGAGTGACGCGATAATTTTTTGAGCAGTGTATTTTTTTGAGAAAGTATAATACTGGTAAAATACTAGGAGATTAAATAATCGTAATATTTAGATATTTAATTAAGCAGTTACCGAGAATAATTTCTTGCAAGTTTTATTTTTTCTTTCATTGTTAAGATGGGTGAAAAATTATGTCATCCTACCTTTTCATCGTCATTTTGATCAAATTATAATATTGTAATCTGCAGATAAAAATTGGACATTCTAGATCGCATTGGTCATTGGTTGATGTCGTTAAAATTTAGTGCTCCAAAAGTGCTAAAAGTTAATTGCCACTTAGATTCTACTTAACAGAGGAAGCCCTCTCGAATTCCTGGCTCTCACGAGCCTCCACCATCCTTTTAGCTGTTGAATAACAACAGTTTTAATTTGAACTGCATATGGTATATCGAGTATGCACCGCTAAGAGTTCGTTGGTTCATTATTCTTAGTATTAACGTAGCATTTAATTAGACAAATATGCTCTGCAAGCTCGTCTGTCGCTTCATCAATACGTCCATCTCTCCTACTCCTGCTACTTACAGCATGACTAGTTTGTCTTCGGCGATGTGGACACTTCGAAATTTACAATTGCTGCGGCACCGAAGAGAGTGTAATAAAATAAAATAAAGTTATAAAAAATAGGTAGAGATATTACTGAAAGGTTGAGGGAGTTATTATTTTCCGTGGATAGTGCTGAAAAAAATATTGCTGATATCTTTGCTTCTTCTTTGAACGTATATAACTGGTAAATGAGAAATGGGGCTACTTACCACACCTATCTGAAACAAGTTGAAAGTAAACACGTATTAGCCCCACGTGCTTTTTTGCAAATCATTCAATCAACCCCGCTATATAACTTTTCAATTTCAGTTTTACGAAAGGAATAAAAACTTTATGCTCAGATTGTTTACCAATAACTCTGCGTGCTGGTCAAGCTCCGTTTCTTCCGGCGCAACTTGTGGGCTTCTACTTGATGTGAAAAAAGAAGTGGACCGCAAAACTTAACCAAGAGCAAGCGCACAGACGAAAAAAGCCATTTAAATAAACAATCTGTAACGCGGTAGCAATTTAAAGTAGTCAATCGTTACACAACAATAAACGAAATTCACAGAATTCTGATTAAATCAAGTTATTGACTTCTACTGAAGCGTTTTCTTTCGATGTAACGAAATTCCATTCCTATTTACGATCTTCCATGAATTACCTGTTTTACATTATTGTTGTTCTGCGGGTGTTTATCGACCTGCTTAATAATGCATGTCTGTATTGTGCGTGAAGGCGACAATGGTTGAATCTGGAGAATTCAATTATAGCTCAATAAGGTATAACAATATAGCTTGAACGTCATCGGAAATTTATTATTACATCAGAAGAGAAATTAACTTTTGTGTCAAGTTTCAAGTCGGACTGAAACACGCATTTTTATTATGAACTCCTGAAGAAGAAAATTATTTTTTTCTTTAATCACGAGAAATCACGATATAAGTCCTAAGTCGTCTAACCATTAAAGTGTTGAACTATGACCAATATTGATCACAACCCTGACATTCAAAATGACATTTCTTCTTATTTTGTGCAACTTTAAAATATCCTTCACAATACCTGATTTTCGTCTTTCCTTTCTTTGTGAGGGTGACCTACGGTGGTATCAAGTACCAGTTATTATATCGTGGAGAATCAATGGACTTGGATATTACCGATCCGATACGCTCATTCATTCTTGATTTTGAAGAAACTCGCCATCAACTCTAACGCCGCTGCATGCGGGTCAAACACAATCGGGCTCATTTTGAAAGAAAAAGAAAAATAATTATTGAATAATTACGTTTCGTTACGTGCACAATGAAATTTATTGCACGCATTATGTAAGCTTCATTGAAAGTTCATTTGACTTTCAAACCGAGTATTTTGCTATTAATTTTTTGTTGTTACTTTATTGTTCGATTCTCGCCTATTACATATTTAAAGCGTTGTGTTTGCAAACGAGTCAGGAAGTGAAAACGTAAAAATATATTTAAGTGACCATTCACAATGGACGTAAACGTAAGAAATACGTAAAGATTGTAGACACATAAATGTAAATGTGTGTGTGTATTAATTCATACATCAATCAGTACTCTTGTAATCGATAATAATGAGCCTCTGTCCTCTTCTTTTAATACAGGTTTAAAATGCTTTGACAAACATACCGAAAATTTACATTTCTGTATCCACTATCTTTACGTGTTTCTTACGCTTACGTCCATTGTGAATGGGCATTAATGGGTAACTTTATCGACTTAAGTTAAATTTCATTAATAGAACTTGAATCTTTTTGCCACCAACTAATTATCTTATTTTCTTTTTATTAGTGTCATTTAACATCTTGTTATACTTTATTACTTAATCCGTAATCATATTTAATGCTTCTAATTTCTTCATCTTTACGTTTACGTAATGTTCTTTTTTCATATTCCTTTTGCAAAAAAATCTCTTATGTTCGATCAATTGGATGTAATCCTTGGATATGTTTCGAAAATTCTTCTCACTCTTTCTGATCCTGAAAAATCACATGCCTACATCCAGGGGATAGCAGAAATCTTAACCGCTAGGTGTGCCCCCCAATTTCATTTCTTGTTTCATATCTCTTGACCAGATACCTCTTTTATTTATCTTTAAACAATATCACACATATCCAAGAGGATAGCTGAAATCTCCATCATAACTTTTCGCTTGTTCCTTAGCAAATTCAACATGTATATGTATGAATAAAATTTTTTTACTCTCTTATATTTGTCAGGTTTAATTTAGCAATAATCCGCGCAAAATATATTATATTTGATAACATTTTGAAACGTTTTTTATGTCCTACATGTAAATTGTGCAGACAATTGTACCGGGTGGAAACCAATCTCGAGACTTTGTACACTAGTAGTTCTTTAAGAAATTTAACATTAATTTTTAAAGGCTCATTTTGACGACCAACAATTTGAACAACATCGAAAAGATGGTCGAAAACTGCTTAAGAAAAATGCCATACCAACAATGTTGTCTCTGAACAAAGAAATTAGTCTAGAAAATGAGGATTATTACTCAAGTACAAGTGAAGCAAATGCATGGAAGTTATGAAGCCGGAACCAATGGATAATATGATGGAAATAATAGCCAACTTAAAAAGAAAAATGAAGACATTACAACAAGAAAATATAAATTATAAACACAAATTGGGAAAGATAAAGGAAAATTTGGAAAAAATATTCAACGAAGATCAGATTAAATTTATTGAAGTGGGTTCTCATAGGGGATTCTGTTGGAGTGATGATACAATAAACAAAGCAATATAATTGTATCTATCTTGCGGTACTAAAGGGTATGATGCAATGAGAGCTCAAAACTTACCTTATCCAAGCAGAAGAACCCTACAGGAAAGATTAGAGTGTTTGAAATTTCGACCAGGCATTACGGAAGATATATTTAATATCCTACAAACGAAAGTAAGTAACAGGAAAGTAAGAAATAAGACTACAATTTAAATATTTTTAAGGTGCAATCTTTTACAGAATCTGAAAAGCATGCAACCTTGTTAATTAATTAAACCAGGTCTTCAGTATGACAATTCACTTGCATCAGTTATTGGTCGACCGACAATGCAACTAGCCGGTAAAGTCGACAGCAGTAACCAATATGCTACGCATGCATTGGTATTTTTATTGACAGGAGTTACCACACGCTGGAAGCAAACTTTAAGTTATGAATTTACCGGTCCCTCATATTCTGCCATTGAAATGCGTGAAAAAATTCTTTCACATATCAGAAAAGCAGCGAATATTGGTTTGACAATAAAAGCAGTTGTGTCCGATATGGGACCCCAAAATCGTAGCGTGTGGAAATTATTTGGAATAACTGCTTTCAAACACTCTGAAATTATAAATTATATCCCACATCCTTGTATTGAAGGGGATAAATTGTACATTACTCCAGACCCTGTACATTTATTTAAAAACATTAGTTCTTCTTTAACAGATGGTCAAAAATTTTTAATAGATCAGTCAATTATTTCTAAATATGAGTTGCCCTCTAATGTTGTATCTCTTGAACCAATACAGACTGTTTTTCATTTAGATAAAAGTGATGCACTAAAATTGTGTCCTAAGTTAAGAGAAAATGTTCTTCATCCTAATCATTTTGAAAAAATGAATGTGAGATTAAGTGTAGCTTTATTAAACAATGACATTGCAGCTGCTATTACTTATTATATTAATAGAAAGATTATTCCAAAAACTCATGAAACTACAGCGTGGTTTTTGAAGATTATGCATAAATGGTTTAAATTGATGACTGGGCGATATCATAAATATGCACTTTCACATTATAATGAAGAGGAATATTCTGATGCAACGACATTCCTACATTCATTTTTAGATATTATAAGAAACATCAGCGTTGGAAACTGTTGGAAACCATTTCAGACGGGACTATTGTTGGCAACCCAAACTGTATTGGATTTCCAGGCAGATTATTTAGAAAATTATGAGTTTCAATTCATACTGCTGAGTAGATTATCACAAGACGCCATAGAAAATTTATTTTCAATTATAAGAAGCCGTCAGCCAACACCAAACGCAAGAGAATTTAAGACTTCACTGAAATTCGTATCGCTTGCTCAATTTCAAAAAAATATGATAAACACAAGTTACTTAGACAGTCGTACTGAAAATCTTATTCAATATTGTCACATTATGAGTAGAAAACGAAAATGTAACACTGAAGGATCTGATGTTGATGGTGATGTGCCTTTAATACCGGACATTGATTTGCTTCAACGAAATATTTGTCAACAATTGAATGAACATGTTCAGTCTTCTTTGTATTATTTAACTGGATCTATAATTTTTAAATTACGGAAGAAAGTAAGGTGTAATTGTATAGAAATGTTAATTACAAACAGAAATTGTAAAAATATTGAAAATTTAAGTTTCTTTACGACTTTAAAAGAATACAAAGAAAACCTTCTTGTATATCCATCTTTAGAATTATATGAAGTAATTTATAAATGTGAATTAGAATTCCGATCCAAAGAAGATTATATAGTAAATAATAACATAACTGTGCAGGAATTTGTTGAAAAGACTTTGATGAAGTTGAACGTAAATTTATTTATCCAAAATTGTCATAATATTTTGCGACGAATAATAACCACTTTCATAAAATGCAGAATATATTTTTCATTAAAAATGAGATCAACAGAAAAGAATAAAGAATTAAGTAGTCGTAGTATTGCAATGCGTAATTTAGTGCAGCGTGTAAAATAATTTTGAAGTGCTACTCAGTATTGGTTTCTGTTTAAATTTAAAGATTAAAGATAAATAAATATTTTCAATAATATCGAATTATGGTTTCATTAAGAATTAACAAAAAGAGGGCTTAGAAAAAATTAGTACAGTATCCGTCATTTTAAAATTTGGCGCCAAATTTTTTGGAGCCACAATGGTAGAAGTTCGCGTTACTTTGGTAATCTAGGGACTTTACCCTTAGCCAGTTAATTAATCTTAGAAGAAAGATCGCACATCGCCAGAGAATACCAGAAGAAAATTCCTGAAGACTTCGTTACTATCCTTATGTTAAGTTCTTTCTTTGGGGGAAGTTTGGATGTACGTAAAAAATAATTTTCACTTTTAGATTTTTCTTATCTAATGGCATTCGTTAAAACTAGGCAGGTAGTGAAGTTGAGTTGACATTGGAGAGTGTTCCAACAAAAACAATAACGTCCCATACGAACGATGAATATTCAAAGCGCTTTTTCGCAGTCGTGGAACTTCCTTCTTTAAACCTCGCTTCTATATCGGGAACTCACTACTACATGTAGTAGAGTATACTTTAATCACGTGTAATACCGCAATGGAAAAATAAAAGTTTATCCCGGAGAGAGAGAGTTAACAGGAATAATTTAAAGCAGACGGAAAACCTGTGAGCACTTCCTCGTTCAAACGTTATGCCATGTTGGGCAATGGCATTGATCCGCGGTGTGCAAGCGTGATGCATTTACCTGTAGTGCACACAAAGCGCTATGCATTTTTACAAGATATAATGCCAGATAGTTATTGTGCTCTCCTCGCAATGATAGGCATAAATTGCATACGTGCACGGCCACTATCTCACGGGAATACGCCGTACTGTTGGCTGGAAGATGCAAGAAATACGTATGATTATTATTATGTTCTAATGGCGTTTATCCGAGCGGGCATAGGTTATTATGAATTGTAAATATGATTTTAGTTGTGTCGATCGAGGATATTGATAATTATATTCTGCACACATCAATTGTTTTCGAAAAATAACCGGCGATTTTCATTTCACGATAATTAATGTGGCAGTTCATATCTTCCTAGGAAGTGAATTGCCTTGTGGTTTTTCAATTACGCAAGCATGTAATCCATCGCCTTTAGAACTATTGCAAATGCTTGAAATTCTTAGGTTTATTTGCACTACGAACAGGGTCTCAAAATTTCTTTTGTTTCGAATAAACCAATTAAAAAAAACTTCAGATTCAAGATTTTTAATACTCTATAAGTATGTATTAAGCGTTCCAATTTAAAATCATCTTCAGAAGGCATTTGAATTAAAAATCATGTCTTAGCTAGATTCCTGATACTTATTAAAATATTCCTGAATCTAGATTAGAGATTATTTTTACTTTCATGGTTTTCTGAGAAAGATAGGTACTAGGTACCTGATCACGTTTTGAAAGTCTTAGCACTTAATACCAGAAGCGACACTTGTGTCGGAACCTTTGATGTTTATGGGTCCCGATTTTGTGTCCTTGACGCTATTGATGGGTTAAACATCAAAAGAATGCGCGAAATGAATTTGTAGACATTGAGTGAAAGAATCTTGGAACAGTTAGAGCAATACAAACGAACAAAGCTTTAAACTTTACAAGCCGTTCACAAATTGCACCAAGCAATGACATTAAACACATAAAAAGTTTTGAGGTTGGGTTGGGTTGACAGAAGATCCACCAAAACCTACACTTGTGCAAAGAAGATCGATTGATCGCGGGAAGCCGAGTGTCGCTTCTGGTATTCTGTGGTCTTAGTAACGCTTTTTCTCTTTGGTGGAAGTGGAAATGAAAAGAAATCACGAGATGCTAGGTTAAAACTACAAGGGCGATGATTCAATAATTGTACTGTAGAGGTTTCCAAAAGTTGATTCACTTGCTGTTGCTCAGACTACTCCTTCTGTTCTTATTTACTTGCCAGTTGGTTTACGAAAGTACTAACTTAACGTATGAGGTTTTGTCAATTTCTCACAGTCTTTAACTAATTTATAAAAACCGAATTTTTAGATTGTAAAAAAAGGGCGAAAAAGGCACCTAATTTGTACTTATTTTGGCAAAATCCAAAAATTGCACAGGAAATATTTTTTTTAATTCTTAACGACTGAACGAATGACGAAAAACTGTTTTAAATTTTCGATAGTATAAAGTACGTGCGTTTGTCACTCAATATAGGCTGTTATAAATTCGATGCTCATCATTGGGATTTCAAAAACGGGAAGAGACACAAAGTTAAATAGGGACAAAGTTGCATATTTTGGTGTTGACTAACAATCCGATTTGAAAAATCTTTACGATATGTACTTTTTGAAATATTTTCAAGAAACCGAAAATAGTTATTTTTGATTCTAGATTGCGAAATAACTTCTTTGCATACGAAAAAAAAAACGCAACTTTGTTTTATTTTTTTTTCTAGTTCTTATTGTGGGGGTCACAACAAAATTGAATACATTCTTTACGTACTTTTTTGAGCTCTTGACGACGCACAGTGGGTCCGAATTAACAATTTTTGGCCAAATTTCTGAAACTTTTGAAACTTATTCAGAATTGGCTCGTGATTATCGGAAAAATAATTTAAAAAATGTCACTGACAAAATAGGGTACTTTTCAAGGGGTTGAAATTGAAATAGCAGGAGGAAATTTTAAAATTTCGGATTGATATACAGGTTGAGTTTTTTTTATCTCGAGACAACGCAATATCTTGACAATTACGTTTCGGATCAAAAAACGTTGTATATACAATTTGTTCGACTCGAAGGGGCCTATCTAATGATACCAATCGCGATCCCCCACCCTCAGTGGGCAACTTTCAAATCCGTAATAGGAACCACTATTTTTTATTGGAGATTCGGATTCTACACCTCAAACTACGTAGAGTTTGTTCGAATCTTTGTTTTGAATTCCTGACAGATGACGTTGAATTTTTGCAAGACCTACTTTTAGCGTTACGCAGGTACAACGACGTGGACGTAGTAGGTTTCTGTTCCCATCGAGGTGCTTGTTTTAATTGAGTCTCCTCGCCTCTCACCATCGAGGTGTTTGTAATATTATTTCAGTAAGTGCTCAAAAATGCGTCCTTCTACTTCGATACACTTATTTATCCGCAGTTGGAATGCTTGGACATAACTGAGAAATATGTCTGGTCTAATCATCCGACAGGCATTAGTGATTCGCTCAATCATGTTCTCACGCATTGTTGGCAGTGCATTATAAACTTCACCCTTCAAGTAACCTCACAAACAAAACAAAAGTCAGGCGAAGTAAGATCTGGCGATCTTGCAGGCCAAGATACTGTGGACCACCTCTTCCGATCCACCGACGATTGTAGACGCGATCTAATACTTCCCGTGCTGCTGCAGAATCATGTGCTGGACAATCGTCATATTGAAACCACATTGTTTGTCGCACATCCCAGGGAAGGTCTTCAAGCAACACCGGAAGTTCGTTCTCCAAGAAGTTGCGATATCTTTCACGATTTAAGTTGCCATCGATAAAGAATGGACCAATGAGGTTCTCGCCAATGATTCCACACCAAACATTCACATTTCAAGGGCGCTGTTGTTCAACTTGGCGTAACCAGTGTGGGTTTTCGATACTCCAATAATGCATGAAGTTCTTGATGCGTTGTCTCTAGATAAAAAAAACTCACCCGGTATAATTCGGCCATTGAATCAAGAAAAAAATAGTAGAAAAATCCCTTTGATGAAATAAGAGTGAAAGTCGAAATAAGAGTAAAATTTTAACATTTCGAATACATATAAGCTTTCTAGTCGCCTTCCAAATGAACGAAGAAATAGTAAAAAATAATAGTTTATGACAACTCAAAAGAAAACCGAATAAAAATCTAGAAGGGTCGAGAATCGTATCAAATTTAACATATAAATATATATACATATAAAATAAGAAAATCCCACACTTGAAATAAAGTGTGATTCATAAACACGTTTTAGAAACTAAAGTGTTTATTATTGAGTTCAATAATCACTTTCATAGTCACTTTGTGCTTCACTCGAATCACTTAGGAGGACTTCAGATGAGGTTGAGATATTCATTTGTTCGTCGTCAAGTATCGACGTGCCTGGTATTTTTGGGACAACAAGTAATGTAGAACTTCTGCAGAAAGGATCCGACGAAACCAAAAGCAAATGCAACAAATCCTCATTAGTCACAATTCTTGAATATTTAGTGTGTTCCCTTCTATAATGCTTGAGGTCTTTATTCCTTGATCCTTGCGCCTCCTCTGACAATTGCTCCTCTGCACCATGAACTATCACTTGCGTGTATAAAGCAAATGTTTCTTTGCAATATTTTTCGAACGCTGATGCATAAATTTTGAAGCCCGATGAAAGTGATTGCAAAATAACACCGAACCGTCTAACCAAATCAACATTTAATCCTGTTATCTTGGCTGAATCTTCATAACTCCTAAAAAACCTACACGCTGTATTACCATCGTTAGATGTACCTGCTCCACTTACTTGCACTTGATCCATTACGAGACCCATCACTTTCCGGATTTTTTTTTAATTTCAGTTTTTCGGACGTTCAATTTTTCCACGTCGTTTCCTCTCGCTTGCCATTTCTTAAAATCCAAGCGCTATGATATGTGAAGGAGGCATTCAAAAAAGCGTACATATGCTTGCAACGTGGATAGTCCAAATCGATATGTAGTCACATCTGGTTTTATTCGCATAATTTGGTCCAATTTTTTCATCTGTTTTGGAGTAGCTCCACAAATGTAGCACTTTTGAGCAGAGCTCGTGGATGTTGCAGAATTACAAATTTTACCATCAATCATGGTCAACAATAATTCATGACGGATTTTTATTTGTTTATCTTCGTTTAAGTCTACATCAGTTTTTTCTGAGTTTGAAATCTTATCTTCTATATAGGCGATTTCTTTTCGAGACAAAGCAGATGTTTCTTTGGCGAACAATATTTTTATCATTAGTTTGAATCACGACATCCTGCGATCACTTTATGACACAACTTTGTACACGAAATGACAAATTGCAGCTAATTTGCTACTTAATAAGTCATCCCATACAAGGCGGCAAAGCATTATTATTACATCGCATTTCCGAATTACCTCGGACAGGTCGGTTTGTTTTGCAGTGAAAGTCTCGAGCTACGCTTCTGCTGACGTGGACCCAAACAAGGCCGAAACAGCTGTACAGAGGATGCTCGAGGGATCCACTGCAATCAAAACCGATTTGCAACA
Organism: Serrognathus titanus; assembly: GCA_039766575.1. NCBI lineage: Eukaryota > Metazoa > Arthropoda > Insecta > Coleoptera > Lucanidae > Serrognathus > Serrognathus titanus. The sequence continues at coordinate 10,857,618 of CM077911.1, read as the reverse complement.
AAATTTTTAATATTTTTATCGGTCTACAATACCTCACTGATGATGGAATAATGGTATTTTTCGATGAGACTGGATGTAATAATAATGGAACAAATGACGTGATGAACATGAAATTTCTGTTTTACTGACTGTGACCTGTGCTTCCATCACAGTCCCCTTTAGATATCAAAACCAGCTCAGAAATAAGTTCTGCGGGTAAAGATTCAACCACTTCTTGTTGAAACTTAATTATACGAGACACAGTATGGTCTAAAAGTGCCTGCATTCCACCTCCATCGAAGATTCCGATACAGTAATAGATCCGGTTTTAGGGTAATACTACTCTTTAGCTGCATGCAGTTTGTGATAACTCGGATAGATATTGTTCTCTTTACTCCAACTCCTAATCTTATTTTCAAATATTGATTTGTTGTCACTTTTGTTTCCACAAAAGGGCTTCATCGGGTTTATACGGCACAAGTGATTTTTTTGTCTTCATCCAGGTATCTGTAATTTTCGTAACTCGGGTCGGTGTTGTGTGCAGCGCCTTTTTTATTAATTTTGCAGCACGTTTTTCTTCTGCTGATTTTAAACTCAATTGTGCAGCATGAGTTAATTCCTGTGTGTCATATTTTTCGACAAGTTCTTTAGTTTTTCTCCTCTTTGACATTTTACTACTGCCCTTATAAGGTAATTTTGGTCTGCCGTTCCTGGACGTGGATAGTAAAGTATTTCTCAGTTCTTTGACTTTTTTGCCACCTTGTCAATAATTTATTACAAAAGTTGTAGACCGCCTGCCGTACTTCACTTAAATATTCTTCTGATAAATTTGGTGTCAGTTCGCTTAATACGGCATTTTGGACATATTGACATTTGTCACTTGATGTTCCAGAGTGTTCTTTCCAAATCCGGAATAGATCAAGCCGCTTTGGTTTGTAATCTGAAACACAAGTTTCAGAATCTAAAAAAGAAATGAATATTTTAGAGTGGTTCATTTACCTGTGCAGCGGCGTACAAAATTATTTTTAATTTTTTTTTTAATGGAAACCCGCTTTTTATTACGAATTTCAAAAAAGCATATTTTTCTAAGGCTCGGTTTTTTCACCTCTAGTTATCTTTATGTGACGGTTTATTCCCATAGTAACAATTCTGATCACAATCGTTACTATGGAAATTAATCGCCAGATAAAGCTAATTGGAGATGAAAAAAATGGGCCTTAGTATACCTTCATACAAATTTTATAGGGTAACATAGGAACTTTTTGAACTAAACATGGTTTGAAATTAAAAAAAAAATTACCCCAACTGTAAAATTAAATGACTAGTTTTAATACTAATCGAATTATTTGTGCAGTGACGTACCATTGGGAATTTTTTAAAAATCTTTTTACATTTCAAACTACGTTTAGTTCAAAAATTTTCTTTTGTCGTGAAATTATCGTATTTGCTACGCTCAATGATAAAATTCACTCATGCCGTAATTCTTTACAATTACATTATAAACTAATTCATAAATTATTTATGTAACCCTATAAAAATTTTATGTAGGTGTACATAAAGAATATGCCCTTTTTAAATTCGTAATAAAAAATTAATTTTGTACCCTAATGGTACGCCACTGTACAGATAAATGAACCATAAAATATGGCAAATTTAAAGTACTAATCGACGTGTCCGAGCATTTTTGCAAAAGAAAATTGCAGTCATGCGCAATTACGTCATGCTATTCTGCACATAAACCTCACCCTTAAGATATTGTGGTGCAAGGAAAGCAGAAGAATCAAAGGTGGGAGTGGTTATAATTTATTTACACCTTGAAAGAGAAACGTAGGTAGGTACCTGAGAAAGTAAAATTAATTTTTTCCATCGATTTACAAGGTAAAGGGGGGGTCCTCAGCAGACACGTGTCTTTAATACGGTAACTTATTGTAAGCGTAAATTACACTTTGCAATCATTACCAGTGAATCAATTCATGAATTAAATTGAACCAGTAGTTGAAAAATCAATTACTAACAAGATCAGGATTTTTTTCATTTGCATCAATGTCTTCAAAACGTTATTATTTAAAAAGCGCCAACTACGGGCAGCTGAAATTTATAGAGTCCACACTAGTTTCAATATGGAAAATGTAAGATTCCAGCGGAAGCTTGTGGGAGTAAAACGTAACACGTAACGTAAAAAATAAAATTAGATTTACTTATATTTTATAGCTAAAACCTTGCACCCAATGTTAGGCTCTAATTTACACACCGTGTACTAAATAATGTCAATCACCTACATAAAATATATCCCTTACCTTTCTCTCTATCAGACGCAGACGTTTCTCTAAAGAAAAGTTAAAAAAAAATAAAAATCACAGGCAAGGAAACATAGAAAATTCGCAGCACAAACGTACGTTTAAACAAGTCTTTCCTACTGGCTTTACAGAGGGTAAAAGAGCCAGGTATAAGAATTATGGCCCCTTGTTCTTCTAAGAATAAGCTTTACCCTGACTAAAACTCTTGATATTTACCTGTTTCATGAAAGCTTAAAAATTCGATTTATATTTACTTTTGGCCAGAAACTTCTTAAGATTTTATTTAAAACGTTTCGTCTTGTTCTGGGCTAAAAATATTTGGCATGCTGTGATAGCAAAAGCAAAAAAGCTTAGGTATACCTTCGAAGTTTTATTTCGTTTGACAAAAGCTCATTTTAGTAAAATTTGCAGTTGTAAAAGCGAATGTTATGAATCAAGAAACACGTAAATTAAAAAAATTATAATGTTAACAATAGGGAACAAAATTTTCTTCCAACAATACCTACTTGTTAGTTGCTAGATGGCCATAGACGGACGTTCTTTCCCATCCAATTAGCATGAAGAATAATCTATCATGACTAAGACATAGCATTTTAGTCCGACTTGGTTAAAAATGACAAAAATGTTTATACATACTTATCGCCTCCGCATCAAGGTGCTAGGAAATGATTGTTCGTTCATCAAAACTTACTAACATAAAACATAACCAAAACTCTTTCCTTCGAGTTTGGAACGTCCTATTCCAAACATGATGGAGAGAACGTACGTCAAAGGCCACCTGATCCCCGGAACCACAGAAACGTTACACAAATATAACAAGCGATCAATATAAAAATGAATTAGGGTAGGCGTTGAAATTTAAAAGCATGTCTTGGATAATATCATATTAATACTAATTGTCATACAATTGTGTTATGAATAACATGTCGGAAATATTTCATGTTACTCACGCAGTTATTCATAGAGTTCAAAAGTATCTTGATATAGAAAGTAGTGCTCATTTTACGCATCTGGTTTAATTTTTTAAAAATAACGATTTTCTTGCTTGTAGAAACGTCAAAGTGACTGAAGAATCGTTTGATGAACTAAATGCACACACGCGTGTTTCGTTGCATCGCCAACTCTAATTCATTTTTCATTTGATCACTTCTTATCATAGAATGTGTTACATGAACCGTAATCACTCACATTTACGGCAATGATAATTTATGTTCAGGGATGGCGCTAATAAAAAAAAACCGTTTAGATACAAAAATTTATATTTTTCCAAAAAAGAAGGTAGGTATTATTTAGGTGAAGAAAAAAAGAAAATTAGGTGAAAAAAGTTGCAATAGGCAAAAAAAAAATTAAAAAGATGAAGGATTAACTTTGACTTCTCTTTCTCTCTTTAATCCTTGCTTTTCGAAATGCGCACGTACGTAATCACAAACTCTTTCCCACTTCTCGATAAAAAAATGAAAATTACACAGGACAGGCAATATTACACGCTCTAAGTAAATATAACTACAAATAACTATCCGCGTTAGTAAATGCGATGGGCGCGAAGATAAAATTAACGAAGAACAAGTCGGCAATATCAGTAATGTATGTTTTAAATTATAACTCTGGACTTATACTGTGGCATAGTTGTTTACTGCCGCCGCAAAGGTCGGCACAGTTACTTCAAATTATTAATTTATATCTCCATTAATTCGTAAAGGTTAGAAGTAGAACGTAGAACGTCTCGGCCATCATACTTGGTGTTAGTGCGTTTTAATTGCAATTTATGTTCAAGCTAAAGCGCGCTCACGAGCCAAGACCGTGCCCCTTTCGTAAAAAATCTTATAAGCATGCGCCGCCAGTGACTTGAAGAAAATAATCTTGGATTTTATTTCTTAATCATATTTTTAAGTTAATTAAATAATTATGAAATGAATATAACGTTTTCAAATCGTTCACGTTCACTTAACTTTTAATCGTTTTGTATTCATAATAATTGCCATTTTTCTAATTAAAAGTAAATCAAATAGGGCAATATTTTTTTACACGCTCCAGCAATTGATTTGAGATTTGCTCTAATTTGTATTGATCTCGCTAGATTGTGCTGAAAAGTGGTGATGCAAGTGTGTTTTCAAAAAGATTAAAAATGCAAGAAACGTGAGATGTATCAAAGTCACTCATGGATTCTCCATCATGACAACGCGTCTTCACTATGGACCATCTATCCGTAATCTTCACATTTTTTACTTAATGACTAATGACAGGATATTGAAAGATACTAATGGATCTTTACCATTACATCATCAATTTTATACGTCCCAATCGACAAACGTTTTCTTTCCCATTTGCTTTTATCCTGTTCTATTCAACAAAAATTATATGAGATGGCTTGAAGAACGTATGCTTTTTATTCTAACATGCATTAGCAAGGCTATTTGCCAAGAGTGTGGAGACTAATCAGAGTGGTATTCATACCAAAAACTGGTCGAGTGGACTATACTCAGGCAAATGCTTTTAGACCCATTAGACTTATGTCCTTTGTACTAAAGACAATGGAGAAAATACTTGATGAGCATATAAAGGGTGGTGTTCTGGTCGCTAGACCCCTACACCAATACCAGTTTGCCTATTCAACAGGTCTATCTACTGAGACAGCACTCCATCATCTCACTTGGAGGGTGGAGAAATCTCCGGAAAATAAAGAGGTCATCTTACTTGCCTTCTTAGACATCGAAGGGGCCTTTGACAATACATCCTTGGATTCCATCACCACTGCTCTAAGGGGTAGAGGGGTGGAAGAAGGCCCTGTATATAGTAACAAGGTGGGCCGAGGAGGAAGGTCTGAGGATTAGTCCTCAAAAAACCACCATTATGCCATTCACTCGAAGGCGAAACCTAGAGGGTCTAGGTCCTCTGCGTCTTCGTGCAAATGAGATAGCCTTGTCGGGAGAGGTAAAGTACCTTGGAGTGATTTTTGACTCCAAACTTACCTGGAACCAACACTTAAACAAGATAGTCAGGCGATCGATGACCACTTTCGCGGTGGTCAGACGAGCCTATGATAATATGTGGGGCTTAAAACCAAGTATGGTGCAATGGATGTTCACCAGAATGGTTAGACCCACAATAACCTATGCGGCCTCGGTGTGGTGGCCCAAGGTCAAACAGGAAACCACCAAACTTAGACTGAGCAGGGTCCAAAGACTTGCTTGTCTAGGCATAACGGGAGCGATGAGCAATACGCCCACTGCTGCAATGGAAACCCTTCTAGACCTCCCTCCCTTACACATTGTGATAATGATAGAGGTAAAACGAGGACTCCACAAATTGCAGCACTCATGTCACCCACTTCATATAAGTACGGGTCATACAAGTATCGTTGGCAGCATAAGGGGTCCTTTACTCGATACGAGGTCGGACTATATGCCCCCCAAAGGTAACATAAACCTGCTCATTAAGATAGAAATTAATGAATCTGCTGAGCATCGGGAACCTGAACAGAACTTTCCTCTGGAAGTTTGATCTGGTATACGGACGGCTCCAGAACTGAACAATGTGCGCAGGAAAACAAAAGGAGGGCTTACACAAATAAGCGGATCTTTATCCTAACCGATAGCCAGGCGGCTTTGAAGGCTTTAGTAAGCCCAAACTGGTGTGGGAATGCTTAAGTGAGCTCAATGACCTGGCGGAATGCAACTGCGTCACGCTGGTGTGGGTGCCAGGTCATCGGGGTATTATCGGCAACGAACGGGCCGATGAACTAGCCAGACAGGGTGGCTTACCTTGGCCCTTAACCTGTCCTAGGTATAACCAAGAACGCTATTCGGGGCTTTTTTAATGACTGGATAAGCGAGGAACATAACAGATAATGGCTAGGCAGGCCAGGACATCGCGCAGCAAAACTTTCGTTTCCTTGCAAAAAGAGAGCTGCAGAACTTTTGTTTTTAAGCAGGGCGCAACTCAAGATCACCACAGGGTTGCTAACAGGACACCTGACTGTTAAGGAGCATCTGGGGAGGATCGGTAAATTCAATGGGGATCTAAACTGCAGACTCTGTAATGGAGAACCAGAGATAGTAATGCACATTTTGTGTAGATGTGATGCGCTGGCAAATCGCAGACAGCGTATATTCGGACATCTCATGATAGTTCCCGAAGATTTCAACACGCAATCAGTGAAAAACCTGTACCAACTGGTGCAGGGGACATGCCTCACTGAATGGTTGCGGTAAGAGAACCAGGGCGAGCACAATAAGCCTAAATGGCTGCGGTGCCTCCGGTGCATCCTTTGCAGACGGGTTCTGGTCATGAAAAAAAAACATGCATTGATGACATGATGATAAAGGTTCATTGGATAAATAGTGTTAATAAAAAGAAAGCATAAACCATTTTTACCAGGAACTAATCTAATTTTACAATTAATTCATAATTAATTAAAGTAGCGTCTTGACTCGAACACTACGAGAAATAATAATTGTCATTCCCGTGCCGACTTGTACCGAATTACTTCACACTTATGTAATCAGTGATTACTAATCACGGATGAATCACGCGTTCTTCTTCTCCGGACCGATAGCCAAAAACGGAAAAAAAAGTTTAAGCTCCTGAAACTTCGTTCACATGTCCGCGTCGCACATGTAATGCAACAGTTCGCGAGCCGCTCGCAAACATTTTGGGAATTCTCTTTGCGCGACGAACATTCTGCGATCCAGAAACGAGCCCAACCTGTAACGCCGAACACAGTTAACGAATTGTTCCATTTCATGTTGAATTACATGTTACGTTACATGATCGGCGCGACACGGACTTGACAAAAGGTAGGCAGTGTGTCCTTTATACCAAATAAAAAAGTTACTGGGATGCAAATACCAACCTAGATCACTACGACGCTGAAGGTGAATTTAAAAAACAGACACTTTCTACATGTACTAGTTTATATAAATTCAAGTTTTAAATTCGACTAACTGAATAATGAAAGTAAAAACTGCAAATTAATACATTACGTTCGTTTCGCATATTTATAAATAATTAATCTTGCGCCGTTTTTACCGGGTACACTTACACACGTAATTGCGTTTTAAATTAAAGTCCGCGGGAACAAAACGAATAATAAATACACACGGCGAACCGCGATTATTATTTTTCACTTTCGCTCTTTTCCTTTACACAGATGAATGGGATTTTTTACGCTGATTAGATTTATTCAGAACCCGCCGACTTTACAAACAATAGGTTGTTATGTTCTGTAAGAGCGCATTAGTGGGATGAAGGATGAATTCTCGTTTGATGAGATGTGGAGGAATGAACTTCTGGGCACAAAAGATCGCGCAGAGAGGAAGAAAAAGCGCCATCGTGTACATACACCATAAAGGAAAAAATGCGTCTTCGTTATCGCGGTATAATTGTCGCAAAGCAAGAGATTGATTCATTCTTTAGAATTGCCCGTCTGTAATTGCGATCGTACAACAACGTGTTCATAGACGCGGGGAAGTTCATTATAAAGAATAAAGGTGTTGTTCGTGAAATTTAACGAGATTATAATAGATAAAGTACATTGTGAAAAATGTGGGAATTCATTTTATTAATTTCCAACTTTATTTAATGAATCCTTTGCTAATTATTTAATTTTTCATTGTAACTCTGTAATACACAGGGTGATGCTAAATTTCGAGGACATGGCTTAACCACAGATTCCTGGGCTCAAAATAAGACGATTGTACCCAACATATCTATATCCAAAAATACTTCGTTAAAACCAGTATTCTGCTTCAAAATTCTTGAAAAAAGACGAATTTTTGTAATAACAAAAGAACGCTTGAACTAATTTGTATGATATGCTATGAGGATTCACAGGAATGCAAGTCACCTTTCCAGATGGTTTTAGTAATTTAAAATGAATAGCTAGTGCGAAAAACAGGGTTACCACAACACAAATTTTGCGATAATTTTTTGGGATTAAGAAAACAACTATAATTAATAAGTTTTTAGAAGGAGCATTCATTAGGAAATTTTTTCGTATCTTTGTAATTGTTGATAATTCTTACAGTTTAGTCACAAAATAGGAAAATCTAAATGCTTATTGGAAAAAGTAGGAAATACATGAAGAACAAATGTCTCATACATGCATAACTAACTTATTTCTAGAAAGAATAATTCCTTAATACTTTTCTGTCTCAGCAAATTTTGATACCCGTTATATTTAAATTTTGAATGGCTGTAGAGTGTTCTTTGCAAACAGTTTTTTTTTTCAAAAACACAGAAAAGCTTAATAAGGAATGACTTTCTAAAATTAGTTGTGCATGTGAAAAACATTTGTTCTTTGTGTATTTCCTACTTTTTCCAATGAGAATTTAGATTTTTCTATTTTGTGACCAAACTGTAAGAATTATAAAGAATTACAAAAACACGAAAAAGTTTCCTAATGAATGCTCCTTTCTTAAAACTTGTTAATTATAACATGTGTACAAAAAGTTTTCCCATCTAGTGTGTTGCTCTCATTTTTTCGCATGTTCACGAATGTTCCTTACTTGATCCGTACACTAAACAAACAAGTAAACAAACATAATTTTAAAAAAATTGTTTTATTGATTTGATTTTGCAATGGTTTCACGTTGGAAGAAAAATCTGTTATGGTTGAATCCTACTTTCGAAACGCCCAAGAAATCAGTGGCGAATGGACCTTTTCTATTCCTGATTGTATTACAGAATTTCAGGAAAAAATTCCAGAAACCGTATTTCTGTACCACAAATTTGTTAATTAACTTCAGTACTCTGTAGGGCTACTGGCAACGTGGCTAGAAAACAGGCAACAGGTAGACCTAAAGTAAGAACTGATGAGGTAGTTGAAAATGTGAAACAAATTATGACTGATGCTCCTCGCACTGCCATCCGTCACCTGTCACAACAAGTTGTTCTTTCTGTCGGGACCTGCAGAACTATTCTAAGACAGGACTTGCTAATATTCCCATATCGTTTGACTGCCCTCATGAATTGCTTCCAATAGATTTTGAACCAAGGCGAAGATACTGTCATTGCTTTTGAAACAATATTGACAATGACGATTTGTGAGACAAAACTTTCTTTTCCAATGAGGCCTTGTTCCATTTAATAGGATACATTAATAACCAAAATATGAGGATCTGAAGTACAGAAAGCTCTCATATTTTCATTGATGCTCCACTCCATCCACAAAAAATTAGTGTTTGGATAGGTTTAAGTCGGAGAAGATTGACAGGTTCAAAAATTTTTAATGGTACACTAACCCCACTTAGATATCGGGAAGAGATTTTGGATCTATTTTTAATCAACTGCATGATAACGAGTTGCAATTTAGATATTTTCAGCAGGATGGTGCAACGGCCCATGCTGCTGAAAATACTTTAAAATACTTTAAATTTCCTTCAAGAGTTTTTTGGAGATCGGATAATTAGCAGAAATATGGTTTTTCAAAAAATAATTGATCAATTGTTTGCAAATATGGAGGGAGTCGCCGTATTCCTAGATGATATTTTAGTTACGGGGCAGAACTTTAGCGAACATTTAGTCAGATTAAAAGCGGTGTTGACTCAGTTATTGAATGCGGGATTGACAATTAAGCCTGAAAAATGCAGTTTCTTTCAAAGAGAAATTACTTATCTTGGTTTTACTATAGATGCAAACGGATTACATACTTCCAGAGAAAAGATTGAGGTAATTTTAAATGTTAGACGACCCAACAATATTAGGGAGCTTCAAGCTTTCTTGGGACTTATTAATTATTACGGAAAATTTGTTCCAAATTTAAGTTCCATATTGCATCCGTTGTATAAATTACTTCATAGGAACACAAAATGGAAATGGTCAGTTGAAACCGAAAAGGCCTTTGAATTAGTAAAAAAGGAATTAACATCATCAAGAATACTAGCACATTTTAATCCCGAATTACCCATAAGTTTAGCCTGTGACGCTAGTTCAGTAGGACTTGGTGCTGTTATTTCCCACATTTATCCTAATGGTGACTCTAAACCTATTGCATACGCCTCAAGGACACTTAATAAAGCTGAAACTAAGTATTCGCAAATTGAAAGAGAAGGCCTGGCAATAATATTCGCTGTTAAAAAGTTTCACCAATATCTATATGGCAAAGAGTTTGCTCTGATTACTGATCATAAACCTTTGTTAACCATTTTTGGGCCAAATAAAGGAATTCCGGCAATGGCAGCTAGTAGACTTCAGCGATGGGCTATCATTTTGTCAGCGTATAAGTATCGCATTAAATATACTACTTCGCAGAAAAACGGTAACGCAGATAGATTATCGCGCTTAGCTTTGCACATAAATGGTGAAAAACAACAAAATACATGTGGAGCATGGGTGTTTGTTATGGGGTTACCGGGTAATAATACCATTTAAGTTACGTAATAAAATTTTAGAAGAGCTTCATAATACCCACATGGGAATGTCAAAAACCAAATCCATGGCTAGGAGCTACTTTTGGTGGCCCTCTATGGACGCAGATATTGAGAACATTTGCAGCAAATGTATTCCCTGTTCAACCTTGTTATCTAGTCCTCCTAAATATGGCTGTCCTTGGCCTGGACCGATAGAACCCTGGTCTAGATTACATTTAGATTTTTTAGGACCAATATTCGGTTCCAAATATCTAGTTGTTAAAGACGCGTATACTAAGTGGATTGAAGTGGAGAAAATGCAAACAACAAATGCTAAGAGTACCATTAATTTCTTGCGTGAAATATTTTCCCGTTTTGGATTACCCACTGCTATTGTATCGGACAATGGTCCACCTTTTTTGTCACAGGAATTTGCTGAGTTTTTAAAGCGAAATGGCATTAAGCACATCTGCACAGCTCCTTACCATCCATCTAGCAATGGAGAAGCTGAAAATTTAGTTAAACACATTAAATTAATGCTGAAAAAAGCACATTTAGAAAAGAAAAATATTGACGAAGCCTTGTTAGATTTTCTCTTTACTTATAGAAATTCTCTCCATTCTACCACTGGTGTAAGTCCCGTTAAGTTAATGTTTGGTCATCAGTTACGTTGCAAATTCGATTTAACTCGTCCTTGCACCGATAAGAAAATAGAATCTAAGGTATTTAAGAACGTTAAGTCAACTAACACGAAAAGGAATAATTTCAGAGTAAACGATGAAGTTTTAGTTCGAAATTTTGTAAACCCAAATAACCCAGTATGGCAACCTGCGAAAGTGGTAGGTACGGATGGCAAAATGTTATTTGACGTGCGGTTACCAGGAGGGAAAGAAGTGCGTAGACATTCAGATCAGATACGTAAATCACGCAGTTCTTTACCTTCTTCTTGGATACCTGGTAGTTCAAACGGAAATAAGGTCATTGAAAATAAAGTAGACATATCTTCTGCTGATAACGACACATCAGTAGCTTCAACATCTCGCAATAATGTATCAGAAAATGTAACGGCCGAAACCTCAGAAGTTATGTCTGCTTCAAGATATAATTTGAGACCACGACTGCAAGAGTCAGATGAATGAATTTTATGTATATTACATTGTACAGAGTTAGTTTTAGTTAGGGTAGTAATTTAAGGGAAAGGGTGTGAGATATTGCCGAGTATGAGATAGAAGAATTAGGTTTTATTTCTGTTTACTATAAATTGCTTGGTACCTTTTCTTGTACATGTGTTTTTGGAGAATAAAGTTGAGTTGTGTTTAAACCAGCCTGGAGTGCGTTTCCTTGGCCGACCTCTCCGTAATTATTAATTTAAATATACGGCAGTTTGCATCTTCTACACTTCGCCAGTAAAAGTTATGCGGTGTGTTTAAAAAATCTACTTTTTTTAAATTAATTGTAAGATATTTGGAACTCCTGGTGTGGCTTACGTAAGGCGGAGAATCGGTGAAGAATCCCTTCCAGAATACGGGTGCCAACAGTGAAACACGGGGGAGGCAGTGTAATGATCTGGGGTTGTATGACAGCCGACAATGTAGGCGAAATGTTTGTTTGTTTGTGAAGGTCGAATGAACTCCCACACTTACATAAACGTATTGGAAACGACATTGCGGCAATCATTTTCCACGCTGTTTGGTGATACAAATATGGAAGAAATGCTGTATCAACAAAATAATGCAGCCCGCCACAAATCTGCAGTTACCATGAAGTGGTTTCAAGAAAACAATATTAACCTCCTGGATTGGCCTGCAATTTCCCCGCACCTAAATCCCATAGAACATTTGTGGGGGATTCTAAAGCGTATCATTAGAAAGCATCCAATTACATCTAAAGCAATTAAAAAAAAAACGTGTTATTGGAAGAATGGAATAATATGATCGCAGAGGAATGTGATAAACTTATAAGTATTCTGCCGAAAAGAGTAGCTGCAGTGATTAAGGTTTGAGGTAACCCAACAAAATACAGAATACTAATTACTGTAATAAATTGTTATTATTTTGTACCTAGAAAAATTTATTTTACCCCACTCCAATAGATTTTCATGATATAGGAGTTAATGTAAGGTGCCTAATACTTTTGGCCAAGGCTGTATACATACGTTACAAGTATAGTCAGCAGCTCTCAGGCGTTAGCTTTATATTCAACCTTTCAGAGGTAAATTCTCCGAGAATTTTGTTATGAAAGTGAGATTAACAAATTAAGTTAAATAACGTTTATTTTCTTTTTTTTAGATTAAGTTGGATATTATTTAAAGAACTAAAACAATAATAATTCAATACTACAACATACAAAGCAAGAATTTTACTTGAACTTAACCTTTCGCAAGATCTAACGATTAGAATGAAATTAAAGGTAACCTTCGACTTACCCTTGCGTCAACTTTACGATGTTTTTTAATCGGAACGGATTTAGCACCATTACGCAAGGACCTTTTAAAATTAGTCATGAGAATCTTTATTTACAACACGGTGGCGAAGTGGAATGTCGAGCGTTTCGATCCTGAACTTGACCTTCGCAATTTTATGCATGAAAGTCACACTTTCCCTTAGCGCTCTCGTCTTTTGAACCTGAAACGGAAAGCTATCACGTAAGGATGCTTTCTAGGTCAATTTGTTTCAAGGTTCGTCGTGCGCTACCGCGGTTCACCAGGACGTCACTTGACCGTGGTTACGCAACAGTTCATATTACTCACAAGCATCACTCAATAACTTAAATGTGTGCAATACAAACATAAAATTTTACTCCATATTTTTTAAAAAAGAAGTGAAAATTTATTGTTGCATTTCTGCCGTTGAGTTTCATCGATGAGACGTTCATTTTAATCCATGAGCACGCACGGTATTAACACGTCAATAAAATCAATTGTGTACATTACGAATTGCCCGATTGCTATGACAAATAAGTGTATATTGAGTGCATTACCGTTAGTGGCGTGCACTCGTACATGTTAAATCGATTTTACGGCCAGTGTCGACATAAAATTATACGTGCAAGCATTATGACAACGTGCGTTTTACGAGTCTCAACTTAAGCACCGCATTGTTAAGTTTGATTTATAAGTTTTCCAAATACCGCCGTTGACAATCGATCATCAGCATTGATGGGTCCTTTTAAACAAAAAAACGAAGATAATTTGCTCGCCTGTTTTAATTTTAAGTATTTGTATATTTAGTACACGTAATTACTATATGTAGAAGTATGTGCTTGCATGTATATGTAGATAGGATCATAGGAACTTCGCTACTTTTAAAAATAGCATTACTATCAAACGAGTAGTTAAAGTGGAAATGGTGAAAGTCATTCATAATTTTATATTTAATTAAATTAAATCACACAGAAATCGTTATGCAAAGGTAGGCAGTAGCTAAAAGAATTTTATTTAAAAATACTTCATTTTCAGAAATCTTAAGTTCTAAGTTAATTAATGATAAAACTAAATAGCTGGGGTCCCAAGAGAGACCCTTGCGGAACTCTTTCATTCAACGTGACAAGTGATTCAAGCAGGTTACGACCCACAAACTCTCTTTCCCACAAGTTAGATTTGTGAAGATCCTGTTTCCTTCAGTTATTTTGTAATTTTTTAAAATTTAATAATAAAGGCCTCTTTATTTTTTTTGTTGGTTTTCTTTCATTCTTTGAATTTTTTCGTTTTATTTCTTTATTAATAGAACAAATTAATTCTGTTTTGAAGAAGCCAGGTAAAGTCGAACCGAAGCATGATTTGACGAGGTAATTGGCTACTAAATGGAAATCTAACAGCAAATAAATAGGTGCGTGCGTGTTGACATGTATAATATGAACGAATACAACATGAAAAAGTAGGTAAAACTGTAAAGTAAGAAAGTAAACAAATTAACAATAAAAAAATTTAAAACGATTTGCTTTAAATTTTGTTATTAACCATGTCAGTGGTTCTAAAACTTCTTGTAAAACTTTTGTGTAAGGTATTATTGAGCGAATCATACTGTTTTGTCGTTATCTATTACCAGTTCAAATATTTGCGCAACTGTTAAAATCACTTTGTATAATAAAAAACCCTCACACCTTTCTCTTGAAAAAAAAAATTATAGTCATTAGCATTCTTATGTTAATGACATTAAACGAGTTTTTAAGCTCTGTTAAGTAATTCAAAAACGTATCTTTCTTAATTCTTAAAATTAAATAAACATGAAAAGAGAAAATAGGACAAAAACATTGACTTTTGAAACTTATTTATGCAAAACATATGCATGTGGACTGAAGTTTCCGCAAATCATTTTCAAGTTGCGCTTTATTAGCGACAATAAAATACGTTTTTCAGATGAAAAAGCCGTAATTTTTTTCTTATCGGCCGACGCTTAGTTAATATTCCTGATATTGATGGTATTACGGTTAGTTTTCCGTAAGTGCACGCGCTAACGGACTCTCAAACGTTATGTAACAAAGTAACTGACACAAACACACAACACGCACACGAAGTAAACCGAAACCTTTTCTTATGCGATTTTTTTTTACAGAACAACATTATGTCGCAGCCGACTCCAACAGTTCATCCACCACTAAATCTTTCGTACCGTGTAAAGTTTGTGGAGACAAGGCTTCGGGATATCACTACGGAGTGACGTCTTGCGAGGGTTGTAAGGTAACTAATTATAGGATTTTTGTTATATCTTTAAGTTAAGTATTTTTCGTGGAGCTTTCTTGATGTATCGAATATTTGAGTTATTCGTCTTAAATCTTAAGCATTTCTTTCTCAACCTTCAGTCTATACTGGGTGTTTCTTAACTTCATACAAAAAATGAAACCAGTGAAAGTTTACATTAAAAGTGATAGAATGAAGCAGTTTTTGTATAACAATTGATTAATAAATATTAGAGATAATAAATGTTTTTGGCGAACGATGAAACAGTTTGATAGTCCCTGGTTTATTTTTACGACGTAATTACGTCCTCGGAGAAATTTGTTGATGTCAGCATCGGTGTTAAGTGGGCCAATTGTCAGCTGGACTTTGTCGCGTTGAAAACATGGCCGTATTTTCCAATACTATTCTTGTAAACATGATTTTAATTTACGGCGAATGTGGTCAAAATGCGTTGGCTGCAAGACGTTTGTGCACAGCGTTACGAAACATCAGTGTTTACAAGGGATGCAGTATGGGCAGAAAAAAAATCCTCATGCAATGCGGCGCCGTAGTTTTCAACAACGCTTCTCGGTCAATCTGTGTGGAGGTATCTTAAACGGTACTTTAATCTGTCTATTTGTTTTACTTAATCGTTTGGACGAAATGGTGTATTTACGTTTCTTGCAAACTAATTTGCCGGAACTCCTAGAGGATATAAATTTAAATATTAGAAAGTATTAGACCTTAATCCATTAGATTTTTATCTGTGGGGACATTTAAAAAATCTAGTGTACGCCGAAGAAGTATATACAATAAACGAACTCAACGCAGGCAGTCGAAGATATCCGAAAACAGAACTAGCTCCGTAACGCATGTGAATCCCTGCTTCGTCGAGCCGACGTATGTTTACGTTTCGCGCAAGGGGGGAACTTCTAACACTTATAGTGAGTGAAGGTCACCGTCCGTTGCGTCCAGCGTTTCCAAACATTTCACAGGGAATTGTCGGATGTCGGTATGACTTTTTTTATTTTTATTTTTCCTTTTAATTTTAATGCATTCGTGAGAATATCTCGTACCACATACGCCATTAATTTTTTTTGCATCAAGTTGAAGAACATTCTGTATAGAATATTTTTTAATGTTACGAGGGTAAAGCTGAATTTATTGAGAATAAGAAAATCTAGTAGGCCGTGAAAAATAAAACATTTAGTGTTATTTAGAATAATTCTTTATCTGTCATTTGAAGTTGAGTTGTTGAAGTTCATTAGAACCCAAGTTACTAATTTTTTAAAGTAATATTACAAGTAAAAAAAATGGAATTAACCAGAGAGCATTTTCGAATCATGATTTATGTATTATAATTTTAAAAAAGGTTTAAGCGCTTGTGAGTGCAAAAAGAGTTTAGGTTTGGCTTTTAGTGAGGAAGCACCTTCCTTGGCTACAATTTACCGATGGTATAAAGAATTTGAACGCGAAAAGAATTTTGTTCAGCATCAAAAAGGAACAGGGCGTTACCGACAAAAACATTGCTGCTGATAAAAAATTAATTGAAGAGGACAATAAAGCCACTTATGCAATAGATTTACAACAGAGCATCAACTCAAGATTAGATCCTCAGCTGTTAGAACAATCATATACGATCACCTGCATTTAAAAAAAGTGGTTAGTCACCAAAATGTTTTCCAAAATAGTGATAGGGTGAGGAAACTTACATTCCCTTTTTCAACGTACCTAACCGCCAAGAGAGTCGTATATGGATTCACGAAGATAAAGAAACTCCAATAATGACCAAGAAGCAGCGAGGTATGAATAAAGTTATGTATGCGGTATTCTTCAGAAGTACGGGCCTAGTAAAAGTAGATGGACAAAAGAACAGTTACAACTAAATGGTACACTGAAAAATGTTTGCCTGAACTGTTCAGTAGAGTTTCAAAATTCCAGGGAATTATGCTGCACCATTACAATGCATCGTCCCATACGACAGCTTTAACTCTCCAGTTTTTGGCTAAAAAAAAAATAAAAGTAATAGAATATCCGCTGTATTCACCTGATCTAACAATGTGCGACTTTTGGCTATTTTTTGGGCTTAAAAGGCATTTGCTAGGTAGAAGATTTTCGTCAGAAGAAGAGATTGTTGTCGCAGTTCACGCTTATTTTGAAGGTATTCTGAAAGATGATTGGTTGGGAGCTTTTGAACAATGGAAAGAAAGAATGGTCAAGTGTATCATTGCTGAAGGGAATTACTTCGAGCATATTTAAAATAAAATCCTAGAAAATGTTAAACGTGTTTTTTATTCTCAATAAATTCAACTTGACACTCGTATAAGCTGATCCGCGAATAAAAAAGAGTGTATTTGACTACAACAATTACATAACACCTGTTACAAAAGTTTTGGGAAAAATATAAAAGGGATTATTTTAAATTTAGATACATTTTTAAGTAAACATAACAATCACTAATAAATCTTAGACTTTTACACCTGGTTGCTATATTGCTGCTAGGGGGTCTCTATCTTCAATAAGACGTCATTTTTGTCTTACATGTCGCATCAAGGTTTGGACGCATTCTAAGTCTACTTCTCTAATTTTTTGAAAAATTCTTTGCCGCAATTGTTCATTTTAGAGCCCAAAAATTTTCAATTGCCCTTGCCTGAGGGACATTTGGAAGGTTATCATTTCTGGGGACATGGCACATGGTGGGCTTCTAACCAGTATAGCGTATCTCTGGCATAATGGGATGTTGCAAGGTCAGGCCAAAACATGTAATCATCATTAGCATGATACTGATTAATAAAAATAATCAATTTTGATAGGCAATTTCAGATGTATACTTCAGCATACACTGCCTGACCTCTTACATGGCCTACATAGGGCCTAGATTTGCCCGCCTCAGAAATGGCGCAACACGCCAAAATTTTGTCAGAAAATGTTGCTTTCTTTTTGTATCTTACGTTAATGGGAGTGTTTTCAATATTATCCGTATCGAACCTTGCATTTCCAGGAAGTTCTGCATGGTCAAAGGTAAAATATGTCTCGTCGTCCATGATTATGAACCGGTTGTGGGCGACATGACGACGTCTCAAGGCTCGGCAACAACCAGAAATTCTGGCCAATTGTGCGGGAGTATACTTGGAGCATTTCTTGTTTTCTGTATTTTAGGCCTGTTCTTGAAATGTAATGAGAAATTGTAGCATTTGAAACGCGGAAACGACGGGAAAGCTTGCGGGTAGACACTCCAATGGTGTTTCTGGAACGGTTGACTTGAACTTCACTTAACGCACCTGGATGGCCTGCTCTTGGTAGGTTTATACATGGAATTCCCTCTTCGCATTCCCGAATTGTCCGATATATGATACTTTTTGAAATATTTTGTCCGCGAAACAAGTTTACTATATCTCGTCTAGGTAGCTGTCCAACCAGGTTGCAGATAGACTTTCGCAAATCTAGCTTACACGTCATTTGGCAAATGACAAACGAAAATGTGAAATGTTAAACAAATTGACATAATCCCTAGCAACATGTCTCGCCATAGTTGACTAGATGTATTGGTTTTACTATGTCACAAAGAGCATTTAAAATTTTTCCCAAAACTTATGTAACAGGTGTTACTGCGTAGTAGAGATCTCGCAACTTGAAAATAACCTATCCGGTGATAATGTGTGGGCCCTTCTGTATACTACTTCTCAAAAAAAATAGGGGAACGTTTTTTTTAAATGGTGTTGCTTTATAAATACAACTTATTTTGAAATTGGACACATCCAAAGTTTATAAAAAATTCATTTTGATTGCTTACAACATAGAAATGTAATGAAAAGTGTCGATACGTGTTTTACCGTAGGTACCTAATTAGAAAACTCAAGGAAATATGAAAACCAAAGTGTTCCCTAATTTTTTTAATTTGATCAATTAAAAAAAATAGTAACGTGTGTGCCCTATCACTTGTTGGCACCTCCAGAGTAATATTGTTCCAGTCCTCAGTTAGAGCTTCTGTTAATTGACATGATGCATTTTTTTGTTTGCGAACAAGAAATTCTAATTATATAAATTTTCAAACAATAGTTAGATTTTGATAATTAATTGAACGTTGAGATTGAATGACTTATGTGGTGCGCGGAGTTTTTAAGTAAAACAAGCTCGATATCTGCAACTTATATCTCTACGAAAGACATAAACCACGTCGAGTATAACAAAACGACGGGACGCTCGGACAAAAAAAAGCAGACAATGAGATAGTTATCGCAGTCGCTTACATAAGAGCGTTGCCTGCAAATTCTCTGAAAACAAGCCCAACAATAACACCACCATACATAAAATCTGTTATGAAGCTCAGGAGAACAGTTAGAATGCCAACAATGGCTAATCAGAATTAATTATGGTAATATCAAATCACAATTGTCAGAAACTATTCCACATTTAGCCTTGCGCTTACTGTATTTTATATTTATTTGGTCATAATGGGAGTAGTACGTTACAAAGCGATTTTTTAGCCGGAGTTAGCGCGTGTTTCTTTTAACTAACGGTACGACGAGAGCGCATCCGTTGATCTCGAGGATCGCAAACTCGTTTTTACGACTTTCTGGTTTCCTAGATTGGCTAAATATGTTTTTTAACCACAATAATTTACACACTCACCACATAGTTACATGGTCATTCATCATTGCAGGGTTTCTTTAGAAGAAGTATCCAGAAACAAATAGAATATCGATGTCTGCGGGATGGGAAATGTCTTGTGATTCGATTGAATAGAAATAGATGCCAATATTGTCGTTTTAAAAAATGCCTAGCCGTTGGGATGTCTAGGGATTGTAAGTTGAATCTCCTTGAAATCGTAGTAACTATTTATTTAACGGCGGTGTTTCAATTATAGCTGTACGATATGGCCGTGTGCCGAAGAGGTCGAGGGAACGAAGCACGGATGAAGCATCTCGCGTGACAACCACTGATGCTGACCAGTCAGATACAGAAACGAAACAATTGGCAGTTTATGATGTGATATTGACTGTGTCACAAGCGCATCACGCAAACTGTGGTTATACGGAAGAACACACGAGAAATCTAGTGAGGAAACCGCTCTCACTTCCACCTCCTGCTAGTCCGGAAGACAACGAGGTGGCCTCATCGACAGCAGAATCCCTAGAACAGCAAAGATGTTGGCTTTGGCAACAATTTGCTGGAAATATCACCCCGAGTGTTCAGAGGGTGGTCGAATTTGCGAAGAGGGTGCCCGGATTTTGCGATTTGGGTCAAGACGACCAACTGATCCTCATCAAGATAGGCTTTTTTGAAATCTGGTTAAGTCACGTCGCGAGACTGACGTCGAACACTTCGCTGATGTTCGACGACGGAACGACGGTCACAAGACAGCAGTTGGAAATCATGTACGACGTGAGTTAAACATGTTGCGACTTATGCATCACGTCCCATTTAAACTTTGTGTTTCAGGCTGATTTCATCTCATCCGTTCTGCATTTTGCGAACACGTTCAACGCGCTGGCTCTTAATGACACGGAATTGGGGTTGTTTTCTGCTGTGGTATTATTAACGGCGGACAGACCCGGAATTACCGATGTTAAGTCGATAGAACATCACCAGGATAAACTTATAGAAGCCCTTAAAGTACAGGTAATTCAATAAAATATAATAACATATGATAATAAAGTGTCGGTTTGGGGGACAAGTCTCAATATGTTAATACTCAGCTTGCTGCATATAATCTATACGTCCAAATAGAGCTTAATTTACATTTAATTTCGTGCCAGCACGAAAGTTTGACGCTTTCTGTGATACCATTTATACTATCCAAGGATCATTAATGTCGAAAGGTGTCGACATAATTGGATGCCAGTATACATTACAGTATTTCATAAGCAAGAATAAAATAAAATCGTTTTAAAATAAATTATTAATTTATGTCGCTTATATTTCTGATTTATATTTAAGGTTGGAAGGAATCATGCAAGTGAGCCCCAACTGTTCTCAAATCTTCTAATAAAACTGCCAGAATTACGGAATTTGGGAGCAAAACACACAGCCCATCTAGACTGGTTCCGGGTGAATTGGGCGAAGCTTACTTTGCCGCCGTTGTTCGCTGAGATATTCGACATTCCGAAATCCGAAGATGATCTACAGTGACGTCTGCAATGCCTTTTAAACAAAGAGAAGGACTTTGGCCGGCATTAAACATTGTGGTGATTAATCGTAACTACATTGGCTTCGCAGTTTTGTTTTGTGTAATAAAATCCCGCTCTGTATGCCTCTTCTTGCTCAAGCCCTCGTGGTCACAAAGTTTTTATAAGCGTTTGTCTGTTAGAAGAAAGTTATCAAACAGGGTCGTTCGCAGGCCGAAAAGGTCTGTAACGGACAAGCGAATAATTAATTACTAACAATCCAGAATCAGCAATACTTAATCTAAAACGAGCACTCCAACACAAGTTGTTATACATATCATTGTGAGTTTAGCAACATTAAATGTTTGCTGGAAAATGCAATGTATAGGTATGTAAATATTGTTATAAGTTGCAAAGATTTTGTTTACTTTTGGTGTGGAATCTTATGGTTCTTTACTACGATGACATGTTTGAAGCATACTGTTGAAACGCTATTTCAAACAAAATTAATACCATTAACATGCACGAAAACATACTCAATTTGAGGCCAAAGATTAAAAGAGGAGTTTAAGTTAACTGGGTAAACTGTGAGTTGTATATTGTATATTGTAGATTTGATTAATTAGACGGAAATTAGGCGATTCTATCCGCAGGTATGTGTGTAGGTATAAATCGGAGCTAGGTATGGGAAACGATCATATTGTAGATCGGGGAAAGACATTGTCAAGATTGGTTATGAAACAGTAGGAAATCTTGTACAATATTTTATGGGTAGTCTATCAATTTTCAGTTATTTTTCTGTGAAAATTATGCTCTATATTCGCTGGCATAAGAATTAACATTTTATACTCTGATTTACAATTAGATAAACAATTATTCAAACTCCCTTTACACGATTTACTATTTTAGCACCTTTGCATTCATTTCTCTCACTTTTACATGTATCAAGACAATTTCACTCTCACTTAAAACATTTTTTTTTAAAGGAAAATGAATTCTCGAGTCGCTGCTTTTCATTACACTTGTTTGATAATTTTGAAATGCGCTTTTTTTTAAACTACCACTGCTATCTATCGATATTTTGGCTTGTGTTTTAATGCCACGAAATATTTTCATGTATTGCCAACACTGATGCATATATTATACATATTATGGTTACATAGGCAAACCTCATTAAAATAATCATTTCGTAACAATCTTAATAAAATCGTAATATTATTGGAAAGCCTATACATATTAATATTTGGTTATTTTATCGAAAACAAAAATGTTTAATTTTTGTGAAAAGGAAAGCAAGAAAAATAAAAAGGGATCAGATTTGGTTGAACTTTCACTATGATTTCAATTTAAATGTCTCAGCAAGAAAATTCTCCTCCGCGCAAATATAATTTTATAATATGTAATATATTTAAATGGTGCCCGAAATAGTATTAAATAATACAAGAAGTATTTTGAATATCGTACTATTTACACTTTCTACCCGCTGTGCATTAACAAAAGACAAGTCGTTATTTCGGCGGTTCTTACTCGACGCCATTTCTAGAATTATTTATCACCAAGATTTTCATCAAAAGCAAAAATTGGTTTAGAAAATCTAGAACATCATCCTTATAACCATTAATATCAATATCAATCAACCATTCCACTGTTGGATTGCTTTGTAATTAAAGTTTTCTTTTGGAAGAAGTTTAATCATTCCAATGAACTCGTTTTTACACCTTAAATTTTCTATGCAAAGGAAGAAGCAGAATCACATGTAAACCACAAATGACTACTCATAGGAGGATAACCTTTCCAATGATCCTTGTAATCAAAATTTATCATACTTCAAATTTTAAGAGACTCATTCTACAGTAACTTATAATAAAAGTAGTTGCCTAAAATATCTATAAAATAAAAACATTAAAGGCCAAATCATGTTTTCTAATGCCTGGTCCGTTCAGTACAGTTGCCGTTAAGGACATATAGCCACCAGTGCTCATCTCTAGTAAAATATTTCTTGCATTTAAATTATTTTGTACATTATAAGCGTGAATTAACAGCTGACGAGAAGAGAAAGCCTGGAATCACGGACGTGCAGGTAAATTTTTAGAGTTGCTCCGTACTGATGAGGTCCAAATTATAGGCCGAAACATTGATGTCTGCGGATACTATAATTATTTGTCCGCACGTGCTGCGAGTCTAAACCAGTTATAGTAATACAGGGCCTTGTCTGTTTTTTTCTTTATTTTCTATAAAAATTGTTCATTTTTATCAAAATAAATAAATACCGAGTTTAATTAAGAGAAAGCTGATAAAATAAACATAGTTGCAGGCAGAATCTAAAGCCTATAAATCTGAATTTATCGCGACATCTTCTTAGCAATAATTAGGTACTTTAAACGGAGATATTAAACGAGTACATTTCTATTTCGAAATTTATGCGTAGCATTAAAGATATGCAGACGATAGGAAGTCGAACGCGTAATATATGTTAATTTTATGCGGTGCAGATAAAATGGTGTCGCAACAAATGTCGAACATGTCGAGTAGTTAGAATCGCGGGTATAAATTTTAATGTTAGTCATATCTCTCTTAATAAACTAATGTCGATAATGGTAGTCATGTACTGCTTGTGAAGTAACAATCATATCTTGATATATCACTAACCCTAGTTCTTAATTCTTAGGGCGTCGTTATTTAAATCTCTTAGAGTACAAAGTGAATTCGTATATAGATAAATAATTTTATTTTCAATCTAGATAGTGTTTTCCTTTAATTTTATTAATTCTAGAGGATGTGATTCTCTATAAACATATTATATTTTTAATGTATAACATTAACGTAAATTATTATTGTCATCCCTTGTGAGAAACGGTTTCCTAGTGTTATATTTTCTTTATTTTTAAATTTCTGTGACTGAATAGATTTTTTTTCTCTTACTTGCCGTCACATTCACTTGGTGATACATATTTCACACGGAAATTATAAATTCCGAAAATTAAAACTTCTTGTTCGTGTACATTAAATTAATTAAAAAAATATATTGGTTAGTATATTTATGTGTAGTTGAATTTATGATTTCTGTTTGAAATAAATCAGGGTGACGAAATGGTGTGGTTAGTGATTTTTAAGTGTATTATTATGAGGCTAGAACTACATAAATATTATATTCTATGAATACTTGTGAGAAATGACATGACAAAAGACAATTGAATGTACCTAAGTTTCGTACTTAATATCTGTATATGTAAATAGTTCAACATTTTATATTGTTAGAATATATTGATTATTTATCGGTGTTTTAATGATCAATTTCCACTGCCTTATCCATTTTTATCATGCCATTTACATTTATTTATTTTGCAAATAGCATTTTTCAGATTTTAATATATTCAACTCATTTTTACATGTTTTTCGCGTAATTTTTATTTTGTCGTGTTTTTTATACTTGTCACGGTAGCGTGTGCTCATAATTGAGGAAGAAATCTTTAACTATGAATGTTAAGAAAATCGTTGTTATACTCTCTTGTTTATTCTATTGAATTTTATATAGGGTATTGTTTATGCACTAAATCGTACATTATTTCAATGTAGTGAAGGTTTTCTGCATGTTATATTATGCTATTTTGATATGTAAAGATTTAGATTTTTGTTATTAAAGATATTGTTTAATTCTGATTCTAAAAAATGTATATTATTTTACGAATTAAATTCCTTGATTATATGTCTGTTTTTTAATCTTTAAAAGTGATACAGGAAAATGTTCCCCAACAAGACAAAATGTTACAAATACGATCAAAAATAAAAGATGTCAATTCATTTCAACAAAGTACATATATTGAAGCAAATCTGATATCTTAATAAAAACAGAATTTACTCAAAATTTTTAAAGAATTATTAAAACATAACGAAAGTCCACTTTGAGAACAACCATAAAGAAATTAATAAACAACTTTAAAGATATTGGTGAAGAGTTTATGAAAAATATCCTTAAAACTCTAAAATTTCTTTATTATAAGCAGAAGAAGAAATTGATTTGTTGTATGTAGAAAAGTTACTTCCTTTACCTCAACATTTTACTATTTTCTATCCAAAATATTCAGATAAAACACATTAAATGATGCCAGGAAACTAGTAAATTAACGCACAGTATAGTATGAAAGTTATTATTGACATCCTACTAGTTTTGGACTAAGAGAGTGATAATTTACGAAGGTAAAGCTGAATTTATTGAGAATAAGAAAATCTAGGAGGTCTTGAAAAACAAAACATACAGAGTGTTTCTTTATCTGTCATTTCGAGTTTAGTTGTTGAAGTTACTAGTAAAGGCAATTAAGCTAGATGGACAAAAGATAGTTACAGTTAAATAGTTACTGGAAAATGTTTGCCTCAAGTGTTCAGTAGAGTTCCCGACAAGGGAATTACTTTTTATTCTTAATAAATTCAGCTTGATCTTCCTATTTGAAATATTTCAGACCAGTCAGACGCAAACCCTCAAGCCCTCAAACATTGTAGATGTTTATACATTCCATTCACGATCTTTTTAGACTCTAGAGGGCTAAGCTTTTTTTCGCTAAGTTACGTACATGTATTTTGATAAAACTCAATATATGACTAATGTAAAATTCTGATACTTTAACGTCACTCGTCACATCGACTATATTGCTTCTTATACTTTTTGATGGCACGAAGAAAGTAAAATAATAACATTAAAACAAATACTTACTTATGACTTTTTAATACTAAGTCAAAATGCTAAAAATCATCAATGTTTTTCGGCGTCAGTTTTCAAAAATATAACCATCAAATTGAAATGGAACATATCCACTTGAGGGTATCAACAAAAATGTCCCCTAACATGGCCTACTCTGAATCCAAAAAGATCGTGAACGAATATTAAATACAGTTCTTGTAAACAACCAACCGACTTTCGTCATTAATGACGTTAAATCAGTACCAACTGAACTCAAGATGTTACGTACGATGTATTCGTTGAAATTCAGTAACATTTTGTTACTACAAGTTTTTTAAAATGACAATGTTGCCGCTTCAATTATCACTAACGTCAGATGGTTATATTAATTGTAAGTTACGAATTTTTACTACTCTGTTTCTGAAGTTACGTATTAACTAACATGTTCTTTGTAATTTAGATCATAAATGTTTGATTAAAAGTCGGATGTTATAAAGAAATATGAAAATTAAGTATGTAACAAATAGAACACATACATAACCTAAACACCGTCAATCACCGGTCATATGTAAACACTTCAATACTTGGCAACGTTGTTATAGCATTACGTCATAAATATGAATGACGTAAGTTGGCTGGATGTTTACAAGTACTTGTAGATAAAGACTTCTAACAAGTTTGCGATTTGCGCAAAAGCGCAGTTCAAGCGTGCTCCGCTGAGCACTGATTACAGAGCGCTTTCCTAATCTATAACTTTGCCTGCGTCCAGACTGGCAGAAGGCTACGCAGCCCTTCGTGTGCGCCACGTAGCGTGACGTCATTTATGTGTTCAAGTCGGAAGCTAAACTTCCGCTAAAAGTTAACGCTAAACCTAGCGACCGCCATACTTTAAATCGGTTTTTTTAAAAAGCCACGTCGCTAGCGCTAGCTGTAGCATAGCCTGCGTTCAACCTGGTAGAAGGCTACGTGTGCGCCACGTAGCGTGACGTCATATATATGTTCAAGCCGAAAGCTAAACTTCCGCTAAAAGACAGCGCTAAACCTAGCGGCCGCCATATTTTAAATCACATTTTAAAAAAGCTACGTCGCTAGCGCTAGCTGTAGCGTTGTTGTTTTAGGTTATGTCTGAGCCTATGACTGCCAATTGATGATGCGGTAACTTTTGAAATCAATTCTCCTTTGTGATAACGCAGTTAGTTATTTGTATTAAGATTGTAATTTGTACAGGTTAAAAATGACATTAATTTTAATTCTTCATTAGTTTTTTTTATTAGTAATCAATTATGAAATCGAATTAAATTAGAATTAATCTCAAACAAAACGAAAAACCCGTTCAGCCAGTTCACAATTAGCTACATACGCTAGAAATTAGCGCTCCGCTACGTAGCAATAACGATACAAATAACTATTAACATATTGGTTGAAAATATTGCAGCGCCAAAGTACAACATGAAAAGTGACATGGAAATAATATAAACACAAGATTTCTTTAACTGAGTGAGCGAGATACTAAACAGGTTAAAAAGTCGTGAGTGAGAAAGCTCCAGATGCATCCGATGTATAATTTTCGAACGCAACATACAATACAAAATAAAACATTGAATTCAAATTAAAGAGAGCTAAGTCAGTGGCGCCATCTGTGCTATGTCGATTAATTTCTCTTGTTCATTTGCTAATTATAGTTATTAATTAAACAGATTTATAATTGTTAGAGTCATTTACAGAGCCATAAAACTAATTGCTTTGTTTTTACAACAAATATAAATGGTTTGTCGATACAGTGCGCCACCTAGCGTAAGTAATCGGAAGAATTTAATCGACAATATGATAAACAGAGAAGGAATGTTCGCTAAAAAGAGTCGCAAAATGAGGAATACAATATGGCGGAGTAGACGAATTAAGTGGGGCTAGTTGCAGTGAAAAATAGTGAAAAAATCACCAGTTTCAATCGATAATATGCAGTTGAATTAGTTAGGGACAATTAATCAGTGTTTGTGTCATCGAACGGCCGAAATATTATGTAGCAACGTGCGTGGTATTTTTCGAATACCACCCTTCTCGGTGTGGTGCGGTGTCCGATTCGTGACAATCTGGAATCATTTCCTAATGATTTCAAGCCATGGGCGCACAAAGCACGAAAGAAAGAACGGCTTCTGGTGGAACACATTCCATAAGAACGACGAGAAACAGGCCAAGACCAGCGAAAGATGGTCGGCAGATCGTGTCGTCCAACATCTTCACAGAGCACAGTGGTATGAATCATTCGAGTGTATTTTATCGTATTGTTCTGGTCAGAGTTTATTTAATCAGTTTATAATCGAACATGACAGGAAACAGAATCGTGTATATGTATACGAAACAAAAACGAATCGCTGCAATCAATTGTCTATGCAACCTGTCAAATGATTGCTAATAAAACAGGTTCTGCGGTAAAAATCACGAACTAGAATTGACATTCTTTTTTAATTAAAAAAAATATGCGTTTCGTTAGTATTGCAAAACCTAACGAAACCGGTGCAAGCAAGACAACATGCAAGTCTAGACAAGATGTCACAGAAAGTATTCTTGGTTTGAGTTCTATTTGAATTCAGTTTTACTTTTCAAGGTTGTACTGTTTGAATTCGTACTTTGGTTATCACATCACATAAAACACATGGATATGAGTAATACCTAATACCTATCTGTCTTGCAAGGTACAATAAATGCGAAGGGTTTTTGGCCGTATGTTAGAGTGAGATAGTCCATTCATGGTGTACGTCTGCCTTCTCAAATCCCCTACTGAGTTTCCCCTCGCCGTCTGGCCAGGCTCGATTCCTAATAACTGCGTGCTTTTCACTATATAAAAACATCGAGACGAGCGGACTATGATACGTGAAATATCACGTGGAAATTAATTCCATTAGGGGTGTAATTCCGGGGTCGTTTTACAACGTTTAATTAAAGCTTAGAAAAATATTTGCGCTGTGCAACAATGGATATCTTCCGGGAAATGACTTTGTTGTCTTCCCTTGACTTCGCAGAATTGCATAAAAAATTCGAGGAATTTATTTTAAACCCAAAAAATTTTATTAGTGGTTATGTGACGTGAATACGTCAATGTGTAATAATAATAATAATAATATGATAATGTGTAAATTTGTAGAAAAAATAAAAAACCCTTAGTAATTTTGATATCCTATACAGGTAATTGTTTTAAAGTGAGAACATAGACAACTGAACAGTCAGGAAGCAGTAGAGACATGTAAAAAGGTACGTTCCAGCCCCCTCGTGGAGGCATGGCGTTTTCCCTATTTATAATCTATCCCATTCTGTCTTCATAATTTTTAATCGCTTACTACTTGCGTTAATTGTTTTAATTCAATTTCTATGATCTCAGTTGTAGTCAATTACCGGTACGTCGATAACAAAGTCCCTACATTGAAGATTGAATTTATTGCGTAACGTTAACTTTACTCCGTGCATTAATAATTTTCGAAACATGAAGCCCTTTTCCTGTCCGCTGCACGTTTATCTCTTTCTAAGGTCGATTTGGATTAGATAAAAGCAGCTATACATATACATAATTAATTTTAGTTGTGAATTAATTAACTACTGTATAAACTATATTTAAATACATATCTACATATAACACTATGTAAATGAAAATTGCAAATAAAAAAAATGGGCAAGTATCTACAATGTAAATATGTAAGTGCACCTGTACAGGTGATAAATATGGAATATCAATTTAATATTAGAAATTTAATCAAAACAAACGACGATAGAACGGTTCAATTTATTTGTAATTGATAAATAAATATTTTCCTATCCAAAATAAACAAAGTGTATTGAGACATATGTATGTATATTCCAAATACACGTAAGTTCTACTGAATGGAAGCATTCATAAAAATAGTTTGAACCACTAACAGTTATATATTTCTTCTGAAATCTTAAACAAAAAACCGTACAGCTTCCAATTTAACAATCATCTTTGAATTATAATTTTTTTTTATAACAGCCTACATTATTTCGTTGTTTTTGTCTGAATTTTTTATTGTAACAACTAGACAGTAAGTTCCACTTTCAATACCTGTGGTGGCAATTAGGAATAACTCCAACCCTTAACATTTAAAAATAAAATATTGAAAGAAGAAAATTAATAAAGACAGTAAAATAGAATGAAACATGAAAACAGTTATTTTTAAATGAAGTAATAATTCTTAATTTTAAATTTTAGACTATTTACTCTTTATTGTTATTGAAAGTTATACCGCGTGTCTGTAAAAGGTCTTTACAAACACCTACCACATATTCCTTAGACCAAAATAAACCGATTGAGGTAAACTTACTTTAGTACAAAGGTGTTTAGTTTGGGCACTACACGGGCCTCAACTTACAATTTGGAAATAATTTTTTTTTTATTAAAATTTTAGAACGGCTTATGCGATTTTGCTAAAATTTGGTACGTTGACGTAGTATTATGAGATAGATAAACCCAACTCAAAATTATGATTAAAATCAATCCACAGGCATAGAACGTGGGTTTTTAAATAATTGTACATTTGAAATTTCCACGCCAATGGAAGAAAAGGGGTTTAAGTACAAACTTTAGATTGCGTAACTTATTTAACTACAAAAAAATACTCGTGATAATACCCAATTATTCTCGTGTTTTTTGCTAAATTTAAATTTTAATAATTCGCAGTAAATTTTACAAATGTTTATTAAAATACAACAGTTTGAACAGTTTTCATGCCGTCTTTATTATTTGTATTAATGTTTTAGTTCAGGACTGTCCAACATGAGGCCCTCACTTTTTTTTAAATGTATAATGTATAAATTACCCTCAAATACGAGATATGCACAATTCTTACATTAACAATAAAATATATAATACAAATAAAAACACGTGTGGCGCCACTGGCGATGGAAAGAAGGTCGCAGCGAAGTTACTGGAAATCGGACCGATCTTGCTCGATAATTCTCGAATATTCGAGAACCCACGCGCACATATATAAGAAGGTTGAGTCAAGCGGGACGGGCAGAGTTAGTTAATAATTGTTCTAGTGTGCGTTACGCACCAATTTTAAAGCCTTTTTAAGTGAAATACTCTTCGCAGAAAAGAAAAATAACGAACGAACATCAAGTTTATAATGACCGTTGGGAATTAGACTAATTAATCACAAACAACAATAATAAACATCAGTGCATTGTTTGTATGCAAGTACTATCGGTTCCCAAAAAATGTAATATGAAACGACATTACACTACGTTACACGAGAAAACGTTTCAGCAATATACAGGGGTGTCAAGAAAGGCTATCATTACGGATTATAAGAAAAAACTAAAACAAACAACATTTTTTAAAAAATCTAACACTGATAACAAGTGCAGTATTGCCGCTTCTTATGAAGCAGCGCTGGAAATTGTCAAAGGGAAGAAACCTTTTAGTGATGGAGTACTTATTAAAAATTGTGTAATCAAAATGGCAAAACAATTTAATGAAATAAAAATTGCCGAAAAATTCGAAACGGTCTCAGTGTCGCATCAAACAATTGCAAGACGGGTGGACCATATTAATCAATATCCAATAAACTGCATGACACGGTTGAAAAATGTAAATATTTTTCGCTATGCCTGGATGAAAGCATTGATCTGTCTGACATTAGCCAGCTTGTAATTTTTATCCGAATTATTCAAAACGGCTTCAGTGTAGCAGAGGAAATGTTTGATCTTATTCCTCTTCATGGTACAACCAAAGGTACGGATATTTTTGAAGCTGTAAATAAGGTGGTGTCAGACTACGGGGAATTCGATAAATGTTCCTGTATTGTCACTGATGGAGCCAGACCTATGACAGGAACTGAAATTGAATTTGCAGGACATTTGAAACAAAACATCAACTGTCCTGTGATACACTGTATTGTTCACCAAGAGGTCCTAGGTGGAAAATTCTTACGTCAAATGAATGTCATGAAAGTGGTTGTTAAAATAACTAATATTATTGGGCAACCGTGCTTTGACTCACAGAAAGTTTCGTGATTTTTTAGCCGAAGTAGATGCTACATATGGGGACTTGTTACTTCACACCGATATTCGTTGGTTAAGCCCCGGAAACTGTTTGCAACGATTCTTCGCTCTGCGCAAGGAGATTCCTATTTTCCTTAAAGATGAAGTCGAGACCAACACTACGGAACTGGAAAATCAAATGGTAGATGCACAATTTTTAGCAGACCTTGCATTTTTAACAGACCTGACATCTCACCTTAACGAACTGAATTTGAAGTTACAAGGAAAATAGCAGAATATTGCCAACTTATTTGGACACATAAACGGATTTAAGAATAAAATTAAGTTCTTCAAGTCTTCATTAGAAAAAAATGATTTTTCATTTTTTCCAAGTTGTAAAGAGCATTTTGAAGAAATGAAGGACTTTGAGGAGTTTCAAATTTACCTCACATAAAATACGTTGACACAATTGCAGAGGAATTCGAAAATCGATTTAGTGATTCAAAAAAAATCGAAAGAGAGGTTTCAGTTTTTACTCAGCCTCTTTCAGTTGAGAATGTAAGCAGAGCAGACCTTCAACTGGACTTGTGTGATTTGCAATCAGATCCTTTTTACCAAGGAAGAACTGAAACTGGATTGGACTTTGTCAAGTTGCTGCCAGAAAAACTATACCCCAA
Organism: Serrognathus titanus; assembly: GCA_039766575.1. NCBI lineage: Eukaryota > Metazoa > Arthropoda > Insecta > Coleoptera > Lucanidae > Serrognathus > Serrognathus titanus. The sequence goes on along the minus strand of CM077911.1, from coordinate 10,824,887 downwards.
CTTGCGTAACTTAGGGCTTACGCTGGGCTCAATGCTGGGAAGCACGTATCATTGCGAAAGCAGCTTTTCCGACATGAAATTTATAAAGTCAAAATATAGATGTTCCCTCTCTGATAAGTCACTTACTCATTTCGTTTATCAACAACAAATATTAAAATGTAGTGGAACTTTGTATTAAAAACCATAGTTACAATTTATAATATATTTTTCTTAACTACAAAAAATAAAAAAACAAAACTATCAATAGTAGTAATTTTTCCACTTCCTGGTGAGCAATTACACTCTGAACGGACATATTTCTTTCTTCAATATAGTTTGTATTATATAGCAAATAAAATTCTATATAACTACAAAAATTAATATTGATGTATTACTTAGTGAAAATCAACATACTCAAATTTCCCACTAATTTTTTTGTAATTTGATATTTTTTGAAGAAATTAAAATACAAACGCGTTTTTTCTTTGTATACCACACCTATTAAAACTCACAGAGGCGTAGGAATTTGAATGTACAATTATTTAAAAACCCACGTTCTACGCCTATGGATTGATATGAATCATAATTTTGACATGAGTTTATCTGTCTCATATAACTACGTCAACGTACCAAATTTTAGCAAAATCGCATAAGCCGTTCTAAAATTTTAATAAAAAACGATTTCAAAATTGTAACTTGAGGGCCATATAGTGCCCAAATTAAGCACCTTTGTACTAAAGTAAGTTTATCTCAATCGGCTTATCTTGGTCTAAGGAATATGTGGTAGGTGTTTGTAAAGACCTTTTACAGACACCCGATATAACACATTGTTTTCTTCCGAAACGAGAAAACATTTTCTCTGTGTAGTTATGACTAGGTATAGGCAAGCCTGCTTTTACAGATTTGTTTAGATAGTTTAAACGCGTCTTAAAAAAAACTCGTTTACGTTTGTGCCGATACATTTGAATACTTTCGTTAACTGAATAGACCACTCTTGATTACGACACGAAACCGACTTCCTTCATCTTACACATCGGCTTAATTAGATTAATAAAGTACGATAGCTTATAAATACTACAAATGTTTGTTTATTTACATTATCCTTGTATTTATATTTTATTGCAAATAGAACGTTCAATTTTTGTTTATTATAAAACACAGTTACACTCGTTACAGTTATTGAGGGAAACATGAAATTAAGAATGACTTAAAGGCGAAGAACAGCAACCTCTCCCCTTCACGAAAAGCAGACACAATTTAATGTTTAAGAAGTTGGTTTTTACGGCAGGGAATTAGGGTTGAATAGATTAAGATTTTCGGTAGCTGTAATATACTCACGTAAAGAGTGGGTTTTACGCAAAAGAAAGTCAACATTTATTTACCAGCTTGAAGATGAATTACTCTGAAAGTAATATGATGGCTCATGATGGAGATGTTTAATTTAAATAAAATGTAATTTGTTTTTTTGTTAGCATTAAATTATTTCTAAACAAAAAATAAAAACTTTATAAATGGGGTTTAAATCCATCGTACTATTCTGCCATATAGCAAATTGGACTGCATACGAAAAGCAACGCCATTAATGATAGTTTCACGTTCTTAAATTATATTCTGTATTCGTATTCGCAAGGATAACATTAAGTTTCTTCTAACATATGTTTTAGCCTGCCATTCAAGACGCAGACTTTAAACGACCGATAACAATGCCTACAGCGTCCCCGCATTCATCTCTCGAGTCATTTGGCACCGTGTAGATAGACTTGTTCTTATCTAAATGTTTCTTTGTGTCGCTCTATGTGCAAGAGGAAACGCACCGTTAGTTATTATTAATGGAGCCGATTGATTTGCTTTGTAGGCGAGGTCAGCAGTATAATAATCTCGGCAAGATCGTTCCCAAATTTGTACAAACAAACTTAATTATCCACGTTGCGGTGGAAACCACAACTCGTTCGTAATTGCCATTGCGAAAATGTTTTGAGCAGAATTTTTTCACGTATTCCGGATGTTCTGACAATGAGTAGATTTCAAGGATCATTATAGACAAACAAATTTTAATATTCATGAGGTTATACCTTTGTAAACGACGTTGCATTTGTAATTTATTATAAATACTTATTGCGCTGATACTGTTCATTAAATCTATATATCCATTTCCAGATTTCCAAACTGTAAAGATGGAATTACACTTAGGCAATATAAAACAACTAACGATATATTATGGTATGCCGACAGGGTTGCGACGATTTAAATCAGTGTAAAAAAACTGATAATCTAAATAAATCAAACTTCAGAAAATTCAAATAAAAAGAACAATTTATTTAATGTTAGATTATCTACATATCTAAAACTACCTGCTTAAAAATAATATGTAGGTAAACTAAACTTAAATTTAAAAAGAAAATAAAACATGGTTCAGGTACTTAAAAAGAGACATTTTAAGTTAATTTTTTAATTATAGTGTTTATAAAGAAAAACTAATTTAGCAGCTTTTTCCGTCCCTAAGCGATTTCTAATTTTAGAATGAACTAAACCAAATGTTGAAAATATCCTTTCAACGGAGGCTGAAGAAGCTGCAGCAGATAATAATTGTTTGATAATCGGGAATAACTTATCAATAACCTCAATATTCCGTTGAGATTTCCACTATTCCAATGGATTTGTTCTTTTAAGAATTTCTTCGTGAAACATTATTTCGACAAATGGCTCGGATTTAGCCAGAAATTTAATAATCAATGGTAGTAAACCAGTGTTGGGGTATAAATCATTTGCAGCATTTAAAGCAAATTTTTTTTTCACTTTCTGTTAAGAATGCTAGCAAATGGTATGGAGTGATACTCTGTTTATAGCGATGTCTAAATTTTCGCATTTGGCTTAGAGTAAATTCAGTTTCCTCAAAATGTGATTCTAGTATTTTTAATTGTTCTACGACGTCTGATAGAATTGCATCGTTTCTTTGAAGCCTATCAATTGAAGAGATATTGGATTCAGTATTGTTAAGAAATCTTCAGCGGTTCTTTTCAAATAAATATTCGAAATTTCCTGCCTTACTATACTGTTGATTTCATTTTTACGTTCCTCGCTAATTTTAAAAAGTTTGGGCCATGCTTCAATAAAACCATGTAAACAGTCAGCAAATGATTTTCATCTTAAGTCACTAGGTAAAATAAGCTTTTTCACTCCTTTCGCGTATATCGCTGAAGCAAAATGATTGTTTCGGAAGTATTTTACAATGAACGTAACATGTTCCTTAATTTCACTAATTTCCAGGTCCTTATATAACGAGTTTAAGATGTGCGGAGCACAACCATATGTAATAACATTTAATTCTGTTGACTGTTTGATCTGATTTCTCATTGCATTCATATCAGCAGCATTATCTGTTACAAAACTGCTTACTGTACAGCGATATTCAGTCTTTAGCATTTTAATTAGGTTTATTGCAAGTTCTGTTAAATATCGTCGTGGTAACTGCAATTGGTCGGATGTCAAAAACATTAGGTTTTCAGGAGGGACAAAAAACTGTTCTTCCTCGTTCCTATATTTTCAATATTTTTGGTAAATCTATAATCATCATTTATTTTATTCTAGAAAAATAATAATTTACGTTGACATACGATTATTGGTCCACCAAAATTTGGCCACTTTTGTTGACATAAGTCATTTTTTTCGGTTTTCAAAAAAAGACCTAGGTTCAAAAAATCAAAAACCTAGTATTTGTAAAAACAAAAGTCTGTATTTGTATATCAAAATGTGAAAATAGCTGGTACTACTAAAAATTTAAATTATTACAAAATAAAACCGCTATAAATATCAAATCCCAAATTGAAATTAAAGAAAGCGGTTTCAAAACTATAAAATTCAAAGTACTGGTTAATAATCTTTTTGCTTTTTCTTCTTCTTTTCGTCTTCTTTAAAGGGGAGCTTATCAAAAAAGCCTCTGTAATCTTCCGGTATTAGCACTTTTAGTTCCTGAAGATGTTCAAATTTGCTTTTTTAGACTGGACAGGGTCCATCATATAATTTTGTCTGATTGCTGTTGTCCACTGAATGCCTCGGTCGCGTTGGAGGTGATTCCCAGTTGTCACCAAAGGCTAGTTTATAATTTATTACCCTTTCTGGAGTATTCTGGAAGACCACCACGTCATTGACACAGGGATCACCTTTTTTTGTACCTGGCCGAATGCTGGTATAGTAATGAGCATTAAATTTATAAAAATCGCTGTAGCTGAGGTAATGGGTTCGATATGGGTTGCCAATCCGAGCACTTTGAATAATAGGAATATAATCGGAAGGAATACTTCTTTTCGTCTCTTAAGCTTAGTCTCAATTTGTGAATGGCGTGAATCTACCTCCATGTGGGTGTGTCCAACTTCGAGATATTTCTGCTCTACTATCACACCGTGCTTCATGCTCATGTCCACTAAGGCATTAGATATTTTAGTATTTCGGTTTTGGTATCCGCATCCGTCACTCCACATAATTATTTTTTTTTTGGAATTGTCAGGCCCTGGATTATTTCATTCGAGATGAAATTGGTTGCTATAGCAGCGAAGATATCGCTTTCAAGGCCACCAGATCCTTCATGCTACACATAGCAGGAAACATCTTTTGTGGGAACATTATAATAAACCTGATTGTGTACCATCGGTTTGGTTTTATAACGTATGTACAGTTGAAAAAAAACTCGCAGCAATCCATGGAAAATTAATGTGTGTCTTAACTTGATTGTTAGATAAATGTAATGAAATAAATGCAAACCCAGTCATGTTACAGAACGTCATGAATGATTTAAAACGTAGAGTTTTAAAATGTATTGAACAGGGTGGAGGGCATTTTCAACCCTTTTTATAAATTAAAAATAAAATTTTAATTAGTAACATTGCATTTTCTCAATGATATAAAATTGAGATTATCTTCTGACAGTTGTAAATAAAATAAGAGTACTAAGACATACCTTCATTGTCATTTCAAAGCATGCTAGAGTTTTTTTTCAACTGTACATACGTTAATAATTGGAGGCAGCATTCAATCGAGGTGACAGGGAACTGTTTGTAGATCAACAGTATAGGACTTAATTGCATCTCTATCATCTATAGCTATTTTCTTATTAGCATCTTTTTCGGTCACAGCTTCTCTCTTTTTACTGTGTTTCTCATAAGAATCGTTATCAAGTGTCCCATTTTTGTGCATTGTAAATTCATTGCATTGGTCCTTTGTTGACATGTTGAGACTCACTTTCATTTTTTGCATCTCTTTTAATAAAATGATCCTCGATACTTTAGGTTTCCCTTGAGAATCACATTGTGCACTATATTTTCGATACAAGTCTCTTACACTATCCCACACTGGCTCTAGGTATAGCTTATCAGTAGAGGAACGGCAGTAATGAGATTCAACCTTGGCCAGGAAGTTCAGCCACTCCTGTAAATGTTTCACTGCTGGTGATGTCTCTTTAATAGGAGGATCTTTTTTAGATCTAGAAGGTTTGTCCGTAGTTTTAGCAGAGGAAGTGCCATCCTGTGAAGGGAGAGGGGGTGCGAGCTCGACAGAGGGGGTGGTAGTTTGTGGTGATGTTTCCCTAGTCATAACCCACGCCCTTAATTGTTTTTCTCCAATAATAAATGTTTGCATAAACATTTCTTTACAAACCTGTTTTTTTTTATCTTGCTACTGTTTCCATCACTTACTGTTAAGTAAAATCGGTAGCTCATTTTTTTTTTTCAAAATATTCTCAGTCTCTGTATTTTGGCTGTGTAGGCAACACATTGTGTCTTTTTTAGATTCCCAATTCGGTAGAGTCCAGAACTCTGTGAAAAGCAGGCTTCGCTCTTCGTCACTGATTTCTTGATACTGAAAGGCTTGTCTTGAACCCCCTTTTTTTAGGGCGCAACGTATTATGTCCAGCGCAACGAGGACCAAGTATCTTAGCTGCTTTTTTTAATAATTTGTTTATATTTGCCTGACGTGTCCTTTTTAAACCAACATACGACTGCCCAAGTACACGCCTATCAGCGTTCTTTTGCCTTTTCCATTCTTTTGGATTACCCTTACGTTTTCTTTTTTTTAACTGCGATTTCAGTATTAGTTTGGTCATAATGATTGATCACCTCTATTGATTCATCTGAGTCAGTGGATGAATTTGATTTTGAAGGTTGGTAGAGATTTTTAGAATCCACTGCTGAAGTCAGCGATCGCATCGCTAGACGCTGCTGCCAATAACATCACTTCCTCACTTTCTGGAAGTTGATCTCCTGGTATGGCTGCTATGTTTTTGTCCCACAAACAATCGAGCTTCTTGTTCTTGTTTAGAAAAATCAGCAACCAAATTCCCATGAAAATCAAGCGTTTCTTGTGACAAATCCAAGTTTTCCAGCTGCATTAGCATTGACTGTACTATACTCACATTAACAGTTGGCAAATCCAGTGAATCAGGGGTTTCAGAAACAACAATAGTTTCATGGTTTTCTAAAAACAAATAAATTGGGAAATTAATACAGATCAAATCACAATTTCCATTTTAATGACGACATTATAACCAATAATAAACTATTCTAGGTACTTACCCACAGTATCACGAGAAGTTTTGCCTTGGAGTGCACGATTTGTTAAGTATCTACCACGACTAGTTCCAAACATCCTTGTTTCTACTTAGTCTATATTGAATAGGACCAGTAAAATTATCTCATTGTAACTATTCTACAATAGAAATAATAGGCGATATGTTAAATTAATGCCCAAAATTATAGATGCAAAACGTTGTATGTCAACATTTAGATCTTAAAACTTAATTTCATATCACTGTTTAAAAAAAAAATAAACAATGTATTACAAGCAAAAATCATTTAGACTTAAGAAATAAAATAATATAATAAAATAAAGTAATTCAAATAATTACTAAAAAATATAGTTTAAGTATGATTAGGTTATTAATGTGCTTATCTGAAGAATAAACGTGAAATTGCACAGGAAAAACAAACAATCCAATAAAAAGTAAATAATTTGCAAAGTAAAAGTGTAACAGTAAATAATTAATTACTTACTTTTAGTTTTTTCGTTGAAGAACAATAGTAGAAAATAACTGAACAACAAAAAAACAATTAAGAGCTGTCGCATACGACTATTTTTAGTGGCCAAACTTCAAGGAGCTATCAGTTCATCATCAGAGAAGGGATACTGCTGATTATGACGCATTGCAAATTGTAGGGCTCAATAGATTGGTCAGAATGATGTAATAAAAAAACTCATTTTTTCGACATAAGTCCTATTGCAATTACCACGACGATATGCAGATATTTGTGGATTTCCAGACGTGTCTATTGTGTCTACTAAAAAGAAGGACCTATTTTTTGTAGTGACTGATTGGTTCGTTATGGACATTGGACCATCCATCCAATGACAGATGAACCGAATTTCCCTATAAATTTTTAAAACATTTACTTTTCTCTTCATTGTACACTTCATTTAGCAGTCGGTTAGACACACCATATCCAGAGGGTGGTATATCCAGGCCGTAAAAGCGCGTAAAAAAAACTTCCGGTTGCTCAACACATGTGAAGTTGCTATTTGTTGCATAAATAGCCCTAGCAATTTGTTTATCTACTTCCTCTTTAGTAGACTTCGTTTTACGCACCATAAAAGAAGATAAAGACCCAAAACTACAATTAGATGCTTTTCTTTTTTTAATTGATGAAGTAGAAGCTATGAACAGTGGGGCACTATCCAAACTGTCCTCTTCTAATGTGTTCGATTGTACATTTGCCACTATTCCTGCAGAGGCACTTCCATTATCTGTTTTTGTTTCTTTTTCTATATTACTTGAAGCACATTTTTCCCAGTGGTTTTTCATACGTTTCACAAGCCCTTGCATTTCTACCTTGCATTTTTTAAATGTTGCCAAGTAGGATCTTTTTTCCTACCACTTCTATGAGAAGACATATCAATATAGATGGACTTTTATACACTGTTATGAAGTATTACATACTTACACGATATAGAATAGAAAATAGCGACAACTCACGTCATCCCCGCATTATAAAGAATTTTCAAGTTCTGACAGGAATTTCTTTTGTTTATATGAAAGTGCAAGGTGGTGCAATCTTATTTACTGCTACATTACACATAAGTTATTCCATTTGCACGTTTGAACAAGACGTATCTTAGTCATTATTGTTATTTTAATTATTCGTTATTGTTAATGTCAATTATTGCGTTTTCTATGTAAGACATCACTTGTCTTGTCCAGTCTGTTCCCATTCTAAAATTAAGGCGGGATTCCACTAAGGTTACATCTAGCATACGAGTAAATGAGGGATTTTTACTAAGCGCATACATTTTAAGTTAGTAACTTTGTATATGCTTTAGCACAGTGTTTTTCAACCTTTTTCACCCCCCTAGTATCAAAAAATATTTCGCGACTCCCCGATTCTTTTTTTTCATGTATGTTCAAAATATTTAATCCATACAAAAATTTTAGGCGTTTGCGTTATTTTTAATACAAGTTATTCTTAACTGCTTTGAATGAACACCCTTCGTGTAGGCACAATTCCTTGCAACTTGAGTGGGACTCTTAATTTTATCTTCTTTTTTTTAATATTTGATACTATCCCGGAAATAAAATGTCAAATAAATCAACCTCTCCAAATCTTCGCCAGCAAGATTTGTTTGAAATAAAACGGAACGTATAAAAATGCTCATAATGTAACGCTCACAGATAACTGAGGGGTAAAAGGCTGCACATTTAATTTCTTCCGGGGACATTTCTTTCCCGAAAAGTGCGGCACAAAATGCGAAACAAGTAAATAACATCTGCTGATAGAGTTGTATTTATTGCCGTTTTAAAATTCGCCGAACGCTGTTGCTTCACGACATATTGCGCCAATTTGTGAGGCTGAAACACGATCGGACATGCTAATGACAGAGACGTTAAGCGAGGTCTGTGTAATTTTCCATGTAAATTTTAGGTATGCAGATTATGACTTCATGTTTGCACTGTTATTACTTTTTATATCTGGACTGTATGTATGTAGAGGTATGTATAAGCGCTTTTCAAAAATAATGACTTTACTAAAATATGTAATATCTTTATTAAAGATCAATTTATTTATTTGTTTTTCTTTTAAAATTCGAAGTGAAATTTGTTACGTTCTAAAAACTTTTAAAAGCAAATATTTGCTCTAAACTTTTTTTACTTATTCTTTTAGTCAATACATGTAGAACCACTGACTCAGGACCACAGCAAAGTAAAATCAGAATAAATTTAGAACAAATTGCTATAAGTGTGGGAATTTGACTAGCAATGAAATATCAACCACTACCGTAAGTACATTATTAATTTTTTAATAATCAGATTGATCAAACTATAACCATTGATCAATTTTTTTTACGGAATTTTGTATGTACGTACATTTATTGTAAATTTACTTATTCGCACTCATTCATCATCTTGTAAGTGACTTATTCAAGGAAAACTCCCTACTTCTGATATCAAAAAGCTAAAACTATCCACTCTCTGTTAATGATGACGACTAAATTTGGTAATTGCATATGTAACAACGTAATTACCGTTTTTTATGGCTTATTGAAAAACGCTATGTAAAACCAATTTCAAAATGCAGTTTATTACAAGGCATTAAACTTGGTGATTTTTTGATTTTCCGCTTCGTGAGCAGATCGCTATCTTCAAGACCTGAAATGAAGTTGAAATATGATATTTGGATTGCTTCCTTTCACAGAGGCATTCATTCCAGGGCAAGTCGTACATTCCATGTTCTGCCTTCATGGTTTCTTCTTGAAAAGTTTACTTGTTGAGTATAATTGATCCAGCAGGATTGCATTTTTCAAAAGGTAATTTATGTTTCCGCGACTTCAGAGTGTATTAATTTATTATTTTCCAGCTTACAGCTAAACATTTGAATTCCTTTAAATGGAGATTTTTTTGTAGTTTATTAATAATATTTCTCTGACAATAATTTTTAAACGAAATAGGGTAAATTCAGTAATAATACGCTTTGTGTTTTGCTAGTAAAGTTGCAAAATTTATTTATAATTTATTGAATGTACAATAACTTAAACTGGTACAACTATACAAGAATATGGTAACAAAAAACCGACGAAATCAAATGCACACCTTCCGATTCCACATCTAATAATAACCGTCTAATAATAATTGTTTGAATTCCTTCGACTCAGGAGAAGGCTGGTGAAGGTGTTTTGCTCTTTTAGCTCTGCCGTGTCTAAAGATATGTCAGCTGGAGCGCCGCTTACATTGTTTGTAAATTACGGCATCCAGGTGAAGTTTCGCTTTTGGAGGAAGCAACAGTTTACCGTGCGAAACAACCCTGATAATAATGCAACTATTGTTGTGTTATTCACATTCTTTTCTACCGCTAGAACGCGTTCACTTTCTTCTGCGTTGTTTATTAATGAATTGCCTAAAATTTATGTAAGATGTTTCATAACTCGACGTTAACAGAGCAAAACAAATTACGTTTCATGAAACCGTAGACCTTCATTGAAGTTACTTTTATTTTAATAACGGCTTCATTCGAAACATTTTGTTATTGGTGCAGTGCAGAGTATAAATGTATCTTTTAAAGATTTTGCTGCAAGACAGTTTTGATTGCAGTGGCTTCCTCGAGCATCCTCTATACAGCTCTTTCGGTTCTATTTGGGTCCTCGTCAGCAGAAGCGTAGCTCGATAATTCCACTGCAAACCAAACCGACTTGTCCTGTCGCGATCTAAACTTTTCGTTGTAAATGCATCGATTCCTCGTCTATTTAAATTACTTCAACAGAAACTGTTAATTTAATTGCAAGTACCATCTGGAAGGCGTAGTTTCTGTAATTTTTCTTCATTTTTCATAGTTATGCTGGAAATTGCTGCCTCTGCAGACTTAGTATGCAAGAATTTACAATTGTGTGTAAGTACAGCGAGAGACACGAGTCAGAGGAACTATACAAGGTGATTAGTAAGTTGATTTGAGGACGTGTTAGGAGAACTCATTTCCAATTAATTCAACCATATAATATCCATTGTACAGGTGTCTCTAAATTGTGTGGACATGGCTTAATCACAGATTTCTCAAAATAAGACGATAATTGCGAATGAACTCTATTAACGCAACAAGTTACCCTGTGTAGGTGTTACTAAAGTTTTTATAGAAACTATACTACTACAGCCTTGGCCAAAAGTATTGGCACCCTCAATTTTCTAATTTATCTCCGAAAATATTACTCAGAAATCTCTAGAATTTTATTATCATTCAGTCGGCAACAATAAACGATAATTTAAATAATGCACAGTACTATACAGCGGTTGTAAAACATGTGGCAGATGATAGTTCACAATTGTGGTTCCGTGAATGGGTAGTCAGTCTTGTGTAAGCGCTTGTAGTAAGAACGATCTTTCCAGTATAATGTTTATTTCATTATAATTTTGAATATCGTCATTTTTGCTGTAAATATGCCTAAAAATAACGAACTTAGTGAGCATTTACGTTTACGAATTCAGTTCTTGCACGAACAAGACAACCCACTAACAGAAATAGCCAAAAATATTAAACGTTTGCGTTGTGTGGTGCAATCTGCCTTGAAACGTTACGCGGATACTGGATCAAACCGAATAAGAACAGGTAGAAAACGGATAACTTCGGACTGTGAGGATCGAAATTTAATTCGAGAGTCACATAAAAATCGAAAGAAAACTTCCTCCGAGTTCGCTGCCAGTTTATCCGAGGAAATCGGGAGACAGATCAGTGCCAGAACGACCAGAAGAAGACTTAATGAAGCTGGCTTGAAGGGCTGTAAAGCAAGAAAGAAGCCTTGGCTTTCAGAAAAAAATAGAAATTCTCGTTTGGAGTGGGCTATAAAGTACCAACACTTTACAGAGAAGGATTTGGCAAATGTGTGGTCCGACGAATCAAATTTTGAGGTAATATTTGCTTTATATCACTTGTAATTTTAAATTCGTTTGCATCTTCTACACTTCGCCAGTAAAAGTTATACGGTGTGTTTAAAAAATCTACTTTTTTTTAATTAATTGTAAAGTATTTGGAACTCCTGGTGTAGCTTACGTGAGGCGGAGAATCGGTGAAAAATACCTTCCGAAATGCGGGTACCAACAGTGAAACATGGGGGAGACAGTGTAATGATCTGGGGTTGTATGACAGCCGACAGGGTAGGCGAAATGTTTGTTTATGAAGGTCAAATGAATTCCCACACTTACACAAACGTAGTGAAAGCGATATTGCGGCAATCATTTTCCAAGATGTTTGGTGATATAAATATGGAAGAAATGCTGTATCGACAAGATAATGCACTCTGCCATAAATCTGCAGTTACCATGAAGTGGTTTCAAGAAAACAATATTACCTCCTGGATTGGCATGCACAATCCCCAGAACATTTATGGGGGATTCTAAAGCGTAACATTAGAAAGCATCCAATTATATCTAAAGTAATTTTAAAAAACGTGTTATTGAAAGACTGGAATAGTATTATATTATATTCTGCCGAAAAGAATAGCTACAGTGATGAAGGCTAGAGATGGCCCAACAAAATACTAATTACTTTAATAAACTGTTATTATTTTATACCTAGGAAATTTTATTTTACCTTACTACAACAGATTTTCATGATAAAGGAGTTAATGTAAGGTGCCTAATGCTTTTGGCCAAGGCTGTATTTTGAATACCAATGCATCTAAATCAAAAATATTTAATTTAATGTTCCATAATTTTCATGATATTTTTTGTTAGAACGTGTAATACAGGACATGGAAAAAATATGACATTCTTTTGTATAAAGAACAAAATAATAGTTTTGTTTTGTTTCCATTGTTAGAATTATTTTTTTTTATCGCTTAGCATATCGTCAGTCGTACAGCGCTAGTGTGCGTCTGCCTTAAAATAATAAAACAGATAAAATTGAACTTGGAGTTTTTAAAGAAGTGACGACAAACCGTACTTGGATATTTATTTGTCGATATTTTTTCAACGTCCTCTATACTGTTTTGTTACACGTGTGATTAATTCTATCAAACTATTATGCAAAATGTCCGTTTGCAAGAATGTAACTGCCGAATTTAATATTGTCCTTCTGATAAATTATTTACTCGTAAATTGCGAATATGCTGACGAAATCATGCATTGCAAAAACTGCGCGGTCTAAAAATTGTCGGGGCTTCATACTGCATCCGGTGCCAAATAAATTATTCTCGTTTGGTTCTGTGTTGCTGTCTGTGTTGTTATTGTACAGGGAATCATTGCGAAAATTAAAAAAACAATTGATAAATATTCCAACAAGTTATTTTTTAGTAGAGAAAGAACAAACCGAATTGATCACAAACTATTATTTGAGAAATTAAGAAACAATCCTTGAAAATTATACGGATTGAGTTTACAAGGGAAAAAAATCTTATATCTAATTTTACAAAAAAGTCATTGGAAAAAATATTTGATTTATAATGACCATATTTGTTATTAAAACATTAATGTAATAAAATTTAAAAAAAATGTATATCCTCGACAACAGTTTAAACTATTCGATTAAACTAACTCCTCTTTCAGTACACAATTCAAGTCTACATCGTAGTTCCTTATAACTTAATAATAATCAAATATGGTATTTTTTTGTAAATTTAAATTTTTTAACTCAATCGGGGACATAAAGTATGTAAAAAATAAAATTATGTAATTATTTTGAAGGTTCTAATCATTACAGGCGTTTTCGAAAATTGAAGCGACACATGGATCGAAGTAAAAAAGTGAGATAGAACGAATGCGTTTAATGCATGTAAGAGTGAGATTTGAACAATTTGAATTTTTTTGAACTTTTGAGACAATTTAAAATTGGTTGGACCAAAAAATAGTGTGTATCACACGGCCCGAAACTGCTTTACAAGTGCTCTCACTTGCAAAATGACAGTTTCTGGCTTAACGATACAAATAACTATTCCTGGAACCAAAGATCAATTAGCTTTTGTATTTTTCTGCGAAAAAAAAAAGACGATCAAATTTTGTCAATCACGTAACACAAAAAAAATACGTACACAAATAGTTTCCCGTGATAAATTTTTAAGCGTGTTTTCATTTAGGGGTATACAAAATATTTCATTTCATTCTTTTAGGCGACAAGAAAAATGTTTAAACGAATTTTGAATTGAAATATTAGGCAAATCCGTGATGTAAAAAATAAAAGAAGTATGATCTGTCCGAAAAATCTTTTCAATTGGTTTAAAAACTAAAAAGAAAAATTATAACAAATTAGAACTACCTAAAACTTTTTGGCAAGATTGGTAGCGCTAAAATTTACCTAAGATTAGTTTAATTAATTAAAACCCCCCTTTATTATTTTATTTATTAAGCAATACAAAATATTTAAAAATCGGTGAACTCATGCTGACAGTTTTACAGTAGCGTTTTATATACAGGGTGAGCCACTAATCTTTCTTTTTCCATAGCTCATTTATAGAACGAGATAGAATTGTTTTCTTACCTATGGAGCACTGTAAACTGTAATCTAGAATTATTTTGGCACATACAGAGTCCTCCGTAAAAAAGTGGTAACATACAGCAGGATTTTTTTATTAAACGGAACACATACATTTTTACACATTTCGAATGTTGAATTACTCTGATATCAAATAATTTTTTAAGGTTATTCGTCAAGAAGTTTTAAGATATTTAAAAGTTTGTTGCAAGTCGGCTTTAATAACAATGGTGAGATTGCAATGGAGTTCTCGAGCTATTCTTTAGCTGATAAGGGCCGAAATAGCTGTCCAGGGGATACTACAGAGAACCATAGAAATCAAAACAAAACAAATTTCAAAATTTCTAACTTTCTAAATTAAATTAAAAACTATTTAATGAAAAAATAGCTCCTTAAATGTAAAATTAATTGTGAACGATTACAAGTTCATTTGTGCCTAAATTCTGTAGTATTGTAATTTTTGGAAATACTGTTCGTGTTTATAAATGTTTCCCCTGCAAAAATTTGTTATCCCAGTTATCCATTAAACTCAATTTGCTGAAATATTTTCAGAACAACGCTGAAGTGGCTCGTAGAAAAACAAACGAGTAGCTCGCAGCACTAAATTAAGTTGAATGAAAAAGGATGGGGAGCTGTCTATCAATATTTAGACATAATAATCTTTTGATTGTGTCTGGAGTGGGCGCTTAGGGCGAAGTCTATCGACCCTAATAGAAACAGTTTTCCATTATGTCGGTAAACACATCAGCTTTAATAACCGTCTTGGCGATTTAATAACATATTGGAAATTCTTGACATGAGCGATGCAATTTTATGATTTTCACTCGGGATGGGAAGCCAGCCATAAAAGCTGTCACTCTCTGTCTGTCCATAAATTTCTTTATTTATGGACTTGTCACTTATTTAGGTGAAATCCAGAACGCGCGGCAGCCATAAAAGAAAACAAACAGTGTAATCACGAAATGGAAAACGAATACACTAATCACATTTATAGCACATATTTCTTGTAACGTGTGCGTTTCTCGAAAACCAGCGCAAGGTTTTTCCTGTTCTGATGAATATCTTTTTTTGGGCGAATTGTCTAACGTAAATAATTAGAGACCTTACGGGGCAAGGTCACTGTTCTGAAACATGTGCGTAAGGATGTTTAATATCTGGCGACCTTCACAAGGCCTACCCTACCAACCAACCAACCGGCGGTTAAGATTTTTACAGCAATCTGTTAAACGAACGTTATCGCAGTGCTATTTTCAGATTGGGAAGGCGAATGGAAACCGTAATTTGACGTTACAGGGATATTCAACAGATCTTTTAAATAAACGTTTCTGCAGGAGAACAGACCGGAAAGCTTACTGAATAAAACGTAACCGATACTTAACGCGAGTTATTTTTAGGCCGCAGTTAAATTTGACACCTTTGCTTTGTGCTTGAAAAGAATTAAGCCTTGTGTTATTATCCGTTCACTAGCATTACACATAAACATTTCTGAAAATATGGTTTATTTATTTAAAAATATCGTCGGAACAATTTAATTGTCAATTTTAACACCACGACCACCAGCTTCTAACTTTATCTTCCTAATCATTTTCTGAAGAAATATTTTGCTATAATATTTCGTCTTCTGATCTTCGCCTGTAGCGATTTTAAAACTTCTACTGGTATACCTCCTGACAGCATGATGTTAACTTGAATCTTCTTGGTAACGTTTTATCTTGTACAGTTTTATTACTTACGAGGTGACATCCAAGAGTTCGAACACTTCAAATTAAATTAAAGTGAATAATGTTTTGCAACCGTGATACCTTTAAAATTATCGCAGATGAGTTAGTATAATCGAAATTACCTTCAAGGTTGCCATATTATAAACAAATCCACGTTATCGATGTTCACATAAATAACTTTTAAAACGTGAGTAATTGTGTAGAAGGCGTTCCACACGCTGAGGTGATAGCTGTAACGGTTGCGATGGCGATCGAAACCGTAATTCCAATTCTAAAACAAAGTGGAAGAAGTTTAAAGAATTTAATATCGGTACTAATGGAAATGTAAATAATCAAGAATTACCTGAATGTTTGAGTGATCCCAATGTTGTCAATAATTTCTTTATTGATAGTGTTTCTTCCTCTACTGTTACTGATCTCGAACTAATTACTTACTATAATAATAATATTAGGTCAAATATTCATCATTCTTTCTCTTTTTCTGAAGTTTCCGCGGATGATATTGGTAGCATCTTAAAAAAATAAATACGGGATCATTTGGATGTGTTGGCATCAATACTTCTTTTTTAAAACTGTGCCTTCCACATGTACTCCCCTTCATAACACATATTATTAACTACGGCATTTGTAACTCTGTCTTTCCTACAATATGGAAACTTGCACATATCATTCCGATACAAAAAAAAAATAATCCAACGGAACTTCGGGATCTGAGATTTATTAGTATTTTATGTAGTCTATCTAAAATATTTGAGATGGAACTTGATGTTCAAATTAGAAAATTCACAGATACATTTCATATCTTACCTGAAAATAAATCAGGATTTAGAAGTAGGCACGGTTGTGAAACCGCCCTTATGGCAATTACAGATGATATCTTTACAGCTTTGAAGAAACAAAATCGCTTGTATGGTTCTCCTTGACTTTTCTAAGGCTTTCGATACTGTCAACCATGATCTTTTATCTATTTTGCATCACATTAGTTTCAGTGCCTCTGCCGTAAAACTTACAATTAGTGCTCATTATTTAACAGATAGAAAACAGAAAGTTGCTGAATCTGCTACTCTTGACGTTAAGTCTGGTGTTCCTCAAGGCTCCTTTCTTGGTCCTTACTTTTTACTTTATGAACTTGTAACTTACACGAATCTTTAAAATTTTGTTCATATCACTTTTATGCTGATGATTTACAACTTTTGTACTCATTTGAGAAGAAATATATCCTTGTAGCAAACATTCTTGTGAATTCAGACTTAAACAATATCGTCACGTAATCAGAAAAACATCATTTATCTTTAAATTGTAATAAATCTGTAGCTATGTTGTTTTAGAAGAATCATGACAGAGACATAATCAAATCTAGTTAACTGCAAAAGATGTACCCTTAAAAATTGTAGATTCAGTCCGCAATCTTGGCCTCCAAATTGATTATTCTCTCAGATTTCGCGAACATCAATATGTCTTAGAAAAGCATATTGTAATTTGAGTCTACTCTATTAAAGATTTTCTGACTGAAAGGTCCAAGAAACTGTTATGCGATGCTTTGGTTTTATCTCATTTTAACTTCTGTGACACAATCTATAGCCCTTGCTTGGATAAATTAACTACTAATAGAATTCGGAAAATTAAAAACTCTTGTATTCGTTTGTTTTATGGTATCAGACGAACACAACGAGTCTCTCATAAATTCCCTCTTCTGAATTGGCTGAATATGGAAAATCGTCGTAAGTTACATCTCTTTTGCTTTTATCATAAAATATTGATGTATAAAGTACCTCCTTATCTTTATAATAAAATTATTTTCCGCTCGCACGTGCACAACATTAATATTAGACATCCTCATTTCATCATACCTCCGTACCACCCTTTATGAAAGATCATTTTCCTGTAATGTTTCTAAGCTATATAATGCGTTTTCATTTGAAGTGAAACACCTTTCAGTGCGTGCATTTAAAATACGTCTTCGTATCAAGTTATTTAATGTCCGTTGTCATAATTATTTATACACATTTACTTATTTATGTTTGTATACTCTTCACAGCTTCTCTCGTTTTCTTTGTCTTCTTTTTTCTCTTCTCTTCTTTTTTCTCTTCTCTTCTTTTTTCTCTTCTCTTCTTTTTTCTCTTCTCTTCTTTTTTCTCTTCTCTTCTTTTTTCTCTTCTCTTCTTTTCTTTCTCTCCTTTTCCTTACATTGATAGCATTTAATGTTCATTTTAAACTGTATCTATTTCAGGTTATATTTAAAAGCAGCAATTCTGTCCCGTCAGATATGCTGAACACAACCTTTTAGCACATGCTAACTGTTGGGGTATTATAATTATTTTTTTGTTACTAATGTGATAATAAATGGCTTATTATTATTATTATTATTACATACGTGTAATAAAAAAATGTCTTTACTTTACAGTGATCGTTGTGAATCACCTTTACAGTTGTCACCGCAATTTAACTAAGAATGTGAAACGTAACTGCAATCGTTTCACATAGTGCTGCCAACTTAAGAGACAAATCCCTTTTTAAGAGTTTTTTGAAAAGCATTAGGGATTAAGATATTTTTTCTAAAGAAAGGGGTTTTCTTGTGTATGTTTTTAAAACTTATTTATTGCGTTATTGTAAGACATACAACAGCGCCATCTGTTGAACCTTGCCGATACTTTCTTCTTTTCACTTGTTTCTACGAGGATTATTCCCTAGTTATTGACCTACCATTGAAAAACCACCATCTATTGAGCAATGTTTTAACGGACAGTCATTTCTGGACAGTGTTGCCAGAATACTTTAGGAAGAAATCTTGTACATGGAGGAAGAAATTGATGGATTTTAGCAGAAAAAGATGGATATTAAAAACATTTAATAACAAATAGTTATCTACGCGAAACAAACCAAACAAATTTTGAGCACTTCAACGGCTGAAAGTGGATGAAGACACAGGATGCGAAAATCGAACCAATCAACGTCAAGTTTGTCATCATTTTAAGAGTGAGATGGCAGTGCAGCCAAGATTGGAAAAGCATTTTTCCTCACATGAAAACCATCAAATGATTTCCCAATTTTAACAATGTAACCAACATTGCAAAAGTGTTTATTTAAAAAAAAATACTATTATATAATTTTCTTTGCTTTCTTATCCTTCTTTAACATTGTGTATTCTTAATGATTTTTTACGTTTTTTTTTCTTTAAATTTATTCCTGAACCTATTTAGTAACAAACTAAGGGTTTTTTTTGTTCGAAAGGAATTTTTTGGCAACTCTTGAGGGACCTCTGGTTTTTCCACGTTAATAACATCGCTTCCCCAGTTTAAGCTACACTCGAAGCGAAAAAGAACTGAATTTACATTACATTATTTTACATCGTTGTATCTAAAAATCCAAAATAGTTAAATGAAGATGTCAAAAGAATGAATAGCATTTTATGCTTTATTGATGAAGCTTGCTAACAGTACAATAATCCCGAGAACAGACTCCTAAAAAATAAATGCAGGCAGAAATATCAAGCAGCGATCATCAAAGCCAAACACACAAATAAATCTTTTATAAAAAAAATGCAGGAAACCAATATGGCAAATTATAAATGCCTCGCGAGAAACCAAATGTAAATATGATATAAAATGCGTTATCACAGCGGAAGACTTTAACTTCTTTCTGAAGGTGGCCAATGACACTTCCAGCACAATACCATCGTCTGAAACTCGACGTACAGATCTCATGATTGGGGATTTCATTTCTGAGCACCCCCAACAATACTTTAAATTTAGTGAAGTGTCAGAAATATCGGTAAGAGACGCCATAAATAATCAGTGACAAATACGATCTGACAGTGGAGCTTCTAAAATGTGTTTATTAAAGACATTTTAATTCCTACTTTCAGTGTATTCGCGCATCAGTATTTCCGGACGTGCTTAAAGTAGCAGTCGTGGACCCATATCATAAAAACGGTGACGTAGCAGACATAATTAACTACAGGCAGGTTTCACTATTACCAATTCTTTCCAAAATTTTGTAATCACTGCTCTCCACACAACTTGGAACGTTCTTGGAAAACAATAAAATACTTAGCGCGGCACAGTTTGGATTTCGACATGGCAAATCGACAGAAAAAGCGGTTCTACAATTTGTTGAAACTTGTTTACAAAGTTTTGAAGCCAGAAGATATCTTACAGATCATTTTCTGGACTTATCTAAGAATTTCGACTGTGCATCATTCGAAATTGTACTCAAGAAATTATACATATATAATCTACATCCAGACTCTTGTAGACTGTTAGTATCATTCATCTCCTACAGATTTTAAGCAGTAAACTTTAACAATTACACTTCAGAAGAACAACGTATTACCTGCGGAGTGGCGCAAGGATCAATACTTGGTCCACTGCTCTTCTTGATATACAGCCTTGGCCAAAAGTATTAGGCACCCTTAATTTTCTAATTTATCTCCGAAAATATTACTCGGAAATCTTTAGAATTTTATTCTCATATAGTCGGCAACAATAAACGATAATTTAAATAATGCACAGTACTTTACAGCGGTTGTAAAACATGTGGCAGATGATAGTTCGCAATTGTGGTTCCGTGAATAGGTAGTCAATCATGTATGTATAAGCGCTTGTAGTATGAACGATCTTTCCAGTATAATGTTTATTTCATTATAATTTTGAATATCGTCATTTTTGCTGTAAATATGCCTAAAAATAACGAACTTAGTGAGCATTTACATTTACGAATTCAGTTCTTGCACGAACAAGGCAACACACAGACAGAAATAGCCAAAAGTATCAAACGTTCGCGTTGTGCGGTCCAATCTGCCTTGAAACGTTACGCGGATACTGGATCACATGCGAACCCAACAAGAACAGGTAGAAAACGGATAACTTCGGACTGTGAGGATTGAAATTTAATTCGAGAGTCACATAAAAATCGAAAGAAAACTTCGTCCGAGTTCGCTGCCAGTTTATCCGAGGAAATCGGGAGACAGATCAGTGCCAGAACGACCAGAAGAAGACTTAATGAAGCTGGCTTGAAAGGCTGTAAAACAAGAAAGAAGCCTTGGCTTTCAGAAAAAAATAGAAATTCTCGTTTGGAGTGGGCTATAAAGTACCAACACTTTACAGAGAAGGATTTGGCAAACATTTTTACACACTTATTAACTTAATTTCTTTTTAACACTTTGGAATCATATTTGTCCTGCACCAGACAGTGGTCGTTCCGTCAAGTGTACTATAAACTTCAATCATTTGTAATGAAAAGTTTATACATAGTTGCATTGCTGACTGAATGTGGTAGAATCACTTAATCACTGAAATTCTTATTGTACATTTAATATTACTGTTGTTTTTCAGTATGTATCACATATAGATACCTTATATTATTTAATTCGGTAGCTGAATAGCTATGGTCTTTTCAAGTAGCATTTAAATTGGCACTACAATACAATAATGTATACCAAAAGCAAAAACATTTGTATCAGCAGTACAAATTTTTTCATCTTTAAATGTGCAAGAACTCTTGTAGAATAAATTTCATGTTTATTTTGAATGAGAACTGTGTCAAGTACTTATTATTTTTCAAAAACGTGAACTTAAAATGCTGTTAATTTCTGTTGATGTAGGAACCAATCACATACATATATTTTAAAATGTTACAAGCTTGTTAATATTTTACAGAATATCCCCCTTGATATGTTGCGCTATTATAACAATCAATTTAATTTATTGTATTCCTTATTATTATTTATTTTGGTAAGTATCTATAAACCAGACACATTAATAATTCAGCAAATGTACTTGTATTTAGATTCACATTCTGGGAAATTATGAGCTAAATAGTTTGTAATTTAAATGTCACTTTGTGTTTCTAAATAAAAATACGTTTGCTGAATTATTAGTGTATTTCTCAAAACTAAAAATTAAATACAGGAATTCAAATATACCGCTCATAATTATAATTTTTAGAGCGCCATCTAGTGTCCTTAATTTTGTTTTTGTTTTTGTGTCACCTATGATCTGATACACAAAAGCTGCTTTTTTGTGGTGGGGAAAGTATACACAAATAATAGTATTGACATAACCATCTCTTGTTGATATGATCGCTGCTTCAAACACATCTAGCGTACGTCATACTGGTATGAGGTTGTACGATCGCAGCGCCACCTGCGACCCATCTCTAGACCACTGGCACGCACCAAGCTCTAACACCCTTCCACGCCACACTCAGCCCCTCTACAAGATGGCTGCCAGGGCTATATAAACTCAAGCGAATCGGCAAGAAATACACTCTGCTCCCATCCAGCTGCAAAGTTGGAACGCCTAGGCAGCTGAAAGGTCGGACATTCCTCTCCAGCTGCAAAGTTGGACCTTCCTCGCCAGCCGAAAGGTCGGTAACTCCTCGCCAGCCGAAAGGTCGGAGATTCCTAACCAAAGTCAAACCGCTTAGTCCACCCAGCAGACTCCGGTTGCAGCTAGTGCAACGCGCACACGAGGCTTTGGAACACAACGTCTTCCCTGAACCAGAGAAGTTGGACAACCTCTTCAGGGAAGAATAAGCACCCACCGAACGTGACAACTCACCGTCTCCATAATCAACAAATGTTAAGACATATTAACACTTTGTATTATTATTATTATTATTCTTGATAATAAAAACATTCTTGTTGTGTTTGTGACAATCAATTGTTTGGTTCAAGAACACTAAGCAACCCCTAAAAGGTCACAGCACCTGTAGACACAAAATATTTCATCTCCAAAGAAACGCCGTTCGGATCCTGGTGGGTACAGGTTTTTAGGAACAACGGTCGCTCATACTACGCCACAATGAAGATACAAACGCTTCCTTGTTTATTTATTTTCTACTGTTTAAAATTTGTCAGGAATAATATTTCCAAAACGCAAAACGCTGTAAAATACTTATGTATTAAATTTTACAATGTGCTACCACGAGATATCACTGATTTGGACACAAAAACGTTTATGGCATTAATAAAACAAACACTAATCAATTAATCTTACTATTCATGAGATGAGTATTTGCTTCAAATTGCTACCGGTCTAAGTAAATTAACTTCATAAAGCATGCAATCATAAACAGAAGCTCTGTGCATAGTCTTAAGTACTGAATCTGCTTATCATTTGTTTACATATGTTTCAATAAAGATTATTATTATTATTATTATTATTATTAAAGCTGGATTTACATGGAGCGTTGACCGCGTCAAAACGTCCGGAGTACTGTGGTTCCATTGGTTACTGTTATACGCGCAAAGAACAGCAACCAATGAGAGTACAGTACGCCTGACGTTTTGACGTCAATCCTCAACGCTTCATGTAAATCCAGCTTAACAATCATTGTCTTATTGTTAAATTAACCTGATTTTATAGAACCACTTTGATGCAGGTTCACCTCAGTTAAAAGTGCCTCAACTGGAAAAATAATTTTATAACGCACCATCATCATTTAAACAACCGCTGATAATTTATTGCTTTTAACGCATCTACAAATCTGTCAGTACACTTTTAAGTAGCCTAGTCCAACAAAAATATACAACTCGTAAATGAGAACGCAATAATATAACCCTTGCCCTGAATAGGTTTTCGTTGTTTTAATAATAATTATCATAAAACATGTCCTTTTTGGTTCGCTGAGAACCTTATCCTCATAAAATTCAAACTTTAAAGCAGTTCTTCAAACTTTAGTTCTTGCGTAATATTTTGAGATTTTGGACACACCATTTGATATCATGAACTTCAACCATCTCCATGAGCATGTTCATGTGTATACTATCCTTCATACACAATTTATTTTCAGCATAAAACTCTTTGGTTAAAAATTTATTTTTCCGGGCGCATACAAAATGAAACATTTTTGCATGCACACGTTTCCTTGCGTTTTTCAAATGTGTTGTATAGACTGGCAAAATCATAGCATACCCGTTCGGTTTATTTCAAAGGTTTTACTACGCACCATTAAATTTAACAACGCCGGCAATAAATTCAAGGTAATTTCCAGTTACTTTGAATTCAAACAGCTGTTTCTCGGAAACTCGGTTTTATCCGTTTCGTAGGTGGATGATAAAAAAAAAATCACTAAGAATAGAATAGAAACCCTGCTCTTAATATTTTGTAATTTACAAGTTAAAAATTTTGTAATTATTATCCTAATTTATTGCCTCTAATATTACTTTGTTCAGAGGAAAATATATTTATTAGGATAATTAAAACATCCACGTTTTTAATTATGATGATGGTATTAGGCTATTAATTGTAATCATATTTTAGTATTTTTTTTTCAATTTACTGTTACAATTTTTTCTTAAAAAAAAGTGAAAACTATTGTTCAAAGTGCATCAATATGTGTTGTATAAATTGATTTTCCAAAACCAAAGTAATTTTCTAATTTTTTGTACTGGTATTTTTAAAAACGAATCATTTCTCTTTCAGACCATGCCGCAATAAAAAGACCATGAAACGCAATAAAAAGGACGGTGCAATTTGCGCGCAAAACATGTATATCAAAATATTTTTAAGCTCGCAGACAAGAGGTCATTTCCACGATAAACTCAATTTAGACACGTCCACCGAGTGCATTTGCATAGCAAGAGCAAACAAATGTGAAGGAGAGAAGTAAACAAATAATACTTTGCCTCGAGATCGATACACAAGTATAAATAATAGGGTTTTCCTAAAGTGGAAGCACTTTAAATCCATGTTCTGTTAAATGAATATTTTTAGAAAATGAATTTAGCACAATAATTAGTATACCTATACATTTTTAGATAAGGGGCCCTTATCTTCGTTTTCTTTGGCACAACAATCGCAGGAAACCGACAGCACCAGAGAGACGAGATTTCGTTGTAATTGCATTAAGATAATAATTATAAAACGTGTTAATTATAGCATTGATAATGAGCCATCAGTTTTATTTGCTCGTATATCCTGAGGCACTATACATTCCTGTTGTTTAAAAACTTAAAATTGGAATTCATAAAAGGTAACCGTTAGCGTAATTATAGTAATTGCCTAAGTTAGTGTGAAATTACCGTATTATGTAAGGTCAACGTTGGATAAAGTTGTAACAGCATCAGCAAGATTGATTTTTCGAAGTATTTTTATTTCGAACAATGAAGTGTACTTTAATTAAAAATATCAAAAATAAGTCACTTCCGGCTTAAGGGGAAATTATAATAAAATTTTCAGAAATAGTTTCTGCAACCTTTGAAGAATTGAATTAGATACAACCATGGACATGTTAGAAAGAAAATTAAATGACATTCATCAAAGGCTACAACTGTAAATGCACGATTCACAAAGAATCGTCGTTAATTGCCTTAAACTGTGCTCAAAATGCTTGTAAAATAACAGTGTATGTTGTACCATACATGTATGAGTACGTGTTGTACCTTGCTTGGCATTAATTGGGTTTATTGTTGGGCAGGATTGCGTCGTGACGTTCACTTCATTCGTACGTGTGTTGAAGATGGAGGACGTTGTGCAAATTCGTAACGTCGTATTCTGTATGCATACTTCTACTTATTAAACAACTAACGGGAACAGTTGGCTATTAACGCTGTAATTACTTTTTTGTAGTTCTGAAATGAACACATAGAATCTGTAAGGTCTAGTTAAAACCGTTTGAAATAATATCAAAATTTACTATATTTTAGCTATTCTATACAACATAAATTAAAATACAGGAGCAAATGCTACAGTTTTATCTTCTACGTTAATGTATCCTTAGAGGGTGTATCGCTTGGAGACACATCCCTAAGAGTTAGAGGGAAATAAAAGTGGTATTTATACCTAGACTAGGGCGAAAGGACTACTCTCTCGCAAAATCCTATTGCCCAAATTAACATGCCTACTTAGTACGTAGATCTATAGAATCCACACTACATTCTTTAACTGGGCGGATAGAAAAAGCTATAAATAACAAAATGTTCACCTTAGGAGTATTCATTGACATAGAGGGTGCGTTTGACATAACCACCTTCAACAGTGTCGAACGGGCACTACGTGAACATGAAGTAAACCACATTCTTCGGGAATATTACGGGAACGATAAGCAGAGGCTGTCCTCAAGGTGGCGTTCTGTCACCCCTACTATGGATCATAGTAGTGGACCGCCTTCTCCGTCGACTTAATGGAGCAGGCTTTTACACAGTAGGATATGCAAATGACATAACTATCCTGCTTAATGGAAAATATATGCAAACAGCACTGGCATTGACCGAAAACTGGTGCGCAGAACACTCTCTGAGAATCAATCCCTCAAAGACGGAAGTGATTCTGTTCACAAAAAAGAGGAAAGTTGAGATCCGTAGAGTCCCCAAACTTTTCCAAACTGAACTAACCTTTTCAGGTGAAGTCAAATATCTGGGAATCATTTTTGACCGGAAACTGAATTGGGGTTAACATGTTAATGTAAAAGTAGCAAAGGCATGCGTTGCTTTTTGGCAGTGTCGCCGTGCAATGGGAAAAATTTGGGGACCAAAAGCCGCCCTATGGCTGTACACTGCCGTAATTAGGCCCATGCTTTGCTATGAAGTGTTGGTCTGGTGGCCCAGAGCCCAACTATCGACAAAAGCATCGGAGCTTTCACACGTGCAGAGGCTAACATGCATAAGTGCTACCGGTGCGCTGAAAACCACCCTTACCCCCGCCTTAGAGGCCATCCTTGGCCTCCCTCCACTGAACATATATGTAGAGGTGATGGCACTGGAATCGACCCTTAGGCTGTGGGCAAAAAAGGTATGGAATAATAAAGGTCTCGAAGGTGGACACCACCTCATTCTGGAGGAGGCTCTACAAGAAACTCTTCTTTTTGGGGCGGTGGTCGACTCCCTCGCACTTCAACGTTCTCTTGAACGCCGAAGGAGCACCCAATCCCAATATATCCATCTTCACTGATGGATCTAAGAATTTGGAAGGAACAGGCGCAGGTATTTTCTCCGATGACCTGAATCTTCACATGAGCATAGCTCTTGACCAACTGACAACTGTTTTCCAAGCAGAGCTAGTTGCCATTATAGAAGGTGCAAGAGCAATTCTGGATAAGGATGTCCAGAATAAAATCGTTAGGATAGCAAGCGATAGTGGGGCGGTACTCTTGGCTCTAAATAGCAACAAAATATCCTCAGGATTAACACTCCAATGCTACGGCACACTAGAACAAGTGACCAAATACAACAACCTGCAACTCATTTGGATTAAAGGACACGCTGGATCATTTGACAACGAGCAGGCAGACGAACTGACTAGACAGGGCTCGGGCAGCCCTTTTGGGGCCCCGATCCGGCCATAGCACCATCAAGTCTGTTTAATGCCTTTTACTGAAACAAAGATCCCAGGACCGACATATCGACAGATGGGTAAATCTAAACAAGTGTCACCAAGCGAAAAAGGCTATAACGGCCCCCTCGCTCAAACTGACCTACCTAGAAGAAGACTACGTTTACTCGTAGGAATACTTTCAGGATATTATAAACTAAACAAACATATGCATCGCATTGGTTTAGCAGACAGCCCAATCTGTAGAGGCTGTAACTTAGAAAAGAAACAGCTCTGGTCTGAAGTGGCTGGAATTTGCAGTACTCCCCTGTCGGACGTTCTTGGCTTCATCGAAAGAGTGGGATGGCTCGAAGAACGCTGACAGTCAAACACTGCTGAACATGGGGGTAGTACAATGGGCCCAATTGCGACCTAACTGCATGTGAATTCTTATTCACCCCCTAGCCAATCCAGAATGCCAATAATTGTACCCTTATGGAAAGCAATGGAAAAAGTGTGCGTTCAGGCGTCTGAGCTCAGCACACCAAATTCAATTGCCCACAGCCCCGTTCAAGTTCCAATATTTTTGAACTGTTAAAAATGTTACCACAATTCCACTTAAATAGCTACTGTTTTTTTAAATTTGAACTATTGTGATAGTTTAGCTTGCATTCCCTTGCATCGTCTTTAATATTAATGTATAATTTGATTAACCCCATCGGATAACTACTTTTCTATTAATATTAGATTCCTTCTGCTTTTCAGAAGCCCTTCTTCAAAGCCGGCCGCTGCCCCACATTCCTAGTCTACCCGAAACAGACCCGCCGGGTACAATTACCACCGGAACGTTAAGTTCAGCAGGTAATTTGAGTAACCTTACAGGCTCCTCAGGATCAGTTGCGCCTTCCACGCCGTTATCACTAGAAACCGCCAATCGATGGACCTCCAAGGAAAACCTACTGGCGCAGGAAGAGGACGACCCTCAGTTATTCGTTGCACTCTACGATTTTCAGGCGGGGGGAGAAAATCAACTTAGTTTAAAAAAAGGTAAGCAAATGACATTTTGTTAACCACATACATGGAACGGTTACTAAAAGTCGTCGTAAAATAAAAATAATGCAGTCCATCCGTTCGTGATTCTTGTAATTGCTTCTTCTTCTTCTTCTTCTTTCATATAGGCGAACAAGTTCGAATATTAAGCTACAACAAGAGTGGCGAATGGTGCGAAGCGCATTCCTCTTCAAACCAAATTGGATGGGTCCCCTCAAACTACGTAACCCCAGTAAATTCTCTAGAAAAACACTCGTGGTATCACGGGCCAATCTCTAGAAACGCTGCCGAATACCTCTTAAGTTCCGGAATTAATGGAAGTTTCCTCGTACGAGAATCCGAAAGCAGCCCAGGACAGCGTAGCATATCCTTAAGATACGAAGGTCGCGTTTATCACTACAGGATAAACGAGGACTCGGAAGGCAAAGTTTTCGTTACCGCCGAAAGCAAGTTTAATACTCTCGCAGAACTAGTCCATCACCACTCAATGCTTGCAGATGGATTGATAACTCAATTACTGTACCCGGCTCCTAAGCACAATAAACCCACTGTGTTTCCTCTTAGCCCCGAGCCTGATGAGTGGGAGATCAACAGAACTGATATTGTGATGCGGCATAAATTAGGTGGAGGGCAATATGGTGATGTTTACGAAGCAGTTTGGAAGCGTTATAACATGACTGTGGCGGTGAAAACTTTAAAGGAAGACACCATGGCTTTAAAAGATTTCTTAGAGGAGGCCGCCATCATGAAGGAGATGAAACACCCGAATTTAGTGCAACTGATGGGAGTCTGCACGCGGGAGCCACCTTTTTATATAATAACAGAATTCATGAGCAAAGGCAATTTGTTGGATTACTTAAGAAACGGAAGCAAAGAGCAAATCAACGCTGTTGTACTTATGTATATAGCCACCCAAATAGCCAGTGGGATGAGCTACTTGGAGAGTAGGTGTTTTATCCATCGTGATTTGGCCGCTAGAAATTGTCTGGTCGGAGAAAACCACTTGGTTAAAGTTGCGGATTTCGGATTAGCGAGGTTGATGAGGGACGACACGTATACGGCTCACGCGGGGGCCAAATTCCCAATCAAGTGGACCGCTCCTGAAGGATTGGCGTATAACAAATTTTCCACCAAATCGGATGTGTGGGCTTTCGGAATATTGCTGTGGGAAATTGCCACATATGGGATGTCCCCGTATCCGGGCGTGGACCTCACCGATGTTTACCATATGCTGGAAAAGGGTTATAGGATGGAATGTCCTCCAGGTTGCCCACCCAAAATTTACGAACTCATGCGGCAGTGTTGGCAATGGAACGCACACGAACGGCCTACGTTTAAAGAAATTCACCATGCCCTTGAAAATATGTTCCAAGAATCGAGTATTACTGAAGGTAAGTATTTTTAAAAGTGAAGCATACTGTATTCCGATTGGTTTCGTCTGTCATTTTTTTTTTATTAAAAATAATTCACAAGATATAATAGCTACGACGTTTTATGCAAATTCTCACTTGATGAAAGACTTCAGCCATCATTGTTCATAACTGACAAAATTCCAGTACGGATACTTAACTGAGTTATTAAATTTTTCATTATTAATTCAATTACAGTTCAGACAAGTTTGACACCATTTTTTTAAAACAATATTAAATTGTCTGTGTTAAAATGATTGCAAAGGAGACGTAGATACTGAGTGTATTCAAAATACATCAATAAAATTAAAATAATCTTTAGAGTCTAACTTCAAAAATGATTTCAATTTTATACCTTACAATTGTAGAAGTGGAAAAACTATTGAAAGACGCTGTGCCAATGGGTACCCCTCATATGTCGTACAAGAAATCACATTCGGGAAGTACTGGAAACATACATGGTCTCGTTGGATTATCAGATCAAGCACCTGCAGGTAAGTAACTACAACCAACCAATTTATTGGACATTTCGGTTACTGTCGCCTTCTCTGTGTCAGAAAACGTCAAGCTGAGCACGTTTACTGGAGGTGCAAGCAACAAGAACAACATGGTTCAAATGAGAAGGCCGACAAATCGAAAAGGAAAGCAAGCACCTGCCCCCCCTAAAAGAACCAGGTAACATTTTCGAGCACTCATAAGAAAAGTAATCAATTCTGAAATTACTTACGAATTTAACTTGGTTTCAGCCTTCTATCTTCTTGCAGTTCATTCCGAGACAGTACTTTCGATGACCAGGGACAGTTGAATGACAATGATGAAGGAGGTGATTTAAATGGTATTAATAAAAGATTTAAAGGTATTATATGATTCAGTTTAGGGCTTGCCTGTGTGACTAACAGAAGACTAACGAAACTTCTTCGTAAAGTTTAACAATAAATTCAACGAGTTTGTGCTTCTTTAAAAGGGAAGGTCTTGTGAAAAGCAAGGAATAGTTGAAATGTAGAGAATAATGAATATATTATTAATATTTCTTTTTTTATATAGACCAAATCAAACGAAATAAACTAATTTTAAAAAGATGCGGAACGAATCATGCATTTTTAAAAGCTCATCTTTCTCTGTCATTTTAATAATTTTTCACGAAAATTCCAAGCCACAGCCTCTCCTTGATAGCATGAAAATTGTATGTATTTATATAATTTAATGAATTAATGAAATTTGCTTTGTTTATTAACATCAATAAAATATTACGCCCACAAACTGAATTTTATAAAAAAAAAAAAAGAACTGTCGCTATGCTCTTGACTTGTCATTGAAAGCACCCCCATTTTTTCTTACATTTAAATATTCATCGTTTTTCTTTCCACTGTAACAAACGATGCAGTTAAATTTTTCTTTTTTCACATCTAACAGCGCTCTGAAACTGGTGTAAGTACAAGTTTTCAGTTTCTTTTTATTTCTTTCGATATGTAAGGAATCACAAGAGAACTTCAAAATTTAACAGCGAGCACGAAAGGAGACAGCGAAAGCGAACTGCAAGATCAAACCCCAGATACAGACGATTCAGGTGCTCATTCCTATCCGGAAGTTTCCGCAAGCAACACGTTCGGGGTCCCAGGCACAGGTTCCTTTAAGAGAGCCCCTATAATGGGCAACAGGGGATTGGAGCAACGTGGAAAGAAATCCAAGACTTATCCGCAAAAAGAAACAACTCAATCTGTAAGCAACTTACGATTGAGGATTTACTTAATACAATATTTTTTTTTCTTTTCAAGGTTCAAGTAGCTGCATTAGAAGTTCAAAACGTTCGTAAGGCTATAAGTCGATACGGTACCTTGCCTAAAGGAGCTCGTATTGGGGCCTACTTAGAATCACTGCGACAAAGTGG
The DNA here is from genome assembly GCA_039766575.1 of Serrognathus titanus. Classification (NCBI taxonomy): domain Eukaryota; kingdom Metazoa; phylum Arthropoda; class Insecta; order Coleoptera; family Lucanidae; genus Serrognathus; species Serrognathus titanus. The sequence continues at coordinate 10,793,102 of CM077911.1, read as the reverse complement.
AATTTCAAGTAATCAAGAACAAGCTCAAGCAGTTAACTCTGTCTTAACCGAACAAAAAGAATCACCTCCTCGCTCATTATCACCTAGAACTAACATTCGAACTCAACCTCAAATGATCAGAAGCAACTCATCGAGTGGAGTGACGACATTCCATGCACCGCATCCTCCTAGTTCCCCCACGGCTTCTAAATTCAATCGCAACAGAGTCGCTAGAAATAACACCAGTGAAGTAGCTTGTAACTTACGAACATTTAAAGTAGCACAGAATCAAAGTAGTTTTAGAGGGGGCAGCCCCTCTCGCTCAATACAGCCTAGTCTAGCCGATTTAGAATTTCCCCCACCTCCAACTGATCTACCCCCGCCCCCAGAGGAATTCGATGGACCTGTAGATCCTTCTTTGGATGGTTTTTTAAGCATGACTAGCTCGACCGAGCTGAAAAAAAAGCGCGTTCCAATTTCTCCGCTGACTTCCAGAAAGCTGACCGAAGAATCTGAGAGTGCTGAGGTGAACGACGTCAGCAACCTTCAGCCGTCAGTAGAAGAAGCAAGTTCAAGGTTTGGCGTGAGTTTAAGAAAGCGGGAGCCTTCGTCTGATAGTTGTAGCAGCACAAAAGATGCTAAAGAAGATAGCAAGGATCGGAGTCCGCAGAGGACAAGTTTAAGTCTTACGAGTCCGAGCCTCGAAGGTAAAAGCCCTATAAGTATTGATTCTGATGTTCCTACGGTCGGTTCACCATTGGAACCTTTGCCACCACCTCCATCCTTTCCTGAAATTGGTAAGTTTCATTTTATAGTTTTAATTAAAAATGTATTTTGAGTAGTTTTTGCTATTCACATTAGATTCAAGGAATTAGAACTTCCATGGTAATGTTTAAGTATTAGTTATTATTATTTTTTTTTTATTTCAGAAGAAGTGATAGAACAAAAAGAAGAGCAAGAGACTGATTTCAGTGCATCTGAAGACAATAAGACATCAAAAGTGTTCAAAAACAATAAATTAGTGAAAGAAATGGAACTCAAATTAGTAGCGGAAATAAAAGAGAGGGCAGATCAAAAAGTAAAAAATCCTAAGGAATCTCCCACTGAACTATTATCGGCTGTGAGTAGTAGTATATGTCATGATCCCGTAACTCAATTAGTGACGGAGCTTTCTGAAAGTTTAAACCTGGACAAAGAGCTTGGGGACAAGAACATCAGGAAAACCTCTCAAGGATCTGTAGTGACTAAAGTCACAGACAGCAACGGCACTTTCATTCCTCAATTAAAGAAGGTTGAACCTTCCCTGAAGAAACCTGTTCAAAAAGAAAAGCTTGAAGCGAGTGATTCCAGTATGATCATCGATTTTAAATCGCGACTGCGAAAAGTAGATAACGGCACCGATAAAAAAATCGAAAGAGATGAAGAGCAACCGGAAAAGCCTGGGGAAATCGAACAGGATACAAGCAAGAGAGAGAGCACGGCAAGCTCGGACAGTGGAAATCTAAAAATCGATGAGGGTGACGACAAACGTAAAAGCACAGGTAGCATAAGTAGCCTTAAAAAATTATGGGAATCGAAGGAATCAACCGAAAACTTGGGGAGCATCCAACTAAGCCCCAAGCTCGCTTTAAAAAACACCAAAAACGAAGAGGTCATCACCGAGATATCGCCTGTTGATACATCAGATGATTCCGTGAAACTTTTTAATAAAAGTGAGAAACGCGTGTGGCCCCCTTCAAGCGATGAAAAACCTATTATTCCAACCAAACCTCCCGTAAAAGCGGTCAAACCTATAATAGCAAGCCGTCCTGCTGGCTCTGCTATTTACGCAACACCAATTCCAAATTTGAATAAACCCCCAATTTTGGCCAAGCCAACGAATATTGAAACGAAAACACCAGAAGATGATATTAAAATAGTAGCGACTGACAAGGGTGGTAAGGATAATATCCTTGAAATATCTCAAGCTTTAGAAACGACCCTCAACAGTATTAAAACTAACGCGACTGTATCCACAACGACTTGGTTGCAGCTGTCTGATAAAATTGGCCTTCTGCACACATCTTGCATGGACTATGCAGATAACGTAATTCCTGCTCACACAAAGTTCCAGTTTCGTGAGTTACTCACCCGCCTTGAAACACAAGCGAGACAACTAAGATCTGCAGGCTCACGCAATACATCAGAGAATACACGATACCTCAACGAAGTTATTAATACCATTAAAGATCTAGTGAACGTAGTGTTTCGATAAACTGACACAAGGACAAATCAAGTCTTATGTATTCGACTGTGTAGGACCACTTATATTTGATTTTTTTTTTCTTTTAGGTAAGCTGTGCATTTATCAGATTTTGTGCGCATGTGATTGTAGGTTTTGATGTGCGTTTTTTCCCCCTTCATCGTCAAGAGAAAACCAAGAATTTGTAAAAAATAAAAAAAAACGACTAATAAAACAATAGCTAATTTATTTATACAACGAACACAAGTTTGAATCTTTGAAAGAAAGCGTACAAATTCTTGGTCCAATCTTATTATTTTCACTCAACTGTGATACCAGTAGTTGTTTTGTGTATTCATATGCTCAATTATAACTTATTTACTTTTCGTCTATCTTAGTAAAGTGTAGAAGTGTTGGGTTTCTTTATAACTGAAGGCCCACGTGTTACTTTGAGTATGGTTTTAGTTTAAATAATTAGGGCAAATTCATTTTGTATACTATTTTGTTTAATCAATGTTCTGCGTAATTGTTAATAGAAATGTGATGAGACAAAGGCTGAATTAAATACATAATTGATTTTGAAATTCTTAATTTTTTTAAACCTCCATAAATATAAATATGACAAAAATCATTCCTATGTATTTACTTTTAATTATGATGTGGCGTATGCATTTAATGCATAAATTAAACAAAATAGTATCATACGATACATATTATGCTAGTCTTATTATTATTTTTTTTTTTTGTAATATATACAATGTAAACTGTGTTTGAATGTGAGCGTATGTGTGTGTCGGACAATAGTTTGTAAGCAAAAATTACTGAGAAATTACTCTAGAATAAAATCATAAATACTAATTTTGTACAATCCAAAGATAAAATTAGTGCATAGTATGTGTTGAAAAATTATTTGCAAATTTTTTCCTATACGATGTTGCATAACGTTGTTTTTAGGTTTTATTTATTATGTATATGTTGTCATGTATGTATATATTATTTTTCTTGACCTAATTAAAGAGGAAACCCTTTTACGTTTCTTTCTATAATTTTTTTTGTTCAAATGAATAACATGCTTATCACATGAATAAATAATAGAAAGTAATGAAGTAACTTTTCTTTTTTAATTTTAATTCCAGAAACAAAGTAAATGAACCTAGAGTTCATTATTTCAAACCTTTTACCATTTCAGAACTTTAAATAGGTATACTTCTTTGCTTTTTATTTTAATATAATTATATCTATACTCATAATTTATAAAAGTAAATAAATCAAAGTGTTTGCCAAACAAGAGACGTTAACGAAACTTGATTAATTTTTAATGGAGAAATCTTATGTGTGTGTAATTTTACAACGATATACTCGATATTTGTGCAAATGCAATAGAGCTGGTGTAACACCGCTATTTAGGGTCTCTTTAGTTCACATATGTTAGCACCTTGCAGATATCAATCCACCAATTTCATATTTATTATTTATTTATTTATTAATTTGACCTTCGGTTCTGGTTGATTTTGTTTATGAGTGAAAAAGATGCGGCACATTTAGTTTCCAGTGTATTTCAGCAAATAATTTTATTTCACTTCGTGTGCCATTTTAGAGTTCAAAACTTTGCACTGTACACTATATTCTCCGGGTTCATTGTTTGTGTTACTGTGACTAAGAAAGTCTGTGTTGTCAATCAAATTGCTTGGCATTTTTGTGTTTGAGCGTTTGTCAGCAAGTGTTTTCTTTTTCTTTGTAAATATTTATGCTGCACTTTTGTACAGGCTTTATAGATAGGAATGATAACAGACTGTATATCTATTTACAAATAAATTTGCTAATAATTTGCTTGGGTTTTTATTAATTTATTTTGTAAGAAACATTCAATTAAGACATGAAAATTGTTTTTAAAGAATCACCGTTTTCAAATCCAAAGTTTTTAAATTTCTTTAATAGTTCAATATATGAAATAAATTTGCAGATGTAATTAAACTAATAAGCACGATGTATAAATTTTATTGGGAAAATAACAAGCTAGAATACAAGTCCTTATATTTTATTGTGTTTAGAACGTTGTCTTTTGTGGGATGTCCGGATTTGGACTTGGCAATTGATGTGGAATTGGAATTGCCTGTCTGCGTTCGCGCTGAAAATATAAACGTTCTTTTTTTATAAATAAGCTTTAAATCGTGAAAATCTATTTGGCCATTCATGTATAAAAATCTAATCTACATTGTAATAATCAAACAACAAACGAGATCAACAATGGCTTACATTTTCTTCCCCTGTATCAGATAGAATTAACAGTTGAGGAACTGTAATGGCTAATATTCTATTTGGTTGTTCTGCAATGTCACGGCGAATTCTCTGGAAAATATATTCGAATTAGTAGCAAGAAACAATAAGCTAAAACCAAAAAGTAAAAATTATTTTGTAACATGAATTAAAAATGCATCACTATTATGCAGTCTGTAAGCAGATTTATGTAACGCAGCCGTTTACGCGATCGTCAAAACCAAGGAAATAAAATTTGAGCAAAAATAAAGACGGCAACATCCAGCTGTGGGAATAATACAGTCCTTGCTATTAACACAATGCAATGTTTCCCTCATTATCAAACTACGTCATAGAAATCTATCGACAGATAGTATACACAAATTTTTCGTCATGGGTTGACATACCGGTTGTTTTTCAGGAAGAGGTTGAGGTATTGGAACCGCTAATATGTTTTCTGGTTGTTCATCAGCATCTCGTCGATTTCTCTAAAAAAATAAATAAGATTTATAAGAAAAATAAAAAATCCGCACTTGGAGCACGGATTCCATCCTATTGCAGTCTTTATCGTTAACACACTTAATACATTTCCTTCTTTGTCTTGCTCATTATCAGGTTACTTCGTTACATATTGTTACTTGACATATTGTATGTACCGTGCTTTCAATTATACTCGAGTCCACATAAATTGTTAAAAGCGCGGTATATATTTTGACGTACCGGCTGTTTCTCGGGAAGAGGTTGAGGTATCGGAACTGCTAATATTTCTTCTGGTTCTGCGGCAACATCTCGTCGATTTCTCTAAAATAACAAATACAAATTTATTGTTGAATTCTTGGCTTCCGGTTGGAACCGCGTGTCTCGGATTTCTCTACTGCCGACGTTTCGTTCTTCGTTGCAGAAGAACTTCCTCAGGGCTGCTGCTGGTGGTGATGCTGCTGCTGTTGGTCTTGTTGCTGCTTAGTCTCAACGACTAACGCGAAGCAGCAACAAGACCAACAGCAGCAGCATCACCACCAGCAGCAGCCCTGAGGAAGTTCTTCTGCAACGAAGAACGAAACGTCGGCAGTAGAGAAATCCGAGACACGCGGTTCCAACCGGAAGCCAAGAATTCAACAATGGACGACGGCCGCGGAAGCCTTCAAGTTAAATTAAATACAAATTTAGTTGAAATAAAAAGTTTCTAAGTAAAACAGAAAATGCAAACAATATACTTATTTAACATAAATCCAGTGCACGCCTAAAGTAACTTCTTACCAAATGAAATTAAATAAAGTAAAATATATACTGGGTGTTTCAGTGGCGGGTTTAGAATCTTTTCTGGGGGGGGGGGGGCGCAATATATCTTATTAAGTGGTGTTGGTGCTAGTACCTAGAAGTAGTGAAATAGGTATTTAATTCTAGAATGTGGCTCATAAAACAAAATTCTTGTTACATTTGAGGTCGTAAAATCTGAAATTTATTCGAAATGAGAATAAATTTAAGTTTTTATTGTAATAATTAACACAACAACATATTTTACTTATATATTTTTTAATGTATGAAACAACAGTAGATAAGTTTAACAAAAAACTAGAACTTTTATAAATTTGTGACACTAAACACAAAATTATCATTATAGAAGTAATAACTAAAGTGTGTGGCATTTAATTCGAGATGGCAAAACATAAAAGAACTAACGGCTAAATCAAATTTTTAAAAATCGCTGGGTACTATGCGATACAAAATTATTTAGATAAAGGGAGGTTATTAAAAATAAAATCAGAGTCTTCAGCATATTTAGTTTGTCATTTGCTTACCGACTCCTCAAAACTGTTAATCGTTTAAACGCTCTCGTAATTCCGCGGTCGGTTTAACAAATCCTTATATATTCAATTTAGGAAATTGTTTCTACTGACGTTTCAATTTTGACGGATGGTTAATTGTATCAGTTAAGCTAAGATTCAGATTTTATTTTTCATAGCCTCCCAATATCTAAATAATTTTGTATAAAAGAACTAATAAATTAAATAACATTAATAAATCAACATTCAGTTTAAATTTTATTTTAAAAATCAAGTCTTTTATTCACAAATCGATTTATAATTTCATCTATATTTAAAAATTTTAAATATAAATACATTTTGATGAACATATAATAAAGCTAAACAAGTGGCTGTAGATAGTGAACGCGAACAAGAGCCATAACTAAGTTTTCTGCGCTGTAAGTTAACAGCTAAAGCTTCAAGTGTGATATATTTGTAATAGTTAGGTAAGAGATTTGATTGACGATTCAAATCGAAACCACTCAAAAATATATAATTTTAAGAATCATTAAAAAAATGTTTCTTAGTTCTAGGGGGGGCGCCCCCCCTCTAAATGTACCGGCGATTGTAAATTGCGGCGGCGGTCCAGGATTTTATGAATCCAACTTGTAAATTGCGGCGGCTGGTCAAATAGATGTTTAAAGAAATATGTAAATTGCGGCGAATGGCCAGTTAGAGTTCTATAATCTTCTTCGCAAATTAGGCGAATATATATGTATGTATATATATGTTGTAGTGTTCTTCCGGGTCTTCCTCCGCGTAGGGTTTTCTAAAGAACCGTTTGTGTCTTGACGACGTTTCGGCAGAATCACATCATCGTCTCGCATAACAACGAGAAGAAGAACCAAGCAAGCAGCAGAGAAGACCTGGAAATGGATGGATGTGATTCTGCCGAAACGTCGTCAAGACACAAACGGTTCTTTTGAGAACCTTACGCGGAGAAAGGCCCAGAAGAACACTACAACGTACAACACCCGCGGAAACCTAACATAAATATATATGTATGTACAAACGTGTATTGTGGACACAAGATTGTTAGGTATTAAAAAAATATTCTTTAGATTCCTATATTTAAGCTACAATTGCAAAGTGATAGCGCAATGTCAAACAATTAAATAATGCAAAAAGCATTTGTAAAATATATTTTTTATTAATTACGCATAACTATTTTACATTTCACCAAAATAATGACACACTTGTTTTATAAAAGTTAATTTACTTATAGTACTTTTTCGTAGTATAAGTCTAATCTTAAATCTAAAAATTTCTTTTTATTGTTCGTTTATTGTTTGTTTGGTTTCCTTATTTTATTGACGCTATTTATTTTAGTATACAAGCCAATATGAAACCCCAACAATGTTTCAATAAATATATACAACGAAGGATGGCTCTTATAAAAATTATTATTAAAATTAGCGTGAAAGGACTCGCATGCATTTGTCGTGCGTCACATTCGATGGAGGTGAGGCCCAAATTTTTGGAGGAAAAAGAAAATCTTTCGATATATAAACATTTACTAAATAATCGATATATTGGGTAACTCTAGGATCAGTGGGCTGTATTTCACCTAAATCAAATACCAAGAAATCTCCTACTTCTTCCGGTTTTAAATATTGAAGTCCGAACGTATATTTCAGAAATTTTGGCTTGGCTTAAATGAAAGCGGCATCCCAATATGTCGATATCAGACCAAATACTAAGAACAGCCGCGTGTATAGATTGTTCAAAATCTATTGTTATATGTTTTGTTTATTTTACATATTTCTACAATAGACTTCAAACATTTCTCATAAAAAGACGTGGCTTTGTCTTTAAGGAGACAAAAAACTAATGATATGTAATGACCATTATTGAAACCGTGAATAGTAAATAATTGCGTAAAATAACGAGTACAATACGAAAATGTTCAGTCGACGTAAATGGTTTCACAGGAATTATATACGAAAGTTAAATTTGTTGTACACGAAAAGAGTATTACATTATTTTCACTGTTGTTCACTAATACAAAATTTTCACCGAGATTTGTTCTCCACTCTATTGAATCCAAAGCAGCGTGAATATCTATTATTGATTTTGGCAATGGTGGAAATTTTCTTCTCCTAGCATTATAAATGCTTCTCTTGATATCATTTATATCAGAAACATTCAAATCAGCCACTGGCTGAGTTTTTAAAATATCGCGACATATTCTTGAAGGTCTCACCGAAATGTTTTCCGTAGCCTTACGTTTACAAGAAACAGTAATAATTTGTTTGTGAATTTTCCTTGCATCAGCTTGGTGATTATGCTCAAGATCCTTTCTTGACAATATTCGCTCGGAACCAATCGGAAACAATCATTAAATTAAGAGACTAAGAAGGACAAGAGGATTAAAAAATTTATTTGACCATCCGCCGCAATTTACTATAAATATTTTAGGGAGAAGCCTGTGGAATGGATTAAGTCCCAACCATCACCGCAATTTACATCTGCCCAAATGCGCCACTGGGGTGTTTCATTAAAGATGCATCAAACTTGGTGTGCGGGTAGATGTAAGGAAAAGAAAGAAAATTTTCTTTGTAAAATTTTCTCTGTAATGCAGCGTTTCTCAACCTGTCGGTATTTGCGACCCAATTTTCGATTACAATTTTCATCGCCCCCCCCCCCCCACTCTCCTATCATATAATAACAATTTATTTTGGCGCTAAAGTATACTACGACCTTAATTACACATCTTAGAAATTACCAAGAATAGATAAATTTATTGATATTTAGCAACACCGATACGTTGCATTGACAAAAACAGAATCGAAGCCTCTTTCTATTGCTCCACTGTCTTACGACCACCATGTCGGACATTCTCGCGACTTCGTGAGAAGTTTCGATTTGTCTCGAACATTCTGGAATGTCTGCGCAAGCGTATGTACGTAGATTCTGCATCTCGTTCAATTTCAATTGTAATTTGCGTGTTAACTGCAATTCACGGTATTCATGGCAGATGTATATAGAAACATGGAAATTTTTTTAAGTGGGCGTAAGCGAGCATTAGACGACAGTACAGCATCAACAAGTGCAGAGACGAGCGTGGTTCCGAAGATAAAATCAAGAAAATATTCTCAAGAATACTTAAATTTTGGGTTTACCAGTACTGAAGTAAATGAAGAAGAAAGGGCCCTGTGTCATTTGTTCAAAAATTTTGGCAGCAGACAGTATGAAACCTAATAAACTTAAACGACATTTGAAAACGCTTCATAAGAAGTATGTTAACAAAGCCCGAGATTTCTTCGAATTCAATTTAAAATCATATGAAAAGCAAAAATCATTTTTTAAAAAAACTTTGTGAATGAAAAAGCTTTACTTGCCTCTTATAAAATTTCATATAAAATAGCCAGATGTAAAAAACCTCACACTATTGGTGAAAAGCTTATTCTGCCAGCTGCAATTGAGATTGTAGAAACTATGTTTGGAGATAATTTTGCCAAACAATTGCAGACCATACCTCTATCAAATGATACTGTTGCCCGTCGAATTGGTGATATAGCTGAAGATGTACAGCATCAGCTCTTCTGGAAGTTGCGTGACAAATTATTTTCAATTCAGCTTGATTAGGCAACAGATAGCAATAAAGATGCTCATTTAATTGCCTATGTTCGATTTTGTGATGGTATGTCAGCAGTAGAAGAACTACTTTTCTCCAAACCAATAGAACTTAAAGCAACAGCACTCGCTATCTTAAATGATTTTATAAACGAGGCAAACATAGAATGGAAAAATTGCGTCGGAATATGCACCGATGGTGCTCGTACAATGTCTGGAAGATTCCAAAGTTTGCAAGCACAAACACAAATCTCCGCAGTGTGTCTGGACACATTGCATTATCCACAGAAAAGCTTTGGCTTCCAAAGAAATGAGTCCTGGTCTTAATATTGTTTTAACTACGGTTATAACCGTAGTAAATTATATAAAAATGAGACCCCTAAAATCAAGAATCTTTTCTGCACTTTGTAAAGACATGGGTTATCACGTGGGAAATTTTTGCAACGTGTTTATGAATTAAGAGATGGAATCGCCATTTCCCTAGAAAAGGAAAACCGAACGAAGCCGAGGAGTTTCGAGATATTTTTTTTTTTCTGATGAAATTAAGCTACTTGGTCGACATATTCGAGAAATTAAATATCTTGAATCTTCAACTCCAAGGAGCAAACACAAATATGTTGGATAGGGGTGATAAAGTTAATGCTTTTTGTAGAAAATTGGAATTGTGGAGCAGAAATTTAAAGCAAAAAATCTAGAAATGTTTGCAAATGTGGATGATTGTGTTAAAACTTACAAGGCTGAAGAACAACATGTGAAAGTTGTTTTTGTAACCATTGAAAATCATTTAGCCACGCTAGCAAAAAATTTTAAAAAGTATTTTCTTGCTGACGACAACTTGCTTGCAAGCTACGGGTGGGTTAGGGATCCATTTGAAAATACTCCCGAATGTCTCTCAACTGCCGAAGAAGATATCTAGATAGCACAGCAAGTGCGAAATCAAAAGACAATTTAGTAATAAATCACTCTTTGAATTCTGGCCAGGGGTGGATGATGAGTTTTCTGCACTGAAAACGAGAGCATTTCGTATACTATTACCATTTTCAACATCCTAACTTTGCGAAACTAGATTTTCTGCGGTGGCAAAAATATAGATCTCAGCTAAATACAGGAAAAGAACTCAGAGTGTCTATTTCTAATATTAAACCTTCTTTTGAAAAACTTTGCTCTGCAAGACAAGCCCAAGGAAAACACCAAGGTTCCTCAGAAATAAAAATCGAGAGGATTATAATCAGGGGATCTAGGTGGTAGCCATGCAACAGGACCACCACGACCAATCATCCATCGTGGATAATTGTTCAGGAAGTTACGGACTTCAATTCCGAAACCATCCATTTGCAACCACATATCTCTTCTTATGATTAAGGGAATATACTCTAAAAGCGTTGGCAATTCCTCAATAAGGAACTGTAGGTAACTGCCCGCATTTAATCTCATAGGAAGAGTGTAAGGACCAAGTACCAAATTATCAATTAGTCCAGCCCAAACTTTCACAGAAAATTCATGCTGAAAGTTAGACATGCGTAATACCTTGGGATTTTCTAATTCCCATCTGTGTAGGTTTCTTAAATTTACAATACCATGTCTCATAAACGAAGTTTCATCTGTCCAAAGCAAAATTTAGTCGTGGCTGTCTTAGGATCCACGTAGAATAAACTAATCGACAATGGTGGTCTGCTTCATGCAAACCTCGCACTTCTTGATAATGATATATGGATGAAGGCCGTCACGTTTAAGAATTCGCCAAATAGTATAGTTTGTGGTACTCCAAATTGCCTGCTATTTCGATGTACACTAATAGTTGGATCCCGAGTAACAGCACTTGCTGGCAAATTTACTCCTCTGTCGAAAAGATAACCACGTAATCCACACTCTCTAAATTATCTGTGTACTTTTACAAATGTTCTGTAATGCGGTATTCGCCTATTTGGAAACCGATGCCGGTATTCTCTAACTGGTTGACGTGCACTCCCGTTGCAGAAACCATAAATAAAATGCATATCTGCATACTCTTCATTAGAAAACCGGTAAGGCATTTCCACGAAAGTGACATTTGGTAAGTTTGTTTTTGTTTTTCGACAAACGTGATCGTCATGTTGCATGGCATCCATAATCTTGTAAATTTTTATTTCTGGGGAACCATGAAGCTTTAGTGTATACACACACACTTCTCAAACACCAGAGATTCAGCATGCTGCTCATCATTTACGAGAAAACATTCATGAAATAAGAAACGTTACTTCATCTATTGGCATACGAGCACAAGCTTGTATTCAGCAGGGAGGGAAATATCATTTGACAATATCATTCATTAAGTTTTTATTTAGTTAAGTTTGATTATTTGTTGTTTATACTTTCAAATGATTGTATCTTCAGAACAAATAAAGATCGACCTACCACTTTTGTGTTTTTTAGTTTTAGAATTGAGTCTATTTTATGCTCCCAAAATTTGAACATAACGATACGGAACACCCTGTATATTACATCGTAGGTTTCCGCGGGTGTTGTACATTGTAATGTTTTTCCGGGTCTTCCTCCACGTAAGGTTCTCAAGAGAACCGTTTTTGTCTTGATGACGTTTCGGCAGAATCACATCTGCCATCTTCAGGTCTTCTTTGCTGCTTGCTTGGTTCTACTTCTCGTTGTTGTGCGAGTCGAACTTCGAAGTTGGGAACCCTACGCCGAGGAAGACCCGGAAGAACATTACAACATACACCGGGTGTCCTACAAAAAACGCCCCGAGCCATAACTCCTTTATTTATAGACTAATTTTGAAAAACAAAATGGCAAATGAAATTAGACTAAAAGCACTATAAAATGTGGTCAATTATTTATTTTTTTTTTAGCTACCTTCTCGGTCAAACGACTGTCAATTTTTATTTTTTAAATGGCTCTGTATATTTTTATTATTATATCTGATAGAGCTACTTTTTCTAAATTCTAAAGTCCGACATCGTAATACTTCTATAGTATGCTAATTTAAAATCTTTTAATCCGTTTTTAAATAGTTTTTATTTTAGTACACCGGTTGGTCTGCCCTCGACAAAGATCAATATGCCCCAATACAGGTGCAGATTTGCTTGCATTCGGGTCAGAAGATGATTGTAGAATTGAACTGGGAGCAGCTGAAAACGATTAACAGAGCGACTAAACTTTTTTGGGCATCTTTTGTTAATTTTATCTCCTTTATGTGTGTTAAAGATTTATATATTTATATATAATCTTTTTTAAGTAATCCATATAATGAACCTCGATTTCATGATTTAAATAGACAAGGAAATATTATATTTTATGTATTTTTTGCAACTACCTTAAAAAGAGAATCTTATGAAATTGAGAGTATATTATATTTCCTTCTCACTATATTATAAACTGTAATTGTTCAGTAAAGAATAAGTCCTTTAGTACTAATTATATTAGCAGTTTACTGGACATCGAAGTTTGATTCAAGGGCTTGTTTCCTCTTTAAACTTTAATATCTGTCTGTGCTAATGCTGTCAACATTTTCTTGTTTCATTCTCTACATTCGCTGAATGTGAATTGCTTTAGATAAGAAATTTGATTTATGCGTTAGAATTAAGATGTAGAAACAAATTACGAACGCTAATTTCAGCGCTAAATGATTTTATTTAGTTACTGTACAAATTTTATGGTGGAAAATAAATAACTTAATTCATAAAACTTGTAGTGGCTGTACTGTGTATTTTTTGAGCAATATACGAAATAACTTCGGTTTTTTTTTCACTCATATTGTGCCAACAACGTTAATAGTATGATGTCACTATCAAAATTCATTAGTTATAAACAAATCTCTGAAATCGTATATGTGTTTTTATTAAAATTAAATAAATATCTTTTGCTGATGAATATAGTGATAATAAAATATTTTTTTTAGTTAAACGTATTTTATACTTGCAATTCTAAATACGATTTCGTTCTGAAAACTATAAGATATTGTTTGTTACTGTTTTTATGTCCAGAATTCCCCAAACCTTCAAAAAATAACAACTATGCAAAAAAAAAAACAAAAGAAACCTTGATTTATTTGATTTTTTGCTCGCAAAAAAGAATGAAAAACAAAGAAACAAATGAAACTTCGATTTACAAGAGCCTTCCATTGGAATAAAGAAATGCAAAAAAACAAATGATTTATTGAATTTTAGGCTTCTAGCTTGGTTTTTGTTTTATTTTTGTTTTCTCACAGAAAGAACAAGAAAGAAAGACAAATGAAGCCCAATTTATTAGATTTTTTTGTTAAAAAAGACGAATACAAAGGAACAAATGAAAGTTCGATTCATAAAAGCTTTCCATTGGAAATCGTTGATTTTTCAGTTTATAGAAAGACAACAAAAAGTAATTATACGCAAAGAAATCAATAAAAGTTGAATTCTCAAAAACTTCGTGCCTGATATCGTCTATTCTTTATTTGTCATTTCTTGTTCAAAAAAAAAAAGAATAGCGAAATACAAAGAAATAAATGAAAGTTCGATTTTCAAAAGCTTCTCGTCAGAAATCGTCGATTTTTCCGATTATAGAAACACAACAAAAAATAATTAAATTTAAGTTGAAGTTTTTGTTTTTATTATTTTTTTTTTGCTTACAAAAAAAATAAAAGCAAAGAAGCAAATGGAAGTTCGATTTTGAAAAGCTTCACGCTTGATATCTTCGATTTTTCATAAGTTATTTTTTGCAAAATAAAATCAAGTTTTCTTGCCAGATGAAAATTATGAAAATTAACTAAAATTGTGTAACTGGCAAAAGATTTTTATATTTTTATCATTAATTCCTGTTCTTGTTTTTTTGGGATTTTAGAAATTCAAAAAAGGGGTAAGTTTTTCTAAATTTTTCAATAAACCAAAATTTTTTTAAGGTACAGAGTTTTGATGAGGCCCAATAAGTCCGAAATATATGTATAAACTCTTTCCTGCCAGTTACACAGTTTTAGTTAATTTTCGTTATTTTTTGCTTATAAAAAAATGAGGAAATACAAATAGACAAATGAAAGCTTATTTTATTTAGTTTTAAACTTTTAATTTAATTTTAGTTTTCTCACAGAAAGAAACGAAAACGCAATGAAACTCAAAGGAATAAATGAAAGCTTCATTTATTTGAGTTTTTTTACTCACAAAAAAATGAAAGACAAAGAAACAAATGAAAGTTCGATTTACAAAAGCTTGCCATGGAAAATGTTGATCTTTTGTTTATAAAAAGATAACAGAAAACCAATTAAATGCAAAGAAACAAATGAAAGTTCCACTTTCAAAAGCTTCTCGTCAGAAATCGTCGCAAATTTTTCTTTTAGGAAACAATAAGTCATAGAACAAGAATAACTTGACAGCTTTAAACAATAACTGCGCAAAACGACGATTAATGATATTGTTTTCTCGGCTCACTTGAACGTTTTTATAAAATGCACGTTTTGCATAATAAACTATTTTTTCTACAAACACTATTAAAACTCAAAAACTAACTTTTCTCATGTCGCTTTTTAGTTTTTTGAATAAATATTTTACACGTTGCAGTTGTTTTTCAAAGCGTGCTTGACAATTTTACGTCAACACCACTCTTTTAAAGTTCGATTTTCAATTTTTTTCCTACAGCAACTTACATTTGCACACTTAATTTTAATTTTTTCATTAATGTTTTGTGCCATATTTGATGGCCAAAACTTAAGATGTTGCACATCATTGAATTTAGAAAAAGTAGCTCTACCAGAACGCAATAAAAAATATACAGAGGTACTTAAAAAATAAAAATTGACAGTCGTTTGGACCATGAAGGTAACTAAAAAAAATAATTAATTGACCACATTTAAAGTGTTTTTAGTCTCTCGCTTCATTTGCCTTTTTTTTAAATTAGTCTATAAATAAAGGAGTTATGGCTCGGGCGTTTTTTGTAGGACACCCGGTGTATATATATATATATGTTGTAGTGTTCTTCCGGGTCTTCCTCCGCGTCGGGTTCTTTTGAGAACCCGAGGAAGACCCGAAAGAACACTACAACATACAACACCCGCGGAAACCTACGATGTAACATATATATATGTTTAGGTTCGCAAACTCCATGTAATATTGTAACAACCGAAATACAATTTGAAATACGTTTTTTAATAAAGCAGTACCAAGTGTTTCTTTTGAAGCCAAGTTTCTGCATCAATTAAAATAAAATAATAATAAAAAGGAAACTCGGATAACTTGAAAAAATTGCATTAAATTTAATATTAATTAAATTAAAATTAAATAAATTAAATATTAGCGAATTTACTTATTTTTAATTAGAGCAAATTTTTATTATTGATACTTACTGGTTGCCCTGGGAGTTTAGCAGGAAGCGTCTGGATCTTTGAAAAATCCCCATTTTGTCTGCGATATCTCTAAAATATGCAAGTATAAACATTTTTAACATCAAAACATTTCCGTGTACATACTGGTTGACCTGGAAGCTGCCCTCCAGGATATCTTTCAGGGTAATTCCCGTAATAGTTTCCATGATCTAACTTAAGGCTGGAGTCATTCGGGTCTGGGTAACGCTGTATGCCATTGTTGATCGGGCGAAGTGTAACACTCTGGGGATAATCGAAACTTCCTGCCAATTGAGCAGCGCAAAATTGCACTCCAAAAATTGTAAAAATTACACTGAGCTGAAATATCAAAACCCACAGTGATTTTTTTCATTTCAATATATAATATACATACTGCACTCATTATATAGCGGCAAAGTTTCAAAACTTACTGTTCACAATTTAAGGATAATCTTCGTTTTATACTCACGCAAGTAACTATTGCGTCAGTCACAAGAGATAAAAAAAATCACGTTTGCAATTAGGATCGAACATGTGTATTTAAGAAGGCATCATTTTCGACAAATAATATGCGGTGAGGTCATTTCAGGTAAATATTTAATGTTCATTAAATAATGTTATTTCCTACTAGAACATAAATTTGCATTTGTGTTTCTAGTGTATTATTTTGCATTAAAAAAAGATCAACATTAGATTTATGATTTAAGAGTAAACAAAACGCACCTGCTACATCTGGTACACACAAACGCTTCATTTATTCATAAAGGATAAAATAATAAAAAAATATGAATCATTGTTAAAGAAAGTTGTAATAAAGCAGGTATTTTTTGTGAAAAACTAATAGTTAAAGTGTTTTTATTTTAAACCTTGATTGATTAAGCAAAGATTTCCGTTATTTTAAATTGAGAAAGTGATTAATTATCCATTTTTTCAAAAATAAAATAAAGAAGTGTATGGATTTGTCAAACCGATTTCGAGATTAAATAAAATTATTTTATTAATCATTTTCAATGAAGTGAAAAAATAAAATCGTTAATATTTCAACAACGTATTGCTAGTGAAACGCAGGCTAGTTTGAGTTTTAGTTTTCACGAATATTTGATCAAAATTGTCGTTAAATGTAAAAGGCAATGCAGCGATAACCACAAATTTAATTAATTTGGTGAGGTCAGTTTAAATGAGGTTATCAATGTCCTGAAATACATAGTTATATGATATAAATAAAAATCAGAGGATCCCAATGGGTGATGTTTTTGTTTTCTATTTTATGAATAATTTCTAAATAACGCGGTTACATCCTTGCACTTGACACAAAATAAATATTTTTCTGCCGAGACGAAAAAGGGATTTTCTTTGCCGAGTATTTGTACACAGCGATAATTGTTAAGTCAACTGAAAATTTGCATAAACGCTTTTTGAAAAACAAATAATTATATCTAGGAATATGTTTGCGTTCAATCAATTTGTTTGTTTATGATAAGTACCTATTTTCTAAGAAACTAGAATAGGATTCATGTGTTGTGTAAAAATTCAGTTGTTTCTTTCGCAAGTGGTCCTTGGTCTACTTTCTTCCTGAAAAGAACAGTAAATCATACACTAGAGTGTTCCTAATTATTTTCCTGTAATTGTCGAAAATGGCGTGTTTGTAAGAACGCAAAAAGTGATTTATTCTTTAGGTATTGTAAAACAAGTGGTAGACCGATTTGATTATTCAAAACTGAAAGTGCTCTGCTTTTAATGTTAGTCAGTTAAATTCAGAAAAATAAATTCCATTTTGTTATAGAATATTGAAATGAACATACAGTGACCACCAAAAAGTTCGCACCATATGGGGAAATTTTTTATTTTTGATTTTTTTCAAAAACTTTTTACGCCAAAAATTTGTGCACGTTCGACAACCTAAAATAAGAATAACAGATCTGGTGAGCAGTTTTTATTGTGGCCAAAAATGGCGCCTATTGAAAACACGAAAACTGAAAAATTGTTATAATTTTGAATTACTGCATATGTGAGAGGAATTTTTAGTAGGGCCTGATGGGCTTTTTTAAAATGTATCGTTCAGTATTCAAACAACATTTCCAACACCATAATATTTTGAAAAATAGAAGATTTTCCATTTTTTAAGTTTTCTTCGAGATTTGAATCTGTGAATGAGCATTCTGATATTTAACCCCTACGAATAGTCAGCTTATTCATTTTTTATCATAAAAATTATTTAAAAGAATCTAATTTGTTGTAGGGTTCTAAAGTGTAGCACGAATAAGAAAATATGAGACGGTTTTTCACGTTTTTGGTGCAATGCCTTTGTCGCACGAAATTTTCTGTTATCCTTTTTTATTCCGACATGGTACATTTCTAATAAACTCTATTTAACATAAATATACCAAAAATTACAAGAATTGCACGAAATATTTGCTGTGACTTCATTTAAAACGGTTAATACAAAATCGACATTTTTATGCCGTTTTTTGAGGTGGCCGTGAAATATTTACTGTCAGAAAATTAAAAAAACAATTGCAGAGTTCTTAATAATTATCAAGTTTTGTTTACATCTGAGACAACCTCGCTTATAAAATATGCCTGCCTCATTAACAACTCAAGAAAAAATTTAAATTGTTTTGAGAGTCGGCGATAATTATAAATCGCATAGAGAAGCAGCTGAAATTTTTAATCAAGCACATCCTAACAAACATATTTCGCATACTACAGTTGGAAGAATTTGAACAAAGTTTAAAGATTCAGGATCTGTTGAAAATTCTTTTAAAAAGTCACATAACAACTGGATTACTAATGAAGACACAGATTAAGGTCATACAAAACGTTATTGAAACTCCCAGAACTTCTGTATCGAATATAGCACGCAACTCTAACGTTTCAAAGACGCCTACAAAGAAGAATTTTAAAGAAAAACAAATTCAAGCCCTATAAACCAAAATTTATTCACACGTTAAAGGAACGAGACTTTAATGCACGTTTTTCTTTAGTTTTTAGTTTCAAGGTCAATTGGAAGAGCAAAGATCCTTCGCCAAACATGTACTTTTTAATGACGAATCCACTTTTTCTTCTAATGATGTTGTAAGCTCACAAAATTGTCGGTCGTGGGCAGATGAAAATCCGCATTTTACAGTGCAAGCACAAGACCAATATTCTTTCAAGACCAATGTTTGGTGCGGCATTTTGAATAATCAGATCATTGGACCATATTTTTTTAGAGAAAACCTTAACTCTGAGAGATTTTTAAATTTTTTGGAAAATGAATTTTTTTATGAGATTGAAAATTTACTGTTAAGAGTACGAAGGAATATGTTCTTTCAATTGGATGGTGCCCCTGCTCATAGCACACTTGATGTTCGGAACTTCTTAGATCAATTGTTTCCTGACAGATGGATGGGAAGATTTTCAAATATTCCATGGCCACCACGCTCACCGGATTTGACACCGTGTGATTTTTTCCTTTGGGGATATTTGAAAAATGAAGTATACAAGCATCGTCCATTTAGGAACATTGATCAGCAGGAAGAAACCATAAGAAGATGTGCAAGACAAATTTCACTATTTTTTTTGAGAAATATGGCCCGGGAGTTGTATGATAGAACTGTCTTGTGCATAGAACGGGAAGGTGGTTTTGTTGAATTGTAATGTTTTTTTTTATAATCGGACATTATTCACAGTAGGTACTCACTATTTTAATATCTCCGGAACCATTGCAGCTACGGCGATGCGGTTTGCACTGCTGTGTAGTTCTTAAAGAGCGCTACACGATGGCCGCAATAGCTTCTGGAATAATTGCTACGTATAGAAACTACGAAGTTTTATTTAAATAAAAAATTCTCCTTGCACAGGATATAAATTGTTTCAGCACTGGATAATGGTATCCTTAACGGATCATTAAACAGTGAAAACGGAATTAATCTATCTCTTTTCGTTCCTGAGAAATCGCAATTTTTCTTGAAAAATATGGTGGATGCGCCGGCATTCCATTAAATCGTTAATATCTCCGGAACCATTGCAGCTACGGCGATGCGGTTTGCACTACTGTGTAGCTCTTTAAGAGCGCTACTGGATGGCCGCAATAGCTTCTGGAATAATTGCTACGTCTAGAAACTACGCGCCATTATTCCAGTAAATTGTTAATACCTCCGGAACCATTGCAGCTACGGCGATGCGGTTTGCACTGCTGTGTAGCCCTTTAAGAGCGTTACACGATGGCTGCAATAGCTTCTGGAATAATTGCTACGTCTAGAAGCTACGCGCCTTTATTCCAGTAAATCGTTAATATCTCCGGAACCATTGCAGCTACGGCGATGCGGTTTACTCTGCTGTGTAGCTATTAAAGAGCGCTACACGATGGCCTCAATAGCTTCTGGAATAATTGCTACGTCTAGAAACTACGCGCCTTTATTCCAGTTAATCGTTAATACCTCCGGAAACATTGCAACTACGGCGATGCGGTTTGCACTGCTGTGTAGCTCTTTAAGAGCGCTACACGATGGCCGCAATAGCTTCTGGAATAATTGCTACGTCTAGAAAATACGCGCCATTATTACAGTAAATCGTTTATTTCTTCGGAACCATTGCAGCTACGGCGATGCGGTTTGCACTGCTGTGTAGCTCTTAAACAGCGCTACACGATGGCCGCAATAGCTTCTGGAATAATTGCTACGTCTAGAAACTACGCGCCATTATTCCAGTAAATCGTTAATACTTCCGGAACCATTGCAGCTACGGCGATGCGGTTTGCAGTGCTGTGTAGCCCTTAAAGAGCACTAAACGATGGCTGCAATAGCTTCTGGAATAATTGCTACGTCTAGAACCTATGCGCCTTTATTCCCGTAAATCGTTAATAACTCCGGAACCAATACAGCTACGGCGATGCGGTTTGCACTGCTGTGTAGCTCTTAAACAGCGCTACAGGATGGCCGCAATAGCTTCTGGAATAATTGCTACGTCTACAAACTACGCGCCATTATTCCAATAGTAGTAGGGATAGGCCGATTCTGGAGCCTCCTCCGACCTGGTCCGAAAATTCAAGGTCAAGGTCGGTGGAGGTTCCAGAATCGGCCTATCCCAGATGTGACCTTCGCCATGACCTTTCCTCCTCCTCGAAGGTTTCACCTTGAAATGACCTTTCCTCCTCCTCGGAGGTTTCACCTTGAAATGATCTTTCCTCTTCGGAGGAGGTTTCACCTTGAAATGACCTTGAGGTGACCTTGAACTGACCTCGAGTTGACCTTGGAATGACATTGACGTGACATTGAATTGACCTTGGGATGACCTTGAAGTGATCTTGGAATGACCTTCAGGTGACCTTGAAATGACCTTGAAGTGTCCTTGAAACCTTAACTTGGAGAGGTTCCACAATCAGTTGTGCGGAACGTCCTCCGACCTAGTCCGAAAATTCAAGGTCAAGGTTGGAGGATGTTCCAGTATCTGTACTTGATACAACCTTAATATGGAGGAGTTGTATGTGCGGCTCTGGCTTTGATTTAATTTATTGCATGATTAGAAGTCAGTTGCGAATGTTGGGTTAAAGCTCGTCTATCACGTCTTCGAAATTATTAGAAAAAAACTAATTTATAAGTTATAATATAACAGTTATTATAAAATATATTTAATAACTTTTATTTACTAGAACTTTATTTATTATTAAATCTTATTTTCGAATGAAATGGTACCAGGAGGACGCATTCTAGTTTCGCCAACGACTTTGAATTCCCAGAGATGTTTACTTGCGATGAATTAAGAAACTATCATAACAAGTTTTTTTTAAATCCAGGCGTCCCTGTCTGTCTATAGGTGACTCTAGACGTATGTAAGTTTTGAGGAAAGACAACGGAATTGTTTACTAACGAACAATCATTATCTAGCAGCTTGGTGCGTAGACGATAAGCATGTATAAAAATTCGTGTCATTTGTGGACTGACTAAGTCGCGCTAAAAATGCTGCACCTTAATGGTGAGAGATATTCTTCACGCTTTTTGAGCGGAAAAGAGCGTCCGTCTGTGGTCAGGTTATCACACAATTACTGGTCCTGGAGGTCAAGTTTAAACGCATTATTATTATTTTAAATTTATTCTTGAAATATTAATTAACCAAATGACAATTTTTTTTTCTTTTTACGTAGTTATTGTTTGAGACACGACAGTGCATCACTGTTCAATTGCAATATTTTTCAATATTCAATATTTAATTTTTAAGCGGACATGACGATAAAATTACCACGAATCATCCGCTAACTGAAAAGTAAACCTCAATAAGTGGTAAAAATGAATTAAAAATTTATAACCCACTTTCATCTCTACCTGCTTCATGTGGATGGACTTGATTAGCGGAGTTACCGGGGAAGCCATCTATAAATTGAATAACATTAATAAACGGTGCTAAGAATCATAATTAAGTATACCTACTAATATTCCCAACTTGATTTGAAGAACAAAAACCATTGAACAACAATATTTTTTGAAAACATATCTACCTTAAAAGATGAAAAGATGAGGCTATCTTAAAGTAGATATGTCCTCGCCAAGAGATTATGAAATAAATCTTGGATCAGACTCAGACGGTTGTGGATCAGCGAAAATTTTATCGTATTGTTCTTTTAAAGTTCGGTCAGTCGGAGACCTTAAACGAACTGTACGTAGTATTTCGCGACATGACTGCAACTCATCCGTGACCTTTCTAAGATTTCTCTCGCCCCGTGAACAACAGTTCCTCACTTCAGGCATTATTCCGTCATAATAATTTTGGACTGCTGTTGAGATAATCCCAACTAAATGATTGGAAAAATTAGAGGGTGATTGCAAAGGAAGGGACATAAGTCCTACTAAATTGGAAATATTGGAGGGAGGTTGTGATGAAGATGATTTTGAAGATTCGATAGGTTTTGACGATTCGATAGGTGTAGATGTTTTGATAGAAGAAGATTTAATCTTCTTCTGAGAGGGTGGAATTTGATATAATGTAATTTCTTGAGAGGGTGACACTTTTTTTTCTGGAGAGGGTGGCATTTGAATATCGGAAGGTGGTAAGACATGAATATTGGAAATAATATTAATCGATTCGTTAGTTTTAGGAATAGTCCTTGGCGAATTAACATTATTCCCAATAGGTGATAATTGAGACAGCATTGAACGGTCTGATATATCAATTATCTCAGAAACAGATTCATTAGGATTTAACAGGATATTATCTGCAACAACTCGAGGTTGTAACTGACCTAACAACTTCGCGTCCGAAGACTTTTGCTTGGACAAAAGTATTGGTCCATTTTGCGACGAACGCAAAGATGAAATGGAAGCTCTTCGCTCAGCGATCCGATCCATCCTTTCAACTTGACGTTTATACCTGTTTAACTTATATTCAGAGTGTGGTTGCCTAGAGAGACAACCACACTCTTTTGCTAACGGTCCTTAGACGTGAATACTGACTGGCATATCATCTGGGTTCACGAAAAATTTTAGTAACGATAGGATTAAGTTTAGTAGGATTAGGTTTAGTAATAACAGGATTGAGAACGGAACTTTTTTTAACGTTAGGAGTGACAATAGGAGTAACTATTGATTGTTGAGAAATAAGGGAAGTAACTGGAGTGGGTTGAGGTTTAAGGAAGGATGAAATAAGAGGTTGTGTTGGTTTACAACCCTTTTGGAACAAATAGAAATATTGATAAAATTCCAATATGAATTACTCTATTAAATGCTAAATCAATATTAGCAGTGAAGTGTATAGCAAGAAATACTCCAAGAATTTTAATCCGCGCTTTAAGTCTAGTATCTAATTTTGTGCCTGATCCGCAGTCAGAATGCTGTTCACGTGCGTTTGTTGTCTCCTTACAGAGCTGGTATCAGATGCAAGTATGGCAGTATCATCTGCAAAGGTAGGCCCCAAAACGCTACCTTGAGGAACTCCTGCTTGGATTGGATATAAGTCAATATACTCATCTTCATATTTATAAATCTAATTACCTGGTAATAGTTATAGGTACATTTAGCTTTAGGAAATAATGAGAACAAAAATAAATGAGTTCATTTTGCAATAGTGCGTTTATTTTATCTAAGTTTTTTTGTGACACTAAGTGTTCAATCCTTGACTAACAGAATACAATGTTTTACAGCTTCATGTGCAAGTTAATAATACCTACGTTCCCTTTGTCACAAACCTTACCTCACATTACATTAACATAATAATTTATATGTGTCGTTCATTGACTTTTATTAAAGCAAATGCAGGTATTCCAGAAACGATACTAATTCTTCTGAGTCATTTGGTATATTACCATGCAATAAGAATTTATGGTTTTCACTGCCTAAAAATGATATATGTAAGAATTAGATTTTTTGTTCGATGAAAATTTTTATAATAAATTAACAATAATTTGCTCATAGAAATTGTATATATCTGAATTTTTCACTACTGATCAACAGCCGTTTCTAAATGAAGCAATAGCTGATAATAAAACGTTACGAATTGTACCGAGGAAAAATTATTATTATTATTAAATTTTTCATAAAGGTGTATGGTTTAAGTCAAAATACTTAAGTTGTCGATTAAGTTCTCATTTAACAGGAAGCGCTGATAGCAGAAATAAAGGACGAGGCGATTCTGGGAATGGACGTCATGTGTGCCCACGGGTTTCAATTGGATCTGAAGCGTGGTGTCATGGCTGTCAATAACGAGGAGTTGATTCTACACCAACGAGGAGACATGGCCGCTCGAGTTATCCTCGCCGAAGACGTTGTGCTACCCAGCAGGACCGAGGTCATCGTCGACGCCAATCTGAACGGCGTTTTCCAAGATGGACAAGTTATTATGGTGGAACCCAATACTGACGATCTGAAGATTGGAAGAGGAGTTCTCGTTGGGAAAGCATTGTTAACGGCGAGAAAGGAAGTACCAGTCCGCCTGATGAACGTCAACTGGAAACAGTCAACATCAAGAAGGAGACAATCTTGGGAAGCTGCGCCATGGTGTCCTCCATTTCCCGCCAACTTGAAGTAAAGGTGCAAGAGACGAAGGTCTCAAAGAAGTTGTTGGAAATGGTCATGCCGTCAGCCCAGGACTTGACTCCGGAGCAGAAGACAAAAGCAAGGGACCTGATCGGTCGCTTTCAGGACGTGTTCGAAGTAGAAAACGGACCTAAGGGAAGAACCGACGTCGTCAAACACAAGATAGAGACCGGAGAAGAAAGACCCATCCGTCAAGCTCCAAGGAGGTTGCCCCTGGCGAAACGTGAGGAAGCGGAACGCATTATTCGCGATATGGAAAAGGACAATGTAATAGAACCCTCAAGCAGCCCGTGGGCGTCACCAGTAGTGCTTGTGAAGAAGAAGGACGGATCCACGAGGTTCTGTGTAGACTACCGGTTACTCAACCATGTCACCAAGAAGGACAGCTATCCTCTGCCATTGATTGATGATACCTTGGACACTCTGGCCGGTTCGAAGATCTTCTCGATTTTAGACTTAAAGAGTGGATATTGGCAAGTGGAGCTAGCGCCCGAAGACCGAGAAAAGACAGCGTTTTCCATTGGTATGGGACTATGGCAATTCACGGTGATGCCGTTCGGGTTATGTAATGCTCCAGCGACATTCGAGAGGCTAATAGAGACGGTTCTGAAGGGTCTGTCCTGGACAACGTGCATGGTGTATCTGAACAACATAATTATGGTGGGAAAAACATTCGACGACCACCTGAAGAATCTGGAAGGGGTGTTCCAGCGGCTTCGCGGAGCTGGGCTAAAGCTTAGCCCTAAGAAGTGCCATCTGTTCAAGAAGGAAGTCAATTAACTGGGCTACATTGTTAATGGAAATGGAATCGCCGTGGACCCAGTGAAGATTCAGGTGGTGAGAGACTGGCCAACACCCAAAAATAAACACCACATAAGGAGTTTCCTAGGCCTGTGTACTTACTATCGGCGCTATGTTCCCGGATTTGCAGACATCGCTAAGCCGTTAACAAAGCTCACCGAAGAAGGTTGCCCGTTTGAATGGGACCAGCATTGCCAAATTAGCTTTGAATGCCTAAAGCAGTACTTGATAAGTGCTCCTATTCTGAGTTACCCTCTCCCGGAAGGCAAGTTCGTCGTGGACACAGACGCTAGCAACGTTAGTATTGGTGGCGTACTTTCCCAGATACAAGATGGGCAAGAAAAGGTGATCGGCTAATTCAGCAAAGTCCTGTCAAAACCGGAGCGTAATTATTGCGTCACCAGAAGGGAATTGTTAGCCGTGGTAAAGACGATAGAACATTTCTACAAATACTCATATGGTAGACACTTCCTCCTGAGGACGGACCATGCCGCCTTAAAATGGCTCCTCCGATTCAAGAATCCTGAAGGACAAGTT
This sequence comes from Serrognathus titanus, assembly GCA_039766575.1. NCBI lineage: Eukaryota > Metazoa > Arthropoda > Insecta > Coleoptera > Lucanidae > Serrognathus > Serrognathus titanus. The sequence continues at coordinate 10,766,624 of CM077911.1, read as the reverse complement.
GCACGATGAATCGAACGACTTCAGGAATACGATTTTGAAATTCAGTATCGGGCAGGAACAAGCCATAGAAATGCCGATGCTTTGTCTAGAAGACCCTGTGCTGAAGACTGTAAGCACTGTAGTCGTCTGGAGGAGAAAGTAGCCATGACTGCAAGGACGGCCATTGTTAACGACAAATGGCAAGGCGAAGCATTGCGACGAGACCAGGAGAACGACCCGGACTTGAAATTGGTGCTGGAATGGAAAAGTAGGGAGACAAGGCCTACTTGGGAAGAGATAGCACCTTGTGCACCATCCGTGAAATCATACTGGGCGCAGTGGGACTCCATAGTGCTGGATCATGGTCTTCTCAAACGAAGCATAGAGAACCATGAAGGCACGGAATTCCCAAGAATAGGGTGCCAGAAGTTCTGAGGTAACTTCACGATGGTACTTTTTGAGGACATTTGGGAATTAAGAAGAATATGGAGAAGGTGCGCGAGCGATTCTACTGGGTAAATTGCAAAGAAGACGTAAAGAATTGGTGCAGGAAATGTGTAGTATGCGCAGCCAGTAACGGTCCCCACAGGCGAGGCAAGGCTCCCATGAAACAGTATAACGTGGGGAGTCCTTTTGAGAGAGTTGCCATCGATGTAGCAGGTCCATTTCCAGAAACAAATAGTGGAAATAAATACATCGTAGTGGTAATGGACTATTTCAGCAAGTGGGTTGAAGCATACTCCCTACCTAACCAATATATTCCCCTGTTTCTACTGGCATACCGCTCGTCCGTTCATGAGGCCACAGGAGAGACCCCAGCGAAAGTGGTATTTGGGCGAGAGCCAAGACTGCCCTGCGACTTGAAATTCGGCGTGAAGCCTGGCGAAGTCCCTACTGACGAAGACTACGTGAGCGGTTTGCGCAGGAAAATGGACAACATTCACAATCAAGTGCGTCACAATATACAGACCGCCAGCGACCGAATGAAGGAGCATTATGACATCAACGCTCAGAATGGGGGATACCAACCCGGAGCACTGCTCTGGCTTTATAATCCTCAAAGACGTTGAGGTCTGTGCCCAAAGTTGCAGACATCTTGGGAAGGTCCTTACAAAGTGATAAAACGGATCAACGATGATATATACCGCATCAAAAAAATTCCGAATGGCAAGCCCAAAGTGATCCATTTCAATCGCTTGTCTCCTTACAACGGAGAAAACAACGAAGGGTCAGTACAAAGGACGGAAGGTTTCGAAGTAAACTTCGAAACCTTTATGTCTCATCATGCCACAGGAAGTAAAGCACGATTTGGAGTAACCACGGAGAGACAGCAAGATCTCTTTCAAGTGCCACCAGAGTACAGTCTGGCCCACTGTGTAGCAGAAGACCTAAGAATGTCCAAGGGGATAGTCCAGGTCTTCCGGAAGAAATTTGGTCAAGTCGAGGTACTCCGAAGACAGCATCCCATGGTGGGCAAGAGCCTGCAAATCATCGACACGAGAGCAGATCAGAGACGACGCGTGTACTACTTAGTCACTAAGAAGACATCAAGCGGTAAACCTGACTATTACAGTATGTGGAGAGCTCTTTGTAGCCTGAAGAGGCAGCTGATAGAAGGCAAAGAGACTAAATTGGCCATCCCCAAGTTGGGCTGCGGACTTGACGGGCTGGACTGGAGGGTCATCCGAAGCATGATAGAAGTTATCTTCAACGGAACGGGGATTGAAGTCCTGGTCTGCAGTCACCACCCACAGGCAGCTGTTGGAAATGAGAGAACTGTGGATTGCTACTTCTTCCAAACCGGAAGTTGCAGAAAGGGGCCAGCATGTCGTTTTCGACACCCTTCCTCAAGGCTATCACGAGAAATGTTTCGAGACGAAACGTTTTTAAGAAGGGGGCAATGTGACGAACGGGCGACGGTGAATCATGCACTCGCCTGTGCCGGCGACCGCTGCGGAAGTGTCCGTTATAAATAAATTAGTGTTAAGTGTCGTTAATAAATTAGTTATTAGTCTTATCAAGTATTTTATTTTAAAAATAAATCATAAACGAAACCTAAAAACATTACAATATTAAGGAAATATATTTCTTGTTTTTCTTGTTATTATTTGTAAAAAAAAATATAAATAAATTTACTCTTAAAGAAAAAGGAAAATGTCGTTTTCATTGTCCTTCTTACTACTAATAAAAAAGAATTGCAGTTTCACCGACTGTAAATGTAACGTATCCTAAAATACATGTGCTTGCAAATTTTTTTGTTTAGATGCTGTTTCTATAAAATTTGCATTATCGAAGTTTCTTAACTTCAAATTTTTCGATCTGCAGCAAAATAATACCATTATATTTTAAAACAAAAACTGCAAAGACCTGTTCATATGTACATGTTCACAAATTATATCACATTTTCTTGAGAAGAAAAAGAAGTTCTTTGCCATATATCCTTAAAATTATTTTTTTGTAATATCTACAGAAAAATAAATGTAAAATCAGTCAATACATTCATAAAATATATTTTATCGTTCACCTTGCTATAAATAATTTTGCAAAAATTGCTATTTCATTGACATACGAGAACGAGGAAGGTATTTACGTCGAGAAATACCTCAGACTATTTCTGCAAAGTTTGCATTATCAAAGTTCATCGACTTAAAAATAAAATAATATTTCTGCATGAAGAAAGAAAAACACAGCTTCCCTCTGTCACACCCCTGTTGCTAACCTCTTTAAAGACTTCCGCACGATGAAGGCTCACCCTGCGTCTATACATATTATAAAAATCGGTCATTCACCTCTGTCAAAACACCCTGAAGTACAACCACACCCCTAGTTAACAGCTTCTGGTCATTGTAGACACGAAAAAGATATCTGAAGACCTTCCGGTCATTGACCTATATTCTCTGAAGAACGCATGACCTTCCTTTTTTAGCGGTCGCGGCAGAGGACATGTCTATCCACCTAGAGGTCATTTGAAGGTGATCTGGTACCGCCCCAGTATTACTACTCTGCGTTGCAACAATGCAACTCCAAGAAGTTCGAAACACCAGGATTTCATTACAAAGCATGAGAAACTGCGAGAAGGTGGATAGTTACAATAGATTGCAGAGGATGGGCCTGTATTTTGTTTTCTGATGATTCGCGATATTGTTTGTCCTCTTCAGACAAAAGGAAAATGTGGCCACAAGATTTCGCAATGTGGATAGCTATATGTCTGCTAACAACAGGAAATACGAAAGGCAAAATGGATAAAAAATATGATATACAATCCATGGAATGGTCGTCGGGAATTGTTTACGAAGCATTAGGTAAATTATATAATTATAATTCCGGACTTCTTCTGGAATTTATTAACTTTTATAGATTTAGAAAAATTTGAAGAAAAATTTGCTCAAATTGTAAATCTCTTTAAAGATACAAAAAAAATATGTGATTATAAAATTCTAAAAGTTTCTGAATTATGAGGAAATTACATAAATATAATAAACGCGAGAAGCGAGCGTTACAATACGCCTTTCAAAAATTGTTATTGAATTTTTGGGATGGAATAATTTAAATATTTACATAAATTATAAGCGGAATAAACACAATTTTACTGAAATCGAAGGAATGTAAGAAATACCTTAGCATATGAAAATGTTTTAAAGAAAACAAGAAACATTTTTATGTTGTGATAAATTAAATTTAACAATTATAAAACAAATCACACCTATATTTTAGTTTGTGAATTATACTACGTATAGGGATTTGTATAGAATTTATTAAGTCAATTTGACATTCATTTCCTGAAAAAATACTAGCAATCAAAGTGACTACTATAGAAATTCTATTTGTCCTGAAAATATATTTACGGCATCTATAGACTCGTGGAAATTTAATTTGAATCAGTAAGCATAAAATTTTTCAAAATTTTAGGCTGTTCCTACAATACAATGTATAGTTCCCAACCGCATTGGAGAACAAAATGTAAGAGGACTGTTTCATCACCTACCCCTAAATGACGGAAATTTCATTGGAAAAGAGGATCTTCTTGATAAAAGCAAGAAGGTGATAAAAAATTAGTTGTCTGTGGAGCTCATTTTTTACCATATCAGTACAGACATGCAGAAAGTGTTCATCTGTTGCCTAATTCTTTGCCATTCCAGGAAAGAAGTATGTTCACGTTTATTTGTAATTATTGAAAAATACTTTTTTTTGCATTTGTAGATGACGGAATTAAATCATCAATTTTGAAAATTAATTTATCTACAACCACTACTATAAATGACGAATTACGTACAACTCATAAACTAAGTAAGTGGGTAAGTGACAGCAGTCGAAATTGCAACTGTCAGCACTGATTATTTTGAATTTAAATAATAAGGTAATTTTGATCTCTTTAATAGTAATTAAATTTCTAGGAATTTGTAGAACACCTCACAATTATCAATGAAGATATTTAAATATTTTTTTTTAATTGGTACAATATTGTTTGCAAGGAATAACGCTTTGGCTTTCTTTACGTATCGACAATCTGTCAAACGTAGTTTATAATTTATTCTAGTAGGTCATTCATCGTGTGAATATTCCCAACGTATCTATTAGGGATCACATATCCGTACGTTTGAGCTATCTGAGTTGGTCTTGACCACCTACAGCAGCCCTGAAGAAGTTCTTCTGCAACGAAGAACGAAACGTCGCCAGTGAAGAAATCCGAGACACGCGGTTCCAACCGGAAGCCAAGAATTCAACAATGTATAAATTAATTTTATTATAAAACTATTTGATGGTGTTTAAACAGAATGTTTTAATCACCAGCAAGAAGGTATCTTTAAAGCATGATTGCTAAGTTATAAATGCTAATTTATACTTAAATTTATGGTTAAGATGATTTAACAATAAAACACTCAGAGTAACTGTTCAAAGTTTAATACTAATTATGAGATGTAATGACCGATGTTTAATAACTAATAAATAAACGATATGCAATTATTTTCTGCGGCTAATTGATGTAACATGTATTTATTTATAAAGATAAATATTCAATCAATATTAAATCAATATCTCAGTAATAAATTAATTTGAGACAAATGTTTATACGAATATTTTTGTTTGTTTCTTGTTACATAACACACCCCTAAACTAGTGCCGTGCAATTACGAAACACCCAGCAAAAAGAAACAATTGAAACTTTTTAAAAGTAATAGATTAAATTAAAATGCAATTTTTTACTTTGTTTCATCACTTATTTATTGTAACACAGTTACTGCAGTTTCAACATATTAAATGTCATTTTCAAACTTTCAAAACTACATTTTTCCTACCTAAAGCACGAGCATATTGTAAATATACTTACCCATAAAACCAGAGTGAGATTTAAATCAGCTAATTTTCCCATTGTTATGGATAAAGGCATGGAAATTCGTTGAAGCAGAAATTTAAAATGTTTCTTGAATTTTTGATCGCACTCATACCATGGTATCTCGTATAAATCCATTTGTAACTTTTCGCACTAAAAAGTTATATTGGATTAGTATTAATTAATGACAAAATTTATACTTATACAGGTTGATTGGTAGATCGAAGTATTCCCTTGAGAACATATTTGTTTGCATATATTATCAAATTTAGAAACAAACCTACATGAATGTGTAATTAGTTTGCAATTTTTTTTTAGATAAATACTAATTTTAACTCTTATATTTTTATTTTATTGAAATAAGTATCATAATTTTTGTTACTTAACTTGTATTACTGTTTAAACTAACGAGGGAAATTGAAATATTATAAGTTTATAATTATTAGTTTTTCTTGTAATTTAAGAAGTGTCGATATTGTGTGGCCTTAACCATGAGGATGTATGTGTCGTTCAAGGTATCCCCTTTAGTTCTTGCATTTGAAGAATTGTTGACAATGATGTCGTCTTACCAGAGGGTGGTTTTTGATGGAATTCTTTTTGTTAGCGCGTGAAGCCAATGACTTTTCAATGCAAGATTTGACTTGTTTTGTACAAAGCAAAGAAATTGCATAATTTGCATTTAAGATGATTGCTTTGTTTTAAGAATGTGTATATGTACCATAAACAAGTCATACAAAAATAGCTTATTTGGTTAGAAATAAATTATTCCAGCATTTGATAATGATACTGTCTGCAGTAGTACCTTTCAGCAAAGCTAACTCAGGAAATTTTGAGTAATAATCAATAACAAGTAAATATGTACACTTACTGAATTCAAATAAATCAACGCCGACTTTCTTCCAAAGTCGGAACGGTATTTCACGAGAAATCAGTGTTTCTTTACTATTTTGTTTTTGATGAGTTACACAGACTTCACATGCAGCAATCATATTATCAATGTCATCATTCATTCCAGGTCAAAATAATAATTCCCTTGCTTTTGTTTTAGTTTTTTCTTTGCCCAAGTGACAATAGTGCAAACGATTTAACATTTCGCGTCTCATTGAGTAAGGTATTAGTAATCTCGAATTTTTATAAATTATTCCTCTCTATAAGGCCAAAAAATTTTAATTTTATCCGGTAATTTTTCTTTTTTTCTGGGAATCCTCTTTTTTTAAAATAAGTTAAACTATTTAAAGCAGAATCATTTTTTATTTCTTTTTGAAATTTAATTAATTGTAAATCAGTGATTGGCATATTCATTGTAACGTATCATAACTGCGCTTCTAATTCTTTATTTAAGTCATCCTTTATCTTGTTACTTTTGTCAAACGATCGCGAGAGAGCGTCTGCAATATAAAGTTGACTTCCAGATTTATAAATTAAATTTATGGAATGACTGTAATCGAATAAGCATTCTTTGCAAACGTGGTGGAGCCAATAGTAAAGGTTTTTTTAAAGATGGATATTAAGTGTCTCTACTCTTATTTCTCTGCCATAAATATATTGATGAAAATGTTCACAAGCAAATAAAATAGCAAGCATTTCCTTTTCTATTTGGACGTAATCCTTCTGTGTTTCGGTTAATGCGCGCGATGCACACGTTACAGGTCCATCATTTTGCAAAAGTACAGCAGCTACATCATCTTTTGAAATATCACATGAGAACAATCTCATGTGATGTTTCAAAAGATGGTGTATAACAATATAGGATCTGTTATCGAATAATATTTTAATACAGGTGGTTTTGCTAAAATTTCTTTTAATAAGTTAAAGGATTTTTCTTGTTCTTCGTGTTCCCAACAAAAACTAACATTTTTTTTAAATAAATTACGCAATGGCTTTCTCTTCGTTGACATGTGTACAGGGAGAATCCGCAAACTTGGGGTAGTATACGTGATTGGTTGGTATTGATAGGAAAGGTTGTAAATATTATTTCAGGCTACGAATGGATGCAGAATTCAAGGAATAGAATAGTTAGGAATTCCGAATAAATATTGAAAATTTGAAATGAGTCGAAAGCGGTAAAATTTACATTAAGAGGTGAAACGGTCGCGAATTTGATTTGAAAACAAATCGCGTTTGTTTATTTGATTGCTCGATAACAAAGAGAAATTTACGAGTCGAAGCAGGCCACCGGAAACGACTCGGGCGTTCATATTTATGGTCTTTTAGAGCACCGATTTCGTAAAGGGCACTTGAAGCATTGTTACTGTCAAATATGACAGTAACAATGCTTTATAATAATAAATCAGAGCTGTTTTGTTGTCTTTGTGCGCTTAGAGTCTTGGAAAGAATTGGTCACGCAAGCTTTTGAGTTATTGAAAAATTTAGAAAGTATCATCTTACATCTCAATACGAAAGAAGTTGGCTTTTATTTTGAAACCATTGACTGAAAAGACGGGAAACAATAAATATGTCAACCGATACTTGTATAGCGTCGCTATTTTGAAAAATTTAGAAAGTTAAAACATGTGCAAGACCACCACCGAAGGACAAGGGTTGGCAGACAGTTCGAAATTTATTAGTTATGTAAAATGAACGAGTGATTGGTCCAAGAATATTACCGGGTGCATAAGGGGGAGGGGGGTTGTAAGTTGTTGCTAGCGGGAAGGAAAAATCAAAAAAACTGAAGACAGAAAGCTTCTGGTCGTTCCAACGGAAAGCTGCATTTTAAATTAACTCGAGAAGTTTTTTTTGGTGCTTTGCAATTGATTTCATCTACTTTGCATAATTAGAATTAAATTATATTATTTCGGGGCGCTAAAATTATAGTGAATTCAGGAAAGGGCAATCAAATAAATAACCGCGAGTCGCGTCGCGATCGAAGACGCGAATAAAACGAGTGCGCGGGTGAATTAGTGAAGTGAACGTCGCGGAACGGAATAGGTATAATTGCATGAAGTTTTCTATTTTTTTTCACATACTTGGTGGTATAAATTTGCGTAAGAATTAATTTAATTGACTCATTGGCAATTCGGAGACACGCTATCAGTGTTATTCCGATTTGTACAGGGGCACCTGCAACTCAAACCACTGGTCAGGCAAAGTTATATCTGCCAACGTACACAATGTGTCCAGCACAGTCTAACTTAGAAATCAAGGCAAATTTAATACTCGTTACGAATTCCATAGAATTACGAGGCCAACAATTTGAACCACCTATCAATAGACATCTTCTTCACAGAATTCTTCTCACACCCTGAATGTGTGCTAAAGTGTTGTCTGCTGAAATATTTGCAGGTTAATTGAAAGCAATTTGTCGAGCGACTGAAAGTGCCATAACCGCCCATAGCGGAGCGCCAAAAAACAGTCAGTTGGGTCCTTGCGCAAACGAATTAATTAGGTTTAGCTCTTCCATCACCTCCATGTGGAGTCCGTGAAAAACTAGCGGCAGTTGCTGTTGATTATCTTGCAAATTGATCGCCAGAGCGGCCTTTTGTATCACATACCTCTCCGAAGCTCTGATTAATCAATTAATAATTCCCATTAATAAAGTACACTGTAGACACACTGTCACACTGTGCGCTGGTTGATTATTCATAGCGTCTTCGAGTACTAGCTAAGGTGGCAAACACGAGTACCAAGACCAAGCTATTTTGAATAGAAATAATACGAAAACGCGACGCGATAAACATCAGTGTTTTGTTGTCACACACGAGCTAAGGACGCCTAGCTGAGAATCGTCGCTAAAATTGCTGCGAACCCTGGAAGACCCATGGAAGCAACTTTAATTATTGGATTAGCACTGTAAGTACCTTGTTTATTTTTCCGCTCCTTATTTGTTTTCCTTCTGTGAATGAATATTTAAAACAAAGAGGATAATTACGACGACTTAGTAAGAACCCTAAACGAAATTGAAATGCGCGAGAGGTATCTAAAGTGGATCAAGATTTAATTCCTGTGTTTGACGGTGATAAGATCACAATTTCCAATTGAAGAATACCTGCCTGTCGCTCCGCAAAATCAAAATGATATCAAAATGGCGAAACGATTGTTGCTCGTCTTTATGGGAAAATTACGAGCCAAAGCTCGAGAAGCCGTAGACGCCAACAAAATACCGACAACATGGCCTGAATTAAAAAACATTCTTATTCATTCGTTTGGAGATAAGCTTTCGGAAGGTGTACTTGTCTACGATTTAAACAGTCTGACTCCGACAAAAGAGGACACAACTGCCAGTTTTGCGAATAAAATTAAGGCAACCCTGTATACTCTCCTCTCGAAAATCAATCTCGAAGAAGAAGATGCAGTGTTGCGACAAATTAAGCAAAACCAATATAATCAAATAGCTCTAAGAACATATTTATTTGGACTGGATCTAATCAACGCAAATGTAGGGATGGAAGTAAAACTACGCCGTCCAGCGGACGTAGTTGCTTTCTTGATGTTGACGGGGAAACAGTTGACATTCATCAGGCGAACTGGTACTTCCTTTTTCGCCGCTAACAATGTTTTTCCAACGAGAACTCCTCTTCCAATCTTCAGATCATCAGTATTAGGGTCAACCATAATAACTTGCCCATCTCGGAAAACGCCGTTCAGGTTTGCGTCGATGATGACCTCAGTCCTGCTAGGTAGTACAACGTCTTCAGCGAGGATAACTCGAGCGACCATGTCCCCTCGTTGATGTAGAATCAATTCCTCGTTATTGACAGCCAACACGCCACGCTTCAGATCCAATTGAAACCCGTGGGCACACATGACGTCCATTCCCAGAATCGCCTGGTCCTCTATTTCTGCTACCAGCGCACGGTGTTTGATGGGAGTCGATCCAATGGGAGTCGATCACCATGAACAGTTGCTGATGTTCCAGTTGCTGTTCTCAGTCTCCACTTAGTCGGCTCGGTGCGTTTTGATGACTTGATGACGTCGGGCCTCAAGATAGTCTTCGTCGCACCCAGCAACATGGTGTGAGGGATGTCATCAATGGTGGCATCCACGAAGACACTGCTGGTAATTGTCGCAGGAATATCGCCTGTCTGGCTTTTGAATACGGGTCGACGTTTGCCCTACTTCACCGACCCGACTTAGTTTCCCCGGCGGCCTCCTTCGTGGAGGATGCTGCCTGGACTTGAGACACCGCCTGCGAATGTCCCTTCTCCTGGCAATTCCCACATACCAGCGGATTCTTCTGCTTCAAGACCTGCTCCACAATGCGCAGAATATCCTCGACGGTGACATACTCCTTGGGCCGCTCCTCTGCAGCAGGTCGCACTTTGACGTCGATGGGTTCCTCTTCTTGGAAGTCCATAGCTCGCACATTGACATGCCCTCTTGAGACTCGCTTCGCCGCCTCGTATTCCAAGGCATAGGCCAATGCGTTCTTGGTTGTCTTTGGGTGAGCCATTCTTAATGCCTGTTGGTTGTCCGGCTCACGAATTCGATCTATGAAAGTCTGCACCGTCAAACATTGCAGAAATTCTACAGGAGCTGCAGGATACGCCAACTGGGCTAGGCGCACTACGTCAGCCTCGAATTCCTGAAGACTCTCTCCGGATTTCTGACAACAATTCCTCAGTTGCGCATGGTACACCTCTGTCAGATGCGCCTGACCATAGCGCATCTCCAGCCTGTTCACCAGCTTGTTGAAATGTTCTTGTTCATCTGGCGGCATCGTTTGTAGCACATCGGTAGCCTCTCCCCTCAAGAAGACTGCCCCTCGAACGTCGGTGGTTTTACTTTCAATTTTGAAGTTTCCGCTGGTCCTTCCACAGTTCAGGCCTCATTATTCTCTAGCATTTCTGCTAGTAACTGATCCCCGAATATTCGCATCCCTGCCATGATTTGTTCTAGATTCTTAATTTTGTTATCATGCTGGAATATTATTTCCTCCATATTTTCTTGCAGGTTCCTTCTGATATTTTTACCACTACTTTTTCTTTGAGTCCTTTCGACTGCCCTAGAAATTCATCCTTCAGATTTTCAAATTCTTCTAGTAGTTTCTCGTCTAAATTTCTGGATTGTTCTAGAAGCTTATCGTTTAAATTTCTGGATTGTTCCCAAAGTTCGTCTCTGAAGTTTCCAGATTGTTCTCGAACTTTCTGGTCTAAATTTCCGGATTGTTCTTGAAACTTCTCGTCAAACTTTCTAGATTGTTCCATTCATTCATTTTGTAATTCCTTGAAATTTCCGGATCGTTCTCGAAGTTTCTGGTCTAAATTTCCAGATTGTTCTCGAAATTTCTCGTCAAAAATTCTAGACATATCGGCGGAACTACACATAATTTCGAATAAGAATGCTTCTGGATTATCCCCAGCAGTTCGCAGAGCTTCTCGAAGACGCTGTGATTATTATTATTGGACTCTAAATTCCGAGCATTCTTATTCATGACATCAGGTTGATTTTAACAACTGTTTTTTTTTTTAATTTAATATACATATCCACGAACAATGGTGGTATATCTACTTTAGAATAATCTCTACGCAAGAACCTTCTACTTCTTTCTAATGTCGATCCCCCATCTAACTCTACTTTGTACGACTTTGGCCTGACCAGTTTTCTAATAATTACACGTGGTTCTCAGGCTCTTTTCCTGTTTGCAGTACAACACGGTCACCGATGTTTAATGGTACTAACCCTCGCTTGACTATCGTACTACAATTTGTTCTTTGCTTGATTCACGGACAATTATTTCGAGTAGTCCTTCGAAATGACAATTTGATAATCTTTATCACTGGCTATGTTAGTTTTAATTAAACAAAAATACATCACTAGTAAACGCTTTTTTAACGGAGTTGATTTTTTAGAAATCTGTACTATTTTATACGACCGTAAAGACAAAAAAATACTCGTATCAGTTTAATCAAAAAAATACATTGATGACATAGAAAAAAAATGAAAAACTCCAGTTTGTGGCAAAAAATTGGCCATTTAACTTTTATTAAATTTTTTTTATAAAACTTATAATAGCGGCTCTACCATGTTCCTTACTTTTTATTCTCACTGTATGTTTTTTTCCAGTGTGAAACTGAAACATATGTCTTAAGTGTTTCAATAATTAGTTGAATTTCAACGCTGACGATATAAGATAAGGATCGAAGATCTTCTTGCAAAAGCAAGAGTTGCTCGATGAGAATTGGGCCTTAGTATAATATATATATTTCCAGTCGTATCTTATTTTCATTGGTAATTAAATTCTTATATGTACCTGAGTTGTAAGCATATTTCCAAAAACACATGGGAAAATGATTTCGTAGTAAGCACCAAAACATAAAGCCACACATGAAAATATAACTGTAGTATCTCGAGTCTAAAACAAAGAAAAATTTCTATTAGAACTCTTGTTCGCGCACGGTTTCAAAAGTTGAATTTTTATTTTTATGAAGTTCAAATTATCATTGGCCTTAACAGAATTATTTCTATAAAGCGCGAATTTGTTCTTCCTACATAAGGAGCTGGGCGCGATAATACATGATCTTTTTTCTCGGCCTGAGAATATATTTTGTTTCGATTTTTTAGTGGTTATTGCGCATGATCTTATGCAGGATTAAGGCGGCTAATTTAAACGTATTTAAGTTTGTGCACTGCTTTTCCAATATAAATACGTTTTTGGTATTACTATTTACTTATACATACGCTGAGGTACACAAACTTAAATATGTTTAAATTATCCTGTATGAGATCATGCACAATAATCACTAAAAAAATCGGAACACAGGCCGAGAAAAAAGATCACGTGACTGTCTATTTTGTTACCACCCTCAGCTCTTTAGATAGGAAGAATATATTCGCGCCTTATAGAGATAATTCACCAAAAACATGCAAATCGCGCGACATCATAACTTAATTATGCTTACATATTCTTAAAAACTGTTTTCACTGTTTTATTAACAAAGCTTCAATGTACAAAATCACTAACACGTTTTTCAAAATTCGATCTGGAAGTATTTTTAATATCGCTGTAAAGTTCAATTAATTTTTTAAATGTTAATTATTATTTTTTAATTACCACATGATGAGGAGTGCAAGTACATTTTCTTGTTCTTCACTATTACCTCAGTAGCTGGGCTAAAAAAATGTCCTTGCCACGCAAAAGGTTGGGTATTAAATTTTTTCTTCTATTTGTTTACATTGAGGCTAATAGTAAAAAAAGATAAGTTTTCCAATCCGAAAGTCCTCGGCCGAACTTCTGTGGCCTATAAACTTGGAAATTTTTGGAATATTCCTTATTTTTTCGAAATATCTCGGTGCTGGTTAGTCCTAGAACTTTGGAAACTAATATCAATCTTGAAGATGACCAAATTTTGAATCATTTTCGCGATTACAATTTTTCTTTAAATAATAGCAAGCGCTCTAAAAAGGAAACATTTTTCCAACTTGGCGGAAGTTCTTGGAAAATGACAGTAATAAGAATCGGCTGATTAGCATTGCTCAAAACCAAAGTGTGATAATCAAATACAATAAGCAGAAGAGGATGCGCTGACGTTTTAATGGTGAACCTCGCCTTCTCAAAGTCACAGGAATTCGACAAAGTAGCAATTATTGGAGAAGATATAGATATGCTTGTTCTGATGAAGAGCTTGGACATCTCATAATAACCTATTTTCCTGCAAACCTGGGAGAGATAGTGCAACAGATGAGTTTTTCTGAACTACATCATTCAAGTGTGATCATGAAAATTATTTTTTCGTCCACGCTTTTATTGGGTGCGATAATTAATTTTTTTAAATGGCAACCGTAACTTTTTCATGCAAATTTTGATCATCTTTCTTGTTAGTTAAATATAATATATTTAAAAATATATTAAATTTTTCGAAATTCTGAATAAATGGTTTATAGGGAATAGCTTTACTACCATTGTTAATAAAAAATAACAATAGGTAAAAAAACCTGTTTTCGTTTCCAATTTCAAGATTATCATTAGAATAAAATAAAATTGTATTTTTGAATTGTAATGTCTATTTTTTTCGAAAAAGTTGTGTAATTTCTTTATCCGTATGAAAAAGTTAGTCATTTAAATAAATTAATGATGACGTCACAGCGGAAAAACAAATACCGATAAGAGAAAGTTTTTTTGCACTAAAATGTGTTTTTCAAAAATTGACCTGCGTCAGAATTTTGAACGACAATTGCTTCTTATTACAATTTACCGTAAAAATTGTATAAGTATTATGTATATGCATATGTGTATTTCTGAATCCGTTGAATGTACCAACATTATAACCGAACACAGCCTAATAAGTTGGTGATGAATTATCATCACCAACCATTAGATCCGAATCTGACGGAGACGCCGACATGCAAGTTATTATCGTTCTTTCTTTGTATGTATTAAACAGAGAGCAACTAATGTTGGTGGTTTTCAAAAGAATACCAGGCACATGGTGGGAAGGCGGCTGCGAACCAACCAACCATAACATCAAAAATATTTCCCATTAACGTGGGAAAGTAGGAATAGTAAGATACGAACTTCTCAGCAGTAACAACTTTGTAGGATTCCTTTTAAGTAGTATTTCAGTCTACCAACTTTCTCACATTTTAGTAGTCTTTTTGAAGCAGGGATGAAATCTATAAAAACTCATTTACATTGTGGTATTAACTAGATTCTGACTTACGAAAAACTCAATATCGAGATAATTCAAATTGAAGCACTATTGAATTCGAGACTCCTTTGTGTTCTGATATAGTTATATCATATTAATGCTGTTGCATTAACACCTGGTCACTTTTTAACTTTGGAACCTTTAACAAAGCCTCCCGATGTAAACCAAAGTAAACCTAAATCGATTAACGCGTCGACTGTTACTACAACGTTTTCATCAGAATTTTTGAGGCTGTTGGCACAAAGCCTTCAACAAAGACATAAACAGGTCCTCAGAACCAATATAAATTGGCAAGAAGAGTGAGTATGTGTCTCCTTTGGATTGGAAATTTGACTGAATGATTAAACTGCATCCAGGTCTTCATGTACCGTGCGTATTGTGACCATTCGTACCCAAACTGGAATTTTTAAAACATCCAGTTGCCAAGATTTGCCCGTTATCAACACAGTAACCATAACCAGTTTCTATTCTTTATTGTTTTTGTGTATGTAAAAGTTAGTTTTAACTTTAGTTAGTTTAATGTTTTTAACTTTACTTTAGTAATTTGGGCGGTATGTTCGTGTACGGTTTCAAAACTTGAATTTTTAATTTTATGAAGTTGCAACTCTGTCAGCGGCTTGCAGTACTGATACTTGTTTTCCATTTTTTTACATGTTTTTCCCATCATTATTCACTATATTTAGCGAGCGACTCGTGTTTGCTTTCTCGTCGAAGTAACCTGTGCACACACAGTAAGTAGAGCAACCAAGATTTAACATCGTTGTGATTCCGAATCGATGAGTCCCCTTTTTACTTTCCATTAACGCAAGGCAACTATTAAGATATTAGTCCTTTGCAAGCAACTCTATACTTTCAGTTTTTAAATTGTTACCAATTAAAATATTATAAAAGTTTCCTGAAGTCAATTGTAAAAGTTCCTAATGCTTGTTAGTTTCCGAGAAACACATACTTCATAAATATGAGGGGTTAACTTACCGTAATGACTATAACATTTAGAAACAGCGCAGTAAATATAATAACAAAGAAGAAAATCAACATAAGAGGCGAGAAGAAATCTTCTAAATCAGCACAATATAACAACAGGTCCTGGTGAAATGATATCAGTCGGTTGATATTATTGAAGGTAATTCTCGCAAATTTCTCTGATTTAAGAGTTATGAATACTCTGCTAAGGTACATGTCTTCTTTCTTCCTACTAAAAAAAATTGTATGTATGATTTTCTTTATTTCGTATTAGCAAAACTCACTAATAATTAGATTTATGTGGATTAGTCATATACTGCTTGAATTTGCAGACCATTTCTTCAGATAATCCGGTTTGTAGCAAACTTGTATATAAAATATTTTTTAATTCCCAACCTGAAATATTATTACAATACAGATATATCGAATAATTAAGATGAAAAAGTTTGTTTTCGATGTGTATTCATCAATAATGTAAAAAAATTTAATACATCTACATCTGAAAAATTGATTACAAAATTTTTTGGTCAAAATGTTGTGTAAGCATTTATTTTGCAAGTCATTTTAACTCAGTTGAAGAACAAAATGCAAAATTCCGGTATAAATACAAAACCAACAACAATTCGTTCGTTTCTGTTAATTTGCATTTAAGTAAATAGGGTGACTTTTAACATTATTGTTAGTTTTTATATACTAATTACAAGTCATATAAATAAGATCATTTGTTATGATTTATGATTCAAACTAGGGAAATAAAAATCGATATAATATTGAACAAATACAAATGCAAAAAAATATTTTAATTTGCTCACCCAATAATTTAAATTGTTCCACAGTTAACATAATTGTAGATCCGAAAAACATGTCACTTGAAACCATGAATACTACCATAATTATCAACAGAAAGACTTGAATGAAATACGTGATTTCGTATAGTGGAGATATATTCCATTCGTATGGAAACCACATAGGAATCGGCAACGTTCTAAAATTTTAATTAAAATATGTAGGTTCATAAGTACTCGATAAAAATGTATACAACATATTGCTTCAGACACTTTTGAAATTGCTCTGCAAGCAATATTTCACTATACAGGGTGATTTTCAAATAGACCCACAAACTTTAATCGCAGCGTTGGTATGAAAGGTAGAACCGAATGCTGTAACTTGAATGTCAATATTCGGTAGGAGCAAAAAACACCTATTTTCATCCCAATATTGACACTAGTGTAATGAATACGACTAGCTCGCTAACACAGCTGATATGAAAACAATAACAGTTTTTTGAGTATTGAGTTCATTTACACCTTATAAACAAACTTGACATTAATTTGTGTAAGGGCATCAATACGGCTGATAAATTTACGCAAATTGCAAATATTTTGTGCTCTTAAGGAAGCATCTGGTGAATTTTACCTAGTGTATTTTAATTTGTCAAATAGTTTATTTACATTCAAACCCGGGAAATATTATAAAGGCACATTAGCTTTAACTATCGCTTTATTGCCATGGTAACTATTGTCAACATAATTGTTGTTATGGCAATAAACTGGAGATTAAAGTTAACTTGCATTTATAATACCGGACGTAAAACTGCCGTTTAAAAATACAAAAAGAGCGTAGGTTTCACCTTTTACAGTTTAATGTTCGATGGACGAGCTTGTCTGGTCATAGGTGTCCTGCAGAATGAAATTTCCCGTAATCCCGCAAATGTACAATGGAAATAAATAGCGATTATTACACTACTGAGGCATCGTGTCAATATGTCAACCTCAACAAGTGTACTGAAATCATCCCATCCCCTCACTCTTACTTGCACATATTCAGTTTAAAGTTAATGTTTACGAGCTGTAAAGGTGGCCATTGACGCATCAATAATCGATCAACAGCAATTCTATGCTGACCGGATAGCTTCAATATCCTTACAGAATGGGCAGTGGCGATTAAGTTGTAAGCGATATTTTGATCACCCGCAATCTTATCTTTGTTCATAAGCACTTGATGCGTTCTTGGGTCCCATTTATTCTGGCGATTTTCGGGCGATCAGATTGTAGCGCCAGACTGCCTGAAAATCGAAGCGTCACTGACCACCTTAACGATCATATAAAAACTTTTACAGTTGTATTTATTTGGTGTGTCCGGTGCTCTTTCTTACCAGGACGTATCGTGATTTTCGAGATAATGTTTGATTAATTATTTCTCGAAAACTAAAGTAGAAAGACCAAATGAGATTAGTGACTATAAATTTTGAAAAATTCGTCGAAAAAAAGCTACGAGTTTAGAAATAGCCATGTTTGCGGATTCGACTTAAGCAGTTTTGATAATGGAATTTGTTTCGAATCATGTCAACTAGTCAACTTTAGTCAACCTTTGTTATTGTGATGACCGATTATAAACAGATTTGGAAACATAACCTACAATTTATAGTGACTCGAAGCTTCTTTTCGATGAATTTTTTTAGCATTTTTTCCATAATTTCGGATATTGATTATTTTATTGGTTACATTTTCACACTCACGCTGTATTGATGACAGCATTTTCAAGATTAGAAAATAAATGAAGGGGATCAAAATTGAATTATTTCTTTTAAATTTAAAAGAAACAATTATTTACTCCCAAATAAAAAGACCTATTAAATGTTGTGATCTTTTATTCAAAATTCATTCAGATATGTTTTCATCTTTCAGTTCCGGTACTAATGTTCTTATTTCAAATGTTATATTTTATAAATTTTATCGCAAATCGGTTATGATTGTAATGGACACCTCAAGCCTCAAGCAGAAGCTTCTGCTGACGAGGCCCCAAATAGGGCCTAAACATCTGTACAAAAGATGCTTGAGGTATCTACTGCAATCAAAACCGATTTGCGATAAAAAAAATTTAAGCTTTCAATATGCTATGACAGCACACTTGGTCGACTTGCATGGGATGACTTATTAAGTAGCAAACTGACTGCAATTTATCATTCTTAATGCAAAGTTGTGTCAAAAAGTGATCGCAGGATGTCGTTATATTTTATATAACAAATTATTTTAACCACACTTAAAATTCGCACAATCGCTCAACGTTTCACTATCCGTTGATAACTTCGACAGTAGAGATGTTCCGGATATTCATATTCGTTATCTGCATTATCGTAGATAATCCGGAAATATAAAAAATCCGAATCCATATCCGACTCTTTTAATACGGATCTTACACGGATATTGAATCAATAAAAAATTATTGGATTCTATAATTAATAATAATAATAATAATAAATTGTCTTTATTGGTTTATAACAAACATGTATCATCAGCAGTACATATAATAATTCCTCCGCGTAGGATTTCCAAGAAAATCGTTTTCACTTCTGCCATTTTCAAGTCTTCTCTGCTGCCTGCTTGGTTCTACTTTTCGTTATTATGCGAGACAGCAGTCTTCCATTCCTGGACGCACCGACAATGAAGGAACGGAACGGAAGCCTCGGATACTCAAAGTATCGCGAGCCTACACATACGGATCGGTACTTAAATGCCCAGTCGCACCACCATCCAGCAAAACTACAATCAGTCGTGAAAACACTCGTGACGAGATCACAAAGACTGTTGGATGCTAAAAACAGGCAGAAAGAAATGAACGGATTCTCTGAGAAACAGATCAATAAAGCACAAAGACCACGACGAGAAAAACAAGAAGAAGAAAAAAAAAGCACTAGGAAGAACGTGTTTACGGTACATAAAAGGCATAACGGATAAAATAAGCAGTCCTCAGGAGGCACAAAATCGAAACAATATTCAACACGGATAAGGTCTCCAACATTCTTCCTAATCCACAAACGAAAATCCAACAGGAAAGCCAAGAAGTATATAAAATCCCTTGCCAAGATTGTGACAGAATCTGTATTCCTATGCAGGACAGAAGAACAGAAAAATAAGTGTGAAAAGAGAAGAACACCGGAATGCCGTCGTGAAGACCGAAAGAACGTTTTCACTCGCACAACACATAACATCTATTTCGATGGCTTCTCGTATGATTCTTTTCGATAGGTGCTGTACGCTGGCTATAGTTTTTGTGTTATCACACAAGACAGATTTTTTTCGATAGGTGCTGTACGTTGGCACGGGAAGCCAGACCATGAAACTTTCGAGAGTAACGACGCGTTACCGCAACTCGGTATATAAACCACCACCATGTTTGTAACGCTGGTTTCCATGTTGTTGGTAAACGTTGAGTGTCGTCTCTGGTATTTAGATTTCTCGGATGTTCTCTATTTCGATGACTTCTCGTACGACAACACTCAACGTTTACCAACAACAGCGTTATAAATACAGCCGAGATCGTCAAGAGGAGGAGCCAGTCCACCGGCACGACCAATAACGAGAAGCTAGGCCAAAAAACCATCGAGCGTAACGACGTGTGACCGCAACTCGGTATATAAACCACGATCAGCACGGATGGTAGTCAGTTCGATTCCCATAACAACGAGGAGCAGAACCAAGCCATCATCAAAGAAGACCTAAAGATGGTAGATGTGACTCTGCCGAAACGTCAACAAAACTTAAACGGTTCTTTTGAGAACTCTACGCGGAGGAAGAGCCGGAAGAACACTACAACACCCACGGAAACCTACGATGTAACATATCTATTCAGGCTGTCCGTTTTTCGAGTGCCACTATGGGGATTTCGTTTACCTTAAGGGATACGAAGTTGATTAAATTGGGCAAAGTTGCGCATTTTCGTGCTGAATAAGAATCTGAAAAGAAATTTGAAATATCTTCAATAGTTTTGAAAAATTCGCAAAAAAAAACGAAAATTTTTTATTTTCGTTTTTAATTTGTTCTCAGCACGTCTAGGAATGGGAGGCTGTTATCATTTTCTATTTCCATTGTGAATTTGATCTTCGGGTGTATTCCGTTCTGTCCCACGTTAACTCTTTCGCAGTCTTGGGAAGGGATTTTATATACTCCCTGGCTTTCCAATGCTATTTTTGTTTTTGAAGTTGGTAGGGTGCTGCTAATTTTCTTATTTGTGTTGAACGTTGTTTCGATTTTATGCCTTCTGAGGACTCTGCTTATTTTGTCTGCTGTGTCTTTTACGTATGGCAAGCAGGTTCTTCCAAGTGGATTCTCTTCTTCCTTTTCTTTTTTTCTCCCTTTGGAGAAGCAAGCCACTTCATCGATCGTGTAAGGAACATCACCGTCGAACCAGGACATCTACTAGTAAGCTTCGACATCGTATCACTCTTCACTAACGTACCAACAGAAGAGGCAGTGAGGCATACAACGCAAGTATCACATCTGAGAAGATATCATAAACCTGACGAGGCATTGTCTGAAGAATACGTACTCCATATTTGAAGAACAACGATACAAACAAGTAGAAGGAGCACCTATGGGATCACCATTATCACCGATAATAGCCAACTTTTTTATAGAAGACTTGGAAGTAAGAGCTATAGAAACAGCAAGCCACAAACCACTTTTATTGCTGAGGTATGATACTTTCGTTATATGGACTCACGGAGAAGAAGAATTACGAAGATTCCACGAACATCTCAACGGAATACACCCGAAGATCAAATTCACGATGGAAATAGAAAACAGCCTCCCATTCCTAGACGTGCTGAGAACAAAGAAGCATAATGGAAGCCTCGGATATTCAATGTACCGCAAACCAACAAGATCGCTGCTTGAACGCTCAGTCGCAACATCATCCAGCGCAACTAAAGTCCGTCGTGAAGACACTCATAACAAGATCACAGAGACTAACAGGCTTGAAGAATAATCAGCAAGAAATAGAGAAATTGGAGAAAGCATTGCTTCAAAACGATTTCTCAATAAACCAAATCAAGAGGGCGCAAAGACCACGTCAGGAGAAAAAAGAAAAGGAAGAAGAGAAACCACTTGGAAGAACCTGCTTGCCGTACGTAAAACAGACAAAATAAGCAAAGTCCTCAGAAGGCATAAGATCGAAACAAGGTTCAACACAGATAAGAAAATCAGCAACATCCTGCCAACTTCAAAAACAAAAATAGCATTGGAAAGCCAGGGAGTATATAAAATCCCTTCTCAAGACTGCGAAAGAGTTTACGTGGGACAGACGAACAGAAGAATCAGTGTGAGAAGAGAAGAACACCGCAATGCCATCGAGAAGAACGAAAAAACTTCTTCGCTTGCATAACATGTAACGGCCACATCACACAAGATAGATTTTGACAATACAAAAACAATAGCCAGCATACAACACACTTTCGTAAGGATCATACAAGAATCCATAGAAAAATAGAAAAACACCCGAAGAATCTAAACTCAAGAGACGACACTCAACGACTACCAACATCGTGGAAACCAGCATCACAGACAAAGCAGAGATATTTGGGGGGAAGAGCCAGCCTACCGGCGCGATCAACGACAGGAAGCCAGACAAGAAACCAACCGAGCGCAATGACACGTGACCGTAACTCGGTATATAAACCCTCCCCGACATCGCAAGGAGTTAGTTCCATTCGCATAACAACGAGAAGCAGAACGAAGAAAGCAGCCGGGAAGACCTGAAAATGGCAGATGTGAAACGTCGTCAACACAACTTTCGACGTCAACTGAAACTATTGGTGCATATTTGAAATTTAAAATATCAATCAGACCTAAGTTAAATTCCTCGATATTATGAGAGTTTGTATTTATGAAATTTGAAATAGTTTGAAGTTACTTAAAACGTACATTTTTGTTTAATTCATTTCTAAACTGTTCTAATATATTACAATCTAACTGATGAATTCTCTTTCAAAATTCGTAACTAACTTAAAAGCGTCACCTAAATATCTGTTTTTTCTAATTTTTTTAATATGTTGAAATTATTCCTAAAATGACTATATATCAAACATAAATCTCCTAGAAATTTCTTATTCTTTAACAAATCTTTACATGCAACTATACTTGTTTAGTATTAACTAGGTTACAGTGTGTCCCAGATTGAGTAAGCTACCGTGGGTAACTTTCTTATTAGTGAAGATAGAGATCTTCACAAATCTATATTTCGCAGTTTTATGTGTTGATTCAGATTCCGTTGAAAATTCTGAATAGTTCAGATATTATCGCAGAAAAACTGAAAATCGTTATTTTATTTAATGTCCAATAACTTCGCAAATATAAAAAATATGAACAAATGTTTAATACAGATGTTACTATGTTTGATAAAATATAACTTAAAATTAAGTCAAAATAAAATTGAAGATGACGGCTGTCAAGATATTGATAACAACTTTCTTATTTTAGATTGATGCCATATTAGAATTTTGTACGATTAAATAGCATTTTTTTTTCTCGTTTCAACCGTGTATCACAACCTATATCTAAATAAAAAATTATTAAAAAAAATTAATATTTTTATTTTAAATCAAGTAAGCTAGTTACAATAAATGCTAAAATTTTAATAGGATCCGATAAGATTTTACAAAATGTGTCACTTGTACTCAAACAAAATATGTTGTTGCATATTTCGGAAAAATTCTTTTTTTCTTTTTCTTAGTTTTGCTCAAGATGTGAAGCAATAAATGGACTTTTGGTATTCAACTCTAACGAGTTTACTCATTTATATTCATAAAAATATACAGAAAATAATCAAATTTAATCTTGGGTTCTTAACTGTTGCATGCACAAGAAAATTTAATGCTATTCTAATAACCCCAGTTTAGGATAAGCAGACCGAAATTTGCAAGAATTGCAAGCGCTTTTTATTTTGAATCCGTTTAATAATCGTACTTATAAAGTGGATATTTTTCATACTGGCCATGAAAAAAAAAATTAAAAATGTATTAATCGGATCTAAAATAAAAAGTACGTGTAGTGTGGTTTCCTTAGGCTACATTGGAGTTATCAGAATTGCATTATCAGTTTTGAAAAAAGCCTTGCACTAGAAACCTGAAAAATCGTTTCAATTTCTTTATGCATGCAACAATTAAGAACGCAAGAGCGAGTTTGATTCTCTTAAATATTTTTTATGGATATCAATGAATAAACTAACTACTCGTAAGAGTTAAATTTAAAATGTCCATTTATTTTACTTGTTTCACATCTTGAGCAAAACTAAAAAAATTAAAAATTTCTGTTTTTCGAAATATTATGCCGTAGAAAATTTTGTTTGATACCAAAACGCCATTTTTGTAACAATTTAACGAGTCCTACTAAAATTTTGCCTAATATGTTCTACAATTCCAAATTATAACGTTTTTTAATTTTCGTATTTGTAGGTACCGTTTTTAACTACACTAAGAATTCTTCACTGGATCTGTCCTGTTTATATTTGGTTATCGAACAAGTAAAAATTATTGGCGCACAGTTTTTTAAAAAAATCAGTAATAAAAAATTTTCCCAAATTGTGTGAACTGTTACGGTGCGGTTTTTCGTTAAAAATAGTTATGCATTTTTCCTGATCATCCTGTATAGTTCATGGGAATTTTCAACCGTCGTAGTCATGTGACTGGTAAGGTGATTTTAGCGTGACGTCATCCACCACCTTTTGTGCATTTTCTGTTTCACTCTGTTGTCCGCATTTTATGTTTCACTCTGCCGTAACGCACCCCGTCTTAGATTACTAGTCTTATCCGCCCCCACTCAGTCAGTTTTTCCGTTCCTTATTGTCGCAGTCAGTACTTTTCGTACACGCACAGGGGGCAGATCGTTTGTGTGTTTTGGTGTGTTCATTTTTGGTGTATTCATCAGGCTGAAATTGCCGATTGAATTGTGAACGGCGTCTTATTGCCCGGATCTTAAATTGCTACCCTGTGTCGAATTAAAGCTGCTTGTGCTGCTTTTTCAAAGCCTGAATTCACCGTATCATTCAGGTAATTTAATCATGAATTTACTGCGTAGGTAGTTATGACTAACATTTCTTTGTTTCACCCTTAGGCTTTTTGTTTTGGCTTTTCTTTTCTATTACGTTTACTTCGGATATCTCCGTCTGGCTTTGTCCGTGCTGGACATTTCTATACGCCACTGTGCTTCCCCGGGGCCGATCCGAGAGGTGACCTTGTTGCGAACAAAGGGGCGCGTAGACCGCCAGTCATTTTGGCCTCCATCTTGTCCCCCCGGTGGTTGCCAACGCCAGCGTTAGAGGGCGACGCTCACCTGACTTGCCGTCTCACTCCGTCGTGGATTTGACAGCTGTTCGACATTGACGTTACGACAGCTACTGTGGAGACACTTTTAGACGTTTCTTAAGGTCGGAGCTATTTTTATTTTACTTTTGTTTATTAAAGTTAAAGTGTGCAACCGTTTGTTGCAGTGTTAATAGTTTTAGTATTATTTTGTAAACGCGAACCAGATCTGATTCGAGTACACTACCGAAATTATTGTCCTTTTTGAATTTATGTTTTCTTTGTTACATTTATTACATTTATTATCATGTCAAATAAATAAAGACGTGTGCTCAGCTGGTGCATTTTAATTGTTAATTGGTAAACCCCCTTCTGCCCGAGGTTACGTAGAACCACGCCTTCTCCAGGAGTTTAGCCGGTGTATTACTGGAGATCTTAATTTGCCCTCCGTAAATTTGCCGTACCCCTCTGGTACGTAGCAGAACTTTTTGGCGGTCTTACACTTATATCTTACACTTACAATTAGTTCTACTCAAATAGTCTGCGCCAACTTATATTTGTTCTTACCACTTACTTTGTTCCTGATTTGTCAAAAGCGAGTGGTAGTAGAGTAAATACCAACACAAGCGAACTTGCAAGTATCAACCAGACTAATGTTATCACATTAGAAATTCGCAAACATTTCGCCATGGATTTTTCTTTTAACCCCGTCTGTGTTTTGTATTTGAACAAAGAATTTAGTTTCAGAACTAAACTTTTGCTCTTGTCTTCATACAGGTAATAATAAGTGCTTCTTTGTATAACGCACAAAGTAACACCTAAAAAATATCATTGAAATAGTTTCTTGTCCGATGAAAATCTATGTAATATACTTCTTAAGAGTTCAAACAGCTCACTTATTGACGTTTTCAATAAAAAATAAAGTAATTAATTGTGTAATTAAAATTTTTAATAAAAAAGAAAATGAAGATAATTTTTGTGTATTGTACAACTAGAATTTACCTATGAATCCATAATTCAAAGCTGTTAATTGAAATTCGGATGCACCCTTATTTTTTATATCCACACTCAAGGAAATGAGTAGAAATATTAAGTATGAAGTATAAAAAAACCTCAAAGCATAATGGAGCAACTTCCACACAAATTTTCTAGTACTTTCAATTTTATATTGCCTTCCAATTTGCAGCAATAGTATATTATAATACAAGTAGTTTATGAATGCCATGTTTGTACGAGTTCATTTGCAAATATAAAACATGCGTTTGAAAGGTTTTCAGACGATTTGCAACAAATGTAAGGAAAAGGGCTTAAATAATTAATTCTAATTACTTAATTACCTACATCACAAAGGTTCATATTATTAGATAAATACTACTAAGAATCTTAAAGGAATTATGTATCAAAAATTTAACGTAAATGCCAACTAAATTATGGGGAAATAAACTGAAAAATAAAATAATATCTATTAACGAGGAAAATTTAGGTGTTGTTCATATAAACTGTTGTGTTGGCAATAGACGCAAGTATCTTGGGAACTGCGGCAGTGCTATCGCATACCAACAATGATATAGAACAACCGATTGCTTTTGCTTCTTGTTCCCTAACCAGTGCTGAGTAAAATTATTCATAACTCGACCGCGAAGCACTATATTTGGAACAGGTCATTTTTTGACTACCTTTTTGGGCGTCACTTCACATTACAGTACAGTACAGTTTGTTTTGAAATATAATAAACTTTACTTTTTTTTACTTTACTTTACTTTTATTAGTAACAAATAATGAGCCACTGACCAGAATTTTTCATCCAAAGGCCAAGTCACCAAAAATCACCTCAGCTCGTCTTTTCGGTTTGCCTCTTCTGGTGGGTTCAATTATAGTGTTAAATTCACGAAGGGTGCTGAGAATCAAATGTGGACTGCTTGTCAAGAACTCCAATCAAGCAAGACATCTGTTCATCTGCTGAATTTGAAATATTCACGTAGGACTTAACACTCGATCATATCATACAGAAAACGGAAAAAGATGAAGAGCTGTCGAAGATTCGGCAAGAAATACAATCAAAATCAATAGATAATGATTACATTTTGAATGGTGGAATTTTATTCAAGAACAATTGAATTGTGATTCCGAAAATCCTCCAATCTGAAGTATTAAAGGAGCTCCATTCAACACATATTGGTATTATAAAAATAAAACAATTAGCCCGCCGTTACTACATCTGGAAAAATATTGACGAAGATATAGAAAATGTTGAAATGTGTCAATGTTTGTCAATGAAACACAACCCAGCAAAGATATCTGTTCATCAAAGTTTCAAAGATTCTAGTTTTTCCTGCTAATCGATGCTAAATCTCGTTGGGCAGAAATTGGAATACTCCGCGAAGCACCGAACACAACAAAAACCATTATCTTACTCAATAGGATGTTTGCAACTCATGGATTTCCTCTTGTTATGGTGTCGGATAATGCATATATTTTTACAAGTGAACCATTTAAAAATTATTGTCTCAAGAATGGCATAAAACAAAAATTTATTGCTCCAGGACATCCAGCAACAAATGTTCTTGCCGAAAGAAATGTCCAAACTCTAAAGGAATGCTTAAAGGCAATGAAAACCGAGTCCTACCAATAGACCTGAAGATCCAGAAAATTCTGTTCCGCTACAGAGCAACTCCTTTGGCAACATCAAGAGGAACATTCCTCAAATGCTAGAGCAGTACTTTGAAGATCAAACCAAAAACTGCGACCCCCAGATTAATTAAGACTATAATACTTCATAACGTTATATTTTTTTACTTCCATTTATTTTGTTTAATTCTTCAATTTAGTGAGGGAGAATTTTTACATGTGTCAAGTAGTAACAAAATATGTTTTATAGAAAAACTCAAGAATAAAGTTGTGCGCAAATTCTAGAAATAATTCTCTCTACTATTTTCAAAGTCACAACATAAACTGAGATTTCTAGTATTGATTTGTATTAAAATCATTTATCTACGACTGTTTGGATAAGAACCTATTATGACATTCACTTACGTTAGTTAATGAACCTTATTACCACACTGACAAGAGAAATATCCCAACCCTAAAATTCAAAAAAATTTAAAACTTTGTGGGTTAGTAATTCATCTTAGGGTAAGCACGGAGTCATTTTTTTTATCGGCCCAAAAATGCTTTAAGCGGGGAAGAGCACCATTCGAAATTTCTGCGATTTTCGGTTTTCTGCGAATAACTCGGTAACCAGCAAAAATTAAAATTATATGGCAAAATATTTGTCTTTCAATGCTCTATTACATATTGCTGTGTTATTTACCTAAGCTGGGGTGGAAAGAAAAAGGATACGCATCTTAAAATTTTGTTTATTTTCTTACATTAAAAAAAAATTCAACTTGTGAAATTGATTTTCAAAATGTATACATCTCGTTCTAGAACGCCGGAACCTAAAAGGGAACTTAATTTATTTGTTTGACTAAAATTTTTGATTTATTTATTAGAATTGTCTTAACCTTATTTCCAAGGAGTTCCTAGATATCGATGGCAATTCCACAAAGAACTGGCTTAAGACCAAGTTTAAAGAATTGTTTGGAGATGATTCTGTCACGGACATGATGCCTGATGAGTTTACCCGGCCCAAGACTCCTGACATAGAAAACCCAGGTGAAGTCAATCGGAATCATAGCGATTGGGTGTGTTCCTAAAAATTCATTTCCAGCATTGCCCATGGACCCTGCCGAGTTGGATGAGGCCATAAAAATTTGTCTCGGGAGTTCCTCAGAAACAAGAAGGGAAACATGCGGCGATTCGAATTGAAGCTGCCGGATGGGGGCAAGATCAAAATGCCTAGGATTGACGCACTCCAAACCTCATCGCCTGCTCAAAGTAATTAACGACCTTGGAAATTCCTTCGGCTATCGTTATTTGGTTTGTTGAGCTGCAATTATGCTTTCTCTAGATACGGTATTTAGTTTTGTAAGTGTCCCCTTTTCGTTTTGTATCTGTGTTATCGTCTGTTTTGTTTTAGGTGCATGAAGTTGTCCAAACGTCTCGTCACTCTTGCGTCCAGTCTGCTTCGTAAGGTTGTTAACGTCTGCTGCACCGTGGCACTGTTGTATGTTTTGTAAAAGTTTTCTGGCTTCTCGTTATTGGTCGTGCCGGTGGACTGGCCCCTCCTCTTGACGATCTCGGCAGTGTTTGTAACGCTGGTTTCCATGTTGTTGGTAAACGTTGAGTGTCGTCCCGGGTATTTAGATTTCTCGGATGTTTCTCTATTTCGATGGCTTCACGTATAATTCTTTTCGATAAGTGCTGTACGTTGGCTATAGCTTTTGTATTGTCGAAATCTATCTTGTGTGAGGTGGATGTTACGTGCTGTGCGAGTGAAGATGTTCTTTCGTTCTTCTCGGCGGCATTCCGGTGTTCTTCTCTTCTCACACTTATTTTTCTGTTCGTTTGCCCTAAGTAGACTTTGTCACAATCTTGGCAAGGGATTTTGTATACTCCTTGGCTTTCCAGTTGGATTTTCGTTTTTGGATTAGGAAGAATGTTGGAGATCTTCTTATCTGTGTTGAATATTGTTTCGATTTTATGCTTCCTGAGGACTCTGCTTATTTTATCCGTTGTGCCTTTTATGTACGGTAAGCATGTTCTTCCTAGTGGTGTTTCTTCTTCCTTTTCTTGTTTTTCTCATCGTGATCTTTGTGCTTTGTTGATCTGTTTCTCGAAGAATCCGTTCTGGAGTAGTGCTGTTTCTAATTTCTTCATTTCTTGCTCTTTGTTTTCAGCATCCGTCAGTCTGTGTGATCTCGTGACGAGTGTTTTCACGACTTGATTGTAGTTGTGCTGGATGGTGGTGCGATTGGGCGTTTAAGTACCGATCCGTATGTGTGAGTTTGCGCAGGAATGGAAGACTGTTGTCTTTTTCGATTTCTATCGTGAATTTGATCTTTGGGTGTATTCCGTTCAGATGTTCGTGGAATTTTCGCAGTTTTTCTTCTCCATGTGTCCATATCACGAACGTATCGTCGACATATCTGAGCCATAAGGGTGGTTTATGGCTTGCTGTTTCTATAGCCTTTACTTCCAAGTCTTCCATGAATAGGTTGTCTATTATCGGCGATAATAATGAACCCATGGGTGCTCTTTCCACTTGTTTTTAACGTTGTTCTTTGAAGATGAAATACATATTCTTCAGACAATGCTTCGTCAGATTTATTGTATCTCCTGTGATCTGATACTTGCGTTGTATGATATCGACTGCCTCTTCTATAGGTACGTTAGCAAAAAGTGATACAACGTCGAAACTTACTAACAGATGCCCTGGTTCAACGGTGATGTTCCTTACACGTTCGATGAAGTGCTTCGTTCTTCACGAAAGAGTCCGCTTCTTCGGCGTAGGGTTGTTGCTGTTTTGCCAGGAACTAGCTGTTGCAACGGTGATCCGATGGAACTGACGATTGGTCTGAGTGGAACACTTCTTTGTGTATTTTCGGCAGTCCATATATTTTTGGACACTTGGACGACTTCTCTCTTGGAATCAGTTGGCGTTGTTGTTCTTCGCTGATGCTGCTGGCTTTGATTTTGGCTTTTGTCGTCTTCTCCAGATATGTCGTTGGATCCGTAGCGATAGGTTTATACGCTGGATCTTCTAAAAGCACTTTTATCTTTTTTTCGTAGTCTGTCTGCTAACTCTTTTGGTTCTTGTGGCCGAAGAAGAAGAGGAAGAGAGTTGTCGACAATGGCGTAATTTTACCGGAGGAGGTCGCAGAATAATTCTTTCTCTTGCGATGACGCAATTTTGCAAGAAGTGAACGCGGGCGTGGGCAAAGAGATAAGAGGTGAATTTCTTTTTAGGTGAAGCGGTATGCGGGCTCCCCTGGGCTACCCTTGGCTGAGGTAAAAAAATGCTTACCTGCTTAAACGGGCAAATTGAATTGTGAACGGTACCAGGGGAACAGAAATCGCATGCAAGGCAAGCAAGCGCGAGAGAAATCTGCTAGCGCGCGCGCGAAAACAGCGTAATCAGAAGGAGTCAAGCGGGAGGTTAGGAGGATTGATAAAACGCTTGTTCAAAAAATTACGTGTTTATATTAGTTAATTGACAATAAATACATTAATTAAAAAATGTATTTTTATTTCTTAACGACTTCGTTTGTTGTTTCCACATTTAATTTCTTTAAATCGTATTCTACCTTTTTCAACCTCGAACGCACGATTATTTGCCTTTTCGCTCTATCAAATTTGATGATGTACAAATTAATTCGTGCACTTTTCTTGCGTTTTCATCTTTTAGGTTTATGTTCTTTTTCGCTTTGATCGGAAGAAACACGTACAATTTAGGGTATACCTATATATTTATTTTTAATAAAAAAAAAGCATTACATGTAAAATATTTAAAACTAATAAGACACTAAATTACCAATGTTTTTTTTTTCGTGCAGACCTTTCTGCAATTGATCCAAGAGACAGGATACACATTTTGTTTGCGGTATATCTGTTTCTCTTTTACACTTAGGACAAGTGTGTTTCACCGGAACGGGCATACTGAAAATGAATGAATAAAATGATTACAAAACCATTTTATTTATAATAATAAAGACATTCTTGTTGTGTTTGTGACAATTAATACGATACACAACCCCCAAATTGATGACCTCGACGATAGCCAACATGTCACAAAACGAACAAAATATGGTTACCGCAGCCGCAGCAGCAGCAAACACATCATCAAGAATCGAGAAAATATCAATGAAGGTCCCACCTTTCTGGCCAAACGATCCAGAGGTCTGGTTCATAATTTTTCACTGAGTGGCATCACCAGAGACGAAACTAAATTTAGTTATGCTGCCGCCAACTAGACTCCAAAAATATTCGCAGAAGTACGTGACATACTCACAAACCCACCAACAAATAACAAATACGAAAAAATAAAAGGTGAGCTGTTTCGCCGCCTCAGTGGTAGCCAAAAGCAGAAAATTCGTCGACGAATTCGTGTTCGAACACGAAGATTTAGGAGACCGCAAACCCTCCCAATTCCTGAGACATCTACAGAACCTCGCAAGCACAACCATCCCAGAGACACTTCTGCATTCAATCTGGTTGGAACGTCTACCATTCTCAACCCAAGCTATTCTCACTACGCAAAGTAACTCCGGGCTAGAAAACATCGCGAAAATAACAAATGCTATTGAAGAGGCAAATGCACACCACATAACACATTCATCTGTGTCGGAAGTTAAACAACAAACCTCGTCGTTGCTGGCCAACCAAACCGACTTCCAAGCTGCAATAAAAAGAGTGGAAGACAAAATGCAGTCACTAATATAGGGGTTACAGCAACAACTAAATAACCTAACCACAAACAACTGGGGCAAGGCAAAATCCCACACCTAGACAACAATCAACAGGCAGACAACGCTCAGCAGACAAACAGAGCACAGGGAAGTGTTAGTACCACTACAAATTCGGACACAATGCCCAAAAATGCACCCCGTCATGTAACTACTAACCTAATAAACAGGAAAACTCCAACAGCAGTCATCAACGGCGGCCAGTGACTCGCAACAAACTCCACGCCGCCTGTTTATCTCCGACAAAAAACTGCGACTGGAATTCTTGATTGACACAGTGTTTTTCCTCTAAAAGCTCTACACGAAAAAAGAACATCCACTGCATACAAATTATACGCAGCCAACAACAGTGTCACCAACACTTATGGCATTATAACACTAACTAACTGACTTGCAACTATGACGAAATTTCCCGTGGAAATTCACCATCGCTAATGTACCCAAGCCCATCATCGGAGTGGACTTCCTCACACATTATAACCTGCTAGTAGACGTAGGAAATGGGACACTCGTGGACAGTACAACCACCCTGAAGACATCAAGCCGAGTGTCAGCCGGAGAACATCTACAGCTAAGTGCAATAAACCCCGACACAGAGTATCACCAACATTACATCAGAAAACATTACATCAGAAGCATCCCTGGTCCTCCAGCAAGCAACAAGCCAAGGCGTCTACCTTCGGACAAATATAAGATCGCCAAAGCAGAGTTCGACGCCATGCTACAACTCGAAATTGCCAGACCTTCTGAAAGCTCTTGGGCGGCACCACTACACCAGTGAGCAAGAAAAATGCAGAATAGAGACCCTGCGGTGACTACAGAGCCCTCAATTTGATGTATATATATTTTTATAAATTATGAATGTGATTAGTTCGTTGTCAGATTTTATGAAGTACTTTTAACTTGGTAGTGTGTGTACTGAAGATGGCAGCTTAGCTGTTGAAATACGTATAAAATGATTTTTAATTATTTCTTAAACCACAGTCTCCTTTACTATTTTTTAGTTTTAAAATTTGTAGAATATAAAAGAATTTTTTATTCATGATTACCTGAATCTGATTCTTCACTGCTATCTTGTACAGGGTGGGCCAAATTCGACACTTTTAATGGGAAACTCCTATTTTTAGACGAGTTAGACAAAAACCGACCTCGGTCCCTGGAGCTCGATTTTTAAGACAAACTTAATGGCGAAGACCGCGTTTCGATTTCTTGTACCGTTTAGGAGCTACAGGGCGTTTTTCAAAATTCTACGATTTCTAAAAACCTTCATAACTTTCTTGTTTGTGAAAATTTTTGAATTCTGTAAAGACTTCTTTAAGACACTTTTTCATGCAGAATTTATTGCTCTAAGTTATTTTTTTCCAAAGTGCTCAGTATTTGAGATATTAGGTAGAACTTTGATTTTTTATATGGAACGCCCTATATATTTTTACATTTCTGAAAAGAGCATAAAATTCTATTTTCAAAAATATAAAACACTTGATATTTTATTCAAAAGATTTTTGAGCTGTAGAGCTTTCGTGTTTTAATTAAAATTTTGATGATTATTGAGCATTCAAGTAGGCTGTGGATGATGATAGCTAAATATTTTTTAGAGATTCAATGAGCCATAAAAAATATTACTTTATTTTTAATAAGTATAACGAAGTTATAATGGATAAATACTAATGTAATCGAAATTGCGCAAAAATTACATAAAGTATCAAATTGTCGGCCATTTTGTACTAAACATAAACGATTCTGTTTTGTTATGGTTTGAGCTGACATCACCAATTCAAGGATTGGTAGTGATGCATTTTTCTTATTCAATAAGGTCAGAATCTTTGTTTCTTTAAAATATGTACTGCAGAAGTTCTTGCTAAGATGTTTGCTCCAACTGGCGTCGGTCATTTTCGATTTCTTCCAAAAATATGATCTCTAAATTTCTTATTTCTGTTTTGAGATTCATAATTTTTAGTTTTTATCAGTTTAAATGATTAAAAATTTATTAAGTTGTTTTTAAATCTCAAGAATATATCTCTGAAGGATTGTCATCTTTCAGGATACCACTCATGGTAAAGATTAATTGCTGCTTCTGAATTTTCGCCAATTTCTATAAAACACTTTAACATTTAATATTAGTAAAGAAGACAGTAGTTTAGAAATAACAAATCAAAAAAGTAAATATAAATCAAAAAAGTTTATATCCTTAAATATAAATCAAAATAGATTGTATTCGTAGATACGTATTTCGGCAGCTACGCTGTCATCTTCAGTACACACATACACTTACAAGTTAAAGGCACTTCATGAAGTCTTGAGTTGGTATAAATATTATAAAATGTCGTATTTCTCGTAGTTTTCGTACAAGTTTAATTATCTCCCTAAATCTACTTTATAGAGACAGTAAAATTCAAGAGAAATGCAAGTACTGTAAGAGATTGTGTCAAATTTTGACAGCGGCTTACCAGGAAGTTACAAAAACTTAAATCGCTTAGTTATCGTCATCCATAGCCTACTACAATGCTGTAAAAACAATTAAATTTTTGATTAAAACTTTGAAACTCTATACTGCACAAACTATTTGAATAAAATATCAAGTGTTTCATATTTATATGAATGAAATTTTATACTCCTTTCAAAAACTTAAAAATATATAGGGTGTTCCATATAAAAAATCAAAGTTCTAGCTAATATCTCATAAATTGAGCAGTTTAGAAAAAAATAATTTGGAGCAATGAATTCTGCATGAAAAAGTGTCTTAAAGAAGTCTTTACAGAAATCAAAAATTTTCATGAACAAAAAAGTTATGAAGGTTTTTAAAAATCGTAGAATTTTGAGAAACGCCCTGTAGCTCCTAAACGGTACAAGATATCGAAACGCGGTCTTCACCATTAACTTTGTCTTAAAAATCCAGCTCCAGGGACCGAGGTCAGTTTTTGTCTAACTCTTTTAAAAATAGGTGTTTCCTATTAAAAGTGTCGAATTTGGCCCACCCTGTACATTAATTATTAAAGGTGTTACATCTGCTGCATCTAAATGTTTTTCTTTGTCCCACCACTTCAATATTTCCTTTTCTGTATGTTTCACACAATCAGTCCACATTTTTGGAGTAACATTGAAAAGACTTTCAAGCAAAGCAATTTTCTATAGATTTTTCATCTTGTCCTACATGTCTATTATAATAAGTTTTAGCAACACCACATATGTTGAACATGTGTTCAACATGGATTAAACATGCAATAATATGGAGGTAATCGCAATACTTTGTGTCCCATTGTTAATGCTAATTTATCTGCTATATATGATTTTGGAAGTTTATTTCTAGAACAAATTTTATTAATCATTGAATATTTATCTTCAGTTGCTGAAGAAATATGGATATGTGAAAAATGGCAAACATCAATTGCAATTGGGGCGGTTTACAAATCGCAAACTGTCAACTACAAATTTTTCTGAAAAATGTTATACTGAATTACGTACGGCATATGATTTTGTGATTGCTGTGGGCGATGTTAATATATATTTACTTAAGCATAATAATGCCGATGTATTTTATTTTAACAATATGATTCAATCACTCAATATATAAATAATTACTGATCCAACCAGAAAAACAAGAAACAGTGAATCTCTCTTGGATTTAAATGATATCAGATGCTGATTTTTTCTCTAGAACAGAATCGGAAGTTGGAGGAGATGCATTTGCTGATCATGAGGTTATAAGTGTACTTTAAAAATAGTTGCAGATAATCATTATTCAAAACTATTGGTAGTTTGAAACACTTTCATTATGAACAATTTATCAACGATATGCAAATCATTCCACGGCAGCATGTATTTATAAAGTTGAATTTTTGACTAAAAATATCTCTTAATCTCTTCAATAAGCATGCACAGTAAAAATTATGAAAAAACCTGCTCCGTGGTTAACGGACAATGTGCATCTGATTATGCAATTGAGAGATTTGGCTAAGTTTTGGTAAAATTTAAGAAAGCAAGCATGGAATTATTATAACAATTGCGCAATTATACTACTAGTATGATTAAAGCCGAAAAACGGCTTATTTCGATTTTACCATCGTCAAATTTCACCAAAAACTATGTGGAAAAAACTGAAAAATTTAGAAATAACTCAAACTAAAAATATAAACTTACCTCACCAACTATGTAATGCTAGAGACATTAATAATTTCTTTATAGATGGTACACTTAATGTTACTGCTGACTTAAATATGAAGACCTTATAAGCCACTTCCAGCTTTAACCCTAATTATGACAAATTGTCTTTTAAAACAGTAGATGAAATGAAAATATTAAAATTAACTAAAATTGTGTAACTGGCAATATAGAAAGTGTTAGGAAAGAGTTTATACATGTATTTCGGCCTTATTGGGCCTCATCAGAACTCTGTGCCTTAAAAAAATTTGGTTTATTGAAAAATTTAGAAAAATTACCCCTTTTTTTGAATTTCTAAAATCCCAAAAAGAAGAACAGGAATTAATGATAAAAATATGAAAATCTTTTGCAAAATATACAAGGAAGCGATTGCATTCTCTAGTAAAATTACAAAAGTGACATTTTTAAAATTTAAAGTTCATAACCCGGATAAAAAGCAGCGCTAATGATCAAACTCTGTTCATTTATTTTGTCACATATCAAGTATTGTGAAAGATACTTTCCCTACTCTATGGAAAATCGCGGCTGTGACCCCTGTGCCAAAAAATTCTAATTCCTCATCTTTTAAAGATATAATATTAGCATGCTTTCAGTTCTACCCAAGTTGTTTGAAAAAGTTATCAGCATTCAATTTCAAAAATACTTAGATAAAAATAATATTATACCATACTGTCAATCTGGATTTAGAAAAGGTCACAGTTGTGAAACTGTTAAATATGACAGATTCTTTGTTGTCTGGCACAAATCTTTATTTGTCTCTGTCTTGGCCTTGCCGGATTTTAGCAAGACCTTTGTCACAATTGATCATGAAATGCTGTTAGCTACTTTATCGTTCTTCGGTTTGTCACATTCTGGAATTACATTAATAGGAAACTATCTAGTTAACAGGGTAAAATACGTACGATTAAATAGTTCGGTACCTATAAAGCGGCTAGTATCGCGAGACGTCCAACAAGGTTCAATATTAGGACCTCTTCTGTTCTCTGTACATACATACACTTTTTATAAATATATCAAAACTTGCAAACTTCAACTATATGCTGATGACACCTAAATATATCATTCATTTTACTTAAATAATTATAACATTGAACTTGCGCGTGTGAAAGACGACTTAAATGCCCTCGCAACAACATCAGCTCAACATTCACTGATTTTGAATCCATCGAAATCTGTTATATTACTGTTCGGCAGTAAAAAAAATGTTAACTTCTTTCGGGAGCATAATTCCTTATCTCTAAATAGTATCAGTATTCCTGTAAAGGAGAAAGCTAAAAACCTGGGACTGCTAATTCATTTCGTTATAATTCCCAAATTACTGAGTACATCAAAAAAGCATATTTAAATCTTAAACTAATTTATCCTCGCAGACATTATCTCTCTATTCAAGCTAAGAAAGCGCTTTGTGAAATGCTTTTGTTGTCTCATTTTTCTTATTGTTCGTCAATTTATAATCCTTGTTTAACTGTTGATACCAGTGCTCGTATACAGAGACTGCAAACTTCCTGTTTGCGATTAATATTTGTGACTTTATAAAAAAAAATAATAAGGAAATATGATTATATTTAGCATAAACTAAATCATATGAGAGCCTACAGATTGTTAAGAAAACTTGCTTGTTTTATAAAATACTTACTTATGCTTATAAGTAAGTAAGTAAGATTGCTTAATCTGCTTATTTTTATAACAAAATCACATTTAGAACCGATGTGCACACTTAATCTAAGATATAAAGGTACGCTCACACCTCCGATTAATCGAACAGCCTTGTACCAAAGATTGAATTGCAAAAATTTTCAATAGTCTCCCTTGAGGTTTTAAAAAGCTTTCCCTTAGTTGTTTTTAATCACAAAATAAAAAATCCTATTCAATTATTAAATTTTTCACAAAGTTCACGTGTGCCATTACCATTTACCATTTACCATTTACCATTTACCATTTACCATTTACCATTTACCATTTACCATTTACCATATGCCTTTCGGCAATGTTGTAATTACATTGTAATTGTAAATATATTGATTCAATTTTGCGTTTTGAATACTTTATTAAGATGTAGAAATAATCACAGACTTAGATATACTTTAGAATAATGTAACTAACAATTAGTTGGTAGTTTTAAGCATTTTAAAGTTCCTCTTAATCAAGATTTAAAGGAAGAGCAAGGGCAGCATTAAAAGCTGCTGATTTGATTTACGCTTTGTGATTTATCTATAACAATTAAGGCATATTTTTGATTAAAGAAAGTTTTTTAGATCAAATTGTTGGTTTGTTGTGAGTAATTAAGACATTTATTATTATTATTATTTTATTAATATCCGGTGCAGTGTATTTTCACACCTTAAGCATTTCTTTTGCAACATTATACAGAATCTTACTAGCCTACATTCAGTATGCTGTTATTTTTACTTTTGTTTTTTAAAAAAAGTAATTGTTTATGGAAGTTATTGCTTGTTTTAAGAACCCCCAAACACGCTATATAAGTAAGAAATATTCAAAATACTCTCTTCACTTTGGAAAAAGCTGCAGTCCAAAAATTCTCTTAATAAAATCACGTTATCTCGTAATGTTTTTTTGTGTAAATTTTTTCAGTCAGAAATGTTAACTCCAGAGCAGCGAATTTACTTAATCAAATCTTATGGAATCGAAAATGTTTTCTCTGGCTGAACACCAAGGTCCGTATTGGTAAGTGAAAGTTTAGACCGACATCCAATTAGCCAGTTCAATTTAGTTAGTTTCAGGCCAAGCTGTTTACATTTCGTAAAAATGTGCTTTTGTCAGGTAAGACATCTGTCAAGGTACTTGTTGATTTGCACAAGGAGGCATGTATCGCGTCGTAGAGTAGAGTCCCTTGGTTTTGAAGAGCAGCTCCTAATGCCACACCTTGTCGAAGGTTTGGGAGATATCCAAAAAGACTGCCGAACAGTAGTCTTTAATTTCAAGGGAATTTTTTATCAACTCCACCACCACAAATTTGAGATATTCATACCATAGTGGAATGTGATGAAATAAACAATAACTCATGTTATTAATGTCTTTTGAAGAAAAGCTCGGAAATTTATTAAAACAGATGGAGTCCGTTTGATGTACATTTCTGCTTAATGTTAAGTGTTTTTAAAGAGTTATGGTCGGTTAGAAGACAGGACCCGACCTGTTTAAAAATTAGCTTGAAAACCTCGGTAGAGAGAGGATGTAATTTTAGGTTGAAATTTAAATTGTATTATTAATGTCTCAAAAATCGTAAAATCATTCCAATTAAATTAATTATAAAATATTAAAGAAGAGTACTTATTTTATATAAAAAAAGAGCGAATTAATTTAATTTTAAAAAGGAGACAATTTATATCGATTCGAATGCGAATTTGTCGATATAAATTGTTTAAACAAAATGTAAAAAATTACTATTTTAAACTAAACTAATCATTTGAATGCGAATTATTTGTCAATTCTACATTTGTTAAATCAAACAAGAATACAATCTAAAATAATTTGGACTCGACTTGAATGTGAATTCGTAAGTTTCTATAAATTATCATTTAAACAAAATAAAAGTCATTATAAAATCTATAAAAATATTTAAAAAAAGGTTCAAATCAATAAGAAATTAGCAGATAAAAATTTTTATTTACAAAATAAAAGAATAAATAAAATATAAATAGAAAAATTTGGAAGGAGGAAGTAAAAAAGAAAGTAGAGGTAATGTTGAGGTAGGGTGGAAGGACCAAGAAGACAAGAAAAACAAAATTGTCACAAACATCACATTTTAAAAAAATAATAATAATTTCGGCCACGAATCACACAAACACCCCAATCCATCCGTACAAATTTAAATTAAATTAAATTTTAGCTGTATAATTCATCAAGCAGTATCTTCACGCTTAAACTTAAATGTTAGAAAGTTGCTGCATTTAATGATTTCTATAAAATATTTAATAAATACTACTTAATTTTTTGTAATAATCTATTTAAGACATTTATCCACACTTTTTGTCTAGTCTTACAAACATATCTCTTGTGACACTCAAATTCATTTTTCGTTTTATCGTGGCTATAGTGTATTATAGGGATCCCTAAACTTGTTTTGGAAAACAGTCGCATAGTTTTTTTTTCTGATAGAAGAGGGCCAGAATACAGAAATTTTATAAAGTCAAAACATATTTAAAAATTAAATACATATTCATTTTTAAACTATACATCTGTTGACTGGCAAGCCATAGAGGATCCCTTGTGTTGTATACAAATTGTTCATTTGAAGTATCTCCGCTCTATACATCTATTGACTGGCAAGCCGTATGTTGTATACAAATTATTCATTTGAAATATCTATATGTAGGGCGTAAGATACGTTGTGGCACGATGTAGAGAAACTTTGTATCTTACAAATTTAATTTAAAAAACTTGGATCACTTTATTACTTTTATTGGTCATTAAAGTTGAAATTTTAATTTTGTTATTTTATACTTTTTATAACACGACTTTAAAATAAACTTAAGCAACGGCTTGTTTAATATTGCCAAGTAATAATTTTAGAGATTTTTTTGGTAAATTATAAAATTGACATTCTTTAATTGTCAATTTGTATTTGTATTATTTTTCAAGAAATTATAAGGTAGAATCTTTAATTTTTTCTTAAACTCGACAGAAAGCAAACGATTTCGAAAAATATCATTCACACGTGCAGTGAAAAGAACAAATTTTCCATGGTAAATATTTCATTTAAATTGACATTTCACAAGTACCTTGATTTGGAAAGCACCGACCTGGGTCTCAATTTGCGCGGGTACATTTAAAACCTATAGATCTCAAAAAACTGGCGCGTGAATTTTATGTGAGAGATAAAATTCTCATGGCTCGGGTCATGTTTCGGATTCATACCGATTTCTTTGAACTGGATTTTCTGTATTTCCCCAGTTAGTAAGGCGAATATTGAAAGAGAAGTAAAACATATGTAAGTCTGTCGTAGCAGCTAACGGCAATACATGATTAGTCTAAAAAGTTTCCAGAAAGCTTGGGGAAATGTAGCGGAAGAAAAAAACTTCAATATTTCGGGGAGAGTGGAACGTTACTTTAAAGCAATTCTTTCCATAAATTTCGTAATAAAGGCGAAATCGGAACAGAAGTGGATATACTGTTAATTAAGAAATGTAAAACATAATCGAAAACTTATGTTTTATAAGGTACAGAAGTTTTAGATTTAAAAATAAAAATTATGGAAACTTTATTTATACTTGTTCGTGGTTGCACTTGCACTTCGAAGATGTTTAGGGTATGGACATTTCAAATGAACATTCCGTAAACTGAAAAGCGAAAGTTGCAAAGCAGCAAAATACTCTTGTGCTAATTGTGTTATCGTGTTGTCCAAGAAGTGAACTCTTCAGTGTTTAATACAATTCACCTAAGGGTTTCATGATTAACTCGTGTATCTGAAAAACAAAATGTATTTTTTTTTATTGTTTTCAACTACACTTTTTTAATACCTGAACTTCAGGATCTGTTGACAAAACATACATCACGGCATCAGCTACCTGTTCCGGTTTCAAATAAGGCATTGTAGCAAGGGATTCTTGCAAATTTTCCGGTAAATTGCTTTGGAATTCCGTCCGAACCATTCCCGGACTGATGCTCTAAACAAAAAACAATAATAATATAATAATAATAATAAATGGTTGGCATTATCGAGAAAACTATCAAATGTCTAAATACATTCTTGATAAAGGTAGGCCATGGAAGACAGATTATTACAGAAATTTATTTATTTACTTGACAATATATGAATTGACGACTTGTTCAATTGCACACCTGTTTTTCTACTAATATTCGAATTCTAACAGCCGTAGAGCTGAATTCGGACAGAATTAATTAAAAAAATATATACAGGCTAAACAGCCTATATATATTAAAGTTCAAAAACTTTAACTTTATACATAAAATGAAACCAGTGAAAGTTTACATTAAAAGTGATAGAATGAAGCAGTTTTTGTATAACGTTAATTAATAAATATTAGAGATAATAAATGTTTTTGGCGAACAATGAAACGGTTTGAATTGTCCCTGGTTTATTATTATTACGTAATTACGTAATCGGAGAAATTTGCTGATGTCAGCATCGGCTGTTTAAGTGGGTCAGTTCTCAACTGCACTTCGTCGCAGATAACAGCGTTGAAAACATGGCTGAATTTTGCAATACTGTTCTTGTGAACATGATTTTAATTTACGGCGAATGTGGTAAAAATCCGTTGGCTGCAAGATATCAGTGTTACTCTGATCGCCCTTTGCCAAATAGCGTCAGTTGTGCAGCGAGCAAGGGAAACAGGAAATTTGAGTGCGCGTTGCGGACACGGTGGTGGACGACAGCGCCCGCATCGTATTATGAACGCGGTAGAAGAGATTTTAGAACTTGTAGAAGAAAATCCTTCGTTAAGTGTGCGGAATATTGCCAGACAATTGAGAGAAAAGGCCAATGACTAAGAAGATCATCCCAACCTGCGCGTATGGCTAAATGCGCGCGCAACACCAGTAAGTAATGTGGCCTATCCAACCGAAACGACAAAACCAAAATCGGCCGTAACAATAGTCATGACTCTTGAAAAAGAACTAGGGCTAGTTTTCAGACCCACTGGTAAACGAGTCATTTGAAACTCACCTTCATTAGTAGTAAAAGCTGAACATTTTCTACTTGATAATATCCTTGAGAAAAGTCTAGATGTGAAAAATAAAAAGCACCCGCTAACGAATCTAAAATTTCTGTAAAGTTAGGTAAAGGAAAACGATCATCTTCAATGTTTTTATTTAGCAGCCTGTAATCAACAACGTCTCTCCATTTTTTGCTACCATTACAGTCGGTTTTCTTTGAAACAATTAATGAAGGAGCTAACCAATTTGATTTATTCTCTTCAATAATACCGTCTTTTAACATTTTGTTTATTTGTTTATTTATTTCGGATTTTTGAGCTTAAGGTAACCGATACGGTTTAACGTAGACTGGTTTTGCATCGCTTTTTAATTTAATAGTTTCTTTAATGATGTTCGTTACTGTTACTGGATCTTTCTCTAAAAGAAAAACATCATTAAGAATTGAATCATTGCCTGAATTACGTACGAAGGAACTTTGCTTATTCACTACGGCAAAGTTTGATTTTCTTAGCAGTCTATTAAAGAGATAATCGAGCTTATCAAAATTGGAACGAATCATGGCGTTGTGTCTAAGAATTAAATACAAGCAGCAGATAAGATACAAACCATTTTCAATGTTCTGAGGTTGAACGAGCTAATTTATTATTGGCGAAATTAGTACAACAAGAATCATTCGCCGAAGAATTTAATGAGCTGAGTCAAAAAGGTTAAGTAAAATCAAAATTATCTTCATTTCTTCATTCAGAAGATACCATACGGGTTGGGGGTAGATCAGAAAATACGAATTATCCATTTGACTCAATTCATCCCATTGTTTTACTCTCAAAGCTCAAATTTACTGAGTCATTGTTCAAAGATAAATTTATCAAGTTACTTCACGGTGGTCCCCAACTTTTATTGTCCTTGATTCGTGAGAGATATTGGCCAA
This sequence comes from Serrognathus titanus, assembly GCA_039766575.1. NCBI lineage: Eukaryota > Metazoa > Arthropoda > Insecta > Coleoptera > Lucanidae > Serrognathus > Serrognathus titanus. The sequence goes on along the minus strand of CM077911.1, from coordinate 10,722,628 downwards.
TAGGAGGCAGAAATCTTGTTAAGAAAATTGCTCACAACTGCACCACATGTGCTAAACTCGCTCCTCAAATTATAAATGCTCGTATGGGAAATTTACCACAATTCAGAGTAATTTCGTCATCTTCTTTTTATAAAACAGGTTTGGATTATGTTGGTCCACTACTAATTGCATCAAAGAAAGGTCAAGGAGCTCATTTAACATTTGAAGAATTTCAAACTCTTTTGGCACAAGTAGAAGCGATCTTGAATTCTCGACCCATCTCTTCGATATCTTGTGATCCGAATGACCTCGTTCCCCTCACTCCGGGACATTTTCTAATTGGTCGACCTCTGACATCTTCAAGAGATTAAAGAAAACAGATTATCCCGATAACGCTGTCAACATTTTTGGAATCGATGGAGAAAGGAGTTTCTTTCAGATATTCAGCTTCGTTACAAGTGGCAATCAACCATGTATGTGCCGAAAATCAACGATCTTGTTGTGCTCAAAGAAGACAACGTGCTTCCGATGAAGTGGGACGTGTGTGGGAAGTGCAAGGATAACGAAATAAGAGTGGTGTCAGTCAAAACCTCTTCCGATGTCCTGAGACGTGCCCTTAACAAAGTATGTCCGCTTCCTATTTCAGAGGATTGATGTAGCCAAGGACATTGTTTATTTATGAAACAATATTGTATTAATTATTTGTTAGCTAATTTCATTTAATTGAAAGTAATAAGCTTTCAAGGCGGGGGGCATGTACAGTATTGAATATAAAATCTAGTTGTCCTATGTATTAAAAAAATAAAAGTTAAAAACATCGACACTCGTGTTGCTGCAGAAACATATTATAATAGTTTTCCAGAAAGAAGACAACCAGACGTTAAGATTTTTAAAAGATTGGATGTAAATATGCAGCAATACGGATCTTTACAAAAAAAAATCGAAACAATGTGACAGATGAAGAAAATGATTTATTAACATTAGCTTGTGTGGCGGCCAATCCTATTAACATTTCAACCCGGGAAATAGAAGCGCAAGTTAATGTGTCAAAATCCAAGGCATCGAGGATATTAAAGAAACACAAGTTTCATCCTTACAAACTACAAATTGTTCAGACATTAAGACCAAGTGACCATATTCGCAGAGCTACATTTTGCAATTGGCTTATAAATAAAATAACCGAAAATGTCACCATTTTCGGTTATTTTTCATCAACCACATTTTATGGACTGACGAATCTTACTTTTGCAATATTGGGTTATTTAATCGACATAATAAGCACCACTGGGCCTTGGAAAATCCACATGTAGTTGTTCCACGGCGAAATCAGGTTCGGTTTGGCTTTAATGTTTTTTGTGGAATATTGGGAAACCGTTTAATTGGTCCCATAATATTTAATTTAACTGCGCAACGATATCTAGAAATTCTTCAAATATCCCTGGAAGATTTACTGGATGATCTACCTTTAGAACAAAATTTGCAGATACGGTACAAGTAAGATGGTGCTCCTGTACTCAATGCTGGGGATGTGATTAATTATTTGAATTATCGTTTTAATAAGAGGGCAATAGCTACAAATACAATTAACCAGTGGCCACCTCGATCTGCCGATTTAACACCTCTTGACTTTTATTTGTGGGGCACAGTAAAAAATAAAGTATGCGGGAGTAATTTTAATTATTATTAATGAAGAATTGCGTGAAGCAGTGGTGCGTGCATTTCTTACTATTAATGTCACCAGGAGTGTTAAACAATGTAAAACGATGTCGAATGTGCTTAAGGAATAATGGCCAGCACTTTGAGCATTTATTGTAGCTTGTTTTTGTTTTGTATGTTTTATATTTTGTATGTAATAGGTAAAGGCAACCCGCTTACTTGATTTAAAATAAAAATATTAAATTTTTTAAATAATTATTTATATACGGTTGAAACGAGAAAAAAAATGATATTTAATCGTACAAAAATCCAATATGGCGTCAATTTAAAATAAGAAAGTTGCTATCAATAGCTTGACAGCCGTTATCTTGAATTTTATTTTTACTTAATTTTCAGCTGTAGTTTATCAAACATAGTAACTTTTATATGAAACATTTTTTCATATTTCCTATATTTGCGAAGTTATTGGACATTAAAGAAAATAGCGATTTTCAGTTTTTCTGGGATAATATCTGAAATATTCGGAATTTTTAATTTTTTTTAACGGAATCTGAATCAGCACGTAAAACTGCAAAATATTGCTCATTAACCAAATCTCTATCTTCACTACTAAGAAGTTACCCATGGTAGGCTACTTAATCTGGGACACACTGTAAGAAAGGATAGTGTTTGCTGCCACTTCATTTGATTTTTTGACCGTTAAAATCCAACAATAAACACCAAAACTATTCGCGTAGGCGTTTTCTTGGATTCAGCCTGTATGTATCGAAATTACATTGAATTTTTTGTATATGATGGTCGGATACCGCGTCACTATTAGAAACGTTAAATCAACGTTACATAAACAAATGGACAAAATGGAATGCAATTGAATAGTTTCATTAACATTTTCATATTTAAAGTAGATTCTTGAAAATTGTATAATAAGTTATTTTAATAGACATTTAAAATTCGCTCTACATATCACTAAATATAGTAAAGGAGACTGTGCTTTAAGAAATACTTAAAAAATCAATCTCCCACTTCATGAAGTGGTTTTAAATTGGTAGAGTGTGTACTGAATATGACAGCTTAGCTGCCGAAATACATATCTACGAATATAAAAATTATTGTGGGCGGAGATTAATTTTTTAATTCTACATTTCACTCTTGACCAAATCATCAATCGGTAGTGAAACGTAGAGCGATAGTGCGAATTTGAAGTTAAAATAATTTATTACAATAACATTTTCGTTTCAATTGAAACACATGTATTAGACCTTATTGTTAGATCAAACATCAGTAAAAATATTTCTGCTGCAACTGCTTCAGCTTGCTTTAAATTTTTTTGTTTTGATATATCAACATATGTTCGGTATACTATTTAAAGTAAATAAGTAAATTAATTAAACAAAATTAATCGGAAATTATTTTTAGAAAATTCTTTTTGCCTTAAAAGTCACTTGGACACCCATATCGTCTTTTTTTATTTGGATTTGTTTCATTATTTTAATTAATTTCGAAAATTGTTAGAAAAGTTCTTGAATATTCATGATTAAACTCTTACTGTCACTTTGATTTTGGTTTGTTCGTATCGTAGTTCCTGGCGCAGGGATTCGGTCAGGGCCGTAACAGCAAATTTTGACGCGGGGTACACGTTAAATATGGGCTCAGGCATTGGCGGCACATAATGACCGACTACTGAGTTGAGATTTATTATATGACCCGCTATGTCGTCTCGCTTCATTATGCGTATTGCTTCCCTGCAACAAATACACACGGCGAGTACATTGATGTCGAATATTTTCTTCCAGTCCTCAGTTGACCCATCTAAAATAAAATTCAATATTTAAGACTAACTACAAAATTTAAGTTGCCTTAAATGTCGATCTTATACTACTAATTTCGATCTTACACTACCAACTATAATGTTTTACCTGTGAGATTGGTGGGACTTGTTACTCCGGCATTATTTATGAGAATGTGCACGGGTCCGACATTTTCCAAAGTCCATTCGAACGCTTTCAATATATCTTCTTCTTTGCTCACATCACATTGTACTGCATAAAGATTTCCCGATTGATCTGAAAGTTTTTCTGCCAGTTCTTCAATTTTTTCTGTTCTTCTAGCTAAACCAACGACCTAGAAGACATTTTCATTAAAAATGCAGATAAAACATGTTTGCTTATGAATAATATTCAGTTACGTCCGCTCAGCTTCATCATGCATATGACTTATGTACACAATCATATTATTATGAATCATAAGCGTTATAGAACTTGATCCGTTGGTCTGCGCTTAGTACCATGTATTTCTTTAAATGTCATGAAGGGTAGCTATAGAAAATGAAGCATATCTTAGCACCATTCACGTATTTTAATAATTTTTTGCAAATTCTTAATTATAAATTCCCCTTTCTATTTAAAACTTATTTTTATATATACCGGCTGTTTCAAATTGGGTGTGCACTGAAGGGATTTCCTAAACCGTAAGAGATACAAATTTGGTTAAATGGAAGAAAAGTTGCACGAATCAATGCCTAATTCGTATTCATTCGCAGAATGATTTTTTTCTTATTTCTTCTTGAGATATTAATCAAAATGTAAAAATTTCGATTTCCTTTTTTCCTCTGTATTTCTCGTATTATAGATAATTTTTAAATTCTGATTTAACTTTCTACAGGCACTTTTTTAGTCTGCTTCGAATAGAGGTGACAGAATTGAAGTCAAACGTTTCGTCTCTCCACGACCATCATCAGTTTCGATTTTTTAAATACAACATATATCTTTTAATTATTCTATTCGATAGCATTTTTTCTGCTGATTGCAGTGATGTATAACACTTAATATTTTTTTTCAAGTAAAGTTAAAATATGATAAAAAAAACTTGATACAGTTTCGTCATGAGATCTAAACGTATTTCAATAACAAGTGACGTTAGATAAGATAAACGGTTAGGTGAAATACGCAAGAAAACTGTTAGCAATAAACCGACTTATATTTGACGTCGTGAATGAGTTATACAAGCCTGCGAGGAAAAATGTTTCCAGGAGATCTATAATTGTAAAATCTGTGCACGATCTTTGGCCCCCAAATCAACTTTGATTTGTGAAAATTTATTCCTTAAGCGCGGGAAAATAAAGGTTATAATTACATTTTAGTAGTTATAGTTTCCTAAGTATTTGTTGGCGCAGCCAGTGAAAAGGAAGACAGGTGAATTCGTGATTGAAGCTCTGCTAAAAATATTAAATATCGACAAGAGGACATCCGTAAATTTGCACACCGACGAGGAAAAAGAGTTCTAGAATTAAAAGTTTAAAGGTTTAACAAATAGACACGGAACAATTCATTACTCAATATCTTCTCCGACAAAAGCCGCCAGGGTATAAAGGGTTATTACGACAATTAAAGAACATTTGTACAGAGAATTCAGTATGCGCGGCAAATTTAAATGGTTCGATTTATTCAATAATAATCTCATAAAATACCATACATATATGTAAACAAAATTTAAAAACTTTCAAATTAATATTAAAAGATTCTTAATTAATGCGAATTAATGGACCACTTTCTCACAGACCTTGCAGAAAACTTCTTTTTCTAAAGTTAGCTCTGGATGATTTTTAATCCACAGAGGCACAAGATAACGATTGACCTTCGGCATTTCGAATTTAATTAGAGTTTACGCACGGATTGCAGAAACAATAATGTTTGCAAAATTTTAAATTATTTAAGACAAGCTATAAATAGGGTGGAGTGTCTTTTCAGATAATCCAACACATCTGCAGATCCCATTCTTAAGAATGGGGAACTACCAGAGTAATATAGTAACGGCCCTCCAGCGAGTGAACTGCAAAAATAAGACCGGCAATTTTTTAAAATTTTTGTTTACTTAATTGTCATAAAAATTAATAATTGATATTTTGAAAATATGTTCGGAATGTAGAAAATATGTATTTTAGGCACGAAAACCGAAAATATGCACTAAGTCAATTTAACTTGAAGGCTTCCGCGGCCGTCGTCCATTGTTGAATTCTTGACTTCCGGTTGAAACCGCGTGTCTCGGATTTCTCTACTGCCGACGTTTCGTTCTTCGTTGCACAGATTCGTTGCAACGAAGAACGAAACGTCGGCAGTAGAGAAATCCGAGACACGCGGTTCCAACCGGAAGCCAAGAATTCAACAATGCACTAAGTCATCAGTTTATTTTTTATACTGCCAATCTAATTATTTTAGTGAAGTTTGGATATATGCTAAATTGTACATATCTAATAATAATGAAAAAAATGCTTTTTACATAAAATCCGAACTTTAATCACTAGTAATCATCTTTTATATCCATAGTAATGATTCATTACTGTGGATATAAAGACAGATACCGGAAGAAAGATGGCCAATAAAAATATGGCATTTGGTTCCTATTCAAAGCGGCAAAGAGGTTGCGGAAGACTTGTATGGAAAAGTGGCGTTAAATTAGAAGAGAAGATTGGCAAGAAGAAAATTGAAACTTGAATGCAGAAATGGTGTATGAAGTAGAAAAATAAATTTCCAATTTAAATAAAGGAAATCCTTAACTTTTAAAGATAATCTAACTAAAAATTTCACTTACCTTGACACCTCTTTCCACTAGATATTGCGAAATAACCGACCCTATTCCGGCACTAGCACCGGTTACTATTGCAACGGTTCCAACCCAACGTTCCATTCTGTAAATTTTCAAAGTATTCGTCGTTATAGTACCTAAGTAATTCACAACACGAGCGATACTGAATACCGAAAGAAAGAAAAGTAAACCTATATTATTTGTACTGGTGTTTGTTATTATTCCCAAGAAAATCAATAGTAGACTGAAAGTTCAGAGTCGGACATTAATTATACATTATGGTTCCATTTAATGTGTGTGCACTGTAGGTAAAAAGTAATGTAACACGAAAATGATAAAAAGTGATGCTGGGCTGTAATGTAACTAAAAGTATTACTCTAATATTATGGGACAGAGAATAAATGAGATATTGTTCCGGTAATTGACGTAGACAAAGTCAGATGGTAGAGCTAAGGTATTTATTCTAATATAAAATAAACTTACACCACTTTCTACTCTCTTTTGTCTTTTGTTATCGGAGCTTATATATGTATACTCAATGTTAGTTACATAATAAAATCGTCCATTGGAAGCGTTCGGTTCTCGGATAATTAAGAAACAGTAAATGCATTGGAAAAAGTCTTAAATGTCTTTTATTCAAATGAAAGAAGTATAGAAGGTGTACAGAGAAAATCAGTTATACATTAAACGTCAGCTTGACGCGTAGCAATAACAACTGCGAAGGAATGAAAAAAAAGGAACTCGATGAATGTAAATGGATAAAAGTTCTCCTTGGAGAACACCAAAGAGCAAATCATGGAGGTGGTGACGTAGCAATGACATCCATCAGTAACTTCCGTCAATGTTCGCTCCTTTCGACAGTACACACCAGCTTCGGATCAATAGAAGTTATATTTCAAGCAACATCAGCACCATTTTGACGTATGTAAAATGACAGACGAAAATGACAAGTGGTCATATTTCTTGTCTTGGATTAGCTCATTTATTTACAAGCTGCCATAGAAACTTTCTGGGTCGGAGGATTTAAAATCTCAAACTTTTCTAGACCTGACAATGAAATTAACGGGGCATTTCAAGCAGCACACGCACATTATGATTGCACGTCACAAGTTCTAGGTTTCTCGAAAGAAAATCAGGTCAAACATATGCCCAATGGATCACTGAAATGTGTGATCTTACGACGGACTGTGAATTTGTATGACCAAAGGAAAGGTGTGGACAAATGTTGATTGATAAAATATTCGGGATATGATACTGCGCCATACGGCTGATGACTACGTCCGAAAATCAGAAAAGAATCCTACCCTGGAAATGCTCGAGAAAATTGCATCACTTTTTGAATCAACGAATGCAGCAAGTCAAACGATAATGGGGAAGGACTTGGACTTTTTGCAGGCTAACCAGATGAGCGCTATTTAACGAAAAGGAAACAGTTCACTAACTCATTAGCTCGATTAGACAAACAAAATCGTCCACTGTCGGCAAAATCGATTAAATTTGAACATTATAAATCGTGTGAAGAGTGCTTTATCAAGCACAAGTGAAATGAGTGCAACCGCTTGAAGAGCACTTGATACACATACGGCAAAGTTGCACATATATCGGTTGTGTTTATGTCAACAAAACAAGACTGGGCCCAAAAGAATAATCATTAGGACAACGGAAAACGGCGAAATTCAGGAGTGAATCAAATCGAAACAAAGACTCTTCAGAAACGGTGCATGCGATGAACATAGAAAACGAGCACAACATATATTTAGTGAACATTACGGTTGATGGGAAGCAAATGAAGTTCCTGTTGAACACTGGTGCTTCAAGCGGCATCGTAGGACTGCAAGGGTACTAGGCAATTGGATCAACAAAACTCAACAAGCCAAGTGCACAACTTCGGAGCCATGGAAGGATGGACGTTCCTGTGGAAGGATGGACCATAGTACAAGTCAAGTTGAATAATATGGTTCGGAATTTGCGATCATTGGTTGCAGACTCACCAAATGGAGCAAATATTTTTGGTGCAATGTAGTTTAATCCTTTTGGACTGAAAATTTCTCACGAAAACGAAGCACCAATGTAAATTGAAAATGAAATTGAACCTGTTAAATCCTGGAGTTAAGGTAACAACAAGAACGAGTACGGACTATTCCAGTACCATTGACTGGCATTTGGAATTCTGGCAATATTTCAACGATTTATAGAACAAGTCATTACTGGTCTCGATGGCTGCGCAAATTATCTTAACGACTTCATTGTCACAGGATAAAATAGTGAGCAACACTTATCGATTAGGCGTTGCCAAGTCGCCGGAGCATTGCTTAAACTCATAGGCATCTTCTTAAATTGAAGAAGTCCTCCGCCAGGGACCGTAAATGCTGTCAATTCACGACAAGATTCTTTAACAGGTACCTGCCAATAAGCAGATTTGATATCCAAAGAACTTAAGTAAGTGGCTCCACCAAGACGATCTAAAATAGTTGAAACGTAAGGTAGAGGATATCCTTTACCTTATGCATATGCATCCTTTTTGGTCACTTTATTTAGTTGACGATAGTCAATGCACAATCTATAGCTGCCGTCTTTTTTTGGAACTAATAAGACTGGTGAAGACCAACCCGAAAGAGATGGTTCAATGACATCTTGTGCTGAAAGTTTACCAATTTCCTCAATTTCCAATACACGTTGCTTATGTGGAGAGACAGGATAGTACCTTTGTTTGATAGGAGAAGAGTCTGTAATAATTTCGTGTTCAATGACTGAAGTACAACCCAAAGAGTTACCCATAAGTTCGAATTTTTCCTGCAACAACTGTTGATGTTCAAGGTCAGTTAAATCTTCCCTAGCCTGAATACTATTCAAAGAAATATCTTCTGATTCAGAACTAAAGTGCCAAACATTCTCTTTCAAATTTGGTACAATTCCCATGGCTATCCAAAAATCCATGCCCAAAATTAACTTATGTGGCAATTCTGGGACAACTAAGATATTTAATAAACAAAATTTTCCCATCAGCGTAACTGGAGTTTTAATAGTACCTACAGTCGGACAAGATTGGCCATTTGCAATTATACAGTTTCTTTGAAGACTATGCTCCAGCTTTAAACCTAATTGCAACAAGATTTTATATCCAGCTTGACCTACAAAAGTATGACTGGATCCCGAATCTAATAAACCTAATATAGGAATACCTAAAATCGAAAGTTTCAAGTATGGTCTTTGATCATTGGTGGCATGTGAGATCATAAAGTCCAGTAAAATTTTTCCAGGCTGATAAGTGGTCGATGTTATGGACTTGGAAGGTACTTGACGACCTAGCAAGTTCTTCGCAATCCGTTTCCCGAAGTTTGAGCTCTACAATTTGGACAAGTTTTAAGAGTGACATTAGGAGTTTTACACCGATAGCAATGTTTGTTTTTAGGAGCAGGACAATCTCTGACTACATGACCGATTTGATCACAATTAAAACATTTAACCGATGACCTTGCTTTTCGTTTTCCCGCTGAAGGTGACTGAGTAGAAGTCATGGACAAAGACGATACGCTTGGAGATAAGCAAGCTAATTCCGGTTCAACGTAAGAAAAACCCTTCTTATGAGGTGCTCTATAATGTTCAGCCCTATACTTCTTCACTTCTAAACGCATACACTCATGCTCTAATTCCTCTAAAGAATTCACTTCAGGAAGTTGCATCGTATAAAATGGAGCTAAATTTTTTGAAACGATATCTAGTTTTAGTTCACGACTCAATCCACCATATCTATTGAGCATAATATTCATACAAGCTAAATATTCAACTATTGTTTCGTTTGGACCTTGAGTACGATCTAAAATTTCTTGAAAAAGCCTACTGCGATAATCTGGAGGCAAATAATCGCGTTTTAATAAATTCGCTAAATCTTCCCAAGTATGGCATTTCTTAATTGCGGCACGGTACCATAGTAAAGCCTTGCCCTCAAATAAATCTAAGGATGAAGCAAAAAGTTCTTGTTTGGATAAATTTCGAGCAACTCTAAGCTCTTCAACTCGTTCTAGAAATTGGACAACTGACAATGATTTAACATCCCCACTAAATTTTAAATTCCACTTATGTACTGGTTGGAATCTAGAAGTAGATGCGATAGGCATTACATGTTGACTTTGACCTACAGAAGTTTCATGATCAGAACTCGATTCATCTGATGTTGTCTCCGAAATATTTTCATTAACCGCAGTGTTCATAGGAGTTGAATTTTTAAATGACGATTTATTCTTAACAACCGAATCTAAGTGTGTCATAAGAGCCGAAATTTTTACAATAATTTGACTACGAAAAGATAAGACATCTTCCTCAGCTTCAGTAGGAATTCGATTAGCTCTACTTAATAAATGTAACAACCGGGAATAATATTTATAATATAACGAGGGATCTTGTTGGTTAGAAAAATCTGAAATCACAGCATTTAATTCTGTATATTTCGCTTCAATTCCTTTCGTTTCGTCATTTTGAAAAATGTACTTAGGATATGTTACTGAACGATCACTTTTTTCGAGCTTAATCAAGGATTTCAAACTAGCACGCATATTTGCAAAGGTCATGTCCCTATAATCGAAACCACGAGCCTGTAATTCAATTTCAAGTTCATCTTTCTTTAAATGTCTAATGTTCATACTCGGAGGTGCCATGATTATAAATAACAACGAAACAATACAAGCAAATTTCCCCAGTAACCTAAATTCAAACAAGATAACAAAAGTTGTTTTAAGACACGGTTGCCCATTTTCTATTATTGCGGATAATGGTAAACAGTTTGTCAGTCAAGAATTTGTCAAGATGTTAGAAAAATTCGGCATTAATCACCGTCGTACTCCCGCTTATACGCCACAATGCAACGCGGTGGAAAGAGCTAACCGAGTTATCATGACGATGATCGCCCAGTTCACTAAAAAGAACCAGCAAGTATGGGACGAGCGTATTCACGAAATTCATTTCGCATATAATACTGCACCACACGATGCTACTGGTTATACCCCGGCGTACCTGAATAATGGTCACGAGTTACAGAGGCCTCAAATAAGTCGGTTTCCAGCTGCAACAAACGTACTATTATCTTCGCCATCGGAACTGGAAGCGTAAGTTAGGAGACATTATTTGGAAAAGAGAACACTCTTTCCAATAAAAAAGCAAAAATAAACGCTAAACTTACTGCCAAGTTTACTGGCCCATATACTGTTGAAAACTTAATCTCTCCAGTGATTTTTGACATAAGGGACAAAAACGGCCGTTGGACCCGCCATGTGCACATTCAGCATCTCAAACTATCTCACTTCCTGCAATAGTCCACGCACAACAACACCTAAGAGGACTCGCTACTACTAGAGTGGTGAGAGAAGCCAGGAAAGAGGCCATCCACCAAAAAAGAATGTTTTAGCCCTCTGAAATACCTATTACCCCAAGACCTGCTCACGCAATCCCGGCACGAGGACCAACAAGGATCGGAGGATTTAAACAACCTAGTTGTTCAAAGAGATTACCCCTTCCAAAAGGCCTCCCACCGAGTTTAGCTCCTCCAAGTACAACACGACCGAGAGATTATAAAGTAATGGACCCGGCCGAAGAGGATTATTTGAGAATTGAAGAGGACTGGGCAAGGATTTAGAAGAGGCTCTCTGCATGAAAACTCCTGCCAAAAAGATTATGGCCAGCACCCCCACGACAAGCAAAAGAGAACATCTGATGCAAAGAAATTCGGTCAACAGCAAAAGCTCATGACCACTTGTCTCCCGTCCCCTACAGACACACAGGCTCTAAAGAAACAACCAGGTGGTTTAAGATAACGTCCGGTCGCTTCGTGGAGATACCTGAAAAGGCTGTACTACGGTATCATGAGTACAAGATCAGGCACTTGCGGTTTGCTCATTTGGGACAGTTACGCTCCTGCCGACTGCTGCTCAACAAGGAGGGGGATGTAACAAAGTAATTTGTTAATATTGTAAAAAATGTATACAGTTTTGAATTTCTGTTTAGTTTTAAGTTTTAGGTAGGGTAAATACATTTTAAGTTTAGGGAAGGGATTTTGTCAGTGGGGTTTCCTTTTCCTTTAGTCTGACCGTATATAAGGGCGTAGCCGTTTGGAACGGCAGTCAGCTCGGTCTTAGGCAACGCGCCAGTTCTACGAGTACTTCGGGGAAGTAAATATTAATAGTTCCGTATCCTCCGCCGTATCGGTCTCAATGAATGTTAGTGCTCGCGCCGCGCTGACCGTACTCGTCCCCGCACAAGCGTCTTGTACTACCTACCTTGGAACAAGTGTCTTGTTCAAGCTGTCCCTTTGTTCGCGTTACCCACCTGCGAATGAGAATCCTGACGAGTATATGTAACTGCCTGAAGCTCGTGAATCGTTTCGTCGCGATGCGTGTAAATTCGCCGTCTAATATAAGTAGTACATTATATTTTGTAATTGGACATTTTAACTTGAATATTTGTGAATAAAGTTGTCTGTCTTTTTCTTTATGAACCTGGACTCCGACGAACAGACCCGCACCTGTCCGTTAAGAAGCCAAAATAACAGCAGGAAAATAAACAAGGAAGTTACAACGGTAATGTTGAAAATGACCTGGAACGATGTTGAGGACCCAATCCAGCCATTCTGCAGGAAGGTAACTTGTGTGCACAAGTCAAACGATGGCACAGGAAGCATGTCTCATGGATTATGCCAAGCTGATCCTGCGGAATTTCTAAGAAAAGAAGAGAGAAAAGCCAACATTTCCTTGGAAAAATGTCCTATGGATTCTCCCAAACGTTCTAGAGAAAAAAAATCTAAACCTTGTACCAGTAGCAGTACCGTGGACATCTATGAAGAAAAGCCCAGTCAAGAGTTCAAAACCACCGAAAATGTCATTCACAAATCTTGGCAGATATTGTAATTGATGAGAACAAATCTAGTATTTCTTTGGACGAGTTTTGTTTACGTTTTGTCACTAGATAATAATAACCAGGATTATATTTAGTAATCAAATTTGAAATTCTCTTAGTTTTGGGACCGTGTTAATTAGATTTTAGAAACTATTAATAAGTATATTTTCTTTGCATAACTTATTTCTAAACTCCATTCACTTTTGTAATGAGTAACTAATTGTGATTTTCTTGTTCTTAGTTGTCTTACAAAAGCGATTGGTATAGCATTTAAAGTTGATTAACAAATCAAATTACCAAACAAAAATAAATTAATTCCGGGAGTATTTCTTACGTGCGTTGCACATCTGGGTCGAAGTTCGGTCAGCGTGTTACAGGCAGACGTCGAATTGATTAATTAACTAGTTCATTAATTCGAACATTATTATCATAAAAAAACTTTGTTGTATTTGCAAGCTAATTTCCTTTGTCAATTGATACATACATATAAGCATAATTTATTTTTACAAAGGAGATACATGTTGCTAATATTAAGAACTTTCGGTGTTTGAACTCTTTAGAGGAAACGCATCGACAAAATTAGCCTGACTGAACCCATGACCAAGTAGAGCTTTAATCTCCGATTTTGCAAAATTGACTGTGACGTCACGCACAGATAGAGTATAAAAAGATTATAATTTTTATTATAAAATGAGTCAAGAAAAGTCAGTATAACTTCATATTGACAATTCTTTTCGAATCATTTTTTATAGGTATATTATTCGGGTTACTAGAGTTTGCGTCACCTCATTCTTACGTTATAAATGCGATCGTTATTAATTAAAAAATGTAATTATTGCTTGAGAAAGAACAAAAGAAGCACAGTATCGAAACGAGACTGAGATATAGAAAGAAAAGAGAAAGTTGAATGAATTTCCCGGTAAGTACATTCCATAGTTAAAATAGAATTTTTAATACAAATTGGTCTGTGGAACACAAATATAAGACAGCTAGAAACAACAAAGATCAGACACAAAGCGAACGGAATGAAAAAAGAAAGAAAACTATAGATCTCAAGTCGGTAACATTGATGAAGAAAACCAAGCATAAAGAGTGCCGCAGTTGCCTTATCCGTCTACGCCGAAAGAAAAATGAGAGACAATCGTTGATCAAGAAGAAACTGAGATTGACAACCGAGAGAAAAAAGAAAGAAAGGCGTACATTTTTAAAATTTTATCCTTCTCTGTTCATTCTCAAGCATTAGTTACATTTTCTAAATTTATAACGAATGCATTTATAACGTAAAAATGGTTGGCGCAAACTCTATACCATCAACTAAGGTGTGTAAAGTTTGTTATGCATAAAACAATTGTAAGAAAACAAGTTCCATGCACCTGTGAAGCTAATTATTCGATATCATCCAGACCCCACCTTATCAAACGCGCTTCCTACATAATTTGATGGGTATATTCAAGCATGAAGTTAATTTAGAGATTATTAATGTATTTCCAGACGTTTTAATATTATTTATAGCCGGGCCGTTTATATTTCATACAGATATGCTGCACGTGTTTAGCCTCTTCTATGTAAGCATAGCCGAAGTGCATATGTATAATACATACATACCATTTGTATTATCACCATGACGAAAACCTCTTATATTTTATTTAACTTTATTTATTGCATTTTATATAAAAAAAAGTCTCTCATCAAATGTAATTAATAAAAAAAAAGTTAAAATTTACACCGATGCAGTTATTTTAATATGTACATAATGATTGACCAATAAAATTTCTGTAATTTCACTGGAAGGCCGTTGCCCGCTCGGCCTTGTATATACATACCTTCATTTAAACTTGCGTTTCCGAAAGAACTGATCGCTGGAGAAACTGTTACTGTAATATACGGCGAAAAAAAATTGCGAATTGACGCCTTGTCGGGTCAGTTACTCATAAATACCGAAATGCAGTTCTTTGAACATTCGGACGTTTTTCAAAAAATAATGTCTCTTCATATTTTCTAATTGGGCTTCATAATTCAAAATCAAATAAACAGGATTAAAATTTGTGTTAAAGTGCCCTAAATTTACGTTTTCTCCCATTATACAATTGTTAAAAATAAAAAGAATATGTGCTAGCTACAATATTCTAACAGCATAGTATATATATACTGAGTGGCTGTTAATGTCCGAACGCGGTTTATGTTGGCAGCCTGCAGTTTTATCAACTTGTAGTGGCAACCATGTCGATTGTGTCAATTTTGACAGTGCACATTGGCGTTTCGTTATTTGGGTGTCTCGTTGGTGTTATAAAGGTTCTTTGGTGTGGTTTTTTGATATTTATTGCTTTATTTTCAGTCAGTTCTTATTAGAGCTCATTAATTAACGTTGTGAGTTGCATGTAAGTAATAATTTAATGTGAATTTCAAATTACATTCCAATATATTCTTATTCTTTTCAGTATTCACAGTGTTTATCAAAAATGTTTACACCTGAACAGGATGCGTACATTCTTATGGCACACTTTCGAAGTGCAACTCGAAATCTCGATGGAACATTAGTAGGGCTAGTTGTTCAAAAGCTCTGCATAAGAATCTGCATATGCATCCGTACCGTGTCTCTGTTGTTCAGCAGCTGTACCCACATGATTTTCAAAATAGAGTGATGTACTGTCAATGGTTTAATGAGCAATTAAACAACGATGATTTGCTTGATTTAACTTTTTTTACTGACGAAGCATGGTTTCATTTATCTGGTTACGTAAATAGCCAGAATTACAGGACATGGGCAACAGAAAACCCTCATAATTTTGTTGAAACAAATTTACATCCAATAAAAGTTGGAATTTGGGTAGCAATATCAAGACGAAGAATAATAGGACCAATATTCTTTAACGAAACAATCAATGCAGAAAGATACCAAACTATCATTTTGACAGAATTTATTAATCAGCTGCATGATGATGAATTAACAAGGGGCTATTTCCAGCAAGACGGAGCTACTGCTCATACTGCACGTGCCACCATAAATTATTTACAACAGTTTTATGGAAATCGAATTATAAGCCAAGGTTTGTGGCCACCAAGAAGTCCAGATTTGACACCACCAGATTATTTCCTCTTTGGACGCATGAAGAATAATGTGTACAAAAACCGCTTGCATGACTTAGATGAACTTCAACAAGCAATTACGCATGAAATTCAAAATATAACACAGGAAGAACTCTGCCGTGTATTCGAAAATATGAAACGACGAGTGAACTTGTGCTTACAGAATAATGGGGAACATTTTCAACAATTATTATAAAAATAAAAGTTATTTTTTAGTCATCAATGTTTTATTATGCCAAGTAGCAAACATTTGTTACATGTTCAATGGACATGTAACAAATGCCTTGCTACCTGGCATGTAGCCTTGCTAATTTGACAATGTTCAATACACATAACCTTGCTGTTTGTCATTTTTCATATTTTCACATCAAAACTTCATACCACGCCACTGTACCACACCAACAGTAGAAAAATAAATTCAATAGTGCCAACATAAATGGCGTTCGGACATTAACAGACACTCTGTACAATTTGTACATATTTTGAGCATTGAACATTTCCACAGTTAACGGCGATATTCACAGTCATGACATGTCTATGTCATGAATTATTGTCATGAATTATTATTATTATTGTGGGCGGAGTTTAAACTTAAGCAAGTGCATAAAGCTCAATTGACATTCACAAGAAAACTTGTAATTAAATTTAAACTCCGCCCACAATAATTTTTATATCCGTAGATACGTATTTCGGCAGCTAAGCATCCTTCTTCAGTACAGACACCACTAAGTTAAAATCACTTCATAAAATCTAACAACCAACTAATCATATTCATAATTTATAAAAATAATAGTAATTAAAATTAAACGAGTAAAAATAATAACAGGAAGAAAATAATATGCAATTATCTGAAATTAGACCGTCAAAAACAGCCTACAAATAAGAGCAAATCAAACAACACAGAAAAAAGTCCATTCTCCTGGAAAAAGATCTTATTCTACCGAATAAAGAACTTTCGTAAGCATTTGAGTTCCCTGTTAATAGAATAAGATCCGATTTAAGCGGATGGAGTTTTGTGAAGCTGTGAGGGAAAAAACCTACAGGGATAAAATTTTTATTAAAAATATTTTATTCACTTATTCATTTTCCTTATACGGACATTACAATCCCCAAAAGACTATTTATCGGTCAAAGGAAAATAAACATTTGAGTTTTCCTAGACGAACTCAGAATCACAGAAACTTAATGTTTGGGTAGGCATTTTTGGTTTCGTATTCATTAACGGAAACTTAAATATTTACATTTGTTAGAAATTCAAATTATTACTACCGTTCGCAATTTAGACTTAGTTTTCGAGGAAATTTGGTATCAGCACAATGGCTGCTAGAGCATCTGAATTATTTTGAAATTCTCCTTTTCCGAATCGTGTCATTTCTACAAAAGGCGTCATTAAACGGCTAGCGAGCTCACCAAACTTGGCGCCAAATGATTTTTCTTGTGGGTTTTTCTAAAGGATTTATGATCATAATCATCCTCGTCATTTAGAAGAACTGATATGAGAAATGTTACGTCTGAAATGCTAGTCGAGACACGTCATAATTTTTATGATAGACTTGGATATTGCACAGTATAACAGACTTGTATTTGTGGCCTTTCCTACTGTACCTGTTTATCCGAAAGTATATTAAATTTGCCTTAATGGCTGTTAAGTAATAACTTTGAGTGACGTAATGCGTACAACCAATTCGTAGGTCGCGTCACCTCATCCTATTGGCGGGCCAATCAATGCCTTAGCTGGAGTAATCTCACCTAATGAGATTAGCACTGCCATCGTCCTATTTTACTGACGATAGTTTGTGATCTGTTTTATCGAGCACCGATCGTTCGGTAGTGCGGGGACGGCTTCACGACGCTCTCGAATCTTGTATCCAGGCTTGGTGCTAAACACATTTCGGTTGATTTACTGTCTAACCCCAGGATGACGCGAATGCTCACCTCTTTGGGTGAGATGACGCCAAGCTACAACGCTAAGGCACTGATTGGCCCGCCAACGGGGTGAGGGACGCGACCCACGGATTGGTTGTAAGCTCAAAGTTATTACCCAACAGCCATTAAGGAATACCCCACCAAGACCACCGGCGCCAAGGGATGAGGGTGAGGGAAAGTTAATATAAGAAGACTACTCAACCGTTAAAATTTAGTTGTTCTCTGTCTCGGAGCAGGTCTGTGATACACACACACTATACGCGAGCAAGTTCTTGAAGCGTTCTAGAATCAGCTAGCTTTCGACCCATAACATCACTGTCCGTGTAGATCTTTTAATTATTCCACCTTGGACAACGAGTAGGTACCACATAGAATCCCCAAGGCTTTCACTCGGAGGACCCAACGACAGTTCCAGCGCAACATCCTTCGGAAGGTTTTCAAGGACTACTCCTCCACTGCTACAGTTTTCCATGAAGTGTCGCGCTGCATCTCACCGCTACCACTAACTCCAGAAAAGCTCCGTGCCATTCTACATCTCGCCACTACCACCGACTCCGGAGAAGCTGTGAGGTGTCATCCAAGGCAACTCTTAGAAGTACTCCAGGTCGCCGCTGCAGTAGGCTGTTCTCGACTGCATAAGATAAACGGCTTCGTTTCAATCAGCTACTGACGAGTCGGCCCCTTCAGTGTCGAGCTAACAGATCCACGACGTTTCATCGACCGACGAGCGTTCCGCATGCAGCAATTGACGCAACAAGTTACAATATTTTTACGATTCATTACAACTTTGACTTGTGTCGAATCGTCATAGGTGTAAAGCTGATCTACTAGCAAAAGTTGTGAAAAACTGCATGCGCTATGAACTTCAAAATTTTAATTAGCAGGCTGACTTACGTAACAAATCAAGTTAAAGGAACTTTACTTCTACATTTAATGACTAATCAGCTCTCAGTTTAACTTTAATGACTGTTAATACTAAAATAATAATACTAAAGGGAAATAAGAATGAAATGAAAAGATATCAACAAAGGGTATTTATAACAAATGCCTATCCTCTAATTACTGGCAATAAAACTTTCTATTGCAAAATTCACGTCCGCTTTGAAAAAATTGCTGCACATTCATTAATTTTATTTGTTGTCCCAAACAGTTTATTCGGCTTCATGAAAATTCCATGGAAATTCATAGAGAGTTCTGATAGCATTCACCCTGTACTCCAAAGGTCGCCGCATTTCAATTATACATGTTGTTGAAACCTCTTGTCAATTTAGTGCTTTCGATTTGATGATCTCTTTTAATTTCATTCTTATTCGCTTTTATTTTTTTTTCTTATGATTATTAATAGTAATATTTTTTTAGTTAATATTAGAGAAATATCATAATTGCTATCTTATAACGTTACAAATTTAAAAACAAATGCCAAAAACTGAAAACTGATAAAGACATTGGATGTAGAATTAAAATTTCTTTAAAATGACATGTAACTTAAGTTACTCTGATATTTAAAATGTTGAAGTTCGTAGAGTTTGTAGCGCGCCACCTCTTGTCAATTTAGAGTTTTTGGATTAAAGTGATAGATTTTCATTTGTTTTGGTATTTATAATCCTATTAGAAATAGTGATTTTATAAAAAGTATCCGATATTTAATAAAACAAGATTATTGTCAATAGTTCAAAAATAAATTAAGACTGATAGCTGCATTGGATGTAGAATAAAAATTCCTTTAAAATCCTATCATGCCGTTTAAAATTTTGAAGTTCATAGTACGCACAGAAGACCTACAATAATTATATCTCAAGAATTAATACCTTTTATGTACTTTTATTTGGTTTTTATCTGAACTTTCTATCTTATGTGATTCCAAAATTAACAGGGAAGGGGTAAGAGACTGTATGTATACTGTCAATCATTTTGTCAGTAAGAACCTTTACATCTACTCTTATAAATTTAGAAATGTAGTTGTGTGGTGCCGTAATATTCCTAAAAATGTTTAAGGTTCACAGGGAATTAGAAGTCCCACTGATTAATTATGATCGATATGCGCCCTGTTGTAAATTGTTTATTTTGAAATTTCCGAGCCTATAGCGCATATATGTAATAGGTTGTTCGTTTTCAAAACTGGATCTTCCGCTTGCATAGTTTTAGTTTACGGCAGCATCGTATAGTCAGCAACTTCGTTCACTACGGACGTATACGTAACCGATGTACTTCTTTGTTTACTGCCTATATAAAGAAATCTTAAACAAAATTCTCATTAAGTTCGTTAACTTCAAAAGTTTCAAAACTCGTACTGACGTTTTTTTTTCTTATTGTTAGTAATCGCGGTATTAATTCCAGTTTAAACCTGACGAAATGAAAATCTCGACGGGCCTAGAAAAAGGAAAAATAACGGAAAACAGCGATTTCTATCAGTATTTAGCTACTTTGACAGGTCAGTTTTGCAAATATAAGAAATTTCTTTTATTTTTTCATAATTCAAGATTTACGTAATATTAAATTGTGTCTGTTAAGGGTATTAAACTAAATATTCCATCTATTTCAAAGTAACGGATAAAGAATCGTTGAAATTAATGATGTAAGAATGTACTAATCACTTTCAAATTGTGATATATATTATTAGAAGTAAAAGAGTTGTTCGGAAAATTATTTCAAGAAACATTTTCCTCGATGGAAATTAATAATATAATCTTTTTTATGAAATCGTTACAAGTTTACACTTGAAATTAAATATTTAAAGTTTGCAATAATAATAGTATTAGTAATAATAGTAATAAATCAATTCTTATAAATTATAATTTATGGCAAATTCTAGTTTCTCTAATGTAAATTTCAATTACATTTGAAGTTTTTGTATGATAAATAACTTAAATAGTCGGATACTGAAAAAGTAAATAATCATAAAATTTTTATTTCATACTTATTATTTGTTAAAAATTAAATTCGATTGAAATTTTGCTGTTATATCATATGAAATGTAACTACACTAAACTTTTTACAGTTTTTGTTGTCGTTTCTACATTTTTGTGATATTATTTTAATGATGAGTAACTAAGAAATTAAATATAAGTATTTTAGGTTTAATGAATTCAAATTAACGGTATAGATCAAAATTTCAGTAAATAATTTATTTGAGAGATTGACAAATCTTCATATGAACATCTCAGAAATTATTGCATAGATGTATTAGTGTGAAACATTATAATACTTGTAACTAATAATTTTAAAATCTGAGTTTTACATATAAGAGACATTCAATGTCTTAATATTTGTTGTTATACAGTCAAAGAGTCTCCGACCGTTAGGAAAGATAATTTATAGTTTTAAGTTAATAGAGTTTCAGTCCACATTTTTAGTTTGCTGAGGTTTCGCTAATATTTATTAGTTTTTAATCACTACTTTGGTTACAATTTTAAATTACAATAAGAAATACTTGTATACTTGGTATACAAGTAAAATTAAACTTAACTTAAAGTTAAATTTTTCCTCTATCACGTTTTAAATTTTTTTTGTTGTGTCGTTACGTTTGATTTTTATAATTTCAGGATTTTCTAAATTGATATATGGAGATTTATTATGATAAACTATTTGAGAAATTACTACCATTAATTGTCTTCAGAGTGTTTTGAGAAATCAAATTTAATTAAATATTCATAGACTAAATTTAAATTTGCAATATCAGATCGAAAATTAATAGAATTATTATGTTGTTTTATATGAAAACATTCTAAAAATCATCTATTTTTTATAATTAGTTCTCTAAAATTTTTGTATTTTCCAAATCTAAGCCATGACTGTTTTAAAATTTACATATGTCGTGCAGAAGGGATTCCATTGGAATGCCTGAAATCTGTTTGAATAATAATTATAAAAAAATAACTATTATTGAATAAGTAATTTAGAATCATTAGAAATGTTTCTTTAAATTGCTGCGGGAAATTGCGTTAGACTGATATCGATGTTATTTTATTTGCTATAATATTGATTATCTCGTTTAACTTTAAATATATAAAGTTCGAAAAATTTATGTTATTGAAACTTGAATAGAATAATAAGCAAATTTAATGCGTTTTCATCTAAAAAAAATAATTGATTTTTCAGAATTTGAATGCTTTCCTAAGCTCCCACAACTATAAAACATGAAAAGAATTTTTTAACATATTTCGATATTCGACGTTTATTCTAATTATAATTAAGTACTAGATAAGATTCCTGACTTACAATTTATTAAGATTTACAAATACGACCGGTTAACTCACAAAGCGTTCTATTCCCGTTTTGTACTCAGCGTTTTGTACTCAGCGTTTTGTGAGGACTTCTAATTCATTTAATACTTATTAATACATTTTTATATTATTTTTTTCTTTTAAATTTTTTCCTCATAAGAAATCACCACAGTGACTTTATTTAAGTGAATTCAATAGACTATGTGATGAATCATCCTGCGTTTGTTGCTCGTCAAAGATGACCACGACGAGCTATGTTCTTTATTTATCGCATTACTGTAACAAGTGAATTAAAGATGACTGGTTTCCGTTCTATTTAAGTACAACCCGTTTGCAGAGTATGCAATAAAAGGAAGCACATCTTATATACTCGTTTTCTATAAATAAAGCCAGAGATGCGTTGCAGATGCCGTATAAATGCATTATATTTTTTCATTTCAAAGTCAAGGACCAGTTCAGGCCTTCTATTTCTGTTTGATGCGGCACCGGTTCTTTTTTGTATTGCATAAGATTTTTCTGGTTCTACAAATACCAAAGACGGCGCGAGTTCAAATTGAGATTCTTTTATGACCTTATAAAAAATTCTTCAGTATGTTATCGGTGAAGACATATTTCAAATTAAAATTAATGTAGCCTCTCTGCTGGTTCATTAATTATAATTATAATATTAGAGAAATTGCTTTTTACGTAAAATATAAAATATTCCTAACAAAAAAAGTTATAATAATAGTAATAATAATAATTTTATTTGTCATTCCGACCACACAGGTATATGACACTTCATTTTAATGTAGTACATAAATAAAGTAAATAAAGCAAATGTAAAATACATGTAAGGCATAGATTCGGAAACAGAGTACAGTGCTCTATTGAGAAAATAGTCTCGTAGCTTTGCTTTACATTGTTTAAAATTATAAACGTTACGTAAATCTAGGAGCAAATGATAGTAAAATTTAAAAGCTGCATAACATGAACTTTTCTTGTATTGCACTGTACTGAGTCTTGATATAACACATTCGGTCCTATGACGAGTACCACAATCGTGATGCAAATTAATTTTTTGAAAATTATTCTCAAACTAATGCACAAACAAGCAATATTTATAAATATAAATTCCAACACAGAGATTGTGGGTTTCTTAGTTAAGAAAGTCTTATTGCTCTTACTTTTTTTAAATTTTTTAGTGTTTTGAAATTTCTAATAGGTTTAATAAATTGTTTACGATCGTTGCGAATCGTTCTCAATCTATTTTTAATTAGTAATTCCAATTTCTTGTTTATTTGAATTTGTTAGGTTTGGATGTTTCAATTACGATCGTTTCTAATCGTTGATTAACATCCGTTAAATAAATTCAAATATTATCAATAAATTTTACCCAGTAAGTTTAAATACTTTGTCTACGATCGTTGCGAATCGTAGTCAACAGTATTCGTTAATTGAATTAAATTTCAATTTACGTGTGACAGTTCAGAAGGTAAGAATTACTTCAACCCTTTTCTATTTATTTAATTGAAATAACACTTACTGTGATATTTCTCGTTATTTTCTCCAAATAAGTTTAAACTAGACTGATTTTTCCAAATAGATTTTTATTCAAAATTAAGTAAATAATTAATTGAAAATGTCAAAAAAAAACTTTAATTAACAAGAAACTGAGATAAAAATGTATAGATAACTATTGAATGATAAAACTATTGAATGATAACGAAGGAACTTGATAAATTTAACAGATTGAAGTGATTTAGATGTTAAGCTGTTTACAGATCAGAGTTCAAGATATGAATGAATTTTTGTGGTTGCTATTGCTTTATTTACACCTCGGATCAATATTTGTTCACCATCTAAAGGCAACGTTTTAAATTTTTACGAACGAAATTTATCTCTGGCTCAATTTTGGTATACTTCATTTAAAATGTTGACGTTAATTAATGTCATGTCTGTAACACGCCCGGACGTGCCACCTTGTTGTTGACTTTACGGACAACTAAATAATCTAATAAACACGGTCCAAACAAAAACAAACCAAAGTTTTATCGACAAATTAATTTATTAACTGGACCGAAGAATTTGACTAAATTCTAGGAAGCGATAAAGGCCTCTTACCGAGGGTTTGGTCTCCGCAAAAAGGTCGGGCAATGCTATTTTTACGGCATGCGCTTGTCTAAGCTACCTGATACAGTTATGGTTTAGTGGCGCCAACGCTACTCTTCTACGGCCGACCCTTTTTGGAGTTTCCCTTAATAAACAACACTTTAATTTCCGATCATTCTGGATCGTCTAATTAGATAAAAAAACGGGCCCTACGTTGTTGTAATTGTGTTCGAATTTTTGGTGTGTCGGCGTATTTCGAGAGGTGCAAGGTACTAAATACGAATCAATAAAATGCCAGGTGTGAGATTAATTAATTATTTATTGTAAAAAAAGGAAAAAAAAAAGATAAAAAACTCCTGTTGATTGTCGTGAACGTGAACTTGAGCGTAAAAACCTGAGGTTGAAACCGTGGTATCTTTCACAATAAATTAAATACAAAATTCCAAAGAAGTACAATAAACTTTGCTTAACGTATTTAACGCCGAATATCGTTGCGATCTAATTTATTTCGATTCCCACAGTTGGTGGCTTGTTGCACCCGCAATTAGACTGTGTCAACCTTGTAACTTAAATTAGATCAACAAATAATCTCTTTCTTTATTAAAAATAGCTTGGTCTTGGTACTCGTGTTTGCCACTTTACCTAGTACTCGAAGACGCTATGAATAATCAACCAGCGCACGCACTGTGTAACAGTGTATACACAGTATACTTTGTTACTGGAACTTATTTGATGGATCAATCCGATGTTCGGAGATGTATGTGGTACAAAGGCCGCTCCGGCGATCAATTTGCAGGATAATCAACAGCAACAGCCGTTAGTTTTTCACGGGCGGAATAACCCTATCTCTAGCTCATTAACCTAATTAATTAGACTTCTGTGCGTAGCATCTTTGTCAACTACATGCTCCAGAGTCCTTCGAGGTCCTGTTTGCAGATCCCTCTACTTCGTTTTGTATTCTCGCCGACTAAGCCTATTATCTAACTAATTTGTTGCGCAAGGACCCTAATGACTGTTTTCGACACTCCACGAGTGTGGTTTGGTCCATTCAGTCGCTCGACCAATTGCCTTCAATTAACCTGCAAATCTTTCAACCAAGACAACACTTTAGCGCGCACACACAGGGCGTGAGAAAAGTTCTGTGAAAAAGATGTCTAGTGATAGGTGGTTCAAATTGTTGGCCTCGTAATTCTACGGAATTCGTAACGAGTATTAGATTGGCCTTGATTTCTGAGCTGGACTGTGCTGGTCGCACTGTGTGTTTTGGCGGATATAACTTGCCTGACCAGAGGTCTTAGTTGCAGATAACCCTGTACAATTCAGAATAACACAGATCACGTGTCTCCGAATTGCCGAGGATGTCGCAAAAAGGTAAATACACTGTATTTGAAACCGAACAAAAGATTTTAGGTGTAGTTAATTTACTCTGATTGATTAAATCACAGGCCGCGCAAAATATTGAATTTATTGAGGTTTAACTTGATTCAAAAGCAAACGCAGGTACCACAAATGAACCAAAAGATTGACCAAGCAATGCACGGATAGAACTTTACAGAAATTCCACGCTACTGATTGATAAACCAATTAAAATAATTGGTTTACGCAAATTTATGCCACCAAGTATGTGAAAAGAAATAGAAAAAATTCATGCAATTATACCTATTCCGTTCCGCGCCGCTCACTTCACTAATCCACACGCGCACGCTCTTTTTAATTCGTGTCGCGATCACCCGTCTCGCGATTATTTATTGATTGCCCTTTTGTATTCACTATAATTTTAACGCCCCGCAATAATGTGTTTGAATTCTAATTATGCAAGCTAGATAAAATAAATTGCAAAGCACTCAAAAATAAACTTCTCGAGTTCAATTAAAATGCAGCTTTCCGTTCGGACGGCATAAGCTAACTGTTTTTGTTTTTACTTTTGACTTTCCACGAGTGACCAATTTTGACTCCTCCCCCATCCCCTGAAGTAACTACAAAAAACCCGTCGGCCAATAAGCGCTTTTATTTCGGAAAGAAACACACGCTTCTTTTCTCGTTCACTTTTTCCTGGTAATACGACCCCCCAATTCGCCTGACAGATTGTCGGACGCTGCACATGTTTCTCACTTTCTAAATTCCTCAAAACAGCGACGCTCTATAAGTGTCCATTGACATCTTTATTACTTTCTGACTCGTTGTACGCTTTTGAAAACAAAGGCCAGTTCTTTCAGTCCCTGGTTTTTAAAAGCAACCTCTTTCAACTAAAATGAAACCTAATACTTTCTAAAATTTTCAATAACTTAAATGTTTGCGTGAAATTCCTTTCCCAGACTCTAACGCGCACAAAGACAACAAAGCGGCCCTGATTTATAATATGACAGAAAGGCAACACTAGCGACAAGTGTCTTCAAAATTTCCAATAACCTACCAGACAACTTTAACACGGCTAATTTATGGCCGATAGTAACTGCTTCAAGTGCCATTCACGAACTAGATGTTCAAAACAAACCCATAAATTTGACCCGAGTCGTCTTCCTGTGACAAGCTGCGCCTCCTAAATTTCTCTTTATTAAGAAGCAATCAAAAAATAAACGCACTTTGTTTTCCGAATAAATTCGCGACCGTTTCATGTCAAAAGTTGTGTGAAATTATTACAAAATTACAATTTTTCTAGAATCTAAACATTTCGTAACTATTACGTTACATTTTACATACAAATTTTACTATACTAATATTCCTTCTAACAATATTTATTCATCGCACACTAATTTTTTGTAATTTTCAGTTCCTTCTCCAAAAGTTCCAAATAGTTATTCCGACGCCTTCCACCTTCGACATCCTAACTCGAACCCGCCGTCCATCTTCCAAGTAGACAAGTCTTCTTTTTCTTTTACTTGATACCGCTTGAACTGGCCAACTTCTTGCTTAAGTGGATGTTTTAATTTTCCTTTAAATCTATCTAAATATTCCGTAAACTCTCGCCAATTCATTTCATTTTCAAATTCTTTCACCTAATTCACTTCTTCCTCTTCAATATGAATAAAAATCTCCCCCTCTTGATTATTTCTTTAAAGGATTTAACTTTAACTTACTTTTAGCCGTCTTTTTTTTAATTTTTTTCCTTTTACCTTTTGATCTATACTAATAATGTTTTTCTTTTTCAGGATCTAAAATTTTGAAGTGTAAAAATGTGAATGTATTTTAATTTGGAAATAAAATGGATACATTTATTTTATTCATTCTTCCTTCCTTGTCTTCATCCCATTCGAAACCCATGGCACTATAGGTAATATCACAGCAATATGATTGCTTTGTGCAACACGTCCGCTGTATAATTGAGAGATTTCGTGAAACAGGCAATGTTTCTAAAGGAAAATCTACAGGCCTGCCCACTGTCCTTAACAAAGAAGTTATCGCAGATATTCATCAAAGTGTGAATGTAAGTTCGAAGAAGTCTTTACGGTGTTTATCGGCTCAAACAAATTTATTACTTGGTAATGCCAAAATACTTGCGATAAGGTTCTACATTTACATCCACACAAGATAACTGCCTCTTGATTTGCCTCGTTAAATGCAATATTGCCAATGGTTCAATGAGATTTTAAATAATCAAGACATAATTTTCTTCAGTGATAAAGCATGGTTTATCTCAGCGGTTATACTATAAATTCACAAAACCGTAGAATATGGTCTGCAGAAAACCCTCATATTTTTGAACAGACTTCATTACATCCTCAGAAGATCGGTGTATAGTTGGCAATGTCAAGAAGGGTGATCATTGAACCTATTTTTTTTTCAATACAATTTGCATATCAAGAACCAATTTTAAATCCTTTCATTGTAGAACTTTTTGATGATGAATTACAATGCGGTTACTTTCAACAGGATAGAGTACCGCCCTTACTGCACTTGTTACGTTGTATCATTTGCAACAGTACTTTGGTTAATAAGTAGAAGCAGACTTAACCCACTTGATTTCTTCATGTTCTGTTTTTTAAAAAATAAAGTGTGTATTCAGAGCATTTCTATACGTTAAAAGAGTTACAAAATGCTATTACAGAGGCTATCAACAGCATCACTCCAGAAACACGTTTTCGAAAACATTAAAAGAAGAATAAATTTGTGTTAGAATCTGAATGGGGAACATTTTGAACAGTTATTATAATTTTATTTTATACGTGCTTTACTTTTTATATTCTCCACATCAATATATGTAATTAACAAACGTAAAATAATATCTAATCATTAATAAATTGTTTTAATAATAAATAATTATATGTGCCACCTATGGTAAAACAGAATTACTATTCTGCGTATGCAAATCAAATCAAATATTAACTTGCTAAAAGTACAATTAGGTGTGATATTTCAATGTAAAAGTATAAAAGAAGTACAATCTACAATTACATATATATATAAGTGTAAAAAACAAACGCATACATATATAAGTCAAACAAATGTCGAAGATGGCGCGTACTCATTCTATTCAATCAAAATTTAACAGAATATGCACACATTTTACATACATGTGCTATTATTGTAAAAATTCCTTAATTGTATAGAAAGCCTTTTCTAATAGAAATTGTTTTGTTTCTCTTTTAAAATGAGCATAATTGTTAACATTACGGATATGCAGCGATAATTTATTATACAATTTCTTCCCAATATTCACCGGCGATTTTTCGAATAAGGCACTGTGATGTTTCGTTACTCTAAAAGATTTAGCATTACGAGTGTGGTGTCCATGTAAGTTTGTATCAATATCATTTTTATTGTTAAAAACATGTAGTAGGCAGCGATGAATATAAATAGAGGCGAAAATCAAAATTTTATTTTATTTTATTATTTTTACAGATTTCTCTGGGCTTAATGTTAAAAATAAGTCGTATAATGCGCTTTTGAGCGATAAACACCCTCACAGCTTGAAATGAATTACCTCACAGTTCGCAACAGTATGTTAGAACCGATTGTATAAGGCAGTAGTTTATGTCCCTACAGGGCTTTAGTTTTATGATTGCGTAATATGCACTATTCAATTGTTTGCAAACTTTGTTTATATGCGATACCTAGCTCAGTTTTGAGTTCATGTTTATGTCCAGGAGACTAATTGTATTGGAATTCATTAGGTGATTACTGTCGACAGTAAGTGACAGCGGCGGCGGTATTTTACGATTATAAAAGTTTACACTTACTGATTTATCACTATTTAATATTATTTATTTTTTCTGTAGCACCACTGGTTAAATTAAGAGGCAACATCATTTAAAATTTTTTCGAGGTTTGTTGCGTTAGAAGGCGACACAATAATCGAGACATCATCCGCAAATGTAACGAACTTTCCAGAACACTCGATGTTGAGAGACAGGTCATTTAGAAATATCAAAAAGAGCAAAAGCCCAAGTGCGGATCCTTAGGGTATTCCAATACTTTTTTTTTCCAATACTTAGTCGTACTTCATACGAGAACTGTCCATTAACGTTAACTTTCTGTAGTCGATCAGTCAGATAAGATTCCAACCAGTTTAGAACGCTGCCTCTAATGCCCAGGGAAAAAGTTTGGCAAGTAAGAAATTAGGTTGTACGGTATCAAATGCCTTGCTTAAGTCAAAACATAGAGCGGCTACGTATATATTCTGATCTAAAGAGTCATATATGTATTCTACAAATTCAATGCAGGCGGTGGCTGTAGATTTTCCACTTCTAAAACCGTGTTGGACGCTCGACAACAGCTGAAACTGCTCCAGGTAGTTATATATTCTGGTTTGAAAAATTTTCTCGAATATTTTTGAAATTTCACTAATAATTGAGATCGGTCTATAGTTAGTTATTTCATCACGTTCATCTTTCTTGTGTAGCGGAAGAATCATTGACAATTTCAGTACCTCAGGGAAAGTGCCTTGATTAAACAAATATGTCATAGATTCGATAAGAACACTAGTGTTTTGTTTTATTATCACAGTTGGAATACCATTACTGCCTTTCAGGTTACGATTTTTAAGCCGATGTATCGCCTGCATTGTCTCTTCGGGAGTAATTTCCGCAAAAAACATGGAATTTACTAAGTATGCGATAATTGCTGCGGGTGATGTTTAGATAATTGCTCTGAGGCAATGTTTGTAAATTGTCGTCCAAAGACATTGGCAACGGTCGAAGGTTTATCAATTGTTTTTCCATTATAGTTTATGGATGCTGTCGTTTTTTCTCCGTCCATTAATGTAGTTGACAGTTTTCCAAATAGCTTTTGTCTTATTTTCGGAATTTCGAATGCTTCCATTTATATAATCGCGCTTACTGGATTTGATTGCATTCCTATATTCTTTTTTTCACGCAAAAGGGAATTCCCCGTATCACGACAGAGTATAAAGAGATCCCTCAATTTACGCCCTAACATTTTAATTTCGTGATTAATCCATTTGTTTGAATTTTTATCGTTAACAAGCCTAAATTTACATTTCGTGCCTCGTAGACAGGGAGCCAAGTTTCTTGACTTAGATGGAACTGAAGATCCGACATGTTGCTAGAAGTTAGAGAGCGGTACTTGTACTTTTCCTTTGGCAGGGCACTAGGAGGTACCAACTTTTACAGATAATCTAATGGGCGGGAAATACAAACGCCTTTATTATTGATTAATAATGAACACTGTAATATTTCGTAGGCAATAATATGATTTTGGGATAAATTTTTAATTTATTCTAATTTGTTAAACAGAATTTTTGAAATATAACCTTACTACTAAGAAATAATAATAATACTACTCATGTGCTAGTTTTACAAATGGTATCATGCGACGAAATAAATTTAAAATCAAAGTAGGCATTGCATGTAGGCCTTGCATATATCTGTTGAACATTTGAATTTTGCATAGAATTTTATCTTTAGGTTAGGCTTGCAAATTAATCAAAAACATAATTAAAAATTCTACCTGATTTTTATTTTATCACTAAATAGGTACGACATTTTCTCAAAGCATGTAAAATTTGAGTTATCTTAATTTTGTAAAATGCGACGTAACAGATGAATTAGATGTCACGAGACACCGTCATCTTTACTTGACCTGTTTTTTTTATTGCTACGAACTAATTTTTCTTTTTTTTCTAGGATCAATTATCATCGTTTGCACTGGCATGCATTTTGGATGGCCGTCCCCTTCTCTACCTCAGCTTTTAGAGGAAGATTCTTACATTCCAATGACGAATTCAGACGGTTCATGGGTGGCGGTGATGCCGTGCATGGGAGCAGTAGTGGGATGCTTTTCTGCAGCATCGTTTGTTGACCGAATAGGACGAAAAACATCAATGTTAATAACATCACCTTTATATTTTATCGCCTGGATAATGGTAGCGTTTTCTCAGTCAGTGACAGTTTTACATTGTGCTAGATTTCTAGCGGGAATAGCGGACGGCATAGCTTTCACCGCTTATCCCATATACCTCGGCGAAATAGCTCACTCTTCAATAAGAGGATTACTCTGTTCTTCCATACCAGTGACAACTATTTTGGGTTTCCTGCTCATTAATATCATAGGATCGTATGTTAATATTACTCTGACGGCTTTAGTATCATCAATCGTTCCAGTAATACATTGCATAACATTTAGTTTCATGCCGGAAAGTCCGTATTTCCTGTTAATGCGAGAAAAGACTGATGAAGCTAGGAAAAGCTTGAGGACCTTCAGGGGAAGCGATAACGTCGAGCAAGAGCTGACTCGATTAAACGATGCCGTTAAAGAGGACCAATCTTCCAAGGGAAATATTTGGGATTTGTTCACCGTCAAAAGCAATCGAAGAGCTGTCTTCATTGTAATGGGTATTAGAGCAGTGCAACAATTAAGCGGAACCACTGTCATAACATTCTATGCCAAAACAATTTTTCACGAAGCCGGGAGTAATATGTCGTCTAGTACTGCATCTATTATTTATTTTTCCATACAATTAATGGTCGCACTGGTCGCATCAATATTGGTGGATAAAGTCGGGCGTAGACCACTGCTGATATTTTCCATAATAGGTTCCGGATTTGCATTAGCTTCCGAAGGGATTTACATATATTTAAAAAACTATACTGACTATGATGTTTCCCAAGTACATTCCATGCCCATCATCGCTTTGCTGACTTATGTCATCATTTTTAATCTGGGAATGGGGACTATACCGGTGATGATGCTGGGTGAACTTTTCCCAACCAATGTCAAAGCTTTCGCTCTTTGCTTAGCCGACATTTATTTCGGTGTAATCGTTACCATCGTGTCTAAATTTTTCCAAATTATGAAAGATGACTTTGGAATGCATGTACCCTTTTTTGCATTTACCGCATTTTGTGTTATTGGCCTGGTCTTCATAATTACCTGCATACCAGAAACCAAAGGAAAGACGCTCGAAGAAATTCAGCTGTATTTGAAAGGCGAATTGAGACAAGAAGATAAACTCGAAAAGAATAACACCTAGAAACTGGTGAAATTGATTTGCTAAATATGTACATACTTATGGAGTTCTGTGGAGAACATACTGGAATCTCAAACTCGTATTTATTATTTATTGTAAACATCACTTCTATTCTTAGCTTTTTTTTAAATAGTGAATAAGAAAATAAGTTAGAAACTCTCAATGAAAAATGGTTTTAGCGACATTTTCAATTATAGAAAAGCTATAAATAGCTTGTAATTGAACCAGACGTAATTATTATGAAATTCAATGATTCAAATTTGTTTTTTTTTGTCAATATAAGAACAGGTTAATTAAATTATCAATAGTTATTGACTTTGAATCTCATATCTTATATTAGAAAAATATGATGCGCATACAAACATTAAGCTCCGATAGGGAAATTTGTTCAGGT
This sequence comes from Serrognathus titanus, assembly GCA_039766575.1. NCBI lineage: Eukaryota > Metazoa > Arthropoda > Insecta > Coleoptera > Lucanidae > Serrognathus > Serrognathus titanus. Next base: position 10,689,381 of record CM077911.1, on the reverse strand, counting down.
TTTTGTTGTCAGGAACAAAAATTGTTTCTTGTAGCATACTTTCTTTAAAGAAAAAGAAAAATTATAAATACACATCAATAAATCGCACTAGAAACAGAAAAAAGTTTCTTTGTGGTATATTTTGTTGCCGGTTATTTTCAACGCATTAGCCCACTAATATTTAATAAAGAAAATAAATTTAACAAAATGAAATAAAGAAAATGGGGTAACCTTCAAATAATTAAAGTTATCAAAGAATATAGAATATGTATAGAAAGCGTATTTATGTCTTCCGTTATAAAGATAAATGACCGCTCAATTCTATTGGAGCGTAAAATATTTTATTACGAAATTGGAAAGCGAAATTACCTTTATGCAGGCTGATCAGTTTCGGCTGTTATTATTGAACCTATAATATTCAAACTTATCAAAATAAATTGCTTTTACCTTTGTAAAATTCGTGAAGAATTTACGTCGAGTTTTACGAATATATACAAATAACTTTTTATCAGAAAACCCTGTATATTTTTATGAAATTTAAGGAAAATAAAATTTTACATATAATTGCTGTATTATTTTGCTTTCTAATAAATAGCAGAGAAATTTTACCATATTTTTACTTTATATTTTATTTATCACTTTGTGTTTGGTAGCATGGAACGTGAAACTTAAAGCATGTGTTGATTGCAAGTTTTTTTATCTATGATTTAGGTCTATCACAATTTAAAATAAAATTGATAATCAATAAAATTGTTACATCTTCTAATGCGGTTCTTGCTCGTGATATCGTGATATGGAAAAGATCGAGAAAGTGTATATCAAAAGTAGTTACTTGGCGTTTCACGAACTTGGTTGCTCGCTTTATTAAAAGTGAAATAAAATTAAACAATTTAACCTATTAATTTTAAAAACATCCTGAAGAAATATTTGTAAAAAAATATTATTAATGATAATATAGCTTGTTAAAATTAAACCAGAAACTTGAAAAGAACAAATAAGTATGTTATTACTGTTGAAAAACCATTTTTAGTGTAGAGCCAGATTAATTTAAAAGAAGAAGAATTGTGAAGTCCTTTCATTCTAAAAAGAATTTTAATACAAACTCAACTAGTTTGTTACGGTTTAAAAATTCAGTTCCATTATTTCGAATATACTACAATATTTCAGATTATCCTGTATAGTTTGAGAACTAAGTACGGTATTTGTTTCTCTTTCGATTCACAAGATTTCAAGATATTGCTCAGCCATAACCTACGCTATACAGAAACGCTCTGTTTCATTCATACCCTGCATAATTCTTTTAATAACCCCCGTTATTTTTAACGCATCTTCGGCGTCAATTGTGTTTCATGACACCAGTTATTTTGTTCCGTAAAAGCTGTTACAAGTTTTGTGATTAAATTTGAGTGGAATTTATTAGATTTTGCAAGAGTTCCTAATTCATCGACTCTGCCGGAATTTAGTGATGGAAACAAATCAAATTGTTTTACGTTTCTGCCAAGACCGAGAAAATAATCTCAGGTAGCTGCAAGTTTATTCATTGTGAAACTCAAGTTTAGACGCCACTCTTCTTTCTTTCATTTAGGTATTTTTTATCATTGGTTTGTTGTTGTCAGAAGCAATATTTTGGTCGAAAAGTACCGAGTGATTTTTAAAATTTGCCATGGAATTTGGACGGCATGTCTTAGCTTTACTTTACTATCTAATACTTTGTTGAATTCTCTCCGGTTAAGTTTCTAAATACCGCTGAGCACTTGTAATAGAATTTCGTTGTGACAAATAAAAAATACGCAGCATATCACGTTTTTTCATTTGAATACTTCATTCTGTATTTAATGACAAATAAATTAAACAAACGTGTACGTTTCCTTGGCTACGCAGCGTGTAGTTAATTGAATACAGCTAACTTAATATGTGCACATGAATCTAATTTCAGTTTTTTCAAAATTTCTCAATGAAAATTAAAACAAAATAGTAAGTGTGGCATACCAATGAATTCACAAAGAAATGTGCTATCTACTTGTCCAAACAACAAAAATCGCGCCCATAAGAAAAAATGAAGTTGGTTCTGGAAAAACAAAAACGAATCGCTCCAGAAATAAAGTACGCTCGGCATCCAATCAAGCGGAAAAAGTGGCTTCAGGAATGTTTTCCACAAATTTTGAAAGAAAATCATAAATAAAGAAGTTATGTTCGATTTTCGAAAATCGCAATTTTTAATTTTTTTCCGATTGTGAAGAAACCGCTCAAGATATTTCAAATTTCTTAACGTATTATCAATGAGCATGAAATTTGGCAACTTTGCTTCCATTTAACCGATTCTCTATCTCTTATAATAAGCGAGATCCTCATGCTGGCCCTCGAATTTCAATCACCCTGTAGATCTGTCAATTTTAATAAAAGGTGTCCCAACAAGAGCGCCGGATTTAATTTTAAAGAAAAACACATTTATTTTTTTAATTAAGCAAACATTTTTATTTCAACATAAAGAAAAATAGTTCCGATTAAACGTGAAATATAACATCAGGCAAATGGCCACCACGAAACCTCTGGCACAGGGTTATTCTTTTGTTGAAATTTTGAATAACATTTTCGCGTAAATGTGGCTGTATTTCACCAACAACGCGCCGTATTTCCTCAGCTGTTTCAGGCTTATTCGCATACACCTTTTCCTTCACATAGCCCCAAAGAAAAAAGTCCATCGGCGTCAGATCGCACGATCTTGGTGGCCAATGTTGATCGCCAAATCCAGAAATGACTCGGCCTGGAAACTTTGTCTGCAGTAACACCACTGTTTCACGTGCAGTGTGGCAGGTCGCACCGTCTTGTTGGAGAAACATGTCCTCCACATCAATTACATCCAATTCTGGCCACAAAAACTCCGTTAACATTTCGCGATACCGCACACAATTAACAGTTAGCGTATTTCCAGTCGCATTTTTAAAGAAATATGGCCCAATCACTCCGCCAGCCCAAAATGCGCACCAAACAGTTACTCGCGGTGGATGCATTGGTTTTCTGAGTATCACACGAGGATTTTCAGCACCCCAAATCCGACAGTTTTGCTTATTTACGTATCCGTCGAGTTGAAAATGGTGCCTCATCTGAAAAAATGATTTTCTTCGAAAAATTCGCATTAATTTGATGATGTCCCAACACCCAATCAGCAAATCCACGGCGCTGCTCATAGTCCCTTGGCTTGATTTCTTGTATGCGTGCAAATGCAGATCTTTTACCAAAATTCGTTGCTTCTGGAAATGTTTAATCCTTGACCACGATGCCGAATGGAAGTTCCTGGATTCTCGGCCACAGATTTCTTTACTGTGGCTATATTTTCGAGTGACCGACAAGGACGACGACGAACAATGGTCTTCTGATCCATCAGCGTAAATTTGGTCTCAAATTTTTTAATTAAACGCCTCACTGTCGATTCGTTTGGCGCATTATTGCGACCGAAAACTTGACGTAATTGGCGAACTGTTTTCGCAAACTTTCACCATTTTTGTAATGTTTTTATAATAATTAAACGTTGTTCGTTTGAATATTCTTAAATCGCGTGGTCTGTACGTGACAACTGTCAAAAAAAAAATCACTACAACAGGAACGGCTAGAGACAGGGTGACTCAGTGCCGAGAATAACCGAATATTTCGGAAGTTTAAAAATCGTTCAGAGATATCAGTTTGTTGTACTAAAATTTAAAATACATGTCCGTGTTTCTGTTAAACAGAATGGATTCAAAGACGTGTTCTACATGTAATAAAACATTTTCTAAAGCATGTAACTTATACAGACACATGCGAGAAGTACATAATGAATATGTTGAAATAATTAAACTGCAGGATAAATTTATTTCATGTTCGATATGCCAAGACAATGTATTTAATTACGAGGAATTAGAAGAACACTTGAACACTCAGCATAAGGTAGTTTTGATAAGGGAGTGTCACAAATTTTATTCGCAAGAAGGTAAAAATAATTTTTAATACATAGTATAATTTAACTAGTACTGTGTGATTTTTAAAATTGTGGATAAAGGGAGGGCGTGAAGAGGAAAATTTATAGCTTAAATTAACTCATACGTACGTTTTGGTGAACACCACTGCGAAAATATGGTTAATTTATGAATGCCTTTTGAAGTTTTGTAAATATCATTTTGCATAAATCGTATTTGCTAATTTACGCCATACGTTTTGCTTTCACGGCCTCCCTTTATCTAAAATTTTTTAAATCATACCGTAATTATGGAATCTAAATACCATGTATATATTTACCTATAATCGGAATTATAATTTAAGATTTTTATAGAAAACTCAAATTTATGGTGAAAATATGTTTGATGTATGGGATAAAATATTGCTATATGTACAACACTCTATCGAGTTATTCGCAGAAAATCGAAAATCGCAAAAATTTCGAAGCGTGCTTTTCCCCGCTTAAAGCGTTTTTGAGCAGATAAAAAAAATAGCTCCGTGCTTATCCTAAGGTGAACTACTAATCCACAAAGTTTCAAATTTTTTTGAATTTTCGGGTTCGGAGACTTCCCTTGTCAGTCGGTCTTGGATCAGCGAAATTTTATCGTATTGCTCGCTAATGGTCCAGTCAGTCGGAGACCTTAAACGACCTGTACATAGAATTTCGCATGACTTTCTAAGATTAAAAAATTAATCTCCGCCCACAATAGTAAATTATTAAGACCAACGAACTATAATAGTAAATACTTAAATTACGCGTTTGCGTTGGCTATGTTTTTTTTGTTCAAATATTATTGACAAGTATTTATTGGTCACTCATCCTTAGGTTAGACGTCTCTTTCCCTGCTTTCTTTCTCTCTCTCTCTCGATCGCTTGCAGAGCCGAGGGTAAACGTCTTAACATCCGTGCGCCGCTTATCGATTTGGTGTCATGTAAAATTACAAGTAACCATTTAACCGGGGCCCTTTTCCGGCCCTGCTACTCCAGCAGTGAATCTAGACGTAGCAGCTCTCTATAGACATAGAAACTCACGGAGAAGGTGTCCTCGAATGTTCATCTTCATACTTTGCATGCATAAAGATGAACCCTAGATGGATATTAGCATACCTTGCCTTCTAAGCACACGTTCTCAGAATGATTGGTGCTGGCTGCCTCCTTCAGTGATTGCCACACTGGTCTAAGCACAGTCACCACCAAGCCCAGACCATTCTTGTGAAGCACAATGCAATCCACGAGGTCAGGTATTCACTAGCTGTTTACTAACATCACCGGTCCCCTGACAGTGTTGCCACACCGCGACCGTGCTCATTTAGGAAAAGGAATTTAGCTTTAGGAATAATAAACTGAAAAATGTTTTGTTTGATTTCAATAGGGAGAGAATACAAATGATTATAATTACAGGGTCCAATTTCGACGATGGGAATTTCTATAATAAAAATTATTTTAAGGTCCTTTTGATATGCCTTGATGAGGAAACTTTTTCTTTATGATCGTGAACGTATTGTTGAAATTAGGTCTGATTATAAAAGACATCATATGGGCTTCTTGATGACGTGTCACCAAATAACAACTCAACCCCGTACTCGAATGGATACTATTATTGTAAGCTATTAGGGCATAAATCATTAATTTTTGAGGCAAGTCTCGGGATTCATTACGCAATAGTCGGAAAAGTTCTGTCAAATGTGAATGTAAGCGTTTTATTAGTCCAATGGATTCTGGATGTCTTGGTGTCATTACATGCGTATCGATTTTATGTAACCTTAAAAATTGTGTCATTTTGAAGTTCGGTGCCTCTACCGATAGTAATATTTTCTGGGGTACCATAGAACGTGAAATATTTTAATAGGGCTTCGGATATTTCGGTTGAATTTTTGTTTTTGTTCATTTAGCTTGCGGTAATCTATTACCATTCTCCACTTCTTCTCGCCGAAAGTGTCCATTTTCTTTGGTACTATCCAAACAAGGCTACTCCAAGGAGATGTGGATGGTTGAATTATTCCTTGTTGAAGCATAGAAGTTATCTGTTTTTCATTTCTTCTCGGTGAACTTGTATAAATTAATTTTATTATTAAAAGTTACCGGTATTCGTTCGAAATAAAAAATGTCTCGATATTCGTAGCATAATTTTTTAATCTGTTTTTTCTTCCGGGTTCATATTGCTGTGTTATTTATCTGAGCTGGGGTAGAAAGCAAAGGATACACCTCTTAGAAGTTTTTGTTTATTTTTTCTTACCTTTTAAAAAGGAAAATTTCTCAATTTCTGAATTTAATTTCAAAATATATACATCTCGTTCTAGAATGCCGGAACCTAAAAAGGAAATTAATTTATTTGATTGACTAAAAATTCTTTATTTATGTATTAGAATTGCCATAATCTTGTTTCCGAGGAGTTCCTAAGAATACGGCGGCGGCGTCTAAATGGATTTTTTGTAGAGTTGTCATTATATCGGTAGATTCTTATTTTGAATTTTCAGGATTAGGAGGCGATTGAGATTTGATTGACCAAGTGGAAATTTGTTGTAAAAGATTGTCGAATTCAGACATATAGTGTTAATGGTGAAATAAAAATATAACGGGAGAAAATGTTAAGTAAAATGAGCAGTTACTTACATTAAAACGATGATTTTCATGTCCATCGAAATCTTATGCGTCAGCACTTGATTCTAGGAGGAGAGTCTTCGGCGATGCTGTTCGAAATTCTCGATGTCGACATTTTCTTACACACTAGCACTTAATCCTAAGGTGGAAAATCTTCGGCGATGTTGCCTAAACTTTTCAAGGTTTGAAGGCTCCCAATTTCGGCGATACGGTCCGAAATTCGGAATTGAATATCCCAATTAATCGTAAAAACGAAAGGTTTTCGGCGATTTTGTCCGGTTCCTTTAGGAAATCCTACTAACTGCGCCACTTAAATTATGCGTTTGGGTAAATTGACTTTTAAAAATACAAATTTTATTGAAAAAATACAATAAATGAGTTTAGTTGAACGGCAACGCTAGAGCCATGGAATTATAACTAAGACTAACTTTAGATTGCAATATATCAAATATATCAAAAAACAAAGCGTCAGCATGATATAAAACAACTTGTTTTACATCGTGTCGAGATAAAGCGATGCTACGACAGCCGTTCTCCGAACGTAATAAAATGGTTTACTACTACAGTTCGTTGACTTTCTGAAAATGTGATTCACCAAGTCCTGGTTAAGTTGTACAGGAAATTTATTGACATTTATTGACATTCACGATCGATTTTAAGAGCCACGCTGTATTAATTTGTTTGATTTTAATTTAAAATTATTATAAATTCTGATGCATATATGCACCAAGCGCACAAATAACTCTTAACTTAACTCTTTATAGGGCAAACAATTTTTTTCCTGAATTTGGAGATTTTCTGTTAGATAATTATAACATCCTTTGTATTTTTTTTAATAATTTTTAAATATTTGTATGTCCTACACATTTTTAACACTAATAAATAGTACAACTACAAAATCCGTTAACAGTTCTAAAATGCAATATTTTCCAATTTGTATAATGAAAATTAATGTAGCAAATTATAATGCGAATATCTTCAAATTTATACACGATGAAAATATATTGATTTAATAAAGTGTACAAATATTAAATTTAAACTAAACCCTTAAAAACATTAAATATACTTATGCAAACAGTGTTAGTGGCACCAAAAGAAGCCACTTCAATTATATTCGGCGCCCTATTTAAAAAGTGGCATAGATATGAACCTCCTACCATTTAGGAAGTATATTAGAGCCTTAAGGATCAATATCTCAGTTGATCTATGTACATTTTGACTGGCAAAGGAGGTGGCACATATATGTTACGGTAAATGACGTTAACAGGATGATTACGTTAATGACCGGATGGTATCGTTATTGACCGATTCTTACGGTAATTAACGTTATTATCCAGATTTTAACGTCAATTCCCAATAATCAAGGACAATGTTGTTAATTAGTTTGATTTGAAAACATAATAAACGTCAACGTCCGGGTATTGTCCTTATTCACCATTTGTTATTGGGCAATGTTGAATTGCTTTATTATCGCAAGATAAGCTCGCATGGCATTTGGAATTGTACAATTTTCAGCTGACCTGCAAGCGCATCTCTTCTAAACTTGAGCCAGTTTTTCGTTGCAGTGCCCTCGATGTCGAGAAACTCCTCCGGAACAAGGTTATGGCAACTCTAATACATAAACAAAGCATCTTTAAATAATCAAATAAATTAAATTTCTTTTTAGGTTCCGGCATTCTAGAACGAGATGTATGATTTTTGAAAATAAAATTCGGAAATTGGGAAATTTTTCTTGTTTTTTTTTTTAAAGTAAACAAAAATTTGAAGAATTTGTATCCTTTTGATTTTTTTACCCCAGCCCAGGTAAATAACACAGCAATATGCAGTAATTCAAAATTATAACAATTTTTCAGTTTTCGTGTTTTCAATAGGCGCCATTCTTGGCCACAATAAAAACTGCTCACCAGATCTGTTTTGCTTATTTTAGGTTGTCGAACGTGCACAAATTTTTGGCGTAAAAAGTTTTTGAAAAAAATCAAAAATAAAAAATTTCCCCATATGGTGCGAACTTTTTGGCGGTCACTGTATACCATCAATCTATGAAAGGTTCAAATCGTTCTCAAGTTCGAAGTGAAATTGTGCAATACATATTTGTTATTGTGAAGAAATTTAATCAGTTTTGATAGGTGTAATAATCGCAATTTTCAAATTAAAAATATTTAATGTAAATGTTAAGATGTTTAATTTATTTAAGACTTGCGTTAAACTTTGTATATAAACGTTGCTGCAGTCAGTGCTAGTCTATTGAACATAATTGTCTAAACTAGTTTACGTCATACCCAATTATTAAAAAAGCATTCAGTTCAATTGGTTGAATTGTTATGCGGAAAATGTTTTATTGAAGAATCTTCGATGTATGTATATCCAGATCATATTTTTTTACTGCTATTCTTTAAGTTTCTATATAATAAAATACAGTACATTCATCACTTAAATTACTAAAAGATTATTATGTTATTATGACTTATTACTAGACATGGGTATATATGCAAAATGTTAATCTTCAATTTAAATCTATATATTATTTTATTAATTCGCTAATACTAACTTAATTAACAATAATTAATTTGTAATTAAAAAATTCAATAAAATGGAATATTGATTTTACAAAAAAGTTAAAATTGAAATTTTAAAAGATTTAAACCTGATTTAATTTCAATGTGTTAGAACGTTATAATGTGTTTCTCTTTTCTCGACTTTTCCAATTTCTCGGGATTCGAAAAATCTCGTTTGTTTATTCTTGGAAATTCCCGGGAAATCAGAAATATAAAATAATTAAAAAATAGTACTATATAATATACAAAAAGAAAGTTTAAATCAATTTAAATATTTAGAATTCGACCTTTAAGCACACAAAAATCACTCTCGTATTTCTAGTAGTCTCTTAATAATTAGTCTTTAACTTAAGACTTATAACATTCAAAAAATTGCTTTAAAAAAACCTCTTAATTTTATCTTTTAAGAAGGAATGTTTTTGATAATTTTAATAATAAACATTAAAGATCAACAAAAGTAATTAAACTAAAAAAAAAAACATCTTTTTGTTTTATAATATGAAAACAGAAAATCAAATCTCTTCTAAAAAACTATGGGTACAGCACAAAATAAAAGTAAATATTCTTAAAATAACAATTTAAGCCGAGACAACACGCGGCCATTTTTGGGTTAAAATTTCATTGTATCAAACCCGACTTATAGCGAATTTTAAATTCACACACCTCAGATCTGAGAGTACTATCAATAGCTCAAGAGCTACTCATTCAAATGGAACGACACCTTTAAGTACTTTCTTCATATTAAGATATTGCGAATCGCATGCTCTTTGTTGCTCTTCATGAAACCAATATCGGTTAAAGCAAAAGGCGAAGCAGAACTCGGAAATTTTTCGATTTCCCGACAGTTTCTTTCTTCTTGGGATCAAAATTAGCAAATTTTCCGGGGTCAGGAACCCTAATTTTAACTTAGGCTTAAATTTAATTCCATCTTAAATCTTTTCTGCTACCCAGGCATAGTGCACAATTGGAAATTTTGCGATTCCTATGAAATTTTAATATTAGGTTGCTTAGAATTGTGGCTGTGTAATGTTTTATATAAGCCGTATTTTGGCGTTAAAGCGTCGTGAATGTTTTAAAGCTTTTATATTTTAGCTTAAACGGTGGCGTCAGAGACAAGCTGTTTTTAAAACGCAGGATTAGTTTTTGAAGTGCTCTCAATGGAGCAATTCCTATGACGGACAATAATAAAACATAACCTACAATTATCAGTCAAAATAAATCAAACTAGGATATAAGTCTAATTGGGAGAATTTATACTAACAATTTACGAAAAACTGTTACACTGGCTGTGATAAATGAGACATATCATTCCTAAACATATTTATTACTGGGATAAACTATTGTATTTTGCAGTATACTCAAAATTTTTATAAAACAATTATTGAGTCAGTCAATTTAGGAGTTCGTTATTTGCAAATTTGTGACCCTAAAAAGGTCTTTCTACAATTAGTGGGTAGAAAATATTAAAGAAATTGATGAAAATGGTTGCCTTCAGTTTGTAAGTTTAAATTTACACGGTGTTTCATGTTGGTGAAAAAATGTTTCCGAAGTTATTATAGTTCATATGTCTGAAAACGCTGTTATAGGTCTTGAAAATTACGAACAGGAGTTGTTCAAATAGGGAAATATAAAATAATCTAACAGTGTTACACTAGGGAAATGTGGTGCGTATTATATATCGAAACCTTGCCTTATGATTCGATTGTAATAAAACTTACATAAGTAATTTAAAGTTTCTCGTGTTCCATGGAAATATCCACGCAATTTCAAGTCGTCCTTTAGTTTTGTTTTGTAAAAGTATTGAAAACTGCGAAATTTCGTTGGAGGGACAATTACATGAATTTACTTTTGAAAGTGTATGACAATTTTGATGTTTATAGAAAATAAATAGCTTTTTGCTTGCCAAAATTTTACGATAACGTCTGTAACACAAGTTTTCGGAAAAAAATAATTTGTCTGTAATTTGATACTACTAAATTATATCATTCAGTTGCTATTGGAAACAAATATTTAATATTGTCTACATTTTTATTTATCACGCTGTGCTTGTCAAATAACTATTATCGTAGTTATGACGTACAAACTGGATATATATTCGGAAAAATATACACTGAGGCCACGGATTTTCTGCAATAGGCGAAATCTTAAAAATTTTTAGATGCTAGGAAAAAAGTGTTTTTTTACAAAAGATATTAAAAAAGATATTAAAACCTGCAAAAATGATAGAAATATTCTCGAAATACCTCATTTATGGATTGAAATTAAAAAAAAAACATAGTCTCTCATCGCCCAGCAAAAACTGTGTAGCATTGAAGGCAACGGACCTCTAAGTATTATTTAAATGATGTATCCTGATGTTTAGAAATTAAGAAATAAGTTGCTAAATGAATGATTAAAATAAATTACTTCGATATTTTGATATTGCCCCAGAAAATTTTTCCGAAAACTTTTGTTACATTCGTTATAATTCAGTTGCCATCATCGTGCAAACTATTGAAATGAATAAAAAAATTGATATATCTGACAATTTAATTATAGCAATCTTCGGGTTCAATTTTCATGTTCACTGTAGATGAATTATCCCTGATGATCATTAAAAGTGTAAATGTATAAATAAAAGATTCGCCTTTAATTAGGAACCGCCTTACAGAAAAGATCATCCATTTCTATGTGCACATTAAAATGTTTAATCTTTATTGCGTCTGGACTTTAATACTTGTCTTTAAGCATGCCATAAAGTCCCAAAACATATTTTATTATACTTTTGTTTGAACTTTTTTTCTTAAACTAATCGCGCTGTTTGAATAATTTATATTTATGAGTAGATTGGACAAATATGCAATAAAGATAACATATACAAGGTATGATTCATATCTAGGTAGCATACTTACAATGATTAATGGATCCTACAAGTTTTATAATTAGGTAATATTTAAATGTTTAACATTAGTTAAAGAAATTTGTGTAAAAAATGTCATTTGAACATTAGTAATTAACAGAATACAAACCACTATTAGAATTGACAGATATTTTAATTTTAAAGACTTTTACGGTCTCAGATTGTACAAATTATATTAAAAAAAACATTACTAAACTCATTGTTAAAGCGTTTTAAAGTGCAAATGAGCAAAAGAATAGGTGGATTCGTTTTACTTCAAAACTCAAAGTTACTCAACGTCACTCAGTAATCTTGAAAACTGGTGTATTTTTTTATCGGCTGATTGTTGAGATTTTTGAGAAAACTTTAGTTCTTCCCGCATTGCCATTTGCTCAGTGTAAGTGGGAATAACTTATTCTTTTAAGGAATGTTTTAACTCAGCAAATCTCACCTAACTTGTGATATGTACTGATCTGAGTCGAAATTTTTAACACTTAACCTTAGTAATAAAATTCATATTATTCATAACATTAATGCAAGGCCACTTGTAAGTACAAACGCGTAGTGCTAAATATAGCAATATTAATAAGAAAAACTTACTTGTTTTTTAAATAAGTTTCAAATTTTTAAGTGAAAATAAATTTATGTGCTTTACAGTTATTTACCCCTTTATTGTGGCGTACAGTTGAAAATATTTGCTGCCTAAAAGCCTGGACTAAGTAAATATTTAGATGGCAATGCCATTGGCCATGACGTAGAGAATTTGTAAACAAAGCAATATCAGTAGTATCAGCGAGTTCATAAATTCATCGGTTGACAGTTCGATGTAATAACGTCTTTATTAAACCTTTTGTAAAGTCATCATGACATGACCACCAAAAAAAAAAAAACCTAGGTTCTTATTTTCATCATCTAGCAAAAGCATGTGTACAAAAAGTGTTCACATCCTAATGTGTTGCTCTCATTTTTTCGCATGTTCACGTATTTTAAAACATTGAAAATAACTAAAGTAGATTCTTGTCCTGTGAAATTTCGTAATAAATTATTTATTATTATTTATTGTCTTTCGCTTTATATTGTGCAAATTGTGCAATTTTTGAAAGAAAAGTATGTCCACAAAATCCTTTCCGCCACGCAACAATATTTGTCTCAGTTAACATTTTCCATAAGAAAAGTTCGGAAAAAAGTCTGACTTAGCTAAGAAGTTAGCTAAGTCTGTCATTGCTTCTAGAGTTACACCCATATCTGTTGTTAAATCGCTTATGAATTTCATAGCAGTTACTCTTTGTTTCGGTAACAGATTTGCACCCATCGTTTGAGGATTTAACAAATCCGCTGCTAAATGTATAGGCTGTATGGTGTACTCCTTTCTATTCAAAAATTTCTGTTTCGCCTGTTCCTTTTCAAATTCTGTTAAATTTAAAAATTCCAAATTAGGAGAAAACATTTTTTCAATGTCCATAAAAATTTGACATACTGAGTGGATGGAAGGAATATCCCTTTCTAAATATATTATTGCTTCAGTGATAGGTCTCAATGGTTCGGTGAGCATATTTGTGTTGTTCCAGAAGTCCTCGTCTAATATGTTTACTTTCAAATAGCGTATTCTTTCCTGAATAACTGTATTTTCACATATGCACAACCTTTGTAACACGAATTTACATTTTATTAAATCCTGGAAACATTTTACGTGAGAACCCCATCTTGTTTTTACCGGTAGACTTAAAGAAGCTGTAATCTTTACTTTTTGTTTTATTTCTTTTAACTTGGCACTCAATAAATGACTAAATTGAATAGTATTTACTAAGTTTTTGATATTCGATAACTGTTTGTCAACAGATTCTAGTTTAAGTATATCGTTAAGTTAAGTTATCAATATAGTTTACAATGAGTTTCATAATTTTCGATTTGCTAAAATTATTCAAATGAGGACCCCGCGTGTCGTTCTGTAATTATTTTATTTACATCAATATAATGAATATTAGAGATGGCGCAATTATTTATGCAAGCGTACAATTTTTAATTAAAACAATAAAAACGGCTATCTAGTTCTGGATTACTGATCCAATAAGGAGCACCTAAAAATACGTTTGTATGTGATAGAGATTTAACAGTATTAGGGAACAGCTCCTCATCAACGCGAACATCTTTAATGACATCATTTGTTCCAGCAAAAATTATGACGAAGTCTTGCAGGATGAAATCCTTTGTTAAGTTTTTCACATTACACACTACGTCTTTGAATTTCCCATTCGGTTTAAACACTGATTGCACACTCACATTTTTATTTAAAATTCCAAAGTTCGATTTAAGACAATATACAGCGTTTCTTGCATGACTGTCACCAAGCAGTAGTATTTTATTTTTTTGCAGGGTATGGCGAGGGTCATGAGTATTGGGTAACTTCTGGGGATTTATAGTTGCCCTTACTACGTTGTCTGAAGGATACCTCCGGTCCATGCACTCATCTGCAATTTTCTTACCACGGTTACATACCGAATTGGTTTCCATTTTCAACTCTGTATCATGTAGTTCTCTTTCGGTATTTGTTTTACGAGCGGCTTATTTCTTAGGGATTTAGATAATTTCGTTACACGAACCTCCAAATAGTTTACTTTGTTTTCTAGCGAGTTAATTTTGCTTAATAACGAGAATATTAAGAATATTAGCATCTGTCTCTAGAGGTTTGTTAATTTTTTGATGTCGACTCCAGAAATTATTTTTGCGCGACCTGGTGGTAAAACCTGGTGAATTACTTTCTCGGCTAGGTATTTATGTTCATTTTGCCGGGCTAGCCGTAAAAACGTTTGCTTCCTCTTCTCTGATGAGGCCGTAAAAATGAATTTTCTGATAGTGCAGGAAAAAAATATCCTTTTTATAATAAATATAAAGACAAGAAAACAAATTATTTTATATTACGCAGCGTGATTTACCAAGCCACAGTTTATCTCTTGAGGTACCCATTCAAGAAACAATAAAGTAATATTTTCGTGCGATATATTTACTTTGGAATTGTTCTAATATCGTAGTTAGCAGGTAGTTGGAATCATATTGACAAAGAATGACAATTTTTAACTACAAGAAACCTAGTTAGAATCGGCGAGCAGTCGTAATGTAATTTATTCGTGAATTCCTAATTTAAATTTAAATTGCTCTATGGATAGGTAAATAATTAACAAGCGCCATAATGTTATCTAACATTAACATAATTAAAAAATTAATCTCCGCCCACAATAATTTTTATATCCGTAGATACGTATTTCGGCAGCTAAGCTGCCGTCTTCAGTACACACACTACCAATTTAAAAGCACTTCATAAAACCTAAAAGCAACTAATCATAATCAAATAAGAGCAAATCAAATAATACAGAATAAGTATTGGTCCATTTTCCTGAAAAAAGTTCTCGTTCTACCGACTAAAGAACTTTCATAAACATCTGATTCCCTATTATTTGATACTGCCTTAAATATTTAAAAAATATCCCTAAAAAAATAATAATATTACGACGTAGGTTTCCGCGGGTGTTATATGCTGTGTTGTTCTTCCGTGTAGGGTTCCCAAAAGAACCGTTGTTGTCGTCTTGACGACGTTTCGGCAGAATCACATCTCCCATCTTCAGGTCTTCTCGGCTGCTTTCTTCGTTCTGCTTCTCGTTATTATGCAAGTGGAACTAACTCCTTGCGATGCCGGGGAGGGTTTATATACCGAGTTACGGTCACGCGTCGCTGCACTCGGTTGGTTTCTAGTCTGGCTTCTTGTTGTTGGTAGCGCCGGTAGGTTGGCTTCTCCCCCGATGATCTCGGCTTTGTCTGTAATGCTGGTTTCCATGATGTTGGTAGTCGTTGAGTGTCGTCTCTTGTGTTTAGATTCTTCGGGTGTTTTTCTATTTCTATGGCTTCTCGTAAGATTGTTTTCGAAGTATGCTGTATGCTGGCTATTGTTCTTGTATTGTCAAAATCTATCTTGTGTGATGTGGCCGTTACATGTTGTGCAAGCGAAGAAGTTTTTTCGTTCTTCTCGACGGCATTGCGGTGTTCTTTTCTTCTCACACTGACTCTTCTGTTCGTCTGTCCCACGTAAACTCTTTCGCAGTCCTGGCAAGGGATTTTATATACTCCCTGGCTTTCCAGTTCTATTTTTGTTTTTGGAGTTGGCAGGATGTTGCTGATTTTCTTATCTGTGTTGAACGTTGTTTTGATCTTATGCCTTCTGAGGACTTTGCTTATTTTGTCTGCTGTGTCTTTTACGTATGGCAAGCAAGTTCTTCCCAGTGGTTTCTCTTCTTCCTTTTCTTTTTTCTCCCGACGTGGTCTTTGCGCCCTCTTGATTTGGTTTTTTGAGAAACCGTTTTGAAGCAGTGCTTTCTCCAATTTCTCCATTTCTTGCTGTTTATTCTTCAAGTTTGTTAGTCTCTGTGATCTTGTTACGAGTGTCTTCACGACGGACTGTAGTTGCGCTGGATGATGATGCGACTGAGCGTTCAAGCAGCGATCTGTGTGTGTCGGTTTGCGGTACACTGAATATCCGAGGCTTTCATTCTGTTGTTTCGTTATCAGCACGTCTAGGAATGGAAGGGTGCTGTCATTTTCTATTTCCATCGTGAATTTGATATTCGGGCGTATTCCGTTGAGATGTTCGTGGAATCTTCGTAATTCTTCTTCTCCGTGTGTATGCTGGATCTTCTAAGAGTACTTTCATTTTTCTTCACAGTCTTTCATGTCCATTATAACGGTTGCGATGCCTTTGTCTGCTGGTAGCATGATGATATCTTCGTTTCCCTTCAACGAACGTAGAGCTCGGACTTCTTCTTGAGACAAGTTCTTCTTCGGTGGTTTTGCTGTGCGTAGTATCCTTGATATGTCTTGTCGTATGGTTTCTGCGGTAATTCAGAAATAGATGCTTCCACGCTGCATATGATGTTCTCCACTGGTATGCGTGAAGGTGCCACGCCGTAGTTGAATCCCTTGGCTAATACGCTGCTCGTTGCTTCGTCCAGTGGAAATCTTAATAGGTTGTGGACCACCTTCTCCACTATCGGTGCTATTGTCTTCGTAGGTCTCTGTTCTGCTTTCAGTTGTTCAAACTTTTTCTTCTGCTTCTCTCTTGTTAGTTCCGAATCCGTTTCTGCTCGGAACTCCATAAGTTGGTCCAGTGTTGCCCATAATGTTGGATGCAACGTGTTGCTCAATTCCAGATGTAGTTTCAGGAGTTCGGTGTTGACTTTCTCCAACTCTCTTCTGGTGTCGTGTATGACCTCCCTCACCAACGCTAGACTTGCTCTCCTGAGGATGTTGCTTGTTTGGTGGCTCTTCTTGTGGAACGTCAGCTTCATGCTCTTCTGTATGATGTTTTCATCGCGGCAGCGCTCCAGGAACGTTAGGCCGTAGAGTACTTGCTTCTTCTTGATCGTAGCTTCTCCATCTTCTTGTCTTCTTGTAGTTTCTTCTCCCCGTAGAGATTGATAATGTTACAACGTAAGTTTCCGCGGGTGTTATTTGCTGTGCTGTTCTTCCGGGTGTTCCCCCGCGTAGGGTTCTCAAAAGAACCGTTGTTGTCTTGACGACGTTTCGGCAAGACAACAACGGTTCTTTTGAGAACCCTACGCGGGAGAACACCCGGAAGAACAACACAGCATATATATATATATATATATATTTATTTTTATTATTTTTCAGGGATATTATTTAAATATTTAAGGCAGTATCATATAATAGGGAATCAGATGTTCATGAAAGCTCTTTATTCGGTAGAATGAGAACTTTTTTCAGGAGAATGGACCTGCTTTATTTGATTTGCTCTTATTTGATTATGATTAGTTGCTTTTAGGTTTTATGAAGTGTTTTTAAATTGGTAGTGTGTGTACTGAAGATAGCAGCTTAGTTGCCGAAATACGTATCTACGGATATAAAAATTATTGTGGGCGGAGATTAATTTTTTAATTATTTCTTAAACCACAGTATATTTAGTAAATAAACATATATAACAAAAAAATTTTAATTATTTTTGATAAGTCAAATAATGTGAAAAAAGAGATAATTTTACTTCACAGCACAAATTTAGTTCAAGTATTTTGACGTTCAAAATACAATTTCGTTTGTGCTGATCTGCATTATTTACAAAAAAACAGTACAAAGTACTTGTTATATGGTGACTCGCCGAATTTCATAAATCCTTACGACTTAGAGACGAAACTATGTTTGTACAGTAAATTGCCATTGTTAATTGTTTCAAATGTGACGTATACATTAACTTTATTGGTGCCTCAATAAATGTCGACAATGGTTTCGTTATTAATGAAATGATGTGTAATAATAGACATATACACAGAAATCTTAGTGCGAATCATCACTTCAAGAAACGACACTTAAGATTATTCAACGAAGATGAAGAAAAAATTTGTTATAAACCCTGAGTTCTCATCTACCGAAACCATAAAAACTGTTTTTAACGAGTGAGTATAGTTTTTAATATTCTATTTACTTACTAAAATTAAAAAAGAGTATATTGTAGATATTAGAAAAATAAACATTGTTTACGGAAATTTTTTAATCTAGAACAATTTAGTGTGACATTACATATACGGACTATTTCGGTCAATTTTTAATTTAAATACTTCTCGATTTTTCAAAAAATTTTTTATGTAAATTTCCTGTAAATATCAATATGATCTTGAAACAATTTTTAAATGTATAATTTATGAGATACATGACCTTGAAGTTTTACACGAGAAAGAATAAATTGTGGCATTTTAATTTTAAAAAATCTTTATGAAGAAAGAGATTAAGCTCCTAACACAGCAGTGAAATTTTTTCATTTTAATTCACTTTTACATTAACGCCGACGACCAAATTATGCACGAAAACGTTAATACTGACTGACAAGACTGATTGCATGAAACATTGTAATATGATGGTATTTAATTTGCTCATGTTAATTTTCCTTTTAGTTTGGAACTTTGCACGTTTTGTAATTTTTGAAATTATGTTGAGGTTCATTACACTTCATAGTTTAGCATATTTGCATAAAAGCTTGATATGTAGAACTTCTTTCTATAAAGAAGTTCTACATATCAAACTTTTTAAATCTCTATAGATTTAAAAAAATTAAAATGCCATAATTTATACTTGTTCGTATAAAATTTTACGGTCACGTATCTCAAAAATTGTGCACTTAAACACTATTTCAAGGCCATAATTGTAATCATTTAAGGAAAATCTACACAAAAATTTTATGACAAACCGAGAAGTAGTTAAAGTAAAAATTTACTCTATTTACAAGTAACTTATTAAAACGAAAAAAAAAAACAAGAATTAATTTTATCTTAAATATTTAAACGTACACTATAGAGTTTATAAAAATTTTGTTGCAAATCGGTTTGATTGCAGTGGATTCCTCGAGCATCCTCTGTACAGCTGTTTCGGGCCTATTTGGGTTCTCGTGAGAGCAAAAACATAGCTCGAGAAATCCATTACAAACCAAACCAACTGTCCTAGTCATTGGCAATTGTGATGTAATAGTAATGACAAGTTAAGTCAAAATCGATCGCAAAATGTCGTGAGCTAAACTTTTCATTGAGTTTATAATTAATATTTTTAAAAAATACTTTCAGTATGAAATAATCATATTGTATCGAAGAGCTGAAAGTTTTAAGATAAAACTGGTGGACAATGCTTCGCAATGCGTAACTTAAGGCTATTTTACGTTACACGATTTATTGTACAAGAAATTGTACCATTTTTAAAACAATCTAAATTGTGTAAATTGAAAGAGCAAATTGCCTGAAATATTGCTTGCTTTAAAAATTATATCAATCGCTTCTATTTTTCACACAATTTCGTCTCAACTTATAACCACATTGCTTGATATTTTTTCTAGACTCTCTTTGCTTGTTTTTGCTGTTTAGTCCTCTTTGCAACAACTTTTCTACTAAACATAAGCAATAATGGTAATCGTGGCTTCTACATCACATGGATATCCACATGGTATATAACCAAACTTTTAAATGACAATTAACTGCGCAGAATCATTCACCATTTCTTGTGCATGGCTTAGAGTGCGGATATCAAACAAGAAATTTTGGGACTACTTAAGATGCTATGCAATTTAGATAGTTTCAAAAATTGTACAATTTCTTGTACAATAAATTGTGTAATGTAAAACAGCCTTTAATCGTGAGTGTCAGAATGTATCCTCATCTTCGAAAAAGAATATTTTCTTAAATAATAATAAAAACTAAAAAGTTTTTAAAATTTATTGATAAATCACGAACGACTCGGTTATATTATCTATTCTTCACATCGCGGCTATTCAATTACACAATTACGTAAAGTTAACATTCCATCAATTTGATACGTGTTTTATATTGTTTGTTGGTTATTACGTGTGTATTTGCATTAAAATGAAAGTAGGATTTTTAAAAGCAAAGTGATAATTGCCGAATAGGAAAAATGACGTCACGCTGGCACCGATGCGACGCCGCGCTACTCGGAAACTATTGCTACAAAACGTAAATTTGAACTCTTATAATTTGGTTGTTTTTTAAGATAATTTAATAATTCTTCCACAGTTTTATATCACTTTGCTTTAACTTTCTTTTCTTTATTAAAAAAAAAAATGTAAATTTCTCCATTACGCATTACATCTCTTTGATGTGTGGTCTAACGTTCTGAGTTAATTGCCAAATAAATGAGTTAATATTTACGTAACTGTACTCTAAAGATAAATTTATGTATGGTCATACTAGAAAGAATTGTTTATTCCACAGTACCAGCAATTACGCCGGTCGTTGCAAAATTAATTGTCATGTCTATACATACTGCGATATATTGTCGTTGATAGAGGGTTTTGTTTAAATTGATTTTCAAAATTTATCAACAAATAACAACTTCACGCATAATTATTTAGCATTAAAACTCTTTTCTCTTTTTATTTGTTTAAATAAACTGATATCTCAGGGTTGCCAATTGTCTAGCTAACAAATTAGGATTACGTGGTTCTGTTTTATCTTTAATTTGTTTATAATAAGTGACTTTAGTTGATATTTTCGTCTCGTTACATGAATTGCAATAGGTAAGTAAAGACAATTTTTAATCATATTATAATATTTCATTTACGATCAAATTGTAATTGCACATTATTTTACTTTTGTTGGCAAAATAAGTTGTCATAGGGCAATTTGTCATACACACAAATATACAAGAAATAATAATAATTGTTTTAGTCAAATCATACATGGGACTTATAACCAAAAATGCAAATGGTAAGTTTTTGATTTTATTATTAACTGACAAAAATTAATTAAATTTATTTATCAGAATTGCATAATTATGTGAATGATACAATCTGTACAATGTGAATGATACAATCTATTTTGTTGTTTAAAGGAATTGATTAATTCAAGCTTTAAAATAAACAAATAGTCACGATACAGACAAGATTATTCCTCCGGTCTAATCACACAGTATTTGTTTAGAAATCCATTGACAATAAGGCCTTTAAATTTACTTTAAAATTCGAATTAAATTACATAGACAATTAAATTAAAATCAATTTGCATTTTTAATCAAAGTTATTAAACAATAGGTCTTACTTCTTTCACAACTCACTACTTATTAAAGACTGATCTGTTCAGCTTGAAGAGTTGAGCATGACTTTCCAAATCACATGGGATTTCTCCCTTTTATAGCAAAATAAATAGGCAAAAACTGTATAACCTTTAATTTAAAAAAAAAAAACGTAAAACCTTTAAATGAACGAATTTCATAATTTAAAGTTTCAAATAAATTAAAATCTAAAAAAATCTATCTGATTCTAGTTATACGAATACATTTTAAATAAACTTAGTCGTACGGCTCCTATTTTGAAGTCTTAATTTATTTTGATTTTTCATTTTTACAATTACACAGCGCCTTTCTCCGTTCTTTTTGAAGAAGTACTCTCGAGACTTGTCCCTGATGGCATCTTCTGGTGACGTTGAAGAATGTGAATAGCTTCCCTGTGTTGCGTCATCGGGCTGGAATGGTTCTTTGAAGTGCTGGGGCTGTTTTTCAAGACATAGGGGGCTCAGAAATCAGCTCTGGAGTTTAGAAATTGCAGCCCCAGAAGTTCTCCACATCATTGAAGACTTCGTTGAACTTCTCGTGAAACCAAGTCTCTGTTGTTGGTGATAGCGAAACTTCCAATATTTCATTCGACATTTTTTAAGTAAAATAGAAATTTGAATTAAATATTTGCAAGTAATTAAATTTCATTTGCGTTCTGGAAGTTTATAAGGTAATGTACATTGTTTTTAACAAATTATAATAATAAAATAAATACAAACAATATAAATATAAACCTAACAAATATATATACAGGGTTCTCTTATTTTACTAAAATAACTGAGCAAAAGGTACATACGTATTAAAATGATTTTGGATTTTTTAACTTTCAAATATATTTTCTTTCAAAATAAAAGAAAATAATGAAACATTGAACAACCAAACAAAGTCAAATACTAAATTGTTAACATAACAAGTATATTTATACAGCATGTCCAATTGAAAAGGAATATCCAATATCTCCTAATCGGCTCGAAGTACGCAAAAATAACCCGATGAATTTTAAATGTTTCAAGGGTGGATATTTTAAAACCGACGATAATAGATAAAATACTCCAAACATGTTGCTGTTGGTTTCAACTTCATTTTCTTTTTATTTAATGATATCCTCTATCTTGAGTACAAAAATAAAAGAGATTTTGCTACAAAAAAAAATTTTCTGCAGTACACAATAATAAAATTAAAAATATTTTAGATTTATTTTGACAGAAATGATAATAATAGAATAAATAACATTATTTTGGCAATTTCACGTAACCAAAATAAGTTTTTTTTTTATTTTTGTTAAATACATACATTATTTAAAAACTTGTTTGTTTAAACCTTGATTACTAATAAATGCTATATAATTTTCGTGTTTGAAGTTGCACATTTCAATGAGCAAACACTATATCTATTCGATTTACAAACAGATCCAGGATGTGTGGAAAATATCAAATCAAAATTTTCACAATCAGTAAATGTTAATTTCTCTTTAAAAATAGTAATAAAATATGTTATATCGTTATACTTAACAATTATAAAATCAAGTTTTCTTGCCAGATGAAAATTATGAAAATTAATTTTCATAATTTTCATCTGGCAAGAAAACTTGATTTTATAATTGTCAATTTGTTGCCTTAGTAACATCAAACAAATATTTTAAAAAAGTCACTTTTGTGATTTTACTAGAAAATGCAATCGCTTCTTGTATAATTTGCAAAAGATTTTCATATTTTTATCATTAATTCCTGTTCTTGTGTTTTGGGATTTTAGAAATTCAAAAAAGGGGTAAGTTTTTCTAAATTTTTCAATAGACCAAATTTTTTTAAGGTACAGAGTTCTGATGAGGCCCAATAAGGCCGAAATACATGTATAAACTCTTTTCTAACACTTTCTGTATTGCTAGTTACACAATTTTAATTAATTTTCGTTATACTTAATCTTAACTTAAAAATAATTTTTACTTACTTGGATTTGTGTATCACCATTACATTTACATATTACATATTTAAATTTTTTGGACAATACTTTTTCATGTGTTTCAAGCTTCTCCTCTTATATGAGAAAATAAAATAATTTTTTTCTGGGATTTCTGTAAGCTACATAAAATAAAATATTCAAGCTCTTTCAAGTCTCAAGTTGTGTGCTTCTCATTTTAAGACAATGAAGTCAACTCAATTATTTACCCGTGTATTACATACAAGTTTAAAATGGTTCAGTGAAGTAAAGAATATTTTAAATATAATTAGTCGAACCATTACAGCATTATTGTTAACAAATACTATTGTTAACAATTAGTTTTGTTGTTTACTTAAATGTAAAAACTAGCGACAAACATCTAGTGATAATCTGACAAAATATAATAAACAACATTTTCGTGTAAGCGCTGAACGCTTTATAATGCGTATAATTCGGAAGAATACCAAGAAAGAACAAAGCTCAGCTTCAACGTCGAAACATGAAGTTAGAAGGTACTCTTAAAAGACTTTTAAAGTGATGCCGTATCAGCAATAAATATAATTTACCATAGTCCGTCTGTCTCATTACAAACACACCATGTAACTATGTTATTAATAATCTGATTTCAGTAATTCAAAAATCACATAAGAGTGATTTATAAATATTACAAAAGATTTTTACATTTTTACATTTTTGACTTTTGTTAGTATAATATTTTAAAAAATCAAGTTTTCTTGCCAGACGAAAATTATGAAAATTAACTAAAATTGTGTAACTGACAATATAGAAAGTGTTAGGAAAGAGTTTATACATGTATTTCGGCCTTATTGGGCCTCATCAGAACTCTGTACCTTAAAAAAATTTGGTTTATTGAAAAATTTAGAAAAAGGTACAGAGTTCTGATGAGGCCCAATAAGGCCGAAATAATGTATAAACTCTTTCCTAACACTTTCTATATTGCCAGTTACACAATTTTAATTAATTTTTATAATATTTTAGCCCTGCGATAGTTAACTTTTTGTTCAAATAACAACAATTTCTTTCTCATTCATTTTGATAGAGATTGTTTTTTGAATTCAACGATCTATTTGAATTTGATTTGTTGTTATTTATTTTCTCATTCGCTACTCACTCATTCACTCACTCACTCCTTCACGCACTTGCTTACTCTCTCACTCGCTCGCTCACTCACTCACTTACTCGCACACTCACTCGCTCTCTCACTCACTCACTCACTCACTCACTCACTCACTTATTCACTCGGTCACTCACTCGCTCGATAATTCTCTCTCTTTCTCTCTCTCTCTCTCTCTCACACTCACTCACACGCTCACTCACTCACTCGCTCACTCGCTCGCTCTCTCACTCACTCGCTCGCTCACTCACTCACTCGCTCGCTCGCTCTCTCACTCACTCGCTCGCTCACTCACTCACACGCTCACTTATTCGCTCCCTCACTCACTCACCCCCTCACTCATTCGCTCACTCACTCACTCACTCACTCACTCACTCACTCACTCACTCACTCACTCACTCGCTTACTTACTCAAGTGAAATTAATTCCCACAGCATTCTACAAAATCAAGTTGAAATAGACCGTTAAATTCAGAAAAAAAAATCTCTATCAATCCGAATGAAAAGAAAAGTGAGGAAGTTCAAATCAAAACGCAGTTTTTGACAACAACTAGTTTCGTCAAAAATTGATATTTTATCCAGTAATCTAATTATTCAATTTTAAGAGTTCTTGCAGTCAGAGACTATATAATTATAAGCATAAGATGACGGTGAAGTTAAATGTACAGGGCGATATTTACAAAAGTTATGCAGCGACCAATTTTTCAGTTTGATCGAAAACTGCGTTTTGATTTGAGCTCCTCAAATCTGCTGCAATTAAAAAAAAATTGACTATTGTATATATATATATATAGTATTGATAAATCAGATTCATGTGATTTTTGAATTACTAAAATTGAACTAATAATAACAGAGTTATAGCGTGGTGCATTTTTCGTAAGACAGACAGTATTATGTTAGTCATTAAAGTTTTCCACTTATGAAATCTTGGCGGTACAAATTTCCTAATACCAGCTTAGTTTATAACAACTTATGAACACCAATTTCTCTAGATTTGTGCGTAAAAATTACGTAAAGTTGAACTATTTTAAACTTTACGCTTGCCTTATGTTCGATCGTAAACCTTTCGTAAAACGTAAACTTTTCGTTTTATCATTGTGAACACTATCATTTGATTTCCTTTGATTTAACGTTTTACGTTTAATTTACGTTTTTAATATGTCTTAGGTCCATTGCGAACAAAGACATTTAAATTTTTTATTGTTTCAGGAGTCTTCCTACAATTAAGAATACAAAAAACGAAAACAAACCGGTGTCTTTTTTCAAACTGGTAAGTTATACTGTTGCATAAATATATCCAATTTTGTTTAATATGTAATTTATTACTTTTGTTCTATCTGTTTGGAGTAAACATTTAATTATTCAATTATTTGTAACATTGAGGTATATTCTGTAAATATTTCATATCAATTGTTATTATGTTTATTACGATTGATATGTAGTAAGCATAACAATTGATTTCCAAAAAAACCGTATTCTCTTCAATTGATATGGCATATTGAAGCGTCGTCGGTGAATTCCTATGGCTGCTGCTACAGATACGTATCAATAATTTATTTGTAAGCAAAAAGTGGCGTCATTTTTCGCGAATTGTGAAAATCCAGGAAAAATCTTGGATAGTGATTGTGAAAATGAGTTTACGTGCACTCCTCCTGAGTTACGGGAGGCCACAGAAAGAGCAGAAGAATGTTTCTTGCCCCAAAAAAGTAAGGCAAAGTACGAAAGCTTACAATGTTTTCAAGGGCTGGTGCAGCACAAAATGCGTTCAAAATGTAGGATCGGAAACGGTTTTACTTACTTACTTTAGCGAAATGGTTAAAATTAAGAAAGCCTCAACCTTCTGGTCAATGTATTCGATGTTGAGAACAACGCTGATTCTTAAAGAAGAAAGAATTGATATATCGAAATTTGGAAAACACATAGCGTGTTTAAAAAGACAGAACGTTGGATACAAGGCAAAAAAGTCAATTGTTTTGACAGCGGAGAATATTGAAAAATTTTTAAGAGATGCTTTAGAAGGACTGTAGCGACTGTACTTGTTAATAACAGAGGAGATATCATGCAATTGAAGAGATTGGGAGGATGAAAATCCAGTTCGGTTGCAAAGGGTTATATTGATACTTCTGTGTATAATCAAACCAAAACGGCGACGATGATATCAAATAATGTGACTATGGAAATTGCTGGACCGAGCACGAGTAATTTATCTTTGGCTTCAACGTCATCAGCACATCAGGAAATTACCGTTTCTTCGCCAACAGGTCAACAGGGATTGCATTCTTCAGCTTCAACGTATAATAATTCAAATGTAACAATTAATTTTAATAAATAGTTCGATAAAAATGAGCACCTTTTTTCCAAACAATAAAATGAGAAGGAAGTTCAATGTTGGTTTTTTACTTTCCATTCTAGGGCGGAAAGTGGTTACTTTCCACCCAAGTAGAAAATAACAGTTAGTAATCGTCAATTTTCGAACTGACAAAGACGTCAGAAATAATGTCATTACATATATGGTTGAAAATAAAATAATTTTATAACCAGTGATCACGTTCGTAAATTCATCGATTGACAGTTTGGTTTTAATTATGAAACTATTCGTAAAGTTATCATAAAACTATCAAAAACAAAACCACGGGTTCTTATTTTCATCGATTTTTTACTGTTGTAGAAAATCGATGTACATCTAATTCATCCATCTGAAATGCCGATGGTTCTGATGGAGAAGATTTTAAGGTTATGTTTATGTTTGTTATTGTTTAGTATACTAAATATTACAAGGTACAAGGTAAATAATTTAGAAAAACTGCAAAATTGCAAGAAAACAGTGATGATTTCATTTAATACGTTCTGTATTCTTCTGACTGTGACAACTCTAAAAGTAACCTTAATAGTTTTGTCAAAATATAGTTGTTGGTATGGATCTTTGGCAGTTTACATTGTTGCCATTTGCATTGTATAAGCCCCAGCAACATTTGAAAGGCCAATGGAAACTATTTTGAAGGAATTATCTGGGAAAACTTGCATGGTATTGTGGTAGAGAAGACACTTGAAAACCACCTGAAGAACCTGGAAGAAGTTTTCTAACATTTACGTGGAACCAGTCCCTCAAAACAAACATCAGATAAGAAGTTTTCTGGTTTTGGGACTATGTACCTATTACCGGCTTATGTTTCAAGGTCTCCGAATGTGGCCATACCATTAACAAAAGCAACAGAAGAAGGATGGTCATTTTAATGGGATCAAGACTACCAGATTGCTTTCCAACAACTGAAATAATACCTGATAAGTGCTCCGATTTTAACCTACCCCCTTCCACATGCAAAGTTTGTCTTGGATACAGATGCTAGCAATGTTGGTATTGGCGGAGTGCTCTCTCAAATCCAAGATGGCCGAGAAAAGATGATTGGTTATTTCAGTAAAGTGCTGTCAAAACCAGAGCGACACTATTGTCACCCGAAGAGAACTCTTGGCCATGGTGAAGTCTATCGAGCACTTTTATAAGTGGGAGACATTTCCTACTAAGAACGAACCATGCACTGTTGAAATTGTTCTTTCGATTCAAGAATATTGAAGGACAAGTGGCATATTGGATCGAGCGACCTCCGGAGTACGAATTTGAACTTCAACATAGGCCAGGTGTGAGCCACCGTAATGCTGATGCCTTGTCAAGAAGACCTTACTCACAAGAGAAGTATCCCAACTCGAAAATTCAAAAAAATTTGAAACTTCATGGGTTAGTAGTTCACCTTAGGGTAAGCACGGAGCTATTTTTTATCGGCCCAAAAACCCTTCGAAATTTCTGCGATTTTCGGTTTTCTGCGAATAACTCGGCAACCAGCAAAGATAAGAATTCAAATTATATGGCAAAATATTTGTCTTTCAATGTTCTATCACATATGTAAAAATTGCCACCCCTTATAGAAAATCAAAACTTACCCCCTGCCACCGCAATACCGAGTTATTCGCAGAAAACCGAAAATCGCAGAAATTTCGAAGGGGGCATTTCCCCCCTTAAAGCGTTTTTAGGCCGATAAAGTAAATAGCTTTGTGCTTACCCTAAGGTGAACTACTAACCCACAAAGTTTCAAATTTTTTTGAATTTTCGGGTTGGGATACTTCCCTTGTCAGAAGATTATAAACACCGTAGTCGTTTGGAAGAAAAACTAGCTTAGATTGCAGAGACAGCCGTAGTAGACGAGCGATGCAGTCAGAATAGGTTACGTCAAAATCAGGAAAATGACCCGAACTTGAAAGTGGTACTGGAATGGAAAAGGAGAGAATCACGACCTACTTGGAAAGAGATACCACTTTACGCGCCGAACGTAAAATCCTATTGGGAGCAGTGGAGGACAATGGCCTCCTGAAACGTACACTAGAGAATCACGAGGGTTGTTAGTTCCAAACAACAGAGTTTCCAAAGTTTTGAGAGAACTTCACGATGGAGCTTCGGGAGGACATTTGGGTGTGAAGAAAACCACCGAGAAGATACGCGAGCGATTCTATTGGGTGAATTGTAAAGGATTAGTGTAGAAAATGTGTCATACGTACCGCGAACTATGGACCCCATAAGAAAGGCAAAGCATAAATGAAGCACTACAACGTTGGAAGATCTTTCGAAAGTATCGACATAGACGTTGCCGGACCATTTCCAGAAACCAAATACGGGAATAAGTACCTCGTGGTGGTGATGGATTACTTTAGCAAATGGGTCGAAGCATACACCCTACCAAATCAAGAGTAGTTCATGAAACTACGGAGAAAACACCCGCCGGTGTGATATTTGGGCGCGAGTTGCGTTTACCATGCGACCTGAAGTTTGGTGTTAAACCTGGTGAATGTCTCGCAGATGAAGATACATTAGCGATCTCCGTAAAAAAGTGGACGATATCCACGATAGAGTGTGCCATAACATCCAAATCGCTAGTGATCGAATGAAAGATCGTTAGACATCAACGCTCAGAATGGAGGATGCCAACCAGGAGAGCTTGTTTGGTTGCATAATCCCAGCGACGACGACGTCTGTTTCCAAAGCTGCAGACCTCCTGGGAGGGATCCTACAAAATTGTCAAACGAATCAATAATGTCTGTCGGAATGGAAAATCCAATGCAATCGGTTGGTTCCAAACGCTAACAAAGAAAATGAAGAAACTGTATGTTCAGTTCAGATATCCAAAGCAAGTTTTGAGACTTCTTGACCCATTACGCCATGGGATGCAAAGCATGATTGGAATAACTACTAAAATATCACAGGCCACTTCCAAACATCAGCAGACTGCAGTTTAGTTCACTACGTAGCAAGCACTTAAGAATGTTCAGAGGAATAGCTCAAGTATTCAGGGTAAAATACGGCCTGCTATAGCCCAAGAAAGTTTGCCAAAAACGACAAGATAGTAGACTGCCACTATCCACCGGTTGCGAAATGGGTTCAACTTGTCACTTCCTATCACGACCTATCAGGAATAACTCGGAATACGTTCCTGAAGGAAACATCTTTAACGTCTTTTAAGAGAAACTTGTACCCAACCGGCTAGACGAAGTGACGTCACTGCTTCGCCGACGCTTGGCCACATGCCCGGCGAAGACGTTCCAGAATGTCTGAGTCTCAACCCGAGAATTTTCAGAAAGTCTACGAGTTACAAAGCTCGCCTCGTTGAACCTGGGAGTTAGTGACAGTTTCCGCGACCGCAGTTAAATATATAACTCGCGATATAAATTAGTTATACGTAGTTTTTTAGTGTTAGTGTTTATTAATTAGTTTAAATGTTTAATATTTCTTGTAACTCATTATTAAAATATTTGTATAATTAAAACCGACTAGTTTTAATTTATACTTTTAATAAAACGTTATATTATTATGTTGGAATAGATTGAAGTTTTTATAATATCTTTAAGATTCTAATATTCAAACTTTCATATTAAATAGTTCAGATATTCAACATGGCTGGATAGATTTTTAATATTCATCGGAACGCTATGTGGAATGTCCACTGGCGTTTGTATGCCAATAATGATGTGGTTTTTCGGAGACGTGACCGGAAGCATCGTCGATTACGCCGGATCCAAATTTATTTCACTTACCCCCGGACAACAGGAGCTGGAAAAAGACAAATTGATGTCTTCCGTGAAAATGTTTGCCATTTATACCACCTGCCTTGGGTTTGCTACCATCATCTTGACGTATATGTCAGTTTTACTCTTCAGTTACACCTCTATAAGACAGGTGATGTTTTGATAAAGGTATTTATGAGGAGCTACTTAATTTTTCTTGTTAAACAGATTGAAAAAATACGATCCCTCTACATGAAGCACGTTCTGAATCAAGACATCTCTTGGTATGACGTAAACCCAACAGGAGATTTCTCCAGTCGTATTACAGAGTATGCATGCAGAATTGTTTAATTAATGCATGTAAAGTGTTGTATGTTTTAGAGATTTGGGAAAAATTGAAGAAGGACTTGGAGATAAGATTTCTACTTTGCTCTATTACATGTCTACGTTTGTTTCTGGTATTATAATGTCGTTCATTAAAGGCTGGGAATTATCATTGATTTGTTTAATTTATTTACCGTTATCTATGATAGGAATGGGCATCGTGTCATGGGTATGTGTGAACAATTGAAAAGAATTTTACCTTGTCCAAAGAGACGATAACATTCTCAATAATAATAAATATTAAAATTTGAATGAAAGGATTTCATTTCAGTTGACATCAAAATTTGCTCAGAAAGAAATGGAAGCTTATGGTTTTGCTGGAGCGATTGCGGAAGAGGTATTAAGTTCAATAAGAACCGTCGTGGCATTCGGAGGTCAACAGAAAGAAATGGATCGCTACAAAGAACATCTTCGCACAGCACGTGATAACAATATTAGTCGTTCCCTTTTTACGGCAATTAACAATGGCTTAATGTGGTTCTTGGTGTATGGATCTTATGCGCTGTCTTTTTTCTATGGTGTCAAGTTAATAATAGGCGAGCGTGACCTACCAGAAGATCAAGTTGTATACACACCAGGGAATATGATCACAGTAAAGAACAAAGTTACTAAATAATTCAAGATTTCTTACTAATTGTTTCAGGTGTTCTTTGGGATATTGATGGCCACCTGGAATTTTGGACAATGCGCTCCTTACTTTCAGATATTCAGTATTGCATGTGCTGCTGCGACAAAAATTTACAATGTCATAGATAATGTACCTATTATAAATTTATCGAAAGGACGTGGAAGCAAATTGCAGCACATTAAAGGGAACATTACTTTCAGAGATGTTTCTTTCACATATCCTTCGAGACCAGATGTTCCGGTATGTATTGAACTCTAAACATGGCAATCAATCGAATCGTCATTTTAAATTTTTAATTTCTCTTTCAAAATTGAAGCCACACACCATTCATTCAAAGTTTATATTGAAGTATATTTAATCTTTCCCCTAGGAATGGACAAATTTCCAAATTATGTTTCGTTTCAAAATCTTCAAGACCTTTTCTAAAACGAACCAAAAATACCCTCAATAATTCAAGGTTTCACTTTGATGTTTTCCCAGGTTTAATATGACGAACATTTTTTTTATATTTTCGAATAATTTCGTCTTTGATCGTTTTCAAGGTGTAGTCCTTTGAAAGTAATGCAGACGAGAAAATCGACACGCAAGATTGTTTCTAAAAGATTTATTACAGGTATATATATATATATATATGTTACGACGTAGGTTTCCGCGAGTGTTATATGCTGTGTTGTTCTTCCGGGTGTTCCTCCGCGTAGGGTTCTCAAAGAACCGTTGTTGTCTTGACGACGTTTCGGCAGAATCCCATCTGCCATCTTCAGGTCTTCTTTGCTGCTTGTTTGGTTCTGCTCCTCGTTGTTATGCGAGTCGAACTGACTTCTGTCGGTGCCAGTGGTGTTTATATACTGAGTTGCAGTCACGCGTCGTTACGCTCGATTGTTTTCTGGCCTGGCTTCTAGTTATTGGTCGTACCCCTCCTCTTGACGATCTCGGCTGTGTTTGTAATGCTGGTTTCCACGTTGTTGGCAAACGTTGAGTTTCTCGGATGCTTCTCTATTTCGATGGCTTCACGTATGATTCTTTTCGATAAGTGCTGTACGTTGGCTATAGCTTTTGTATTGTCGAAATCTATCTTGTGTGAGGTGGATGTTACGTGCTGTGCGACTGAAGATGTTCTTTCGTTCTTCTCGATGGCATTCAGGTGTTCTTCTCTTCTGACACTTATTTTTCTGTTCGTCTGCCCCATGTAGACTTTGTCACAATCTTTGCAAGGGATTTTGTATACTCTTTGGCTTTCCAGTTGGATTTTCGTTTTTGAATTAGGAAGAATGTTGGAGATCTTCTTATCTGTGTTGAATATTGTTTCGATTTTGTGCTTCCTGAGGACTCTGCTTATTTTATCCGTTGTGCCTTTTATGTACGGTAAGCACGTTCTTCCTAGTGGCTTTTCTTCTTCCTTTTTTTGTTTTTCTCGTCGTGATCTTTGTGCTTTGTTGATCTGTTTCTCGGAGAATCCGTTCTGGAGTAGTTGTGTTTCTAATTTCTTCATTTCTTGCTAGAAACAGCCTGGTAAATAAAAATTAATCTCCGCCCACAATAATTTTATAATTAACAGGAGTAAATGTCCTTATATAGACTTTACCAACAAGACCTGCCATTTCCTTTAATGTAATGAGTTTACCAGGATTCGATATCATAAAAGCGTCCGATTCTTGAATGAAATATGCTTTAAACGTCCCAAATACCGATACATCCAGAAGTTGTAGACAGTGGCTAGCATGTGGAGGAATTGTTAATAACGTAATTCCATTTAATTTACATAACTTTAGAGAATTTGAGGACATATAACTGCGATGGTTGTCCAAAATAAGTAACGTTTTTTTGTCTTTTGAGCAGTTCGTCGCTTTAATAAAATGCTCTAGATATTTCACTAAATCTTCTTCCGTCATCCATCCATTAGGGTGTGTAGCTGCTGCGGAACGAAGTGGAGCTTCATTAGTCACTTAATCTTGCAAGTTCTTGCTTGGAAACATTAAAAAAGGAGGTACGAAGTTACCTACAGTGTTAATGCATCCGCAAACTATAACTGTAGTAGACACCTGTTTTTATCCTTTTTTTGCGATCACTTTTTTAGGCCAATGAGTTTGGACTCCTAATTCGTCGTAATTATAGATTGTAGATGGAATCTGGAATTTTTCTCGCTCCAGTATTTCTCGTAACAGAAAAAAAATCGTTTTAAAAGCTGTGGCTCCAGCAAGACTAGTAGCCTCGGGAGTTTTTAATGATAATTGATTAGTACGGGAGAAAAATCCACGCATCCATTAATGAGATGTCGTTTCCTTGATCTTCCACTGCTGTGGATCTTTTTCGAAATTTTTCCATTGCAAATAAATAAGCAAGCTGGCGCGTTTAACTTGTATTTAATCCATAATTCAAATTACATGCCATTATCAGGTAATCTGCTGATTGTTTTTTTTTTACAACATCGGTAAAAATTTCTTTTGTTTTAAAGTTTTTTTGAAAATACTGCCTTATTCTCGTCTTAAATTTAATGCCATTTTATTCAAACCATACTTTTTACCAATAGTGCGAAGTTTATAGCTTGAGTCACCACTTCATCAAATTTCAATCACTAGTCACCAAAATTTAATTTTAGTCACTCATAGTGCAATACAACTATCTATGACGACCCACCATGTCCGCTTGACTATGTTTTAAATAATGTCGCTTCAAAAATTTCTTTTCAAGATTCTTTGTTGTTAAAAATATACAACTGTTGGACAAAACGACGTATATTACACATGAACGAAATGCAATTGAGAATTGTCTCACTCATGTATAATTTTGCATTTCTCTCGATATAATATAATTACTATTTTAAATATTTCAAATAACCATAACTTTTTAAAGAATCATTTCCGAACAATGTTTATAAGAATTTTTATCATTAATTTGAAGAGTACAATACGTCACTAAAGTTTGGGCAAGTTATTCAGTTCATTATTGATTATTCAATTTGAGATTTAATAATATTTTTTGATGCAGATACTCAAGGGGGTCGACTTAAAAATAAATGCCGGTGAAACGGTTGCATTAGTTGGTAGTTCCGGTTGTGGAAAGTCCACGTGCATACAACTTATTCAACGATTTTACGATCCCACTTCCGGAACCGTAAGTAGAAAATATAAAATAGTAATGGGTTATCCATGATGTTAGTGACTAGTAATAAAATCTTGTTCAAAATTTTAGAAAATATAACTGACATCACCATTTAGCTGTAATTCCGTTTACAATATTTTAGGTAGCAATCGATGAGTATAACTTGAAAGATCTCGATTTACATTGGATGCGAAATCAAATTGGAGTAGTAGGCCAAGAACCAGTATTATTTGCTACGACAATAGCGGAGAATATTAAGTTTGGAAATCAAAAAGCTACTGAAGCGGACATCGAGAAAGCCGCAATGAAAGCAAACGCTCATTCATTTATCGTATCTTTACCCCAAGGATATGACACAGTAATTGGAGAACGAGGTGCACAGCTTTCGGGTGGACAAAAGCAACGAATTGCAATTGCGAGGGCTCTGGTACGTGAACCTGCAATTTTGTTGCTAGATGAAGCTACATCCGCTTTGGATACTAGCAGCGAAGCTCAGGTTCAAAAGGCCATTGATTCGGTGAGTGATTTATGTAATTATTAAATTATAGCGTGTAACGAAAAGCGTTTTCGGTTAGGCAAGCAAAGAATGCACAACAATCATTGTTGCACATCGCTTGTCAACGGTCAGAAATGCAAATAGGATCATAGTTTTTTCTGATGGCAAAGTCGTAGAAGAAGGTACACACAAGGATCTCATGTCAAAAAAAATGGTTTATTTCAACTTAGTTACCGCGCAGGTATCAACGAACGAATTGATTGAAGAAAGCAACGGTAATAATTGGTATTTTTACGGTACACCGAAATTTATGTCGTTGTGTTATTAGACGAAGAAATTGAGAACAATTTTGACAACAATGAAGAAGCCTTCTTGGAACATAAGTTATCTTTAGCATTGGATGAAGTGGAAGAAGTAACTGTTGAAGTGACAGGATCTGTGGGATCAGCACTGTGGAATATGTTACAGCTTAATCGGCCAGAATGCTTCCAAATTATCTTGGGTTGCATCTGCGCGGGAATTTCTGGCGCCTCACTTCCTCTCTACTCGGTCGTCTTTGGCAGCGTTGTTGGAATTTTAGCAAATCCTGACTCGGAAATTGTGCGTTATGAAGGTAACAAATTCAGCTTGTTCTTCTTCTTAATTGGGGTAATCACAGGACTAGCTGCGTTTCTGCAGGTATACTTGTTTCTTCAAATTATAAAGTAGTGTCTATGTTATTATATTTCAGTGGTTCATGTTTGGTATAGCTGGCGAGAAATTGACTATGAGAGTTAGAGCGAAAATGTTTGAAAGTATGCTTAAACAGGAAATCGCTTGGTTTGATCGACGAGAAAATGGTGTTGGAGCACTTTGTGCAAAATTATCTGGAGATGCGTCACACATACAAGGTGTATGTATTTTACTATTATGAAAATAATTCTATTTGGGCAATACATTAAATATTGTTTAGGCGTCAGGACAACCAATTGGTACAGCATTAAATTCTTTGTCAACGCTAGGTTTAGCTATTGGTATCGCAATGGCTCTTCACTGGAGGCTCTCTCTTGTTACGTTATCATTCGTGCCTTTCATATTTTTGGCCATATACTTCGAGCAGAAGGTGATTAGGCAAGATACTTACGGTAGCAAAGGTGCTTTGGAAACGTCGACTAAGGTATTCATTTAAATAATTACTAAATCAGTAAATTTTCCACTTTAATGTATCAGATAGCTGTGGAGGCGATTGGTAATATACGAACAGTAAACTCGCTTTGCTGTGAGGGAACATTCTATAAGATGTACAAAAATATGCTTGCTCCGCATTATCAAACGTGCAAGAAAGGATCGCACTTCAGAGGAATTATACTTGGCATGGCGCGGAGCTTGATGTTTTTCTCGTATGCTGTTGCTATCTACTATGGAGGAATACTGATTATAGATGAAAACCTAGACTACTCCATTGTATTTAAGTAAGAACGCTGAATTAAATGTGTTTACTAATAAGAGAAAATTGCACCAAATTAATAAAGTAGTCAGACGCTAAGAGGAATACTTGGTCATAACATAATATTCAAAAATTATTGGTACATACTTACGTATATATTCAATCAAAGAAAAGATACGAGCATTTCAGAACAAAACATGTATTATCTAGATCTGCATACTTAACACACTGGTTGATGCGCTTAAAAACTAATTATTCATTGCTCTGTAAACTACACTGCTCCAAGAAATTAACGCACCACGCAATAAAATAAGAAAATTAGTTTTCTTTATTTAAAATTTATAGCGGTTGACGTTGATTTAAAACAGTTTAATAACAATTGTTTAATGTTTTATAAAATTATCCTCTACAAGTAAAAAAAAAAAAACAGTGAAAACCAATAAAATCGAAAAAGTCGAAAAAATTTGACGAACATTTTTGAAAAAAAGCGTCAATATTGGGTATTTCCACCTCTATTTTGATTAAATGATTCATATCAACGACCCACACTCAAAATAAGTGAAAATATATCATTCTGATCCAATCCATTCCATATTTCCACAAGCCGACGTCTCACCTCTTGTAAGTTGTTGGCATGGTCCAGATATTCTCTCAAGCACCTACCAAGCGTGTTCCAGACGTGCTGAATAGGATTGAGGTCTGAACTTCTTGCTGGCCAAGCCGTAGTGTCGATACCAACCTCTCCGAGGTAATTTTGAACTATCCGAGCAGTGTGGGGCCAAGCATTATCTTGCATTAATAAAAAAATTTGGCCGATGTAGGGCGCAAATGGCACAACATTATCTTGCAGAATGTTCGTTTTGTACCCATCAGCATTGAGATTTTCATTATGCAACACCACTAGGTCCGTGTGAGCTGTCAAAGAAATCCCTTCCCATGCCATAACAGAACCTCCGCCAAAGAATGTTGTATTTAGAGTGTTACACTGAGCATACCGCTCATTTGATCGTCGGTACACGCGAATGCGTCTATCACAGTTATACAGACAAAATCTGGATTCATCTGTAACAAGAACTCGACCCCAGTCGTCCTGCAACCATTCACGTGAAGTCTAGCAAACTCTTCAATTATCTACGGATAAGGCTGGACTTCGGGCAGGCACTCGGCATAGCAAATTAGCCCAGGTCTTCGAGAATGATTACCAGTATGTCTATATCTGTTCACCATTTAGGACACCGAAGTATGGGACACACCGAACCTTTCTTCTATTTGGCGATAGCTCCAGCCTTCTTCTGACAATATCACTGCTTGAGCACATTCTTCACTGGTCAAATTTCGAGATTCACGTTGCATAATGAGAAGAAACAAAAAAAAACAATAAAATTACTTTTACAATAGAAACCAGGACTTGAAAATTAAAACTGAAATTGATTTTTTGTTTAACAAATCATGCATGTGATTTAATTTTATGTGATGACCCTTAAATGACAACCAAATGTCAATAAATATTTGATAAATAAACGTCATACAATTAGCAGATTCAAACCAACGCCAACCGCTATAAACTTTAAATAAAGAACATGAAAATTTCTTCATTTTTTGCATGGTGCGTTAATTTCTTGGAGCAGTTTAGAAAAAAAAACTCTGTTAACTACACTTCCAATCACTTTTTCCAGCCCTGGATGAAAATATCTTTTTGCTAGCAGTTTGTTGTAAATTGTTGTGTTGCTTGTTTCCTAACGCAGTATTGCATTTTTGATTTTTTTTCAAAAACTTTACGCTAAAAATTTGGGCATGTTCGACAACAAAGCAAAACAGATCTGGTGAGCAGTTTTTATTTTGGCCAAAAATGGAGCATAAATTTTCGTTCATACGGTTTGAATTTGTTTTTCTTTAAAATTCTTCTTGTAGACGTCTTTGAAACGTTACAGTTGCGTGCTATATTCGAAACAGAAGTTCTGGGAATTTCAATAACGTTTTGTATGACTTCAATCTGTGTGTCTTCTTTAGTAATGCAGTTACTATGTGGATTTTTAAAAGAATTTTCAACAGATCCTGAATCTTTAAACTTTGTTAAAATTCTTGCAGCTGTGGTATGCGAAATATGTTTGTTAGGAAGTGCTTGATTAAAAATTTCAGCAGCTTCTCTATGCGATTTGTAATTATCGCCGACTATCAAAACAATATCAATTTTTTCTTGAGTTGTTAATGAGGCAGACATATTTTATAAGCGAGAATGTCTCAGATGCAAACAAAACTTAATAATTATTAAGAACTCTACAATTGTTTTTTTAATTTTCTGACAGTATTTCATGGCCACCTCAAAAAACGGCATAAATATGGCGATTTTGTATTAACCATTTTAAATGAAGTCACAGGAAATATTTCGTGTAATTATTGTAATTTTTGGTGCATTTATGTTAAATTGGGTGTATTAGAAATGTACCACGTCGGAATAAAAAAGGATAACAGAAAATTTTGTGCGAAAAAGGCATTGCACCAAAAACGTGAAAAACCGTCTCATATTTTCTTATTTGTGCTACACTTTAGAACCTTCCAACAAATTAGATTCTTTTAAATAATTTTTATGGTAAAAAATGAATAAGCTGACTATTCGTAGGGTTAAATATCCGAATGCTCATTCACAATTTCAAATCTCGAAGAAAACTTACAAAATGGAAAATCTTCAATTTTTCAAAATATTATGGTGTTGGAAATGTTGTTTGAATACTGAACGATACATTTTGAAAAAGCACATCAGGCCCTACTAAAAATTCCTCACACATATGCAGTAATTCAAAATTATAACAAATTTTCAGTTTTCGTGTTTTCAATAGGCGCCATTTTTGGCCACAATAAAAACTGCTCACCAGATGTGCTTTGCTTATTTTAGGTTGTCGAACGTGCAAAAATTTTTGGCGTAAAAAGTTTTTGGAAAAAATCAAAAATAAAAAATATTCCCATATGGTGCGAACTTTTGGCGGTCATTGTATATATAGGATGATGAACCTCTCTTCTTTACCTCCTCCACTAATTTGCTGTTACTGACTTCCTTAGATTCTTGAGACTTTTTGTCTTCAAGTTTCTCATAAATTGCAGAGTTTTAGTTACTTATGTTCTACTTTTTGTTATGTAGGTCCTAATTCTTTTGACGAATCTTGTTTTAATTAACGTATTTCTGGAGAAACTCACTACGTGTAAGGTTTACATTGCTTCGGTTCTCATTTTATGTGGCATTTTGTGATTTCAACAATATTTATACTGACCTATACAGGTTGTCACAAATTCTAAGTTCACCATTGGCATTTCGCAAATGGTACGATAGAGATACGAAGTCGGTTAAATTAGGACAAAGTTGCATATTTTGCTGCTGAGAAATAATCCATATTACAAAAGAGTATAATTTTTTATTTCTTTGAGCGTGACATTTTTGTCAAGCAATACTCAGCTTTTTTTCAAATAGCAGCACATTTTTTTTTTCGTTTAGCTTGATTTTTTTTGGATTCGACGGTCTATTTAAATTAAATTTTTTAGAATACTGTGGAGAAATAATTTCGCTTCTTAAATAACATCAAGTGTGCGGCAAAATAAACTTATGGGGTAGCTAGTAGGTTTCAGCAATATTTATAATAATTTGGTAAAAAATACATAAGTATTTTTATATTATTTTATTTTAAATTAAAAAAAAATCATTGTAGCATTCATTTCTATTTAAAACGGGAACATTATTTTCCTACAGTATTCTAAAATCAAATTGAAATAGACTATTGAATTCAGAAAGAAAATCTCTATCAAACTGTATAAAAAAGTAGGAGTATATGCTGCTATTTGAAGAAAAAAAATGACTACCGCTTAACAAAAGCATACTAAAAATTCAAAAATAATGCTCTTTTGAAGTATTTATAAATGTGATTTTTGAATTACTGAAATCGGATTGTTAACAAGAGTTATCTATAGGTTGGGGCGTTTTTTTTTTTGTAAGACATCTTATAAGCATAGAACAATTTTAATGAAAAGAAAATTCATAGAAAACTAGGAATCGAATAAACTGATTATGAGAATTTAGATATTGTCACAGCTCTTATTATTATCAGAATCACTGGTTTCGCTACTGGAAAGCTCACTCTCATTTTCCTTTATCCGTGTTTCAGGTACTTAGGTACATGACATGGGACACCCGGTGTACCTAATGAGCATTTTCAACCCGGAACATAAAAGTTACCTTAATTTGATTTGATTAAAATCTATGATTATGATTATGTTAAAACAACAAAAAAAAATTTTAATTTAATTAATTAATTTTTTTAATTGATTAATTAAATTTTATATATTTTTACATCTTAGGAACAATGGACAAATCTACACTAAATCGCGGTTTTTTAGGAGGCCCGAATCAAAAAGCGACTTGCAACAAATTACTTAAGAACCTATGTTATGAAAAAAAATTTATAAGCACATTACTCCCAGGCCTCGCCGCCTATGCAGCACTGTCTTTTAAGCAAACAGATCGGCAACAACTCGTAAAATAAATGTGCCAATCCAATTGAATATTAATAGGCAGTAACTGCGTGAAATTATTGACCATAATATTAATTTGTTGCCTTAGTAACATCAAACAAATATTTTAAAAATGTCACTTTTGTGATTTTACTAGAGAATACCATCGCTTCCTTGTATAATTTACAAAAGATTTTCATATTTTTGCCATTAATTCCTGGTCTTGTGTTTTGGGATTTTAGAAATTCAAAAAAGGAGTAAGTTTTTCTAAATTTTTCAATAAACCAAAATTTTTTTTAAGGTACAGAGTTCTGAGGAAGCCCAATAAGGCTGAAATACATGTATAAACTCTTTCCTAACACTTTCTATATTGCCAGTTACACAATTTTAATTAATTTTCATAATATTAACGCTCGACTCTTTGCTCGGTCTTGACAGTTGACTAGTTATGATATATTGAAGAATTCCCTTAATGCCCATATTGCCTCCCCTGAAATTGGTGCAATTTTACCACCTGCCACTTCATTTCGTTTAAATGAATAAAACTATAAATTTCAGAGTATCCGAAGCACTAATTTCAGGTGCTTGGTCTGTAGGAAATGCTTTCGCTTTTTCACCAAACTTCCAAAAAGGTGTCTCAGCTGCACACAGCATAATGAAACTAATCGACAGAATACCTCACATTAAAGATAACAGCAACGCCAGTTCCTATGGATGGGTAATTTTAATTATTTGCTATTCTTTTAATGTTGCTATCACAAAATTTATTCCATTTTAGGGTAGAGGACACTTACAATATTCCAAAGTTAATTTCTTCTACCCTACACGTCCAAACCTACAGGTTTTAAGGGGATTGGATCTGACCATTATGCAAGGGAAGACTGTAGCGCTTGTTGGACCTAGCGGATGTGGAAAATCCACCATCATCCAATTACTGGAGCGCTTTTACGACCCAGATTCTGGAATAATAACGGTGGATCGATCTTCCATAACAAAAATGAAACTTGGGGCTTTAAGATCTCATTTAGGGATAGTATCGCAAGAACCAAATCTATTTGATAGGACCATCGAAGAAAATATCGCTTATGGTGATAATAACAGAACACTTCCAAAACAGGAAATTATAGAAGCAGCAAAGAAAGCTAATATTCATAATTTTATAACGTCATTACCTCTGGTTTGTTAATGAATACGGTTTTCATGTGTGTATGCAATTTATGGGGTGGTTTTGTAGGGTTATGAAACAAGATTAGGAGAAAAGGGCACGCAATTATCTGGAGGCCAAAAGCAAAGGGTAGCGATAGCCCGTGCATTAATCAGAAATCCACATGTGCTTTTACTTGATGAAGCCACATCCGCTCTTGATACTGAAAGCGAAAAGGTTTGTCATATTTGTTGTTTGCTTAAGGTTACCAATTAATACTTATAATTTATAGGTTGTTCAAGAAGCGCTCGATTTCGCTAAAAAAGGTCGCACTTGCATTACCATTGCTCATAGGCTAAGCACAATTCAAGACGCCGATGTAATTTGTGTGGTAAACAAAGGACAAGTCGTTGAAATTGGTGACCACGAAAAACTCTTAAATTTTAAGGGAATTTATTATAAGTTATATACGATGCAAACACATAGTACTTAATTTTCTGTTAAAATCTAGTACAATTTCAAAATAGTTTTTATATAAATTTAGAGTATTATCGTAATTTTCAGATATAAATAAAAAATTAAAAGTTGTCCATAAATAGATGTAGTTTTATATATAGTTTTCCATGGTGAGTGGCCTTTTAAAAGATTATTGAAACTATTTATATAAGAACACTAAAACTGGAAATGATAGCAACGCTATTGTTGTGGAGTAGAAGTTAAATAATAAGATCATCCAAAATGGAAGCATTAACTCCATAAATTGGTTGGAAAAGCCATAGGTGCAGTGCTTAAGACGAATTAAGGTTGTCGCGCAATAAAGGACTCCACCCACTAGACCGGACCGTAATAGGACAGTGATAGAAAACTATGAGTTAATTTTGCATGTGTCGGTCCAGTTACGGTCTTAGCACGGTCCTATAACGGTTAGGTGTAGTGGACGGAGTGCTTCATCCATCACGTTCCCTCATACATTCATACACTTTGCCTTCGAATTTTAGAGAATAAACGTGAAGAGAGATGGTACAATGTTTGGCAAACGACTTCCAGATTTCTATGACTAATGGGCAATTTAAAAATCGCTGAACGTTTCATTATCGATTAATAACCGTTAATTATTAATTTTGTTTTGATATTTCTTCTTTGATATTGTTCCGCCTTTGATGATGATGGTAATTCTGTATATTTCTGAACCAAACAAATTAACTTCTCTTCATTCATTTTGATAGCAATAAAAATATTATTCTTGTGCACGTGGTGTGAACCGAATAATAAACAAATTTAACTGAAGAAATCAGAAAATTCCCAAGAAATCAAGCGTTTGCAAAAATAGATTTTGGGAATATCATTCTTTATTTTTATTTATTGATTATTTTTAAGAAAGTAGATAGACTGAGTTTTATTTAACCAAATATTTTATATTTTTAAGTTACACAGTTTCAAAGTTGGCTGTCTCGGTTACTGGTAATAAATCGCCGCTTGTATGCTTGGCAAATGCAATGAAATATAAGTAAAATGTGTTAACTTTTGCTATTTATTTTATAGTATTGAAATGGCTATTCCTTCTACTTGTAACACGCCGACGTACTACCTTGTTTACTGTCTTTTACGGAAAATTAAATAACCAATAAAACGGTCCAAACAAAAAACAAATTAAACTTATGACAAATTAATTACTGGACCGAAAAATTTACTCCCTGAACTAAATCAATAAACGCGTATTTACTTCTGAGAAACTTCAAAGGTCCAAAAATTTCTATTGCTTCAATAAGACATGCACTAACAGGACTACCTGCCAGCTCTAAGGAAATACTCTACTAGCCTACAATTACTACC
Source organism: Serrognathus titanus (assembly GCA_039766575.1). Classification (NCBI taxonomy): domain Eukaryota; kingdom Metazoa; phylum Arthropoda; class Insecta; order Coleoptera; family Lucanidae; genus Serrognathus; species Serrognathus titanus. The sequence continues at coordinate 10,645,166 of CM077911.1, read as the reverse complement.
TGTACTAGGCTCTGCGAGTGGGGACTTTATAATAAAGCTTCCAATGCTTATTGTTCGTGATCGTTGACTTAACTCCGTCCCTATGTTGTTGTAACTGGATTCTGATTTGGTGCGACGACGAATAAACTTGAGAGATTGAAGGAACTAAATACGTATAAATGAAAATGCGGTTAACAAGTAATTTGTGTTCAAAGTAGATTGGTCTTGGTACTAGCGTTTGCCACCTCAGATTGTACTCTAAGACACGCTATGTATAATCAACCAACGCATAGAATGACACTGTACAGTGTGTCTACAGTGTACTTAATTAATGGAAATAATTAATTGATTAATCAGATGTTCGAGAGCCCTCGGCGATCAATCGCAAGATAATTAACAGCAATTGTCGCTAGTTTTTCAGTGACCCCTGTCAGAGGTGATGGAAAACCCTATCGCTAGCTAACCTAATTAGCTAGTTAGCTAGGTGTTTGGTCGTAGTTGACCAAAGATCTTACCCAATGGGAAAGATCTTCCGTCAACTACGTCCAAATCCCTTAGAGGGTGGTACAGTGTACACTTTTTAATCCCTCTATGTCATTTTTCGTCGGCTAAATCTATCTAACTAATTGTTGGCGCAATTGACCGACATTCAGTCTCTCGACAAATTGCTTCCAATTAAAATCTTTTGTTCTCGTGAAAACTTGCGTTCGTTTTAAATTTGTTTGCCGTTAGCTTTAATATAAAGTAAGCATTTATAAATATAAATATTGTACTGCTGTTTGGTGATGACATGTAAGATAAGTGGCAGTAGCTCATAGCGAAATACAGACTGTGTTACAATAGCTTTTAATTACAAGGTAGCAAAAAATGACTTATTTAATTGCTTACAAACGCTTTCAATTTGCTGTTCCCATTTCAGCTACTGGTTAATGTAAATGCCGAAGAATTACATACATTTCATTACCGGGATTTTTCCTATTAAAAAAGACGCATTACGACTGTTTTGTTGATTTAGCATTAATAAATTTTTACAGCACCAGTCAATAAATTGAGCTGAAACTTCAGTAACTTTGCATCTAAGTTCGGGAGACGGAGCTGAGACCACCATAGATGTATCGTCAACAAAAATAGCAATATGGTCGGCGAAGATAAATCTTACTACATCATTAATATACAACAGAAATATGAGTGGTCTCAGTACATATCCCTTGGGGACACCGTTGTTAATGCTATATTCAGAAGAGTGCGTGTTTTTTATTTTGACGCAGAGTTTGCGCGAACTTAAATAGGTTAGAAGCCAGTTAAGGACAGTACCATCCAACTTAGTGCCTACAAAATCAACATTGAAGCAATCGAAAGCGCGGGACAGATTGAAGAACAGACCCGCGACATAACATCCTTTCTCAACTTGTTTATACCGAATGTTTCTTAACTTCAAACAAAAAATGAAACCAGTGAAAGTTTACATTAAAAGTGATAGAATGACAATTTAAAAATTGATTAATAAATATTAGAGATAATAAATGTTTTTGGCGAACGATGAAAGTTTGATAGTCCCTGATTTATTTTTATGACGTAATTACGTGCTCAGAGAAATTTGCTGTCAGCAAGGGATGCAGTGTGGGCAGAAAATAGGACGGTAATTGTTGGTATCGTGAATGTCATTTTTCTTGTAGACCGGTATTACAACCGCGGTTTTTAGGAGTCGCGGAAATTGTCCTAAAACGACAGAACGGTTTATAATAAGTGACAGTGGCGTGGAAATTTGAGTAATAATAGTTTTTAACATACTAGTATATGTTATCAGTATCATGACTGTTTTTTATTTTTTAAATCATTAACGATTTTAACTATTTCGTTGGGATCTGTCGGAAGAAATGCAAAAATCTTGGGATTAAGTTCATCTGCAATACAGTGGGTGGGGGTGGGGAATCTCCAAAATGGTCTGTTAATGCTACGTCCACCACAGTAGCAAAATGGTTAGCAAATATTTCCGCAGCCTCTAAAGGTTGCGATACCGTAATGCCGTCAACGGTCAGTTTAATGTCGGGATTAAGCTTAGTACGACCTAACTCCTCATTAATAATTTTCCACGTTATTTTTGGTTTGTTGGACGATTTTCAATTATATTACTAAAGTATTGTTTTTTTGTTATTGTAACGTGTCTTTTCAGATTTATATCTTTCTCGTAACAGTGGATCGTTGCAATTCTGTATTAGCCAGTGCAAACTTTTTAATTCTTGTCCTGCGGCAATAATTGTTATCGTTAATACATCTAGATTTTGGAATCTTTTTCGTTTTTACAATAACTTCCGAAGTTTCATTTATTACTGCAAAGAGAGTATCAGAAAACGCTTCAAAAATAATATTGTTGCAAAGTGCAATGTTTTTCTGTTCGTTAAGCGCACGCGGGACAGGGAAAGATAGGGTCAGTCAGTCTAGACTGGAAATTCGGCCGAATGAGACCCATATCAATGTATCGCTGATAACCTGTAATAAATATGCGCATCGAGATATTGCTATTGTGTAGTTACTTCATTAAAATCTGGTAAGTGGATATGTGTATTTTTGCTCCTTTTTCTGCGTATTTGCGAAGTGTGAGAGAGCCGCGTAACTTTTTGTGTAACCCCGGTACACGTCCCGTAACAAGTTTGGTGGAGGCGTCTTACGCTTTTTGCATGCTATACTGAGAAAAAGTTGCACAGGTGTAGTAAATATATTTATTGTGAATAAATTTCCTTTAAATTTTGTTAATTGTAATGCTCGAGGAATCAAACTCGTACAGTTTATTCGCTAAAACAAGTACAACAGGTAATTAAACCTACTCGCCCAGATAAGTTTTTATTTCATTTTCTTTTCGACCGAAAGCAGCTGGCATGATAGATTTAAAATGCGAAGAAACGAATACGTGAAATATTTATTTAAAACATATGAACATATTTAATTTGGCACTGTTGCATTATAAATGATTGTTTGTCACAAAATATAAATAAATTTTGTCCCTATGACAGACATAAACAAACGGAAAACTAGGGCGGAAGCGAAAAAATTAACTGTAAATATTACAGGAGATTTTCAAACGAATTCACCTGATTCTCCTTTTAATCGCAGTGGCAAAACATCTAGATCGCCTACTAAATCAACTTTCACTTTTGAAAATACAAATAATCCACAAATAGCAGAAAGTACAAGAGTAGAAAATTTGATTCAAACCGTTGCTGAAAATACTGTACAATTTAATGAGCAAAATTCTTCTATCGTTGAAAATACTGTAATTTATAAGGAACAAGATTCTTCTATTGCTGATCCACTCATAAACAATTCTCAAGGCAATTTCTTGCTAGATACTAGAAAAAGAAGCACCATTAAAATGAATGACCCGCAAAATGTTTTTAATTCAACACTTGGTAATTTATATAATCCAAATCGTTCGCCTGCAATTCCAAAATTCGTTACACCGACACCATACAATCCAGAAACTGATAACATCAGCGATTTCATACATAATTATGAAACAACAGCAATAATAAACAATTGGGATGATAATCTCAAGTTATGCTATTTTTCACATTATTTACAAGGTCAAGCAAAAACATGGTTATATGTTTTCGCGAATAGAAATCCAACAGCAAATTGGCAAGTCACATTCCAAACATTTAAGGAAGAATTTTCATTTTTATTCACCCAAAAAGAATACAAACGTCAACTTCGATATCGCAGACAAAGAAATGATGAACCGATTCTTACCTATCTTAGGGATATTTTATATCTGTGTGATAAAGTTAATCCTAAAATGTCGGAAGTAGAGCAGATGGATCATTTTGAGCAGGGTTTATTACCAAATTATTTATACCAAATTAAAATGAAAGAACCTCGTACATTTTCGGAGATGAAAACAATAGCTAAGAATATAGATGAAGCGGAACGGGCAGCCAAACAATCAGCGGCAACTGCATCAGCTATAGCCTTCCCAAATCCAGTAGTAAATCAAGAAAATCAAAGCGGGAACAATTCCATACAAAAAGAAGAACTTGTAACAATTATAAGAGAAGAAATTTCCCATGCTTTTAAAGACTTGATGCCTACTATCCCTTCTTCCTCCAATTATCAACCGAGAAATAAAAATAATTTTCACTCTGGACAAAGATATTTTGAAGACAATGGAAATAAAAAATATGTTAGGACCAGAACAACCGATGGAAGACCTATTTGTTTTAATTGTGGAAAGCCTGGACACTTATCAAGAGTCTGCAGACAACCACCAAGGTCAGGATACAGTAACCAACCCAGACGTCATTCCCAGCAAGAAAAAACTTCCAATTCTTTCGTCAATAACCGTCAGGAAAACTCCTTCGGACGGTGGTAAAGGAGCCTACCATCGTCCATTATAACTTTTCACATGAGAATTCTCAATTATTACACATTTTCGGTACTGTAGGAAGCTCCTCCAATATGAAAATTATAATAGACACTGGCGCAAGTCTAAATTTAATTCATAGAAAGGCTGTTTTAAATAAAATAGTTACAAATAATTTACCCACATTGTGGTCTGCTGATGGAAGTAAAATTCAAATACTGGGATTAACAACTGTACGTCTTGTACTAAACGATTGGCCAGTAGATATTGATGCTATTGTTACAGATAATCTTCCCGTTCCAGTTCTTCTAGGAATGAATTTTATTTCAAAATATGTAAGCGATATAAATTTTCAAGAAAATTTAATTACTATTAAAAATGAAAACGGGCAATTCATGCGTATTCCAATGAAAGGCTCTGATAAACCCGTCAATGAAGTTACTCTTAAAGCATCTTCAGGATGGTAGTTCTGGATTACTTATTCACTGTATCAGTGGTTGGGATAGGACTCCTTTATATGTATCTTTGCTTCGTTTAAGCCTGTGGGCCGACGGTTTAGCTCATTCAACGCTGGACGCGCAACAAATTTTATACTTAACTATAGCTTACGATTGGATGCTGTTCGGGCATCATTTATGTGATCGCCTTAGTAAAGGAGAAGAAATTTTCTTCTTTTGTTTCTACATGCTCAAGTATTTAACGCAAGACGAATATAGTATTGCACCCGTAAGGCACAAGTCTCTTAAGGTGAAAAGTGAAAGTGAAAAGACTGTTATTCGCACTGACAGCGATTCACAATTCGATGGAATTATATTGGAACACGATCCACGAGGTTCTAATCTTAGTTTAAATTCAACTTGCTCTTCCGTGAGCAATAAATCGCAAGAACAATCATCGATGTGGTTGCACTCCATGGCTGAAGATTTTTCACACGGCTACGTGCTTGAAAATTATTTACGGGGTGTCCCCACTACTTGGGAGACTTGCAGCACTCTCATGCCAAAGTCTCCCCAGGCACGCAGAACTTCTCCATTTTATCTTGTATATGGGCGACAACCAAATCTTCCTTTAGATGTAACGATTCTTCCAAGTATATCAAATGAACAAAATAAACACACTTTAGAAAAAATTGCTGAAGTCAGAGCTGAAGCTATTAAAAATATTAAACAAAAACAGGAAATTTACAAATCTCGATACGACGATTCTCATAGAGACACGAAATTTAGCGTAGGCGACAAAGTTAGACTACGAATTTACAAGAGGCAAAAAGGAAAAAGTGATAAGCTTCAATGCAAATATAATGGTCCTTTCGTGATAGTGAAACAAACATCACTAGTTAATTACGTAATACAGAAAGGTGAAGGAGTACATGCAAAACTTGACACAGTCCACGTCAACAGACTAGCTCCATATTATCTCCCATGGGAAAAAGAAAACTAAATGAAATAAACGGGTTTGTTCGGATAACATGAATGTGTATGTTAAGTATTGTTTGATTCTTTTGAGTATGTGTAAAGAGAATGAGTTTTAAAAGATACCCATAAAGTATTATTATGGAAGACTTGGTTTTTCTCAGGCTCGGGCTGCGTAGGTGAATAGATGGCAAGTGAGTGTGGAAGGGGAGTGAGAGGTGAGAGACAGAAAAAGAAGGGGGGACGCCTCCAGAATGTTTGATGGTGTATGAGACGATTGCTATCAGGGTGAAAAAAAAAAAAAAGAAAAAAAAGGGAAGTGCTTAGCACTCGTATGAACTATTTTTCCCATATCTTTTTGAATAGAATGTTGGTCTGCCGTAAATTGTTTTCTTGTTCCATGTACTCCATCCAATATGAAGTACCTCAATGTTACCCGATGTAAACGATCTATGGAGTCCAGGATCCAACTCCAGGAGAGTTTCTTAGAGGAACATTTACGTCAAAGAGGACTCACGCCTTCCAAGAGGACCAGTAGGGACCCATATCCCAGTTACTGTGTAGAGCTAAGGGAAAGAAAATGCTGCCACCAGCAGAAATTGTTCAGTGAGCAAAAACTCTCGGAGCCGGCAGATAATGCACAAAAGTTCAGAGCTTTAGACTGAACGTTCTATTTTTGTTCGAGGAGTGTGGAATTTGTTAGTTTTTAGTGTAAAACTAGATAAACAATCTAGATGTAGTTTTGTTAGTCTATGTAATTGTAAATAGTTGTTATTTCTTTCATTTAAAGCATAGGGTCATGCTTTCTTTGTTGAGGGGGATTTGTTGCAAAGTGCAATGTTTTTCTGTTCGTTAAGCGCACGCGGGACAGGGAAAGATAGGGTCAGTCAGTCTAGACTGGAAATTCGGCCGAATGAGACCCATATCAATGTATCGCTGATAACCTGTAATAAATATGCGCATCGAGATATTGCTATTGTGTAGTTACTTCATTAAAATCTGGTAAGTGGATATGTGTATTTTTGCTCCTTTTTCTGCGTATTTGCGAAGTGTGAGAGAGCCGCGTAACTTTTTGTGTAACCCCGGTACACGTCCCGTAACAATATCAATGTCATTACAGTTACAATACTCATGGTTAGAAAAAGTAATTGATAAGTGAGGGCTTTGTGCCTCACCAAGGAAAGTCGAACGAGCAGCAAGTGAGTTTTAGTCAATTTTATTTTTGATTTTCTGTTTGAGTTGTATTGCAATAGTTTTTATTATTATTATTGTTTTTTATATAAACTTTGCTTAAGTTTTTGTTTTAATATTGTTAATTAATTAATTACTTTTCTTTCAGCAAATTATACTTTTCTGTTGTGGTCTTTTTTGTGATATTTTTTTATTTTACCATTTATTTGTTTTTTGTTTTTAACAATTTTTTTCTTCTTTCAGCAAATAATCATTTATTTTTCAGAATTTAAATACTTCTTTCAGTATGTTTAATTTTCTGTTTGGATTTTATTGTAATAGTTTTTAATATTGTCATCTTTTATTTAAGCTTTATTTAATTTTTGTTTTAATATTGTTTTGAGCAAATTAATTTTTTGTTGGGGTTAAAATTTTCATATTTTTTATGTATTTTGTTTAATTTTTATCAACTAAATATAGTAATTTTTATGTTAGCATTTTTGATTTTTATGTTAGCATTTGTTTCTTTTTTGTTTTAATATTTTTTTTTTTCAGTAATTAATTACTTTTCTTTCAGCAAATTATAATTTTTGTTAAGGTCTTATTTTCATATTTTTTATGTAATTTTTATTTTAGAATTTATTTAATTTTCTTCCGCCATTTATATTTTTTGTTCTCAATTTTTTAAAGGTCTTGTCGTCTGTGATTAGTTCTCCTTGTAGGAATCACGACTTTTTTGTTATCAAAATGGGAAGAAGAATGGGGCAACGAGAATCATCCGTAATACAAGAGGATATATTTGCGGTTTAGCAGAAGCAGGAATGTCCATAAGAAACATCTCTCAGCAAGTTGATATGTCAGAAAGTTAAATTCGAAGATGAATCAATAGAAGACAAGAAGATGCTTCCCTAAGAACAGCACCGAAATCAGGTCTTCCCAGAGTAACAACTAATAACAAAGACCAGGCAATAGTTGCCACTGTCGAAGCTAATCTGTGAGGAAAATATGAATCGAAATTTGGAAAATGTGATATTTACAGACGAGAAAACATTTTCTACATCGGTGCAGGTCCCGGTGCATTAGTTCTCGTTTCACCCCCAAGGTTTACATCTGCAAGGTATATAGAAATTTTGGAAGAAGTGATGCTGCCATCAGTAAGATTAGTATATCCCGAGGACGAGGTGGAAATAATAACCATTGTGCAAGACAACAGCTCCATTCACAAAGCTGCCAATGTAACAGCCTGGTTTACAGGTCACAACGATATTGAGGTATTACCGTGGCCTGCAAGATCTCCAGACCTCAATCCAATAGAAAATATGTGGGGAGCGATGGTAAGGAATTGGGAGGATATCGCTGGACACGGTGTTCGTGAAAGAACCGTTGAACAACTAACCCAACATGTTTTCCGAGTTTGGGAAATATTTAGAGGCACAAATTTTTGTGAAAATTTGGTAAATTCAATGCCAAACAGGTTAAGAGAATGTGTTGAAAGTAACGGGTATTACACAAAGTATTAACATGTTATCTTCGCTTTTTTCGTTCTTTCAGCAACTAATCATTTATTTTTCAGAAATTAATTACTTTTTCTTTTAGCGTTTTTATTTTCTCTTTGAGTTTTATTCCAACAATAGACGACGGACACCGGGACGCCTTCAATATAATTGGATTATTGTTTTCTGTTTTAATTTGTAATTACAATATTTGTTTATTAAAAGTCTTTTCTTTCTGCATCAGTTAGATTAATAATTTTGTTCCGCAATAACTATTATATTTCGTACTGTCTTGTCTGTTAAATATGTATATATTTTTACCAAAAATGTTATTTACCAAATAGGTATTTAATGTAATATGTTTATTTAAATGTTATAGATTTAATGTAATCTGAGTAATCTGAGGAATTTGTAATCTTAATTGCAAATAATAAAACGAACTATGAACTATTTTATTATACCTTTATTTCGTTTTTTGAAAGAGCATCAAATAATTTCCTAAAGATTAATTATGAATAATATAAATATTTTCATTAATAATATTTAGAATGCGAATGCATAATACTTCTTGCTAATAAGAAGTTCATTGATGTCGGCCAATTACATTTAATAATTACGTATCGTAATATTAGCAATGCCTGCAGTTGAGGGTAGGTAGATATTTCCAAGAATTTTGAACGGGCGGAGCTACGGCGTTTATCTCTCGGTCGGGCGAAGTCGGGTGGCCGCTTACCCTTTCCAGACTTTCATTACATTCCGCTGCAACTGTACATATAAATGTGAAGGCATATTAAAACTGGCTTTACTATTTTGTTTGCACGTGCGCATGATCACAGAATAACAGAAAGGACAAAGTAAGATCGCAGGATACAGGTGTTTCCATCAATTTCTTATCCCGACGTTTGGGGCTTCGATTTTGTACATAATTATTGCCGGAACTAAGACGTCCTAAGAGAAGATTCGCCGTTCCCAGTAACGAACAATTTGCCGAAGTGGATAGTTTGGCAAATGGCAGACAATCGGTATTCATCGAACGCCGCAAGTGTGATGTGTGATCCCGGTATAAGAGTCAATAAATATTAAGAAATAAAATAAATGTTTGCTTGCAGCCGCGATTTGATTAATTTACAATGTTAATATTTCTTGAAGGTGAACACTAGAGCTGGTTTTTTGGCGTACAAAACTGTTTTAAAAACGATTCGTGCTATTTCAAAACTGTTTTATTTCTGACGTCATTAATGATGATCCCGCTGAAATAACTTTCCTAAACTGTTTCAAAACACCATCAGTTTGCAGGTTATAAGTAGCACTTGATTGTTACTTTCAACCCCCACTCCACCTTTTTCAATTCAATTTCAAAAACTAATTTCACAGTGTTTTGAAATTATGGACCTGTTTCAAAACGTGACGTCATTGTTTCGACGCTAAAAAATGCACATTTCGAAATATACGAAATAATTTCAAAATAATGCACAACCAAAAAACGGCTCAGAAAACGCTGTACTAAGACGAAACCGCTCGTCTGAAAAAATAAGAAACGTGCTCATATGCAGCTTCTTATTTAGTTATTCATTTTGAAGAATTGACAAATTATTTTTTAGAGCGTCCTTTCGTTTCTATCTCGTTAGTCATTTAGCGAAATCTATTTCCTGTGCTACAGCTCTGACAGAATGGGACACACTGTATGTATCTATGAAACGTGCTGTCTGTAAAAATTATACAATTCATTATCAGCTCTAATTTTTGTATTTTTAAATTATTTAATTGCCAAGGAGCTATTGAAGAAACCTCTATCTATAATATGTAACTATTTTTGTAAATTTGTTGTACGTATCATACGCAGAAAATTTCCCAGACAATTGTTAAAATATTTACTGTTTTAATAGGGACAAAACGTACATAAATTTTAAAATATTTTGTTGTAACATAACTAAAAATATCTGTATGTATACAATTAAGCTTAATCTCGTGCTATGTTATTTGCCACATATTTTATGTGTACCTGGTTGCTAGGGCGAATGACGTTGCAAAATTTCCTCTGCCTCTATTTATAGTAAGAATAATTATTAAATACATGGCACATATTGCCGCACAAACGTATACATACCCTCTGTGAGAGTAATTTTAAACAACTTTTCAACAATTTCTCAATGTATATTTTTAATATAATACTTTCTAATTTTAACTCATTTGTCTAATAATAATACATTTATCATTGCGAGGGTTTATTTCTTACCGCACCTGTGAGTTTATTCCCCTTTGGTAAGCTCTCGCAGAAATTGGAAATCTTACATTATTTCTATTATTATGAAATATTTTTTTCTCAATTACTACACGAAAACTTATTATTTCTTTTTTCATTATTTTTTATTTTTTACTCATCTTGTAAAATGTATATGTATACGTATATTACACTCGTGTTATACGCGCTAATGAAATATGACCTTTTGGTTTTTTCTTCTCCTTAGGTGTTGTTTCGTCCGTGTTCAAGTCGCAATCGTATTATTTTTAAAGCTATTTATAAGTACACAATTAAATATTTGTATGGTACGAACTTGCGTCAATTTTATTTATAATGTGCCATGCTGTTGAGAGGATGACGCAGCAAAATTAAATTGACGCAAAATGTATGCGTGTCTGAAATATATTGCGTAAAAAGGAATCTACGTATAAATTTTGGTTATTTATTTTTTTTAATTGTTTCATTACTATTGATATTAGTACAATACTACCCTGCTAAAGGAAAAAGACGTATCTGTATGTTTTATTTTTTGGATGAGTACATATTTAAAGTATCATAAACATATCTTTCTATCATATTTACTAAACAATATAGTGGTACTTCAATCACAAAATACTTATACCTCAAAACAAATATCATTGCAATAAAGGATGACCCGGATGGTTAACTCGACAATATGGAACCACTAAAAGAAACGATTCCGAGAGTATGGAAAAATGTTAAAAAAATTCTTCTAAATATTTTATAATTAATTAAAAAATTATAAGAGTTTTTATTGGCTATCTGCTTGCCACAATGCTATTGACCTTGACACATATCTCAATTTGTGTTATTCACGTTTAACAGCTGGGTATGGAAATCTGAATTGTTTCTTTTACATGACGGAATTTTATTAATTACTTTATTAAATACATCTGTGAATGAATGTAATTAATTAATTATAAATTTACAAAAAATAGTAGGTATGTTTAGATTTAAATGCCAAATTCACAGCGTACATGTGTCATTAAAGTTTTATAATATACACTCACATTAAAATATTTACATAATTTCTTGGTGGGGTAAATGTGTGTACCTGAACAGGATTGATCAAAATAAAATTAAGGAATACTAATTGAATTATTCAGAAACAAGAATTAAGATAATCTACTAATTATACTGGAAAGGAAGTTCTTTAAATTGGAGTTGTTTGAAAATATCATAAGCTCAAACAGGATTAGTAGAAATTGATCTAGATAAAATTGGTGATAAATAATTACTACGACAACCTTTGAAACGATTTATTAATTCATCGCCGACAAGTTGTTTTTTTGTTTATTAAACTATACAAACTTTATTATGTACAGCTGTTTTAAACGAACAGTTTTTACGATTTACAACCAGTGCGCCAAAAACATAGGATATGGAGTTACAAACGCGTCTTGAATTTGTTAAACTTTTAATAGATTTGTGTTAATAATAAATAATTCTGAATAGTTTTGACCCAAATTTGTATAGAAAATGACAAATTGCAGCTAGTTTGCTACTTAATAAGTCATCCCATATACAAGGCGGCCAAGCGTGCTGTCAAAGCATATTGAAAATTAAAAATTTTGTTGCAAATCGGTTTTGATTGCAGTGGGCCCTTCTGTACAGCTGTTTCAGCCCTACTTGGGCACTAGTCTCGAGCTACGCTTCTGCTGACGAGCAGAAGGTAGAGCAGCTGCTTCTTGTCAAATTCGCTGATTCTGAGCTTTTGGTAAATGCTTGTCAATAATTAGTCATTCTCTTATTAATTTAGTTATCTATAATGTTTATATATATTAATTCATTATATTTATTTTTGTTCCTATTTTATGCAATGCATTTACCAATAAACCGCTATTATTATTATTTGCAACAAAATTTTAATAAATAATTCGTATACACAATATGAAGTTGTAATAATAATTAACAGATTATGAACGTATTTACTGATTAAAATGTTTTAAATTCTGATTGTTAAAAAATGTTTACGAAGTACACGCTTCTTGTGCAAATAACTTAATTTGCAATACAATTAAAATTAAAATTAAAGAAAAAGGTTCAAATTATTTTTCGTTTTAGTGATTTATTTGTTTACCTTTCAAGCAGGTGTTAAAAGTGGGGCCGTTGTTATCCTTTGTATGGAATAATTTACTTCAGGTGATTTGCATTCATGGATTTATTAAGTAAATACTCGTCTTTCGTTTGTATTTCACGGCATCTGTCGTTGATCCAAAAACCGAGTTGCTGGAAATTCCACTTAACGGTCTAGTTCACGATCGCTGTCGCGTCGCCGTGCCTACCATAAAACTTTTATGATTGTATTTATTTCGTTCATCTACTCCTTTACTTTTTAATCAAGGGCGCATTATCATTTTGGGGGCTCATTTTTGATTAATTCTTTCTCGAAAAATAAAATAGAAAGAATTTTTTAAAACATTTTCCCCATATTTTTAGTGGTTGCATTTTGTACGGTTAATTAACAATCACCCTGTACATTTGACCATTCAGTTCGGGCAAAGTTCCAAGAAAACATAACATTTCAAGAACATGAAATTTGCAGATGCGTTATTTTCGTTTTACACCGCAGAAGAGCAGATGGTCGTTATACACTTTCATTAAGTCTGTTTCGTATAGTTTGGAAATGTAAACGAATTTTATTATAAAAAACTTTAAAATTAATTATAACTATATAATATATAATTTTAATGAAATATATGTTATTAGTTATAAGAAATTTTGTTGCAAATCGGTTTTGATTGAAGTGGATCCCTCGAGGATCATCTGTACAGCTGTTTCGGCCTCGTCAGCAGAAGCGTAGTTCGAGACTTCCACTACAAACCTGTCCAAGGTTATTCGCAAATGCGATGTAATAATAATCAAATAGAAAATGACAAACTGTAGCTAGTTTGCTACTTAATAAGTCTCATACAAGGCGGCCATCGATTTGCAACAAACATTTTTAAAACTTTCAATATGCTTTGATAGCACGATTGACTGCCTTGTGTGGGAGGACTTATTACTTAATATGAAAGTTTTAAAAATTTTGTTACTTAACAAACTAGTTGTAAATTCATTGATATAGATTGCTACTTAAAATTATTCTTTTCCTTATTGACTTCTATTCCCTTCGTGATGTCGCTGTGTGTACACATATAACGTATGTACAGTTGAAAAAAAACTCTAGCATGCTTTGAAATGACAATGAAGGTATGTCTTAGTATTCTTATTTTATTTACAACTGTCAGAAGATAACCTCAATTTTATATCATTGAAAAAATGCAATGTTACTAAATAAAATTTTATTTTTAATTTATAAAAAGGGTTGAAAATGCCCTCCACCCTGTTCAATACATTTTAAAACTCTACGTTTTAAACCATTCATGACGTTCTGTAACATCACTGGGTTTGCATTTATTTCATTATATTTATCTAACAATCAAGTTAAGACACACGTTAATTTTCCATGGATTGCTGCGAGTTTTTTTTTCAACTGTACATACGTTACTAATCCGTCTATAAAAGCAAATAATCTTTTCTTATAGGTTTTTTTTTCTTTTATAGTATTTATAGGTTTAGTTTAAATTAAATTTAAGTTTTTCTAATTTAGGCATTTTCATATATTGTATATCTTTTCTCAAAGTTAAGTTGAAAAGCAGAGAAGCTCGCGCTGAATCTGAATTTCGCCTTGCGATTGTGCATATTTTCACTTATAGCATTTATTTGTATTATTTTATGATTTGCACAATAAAGTCATTTAATATTATTTGTCATTTCCTGTACAAAGTTTTGTCAAAAAGTGATTGCAGGTTATCGCGATTCAAACTATTGGTTATTAATTGTAGAAGCAATCCATAATTCTTAGTTAATCACAAAATTTGTAATTTTTATAATTCGTCCGGACATGTAAAATCAATTTAAATATTAAATAAATAAGCTACTAATGAATTCATAATCACATGATTTTATTTTCTGGGTTACATTTATTCCACCTTTTAATATTTTGTTATGTAAGATATAAGAGTAACGTAAGAGTAGTTTTTTCCTATATTTTTATTAGGTTATTAGGTATTAGGTTACAAACAAGAGTAACGTAAGAGTAGTTTTTTCCTATATTTTTATTAGGTTATTAGGTATTAGGCTATAAACAGGTTATTTTTAAAATTTTAGATTTGAAGATTGAATTTTGTTATAAAGATATATTTTTTTACATTTATGATTTTTATGTATTAATAATAATTTAGCTCGTGATTTGTCCTACTTCATTTAAATTTTGCATATCAAAGGAAAATTATGGTCCCAACATAAATGTCGCTATTACCGAAACATATTTTTTGTTAAGAAAAACATACATGAGGGGAACGATTAGAAGATGCAGTCACCATACTGACACATCAGCCTGAAGCAGTTCCGATGTACACCATCGTGGAGGTAGGTAGGCACCTCCGAAGTTAAACTTTAAGACCAAGCACGAATACGAGAGAAGAAGAATTAAAAAGTTATTTTTACATTAAATTATAATGATAATATAATACATAACACAATTTTTTGTGACAAATATTTTAATATAAACCTCGACGACATTAAGTATACATAAAAGAATTATTTATTTATTTTATTTTCCTCGTGTTTTGCATGTTCTGCGTCAAATTTTATACCTTTGTAAATTGAATCCAGGATATGTTTTTTGTTTTGTTTATGACATTGTTTATACATGATGCAAATTTTATTTGCAGTGTTCTCATTATTTTTATGACACAAAATATAATATTTGGATTGTAGCGTGCATTGTATTAGTGCGTTAAACTATTTAAAAATATCAAGTGTAAAACAAATAAACAAAGGTGACTTTCAATTCAGCGAACGCTCTGAGATAACGGTTTCATTTTTATTTCAGCATTGCTTATACATAAATATTTATCTTATAAATAAAACCTTTAAAATAAATCCTTTCAAATTTCAGCTTTCTTTGAAAATTTGACTTCAATATATCGTTCGTTTTTGTAAAAAAATTCTTAGCGATATTGTATTTTATGCTTAATCAATTATAATTGTCTTCTGTAAAATTTTTTGTAAGGTAGTTTTTCCATTACTTTGCGTTCAGGCAAATCAAGAAACATTAAGCTTAGTTCATGTTATGTTTCAGGATTAAGTAGACTTAGCTTTTTTTTACTAATCATTGAGATAGAGAAAGTAGATTTCTGGAGATTATTATGTTAATTTTAATATTTTTCAAATCAGCAATTTGTAAGACTGGTTCTTCAAAAACATTTTCAGCGATGCTTGTATATTTATATTATGTAATTTTATTTTTGTATGATGTAATACAGTGCCGGCCTTAGGGTGGCGCTAGGGTGTGCACCGCACAGGGGCGTCGAAGCAATAGGGCGCCATAGATCCGAGTCGAAAAGAGAAAAATAAATCGTCCGAATAAAAACAAACAAATAGTCAAAATAGTAAT
This sequence comes from Serrognathus titanus, assembly GCA_039766575.1. Taxonomy (NCBI): domain Eukaryota; kingdom Metazoa; phylum Arthropoda; class Insecta; order Coleoptera; family Lucanidae; genus Serrognathus; species Serrognathus titanus. Next base: position 10,629,049 of record CM077911.1, on the reverse strand, counting down.
ATTACAAAAGTATTACTTAAAAAAAAATTAAATACCCAATACCCGCCCACAGCCCATGGCCATTAATAAACCTAAATTTTACCCCATATGGTTTTTTTAATTTTTCTTTTGTAATTTTTAAGGGTGCTCTTTAGGAAGTCGCACTGATGTAATAGTTCGTACGTATTTACTATAGACAGAGGAAGAAATATATTGAGATAAAATTTAAAACAACTAGGCTGCAACGAGCGCCCACCACATATTTTGCAATTATTGTTATTAGTACAATACACATGTATGTTTCTTTTTTTGATTTATGCCCCATGCAAATTTTACATTAGTTTCATTAATCTAAATCATATTGATTCAGAGTTGTCACACATTGACAGGATATTTATTAGTTGAAATATCTGTTGTTGAATTCTTGGCTTCCGGTTGGAACCGCGTGTCTCGGATTTCTTCACTGCCGACGTTTCGTTCTTCGTTGCAGAAGAACTTCCTCAGGGCTGCTGCTGGTGGTGATGCTGCTACTGCTGCTGCTGTTGGTCTTGTTGCTGCTTCGCGTTAGTCGTTGAGACTGAGTAGGTATGTCCGTTGTCGTGGTATTTATAGGGGCCGGTGGGAGTAGCGGGGTGGAACGGTGGGCGGGGCGGAACGGTATGTCGGTGCGTGACGGATCGTTAATGAGATGTTTCCAAGTATTGTGAAGGTAGAAGCCATTGTCACGGTTTAGATTGTTGGGGTGTTTGAAAATTTCTATGGATTCACGGATTTTACGGTTAAAGAAATGAGATGAGCGGGCTAGGAGTTTTGTTTCAGAAAACTGGATTTGGTGGCCGGTTTCTAGTTTATGTTCAGCTAAGGCGGAACCAGTCGTTTGTAGTAGTCTGGTGCAGCGTTCATGTTCAGAAACACGAGTACTGACAGATCGTTTAGTTTCACCGATGTATACACGTCCACAGGAACACGGAATACGATATACTCCTTCGGATTGTAAGGGAATGTGGTCTTTCGTGGAGGGTAGGTAGTTTGAGAGTTTTGTCATGGGTAAATAAATGGATTTGATGTTTTGTCGTTTGAGGATTTTGCCTATTCGGTCCGTTATGGTGTGAATGTAAGGTAGGTAAGCCGTAGCAACTGGCGGTGCATCAGGTTCAGGGCGCGGTAGAATGGGGGTCCGATGACGAGCAATGGATCTTTGGATGTCGTGTTTGTTATAATTGTTGTTGAGAAGGACTTTTGTTATATGGTTTAGTTCAGTTTGGAGTGAAGAGGACTCTGATAGGGTAAAGGCACGATCAACTAGTGAGTTGATGACCGACTGCTTTTTCTTTTAAAACAGCCAAACCCCCCAAACCAAACTGCACTAAATCTGAATTTCAAGCCCTCAAAACCTTGAAAACCAATCCAGACATAGTCATACTCCCCGCAGATAAAGGGAATGCAACTGTAGTTTTAGATCGTGTAGAATACGACCAGAAAATCAATAACCTGTTAGACGACCCAGCTTACCAACCTTTACGACGCAACCCTACCTCCCGTATAGAACGCACCATAACGACCTTAATAAAATCTTCTTCTATCCCTCCAGATTCACAAAAATCTTTGATACCTCGTGACTCTAGAATTCCCAGACTTTACGGACTCCCTAAAATTCACAAACCCGATACACCTTTACGTCCCATAGTGAGCGCAATCAATTCACCAACGTACAAAATCTCTAAATATCTAGCATACACCCTCAAACCATTTGTAGGTAATAGCGAAACCTTTATCCTCAATTCCCAACATTTCGTCCAAAAAATTCACGATATATCCTTAGACCCGCAGGACCTTCTGGTCAGCTTCGATGTTGAATCCCTGTTCACCAAATAAAAATGATCGATTTACTGTTTTAGTTTCCCTTGACAACGTTATTTACTTGACAACTTTGTTTATTTATTTTCACTCCTAACGAAGCTATCAATCGATAGTGAAACGTAGAGCCAATTTTAAGTGTCCGTTAAAATAATTTATTATACAATTTTCAACGGACAAGAATCTACTTTAATTATGAAAAATTTTCCGAAAATTTTGTTACATACGTAATAACGTAATAACTTTTGTAATAATAAAAATACCGAATAATTATTAATAATGCCATAATAAACGTAGTTTCACTGAAAATTGTTGTAACAAATTTGTAATAATTTTTCTCTTAATTAATAACAACAAACTAATGTCGTACATTCAAGGAAATGTCCTTATACGATATTAGTATAAGTTTTTGGATCAACAATTGTTATAAATTTGTTACATACTGTGGACATGTCTAAATAAAAACAAACCCTTAGAAACACTGTGCAGAATTTTTGCAAAGTTATTTTAGTTATGAGATGATAAATAACACTGTGACACGTTTCTGAGGTATAATGAGTTACAGGTTTTAAATATTTGTTTAAAATGCGATTTTTTAAAATTCTTTGTATAATTATAAAAAGGCACAAAAGAAATGTTTGACGTAAAATTAGTGGAGTACACCTACAGTTATTAACCATTTATTATAATGTAAAACTCTGAGACACTCTTAGAACACTGTGCACTGTGAAATTGTTTGCAATTTGCGACGAGCTTTCACAGAAACATTTTGGCAATGTGACATCGTACGATGTTTGCGAGTCATTGTCGCTGGAGAGCGTTATATTAAACAATCAACAATTAAAATGCCAGTTATTTTCCTCTGAGTGCCTATTTAAAGGGGTCGCCTTGGTATTTTCAGAATTGTTGCGTATATTTCAGAGTGAATTAATAATTGTCTTAATTGAGCCAAATGAAGATTAACTTTCGTTCTAACTTCGGGATGAAAACCGGAAATCCAATTTTTCAGTACTTATCTACTATTACAGGTATCATTTTATTTTATCTTAATTTTTATATACATATAGAAATATCTACTATAAATTATATCTTTACTCATTATTATATTATTTATGCAGAGTGACTGGTAAGTCGACATATTTAGTACTCACTTGCAATTGATTTAATCACAATATGCATTATGCAAGACTCAATCGTTTCTGAGATATTTTAGTTTCTGTGGTTTGTTTTGTATTTTTCTTTTTAGAAATATTCTTCTTCTACTTATAAAAAGTTACGCAAATAGAAACTATTTTTTCAATAATTCAATTTCAACTTTTCTCGTTAGTTTAAACAATAGCATACATTGTTTAATCAATATTATGTTAAATACTCTGATAAGATAAAAACATAAGAAATAAACTACACACTTATTAAAAAAAAAACTGCAACATTCACGCAGATTTATTTGTAAAATTTCATAATACATACATTAGATATGAAACTAAATGTCTCTGCTTTAGAATTTAGAATTTTGTTAAATTTAATTTTGGAAGATTTTAGTTATTTAATGCCAAATAACATGTAAATATAAATGCAGTATTATAAAAAAACTTCAATTTCATCTGCAGATATTGTTTGTAGCACCGCAAAGAGGAATTCCTTAACATAATTCTTCAAAAATCACAAAAATTTTGTCTGACAAATATCGCAAAATACGAACTAATAATATCACGCCACACTTCTTTATTCTAAACCTGACTTTTATCTAGCCGATCGCGTTTGAAAAAATCTGTTCCACAAAAACTCTCATTAGTGGGCTCCTTCTGCAGAGTTTTGAATTGAACCACCGTGTCAACACGCTTGCTGCGATACGGACATACAGGGTGTTTCGTAACTTCATGAAAATAAATTAAACAATGAAAGTTTACGTGAAAATGAGTAGAATTAACCATTTTTTTGAGAAAATAAATAATTTTGTCGAACGGGTAAACCGTTTGAACGTCCCTGGTTTACAATGTTTACGAAGAATATGAGTGATGTAATTTACTGTTAGTCATCGCCGGCCGGGCCGGGTAGTTTAAAGGTGTACGTTGAGGTAGTTGCACGGAAATTTACTGAAAAAAGAATTTACAAATAGTGAGATTGTTGACATGATTCTAGTGTACGGTGAAAGTGGGCAAAACGCATTAGCGGCAAGGCATTTGTATGTACAGCATTTGCCAAACCGACATTTGCCAACCAGTGCCAGATTCCTCTCTGTTGTGCAAAGAGCGAGGGATACTGGAACTTTAAGGGCACGTGGAGGCCGGCAGCGTTCACAACACATCCTAAACAGAGAAGAAGAAATACTACAACTTATCAAGGAACATCCTTCGTTAAGTATACGTGATATCTCAAGACAAACGCGTTTATCGTTCTCCGTTGTTTGGCGCATTCTTCGCGAACAACAATTACATCCGTACCATATTCAAAGAGTTTAGGCTTTGCTACCAGCCGACTATGTTCTACGCATACGATTTTGTCGTTGGTTACTGCATAAACAACAGGCAAATGCGAATTTTGTTCATAATGTCCTGTTTACCGACGGAGCTCTTTTTACCAGAGATGGGGTGTGCAATTTTCGCAACATGCATTTGTGGGCTGAGGAAAACCCTCACGCAATTCGTCGCGGCCATTTCCAACAACGGTTTTCTGTTAACGTGTGAGCCGGTACTCTAAACGGCAATTCAATCGGCCGTCCGTCTTGCCGAACCGTTTAGATGGTTTCCAATACTTAAGTTTTCTACGAACTAATCTACCGGAACTTCTCGAGAATGTGAACTTAAATCTTAGAGCAACGATGTGGTTTATGCACGATGGGGCTCCACCTCATTTTCGACGAGAAGTACGTGCTCACCTCGACGCAATTTTTCCTGGTAGATGGATTGGAATAAAAGGGCCGATCAGGTGGGCTGTACGTTCACCTGGTCTAAATCCGCTAGATTATTATCTGTGGGGACACGTAAAAGCATTGGTATACGAAGAAGAAATCAACACGTTCCAAGAATCGAACGATCGTATTAACGCCGCATTTCTCTCTGTTCGACAATAAAACATTTTACATAACGCTTGTGAATCATTACTTCGCCGGGCAGATTTGTGTTTACGAGCGGCCGAGGGAAGAAATTTTGAGTACTGAGCCAGAGATTCTAAACATTTATCAGTGCATTATCAGTTGAGGGTAAGTTTTATTTTGTTTTATTTCCGTTTTTATTTAGATGCATTTATGCACATGTCCAACACGCCATTATTTTTTTTCTAGAAGTTGCGAAACACCTGTATAAGCCCCGTAGCGAACTTCTGTACGGTGTAGAGGTTAAAAATGTTGAACATCTGACCGGTTGATTGCTGTAACTTCTAAATTAATTTATGTATAAAAATTTTATTTGTAGCTTTGGGATTCATCAATATTCGCCTATTTTTTAATCAAAGAAAACAAGGTGGTCGGGAAAATCTTTTCTTCGTGCGGTACGAGGTATCCAAACATGAATGACCATGCACAAGATAAGACTTCTTAAATGCATTGACAATTGTACAGGCATAAATTACAAATCCCTGAATTATAGTCATTATGGGTGAGCGTGGCAAGAGTTTAGTGATTTTCGTTCTTGCTCAATTTTCTACCAGTGATCGGTTGAAATTAGGAAGAACAATAAATAAATAGTTATATTAGTCATAGAAGAATAAATATATAATTTTATTTCATTTAAATCTTAAAAAAAGTTGCTTTTTTATTATATCTTTATTTCTTTAGTTCAAACTGCTGTACTATACATCAGATCATTTGAAGATTAGATTGTGCGAATATTATTTTCCTGAATGCAATTTTCACTTAAAGAAATAATAAGATTTTATGAGATTTGAAAATGCTGAAGTTCCAATTTTCGTTTAAAACTGACTGCGTATACAGGCTATTACAAATTCGAGGCCCACAATTGGGATCTCGAAAACGATAAGAGATATGAAGTGGGTTAAATTAGGGTAAATTTGCGTATTTTGGTGCTGAATAATAATACATTTTGATAAATCTTTACGGTTGAAATATTTCCAATAAACCGAAAAACTAAGTTTTCTTTTTTAGTTTTTCTGGAGTTACGACTGTAGGGTTTACAACAAAATTAATACATTTTATAGCACTTTGTTCAGTTCTTTACGATAACACAATTACATTTTAGTTAAAACGTGTCGTTTCGATCCATCATCAACATCATTTTTTTATGGGCGCCCTATTGGATTTTAATACCATAATACTATTTTTTTGATTATTTTCCATGTATCACACATCCAGATTTAATAAAGTAAACTATTTTAAATGCAAGAAATTGTTTGAAATAACACTGCAAAGAAAAATAGCTTTGATGTACCTTAGGAGTTTAATTCGTACATCACAATAACTGATTTTTGTAAAATTTTTAGATACAAAAATGAATGATGTGAATCCAAGATAGACGTAATTTTCAAAATGTATTGTGCTAACAACAATTTAGTAATAGAAAAAGAAATTTACTTCCAACAATATCCAGAAAGACGACGATAAAGCAGTAGTTGATTAGATTTGTAATTAATTTTTATTGCACAATCATTTGGTTGCACACAGTTTGTAGCAAATCATAGACTGATTGCGTTACTAGGTAGTTGCTTATGAGCGCGGTTTCATTAATAGCTATTTTTTTATAGCGAACGTTAAAGTGTGCTTTGTCCAACTCAAAACAGTCGATAAAACAGAATTTTAACAGCAAGGGTAGATAAAGTAACACTTTAACAGCAAGGGTAGATAAAGTACTTTAATTTTGTTATTTGAATTAATAAATATTACAACTTAACCACACTGGTTACTGGGGTCATGATCATAGAACGCTATTTTGACACATGATTGCTCTTTTTATTTTTCTGCGAAATAGTTTAAAATTTGTCTTTAGCGTTCGCTATAAAAAAACAGACTATTACACGCGACGGTAAAATTTAATTATCGACTCGTGAAAATTAATTCACTCATCGATAAAAATCAATTTTACCGTCTTGTATAACAAATAACTATTGTTTAATAAAGCAACGAATTGAATATATGATTTTTTGGCCGATCATTTAAGTTTGACAATTTTAAAGAGAAAATACGCAAAATAATCTGAAAATACAATTACATTAAGAGTCGTTGCCATAGAAGCAATCTTATTTATTATTTTTCGTTAATTTCTGTCAATTTTTTGTGAGACTGGTGTCTCTGGTGTTTAACGAATAAAAAGTGATAAGTAACTAATATAAAGCTAAAAAATGGGTCATAGTAATGCTGAAGATTTAAAGATGAAATTAGAGAAGCTGCAAAAATTGTGGAGATGAATTTACTGCCTGAGAAATCTGGCGAAGTTTATCAACAAGTATACAGAAATTTCCTTGATTTTTCTGATAAGAAAAAAGTCAAGCTATATTCAGAAGTTTTGCTAGTGTATTTTGCAGAATTATCAAAAGAAATGAAACCTTCTTTTTTATGGAGCATTTATTCAATGTTGAAGACTACTTTGAACATCAATAACAACATCGATGTGTCTAAATATCAAAAGCTTGTTGCTTTTTTAAAGCGCCCATCAAGCGCATATAAAGCAAAAAAACTAGGGTTTTAGAACAAAATAACATTGAAAAATTTCTCTAAGATGCCCCTGACAATGATTGCTTGTGTATAAAGGTACAGCTGGAAGAAGCTTTAAATAACATATTGGTATCCATAAGTTTAGAAAAACACCTGCAGAAATAGCTGAATATTTAAAATTGCCAAATTCTAAGGAACACACTGGCCACTGCTTCAGGAGAACCTCAGCAACATTGTTAGTGAACTTTGGAGGAGATATCACCATGCTTAAAAGACATGGAGGTTGGAAGTAAGTTTTTTTTGTCAAGAGATTATATTTCAATTAAAAATACTATTTTATATTTTTGCTAGGTCTACGAGTGTGGCCGAAGGGTACCTAAAAGAATCAAATCCAACATAAGCGAAAAGATTTTTACAACCAGCAGTACTAATTCAAGTGTTGCGCTTTTAAGATCTTCTACAAGCACAATTATTGACAGTAAACTGAAGGAAACTATTAAAACGAATGTCGAACAACAAAAGCCATTGGTTCTTAACAATTGTACTAATGCAAATATTAACATTTATAATAATAATTCACTATGCAACCTACTCCTGCTATTGCTCTTTTTCCTTCTTGTATTCCGCTATATATTAATGTATTTCCTCTTAACATTTTTATTATGCCTTGTCCCTTTTTCTTTGTTTCTGTTATTGATAATATCTGTAATCCCATTTCTTCGAATTCTTCTTCTATTCCATCTCTTTTCCTGCTATGCTTCTAACATTCCATGTTCCTATTTTCCATTCTTTCTGTGTATTAACTATAATATTCTTTCTGTTTCCTATTTTCTCTTTTCTTTTCTTCTTTTCTTCGTTTCTCTCATAATCGTTCTGGTGTTTAATTCTCATGTTTTCTTTGTTTTGAGTGTTATTTGTATTTATTTCAGTTTGATTCTTTTGTTCATAATCGATGTCCTTTTTCTTCGCCTGTTTCGTTATCAGATGTTCGCTTCTTCTATAGTATGTTAGTTTTTTGTTTTAGTTTTCTCCATTTTGTTCGTTTTTTCATTCCATCGCTATTCTTCGCCGTTCATGGTCACTTTGTTGTATCCAATCTTAACTTCTTTATTTTTATTCCTTTCTTCTTTAGCGAATAGTCTTATTTTCTTTTGTTTTTCTCTTTCCTTTTTAGTTAAATCGTCTGCAATATACACCATTTCTCCTTCCCTTCTTAATTTAGATTTATTTATCATTATTTCTTGTTTTTCCTTTTGATTGTCTAGTTCTACTATGTATATTTCATTTCCTATTTTTGTGGTTGTTTTAATGTTAATATTTATTTGTAATTTCTGTTTTAAATATTCACTTATTTTTTCATTTACTGTTTTTGGTTCAGTGCTGTTGAGTTTTAATCCTGTTATTATAATATTATTTTTCTTCTTCTCTTTCTCAATGATTTCTAGGGTCTTTCTTATGTCTTGTACTTCTTTTTTTAGTTCGGCATTCTCTTTCTTTATGTTTTCATTTTCATGTTTTAAATTCTCATTTTCATGTTTTAATTTTTTTATTTCTTCGTTGAAAACTTTTTGTTCTTTTCTAATTTGAGAAATTTCTGTTTTGATTTCCTTTTGATCCGCTATCATTTCTTTCTGGTTCTTGTCCATATCTTTCATTAGTTTTAGCATCTGATCGATTTTGTCTTCTCCTATTTTTTGTTGTTTTGGAGGTGTTCTCGTTGTTTTCTTACATCTTTCAAAACTTGCTTCTATTCCATGTATCGCCTTCCTTTTTGTTCCCTATTCATCTGTTGAATATTCGTCACTATCCATCTCTAAATTACGTTGTAGTCGGACCAGTCTTGGTCACGCCTCTCGTATTATTGCTTGCGATAAGAGGTCGATCCAAATCTACTTTTCGGAGGTCGCTCTCTTCTCAAAGCGTTTACTTTAATTCAAAGTTTTATACTTAAGTCTTTGAATATTACTATCAGAGTCATTTAAATATTTGTGTACTTGCCTTTATCTCACACTTGTAAATTTTTACTTTTATATAAACTGCTCGTAGTCGCCCAAAAATTGAGTTAGATTACGGAGCTAATGTAAACACGGCCGCACGCACGTACGCACACCCTATAACTTAGTTTATGAAGTATTAACATTTTTACAGCCTAGGCATTTTTTCACATTTTCAATGCCTAGGCAATAAGTGAGACAGTTTAGTTCTAGTTAGTCTTAGTGATGTTTAATGTCGATCGGCGAGAAAGTTATTTGTTACAGTCATGAACTAAAATATTGCATGTCAGCGCCTAGCCTTAATGGTTATAATATCAGGATTTTATAGTGAACGACAGCGATTCCACAAATTAAATTATACTCCTAATTAGAAAAAAGTATTCAAGAAAGAATATTTTATAAATTTATCTGTTTTTTCATACCATTAATAATTTAATTTTTTTGCAGCTACTTTAACCATCCTCAGCGGAGCTATGCATTACGGCTGGTCAACTCCTTCTTTACCAAAGCTACAGGCTTCAGATTCTCCTTTTTCGGTATCAAGTTCAGAAGGATCCTGGATTGCAGTGATGATGTTGTTCGGAGGAGCAGCTGGATCTATATTGGGTGCTTGTGTAGTTGATGTAATTGGCAGAAAAAAAGTTATCCTCCTGACGTCATTTCCGTTTTTTACTGCTTGGATTATGATTGCCTATAGTACTTCTATAGAAGTTTTATATACGGCAAGATTTATTGCTGGTCTAGCGGATGGAATAACTTTCACTGTTGTACCGATGTATTTAGGGGAAATCGCCAATCCTAAAATACGAGGTTTGCTTGGTTCGAGTTGCGCTGTAATTTTTATCTTCGGAATTTTGCTTGTTAATGTCATGGGTATTTTCCTTGATTTTGCGTTACTTGCCTTAATTGCCTCTGTTGTACCAGTAATGCTTCTACTAACTTTCATATGGATGCCGGAAAGTCCGTATTTTCTGATCATGAAAAATGACTTTGAAGAGGCCAAGAAAAGTTTGAGGATCCTTCGGGGGAATACTGATTACGAAACAGAAATCGAAATGTTAACATGCAGCGTGAAAGCTCAAAGTTTAAACAGAGGGAGTATTCTTGACTTATTCACCGTTCGAAGTAATAGAGCAAGCGTTTTGATTTTATTTGGATTGAGGACTATTCAGCAATTAAGTGGAATTTCGCCAATTACGTTCTATGCCAACATCATTTTTGAGCAAGCAGGACAAAGTCTTTCTGCGAATATCATGTCCGCAATCTACTTCTCTATTCAGTGCGTAATGACCGTAATTTCCTCAATTTTGCTCGATAAAACTGGAAGAAAACCACTGCTTTTCATATCTCTAACGGGAAGTGCTTTATGTCTATTTATAGAAGCTAGTTATTATTATATTAATACTAAAATTGACATCAGTAACTATAGTGCTGTGCCAGTTACCGCAATAATTCTTTTCGTTATTACCTATTCCATAGGTCTCGGTACAGTACCTGTTTTAATGTTGGGAGAATTATTACCTACGAATGTGAAGGCTGTCGCTCTCTGTCTTGTGGAAATTTATTATAGCATTATTGCCACTCTGGCATCGAAGTTTTTTCAAATTATGATTGACGATTTTGACATGTCTGTGCCATGCTTTACGTTTGGCGGTTGTTGTGTGCTTGGATTGATTTTTGTTTATTTTGGCGTACCTGAAACGAAGGGCAAGACATTGGAAGATATTCAAGAATATTTGAAAGGCCAGTCAAATATTGTAGTTAATAAGAAAATATCTTTGAGCTCTATAACAACAAGCTAACTCAAATTGAATGCGGTAACGATTTACTTCAGTGCATATCATGAAAATTCCAGAGATTTGCAAAAGCGTAAGTCTACTCTACTCTCAAGTTTTATCGTGTGAAGTTAATCTTTAGAATTCAACACTATTTTTTTACCTAAATTTTCTTTTCACATGCTTTATTTGAATACACTAAAAAATTATAATATTTAAAGCTTTATGCCTTTGTATTTCCTAAATGGATCGTGTTCACTATTTATATTTCGAAGTATTTGATGAATGGTATAACACCACCCACGGTTACATGAATTCCTCGAAAACATGGTTCAAGCTCTGTAAGTGCATGTCGGTCGAGGTACATCAGGAAGGACCTAATTTAAAGTATAGATTGTGCAAAAAAGCAAAAGCAATAGGTAAATTTTCGGTTTTAAAATACAAAGAAAGAAACAAAAATCTTGAAGCTCACAATGAGAATTTAAATGCCCTAATTCAAGAAATGTTTAAAAAAGAATATGTTAAAACCTATTCTACACAAATTAACACAATAAGGCCGAAATACATGTATAAACTCTTTCCTAACACTTTCTATATTGCCAGTTACACAATTTTAATTAATTTTTATAATTTTCATTTGGCAAGAAAACTTGATTTTATTTTTTTTAAATTGAATGTCAATCAATCTTTTGACAAGTCTATTTTTTACTGATACCAACAAAAATGTCACCCTAACATGGCATTATTATGAAAAGATCATGAGTGGATTATATGCCATCTTTCTACCGATCACAATAGATATGTGAGTTTCAAAAATTAATTAATTCTTTTAATCCTCAAACTCAAAGTTCAAATTAACTTTGTCCTTGATATAGCATCACAACACGATAATGAAAAAATTATTTTTAATGTTCCATAGGACACAAGAAAAATAGTTATAATTTTATAGTGAACTTTATTAAATTCATTATTTTACGCTTAATATGTAGGCATTTTTATTTATTGATATGAAATTGAATTTGATGAAAAAACAAAGACTGAAAAATTCACAGATACTCTTAAATATATTTCGTTGTAATAATATAACATTACCGAGATATAAATTCGTCTTAATAATTAATATAAGTTAACCTCTGTTTACAATCCGCGCTTTAGCAATTCATTCCATATATAAAAATTAGTCCAGAGTACTATCTGCAAATGAGAACTTCAATTTTGATTTGTTTTTGTATTATGTTAACTGTGGCTTTGTACAGTTTTAAGAATTGTGTAAAATATATAATTTTATTGTTAATAAAAACAAATAACAAACAATAAATTTTTATATTCTAAAATCTAAAATATTCATTAGATGTAACATGTTTATGGTGCATTAAAATAATAGGACTTTCTTTTTGCCTAGAAATATCAGGTATGTTCATTCCAAAGCACATAAATGTCCCTTTTAATAGAATAATTTTGAACTATAGAAATAGATACAGTGACCCCAGAAAGTCATCAAATGAGAAAAAATTCGATTGACAAAACCCTAAAACAGTTATTTTTCGGAAACTCTCCTTGCACAATTGTAATAACTAAGAGATATAAAAGTATTAGCAACAAAAATGTATAGTACAAGAACAAGAAGTACGTGATAATAACTCATCGAAATCCGACCGGTAGGTTGCGAATATTTGGTGATCAGTGGTGTAGGGGTTTTCTTGTAAAAATATGTATGCGTTATTATTGATAATATAGGTAATACTTACGTAGCTCCTTGCCAAAATAGACAAGGTATGTTTCAAATAATTTGTAGATGATTTAAAAAGGTATTTGTGTTTTAATTTTGAATATCCAATTTATAATTCAGAAAAGAATAATTTTTTGACTGCAAAAGAACCAAAAGTAATGTTTAAAATCACTCAATTCAAACCATGAGATCAGCATCTATCGACATCGACGATAACAAATAAGCCGCAATGATGAGTAATGAGGTCACTGATTATTATTTACGACTACTAAACTATTCTACTCCGACTTCCCCTATAATTTAGATTATGGATTCATTTGACGAAAACTCGTTTCTGAGCATGTACTTTGTTTATTTCCTTTATTTTTTTATTACGTAGCAAAGTAAACGCACGAAACTACTTCCCAATAACAATAGTGGTAAAATTCAGCAATGCGAGTTTGCCACTCAGCTGATCGGTGAAACTTTTCTTACGTTGAAATAATTCTTACCTGTATTGTTTTAAACAGTCTAGCTATAATAAATCAAAAAATGGAATCTTATCACAGTAAGTTTATATCCGTAAATACGAATTGTGGCATCTTCAGTACACACACACTCACAATTTAAAAGCACTCTGGCTGGTATGAACCAGAGGATGTTCTCCTCGCCAAATTTGCAGTGGATAAGAGAACTAGCGATAGGCCGATTCTAGAACCTCCTTGGACCGCTGAAAATTCAAAGTCAAGGTCGGAGGAGGTTCCAGAATCGATTTATATTATACCTGGCATGGGGAGGCGGTTCCAGAATAAGTTGACCTTGAGGTGTCCTTGAAATGACCTTGAAATAAAGAAAATTTTGACGAAAAAATTGTGTCTCCACTGTTGGTTTCAACCATTCGTCTTCAATCCAAAAGAATCTACGAGGGAAAGAAACAAAAACTCTACAGAATCGGAGAGGTCATCCACGAACATACTCCTTGGGTTGCCTTATTCTACAAAGATTTGTAAATGTTGAACATTTCATTCCTTTATCCTTATCTTCCAATTGTTGCAACAACTTTTCCAAACGGAAAAATTCCCTTGGATAAAATTGCTTTCGTTGAAAATATTGTTTTACAAAGAAAATTTTTATGCCAAATATTCATTTAGAAATAGAATCTTTATCCAACCTATTCGAAAACATGGCTTTCATTAATAACGCTAATACACCATTAATCACTGGTGTTAAAGCTATTGCTGATTTTCTTCCTACATTTGAGGGAGAGAGAAAGGTTAGAAAGTTTTTTGTTTAGATGCGATAAATTTTACGATACATACGGTCATTCAAATGATAACGGTTTAAATGATATCGTATTTAACGTCATTTGTTTAAAATTAAAAAACAACGTGTCTAATTTCCTTATGTGCCGACCTGATTTAACTACCTGGCCATTAGACAACATTTTGGTGACAAAATAGATAGACAAACTTTAATGCATGAATTTCTGCAATTATCAAAATTTAAAAATGAAACAGTTTCAGAGTTTTTAGAAAGATTAAAAGTAGCAAAAAGTCGCATTGAGGTAAAAATTCAAATCGATACATCTCTCACAGCTGCTGAAAAAGAACTTCTAATTAAACAAAATAAACTAAACTCATTAGACATGCTTTCCGCTAATGCTGATGATTGAGACTCCTTTTAGAATTAAAAGATCCCAAACAATTATCAGACGCCGATGACCTGGTAATTGGAAATTTTCATAATGAAACTAGAATTAATGCTTTAACCAAAAGACAAGACCCATTACGCTTTACGCCTAAACCACAAATTCCATCCAACAAAGTTCGTTTAAACCCAATCAAATACCAATGAATAACCCTTTCATACAACAACCTATGTATAATTTCCCTACGTATACCTTCACGACAATTTACAACAAACCAACCAAACCCATTGCCCATGCAATTCAAACAAGCATTCCCCTCTCAACCAATTAATATTCAACCAATTTGCCAAGAATCAACAAGTTTTTGGAAAACCACAAATCAAAAATGTTTTCTCACCAAAAAATTTCCACAAACCACAAGGACCACCTGAACCGATGAGCACTTCTAGTTTGACGACCAAAGTGAAAACATTTCCGACAATCCTGAATTTCTGACATACGACGAAGTAGCCGATGAAGAATATCTTGAATCCCAAAATTTTCAATTAACTCAATTCCAAGACCCCGACTCGTAGACCTGAATAACATTAATTTAGTTAACTCCTTGCCCTTCATTCAATTATACAATCCACTCATACAACTATTAATTGATACTGGATGTCATGGTTCTCTACTAAGGCCATACATAGCAGAAAGATACTTCCCCAATACCATATTTCCTAGTAATACTCCATATCAACATGCACAGGTACTAAAATGAGTAGATACAAAGCGAAGGTACCATTACTCCAAGATTTCAATGTGAATAGATCCTTTGAATTTATACTATTCCCCTTCCACAACTATTTTGATGGAATAATAGGAACGTGATTTAAGAAAATTAAAACTAAACATGAATCGTTAGAAATTCCTTTTTCTTATCGCACCAATTTCGAAAGTCAAAAATTTGAAATTCCTTCGGAACCCGCAATCATTTGTGACATTAAAACGACATTACCAGAAAATAATACTGCTAGACGATTTAGCTTGCAAGAATTCCGTAAGAATTCCTGCATATGTTACAAAAGTCATAAATCAGATCGTAAAAATAGAAGCACAAAATCCAACCAAAGAAACCCAGATCATTACAATAAAAAAAGATCTTCTCAATAAACTTGGAACCCCTTTTGAAAATCAATGTGAATGTTTTCATATAGAAAATAAACAAATTATTGAAAAAAGTGGTGAACAGATATCATTAGATCGCATGAGAACCGATCATTTGAACTATGAATAGAAAATATCTCTTGATAAACTATTAAACAATTCCCTAACATATTTCGTAAAAATTCGGAAACTTTGGCTTTTACTAACCAAATAAAACACGAAATTAAAATATATCATCCATGTAAACTAGACAAATTTTTCCTTGTAGGTCTTTTAATACATCATCCATAACTCTTTGGAAGGTAGTAGGGGCATTTTTTAATCAAAAAGGCATCCTTACAAATTCATAATTCTACGTTTAACGCGGTTTTACTTGTTGAATTTGAATGTAGCTCTATTTGATGAAGTAAAAACGCAGGCATATAATGAAAACTCATATTTATACTTTATTCTTCATGAAATCTGATCTCCACTAGGCTAGGTTGGAAAGATTATACACGATCTGCCGAATTTAGGTCATGTGTAACACGCCCGGACGTGCCACCTTGTTGTTGACTTTACGGACAACTAAATAATCTAATAAACACGGTCCAAACAAAAACAAACTAAAATTTACTGACAAATTAATTTATTAAATGGACCGAAGAATTGGACTAAATTCAAGGAAGCAATAAAGGCCTCTTACCGAGGGTTTGGTCTTCGCAAAAAGGTCGGGCAATGCTATTATTACGGCACGCGCTTGTCTAAGCTACCTGATACTGTTATGGTTTAGTGGCGTCAACGCTACTCTTCTACGGCCGACCCTTTTTGGAGTTTCCCTTAATAAACAAAACTTTAATTTCCGATTATTTTGGATCGTCTAATTAGATAAAAAAACGGGCCCTACGTTGTAATTGCGTTCGAATTTTTGGTGTGACGGCGTATTTCGAGAGGTGCAAGGTACTAAATACGAAACAATAAAATGCCAGGTGTGAAATTAATTAATTATTTATTGTCAAAAAAAAGAAAGAAGGTAAAAAAACTCCCGCTGATCGCTGCGACAGCTGATCAACTTGAGCGTAAAAAACCTTGTATTGATAATATGGATATCTTTCACAATAAATATACGATTCCAAAGAAGTACAATAAACTTTGCTTAACGTATTTAACGCCGAATATCGTCGCGATCTAATTTATTTCGATTCTCACAGTTGGTGGCTTGTTGTACACGCAATTAGGCTGTGTCAACTTTGTAACTTAAATTAGATCAACAATTGATCTCCTTCTTTAGTCAAAATAGTTTGGTCTTGGTACTCGGGTTTGCCACTTTAGCTAGTACTCGAAGACGCTATGAATAATCAACCAGCGCACGCACTGTGTAACAGCGTATATACAGTGTACTTTGTTATTGGAACTTTTTAATTGATCAATCCGATGTTCGGAGATGTATGTGGTACAAAAGGCCGCTCCAGCGATCAATTTGCAAGTTAATCAACAGCAACAGCCGTTAGTTTTTCACGGGCTGGAATAACCCTATCTCTAGCTCATTAACCTAATTAATTAGACTTCTGTGCGTAGGATCTTTGTCAACTACATGCTCCAGAGTCCTTCGAGGTCCTGTTTGCAGATCCCTCTACTTCGTTTTGTATTCTCGCCGACTAAGCCTATTATCTAACTAATTTGTTGCGCAAGGACCCTAATGACTGTTTTCGACACTCCACGAGTGTGGTTCAAATTGTTGGCCTCGTAATTCTACGGAATTCGTAACGAGTATTAAATTTGCCTTGATTTCTAAGCTAGACTGTGCTGGTCGCACTGTGCGTTTTGGCGGATATAACTTGCCTGACCAGAGACTTTAGTTGCAGATAACCCTGTACAATCCAGAATAACACCGATCGCGTGTCTCCGAATTGCCGAGGATATCGCAAAAGGTAGAAGTAAATTGAAAAAAAATACACTGTAGTTGGAATCTAACAAAAGTTAATTTACTCTGGTTGATTAAATCACAGACCGCGCAAACTACTGAATTTATTGAGTTTAACTTGATTCAAAAGCAAACGCAGGTACCAAAAAATAACTAAAAGATTGCCTGAGCAATGCAAAGATGGAACTTTACAGAAATTCCACGCTACTGATTGATAAACCAATTAAAATAATCCTTACGCAAATTTATGCCATCAAGTATGTGAAAAGACACAGAAAAAAAAATTCATGCAATTATACCTATTCCGTTCCGCGCCGCTCACTTCACTAATCCACACGCACACGCTCTTTTTAATTCGCGTCGCGATCGCCCGTCTCGCGATTATTTATTGATTGCCCTTTTGAATTCACTATAATTTTAACGCCCCGAAATAATGTGATTGAATTCTAATTATGCAAGCTAGATAAAATAAATTGCAAAGCACTCAAAAATAAACTTCTCGAGTTCAATTAAAATGCAGCTTTCCGTTCGGACGGCAGAAGTTAACTGTCTTCGTTTTTACTTTTGACTTTTCGCGAGTGACAAATTTTGACTCCTCCCCCATCCCCGAAGTAACTACAAAAAACCCGTCGGCCAATAAGCGCTTTTATTTCGGAAAGAAACACACGCTTCTTTTCTCGTTCACTTTTTCCTGGTAATCCGACCCCCCAATTCGCCTGACAGATTGTCGGACGCTGCACATGTTTTTCGCTTTCTAAATTCCTCAAAACAGCGATGCTCTATAAGTGTCCATTGACATCTTTATTACTTCCCGACTCGTTGTACACTTTTGAAAACAAAGGCCAGTCCCTGGTTTTTAAAAGCTAACCTCTTTCAACTAAGATGAAACCTAATACTTTCTACAATTTTCAATAACTTAAATGTTTGCGTGAAATTCCTTTCCCAGACTCTAACGCGCACCAAGACAACAAAGCGGCCCTGATTTATAATATGACAGAAAGGCAATACTAGCGACAAGTGTCTTCAAAATTTTCAATAGCGTACCAGACAACTTTACCACGGCTAATTTATGGCCGATAGTAACTGCTTCAAGTGCCATTCACGAACTAGATGTTCAAAACAAACCCATAAATTTGATCCGAGTCGTCTTCCTGTGACAAGCTGCGTCTCGTAAATTTCTCTTTATTAAGAAGCAATCAAAAAATAAACGCACTTGGTTTTCCGAATAAATTCGCGACCGTTTCACATGTTTCAAGGATTTCTACATCTGAATTTTATTTGATCGCTTAATATTATTAGGACACTTCGGAACAAAAACCATGTTAATTTTTGTTGTCGACGTTTAATCTTCAAGAGCATGGGAGAACTGTAGGAAAAGGAAACGGAAAAGTAAATTAAAGAATACATTAAGAAAGCAAACACGATATCCATTGTCTCAATTGTAATTTCCATAAAAGTGGCTTACTCAAACACTTGATTGTAATGGTAAAACATACATGTACATATTAAATGTGAAAGAAGCAATATTAATCGGATCATTCGTATGTACACATATTCGTTAATAAGAAACAAGCGTTGAAAGTGTAGAATTAATAGGTATACAATAACAAACTGAATGTTCGTAAAAATTGATATGGCACTTGACACTTATAATACATACACATGTACACTATGTGCCACAGATAACACAAAAACTAACATTACAAATGACACACTCTATACACAGATTTACAACACATTATTTTAACAAAATATTTTAAAACATGAGCAATATTTTACATTAAAAAATTTACAACTTTAAAGCAACATATGACTAAAACACATAGTTGAATATTGCATGTGATTAAACAAGCACTTACACCAACAGAATATAAAATATATTACAATGACAAAAGTATTTTCAATAAAGTTCCGTCGACACACAACTATGTGTAAATCACTTATAATCTTATTGCGTTTTCTTTTTCGCTAGTTTTTCATTGGATTTATTGCACATAAATATTTTTGCTTCAGAAAGTAGACATACGAAAACATATTATCGCTACAATAAATATTTACGTCATTGTAAGTAATTGTATGTATATTGCGTTTGCAATGAATAAATAATTCTCGTTTTCGATTGATTACTCGATTGATTACTAATGAGGTTAAAATAAGATGAGAATACTCCGAGTGCTCTAAAGTCAATCGAAAACGATATTAGTTTTGATTCAGGTCTCTACTCGTTTGTACTTACAAAAACTAACCAGAATTAATACTCTTTCTTGTAATTTTAATTTAATTACACAATCAGATGACGAAAGAAATATTAGCTGGGATTAGACTACATAATTTATGACTGGTGATTAAGATGTGTCGTTTTCAATCGAAAAACGATCTACTTTTCTTTGTATTTCCAAGAACGGAGCTGGTGACTATATCAAAGGAAAAATCTCGATCACCAGTCCTAAAAGTTAATATAACAGACAACAGGTATTAGGCCAAAATATTTTCAATTGTAAAGTCAATTCATAGAATGACTATATGTATGTATATGTATTTCTCTTATATTAACTACAATTCTGCTAAAAAGAGATCTACTCTAACATGAAGGGGTATTTTTCTATAAATTCGATAATTTTAGCAAATACATTAAAAAGCGATTTATGTAACATGTCTTGCCAATAATTTACGCTTACATTATCGTCAATCAACATAAATATTCACAGAAAAACGTGTTATTATAAACATTGTATATAATCTGTTTCAAATTAAGAGTGCTCCAGAAGGACCCCCAAGCCAAGTTCTTTGTGTACACTTAGAGATAAAATCGCACAACTCGTACTTGTCTATCTTTAAACGTTAAACATGGGTGGCTACAGAAGTTCTGACTTTATTTTCCAGTCTTTCCTAGATCTAATAGCTATAGATTGAACCCAAACTGTAACTCCTATGGTTTAGCGAATCTTATCGGCGTACAATGATTCTTCTATCACAACCAACGAACTATACTAGCAAACCATAGAACGGCGAATACGTTCGGGAACGGTGCCAACTGCGGTTTAAGATATTAGCATTTGCCATGACAGTTGAGGTTAAAGCAGCCAGTTAAATGATGATAATTGCTTATGTTTAACGTTATTTGCTGATTTAGTTTAATCCACAGGCTAAATTGTAAACGAATTGTTTGTTGAGTAATTTCTACAAAAAGAAAATGCCCGCTGCTTGTTTGGCTATAATTGCACGTGAAAAAGAGACGCGAATATATTGATTTACAAGTAAGGATTATACTGGTTCAGGTGTAAAACAAAAATTAACAATAAACTATAAATTAGTTTGTTTATTATAAAAACTTCCTTTGCGAATTAACCTCAACTGTCATGACATCGCCTTCTCACAGTTTTTAAGCATCTTACAGCCGTTCTATAGTTTACTATTATAGTTCGTTGATCACAATTGCGAAATAAAACGTAAAATAGTACGCGATTTAAAATAATGTGATTCACAGAAGGCCGTGATCCAGGTTTTCACCATTCCTGAAAATAACTTTCAACAATGAAAATCTTGCGTTCCAACTCGAACATTTTGAAATAATTAAAATGTCACTGTTTAGTGTTTAGTTTCGTACGGCTATTAAATTACCAAATTATAATATTCATGACCTACTTTGAATCATTTGATTTTCGACTCGTGAAGTGATGTTTTTATGTCCTGACTAGTTGACGGTAATAAAATTTTGGCACAAAGCTGTTACTGTAAAATCGCCACTCATGATTCTCATTTGCAGAATTCGAGTAATTTTATTATAAATTATTGGCTGTACTATATAACAGTTCAGCTTATTTCAACATGATTATGATACTGCGATCCTGAATACAAAAATATACAACGTGTTCAAGAAAGTATGCAACAAATGGAAAATTTTTTTAGTATTGATTTGTCTTGTTTATAAAAGTTTGTGCTTTGTTTAAAATCCATAAAAACTTAAAACAAAGGATATACAAAAAGACAAGCATAATTATTGTTAATTAATAGTTATTTGTATAATTAGGCCCGAAACTGTCATCTTGCAAGCACAGTTTTATGAACGCGAGGCGCTAGCAAGTGAAAGCAACCGGCCTGAGAAATTTTCGTCGCTTTGGTGTTAGTTACCTAAATAAGAAATACCATAAATAACGAAAGAAAAAATCTCAAGGAAACTATATTTGAGCAAGAAAAAATCTCAAGGAAACTATATTTGAGCAAGAAAATGCAACTCCACTTGCCATAAACTGCGTGAGCTTGACACTAATTGAAAATCACGCTGTGAAATGACGTTACGGATATAATTCGCTCCCGACTTTTTAGATTAGTAGCGCCTGCACAGAAACACGTGAACTAATAAAGTGCGCAGGCCAGATAAAGACAAGCTGTCTTGTGAAATCTAGTAGGTTGGAGTTTAGTCAATTCAAAATTTATAGCAACTGTTTTTCTCTCTTCTAGCAAATAGCAACGTGATTCTAAATTTTATATTTTTAAGTTATTATAATAACGTTATTTAAATATTTTCAAAGTAAATTAGTTTAATCGAAACATATACAATTACTTTGAACAAAAACTAAAACAAATTTATTGATTTATTACCAAATCAAAACAGAATAACAGATTGGAAAGGTTATCAATTATTAATTTTTGTCTAGTGATTTCTTCAGTTTAGACAAATACATTTGGCGTTTTATGAAAGCTTATTGGAAGAACAGTGTTTCAAAAGAGTTTAGATATACAAGGTGGAACTATTTGAAAATTTTGAAAAAAATATCTTTTGCAGAACTACACACTTAATAAATGATAGACCGAAATTGTTCACGACGAAATGTGCTAATAAAACAGCATTTTTTTACACTTAAACATCAATGAAAGCGACATAACATTATATTTACTTATTTTAGCATTTACCCAGTTATTTTTAGTTTTATGTACAAATTAGGTCATATTCAATCGGTTTCCAAATTGTTATTTTTAATGTTACGATTCTCGATTTTGGACCAAAATATTTGTACACGTCTATACTTTTAAAATATTCAACATTTTTGAAAATCAGGCAATTATCATTTACAGTACGATTTAGTTCGCGTATTGGAAAATTTTTTCAAATGGAACAACCTGTTAGCCTTTTCCATGAGCTTTCCATTGAACCACATTTTATGCGCTTACGATTGATGATAATAACTCACAAGTTATCGATCGACCCCAAAATGTGATGTCAATGGAAAGTTCGTAGAAAGAGCTATCCATACATGTTATAATGTACAGACTGTTCCACTTGAAATAAATTTTTTTGATAAAATTTACATAAAAGAGTATTTTTGGACTATTTCGGAGGTTTTGGACACCTGTACATGAAAAAAAATGTTCGTTACGTGCACAAGCAAGTTATTTTCAGAAAGAGGTGTTCATTATTAAACTTTTTTGTATCTTTGTGATTTTTCATATCCGCTACGGTTTCAGAATAGAAAACTTTATGTGCTTGAAATTTATTTTGGCTTAAAACGTTAATTAATTACATTTGATGAACGAAAATTTGAAAAATTATAAATTAATTGTTCTAATTATTTTTTCCATAATAATAATTTTTACCCGTAATTCATAGGATTAAAGGATAGAGTCGGTTTACATAAATCCAAAATGACCTCAATCATTGTATTCACTAATTGTTAGTGAGTGTGGAAACTACACAAGTTAAATACGGTGAAAATACGAGTTTTCTAAATTGTGTCCTGTTAAAATGGTTAAATTTAAAACAAATATGGACATGTGTTTAGCAATGAAACATGCTGATGCAGTTCAAGGACTATTATGTGCTCTTGAACTTAATTTTGTGTAATGTAATTGTTAGGGACGATGAAAATAATTGAACTTGAAAAAATTGTATCAGATGTGGGCTGAATGTCATTATAAAGAAGATCGATTTTTAAACAAGAATAGAAAATGGTTGCAAAGTAGACATGGCTTACGTTATGAAGATTTAGTTAAAAGTTTTGCAATAATGTTGCAAAGCTATTGCAAGTGATGAACAAATATATAAAAAAAATTAGAAAACTTTGCTCTTGAAATGCCTAAGAAATATCTACATGCCTTAGTACCCATTGGAAAATTATCAGATGCGGCACAAGAAGCAAGAAACAAAGATATTCGAAATTTTCATTCCCGAAAATCTAACAGAAGGACAACCATACACGATATCAAGATATATTTTATACATTACTTAAAAAAAAAGAAAAAAAGAATGGCCAGAAACATTACAACTTTTGGATCTAGACGATTTCAAAGAGAATGTACAAGTTTCTTATACAAAAGCATCAGATGATTTAGGATCTAGCACAGAATACTCTTCCGATGACGAAATTTAAAGCTGATTAAAGTAGACTCTTGTCCACTTGTCTTGGATTTTGCTAATTTAAACGACATATTTTCGTAGTTTTCTATACATTAAACAGGATACATAACTGTCAGTATTGATTCTTCGTAAAAAAGTTACTAAAAAAAAGAGGTACGAAACTGTTTTTTAAAATTTATTTGTCCCTGAATAAATATTGTTAAATTGGCATACCTATATAAAACTACAAACACATTTTAAACTTGTAAAAAAGGGATACGTATATTATATTTTTAATTTAGAATAGACACGAGATTTATTTTGTTTTTATATATTGAATGTTTTATTTTTAGCTCATTAATTTGATTTTATTGGCTGAATAATTACAGTTTATTCATATCAATTGTTTGAGCAATTTACGATTATAGCTCACAATGAAATACGAAATTTTTATAATTTAATATAAAAAAATGTATATGTCTTATTTAATAATAATATTTCTTACAACGAATAGATATAAAATCAGTTAAGTTTATTACATCTCAATAACGCATATTTAAGAATTGCATAAGAAAATTACTAAATTCGATTTGAATATTCCAGAAAATGCTGTATATTTTTAACAAATAAATTTTTAATAACAACTGCGACAAGAGTGCCAAATGCAGAATTATTGTCAACAAGCTGAATCCATTACCTCTGTGAATTGTTATAAGTAGACATCGGAATATATGCAAAAAGTTAATCTTTAATGTTAATTTTCTCGCAAAATCAATGTACCATTTTTTTGAATTTTGTAATTACAAATTAATTATTGTTAATTAAGTTAGTAATTACTGAATTTAATAGAGTACCATACAGATTTCACGAAAAAATTCTGTCTCAGTGATGCTGCACCAAACTTCAGGGAAATGTTTCTGAATTATTTGGAACAAAATATTTTAAAACAATCGGAGCAACTTTAAATTTGCATTAATTGGAGTCGATGTTTTTAGAAATACTGTAGCAATTTAAAAATCTCTGTGTCCGTGAAACAAAACGAGCGATTTAAATTTATTTATGAATGGCATACGGCTGCAAGAAGACAATAAATCTATCGCAAACGAAAGAATTTACGAGAGGCTTTTAATTTTACCCTTGACCGCAAAACATGTTAAAGGTGAAAAGAATGTGCATTTTCGTGCGTTTTTGTCGCATTGACATTTATGCAAACCGTAATTATATGGTTTGCATGAATGTCAATGCGACGAAAACGCAAATTTTGTTCCAAATAATATCAGAAACGTTTCCCTAAAGGTATAAACAAAAACCCGCTGCAAGCTTAATTATCGTACATTATTAACGCTTGTAATGGGTTTTTATTTATTCCTGTATCCAATGTGTACATCATATGATGCACACAACTAAGTAATTGAACAGTTGACTAAAATCGGTACAATTAATAAATTGGGAAAATTAGTAACTAGAATTAGTGCTTCCGCCGGTCTGTCAAATTATTATCTGACTGAACTTGATCACATGAGGTAGAAACAAGTTGGAAAGCGGGCGAATTACGAAAACGGCTTCGGTCCTTATTACAACGTTAATAAGAATGGACTAAATGTATTTCATCATATCATCTGAGGCGCGACATTTTATGGGGCAAAAACGCAATAAATCGATTCTTTGAACGAGAGTTAAAGCAGGTTAAGAATTCTGTTCATCCTCATCTATTGTCCGTTTTAAAAATATACGATTCTCCTTTCCCTTCGTTTTTCTCAAAATTTATTCAATTGAAAAAAAATGTATATAAAACTTTTATTTCTTTTCACGATATCTACCGTTTGGTGCATCTTCATTGAAACAGGCCGTATAAAACTTATAGGGACTAAATTCATTTCTTGTACATGTTTACAAGAAAACAACTGACATCGCGTAAGCGATATATAAATTAAAGTTACCTTTTTTAATAGAACATTATACAGTGATCGACAGATACTTAAAATGCATATATTAAAAATTGAATGCAGTGGTATGTCAAGTGTGACATGTACCGAAGAGATTAAAATATTTGAAATCGACATGAGAGTTAAGTGACTCAATTTATTTTTCAAAATACGTGCAAATATTATTATTCTTCTAGTAAACATTGTTTATTAAAGAAAGCCTCATTATTTATTGAAGTTCTATGGAATCGTGAAATTACATAGAATCACCCTGCGTAATTTTTCATTAATAAACACTTTTTTCTAGATTCGAAAAAAGAAAGTTAAAGAGGGTCGGAATTTTTGCGTTGATGTCACCCTGTAAATACCTCGTAAATACCAATATTATTGCACTTTCAATAGTTTGACAAACGCAATAAAAATCCAATCCAGTACTCATGACTAGAGAGAAGTAACTCGAACATATGATGAGTAAACCAGTATGGGTGGGCGGTTACGCACCGGTGACCAGTTCCAGTTTCTCTATCTTAAAGATATTTTAAAATCAAAACAGTAAAGGTTTACGGAGGAAAATTTAGAATAAGATGTAATTGTCAACGCATATATAAATCATTCCTCGAGTCTAGACTAATTAGAAGACGTTGCAGTTGCGAAAGTTTCTTCCCATGCGAGATCGGTCAACCTACTGCGAAAGAAGGAGAACAGCTAAGTTGCTGATGTCCGTATTCATAGTTTGAGGTTTCCTTCAATGTGGGAACCCTTAGAATGGGATTGCAGTAAGGCAGTATTCATGATTAATGATTATTTGTTACATGTTGTTGACTTATGGTTTTTGGCAGACATGTGCTCCAGTTAGTCAGGCCAAAATAATTTAGCGTTCTCCTGCGAGTAAATATATGCCGTTTTATCTGTTTGTTTGTACAGTACAAGATATTTGGAAATGGTGCCTTTTCATACGTGGCACTCTAGTAATGTGCCACTCCCTTTATGCTACTCTGACTACTCTACTAAAGACCGTTTTATACTATCCTAGAAATTGAGCTCAAAGTTGAACAATTTTTATTGCAAGAAATATTGGTTAGTGTAATGTAAGATATTGCACAAAAAGTGTACATTTTGGAAGCAATTTCTTGTGTTACACTAGACAATATTATTGCACTAAAAAATGTTGAACTTCTAGCTCTGTTTCTAGGGTAGTGTAAAACCAAGGTTACTAAATCTAAAGGTTGCCTGGGTTTCATATGGACAACAGTTTGATTTTAGCACTAAGTGTGCTCAATGACGTCATTAGACTAGTGACTAGTGATTTTCTGTATATTTTCTACGTATTTATTTCAAGTTATTTCACTTTATGTAAGTTCATGTTACGATGTTTTATATTTTTCAATAAATTTTCATAATGACTACATAGATGCCTTCGAATTGTTTGACTTCTTTAATGTGTTCAATATTATATTTAATGCTAATGTTAAACGATTTAATGTTCAAAATACAGTACTTATTGCATATTTAAATTCCATTTAGTCCGATGACGTAAAAAAACGACCAGAGGCGAATCCGACTGCAACCCAGCAATCTTTAGATTTAGTAACCTATCTTTTTTTCGATTTTTCTCGACATACCGCTATCATTGAGTTACAACACTTAAACTTAACGCACTACTTTGGCAAATGATACCACCGGAGGAGAGTATAATACAGCACGTAGTCAAAATACTTAACCGCATTTAACAATAATTAATCCAATAGCTGTTTAGCTACGGTATGTATGATTTGGCGATGTCCACCTATAAGCTATAAATTTAACAATATATGTACTCTTTTCTCTGGTATTTACTATTAAGTATCCTAAACCGCAACTCAGATACTAGCGGTTATAATCACATACCAATTTTGCCAAGTCGATCGCTTAATTAGTGACATTGTAGTAAGAGCATAAGAAGTTGAAAATTAATTTTAACGAATTCTTGTACTATAATGCTCAAGCTATACCATGTTATACATATATTTATGATCCACCCAGTGTTTCATCATTTAAAGATTAGTATTATTTCAGGGGCAAAGATTATACCATGAATTATTTTTAACTTTGAACATACAATATAAATATTCCTACGTTCAGTTAAAAAAAAAACGAGTCGATGCATTGCAAGGGTATACCAACTAACTGTGATTAAACAATACGCATTTCAATAAAGCAAATTTAAGATTTATTTTGTTAACCAAACCATTATAATATATTTTCGAAATGTCCTCCTTCACTTTTTAAACAATGTACTACGCAATTATCAAATACTTAAAAAGAATTTATTAGAGTTTTGGAATTTAAATTATGACATTTCATAATTGACACTGACAGCACACTTGTTTTGCTGAAGCTTGCTTCCATGCGTTGACATGTTTTTTTATACTGTATAGAATCGCTAAAAATGTAATGTACCTTGAACTGCCAACACCGGTCATATTATTAATTATTTTTAGATATAAATAATTTTCTTATATATTTGCATCTTAGCACCTTAATACAGTTATAATGCGCTTCCGCTTTGTCACTCAATCCTTACCTATTCTACCACGCAAAGAATCAAGTTCCTGAAAAAGCAGATCAATTAAGAATTTTACCTATAGTTTTACAATTAACATTGAACCAAAGAGTAAACAAAAATTAGAAACATAATTAACTGTCTTAATTATTTGATAACGTAATAAGCAAAAATGAATATAAAATATAACGAAAAGACTAAGGCGCGACATCTTGCTATCGTTTTTTGACCTAACATTACATGAGGATTGACAAATTGCAGCAAGTTTGCTACTTAATCAATCATCCTTTCAATATGCTTTGACAGCATGCTTGGCCGCCTTATATGGGATGGGATGACTTATTAAACTGGCTGCAATTGGCAATCCTCATGCAATGTTAGATCAAAAAGCGATTGCAAGACGTCGCGCCTTAGACTTTTCGTTACTATTACATCGCAATTGCGAATAATTAGAACAGGCCGGTTTTGTTTGCAGTAGAATTTTCGAGCTACGCTTTTGCTGACGAGGCCTGAAATAGGGTCAAAACAGAGGATGCTCGAGAAATCCACTGCAATCAAAATCAACTAGCAACAATATTTGTAAAATATAACGGTTCTAAGGATCGGAATTGCGATTTCAGATATGCAGATTGAAAATAATAATTTATATGAGAAAAGAATTAACACAAAGTTTATATTATGGAGCGAAAGATTACCTACTTTAAAGTCACAGGAGCATATTAGTTTAATTTCGAAACTAACAAAAATACGGAGATACAAAAACTAAAAATGGTCAAATGACTGATGCGGCGGTTCTAGTGTTAAACTGAACATAAGAATATGTACATTGTATGTTCAGAGATATAAAAATCTCACGATATGTATGTATAAGGAAGCAACTACGAAGATTCAGTAACGTGAATTAAGACGCTTCAAATAAAAACAAACTCAACACAAGTAAATTGTTTTCTAATAAATTAAATGTTGCTGAAATGTTTTGTTTTACAAAAAGAAATGCAGACATTTTATAATACTTAATTTACAACAAACCATTATTTTTCATGGGAACGTTAATGCATAACACCTGCGCTGTGACCATGATTAGTGCAATTAGAAAAATTAAAGTCGATGTCATAAAATAGAACCTAAATAAGACAACTAGAAATTTGAGTCATGCATTTAGTTTTTCAGCTCATAGATTTTCATTGTACCCTAATCTCTAGATCTGCTTCAAATATTTCATTACAATACATCATAATAGAGCAGGAGAAAAGAGGATAATGACAATTACAATCCATTCATTATCTATTTAACACCGTGGTTTGCCTTAAAAATCTAATGATACTCACGTAATGTTGCAAGTCGAATTGTGTAAATTATTTTCAAAATTAAAATGGTTAAAAAATGTTAAATAATGATTTAGTTGAACTTTCAAATTCCATTAATTAATTCCATCATTAATGTAGTGCATTAACCTTATCAATAACGAACATACGAGGTCTGACCAATAAGTAATGAGACTGATTTTTTAGCCGCGCTTGTGGTAACACTGCGAACCTGAAACTTTGATCGGTTAATCTCCCATCCCTCCTCTATCGATACATGTGCTCGCGACTTTCGTACGTTCGTTAGTTCTCCAGCTGTGTTGTGTTTTCGACAACGTGTTTGTAAGGCGTGTCACGAATATGGAACGACGTAATATTGAACAGCAAAGGAATCGTGCACAAAGAGTGTGTACCACCTGGGCAGACCGTCAACCAACATTTCTCGATCGGCTGCGAAAACGAGTCATTAGAGTCCGTCCAGAGATTGCCAAAACGTGGATCCTTCATCATGACAATGCTCCATGCCATCGTGCCTTCAGTGTGTCGCAGTTTTTGACCTCTAAAAAGATCGCAGTGTTTCCGCAAGCGCCCTATTCGCCGGATATGTCACCCTGTGACTTCTTCTTGTTCCCCCAAACAAAATTGGCCGTGAAAGGAACGCATTTTGAGTCCATAACCGACATCCAAACCGCCATGACGAGGGTACTCCAGGACATTCCAGTCGAAGCCTTCCAGAAATGTTACGAAAGCTGGAAGAAACGTTGGAACCAGTGTGTAGTTGTGGGAGGGGAGTACTTTGAAGGGGATCACATCGATGTACCTTAATTTTTAAATATACGTATTTTATGGACTTAGTCTCATTACTTATTGGTCAGACCTCGTATGGCAATTAATGACGAACAAAGTATTTGATTCGGCTTGCAATAATAGGTGTAACCACGGAAGGCTTCTTTAGAACCGTCTGCTTGACACAGTCGAAGTAATCAGGCAGGCAAGTTTTAATTTGCGATCGACAGCGGAGTTTTCGAATAAGTGCGACGCGTGCAACGTACAGTCCTTCCTGATTGTGAATTCGTAACATTTCTTGCGTTAACCCAGGTTACGTAACATATGCAACTAAATTTTGACAATGAATGATTGAGATTTTAAGGTCACTCCGAATTAGGCAATGTTGTGATATTTTTTTCCATCACGAGATGTATTCACGTCCAAATTTATATACATAAATTGTAAAACGTTTCCCTTCACTTTTAATTTTGGCTGGATTACTTTTAAAATCTGTTCCGTAAATCTATTTAATTTGAATTGTAACAATTTGGCGTTTGTTCTGGCGTATGTTAAAATGACAACAAACTCAATCTGTCTAATTTTACTCTGATAGACTACCTCACGATACTAACTCATAATATCTGCCTACAACGATGGTAAGTAGATAATGAATGGATTGTATATGGCGTATTATTCAGAGACACTTTGTACTCTTCAATGCAAGTGATCTGCCTATACACTTACTATAAATTAAATATGTAACATTTTTTTATTTTCTTATTGCAAGTAAATTGACTGTGCATTGTGCATTTCTTTATACCGTTGCACACACACTGACAAGTGACAACCGATTTCTGTCGCACAGCATGAGCAAGATAAAAGGGAAAGATTAAATTAAAAAAAATTAATTGAAGGCCGGGTTGCAGAAAAGATTTAAATAGGGATTAAATTAATACCTAAGTTAGAATGTGACACAATAAATGCTGTATGTCTTATGCCCGGTTGCACCAGCTTTTTAAGCAGAGCTTAAATTTAAGTTGTGTTTAGAATATGACATTTACGTATAGTCAGTATGATGTCAAACACAATCTGATTGACATTTAAACTTCAACTTAAGTATCAATTAGAATGTGACTACCGTTTGTTAAACCTATAAATAATGTCATGGTCTAAACACCACTTAAATGTAAGTTCTGCTTAATATATTGGTGCAACCGGGCATCAATGTATCTATGTTACATTCTAACTTAGGCTAACTAATCGACCCATTAAATTCGTTTCCAGAAACTGACCTTTAGGCCCAAATTCAGAAGCCTCACTTTAGTGTAGAGAGCACTCCCTCCACATTCAAACTGTTATTTGAAATTGAAATTTCTTTTATATTTACTCATATAATCAAGTTTATGATCTGTGTAGGTACTTTGATCACCAGTGATTTACGATAGAAAGATAAAAAATCATTAAAATGAAAATTAAAGTTTTTCTGAATTTCAAATTAACATCGACTTGTCAAGGCAAGTGTAAGTGATGTTTCTGAGTTTAGGCCTGAGTGTGTTAATAATACATTGCAATAAAATGTGGTTGGCGTATGCGTCGCGTATCCCCACAGCTGACCACGTTTGCTCTATTACAATTTTGCGTGTTAAGTTGAAAAGTTCATCAAGTTGGTTTTAATTTCTTATTGAAAGCGCGAAAAAGGGATGACTTCCTAAACAATATTTAATGGATGACAGTTATTAAACGTGTTAAGTTTGTTGTGTGACCTTATTTCTTGAATGAGTTCCCCTTTCAGTGAGGTTATTGCAAATCAGCTGTTTTCAGGATTAAACACATATGTTTAATATCTTTTTAACTTAATGATGGCTTTCGCTGCGGACATATTTTTTTTAATCGAAAGTTATCTGATTTAAAACATTGTGAACAATGTTATGAAAAATTCAAAGGCTACTTTCCAATTAAACTCCTGATATATCACACATTCACGCTTTCTGAAACATACTGTTTATGTAAACTTGTGAATAGTAATATTAATAATTAATTAAAGAAAAAGAAACAACAATAAATTTAAGTTTAAAAAAAATCCTGATGCAATATTAGGTCAGAAAGCGATCGCAGGATGTTGCGATCTAAACTTTTCAATAAATGTAAGGTGTTAATATAAGTTTAAACGTGAGTGTTCTGAAATATAGACAGGAGTCTATATTCCTATAATAATAGGAATTATTAGTTCGAAAAAGGAATTGTGAATGTAAATAACTGGCAAGAAAATACATTATTTAACGAGATGATGAAAAATGTGAAATAAGATATACAGCAGTGGTTACACAATATTAATATATATACCAATATATCAAGAGAGCTAGAAATATGTCAATAGTATTTTATTTTAAACAGTCAAATGTAAGTGTTAAAAAATGTTTGAAATTATCTAACATCTCCGAAAGTATTATTTCGTAAGCGTTTTGAAAATTTCTAAATTTTTCATATTTATTTATTATAAAGCGATGTGCGATATATATCATTGCATTTTGCAAACTATTACTTTCTAAACTGCTTCGAAACATAACTCGTCATGAATACTGTACTATAAGTGTACTAAAGAAAAGATGAAAACGTGGAAATAATCGTATGAATTTAAGTGCATTCTAGTTTAAAACTGGAGCGTTGAGCACATCAAAACGTAAGGCATAGTGTCTGTACTCCTATTGGTCATTGGTACACGCGTAAAGAGCAGCATACAATAAGAGTACTAATACGCCCAATATTTTGACACGTTTAACGCTCCTTGTAAATCCAGCATTGAACGACAACTTGTATAATTTTATTTCAAAAATAATTCATTTTGTATTTCAATATTTTTTTGGCTTTCAGAGGGTAACAATAAGAAAAACTTGTTTTAACTGCGATTAACCGAAGTCGAGGCGCAAAGATAACGGGGAAACCAAACTACCGATACACAATTACAACTTCACGCTTTACGTCTACACCATCGTGTTAATGCAACAAAAAATGAAATTAATATTAAAGAAACTTCTAATAAGTCCTTAATTTTATGGTTTAAAAATTTATATAAATAATATAAAACATAAAAATAAAGTTCATAGACGATTTACAGGTTTTGAAAATACAAGGTTCTAGTGACGTAATGTAACTCCATCTACGTGACAAGTAATTCAAACTAAATAAAAAAATCTAATAAAGTTTTATTCTAAAGAAATCCGTTTCAGATATATAGGATTATCATCCTATATATCTGAAACGGATTTCTCGTTTAATTTTAATTTTTACAATTTTTAACCTTCACCTAACGTCATATCCTTTATCCACGTAGCAATGAATTCGAACGAAGTAAAAAAATAAAATAATAATGCTAATATTCATTATATACATGGTTTTAGTGATGGTAAGGTAATTTTTAAACACTGTCACGTAGGCGGAGTGGTGATATCACTTCGCAGGACATCTTGTATAAACTATATTGTTGCGTTTTATTTTACCATGAATAGTTTGAATCTGAACATCCTGCGATCACTTTTTGACACAAGATTGTATAGGAAATGACAAATTTCAGCCAGTTTGCTACTTAAAAAGTCCTCCCATACAAGGCGGCCAAGCGTGCTGTCAAAGCATATTGAAAGTTTTTAAAATGTTTAAAATTAAGTAGCAAACTGGCTTCAATTTGTCATTTCCTATACAATCTTGTGTCAAAGAGTGATACCAGGATGTCGCGATTCAAACCATTCATTATTGTTACATCGCAATTGCGAATAGCCTTGGACATGTCGGTTTGGTTTGCATTGGAAGTCTCGAGCCACGCTTCTGCTGACGAGGCCCCAAATAGGGCCGAAAGAGCCATACAGAAGAGCTCGAGGGATCCACTGCAATCAAAATCGATTTGCAACAAATTTTTTATTTTTTCGTTCTTTTTGATTCAGTTTCTTATCAAAAGTCGTTGAAATCATTCTATCCTAATTAATTACTCATTTTGATAATTAAATTTCGATTACTTACATCTACCTCAAGAAAATACTCAAACAAATTAATTAAAAATCAAATTGATATGCGCCGTCGTTACAGAAGTTTCAGTTCAGATATTTCAGTTTGAAAAATAATTGTGTGTGATACGTCAAGTTATTTTGTCCTTTGTACAGTTCTGTGTAATAAAATTAAATCACACTGAAATATTATATTTTAAATTTAATAGGGTCTGAAATGTTATAGTTTAAAGTGGACGTAAAGAACAAATACAAATTGATCAGAATAAAATACGACGCAGACCCAAAGGAAAACCTTAAAAGTGTCCTAAAAATAGTACCTAACCGAGCCTTCAATTGCAAGTTAATTTTATTGCACAGAAGTGTTCATGTGAATTAAATAAAATTAGTGAATTTGGTATCGGTGGTATTTGCTGCACCATATTATACACGGACATAATCAATATTCAATTATCTCCTATTTTATTACTATTCGCTTTTACCTTTTGAAAGCCAAATTCAAGTATAAATAATACCATGTGTTTTTTTGTTAATGCCATAAGAATGGAATGGAAAATAAACTTAATGCGTAGTTTAATTCATCACTGCATTATTTTTGACACCTAACGAATTTAACCTAAAAACAAAATCCTGAATTGATTAGGTGTAATTAAGGTTTAATTATTATTATTGTCTAATAGAAACTTTTGATTTTTAATAAATAAATTTGATTCAAAGATGAAAGTTCTAACGTAGATCTACCGCCGCCACTTTTTTAATTTTTCTAATATGTAAAGCTGACGCCTTAAAATTTGAAAATACATGAATGGTGCAACGACATGAGTTTTATTTTCCACATCCACTCCTTATGGCATTTAAAAAAACACATGGTATAAACAACTGAAAATTTAAGTACTTTTAAAGTAACAATTTACAACCATGAGATAAATACGCATACATTTTTCTAATCTACATTCGATTTTAAATTTATCAAAGTTGAAAATATCTGCAATAGTGATGTGAAAGTTAAAATAATTAGGACAACAATAAATAAATTCAATAAATACCTCACTAACTTCATTTGGCTAAGTATCATGTTAACATTAATATTTTATTAGTTTAACTTTTGGCGTGCTGCTACATAAGCTACCGTTCCATTACGGATGCCGTACCAACCTTGAAGGTGGTTTTCCTTCTACACATATGTCTAGAAGGTGTTCTAGAGTATTAATTTGTTCATAATGCAACTTGTGAAATTGTACAACTTCATCGAAGAATGTATATCACGGACCACAATATAGTTAATTTCAAACAGCTATATAGGTGAACAGAATTTCAGAAGTTAGATTATAAATATAAGGTTGGTGCACTCAGTTGCATTAGAGAACATAAAAATTTTAAATGTACTAGGTAATAAAGTATATAAAAATTGAAAACGAGATTCACACATCACCACAAATAGAATTCACAGTGAACATGGTTCAGATACATCTGGAAACTCTGACTTTATGGGTCTACTTGTCCGTTTGGCAATCCTACTTATGGGAACTAAATCCAAACGCTGTTCCGCCCGTGCCTCCGCTGCGGTGAAAATGTACATTCTGCCATTTGTTATCCCTTTTATGCCACACTCGACTTTCTTCTGATTGATGAGTATGTGCTTGTCCATGTCTGAAATCAATCAAAAATCATACATTACTAGAAAAAATGATCAATCTGATCTAAATTTGAGACAAGATATACAAATAGATATTCTATTTATACAGGGTGTAACTTTAATGAGGGGACAAACTTCAAGGGTTAGTTCTTCACGCCGAAACATGAAAAACAGTTCATAAAATTCCAAAAAAATTAAAAAAAAAAACATAGGTGTTGTTTGATCCAAAAAAGTTATTAAGAAAAATTGTTAAAATTACGAGGTAACCCCGACTCCCAAATTTTGGAGAAATTTACACTGTAAATGCACTATTTCAACTAATTTAAAATAATTAAAAATTAATAATTTTCACCCAAATTTGCGAGTCGGGGTTACCTCGTAATTTTAAACAATTTTTCTTAATAACTTTTTTAGATCAAACAACGCTTATGTTCTTTTTTTTTTCAAGAGCTACTTCCTCACGCCGAAACATGAAAAAAAGTTATGTCCGCAAACGCATACTTTTTCAGATATATAAGAAAAACAAATTTCTATTAATATACCGCTGTGCGCACTAAGTAAACTTATGTTGATCCTAATCAAGGAGGTTTCATTTGTTCCAAAACCCATTAGAAATGTTAGATTTGCTCCTTTAGTCGTTTCTTCATAATCTTTTGTGAATTATTTTTGTTTCCCTCAAACTACACATGACCAGTTGGTAGTTACTCATTTTGTGAAAAGGCAGGCATGATATTCATGTACGATCATGCTAATAGTAATGGGCGTCAAGCTGCAAGGCTGTACCAGGCATCATTCCTAGATCGGCAGCAACCGTATCACAAAACTTTTGCTTTATATTTCAACGTCTTAGAGAGACCGGCTCAGTTTCGAAAAACAGCAGAATTTCAAGAAAACCGCGAATTGTGCGTACGCCTAATGTGGAAGAGCATATTTTAAATGTTGTAGCTGAAACTCCAAGTATTAGCGTTAGACAATTATCTGCAGCGATTAATATTGATCATATGACTATTTGGAGGGTATTTCACGAACAGCTTTTGCACCCGTACCACCTGCAAAGAGTACAGAGTTTTCTCCACAGTGCAATGACTTGTATTGAATCATATGGAGAGCACTTTGAACATTTGTTGTGATGTTCTTTTTTGCATTAATAAAAATTTATTTCTCTTATATCTGAAAAACTATGAGTTTGAGGACATATTACTACCTAGTTAATCTTATAAATTCGTACTTAATTGATAACTTTATTTTCTATTTTTTATACATATTACATACTTCTATGTCGCACATTGGCACCTATTTCATGAATATTGATTTTTGTAGCCTGTAATTGGCATATTGCTGTTGGTTACATTAAATAAATAAATAAATAAATAAATAAATAAATAAATATTGCTATGTTATATATTTAGCATTTTTTTAAATTAAATATTGTGAAGGGAAAAGGGATAATGTAAACAATGTAAAAATTTGTATTTAATTTTTATTTAACTTTCTTTTATATGTTAGTTATTACTTAAGGTAGATTCTTGTTCGGTGAAATTGTGTAATGAATTATCTCAAACGGACACTGAGAAATGACACAAATGAAATGCTTAACATTTCACTATCGCTTGATAGCTTCGTCAGGAGTGACGAAGCTATAGTGATATGAAACGTTAAGCATTTGTGCCATTTTTCAGTGTCCGTTTGAGATAATTCATTAGTTAATTATTACATTTATAAGTTCATACAATAATAATAGTGACAATGATAATAATTCAAACTATTTGCCTAACCAACATATTCAAAATTTATTATCAAAATCTTTCTATGCTATTAATTTCAATTTATTTTACATGTTTGAACGATAATCAAACTTTATCTTAATATGTTTCAATTTTTAAGTTTTAAAACGAACGTTAATCACGCCTTAATTTATTTAATTTTTTTATGTTTTACGCGAACGTTAATCACGCCTTAATTTGTTTAAAGTTTTATGTTTTATGCAAACGTCAATCACGCCTTAACTTACTCTTTTAGTTTTTCTTAAGAAAAGTTAATCACTTCTTAACAACAGTTAATCACTCCGACGATGAAAAAAAAGAGTTAATCACTCCTAAATCTGAGTTAATCATTC
The DNA here is from genome assembly GCA_039766575.1 of Serrognathus titanus. Taxonomy (NCBI): domain Eukaryota; kingdom Metazoa; phylum Arthropoda; class Insecta; order Coleoptera; family Lucanidae; genus Serrognathus; species Serrognathus titanus. Next base: position 10,590,814 of record CM077911.1, on the reverse strand, counting down.
TGACGATGATAGAGCAGAGTTAGTCATTCCTTAACCGACGATGATAGAGAAAAAAAGGGAAGTTACTCACTCCGACGATGAGAAGGGAAAAGAGAGCGAACGTCAGTCCGCCCGTTGCCAACGTCCTCCTTCTATTTTATGTTCAACAAACCAATCATATTTGTTTATTTTTACCTTTTGAAGTTTTTTAAATTTATCAGTGAAATTATAATATGTTTAGTTTGTCAACATTGTAATATTTTTACATTCTCGTTTTTTTAATAAATAGCTTTATTTCGTCTTTATGTTTTTATAAATTAGAATGTAAAAATAGGGGTTCAAGAGTACTAACGTCACGAAACGATTAATTTTGACATTTTGTTATTTGACAACCGCAGATTTGCAGTCTATGCTGGCAAAAGATTTGTATTATTTTGAATATTTTGCACAAATTTAGATAAGCAAAAGTACTATTTTTTTTTAAATCTATCAAATGTAAAGGCGTCTATTTTTTTATCGGTAGTCTTTTTCCATTTGGCAATTTTATGGTGAATTTTCGCAGACGCCCATTCCCTTGTCTGACCGCGGAACATCTTTGTTGTGGATATCCCCCTTTTTCCTTTGTTGAACAGCTGGTAACCAGGATCTCTCAGTCAGCCTCGGAGGATCGTTATCCACTTTCAACATCGTTACATGATTTTTTGGAGACTCAACTCCGAAGTCTGTTGCTTGAGCCAACCACAAAAATCTCGCATCATTCCATCAGCCCAGGCTACGTCGTTTGGGGAATTTAATAGAGGGATAGAAGGATCAGGATTTGACACTGGAATATACAACTTAATTAGTATGACAGTTATATATGCTTAGATCCCCCTTGCCTTTCTGTTTTAGTTAATAATTGACATTACATATTTGGATTGGGATCAAGAAAGGTGATATTTCTTAAGGATTTGGAAAAAAGTTAGATAGCCCTTTCTACAAGCTTTCCATTGAACCACATTTTATGGGTTTACAATTGATGACAAGTCGCAAGTTATCATTCATAAACCATAAAATCATTCATTGAAATGCTTGTAGAAAGGGCTATCCACACATGTTATGATATAGAGGCTGTTCCATTTGAAAAAATGAGTAATTTTGAAATACTCCAATTGAACCGTACTGTAGTTGTAGTAGCTCGAATTTCAAATATGATGAATATGTACAGATACACCGTGTACCAGAACTCGCGCCCCAGAGAGTAATGGCAAATGTCAGTGGCAATACGGAACGCATATTCAAAAACTAAAATTGTTTAACGTAAAAGATAACTAAGTTAAGAATAAAAAACAATAGCCAATCCCAAAAGCAGAACAGCAGATGGCCATAGGTATTGCGTAGGCTTTCGTTAAATTGCTAGGATACGTAGAAATGCATTGTTGATATAAAAAAAATGTGAAAAAACTGGTCCACTTTATCTGATACTGCTGTCATTGTAACTGTCACTTAAAAGGTTTAAGTTTAAAATTTGAATATGTTTTCCGCCGCTGATTATACCGAAATGATCGTCATTTATGGGGAGTGTGGACGCAACGCCAGGGAAACAGCACGATTTTTTTTCCAGCGTTTTCCCAACAGTCCCGTAGACCATAAAGTAATCCTCAGGGCTGTCGCACAAATGAAAGAGACCGGTCAAGTTGTTCCGACTCGTAAAGAAATTGGTGGTGCTCCTAGAAGAATTCGAACTGTTGCAAATGAAGAGGCCATATTACATGCATTTGAGGAAGATGGTAGACGAAGCATTAGAGAAGTTGCGCGGGAACTAGGTGTTTCCCACACTTCGGTTTAGCGGGTTATGAGAGATGATCACCAACACCCTTTTCATTTCCCGCGAGTGCAACATTTGCAACCGGTAGATTATCTCGCTAGAATGGAATTCTGTCAGTGGTTGTTAGACCAAGAAGAACTCGATCCCAATTTTGTCATCAGAATTATGTTTATAGATAACAATGTTCGACCGTTTCCTAGCAATATTTAAAGGTCCTATGTTTTACCTACGTGAGAGCTATCGATATTGGCTACCGTTTTTTCGTCTGCATTCGAATACAGTTTAACATAGACAATTTTAGTTTTCGAATTTACTATCTCCATTGCTGTATGCATAAGCCCTTGCTCTCTGGGGCGCGAGTTCTCGTACACGGTGTATGTAGAAATAGTATGGTCTAAAATTGAGCGTTAAATCATTAAACATGCACTTCCTAAACGTCTATGGCTATCGGCTACCTGCTACAATTACGTTTACAACTGGTGTCAAGAACAATCCTCTACGACAAACTACCATTCGACCCTTTTGGGATTCCCACAATTAAAAAACTTTTAATGCCGATTGTTCGTGATCGTCTAATTAAACCTGGATTCTGCGTTGTCGTAACTGGATTCTAATTCTGGTGAGACGGTGAATAAATTTGAGAGTTTAAAGGAACTAAGTACGTATCAATAAAAAATGCGAGACTTGAACTTTAATTAATTATTTTTGTAAAAAAAAAGGTAAAAACTCCTTCTACCAGCTACTTAGGGATCTGGGAGATTGAGTATAAAAACCTCGGGTTTTAAAACGATATCAAATTACAAGAATATACACTTTTCAAAGTACAATAAAGTTCGCTTAATGTATTTCATGTCGAATATCGTAGCGATCTAATTGATCTCAATTCACCCAGTTGGTGGCTTGTTGCAAACGCAATTAATGGCTGTGGCAACTTTGTGACTTAAATGAGATCAACAATTAGTTTTTATCCAAAATAGCTTTGTCTTGGTACTCGTGTTTGCCACCTTAGATAGTATTCAGAGGCGCTATGAATAATCAACCAGCGCACAGTGCGACAGTGTGTCTACAGTGTACTTTATTAATGGGAATTATTAATTAATTAATTAATTAATTAATTAGAGGTTCGGAGAAGTATGTGATACAAAAGGCCGCTCCGGCGATCAATTTGCACGATAATTAACAGCAACTACCTCTAGTTTTTCACGGACTCCTTCTGGAGGTGATGGAAGAGCTAACCTAATTAATCTGGTCACGGGGTAGGATCTTTCGTCTACTACGTCCTCGTGCCTTAGAGGGTGGTACAATGTACGCCTTTTTTTCAGATATCTCTACGTCGTTTTTCGTCGGCTAAACCTATTATCGAACTAATTTGTTTGCGCAAGGACCCAATTGACTGTTTTATTGGCACTCCGCTTTTGCGGTTATGGCACTTTCAGTCACTCGACAGATTGCTTTCAATTAACCTGCAAATCTTTCAGCAAACACTTTAGTCCATACAAAGGGTGTGAGAGAAGTTCGGCTAAGAAGATGTCTATTATAGGTAGTTCAAATTGTTGCAAAACACTCAGAAAAAAACTCCTCGAGTTAAATTAAAAGTCACCCGTCCGTTCGAACGATCAGAATATTTCTCCCTCAGTTTTTGATTTTTTCTTAGCGAGTGACAAATTAGACTCCTCCCTATCCCCCGAAGCAAACAAAAAAAAACACGGTTGAACAATAAACGCTTTTAGTTCAGAAATTATCACGCCTCCCACTCGTTCATTTTCCATAACTAATAAATTTCGAACTGTCTGACCGACCCTTAGTTCCCCGGTGGTCTCTCAAATGTTCTAACTTTCTAAATTTTTCAAAATAGCGCGACGCTATACAAGTGTCGGTTGACATATCTATTGTTTCCCATCTTTTCACTCAACAATTTCAAAACAAAGCCAAATTCTTTTTTATTGGCAACGTAAAACGCCTTTTCTAAATTTTTCAATACCTCGAGTGCTTGCGTGACAAATTCTTTCAAAGACTCTAACGCGTACAGAGACAACCCTTGAAAGCAGCTCTGATTTATAATATGACGCTTCAAGTGCCCTTTACGAACTCGGTGCTCTAAAAGACCATAAATATGAAAACCGAGTCGTTTCCGGTGGCATGCTCCGACTTGTAAAATTGCTCTTTGTTATGAAGCAATCAAATAAACAAACGCGATTTGTTTTCAAAATCAAATTCGCGACCGTTTCATAATTTACGTTTGAGTACCAGGCAAATAAGTTGAACTTTACACATAAGTCTTGTGTCTTTTTAGAAAACTCTTAAAGAACAATCACTTTGTCCATATCACCTGCAAATGGCACATCATTTAATGTCATCTCCGCATACAATTTTCCCAATGGCTATTACAGGAATTTAATTTAAATTGGTTAGTGGAGCATCTGTTATGGTCACCAAGATCTCCAGATCTAACTCTTCTGGATTTTTTTGTATGTGGATATTTGAAAGATATTGTTTACGCCGCAGAAGTTAAAACAGAGAATGAAGTTTGGTAGATAATTGTAGACTCCTACAACTGAAAAATCAAGATGCTTTCAATCAAGTGCGCGAAATCTCTTTGACAGAGATTACGACTTTGTTAACAAGAGCAAGGATAACAGTTTGAACATCTTCTGTGGTAACTTCAAGTGTGGCAAATGCGTTATTTATTTTGTATGTACAACGTATTTCCTTTTAAGCCTTAGGTCAACTTCTGGAAAATTTTAATGAGACTGAATATGCCTTAAGGTATACTTTTCGCTGATAAATTCGTCTAGCTTCACGTGAATCTTGACGAGCTTCGCCGTATCGGCATATTTCGCTAAAATAAATGATAATATTTGTCAATATTTATCCGAGTAGGACAACTTTTGTTTTACGATATTTTGACTTTAATAGATTCATTCAAATTTAAAATTTCAGAATTCCATATTTCAATAACCATTGAGAATTGCATTTGGGTTTATTAGAGTTTTTTCTTCTTTTGGTATCTACTGTCTAACTATCACCTGTTAACATAAGTACGGTTTTTTATTAATATCATATATTAATAATTTTTATAACCTGTTACACACTTTAAAATATTAATCTTGCCGAAATCAAAATTATGTTTATGCATTAACGAATGTTGCACTGTCAATGAAAATTTTTTTTGAATACTGATTTTTTTGTTCTTATAAATTGAAACACAATTTAATTTGATCAGGATATTCGAATTTTAGCTTTTTAAATAAAAAAAATGTTATATTTAAATTATTTATAGATTTCCTATATGACGTAGTTTATGAAATCAAATGTTTAAATTGTAATTCAGTTTGTATAGGATAAACAAGTTAAATTTGAAAAATTAATTAAAATGTAAATGTACTTACTTATCCATATACTGCGTTAGTCTGACGTAAGCAATGCAGGCTGCATCTTCTCCCAATAAATGGACATGAGGATTCAGTATTGTAGTATTGACTGCTTTGCAATTTTTTCCCAAAACTGTAACAATTATTCATGGTTTACCTAAATACTCTCTTTTACAATTTATTTAAAAGACGTTTATATATGTAAGTAACCAAGGCATGGGATAAAAGTATAAATTTGCCCCACTATGAGAAACGCCCCAGTAGTGTGTGATATCGTGTTTAGGAGCGCTATGTTGCCGCTATCTGGCGTTTTATACGAACTTCGTATGCCTTATTAATACCACCATTAACATTGTGGGTACGTATAGAATGGTTATAACAAACATCCTTCCCTCTGTACTTGTATGTAAGCGTATTTCAATTGTCTGCTTAGCATTGATATACATCACCATTTTGCACATTTAAAAAATTTCTTCTTTCTATGTAAGAATCAACATAAACTACGTAACTAACGTAAATTTGACACAACACATAAAATGATGGAATTGACATGAGACATTAGGGATTCATGTTTCATTGACACAATTAGGGGCTTTAAACGGATATAATCGATTTATGAATGCATACGGTTTAGCGTTCAACGAATCTCAATCGATTCAATATCGACCGTGAAAATGTGCATCGGAAAAATTTTTATGTGTTCGAGTTGTTTTTTACGGCTACGCCATCGTTCAGTGTTTTCATGAATAGATTTAAATCGATTCAATCTGATTATGATCGATTTGTTTGTTGAATGCCCCTATACATTATCGCTCGTTTCATTACTGTCTTCATGAATTTGTTCAAGAACAAATTAATGTCAACATCGGTTAATTGTAAATCGCAAGGTACATCACTTCCAGATGTCTATTCTTCAATTTCACAATTTGTAGAATTTTAAACAAACTCCTTAGTAAAGCAATCACCTTCTGTAAATTCTCTTCGATTTCTGCAACTTGTCTGGTCTAACATCCTTCTTACTAATGTAGCTAAAAGAATATTATCTTCCTCATTTTCATTTATGTAAGTTCTTTTGAAGTGGCCACACGTTTTTCCAGGATTTATCAGGACATAAATTAACGAAACTAACGTAAATTTGACACATAGTGTAACGTTTTTAATAAATAAATAATTTCAAATTAAAAATAGTCGGTTTGAAATAAAATAATATTTAATACCGAGTTGCACAAAAATATTAGTCTAATTAACTATTAGATAAACACTAACACAAAAAACTACGAAAATTAACTAAAATTGTGTAACTGGCAATATAGAAAGTGTTAGGAAAGAGTTTATACATGTATTTTGGCCCTATTGGGCCTCATCAGAACTCTGTACCTTAAAAAATGGTTTATTGAAAAATTTAGAAAAGTTTACTCCTTTTTTGAATTTCTAAAATCCCAAAAAACCAAGAAAACTTGATTTTACAAAAAACTACGTTTAACTAATTTATATTCTTAAGCAACAAGCTGAACCCATTTTGCAACCCGTCGTCATGAAGAAGTAGCAGTCCACGTCTTGTCGCTTTTGGCAAAGGTTCTTCGTCTGTAGCTGCAGACTAGAACTTCGAACCCGGTTCCATCAAACATGACTTCTACCATAGTCCTGACCACTCTCCAACTTAGCCCATCCAGATCACAATCCAATTTTGGGATGGCTAACTTGTTCACCTTGTCCGCTAGCTGATGACTTCTCAGATTCCATAAGGTTTTCCACATCAAGTGTGATAATCAAGTTTTCCTTGGGATACTTGATTAGTTAACCAAATAATACAGACTTTGGAGATATTTTGAGGAGGTCCTGGAATATTTCAGTGATTATTCTAAATCGGCATTGTATCACGTGGCGTAATGGGTTATGAAGTTTTCAAAACCTGCTTCAGACTTCTGAACTCAATGGACTCTCTTCTTTTTCTTGTCTAGTGAAATGACTCACCTTGGATTTTCCACTTGGGATTTTCTTAATCCGATAGATGTCATTATTGATTCAGTTGACAACTCCAAGGAGATCTGCAGGAAATAGACCGTCATCATTGGGGATTCTGTAATCAAATAAGCCCGCCTGGTTGGCATTCTCCATTCTGGGCGTTGATTTCTTAAAGATCTTTCATTCGGTCGCTGGCAATTTGGATATTATGGCGCACTGCTTCGTAAATATCAACCATCTTCTTACGGAGGTCCCTAATGTAGTCTTCATCTGCGAAACTTTCGCCAGGTTTAACATCAAACTTTAGATCGTGCGATAACCGCAGCACGCGTTTAAATATCACACTTGCGGATGTTTTCCCCGTCGTTTCATGAACGGATGATCGGTAAGCCAAAAGAAACAGATGTAGATAACTGTCCCAATATCTCTGTTGGTTAGAGACAACTTTCGACAGGTATCGATTTATGGTCTGTTAATCATTCCCACCATTCCATCTGATGAGTGCGCAATAGTTCTGATTTTCCTAATGCCGAGTAAGTTACACATCCTTTGGAATAAAGCAGACTCAAAATTTCTTCTATGACCTGAATGTAATTCCATGGCTACACCAAATCGACGTATCCATACCCTAATCAATCTTTCTGCAGCAGTTGCAGCTTCTTGATTCAGTAGGGCTCGACCCATTTGTTTAGGTAATCCATCACCACCACGACATACTTATTCTCGTCGTTGGCTTTTGAAAGTGCTTTGCTCCATTACTCGCGGCACATGTGACACATTTTTTACAACAATCCTTTACATCTTTCTTGAAATTCACTCAGTAGAATCGGTCGCGTACACTTTTCAGTGGTTGTCTTCGAGCCCAAATGTCTTCCCGAAGCTCCATCATAAAGTTCTCTCAAAACTTCGGAAATTTTGCTCTTGGAAAATAACAACCGCATTTTCCGTTCCGTGTCCTCGTGATCCTTTAGTGTACGTTTCAAGAGGCTATTGTCCACTACAAGAGAGTCCCACTGCATCCAATAGAACTTTACGTTCGGGGCGTAAGATGATATCTCTTCCCAAGTAGATCGTGATTCTTTCCTTCTCCATTCGAATATCAGTCTCAAATCCGGGTCATTTTCCTGATCTTGACATAGCTCTTCTGATTGCCATCGCTCATCTACTACGGCTGTCGTTGCAATCTGACCTAGTCAACTACAGTGCCTACAATCTTCTGAGAAAGGCCTCCTTGACAAGCCATCGCCATTTCGGTGGCTCGTACCTGCCCAATGTTGGATTTCAAAGTCGTACTCTTGAAGTCGCTCGATTTAATCTGCTTCTCGTCCTTCGGAGTTTTTGAATCGAAGATGCCATTTCAAAGATGTATGGTCCGTCTCCCATTAAGATACTTACAAAAACGCTTGATCGGCTTCAACATGCCAAGAGTTGTCTGCTTTGGCGTTGAAAATACCTTACTGAAATCACCAATCACCTTTTCTTGGAGATCGAGGATTTGAGAGAGCACTTCGCCAATACCAACACTGCTAGCATCTGTGTCTAGTACAAACTTTTCTTGTGGAAAGGGGTAGCTCAAAATCCGAGCACTTATCAGGACTAACTTCAATTGTTGGAAAGTAATCTGGTAGTCTTCGCAAATCTTGGAACATACTGCCGAAAATAGGTACAAAACCCTAGAAAATTTTTATTTGATATTTGTTCTGAGGAACTCGGCAGTCTCTTACCCTAACTTTTAGCCAAATCTTCGACAATGCCGTCACCACTGACGATATGTCACCTCCTTCCGAAAGAGGAGCTTTTAACCAGCTCTACGTATTCGCCGTAACATTTCTTCCAGGTTTTTTATGTGATCTTTAACGTCTCCCCAACTACGATCCGGAAGAACATATAACACCCGCGGAAACTTACGATGTAATATATATATACAGGGTTACAACTAATTAAAGGCTCACCATGGGGATCTCGTAAATTATATGAGATACAAAGACGGTTAAATTACAAGAAAGTTACGCTATTTTGGGGTCTATAAAAATATGCAAAGAAATCTCTTCTATCTTTATTCATTACCGAAATATCTTCAAAAAACTGAGAACTCTCAATTTCGAAAATCTTGAATATCTTGTTCATTTATCAAGATAGAGTCACAAAATTCTGTAATTTTATATTAAATTCAATGGACAATCTAATACAGTCAGAATAAATAGGTTAGGATTCACAATTTCACAGATACGACTGTCAACTGTTTTTTTTTCTTATGGCCGCTATTTTAGATTTTCGTACCATGTGATGCAAAAATAAAATCTGTATACGACGATATGACACACTTATGCTTTTGTTTTAAAAACAAAATTTGAAATTACTAAGAAATATTTTAGAAAATTTTAATTTAGTAGGCGGGCGCTTATTGCCAACAATTGGTATACGACATTTGCATGTCAACACAGAACATTTTCATTTTTCAATTACATTAAACATAGTTTTAGTTCTTAATATTTGTAAACATCCACCTACCAGATAAAAATTTTTTTTTAAAACAAAAGCATAAGTGTGTCATATCGTCGTATACAGATTTTATTTTTGCATCACATGGTACGAAAATCTAAGATAGCGGCCGTAAGAAAAAAAACAGTTGACAGTCGTATCTGTGAAATTGTGAATCCTAACCTATTTATTCTGACTGTATTAGATTGTCCATTGAATTTAATATAAAATTACAGAATTTTGTGACTCTATCTTGATAAATGAACAAGATATTCAAGATTTTCGAAATTGAGAGTTCTCAGTTTTTTGAAGATATTTCGGTAATGAATAAAGATAGAAGAGATTTCTTTGCACATTTTTATAGACCCCAAAATAGCGTAACTTTCTTGTAATTTAACCGTCTTTGTATCTCATATAGTTTACGAGATCCCCATGGTGAGCCTTTAATTAGTTGTAACCCTGTATATACATATGTTACATCGCATATATATATATATGTTACATCGTAGGTTTCCGCGGGTATTTTATGTTGTAGTGTTCTTCCGGGTCTTTCTCAATTTTGACAATACAAAAACAATAGCCAGCATACAACACACAAGGATCATACGAGAAGCCATAGAAATAGAAAAACACCCGAAGAATCTAAACACAAGAGACGACACTCAATGACTACCAACGTCGTGGAAACCAGCATTACTGACAAAGCCGAGATCATCGGGGGGAGGAGCCAACCTACCGGCGCTACCAACAACAAGAAGCCAGACTAGAAACCAACCGAGCGCAGCGACGCGTGACCGTAACTCGGTATATAAACCCTCCCCGGCAAGGAGTTAGTTCCACTCGCATAACAACGAGAAACAGAACGAAGAAAGCAGCCGAGAAGACCTCCTCCTCGCAAGGAGTTAGTTCCACTCGCATAACAACGAGAAACAGAACGAAGAAAGCAGCCGAGAAGACCTGAAGTTGGCAGATGTGATTCTGCCAAAACGTCGTCAAAATAACAACGGTTCTTTTGAGAACCCTACGCGGAGGAATACCCAGAAGAACAACACAACATATATATATATTTTTCTTCCACCGTATAAAGTGAGCCCCACATGAAGAAAATTTACGGTTCAAGTGAGGTCCATGTCAAACTGAAGACCGATGTACGGACCTCACTCTACAAAATCATCAAATTTTTTTCTAGATGGTGCTACTACTCGAGAAATTGAAATTCTGCAAAAAAAATCTGGACCTCACTTGATGAGTGTCATGATCAAAATTGTATATCGTAGTTTCGCGGTTCTCCGTTCTTTTGTTTATTCATGCGGTTTATATTACTCTGTCTTTTATTTACTCACTAAAACTAATAGATTTGCGAGACCAACAGTGTATATATAATTATGGACAATCCACAATATTAAATTTTCACATTTGTATCTCCTGGAAAACATCTAAATTTTATTTAAGTGGCTACTCACCATTATCAAAGTAAAATTTGTGAAAATCCATCCCTTCGACTAGGTTACCCATTGCTTCAGGTTCAAATGCCGTTAAATGAGGATCACATATTTTGCTGAAAGAAAAAATGCCATATTTACATTAGAATTGCTGTTTACATTTTTAATCGGCTTCAAATTTATATTGATTTTGTTTTCTAACATATCGTTTCATAACATAAGTTACTACAGGGAAAATAATTGTGAGCGTAACGTATTCTAACATAATCTAGGAGTGCATTTAAAGTAAGTCTTCAAAAACATTTCCTTGTTGCATTAACAAGTCACTCGCAAAATTTGGAAATAAGGTCTGTGTTAATCTGTACTTGCATTAAATCCCTTGTCAAATTTTCACGACGAGCTTTAAAATTTGCCAAAACATAAATTTTAGTTTTTCGTCTGTAATAAAAGTTCTTTCTTGCCTTGGTTTTAGTAAAAGTATTTTCATTCGATCGCAATTTCTAATGCAAGAACAAAAAGTATTGTTGATCTGGTAAATTTCGTTCCGGGAATGACATACTATAATTTTTAATTATATTAGAGGGATTGTTGACAATTATTCTGACACAAGACTTCTAACATATCACATTTTTTTAGATGTGTAAAAACCAAGAAATAAACCACAAACATCAAACACAATGCAACTATTAACAGAATAACTTGATTATGGGCGACGTTTGACAACGTTTTGCTTCTAAAGCAAAATCACCTTAATGAGTTTGTAAAAAATCAAAATATCTTCTTTATTTATTTGAAAACAACACTGGACAACTTTAATGAATAATTTAATAATAATATAGAAAATATTCTACCTATCTATTGGTGAAATAATACATATACAAGCTGCATCATACGGTCCAACAAATATTCACACCACGCGTTTCTCTACTAAAAGCTGTATCGAAAAAATATATTTGTAGCTCAAAAACAAATCTGCACGCTTCGAACTCGAGGCGTGAACTGATACATGCTAGCGCAAGAACCCCCTCTACTCCTACACGACTTCGTCCGAATTTACTTCTATCCACCTAGTTTTAAAATTCAACCTGTATAGTTCATATAAAGTATTCCAATTTAAAAATTGTCTTTTTGCGTTTACCTTGTAACCGCAACGTTTAAACGTTTCTTGACTTATTTGCTAATTTAACCGAATTTGTAACTTTTATAATAATAATAATAATAGTGTTTATTTTCAATAAAAAAACAGTGACAAACATCAAAGTTAGAAATTGAAAAAGGTCAATATATACCTATATCTAATTAATATCAAAACTATACCAAAAAAACTAAGATATGTACTTAAACTCTAATAATTTAAACAAAACAAAACTGAACGAAATAAGGAAATAAGTAAAACTAAATTCTATTCATTACATGACTTAAATTCATCGACACTATATGTCTCTAAATCTAACAATAACTTATACAGTTCTTTTCGGAAGTTTTTGGTGCCAACTATAGATTTTATTCTAGTTGGTAGCGTATTGAAAAGTACCATGGCGCTATAGTGTGGTGCTTTTTCAGTGACGCTTAGCCTATGTATAGGTAAACTGTAATTGTTATATCTAGTTTTGTATTGGGAAACACCGTAATGTTTTTCAAATTTATCTTCATGTCGATGAAGAAAGAGAAGACATGATTGTATGTATATTGCCGGTATGGTGAGAAGTTGTTGTTCACGAAATTTTCCTCTACATGTTTGTTGATAAGGAATGTTATACATTACTCTCAATATTCTCTTTTGGATTATAAATACTTTCTGTATATGAGGACTACCACCCCAAAAAATAATTCCATATCTAATCAGCGAACCAAAATATGCAAAATACACCATCCGCAAGACTGAAGGGTCCGTAATTGGTTTCAGTGATCGAAGTGCGAAACAGGCTTTATTTAATTTTTTCACTAAATCCGAAATGTGCTCATGATAATTTAATTCTGCGTCCACCGTTAATCCTAGAATTTTTACCGATTTACTTATCGTTAATACTTGATTCTCGAGTAGTATATATTTAGGTGGTACATTACCCGGATGATTGGTCCGAAACAGTATACATGCAGATTTAGATTCGTTCAAATCATACTTTTAACTGCTTTAGTGTTTGCAGTATTCTTTCGTTCAATTCCATGAAATCTGAAGCCCTGAGTAATACATTTGTGTCATCGGCATAATTAATTTATGTACAACACAAAGAGCGTAGGACCTAATATGCTGCCCTGTGGTACTCCAGTACTTATATTGGTATAATCAGAGTAATATTTTACACCTTTTAATGTCGCATACGTTCGTTGACTACGGTTTGTCAAATATGATGTAAACCACTGCAACGCATTTCCTTTGAAGCCATAACATTCTAATTTGGTCAGAAGCAATGAATGGTCAACAGAATCGAATGCTTTTGATAAATCTAATAATAATCCACATGGAATATCACTACTTTCTAAAGTTTGAACTATGGCTTCGATAAATTCAAAAATTGCAGTCTCCGTTGATCTTCCACTTATGTAACCATGCTGCGAGGAATGAATTACATTGCAAGTTTGTAGAAACTGTTTGACTCTAGTGTTCATTAAAGTTTCTAATATTTTTGCAAACGTGCTAATCATGCTTATGGGTCTGTAGTTTCCGAAATTTTGGTGATTGGCTTTTTTAAATATAGGTTATTTATACTTCAGCACGCTTCAGCTCATCTGGAAAAACTCCATTCACAAATGACGAATTTATTATGTAGCACAACGGTTTCAAGATATTCGATAACGTAGCGTTGATGACTTTGGCTGGTACCCCATCGTAACCCACTGAGTTTTTGTTTTTTAAAGAATTAATAGTATTCAGTACCTCCTTCTCTGTCACTGGATAAAGGAAAATACTTTTATTAACCCTCGATAAATCACAATTATTGATTGTATTTGATATCTTATTAGTCCAGATTTTACCAACTTCAACAAAGTAATTATTTAATTTATTTAGCGTAGATGAAGGATCCACTCCAGTAAGTTCTTCTATTTCAGTCGGGCGCGAGATAGTATTTATCAAGTCCTTGACAATGTTCCACGTTGTTTTGATTTTGTCATTCGAGTTAGCGATTCTGTAGTTGATTTTACTTCTTTTGCATTCATTTATAACGCGTGTGTAGTTCCTTTTCGCATTTAAATAGTATTTTTTAAGTTTTTCATTATAATTTGAGGCAATCAATAACACGTCCATTCGTTTTTTAGCCTCAGCTACTTCCGGTGTATTATAAATATTACGTTGTTCGGACCGACTATTAAATTTTCTGATCGGGAGTGCTTGATTAAAAGATTGGAGGTATCTAGAAATGAAATAATTCCATTGAGCGTTCACATCTCGTGTGTTAAGGTCATAAACGCGTTGCCAGGATTCTGTTGATAATATCTCATTCATTCGTTTAATATTGTTTACACTGCATATTCGTTTAAAAATAAATGTTTGACTTTTATGTATCCATGCTTCAAACTGTAATTTTTGTGCTGTATGATCCGAAATATGCGCTTGTATTATCTCCACTGTAGACTGTTCAAAGTTAGTGATTATGTTATCTCTACATGATCTTTCCGTGGGAGTTATTCTGGTGTATTCATTTATCGATAACTTTAGGTTGAAGGATTGTAGGAGGGACTCGAATGCCTCCTTTTCATTATTATCTGCCATTGTGTTAATGTTAAAGTCACCACATATGATAATTTTCTGTTTATTTTGTAAAAGCTTCTCTAGGATTAAATTCAGTTTTGCTAAAAAAATTTCAATGCTGGGTTTTGGCGGTCTATATATTCTAATTACACAAACTCTTCGGCCTGAAATTTCAACCTCAGTGGCCGTACATTCGAATTCGTTACTAACTGCAAGCTTGTTAATCCACTGCACATCCACGCCTACCATATTTTTTTTTACATAAATTACTACACCTCCGTATCCAAATATTCTACAAAACGCGGAAATAAGTTTAAAGTTCTGTATATTAAGTAACTTAATATTTGCTTCCGTTTGCCAATGCTCCGTTAAACATAAAATGCTGCAGTCTTTGTGTTCTTCCAGTAGTACCTCCAGTGCAGACACACAGTTTGCTAATGAACGTACATTTTGATGTATTAAACTGGTCGTTCTGGGTGAAACTCTTTTATCTTTGTTCATTAATTGCTATTTAGTGCAGTTGTACTCAATTTTCGACTTTTCAAGTTCTGTTTTTTTAAGTAAAATTGGACACATAATCAAAAGGGGAATGGTTATAATCACATGTTTGGGATTTTTTGTCTAATTCAAAGCAATTAGGACACATCTTCTTGTTTAGAAACCAACTGGTTGAATTTACGGATGTGGGTATTGGTGACATGTTCGCGAGTGCGGGTGGCTTGTTCGTCGGTAAGTCTGTCTATTAGCAGCAGCAGCCCTGAGGAAGTTCTTCTGCAACGAAGAACGAAACGTCGACAGTGAAGAAATCCGAGACACGCGGTTCCAACCGGAAGCCAAAAATTCAACAATGGACGACGGCCGCGGAAGCCTTCAAGTTAAATTCTATATTTACTTATATTGCGTAGTATATTTTTAAAATAATTTTCTGAATATTTCATGCATATTTATAAAAAGAGTGTATACATATGCGTATATTTGTGTAATAATAGGCTGCATATATTACGTTCTCTAGTTATCAATAATAACACTCCACTACAAAGATATTGTTCACGAGATCCATGGCCGAATTCGTGAAAAGAAGAACCCTGAACATCAGAACATCATTTTTTTATCATAAAACGGAAACATAGAAAATAAATACAAGAAACAAATACAGAAAATTACAAAAATAAAGAAAAACGTTTATGTATATAAAGACGGATTAAAACTCACGTGTATGCTTCGAAATCACCGGTGTTGATAGCTTCAATCAGCTGCTCTGTCATCTTGATGATCTCTTGTCGTCGAGCTGCGAAAAGAAAGCTCTATTAGTGACACAGTGATGCTCTCAAGAAGTCATACCAGTGATATACATACATACATCGACTAAAAGAACTACAAATAAAGCACAACAAGTACCACTGGTTTATAAAAGGAAACAAAGTGCAGACCAAACAGCATGCAAACGTTTACAGTTTACACATGTTCTCGTTCTCGTTCGAATTTTTCAACAACACCAGAAATCACAAAGGAAATGGGAAACAAAGAGAACTACTGTTGACAATACTACATACAGGTATACCCAACATACGCTTTGAAGGTGTTCGATAAGTTGCAGATAAGTAAGTGTTTCTACAGATTTCTCGTGAGTTTGTATTTATGCTTGTATATTTAATATTAATTTTAATCTTTTACTATACATTGTTGTTTAAATAACTTCAATAATGTTTGTTTAAATGATAAAGCAGAAAAAAATAGTTGGTGAAATTTTACATTTAAAAGATGATTAGTATACAAATTAAATACCGCAATTTCAATTAAAAATTAGAAGCCCATTAAAAAGTTAAATTAAGAATAAACACAAACTCTGCAACATTATACGTACAACAAGACAATACTGAGATTATGCCATAGAATGTTTTTAAACGTTTTTAAACAGCTTCGTACACAATAATATTAGCTATAGTAGAAGGAAATTAGCATACCTGAATTTTGTGAATTTGTGGATAGCTGTGAGTACGGCTTGTCGGGACAGACAATCCTTATTTCTACAATCGCAAATAAGCCGAGTTAGTACAGCTGTTTAGCCTACATGCAGCTCGTATAAACGTATGTAGTAATTTGAAAAGTGATATTTACTTTTTTCGTAAACTGTTTTCACGTGCATGCACTGAATGATTTGAAATAGAAAAATCACCGTTATTCATTGAAATTTAAATGCAGTTATTCCTATTGAAGCAGTAAATTAACACACATATTATCAATCTTTTCTAAACTAGCATTCTATGATGGAATTCGATGGAAACTTGTTAGCTACACTTTAACGAAAACGTTTATTAATTGAGTAAAATAAAAGAATGTATTTTCAAAGACATGTGTTTACAATTATCTTATTTACAATATTAGTTTTTATATGAGGGTTGATTTTGTATTTGTATATTTGCATGTTGAAGTCCAATGATACTTTTCCAATACTTCCCTTCGAATCAACAATCAAAATTCATTGTTCATTCATTGAATGTACTTAGAGCCAAGAAGTTTTACACAATTTTCGTGTCGAATCTTCACCAAACCTTTAGTAAGTGAATCTGTTCTCATTTCATTAGTGGGTACATAGAATGTAGATATTATTATATGTCGCACCAGTACGTGTAGCACGTGCTCCGTCATCGCTCCGTTCAATAAATCATTTAATTAGTATTTCCTGACGATTAATAGAGTGTATATTATCAAAATCAACCAACCTTGTTGATGCTTTGACATATTGGTTCCTTTTATTGAAGTGAAGTGCAAAATTCTGCAAAATTCTGTTGAAAATGGTAATATCAAAGCAGTTTGTCAGTGAAGTCGAAGAAGTGATTTTAAAAGCTTTTAGTAAAAATGATTTTATTAAATCCACAGTGAACGTAATTGGCAATATTTTAAATCAACAATTAACTGAGATTACTAACATGTATGAGATTAAAATAAAATCGCTGCAAGAAGAAATTGTTGAACTGCGGAAAGACAAAGAGAACATAAAAACGGACCTCGAAGAAAAACTGGATACGAATAGTATACACGGAGGAATAATTTATGGGTATTTGGTTTGAAAGAAGAAAAAGATGAAAATGTTGAACAAACTATAATGAATTTACTCGAATCAAAATTAAACATAAACATAGATCCGATTCACATTGAAAGATGTCACCGCATCGGCGAACCAGCGGTCGGTAAACCGCGTGCTCTTATTATCTAAATTAACTAAAATTATCTAACTATAAATTTAAAAAAATTCAAAAATGGGGTAAGTTTTTCTAAATTTTTCAATAAACCAATTTTTTTAAGGTACAGAGTTCTGATGAGGCCCAATAAGGCCAAAATACATGTATAAATTCTTTCCTAACACTTTCTATATTGCCAGTTACACAATTTTAATTAATTTTTATAAATTTAAAAACCAGACATTTGCCAATAAGATAAAATTAAAGGAGACAAGGATTGGCATTACTGAAGATCTAACGAAGAGGAGACAAAGTGTATTCAAGGCGGCTAGGGAGCAGTACGGGAAAAATAATATCTGGACAAGGGATGGAAACATACTAATAAAAACAATGGAAGGAATCCAGAAGTTATAATACTTTTTTTTCTAACTAATTTCACTTGTTCAGCTTATTGTTATTTAATTTCGTAAGTACAATGGAACGGTGGAGTTTGCAAGTCGTAACTTCTTCACTTGTTCATTTGTTGCTTTTTTTCTTATAGTGATTACCATTAGTTTATCTCCTTCTTATTAGTAAAATTAATTTTTTTTTTGTTATTGAATTTACTATATATTTTTAAGTTGCTGAATATGTTCGTTAAGTAGAAACTTTCTAGATTTTCAACAATTAGCACAGAACTGCTCATATGATGTCATTGCAGTGTCGGAGACCTAGTTATTCCCGACTTCTGATGTAGATTTGTATAAAATAGAGAAATAACTTCGTACATTGTGCGAGGTCAGAAAGAGGTGGTGGAGTAGGACTCTATGTTAAATCCAGTTATGATTTCTCATGAGTCTTTAAAGAATAAAATTCATATTCAGAACAACTATGGATACAGTTTTGTGTATTTAAAGTTTTTATCTTGGGAGTTGTATACAGACGCCCTAACAAGTTTTTTGATAACTTTGAGAGTAGTCTCTCTAATGTCCTAGTAATGTCTGACGAGTTTGTTTGGGAGACTTCAACATAAATGCCTTTGATGTAGGTAACCCTGTTAATGTCAAATTAATAAATTACTTGATATATTTTGTCTAAAACAAATAATAACTGATCCGACCAGAATAACTCTAAATGCAGTTACACTCATAGCATAGGTAATATCCTATAGCGACACTGAAGTAGTGGATAGTGGTGTTTTGGATTGCTCTACAAAATGCATTCATAATGCACGGCCAGTTATAAATTTCAGAAATTTTAAAATCAAGTTTTCTTGCCAGTTGAAAACTATGAAAATTATATTATATTGCCAGTTACACAATTTTAGTTAATTTTCAGAAATTTTAATTATGATCATTTCTATGTTGATTTAGTCACTCTGTCTTGGTTCTTAATGTACGATATGGATGATATAAATGATAAAGTAGCTGTTCTAAATACACATTTACTGTTTCTTTTTGACAAACATGCCCCGCACAAATATTATATTTTTAAGAAACCGTGCTCCCCCTGATAACTGACAACGTAAAATTATTAATAAAGTTAAGAAACACAGCGCATAATAAATATAAAAGAACTTCTTGCAGGTCTGATTGGGAATATTACACTGCGCAATTATACAACTTTTGCAATTCGACATGAAAAGAAGGTGTATATTGACTATGTCGCGCGTACTTCTAATACCTCGAATCTTTGGAAACGTAAAAAATGCAGCACTTATAATAACTCGAATTCAAAGAATATGCCAGGCTCCATTGCCATTGCTGATAAAATTGATGATTTCTTCATATCATCTTCGAATTATTCATTTGCGCTTGACTTGAAGTTGGTAATTTATTATAGCACTAATATTAAAGAATCTGTCACAGCACTTTTGCGCTCTTCTGAAACAACCGAAAGTGAATTATTACGAGTACCCGATGACATGAAATCTGAAGCAATTGGTGCTGATGGCATTGGCTTGAAAATGATTAATTTGTGTTGTGCGTTTCTTTTGCCGTACTTAATTCATATTATTGTTGCATTACGTCCAAAGTATTTCCAAACTGTTGGAAACAATCTCTAATAACACCTGTGCTGAAAGTCAAATAACCGAGAGAATATAAGGACCTTCGCCTAATCAGCATTTTGTCAACGCTGCCTAAATTTTCTGAGAAAATAATAGGCAAGCAATTGCAAAATCATCTTTCAGCTATGAATATACTCCCCATGTACCTATCAGGTTTTCGGCCTGGATTCAGTTGTACTAGTGTTTTATTAGACATCATCGATAATATATTTAAGGTATTCGATGATAATTGTGTAACGATATTAGTTGCTCTCGATAATTCAAAAGCTTTCGATACTCTGAATCTTGATATTTTGATATCCTTGTTTAACACCATTGGGTTGGCGAAAGATGCAGTGACGTTGCTTCGTAGTTTTAAACGGGTAAATTCTGGAGTGCCTCAAAGTTCAATCTTAGGAATAATATTATATGCCATTTATACTTGCTGTCTGCCTGATGCCCTTTTACGATGATGTTATTGGGCTTATTATGGTTCCTTAGAAGAGGATTTACTCTTTGACAGACATCGATGTGGAGATTACCAGGGTCGATTTTGAGGAGATAGGCGATATTTTTAAATATATCATAAACGTTTTCGTTATGATTCATAGGAACTCCTGAGATTTCCACATTGTTTATTCTTGTGTATTGCTGTAGATCCTCGACCTCCGACTTTAAAGAGTTGTTCTGCTGAATCAAATTTGAGATCGTTGATTTTATTCCGTCGATCTCCTGGATCGAGTTTTTAAATTCAGAGAGCTGTTTAGTAAAATCGTCTATCTTATCACCATAGAAAGCTAGGGAGTTGATTATTGTAGCCTGCTCCTGTTTCACAGAAAATATTTCTTTTTGAATTTCAGACAGCTTAGCCAGGATAACTTTAGCATCTGTGTTATTAGCCACTCCAAAGCAGTTTTTGCATCTCCATGAGACGCCGGGCACAGATAGAGAATCTACGACGGAAGGATTTAAACCAGCACATTTTCCATGGAAGTATTTGGCGCAGTTGCCACTGCACAGTATACCTTGCCGGGTTACAATTCCATTGCAAACGCTACAGGAGCCGGGTATTTTATTTGAGTCGATTTCTATGTAAATTTTATCCGAAGTTAAACGCCTCAGGAATAGAGAAACCCGAGGTTATAGGCCTCACACACAAAAAGAAATTTGTTTTGCACGTACAATACGACAAGAAACCGTCAATGTCGCTAGTATGTGATCGATGAATTTGAAAGTCTTAATGGGCAAATTCAGTAAAATCAAACAAACTGTATGGACAATGTCAAATTACCTTACACAATCGAGAAGTTATTAACTTGGCAAGTCAATCAAGCCTCACACAAAGTTTGTACAGTACCAGATAACCACTTTATTAATGATTTTTGTAGGACACGATATATTCACCACATGCACACACCACCACCGAAATGGTGTTCTTGTTGAAAAAGAAAGACGGTTCTATCCGGTTCTGTGATGATTATCGGCCTTTTAATAATGTCACTAAGAAGGACAGCTGCTCATTACCCCGTACTGACGATACTTTGGATACCTTGGCTGGGTCAAAGATTTTCTCAACGCTGGATTTGAAGAGCGAATACTGGCAAATGGAATTGCCAGCTGACGACAGAGAAAAGACCACATTCTCTATTGGTATGTCTTTGGTAGTTTACAGTGACGCCATTTGGATTATGTAATGCCCCAGCAACATTCGAGAGGGTAATGGAAACATCTTTGAGGGGGTTGTCTTAGAAAACTTGCATGGTATACCTTAACAACATAATCGCTTGAGAAGAAGTTGAAGAACCTGGAAGAAATGTTCCGGCGAACACGTGAAGCAGGTTTAAAACTACTCATCCCCAAGAAATGTTACCTCTCTCGGAAGGTCGGAAGTCAATTTTCTGTATTATATCGTCAATAGTACCAAGCGATTTTTTGAAAACAGACCAGAGGTGGCTTTAGAATCTCCAAATGTATGGTGTTAAGTCAAACTATTTATGAAAATTAATATCCACATTTGTCAAAGAACAAATGCTAAAATATTTTTAAAATTGTGACCAGAATAAACATTCTGGCGCTTTTTGTTGATTACCAAACGGTAATCAACAAAAAGCGTTTTTTTTACAAAGTTTAAATTTATGAAGAAGGATGCAATTATGTTTCGCAAGTGAAGGACATTCGAATATTTATGTGATGACTTGACAGTAAGCATTGGAAAGGATAGAACTATATTTTCCGGTTGATTATTGGTTGAAATTTGAGGCAAGTTTACAATGGTTAAAGATGACATTCCCGCGAATCAGTTTTATGTTGGATAAAATGAAATATCACTAGAATTAGAAGAATTATAAAATGTCAGTTTTATTTATATCATTTGGTTCGTTTGTATACTTATTGTTATTTCAAAATATTTTAAAAATAGTTCTTTTTAGAGCTTTACAGCTGCAGTTACATTTAACAGGTATATTTTATTAATAATGTTTATTTTCATAGTAATTCATAATGATGCATTACAGCGCTAATATGCATGTAAGAGAGGAAGTTGGCTCATCAAAAACCCTCAAGGGAAGGATATTCGAAGTGACCAAAGAGTTATGGCATATAATGCATTTATTCAATATCGCCGTGATAATTCCAAGTCAGCTTCAATAAAACTGGTTGGCATTAGAGAGGCAACAATGTGGGCAATCGTAAAAGAAAAGGAAACCACGGGGATTCTTTGATCTCCTAGCAAAAACCGAAACCGTGACACAATTTTCGATAAACTGAATGAAGCACATGAAAATTCTATTAGAAGACATGAGTAATCTTGCTATTTTAAATTTAAAATTTTAACGGTAAATACTTTTACATTTATTATTCTTCTTTTGAAATTAAGTAAAAAAATTTGTAGGTTATACGGATAGATGAAACTTTACCTGCTATTCATCATACAACATTGTGGAAAATTTTAAGAAAATTGGGATTTAAATGGGAGAAAAGAAGTCGAAATTGCATATTGATTGAACGTCAAGATATTGTTTAGTGGAGACATTAATATTTAAATTCCATTAGAAGATTTCGAACAATGGGAAAAAATATATTATTTGGATGAGACATAAGTGAATGCCAGTCATACAAAGTCAAAAGTGTGGAAAGATACAACGGTGACTACTGCTCGACAAACATTTGTAGATGGTTCGGTGTAATTTTTTAATTATAAACCATTTAGAAGAATTTTTTAAACATTTTTTCCATACTCTCGGACATCGCTTCTTTTAGTGGTTCCATTTTGTCAGGTTAGTTAACAGTCAACCTGTATTAAAATAATATATTTTGATTTTGTTAGATATTTATTTTTAATTATTATTAAATTTTCTTTTATTGGTGTATACAATTATCTTATTTAATTATTAAACACTGCAACTTTAAAGCTATTCTGTTTTTGGCATATGCTCATACGATTTTTTTTTATCGAAACCGCTCGGAGAATAAGCATAAATTTAGAATCACGCTGTATAATAGTATACAACATGCTCCCGGATTGAATTTGCATTACGTGAAACGTACAACTAAGACATGGAATTGTATTTATATTTTTCTCGTTATCTGTAACATTAATTATCTTTTTCTTTGACTATACAGATAAATCTATGTCACCCTGTATACTGTATGTAATATTAAGGACATAATTAAAATAGATTCTTGTCCGGTGAAAATTGTATAATAAATTATTTCAACGGACGGACATTTAAAATTGGTGCTATCGCTCTACGTTTCTCTATCGACTGATAGCTCGTTCAGGAGTTAAGAACATAGTAGAAGTTAAAATCTTATGTTACCTATACGGAAGAATGGCTCTAATCAATTTTCTGTTGTTTTAAGTTCTAATCAGAATTTTAAATATGGATTGCTACCTTTACATTAAGCCTACTTTTCAAAGCAAACGATACAATTTCTACATGTCTTCAACTAAAAAAAATACAATAAGCCTACATTAAACCTTACCATGAACATCTCCGCTTGTTAATTCATGAAACGATAAAAATACTGAATCATCTAAATATCAAAAACAAGTAAGTCAATCGTTCAGTTTACCACTGTCACAAGAAACGTAAATTTTACATAATTATTTTAACTTATATAATATATGCTTCACATATAAATTTTCTTATTAGCTATTTTGAAGTGAACAATAAAAACAGTTCATGTTTATTAAAGTCAAAAAGATAAAAGATTTGACATCGTTAAAATGACTAATAAGTGGAATTCTGAAGTTCTGAGTAAAATACGATTTCTGTAAGTCTCTAAGATAATATCGCAGACTTACGAGTAACCCTAAATACTTAGGAGAAATCATATCTTACAGAAAACTTGTTGTTATTGAAAAATCGTTGGTGTTTGAAAAATGTTCTACATGAAGTAGTATTTAATTCAACAATTTGTATAACAAGTTTACATTTTATTCATAGAATTAATTTACCAAATTTATGGTAACACATTTACTATTATTTGCCTTACACGATTTTCTTAAAATGTGTCATATTTTACTACATACGTAAAAACATTTTCTATTTATTATAGGTGCCTTCATTTTAATAACAATTTGTAGTTGTAATTCTATCTAAATTGATGACTATGATAGTTGTGCAAAGTTTGAAACATGTAATACATCAGTATAAATGGTAGCGATTCAATTCATATGTCCTTAACTAAACAAATATACATACTGTGCTTGTATTAATGAGGAAAAACACTACTGGAATGATAGAATAATAGTTGATTCAGTTAATGCATCCAAGGCAGTCTGAGGTGTGATTAAAAAGGAGTGTCAATCAAATAAAATAACTCGAAATGTGCAGATTAATTATGGAGGTAAGAAGATTTCCGATCCACTAGAATTATGTGATTTGTTTAGTACTAATTTTAGTGTGATACCAGTCTCAACACCAGCAAAAGTTATCATTGAAAATGAATGTATCATGCTTTCTTTTTTTTTTTTGAGTGCAGTCAGCGAAAATAAAGTGGTGACAGTCATTAATAGATGTAAAGATAAAAAATCGGCAAGTGTTGATAATATACCTTCCTATATAGTTAAAGACATTGCTTCAATGATAGCTGTGAAGGTAAAAAATCGGCAGGAGTACCTTTCTATATAGTTAAAGATATTTCTTCAGTGATAACTGCACCACTATCAAATATCAAATAATTATTTTTCCCAACACGTTGAAACTTGCTTGAATCGCTCCTATTACGAAAAAAGGTTGAAGTCGGGAATTTTAGGCCAGTAAGTATACTTTCAGCATTTGCTAAGATTATGCTTAGAGATTAATTAATTATTTCGAAGAAAACAAACTATTTCATAAAACTCAGTTTGGATTCACAAAAAAAAAACTGCTCTATAGTTACAGCTCTCTTTTGTGACTCGTTAGACGACCAATAAATATTTATTTTGATGAATAAATCATAAGTAATATAAATCAAAGTAAATAGGGAAAACATCATCCAGTATCCCTATAAGTCTGAAGTTGTCAAATCACAAAGCGAACAAAGATTCGTCCAGGCACCTTCTTATTCTGGTCTACATCAACGACTTACACTATGAGCATAAATGATTGAGGACAAGTTGAATTTCCCGCCTTTCAATATTTTTCTTAAGTTGGTCAAATGTATAGGCGTGCACTGGGATGCAGTGTGGATAACGAGATTATTACTCAATAAAATAGTCTGGTAATTAATTATGAATTAATTTGGTCATTTCAAATATCTAATTGCAATATGTATGCAAACGTTAGCTCTGAAAAGATCCGACACTTAACAAAAATTAATTTATTTTCAGGACGGCCAAACACAAGGAGTAAAAATCACTAGATAGAGACGCGGGAAATTCAACTTGTCCTCAATCATTTATGCTCATACTGTAGATCACACTTAAGTCGATTTTAATTTTAATGTTCGAATTACAAAAAATGCGGATGACACTACAATAACAATATCAGAACCGAGCTTTGAAGAATGTATACAAACAGCAAATACGATTACTAGTTCAATAAAGAGTTTGTGCTTAGTTAATAAGCTTTTACTTAACGGCTCTAAAAGGTTTTATGCTCTTTGAAAATATTCATGGAACAAGCTGATCAAGTCCACTGATCAAGATCAGCGCAAAGTAATTATAAAAGTAGACAAACAAAACTTGTTAGGTATTAGAGTGCAAGAGAATTTACTTTGGGCAACTGAAATCCACTACATCTGCAGCAGCGAAGCGCCAGTTATGCTGTCGTAATGATACGACACTGCGTTAGCTCTAGTACATTACTCACTTTTTAATATTCTTACGTACGTACAATCTTATATGCTAGTTTTCTGAGGGATATCGCCCGGGTATCAGCGCATACTACTTTTATATTATTTGCATATTATTATAACCATTACTGACCTTTGTTTAAAATGTTAAAGATAATGACGATTTTTCTCTTTATATATACTATTTTTTTACCAAAAATAAAGAAAAATATGAAAAAAACTGCAATGTTTATAACGTAATGTTCACGAGATACAGGAATGAACCCAGAATATCTGCTCATACAACTTTTCTTCACGATAAAGGACCGTAACAGTTGTCCATAGTGTTTATTTTTTTTTCTTCTTCTTGCACGTAAGATGTGGCATGGTGTTTATCGCACTTGTGTTCAGTTGCAGTCTCAGCAAATGTAGGCACAGATTTTAATTGCACTTGTGTCCAGTTGCAGTCTCAACGATTAGCTGATTGAGGTACACTAATGTTGTCTTTTATGTTTCAATGAGGCAAGCAAATCTATAGTTAGAAAGCTTAGGTCACGGAGTTACTGGCGAATAAATGAGTACATAACTTTGATTTTTATGAACCTCTTCATAAACTTATTTTTTTTTTAATTGCCCACTTGCATTAATACACTAAAATCAACGAAAATTTTCAAACGCGAATGAAAAAGTATTTTACGAAGATTCCATTTTATTTTTTGAATGAATATCTGGCCGCATAAATTATTATTTATATAATTGTGTGAAATGTTTTTCTGACTTGCGTAATCACATTCTATATGTGCTTGCCATACCGTCTTATCTTAACAAAAAGTTAATAGTTTTCGAGAAAATCGCCGTTGAAAATTTTTCCGAAACTATTTGAAAACCACTAGCCTTACTATCGTATAACATTGAAAGAAAAAAAATCCCCCCTAATTTTTTTTAACGTTGCATGATAGCAAGGCTAATGGTTCTCAAACAGTTCTGGAAAAATTTTTAATTGGATATATGAGTTCAATCGTTACTATTTATAGTGATATATTACAGGTTTCAAGATTTGTACAACTATCACAGTCACCCTGTATATCCAATCTGCTTTTGTTTCCAAATTCCAAGGGAACAAACTCTAGCTTCTTTGACAGGGAAGTTGCAAAAAAATGTTATCCAGGCAAGTGGAGGTATTAGCCGACATTCTGATAGGTTCGTTTATTGTACGATGAAAACCATAAGACATGAGTAAGTTTATTAACTCTACTGTAGTATTGATTTTTTAAAAAAAGTTTATGTTGAAGTCGCCAGCTATCACTACTTTGGTGTCTGTATCTCTTTGTTCAATACTTGTTAGAAAGTCCTTTAGGTTGGTTGACATAACTGTAATATCTCAATTTGTCGGTCGGTAACAACATATAATAATAATTTTATGATTAACTACGTAAACTCCCGTGTGATGCTGTGTGAAAAATTTCATGTTCGTACGTTCACTTGTAGCTCTTGTAAATAATTACCATTCCAGCAAATACATTAATCCATAATTCATCGCAAACATTACAAATACCGAGAACATACGTCATGGTGAGGTACAATATACTAGTGATATTACTCGATTTTAGTCTTATTTTTCGTATTATCCATGATATTATCAGGCGTTTACTTACAGTATGGTGGCATTTATTAGAAATTGTCACCATTGACATTAGTTGTCAGACAACCCACAAACCACTAAATTATGGTTAATGTAGTCTTCAGGCTTTAACGGGCGTCGATGATGGCTGCTTCTCTGTTCTCTGCCGTGTAGAAAGTTTGTACAACTTGACGTTTCGATCATCTTGTCGTGATCTTTAGAAATGTACGGCAGGGAATCCGAGAACCGAATAGCAGTCACTAAATTACCTGCTTTTTAATTGAGCATTGTATTGTGATGGATGCAAACAGTGATGAAAGTGATTGAACAGAAATCCATCTCTGATTGTTATAATGGATTTATGTTGTATAGGAATTTAGTGTTAATTTGATGAAAGAACTGAACGCTACTCAACCTAAAAATGCTGGACACAATAATTTTAGTAGAAAATATTATCGAGTCGTCAAGTGAAAGTTCATCATCGGATGAAGAATTAATAATATTGTATAAATCAAACAAAAAACTTAAAAAAATTGGTAAATTTCCATATTTTTTTCCTCATCATTTAGTCCGACTGCAATTCTTTCCATTTTTGTTTTTCATTAAATTATGTCAAAATAAAAACTATGAAATAACATAAAAACAAACACAAGTTGAAATTACACTTGGTCCACCCAAAACATCAGGAACGAAATACATCCACTAACTTGTAAATATAAAATCTATTATTAATATAATAACGATGTTGTATATTTGAGGGGCTTAGTTCCAAAGTTAGCAATCTCCATTTGTTACTTTCACGTGCAGCTCCATTGCTTTTTTGTAATACCTTCTTAATAGCTAATTTCTTTAAGTAAGCAAAGTGACACATCTCTTAACACTTATATGTTAAAATTAAAAAAAATTCAGAAAAAAAATTGTCTTTTAAGTTATACGTGTTTTCAGTTTTCTGAGAAATTAAAAATGATTCACTTTGGAACTATATCCCTCATTTGATGTTTATGATGATCCATCATAAGAACAAAAAAATACGCCCTGCTATGACGTTTGAGTTAAATGAATGACTAGGAAATTATTATGCTTTCAAACACGAGATGTCAGTGACAGTTTTTGTCACAATTGACAATTGATGTAAAGTTGGTAGTACTGTAACCGATGTTGTTTTATTCGGATTTCATGGAAAATTTAAATAATAAAATTAGTGAATCGTGTGTCATTACTTCCTAGATATTTTATTAGTGTTCTCTTAAGGCCGTAATAAATTTGATGTAATTTGCTTGTATTTTTTGATACTTAAATGTGTACTTTTGTAATAAGAAAGAACTTCGTGAGTTTTTACATGTAAAATTTCAAGAAATTCTTTCTAATATAACAAAAAAACGTTTTGTCAAAAATATATGTAAATTACATTAAATTTATGATCGTCTATTGCGGCCTTTGACAATCAGAAAACGTTTTCCTTTGGATAAAAATTTATCAAAAATAGTCAATTTTAACAAACAATTAAGTTATTCGACAAAATGACTTACCTTTCTATTAACGATGATTATTTTTATGAACGTTTAAATATATATATACACAAGCGCCCAACGAGTATCACGGTCTTCTCTACCGTCTATAGTACATAGATAGCAAAGATAAAAAAAAATCAATTTGAATTTTTATATATTATAGACGGTGGAGAAGATCACGGCATTCAATGGACACTCTGTATACCTCTTAACAAGCTGAAATTTAATTTTAAGTTTATGTTTCCGCTCCCACCAGAGTAACAAGTCCAGCCTACTATGTACGTTAAGCATCTACAGGTATAAGTGGTCTGTGACACAACCTCATAAAGGATACCATAGATATCTTATTGTTTATAAATTATCTACGTCATACACGACCACGTGATCAATTGAGTGTTTTGGCGCGAATTTGATTATATGAAACTTTAAATATTTTTCTCTTATGTTAAAATTTGCTTTAATAAAAAGGTAACACGCGCATTTTAATCTCTGATATGAATGCAATTTTTCTAGCGCACAAAAATAATTCGTGAAAGTACCATATTGAAGTACAATCTCGCTTATTATAGATTTAGCGTCGTTGTTTCTCTTATTAATCTAATGCATAGAAAATAATAGTAATAAACAACGTGCGTCTAAACATTAACAATATATTGATGACGTGATGATGTATATTTTCGTGAATTAAAGAGTATTAACTTATATTTACAACCTTCTTGTAATTCGTAATTGTAGTTAGTTGAGTTACACAAAAGCCACAACGCTGTTTTACGAAAGTTAGAAGGAGGAAGTTATATAAATTTCTTTGACTTATCGATCCATCAATCGACATATAATAAAACATGGACTGCAGATCATTTACAACCAGCAAAATAAAAATAAAGTTTAGAGTCTGGAATTGTGTTTGTAAAGGCATCAAACTCTTATTTGCATTTTCAGATTTTAATATTATTCCTCAGCATTCGCTCAAAAAAAAAACATTATACTATTTTTGGAGCATTTTTGCTAAGGCCATAATCATAAGTATATAGGGTGTCATAATTATTTGGGATTGGCATAGTGCGATTGTAAAACAATTGATATCACCAAAATAGTTAACATGTCACTTAATAGCAATAATATTATAAGGAAATCACTTTTATTGTTTTTAATTAAATTTTTCTAATTTTGCCCAGCTTGTTTATACAGGCTGTCTCAAAACCTATGTTTTTTATTAAAACTGTATTGGTCAAAAATGAAAAACTAACCTACCACAAACGCGTGCAGTTCCTTTGTTTTGGAACCTCTGCTTAGTTTATGACTTGTTGAGGCAAGTCCGCTTTCAATAAAAAGCAAAAACTGCAATAATTTTTTTATATACGTTTGCAAGAATTAGGTAAACATCTCATATGCCGCGCGCGCGTTATCGGCAGTTTTTTTTATATCCATCTGTGTTTCACAGACAATTACTGGCATAGCGAAATGTCTTTTTCGTTGGGTTATATATTTATTTCTCGTTTGTTCAGCAATTCTTTTAATAGATTATTAAAGAGACAACATAATCAACACACTAACAGTCATAATTTGTATTTTAAACACAAACTTTTAACTTATTTAATTAAAAAGTTTGTAGTTTACTTTGTTCATATCACGGTGTTTGTTCAGCTTATGAAAAAATAAATTGCAGCTTTCTTAAGGAAGTAGGTACAATGTGACAAACGTTGTATTAAACTAAATTTAACAGATCGTAATTTAAGAATTGAAACTGTACGTCTACGGTTAGCAATATGCGAAATAAAAAAAATTTTGCAATACAGCACAAAATGCACATCAAACCTGTTGTTATACCTGTGCATTCATTATGACCTTAGAATTTTAGTAAAGTTCACTTCTTTTTTTTTTGGCACTGATATTTGTAATTGCATTCTGTTCAGCTTTCCCATAAACAAGGCACTATGTCCATCAGTTCCTCATAAGCCATATTTATTTACTTACTTACACTTCAATTAAGTTATGTACACATATATTTACACGAATTAAATTAACAAAACAAACTACACACTACGTAAATTTGATAAATAATACTAAGCCAATTAATGTTTTTAAAAATTTATTTTAACCTCAGTCTTTTATAAAATACCATTCGCTCGGACTGAATTTTCTCAGAAACTATTATTCAGTACTTCGTCTTTCATTCTTACTCCCTCCCTAATTTGTGAATTTATGACAGCATGATAATAATAATAAGAACAAACAATAAAGTACGAGGAACGAAACTTAGCCAGCTGAATTTTATTTTATGACAGTGTAATAGTTACGAAAACTGATTTTGACCGGAGTTATTATTTACTTTTTCCCTATTGTTGTATGACAAATTTTGCTTCTTTTTTTGACTACTATCTGTAGTTTCAATAAAACACATAGATTTTATGACATCCACTATACTTGCTCATGCTGATGTTCGACAGCGAAAAAAATATAATGGTTTATCTTCCTTCAAAGTATAAAATAGAAGAGATGAAGAAAAAGAGCGATTGAATTTTATAGTTTCTCGACTATTATAATGAGAATATTTGCGCGTTAAAATCCAGCCGAGTGTACTAATTACAATAAACTCATACTTATTCCGGCAGATCATCCAGCCGTCAAGGTAATACCCCTTATTTAAAAAAAAAGGATATAACTACTTCCCTTTGTATAATTGTAATTTCATACTTACTTCCGAATAATAATCATCTTAATAGATCATCTATTTTTAAAGATTACTACACTTCTTTGCTATTGTGAAATTACAAAGAAAAAACTTCTTAAACAAAACTAGAAAAATAATAAGTTTTAACTAACCTGAGTCTGTCTTACGCAGCCTATCATACTTTACGGTAGAGTCCAACCAATGCTCGACATGATCATTTCTGTACAAAGAGCCGCCATCTTGTGTAAACAACAACATGCAAAATCAACACAATATAAAAAAATTAATTACAAACATAAATTCAATGAATAAATCAATGGAATGAAAAAAATATCTTAACAAAAATTTCGATTTTACAAATGCCAAATACGGAATGTAAAATGAGCACTTGTTAAGGTGCGAATTTATCGCATGTATGTATGTGGGAATAAATTTAAAAAATATATTTTATATTTTACAAGATACGTGAATTTGCAATTATTATACGAGTTACAGTTATCAAACCAAGTTAGTGGACAAACGAAAATGTTAAATCTTCACCTTCATGTTAGTGTATTAGAGTTAACGTAACAACCCAAATCAAAACCCTAACCTTGAACACCCTGTAACAAAGCTTGACCTAAGTTTAGAGGAGCCGGTCGAGAAGTTGTAGTAGCGGTAGCGGCAATAGAACTAGAAGGCGAATTGGAAGCTGTAGCCACCCTAGGAGTTGGTGGCGGAGTGCTCGGGCCTAGCATTATCAAAAGAACAAAAGATTTAACCACAGGATAGAGAAAATTAGGCTAAAGACGAGAAATTAATTAGAACGTAAAATTAATCATGTACAACAAAGTTTTAAATTTAAAGTAAACAAAAATTACAGGGTACCAGAATATGCACTATAACGGGGACGTTCTAAACTACAAAAGTTTGCAGATTTAGTTAAATAATAAGCGAACACCAATGATAGAAAATCACGAAGCTGATTCGTTTTTACGTAGAAAAAAATATCGATGAATGATAAGCCATGTGTCAATAATTAAGTTTTTTATTTGCAACTTTGCAATATGTGAAACACACGATATATTTAAAAGCTTTTGTATTGATTAATATTAATTCATTAATACAAATGTGACGTTCATCTGTCTCTATATTTATACAGGTGTCCCAAACATCTGGAAAAGTGCAAAAACATTTTAAGTATATTTTATCAAAAAATTTTCTTAATAACAATTATGAGGTTTCCTTTTTGCACTATTTAAACTTATTTCGATCAATACTGGGTTCCTTTAAAAGTTACAGACTTAACTTATGAGTTTTTGAACGGAATATAGCAGGTGTCCTACGCCATGTTCTCACTCTTCTAGAATTTGTATCTTTTAATCGATTTATTGAAATTTGGAAAGGATAAATTATATAAAAAAATTAAATATTCGTCATACTATCGAGCACTACCAGTCTTCCGGTTTTGCTGGAAGTAATATTAATCTTCTTATTTTAAATGGGACGCCATGTATATTTCTACATTTTTGGTAGATACTACAATGATCTATAGATATAGATCATTGTAGTATCAATGATCTATAGATATAGATCATTGTGAGTCTGAATGTGTATCATATGGCATTTTGGTTTCCATGATAACGAAAAATGAACTTCTTTATTTTTCAATCTAGTAAGTTATGAATCGTGTATTTTTGTTCTAATGCAATCAAGTAATTCGAGAAAATATTTTTAGTTTAAACATTTTTTACAGCATTATAAATTTTCAATCATCTCTAAAAGGTTCATCAATTATAGTTAGAGAGAGACTAACGTCCACGCATCCAATTTTGCCAATTTACTCGCGATGGAGTTTTCAATTTTCATAATCTACACGAATGGTCCGATGAAAATCTTCATGGAGTTCTCGTTAGAAATCATCAATTAATATCTATTAATATCTGGGCAGGCATTGTGGATGTTTTATTGAACCATTTCGTTTGACAAATCGTTGAATGGTGAATCTTACAAATCTTTTTACCTGATAGTTTAAATGAATCATTGGAGGATGTGCCATTGGATATATTAACCACAGATAATACTGACGTTGTTAGATCTGGTGTTATGGCTTGTGAATTTTCCGACCATGACCTTACTTTCTGCACATTTCCTTCAAATAAGTTTCTCGCCCTGTCTGTAATTAGAACTTATCGTAATTTCGCCAACGTAGATATGGAACATTTTTTTTTTACTTGATTTGCATCGCATACCATTTCAACATATATTTCTAGTCAATAATGTTGATGACAAAGTCTTACTTTTCAACTCTCAAATCTTGAACTTATTTGATAAACATGCTCCTTTAATTACACGCCGTTTTACTAAAAAATGGATCCCTTGGCTAACTCCAAATTTAAAAAAATTAAAACATCTTAGAGACAAGGCTAAGGCAAAATATCGTAGGTCCGGTAGAGTGGTGGATTGGGAATATTATAAGACTTTAAGGAATCTGACGACAAAAACTTTTAAGTTAGAAAAGAAAGCTTATTTTGATTTTGTCTCGCGCACTCGGAACTCAAAAACCGTATGGAATAGTTTAAAACATCTTGGCATAAATAACAGTAACTCCCCCTCTATCCCTAAACATCTTGCAGATCCTAATAAAATTAATGACTTTTTCATTAACAGTTTACCCAACGCGCACATTAACTCACAGGAACTACAATCATTGTATGAACATGTTGAAAACACAGGCAGAAAGTTTACTTTTCAAACAGTTATCTCTGATTATATTCGCAAGCTGCTATTTCGTTTGAAATCTAAGGCATCTGGATTTGATAGTATCAACATAGATATGATTAAAATGTGCTGCCCATTAGTATTGCCATACATAACACATATTATTAACTCTTGCATTATAGATAGTACTTTTCCAGAGCATTGGAAACATGTTCTTATTAAACCTATACCAAAAGTACATAACCCCACCGATATGAAACAGTTCCGCCCTATAAGCTTACTTCCATTGCTGTCTAAACTTCTTGAGTTTACCCTAACAGAACAGCTTACGAGTTATGTAAACTCCACGGATATACTACCTAAAGTACAATCAGGTTTTAGAAAGGGTTACAGTTGTGAAACAGCCTTGCTGAAGGTAACCGATGATATTCTGCATGCTTCTGATAACAATCTTATAACAATTCTCACGTTACTTGACTTCAGCAAGGCGTTTGACACTGTACAGCATGATGTTTTGTACAAGATACTCTATCATATTGGTCTTGATAATGGTGCATTAAGCTTGATTAAATCCTATCTTGAAAATCATAAACAGAGTGTCGTAACTGAGAACATTCTATCCGTGCCCCTCACTCTAACTCAAGGTGTTCCTCAGGGTTCAGTAATGGGTCCCCTCTTGTTTACTATTTACACATCAAAATTTTTGTCTTCAATAAAATATTGTTCAGCCCATATTTATGCAGATGATACCCAACTTTATTTATCATTTAAACCTTCAGACTGGAATAGTGCTATGTTGAAAATGAATGCTGATCTTGATGCTATCTCGTCTATATCTTTCGATCATTCATTACTTCTAAATGCCTCTAAATCTCAAGTAATGCTATTTGGAAAAGCCAAGTGTTGTTCTAACCTATCGAATATACTTAATGTTCACATTAATGGTGTTAAAATTCCATATGTCTCTACTGCTAAAAATTTAGGATTAATCATGGACAACAGTTTTAGGTACCGCAAGCAAATTTCCAAATATATTAGTAATTCTTACATACACCTAAGAAAACTATTTCCCTTTAGACATCTCTTAAATACTAATATCAAGAAACGTTTGTGCGAAACCCTTGTTTTATCTCAATTTACTTATTGCACCCCGATTTATCATCCTGCGGTAGACGTTGTTACAGCTAACAGAATTCAAAAAATACAGAACTCTTGCCTGAGATACATTTATGGAATCAGGAAGTTTGATCACATTTCCCATAAATTAGTCGAAACAAAATGGCTCAACATGAAAAACCGCCGTGAGTTACAAACACTGTGCCTTTTCCATAAAATCATTTTATACAAAACTCCTCCTTATCTGTGCAAAAAAATTCGTTATCGTTCTGATGTGCATAATGTAACCACTCGATTTCGTGGGCTCATATCACCTCCGTCACACAAAACTTCACTCTATAAACGATCTTTCTCATACGCAATCTATGCAAAGTATAATGAGCTGTCATCAGATTTTAAAATGTTCGATACAATTCCTTTCAAAATACGTTTAAAACAAAAATTACTTTTATCTCAACAATCTTAAATATGTTACATTAATGTCAATGTCAATTTCTTCTGTTTCTCCCTTCGATTATTTCGTTTTCGCTAGTGCACAGTATTCATCTATTTTGTACCTATGATTAGTTTCTTTTTTTAGTTTTAGTATTAGTTTAGTGTAGAATTTAATTTGTTTGTTCTTTTAGTTTTAGTTTTAGTTTTTAGTTTTAGGCATTATTTTTTTATTGATTTTTTACGCACTTAATTATATCAAGGTTAAGTTTAACAGCAGAGAAGCTTAGGCCAATCTGAACTTCGCCTTGTGATTGTGCATTTCTTTGTTATTTGTCATCCTTCTCTTCATTTTTGGGTACACAATAAAGTCATTTATTATTATTATTATTATTATTATATTATTAGAAACATGTATTTCATGCATGATGGAGCTTCAGCCCACTTTTTCCTTATTACAAGAAATTTTTTAACTGAGCGTTTCGGAAATAGATTAATTGGTCGGTGAAGTCCTGTTAGATGGCCAGAAAGATCTCCAGATTTCACTGTTATGACTTCCTTTGATTGGAGATATTTAAAAGTCACGGTTTATGACAGAGAAATTAATACAGAAGATGAACTTTAGCAGAAAGTTGTAAATGCTTGTCAGCAACTGAAACATCAAGTAAGTTGCTTTCAATCAAGTTCACGAGTCTCTTCGACGGCGACTGCGACTTTGTTTACAACAGCAAGGACAATTCATTATTGACTGTTTGATTCTTTTTTAATTAAACCATACTTTAAATACCATTAAGTATTGAACCTGGGTTTATTACAATTTTTGTTTTTGTTATTAACACTTATATACCGGCGATGGCTTATTTTTTTCAGTTTTTTTCATGTCGTAACATGCCATCCCAAATTTCTTTGCAGTTGATAAAGAATTTAAAATATCACCCTGTATTTGGTATCAGCGTAATAAAAAATTCTATTAAAATACGCTAAAAAACACGAGGTTCCGTTAAAAAAAATAATTTACGACCTAATGAAAATTTCACATGCTGTAAAAATGTTAAGAAACCAAAGTGCAAGCAAATACACGATATATAGCTTTGCATACTGAACAAACAAAAAAAAATTTTTCTTGTCATGGAAACCAAAATTCCAAAGTGATACATATT
This sequence comes from Serrognathus titanus, assembly GCA_039766575.1. Taxonomy (NCBI): domain Eukaryota; kingdom Metazoa; phylum Arthropoda; class Insecta; order Coleoptera; family Lucanidae; genus Serrognathus; species Serrognathus titanus. The sequence continues at coordinate 10,553,401 of CM077911.1, read as the reverse complement.
CGGATTCACAATGATCTGTAGATTCCAAATATGTAAAAATATACAGGGCGTTCCATTTCAAATAAGAAAGTCCTGCGCTGGCCAGTGGTATGTCGGAAAATTCAGCTTTTTATTTAATTTATCGCTCCCAAATCTTATGTAAAAACTAAAAATTCCAGAAGAGTGAATACATAGTGTGATCACCTGGCAGGTATCCACTGCAATCAAAACCGATTTGCGATAAAGTTTTTAAAACTTTCAGTATGCTTTGGCAGCACACTTGGCCGCTTTGCATGGGATGACTTACTACGTAGCAAGCTCGCTGCTTTTTGTTATTCCTAATGCAAAGTAGTGCCAAAAAGTGATAGCAGCATGTCACAATTCAAGCTATTCATTATTATTACATCGCAAATGCGAATAACCTGAGACAGGTCGGTTTGGTTTGCAGTGGAAGTCTCGAGCTACTCTTCTGCTGACAAGGCCCCAAATAGGGCCGAAACAACCTGTACAGAAGATGCTTGAGGTATCCACTGCCATCAAAACCGATTTGCGATAAAATTTTTATAATTTCTTTGTATAAAACGTGGAAAAAATCTTCATAAAAATGTACTATTTATTGATTTTAAATCTACAAAAAGTGAACAATGAAACAGCTAGATATTAGATCTACACTCGCTTTATTAAAGCGTAACCTCAACGCATCTATTGAAGTGCCTGCAGTTCGAATTGGTTTATTGCATACGATGCACACAGTAAATGTTTGCTGTCTCGCTTGAAGAAAGTATTCAATTCCGCTCATCAATAATAAGTATTTCGTATAAAAGTTGTTTTCTAGATTTTGAGTCATTTGGTGAACTTCCTTATTATTTTGAATATGAGTTCGTTTCGCGCATTGTGTACTTCATAGGGTATAAAATCTCTATCTATGATCCATGGTTTCAAATAAGTAAATTCATTTACAAGGTGCAGCGTTGCCTATTTGTAATATCTTTAAACATTTATATCTTGAGAACCAAGAACCGTAAAAAAATTCTAAAAGCATTTTTGAGCTTCTCTTAATGTTTTCTATCACCACCTCAGCGGTGGTGTGACGCTTTTGAATCATACTCTATATTAGACTCCCTATCCTATGTTTTTATCGCACAGGTAAATTGTTCCTCGTTTCACCGTAAGCATTATTTCGAAAAATTTATTCGACTTTGAATAACATAATTTCCTTAAACTATGAGGCACATACAAATAAATATTGTACGAGTATCACTTGCCTTTTCATCAGCTGGTTACCGATCCATCTATTATCTATTAGGGTCAGGTTGTAGTTTTATTTTCTGAGGTAACATCATGAAACGTTTATAACACATTTACAGTTGTGTTTTAATCTATTGACACTGGCGTAACATACTTTTTGGGTAAATTTTTAATTAATTATAAACTGTTTCATAGAATTCCATTGATGTTTATTAATAATAAAAAATAATAGTAGTTTATAAGTTACTACGCTGTAATGATTGCTATGTTGTAAAATAACCCATTACAGGAGTAATTCCACCCATGGTAGGTATTTTTAATATGCCGAATATCATATTGACAACGGGTTTACTTCCTATCCGAGAAGAAGACAGGTTTTTGAGATATCGACATTTTAGCGATATAAGAATGTGAAGTGACATAATCTTATAAGGGAAAATTACTTCACAATATAGTGGCTCAAAATATCCGAGACCTGTAAAAAGTGGATTTACGCTCTTACCTGACGATAAGTGATTTTATCTGCAACTGTTTGGATAAGAACCTATTATGACATATATTTGCATTAGTTTATTATCATACTGAGTATGGTAAGAAATCATTAACAAGCTTTTTTTGCACAATTTATGACATAAACTTTATGATTTTTGAATTACTAAGAGTTGGGATCAATTATTTATGAACATATTTACTTGTTCTCTCTAAATTCTTTCCCATAAAACAAAGGAAAATTGAAAAAACTGCAATAAATACTATCACATACAAATTGTTTGGTTGCTATGTTTTCGAATATTAGGCTGCTCTGATTCTAAATAAAAAAAATTATGATGTTTGTCAGAAAACTATTCTAACATATTAAATAATATTTTTCTTCAATTCTAGGCAGTCGTAGATAAAAAGTTGTATCTTACACGTGTGATAAAAGTCTAATAATATATTCATATTCTTATCCGACGCCCTCGTCGAGCAACTCACCGCTTTCGTATGTTAATAATTCCTTTATCCCACTTATAAAAGATAAATAAATATCAATTAATTTCATAATTTATTCTCACTAATACGGCATTACTTTTTCCATCCATCTATTATGTATCGGGGTTAAGTTTTAGAGCTTTATTCTCGGAGTAAATATCATAAACACGACGTACTTGCAGCTGTAAATACGATGTTTTAATCTATGCATACTGCTATACTTCTTGGTAAAATTTTCATTAATTATAAACTGTTCCAAGGAATTTTTAAACACTTTTCTGGTAATATATGGTTTAGATTTTCATCTTCGTTTTTTTGTCGGATTAATTTTCACTCACCCTGTTTTATTTTAATTATTTTATATCATGAATCACTCTTTGAGAATTGCAGTAAAATATAGTAAATGGTCATTTTTTTACATTTTCTATGATTTATTCAACATTACACTGTAATCTTAAGCCCCGTTTTCTTCCGGTTTCGCTAGTTGCCAACGATTGCGACCGAATAGCGGCTACCAATTCGTCGAGGCCTCTTTCAATGTATTTAAATGTATTCGTTTTCCAGTCGAAAAATTCACTTGCGAATATTCTTTAATAGTTGTTTTCCTTCGCGCGTGACCGATCGCAGTAGTTTTATGTAAAAATTAGAATAATGAATATTTCTAAGAGGACTTCAATTTTGATGTCATCAAAATCTTAGACTGAACAAGAAAACCTCTTACCTTCTTTCGACATTGGAGAGCAACAAGTCAGAAGAAAGTTTTATACATATTTTTAGTATTAAACAAAAACGTATTTCAAACAAAACTTCACTTATGTTTTCTTCCTGTTAAAAAACAATCACTAGATTGTAAATTTATTAGCCGAAATTTGGAACTTCCATGCTTATAATAGAAAATCGCTCCTACCCGGTTGCTTGTCTGCTTTCCGATCAGGCGATCGGCGACTGGGCGTACAACGAAAAATTTTAGGCGTAACGACTCGATAGCAGCTGAGAAAAACATGCATTTAAATACACTGTTAGAAGTATCAACAAATTGGTAGCTGCTACTCGGCCGCAGTCGCTGACGAGTACAGAATCTGGAGGAAAACGCGGCCTAAATTCTCATTACAGTAAAAAAAAAATGCGCCAGTCTGTGCATTTTTAATTATAAACTTCTCTCAAATATCCTGCATAATAAGCAGGTTTTCAAATTAACAATTTAGATAAGATATAATGATTAAAATTTGGAAATAATTTACTCATCAGTGATGTAAACATACCTACTGTTAGTGAGTACAGATTAAATTTCGCAGTAAAATAATTAAACAAAATACATACTGTCTCTCCGTTTAGATGTTCCTAAGACAGCAGCAATTGCTGCCATAATATCCGAAAAGCAACCAATTTTCAAAGTGTACCTAAAGAGCACGAACAAAACAATTACAACAACACAAACCAATAATTCACGGAAACACTTATAAGTAAGCCGTCAAATTATTCGTTAATTCAGGCTTTAAAATTTTATAACGCGAGACGAACTGGTATGACGCCAATTCAAGGCTTCTGTCCCCAGAGCCAAAATTAACTGATGAGCTTCATTGATGTAGAAGCAAAATAGAGCTTAAGAGCTCTATTTATAGCTAAGTAAAAATAAGAATATTATTTTAATGACCGATGCACTGCTTTACAATAGCCTGAGAACTAGTTTTTGTAACATGTGTATATTACACACAAAAATAAATTACTATCGTGCAGCATGCCTGTTTATACAAGAAGTTAAAATGAGGTCTCCTTTGCGCGACCGCAATTTTAAGGGCTTTACTTTTATGATGAATAATGTCAAATTAGAAAAACACTCAGCATTATTAATTCCCGAATATTCTGAACGAAGTGTTATTTTTTTGAGAGGAGCGGAGGTTGGTTATTTAACAGTTGAAGTACGCCAGTTATGTATGCTTCAATTGAATTGCCGCTGGCTAATTAAAAACCGTTAATTAAAAACAAGTGTTTATCATAACAATGATAATTATTCCCATTATTTGAATTGAACGTTTTTGGACTACATGGTCGCAAGAGGCATAAAAGATTTTTTTTTTAATTTATTAAGATGGTGGCACAAAAGTAGGTAATTTTATATTCAATTTAACGGATAATCTAATAGAGTCAGAAAAAATAGGTTAGGAATGATAGTTTCGCAGATACAATTGTCAACTATTTCTTTCTTATTGGTGCTATCTTAGATATTCATACCATGTGATATCAATACGACGATATGTTGTACACCAATGATTATGTTCTAAAACAAAATATGAAATTACTAAGAAATATTTTCAGAAAATTTTTAATCTTGTAGGCGGGTGTGCTTACAAATATTAAGACCTAAAATTATTATTACTCCTATAAAATTAACGAAAATTAACTAAAATTGTATAACTGGCAATATAGAAAGTGCCAGGATAGAGTTTATACATGTATTTCGGCCTTATTGGGCCTCATCAGAACTCTGCACCTTAAAAAAAATTTTAATTTTATAAAATTAACAAATCTTTTTAATTTATGGTATGTATTTATATATTTACATACTGGGTGTTTTAAAACGACAAAATGGCGCCAATCTGTACTATTCTGGAACTCATCAGAACTCTGAATTTCGGCCTTCAGAGTTCTGATGAGGCCCAATAAGGCCGAAATACATGTATAAACTCTTTCCTGGCACTTTCTATTTGCCAGTTACACAATTTTAATTAATTTTCATAATTTTCATCTGGCAAGAAAACTTGATTTTATAATTGTCAATTTGTTGCCTTAGTAACATCAAACAAATATTTTAAAAATGTCACTTTTGTGATTTTACTAGAGAATACAATCGCTTCCTTGTATAATTTGCAAAAGATTTTCATATTTTTATCATTAATTCCTGTTCTTGTGTTTTGGAATTTTAGAAATTCAAAAAAAGGGGTAAGTTTTTCTAAATTTTTCAATAAACCAAATTTTTTTAAGGTACATAGTTCTGATGAGGCCCAATAAGGCCGAAATACATGTATAAACTCTTTCCTGGCACTTTCTATTTGCCAGTTACACAATTTTAATTAATTTTCATAATTTTCATCTGGCAAGAAAACTTGATTTTATAATTGTCAATTTGTTGCCTTAGTAACATCAAACAAATATTTTAAAAATGTCACTTTTGTGATTTTACTAGAGAATACAATCGCTTCCTTGTATAATTTGCAAAAGATTTTCATATTTTTATCATTAATTCCTGTTCTTGTGTTTTGGAATTTTAGAAATTCAAAAAAAGGGGTAAGTTTTTCTAAATTTTTCAATAAACCAAATTTTTTTAAGGTACATAGTTCTGATGAGGCCCAATAAGGCCGAAATGCATGTATAAAGTCTTTCCTAACACTTTCTATATTGCCAGTTACACAATTTTAATTAAGTTCATATTATAATAAAGTAACGGAAGTAAATTAATAGAGAAGTTAGAAAAACATAAATAAACCTGTAAATAAAAAAGTACATAAAACTTCACGTGCAAAGAATTTAAAGTTAACAAAATGTAATTGTTTTATAAATAATTGCAATAACAAAATATGCGATGCAGTCGTTGATATTAACTCACAAAATACAACGTATTTCTTAATTTATTCTAACCTTCATATAAACTGCTATGTATCATATATCGGATTGCATGTGGATTTTATGCGACATGGTATTGAAATTATATAAACGAATGAGGATTTGTTAATCAATAACACTTTCCAGAATTTTGGAAAGACAATGAAGAATGTCTATAAGGATCACTGCATAAGGTGAGTCTCCAAACGTAATAGTTAGATTACGATTTTTACGAATTGTTGTTATTCTATTATTTTTAAATGGAATGCCACCTATTACTTTCAACAAAAGATTGCTCTTATTCTTCAATTCAATTATAGATTTTCTATGTTTAATATTTACATTTTTTTAATTATTAAAACCTTTTTACTTTTTTACTGCGAAATCAAAACTAAAAGTATACTCAGGCCCGATTATACATTCGTCGGATAAACTGAGTATAACGGTGTTCTAGAATAACGTGATATAGGTATGGAAGATGTTAAACGATTTCGGCGAATAAGTATTCTATCTCTATCTATCTATTAGCATAATAGAAACCATGCTTATGCGAAAACAGCACCAACAATGACCATATTGTGCATTAGTGTAATAAAAATATGAGTTGTTTCAAATGATTAGTGTACATTTGAACTTGAATGAAAGAATTTCAATACCAAGGTCAAATATGTACCATATCGCAAATTGTCATAAGAGTGATGATAAAGGTAGAGATGTGCATGGTGGCTATAATGACGAAACTTCTTCAGAGTTTTCTTACAACAATAGTTTTTATATTATTTTGTATGAAACATGCACTATATTTTCTATAAATAATTTTTGTTTTAAATGAATTATACTATTTATTCGTCTTAATTCTGTGTTTTTATTGTCAATATAAGAGTTTTTCACTTTAAAATACGTATATTTTCTTGCAATAATAATATGAATGTTCTAAATGAAACGAAGAGTTTTGTTTAATATGACTTTCAACAAGTTCTACTGCAAACGCCTTAATGCGTTGCTCTGAGATTTAAAAATTATCAAAATGAAAAAATAAATTTTTCATTGTATGCTTCTAGATAAATTGATTTGATGGAATGATTTTCTCATTTTTTGAAGAATATTTTTTTGAATTCACAAGATATTTATTTGCGTATATAGAAAACAATGATTTATTCATAACAAATAAAGTTTATTTCGTATGAACATATATTTTTCTGTGTGATTACTGATTAAGTTAATGGAATTTACTATGTCTCAAGATGATAGAACAAACTCACATAAAACTGAAATAAATTTAAGAAGAGAGCATTAAAAAAAGTGAAGTTTCTAAAATTGGAACAATGAAATTCTAAAGCCCGATTATACAATCGTCGGATAAACTGAGTATAGTAGTATTCTTGGAGTAACGGTGACGTACATAGATATGGGAGAAGGTTAAAAGATATTCTGCGAATAGTCCTTACCCTATGTCTGTAAAACTGAGGCTATTAATAGAGACATTACATGACTTTGTCTTGAATTTCTACAAATTCATTAAAATTTGGTCGAGCACTAAAAATTTGGCTGCAAGTCAGCTGAGGCGATATTGCGATTTTTTTATTTTGTAATTACTTCTTGAAACATCTTTAAAATCACTCACTTATCACTTTTTCAGTTATTTTTAAATTATAGTAATTGCAAATATATTTGAAAAATTAATAGTATAAATATATTTAAAAATTATCACAACATAAATTTGTAATTTATTTTTCAACACATTAATTAATCAGAAATACTTACTTTCAGTCATAAATTGTGCAATCTATCAAGCAATTTTCGTGAGTTTCTCATTTTAAGTGAAAGCATCTATGTATGTCCACATGCATACAGACGAACATAAAAATGATAAAACCTTCGAGAAGTAAACTTCATCAAGTCATAAAAAAGCTCAATGTAGTAATAGCAATTAATATAACCATACAAACGTACAAATGTACTTCACAAACTTAATATTCCTTCAAAACATTATAATTTAAATGAATAATCAGGTGATTTAAAATGAAAATGCGATATACACAGGTGAACAATTTGTTAAGTTTCGTGAAAATGTGGTTAGTAATTATAACAAGTGGGGAACCTTTGTAACAATAGTATAAATTTAGAATGACATTGTTACAACGGTTGCCCTGTTAAAGAAAAAGTGATGGAAAATATGTTTACCTTCGGGTTCTTTTGCTATAACGGTTGAACTGCGGTCGACTCCCCCCTTCTTATCCTCTGAGCGAGGCCCAGAACACAAATACATTATCTAATGCCAATTAGAGTAAATATTCAGAGTAACATTTATACGTAGAAGCCATTTTTGTAAATTAAAGATTTGAACACGGTGTGTTTTTCATTTAAGCATTTTGACATCATTAACAAGAGAATGAATTTTTTTTTTTTTTTTTCATGAAAAAGACTAAATTTTTAATTCGTTCTTATTACAATCATTTCCGGAATAATACGGGCAGCATTCTGGCTTTCAAATTGGTTTTTAGAGTTCTTGTCATGATACATGACAACATAGATAGAGAGCGCCGCTCATATGATGACATCGAAATTGGTGATTCCGTCACTAATAATAATACATGCTATTTGTAGAGATTAAAGAGCTTTAAAAGTAATGTTTAATTTTACAATCGAGGTATATTCGGCTGTCGAAACAGCTGTGCAAAGGATGCTTTGGTTAAATTTATTTATTTTTTGGGTTAGGTTGATTTAAATGTCTGAGTTGAGCTGTTTTAGTTTTCTCTTGTTAGGTCAGTTAATTTTTTAGTTAGATGTGGATTGGTTTCAGTTTTTTGAGTTGGATTTCTTTAAACTTCTTCATTCGTTTGATTTATCTTTTCGGATAGAATTTTTTGCGAAATTTCTGCAGGTTTTTTTTTTTAACACAAATGAAACATCATTTAATTTAATAGTTAATGTAGTGTAACTGTTATGATGTTACGTATTCTAACATTAGTTTTACATACTTTGCTGTGAAAATAAGGTAGTTAGCACACGTTACAAAAAATAAATATGTCACACTTTTAGTACTTCCTTATTTGTAAAGTTAATACTTAAAGAAACTGGCAGCGAAAAGAAAACAGAAAACAGAAAACTCATCAAAAAACAAATTACGCAGAATAATATGGTGGTACAGCTTACTTCAAATTCTACAGAAATGTCAAGAAAATCAAGTGGAATCATTGCAACCCTATGATGAATACTACGAATTCTTTACGACATACCTAGTCTACAAAGATTAGAAAATCATTTGGAATTACGAAAGTTCGATAACAGCACACCAGAAAAAGATAAGCAATGTGTTCAAATGTGTGTGTTTGAGTCCAAATATGTATCAAACATTGATAAAATTAACTGCTCCTAACTTACCGACAACGAAGAAACTGAAGTTCTACAAAATTATTATCACTTAATGATGCAAGCGAAATTGCCGAACAATGCAAATTTAGTCTAAGAATTCAAAGAGGAGATAAATCAATTGTAGATTGCAGTCCTGAATAAAAAAAAACTTACAGGTGGTTGTAATTTTCATTGTCAGTCATGTTAAGTGTCACAAACAGTTATTTAAAAACCCAATTTATTTGGGAAGTACGTGACATCACATATATGCAATGGTATTATTTATTTGGTCCCACGTTGGGCGCCAATTTTATGTATATGAGAAGGTATTATTTATTTGGCCCCACGTTGGGCGCCAATTTTATATATATGCAATGGTACTATTTATTTGGCCCCATGTCGGTAGCCAATTTTTTATATGTGGTGATTTACTTTTGTTTGGGCCCTTTTTGGGTGCCAAATTTATATATGAGGTGGTCTTCTTTAGTTATTTATTTGTCTTTTGATTTTTTTGATATTAATTAGTGTTTTGTAGGGTGTAGGGTTGTGGGTTTCTTAGTTAAGAAAGTCTTATTGCTCTTACATTTTTAATTTAGTGTTTTGAAATTTCTAATAGGTTTAATAAATGGTTTACGATCGTTGCGAATTGTCCACAATCTATCTGTAATTAAAAATTCCAATTTCTTGTTTATTTGAATTTATTAGGTTTGAATGTTTCAATTACGATCGTTGCGAATCGTCCTTGATTAACATCCGTTAAATAAATTCAAATATTCACAATAAATTTGACCCAATAAGTTTAAATATTTAATTTATAATAATATAAATAAGTTTATCTACGATCGTTGTGAATCAATAGTATTCGTTAATTGAATTAAATTTAAATTTATGTGTGACAGTTCAGATGTAATAATTATTTCAACCCTTTCTATTTATTTAATTGAAATAACACTTACTGCGACATTCCTCGTTTTTCTTTCCAAATAATAGACTGGTTTTTCAAAAAAAAAATTTTTTGTTCAAAATTAAGTAAAATGATTAATTGAAAATGTCAAAAAAAAACTTTAATTAACGTCAACAAGAAACTGAGATAAATGAAAAAAGGTAAAATTAAATGATGGAACTATTAAACGATAACGAAAGAACAGATTGAAGTGATTTATATTTTTTAGCTGTTTACAGATCAGAGGTCAAGATATGAATGAATTTTTGTGGTTGCTAATGCTTTACTTACACCTCGGATCAATATTTGTTCACCATGCTAACCATCTACATGGAAACGTTTTAAATTTTTATGAATGAAATTTATCTCTATCTCAATTTTCGAAACATCCAACAAAGAAAGTGGACAGTTGCAAGCAAGTTGTGTAAAAATGATACCTTCCCGAAGTGTTATAAAACACAACAATTGGAAAATAAAACATTTAATTGGGAAATGCTTCAGATATGATAAGAATAATCACAAGGCAAACACCTGTCAAGCAAAAACTACAGTTGCAGAAGTTGTGGATCACCTACAAAGAGTATGTTTACAAACAAAGAACAATGCGAATAATCTTCAGAAATAGGTAATTAAAAAAATTACAACCGGAAGAAATGTCCAACAACACGCGAAAGATTAATAGGTTTAAACTAGGTTGCAAAAAAGATTTAAGTGGGGATGAAGTGTCGATTAAATTAGTTAGAATGTGACACACAATATGCTGGATGTCATATTCTAATTTAGGCTAAACTAATCAACCTGTTAAATTCGTTTCCAAAAACCGAGCCTTAGATACAATTAAAAATTGAAGTCAAGAACTGCAAAATGGAGTTCAAACTCCAGTGTCAACACTGGAGTTGTAGTATCAACGATGCCATATAAGTTTTTTCCGAAAACTATGTCCAAACAAGAGGGTAGAACCTGCGAAAGAAAATTACACGTACTCCAAATATCCATTAAAAATCAAAGGCCACTGCAGTCAAAATTAATTACAACGATCAAATTCGAGGTTTCGGAGAAAAAGTCTTTTTTGACCAAAATGAATAATGAAGTGCATTTTGCAATACTGATTTTGAGCGTTTAGACAAAAATACATTATAGTATATCTAAATGATTACTAAAAGTTGTATTTAACAAAAATTTGTGAATTTTATTTAAAATAGAATTCTCCTTTTTGGAGTATGCCGATATGTATCTTTTACTAGGCAAGTACCGAGGAAATGTTACTGCAGCACTAAAATTATATGCTGAACGTAATCCTTGACTTGAACCTTATTATATATAGAACCCAATGCTTGACTTTTATTTATTATTATTTTAGAGCTAGATTCGTCCGATAGTAAATTGCTACCGATACGCAATTCATAATATAAACTTATAGTAGTAGTTGGTTACGAAAAAAAAATCAGATATTAGAAAAAATTGGTTTGTCTAAAATATTTTAAAAAGAAAATCGAAAAGCTAAATTTCGTTTGAGTTTCGTTGCATTTAGTTGCAATTAGTAATAATTACATTTCACTTACACCCTTTACATTCGCCTCGTGACAGCCCAAAAATATTTTGTATGCTTTATGTCCCCGGATTGAGTTCGCGTAACGTATAATGGAGCAAAAATCTTTGAATTCAGATTTCATGCTTTGTAGTTCAGGTTTGCTTGTGGCGAAATGAATTTGACGTCAAAGGTCTTTTTGGGGGTTGTATCGTATTCTTGAGACAAAAAATTGATTGTCACAAACACAACAAGAATGTCTTTATTATTAATAATAATAAAAATACAAAGATGTTAATATGTCAGAACATCTGGTGATTATTGCTTGAAGAGGTTGTCCAACTTCTCTGATTCAGGGAATACGTTGCGTTCCCTCAAAGCCTTGTGTGCGCGTCGCACTAACTGCACCCGGGGGTCTGCTGGATGGACTAAGCGATTTGACTTTGGTTAGGAATCTCAGACCTTTCGGCTGGCGAGGAGTTCCAACTTTGCAGCTGGCGAGGAGTTATCGACCTTTCGGCTGGTGAGGAATGTCCAACTTTGCAGCTGGATGGGACAGAGTGAATTTCTTGTTGTTTCGCTCGAGTTTATATAGCTCCTGTAGAGGGGCTGAGTGTGGTATGGAAGTGTGTCACTGTATGGTGCGCTTTATGGGTAGAAGGCATCATTGGTCCATATTTTTTGGAAAATGAGGCTGGTGCTACCGTTACTGTCAATGGAGTGCGCTATAGAGACATGTTAACCAATTTTTTATGGCCTATTTTGGATGATATGGATGTGGAAGACTTGTGGTTTCAACAGGACGGAGCTACGTGTCACACAACCCAAGAAACAATCGATTTATTGAAAACCAAATTTAATGGACGTCTAATTTCGCGAAGAGGTGATGTCAACTGGCCACCACGAAGCTGTGATTTAACGCCACTGGACTTCTTCTTGTGGGGCTATGTGAAAGATAATGTTTACGAGAATAATCCGCAAACAATTCAAGAGCTCAAAACCAATATCGAAGACGTCATCCATGAAATAGAACCACAATTATGCAGAAATGTGCTCGAAAATTTTGTTAAGAGGATCGACGTCTGCAAACGTAGTCGTGGTGGACATTTGCCTGATATTGTTTTTCATTCATAAATGGTAAAGTCTCTACAACATATTTCGATAAAGAATTACAGAATTTTCCTACAAAATATGTGTTTCTTTTGAAATTTAAAAACATAGTTCTTATTGGTAGACCCTGTATATACTGGGTGTTTCATTGAAAATGCATCAAACTTGGTATGCCGGTAGAGGTCGGGAAAAGAAAAGTTTCTTTGTATAATTTTCTCTGCAATGAATAAATTTAGAGAAAATCGAAGGGAAAGCAAAGTCGCATATTTTTAGGATAGACTCTAAATGAGAATGAATGGATTGATTCACATACGAAATCGGTTTATTGGTTAATTGCCTCTAGAATGTCACCCCAGTCGCTTCGGCAAAACACATTTAAAACACCATGTTTGTTGGCAATCAATAAAAATAATAATTAGTCGCTTATTTTCTGTTCTCCATTTAATACGAATTTTCTAATTGTTAGTCGAAGAATTTAAGGATTGTTTAAACATTTAGTAGTTTGCACTTATATAATAATTTATTATTCACATTCACCCTTTCATGAAATCGTTCGTAGAAATTTAGCGCCCAAGTACCTGGTTTTACCCAAAATATTCGTTCGTCGTACTACCCCAATTATGAACTTTATGGTATTAGATTTAATACTTTAATAATTAATAAAAATTAACTAAAATTGTGTAACTGGCAATATAGAAGGTGTTAGGAAAGAGTTTATACATGTATTTCGGCCTTATTGAGCCTCATCAGAACTCTGTACCTTAAAAAAGTTTGGTTTATTGGAAAATTTAGAAATTCATGAAGGGGTAAGTTTTTCTAAATTTTTCAATAAACCAAATTTTTTTAAGGTATAGAGTTTTGATGAGACCTAATAAGGCCGAAATACATGTATAAACTCTTTCCTAACACTTTCTATATTGCCAGTTACACAATTTTAGTTAATTTTCATAATTTTTATCTGACAAAAAAACTTAATTTTAATAATTAATAATTAATAATAATTAATAATTAATAATAATTAATAATAATTAATAATAATTAATAATAATTAATAATAATTAATAATAATTAATAATTAATAATTTATTATTAAATTTAGTAAGTTTAAATATCCACGCGATTTCACATCGCTGCTGCATTCAACGTGTGGCAAGGTTCAATACACCGAGCTTTCGGTCAATGGCAAAATCTAGTCATAAACTTCTTCGCTGTTTATGGATTTATTACACCCCTGCAGCTGTATGCCATTCATAAATGCAATTTAGATCACCGGTTTTGTTTCACGATTCCGCGCACTACAGTATTTCAAAAAACATCGACTCCAAATTATGCAAATTTCTACTTGCTCCGATTAAAATTTTTTATTAAGATGTTTTGTTTGAAATAATGTCAGAAACGTGTCCCTCAATTTTGATGCATCTTCAATGAAACAGGCTGTACAAGGTATGAGATAAAGTTATTTTGTAAAACGTGTTAAAAAGGGCTTAGGAATTGCGCATAGCGAAAAATTAAACTTTATTTTACGTGTGTTTCTGTTATCTACAACAATTCTAGGTATGTGCATATGCAAATTAAAGATTTTATTGACGTTTACACAATTTAAGTATCGTAATATCGTAAAACTTAAAAATTAAAATCTAACGATTAAGTTGTCAAAAATGAACATGAATATTTCACTTCAATCCTACATAAATAACACTGAATTTGCTCCATTTATTGAAACAATAAATTTATTCATACATAAACTAATTCACCATTCACATATGTCAGAAGTAACATTATAAAAATGTTAGGTTAAGAATGCGCCATGTTGTTAAATTATTGTAGTTTTGTGTAGGCCAGTTAGAAGTCGTAGATTATTTAGCAGGCTATGATTAGAAAACAAAAGATATTGCAGGCTTAGCGGCGATCCGTAAATAACCGCTTTAACTGCAGTGCCTTAATACTGGCAGTATTAGCTATGGAAATATTTTATTTTCGTAAAGACATGTACTAATTTAAACTCACCGCAGTGACTAGTGTAATTTGTTCTGTCAACTTCGAGTCAAATGTTTTCATGTTTGTTTGCGTTATTTGTTGGTTTATACAAGAATAACCACGCCTAGTTCTGTACCCTCAACGCCAAAAACTTTTGCATGAACCTTACAGTTTCTATTCTGCTCGTATCTTGTACGGCCTTTAACGTAGCATATTTTGAAAACCCATCTATTATTCCCAATATGTACTCGTTGTGATTTTTCGTTTTCTTGAAAAGACCTAAATGGTCTCCATGAGTAGTATGGAAACATGTTGCTCCTTTTTGCAATGGGTGTAAATGTCCTAAAGATTTTCCCCCTGGTATCTTATGATAAAGGCAACTTACACATCTGTTTATATATTTTGTGCCAAACTCATGTAACTTAGGAAAGTAGTAACATTCTTTTACCCTTTCTAACATTTTATTAATCCCTAAGTGATGAATTTCACCATCTTGAAGACATTCCACATCAAATTTAGCATAAATTGATTTCGCGCCAAGCAGACCTGAACTGCAAAACATTAAATCTAAATTGAAACATTTTTGCTCCATTTTACGTAACGCGGACTCAATCCGGTGATTCAGTGTATAATAATAACATTAGATAGTTAATAGATCAATCGCGCTATTATTTTTTACTGCTTGGTACTCAAGTATCTACTAATTTTTGGAGGTTTTGGAGGTATGACCTGACCCTCGTATTATTTGTAAATATAACTCAAAATGACATTATAAGATACAATGAAGTACAGTACAATGAACTTTGCAATAAAACATATAAAAGCAATCTTCAGAAAATAGAGGTGAACGGCAATTATCTTTGTTGGCGAGGCTTGATAGTAATGAAAACTTTAAAAAGCTACAGACAACATTGCTTTATAAATTCGATACAAAAATGGCTTCCCGTTAAAACGAAATCTACGCTACTCTGCATATGTACTTTCTGAAAAATTGAAGTTATGGAACAGTAAATAGTTAAACAAGGAATGAATATTTAACGCTAACTTAACGTAAGTGCTCACATAATGTTAAGTGCCATGAATGTATCGATGAGTTGCAAAGATGAGAAACAGTGCACAAGAAAAGCCAACAAAAGGCGTCGTCGCAACAAAATCAAGATAGTTTTCTTTCGCACGGTCAAAAAAACCATCTAAATTTGAAAGTCGATCGACTCTTTTTGTTGAAATAAACCAGTGGTATGTAAGGTGAATGATTTTAACATCGAGTCTATTTTCCGTCTATGCGGGGGAAATACTAAGTTTAGGCGACTCTGTAAATGATGCAGGGTTAATGTACAATGCATGATGACGTGAAAAAATTTAAAAAGCCTCCTACCTTTAATATCATCATCCTCTAATGTGGTTGAACTGTCGGTCGATTCTTTCACTTGAGAGCCGTCTCCTTTTTTCACTATTATACTTCGACCTACAATGAAAACAAATTTTTCTCAAGTTCAAATTTTGTGCAATTCTAAAATATGGGTTTTAAATCAGTTTATATCAAAATTAAAATTAATGATATTTCAACGTCAGTCATACTATTTATTTTGCCAGCATTTCGATACGATATTGTTACTTTGATGCAATTTTCTCGAGTATTATAAAAATTTTAAAAGACAGACCCAAATTCAGACACCTCACTTGAGTAAAGAAAGTAATGCTTTTATTATTCTCTCTTTCGACAGTAAATTGTAATGAAATGAATTGAATAGATTTAAAATATAATTAACTCTATTTTGAGGTAAAATTTAAAAAATATCGTCATTATGTGTTAATACCTCTTATTTCCCTTTCAATGATAAATTTTATAAACAAATATTGAAACAGCAACGGGTTCTCCTCTTTCTCCTGCTTTAGCAGAAATTATGCAAAAATTAGAAAATTCTTTACCTTTAAATCTAAGTTTATATTACAGATATGTTGACGATATTTTTTTAATTTTGCCTCAAGATAATTATATTTTAAATCAATTGAATTAATAAATTGACATGAAGTGTCAGGTTAGATTAAAATTTACCATCGAAAGAGAGAATAATAATTGCATTAGTCAAAAAAAGTCACACAATTTCAACTATTATTAGCTTGATTGATCGTGCAGTATTACTTTCGGACAAATTATTTATATTCGAAATTATAAATTTAATTAAAACAATTCTTGCTCAAAATTCATATTTTAAAAAACTTATTGAATCTGTAATAAATAATCGTTTGAAACATCTAAAAAATATTAATACCAAACCTCAAGAAAATCATTAAACAAATATATATTTTTACCTTACATTGAAACAGTACATGATACTTATAAACATTTTTTCAAAAAAATTCATTTAAACCTAGCCAGTAAATCTTCTGATAATTTTAACATTCTTTTTACTAATTTAAAAATAGAAACATCTAAATTTTAATTACTAAATGTAAATGACGTAACAATTTACGTCATTTAATATTACTTGAACATCCTCTTTTAAATAATCATATTTTTGATTTTGAAAATGCTAAAGTTCTTTTTCGTGAGCCTTTTAAACGTGAATTTATCGAAATGTATAAAATAAAAATGCAATTTATAAATGAAGACATTTTGTAAATTTAATGAATCTTTTTGAAGTTTTTTAAACTCTATAAAAGAAATATAATAAAAATTTCTAACACTTTTAAATGTAAATTTACTGAATTTTGTAAAATGTCTAATAATGCAATTAATAAACGAACAGTTTTTGAAAATTTAAATGAACTTTTGTAGTTTTCTAAACTTAAGTACAATTATTGGAAATATAATTGTTTATACCACAAATAATTAGTTTACATTTAGTTTATTAATTATTTGTTGTTATGTTTTTATAATGTTTATTGTTAGAATTGTTGTAATTATTTAAATTATAATTACAACAATTACACTAAATACTCTAGTTAGGTTTTACCAGGATTTCCCTAACTCTTGAGTAAATGCTGGAGTTCTGTTAAGAGAGGCCTTGCCACATTAGTAATTATATACTTGTCATTTGATTTGACAAGCTATATTATTGCTGATATAATTTTTTTTTAACATTCTCTTCACAAAAACTTAAAAATGAGTTGGCTAATGTTATATAATATAATATAATATAATGCTATTCACTTTGAAAAACTAAACAAGCTGTTTGCGAAACGTACGTGGGTGATAATTAAATATATTATTAACTTGATAATAATCTGTATCTTTTTATATAATATTATATAATATCACGAGTAAGAACTGCACCAAACTCATCCAAGTAAATATAACATCATCTCAACGACTAACGCGAAGCAGCAACAAGACCAACAGCAGCAGCAGTAGCAGCATCACCACCAGCAGCAGCCCTGAGGAAGTTCTTCTGCAACGAAGAACGAAACGTCGGCAGTAAAGAAATCCGAGACACGCGGTTCCAACCGGAAGCCAAGAATTCAACAATGGACGACGGCCGCGGAAGCCTTCAAGTTAAATCATCTACATATAAAATCCAAATTGAAAAGGTAATTTAAGTATGACATTGTACAAAAGACGATCCATCACCATCTGGGATAAAATAGGGCTAAGAGGAGAACCCATCGGAACACCATAAATCTGTTTATAAAAGACATCATTATAAGAGAAATAACTATTCTTAAATAAAAAAATTTTAATTGTTAAGAAATTTTCTTTACTTAAATTACAAAAAAAAAGGTTCGATTATGTTAGACCAGTCCTCATTAACAATTTCTATGATTAAATTTGTGGGGATATTTGTAAACAAAGAAACAACATCAAAAGAAACGAGGGCAAAATCTTCAGGTAAATGGAAATTGTTCGCAAAAACAAAAGATTTTTTTACAATATAATCATTTTGATTTTTATAAGCTAATGTTAGTATGTTAGATGTAAATTTGGACAGTTGGTAGGAAGGAGCATTAATACTAGATACAGTTGATCGTAAAGGGACACCTTCTTTATGAATTTTTTGAACTTTTAGTATGTAAATATCTGAATGATCTTTATGAAATTTTTTTGCATCTATCATACATACAACTTGGAAAAATATCTAATACTTTGTTGAATTCTCTCCGGTTAAGTTTCTAAATACCGCTGAGCACTTGTAATAGAATTTCGTTGTGACAAATAAAAAATACGCAACATATCACGTTTTTCTTCATTTGAATACGCCATTCTGTATTTAATGACAGATAAATTAAACAAATGTGTACGTTTCCTTGGCTACTCAGCATATAATTGAAGACAAACTAACTTAATATGTGCACAAGAATCTAATTTCAGTTTTTTCAAAATTTCTCAATGAAAATTAAAACAAAATAGTAAGTGTGGCATACCAATGAATTCAGAAAGAAATGTGCTATCTACCTGTCTAAACAACAATAATCGCGCCCATAAGAAAAAATGAAGTTGGCTCTGGAAAAACAAAAACAAATCGCTCCAGAAATAAAGTACGCTCGGCATTCAATCAAGCAGAAAAAGTGGCTTCAGGAATGTTTTCACAGATTTTGAAAAAAATCATAAATAAAGAAGTTATATTCGATTTTCGAAAATCGCAATTTTTAGTTTTTTTCCGATTGTGAAGAAACCGTTTAAGATATTTCAAATTTCTTAACGTATTATTAATGAGCATGATATTTGGCAACTTTGCTTCCATTTAACCGATTCTCTATCTCTTATAATAAGCGAGATCCCCATGCTGGCCCTCGAATTTCAATCACCTTGTATATATTACATGGATACACTTACTCCATGAGAAACATATTCAGACAATATTGTCAGGATATCCAACCTGCCTTTTATTACTTATCTTCTTCTACTTTACAAAACTGGCATTAACGGTATCCTTTAGTTATTCCTTCACAATATGTGAGTTAATATACGTGCGGTCACGTCTGATCACGTAGTTCGGTGATCGGTTGATTGGTGATCTGTTGCACTTGTTGACAGTTGAAGGTTATGCCGTTATACGGATAATTGTATCAAAATTGTGCCTGTGGTATGTTCTAACATAATTTCATTATTTGTTAAATTAATAAGGCTGTTTCGTCAAACATATTTTAGGTTTAATAATTTAATAAATTTCCCACAAAAATAGCACTGAATCTTAATTGAAATAGCTTTATGGTCATCTTATACTACAGAGAGGAACAGCTAGCAAATAAGTTGTCTTTGCTATGTGGGCAGTATACATTCTAGGCTATTGCTGTATCCATGGTAATATATATAATCAAAGGTAAATTCATAGTGTCACGATAGAATAATTAGAATCATAGTCTAGTATAAATTTTAATCGGAAACAAGTTCATAAAATAATTTAAAATTAATTTAATTGCATTCTCATTTTGAAACCACGAATTCAACATTAGCGCAAACTCATTGGGTCACTAGGACAGAAGTGTATTTTCACCGCGTAAGCATTGTGCGAGTACGTTACGATGTATGTCCCCAATTGTGAAATCATTATATAGACAATTCACTGTAATCGTTGTACTTTAAACTTCAATGCAAGCAAAATATTGATATAAATAATCCGGGCTGGATGTTGGAAATCAATCGGTACTCCGAGGTGCGTTGACTTCATCTTCACCGGATGACTGGCGTCGTTACGTCGCTGCCCCCAACCGTCATCTACACCTCGGTGGACAGCCCTTGGATGGGTATCCAAAGGAGCCGATCAGATCGCCACCAGTGTCGCTGCTCCCTGGACGACTCTTTACCCCGAAGTCGAAGACATCCCGTTACTGTAGCTGTTGATATCTCCCGAGTCGGCAAGAATCTACGAGTCAACACCGAGTAACTCCAATCTCGCGCATCAACCCCAAGGAACAACTCTGCCTGCGCCGCGCCATTTTACAGCCGACGTGTCAACGCCGACGTTCCCGGACTGGCATTTTCCCGCATCAATATTAAATTAATTTAGAAAACTAATAAAGAGGTATATTTTGCATCAAATTGTTTTCAAGCGCTACTTATGCCCCTAAACGGATAACGAGGCTCATACCGTGATAATAGAATTACTAGTTTTTCTTTTAATATGAAATAATTCTAAAAATAATCAATATTTTTCTTAATAAAGTAAAAAAATGTAACAATAAAAAGTTTAATGATTTAAAAAAACTAAAAGAAATAAAAATTTTTAATAATAAAAAAATGGTTTGTGAATTTAACGAATATATAAATTCCTTCTGAAATTAAGAATTTATCATTAGTTCCAAAATTTAGCTTACCAATTAAAACTATTGAAATTAACATAGCAAAATGATTATCTTATTTAAAAAATTTGGTAAATGCATTTCCTGAAGAACAAAAAACATAATTAGATTAAAATTCATTATAATTACCACTAATTACTTGAGTAAACCTTCCAAATTTTCATCAGTTAACGTTATGTATGATAGATGTAAAAATTTTCTTAAAGATCATTCAAATATTTACATATTAAAAGCTTATAAAGGATCTACGACAGTGGCTATATTAAAAGAAGACTCCCATAACAAGGCAATGAATTTATTAAGTGATAACCTATCCAATATTAAATAGCGACCCAACTGGCCCTATAAAATCAATCCACAAATAACGAGATCGTAAAATCTCTTAAAAAATTAAATTACATAGACTTTAATAAATTTAAAGAATTAACAACATACAATTCAACGTCACTTAAATTTTATGGTTTACCAAAAATTCATAAAGGTGTTCCTCCCTTTTATGAAACTTTCGTTTGTCAAACGAATAGTGCGATTAATATTATTAATATTGTGTTGATTTAGAATATTTTTAAATTCAAATCTTTCTTGATCGGCGACGCTTTCTTTAATGATCGTGTACATTTATTGAACTATTATTGTAATTAGTTAGTACGTTGCTTGCATAACAAACAAGTAAAAGACTGCTACCCACCCTAAACTTAAAATTATTTGAAATTGTCACTGCCAATCATACCTAAAGTATGTTGTTTTAAGAATCAGGATAATCGGGTGTATTGAAGAGGGTTTAACAAAAATACAGTTACTGACTAGACAATAAAGTACGCTACTGAATTTAGAAGTTATCCTAGTTTGTTATATCGACAATACAGTTATCCTAGTTTGTTATATCGACAATACATCATCATTTTGTGATATAAAAAATAGTATTATCATACGACGCTTATAATGCATGCTATTATTATCGAGGATATTGGCAACACAAGCGAACGTAGCGAGCAAGTTTTGCATTTATTCGTGGTAATAATAGTCTTTATAGCAAGTCGTATACTACACTTTGTTCTCGACTACAAATACCAAGATCTTTTAATTACAATTTAAATAATAATGCTACTACACGAAGTGGTAGGACAAGTGAACAAAACAGATTTTAAAACGTCAGTCTTTGAATATTTTCTAAATTATTTTAAGGCAATTTTAAGTTCTGCTGGAATTTACTTCATTATATCCCACAACGACCAGTTTACAGTGGACTTCTCAAGCTAGTCTTCTGCTCACGAAGACCCAAATTCGGCCGAAATAACCGTCCAAAGGATCCTCGAGGAAATTAAAACCTAGTTGGAAATGCCTCAATATAACAGAATCGAATACATGTTCTCGAAAGATGACGAAATGTAATGAAAAGTGCGATGACAAATATTCACAGAAAAAGGAGTCATGTAGCCTTACAAGTACGAATAATTCTTTCTCTGTAGCCGTGCCGTAATGACACGAAACGCTAGCCTTTCGTATACTTTACTATATTCTACGTTTTTAATAAATAAGTTAAGTTAAATTCATTTGAATTATTTAACCAAAATTCCTGTCAACCGACTTGCAACAAATTTTTACATGTATAAATGATTAACCTATAAATATATAAAATAGATTTTGAGCAATCAAGAAAATATTAAAAATGAGTTAATGAAACAAATAAATACAGCACTAAATGCTTCAAAGTGTGTGCTATGTTTTATAAGAGTACATACACTGTGAAAATATCCAATAAATTTCAGGGCTCGGGCGGCTGTGAGAAAAACTCATGTCTTAACTTAGAACAGTCGCATGAAAATGCGATATAAGCCTTCTGTTCAGTTGTAGAAACCATTTTCTAAAGTATAAAGTAAAAATTTGTTTAATTAAACAACTCATTTAATATTTAAGTCAAAACACGTTAGATGTAAAATTGATAAATAAAATGCAAATGTTAAGTTGATATGTAGCTAAGATATGAAATTTTATGCCATAGCCGCCTGTGAAATGAAATTTATTGAATCATATCGTCATACCAGAAGGGCGTATTTTTCAGGAAAGAGAAAAACGTTTAAAAATTTGGATTTTCGAATAAGATAAGCTAATGTAGTCTAATACAAAAATTTTATTGTTTTGTTGATTTTGTTTATATTGATGCTTACACTCTTCTCATATGACGCCCTCATTATGTTACTAAGGTAATTTATTTTCAAGGTGTCCTTTAATAAATTAGCCTGTGCATTTGTTAAAAAAATGGATATTAATTTCAGATAAATGAAGGTGAATCAATCGCATAACAATTTAAAACCCATATTAAAGATACATTTAAAACAAATTCTACACATCTAAATTCAAATCATCTCGACTGAAAATGCATATGTCAGCATGTAATAGGTCGAATTATACAGTAAGGTGATAAAGTAAGGAATAAATTCATTATTTCCTGAACGGTCAATGTACACGAAAAACGCTGGGACAACTCAATTTTAGATCGCCTAGGCCAAAATTTATTTCATTTGACACAAATGACGTCATTGAATTTCTTTTGATGAAATCTCCATATATCATCCATTTAATTTGAGAACTTATGATTTAATTTTCTTGACAGTATACTATTCTTGACAATTAAATTTTTAAAAATGCTTAAGAGAGGAAATTAATCTTGATCACTCAGGAGCCCATGGAATACGTTTTTACTGCATATGTTAATGGCCTTAAAATAGCGAAAATACTAATAAAAGCCAAGAATGTTAGTTCAAACTGTAATAAATTTAAAATTAAAAAAAAATAAGGAAATTTGTCGATATCAAGAAAGAAGATTACCATAGCATCTCAGTTGAAACTGTCTACCATTTCTAATTACCAATAAATTAAATTAAAAAATTAATCAAAAAATTCGTCCTGCACGTCTGGAGTAATCAATCGGATTCCTTGTTTAATTCTATCTTTTAGATCGTTCAGATTATTCGGTCTATTTATATAAAGCTAACTTTTTACGTATCTCCATAGAACGCAATCAGGTGTCGTTTACGTAAGCAGACCGAATAGTCTGAGTGATCTAAAAGACAAGAAATGCGCTTGATTACTCCAAACTTTATAAATCTTGTGCAGGACGTATTTTTTAATCGCCTGGAATATTGTCAATAACATATATTATGAGATAATATAATTTTCTTTTTCATGTTGTTACGACTTCGGGGTCCACAAATTATAATCGTCGATGAATTTTAAAGGCACTTTAATATAACGAACTACAATACTTGTCTATCAAATAACACACAAGTGTTATTTGTTATTATATAACTTAACTGTTCTACCAATCGCTATATTCGCACACTTTGCTTTCGAAATAAAAACTGATCTAAATTACGCACCGCCACTGGTTTATATAGAAAATTTACTCTTTCGAGAAGAGAAGGAAGAAGTGGAAGAAGTAGAGAATGATCCAGCAAAATCCAGCGCCATCTGGGGCGAGTCTGGAAAGTACTACAACGCCTGGCTTCAAAGGTGGCGTAACCAGTCTAAAAATACAATCTGCATCACGGAATGTTACCCTCCTTAATTCTGTTTGTCCTGAACGAAATATGGAGCCAGACGGTCTTTGTGGATCACTTTTATCTTTCACGGGGTAATTTCTATTTTCTGTACACTACGTCATTAATTCTCTTGATTACTTCATATGGACTATCCCAAGGTCAGTGCCCAGATTGATGTTTCGTTGCACATATTGATGTACTCACCAAGCGATTCTCAAGGTCCTGTAGATACTCGTGCAATTCAGGCCTAGCTTCTGGGCGTCCGAACTTCAAGTCCCATGGTAAATGCATTTCTTCTCCAAACAAAACTCGATACGGCGATTGCTTAGTAGTGTCATGTACTGCGGAACGATATGTCATTAGAAAAAGGGTACATGTGGACCCCAATTGCATTGATTTGTAGAGACTACTTTGGCCAAATGTCGTTCTAAAGTTCTGTTGAATCCGATTGTGGGTGTAACGGGGTAGTGTGCGTTTTGAAAATGCCAAGCATCCGACTTAGTTTTTGAAAGACGCTTTCCTTCGAAATTTCTTCCTTAAACGGAATAAAGCTCCACCCAAATCAAGTTATCCAATTCTCTGCGAGGGCAATGGTGAGAGTTGTTGCTTTCTGATTAGGCAACGTGTAACCTTTTGGCCATTTAGTGAAGGTAATTGGAAGCCGAGTGGTTCAGTCCGCTGATAACGGGCTTGATGCTTGGCGGGACAATTATTAGGCGTTAAGTTCGAATCCTCTCCTAGTGCGTATGAGTTCTATGTGGGAGATAGAATTCTCATGGCTCGGACCGTGTTCGGATTCATACCGGCTCCTTCGAATTGGGTTTCCTGGATTTCCTCAGTTTGTATGCCAAAAGAGAAATAAAACATCTAAGTCGGTTGCAGCCTTCAACACCCCTCCCCGACAAGCTTTGTGAACTTGGAGAAAAAATCGGTTACCACTATGACGCATTATATATATTTTCGCGATCGGTTTCTGGAAACGGGCTGACTATATCAATGGTAATTCTTTCGAAGAGGGCACCGACATTGTACAGATGAAGTTTTCGCCGAGACTTCTTCGCAGGTCCAAACACTGCCTTGAAAATAATAGATCTGGCGTACCAATTTTCTATATCGGTTCTACATTTAACCTAGTAAAACCTCTTGCGGACCTTTGCCAATGCTTTGTTGCTGCCCAAATGCCCATCTGACGTACCACCATGTGTCACCATCCACCATGATGTTCGTAATCTTAAATACGTTTTAAGGGTGGATTTACTCCTCCTTTTCATTAAACTGAAATATTCAAATGCTCTTTTACTTACCAAATTGCCTATATATTAAATTCGTTGACCTTTGCGAAAGATATGAATATCAATACATTCAAAACTAAAATAAGGAACAGATTGTTTGCGGAGCAATGTGCAACAATGGACTCAATTTAAATGCTTGAGATATCAATGAACTTTGTTTAAGTTTGCATTGTTAGTATAATTTTTCTACATTTTACCGGATTCAATTATATTTTCAATATTTACATATGTATATCCAGTTACGCTCAAATATTGTAACAAAGTGTGTTCTTAGTAAATTTAACTCAAAACTTTACTGAAGTAACCAAAACACGTTCTCCGTCCTGCACGCCGCCAAATCTGTGGGTGCTAGCATCACTATTAACGATAAACTGATCCTCTGGTCGTAGATAGGACAGCATCGGTACAGATAGAAGGTTGTTTGACAGTTTTCACCCCAGGAAAATGTAGGTTTTCAGAGGTTTCGCTCTCTTTCACAAATCGTTGTAATATGTGCGTAGTCCAAGAAAACTTCGCAATATCTTGCACATTTTTCAGTGGAGGCCAGTTCTTAACAGTTGAAATTTTGTCTGGGTTTGTTGCGACTCCTACTTCTGATATGACATGTCCAAGATATTTCATTTTTTTTGGAAAAATTCACATTTGGCTCCATAGGTGACGTGACCAGTCTAAAAATAGAATCTGCATCATAAAATATAACAATAATAGCGTTTTCGACTGATTGCTCTAGAGTCTAGAGCAATCTCAAATTATTTCCATCTTGTTTTAACCTTATGTAATAACATAGGATAGAAATAATTTCAGAATGCTCTGGAGCAGTCAGTCGAAAACGCTATAAGTGTGTTTAGTTTTCCTCAATTTTTCCAAAAATAAAATCAAGTTTTCTTGCCAGATGAAAATTATGAAAATTAACTATAATTGTGTAACTGGCAATATAGAAAGTGTTAGGAAAGAGTTTATGAAAATCTTTTGCAAATTATACAAGAAAGCGATTGCATTCTCTAGTAAAATCACAAAAGTGACATTTTTAAAATATTTGTTTGATGAGGCAACAAATTGACAATTATAAAATCAAGTTTTCTTGCCAGATGAAAATTATGAAAATTATGAAAATTAACTAAAATTGCCAGTTACACAATTTTAGTTAATTTTCATCTGGCAAGAAATCTTGATTTTATAATTGTCAATTTGTTGCCAAACAAATATTTTAAAAATGTTACTTTTGTGATTTTACTAGAGAATGCAATCGCTTCCTTGTATAATTATATAATAATGCAAAAGATTTTCATATTTTTATCATTAATTATTGTTCTTATTTTTTGGGATTTTAGAAATTCAAAAAAGGGGTAGGTTTTTTCAAATTTTTTTTTTAAGGTACAGAGTTCTGATGAGGCCCAATATGGCCGAAATACATGTATAAACTCTTTCCTAACATTTTCTATATTGCCAGTTACACAATTTTAGTTAATTTTCTCAATTTTTCATTTAGTACAGTTTAAAGTGACATTCCTAGCTTTTATTAGCACTTTTGCTTTTTTAATATCATTTACATACGTAATAAAAACGTATTCCATGATATTCTGAGTGACTAAAATTAAATTCCTCTCATTTTCAAAATATAAATTCAAAAATAGTATACTGTCATAAAGAATAAATTATAAGAAAAATTTCTAAGACGTCACTATTGACAAATCCACAACAAAAATCTAAAGTTGACTTGTCCCGGCGTTTTTTGTGTACATTGAGCATTAAGGAAATAATGAATTAATTCCTTACTTTATCACCTCACTGTATACAACACAAATACAAATGTATGATATGTTTGAATCGTTGAAATTCAAACATTGTAATAAAATTAAGCTGATATATAATTCAGGAAGTTAACATCAATAACTACGTATCCAGGACAGCGCATGTGATTTACGATCGTTCTACAATTAAGTTGTTATTTGTAAAGTAAATTACGGAGTGTCTCAAAATGAAATTAAAATTATATTTTTGAAAAAAGAATCGATGTGGAATTGGTATTTATCAAAAACATCGGTAAATATATCGATATTCTTTACTCATATCGAATTCCTATTCACGCAAACCGTTCATTAAAAGCTTTTAAGAAAGAAGTTTAGAGAAACATTTTCAATTTACGGAGGAAAAATACTTCAAAATTAACTTTTCAATTAAAATAAAATTGACTTCCAGTTATAGTTATTTCATCTTTTTATTAGTGAGACGTTTAGGTACTACACACACAGGATATTACTGAACTTATTAACCATCGTCTACGAAGTCATAAACTAATAAATGCACGACAATTTTAAAAACCATGACCTAGCACACAGATGATTATACTTAAGGCAGGTCAGGATGTCGTGTTTAATTTAAAAGTTGATAACTTTTGTAAATAGTTTGAAATTATGTAGGTATTGCAATTAATTAGTCTGCTTTGTATTAATCCGTACTTTCTAGATTATGGTGAATTTAGATTCACAAAAACCCGAAATATAAGAATATTATAATCAAATTAAATCAGAAGTTGACACCGTAGACCAAAGACAGCGTAGCCAAAAACACTAAAAGATGGCCCATGGCTATATTTTACATAATTATAAACATTGCAGGAATCAACGTCCAAATCATTCATATGTTGAATATTAATGTGAAAATTCGAAATAGATTGTTCTTAGGAACCTCATAAAACATTTAGTGTCCGAACAAATAAAAAGGCGATCAAAAGTTATAACACATATGCACAAGCCTTTGTACCTAAGGCTGAAAGATTTTGAAAAAAAAAACATGAGTGAATTAATAGCACTGATCCAGATGTACCGACAACAAGTAAGTTGAACATCTTTTTCTTTTGTGTTGTTTTTGATGCGTAAGTACATCAAAAACAACACGTTTGTCAAAATATTTCTGCAAATGTTGTGAAAAATATTTATATCTCGGACATAGTAATATTGTTTGTGAAGCTGATTAACAAATTCTTCAATTGAGGGCTTAGAATAACTTTTGTAATTTTTTTTGTCAAGCGATGTGTTTATGTTACTCTAATTTAAAAGAAAAGTACTTTTGGTTTGTTCTAATGAAATAAAATAGATGTATATAAATTCCTATAGTTTTTATATTGTTACGTGAATGGATAAAAGCTAATCTTATTGTAGTTTTTCAATTATTTCATTTGGTTCTGAGTAATTTATATTCATGCATTTCGAAGATGTGTTTTCTTTTTGCATTCATCATTCATGCATTGAAAAATTATAACACATTTAAACTAAGTGAATTTGAAATGCTAAAGCTTATAATTTATACTACTTTTTACAACTTTTACATTTAATATATCGCTTAATTTAAATGAACTTTATCATTCATTTAAATTAAGCGACATATTTTTCAATGGATGAATGATGAATGCAACAAGAAAACGCAAATTTTCGGAACGCATGGAAATAATACTCAAAACTAAATGAAAAAATTGGAAAACAAGAATGAGATTAGTCTTTTCCCGTTCGTGTTGTCTTCATGAATACTTTAATCACCGGTATTTGCTAATGTAGTATGTATAAAGAGGGGTTCGTAATAAGTATGAATTAGACTAATTATACTAATAATTTTGTAATTGACTATAACTTTTAATTACAAACAATTTCTTGTGGCATTTTACTGTATGCAGGCTGTTTTTGGAACGATGTCTGAAAATGAACACAGATACAATATGACACAAAACTAAAAAAATGGTAATTTATTTATCTTTTTTGTGTTTATTTTGAAATGAAAAATATTTTCATAAATTACAGAAAATTGGTGCACACTACTGATTTTGAATTTCTACTAATTTATCAATATTTTGACAAACGTTACAGTTTCCCTCTTAGTAGCTGACCTTAGTTTCTTGATTAAAATAGTTTTTTTCCCATGAAATTTCGTAATAAATTATTTTAAAACGGACACTAAAACTAACTAACTAACTAACGCTCTACGTTTCGCTATCGTTTTATAGCTTCGACAGGAGTGAAAGTGTCACTCCTGACGAAGCTATAAAACGTAAAGCGTTAGTGCCAATTTTAGTGCCCGTTTTAAAATAATTTGTTAGTTTTTGTTTCAAATTTGATAATTTAAACCATAACAACGAGTTTTTCTAAGAATTATTATGTTTTTGATCTTAATAATTTATTTAAAGAAATTTTCTTATTCACCAGTATCGTCGAGACTTGGGTAGAATACAAGAAAAAATGTAATTAGTACATATAAAATACCAAGGTTCTGTTTTCCAAAAACATCTTGTATTTTAAAATAAGGGCACTTTACTTTCAAGCCATCTTCATTTTTCGCTATCTACACTATATACCGTAAAAGATAATTTCATCTGGCATTTCCCAACTCAATTAGAAGGAATGCAGAAGCGTTCTGCATATAAATTTTTTTAACAGAAATCGATAATAGTCCAAGTTGTTGCATACTTTTTGATATATCGATAGTAACTTTGTGTCGTAGGACCAATCCACATATTAATATGAAAACGGAAAAGATTGAAGTCCCAGTCTTTCACTTTTTGATTTTGCAAGATTATCAAATGTTTTTCTTTCACAATTCATTTATAATTGTTCATTTTAATATTTTATGTATTACTTGATTAAAATATTCGTTTAATATTTGTCACATTTGAATCACAGCATGTGGGGTATGTACAAATTTCCTTTTGAGACACTACATAATTCATAATACTCAATTCACATTTGAAAACTACGATCGTTGACCAGCTTCACTAGAGTTTCTTGTTGAACTTCATTGACCTTCGTAATAGAAAGACCTTTTCAGGGACGTCTTTGCTATTCTTTTTATTTTACTGCATTGCAGAAACTGACTGCGGTGTATTTACCGGACAACAACTTTTCATTATGAGTACCTATTACAATTTTTTTTCTTCATTTGTATGCTACCAACATTCTCTTCGCAAAAGATCGATAATTACTTGATAGAATCACTTTTGAGCACATATTTCAAAACAAAACTCCTAAGTCACAACCCCACTTCGTTTACAGAATGTGTCGCAACTAACTTAATTATATTTTCATCCGTACGTGCCCTCAGAAATTCAAGACCTATCAATAGAAGTTTTGTTTATAGGGTACAGGCAGTTGCGGACTAATCTAAAGCTGTCAGATATATTCGCCCATCGAATTGATCACCGCTTCCAAGAGCTAAATATAAAATTTTGATATGTGCATGCTTCTGACGTTTTGGGCCTGTCAGACACTGCTGTATAAACAAACCTGGTGTTATCATCAATTTGCGAGCTCTTCAAATACCTAGCACAATCCTCAAATCCCTTGTGGGCAAAAATGAAACTGTCAACTTTAACTTGCAACATTGAATCCAAGAATTTCCGCAAAATATAATAGTTAGGTTTAATGTTCAATCCTTTTTCACTTTGGTGAAAATATAAAAAGGTAATATATAATAATTTCTGTTTTCCCATGTTAAATCCCCTTGTCTCATTGTTAAATGGACAACCTGTAAATACCGAAATACCAAACTTTACTTACTTAAACTCAGTTAAACGATATTCGACCACGAGAACCAAACTTTCTCATTAGTTTTAAACGAGTAATTGTTGGATAGTACACCAAGATGCACACCTAAAATGCAGTCTTATTTTGCCTGCATCTTCTTTATTTGAAGAGAGAGATATCAAAAAAGTAAAAGTACTTTCTTAAGATACATTTAATTTCTCTACAAATTAATGAACATTATAACCTGTCAAAATGATACCATCATCAAGTTAATTTTTTATGGCCTCAAATTGAAAGTGTTTTTCAAAATTCTACGATTTCTAAAAGCCTTTATAACTTTTTTGTTTATGAAAACTTTTTTAAGGCACTTTTTCATGCAGAATTCATTTCTCCAAATTATTTTTTTTTTCTAGAATGTTCAATATTTGAGATATAAGCAAGAACTTATTAGAAAAACTACAGCTTTAATCACATTAATAATCCTTGATGTTATTGTTACTAGTCGTACAACGACTAACTTACAGTTGTTGTAAGTTGTAGGTTGTTCTTATCGGCGTCTCTTAGTTTCTAAAATGTGGTCACATAACGTGTTGCTCTATACTTCTGCTCTAAAACTTCAAGTACACCAAGAACTACACTATGAACTAAACTAATTTAAAAGGTTTAACTCTTGAGCTTTCTTCTCATTCTCGTGTTATCTAAAAGACCTCTGGGTATGGAGTTTTCTCTCATGCTTTCTTGCAACACTTCAGAAGTGAAATGAAGAAGAATATCACGACAAAACGTCAAGTTCTACAATTTTCTACACGGCAGAGAACCCGAGAACCGAACAGCAGCGATAATTACTTCTGACATTTTTCAAATATCCGGTAAGTGTTTTAACCGAAATGCTGCATTAATTAAGTAACTCAATTTAACCAAAGCTTTTTAGGTAGTTTCTTAAGTATTTGCCCCAGTTATGAGATCATAACCCAGAGCTTTTTTTTTAGGTTAATGTATAATTTCGTATGCCACTTCTTTTGGTGTTACAGGTTTAGCATTAACCACGTCAGCTTAGTGTAATGTCGGTTTTAGTGTAGTAAAGCTTTCATGTGGCTAAAAAGTTTGTTCTAGATGACAAGCAAAAACCTCGGCTTTTTCTTGATTTTGTCCCAGTGCCATATGTCGTTCTAATCGGTAGACTGTGTACCAAGGGTATTTATAGTTTTTTGTAACTTTCCATTGGGAACATCCTTATCGTCCGTTAGTTCATGTAAATGTTTGTTGACGGAATCTTTTTTCAATTTCGTAATTTCTCTCCTTACTTGTTGTGTAGCTCTGTTTAATCTAGTTTTATCGCCTGGTACTCTTATTCTCTGCCACTTTCTTCTTAGTCTTCTTTTTTCGGTTACCTTTTGTCTGAGGATAGTTACAGTTCTGCCATGCAGCTTGTTGTATTTGAATTATGAAATTTTCAGCTTCCTGATTTAATTGTTCTTTGGTCTTTAGCAGAACATTCAGCTCTATTCTTCTTAACGAATCTACTTGCAATTCTTCCCAGTTAGTTTTTTTGTTTACTAGGGTTGGATTAGTCTCTTTTTTATAAGTCTTGCTTGATATAAGGATGACTGGAGAACGATCCGAATCTAAATCAAAATTCTCTGCGACTAACATGTAGTTTGGAAAAATTTTTCTGGTTATAAAGAAACCCAAGCAACCAGGAATTTTCATTAGATCTCTAGACCAGTGTGTAGGCTTACCGGTTGATTTTAGAAACATCCAAGCTCTGATGCTGCTTTGTACAATTCTTCTCTTTAAGGTGTAGTTTGTGTATTTTTGGCATTGTAGCACCCACCAATTATAAATTTATTGCCTAATTTATTAAGAACAATTTTCTTTTTGTTTGTTGTGTCGTAGAGGACAATATACTGCAGCTATTGAGGCAAGGTTGTTTCATCAAAAAAGGAGATGGTTATATCAAAGTTCTTAAAATTATCAATCGATTGATCAGGATTTAATAAATAACGTTCAAATACTAATATCGATATCGGGCTTTGTTCGCGGGAACTTGTATATGGTGTGTAACGTCAAGAGGACTACACTCGCACTAAGATGCATTTTCTAGCCATGTTCGAGCATCTCACCAGTAAAGTTGGATACAGAAAGTTAAAAACTTTTTCAAACATTTTAGTTTACACATTACGTTTCACTTTTTGACTTCTATCTTTTTAGACTAAAATTTTTAAATCTTGGTCCTTCCTAGTATTGTTATGATTTTATTACATTTAATAGTCAGGTTAACGTAACTAGTTTTAACACTACTGGATTATAAGTTAACACATGTTACAACAACAAACAGTAAATCATGTACACCACAGTCACAAGCTACAGTAATAGTAAGAAAGAATAGCAGGATCGGCTCTGAAATCAATTCCTCTAAAGCGGAGGCTGAAACGTCATCAAGAGAATAAAATAATGATACAGTTCAAACCGGATGCTTCGGTGAAAATCAATTAACACCGTTACAATATTTCAGAGCTTTATTTAAAGTTTTAATTAATTGAGCAGTAATAAATCTATAACGCTTTACACATTTATTTATTCTTTTTTGAAATTAAATAATTAATACATATTGGATACTTTCGAAATCGTTCAACTGATGCTAACCTTCGCTTTGTTATTAAATAACATATCAAGATGTAAAAAGTGATATGGGCAAATGAGTAGTGAAGAAAAAAAAACATATCAGATGAGCAGAACTCATTAGAAAGACATGCATGAAGCACACACTTTATTTCAAACAATCACTTCAGGTTTATTCGACGCAGCTCACAACTCACTCCTAAACCACAGAATAGTAAACAACCAGAAATATATCTCACATAAACAAAATAAGTCCGCGTATTGGCCATTTTCTGGGGCTAGTTTTAAAATTTCAGAAAATAATTTCATGTTACATTTAGTTCGAGGTTCAACAAATTAGATGAGATACAGTGGCGATCGAAAAAATGGAAACAACTGTTTTTGTGCTTTGAATAATGGTTTTTCGAATTAACCAAATACGGGTAATTAAATATCACTAGAAAGTAAGAATCACTTTGACAAGAATTTATTTCGAAACCGTAAAATGCTAAATAAGAAGAAAGACACAGAAAATTGCAAAATTTTAAAGGTAAATTACCGTTAAATTAAATATTACTTCAAATAAATGTGCCCTGCCCTCGCAATAAAATATCATCTGTAACATTCAAAGCATTCAAAATTTAGAAAAACTAGTCACTAGATTTATCTTGGTGTAACTGTAGATAATGAGTACTCAAAAACATGCACTGTAGAAGATTGTAAA
This sequence comes from Serrognathus titanus, assembly GCA_039766575.1. NCBI lineage: Eukaryota > Metazoa > Arthropoda > Insecta > Coleoptera > Lucanidae > Serrognathus > Serrognathus titanus. The sequence goes on along the minus strand of CM077911.1, from coordinate 10,518,781 downwards.
AACCACGGCCTAAGCATTTTTAAAAATTTATAAGTAATTTTTGTGGTCGAGCAAACGCCAAAAGTCGCCACTTTGGCGTTAGTTACTGGCAACAGATTGGCAGGTGCTGCTTACAATCAAAGTGCGTTCATGCAAAATAGATTAATATTGTAATTAACATACTGCATCGTAATTTATTTGATATAAACTTATAGATTATAAATGAGAAATAGTGCATATAAAAGTAAGAAAAATAGAATAACGAAAGCCCTCCGAGCGAATTAACGAAATCGTCTCTAAATTGTTCTTATGCGAACTCATTCACCATTCACAGACAGAAGTGACAGAATTGTCAAAATTGCAAAGCGACCTCTAACCAGCATGGAGCAGAGCACGCTTATTCATTCATTCAATATTCATTTAAAAGGATGTAGTAAAAATAATCAAATGAATTCCGATACTAACCTAGGAAAATAACAGCCGCTTTTAAAACGGGTTTATATTTATCAAGATCACTTCTGATTGTATACTATTCTTTGTCTAAACCTAAGGTGACATTTGGAATAAGCGATGGAATATGGTTGAGAGGGGGGGGGGGTATTGCAGGTAACTGTGTTCTTACCACATTCTAGTTGCATCAAGGTGAAGTGAAGTGAGGTAGGGAGACGCAAACAAGTCCGCCACAACCAATAAAACAAAGTTACCAACTACTCAATCTTCTAATGCTAAAATCTAGTGAGCACAGCTACGTTTATGTACGTCGTATTCATGTGGGTATTTACTAAATACGTATATGTATATAAACAATGTTTTATTTCATTTTTTTTTAATACTGAGATTGAATTTATATTTACATATGCCCTATTCTTTTGTCATGTAGCTTAATAAAGCTGCTGATTGAAAACAAATATATAGGATGAAGTAATTTTGTTCTGATGTGTAAAAAGAATCTTTAGAGTTGAGTATAGCGGAGGTGTGTTTAATTGAAATGCTAGTGCCACAATTAATACTAAAAAATTAAATTCAAGTATAAGGAAGAAAAGAGGCTCTTTATGTACGGGTTCTTGTTTATATTTTGAATGGTGCCTACACATTTTGTTATTAGACACACAAAAAATGATAAATACAAAAGTTTTAGAGATTCACCTCAACCGCCAGAATTTGTTAAAAAGAAACAAATGACGAAAGGATACCTAACAAATGAGTATTAACTTTGTCATTTTAAATGGAACACCCAATATATTTTCTCGAATTAAAAGAGATATTTTTTTCCTAATTCCAAAAATATGTAATTTGTCTATATTTGGTTTCATATTTTTTACGATATTGAAGTTTGAAAATAAAAAATCAATTTACTTTGATTAATAAAATTTTTATTATGTGATAAGTCTCAAAACGCTAACAACTAAGGCAAATAAACAATACTACACAATATGTCTCAGATAACTTTTCCAGTATGGGGACCTCGTATATTATAAGAGATACGAATTCGGTTAAATTAGATGAATTATTTCTAAATATTAGGGCAGTTATAAACTATTTTGAAATTAAAAAAATTTCTTGTAGTTCACCATTTATAGCAAGAAAACAAAATTTTTCAAATTTCGTTTTTTTTGTGATAATTTCTTTATTGTAATTGATACGTCTTCATTATTTATGCTTATCTTAATGCACTTTTTTATGCAGAATCCAAATGTGTTTTTCGATTTTTGTTTTAACTTTTTGTTTTCGTATTTTCACCCTTAATTTCAGTTTTTCTTATGGATCATCAAGTAGGCTTTCGAATAATTGAATGTGTTCTTTTTTTCTCTCTTCTATGATATATCACATGTAATATTTCGTTTGACATATGACGAAGAAAATTTAAAGAAATATTTTCTCGGCGTATAAAAATAAACAAATTTCCTAACAAATGAATTAAAGAATTGTTGAAAAGGTCCTACACGAGAAACAAAAAAAAAATTATAACGAACAACAAATAGGTAGTTAAATAAAATTCTAGACTATTTACGGAAGATGTTCGAACAATTGACATTACGTTCTAAATAATTGTGACCAGCGAATCGTTGTTCTGACGTGTAATCTAACGAAATACTGCAAGTATAGATTCACGAAGATTTTAAACATTTACAAAAACTTAAGCACTTTATTCTTGAGGGAACCCCAAACAAAAAGAAATCAAAGGGGTTAAATCGGGAGGTCATAACATAGGTCCACCATTATCAATCCACGAATTAGAGAGCCGGTTATTAAGACATTCCCTGATTATGTTTGAATTATGAGAAAGAAGAAGCATTGGACCCGAAGAGTGTGGGTTCAATTCCCAACTTGGATAACCTATTTTTTGTAAATAAATATTTCATGTATTATATCATTATAAAGAGAAAAAAATATTTCAAAACCTACTTGACAGTCCATAAGAAAAATCTAAGTTGAGGGCGAAAACTTGAAAACAGAAAGTGAAAATAAAAATCTAAAAGCACATTTATATTCTGCATAAAAAAGTGCTTTAAGAAAATACAAATAACAAAAACGTATCGTTTACAATAAAGAATTTATCATAAAAAAACGAAATTTGAAAATCTTTTTTGTTTTGGTATGACTACTGAACTATATGATTTTTTTTTAATTTCAAAATAGTTTATAACTGCCCTTATATTTAGGAATAATTCATCTCATTTAATCAAATTCGTATCTCTTATAATAAGCGAGATGCCCTTACCGGAAAAGTTATCTGGGACATATTGTATAAAATAAATTTATCAAAGGAATGAAATATTTGTAACAAAGTAAATTTGTTTGTAAATATATAAATGCGTAAATATGTATATATGTAATTTAGGTAGGAAATTTAGTTTAGTTTCATTCTTTATGCAGACAAGCTTTAGTTGAGAGGGAATAGTTTAAGTGGGGATCACCCTCCATATTTTGACCGTATACAAGGATGCGTGAACGAAGTTTTAGGGACTCGTGTGCCGTGTGGTTGTACGAGCACCGCAATTTTCGCTAATACCGTCTCCGATTCTTTCCGCCCTCGTACAAGCGACTTGTGCAAATCCTGCCCCGAACAAGCGACTTGTACAAATCCTCCCCCGAACAAGCGACTTGTTCACTCACCCTGGGGTACAAGCGACTTGTACAAATCCTGCCCCGGACAAGTAACTTGTTCATTCACCCTCGTGTAAGCGACTTGCACAAATCCAGCGACTTGTTTTCCCTCCCCGTACATTACACCCTCCGGAATAAACACTTCATGCGCGCCGTATCACGACCATCATTTTCGTTTAATAAAGGCCCGACCGTTTAAATTTAAGCATTTATTTAACTGTAAATATTTTTAAATAAATTTCCGTTGAGGAATTCTCTTAAAAAAACAAAACTGTGTGTTAATTTAAATTTGTGGTCTAATGACTGTTGGAACTACTAAAGTCATGCTATGAATTAAATCGTATTGTAACGGCTCGAGAGTCGCAAAGTTCAAAGATACAATGGATATAGGCATCTGTGAATGTTGTTGATATAGTTATCCACTGACAATTGTTTTGGTATGACTAGTAAAATATAAGAAGCAGACCTTAATAAAAATAAAGATCGTTAAATTGGTGTCAGATGTAGAGTTTTCGGACATTTAATAGCAATGCAAGCATGGCAATGATTCCGAAACAAGTCAATCTGAGAGTAACAGATTTTAAAAGAGAGTTAGAAGAATGAGATTTGGAAACCATAGGAAGAAAAAGTGTGCTTCCAGAAAGATTACGTCAGGCCGTGATTGATGTTGGTGAGAATTTGGACACATATTTATTTAAAGTTCCGTTTGATGACACAAATTTGAATGTGCAAATGCGAAATAAAAAATTGGTATGGTTGCTTTTAATAGTAAAATTTTAACTAAATCGCATAAGCTAAAAGGCCCTATTTAAAAAGGCAAAAGCTGCCGTACCAAATATTTATATCGTAAAGGTACTGTTGCAAAAGTTAGAAGAGAATTCAAGATGTTGAAAAGAAGGATTAATAATAAATTTAGGACAATCTAAAGATTTATAAGAAAAATTCGAGGAACATTCTAGAATTGTGGAAGAGAAATAGCAAAAATTTTTAAATATCACATTACTTTAATTAATAAAAATTTTATTATGTGACAAGTGTTAATTTTAATAAAAAGACTCATTTGAGACATTTTATAAGGCAAGACGCAAGATACCAAAACAGTAAAAATTTCAAATTTAAATGTTGCAAAAAGTGTGAAATAAAAATAGACAAACGATTTATTTTTGAAATTAGGAAGAAAATATCTTCCTTAAATCGAGAAAATATGTTTGTGTTCCATTAAAAATAACAAAATTGTAGCTCATTTGTTAGGCTTTCGATTGTCATTTGTTTTCGTTTTTAATAAATTTGATATGTCTAATCATGAGGTAGGTACCGTTCAAAATATAAATAAAAAAACCTGTACACGGAGAAGCTTTTTACATAATTTTTCATACTTATATAAATATACCTACTTTGTATCATTTAATAAAGATAGATATAAATGAAATTGCATTATGTTACAAGGAGGTATTGTCACCACACTATCATGTTTATGAAAATTAACTAAAATTATGTAACTGGCAATATAGAAAGTGTTAGGAAAGAGTTTATACATGTATTTCGGCCTTATTGGGTCTCATTAGAACTTTGTACCTTAAAAAATAATAATAATAAGGCCGAAATACATGTATAAACTATTTCCTAACACTTTCTACATTACCAGTTACACAATTTTAGTTAATTTTCATAATTTTCATCTGGCAAAAAAACTTGATTTTATCATGTTTATATTAATATATTGGAACAATTACAAAAACGTTTTCTAAAATACTTATATTTTGTAAATTTCAAACATTATCCTGATGTTGCCATTAATTATGATCAGCGTTTCAAAAATTGGTGGTAGATTAGAAGCGTTTCAAGCTTATTTTCACAATTGAACTAAAGTCGACGCAATTTGGATTTACTCCAAGCGAAGCTGTTTGGAAGAATATCGACACAAATTTCCATTTTCCGGTGTGGATTATAAACTGTTTCAAAGAAAATGAAAATGTTTTGATGCAGGTGGTAATCATATTCAACAACTTTTATGATTAAATAAAATTATTTACCTAACACATTTCCCCTATTTTGGATTTATCAATAATTAACATCGTTAGAAAAATAAAGTTTATTTGCATAACCTACTGACCTTGTCATTGAGTTTGGATTTGAATTTTAAACGCATGCACCGATTCAAGAGAGTAAAATGTTAGTAAAGCAGAATTTTTATTTTTATCTCTGTGTAGCGAGGGAATTAACATCAAATTGTATGAACTAATTTTCACGAAAAGGCCCTACGTTCATGTTAGAAAAATAAATCATAGCCTTCTTCACTCGGTTTTTTTTATGAACATTTGTTACCTTTTCTAATGGCGGAATGATATTGTCTTTTTTGAGCAACTTCATGACGATGAAATGCAAGAAAGGTCTTTCCAATAAAATGGTGCAACTGTGCACTGAATTTACTTCGTGAATATTTCGATAATCGAATTATCAGCAGAGATACCGCCAATGATTATCCTCTCAGATTCTTCGACTTAAAAGCGTGTGACTCTTTTTATGACCTATCATTAAAACTCAATATATACGACCCTAATTAATGACCTAAATAAATTTGGTCATGGAATTACAGGAAGAATTTATTATGCAATTACGTATTCGGAGAAATTTGCTGATGTCAGCATTGGCTGTTTAAGTGGGTCACTTGTCAGCTGCACTTCGTCGCGTTGAAAACAAAGCCGAATTTTCCAATACTGTTCTTGGGGACATGATTTTCATTTACGGCGAATGTGGTCAAAATGCGTTGGCTGCAAGACGTTTGTTTGCGTTACTTTGTTAATAACATTCTCTTTACCGACGAATTAGTGTTTACAAGGAATGCATGGGTGGGCAGAAAAAAATCCTCATGCAATACGGGGCCGTAGTTTTCAACAACGCTTCTCGGTCAATCTGCGTGCAGGTATGTTAAACAGCACTATAATCGGACTATTTGTTTTACCTAATCGCTCGGACGAAATCGTGTATTTACGTTTCTTGCAAACTAATTTGTCGGACTCCTAGAGGATGTAATATTAGAAAATATTAGACCTTAATCCATTAGATTTTTATCTGTGAGGACAACAGAACCAATTCCGCAACGCATGTGAATCCCTGCTTCGTCGAGTCGACCTATGTTTACGTCGCGCGCAGGGGGGAACTTCGAACACTTGTCAGTGAAGGTCAGCGTCCGTTGTGTCCAGCGGTTCTAAACATTTCCAGTGAATTGCCGGATATCGGTATGAATTTTTTTATTTTTTTTCCTCTTAATTTTGATGCATTCGTGAAAATATCTCTTACCACATACGCCGTTAATTTTTTTGTATCAACTTGAGAAATACCGTGTATATAGTACACCTCGCATGCTAGAAAATGTTTTAGTTCACTTTAGATGTAGAGTGTTAACATTTACTGCGGAAAACAGTGGACATATTCAACATTTTTTATAATTAAAAATAACTCTATTATCATGAATTTGTGCATTATTTTAGGTAAACGTCAAATTGAAAGGTAAGCCGTATGATTTAAATGACGACATGATTTTAACAGTTCCAACGGTCATTAGACCATAAATTCACGACATTTTCCTAATACGTTCCAGCAACGTGATCGGTGATCCTTTTCCCATGCTGGAATCATTACTTCTCAGTCTATACAATATCGCGCTAGGTTAGTGCCACAGATACAATGTTACATCTATTATTAAATTTGTGCAGTGCCACAAATATAATAACTGACAAATATGATTAGTGTTGTAAAAATATGGTATTTTAATATATTTCGTGTATTTTATGATAAAATAGGTTATTTTATGATAAAATACGGTATAATGCACGTATTTTTATAACACTAGATATAGCATTGTGTATTGGGTCTTATCGCCTAAGATTCGTTATATATATATATATATATATATATATCAATATATATATATCAATCAGCTGATGAAATAACACGGGGTTATTTCCTTTAAGACCGAGTCACTGCACGCATTAGCATAAATTACTTGCAACAGTTTTAAGGAAATCGTATTATAAGCGAAGGTCTATGGTCACCGAGAAGTCCAGATTTGACGTCATCAATTATTTTCCTTTCAGGTATGTGTACTTTAAGAAGTAATTAGACATAGAATTGAAAACACAAGACAGGAAGAACTTTACCGTGTATTTGTAAACTTATGTTTACAAAATAATGGAGTACATTTTCAACAATTATTATAATAATAAAGTTATTTCCTACTCATCAGTATTGTTCTCATTTAATAAAGCATTTGTTTGTTATATGCCCATTTAGCAATGCTACATAAACACAACCTTGTCATCACTCACATTAGGTGTTTCCGAAAACTATGACCTCAGATTAGTTCGATCAAATATGATTAATCCCAGATCACTCACGATTAATGCAAGTAAATAGAATTTCAATTTCGAATGTCAAGATCGTTTTCGGAACAGTATAATTTTTCTTCGGCCTAGTCACATCCAATACTGATTCGGTTTTATCCATTTTTTTAAATAATCGGAGTTCTTCCATGATATGACAAGAAACTTTTCTGAAAAAGATCAATAAAAAAAAACGCGTTCTCCCTTAGTCAGTATTCTTAATAATAATCATACAAAATGTTTACTTACTTTGCTAGAAGTATTAGTGTTAGTGTCTCTAAGCAAACGAGATTTGTTATAAAATTGTCCAGGGTAACGGTTTCTCGAAAAGCATTTTTTTTTTCGAATTTTTTAGACAGACTATTGATCAAAATTTAAATTTAAATATTGTTTCTGACGTTTCTTGAGAAGCAGAATTTTTTTGTAGAGTATTTTTTTGCGTAAAAGTGAATTTAAAAAATTCTTTCTCTCGTCAAGTCGATCCTTGTACGTAGTTAATAAACACAAAACAAAATACTTTAAATTATTCTCCTAAGAATAATGTAGGTAGATTATTCCCAGTATAATAATGATACTATTGATCAGAATTAAACACATTAAAACTACTATACTATTGGAAAATGAAAACTTTAATAAATAATCATAATCGTCTACAAATGCTATCAAGCGATTGTATAATTAAGTTTAATTTATTTTGTGGAAAAAGACCATCAATTAATTCGGCTTACAGAAAAATTCGAGTTATGGAAGATCCACTACATTTTAGTCCTGGTTTTTGTGAAAACAAAAGATGTAGAGTTGAACAGGGAATTCAAAAATATAATAATATACGAAGTGTTCCATTTGAAATAAAAAAGTTAGTATTGATATCCGATAGAACCTGAAATACGCCATAGATTTTGTACCATGCGGTTTTTTGAAAACAGGCCAGAGTTGGCTTTGGAATCTCCAAACGTTTCTTTGCTTACTAATGACCAAAAATCATTTCTATAAAAAATTATCTATTTACCACGACCAAATTTTCAACAATGTAATATAAGATCCCTGTATATAAATGAGCATTTAAATTGCTCGGCCAAATAAAATAAATAAGAGGAACCCTATCAAAAATTTGATAATGTTAAGCTTTAATTGCTGTAAGCGTTCCTTATATAAAATTTTGAAAAAAATTTTGATAAGTCATCGTATTCTTGAACTATGTGTGTTCTTAAATTGTGTATCTTCTTGAACTTTGTGTTGCTATATTTATTATATTTTTTATTATTTTCTAAATTAGAATTATTTTGTAAAAGTAGCAAGCTCCGTAATTTATCGTAGGATAAAATCTTTTTTTAGATCTTACGCATAGTGACTGTTTTGCTATTCACCAGTATTCTGATGCTGATAACATTAATTACTATGCAATGGAAAAATGAAAAAATGCAATTTCATTTATACATAAAATTGAAGGAAAATTCAACTCGACATTTATGTAAAAAGCCTCTTAAAAATATTACATGTGAAAAGAGAGTTGACTATTTTTAGCCTAACTGAATATTAAACTTTTATAATGAAATTTAAAAAATACTTACTTGAGAAATTGCGTGTAGCCAACATAGTAGTAAGAATAGCTCCCTAAAAATACAATCGAATATAATACACTGTGGCCCGATTCAGTAATAAAATTATAAATAAATGACATTTGTCATTAAAACATTTCATATCACAACGTAATAATAAAACATTTTTTTTACGTAAAAACCTAAAACGTGGCATTTAAATGCGAGTGTATCCGGAGGATCTGTCCGATGTATCTGTCTGATGTACAAATCTGAAGTGTGTCTACACGCTCGGTGTCCACGTCTTGCTCACCGTTCGTAGTACAAGATGACGAGCAAAGACAGCGAGCCGAGCATATCTGTACGTAAGCAGCCTTTGACGATAAATTTGTTCGCCACACGTGGGTAATTTTAGTTGACATACGAATTGAGCACTTTTCATATGTGAAATTAGACTTCAATATTGTCACAAATTGCTTACGCTGATAATAGAATAGTTGTGAGAATCTTTTTTATTTTTTCTATCTTCAAATAAGTTCATCCTATTTTCATTAGAAGTTTCTTTTTATCCATAATAATTATGCAGCCATAAAACCCACAATGTGCCCATTAAAAATTTCGATTTGAACCGAATGCCCTCAGTTCTGTTGACATTTGTTCGTGTAAAGAAATTATCGGATCCGATAAATATAAATGTGTGTCAACGGGGGATGTGTCCACAGATACATCTGATGCATATATTCGCATGTGAATGCCACCTTAAGTTTACGCTCTGAAGTGTTTTATTTATGGTCAGAGATTAAATAAAATTCACGTCGGTAAACAAACAATTTCTTAACTAATGAACTTGAAATCAGTCTTACCTTGAGCTTACGCCTTGCGTTGAATTTTTTTAGGCAGTCCACAGTTTCTTGCCTGTGCACGACGGAAGCGACGCGTTCTCTTTGCTACAAAAAGAAAAAAAAGACGTCGGTTTATAAGCTTCATTTCCTAAGAAACAACTTACGCATATCCACGGGTGTTTAAGTGCTTCTGCCGCAGTTATCCGCTTTCCTGGCGTCACTGTTAACATTTGGTTTATAAGGTTCTTGGCTTCCGGTGTGACTGTATCCCATTCAGGGCTAGGATACTGCAAGAATGAATAATAAACAAAACAATAATTACTTAAATAGTCCACAATAAATGAAATATTCAAAATACCCTGTACATGTACTATGATAGATACTTACAAGCCATAAGAGAAAAATAGAATAGAATTCTGAACACATGGGCATTTTAAATAAATACTAATAATAGATAATTAAATTAATAGTACAGCCTCTAGACAGAAACAGGAAGACGTAGAACAACTGTGAGCCGGAAAACAAACAACTCGTACAAAAAAAGAAATAATAAAAGTAGAGGGAGTATGACTGAAAAGATTAAAACCTCCATTTGGTATCAAAAGATAAAAATAGCAGGGAAAAGAGAGCATATTTAGATCTCAATTCATGAAATCGACAAGTTAATTCATAATTATAATGATAAAATAAAATAAGTAAGATAATAGATGTCACAGATCATGAAAAAACGTTTAAAAATTTATACGTAATATGTAGAATATCACCCTTAGAGTATACTGCTTTATTAACTATAAAATACAACGCTAAGCTTCAAAAAAATAGCAATAGAGGTGACGGATTGGAATTTCACATATTTATCATTCACATTCAGCAGGAGGGAATAAAAAAAAGATGCTCGAAGAATAACTAAAAATGATGATATCAATGTGACACAAAATTTAATGACTGTTTATGGTGAAAATTGAAATCCTTTACAACCGGTAGGTATGCGACAAAGTCAGTATAAAATAACTCCATAAAGAATAACGATTTGTAACTGAAGATGTTTACAATAATTTAAATTGTTACCCATTCTCTAATAATATACTAAACTATTGATTTTATCGAATTACAAATTGCAATTCACAGAAGACGTTTTTTTTTAAATACCATCCGGAATTTTCAGAAATTCTATAAACTTTTATTCTGATGTCAGTGAACAGTTTGATGACTTAAACACAATCATAAAAGAATGAAACTTTATTAGAAATATATATACAGTGATCGCCAAAAAGTTTCCACCATATGGGAAAATTTTTTATTTTTGATTTTTTCCAAAACTTTTTACGCCAAAAATTTGTGCACGTTCGACAACCTAAAATAAGCAAAACAGATCTGGTGAGCAGTTTTTATTATGGCCAAAAATGGCGCCTATTGAAAACATGAAAACTGAAAAATTGTTATAATTTTGAATTACTGCATATGTGTGAAGAATTTTTAGTAGGACCTGATGGGCTTTTTCAAAATGTGTCGTTCAGTATTCAAACAATATTTCTAACACAATAATATTTTGAAAAATTGAAGATTTTTCGTTTTTTAAGTTTTCTTCGAGATTTGAAACTGTGAATGAGCATTCGGATATTTAACCCCTACGAATTAGTCAGCTTATTCATTTTTTACAAGAATTACACGAAATATTTGCTGTGACTTCATTTAAAACGGTTAATAGAGAATCGACATTTTTATGCCGTTTTTTGAGGTGGCCGTGAAATATTTACTGTCAGAAAATTAAAAAAACAATTGCAGAGTTCTTAATAATTATCAAGTTTTGTTTACATCTGAGGCATCCTCGCTTATAAAATATGCCTGCCTCATTAACAACTCAAGAAAAAATTGAAATTGTTTTAATAGTCAGCGACAATTACAAATCGCATGGAGAAGCAGCTGAAATTTTTAATCAAGCACATCCTAAAAATATATTTCGCATACTACAGTTGGAAGAATTTTAACAAAGTTTAAAGATTCAGGACCTGTTGAAAATTCTTCTAAAAAGCCACACAACAACTGGATTACTGGATAAAGACACACAGATTGAAGTCATACAAAACGTTATTGAAACTCCCAACTGTAACGTTTCAAAGACGTCTACATGAAGAATTTTAAAGAAAAACAAATTCAAACCGTATAAACTCGGAACTCCATAAGTTGGTCCAATGTTTGACTTTGTTGACAAATTCTTGAACTACATCGGGAATTGCATCCAACATTATTGGGCAACATTGGACCAACTTATGGAGTTTCGAGCAGAAACGGATACGGAACTAACAAGAGAGAAGCAGAAGAACAAGTTTGAACGACTGCAACCAGAACAGAGACCCAAGAAGACAATAGCACCGATAGAAGCGGAGAAGGTGGTCCACAACCTACCAAGATTTCCACTGGACGAAGCAACGAAAAGCGTATTAGCCAAGGTATTCAACTACACCGTGGCACCTTCACGCATACCAGTAGAGAACATCATATGCAGCGTGGAAGCATCTATTTCTGAATTACCGGAAAATACCGCAAAAACCATACGACAAGACATATTAAGGATACTACGCACAGCAAAACCACCGAAGAAGAACTTGTCTCAAGAAGAAGTCCGAGCTCTACGTTCGCTGAAGGGAAACGAAGATATTATCGTGCTACCAGCAGTCAAAGGCAACGCAAGCGTTATAATGGACATGAAAGACTACGAAGAAAAAATGAAAGTACTTTTAAAGATCCAGCATACAAAACCATCACTACGGAGAAGACAACAAAAGCGAAAATTAAGGCAAGTGCCATCAATGAAGAACAACAACGCCAGCTGATCCCGCGGGAGAAATCGTCCAAGTGTACGGACTGCCGAAAATACACAAGGAAGGTGTTCCACTCAGACCAATCGTCAGTTCCATCGGATCACCGTTGTAGCAACTAGCTAAATTCCTGGGGAAACAGCTACAACCCTACGCCGAAGAAGCGGAATCTTTCGTGAAGAACGCAAGATAAGAAAATCAGCAACACCTGCCAACTCCAAAAACAAAATAGAATTGGAAAGCCAGGTACTCCCTGGCTTTCCAATTCTGGCAAGGAATTTTATATACTCTATAAAATTCCTTGCCAGGACTGCGAAAGAGTTTACGTAGGACAGACGAACAGAAGAGTCAGTGTGAGAAGAGAAGAAAACCGCAATGCCGTCGAGAAGAACGAAAAAACTTCTTCGCTTGCACAATATGTAAGGGCCACATCACACAAGCTAGATCTTGACAATACAAAAATAATAGCCAGCATACAACACACTTCGAAAAGGATCATACGAGAAGCCATAGAAATAGAAAAACACCTGAAGAATCTAAACACAAGAGACGACACTCAACGACTACCAACATCGTGGAAACCAGCATTACAGACAAAGCCGAGATCATCGGGGAGAGAAGCCAGCCTACCGGTGCGACCAACAACAAGAAGCCAGGCTAGAAACCAACCGAGCGCAACGACGTGTGACCGTAACTCGGTACATAAACCTTTCCCGGGAAAGGCATCGCATAACAACGAGAAGCAGAACGAAGAAAGCAGCTGAGAAGACCTGAAGATGGCAGTTGTGATTCTGCCGAAACGTCGTCAAGACAACAACGGTTCTTTTGAGAACCCTACGCGGTGGAACACCCGGAAGAACAACACAGCATATAACACCCGCGGAAACCTACGTCGTAACAGAAAAGAATGTCATAATACGTTCGTGAACGAATGTCTCCCTACAGGGGTCCCTACATTTGATGTTGTAGATTAGCCTGATCATTTTCTTCTGCCCTATAAGAACCCGAGACGCAGTTTGACAATTACCCCTCCATAAGACATTGTAGCACATATAACTGTGTGCTAAACTGTAATAGATTTGTAACGTTGCGCTTCTGCCCACGGATTGTTTAAGCTTTAATAAGGCATAAAACGCACTGTTAAGTTCTTTCACTACGTGTTCTACCTGTTCAAACCAACACAGTCTTTCATCCAAAATAGTTTCAAGGAAAGCTGCACTACATGAGCATCTCAGATTGGGAACTAGTTTTTCACTATTAAAAAACTGAACCAACACTTTTTTATCGCGATTAAGTATAATTCTATTTTTTTGCACCATTTTTCGACGTCAGCAACTATTCAGCCCACTACATTTCAAGTTCTTCTAGTGACGAGCCCGACGCAACGAAAGATGTGTCGTCGGCGAAGTTTATAAGGTAGCCATCTCTAATATGTAGTCGCAAATCGTTGATGAAAATCAAGAAGCGGAGCAATTGTTGATCCCTGACCAACATCTAGTTCGATATTATGTATGTTCGATCTTACACCTTCGATGTCAACGTAAAATGTTCTATAATGAATTATCTCAAACACACACTGAAAATGGCACAAATACTCAACTAAATGAAGGAATCTACCCAAAAATCTTAAAATTTTCTCATGTTATACCTGATTTTCAAGAAAGGAAGTAAGACGGATATGGAAAACTATCGACCTATATCTATAGTAAGTGCCTTTTCAAAAATATTTGAAAAAATTGTCTGCGATAAACTTTGGCGATACAACTGGAATCATGGAAATGGGCTGTAATTGGCTACATTTGAGGACTCTCCGCTTTTATAAAGTGGAATAACTCGAGAGATTTTAAAGGCCTTAGGAAATACATTTTCTTTGATGGCACGATTAAGTAGCTTTGTTATGGGTGTTATAATTATATTTTTAACACGCTTAATCATTTTATTATTTATATCAAAAGCGTCCATGCTACAACTGTCCTTCATTTTATTAATTGCATCCCGCACCTCATTATAAGTGATTTCTTGCAAATTTAGAGTTGCTACAGAGCAAACTGCCGCTGTTGTGAGAACAATCGGATCAGTATTAGTTACTTGCAACTTGTCTAATATATTATCTGCAATTCCGGAGAAAAAACTGTTAAATTCCGACGGTTGAGGTTTTACATTAGAATTAACAGAGGGGTATTTGGATTTACTATCATCTACAATACGCCAAAGAGCTCTGGGTTTATTGGGATTATTACGGATGAATTCCTCATGGGCTCCACGTTTGTACTTATTCATATTATTGTGATAAATAGTTTTTAACTTTTTAATAGAATCGAAAATGTGTAGGTTAGGATATTATCTATTAAAGTCATCGAGGAGAGTAATAGTTTCTTTTGTTTACTTAAGTTACGGTCACACCATCATATGTTACATGTGTTCCGTTGAATAAATTTATTGAGAGGGAAAGAATTACGTGCTGCCGTTTGTAAAACACTAATACATTTGTCGGCTGCCTTATTTACTGTTTTTTCGGTAATAAACTGCCAGTTCACTTGCCCCAGCAGTTGAAATAATGTTATAAGATCCTTCTGAGTAGTTGGTCTATAAGTACGTTCGATGTTTATGGTGTTTGCTCTAGAAAGGGATAAATTAATGATTTGTCCAGAATGGTCTGACATATTATGATTGATCACATAAGAAGTATAAGGTATGTGATGATGCAGGTGCACGTTGATGATGTTGTCTAAACAATTTCTTTTTCTAGTAGAATCAGAGATAGTACATACATAACCATAAGATTTTAGAAGATCGACAAAAGATGTAGTTTCATTGCAGTTAACATTAAACTTAATGTTGAAGTCACCAGTGATAACTACCTGGGATCTTTTGACTAATAAAGAGGAACAAGTTTTCCATAATACACGTAAATTGGTCATAATTTTTAGTGTTAGGAGGTCTATTATATATATTTACTATAGTTGAATCTTTTTATTTGATACTTACTGCGGCTATTTCCAAAAGAGTTAGCTCTAAAAAGCATTAATGATAGGTGGACAGAGATTAAAGATTTTACAGATATTTCCAAAGATATTTTTTTAGAAATTGTTATTTTATGTTTTGAAACATCTTATTTTGCGTTCAATGATAAATTTTATAGACAGATTTTCGGTACAGCAAGGAGTTCTCCTTTATCTCCTGCTTTAGCTGAAATTGTGCAGAAACTAGAGAAAACTCTCATTAACTCTTTACCTTTCAATCTAACTTTATATTTTCGTTACGTAGATGATATTTTATTAATTTTACCTTCAGATAAAGTAGATTTGGTTTTAAATAAATTTAACTCTTTCCATAATAGACTGCAATTTTCTGTAGAAAAAGAAATTAACAATTCACTAAGTTTCCTCGATGT
This sequence comes from Serrognathus titanus, assembly GCA_039766575.1. Taxonomy (NCBI): domain Eukaryota; kingdom Metazoa; phylum Arthropoda; class Insecta; order Coleoptera; family Lucanidae; genus Serrognathus; species Serrognathus titanus. The sequence goes on along the minus strand of CM077911.1, from coordinate 10,502,719 downwards.
AAATATTATCAGATACAATGACAAATTAATAACATATTGGTTTCATAAACCTACGTGGTCAGGTAGATACATTAACTTTCACTCGCACACATTCCAAAATTATAAAATTGCAACAATTATTTCCTTAACAGATCGAGCTATTTTACTTTCAGATAAACTTTTCATTTGTGACAATTTAAATTTAATTAAGAAAACTCTTGTTCAAAATTCTATCCAATTGATCTCATTGAATCGGTAATTAAAAATCGTGTTAAATATCTAAAAATTTCAAATATCTACATAATGTAAAACAAACATCCAGCAAAAAATACATATCATTACCTTATATTGAACCGCTGCATAACACATTCAAACACATTTTCAAAAAACATAACTTAATTTTAGCTAGCAAATCTGTAAATAATTTAATTAATATTTGTGTTCTCAACTTTAAAAACCAAAACACCTAAATTAAAACAACCTAACGTGGTTTATGAAATTAAATGCTTTAATTGTAATTCATGTTATAGGAGAAACAAGCCAAAATTAAAAAAAAAAAACGATTGGACCAACATAAATATCATATACAAAAAAATAATCAAAATCATTCATTGCTTATAGAACATTCATTAGAAAATAACCATAGTTTTGATTTTGAAAATACTAATATTTTATATTTTGAGTCTAATATTTTCAAAAAACGTTTTATAGAAATGTGTAAAATTAAAATGTCATCGAACTCTGTTAATAAACGTACAGATTTTGCTAATTTAAATGACGTATTTTGTAGTTTTCTAGATTCGTTATGTAGAATATAGATTTGTCAACTTTAATATATTAAAACAAAAAAAAATGAAAAAATGATCGTTTTACAGTTTTAGTTTCCCTTAACAACTTTATTTACTTTTTTATTTGACAACTTGTTTATTTATTTTCACTCCTGATGAAGCTATCAAGTGATAGTAAAACGTTGAGCATTTGTATCATTTTTCAGTGTCCGTTTGAGATAATTCATTACACAATTTCACCGGACAAGAATCTACCTTAAGTAAAATGTTCTGTCTTCAGAAAGGACATGATTAATGCCTCGTATTCCCATAGCGTACAGTTTCTTTTTAAGAATGTTTCGGCCGATAGTGTCGAAGGAACGTGAAAAGTCAAAATATACACCTGCAACGACTCGGTCTAGGTCAACATTTTTACGTATTTCCTCAATGAAGTTAAATGTTGCTGTTTCCGTAGATCTGAAGCCATGCTGATATTCTTGTATAATACTATGCTTATTCAAAAAAAATTACACAGTTACACAATTTTAATTAATTTTCATAATTTTCATCTGGAAGAAAACTTGATTTTATAATTGTCAATTTGTTGCCTTAGTAACATCAAACAAATAATTTAAAAATGTCACTTTTGTGATTTTACTAGAGAATGCAATCGCTTCCTTGTATAATTTGCAAAAGATTTTCATATTTTTATCATTAATTCCTCTTCTTGTTTTTTTGGGATTTTAGAAATTCAAAAAAGGGGTAAGTTGTTTCTAAATTTTTCAATAAACCAATTTTTTTTTAAGATACAGAGTTCTGATGAGGCCCAATAAGGCCGAAATACATGTATAAACTCTATCCTAACACTTTCTATACTGCCAGTTACACAATTTTAATTAATTTTTATACTTATTCAGAAATCGCCAAAGTTTATCCCAGACGATTTTTTCAAATATTTTTGAAAAGGCACTTACTATAGATATAGGTCGGTAGTTTGCCATATCCGTTTTACTTCCTTTCTTAAAAACCAGGTATAACACCAGAAAATTTTAAGATTTCTGGGTAGATTCCTTCATTCAGTGCCTTGTTGACAAGATGGGCTAGGGGTTTTCTTATGTAATTTGTGGCTTTTTTAATTAAAATGATGAGCTCTGCGTCATAAATTGAAGTTAAAGAATATAAAGCATAACTCTATCATCTTTTATTCACCATTTTAACTTCGGTGATTGATGACGCAGAGCTTATCCCTTATAACAGTGGTCGCCAACCTTTTCAATTTGTTGAGCTACTTTGATAATTTTGGAATAAATAGTGAGCTACCTAGTTCTAAGCGACGTAAGCACACCTGAATGAAATAATGCACTGTTTTATTCGACATTATTTATTTTACGAACTAATACATACTAATAATAAAGTAAACAGAATAAATCTATACCTACCAATCGTAGGTGTTTGAAAAATAAACAAGATTTTTATGCAGCAATAATGCCATGTTACATGCGATTTAATAAAAGCGAATAAAAATAACGAAAATAAAAAAAAATTTAATAAAAATAACAAAAAGTATAATGCACTATTTTAAACAAAAACATGTGCTGATATAAAATTCATGTTCAATGAGAAGGCTGACACTTAGACTCATCGATAAGTCTTTTAATGTTTGCAGTATAGTTTGATACAGCCATTCGAATACAATTATCCAATGTTCATCTGTAAGTCGATTGCGGTATTTATTCTTAATAAACTTCATATTGAAGAAAGCAGATTCACACAAGTAGGTTGAACTAAATAACGCTTTTACTTTCAACGCTACACGACATAGAACTAAATATTTTTCTTTACTTATTATAGGCCAGATAAATATTGTACCTGAGACTAATCGTTTTAAGGCTAAATCATTTTCAAACGCAATCACTTCATTTCTGTTGCAGAAATGTCTTCGCCAAAGTTCTGCATAACACAAATTGCAAATTGTTGGATATCAATTTCCATAAAAGGTGAAACAATAAATTGTGCCATTAAAGCCATTGCATTGAAATCTTTAAAACGATTTTTGAAGTTTTCCTTTAACTTAGAAACTATTTCTACATTATGTCATAGGGTTCCAATGGATGGAGATATCTTTTCTGAAAGAATAGGAAAATGCCTGGTATCGCGGTTGATTAGGTTTTGTTCCCAAAACTCAAGGTTTTTGATAAATGCGTTTATAACAGAAATCATTTCCGCTAGTTCTTTGTCCCTCCCCTAGAGCTGTAAATTAAGTTTATTTAATTTTCGGTAATGTCCACAAGAAAACTAAAGTCTCTAAGCCACAGATTGAATTTTCCAGGTCAGGAATCGGTTCATCACGTTGTTTGAAAAATTGAACTATGGCAGATGAGACATCGTTGAAACGTTTCAGCACTCGTCCTCTACTTAACCATCGGACTTCAGAATGAAGAAGTAGCTCCCCGTAAATTTCATCGGCCAAGGTTTTGAATAATCGTCTTTGTAATGCTTCAGTTCTAATCTTGGATAATGCAGTGGTGACAGAGAAATTGTGGAAAACTTTCATCTTTAGGACAACGCCACCAGACCCTTATCACAACCCACCATAGCTGGAGCGCCATTGGTAGTCAAGCCTAGCATTTTTGATATGGGAATTTTCTCAAAAGAAATAATATTTTTAAAGTGAGAAAGTAGTATGTCCTTTCAGTGGAATAAACTTCAAAAGATCTTCTTTTATCGTAAAATCACTAAATTCCATCCTTACAAACACGGCCATCTGGGTGGTGTCAATCACATCTGTTGATTCTTCCAGTTGCAGTGAAAAATAAACACAGTTATCTAAGTCAGTTCTTAACTGTACAAAAATATCATTGCTCATAACTTCTACTCGCCTCATTACTGTATTAGCAGAAAGTTGCATAGATTTTATATCTGAAACTATCTCGTCTTTATTTCTAAAGTTGGCAAATTACGAATCTGCAGCTTCTAAAAATGCCTGATTTATCATTTCCCCGTTTTCATAAGATTTCTTCTTTTGTGCAATTATCTGAGATCACGGTATGATGCTTCAGTTGCAGCCTTCTTTTTGGCGACTGTTTTTAAACATGTTGACTGTTGTCCAATTAATTGGTTTTTTAATTGTTTCAATTTTTCATTTCTGGTGGCAGAATGTAATGGAAATGATTTTTCCAAATTCGAATGTATAGTTTTATGATGCCTCTCAATATTCCCTTTTTTGGCAACGGAGACAGAAGTATTACACAACAAACATACATTTTTGCCTTTAACTTCTGTGAAGAAATATTGTTCTTCCCATTCCGAATGGAAATGGTATGTTTTCACCTTCTTACTACTGCTTGCCATAATATTTTTTACTGCTATCTACTTCGCTACGGACCCAACTGCTGGACGTAGATTACGTGATGTTCGGTTTTAAACTGACTGCAATGTCGCCGCTCAATGCGTATTTATGCCATTCAAAGTGTTATAGTTTGTATAGAAGTAGTAGTAATAATAATTGAATATTATTTATTCCAAAAAAACTTTATAATTACAATTAATTATTGTCTAATTATATATGACAATTCATTTGTTCCCATCGCACCCTATATGTAGTAATATACTAGTCCTTTACTAATACACTACACAAAGCAAATCAGATCGTTCTCGAATACTAGAGCGCTGCGGTTCTAGTCGATTCTAGCACGGTGACGTTGGCGGTAGATCGGTTTATTATAAGAATTTACGGAATTTACGGAGGCTTCTATGATTTTTAACCGTTTGTATTTTTAAAATATAAAATATGTTGTGAGCTACCAGAATTGCCCTTGCGAGCTACCGGTAGCTTGCGATCAACGGTTTGGTAACAACTGCCTTATAAAAACGATATTTTATTATGCTGTTTTTGCTATTTTATCGCTTTTATGCATATTTACTGCTTTTTTGCATCTTTTCAAGATTTCATTATTTATTATTATTTAAATGTCTTGATCTGTTAAGTAACAAATATATACAAAAACAAATTCTATTTGGTTTTATGGCACTGTAATAACAATTATTCGAAGCTATAAAAAGTTAAAACAATTCGATTATAAATCAAAATAAATTAAAAGCTTTACCACTTTTTAATATGCTGACAAACTTCTCAGAACCCAATTCTTTCAGGAAACGCATTAGATAGAGAACTTCTTTCGCCGCCTCTGACAGACTCATGTACTCCGCCTCGGTGGAGGATAAAACTACTGTCTTCTGCTTATGTGCATTCCAAGAAATTGCAGCACCACCTAGGAGGAAAGCATAGCCAGTGTAAGATCTTCTGTCAGCGATATTGTTCCCCCAATCGGCGTCTGCATATCCAGTCAGAGATTTTTCCGTCTTGTGAAATTTCAGGCCAAGTTTGTCAGTACCTTTAAGGTATCGTAGCAATCGCTTTGCAGCTATCCAGTGCATCTTTTCATAACAGTGATTAAGTTCACATAATATGTTCACTGTATGTGCAATATCTGGTCGAGAACCAGTAGCTAGATACATTAATGCGGCATTAGTTCTCGATAAAGATATTTTCACAGTCCTCTCCTTCCGGATTTTCTCTGTTGTCTCTGTTTCTATCTCTGTTTTCACGGGCATGCAATCGCTCATCTTAAACTTACGCAATATGTCGTGGATATATCGCGTTTGGGACAAAAATATTACTTCAGCAGACTTGTGATTTCCATACCCAAAACATTTCTTGCTTGTCTAAGATTCTTGACCTCGAATTCGCTAGATAGCCCTTCGATGATATGGTTGACACGGGCAGGATTTTTGGATGCAACGAGGAAGTCATCTACGTACACTAGCAAAATCGTTGATTTGCTATTCTTGTGTAAACGCAGGGATCTTAATTTGTCGGTCTCAATCGCAGTTTACGTAAAACTTCATTCAGCTTAGTATGCCACGTGCGCCCTGACTGTTTGAGTCTATACAACGACTTCTGTAGTTTGCAAACTTGATCATTGTTTTTATGTAGGTTTTTAAGCATTCGTTTAGGTTTCTCGACTAAAACTTTGTTTTTCTCGATTCGCAAAATTTTCTGAAGCATTTCCTTTAAAAATGTAGGCTTTTCGAGGTCAATGTCAATGTCTTCATGTAAATATGCTGTTGAAACATCTAGCTGTATAATATCTAGTTTATGTTCAGAAGTTAAAGCCAATAATGTTCGAAGTGAACTGAGCTTCGCAACGGGCGCGAAAGTGTCTTGGAAATCGATGCCTGGTACTCTTGCCTTGCGTCTTTCTATGCTACTATCATTGCGAAATTTGTTTCGGAGAACTGTTCGACAGCCGATAACTTTTGAGTTTGGAGGTCTATCGACTATTGTCCAATTGTCGTTGAGCACTAAAGATCTCATTTCTTGACATATTGTATCTTCCCATTCTTCGCGCTCGGGACCGGACAACGCTTCGGTGAAAGTTATTTCAGAAGCTGTCATCGGAAGAGCTTTGTTGTGGATCTTGTGCATTAGTGTCACCTGCAGGATTGTCTTCTCCCTTGGAAGCCTTATTCGGTAACCTATGGAAATGTCTGAGTAACCTACGGAAATTCCCTCGATACCTCTGGGTTCGAATTTTCCTCGGTTCGGTTTCTTGTTCAGCACGAACACCTTGGTTCCGAATCTACCTCAAATGTTTTACGGACGGACGTTTTCCTGTCCATTTTTCAAATTGCGTTTCCATCTTTAGACCTTTCGAAATGCATCTGCTTCGGATGTAGCATGCCTCGGCCCAAAAAGATGGTGGTAGGCCAGATTCTAAGAGTAAACAACGTGCGGACTCAACTAGTGTGCAGTTCATGCGTTCCGCAACGCCGTTTTGTTCCGGAGAGTCCACTGTTGATAACCGTCTTCGAATTCCTGATTTCTTTAAGATTTTGTCCATCCTTGAGTTCAGGTACTCCATCCCATTATCTGATTGAAAATTATTGATTTTGTAACCAGTTAGGGTTTCGGCCATGTCCTTCAATTCTTTGAAGACTTCGGGAACTTCACTCTTCTGGCGTAAAAAACGTACTTCACACCAATTGCTGTGGTCATCGATAAATGTAACAAAGTAACGGGAATCACTCATGGAGTTTGTTCGCATCGGACCACATACGTCCGAGTGTATTATTTGAAGCAATTGTGAAGATCGTTCTTCCCTTCTTGAAAACGGTTGTTTAGTCAATTTTCCAGCCAAACAAGTTTTGCAATCACGTACTTCTTTGTATTCGATAGAATTTAATCCATTGACGACTTTGTTGTTACTCATGGTGACCAAATCTCGGAAATTTAAATGGCCTAAGCGTTGATGCCATTCCATTGTGTTGGATCGTTCAGGTCCTTTAGCAATACAGGCCTGCTGATTATCATTACGTAGGTAAAACAGATTGCCTACACGATCAGCAATGAGTTTGTTATTTTCTTGAGCATCTCTTACAATAGCAGAATCTTTCTTGAAAATTACCTCGTGATCTCTATCAACTATTTTTGAAACTGATACGAGATTTGTTCTCAAACTAGGAACGAAATAATGTATTTTCAAGTTTGATTGTTTTGCTTTCTATATCATTCATAGCTCTAATAGTTACGTCATCTTTTGCTTTAACTGGAGCAACAGCATTACTTGCTAATTTCAGTTTATTGTTGATCTTCGAAGAGTTGTGAACAGGTACAGGTTATTACACAGGTGGGAGGTGCAATCGCTGTCCAAACACCATTTGACATTCTTGTTGTTGGCTGTGGTGTTGAAAGCTTCGTCCACGAGACCAGCTTTGTGTTCGGCCTTTTTTCTGGAGAAACATTTTGAAGCTTTATGGCCAATTTTGTTCGCGAACATCTACGTGTTCTTCCTCATGTGCAGGACCGCGTGATGCATAAATGGACTCTAATTTATTCCACGCATCCTTCGAGGTTTCACACGTTCGTATTTGCTTTAATTCTGCGGAGCTAATTGATAAAATCAGGTCTGATTTAGCTTTGCCATCCATTTTTAACCATTCACGGTGCGCGTTTTGAGCCCCGACGAGTGTATCGCCTTCGCTAGCAATTTGTTGTTGTGGAATTTCGCCACTCACATATCCCCACATGTCGTTTTTAATTAGCAATGCCTCTGCTTGAATTCGCCAAGTATCATAATTTTCTTTTGTTAATGTTTCCAATCTCTTGGAATTTATAACATTTGAATTTGCCATCGTCAAGGTCAAAAAACTTCGTACGGAATTAACACTCACACTTACACGTTGCAGATAGGTACGCTTCACTTTTTATTTATGATTGTTATGGGTGATCGATGTGATCTGAGCTCATAACCTGTTGGTAATTTTAGAACATTTATTAATCACAACACATTACAATAATAATAATAAAATCAAGTTTTCTTGCCAGATGAAAATTATGAAAATTAATTAAAATTGTGTAACTGGCAGTATAGAAAGTGTTAGGAAAGAGTTTATACATGTATTTCCTAACACTTTCTATACTGCCAGTTACACAATTTTAATTAATTTTAATAATAATAATAGAAATATACAAAAATGTAACTTAGAAGAAGTATTGCCGACATATTAATTATTCGGTAAATCGCGCAGGCGCAACACGCAGTGGCGTAGTAAATGCAGTGGCTGTTCATAGAGGCAGGATAATTGGATTTCTCACATAATTAGTAAAAAAGTAAACATGTAAAAAAATAATTACTTAATACTTGCTTCGAATTAAACTGAAAAGTTTGGGAAAGATATAAGAATAATTTAATGGTAAAAGTCGTTGTAAATAATCATATAAAAACCTTATTAATTATTATTATATTAAATCGATGTGCGATTTAGTTTTTTTTATGTTACCAAATTTATAGTACAGGGTGGGCCAATTTCGACACTTTTAATAGGAAACACCTATTTTTAGAAGAGTTAGACAAAAATTGACCTCGGTCCCTGGAGCTCGATTTTTAAGACAAAATTAATGGTGAAAACCGCATTTCGATATCTTGTACCGCTTAGGAGCTATAGGGCGTTTCTCAAAATTCTACGATTTCTAAAAACCTTCATAACTTTTTTGTTTATGAAAATTTTTGATTTCTGTAAAAACTTCTTTAAGGCACTTTTTCATGCAGAATTCATTGCTCTAAATTATTTTTTTCTAAACTGCTCAATATTTGAGATATTAGCAAGAACTTTAATTTTTTATATGGAACACCCTATATATTTTTAAGTTTTTGAAAGGAGTATAAAATTTCATTCATATAAATATAAAACACTTGATATTTTATTCAAACAGTTTGTGAAATATAGAGCTTCAAAGTTTTAATCAAAAACTTAATTGTTTTTACAGCAGTGAAGTAGGCTATGGATGACGATAACTAAGCGATTTAAGTTTTTGTAACTTCCTGGTAGCCCGCTGTCAAAATCTGACACAATCTCTTACAGTACTTGCATTTTTCTTGAATTTTACTGTCTCTATAAAATAGACTTAGGGAGATAATTAAACTTGTACGAAAACTACGAGAAATACGACATGTTATAATATTTATACCAACTCAAGACTTCATGAAGTGCCTGAAGTGTACTGAAGATGCCAGCGCAGCTGCCGAAATACGTATCTACGGATACAATCTATTTTTATTTTTATTTAAGAATATAAACTTTTTTGATTTATATTTACTTTTTTGATTTGTTATTTCTAAACCACTATTTTCTTTACTAATATTAAATGTTAAAGTGTTTTATAGAAATTGGCGAAAATTCAGAAGCAGCGATTAATCTTTACCATGAGCGGTATCCTGAAAGATGACAATCCTTCAGAGATATATTCTTGAGATTTAAAAACATTTTAATACATTTTTCGTCATTTAAACTGATAAAAACTAAAAATTATGAATCTCAAAACTGAAATAAAGAATTAGAGGAGGTCATAGTTTTGGGAGAAATTGAAAATGACCGACGCCAGTTGGAGCAAACATCTTAGCAAGAATTTCTGCAATACGAATTTTAAAGAAACAAAGATTCTGACCTTATTGAATAAGAAAAATGCATCACTACCAGTCCTTGAATTGGTGATGTCTGCTCAAACCATAACAAAACGGAATCGTTTATGTATAGTACAAAATGGCCGACAATTTAATACTTTATGTAATTTTTGCCCAATTTCGATTACATTAGTATTTATTCGTTATAACTTCGTTATATTTATTAAAAATAAAGTAATATTTATTATGGCTCATTGAATCTTCAAAAAATATTTAGTTATCATCATCCACAGCCTACTTGAATGCTCAATAACCATCAAAATTTTAATTAAAACACGAAAGCTCTACAGCTCAAAGATCTTTTGAATAAAATATCAAGTGTTTTATATTTTTGTAAATAGAATTTTATGCTCTCTTCAGAAGTGTAAAAATATATAGGGTGTTCGATATAAAAAATCAAAGTTCTAGCTAATATCTCAAATATTGAGCACTTTGGAAAAAAATAACTTAGAGCAATGAATTCTGCATGAAAAAGTGCCTTAAAGAAGTCTTTACAGAAATCAAAAATTTCCATAAACAAAAAAGTTATGAAGGTTTTTCAAAATCGTAGAATTTTGAAAAACGCCCTGTAGCTCCTAAACGGTACAAGATATCGAAACGGGGTCTTCACCATTAATTTTGTCTTAAAAATCGAGCTCCAGGGACCGAGGTCAGTTTTTGTCTAATTCGTCTAAAAATAGGAGTTTCCTATTAAAAGTGTCGAATTTGGCCCACCCTGTACACAAAATAAAAGGTAGAAAACAAAAAAGTATAATAGTAGTAAAAACAAGATTTCTAATAAAAGAAATGTTAGAAATAAAGCTATATAATTTTATATCGGTAGAAAGCTAAGCTTAAGTACTATTCATTTCTGAAACAAAAAATTAAAAAATGAGATACCGAGTGTTTCGCAAGTACTGTTCGCCCTCTATAATGCCGAAAGATAATTTAACTTTAATTTCAAATTTTCACAAAGGCCAAAGTTTCTATTAAGTAATACTCAGTTATATTTTCGTATGTCTGTGTTATCTTCATAGTCAGAATCATATGTTCAAAATTCGTATATTTTTAAAGAATTTTCAAAAAGAAAATATTTAAATAATGAATGAAACCAATATATATTTATACTGTTATACGTTAAATTATGACTTCTATCAAAATACATGCACGTAACTTAACGAAAAAAAACATGGCCTACTGCAAACTGATCGTGAACGGATTACATTTATAACTGGATTTTAAGTGCACTTTACATTATTTGATTTTTGTGTTTGATATACTGTGTGATCGAATTGAAACAAACAGTTCTTAGTTTACATCTATTTGATTTTTTGATTGGACTTACCAATTTCAGTTAGCATTTAGCATTTAACCTTAAAATAATGGAATTTTGAATAGTATATTATCTTGCGCCGTTCAGCAATTTTATAGAGATAAATCTGTTGACAAAACTTTAGCTGTATTAAAGTGTCTACAAAATTTACAGATAGAATTCTGCCGCGAATTTTCTAGAGAATAATCGTCCATCGAAAACGGGATAAAACACTATAATTTTTCATTACAGCAACTATCTGTCGCTATTTCTGCAACATTTCTGTTGCAAATACAAATAACAGACTGCACATGCTCAAAATTAGAATCTCGAATAAAAAAATGAAATGAGAATAGATACCGTCCTATTTTCAAAAATCAAATGAAAAATAGAACATTTCTCGTCAAACGTAAAATCAAACAGTGTACACATAAAGTAAAATGAAATGCTAAATTCAATAAGATAAAGTGCCCTTTAATAGTTATTTATTTATCTAGAACGAAAAGTTGAGCTTTAAAGCATGAACAAATTGTTTAAAGCCAAGGTGTTTTAGTCGAGGCTAAATAGGTATTAGAAAAGTGTATTTCAAGGTTTAAAGACACTTTTCGTTCGAGCTAAATACAAAATTCTATTTCATACTGGACCCTTACCGTGTTAAATTAGTATGAAAATAAATTTTGAGATTTATTATACACAAATAATCCGTAATAATTAAAGTGCGCGATGAGCAACTTCCATAACAATGGAATTATTTACAAACATCAAGTGAATTAAAATCACATAATCTTTTGCTTTTTTACAACGATTTTAAAGTACTAGGACTTTAAAGATTTATTTTTTGCACTATAAATGATCTGAAAAACGTCACTTTAGAAACCAATATGAAACAAAAGATTTTATTTCACTTTCACTGGGTTGGTATCTATTTTTCGGATATCTAACATACATATACGCAATCTAGATACATAACACGATAGAAAGAATCCTCTGAGTTAAGATAACTCTATAGTAACTGAAGCATTACTTACATCATAAGCACCAGCTTTAATCTGTGCATATAACCTGTGTTGGTCTTCGTCCCAAAAAGGCGGATAACCAACTAGAAGAATGTACAATATTACACCGCACGCCCAAATATCTACCGGCTTTCCGTACGGTTCCTTTTTTAGGACTTCCGGGGAAAGGTAGCCTGGAGTACCCGCGAAGCCAAACCAGGCTTGCTGTTCCCCTTGAACTTCTATCGCCAGTCCAAAGTCCGCTAGTTTCACTGCGGCTCCTTTCGCTTTACTTGCTAATAATAAATTTTCAGGCTGTAACAAAATCAAAAACATTAGGATGATTATTTGCAAGGGGACAGATTCTTTCAGAATAGCCCAACACATTGGTTTATTTATTATTGTTTTATTTCTACCCAACAGTAAAATCAAATAAATATAACTACAATATGAGATGTCCCAAGCCTCTGGTAAAGTCCAAAAATTACTTGTTATAAACATTTTAACAAAAAATTTCTTAATGGAAATTGTGTCGATTTCCATTCCAACTTTCCAGGGTTGTTCATTTAAAACAGCGGTCGGCAAACTACAGCCCGCACATACGGCCCGCGACAGTGTTAGGAAGCGACTATAACAATTAATGACACACGTCGTTTTCCTACATGACCGCAATGTTTTCCTCTATAATGAGTTCCTCACGTACTGGAAAGTAAAAAAAAATATATCTGCGGTCCGCTACAGACTTTATACCATATGGCCCGCGGTCAGAAAAACTTGCCGACGCCTGATTTAAAAGTTGCTGACCCAAATGATAATTTCTTTTTTGTAGGGAAATTTAAATTCTATAGAACTTTTTATTTTTATGATGTTGTCAGTACTGTAGCGTCTTATCTAAAACGCGCCCCCTCTTTTTCATTAATGTATAGTTATGTACAACATGCATTCCTTGTAACGCATTAATAAAACCTATTTTTAATGTATACTTTTGCCCCATAACATCCAAAAGGTTATGTGCCCAGAAATACGCTAGTGTCGTGAGTAGATCGTGTTCAGTTTATCATTTTTCCAATCCGAAATGTCTACCAGTGGTTCCTCGTTATCCCCGATTGAAAAGCTCAAGGGAGGAGAGAATTTCGACATATGGAAATTTGCAGTAAAGACGTATCTACACACGAAGAGTTATGGGACTGTGTAACGGACGTTGACAAGGATCCGAAGAAAAATGTAAAGGCCCGATCCCATAAATTTTGTTCACGTTCAGGACACGAATACCACCAAAGAAGCGCATTTGAAGACAATGATTTAACGCGACGTATTAGACTTTTAAGAACTCTAATCACTACCCGTTTGGATAACAGTGATTCTGTGATAGACTATGTTAATAAAATTCTCACGACGGCCCACAAATTATCCGGAATTGGGTTGAAAGTTAGCGAAGAGTGGATAGGCACTCTTTTATTGGCTGCTCTACCAGACAGGTATAAACATATGATTATGGGCATCGAAAGCTGAGGTATTAAAATTACAGAAGATTCGATAAAAACGAAACTCCTTCAAGACATAACTCCTAGCGGAAAAGGAGATAGCGAAAATTCTCTTGCTCCATACAGTCATAGAAAATTTAGAACCACTAAATTAGGATTTAGCAAAGAACAAGTCAGTCGTAGGGACAGGCCGATTCTTAAACCTCCTCCGACCTTGTCCGAAAATTCAAGGATAAGGTCGGAGGAGGTTCCAGAATCGGCCTATCCCAGACGTGTCCTTTACCATGACCTTTAAATGACCTTGAGGTGACCTCGAAATGACCATGAGGTGACCTCGAAATGACCATGAGGTGACTTTGAAATGACCTTGGGCTGTCCTTCAAATGACCTTGAGATGACCTTCAAATGACATTGAGGTGTCCCTCAAATGGCCTTGGGTGACCTTAAAACGACCTTGAAACGATTTTGTAATGGCTTTCAAATGACCTTGAGGTGACCTTGAAATTATCTTGGGATGACACTGAGGTGTCCTTGAAGTGACCTTGTGATGACTTTGGGGTGACTTTAACATGACCTTGAGGTCACTGAAGTAACCTTAACAGGATCTTGATACGACTTTAACCTTAAAGTGATATTGAAAATCTACCCTTCTATTTAAAGAGGTATATAAATTCTTACTTGCAGATGATGTTTGCACTCGCGTTGAGTTAACCTATTGAAGTGTGAAGTTAAAGTCCTAAAAGCATACTTGAGCCGCTGCCGGTCCGTCTAAAGTTGTTGACCCGGTAAACGTGAAATGCGATGCGTGTAAAATATACATTAGCAGGAAGTGCTTGTCAGCACATCCACATAGTAATTCACATAAAAGTAATGCTTTTTTAATTTTTGATAATAGTGTAGAAAAGATATCCGGTGCATTCGGTGACAAGATAGTTACGTATCGTATCACGAAACCCTACAACTATGTGGATGTTAATGATTTTTCGTATAATATTCAAGAAAAATATTAACATTGGTTCAAAGTATATTGGAATAATAATAAGCACTGAAATGGAATGTGGAAATTTTCGGAGTATATTTCTTAGATTCTAAAGAAAGTACTAAGATAAAATCTTTCAACAACAGGAATAAAATAACTTGCTTTGGAACGGACTTCGTAAAGGAAATTCAAACCAAAATGTCGGAATTTCTGGAGCGAGATTCAGATAAAGTAATACATTCTTTTAAAATAAAATACAGAACGTTGCAAATATTGTTGCAGGATGAACTTTGTGCAGAATTTTGTATATGAAAGTCAACATTAATAAATACAATCCATTGAAAGCTCCAGCTTCGTGTCATTACCGACCTCAATAAGTATGAAGAAAGCTGTCATAAATGTTAGAAATAAAGACAACGCTTGTTTTGCCTGGGCAATAATGTCAGCGATGTGTTAACCGACAGGTTTTCCTCAAAGGATATCTTCGTATCCCCATTATAACACAGTAGTGGATTTCACAGATCTAGAATTTCCATTAAAAGTTTGTGATGTGAAAAAATTTGAAAGTAAGAATAATATTTCTATAAATGTATATGGATTAAGTTGCCATTATAACGGTAACGTTATGGTTGATGAAGTTGTAGGACCGTTACATTTTACTAAAAACCGAAAAAACATTCATATAAATTTATTGTTAATTGATGACAACAACGGAAATACTCACTATTGTTGGATTACAAATTTATCATGTTCAGTGTCAAAACAAACTTCTCATCACGGTCACGAGAAATATATTTGTGAAGGATGTTTAATATACTTCACATGCGTAGAAAAATTGCAACGACACGAAAGAGAAGATTGTAAAATTATCAAAACAATTTTACCATCGGCAGAGTTAAAAAAGAAATAAATATGGTGAATCTAGGCCAGAAAATATATTACAATTTCAAAATTTTGAAAAGTAATTGAAACTTCCGTTTGTTGTATACGCTGATTTCGAAGCTTTACTAAAACCATTAGATAGAGTAGAACCAAATCCAGAGAAGTCTTTCACAGTTAAATGTTACGAACACGAACCTCACTCTTTTGCATATTATATTAAGTGCAGTTTTAATGGCGATTTGTCAGAATTAAAGTTATATCGCGGACAGAATGCTGCTACTGAGTTTATAAAGTCATTAGAAAAGGATATTAAAGAGGTATATAATAAATATTTAAATAAAATTGAGCCAGTGATTGATTTAACACAAGAAGAAAAAGAGGCCTATGACCGTGCAAAAATGTGTCATATTTGTGAAAGGCCAATATTCGATGTTGATGAAAAAGTGCGTGACCATGAACATTTAACGGGAGCGTTTAGAGGTGCTACTCATTCTGTGTGTAATATTAATTTTAAAATACCAAAATTTATTCCAGTTTTCTTTCATAATCTTTCTAATTATGATAGTCACTTATTTGTGAAGACAATGACATTAAAAGGAGAAGACGTTGATGTGATCGCGCAAAATAAAGAGAAATATATATCTTTTTCGAAATTAATACAAGTAGGGAATAAGATAGATTGTAAAGGAAAAAACAGTGAAGTTTATTTAAAAGAAGTTTTGTAGATTACTTTCGTTTCATGCAATCGTCTTTGGAGAAATTAAGCTCATATTTAGAAGATTGGCAATGTAGAGAAATTAGGAAATATTTCAATGATGGTGAAATGTTTAAATTAATGATGAATTATTTTAAAAACGAACACTAAAATTGGCACTAACGCTCAACGTTTCGCTATCGTTTGACAGCTTCGTCAGGAGTGAAAGTAAATAAAAAAAAATTTCACCGGATAAGAATCTACTTTAATTTTTATTGCATTATTGACTCACTCAAGAAATTAGATTTTCCCACCTTACCTTCTACAGAAGAATTTTATGATGTGCTTTATGATGAACACGTAAGTGATGAAAATTATGAAAGAGCACAGCGCGTTTGGAATTTATTTAATTGTAATTATGGGTGATTACAGCGATATATATGTAACATCAGATATTTTATTATTAACAGACGTATTTGAAAATTTCAGAGATCTTTGAATTGATAATTATAAACTTAATCCTTGCCATTTTTTCACTGCTCCGGGATTAAGTTGGGATGCAATGTTACGAATGACAAAAATTAAGTTTGAGTTTTTTGAGAATGGGTATTCGTGGAGTGGGCATGTGCACTGAAAGAATTGAAAACACAAATAATAAATTTTTACAGAGCTTTGATTCTACAAAGACAACTAATTATTTACTTTATCTTGACGCTACAAATCTCTATGGACTTGCTATGTGTTCGAGATTTCTATGGGGAGAATTTACTTAGTTATGCACAGAAGAAATTAACAATCTTAATATTTCAGAATTAGAAGAAAATTCAGATGTTGGGTACGTATTCAAAGTAGTCGCAACGATTTACCGTTTTGTCTGGAAAACATAATTCCAACAAAATCAACTGATTCCAAATCTTTATAACAAAACAAAATACATAATTCATTATTTAAATCTATAGCAATGTTTGGAGCATGATTTAAAATTAATTCAAATTCATAGAGTAATTATATTGAAACAGTCTCGTTGGCTAAAAATATACATAGACTTTAATTCACCGAAACGAGCTGAAGCTAAAAACGAATTTGAATTTTTTTTTTACATTATTAAATAATAGTGTGTTTGGTAAGACTATGGAAAATCGCGTCGATATTAAATTAGTTACCAGTTGAGAACGCATAATCGGAGACCGGGAGCTGAATCATTAATTGCTAAACCGAACTATAAATCGAGCAAAATTTTAGTGATCACCTAACTGCAATAGAGTTATAGTAGTTAAAGTAAGTTACTAAAGCAAGTAGCTTGACTAAATTATTTTTTTGTTTAGTGTACGTTTACATATAAGTTAGTAAAATGCATTTAGTAGGGTAAGGCAAATATGGTATATCATCATGAAATGATCCATTTTCCATTACAAAAATATATTTTATATTTAGGTAAAGTACCAGATATTTTAATAAAACTGAGTTTATATTATCAAGCAGCAAACGTATCAAGCATGTTATATTTCTGTATTTGTATGTACCATGCGAGTTTTTAAAACAGACTAGAGTTGACTTTGGAAGTCATATGTCTTAAATCAAAATACAAATCATTAATGACAATAATATCCATATTTGTCAAGGAAGAAACGTTAAAATATTTTTTTTAATTGTGACCAGAATGCTTTCTAATGAACAAAAACAGTTTTAGAAAGTTTAAATTTCAAAATAAGGATGCAATTGTTTTGCAAGTGAACAACATTTCGAACATTTATTGTGATATTTTGACATTAACATACGTTAAATTATTTGAACGCTTGATTTGAAAGTAATTTCATCTAGGACGTAAGTTTGTACATTTCATGGCCCACTCTGCCCTGTTTTTAATAAATCGGAGAGTATATTACACACTGCATGAAAAATAGATTTGTCTCGAAAAAACGAAATAAGTTATAACGAAATCTATCATGTTAGTTAAATTAATAATAAAATGTTGAAATTAACGGTATTAACTCGGATGGCAGAGTGCTCGTGAACAACCGAACACAGACAAATTGTAAGACGGACTTGCCCTCCCCCGATCTGACTAAAATTTAGTGAAAAAAATTACCTTGAGATCTCTATGAACAACTCCATTTTGGTGACAATGATTGACGGATTCCAAAATCTGCTGAATACAATGCGACGCATCTGCTTCTGAATAAAACTCTCGAGCTACGATGTCTTCGAATAATTCACCACCAGTTACGCTAAAACCCGACAAATATTACTAAAGAATAAAATTATTATGTTCAATATGGCAGAAATATACTCACAGATCAAATACTAAATAATGAAAGTTTTCTTCCTGTATACTATCATGCAGCCTCACTGAAAAAAAATTAAAAATCTTCAATACATTAATCAATTCTGTTGAACGTGAAACATAAAGTAAGGTAAGGAAAAATAGAATATGATACGTTAATATCATAAAATAATGTAAACATTTTAATGTTATGATAGAAATGAATTAAATCGAAACGTAAAGGTAACAATTATGAGATCAAATTTAAATCCTAACTAAACAGTTAAACTAGCAAATAAAACCTAAAAGTATAAATCCTTCGGAATTACGGTATTACAAAATGCTGAGTAGAAAAGGCAGACCTAAAATATATAATTGAAGCAAGGGCACCGCAAAAACATTGCTAAAATGTAAAGTAATTTTATATACTCTATGTCAACATCTACAGGGTGGGTCAAATTCGACACTTTTAATAGGAAACTCCCATTTTTAGACGAGTTAGACAAAAGCTGACCTCGGTCCCTGGAGCTCGATTTTTAAGACAAAATTAATGGTGAAGATAGCGTTTCGATATCTTGTAGCGTTTAGGAGCAGAGGGCGTTTTTCAAAATTCTACGTTTTTTAAAAACCTTCATAACTTTCTTGTTTATGAAAATTTTTGATTTCTGCAAAGACTTCTTTAAGGCACTTTTTCATGTAGAATTCATTGCTCCAAGTTATTTATTTCCAAAGCGCTCAATATTTGAGATATTAACTAGAACTTTGATTTTTTATATGGAATACCCTGTATATTTTTACATTTCTGAAAAGAGCATAAAATTCTAATTACAAAAATATAAAACACTTGATATTTTATTTAAAAGATTTTTGAGTTGTAGAGCTTTCATGTTTTAATTAATTAAAATTTTGATGGTTATTGCAGCTTTCAAGTAGGCTGTGGATGATGATAGCTAAATATTTTAAGAGATTCAATGAGCCATAAAAAATATTACTTTATTTTTAATAAATATAACGAAGTTACAACGAATAAATACTAATGTAATCGAAATTGCGCAAAAATTACGTAAAGTATCAAATTGTCGGACATTTTGTACTAAACATAAACGATTCCGTTTTGTTATGGTTAGAGCTGACATCACCAATTCAAGGACTGGTAGTGATGCGTCGGTCATTTTCAATTTCTCCCAAAACTATGATCTCCTCTAATTCTTTATTTCCGTTTTGAGGTTCATAATTTTTAGTTTTTATCAGTTTAAATGACTAAAAATTTATTAAATTGTTTTTAAATCTCAAGAATATATTTCTGAAGGTCATCTTTCAGGATACCACTCATGGTAAAGATTAATCGCTGCTTCTGAATTTTCCCCAATTTCTATAAAACACTTTAACATTTAATATTAGTAAAGAAGACAGTGGTTTAGAAATAACAAATCAAAAAAGTAAATATAAATCAAAAAAAATTATATCCTTAAATGTAAATCAAAATAGATTGTATCCGTAGATACGTATTTCGGGAGCTACGCTGTCATCTTCAGTACGCACATATACTTACAAATTAAAGGCACTTCATAAAGTCTTGAGTTGGTATAAATATTATAACATGTCGTATTTCTCGTAGTTTTCGTACAAGTTTAATTATCTCCCTAAGTCTATTTTCTAGAAGTAGTAAAATTCAAGAGAAATGCAAGTACTGGAAGTGATTGTGTCAAATTTTGACAGCGGTCTACCAGGAAGTTACAAAAACTTAAATCGCTTAGTTATCGTCATCCATAGCCTACTTCAATGCTGTAAAAACAATGAAATTTTTGATTAACACTTTGAAACTCTATATTTCACAAACTGTTTGAATAAAATATCAAGTGTTTTATATTTATATGAATGAAATTTTATACTCCTTTCAAAAACTTTAAAATATATAGTGTTCCATATAAAAAATCAAAGTTCTTGGTAATATCTCAAATATTGAGCAATTTAGAAAAAAATAATTTGAAGCAATGAATTCTGCATGAAAAAGTGCCTTAAAGAAGTTTTTACAGAAATCAAAAATTTTCATAAACAAAAAAGTTTTGAAGGTTTGTAGAAATCGTAGAATTTTGAGAAACGCCCTGTAGCTCCTAAGCGGTACAAGATATCGAAATGTGGTTTTCATCATTAACTTTGTCTTAAAAATCGAGCTCCAGGGACCGAGGTCAGTTTTTGTCTAACTCTTCTAAAAATAGGTGTTTCCTTTTAAAAGTGTCGAATTTGGCCCATCCTGTACATTAAAGTTTACATAATTACTGTACTTTTAACACAAGAAAAATTAAGTACATGCCAGAATTTATTTTAGTGAACTGCAAAGTCAATTTTATACCGTCAAACAAACTTCTATTCCATGCTTAAATTTTTAAAAAATCATTCAAAGAGAAACTATTTAACACGTTCACTACGAATTTTTTCAATATAATAAGACATTTACAGAAAAGCAAAAGCGCACTTTTCATTGCCATTCCGTTACATTATTCAGTAAATATTAAAGTAAAACTAAAGAAGAATAAAGCTACTGTATCAAGGCTAAAATGTATTGTTTTGATGATATTCATTTTTTGTAAAAATTACGATTGCAATAATTACATTAAATTGGAAAGTTTCAAAAACCAAAAAAGATAGAGAATTGTAATTTTCACTGTCTGATGACAAAGATGGAGTAATATTTTTCTGAAAAAAGATAAATCGTAAAGTTTACATAGAGCTTACAGAGAATTCACAAACGTTGATAGATTTCCACAATGAATAACTTAATTTTTTAATGCAATCACTGACTTTTTTCTGCATCATCTGACGCAAAATGCAATCTTATTTCGATTTTGTATAAACAATTCTATGTTTATACTTAATGGTTTTCAAGATATTTCTGCATAAGTTATTTATTATTAAATACTGACTTACAAAGACTTGCTTTTCGAATTTCTTGCACATCCAACAGCTGAGGTGCATTTCTGACTCTCCGTTTCAGAAGCTCACTATTATTTCCAAGGGTCTTCTCTTTTAGTCCTGAAACGGTCGCGAATTTGATTTTGAAAACAAATCACGTTTGTTTATTTGATTGCTTGATAACAAAGAGCAATTTTACAAGTCGGAGCATGCCACCGGAAACGACTCGGTTTTCATATTTATAGTCTTTTAGAGCACCGATTTCGTAAAGAGCACTTGAAGCATAGTTACTGTCATATTATAAATCAGAGCTGCTTTCAAGGGTTATCTTTGTACGCGTTAGAATCGTCACGCAAGCACTCATGTTATTGCAAAATTTAGAAAAGGATCCTCTGGCATCGCAGAAGACGAGAATTTGGCTTTTGTTTTGAAACTGTTCAGCGAGCTCTGGAAGTTTGCTTCGGGGGATGGGGAGGAGTCTAATTTGTCACTCTCGAAGGAGAAATAGAAAAATAACTGGACGGTAAGATTCAAATCGTTCGAACGGACTTTTAATTTAACTCGAGCAATTTTTCCTCTGAGTGCTTACAGTTGGTTTCATATCTTTTTCATAATTATATTTAAATCATATTCTTTCGGGACGTTAAAATTATAGTGGATTCAGAAAAGGGCAATCAAATAAACAAACGCGAATCGCGCTGCGATCTAAGACGCGAGAAGATTTTACATAAAAAAACAAGTGCGCGAGTGAATCAGTGAAGTGCGCATCGCGGAACGACGATAGGTAATAATTACATGAATTTTTTTTCACATACTTGGTGGTATAAATTTGTTTAAGAATTATTTTAATTAGCTCATCAATCTGTGACTCGAAAAATCGGTTCAATCTTTGCATTGCTTAGGCAATTTTTTTGGTTTATTTTTGGTACTCGCGTTTGCGTTTCATTCAAAGTTAAAATTCAATAAATTCAGTAGTTTGAGCGATCTGTGATTTAATCAGTAAGTTAACTAAACCTAAAATCTATTGTTCGATTTCGAATACAGTGTATTTTTTTTTTTTGTAATTTAGTCCTACCTTTTTTGCGTTATAAAATTTATTAATAAATAGAGCATTTTGAACAACAATAATCAAACATCAGCTAAGCCAGTTCCATTTATAATAAGAAATTGCATTTTTATAATGTCAGTATTTTACAAGAAATAAATTATGCACCATAAATATCTTGAAAAATATTAAAGACAAACATTACACTGTTTATGCAAAATCAAAAGAAAATTGATTTTACACCCAGGACTTAGAAAGCTTAGAAAATTGATAATTTACTCAAAACATGTAAAATATTTTAGTAAATATCTCCTCAACCGTCGATAATTAGTATAGGGAAGTGCAAGCCAACTGAAAGATAATTTTATGGAGCATCTAACGACGACAAAAATAATATCGTTCCATTTAAAAAGTAAAATTATTGCCATTCAATTGTTGTCGAAACGGAAATATTTTTACTGGATCCGTAATCTTACAATCTAAACCATTTAACGGTCCTTTTGTTACCATATTTAGATTTCATGTTTGTTAACATGCATCATTCGCTGGTGTCAAATCCAAAGGATGTAATCTTTTATCGTTTGTTGAAGAAAATACAGTTGCAATTTTGATTTTATGTAGTTTCTATATGAAATAATCGTCCATTCTGTTTAGCTTTAATAACAACAATCTAAAGATTGTTGTTATGTAGGGTAAGCACGGAGCCATTTGTTTATCGGCCCAAAAACGCTTTAAGCGGGGAAAAGTACCCTTCGAAATTTCTGCGATTTTCGGTTTTCTGCGAATAACTCGGTAACCAGCAAAGATAAAAATTAAAACTGTATGGCAAAATATCTGTCTTTCAATGCTCTATCACATATGTAAAAATTGCCACCCCTTATAGTTTGAAAATTAAAGCTTACCCCCTACCACCCCTATCTGAGAAGTCAAAAAGATAATTTATTGCACTAGGTGAGTAGTCCATTTCGGGTGGAGTGGAGCCAAATTTTTTTAACATTTGGAAACATTTTTTAGGGGATGAAAACACGTCTCATACTTTCTATGATTTTGAGTACTTGGTGATCTTAATACCAGAGCGCTTAAATATTAATATTACATACCAAAGTATTAATTTAGAAGTGGTTTATGAAAGTCATATTTAACTATTAACTTCCATTACAGCTCAGAAATCTAGGCATATCTTTATCATATTACTAATCTAACGCACGTATAAATATATAATTGAAAAGGCACACAAGACAAAATATTTATTTGATTAACAATAAATACAAAAGGTAGTAATAAATTCAGTTACATGTGATGAAAATTATATTCTTGGAAAAAGTGTTCGAAGCATAAAAACCTAATACACCACCCACAATGTATTAAAACTTCAGCTCCAAACAACTGAACTATCTGAATCTGAAAAGGTAAAACTGACGGGATGATCGAATTATTCGGTTTGTTGATAATATATCCACTTTTGTACCAACTGTAGGCAAACAAATTTATATATCTTGGAGCCGAGAGTTGATTGTGTATAAGTGATTGCAATTTTAAGACGTTATTTCTTGCATGTAAATCTATGTGAAATTGTGCAAGAAGTACTTGATCGGAAAATGCTTTTACGAAACCTCTCCAAACTCGAAAACCTTATACATCCAAAGGTTGGATCATTCCTGTAGTTTTTTTTTTGGTATTGTAAATATTTGAATATCTTTGTATTCATTTAGCGGTACTTTTTGCTCTAAAGTATAGGGACAACGACCTGTCCACGAATCTAATAGTAAAATACTTCGCTGACCTGTGTTTGTTATAAACACATCCAAAAACCAACTTGTGAATAATTCGTTAGTTAACTTTCGAGACGATGATGCTATTGCCACTACATTTGTTGAATGAAATAAAGACTCTTAAACGCGAGGTCCAAATCTTCCTCCTGTTTCTTTAAAGACGATATATAAAGGAGACATAAGTTTACCTGCAGCAGAAATCATTGGAAGAATTGTATAACTGTTCATTGTACAGATTGCACAACTGCTTCGACGGTTTTAGAAACTTGGGGAGCTAAAGTGAAACAATCCTATATGTTCTTTTAAAATGCGATATCCATTTCCTTGATGCTTTAAAGTCTTTTAATTGAACATTGTCATTAGTTTCTATTGCCCATTTTCGTAAATGCAACTATAGCTCCCAGTTCCATTGCAGTTGCGAACTTATTAAATATATAATCTGCTATTTTTCCCTTTGCGAATCGCCTTGTTCTAACGATTTTTCCCACCTGTACAATTGTGGAAGCGACTGGACATTTTTAAAAGCGATGGCGTACCGTAGATTAAGATAAACGACCTCTTTTTCCACTTTTTCAATAGTTGACAGCATCTTGTTTGTAATCAGACGTAATGGTTCCTATATTTTCTTCATCTACAGGTTGTTTGTTCTTCCTCTATAAAGTCCCTCTGATCTTCAAATGTAGGTGGTTCATCTTCATCAATACATTGTGATGTATGTGGACGGTTCATGTTTAAAAATTCTAAAGTAGTGTCGGTTTGCGCCTCAAAAGACGTATCTGCCATGCTTCTACTGATCAATTCGCAAAAAATATCGTGTAACTCCTGCTCCTGAGGTGATGGTATCGTTCTTCTATTTTCATTGTTAGTAAAATTGTACGTCAACATCAACAAACGAATAATATTAACTGGATTTATTACTACCATTTTGCACGATATGAAACTCAGTAAACTGAAAAACTATAGACTGCACAGATTCGTTATCAACCACAAGATATCTTGAAGTATTAATAATTACGTCCATCGCATGCACTTATACAAAAAAATTTATCAATTTTATTAATTAACACGCGTTTATAGATTGACAATGAGTGTATCAATTAACTTATGATAATTTCATTACAAAAAATAACACAAATCACGTGTAAAATGAGTGATACCTGATATTGCACAAATGAATAAAAGACTTCAAGTACTATCATTACTTAAATCATTTTCTTGTTAATAAAATAATATCAATGTCTATATTTTGCTGTTAATTTTTAATTAGAACTATTATCAAACTATCGTGAAAAATATGAAGCCGCACAGGAAGGTTCCGATCCAAAAACTAAAAATCAAAGAAAGTATGAGACGTGTTAAAAAAATTTAGCTGTACTCCACCCGAAGTGAACTACTCACTCAGAGCAATGAATTATTTTTTTGACTTCTCAGATTGGGGTGGTAGGGGGTAAGTTTTGATTTTCAAACTTAAGGGGTGGCAGTTTTTACATATGTGATAGAGCATTGAAACACAAATATTGTACCATATAATTTTAATTTTTATCTTTGCTGGTTACCGAGTTATTCGCAGAAAACCGAAAATCGCAGAAATTTCGAAGGGTCTAGGTTAAAAGTCTAATTGCTGTTGTGGTAGATCGCCCCTGCCTAAAACAAACTGCTTTCCACTGAAAATGCTATTTCTTAAAAAAAAACAGTTAATTGTATATGCATAATTTTTTCTATTACTTTGGACAAAATAGGTAAAAGTGACATTTTTAAAAATTGGGACAACTTTGGCGATTTTTAGACAGTTAGGAAAAACACCTGTCTGAATACATAAATTAATAAGTTTAGTGAAAGAAGCTATTTAAATCTTTGACAGTTTTGATTAGATCAACATTTAAACCAAACGAGTCTCTAGCTGAAGATACCTTCAGTTTACAGATAACATCTCTTACTGTTGCGCGAGATCCACATTCGAAATTAAAATATTTTGGGACGTTACATGACATTCTAAAATTATTATTTACAAGTGGGATAGGATCAATATTACATTCGGGTATCTGACTAGATATAGTTAAAGGAACGTTTATAAAGAAATCATTCATAACATCACAATCTATATCACAATCAATATCGCTGTTTACTTTGCTTTTTCTTACTTAATTTACCACTTGCCACAAAGATTTTGCGTGGTTACTGGATTGCAATAAAAGTATTGTTGGCCTTCACTTTAGCATCTTTTAACGCATTGCGGTAAACTGGTTGAAATCTATTCCTTTCTTCTTTTAGATAGTTCTCGCCAGGGCGCTGATGCAGTGGTTCATTTAAAAGACATACAGTGTTACGCAAGACATGTAGTTCTTTTGTAAACCACTTTATCTTCTTTTGATTAGCTAAATTTCGTGTAATTATAGGAAAAGCCTTTACTCCGTCTTGAAAAGTATTAACAAAAAATTGACATTTGTCTTCAATGGTAACTCTAGTATCATAGATGATACACATCCGTCAATTATATTGAAAAAAATCATTTTGCCTAAGTTAGTAATTGGTTGATATTTATTTCCTTTAATCGGCGTTTTTTTTTCTGTACGTTTTTTAATTGGAAGACTATGCCTCTATGGTCGGAGAAGCTAAGATTGGTAGGTGCGACAGAGAATAATTCAGGAGTAAAATTAGTAAAGACGTTGTCTAATCTGGCACCTTTCCTTGTATTAAAAGTGATTGCTGGGAAAAGATCATAACTAGCCATGAATCCACACAATGTTCTGATGTCGTACTCCATCAAATGAAATTTCAAATAACCACCCACGATGAGCGATTTATGCTGAAAGTCATCTAAAACTTTGGACATAGTCTCAAGGAATTCCTCAAGATTTCCTGTTGGATGTCGATAGATATTAGTTATAATTAAATTCAATTGAGCCAATTGCACTGCAGATATTTCGCACAGCTTTGGGATCTTTATATTAGAGGTACTAAGATGATTGTCCGTAAGTATCATAGATCCTCCATGACAATTAATAATAATAATAATAATAATAAGTTTTCTCTACAAAAACTAGATAGAGGTATGTATCCAGCAATTTGTAAAGCATCTGTTTCCAAATAGTTTAGCCAATGTTCAGTTAAGTAAAGATAATCATAGTGCATTTCTGGATTCTGGATTTGGTGAGGGGGGTGAATAAGAATTCACGTGCACTTAGGCCACAAATGGGCCCATTGTACTATCCCCAGGTTCAGCAGTGTTTGACTGTCAGTGTTCTTCGAGCCATCAACCCTTTTGATGAAGCCAAGAACAGACAGAGGGGCACTGTGAATTCCAGCCATATCAGGCCAGAATTTCCCTAACATGGAATCTCTGATCGAGGCGAGTGCGAGGCAATCACAGAGAATATGCTCATTTTTTTTCCTCTAAGTTACAGCCTCTACGGATTGGGCTGTCTGCTAAACCAATGCAATGCATATGTTTGTTTAGTTTACAATGTCCTGAAAGTATTCCTACGAGTAAACGTAGTCTTCTTCTAGGTAGTTGCATGCAGAATCGTGTCAGTTTGAGCGAGGTGGCCGTTATAGCCTTTTTTGATTGGTGGCACTTGTCTAGATTTACCCATCCGTCGATATGTCGGTCCTGGGATCCTTGTTTCACTAAGGCATTAAATAGACTTGATGACGGTGCTATGGGCGGTTCGGGGTCTCAAAAGGGCTGCCCCGAGCCCTGTCTAGCCAGTTCGTCTGCCTGCTCGTTACCAAATGTTCCAGCGTGTCCTTTAACCCAAATGAGTTGCAGGGTGTTGTATTTGGCCACTTGTTCTAGTGTCCCGTGGCATTGGAGTGTTAATCCGGATATTTTGTTTTATTTAGACTCAAGAGTGCCGCCCTACTATCGCTAGCTATCCTAATGATTTTATTCTGGACACCCTTATCCAGAATTGCTCTTGCACCTTCTATAATGGCAACTAGCTCTGCTTGGAAAACAGTTGTCAGTTGGTCAAGTGCTATGCTCATGTGAAGATCCAGGTCGTCGGAGAAAATTCCTGCGCTGCGCCTGTTCCTTGCAAAGTCTTAGATCCATCAGTGAAGATGGATATATCGGGTTTGGGTATCATAGTTCATATTATTACTTAATAAGTAGGCCTCTAACTCACTAATTTTATTTCTAACAGATTGCACGTTTATGAATAATAGATTAAGGTCACACATTAACAATGTGTCCTTGGTATCTGGAGATGTATTTTTTGGTAAACGCGAGGACAGATTAAAGCGGTCGTTGATTACAGAGAAACAGACTTATCATCACAAGTTGCCACAGAATCCATTTCTAGTTTCTTCTGTTTTTCAGTAATGGTTGATTTGATTTTAGAATTGCAACAATTAAGGAAATTATAATAATAAATTAGCATGTCGGTAAGGAAGCTTAAATAAAAGGACAGGTTTTGCGAAAGACCTGATCTTAGATTATTATAATTAATTTTTTTATGGAGACACCATACATCCTACATTAAATATCTTTGTACACTACGGGTCGCGAGTCCCGGAGTTTATAAAGGCATTCACATTGTACACTCCACAACACAATGAAGCGATACCAGAAGAAAACCCTCTGATAACGTCGAATTCGTCAAAAATAAGAACCCAGAACTACGAAGAAACTTTGAAAAAAAAATAAATAAATATAGAAATAAATAAAGAGACCCTGAGAACAAACAAATAAGAAAAACAAAAATACAAAACAAATACACAGAAAAATAAAGGCACCACAAACAACACAGCATTAAAATTGACAACGAACGTGGAGCTCTAACAATTACATTGTAATATGTAATCCATGGCACGTGAAGTGATCCGAAGTCACAATTTTATTTATATTAATATATTTTACTGAATTGTCTTGGATAATTAAAACACAGATTTTACTGTTTACTTTAAACACGAAATTGTTTAAAACATTTCTTCCATGCCAATAAGGTGCTGATGCTAATATGATGTTTGTGGATCCTGCACACTTATTAAGTTTTGATACTGTATATTGTGAAATATTACAAGCGCCTTTAACTGCGTTGTTTGAACCGGCTAATACTATCGCATAATCGTTTTTAGTAAAATCTGTTAACAACGATTCGATGTCCTTTATTATATCTTCAAATAAGGCGTTAGACTTAAAAATTGTTAAGATGCTATAGATCGTAGAATGTCACCTATATTTCTGGCCTGGCTGTCATCCTTAACACCTTCTTTTTGTTTGGAGCACATGAATTAATTTCCTTGTGTGGAATGGTGTCGTGGGTTAAATTATTCCTATAGTTGTCGTTCAAAACTATCAATGTCTTGTGATTGAGATACACTTCAGCGGTTTGTGACTATGTCTCAATCCTGGGAATCGTTTTACAGTAGCATATGTCAATTCAGTTTCAGGCAAATTGCACAATGCTGATATGTTATCCCATTTGTCGGACAGTCCATATAGCATTGTCATAGCCATATCACCGTCTTAAATCTAGTCACCAATTTCTGACAATTCTAACTAAGGGGTAACTAAATTAAACACTAATAATATTACAAAATGAGCGCTAAAATGCATTTGTCAAGAATAGATCCCCTAGTCTCTTACATGAGATCCTACTAACTAATTTTGCATCGCTTATTATCTTTACTAGATTTTGAGGCATGGCAACATATGTATCTTGTCTTGGTTCAGTTTTGATTTGCTAGTGATCTAACATTTGAATTCCAATATATTTTTTTCCAAAATGTTTCAAGAGACAGTGTACTTGTAGAACTATTTTTAAATATCTAAAACAATATCGTTTCGACAATATAAAAAATACTCAAACCCAAATGACCACATCAGACAATTACTAATTATTAAAGATTCAAAGTAAACGGTCATGTCATGCATTTACAACTCAGTAAACAACTGTCAATATAAAAACAAGAACGGACAAGCCTTTTCATTCCCAAGTTAGTACTTCATTTCACGATGCAGTGATATCGTGCTTTACAATGAAGTGAGATGACAATGAAAAACTGAAAAGATGCTGAAAAAACGATTACCTAAATGTTTCAGAACGTCAGGATTGCACACTATTTATAACGAAAAACTCTATTAATACATCGCGACGAACATATCATATACTATCTTTAATCATTTTTTTTGTTCACTTTATGAATTCAATAGGCAAACTCTACAGACTTACACAACACTGATCATGCAAATTTCCTTACCTATATTTGGATGTTGTAACTTTCTACAAATTCTGGCCTCTCTTTCTAACTTTTGGAAATCTGAAAAAATAAAAACCTGCATTAATTTTCCATATATTGTAACGTTTCTAATAAAAATACAAATTAAAGAATACTCAGTTTTAAATAAAAGAATGTTTAATAACGAATTACACAAAAATATTAAACATTTCGACTAATTAATAAACACTAACACTTAAAATTACTGCTTAAATATATAATTTATGTTTAATATATAATTTATGTCGCGGGCAATTTATTTACACTTTGATCGCGGTCAAATTGTGACTGTTTCCCTGATCGATGAGACGAGCTTTTATATAACCGTAAACCTGTAAGCAATTCGATCGTGACGGATTCTTCGGAGAAGAATCTTTGATGTGGTCTAGTATCGTTTGGGCGGTGACGTTACTTCGTCTTGCCTGTCCCGCCATTCCCTCCCACTTTCCCTCCTTAAAGACGTTTCATCTCGGAACGTACTCCGAGTTATTCCTGATCATGGCGGAAGCGACAAGCTGAACCCATTTTCCAATCAGTGGTCATGAAGAAGTAGCAGTCCGCTCTCTTGTCATTTTTGGCTAAAGTTCTTGGGCTACAGCTGCAGACTAGAACTACGATCACAATTCCATCAAAGATGACTTCTACCATACTCCGGATTACTTTTCAACTTAGCCCATCCAAACCACAACCCAAAGTTGGGATGGTTAACTTGTTCACTTTATCCGCTAGTAGATGACTTCTCAAGTTCCATAAGGTTTCCACATGGAGTGGTAATCAGGCTTTCCTTGGGACACTTACTTACAAGGGAAGTATCCTAACCCGATAATTCAAAAAAATTTGAAACTTTGTGGGTTAGTAGTTCACCTTAGGGTAAGCACGGAGCCATTTTTTTTATCTGCCCAAAAACGCTTTAAGCGGGGAAAAGCACCCTTCGAAATTTTTGCGATTTTTGGTTTTCTGCGAATAACTCGGTAACCAGCAAAGATAAAAATTAAAATTATGTGACAAAATATTTGTCTTTCAGTGCTCTATCACATATGTAAAAACTGCCACCCCTTATAGTTTGAAAATCAAAACTTACCCCCTACCACCCCAATCTGAAAAGTCAAAAAAAATAATTCATTGCTCTGGGTGAGTAGTCCACTTCGGGTGGAGTGCAGCTAAATTTTTTTTTAACACTCGGAAAAAATTTTTAGGGGATGAAAACACGTCTCATACTTTCTATGATTTTGAGTACTTGGTGATCTTAATAACAGAGCGCTTAAATATTAATATTACATATCAAAGTATTAATTTAGAAGTGGTTTATGACAGTCATATTTAAATATTAACTTCGATTACAGTTCAGAAATCTAGGCATATCTTTATCATATTACTAATCTAACGCACGTATAAATACATAATTGAAAACGCAAACAGAGCAAAATATTTATTTGATTAACAATAAATACAAAAGGTAGTATTAAATCTAGTTACATGTGATGAAAATGATATTCTTGGAAAAAGTGTTCGAAACATAGAAACCTATTACACCATGCACAACGTATTAAAGCTTCAGCTCCACAAACTGAACATCCACAGGTCGAACTGAACTATCTGAATTTGAAAATGCAAAACTGATGGGATGATCGAATTTATTCGGTTTGTTGATAATATATCCACTTTTGTACCAACTATAGGCAAATGTAGCGCGGGATATTTTAAATGGTACCCAAAAAGGACGGGACATTGAGAGTGTGTGTTGATTATAGACGATTAAACATTATAACCACAGCGGACAACTACCCGTTACCAAGGATCGATGACCTATTGCCAGAGCTGTGCCGAGTACCAAAAAAAAGTATTCGTAGCAATTCAAGTACGAGTATTAATTTTATTTTACTCGTAAGTACTTTACTCGTAAGTACATTTGTCAAAAAAAATACGAGTACGAGTATTATCCGTAAAAATATAAGTAAAAAGTACGAATACTATTGTTATTATGATATATCGGGTGTGTTTTTTTTAAATGGAGTCCAGAGTGCTCTAAATGCTTATAGCCCACTGGACGCCAAATTAAAAAAAAACACTCCCTATTTTTCTACAACTGTCAAAAAACAAATTTCTCTTTCTTTTGCTAAACATTTTTGTATACTTGTTTGCAATTTATTGTTTCGTACAGATTTTATCGCAGGTTTACTTATATTTTCTTCAATGTTTCTACTCTTTCTACTGTGTTGCGTTCTATTATTTTTATGTTCTAGATATTCAGTGTATTCATTTGAATGACTTTTTTTCAAATGTTTAACAAAATCTGTTGTAATTACAACTGATCCCTTAATAATTTTTGTTTTTGGTAAACAACTTTTGCGTGTTGCTTCTATACAACTGCAATCTATTATTTTAGTCACCTAAAAACATAAATATAGAAGTTTACTTGTAGAAATCTACACAATTTTAATGCAATTTAACCCTCTTCAAAATCTCACTCAACGTTTCACTATCGATTGATAGCTTCAATCAATCGCTAGTGAAACGTTGAATGCTCTTTCCTATTTTTACAGTGTCCGATTTTAAGTTTAAAAACTAAAAACTTACCATTTTCATCGGACAAGATTCGATATAGTTAATTTGAAAACATTTTTTAATCATTGCTCGAAAATTTTGGACAATTTGTGTGATCCTATAACGTTCATATAATTAAAATAATTGTTAAACGTAGCTTTGAAACCAGAAGCAGAGGATTTGTGAAAACATTGAATTTCCAGTTGACGGTGCTTTTCAGGACCACCTTATAGTTATAAAAAATATTCATTTTTTTTATATCAAGTGAATAGAGTAACTCTAGAAATGCAGGAGCAGGGTTTTATTGAGAAAGCTAGGCGCTACTCGATGGTCTTGTTCTGTACTAACAATTGGGGAGGATGGGAGGAATCAGACGGCAATACTCGTGAAAAGTATTCGTACGGCACGAATAAACCGTACGAGTAAATTTTTATTTTAGCCACGAATACAAGTACTAAGTAAAACTGTAAAAAAGTAATCGTAAGTACTTCAAAACGAGTACTTTTTTTACTCGAGTAAAAAATACGAGTAAAGTATTCGTTATTCGGCACAGCTCTGCCTATTGCATTGTGCAAAACACACCCCAGTAATGTAGACCATTGACCGGATTCAATACTATGTAACGCAAAATTAGAATTAGTTTTACCTAATCTAGCTGAAGCTAGGTGTTCACCCAAACGAGTAGACAGACATCTACCAGTTTGGCCGATATATACCGAGTTACAATCTCCACATTTGAGGTAATAAACGCCACTCTTCTTCATAAAGTCAACTTTGTCTTTAGTATTGTTCAGTTGAGAGATGATGTTATTATTAGAGAAAGAAATTCTAACCCCTTCTAAACTATTAAGGGATTTTTTTAATCTGTCCGAAATAATACCTAAGTAAGGTATTGAAGCAAAAGTAATATTAGAAGTAACTGTATTATTATTATTTTTTAACTAAAAAATATTTGAAACTTAAAAATAACAAAGTTCCAAATTATGCTAAAATTTAATCGTATTTGTCACTTTTATTGAATTATAGAGAAATTTTTAAGCAATGGTTAAACGAGAAAAGTAGAAAAGCTCTGGTGTGGCAGGATTTAGAATCGTGTTTTAAAAATAGATTGAGGCCCGGTGCAATAATTAATCTAAGCATTATTTTTACAAAAATCTTTTAAACATTTCTTCCTATAAAATTAAGAAAGAATTATCGAAAAATCTTTTGAAAGTGAACGTAATATTTTTAGCCAACTTTGTCAAGCCTCAAAAGGGTGAAACCGGCATAAAAAATTTCACCACTAGAAATCAGGTAATAGATCACACTACAAATTTAAAGGAATGGTACGAAGACAACGTTAAAAGTAAAGTTTTATCAATATTGGAAGAATTTCAAGAACGAGATAACGGGTGGGCTTTATTCAAAATTTTACAATTAAAAGTTAACATTAATAATTATGTACCTATTAATGGAGGTACTTCAACCTACGTTCAAATGCCTAAATTTATTCAAAATAAGAAGTCCGTTTTGAATTTGCAGAATAATTTCGAATATTGTTTTCTTTGGTCGATCATGGCAGTCTTACATCCTGCTTCCGCACATAAAAAATCTGAACGCATTTCATCTTATCCTCATTTTTCAAACGTTTTAAAATTCGAAGGCATTAAGTTTTCTATTAGTTTAAAAGATGTTAAGAAGTTCGAATTAATGAATGAACTTTCGATTTACGGTAGAAAAAAGAGAAGTATTACCACTTTCTCTAAGCAAGTTTGAATTCACAAAACGAATTAATTTATTAATGATACCTTGTGAAGAAAATGATGATGATGATGATAATGATGAAATCGATATAAATGCAAAAACAATGTTTCATTTTGCATTAATAAAAAATTTATCCGGTCTACATCACAGACAAAACGATGATTTACGTAATAGAAAGTGGTTTTATGAACATTGAATCATTTTATATCGCGATAAACTTTATAAAAACACGTAATTGCGTGCAGAGACGTAAATAAAATCAAAATTACTGTACCGCTCGAAAGAGAAAAATATCTAACGTTTCAAAATTTCAAAAACCGTTTGTGCGGACTTAGAATGTATACTGAAAAAATTTGATGATTTAAAACCTAATAAAAATATAAAATGTCAAAAACACAAACCATTTTCTATCGTATATAATCCTTCACTTTTAAAATTCAGATTACATACATAGTGATATTAAAGTGCATGATCATTTACATTTTTCAGGCATATATCGGGGACCTTGTCATCAAGCATGTAATCTGAATTATAAAAACAGTAATGCAATATCTGTAATTTTTCTCAATATGTCAGGTTACGACAGTCATTTTTTAATAAAAGCGTTAGCTACACAAATTCCAGGCAAAATTAATTTATTACCGATTAATAAAGAAAAATATATTTCATTTTCTAAATATATTTCAAATACTAATATTAATTTTAGGTTTTTGGATTCGTTTCGATTCATGCCAGTAGTTTAGACAAACTTTAATCGTATTTAAATAGAAATCAAAAACTTATTATCAAATCAGATAAAAGTAACGCGGAACTTAAATTGCTCGAGAGGAAAGGAATTTTTCCGTACGAATATCTCGACAATTGGGAAGAATTACAGGATACCAAATTACCTTCTAAAAGTGATTTCTTTAATAAAATTTATCAATCTCACATTTCGGACAATGAATGCGAACATGTCTTGAACGTATGGAATACGTTCAATATTCAAAATTGACAAGAATGTGCAGAGCTGTATTTGAAAACGGACGTCTTGTTGTTAACGGACATCTTTGAAAATTTTAGAGCAACATGTTTACAAACTTATCAATTGGATGCCTTACATTATTATACCGCACCCGGTTTAGCTTTTGACAGCTTGCTCAAGACAACTTTCGTTACCTTATAATTATTAACAGACATAGATATGTTAATGTTTATCGAAAAAGATAGATAGAAATTTAAAACAGGCAATCCAATTAGGATTGAAAGTTGAAAGAGTATTAAGAGTATTAAAATTTAAATAGTCAAATTGGATGGAATTGTACATAAACTTAAACAATGATTTACATAAAATAATTTCTACAAATTAACGAACAATTCTATGTTTGGTAAAACTATGGAAAACGTTAGAAAATATAAACGTTTTTGTACGATTTCCAATACAATCACATCAAAAAGAAATTTAAGGACATGGCTAAATTATTCTGTACTGGATATCGACTTTTTAATTTATCACTTTTTCATTGACGACATTTACGATCACATTAAAAAAGACATATCAAAATTCGACACATCAGATTATTCACCTACTAACAGATATCAAATATCTCTTCGGAATAAAAAGTTTTAGGATTAAAGAAAGACGAAAACAACGGTAAATGAATGTTGGAATTTATTGGACTCAGATCAAAAATGTACGCAATAAAAATTGAAAATTGTATTCTCATTAAAAAAGCAAAAGGTGTGAAAAATTCAGCACTTCGTTCGATTTCGTTTGAAGACTATTATCAAGCTCTATTCTATAAGGAAACAACGCAATACCTAATCAGACCACAGAAACATGAAGTTTTCACGATTGAACAAAGAAAAGTAGCACTAAGCCCATTCGATGACAAAAGAATTGTAAATTTCGTTTATACAGATATATTTCTGTGGGGTATAAAAAAATAATCAAAACATGAATTTTTATCTTTGTTCAAAAACTAACTTATGAAACAGTTTCAATTATTTCATTTCTGTAGAACGATGTTACCGGTAAGTTTTTTTTTTTTCATTTTGTTTTTTTTTTGTTTTATTTGTACGGTTAATTTTTTTCCTATTTGTAGCAACAAACCAACGATAGCAATTAAAACTTACGAAAGTTGTCCCACACGCCTTTGCACCTACGAAAGGATCGGCGAAAGCAGCTGGCTACGATTTACGTAGCGCCTACAATTACTCAGTACCGGCGAGAGGCAAGGAAATTATAGACATTGGTATCGAGGTCCAACTTCCCGAACATTGTTACGGTCGCATAGTGCCAAGATCGGGGCTGGCATTAAGAAATTCCATAGATGTTGGTGCAGGTGTCATCGACGAAGATTACCATGGAGTAATAAAAGTCGTTCTGTTCAATCATTCCGACGTACCGTATGAGATAGTGGTGATCGCATCGCTCAATTAATCTGTCAACGGATTTACTATCCGGAAATACAAGAAGTCACAGAACTATCATCCACAGTTCGAGGTGACGGAGGTTTCGGATCAACTGGTACCGAATAATAGTTTATTAACATGAGTTCCTCTTGCAAAATACGTAAAATGTATTTTTGTTTTTGTAAAAATTCTATTGTAAACCATGCTGTAAGAGACGAAGCAATAAAAAAAAAACAATTCATAAAATTAGAACCGATAACACATAGCAGCAAGGTAAATAGCAATTTATACTGCAATGAAAAAAATATTTGAAAGCCCCAAACAATTGTTAAATTATACCAATTAGAATATTTATCCAATAAATAATTTTGAACGAGCGTTTTATCAATCCTCCTGATCTCCGGCTTGACCCCTTGCGATTACGTTGCTTTCGCGCCAGCAGATCTTTCTCGCTTGCTTGCCTGCTTGCGATTTCTATCCCCCTGTTACCGTTCACAATTCAATTCGCCCGTTTAAACAGGTAAGCATTTTTTTACCTTGGCCAAGGGTAGCCCAGGGTATCCCAGGGGAGCCCGCACACCTCTTCACCTGAAAAAAAAATCACCTCTCGTCTCTTTGCCCGCGCGCACACTTCTTGCAAAATTGCGTCATCGCAAGAGAGAATCCTTCTACGACCTCCTCCGGTAAAATTACGTCATTGTTGACAACTCTTCTTCTTCTTCGGCCACAAAAGTCAAAAGGATTACTTCGTCTGCATGAAAAACCACCCCAGCAACAAATACAACCCTTAAACACGCGGAGCACTCTCAACGGTGGTCACTTCTTATAGACATGCCATCGAAGTGTCCCAGGATCCCGCTTGTTATACTACTGTTACCTACTCATAATTTGTCGGGTATGATGGGCAACATGTTGTAAGAAAATGTATTTGTACAAAAGTTTCCCGTCCCTTCAAATGTACATGGTGACCCAACGATGCGTATTTCTTCTGTGAGGCCTATTGCATAAAAATTAAGAAAAAAGTCGATGAAGAAATTTATACTAGATAACACGCAGCATATTGTAAAATTATTTTCAACTATACAGAGTGATCAAAAAAATGGTGACTCGTGGAAACCAATTTTTTTCAAATGGAATACTCTGCATATTTTTAGATATTTGGATGCGCCGCTGTAAGGTGATTACAACGGCATAAATATATATAGATTTCATTGAACTACTTTCGTAAAATATTTTTTTTCCTAAAACATTCTTCAAAAAATTCAGTCAGTTTGCATATGAATTTCTGATTACTGTGATTACACAGATCAACGAAAATTTAACACGATATTTTTAGGACTTTGGGCTATATGAAAATGTGAACAAAATTAAGATATCTTTCTGCATTATACCGAGCGATCGATAGTTACGAAACATTCGGTATCTCATTTTTTTTAATGGAACGGCCTACTTTTTATTTCAGAAATGGATAGCACTTAAATGTAGCTTTCTGCTGATATAAGGTTATATACTTTTTTTTTAACAGTTTCGTCACTAGAAATTTTTTTCACAAGTATTTGAATGGTCGCCTTTTTAAACTCATCCGATGTCGCCACCAGTCGGAATATGTATTTTTGCTACAAATTTAAAATTTTCGTCTGTTAATTAATCTACTGTTTAAAAAAAATTAATAAAAAATTCCGAAAGTTCGGTAACAAATATTAAGTTTCAATTAAAATTTCCTAAAATTATCGTTTGAAGTAAGGGCCAGCTTCATAATGGAATCTAAAGGAGGTTTTAAAATTAAAGACACATTCAGATGTTTAAACAAATGTGTTTTCATATTCGTTTTTAAAATACGAACAATATTAAGATATCTTTTTGCATTATACCGAGCGATCTGTACTTATGAAAAAAAATTGGTTGCAAAACAGTTTTCTATTTTGAAAGTTGTCGCCATGTAAATCTTGATGTAAAAAAATACAGTATGGGTGATATTTATGTTTTTTTTATAATTCTTTGGACACTGGTCTTACTGATATCTGTTATCTTGCTTATTTCGCGTGAACTTATATTTGGATTTTCTGTTATTGTTGCCGGGACTGTAAACTGATTATCCTCAGGTGGATGCTTACGATTAACGATTTTCTTCTTGTAATGAACACTATTGCTTTGTTCAAAACGTCTCTTTAGGCTTCTGAAACATTTTATTTGAATAGGGCGACGGTCTGGATATCTTTCACTATAAATTCTGGAGGCAAGAAGACAATTTCTATTACATCTTCTTAACATGTAAATCATATCAACCATATCGTCTTATAACTATAACTAAAATGCAAACAGATATCCTAATATTGTTCGATTTTAAAAACGAATATGAAAACACATTTTTTTATAGATCTGAATGTGCCTTTAATTTTAAAGCCTCTTTTTAAATTTCATTATGAAATTAGCTCTTACTTAAGGCGATAATTTTAAGAAATTTTAATTGAAACTTAATATTTGTTACCGAATTTTCGGAATTTTTAATTTTTTTCGTTAACCAGTAGGCTTAATTAACAGACGTAAATTTTAAATTTGTAGCAAAAATACATATTCCGACTGGTGGCGACATCGGATGTGCGGATGTGTAGTTTAAAAAGGCGACCATTCAAATACATATGAAAAAAAAATTCTAGTAACGAAACTATTAAAAATAAAGGTATATAACCTTATATCATCAGAAAGCTGCATTTAAGTGCTATCCATTCCTATAATAAAAAGTAGGCAGTTCCATTAAAAAAAAAATGAGATACCGAATGTTTCGTAAGTATCGATCGCTCGGTATAATGCAGAAAGATATCTTAATTTTGTTCACATTTTCGTATAGGCCAAAGTCCTAAAATATCGCGTTAAATTTTCGGTGATCTGTGTTATCTCAGTAATCAGAAATTCATATCCAAACTGACTGAATTCTTGAAGAATTTTTTAAGAAAAAAAATTATTTTACGAAAGTAGTTCAATGAAATCTATATATATTTATGCTATTGTAATCAGCTCACTGCGTCGCATCCAAATATCTAAAAATAGACGTGTTCCTCGAGCGCAAATATTGTTATCACAAGTCAATTGGAAGTTAATTAATTCAAATGCCGGAAGTAAGAACTAGAACAGCTTCGGAAGACGAAAAAAGAAATGAAACCCTAATAAAAAAGTTGTTGAAAGTGTTAAAACACTTCGCAGAGATAGAATTGAACATGGGGGTGGTGTTTGTATTTACGTTAGAAATACTTATAAATGTACTAGTATTGTTACCAATGACAATATCGAGCAAATCTGGGTTAGTGTTAAAATTAATGCTGTATCACTTGCAATCGGAGTAGTATATAGAGCACCTTCTCTAGCATATAAAACCTTTGTGAATGAACTTGAGCAGAGTTGTTCCTTATGTTCTTCCCTTTGTGATAAATTAAATTGCTTAGGAGACTTGAATATTAATCTTCTAAAACCATCTAACGCTGACACTATTTACTTAAATAACATGTTGGAATTGCTTCAACTGCATAAGTTAATTATCGAGCCTACACGACATACAGAGGGTTCTTCAACTTTAATTGATGTGGTCTTCACGTCTGATCGAGAATGTGTGGCTGGAAGTGGCTAGCGATCTTCAGTTATCTGCTTTTGTGTTCTTGTAATTTGAGAAACCAAAGGTATCTCATATTTCAAAGGTCATTCGAAATTTCAAAAATTTTGATGCTAATCTCTTCAAACGTGAACTGTTACTTATTCCCTTCGAAAACATCTTCTATATGAATAACATTAATGATAAAATTAATTT
The DNA here is from genome assembly GCA_039766575.1 of Serrognathus titanus. Lineage (NCBI taxonomy): Eukaryota > Metazoa > Arthropoda > Insecta > Coleoptera > Lucanidae > Serrognathus > Serrognathus titanus. The sequence goes on along the minus strand of CM077911.1, from coordinate 10,461,930 downwards.
CCTTAATTCTGAGATGCTAGCATTATTTAATAAGTACGCTCCCCTTATGTCTGTCAAGATCTCTAAAAGGAATTCTCCCTGGATCACAGACACAATCAAAGTAATGATGTCTCTTCGGAATAAAGCTAAGTCAAGTTATGTTAAACATAGGTCTATTGCTAAATGGCAATATTATAAAACCTTGCGTAATCTCACTAACCAATAGTCAGGGAGAAAAAAGCATACTTCGGTTTCATATAAAAAAATTGCGATTGTAAAACTCTTTGGAATGAATTGAAATCTCTTGATATTACTGCCAATTCTAAATCTAATTTACCTACTTGGCTTCAAAACGCAAATGATATCAATAATGTTGCAAGTCGAATATTTTCAGAAATTTTTATTCATTTTAAAATTTAAGACATTTTATCGCAGATGTTTTGGAAATTAAAAATTAGTGTTAAGGAAACAATTGCAAAATGAAATTGTTACACTTTGCTTGCTGTAATAAAACAAACAATAAGTATTGCAATTTTGCAATTAGGCGACCGTAACACAATGAAAACTTGATTACTTGGCTTGCAATAACTAAGTCATTTGAGTAGGGAGCGAGGTTTTAAAAATATGGGACAGAAAGAAAAGGACAGTAGTTGCTGGTAGAGGGTAATCAGTTTTAGTTTTTAAGTTAGTGAACTAGGGAGGCTATTGAGACCCGTCAATATGTGTAAGTAGTTTATAAGGAATTCAATATATTTAGTATTAAATAATAACGCATCTTCTCATTCTCGCCTCCTGCGCCCAAGATCCCACGATTTAATTAATGATTTCGTTTTCTGCAAGATTTGCTCGGCCAACACACGTTAAGTAAGCAGACGATTTACGTGTTAAAAAACGCGTAAGTTAAGCGAAATTATTAAAGTACCGTGCGTAAGCAAATATTTTATTTGTTTACTAAACAGTGCACTTGACCTTCCAAAATCGTTCTTTCTTCAGTAATTAAAGAGGAACTGAGGACATCGGAGAAAAGAAAAGGCTATACATTGGTGTCAGGTGTTTCGAGGTCAATTTCTTTTGCAAAACTTGTAATTTTCGAGGGTTTGGGACTAGCGATTTTTGATGTGTATCTTATCGCGTTAATTTTATTATTGCAAAGTGAACTGGGGCAGATAGATAACAACTTTCCTACCGTTACCTTGAGGGCTGAATTTAGAATTTGTGTTATTATTTTAGTATTCGTTGTTTAAGTAGTAACATATAAAATGCAACAAACACGGACACAAACAGCATTCACTAATCCTCCAGACACACAACTGGATAGCAGTTCTATAGCGAGTTTAATTAATTCTGTCCCTATATTTGAGGGACGAGGTAATATAAGAGATTTTATAGAGTCTATAGAGGAAGTACGAGAGATCGCACAATGGTCCTCCAAGGAGAAAATGTTGGTGGCGAAGCTAAAAATGAAAGGTCATGCAAAAGAGGCTTTACGCGCCAATCCTGAGTATTTACAATTACAATGGAAGGAATTTAAAGGTATCTTGCTTAGGGAGTTTTCTCTGGATCCTAATCCACTGCAGGCGGCGCAGAAATTCGCATCCTGTTACCAGCGCCAAGGGGAGACTGTAAAGGAGTACGAAGTACGACTTAAAATTGCAGGAATGGCTACTTTATGTAAACGGGTAGAACAAAATATTTCACCAACGCGGACAGCTGTGCTGGAGGAACAGTTACTGACGCAGTTTTGTATAGGGGTTGAAACGGTCGCGAATTTATTTGGAAAACAAAGTGCGTTTATGTTTTGATGGCTTCTTAATAAAAAGAAATTTACGAGGCGCAGCTTGTCACAGGAAGACGACTCGGGTCAAATTTATGGGTTTTTTGAACATCTAGTTCGTGAATGGCACTTGAAGCAGTTACTATCGTCCATAAATTAGCCGTGGTAAAGTTGTCTGGTACGCTATTGAAAATTTTGAAGACACTTGTCGCTAGTATTGCTTTTCTGTCATATTATAAATCAGGGCCGCTTTGTTGTCTTGGTGCGCGTTAGAGTCTGGGAAAGGAATTTCACGCAAACATTTAAGTTATTGAAAATTGTAGAAAGTATTAGGTTTCATCTTAGTTGAAAGAGGTTAGCTTTTAAAAACCAGGGACTGGCCTTTGTTTTCAAAAGCGTACAACGAGTCGGGAAGTAATAAAGATGTCAATGGACACTTGTAGAGCGTCGCTGTTTTGAGGAATTTAGAAAGCGAAAAACATGTGCAGCGTCCGACAATCTGTCAGGCGAATTGGGGGGTCGGATTACCAGGAAAAAGCGAACGAGAAAAGAAGCGTGTGTTTCTTTCCGAAATAAAAGCGCTTATTGGCCGACGGGTTTTTTGTAGTTACTTCGGGGGATGGGGGAGGAGTCAAAATTTGTCACTCGTGAAAAGTCAAAAGTAAAAACGGAAACAGTTAGCTTATGCCGTCCGAACGGAAAGCTGCATTTTAATTGAACTCAAGAAGTTTATTTTTGAGTGCTTTGCAATTTATGTTATCTAGCTTGCATAATTAGAATTCAATCACATTATTTCGGGGCGTTAAAATTATAGTGAATACAAAAGGACAATCAAAAAATAATCGTGAGACGGCGATCGCGTCGCGAATTAAAAGGAGCGTGCGCGTGTGGATTAGTGAAGTGAGCGGCGCGGAACGGAATAGGTATAATTGCATGATTTTTTCTATTTCTTTTCACACACTTGGTGGCATAAATTTGCGTAAGAATTATTTTAATTGGTTTATCAGTCAGTAGCGTGGAATTTCTGTAAAGTTCCATCTTTGCATTGCTCAGGCAATCTTTTAGTTTTTTTTTTTTGGTACCTGCGTTTGCTTTTGAATCAAGTTAAACTCAATAAATTCAGTAGTTTGCGCGGTCTGTGAAATAATCAACCAGAGTAAATTAACCATCTCTAAAATCTTTTGTTCGATTCCCACTACAGTGTATTTTTTTTTGCAATTTCGTTCTACCTTTTGCGATATCCTCGGTAATTCGGAGACACGTTATCAGGGTTATGCCGACTTATACAGGGATATCTGTAACTAAAGTCTCTCGTCAGGCAAGTTATATCCGCCAAAACGCACAGTGCGACCAGCACAGTCTAGCTCCGAAATCAAGGCCAATTTAATACTCTTTACGAATTCCGTAGAATTACGAGGCCAACAATTTGAACTACCATCAATAGACATCTTCGTCACAGAAATTTCTCACACCCTGCGTGTGTGTGCTAGAGTGTTGGCTTTGGTGTAAGATTTGCAGGTTAATTGAAGGCAATTTGTCGAGCGACTGAATGGGCCAAAACCACACATCGTGGAGTGTCGAAAACAGTCACTTGGGTCCTTGCACAAACAAACTAGGTTAGACGGCGTAAACAAAAACAAGAGTGGCAAACACGAGTACCAAGACCAAGCTATTTTGAATAAATAGATTAATTGTTGATCCAATTTAAGTTACAAAGTTGACACAGCCTAATTGCGTGTACAACAAGCCACCAACTGTGGGAATCGAAATAAATTAGATCGCGACGATATTCGGCATTAAATACGTTAAGCAAAGTTTATTGTACTTCTTTGGAATTTTGTATTTAATTTATTGTGAAAAATACCACGGTTTCAACCCAGGTTTTTAGCTCAAGTTGATTAGTCGTTCACGGCAATCAACAGGAGTTTTTCACCTGTTTTTTTTCTTTTCTTTTCAATAAATAATTAATTAATCTCACACCTGGCATTTTATTGATTCGTATTTAGTACCTTGCACCTCTCGAAATACGCCGTCACACCAAAAATTAGAACACAATTACAACAACGTAGGGCCCGTTTTTTTTATCTAATTGGACGATCCAAAAATAATCGGAAATTAAAGTTTTGTTTATTAAGGGAAACTCCAAAAAGGGTCGGCCGTAGAACAGTAGCGTTGGCGCCACTAAACCATAACTGTATCGGGTAGCTTAGACAAGCGTATGGCGTAACAATAGCCCGACCTTTTTGCGGAGACCAAACCCTCGGTAAGAGGCCTTTATTGCTTCCTTGAATTTAGCCCAATCCTTCGGTACATTTAATAAATTAATTGTCAATAAATTTTCGTTTGTTTTTGTTTGGACCGTGTTTATTAGATTATTTAGTTGTCCGTAAAGTCAACAACAAGGTGGCACGTCCGGGCGTGTTACAGGGTAAAGAAAGAGTATCAACGCTTTGTACTTTCTACCAGTGCCAAGACGTTTAAGGAAGCAGTAGAAATTGCAGTAAAAGAAGAACTGAACGATAAACTCATTCGCAGATCTGTAAATAAAGATCATATTAATTTAGTAAACAATAGTTTCAGGAGCGAGGTACGCCACCAAAACGATTTTCAGACACGGCGATCAGGAGAGAGAGCAGTAAATAATCAACAGTTTTCCAATCCACAAAGGGACAAAGCGGATAATTTCCATAATCGGCAAGTTACTGATAGGAAACATGCACGGGCAAAATTTGAACCAGAGGAAAATCGGCAGAGGAATCAGAAACCAGAAGGAGTAAAGGCGAGATGTTTTTCATGCGGAAAAGAAGGACATACAGCCAGGCATTGTCAACAAATACGTAAAGTAAAATGTTTCAGATGTGATCAAGAGGGGCACACAGCAAGAATGTGCAAGGTCCAAATAAGGATAGTTAATGAAGTTGAAGCAAGTTCTTTAAATATGGAAGCGACTCTGGCAGCACCCCGATCCAGGTCGCAGTAAAACAAAGCGAATCACAACAGATGGTACCAGCAGTTAACGGAATCAGCACAGTCATGTGGACAATTCACGTAAACGTGGAAGGGAAGACTAAACGTTTTCTAGTAGATTCCGGAGCTTCAGTATCCATTGTGAAGCGCGAGGTAATGGGGATGAATAGTTGTATATCCAAAATTGAAGGGAGGAATATAACCAGTATTTCAGGTATTAGGTTGCTTGTGATAGGTAGGTCAGACATCGAACTGACTTTAGGAGGTAGGAAAATCAAGCATACGTTTGTGGTGTGCGAAAATAATTTAAGTTTGTCAACGGACGGCTATTGGGGGTAAATTTCCTACGTAAAAACAAACTTGTTATTCATTTCAGAAAGAATTCGCTTATTATAGGGAAAAAGGAAATTCGCATTGATACCAATAAGTTGGAAAAGGAGGAAACGAAAAACGGGGAGATTAATTACGTGAGATTGATGGAAAATATTGCAATCCCACCAAGATGCGAAATAATGGTAACGGGACTTCAAACTCGCAATTCAAGAGGGTCTGTTGTTATCGAGCAACCACCAGAGGAAGTACCCGGTTTAGTAACTGCAAGAGTATTGTGTTGTCCTAGGAATAAAGAGGTTCCGCTAAAACTCATGAACGTTTCGCAAAAGGTTGTGAACGTAAGTGCCGGTCAAATTGTGGGAATATCATGCGATGCAGAAGTAGAACAGGAGGTCCCACAAGATTTTGTTGAAGCTATGGAGGAGTAGTGTAGTTTTATAAAAAAACGTTTTTAAAATTGTTGGACAATTATGTCGATCAAAATCGATCATGTACTCCTAAAAACTCCATAAGGATTAAGGTTGCCTTATAGTCCAAAATAGCGTTCCAAAATTATATATTCGGTATAATTTTTCTATGTCAACGTTATAAATTATATCGAAAACTTTTATAACGGAAAATATCATACCGCAAACTTACTAATAGAGACGTAGTAAATATAAAAACTACGTGTAGTTTTTAACGTAGTATTTGAGTTCATTTATTACTTCCGAACCCTGCCTGTGACCTGAAATGTGTTGAATAGTACGTTATTTCCTCTTAAGTGGACACCTCCATTAAGCGGACACATTTTCAGGTACCAGAGGTGTCTGTTTGTGAGAGAGCACACCTATTTTTTAACTTTATTTTTTCTTGAACATGGATTTTACGAATTATCATCTCTTATTAATTGCTTCCGAACCCTGCCTGTGACCTGAAATGTGTTGAATAGTACGTTATTTCCTCTTAAGTGGACACCTCCATTAAGCGGACACATTTTCAGGTACCAGAGGTGTCTGTTTATGAGAGAGCATACCTATTTTTTAACTTTATTTTTTCTTGAACATGGATTTTACGAATTATCATCTCTTATTAATTGCTTCCGAACCCTGCCTGTGACCTGAAATGTGTTGAATAGTACGTTATTTCCTCTTAAGTGGACACCTCCATTAAGCGGACACATTTTCAGGTACCAGAGGTGTCTGTTTGTGAGAGAGCACACCTATTTTTTAACTTTATTTTTTCTTGAACATGGATTTTACGAATTATCATCTCTTATTAATTGCTTCCGAACCCTGCCTGTGACCTGAAATGTGTTGAATAGTACGTTATTTCCTCTTAAGTGGACACCTCCATTAAGCGGACACATTTTCAGGTACCAGAGGTGTCTGTTTATGAGAGAGCATACCTATTTTTTAACTTTATTTTTTCTTGAACATGGATTTTACGAATTATCATCTCTTATTAATTGCTACATAAATGTAAACTGGCTGCAGTGGCTGAACTTTGTCAATCCTAATGCAATGTTAGGTGTAAAAGCGATCATGGGATGTCGCAATTTAAACGTTTCAATAAATACTACATTTTTCTTAAAAAAATTTTCCACGTATTTTTGTTTTGAAAAATTTTATGCGAACAACAATCACAAAGATATTACAGTAAGATAAAAAATAACAACTTACCTCTTGCGGATAATTTTTTTGTGTTTATTATTTTTGCGGCAAATTCCAAACCCGTTGACTTTTGCACGCATCTTCTAACTACTGAGAACGCTCCCCTGTAAAAAAAAAGCCTGTAAGAACACCAGAAAAAATATTGAAATTAAAAATTACCGAGAGTGTCAACAAAATTAAAAATATTTAACCTGTTAAATTTTAATTTTAATAAATTCAATCAAAAATTTATCATAACTCTCGTTATTACTGTTATTCATCACCATCACATATTGATTTCTATGTTTTCAGGATTTTTGGTAATTTTTTATTTCTTTTTTTTAAGTTAAAACTTATTCGATGTTCAGGGTCCTTTTTTTGACGGACTCAGATGTGAATCCTGCCGACAATTTCTTCGTTGTGGAGTGCAAAGTTTGATAATTTTGAGAGCACTCGCGGCCTTTTCATTCAATATGTGTCGCGCGTGAATAAATAAAATGTCGTCGAAAGCATAAATAGTTTATTGTGTCATATAAACAATTATTTTATAAACTTATTTTTTCGCAAAAAATAGATTCGAATATTTATTAAGACAATTTTTCGCAAAACCGCCTATTTAATAGTATATTACGCAACAAGTTCAGAAAAGTGAAGTTTTACTAAACGAGTTTGGGTTGTTTTAAAAGCCATACGAGTTTTGAGAACGCTTTTCTAACGAGTTTACGTATAACATTTTTTTGCATTTCATGTGAAAATTGATTTTATTAATATTTAATACAAGTGACATTAAGCACTGTCACATTAATAATTGTCTTAATTGATGGGTATTGAAAATAAAAAATAATAATAGTTAATACCTTGCTATGCTGTAGAGTAACCCATTACTGTACGATTATGAGGATTTTAATATGATATTTTAATATGAAATACGGAAAAAAGTTACTTTTACTATTGGTTTCCATGGTATAATATTTATCAAGTGATTTCTCGAAAATCAGATGAAATACTAGAGAACTTGAATAACATCGCGCGTAGGCTACTCATTGCATCATGATTTGTACGTTTGCGTAGTTAGATCCCTCATAATAATGGTATTCTTTGTACTGATTGCATGTGATATAAATGAAAAGGTTTAAGTGAAGTAATAGTTCACTGAGTTCACTTGTATGAAAGAACAACTTCAGTTTGATATACATTTTTTGAGGTTAAGTTGGAGGTTTTAGTTTTCTTTAAACTTTACATCGAAAACACATTTGACTTTATATTGAAGCAAATTTCATATCTAAGTATAAAAATGCAAAATATTTTTCTATTAACTCAACTACCGGATTCAGAACCATTCGCGATGTAATATGAATGAGTAGTTTCAATCGCGACATTCTGCGTTCATTTTTTGACCTAACATTGCATTAGAAATGACAAATTACGGTCAATTTGCTATTTAATAATACATTCCATACAAGATGGCCAAGCATGCTGTCAAAGATATTGAATGATTTAAAAATTTTGTTGCAAATCGATTTTGATTGCAATGAATTCATCTAGCATCTAGGAATTCACTACAATGAAAACCGATTTGCAACAAAATATTTAAATCTTTCAATATGCTTTGACAGCACGCTTGGCCGTCCTGCATGGAATGACTTATTAAGTAGCAAACTGGCTGCAATTTGTCATTTCTAATGCAATGTTGAAGTCAAGAAGTGATCGCAGGATATCGCGACTGAAAATATTCGTTATTATTATTAATAATATTTATGGTTATTGTCACTGATCTGAATGAACTGCAGCAAGAAAATGTATGAGCTTTAGAGGAAATAGGAATGCGAGCTCTAACTTGAAAGGAGGAGAAGTGATTGAATTCAAAAGAACATCGCAGCAACTGAATAAATCAGTTTATGCTTCTCACATTCAGTTCGTGTAGATCGAAAGAAAACTAGTATTACTAGAATACTGCAGTTGATTGCGCCACTGTTTCAGCACCACAATGGTCGCATTCTTAAGAACCAAGTGTAACCGCTACGCTTCTTTTGTCATTTATTGTACAAAATTGTGTCAAAAAATAATCGCAGGATGTCGGGATTCAAACTATTGATTATTATTGCTTCACAATTGCGAATAACCTTGGACAGGTCGGTTTGCTTTGCAGTGAAAGTCTCGAGCTACGCTTCTGCTTACGAGACTTCAAACAGGGCCAAACCGCTGAACAGAGGATGCAATCAAACTGATTTGCAACAAAATTTTTTAATAATTTTTTAAGGTTTTGTGAAGAGAATGTTAAAAAAAATGATATTAATAACAATATAGCTTGTCAAATCAAATAACAAGTATATAATTACCAATGCGGTCAGGTCCGTCTTAACAGAACTACTAATATAAAAAAGAAAACAAATTTCTATCGAGACAATTTTCTCGTCTTTTTTTGTTATTGAAGGTGATTGTAATTGTAATTGCTGGATAGTATTAAAAATTTGTAAATCGGTTGTTATTTGTTATTTATTAGTTATTACAATAGAGTGCATGTATTAAATTTTTGTAGTTGTATATATATCGCACCTCCAGAAGAACAACCACTCAAGTGCAAAACTTGAAAATTTTTTTGCAAGAGTAACTACAGTGAGATAATGTTATGGCTGAAACCTTCTTTAACAAGTTTCCGTGCAATATCCGCGATATTACTTATTACTGTGCAACGGTGGGGTGTGGATGTGAGGGATGTTCCAGTTACGTCATTGTTCGTCCAGTATAAAACACTTTTGGTATTTAAGACACAGTTAATGATTGCATCCTGTCACCTAGTATATGGGCAGTAGAGATTAGGTAACAAAATAAAATGGAATAGATGTTTTCAAATACGGGTGGCCTATACATAAGACCATTTGACAGTTGACAATTCTGACATGAATTAGCCACTTGCCCTAACTTACCCGATAGTCTTGGAGGGCTGCAATTATTCCCCAGCTCGTCTAGCTCAGCGAAGGAGGTCGGGATCATTCAGACAGGAAAAGACGCAATTTACTATTGGCCGGAAAATGTTATATATATAAGAAAAACCCGAATGCGCCACCCTGTATAAGCAGCTCAGTTGTCCTCCAATGATCATACAGCTGCAGGGAGCTTGACTCGATCGGTAAATTTGTCCACGTCAAACTCCACGCAAAGAAATTCCGCAAATAAAATAACAAAGTGTGGCAGACACAGGTTGAAATTTATTTCATTGGACCTCAAAGTAGCATTGTACAACTTTCGAATTTTAATCGCCCCAAAAGTCAAAAGACAAGAACAAATGATATTAATAAGTATTATTCGTTACGGCCGACACTAAAATCTTCATAAACGACTCTAAATTGTAACTTTTGTACCCGATCGCCTTCCTATATATATTCTCTGGCCAAAGAAATGCGGAAATGCGTGTATCGCGAAATATTAGAAAAATTATTGCAACGGTCGAAAATAATCAAAATCAAATTGGTACGGCTGTCACGTCACAACATTCAATCAAGTATAACAGGCATATGTAACCAATAAATTTACATATTAAAAGTAACCTTACAGTTAACGTTTGGTAATGTTTGAAATAATGAGACGAATCGAAAGAAAAAAAAAATAAATTTTGAAATGACTTATCTTGCCAGCGATGAAAAACTTGCATAAGTTGACAGATGTTTACCACCTGATACGGAAGCGGCGACCTCTCGTGTACGACAGCAACGTTAACCTTGGATCTGTAGACGGCGGCGTGTTGATTCCGGAAAATTTGTTCAGAACTGTCCAACGACGAACGATTAAAATGGCGACTTAAGCTTCTTTCCTACGTCATAGCAAGTAGTACTTAACATAGGCGGTTATTTAACCACTCCCCCACAAAATCGTCTAAAAAGAATTGCGAAAATGAACCTGAGACTTCAACGAATATTAAAAACACAAGCTATATTTACCTCGATGCAATGTGCGAGACGATAAAACTAGGAACCCTCAAACGATGCGAGCGAAAAAGTAGTCTGGCCTTTACTCCGTAAAAACGATTTCTACATTTTTTTTTAAATGAAACACAAATCGCTGAGAGATTTTAAATCTATGAAATCCTGAAAGCTCAATTCATGAACAATGAAAGGATTGCCTGTTTTTGTAGGACTTCTGATTATTATTATGGAAATTAACTGATCCGGGACGTATATCGGACTTCTTGGTTCTCTTCAGGGCTTTTTCTACAACGCTATGGGCGTTATCACCTTCATTCTGAGTATATCCTCGGATGAGGTATTTGTGCGTTATCGAATTTACCTCAAAGTTTTTTTATTGCGTATAGGTACATTCCAATGACAAACCTGTTCTTTTGCTGGCCACAGCAATTATCAGAATAAAGAATTATGTCAGCACCAGGGCGAATTTTTGCGAGCTTTTGAAACAATTTAATCGTGACGCGGATGTTTCTTCTCTTGGTACCGGTAATATTGCTTGTAAATCATAAAACGCCATAATTGTATTATCTCCTTCCTCATCTAATTTCTTTTCATCGTTGTTTTTTTCGGCCCGACTTAATTTTTTTTCCTCTTGGTGTTCTTTTAGGACATTTCTACTTTAGTTTTCTCCTCTCCTTCTGCATTCTTATAGGCTTCACAGATATCAATCACATTGATCTTTTTTTGGTATAAAAAACCAATATTATATTCGGTGTTAAATATGCAGGCGTATGTAGCGTAACTTGCTGAAGGTTTGTGTTCAGAAGTAAGTTTATTTTTATAATCCCTATGCTTTTCAGCAATAGTCAAGCCTCCATCTATGAATTCTTTTGAAGTGTTAGCCCTGAGATAGTGGATTGCTATTTGCGGAATTGAATTTATATGCGCTCTTATAGAAGAGAAGAGTACTTCTAGGTCTGTTTTTCGTTGTTTGCCGTGTTTGCCACGTTTACCATGGGGTATGATTCCCGTTCCTGTCGTTCTTGATGTTGTTATGACGAATTTGTCTTTCACTAATTCCGAGAGTATTGATTAAGAAAGTTTTACAAATAAAATGCGCAATTTGGGTTTCTGGGTTCACTGCTTGATACTCGGCGATATTTGAGCTGTAGTTGTTGAATACATGAACCCAAAAAATCACGTTCTTTGTAAAGAGGTCAGTTCTCAATATTGATCAAAAACTTCAATTCTTACGATATCAGAAAATTTGGTGGAACGTGAAAGAATGCAACAATCAGAACATAGTGGACCTATTTTTCTTTCTTCGACAACTTTGATTCAGCATCATTCAAAATAACAGCTTTATCAACTCGCTCGACTATAAAATCTTGGATCGGAAGTGATTATGTAGCGTCAATTAATTGATATAACTCTTGCTCAACTTCATAAGTTGGTAACGCACATCACCCTCCACCGAACTCGCCATAGTATTTGACTTCAATAATGGAACAACTGTTGGACAATTCACTACCATATCAGTACCTTTCAATGTATTTAGCACGGGTGCCCATTTTGTTATAAATTGCTGAAAGAACATAAATACTAGACATTAATCATAAGCTTTAATGAAATATGAATCACAATTTAAGGACAAAACTGACAGAATGTACACTTACGTCAACATTAAGTACCTAGTTAGGACTCTACAATGACATGAAGCACACACTTACGTCGTTGTAGAACTGAACTAGCACATTCACGTATAAAAATTAAGACACAACTAAATGTTGCGTCGGTGTTCTTCTGAGTTTTATAATAAAATAAAATGTGTTAGTAACTCTAACTGGAGTTTTCTATAAGTACTACACTTATGTCATTGTTCTCACTGAAAGACAATTACTTTTTGATAAATTGTCCATATTGAACTAAAAATAACCGAATTTTGCACTTACGTTATTATTTTTCTAGAGATGCGATACTGATCAAGGTCAGATCAAGTAAAAAAATACAGGCATATTTGTTACAAAAGAGATTAATTTATCGCAGGAATAACTATAATCATAATCTATTATCATTTTTAATCGGAAACAAGTTAATAAAATTTATGTTTCGTTGCATTATCATTTCGAAACCACAAATTCCGCGTTAGCTCCAACTCATTGGATCACGAACACAGAAGTGTATTTGCCCAATTATGAAACCATGATGTAAACAATTCACTGTAATTGTTGTACTTTTAACTTTTATGTAAGCAAAGTATTGGTATAAATAATCCGGGCAGTTTGTTGGAAATCAATCGGTATTCCGATTCACTAGAATAGAGGCGCCGCCCTCATCTTCATCGAACGACTAACGCCGTTACGCCGCTGCTCCGGACAGTAACTCCAACTACGCCCATCGCATCAATCCCAAGGAGCAACCCTGTGTAGACAGGGTGTCGAGATGTGCAGACTAACATTTTTTTCCGCATTAATATTGAATTAATAAGAAAACTAATAAATAGGTGTATTTTGTATCCAATTTGTTTTCAAGCTTTAGCTACGTCCCTAAACGGATAACGCAGCTCGACACCGTGATCTGGTGGGGACCCCGATATCATGACAATATTATTTCAGTAAAAAAAAATGCAGTGAGTGGCTAACTTAATATTAGATGCTTACAATGGACAGCCACTGACAATTGTCAACCATCAGCTGTAGCTTTGTGTTTATTATGATAATTCAGAAACATATTTATGGTAGTGCTAGTAAAATGGTACTGTAACATGTTTATACACTGTGTCCACGGATTTTCTGCGTTAGAGAAAAACGTCTTTATTTTACGTTTTAGGAGAAAAAAGTTATTCTTTATAAAAGTTTTTGCTTACCTTAAACATACAAAAATAATAGAGATATTCTTGAAATGCCTCGTTTAGAACTTTAAATTAAAAGAAAACATGCTTACTCTAAAAAAATTGTCTAAGTTCAAATTACATTGTCGAAGCAATTAATCAAACTTATTCCTTCAGTCCTTGTTGGTAATTAATACTTTTAATACACATTGTAGCAGCGGATTTATATTGTAAAATGTTACGGACTCAGAGGAACTACTTACTACTTACGACCATTGATAAATTTACTGTAAAATATCCTGACATTCATTACAATTAATACGTTAAAAAAGGTAGTCCAGAAACTTGACGAGATTGATTCTGTATCTTAAATAACGTGTATAAAGGTACCAATACACGATGAGATATTTACATTAGAATTTTGTCTCATGATTACAAAATCTCAGCAAAATTTAAATTTTGAGCGTGTTTCCATTTAAAAATTTAAGTGGAAACAGTCGCGAGACACACATAAAATTTAGTTTTGCTGAGATTTTGTAATCGTGAAACAAAATTCTCATGTAAATATCTCATCTCAATTTAGGTACAGGATAGAAGAGTGTATAGAGGGTGGGTATTACATTGAATAATTTTTTCCATACTACAAATTAATAAAAATTCTCGTAGTAAGAAATGTGTAACATAAGACCAAATTAATTGCGATTTCAATTTTTTTCTAAAGGAAACATTCAAAGCGAAAGAAATAATGAAAATTGTACCAAAATCATGTCACTGGACTACTGCAGAAATCCGTATAACATGAAGTTAGTCCATAGCAATTATAATTTGAATCTGTGTTTACATCGCTATTTTTCAAGCAGCTTTGTCAGTCCAATCCCTATTTTCAGGCGGATCGAGCAAAGTTCTCAATCGGATTGTAATGAGTGATTACCGTGTTTAGGATTCAAAAATATTCACTTAAAGTATGTTCCGGACTACATACGTAACTAATAAATAATTAGAACATCATAAGAAGGATTCCGATAAGAAAATTATAACGTTAATTTTTTGAGAGAGCTATACTGTACCCGTATACTTTTGAAAGTTTGTAAATATCGCGGACGTCTTATAAAAAAGAAAATACGTCAACGTTAAGTTCAAAATCAATGAAAAAATGTATTTATAATTCAAGGGAAGGCCCCCTCGAAACATATAACGCCTTTCTAACAATTTTTTCAGTAGGTATAGTTAAAATAATTAAATTATTGTTTAGATGAAATATATTACGAGAGTGAGCTTAAGAATCGGATGCAGATAATTAGGTGAAAACACTAAAAATAAATTCGTTTAGGTCGCATAACTCTCCAAAATAGCGCGCCTGCTATTTTCATTCCGTTCGCTGTTTTTAGATGGTGTAGTAATATTTAAAGTTAGGAATTTTATTCACAAGTTATTATAAAAGGCACCTACACTCTAACATTTCACATTTGACACGAAAATTCGTAATCTTGTATAAATAAATCCTTAGAATCCAAACATCTTTTTATTATTTTAACAGAAAAATTGACTACTGATAGTCCTATAGCGTTGAAAGGACTTTGTAATTTCATAATAAAACGTACATATTTGCAGAAAAACCTTGCAATACAAATAGTTATCAATATTCAACAAATTTCAAACAAATTTGTAATATTTTTTTTCTCCGAGTAACTTTATTAAAACGTTTGGAATATCCAAGTTTCGCTCTACATTGAAAATGCTGCAAACGTGAAACGTTAATGTTATTCTTTAGAAGTGAACGATAACTCGGCAGAGCGTGACAGAAAAAAGAAACAAGTAAAACAAAATGGATGGTCAATGACACTGATGTTCTAGCTTTATGGTATTACAACTTAAAGGAGTTTTTTATTGACCAAGAAACACTACGAAATTATGATTCTAATATTCCAGAAGAATTTCCAAGTGAGCATGCCGATGACTAAAACAGTAGGGAGCGTTAATGAGATAAGGAAGGGTACAATTAAAAAAAAAAGTAACGTTACAAAGAATATATTTTTTTACATATATCATTTTCGTTTCATGTGTGTTTAAAAAAATTTGTATAGAATGATTCATTAGAAATTCATCCTAGTAAACCATATTGTTTAGACCAGCGGCTTTTAAGGCCAGTATTTTTTCAAATTCTCTTTTTTGTGGTTGATAGATGATATATCATAGATTTGGTACAAATGATAAAAATGATTAAAAGAAGCGTAGTTGTTATATTTTTTTTATTTTTAACTTAGTTCGATTGAAGTGCCTTTATACAAACCTTTTTTATATTATCTTTTTTATTTGAACTGCTGGAGTTTAAAAAAATATTTTCGGATATTTTTCCCGTTCGTATTTCATCAATACGAACATAAAAGTATTACTAAATATCAACCATTTCTCCGATTTTTGGAATGAAACTTATGCGCATTGGGGAATAACCAGTATGCTATGAGTGCGAGTGGTTTAAAAAACTATTGGTTTGAATGTCACTGTCATATGCATGTCATTGTATTCATAAAACAACGCAATTAATTAAAAGTACCTAAGGTTTAAAAAAAAGCGTTTTGAATTGGAAAAGCTTTTATTCACACTTAAATTTTCTTTCTTGCAAAACCCTAGGTATTTTTATTTTATTGTATAACCTTTCTCTAATCTATAACATACCATAATTCAATGCAAAAAAGTTTGAAAATCTTGAAAAGATTTTTCAATAAAGTCATAAGTAAATACGCTCTTTAAGTGTTCGACTTGACTTTATACTGGCCTTAATATTTCCAAAAATAAATTCATATAGGGAGTTTTCAGTCTGATTAGCATACATTTCACAGAAAGTATTAGTTATACCGGGTGGAATACGAGAAATTTATTATCCGATTTTAACAATGATACGTCAAACAAAATCTATTTAAAAACAATATAATCTTTTCTGCGGTGAATTCTTTTTTAACATTTTTTTCTTGAGAAACCATAACTAACTTTTTTTTAATTATTTTTATTAGCTTATTCTAATAGAGATTTTGTTTCTGAATACAGTTCTGATCATTTGTAAAACAATTGACAAAAGTTAGAATATTAAAATCACCAAGAATTAATAAATTTTTTGAGTACAAATATTCTTCAAAAAAATTTAACAGTGAATTACGATCAGGTACGGAAACTGTATGTGGAATATAAATAACAAAAATAAATAAAACAATACAAGGTATCAATACGGATTTTACAACCAATGACATCGGTATGTGGCAGTTGCTGAGTAATTCTAGAAACAGCTAAACAGCTGACAAATGTTTGTCTTGTTTTTAATAGTTAGTAATGTACCGCCTCCTCTAAGTACATCGACTTGATAATGATCACTAGATATCGGAATACATGCAAAATGTTAATCTTCAATTTTAATTTTTCGTAAAATATGTTTGCTGCTTTATTAAATTCAGTAATACTAACTTAATTAACAATAAGTAATTTGTAATTACAAAATTCTATAAAATGGTATACTGATTTTGCAAAAAAATTAAAATTGAAGATTAACATTTTGCATATTTTCCGACCATTGATCGGATCTGAAAATACTAAAGCGAATGAATCAAAATATTCAAAGCTTGATACATTCGGCTTTTATCAAATTTCGCTCAGTCCAATAATGTCGAATAATATGTCGAATTCATAGTCACTGATATTTGACATAAATTGAAGGCTTTTATTGTTATACGTTCTGATAATAACACTTAAAATCAGCACTTTTGGACGATTTTAGTTTAAAGAAACCATTTTTGGAATGACTTTGATATATATCATTCCAATATTCCCTTCACCTTTCTTGATGCGATTAGATAGTTCAGTCTATAAGTCAATTTGCGATTGAAGGGTATCGAAGTGCGATTGAAGAGTTGAAAGCTTGGGATGCATATAAAGGTATGATATGCATCCCAAGCTTTCAGTTTCTTGGCATGACGATTGAACTTGATATTCGTCCTTCAGAGTGACTTTAATAGGACGTGTATTAACTCAAGAGAAAATAAATTAATCAATTTCGGATTCTACTACGGATGAAGGAAGGTGAATAATAATAAGTAGTCGTAGCCAAACGATTACATGTTGGATCGTGTATAACCTACTTAAGGTTCTCACTGACTTTAACGATAAATTCAAAGATGTAATATTATACTTTTAGGAGATACCTAAACGATAAGCTCCCATAAGCTTACAAAGAAGTTGGAACCGTCGGTGTCCGCTTATGAGAGCTTTCACTGCACTTAATGAAGTAAAAGCTTCAGAGACATTATGAAATTGTTATGTAAAACAATCGTGAAAAGTCAGTTGACAAAGTTACAGCTTCTACCTCCCGCCGGTGTTTCGAATTGTCTTGCATTTGCGACTAATAACAAGTTTTAGCAAAAAAAAAATTAAATTAATCGATACTTTAATACAACAGATACTTTTATATACACTTATATAAAAGTTCTTTATTCTACTTTAGAGGCACTTTTGAATACTATTGGAATGAAAATACAGAAATGAGCTACGAAAAAGTAGTCCACTCCAGGCATTCTTGAGTGATGGTCAGTGGCCACCATGTTTTTCCGATCTATTGTAAACTGTGTAAAAACAAAAGGAAAACATTCAAGACGTTTTGCCAATATTGATCCCAGTATTTTCTTTTCAAATTTTAATTAATTAATTTAATTAGTTTTTGTTGCTTACATAAAAATAGAACATTAAACGTAAACGCTTTAGAACCGATTTCATAACGTCAGTAATATTCAATGAGACGTTTGTATGACTATGTTACTACAGGAATACACGTAACCTATAATACACATTTTTTTTTATCAAGACATGTTTGCACGAAGTTATGTTTTAAGCTCATGGTTTTAGTTCCACCAACACAATGTCAGTGCAATGTGTAATATTATTGCATAAATCAGTTAAATAGTGTATTCGCGATTTATTCTGACATGGTGACTGTTTTCACTCTAAGGCCCGGTTTTTCGATCTATAGTTAATTACAAGTTACGAGTTAACTTGAAGTAAAACGTAAAATTGCGTTTTTCAATTTATAGTACTTGGTCGAACTGTTGGTTAACTGTCAGTAAAATTTACTGTCAGAAAAATCACTAGTAAGCAGAAAATGAATTTATTCGACGTTAATGCTTACAGTAGTGACGAGGAAGGACGAAGACCAAAAATTATCAGATATTCTTATATAAAAAAATTAGACAAAAAATTGATTTCTTTATATTAATTTGTAGGTATCGCCCCAATCATTTTGAACAGTGGGATGAATCGATTTTTTAGACCGATTTTGGCTATCAAAATGTACTGTACAAAATGTTTGCGCTGAAATTGCACACCTTACTATAAGGTTTGCATTTATTTACACATATACACTCATAATTAACAATGCATAATGTTATAGAAATGATTGTCTGACATCTGAAAACCAGCTTCTCTTGGCATTATGATTTTACGCTACAGGGTTGTTCTTAAGTGTAGCAGGGGACTTTTGTGGTGTCAATAAATCCACAGCTAGTAGAACAATTAAGAGTGAGTGAAGCGCTGGCTTCCTTGAGAGGTCGTTACATACTAGGTGTTTCATTGAAGATGCATCAAACTTGGTATGCGGGTAGATGTCGGGAAAAGATTGTTACTCATTCACATACATATTTATAAGATTTGACAAATTTTATTTTAATAACAATTTGTAATGTGCGAAAACATACATACTAAATGCATATTTTTCATAGCCCCAAATTTTTAATTTTTTATTAAATTAAATAAGTTTAAATATCCACGCGATTTCATATCGCTGCTGCATTCGACGTGTGGCAAAGCTGAATACACCGAGCTTTCGGTCAAGGGCAAAATAAAATTTAGTCATAAATTTCTTCGCCGTTTATGAATTTATTACCCTCCATTCATAAATGCAATTTAGATCGCCGGTTTTGTTTCACGATTCCGCGCGCTACAGTATTTCAAAAAACATCGACTCCAAATTACGCAAATTTGAACTTGCTCCGATTAAAATTTTTTATTAAGATATTTTGTAATGTCAGAAACGTGTCCCTCAAATTTGATGCATCTTCAAAGAAACATGTTGTATACAGCCTCATGGGGAAGAAGTAGACACAATAGAAGTAGACACAATCAGACAACAATTTTACAATATTGCCAGATTTCCTCTGTGCATTGGAGCCTTAGATTGCAGCCACGTGAATATATACCTGGTGGTGAAAATTCTGAGTTATTTAGAAATCGAAGACAATTTTTTTTCCTTAAATTTACAAACAATTGCCGATAGAAACTTAAAAATTCGGGATATTGTAGCTAGGTGGCCAGGATCTTCCCATGATTCCCATATTTTTAGAAATTCATCATATAGCCAACAATTTGAACAGAGAGAATTTGGCAATAGTGTTATTTTGGGTGATAGTGGATATCCCATTAAACCATACCTAATCACTCCATTAAGAAATACCGATAATGAACATGAATCATTATATAACAAGCGACTTGTACAAATCCTGCCCCGGACAAGTGACTTGTTCATTCACCCTCGTGTAAGCGACTTGCACAAATCCAGCGACTTGTTTTCCCTCCCCGTACATTATACCGTCCGGAACAATCACGACCGTCATTTCCGTTTTATAAAAACCCGACCGTTTAAATTAAGCATTTATTTAACTGTAAATATATCTCTTTCTTAAATAAATTTCCGTTGAGGAATTCAGTTTTTACTTTTAATGAACCCGGACTCCGACGAGCAGACCCGCACCTGACCATTAAGAATCAACAGTAACAGCAGGAAAATAAATAAGCTGCAATCGATTTGGTTAACAATGTTGGAGCATATGATGCACAAGAAGTTAATCATGGAGGACTAAATAATGTTACAAGGCTTAATTTGATTCAAAATGTTTTTGTTAGATTAGGGTAGGTTTTAACTGTGAACACAACTGCTTATTTTCTTAATAAAATTTAAAGTATTGAATCTGTACCTTTATAAAAAAATTTATTTTTAAGTCTTCATTTTCAGAAGAATCATCCTTATTTTGTACTCCTCCTTTTCCTTTTGTAATCTAACAAACACCAGTTTTTCTTCCATTATTTCTGACTAACAGAGGTGTAGCACGTTTTGTGCCTATATCGCACATTTGTTTGAAGTTTTTCTGTAGGACGTTTCTTTAAAATAGAAGGATTATAGTTATCCCAAGTAATTTATTTCTTCCACAGAAGCTTCTGCCGATTCCAAAAGAATTTTATTAATTTTTTTAAAATTTATCTATGAAAAATTTACTTGCCTTCGATACACACAAGTGCAGCTTCATTATTCACCGGCATGTCAGAAACATCCTCGGTATTTTCTTGTGAAACTGGAGACGGTGGAGGAACAATCATTATTGTAGCATTTGCACAAAATAATATAAATCGTGCATAAAGGCAAGACGTAAAAATTTAAATATGTATTGTTGTAATATAAGAAAGAATTTTATGAAGTTTTACATGTAAACATTCATGAATTTTTTTATCACAAAAATATACGTTTAAATTTACAAAATCAAGTTTTCTTGCCAGATGAAAATTATGAAAATTAATTAAAATTGTGTAACTGGCAGTATAGAAAGAGTTAGGAAAGAGTTTATACATGTATTTCGGCCTTATTGGGCTTCATCAGAACTCTGTACCTTAAAAAATTTTTGTTTTATTGAAAAATTTTAAAAAACTTACCCCTTTTTTGAATTTCTAAAATCCCAAACCACAAAAACAGGAATTAATGATAAAAATATGAGTTCTGATGAAGCCCAATAAGGCCGAAATACATGTATAAACTCTTTCCTAACTCTTTCTATACTGCCAGTTACACAATTTTAATTAATTTTCGTTTAAATTTACGTTTTCAAAAAAGACATGTAAATTAATACATAAAATTTATGATCGCCTTAATAAAAAAAAAACAACAACAACAACAACACATAAATTTGAAACAGTTACTTCGAATATCTGCATCACTATCAAAGCTATTGCTCAAGCCAGTGATCTGTTCATCCAAAATTGCTTTTAGAGCGCTTTCTACACCAGAAATTGGCACTATTTCGTCAGGCCCACCACCAGAGCGCCTCATTGATTGAGTGTTCAATGAAAATTTTTTGATTTTGTGATTTTGTGATTTTAGGAATACATCCCGGTATCATTGCAAGCTCCTTTCATAACTGTTCTATGCGGCGTCCAACTTGGCGGAAGATGGTGGGTATTACAACTGTACTATCATTTGAAGCTCCTTTCTTATTCCTATACTTAAAGCGTCCGGTGATATACACTTACTTCTGATTAATCATCAATCAGGCGTCGAATTTATATATACGTTGTCATTTAATAGACAATGTCAGCTCCAACAATGTTGCCATTTTTATTAAGTGGCAGTAGGTTACACATCATAGACTTTCGTGAATATAATACGAGTATTATTACATAAAGATGTTTGCAATTAAATGGATAAAATTTCTTTTGAAAATATGAAAGTGAAAATCCGAAAGAGATAATAAAGTAGAATATTGGTGGAAAATTTATCTTCAAATTAAAAAAATCGGCTTGTTCTGGCCACTTACTTCTGAAAGAAATCATGAAAAAAACAGGCAATTAAAGATGTTGGTACTGGAAAAATACATATCGAGAAAATTAATTGAGTGAAGAATAAGAACAAAATAGAAAGAATTAAAATATTTCTAAAAAGTCAAAAGAGTGTAATAAGTGAAGACAACTGAAGAAGAAAATTTGGCAGAAAACGAAAAGCAGAATGTGCTCGAGATGAATTTGATACGATTAAAACGAGCGTAAAGTAAGTAATCAGTTTTTATTTTGTTTTTACAAGCAAAAATTTACAGGAAAAGCGTTTATAACGAATATACAACTAGCAACAACTGATACAAGATTGGTAAGTATGTAAATGTATTGGCTTTCAAAAAGTAATCATTCTATCGTAATTCTTTTACGGTGAAACTCGTAATGAAATGGACAATATAAATAAAAAAACCCAACCCAACCCAACCCACCGTCCATCTTCCAAGTAGACAAGTCTTAGTTTTCTTTTATTGGATACAGCTTGAACTGGCCAATTTCTTGCAGTGAGTGGATGTTCTAATTTTTCTTTAAATCTGTCCAAATAGTCAGTAAACTCCCCCCAATTCATTTCCTTTTCAAATTCTTTTACCCAATTCACCTTCTCCGCTTCAATATGAATAAAAATCTCCCTCTCTTAATTATTTCTTTACAAGATTTAACTTTGATTTACTTTTAGCTCTTTCCTTTTTTTTATATTTAATATTTTTACCCTCTGATCTTTACTAATGCTGTTTTTCTTGTTTCAGGATGTATATTTTGAAGTGTAAAATGTTAATGTGTATGAATTTGAAAACTAAATGAATATATTTTATTTATTTATTCTTCCTTCTTTGTCTTCATCCCATCCGGAACCTATGGTATTGTAGGTAATATCACAGCAATATGTACTGTGGCCGTAATGAAGCAATAACCTGTGATACTCTTTGAATAATTCTACATGCAGAAGATGTAGACACACCTATAAAGTTTGCCACCGTTCATTGCATAGATCCACATGATTAAAATCTAAGTAGCAAAGGCAATTGTAATATGGGTTATATGCTTCCTCCTCTACAACTTAAATAAGTAATTATATTATCTTTTTGTCTTTTCATTTATCTGAAAACCTTACCTTTTCGTTGGATTCTTCTCAATTTTGGCAAGAACACGAAAGGTATTTTTAGTTATGAAACCGTTGGAAAAATTCTAGTTCGTCATATTTTTCTAAATAGTTTTGTCTAATTCCATACTGTTTAGGCCTTTACATAAACCTAACAAGATTTTCATCATCTGATGAAGATAACGACGAATTACTTATATTCATTTTTTGTTTCTCGTCACATTATCTTTGCTCTTGAAATTAAATACTAAG